>CM028130.1:1402637500-1407637500 GCA_016271365.2 Neoceratodus forsteri | reverse complement strand
CAATGCCCTCAGGCCAGTGCAGTCACACAGGAAAATTGAGCAAATAAGGCAATGCAGTCATGATACACCAGGAATAAGGTAGTTCAGTCACTTAAAACTCTTCAGTTGAATATAGCAGTTCAGTCACAGTAAGCAGTTCAACCACTTAAAATGGTTTGATTAAATACAGCGGTTCAGACACAGCAAGCAGTGGGTCCAAGCAACAGGAGAGGAGTGCAGGCAGATAAAGAAAATACAGTTTGCTCCATGGGCATTGAAACAGTTTGATGACCCACCCCTTTGTTAATATGAATCGACTAGCAGAGATTCCTCCAAGAGTGGAGTTCACACACTCCTTTAATTTTGGTCCAATAATTATTTGGTTTAAACTCTCCTAGCTTCTACATTCTTGATTCTCTCTCTCTCTCTCTCTCTCTCTCTCTCTCTCCCCTTCCCTGTTTCTATACAATTGGACAAGGTAAGCAGCTTTCCTCCACCCTTGCTTCGGGCCTATTTATTTTATTTTACAAAATGTTTCATCAGGAAAGGCAACATGAGCTGAGGAACAGCTTGTTTCCAGAAGCGTCCGGGGGGGGGGGAGGTACAATGGAAACAATTAAACAATAATTACATAGTACAACAATATGATTGCTAAACAAACAGTCTTTTCCCTGGCTGAAGCAGATCTAGTTATGACTAATTATTAAAGGAAATGCTGGCCAACAAGCCTACTCACCTCTGGAATTCAACAAGGATTTCTGTACCCTGGGGACTGCACAACCACAAAGGAATAATAAGGCCTCTTCTGCTGGAGACTGCTGCATAAAAGATTCACTGGGTCTGTTTCCAGGCCAGATAGACTGACTCGCTGCACTGAAGAACATGACTAGATGGCAAATATCTGCAGAAAATTGACAGAGGCTGCTACTGGAGATCTTCTGGAGGGAGTTACACCGAAGGGCCCAGGGATTTGCTTCAACCTCCTAACAGGGAAGCCGACATCCATTGCCCAGTTCTTCACCCTCCATTGTCAAACTCTTCCTGCTGTCTCCAGCCTATTCAGAGCCTCCTCTAGGTTGGGGTGGTCCTGGCTACCTGACAGGGGATTAGCGCCTTTGTCCAAAAGTAAGCCTTCTTGGGCTGGGTCAGTGGCCTAAAAAAAAGAGTCTCCAAATTTGAATCTACCCTGGCCACAGGGATTGGCTGAGAGGGCTCAGCCTGGCTTCCTTCTCTCTTGCTGGGAAAGGAATGTGGCCCAACTGGTTTGGCCTTCGCTGACTAGGTGTCAGTCTTGGGCATAGGGAAGGGAGAACAAAGGAAGAGAAAAAATGGTTTTCTTTTAAAACTCTGAATTTAAACTGCTAGGATGGTCTGTTGGAGAGGGTCCTGTTCTGTGCTTTAGAGGGTCCCCTAAGCTTTTCAAGGGTTTCCCAATAATCTGCCAGGGTCCCCAGAACTGCCTGTCCCCTCATGTCTCTGAGGATTCTCTATTTTCTGTGATGCTCCCAATTTCCCTGGGGCACTACACACTTTGTGTGCATCCCCCAAATGTGTTCAGGCAGCCCTGCTTCTACTTTCAAAACCTATGCCCATTTGCAACGGAAAGTAACAGTTTACTGCAAAAACATGATGCAAATGAGATGCTGATTTCCCTGATACTGCCTCCTGGTGCTGTCCTCAGTCCTTCCCAGTGCACTGCTCTACAGGTTCCTTTCCTGGAACATTTACTCCTCTGCAGGCCTGTCAGCTTGCTCCCCTCCTCCTTGGGCTGCAAATTTACTGTGGGTTTGTTTTTGCCACCATACTGGACTGCCTGTGCTTAGGCCCCACCTACCTCTTCTGTGGCTCTGACTTTTTCATCCTCATCCTATTCATTGTTTTTGCTCTGGCCATGCTTCGCTCCTATTGTGTTGGACCTTCAGTCTGTTGCTTTATTCCCACCAGCCTGCTTGGGTAGTTGTCTAGTCCTTTCCTTGTGGCTCCACCTGAATTCTTCTTCTTACTTTATCATTCCATAACATACCATATCTACTCAGTTCCTACTTTATCTACTACTCTCGCAATCACTTTTCTCTTTGGGGCACTTGCCAGAAAGACTTACAGACACATGACCCAAAATCAGGCACACCCACCAATGACATTCGGGCAAATGCCCCAAAACAATTGGGCACATGCCCCAAGGGCAGCTCCTCAAGAGCACAAAACATTTCACTGTTTGTGGCTTTATACTGCAGCCAAAAGAGCCCTTTAAGGGCTTGGCTTCTTCTTGCACATGCCTAAGTCTTGTTAAAATGAGAGTATTAGGGCTTCCAGACCTGAAGCAGCTGTTCTGTTCTCTCTTGTTCTTTAGAGTTTTTTGTAACTCCATGGCTTCTTTAGCACTCTGGTCCACCTCATGTGCATCTTAGAAAGCAAACTTTTAGCTCCTCCTTGGGAGTGAAAGGGTCAGATATTCAAAGCTTTGCCCCTGGGTTAAGTTAACACTGCCTGGCAGGCAAACGTAGCCCGGAGCACAAAGCAAGCTATATTCAAAAGGAAAAGCCTGGAGCAAACAGCTTTTGAATATAGCATGGTAATGAGGCCGTGAAAACAGGGCTGGGAGTGCAGGGAAAACATAGCCCTAGAATAAGGCAGTACTGAATATAGCAACCAGGAAGTGCAAACCACAACAACAACACAGTGCACAGCGATGTGAGGGCAGGTAGAGATGAACTATGTGGCCAATGTGCATGCCTGCAGATGCATGGACCCAGTACAGCAGCAAGCAGCAGCAGATGTGAAAGAACAGTGATCAAAACTGTATAAGTATCCCCAAACCGTTAGCGCCGTGCTAACACGTTAGCACAGCTTTAGCACGGAGCTAAGCTGTTAGCCCGGTGCTAACGTGTTTGCCCGGCACTAAGATTTGTCATATTCAAAAGTGACATGCAAATGAGCCTACTTAGGTAGTCTCTGGGAAAACAGCCAGATTAGCATCTCATCATTCCCTGATTTGCATGCAGTTTGCCCAGCGTTACTGCAGGGTCCCACAGCTCCACCTGTAGGTCAGTCTAGAAGTACAGGAGCTGGCCAGGTCTGGCCACAGCTCCACCTGTAGGTCAGTCTGACAGTGCGTGATGGTTGCTGCAGGCTACATGTATGCAGTACAGCATAGCATTTTGTGCCCAAGGGGAGAACACAGCATAGGCACAGGCGGTGGTGATGCTGTATGCAGCCGTCACACTGTAGGCCATGCTACAGTGCACAGCAGATGCTACAGTAGCAAGGGGGCTGGTAGTGTGAGGGACACAGCAATGCCTATGGTGTATAGGGCAGTGATGACCACTGCACTGTACAGAGTGACAGGCCCAGCATGCAGATGAATACTGATAGTGGACAGTACTGTTTTGCCGTTGTGTGCTCCACAGATGCTGCCCTGTGGCATGGGATGCTCACAGTGACATTTGCATGGCTGGCTGTGTGTGCTGTGGCTTCTGTACAGTTGTGCGATATTTGGCTGGGGGGGGCATGTATACTCCGACAGGCACTCAGGTGGTGGAGTATTCCCACTACTGGCCCATGTGCACTGCATGATGTCTCCCAGCCATGTGGCCACACCTGGGCTGTGGTGAGGTCTGACCACCCGTACACCTTCCACTCCCCTCAATGGCTGCCATGCCCACAGTGCTGCATGTGTGTGCTGGCATCTGTTGGTCAACACAGATGTATGGTCTACAGGTGTGTGCTGTATGGCCACACTACCTAGTTGTTCCCTGTGGGTTGGATCCCCACTTACTGTCTGTGCTTGGCTGGGACTGGTGGCAGCTGTTGGCATCATGGTTGTGCCAGCAGTGAGCAGCATGTGTCCTCCATTTCAGGCATTTTCTAAGTGTTATGCTCTTATGTTAGGGTCGCGCGCAAGCCATGCTAATCCCACGCAAACACCACACTATGCACAAATGATGTGCAAAGCTGTTTGCCCAGGGTTAAGACCAGATTTTCCTGTGCGGTAATTTGTTCTGTGCTAAGAGTTGCACTATGTCGTGCTAAACACCTTAGTGCGGCGCTAGTCGCTGAATATCTCATAGCGCCTGTATTCATGTTCACTTTGCCCCTTGCATATAATTATGGTTTGCTCGGTGCTAATGCACTTTTCCCATGCTATGTGGCCTTTTGAATATGGCAGTCCCACGCTAATCCCCATGCTAAACCCGAGCAAACTGTTTGTGGACCGTGCAAAGCTTTGAATATCTGGCCAAAAGTCTCGTAAGACAGAATGAGAAACTCAAGTATTTCTTAGCATGCAGCGGTCTGCCACAGATTCGACTTCACTTCTCAGGGATTACTATAGAAGTGCATGGAGCCAGAAGGGGTGACAACCAAAAGCTTTGGATTCCCAGAGGATTTTTCTACAAGAATTATTTTCTTCTCCTTTGTGCTGAAGGTCATAACAGTACATACTATAGTTTTTTGCTAATAGTTTTTGTCCTCCTGGTGAGATGCACTCGGATGGAGGTGCCCCCTCCACTGTTAGTTCAGTGCTGTGACTTCACCACTCTCCTTAGTGAAAGACAGTATCCTAACAGTTACCACTATGGCTCTGACCATTGGGCATTTTCCCTATGGTACCTTTAGCCAAAGGACTTCACTCTTGTGGTACCCCTAGGGGAGGAAACTGCCTCGAGTGTTCTGAGCCATCAGTACTCCAAAAAAGGGTGGTAGTTATTCTGAGCAGAGAGAATAAAGGCTCAAACATACCCAACATCATACCTACTACTAACCACAGTTCTGAACTACCAACTCTACTTAGTAACCTAATTCAGTGCTGTAGCACAAGCTCTGTACTATAGTGCACAATTATCCATTCCTAGATACTTAGTTGTCTGCTAAATCAGTGAGCTATTAGGCTTTTCCTGGGGTTCAGTGGGACAGAAAGCGACACCTGACATGCCATCTCCTTAAGTGCGCTATATAGCACCCATGCCCCAAATGTTCTTTAGCTGTTTGCTTATTTGCTACTACCATCTGGCCCCTCTGACTCTGGTGAGTTGCCTCTGTCCTGCAAACCTTACCCAAGGTACCTTTAGCCAAGGGATCTCATCCTGCAGGATGGAACCCTCCTCAAGGGTTCCATGCCATCAGTACCCCAAAAGGTTGGTAGGTCCTCTGAACAGAGGCCATAAAATGACATTGCATCCCAACAACTTACCTACTGTGCCATGGTGTACAGAACTGAGCTTCCAACTGTACTTAGTAACCTTATATAATCTAGTACCAAAATAACTATACCATGTTGCACAAGTATCCATTCCTACCTACTTAGTCACCTGCTACATACAGTACTTGTGTGTTTTTCTTTTGTTTATTTTACAGATTATATTCTGTGTATCATTGGTTTATAGTGATATTACTTAAATAGTACCTTAAAATTTAATTAGGTTTGTTCTGACTGCCTTTTCATTTTTCTGGATTGTGCACTAAAGTACAAATAAAACAGAAGTTCAAAACAAAGAAAAAACAAAACAGAAGCAATCTGTGAACAGATAAGCTCTTCAGTACACAGACTTTACTGTTTCTCCATTTACAATTTTAGTTTTCGTTGTCAGATGGCTTAATAGTAAATGTTGCAGCTTTCTATGCTGGCAATTAGTGCTGTGCGAAAACAAAATTCTATCAGCAGAATTACCGCGGAAGTTGAAATTTTGCTTCTGCAAATTATCGGAATGCATTTTGACAGCATTCACAATATTTCACCTTAGAACAGCAGAATGAATGTGTGAATTGCAGATTAATGTAATAAACTGTGGAAACAAATTCTGCAGAACTGATTACTGAACTGCAGAATGACTGCATGTATTGCAGACTGATGTATTAAACTGCAGAATGAAATACTGCAGCATTGCCATTCATCAGTTCAAGTGTATTATTCTGCAGTTCAGCCAGAACATTTCACAGAATGAGGCATAAATTCAACAAACACATTTGGAGGATTCAGATTTCGTAAAGTCAGAATTTTGGAAAATTTCTTGAAATGTGCAAACTTTCATGACATTTCTGTGAATTCAGAATTTGCAGCTGCTGCCCAGTGCTACTGGTAACACGATTTGATACCTAAGCCCAGGCCATCGCATTTCAAGTGTTGAATGTTCACCTCAAACATCTCCTATGTTGGGGAGGGTGGGATCTTCTGCCATTAAACAGCTGTCCTCTGTTGATCCATGGTAAGGGGTCATTTATGCAGACATAGATGGTATCAGACTGTGAGATAAAGTCTTACCACCAGCATGACACAGGACAGTGACTGATGCATTATGCTGTGACATCAAACATCTAGTCTGGTGCTGCAAGTATCAGCCAGAGTGTCATGGGTGGGCATGGCTCAAGCCTGCTTCTGACTAGCCAGAAAGGTTTCTAGTCTCAGGCAATGCCCTACTGGGGTGCAGCATAGGGGAATGAAAAAATGGATGGAAATAATTGTGGTGGCTCAATTTATATGTTACCACTCTTCCTGCACTTACAGTACTTGCAGTGCTTGGACTACTGGGACCATTGCCCACCCTACCCCACCATTTCGCAGAGTTCCTAGCAGCAAGCCCTCACTCTGAGGGGTTAATCTAGCACTGCATAAAATGAGTCAAGCAATGGATATCTGAAGGTAGAGCAAGTGCCGACTGTTCAAACAAATATGGGACTCAGGGTTTGCAAACATGCTGGAGCAGTGGCCAGTTCACCAGGTAAGGAGGACAATTAAAAAAGTAAAAAAGTGATTTTTTTCTTTTTTTCCGTATTCTTTTTCCTCCTTATTCCCTCAAGTGACCACAGGCAGGTCCTGGTCCCTCCACCCTGCCTGCCACCTAAAACCATCCACTGCTTCTCCCGGCATTGCTGAGCCCAGTATCCCCATGGATTTCCACCTGTGCGGGGCCAGGTAGAGGCTGTTCTCCCCAGTAAAACAAGTCCAGATTGGGGCTGTTTCCAGTGATCTGGCTGCAGAGCAGGATGCCAGTTGCCTGGCAGGGCTTCACTGAGCCTGCAATTGCCCTTTTCTATTTTCTATCCTTCCTGTGTGGCTATGAATGCACATGCATGAGACACATGCACTCCATGTCACCACACTCTTGCCTCCCTGACTCTAATGCTGCCACCTGGCCTCCACCAGGTGGCAGCCAAAATCAGAATAACATTCCCTCCCTCCCTCCCTCCCTGGGAGAGAGAGCTATCATTGGATGCTCAATCCTCTCCCTCATCTGCTGACCCTCAGCATCCTGAGCTTGCTCCTGACCCCAAGTCGCTGGCGTGATGTGAGGTGGCATCCAACACCACCGGGCCAGCCTAGCAGGTTGTTTTTAATGGTAAATAAATTAGTTTGAGTGGCCAAACCACACTTATAAAATGAGGAGTGAAAATCCTGCTGACTGATGGGTTATTACCTGTGCATGAAATCTGTTCCATGCATAGGTAATAACAATTCCCTAAAAGGGAAACTGCTGTTGGAATGCTCATTTTTGAAATGCTGCCATTTTTTTATATCTCAGTAATACCAGACTGCGGTCAATCACTGAAACTGTGGTGCAGCTTGCATAGCGTGTATAAGTTTATGAAGTGCTGTTCTGTTAATTTAGCGTGTCTGTTTTTGTTTAAACATGTATGAAGAGTTTTTTTGAATCATTTTTAATAGCACGTGGAGCGAGTGGCACTGAGAGCGCATGGCACAGAGCGAGTGAGAGTACGAGTGAGTGAGAGCACATCAAGTAGGAGCAGCTGTGAAAGAAGAGCTGCCAGAGAATGGCGAAGTAATAAAGTTATGCTGGCAAGTTGAAACGGTTTGTTACCTATAGTATTAGAAGAAGCTGGAGAGGAAGATTGACAGTACTAAAGTGGGTGGGTGGGCAGAGAGGACAGCAGAGGGAACTTCCAGCCTGTGATTCCAATTAAAACAGACAAACAGCAACAAAAAAAAAATACTGTACTGTATTTCAGATTGCCAGTGTCCACTTCATGTGTCCTCAAGTTGTAGTTCAGTGTTTTTTTTGTATTTTTTAAATTGTGGTTAAAAAGAGCAAGCTGGAAAGATCATGACAGCAGCAAGAATCGGAGCGAGTGCTACGTGCTGCAGGAGGAAACTGACGAGCAGGAAGGAAGAGCAATTTAGGAGGCAGACTTTCAAATACATTTATAATGGTACTGGTGTTCTGTACTGCTATCTGAATAACAAAAAACAGTACATACTTTCCTGTCATGGTAGCAACAAACATTGCTACCGACACCAGGAAAGGACAAACTTTGTACAGAACATGCACAATAATGTTGCCATCTAGTAGGTGGAAGGACTATTTAATCTTAAATCCACATGCGCTAATGAGTTTTTCCTACATATAAACATGGCTTTTCTTAATGTTAAAAGACAAAAAAATGTATCCCATTTTATAAGCATAATAAGACACTCCAGGGGTGCACATAGAACAGATTTTGCAGCATTTCCAGGGACTGAGGGCACTCGGCTCATGACCTTGAGAATAACAATGCCCCTGGGCGTGCAGTAAAATCTGTTCCATGCACACCCTATCATGTCTTATTGCTCACATGCTCATTGTATAGTGCAGCAGGCCCTCCTATGGAGGCAAACAGATCTGGAAACCTGGTGGCTTATTAGTAATGCAACCAGACATAAATCACAAATTCCTGCTGAAAATTCACCATTTTATAAAATGCAAAACCAGGATCTTTGCAGTAAATGAATTATTATTCAAGACCTGTAAACCCTACGAGACCCAGTATTTGTTATATATAGTAAGTAAAAAAAATCATCATACCATGACAAAAGAACAGCAAGCTTCAAAACCAAGTATATAGGAAAAAGAAATTAAAAGTCTTCATATTTTAAAGATTTATTCTCACTTCTCTGCTGAAAATAAAGACTTGAAAGGGCTATACAGAAGGCAAAAATATAAAATCAAATGTTATTATTCTTAAAATAAACACACTAAATGTTACAAATCTGTTAATGAACTTCAAGGTTTTGAAATATCCGCATTACTTCATAAAGTCCACTAGATCATAAGAGGAGAAGAGCATGACATAAGAGTGTTTTATTTACTTTACTCTAATAATAGAAATGCATCTGACTTAAACTCAATATGTTTGAATGAATCACTTTGTAAGAATAAGAAGCGGCACTATACTTTTAGAGCAAAGGGTTAACTATGAAGAAAAACTGGAATACTGATTGACATGGCAGTTTGAATAGTTTTTTTTTTTAGACTTCTCTCCTGTCTGCCAGAGGATACATAGACACCGCAGTTCTACTTTCTTCTTAACACATGTGCCTGGAGCAAGGTAGATTTTCTGCACCTACGCACTTCTTGCTTCTCACAACAGGCATGTATGTTACTGCTAGTGCCATTAGCCTTCATTAAGTTTGACTGATCTTCTTGATAAACAGCATAAACTAGTTGTGCTGATAGCAGGTCTGTTTTGACAGGTCTTAGTCAGAGTCTCAGTATTTAACTCTTTATGCACTAATGTGCTTCGAGATTTCTTTATCTACCTAGATTTTTTCTGAGTTTTTTTCTTTTTAGAGTTTTTAAAAGATATTTTTACTCATTTTATTCAGCACTGTTACACACAGATGGATAAATTAGAGGTATGTTAATGACATGAAGAATTCAAATACTGCTTCCCACTGCGGTGCTCTGCTCTGCTTCGGTGATGGTGATGAACACCGAGGTCCAAATGAGTCAGGATAGATGAAATTAATCCAACAAGAAGAGGCAGGAGTCATCCAATGAGTTTGATGCCCGCTGGGCTTTATTTAACAACAGGGGTAGGATGACACGGTCACAGGAAGGGTAAACAGATCACCAGGGAACATGAACAGTCACTGCTTATACCACACAACTAAACAACTGAACTGGTACTGACTCTCTGGAAATGCAAGTTTTAGAATCAAGTACCTAAATTGCATACTAAAGCAAAGAAATGTTCTGAGGTGCACCTCGGCCTAGTGCCACTATACTCTACGTTACTTCTTGGAATCAATTACGGTATAGTAGTACAATACTCTATGTCACCTTTAGTACTGCTTAAGATATCGGAATACAATGGCTACCCCTTGAAAGACCTCACAATACTGACTCAGGTCAACTACAGCAATGTCCATGCAAAGACAATACAGAGTCCATTTGTCACTGAAGTCTTCATGTGCACCATCAAGTAGAGTTGATAACTACAGAGATGGGAATAAGGAAGTTCCTAGGACACTCAGATATTGGTCCCAGCACAGACCTAACAAAGGCCACTGGGGTGGTGAGATTATTTTTAGACAGACCACATGTTTCTCAGCATAAAACCCACTCTCTCAGAGGCTGCCAGCAATAAGGAACAGAGGAAGAGCCCACTGGAGGGCTATCAGAATCAAACTAGATGTAGAAAGCTCCCCAGCCAAAACCACTTTAGGACCACCAAGGATGGAAGAGAACAAAGATGCTTGGTGATCAATCCGCTGGAGGATTACCAAGGACTGGACGATGCTGTGGCAGTTCTGATACAACCAGGAACCAGAAGTATCTGAGGTGAAGATGGACAATTCCAGTGTCAACACAGAAATTGAAATAAAACAAAACAGCAGACACGTTCTGCACTGGGCTTTGGACTCAACTTGTGGCGAACAACCAGGGGACGCAGATAAGGTTCTTCCAGGACAAGCACACTCTTCTGAGGGCAGCCAACTTCGGGACATCTGGACCAGGAACCAAGAGATGATACTGGAACAGTGGAAGTGATACACTTCGACTTTGGCATACTTGACTTTGAACCGAGGAAAAACAAGAAACGGCGGGTGTGGGTTGCACGGGTTTCGACGTACTTGACTTTGGTGGACAACAGGAACATGGTTGATGATCTTCTGGGCGTAGACCTTCTGGTGAAGAGAAATCTTGAAGGACATCTTCCTCTGGGTAGAGACTGATTCTGTATGAGTAGGATGGCAGACAACACCATAGAACAGTATCGTTGCAGAAGATCGAGTTTATACACATATGTTGGTGACATTAGAGCTGGCAGATACGCTTTCACACTGCAACAAGGGAACAGTTTGTTGCTGGGGTAATTTGCCAAAAATGGGTAAATTGCCAGAATCTAGGGCAATTGTTCGTTGCAGGGGCAATTTGCCAGGAACAGGGGAAAAGTACCAGAATCCATGGCAATTGTTCATTGCAGGGGCAATTTTCCAGAAACAGGTGCAAATTACCAGAATCCAGGGCAATTGTTCATTGCAGGGGCAAATAACCACAAAACACAGTCTTGGTAATTTGCAATAGCACAACAGTTCAGATACACATGTACAGTATTCGACAATCACTAAATAACAGTTGTGTGCTAAGCTTTCCTTTTCCTTTGCTGACTCTTCCCAGAATTACTGTTCTTGTGGGTTCCTTTTGTACCAGGATCTGGCTACCCCTTTAGGAACTTTTGGGTGAACAGCCTTTCCACCACTGGGCCTGCCATTGCCCTTAATACCACTGTGGGCCTAAAGCTGCCCCTTTTCACCACTGGGTCCCCTTTGAATACCTTTGGGCCTAACTTGCCCTTTAACAGCTGTGGTTCCCGTTGAAATACCTTTGGGCCTATGCACCATTTAACAGCTATGGGACCCCTTAAATCTGCTGGGCCTCCTTTAAATCTGCTAGGCCTTCCTGTCACTCATTTTCTCCCTGCCCCTCACATAAATATTTAATAGTTTCCCCTTTGGGCCTGCGGGTATGGCCTCTCCTTGTGGGTGTTGCTGCACCCAGAATATTTAAATTATAGGATGGCCCTCCCACCTAGTCCTCCGCTGGTGCTTCCAGTGCTAAACTAAATAAAATGTTCTATCTTAAATTTAGGTGGTCAGCATGCCTCTTTTGTGCTGCCGCTGACTCACTGCCCCGTCTGGGTTGAGGAAAGCAGCTCGGGAAGAGGGAGGTGTTCTAGCAGAGGAAGGGAGACCACAAAAAAGGGAACAGGTAGAGCAGCTGGTGGCAGGGGACCTCGGGAGGACCGTCCGTCTTCTCAGTCATGATGTGGCTCTTCATTGCCGCCGATGAGGGTCGGGAACAGCCAGGAGACAGTAAAAAAATAAATAGAGTCAAATGGAGCCCACAATGATGCAGGGGACAGGATTTCTGACCGTAAAACCCACTGGACTTGACCACAATGAAGCAAGGCGCACAGCAGGAACAGCAGCAACCAGGAGTCTTCTTCACTGGCTGAAGGGGGTGGACCCATGCAGAGTTGACAAGACAGCTTCAACCACCAGGTAAGCTCCTTGTCTCCACTGCAGTCTCTAGATCCCTATCTCTCCACAGCCCAGCATGATCTGCTCACAAAAAAATGCTTTTTTTACTTGAAAAGTCGCTTGGGGTTCTAGTTCCAGAAGCGCAAGCCTCTGACCAGACAAACGGCCAGGAATTCAAACAGGCATCAAGCACTGGCCAGGAACAGCAGTCCCAGCATGTGGGCACCCACTCTTGTGCTAGCTGCTCTGGGAGTGGGGTGAAACGGAGCAAGCAGGCAGCAGAGAAACAGGAAAAGAAAAACTTTTTTTTTTTAACAAAGTACCCTGCCTAACGATTCTCTAAAGGGGGAACACTATAAACAGGCCCCATAACATAACACTCCATCTGCCCCACAACCTACAGGGACCCTGGGGCAGTCTAAATCCCCTCTTATTTTTGTACTGTGGTGCCCCATTCCTTTACCCCTTTACTTTGGGGCAGTTCTAGTGGGGAACAAGAAAGGCAGGAGCACCTATCATGTATTCCAGGGCACCTGGGCGAGCATGCAAGCACAAGATGGTGCCTCCTATTCTGGCAACAAATTACAGTATGTCAGATGGAGGCAGACCATGGGCATTCAGTTGATGTCACAACCTTTTGGGTACTTTGGATGTCTGGAAGAGGCTCAGCCAAATCCTGGTGGCATGGTGTGGCTAGTCAAAAGTTGATCAAATAAATAGTTGAAGTCTGGCTTGAGTAGATATCACCTTATGGGAGAACTTTCTAATTTTAGCCTATAATTGAGAACTGGGTAGAATTTGTAGAATAGGTAACTGGAAACATGCTGTTTTGGAATGAATCCAAGGTAGCAGTGGGCATGCTATACAAGCTGTCAGCCTTTTCAAAGTCGGCTCTGAGGAGGTTAAGGAAACAGGTCTGCACAGCATTCGAACTCAAACATGTTAGTGATTGTAAAAACGTGATTGCTGACTGCTTTGTTTTTTTCATTTACAACTAGAATCATTAGGATATTAGCCATTTCCCAGCTCAACAATAGAAAAAAGCCAGTGCCAACCCTTCTGTGGGGGATTGGGCAGAGAGATCAAGAGTCCTTTTCAGAAACTCTTTGGTGCTTGGTGCCTTGAGGACATTTGTGTCTTCCCTATGGGTGTACAATGATTTTCTGGAAAGGTCTGTGCTCTCAGTATGTTGGCCAATACCAGTAAGACAGGTAATGCAGTTCATAGTACAGCTGTTGGTGAAGGGAAGCTTAGACAATAGCAGCTACACCTTGAAGCAATTTCATAGGGCAACAAGCTTAGAGGCACAGAAGATAATTTTCAGTCCTGGGTGGTAAATGATAGGATGCCACACTGCAAAGGAAAAGTACAGACAGAGTCAGATAATAATGACAGGAATATTGAGGAAGGTGATGGCAACATTGAAGGTAATTTGTTGCACATACTATGAGGCATGTCTGTTTGCACAGGCCAGTAGTTTGTTATATTTTGGGACATTCAGGATTTTGGAAGTAGCAACAAAGTGCAACCAGTCAGAGCACCGAACAGGTTATTCAATGTGGGGACATGGGGACTGTACAGAGGTGAGCATGCAGATGAGGAAACTAAAATGGTGACTGGTAGGAGTTTGGGTACAGGTAGTCAGAGGGAACAAAAAGGCATTTAGAGGCACTGCAGAGCTTACTGAAAGTTCATCCTAAGGACCTGAGAATGCTACTGATACACAAGGAGGAGCCACACCCTCAGGTGAAAGACCTAGCAATGGTCTTAGTGCTGGGTCTTTGTCACATCCTCAAGTTGTGGTTTAGCACAATAACATTATTAATTTGCCTACATGGTATGCCAGTGGTTCCCAAGGGGTAATTTGTTGCTGTTCTGTGATCGTTGCGCTAGTCGCCTGGATTCAGACTGACCTCTGCTTCCTGGATATGTTGCATCTTGATGTTACAGGTTCTATATCAAACTGATGCATGAACACCAACTCTTCTTTTCATTGCAGAAAGGAGGCAACAGAAGAATCTGTGGTTGTGTGGGCAGCCCTTCATTCACTGGGCAAAAGGAAAATCAGTAGAGTATCAGGGCCAATGGTGGCTCAAAATACGACAGAGCAGGCAGTCTTGGCCTGGTTTGGGATCTGAGGTATGGTCTGTCACGAGTTGCTACCCCAACTGGTGCACTTGGAGAAGGTGTGTGGACTGCTGGATATTTATATTTGCTATACACTTGGGAAATGACTTTGCACAGATGCCTTGAATAGAGTTGTTAGGACAGGAATAACGAGATTAAGTGATATAGGTGAGATAAAGAAATGTGGCTGGGGTGAACATAATTTGGTCAGCACTAACACTCAGGAGTGATTGGAGGAATGTTGGTAACCCAAAGGCCATAAGATGAGTCTAAAAGTGATTGTTTCACTGATTTTATTTTACAATGGTCGGTTGGGAAAAGCATACTGTGCTGAAGCTTGTTTCCAGGAGCATCCTGGAGAACAGGGGAGTTAAATATAGGAGGCAGTATAGCACAGTGGTTTAAGGCTCTGAGCTACAAACCTGGAGACCTGAGTCTGAATCCCGCAGCCTCCACTTGCATACTGTGTGACCCTGAGCAGGTCACTTAACTTCCTTGTGCTCCCAGGTCACACCTGTAAACAAGCTTTCAGCTAGTGTGTCTCCTAGTAAAAAAAAAAAAAAAAGTAACTTGCTCAGGGTTACACAGTATGCAGGTGGAGGTTGTGAGACTCAAACCCATATTTGCTGGATGTACCAAGTTTTTCACAGCTGATTGCTCTAAACTCTAGGCTGTACTACCAGTCCTGTGTTTCAACAGGAGGAAGAGAATAGTGGTGCAGAGTGTGAGTTAGTTTTATTTTATAGAATTTGGTTTTGTAGATGACATTAACATTGACATTGATGTTGATTTCAAGTGCTGCTCGGGTGTTGCATTAGGTAGTTGTGATGTCATCAGTATTGTGAAAACCGCTTTCTGATTGGTTCAGTACTCCACTGTGATGAAACTAACCATCAATAGATCAATTATGACAATGCTAATAACAGGTTAACATGATATTTGGTGGTTAGCCACAAAGGTATGACTTGTTATCTTGCCTTTTTATCTCCACTGTGATGTATGAATATATATATATATATATATATATATATATATATATATATATATATTAGAGGCAAAAACTCCATTTAATGCATTAGTTAGGGTTGTTCCACAGCGACAAAAGTGAGAAATTCGCTGTTGAGGTTGAAAACCCCCTTGGACCCCGCCACCCCCAACCCGGCATTGGGGTGCGCTTGGGATCGTCAGCCCTGCTCTCACCCCATGACATGTGTAAAGCAGCAGAAGTATAGGAGGTAGGTGAGGAAGTTGGGACCCCACGTATCCCAATACACCATCTGGTGAAAATGAAAAATCAAAATTTCAACCAACAACACTCACTATCATAATGAAGCAATAACTAAATTTTGCCTCTAATCCTTCTTTTGAGAATGATAACGAGAAATAGTGAGATGTAATGCAGCGGCGGGAGGCCTTGGGCCTGAAAGCCTGGGCCCAAAGGCCCCGCTCCCTCACATGATGTGTTGTACTAACAGGGACAACAACATAAAACAGAAATGCTAACAGTGGCGCACATGGTAACACAAGCACGAATAAGAACAGAAAGGGTAACGCACATGGTGGCGTAGACGGGAATGGTCTGCCACATGATGTGTTGTCACATAGTAACAAGGTGCCTGCAAACAGAAATGTCAATGGGCATGGTGATGTAAAGTGAAACAGTAAGATAAACAGTACTGTAGACAGAAATGGCAAAAAATAACAGAAACGCAAGCGCAAATGAAAACGCAAAGGATAATGCACATGGTGGCGCAGACGTCAATGGTAAGTGAAACGGGTACGGATCCGCAAGCAGAAAGGGCAACACTAACAGTAATGTAAGCGCACAGGCTGGTTATCCCAAAACCTGCATTGAGAAAGACAGTGAGTACAAATAATGTATGCAAAATAATGAGTATCGCGCAGTAAATGAGATCTCGGAATACTAAATACATTATATCTCAGGAACCGATTCTGACATAGAAAAATAATTTTAAAGTCATATTATTTACAACTGTCCTGGCTAATTTGAATCTTAGCCCTTAATGGGGCTAAGAAATTTTCAATGAAAAGTCCTGTCTAGCACCGTTTCCGAGATCACGGGCCTGAAATCTTGGCGCGCCGTAATGTTATCCTATGGGAAAAAAGAAAAGTTCGGAGCGCCATAACTTTGCCTCCCTGTAATATTTTTTCACCAAACTACTGAAAGGCACATCTGTGGGCTGTTGGCTGTCTTCCCTCCAAATTTCAGGAAAAAAGACCAAACCGTTATTTTGCAGCAGGGCTCCAAATGATTTCTGTTAAGTGTCGGGCGCCGTAATGTTATCCTATGGGAAAAATTGTCAACTTTGGAGTGCCATAACTTTGCCGCTGTGTAATATTTTTTCAGTACAACACTGAAAGGCACATCTGTGAGATGTCGGCTGCGTTCCTTCCAAATTTCAGCCCAAAACTCCCAACGGTTATTTTGCAGTGCAGTGCCAAAGAATTGCTGTCATTTTCCCACAGACTAGAAAATTACTGTCGCCAATTTCAAAGCTTTCATAAAATTTGAGACACTTTAAATGAACACTAAAGTAATTTGTGAAAGTACTTTTTCCAGAAATTTGAAAAACATATTTCTGGGGTGTTTTACCACAAAATAAAGACATGGCAAGCATCCTCAGGGCCCGACTAGGTGAATACAAAACAAATTAGGTTGCTAGAGGGTCCCAAATTTAAATGCCAACCATTTTTCTGATCACCAGCTGAAAACAAAATGGCCGATTTATGAAAGTAACAGGCCCATTTGCGAAAGTAAAAATGCATTTGCGAAAGTGTTGAACTTTTTAACTTTTCCCATTGACTTATAATGGGAAACTGTTTTTTGAATAACTTTTGAACCGTTTAATATTTTTTCACGAAATCTTTGAAAGGCATATCAGGAACCCCAGCTGCATGTTCCCTGAAGATTTCAAATGATCACATAAACCGCATCGACCTGTAAAGGCGACCACAGAATTCAGAAAAGCGTGAACGCCCACAGATCACACTTAATAACTCCACAGCCGTATATCTGACCAGTACAAAACTTGGCAGATCCCAAGGCCTATGGTTCTTGATCATAAATTCCAAATTTCAGGCAAATCCATCAAACAGTTGCAAAGTTATTAAGGTGCAAAGTTTTGGGGTTTAACATAGAAATGGCTCCTCAACCCTAACTATGGTAGCACTACCGTGCTACCATAATTTATATATATATTTGTTGTACTCTGAGTAAATCTTACCAGATTTTAATTCAGCTGCAAAAAAGTAGACTAAGGTGGGTTTCAGCATAGTATCCAACCTGGATATCGTACTAAAGTGCCTGTGCCTATTCTGCCAGATGGTATAAATACAGTATTTGTGAAGTGAAA
This sequence comes from Neoceratodus forsteri, assembly GCA_016271365.2. Lineage (NCBI taxonomy): Eukaryota > Metazoa > Chordata > Ceratodontiformes > Ceratodontidae > Neoceratodus > Neoceratodus forsteri. The sequence goes on along the minus strand of CM028130.1, from coordinate 1,407,619,767 downwards.
CTCGACATTCAACTTGTGCTAGGAAAAACAATAGGACAAGCAGTGTCTGGGTCCAAAATGAGAGAAGATGGCCTCACCTCGTGACAACGGCTGAGGGGCGCATAAAGCTTGTACATTTGCTATGTAATGTGCATGTTATTACTGAGCGTGATCTTGGATGCCACTGTAAATTAATTGGGTCTCAACTGGTTTGCCCAAAATAAAACACATTTTATAATACTGCTACTACATTGGATACTTTGGATAAAACTTAGTCTTGACCTCCCTCCACCGCCCCCTGGGCTGGAGTAGTTTTGTGAATGTTGCAGAAGCATGTGCGCTGGCACCAGGGGAAGGAGCTGTGCATTACACTGTGAGAGTGCCTCCTATGGCATGGATTGGAGTTGGCAACGAAATCATACCTTACCATGTAAAGTTAGCCATCCCACCAACAGGAGTATGCTCTGGGTGCTCCATAGGAAGTAGAATGGGGAGGAGAAAGGGACCTGACCAGTGGGAAAATGATTCACTCAGCATCCATGATGGCACCTCTGCCCACCCACCTCGGTGTTACCAAACATGCTACCATCTTCTCTCGCTTGTCTTTTCCTGATTAAGGCTGCTCCTTGGTAGCCGGCAATGCACAGGTAAGTCACTTGTGTATCTCAATGAGGGAGAAGTCATCAAGGAATCAGGAGGACAAAATGAAGGTTTGTCTGAGGAGGCAGTTAGGAGCCAGTAAGTGAGCGCACAATGGGCAACTGGAGTGAGGAGTGCCTGACAGAATTGGTGAATTGGAGAGAGGCAGGTCTGAAATAAAAAAAAAAAACAGGGAGGAAGGCTATCATCCAGAACGATAGTTTGTGGTGGCCTGGTGACCTAGAAAGGAGCCATGCCAATTGGTAGACCACTAAGAGTCATGACCTGATTTACACTGACATGGCAGGGAGGGCCAAAGGCAGGCACGACAGACAGGTGTGGCCTGATTTACACCAGGAATGCCCAAGTATGATCATATTTACTTGGAGCTTTTTGTGAAGGACAGAAGTGAGTGAAACTGTAGTTTTACAAATAGCGAAAATTCATTGGTCTTTACCGAAGGATGTAAGAAGACTGTAAGTAATATGCAATAACAAGTGAATTTGCAGTAGTAAAGGCTGTGGGTAACCATAATTTCAACCGCCAATCTTTCTTCGTGTTTGCAATTGAGGGTGAAAGAAGGAGGGGGATTCTTAGAGTAAAATAGACCACCTCTTATCACCTGGTTCTCATTGCTAGGAAAAGTTACTCCAGTACTTACCACCCTCTATCTGCCCCATTCATCAGCCCAGTTGAAAGAGTCAGTGGGAAGCAAGAATAACAGCAACTCTGGTCATATACTGTACTTAGTGCTATGGTGGGACAGGCATGTACTGTATGTACCAGGTGGCACCTCCCACCCAGTGGCAAGATGCAGCACATCAAATGACAGAGGCAGGCCCAAGGTAGGAGAGCATAGGATAGGCCCATGCATGAAAAGTCTCTACTCACCTGGATGCATACACATTAAAAAGGATGACACACTCCCTGACTTCATGGGCTTCAGGGCACATGTTGATACTGGGAAGAAGGAAGAACCATCCTCCCATGATTTGGTTGGCAGCTCAGCTTGTGGCATGATTGAGGGAGTGATATTTTAAAAGATGCGCCCAGCCTAGTTGGATAGAGGCTACGAGGAAAGCAGCCAGGATTGTCAGGGCCAGCTTTAGAGTGTTGTATTCTCACCCCAGAAGGATTAGTAAAGTCATGGGGCCCCCAGCTTGACCCACCTCCATGTGATATACAATAGCCCATATGCACATTTTCTTAAATACAGCCAGCGGTATATTTATATTTTTTAGTGGTAAGTAGCTGTGCTAGTCCATGAGGGTCTGTTCTTCCTATCCCATCTATCTCTGACCATCTGCCTCTTATTGGCCGGGTCATAGCTTGAAGAGGCAATTCATGGCATCATAATGCCATATCAGAAAGAGCTACACAGTCTTTTATTACTGCTTTAAGAAGATAATAAGATAAAACACATTTTAAATTAAAAAGGTAAACTGCCCTGGTTGGGGGTCCCCAAGAGCTGGTTGGCCCCCATCGACCAGCAACCACAGGATTCACTGGTGCCTAAAAATGGCAATGAGGACTGGAGGTAAATTGGAGGTAGGAGGAAGTAGGCTGTTGGTTAACTAGGATCTGCAGCTTATCCATTAGGTAAGGAAATGGGCAGACTAGGTGGGCCAAGCGGTCCTTATCTACCATCAAATTCTACAGTGTGTTTCTATGTTTCTATGTAAATGGTCATGTGGGGCTATTTAAGGACTGCAATCGGAAGAGAGTATCTTTGTTTCAGCTGAGACCTTTTTCACCCATTCACCTGCCCTATAAGGAAAATAGGGAGGTAAGGCTCATGAAAGAGAGCCATGCCACATGTTTATACCAGGGGCCTGGAAGAAGGCAATGAGACAGTATTACATAGGGTAGCCCATTAGAAGACATGACCTGATTTATAGCAGACATGTCAAAGAGGGCTGGAGGTGGTCAGAACAGAAGCATGCCCTGAATTATACCCATTGTGTGGATGTGAGGTGATTTACATGACACATTTCAAAAAACATAGAGGTAGAAAACATTGAAGCAGTAAGAATTGTGTAAATAAAGTGATCATTGCATATACAGAATAGAATATATGATGTAAGAAGACGTTGACTAATGTGCAATAACAATTGATATTGAAGTACTAATGGCTAGGATAACCATAGTTTTAACATTTATACACTGTGCCTTGTTCCTGGTCATTGAGGAGAAAGGGGGCAAGGATTCTAGAACTAGGTGTTCTCAGATTCTGTAGAATCTATTCTGCTGGCACCCAGTCAGATTTTTGGTAATTGCGATTCTGGTTCCGATATCATTCCGACTCAGAGTAAGGCATCGGAATGTAACTGGAACTGAAATTGGAACTTCTGATTCTGCATCTGACTGTTTCTGTTTTGTGGTCAGTCACCTAAACTCCCCCACCCAGTATCGACAGGAAAAAGCCTACCCTCCACCCTCCCCTCAGAGCACCTAAAGCCAGTGCTGGCTGGCAGGCCCCTGGCTGTCCCCTCATGTCAAATGTAGGTAAGGTTCAAACAACACAGATGCAGCTACCAAAACAGCATAGGACCAGAGCTCAAGCAAAAGAAGGAGTACTCAGAAACTGTAGACAGCTCGGCTTCACAGTCTCCACTTCCTCTTGCAAGGAGATACTTCAACAGTTTGGTGTCAAACTAAAGGCACTGTATTTCATAAAACAAGCAGAAAACAAACAGCTGTCACCCTAACCATGTAAGGAAAATATTGCTGTGGGTCAATTTAGAGAGTAAAACATAATTGTACCCTAGAGGAAGATTACCAAGTACATGTGAAGTTACTGACAGATAGATTTTTGAGAAGGAGATATGACAACACTATGATTAGTGACGCTAGACAGGACGTGGATGACTTAGAGAGGGATAATGTTCTTACTCCAAGTACTAGATTGAGAAACAAAGGCTTTGCAACAAATGACACACGCAGTTTTATAAAAACTTCTACCGCTCAGGCTAAGCTGGTTTGGGAAGTTATTTTGAAAAACTGGCACATTCTCCACACCGATGAGAAACTGGAAAAAATAGCAAACATTTCCCAAAATGGTGTTTAAAAGAGGCCCTAATATAAAGGACCAATTGGTACATAGTACACATTGGGAGAAAAACAATAGAACATAATTTCCAGTATCTACCTAATGGAACATATACAGTGGCGTGCCCCAGGATGAAACACACTTTACACACTCTGCAGTATGCTGCAGCAGACCTACTGAATAAAGCAATGTAATTTCAATGGCAATTGGTCCCCTTTGTCATGCAGGACACTGTGACATTCACTTCATCCTGGCAGTGTCCCATTTTCCTGAATGACAAAGAGGACTAATTACCATTGAAATTACATTGCTTTATTCAGTAGGTCTTCTGCAGCATTCTGCAGAGTGCTGCATAATGCTGCAGAATTGCGTTTCATCCTGTAGGTGTGGTAACTGCCAGTTTTGTCAATATATTGATACTGGGGCAGAATTTATGAATCCAGTCACAGACCAGAAATACAACACATGGGATTCTGCGACTTGCAGTACTAACAATGTTATTTATTTAGCCAAATGTAATGTTTGTATTTCATTTTATGTTAGTAAGACAAGACAAAACTTGAAAGCACGCATAGGCCAGCATATCAGGAGTACACAGAAGTTGGATGGGGTTAGTGCTTTGGCATTGTATGTACAAAGTAAGGGAAATGAACATATATTTTCCCTTAAAGTTAATGAAAGAGTTTATGAGACAGTTAGATGGGGTAATTTGAATAAAAGTTAATGCAAAGAGACATTTTGGCAGTATAAGTTAAAATCTTATAATTACCAAGGTTTGAATGAGCATTTCAATTGGCACCATATTTATAATGTTAGCACTGAGTAAGTGAATATATGGTGCCATGTTTCAAAATCTGGCACACCTGAGTTGGATCATCCTTTTCAGTGGTGAGTTTATTTTGGAGTTCATCTCTTGAATATTAATAACCGGTCTAACTTTGGGACATTGAAATTTGTCTTTCAAGATTTCATGCCACTGGATAACAAGCGTGTGGGTGGGTTCAACATTTATATCTATATAGCATGCATTAACTGTTTTTGTAATGAAATGAAATGGTGGAACTGAGAACACTTGATTAACTTCTATGGATATATTTTCTAAGTAACATTTGTTCTTTTCACAGCCTATGTATTAAATATCTATTGTCAAACTTTTGCCATTATCCTCCTCTTTCCCTTTTCCCTTTTCCCAACCCCTATATATTTTATCTGGTATTGGTTCAATTTGTGCACCCATTGTAAATATACATATTATCTGAGTTACTGTTTCTAGTGGATTGCTGCTCGTTATGTTATATGTTGTAATTTCTATGGATGCATTTATGTATACATTCCTTGTACATATGTTTATAATTTGGGTTAGTAGATTATGGGCCAGATATTCAAAACTTTGCCCAGGGCTAAATTACCACTGCCGGCATGCTAAATTAGTCAGGAACCAGTAGCCCAATATATTCAAAAGGGATAGCCCCAGTGCTAAACCTGCTGAATATAGCATGCTAAGGAAACCAGGCAAACTGGTCTGGGAGTGCAGTGCAAAAACAGACCAGGAATAAGACAGCTCTGAATGTAGCAACCAGGAAGTGCAAACCACAACAGCATCCCAGCTCACAGCGATGTGAAGGAAGGTAAAGGTGAACTACAATATGTGGCCAATGTGTGTGCTAACAAAGGAGTGGCATCAGTAAAGCTGCAAGCAGCAGTGCATGTGAAATTACACTGTGCAAAAACGTACAATGTTTCTGAAACATTTCAGCTGAGCAAACACATTTGCGCAGGTTTAGTGCAGAACTAAGCCATTTTCCCGGTGCAGTCATGTTTGCCTGGGGCAAAACTTTACTATATTCAAAAGTGACATGCCAATGAGCCTACTTAGCTAGTCTGTGGGCAAACATCCAGACTAACAACTCGTTATGACCTGATTTGCATGCAGTTTGCCCAGTGCTATTGCAGGGTCCCACAGCTCCACCTGTAGGTCAGTCTGGAAGTACAGGGACTGGCTAGGTCTGCTCACAGCTCCACCTGTAGGTCAGTCTGGCAGTGCATGGTGGTAGCTGCAGGCTACATTTGTGCAGTACAACATAGGATATTGTGCCCCAGGGAACTACACAGCACAGGCACACGTGGTGGTGCTGCATGCAATTGTCAAACTGTAGTTCATGCCACTGTGCACAGCAGACACTACAGTAGCAAGGGGCCAATAGTGTGAGGACACAACAATGCCTATGGTGTGTGGGCAGTGATTACCACTGCACTGCACACAGTGACAGGCCCAACTTGCAGGTGTTTAGTGACAGTGGACATTACTGTTATGCTGTTGTGCAACCCACAGATGCACTACTGGCATGGGATGCTCACAGTGACATATACACGGCTGGCTATGTGTGCTGTGGTGTCTGTACAGATGTATGGAATGTGGCCAAGGGGGGCACATACCATCAGACAGGCACACTGGTGTTGGGGGTATTCCCAACACTGGCCCATGTGCACTGCGTGGCTTGTCCCAGCCTTGTGGCTGCACCCAGTCTGTGGTGCAGTCTGGCCACTTTTACACCCTCCCCTCAACACCCTCCATGCCCACAGTGTTGCATGTGTGTGCTGGCTTATGTTGGTGTCCACCAACGTGTGGTCTGCAGGTGTGCGCTGTATGGCCACACTGCCATGGTGTCCGCCAGGAGCCGGATCATCACTTACTGCCTGGCATGGCTGGGACTAGTGGCAGATGATGGCATCATAGGGATGCCATCCATGAGCAGCATGTTTCCTCTCTGTCTGGCTTATTTCTATGTTTCATATTTACTGGTTAGGGTCGTGCAAAGCTGCACAAAGCCATGCTAAGCTACAAAGCCACGTAAAACTTGTTTGCCCAGAGTTAAGACTACCTTTTCCTGGATTTTAATTCACACTGTGCAAAGTGTTGCACTAAGTCAGGCAAAAACATTTTGTGCAGCGCTATTCACTGAATATAGCATTGTGCCTATATTCATGTTCAAGTTCAAGTTCAAGTTTATTGCAGAAAAGACTCCGTTGAGCAAGCTCATTCACAAGGAGGTCCTGAGGCACATACACATACAGTTCACAATTACATAGACAGGAGATATAAAATGTAGAACAACAAAGAAAAAATATATAACACAAGAAGTATACACAATAGAAGTCCTTATGCTATATATGCAGTACATTCCAGCTTTAACCTTGCCCTAAGTTATGCAACACATTTCAGCTTAATAAGTAGAGAGCCAGTTGGTACCTAGGAAGTTGACTTGGCGTTGGGGGCCTAGTAGCACCTACATATGTCTTTTAATTTAGAGATAGCTAGCATTTTGTAGGAGTTAATTGATACAATGCTGGTTAGCTTCAGCATGGCTTGTAGTTGGTTCCAAATGTTTGGGAAGGCGTATAAGACAGCTCTTTGGCCAGCTGTGGTACGTGTCCTGGGAACATCTAGTAGGATAAGGTCAGATTTCCTTAGGGAGTAGGCGCTATGCAAGATGTGTATGAGAGACGTTAAATAGACAGGCAGTTTGTGGAGTAGTAATTTGAGGGTCCAAATGCCAGCATGCAGGAGGTGTCTGGTGGCAAGAGAGTTTGACCAATTGCTGCACAAAGATCACAGTGGTGGGTCCTGTCACATAGAGTTAGTAATGAAGCAAAAGACACGGTGATACAGTACGTCCAGTTTAGATAGGATCAAGGTTGGGGAGGAGATAAAGATAATGTCTCCAGTAGTCAAGCAAGGGAAGGAATGTTGCTTGGACAAGTCTTACGTTCGTAGAGAAAGAGAGGTCCCTATTTCTAAAGAAGAAACCCAAGCGTGCTTTAAGCCTCTTTGATAGATCTCGATGTGGTCATTGAAGGAAAGCTTGTTGTCTATCCACATACCTAGATATTTAAATTTAAATTACGACTTCCAAGGGTTCACCTAGGGAGGTAACTATGAAGTTTTAGGTGGGGTAGGTAGAGCACCAGACAAGGCAAGTCTCGAGAAAATCATTGTCTTGGTGTTTTTGGCATTTAAGAGAAGCTTGGCATTGATAAGGTTGCTTTCTAACTGGATAAAGTCAGCTTGGAGTGCTTCCCTGACTTCAGTTAAGGACAAGCCTGATGCGTACAAAACCGTATCGTCCGCAAAGAAATGTACACACATGTACACACACCCTCAGTTTGCTCCTTGCATACATTATAATTTTGCCCGGCACCAATGCAGTTTGCATGCGCTATTTGACCTTTTGAATATAGCAGAACTGCACTAACCCTGTGCAAACGATTTGCGCTCTGCGCAAAGTTTTGAATATCTGATCCTATAAGTTTTAGCCTGGTTTTTGACTTTTCAATGTGCATTTATGATGATATGAATTTTTGATAGTATTATATAACTTTTTTATGGGACTAGCACTCTGCCACTTTAATTGTGGCATTCATAAGGATTGCCACTAACAGCACTATTCAGCCATGATAAAGCACAAGTAATGTGCAAAAAAATTTGGCTGCAGGTTTTGAGGAAGGGACATGTACTTCTCACTGCTGGTGGTTTGTTTGTTTGTTGGCTACTCGCCTTCAGAAATAAAGTGCCTTTTATTTTGACATCAGCTGTTGAAGTGTCTCCTTGCAACAGGAAGTCGAGACCGTGAAGCCGAGCTGTCTACAGTTTGTAGATAAGGTTGGCTAGTGACAAGTGGCTGATGACAGTGGACCTGTAAGTTAGTTAAGTAGCTGGCAGACTGGCAGTGGCAGCAACACAACAATTGAGAGTTGACCCCATTCGGACCCCAGAACATGGATCCCAGATACCCCCCTTTCAATACAGCAGCCGGAAGTTAGTTCTTTTTCAAATGCACAACAGTCCATTACTGCTTTGGACCTGGTCTGTGTACTAGAAGCTAAAGTCATGTCATGTCCATCTTTACCAGAAGCTCCTGGTTTGATGGTGTCTAGCCAACCTAAAGACAGTCCTGGGGTTTGCCACCATTGGATGCTTATGAATATTAAGCATCTGGTTCTATAACCCCCAGGCTGTCTTTAGGTTTGTCCAGCCACCATAGAATCTGGGGCTTCTGGGAAAAGCAGATGGGCAACATGGCTTTTGGCTATTAATACATTATAGACCTGGTAAATGGCAATGACGGTTGAGCTGCTGAAAAAGAACTAAGCCAGCTGTTGGATTGGGAGAGGGTCTATGGTCCAGGAGCTCTGTTCTCACTCATTGTGTAAACACAACTGCCAGTGCCAGCCACTTAACTCAGTCGCCAGTCACCACCACACCACAGTGTCACACACTTGAGTTGCTTGTTACTGCAAGCCTTTAGCCTTCTAGCCAAGTCACAACAAGACTCATGACAGCAGTCACTCATGTAGCTGCCAGCCAGCCAGGCTGTCATGGGATGGTTGGACGCTGGAGAGGAGGACAGCCCTGTCAAACAAAAGAAGAACTTACTGGATTATTTTACTCAGTCGACAGAGCTGTATCTGAGGATTCCAGAGCTGCCTACCTGTCCTTCTATGATAACCCTGACCCATCCAGCAAAGCTCGAGATTAACCAAGGTTAAGAAAAAAAAAATGGCAAGGGAGGGCTATTGGCTGTGGATTTTGGAACTGAATTCCAATTCTGCTTCTGCTTCAAAGGGGGGTTTCAAAGCCCCAAATCTGAGGTATCCAATTCTTTCAGATTTCAAACAACCTTATACTGAAGAATGATGTTCCTTAACTATTGATCATAAATAGAGCACAACTGCCACAGACAAGGAAGCATGGACACCAGCATCACTCTTCCCAGTTGCCTTCTTTAGTGTTTAAAGTACTATAGCAACACATGGGGATGGAGACAGGACATTCAATCCTTAATCAGCTGGTTTTCATAAATATGTACAGTAGCATCACAGTGATGTGAAAGGGAAGGCAGTTTGGGTACATTGTATATTATTCAGACATCCCTAACTCAGATCAACTGGCTTTGGATTAATCCTACTGCTTGGCATGGAAGTGGCATTGATGCAGGTTGCAGTAGCTGCTTCATTCACCTTCGAGCTAGAGGCTGCTGAGGCAGTTGTAGTCAACAGCAGAGAGCAGGAAATGAAGAATGGTATTCAAACCAAGGTTTGTTCAGGTAGTTGCCAAAGAATAGGCCTCACAGTGTTCTAGGTTACTCTTATACATCTTTAACCTTCTCACATATGTTAGATGGTGACTGTATAATGCGCTCCACAGATTGCATCCAGGACTGACAAAAAAGTGCACAGAAGGTACTCCAATATATTTGACAAAATATGACTACATTTTAGTACAGGAACTTTATGTTCCATCAATGGTACATTGATATCATTAAGTCATGTTTGTTCAGGCTCTGCTGTTAGCTTCAGTACGTGACTGAGCCCACGGAAAAGTCCTCAGACTGTTTGTTCAAAGTACTGAAAGGTTCACTCAAAGATGCTCAATTAAGGAAAACTAACTGCTAGTCTGTGTAAGCAGTTTCTATATAAAGACAATAAATAACCAGTGCTCCTGCTTGGAAGGATCAAAGGTGCAAAGGTGTAAGCATCAGAGTCAATAGTTTTCTGAAAAGGTCATCCACTTAAAATCATATAACATGACATCTGCCCAAAATGTATCTGTGTTTCACTTGTTTGAGGGCACACTATTGGCACTGATTTTGTAACAGTATTTAAGTACAACTTAGTTGAAGCATATAATACTATTCTGCATGTGTAGCATTTTCATGTTCCAGATGTGGACGGACGCCACTGATCAGCATAGGACATGCAAGGTAGTACTGCCACCACCTTTGATGTGTTGGTGAGGTTAGTGTAACCTGGCATACAAACTGTTACTGTTCCACAACATTCGAGGATAAAAGATTGTAGTGTTCTGGATTTTCAAAATTCTTAGCACAGGTGCCATCGCGATTTTGGCTGTGCCAGCATCAAAATAAGTTTGCCAAAAATGTTGGATTGTTCTTTTGAAACATTTTCACACTTGTGACAGTTTATCTGTTTTACAGAATAAAAATAATGCATGTGTTATTGTTCTGTCAAGTGTCATTTTCTGAATGTAACTTTGCAGCAGCTTCAACAAGAAATTAGACCACATTTTATGTAGTTTGGCTTTTGATGGTAATTAGTGCAATTGCACCAACACTGTGACCCAAATTATCATGCACCTTTATAGGGGCTTTAAAATCCAGCCCAGTGTTTCCATGGTTCTTGAGGAAGTGGCTAAGAAGATAAAGGCTAAAGGGTGGCAATCAGGAGGTACAAAGGGACACAGAGGAAAAGGATAAGAAGGTGAACCAGGAAAAACAAAGGGAAGCAGAAGGAGGTGAGGAGGAACAAAGGCACAAACAAAGGAAGGAGAACCAAAGGGGTAACTAAAGGGGATAAGACCTTTCTGAGATACAAGGGTGTGGTGTGCACATTTATTGAACCCAAACAAACAGAAGACAGAAAGAAATGAGTGCCTTAGTTGGGACTTGAACCCAGGCCAGCCAGAATACTGGAGTTGCCTTGGTGGCACGGCTTGTAACACAACTGAATGGTATTCTGGGTGGTCTGCATTCAAGTCCCAGCTAAGGCACTTATTTCTTTCTCTCTTCTGTTTGGGTTCCATAAATGTGCTCACTGCACCATTCTGATTGAAAATGTAATTATCTGAGCAGATTCAGGTTGTGCATTAGAGAACAAGTAAGGTGTCTTGGGATGTCCCAGCTTTCAGTTGCCTTGGTGGCACAGCTAGTAGCGCAATTGAAATGGTATTCTGGGTGGCCTTGGTTCAAGTCCCAGCTAAGGCACTTATTTCTTTCTCTCTTCTGTTTGTTTCTTTTTTAGATATGTAAGTGAAAAAAGCAAGACAAGGGTATGGACTATAAAGTTAAGGCAGGCAGGGGGAGACTGTAGAGAGGAGTATCAGGAGACAGCAGATATCCTGAACAGATTCTTCTGCTCATTCTTCACAGTGGAGGATGAGAGAGACAAACATTATACAAGCAGCGGAAACACTGAGGGGAAGGGAGGTGGACACAAGTCCATTCACAGAGAAAAGCATCCTGAGAAGACTTGCAAATCTGAACGTGGATAAGGCTGCCGGCTGGATCGTGCAGCGGTATAGTTACTGCTTGCCATCCAGATGACACAGGTTTGTGCCCCAAGCCAGGAACTTATGGTGCCAACCGGTGAGGTGGGGTTCAGGCATCCACTGGACACCTCCCATCTTAGGGAGGGAGGACACTTCCTTCTGTTACATGACCACCCCCTGATAACCCAGTGGGAGGGGATTGTCATGCGGGAAGGAACAAGTGGTGCCTCCAAGGTGGCCTCACATTGGCACATACTCAGTCATCTGGCAGGTGTCAAGGAAGCATCACATGCCCAGAGTGGGGCCGGCAGAGGAGTATCAAAGGTAGGGCGGGGCTCACCCACCCTTCCGATGACCCTGATATGCATCTCGCCAAGGCCATCTCTCAGGACCACACCCTAGGGTGGGATAAGGGGAGGGTCTAGTAGGGGAATAAAACCCCCAACAGCAACAGGCAGATGAAGCCACCCCCCATGCCACAGCTGGGTCTCCTCGACTCCCCCCACACCTCGCCGGCTCCACCGCATGGACCCCAACTGTCAAGAGAAGTATGTTCCCCCTGGCTTGAGAGGAACTGGATGGTCCCACCCATGGGGGATAAGTCATGAGTTACAGTCGGAGTACCCAGAAGATTGTTGAGCAAAGGTTGGTGTTGGGTTGGATCATTTAGGGAATGTCACATGGTGGGTAGAAGGCTTGGGTAGGTGGAAGGAGGCCCTAGCAGCTGGTGAGGTGAAATGATGGACAAAAAACAGAAAGCAAGAAAAAGTGGATAAGGCTATGGAGCCAGACAGGGTACACCCAAGGGCACTGTGGGAGCTCAGGAAGGTGCTGGCTGCATCTCCAGCAGCCCTATTCAACAACTCATTAGAAACAGGGTGGTTCCATTGGATTGGAGGAGGGTAGATGTAGTCCCACTTCATAAAAATGGCAGCAGGGGAGGAGGCTGGCAACTACAGGCAAATCAATATAAATTCAGTAGTGGGGAAGTTAATGGAGAATCTTTTAAAAGAAAGACTAGTGGAGTATCTTGAGTGCAGTGGGTTACAAGACCCAGGGCAGCATGGATTCACAGGGGGGAGGTCATGTTACACAAACCTGATGGATTTCTTTGACTGGGTGATCAGGGAGTAGGGGCTTGACATAGCCTACTTAGACCTTAGCAAGTCCTTTGATACCATACCTCATAGGAGGCTAATAAGGAAACTGGGCAATTTGGGGTGGGACCCAAGGTGATAAACTGAGTATAGAATTGGTTGATGAATAGGCGACAGAGGGTCTGGTAAATGGCACTCACTCTAATGAGGGAGTGACCAGTGGGATATCTCAGGACTCAGTACTAGGACCAGTCCTCTTCAATGTCTTTATAAGCAACATTGCAGAAGAGCTGGAAGGGAAAGTATATCTTTTTGCAGATGACACCAAAATCTGCAATTGGGTAGATACTCTGGAGGGGGTGGAGAGAGAATGAGTAGAGACCTGAGGAAATTTGATGAGTGGGCAAGGGTATGGCAGCTGGGTTTCAATGCGAAAAGTTGCAAAATCATGCATGTAGGGCACAGAAAACCAGGGGGCAGTGTATACAATGAGAGGAGAAGTATTGACAGTCAATAAACAAAAAGGGACCTTAGGATTATCATATCTCATTTCAAGGTGGTGAGGCAGTATGACAAGGCAGTGGGCAGGGCCAGTAATATGCTGGGGTGTGTAGGGAGGTGAATTACTAGCAGAAGGAGAGATGTGGTGTTACCACTGCATTGACTATTGGTGAGACCCCACCTGGACTATTGTGTCCAGCTCTGAAGACCGTATCTTAGTAAGAACATAGAAAGGGTAGAATCTGTCCAGAAGAGGGCAATTCAAATGGTCCAGAAGCTACATTATAAGCCCAAGTAGAGGCTGAATGATCTCAATATGTACACCTTGAAATAGAGGGATATGATAAAGACCTATAAGTACTTCACATGTGTGAATAAGATAAAGGAGACGACTTTTTTCAGGAGAAAAATGGACACAAGAACAAGGCGGAATGCTATGAAGTTGGAAAAGGGAAATTTAGAGAGATATGAGGAAGTACTTCACTAAAAGAGTGGTGGACACTTAGAACAGTCTTCCACCAGAAGTGGAGGGGAAGAAAACAGTGGCTGGCTTCAAGCATGCATGGGATAGGCACAAAAAATTCTCAGTAGGAAAGCAGTGGGGGGGGGGAGTAGCTGGAGATCTGGTAGGGTGTGTGGTCACAGTATAGGCAGGTACAAAATGGGCAGATTCGGTGGGCAACTAGGTCCTTATCTGCCAACAAATTTTATGTTTCTATGTATCATATGACATGGTTTTGAACTTGCCTGTATCACTTAGGGGCCCAGCAAGATATTTTTATATTTTCGTTGTAACTGTTGACCTGGAAAGTTACACTAAACTGTGGCAGACTGTTTACAGTCGCAGTCTGTGAGTGAGTTACATGGACCTGTTTTATAGTCAAGGGGGATGTTGACCAAGATGCCAGGCAAAATGTTATACCTGTATGATAAGTACATACTAACATACTATTTGCCAGCAAATTAGGCCTTATGGTCTATTGAGTCTGCTCGAACCTCAGATCCCTAGTTGGGTGCCAAGGCCCTTCCCCCCTTGTGTTCCAGAAACCCCTATCATCCATCCCAACCCCCCTGGGACATGCCATCATCTGATACATCCACTTTCTGTGTCTGTCCCACCCTCTCTTGAAGCCCTCCACTGTGGATCTCTGAACCAGCTCACCAGGCAGTGCATTCCAAGGGTCCACCACCCTCTCAGTGAAAAACCTCCTCCTCTTTTCCCCCCCTCACCCTTCCACCTTCCAACTTCAAACCATGCCCTCTGGTGATACCGCCATGCTTTAGTCTAAAGATCCACTCCATGTTTACCCTATTTATTCCCTTGAGGTGCCGAAGACCTCAATCATGTCCCCTGTCTCTCCTCTCTCTCCTCCAATGAAAACAGGCAGAGCTCCTCAAGTCTGTCCTCATACGTCAAATCCCCTAGCCCTCGTATCATCTTAGTTGCCCTCCTCTGTACCCTCTCCAGGAGCTGTATGCCTCTCTTAAAGTGTGGTCTCCAGTACTGTACACAGTACTCAAGGTGTGGTCTAACCAGTCCATTGTATAGCGGCAGTATCACTTCCTTGCTCCTAGAGGTGATCCCCCTTATGATGCATCTCAACATCCTGTTTGCCTTGCTAGCCGCTCTCCTGCACTGCTCAGAGTTATTCATACATGCATCCACCATGACCCCTAGGTCTTTTTCCCCTGTTGAGGCCTCCAGCGCCTCCTTTCCTGGGGTGTACCTGTGTTTAGGGTTTCCCCTCCCAAGATGTAATACCTTGCACTTGGTGATATTGAAATTTAATTTCCATGTGTGAGCCCAGCTTTCCAGGGTGTCCAGGTCCCCTTGCAGGTCCAACCTCCCCTCTTCTCCCTCAACTACTGCTCCCATCTTGGAGTCATCAGCGAAGAGACTCATTTCACACCCTATACCCTTCCTGGTACTATGGGATCTTTAATTTCTTCCTGGACAGTGACTAGAAGGGAACTTGGTGTAACATTTCATCTACAGTATGGCACTTCAACAGTACAGTACTCCTCTAGTGTGGCACTGCAGTGTTAGGATTGGGTATTATCCCATGTTCCTTGTATGGGGCTAGAACACATGACCCTCAAATTTTCCAGCCCCAGTGGCAAGCATATAATCTACTGAGCTACTGATGCTGTACTTACACAAATGGAATTTAAATTAGATAAAACTTTTTGTAAAAATTAGTGCGAAGCATAAAAGCACCAATAGAAAATAAACAGTTTTCCAATGTTGCATGTTGGATTATGGATATGTGCAGGATGTAGACTGAGGTGGGGCAGATGCAGTACGTTAGGTGGACATTACCAAAAGCTACACCTGGATTTGAGAAATGTGAATAAGACACATCAATAAGTTTCTGTCTGAGATTATTACATTATTAAATTGCAAGTACATTGGTACCCTTGGCTATCACTTCCTTTCTGAATGTGTTTAATAGTTCACCAGAATTTGTAAACTTATACACAAACTGTCTGAAAACACTTTTCAAAATGTGAGTCAGATACTAGTAGAGGTGGAGGTTCTACACAAGGGTAAACCAGGGCATATGACCTGGTAAAAAAGTGCTGTGCCAATTGCTGCCCACATACATTGTAGAACAGTGGCGGTATCAAGAGATTTTTGGTGGATCTTGTGACAAAGGTTGCATTTTCGAATCAATGAAGATCCTTACAGCTGATAAGTGTAATTATTGTACTTCCTGTTCACTTTATTGTTGGGGGATCTTGGAGCTTCCTGACATTCATCGAAATGGGTCACAATACAAGGTGTATTGGCCACCACTATTGTAGAACTAAAAACCTAGAAACCCAGAATTTATTGACAGAAAATGATGATTTGGCCCTCCCAGTCTGCCCATGTTCCCTGCCTAATCTGAATCTGCAGACCCTAACTGGTCTCCGGCAACCCTCCCCCCCCTGAATATTAATTAATATTCCCCCATGTCTATTACACTCATGCTTGAATCTCCCCACACACTGTTTTTGCCTTCACCACCTCTGCTGGTAGTCTGTTCCATACAACCATAGGTTCATAGGTTCATAGATTGTATAAGTTCGAGGGACATGCCTATATTGAACTCGCCGTCGTGTTAACCTAACGACGGTAGATTTATTTTTTATCTCCCATGTATTGATCTAGGTTTCTTTTGAACTGTTCGAGGTTTTCACTGGTTACTACCTCCACTGGTAGTGTATTCCGTATATGAGGTACTCTCCAGGTTACAAAGTTTTTTCTGCGCTCAGTTTTACATATCTCTAAATGCAATCTTAATTTGTGTGATCTTGTACAACCCAGTGGGATTTATTTTGTCAAACAGTTTGATTCAAGGAATAACTCATTATTAGATGCCTTGTAGGCCCAGCTAAGTTCACCTCTAGTTCAATGTCCTGCACAGCCAGTATAGTGTTATGTTTGTGCAACTGTTTAGTTTGGTTTGGCCGTTAGCACTCTCTGTTCAGAGGAATTACCACCCTAGTGGGAATGCGAGCAAGGAACCCTCAGAGAGGGTTCCACCCCTAGAGGTGCCTTGGGATGATTCTCATGGCTGAAGGTACCTAAGAATCCCCAAAAGAAATGTAGTACAATCATATCCCAAAGAAGGAGGGTGACATAACGCTTATGAGCAAGCAGTAACTGTGATGTAGGAGAAGTAACTGTAATGTAGTAGTAGACAAGATAGGCAGTTTGATAATGTAATGAGATGCTCGGTTTGATAACATAATGAAATGTCTAGGCTTGTGTAGCATGATACTGATGATTTGCATTGAGAATGAGGGGATCATCTTAGGAGAGAAGGAACGGCAGGACATCCTCCACCTCCATCCAACAGTGGAACCTACCTAAAGAAACTAGGGGACACTACTATGCTAACTAACAGTTATGACCTGAGGCAACAGAGGAGAGAAAAAAAACCTCTATGAGGAGGAAATCTCTGAGGATCCAAGGCCTAGGTCACCTTTCCTCCAGGCTTGGGATAGTTTATTTAGTGGCGGATCTGCAGCTGCAATTTGGAAAACCCAATTAAAGGGAGGTGGAAAATATTCCAATTTGGAGGAAGGCTCTCCTCCAAACCCTCTAGAGGAATGCCATGGAAGGTAGAGAAAACTCTGCAACAATACATGCAACCAAGGTGGAGGAGGAGTGCAACAACTGCTGAGGCACTCACCTGGCCTACCTGCCCTAAACTCAAACCAAGTGAACCAGAGGCAGTCGTAGGGAGAATTCGGTGAAGGTGGCTTGCTAGGGGAAACCACTAAATTCAATGGCTAATCATTATAGTGGAACACTAGAGCCAAAGGAGATCGTCATAACCACCCTTCACCACTAGTCTTAAATTCTACACCAGGAGCTACTGTTGCGTAGCAGGCAGCTAAAGCCAAGCCCGGGGTGAAGACATTCCCAGCTATGGGCCAGGTGAGAAGGATCCTGCCCCAAGTTGGACACGCTCAAGATGTGGACTAAATGCAGAGCGAGACCATAGGCTGCAGGAACCCTGCACCAGAATAGAATGGTTGGCATGCCCCATAAATTGATTGAGAGCTGAAAAGCTGGTGAGCTGAATGATCACGATGTGCTGAGATCGTAATGAGCATTGAGTGCCGAGACCTTGCAAGGTCAAATGCAGAATTGACTGTCTGAGAATCCCAGAGGCTGAAGCAGGGATGGCAGTAAGCATGAAGCAATGGTTTGCATAAGCTATGAGCAATGATTGCGTAGCAGCCATGGACCTGCACATAGGTCAGTAACAGAGTAGTAATAAGTGGACCTTCACGTGGGTCTGTATAACATAGTAGCAATGAAACAGCAATGAATAGTGGGCAAGCCAACCATGCACTGTAAAGCCAAATCAAGGTGACAAACTCTGAGGATTTTGGTGGTGAAGACAGGATTTAAAACAGAAATAATTAGCCACATGGGCTACAACCCCCCCAAACACCTCCCAGTCCCCGCCGTAGGACAAACAAGGAAGCGATGGAACGGCCGAGAACCACATGCAGATATTAAAGCTAGTTAATAGCCTCAGCAGGAGCTTTAGCTAACCTCAGAGTAGAACGGCAGTATATAAAGGGAATAGCAGGATTGAACTGCATAGCAAGGTTCAGAGCTTGAAGCAGGTGTACAAACATAAAAGCAGCAACTGTACTGAGTACACTGAGTTGCAAACTGCAATAAACATAAAATAAAAGAGGCACAATACTCTGAAAGCAGCTGTCACAGGCAATGCAATGAACTGCAGCAATGAGGCAAGTAGAATGAGTTGAGTATGATTTAGCTGTATAGCCAGGGTTCAGTGTGAACCAGAATCAGGTGAAAGCAATTAAGTATGCCACTTGGAAAGCAGCTATGGCTAAGCTGAACACACAGAAAATGTCTGCAGTTGCATTGCAAAGCATTTGAGTGTTGTAACTGAAAGCAATTCGAGTTGTGAGTAACTGAAAGCAAGTAGTGTGAGCTCTGGAGTAGCAGTATGCCAGAAGCTTAGAAACAAAGCCCCCCAGAAAACAAAACCAAAGACACAGAAACACAGAAAACAGGGAACAAAGACAGAAGAAGCGCGTGCAGCCAGAGGCAAAATACAAAGCAGAAGCAGGAAAACACAGAAATCCAGCAGACAAGCAGGAGCAGCGGAGGTGAGACCCCAACCAGCTCCAGGACAACTGACAGAGCCTACGGCTCAAAGAAAAGTGCTTCACAGTGAGACTGAGATGAACTGCTCATATGCAGTAGCTCAGGAAGTGGGAGTGACTGGTTGCTTGCTATTGAACCCAGGCATAGCCTTTCCAATTATTCTATATCTAGGAAAAAGACCTAAATTTCTAAGTCTTTCCTCATAGTTTAATAATTCTTGATTCTTGACATGTTTTGTTAATTTATGTTGTATAGACTCATGAGTTACCTTATCTCTAATTAGTGTGGGGGTGCAATATTCCAGGTTAGATCTAATCAAATGGTTGTACAATGGAATTATGACCTCTGGCTCACAACTTTTTATACGTTTAAGAAAACACTGTAATATACCATGGCACTTCTTAGTTGTTTTGTTTATATGAGTACTAAATTTTAGGTTGCTAGTAATTTTAACACCAAGATCTCTTTCAGATGTAGTAACTTCAAGACTGATGTTATTAATGGTATAGTTAGCTTGTATATTGTTCTTCCCAAAGTGCATTACTTTGCACTTTGCGGTATTAAATACCATTTTGTTCTCACAGGCTCACATGTAAAGATTGTTCAAATTGTTCTGTAGAGATTCTACAGCTACATTACTATCATAGCAACAATATTATTAATTTATTTACTTTTTGTTGACCAGGAAATGAGGACTAGGCAATTCATTACTTTTAGTCTCATCCCGGGGAGACACAGGTGAAACCAATTGAAATTTAACCAGATTAATCTATTGGTGGTATTTTTAATGCATGGGGGAAATTTAGCCAGGATGATTCCCCTACTCTTTTTTTCAGAAGTGCCATGGGATATAAAGTCCACTTCAACAACCACCAGAACAGACATACAAGACCTCAGTATAATATCTCATCCAAAAGACAGCTCCTTCACCTTGAGTTCCTGGCGTAGGGCTACAACCCACAGCCTTCTTATCTTCTGGCCTCAGATGCAAGTGTGTGACCTGCTGAGCCACTGACACTGCAAATATGTGCACTTTGTATACACTAGGGGCCCAATTCCGAGACAGGTTATGCATGTTGCAAGGCGACTTACGCCAAACCCAATGGAGCAAGTCGCATCTTGCGACATGCATTACACTGACCGCTATTCTGAAAGGTGGCCTGCAACATGGCACAGGCTGCCTGCACCAAAGGTGGGCTATGCCACTGTCTACACCAGAAACCCCCTGCGACATGGCACAAGGGGGTTTCCAGCATCAGTTACAGCCCTATTCCAGGTCCATGGATGATGGAATGGCACATCGCTATTCCAGGAGGGACCCCAGCAGACAATGGTCTAAGTATGGTTAGGGGGAAAGGGGAAATTGTTTAATCAGGAAAGGCACACTAAGCTGATGCTTGTTTCCAGGTGCGACCTGGTGGCACAAGGAAGTTAAGCGACTTGCTCAGGGTCACACAGTATGCAAGTGGGGCTGTGGGATTCAAACCCAGGTCTCCAAGTTTGCAGCTCAGAGCCTTAAACCACTACACTATGCTGCCTCCCAGCTATTAGCTGGTCTAATCATACTCTACATCCACTGGGTCCATGCCTGATGCCTACAGCTGACCCCCACAGTCCACATAGGTCCCCACCCCCATTGGCAGGGCTGCCCTCTGTGGGCAGCTGGCACCTCCATGCCACCATCCCTGAGCAGTGCCACACAGGGCAGTATACATCCCCCACCTGTCTTGCACCCCAAGGTTGTCCAGTGGCCTTTCACCCCTCCTCAGCCCTGTGGGGCATTGCCATGGTGTCCTGGTGTGGAACTTTGGTGGGGCCATGCCATGCATGACTTGTGCCCTGTGGTGGGCATTGCTGTAACTTGCGGCACCCAGGTCAGGTGCGCCCTTCTTGTAGCACAACCCTGGAGCTGCCACATGTCACAGGGTGTAGGTGCCGGGGACCCTTCTTGTTCTGGAATCTGGTGCAGGGTCCCTAGTGTAGTGGCCTATGTTGCAACTCACGTCCACCGGCGAGTTGTACCATACATCTTGGAATCGGGCACCAGGTGTCCTGACAGTCAGATATTGTCCCCCATGCCCCCTGCCCTAGTAACCAATAGGTATTAAAGCCACCACTGACTAGTAGTACAATGATTAGGAGGAAACAAATGTAGCCATTTTCTGGTATGTGCATTCACAAGCAGTACACACAGTCATGGATGATTGCATTAGAACTTGTTCTGCTCAGAAAGGAATGTTGTCCAAGATAATTAAGCAACCCTCGATGTTGGAATTATGGGGGGGGGGGTTGTCAGGGCTTGGTCCTCATAACTCTGAAGTAAGCACCAGTAGCTCAGACATCACTGCCATTCATTTATAATGGGTAGGGGGTCTCAGTTTAATGATGGAACCCTCATGGGCTCCATAACTCCCAAAGCTCATGAGGTGTGGTTCCAACACTTGGTATCCTGTACTGCTTCTGAATAATGTCACCTGGACCAATAGAAATGGACAGAAGGGGCTTAGCACTAACACATCATTCAACACATGGCACCTTGAATACTGTGGAACACCTCCGACCCACGTAACGATGCTTAGCACTTCAGATTTAATACTGGGTATGAGACCAAGTCTGACACTGGAACTGAATCCACAGCTTTCTTACTTAGATGTGATGGTGTCACTAAATGAGGTATACTGTCACAGCACATTATGGCAGTTTGAATGCAGTGGGTGTTGCTTTATGGACTGCGATGTTAAAGAATGCTTTCAGCAAAAAATGAGAAACAACATATTTTCAGTGCACATCTCAGTTACAGTGTTTAAAATCTGCTTTGCTATTGTTTGAGAAGTGGAGAAGAGGTGCACTTAGGGAAGCATTTGTGTTCCTTATTTTCTCCCAGAAATCTGAGATGATTAGCCCCTGGTTTCTCCTGCTCACGTTCTGAGACAGTTTCCCCCAATTAAGAGGCACAACAGGTAAGTCATTGCAATCAATCAAATAATTAAAATTACTAATTATAATATTAATAATTAAAATATAATTGGGACTCGAGTCTTCTTTATACAGAGGCACCATCCAACACTGAAATTCCAGGCAGGATTACAATAGTGTTATTTTATCAGGCAGCTCTGGAGGAAGGTACTGTAGTAACAAGACAAGCTCTTCATGATGAAGATGAGAAAGGACAGCATGAAGGCAGCTGCAAAGATTTTACTCCACGTGAGTTTGCCTCAGCAGGCCCTGTTAGCAAGAATAAAACTAAATAACAAAAACAGATCAAAGATTTTCTGGACCTATGGAACTTTTACCTCCACCCACACATTCCCCTAGAAAGAAGGTTTATTAAAAGGGATTCTATTTGACAGGCTCTTAGTTTTGCAAGAGTCTTGACTGACTGACTTCACCACCAAGTATAAAGGAATTGTTAGGCAATGAACTCCCAGGGCATCGCACTGAGGCTGGTTCTCACATTGGTCTCAGACTAGGTTGGTCCTGTTTAGTGCAAAAGTCACCATGAGGAAATTCACAAAATAATATTATTTTATTTTTATCTAGTTTTGTTTACCAGGTAGGATGCACTAGGCAGTAAGATGCCTAACTCTGAACTCATAGTACTAGGCGACTTCAACATAAATTGGCTATCGCTGGAGGATGGAAACTTCAAGGACACTGTCACATCACAGAACCTCACCCAGCTTGTTACCTCTCCCACCAGATGCAACTATAGGACAGGATCACACACACTCCTGGACTGGATCCTTACTAATCACCCTGAATGAATCTCAAAAGTCTCAGTGCTCCTTGATGGGATCAGTGACCACTCACCGGTCACCTGTACCTGGACAAACAAATTCATTAAGTCTCCTCCCAAAATAATCCACACCAGAGTGTTAAAGCAGGGGTATCTTGAGCCACTAAAAACACACCTAAGTAGCCTGGACTGGGCGCCAATTGACTCCGCTACTGATATCAACCAGGCCTTAGACCTTTTCATCAGCCACTTCACTGTGGCCTGCACTATCTTTGCACCTCTCAAAAAACTGAAAGTCAGGGGCAGAGCTAACCCTTGGATAACCCCGATCTAATTGCTTTACTCAAGCATAGGGACCATCTCTGGCACTGTGCCCATGCAACATCCAAGCCTGGTGATATTCATAAGTATAAAGCTGCCAGAAATGAGTACACGCAGGCAATTAGGAGTGCCAAAAGCAAATACTATAAGGAAGATCTCTCCAACTCCTGGGGAGATGGGAAAAAAATTTGGAGTAACTTGAAAGACCTCACAGGCAAGGACCCTAAGTCTCCACCCACTATGCTCAACATTAATGGAACTCCAACATCTGACCTGCATACAATCATCAACACCTTCAACAATGCGTTCTCCAACCTGGATAGTGTCCTCCCATCTAACTTCTTCTATCCTCCCTCTGGTAGTAACCCTCCTGCCACTGCTCCACCCTTACACCCTGCCCCACAAGTCTACTTCAAGAAGATACTGGTGCATGAGCCAGAACCTATATTTGGAAGGACATTCGAAACGCAGGCTTCAGCGGTGACTCCCTTGACATGAAGTTGTTAGTGCTTGTCCTTGAAGAAGTCCTTGAACCCCTGACAAAGCTCCTCAACCTATCTCTAAGGATGTCCCAGTTCCCATCCCTCTGGAAGCAGGTGACCATCACACCGGTACATAAAAGTGGAGACAAATCACTGCATTCCAACTACAGACTACCTCCATCCTCCCTCCATTGTCTAAGGCCCTGGAGCGCATCGCCTTTGATCAGCTAGTTGAGTACCTGGAAAAATATGACATCCAGTGTTCTGAGCAACATAGTTTCTGTAAAGGGCACAGTACCACCACTGCACTATTAGAATTCACGAGCTTCATCCATACCACTCTCGATCAAGGAAACTGTGTAGAGGCAGTATTCATCAACCTTACGAAAGCCTTTGATACTGTGAGCCACCCTCCTAATCAAGCAATTATCTAACATTGGCTCTCGATGAAGCGCTGCTCTGGTTTTCAAGCTACCTTGGGGAGAGGGTCCAGCGGGTTAGGATTGCTGGTGTCACCTTGGAGGAAAAGCCAGTCTTTTCAGGAGTCCCTCAGGGTCCATCCTGGGCCACTACTCTTCAGCCTCTTCCTCAACAACATTCCCAGTGTCTGGCACCAAAAGTACTGCTCTATGCTGACAACACAGTCATGTTCACCAACCACCAAAACACAGAGCTCCTAGAGAAACAATTATAGGTTCATAGGAAGAGTACGTGATCGAGGACAAGCCCATTTGATCACGCCACCTACCCTAGGTGGAATTCTTATTTCAGTTCATCCATGTACAAGTCAAGCTTAAGTTTAAATTGTGTTAAATTATCACTATACACAACTTCATGTGGGAGGAGTTCCATATTGGAATTATCCTCGCATAAAGAAATTATTTCTCTTTGAGGTCCTATTTATATTGGCCTTTAATTTCAGATTGTGCGATCTAGTTATACAAGCTGAAGGATGCCAGTCCAGATAAATGGCTTCAAACAAAATTCATCTTTCATAGCCCTGTAAACATGGGTCTCCTCTCAAGGAACCATATCCCATAGAGTAGAGCTTACTTTTTAATCTTTCTTTGTAAGATAGGGGCTCATACCAGTGATATGCTTAGTGAATCTTCTTTGAACTCTTTCCCTGGATTGTCTGTCTTGAATTAAAGTGGGAGCACAGAATGAGGAACAGTAATCAAAGTTTGATCTCACAATACTGGTGTATAAAAGAATCAGTACCTCTGGCTCCTACTTTTTATGTTTTCAGTATGCAGCCAATTAAACAAGTACACTTTTTGACAGTGTTATTTAAGTGTTCAGAAAATTTTAAGTTGTTTAAGATAATAACCTCAGATCTTTTTCAGAGCTAGTTTTACTTAATAGATGATCATTAATAACATAATTGAAACACATATTATTTTCCCAAAATGCATGATTTTGCATTTGGCATAATTGAAGTTTAATTTATATGAGTTGGCCCAATCTGAAATTAACTTCAGATTAGCCTGTAATTTTAGAGCGGAGGTCCTATCATTTACAATACCTCCCAACTTGGCATCATCAGCATATTTTGTTAGCCAGATTCCTTCCGTGAAAGCTCATACTAACTATTAAGATGTTAAATAGGATGGGGCCCTAGGACCGAGCCCTGAGGCATACCACTTGTAATCTCAGTCCTTGTGGATTTATACCCATGCAGGCTAACGTGCTGTCTTCTGTCAGTTAACCATTGCAAAAATCCAGTGAATTATATATTTGTTTAGATCCATTTTTATTAAACAGTCAATTAAGATTTTGTGAGACACAGAATCAAAGGCTTTCTCAAAATCCAGAAAAATTACATCCACCAGGAAACCCTGATCCAATGCCTCACTAATAGGTTCAAAGAAATTTATTAAGTTAGTATGACAAGATCTACCTGATTGAAAACCATACTGTGAGATATCTGAAAGCCCTTTATTCAAAATATGTGCACTAATCTTTTGAGGTATTAGTTTTTCCTTTATTTTACACACACACACACACAAGAAGTCAAGCTTATAGGTCTGCAATGATTCATTTCTTGCTTTGAACCACTCTTGAATTCATACGGATCGAAGAATGGTTCAGATCACACAAACTGGTCATGAACTACAGCAAAACAAAGGATATGACCTTCTACAATGCCAGGAGTAAGTTCAAATCCCATGACCTCACCATCCTAAACAAAGCTGGGACCTCACTTGAACATGTTCCTGATTTTAAATACCTAGGTGTCGCATTGGACAGCTCTCTCTCCTACCATCGGCACATTGACTCTGTCACCAAAGCCACCAACATCCGTATAGGCCTGCTCTACAGGCAGAAACACTGCATGACTCCTGACACTCTCCGTTTGGCAATCAACAGCTCTGTTGATTACAGGCTAGCAATCTACGGCTCTGCCTCTGCCCTCCGCAGAATTACAGTGGCACTCAACAAAGCATGCAGGCTGCTAACTGGGGCTGACTGACTTACACACACTTGTGACCTGTACACTCTGGCAGGATGGCTTCCTCTCATCAGTCGGATTCAGTATCAAACCTGTCTCCTAGCCAAAAAGTCCTCCTCAGGAAAAGATACTCATGGACCACCACAGCGCACAGCGAACTAGAAGCTCACAATAATTAACCTTTCTTGTCCTCAGATGCTGGACCACCATAGGCCAGAGGACCTTTGCCCTCAGAGCACCTCAGTGGTACAATACTCTCAACAAAGAAACTTTTACTGCTTCTGCCCTTGGCCCTTTTAGAAGACAACTCCAGCTTCATCTTATCTCAACTACAGACCTGTTAGTTTAACCTCAGTGATAGGGAAAATGGCGAATCACTCTGAAGGAAAGAATTGTTGAGTACCTAGAGGCCAGAGGGCACAGGACCCAAGGCAGCATGGATTCACAGAGGAAGGTCATGCCAGACGATCTAATAGATTTCTTTGACTGGGTGACCAAAGTAGTAGATCAGGGAGGGCTGTGACATGGCCTACCTAGACTTTAGCAAGGCATTTGACACAGTCCCACAAAAGATTAATATACAAGTTAGCCAGCCTGGGGTGGGTCCCAAGATGATAGCCTGGGTAAAGAACTGGCTGGAGAATAGGACACAGAGGGTAATAGTAAATGGAGTCCACTCTGAAGAAAGGGGGTTACTAGTGGGGTACATGAGGTTCAGTATTAGGACCGGTCCTCTTCAATGTCTTTATAAGTGACATTGCAGAGGGACTGGAAGAAAAGTATGTCTCTTGCAGATGACACAAAGATCTGCAACAGAGTTGATGCACAAGGTGGGTGGAAAGGATGAGAAGGGACTTGGCAAGGTTAGAGGAATGGTCAAATGTACGGCAGCTTAGATTCAATGCTAAGAAGTTCAAGGTAATGCACCTGGAAACAAAACCCAGGGGAAGAGTACATAATGGGGAGTGAGATACTAACAACAACAAAAATGGAAAGGGACCTGGGGTAGTCATATCAGATAACTTAAGGTGGCAAGCAATGTGAGAGGGCAGTACGGAGGACTGGGGAATACTGGGCTGCATGGGAGAGGCATCACCAGTAGAAAACAGGAAGTTGTTATCCCTCTGTACAGAGAGCTGGTGAGACCCCATCTGAGTACTGTGTGCAGTTCTGGAGACCCAATCTCTGCAAGGACATAGACAGGATGGAAGCTGTCCAGAGGAGGGCAACTAAAAATGGTGCAGGTCTGCACCGAAGACATATGAAGAGAGACTAAAGGAGCTTAATATGTATAGCCTTGAGGAAAGGAGGGAGAAGGGGGACATGATAGAAACTTTCAAGTACCTCAAGGGAATCAACAAAGTCCAAGAGGGAAGCATCTTTCAAAAAAGAGGTGGCGCAAGAACAAGGGGCACAATTTGAAGATGGAGGGGCGGCTCAGAGGTAATGTAAGGAAGTATTTTTCACAGAGAGCATTGTGGATGCATGGAACAGCTCCGGAGGAGGTTGTGGAGTCAAAACAGTGGTTGAATTCAAGCATGCATGGGACAGTCATAAGGCAATTCTAGGGGGTGGGGGTAGAAAGAAGTAGGCTGCTGGTTAACTAGGATCTGCAGCTTATCCATTAGGTAGGGAAATGGGCAGACTGGGTGGGCCAAGCGGTCCTTATCTGCCATCAAATTCTATGTTTCTATGTATGTTAACTAGTCGTTGTGACTGCCTCGCCTAATCAGGAGCCCAACGTCTACTGCCCTCCACTTCAGCCTTGATAGCTACCTCTCCCCGCCTTGTCCACCTTCTATCTGCCTTACCTTCCCACCCCTCATCCCATCTCCCTTTCCTCACCCCCCCCGGGCATTCCCTGACTTTTATCCCACCCTTCTCTTCCTCTTAGAGCTCTTTCCCACCCTCTACCCTCTGACAATGGCCTTTCTGCCTGCACTCACCCCCTCCCTCTCACCCACAGCACTTATTACTAAGTTTGCCCCTGGCTGGTATGTCATACTACATAACATTTGGCACATTTTGAATTACTGTGATTTTCTAACCCTCAGTCTCTTGATTCCTTTTATTGTGTAACTATGTATTATTATGCTTGCTCTTTGTATGTAAACCCCCCATTCCTTCGATGTGGAACCTTTGTAAACGAGCAGTCCCTGCTCAAAGGTAATAGTAATCCTAGATTTCAATAAAAATAAGAAAAATTAAATATTTTCCGGCATCTTACAGGCAATAGTTTAGCATATTATTCTAATTTACTGTGTGGCAAAGTATGCCTGATCCTTTTGTCTTAAAACTGCAGGAAACCTTTCAGTATCAATAAGAAAGTTAAGTTACTGGAGGAATGTTGGCAGTTATTCAAAAATGCATGGAATTACAGCAGAAGAAAGTTAAGGGTGGCTGGAAATAGTTCACATATCAACGGCACGTTCAGTAGTTCTGCAGGGACAGAAAGGCTACACCTAAGGCTGGGGAAGTGTATATCAGGTAGGGGTGTCTGATTACCTTCTCTCGAATACTCAGCAAGTATTCATACTCATGAGTCTCCAAAGCTCGGGCACTCATAATTTGTTATTTGGCCTTAAAAAACACACCAACAATCTTCTAGCCCCAATCAGGTTGCCACCATTACCTTCTCTTTCGGTCATCTTCTGTACCCCCCTCCTCCCTGACTTGTAATACAGTTGTGTCCAGCATCATATTGTGTTCTGCCATTTCAGGCATCACATGTTATTGCAGCATTTTTCAGCAGCCAATAATATGATGACTCTGAAGTGACACAGAGATCCTGATACTTACATGCTGTCTCATTTCTTACCCATAGGTGGCCCTAGCATTCACATTTTCAAAGGGATGTGTCCCTGTTAAAGTCACTCTGGATCTAAGTTGGCAGTCATCGTGTAAAATCACCTCTTGAAAACCACTGCTCCCTTTTTGTAGCAAAATGTTATTTTAGGGGTATTTAGGGGGCAAGCACACAGGTCAGGTGGGTCCCCTTCTGTATACTTTCAAGTGTCTTTCGTTTGGGGGCTTGTTAAGGCAAGATAGCTTGTCATACTTCAAAAGACCCAGCCACATTCATGACCGAAGTCAATAAACTCTTTTCAGGCTTTATTGTAATTCATATTATTCAGAATAGGTTCCCCAATCACTACCCAATATTTCTTCCATTCCGTTAAGCTTCCTCAGGGAAGGGAATCTGTCTGATACAGCCAAACTCTGATTGCTTTGGAGTCTTATTAAGATTGAATATTCTTCACTTTCATATATATTCATTCAGCATCCTTTATTCTGTGTGAATTTTCAAACTATTCAGTGGGTTTGTCATGCCTTTTCAAATGGCTCATTCAGTGTACCAAAAGTTATAGAGCTTCGAATGTTTAAATATACCCTTTTAGAGGTTTCACCAGAAGCATTTCATTGAACTGTATTTAGGGACACCTTGGGGAACATGACTGTGTAATTTCAGCTTAATCTAAGCAGAAATGCCAACATTATTAGCCATTTTGTGATGATGCATGCCAAGCAAAGACAGGGTTCCTCCAGAAATCTGTCCCTGGATCTTGGCAATCATCACTTAAAACTGCCCCCCAAAGCCCATTTTCCACTTTTTTTCAACTTCCTTTTTGGCTCCTGGGGTGTGCGGGGAATGTACCTTCTCTCAATGCCTGGATCTCATACCTGGCATCCCCCCCCAGGCTGCCCAGACTAGGGAGGCCCAGAGCTTTCCCCTACAGTGTGGTTCCACCCCCAGAAGAGGGGGAGAAACCAAAATCCACCAGAGGTCCCAGACAAGGCTTGTGCCTGAGGCATCATTCAGGCTGAGGCCTGGGGGCGTCATAGTGCTGCCAGCCCTGGGGGTTTTACATGAGTTCCCCTGAGGTGTGGATATGTTCAATGATGTCAGCGTAGGTCGGGTGCCCTCCTTCACCTGACCTGCAGACATCCACGGTTGTCCCCCCCCCCACCTCCACTGAAGCATGGCCCCGGCTGTTGCACACCCAGCCTCCACTGCATGTTGCTGACTTGTCAGGAACCCCAACCCTACCCCCCAGAGGAGGTGAGCTGTTCATAGGACACTGATCCTACCTCCCCAGCCAACCCTCTGACACACATTCACTCCTGAACACTGGTTGTCAGCGCTGCAGGTGGGGGTGCTACAGCTGTGCTGCCAGGCTGGCTCCCTTTTCTCTATTTGTAGCAAAAAGCACTTCTTGGGGCATTTATGGACACATGATCTGGAACTGCACCTTAATTTAAGCAGAAATGCCAAAGTAATCAGCCATTTTGTTTCATGTCTGCCAAGCAAAGACAGATTTTCTGAACAGAAATCAGTCCCTGAATCTTGGCAGTCATCACTGAACACAACTCACTGAAAACCACTGTTCTCTCTTTGCAGCAACATGTTATTCTTGGGGTATTTATGGGACACTTTGGGGAACAAATATATATACAGTATATGTATATATATATATATATATA
This sequence comes from Neoceratodus forsteri, assembly GCA_016271365.2. NCBI lineage: Eukaryota > Metazoa > Chordata > Ceratodontiformes > Ceratodontidae > Neoceratodus > Neoceratodus forsteri. Next base: position 1,407,589,320 of record CM028130.1, on the reverse strand, counting down.
TATTTATATGGAATTTCAGCTTAATCTATACTGAAATGCCAAAGTTATCAGCCATTATGTATGATGTCTGTCAAGCAAAGACAGGCTCTCTGAGCAGAGATCTGTCCCTGGATCTTGACTATCTTCAGTTAAAACCACCCTCTGAAAACCACCTCTCCTTTTTGTAGAAACAAGTTCTTTTTGGGGTATTTAGGGACACCTTGGGAAACAAGTATCTGGAGTTGCAGTTTAATCTAAGCAGAAATGCCAACGTTATTGGATATTTTGTGGGATGTCTGCCAAGAAAAGACAGGCTCTGGGAACATAAATCTGTCCCTGGATCTCAGTAGTCATCATTTAAAACCACCCCCAAAAATCCCTGTTTCACTTTTTCTAGAATAATGTTCTTTTGGAGGTACAGTATGTAGTGGACACACTGGGGAACATGCATCTGGAATTGCAGCTTAATCTAAACAGAAATGCCAAAGTTAACAGCCATTTGATGTAAATCTGGTGTGATGTCTACCAAGCAAAGACAGGCTTTCTGAGCAGAAATCTTTCCCTGGATCATGGTAGTCATTACTTAATCCTCCCCTCCCATCAAAAGAACACCTTTCCTTTTTGTAGTAATGTGTTCTTCTTGGGGTATATGAGGATGCACACTTTAGAACATGTATCTGGAATTTCAGTTTAATTTAAGCAGAAATGCCAACGTTATCAGCAATTTTGTGTGATATCTACCATGTAAAGAGTCTCTGAGCAGAAATCCGTCTCTGGATCTTAGCAGTCATTACCGAGAACAACCCCATGAAAAACACCTTTCCCTTTCTGAGTTTGTCGTGGTGCACAGGAGCAGACACTCATTGCTATAAGAGGTGCTGTACAGGGGTGTGCCCAATGGAGAGCTCCATTTCAAGGGGCAGGGCAGCAGCAGGCGAATCAGTTGGCAGGCTGGTGATGACTCCCTTTCAGCTGTTCGGGCAGAGTTGGCCAACTTTTTAAAGGACAGAGCTGCACCAGTAGTGGTGCAGCTCAGTCTTTTGATATTGCATTCCTGCATTGTTAAATTCTTGGTCGCACGTCCACACTGCTGTAACTTACAGCAGTGTAAATGTGCTGAGCCCAGGCTGTCGGCATGCCCCCTCGCTGTTTCAAATAAACAAACTGACTGGGGTTCCCAATCCCTGTTGGCATGCCCCTCTCAGTTCATTTGCAGATGGGAAGCCCACTCTATAGACATAATGCCCCATTTGTTGTGGGTAGCAGGGGTGCCCAACGCCTCAGCTCTTGTCCCCCAAACACTTGGTATGTGCTGACGGGGTGCCCAATCCCATCAGCTACAGCCCCCAACAAACACTCTGGTGGCAAGCTGGAGCCCACCCCAGCATGCCAAAGTCCCTGTTAAAAGAGAACCTTCCTGCTGGATTTATGTATTTTATTTTAACCTGTAAACTATAAATGGTCCTCGCAGTCTGCCATGCCCTCTTCCCCAACCCATACCCACCCTCTGTGCACCCACCTCCCCACACCCACCCACCTGTACTTACCTCTGGAACTGGCGCGATGATCTTTGGTGGAACAGAAACATGTCTGCACTCTTCAAAGCCGACTAGGAACTGAAGAAATGCTGGTAAGCTGTATAATGGCATAAATATTTTTTTTTTCAACTCTGGTGCATATCTCGGCCATTTGTGTGAATTTTGGCACCAAATTTTCAACATGGGGTTCTTGGGACCCCACCTCATGAATTCAGTGACTGTCATCCAGGTATTCTGTCCCAAAAGGTGATTTTGCGGTCACTGCATGGAATCACCTTTTGGGACTGATTAATGAAACAATAGTGTCACTGTTCATGAGGTGAGCTCCCAAAAAGCCTATGTTGCAAATTTGGTGAAAAAATTCCAAAAAATGACTGTGTTACAAGTGTGCGTTATGCAGTTTCCATGCACACTTGTAACGTCATGAATATGTAATATTTTCACTCCAGATTTTCAACAATTGCCATTTTTTTACTCCTCCTCGTGAACAGTACAGCTGTCATTTTTCATATCCTGGCTGAAATGTGTTTTTGCACTTCTGGCGCAGAATAGCACATTCGCTGTGGGAAATCAGTGTTCAGGACAGATTAAGAAAATCACAGTGACACTGTTCATGAGCAGAGGTCCCAAAATGCCTATGTTGAAAATTTGGTTACAAAAGTCCATAAAATGACTGTTACGAGTGTGCATTACGCAGTTTCCACTCACACTTGTAACGTCAAGAATTTGTAATATTTTCACTCAAGATTTTCAACATTGTCAGTTTTGCACACCTCCTTATGAACAGTACAGCTGTCATTTTCACATCCTGCCTGAAATGTGTTTTTGCACATCTGACACACAATGACACGGTCACTGTGGGAAATCAAAGTTCAAGACAGATTAAGAAAATCACAGTGACAGTGTTCATGAGCAGAGGTCACAAAATACTTATGTTGAAGTTTTGGTGAAATCACTCCACTAAATGACTGTTACGAGTGTGCATTGTGCAGTTTCCATGTACACTAGTATGTTTGAGCAATTTTAATATTTTCACTCCAGATGTCCAACACTGCCATCTCTTAACACCTCCCTATGAATTGTACAGCTGTAATTTTTCACATCCTTCACAAACTGTGTTTTCGCACATCTGGTGCAGAATGGCGTGGTCGCTGTGAGAAATCAATGTCTAGGACAGATTAATAAAATCACTGTGCCACTGTTCATGAGCAGAGGTCCCAAATGCTTTCATGAGGTGGGGGTCACAAAAGGCCGTGTTGAAAAATAGAGAAAGAATCTTGAACCAAACTAAAGACATATGTGGTAAATAATAGCTTTTGAAGGAACAAAATATTGAAAGCTTCCAAGAAGTCCTCTAAAGATAAATTAAGACCATAAAAAAGTGATTGGATCTCACTAATACTAGTGAAAAATATATTTTGGCTCATTGATTGTTACTGGCAAAAAAGTAAAAAAGTTAAAATGAAAGATAAAAAATTACCAGTAAAATAGAGCCAGAAATAGAGCTTTATGTTGCATATTAACTTTATTGTCATTTGTTGCAAATTATTTTTGATATTTAAATGAAGAAAAGAATAAAACAAGCTTAAAAAGTTAAAAAAAATGAATTTATAAGGGTAAAAGATTCAAATCCCTCCAGAGCCACTTAAAATTCCAAAAAATGTTATGAGTTTAAATAAACACCAGGGGGCTATCAGGTGTTCATGATTAAGCTGGCATTTTAAGAAGGGTATAACTGAACACTAATCACCCCTGAGGAAGACCACACACCCTATGTAGAGCACAGGTCAGTTCAATTTGGAGACACAGAGAAGTTGTGGTGTAATGTTGAAATGCTGGAATGCTGAAAAGGCTCAAGCTTTGAATGAAATGTTGAATGCAGCAAAATATCAACCACAATAAAAATAAATTTGTGGCAACATAACAACTCTTTGGGTAATGACTGCACATAGATTGCAGAGTGTAATTTGGATTTTGATTCGTTAAGAAGGTTAGCTACCCTCTCTCTGCACCCGGTTAACGGCTGAGCACATAGACTCTGAGTGGACTGTGCATGTTGAAAATTTTAGTACAAATACCAACAAATGCGTGGGGCATTAGAGTTTCTAACCACAATTCCCCCCCCCCAACCCATGGTGGGGCTCCAGTGCCCTCATCTTGTCTGAATCACAGACAAATCTTTACTCTTCAAAGACAGATCATGAATTGAGAAACAGGTATGCACTTCACTGTATTTCAATGGGAATGTGAACGTGATGGCATAACTTGTTCTTTCTGCTGGGAACTGTAGTCTGCCAATCAGTGCGCATCAACAGCAATTCCAACGACAAACTTTGGCATTGACAAATGCTTGTTATAGTAACATGTTCTTCCTAGGGTATTTAGGGACACCTTGGAGAACATCTATCTGGAATTTCTTGTTTGTACCACAAGAAATGTCAGTGGTATTATTGCTTCTGTCTGATGTTTGTGTAGTAAATGCAGGTCCTGACAAGAGACCTTGGTTACTTGCGTTGCCTGACAAACATCACACAGATGCACCACTTCAAAACACTTTAACCTTATTTTTTAACCTGGGCACTTTGGGGCTATCAGGGGATACCTTGAGGAACATGTTCAGGTATCTGGAATTTCTTGTTTATATCACAGGAAATGTCAGTTATTTTGCTTATGTCTGATGTTTGTGAAGCAATGCAGGGCTGTGAGGAGACATTCAAGCTGCACTTTGATTAACAAACATCACATCACACAGATGTACCCTCAAAAAACTTCACTGAGTAAACCACAGCTTAACATACAGAATAAATATACACAGACATGATACAATATATATTTTTGCATTTCCTTGCATTTTTAAGTAAAATATAGAACTTTACTTTTTAAATTTTTTTATATCTTTCTTAAGCTGTTCAGTACATTCCAGTGGTTAGCCGAGTGTGGTTCACAGGATCCATGACTCCCATCCATTATTATCAGTCTGATGGACAGAAAGTGAAAATCTGTTTTTGTTACTGGGCATAGACAGTGCCATTTCATCATACACATAATTTTCTACTACTGCGAGTACTCACTTTGTGCCCTATAACCTGCCTGTCATTGTCATAGTGGTCCATATAGTGATCCCTGTCATGGGTCAGTGCTGGGGGCAATGGTGTACCATCTTCCTGCACTAGCCAGTATTATCCCCCTGCTATGGGCCTCCCTCTTCTTGGGACCTCTCTCATTATAATAGTCACCCTCCTGCATCTTGTAATGATAAAACACTGCTTATTTATTTGGTACCTTGTACTGCCTATTTGCATGCATGTTATGTTATATTATAAATACTAAACAAAATGTGCGTGTACTGTACTCAGTCCATTGAAATTCAGGACCCATTCACATTGTGTGGGTGCTGTGAACACTCACCCCTGTTGGACGAGGAATGCCACTATAAAATGGTTTGGAGGTATTGACAATCCTGCTTCAGTCTTTTTTAAAACACCTGCACTGTGCAGTGTGTTTTATGGTTCTCATTCCTAGGATTTTTCTTTCCAAGAGGGGGATCAGAGGGTATTCACTACAGTAATGTTAACATTAATAGCTTCAGTGTGCACTCATTTTTGGTTTTGAAATATTGGGCAGGATTCACAAAGCACTTTGAAGGTGAAAAAATGCACAAGTCCCCCAAATTTGCACATTGCAGAAAAAATGGGTAACTGCACTGTATCATATACACAAAACATCTGCAGCTGAGGAAAAAATACACTGCGGACTGTACAAAAAATGCAGCTGCAGAAATTCCTGTGCAAAAAAAAATGCCATTGAAAAGTAGGGCATATCCCCTTAAAGGCTATTCTTAGCCACTATTTTCCCACAGTTGCGGAAAAAATGTTGCGCACATGCTGCACCAAGGACAGTGGTGATAACTCACCCTGAGCTAAAGGTAGTGTACTAAAATTGGGAAACAATTATCATAGTGAGGATTCAGACACCAAACAACAACAAACCTGTGGGCTGTATAGTAGTGTCAGTTAGTTACAACAAACACATAGCACACATTGCAATTGACAGTCAACAAACCACAGCCACATGACCCAGTGCAGCCCATAAAGGAGCCAAACAGGTAGTACAGGCAGAGGTGGTAACAGCCTGAAGTGTGTGCTACAGACACAGGCAAAAGTAAAACCTCAGAGAGAGAGAGCACACACACAACCAATGGTTACAAACTGCACCTGGCTGCAAGGTCCTGCTGGTACAAGCAGCACTACTGCGTCCCAGTTATTGGAATGGCTGCTGGAATCACTGGGAGTGCTGGCTCTGCTGCAGCTTTTGCAAGACTGTCTTCTCCTGCTCCAGTTACTATGGATCAATTGTTGTTCCATATGCTGAGCTGTTTATAATAGCTGCGGATCCACGCATGTGAATTTTCTGCACTTGCAGAATTTCGTAACTTGCCTGTTTTGCGGTTTTCTGCACTTGCAGAAATTGTGACTATGAATATGCCGCACTTGCATTTCCGCAGTTTTGCAAACCTTTTTTCCACACATGTGGATTGTGTTGCTCTCTTTGTACTGTAAATCTAACCCCTTATGTACATGTAATTACTTACTTAGTGTCCTGCAGACATTGCTTTTGTGCATTAGCATTTAAGTGTACACAGTATTTCATCTAGGCATAGCTTGACTCCCCCTGCTGCCAGTGACAGTTCACACAGTACTTTACTATACTTCAGGGCTAACCTCAATGTTTCATGTAAGGGACTTTATGTCAAAAACCATTGTGTCACAAAGCAGTATTGCATTCAACACTCAGCAATTTCTCTCTGCCCCTGTAAAATCAGATCTTAAACTTGGCCTAAAGCATCTAAGCATGCTATCCTGCCCATGTGCTTCTATTCCCAATTTACTCATTTCAAAGATCTGTGGGCCAATCATTAAAATCTGAATAAGGTAAGAACTACCATACTTCATGCTAACAGTATTATGATGTTGTCATAGTGGCAAGGTAGCAATCTGTTTGTGGGCAGTTGGAATCTCCAAATCATTGCACTGCAATTATCCCAACACGGATGGAAATGCAAGTGTCCTTGTTTTAGACATTTTTGCCAGACAGTGTCATTTCACAACATCCAGGCACTCGGGAGAATGAAAAAAACTGTCAGTGGCTGAAATCTCTGGGAAACCATAGCCTTGGATGTGTAGCCCTTCCTCTTGGGAGCACTTAATGAAATGTGGCCACTGCCCAGTTTGAACATCTGTTTAGTGTATGTGTGTTGTAGTTTGCTGCTTTCTTACTTGCACAGTCGTGACATGTGTGGAAGTGTCTGCTGCATGATTTTGCCAGACAGTGTAATTTCAAAAATATCCAGGTACTGACAAAAGAAACAAATGCCAGTGGCAGCAGTCTCTGGGAAATCATGAACTTGGATGTCTCCCTCTTTCTCCCAGAAACCTAAACGAAATATGGCCACCTCCCAGTTTGAATATCTGTGTAGTGTATTTGTGCTGTAGTTTGCTGCTTATGTTTACTTGTACAGTGTGTGACATGCGTAGAAATGCCTTTTTGAATTAGGCTTTGCTTATAAAACACAGCACACGTGTAAAGATCTAATAAAAGTGTTGCACATTTTCGCCAGGCAGTGTCATTTTACAACATCCAGGCACTCAGGCAAGAAAAACTACTAGTTGCAGAAGAAACCATAGCACTGGATGTCCCTCTTCCTGGGAGCACTTAATGAAATGTTGCCTCACTCCTGTTTTTCACATTACTTTTATGTTTTGTGGTGTGGGATTTTATTGAAATATTTCCTACTGATACATTTCTGCACACAGTGCAATACAGTACACAGTACATTTTAAATTTCACTGTAACAGAAAACTTGACAAGCATAATAGCAGCATATTCACAGATCCATGCACAGCAATCTGAGTCAGTATAGTACATACAGTACAGTACAAAGCAAATCTGCAAAATACAAAAAAATTTCACCGAACACATAGAGTACTATACTCTGCACCACCGATGTGATTCACATTCCATTTGCATGCCCCTGTGTGGCAACCACAACTGGCAATATTTTCTGTAAGTGTGCAGTGTATTGTCTGAAGTGTCTTCATTTTAAAGTCTTCCAAAATTGTTTAAAAATATCAATACATTCTTTGTTTTCTTTCTCTAGATAAATGTTTTCATGGCATACCACACCATCTCAACTGAGTTCATATCTGGAGACCTGGCGGTACAAAAGAAAATGAAAACACATTTTAAGTATGACTGCTGTGAAGTACTTACTTTGGTGGTATTTTGACCCAATTAATTCCAGCAACAGCAATAGACACTGCTGATGCAGTATGTTTAGGGTCACTGTCTTGAAAGAAATCCAGTTATTTCTTCCTTATGTATTTCTTCACTTCTTTCATGATGATAAGTTCCCTGAAGAGTTTGCCATCAATTGTTTCTGTGGGCATAAAGCAAGTACAGGTGAAGGAACATTTCATGATATAAGACAGTGTCTTTGGGGCAGTTTGCTTCTCTGGCATTTCAGAAGAAGGCAGGGACTCCATGAAGCTTAAACTAAAACACCTCTAAAGTTTCATGTCTTAGGCTGCATAGTCAACTGAGGTGTGGCCCACTGCACATTTAAGAGAGTTAGTGATGCTAAATGGTAGAAGCCAAACACTTAAGACAGGCACTGTCTTATATCATGAAATGTTCCTTCACCTGTACTTGCTTTGTGCCCACAGAGACAATTGATGGCAAACTCTTCAGGAACTATCATCATGAAGAAGTGAAGAAATACATAAGGAAGAAATAACTGGATTTCTTACAAGACAATGACCCTAAACATACAGTTAATAGCTGGTCTAACTGTACTTAGACCAATGTCCTCCAGGGGTTTTCTTGGACTAGTACATTTGCTGTTCTGACAGCCACCCTCTCAGATTAGGGCATAACTGCTGCCATAAACCTTCTTGCACATGTCACAGGAGGGTTATGGTGTAAACAGTGGTGTAGGACAACTTTGGCGCAGGTAGCCTGTGACATATCGCAGGCTGCCTTCTGGAATACTGAATGTTGTTATGCATGGCACAAAGTGCTACTTGTACCATTTTGTTTGGTGCAAGTCACTTTGCAACATGCATAACCATTCTGGAATTGGGACCATGTTGTGCATTTGTGTTTCTGTTTCTCTGATTGTTTCAAACACTCTGTTCCCTGTGCCTGTAGTAAGTTTTTTTTTTGCTTCTTTTCCCTGCCTTTTTTATGGCTCCTGAAGGTAGCCATGCAGGCTTCTTTGATTGCCTTTGATCTGTTAGAATATTCCTAGAATGCCTCTAGGAATTATGTCAGTTAGACCTTGGACTAGAACTAAGAGCCCAGGATCATAGTTGAAAGGCTATGTCTGTGGTTCAATGACCGATCAATCAGCCACTCCCCCTTCCTGGCTATATAAGCAGTTCCTCCTAGCCTCACTCTGAAGCAGTTTTTCTTTGCAGCTGGAGGCTCTGTCAGTCTGTCTTCACCCTTGGGGCCTGCTGGGGCTTTGCCTCCCCCTCTCCTCAGTGTTGCTGTTTTCGGCTCTGCTTGGTTTCTGCTGGACTTCTGTTCTGTGTTCTTCTGCTGTTTGGTTAGTATTACTTGCCTCTGGCTGCTGTGTGCTTCTTTATGTTGCCTGTTTCCTGTCCTCCTAAGTTTGTGTCCTTGTTTTGCATTTTCTTTTTGGAGCATTCTGGTTTCTCTAGCATCCTGTTTCCTTTGCTTGTATTGTGCTAATCCTGTGCTTGTGCTATTTTGGCTCCCATTTCCTTACAGATTTCAGTAAACCCTCAGTGCAACATACAATTGTTATCTATGTTTCAGCTCAGTTGCTGCTTCCCTTCTTCTGCTCTCAGTAGTCATCCACCTTAATTGTTTGCACCTGTCCAGGCTCACTTGGCAAAGCTAGCATGGCATTCAAACCTGCTTCCATGCAGTTATACCAAGCAATATTGTTGCTTGCAGTGCATTGCCTCTCCCTTCAATTCTGAAATTTGTTCAGCTTAGCTACTCCCAGAAGCTATAACTAATTGCTGTTGGATGCTGCTCAACTACTTTTGTATACTGCTTCATTATACACTGGCGATCAGCTCAGGTACAGATGTTGCTGTAAACTAGTTTTAAAATCTGCATGTGAGTCACGGCACTTTACTGTGGCTTCCTTGTTTTTCCTATGATGGGGGACTGGGGGAGCTGTAGTGGAGAGTTGCGGCCCATGTGGACTAAATACCTCATGTTCGAATTCTGTCTTCACCACTAAAATCATCTGAGTATTTAGGACACCTTTAATTGGCTTCCTTAATGGGACTGGTTGGCTTGCGTCCCTGCAAGTCATGCAAATTGCTGACTCTCAGACCTAAGTGCAGGACTGATCATTGCTTACACTGCATCACAGACCTACGTACAGGTCCACTAATTGCTTATGCTGCCTTTGGAGGTTTAGTCTGCTATGTGCTGTTATACAACGCATATGACCTACGTGTGGGTCTTCAGCACTCTGCACTTCTTTTACAGTCCTACCAATTTTGTTTCTTCCATAATAGGAGGCATGCCAACCACAAACATTAGTTACCATGGCTCAGGGCTCACCCTACAGCCGATGGTCTCACTCTGCACCTACAAAGTCCATATCTTGAGTGTGCAAAACTTGAGGTGGGGTCTTTCTCATCTGGCCCATAGTGGAAATGTACTCATTCCAGGTGGAGCTTCAGCCCTGCAGATGTATTTCACGGCATCTCCGATGCAATTTAAGACTTCAGCTGTGAAGGGTGGGGCATTTAAGCCCAAGGGGCTCCTTTGGCTTGCCAAGTGGGTTCAGCGGCACCTTCTAAGCTATTCTCCCTATGACTGCGTCTGGTTCACCTGGTTTGTTTTTAGATCAGTAGGCCAGCTGAGCACCTCAGCAGTTGTTGCTCCTCCTCCTCCTCCTTCTGCCTTGGGAGGCTTGTTGCAGAACAAATTGGCTTACAACCCTCCATGGCATTCCCATTAGAGGCTAGAGGAGAGCTTTCCTCCAAATTGGAATATTTTCCACCCCTTTAATTGGGTTTCCAAACTGCAGCAGTAGAGCCATCACTAATCAAAAATATCCCAAGCCTGGAGGGAAGGCAACCTAGGCCTTGGCTCCCCAGAGATTTCCTCCTCAAAGGATTTTTTTCCTCTCCTCTGTGCCACAGGTCATAATATTTAGTTAGGCTTAGGCAGTATTCCCTAGTTTATTTAGGTAGATTCCACTGTTGGATGGAGGTGGATGGTGTTCCTATTTGCCATTCCCTGTCTCCTTAGGAAGTCCCTGCAGTCATTCATTCAGTCCATTATACCTGTGCTATTCTGCTAACCTGCATCTCTTTATGTTTATCAAGTTGCATGTTGCTGTTACTCTACTTCTCTGCCTCATAGCCATCGATCGCTAATGTTCCTTTGACACTGCTACAGTTTTTTTGGGGACTCTTCCTAAGGTACATTTAGCCAAGGTAAGCGTCCCACAGTACCTCTAGTGGTGGAACCCCCCTTTAACTTTGGTACCCCTATAGGGTGGTAGTTCCCCTGGACTAGAGAGTGTGAATGGCCAAAGCAAGGTAACACAGTTGCACAAGCATAACACTATACTGGTAGTGCAGGTCAGTGAATTGAAAGGCTAAGCCTGTGGTTCAGTGACCGAGCAATCAGCCACTCCCCCTTCCTGGGCTGTTTAAGCAGTTCCTCCCAGCCTCACTCTGAAGCACTTTTTCTTTGCCTCTTCATCCTCCCCTCCTCCTCCAGCAGCACCTCTCTCCTCTGGGGGACTCTTCCTAAGGTAGCTTTAGCCAAGGGAAGCTTCCTGTGGCACCCATAGGGGTGGAACCCTCTTCAAGGGTTCCTTTGCCTTTGATACCCCATAGGGTGGTAGTTCCTCTCTAACAGAGAATGTGAATGGCTAAAGCAAGGTAACACAGTTGCACAAGCATAACACTATACTGGTTGCGTAGGTCATTGAATTATAATTTAGTCACCACATTCAACTGCAACTGCTTGTGAAAGTTAATCACTTTGAAAAAGTGTTTGCATTCCCTCCCCAGCCAAATTCAGATTTCTCTAAACAGCGACTGTTGTTATCTTGGCAGTGTGGCAATTTTCTTTGTAAGGTGCTGCCACTGAGTGATAATAAAGCCCATACACCTTTGATGGTCTTAGTCTAATTGACATAATTCCCAGAGGCATTCTGAGAAATTCCAACAGATCAAATGCAATAACAGGAGCCTGCATGGCTACCTCCAGGGGCCCTGAAACTGGAAGGTAGAATACATTTTTTTTTTACCACAGACACAGGGAACAGAACACTAAAAACAATCAGAGAAACTAAAATCCATTGCACAATGTGTTTTTAGAATTCTTGGATGTAGTTTTCCTTTAATTTTTAACATTGTAAGCTTATAGATAAAATGCACAACTTTGGAACATCAAGTAGCAGTGAAGAAAATAGAACACACGATGAAGACAATTAAATACATGAGGTACTATATGAGTGGAAGGAACAACAGCCATAGGAAGAATAAAATGAGACTGAAAGAGAAATGAAGCAGGAAAGTGAGGAGGAACAACCAGTGGTTGACAAAGAAATGAAAGCAGGAAAGCAAGGAGGAACAAGCTGAGGTTAATGGAGAAATGGAGCTGGAAAGAGTGGGGCAACAAACAGAAAATTAGCGCATACAGACAGAGACAAGAGTACAGGATAAGAGGAATTCAAGATGTGTCCACAGGAAGAACCCATACCAGTACTCAAAACCGAACTGTGTAACATTGCTGAGAGGGTAATGAGCCTTGAGAAATAGAAAGATTTCCATCTCTAGCTGTTAGAGATGCACAGCAGTATGCACAGTCCAGTGATCTCACATCCATGTGAGTCATCATCACTGGTTTCATTTATACCATTTCTAGAATCTGACATGCAGATTCCAAGCAGGGCAAGCAGTGATGGCACAGCTGTAATAAACTTTATCAGTTCCCTTCATGTGCCACTTCTGCATTCTAGTGAGGAAAATAACATTACTATGGCATCTTCTCCACGTGAAATGCAGTTTGTGGCAATAAGTGAGGCAAGAAAACTAGAACTAGTGACAATGGCCTATGGTAGACTATAATGTCTGGCTGCTGTGGTGCTTTGGACACTGGTGCCTCAGAATCAGCATGCTTAGGGAGAACACATCAGTTGGGATGGGAGCAGGGGACAGAGGCCAATACAATGTGCCACACTTAGAGACCCGTGTTTTTCTTAAATAAGAAATAACAAGAGATTAGGATATAAAATGAAATAGCAAGAAATTTAAGGTATAACAAGAAATAATAAGAAATTCAGCATATAAAAGGAATAAAATGAAAAAAAAAAAAACACATGAATAAAGTGGGAAAAAACACTTTTTAGTGGGCTAAATCTAAATAAATGCTTCCAGTAGTTGTTGTTTAGTCTGTTTGTTACAACAGAGGTGTCCAAAAGGAAGCAACAGTGGAATTGTTTCAGTCACAAAACCTTGGAAGACCATAGTATAATGCTGTTTAATACAATGTAGTATACTAGGAATGTGATTTCTAGTGTCTATAAGGTCATTTTGAGGTACTGCAGTTTATGAATGTAAATGTGATAACAAGAAATAAAACTAAATTTTCAATGAATAAAATGAAATAACAAGAAATTCCAGAAGAACAAAAAGAAAAATTATGAAAAATAAAAAGAATTTCACGGGTCTCTAGCCATACTCCATTGTAAGAAGGCACTTGGAAGTTGGCAGCTGCCACATGTAATTAATAAAGGACAGAATAAATGAACATTCGAGGAACCCAAGAAAGACTGAAAATCTGTCAAATATGTGAAATGTTCAGTTATATTTTTTATTATATGCTATTTGACTGAATCTCTTACACTGCATTGAATCTCTTACCTTATACTGTATTTTCATCTAACTTTGTTTTATCTTATCACACTGATAGTGAGCCATATTAACAACTAAAAAATGAAGCCTGCTGCACTGATCAAGGTTAAATATTGTCCTGTGAAAAATCATGTTACACAATTAAAATGTCCTGATTTGGGCTTCTTACAAAGTCGTAACCTTAGCATCATTAAGTGGCTTACTGTGCTATAACACCTAGCCAACCAGCATCCAGAGGTATGATTTCAGGTTTGATAACCTTGGCTTGGGGGAGGGAGGTGTCACTGGAATCCAAGGTTTCAACCTCTGAAGAATAGGTTTAGGCTGTATTACACAGCTATGGGGATGGTGTGCCTGGTACTATAGGTGTCAAGGCTTATCAAGATGCACTGGGAGCTGTGAATAGCCACATAGAATTACTATGGAATAACCAGTACTAGTAGTACAGTACATGAAACATCATGTTTCCATGCAGTATGTTGTCTTTGGGGGTGGGGTGGAGGTGTTTGTTGGGCTGAGACAACAATAAAGTTTAAATTGAAATTAAAGCCAGACAAAGTAATATTCAAACCACAGTACAGTTCAAATGGCCATCTTATTACATATTTCTGTATAGTGTGCATTTCCACTATAAATGTTCCACAGCATGGACCTGTGTCCCTGCATCCCGGGATGCATGGAGCCTCACAGGGCTAGCCAGAGATTCCAGAAGGAGGGGAAGACAAAAAGATCCAATCACCTGGTTCATGGCACAGGGACCAGTGCTGGCTCCACCAATCCTGATGGCCCTAACCTGGGAAAGTCTGATTTATCAATCCCAAAAGGGCTGGGTGTGGAACATCAAGCAACCCACTCTGGTAAGTATTGTACATCACAATATTTAATGTAGTAAAAATAATATTTTATTATTATTTCATGTGCTTTCAGTTGAGCAACATCATAGTTAATGAAGGGCATCATGTGACATTAGTAATGTAGTGCATACCCAGTGACCATTTTCGACTTCTAATGCTTTATTGTGTAATAGAAAATGATAAGTACCTCAAGTTCCATTAACATTAGATATTGTAAATGCTTTTTTTGGATAATACTGTAAATTATTGTCATTGCTGTTTGTATCAGTACAGTTACTGATTTGTCTTTCATACACATTGCAGGGCCAAGCCAGGGAGGAGGTGAAGAGCATATTCATTAGACACAAGAAGTCCGATTCTGAAAAGAATCCCTTGAGCGACGCAAGTCATGACACTCCAGGGATGCAGCAATACCTGGGTGCACCATGGACCCTGTGCCAGATTCTGCAAAAAAGCAGGGTCCTAGCACCAAAATCCCTAGCATTGTCGCAAGTGCAGAACAGCACCCAGCCATCAGTGCAGCTGCGGCACATGCCACAGAGATCTGGCTTCCTCCTCACTGGCACAACACAGGATGGGTCAGCATTGGTGGTGGTGGTGATGGGGTAACCCCTTGCCAGGAGGGGGTCAGGGGCAGGAGGGGCATGGGGGGCATAGGGTGTGTTGGAGTTACAGTGGGGAAGTATGGGATTGTTTTAGCACCAGATAAGATGCATATGCCTACGTATCATATATACAGAGGCATAAGCACCCCACTGGGTGCCAAAGCCATCCCTTACTTCCCCCCTGTCACACCAACCCACCCTATGCCTCTCTGAGCCCCTCCTGCCCACTGAACCCACATGTAGCCCTCCCACCACAGTGTTCCACATTGACACAAGGGGCTTAGACTACCTCCTGACATGTCTAAGTGGAGCCTCTTGCTACTGCCATGGCAGGGCTTTTAGAATTCAAAACAAGGGGATGTTGCAGCCCCACCATGGTGCAAGCCCCCTTGTGACCTGGCATACCCAGACATAGGTTGCAAGGGTGGCACAGTGCCCATTTGGGTCAGTGGCTTCCTTTCTGGTGCAGACAGCATACCACAATGGGAATGCCACAAACAGTGACACGAGGTACAACTTGTGTTATTGCTATTTGACGCAAGCACTTATGTGGGCCATAACCTTTTGGAACCAGGCCCCAGGAGGCCACAGTGTATCCCTTCAGGTGGCAGCACTGGACTGGCACAGCACTGGCTTCATGTGCTTGTCCTGGTTGGTACAGACCTCTACTAGGAGTGGGCATCCAGGGCTCTCTGAGTGGTGACCCTTGTGCATAGAGCACATACAGTAATGCTTTATTATTCATGGTTCATTTTAAAGGTTGGTGTATCATGAAACTAATATTAGATTTTAAAAGCAGTCAAACATTACCTTGTATATCTGATATTTTTTTTTCCCTTTAGTTGATAAGAAGATTTTTACCTAAAGTTAATAGGTGTGTGATGTGTGGAAGGTGTGTGAAGAGCATGCTGCCTGGCAGCTGACATATAGAAACATAGAATTTGTCAGCAGATAAGGACCATACAGCCCACCTAGTCTGCCCATTTCCCTACGTGGTTTGGCAATCCCTATCTTATCTGGACTGCCTTTCCCCTGCTGTGCTGTACAGCAGGGTGCCTTTATGCTTATCCCATGCACTTCTGAATCCCCATACTGTTTTCGGTTCCACTACCTCCACTGGTAGGCTGTTCCATGGATCCACCACCCTCTCTGTGAAAAAATACTTCCTAGCATTCCCCCAAGCCTCCCTCCCTCCCTCCAGCCTCATGTTATGTCCCCTTGTCCTTGTGCACTTTCTTCTCTGAAATATGCACCCCTCCTATACCCTGTTTATTCCTCTAAGCTATTTGAAAGTCTCAATCATATCTTCTCTCTTCTTTCTCTCTTTCAGTGAATAGATGTTTAGTTCCTTAAGTCTTTCCTCATAAGGCTTGTGGTGCAGTGCATGTATCATTTTTGTTGCTCTTCTCTGGACTGCTTCCATTCTGTCTATGTCCTTCCTGAGATGTGGTCTCCAGAAGTGGACACAGTGTTCCAGATGAGGCCTCACCAGTGATCTACACAGTGGCAACACCACGTCCTCCTCCTACTGGTAATGCCCCATCCCATGCACCGCAGCATTCTGTTTGTCTTCCCCACTGCTTTTTGCATTATTTGGCTAACTTCAGGCCATCAGATATGATAACTCTCATATGCCATCACCACAGCGAATCCCAGACGGCGAAGGCCAGCACAGCACCAGAAATTGAGCAAACCCAACCATCGCTGTGCTGGTCTTTGCTGCATCGGGACTGCATTGCTGGGTGATTCCCCCGGTCCAACTCGATTACGGAGTTAGAATCCTAGAGACGGGGGGGGCATGGAGAAACTCAGTTTGGGGCGCAAGACCCCCTATTGTGTCTTATGACATACCCATAAGCAATGCTGACAGTCAGCATTGTAGCTGTCACTGTAGGCGTTGTCGGTGCTAGCACTGTCGAAGTACTATTGGTAAACCGATAACTCTATGTCAGTGGCTCAGTAGGTAGCACACTCACCTCTGAGGCCGGGAGATCAGAGGGTTGTGAGTTCAGTTCCCACATCTGGCACTTGGGTTAATATCCCAGTACTGACACTGTAGTGCAGCATTAGAGGGGTACTGTACTTCTGAGGTGCCGTCTTTCAGATGAGACGTTAAACTGAGGTCCCATCTCCCTGGATTGGTGGTAGTTCAGGTGGATGTTAAAGATCCCATGGCACTTATCGAAAAGAGTAGGGGAATTTCCCCGGTGTCCTGGCCAAATTTCCCTCATTCACTAAAAATACCACCAACAGTTTCATCTGGTTCAAGGTCAATTGGCATTCATCTGTATCCCCTTCCCCGGGTTGTGCCTGAAAATAGGCAGGATTTGTCTAGTGCACTTACCAGGTCAACAAAACTAAAATTAAAATTAAACTCCCAGGTCTCTCTTGACTTGTGCTGGCTAGAACCTGTACCCCCCATCCTGTATTCCTCTCTTGGGTTTCTGTGTCCCATATCTAGTTATGTTCCCCATTACATATTCAGCATTGTGACCTCACTGATTGTGACATTACCATTGTTTAGGAACAGCCATTCAGTAGCTGCCAGGTCAGTCACCTGTGATGTCACTGTCAGTGAGATCACAATGCTGATGATATAGTGGAGGAGGAATAGAGATAGATATGATAGCTGCCAGGCTGTGAGCTGTTCCACGCATCCAGCACAATATTATCACATTGAAAACTTTCTAATGGGCAAAAGGAAAAATAAAAATACTTCAGAAATAAAAAGTTGCAACTGACTACTTCTTCATATTTGTATCATCTTCCTGTCTGTCTGATTTGATTCTACTAGCACTTTAACTCTGTAATTGTCGCTGAATTTGAGTAAATTGTACTTTTCATATTAGTGGTTAGTCTAGGTTAGTTATGGTTGGACCACAAGTACTGACAGTGTAATAACTTAAGAAATATTGCTGTTTATGGATGTTGAAATTGATTCCAGAAAAAGTCTTGAGCCTACTATGGCCACATTACAGTATTGTACTGTGTACAGTATGCACAACTGCAATGTTTTTTATTTCTTGTCTCTAGCAGGAGGAAATCAGAACCATGGCCCTGTAGCTGGTGGAGGGGAAGGAGGCAGATGCCCTGAGGTGGGTCACTACCAATAGGGCCCCTCTATGACCTGACAACCAAGGACCCTCAGGATGAGCACAGTGGGGACCTGTGAGGAGCTGGAATGGATTGCCCCCTGCCAGAGATCATTACAGCTGTGGAGTAGCACCAGGAGTGGAAGACTGGGCCTCCTGCTGTGGAATGCAACAGAGACCTCTTGTTGTCCTAACAGGAAAAAAGTAAAAAGGAATGAATGGACTTGAGTTAAAGTACTGTATGAAACAATGCAAATTAAAAAAGTAAAGTACTGTAATATATTAAAGTACTATTTTAAGCAAACAACAAAACAGGAAGGAGCTAAGAAGGCTTACCAGGCCCAGAGACCATCAGTGGCTGCATAGTACTGTAGCACTAAGACTGGGCCTCCCTCTGTTGAGAGGAACAGGGTCTCCTACTGTCGAATGAACAAAATAGGAATGGACTTCAAGTAAAAGTGCTATAAAGGATTGATGGTAGCAAATAGAAAAAAGTAGAGTATTGAACAGTATTGTAATCGCAAACAAGCATTTGTCAATGCCGAATGTTTGCTTGCTGGCATTAACTGTGGTATTGTAGAAGTTACAGAGCTGCGTAATAGGAATGGCAGTGAAGTATTGAACTGAAACCAACCCCACCACCACCCTGCAGAGTAGACAGGCATTGGGGTGTGCGTTTGGGTGCGTCAGGCATAACGGCCACGCCATTTCACCACACCCACCCTGCAGACGCTGGACAAGTGTCACAGTGTTTCTTGGGTCTTTTGTCTTATGCGCACCTCATTTCATTAGGAAATATGGTGAGATGGGTGTAATATAGGAGAATGGGGTGAAGTTTGGGGCTGAAGAGTCCAAGGCATACCTCGATGCCTCTCACTGACTGCAGGGTGTGGAATGTGATGAGCATCACAGGCAAGAATCCCAAGTCACACCCCTGATGCCTGTCATTCTCTACAGGGTTGGGCGTTATGGTTGGAAACCCTAATACCTCAGGCATTCGTTGGTATTTTCACTCCAAATTTTCAACATGTTTGTTTTGTGACTCCACGTCATGAACAGGGGGAATATCAGTTTGTGAGCCGAAAGCTGCTTATGCACAGTGACTATGGCATTCAGCACCACAGGTGCAAAAACATTCTAAACAGGATGTAAAAAATGACAGCTGTACTGTTCATGGGGAGGTGTAAAAAATGGCAATGTTGCAAATCTGTAGTAAAAATATTTAAAAAAATGGTGAAGTCACAAGCGTACATAGAAACTGTGCAATGCACACCCGTAATATAATTAGGTTGGGGATTTTTTACAGCAGATTGTCAACTCAGGCATTTTGGTGCCTCCGATCATGAACAGTGTCACTGTGATTTTCTTTATCTGTGCCAAACAATGATTTCCCACAGCGACCATGCATCTCTGTGCTGAAAGTGTGAAAACACACTTCAGCCATGTTGTGAAATGACAGCTGTACTGTTCATAAGGAAGTGTGGAAAAATGCCACTGGTGAAAATCTGGACTGAAAATATTATAAAGTCATGAACTTACAAGGGTGCGTGGAAACTGCGCAATGCTCACTAATAACACAGTCATTTTATGGACTTTTGTCACCAAATTTTCAACATAGCCATTTTAAGACCTCTGCTCATGAACAGTGTAACTGTGATTTTCTTAATCTGTCCTAAACATTGCTTTCGCACACCAACAGCACCATTGTGCGCTACATGTGCGAAAACACATTTTGGGTGACATATGAAAAATTGCAGCTGTACTGTTCGTAAGGAAGTGTAATAAAATGGCAATGTTGAAAAATCTGGAGTGAAAAATAAAATTTGGTAAAACTACAGCGCAAGGAATCCGTACAACCATCAGAAACAGTCATTTTGGAATTTTTTCAACAAATTTTCAACATAGCCATTTTAACACCTCACCTCATGAACAGTGTCACTGTGATTTTCTTAATTTGTCCTGTACATTGATCTCGCACACCGACTGCGCCATTGTGCGCTACATGGGCGGAAACACGTTTTGGGTGAGATGTGAAAAATGGCAGCTGTACTACTCATAAGAAGGTGTGGTAAAATGGCAATGTTGAAAATCTGGAGTGAAAATATGAAAATTGGCGACCTTACGAAAGGCAAGCGAGGAACCGCGCACGCACTGCAATAATAAACATTGGCTTTTAGAATTTTTCACCAAATTTTCAACATAGCCATTTTAAGACCTCTGCTCATGAACAGTGTCACTGTGATTTTCTTAATTTGTCCCGTACATTGATTTCGCACACCATTTGCGCCATTGTGCGCTACATGGACAGAAACACATTTTGGGTGCAATGTGAAACATGACAGCTGTACTGCTCTTAAGAAGGTGTGGTAAAATGGCAATGTTGAAAATCTGGAGTGAAAATATTGAAAATTTGCAAACTTACCAGCCTGCGTAGGAACTGCGCAACGCACACTCGTAAAACATTCATTTTTTGGAACTTTGGTACCAAATTTTCAACATGGGGTTTTTGGGACCCCTTCTCATGAATGATATCACTGTCATGGCATTATTCAGGCCCAAAGGGTGATTTCGTGCAGTGACTGCGCAGTGACTCGAAATCACCCGCCGGACTGAATAACACATGTTATCATTCGAAGAAGGATCCAAACTCATGATGAAATTGAGTACAAAAATCCAAAAATGGCTGAGATATACAACAAAGTTGAAACCCCTATCTAGCCCATTATACAGCTTACTGGCATTTCCTCAGTTCACGGTCGGCTTTGAAGAGTGCAGATATGTTCCCGGTCCCGAGATCATTGCGCCCGAGGTCCGGAGGTAAGTATGGAGGGGGTGGGGGTGGGGAGGCAGGTGCGCAGTGGGTGGGTGCGGGTTACGGGAGGGGGGCCAGCGAGACTACATGGGACCCTGCTTTACAGGTTAAAAAAAAGAAAAAGGACGATGCGGGACGTTTGCCATACTGCGGTGGGCTCCCAGCATGGCACAAGGACAGTTGGGGGTGTTCAGCTGACGGGGGATTGGGCACCCCGTCGGCCTAAGCATCGATTGCCACTCTGGGGTGGGCTTCCAGCGTGGCACTTACTACTCAGGAGGGGTGAGGACCGTGGAGCGGCAGAGTTGGGCACCCCGTCGGCTATATCGTGGTTGCCACACTGGGGTGGGCACCCAGTGGCATTTGAAACTTTGGGGGCCGGGGGACACAGCACAGCCGGCAGGTTGGGCACCCCTGTCGGCTTTATACAGCGATATGTGCGTCGGGCGGGCGCTGCGCCTGCGTGGGTGTGTGTGTGTGGTGGGGAGCTGCACATGAGCAGGTGATATCTTATCGCTGCTCACTCAAGCGTAACTCCGCTTTGAACTGTATGCCACTGCATTTTGGAGCTTGTCATAGACAGCTCCAGCATGCATTGGCTTACAGGGGCGCCTGCCAACACACTGACTGAATTGGAGGAGGAGATGACACACCCGAAATCTCCGATGATGGCACTATGTTTCTTGCACATGTGTGCAAGCAAACATAAAATGGAAGCATAAAGTATGTTACATGTACAGAGGAAACAAGAACAATGGAGTGGGCCTCCTGTTGAGTGCAACAGGGCCTCTTGCTGTTGACTGAAAAAATAGGAACTTAAGTGAAAGTAAAGTACTGCACTATATAGAGTAAAAAATTACAGTATTGTTAAATTAAAGTAATTAAAGGCAAAAATTGAAATTACTTAAGGCAAAGTATGTGTGCAAAGGAAAGCAAAATATGCTCTTAAAGTAAAGTAAAAAGTATATGCAAAAATAGGATGGTACATACCCAACAATACAATGCAAAAGCAAAAATAAGTGCAGTACTTAAAATACAGTAAAAACAAAGTAAATTACCTGTAAGTAAAGTACAGCACAATGCAAAAAAAAAAGAAGTATAAGCAATACAAGAAATATAGAATGGTACACCTCTTGTTAGTACAATAAGGTTAAGCATGAAATTCAGCATAGCTGTTCCCCAAGGTGTCCCCTGACAAACTGCCCAAGTTAAAAAAATAAGGTTAACTTTTTTTGAGGGGTGCATCTGTGTGCTGTTTGTGAAGCAAACTATAGCTCATGTCTCCTGTGAGCCCCACATTTGCTTCACAAACATCAGTCAGAAGCAGTAATAACTTTGAAATGTCTTGTGATATAACCATTACATTTGGTATACATGTTCCCCAAGGTGTCCCCGGACTGCTTTCAGTGTCCAGTTTTAAAACAGTAAGGTTAAAGAGTTATTTGAAGGATACATCTGTGTGAAGCTTGTGAAGCATGGTGCCACTCGAATGTTTCTTGTGAGTCCCAGCATTTGATTCACAAACATCCGACAGAAGCAGTAATAACTCTGAACTTGCTTGTGGCATCAACATGAAATCTGGAATACATGTAGGGTATAAGGGCAGACTGGATGGGCCTAGCATTCCTTATCTGCAGTCAATTTCTAAGTTTCTAGGTTTCTATGTTCCCCAAAGTGTTCCCTGACAGTCACTTAGTGCCCAGGTTGACAAAAATAAAGTTAACATTCTTCTTGAGGGTGCATTTTTTTGTGCTGTTTTTGAAGCAAAGTGTAGCTCGAATGCCTCTTGTGAGCCACTGCATTTGCTTCGCAAACATGAGACAAAGCAGTATTAAATTGGACATTTCTTGTGGTATAAACATGCAGTTCCGTATACATATTCCCAAAGGGGTCCACTGACCACCCTTAAGTGCCAAGGTTAAAAAATAACATTAAAGTGTTTTTTGAGGAGAGCCTCTATATGCTGTTTGTGAAGCAAAATGCAGCTTGAATGTCTCCTGTGAGCCCTGCATTTCCTTCACAAACATCAGACAAAAGCAGTACTGTAATAATGCTGACATTTCTTGTGGTATAAGCATGCAGTTCGGTATACATCTTCCCCAACATGTCACCTGATAGCCTGTAAGTGCCCTAGTTCAATACATATGGTTTAAGTGTTTTTGCAGGGGTGCATCTGTATTTGTGAACCAAAGTGCAGCTTGAATGTCTCCTGTTAGCCTGCATTTGCTTCACAAACATCAAACAGAAACAGTAATAGCGTTGAAATGTCTTGTGTTATAAACATTAAATTTGGTATACATGCTCTCCAAGGTGTCCCCTGACTGGCCCTAAGTGTCCAGGTTAACCAAAAAGGATAAAAGTGTTGTTGAGACTGCTGGCCCAGTGATGCAGAGGGCTGAGGCTCTGTGTCCCTTACCTCTCATCACACCAGTGCCCAGGGTTCAGGAATGAGCTCAGATCACTGGGGATTGTCCAGGAAGGGAGTAGATTGAGGTTCCAGAGGACAGTTGTCCTCTCCGGGGACCCTTGCCATCTCGACCTTTGGCTGCCCCTGGGTGGAGGCCCAGAGGTAGTGTTGGTAGCTCAAGTGACACAAGGAGAGGGCTGCAGTTATAGAGTGTGTATGCCTGCATATACACATGCTTATGCTGTGGTAGGGACAGAGGGAGAAAAAGAAAATGGTGGCCACAAGCTACATGAAGCCCTGCCTGTCCTTGCCCTGCACTGCCACCAGTTCACTGAGCCATGAAGCTGGATGCTGGGTCTCTGGATGGGGAGGATGGCTCTCCCTTCCCAGCCCTACCATGGGGGCAATTCATAGAGGATATGGAGCTTGGTGGACCAGGGAGGCAGTTGTTGGGCCAGAGAGACAGTGACAGGGCTTAGAAAGCCATTTGCAACACACCTGGAGGGATAAAAACCTTGATAAAAAAATTGCTTTTGAGGGGTGCATCTGTGTGCTGTTTGTGAAGCAAAGTGCAGCTCTAATGCCTTCTGTCAGGGCCTCCATTTGCTGTACAAACATCAGACAGAATCAATTATAACTTTGACATTTCTCGTGGTATATGCATTAAATTCGGTATACTGTAAATGCTTACCAAGGTGTCCCCTGACAGACCCTAAGTGCCCAGTTAAGAAAAATAAGGTTAACGTTTTTAAGGTGTTCATCTGTGTGCTGTTTGTGAAGCAAAATGCTGCTTGAATGTCTCCTGTGAGCCCCTGCATTTGCTCCACAAACATCAGACTGAAGCAGTAATAACTCTGAAATTGGATGTGGTATAAACATGTTAATTGGTATACATATTTCCCAAGGTGTCCAATCACTGCTTCCAAGTGCCCATGTTAAATACATAGGAATAAAGTGTTTTTAATAGATTCATATGTGTGCTATTTGTGAAGCAAAGTGCAGTTTGAATGTCTCCCGTAAGCCCCTTCAGTTCCTTCACAAACATAAGACAGAAGCAGTAATAACTTTAAGATGCCTTGTGCTATCAGTATACATGTTCCCCAAAGTGTCCTCTGACAGCCTGTAAGTATCCAAGTTATAAAAATCAGATTAACATCTTTTTAGAGGGGTGAACCTGTATGCTGTTTGCGAAGCTTGAATGTCTCCTGTGAGCCTCTGCATTTGTTTCACCAACATCAGTCAGAAGCAGTAATAACTTGTGTGTATTCTTGTGGTATAAACATAACATTTGGTATACACATTCACAAAGATGTCCCCTGACTGCTTTTCGTGCCCAGGCTAAAAAGTCTAAAGTGTTTTTCAAGTGGTGCATCTGTATGCTGTTTGTGAAGCAAAATACAGTTTAAATGTCTCCTGTGAGCCCTGCATTTCCTTCACAAATATCAGACAAAAGCAGTACTGTAATAACTTTGAATATACATGAAATTCAGTATACATGTTCCCCAAGGTGTCACCTGGCAGCCCCTAAGTGCCTGGGTTAAATGTATAAGGTCAAAGTGTTTCTGAAGGGGTGCATCTGTATGATGTTTGTGAAGCAAAGCGCAGTTCGAATTTCTCCTGTGAGCCCCTGTATTTGATTCACAAACATAAGACAGAAGTAGTAATAACTTTGAAATGTCATGTGGTATAAACACAACATGTGGTATACATGTTCCTCAAGGTGCCCCCTGACTGCCCCTAAGTGTCCAGGTTAAAAAATAAGGTCAAAGTGTTTTTCTATGGGTGCATCTTTGTGATATTTGTGAAGCAATGTGTAGCTTGAATGTCTCCTGTGAGCCCCTGCATTTGCTCCACAGACATAACTTTGAAATTTCTTGTGGTATAAACATGAAATTCAGTATACATGTTCCCCAAGGTGTCTCCCTCTAACAGCCCAGATTTAAAAAGAAGGGTAAAGTATTTTTCAAGTGGACCAGAAGTTAGGACTTCTTTATAGGCTGAGCTACTCTCTCTCTCTCAAGGCCCTTTGCACCATATCTAACTGCACCTTCTCCCCTCCCTCCTCTATGGGCTCCCCTGCTGCAGTCCCTTAGGGAGGGTGAACAAAGAAAACTTATTATGCTCTACCATAGGGTGGCTTGTTTCACCACCAACTCCCTACCAAGAAGGCACCACTGTAAGGTCCTCACTGATCTCCACTGGCCCTCTATGCGACAAAAACTGGCCAACTCCTCTTTGAACCTGACATTCAAATTCACCACTGCTGGCCCCCCTCCTCACCTCTGTGGGTTGCTAAACCCCAAAGCTTGGGGCCGGGACCTGAGATCCAGCACTGACCATCCCCTAGACATCCCTCGTGTCCGAACTAACCACAGTATGGAAAGCGCTCCTTTAGGTACTCTGCCCCATACTTATGGAACCTTATCCCTGTTGACTTGGCTAATTGTCGTACTACTCAGGGTTTCAAGACAGGCCTGAAAGTATACCTGTTAGAGCTTAGTCTCTGTGGCTGTAACCGCTAGCCTGGCACCTAGTCCTGGTGGCTGTAATTTCTGCTTGTCCCACAGCTTGAGCCCAAAAGATGGTGGTATTGATGTCACATGTCTGATTTAATCTACTATGCTGTTATGTGTATGTAAACTTGCTATGTTGTTATGTAAATGTAACTGACATGCTCTGTAGCGTACTCCTTACCCTATTCTAATGTATGCTTAATCTACTTGTGTACTCCTGCCAATGTATGTACTACTGTGTGCTAATTGTATGTAATCATTGTCTGTAACTAATCCGGTCGCTCCTGAAAAAGGGACCCTGGTCTCAGTGAGCTTACCTGGTTATCAAAATCTAAATAAATAAATAAATTATCACATGGCAGATGCGGGCATAACTATAGCTGGTGGCATAAGAACTAAGCTTGACACTTTCTATTCACAGATGACTTGCACTTCTAGACAATATCACATTGCTTCTGCATACTGTTTCCTTCATTTAAAAAGTGCAACTGTTAATTTATTGTATTCAGTGAAATAATTAAAATGGTTATTTATAATATTAATAATTAAAGTATAATTTGGACCCAAGTCTTTCTAATACAGAGGTACCATGTGACACTGAAATTCCTGACTGTGAGTTTTATTCCATCAGGCATCTTTGGTGGATGGTGATAACAACACAGACTTTCATTACAAATATGAGAAAGGGTAGCATGAAGGCAGCTGCAAAGATCCTATACATCTGAGTTTACCACAGCAGCCCTCCTAGAAAGAATAAAAGGGAATAACAAAGACAGGCCAAAGATTTGTTGGTCCAGATGACCTTTTACTCCCACCAAATACCCTTTCTTATAAAGAGGCTTACTAAAGAGGATTCTGAATGAGAGGCTCTGAGTCTTGCAAAGGCTTTGACTGACTTTGCCAGAAGTATAAATGAACTATTAGCTGATGAACTCCAGGTGCATCCACTGATTCTGTTTCTCATATACATCTCTGACTAAGTTGCTGCTTAGTGCCAGGAAGTTACCATGAGAACATTCACAGAATAATATTCATTTAAATAGTTTAGCATATTATACTAATTTACTACATGGCTGAGTAAGTCTGATCCTTTTGATATAAAACAGCAGGGAATCTTTCAGTATCAGTAATCTATATTTAATATTTACCATATTGGTCCTTGTAAGAACAGATCCAGAAGCAAATAATTTGATACCTTTTATTGGACCAACATAGATGTACCAAAAAGAATAAAGTGCTTTAGCTTTTGGACCATCAAGTCCTTTGTCAGAAGCGTAATGATAGTTATTTAGAAAAAACAATACTTTTAACTCCCAGATCATGAAGAAAAAAAAGCTAAAAAAATCCCCATTGGTTTAAAATACTAATTTAAAAAAGCAGAAGATGATGTCAGAGAAGCTTAACAGTACCATTTCACCTTTAGCTGAGAGAGTCTAAGGGTCAGAGGTGCTTAGTGCAGAAGACATACAAAGAACTCCACTGCATATAAATTAAATTGACTTATAAGATAACAACTACTTCAGCAGATGGCTCTTAAATCAAATTGTGAGTGTCACAATGTGTATATGAATGCAGTTACTGAAAAACAACCCCACCGGATTAAAATATACTAAAATTGTCAGTTAAAACAAGCACCACAAGATAGGACTACAAGAAGCATATGTGTGTGTGTGTGTATATATATATATATATATATATATATATATATATAAACATACAAAGAGTAACCAGTAAAGTTTTCCTAAAAAGATAAATAGTTACACACTTTATGATATGTAAAACTTAGCTGGACCCATTACCAACTATACTCTCCACCTAGATATTATGTCCCATAAACTTCAAAAGCCTATAGTGTAGTAACAGGAGTTTATAAATGATAATCTAAACATAAATTAGCAGTATAAGTGTCAAACAAAATACTACATGTCAAGGACCACCAAGAAATTAAGACCATGTAGCCTGATATGTACAGATGTCAATAAATTCTCAGTGTATAATATAACAACTTGATGTACTGAAAATCTCTAAGGAATCTGAATAAGAAACAAAGTTAAATTATCTCCCTTCCCCCACACACATCTACCCTACACCCCCATGTCTGGAGGATAACTAATTTTAAGGAGATACACACACACACACATACACTCTAATGCACCATCATTCACATTGATCATTGCAATTGTTACCAAAGGAATTCAGCTTGTCATAAAATTCCAAGTAAAAGGGATCATGTATCCTAATATGTACAGAGTAAAATGTGGCACTATGTAACCATACTATTAACTGCACAGTAACAGTCCAAGGATTCTGAATAGAATGACAATGAAATAAAACTTCCACCCTCCCAGGGTAAGGTAACTAGAAGTAAATATACAGTATTTATGTAAGACAAGAGTCCTAACATACCTACATTTCCACAAATCACTACAATATTAGCCTAATGTAAATGGATCTGTCAGGGACCCCCATGCAAATAAGATCTCACATCCCATTATGTTCAGAGTTCAAAAATGTGACAGCATATAATAACACTACTGTATGTACGGTAACAGGCTAGGGAATCTGATTATGACACAATGGAATCAACCCCACTCCTGGGGGAAGGTAAATAGTAAGAAGGAATTAATATTCATTACGTGTGTGAAGTAAGAGTAATAACACACTGTAACACCTGTTACTACACTGTAAGCTTTTGTAGTTTATGGGGCATAATATCTAGCTGGAGAGTATAGTTGGGTCATGGCTCCAGCTAAGTTTTACATATCATACAGTGTGTAACTATTAATCTTTTTAGGAAAACTTTACTGGTTAGTCTTTGTATGTTTTATAAAAATATATATATATACGCACTTTTTGTAGTCCTATCTTGTGGTGCTTGTTTTTAACTGACAATTTTAGTATATCTTTAATCTGGGTGGTGGTTGTTTTTCAGTAACTGCATTCTTATGCACATTGTGACACTCATAATTTGATTTAAGAGCCATCTGCTGAAGTAGTTGTTATCTTATAAGTCAATTTAATTTATACGCAGTGGAGTTCTTTGTATGTCTTCTGCACTAAGCACCTCTGACCTTAGACTCTCTCAGCTAAAGGTGAAATGGTACTGTTAAGCTTCTCTGACATCATCTTCTGCTTTTTAATAGAGTATTTTAAACCAATGGGAAATTTTGCTCCTTTTTCTGCATGATCTGGGTGTTAAAAGTATTGTTTTTCTAAATAACTGTCATTACATTTCTGATGAAGGACTTGTAGGTCAAAGCTAAAGCACTTTGTTCTTTTTGTTACATCTATGTTGGTCCAATAAAAGATATCAAATCATTTGCTTCTTGATCAGTATCAGTAAGAAAGTTAAGTTACTGGAGCAGGTGGGTAGTTTTACAAAAATGATTGTAACTCACAGAGGGAAAGGAAGGGGTGGTTGGAGGGTTCACATATACAGTCGATAGCAGCAGTTCAGGAGGGACAGAACGACTACACTGAGTGCTCAGGAAATATATATTAGGCAGGGCTGTTTGAGTGCCTTCTCTCAAATACTCAGTGAGTATTCATACTCATGAGCCACTAAAACTTCGGGCACTCATAATTTGTATTTGGCCTCAAGAAACACACCACAAATCTTCTATCCCTAACCAGGTTGCAACTCTTAACTTCTCTTTCAGTCGTCTCCCATTCCCCTCCTCCCTGACTCAGTAACAGCTGGTGGCATAAGAACTAAACCTGGTATTTTCCATTCACAAATGGATGGTTACTTCCAGTCTCAAACCTCTCTTCTTTTTCCTCAGGCCTCACATAAAGCTAAGAAAAATTTGTCACTTGTTCTGGTCTTAAAGTCAGTTGGTCAAATTCAGTGACCATGCTGTTAAATAAACTACGCATCTTACTGACTGTAGAGGGACTGATAGCAAGCGGGGAGAACAGGGAGTTACTTACTTGGGTATAAAAATACTGGCACACACTTCCAACCTGGAACATATCAACATCCCACCATTAATTAGAAAAATTGCATCAGACTTTGCCACACAGCAGAAGTCATAATTGTCCCTACAGGGGAAAATAGAGGCCATCAAGATGATGGCTTTTTCTATATTATCATATTGTCTATTATAGTAGCTATCTGTAAGGATTGCTAAAACTCATCCTTCAGATTCTATAGACAGGGTTAGTTGTAATTTCCTTTACATGGGCAAACCGCTATGGTTTAACAAAAGGAAACTACAGGCCAGTTGGGGTTGGTAAGGATGGCACCTCCTTTGGATTCAAGGTTGCTGTTTGGCCTTTCACATCCTCCAAGCATTTATGTATCTGGATATTCTCCCCACATGCCAAGCCACGTTGAGCCACCTGTAAAGGAATTTTGAGGGGGTTGCTCCCCTGGAAACTTGCTGCATCATAAAGTACTGCAACTCCCCCCTCCCACCTAGCTCACCAAATTATTAAGACCATGCAGATAGCTTGAATACAGGGTATGCAGATACTCACGGGATCTGGAAACAATATACTTCCATGAATAGACAGGATGCCAGTGGTATAAACTGTATGTCTGCATTAGGGATGGAAGAGTTAACAGGAAATTATGGAACAATCAAGGCATTAAAGTGGCCTAGGATCTGCTTCATTCATCCTCTGAAGTTTAGCAGTCTTCTCAACAGCTAGTGCAACAGCAGTTTCCTTACCACAGAGACTGCAGATTTTTACAAAAATAGAGTGCTATTAAAAATGCCTCACCCTTTTCTCAGTTAGTTCCATCTCCATCTTTCACATTTCTGAAGGTTTAGCCTATGAAATTGAATGTCTGACAGGGAGACTTTGAAGATCTGTTAACATCTATCCACCGCATTAGCAAAGGTACAGACAGACTGATAGGATAAGATGGATACTCCCAGAACAGTCATGGAGCCAATTTTTAAGACTTGTACACACTGCTTGCAGAGATATGAGAAGCAGCCTTATTCAGAAAAAGGTACTCTATAGGTGGTACCATACCCCAATGATATTACAATCCCTAGGAAATACAAGACACTCTAAATGCTGGAGAAGTGGCAGAAGATGACCCATCTCAGCCACATTTTGTGGGCCTGTTACAAGATTCAGCCTTTCTGGAAAGGGGTCCTACCTGACTGTACCAGCATACTCAATAAGTACATTCCTCAGTACCCCTCAAATACTTTGCTAAGGGTAACTTTGATGCTTGATATCTACAGGTGCTAAATAGAGACTGACTGTTAGCAGCTGTCCAAGAAGTCAAGTGATGTACAGTATACACCTAAAATGAAGGCAGGATTAGACATCAAATTCAATGAGCTGCCTTGCCTGTGACCTGAGTTCATGAACATACCACCTAGGGAAAGATAGGGACAGGCTGGAATCGAATGGCCAGATTGGAGAGAGGCAATATGCTAGAGACCTTCATCTTCCTGAAAGGAATGAGCACGGTAAACTGTGAGATACTATTCACCAGGAATGTGAATCTAGAACATGGGGGGCATGAGTGGAAGCTTGCACAGAGGGGGCATCAGGAAGGATATGAGGAAATTCTGTTTTACACAGAGAGTAGTTGAGCTATGAAACAGCCTGCCAGCTGAGGTGATAGGCACCAAAACCATATTATGTGGTGATAAAAATTAATAGTGTGAAAATCAGAATGAAAAGCAAACGGACACAACCATGTCAATTATTTCTGAAGACCTGTACAAACATACATTTCAAAAGTAAAGCTACTTCCAGTATGTTGTGTTACAAATGTTCACCAATCAAGTATTGAACTATTAGTGAAAATGCTTGTTACTATAAGATGAAATAACTAGGTGGTAAAATTTAGTCTAGCTAATCACAGCAAGAAGTGGCCCCAGAGTTAAACAGCAAAATCAGGTTCAGAAATTAAAGTTAGATTGGTCTAGCCTACATATTCTTAGTAGTGAAGTAGAACTGTTATGTTCAAAGTATTATTGACACTGAAGTTAAATGACAAGTATCTGAAAAAAATGCTTCAAAATGTTGTTAGGTTAGGTCTATGCCCTATTCATTCTGGGAAGCTGCAAAACAGCAAATGAAAAAAAATGAATCAGGAGAGCTAGACTACAGCATTTATTTACTACCCTAGCTGGCTGAAAATCACTAAGCTAGGCTTGTCATAAGCTGTTTAAGCGGGACTGGATGATAAATCAAAGTAATACCTCACCATTGACACGGGGTCATAATGTCATGAAGACATTATGCCGCATAACAAAATCGCTGCCAGTACAGCATGATTTCTGCCATGAGGCATGTCTTTTTGTGGGGGCTCTGCCCCCACCCCTGTTATGGGGGCTGTGCTCCTGAAGCCCCCCACTAAAGATTGTCAACTCCGGGGGGGGGGTTAACTCGGGGAACGCACAATGTTTAAAAAAAATAAATAAAAGTTTCTGGGACCGGGAATCAAACCCAGTCACAGACACAGTATCTGGGTTCCTGCTGGTGTGGCTCAGTCCAGTGAGCCACGGCAGCTGTTTGCTAGAACCCACACCCAGCAGAGGTCTTATCCTCTGCCTGGGAAAGTATGAATGGTGCAATGCCGCGTACAGCAGTATTCGCGGTATTGCACCATTTGCTCACAGCTACAGCTCTATTAAGCGTGCAACATTATGACCCAGTAGGCTCATGACACGTATGCGAATGACTCACAGTGGTTTAATTATTTACCATACAGATTAGTCAATGTTGCTGATTTTTAGAGATTATAGGTAATTTAATAAAGGGACTGACTGGTATGATATGCTATCCAATGATATTTTCATCAACAGTCACATTACAAAGTCACATTCATGAAGTATGTAAACAGTTGTCAGAAAATGCAGGAAGAAAGGTTATGAGTTGAAAAAAAAAAAATGTTGATTTTTCAAGATACTGTTACTTAGCTAGGAAATAGAATCAATGCTGAATGTATTCACACTATGGAGGAAATAAAGAAGTTGTCTCTCAGGCTCCATTATCAATTAATTTAATTGAACTGAGATTCTGCCATTGTTAAATTATTATGATAAATTTATAAGAAACATAGCCAACATCATAAAACATATGACACAACTTTAGAAAGACCAAAATGGAGTTGATCAAAAAATGTACCAATCAGCTCTTGAGTTGATAAATTACACCTCTCTACATGCCCTCATTTAGTGCATTTTTATGATGCATTGTCTATAATTGTGGCCTGTAGTGCCTTACCAGTCAGGGTAGATGCTGTAATTTCTTTTAGAAAATGGGCAAGGTAAATACTGTATTCTGATTGGCTTTTGACATTCAATTAGCATATGTTTATGTGCCAATACCCCATAAAGAAAAAGGTCCAAAATGTGATCTGGAATTTCAACAAATCATATACAGAATTCATGAGCCGTTTCCCTCATTCTTGATTTCCATCACAAAAATGGCTGCCATCTTTACTCTTATATAAAAACCTTCAACTAGGCTCTAAAAATAAAACTCCCTTAAATAAAAAAAAAATACATAAATAGCCAGCCTGGTGGCACTGAGGGTTGAGGCGATGGATGCCATACCTCATGCCACACCGGCAACCCGGTTTCAGGAACAGACCATGGTCATCAGTGGGGGAAGGAGGGAGGAGCAGGATTGAGATGCCATTGGGCAGCTTTCCTCTTCTGGGGAGGGTTAGGCACTGTCCTGACTAGTGGGAGGTGTCAGAAGGGGAGGATGCTGTTAGATGCTTGGCAGAAGACATGTCTCTGCACAGCTCCCTGCCTGGACTTAGGTCCTTTGTGCTGGCATCCTCATGGATGGGGTTGAGGGACTTATGCAGTCACTAACAGCAACTATGCAAAAATCCCAACCCCCCGGCCGGGCAACATGATCCCCGTATGGGGTGGATGGGCACCACTGTTAGGCGGTACTCCGCCACTGAGCCGGGGCTGGTCACGGGGTGAAAAAATATGATGTAAAAAAATACACAAATAATCGAGTGGGTTTTCTGTTCATGATCCCTTTCTTATACACATTAACAAATAAAAAAAAATCAAGCACTGTTTGGATTTTTTTATTTCTGGTGTTTGTTTACTAACCATGCAAAATCTCCTTCATAGTGTATCCAGCTTGACAGAGCAATCTATGCTGCTAACTCTGCCTCAGATAAAATTGAGTATCTGGTGCTATATGAGGCCTGTGTTTGTCTGTATGAGTATATGCCAGTGGGATTTTGCAGAATTTTGAATTTGTACATTCCATGTTAACATTCCATGCTTTGGGGGGGTAGCATTCTATTAGAGGAATATTGTAGAATATTGAATTCTTATGTTCCATGATAAACAAACAAATCTTCTACTGCATGTGTTGACAGACAAATGACTGTCAGATACAAACCATCTGGGGAGGGAATATTTGCATTTTCTAAGCAATATTTTATTGTATTTTTTGTGTCTGTTTTATCTTTTAGAAATGTTTTTTTTTGCCAACTCATTTTCTAAGTGCAATAAGACCCTTCAGGGTGTGGGGTATTAGTGGATACCCACACTTCCAGGGGGTATAAGGCCCTCTGCCTGTGGCATTGGACCTCATCATGCATCAGGCATGCAGCTATCCACCAACACCCCACACCCTGTCAGGTCTTATTACTTACATAAAATGTAAGATAATTCAGAACCTATACTTATGTATCTGATCAAGACAGAATAGGGGTCTGCAAATGGAAGAGTAATAATTCAGGTTAGGAAATTCCTTAAATACCACTATAATGGAAATTTCACCCTGATTATTGATTAGGATCCAAGGAAGGAGTGCCTTGCTGTCATACAGTCATAAGTGCCATCAAGTGGTTCTTGCAGCCACTCAGAGGCAATGCCCTGTGATAGCGAATAGGGCTCCAGCAGTCTAGGTGTTTTTTTTCATTATTTTTAGTTATCTACTTTATTATCCAGAACTGGATCAGGGATATAGTCCACTGAAACAAAAACTTAATGTATTACATTTCAGACCCAGGACAAGAGGTGGCAGAACACATATATTACAATAGCTGACTGGAATACAATTCAGTTAGTTATGTATTGTACTATAAGAAAAAAGCTCCTGATAGAACTAATTATTACAACTGGAAACATATCATTTCTACAATTCAGAGTTGCACAACATATAGAATAGTGTATGGGTGGCCATACACAACAAGGCTGTGTTTCTATCGAGGGGATGTGACGATGGCATACAGACCTCGAGAGTGAAGCTCGAGAGGTCTGAATGACGTCATCACATCCCCGAGATAGAAACACAGCGTTAGTTGTGTATGGCCATCCATGCACTATTTTGTATAGTATATGATTTCTAGACTGTAGAAAACTTTAATTTCACAAGGATTCATACCTTCTGTTCGTGTTCACTTGCTCCAGGTCCACAGTGAAGTCTCGCTATGCTCTCTTACAACATCGCGTTTCTCGATGCAGTGCCACTCTGCTCTAGACCGCGATGATCTACAGCACCGGTGTTTAAAAAAAGTAAAAGAAAACTGCCACACTGATAGTTTGGACACACAGAGTCAAAGGTAGTCAGTGTCCAAACTACACGATTCCACCACTCTCCAGACCACTCGTTAACTTTCGCCCATTTACTCTGTTCATTTTACCAGCGCTGTTTGGCCAATCAGGCAGCAGCTCAAAGGAGAAAAGTTGTTGTAGTATCGTTGTGACATCAGAACGATATTACAACAGCTTTTCTTGACCTTTGAACTACCCTACAACAACTTTTCAAAAGCCACTGCTTTTTATCCATAATAAGCACTAACCACTTTTTATCCACAATAAGCACTAACCATATACTATAAGTAAATATAGTACAGTTCAAGTCATACCATAGTTCTAGCAGAAATGCCAACAAAAATTTGAAACTGTTTAATACGAAAACTAAAATGCATGCAGTACAGAGGTTCTGTTTAAAACAGAGTAAGGTATTAGTCTACGCAAAAGGAATTTCATTTCAGAGTTTAATGACTGATGAGGCAAACGATCTGGAACCAGTTTTGGTCATATTTCTCAGTATTGCCAATAGGGTCAAAGCTACACTTCTAAGTAAGCCTTAATGACTGAGACAGGAGGTAATTTCCAGGGCATTAATGCATGGTATTTTGGGGTTAGGGGCCTGAGCCACAGGCCAAGGCTTCCCACCACTAACTGATGCATTAATGCCCTGGAAATGACCTCATGTCGAGATCACTAAAACACTTTGTAACATGGAATTATACAGTGGGATTACTGTTGTATACTGGTATTTCTCATGGAAAAATAGTGAAATCACAACAATCATGTATAGTAAAGAACTTCCCATTTTAGAAGAAATGCTTCACTTCTGTGCCTTTATAACTCACAATGTGCACATTGCACAGGCCACATGTATTAATGTAGTGGCTACCAATTTATTACAACTACAAAGTTTGGATTATGTAGGAAAACACATATTCAATACTGATTCAATTTCAAAAATTCCTGCTTGTACTGACCACTTTCATTTTTTTCTTTTCTATTCCTACCTCACATTCATTTATATCAGTAATGCATTCTGGGAAACATTTCTAGCATGCATACGTTCTGGCACAGTATTCTTAACACAGTGCCACCTATGGGTCAGATTGCGAGTTTCACTGAGGTGTGATCCCGATTTTCTTGCTTTAAAAGATAGCACAGTATTCTTAACACAGTGCCACCTATAGGTAGGATTGCAACTTTCACTAAGGTGCGATCCTGATTTTCTTGCTTTGAAAGATAGCAGGTCATATCTAGGGAATTAATGCATGGTTGGATGTGTGTCAGCTGATGTGTTTTGACCAATTAGATTACTTGATTTCAGTGTTGCCATTATTGCCATGTTACAAGAGTACTTAATGAAGTCTAAGAGTCAAATAAACCATTTAAATAAATGGAAGTTGCTCCTTTAGACCTACTATGTAAAATGGACAAGGCAAGAAATTAACATTTCACTGGAGAAACAACTAATAGGGCACACATGATTAAGTGAAGACAGGAGCCCTTTAAAATAAAACTTTGGCGCCAGTGCTCCTGGACACTGCATGAAGGGCAGCCCTTTTGTACAGTACACCATCTGACCATTTTCAACATGCTAACAGGCTCACAGGACATCAAACAGCCAGTCAGTCAAACAGCCAAAAGGGGCAAAAGAAGGCTCTTTGGACACTGGAGAACTCATTATATTGCTAGGCAGGTTGTCCGACAGTCAGACAAGAAGTAGCCAGACAGACCATTCTCAGAGACTGACAACAGGAATTAGCTAATCAGGAATCTGGAATTTGTCTATGGCTTCTTGACTGAAGAATGTTTCAGCACATCAGTCTGCTGCAGAGTGAGTAGAGACACAGACCTCTCATCTGCTATAGTGAGAGAAAAGGGGCAGATATTTTGGAGGTAAACGTGCTTATACAACCATAAAGGCAGAGCCTGCTGCTCACAGCACAAGAGAGAGACTGAAGCACCAGCTGAGAACTTCAGTCTGTAAGGTGGGTACACCACCCTGCAGCTGAACCTCAGTGTGTAGCTAAGAGACATTTTCCATGATCAAATCAAAGGGGTCTGCAACTGCATCACAGCCAGTAGGGTCTAAAGCCACCATGCTGATCCCAACAGGCAGGTAACAGCACCAAAGAGGGTTGCATTGGGACTTTGCTACATGAGCTGCAAAGGGCATGGATCCTCAAGATACCCAAAGAGATTAAGTAAGTGAGAGCCCAACTCTACTTGTATGAGAAGACAGAGAGAGCAATCATTAGGTGAGAGCTGAAGAAGCTGCCAGAGGTATCATATCAGATTGCAGAATGGAGTGGGTACATGCAGCTAGAACTGCAGATGGAAACAGAGGCCTGCCAGCCTCAGGACAACCATGAGTAACTGAACAGAGCCTATGGATCTTGTAACACCTTTCTGGGGATTTACAGGTACAGTTTGGGGGCTATGATATTGTTTAATGGACTAGGTCATTCAGCCAGGATTACAACTTGTTTATTGTTTGTTGTTTAAGTGTGCCAACCCCAACCCACCACATGCAATGACCAGATGGTCTGCTGTACTTCCATATCTGGATATCCATGCTTCCCCAGGAGCTGCTTAACACTAGGAGTATTGAGAAGCTGGTACAGTACCACCTGTAATTTGGGTAGTGCCCAACAGTACAGCTGGGCCAAGTAGAGTTGTTGGGGGAGGGCTATGACAAGGACAGATATACACTGAATTATTATTCTGACTGCCTTAACTCTTCATTTCCTCTAGGACCTTGTTCCTGAGCCCTTAATAAACATTTTACATTTCTTTTACCGTCTCTCCTCCCTTTGGAACCGGCTCCCCCCTTCTTCACCATGCCTTATCTCTGCTATCCTAAAGCAGTTACTAAAGCCAACCCCATTTGTTCTTGCATCACCCCAACCCTCCCCATCTCTCTCTCCCCTCCCCACTTTACCTCCTCTTGCTGCCCTACACTATGCCTAATATGCCCTCACAGTCCCTCACCCTCTCTCTCTCTTGTTTGAGGACTTCACCTCACTCTGAATTTAAACCCACTCTCAGGGTTGAGATGACATTGAGACCTCTCGAGCTTCACTCTCAAGGTCCCTATAGTGTCATCCCACTCCTCGATGGCAAGACAGCCTTGTTGTGTATGGTTGCCCATACACTATTCCTTATGTATTGCACTTTAAGCTGTTGTTATTGCACTTCAGTTGTTTGTAACTGCTGCTTGTTTTATCCCCTTTCCCCTTTCATCAGGTCGCACCTGGAAATGAGCCTCAGCTCAGTGTGCCTTTCCCAGTCACCAAATAAAAAAAAAAAAATAAATACATTTTATTTGTCTTAATCATTGTGTTTTATGCATAATGGCCACGATTTATGAATAGGCGGGTCTCCAACTCAAAACATGTGTAACCCACCTGTGGACGGGTGCACAGTGGCATTCACAGTTACCGGCCACCATGCACCTCCTGTCTGTGGACCCTCTCCCCAACATGATAGTGCACAGGGGTGGATCAGCAGACATAGGCGGGCAGCCAATGGGATGCCTATACCCAGTCTGCTAGTGGTTTCCCAGCCCCACACGGTGCAGTTTTTTTTTAGACCTGTGTACTGCATCCATGCAGGGACACCAGATGAGTGCCCGGGTGGCTGCACCCAGCCCCCCTCTGGTTCATGGGACTGTGGCAGCATGGAGAAGGGGACAGTAATGCTTTGCCACTGCCAGCCATGGCACCATGGAGGGGCGCAGTGGCTACACCTGTGTCCCCCCCCACATAGAGGATGCAGCCCAGAATGGCACACAGTACCATTGTGAAAGGGTGCCATGCAGTGCAATCCCCTGGGATGCCCCATCCCACTCCTGACATGGCACCCCAAGGCCAGCCAGGATTCATTACAAGGTGCTAACCTGCCTGTTAGTGAATGCTACAGGGGGCATGCAGGGCACCACCACATGACATTCGGTCGTAGGAATGCCTACTGGCTGCCCTTGCACAGAGTGTAGGCATTCATGATTGCAGTCATTATTAGTAATGCACTAAGTTTTATATTTCAATAAAATTATGTTTAGATTGTGTGGGACTATGCCATTTGGGATCATAGTTCATTAGTACTGTTTCCAGGAGACAGTATCTCCTTATTATCTTGCCTAGTTAATCTTTCCCTGGGTGGAGGTAGTGTACAAATTATCGTCAAACTATAAAATCGTTGGGTAACAAATCATGCTGGAGTTACAAGCCTGAGCCCCTCAACTTTATTTGAGCCCATATGGTAGTTTTAATGTATTGTCATCAATGGCACTCCAGTATATCAACATAGAGCACAGATATGTGAATGAAGGGACAATCTCCATATTCATATTGGAGGACAAAATATCAAGTGTAATGGGTCATTAAGTAGTTCTCCTTAGAGTAAAATTAGTTACTGTTTTAGACTCATTTTACTGACATTGCTCTTCCCTCAACCAGACACAGATATTACTGAGGTCAGGCCAAGTCTTTTGTAGATTCACAATAGATTTATCATGTGAGATCATGACTGGCCATCAGCAAAAGTAAAATGTCAGATGAAATACAGTTTAGTGGCATATCATTTAGAATAACTGGGATCCCAAGATGGGGCCCAGGGCAGAAAAGATACAAAAGGCATACCATCTGATATTGATGCTAAAATATCAATAAACAGGGTTCTGGATGATAAATATAATATAAACTATTTGTATACATGAACATTAAGTCAAAACCTATGTCAATTTGCAAGTAGAGAATGGTTGCTTGACCACTATTTTTCCTACCAAGTTTTTAAAACAATCTCAAAAATTCATTTAGAACTGATGCAGTGCTATGACCATTTCCAAACTCAAACTGATGGTTACTTAACAGGCCCTGACATTTTAAGTGCTGTGTAACCTGCGATGAACAGCAAGTTTATGGATTTTTGATAATAATGGCAAAATGGTTATGAGACAGTAGTCGTTCAGATTTGTGTCGAGTCCCAATTTTAAAAATAGAAGTGCACAGATTACTTTTCATTTATCATTTTCTGAGTCACAAGACAAAGATATGTTGGCAGTACTACAAATAATGTTCAGATGCTTGGTAGTAACAAAAATAAAATAAATTCAGGCCATCTCAACACGAGTGTCCCAGTGCCTTTAATTTAGATGGTATGAAGTTAGGAGAAATTTGGAAAAAAGAAAATGAACATCATCTCTGAACAGATGCTCTAGGACAAGCAGGCCTTAGGGGAAGAGAAGAGAACAAACTTGCATCTATGGATAAAAAAAATATTGATAAATATTTAATTTATTTTTAAGGTTATGCTTATCATCAACTACTGTAATACCGTATACCATTGCTTGTACAAAAACCTTTACTTCTGAATGGGAGCAAAGAATTAATATGCATCTAGAATTTCTTGACATTAACTCTTGAGGTTTAGAAGTCAGCATTAAAAGGAGGAGGAAATGCTGAGCAAACTCCTGACATTGACACCAAACATAAAGAGAATAACTGATAGGTTAGTGTGAGTTACTGGGGAGTAATACCATCAAGAGGTTCTGAACACATAGGAACCTCAAGAGCGAAGCTCGTGAGGTTCTAGTGTGTCCAGAACCTCGAGATGGTAGGAGTCCCCAGTAACTCACACAAACTTATCAGTTATTTTTTTAATATATGGATCCTATTTTGACCATTTTTAAGCAGTGGTCAGCCACTGCAGTGAAGGACTCTCTCAGTTCTGACCAACTGCCGCATTGTCTCGCTTCTCCCCACTCGTCCCCGAAACCCGTAAGTTTAGTAGGCAGTCCTACCTTTGTCTCTGTTTGGGGAAAGCTGCGTGAGGCACATATTTTAATGTTTCCTAGAATTGTGCCCTCAAAAACGTATCGGTGGAGCAAAGAAAAAACAGCTGGTCATATGCCGAGGATTTATCTCCGTAAGTGACAGAGCGAGCCGCCATGTTTTTAAAGTTTAACTGCCCGCCCACTCTGGAAAAGCGGCCAATTGTAAGGCATGCTTAGGAAAACTTAGGGGGCTAACTTGCACTTGCGCTGTTGAGCTTTGATGATAATAGTATCATTCAGGTACAGAACGATGGTATTACCATCTCTGAACGATACTATTATCAGTTGTAAAGTGTAGTATGATTGCTCTTGGAGCGATGGTATTACCGGAAAAAATCACATGCTTTACTACCCCTAATAAATGGCATATCCATATATTAAAATGAATTATCCAGTTTAGCACTGGTGAAGGAAAGTGTGTCACAGCAATACTATGTCATGGTATTCACTAGTTTCTACATTTTATAATAATGGCTCGTCAAGTAGATAAGTAGTATTGTTAGTTATAAGCAACTCAGACTGGTTCAGCCCAATGGGAAACAATGGATTAGTATATTTACAGAAAGGAGTAACTCAGAGTGAACACTTATGCTTGTTCAATGATTTTTAAATCATTTGTTAGGATATAAGATCCAAATGACTATAAATATTTTAAAAGGAAATGTCAAACTGATAAGGTGACTACAAAAGTATGGGGTCAGTCACTGGCCAGCAATTGTTTATAGTCCTTACTCTCAATCCTGTAATACTTTATAGATGCACATCAACTGTCTCTTAAAATTACTTTGAATTGTTATAGATAAAATCCATTTACGTCACAGAAGATTTAATGGCCTGACTTTCAAAACAAAATTGCATAAGCATGAACAGTACACTATATAAGTGATTTTCAGTTTTGTGTATGCATGTACTGCAATATTGTATTGGCCTGATGTGCTCACGCACACAGTAGGTGAACATGCACATATGGTTCCATGTGCAGAAAAGGAGACATGTGGCATACTGTTTTATACCATTAGGAATCAATCTACTAAGGACAATTGGGAGCTGTAAAGGCTTTCAATAAATTCCATTTTAGTTGTAATATCATAGTTTTCCTCAATTAGTTAAAAAATTATCCAGTCTTTTTTTTAATTCAGTTTTGTATGTGCTTATGACTATTTCCAGTGGTTGGGCATTCCATGGATTGAAAACATGTTGGGTGAAAACAAATCTCCTTTTATAGATTTAAAATTTTGTCCAACAACCTGTAAAGGGTTCCCTCTGGCGTGTGTATTTAATTGACTGAATTCCAAATATAATTCAGTTATTAGATATGGATTTTGCATTATGCCAATCATCATTAACAGATCACCTCTAAGACACAGGGGGCTAGATATTCAAACAATTGTGCCTAGCGCAAAACCATAGCGCTGGAATAGCACTGGATTTGCGTGAGGCTGCAATATTGAAAAACCCTATTAGCACCGGTGCTGTGTGGTACCACCGATGCTAATAGGTAATGGTATGTAGGGGCATGGACAGGAGAGCACCCATGAATGCCAGCAGCGTGGCATATTCAAACGTATAGCGCCACGCTACAGGCATTAGCGCAACCTGTAGCATCGGTATAACATTGGCTGAAAAAGTTGGTGGTAATGTGGCGCTGCCCACCCATGATTCCCAACCCCGCTCCATGTAAAAGAGAATATCGAAATATGGTAGTCTAGTGGTCCCCGCTTCCAGCAAGAATCCCACCCATTTGTGTTAAAATTATAAGTAATTTCCTGAACCTAGTGGTCACCCCCGCATAAATCCCACCTGTTTGATTTAAATACTGTATATGAGTAGTTTCCTGGTAGTCTAGTGGTCCCCACCCCTGCATGAATCCTGACCCATTTGATTTAAAATAATGAGTAGTTTCCCTGGTAGTCTAGTGGTCCCCCCCACCCCCTACCTTGTTCCTGATTCAGGAGGCAAGGGGTTGTGAGGTATGTTCACAGACATGGCAGCACACAGTTCCTGCTGCTTCTGGCCTGTACTTCTATTCCGACCAACAGGGGATGCTGTGGCTATGCCTTGGCCTGCAGCGTCCAGCCTGTACTTCCATTCCGACCAAAAGGGGGAGCTTTGTGCTCCATGCAGTAGCACCGGGCAAACTGCATGGTAATGTATGCTAAGCAGCACTTAATGAGATGCAAATGTATCTGTTTGCCCATGAATTACCTAAGTAGGCTCATTTGCATGAGAGCTTTGAATATAGCTCCTGTTTGCCCAGGCTAACAGTTTGCACTGGACTAATAATGTTAGCACTGTGCAATCAGGTTAGTCCCGGGCAAACCTCATTTCAGCATAGCACAGTTCTGCAGTGTGTGGCTTACTATGTTGTTTGCAATCATACCTCTCAACTGTTCCTGATTTTCAGGGACATCCCTGATTTTATCTCAAAATTTTACTCTGTCCCGCCTACAAATTTTGTTTCCATGACCAAACAGTGGGGGTTATAAGCATAAAATAATGTCAAACATTAATGTTACAGACGTGTTCTTCCTTAAACAATGCATTTTACACTAAACCACTTATTCTACCAGCTTCCTGAGTGGATATCACCAATTTTTAAGATGTTTCCCTGATTGTAAACCTTTGTCCCTGATTTTTTTAAGCCTTGTCCCTGATTTATGAGGCAGAGGGTTGAGAGGTGTGTTTGCAGTAGATGTGAGACATCTCTGTGCAATCACACACATTGTTCTCCACCTGCAACACTGGCTTGCTATAGAGTCTAATGAGCTGCAGTTGCAGTTTGCACTTCCCTGTTGCTATATTCAGTGCTGTCTTATTCCCGGGCTATTTTTGCCCTGCACTCCCAGACCGGTTTGCCTGGCTTCCTTAGACTGCTATATTCAGCAGGATTAGCACAGGGGCTATTTCCTTTTCAATATAGCTTGCTTTTAGCCCCAGGGCAAAGTTTTGAATATCTGGCTTCTTAGTTCCAATGACATCAGCTTTAGATCAGTAAAACTTGTATTATAAGGTATCTTTTTTAGGCCATGAATTGACTTAGTGGCTCTCCTTTGCACCATTTCTATTTGATTTATGTTCTTCCATTTGTAAGGTCACCACAAGGGAGTGGCAAAATCAAGGTGTGGGTGGACATAAGCAGTATATAGAGGGAAAAGGATATTTTTTTTTAAACTTTTTTTTTTCATTATGCCTTGTACAAAACATATATATAAAGCGTGTAGTTGACAGTCCAAAATAAGTACAGCATTCCTTCTGGGAAAATAAAATTTCCTCCTTAATCTAAAGGATATCATGCATCAACTACATTGTGTTACATCATATGGGGGGGTATTTTATATTCAACAAAGCAGGATTTATAAATCATCTTAATGTGTGCTGCTTACATAGCCCACGAGCGCATGGCTTAGCATTATGTTAGGTAATTGTCCAGCAATACAGTCCAAAAGTAATCGAGCAATGCCCCTAGCATAGGGGCAATTGGTGCCATGCTCTGCCCTAAATGAAAGTGAAAAATTCAGCT
This sequence comes from Neoceratodus forsteri, assembly GCA_016271365.2. NCBI lineage: Eukaryota > Metazoa > Chordata > Ceratodontiformes > Ceratodontidae > Neoceratodus > Neoceratodus forsteri. Next base: position 1,407,544,755 of record CM028130.1, on the reverse strand, counting down.
ATATATTAATTTTCAGCAAATCTTTAAGCTGATACCAGAAGGAGATCATTATACTATAAAGTGCCCCCTTCTCTTTCTTTATCTCAAGTTTATTCCTACTTCCCTTCCCCACCTTTAACTAAATATTGCAGGCCCGCTCTAATTCTTACTACAAAACCAACCATAAGGAAGGGATCTAAAACATGCCTGCCTTCCAAATTTAACAGGTACACAGACTTTATCGGTTTCCAAAGATTTTAACTGGTGGGTAAAAATGTAAAACATTACTAGAAGAGGCGAGCATTAAGAAGTCCAAAGTCCCCGACCTTCAAGATGTTGCCTCGTCGTCCTCTTCATCCGATCCCTCCGTTCTCTTTCTCCGTTCTGCAATCAATCTGTCTGCTTACGGTCTCAGTGGGATCTGAAAACAAGTAGACCCTGCTCTGGTGCACTATCCGAGTCTGGCAGGAAAGATAACAGTATTCCCAGCTCCCTCAGGACTCGTCTGACCCCATCAAACTTTTTCCTCCGTTGCCTTGTTGCCTAACTGATGTCGGGAAAGATATGCACTTGGGAATCCCCCTGAAATACTGGGGCCGCTTTACGGGCCAACCGGAGAATTTTATCTCTAGCCGCCACTCCCGCAGTGACCAACATTAAAGTGCGTGGGTCGCCTGAGTTCTGTGAACGACCGCTAGGTGTTACCCGATAAACTTTTTGTATGTCCCAGGTATTTGCTAAGGCATCTGAGTTCAGCTTCTCCGTTAGCCATTCTTGCATGTTTAGGATTGGGTGGTCCCCCTCAGAGCCTTTGGGAAGTCCCACGATCTGGATATTTGCCCCACACGCTTGATTTTCCAGAGCTTCCAAGCGCGCTCTAAGATGCTGGGATTCTTTAATGAGCAGGGTGGTCGCTCCGGTCGAGGCCTCGACCTGTTTGCGAACCTCCTGAATGTCGTCTTTCAGCCCATCCACTGCTTTCTCTACAATCAGTACTCGGGTATTGAAATCGTCGACCTTCTGGTTAAGTGTAGCCACTGATGTTATCAGAATCTGTAGTTTATGGCCCAAAGTGCTGATAGTTTCTTCACCAACAGGTCGGCCCTCAGCCAACACCATTTCCTCTGTTCTCCCAAGGCCCGCTGTTCCTTTAGCTTTCCCAGCCACTCCAGGCGTCCTATCTTTCTTGGGATTACCCATCCTGATAGACTTTGGGTCGCTCTTCACCTTGGAGGGTCAAAGAAACTATAGGGGAGCTTCAAAATATAAGATTTAAAATGAAGTTTCCCAATCGATATGAGAGCTGTAAAAATTTGCTGCCGCTGCTTGTCAACAACACCCCAGAAAAGGATATTTTGTCCCTTGATCTGATGTTCCCATTACCTTATTAACTCAGGATATTGCCTCATTGGTTTATTTGGAATGCTTGAAGTTATTTGTAACTGTTATTCCTAGATCCCATTCATTGGTAGTTTTGATAATATGTTACCACAGAGAGAATATGCATGGCTGTAGTTCTTTTTCCTTAGATGCATCACTTGCACTTGTTTGAACTTGTTTATATTAAATGTAATTCCCACTTAGATGCCCATGTTGAGATCCTAACAAGGTCTTGAATATTTAGATGGTCTTTTTCTGAAGCACATGCTCTTCCAATTTTTAGTCATCAGCATTTGTGTCATCAGCATATTTTAATGACCATGTATTTAGAGCTTTAGTTAAATCAGATACAAAATTTGGAAAATTATTGGTCCTACACGGTCCTTGAGGCACACCGCTAGGCACATTGCCATTATCAGAACTACATATAACTATTATTTTTAAATAGGTATAAAAAATCCAGAAACCTGATTGGTTGAGGAGCTCAGAATCCAGTGCTGATATTCCAGCGCAACAGCACTGGAAGAAGATTCAGCAGCCTCTTCACAATAAAATCAACACAACCATATAATTGTCAAGTGTGGTACAAGATCAAGTGCTTTACTGAAAGCTATGTATACAATGTTGCAGGGCATAAATTTATCATGTGAATTACTAATTTTTTCATAGAAACATAACATATTAGTAATGCAAGATCTACCTGTCATAAAACCATACTGGTCTTGATCTCTTGTATGAGTGTGTTAAGCATATTTTTTATTATACTTTCTAGGATTTTCCTAGTATAGACAATAGGCTAATAGGTCTGCAGTTCTTTGGTTATGTTTCTCTCCTTTTGAAAATAGAAATTACATGCCTTTTCCAGTCATTTGAATGAGTCCAGAGTTAATGTATGTTTCAAAGATGTATTTTAGTGGAACTGTAATGTGTTCTGGCTTAAGTTTGAGCATTTTACCATTGATATAATCCTTACCAGAAGCTGAGCCTGGTTTCAATTTCTTGTTACTTTCCCTAATAATTTCTGTTGTGATAGTGATTTTTCGAGATGGAGTAGCAGTTACTTATGTTTTTTTTTTTTTTGCATAAGTAGCACAAACATGATTATTAAAGATACTGCCCATTTCTACAGGGCTACTGCTGGTGATGTTCCCATCAGAGATTGGACCTGTTGTTTTTATTTGGTTCTTTAGAGAATGTATATAACTGAATAAAGCTTTATTATTAGATTTGTTAGCATTGTTTGCTAAATTGGATTCCTTTTTTGCTTTTTGTAATGCATGTTTGATTTTTTAGCTAGTTCTTGTATGATGACCATGAGACACTGTCCTTTTGCCAAGCACACTTTCCATGCCTTTTTGGTTTATGATCATTCTGACCTTTTGCTAGTGATTTTGGCCTACTCCTTTTATTACTATATTTTTAATTTTAGGATGAACTTTGAACTGATACTAGTATTGCAATTTGAAGGTTTCCATGTGTCATTAAGGTCTTTGTCTGCAAACAAGCTGTCCCAATTAATGTTATTTAATTCATTAGTTATGCTCTGTGTATCCACTTTGTTGTGTAAGAAAATCATTGTAGTTCCACTAATTACACTTATTTGTGTTCCAAATATATTGATATACTGGACTTCCCAGGTGGTTGAAGGCCTAGCTGCACATCATGCCTTACAACCCAGCTGGGGCATGCAGCTGTTGACTTGTGCTGCACACCCTGCCATGTGTTATTGCTTACTTGCAATTTACAATGTGATCCTATGGGAATTTTATATCATACTTCCCAGGTGGTTGAAGGCACTCAGCTGCACCTCATGCCTCACAACCCATCTGACTCATGCAGCAATTTAGCATTGCCACACACCCTGTCATGTGTTATTGCTTATTTACAATTTATAATGTGATCCTATGGGAATCATATACCTCACTTCCCAGGTGACTGATGGCAGTTGGCTGCACCTCATGCCTCACAACCCACCTAGGGCATGTGGTAATTTAGCACTGCTGCACACCCTGTCATGTGTTATTCCTTACTTACAATTTACAATGTGATCCTATGGGAATTTTTTTATCGCAAGTGTTCATGTGTATCCATGGCTACAGAAGAGATGGACCATAATGGCGGATGTCTCTTGTGTCATGTGGAAAGAGTTGTATGTTGTTTGTCTTAGCTGATGATGGATGTCTGTGGTTGCTTGTGTTGCCTTGTCCCCTTTGGCTGCTTGGTAAAGGGGGACTGAGTTAATGTTGAAAATCATAACATCACATTTCCATAGTTTTGTCATTTTAATAACAACACAAACTGATACACTAATGGAGATTTTGCAAAGAATATATAAGGGATATATCTACCTCTCCACTGGAAATATTGTTGTTATTTTTGTTCTAGTACTGACTGACCAGATGACATTATGAGTGGCGAAGTCACAAGTGATGTCATTAGGTCAATCAGCACAAGAACAAAAAATAGCAACAATATTTTCAGTATGGGGGTAGCATATTTCATTTATGCCACATCTCCAAACAAGAGAAAAAAATTGAATTTCCTGCCATTTTTGGTTGATTATAAAAAAATCTAAAAGGTATCTATAAATGAAACACCACTCATTTGGTAGATATTTTTGTGCTGAACAAATGTCATGCTCATAGTATCATGTTATCATTTGTTATTTTAAAGTTATTCACATTTGTTTGTTGAAAAAGTGAAAAAAATTGAATTTTCTGCTGTTTTTGTGCCAGTTATATATAAAAAAGGTATATATAAATGAAACACCACTCATTTTGTAGATATTTTTGTGCTGAACAACTTTTGTGCTCACAGTACCATGCTGTCACTTTTCTTTTAAAGTTATTCGCACTTACTAGTACACATCTGTAGAGTTGGAGATTGAGAGACACACACACACATACACACTTTTCTTTCTGTTACAGCTGGCCTGAGCCCTTGGATGTTTGAAATTCCAGGCTGATCAGACAGATATGCTCTGCCATGTAGATCAAAGGAAACAGCTCACCCAGGATTGGGTCAGCTGTTTCTTTTCAAGTTCATGCCATCTCCACCTAGCAAGCCACAATTCTGTCATTATCAGCCTGAATGATGATTTATAGGGTACCGACTCACCCCTTAAGCATTGCTCTGCATTGGACAGACAGTGTCACACCCCTCAAAAGGCGCTATCATAGCAACATGTTCGCTGCATGCACACGTGCATGGTGAACATAAAAAAGTGCTTCTTCTACTGTAGTAGGGGCATCCTCTTCTTTACCAGTTGAAGCTTCCTCATGCTCTGACTCCTTGTCTTCTGAGATCCCATCATGTTTGTTTATTGGAGCAAGTGATACCCAGTTAACAAATACAGGCCAAGTAAAAGGCAGCAAGAAAAGCATGGGTGCTGAACCAGTAACTAAGAAAAGCAGATTTGTAAAAGGTACAGTTATTGCAAAAATAAAGGCACTTGCAGGCACTATACATAGTGGAAAGGAAAGAATAAGCATACATGCATACGTTGTGCCATTTTCTCAAGATTCTAAAATTTCTCATTCCTCAGAGTCAAACCATGTGGATAGCAATGGCAGTAAGTACATCACTGAAGGAGAAGCAGTGCATGATGGGGACTCTGATTATGAGGGCCTGGAGCCAGAGGAACCTGTGAGATGCCAGACCAAAACTGGGGAAGCGTCATCAGAGGAAAGGTCATTAAGGGTCAGTGAAACTGAAAAGGAAGCAATGCCTGGCTTGCCTGTCTCCTCTGCTGAGGGCAGGTCTCACACCCAGTCATCGACTGAGAACACTGAAAAAATAATCAAGATATAGAAATTAACATAGACAAGTTGGATGATGATGATTCAGAAGTTGCAATGCCAGGGACAAAATGAAAAACACAACCTCTTCTGTTTGGATTTTTGTTTCACCTTGACCCACAGAACAGTATGGGTGCAATATGCTGCTTATGTAAGGCCTCTTTCAGCAGAGGAAGACAGGCAAGCAACCTTGGCACATCAGCCTTAATAAGACACTTACAGCTGATACATGCACTTCAGTGGGCCAGAAATAAGCCACAAGGTGACATGGCAGATGATGTACAGGCTAACTCTGGTACTCACACTGCTGGTATAGGTAAACTTTTCCATATACAACAAACCCCTTAGACACCGAGCAGGACATTGACTGTATTACCGTCTTTGTCTACTAGGTCTTTATCAGAATCGGAAAGTTCCCAATTAACAACAGAATGACTTCTCTGTCTTCTTCAGCCTGTTTTACTGTGCCAGTTGCACCTCAGAAACAGTTCACGATGCAACAGCTTTTGAGCGGAGAACTAAATATGACCAAAGCCATCCAGCTGCTCAGTAGTTAAATAAAGCAGTATCTGGGATGATTGCACTGGACATGCACCCATTTTCTATTGCTTACTCTGCTGGGTTTAGGGAGGTGATGAAATTTGCTGCCCCCCAATATCAGCTGCCACCACGGACATATTTCTCCAGAAAGGCTGTGACAGCTCTTTACAGGGAACTGCACCAGAAAATAAACAGTGCCTTGCTGTTATCAGCTGTTGAAGAAGACATATAACAACAGATATGTGAATGGCGTCAAACAGTAGACTACATGACTGTCACCGCCACTGGTGTCATTTCCTCGTCCTCTGGCACCACCAGTGACCAACAAAATCCTCACAGACAGACTCCCCACTGTATTGCAAGCTTTGACAAAGAAAATCACGCTGGTGTGAACATCTTACAGGAGCTAAAGAAATGATTCTCAGTTTTCATGTATTGCACTGTGGCAACTTTTGTTAGTCTTATGTTTCTGGTATACTTTGTGTTTTAGATGTTTTGTGCTGAAAATCTTAATAAAGTATATTGAATTAAAAAAGAAAGAAATGGTTCTCAGAATGACTTTCCCCAGGATTTGTGATTGCAGGCAATGGAGCTAACACTGTAAAAGCATTAGAAGATGGTGGGTGTCTGCATTTACCATGTTTTACACTCAATCTAGTGGTACAGGACTTCTCAATGAAGACAGAAATGTGCAGAATATGCTGGATGCTGTACATAAGATATGTGGTCACTTTAGGCATTCTGCAAAAGCTTGTAAAATTTTGCAGGAACTGCAGAAACAGAAAAACTTACCAATTCACTAGCTAAAGCAAGAAGTTGCAACTAGGTGGAACTCCACCCTTTACATGTTAGAGATTGCTGGCAATACAAAGAAAGAAGTAGGCTTATCAAAAAAATAAACATCAGTTCAAAAGGATGAGTGGAAGGGTCCAATTCTGTTTGTGCATGCAGCTACCTTTTTTAAAAAAAATGTATCTCCTCTCAGACCATCTCCTGTCATTTGCTGTGTCCTCCTGTCCTGTTACCCTCCTTCAGTCACCAAGTCACTTTTGTTAGCAGTGCACACCTTGCTTAACAGACTAAACAAGGTAACCAGGGGTTACTTTTGTGTGTGTGTGTGTGTGTCTTTTTCTTTTATAACCAGATAAGGCCCACTATGCCTAAGTGCCTGTTTTCAAGGGTGACCCGAGAGCACTGTGATGGTTAAGTAGTAACTTGTTCAGAGTCACACATTATGCAAGTGGAGGTTGTGGGAAATCAAACCCAGTTCTGCTGAACCCAGCTGAGTCACAGCTTGTTACTCTAACCTCTAGGCTATACTGCCAAGCTATACTGCTATACTCAAGTGTTACATTGCCTCAGCCTATGTCCTTGTATTCAACGCGTCTTGTCTCCTGTCATTTATTGCTAGGAATTTAGACTGCAAGCAAATGAAACTATGTGCTTATTCAACTTTAGCGCTGGCTCAAACTAATACAAAATTTTCTGTGAACTTACTAACAGCTGGGCCTTGCTACTGTAGCTAACATGCTATTAAACTGTTTTTTTCTACAGAATTTACCCTGTTTTCCTTTATATTATACTTTAAAATGAAGGTACAGGCCACATTTTATGTTGAATGAATACTGGCCATGAATTCAAATCCAAAACCAAAACCAGAACCAATACCAGGGTGATCTGGCAAAACTAAAACCTCCCCGCTTTTGCACACCTCTACTGTCTTTTCTGTACCAGTTAGCAAGATGAATATTTATGTGGTCTATTGTGTTTTTCTGTATTTGTTCTTGGAATTAGCAGGATTCCAGAGATTGCTACATCACATCATTTTCTTTTATTTATTTATTTTTTCCCAGTGCAAGTAAATCATAACAGTTGTCATTCTCAAGTGATTAACCCACACTGTTGGTACCTAGGTGTATTACAACAATTTTATTTTTCCATCTTCTCCAATGTCGATTCTTTCATTAACATGCTGTATTCTCGACCCAGGAAAACAGAATACTGTTGTGTTTTCTTTGTCAGTTCCACAGATTGTGGAGTCAGTGTAGCAGACTACAAAACTGCCTGTAATCTATGTCTCCTTTTTTTGGGGTGGGGGTGGTTGAATGACCATCTTTTGGCCAGATACGGTGGGTTCATTAACTAATGCACTAAATTTGTCAAGACGAGTAGCATTTCAGTTGCACTTACTGCCCTTCTTTTGTTTCTTTTACAGCTGGCACCACTAACTAGACACCAAGTGTCTGTATTACTGTCATCATCTTCCCTTTATCTGTTTGGGTTTCTATTTTTTACAGATGGGCTGCTTTATTCGTCATCCTCCTCCCTGTTTCTTTTTCATTGTCTCTATCTTTTGCATTTTTATGAGGGTTTCAGCTGATATTGGAGCCTGTGCACTAAAGGTCAGGTTGCCTACAAGCTGTGTATCCAAGGTGTGTAGGCAGCCCTAAGTCTGAATGCCATGCAGCAGGAGTTCAGCGAACCCCAGCAGCATTCATGACAGGTGTGCAGGCCCCTTGCACACATGCTCCCCTAGCTGATCACATCACAGTGCGACACAGGCAGGCTGGGGGCATACTAGGAGCATGCACACACTCCATGTTATTCACTGCAGTGCAGAGTGTAGGGCACGGGGGCACAGGTTATGGCAGCTAGGCTCCTGCCATAACTACAAATGTGCATTCCCATCCGTGCAGCCAGCTGTTGCTAAGCAATTGTGTGGTGATGCATTCAGGCTGCAATGCAAAGGGCGAGAACAAAATAAAGCCCTGCAAAGGCATGCCACTTACTCCAGGACCCAGTTATGTTAGAGCATGTGGCAAGTGTATGTTTCAAAGCAGGGATTGGTTCATATTCACCTACCTTATCTACTCAGGTGGCAATATCCAGTGATGAGGAAGTCTCAGAGTAAAGGTCAGTGTACAGTATAGATAGTGACAGTTACATATTATATACACATCTTGGTGATTTGCATATACAACATAGTGGTTTTGCTGTCTCCCATCACTACGAATCTTAGTGTTGACTAGCGTGTAGTACCATCTACTTACAGACATCCAGTAGGAACATATGGAGATGTAACTGGCCATGGGGTACCTTTGGGCACTTGCTCACTGCACCTTACTCAGGACCTGCACCATCCTTGGATTCCCTGTTTCTGTATAGCAGGGATACTACAGGTCCCAGGATGGGCATCTGACTGCATGCAACCTTGTATCCTGCTTTCCACACCCACCCCCATGATCCTGTGCACCAGGGGTGCAGGTCCATGGACAGGCAGCTGGCGATAGTGAATACTGTCTGGTGCACACCTATCTGTGGGTGCAGAGCTGCACAGGCTCATTACACATGTTTTACATGTTTCACATGTAAAACCTACAATGTTGTGAATAGGCCTCATTGTTTGTACAAAGGAAGCAATTGTGTCAGTTTCATTGTTCTCATACATTTTCTACAACTTTTATTTCAGGTAACAATGTGGCATAAACTATGCATTCACCACCAGCGAAAATGTCACTAATCTTGTATGAGGGTGTAATGGTGTACATGTGGCATTTATTGTACATTACAATGGACCCCTCCTTACAGAGAAGCTAAAGAATGTCTCCTGTTGGATCCATGTTAATATAATTTAAGTATGATACTTTGAGAGAAAGCTTAAATTATGACCTACCGTGAGTGCTAAAAGTTCAGAATCAAGGGGAATGGCCTGTCCTATCATTTCCTTGGCTGACACAGGCAGATGCACTTGCCTGTACCATACATCACTTCCATTCACGCTCGTCAACACTCACTAGGCATGAGTCTCTTGTAGAGGTCAGACCATAAGTGCCACTAGATGGGACTTCCAGTATGGCTATCCTGAACAAAGTGGTTTTATACTAAAACCTCAATCCTTCACCGTAAAACAATTTTAGGGTGCTAGTTTAGGGACTAAAAGGGTATTGATCCCTGGCAGAGGCTGCATTTTTAATATTTAAAAATAGCTCTGGTGGGTCAGAGGCAGGTTCTCCACCCTCCCAGGGCACAATGCTGTTCCACCAGCTGGTTAGAGAAAGAGAGATTTAACAAGAGAGAGGGACACATACACAATATTTTCAGAGGCTTTTCTTTTTTAGTAAAATGGTAAAAGCACAGACTGCCTTGGGCACCATAGGTCATCAGAAATTGAGGCTTAGTGCTGATGGTCCTCTGAGGTAGTAAATGTTAATTGGGATAGAAGCTAACTAATAGTCCACTGAACCATGAGGCCACTTGCTATTTATTTACATTCAAATCCATTTCAACAGCTTAATCTGATTCAAAGTCAGTAGGCATTCATCTGTATCCCTTCCCCCTGGGTTGTGCCTGAAAATAGGCAGAAATTGTCTAATGCACTTGCCCGGTCAACAAAAACTAACTAACTAAATAAATAAAAGAAACATTCTACCATAGATGGAGTTGGGGGAGTGAGTGGTACTAGTTGCTTCCCTTGGGAAGGTGAGCCCAAGAATAAGGGAAATAGTAAGGGAGGTTGGAGGAAAACCTAATTTAGTTATACATTTGGGAACCAACGACCTAGCTGTGGAGGACGTTGAGGAAGTGCAAAGTAGGTTCAGGGAGTTAGGGAAGACAAATATCATGCTTCTTCAAAATACCACATTCATTCATAAAGATATTAATGTGCTCCTGGTGTTAGCAATTGATGGCATGAAAGCCATGTAATATTTTTAATATTACAAAACCAGTACTTGAAATAATTTTGAAATGGCCCTATATTAAAGGGAAAACTGCTGGATACTTGCATGCCCACATACTTTCAAAATGCTAGCTTGAGAGGGTGGTTTCCCTCATCACACGGCAGGGAACTTCACTGGGTAGCACTTCCCATGGCTAGAAACCTTAATTTCTTTTTAGTTAAAATGTTCTAGCAAACACATGATTGCATGCTGTAGTGTATGCACATATTTGAGGTTATAAATGCAGGGGTCTTTGAATATCAAGCCCTTAGACTCTCAAGGAAAGGTGAGCATGAAAAACCAATCATGCAATAAAGATTTGTTTTTATTCTTTGGTAACTAGGTAAAGCCCACTAGGTAAAGGTGCCTGTTTTCAGGGGCAACCCAGGAGCATTGGGGAGGTTAAGTGACTTGCTTAGAGCCACACAGTATGCGAGCAGTGGTTGTGGGAATCAAACCAAGCTCTACTACTTCTACTACCGAGTTCTAGATTATCGAGATTGCTGTTACATTTTGATGGTAAATTGAGATAGAAATTTATATATTTTTGAATGTTGTAGTTATTTTATAGTTATGTATAACTGGAGGCTAGGAGAAGCTGAGCTGGGAGGATACAGGGGAATAGGTACATGTATGGGAAGCAGGAGAATGGTAAACTGCAATAGCTGTGGGGCAGCAGTCTTACTGGGGGTGCTGTGAAGTAAAGGTGGGATGTCCTGTGTGTAAGAGCCTGGAGCAGCTAAGGGCTGAAATAAGGCTGCTCAGATGGCAGCTGAGGAGGATGGTGTGGGAAGTCAGAGGAGCAGAGCAGTGGAGGGAAAGGCAGAGGGGTGATGCCCAGAGGAGTGAGAGCATCAGGCAGGGGATGGGAGTGGGGAGGAGCACCCAGTATACAGGAGTATGTCTTCCTCAGACGACTAGGGAGCCCAGGGTGGAAGAATGGCAAGTGGTAGGGGGAAGGGGTGGAAATGTAAGAGTAGCACCGGGGTGGGAAATTCTAAAGGGGTGCTTTTATTGAATAGATTTGAACTACTGTCTGTAAGGAGGAAGGGGGTAGCAGGAGGTGAGGTAGAAGGTCAGGTTGAGACAGGGCTGAGAATAGGAGTACAGAGAAGGGGGAGAGGGAACTAATCAGGGTGGCCAGGGAAGAAGAGGCAGGCAAAACGGAGTGGAGAATGGGGGGGGCAGAGGAAGAGGGTAGGGAAAACTGAAAGCAGATACAGACAGTCAGAAGCGGAGAGGTAGAGTGGGAGATGGAAAAACAGTTAAGGGAATAAATTGTCAATGTGGAGATAAGTTCACTAGGGTCCAGAGGGAGCAGTTAAGTGGAGAAGCAGCTAGTACCAAAGGTAAGAAAGGAAGGACTGGGAGCATGGGTACAGGGGAGGGAAGGGTAGCAATCATAGGGGACTCCATAATTAGGTGGATTCACTGGGGAAGGAAAGGGGACCCAAATGCAAGCAGGAGGGTGGTTTGCATGCCAGGGATGATAGCAGGGAAGGTGAGCCCAAGAATAAGGGAAATAGTAAGGGCGGTTGGAGGAAAACCTAATTTAGTTATACATTTGGGAACCAACAACCTAGCTGTGGAGGAAGTTGAGGAAGTGCAAAGTAGATTCAGGGAGTTAGGGAAGATCTGCATGGAGGAAGGAAGTTCACTGGCCTCCTCAGAGATGATACCAGTACCAAGGGCCAACACAGCCAGGAAGAGAAGAATAGAGGATTTTAATGACTGGCTGAGGAAATGGTGCAGGGAAGAGATGTTTATCTGTATTGGGGACTGGGAGGAGACCTGGTCAAACAAAGCACTCTTTTCACCAGACAGGCTACACCTCAGTAGGGAGGGTTTCAGGGTACTCAGGGACAAATTGGGGGAATACATAACCACTATATTTAATTTAAACTACTGGGGGGGCAGAGGGCATGCAGGCACACAGACTCCGAGAGGAAGAGGTCAGTGACTCCCCCCCACAGTAATGGAAAAGGCATGGAGGGAGGAGGTGGAAGGGGCGAGAACACAGTTAGCAAAGGGTGGAGGGGGAGAAAAAACACAACAAGGGTACCTGGAAGGGTGCACACAGAGGGAATAAATGTGAATAAAAGAATAGAGGGAAGAGAAGGAAAGTCAGATTCTAGGTGGAGGGTGGTGTCTCTGAATGCACAGAGTCTTGGAAACAAGATGGATGACCTGCAGGCACTATTAGCAGAGAGGAGGGTGGGCATAGCTGCAGTAACCAAGACTTGGGCAATATCACACCATGACTGGGACCTTGTGATCCCTGGATATAAACTATACAGGAGGGACAGGGTGGTCGGGAAGAGGGAAGGGGTGGCAGTTTATATCAGACAGGGAATAAGTTGCACGAGGGAGGAGTCAGAGGAAAGGAAGGTGGCGGCATTAAGGGTTCAGTTAAAGTCCAACTGAAGGAGAAAGGTGAGGTTGGGGTGGTTTACAGACAACCCAGTCAGGATGAGGAAAGGGACAGGGAACTGAGCTCACAAATATTGGAAGCTGTGTGGAAAGGAGAGGTGGTAATTGTGGGAGACTTCAGCCTGCCCAAGATGGACTGGAGCATACCCTCCACAACATGTACTAGGAGTCAGGTGAGCCTGGAAGGACTGCAGAGTGGGTTCCTGACTCAGAGCATCACTGAACCAACAAGAGCTGAGGCAATTCTTGGTCTGATGCTCACAAATGGGAAGCATGTACAGGAAATAATGGTCAGGGAGCCACTGGGTGGAAGTGACCATTGCACAGTGTGGTTCCAGTTGCATATGGGCAGGGAAAGCATCCTGACTAAGACCAAAATCTTGGATTTCAGGATGGCAGACTTTAGGAAAATGGGCAATGTTCTAAGGAGCCATCTGGTGGGCATCAAAGCAGATACGGGGTGGACCAAAGGTGGTGCATCATTAAGGAAGGAATACTGGTTGCCATAGATGAATGTGTTAGGCTCAGGGGTAAGAACACAAGGGCCAAAGTGCCAAGCTGGTTCAGTTCTGGGGTTGCCTAGGCAGTAAGGGAAAAGCGATTGCCCTATAGAAAACTCAGGAAGACTAAAAGAGAGGTGGATAGGGAAAATTACCTAAGGTTGGCTAGTGAGGCAAGTAAGGAAATCTGGCCAGCAAAGGCACAGAAGGAGCTGCAGATAACTGAAGGAATTAAGAAGGGGGAGAAGGCTTTCTTTCACTATGTAAGTGAGAAAAGGGACAAGAAGGAAGGGACTGTTAGGCTTAAGAAAGGGGTGGAGTGGGTGAAGGATAATAGGGGAAAAGCAGAGATACTAAATGAATACTTCTGTTCCGTTTTCACCAGGGAGAAGGATGGATCAGTGCCTTCAGGAGGGAAAAGAGGAGCAGGGAGGGACGGGAGCACAGATGTAGTGATAGAGAAGGATAGAGTGAGGGAGGGGCTGCTGGCATTGAAGGTGGACAAATCACCAGGCCCGGACAGAGTACATTCAAGGGTACTAAAGGAACTGGCCGAGGAGCTGGCAGGGCCACTGGCAGACCTATTTCATAGTTTGCTAGAGTCAGATGTGGTACTGCTGGACTGGAGAACAGCACATGTGGTACCCCTCCACAAAACCGGTCCTAAGGATGATCTGGGAAATTACAGTCCAGTCAATCTGACCTCCATTGTGGGCAAGCTCATGGAGACCATACTAAAGGAAAGGCTGGTGGAATATCTAGAGAAGCATGGTCTCCAGGATGTGAGGCAGCATGGGTTGATGGGTGGGAGATTGTGCCAAACGAATCTGATTGACTTCTTTGACTGTGTCACTAAGACAGTAGACAGGGGCCAAGCGGTAGACATCCTTAATCTTGATTTCAGCAAGGCCTTTGACTCTGTGCCACACAAAAGGTTGATCAGGAAGTTGGTGGATCTTGGGGCTGGGGAAAAGATGGCCAGAAGGGTGGAAAACAGGCTGAGGGGCAGAACCCAGAGAGTGGTTGTAGGGAGAGAGTTATTTGGTACTAGAGAGGTAACCAGCGGGGTCCCATAGGGCTCTGTGTTGGGGCAGGTGTTGTTCAGTGTCTTCATCAATGATATTGGGGATGACATTAAGGGCAAAATGTGACTATTCGTGGATGACACCAAGCTCTGTGGGAGAGTGGACACAGCTGAAGGGATACAGGACCTACAGGAAGATCTGGAAAAGCTGGGGAGGTGGTCCAGGATCTGGCAGCTTTGCTTCAATGCCAAGAAATGCAAAGTTATGCATATTGGAGCCAAGAATCCCAGGACAGAGTACTACCTGGGTGGAGTCTGAGTATCTGCATCAGAGAGAGAAGGATGTGGAGTGATGATCACTAGTGACCTGAAGCACTCCGCGCAATGCAAGAAAGCAGCAGCAAAGGCAAACAAGATGCTGGGATGCATATCTAGGGGGATCAGTAGTAGGAGAGAGGAGGTTATACTGCCCTTGTACAGGTCACTGGTAAGGCTGCATCTAGAGTATGGAGTTCAGTACTGGTGCCCACACCTCAAAAATACATTAACCTGCTGGAGAAGGTCCAGAGGAGGGCTACAAAGATGATAGTAGGTCAGCAGGGTAAGGCATATGAGGAGAGGTTGAGGGCACTGAACATGTACTCCCTGGAAGACAGGAGAGGAAGAGGGGACATGATTGTTACCTTCAAGTACTTGAAAGGGATAAGTAAGGTTGATAAGGAGAGTCTCTTTAAGCTGAGTGGAAACCATACATCTAAGGGTACAGTCTTAAGCTGGAGGGTGGGAGGTTTAGGAGGGAGATAAAGAAGCACTTCTTCACAGAGAGAGTGGTGGACACTTGGAATGCACTGCTGGAAGAGGTCATCTCGTTGAAGACAGTGGACAGCTTTAGGAGAGGCTGGGATAGGCATGGGGGGAAGTAAGGATCATGGGTAGGGAGGATGGTAGGAGTGGGGAGGGATGGCAGGGACATTAGCTCAAGCTGTGGACCCCGCAATACAAGCAGACTTGATAGATCAAAAGGCCTTCTTCTTCTGGCTTCTTCATCTGTTCGTATGTATGTTCATATGTTCGTACTATACAGTATGCGCCAAGCTCATTCACAGCTTGTTACTCTAACCTCTAGGCTATACTGCCAGTTTTGATAGACTGAACTGAGCAAAAACTATTCTAAAGCACTGCAAAAGCATGAGTACTTTGAGAAAATAAACACAGTGTTAGTAAACTAGAACACTTAGTTTTATTGGTACATTTTGCATAGTAACTAGGAAATGCTAGATAAAAAAGACCAAGGTTGCTTTGTTTTCATATCCCACAAACCAAGTGCTGCAGAATTCAATATTATTATGGAATAGATGCTGCCACCGTTACATGAGAAGCACTACTGTACCTGTAAACTACGAACACTATGAAGAGGGAAACCACTTGTGGTGGAAAGCCTCAGGAACCCAGGGCCAAGTTACTGTATGTTGCTCACTGTGTTTCCCCATTCTCTGTATGCCTCTTTCATGGGCGTTTAGGCTCTCCATTGGCCACCTGTAATCCAATCCGCATTCTGGGTAACTTACTTTGCCACCCCAGGGCCCACTGCAGCCCTTTTCTAAATCATCATATGCTTACTCCCCTTTCCCCAGTGGTGGGGCTCAGTTGGGTTGAACCTGCAAGATGGAGAGAGGGTGGGGCACCCTTCCCAGAAGTGACACGTTTGTCCTGGCTGACATAATGTCGCAGTTCATCTCAAAACACCTTTCTATTTTCCATTATTCTCTTTGTCTCCTCTCTCTCTCTCTCTCTCTCTCTCTCTCTGGTGGTGTTCAAAATGTCAACCACCCAACAGGCCTTCAAATGCTCCCCTGCACTCTTGTCAGTACTCTACACTCCCTAGGCTACGTGGGGTCAGTGCCACAAAAGAAATTCCCACTTCCCCAAGTGGAGGAGAACAGCATTCCATGGGATGACTTGTCCTCATTCTGGCCCATTTCATTTTCCTGAGCTCTTGACACGAACCCTCAGTTGCACGCTGGCATGATAAGTTGCTCCCCAGCCACCTCTCTGTTTGGCTGGTCCTTATACTCTGTTTTTCTTTTCTGTATTTCTCCAGCAGTGTCATGGTAGTGGTATTTGTATGAGTGAGAATAACACTGGTGCCAGCAAACTTCAGTATCCTGCCTAGTGCTTCAGTGGGGTACACAGAGACTGTAAAGTTAAACGTGTGCATTATTCACAGTCTCCATTTTTTAATCATAAAAATAGACTTTATTTCACACATTTAGTTTGAGCCTTTCATTTGCTTTTAAACACAACTTCAACATCTTCAATAGGATGCACACCTTCAATAACTATATTTCACCATTCAAAAGTAGCACATTCATCAATGTTGTTTTTATTTATATTTTATTAAGTGGAACAGTGTACACATTTTAAATATCACCCAGTGTCAATAAATGTATTATGGTTTCAAGTACTGTTTTAGCATCAAATCATTTCTTTTCAGTGCACCCCTAATTCAGATAAAGAGGTGGACAGGATGTGGATACCGCTGTTAATTGTCCTTTATACAGCACGTGCAGAGTGTTTGGCTGGAACTCATGGAGTGCAGGATCATATACTGTAGCATTCAAAGGGTCGGCTTTTTATTTCTGGAGTTAAATTAGTGCAATCAAATATGATTACATGGATAAAATATAACAATTGGCATGCAGAGTCTGAAATTAAAATAGTACTAAAACTAAGCTTTCAATCCATGGTGGGATTAAACGTTATTAGGCAACACACAAGATTAGATGTATGAGTAGTTCTTTTGGCTATAGCTAGCTAATAATTAGGTGTTCCTCAGTTGCACAAAGAAGCGTCTACTGATGCTACAGTATAAAAGGTTTGACTAAAGGCCAACACAATGCACTGTCACCAGGGAAACTAGGGTTTGCGTGCAAGCCATGGCATCTAACACTGTCACTGTCCACCCAGCATTCATGCACCTGCCAATACAGGGTGAAATTGGCAGAGGTTGCAATAGCAACCTCTTACCTGCCCAGTCACAGGCAGAGTATAGCCATGGAAGTCACAAATGTCACATAGAAGTATAGGGAAATTGTAAAACAACAGGCTAAAAAAGCATTACAAAACGTCTGACTAAACAATGTAGAGGCCTAGGCGTTCCATGGTACTGACACAAAGCCTGTAAACTGCAGAACAATTACAGTCACCAGTTCCTGGGTGACAAAAGCATAACAATTTATAAAACTTTTCCTGGTTTAAATTCACTAATTGAAAAAATGCTCTCACAATCCTCCAAAAGCAGGGAAGATGCGCAATTTGAAAGGTATTAGCCGTTACTTTTTTTGTGGGGCGTGGGCAATACATTCTGCCTCCACCTCTGAGCATCATAAAAGGATGCCTCCAATGAAGATCAAGGGCTTCTTTAAATTACTGCACTTTTTCTACCTGCCGCGAGTTTCCAATGGATCCCTTCATGCCTTTGTGGGTGGGGGCAGTCTTTGTCTCCTGTTGCCATCTATAGATTCTTTGGCTTTGTAACTTACTAGTACAGCAGCCAATGCTACGCTGCCCCTTTTGATCCTCCTAAGGGCTACTTCCAGCTACAGAGCTGCTCTATTGATAGGATTCATAGCCAAATAACGGTGTTGAGCTGCAGCTCTCTCCTGAGTCAACCCTTTTGTTGCTGCCACTGTCAATGCTTTAGTAACTGCAGCATACCTTGGAAAAATGTTTGTTGTCTGTGCTTGGTGTTGGTTGCTATTTCTCATTTGCCTCATAGTCCTGGTTTTGTTGTGGTTCAGGTATATTTTCCAGCTGTACTTCTCTTAGTCATTACAGGGAGGTGGCTCAGGAGAAGGAGAGCTGCCCTGGAGATGCAAGGCAACCTGAAACAGCAGAGGAACCTGGAACAGCAGAGGTGCAAACTGAGTTGGGAAACCCTGACGGAGCTACAGTACCATCTAGTATTTGGAATGACTGTGGCTGGCTTGAGAGCAACGCTTTCTCAGCAGTGGCTCCTCTGAGGAATTTTGGGGTGCCCTGTTGGGGCTCAAAGCAAAGGCTCCCTGGTGGCAGTTTCCTTGAAGTGAGAGTGTGGCTAGCTGCTTGGTGCTCTCTTTGTCTCACCACATTTGTGAAGTGGACACTCTTTGGGTTAGATACTGGTGCTTCTACAGTAAATTTTGCATGGCTTGGAAAATCTAGTGCCAGGAACAGTTAAGTATAAAGAACTGTGAATGCTGCTGGACCCCTGGACATTTTAAAGAAATAACTGAGTCATGTGGGCTTAGGACTTATTCATTTCCTGGGTTAATCAGGTTTCCACATGCTCATGTTTGCTGATCCAGGTTTGTCTTATAGAAACATAGAGACATAGAAGTTGTCGGCAGAAGGAGACTGCTAGGTCCAGCTAGTCTGCCCATTTGTTTTAGACCTATTTTGACACTGTAGTTGCCCTTTGTAGTCAGGGCTCCCTTGTGTCTGTCCCATGCATTCTTGAATTCCCCTCACAGTGTTGACCCCCACAGCCTCTTGGGGCAGGCTGTTCCAGGCGTCCTCCACTCTTTCTGTGAAGAAAAATTTCCTGGTGTTGGTAGACAACCTCCCTAACTGCAGCCTGAGGTCATGTCCCCTGGTCCTGGAGCCCTTCTTGAAGTGAAAAAGTTCCTGTGCCTGTACCTTGTTAATGCCTTTTATGTACTTGAATGTTTCAATCATGTCCCCTCTCTCTTCTCTGCTCCAGGGAGTGCATGTTCAGTTCCCTAAGTCTTTCCTCGTAGGACATGTACTGCAGACCCTGAATCATTTTTGTCACCTTTATCTGTACTGTTTAAACCTGGTCAATGTTGTTCCTGTGGTGAGGCCTCCAGAATTGGACTCCATATTCCAGGTGCGGCCTGACCAGCGATCTATACAGTGGTAGTACCACGACTCTCCTCCTGCTTGTGATTCCCCTCCCAATGCAGACCAGCATTCTGTTGGTCTTCAATGTTGCCTTCTCACACTGCTTACTAACCTTCAAGTCATCTGAGATTATGATTCCCAGATCTTGTTCCTGGTTTGATGCCACCAGTCTTTTGTCTCCTAGGTAATACTCCTTTCTTGGATTTTTCTTACCTATGTGCATGACCTTGCACTCTGTGGCATTAAATCTCAGCTGCCACACTCCAGACCATTCTAGTTTCTTAAGGTCAGCTTCCATCTTGCTCGCTCCTTCTGAGGTGTCCACCCTGTTACATATCTTGGTGTCATCTGCAAACAGACACACCTTCCTTCCAGTCCATCAGTGATGTCTGCTATAAAAACATTAAAGAGCAGAGGCCCCAGCACTGAGCCCTGGGGCACCCTGCTGGTCACCCTGCCTTCCATCAATTGCGTTCCATTAACCTGTACCCTCTGAGTTCTGCTTTATAACCAGTTGTGTACCCCTCTGACTACTTCTGGACCAATCCCTGTGTGGTCAAGCTTCTTTACCAGGCTTAAATGTGGAACCGAGTCTAAGGCCTTACTAAAGTCTAGGTAGACCACATCTACTGCCCCACCGTCATCCACTATTTTTGTAGCGTAGTCAAAAAACTCAGGCAGATTTGTCTGGCATGACCTACCTGCTGTGAAACAGTGCTGTTTAGAGTCTTGTTGGCTGCTAGTTTCAAGGAATGCTATGATCCTGTGTTTGAGTAGTGTCTCCATTAGTTCCCCTACTATAGACGTGAGGCTCACCGGTCTGTAATTACTAGCCTCTTTGCAACTGCCTGATTTGTGAAGTGGAACCACTATTACCTTTTTCCAGTCTTCGAGGACCACACCACTCTTCAAAGATTTTGTGAATAGAAGTGCCTGAGGGGCTGCTAATTCTGCCCCCAGTTCCTTAAACTTTCTGGGGTGCATCTCATCTGGTCCCATGACTTTGTCTGCTTTTAGTTTATTTAATGCCTCCCGTATTTTGGCTTCTGTAAAGGGACTCATGTCTACCCCTGGTCCTGAGGATTGTGCTTTTTCAGGGCTGGGCCATTCCCTGGGTCCTCTTTGATAAACATTGAGCAGAAGTATTTTTTGAGAATTTTGGCTTTCTCTGGGTCATGTTTGATGTATTTCCCTTCTTCAGTAGCAATCTTTACTATCCCCTTTTGCCTTTCTACATTCCCTAATGTATCTAAAAAATGATTTGTCTCTTCCCTTTGCCCTTTCTGATGTCTTTCCTTCTGTCTGGGCTTTTGCCTTTCTAATTTGTTTGTTAGAATCTCTTACTTTTTTTTTTACTTGTGCTACTCCCAGTATTTCTTAGTTTTGGTTTCCTGGTATATGCGCTACACCTTCTTTTTTTTCTTTGACTGTGGTAGCCACTTTCTTGGAAAACCATAGAGGATTTCTTTTTATTTTTGCTTTGCTGACCCATCTGGCACATTGATCTGTAGCAGTCTTTATTGCTCTCTTGAGTCTCCCCAACATGACCTCCACCTCCTCAATCTCTGTTTTAATTAACTGGCTACTTATTTTGTTATAAAAATAAATTGATTGTGCAATTGATTGACTGATTAATTTATTGATTAAAATACTACTAATGGGCCCTGTATCTAGAGACTATTAGTGGTCCTGCACCGCTATCAAATGGCCTGATGTCGCATCCCACATCCTGAATCCACATCCTGAGGAAGAACAAAGGACCAACAGACTTCTTGTGGGTCCCAGGCCCACATCAAAGTTGTCAAATCCAGCTTCTGCTTCTGGGATCCACCTCCCCACCCCAAGCATACAGTAACACAGGGATCCACACTTAACCACATTTACTGGGTCCTGCGTGCACAGCAAAGTGATCAATGCCACATCCCTTTAATGGGTTTGAGCAAAACAACTGAGACCACACATACTTTAAGTGCTTTATAGCATGATGAACTCAGCAGGATCCATGCCTACATCTAAATGGTTGACACTGCTATCAGACTTCTAGCCCAATACCCAGCAGCTGCTGAACTGCCCAATCTACAGGGTCACACCCTATCAATTACAATTTAACTAAGACCAAATCTCTGCAGAGCCATATGATAACAATTTCTAATCATGAGACTGCACCTCTAAAGTGTTCCAGTTCCTAATAAGTGCTGGAATTATTGGCAGAGAGGAAAGTAAGCATCCGACTTTAACCTTGAGGTGTGTATATATTTATATATATTGATAGATAGATAGAGAGATAGACAGACACATATTATACATTTAGAGTTATGAAGCCACTTGTATGTTAAACTCGAAATTTTGCATGTTAGTAACTTTGGATCTGTTCAATGGATTTACATGAAATCTGATATGCATGGTGAGGCATGGTATATCTCTTGATCTGCCAAATTTTGTTTCAGTCAGACTTACGGTTTTTGCACACCAAAATGCTGAAAAATGCACTTTTCGCCAGTTTTGTGGGCAATTTTTTGGATTTTGTCCATGGTGCTACATGCCCATTGTGTGGCATGCTGGTCTGCAACTTGGCATGTTGAAAGAGCTTGGGTCAAGGAACATGACACTTTTTGTTTAGTGAAAATATATTAATCCATTCAAAAGTTATTAAAGTTTTAATTTCCCATTATAAGTCTATGGGAAAATTTACATGGTTATTTTGTGAAAGAAGAATAGGGTTTTGGCCATCTGGTCCCTCCTCATGATCAAAGAATTTGCAAGCTTGTGATCAAAGAATTGCGATGGCCACCATCTTGTTTTCATTTTGCGGTCAGAAAAAAACAAATATCTCAGCTCAGGGGTGACTTCGGAAGTAAAATTATGATGGGTTTTGCTCAGGGGTCTTCCCTCTATTGAGCCATGCCTCTAGTTTCTTGTAATTCTGTAAAAAACTAGGGTTTCAAAGTTTTAAATTCTTTGATCGTGGCTCGCTAACGATCTTTGATCACGAGCCTGAAAATTCTTTGATTTCGAGACAGTTTGATCGCGATCTTCGATTGGGAGGGAGGGACTAGATGGCCAGATTTAAATATTAAATATCTCTGCCCGGGGTGACTTATGAAGTCAAACTAGGATGGGTTTTACTCAGGGGACTTCGAGTCATGCCTGTGGTTTAATGTATTTCTTCCAAAAATTTAGTTTTAAAATGTTTTAATTCTTTGATCACAAGCCTGCAAATTCTTTGGTCATGAACCTGCAAATTCTTTGATCGCAAGATTCTTTGATCGCGATCTTTGTTTGCAAGGGAGGGACTAGATGGCCAGATTTGGAGGGACCAGATAGTCCAATTTTTACAACATCTGAAATTAAATATCTCCGAAATGGTTTGGTCTTTTAACTTGAAATTTGGAGGGTGTTGATGGGATGTCCTGTACATGTGAATTATGGTATTTAGGTGCTGGAAAATTAATTTGCTCTAGAGATATTGTGTGATGCACATTACATTTTGCGTATAGTGTTTTGCATTGTGGTAGTGGCTTGACATTTATAGGGTAGCTAGCCTTACTGCCATGGAGGTAAGTTTCAGTGGTTAGGTGTCTGAAATGTAAAGAGGTGTGGAATTATGCCACTCCAATGAATTAAACTTTATTTTGTTTTAAGCTGGTGGGAGCGTGGAGCCCTTTGGGCACCACACTCCCAGCAATATGCACTCCCACTAATAGATATGATATTCAGTACTTGTACTGTTATGTTAGGCAGAAATTTGCAAGTTGGTGGGCATGCAGGGCCCCACCAACTTGGACGAGTTTGTACTTTTCTATGCTTTCTCAAAAAGTAAGGAAATTCTATGCAAAAAACTGCGTTAGTGTGTCATTTTGGGTTAAAACACAAAAAGTCAGGAAATGAGACCTTTAGGGTTTCCCCTTCCCCCTTTGTGTACCACCCATCCTCCCAAGATGGACAGATGCTGGGGTGTGTCATTGGGGTTGTGAGGGCTAAATGTTACCCCATTCTTATTTACTGTGGCTTGTAAATATGATTATGAATGGAATGGGGTGACATTTAGGCCTCACAACCCCAAAGACACACCTCGGCATCTGTCAATCTCGGGAGGATGTGGGATACATGGGGAGGGGGCAACCCTAAAGGTCTCATTTCCTGACTTTTTGTGTTTAACCCTAAATGGTGTATTAACACAGTTTTTTTTTGCATAGAATATATATATATATATATATATATATATATATATATATATAAATATATAGATACATACATATATACATATATGTGTGTGTGTATTCTCTTCATATTTAAAGTTACAGTGTAAGTGGGTAGATGAAGATAAGACATTTTTAGTCAGTGTTTGGGGCACTTTGAGACTTCTTTTTAAATTTGTAACAGGTTACGTGGGGAATCTAGCTCAGGAAAGTAATCTTGGAGGTGAGTAGATTAAGAGAGCCCTGAGAATAAGGTGTGTAATTGGGGGTGGAGCTGCCAGACGCTTAGTGCCTTCTAGCAAGAGCCTTATAAAAGACACCCTTGGCCAGCATCACCCATCACACTTATGTCCGAGCACATGAGGTGAGAGCACATCATTGTGTTCTGGTATACTGAAGCAATCAGCTTCAGGGTTGGTAGGTACAGGTGGTGGGTAAACATCTAGGGGGTAAAGAGTAGTAGTAGGAGGAGTCAGGATAAGGGAGGTACAGGTAAGGGGTTGAAAAGTGACAGTAGGAGACACCCAGTGTACAGTAGGGTAACAAATAACATCAGGCAGGTGGGCAAGGAGTAGTAGGCAACAAGCACAAGTTAGGCACAGGTAGGTCTGTTAAAAAAGGGAAAAAAGAGAACCTCTATCTAGGGTAAGGTATCAGATACATTTAGGACAAGCAAAAGGAGATGTGGAAATTCAGTGTGCATAAAAAGGAGGCAGTGAGTTACAGAGAAGCTTCAACAGGCACTAATCTAGAAGAAGGAAAGAGCATGGGAGTGGTGCAGTGCAACTGGTGAGGATCTGCAGTCTTTCAGGACACCTTCCAGAAATCGAGGTACTGATTCATTTACACTCACCTCTCTGGGTTGAAGGTAGTGGTTGCTAGACTCTGGGCCAAACTGACAAGGGTGCAGAGAACCGTCTGCCCCACCCAGGGGTCTCAAGTCTGCTACTACATCCCCAGAAGATGCCTAGGCAGAGACAGAGCAGTTTGACTTTGGTGGTCTCTAGGAGAGTGAGGGAGGTGGGAAGGGTACACATACCTTAGGATGCACATTGCAGAATTCCTTCGCTGAACAAGTGGGATGTGGTAGTTGAGGGGAGGCACCCACAGAAGTGGAAAGGGAGAAAGTGGGGGTCTTCAAAAGTGGAGGCCCAAAGTAGAGAGGAAGAGGCCCCAACCAAGGAGGAAGCAGCTGCGGGTGGGAGACTCTATTGTTAGGGTGATAGACATGGGGCAGGAGTAGAAAGGGAGAAGGAGGTGAAGTGCCTGAGATGTGGTTCGGCTTTGAGGGAGGGAGGGAGGGCATATCCAGAAGATTGCTAGGGCAGCAACAGATGGAAGGGAGCTAGACGTTATTGTCCACCAGGGGATAACTGACCTGATAAGGGGCAGGCAAGGCAAGGCAACATTTATTTAAAAAGAGATGCTCAATACCAGAGGCTCTGGGTGCCGTACAAATAGATAAACATATTCAAAGATAAGTCAGCAGAAGCAAAGAAAAAATTATAAACGTATAAATAATTAACTCCACATACAGCATTTCCCATAAATGATATATTAAATTCAAATTACTGATAGCTGTAGTCAGACAGCTTAATCCAAAAATGCCTGGGCAAATAGAAGGGTCTTAAGGTGGGCCTTGAATACCTCCAAAGTAGGGGCCCCCTTAACCCCAAGGGCAGCAAATTCCACAGGACAGGGGCGGCGACACTAAACGCCCTGTCACCAGCCAATTTAAACCTCATCCTGGGAATCACCTGGGCACCCCCACAGGAGAAAAGGAGGGGGTGAACCAAGAGAGCAGGTGCAAGAAGGTCTAACAGATAACCAGGACCCTGACTGTGTAGGTGAGGTAGAGGTGGTGCAGGGAAATTTCAGCAACCTTCAATGGCACCTCAAAGAGGTGGCATACATGGTAGCTTTTGCTGAAGTGTTGCCTGTATATGACCAGGGAGAGGACAACCAATATAACAATGAGTGCTTGAGAAAACTGAGTAACAGACATAATTATTAAATATTCAATCACATTCCAACAGACCAGATACCAGAAGACACAGAAATCCTAGTCAGTCATGAAATACAACACAGATGGATTACAGAATGGGAAGGTGAACTACTACAGAAACAGCATCCTATTGTACTATTGTTTTATTGTTTACCAAAGGTGAATTAAAACATTGAGGTCCCACTGGGGTGATCTAGTGTATAATTACAGGAACTAGTCAATGTTGCAACCATTGTCCAAATCTATCAATTACATTTTGAAACCAATGGTACAGACAGCAAATAGTTACCTGAAAGACACAAGAGATATTTTAAATGCCATCTCAGATATGGGTGACAAATTCCTAACCTATGGGACTGTGTACTAGTTACCATGGATGTTGTAGATCTGTATACTCACATACTCCATACAACAGGTATAGAGGCACTAGCATATTTTCTAGAGTGTCATCAGACTGCTGACCTGCCACCTATTGGCTTCCTACTTACATTTTACCAACAAACAAAAGGCACAGTGATGGGGTCAAGTATGACCCCATCCTATACCTATATCTATATGGTGCAGTTTGAAGACACATATATTTTGAATGATCAGATTAACATTTGGGGAAAAAGATAAAATCTGCTGATGTTCTATTGATGATATCCTTTTCATTTGGGGTGGAAGTACTGATTTGCTCATACAGTTCTTTAAATATGAGAATTCTATTAATGACCATCTAAGATTTAGCATAAACTATAGCCTCCAAGAAGTAGCTTTTATTGAATGTCAGAATTATTAAGGATGGCAACAATTTGATTTCAAAACTGTACAGAAAATCTTGAGATTAAAAACAGTTCATGAGGATGAAACTAAACTGCACAACACAGATTATGAGGGAGCATCAGAAGATGTGAAAAACAAGATTTCTTAATTGAGAATATAAGAAGTCATTAATTAATGCAGCAAAGCAATGAACTAATGAACTTAATCAAAGGGAACTGTTGAAAAACTAAGCTAAAATAAATGATGAGGACAGCATCCTTCTGAGTATCACATACAGTGAAATTGTGTTCACATAAAAAACTGCATATAAAGAAATTGGCATATATTGCAAGCAAACAATATTGGCAAGCAAACGTTTGGACTGAAGCCAGTAATAGCAGCCAAAAGATGTGATACCCTCAAAGATAGGTTATGTCATGCAGTGCACAAACAGCCTAAATGCAAACCGAGAAAATGTGGGGACATTTTCCCTATAGAGGGGAATCATATATGTAGAATGTGCAGTTGTAGCAACACTTAACAAGCATTTGTCAATGCCAAATGTTGTCTCGCTGGCATTGGCATTGGTAGCGCCAGAGGTAGAGCTTCATAATAGGAATGGCAGTGAAGTATTGAAGTGATGTCAACCCCATCCCCACTCTGTAGAGAGTGACAGGCATTGGGGTGTGCCTTTGGGTCGTCAGCTATAACGCTCATGCCATTGTACCTCACCCTACCCTGCAGACACTGACAAGTGTCGTGGTGTGCTTTGGGGTCTTTGGGCATTATACTTACCCCATTCCATAAGGAAATATGCTGACATGGGTGTAGTATAAGAAAACGGGGTGAATTTTGTGGCCGAACAGTGCAAGACACACCACGATTCCTGTCAGTGGCTGCAGGGTGGGGGTGGGGGTGGAATGGCATGAGCATTACATCCGATGATCCCAAGTTACACCCCTGGCACCTGTCAGGCTGTACCGGGTAGGGTGCTACAGTTGGAAACCCTAACACCGTAGGCATGCGGTGGTATTTTCACTCCCAAATTTTCAGCATGGGCTGTTTGTGAGCCCACCTCATGAAAAGCGGCACAATCAGTTTGTTAGCTGAAAGGTGGTTTTGCACAGTGGCTATGCCATTTGGCAACACAGGGACAAAAACACATTTTGGGCAGGATGTGGAGAATGACAACTGTATGGTTCATAAGGAGGCATAAAAAATGGCAACATTGAAACTCTGGAGTGAAAATATAAAAAATTGGTGAAGTCATTAGCATGCATAGAAACTGCACAACACACGTTTGCAACCCAATTATTTTGGGGAGTTTGTTAGTCACATTTTTAACATAGGCATTTTGGGACCTCCCCTCATGAGCAGTGGTGCCGTGATTTTATTAATCTGTCCCAAAAGTTCATTTCCCACAGCGACCACGCCATTGTGCACCACAGGTGTGGAAACACATTTTGGGCAGGATGTGAGAAATGACAGCTGTACTGTTCATAAGGAGGTGTGAAAAAATGTCAGTGTTGAAAATTTGGCATGGAAATATTGCAAATTTGTGAAGTTACAAGGGTGCATGGAAACTGTGGAATGCATGCTTGTAACACAGTCTTTTTATGGACGTTCAGCACCAAATTTTCAACATATGCATTTTAGAACCTCTGCTCATGTACAGTGCCACTGTCATTTCCTCAAACTGTCCCCAAAACTGATTTCACACAGCGACCGCTCTATTCTGCACCGGACATGCGAAAACATATTTTGGGCAGGATATGTAAAATGACAGCTGTACTGTTCATCAGGAGGTGTGGAAAAATGCCAATTTTGAAAATCTGGAGTGAAAATATTACAAACTCATGACGTTACGAGCGTGCATGGAAACAGTGCAATGGACACTCGTAAAACAGCCATTTTGGGGAGTTTTGTCACCAAATTTGCAACATAGGCCTTTTGATAGCCCTCCTCATGAACAGTGGTACTGTTGTTTTGTTACTCAATCCTGAAAGATGATTCCGCTCAGTAACCGCGAAATCACCTTTTGGGACCTAATAACACCATGACAGTGACTGAATTCATGAGGAAGGTTCCCAATAACCCCATGTTGAAAATTTGGTGCACAAATTCCAAAAAATGCTTGAGATATGCACCAAAGTTGAAAAACCCTATTTATGCCATTATACAACTTACCGGCATTTCCTCAGTTAAGTGGTTGGCTTTGAAAGTGCAGAGCTTCCCGGTCCACGAAGATCATCATGCTGGAATCAGAGGTAAGTATGGGTGTGAGGGAGGCAGGGTGCACAGAAGGTGGGCACAGGGTTGCAGGAGGGGGCAGGGAGATGGTGAGGGACTGTTTTCTTTTCACAGGTTTTAAAAAAAATTGCAGGACTTTTTTTTGCAGGGTAAGTGGCACACTGGGGTGGGCTCCCAGCATGCCACCCTAAGTGTTTGGAATTCTGTAGCCGATGGGGATTGGGCACCCCACTGGCACATACTGAGGGGGAACACGAGGCTGAGGGGGATTGGGCACCTCCTCGGCAAGCAACAAAACGGGGGGCACATTTTGCCAATGGGGAGTGGGCTCCCCCATCGGCAAAATACTAAGGGACAGGGATAAACGTCAATGGGGATTGGGACCCCCGTCGGCAAAGAAAAACTGTTGGGGGGCGCATGATCCCGAGGGGGATTGGTCACCCCCTCAGCACACACTGCACATTGCACATGGGAGGGGGGTAATTATGCTGATGGAGAGTGGGCTGCCCCACCAGCATTGTGACAGGTGGTGGCAGCAGTCACTGCCGCCATATTGCCTGTACATAGGGAGCGTGTTGTGGTCCTGCTGCATGACAGCTTCACTCTCATTGCAGCAAACCTTTTCTTAGATCTGGTGGCCTCATTAAGGAAGCCTGAGGTCACTGCCTGCTGCTGGCTAATTGGGGAATGAGGGACGCACCTTCTGATGTATGCCCTGCATTCGCCCAACAGTGATTGCGCCTCCAAATCTGCTACTACCGCAAGATGTTGGCTGCACAAGCATGAGCCAACATAAAAATTAAAATCATTACACATTTTGCAACTGGAGAAATCATTACAATAACTATTACATGTAGGACAGATCATAATATGCATAATTAAATGCCCATGTGGCCTGACATATATTGGAAAAACCCAATGATAGCTCAAGGATCACATAATTGAGCACAAAAGTGTAATACGCAGGGGCAATGAGATCTCCAGTTGCCAGGCATTTTAAGGTTGCAAATCACCCTATACAGTACCAGCACCTAGATTTTTTGGCATAGAACAGGTTAAGCAGCTGCCCGGGGGGGGGGGGATTGGAACAAGGATTTATTACTCTGGGAGGCCTTCTGGATATTTAAATTTAAAAGCACTGAAAGTTACTATGGTCTTAATGAAGAAAATCAATTGCACTGTAGCCTATTGTTCTAAAATTCAGAGTGGTAATTATGTTATTTTTTGGTTAACCACTATGCCACAATTGTAAAGTTTTCTTCAACTACTTTTTTTTATACCTAGATGTTAAACCCAAGGAATAGAGGATAATTGATTGAGGGGATAAGGTGCTCATCAAATATTTATATATTTTCTCATTATGTCACCTAAAGCAGTCTGAGATGTTTGATGTATTTAATGGGTATGAGCTTACTGGTATCATGGTGTATACTTTATACTATATCTGGTAGCTATAAATATTCACTTTAGTAGATTTAAAAATATTTTCTTGCCCAGAGAGGGGTTGGAAAAGAGAGGGACTGTGAGCCCTCGATTAGATCGTAGCACAGTTGGAAATATTCAAATAATTAGAGGCAAACAATATATTTTTGTTAGTAAGAAGTCTATGAAGAGGTTTACAAAACACACTGTTCCCACAGATCAGACAGCGTTTTGACTGAAGTGAGTACAAATAATAAGCTGTGTCACACAGTGAATAACCTGATCAGTTAAACATTTTTAAAAAATTAATAACTAACACAGAATAACATTAATAAACAAAAGGTACTACTAATAATCATGGTCATATCCCATGCGAAAACTGTGGTTTTAGCATTAGATTGCTTTTCAGCAGTCTAGCAAGAGCTGCTACTTAGTGGGTGGGGAGTGCAGCATGTTGACAGCTGCTAGGTGACACACACGCATGTCTTCAGCATGCATGATGCCATAGTGATGTCATACATGAGTGCTCCTGATTCAGCCATACCCACTCAGGTAGGGTATTTAAACGGTGCTCCATAAATGCTATTCCTTTTGAACAGAAATACTGTTGGGCAAAGCTCACCACAAATGTGGTAAGACTGAAATTATTTTACTTTGGATTAACGTTTCTACTGCATCAATACATATAATGCAAACTGTGACACTACATTATTTTGTAGATACAGAACACCAAAAGAAAATTAACGGAAACCACCTCTAGTGACCACATGCCTGAGGTTTCTACCAAAGACAAACAGGTAAAAGGTTTACAGGATAAACTTAGACAGAAGTTTGAGGAATTAAAACTAACTTTGATAAATGAAACACTGTCTTGAATAAGATGTAGATAATGATGCAGCATTATTTTAACTCTTTTCAAAAAACATATGTTTGACAAAAAGAAGGAACCACAAAAGATACCAAAGACTACAGACATGAGTCTGAAAATAAAATAAAAAATAAGGCAAATATGTTTTTACGAGTACCTATAATGAAAATGAAGAATTGAAATATAAATACTGTATTTCAAAATTACAGTTTTTGCCAATGCTTATAAACCATATAGATAGTAATTAAACTCTGGTATTATCTTTGAAACAGTTTAAAAGGCACATACATTTTCGAGTTTAATTACAGGAAAGTTGATACTGAATATTATTTAATACTAGAGGTTGGTAAAGTAAAAAGTATTCCTTTTTAATTTTTATGTGAATTTCATTAGATGTTATGACCAGTATTTATTACTGGAAAGAGAAGCAAAATGCATGAAATAAAAAAGTTGAAGTTATTTAAACTGATGTAATAGAAGTGATAATTCTAATTAGAAGAATTAAAAAGGTTATTATTTGCTATGGGTGTAAGAGGGTCATGTGAGAAGATAAGTCTATTATACCTCTTAAGGACCATATTAAAGAGTAGGCAAATATGTACATGTTAGTAGTTGTTCAACTCCCATCACTCATCAACTAATTATTAATTTTCAGTTAAAAACAAATGTGGAGACAGCATGACATTACAGTGGAAGTATGTACAGTATTATGAATTATTAATTGATCGTACAGTTCTAAAGAAGCTTTATTTAAAAGCAAAACATTGACATTGGGTATGATCTGCTGTTTTCTGCATTTCTGTGGATAAAATGACAAATAAAAAGGGCTCATTCCAAATAAGCACAAGTTTATAGTTACAGGTATGTCTATTTCTAATAAGTGGATCATGGTTCAAAGATAACTTGGAACAAGCATTTGTCAATGCCGAATGTTTGCTTTACTGGCATTGGCATTGGTAGTGCAGGAGTTAAGAGAGATGCATAATAGGAATGGCAGTGGAGTATTGAACTAACACCAACCCCCACCCTGCAGAGAGTGAAAGGCATTGGAGTTGTGCCTTTGGGTTGCCGGACATAGCACTTATGCCATTCCATCTAACCCCACCCTGCAGACAATGATAGATGTTGTGGTGTGCTTTGAGATCTTCGGCCCTTAGACTCATCCCATTCCATAAGGGAATAAGCTGAGATGGGTGCAGTATAGGAGAATGGGGTGAACATTAGGGCCAAAGACCCCAAGGCACACCTCGATGCCTGTCAGTGGCTGCAGGGTGGGGATGGAATGCCACGAGCATTATGGCCGACAAACACAAGTCACACCTCCAATGCCTGTCAGTCTCTACAGGGTGGGCATTACAGTTGGAAACCCTAATGCCCCAGGCATTCATTGGTATTTTCACTCCAAATTTTCAACATGAGCTTTTTGGGACCCCACCTCATGAACAGTGGCACTATAATTTTGTTACTCAATCCTGAAAGGTGATTTTGAACAGCGACTGCACCATTCAGCACCACAGGTGTGAAAAAACATTTTGGGCAGGATGTGAAGAATGACAGCTGCACTGTTCATGAGTAGGTGTGACAAAATGGCAATGTTGAAAATCTGGAGTGAAAATATGAAAAATTGGTCAAGTTAAGAGCATGCATAGAAACCGTGCAAGATACGCCCATAAGGCAATCATTTTTTTGAATAGTTCCACCAAATTTTCAACATGGGTATTTTGGTACCTCCCCTCATGAACAGTGGCACTGTGATTTTGTTACTCTGCCCTGAAAGTTGATTTCCCAGAGCGACCATGCCATTCTGCGCCACAGGTGTGAAAACACATTTTGGGAAGGATGTGAAAAATTACAGCTATACTGTTCATAAGGAGGTGTGAAAAAATGGCAATACTGAAAATCTGGAGTGAAAATATTTAAAACTGGTGAAGTTATGAACGTGTGAAGAAGCTGCAGAATGCACACACGCAACAGTCATCGTTTTGAATTTTTTCACCAAATTTACAAGATGGACTTTTTGGGACCTCCCCTCATGAACAGTGGCACTGACATTTCTTTAATTGGTCCCAAAAAGTGATTCCACACAGTGACAGCAAAATCACCTTTTGGGACTGAGAAACAAAATGACAGTGCCAGTGTTTATGAGGTGGGGTCCCAAGAACCCCATGTTGAAAATTTGGTGCCAAAAGTCCTAAAAATTACTGAGATATCAACCTAAGTTGAAACCCCTCAATGACTCCCATTATATGGCTTACCTTGAAATCTTCAGTTTGCTGATTGGCTTTGAAGAGTGCAGACGCATCCTGGTTCAGAAAAGATCACTGCTCCCAACCTCTGGAGGTAAGTATGGGGTGAGGGGGGGTGCAGGGAGGTAGGTGCACAGAGAGAGGGCGGGGATGGGGGAGTGGACAGGGGAGACAATGATGGACCCTTTTCTTTTTTGCAGAGGAAAAAAAAACAGTGAAGGATGTTTTTCTTAATTCACAGGGAAAATCAAATTACTATTAATGTGGGCACACTGGGGTGGGTTCCCAGTGTGCCAAAGTAGGGCATGCCGACACAGGGATTGGGCACCAAAATGTCAGCAAATAATTTAGAGGGGTTTGGGGGTGCACCCAGCACTGGAAGTGGGCATCCCAGTGTCGGAAATCAAATAAGTTTTCAGTACACTGGGTGGGCTCCCAGTGTACCACAATAGCGGGGGGCATGCTGACATGGGGATTAGACAACCCGATGTCAGCAGATACTTTAGAGAGGTTTGGGGAGAGGGGGCACATCTGACACCAGGAGTGGGCATCCCTCTGTTGAAAATAAAATAAAACAGTTGTTCAGCACACTGGGTGGGCTCCCAGTGTGCCACATTAATGGGGGGGATACATGCCAACACAGGGACTGGGCACCCCGATGTCGGCTTTGCCGGAAGGTGTGGTGGGCGTCAGGAGCCGCCATTGTGGAAAGCCATGCCTCGGCTACTTTATTTATTGAAATGTTTCTCCAGGAGAGGCACACTGAGCAAACATGTTGCTCATAACTCCAGCCACATGCATTACAGTGCATGGCCTACTGTGCACTGTAATGCACGTGGCCGGAGTCTTATCATCTGCCGCTGCAATGACGAAACTGTACCTGATTGCACCACCAGATTTCTTTTAACTCTTTGACTCTCTTTGAAGTGGCTGTCATTGGCAGCATGCTTACTGATTGGTAGCTGAGGGATGTACCCAATAAAGTGTCCGCTGCATTGGCCACAACACTGACAGACCTCTGAAATGTGCTACTGCCACAAGACGTTTTTTGTGCATGCATGCAAGCAAACATAAAAATAATTGAGGGCATAATTAAGGCAACCAATCTCTGTATGAAGGAGGTGAGTAAAAAGTAAAAGGAAAAAGAGGCTGTTATGGTGCTGTAGGAAAGTGGCCATGGTAGTGAAGGAAAAAGGGTGGTATTCAGGAGGTATAAGGAAACCCAGTAGGAGGAAGACAGGGAGGTATGCCAAGTAAAATGGAGGGAAGCAGAAGAGGCAGTAATGTAAGCGAAGGTGCAGACAGAGGAAAGGGTAGCCATATGGACAGCTAAAGGGGATAATACTTTCTGACATACATAAGTGAGAAGAGGAATGGATGGTGAGGATAAGATGGGCAACAGGGGAGATTGTGCAGAAGAGGATCAAGAAAAAGCAGACATCCTGAAAAGGTAGTTCTGCTCATTCTTCACAGTGGAGGGATGGGGGGATGAACATCCAGCGAGCAACATGAAGTGGGGGTGGGGGGTGGACACAAGGCCATTTTCAGAGGAAAGAGTTCTAAAAGGGACTTGTAGCTTTGAAAGTGAACAAGGCTATGAGACTGGACCTGATGCACAAAACTGCACTAAAGGAACTCAGGGAGGTGCTAGCTGCCCACTGACACCCTTATTCAACAGCTCACTGGAAACAGGCATGATTTCAGAGGACTGGAGGAGAGCAGAGGTTGTACCATTCCATAACAGCAGCAGCAGCAGCAGGGAGGAGGCTAGCAACTATAGGTCTGCCAGTCTCACATCAGTGGTGGGAAAATTAAGGAAACCCTCTTAAAGGAAAGGTTGGTAGAGTTTCTTGACTCAGATTGGCTACAAGACCAAAGGCAGCATGGCTTCATGGTGGGTGGAGGTCATGTCAGACAAATCTGATTGATTTCTTTGATTGGGTGGCCAGGAAACTAGATCATGAGAGGACAGTGGACATGGCCTATCTGGACTATAGGACTGATAAAAAAAGTAAGCAGCCTGTGGTGGGATTCAAAGTGCTGAATTGGGTAAGGAACTGGTTAATGGATAAGTGACAGAGGGTGGTAGTTAGCTGCACTTAAACTGCACTCACTCTGTTGAGGGTACAGTGACCAGAGGGGTGCCACAGGGCTCAGTACTGGGACCAGTCCTCTTCAATGTCTTCATAAGTGACATTCCACAATAACTGGAAGAGAAGGTATGCTTTTTTGCAGATTACACAAAAATCTATAATAGGGTGGATACTCAGAAGAGGGTGGAGAGAGAGAATGCATAAGGGCCTCAGGAAACTCAGGGAGCGATCAAGAGCATGGCAGTTGGGGTTTAATGACAAAAAGTGCAAAATCATGTGCCTAGAGCAAAGGAACCCAGGAGCTGAGTATAGGATGGGAGGAGGTACTGACAGTCAGTAAGCAGGAAAAGAACCTTGAGGTTATCATATCTGATTAACCTCAAAGTGGCAGGGCAATTTGACAAAGCAGTGGGTAGGGCTAGTGGGATGTTGGGATGAATAGAGAGAGTTATATCCAGCATGAGGAGGGAGGTGGTGTTGCCACTGTATCACTCACTTACGAGACCCCACCTGAAGTATTTTTCCACTTCTGGAGGGCTCGACCCAGACTGTCTCGCTAACTACAGACCTGTTTGTAACTTTCCCTATGTGGTAAGGTTATTGAGAAGGTGGTCGCACTGCAGCTGGAGGATCATCTTACCATCCATGATATCTACAGTCCTCTCCAGTCAGGTTTTCGGAAAAGACATAGTATCGAGATGGTTCTAGTTCAGGTATTCAATGACCTCCTGATAGCAAAAGATCAGTAGAGCTGTTCCATCTTGGTTCTTGATCTCTCTGCAGCGTTTGACACCGTGGACCATGGTGTTATTGGAGCACTTGCGGTTGATCTGTGAACCGCCTGGTACAGTCCTCAGATGTTTCCATTCTTTCCTCACAGGCAGATCTCAGAGAGTGGTGTCTGGGATTTTTTCCTCTGACTCGCTCTCCCTACCTTGTGGGATGCCGCATGGCTCCGTTTTATCACCCATGTTGTTTGCAGTGTATATGCTGCCATTAGGAGACATTATAAGGTGGTATGGGCTAAGTTTTCACTGCTATGCAGATCATACTCAGCTATACATGTCCTTTGTGCCCAAGCAGGATGGTGCTGTCTTGGTTTTTAACAACTGTCTCTCTGAGATCCAAGATTGGATGAGTGCCAACTGGTTGAGGTTGAACCCTGATAAGACCGAGATTTTGGTTGTGGACCCGGGTCATCAGATAGAGGGGCTGTTGGCTGGGTGGCCTTCCAGGCTTTGGCTTGGTGGCAGTCAACTGCTGACCTCTGACCAGGTGCAAAGTCTGGGTGTTATTTTTGATGATGGACTGACTCTTAGATCTCAGGTGTCATCCATCATCAAGACCTCTTTTTACCATCTGAGGAATATCGCCCAGATTAAACACCTGGTTCTGCCCGATGACCTTCCAATGTTGGTTCATGCCTTTGTGACCTCCCACCTTGACTACTGCAACTCCATGTACCTAGGGCTACTGGGGTTTGATATCTGCCACTTGCAGCTGGTACAGAATGTGGCAACCAGGCTGTTGACAGGTCTTTCTCAATCTTGCCATGTCACGCCTGTGCTATGCAGCCTGCACTGGCTGCTTATTTAGTGGCGGATCATCTTCAAGGTCTGTTTGCTGACCTATAAAGCCCTACATGGACAGGGATCATGTTATCTGCAAGAGCTTCTTTGCCCCTACTGCCCCCACCGCTCACTTTGCTCTGCTGATGAGGGATTGCTAGAGGTTCCCAGGGTTTGTTTGAAATCTTCTGGGGCCCAGGCTTTTGAATTTGTGGCAACTACCCTATGGAACTCTTTACCTCATCGGATAAGGGAGTGCCTGACCATGGTGAGTTTTAATCTGCATTTAAAACACATCTTTTTAATCTTGCTTTTTCTGAACTTTGTTGAATGGTGATGTTGTTTTGTATCTTAATCATTTATGGACATTTTAATCTGGGATTTGTACTGAACTGTACAAGCGCTATGATCTTTGTTGCGAATGGCGCTTTTTTTTTTTACAAATAAACATTTGTTTGATTGATTGATTGATACCTTAGAAATGACATAGGGTGGAGGCAGTCCAGAGGAAGTACCTAAAATGGTTCAGGGGTTACATTAAAAGCAATATGAGGAGAGACTGAGGGAATCACAACATGTACAACCTGGAAGAGAGGAGAGCAACAGGGGACATGATACAGACCTACAAGTATCTCATAGGGTGCAGGAGAGGACTCTCTTTCAAATGAGAAAGAGCATAAAGACCAGATGGCATGTGATAAAGCTGGGGGGGTTAAGAGGGATGGGAGGAAATACTACTTCACTGAATGAGTGGTGGACACCTGGAACAGACTGCCAGTGGAAGTGGTGGAGGAGAAAACAGTAGGGGCTTCAAGCATGTGTGGGATAGACATACAGGAATATTAGTAAATAGACAGGTAGGAGGGAGGGTCTGCAGAGATCTGTTAGGGTCTGCAGAGACAGACTAGGCAGGGACCATCTAGGCAGACTGGGTGGGCAAAGTGGTCCTTTTCTGCTGACAAATTCTGTCTCTGTGTTTCTGTGTAACAACTTCCTGAAGCTGACATTGCCATTCACAAAGCGCTCCACATCAATCAGCTTTAAGTACAGTATTCAAAACTATTGTTGTATATGAGAAATGGCAGTCTGTGCAAAGCAGTGCCATCTAGCAGTGGAAGCTGTGAATACCAAACAAAGCAGAGCTGAGAAACTGTGACAGCAAAGGAGCATTTGTGGTGGTCTGTGAAAATGACAAGCATATGAAGCAAAAGTAGCACTCGAACCTCCCAGTTTTGGGGAATTTCCCATTAGATGAATGTATAGAGTTTCTGCCTTGGAGACACAAGGTCATAAGTTTGATTCCAAGAAAGGGCTGTTGATCTATTTGCCCAAACAATGGGTGAGGCATAACAACCATTACTGCAGAAATGGGATCTGCCCTCATACAGCCACAAATGGCCAAATCCCCTTACTGTTTTCAAAGCTTCATGTGACAATAACTAAAGGGATTACATTTACTGCCTTCTGGGCACCAACCACAGCTGCTTGCAACAACCACCTACCTAAGCTACTAGCTGCAGCTATCAATCATACCAAGCAAAAAGTAGCCAGGCACTCGATGGCATGGGTGTCTGAAGAAGCAATAAAACTCTGAGATTAAGTGACAAAATTAAGCAATAATGCATGACAGGGTGTGGGTTGTACTGGGTTAACCTCACACCTGGGTGCGCGTGGTGTGCATTATTGCTATTATACAATGGCTTGTTGTTATACAAAATAAAAAAAAAATTTAAATGTTTTTAGTAGATTTTTAGTGTGGCAATATATCTTTGTTTCTTAAGAGAAGATGAAAACAATCCAATGACAAATCAATACAATGAGGTTATGCTGGGATAACCTTACTGTGCCAGGGACACACTGACCAATCAGAGTCCAGGAAATTTTCCTGCCATTGTATAATAAATGTTTATTTTGTACAATGCAAAGTCTCTGGCAAACAACAGACAGTTTGCAGTTCCTCCATGGCCAGAACGCCAACTTGCTTCACTTGTTACAGCTTTGTCAGGGGGCTGCCAGTCATAGCTGCCTAAGTCACCACAGCCACCAACCATACCTGCTCGCTGCAGGCACTAACTGTAGCTACTTATTGTAACTACTTACTTTAGCTGCTCACCAACAGCTATTGACCTTAACTCCTTACTGCAGTCACAGACCTAAGCTGCACTCTGCGACTACCTACTTAAGTTGCTCTTTACTTACATAAGCTCCTGGTTGCTGCCAACTACCTGAGATGCTCCACAGATTCTTTCTTAAGCTTCTTGCTGTAATGCATCTATCTAAGTTTCAGACCTTCAGATTGCTCATAAACAACTGTTCTTGTAAACATGTCAGCTGGGAGGGTTGGCATCCATGGACCCCAGTGGTGTCCCCAACTGAGGTTTGTTATCTCCTCCATGCAGAAGGCCAATAGTATTCCCTTTGGCAAGTTTGGGAAAAATCCTGTAGGTAAAGCTGTTCATCCATTATTTCTCTCTTCATCTTTTTTTGTTTTTGTTGGTGGGTGGGGGGAAGGGGGAGTTAACTGTTAAATCCTCTCTGATTTCCTATACTCAAGAACAACTTGCACTTTTCCATGAGGATGGAAGAGTCTCAGCCAAATATTTCATGTTGTGCACTAAAACTCAAAAAAATTGGATTTTTCCACTGGCCAAGTAAAGAATAGATAAAATGAATGGTGCCAAAATTAACATTCTGTTCTGTCTTCATTTATATAGTTTTCTTATATATTTTTTAGCTCCACAACCAATGTCTGGGGATATACCCCATCTGTCAATTTTGGAACACCCTAGCCTAATCACCTTACCTTCACCAGGTACTGTACTTCTCATCTACTAGAAGACAATGGCTTGTCCTTCCCCCATGTTCAGCCCCTTCTGCAAGACTGAGGAACTAATCCTGAAGGGAAGACTCATTTAGTGGAGGCCTATCCCAGATCAGCCATTGTGGAACCTGCAGCTGTCAAGGTCCCTGACCCAGGGAACCACGAGGCCGGGAGGGACAGCGAGGGAGGACTCGGGAAAGCCACAGCCAATAGGTCAGCGAGCGCTCCTCTAGGCACAGCAGCCAATTGACTCTCCTGCCCCATTGACTTATACTGACCGAGCCTGCATTACCGAAATCTGTCTGGAACTGGGGAATTTCTTCCCTGTATTCTTGTAAAAATCTCCCAAAAAGAGCTGTCTTCTTATTGCTGCAACTGTAAAGGGAATCTGCTGATTTGTTGTATTTTTTTGCTGTAATTCCAAATCTTTGGTAACCGAAGTGGGCCAGACGCTGAGGCGCCACTTTTCCTTCCTTAAATTGTGTAAAATACCTAAAAGTGCTGTTTTCTGCTATGGTAATTGCAAGGGGAAACTGCTGATTTACTGTTTTTGCTGTGATTACAAATCCTTTTTACATTTGTAAGGTAGGCCAGACACTGAGGCGCCACAGCCCCCCCCCCACAGCCTTTTGTTGTGCAGATTTAGGCACTGTGACAAGCAGGAACACTTGTTCTGCCTCTATTTAACTTAATGCACCTTCCTCTGTCTCTCTCCAGACTGCCATCCCTGCCCCACAACACCCAGCCTGATGTGCCAGGGCTTCGCTCTGCCAGCGGGCGGTCAGCGGAAACTAGCCGACCCAGGGAACCACAAGGCCAGGAGGGACAGCGAGGAGGACTCGGAAAGCCGC
Organism: Neoceratodus forsteri; assembly: GCA_016271365.2. NCBI lineage: Eukaryota > Metazoa > Chordata > Ceratodontiformes > Ceratodontidae > Neoceratodus > Neoceratodus forsteri. The sequence continues at coordinate 1,407,504,418 of CM028130.1, read as the reverse complement.
AAAATTTTGCCCACCCGCCTCTTCCCCTTCTTCTGTGTGTTACTTTTATAGGCATCTTCCCGCTGAAATCTCTACCCCGCCCTCAGCATTACCCTAAACCAATAAACTGTTCCACCTGCTTGCTGATCCAACTAATCAGCAACTTCACTACTCTCCCGGTAGCCAACTAACAATATCTCCCTCATAATGGGAAGTTTACTTCTGATACTTCTTTCACTGTCAGCCATGGGGTTCCCCAAAGAAGATGTCCCTATCACACAAACTATGGTGATCCATCCGCCCAGTCTCTCTGAATCATCCCCATTGTTTGACACTCAAACCCTCACATATGCCCTACCATTGCTGCATTGATTACAGTGGGGTGTCCCCCAAAAAGAGATGCAAATCACCATACATGTATTTCAATCAAGGCTCCACTACTGGATATACAGATCCCCCCTACGCCTGACCACCAAACTGCTACTTGGTGTCTCGACACAATCCTATAACCCCACATGGAGCACCCCAAAAGAGTGGCAACAGAATAAGAGAAGGAGGACCAAAGACAGCCCCCTCTCCCTATCTCTGGCTGCCCTCATGAAACTCCTGCTCTTTCTATTTCTCTGTATTGGTAACGTGGAAATCAACCCTGGACCCCCTGAATGTATTACCTCTCCAGCAGACCTAACCTCAATTAAAGGCCTCAGTTTCCTGCATAGTAATGTATGCAGTCTGTTGAAAAAACTTACACTGATACAAGCCTGGGTTGCCCATACCTTGCCAGACTTTCTTGTGGTATCTGAGACATGGCTCAAACCCACCACAGTAGACAGGGATGTTAACCTACCCAACTATCAGTTATTCAGAGCGGATCACCAAACAAGGGGCGGTGGAGTAGCTATAGATGCAAAATCCAGTATACCTGTATCCTGTACTGCTGCAACCTCTATGCCCAAGGAATTTGAATGCCTATCCCTAAAAGTCTCTCTCCCCAATACAGCAGCTTTTCAGCTAGTTGGATGCTACAGACCCCCCTCTGCTGACCTCAAGCTCTTGTCCCACCGGGGGAATCTGCTCAAGCCCAGCACTGAAGAAGTCATTATTCTAGGTGACCTGAATTTCAACTGGCTTACCCAGGCAGCTGCACCTCTGGTATCATTCTGTGATACATATGGGTTCACACAACTAATTAATGAGCCAACAAGAATTAATGCAAGGAATAGTAATAACAGCACACTACTTGATATCATGCTAGTGAATAAACCCCATCTATTCACACATGCTGGAGTGCTTTTCTGCGATATAAGTGATCACTGCCCCATCTCAGGGGTAAGATCTTCCAGCAAAACAACAACCCCTGCAAAATTCCTAATGAAGAGATCCAAGAAAAACATCAATATTGAAGGATATTTGCATGATCTAGCTCACTCTCCAAGCTGACAAGAGTTTTATCTTGCTCATTCTGTGGAAAAAGCACAGCAGGTGCTAAATAGCATTATAATAAGTGCCCTTAACATCCATGCCCCAATCTCTAGTATCCGAATAAAAAACAAATCCTGTCGTTGGTTTTCAGCTGACCTCAAAGCTGCATTGCTGGAGAGAGACAAACTCTGGAAAATGGCAAGGAAAAACCAAGAATGCAAATGACTGGATGATCTTTAGGAAAGCCAGGAATAGATGCACCAAGAAAGTTAGGGATGCAAAGGATGCCTTCTACTTGGCTGAGCTCAACTCCTCCTATCATAATCCTGCTAGGTTTTCGGGTACCATCAAGGGTATGGTTGGGCAGGATTCTAGCACCTCCCTTCCAACTCAATTACACCACAGTAATGGCCCTAGCTCTGGCAAAATGGAAATTCTGGACGCCTTCAATAACCACTTCACAATGGCTGGCCTTGCCTTTGACACCTCTCCAGCTAACCTGCTGTGTGAACAATTAAGCTCCCAGTACACTGGTGCTCAGAGAGCTGACTCTTCCTTCAGCTTCAAATCTGTACTGTTGAAGCAAGTAGAGGACCTACTATGGCAGCTGGATATCAAAAAAAGCGCAGGGGCAGACTCTCTGGACCCCTACTTTCTAAAGATTGCATCCCATGTACTTGCAGTCCCCCTAACACATCTCTTTAACCTATCTTTAAACTCTGGTTCTATTCCCATACTGTGGAAGACAGCCCAAGTGGTTCCCCTTCTAAAATCAGGGGACCCTATGGACCTTAATAATTAGAGGCCCATTTCCATTCTACCAGTGCTATCCAAGATGCTGGAGAAATTAGTGAGTACCCAGTTAAGGGAATATCTTGATGATGCTAACCTCCTGAATCCAGCTGAATCTGGATTCAGGGCCAAGCATAGAACTATCACTGCACTAGCCAAGGTCACAAATGACTGGCAAACCGAATTAGATAAAAAGAATAATGTCTGTGCAGTATTTCTTGAGCTGAGCAAAGCATTCGACACTGTGGACCATGAGCTTCTACTATCATCCTTGCACTCCATTGGCCTAGATCCACCTTCCCTTAAGTGGTTCAGGTGTTATCTTACCGGTAGGTTACAGCAGGTACAAGCTGAAGGTGACCTATCCCCATTAAAACTACTGTTAAGAGGAGTCCCCCAAGGTTCTATCCTGGGTCCTATCCTTTTTGCCATCTATATAAATAATATTGAGTCAACCCTCACCAAATCTTCTGTACATCTCTTTGCTGATGACACTGTTTTGTATGTCAGCAACCCTTCTTCTGCAGCTGCCCGTGAAATACTACAAACAGAATTCTCCTTGTTACAATATCAGCTACTTGAGAAAAAGCTTCTGTTAAATGCAAAGAAAACTAAAGCAATGATGTTCACAAATCAAAGCTCCACCAGCACCTCCTCTTCAATCATTCTCCCCCAGCTATGCACTATACTTGGAGAAAATCTGGAGTATGTAGAAAAATTCAAATACCTAGGTGTGTGGATTGACAGCAGACTCGACTTCACTCATCATTTAGAAGAACTGCTAAAAAAGCTTCGCCAAAGGCTTGGCCTTTTCTATAGATTAAAACCCTTCCTAAACAGAGATTCAAAGATGAGGTTAGTCCAGGCCATTTTTCTCTCAGTTGTTGACTATGCAGACTTCCTTTATAGTCACTGCCCCATCTCCTACCTACACAAGTTGGATACCTTATACCATAGAGCAATAAGATTCATAACAGATCTGCCATCTAATACCCATCATTGCTCTCTTTATGCTGCAGTTGGATGGGTTTCCCTACACCTCAGAAGGAACAGAAATGCAGCTCTATGGACTTACAGAGCATTTTCAAAAAAACTTCCAAACTATATTCTGGACTGCTTCACCCAGACCATTCCTAGCTCCTATGCCCTAAGAAGCAACAACATCATCCTGTTCAAATTGCCCAAATTCAACACCCGGCTGGAGGGCAGCAATCAGCTATTCTCTAGCTATAGCATGGAACACCCTATAAAATCCTAAAACTGTCCAATATTATACCAATTGCATCCTTTAAACAGCGTTGTACAGTTTTCTTCACAGAGAAATGCAGTTGCTACCGCTAGAGCTAGCTTTGTCATCTCACAATCTCCTCCCAAAAATTCACCTATATGGCATAATCTTTGTTCTTCAGTTCTCCCTCCCAGGCAGACACCCCATCTTATGGCACCCAGTAATACCTTCCACCATCCTAGTATTACATTATGCTGTGTGTTTGCCATGGCCCCTCCACTGGGATATGTATAAACTGTATATACTGTAAATATTAGCTTAACTTTCCTATAACCCATTTTATCATGTGAATTTTACTGTACATCACTGTGTTTATAAATGTTTTTTCCCCTGTATGTATAACTGTTTATATAAGTGTATTGATGTATCTGTTGTGTATGAACTGTTGAACCTTGACCTTATCAGGTCCATCTTGAAAATGAGCCTTGCTCAATGATGCTCGCCTGAATAAATAAAGATTTGATGATGATGATGATGATGCCATGCTGCTCAGACTAAAGGGTTTTCTCTTTAGTTTCTCCTCACTCCTGATGCTGGTGTCATCTTTGGTCATCATGACGGTGCTGGCACAAATAGCTCCAGCCTCTCCCACATGCTCTGCAGGATCATATGGCTTGCACCACCACCTGTCATCACCCAGGTGGTAGTATTGCAACAAAGTATGCCGACTTCCCCCAAGAGGAGAGGAGAGTGTCCACTGTGGTGCTCAAGTCTCCTCCCCCTGGCTGGCCTCCAATAACAAGGAGTCAAGTCTGAACCCTGGTCACCAAGTCGTGAGTGATAGCACTATTGGTGCAACGATAGGCCAACCTCATTTATAGTTTTCATTTTTTGGTAGACCCTTTCTATTGCTGATAAAATTTAAACTTTCCAAAATGTGTTTTAGCTAAAGAGACAATCATTTATCAGTATTGAATGTTCATCATTTGAATTGCTGCTGTATCAAGTATCAAGACTGGTTATTCTGGAAAATGCAGACATGCACTGTTTACTTTCAGCATGAGCCACATTCTTTTAGTTGCACAGCTGCTTTATATAAAGCATTTATGCTGCCAGTGTGAGAAAGCTCGCACAGATTCTGACAGAAATAAAACCAGCTGTTAAAATGTAACAAAACGCACCTAAACCAAGTCTTTACATCAATTCACCTTGCTCTTTCACCAGTTCAGTCAGGTAACAGTTTGCTTCTGTTTTCAGCTGCAGTCACTGTTCTAAGGCTGAGATGACACAGTTTTGCTCTGTCAGTGAATATCTGGTAGGAGAAAATTGCTTGTCTGAAATTAGGAAATATAACCGTGGGGTAGGGTGCAAAACTTGAATTTAATACTCACCCACTACAGTATGTGTGATATTGTTATAAACCCCTTTGAGTTGTGTTCTTTGGGTTTATGTAGCATCCCACATCACAAGTGTGTATTAAATTTTCGTAATACACTCTACCACATGCATTATTAACACAGAACACCGAGCATAAAATTTGACAGCAGTTAAAGACCTCTTGGCCTATCCAGTCTGCCCATTTTTGCCTACCTACACTATCAATGCAGACCCTACTTGATCTACAGGTCTTTCTCCTTCCACGTTCCTTTCCACTACAATTCATATGCACCTATCCCATGCATTCTTGAACCTCACCACTGTTTTCACCCTCAACACCTCCACTGGAAGGCTGTTCCAGAAATCCACCACTCTTTCTTTGAAGACGTACTTCCTCACATTTTTCCCGAATCTACACCCCTCCAGCTTCATAGCATGTCCCCGTGTTCTTTTTTTTTTTCTAAATTTATTTAGGATAGGTCAAATAAGGACATACCTTATCCCCCATCCAGTGGGGGATGCTTCCAACATGTAGCCAAAGGTACAAGTACATATATTTAAGTAAAAAGGTACAAGAGTATAACTAAAAAGAGTCAGTCTAGGATCCATCCTAAGACAATGGTAAGCGAACATAAAATGATTTCAGAACATAAAATGATTTCAAGGTCCTGAGTTAATGGAATGCCAACCAAATATTTAATAGCATCAAAAGCTTTGAAAACTTGGGAACCAATCCCCGTAATGGCTTGTTCTAATGCAGCCCAAATTTTCTCATATTTACTAATTTGTCCCCGGACCAGGTATTGCATCCTTTCCAACTTCGTAACTTGCATGAGGGCCATGGCCCAAGAAGCTATGGTGGGTACCTGGTCATGTCTCCAGTGCATAGCCAGCTCCCGCAGTCCCACCACTATTCCTATTCTCCACAATTTCTGACCACCTCCTGGATGCCAACTACCCAATGTGGGGAGTCCAAGCAGGATTTCTACTGGGTCTGGGCTAATTACAACATGTAAAGTTTTGGATAGAATTTCAATTCTTCCCAGCCAGAAGTGTAACACTTTAGGGCATGAACACACCATGTGGAAGAAGTCCCCCACTTGAGCATGACATTTAGGGCAATATGGGGAGGCTTCAGGATCTATTGTGTGGGCCAATTTTGGGGTGTGATAAGTATGCTGGAGAAAGTTATATTGAATAGCTCTTAAGCAATTGTTAACTGAACAACTGAGGACATTTTTAAGTAATCACCAGTCCCCTCCAGTGATCCCCTCAGGGTAGACATCTTCTTCCCAGGCTCATTTAGTACTCTCCAGGGGGTCTGGGAGGCCATTCAGCAGTAATCTGTAGCACCTATTCAGCAGTCTAAAGCCCTTAATGTTGGAAAATTTGGTAAAAAGTTCTTCTAGGGGGGACTGTCATAAGGTGAAGAGGTCCTGAACCTCTGGAGGGGTTCCCTGTATTCTACTATGGATTCTAAGGTATAAGAAGTATTGAGGGGGGTGTAACTTGTATTTTCTAACCAGGATGTCAAACTGTTGCACCTCCCCTCCCTTTAGAAATTGGCTAAGTCGAAAGAGACCTAGATTATCCCACTTTCTGAGGCTTATTTTATCACTATCAGAGAGACTACCTTTCCCTTTCAGAAACCTGTCTAAGGTCATGTCTGGAGAGGGGCCAGGTTTGTGTCCTACTAGTGCATGGGCCTGCATCCAAGCTTTCCAGGTGGTCCTTGTACATGGATTGGCAATATTTGGTGGGGTGTCTTCTCCTATCGAGTTGACAAGCAGGGTATAATAATGGTGGGAGTCGCCCCCACCCTCCATCCACTTCCAAGTTGGGGCATCCCCCTCTTCTCTTAATAAATCTTGGATGTGAGCTAGCTGGGCTACTATATGACACAGACGCAGATTAGGTAAGTTCAGTCCCCCCATCTTCTCAGGTCACCACAGTATTTCCTTCCTGATTCTCGACTTTTTCCCCACCACAGTAGTTGGGTACATACTCCCTCTAGTGCTTTTATATATTTCCGTGGGAGAGAAAATGGTATAGATTGAAAAAGGTAGAGTGCCATGGGAGGTCGTACATCTTAACCAGATTAACCCGACCTAGTAAGGTGAGTGGCAGGGCCCTCCATTTAATACAATATGCCTTAAGTTTCCTGATCAAGGGGCTGTAATTTATTGGTATAATTTGGGAGAGTTTACTGGGTAACAGTATCCCCAAATATTTAATCTGTTTTGTGGGGTTAATTATGGTTCCAGCTAAGTCTATGGACTTCTTTCTTTCCCAAGGGGGCGCCACTCACATGTGTCCCAGTTAATTTTATGTCCTGAGATGGGGCCAAACTTCTCAAACATCTTGTTTAGTGCTGGAAGGGCCTCACCAGGCTTTTTAAGAATAATAAGGTGTCATCGGCAAACAATGATTTCACTTGGATTTCCTTCTCTACTGTAGATCCCACAATATCCTTGTTTCCCTGGATGGCAGCTGCTAGTGCCTCCATTGTAAGCACATATAGTAGGGGAAACAAGGGGCAGCCCTGCCTCTTTCCTCTAGACAATGAGAAGGGAGCTGAGATGGTACTGTTGGTCAAGATCTGCACCTGTGGGGCACCATAGAGGGCCTTTATCCATTTTAATATGGTCTCTCCCAACCTGAATTTACTCAGCACTGAAAACTTGAAAGGCCATTTGACCCAATCAAATACCTTTTCGGCATCAAGTGCAAGTAGACCACTGTGAGGCCCCCCCCTTCCAATTATGGATGACATTGATGGACCTACAATGGCTGTGCTTAGCCTGCTTTCCCCTTAACAACCCCCTTAATCTGTGTGGATCAGCCCTGGGAGTACCACTTTCAGCCTAACAGCTATGACTTTTGCTAAAATGTTATAGTCCGTGTTGAGAAGCGAAATAGGGTGGTTAGATCCGCATTTAGAAGGGTCTTTCCCTGGCTTGGGAAGTACTGTTATGGTGGCCCTCCTTTGACAGTGTCGCAGCTGCCCCTGGGCCAAAGCAGACCCCAGAACTTCTCCCATCAAAGAACCAAGGGTATCCCAGGTGGCTCTATAAAATTCAGTGGGTATACCATCAGGGCCCAGTGCTTTCCCCTTATTTACATGCCAGACAGCCTGTTTGAGCTCTTCAGGGGATAAAGGGGAATTAAGCTCATCCCTGCTGTCATCACTCAGGTGTGGCAAATCCACTTCCATAAAAAACTTCCAGGTCCCCATCTGGTGGCACTTGGGTAGTATATAGGTGAGAGTAGAAGATCCTAAAAATCTCCTTTTGATCATATGTAGGGGAGCCATCAGGTTTGGCCATGGACAAGATGGCCCTCTCCGCCATACCTCTCAACCTTTCTTCACCAAAATGTGTGACACGATGTGTGACAAATGACCAAAATGCATGACATATCGTCTAACATGGAACTGCAAGCTCAGAACACTACAGCTATCAGTGCACTAATGTTCATAATGTTTTTTGATAACTAAGCATAATAGATTATTATGAATTTCTGCTTTAAAGTCTCAGTGGGGAATGTGGAATATCACCTTCCCCATGATGGACATAGGGTTTCTGACAGGTAAAATGAGTGACGTACCTCATAATGTGTGACAGTTGAGAGGTATGCTCTCCGCTTTCTTTTGTTTAATGAGCCCTGTCAGCCATTTGCCGTATTTATCTCCTTCAAAATGTGTGTATGATTTAGTGAGCACCAGGTCTCACTCCAACTTCCCTCGAAAACATTTGATTTAGCGTCCCCTTTAGTAGTTTTAGCTCACTGATTAATTGGGGCTGGGGTTGAGTCATGGCCTGCCTCTCTAGCACCTGTATTTCAGTAGTGAGCTGTTCCTCTTCCCTTATTAATTGTTTCTTTTTGTAATACGCATACGAAATTGTCTCCCCCCCCCCGTATAAAGACTTTTAGGGTGTCCCAAACAAAGCTAATATGTGTCCCCTTGTTTTTATTGTTATTAATAAATTCTTTAATTTTTTCAGAAATGAAGTAGATGTATCCCTAATCTAAAAGTAGAATTGGGTCAAATCTCCACTGAGGGCCCTTAGGGGAATGCTGTCCTACTATTAAGTGCAGTTGAAGGGGCGCATGGTCCGAGATTAAGATGGGACCGTATGTAGCTTGCATAGAGTCTGTAATCAGGTGGGGGGAGATTAGAATATAGTCCAATCTGGTGTATACTCGATGTGAGTGGGAAAAAAATGAGTATTCTCTGTCTCCAGAGTAAGAATGTCTCCAAACCTCCACCAGGGCTCTGCGAGTTATAAAGTCTTGTAGTGCTGCCACACTCCTAGGGGCAGGGTTTGGTTTTGGTACCAGAATGGTTCAACCTGGGATCAAGGTAAGTATTATAATCTCCTCCCAGGACTAGATTATTCTGATGTGGGCTGAAGTGATCCGCAAGTGTGGGAAAAAATCTGGGGAGTCAAAGTTCGGACCATAGATAGGTGCAAAAGTATATTTCCTACCTCCCAGGACCATTTTCGCTATGGTGTATCTACCCTGTGGATCAGCCAGAAAGCTATTAACTTTATGTGGCAGGCCAGGTCATAGCCAAATGGTCACCCCTCTAGCTCTCGAGGTAAACGGTGCCACTAAAAGAACCCGTCCCCAGGACTGAGCAAGTTTGTCTACCTCCTCCCTCGTCATGTGCAGTTCTTGCAACAGCACCACATCCCCTTTGACTTTTTTAATATAGGTCCATACTCGCTTCCTCTTAACGACTGTTTTCAGTCCATTAACATTCCGTGACAAAACTGTTAGTTCAGCCATTTGTTTGGCTTAAAGAAATAGAAGAAGTATGCTGTACCTTTAAATCTGAGCTTAGAATATATAACCATTTCAAGGCATTATCCAAATCGTCCACATTTTTGGTTTTTAACACTGTCCCTCTCATTAATCCCACTCCCCTAACCCTCTCCACCCCCCACCACCAAAAAAGAGAGAAACCTCCCAAACAGGTCTCAAGTCCCCCTTTATTAATAACCAAACTGCCTCAGAATAAGGTACCCCCTTCCCTACAGGTCTGCATCCCCCATCGAGTACCCCTCTTCCCCATTCTATCCTGTAACAATCGCAGACCAACCCCCTCCTTGTGGTCTCGAAAGTGACACTCCCTCTACTTCTCATGGAGTGAGCTGCCAGACCCACAATTATAATAGAAGGGGAAAAAGAAAACCTTAAGCGTATTAACATGCATCCATCCATTTAGATCAACAATAAATTATTCATGGGGGAAAAGTTGCGGTTGGAGTACCTCACCAGCCACAGTCTGGCACCTAAAGTAAACCAACAAGGCCTCACAGCTCAGCAGGTCCCCTCCGCTATCTCCCCCCGGTCTGACAGGGCAGTGGCATGAGAGGTAGCATCCTCCACACCCGGAGTGGCGTAGTGCACATCCTCCCCTCGCACCATATGGAATAGTCAGTTTGCCATAATTGCTCAGCCCTAAAGAAACCATCAAGCCCCATTCTGATAACCAGGGGTGGGGAACTGCCAACAAGGAGGCCCCATCTATCCCAGATACCTGCTAGATCTCATCAAGTCTCCCCCCCCCCGATACTGCTCTGTGAACCTTTTTTTCCTTTTCTGAACATTTTCAGTACCCCAACTGACCACATTATCCATCTAAGTGTAATTTGAGTACCTTCACCCCACTGAGAGGGAGAGAGTCAAATCCCCAGAACCCCCTTCTGCCTCCTTGAGAAACGCCCGGTAAGAGGCAGTGAGTTAACTCAAGATGGTGCACTGAAGCTGTTTCTGCATCCTCCGCCCTGAGGAAGCTGGATGATTGCCCCCCATTACATATGGGCTAGATCTTACTGATTATTGGGGTTCAGTACTAAAGTATAAAGCTTGTTGATATGTTGAACAGCCTACACGTATTTAAATATAGCAAGCCTTAAACAGAACAAATCAGAACAATCGTAAGCCTTAAATAGCCCAGTGTCTCAAAGAGTTCCAAAAGTTAATGAACTCTCCAACTCCCCATGTAGAGGGAGGGTGAGTACTGGGAGATTCTCAAGTATACCCTTTATAGGCCTACGACCCTGGAGTTATGTACCACAGCAGCCCCCCACCCTAAAACCCCCATACCGGGATGTACACCAGTAAAGGTAGAAACTAGATCATGTAACTTGCTGTGTCAGGTTCAGTCTCTATTGTCCTCCACCTGCTCCTTGCCTCCGTTTCTCCGTAATCCCTTTACATAATCCATGGTGGCATCAGGATCTGTAAAAGCTCTCTGCCGGCTTCCTGGGTGACGCACTATGAGTCTCTCAGGGCAGGCCATCATGAAGGAGCAATTTATTTTGTGGAGCCGCTTTTTTACTTCTAGTCTGAAGATGACGGGAGAAATCCAGGAAAATACTGACCCTTGTGCCCTGGATTAAAATGGGGTCTGTTTTCTGTGCTGCTGCTAGTATGGCTTGATGTTCCTGGAAGCATAGAAATTTGACTAAGAGGTGTCTCGGCCTTTGGTCAGGAGCTGGCCATTGGCCCGGTGAGTGGTGGGCTCTCTGTATCTTGAGGATAAGGTCTGAGGGTATTTTAAGATGTTTTTGCAGTCATGGTTTAATAAACATTATGCAGTCTTTCCCCTCCAGGCCTTCTGGGAGACTGACGATTCTGATGTTACATTGTCTCTCTCTCTGTTCTTATGATCATCTACTATTTGTTTCAACATTTCTGTCTCTTGGAGCACTTGTTGTAAATCAGTATTTATTCTGCCTGTGGCATCCTCCTGACTATTAATATGGGATTTGGCTTCTGATATTCGTGTTTCATGGGATTCTACTGTTTCCGACGTGTTGACTAATTGCTGCAGATTTTTTATCTGGGCAATCATGTTCTCGAAACCGGATTGTATCCAAGTGCCCAGATCATATTTCAGGTCCCTTATTAATCTTTCCAGGTTCTGATAGTATCCATAGTAGGGTTATCTGACCTGAATCCGGGGTCCTTTTGCAGCTCTGATTCCGGGGTAGGAGAGGAGCAAGGAGAGCCCATGGGCTGCGATGGAGTAGCCATTTTGGGGGCTTGAGAAAACTTCAGTTTGGCTTGTTTCTTTGCAGATTTTGCTAGGTTAGACATTGAGGCTTCTAAATACACCAGTTTGAGCAGTTTTTAGCAGGATAGCATGGTGGATGCGACAGATTTTGTGTGGATCTGATCGGAGCTCTCTTAAAACACCGCCATTTGGCTCCTCAACTTGACCACGCCCCCCCCATCCCCTTGTTCTTGAGAACCTTTTTTTCTAAAAACAATACTTCCCACCTATGCCTTATTTGCTACCATGAGGTATTGAAAGATCTCTATCATATCCACCCTTCCTTCTCTTTTCCAGGGTGTACATATTGCAGTCTTTTAGTCTCTCCTTGAAAGGCTTTTGATGTAGACCCTGCACCATTTTAGCTGCCCTCCTCTGGACTGCCTCCACTCTGTCTATGTCCTTCCAGAGATGTGGTCTTCAGAAAAGAACACAGTACTCTAGGTGGGGTCATACCACCAATCTATACAGAGGCAACAACACCTCCCCCTTTCTGCTGGAGATACCCTTCCCTATGCACCCCAGCATCCTACTAGCCCTCCCAACTGCCTTGTTGCACTGCCTGGCCACCTTTAAGTCATCAGATGTGATTACCATCAGGTCTCTTTCCTGCTTAGTAGTCATCAATACCACTCCACCCATTTTGTACTCCACCCCTGGATTTCTGTGCCCAAAGTGCATTGTTTTGCACTTTTTCACACTGAAACCCAGCTGCTATACCCCGACCATGTCTCTAGTTTTCTCAGGTCTCTGTTCATCCTTTTCATCCCCCCAGAGTGACCAGCCGATTGAAGATTGTCGTGAAATCTGCAAAAATGCATACCTTCTGTGATGGTCTACAGGTGCTCTGTGGTACTCTGCTCTAAAGATGGTGGAAAGAGATGAGTGAGACACCAAGGTCTGAATTATTGTGGATAAGATAACTGTTACCCAGAGAAGGAGAGGCAGGAGTTGTCCTAGCATTTCAGTGCCTGCAGGGTGTTTATTTAGTACCAGTGGGTAGGGAAACACAGTCACAAGAGGAGGAGAAGTCACCCAAAACAATAGGGTGGTAAAGAGGACAGAACACTTTTATCTATGACTGCCAAAATTACTTCAAACAAGAATAGCATATATTTTTAGGCCTACTGCTACTATATTTCTATAATTATTCAACAGTTTCTATTCCTATTACTAAGTTTAGGTGAAAATCAGATGATATGTACTACCCACAACAATATTTGGTTTAGCTATAACCACACAATTCTACTGAACTCTAAATGTCACAGGAGTCCAGAGGTCTGATGTCTTTGTGTACACCGTTGTTCTACGATGGTAGCTACAAAGGGGGAGCAAACTGAATGGTCAATACTAAACACAGTTCCCAGCAGGGACCTTGTAAAGGCCACTGGGTGGTGAGAGGTTTGGTAAACAGACCATATGATTCTTCAGCAAAAACCCACTCTCTCCAAGGCTGCCGGAAAGAAAGAACCAGAGCAACTGGTTCCTGAAATAACCAACTTACAGGCTGTCAGATTCCAAACTGAAGACAAAGGATTCCTTGGCCAAAACCCATTTCCAGGGTCACCAAGGACGAGGAGAAAGCAGGATCTGCATGGTGACGAATCCACTCGAGGACTACCATGACCTGAATGATGCTGCAACACTCTAAGGGCCAGCTAAACTCTGAAGGATCTCCGATAGGACCAGGAACCAGAAGAATCTGTAGAGAGAATGGTTGATTCTGCAATCTTGTCACCAGAACCTAGAACAAAATAAAGAAACGGCGGACGCGTCCCGAACTGGGCTTCGACAGACTCAACTCTTGGCGAACGTCCAGGGGCACAGACTAGGTTCTCCAGTATGTGCACACTCTTCTGTGAAGGGTGACCAAATTCAGGACATCTGGATCAGGAACCATACGAAACGACACTGGCATGGCTGTCGTGATGCGCTTTGGTGGATGTAACTTTGAGATGTGAAAACAAGAAACAGCGGGTACGACTTGTACAGCTGACGACGGACTCGACTTCGGCGGATGACACAGATGGAGGAGATGATCTGATGGGCAATCCCACTTGTGTGAAGAATGATGAGAAGACGTCCTCTTCTGGGTAGAGACTGATTCAGAGTACTTAGTATTACAGACCACACTATGGGATGGGACTGCAGTGTGGTAGAAGATTGAGACTGTCCCCATACACTGGTAACAATGTAGCTGAAAGATGCACCTTTCTGCAATGCCAAGAGAACTGCGGAATGATACGATAATTTGCCAGGGGAAGGGCAAATTATAAATTTAAGGGTAATTTTTACAGGTGGGGCAATTGTTCAGATGCTTAGAGCAATAGTTCAAATGCTTAGGGCAATAGTTCAGATGCTTAGGACAATAGTTCAGATACTTAGGGCAATAGTTCAGATGCTTAGGACAATAGTTCAGATGCTTAGGGCAATAGTTCGAACAACCAGGGGCAAATAACCAGAATCCAGATACAATACAGTCTTGGTGTTTCTTGGCAAGTTCACAGTTTTTCAGATACTTTAGCAATAACCAATTGCATGAACAGTACAGTTGTTAACAGTTACTTTGCAGTATTTGTGAGCTGAGCACCCTTAGATGGACCCTTTTTCCTGACTGCAGGGCCTTCCTGAAAAGGATCTGGCTACCCCCGAACGTTTTGCTATGGAAACCCTAACCACTATACTGAGGATACCACTTGCCCCATGCTAATTGCCCGGGACACTAAAGGCCTAAATGCCTTATTTGCTATGGGGCCTATATGCCCTACTAACTGCCACTAGGCTGGCTTGCCCTAATCCAGTAAGCCGGGGCTGCCCTTACTACCACTAGGCTGTCTTGCCCTAATCTGCTAGGCCGGGGCTGCCCTTACTACCACTAGGCTATCTTGCCCTAATCTGCTAGGCTGGGGCTGCCCTTACTACCACAAGGCTGGCTTGCCCTAATCCGCTAGTCCGAGGTTGCCCTGGAACCCTGGTTTACCTCGGGCCTAATGCCCTACAATTACCTCTGGCCTGCTGCCCTACCTATACTTGGGGTCTGGCGCCCTACATACAGTGGGCCTGGTGCCCTGCATACAATGGGCCTGGTGCCGTCTAAGAAATGGGCCTGGTGCCCAGCTTTAAAATGGGCCTGGTACCCTCTATACTGTGGACCTGAATACCCCTTTAAATTTGAAAATCTGTCTGAGAGCCTGATGTCACTCCTGACCTGTGTCGCCGCCCAGTCCCGCCCCCTTCATGAATATTTATTAGGCCTCTTATATGTCCTTGCCTCCTAGCCCTTCCTGTGGGAGTCGCTACTCCCGCCTCCTCTCTGAATATTTAATTCAGGGTCCTGCTGACCCGCTTTCCCTTGCGGCGCTCAGCCCTTCTAAGGCTCGCCTAACTAATACAAAAAAACAAGTCTCTGCTTAAAGTTGCACAGTCAGCACGCTTCTAGTGCTGCCATCTGACTCACCCACACCACCGGGGAATTTAGAAGGAGACCAGGAGGTGGGAGGCATGCTGGCAGTGGGAGGCAACGCGCAGGCAGTGCGAGTGACTACAGGGGGCCTCGGGAAGGCCAACAGAAAAACGGTCGCGATGCGGCTCTTCTATGCCGCTGACGTGGGACCGAAATTAAACTTTAAAATAAATAAGGGGCAAAATAACAAAACGACGGGGCTCTTAAGCCCAACATGCGGCAAACGGCCGTTTACTCTCTTTGTGGTACCCCGATGGCACCACCGACCGCAAAACCGAGCAGAAACAGGAGTCTTCAGGCAGGGGAGGCAGAGCAGGACCACAGCAAGCCCTGAGGGATGGCTTCAAACCAGGTAAGCCCTAACCTGTCCCTTGACTTCTGTGTCCTGTCTCCTCAACCTCTGCCCAGGAACAACTGACTAACTGTTAAAAATATTTTTAAACTTAAACCCACCGCGGTTCTAGAGTGGCTGGAGTGGAATGCTGTGCATGAGTAGCTCAGCACAGCATTCCATCCAGGCCATTGTTACTGGAGCTACATGAATTCTATTTTTTTACAGCATTTTAAGTTCACAGGGCACTTTTTCTACTATTTACAGTTGTTTTCCCACTATAGGGAGGGGAAATTCACATTTAAGGGACCCCTGTATCTCTTTACCCTGCAGTCTGTACCTAAGGCAGGCACCCTGGGCACCTGTATTTTATATTTCTGGGATGCCCCAACTTTGGGGCATTACACTTCCCTTCCAGCCCCTCTGCATATAAGAACATTAAAGAGGACTAGTTCCAGCACTGATCCTGGAGGAACTTTGCTGGTCACCCTCCCTTCTTTGGAGTAAACTCCATTTACCGCCACCTTTTGTTGCCTAGCATTTAGCCAATATCATATCCAGTTTACCACCTTTGGAACCACCCCTAAATTACCTGGCTTGCTTACTAGTCTCCTATGTGGAACAGTGTTGAAAGCCATACTGAAATCTAGGTAGGCCACGTCCACCACTTCACCCCGATCTAATCCCTTTGCCACCCAGTCAAAGAAGTCTATCATATTATTTTTACAGAACTTCTGGCCCCCCCCCCGTAAATCTATGCTGCTGTGCGTCTTGTAACCCACTGCATTCAAGATATTCCACAATCCTTTCCTTCAGTAATGATTCCATTAACTTTCCCACTACCAATGTCAGGCTGGCTGGCCTATAATTGGCAGCCTTCTCCCTGCTACAACTTTTGTGAAGTGGGACCACATGTGCCCTCCTCCAGTCCTCTGGAATCACTCCTGTTTCCAATGAGCTGTTAAACAGGACTGTCAGAAGTGCAGCCAGTACCTCCCTGAGCTCCCTCAGTACCCATAGATGTACTCCATCTGGTCCCATTGCTTTGTCAACCTTCAGATTAGTGAGTCTTTTCAGGACTCTCTCCTCTGTAAATGGACTAGTGTCCACCTCCCTCCCTCCCAAAGCTCCTGTTATGTTTTTTTTTCTGGCCCCTCCCCTTCTACTTCCTCTGTGAACATGGAACAAAAGTATTTGTTCAGAATGTCTGCCCTTTTCTGGTCCTTCTCTGCACAGTTCCCACTTCTCTTTTTAAGCTTACAATCCCATCCCTGGTCTTCCTCTTTTCACTTACATACCTAAAACATGTCTTGTCCTCTTTCATTACCTCCTAGCCTATTCTCTCTTTAGTTTGTGCCTTTGCACTCCTTACTGCTTTCCCAGCTTCCCTCTTTCCCAGTACACCTCACTATCCTCCTCCCTCTGCATTTTCTAATACCTTCTGAATGCCTTTTAGTCTGTACCTTTTCAGCCCCCCTCTTTTAAGAACCATAGCAGTATCTTTTTCCGCTTGCTTTTGCTCACTTGTTTGACACAGAGGTTTGTTACCTTTACTGTGCTCCCTTGTAGCTTCGCCCACTATTCCTCCAACGCAGCCAGATCATCCCCCCGCCTGGTCATCCCTGAGGCATTCATGAATCTTTATATGATCTGCCCCCTGAGTCCAGAACCCTTGCCCTTGTGTGGTTCAATTCCATCCTCATACTGAACCACACTTTACAGGGATCACTGGTCCCCAGGTGGCCTCCCACCTTGATGTCTGCAACACTATTCCTGTTAGTGAGTACCAGGTCCCATATTTCCCCATCACGAGTGGGTTCTCTGACTAGTTGCCTGAGGAATGTCCCTTGCAGAGAGTCCAGAATGTTCCTGCTGCTAGCTGAATCCACTGCTGGGAGGCCCCAATCTACATCTGGCAGTTGGAATTCCCCCACGAAGAGCACCTCTCCTTTTTAGCCCTCTTACCAATGGCTTCCACCATTACCTTTTTTAATTCCTTCCTTGTACTGGAGGTCTGTAGATCACTCCAGTGTAAATAGCAGAATTATTCTCTATTTTATACACACCAGAGGTGTGAGATGCTACATAAATCCCAGGGGTGAAGTTTGAAGGGTTTATAAAAACATCCCACACCGAAGGTGTGTGCAAAATTCTGTGTTACACACAAGTAACCATGTATTTTTTTATAATCACTGACCAGCATTTTTAGTAATGAAGTGGTTTAGAGTGACATAGACACAGTTCTATCATATAAACACATTGTGTAACTCATAGTTTAGTTATGTAAACTTTAACTTGCTTGTTTTTAAACTGGATTTTTTTGTGAGACACTAATTATTTGAAATGAGAGGCAGCTTTGCTATTGGAATGTGCAGCTTCAGCAGTGTGATACTGATTGACAGATCGGGTTACATATGACTAGTTGCAACCAAATATGACACCACAGTTTTTTAGCTATTAAAAATCCTGTCCAGGCCAGCCCACTGGTGAGGAGGACTGAGGCGCTTTGTGCGCCTTATCTCTCCCACACCAGGACCCGGGTTCAGGAATGTGCTTGGGCTGCCATGGGTCAGCCAGGGAGGGGAGAGATCTCCTCTCCTCTCCTGGACTGGGGAGGTGAGGTTTTTCCCTACTCTTGACTGCCACTAAGTGGAGGCTCAGTGGTAGCATCATGGCAAATGGCGGTCTGGTGCTAGGCTGGGTGGGTGGATGGGATCACTGATTCCAGAGCACATGCATGCCTTCATGTGCATGTTTTACTGTTTCACTGAGGCCCTGGGATGTAAGAGGAGAAAACAGAAAAATCACCAGGAGTCTGATTCCAGGTTGAATGTCACAACTCGCCGGCATATGTGAGTTGCGACATTCACTACTATGCCAGGGACCCTGCACCGCATTCTAAGAGCAGCAGGGTCCTGGCACTTGCGACATGTGGGTTACACCATGTGGAGGCTAACACCACAGGCATGGCATAGAAGCCCTGCATGTTGCAAGTCACAGCCCACTACTGGCATCCCCAAGGCCCCCCGCCCAGGAACACCATGGCACACACCAGGGGGCATAGGGGAAGAACAGGTGGCACAGGAGTCCGGGGGTGCACTGGAGATCAGACCCCCGGGGTTCCTGCCTTTTGGGGGTGGGGGCAGGGGTGTCCTTGTGGGGGCACATGGAGCACATCGGCACCATTGCCACAGCACTGCAGAGTGGGCATCTGCTGGATGGCACCACTGGATACCCCTTAGAGCAGCTCCAAGCTGCTCTAACTTAGTTCCACTGGTGCGGCTCCTAGAATTGTGACAGTGGGTTATGGCAGCTGCCCTCTTGGAATAGGTCACAGTTGCTGCCATAACCCACCCTTGTGCCATGTTGTTGTGGGCTGCGGCATAGTGGGTGGCATAACCTACAGTTGGCATAGCCCGCAGCTGACATGGCACAAGGTGCCTCTTGGAATTGGGGCTGGCATACCGCTTAGCGCAAGTCATGAGCTATGCCAAGGGGTTTGGTGTATCTCGACTTATGCTGGCATACACTGACTTGGAATCGGCCCCCATGTCTCCCCATCACTATGTATGATGGCCCTCAGGACTCTCAGGTCCCACAGCAAGTAGATCCCTGCCGTTCCGATGGTGGGGAGGGGGGCAGATAGGACTGGCGGTCCTTGGGATCAAGGTCCATTGATAGAAGTAAGGTGGTGATGGGGCGCAAAAAGCCTGATGGAAAACAAATCCTATCAAATAAGTATAACAAGAACATAAATGACAAGCATTTATCAATGCCGAATGTTTGCTTGCTGGCATTTGCATTGGTAGTGTAGGAGTTACAGAGCTGCATAATAGGAATGGCAGTGAAGTATTGAACTGAAGCCAACCCCACCACCACCCTGCAGAGACTGACAGACATTGGGGTGTGCCTTTGGGTCATCAGGCATAACGGCCATGCCATTTCACCACACACTACCCTGCAGACACTGACAAGTCTCACGGTGTGCCTTGGGGTCTTTGGCCCTGATACGCACCCCATTCCATCAAGAAATACAGTGAGATGGGTGCGGTATAGGAGAATGGGGTGAACTTTGGGGCCAAAGAGTCCAAGACACATCTTGATGCCTCTCACTGGCTGCAGGGTGTGAAATGGTATGAGCATTACAGCCGAGAATCCAAAGTCACACCTCTGATGCCTGTCATTCTCTACAGGGTGGGGCATTATGGTCGGAAACCCTAACGCCTCATGCATTAGTTGGTATTTTCACTTCCAAATTTTCAACATGGTTTTTTGTGACCCCCCACCTCATGAACAGTGCCAATATCAGTTTGTTAGCCAAAAGCTGCTTTTGCACAGTGACTATGGCATTTAGCACCACAGGTGCAAAAACACATTCCGAACAGGATGTGAAAAATGACAGCTGTACTGTTTAAAAAATGGCAATGTTGAAAATCTGCAGTGAAAATATTAAAAAAACTGGTGAAGTCACAAGCATGCATAGAAACTGTGCAATGCGCACCCGTAATGTAATTAGTTTGGGGATTTTTTTACAGCAGATTGTCAACACAGGCATTTTGGGACCTCCGATTATGAACAGTGTCCCTGTGATTTTCTTTATCTGTCCTGAACAATAATTTCCCACAGCGACCACGCATTTCTGCACTGAAAGTGTGAAAACACATTTCGGTCATGTTGTGAAAAATGACAGCTGTACTCTTCATAAGGAAGTGTGGAAAAATGCCACGGGTGAAAATCTGGTGTGCAAATATTAAAAATTCATGAACTTACGAGGGTGCATGGAAATTGCGCAATGCTCACTCATAACAGTCATTTTATGGACTTTTGTCACCAAATTTTCAACATAGCCATTTTAAGACCTCTGCTCATGACCAGTGTCACTGCAATTTTCTTAATGTGTCCCATACATTGATTTCGCACACCGACTCGCCATTATGCGCTACATGCTTGTGAAACAGATTTTGGGTGAGATGTGAAAATGACAGCTATATTGCTCATAAGGAGGTGTGGTAAAATGGCAATGTTGAAAATCTGGAGTGCAAATATTAAAATTCATGAACTTACGGCGTGCATAGGAACTGCACAATCGCGCTACGATAAAACAATCATTTTGGAATTTGTTCACAAATTTGCTACAGCATAGGCTTTTGAGAACCCACCTTATGAACACTGACACTGTTGTTTCATTCATCAGTCCCAAAGGTGATTTCGTGCAGTGACTGTGAAATCACCCTTCGAGCCCGATTAATGCCATGACAGTTCCAGAATTCATGAGGAGGGGTCCCAAAAACCCCATGTTGAAAATTTGGTGCCAAAATTCCAAAAAATGCCTGAGATATGCATTAAAGTTGAAAAAAACTTATTTATTGCATTACACAGCTTATTGGCATTTCCTCAGTTCGCGGTCGGCTTTGAAGAGTGCAGACGTGTTCCCGGTCCACCGAAGATCGTCGTGCCAAGCTCAGGAGGTAAGTATGGGGTTAAGTGGGGGTGTGGGGAGGTAGGTTGCACAGAAGGTGGGTGCGGGTGGGCAGGGAGACTGCCGAGGGAACTTTTTTTGTTTACAGGTTTTGTTATGCTTGGCGACGTGGGACGTTTGCCATGCTGGGGTGGGCTCCCAGTGTGGCAGTTGAAAGGCTGTTTGGGGGGCCTGGAGCCGATGGGGGATTGGGCACCCCTGTCGGCCATAACAGTTTTTGCCACGCTGGGGTGCGCTCCCATCGTGGCACCTGGAAAGCTTTTTTTGGGGGGGCATGGAGCCAACGGGGGATTGGTCACCCCGGTCGGCCATACAGTGTGTGTGTGTGTGTGTGTGGTGGAAGCACATGAGCACGCAATATGCGTGCCTGTGGGGGGAGAGCATTGCTCACTGAAGCAGAGCTCTCCCTTTCAACTGTACGGCACTGCATTTTCAACTGCTGTCATAGACAGCTTCAGCATTCATTGGAGAACTGCGGCCATGCCTGCAAACACACTGACTGAATTGGAAGACGGGTGACACACCTCCGAAAACTTGAATGATGGCACTATGTTTCTTGCACATGCATGCAAGCAAACATAAAAATGGTATGTACTTCTATTCTGTTAAGAACCTTTTGTAGTGGTTTGAAATGTTTAAAGTTCAAGATATATAAAATAGTACAATTTTTATTATTTAGTTAGCATGTAGCATTGTTGATGCATTCTCTGAATTGTTTACACAGTTGTGCATTTTTCTGTTTTATCTTATTTATTGGTTCACTTGTTTTTGTATTTTGATGCTGTGCTCCTAGTTTTTGACAGACACTAATGTGTTTGCTAAGTTTGGAGCGCATTCCCTGCTAGTGCTGCCAAGTGTACTGTAAGTGCATTGCTCCTACTGCTGTTACACTCCTGAGTGTGTCATACTTCTACTATTTCCAGTACTGCCACGATGGTGCTGCTCCAGGCCCAAGCTCTCGATATTCCCTGCTGTGAGTGTTTTAGGGTTTTTGATTGGTTGGGAGGTGGGTAGAAAAAAGATCTTCAAGTTCAAGTGTATTCACAAAAGCATGTATAGAAACATGGTTTATCACGTGCTTTATAAAAAAAGTTTCATATAATTCATTAAGTTAAAATGCAGCACACGCAGCAATGGTAGGTAGGTAGGTAAAAATGTATTTTTATACAGGTAATACATGTCATTTGGACATAATCCAGTTTACAAGACAGACCTGTGTAAGTTCCTATCTAAATACATACAAGTAAGTTCCACATTTAAATACATATAAATACAAACAACATAGTATACCTAGAACACATTCAGATAAATTATTATAAAAGAAATCTTAACAGATTCCCAAAAACATCTCCAAGGACCATTTAACATTCACAAATGTGAGCATATAACTCCTTTATAGTATGAATAAATAAAGAATAACTTGTAATTTCTCTCACCTCATCAGCGAGAGAATTCAAAAAACCAGCAGCTTGATATAACAAAGACCTATCCCAATATCTGTTTTGAAATTTACCTACAGCTATTTTATTTAAATGAACTGATCTTGTTAACAACCATTTATGACAATTTTTCACTGAAAATAATAGTAGTGAAATTGGACGATTTACCGATAAGTATTTCATTTTGTGTATTAAAGATAACCAGTGGTGCTGATAGTTTGTATCTAAAGGCAACCAATTTACTTTCCTCAGCAATAGGCAATGATGAATCCGATAATTTCCCTTTAATACATATCTTGCTACACGATAATAAATTTTATCTAATCTAGACAATAGAACTTTATTTGTATTCCTATATATTAATTCACCATATCTTAACACTGGAATGAGTAACTGATCTGCCAGTTTTTTCCTATCTGGAAATGTTAAACAATCGGTACTTCTTCGTAACGCAATTCATATAACTTTTAATTAAAACAGCTTATCTCTATTTTAGAAACATTCTTTGTGCAAAATCAGCAACCACAAAAAGTGTCCTAGGGCACTGGCTAAATAAAAGCTTATGAGATCATTCATTACCGTCTCCTGTATGAATTTTGTATACAGCTAGAGTAATCCATACATCTCTTTCCTTCAAGAACAGTTTGTGACACAGAAGTAGATGAAGCAGTGTTACTTTCAGATTGTTATCACAAATATGATAGTCATAATCCTTTGTTTTGGCCCAAAAGCGCCAGGCTCATGTGTTAAGGTTCGTTAGTACTAGTCTGAGTTTAACTAAGGCCTTTCTGTGGGCAGTGTTTTCACAAAATTAAAGATGATAGTTGTGGTTCTTGTCTTGAAACTGTACCTCCTTGTAATAAAAGGCCATATGAAACATTTCTGCTATGTTGTTGATGTTGGCTGCATATATGTTATCTAGCAGTCTTTGCTTTACTAATGAACAAAGGTTTTGAGCATTTACTACAACATAAGGATCTTATATTGAATTAAGACCCTTATTTTGTAGATAGTTGTTTAACTTTGCAAACCAGCTGCTATTAAAACGTTTACTTAGAAATTCTTGCCTCAAAGATTAGGCAACCTGTTTGCTTCCATTGTTACTATTTTGGCCCAATAACCCAAGGCTCTAAAATATGCAAGGATCTCTATATTATGCATATTTGCCTCAATTCTAAGTAGCACAGTAGGGGTGTCTTTGGGCAAGCCCAACACCATTCTAATAAAAAAAATGTGGTCTGTCTCCAGTTGTGGCATAGTTATTAGTGCTGTGCAGAATATGGAATTCCACCAACGAAATTAGCATGGAATGACCATTCTGTCACTGGAATTTCCGCTGGAAATTTACTGGTTCTTCGACGGAATTCCACCTGCTGTGATCCGCAGAATAATATTCCATGGAAATGCATTTTTTTCTTCGGAAAATCAATCTGCAACCATTTCCGCAGAAAATATTGAGATCCACAGAATAATATTCCATGAGACAGCAATTTATATGTGGAAAATCGTTCTGCAGGCATTTCCATGGAAACTATTGAGATCTGCAGAATAAAATTCCATAGAAATGTTGTGGAAAAACTCATTTCGCATTTCACTGCAGTGAAATTCTACCATTCCATTTCTGGTGAAATTCAGTGGAATTTTGAAAATTCTGTGAAATTTCATTTTGCTGGAATTTGAAAATTCCACACAGCACTAATAGTTATGTAAGGGGCCCCGATTTCTGTGCCATATAACAGTTGGGCATTTACTTAGCTGTTTTACATGAGCATCCCATTTTTTACTTTTGTCAAGTACCATCCGTAAATATTTCTATTGTTGCACCTCTTCTAAAATTATATTACCAAAGGACAAGCTATTTTGTTTATTAATCTTTTGCCCCAAACCTCTATTTTTTGCTTTTGTGAACTGATTTGCAAATCTAAGGAATGCAGGTGATTTACTGTTGAGCTAAAATCATCTCTCTTTATACCCACTTTGGTTCTACTTAACAAAATAGTGTAATTTGCATACATCAACACTGCTAATTCCAACCCATTTATTAAAGGTATATGAGTATTTTGTGAGCATAAATGCTCCATCAATGTCTCTACGTAAAGGTTAAAAAGAGTTGGGGCATGTATGCACCCTTGCTTTACCCCCTGATCTGTCCTTACTGGTTCTGTTTCTGTTAGTCTACCATCTCTACTGTATTGTAGTTTAACTGCAGTTGCATAGTGCAGCATTTGAAGAATGCACAACATTCTTTTACCAATTATTTTTGTTCCTGGTATGCCCCATAGTTTCATTCTATTGATGTTATCAAAATCCCCTTTTATATCTATGAAAATTGCATACCATTTTTTTATGAATAACATATTTGTCAATAAGATATTTCAAAGTACAGATATGATCTGAGGTGCTATACCCACTTCTAAATCCTGACTGGAATACGGATAACAAATTCTTGTTTTCAATTCATTCTTGCAATCTGGCAAGAAGTATTCTAGTATAAATGTTTGAGCTACAGAGAGACGATTAATAGGTCTGTAGCAAGAAGGGTCAGATCTAGCAACCTTCTTAAAAAAGAGGGACTACCAGACCTAATTTCCATTGCTCTGGAGCTATACAGTACTTGTTAATAATTGTAAATAACCTAGCAAGTATCGGAGTCCATCACTCAGGATCCACCGCAAAACATTTTCAGCAAGGATGTTATCTACCCCATGTGCATTATTTTTTTTACATTTTTGTAACATTTTAAACTTCAATTGTTTGAACTGGGGGCCATTTGTCTGGTTCATTACTAGGGGAAAAGCTTTTTACCACCTTTTCTGAGTTGTGTAACATACTAAAATGTTTGACATAAATCTGGCAATTTGTTAATCTGTTTTGCTGCACTTAATGTGATGATTGCCCATTCTGGTATGGCTGGGTGTTTATTTTCTGTTGCATTTAATACACATTCACTAAAGCTGTGGCCTGCGAGTTTTTTTTTTCAGCACTTGCCATTATCCGTTTGAGCTCTCAGTGTGTCTGCCGGGTCTTATATGTCATATTTATGTCTGTGGGACTTGTGAGAGATGGGCTATAAGTAATAGACGTGTTTTTGAAAATGGAGATTTGGGAGTAGAATTAAAATGAGGGTCTGTTACTGCTGTGCAGTGGGGGTGAGAGCAAAGGTCAAGGGGTAATGTACAGAGGCCATTGCAAACTATTCAAGAAGTTGTGAGACATACAGTAGTAATGTTAAAGAAGCATTATAAAATGTGGTGGGAGACTGGGAGTGAGGTATCTTTAATTGTAGTAGGTAAAAAAGTTTGAAGGAAGCTGATGGTTTCTCTTTCTGCCTCTCTCTTCTCTAGGCCAGAATCTCAAGTCTCTCCTTTGAGCTGAGAGCTCAGGAATCAATAAGCTAGGATCTCAAACTGAACTGAGCTGTCTAATACTCCACCTTTCTCCTGCATATGATGCTCCACCTTCTTACATATGAAATTGGAGGGGTTGTCAGCCACTGAGAACATGTACGGCATGCACACTGATTGACAGTCTGCCTAAGCTGAGGGGGGAGGGAGGGAGGAGCCTGGAATGTTCCATTACTTATACACTTCTTTGACGACTGTTAACAATCTACTAACTAGATGCAATCCAGGTGGGTGTAGGAGGCTGGTTACATGAGTTCTAGAAAACACCAGACCAAATAAAAATTCTGAGCTTTTAAAAGCCAAGATTTCCTATGAAAGTACAAGGATTTCCCACCTTACATTAGCACAGCAAATGTCTTGCACCAACCAAGAAAGGCAATTTCACTATGCTGACTTGAGATAATACAATAGATAAGTCCTTCTGAAGACAAATCCCATCAAGCACCGATACAGCAGGTGTCAACTGTATGTTGGATGGACACTCTCCATGTGAACATGCCTCACCAGAACCAGAAACATGTATCCCTCTGTTTTGCTTTCAGATTAGTTTTGAAACCTTGTCTTGATCACTGTGCCCAGTTTTCAAGTAGTGTATGGGAACAACAACCCTCAAAAACATAAAACTATTTTGAAAGAGAAACAGAGGTACTATATTACTCTGATACACTGTACACTTAGAGTTGGGGATGTGAAACACCTATGATACTGAGCATACCAATCATTAATGGGGACTGGTTTTGCATTAAACAGCAACCAGTGTAATCAATTTAAGGGCTCATTAGAGATGAATTACCTTGCTGCTTTGCAAACTGACAGGGGTGGAGTGACAGTTTCGCCTCATCAGTCCAGACACTGTAATTAATGGCTCCCACTGTCAAGAGGTGGGACATCCTGTCTAAAAGCCTACAAAGAGGCAGCCAGTGGAGGTGAGTTAAAGACCAAGTAAAGCTACAGACAAAAGAGCCACAGGAAAGATCCTAGGGCAGTGAGTGGTATTTATTGCCGCAGAGGGAGAGGGTCCAGCTAGGAGAGAGCAGAATCAGGATTACTTTGGAGAGTTAGGGCACCAGAAACCCAAGATCTGCAGCAGGGAAATCATCAGAGAGGGAGAGAGAGAGAGAGAGAGAGAGAGTGTACTACAGGAGAGAGAGAGATATCACATTTGAGGTACACAGCTGAAGTGGGGAGTGGAGGCTAGGGAGTGGGTCCCCAACTAAAGCACAAGGAGAAGGATGTTGCAGGTTGTTCCAGAGAAAAGTCTGCTCCAGGGCATGAAGAATTAAGAGAGCACAACAGCAGAGAAGGTAGCCCCAGGAGCCACAACCACCAGCAGGGTTAAGAGATGATACACATTTTGGGGTAGGGTTCCACCCTAGGGGAACATATAGCTGGGAGTATGCTAGCTACCAGACCATGCTTATGGGGTTCATGGAGTCTAACAGAAGTCCCAGACTGGTCAGGCGAGCTATTGCAGTATTGTTCATTACATAGGTATTGCAGAAGATCGGCCAGTGTATAACACCTTTAGGTAGCCAGACTTAGTGGTGCAGAACAGTGAGCCCCCTTTGACAGAGAACTACTGTACCTGTGTAGGGTTATGACTATTATCAATTACGACTCAGAACATCTGGACTACAAAGGACAAGACATTGTCACTAGCAGCCAGGAGCAACAGAGCAGACCCCATGAGGCCAGGGGCAGCACACTTCAACAGGCCTAATTGAAGCAACACATTCCACCAAATCCAGAAACAGCATGCCACTCGCCACCCCCAGACAACCTGGAGCAGCATTTTATAGTGGATCTTCATCCATGCCAGGACTGTGAGAGCAGTCAGGCCTGGGTAATTAGATTCTGAGCAGTTGGCAAACATTGTAGGTATTGGCAGACTGGTCTAATTGAGGTTGGTGAGGGAAATGTGGGGAAAATTGTGTTGTACCTCAGATTAAGTCCTGTAATTGTATTAGTCTAGTGAAGTATCACATACAATGTTAGTGCTTCAGGTTACACTGCACTTCAACAGTATATCAAAGGTGGTGGCAGCACTACCTTAAGCAGCTCATGCTGACATGGATGCAAGTCTATCAAACATCTATGCCACTATTTAAAGGGCTGTGTTGTCTTAAAAACAAACCTTACTTGGTAAAAACCTCTTATGACAGCCTAACACAACCAACCTCAATAGGCTGCACTGGCTATTCCAGTAAGTTTTCATCACATACCTGAAGACTCCCTTTAAAGAAACATGTACTGTACGTTTAAGATTTATTTTTTGCTCTAGAAACATAGAATATGTCAACAGAAAAGGACCGCTGGCCCACCCTGTCTGCCCAGATGGTCCCTGTCTGTCTGATGGACTTAACTAAAAGTTTTTCTAGTGCCGCAGAACCATGTTTGCATTTTTCCTTAGGACTTCTCAACAGACCGGTTTGGGGTCATATGTACTGCAGAGGTAACATTCTCAGATTCCTAGGATGGTCGGTATGGACTGCTCGGCAAGATCATACCACTTTCATACCAAATCCAAAGCAGCTTTGATATCACCTACAGAGTTTAAAACTTGACAGTCCTCTCAGCAGAAGTATAAAATGTGGAAAGCAGCACAAAAACAACTCCAGCAAAAGTTTTACAACTCCCCTGCTGAAACAAGGAAAGACACGGACACCCCAAGCTAACCGCAAAGGTATAAAAAAGTTTTCACAATGCTCCGGAAGGATACGTATTTGCACTGATGGCCTTAGACAGAGAACCCCAGCTGTAGAAGCACAGTGGCATCTAAGTTTGGTTATGGCTTGCATGCAATCAGGACAAGGGTGAAGGTGGAAATAATAGAGCAAAAAAATCTGTATTCACTGAAAAGCAGTGGCCAGTAGGACAAAACCTAATCAGTCCTTGCTGAACCCTAAAAAGATGTAGTCCCTTCACTGTGCCAGAGAAGAAAGGAGCTGTGGCATACATCCTTTGTCTAGAGGAGAAGGTGTTAAAAGGAAGACCTTTCCTTAGCTAAGGGAGTCAGAAATATGTAGTGAAAATTCAGTGTGATTACTTGCTGCCCAAGTTGCATTTCAAGTTATATGTGTCATAACCAGAGTGATTCCAACTCAACTCTGTTCCTATTTCAAACTTAAGTGCAGGCATGTAAGGACATCACTTCATTGCCCTCTATTTCCATACTGTGGTTTACTGTATTTTATCACTTTACTTATGAGACTGTGGCCATAACAAAATTCATATAGTTGCATACAGTAAAACCATAACCACTGAAACTGTTCAGCAGCACTTAGTTTCACAGGGTGGTGTCTGTGGAGTGATAATCTATGATGTTATCATGCTGTAAAATGTGTTTTGTTCCTCATTAAAAAACAACAAATAACGCATGCCTTTAACTGCTATGAACAAGTTGAAACATTGGCTTAAATTTACTCACTAATCTTATTTGATTGAATGAAACAAATGACAGTAATGATTGATTGTGCTTATTAGACCTAAACTAAAAACAACATGAGAGCAGTACAGAAAATAATGTCATGAGACTATGCCATTCTGAATTTCCCAGGCATAAGGACTACAATTCAGTAATGAGGTCCTGGGGGCGTGATGCTAGAATCAGAATGCCCAAACAACTCTGCAGAATGGCACTAATTACAATGGGCTCCATTCAGAGAGGCATGTGCACTGCTTCCCATAGTGCACAAGTCTCTGCATGGCACAGAGGCAGGATATTTACGTGAATGGGTCCCCTAACAGATACACCATCCCTCACCTGGATGCATAGGTCCCTCCTTTTTATTATGTTTGATGCGCATGCACACCAAACATTTTGTTACACTGAAAGGGTATTTCAGGGGTGTGTTACTGCCGATTCCATTGTAGTTCAGAATAGCAGGGGCTCAGCAGTCTAGACCAATGACCACACACTGTGGTCATGACATCACTTCCTGCTTGCTGGGTGGGAACTTTGTGTACTTCAAAGGACCAAACTGCTCCAATCAGAGAGGGCTTCCGTCCTTTGATATACCTGAAGCCAGTCAGCAAGTGGCTTTCAACACCAGGAGCAGACTCAGAAGTGTGCGCGAGAAAGATCATGGTCCGTTACGACACTGACAGCAAGCGCAACATGTGGAGATGAATCTTATCGAGAGTCATCTGCTAGCAGCAGCAAATGGGCTGACAGGCAGATAGGGAAACACTGCATGGCATAATGTAATACATGTTGTATAAATGTTCAAATGTTTTGGTAGGAAATTCAGAACACTCACAGCAAATATGTGCTATTGTTCTTTTATAAATATAGCAGCTAGCAGGATTTTTCTAAGTGGCTTAAGTCAGGGGGTGCTTTTTTTAATTTGTTGAAGAAATGTGTCCAAAGGCATGTTCTGTTACAGTATTCATTAACACAGTCGTTTCAAAGCTCTATAGGCAGAAATTTACCTTTTGCTTTAATAAGAGCAGATACTAGGGGCACATCAGCATACCAAAACATTAATGGACTCCCTCTTCAGCCAGAAGTAAAGAGCCACCTCATCCTTGCAAGTCTAGAAGGAGGCTTGGCGAGGAGAGTGAGTTTATTGCGAACTTAGTGCTAGCAAGGAGGAGGGAGTTAAGAAGATCCTGAGCCTGGGGCCAGGCTCTGTATGTAAGCATGTGAATGTGCAGGCTGGCACATGGTGAAACATTCTGGAGAACTCCACAGCAGCTGTATGCAGCAGCATCACATGTCTCTGGACCGACCGACTGCACTCGCTCGCTCTCATCGACTCTGGCTGACTGCTCATCCAGACTGATGCATGCTCCTCAACCTCACAGCACTCACTGGCCACACACCTTCACATTAAAATCTGTTACTGGAGGGAGTGGCTTAGTCATCATTCAAGATGGTAGCATAGTTTCTGAATGGTGATCTACCTGGGGTAAATTTCATTATAAAGCAAGGCATTACAGTACCTGAAAATAAGGAAGAACTCCTCAACCAGTTGCCGTATAAAGGTCTTCACTACAAAAACAATGGTCTTCTGAGTCACGCTCACTGTTCTGGTTACATGACTAAGCTCACTGCTCCACATTCCGGCTCGACCACATGGCAGCCTGACACAACGGTGGCCCTGTCCAGGAGATGTTATCTGCGCTAATGAACAGAATGGAGGAATTAATGCTTGCCTCCAACAATACAGCTGTCACACTACACCATTTGGACCTGCGGTTGGGCAGCATCGTACAAAAAGCAGCCTTGCAGGAAACTGCACTTGACGCCACTGCATCACCCTGTGTGAGCAAGCCCAACAGATCAAGACTCTCCAGGACAAAATGGAAGCTCTGGAAAACAGGAGCTGTCATAACAACGTACGGCTCCTGGGTTTCCCAGAGGGGTGTGAAGAAGAAAGAACTGTACACTTTCTCCAGAAGGATCTCCCTAAAATCTTCCAGTTCCCTGAGGCTACTCGCATTATCATCGAGTGGGCCCACAGCTCTCTACAACCCCATCCAGCCACCAACGAGAGGACCAGGCCAATTCTGGCATGGCTGCTGAATTTCACTAAGAAAGAAGCAATCCAGTCCAGGGCTAGAGAACTGGGCACCCTGGACTGGAATGGGTACACGATCATGATTTTTCAAGACTACTCCCAAGACCTGGCCCAGCATAGAAAGGCATACACGGAGGTATGTCACCGGCTGCACTAACTGCATGTGCCATTCTCCCTGAAATACCCAGCCATACTGAAGCTATCACATAATGGCACCCTGATTCAATTTAATACCCTTGAGTTGGCAGCTGACTTTATCGCTAAAACATGGCCTGGAAGGGAGAAATCTACCAGCAGCCCTACACTAGGCTGATAGGCACCAAGTCTCAGTCAGCCTGGGGGCCAGACACCTCAGAGAAACAACACGGAACAGTGTACTGAGGACTGGGTCCAGCAGAAGGAAGATCGACAGGAGCAGCCATCCAGGAACCCTAGAAACCAGAAACGGAACCAACAAGCACCGTATTCCAGAAGAGAGCATCGTCAGGATCGCAACCAAGAGGACGCCAGGCAGGGGAAGACAGGTCCACCCAGGGATAACAGCCCAGGGGCACACTCCAGCCCATATTTTTCGAAGAATAGGTATGATCCATTGATGGCAGCCTCTTTGGACCAGTATTTTGAGAAGTACCTGGAGATGGACATGTCCCTTTCTGAGTGCCCAGAATGAGTAATCCCGCTGAATGAGCAGCCATGGACTGATTCTGCTGAAACTGGGCTGCCCCAATTTCATCTCATGGACTTGGCCTTCCCTACAGACCTGTTGACTGGAACCTCACACAGCTGCCAGAGACTGAGAACAGGCCTCTTTTGGAGGCTGCTCTTCCCCAACTACCCAAATGATTTGGGGGCTGCTCAGATAAATATTTTGACATCAAGGGGTAGTGTGGGGAACGGAATCTAATGGGAGGGAGTGATATGGGGTGGTTGAGCTGAACCAGCACTCTGAGATTTATTGCTGCAGCTGGGCTGATCCCCCCATAGGCTAAGAGATTTAAAAATTGACAGGGTAACTTTTTACCTTGCCTCCTCTGATCACCTTACTATCCCCCCTGATGGGACTTATACAGAGGGAGTTTTTTTTTCGAATGTATTGCATGTGCTAAGATGATCCAGTGCAATTAGGATTGATGCTGATGACTAGTTCCTGCTGAACACATTGGGGACATGGGAGGGGTGATCATCCAGACCATGGCTTCTCGGCACTGACCGAGATCACCTGCAAACTTCCCAACTGTACAGGAACAGGATCTTTAAACCGCCCCTCCCCCCAGTGTTTCATACCTTGGGGGTGAGGGGATTAAGGAGTATCATGCTTTGATCTGGAGGGACCCCCACTCACACACATGAGGGGGGTGGCTCATATCACTGATGATGGTGTCAGCCCTACTACCCCTAATCAGCAAACGCTGACAGTATAGGGTTATTTCCTAGATACGGATCTAATTCGGCAGGCCTGAAACATGCACCACATGCATTGGCTGTGAGCCTATATCTATATGTCATCTTCTCTGTTGCATAGTAACTAGCCACCACTGGGACCACTGAACTCTTCACTTTACCATCCCTCCAATGGACTGGCAAGTAGCTGGCACACATGACCCCCCCCCCTCCCCACCAGAGCACACCAGAGCTCTCCCTCTTACCCCCAGGGTCTTAGATAGGCCCCAGTTGAAGGACTTTCAATAGATATTACAGCTCACCTGTAGCTCCGGGTAGAAGCCACTCTGTTGGGTTCTCCCTACTTGGACAGTGAGGTATCCCTGCTTGGGATACTATCACAAAGATAGGATATCTATAGTGTGCCTTAGCACACACATAGGCTTGGAGTACCCACCCAAGTTTTGTCCCTCCCAGTGACAGTCAGGCAAGCATTGGGCACTGATTTGCCCAGCCATATCTCAGACTGTGTCTCTAAATAAGTGTTGCTTACTCAGGTGTATATAGTTCTAAGTGTGCTCTGCACAGCACTGTCTTTCTACTTTTGCTGTTGTACGTGTTACCGTATACTAAGCCTCTCCAATAAGAGAGGGATAAGAGCATACAGTTAGTGGTTAAGTTATAGCTTATAGCAAATGCTGCAGACAGTTGTTATATTTAGGTTAGTAAAATACCAGGGCCCCATCGCTAGCTTAGATACAGAAGTTCAGGGGGTCCTCGGTTGTGCCCTTTCCACCAACGTCTTACTCCACAGTCGTATTCAGTACCAATTTCCTAATTAAATATGGGGTAGATGGTGTTTCATACCTGGAATGTTAGGGGCCTGAATGCCCTATTAAGAGGAAAAAGGTCCTCTCCCACCTAAAATAGATTAAATCCCAGGTGGCCTTCTTACAAGATACTAAACTGACACATAATGATCACTCTATGTTGGTAATGGACTGGGTTGGACAGGAGGTACATGCCAAGGCCGCCACCAGGAAGAGAGGAGTGGCCATCCTGATTCATAAGTCCCTGCAGTGGTCCCTAGTTGCCTCTGCTGCTGATCCAGAGGGTAGGTGGGTTACAGCCACCTACAATACCCAGAACAGACCTGTCATCCTCTGCAACTTATATGTACCCAACCAAAATGACTCACAATTCTTTCATGCCTTGGGTGAAACCATCTCTGCCTTCTTCCCTCCCAACTGCCCCCTGCTGCTTGGGGATGACTTTAACTTCATCCTGGAACCTCAAGTGAATAGAAAAGACAATGGCACTGAAACACACTGGGGGGGGGGTGAGGGCATTGCAGCAGCTGATAACTGACTCTGGGAATGTGTGGAGGCTGTTTCACCCCTGTGAAAGGGACTATACTTTTCACTCAGAGACCCACTCTACACACAGCAGACTGGACTTTTGGCTGGCTTTCCTTCCCCTGTTACAATACATTACTGACTCAGCCATCCTGTCCAGGATGATCTCAGAGCGTGCTCCTGTCCAGATGCTCATAACATGGAGATCAGTAGCCCCCCCAAAGGAAAATGGCATTTGGACCTCCTTCTTATAAGTGACCCAGACCTTGTCCCGTGGGTAAGAAATGTAGCCTCACTATTTCTGAAAGACAACCCCACTGTAGATACCTCAGCTGGGACCACTTGGGTGGCCTTTAAGGCTACCATAAGGGGTCAAATCATGGGGTATTCTGCAGCCAAATGCAGAGAAAGGGAAAAGATACTGGTGGATCTAGAGACTAGACTCACCAAGGCAGAGTTGACCTTCAAAGCAATGACCTCCCCATCCCCGAGTTCTACCACAGGCAAAGAAATCGTGGGACTCTGACTGGAAACCAATGAGCTTCTCAGCCAAAAGGGTGAAGTTACTATTCTCTGCCTCTGGCATACCCTTTGGGAGGGAGGAGACAAAGGAGGGAAGGTTCTAGCCTACCAACTCCACAAACAGCAGGCCAGCAGACATATACCAGAACTGAAGAACCCCCAAGGGGCTGTTATGATGGCCCCATAGGATATAAATAAGGTCATGGCCTCCTTCTACTCAGAGCTATACTCCACCACTCACCCCTCACCACTGTTAGGTACCCAGTCCTTTCTGGACAAGCTTCACCTTCTGAAAGTGACCCAGGCACAATCGATGGCTCTTGAGGCCCCCTTCACAGTGGCGGAGGTTGAGGTGGCTATAGTGAGTTTGCAAGCAGGGAAATCTCCAGGGGGAGATGGATTTATTACTGACTTTCACCAGACCCTTGCACCCTGTACTGCCCCCCCTCCTCACAGAGGTATTTAATGAGGTAGAATCAACTGGGACCTTCCCCACAACCCTGCGTGAAGCCACCATCATAGTCATCCCCAAGAAAGGGACGGACCCCACCAATGCAGGGAGTTACAGGCCAATTTCATTAATAAATGTGGACAGCAAGATTTATGCCAAGGTCCTGGTGGCCAGACTTAGCCCCCTCCTTGCTGGTCTCGTCTATCCCTCCCAGGTGGGTTTCATACTGGGCTGTCATAGTTCAGACCATGTAAGAGCCCTGGTGACTCTAATGCACTTGGGTCATACCTTACATACTCTAGCTGCTGCCATTGTGATGGATATCGAGAAAGAATTTGATTCCCTGGAATGGGACTACCTATATACGGTCTTGACCCACCTGGGAGTGGGAGACAGGCACAGATCATATGTGCAAGCCATCTACACTAAACCTAAAGCCCAAGTGGCCACTAATGGCATCCTCTTTGAACAGTTTCCTCTAGAAAGCGGAACTCGACAGGGATGCCCCCTCTCCTCTCTCCCGTTTGTGCTGGCAGTGGAACTGCTTGCGGCTGCTATTGGGTAACACCCAGATATTAAGGGGATCAGGATTGGAACTACCACCTACCCCACCCTAATGTATTCAGATGACCTACTCATCCCACTATGCTGAGGCTCAGAGCTCTCTCCCTCACTACTGTCCTTGCTGGACACCTTCACCGGCTCTCTGGCTAAACCAGGTCAAAACTGAAATGATGCCTTTTAATAGTTACTGCCAACAACACCTGGCCTCTAGCTTAGGGCTGTTATGGGCACCTAGTGGAATTACATATCTGGGTATCAAAATCACCCCCCACATTAAAGACATCTGGGTGACCAACATCCAGCCCCTCCTGAGCTCCACAAAAACTGAGTTTGAGAGGTGGAAGTTCCTAAGGCTTACGCTGGCAGGGAAGATTGCAGCCATCAAAATGGTTACTGCTCCCAGGATTTTTACTTGCGAGCGCATATTCCCCTTGCCCTCCTCAAGAACTGGGCTCAACCCATAGATAGACTTATCAGGGACATTCTGTGGGAAGGGGCCAAACCACGTTTCAATCATAACTAACTCAGGGCCCACTGGTCACATGGGGTCTGGAACCTTCCCTGGATGGAAGGATACAAATGGGCTTTCCAAACAGCCCAGACCATGTACTGGCTCAGGAGGAGCCCAAATCCCTCTCCCCCATGGGTTCTTATGGAATCAGACCTGTACAATGTATTATGTGCACCCTCCCTTCTGTTCTCCCCTCCCAGATCTCAGGGGACCACATCCCCCTCCCCTACAGTGGAGGCTTCCAGGAACATCTGGCATATTACTCATGCCAAGCTGGGGATGGATCCACTCCCTACACAAAACCCCCCTCTGTGGCAAAACCCACACTTTTCCATAGAGAATAAAACCCTTGCCTGGACTCAGTGAAAGGACAAGGGAATACAGAGAGTTGAGGACATTATGAATCCCCATCCTTTAGGAATTACCTCTTTCCAGACCCTACAACAGGGATGGGGGCTCCCCCACACAGACTTTTGGAGGTACCTACAAATCAGAGAGGCAGTCAGGCCTACCCTAAAGTCCCTCATCCCCTACAAAAACCCCAGCTAGTTAAAGGCCTGGCTAAGCCTCCCCAAGAGGTTAGTGGGGAAAATTTATATGAGCCGTAGGAATACCATTCCCTCTCAATCAAATGAATCCAGGTGAAAATGGGAGAAGCTACTAAACTGTACAATTGGGGAGACTCAGTTGATACAGGCCTGGAAGGACTCCCACAAATGGTACAGGAATGTCTGCATGAGGCTAGTTCAAAATAAAGTGTCTCACTGCTGGTATAAGACACCAACCATACTCTACAAGGCTAAACGTCTGGCCTCTTACAATTGTTGGTGGTGCCATGCCAAGGGAGGTAACTTGCCACACATACTTTGGTCCTGCTCTAACCTCTCTCAACTATGGAAACAGGTCTGTCACATGGCTACTGCCATCCTGCATAAAAGAATACCCTCCTCTCCTACCTTCTTTTTGCTGGGGATCAAGGAGGACCTTCCACCCCTTACCCCTCAGGAGTACAGATGGCTGGCTCTACTAGTCATCCAAATCAAACAAGCAATTGTATGTAAGTTGTGCTCCAGCCTGGCCCCTACAATGGGAGAAGTGATGACTTCCATGACTTCTCTAGGCTCACTGGATAGAATGTCTCACCTACAATCATACCAGATGCAGAAATTCTGACAGTGCTAGGCTCCCTTTCTGGAATTCACCTGCCCCAATAGGGCATAGGCTAATGGAGCTGTATGCCCCCACCCTGCCCCCTCCTGGTTATTCTGGTTATTCTGGATTGAAAAGCAAGTGATTAGGCACAAATACAGTCTTAGTCCATAAGATCCCACTCTCTCATTTGTGGAGATGTCCACAGTCACCCAAATAACTGGAGTTGAAGTTGTACTGGTACTGCTGTTAACTGTAATATGTCTAGTACTTATACTGTTAATACTAAGTGACCTATCGCAGAGCAAAGTTTCTTTGTGTGTTCTCTTGTTCTGTTTCAGAGGGTAGGGATATGAGTGCCCCACAGAACTGAATCCACACCTCTTGGATCCCACTGGCAGCCTTTAAGTGTCACCAAGCAGACAGACAGTCATGTGTGGGATTCACCCCCTCCCTTCCTCATTCCCATTAGAGATGCAATGGGTAAGTATGACTTCTTCTTGACTCCTTATGGCATGACCATTATGGGTGCAAGACTCAGTGTGCCATCTCAGTCCCATCCTTTAGTATACAGGAGCAGAAGGGACATCCCTCCTCCCTACCCTCTTGCCCCCTCCTCAGGGTGTCAGGCAGACTAAGGAGGACAGTAGGCCTCCTTGGGATGAGGCGAGTATCCTCTTACAGTTCTTTAACCCCCGCACTCTGTAACCACGTGCAGAGAAGTTGTGTGCTAGTTGGTGTGTTTCCACTGCACTGTAACTGTACTTGTTCTGATGCTCATTTACTATGTATCTTGGAAAATAATAAAAAATTACAACCAAAATCTGTTACTAGTAAGTCATGGAATGGGATGATTTTGTTTCCATTTTTGAACTACTGAAAAAGGAGTTTTTATTTATTTTTATTTATTTCAGAAGAATCAGCTATACCTTTGAGTCATAGACTCCTTTACAAAGGTTCTACGTCACATATAACAAATCTATTACACAAGTACAGTTAGTACAGTTACAGAATACAAATACAGTGATTAAGACAATGAAAGATTAAGTTACAACTGGGAAGTATAGGCTAGTATGAAGGATCTAAGCGTAGTTTGAGAACAGTTTAAAGGAGACTGGAGACTTATCCCTGAAAAAGTGGGGCAGAGAGGAGTAAGCAGAGGCAGGCCAGAGGCCATTGTCGGTAGTAGAGGGACAGGGCACTAGTTCATAAGCAGTCACAGTCACTTGAGGAGTGAAGATGGGCCCTAAGGTGCGTTTTGAAATGGCCAATTCTTTGATCAAGACGCAAGGAGAAGGGTAGGTTATTTATCCACAAGGGTGCCCTGTAGCAAAAGGATCTTTGAAATTGAGTGGTGCGACAGGGAGGGATGGAGAAACAAAGGGTGTCAGAGCTCCGGGTATGTTTAACTTTAGAGTCCAAGGTGATTAAGGAGGTGAGGGATGCGGGGAAAGGCCAAGGGTAATTTTTTTAGCTAATACACAAGTATGGAATTTGATTCTGTTATCAAGGTTAAGCCAATTTGTGTCCTTATATAGCACACAAGTGTGGGTGAGTCTGTCACATCCTAATATCAGATGACAGGCCTTGTTTAGCACAAGTCTAAGACTATCAAGGGCTGAAGGGCTTGCCCCTCCAAAAGTCAGAAGGCCATAGTCAAGTAGGGAGAGAACCGAGGAGGAGATAGCAAGTTTGAGGGCATCCGGGGTAAGGCAGTGTTTATAGCGGTGCAAGAGCCCTAGTCTGATGTTTAGGGCCTTGGATAGTTTGCACAAGTTGCCAAAAGTTCTAAGAAACTAAGTCAGTGTTTTGCGAGCTCTGGGGATGGATGTTTTCGAGTTTTTACCATGCGACCAGTCAGAGTCAAGGTTGTATTTGCTGTATAATGCATGGGACTACAATTTATGTTTGAGTAGCCCACATTGTAATAACACGCAATTGAGAGTGTGTCTGTTGTTATTTAGATAGGTAGTAGTGCATTTCTAATCTGAAAGGTCACAAAGTGACAGTTTCTCATGTGTTATGACGGTGTTGCTGCAGAGGGTTCACAATGATCAGGGACGGCATGCAAGCATGCTTCAGACAGGCACCCCACAATGCTGAAACACAAGCTGTGGGAGAGCAGCAGGCAGTATCCAATGTAAACCAAAAAAATAGGGGGTGGGGATGGTGACCAATATTGCTCTTGGTATTATATGGGTCCAAGTTTGTGTGTGTATTCTAGCTGCTTCAGATTTCACCTAAGTGAGGGTATGAGTGAAATCTAGACTGCCAAATAAAAATGGTAAAAGGTTCACTCAGGGTCTGACAGTCCAGATTTCACCCATACCCTTACTTACATGAGATCTGAACCAGCTAGAATGGGTGAGCCAGAATGGTAAAAAATGGACCAACTGGTCTGGCTGGAACAACCGGAATATGCTAGTTGCACCCAATACATTTGATCTGGCTGGATTAGCCAGACCAACAGCTGAACCATGCAAATTGCACCAGTCCAGTTGGTCCGGCCAGATCAGCCAATCTTATTTCACCATTTTGGTATGGGTCCTGCTGGTCCAGATTCTACCCATCCCCACAGTTACAAGCAGAAAGTTTGCAAATATATTCCAGCAGCCAGCTTGACTGCTGATGTGTTTTGTATTGGTTCTTGCTTGACTAACATGTTGATGTTAGTGTTCACAAAAAAAGGTTTCACATCACATTTTTGTGCCCCCTTGCACTGGCACAGGTTTTCACTGGAACACTCTGGCATCTTCTTCCACCCCCACATACTTAAATCCATCAGCCCCCATGAAGCCTCTGTTGACCACCAGAAAGGTACAGGGTGGGGGATGTACCCCCAAGTGTTTCCAGCATCAGATGATGGATGAGCCAGCAGGTACTGGCTCAGATGTACTGGGGTCCCTAGAAGCTGACACCAGAGCCACTTTTCCTTGTTCTGTTGTTTTTTCCTTTGGTCCCTTAAAGACGTTGGCACATGAGGGGGTTGAATGTGTGTGCACAAGCGTTGCATTCACAGTGCTGGTCCGCAGCTGACATCTTCCCCC
Organism: Neoceratodus forsteri; assembly: GCA_016271365.2. Taxonomy (NCBI): domain Eukaryota; kingdom Metazoa; phylum Chordata; order Ceratodontiformes; family Ceratodontidae; genus Neoceratodus; species Neoceratodus forsteri. Next base: position 1,407,463,934 of record CM028130.1, on the reverse strand, counting down.
ACCCAGTCAGCACCCCCCAGTTGCTTTGCTATATGTGGTAACCCTAGTGGCAGTATTGCAGCAAGGGTGGCAGCCCTCCCTTCCTGGATGACAGTGCCCTCTGGGACGCTCAATCCTTCCCCTCAATGGCCTAGGCTCATTTACAAACTTGGGTTGCCGGAATTGCAAGCAGTAACCATACCACTGTACCGATGGAGCACCACCTTCAGTAAAAAGTTCTAAATGTTATATTAACTTTGTTTTGCTTTGACCAGAATGGTGTTCGTAGCTAAACTGTGGTTGTCCTGGCTGAGAGAGTTCATGGATTGAGCCCAACATGGAAATGTGAGTATGTGGTTCTCTGTTGGAGGTCCCTGCAGTCTGGTTTGGGTGGTGTTTGGGATGCAGAAGATGGGAGGGCAGAGACCTGATTGCAAAGATGAGGGCAGATGTGACCTGAGTGGTGTTTTGTCTATGCAGACCAGTTTTCATTGTGCTTCCTAGGTCTTTTATGTGGGTGTTGATGCTTTTTCCCCTCCAGCTCCTCAGGATTGCAGCTGGGGTGTTGAGTCAGTGCAGCCCCTGGAAGGATGAGTGCGGGATGCTCATGCATACCCAGTTTTCTGTTTTGAAGCCATTCCAAGGCAACTTCCACCAGTGTTGCCTACTGGCTGGTTGTCCTGGTGAGGATTTGAGGGAGTAAAGTGGCTGGCTGGAAAGCTCATTATTCTCCAGGGGTGACGTTTGCTCACCCACCCTCCCCAATTGTAGATTTGCAGGGTGTGACTGCTGGCTTCAGAGTGTTGTTGGGTCTGGGCTGGTCACTGCTGTCCTATTTGATCTCAAAACTTCCCCTTATCTCTTACTGCCCCCCACCATTGTGATTTTCATTCCCTCCTGTTCTTCTTGCCATTCTTTCCCCTGCTTTCTTAGCCACCTCATAAACATGACGTGTCATTTTTAAAATCCTGGATGAGATGTGTTTTCACACCTCTGGTGCAAAATGGCATTTCGGCCAATATACTATAAATGACATATGTCATGACTATAAGGCAAATCCTAGAACAATTATCTTCAAAAGTTGGGGTCAAAATGAAAAAAAAAGTTGCTTAACAAGCATCAAACCTTTGGCATTGACCAATGCTTGTTTAATTATTTATGGATTAGGCGCATTGAGCTGAAGCTATTTTCCAGGTTGGGGGGGGGGGGGCAATGGGAGTGGAAATGTCATCAGAAATACTGTAAAACATGTCAAACGTATACAAACCATGGACAATTCAATATACAACATTTACAGAAAAGGGAGAACAGGTATTAAAACAACAGAAAGTAGTACCTAGCAGTCCAGATGTTCTTGTGACACTACAGCTAGGTGGAGGAGTTAGAGTAGAGCAACTAATTACGTAGCTAGAGAAGAAACAAGCTGCTCACTCACCAACACTTCAACAGAAAATATTTATTCCTAACCAATGTTTTTTTTGTTTTGCTTTTACCTACTGTTTATGTATTCATTTTCAGGGTAGCCCCCAGCAGGAGCTACTACCCAGCCTAGTACCCTGTCATCTCTGGTACTTACAACTGCTCCTCCTTTTAACTCCTTTGCCTACCCCTAAAGCAGGACTCCCAGCACGGGCAGGGTCAGGGGAGCAGCTGGCCTCTCTATATAGGGAACTCCAAAGTAGGGGAAGGTGGCCAGTCACCTGAGCCCATGCCTGAGTATGCTAACAGTTGGTCCCTCTATATAAGAAACTCTGAAATAAGGGAGGGCATCCTGTTGCCTTAGCCCAGGTCTGAGTATGCCATGTCATCCTGCTGTCATTAGTTTTTTCTGCTTGTTTTTTTATTGTTTAAAGGGTCCCCTGCTGCATGGAAGCTAGCACCCAAGGAGAATCAAGTGTATGCTGTTGTGTGCTGCTGCATGACAGTTGGCCCGCAATCACCCCCCTTGTCCCCTGCTGCACTGTCAGCCATGGTCACCCAGGTGGCAGTGTGATAGTGGTGACCACAACCTTCCCTCTTCAGGGAAGAAGAGTGTCCTGTTAGATGGATGCTGAATCTCCTCCCCTACTGGGCCTCTGGCAACTTGGGTTTGTTCCCAAATTCAAGTCACCGGCATAATGAGTATTAGCACAATTGCTTCACTGTTGGGATGGCACACTAACCAATGTGTTTAATCAGCCACAACAAACAGGAAAAATTCCCAGCATTCATGGAACTTCCCACTTCTCCAGGCAAGTGCTCAAGACTCTATGTACTTTATTTAATTCAATTAATGTTGCTGTGTGGTACCTAACTTATTTGGTAGAGAAGTTTTTCTCTGCCTCATTCAAGAGTACAGGTTTACCACACTTCTTCACAGGTGTGCTGCTGATTTATTAGGCACTAATAATTAATCAGCAGTGTGCCTGCAGAGAAGCATGGTAAGACTGTTTACTCTTGTATGAGGCAGAGAAGGGCAATGCTACTAAAATAATTAAGCAGAACACAACAAGCAGAAAGAGCCCCAGCATTCAATGGGATTACTCACTTCTTCAGGGGAGTGTCTAGACTCTATGTGATTTACTTTATTCAGTTAATATTGTTGTGTGGTGCCTAATGTTGTTTAGTAGAAATGTTCTTCTCTGCCCCATGCAAGAGTGCACCGTCTTACTGTACCACACTTCTTCACAGGCGTACTATTAATTTATCAGGCACAAGTAGTAAATCAGCAGCAGCTCTGTGGAGAAGTAGGGTAAGGCTGGTTACTCTTGTACGAGGCAGAGAAAGGCAATTCTACTAAAATAATGTGTCATCACACAATAGTAAGTGAAAGAAGTAAAGTACATTGAGTCTGGATCACTCCCCTGAAGAAGCTGGTAATTCCATGAAACATTGGGCCTTTTTTCTGTTTATAATGGCCAATTAAAACATTGGTTGGAAATAAAAGTATCATATTATAGTTTTAATGAGTGAGTAACCTATTTCTTCTCTAGCTACAAAAAAAAAAAGATAATCCCAGACTGCAGAAAAGAAAAAACTGAGAGTGCACTTATTGTGAACTAGAACAATACAAATAAGGTGCAGACAGCTGACAGTGTTAATAATGCTGATAATGAATAATCAACATCAGAATCACCCGGTGGGGATGAAAGAAAGAGATGAGAGGGTGAGAGACAAAAAGGGGAAGGGAAATCTTATAATGTCCATGGGGCAACATGGGCAGCTTGGTCAGGGGACATGGTTCCATGTACTGTCAGAAATGAGGTAAGACTGACTTCAGTCATTCAATCTGCAGGCCTTTTAATGGTTGTATTCTACCCCTCATCCACCATTCCCCAGTGTTGCTCTATGGTGGAAAATACAGGAAGGGGGCAGCAGGCACCCCTATCTGTTTTTGCTTAAAACCTTCATTTCTAGGATTTTGCAAGCACTAGTTGTGGGCTGCCATATCCAGCAACTCCACAGTCATACAGGGAAGAAAATCTGCTGGTGGTCCACAGGAAAGCTTTGTATCCAGCTCAGCTTGGCACCCTTGGCTGCCCCTCTAACCTAAAGGTGTGGGTATGGTCAGCGAATGCCACCCACAAGCCCTACTTGTGGAACAGTATGGGGACACAGAACAGATCAGGCCAGAAAAGTGTGTATTATGGGAATGCAGTCCACGTGAAGACTAGAGCCCCATAACTGTAATTTGATGTGCATCTGAGGGAGCAGGTTAAGGCATGCTTGAGATTTTAGAGTTGATAAGAAGGCCACTTGAGTCCTTTTTAAAAACATTCTCTCTGGATAAATGAATTTTGAAAAAGCACGAGTAAAGGAACAGCTCCAGACTCTGTGATCTGTGTAGGAAATCACTGCAGAGTCAAAAAAGCTTTTGTCGATGCCGAATGTTCAGCGCTTGCATTGCTTTGCAATAGTTTAACAGTTCAATGAACAACAATCAGTACTTTATATTCATTCAAAGCAGACAGGTCTTTCAAAGTGCAACATAGTATTTCAATGTGCAAACCAATATTAAAGTGCAAATTACGGTGCAGGTCTCAGTGCAGAGCCACTAAAAGTGCAGTTAAGAATTAGTCATAAGTGCCTTGTTTCTTATACCATATTCAGTTTTATGCATGAATGGCTAGTAGTAGCTCATTTCAGTAAGCTGCCTCATTAATCGAGGCAAATTACCAACATCAGGGACACATCTGAAACACTGGTGTTATCCACTCAAGCAGCTGGTGGAAGGAGGGGCTTAGTATTCACAAATGGCCTTTAAAAAACCAGACTGTTTTCATGAGCTACCTTTTTATTGGACCACCTCAGACACTGTATAAAGATGTTTTAGTACACCACTGTTGGGGTCACACAGAGGTCCCTTTATCAGGTCACCTCACCTATTTGTGTTAATTGGTCCACTCTCCAAAATGAGTCTCTCACCCCGGAGTTGACACCAGCCAAGAAGACCTAATCAAAGCAATTATAACACTGTGTTTTCACTAGGGCAATTTGTCATTTTGGTAAAAGAACCTATCATTTTTCCAACTCCAAAAGGTGGTGTCAGTTAACAGAATGAAGACCAATGGTACTTTTTCTACTTTTTTTTTTTTATATATTGATTTTCAGCAGGCATATTCTTAGGCTTGCTGTAAGTAAAGTAAGAGATTATGTTTTGTTCCTGGTCTCCATGTGGTCAGATGTGGCACCCTCCCTTCCTAATTCTGTCCCTCAATATCTCCATCCCTCTGCTCTCCGTACCTGGTCATAGGGGTTATATTCCAACATGTGAGCACAGAGCAGAGCTGAAACTTCCTGTAACTGAAGTATCTCCAGGTCAGGAGCTGTGGGTCCATGTCCAGCCCCGTCACTCCCCCAGCCATCTGAAAGAGCAGCATGAGTATTCTGAACTGCTGTCCATGCACACAGTCTCATCCCAGGCTCCAGTCACCCCATCACAGCTCTAATCCACTGACTGTGTGCCCTATGTGCCATGGCTCCTGTCACATGCCATTGATAACTCAGGGTTATAAACCACTAATCCACATGCTCCCCATCAGGGCTGCAGTCCTCAGGAGCGGTGTTGCCACAGTTCTCGGAAAGATGGTCTGCACATTCTCACAAGATCCCAACTCGCACACTGCCAAATTCAGCCCACAGAGACCCTATTACTCACTGCATTTACATGAAGTTTTGTTTTCCAGGTACTTGGCAGTTATTCATGTAATGCACTACCTTTTTTTTCAGAAAGAAAACCTGCATTTAAATGCAAAACACTGCAGTTTCCTGTTGAAAATACCTGATTCATTGAAAAGAGCTTGTGAGCAAGCTATAGGCATGCAGTGCTGCTATTTTCAGGTAGCTCAGCATGTAACTGCTGTTAATCAGGTTTGAGTGCTAGTGTGGTAAAGGGAGATGTCTTCATGTTCAGTCAGTGGTTTCAGAGCATTGCTGCTTCTATGATACAAAGGAAATAATTTAGCATGGTGATGTTCCCAGAATCAGGGCACATATGAATCTGCAGACTGATAGGTTTTGAGACCTATGATTTGAGCTTCTCCAGGGCAGTGTCACATGGCAACCTTGGCATCCCCCTTCTCCACAGCAACACTGTGACTTTGTTGAGATTTGTGATGTCATTGCATTGCTTGAAAAAAGCAATCAAGGGAGCTCTGTCAAGCTAAGCTTAATTTCACCTCATAGACGGTTACCACCCAGTAATTCAGTGTAGCAGAGAGACAGCCCCCAGACCTTGTTGGGATGAGAATGAATTTAAATGTTTAAAGTGTGGATGTGTGCATGTAGTTTTAGAGGATAACCAGAGGCTCAGGACTTCTACGTAGACTATGCTTAGAGGTCTTACAGAAGAACTCTTTTTTTTCCCCCTGTTTTCTAAAGACCATTCATGTTTAGAGATGTTCACCACAGAATAAGGGGAAGTTATGCTTAGTAGAAGGATCACTGTGACTGGACAGGTATGCGCACGGGTTGTGGGCTCATCTCTGGGAGGAACTGAGTGACACAAAAGAGGGGGTCAATGGGCAGGCAGATCAGGATACTGATCAGCAGTTTGCTGGGCGGCATCATGCAGATCAAAGGAAAGAGTCGCCCTATGAGTGGGTCAGCTCTTTCCTTTGAACTACTTAAGGTTTCCACCCAGTAAGCCAGAACTGTGTCATGATCAGCCTGGCTGATGATTGGTGTGACACTGATGAGCATCTTGCATGCTGCCCTAGATTGGACAACAGCGACACACCTCTCAAAACCCACTCTCATAACAATATGTTCACTTGCGCAAGTGCATGTCGAACATAAAAACACAGCACTAGTTTCTGAATTATGCAACTCAAGTTACAATAGATTAAAGTGCTCACTGCAGGCAGCTATAGTAACAGATACACATCTCTGTATATATTTCTGGTGAATATGAAAACAAAATAATCTTTTGTGAGAACAGACTACAGTATGAATCTTCATCATCCACAACAGTCGTCAAGGAATTTGTGACTGACATGAAAGACAGGATCTGCATGGCAACTTATATTACAGTTACAGTATTATTATAAAAATTGCAAAAACTATGTTACTATGCATATCTAGTGTGGTTGATGTACGAAGTATTAGACTAATGAAACGGGGTAAAGAATCTATAGAACCTTGTTGAATCTGTGATGTGTTGTTCCTTGGGCTTGTATAATCAAGTGACACATTGTTGCCATTGCCTTAATGTCAGCATACTCTATGCAGTCACTGCCATGTCACTACTTTACTTTGTCGGACAAGACATGATGAAATTAGTGTAACACCGACACTGTGTTGCAAGATCATTCAAACCCAGTTGAACACCACACCATGGGTTTTCCAGAGTTCCAGGTTTTTTTTACCCTAATTTTTCATTTCCCAGGTTTCTACACTTTGTGCTTCAACTCGTGTAGATGCATCAAAGGAGAGCTGCGCTAAACCTGCAATACATTTTTCCAAGTAGAAGCCATTTCTATTATACTGATTTAAATTCCATAATTGTTCTACAGTATTTAGAAAGGCTTTTTAGTTATCCCAGTGGGTGTTTCAGATTTACACACTGGTGTTAAGGACTATTTAAGAACTCTATCATGTAGTTTATGTCCTTGTTAAGCTCTTACATTGCTGTCACAATGCAACTGTATTCTGTTGCAGAACTCTGTGGCTGAGAGCAACATGACCTACATCATACAGTTCTAAAATGGCTCTTAACACCAGGATGGAAATCAGAAATGCTCACTCAGGTTACTAAGAGACCAGAATAGCTGGAACAATGACCCAGTTTGAACCAGTACTAGCAGTTTTTACTGGGGAGAAATGACTTGCAGGTTGAGTGCAATTCTCCTTTAACACAGTTTTATACAATTTATTTCCTGACTTGTTCAAAATCAAATGCTGTACAACTACTGATACCTTTAACTTTCACAATTATCACAACCCATGATGAACACTGCATAGTGACTGTCACTTCACAGTATTTGTAGCTTGCTTTACAAGTGGCCTTGTGGTCACATATGAAGCAGCTGCATTGCAGCAGGCACTGTGTCGCACCTGTAACTTGGCTTTCTAACTGACCCTGGGGGCCACTCATGAAGCAACTAAATAGAGGATTGTGTATGGACAATCATACACAACCAGGCTATTTTTTCAATTGAGTGGCTTCTGTTGTAACAACAGACCTTGCGAGAGCAGCATGAGAGGTCTTGTTACTACAGAAACCTTGAGATTAAAAAATAGCCTTGTTGTGTATGATTGTCCATACACAGTCTTTTATAGTGTATGGGCAATCATTAGTCCGAGAAACATTCCCCCAGTACTAAAAAAAATGCCTTACGTTGGCACAGACTGTAGCAACTCTTTCCAGCACTGCTCCATTCCTTACCACTGCGGCCGCTTTCTCGTGCATGTGCGGAGACATTCAATGTTGTTGTACCATTGTAGTGACATACTCAAGAGGGTACAACAACTTCTTGACATCACTACGATGGTACAACAACATTGGGAATTAATCAGATTTCACATACAGCCGTACTCTGCCATACAGTATATAGTTATGCTCAATGTGCCAGACTGGTAGTTTGCTTCACAAGTTGTCCACTGGGCCACCCATGAAGCAGCTACATAGTAAAACTTACTGTTCCAGACCTGTAGTTTGCATTTGAAGCCAAAGAACTGGTACGGCATTTCCAGATATTCTGTGATATTTCTAATGAGATTCTCTTTGGTTGCCATTTAGTGGTACTGCTGGCAGGCAGGGAATTTCTCTAGAGACAGAAATTTCAGGAAATATTTAGCCATGTCTTTGGCTGCAACCGTACTTTGTCAGTGACCAGGCATCACTCATGAAGCATCTGAAAATGTAGCAGAATTCAGCTGTATATTCACAGACATGGACCTAGAAAGCCGTCTAGAGGTTTCTTGTTTAGAGACCAAGCATCACATAGGCAAGAATGTATCTCACAAAAATGGCTTTGTGAGTTACAAAAACAGGCTCACATGTGCTGAAAGCAACACCTGTCCGTGTGACACACCAACCTAATTTCATTAATATTTTAAAAACTACAGTATTTTATTACCAAACACTCTTAGAATCAACCTTACACCCTACACAATTGACTAAACAGGTTTCAGATTTAACTTCCAACAGATTTTCTTCTTTTGATGAGCAGTTCTCTGTTCTGACCCCTTAATTTTGTGATTGCTTAGTCTCACCAAAATGGGTTTCCAAGTCACAAAAGCAGCATTATGAGTCACAAAAGCAGGGCCTGCTTTCATCACATGCAACATCCTAATTTCATTATTATTTTCAAAAATATTGTTTTTTTAACACAAAATCATTTGAAGACTCTACCTTACACCCGACACTATGGACCACATAACTTTCAGAATTAACTTCCCGCTCAGTTTCATCTTCTCTTTTGTGTGTGTACAAAGATTCCTCTTCTTTTCTCCACTTTCATGACCACCCAGGCTCATGAAAACAGGTGTCTTATCTCATGAAAGTGGGTTTTCTAGTCATGAAAGTGGTCATGACAGTGACATGCGTCAGTTTCACAGAAAACATTAACTACATATGCATGAAAATGGCATTTTAATTTCTTAATTTTAAAACTAACATTTCTCAATAAAACCACCTATCAAATAATCATCCTTGGGTCAAACTGTAATGGCCCTGAACACTTGCAAATGTTTTTGCTATCAGTAAGCAAAACAAAGTCTTTATATATATATATATATATATATATATATATATATATATATATATATATATATATATATATACACACACACACAATATGTTATATGCTTAACCTTCTAGAACATTTAAACTGCAGAACCAACCATTATAAAATTTGCAGATTCTGGCACATACTACATGCATGTTGAATTTCAAGGATGACTGCACTGTTAAGGAGTAAAAATCAGGGTTTAACACAGAAGTGTCTAATCAGCCTTAATATAGGGTACAAAATGTAACAGCTAATATTGTACATTATATTGCTGTCAGAGTTGTGCACTAGAGTACAGTTGATAACCAATGTGACCCCAGCTGGTATAGCAATGGGAGTAAATTATATAGATTCTAGGGCTGGATTATTCAGATTTAAACTCTAATTTACGAATTTTAGGTATTGCGTTCAGAAAAAACTTTAAGCACAAGAGCCCTTTTTCAAAGGTGTCCAAGTCAGAGAGATTAACACATCACCAACAACAGTTGGCAATACTGTGACTACAAACAACATCATGAACAAAGTACACAGTAGTATACTGTACAAGTACAAAGTAGTATGCAAGCACAGTTGTAAGATAAAACTAAAGTTATGCTTTAAACCATGAGCAGTTACATTTACAGTAAGCTAATCTCGTAATGCCTGGCTAGAGAAGGCAGTGTTCTCATCTCTCTCCCACTCTCCCGCTTACTTTTTGGTTTAAATTTTGGGATAATTTCACCTAGAACACTCTTTCTTCCTGAGGAGAAAGCACCTGACAGCCTACTTGGGCATCGAATCTGGAGAAAAACACTTACCTTTGTTATGGAGGTCGATATGAAGTAGGAGCTTCCATGCCATACTCCTCCTACTTCTTCCGATAAGGCCGCAAAAAAAGCCAGACAGCAGCCTACTAAGTCAGTCTGCACTCCTTCACCCAAAACCACTGCTACACCACTCACAGAGGAGCGTTTCTTGTTGGAGATGAAGCCACTCCAAGAAGCTCTGCTTCTACTGACCTCAGATGTAGCTGCCTTGAAAAAGGATATGGTAGATATCTCCAGACAAATAAGAGACACTAAAGTATGGGCTATCTCGCTAGAAAAGTGGAGGGTGACTACGGACCCTGAGATCATAGCTCTCAAGAAACAAACAAGCAAAATGGAGCTTAAATTGAAAGATCTCAAGGGTTGTAGTCACCGCAACAACCTGGTAGTCATTGGCCTCCCAGAGGATGAAGAAGGGATCTCCCCAGTCATTTTTGCCCAGAAATTGCTGGAAAAAGTGGCTGGTCCCTCGCCAAATGGGCCCTCATATGTTGTGGAGTGGGGCCACTGTGCGTTGCACCCCAAACCAACCCCAGGATCACTCCCTTGTCCTTTTCTTCTGAGACTACTGAACTACTTGGACAAGCAATGTATCCTGTTCAAACTGAGGGACATACAAGCATTGATGTGGGAAGGCCATAAGATATGCATTTTGCAGGACTTACCAGCTTCAGTTTGACAAAAGAGGGGCTAATTTTACTCTACAATTTCCCATCTAATTCCTCCAGGAATCCATTTTCAGATGCTATATCCTGCCCAGCTACAAGTCTGGGTGCAGGAGAAGTGGCATTCGTTCGACACCAACAATCAGGCTGTGAAAGTGCTATGGGGCTGTTACCAGATTTATTCAAAAAGTGACCCTCTGCTCAACGTCTGGGGCTCTTCTGTTGTGATAAGTTTTTTTTTTTGTGCAGCTGAAAGTGATGTGAGAACTGAGGGATAGTGGACAATTGAACTGGTCCCCTCTGGAAAAGTGCCCAACCCCTCCAGACACTGGCTAGTGCAGGTACCCATGGAGGGGCCACCTGTGGCCCATTGCTTTCTGCTTTAGTAGCAGTCTGTAAGTTGAGCTTCATGATTTTATGGCGAGGAAAGTGGATGTGTAGATACAGCTTGAAGATAGCTGCCATGGACTTCTGGAGGTGATTTCAATTTGGAGTTTTCAGCTACTTTCGGGGTGCCATATGTTTAATTCAAACTTGGTAGTAATGCTTATGTGGTCTCCCATGTTTTAGCAGTATTCTAGCACCAAATAATAGACTGGAGGTATTGGAAGCATTGCTGCTGCTCGATTGTGTGCATAACTGCTTGGCTCTTGCTGAGATAACCTGCAGACAGGTCTGCTGCTCGAATGTGCTCACGAACATGGGGCTGCAGCCAGCACAGTTTAGACTTGCATCTTCTACTTGGCTGTGCACACAATAAACTTGCAGATGATGGCAGCGTGAGGATATGCTCACAGCCCTAGGGATCTAGATAGAATGTACCCTCTTGTCTTGGCAGGGGTGCTCCCTGTCAGCTTCATCTTTATTATTTCTTCCATTTGTTAACTGTTTACAGCTCCTGGATACATAAGGTTGCTACAGGGCTATATTAAGAGTTGGGGTTAAATACTTTACAAGCATTGGTCTTTTCTAGTTAGTTTGTTTTTCACTTAGGTTCAGAGGGGGGAAGTAGGGGGAGATCAATTACCCTTCTGGGTTACAAGAGTGTGTTTCACAGTTGCCATGATGTTCTAGGGTGGTTGTGTTATTGATAGTTTACTCGTTTTTTCATTACTAATGTTAAGTGGGGGGGGGACGGGGTCTTTAAATGCTGTATCTGGCAGCATTGCGTACCATATCGAGGGGGGGTGGGATTTTTACCACTGTTCATTTCAGTATGTGGTCTATGTGTGCTTGTGTGCTTAATTAGTGGTTTGAGAAGGGTATCTTTATGCATTCTGTATAATTGTTTCAAACTGGAAAGTGGGGGTGTAGGAGAGGAGGAGGGGGGGTTGTTGTGGATTGTTCTCTATCTAGGGTGTGGTTTTCAGGGTGGGGAGGTGGGTGGGACCCATGGTATCAGCAGAGGGTGCTTATCATGGCAACTCAATATGTGGATTCTCATTAATATTTGTCATTAACAGTCATGGCTAACTGTGTAAAAGTTGTCTCTTGGAATGTTAAAGGAGTGCACAACAAACATAAGCGTTATAAAATACTGAAACATTTGCAAATGGTTAAGGGGCAAATTTCTTTTTTACAGGAGACCCACCTCCTTGAAACAGAAGCAAATTAATTAAGGAGGTTACATATTGGATAAGTCTTTGCTACAGGGTCAAGTACACAGAGTAAAGGGGTGGCTATATTGTTATCTAGAAACCTGGGGTTTAAATGTAACCAAAGTACTGTGGACCAGTTGGGCAGATATGTGTTTGTGATCAGTACCTTGGAGAGATCTGACATAGTCCTTGGATCCATTTATGGTCCTAATACAGATATCCTGTCCTTTTTCATGGAATTGCTCAATCTCTTGTTGCCTTTCCTGTCTACGTCACGCTTCTTAGGTGTCTATTGGAACATTTCATTTTCTCCAGATGCAGACAGTACAGGCAAACAGAGGGCGGGCCTATCACCAGCTCAAAGAGCTATTAGGGGCTTGATAGATAAGTTAGGCTTGGGTGACCCATGGAGGGTTTTACACCCCAGCCAATGGGAATATACCTTCAGGTCTCCAATACATGGGACCTTCTCCCATATAGACTACTTTTTAATAAGTAAGCAACTCCTTCCAGGACTTATGGAATGTCAGATTTCACCAGAGGTCATTTCAGACCACTCTTTAGTGTTCTGTGTCATTTCAATATCTCCAAATCACTGTGTGGAGACTGCCTGGAAAATTAATAATAGATTATTGAAGGATCAGTGGGTGTCAGATAAATTAAAGTCCTGTATTGCACAGGATACACAAAGTAACCTAAACACCACAGGTTGGCCTGAGATGGAATGGGGAGGCCTGCAGTATTTTCTAAGAAGAGAAATCATCAGGATTGTCTCTGAGCAGAAGCACAAACGGGAATATCAAGCCAAAAAATTATTGGATAAAATTAGACAATGAAAGCAGACAGAAAACCAGCACCATAACCAAGGCTCATGTAAACAAAGTCTCACTCGAGACTAAAAGTTCTTTAAATGACTCACCGACTCCAGAATCATGAATGATTGTGTCCACAGTATATTTTAATGATCCAAAAAAGAGTTAAATCCATGGTGAAATACAAAGAACAAACAACTCAGCACACAGCTATACACTTCCTGGTGTGAAGTCTCATCACCTGACACGTTTCACCCAATCAGGGGCTTTCTCAAAGGTATTGAGACACTGTTACACCAGGACCTTAAATAGAACAAAATTTAAAGGGATACTACCACCAAACCCAAAAGAACACATCATATAAAAATTAAAGAAATTAAAATTAAAATGTGCATGTATGTAAACTGTTAAATCATTATTGTATAAACAATCTAGCTGGTATTTATAATCTCCAGTGATTCAATAACATATACATTTTGCACCAAGCATGAAATGCAGCATTTTCATAGCACTAAACCATATTGCTTTCATTGACATTGTTAAAATCAAACCTGTAAAGTGAGAAAGACTGCATCCAGTTTTGTAAACTCAGACAGCAGAATATGCTGGTGCAAATCTGTACAGAAAGAGAAAAAAGAAAGAAAATTAAAAACATGTTTATGTCACAATCACATATTATACATTTTACATTTTCAAAAATGGTTTAACTTCAAATCTACCATTTAAACCTTTGCCATCCATAGCTTTAAATGTGAAAATCCAATATTGTTCTCTTTTTAGCAGGAAATTGTTGAAATCACCCCCCCCCCCCCTTCTGGACATAACTGGTTTCTCTAAACTTGTATAAGTACACATGTGTTGATTTTTGTTTCTAGTCTTAAAAACATGCATAGATAATGCATTAGTCTGGTCCTCATTTAAGATGGCTCTTTCATGTTCTCCCATTCGGGTTTTGAATGCTCTAACTGTCTTACCAATGTAAAAACAGCCACATTTGCATGTGGCTAGGTATAGTACATCCATGGTACTACAAGTAATGAAACCCCTAGTCGGTACATCTGTACCTTTAATAGGGTCCTTTACAAATCTCGCAGTTATTACTTTAGAACAGAATTTACAGTTCCCACATTTATTGCAGCTATTTTCCCTTATGGGTATCCACATTCTAGGATTATGTTGTATGGGTTGCAGGGAATGTGCAATTCTGTCTTTTATAGCGTGACCCCTGCGGTATGCAAATTTAGGCCCTTCCTCTTCTAGATTGACAAGGCCGGAATCCTGTTTAACTATTTGCCAATGTTTTTTGATCACTATGATGCCACTATCACTCTGGGGGAGAGTAAGTTTAATCAAAATGAATATACTACCCCGCATTTTCTATCCCCTCAAAATGCTGAATATCTGGTTGCCTCAGGCCTGGTTTTCTAGGTTACACTCCCTGATCACCAAGTTCATATGGAAGGGTAAACACGCCCGTAGGGCGTAGGGTACAGCTTATGGGAAACTCACTGTCCCTAAAACAAAAGGAGGGTTGAGACTCCCCATTTCAAACTTTATTACTGGGCTAGCCATGTTGCGAAATACCTGAGTTGGTTAGAAAGAAGTGAGGAATTAGGCCCTGATCAGTACAGACCCTTATGGCTAGTGTTGGAAAAAGAGCTTATTTTAGCTCAAGGCCTTTCTTCCCTTGCCCTTTTTCATATTCCACCCAAACTGCTCCCCCTTGCTCTGGCCGAGACACCGGTTGGTACTTCTATTAAAGTCCACTCTCAATTGTGTGCCTTCCTATCCTACAGGCATACACAAGATCCTGCCCAGCCTCTAGTGGGTAACCTGGACTTTTGGATAGGGGGGAATTGGTTATGGCCTCCTGGCTTCCCCAAGTGGCAAAAGTCAAGATTGCTGACTTATGGCATGATGGGCAAGTCAGGTCATCAGTTGGCATCATTAATGGATTTAATCTAGGGCCCTATATGAGTTTTAAAATGTTTCAGCTCAGACACTGGCCGCTTCTCAAATAAAACAAGAAGCTGAGGATGGGGAAAGATTCCTGCAGTCACTTAGTGTTATAGCTACACAGCCATATGTGGTTTCTGGTATGTATGCTATACTATTAAGAGAGGGTCTCCCCACACCTAGATGGGTCTTCTAGCTACTGAAATACTAATTTCCCTGAGAAAATATTCAACTGGGAAAATATTTGAAAGGATACTCCCTGGTTTATTTCTCAGGATAGGTTGCAATTGATGCAATTTCAGATCATCAATAACGTATCACACTCCAATTAAACTGGCCAAGATAAACAGGACTTCCTCCCCAACCTGCATGAGTTGCATGCAGGAGGTGGGTTCCCTATATCATGTCTTTTGGGAATGCCCAAAGGTTGCACCCCTTTGGGCCCTCATAAAACAGAGAGCAAACCCTCTATTGGGCATAGCTGAATATATAGAACTGGTGGCATGTCTAGTGGGAGATTATTCCCTTATACCTGTCACTAAGAAGAAATATCACTTAGCAATGATGGCAATGCCAGTTAAGAAGTTAGTACTCTGACACTGGTTGGATAAAGAAACTATATCCTATTCAGAGTGGTTGCAGGAACTTTTGTTCAATCTCTCAGTGGAAAAGGTAATTACTAGTGTGCACAATAGATTGCCTAAGTTTGAGAAGTATTGGAGAAAATTGCAAACACTATACTCTATTTAAAAGGCACCGTGTAGGTCTTGAGGGCACACCTGCTATATCAAGCTCACCATGATACCATGGGTGGGGTGGAGGAAGGGGGGTTATATGTTTTATCTGTGTAATCTCACTGTTTGTGATCTTGTTGTGTTGTAAAATGGCCTTTTAGGGCCGAATGAAAATAAATAAAGCAACTTGAATTTTCAAAAACATTTAAAGTAAGCTTCTGGAGGAAAAAAGCTGCAGTTTGTGCTTTGAAAATGTTGTAGGGATCCTGAGGTACCAACCAGCTGCCCTTTATTGTCCTCATACAAATCCGCCCATGAAAACCAGTGATCACCAAACAGTCTGACACTGACTGATTGCAAGAGTAATTGAGACATTAGTACCTCTACGCTGTCTGCTGCTGGGTGGCATACTGTGAGATGGGATTTGGATGACTTCCTTCAGCAGCCTTTGGCCAACACAGCATGTAAGTAGGGATGGGAGACCCACAAAAGATTCTGAAAGGTTCTGATAAGCTATGAAACATTCTGATGATAGTTATCCAACCCTTATTAGAATGTTTCAAACCTTTTAGTTTAAATTACAAAAGCTGCTTTAACCATCATATTCCACTGATAGGATATTGTCAGGAGATTGCAACAGAGTTTTAATCCCCCAGTGAAGTTGTGAATGGTGCATATTTGTGAAATTCACACTTCACGAATATCATGAATCTTGCACTGGCTACACAAACTTCTCAGCACAGTTTTGGTTTTTTTAAGGAGCCCTCCCACTTCCCAAACACATTGATGATCATATAACTCCCTCACAGCCCCTGCTGGAACCCTCCTCCCTACTTCCCCCATGCACTGGCAAATTGCAAAGAGTTTAAGTAGGATCATGCAGGCAATTTCAAGTTAGTCTGAATTTAAGTTTGATAGCATCAATACACTACACGTCCCCTCACCTTCATCCAAACAAATTCCCCCTGCCTCTCCCCACCCAAGTCCCAGCACCAGATCAACAGTATCAGTAAGTCATAACAAGCCCCCCTATCAAATCTCATCTGGTCCTCACTCCCCACCAGCACCTAGCAAAAAAATCAGAAAACAAATCCACACACATGTAAATATGTAAAAAAAAATCTGCTATTCTGTCTTGACTGTACTCTGTAAACTGTGTTAACCATGTGTGTCCTCTCTGTGATGAGGTACCTTTGTAAATGAGCCACTGGCTCAAAGGTTGTAAATCCAATTATACAATAAATAAATAAATAAAATAAAACCCCCTGGAGCCCCAATGTTTCACACCTGCTGCTCTTGGTGCTTTGTAAAGGTATATGACCCCCTGTTGTCTGCTACTTTTATAACAGGCATTTAAAGGCACAATGTGCATATATTAAAGTGCAGGGTGACCACTCAAAGTGTAGTGCAAAAGTATTAAAAAGTTTACAAAGACCTATGAAGAACAATGTGTGTTAACAGTTGAGTAATATAGTGTCCTAATTCAGAATTATATAATCTGAACTTGTTAGATGGATGCTCTTAATTACTTGGTTGTCCCACATCCAGCTGAAGATGAACCTGTAAAAATAAACAGAACAGTACAGAAAATATTAGTTTATTACAATAATGGTGTAACTCCATCTGGTCATTTAAACCTGGTCAAGTGAGTGCCCCTAAATGATAGATCCAAAATACCTCCCTTACTACCAGCTTTTTTTCTATGTCCCCTCTGGTACAGTGGTAGTTACAAAAATGTTGACCGGTACTGTCGTATTTTCAATCAACAGTGGAAAAAAATATTGCAGATTTACCGTGGTAAAAACACACTGAATAACATCGCATTTTCTTTGTTGTATGCGGTAAATCCATGATGTTTCTTTCCACAGCTGACAGAAAATACTGCGGTACTGGTCAACTTTTTTGTAACTACCACTGAGGCTGAAGGATTTCTGACCATCCCCTGTTCACAAAAGTTGGGTTTTTGGTAAATTGTTTACTGGGGTGCTGCCTGTCTATGACGGGAAGGAAAGGGATCTCCGCACCAAGACCTTCAACTCATGGTTGTAGGAATGGTGTCAAGAAGAGAGGTTTAGCTACACTGGGGACTGAGGATCCACCTGGAGAGATAAGAACCTTTACAGGGGTGATTTCCTGCATCCATCAAGGAGGGGAACTGCAATCCTCAGTGAACAGTTTAGATGTTACTTTGATGAACATTTAAATTATTAAAGTGGGGGGCCGTGGAAGAAATTGGAGAGGCAGTAACTGCCCCCCCAACAGGCTGAAGTAGAAAGTAAGGAGAACGTGAGGGGAGTGGAATCCTCCAGGGTGGAAACTAATAAAGAAAGCAGGGTGATAGAAATGAAGGGGGGATGAAATGAAAGCATTAAAAAGGGAGGGGGAAGGAAAGGGTGCAAAAAGGAAAGAAAGGGGGGTAACAAGCCAGTATTAACAAAATCTGGAAGGCCTTGTGTGCAAATGCTAGAAGTCTAGGAAATAGGATTCTGAACCTCAAGGTCATAATGATAGAGGCTGACCTGGATATTGTGGCCATTACCGAGTCATGGTGCACTGAAAAACATGACTGGGACATGCCCATAGCAGATTATACTCTTTTCAGGAGGGACAGGGTGGGAAGGGAGAGGAAGGGAAGGAAAGAAAGTGTTGTGGGTGCTTTATGTAGAGAAGGAATAAAATCAATGGCGATACAGGAAATACATGGGGGAGCAGAGGTACTGTGGGTCACCCTAGAGATGGGAAATTGAGCCTCTGTTTGCACTGATGTGATCTACAGACCTCTGGCATGGGGAAGGAGTCAGATAAAGTACTGGTGGAAGCTATTGGCAAGATGGCAGAAAAGGGGGAGGTACTGCTGGCAGACAGTACAAGTCACATTAAACTGTTTCTCCAATTCACTGCTCATTCATTGTTTTGTTTTGTGTTTTTATGTGCCGACAATGCAGTGACAATTCTAAATGCTTAAAATACAAACTCTTTTTCAACCATTCATCAACTGAAATGCAGCGCACATGCAATGCAATTTCAGCCACTGTACCATACAGTACAGTATCTGCTGAATTCACCGCTGATGGATTTGTCTTGTGGGTTGTGAATTTGCGGTATTCATCTCACCACATCACATACAGTGCTGCACTGCTGTGTGCTTTCATGGTATGTTTTAACAATAAATAAAACAGATGTTGTGGCAGAAAGTGTACAGTAGTGGCCAAAGTACAAGTAACGAAGGCAGGAAGGCAGAAGTGTGGAGGTCCGATTACAAACAAAACTCCATAAACTCCCATGGAAATTATTGTGTAGAACTTGCTTCAGACCAGCCATATCAAAAAAAATTGCAGCAAGTCCGAGGTATGAAAGGAAAGCAGACCAAACCACTACAGTACCCCTGGAGCAGAGTGCACATTGGTTGTTATTTTAAATTCAATAAAAAGTTCTTTGGTGCATCACACCTCAGGCTTGCTGCAGTTTTATTTGAAATGGCTAAGCACTCCACAGCAGATCTGAGTGCCTTGGTTTGAAGCAAGTTATACACAGTACTTTACTGTAATTTCCATAGGAGTGCATGGAGTTTTGTTGGTACCTGTAGCTTCAGTTTTGTTAGAGGTGTGGCCCTCCCTTTACCCTGTGCCCCCCATCATGATTTCGCAGACATTTAGCTGGACTATGTGTGGAGATCTGATTCGCAGTGCCAAAGAGAACACGTTTTCTCTTTCCCACTGTCTCTCTCTAAAAGCTGCCTAAAACTAAGCTACCTGTAATTAATCTGTAAAAAAATAATTACAATATGTGGAAAAACATGCAGTCAGGATGTATGGGTGGGTGAGGAAATTTAAAATGCAGTCAAGGTGCACTGGCTGGACAGGTCAGTTTAGAGAAGCAGTCAGGATGAAATCAGGCACCATCTCAGTGGTTAAGCATTTTTAATGGGTTGCTTAATGTGTGCACTGATCATTGCACTGCATTGATAAAAAGTTTCTAGAGAGAGATGCAAAATAAGCCGAGACTGAAAAGCAGCTAGAAACAAACCATTAGGAAACTTTTATTAATGCAGTGCAATGAGTAGTGCACACATTAAGCAGCCCATTAAAAAATGTTAAACCACTGCATTGGAGGAACAGTTTAATGTGACTTGTATTATAAATTGGGGTTCTATGTGATAATGGTGATCGCAAAACCGTGATCTCCATTAGGGCGAGTGTACATCGCCGAAAACCAAAACGGTGATGTATACTCCCAGTAGAGAACTCGCTTTTAGTATCTATGTGGAGGCTTCACTTGCCACCCCACCCCTCACTAATAATAACCAACTCTGGGGGGGCACATGTTGGGGGGGGGACGTAATAAAAAAAAGTTAACACCCGCTCCCATAAAATGCATGAAATATTGTGCTCCTAACCAGCTCTGAACCATGTACCCTCCCCACTGTAGCCAGCCACCCTCACCAGCACACCACACAGCCAGCTCAGCAGATTTCCATCTCACCACCGCTCACATACCTTCTCTCCTCTTCTGGTCTGCTTCTCATTCTTCACTTCGCTCTGTCCTCTCTTGTCACTACCACTTCAGGGCAGCTGACATTGCTGGTGCTAAGACTGAGTTGCTCAAATCTGAGTCACTCAATCTCAGTCACCGTTTTCACTAGAAACCATAGATTGGAACCTCCCAGCTGCAGCTTCAACCAGAAGCAGGGACATTTTGGACTCCCTGCAGAGGGAGTTCCTCAGGCAACTTGTCAGTGAACCCACTCATGATGGGGTAATACTGGACCTGGTGCTCAGTAACAGGGACAATGTTGCAGACATCAAGGTAGGAAGCCACCTGGGGAACAGCAGTCACTGTACAGTGTGGTTCAGTAAAAGGACAGCTGCAGAAATTGAACCACACATGGACAAGGATCCCGGACTTCAGGAAGGCAGATTTTAAAAAGATGGGTG
Organism: Neoceratodus forsteri; assembly: GCA_016271365.2. NCBI lineage: Eukaryota > Metazoa > Chordata > Ceratodontiformes > Ceratodontidae > Neoceratodus > Neoceratodus forsteri. The sequence goes on along the minus strand of CM028130.1, from coordinate 1,407,443,238 downwards.
AATAGGCAGTGGGATGACCTGGTTGTGGTGGAGGGACAGTAGTAAAAGCTAAAAAAGGCCATAGGGAAGGCAATAAACCTCTTCATTAAGCAAGTGAGCAAAAGCAAGAGTAAGAAAAGGCTGCTATGGTTCTCAAAAGAAGTGGAGGAAAAGGTAAAGGCTGAAAGTGTAGTATTTAGAAAGTATAAGGAGATGCAGAGGGAGGAGGATAGGGTGGTGTATCAGGGGAAACAGAAGGAAGCAGGGACAGTAGTAAAGAGCATGAAGGTGCAAACCAAAGAGAGAATAACCTAAGTGGTGACAAAGCTGGGCAAGATATTTTTTTAGGTATGTAAGTGAAAGGAGGAAGACTAGGGAATAGGGATGGGGTCATAAGATTCAAAAGGGAAGGGGGTACAGTACAGAAGGGGACCAGGAAAAGGTAGACATCCTGAACAAATACTTTTGTCAGTGTTCACAGAGGAAGGAGAAGGGGATGGGCCACAAAAAAAGTAATAGGAGCATTGGAGGGAGGGAGGTGGACATTACTCCATTTTCAGATAAGAGTGTCCTGAAGGGACTTGCTAATCTGAAAGAGGACAAAGCAGCGGGGCCAGATGGGTGCATCCAAGGGTATTGAGGGAGTTTAGGGAGGTACTGGCTGCACCTCTGACAGTCCTGTATCAGCTCATTGGAAACAGCAGGGATTCCAGAGAACTGAAAGAGGGCAGATGTAGTCCCACTTCACAAAAGTGACAGCAAGGAAGAGGCTGGCAATTATAGTCCAGTTAGGCTGACTTTAGTGGTGGAAAAGTTAATGGAGTCACTGCTGAAGCAAACAATTGTAGAATATCTTGAATTCAGTGGGTTGCAACACCTGAGGTAGCATGGATTCATGGGGGAGGAGGGATGTCATGTCAAATAAATCTGATAGATTTCTTTGAATGGGTGATCAAGGAATTAGATCAGAGTGGAAGAGTGGACGTGGCTTTCCTAGAGTTCAGTAAGGCTTTTGACACTGTTCCATATAGGAGGCTAGCAAGCAAGCTGGTTATCTTAGGAGTGGATCCAAAGGTGGTAAACTGGATAAGAAACTGGTTTGGGAATAAGTGACAGAGGATTATGGTAAATGTAGTTCACTCAGAGAAAGGGAGGGTGACCAGCAGGGTGCATCAGGGATCAGTGCTGGGACTGGTCCTCTTTAATGTCTTTATAGGTGGCATTGCAGAGGAGCTGAAAGGGAAGATCTGCCTCTTTGCAAATTACACCAAAATCTGCAATAGGGTTGACACTCCGGGGGGGGGGTAGAAAGGATGAGCAGAGACCTGAGATAACTAGAGGAGTGGTCAAGGGTATGGCAGCTGGGTTTCAATGTGAAAACGTGCAAAGTGATGCACTTTGGGTACAGAAACACGGGGCCAGAGTACAAAATTGGAGGAGTGATGCTGACAACCACCAAGCAGGAAAGAGATCTGGGGGTGATCAGATCTGATGACCTAAAGGAGTCTAGGCAGTGGAACAAGGCAGTTGGGAGGGCTTGTGGGATACTGGGGTGTATAAGGAGGGGTATCACCAGCGAAAAGAGGAAGGTGGCATTGCCTCTATATAGATCACTAATGATACCCCACCTAGAGTACTGTGTCCAGTTCTGGAGACCACACCTCCAGAAGGATGTAGACAGAGTGGAGGCAGTCCAGAGGCAGGGAACTAAAATGGTGCAGGATCTCCATCAGAAGCCATACAAGGAGAGATTTAAGGATTTAAATATGTACACCCTTGAAGAGGGGGGGGGATATGGTAGAGACCTTTAATTACCTCACAGGGATAAATAAGGTACAGGAGGGAAGTATTTTTCAGACAAAAAGGTGCTGAAGGACAAGGGGGCATGATAAGAAGATGGAGGAGTGCAGATTCAGGAGGGATGTGAAAAAGTACTTCTTCACAGAAAAAGTGGTGTATTCTTGGAACAGACTTCCAGCAGAGGTCATGGAGGTGAAAACTGGTGCAGTTCAAAAATGTTTGTGACAGGCAGAAGGAAATCTTAGGAAAAGGCAATGGGGTGTGTGAATGGGCCAGAGATCAAGCAGGATCTGCACTGATACTACAGGTAGTAAAAAAATGGGCAGACAAGGTGAGCGAAATGGTCCTCATCTGCCAGCAAATCCTATGTTTATATTTCTATGTAGATCATGAGTGTGAGAAGTTGACAGAGGGCAATGGATCCCTGGTCCATCTGGACCCGAAATCCCTACATCTGCATGCATGGCTTCTGATGACATAGCAATTGCACATTTTGTGGTATCCCCTAAGGTTGCTGATGTACTGATTGTGGCTAGATAATATTCTACCAGACATACGTATTAATTGAAATGGAAGCAGTTCACTTTGTGGGCTGCTTCCAGAAGTCTGGACCCATTTACATGTCCTGTAAATGCTGTGTTGTAATACTTGCTATCCCTGTCAGACTCTGATCTACAGAATTCCTCCCTGAAAGTATATTTGGCTACTATATCAGCTTTCCACGGCCCTATTGATGACTGTACAATGGCCCAACTAGAAGTGTCCCATACTTTTCTGAGAGGTATTATGAATATGAAACCTCCTATTCTCAATCCAGTCCCACTTTGGGACTTGAATTTTGTGCTTGAGAAACTGACACTGGCTCCTTTTGAGATGACCACGAACTGTCACTTATGTTTCCTATCATGGAAAGCATTATTTTTAGTTGCAATCACTTCTTCTTGAATGATTTCAGAGCCCCCAGTCTCGATAGTGTGAGCCTCCTTATTTGATTTTCCACAAATACAGTGTTTCTTTGTGCACAAATCCTAAGTTTCTACCAGTCGTGGCCAAAAATATTGGCACCCTTGCACTTTTTTCAAATAACTCACAATTTCCTCTAAACATAAGTTGAAATTAACAACAGTATTTGGTCTCCACAATTCTTTATTTCTCTGTTAATATTACAGAACCTTTGTTTTTGATTCAGAATTTAATACTGTATATCCTTTTAAATCAGAACATGAAAAGAAATGGCATTGACAAAATTATTGACACCTTAGACTTAATATCTGGTAGCACAGCCTTTGGTCAAAATAACTGCAATCAACCGCTTCCTATAGCCATGGATGAGCTTCCTGTGCACCTCTCTACTGGCAGTTTGGCCCACTCTTCTTGTGCAAACTGCTCCAGTTCTCCCAGATTTGAAGGGTGCCTTCTCCCAACTGCTGTTTCCAGATCTCTCCACAGGTTTTCTATGGGATTTACTGTAGATCTGGACTCATTGCTGGCCACTTCAGAACAGTCCAGTGTCTTGTCTTGAACCATTCCTGGGTGCTTTTTGAAGTGTGTTTGGGGTCATTGTCCTGCTGGAAGACCCATGACCTTCCACGGAGACCCAGCTTTCTGACACTGGGTTCAACATTGCGCTCCAAAATGGCCTGGTAATCTCCAGATTTCATGATGCCATGCACATGTTCAAGGCACCCAGTGCCAGAGGCAGCACAGCAACCCCCAAAACATCACTGAACCTCCTCCATGTTTGACTGTAGGGAAGGTGTTCTTTTCTTTGAAGGCTTCATTTTGTTTTCTGTAAACATAGAGATGATGTGCTTTACCAAAAAGCTCTAATTTGGTCTTATCTTTCCACAGGACATTCTCCCAGAAGGATTTTGGCTTGTTCAGATGTGTTTTGGCAAACTCCAGTCGGGCTTTCTTATGTCTCTCTCTCTCAGCAGTGGGGTCCTCCTGGGCCTCCTACCATATAACCCCCCTTTCATTGAGTTGGCGATGGATGGTGTGAGTTGAAACTGTCGTACCTTGTGTCTGAAGGTCAGCTTGAATCTGTTTGGCAGTTGACTGAGGTGCTTTCTCCACCATTCGAACAATCCTGTGCTGCAATCTTCCATCAAGTTTTCTCTTGCAGCCACGTCCAGGGAGGTTTGATACAGTGCCATGGGCCTTAAACTCCCTGATAACATTGCATACGGTGGAAACAGGAACATCAAGGTCTCTGGAGATTGATTTGTAGCCTTGAGATTGTCCATGTTTGGCTACAATCTTCTGTCTGACCTCCTCAGACAATTCTCTGGCTTTCTTTCTTTTCTCCATGCTCATTGCGGTACACACAGTGACAAAAAACAGGAGAATGAGTCCTTTTCTCTATTCAAACTGGTTGAATGAGTGATTTTTATATTGCAGGCACCTGCAACTCACCACAGGTGAGTTCAATTCAAAGTGAAGGAGAATCACCTGCTTGAAATCTAATTATTTCTAACTACTTCTAAAAGGTGCCAAAAATTTTGTCCGGGTCATTTAAGGATTTCTGTGTGGAATAAGCTAAGACTTGGTAAATTTTTCTGCTTTTTGTGTTTTATTCCATGGCAAACCAAAGAAATACATATGTGGATACCAAAATATTTTTTAATTTCAACAATTTTCTGGAAGGAATGGTGCATTATTAGAAAAAACTGCAAGGGCGCCAATATTTTTGTCCACGACTTGTACCAAAGGTGGTATCTGAAATTACATTGAATCAAATTATATACCTTCCTGTTTACTAAACTGAGCATGCCAGTCAGGTAGAGGCACTGTTCATTACTTTAGATGTACATAGAATACACAGATACTATGTTAATTGCACCAAGTACTACAAAAAGTCCACTCAGTTTTTTGCTTCATTCACCCCAGGAAGGAGGACATTCCTATATCCAAACAGTGCCTGTCCAAATGGTTAGTTCATTGTATTACATTCTTTTATAGGAAGTACACTGAGGAACTTCCTGGTGTGGTTCATGGCCACTCCACCAGGAGAATGACCACTTCTGTTTCTTATTTCAGAAACGTTTCTGCTGCTAACATTTTTATGGCAGGTGTAGTTCATGGTCACTCCACCAGGAGAATGGCCATTTCTGTTTCTTATTTCAGAAACATTTCTGCTGCTGACATTTGTACTGCAGCCACATGGAGCACTGTCCACACCTTCAATAAACATTGCAGTCCGGACATAGTATCTCGTAGACGTACTGGCTTCAGGTTTGTTGTACTGCAAGGCCTGCTATACTGAATCTATATCAGCGTGTATCCACTTCCCTGTTGCTATTTGGGACTGCTTGGGAATCATTTCAAAGGGGTGGCCTAATGGAGCATGTATCCTTGAAGAAGATGGAACAGTCACATACTTACCATGACTGTAGATCTTTGAGAGAATTCCCCTCCATTAGGCCATGCCATCCCTCCCTCCATCCCCTTTCTGCTTCAGTGAGAGTTAAATCAGATATTGTGCTTGAACCTAATCCATGCATTGTACATCTAGATCCATGACTCTCCTTGTATGCATGGTGCTGGTCTTATTTCCTTGTTTTCTATGGTTGGAGGTCCTCCAAGTCTAATTTTCAGAGGGGAACTGAGGATGGGGCCATAAATTAAGTCTAATATTTTTTCCTTAACTACCTTTGAGAGTCATGCCAATTATATAACTAATTTAAGATATTGGGTGTTTTATGTATCATTTTAATTATACAAAATATAAGCTTTGCGAAGGTTTAGTCTATTGCCATGAGTCATCTGGGAAATGTACAGTATGTCTGTGAGCAGAATTTTGGCTCGCAAGTCAAAATATGGCTGGTCAAGGCATGCCATAGGTGTGAAGGACTTGGTCTTTGGGGGGAGAGGACATGGGCTGCCCAGTACACAAGTATCTACTACTGGCTGGCCATATACATGGACAGTATTGTCAGCCATGGAACTACACTCTTGGTTAGTTGATCAGTGGCAGACAACAGAGCACCTGAAAGACTGAAGGCAGTGGAAACACTGGGATAAAACAGAATACGGTGTGGTATTGCATATGGCTTATTACATTCTGTTATGCATACCACCCCCCCCTAACGCCTTCATAACAAAATGTTGCTACATTTTGCCTCCATGCTAGTAGGTGAAATCTAAATACATTCTGTATGCAACTGGCATATACATTGTCCCATGTTTGCTACCTAAAACATTGAGGAAATGTAGGTACTGTATAAATATATTAGTACTGATCATTGTAAACATGTCAATGGTAGCCTTTTCCAAAAATTTTGAAAGTCACTTAATAAATTTAATGAAAACATAGCAGTTTGGAAGCTTAAATCTGTACTTCAAAGTTTCTGCTATCAAAGGCACAACTGGCTCCTTATAATCAGGTAAAGAATTTTAGATATTACCCATGGCTCAAGTGTTTTTGACTATCTTTCACACGATCTTCTTTTTCAGATGCATTTAGAAAACCACATACCTTAACTCCCATGTACTCATGCAAGTACACACTAGCTCGTTTAACTAAACCAACTTAACCCCTATTCATTGTAGATGTCAAAATGCACTGATATTATGACAGTATGCAAACCCACAGTAATTGAAGTGATTCTTGTTTCATCAAAGTAAATGAGAAATTATATGAAGATTCGAATATGTTGCACTGTGCTCCCATTGACTTACTTTAGGTTACAAAATGTGTTTTGGGGCAGGGGTGCTTGAGTACTGCGTTTATTTTTATTTATTTAGAATTCCCCTTCACCCCCAAGATATTAAAGGTTATACACAATGCATAGTTTTCAAGGAGGCCCTGGTGTGATGTGTTCATAAGCAGGGTATTATTACTATAACAATTAAGGTCTATGAAATAGTTGTCTGTCTGTCTGCGTGCCTATCTGTCTGTCTGTCACTCTATCCATATACTGTATCTGTCTATCTATCTATCTATATGTCTATCTGTCTATCTATCTATCTATCTATCTATCTATCTATCTATCTATCTATCTATCTATCTATCTATCTAACTCTCTGTCTTTATCTGTCTATCTACATATAGAGAGCAATACATAACAGGGGAGATTTTCAAAAGGGTCAGACGTGGGCAGAAATGTGTGCTGCACCTGCATGTGTGTCTGATCACTTGCATCTCAGCAGTCCTGTAGCTATTTTCAAAACATTCCTTAGTTTGTGACAAAAAAATATAATTTGCATCAAAAACATGACACAAATGCCATTTACATCATCTCTGCTGCAATTGCATCTTGTTTTGGACACTAAATTCAAACACATCTAGACTATCAATTATAGAAATATTCATCTAATAGATGGACTAACAGTTTGGACAGATGTCCATTTTGAATATAGTGGCAGGTGAACTCTTGTGCCTTGTGGATCTTTTTAAAAATCCTGCCCACATTTTTTAAGTTATACGATATACATAGTTTATATACAGTAGTCAGTATGAGAATGGATTGAGTAATAACAGTATACTAAGACGCAAAAAAAGTATACTTGGATTTAGTACTAGCGAGGATGGGGTTTTTGGGGAGACTAAAGTGTAAGTGCTAAGATAAAGGTGCTTGATGTGTTAGAAGCGATAACATGCTTGCAGTCACTTGGAGTAATGAAATCTACTACATGGTCTACTGTATGCACACTCGCTCCCTGTCATACATATGGCGGTCAGCTAAGGTGATGAGCAAAGGGTTCCTGCCAGCTACCATCACTGCAGCACTAACTGCAGGGCTGTTACCTATGGGGGGTGAGTTTGGTGAGGATGAAGGGTGTGGGTGGTAAATATTTGGTGGAACAGGGGTTGGGGGTACAGGGGATCTACCAGTACCCAGGCCGGGGGGGGCACAAGACACCCAGGGATAAGTGATTGAAGTATATCTATACACTGCTGGGCATTGGGGGAGGGGGTCCACTAGACAGCCATGGACAGTAGAAAATACTATTTCTGCATACAGATGAGCATCAGAGAGGGCTGGATGCCTGCTAGACTACAAGAGACAGCAGGATATGTTATGTCTGCATGAAGATGGGCATCAGGGAGGCTGAGGGACTGCTAGTAGATGGGCAACAGAAAGAGTAGGAGGACTGTTAGACTACAAGGGACAGTGGGATATATTATTTCTGCATGTGTAGTAAAGTAAAGAGCTTTACTTCTTTATACAAGATATAACTTTTAGGGCTAGCTGCACTATTTGCAGAGTTATCCTGTTGCAGTGGCTTTGTTACATGGTTCTTACATAAGTACAGATATGGCATTCACATAGCTATAAACAATGCATTAAAGTAAAATAAGAAGTTGAAGAATATACGTATATTAGTAGTACAAAGTTTTAAGTTATATAAAGCAGTGCATCATGCCTCAATTCAAAACAGTCCCATGTCTCAGACAGTACCTTGTTGATGGCATTTTTGAAAGCACCTATTTTTTGGATTTTCCTAATGTCTTGGGGGGAGTGAGTTCCATAACTGAGTCACTTAGTAAGAAAATAATTTGAGGTCAATAATCAACTTCTGAAGTCACCAGAAATTTTGGATGGAATTACACAGTATATTACATAGAGAATACTGGCTGGGCAACTGTGTGCAACCAGCCTGTGCTGCCACTGAGGGGTTCTGATTCCATTAGACCTCAAGAGTGAAGCTCAAGAGCTCACACAGCATCAGAACCCCAAGGTGGTAGCTCAGACTGGTTGGACATAGTTGCCCAGCCAGTATTTTTTTATAGTGTATAGTGATGCCTTGTTCTGCAAAAACAATACAAAAATAAATAAATACTTGAAATTATGTTCAAGAGACAGTTTCACACTGTCAACAATTAATTTAACAGCTATCAGAAGGAATAAACAGTTACATAAATGGCAACACAGTCTAATGATTAAAACACTTTGTGGAGTGCGACAGAAACAACAGTTTTTTTATCTTGAAATAAAAATTCTTATCTAATACTGAGAGAGTTCGGTTCAGCTAAACCGCAGCTGCCATCCTGTCAGACAATTTGCTGTTTGACGTCTGAGATGTGTACGTGGCAGTTTGTCCTTAAGTTAAACTGCTTGCTTGTGCACTCTCAGAAACAGCCAATATATTGTTGTACCATAGTATGGTATTACCATGTTCCATGAACTTTGAACAGTGGAACAACATTTTGACTCTGACTGATTTCTATGCAGAATAAGAGGTCACTGTACATTATATCCTTTTTGGAGGTTAATTCCCCTTCTATGTTGCACTTGGACTTTCTATGGAGGGTTGCTAAATGTGGGCTATGGGGTAATTAATTTGTCTTGCCTCTAAACGTAAAAAGCTTAGTATACATGAGTCATCTATTTTATTGGAACAGATTTGGGAGTTGGAGCATCAACAATCTCCCTCCTCCCCAGCAGTTGTTTGGCAGCAATTAGAGTCCCTGAGGGCTAAATATAATGAGTTTGCGTGAGAGCGGGTGGAACATCTTATTCAAAGAACTAGAATAAAATCTTTTGATCAGGGTGAGAAGGCAGGGAAGTTGCTTGCCCTGCGCTTATGTACTCAGGTAGCTAATGGGATTATTCCCTACATTCACTCAGATTCTGGTCAGTTGGCTACTACTCCCCAGGATAAAGTCTCTCAATTTCACACTTCTCATCGATCCCTGTATACTACAACGTGATAGTTCCCCTAGGGTCGCAGTTTGATGACTGTTCCCAGGATATAGATCTTCCTCAACTTGTTGACTCTCAGTCTGTGTATTTTAAGTCACCTCTTTCCTTGCAAGAAGTGTTAGATGCTATTGACTCTTTATCTTTGGACAAGGCACCATGATCTGATGGATACACCCAAATGTGTATAGTAAATTTAAAAATGTGCTAGCCCCAGTACTATTGGATACTTTTAATTATATATATTCGTATTGTACCTCACACCCTTCTTTAATGGAAGCCTTTATTGGGGTTCTTTTAAAGCCGGTTAAGGACCCATTGAAAATTAATAGTTAGAAGCCTACTTCTTTAATTAACTTGGATTATAAAATCTTATCTAAGATTTTGGCTTCTCATTTAAATAAGGTTTGTGGTCCTTTAATTAGAAGAAATCAAGATGGTTTTATTCTTGGAAGGCTCTTTTGGGACCATCTTTAGAAGCTGGCCCACCTTTTCTCTGTATCCAGGGAATCCTCTACTCCAGTTGTTCTGGCTTTCCTGGATGCCCAAGTTTAATATTCCTCTAGAATTTATTAAGTGGATCCAGATACTTTATAATAACCCTTCTGCATGTATGTTGTGCAATGGGGTTCATTCTGAGGTGATTACCGCATTTCACCATATTATAGCCACCCTCAAATAGAACCCGCCCTCAAATTGAAGCCGCATGCTCATTTTATATAAAGCAATAGAAGCCGCCCTTGTATACAAGCCGTATGTTAAAACGAATGTTGTTGAAATGTACCAATAAACTTTTAATTATTAAAATAAAAGCTAAAGAAAGCAACTTAACAGACATAGGTGGGCTCAGTGCAGACAACATAATGGTAACTTCACTAGCTTTCACCGTTACGGTATACAGCTCAAGCAAGTTTCCGCGTGGTTAACAACCGACAGTTTGAAGTGAAGATCGTAGCATTTATGCTTCGCCATCCTAACACAGGTAAACCAGATCTGTTCTGAAGCACTTTAGGATTTCTGGTGAATGTTAAAAAATATACGGTACTGTAGTTTTATTAACAGAAGCCGCCCCCAATTAGTAACCGCCCTCAAATATAAGCCCCGCCTCAAAATTGATTTTTGTAATAGAAGCCTCGGCTTCTAAATGGTGAAATACGGTATTCGGTATACTTACATTTGCTGGAACCTGTGCAGCTCAATATGCTTACCCTAGTCAGCTTTCCCCAAATGCTGCGGTAACCTGATGCTACTATGCTCAACACTAGCACTTCCAATGGGGTGAGGAAGCGGATGTGATGGACCCCGTTGGAGCTTCAGGAAAGGACAGCTGGATGGGGTTGCTGACTGAGCTGCCCTGGTGGTGTGGAGGGGAATACCACTGGGTGCTCGGCCAGCATACTGTGCATGACCTGTGTTCTGGTCTGGGTCATGCCATTTTACACATTACACCCCCATAACTATTATAATTTTACTCTGGGGTCCGCTTCCCCTTGGAGTTGGATATTTTAGTTACAGGTGGTGTGGGGGGAGAAGTCCCCCACATGGGAGTCTCGGAGGACGAAGCCCCCATGCATTTTACAGTTAATATCACTGAAATGCCTGTAATTTGTGAGTTGAGCATTTCAGTGATTCAGGACAGTGTCTTCTGGGCCAGTTTATTCAGTATGCCAGGTGTCGGCATATCGAGTTTCGTGTTTACATAGTATATACGACTATTCTTTGGCAGGGTACCACACAGGGTTGCTCCATTTCTCCCTTGTTGTTTAATCTTTTTTAGAGCCCTTAATTAGGAAAATTAATACTACCCCTCAAATTCAGGGAACCCTTGTTGGGCCACGTCAATATAAGTTGTCCGTTTACGCAGACAACATCCTTTTATATCTATACTATCTTTTCATTTCTTCACCTGCAACATTGAATGTTGTTAAACATTTTGGAGTTCTTTCTAATTATAAGCTGAATTTGGACAAGACTGAAGTTATGCCGTTTAATGTACGGGCATCCCGGCTGAGGTGGCTCATCTTGGTCTGGTCTGGGTATCTGATAAGCTTAAATATTTGGGCATTCATCTAAGTATGTCCCCCAGGAAAATTAAATATAATTTGGACTTGTTGCTTGATCAAGTTAGATTTGACCTGGATTGTTGGGCCCATCTTCCTCTCTCTTTCTCTCTGGGGATGTGTTAATGTTGTTAAGATGAACACCCTCTCACAGGTTCCTTATCCCCCTTACTATGCTTAATCAGGTTACCCCTCAAACATGGTGCTTTGGATTGCATAGAGTTCTTACACATTTTGTATGGTGAGGGAAGCAACCTAGAAGAGCATTTCATAAACATACCACCCCTAGAGAGTTGAGTGGCCTTTATCTGCCTAATTTGTATTTATGTTATTTGGCGATATGTAGTAGTCGTTATTTTCAGTGATATCAGGCCCCTCCCCCTAGAAGATTCTACTCCTGCATCTGTATCCTAGTGGTTTGACAATGATTTTTTTTCTGTATAGTCAATTGAAACTTAATATTACTGCCTTATTACATGTATCATTTAATAGTCTTCCCTTGCCCTCCATGATACATCTCTAGTTACCTCGGTCTGGGGTTATAAACAGCTCTGTTCATTGCTTTGCCTTGACCCTAATAAAGATATCTTTCAACCTATCATAAGAAATCCAAACTTAAAGATAGCTGGTCATGTTATTACTTCAGTGTTTTGGTCATATCGTGAGATTAAATTGGTTGAGCAGCTTACATGTAATGGGATCTTTTTTAATTTTGGGATTTTAAGCATATATATCTTGCTCCAACCAAGGACTGTTTTAAATATTTACAACTTTCCCATTCTATATGCTATCATTTTGGGCCTAGGCTATGGTCTAATGCACATGGTCAGAAATTATTAACTTTAATCCCTAGAGCACTTTTTCCTCACGCCATTTCTTTTTTTTTTTTTATCTCAACTATATGATTTACTTCCTACTAAAGACATGGGAACAGCTAGTTACTGAGAACAGGCTGTTCCCACTTCTGCTGGGACCTATGATTGGCTTCATATTTGGGGCATGTGCATACGCTTCTTAAGCGGGACAGATATTGTTATATAAAGTTTCAGCTGTTACATAACCTCTATTATACCCCTGTTAAATTATTTAAAATGGGGAAGGCACCTTCTGATTCTTGTACACATTGTTGTAAAGGTACTGGTTCTTTGTTACATATTATGTGGAATTGTGAAAAGGTAATAGCTTTTTGGGCTCGACACATTGACATCTTAATCCTTTGTTGGGGTTAGAACAAGCATTTTCTCCTGAGATCTACCTTTTCATAGGGATCATAGAATTAGTATGAGCCAGGTCAGGCATAAGCCCTAATACAGCTGGCCCTTAACTCAAAGGGAATAACCTTGGATAGAATGTAAGAAGCAATACTTATCTAGGCGATGTTTGAAAGTGTTTATGTTATTACTGCCCACAACCTCAGGCAACAGTCCATTCTACATTCCCATCACTCATTGACTAAAGAATCCTGCCCTTATTTTTTGTCTTATTAGTTTGTCCCTGTAACTGTAAGCTGCGAGATCTCATGATGTAGTCAGTATCTTTACACACTAATTCTACACAATCCCAGAGATCATTTTTAGTGGAGGCTCTAAAAACTACACACATATTCCACTTCAGATGCCTATATTCCAAAGAGTACAGATCAAGATCTGTCTTCATAGTTCAGGTCTTCAACAGCTCTAATCATTCTGGTAGCTCTCTTCTGGATACTCAGTAATAAGTTATTAATTGGAAATGAAAATTGTGAACAGTATTCCAGATGTGGTCTTACGAGCGACATGTACGATGGAAGAATTACCCTTTGGTCCCTACTGGATATGTGTCTAGCTATACAAGTCAAAATATGTTTTGCTCTGTTGGCCTTAACCTGACAGTTCCTACTGTTCTTAAGGTCATTAGTAATAATAATATTTAAATCCTTCTTTTCAGTTGTAATTTTAAGTTTTTTGGGGTGTGCATAGAGATAAGCTGTTAGGCAGGCAGCAAAACCATATTGCCTTGATATCTGGCTTTGCAAAGAAAGTTATTTGGCATCATGTGTGCGATCAAGCCCTTCCTACTTATTTGGAGGGTATAAGACATTTTGCTTGCCCTTCAGGTGGAGAAAATTATTGCAAGTATGGCAGATCGTCTAGTTACCTTTAAGGAGATTTGAGAACCTTTGTATACCTTACTTTTATTACATGATTGATTAGAATCTTCTTTTTGTTCTCTTCTTATTTATATGTTCTTTGTATCATGTATGCCATATGGGGTCCCTTGTCTTGCATTATTTTTGTATTTGTTTCAACCTTTTATATTTGAAACTTTTTCTAATTCATTTTTAATTAGGCCTCCTTTTGGGATATGTATATATATCTCACTCTGGAGTTATGGGGAGTGGGAGGGTCCTTTTTCCTTCTTTAGGGAGGGGAGGTTGGGTTGTTTGTTTATTGTACTCTGTTTTTGGTTTCTTTTTAGCTTGTTTGTTGTACTTTGTGTATACTCATTGTATGTGTGGTAATATTGTATTTTCCTTTTTAAAATTTGAATAAAGTGCATTCAATTATAACAAAAGGAAAGAGTTTGAGGTCATCTTTCCATAGGTGCTGGGAATTTTTGGGACACTGAGTCCTCTATTGTTAATTTCCTTCAGACTGTGTCTGTGAGTCCCCATTTTTAGGTTCTGATCCATTGAGCTTTGAGTTTTCCCTTTAAGTGTGTTAAAAGCCACAATTGCTGTTTATTTTTATCTTTGCAAATTTAGGGAATCCCAACTTAATCTTATAAACTTCATGCAGCAGTGGGTGTCATAAGGACATAGAGAAGAACATGAGCAAGTTTATTATAAAACACATCTAGCCTGTCTAGCAAGAATTTGTTAATGTGTTGGTAGACTGCGCTCCTGTATTCTGTTACTGGGAGAATTAGTCATAATTTAGTTTTTACCCTAGAATCTTTAAGATAAAAAAAGGCTTTGAATCACAGTGCTCCTATTGTTGTGCTTCTTTGTTATAGCTGCATGCATCATTACACAATGCTGATGTATGACTATCAGAAGAAGGAGATTGACCAGAATGCAGCACAGCTTTTGTTGTTACGAGGGAGTAGAGTTAAAGCACAAGTTCCTGAAAATCTCTCTGCATCCTCTCATTCACTACAATATGTTTTCTTCTTCTCTCCTTCCCCTCCCCCCCACTACACTATTTGGACTGCCTTCTAGTAGCGAGCTGCATTGAAAGGGAGGACAAACTGTACACAATCTGTGTCAACTGATGGAGATATATAACAAAGTAAAAAGCTGGGACACTGTACTAGTGATGGTTCAGATAGCAGAGAATAGTGAGATTTGTTGCATACGAACATGCAAACGCATAAAATTGCCAGCAGATACAGGCCTTACAGTCTATCTAGTCTGCTCAAGTGTGCAGCACTTCAGCCTTTTAGAGTGCAGCTGCCTCCCCTCCTCTCACCCCCTCACTGTTTTTGCCTGTGTTTCCTACACACCCACACACACACACACCCACACACTGCTCTCTAATGGTTTGAACCCTCCCTTTTATCCTGTCCCAACCCCTCTTAAAGCTTGGGTCCTTTCTCATTTTTTCACCACCTCCAGTGTGTCCACTTTGTTGCAGATCTTGGTGTCATCTGCGAAGAGGCACACCTTTCCCTCCAGACACTCCAATGTTGCTGATGAAGACATTGAATAGGACTGGCCCCAGCACTGACCCATGTGGCACCCCACTGGTCACCTCCCTCTCTTCAGATTTCATGCCATTTACCACTACCTTCTGAGTCCTGTCCCTTAGCCAGTTCCCATCCCACTTTACCATCGTAGGAACCACTCCCAGGCTCCCCAATTTATTTAGTAATCTCCTATATGGGATGGTGTTGAAGGCCTTGCTGAAATCCAGGCAAGCCACATCCACCACCCCTCCCTGATCTACCACCCTGGTTACCCAGTCAAAGAAACCTATAAGATTCGTCTGACCGGACCTTCCTGCTGAGAATCCATGGTGCCTTGGATTCTGTGCCCAGCTACTCTCCAGAAATGTCACATTCCTCTCCTTAAATAAGGATTCCATTAATTTCCCCACTACTGAGGTTAGGCTTACAGGCCTGTAATTGCCTACCTCCTCTCTGCTTCCACACTTGTGAAGAGGGACCACATGAGCCCTCCTTCAGTCCTCAGGTACCTCCCCTGTCTCTAGTGATGCATTGAAAAGGACAGCTGGTGATTCTGCCAGCACTCCCCTGAGTTCCTTTAGCACTCTGGCGTGGATCCCATCTGGTCCCATTGCCTTATCTGCTTTTATTTTCCTGAGTTCTTCTAGGACTCTTTCCACAGTGAATGGGCTGGTGTCTACCTCTCTCACCTCAATACCCCTCTTAATGAGTCTTTGTCCCTCATCCTTACCTTGCCAGGTGAATACTGAGCAAAAGTACTTGTTCAGTATCTCAGCCTTTTCTAGGTCATCCTTCACCCTTTCTCCTTCCTTCCTTCCTTCCTCAGCCAAACGATCCCATTTCTGGTATTTTTCCTCTTGTAAATGTATCTGAAGAAGGTCTCATCACCTTTCTTAATAGCCTGGGCTATAACTTCCTCTGTCTGTGCTTTAGCCCTTCTAGTTATTTTCCCAGATTTATTTTGCTTCTCCATATATTGTTCTCTGTCCTCATCCTTTTGTGTTTCCTTGTATCTTCTGGAGGCTCTTTTCTTTTCCCTTACTTTCTCAGCCACTACCTTCAAGCACCATAATGGCCTTTTCTTTCTTTTACTCTTGTTATGTATTTTGACACAGTGACCTGTTACTTCTGTTATGACTTTCTTGAGTCTAGACCACTGTATTTCCACAAAGCCCCCTGTACCTACCACTGCTAGAGCTCTTTTGAGAGTTCTACCATCCCCTTAAAGTTAACTTTCCTGAAATCTATGACCTTTATCCTTATATGGCTTGCCTCCTCCACTGTGGTTACCTTAAAACATACTGTCTTGTGGTCACTGGTACCAAGGGGACTGCACATCTCCACATCTGTGATCCTGTCCTTGTAGGTCAGTAACAAATCCAGTATAGCATCCTTGCGGGTTGGTTCTGCTACAAGCTGTCTTAAGTTTGCTCCATTCAGGGCAGTCATGAATTACCTGCCCCTTGTTGTACTCACAGTCAGGCAGGTTGAAGTCACCCATTAATAGCCATTCCCCTTAGCTGCCATTTTGTGGATGATTTCCACAAGAGCTTCATCTGACTCTGCCCCCTGTGCAGAAGGCGTATATATCACTCCAGTGTGAATGGCTGTCCTTTTTCCCACCTCCATGGTGCCCACAGTGCCTCCACTCCTTCTTGTACCCTTGAGCCTCTGCTGCTTTAATCCCCTCCTTCACATACATAGCTACCCCTCCTCCCCTTCTCCCTTCCCTGTCCTTCCTAAAAAGTGTGTATCCTACTATGGCTGTATCCCGGTCATGGTTCCCTGTGTACCATATTTCTGTAATAGCTACTATGTCCATGTTTGCATCTTCCATTAATGGAATTAGGTCTGGGATTTTGTTCCCCAGACTGTGGGCATTTGTGCACATTACTTTCCAGCTTGTGTGCTCACCCTCCTTTTATCTTTTTTCGGCCCTGTGAAGTTTTTGGGTTCCATCTTCTGTCCTCCTCACAATGGTATCTAATTTATTTACCAGGTTTGATAGTGCCTTTGTACTAATTGGATTCTCCCTTATTTCAGATATGTTATGTGAGGGGGGCTACCTTTATCCCCCTGACTGTTTTTGCCTCCCCTCTGTGGCTAGTTTAAATGCTCATGGATGAAGCATTTGAACTTTTCAGTGAGGATACCTTTACCCCCATGGTTAGATGTAGGCCATTTGGTGAATACAGTCCTTCCCCCTTGCAGGTGAGAGCCCAGTCCTAAATGAAGCCATACCCTTCCTCTCTGCACCATTTCTTCAGCCATGTGTTAAATTCCATGGTGTGGATGTCTTGACCCTCTCCCTTGCCATGGACAGGTAGAACCTCTGAGAAGGTAACAGAGTGCACTACTTGCCCAGAACACTGACCCAGTTCCCTTAATTCCTCCTGCACTGTTCCTATGTTTGTCCCCTCACCTGCCAGGTCATTTGTCCCATGTGGACAATGACATCCAGCTCTCCCCTCCCTGCCATCACCCTAGCAATCCCTAGGATCCATCTGCCTTCCCTCTGAACTATGTCACCAGGCAGACACACCACCTCCCTCTCCTCATTTCTTCCTACTCCTAGCTCTATCCCTCTAATGATGGAGTCTCCAAACAAGATTTGCTTCCTCCTCCAGTGCATTCTTCTTCCTTTTGTCCTCGGGTTCCATCATGGATGACCTGCTCATCTCCCTTAATGTCCACTTCTGGAGATACAGTGTGACCGTCCTGCTCTACCAAGATGGCAAATGAGCTTT
The DNA here is from genome assembly GCA_016271365.2 of Neoceratodus forsteri. Lineage (NCBI taxonomy): Eukaryota > Metazoa > Chordata > Ceratodontiformes > Ceratodontidae > Neoceratodus > Neoceratodus forsteri. The sequence goes on along the minus strand of CM028130.1, from coordinate 1,407,425,340 downwards.
GAAGTGGCACTGGCTGGGGTATGTGCCTCTGTCCAATCTCCCTCACCCTCCCTGAGTGCACTGTACTCCATCCATCCCACCTTATTGCCATCCTCTGAGGGATGGTGGCAGATATGGTGGTCCCTGTGTGAGGGGGAAGGTTACCTGGATCCCTGCTAACTCTGCTCAGAGTCCTGCAACCTCTTCCCTCAATACAGAGAGGTGCCTGCAGATAGACCAGCACTGCAGTGCCCAGAAGGTCCTTCTGAACACTGCTGTCCTGCAACCACTGCATTGCATGAAGCCCACCATTTTCCTTTGCCTATCCTTTCCCTTACTTGTCTGACCCCTTTTTTTTCCTTTGTATTCCCTGTTTACTTTACAGCTATGTACTGTCAATAATCTTTAGTGGTATAATATATCAAGGTATGTAGATTTACATCAGGGTGTGGTGTGTGGCTGTGCTGTGTACTGAAATATGATGGCTGACAATATGTGTATGCAGTCAGCTGGAACCGTATGATGTCACAGGCTATGGGTATAAAGGTGATGTGCTAGGGGTGGGTGGTTGTGGGGAGGGTAGATTGGTGTGGGTGTGAGTGAGTGTGGGGAGAGTGGGTTGGGCACCTCCAGACCACCAGAAACAATCAGCAATACCAGCAAAAAAAACCCAGAAACAATTAGCTGCACCAGCAAAAAACCCCAAGCCAAGCTTAGCACTTCCATATTTGTACTCCAGTCAATAAAACATCATACCCTTAGCCATTTGTTAAGTTCCCAGGCAGATTTGGCTTATTAGTCAATCCCTTTTTATTTTGCTTTTTTTTCACCAAGCACTGGTCATGTATAAGGAATATTTTGGGCTGACACCTGCGACTATGCCCACCCACTCTCAAGTTCGGTTGCCTCAGGTTGTTCAGCATTTTTACCAAGCTCATTGTTAGTGATTACTTTATCATCACAAGTTTAGCTTTTGTTTTTTGGGTAAACCTTCTCACAGAAGAATTATACTCACACTGATGTGGCCTGGGCACCCTCATTAGCTTTAGGGCGAACTTGAAAAAAATGTTTTTGCTTAAATTCTTTTCTTACTTTTACCATCTATGAACCCCAGGCTGTTATTCTAGCCATTTTTTAGGTCATAGCTATGCCTATGCCCTTTTGTTCTACCAGAATTGACAGGCAGAATGGACTTTCTCACCTTGATTGAAAATAAATTATGTACATGCTGTGAAAAGACATTGGGTGGGATATTCAAAGTAGTTGCGTAGGGCGCAACAGGGGTTACATCATGCAACCTAATAACGTGCGTGATATTCAAAGGGAGGGTTGTGCTGCGTAACCCCGATGTGCCAGTGCACCAGTAATATGCAAGCGCAAGTGCGGGGGGACATGCCCATGCATATGTAGCACATCCTGATATTCAGCCCGGGATGTGCGGTGCATATGCAGGCACAACCCCACCTTGCGCTGCCCAGGGGGGCACAGAGTTGTGCCCGTTTAAACAGGGAACAAGTCGGGAACACCCGCAGGCAGGCTGCCATATTGTAGGGTGCAACACAGCAGCCACCTGCCATGGGTGGGCACCCGACCTCCCAAAACACTGTCCCAAGCCCACTGCCCAGGGAGCATTGTGCCCCCTGCCCCATGGACTGATCATGGGCATAAGTAAAATATCTCCCTGGTGGTTCAGTGGACCGCTCCTTAGCGCCCAATCATGGGCATATGTTGTAAATATCCCTGGTGGTCCAGTGGACCGCGTTCCATTGCCCAATCATGGGCTTAGGTGTACGGTAACCCTGGTGGTCCAGTGGAACCCCTCCAGTGCCCGATCATGGGCAGAATCTCCATAGCAAAACCCTGATGGTCCAGTGGTACCCCTCCACACCCACCCACTGGGGCCCCCCACCCAGCAACCCCTGCAGCGGCGGGCAGCAGCACCCCACCCGCAAGCTACCCGTCTGCCCGCCGACTGACAGTGTACAGCAGGGCTGTATGCCTATTGGTCCACTGCGTGGTCCAATGGGCATGCATACCATACTGTACTACACAGTCCTGGAATGTGAATGTGTGTTCATTCACATTTTGGACTGTGTAGTGCAGTATGGTCTGCACTACCACTGGCCCCATGCAGTGAACTAATAGGTATACAGCCCTACTGTATGCTGTTACTCGGCAGGTGGCCAGGTGGCTTGCAGGCCGGGTGCCACCACCGCCGCTGAATGGTGGGTTGCAGGGGGCAGGGCTCGGTGGGAGGGTGAGGGGGTACCGTACAGGCGAGGATAATTCTTCATATGCCCATGACTGAGCAGGGGATCGGGTCCACCGGTCCACCAGGGATGTTGTATAAATATGCCCACAGTCGGGCAGGGGATAGGGTCCACTGGACCACCAGGGATATTAATTTCTTATGCCCACGATTGGGCAGGGGATCAGGTCCACTGGACCACCAGGGATGTTGTATACATGTGCCCACAATTGGGTGATGGGGTGGGTTGCCCACCGAGGGGTATGGGTCGTCGGTCCCCGATGGCTACAGCCTGGCAGGGTGCCAGGTGCAAGCCACCGGGGATCAGCACATCTCATGCAATAGGGCATAATGACATGCAAATTGCCCCATTTGTGCCTTCCATACATAACGGCCTCATTTGCAAGCTCACGGCTGAATATCGCTCTTGCTGTGCCTAGCGCAACTGCACTTGTGCTAGCGCAGCCCCCTGCTCCCCTGCTGCCACTTGCGCTGGCGCAGTGCCACTGCACCATGCACAGTGCGTGTGCCCTCAGTGCCATATTCAATGGTGCTGAGCAGGGACTCTGGTTTTCCAATTTTTCCAGTAACACCGGTAACAATCACGGAATCCTGCTTGGTTTGCGGATTTTGAATTCTTGTACCGGTACCTCATGGAAATTGCATGTCACTGCACAGAATCTCTGAGATTTCAGTATCTTTTTAAAAAACTGTTATTTTCTCTTTCTATGTCCCCTTCTCACAGCATCAGTCTCCACTTTTCAGAGATCCCTAAGCTGGGTATCCCCTAGCTTCACCCCCAGGTGATGCTCAGGAGCTCCTGTGGGCCTGCCCCTATCCTGCCTGGATTGTACCACCCTGAGGTGGGAAGGAAGGGTACCCCAGGTCACCACTCCACACTCCCTTAGTGTGTGTCGGGCAGCTCAGTGGGTCCCTCATGGAGCCTGGTTATGAAGTCTGGGGCACCTGGGTCCCTTCTGCCAGTGGCCGATGTGGGGTGATTGTTCCTGGTTTTCTGGTCTCTGTCCCTGAGGGCACTGGCACTACAGATCCAAGGAGGTAGGTCACATAGAGACATGCCACTGCTCCAGATCCTGGCTAGTGTCCTCCCCTCCTGATCACTCTGCAGCACCATTGCACCACCACCCATGGTCACACAGGTGGTGGTAAAGCAGCAGGATCTGCAGCCTACCCTCCCTGGAGGAGGACAGCAGTCCACCAGGTGCTCGATCCTACTCCCCTGGCCAGCCCTCCAGCAACCTGAGTTTGCTTCTGACCCGGGGTCACTGGCATTGCAAGCAATAGTGCTACCGCAGCCCCAGTGGGCCAACCCAGACTTCAGCATCTTAAAATGAATGCTGCTGTGTTTTGCATTCTTTCTGTTTTGCTGCATACAGAGTCAGTAAGGAAATCACCCACACTGCTTTGTTGTAATCAGCCATTCAATTTAAGCACCCATGCCTCGTGGTTAGAGTAACAAACAGTGATTGAACTGGGTACATCCAGCAGACTTCGGTTTGAGTCCCACAACCTCCTCTTGCATACTGTGTGACTCCAAGCAAGTCACTTAACCTCCCCAGTGCTTCTAGGTCACTCCTTAAAACAGACAGTTCTGCCTAGTGGGCCTTACCTGCTTTACAAAGAATATAAAAAAATATCAATATATATTTACTACATCATAGAATAGTAGTCAGGGTAAAATGTACTTCACTCACGTTTCACTTGGGCTGCAATGATTTTGTATAGGTAAAGATAAATGTTCAGATACATTTTATCTGTTTTATAAGCTTGTTTTTAGATTTTAGTCAGGTTTTTATTGTATTCTTTGCATATACGCATCTAGGTTGTAGATTGCTAAACACAGGATTACTGTTACCAATTAACTTATTCAAGTTTATAATCAGTAGGGCCATCCAAAATCCTCAGTTGTTTGAATGAAAACTAGTCTGAATGAAAGTATGTTCAAAAAGAAAAAACTGCCTTACTACTTATGAAAAGACTTCACAGTTAGCACGCCATTTAGGTGAACTGGATCCTTTGCACCTTTTCCCCCACCTGCTGTTTCAGTCTCTGTGACAACAAAAGGTTTTTTGATAGACTGCTTCAACAAAAAGCAGATGTAAAGTATTTAAGAGTACTTATGTTTGGCCAGTGGATTTTGAAAGCACAGTCAATGACATACAGAAGGTAAGACCCCAGGGGCTGTATGATGCTGGTGGGCAGAGTAGTGCTCAATTCACATCTGAACAAAGACATGAAAACTGGGAGACACCCTTTTCATGGACACCAAGTAAAAAAAAAGCATCCACATGTCTGGGAGATGCATGAATCCATTTGAAGGTCCTCCACTAATCACTTGTGGATTTTTTAGGTGAAGACACTTTATTTTGAAGAAGCAAATTCAAGCAGTTTTTTTTTTTGCTCCTCCTAACCCCTGGCCATCCACTCTTTCAGGCCTGCCAAGGCCCCCTACCACTGTTGCTGAGTCTGACCACCATCCACTGCCCCTTACTGCTGTGCTACCAGGTAACCCAAAGTAACCCTTCTTTGAGTGGGACCCTACCCCGTGGGAGGCTACCAGGGAAGGAGAATTGCCCCAAAGAGCTTCCTGTGTATCCTGGGCATGGCAGGGGTCAGAACAGACACATGTCTGGGGCTTCCAGCTTATGGAGGGACCAACAGCCATCCTTCGGTTGGCCAGTGGATGTTTTACCATTTTCTTGACATGCCATATGATGTCAAGGCATAAGCCAATGTCTGTCATGCTCTCTCCAGCAGTGAGGGCTGACATTGTCGTGCCTCTGGCCTCCACCAGGGGCCAGAAAATGCTGAGCCATGAATCCACCCTCCCTCCCCGGAGAAGGTGAGTGGTCATTGGGCACGCAAGCCTTCACCCACCAGCTGGCCCTCCAACACCCAAGTCTGTTCCCTAACCCTGGTCAGTGGTGTCATAGGCAGAAATCCAATTCAGGTAGTTAAATTATAGATAGGAAAAAACAAAGGTAGTCCACCTTAGCGGCGATGGTTCAGATTAATTCACATCTGAGTTCTAACAAGCAAAGAGACCAAGTCATTTGTAACTTGTGCATGTGGGGTGTGGGTGTTGAAGAAAGGGGATCATAGTGCTGTCACTACTGCCATAACTTTGAGGGATGTGATCTGCATTGTTGCTACTGCCATCACACTGAATGGGTGGGGGCTGTAGTGCTTCTACCATCACCACTGGTGGATGGGGAATGTAGTACTGCTGCCATCCCACCTGAGGGATGGGAGCCATAATGCTGATACTGCCATCACACATGAGGAATGGTGAATGTAGTACTGCTGCCATCATACCTAAGGGATGGGGGCCACAGTGCTGCCTCTTCTGTCACACCTGAGGGAGGAAGGTCGTAGTGCTGTTGCTGCTGCCATCACACCAGAGGGATGGGGGCTGTAGTGTTCCTGCTGCCATCACATCTTGTACCTAAAATAACTTTAAATTGGTACAAGGATGGAAGGATGTGCAATAGTGGAGGTCAAAATTGCTAAAATGCATGTTAGCAGAGTTAAAAATTGTTAAATAAAGTACACAAAACCAAACAACGGTAAAACCGGATTTTGGCTTAGCAGACATCAATGACAATACCATTTTTTACAACGTGCAAAATGGAATATGCCCTTTCTCAATCCCGGTAAACCAGTGTCCCTGGTGCTGAGCCATGGCACAGCACTGTTGAATATCACCCGGACCATGCCCTGGTTCATCCCAGTTGCGCAGCGCCCAGGCTTGCGCCCCTGCCTGGCGCAGTCTGAATATCCCACCCATTACGTGTTTGGTTTACAAGTCACTCAAAAATAAATTTATTTGTTGAGCTTTGCATGACATAGGAAGCATGGAAATTACATGTCATTTCTATGCTTACTGTGTTATTTCCACCATTCCTTAAATAACACTTTTTTATTTAGTACAAAGTACACCTATCCATTATATTAAAATCAGCACAGTTTGATATGGGCAACATTTTTATTTTAATTTTGAGACTGTTAATTTTACTACTTTGTGGAAGGTAACTTTTAGTGGGGAGCATTTTAAGTAGAACTCCCAGTCATGATACACCTCCTGATGAAGTGCCTAGTGCTCGGAAGTGCTGGTTAGCAGGCAGTATGCAACCTGTATCTTCATGATGACATACTTTGTCAGGCTAATGCATTAGCAGCCATTTTGGCTCTGTCCAGAGTTTGTTTATCTATGTTGTTAATGTGGATATTACATTCTAGTGCATTGTAAATCACCATCCCTAGATATTAATATTCATTTGTGTTTTCCAATTTTGAACCATCTCCACATTGAATATTTAGTAAGTTGTTTTCACCTTTTTTGTCTTCATTCCTGAAACACATTTCTTAAGTCTTATTCAAGCTGAACACCATGTTACTAACATACTAACATACTAAAATGCCAGCAGAATAGGCCTAATGGTCTTTCGTGTCTGCTCGTTTGGTCAGCCCCCACCCTGGGAGCTGACCTTGTTGCCCCCCTCGCCTTCTCTGGCTTCTCCCTTCCCAGTTCCGGATATTCTCGCTGCACTAGATTTTGCTTCTAGAACCCTTCCCCTGTACTTGTCCCACTCCCTCTTGAACCCCTCCACTGTCTCTGCCTCCACCAGCCCCCTGGGCAGCGCATTCCATGGCTCCACCACCCTTTCAGTGAAGTAGCACCTCCTCCTTTCTCCCCTGAATCTTACCCCCTCCAGATTCCACCCATGCCCTCTAGTTGCCCCCTCCTCCTTTCTTCAAAGCACCCTGGCTGCTCCTCTCCTATTTACCCCTTCATGTACCTGAAGACCTCTATCATGTCCTCCGGTCCCTTCCCTATCCCAATGTGTAAATATTTAGCTCTTTGAGCATCTCCCCATAGGTCCTGTCCCCCAAGCCCCAAATCATTTTGGTTGCCCTCCTCTGGACCCTCTCCAGGAGTTTAATGTCCCTCTTTAAGTGTGGCCTCCAAAACTGCACGCAGTACTCGAGATGTGGCCTCACCAAGCAGTTATACAGAGGGAGTATCACTTCCCTCCTTCTGGAGGTGATCCCCCTAGCGATGCATCCCAGCATCCTGTTGGCCTTGGCTGCTGCCCTCGTACAAGTCTCTGAGTTGTTCATCTTGACATCCACCACCACCCCCAGGTCCCTCTCAGCCATCGAGACTTGTAGCATTCCCCCCCCCAGGGTGTACACTTGGTCCGGGTTTCTGGCCCCAGGTGCAGTACCTTGCATTTCCCTGCATTTAGCCTCAGCTTCCACTTTATAGACCATCTTTCCAGAGCCTCCAGGTCCCCTGTTGGACTGTTCTAACCACCTCTGTACTGAATCAAGGTCCTTTTGAAGATCTGATTCTATTCCCATTGGGTTCTTGCTCTGCAAATTAGTATGGTTCATCTGTATAGCGTTTTATATCTGACTAGATTATGTGATTGAGAAAGTTGTTTAAATTTATTAGACATAGTATGGGGCCTAGGATGGATCCTTGTGGGGCCCCTCTGTAGTGGGTCCCCAACTCAGATAGAATGCCTTCAGCAGCTACCTCCTGAGACCTACTAGATAGAAAGGAACTGAACCATCGTAATGCTTCCACTGACATCTCTACACGGGCCATTCTCTACTTGAGAATTTTTTGATCAACAAGATCAAATGCTTCTGAGAGGTAAGCGACCACTACAACCAGAGACTCCCCCTCATCTAAGCCACCTGCAGACAGATCTATGAATTCTGTGAGTGCAGTGCCCATGGACCTCCCTGCCCTGAATCCTGATTGGTGGAAAGTCAGTAGGCCATACTTTTCCAGGAAGTCATAAAGCTGATTATACACCAGTCTTTTGAATATTTTTGAAATCAGACAAAAGTGCTGCTGGTTGGTAGTTTGTGTGGTTGCTTACTTCCTTTCCCTTAGAGAGGGTGCAATTTTCATGTGCTTCCAAAAATCTTGGAAACTTTGGGAAACATACTCTGTGGCTGCCTTTAGGAATTTTTTTTTCTATTTGATGCAGCCCAGAGGACATTCTTGCAGTTAGTTGGTTGATTTCATTAAGAACATCCCCTGCTCTTGAAGGTTTTTAAAATGAAATTTGTGGGTTGTAAGTAGGGAGGGCAAAGTTGCCAAAATTCAAACATTCACAATTTTTGATAACTTTGAATCATTGAGGACCACAATTCACATATTTCTTACCTGGTAAATTGGGCAAATTTGTGAGATGAACATAACATGAATTGCTGGTTCACTGGCAAATTAGACAGTTTGCATAGCTTTTACAGGATGAAGAAGACACTATGGTACATAGGCAAAGACTATGTTGACTGCCATCCTCCAAAAGCATAAACTCTCTCTCTCCCCATACACTATGCTGTCATTTAATCCCTCCACCTCACAAATACTTTTATATACTAAATCCCCCTCCAATCCTTCTAATAGCACCCTCCTTCCTCATTTCCCCCTCTGGTCTAGTGAATTTATGGTTAAATATAGTACACCCATCTCCATCTGTGTGCCAAAACATACCCTCCACCCAACCAGACCCTATTGTTTCATATAAGGCTCCCCACCCAATCCCCTCTGGCCCCCACTACCCTACTCCTATCACCAGCACTAAGACAAATGTATTTATCTGCAACTTGCAAACAAACAAAAAAATATGTTCTGTTCAGTACCTGTCCCCATAATGGTATAGATGAATGGTGATTTCTTTACTCCTAGTAAGATCTGACTAGCTGAATTTCAGCCAGTCAGGTTTTAGGAAGAGTAAACATGGCACCATTCATTTATGCTATTACTGAGATGAACACTGAACAGAGCAGACACTCTGCATCAGAAGATTTTTTTTGTTTACATGTTTCATATAAATGAATTTTTTGGGGCACTGGTGTGGGAAAGAGGGTAATGGTGGCCAGAGTAGTTTGAGTGGGGGGTGTTATGATCTGGTTGGGTGGGGGCAGGTGGGGGTGTATATTTTGGCATGCAGGTGGGTAATGGTATACACTACAGTTTATTTACTATAACCAGGAATAGATTTGTCTGGAGGGAGGATAGAGGAGGGAGGAGGGTGCTAGCAGGGATGGGTGAGGGATTTTTGATGAAAAAGTGTTTGGGAGTTAGTAGCTGGCTCAGGTTACAGCACAGTTGCTGGGAGGAGACAGATTATGCCTTTGGATTTTTTTTTTAAAGAAAATCGGACATGAAAAGTTGGAGTGCCTGCCAGGAAATTTGTGAGTTTGTGTGAATCCTATCAACTTTGCCAACAAATTAAAACTTCACTGCATCTCTAGTTGTTAGTCAGTTAGAGTCTTTAACCCCCAGGGATGGATTGTACTGGTCCGATCTCTGTATCTGTCTTCGAGATGGTCCTATCTTGAAGTTGGATGTCCAGAAATATTTTCTGATAGTATCTGCAGTACTTTTCGGGGGCAGTTTTCTTCCACTGCTTTCAACAAAACATGTAGCAATTTTTTAGGATCCTGAGCCTTAAAGGCTCTTAATAAGGTTCCAGTAACGTAAGAAGTCTGGAGCATCGTGTGATGCTCCAGCTCTAGTAGCAGCTCTTAGGAATAGCTCCCTCTCCTCTCTCAACAAAACTTCTTATTTTATACAAATATCAAGATTTCTTCAAGCAGTTTTTACTTCTACAGCCTACCTCAAGAAGCTCTGAATCTGGATTGTGTGGATACCTGCAGGAAAATGGACATGGAAATGAGGAATGTGCTGCCTAAGCACTCTCCCCTGACCACCCCAGATAAGATCTCAAAACACTCTAAGGCCCAGGGCATGGGCTTGGGCCATTCAAGTACTACAACTCTGGTGAGGCCGGCAGCAAATCCTCTCACTGAAGAGCATTTTCTACACAAATTCCTATCCTTTAAGGATCACAAAGGAGCTGAAATCACAAAGGAGCTGAAATCAGTAAAAGCTACCACATCAGACCTCAGGCAATGGGTTGGGAACAATGAAGCTAGACTCCACTCTTTATATTCCTGGAGGGATAAGTTAGTCACAGATATTCATTCCCTACAACAGAAAACCTCCAGATTAGAAGACAAACTGGAGGATCTTGGGGGTCAAAGCCGGCATAACAATATTATCATTTTCGGGTTCCCGGAGGATGCCGAAGGTGCCAATTCAGTCCTCTTTGTGCAAACGTTATGTGCTAAACTTGCTGACCTATCTCCAAATGGGCCAGCATATATTACAGAACAGGCTCATCGATCATTACATCCCATGGCATAGCCTGATCCCACCAAGACCTTTTATATTGAAATGTCTCAACTATTTGGGTAAAATACACCTTCTTACTGAGGTCCAGAAAACAAAGGAAATTACCTGGGAGGCAGCTAAGTCATGCGTATCTCAGGATTTGCCTAATTCTGTCTGCCAGAACAGATCCATGTATCATTCAGTTGTTACAAAGCTGATAGCTGCAGGCATCAAGTTTAAAATGCTTTACTTTGCACGGTTGCAAGTTTTGGTGCAGGACTCCTGGAAATTGTTTGACACTGCAGAGAGTGCAGCTAATGCTCTAAAAGAGATGCTAGCTGACTTGTTCAGGCACTGATACTGCATGGGGTTTACTCTCAGATCTTACTTCAACTGTTGGAACGGGTAAGATTCCTACACCTGAGCCGGTTTGGGCACTATTTTTTTTTAGGATTGGAAATAACTCCTGATTGGACACATGACATAGAAATAGTTTGGTCATGGTCTATTTCCATTGATGGTGATGGCAGGACTGTGTTTAATCCTCCAGGAGTTCTGCTTGCTGGCGATCATGCGCTGCCTCATTATAGCTGGTCCGATTTATAAAGATTTGAAATATTGAAGGTGGGAGACCAGCAGGGTGACATGTGAGCTGGAAGACTTTTTTCTGCAGAATACATTGCAATCCACATCAGAAGATGTTTCTTCTTACTACAGACACATTTCACTCCCACTGTTAGTTTGCTGATATTGCTTCCTCCTTTTGTGGGCTCTGGTATGCGTCTCGCTGCCTAATCTGTCTACACGTACCTGCAGGATTATTTCTATGAACACTATTATTTGCTGAGCAACTGGTGATTCCTGTCTTCATTCAGCATACCGAGTGCATGGTTTTTGGCTGGATTTAAAGTTGAACCCTGTCTTTTGTTTATCGAGGCATTCTGACTGATCTGGGCTTAATCGTTAAATTACCCTGCATCTTTTAAGTATGGGTTGCTTTTTGTGCTGCTTGACTGTGTAGGATGATATGGCATTGGCTTTCTGGGCTGCTTTCATGACACCCTAAGGGGAGAAGTCCTGATCATTCGTTTTTTCTTACTCAGCTTTTATTTTTTAGTTGGGGCTTGATGAAGACCTCAATTTTTTATGGTAATTGCTTACAGTGTGTATATGCAGGGAACTGTTGCTGGCAGATGGATTTGGACTTATAATTAGGGCTGTGCATGGGCCGAATAGTATTTTCTGAATAACACGAATAGTAGGCTTCCCGAATATTTGGATGCATTTTCCGAATAGTTCACTATTCAGCCACTATTCGGGAACTATTATTCGGTGAAAATCTCAAGTCTCACAGAGCTTTGTTGGCCAGTCAAAAACTATTTCTTGAGCTCAAAGGCAAGCACACCATGTGACTTCCTCACTCTGAGCTGGTAGAAGACAGGAGACAGTGGCTCTGAGAGTTGCTCTGCAGTACTTCTGAGACCTTAAACTTGCTAAAAAAGTAATAGATTTTTGCTTCACAGGCTTTTTTGTGTCAGTATAATTTTTTTAATCAGTGTCAGAAAAGCTATGTTTGGCTTTCAGACAGGTATTTTGTCCTTATTGCTGTACTCAGTTACAGTTACTAGGAGGAAAATCTACTAACACCCCTTTTCTGCTGCTGCCTGACATAGCTGCAGTGTGATTTTTTTGGGTGAAGCACATTTTATTTTTGTGTTTTGTTTTTTTTGCTGTTGTATGGTTCCAGGCCTAGTTCCCTGCATGACTGATGAGGGTGTCTGCTAACTCCCCCTCCTGCAGGTCACTACTTATGATTTGCTGTATATGTGTATAATATTTGATTTTGTGAGGCTTCACCCTGCATGTGCATGCTTAATATATTTTTTCATGAGGCAGGGCCACACGTGTGCACAGCTGTGTGCATACAGATTTTGAACTTCTTCAGTTCTAAGCCAGTCAGGCTTGACTCACTGAATTATTAAGCAATAAGCCCGCGAGGGAGGGGTTATCGAGTTACCATGGCTGGTGTGGTTTGCCACGGTAGCAGCCAGTGGAAGCCAGGTAATCCTGCGCCAGCCGTGATAACTTCCATAACTCCATCCCCCGAAAGTGGCTTATTGCGATTATAATAGTGAGGGCGTAAAATATTAAAAAGTAAAATAAAATGTTTTTTATTGATTTTAATTTGAGGTATTCTTACTCTATAGTAAATAGTGCCCTGTTGCTAGGCAGAAGATATGCTGTGGAGCTTGAAATGCAGCTTCACTGTCACCGTCCCCCCCCCCTTCAGGCACTGCACAGTTTCTAATACAGGCTCTCCCTCCCATGCAAAAAACTACATAGTATGCCATTACGTGCTGTTTGGGTTTTTGCTTATAGTTTGTGTTGGAGACAGAGTGATATTAGGTAGGAGCAGGCAGTTTGTGTGGTGTGCACGGAGCGCTAATGCTAAGAGCTGCCGTGTTTGACCTGCTGTCTCAGGGTACAAGCTTCTGGCAAGAAAAAAAACACATTGTGAGACATGGAATTTTTTTTTATGTGGTAATATGGAGTTTTGTCACTAACACTGTGAAGGTGGTCTGGTCGTGGCACTGCGGCGGGTAGGAGGTATGAGCGAGGAGCTGGGAGACCGGAAGCATTCTTGTGGTGCAGCCAGAGTGATGGAATTCCAAGGGAGCGAGCATTACAGGGACATATTTGAGAAGGTTTGCCACATGTTTTTAAAGCTGCAGTTACTTTTTGGAGAAATGCGAGAGTGGAATTTGTGTTTATGCCAGGAATTATTTTTTTTTAATGTTTCGTGAGCTGTGGGGGAAGGGTCGTGCTGCTTTGCGTTTAGTGGGGAAAGAAGATGGTGGCTACAGTTACGTGATTTCGGGGGTCGGATTGTTTTTTTAATATGCAGCTAGCTGGCACCTTTTGCGGTGATTATCAGAGGATTTACAATGGAGGTAAAATGTCAGCCTGCCGTTCTAATTGGTTGCTTTCCAAGGACCATGGTATAATTATTGTTAGTCCTCTGGTTCTGGGGATAGATCCCTGTACACATGAGGAGTGTGTTGGCTGACTCCCCCCCCCCACACACTTCTACAGTCCACTGCACACAATTAACCTGTGCTTGTGAAATATATCCCGCCGCGAGTCTGTGCCTTGTGCATGCACAGCAGTGCACATGCATTTTTTTGTTTGTTTGTTGTTGTTTTGTTAATTAAACCATTGCACTTAATGGGGCAGACTTGTCTCACTGAGTTGACTGTATGTCATCGGTCTGTTCCTTGCTCGGTTCCATGTTTAACTAAATAGGTTTCCCTTTTCTTCTCCCTTCTTAGTAGCAGTGTTTTTCTTTGCTGCTACATTTTAGTGGTGCAGTATAACTGGAAAGGTTGGTGTATTACTGTAGTTCCACAAGCACTAAGTAAAGCATCACACACACAGGTACTACATAGTAATAATTTGTGTTTTACACAGTAACCAGTAGTGACCTGATCCATCATGTCTTCAGCAATCTTGCAAACATGCTTGGTCCAGCCCCAGCAAAGCATCTGCACCACTGGCCCCAAGTGGTGAGGGACAGGATGATAGACCATAAACATACAGCACATCCATATGATTACTGCTAGTGTTGTCCCTGGGCTGCCAACCCCCCAAACAATCTATGTAGAACAAAGGAAGCACTCGGTGGCAGTGGAGCATAAAGTTGCCAATACATTTGTTTGTGCCAAGGCCAATGCCAATAGGGCCCTGGTACCTTGACCAGAACCTGATCTTTGTCAGGGTGCATGTTGGGAATGTACAAACACACTATGAATATACAACCCTTAAAGAAACACACACCATAAATAAGTGAAGTTAAAATAAATGAGACTGAGATGCCCTTATAACAAAATAATCCACAGCTAACATACCCAAGGATGAAACACTGCATCAAGATTATAAAACATAGTTCATACAGTGGTGCCAGACAGTATGCAATGCAGCATCTTGCAAAATTACTGCAAAATGCTGCAGTATGCTGCAAGGAGCAGTGTAATTTAATGGCAATTAAGCCCTCTAGTCATCCAATATTTTCTGGCATGTCATTTACTGCAAAGTACTGAATTGCATCTTGTCTTGCTCCACTGTATAGTATTGATACATAATACAATTCCAGAGAAGGTGGTGAGATAGACTACATAGACAGTGACATACAGGTGTCTCTCTTTATTCGGTAGGCTCAAATATTGTTCTCCCCAAGCAAGCCTTTTAGTTCTTGTAACATTGGCAATAGTACTACTAATACCATTAGCAGTACTACTACTGCTAGTGTCACCACCTGTCCATCTGTAAGTTCACTGTCACATCCTGCTGTGCAGTAGTAGGGGGGCATTAGAGCATACATGCTTTGTGCAGCAAGCAGCAGACACTACCACCAGCTTTCCCACTGCTACCACTATGGCTGTTACATCCACAGTCAGTGTGCTTCCCACCACCACCAGTACCATTCTTGCAGCAGCCACCCTTTCAGTTGTCACCACTACTGCAGCCACTGCTACCACTATTCCTATGCCTATGGCCCAAGCACCTTCTATCCCGTGTCTGTGACCACGAACTCCCTCTAGTGCTGACCCAATGCAATGCTTGATATTGTTTTCAGAGTGCTATGTGTATGGTGTGGTGGATCAAGTGTACCACATGAAGCTTGTGTTGCATTAGTGAGAGCTCAATGTTGGGTTCAGTACTGGATCCAGTCCTTTTTAATGTCTTTATAAGTGACATTGCAGAGGGAATGGAAGGAAAAGTATGCCTCTTTGCAGATGACACAAAGATCTGCAATGGGGTTGATACACAAGGAGGCGTGGAAAGGATGAGAATGGACTTGGCAAGGTTGGAGGAATGGTCAGAAGTAAGGCAGCTTTGATTTAATGCAAAGAAGTGCAAAATAATGCACCTGGGAAACAAAAACCCAGGGGAAGAGTACACAATGGGGGGAGGTAGTAACAACAACAAAAATGGAAAGGGACCTGGGGGTAATCATATCAGATGACCTTAAGGTTGGCAAGCAATGGGAGAAAGCAGTAGGGAGGCCTGCGGGGATGCTGGGATGTATAGGGAGAGGCATCACCAGCAGAAAACAGGAAGTTGTTATCTCTCTGCACACACAGTTGGTGAGACCCCATCTAGAGTACTGCGTCCAGTTCTGGAGACCCCTTCTCTGCAAGGACATAGACTGAATGGAAGCAGTCCAGAGGAGGGCAACTAAATTGGTGCAGGGTCTGCAAGAGAAGCCATACAAGGAGAGACTGAAGGAGCTTAATATGTATACCCTTGAGGAAAGGAGGGAGGGAGGGTGGGGACATGATAGAAACTGTTAAGTACCTCAGTGGAATCAACAAAGTCCAAGAGGGTAGCATCTTTCAGAAAAAGAGATGTGCAACAACAAGGGTACACAATTTGAAGATGGGGGGGATGGCTCAGGGACAATGTGAGGAAGTATTTTTTTCACAGAGAGGGTGGTTGATGCATGGAACAGCCTTCCTGAGGAAGTTGTGGGGTCTAAATCCATGGGAGAATTCAAGAATGCATGGGACAGACATAAGGCTATTCTTTTGGAGGTAGGAAGAAATAGGCTGTTGGTTAACTAGGATCTGCAGCTTATCCAGTAGATAGGGGAAATGGGCAGACTAGGTGGGCCAAGCGGTCCTTATCTGCCACCAAAGTCTATGTTTCTATGTTTCTGTGTTGGTGGTTGAAGTGTCATTGATGTGTATATGGTATACCTGGTTCAGTGGGTAATTAATGATGTTGCTGAAGTGCATTTTTGAAGTTTCCTTAAAAAAAAAACAGCTTTTCTTGCCAAATACTGAATGACAAATACCGAATACTTGGGACCCGATTACCCAGTATTTGGCCGAATATTTGGGAAAAGGTATTCACACAGCCCTACTTATACTGGATGCAGAACTTCAGACCACTCTTGTTGTTTTTATTTTTCATATGGGTTCCATCCTGAATAGTTACTTGAAATTGTTTCCAACTGACTGTTACATTATTCCTTTCGCAGTTTTCATTGTTCAGGACTGGAATCACTTGTTAATATTCTTTTCTTATATTAGCCAGCTTAGTTAGGCTTTTATAGAGTTAGTGTAGCACAGAATAGGGTTTGTCTTTATAAGGCTTTTGATGATATATGCAGTACTTTAATGGTTGGGGAGGGTTGGGGGACTTTTTCTTGGGGTGGTTGCAATAATATGATGGTTTTTTTTACCCACCAGGCATTTTGTTTGTGGGGGTTGGGAGGAGAGGGGAGGGGACTGCCGGCTTAATGTGTGTGGGGTTTTGTGGTTGTTATTATATCTGGAAGGTTGGGAGAGGGATGGGGTGGGTAGTAGTCCAGAGACAGGATTTCTCTTTTGGTTATTTCTTATTTGCTGGTGATTTTATTTGGAAGGGCATTTTAGGATATTATGAGACTTTTTTTTTTTTTTATACTTTTCTTTTTTCCTCCCGGTTTTTCCTACCCTCTTGATCCTCTCCTTCAGGCCTCTCAATGTTCGTTGCCAGATCCCGGACCCATGATCTGCCCCTAGAGTTTCCCTCCCTTCTCTACACAGTGGGGTCTTTCTGGTGTCAGTGGTCTGGGGCGAGGTGGAGGCCCGTCATCCAGGACCCTTGAGATGATTTTCCTTGTTTCTGTTTTGCCCCCTGTCCCATCCCCTGGGGATACCGCGCTTGGGACTCAGTCCAGAGAGGTGACATGCTGATTGCGCCTGGCCTCTCATCGCCGTGCAACATTCCCCCCGTCCCTAGTAGCTCAGACCACCCCATCCTTCAAGGACGGTGCTTCCACCGGCTCTCTCTGAAGTGTCAGACACTGGTGCATCCAGGTATCCCACCCTGAGGAGAGCATCTGGATGGACACTCAATCTCTCTCCTCCCCCGCCAGCTCCCCAGCTACCCGGGTCCATTTTCAAACCCGGGTCACCAGCATAACGGGGATATTATGAGACTTACTTAGATTTTGGAACTACAGGGTTATAGCTTTAGTTCTTGGAATGTTAAAGGCACCCAATCCCAACAAAAATATCTAAAATGTTTCTTCACTTACAGTGACTACAAACAGATATTGCATTCCTTCAAGAGGCAACCTACCCACAGCCCAGCTGTCTGTGTTGCAACGGTTATGAGTGGGCCAAGTTTTTGCCACGGATTAGATAGTTGTAAATGGGGTGTGGTTGTTTTAGTGGCACGCAGGGTTCCTTTTCAGTTATTGCAAAAAATATGGGATCATCAAGACAGATATATTTTCCTCAGGGTTTTGCTTGGACATATTAAAGTGGTCCTGGGGGTTATATATGGCCCTACAATAGAGGATCTAGCTTTTTTTACGAACATTTTAAATCTCTTACTGCCATGGATATCCCGTCCTATCTTATTCACTGGGGACTGGAATTTAGTTCAAAATAATGAATTGAATAGATCTGGGTCACAGCGTCAAGGTCTGACATCGAGTAAATTGACCTTACAGGAGATGATGGATTCCTTAGGCCTTATAGAGCTGTAGGGAGTCCTTTACCACAACAAGAAGGAATATTCTTTTTACTCGACACCACATAACTCATTTTCATGTATAGATTTTTTTTTGTTGGGGCTGGATATCTGCAAGGTGTTTAAGTTTCTCAATATGGTGCTAAAACACTATTTGATCACTACCCGACCATTCTTCAGCTTAGCTTTTCCACAATTACAAGTATAGATAAATCCCGGTGCTTTAATAATCAGATGCTAAAATCCTCAGAGTTGGTAGCACACTTGAGTAACTTCATTTCTTTTTTCTCAAACTAAATTCCCCCTTCATGCTCTGTGGTGACTTGTTGTGGTATGCTTTGAAAAGTTCACTTCGGGGATAAATTATAAGAATATCTTCTAAGTGGAAAAAGCAATGGGACCAAGCTACTAATGATCTTTTGTGTCAGATCAGAACCTTAGAGAATCAGCTGTCTCCTGCCTATCTGGAAGACAAATGGGTGCAGTTAGAAACCCTTAGAGCTAAATACAATGGGTGAGATATTCAAAGGGGTTGCGCATGGCGTAACAGTGATGTGCCATGCGCAACCCACTGATGCACCCCGGTGTGATATTCAAAAGGGGAATCTGCTCCATGCAAATCCTGATGCGCTGGGGCAAACCAGTAATGTATGCGGTGCAAGTGTGGGGGGCATGCCTATGCATATTCGGCACATCCCGATATTCAGCCCGGGATGTGTGGCACATATACAGGCACACACCCGCCTTGTGCCGCACAGGGGGGTGCAAAGATGTTCCTAACAAAAACAGGAGCAAGGACTGGCCACCTGCAGGCTGGCTGCTGTATTGCTGGGCACAACACAGCACCTGCCAGCTGTTGGTGGCCACCCGAGCCCTGGCGGCACTGTTCAGTGGCGTAGTGCCCCCCCAATGTCTAATCATGGGCTGTAATATAATTTTAACTCCCTGGTGGTCCAGTGGACCTAACGCCTTGCCCGATCGAGGGCTGTAACATTGTTTTAACTCCTGGTGGTCCAGTGGACCTAATGCCTTGCCCAATCATGGGCTGTAACATTAATTTAACTCCCTGGTGGTTCAGTGGACCTAACGCCTTGCCTGATCACGTGCTGTAATATTTTCATAACTCCCTGGTGGTCTAGTGGTACCTGTACCCCCCTCCCAAGCCGCCCACTCATTCCCGCCACCCCGTTCCCCACCTCCCAGTCAGCGGTGAGTGGCAGCACCCCACCCACAAGCCTCCCAGCCACCCGCCAACTGACAGTGTACAGTATGGCTGTACGCCCATTGGTCCGCAGTGTGGGCCAATGGGTGTGCAGACTGTACTGTACTACACAGTCCCGATATGTGAATGGATCCATGAGTGGGTTCCCATGACAGAAACTCTCTGTCTTCTCTCATTTAACCAGGATGCCACCCATCTTGTAATATTGCCCTTAATCCTATGTCGGATGACAGAATCTATCAATTCGCAATGAGGAACTTTGTCAAAGGCTTTTGACAAGTCCATGAATATGACATCCACTGAGCTTTTATCATCCAGTGCCTTACTCACTTTTTCATAAAATTCCAGCAAGTTGGTTTGACAAGAGAGCTCTTTTTTTTTAAATACATGCTGTGAGGGGTCAATGTCTTCCCGCTAGTGTCATACACTCCTCGATATGCTCTTTTATTAGATGTTCAAGAACCTTTCTCAATATGGTTGTCAGACTAATGGGTATATAGTTCCCCACCTCCTGTCTTGAGCCTTTCTTATGTATGGGTACAGGGTTTGCCTCCCTCCATAGCCCAATAACCTCCCATTGATTTAATGAACACCGAAATAAGGCTGTCACCGGTTCTGCCAGCTCATTTGCCAGTTCCTTAATGACCCTAGGGTGCAAGCTGGCTGGACCCTCGGACTTGGAGGGGTCCAATCTGCTCAATCTATGTCTAATATCATGTACCCTCAGTTCTAAATTATTCTGGTAATCATTATCCAGGTGTTGTTCCACACTAGTTGTTTTGGGGTTATAAACAGAGCTAAAGTATGTGTTACAAGCTTCAGCCACCTATGCATTGCCTTCAATTAATGTTTCATTTTGATCTTTTGGTGACCCCAATTGGATGACTCCTCCTTTTTCCTGTTAATGTAGTTATAAAAAGATTTATAATTATCTTTTACTTTATGTGCTAGCTGTAATTCATGCTTCCTTCTAGATGTATTGATCTCTAGTTTTGTCTGCTTCAAACATTTCTTGTATTTAAGCCAGTCACTGTTGCTCTCGCTCCTTTTTGCCTTGGAGTATAATTTTTTTTTCTTGTTTATTTTGTGCTTAACCTTATTTGTCACCTATACTTAGATTTTTTTTCCTGCTGAATTATACTACTTTTTAATGGATATGTATTTATCCATTAATTAATTGATTTTACCCTCCAGTGCTACTCACTTATCATTCAGAGAACCCCCTGCAAAATCATGTTTCCAGTCCCATTCCATAAGCTCTCTTCTGATTTCACTAAAGCCAGCTAATTCATGATTTTGTGTTAGGGTGTAACCTGGCAGGTGGTTTTCCTGATCAGCCACTGAGAAAATAACCATATCATGATCACTAGTACTCAGTGGTATGGTTACATCGCACCCTTGAATTGTATCCCCCATATTGCTCAATACTAGGTCTAAAAGATTGTTACCCCTAGTAGGGTGTGCAACATACTGGTCCAACCCTGTCAGCATGCATGCCTGTACAGTATGAACCTTGTTTCTCTTAGTTAGCTAGATGTTTGATTTACCCAATCTATGACCAGCATGTTGAAGTCTCCCAGTAAAATTGTGTTTTCTGCAGGTGTCATATTTTCTATGCGTTCCTCTAAATGGGTAGTATTGGTGTAATTACATGAGGGTGGTCTGTATATGAGGGTGCTCTGTGTATGAGAGTGGTCTGTATATGAGGGTGGTCAGTATATGGCTCCCAAGGTGATTTTGGCACTATGTTGTGGGGTGATTTTAACCCATATCATTTCAATACCCTCCAGAGTTTTCATTTCAGTCTTTCAGTTTTTATTTCTTCTGCCACATAAAGGGCTACCCCCCCCTTGGATTTTCTGTCCATGCTGTATAAGTTGTAACCAGGTATATGTCTATCCCACATTTCCTTTGGGTCCCACCATGTTTCTGTAATTGCACATATTTTAACATTTTCATATTCATTATATAGATGAGTTCGTCCATTTTGTTAGAAGGGCTCTGGGTGTTTAGGGATATACATTTCCAGGTAGTAGTATAGTTGGGGGTATCATTGGGGGTTATATACCTCAGTGGTTGGAGATTCAATGGTTTTATTGTAATCACTTTCATTTAAATATTAAAGCTTTGTTACACATTTCCTGTAATCAGCTCCCTCTGCTGCTATGAATTACCCCAATTGCTACATCACTGTGTCTGCACAAACAACTCTGTGCTCTTCCTCGCCTTGACCCAAAGATGGATGTCTAGCAGCCCTTATTAGAAAATCCCAATTTCAAAATTGTGGCACAAACCCTCAACTCTGGTTTTTGGCCGTATCTGGAGGTCAGCTTAGTAGAACACCTCAAGATGGCATTATGATGAAATTTCATAAAGCCCAACAGAAGTTTCACTTGTCTAATAAGGATTGTTTTAAATTATTTCAATTATCGCACCTATTAGCACATCATTTTAGTTGAGGGCCTTGGTCCAATGTCTATGGATTGTCAATACTCACCCTAGCTGCCAAAGCATTCTTGCCACATGCCATCTCCTCATTAAACACTCTTTATGATTTGCTACCTCTCAAGGTGCCCAGTAATGCACATTACTGGGATGCAATATTGCCTCCCTCTGGTAAACCATATGACTGGCCCCGATTATGGCTTAATCTGCATAAATTAATTAAAAGGGATAGATATTGCTATACGCAATTTCAGATACTTCATAATCTCTACTATATTCTGGTCAAGTTATGTAAATTGGGTAAGAATATATAGCCTGATTTTGTTTTTGCTTTGTATATGGTATTTTGGGGGATATGGAGGTTTCATGTTCATTGTTGTATTGTGTAGGTTGCTGTCATTGTCTGCATGTCTGTGGCTAGATATTCAAAGGGGTTGGGCCTGGCACAAGTGATTTTCACCAGCGCAACCCCAAAACTGCGCCCCAGGGCAATATTCAAAAGTGTGACTTGCACAGCGCAATTCCCAATGCATCAGGTCACAAAGATAATGTATGCAGCACATCTCCAGGGGGCATGCCCATGCATAAGCAGCACATCCCGATATTCAGCCTGGGATGTGTGGCGCATCAGCTAGCACAACGCTGAGATGTGCCGCATACCTGGGCTCCAAGTTGAGTCCATAAAATAAGGCTCAAGTGCAGTCCACCTACCAGTGGGCCGCTGTGTTGCAGTGTGCAATACAGCAGTCGCCGGCCATGGGTGGCAACCCCCTTCAACACTGTGCACAAGCAAACCCATATGTTCCAGGTGCTCTAATGGTTCCTCCCTCCCTGCCAGTAGCTCCAATCACCGAATATATATTAATATACTGTCCCTGGTAGTCTAACGGTACCCTCCCTCTCCTCCCGACCTTCCAATCACCTAACATAAATTAATATACCATTCCTGGTAGTCCAGTGGTTCCTCCCTCGCTACCCGTACCTCCAATCACTGAAAATAAATGAAATTACTGTCCCTGGTAGTGTAGTGGTACCCCCCACCCCACTGGTAACCAAGATTGCCTGCACCATTACCCACAATTCCTGGTGGTCAGTGGCACCCCACCACACAGGACCCCCAGCCACCCAACTCCCCACCATTGGTAGGCAGCAAACCCACCCGCATACCACTGTGGCTGCCCACAAATGACAGCTTACAGTAGCAGCTGCAATCCCATTGGACCACACCGTGGCCCAATGGGCATGCAGTGCACATTATAATGCTCATTCACAAATATGTGAATGAATGTCTTCATTCACATATTTATGACTGAGTATTACAGCATGCACTGCAAGCCCACTGGTCCACATTGTGGTTCAATGGGCATGCAGCTGCTGTCTGCTGTCATTCTGTGGGCAGCAGCAGTGATATGCAGAGTGGAGTGCTGCCCCCGACTGATGGGGGAGCTAGGTGGCTGAGGGTCCCACTGTGATCACCAGGAATTGCAGGGTAATAGCACGGTGATTGCAGTTACTGGCGGGTTGGGGGGCTACCACTAGACTACCAGGGACAGTAATTGCATTTATTTTTGGTGATCCGAGGTATGGGCAGGGAGGGGGAAACCACTGGACTACCAGGGATGGTACATTAATGTATGTTTGGTGATTGGAGGGTTGGGAGGGGTGGAGGGTACCACTGGACAACCACAGATGGTACATTAATGTAGGTTCAGTGATCAGAGGGTCTGAAGGGAAGGGGTACCAAAAGACTACCAAGGTCAGTGTTTTAACATATATTCGACAATCAGAGGTATGGGCAGAAAGGGGGGATCCACTGGACCACCAGGGCTATTATTAGCATGAGTTTAAAGGCTTAGGTGAGTTTAAAGAAGTAGAGGTGAGGGGGACCACTAGACCAGCAGGGCTGTATATTAGTGTCACAACAGCCGGTGGTGGTACTGGATGGGGAGGGAATACTACTGTGGTCCCTGGTACAGGGACTGCATGCTGTGCACGGCACCAAGCTCATTTCGCTAGCTAGCCCTGCACAACACATGCAAGTGGGGCCATAATGACATGCAAATGGCCCTATTTGCACCTTGCATGCATAGTGATCATATTTGCATATCGGTGTCTGAATATCAGGAATTTATGCATGGCTTATCTTTGATGCACTGGTGCAATACCCATTCCTGGTATTCAGATCTGTCTGCGGGGATGTGCCAGTGCATTGTATTTGCACAAGGTGCATTACTTGATATATTCAGAAGGGATGCACCATGGCACATCTCTCTTTTTTTTTTTTTTTTATTCAAAATTTATTAAAGATTTCACAATACAATACAGAGAATAGACCCACAGTTTACGTGAAGTATACAGCATTAACATGACACTAATAAGAGATCTCTTCTCCCCCCCCCTTCCCTACCCCCCCCCAATAGCCCAGCACAGAGCTACAATTATATATACCAACACGGTGGAGTTGAGGTATCATTGTCAACAGGCTTTAGGAGTAAAGGGATTGTAGGGGGCCCCATATTCTGTTAAACTTTTTGAATCTATTATAAAGGCTTGCTATGGTCTTTTCTGTTCTAAGGTTTGCCAGGAGCTCTTGGAGCCACTCTGTATAGGTAAGTTCGTTAGTATCCTTCCAATGTCTCAGGACCAATTGTTTAACGGACATCAAGATTAAGGCCATGTGATACTTTCGGAGAAGGACTAAGATTGATAAGAAGTCTCCTAACAAGCAGATTTCAGGTGAAAAAGAATCAGCTAGGCCTAAAAGGGGATCTACTCTTTGCTTAATAAGTCACCACAACTGGGCCACTTTCGGACACAGCCAGAAAATGTGAAGCAAGTTACCCTCTCCTTGCTTGCACCGAGTGCAGGTGGGAGAACTTGCAATACCAAATTTGGCCAATCTTTGCGGGGAATAATAAAGATTATGCAATATTTGGAACTGCATAAGTGTGTGCCTGTCTTGGGTGATGAACTTATGACAATTATTCCATAGGACAGTCCAATTTATGGTCGTGTCTGGAAAAAGAGAGGACCAAAAAGCAGTAGAGCCAAAACTCTCTGGACAAATCCAATCATATAGTACTCCATACGTTTTGGATACTGTTTGCGGGAAGCCAGCCATGGGACTCAGTGCTGCTTGAAAAGATAGGCTTGAAGACAGTGGAGGTGCAACTCCAAAGGTCTTTATCAAAAGGTAACACAACTGGTAAACCTTAAAAATGTTGGACTTTGAGATGGTATATTTGTTCATTCTTTCCAGGGAAGAAAGTCACGTTCCTTCTTCTTTGACAAAGTACGTGAGCGGGCAATCTCCTAACTGCAATAGCCATCCAGTCAAAAGAGTTTTGCCAGCTATCCTGATATTCAGATTACCCCTCAAGGGCTGACCCAAATCCGAGGTGTGGCTATATTTCAAGAAGGAACAAAGCTGGGTATGAATTCTAATGGAGGTCGCTATGAGAGATCCCCTCCATAGAGAAGGGAGAGAGCTCAGCTTTGTGAATAGAAGTGCAGCCAGAGAGAGACCATAGGCTTTTATTTGAGTTAACTCAATCTTGAGCCAGACGGGTAGGAATGGAAGAGAGGACTGAGGATCACCAGCAGATAACTACCAGAGATATTTGTTTGCATGACGGTCTAATAATAGATACCTATATGTGGCAAATGTAACCCACCTTTCACTTTGGGAGTGGCTAGCTTGTGAAAGGCCAGCTGTGATCTTTTATCGGCCAAAATAAAATTTCTAATGAACCTGTGAACCTTTTTAAACCATGAAAGGGGAAGCCAGATATTTAAAAGATTAATTGGATAAAAAATATGAGGAAGAACATTCATTTTAATCAGGTTAATTTTACCCCAAAGGGATATTGGGAGAAGGGACCATCTCTTCAAATCCTGACTAATCCTATGAATAAGAGAATTCAGGTTCGACTTCTGCAGGTGAGCCATGTTCCTCATGAGTTTTATTCAGAGGTATCTCAAGGAGTCCGATTTCCAGGAGAGCCCTAAGACAGTGATTGTGTGCTTCATAACCTTATGGTTAAGGGGGAACACTACTGTCTTTTCAATATTTAATTTATAGTTGGAAATTTTACTAAAATCCTTGATGATTTCCAGCATGGGAGGAATGGACATGGCAGGGTGAGATATCTGAAGGAGAAGGTTGTCCACATAGGCTGAGACTTTAACTGTGTGACCCTGAATACAGTAGTTATACCTTGGACCCTCTGACAGTCAGTCAGCCTGTGGATAAAGGGTTCAAGATAAATGTTAAAGAGAAGTGGGGACAGGGGACAACTTTGCTTTGTACCGGATTGTAATGGGAAGAATTCTGAAATTACCCCATTACTAGATACTCGAGCTGTTGGAGACTTATACAGAGCACTTATCCATTTCTGGAACTCAGAAGGAAAGTGAAATGCATTCAGGGTATGTAATAAATAGTTCCAATTAACCCTGCCAAATGCCTTCTCAGCATCCAGGGAGACCAATGCAGCTGGAAAATTGTTGTCCCTGGAGACTGAGAAGACATGGGCGAAGGTGCGCAAGTGATCCACAGAGGGCCACCCCTTCATAAAGCCCACTTGCTCTGGCCCAATGAGATCCTGGAGAATTTTACTAATAAGGTCAGCTAAAAGTTTAGACAGGATTTTGATGTCTTGATTAAGGGGTGATATTGGTCTATGGCTTGTCACTGCCTCCGGGCTCTTATTGGGTTTGGGTAGGAGGACAATCAAGGCTTCAAATATGGATTTGTCAGACTTGGCTCCAGAAAGAATACATACGTTGATCAAGGGGTAAGAGGGCAGGAATTAGCTGTTTAGCAAATAGTTTATAAAACTTGGGAGAGAATCCATCTGGCCTGGGCATTTTTTCCATGGGGAGATCCTTAATTACTTTAATTAGTTCTGCCTCTAAAATGGCTGCTGTCAGGGAAAGCTGCTGAGGTTCGGAGAGAGAGAGGGC
Organism: Neoceratodus forsteri; assembly: GCA_016271365.2. Classification (NCBI taxonomy): domain Eukaryota; kingdom Metazoa; phylum Chordata; order Ceratodontiformes; family Ceratodontidae; genus Neoceratodus; species Neoceratodus forsteri. The sequence goes on along the minus strand of CM028130.1, from coordinate 1,407,398,736 downwards.
AGATAAGACTCTGACAGGTACGTTTCTAAATACTGCTCTGTAGGGGGATGAGCCATGGGACTTTATAGTTGCTGATGGTAACTCCTAGATTCCTTTAACTATGTCCTCTGGGGAAGTCAACGAGGAGCCACTTTCAGTGGAGTGAGTAGCAGCAACTAACCTGGAGGATTCCTGTTGTTTAAGCCTTAAGGCAAGTAAACGACCAGCTTTTTCTCCTTGGTCTGTATAGAGGCTTTAACCTTCAGGATTGCTGATTCTGCCCTTTCTCTCAGAAGCTCTAGGTAGGAGTCCCTCAGTCTCACCAGATTCTGCCTGAACTGTTCTGTAGAAAAAGGGGAACGCTTGGTCTCCATGTCTCTAATTTGTGAAAGGAGTGACAATAACTGACCCTCATTCTTTTTCTTTCATTTGGAAGCCAGACCAATCATTAACCCTATCAAGAAAGCTTTTAAAGCACACCATTCCATGTCTGGCTTACCTGTGGAATTGTGATTTATAGAGAGGAAATGTGTAATTTAGTCCAACATATATTTGACTAGTCCTGGGTCTTTTAAGAGTTGATTGTTAATTTTCCAATGTCCTCCCTTTTTAAGGGGAAATGCAAATGAGATCTGGCAGGTGACCAGGGAATGATTGGAGGGGGGTCCAGGATGAATGGATGAGTCCAGCACTCCAGGAATAAGTATTTGTGAAATAAATAGATAATCAGTTCGGGAGGAAGTCCCATGCACGTGAGATGTGAACATGTACTCTCTAACATTGGGGTGAAGGACTCACCTAATGTCACACAGGCCCACTTGATCCACCAAATCTCAGAATGCCCGTTGAGCAGGTGAAAGGCCTTTCTGAGAATCCCCCATTCAATCTATACCTGGGTCAAAGGCACATCTCTTTTGAATATATCCCGTAGTTGCTCCAGCGCAACTTAGTTGCGCTTCACACCCACTTGTGCCATTGCCAGATGCAATTTTGAATATCGGGCCCCTGATTTGCTGTTATTTTGGACAAACATAATAAAGAATACTCAATTTAAAAAAATATAAGAAGTTCATTATGGCATTTTTTTGTCCTTGTAGTACAGTTTTTTGGATTTCTTAATTTGACTTTTACAATCATTTCTTAATTGTTTTAATCACTCCCAATCCTCAGATTTTAGCGCTTTGTTTGTTTTCTGCCAAATTCTATCTTTGAGTCTGATATTTTTCTACAAGTTTTTGTTTACCCATAGTAGGTGATATTCACCAGTTTTTTTTTATTTATTTATTTATTTTTTTATTTAGTTGTTTAACCAGGTATAGCACGCTAAGCTGAAAGCTTTTTTACAGGAGCGACCTGGGAGCACAAGGAGGTTAAGTGACTTGCTCAGGGTCACACAGTACACAAGTGGAAGCTGTGGGATTCAAACCCAGGTCTGGCCTGCTGGATGTCACCAAATTTGCAGCTCAGAGCCTTAGACCACTGCGCTATACTGCCTCCTATTTGAAGGGGACATGCTGATTACATGCAGTATAGTGGTAAGAGTTTATAAAATCTGCAGTAGCTATGTTCATATCAAGGATCAGATCTAGTCTATCCCATCTTTCTTTTTACATTGATGTTAAAATTGATGGGCTTAAAGGTTTTAAAATACCTGCTTGAGCAAAGGTTTGTGTCAGTTTATGTACTATAATTGTTTCTGCATGCATGGTTCCTGAAGACATATACATTGCATGTTTTTGTGTATCCCCTAAGGTTGCTGATGTACTGACTGCAGCTAGAAAACCCTATACCAGACCTACTTATTCCTTGAAATGGAGGCAGTTCATTTTGTGGGCTGCTTCCTGAAATCTGGACCTATGTACAGTACATGTCCTGTAAATGCTGTGCTGGAATACTTGCTGTCCCTGTCAGACTCTGATCTACATTGTACCTCTCTTAAGGTGCATTTGACCGCTATAGCAGCTTTCCATGCCCCCTACTGATGGTCATACAGTGGCCCATTTAGAGGTGTCCCATACTTTTATGAGAGGTATTCTGCATATAAAACCTTCGGTCTGAAATCTAGTCCCATATTGGGACTTGAAATGTATGCTTGAGAAACTGAAGTTGGCTCCTTTTGAGCTGCCTGTGAGTTGTGTCTTTCATTTCCTATCGTAGAAAACGTCATTTTTAGTTGCAATCACTTCTGCTTAGAGGATTTCAGAGCTTCAGGCTCTAATATGTGAGCCTCCTTCTTTGACTTTCCACAAAGACAGTTTCTTTGTGTACAAATCCTAAGTTTCTACTGAAGGTGGTATCTGAATTTACACTGAATCAAATGATACACCTTCCTGATTACTACCCCAAGCATGCCAATTAGGGTGAGGCACTGCTCTATACTTTAGATGTACATAGAATACTCAGATGCTATGTTAATTGCACCAAGGACTGCAGAACGTCCACTCAGCTTGTTGTTTTGTTCACCCCTGGGAAAGAGGGTGCTCCTGTGTCGAAATAGCGCCTGTCCAAATGACTGACATGTTGTATTACATCCAGTTATAGGAAGTATGGTAAGGAAGTTCCTGGCCACAAATTGTGTTGAGAACAAAATAACGTGACCTACTGGGAATTTACTACAGGCCCCCAGAATACTGTCCTGTTGCTCTAACCACTGAGCCACAGGCTCACATGATTGGACCTGGGGCTTCCAGACACACTTCCTTTCTTTGGTATTGCATATCTTGCAAGTAAGAATAACTGAGATGACAATTAGATGTTTTTTTTTTTGCAGTATTAGCCACTGCTAAGCAATTTATATACATTTAAGTGAGAGAGAAATAATGTGACCTACTTGGAACTGAACTTCCTGGTGTGGTTTGTGGTCTGGTTTTACAAAATAATTTTGAAAATAATTAGTAACATTACAACCAACATGGTATAAATATTAATTTATAGTAACATCTTTGCTGAGTACAGAAACACAGCCATTTCAAGCTTCATTAGACAAGGAACAGCATGCTATGGAACCGTAACTTTAAGCAAACCTTACGGTATTTATTTAAGCAATAATGCACGACAGGGTGTGGGTTGTGCTGGGATAACCTCACGCCTGGGGTAGTTGGGCACGAGGCCACAGGCCAAGTGTGTGTCCAATGTCCCAGGCATGAGGTTATCCCAGCAAATCCACACCTGGAGTGCATTATTGCTATTATACAATGGCTTGTTGCTACTAATAAAAGAAAAACTTAAAAAAAAATGTTTTAAAAGTGTATTTTTATTTCATTTTTCAATGGGCGGGTATACTGAATAAAAAAATAGTCCTATTGTAATGTTATTGTGTGTCTGCTGTCTCCTCCTGCATTGCCCCCCCCCCCCACACAGGAAAATACAGCAGTACACACACTAACATTCCAATCTGGAACTAGCTAATATTGTTTTGATTAGTATTTATGTTTTTTTAATGGCTTTAAAAGCAACGGCAGGGGAGTTGAGGAACCGCGATCCCACTTCCGGGTTGTTTGGGCACTTACTGATTGGCAGCAATGGCAGGTAATTTTTGTGGAGTGCCAGTTTCAATGTGACTGTCATTTTATCGATTATTTGTTTTATTTTTAATGGTGGTCATAACCACTGCAGCTGTTTGAGGAAGCAAGTGGGATTGTGGCAGTCTGAAAGAGCTCGCGCTGCTGCTGACGGGGAAATTGAAATACTGTCTAAAATGACGGCTTTTTTTTCATTTAAAAGATTTGTTTTCAGTTTCAGGGAATACTGGTGGGGCGTCAGAATGTTTGGTGGTCACGGTAGGCTAGTCGGGGATAATGTCGGTGGATATTAGTGTCAGTGGTTTTGGCTGGCAAGTTGTAGACACTAACTGTGCTTGTGCTCCAGCGGACAGGGAAATTTAAATGCCGTTTATAATGATGGCTTTTTTTTTAATAGGAACACTGTGTGTGAGTGTGGGGGGTGTTGTTTCACTATATCTGGTGGGAACACAAGCAAGGCAGGGACAATTTGCACTTTGATGGCTGGTGGTCACTGGCAAGTGAGTCAGAAGCACTCACAGTGGGTTGAAGGCGGGTTGAGATTGCGAATGACAAATGGGGGGTTGCGCTGGCGAGGAGCTACATGGAGTGATTTCTTCTTTTTCCTTAAGAACTGATGTGGTCATCTGGGTGCTGGGACTAGACCCATGATGTTGTACTGGGATAACATCATGGGTCCAGGCCCAGACTGACCAATCAGAGCCCAAGATTTTTTCTTGCCATTGTATAATTGACTTTATGAAATATAGTTTTTGGAAGTTGACTCAGAAGCAGGACAATATAAGAGATTTTCTAAATCTTATATTTGTAATAATAACTGTGATTTCACTTTAGATCTAAGTGTTATGCTAACAAATGTTTTCACTCTCCTATCATCATCCCATTTGACCAGGACAGGGAGGTCAGGGAAGGGAGCTGGAGGGTCATAAATGTATCAGTGTCATGTAGCTCCACATCAGGCAGGCTTGATAGATTGCAAGGACTTCTTCTGCTGGCACAGTTCTATGCTTCTATTTTTCACACTAACCTTTGTATAATCCCTATGCTTGACATAGGTTAAAGACAGGTAAATACTATGATTTCTTTAAAAAAAACTTTAACAAAATCAAAAATAGCAGCACTGACAACCTCCTAAATGAATAGAAAGTAGAACAGATGACATCGCCTGTATATAAATGCATAAACTGCTTGCAAAATGTTATGAGAAATCATTCATTAAGATACAAAATAGGGAACATAATTTACAATTTTTACCTTTTGTTTTTACCAGGAAAGGTACACTAAGCTGTGATAGCTTGTTTTCATGTGTGTCCTGGGGGTGGGTTACATGGACCTGTTTTACTGATGAAGGAATGTTGGCCATGACACCAAGGCAATTCCCCTACTTTTGGTGGGGTCGCTGTAGGCTCCCATTTGCCAAGATGGGGGTTTCCCAATCTTCTGATGAGGAGGAGTTGTGCCGGTGGGCTGAGGAGCCATTCTTCCTCCCAGATCTTGCTTTGTGGTGCAAGGGGAACAAAGAAGTGGTTCATATGAATGATTTACAGCCTGTAGAGAACCATGTTGATGTACCAGTGCAGGAGAGTCTCCTGATGGTGGCGACAGGTTCAGAGTCTTTGATGCCCAATCCTGGCAGCAGTGCAATGGTCCTGAGATCCTAAGGTGCTTAGAGATGCCATGGGTACTCGGGTTTCAGACTGTCCCAAGATGAAGGTTTCAGTTTCTATGACCGGCACTTGGAACACGGCAGGATAACAGGAAGGAGACTTGCAGTTCACAGATGGACATTCCCCTTTGTCTCATAGCTGGATTTGGGCAGCCTTTCATTTGAATTCAGCCTCAGAGACATTGTTCACTGACCCTTGGTCCCCCGAATGAGCACAGACTGCAGCAGATTGGGTTCAAAAGTCCAACGGCAAATGAGTTGTCGGTAGCACAGGAACTGCAGGCAATTTCCTTGGAACAGGATTCTTTGCCCCATCTTATTCAGCCAAACACAGGATGCCAGGACAGTGGAAACCTAGCTTCTCAACCTCTTCTTCTTGTCAACACATTGCAGGAGGTCTGTCAGACGGATCCCGGGGTGGCTGCTCATATTCTTTCTGCCATGCATGATAGGTTGGTACCTATTTTTCATTTGTCTTCCAGTATTTTGGTTCAGGGTGAGGTGAAGGGAAGGGGGGAGGAGATGGAAACTCAGGACTTTGCCAGTTATATGGGGGCTTCAGGACTTCTAGCCCCAATGGGAGAGTTGTCTTCTACTCCAGAAACCTCAAGGAGACCATTACACAGAACTTGGATTGAGAGTTGCTTTCCATCCTTGAGAGGGTGGTGCCTACCGCACAAGGGCACCTCTGCAGGGATTGTTCTGCTGCTCATGGAACAGGAGTTGGGTGTAGTGGAATCTGTGCCCTGACCCCCACTACAGCGCTTGGACCTCAGTCACTAACACAAGCCTCTCCCCCTTACATGGCCCAACTAGCTCCTTATTGGACACTACCCATGAGCTGAGCAATGCCTCTCACCCCAGAAGGAGTCCACAGTTTGCAGATCTATTCAAGATGAGGCCTGAACTGCTTCCTAGGAAAAATGTGGTCCACCTTCGATATAAGGGAGACCTTAACCTGACAGGGTTTTTGTGGGAAAGTCTGTCTTGAAGGACTCTATGGGGTTCATTTCCTCAAGTGTTTTTGCATTTATTCAAGTCTCTGTGGAGGACAACTTTGATATTAGTTTTGCCTCACCTCTGGGCTTGGAGCACTTCTGGATCTTATACAAAAAGCTGAAGAATACTCCATTATGGTCTCCATTTTTGGCTTTTCCTCTCACCAAAATGCTGATTAAGAATGTGACTATTATGTTCTGTCATGAGGATGCCAATATTGGGGATATGCATTGCTGATTGAGTCACAGATGTGACATTTTGAGGGCCCTTGATGCAGTTATCAATTCAGAATGCTATTGGACTGGGGATTGTGTGACAGGGAGCTGCTGCCACTCTTGAGGACTGACCTTTTCTTAAATCTGTTGTAACAGTTCTTCTATTTCTTAGCCTAATCTATTCTTTACAATTTCTAGTCCATAAGGTTGGCCACCTCCGGGTACCTCCTTCCCTGTCTTGACTATGCTATAGTGTCGTCTTAAATTCTCCTTTTCCCGCTCAAGTCCTGATACAGGGAGGTTATTGTGGTGACCTCTGAGCATATGTAAAATAACAGGTTGTGTTTATCTTTATTGGATTTAGTATATAATAGCACTATTATGTCATAAAATACCTTGATGTATATTCCTAATGTTTATGGAACCTGTAAATGTTGAACATACCATGGCACTAAGTATTTTTGATAAAGGTAAAAAGTACTAGTTGACTGTATTATAAAAATTAAGTTAGTTGTGCTATTTAAAATGCATGTAAATTGCTGTAAACTGAGACAATCTGAAATGTCATGTTGATTTGCATATATCCCATGATGCTTTACATTAGGCAAGTATGTGTGACGTTGTGTTTCTTTGAGACTTGGCTTATTGTCAATGCCCTTTGTTGTAACCCTTGTTTTAGTGCTTCTGCACTGAGGTTCTTTGTTTTTAGCTTGTTTTTCATTTTTTTATTTGATCCGCCACTACCCAAGCAAATAGGGCCTGCATAGGAGTGGAGGCTGAATCTCAACTGCTAAGTTAGATCAGAGATCAGTGAGTCAGTAGGTGCTGGCTAAGTGTAGAGGAAAGACTTGCATAGTTTGTTGCTACAAACTGATGTACTGAACAAGAGATATGCCATTGATGAAGGTTATATTCTGCATTTTGAATATACATCATACAGAGATGGTGTGTTGAACTTGAAGTTTGGTTTCCGGTCCATCTGTTATCCCACAACCCCTCCACAGGCTGGAAATTCAAAGTTCAATTGAGGATGGGTCCTTTTTGGGTCTGTTATCTCCCCAATAGTATTTTCTTGGCTGTGAATGGGGGTGTGTGCTTTTATGCTGGGCAGACCAAGGCCTGTTAGAAGTGTGGGGATCGTTCCCACTTGTCAAGTGTCTGTGACAAGCTAGGTTGTGGGCTGTGTGGTGAGTTCGGCCACATTTTTGTGGCTTGTGAGAACTTGTACAACACTTGTAATCTGTGGGAGGCTAAAGGGCACCTGTTTCAGGATTACCTTTGGGTTTCCTACCATAGATCACCCCAGTTTAATCAAGCTGATTTTGGTACAGGCAGCCCAAAGATCAAGTATGGTGATTCAACATACTTTGGCTTCTTCTTCTTCTTCTTTGGATGCTGGTATTTTCCTGGTTTGCATAACACCCCAGTTCCGGTGCTGAGGTCTGTCACTTAGGCTCTGAACCAGGTGTCCCAACTGGGTCCCACACCTACCCCGCCTCTGCTCCTAAATCATGATGTTCTCAATTTGTTATGCCAGAACTGTCAGAGGCTCCTCCATCTGAGGTGCTTTCTACTGTGGCTCAGGTACAATCTGAAGCTCCTCCCTTGCAGCCTTCCCCCAAGTGATTCCTCTGCCTGTTCCTTCTTCCTCAGATTCCCCCCTTTCACCTTGGAAGGTCCTAGCAAGTCCCCTCCTTTGATGTGTACACCACAGCCAATCAGATGAAGTTCTAGACTTTTAAAATTGCTTTCTTTGAACCCCACTATTCCCCTCAGCAATAAATTTGAAGTGCTGCAAGTTTCTAAGAACTGGGGTGATTTGGATTCTGAAGTTTGTCTTCTAGACATTCCCCCTCCCCCTTTTCCTTCACATAATTCTGCCACAACCTGCCCCTAAATGGAAATAAATCCACAGGGATGGTAAAGGGTCGAGAGGGATGGAGGAGGTCACTTGAGGTCTTTTAATCCCATCCCTTTTCTGCACTACCTGAGCTATGGAGCAGTTGAAGCTTTCATCCTTAAATGTTTGCAGTTAAAAAAAAAACCTCTCATTGAAAGGCAATTCTTGCTGCTATTTCATGCACAGTATTACCTGATTCTTTTATAGGAAACTTGGATGGCTTTTTTGCTGACCTGATGCTGATTCAGAGGGATTGGTGGTGGGGATCTCTTTTTGGTCTTTCAAGGAGGATAAGGCCCATGGGGTTGGCATTTTGTTTTGGGGAACCAAATTTGGGGTGGATAGACTAGTGGGCCTCTCACTTGGGAGGGCTTTTTTATTGGATTTTTGTTGGCATCAGGAGATATTTCATTGTCTGTTCATTTATGCTCCACAAATTAAGACAGACCATACCTCCCTTTTTGATTTGGTTAAACCCTTTTTGGTCACATCATGATGCATTCTTGTGTGGGGGGTGTTCAACAGTTCCTTGGATTTTTCAATAAGGCATGACAGTGGTAAAATATATATCGTGATTCCATAGCTTTACAGAGTGTCATTCATACTGCAGGATTTCTAGATGGCTTTAGAGTTCTGCACCCTCAGTGAGGTAATACTTCTCATAGGGGAGTCTCTTTACACTCCAGTATTGATTACTTTTTTCTTTACCCTTCCTTGGTGGTGCAGCATGTCCAACAGTTCCCTTTGAATTCTTTGATCATTAGTTACTTGAGGTTTGGGTGGATTTCCAAATCCCTATGGCTCCAGGACCTCTGTGATGGAGGTTGAATGTGGCTTCCTTACTGACTCCAGTTTTACATCAAGACATAAGTGATTTACTAGTGGCTAGAATATTGGTTCTGTGCATGTATGATGATTGGGGTCAATGGTGGAAGCACAAGAAATTGGGTCTCAAATCTTTTTTTATCAAATTTGGGAAAAAGTGGAAATGTTCTGTCTATTTTAAATACCTTGCTTTACAAAGCAAATTACAGCATCTTATTTCACTGGCTAATGATGGTAGTGGTCAGTGTGTGACCCAAATACAGAACATTAAACTGACATGAGAATATTCCAGTATAATAGAGCAGCTACTGTACATTGGAAGAAGAATTGAAATATTGCACCCAAAACTCTTCTTATGGGGACCCCTGTTTTGCATGCAAGCAGAAAGTGGATTCTTCGGTTTTGACTATCCTGTTGGACCTTTTGGGATTCATAGTTTCTGATCCAGCCAGTCTCACAGACTTTTTTGATTCCTATGTTTGGGAACATTTTGGAATCTCCTGCTCTCCGGTCTCCAGTTTAGAATGTTTTGTGTAAACCGCCCTTCCTCCCCTTCCACAGGAGGCAGTTTCTCAATTGTCAGCTGCTATTACTGCAGCTGAACTCTTGGCTGTAGTGGCAGTGATGCAGATGGAATCATCCACATGGTGGGATGGTCTACCCTATGATTTTTATAAGTCATTTACCACAGTGTCGACGGACTGCCTAGCAGCAGTCTTTAATAAGTTTCTTCAGCTAGGTTAATTTCCCTACTCCTTTACCAAAGGACTTTTACTCTTTCTTTATAGGACTGGGGAGAAGAAATTCCTGGATAATTGGAGACCTACTTGTCTCTTAAAGTCTTGATTGCAAATTGTTGACTAAATTACTTTTGAAGGTGGCACCTCTTTTAATCTATCCGGCTCAAACCTGTTCCATTTCTTCCTCTTCCATTTATGAGAATTTGAATATACTTCATGATGTCATTGAATATTGTAAACCACTGAGTGACCCTGGGTTTTTGTTCTCAATAGATCAATGGAAAGCATTTGATAGGAATAGACATGCCTTTCTTTTCGAGGTACTTTTAAGGTATGGTTTACTACTGATCTTTGTTACCTGGATTCATCAGTTATATAATTCAGCAACTTTCTTCCTATAACAAAAGTCATGTGGGGAAAATCATTCCAAATAAGGTGAATGTCTGGCAGGGGTGTTCCCTCAATCCCTTACTTTATGTGTTTTCATTTGATCCCTTAATCCGACACGTCATTGAGAACCCGAGCATTCTGTGACTTCCCTAATGGGGGGGGGATCCCTGAAAATCTTGGTGTATGCAGATGATATTGCTTTATTTTTAAAGATGTCCCTAGTGGAGACAAGGTGACATGTGCTTTATAAATCTTTTCCCATTTTACGGGAGCATCCTTAAATTTCCAGAAGAATCACAGAATCTGTTTGGGAACTTCTTCGGGGAGAGTCTCACAGATTGCAAATGTCTCAGTGGTACTGGGTCCCTTCAAGATCTTGGGTATTAAAATTGGGGCTGGTGATATGGCTTTGCTGAACTGGTCAGACAGGTTAGCGATTTGTGACCAAAAGGCCCAGAGATGGAAAGGATGGAACTGTTTCAAAAGGAAACAAGTTTGGATTATCAAACAATTTCTAGTCCTTATTCTGCTATATCTGAGTTATGTTTTCCCTTTGCTCCTACTGTATCTCTAGAAACTAAAGTCTATGGGATTTTTTTCAGTAGCTTTGGGGTAGTCATTTGAAACCAGTTAAACAGGATTAAACGTATTTGCTGGTTAGTATGGGAGAGGTGCAGATGCCTCATGTCCTTGTTTTCTTTCACACTTTATTTTGGACAAATGTATTTAAATTGGCACTCTCTCCTCATTGTACAAGGAGGACTGCATGGGCACAGTATTTATTGCATGACTTTTTCTCCAGGTGGGTGGACCTCCCCCCCTTTGTGGTTTCTTGTAAATTTTTGGTTCCCCAATCATTTTCGACCTGGTTTACTCAAACTACACAAATGGAAGATATCCAAATCACTTTTGATTTCTTCCTCTATGAAACAGTTGTATGTTGTGGTTTTGAGTAACATTCATCCACAGGTACCAGATGTTAAGCATTGTGTTCCAGCAAAAATTCCAAATGTTTTGGTGCAACTGCAGCAGCCCCGAGTTCTAAGGTGCCTCTGGTATGTGCTCTGACTTTGTTCCAATGGGAGACTAAATGTGAGAGAAAAGCATAAACACAAGCCTCTCAAGGAACAATCTTGTCCATTTCTGGAATGCCCAGAATTACTGGAAGCAAAGGAACATTTTTTCCTGGTCTGTCCTTTTGCTCAAGGCTTTTGGAAATATGTTGCAGTGCATTGGAACCTTCCATGGTTGGAAAGTTTGAGCTATGAATGCCTGTTTCTAGGAGACTTTCCACTGGGTTTTCCGAAGTATAATGATAGAAACCTAGAAACATAGACTTTGACGGCAGATAAGGACCATTTGGCTGACCTAGACTGCCCATTTCCCTACCTACTGGATAAGCTGCAGATCCTAGTTAACCAACAGCCAATTTCTTCCCCCCCACAAGAATTGCCTATGTCTGTCCCATGCATTCTTGAATTCCCCCACTGTTTGTGACCCCACAACCTCCTCAGGAAGGCCATTCCATGTGTCCATCTGTGAAAAAATACTTCCTCACATTACCCCTGAGCTGTCCGCCCTCTGTCTTCAAATTATGTCCCCTTGTTCTTGCACATCTCTTTTTCTGAAAGATGCTACCCTCTTGGACTTTGTTGATTCCCTTGAGGTACTTAAAAGTTTCTATCATGCCCCCCTCCTTTCCTCAAGGGTATATATATTAAGCTTCTTTAGTCTCTCCTCATATAGCTTCTGTTGCAGACCCTGCACCATTTTAGTTGCCCTCCTCTGGACTGTCTCCATCCTGTCTATGTCCTTGTGGAGATGGGGGCTCCAGAACTGAATGCAGTACTCCAGATGGGGTCTCACCAACTGTCTGTACAGAGGGATAACAACTTCCTGTTTTCTACTGGTGATGCCTCTCCCTATATATCCCAGTATCCCCCCCAGCATCCCTACTGCCTTCTCACATTGCTTGCTAAACTTTAGGTCATCTAATATGATTACTCCCTGGTCCCTTTCCACTTTTATTGTTGTTACTACCCCCCCCATTGTGTACTCTTTCCCTGGGTTTTTGTTTCCCTGTTGCATTACTTTGTACTTCTTTGCATTGAGTCCAAGCTGCCATACTTCTGACCATTCCTCCAACCTTGCCAAGTCCCTTCTCATCCTTTCCACCCCCACTTGTATATCAAACCTGTTGCAGATCTTTATGCTGTCTGCAAAAAGGCATACTTTTCCTTCCAGTCCCTCTGCAATGTCACCTATGAAGCCATTAAAAAAGAACTGGACCCAGTACTGAACCCTGCGGTACCACACTAGTAACCGCCCTTTCTTCAGAGTGGACTCTGTTTATTATTACCTTCTATGTCCTGTTGTCCAGCCAATGTTTTTTGCAGGCTACCACCCTGGGACCCACTCCCAGGCTGGCTAATTTGTTTATTAATCTTTTGTGTGGGACTGTGACAAATGCCTTGCTAAAGTCTAGGTAGGCCATGCCCCTTCCTGGTCTACTACTTTGGTCACCCAGTCAGAGAAATCGATTAGATTACTGAAGTATATAACAAGTGCCTAGTACAAGGTGCCCTACCGGAATCCATGACAAAGGCGCTGCTGGTATATATGTATAAGAAAGAAGATAAGGCCGATCTCCAGAATTGGAGACCTTTGACTTTACTCAATACTGATTATAAGATACTAGCAAAACTTTTAGCAGATATGTTTGGTACCGTAGCAGATCTTTTGATAAACCCCTGCCAAACATGTTCCATCAAAAATAGACAAATGCAAGACAATCTGATTGTGCTCAGAAAACTATTTAGTAGAGGATCAGTGGACTTGGTTAGTGAATATGTGCTTAGTATAGACCAGGAAAAAGAATTTGATAGGATTTCCCATTGTTCTAGGTATTAGAAGTTTTCAACCTGCCCATTGCTTTTAAAATGTCTGTATAAGCAAGTGACCATTATACCTAATATTAATGGCTGGCTTGGACCTCCCTGTATACTTGAAGAGTCTGACAATGGTGCCCGCTCAGCCACTGCTTTATAGCTTTGGATTAGCCCCCCTGCTATGAAAAATATATTTAAGCCCCAGTACTAAAGGGATTTCTCTAACCACTGGGTCTGCCCCTATTAAGATCATGGCCTATGCAGATGATATTGTACTAACAATCCGGAATTAAGAGGCAGGTACTGACCTCCAACAGTTGATGGAGACATACTCTGCAGTTTCTGCCTCCAGTGTTAATTATGACAAAAGCAGGGGTTACCCACCAGGACAGTCATTACAGAACCACCCCAACAGCATAGCATCTACTGCAATAGAATGAGAGCATGTAATAAATTTAGGTATTACTTTTAGAAAACATGGAAGTTAAAAATTGGGAATCTTATTTCAACATAGCAGAACTAAAAGTGAACAATTGGAAATACAAAATAATTTCAAAATGAAGGAGGATATTGTTAATACAAACCTTATTGTTACCTGTTTTTCTCTTCATAAGTTATGTTTTTACACCCCCTAAGATTTTTTGAAGCTAAATTATATAGTATATTCTTCCAAGCATTGTGGGGCAGTGGGTTAAACCCAGTAAAAAGAAACATTACCTACAGATCTAAGCATCAAGGGGTCTGGGGATGATTAACCCACTGTTTTTTTTTTATTTTTTCTTACTAAAAACATCACTATGACTCTCTGAAATATAGATTAAGTTTGTGTATATCCCTGAGTGGCAGTTGTCATGCCTAAAGGTTATAAAAAAGCTAGTTATATGTGGTTCAGAGCTCAGTGCTTATGTTACATACTGTAGCTGAATGATGTAGGTTGTGCTTGGATACAGAGGCCAGATCAGTAAATAGGACAATGCTTGCCAGATATTAGTAGTTAGAATTGATCAGTTGTTACTTACTTCGACATAGTCATGTGCAAGTCAGTGATTATAATACATGTGGACTGGATAGTCTATGCAAGGTGCTTAGATGCTTGAACTGATGAGTAACTTGTTATGACTTGATATTGGTTTGGCTTTTCTCTGTATCCCACCACAAGAAGGATGTTTAGTCCAGTAGTATGAGACCCCCCAAAAGAATAATATCAAATGATTATCTCCTCCAACTCCGGAGAGTGTGAGCAGTTGCACGCAGGAGAGGAAACCCCCCTTTGGGGGAAAACCTCTGAGGACCCATGGCTACTGACCTGACCATCCTTCTGGGCATACTAAGGGAGAATATTCTTAATCTAATGATATAAAGTTATCGGCTAATCCAAATCCATGTTAGAGATCCTGATCTAGTGCAAGCAGCTGAATAAGTACTGATATTAATATCAAGAATGATGGCTCATCCTTTAGGTGAATTCCAAGTCCAGGAACTCCACGTGGAGTAGAATTAATAGAAGATGGATCCATGATCGAGCATAATAATTGAGAACATTGAAGTCACACAGGTGAAGGGATCCAGAAGGTGAGGAAGTCTTCTCCAAGGAACTAGGGATTAAATGGTTGGGGCTCCAAGTTCAGAATATGAGGCATTGGTACGTCCGTTGGGCAAGCTTGCAAAGAAGGCTGCATGATTTAGAGAAGGTGGAGCAGAAGGCAGTTCTGGTTTGAGCAGTTGGCAGGTGAGTTAGCAGTAGTACTTAATGTATATAGGTAGACATTAGTTAGATAGATTTCCAGGCCCCTAGGGGCAAAGCAAGTCATAGAATTGGGAAGACAGTCTTCGTGAACCTCTAAGCCCTGTAAGGGCGAAGCAGGCAAGCATGAGCAGATAGTAAATGTGTGGACTCACATATAAGTCAGCAGTACTTGAAGTAAAATCAAACCTGCGTGATGCAGGCATAGTAGGAGAAGAGTAGGCATTGTATAAGTTAAGTATGATATAGCAGAGAGAATTAAGGGAATACATAAGCATGTAACTGAAGCTTTTGTTTGGTGAACAATAAAGTTCTACGGAGCGACGTATGCAGATTTTAAGAGGCCGAGTGGCACATCAGCGGAATCATACCAGAAGTATGATGAAGAGCCTTGCATGGACGTGCTTCCTAGTCATAGATGAAGATAAACGATGGGGATGGCCGGTCTGAATAAACAGTGTTGTAACTGGATCCAAAGTCTTAGAGCATTGGAATAAGTAATGTCGAGGCATAATCATGTGTGAAATCTTCCAGATGACTCAACTGAAGTCCTGTTAGGAATGTAGTAGTAATAACAATAGGAACTGAAATGTCAAGGCAGAAGCATCCAAAGAAATAGATGACTACAGCTAATCAAATCCAGACGTGAGTCCATAGAAGAAAGGAGCTCCTAAGGCTGGCAGACATGGCAGCAGGCAGCAAATAGTAGAAAATGCAAACCTCCAGGCCCTAAAGCTGGCGAGGCATGTATGGAGTAGAAGTAAGTGAACCCTCCAGGCCTGACAGGCGAAGCAGGTCATAGAAGCAGGTGAATATACATTAGTAATAAGTTCAAGAACCGCTGGCCTGTAGGGCGCAGGTCATTGAGTGTGATGTGGTGAACCTTTGGCCCTGCGGGGCAAGACAGGTTGAAGAACAATAATAGAGAGAGTAATAGTGACTGTCAAACTGCATGTATGCAGAAAATATTTGAATGTCGGGTGAAGATGGCAGCACATCCTTGTAATGAACTCTTAGTCCAAGAATCCATGTCCAGGGCAGAATCCGATAGTAGATTGGAATCCATGGTCGGCATAATAATTGGAAGTGTCGAAAGTTCCATTGGTGAAGCTATCCAGAAGGCGAGAAAGTCTTCTCCGAAGAGAATCAGTAACCAAATGACTAAGTTTCCAACTCAGAATATGAAGACAGGTGGTTTGTGTTCTGATTGGCAGGGTTTGCAAATGAGGGCCCTGGTGATTTAGCACAGGAGCTAAGCGCAGGCTGCACAATTGTGAGAGAGCAGAGCAATAGGAACCTCCATTCAGAGTGGGTGAAGCAGGTAAGTGAATTGGGTATAGATCTTGGTGTGACTAGGTAGACATAAGTTAGAGGACCTCCAGGCCCCAAGGGGGTGAAGCAGGTCATAGAATAGGAGATACAGTCTTTGATGAACCTCTAGGCCCTGCAAGGCGAAGCAGGTAGTATGAGCAGACAGTAAATAAGTGGACCTATATGTAGGTCAGCAGTAATAGAAGTAAAATCGAACCTGCGTGATGCAGATGCAATAGCAGGGGAGTAGTACTGAATAGATTATGTATGGTAGACAGAGGAGAGCATTGAGGAAATGTAAATAAGCATGAATTGAAGCTTTAGTTTGGTGATCAATATAGCTGTAGAGCGATGTATATATATACGTCAGAGAATTGATTGAGAGCTGAAAAGCTGGGGAGCTGAATGAGCATGGCGTGCTGAGATCTTTATGAGCATTGAGTGGCAATGTGAACCACAGTCAAAAAGCCATATGGCACTATATGCGTATGCTGGAGGCTGGAGCTGTAATATAGGAAGGCACTATAGCATAGAGCTCGGATGAGAATCACGGGAGGAAGTGCAGTGGTAGTAGATCCAAATAAATTAAAGTAGCAGGGTAGGAAGCATCCAAGGGAGCTGAGAGGCTAGGCCTGTACGAGGGGTAGGATGTGTGGCTGGACCACGTAGGTCAGCTGGTGAATTGAGTAGAGAGTTGTGACTGAACTCCATGAAGGCTAGCAGGCCACAAAATCCTCACGCAGGCAATGAAAGAGCAGAGAATTGTGCCAGGTGAAGACTCCACATGGCCAGTGGGTACGGCCAGACCCCACGTAGGCAGGTGGAAGGAGAGAGCGAGTCAAGCTAGACCCCACGTAGGCCAGCAAGACTAGAGGCACCACCACGGAGGGCCGCATGGCATAGCATGCATCCCCAAGGGAGTAGAGGGAGCGTAGCATAGGTAAATGAGGAAGGACAGAATGAAGCAGCAAAGGAGAACAGGAGTAGTGAGGACTGCTGCAGGTGCACCCGGAGACTAGAGGTGTAGTTCATGCCATCCAGTTCCCCCAACAAGGAATGATATGCTGTATGGAAGACAGCTAAGCAGTGAGAGCAGGCAGTGGGATCCCAGGGTAGAGTAGCAGGAATCAGCAAATATGGACGGAATGCAACTAGAGCAAGTGCATACCCCTCAACTGATATGAATGGTGCATAGTGCTATAAACTTTACACTCAAATCACCAGTGCACCTCACAGGTGTATGGACATTCCTGATAATGATAGAAGCATGTCTGGACACACAAGCATTAAAGTATGGAATTAGGTTGATAGAAACAGTCCATATCACTAACTGTGGGCCCACTATCTGTAGACGTATGAATGTGTAAAATACAGGTGCAGCTAGGCCAGTCAGACACAGGTCATGCAGTGGAGGGAAGCATGAATGGGATCCAAGGAGGAGGCTGGCAGGCTCCATCAGTGGCACAGCATGTGCTACCAATGAGGTAGTCCAGGAGCCGCTGGTAGCAGGAAGAAGAAGGCAGGAGCCCAGCTCAGCAGTGCCCGGTGGAAATGCCGCAGGGGAGGTGTTGAGCAACGCAGTGCATTATGCGGCTTCTAGATTTCATCTGTAGAGATATCCCAGCCAGAATTAATTGTGAACAACAGAGTCAACGCCATGGCAGTTCCCAGACATACACATCAAAGTAGGGAAGTGAAGTTCCGGGCGTACAGCAGATCAAGCGAAGAGGTTCCAGATGGACGACAAACACGGGGCAGCAGGGAGCGGCTGCTCGGAAAGGAGGAGGGGAAGGTAAGAAGCACAGAAGAGCAGTATGGAGGAAGTTGAAACAAGCCCCCCAAAAAAGAAAAAGGCATGAAAACACCAGATAAGTGGAGGGGCAGGGGGGAGCACAAGCAAACCAGACAAAAGAATGGGGAGGGGGGGAGGCAGGACAGAGAAAAGAGAGCAGCCATGCATCAGCACCACAAACTAGCGAGTGTGACTCGCTCTAAGTAGAGCTGTGGTTTGCCTGCTGATTTAAGTAGGGTGTGGGGGAGGAGCTCTTCCCCCATATAACCACAGGCATGCGCCTTTCAATTATGTCCCAGTTTATATTGTAGACACCTTTCAAAGGATAAAGAAATGGAACAACACATATGGCACAATGGTAACTTCCACTAGGAGGTCACTTTACCAGACTACTATGGTTAGACATTTTAACTGTAGTATAAGTTTTCCTCACTACCAAAATTCAGACACTGACTTGGTCTTGCAAGTAAGCAACCCTAGACTACCACCTGTTGTGTAGGATGCTTTATGGTTATGTAATCATGGGAAACTAGGAGTGCGAAACTCACACAACACAAACAACTGAGTGAGAGACATTGTTTACGAGCAGGGTGTGGAACTGTTCTGGAATCCCAAGAACATCTATATTTCCAGTGTCCATATGTGCAACAGTTTTTGATGTTTATAGTCCACCAATGGAAAGAACCGATGTTTGAAAACTTGACCTACCAAGAATTTTTTATTGGGCTTCTTCCCTAATAGATGGAAACCTTACAATTTTAGTACCGTGCAGGTTATTTGTGCTTTGTTAAAATATTACATATAGCAAGCACAGTGCTCCTGGTTTTTACAACAAAACAAGGTATCATATCGGGAATTGCTTCAGAATATTATGGTAGAACTACTTAAAGGGACACTATCAACCTATTTTTTATCATATTATTTCAAGTTAAAAACTTACATGTTATGATGGCTTACCCACTCTAAAATTCATTGATGTTGCTGTTTGTTTTGTCTGTCTCCGTGTTTAGCAGAACTGAAATGCATGCAAATGTATATTTATAAACAACCTTGTTTTATTTACGGTCCTGGATCTGTTCTTACGGAATACTTCCTGAAAATTAGAAACACACCCAAATAGTGCAGTCACTCATGAGGCAGTAGCCTCCTAAGCTCCCACTGCATCATGAGGGACTAGACTGTATTTTGGGTGTTCCCAAGTCCAGGAAAGATGCAGCTGGAGTTGATCAAGGCATGTAAACAAATCTGTGCTTGTGTGGTAATACCAGTATGGTGGGCTGCCTGTTTTTAACTTTTGTAAAGAAAAATGGTCAGAATCACACTACCAACTACATCAGCAATCTTTACAGGATGCTGGCAATCACAACATTTTTTTTTTAAACTATGGACACTTTGAGACCTAAGGGGGTTGACAGTGTTCCTTTAAAATATATGATCAGGATAAGATGGCCTATGCACTATGCACAACTGAAAATCAGGCAAATGTGGTCCACCTGCATGAAATTTCTTTTGCTTGGCTCCACATCCATCAGCCATCGGTCACCTGCATGCTCTTCCCCGTACCCTTCACCATGGGACAGACCCTACCCCCAAACACCCCCAGCTTACTCCCCAGGGGTGGGGCTACCAAGAGGGAGGCACAGCCCTCTCCCTGATAGAAGTGAGTAGGTAGCATGGGAGCAGAAGCCCAGGCAACCGTGTGAGGTCCGTTATATGGGGTAGACATCATCTTGCAGAGGTGGAACCTCCAGTTTTTCAGTTTTTCTCCCCAGGAGGCATGTTGTGCAATGATGTTAAGGCAACACACCTTCCAATGACAATAGGCGCCGGCAGCTGTATTCCCCCCAGCCCCCACCAAGGGTTAACCATGCACTGGTCACACACACCCTACCCCTGGAGGAGGTGAACGG
Source organism: Neoceratodus forsteri (assembly GCA_016271365.2). Taxonomy (NCBI): domain Eukaryota; kingdom Metazoa; phylum Chordata; order Ceratodontiformes; family Ceratodontidae; genus Neoceratodus; species Neoceratodus forsteri. The sequence continues at coordinate 1,407,378,856 of CM028130.1, read as the reverse complement.
TCCATATGAAGCTCAAGCCTCCTGTACCTCCGGCTGGTCTTCTGACATCATGAGTCCAGATTTGAAGCCAGGGCATTGGCATCACAGGTGGAAATCCAACCCCTGTACCATCAGGCTGTCTGCCTCCATGAAATTTCTGTAAATATCAGTTTTTACAAAGTGTTCAGCAGAATTGTACTTATGCTGAATACAAGTGGATAGTCATTTGTTTTGTTTTATGATTAGATTTGACTGTGTTGCAAGCCACATGTACACATTTATGTAGTATGTTTATTATTTTATATTGCAGTTCCCCTAGTCTGCGCTGGTTTGAAGAGGAATAGCAGTTAATTTTTTTGTGGAGGGGGGCTGATTATTGTATGATACTCATATACACATTTTTGATGTTTATATTGATTTGTTTTGAGCTATATTGTTTTGCTTCACTTCAATAAAAATTCCCCTACTCTTTATCGATAAGTGACATGGGATGCTGTCAGTGGGGGATGCTGCAAAAGAAGGTAAAGCCATCAAAAAATGGAGAGCAATGAGTACCAATGCCCGTAGTCTGAGTAACAAGCTTCCTGATTTAGTGGCCTTGATGGAGGAGGAACATCTGGATATCGTGGCAGTCACAGAAACATGGTACACACAAAACCATGACTGGGACGTAAACATACCAGGATACGCTATCTACAGGAGGGACAGGGAGGGTAAAAGAGGGGGAGGAGTAGCTCTTTACATAAGGGAAGGAATCAAAGCAACAGAACAAAAGGGAAAACAGGGAGGAGAAGAAGCACTGTGGCTAAATTTGGAGACCAATGGCACCACAATCCGCACAGGGGTTGTATACAGATCCCTTCTCAGGGAGGAAATGGACAAGGAAATGATGAAAAAATACTTAGAATGGCAGAAAAGGAGATATTGCTGATGGGTGATCTGAATATGCCAGATGTTAACTGGAGTGCAGTTGCAGCAGCCACTTGAAGAGTGGGGTTATTCTAGATGCCCTACAGGGGCATGCCTTAGACAACTAGTATTGGAACCCACTCGAGAGGAGCAATCTTAGACCTGGTTCTCTCAAATGGAGATGAAGAGAGATCACAGATGTAGAGTGGGTAGCCATCTGGGGACTAGCGACCATCGAATAGTATGGTTCACAATAAACACAGCAATAGAGTCAAGCCATACAAAGGCAAAAGTACTGGACTTTAGGAGGCTGACTTTGCCAAAATGAGTGAGTGCCTAAGGAATGCACTAGCAAATGGGCAGCAAGGAGGGGTGGAAGAACAATGGGGAATAATAACAACTGCCATCACAGAGGTAACAAGCCTTTGTGTGAAGCAAATAAACAAAAGCAAATGATGTAAGAAACCACTATGGTTCTCAAAGGAAGTGGCAGTGAAGGTTCAAGAGAAAAAGAAAGCATTCAAGAAGTACAAGGAATCGCAGAAGGAGCAGGACAGAGAACTGTATCAGTTAAAGCAAAAGGAAGCTGGGAAGGCAGTCAGAACAGCAAAGGCCCAAACCGAGGAAAGATAACCAACTCAGTTAAGGAGGGGATAAAACCTTTTATAGGTACATCAGGGGTGAAGGAAGACCAAGGGAGGTTAGTGAGGCTTAATAAAGGGAGGAGGGTGGGCAGAGGGTGACTGTGAAAAGGCAGAGATACTAAACAAATATTTTTGCTCAGTATTTACAAAGGAAGAGGGGGAGGTACCTAAAACAAACAGTAGAAACACTCTGGATACAGAAGTTGATACCAGCCCATTTACAGAAGAAAGGGTTCTGAAAGAACTCTTAAAACTGAAGGTGGACAAATCAATGGGGTCTGATGGGATTCATCACAGAATTCTAAAAGAACTAAGGGTAGAACTAGTGACACCACTGACTACCCTCTTTAACAAATCATGGGAGGATGGGGTGGTACCCGAGGACTGGAGGAGGGCAGATGTGATTCCCCTTCACAAAAGTGGGAGCAAGGCAGAAGCAGGAAACTACAGACCTGTTAGTTTAACCTCAGTGGTAGGGAAAATGATGGAATCACTTCTGAAGGAAAGAATTATTGAGTATCTAGAGGCCAGAGGGGCACAGGACCCAAGGCAGCATGGATTCACAGTGGAAGGTCATGCCAGACAAATCTGATAGATTTTTGACTGGGTGACCAAAGTAGTAGATCGGGAGGGGCTGTGGACATGGCCTACCTAGACTTTAGCAAGGCATTTGACACGGTCCCACACAAAGATTAATAATTAAGTTAGCCAGCCTGGGAGTGGGTCCCAAGATGACAGCCTGGGTAAAGAATTGGCTGGAGAATAGGACACAGAGAGTAATAGTAAATGGAGTCCACTCTGAAGAAAGGGGGGTTACTAGTGGGGTACCGCAGGGTTCAGTATTAGGACTGGTCCTCTTCAATGTCTTTATAAGTGACATTGCAGAGGGACTGGAAGGAAAAGTATGTCTCTTTGCAGATGACACAAAGATCTGCAACAGAGCTGATGCACAAGGTGGGGTGGAAAGGATGAGAAGGGACTTGGCAAGGTTAGAGGAATGGTCAAATGTATGGCAGCTTAGATTCAGTGCTAAGAAGTGCAAGGTAATGCACCTGGGAAACAAAAACCCAGGGGAAGAGTACACAATGGGGGGTGAGATACTAACAGCAACAAAAATGGAAAGGGACCTGGGGGTAGTCATATCAGATGACCTAAAGGTGGGCAAGCAATGTGAAAGGGCAGCAAGGAGGGCTGGGGGGATACTGGGATGCATAGGGAGAGGCATCACCAGTAGAAAACAGGAAGTTATTATCGCTCTGTACAGACAGTTGGTGAGACCCCATCTGGAGTACTGCGTGCAGTTCTGGAGACCCAATCTCTGCAAAGACATAGACAGGATGGAAGCTGCCCAGAGGAAGGCAACTTAAATGGTGCAGGGTCTGCACTGGAAGACATATGAAGAGAGACTTAAGGAGCTTAATATGTATAGCCTCGAGGAAAGGAGGAAGAGGGGGGACATGATAGAAACTTTCAAGTACCTCAAGGGAATCAACAAAGTCCAAGAGGGTAGCATCTTTCAAAAAAGAGGTGTGCAAGAACAAGAGGTACAATTTGAAGATAGAGAGGGCGGCTCAGATGTAATTTAAGGAAGCATTTTTTTCTAGAGGTTGTGGATGCATGGAGCGGCCTTCCGGAGGAAGGTTGTGAGTCAAGAAACAGTGGTAGAATTCAAGCATGCATGGGACAGTCATAAGGCAATTCTAGGGGTTGGGGGTAGGAAGAAGTAGGCTGCTGGTTAACTAGGATCTGCAACTTATCCATTAGGTAGGGAAATGGGCAGACTGGGTGGGCCAAGCGGTCCTTATCTGCCTTCAAAATCTATGTTTCTATGTTTTACTCGATGGGCAAAAGGGACTTCGGCTTAACATCTTATCCAAAGAACAGTACTGCAATTGTGCAACATACACTCATACTGCACTACAGTATCAGTTATGTATATTACCCTAAGTATCTGGTGTGGGGCTAGAACCCATGACATCTCATTTTCCAGCCCCAGCGATGACTGTACTACCTACTGAGCCAACTGATACTGCTACATAAAGTGTCACTCTAATGTGCTCCCTTACTTGTTATTATTTTTGTGGGTCTAGTCAGTTGATATTACTATACCAGTGGAGTACTTTAGCAATCCTCTTGTCAATACACTGGAAACCACCTAACAGTATTGATAATACTCCTGATTTGATGATAATCTGAAGGTAATCCCAATGTGATTAACTTTCCTAGCAGTAACTCAGAATTTACTTGCTCAAACGCCATAGGGATGGATTTACGTAATATCAAAAATGCATAGACTACTATCTATGACCAATAAAATATAATGTTGATTTTCATTAGGGTGTCCAGTGCAGAGCAGATTAAATACAATAGAACATAATTTAGTAATGTACCTTTAAACAACTCATGAGCTCTCTATATCTAAAACCCTCTATAATATTCCAGATGATATTGGCATAGATCTGAGACTATTTTAACATTTCACAGACTGAATTTATCTACACCCAAGGGAGTAATCATTACACATTTTCTTACTAATGGACACTCAGCAGTATGCAATCAAAAGTGATACATGTACAGCATCTGAAACTGGTTTAGCAAGAATAGGTGACCCCATTAAAACATTGTGGATTCAGGGGACATATTCTATGTCCACCATTTGCTTTAAATTACCTAGCTATAAAGCTTAATAGACTTAAAAAGTTGTTACGGGAGTAGTTCACATTAATAATTTGTATAAGTACATCCTTGTGCTGCAACACTAAACTGGCAAACATTCTAAAACTTGAAATATTCCCAAACAAATTGCACATGGCAATTCTGACTTGGAAATAACCAGTATCTCAGGGTTCTAATGGTATTAGAAACTTCTCAAGCTTCACTTTTGTGATCCCTATGATGTCATCAGAACCCCTCAAGGAGACAGCCTTGTTGTACATGGTTGCCTATGCATTATATAGAGAATACTGGATGGGCAACTACGCATGACCAGTGTGTTCTGCCACAGAGGGGTTTTGATTCCCTCTGACCTCGAGAGCAAAGCTTGAGAGATCAGTGGGAATCAGAACCCCAAGGTGGCAGAACACACTGATTATGAATAAAATTGCTCATCCTGTATTTTTTATAGATAGTATTATGTGACGTGTGCATTGTGGGTTTTTTCTCTTTCTCAATGAAAGTGACTTGTGCAATCTTTAGAGGTACTAAAATGCTGTTCTGCTACAGAAGGGTACAATCACATTCCATGACCTTTGAACCATGGTACAACAGCATTTTGAAAATGATAGATTTCTATATAGAACAATGCTCTACTATACACTATTCTCTGTATAGTATTTAACATGGTACTGTGGTGCCCAGCATCAGTTTCCTCATTTCCATCAGTATCTTTAGTGAAGAACAGTTGAGAATAGCCAGGCCATCACTTTGCATTTTCCTGTATTCTTGAAATTTGCCAGCTGACTGCTTCAGCCCACAGGCTAAAGGGCTTGTCGAAGCACACACATATGCAGAACTGTTTCTATACAGTGCCATCCCCTGACTCTATAACAACCCAGCAGATGCATATGTTTAGCATTTAAAAGCAGTGACAGCAAGTACCACCGACCATTGCAACTAGTTAGGACTGAGTACATTGTGACAGCAGTAACCAAGTGTGCAGTGAACCTTGTGCCCCACCCAAGGCCAACCAAGTCTGCAGCTGCTCCCCCAGAGGATGCCTAGGCAGAGGCAGAGCGGTAGAATCTTGGTGGGCTCCAGGAGGGAGGGGGCAGTGGGAGGGGTAGACACTCCTCGGCCTGTACAACTGCAGAATTCCTTTGCCATACTGGTGGGATAGGGAGCAGTCACCTGTAGCAGTGAGAAGGGAGGAAATGGTGGTCCTCAGAAAGGGCAGTCCCTAGGAGGGATGAAGACCCACAGCAAAGGATGAAACAGCTGCTGGTGGAGGACTCTATTGTTAGGGGGTTACACTTGGGAGGGGAGAGAAAGAGAGACAGAGGTATAGTAGCTGAGAGGTGCTTCAGCTTGGAGACTAGAGAATGGATCCAGAGGATTGCTAGTACAGCAGGAGATGGGAAGGAACTAGATGTCATTGTTCACCTGGGGACAAATGACCTGGTAAGGGACAGGGTAGGGGTAGTGTCCTAGTTTAGGGGTAGTGCAGGGAAATTTCAGGGAGCTGGGGAGGAGCAACAAGCAGGTGGCACACATGGTGGCTTTTGTTGATGTGTTACCTCTATATGGCTGGGGAGAGGAAAGGGCAGTTCACACCAGGGCTTTTAACAATTGATTGAAGGCATGGTGCATGGAGGAGTGTTTCAGCTACATTAAGGACTGGGGACCAACCTGGGAGGGTATGTGCCTGTATAGGGGAGACAGCCTGCATCTTTCCAGGAAGGGGACCATAGTCCTTAGTGGAAGGTTTAAATGCTACTTGAATGAGCATTTAAACTATTCAGAGTGGAGGCTATAGAACTAAGAGAGGCAACAGTTGCACCCCCCCAGATGATGAAGCAGCAGGGAGGGACAGTCTGAGGAGAATAAACTCCCCCATGGTAGATGCAGAAGAAGACTTGGTTTAGGACAAGACAGTGGACAAGGGCAGGGTATAAATCAGGGAAGCAAGAAGGAAGAAGTAAAGCAGACAGGTAATGGAGAAGGTAACAAGGGAAGAGGTGGGTTGGGAAGCATCAAGGCACAGCACAGGCAGGAGGGGGTAAGCAGGCAGGGAGGGAGTAAGGTATGGAGAGCAATGTGTGCCAATGCAAGGAGTCCAGGAAATAATTCTGGGCCTGGAGGCCATAATGGTAGAAGCTAGCCTGGATTTCATGGCCATAATGGAGTTAAGGTGCACTGACAGTCATGACTGGGACATGACTAAACCAGGTTACTCTCTGTCCAAGAAAGACAGTGAATGGAGGGGGTTGCATTATATGTAAGGGTAGAAGTCAAGGCCTTGGAAGTGCAGGTGCATCTGGAGGAAAAGGAAGAGCTGGAGGTGTTGTGGGTCATCCCAGAGATAGGTGCTGAGGCCACTATCTATACAGGTGTGGTATACGTAAGCAATAATACCCAACAGGGTGGGCATTATTGGGAAATACTGGACTGCCCAGGGGCGTAATGAGACCTGATGCCACAGGTGTAGGGCCTTATAGCCCCAGGAAGGTCTGGTATTTCCCAATACTGCCCACCCTGGAGGGCATTATTGCGCTTAGAAAATGGCTAATCAGAGAATGTTACACTGTGAAGAGGCACTTGGACTGGCTCTTATTTATAGCTGGGCATCTATTGGAAAATAAATGCCCAGCTTGGAGCCTGTCTCAGCCAATCAAGTTTAAGAATTGATTGTTACCATTTTCTAAAGACCTCTAGTACAGGGAGAGAAGTTGGATAAGACACTTGGGGAAGCCATCATCAGGATGTCAGGTAAAGGGGAGATGCTGCTAATTGGTGATTTCAATCTGCCAGATATGGATTGGAGCCTTCCTACTGCAGCTTCAGCAAGTATCAGGGCCATCACTGACTCCCTACAAGGAGCTTTTCTCAGGTTGCTAGTCAATGAACCCACTAGGGACAGGGCAGTGCTGGACCTGCTGCTTACAAGCAGGGATGGCACTGCAGACATCACAGTACGAAGTCCCCTAGGTACAGTGCCAGTGATCACCATACAAGTGTACTTTAACATTAAGACAGGAACAGATGTAAACAACATGAAGATGAGGGTTGTGGACTTTAGGATGGCAGATTTTAAAGAAATGTGAAACAGCCTCAGAAACTGCCGGAGAAAAATAAGGGAGGGCATAAGTAAAGCAACCAGCCTCTGCATGAAGGAAGTGAGTAAAAGCAGAAGGAAAAAGAGACAGTTATGGTTCTGTAGGGAAGTAGCTAAGGTAGTGAAGGAAAAAAGGGAGGCATTCAGGAGGTATAAGGAAACACAGAGGGAGGAAGATAAGCAGGTGTACCAAGTAAAACAAAGGGAAGCAGAAAAGGTAGTGAGGGGAGCAAGGGCACAGACAGCAGAAAGTATAGCCAAGGAGGTAGCTAAAGGGGATGGGTTTCTTCAGGTATGTAAGTGAGAAGAGGAAGACAAGGGTAGGGATAGTGAGGATAAGGAGGCGGGGGCTGTGCAGAAAAGGACCAAGAGAAGCAGACTTTCTGAACAGGTACTTTTGCTTAGTCTTCACAATGGAGGGAGGGGAGATAGTACCAGGGAACAGCAGGAACAAAGGGAGGGTAGACTCAAGTCCATTTTCAGAGGAATGAGTCCTGAATGTATTTGCAGCTATGAAAGTGGTCAAGGCTATGGGATAGGATGGAATACACCCAAGGGTACTAAATGAACTCAGGGAGGTGCTAGCTGCCCCACTGACAGCCTTACTCAAGAGCTGTCTGGAAACAGACATGATTCTGGAGGACTGGAGGACAGCAGATGTGGTCTTCCTATATAGGAGGGCAGTAAGGAGGAGACTAGCAACCACAGGACAGTAAGTCTCACCTCAGTAGTGGGACAATTAACAGAAGCTCTGTTAAAGAAAAGGTTGGTAGCGTATCTTCAATCCAATAGGCTGCAACAATACAGGCAGCATGGATTCTGGGGGAGGTCATGCCAGACAAATCTAATTGATTTCTTCAACTGGGTGACCAGAAAAAAAGATCAGGAGTAGACAGGAGACGTGACCTATTTGGACTTTAGGAAGGCCTTTGACACTGTGCCACACTGATAAAAAAATTGAGACACCTAGGGGTTGGATCTAAAGTGGTGAATTGGCTTAGAAACTGGTTAATGGATAGAAGACAGAAGATGGTGGTAATGGAACTCACTGTAATGATTGGACGGTGATCAATGGGGTGCTATTGGGCTCAGAACTGGGACCAGTTCTCTTCAATGTCTTCATTAGTGACATTGTAGAACAACTGGATGGGAAGGTATGCCTTTTTGCAAATGACACTAAAATCTGTAAAAAGGTGAACACTTAGGAGGGTGGAGAAAACACATAGGGATCTTGGGAAACTAGAGGAGTGATCAAGAGCATGACAGTTGAGGTTCAATCCCAAAAAGGGCAAAATCATGCACCTAGGGCATAGGAACCCAGGAGCTGAGTACAGTATAGGGGGAAGGTACTGACAGTCACTGAGCAGGAAAGGGATCTTTGGAATATATTATCTGATTACCTCAAAGTGGCAGGGCAGTGTGACAAAGCAGTGGGTAGGGCCAGTGGCATACTGGGATGCATAGCGAGAGGTATCTCCAGCAGGAGGAGGGAGGTGGTGTTACCACTATATTGATGACTGGTGAGATCCTCCTGGAGTATTGCATCCAGTTTTAGAGGCCACAGCTCAGAAAGGACATCAGGTGGTGGCAGTCCAGAGGAGGGCAACTAAGATGGTGCAGGGGTTGCACCAAAAGCCCTATGAGGAGAGAATGAGGGATCTTAGAATGTACTCCCTGGAAGACATGAGAGCAAGATGGGACATAATAGAGATCTACAAGTACCTCACAGGGTAAACAGGGTGCAGGAGGGAAGTCTCTTTCAAATGAGAAAGATCACCAGGACCAGACAGCATGTGATGAAGCTGGGGAGAGTATAAGAGGAATGTGAGGAAGTACTGCTTCACTGAAGGCTATAGATACCTGGAATAGACTGCCAGCAGAAGTGGTGGAAGTGAAAACAGTAGGGTGCTTCAAGCATCCATGGGATAGACACAGGGCAATAATAGTAAATAGGCAGTGAGGAGGGAGGGTTGCCAGAGACAGGTTTGGGTCTGAAGTGACAGACTAAGCAGAGACCAGAGACCAGTTTGGGTCTGAAATGACAGACTAAACAGGGACCATCTGGGTAGACTGCATTGGGCCAAGTGGCCCTTTTCTTCAAACACATTCCATGTTTCTATCCAGGTATCTTTTGTCATGATGAACCAGATGTTGGGCAGCAGTGTAGGTACCACAAGGTGTAAGATTTTACCCACATCCCCCTCATGTCTCCCGTTATATCTTTGCTTAGTTTACTTTTTTTATTTTCTGGTTTCCTATGTTTTTTATTTCTTTTACTGGCTTTTTAGTGGTTGCAGGGGTGTGTAATTGTAGCTTATGTCCATAGCTGGAACATGTAAGCAGGCGCAACCTCATTTTCTGCATGGACAGGCAAATCTCAGCCCTGTCCCCTCTTCTCCCAGTGGAAGCAACCAACTGTTCTTGTGCTGAGTGAACCCTTGTAAACAATTTCTAACATGGGTTGCTCAAACAGGGTTGTGTTACATTACTTTATAAAACAGTGTAGGAATTTCCTGCATCCTGGTTGGCTGAGAGGGTTCGGAACCCAGGTCCATATGGAATGACAGCCACCTGGCCAAGAGTTCTTCTGGTAACCAGGATATATCCCACCCATTTTGATTACACAATCCATTTGTTAAGCACTATATTCTAGGTTGAAGGTTGTCATGGGAGAACCACCTCCAGGTTCTGAAGGCCCTCAGTGCAAATGCCTCAGGCCTTACTACACACCTGGTCAGGTGTTAATCTCATGACAGCCACCTCCCTGTTATGTCTTATTGCTTACAGAAGACCTGTTTTCCTTCTGCAAAATGGTTCCATGTCTTAATTTTTTTTAATGGAAGTCTCTGTTGCTCCCCTCTAAGTCCTCCAACACCAGCGCATAAGATTTCTTTACTCTCCCACTCATTCACACAGCTCCTGCCTCAGCTCTGAGACCATCCAGCAGATCACACTAGAGGATGGCCACACACTGAATGTCTTCCCTCTCCACAAGCCCAAATGAGAAAACTCCAGTTTTAGGACTCAAAGCTAAACCTCCCACATGGAGGTGCAATACTCTATCTTATCGGGCAAGTCATGTAAAACATATTGTCTCCTTTGTCTCATGCTGAGGCCCTACCACAGACAGACAGACACTACAGACAGTACAAACAGCTGGTGAGACCCCATCTGGAGTACTGTGTGCAGTTCTGGAGACCCCATCTCCGCAAAGACATAGACAGAGTGGAGGCTGTCCAGAGGAGGGCAACCAAAATGGTGCAGGGTCTGCACCAGAAGACATACGAAGAAAGACTAAAGGAGCTTAATATGTATACCCTTAAGAAAAGAAGGGTGAGAGGGGACATGATAGAAACTTTCAAGTACCTCAAGGGAATCAACAAAGTCCAAGAGGGTAGCATCTTTCAGAAAAAGAGATGTGCAAGAACAAGGGGGCACAATTTGAAGCTAGAGGGGGGACGGCTCAGAGGTAATGTGAGGAAGTATTTTTTCACAAAGAGGGTTGTGGATGCATGGAACAGCCTCCCTGAGGAGGTCGTGGAGTCAAGAACAGTGGGGGAATTCAAGAATGCATGGGACCAGACATAAGGCAGTCCTAGTGGGGTGTAGGAGGAAGTAAGCTGTTGGTTAACTAGGATCTGCAGCTTATCTGTTAGGTAGGAAAATGGACAGACTAGGTGGGCCAAGGGGTCCTTATCTGCTGTCAAATTCTATGTTTCTATGTTACCACTAGGTAGGCTATTGTACATATAATACTGTTGCTAAATAAGAGACATTTCATTACACATTCAGCACCTATCAAGAATGGATGTTGATAAGGATAATCAAGGGACTTTTGCCTTGGCTACAACAGAATATCTTCCATTAGATTATTTCTAAATAGTGCTTTGAAGACTATTGCTTTATATAGCTTTTTTTTCATCTTTACAACTGTGTGACTTTTATGCTATATTTAAATCGGTATACTGTGAAAATAGTGAGGGAAAAGAGCAAGTCAAAAACAGCAACTAGGTAATGGTGAATGCAAGATTAGCTACAGTGTAAGTATAGTGCATGGTCACTTAAGTGATTTATAGGTGCTTTAGTGATGTAGGTAGTAATACAATGAAGGGATATAATCTGGCTGATGTGCTCTCAAACTGCACTGCTGTCATAGTTTAGTGATTAGAGTCACCACCCATGTGTTGTTGCCCTGTACAGCAGACCTAGGTTCAAGACTTGCTTCTGCAGCTCTCCTCTGAGTTACAATAATAAATTTGGGGGTATGCCCCTCACAAAGGGGGGTGCATGGGGCGAAGTCCTCTGCAGAAAATCATTGGCGGAGGAGAAGTTACTGTGCACATTGTCTGCTCCCAAAAGTGCTGTCACCTTTAACGACTTTGTGTCCTTCCCCATCCTTCATCTCCCCCCTGGAGTTTATAACACTGTGTGCTTCCTTTCATGATTTTCGATTGTCGCTACATTCCTGATTTGTGATATTGTTGGCAGTTATTATTGACGTTGCTCTTTTTTCCTTGCTCTTTTCACATGGAACCATTTAAATCAAACCTAATCATTAAGACACCAAATACTGTAACAAACTGCAGTAGTAAGAACTGCATGTAGAATTGACTTTCTCAGAATAAAACAACCATCATCAGTAGTCAAGCCATGGGTCATTACTTGCTGACTTCTTTCTTTTGAGGTGAAACTGAAGTCACAAGTGAAATGAGTTTAGTCTTTTTAAAGCAACAATGCAAGAATGTGGTGAAAATTTTGACCTATACATTTCTGTGCTATTTTAGATTGCAACTTACCTCCTGATTTGTATGATACCCTTCCTTCCACAGTTTAAGTCTGCTTTAGTACTTTTTTCATGTTTGAAATAATAACAGGAGCGCTCCTTTCACTATGGTTCGGACTAGGTTTTCATCAGTATTTGCAGCTGTTTTTGAACACTGGGACAGGGTTGAATAGGACCGTGTCCCAGTTCTTATGGAAAGAATTTGAATGCAGGGATATGTTCTATTCTCTCCTTTTCTGTCTCTTCTCTGTCTGGTTGCACAACCAAATTTTCTTGTGAGACCCAGGACTTGATCACTCTAACAGTCTCGCAATTATTTGCCTCTTGCTATCTCTCAACCTTCACTTACTGTTCTGTCTCTTTTCCTCCATTGCATATCTGCTGATATAAAAATTTATTCAAATTATTGTATGGAAATGTAACTGATATTGGGATCCCTTTTGTTTAGAAATTATATAGTGTTAATTTTTGAAATGTATATAATTGTGGTTTGAGATGATTGCAAAAAGCTATTGGAAACTCATGAGGTTACCTGAGTGCAATTTTTAAGCCTTTTGCAGAAGAGCTGTGAAAAAGGGGCCTCAGCTTAGGGACACTGTGTTCCTGTCAGCACCTGCCTGAAACATACAAGAACTCTTTGGAAGAAACAGGATGCTTGTTAAGAATGGGGGCTGGAAGGACTTATAAGAGAGCTGAGCTGCAATTGCATGTTAGAGGGACACAGAGATTGAAGGAAAACTCAGATTGACTTTTTCTGTTTATTTGGCCTTTGTAAATAGCTATACTGAACAATTTGATTTTTTTATGTTACTGCTAGTACAAATAAAACTCGTGTTGCTAATTTTACAACTGCTCCTGGTTATGTTTGCTTTCATGCATGTGCAAGAAACATAGTGCCACCATACAAGTTTTTGTAGGTGTGGCACCCCCGCATCCAATGCCCTGATCTGTTTTTCAGGCATGGTCGCATCATATCAGTGAATGTCCGAGCTGTCTCTGACAGCATTTCAGATGCAGTGGTGTACAGTTGAAAGAGAAAGACCGCTACAATCAGTGGTGGTAACGTGTAGGCAATTTGCATACTGCCGTGCGTCAGCAGTATGCAAATTGCTTACAGTCACCACTGCTGATTGTAGCTGTCAAACTGTACACCACTGTATCTCCCATGCATGTATCTGCATGATGCAGCCCCCTCATTTGTTGTGTGCCGAGGCGGTACCCAATCCCCATCGGCTCATGCACACTTCCTCCCCAAGCACATTGTATGTCCTATTGGGGTGCCCAATCCCCATCGGCTCCAGTGCCCCCCCAAAAAACAAACTTCTAGGTGCCATGCTGGGAGCCCACTCCAGCATGGCAAAAGTCCCACATTCTCATGTGCTCCCCCTCCACACTGTATGGCCAACAGGGGTGCCCAATCCTCTGTTGGCTCCACTGCCCTCCCAAACAAACTCTAGGTGCCACACTGGGAACCCACCCCAGCATGGCAAAAGTCCTGCGTTGTCTTTGTTAAAAAAAAACCTGTAACAAAAGAAAATGGTCCCTCACTGACTCTCTTTCTCCCCCCTCACCCAACCTGCACCCACCCTCTGCGTACCCCACCTCCCCACACACACACACCCTTACCCCATACTTACCTCCGGAGGCTAGTGCGATGATCTTCGTTGGACCAGGAACATGTCTGCACTCTTCAAAGCAGACTGCGAACTGAAGAAATGCTGGTAGCTGTATAATAACATAAATAGGTTTTTTTTTTAACTTTGGTGCATATCTCTGTCATTTTTTTAAATTTTTGCACCAAATTTTCAACATGGGGTTCTTGGGGCCCATCTCATGAATTCAGTGACTGTCATCTGGTTATTTGGTCCTGAAAGGTGATTTCGAGGTCACTGCGCAGAATCACCTTTCAGGACCAATTAATGAAACAACAGTGTCGCAGTTCACGAGGTAGGCTCCCAAAAACCCTATGTTGAAAATGTTATGAGAAAATTCCCCAAAATGACTGTTTTATGAGCGTTAGTTATGCAGTTCCAACACACACTGATTTTCAACATTGGCATTTTTTCACACCTCCTTATGAACAGTACAGCTGTCATTTTTCACATCCTGGCCAAAATGTGTTTTTGCACTTCCGATGCAGAATAGCATGGTTGCTGTGCGAAATCAATGTTCGGGACAGATTAAGAAAATCACAGTGACAGTGTTCATGAGCAGAGGTTCTAAAATTCCTATGTTGAAAATTTGGTGACGAAAGTCCATAAAATGACTGTATTATGAGTATGGATTGCGCAGTTTCTATGCACCCTCGTAACTTCACAGATTTGTAATATTTTCGCTCCAGATGTTCAACATTGGCATTTTTTCACACCTCCTTATGAACAGTACAGCTGTCATTTTTCACACCCTGGCTGGAATGTGGTTTCACACTTCTGGCTCAGAATAGCACGGTCGCTGTGAGAAATCAGTGTTCAGGACATATTAAGAAAATCACAGTAACGCTGTTCATGAGCGGAGGTCAGAAAATGTCTATATTGAAAATCGGGTGCAAAAAGTCCCCAAAATAATTGCGTTACAGGTGTGCGTTGCACAGTTTCTATGCATGCTCATGACTTCAGTTTTTTTTTATATTTTGACTCCAGATTTTCAACATTACCATTTTTTACACCTCCTCATGAACAGTACAGCTGTCATTTTTTACACTGTGTTCAAAATGTGTTTTCGCACCTGTGGTGCCAAATGGTGCAGTCACTGTGCAAAATCACCTTTTGGCTAACAAACTGATAGTGTCACTGTTCATGCAGGGATCACAAAAGCCCATGTTGAAAACTTGGAGTAAAATACCAAGAAACGCCCAGGCATTAGGATTTCGACCATTATGCCTCTACCCTGTAGGGTCTGACAGGCATCAGGGGTGTGACTTGGGATTGTCAACAGTAATGCTCATGCCATTCCACCCCCACCCCCACCCTGCAGCCAGTGACAGACATCGAGGTGCACCTTGAACTCTTTGTCCACAGAGTTTATCCCATTCTCCTATATTGCACATATTTCAGCATATTTTCTTATGGAATGTGGTGAGTGTAAAGCCCAAACACCCTAAGGCACACCTCAACACTTGTCAGTGTCTGCAGGGTAGGGTGAGGTGAACTGTTGTGACCGTTATGGGTGATGATCCAAAGGCACACCCCAATGCCTGTCCATCTCTGCAGGGTGGGGGTGGAGTTGGCATCAATTCAATACATCACTGCCATTTCTATACTGCATCTGTCTAACTCCTGCACTTCCACTGCTAATGCCAGCAAGCGAACATTCGGTATTGACAAATGCCTGTTTTTCCTATTCTTCCTGACCTGTGACTCAATGACAGATGGTGTCAGCCTAAGTGGTATTTATGCCATGCATACTCTAAGCCAGGAGTTTTGTGTGTGAGTACTGGACCTAGTACCAGGGAAGCATAGAGAAAGGTATGGATTCTGCAGCAGCAAGTCCAGGAGTGGTTACTAGGAGAATGGCAGCCAAACTAGCAGAGACAGAAGTCCAAGCTGAGACTGTACAGCCAGCACAAGTTATGGAAAAGGAACAGGCAGGAATAGAACCTGAAAGCCTGATGGACTTTTTCAAATGGTGGGCTATACAACAAAAAGAGGCTGAGAAGCAGAGAGAAAAAGAGCTTCAATGTTTAGAAGCACAGCGAAAAGAAGAGATGCAGCGACAGAAGCAGCGATGACTGGATGCCATGCAAGCCAGCAAAGGCAGAGGATCTGGCACAGATCCAGATGGGCAACAAAACACAAGCAACTTAAAAGACATTAAACGTGCAAAGTTGTGTCCCTCGGATGATATCAAGGCATACCTGGCAACTTCGGAAAGAGTTGCCACAGCCTGCCAATAGTTAAAGCAGAAATGGACAATTAGACTGGTACCCTACCTGACAGGGAAAGCCCAACTTGCTTACAGCAATATGGACACTTCATAGTCAGAAAACTACAACCTGGTGAAACGTGAAATCCTGTAAAGGTATGACATTGCAGGAGAGATCCACAGGCAGAGATTTTGATCTCTGAAGTACAGCTCAGTCAACAATCCTTGAGAAGCCTTCACCCAACTCAGAGAACTCCTGATAAAATGGCTCCAACCAGAGGGCAAAACAGTCCCACAAATCATTGACACATTTGCAATGGAGCAATTCATTAACATCCTGCCTACAGATGTGCAGCTTTGGATAAAGGAACACCGACCAGACAGTGGGGAAAAGGCTGTTTCTTTGACCAAGGACTACCAAATAGCCAGACAGATGCCACAACAGTGAGGTAACAGCCAAGTACCAAGAAGACACTCTCTTTTTCCATTTAAACTCCAAGTCTGATAAGAACTCTGGTGGGGGTAACAAATCTGTGCCCAAAGACATTATTTGTGATAACTTTAATAAGCCAGGTCATATTGCAAGAAATTGCCATAAAAAGAGTGACACTGGAGCAGATTTGTCCTTAGCAAATTGGGACAAGTACTTAACAGATGTGAAGGTGGTGGATAAGACTGTAAAGCAACTCATTGATTCAGGAAGCAGACAGACCCTAGTGCATGTTGAGGTGCTGGGAAAACATTGTGCAAAAGGACCAGGTACTGGTGTCATCTGCATCCATGGGGACACTCGACAATATCCCACCACCCAAGTGACTCTGACCAGTAAGGGTGTGTCGCACTAAATGAAAGTGGGGGTAGTACCTAAGTTACCTATACCTGTGATTATTGGAAATGACTTTCCAGGATTTACTGAGTTAATCAAAGAGGGATTAAATCCTGATGGTTCAGCAGCTGTGGTGACGATATCAGGCAAAGAAAATTTCAGATGGTGGGGACTCTTTTCCTTTCAGTGATTTCGATTCAGACTTGTTTGAGCACAGCTCCAAGATCAGGAAATCCAGGAAAGAAAGACGATGCCTGAACAAACTGTAGCAACAAATGACTGATGGACACAATGGGTTAACATATGAAAATCCTGAAACTAAACTGATCACTGATTGTGATTTTCTTTCAGAGCAAGTTAATGATGATCCCCTCCAGGGTTATTTTAAGCAGCTGGGGGTGAAACCAAAACAGGGTGGACCAATGTTTAAAAAACGTAATGGGTTACTGTACAGAGTTTGGGTTAAACCTCAGACACAGGAACAGATAGCACAATTGGTTATACCACAGAAGTATAGAACAGAGTGGTTACAGACAACATATGATAGTCCTATGGCTGGCCAATCAGGGGGGGAATCACACCCTTGCCAGATTGCTGTATAGATTTTACTGGCCTGGAATTCATGAAGATGTTGCTACCTATTGTAATTCCTGTGCTGAGTGTCAGAAAGTAGCCCCAGTCACTAGAAAAGATAAGGATGCCCCTGGTGCCCCTGCCCTTGATAGATATGCCTTTTGAGAGAGTTGCAATGGATGTGGTTGGTCCTTTAGACAAAAGTAAAAAGTGTAATTGATTTATCCTGGTAGTATGCGACTATGCTACTTGATACCCAGAAGCAGTTCCAATGTGTACTGTCACACCTTCAAATGTGGCGGCAGAGCTTGCAAATATTTTCTGCAGGATGTGCATACCAAAAGAAATTATTACTGATCAGGGTAGTAATTTTGGTGCTGCATTACGTAAGGAGCTGTACAGACTATTAGGTATCACTGCCATAAGAACCTCCCCCTACCACCTTCAGACAGATGGTCTTTTTGAGCATTTTAACCAAACTTTGTAAAAGGGGAAGGGAAAGACGGGGACCAATACTTGCCTTGCCTACTTTTTGTTTACAGAGAAGTGCCACAGGCATCAACAGAGTTTTCACCATTTGAAATGCTGTATGGTAGGCAGCCATGAGGGTCACTGGATGTGATAAAAGAAACGTTGGAAGATAACCCCACTTAGAAACAATCCATAATGTCTTATATGTGTGCCCTAAGAAAGAAGCTGGCAAAATATGTTGAAATTGCCATAGTAATCAGGAAGAGGCCCAAAACCAGCAGAAGGTATATTATGATCATGGGGTAAAAGAAAAAGGTTTTGAGCCTGATGAAAAGGTTTTGCTACTGTTACCCACAACAGAAAAGAAATTATTAATGAAGTGGCTAGGGCCTTATAGAGTGCTTAGATGTACTGGCACCATTAACTATGAGACTGAGACCTCGACAGGAAAAATCCTACTAAGATATATCATGCTAACCTTCTCAAGAAATGGGTTAAAAAAACACCAAAAGCTGCTTTGCTAGTTTTACCAGAACGTGATGAGGAAGATATTGATGTAGCTTATGATAGATTGGAACAAACTGTAACTGCTGATGCTGTAAAGGTGATTGTTTCCTTAAGCACAGAACAAACTGCAGAAATTCATAATTTGCTAAAGACATTTAACAGTACTTTTACCACAGTACCAGGCTGAGCAAAAGGGGCCGCGCACGTAATAGTGCCAAGGAATGCTCCTTCTATTAGCCAAAAGACATAAAGATTACCAGAGTGGTTAAGAGCTGATGTGGTTAAGGAAATACAAAAAAATGAAAGAACTGGGTAACAGTGAGGAGTTGAGGAGTGCTTGGTCATTTCTAATGGTAACTGTAAACAAAAAAGAAGGGGGTGTTAGAATCTGCCTTGAGTTTAGGAAACTTGATCAAGTGTCAGAATTTGACAGTTATCCTATGCCCAGAATAGATGATTTGGTGGACAGACTGGGGAGTACAAAGTATATCAGTACCCTCGATCTCACTCAGAGTTAATGGCAAATACCTTTAGCTAAAGAATCTAGGGATAAAACTGCATTTGCCACTCCTGTTGGATTCTATCAGTTCACCACCATGCTGTTTGGTTTACATGGTGTGCCAGCAACATTACAGGGGTACATGGATGTAATTTTATCCCCTCACACTGGTTATTGTGCTGAGTACCTGGATGATGTCGTGGTGTACAGTCCAGACTGGAAAAGCTACCTGGAACACCTACAGGCAGTTATCCAAGCTATCAAAAATGCAGGTGTGACAATTAATCCTACCAAATGTGCATTGGGCATGCAGGAAACCAGATATTTGGGTTATGTGTTGGGAAATGGAAAAGTTAAGCCAGAAATTTCTAAAATAGAAGCTGTGGCTAACAGCCCTGCCCCTGAAACCAAGAATCATGTCAGGTCATTTTTAGGGCTGACTGGTTATTATCGGAGATTTGTTCCCAACTTTGCTGAGCTAGCTGCTCCCCTCACTGAACTCATGAAAAACAGTACCCAAATAATATGAAATGGACCCCATAGAGTGATGAACCTTTTCAAGCCATTAAGGCTGCATCATGTTCAGCCCCTGTTTTAAGGAACCCAGACTTTGAGAAACCATTTTTGTTACAAACAGATGCATCAAAGGTAGGTCTAGGTGCAGTACTGAGTCAAAATATAGATGGGACGGAACATCCTAGCCTGTACATAACCAGGAAGTTGCATGACAGAGAGAGAAGGTACTCTGCTATTGAAAAGGAATGTTTTACAGCAAAGTGGGCCATGGAGTCCCTTGGAACTGACTTTGTACTTATAAAGAATCATAATCCTCTCTGTTGGCTTAACCAAATGAAAGATAAAAATCCCAGAATCACAAGGTGGTACCTGGCACTACAACCATTTAAATTCAAGGTGATTCACAAATCTGGTAAAGAGAATAGCAATGCTGATTTTCTGTCAAGATATGGATCAGGAATTGAGGGATCTGAAGGTTGAAAAACAAATGCATGAGTTTAAACTTTATTATTTTCTGTACTTTTATAGAAAAAAGAATAATGTACATGTGCTTAATTTCTGAAAGTTAGCAGCAAATGTTAGAGAATTAATAGAAAGTTTTGGAAACCTGTTTGATAAAACAGGTTCCCTCTTAAGGAGGGGGGTATATGTAATAGGGTTGAATAGGACCCTGTCCAATTGTTATGGAAAAAGTCTGAATGCAGGGATCTGTTCTATTCTCTTCTTTGCTGTCTCTTCTCTGTCTGGTTGTGCAACTAGATTTTCTCGTGAGACCTAGGACATGATCACCCTGACAGTCTCACAATTATTTGCCTCTCGCTTTATCTCAACCTTCACTTGCTGTTCTGACTCTTTTCCTCTCTTGCATACCTGCTGCTATAAAACTATATGCAAATCATTGTATGGAAGTGTAACTGATATTGGGATCCAGTTTGTTTAGAAATTATATAGTGTTAATTTTTGAAATGTATGTAATTGTGGTTTGAGAGGATAGCAAAAAGCTATTGGAAACTCAAGAGTTTACCTGAGTGTAATTTTTAAGCCTTTTGCAGAAGAGCTGTGAAAAAGGGGCCTCAGCTGAGGGACACTGTGTTCCTGCCAGCACCTGCCTGAAACATACAATAACTCTTTGGAAGAAACAGGATGCTTGTTAAGAATGGGGGTTGGAAGGACTTATAAGAGAGCTGAGCTGCAATTGCATGTTAGAGGGACACAGAGATTGAAGAAAAACTCAGATAGACTTTTTCTGTTTATCTGGCTATATTAAAATAGTTATACCGAACAATCTGATTTTTTATATTACTGCTAGTACAAATAAAACTCTTGTTGTGAACTTTTCAACTGCTTCTGGTTTTTCCTATGCTTCCTGACTTATGCCTTGATGACAAACACTTATTGTTCCATAAGGTCAGAGAGCACCACCTGCTGCATGATAGTTAATTTTAGTCACAACAGAAGTGATATTTAAACAACTGATGGACAAAAACAGCTGAGGATACTGATGGAGACCTGGTTTGAGCCATATTAAAAGGAGCCCTCCTTTTATTATTTCAAACATTAAAAAAAGGACTAAATCAGACTCAAACTGTGGACAGAAGGGTATCATACTGTACAAGTCAGCAGATAAGTTGCAATCTAAAATAGTGTAAAAAAGTATAGGTCAAAATTTTCACCAGATTCTTGCACTGCTGCTTTAAGTAATTTTCTAGTGGACACTAGTCTGTATCACAATATAACAAACATAAATAAGTATGGATTTTCATCATTTTGTGCATTAGCTGAGCAAAATTGGGGGGTCTGCGTTCAAGTCTTGTACATTCTGTTTGGTAAAATGTTTCAGCTTTGAAAAGAGGCACTGAAATATGGGACACAAATTATACATTTTCTTTATTCTTTAAGGCCTATAAGGTTTGAGAAAAGTTATCATAAATACTAATATTTATTTTTAGATAAAATTATGTAAATAAATCTAAAACCTTTTCTTTTGTATCAAGTACAATTTGCAGAATATATTTTAAATACAGACTACATTTTTATAAGAATGATATATTTAAAATCTGGGGTGCCATAATAGAACTGAATGTATAATATACAGTACATTGTTTTCCTGCTTTGTTAAATTTGAGTATGAGTTGCATTACTGAGTATATTTACAAACAGAATGCGTATTCCGTATGATGCAAAGTTTGTTATGAACTGAGAGGCCTTTAAGCTTAACTATCTTATTGCTGTATATAACAGTAGTATAATATGAAGACATAGCTTAAGGCAGGTTATTTTTCTCAAAATGTTAACATTCTTTACAAGCAATTCTCGGTTCTGGACTACAGTAAAGAGGCTGAATAATAATTTTAATAACTTTCTTGGTGAGTAAGTTATATTTCCAGTACATACATTATATTTTTTGGAATATAGTTTGCTTAGTTAGTTAGTTACTTTCATACTGACTTACTTACGTATTTATTTTGAAAAATTTACCAGGAAAGACATAATGAGCTGAAATAGTTCATTTTCAGTTGAGTCCTGGGGGAGGCGGGAAATGAGGAGAGTACAGCAATAAGATACAACAGTCGGTTACACAAATCAAAAATATAATTAAAACAATTAGCAGCAAAATGAACAAGATGAGCTAGGCAAAACATCTGAAGAGAAGAAAGTAAAATAAGTGAACACTGGAACACAGCTGGAGCATGAACCAGGCACTGCTAGTCACGGCATAAAAGTGCAGAAAGTAACAAATTAAAGGGTGAATGATGTGATGTTGATGCTTCGTTCAGCAGGGAAGGATGGAGTAAACTAATGGGGGTAGGGGGAATTCATTAGGACAAGAGCAGGGGCAGAGGAGGGGGATTGTACGGTGGCAAAATATGGCACAGGATCAGAGAAACATAGAATATGACAGCAGATAAGGACCACTTGTCCCGCCTAGTCTGCACATTTGTCCCTACCTGCTGTATCACCACAGGCTGTACTTGATCTCTGTCTTATCCCCCTCTTGTCTTATCACTAAGGTTCCCATATGCCTATCAATGCTTTCCTGAACCCTGTTACAGTTTGTGCCCCCCACCACCTCTGCTGGGAGGCTGTTCCAGGCATCCACCACCCTCTCTGTGACGAAGTTCTTCCTCACATTGCCCCAAGTCCCCTCCTCCAGCTTCATAGCATGACCCCTTGTCCTTGAGCATCTTTTGTTCTGAAAAATGCATCACTGTTGCACCTTATTTATACCTGTGAGGTATTTCAAAGATTCTATCATATCCCCCCTCTCCCTCCATTCCTCCAGTGTATACATATTAAAGTCCTTCAGTCTTTCCTCACAGGGCTTTTGATGCAGACCCTGCACCATTTTGGTTGCCCTCCTCTGTACCTCCTCCACTCTTTCTGTTCTTCCAGAGGTGAGGTCTCCAGAACAGGACGCAGTACTCCAGGTGAGATCTCACCAATCATCTATATAGGGGTAACACCACCTTCCTCTTTCTGCTGATGATACTCCTTCTCATGCACTGCAGCATGCCGCTAGCTCTCCAGACTGCCTTGTCACATTGCCTAGCCACCTTTAGGTCATCAGATATGATAACCCCACAGGTCTCTTTCTTATTTGGTGGTTGTCAGTATCTCTCCTCTCAATATAGTTTTCTATGCCCCAAGTGCATGCTTTTGCACTTTTTTTGCATTGATGCCCAGTTGCCATACTCTTGACCACACTTCTAAGTTTTCCAGATCCCCTTTCACCCCCCCCCCCTCCAGAGTGTTTACCCTGTTGCGGATTTTAGTGCCATCTGAGAATAGGCAGACCTTTCCATCCAGCCCTTTTGCAATGCCACTAATAAAGACATTGAAGAGGACTAGACCCAGTATAGATTCCTGTAATACCCCACTGGTCACCCTCCCTTCCTCAAAGTGAACTCTGTTTACCACCACGCTCTGACTCCCATCCCTTAACCAATGTCTTACCCAGTTTTGCACCTTTGGTCCTACTCCAAGGCAACCCAGCTTGCTTATTAATCTCCTATGTGAAACAGTGTCAAAGGTCTTGCTGAACTCTAGGTAGGCCACATCCACTGCTCTTCCCTGATCCAATTCCCTGGACACCCAGCCAAATAAATCTATTGGATTCATTTGACAAGACCTCCCCCACTATGAATCCATGCTGTCTTGGGTCCTGTAAGCCACTGGATTCAAAATATTCACTACCCATTCCTTCAGTAATGATTCCAATAATTTCCCCACCACTGAAGTCAGGCTGACTGGCCTGTAGCTGCCAGCTTCATCCCTACTCCCACTTTTCTGAAGTAGGACTACATCAGCCCTCCTCCAGTCCCCCGGAACCACTCCCATCTCCAGTGAAAGGTTGAACAGGCCTGTCAGAGATGCAGCCAGCACCTTCCTGAGCTTCCTCAGTATCCTTGGATGGGCCCCTCCTGGCCCCATTGCCATATCAATTTTCAGATTTGCGAGTTGTTTCGGGACTCTCTCTCCTCTGTAAATGGACTAGTGTCCACCTCCCTTTTTCAATGCCCATGACTTTTCTGTGGTCCCTCTCCTTCCCCATCTTCTGTAAGCACAGAACAAAAGTATTTGTTCAAGATGTCTGCTTTTTCTTGGTCCCCCTCCACACAGTCTCCAATCTGCCTTCCCTTCTTAGTCTTACAATCTCTACTCTGGTCTTCCCCTTTTTGCTTACATACCTAAAAACATCTTGTCTCCTTCTTTTACTTCCTTGGCTATTTTTCCCTCTGTTTGTGCCTTTGTGCTAACTGATTTCCCTGCCTCCCTCTGGTTCTCCAGATACAGCTCCCTATCCTCCTCTTTCTGTATGTTTTTATACCTCCTGCATTCTAACTTTTTTGACATTACCTTCCCAGCCACCTCCTTGAAGAACCATGGCAGCCTCCTTTTCCTCAAAAAACACCAGAGCCACTCAAAAGACTGGGTGCCAGTGACATATACCAGTCCTGGGAATGTAGAAGTCATGGCACTCACTCCTTCAGTATTGGTTCACACAAAGTTCACATAATGAAGTTAAATCTTTCCCTTTACTTTAATTTAGTTGACAGACATTACAGACATAAAACAACAGTTGGGAGCAGACAAATCCTCCTAAGATTTCTACCTTCCCTGGTCTCTTTTTCCTCTTGCCTTTGCTTAGAAGCCTGATGCAGACATTTTTTGCCTTCACTATGCTTCCTTTTAGTTTTGCCCACTGTTCCTCAACTCTACGTGAGTCTCCTCCCCTCACCCCGCCAGGGCATCCCTGAGACATTCCACCATCTTTTTATAATCGTCCCTCCTGAAGTCCAGGACTCTCATCCTTGTGAGGGTTGATTCCACTCCAGTCCTTATATTGAACCACACCATACACTGATCACTGGTCCCCAGATGGCAACCCACCATGACATCTGCAACACAGTCCCCATTAGTTAGTACAAGGTCCACTATTGTCCCCTTGTAAGTGGGCTTCTTAACTAGTTGCCAGAAGAACACACCCTGCAGGGGGCCCAGAATGTCCCTGCTCTTAGCTGAAGCTGCAGCTGGGATGCTCCAATCTATAGCCGGCAGACAGAAGTCCTCCACCAACAGAACCTCCCCCTTATTTGCCATCTTTTGGATGGCTTCCCCCAGAACCTTACCCAACTCTCCACCCTGTGCTGGAGGGCTGTAGATTATACCAGTGTGAACAGTGACTCAATCCTCCATCTCTACGTTGACCCCAAGTACCTCTACCCCTCCCTGTATTCCCTGTACCTACATACGAACATACAAACATACGAATGTGCCAGCAGAAACAGACCACCAGGTCTATCTAAGTCTGCTTGAGTGTGTAGCCAACACCCCTAGTCTGTAGATGCCCCAACCCCCCTCCCTTTTGTCATCCCACTCCTACCCCTACCCTCGCCCTCCCCTGTTCCCTATCCCATGCCCTTTTGAAGCTCTTCACAGATTTACATGATACCACCCATTCTGGTAGGGTGTTCCATTTTGCTACCACTCTCTCTGTGAAATAGTGTCTCCTCATTTCCTTCCTAAATCTTCCCCCCTCCATTCTTAGCCCGTGCCCCCTGGTGACCTTCCCCCTCCTTAATTTAAAGACCCCATCTGCCCCATTATTATTTATTCCCCTCAGATACTTGAATGTCCCTATCATGTCCCCCCTGTCCCTTCTATCCTCCAGGATGTACATATTTAGGTCTCCCAGCCTGCTGTCATAGTCTCTCCCCTCCATTCCACATATCATCTTTGTTGCCCTCCTCTGCACACCCTCCAGCAGCCTGATATCACGCCTTAGGTATGGCCTCCAAAACTGCACACAATACTCTAAGTTTGGCCTTACCAGCGACCTGTAGAGGGGCAAGATCACCTCACTTCGCCTGGACGAAAAACCCCCTTGCTATGCACCCCAGCATTCTGTTCACTTTTGCAGCTGCTCTCCTGCACTGGGCAGTGTTGTTCATAGTCCCTGTTATCATTACCCCAAGGTCCTTCTCCTCCTCAGTGATCCCCAGCTTAACCCCCCCCCCAACCAGTATTCTCTCTTTGGGTTCTTCACCCCAAAGTGCATAACCTTACACTTCTTTGCATTGAACCTCTGTCACTTTTATGCCATTTCTCACATAAAGAACAACTCCTCCCCCTTTTTTCCTCCACCCTGTCCTTTCTGAACAGAGTATAGCCTGGTATAGCTATGTCCCAGTCATGGTTCTCAGTGTACCATGATTCTGTAATAGGGACTATGCCCAGGTCAGCCTCTACCATGATGGGCTCTAATGTCTGGAATTTTATTTCCCAGACTTTGAGCATTGACACACGTGGCCTTCCAACTTCTAGTACCACCCTGCTTCTCAGCTCCTCATTTTCCCCCTTTGTCCTTTCTCCTTACTGCCTCTATTCTCATTTCCATCACTCTTCATTACTACTAACTTGTTTGTCTTTCTATTAGATACCATTGGGGATTTGTCTCCCTCATGGTTCTCCCTGCTGACTACTCCAGTTTGTCGGGGAGACAGTTTATGTGTCCCTGCTTCCTTCCGCCACCTCCTTGGCTAGTTTAACTGCTCTCCAATGTAACATTTAAACCATTCACTGAGGACTACGGTTCCCCCTTCTGGATGGATGCAGGCCATCTCCCCTGTACAGGCCTTTATCCCTCCAGGTGAGACCCCAGTCCCCAATGTAGCTGAACCCTCCTCTCTCCACCGTGCCCTCAATCACTGGTTGAAGTTCCTGGTGCGGAGTACCCTATCCTCCACCCTGTCATAGACAGACAGCACCTTAGAAAAGGTCATTGAGCATGCTACCTGCCTAAGACCCCTCCCCAGCTCCCTGAACTCCTCTTTTACAATTCCCTCCCTGTCCCTAGCCAGGTCATTTGTCCCCAGGTGGACAATGACATCCAGCTCTGCCTCCCATCCCGCTGCCCTAGAAATCCTCTGGATCCACTTTCCATCCCTCTGAACCATGGT
This sequence comes from Neoceratodus forsteri, assembly GCA_016271365.2. Taxonomy (NCBI): domain Eukaryota; kingdom Metazoa; phylum Chordata; order Ceratodontiformes; family Ceratodontidae; genus Neoceratodus; species Neoceratodus forsteri. Next base: position 1,407,352,058 of record CM028130.1, on the reverse strand, counting down.
GCAGGGTAGGCACCTGACCTCTCTCTCCCCTTCCCTTCCTGTCCCCAAATCTATCCCCAGGAATTGCTTCCTTCCCCTCTGGGGTCCTCTGTCACCCCCCCTTGGGGTCTCCACTATGGAAGGCCCCCATATCCTCCCTGGTCACTACCTCAGGTGCCTCTATGGGACAGTCCCGCACCACCAGAATGGCATAGAAGTTGTCTAGTGTTGCCGGATGGGGGATGTGCCTCTGTCCCACCACCCTCACCCTCCCTGAGCCCACTGAAGTCCAGCTGCTCCTCCTCCGAGGCATTCTTTGAGTTAGCAGTGGCAGAAGAGGTCCCTGGGTGGGGGAGGAGGTTCCCTGAATGTTCCCTAAATCCTAGCCAACTCGGCATGGAATATAGCAACCTTCCTCCACAGCCCAGAGAGGTACATGCAGATGGGGCAGCACCATAGTCTCCAGAAGGTCTACTTGAAAATTGCCACCTGCAGCCACTGCACTGTACCACTCCCATCAGATTTACCTTCTACCCTGCCTGTTTTTTCTTTTGAAACCATTTTGTTCCCTTACCCTATATAGGGTGTTTCACCTACTTCTAAATTTCTGTGAACCCCCGATTCTCCTCACTCACTCACTTGAAGTGAGTGTGCTTAGGACCTCCTAGTCCTCTGTTTCTTCCTACTGCTTCCATACACTTGTTCTCCTCCTTCACTTACTCACTGCTGTGGTGCAGAGTTTCTGGCTGCCTTGTTCAGCTGACTCTGGTGGGCAGACTCCACTGTGATGTCCTTGTCTCGGGGGTCCTTAACAATGGGGGCTGCAGCACATGGGGCTGCCTGGTGGCCTACTTCCTATGAAGTATCAGGAAGTTGACAGGCAGGTAAGGCAGAGCCCCCAGTTGGGGAGAGACAACTGCAGGAGTGAGCAGTGAATTTACAGAGAGATTAATGTGAGTGGGAGAAAGGAGCAGTATGAATGGTAATGTGAAGAGAGATCCATAGTTTTGGGAAGTGGAATGAGAAGGCAGCATGACCAGAAGAGGATTTCACAGAGGAGAGTGCAAGAGAGTGAGGGCTAAAGCTGTGAAGGAAGTTCAGTTTGTTTAGTTTAGTTTATTGTTCTAGGAATTAGTACCTTTGAGCCAATGGCTCTTTTACAAAGGTTCCATGTCATCAATGTACAAACAAACAAGACATGTTACATAGAATGGTCAGCAAATTATAAAGGTTTCAATAAGCCAGTATAATACAGTACATCACAGGATAAAAACAAAACATTGGAGGAATGGTCAAGGTGGGAAGGGTAGGAGGAGATATGGGGAGGGAAGCAGACTTAGAGTAGTTAGAGATACTCAGATGCCTTTTTCAAGAAAGGAGCAGAGGAGGAGGAGGATGAAAAACAGTAAAAACAGCCATGAGGGAAGAATCATTAGTCAAGGCAGTCACAGGAGCTAGAGACTGAGAGATGAGAGTAAAGCATAGATTTGAAAGCTCCTAGTGACATGGAGGATGTAATGAGCGAGCTCAGGGCATTGTACCAGCTGGGGGCATGATAGGCAAAAGATCTTTGGCCCTGTGTGGTCCGGCATCTGGGGACCTGGAGAGGCTGGTGTTCCAATCTTCTGGTGGGACGGATGCTGATATTCGGGCAAAGTAGGTCTTGGATACACAGCGGAGTGCAGTCCAAGATGGATTTTTTTGCCATCAAGCATGTGAGGTACCTTATGCGATTTGAGAGTTGCAACCATCCTGTTTCAGTGTAGAGTTCACATGTATGAGTACGTCTTTGCGCTCCAGTGAGCAGCCGACAGGCCTTGTTTAGGGTGGTTTTGATGCGCCTTAGTGCGGTGGTAGTGGCAGAGCCATAGATAATTAAGCCATAGTCTATGATTGAGATGACAGAGCTTTGGATAACAATCCTTAGCGCAGCTTGGGTAAGGAATTGCTGGTTTCAGAGCAGGATACCAATGCACTGGTTCACTGTTTTCGCTGTGTTATCAATGTGGGTCGCAAAGGTAAGACCTTGATCAAAGGTGATTCCAAGGTATTTAAATGTTGACACTTGTTCAAGGGTATTTCCTGGGTATGTTTTGATAGTAAGTGGAATTTGTCTTTTTCTGTTTTGTGGACTGGAGAAAAGCATGGATTTTGTATTTTTGTGATTTAGGACCAGCTTGTGATCTAGGAACCACTTTTCAACATTGGAGAAAGCAAGCTGCAGGCTCTGAAGTAAGGGTTTCTGGTCCTTATGAGAAGAGAGAATCACGGCATCATCAGCATAAAGGATTATTTGTTCCGGGCAGGATTTGGGGAGAGAGTTTAGGAAAAGGCTGAAAAGGAGGGGGCCTAGGATTGACCCCTGTGGAACACCTGAGAGGACCGGTTTTGAGTCTGAGAGAACTTCTGAGATTTTTACTGATTGAGAGCATTGGGCCAGATAACTTTTAACCCAGGCACCTGGTCCTTCTGAGAGCCCAAGACTGGGTAGTTGTGTGACTAGTAAGCCATGGTGAACAGTATCAAACGCCTTTGTTAGGTCAATGAAAACAGTTTGATATCCTTTGTCCAAGGCAGTGTGAATTTCTCCTGAGAATTCCAGTAGGGCGGTTGATGTACTATGTCCTTTCCTAAATCCATGTTGCTGCAAGCAGAGTATGTTATACTTATGCAGGTAGTCTGAGAGTTGGTCAGCCACAATGCTTTCAAGGGCCTTGGAGAGGGGTGGAAGTATAGATATAGGCCGATAGTTTCCTGGTAGGGACTTGTCACCACTTTTGAATACTGGTGTGACTATAGCAGACTTCCATTTGCTGGGAAATTGACTAAGGCAGAGGGAGAGATTGAAAATTTTGGTGAGTGGGTGCACCACTTCTTCCAGGGTAAGGGACAGAATTTTAAGATCAATAGTATCACTGCTTGCTCTGGATTTAGGATAGCCTTTTTATATATTTGTAGACTTCATGTGCCTTAACTATTTTGAAGTGGAAAAGCGGTTGGTCAGGTGAGGCAGTAGGAGATGTTGGTTTTAGCGAGTCCGTGTCAGAGAAGAAGTCCGGCGGGAGGACCCCACTGAGGTCAGTGAAAGTTTTATTTAAGGCCTTTGCCATGACCATTGGGTCTAGGGTAGTGGTTCCATCAACAGTCATTATAGTGGGAGAGGATTTGGACTGCTTACCCATGATATTTCTGATGTTGCCCCAGAATGATCTCCCGTCACCCCAGGAGTTTTGAGGGCATTTTTGAAATAGGAGCTCTTCATTAGACGGATTTGTTTGGTACATTGGTTTCGTGCCTGTTTATACTTCTGGATATCCGTCAAGGAGCCTGTGGCTCTGGCTATGGCCCAGAGGTGGTCCCGAGCTTTGAGTTGGGCCAGTAGTTTGGCCATGAGCCAGGGATTTGAGAGCGCTTTGATTTTATGCTTTTTTACTGGTGCGTAGGTGTCACAGGCAGTGTTGAAAGTTGTGATAAAATAATCTAGGGCTGCGTCAACATCTAGAGTATTGTATATTGGGGACCAGTCTTGCTGTAAAAGACAGGTCTTGAGCTTAGTAAGGCTTCCATGGGGTAGCACTCTGCTTGAGATGGTTTTTGGAGGTGGTATTTGGAACTTATTTGTCCAGGTACAGATCACAGGGGAGTGGTCACTGAGAGAGTCCAGGAGAACAACTGTGTTTTTTATGCGGGCTGGGTGGCTAGCAAGGATCCAGTCAATGAGAGTGCAAGTTCCAGTTTTGTAGTTTTTTCTAGTGGGGGAGCTCACCATCTGCGTTAGGTTAGCTGCTAGGATAGCATCCTTGAGGGACCCAACGTCTGATGCGAGCCAATTTATATTAAAGTCACCAAGGAGAAGGAGCTCGGTGTCAGGTGGTTGCGATCTTACAAATTCAAGAACAGTCTGGAGGCCGGACCCTGGATCTTTAGGAGGGATATAGACAGTGGCCACAGTAAGCACTTTATTTTGGGCACCAAGTAGTAGCCTGACAGGGAGAAATTGCACAGAGGAGTTAGTGGTGGAAAAGCAGACAGGGTGGCCAGAGAGGCTGTCCTTAATGTAAATAGCACAACCCCCCCCATTAGTCCTGTCCAGTCTGAAAATATTGTAGCCTTGTAGTGAGATGGCATGGTCTAGAGTGCTTGGTGTCAGCCAGGTTTCAACAATGGCTAGTATGTCGGGATTGTGTTGACTGGCAAAGACTTGAAGGGATGCCAGTTTTGGAAGGAGGCTACAGATATTTAAGGTGGTGATGGTGAGACCCCCCTCCATTTTTTCTAGATTTGTTACCCTGGTAGAAACAGGGCCAGGGTTTGGATGGACACTTCCTGACATCAGAAGGAGGAGGAGCAGGAGTTTAAGGGACATCTGCCGCAGCTCATAGTATGACATGTAACGCCTCTGTTTCTTGTTAGTTTGAGTACAGTGTAGTTGTTTAGGGTCCCAGCGTAGGGTAATGGCTAGGAGCAGGTGTCGATTTGTCAACTTTCCAGTGGCATGAGCTGTCATTTGCACCCAGTTCTTTGTAGGAGGGTGCCACAAGTGAGGGTAGGGAGGATTTGCCATGGTGCCAGGTTGCTGGTATCGAGCTTGAATGGTTAGTGTGAGAGGTAGAGGAGACTGCAAATGTTTACTGTAGCAAGGGTGAGTGTTCCTGAGTGACTCATGGTGAGCTACTGTGGACCAGAAAACTGATTGTTACTGTAGATCAAAGACCCAGAAAGTGTTTAATTCCTGAAGGTGATAACATTAGTCTAGGGCATATGCAGGATGTAAAAATCCTTTGTCAGAATCTTCCCTTTGTTCTCCAAAACAGTTGTGAATAGACCTCAAAGACAAGCACACATCCTTTAAGAAAGTCAGACGGAAATGTGGATTCAATACAGCACTCCACAACCCAGAAACTTGTATAAAGATTTACTGACCTCACTTTTGCTTTTTGATGTCTTAAAAAAAAGTTGATTTATGATGAGAATGCCTATACCTGGTGGTGATGTTTTGTAGTTTCTTAGTCCAGGAAATGTTCATAGATGTTATTTCCAAGAATGGTCCAGTTCCTCCAAGTAGAAACACATGAAAAACCACAAAAACTAAACTACTGACAGAGACAAACACAAACAGCCAGCTACACTTGCCTGTTTCAGTAGGAGGTAGACGTGTGGTGGAGGTGGGGGGATTGAGGAGGAAAGAAAGGTAAGGGGGAGGGACCAAAGCCAGAATTTGGAGATGAAAGCAGCACAATGAGTGAGGCTCTTGGCATCAAGGGAGGGGAAGGAGAGGGAGGAGTAAAGGGAGCAGTGATGAGTCCTGAGGGGGTAATCAAGGGCAAAGTGGAAGAAGAAGTGAAATAAAGGGTCCAGTCTAGCTAGGGTAGATTTGGAAGCAGCACTCGAAACAATGTCACTATAGTCGAAGATAGGGAGAATCATCTTTGAGATGATCTCTCTGCAGGCAGGAAGAGGGATATGCTCTTGGTTCTTGTAAAGCATACCCAGTTTGGGGTGAAGTTTGTGGCGGATGCCATCTACATGAACAGAGAAATCAAGGTGATGATACAGCCAGACCATGAAGTATTTAAAGAAGGAAACATCATCAATTGCAACACCATCAAAAGTATGAAAGAAGGAGAGAGAGTGGAGTTAGCCTAACTAGTCTCTGCCTTGTGCCAAAAGTCATTGAGACCATTTTATTGGCATTGAGGGGATAATTGATTTGCCTGGAACTACTGCCGGATATTGGTAAAGTCCAGTAGGACTTGAGTCATGAGACAAGAGGCAGAGGGTCCAAAAGCAGAGAGAACATAGAAACATAGAAGTTGATAGCAGAGAAGGACCTCAAGGCCCATCCAGTCTGCCCATTATTTCTACCTTATGAATGTGCCATAGGCCTGTACTCTGTCAATGGCCTACCTATTCATACTCATCTGTGTTGCTCCCTTATGCCTATCCCATGCGTGTTTGAAGCCCTGCACAGTATTCATATCCATCACTTCCTTAGGTAGGCTGTTCCACGCACCCACCACCCTTTCTGTGAAAAAAAAACTTCCTCACATTACCCCTTAATCGGCCTCCCTCTAATCTCATGCTGTGTCCTCTTGTCCTGCTATTTTTCTTATATTGAAACATGTTAGACTCTTTCACCTTGTTAATGCCTTAAGATGTTTGAATGTTTCGATCATATCACCTCTCTCCCTCCTTTGCTCTAGGGTATACATATTGAGCTCCATTAATCTGTCCTCATATGCTTTCTGATGCAGTCCCTGTACCATTTTGGTTGCACTTCTCTGGACTGCCTCCATTTTGTTCATGTCCTTGTGCAGGTGTGGCCTCCAGTACTGCACGCAGTACTCCAGATGGGGCCTAACCAGTGACTTGTAAAGAGGGATTATTACCTCCCTCTTACGACTTGTGATACCCCTGCTAATACACCCCAACATCCCTCCAGCCTTATCTACTGCTTTAGAGGCCTGCTTGGATGATTTCAGGTCATCTGTAATGATGATGCCCAAGTCTCTTTCTTCTCTTGTGTTTACCAGCAACTCCCCTCCCAACCTACAGGTGGCTTCAGGGTTTCTCTTCCCCATGTGCATGATCTTGCACTTCTTTGCATTAAACCCCATTTGCCACTCTTCTGACCATTTTGACAGTTTATCCAGATCTCTTCTCATTCTGCCCATCCCATCTAGATCATCTACTCTGTTGCAGATCTTGGTGTCATCTGCAAACAGACAAATCTTACCCTCCAGTCCATCTGCAATGTCACTGAATACGATATTGAAGAGGACTGGCCCCATGACTGATCCCTGAGGTACCCCACTTGTGACTTGCATCTCCTCTGACTGTATACCGTGTACCACCACTCTCTGTTTTCTGCCCGCCAACTGGTTTGCCATCCAGTTGACCAACTTCTGACCCACCCTGAGCCTACACAGCTTATTAATCAATCTTCTATGTGGAACAGTATCGAAGCTTTGCTGAAGTCAAGGTAGACGACATCAACTGCTCCCCCTTGGTCCACCACTCTGGTTACCTGGTCGAAGAAATCTATGAAATTAGTTTGACAGGACCTTCCTGTTGTAAACCTATGCTGTCTTGGATCCTGTGCTCCTATGGATTCCAGGTGTTGCACTATCCTTTTCTTAAGAAGTGCCTCCATAATCTTGCCCACTACTGATGTAAGACTGACTGGTCTGTAGATCTCTGCCTCCTCCCTGCTACCACTCTTGTGGAGCGGGATCACATGAGCCCTTCTCCAGTCTTCTGGGACCTCTCCTGTGCTCCGAGGCTCACTAAACAGTTCTGATAATGGCTCTGCTAGTTCAACCCTTAGCTCCTTTAGTACCCTGGTATGTATGCCATCATATCCTATTGCCTTGTCCACCCTGAGCTTTGTGAGCTCTTGTAGGACCCTTTCTTTTATGAAGGGACTAGTGCACACCTCCCCCCCTCCCCCGTGTCCATGGTGCTGAGCTGTGGGCCCTGCCCTATCTTCTCCTGAGTGAATACTGAGCAGAAGTATCTATATAGGATAGATGTTTTTCCTTGGTCCTCCTCCACACACTCCCCCTTATCACCTTTGATCTTAGCAATACCCCCTCTGGACTTTCTCCTTTCACTAATGTATCTATAGAAAGTCTTGTCCCCTTGATAGGGACAGGGACAGGACAGTGTCATCTGCATACATAAGAATGGATACAGAGGAACAGACAGAGAAAAGGTCATTCAGGAATATGGAGAATAAAATAGGGACAAGGACAGATCTTTGGTGTATGCCAGAGCAGATAGGGTGATGAAGGGAAAAGGAATCGTCGATATGGACTGCTTGAGACCTTCCATCAAGGTAGAAGCAGATCTACTCAACTGAGTAATCAAAGAACCCCACTGCTTTTAGCTTGTCCAGAAGGATAGTATGAGCAACAGTGCTGAAGACTTTGGTCAGGATACCAAAAATGACTGAGGTGACCAAACCCTGATCTATACTAGATAGGATGGAGTCAGTGAGACACATAAGAGAGGGGGATTTGGAGTATGACTTCTTAAAACCAGACTGGTAGGGGGTGATGAAAGAGGAGGAATCAAGGAAAAGTGAGAGTTGGGAGTGAACATGATGTTTCTGGAATTTAGCCAGAGTAGGGGGGAAGTACATAGGGCAGTAGTTTCCAGTGGAGGAGGGGTCACCTTCTTTGGAAAGGGGGATGACCGTGACCTGTTTCCATGTATCAGGGACTAAGGCAAGAAGGAGAAGTTTAGAAGGTAGGTGACAGGGAGAGCAATGACAGGAGCAGAGAGAGAGAGAGACAGGAGTTTGGGGTGAAGACCATCAGGGCTCACATCTTTGGAGGGTTCAGAGCCAAGAGAGCTTTCAGGAAGCAGACGGTATGGGAGGGAAGGGAGGGTGGGGGATGGAGGGGGCTGAGGAAGGGGGAAGAGAAGGGGTGGAGGAGGGAGAGGATAAGGTACAGGAGGTAAAAAGGAGTTGAAAGATGAGGTAACAGTGGCAGCATTGGAGACAGGGGTGGTGCCTACCTTGATGGGGGGTAGGGACTGGGTCTGAGGGGAGAAAAAGGTGTGAATGGCCTTCCAGAATTTAGAGGGGTGGTTAAGGTTGTTCTGGAGTGTGGATGCAAAGTAATTAGAATCTGCAAGCCTAGTAACTCTTCTATGGGCATTGTGAAGGGCCCTGTAGCTAGAATGGTCAAATGGGGAACCAGTGCACCTGTTAAGTCCACAAGGCAAGGTTACATGCTCAATGACAGGCCAGCAACTCAACTGAGATTCAGGACACTGTAGGTAAGAACCTCAAACCCTAGTTTTTCTCAGGGAGGGCATGGTGATCCCAGACAGACAAGAATTTGAAGTTACAGAATTTGAGGGCCATGTTCATATTACTGGCAGCTAAAATGGGGGACCAGTTGGTAGCTACCAGGTCTGCATGAAAGGTGGACAGGTCCAGAGATTGGAAGAATTAGATCTGTATGAATTCAGGGGGAGCTTTGGACAATGCATCTTTCACACACAGTAGACCATATGTTTGTCACCGGGCTTCGGGGAGAATACTAACATCCACAAAATGATAGAGATATGAGGAAAGGACCCAGTTCAAGAGTTAATGGTTGAGGGATTTGTGATTAAGCCAAGTGGGATCAGAGATTAATTGTTACAGATACTGTGCATACATTTAATGTTGTCTAAAATTGTGTCTTCATTCCATTTTGTTGTTAGGGCTGCCTTTTATTTATTACCTGCTATAGTCATGTATAGCAGTTTAATTCTTTAACTACAGTTTAAATGAACATTCTCTAAAATAATGTTTATCATTAGATCCAAGAAGTGATATAATTCCACATTAAAATAACAATGGGGATATTGGGGTCTATTCACAAAAGTCGATGCACCGATTATGTGTGACATGTAGGAATGCTTATGACTGAATGTCGAACAGCGGGGTCCAGTATACCCCAGCAGCATTTGCTACAGGTGTGTTAGCACCTTGTGCACTGGATCCCCCGGCCATCCACACAGCTATGCACCATGGGGTGTGCAAGGGGGATTGCCAGCACTCTGCACTATTCACTAAGGTACAGAGTGCTGGGCTGGGGGGTGCAAGTTATGTGACAGGGGACTCTGCTGTAACTTTTACATGTCCCCCCAACAGATACCAGCTGGGCGTGGTGGCAACAGGAATCCCCTGCACACTGCTGCCCCAGCCCACTGGGCTGCTAGAGAGGGCTGGGGGTAACCATTCAGCCAGTCACCCATTAGACTCCATATCCCGATGTCCATGCCTTCCCAGGATCCCCTGCATGTGTGCTGCATGGGATCCACTTTGGGACCCAGGACGGGTATCTGATTGGATGCCTGCCTGGGTCTTGTGATCTGCCCCTGAGCAGCTGCTATCCGCACCCATGCAGCTGCAAGTTAGGATGGCAGGGGTGAGGACAGGTGGCTGGCAATGGTGAATACTGGCTGGGCTCACCTGTCCCTGGGTGCAGAGCTGCACAGGCTCTGTATGCGTGAATCACATGTACATCCCGAACATTTGTGAATACTGTCACAACCCCACTCAGCAGGTCAGGCCCTCTGCTCCCACAGTGCCAATCTCCGAGCGCAGTAATGTGAACAGTTAACAGAACAGGGCAACCCTCCTGTCTGTTTTGTGGGTTCGAATTAAACTTTGGTCTCAAGTTCTGCAGGGATTCAAACTGTGACCCTCTTGCTAGCGTACCCAATGTTCAGGTTCAGATAATTCTGCTCTTCAGGGGGCCAGATATCTTTTGCCTATGAGCACCTAACCAGGTGTACAAAATGAACCCTTAAAAACTCTATTAAAGACCTCAGAATAAACTCTTACCTTTTCCAGTTTGATAAACCAGTAAGCTATGCCCAGTGTCAGCTTCATAGTTTCATAGCTATACAGAGCTTTAAAAGACAAGGTCCATATGCTCGCCATAATTTAAGAGTATCCCAATATCTTATTATTTATTAAGAAATTATCTAACTCTTTCTTAAAGATTTCAATATTACTACTAACAATTATTTCTACTGGCAGTTTATTCCAGATCCTAGGTGCTCTTACTGTCAACCAGTGCTTCCTTTTATTTGAATGAAATCTGTCTATTTTTATCTGAAGAGGATGTGCTCTAGTATTATAATTATGATCCATGATTTCCAAATCAAGCTGTTCCCATAGTATTGGATCATTTAGGGCCCTATAGATTAAGCACATATCCCCCTTAATCTCCTAAACTCTAGAGAGTATAACCATATATGATTCACTTGTCAAATAAAGAATTTCAAAGGCACACCAAGTACTCTGTAAAAATGAGATGTTTACTTAAAAATAGATAAAAATATAAAATGTAAATACAGAACCATATATCACAAAACACACAAATCACTTAAACAAAACAGGTTTAAAAGTGCAGACAAAATCGCCTACCACAGTACACTTACAATTGTCTTTTCTAATGTATACTTATCTCCTAACAGTGCCTGATGTTGCTTTTTTCAGAGTCCAAACATGTGTGTGTTAGTGGAAAACAGAATACTGTTTTAAAACTGGCTTTGCCAACCTCTTTGCATGAGGTCACCTAGCTCCTCCCTGTCAGAATATAAAAAAATATACACCCAGGATGTCTTATCAATCGGGATGTAAATTAATTAAGTGACATTTCAGCAAAACTCATTTCACAAATTATGACACTCTTTAAATAACATCCTCTCTTTGATCTCAAGTAGCTCTTCTTCCCAGGGCATATCAAAGAATCTTTTATGACTTCGCACTAAAGTGTCATAACCTGCTCTCTTCCTCTAAACATTATAAAAGTTTATGATTTCCCATCCTAGCAGCTGGCAAGCTACAATTAAGCTAGATAAACAGGAGATCCCAATTTAGGTCTCTACTAGCCTGTGATTATCTCCTGGCCTTCCAGGTAACACCTTGTAGCTAAAACCTGGGGGGAGGGGGGCTTTGGGTCTTCCAACAGGCTGTCTCAGCATCTCTCATGACAGACATTCAATAACACATTTTTATATTACAAAAATAATACAGCAATGAGAACCAGCTGTCTAAATTTCACAATTCCTCCCCACCTGGACTGAATTTGGGGGCTCTATCCCCTGCATGGGATGAGCTTCCCAAATCAGTTCACTCCTCATAGACATGAGACAAGCCATCTGAGTTCTGATTTTTGGCTCCAACCCTATGTAATATTGTCATATCATATCCTTGCAAAGCAAGACTCCAGCTTAGCAATCTACCATTGTTTTTCCCATCTGTGACAGCCAAACCAGGGGGTTGTGGTCAGTCTGTACCACAAAATGCTGCCCATACAAGTATGGCTTTAACTTCTTTAGGGCCCACACTATGGCAAGGCACTCCTTTTCTACAGTGGCATTTGCTTGCTCCCTGGGAAGTAACTTCTTACTCAGATATGCTGCAGGGTGATCTTTCCCTTGGCTGGATGTCTGACTCAGTACTGCCCCAATACCCATGTCTGAGGCATCAGTCTGAACTATAAAGGGTCAGCTATAGTCAGGACTTGTCAAAATAGGAGCACTGCACAGTGCCTCCTTCAATCTACTAAAGGCTTCTTCACAGGCTGGTCCTCAGGTAATTTTCTTTGGCACCCTTTTCTTCACCAGGTCAGATAGGGGAGCAGCCAGGGCACTGTAATTGGGTACACATTTTCTATAGTACCCTGCTGTCCCAAGAAAACTCCTGACCTGCTTCTGTGTTTCTGATCTGAGCCATGCCTGGATTACCTCTATTTTTATTTGGTTAGGACAGAGCTGTTCCCGGCCTACCACATGCCCAAGGTTTGCCACTTCTCCCATGGCCACCTGGCACTTCCTGGCTTTGACAGTGAGCCAGGCCCTCTGTATCCTGCCCAGCACTTCCCTAAGGTGGGACAGGTGTTCCTCTCAGCTGGCACTAAAGATGGCAATGTCATCCAGGTATGCCATGGTGTACTCCTCAGCACCATTTAACAGCTGGTTCACCAACCTTTGGAAAGTGGCCGGGACATTCTTCAATCTGAAAGGCATTACTTTAAATTCAAATAAGCCTATTGGAGTGATGAAGGCTGACCTCTCCCTAGCTCTGTCTGTTAACTCTACCTGCCAATACCCCTTGGTCAGGTCAATTGTCGTAAGGTAGGTCGCCCCTCCCAACTTGTCCAGGAGTTCATCCGTCTGGGGCATTGGGTGGGTGTCTGACTTCATGACTGCATTCAGTCCATGACAGTCCACACAGAAATGAGTACAGCCATCTTGTTTAGGCACAAGAACTACAGGTGAGGCCCAGGGGCTGTGGGATCTCTGGATTACCCCTAAATCCAGCATCTCCTCCACTTCCCTCCTAATGTCTTTTTGGATAGCCTCTGACACCCTGAAAGAAAGAATTGTCAAGTATCTAGAGGCCAGAGGGGCACAGGACCCAAGGCAGCATGGATTCACAGCAGGAAGGCCATGCCAGACAAATCTGATAGATTTCTTTGACTGGGTGACCAAAGTAGTAGATCAGGGAGGGGCTGTGGACATGGCCTACCTAGACTTTAGCAAGGCATTTGACACAGTCCCACACAAAAGATTAATATACAAGTTAGCCAGCCTGGGAGTGGGTCCCAAGATGACAGCCTGGGTAAAAAATTGGCTGGAAAATAGAACACAGAGAGTAATAGTAAATGGAGTCCACTCTGATGAAAGGGGGGTTACTAGTGGGGTACTGCAGGGTTCAGTATTAGGACCAGTCCTCTTCAATGTCTTTATAAGCAACATTGCAGAGGGACTGGAAGGAAAAGTATGTCTCTTTGCAGATGACACAAAGATCTGCAACAGAGTTGATGCACAAGGTGGGGTGGAAAGGATGAAAAGGGACTTGGCAAGGTTAGAAGAATGGTCAAATGTATGGCAGCTTAGATTCAATGCTAAGAAGTGCAAAGTAATGCACCTGGGAAACAAAACCCAGGGAAGAGTACACAATGGGGGTGAGATACTAACAACAACAAAAATGGAAAGGGACCTGGGGAGTCATATCAGATGACCTAAAGTTGGGCAAGCAATGTGAGAGGGCAGCAATGAGGGCTGGGGGATATTGGGATGCATAGGGAGGCATCACCAGTAGGAAACAGGAAGTTATTATCCCTCTGTACAGACGACTGGTCAGACCCCATCTGAGTACTGCGTGCAGTTCTGGAGACCAGTCTTCGCAAAGACATAGACAGGATGGAAGCTGTCCAGAGGGAGGGCAACTAAAATGGTGCAGGGTCTGCACCGGAGACATATGAAGAGAGACTAAAGAAGCTTAATATGTATAGCCTCGAGGAAAGGAGGGAGAGGGGGACATGATAGAAACTTTCAAGTACCTCAAGGGAATCAACAAAGTCCAAGAGGGTAGCATCTTTCAAAAAAAGAGGTGTGCAAGAACAAGGGGGCACAATTTGAAGATAGAAGTGGGGCGGCTCAGAGGTAATTTAAGCAAGTATTTTTTCACAGAGAGGGTTGTGGATGCATGGAACGGCCTTCCGGAGGAGGTTGTGGAGTCAAAAACAGTGGTGGAATTCAAGCATGCATGGGACAATCATAAGGCAATTCTAGGGGATGGGGGTAGGAAAAAGTAGGCTGCTGGTTAACTAGGATCTGCAGCTTATCTAGTAGGCAGGAAAATGGGCAGACTGGGTGGGCCAAGCGGTCCTTATCTGCCGTCAAATTCTATGTTTCTATGTTTCACCCGATATGTTGTCCGCCGTATGAGCTTCTGTTTCCCTGTCTCCACATCATGCATCGCTAAGGAGGTTAGTCCAGGCTTGGTGCTAAACAATGGGGCAAAGTCTGCTAAAACCTCCTTTGCTTCCTGGATCTGGTCCGGGGCCAGCTGGGGAGACAATTTTACTGCCTTCACAGAGGACTCCCACTTGCTTTCTTCCAGCAAGTCCAGAAGGGGGTCTCCTTCATCTGTCCCCTCCCCAGGACTACACACTGCAAACACTATGTCAGCCCTATTTGCATATGGCTTCATCATGTTGACATGGTACATCCATTCTGTCTGTCTTCGGTCAGGTAACTCTACAATATAGTTCATGTCATTTACCTTCCTAACCACTTTGTACGGTCCTGCCAACTCAGCCTGCAGCTTGTCTTTCCAGACCGGAATAAGGACCATGACTTTCTGACCCACTATGTACGAGCGAGCTCTGTCTCTGCAGTCATACCACACTTTTTGTTTCTGTTGGGCAACTGCCAGGTTGCTCTGGGCTGTCCCCATAAGCTCCTTCAGCCTTTCCCTAAACCTAAGGACGTAATCCACAATAGGAGTTCCCTGGGTGGCATGCTATCCCTCCCAGTCCTCCTGGAGCAAGTCTAGGGGCCCATGTACCTGGCATCCATATAAGAGTTTGAAGGGGAAAATCCTGTCAACTCTTGGGGCACCTCCCTGTTTGCAAACAACAGGTGGGGAAGGTATTTCTCCCAGTCCCTCCCATGCTGTTCAGCAAATGCCTGGAGCATTGACTTCATGGTACCATTGAATCTTTCCACAAGCCCATTGGCTTGTGGGTGATACGGTGTCGTGCATCTCTGTACCACCCCACACTTCTCCCATAAACATTTCATCAGGTCTGACATGAAGGAACCCCCTCGATCAGTGATAACCTCCTGCGGAAACGCAACACAGGAGAAAATCCCAAGTAAGGCCTCTGCCACTTTGTCTGTCCTCAGTGAGAATAGGGCGACTGTCTCTGGGTACCAGGTGGCATAATCCACCACGGTCAGGATGAATCTCTTCCCTGAGGAGCTGGGGGTATTTAAAGGCCCCACAATATCCATTCCCACCTTCTGGTATGGCTCATCCACTATGGACAATGCAATCAGGGCGGCTTGGTTTTCTTGCCCACCTTCCCTATTTCTTGGCACTGGTGACAAGACCAGCAATACTCCTTCACCTGCTGGGTGAAGTTAAGCCAATAGAAATTCTGTGCCAACCACTGCGTAGTGTGCGCAATTCCCAGATGACCAGACAAGGGAATA
Organism: Neoceratodus forsteri; assembly: GCA_016271365.2. Taxonomy (NCBI): domain Eukaryota; kingdom Metazoa; phylum Chordata; order Ceratodontiformes; family Ceratodontidae; genus Neoceratodus; species Neoceratodus forsteri. Next base: position 1,407,336,557 of record CM028130.1, on the reverse strand, counting down.
TCATATGCAATCTTGAGCAACTGCTCACGATACCCCTGAGGAACAACAAGCTGCCTACCTAGCACCCCCCCCGGCTGCACAGCCTGAGTATACATCATTCCATTTTCTCAATAAACCTTATGTTTACCATCATCTCCCTGTGCCCCGTCAGAGTCTGCCCAAGCCCTCAGCTTCTCTAGACTAGGGTCACTTCTCTGAGCAGCTGCAAACCCCTCACACATTCCCAAGGCATGGGACAGGTCCCCTTCAGTTGCTAAACTAGGGTCCCTAGCACTAGCATCAGGGCACTTAGGATCACTGCCAATCCCAACCCTCTGACAATGGGTCACCCCTCCCTCTTCGGAGTAACCCTCTGTAGCTGTGTGGTTACTTGCTACTGGGGAATTTTCTACCCCTTTTTCATTAGTTTCCATATCAGAAGATACAGGCCGGGGAACCAGCCTCTCAGTGGTTTCCACAATGACTTCTGTGGGGTCCAAGGAACTACAGTGTTCCCTTGCCACTTGGCTATGGGTAACTGCACATACCATCCCTTGTTTGAGATTGTTGACCAGGATCACATCCACTGTTAAGGTTTTGGCTACAGCCACCTGTTGCACAGTTCCCCCTGTTTCACCCAAGTCTAGGAGAACACTAGCGAGGGGCAATGTTTTCTTCTTACCAGTAAAGTCCTATACAGTGACGTATTTATTGGGTATAAGCTGACCAGGCTCTATTAGATCCCCTTTTACCAACGTCAGGGATGCCCCTGTGTCCCTTAACCCTTGCATCTGTACACCATTCGCCATGACTGGGTGCATGTGTTCCTTCATGTTCACAGGCATGCTTCCATGGACACGCAAACAACCCACTTCCTTCCTAGCACCACCTTGCGTATTATTGCTCTTCCATTTGGGACCCTGTCTGGCAATATGCCCAGTTTCTTTAAGGAACCAACATTAATTTCTTTTCTCAGAGAAATCTTTTCTCTGAAACCTGGGGCTAACTGGTTTTGATGGAGGCAATGAGGGTTTTAGCTGCCCTGAAGGTGCGCTTTTCCCTTTCTGCGCTGCCACACCAGCCCCATTTGTTCTCAGAGCAGGTCTGCTCTTGGCATAGCGGTCTGAGAGTTCAGCAGCCTCTTGCACTGTTTTGGCATCTTGGCCCTCCAGCCAGGTTTTTAGCTTGGCTGGGCATGCCCAATAAAACTGTTCTAACAGAATCACATTTTCAATTTTGTCAACAGAGTTTGCTTTAATTCCTTCCCACCAATGTTTTAAAAACTGACGTTGTTTCATGGCTAGCTCCTCATAGCTCATGTCAGGGCTTCTCCTGAGCTTACAGAATTTAGCTCTGTATGATTCAGCAGTTAATTCAAATTTCTTTAACAGTGCAGCTTTAAGTTTGCTGTAATCATCACTGCCCTCATTGTCCATTTCACGCAATGCATCCCAAGCTTTCCGGGTAAGCAGCTGGGAAAGCTGGAAGCTCCAGAACTCCCTAGGAATTTTAGCCTGAATGCAAACTTTTTCAAAAGAATTTAAAAAGGCATCCATATCCTCCACCTCTTTAAATTTGGCTATCAGTTTGGAATTCAATTTGTATCCCAGTCCTTTAGTCCCAGTTAAACTCAAGCCACTTACCTGCTCTGGTGCTGGTGGTTGGAGTTGTAGCTTCTCCAGTTCATGTTGCCTCTGGCACTCATGCTCCTCACTGTCAGCCTCCCACTGTTCTCACTCTGCCTCTCAGCATTCTTGTTCCTTCTTCTCCTCTGCAGCTCACTGGCACTCATGCTTCTCACGGTCTGCCTCTCACTGTCCATGGTCCCTCTCCCTCTGGAACTCCAGCTCCATTCTGTGCAACTCACTTTGAAGCCTGAATACTTCTGGATCCAGGATACTGGGGATCTTCCCCTGCTGCTGTGGTCCTTCACTGACAGTGGCCCTGCTGTCCTCCACATCAGATCTGGGCACCTCATTCAAGGTTTGGTCTCTTACAGTCACTTTCTGTGACTCGGTGTTCTGGGTATCTGCTACCACCAGGGCATCCATGAGGTTCTGTTTGGTGGCTTTCACCTCAAATGGAACTCCTCTGTCCCCGCACAACTGCTTTAAGTAGTCTACAGTGTGCCTGATGTAGTTGGAAGCCATCTTCTTCCCTAACTACGGCTACTCTGACTTGCACTTTAGAAAAAAAATGGGTAAGAACTTCACTGTACGCCAAGTGATATAGTTCTGTCTCCATTTTAAAAATAAATCACTGCCTTTTTCTTTCTTTGCAAGTCAGCGGACGGTCTCAAGCTGACACACTGAACAATAAAAACTTGTAATACCAAAATTATCGCACCGCTGCCAACCAGTCTGTCACAACCCCACTCAGCAGGTCAGGCCCTCTGCTCCCACAGTGCCAACCTCCGAGAGTAGTCTTGTGAACAGTTAACAGAACAGGGTAACCCTCCTGTCTGTTTTGTGGGTTTGAATCAAACTTTGGTCTTAAGTTCTGCAGGGATTCAAACTGTGAACCTCTTGCTAGCATACACAATGTACAGGCTCAGATAATTCTGCTCTTCAGGGGGGCCATATATCTTTCGCCTTTGGGCACCTAACAAGGTGTACAAAATGAACCCTTAAACACCCTATTAAAGACCTCAGAATAAACTCTTACCTTTTCCAGTTTGGCAAACCAGTCAGCTATGCCCAGTGTCAGTTTTAACCATATATGATTCACTTGTCAAATAAAGAATTTCAAAGGCAAACCAAGTACTCTCTAAAAATGAGATGTTTACTTAAAAATAGATAAAAATGTAAAATGTAAATAGAGAACCATATATTACAAAACATACAAATCACTTAAACAAAAGAGGTTTAAAAGTGCAGACAAAATCTCCTTCCACAGTACACTTTCAATTGTCTTTTCTAATGTATACTTATCTCCTAACAGTGCCTGATGTTGCTTTTTTCAGAGTCCAAACGTGTGTGTTAGTGGAAAACAGAATACTGTTTTAAAACTGGCTTTGCCAACCTCTTTGCATGAGGTCACCTAGCTCCTCCCTGTCAGAATATTAAAAATTATACACCCAGGATGTCTTATCAGTCAGGATGTAAATTAATGAAGTGACATTTCAGCAAAACTCATTTCACAAATTATGACACTCTTTAAATAACATCCCCTCTTTGATCTCAAGTAGCTCTTCTTCTCAGGACACATCAAAGAATCTTTTATGACTTTGCGCTAAAGCGTCATAACCTGCTCTCTTCCTCTAAATGTTATAAAAGTTTATGATTTCCCATCCTAGCAGCTGGCAAGCTACAATTAAGCTAGATCAACAGGAGATCCTAATTTAGGTCTCTTCTAGCCTGTAATTATCTCTTGGCCTTCCAGGTAACACCTTGTACCTAAAACCTGGGGGGGGGGGTCAGCCCACAGGCTGTCTCTGCATCTCTCATGAGAGACATTCAATAATACATTTTTATATTACAAAAATCATACAGCAATCAGAACCAGCTGTCCAAGTGTCACAAATACTATAGGGTCCAAAATGGATAAATAGGTAAAAGCATTAAAAGCTTCTCCTTTAAACCAAAATGAAGATACAATAACAGAGCCCATGTCTTTTGTAGCTCTGAGTATGGTGGAAGGAATGTTGGTTAATCCAAGATGCTATGAATTTCAGCTTATTCTGAAGTAGTCTGTAGTGCACTGTTCCGCACATTTTTGCTCTTCCTATTCTCTGTTCTGATACATGGTTCATCAAACTCACATCTAGCAAATAGGGGTGCACAGATGTTTCTTACCTTCACAGTTTACACAGTCCCCAACCTGTCCCAGAGCAGAGCAAGGCTTAGTGTGCTGACTGGGGACAGGTTATATTGTGTATAGCTTGTTTCCATGTGTATCCATGAGGATGAGTTTCTTGGACCTGTTTTATTGACAGAGGGAATGCTGGCCATGCACCTGGAAAACTCCCCTGCTCTTTTTTAATAAGTGCCAAGGAATTGTTTACTTTCACCTGGAAAGTGACCAGAGATGGGCAAAAGGGACCTCAGTTTAAGCTCTCATCCCAAGGATGGCACCTCACCAGTGCAGCTCCCCCTAATACCACACTGCAGTGTCAGTTCTGGGTATTATGCCAAATACCAGGTGTGGGGCTAAAACCCAAAACCTTCCAATCTTCCAGCCCCAGAGGCTAGCATGCTACCTACTGAGCTACTGACACTGCTACCATGTATTTTCATATGTATTATCATTGTATATTTACTGCATTGTGAGCTCATCCCTGTTCAGGAAGCTGCAGCTGTGTTGGTGTTTTTGTGAGTCAGGCATTATTGCAGTCAGAGCAAGTAATGCTTGATGCAGTTTGCAGGCAGTTACTTATAGGCTGTGAAAATTACCACATTACTAATGTACATACATTATTAATATTTTAAAGAGGAGCATAGATATTTGTCAGTCAAAAGCATTTGTATGTTTTAAACAATTCTGTTTACTATATGGCCTCTACCTCCCCAAATCCGACACACTTCCTCCCTCTATTCCACTAACACCACCCTCTCCAACTATCTTGCACTGTTCCTGTTATGACCTGCCTTAATTTCCTTCATCTTGCTCCTTACAATTCATCTCCCTTCAGAATTTACCCAATGCCTATTGACTCTACTGCCTCTACTGACCATAGCCCCTCCTATGTGCTAGTTCTCATACCTTTCTCCCTTCCCCTACTTTCTCCTCCTTTTTCTCTAACCTTCACACTCCCCTTGCTGGGTTGTCAGCATCCTGAAGGGGCCCTCTAGTGCCTAGGTTTGCCACCTTTTCTTCATCACATCTACCTATCCTTGGCCTTCCAGGTCCCCTTGCAGGGTCCCCAGCATTCTGGAGGGTTCCTTGGATCAGGCCTCATCCCTTCCCAGGTGTTGTTTCTCATTTCCTCCCTCTCACTATCCCTTTATAATTACAACGCCTAACCACAGAAGTGTTTACAATCGTCTGAACTTCCCTGCCCCCTTGCAGGGTTCCCCGCATCCTGAAGGGGTCTCTCTGGGACACGACTCTGCACTGTCATCTCATACTCTCTCTCCTTCACCCCTTATTTCATGATAGCACTTGTTCACTTATTACCATTGCACTTATTGATTGTTCTCACAAATTACATATGTATGCAACGCTGCAACAACTGCCTTAATTAATTGTATGCTATGTTGATCTTTGTAACTTGAATGTAAAATGTCTCATCCCTATTGTACCCCTTCCCCCAGGTCACACCAGGAGATGAGCAACCTGTTGCTCAGTGTGCCTTCCTGGTGAAACATTTCAATAAATAAAACATAAATAAAAAACAGACGTATAATTCAGACATACTGTAGTGGAGTTGGTTGGGAAGAAGAAAAAAAGGAATCAAAAGTGAGTGGGTTCATTTTGCTGCATTGTGAAATATCCAAGGACGACACATTCCCTAGAGGTTAAGGCCTTTTGGCACACTGAATGGACAGCATGACTTTTTCTGCCTGTGCCAGTTTTTATGCTTCTATGAATTGCCATCCATCTGTAGTATTATTAATGACAAGATGCCCTTTAGCACAGCCACCAGAAGACACAAACCTGTCTAACTGACTGGTAGACACATTTACCTCAAATAGTAGACCTTGCCATCAGTAGAGACAGTCCTCTATGCTTATGCCCTCTTTGGTCTAGGCTGCTATCACCCACAAAAACAGAATACTGTATGCAAGTTCTAAATACATCATCAAGCACAATCAGTCTCAGTAGGAATAAAGTTGATGTTTAGACAAGAAACACATTTTTGTTAGTCTTTTCATCCATAACATTGTCCTCATCACTCTTTGCCTGTCATCTGGGGACCACCATACCATATCTGGCATTAGCCTTATCGACTCTGCCATCACCCACCCTACTTCTCTCCATGACAGGGGTCTTTAGGGCCACTCAGTCAGCATCCAGGGTAGGGCAGGTTGTGGGCTTTGTGGAGTGAGGCTTGAGTGTACCAGATTGTGGCCATCAATAAAAGTGAGCCAGCTTGTTTTCTACCCTGTAATGCTTTTATTTTATTTTATTTAAACAGCAGTTTGGAAAACCTTTGAGCCATAGGCTCATTTACAAAGGTACCTTGTCACAAAGCTGCCCCTCCTATCACCCTGTGGGGCACACTATGGTTATTGGAGGCCTTGTCAGCATACAGTACAGCACCACCTGTGGCTAGATAGAAGGCGCACTTTCCAAGTTGCTACTTCAAGGGTTGCTGATGCTGTGGAAGCACCATGTCACCCCGCCTGATTGATGAAACAATGCTTCCAGCAGCATGCTTTGATCACTGGTGGCCTAGTTGCCAGTACCTCATGCTCACTCTAAAGTCCAGGGTGCCAGCATGGGATTGCAATGTGCTACCCATTAGTCAATCAGGTGATGCCAGGACCTAGTTTTGTAACCTCTACCTCTTTGGTGATTCCCCAACTCAGTCACCAATCCTCATAGACTATAGCTGAACTCAAATTTGGAAAGTGGCTGCAATGAGCTCGACAGTAACAGACCAATAATCAGCGAGGCTGGTCACGATGTTGTTCTTTGCTTGCTGGATGGAAACTTTGTGTAGTTGAAAGGAAAGAGCTGCCTCAATCCAGAGTAGCTCTGTCTTTTAATCTGCTGCCCATCAGCCTGTGTGGCATCACAATCAGCCTGCTGGTCATAGCACTCAGCAGAACATCACAATCCCCAATGTCAGCTCCCCTCACCTATCATGGCTCCTGCTGATGAGAGGGACTCACTTGCACTCCATGCTCATTTCTCTTTCTCCCCCCTCCATGTTAAAATAAAAAAGCCAAAAAAATATTTCTGTCCTTCCCCTCGCTGGTCGAGGCTCCTGCTGATGAGGTGAGACTCACTCGGACCTCAAGCCCATTTCTGTCTCTCCCCCCCCCCACCCCATGTTAGAACAGGACAACAACAACAAAAATTCTCTGTCCCTCTCCTCACCAGTCATGGCTCCTGCCAACAAGAGTGGACTCATTCAGGCTTTGTGGCCATTTCTCTCTCTTCCCCCTCTGTGTTAAAACAAGAAAAACAAAAAAGTGCATTTCCCTGAAGTGTCATTTGGAACAGTATTATAACTCAGGTGAAAGCTCAGTTGCCCTAGAACGGTGGGCTATCACTGATTGCACTCTATCAACAGTGAAAACCAACCACCCATATTACCCCAGTAACAGCAAGACTGGCTTCCCTCATCAGTTTTTAACTGATCGTCATTACTGATAATATGTTGTCCCTTCCTCACGGTGCTGCTCAATCAGGGTTTCCATTTTCCTTTCTCACCTGTCATTGTACAGCACCTGCTGGTGCTGGCAGTGGTGGGATCAGATCATTGTTGACCTAACTCTGAGGAGACAGTCCAGGTTTGTTTGAGATGACCACAAGTGATAGAAAAGGCACTGCCGTGGCTAGGAGTCACCCTGATATGTGAATATGGGCCTCTGCATGGAGATGGGCAGAAAACTAGAATACCAGAAAAGCTCAGGGATCATATCTAGTAATGACAGGAAACTTTGTTTGGTGCCATTCCTGCCCTGCAGTTAGTTAACAGCAACACTAAAACTATGGCATACTGTATTTTTTTGTAATACATAGAAACATAGAAACATAGAATTTGACGGCAGATAAGGACCGCTTGGCCCACCCAGTCTGCCCATTTCCCTACCTAATGGATAAGCTGCAGATCCTAGTTAGCCAGCAGCCTACTTCTTCCTACCCCCATGCCCTAGAATTGCCTTATGACTGTCCCATGCATGCTTGAATTCCACCACTTGTTTTGACTCCACAACCTCCTCCGGAAGGCCGTTCCATGCATCCTAGCCCTCTCTGGCGAAAAATACTTCCTTAAGTTACCTCTGAGCACGCCCCACTATCTTCAAATTGTGCCCCCTAGTTCTTGCACACCTCTTTTTTTGAAAGATGCTACCCTCTTGGACTTTGTTGATTCCCTTGAGGTACTTGAAAGTTTCTATCATGTCCCCCCTCTCCCTCCTTTCCTCGAGGCTATACATATTAAGCTCTTTAAGTCTCTCTTCATCTCGTCTTCGGTGCAGACCCTGCACCATTTTAGTTACCTCTGCTGGACAGCTTCCATCCTGTCTATGTCTTTGCAGAGATTGAGTCTCCAGAACTGCACGCAGTACTCCAGATGGGGTCTGACCAGCTGTCTGTACAGAGGGATAACAACTTCCTGTTTTCTACTGGTGATGCCTCTCCTATGCATCCCAGTATCCCCCAGCCTTCCTTGCTACCCTCTCACATTGCTTGCCCACATTTAGGTCATCTGATATGACTACCCCAGGTCCTTTCCATTTTGTTGTTGTTAGTATCTCACCCCACATTGTGTACTCTTCTCCTGGGTTTTGTTTCCCAGGTGCATTACTCACTTCTTAGCATTGAATCTAAGCTGCCATACATTTGACCATTCCTCTAACCTTGCCAAGTCCCTTCTCATCCTTTCCACCCCACCTTGTGCATCAACTCTGTTGCAGATCTTTGTGTCATCTGCAAAGAGACATACTTTTCCTTCCAGTCCCTCTGCAATGTCACTTATAAAGATATTGAAGATGACTGGTCCTAATACTGAACCCTGCGGTACCCCACTAGTAACCCCCCTTTCTTCAGAGTGGACTCCATTTACTATTACTCTCTGTGTCCTATTCTCCAGCCAATTCTTTACCCAGGCTGTCATCTTGGGATCCACTCCCAGACTGGCTAACTTGTATATTGATCTTTTGTGTGGGACTGTGTCAAATGCCTTGCTAAAGTCTAGGTAGGCCATGTCCACAGCCCTTCCCTGATCTACTACTTTAGTCACCCAGTCGAAGAAATCTATCAGATTCTTCTGGCATGACCTTCTCGCTGTGAATCCATGCTGCCTTGGGTCCTGTGCCCTTCTGGCCTCTAGATACTCAACAATTCTTTCCTTCAAGTGATTCCATCATTTTCCTATCACTGAGGTTAAACTAACAGGTCTGTAGTTTCCTGTTTCTGCCTTGCTCCCACTTTTGTGAAGAGAAATCACATCTGCTCTCCTCCAGTAGTAAGGTACCTCCATCCTCCCATGATTTGTTAAAGAGGGTAGTCAGTGGTGTCACTAGTTCTACCCTTAGTTCTTTAGAATTCTGTGATGAATCCCATCAGGCCCCATTGCTTTGTCCACCTTCAGTTTTAAGAGTTCTTTCATAACCCTTTCTTCTGTAAATGGGCTGGTATCAACTTCTGTATCCAGAGTGTTTCTACTGTTTGTTTTAGGTACCTCCCCCTCTTCATTTGTAAGTACTGAGCAAAAATATTTGTTCAGTGTCTCTGCCTTTTCACAGTCTCCCTCTGCCCACCCTCCTCTCCCTTTATTAAGCCTCACTATCCCTCCCTTGGTCTTCCTTTGCTCCCTGATGTTCCTATGAAAGGTTTAATCCCCCTTCTTAACTGAGTTGGCTATCTTTTCCTCGGTTTGGGCCTTTGCTGTTCTGACTGTCTTCCCAGCTTCCTTTGCTTTAACTGATACAGTTCTCTGTCCTGCTCCCTCTACGATTCCTTGTACTTCCTGAATGCTTTCTTTTCTCTTGAACCTTCCTGCCACTTCCTTTGAGAACCATGGTGGTTTCTTACATCGTTTTGTTTTGTTTATTTGCTTCACACAAAGGCTTGTTACCTCTGTGATGGCAGTTTTATTATTCCCATTGTTCTTCCACCCCTCCTTCCTGCCCATTTGCTAGTGCATTCTTAGGCACTCACCAATTTTGGCAAAGTCAGCCCTCCTGAAGTCAGTACTTTTGCCTTTGTGGCTTGACTCTATTGCTGTGTTTATTGTGAACCATACTGTTCAATGGTTAGCTAGTTCCCAGATGTCTACCCACTTCTACATCTGTGATCCACCTCCATCTCCATTTGAGAGAACCAGGTCTAAGATTGCTCCTCTCGAGTGGGCTCCAATACTAGTTGTCTAAGGCATGCCCCTGTAGGGCATCTAGAATAACCCCACTCTTCGAAGTGGCTGCTGCAACTGCACTCCAGTTAACATCTGGCATATTCAGATCACCCATCAGCAATTCTCCCTTTTCTGCCATTCTAAGTATACTTTCTATCATTTCCTTGTCCATTTCCTCCCCTGAGAAGGGCTGTATCTAACCCTGATGCGGATTGTGGTGCCATTGCCTGTCTCCAAATTTACCCACAGTGCTTCTTCTCCTCCCTGTTTACCCTTTTGTTCTGTTGCTTTTATTCCTTCCCTTATGTAAAGAGCTACTTCTCCTCCTCTTTTACCCTCCCTGTCCCTCCTGTAGATAGTGTAGCCTGGTATGTTTACATCCCAGTCATGGTTTTGTGTGTACCATGTTTCTGTGACTGCCATGATATCCAGATGTTCCTCCTCCATCAAGACCACTAATTCAGGAAGCTTGTTACCCAGACTATGGGCATTGGTACTCATTGCTCTCCATTTTTTGATGGCTTTACCTTCTGTTGCAGCATCCCCCACTGACCTTTCTACCTAGGTCTTTTTCTCATTTAGTACCCTGTTTTGTAGGGAGATGCTGGGATTTTCCTTCTGCTTATCAGTGCCTTCCCCTTTGACTAGTTTAAAAGCTTGCCAATGAAGCATTTAAACCGATTGCTCAAAAGACTTGTTCCCTTCCTGGACAGATGCAGACCATCCTGCCAGTATAGGCTGGTGTTCCTCCAGGTGGAACCCCAGTCATCAATGAAGCCAAACCCCTGTGCTCCACGCCATTTTTTCAACCATTCATTAAACTGCATGGTGCAAATTACCCTCGCCTCCCCCATGCCATTGACAGGCAGCACCTTTGAGAAGGATGCTGTGTGTGCTACTTGTCTTAGGCCCCTCCCCAACTCTACAAAGTCCTCCTGCACTGCTCTAATCTCATGATGAGCCAAGTCATTTGTCCCTAGGTGGACAATGACATCCAGCTCAGACTCCCATGCAGCTGTTCTCGTGATCCTGAGGATGCGCTTCCTGTCCCTCCAAGCCATGGCACCAGGCATGCACCTTACTTCAGTTTTCCCTGCTCCCCACAGTTCTATCCCCCTAATAATTGAGTACCCCACCAGGAGCTGCTTCCTTTTCCTGTGGTATCCTCTGCCTCCTTCCTGTGGGCCTCCCTTGTGACAGTTGTCATCAGTCTCCTCTGCGGGTGCATCCATAGGGGAGCTATACTCCCCCAGAATGGTGTATGGATTGTGGAGTGGAACAACTGGCTGCGTGTGCCTCTGGTCCACCATCCTCACCCTCCCTGAGCCCACTGTGGTCCAACTGCTGTGCTTTCTTCGCAACCTGTGAGATAGTGGTGGTGGCTCTGGTGCTCCCTGGATGGGGGAGGTTCCCTTCCTACTGTCCAGTGTGGCCTGGGGGAAGGTTCCCTTACTACTGTCCAGTGTGGCCTGAAGACGGGCAACTTCCTTCCTCAGGGCATAGAGTTGTCTGCAAATAGGGCAGCATCTCAGCCTCCAGAAAGACTCCTGGAAGACTGCTGCCCCACAGCCATTACATTGCACTACTCCCCACATATTTATCTACTTTTTTGTTTGTTTGTTTTGTGTGTGTGTGATTGGTTTGTTATATAGAAATATATATATTATGCAATGTGCTTATACTGTCAGTGCAGTGTGCTAGAGAGGATATGACAGTGATATGCACCTTGCGCTCTTGAGAAAATGATGTCAGAACCCCAGGTATAAGGAACTATTTCCAGGGGTGGGTGGGGTAAGGGGTGTGAAGGGGTTGGGCCTAAACTGTGCCTTCACAAAACAATCAGCTAAAAGCTCTGATCCACCACTGCGATGACTGCCTTCCTGTCAGCAAGATGCCCTACACAACAATTTGACAGAGAAAATACCCTGCTAATCAAACAGAGATAAATCCAGACATCCAAGTCAGACACAGGTAAACCTCCCCAGCCCCAAAACAGCCTGGTGGTTTGTTAGCCACAAAGGAAAATCAAATATGCAGTTATTTCAACCCTTCTGAAGATGCTCACAAGATAAGCAGTTTTGAAAACCCCCTTCCTGAATTAAAAACTAAAATAATTAAACACAAAGCAATACCAATGTAAAAGTAAGGAAAACTTCCCTCAGATGTAAGCAAGAGAGAGAGTTGTTGCAGATATCTAGTCCAATATAGTATATCCCATGCAGCTTCTCAGTTGTTTCAAAGCACACCCAGTTACACAACTTGGAAGAAGATAGACTTAAGAATGATGAATTGACAAAAGCAGTTTGCATGGAGAGTGTCGTCAATGGCAAGCTCTTGTATTATATATCGTTTAGTGTTATCACCTGTTGCGTGCAATAACAAATGCATTTCTTACCTCTTTCATCGTTATTATATAATTGTATTCTTGGCACATTCTGTACTTTTGAACTCATACTCAATTTGTTTTTTAACTAGGAGAGACTCACTAAGCTGAAAGCTGGTTTACAGGTGTGAACTGGGACCACAAGGAAGTTAAGTGACTTGCTCAGGGTCACACAGTATGCAAGTGGAGGCTGTGGGATTCAAACCCAGGCCTCCAGATTTGCAGCTCAAAGCCTTAAACCACTGCGCTATACTGCCTCCATAATGAAACGTGGGCACTGGTTGACTAACAAGGTCCTTGTTAGTTGATTGGTGCCCACGTTTCATCACACAGTGGCCATTCTAATATTAAAAATCAACCCGAAAGCTGGTGCCCATTGACTATAATGGAGTGCACCCCCGCACTCTTCCTAGCATCTCATCATCACGCTAGTGAGCACAGGAGCGGAGCGGGGCAGCGAAACAAAAACTCAGGAAGTCCTTGGGACCCGGTATACTGCTTTTTATGAGTAAAATTACTTTTTTATGGATTACTTTTAGAGGTACAGCTTGGAATCATAGTACTGCTGTGGAGGTAAGGCACCTATACATGGGGTGCAGGAGCCAATCTTAGTGGGGCTCTTTAATCGTAGTAAAACATGTTTTGTTGTCCACTTTTTCCATCACAAAATAATTGTTGTGCAAGCAATACATTTAGATGCTGAAATCATAGGAATATAATATGCAGGATACAGTTTTTGAAATACTCATATTGATTGTATTGCTGCAATATTCTAAATATGGCAATATGTGGACTTGTAAGAAAGAAGCAAAGGTACAAAGCTGATGATGTCAAAATGCACTCGCATAACTACATGTAAAGGCAAACACTATAAAATAACAAGTATCTTTCAAAAAAGCCTCTTGTAGTGGTAAGATTTACGTATTTGTACTTTTAGGATGCATATGTAGTGCAAGGCTGAAGTGACATGACAAGACAATGCTGCATAAACACATAAAAAAACAACTTCAATGTTTGCAAAAACAATGCACCAATTGTTATCACTTCCTGAGTATCTTCAAATGAGCTTTTAGTTGTCTTTACACACAGAGATCTGTATTGCAATGAGCGATACAGATAAGCTGCAATGTTACCTTTCTGACTTGTACAGGCGACCAGTTCCACAAGAGAAATGAACGTTCGCCAATTCCACATTCCCTGCTTTCCCGGGTTTGCAGAGTTTTGTTCCATTTCATCCGGACATGTACAAGCACCCTTCCACTCATTTCAGTGCCAGGATAACAGGGAATTTCATGCTGTCTTGGCTGTTTTGGAATGGACCACCAGTACACGGCACAAAAAGCGTAATATTGCAGTAGATCTGTACCCTCATTGCAATACAGATCCCTGCATGTAATGGCAATCCACCCTGCAACAGACCAACTGGAACAAAGTGCCATCACGGAAGGAGCATCCTGTGTAAAAGCTCCTTTTGTTTTACCTCACAGAAAGCAGAGAGCTGTCATTGGCTAAACCAGTCATTCACCAGATCGCCACATCAACCAACAGGTCAAGAGTAATAGTAAATTGACTGGGTTGGGGGGGTAAGTAGAGGGGATGGAAGCAACAGTAACAAGACTGGCCATACAAAATGTGTTTTGATTGCACTATAACTTGTGTTATTTATATCCAGAGGTTCAGGGTCAGAAATAGATACAAGTAAGTGAATTCAGTATGAGACATCTAGAAAACAGGCAGGCAATTAAAACAGTCATAAGAACAACTCACTTTGTCATTCAAATGAGACATTTGATTGCACATCCTGAGTGGGCTGCTGTGTGTGGTAGATGTCTGCATGCTTTTTTGGGGAGAGGGATTAGTTAAGTTTTCTCTTTAATTAAGATCTCTACTTCAAGTCATCTGCTGCTGTAAATCTAGTCCTGCCCCCACATATCAAAGTAGCCAAACTGATGGGGGTGAGGGAGGACTCACCTGTGCTCCCTGCACCCTGCTTGTTTTTTTCACTCTCCGTCTTTCTTGTCTTTAGAAAAAAATCTCTGGTGTCCCTCACCTCACCACATGAGAAAGATTCTTTCTTTTCTGGCATCAGATCCTTATTCAAGTCATAAGTGACTATTGAAATGTCATTTTGGTAACATGCTTTTGTTCATTTAGTTAAATTAAGATTGATTTTTAATCTCTAGTGATCCATGTTATTTCATATTAGTATTGCTAACACACTGGTTTCATTGAAGCTCGTCTCCCACTACCCCCCCCCCCCAAAGATGCACACTGAGTAAGCAGCATGGTTGTGGAGACAGGATAGGAAATGTCAACTTGAACTGACTGCAATGTCAATCTCTATTGCAGAGATAACTATAAAGGCAGTGCAGTTCACACCTATGACTTGTACATCCTGTGCTGTCATTAAAGCTTACTATTGCACAGTGGTCAAATAAAAGTTAGACACATGTGCAACGATCAGCCCCCCAATGGGCCTACTCTGATGGTTCACACTGTAACTATTTAATTCATATAATTAAAATATAAATTATCCACAAATACACAGTAGTATCAGTACTGGCACATTCACATTTCCTAAAACTGTTCTGCAACAGAAATCATGCCATGGTCACTTCCCCACAGATAATGCATAAAGGTTTGGGCTTTTTATTCTGCAGAACTGGAAGGGTATTCCAACATGTGATCACAAAACATGATTTCTAAAAATATAAACTTTTCATGAATAATTTAATTAATCTTTCTTTAAATAAATAACAGTTATTGGCTTTGCAATCAGCAGTGGGTGAGTGTATATGTTTACCAAATACTGTATATGATATAAGCATAATGTATTTCTCTGTACAAGTATACACTTTGTGTGTGTTTGGGAGTAGTTTACTTTTAAAAAAAAATTAATATTCATTTTTTTTAATGTTATTTCTAACACTCTGCTGCTCATTTTCTATAGTGGACTTCAGCCAGTGAAAGTGAGATAACAGGTTGGCTCTTTCACATTATGTATGTCTCGTTGCATCCATTTCATCTGCATGTGGCATTAAGTGATTTAAATATTTAGAAGGTGGTTGCTACTGAGTCCAACAGGGCCAGAGACCTGTTCTGCAAGTGAGTTCCTATATGACTGGCAGGCAGCCCTATTTGCAAACAACTTTCTCTCACTCTGTGCCTAGCGCTAAAACACTTTTTCCCCCCTTCTTATGTTGTATGCAGTGCTGAAATTACTAGGATTGGGGGGCATAACTCTGAGGTGAGCCCTTGTAGCTCTCACATTACGGCTGTTGACATTACATGAAGGGTTGTGCCTTTAAAGACATGTACCCCCAGTCCTATATCTCCCAAAACTCATATCATAAATAGTAATCCCTGCTCTGGTTTCTCCTGTTTCAACACACACATTACTAGCCAATTTGTATTCCATTACATGGATCTTTGCCATATTCTTTATTTGGGGCTTAGATTTGATCACATTAAGACACAGAAGTGTTAATTGTCCATTAGCTGAGAGTCCTGGAAATATTTCAGATGCTGCAGACATTCAGATGGCATTTATGACTCAACATGTGAGTGTAGGTTGCAATTGTCAATAACGTTCTTAACTCTTGTGCCATGTTTAATCTTCTTTAAAACTTATAAATGAAAATGATATGTATCTAAACAATCAAACTTGGCTGACTAAAAATGACGTAAGTATATATATCCATTAAATGTGTTTGTTTTGATTGATGTGTGGAGATGTACAATGTGAAGAAAACCATGTTTTATCAACATTCTTTCTAGTTTACTTAAAGAGGACAGGAAATTATTTCTAACCTGCAGCTGTTTATAATGTTCCCATTTGTTGACATGATATCTATAAGCTTAAATGATCCATATGTAACTGTATCGGAATAAAAAGTGATGTGAAAAACTGTATTTTGTATTGT
Source organism: Neoceratodus forsteri (assembly GCA_016271365.2). Lineage (NCBI taxonomy): Eukaryota > Metazoa > Chordata > Ceratodontiformes > Ceratodontidae > Neoceratodus > Neoceratodus forsteri. The sequence continues at coordinate 1,407,320,305 of CM028130.1, read as the reverse complement.
TTTGTTTTATGGGCTGCATTGTTTTATAGTTCTCTTCATGAAATCAGTGTTATGGAGTTTTAAGTATGTCACCGTTTGAGCACAGAACTCTAAGATTGGTTCTGATAGGACAATAGCTCATGTTTAGCATTCTGTACTCAAACCATGATATAGTAAACACTCCAAATTACTGGTTCCATGAAGAGAACTATTCAGAATGTTGTTCATAAAAAGGAAACAACTGAAAACACAATTTCTCACATCAGTGTTTATTACGGTAAAGTTCAATATTGATCATTTGGAGGCAGGTCTTTCATTTCACTGGCTTATGCAGCCAGTATAGTGTTATGCTTGTGCAACTGTGTTAGCTTTGGTTTTGGCCGTTCGCATTCTCTGTTCCAGAGGAATTACCACTCTGTAGAGGTACGAAGGCAAAGAACTCTCGGAGAGGGTTCCACCCCTAGAGGTGCAACAGGATGGTTCCTGTGGCTAAAGGTACCTTAGGAATCCCCCTAAGGAGAGAGTCCTGCCACTTTAGAAGGATGGGAGGATGGTGGGGCAAAGAAAAAATGCTTCACAGTGAGGCTGACAGGAACTGCTTATGTAGCTCAGGAAGTGGGAGTGGCTGGCTGCTTGGCCACTGAACTCCAGGCAAAGCCTTTCCAATTCACTGACCTGTGCAGCCAGTATAGTGTTATGCTTGTGCAACTGTGTTAGTTTGGTTTTGGCCATTTGCACTCTCTATTCGAGAGGAATTACCACCCTGTAGGGGTAGGAAGGCAAGGAACTCTCGGAGAGGGTTCCACCCCAGAGGTGCAATGGGACGGTTCCCATGGCTAAAGGTACCTTAGGAATCCCCAAAAGAAATGTAGCATCATCCCCAAAAAGGAGGCAACACGAAGCATATGAGCAGGCAGAAACTGTGACATAAGAGCAGTAACTGTAACATAGTAGTAGAGAAGCATAGGCAGTTTGATAATGCAATGAGATGTTCAGTGGGATAACATGATGACTGCCCAGGTTTGTGTAGCATGATAGTAATGGTTAACCTTGAGAGGAGGGGATCCCCTAAGGAGAGAGGGAATGGCAGGATATCCTCCACCTCCATCCAACAACAGAACCTACCTAAAGAAACTCGGGGGAACACTAAGCTTACTAAGTGTTATGACCTGAAGCAATGGAAGAGAAAAAAAACCCTATGAGGAGGAAATCTCTAGGGATCCAAGGCCTAGGTCACCTTCTCTCCAGGCTCGGGATAGTTTATTTAGTGATGGCTGTGCAGCTGCAATTTGGAAAAACCCAATTAAAAGGAAGTGGAAAAAATTCCAATTTGGAAGAAAGCTCTCACTCAAACCCTCTAGCGGGAACATCGTGGAAGGTTTCGAGAAAACTCTGCAATAATACGTGCATCCAAGGCACAGGAGAAAAGCAACAACTGCTGAGGCACTCACCTGGCCTACCCACCCTAAATCAAATCAGGTGAACCAGAGGCAGTCGTAGGGAGAATGCAGTGAAGGTGCCTCGCTAGGGAAACCACTAAAGTCAATGGCCAACCGTTATAGTGGAACACTAGAGCCAAAGGAGGTAACTTTTTCCACCCTTCACCACTAGTCTTAAATTCTACACCAGGAGCTGCTGTCGTGTAGCAGGTAGCTAAAGCCAAGCCTGGGGTGAGAACATTTCCAGCTATGGACCAGGTGAGAAGGATCCCACCCCAAGCTGGACACGCTCAAGATGCGGACTAAATGCAGCGTGAGACCGTCAGCTGCAGGAACCCTGCACCAAAATAGAATGGCTGGCATGCCCCAGAAATTGACTGAGAGCTGTAAAGCAGGTGAGATTAATGAGCATGGCATGCTGAAATCATAATGAGCATTGAGTGCTGAGACCTTGCAAGGTTGAATGCAGACTTAGTGTGGCAGAATCCCAGGCTGAAGCTGAGGGGATGGCAGTAGGCATGAAGCAATGGTTTGTGTAAGCAAGGAGCAATGTTTGCATAAGCAAGTGTGGACCTGATAGGTCAGTAAGCAGTAGTAGTAATAGGTGGACCTGCATAACAACTGTATAGCAAGTAAACAGCACTGAATTAGGGGCAAGTCAGCCAGACATGACTAGCCAAATCAAGGTGACAAACTCTGAGGATTTTCAGTGGCAAAGATAGGATTTAGAACAGAATTAATTAACCACATAGGCCATGACCTCCCAAAACACCTCCCAGTCCCCGCCGTAGGACAAACAAGGAAGTGATGAAAGGCCAAGAACTACATGCAGATATAAAAGCTAATTTAATAGCCTCAGTAGGAGCTTCAGCTAACCTCAGAGTAAACAAGGTACAATAGGAATGGGTGTAAACAATGCAGCAGCGGGAAGCGAGTAGGCCTGCACAGCAGTAGTAAACAAATGAGTACACACTGGGTGGGATATTCAGACTGCACCAGGCTATGGCGCAAGCCTGGGTGCAGCGCAACTGGGATATGCCAGGGTGCTGACAGGGTGATATTCAATGGTGCTGCACCATGGCGCAGCACCATTGAATATAAACTCCTTCAACCACCACGCCTTTTGTAACCCCTTGATGACACTGCACCAGCGCAAGTGGCCAGAAGGTAGCAGGGGATGCGCTGGTGCAAGTGCTATTGCGCTAGGTCCATCAACCGTGATATTCAGCAGTGGACATGCAAATGTGGCCATAATGCATGCAAGGCACAAATGAGGCCAATTGCATGTCATTATGGCCCAATTTGCATGCAGGTGCTTTGATCCCCGGTGACTTGCGCCTGGTGCCCTGTCAGGCAGCAGCCATTGGGGACCGACACCCCCTGCCCCTCACCGGCAATGAGCTCCAATGCCTGATCGCGGGCCATAATATGTAATAAACTCCCTAGTGGTCCAGTGGACCGATCCCCTTGCCTAATCGTGAGCTGTAATAATATTTAACTCCCTGGTGGTCCAGTGGACCTATCCCCTTGCCCGATTGTGGGCTGTAATAATAATTAAATTCCCTGGTGGTCCAGTGGACCTATCTTCCTGCCCGATCACGGGCATGCTGCACTTTAAGTATCCCTGGTGGTCCAGTGGTACCCGTACTCCCCTCCCAACCCGCCTCATTACCACCCACTCCCCCTGGTCAGTGGCGGGTGGCAGCACCACCACAAGCTGCCCAGCAGCTCGTCAACTGACGGCGTACAGTATGGCTGTATGCCCTTTGGTTCTCAGCATGGGCCAATGGGTGTGCGACCCGTACTATACTACACAATTCGATATGTATCCATTCACATATCTGGACTGTAGTACAGTACTATCTGACATCCATTGCCCATGCTATGACAATAGTGTACAACCGTACTGTCACGCTGTCTCAGCCGGGCAGGCGGACGAGACTAGTGGTGGGGTTCTGCCACCCGCTGCTGACTGGGGGAGCAGGTGGTGGGAATGAGTGGGCAGATTGGGAGGGGGTACAGGTACCGCTGGTTCACCAGGGTACTTAAGTGCTGCATGCCCACAATCGGGCAGGGATATAGGGCCCCTGGACTACCAGGAGTTTAAGTGACTGTACAGCCGATGATCGGGCAGGGACAGGTCCAATGGACCACCAGGGATTCTATTATGTAACACAGCCCATGATTGGGCATGGGGGGGCGCTATGCCACCAGTCAGTGCTGCCAAAGCTCGGGTGGCCACCCACAGCTGGCAGCTGCTGTGTTGTGCCCTGCATTACAGCAGCTCACCTGTGGGTGGCCAAATGTTGCTCCTTTATTTTGAGGCTTAACTGTATGCAGAAAATGTAGGGGTTGCACCTGCATATTCTCAGCACATCCTGGGCTGAACATTGGGATGTGCAGTATATGCATGGGAAGGCCCCCTTACCTGCGCCGCATATATTACCGATGTGCCCCGGTGCATCAGGGGTTTTCTGCACATATTCCCCCTATTGAATATCATGCTGGGGTGCATCAGTGGGTTCCGCATGGTGCAACTCTGTTGCGCCATGCACAACCCATTTGAATATCCCACCCACTGAGTTTTAAGTGCAAATAAAGGAGCAGCTATGGTTGAGCTGAAATACACAGGTAATGAATGCAGTTGCATTGCAGTAGTTTGAGCGTGGTGAGCACAGTGTTAAAACACAGGCACTGGGTACAATAGTAATTAAAGTAAACAGCAGTGGCTGCAATTGTAGGTAACTGAAAGCAGTAGCATGAGCTCTGAGTAGGTTCGCAGTAGCAGTGCAAGTAATTTGAGAGTTGCAACTGAAGGCCAGCAGTATGAGCTCTGTAGTAGCAGTATGCTAGGAGTTTAGAAAATAAAAGCCCCAAAAAGACTAAACCAAAACACAGAAAAGCAGAACAGGGAAAGGCCCCCAAAAAAGAAACAAAACACACAGGGAAGCACACAGGAGGAATACAAACCAGAAGCAAGAAAACTAACACCAAAGTCCAGCAGAGACACACATAAACAGCTGGCTTTGGGAAGGGGGGTCTAGGCCCCAGCCAGCTCAGAGGACAAACCAACAGAGCCTCCAGCTGCAAAGAAAAAATGCTTCACAATGAGGCCGAAAGGAACTGCTTATATGCTTATATAGCTCAGGAAGTGGGAGTGGTTGGCTGGCTGATTGACCACTGAACTCCAGGCAAAGCCTTTCCAGTTATGTTAGTAGTAACATTACTAACAGTTGCTTATTAGCACTTATTTCCTGTCCCCTTTTAACTGCACTGCAGACATCAGAATTGTATATAAACTGCATTGACTGTGGCTGAAATACTTTAATACTGATTTGTAAGAGCACAACTGCCCTCCCCCTTTTTACTTTGAGTGGGGCACCAGCCCAGCCCCACTTATCTGTGGTCCTCTGCTTCTGATTTGTTTAGTTGTGCCTTTTTGACTAAGTTTGGGGTGTTAAATCACACAAGTCTCTGCTTTTTCCAGGCAGTGATGCCACATATGTACTATTGCAACAGAGCACAAGTTAACTACTTAAAAAGTGAACATAGAGGTACTCTTGCCCCATCCAAAGGGTGAGTAATAGCTTTCATCCAGTACAGATATTATTGCTGTCAAATGTATCTTCTTTGCTGTATAATGGTGCCTTATGGTTTTAATCTAGTGTCATTGCAATAGACAATCAATGTGTTGCAACTTACTGAAAGCTATTTTAGAATGAAAGCTGCATTATTCAGCAACATGGACTGTTTAGGGGCACTAGTGGTTCATCCCATTTCAATCAGATGGCTATGAAAGCCACTTTACATCACGTTGGCACATATAGAATTACAGGAATTAGCAACTGTGTACTCCTCCCAGTTTATTTTCTTTCTTTTGCTTCCCTTCTAAAGTAAATGTACTGGATTAAAACTTGTGTGACCTGCACATACAGTATGTCAAATCCTACAGGTCCAAAAAAGCATCTAACTTTGAGCTCTAAATTTAGAAAATGAGGCAGTGCAGGGCATTGGGCTTGGCTAGTGCCCAGCAAAGAATAAGCTAGTAACAGGCAAGAGTTTGTCCCTGCACTCAGTTTTGCAAAAAAACGTATCTGGTAATTAGAAAACATATCCCTTAAAAACACACTTAGAGAGTAGCTGCGGTTATGCTGTTTATTTTTTCCAGTTCACTAAAGTGCATATTCTTGTCCACGGTAATCATGGCATTTATGTACAGGGACACATTTAATTTTCTTTGATAATTTCATGCTCAGACATTTAAACGGATTTTTCTGGAACATCAATCTTCAGTGCAAAACAGTGCATATAAATGCAAATTTGCAAATAAATCTCCTAGGACTATATACATATCTAATGTATAAAGAGAGGTTGAGTAGTCTGGGTATGTACACTTTGGAGTGCAGAAGGATGAGGGGTGATCTATGCCTTTTCTATAGAGGATTTCAGGATACAGACTTATGGCACTGTCTGGGACTGAATCTTTAAGAGAATTCATATGGTACCAGAATGCATAAGTATCAATTAAAAGAGGAAATGTATAAAACAAAATGAAGAGAAACATGGCTAAACCAAAGAGCTGCGTCCATATGGATTGATCTCCCTAGAACTATCACTGAAAGTAAAAGCTTAGACAACTTCAAGAAGGCTTTGAACAGTTTCTGCACTGGGAACAAAGAATTGCAATAGAACCATTACAAATGGTGGGCCAGTAATGGACAAACTGCCTCCAAGGCTTGTAAATTCCTATGAATCTGTATACAGTTGTTCAAAAAGCTAAAAGCAAAAAGATAGCAGCAAAATGTGTTGCAAAGATTAGCTCGCTCTATGAGCTTACACATTATCAAGGATGGACTGCTTCCTCCTCCTCCTCACCCCACTGATTTGTTCATCCAGAACTACATCAGTTTGTTGAAAACCTGATTTGCACTTATATGCACTGTTCTACACTGAAGATTGATGTTCTATAAGAAGCTACTTAAATGTCTGAGCATGGAATCATCAAAGGAACTGAAATGTGTCACAGTAAATGTTGTAATCACTGTGGACAAGAATAAGCACTTTAGTGAACTGGAATAAATAAATGGCAAAACAGCAGCAGAGTTTTTCTTAAGGACTATGTTGTCTAATTACCAGGGACTTTTTTTCCAAACTGAGTGCGGGGATGAACCTTTGTGTCTGTTCCTATCTAATACTACTGGACTCCTCATTGCAGCAGTAAGAATGGTAGAAGAACACTTCTTCCTTCTTCCTTTAGTATTTCTTAAGAGGACTGCAGGAATGACAAGAAAGCCCTCATGCTGGCTTACATTGTTTTGTCTAAATCACAGTTATCACTTTAGCTGAAACTAGTCTATGACTAAACACTAATGCACAAAGAGGACAGCATATAGACAAGTTTCATGAAAATGAATATACTATATTTTCATTATTGTGTCTTATGTAATGAAAAGATGTTTAGTAAAGTTTCCTTTTATGGCGTGCTGCAATACTCAGTGCATAGCTGTTGGAAAAAGCTGCTGAGCCTTTACAGGCATGTGTGTCACCACAGCCAGAGCAGCATCAGTTTAAATGGGTGTTCACATATCTGAGCTAGGTAAAAATAAAACTCTGGCCAGAGCCGATAGGGCTGCAGGAGAGGAATTTGGGTTAAAGATATTGAAAATTATTTTTCTTTTTATACTTTTACACCTACTTTTCAACACAGCCTTGTGATGAACCTGCTTCATAAAGACGGGCAGAGAAAATGTTCATCTCCTGGCCTAAAGGTGATGTCATGTATGAACTGCAAAATCAACTTTTTGACTGCAAACACACATTTTGAGCAGGAGTAGAAAAATGACAGCTGTCACTTTAATGAGTCACTGTACCAAAATGGCTATGTTGAAATGTTGTGGTAAAAATACTGAATATTACCACAGTTATGAGCCCGCATTTGTATAATTCAGCATAGCCTTATAACTTAAAGCAACACTGCAACAATTGTTGAAAATTTTGACCTATACTTTTCTAAGCTATTTTAGACTGCCACTTACCTCCTGACTTGTATGATACCCTTCTTTCCACAATTTGAGTCTGTTTGAATACCTTTTTCATGTCTGAAATGATAAAAGGAGCACTCCTTTTAATGTGTCTCGAACCAGGTTTTCACTGGCATTTGTAGCTGTTTTTGGACAACTCTTCTGTAAGGGCAGAGAGAATTACCTGCTGCATAATAGTTAATTTTCATCACAACAGAAGTGATGTATAAACAACAGATGGTCAAAATTAGCTGAAAATACTGATGAAGACCTGGTCTGCACCATATTAACCCTTAGGCTGCTGAAAGAGTTAGAGCACATAAAAAATTTTGGACTGATATATCAGTCCGTTGCCTAGAAAGGGTTAAAAGGAGTGCTCCTTTTATTCTTTCAGACATGAAATAAGTACTAAAGCAGACTCAGACTGTGGAAAGAAGGATATCATACAAGTCAGAAGGTAAGTGGCAATCTAAAATAGAATAAAAATGCATTGGCCAAAATTTTAACCAGATTATTGCACTGCTGTTTTAATAGATGAACATACTAGAATCATACAACACAAGAATGTGCAAATGTGTAATACCACCCTATATGAGATTTATTCTAAGTCAGGGAATACATTGCTACTTTTATTTTTGGTATTGAAAAAGTATAACTTGGTCCACAGGGAGGAAATTCGGATACAACTTTACTTAATCAAGCCCTACTACAGGGGGGGAGTGCCCACACCAGGAAAGCAGAGCTGTCGATAAGTGGCTCAGTGTGGCTCCTACCACTCACCCTGGCTGGCTCCCTGATGACCCAAAATAGTTCCCAAACCTGGTTTGCCAGAATGGCACGAGGTAAGGCTAGATACCTCAACCCTCTGCACCACCAGGCTGGCAGGCGATGGCCTTCTAAACTGACCTGCCAATAGAGACTGTGGACATGAAGACAGTAGAGCAGTCCCCAGTGTTTCTCATCCCTTAGCTTTTGCCAGCTCTGAGCCAATATGACTGTGGAGAACTTTTAGGAGTGTCAAGAGCATTGAAAAGAATATGAGGTGCTCTCGCTGCAACAGAGTCAGATGTAACTGATACTGTTCCTATTACAGAACTGCACACTTGTGATACTCACACATGTGCAGTTTGCCTCATAGTCAGCTGTAACATGGCAGAACTGACATGACTACATATGTGCCATACTCACATACACATAGTTTAAGTCAGCACCGGTAAAAGTAAGACCCCATTGAAAATGAGACACTGCATCTTAGCCAGTCTAATGTGTATCAGTACATTGCAGATGTGAGTAAAATTAGGACCCCTCTGAAAATGAGATACTGCATCTCATCAAAGCTATCCTGTGTCAGTACATTGCCAAAATGGATAAAAGGAAGACCCACTGAATATAGCATATTGCTTCTCAGCTAGGCTATCCAGCTGTGTCAGTACATTGTAACAATGCTATAATACCATCAAGAGGTTTTGGAGACATGTGAACTTTGAGAGCAAAGCTTAAGAAATTTTATCATTTTTCCAGCGCCTCTGTGATATGTTGCAGATGAGTTTTACCATTTAAAATAAATAAAAAGAGCCTTAACATTTGTTATAGTGATTTAACTGACAGGCATAATAAAGTCAGTTGTGTACATGTACTGATTTGAGCATACAGGAAAATGTACAGGAGTTTTGTCTCAGTTTTACATGAAAAATACAGAGAAAAGGAGGGTGACCTATAGAGAAATGCTTTGTTCAATCCGAGAACACTGCAGTTGACACCACTATCATTCTTTGTAATTCCCTAGGATGTCCCTTGCAACCTATGAAAACCCTAAAAGATTAGCTGCCTATCATTTATTTACCCTTCCTACAAGTATAAAACCGTAAGAGTTCCAATTGCCCCATAGTCAGCCATATCATGGCAGCACTGACATGACTACATATGCGCCAGATGCACATATGCATAGTTTAAGTCAGTACCGGTAAAAGTAAGACCCCACTGAAAATGAGATACTGCATCTTAGCCAGTCTAATGTGTATTGTAGAAGTGGGTAAAATTAGGACACCTCTGAAAATGAGATCCTGCATCTCATCAAAGCTATCCTGTGTCAGTACATTGCCAAAACAGATAAAAGTATGACCCACTGAGTATGACATATGGCATCTCTGCCAGGCTGTCCATTTGTGTCAATACATTGTAACAATGCTAAAATACCATCAAGAGATTCTGGAGGCATGTGAACATTGAGAGCAAAGCTTGAGAGATTCCAGCATTTGTCCATAGCCTCTGTGATATGTTGCAGGTGAGTTTTACCATTTAAAGTAAATAAAAACAGCCTTAACATTTGTTATAGTGATTTTACTGAGAGGCGTAAGTTGACAGGCACTCAGTCGTGTACATGTATTGATCTGAGCATACAGAAAAATATACAGAAGTTTTGTCCCAGTTTTACATGGGAAATACAGGGAAAAGAAGGATGTCCTACAGTGGAACACTGCAGTTGACATTGCTATCATTCTTTGTAATTCCCTCCCTAAAACATTAGCTGCATAGCCTTTAAAACCCTTCCTATATCCAATGCCACTAATTAGGCCCAGAAAAGGTTAACATAAATCAGCTATTCAGAGGAAATGCTGACACACACACACACAAACACACACACACACACACTGGGAGAGTTCACTAAGACTGTAATTTGACACTACTGCAGTTGACACTGTTATCTGTTGAATGTCATGTCACTAAATTATTAGTCTCCAAAGATAGCAAGTCAAATTGCAATGAAAAAAAAGCTGAGAAAACTGCAGAAACTGGTGTAATCAACAGCCCTCTTGCATTAGCTCTAAAAATGCTATTTACCAAGTTGGATTCAAAAGTAAGCATGTGTTTCTTGTATTCACTCACTGAACCATTACAAGTTTGGGGAGGAGATGTGATTGTCCACAGCATGTGTTTCTTAATCCCTAGGCTACCAAAAGGACTAAAATGAATCTATTTGATTGGGCCCTGGAGAGACATTCAGTCTGCAGCACCACAAGGGTTAAACTGAAGGAATGTAAACAGTGGAAGGATCATTTGAAAACTCCAAAGGAAGTGTTCTTTGGTCTGAATCCTGTAGCTCATTTTCAGAGCTGACGTAATAGGGCTGCAGGCTCCACCTACCTGCAGCCCTAATGAGAGCCATTATAAGCTTATGAGGTTTCTGGGTTGATTTGCCTCACTCTTGTGTTTAGGGGTCCTCCTCTATATGCAGTACTATTTCTTACTTCAGATAGCTTATTGGAGAACAAACACTGAGGTGGGGCACCATGACCCCATACAAAATCCCACCCCCCAATTGGAAAACACAGCAGCTGAGCAGAACTGTAGATACAGAGTTCTGACAGACAGACAGCCCCCTTCCTGACATGGATCCCAAGGTAGGTGATTGCAGCTAAAACTAACAGGGCCAGATCCCCATTCTGCAAGTGAGTTCCCATCTGTTCCAGCACAGAACCACCACAGAGCACCTCAACAGGGCTGAAACTCCATAACAAAGGTAAGTGCTCTGCCTTCTTGGCTCCTCTGATAAGTGCTCACCAATGACTACCATACTACAAAAGACTCCAGTGCCACCCCTTCTTCTTCAGCAAACAGGTGTGGCTGAATACTATTACAGGGCAAGAGTTCCAAACCAGAAATACATGGCTTATTCCTGTTTCATGTTGCAGTGGACTGCTACAGAGCACTACCACAGGACCGAAATTTTGAATGTCCTACTCTCCTTACTAAACATTTGCATGGGACTTTTACTGAAACAAAGTTTGCATTATATTTTGTAGGCATCCTGCAAATGAAAATATATAGAATAAGACAAACATTACTACTCACTGACTTGATTGCAAACTCTCTCTTACTTTAATACTACTCTGCTTCATCATTCTCTATAACACAGCCAAAACCTACCTGACACAACATGCATGCAAACATTCGGCATTGACAAATGCTTGTTACATATTTGTAATCAGTGTGTTTTATATGTGAAAACTACTCACAGTGAAACTCAGTATCAGGTTCCATCATAACTAGATATATTCAGATACAGTACTACTGTCACAATTTTCTAAGTCACAACTACTTGTAATGGTTGTTGTCAATGTTTTTTAAAGCCATAGACAGAAATCTTCATCGGCAGTGTTGTTACTCAGCAGCTCGTGTTGTACAGAAACAACGCTGCACATGTATGCCTCCACAGCCCTTTAGCCTGAGAGCTGTAATGGTTAGCAGGCAAATTATAAGAAGACAGGCAAGTGCAAAGAGATAGCCTTAAATATTCTTTTTTTTTTATCTCTTTTTCTTGCTCCACTGAGCCCCGGAGAACTCTCTCGGGCATTCACTCACCCCAGCTCTATCTCCGGGCCTGAAACTCTCCAGCTTCCTGGCACCAGCCCGGCTATCCCCTCGGCTCTGAGCCCTCCTGAGGTGGAGCCATCCTATCCTCCCAGGGTGCTCTATCTGGAAATTCGGGCTGGGTTGGACTCAGCCCAGGAGCTGGATGATTCCATCCAGTGGAATGTGGCTGCAGCAGTAGTGCCGTCGCCTATCTCTGGGAGCAGGGATTTTCTTGGTTCTGGTCCCCCCTCCACCATCCCCACTCTCCCTGGTGGAACTCGGACATGCAATGGCACCAGGCATGCCTGCCACAGTTCTGCATCTGTCTAGCTTGCCCTGTGCATTGCAGTGCCTCCGGTAGCCACTGGGGGAGCGCTGTGGTGCTGGGCAGAGCCTGAATACCCACCCCCGAGAGAGGACAGCAGTCCTCTGGATGCTTGATCCTTTCTCTTCCCTACCGACCTCTGGTGGCCCAGGCTCATTCCCAAACCTGGGTTGCCGGTGTGGCGTCCAGCACCTCAACCCTCAGGGCCACCAGGCTGGCTAGCCTTGCATATTCTTGACATTTCTTCACTGGCAATGATGATTGAATGACTAGACATGAGGAAACCTGACACTGGACACCATTGTATGCTGGCATGAAAAAAACTTAGAACTGAGCCACCTAATGTATCAGCCTTTAATGTCAAACAAAGATATATGGTCAATTAATTACCATCTTCAAAATAAATTAACTTAGTTCTTGGTGTCATAATTTCATCCCTAACTAGTGCTAAATATTTGCTATTTATGTGAAAATAATAATGCATATTAACTTACTGCATATGGGCTGCAGACATGGCAAAGAATAAGTCAGACAGCTGTAATGACAATGTATATAAAACTAAACTGAAAAGTCTATACAGGCAGAACAGCTGTCTGTACTTGTTACAATATTAATTATAGGCTTTAGGTATTTGCATGATTGGCAAGGGGTACATTACACTCAAACTTGGGAAATGCTGATCTATGGGTTACTCCTCTTTTCACTTAAAGGATTTCTCCATCAGTCTTTTCACTGAACAAAGTAGTATTGTTAAAATCATAAATAATCATCTATAGAAAAAAAGTTAAAAGGGAACATAAGCTTTGTGTTTTGTATTTTATTTGTTTAAAATTGGTAACCCAGACAGGCATGCTGAGCCAACGCTCATTTCCAGTCTCAACCCAGGGAAAAGGGAAGGGGGATACCTCTCTGCTTTATGGCCATACCGCTCCCTCCTGTGCCTGCACTTGAGTCATAGCCCTTTACCGCTCCTCACTCTACCCTCTTCACCTCTCTCCTCCTCCTTGCTCCTCCCCTCACAATCCCTCCTCCCTCTGTTCTTCCTCCCCCACCTGTTCTGTACTTTTTCTTCCTCCCCCCATCTGTGCTGCTTCCTTCAGCACACTATTCCCTGGTGCCCTCACCATTGAAATGTACTCTTGATTGAACCTAGGGGACAGATCTCCTGCCCTGTCCTTGAAAACATTTTAGCCTATAATTTAAAAAACATTAGCCTTCGGTTTTACTGGTCTGATGAACCTCATTTTGTACAGTTTGATTTGTATCTCTGTATAATGTTTGATTGTATAATTTATTGCTCTAATCGGTCCTTACACCCCTCTTCCTCCTCCCCTGAGGACATATCTGGAAACAAACTATGTTTTCAACTTAGTATGTCTTTCCTGGTGAAACTTTTAAAATAACTAATTAACTAACTAACTTAAGAACAGTGGTAGGAAACATTCCAAGGATACAGTGCAAACTGAACATTTCCAACAAGATGCAGGTGCAAATAACAATAAATGGTAATGAGAAGTTTATTCTATACGCAACACCAATGCCCAATTAAAATATCAAAAGCAGGTTGACACAAATAAATGCAGCAGTTGTATTGACATGAACTGACCCCAGGCGAGACAATGGTGGTGGTGAAAAGGGCAAAAGTGGCAGGTAAGGCAAGGGGCTGACATGAGTAGGAGAGGGAGGGGAGGAGCTTTAGCTGGTGCCTAAGGGAAATGGGGAGGATGAGAGATGGAAAGAGGAGGGGAGCTAGTTATAGAGGGAGGGGAGATGATGAGAGAATGCTGACTGCCCAGCAGAGGAGTGAGGGTGGGGGACAGAAAGAAGGTGCAAGGATCCCTGGAGCAGACAATGAAGCAGAGGGCATGGGTGAAAGAAGTATGTCTAGGAAAGATGGCACAAACCCAAACCAGCATTTGGAGATGAAGGAGGTGCAGTGGAACTGGCAACATGGTGTTGGGAGAGGATGGATGGATAGGGAGGAGTACAGGGAGCAGTGATGAGTGTGTGGTGCTGTTGGTAGCAGAGTGCCAGTTGGCATCACAGAAGGTGTTCAGTTTGGCAAGGGAAGAGAAGGGGATAGTACTGTAGACAATATCCACATAGTTGACTGGGAGCACCATTTTGGTAGCCAACTCCCAGCAGGCCTATGGGCAGGCAGTCTTTGTTATAGTACAAGGCTCCAAGCTTAGGGTAGGGCTTGGAATGGATGCCATTGATGTGGATAGAGAAGTCAAGCCTACTATCAAGCCACACACCAAGATTCTTGAAGGAGGGAACCACTTCAAGAGGGGTGCCATCTAGGGTGGAGAAGACAGGGGTGGGGGCTGGACAGCTTCTGCCAGGTGCCAAATGTCATGGGCACTTTTTAGTGTTGACCTAAAGTTGGTTGGACTGAAACCAGTGCAGGACATTGTAGAAATCTTGCTGAAGCAGGACTTCCACTACTGCAGCCAAGGGGTATGAAGTGTAGATAATTTGTTAATGGAATTAGAAATGTGAGTACATAAAAAATCTGTTTAATAACCTCAGTGTACTGTTTCATGTGTTTGTTTTGAAATAGTCTTGTTTTCCTTAATTAGGGTCCCTTGTTAATGCTGCTTTTGCCCCTCCCTTTATTATGTTTATGCTTGCACTTGCACAAAGCAAACTTATTGATATGTTAGTGGATTTGAGAGGTGTGTCATTGTTGGTCCAATGCAGGGCAGTCTGCAGTGGGCTTAAGACTGTCAGACCAATCATCAGCCAGGCTAATCATGACACTGTTCTGGGCTTGCTGGGCAGAAACATTGTGAAGTTCAAAGAAAAGCACACCCGAATCATAGGGCAGCTCTTTGCTTTGATCTGCATGATGCTGCCCAGCAAACAGCTTATCGAATCTTGACCACGTGATTTTTTGTGTACATAATCTACACCAGCCCAAAGCCCCCCAAAACTCCTTTACATACATTCATTCTGCTCTCTAAACTTAGCTCCCCAGCCAAACAATCTTTGCCTTGTTGACTGGACCACCCTCACCTTGTCCTCATCCATTGACACTGCCCTCAATAATTTCCACTCTACCTTTTCGGAAATCTAGGATCGTCATGCATCCACTAAGTTAACTAGGATCAGAGGATCCCACCTCCCATGGATATTTTTTGAGCTTCTGGCATATATGCGAACCAAGGACCAGGCTTGGAAGAACTACATTTAATCCTGGTCTCCCACTGTACTACTCCATTACAGGCAACTCCAAAATGCCTGTACGAAGGCTACTAGGCATGCCAAGACAAAATACTTCTCATCTTCTTTCCATGCCAATATAAATCACTTTTCCAAATTCTGGAAGGTAGTCAGATTACTATTCTTGCCCCCCTCCAGTCCTATAATCCCTACTCTTGCCAGTTCAACTGGAACGATCTCTGACCCACCAACTGTTGCTGCAACTTTCAATACCTTCTTTACCTCCTGTGTCTTACTCTCTGCCTTCTCACCTGCCTGTCACCTGCCTCCACAAGGAAGCACCACTTGTGGTCAACAGGAATTTTGCGACCCCAGCACAGCAACTGCACAATACTGACACCAGTATTATGCCATCACAAAAGAGATTTTTTTTTGTGGGGGCTATGCCCCTCACACACCCCGCATTTCAATATAATCAACTCCAGGTCAGAGTTATTCTGGGAAGGGGGCAGAACACTGGCGGAAGCCACATTGGTGAAAAAAGACCATTATAACGACTGTCACTGTAATGGTCTGTTTTCAGGTTTTGCTGTCATGGTGTCGCTCTCGAGTGGGCCACCGCCTCCACAACTGTTCACAACCCTGCCACCTCTAGCCAATTTTCCTTCTCTCCTATTACACCAAATGATACCTTCAAGGCCCTCCTCTCCTTAAACCCCTCCAAAGGCAAGAACCCTGATGGCCTTGACCCCAAACTGCTCCACCTCTCCGCACCTGCTATCACCGCACCACTGGCCTCTCTACTCAACTTTTCCTTTTCTCTATCCTCAGGTCCCTCCAACTGGAAACATTCCACGGTCATCCCTCTCACTAAAGGCGGTGACCCCACTTCCACAGGGAACTATCACCCTATCTTCCTACTACCTATCCTAGCTAAGCTTCAAGAACACATCATTCTTGCCCAATTCACCACCTACATTGATGCCATTTCCTTTTTCACACCTTTTCCAGTCTGGTTTCCACAAATCCCCCCCCCCTTCACCATCACCTCTATAATACGTCTCACAGACTCCATACTCTCCAAGATGGATTTGGGTCACAAAACCTATGCCATTTTTGTCGATATGGCAAAAACCTTCGACATCATATCCTACTCCTTACTCCTCCAAACACTCACTGGGGCTGAATTGAACCCCACTGCCACGGCTTGGTTTCATTCATACCTGACAGGCAGAACCCAATACATCAAGATTGCCTTTTCCCACTCCACTCCTCTCCCTATCACCACTGGAGTTCCTCAGGGCTCAGTATTTGGCCCTATATTATTTTCTATCTTCCTTAATGACCTCCTTTCTGCCTGCTCCTCTGGGCAAATCCATATGTATGCGGACAATAGGGTCTATATACATCTAGCATATCACATATTGATGCACAGGTTAGTCTGCAATAGGATTTCACCAAGGTTCAGAAATGGCTCCAGTCAAATCAGCTGTTCCTGAATGCTAAAAAGACAGTCTCCATGTTTTTCAGCACCAGGCAGAGACTATCTTCTTTTACCTCTCCCCCAGTGTTTCACACTCTGGATGCTACTTTGATTGGGAACGTCCCTTCCTTCAGATACCTTGGAGTCTGGCTAGACCGCCATCTGGACTTTCCTGCACATGTGGATGCAATCCACAAAAACCTCCACCCCAAGTTTGGTGCCTTGTATAGAAACAAGGATTGTATTCCTCCATCAGCCCTGTGCACTATCATGCAGAAAATGATCCTTCCTACCTTTGACTATGCAGACATAGTCTACAGTGCCGCCCCAAAACTTCCCTGGCAAGTATTGACACCCTTTTTAATTCCTTCTATCATTTCATATTCTCCTGCCCCTCCCACATTCATCACCATGATCTTTACTCAGCCACGACTCTCCTCTCTTTGGAGTCTATGCGCTTGTCACACAGTGCCACCTTCAAGGTCAAATTCTGGGTAGAGAATCTCCCCACCTATCTTTCATCTCTCATCTCAGCCTCACTCCTGAGTTCTTACTCACTTCAGAATACTGACTCCCGCTCTTTCACCATACCTCACCTCTCTACCTCTGCTGGCCAATCTGCCTTCTCCTATCAATGTCCTAAGCTTTGGAATGCCCCCGTCAAATATCTGATATTCACCCTCTCCTAGAACTCTATCTTCCCTATTGCGTGCCTATATGGCCCACTCCTACTCCTGCCAAACCATTTGACAGCTGTGCTTTGCCTCTAGATTACCTTTTTTGTTCTTCCACCCTCCATGCCTAGCACAGACGCTACCCTTCACAGCACTTTGAATACCTCCCAAGTACCCAATATGTCTATTCCCTAGTCTGTCTTATATATACAATATTCTTGTAGTATCAGCTGTACGTCTGTACCATGTATATATATTTTTCAATTAGCAATCCCTTTGTTAGTAACTCATAATGCTACTCATGGTCAGCTGCATTTTTTCACAGCTCTAACTGTTATTGCACTTACTGTATCCTTTGTTTATAGATTTCTGCTTTGTATCTTGTCACCCACCTTGACTATGTTTTGCTGGATTGTGCTATATTTTGATGTTGTCATTGTATTGCTCTGCTTGTTCCTCCACTCTCCTCCCCGGGACGTATCTGGAAATGAGTTGTCCGGTTTAGTGTACTTTCTTGGTCAAACATTTCAATAAATAAATACATAAATAAGCCTGTGCCTCATCCTCCTATCAATACAACTGCCTACTACCAAGTACCCCTCCCATCTTTCTGTTGCTTCCCATGCCCTGGTCCATTAAAATAGCTCCCTCCCACTGCCAAGTATTCCTCCCACCTCCTGATTCTTGCCATGTCTCAGTCCAAGAAAACAATTTCCTCCCACTGCCAAGTATCCCTCCCACCTCCCTGTCACTTCCCATGTCCCACTCCACAAAAGCAACTCTTTCCCACTACCAAGTATCTCCCCCCACCTCCTCTGTTGCTTCCCTTGCCCCATAAATGTTAAATGGAGTCACTGATCAAAGAGGACCTCATAGACTACCTGGACAGCAGCAGATTCCAGGATAGTAAATAACATGGTTTCATGGCAGGAAGATCTTGTCAGACTAACCTAATAGTTTTATTTGACTGGGTGAGAAAGGAATTAGACAAGGGTCATGCTGTGGTCTGCTCTACTTTGACTTCAGCAAGGCTTTTGACTCGGTACCTCACAAACAATTGCTCAAGTAGATGGAAGACCTGGGTGCAGCTATTCCCATAGTGAACTGGGTTGATAACTGGCTAGAAGGGAGGCAGCAGAGGGTGGTGGTCACTGGGGTTAAATCAGAGGAGAGAGAGGTTATGAGCGGGGTTCCACAGGAATTGGTCCTGGGTCCAGTCCTCTTCAACATGTTCATTAGTGACACTGGAGAAGGAGTCCAGGGCAGGTTGTGTCTCTTCACAGATGACACAAAACTATGTAGGAGGGTGGATAGTTATGAAGGAATAAGGGAAATACAGAGAGACCTACAAAAGTTAGAGGGGTGATCAAAGGTCTGGCAGTTAAAATTCAATGCTTGAAAGTGCAAGGTAATGCACCTACGGAAAAAGAAACCAAGACAGAGTACTGGATGGTAGGAGAGAAACTTAGTATTACAGCTGAGGAACGGGATCTGGAAGTTATCATTAGAAACTCAATTAAACAATTGAGTCAGTGCAACAAGGCACATAGCAAGGCTAACAGGATGCTGGGATGTATTGGGAGGAGTATTGATAGCAGAAGAAAAGGGGTAATACTTCCCCACTACAGATCCCTAGTGAGGCCTCACCTAGAGTACTGTGCCCATTTCTGGAGTCCTCGCCTCAGAAAGGATAAGGGTAGGTTGGAGACAGTGTAGCACAGAGAAACAAAAATGATTCAGGGCCAGCAGGGCAGATTCTATGAGGAGCACCTCAAGGCACTAAATATGTACTCACTGGAGACCAGAAGGGAGAGGGGAGATATGATAGAGACCTTCAAGTTCCTTAAAGGAATTAACAAAGTGAACTGTAGGGAACTATTTAGTCTGAATACCAGTTTGCAGTCAAATGGACAAGAATGGAAATTAACAGGAGGCAGGTTCAGGAGAGATGTGAGGAAGTACTACTTTATGGAAAAGTGGTGGAACCTTGGAAAAGTCTGTCAGCTGAAGTGGTGGGTGCAAAAACAGTCAGGGGATTCAAGCAGGGCTGGGACATTATGAAGGGAATAGTGGTTACAGGGCGCAACAGGACCAAGGAGGAAAATACAGAGAAGATGGGGGTGGTGGGGTTAGTACACTGGAGGAACAATAGGTTCTAGGGATTATAGGGAATTTGGGCAGACTGGATGGACCTCTGGTCTTTTTCTGCCATCATTGTTTACATTTCTATGTTTCTAATTGACACTGGGGTGCCCAGTACCCAGTGTCGATACCTGAAATAAAGAAAACCATTCATTGTAGTCTTTTTATATGTTTTTACACCCTGTAAAAAAGAAAACTGTCATCAATGTCTGTTGCCACCTCCCTACTGCCATTACCCATACCTCACCTGACCCACACACTCATCACTCTCCACCCTGCCCCACACCCCTTACTTAGCAACTGGGATCAAATGCCATAATCCTCTCTGAACCAGAAACATGTCTTTACTCTTCAATGCCAGACCAGAAGCTAAGGAAATCAGGTAAGCACATCAGTATACTGCAGTGCATTCCTGACTTGTACTCACAAGTTGGTTATTTTTTATATTTTTTCCCGCCAAAATTTTCAACATGGCTTTTTTGGGACCATACCTCATGAGCAAGGCAGATGAAAATTTTTCAAATCCGGCCCAAAAAGGTGATTTCTCGGTCGCTCCATGAAATCACCTTTTACTTATTTATTTATTTATTTATTTATTTATTTATTTATTTGTACATCGGTTTACAACCTTTGAGCCAGAGGCTCATTTCCAAAGGTACCTCATCACATTGAGGACAAATACATAACAGACTTTGGCTACAGCATATGGGTTACATAGTTAGCAAGCATATGTGATTACAACAGTTAAACAGATAAGCAGTTTAGTTACAATGGCACATTCTTGCATGATGGTAAGAGCAAGCAGCAGGATAATAGCAGTTCAATCAGCAATGGGTGAGGATTAAAGAGGTGTGGTGTGGATGCATAGCAGGTCATTGTCAGGAGCACAGAGGCTATGCCTCAATTATAGACAGGTGCAGCTACGATATTAAATAGTTGGCTCAAGTGTGTTTTGAATTTGGAGATTGTGGGGGCATCCGAGATGGGGGCAGGGAGTGAGTTATACCAGGATGGAGCTCTATAGCAGAAGGACCTCTGCCAAGGGAGGTCCTAGATCTTGGGACCAAAAAAGTGGCCTTGCAGGAGGTCCATGTACAGATCAAGGGTTGGGCTTGGTGGAGGGAGGCTGTCAGGCCAGGTGGGGATAGCCTGAGAAGAGTTTTTTTTGTTATCTGGCAGGTTTGGTATCGGAGATGTTCGTCTAGATTCAGCAGTATTGCCATGTCATAGAGCTGGCATGAATGCATGAGCCTGGTGGCCCCAGTGATTAGTCTGCATGCCTTATTTAGGATGAGGCAAATTTTATTGAGGGCGGTCATGTCAGCAGCACCGTATACTAGTAGGCCACAGCCAACAAGGGATAATATAGAGGATGTAACTGCTAGATGGAGGGCAGCAGGGGGGAGACAGTTTTTATAGCGGTATAAGATACCTAGCTGCACAGTAGTGGCTGAAGCAAGTGCATCAATGTGGATGTGGTAGGTGAGGGCTGAGTCAAAGGAGACCCCAAGGTACTTGTAGGAGTGGACTTGCTCTAGTGGTTGTTTGGAGCAGGGGAGGATATGGAGTGGGAAGTTGCTGGCTCTGTTTTGGGGGTGGGCAAAGAGCATTGTTTTGGTTTTTTTGTTTTTTTGAGATTAATGACCAGTCTTTGCTCTTTTTTTGGGCAGAATTTGAACATTTTCGCCTACTGGGTTCATTTAAACATGGCTGATTTTTTGCACCACCTCATGAATGTGGCAGGTGTCAGTTTTCAAATCCTGCTAAAATGTGTTTTTGCACTTATAGTGCGAAATGATGTTTCAGCTAGTATTTTATAAATGACAGCTGTCATGTTCATAAGGAGGGATCATAAAAAGACAATGTTGAAAATTTGGTGTCAAAATGTGAAAAAAAAAATAAAGTTATGAAGAAATGTTGAATTGTTTCAACATTTACTTTTAAGCTTATTTTTGCTTTTAGATTTTGTCCCCTTAATGTTCAACATATCCATTGTGTTACACCACCTCATTAACATTACAGGGGCCAGATATTCAAAACTTTGCCCCGGGGCTAGATTAGCACTGCCCGGCATGCTAAATTAGCCTGGAACCAATCAATCCATCAACTTTATTTAACCAGGCATAAACACCATTGAGCAAGCTCATTTTCAAAGTGGTCCTGAACATTAATACAATACAATACATAGTCAAAGATGCGGTAATCAACAATGCAAAGACATTGTACAGGTGATGGTCAATACAGGCCTATACATACTGGTCTGACATAGGTGCATGCAGTTACAGTTCATAAAAAATTTACAGGAGATGGAAAAGCTGACAATCCTAGGCTGTCACCAGCTTATTGGTAATAAGTAGGGAGAGGAAAGATGGGAGAATTGGTGTGTTAGTGGGAGGGGATAGGATGAAGAGGGCCAGGATTAGAGGGGCTAGGCTACTGAGTGCTGGTTATCCTTTACTAGGGATGTGAGGTGAGCGGGATTCTATATGTAGGATTCATGGGAGGAACCAGAGGCTAAGGGCTCAGGGTCATCTAAAACAACTGCATGTTTCCTTCAGATATTCAGCTATCAGAGCTTTGAATGTGAATAGACCTGGAAACGAGGAAAGCTTTAATGAGCTTTGCATGGCATTCCAAAGTGATGGGAGTGAAAAATTGATTGTGGCCGAGCCATATGTTGTTTTCACTCTAGGAATCTGGAAACAGAGTATAGAGAAGCGTCTCAGGCCATAAGATCCCTTGACCCATTTGAAGAGGCTCAAAATGTATGCAGGAAGATTATCAGACAGTGCTCTATACAGCCAGAGGAGAGCATTTATTTTCCTCCTAGTTGAAAGTGAGAGCCATCCCGACTCCTGGTACAGTAGGCAGTGGTGAGTACTAAGGGGTAGGTTAAAGATAAATCTTAAGGTCTGGTGGTAAAGAGTGTTGGGTTTGTTGAGCACCGTTGAGGGACAATGATTGTAGAGAAAGTCAGCATAGTCCAGTACGGGTAGGAATGTGGATTGTACTAGTCTCTTTCTAGCCTCTAAGGTAAGCAGATGTTTAATATGATAGAATAAGCCTAACTGCTGCCTTAGTTTCTTCGAGACTTCATTCAGGTGGCACAGAAAGTTAAGCTTATTATCAGGCCAGAACCCTAGGTGTTTAAAGGTTTCAACTATTTCAAGGGGTTCATCTAAAAGTGTTAGAATCTGGGGAATATGTATTGGTCTGGGGACTGCCTTTAGTGAGAGAATCATAGCTTTAGTCTTTTAGGCGTTAAGGAGGAGCTTGTGTTTGATGAGGTTATATTGGAGAGTAATGAAGTCTTGCTGTAAGTTCTCGTGGGCCAAGTCCAAGGATGAATTTGTGGTGCAGAGTACAGTATCGTCTGTAAATAAGTGTACATTAGCTGAGCGCAGATGTGTGTCCAGGTTATTGATATAGATTACAAAGAGGATTGGGCCCAGTATGGAGCCTTGGGGGACACCTCGTAAAAGAGATTTTTGTGGAGACAGATCACCTGCAGCTTTGACTTGTTGTAACCTGTTGGTGAGGAAGTTAGTGAACCATTTGATTGCAGGACTATCGAGACCGATATTGCTCAGTGCTGTAAGCATGATGTTGCGATCCACAGTATCGAAGGCCTTACTAAGAACAAGAAAAAGGGCAAACACATGTTTCTTAGAATCCAGGGCAGTTTACCAATCTGTGGTTACTTTTGCGAGGGCAGATACTGTGCTATGTTTGGCTCTAAAGCCAGATTGTGCAGGGTTTAGCAATTTCTGCGAATCCAAGTGTTCTCTAATTTGGGCATTGACAATTTTTTCAAGTAGTTTTGACAGAACGGATAGTATAGAAATGGGCCGGTAATTATTCAGATCGCTTGGATCCCCAGACTTGAATAATGGTAAGATGTGGGCAGTTTTCCATGACACAGGTAGTTCACCTTGCTTCAAAGAGCTGTTGAATAAATGGGTGATGGGGGCAGTCAAGTAGAAATGGCCAAGCTTTAGGAAGTAAGGTTCAATATTATCTGCACCAGCAGTCTTTTTAGTGTCCAGAGATAGAAGTAGGTCCTCTACTTGTTTAAATGTGACTGTATGAAAGTTGAAATAAGGTGGGATGAGGTTGATTAGGGTTAGGATTAACATTAGAGTCGGCAGCGGAGTCCCCTAGCAGGCTGAGTTTGTTGATAGGTGAGGTGTCAAAAGCTAGCTCTGCAGTGGCAAAGTGTTCGCTGAGCTGCTTTAGTACAGCAGCTCTGTCCATGTAGGTAATTCCAGCAGACACAATTTTGGCTGGGAGGGAAGAGTCAGTAGAATATCCTTCAACCTCTTCTAGTTCTGCTTGGAAATATCTAGCTTTTTCAGACCTAATTAGTTTGGTGCATGCTAACCAATCTGCCTACAGGTGAGATTTCCTCGATCTTTTCCACCAGTAGTCTCTGTCCTTAAGTGCTTTCTTCAGGATGGGAGAGAACCAGCCGGGCAGTCTTTTTTTAGATCTGATCAGCCTTAGTGGGGCATGTTTGTGTATTAGTCCCATTAAAAGGCTATGAAAGATATTAAATGCCTCGCTAAGGAAGGGGGCTAGGTCGAAATCCTGCCATCTGCTGTTATTTAGGTCTTTCAGGAAAGTGTTCTGGCAGAACTTTTTCAGGCATCTTTTCAATTTGAATTTGGCAGCTGGTTTTATTTCAGAAGAGTGTCTGATGCAGGCAGTAGCACAGTGGTCACTTATGTCATTGAAGAACACTCCGGTATAAGAAATGTTATGAGGCTTGTTTACTAACATGAGGTCCAGAAGAGAGCTATGCTTAGGATATTTTCTGTTAGGTCTGGTGATTGCAGGTGTCATTTGTACCAGTCCAGCTGCATCACAGAGATCCTTCAGCTTCTTGGGGCTGTCATCATTCCAGTTTTGATTGAGATCCCCCAGTAGGATACACTCAGTGTTAGCTGAGTTAATTAGGCTTTGGAGATGTGGTAGGAGGGCCATGCCACCAGAAGGCAGTCGGTAGCAGGCTGCAATAAGGAGTGTCTTCTCATTGGAAAGGGATAATTTTAGTGTCAGGCATTCAAATTCTTTAGCCTTCGAGGTGCAATCAACGACCGTGACTGCGAATTTGCTCTTAACATATATTACGACCCCTCCTCCTCTAGATGGTCTATCACATCAGTAGGTATTGTATCCCGGTATGTTGATAGATTTGTCTGGGGTCGAGGGCATAAGCCAGGATTCAGTTATCATAAAGAAATCGGGAATTGCATGTAGAGCCCAGGTCTGTATGAGGTCAAGTTTCTTCAGTAAACTGCAAACATTAACGTGAAGAAAGCTAAGACCTTTGTATTCTGGGAGGTCTGCAGGGGTGTCCAGAGGAGAAGGTAGGCCTCTGTTTAGTTCAGTGTTTCCAGAGCATAGTAGGAGAATTAGTAGTAGTTTCTTGAGGTAATGTCTTAACCTGCTGAGTAGTCTTTTGTTGCTCCATCTGGTATAAGTTGGTTTAATGATGACTATTTTATGGGCAGTATCGCAATTTGATAGGGATATTGCATAGATAACTACTATGGCTGACAAGGTCAGAGGCATTCGCACATGTTCTCTGGTCACTGCCTGGTGTGAGGAGGGGCACGACCATGAGGGAGTCGTCCCCGCTGTGTGTTGCCATGGTTTATCAAGAAGGGGAAAATCTTGGTATTCCTCAAATGAGGAATTTTGGCCTTGGTGCAGATTGGAAACTGACATTTCGATCGGGCCAAAAATTAGTAGTATGAGGCAACTATAAAGGAGAGTATCTACATGTGGCATTTTTAATAAAGAATTGTCTCCTAATACTGGTATCATGCCCGAGGTTGACAGGACTGTTCAGTAACAGCTTCTTTAAGAAGGCAGGGTTATCTAGGGATGAGGGCTAGACGACAGGCGTGGCTGATCTTACTTTGTCCAACAGGCAGGTAGAGGGTTGGCCCAGCTGTCAGTGGAAGAGCATTTAATAAAGGCCAGGGTCGGGGCGGTGGTATGGGAAGAAAAATCACATGAAAGGTATAAACAGCGAGGGGGCGGAGGTGCCCAGGGCAAGGAAACAGGTTGGAGAAAAGCTGCGGAGAGTGGAGTGTCTAGGCAGCCAATTACAGGCAGAGCCGTAAGGGCAGCAACCAATCACTGGTGATCCCAGTCAGGGCTCCAAGGCATTCCCTAAGGTTAGACAGCAGGCTTACCTGATTTGGAAGGCTCCTAGGCAGGAAGGTGGAGGGCGTGCAGCCGCAAAAGCGTGTGGCAGTGACCCAATCAGGGGCTCTTGGAGCTGGAAGAAAAACAAAGTAGGAGGTTTACATAAGGACAGACAGGACAAAGGAGCCAGAGAAAAGCACAATAGTTGAATTGGGGGGTAGGGGGGGTGATTTTGCAAGACGAAGGTAGACAAAGCAAGGAGAGGGGGGTGAAAGGCAGATGGCTATGCAATTTAGATTGGGGCCGCTTAGCCCAGGGCTATGTTAGGAACAGGTTTAAGTGTGAGGGGGAGAGAGAGAGAGAGAAGAGAGCAAGTATCTAAAGGAAGTTTAGAAATAAAAAGGCAGAGAAAAGCAGCCAAAATTAATAGCTTTCAGAAATACAGTAGTCCCAGGATGTTTAACACGTCTGCATTGAGCTGTAATTTCCCCAACAACAAGCAATCACATTTAAAAAAAAACACAAGAAAGGTAAAAACAGTGAGTGGGCGGAGGCGCCCAGGGCAAGGAAACAGGTCAGAGAAAAGCCATGGAAAGCGGAGTGTCTAGGCAGTCAATTACAGCCAGAGCCATAAGGGCAGCAGCCAATCACTGGTGATCCCAGGGAGTCTTTATCCAATCAGGGCTCCAAGGTATTCCCAATGGTTAGAGAGCAGACTTACCTGATATGGAAGGCTCCTAGATGGGCAGGCGGAGAGCACGCAGCTGGCTGGCTTCTCCAGCCACGGCTACAAAAGCGTGTGGTGGTAGCCCAATCAGGGGCTCTTGGAGCTGATTTGGAAGGCTCCTAGGTGGCCAGGTGGAGGACGCGTGGCCAGCTGTCTTCTCCAGCCGCGGCCGCAAAATCACGTGGCAGTAGCCCGATCAGAGGCTCTTGGAGCTGATTTGTAAGGATCCTAGGTGGACAGGTGGAAGGCACAGGGCTAGCTGGCTTCTCCAGCCGCGGCCCCGAAAAGTGTGTGGCGATAGCCCAATCAGAGGCTCTTGGAGTCCACTATATTCAAAAGGGATAGCCCCAGTGCTAAACCTGCTGAATATAGTGTGCTAAGGAAGCTGGGCAAACTGAGCTGGGAGTGCAGTGCAAAAATAGCCCGGGAAATAAGACAGCTCTGAATATTGCAACCAGGAAGTGCAAACCACAACAGCAGCCCAGTGCACAGTGATGTGAAGGAAGGTAGAGGTGAACCACGTGTGTCCTAGCAAAGGAGTGGATTCAGTAAAGCTGCAAGCACCAGCGCATGTGAAATTCTGCTGAAATGTACCATGTTTCCAAAATGTTTGCGTGGTACAAATGTTTGCACAGTGCAAAAATTTGCTATATTCAAAAGTGACATGCAAATGAGCCTACTTAGGCAGTCTGTGGGAAAACACCCAGATTAACATCTCATTATGTTCTGATTTGCATGCAGTTTGCCCAGCACTATTGCAGGGTCATACAGCTCTACCTGTAGGTCAGTCTGGAAGTAAAGGGGCAGGCTGGGTCTGCCCACAGCTCCACCTGTAGGTCAGTCTGGAAGTGTATAGTGGTAGCTGCAGGCTACAGTTGTACAGAACCGCACAGAATATCGTGCCCCAGGGGACTACACAGCACAGGCACAGGTGGTGGTCCTGTATGCAATTGTCAAACTGTAGTTCCTGCTACAGTGCACAGCAGACACTACAGTAATAAGGGGGACAGTGCTGTGAGGGACACAGCAATGCCTATGGTGTGTAGGGCATCAGTGACTGCTGCACTTTACACAGTGACAGGCCCATTTTGCAGGTGTGTACTGACAGTGGACATTACTGTTATGCTGTTATGCGATCCACAGATGCTGCACCACTGGCATGGGATAATCACAGTGACATATACATGGCTGGCTGTGTGTGCTGTGGTGTCTGCACAGATGTGCGGTATGTGGCCGGGTGGGGGCACATACTATCAGATAGGCACACTGGTGTTGGGGTATTCCCTATACTGGACCATTTGTACTGTGTGGATTGTCCCAGCCTTGTGGCAGCAACCAGTATGTGGTGCAAGCTGGCCACCTGTACACCCTCTCCTCAACACCCTCCATGCCCCCAGTGCTGCATGTGTGTGCTGGATTCTGTTGGTGTCCACCGAAGGGTGGTCTGCAGGTGTGTGCTGTATGGACACACTGCCATGGTTTTCACTGGGTGCAGGGTCACCCCTTAATGCCTGGCATAGCTAGAACTGGTGGCAGATGATGGCAACATACTGTAGGAGGTGCCATCCATGTGCAGCATGTTTCTTCCATGTCTGATCTATGTTTAATATTTACTGGTTAGAGTCAATATACCACCACTGGCAGACCCTCGCAAACCCCATTATTCACACTTGTGAATTACTGAGTTCCATGAATCATGGTTCTATGTCACACAAAGCTACAAAGATGCACAAAGCTAGTTTGCCCAGATTTAAGACTACCTTTTCCCGGGCAGTAATTTACACTGCGAAAAGTGTCACACTAAGTCACGCAAAAACACATTGCGTGGCACTAATGCACTGAATATAGCATTGCACATGTATTTATGTACACACACCCTCTTTTTACCCCTTACATACATTATAGTTTTGCCTGGTGCTAATATAGTTTGCCAACATTATTTGACCTTTTGAATACAGCAGACCAGCGCAAACCCGGCACAAACCCTGCGCAAATGCTTTGCGCCCAGTACAAAGTTTTGAATGTCTGGCCCCAGGTGTCATTTTTCAAATCCCCTCTGAAACAAATTTTCGCAGTTGCACTGCAACATCACCTTTTCAAATGGGATTTAAAAAATTCCACCTGTTTTGATTATAATGTCAGGTCATAAAAAGATTATGTTGGAAAGTTGGGATCAAAATGTAGGAGTCCACTGAAAATTAGATATTGCTTCTGAGCTGGCCTATCCTGGTTAAATAAGTCTGAAAATGTATAAAAGCGGGACACCACTGAAAATGAGATATTGCATCTCATCTGGTCTGTCTTGGGTAAATATATAGTTAAAATGTGTAAAAGCAAGTCCCTCAAGCGGTGAACATTCAACACGGACAAATGCTTGCTTTTAAAGCAGCAGTGCAATGAAAAATGTTTTACAAAAAAAGCTGGCTTCAGCGACATTTAATAAAAATATTACACCTGTTAAATGTACTTGTCTAGTTACCTCCTATGCTGTGCAACATTAGTATTTTTTATTTTCTTAACCCTAACCCTAGTCAGGTCTACAATGCTGTTTCAATGCAAACTGTGGCGCCCATCTTTTTTTCGTGAGAAAAAAAATAATTAAAAACATTTATGAAATACTCAAATCTTGAGGGAATTAGAAAATTGTACCGTGAAATAAAACTAGATGATGCCTGGGATCTTTTATAGTAAAAAAGGAATAGTTTGAAATGTTTTGCCCAATTTTGTTGCACTGCTATTATAAATTACTTATGCATTTTAGAACCTGGTGACATCAGTCGTGCAGAGGTGATGCATGGAAAGCTGCACTTTAGGCTTCCACTCAATTGATGTCACTGTGTTCTGAACTCAGAAGTAATTAAGAAATGAATATTAGTCAAAAAAATGCAGCATTAGCAAGGAACCCTGCAATGCACTGAGGATATTCAACAGGCTCCAAACATGCCCAAATTCTTAATTATACTTATAAATGTAAGAAAACAAGATGGACAGCCCCTTTAAGAGCCTGCAAGTGTTATCTGTTAGACAGTGCCAAGCTGGTCCACTGGAATATTGTTTTCATAGTCTCCAATGAGGTTTGGAGATTTTTTATGATGGCATTTGATCATCCACAGTGGTCCTTTATTCCTGATGAGTTGATTGCACAGGTGCACTGTATATACCTCTGGGAGATTGTTCTGCTATAGCCAGAGTCAAGATCTCATAAGCCTTCAGTGTGGGGTCATTGATGTAAGGCTCCTGTAGAGAGGGAGCCCTCCAAACTGGCTTAGTGGTAACAGATACCATTACTGTACAATGCTACCGAGTCACCATAAATGATCATTTTCTCCTTCACAAGTGAGGGTGGTTTATATCCACATAGTAGAAATAGCATTGTGCCTCCACCCAGGGAAAGATGTAAGTGGTCTTGGTGACATTTCAGTACACTTTCCTGGGATATTGTACCTATAAGTTTCACCACTTCGGTCACCCCCCTTGTAGAACCCACACAATGGCAAGACATTCCCACTAATTTGCATGTAGCAGTACACTTTGTAGAGAGTAATGCACAATGACATAAAGCGAAACATAACTTTATTTTGGGGTCAGACTCTAAAGGGTGAGAAAGAGGGTAAGTGCATTATGGGGCCATAGTGGGGGTCCTCAGAAGGGAGACCCCAAGGAGGCAAGAAAAGGCCCACAGCTGAGGAGAATGAAGCCGCTGGTGAGGGACACTGTTGTTAGGTGGATAGACTTGGGAGCAGGAGGAGGAAGGCAGAAGGAGGAAGGGAGGTGAAGTGCCTTAGAGGTGCTTCAGTTTTGAGGGATGGAGAGTGGATCCAGAGGATCTCTAGGGAAGCAGAAGACAAAAGGGAGCTAGATGCCATTGTTCACCTGAGGACAAATGACCTGGCAAGGGACAGGGTAAGGGTAGTGCATGGAAATTTCAGGGAGATGGGGAGGGACCTGAAGCAGGTGGCATGCATGGTGGTTTTTGCCAAGGTGCCACCTTTATACATCCGAGAAGAGAAAAGGACACTCCATACCAGGCCTTTCAACAAATGGTTGAAAGCATGGTGCATAAAGGAGGGTTTCAGCTACATTGGGGACTGGGGGTCAATCTGGGAAGATATTGGCCTCTATAGGGGAGACGGCCTACATCCTTCCAGGAAGGGAACTGAAATCATTAGTGGAAGGTTTAAATGCTACTTGGATAAGCATTTTAACTAGCTATGGGGAGAGGGGCTGTAGAACTAAGGGAAGCAACAATTGCCCCACCTCAGATGATGAAGCAGCAGGAAAAGATAGCCTGAGGAAAGTAAACTCCCTCATGGAAGTGGCTCATGAAGAGATGGGTGGGGACAAGGCAGAGGAAAAGTGGGGAATAAATCAAAGAAGCAGGAGGGAAGGAAGGACTAAGGAGACAGGAAAGGGAGATGGTAACATGGGAAGAGGTGGGTCAGGGTAACATCATAGAACAGCACAGGCAGGAGAGGGGAGCAGGGATGCAGGCAGGGAAGGAATAAGTTATGGAGAGCCATATGCACCTATACAGGGAATCTGGCAAATAACATTCTGGATTTGAAGGCTATCATGGCAGAGCTAGCCTGGTTTTGGTGGCCATAACTGAGTCTTAGTGCATTGACAGCCACAACTGGGACATAGCCATACCACACTACTCTCTGCCCAGAAGAGATAGAGAAGAGAGGTGGGATAGGGGCATTGTACTATAGGTAAGGGAGGGAATGAAAACCATGGAAGTGCAGGGGCACCAGGAGGAAAAGGAAGAGCTGGAGGGGCTGAGGATCACCCCGGAGACAGGTTAGGGCCACTATCCATACAGGGGTTGTATACAGATCTCCAGCACTTGGAGAGGAGTTGGATAAAGTACTTGAGAAAGCCATTATCAGGATGGCAAGTAAAGGGGAGGAGCTGATAGTTGATGACTTCATTCTGTCAGATGTTGATTGGAGCCTGCCAGCAGCAACTTCAGCAAATAACAGGACCATTGTTGACTTCCCTACAAAGGACTTTTCTCAGGCAACTAGTCACTGAACCCATTAGGGATGGGCCAGTGCTAGACCTGGTGCTTACAAATAGGCATGGCATTGCAGATGTCACAGTGGAAAGTCTCATAGTTACCAGTGATCACCATATGGTTTTAACATTAAGAAGGGAACAGAGGCAAACCACATGAGGATGATGGTCCTAGACTTTAGGAGGGTGGAGCATAAAGAAATGGGAGACTGCCTCAGAAACTGTCAAGTGGGGAGGGACTGCCAGGGAGGGGTAAAGGTACAGTGGGGGAAAATAAGAGAGGGAACAATTAAGTCAAACATCCTCTGCATGAAGGAAGTGAGCAAAAGCAGAAGGATTCTCTAGGGAAGTGGCCAATGTGGAGAAGAAAAAAAGGTGGCATTCAGGAGGTATAAGGAAACAAGAAGAAGGAAGACAGTGAGAAGTACCAAGTAAAACAGAGGGAAGCAGGAAAGGCAGTGAAGAGAGCAAAGACACAGATGGAGGGAAAAGATAGCCAAGGAAGTAGCTAGAGGGGATAACACTTCTTCAGCTACGTAAGTGAGCAGAGGAAAACAAAAGGAGGATAGTGAGGATAAGGAGGGTGGTGGGGGGACTGTATAGAAGAGGACGAAATAGCAGACATCCTGAATAGGTAATTTTGCACTGTCTTCACAGTGAAGAAGGATGGACCATCAGGGAGCAACATGAACAAGGGGTGGGGTTAAACACAAGTCTATTTTCAGAGGAAAGAGTCTTAATTGAGATTTGTAGCTCTAAAAGTGGACAAGGCTATGGGACTGGATGGGATACACCCAAATGTACTAAAGAAACTCAGGGAACTGCTAGCTGCCCATGGAAACAGGCATGGTTCTGGAGGACTGCAGAAAAGCAGACATGGTCCCTCTACATAAGAGTGGCAGCAGGGCAGAGGCTAGTAACTATAAGCAGGTCAGTCTCACCTCAGTGGTGGGGAAATTAATGGAAACTATGTTAAAGGAAAGATTGGTAGAGTGTCTTAAAGCCAGTGGGTTGCAAGACTACAGGCAGCATGGATTCAAGGGGGAAGGAGGTCATTCTAGACAAATCTTATTGATTTCTTTGACTGGGTGACCACAGAAGTAGATCAGGAGAGGGAAGACGACATGACCTATCCAGACTTGTGCAAGGCCTTTGATACACTGCCACACAGGAGACTGATAAAGAAACTGAGCAGCCTAGGGGTGGGATCCAAAGTGGTGAATTGGGTTAGAAACTGGTTAACAGATAGGAGACAGAGGGTGGTGGGTAACAGAACTCACTCTAATGATGTGAGCATGACCAAAGGGTGCCGTAGAGCTCACTACTGAGACTGGTCCTCTTCAATGTTATCAAATATTCCAAACCAAGCCCACCCCACAGTCAGGTGTGCAAAACAAGGAAACAATACAACCAAAAGCAGCACTCCAGCACTACCCACCATCAACATTTTTATCTTTTCATTAGCTAGATAGCTAGCCAGCCTAATTTGTGTTTTGCCTAATCTATCCCTGCACTCTACAGTCTCACTACTCCACTATGCTGTTTTACCTACATTTTTTGTTGTTTCTCCTTCCATCTTTCCTCCTAAATCCTCTACCTAAGAAAACAAAACTATTCAACTGCCTGCTTCTATTTGCCTTTCCCTTCCTTTTTTCTAAAATTCACAGCTATCTGCCCCAGACTCTTTTGGCACCAAAGGCTAGACAGATCACCCCCACTTTCTCTCCTGTTCAACTTAATCTCCCTACCTAACTACCTTCCTTTGTCTAAATGGCCCCTCCCACCATTTAGCAAAGGTGCTGGCCCCATGGCATCTAGCTATATCATTTCTCTAATTCCCTCTCCTTCTCCCTTTCAGGAACGCCCTTGACCGGGCATCTCCAGGCCCAGCGGCCATGGCATGGAGCTCCTCCGGCTGGAGCCCTACCTCTCCTGCCCACCAGAAACCCAGCACAGAAATGCAGGTATGGCCACAACAGGATTATAGACCATGACTGTTATTGAACAGAGCAGTCTCAGACCTGTGTGCCATAGGCTGTTTTCCTCCTCTCCTCACCTCTTATTGGCCCTGACAGCCACCTCAAAACCCAAAGCTGCAGGTCACCTCCATACAGCGTTTTTCTGCCTTGGCTGCTCAGGTCTGAAATTGCCTGGCTCTGCCTGAACAATATCTGTACTGTTTTTGTCCTGCCCACCCTCCCCCCCCCTGCCTTTTAAATATTCTCCCTCCCCAATGGCACCGCCCAGCCAATCTACCTCCCCTTCTCCTTTCCAATATTGTAACTCCACTTAAAGAAACAGTAATATGTAAAAGACCAACCACCTGTTAGTGCTAATCTGTTGAACCGCCACTGAATCTCTCTACCAGATCCAAAATTAACACTGCACTTCTCTGCAGCTGCCGTCTTGCTGGACCCTAAGCAAAAGATAAAAGACTTCTGATAAATATTAACCCAAATACAAAAATGTACTCCTTTGTGCTCCTTATTACTTTATGCACCATGACTGGCCTACTACTAGTGACTCACCTCTGTGACATCATCCTCGCTGCTAACCAAGCTTACTTACATTCCTTCACCAAATCATCTACACTCAGTTACCCCCCATATAGAGCCTTGACCTTCCAGTTCTCCCACATGGACTCTGTCATACTGGCCCTCCTGACCAACCATGACCAGCACTTGTTTGGTCTGTTTCTCCACTCCCTCACTATACAGTCCCCACATTAGCACCACCTACCTGCCACTTCCTCTCACTTCTCCTTCTCACAAGTGATGTGGAAGCCAAACCTGGACCCTCAAATGTGCACATCGACCACACTGATGTTATCTGGGTGGGCCGCTGCAGCCTCAGGGTCACACACCTGAATGTATGCAGCCTCCCAGCCAAGTTCTCTGAACTTGAAGCCTGGGTGTCCCTCTACAAGCTGCATGTCCTGGGTATATCTGAGACATGGCTTAAACCTTACCACAGTGATGCCTCATACCACCTTCCTGGCTACTCACTGCTGCATCTTGGCAGGCCTGGCAGAAAGAGGGGTGGCGGCATTTCATTATACGTGCAAGACCATATTAGTGCCACCATTATTGCTTGCTCCACCCTTTCCTCAATAAGTGAATGGCTTGTTGCTGAAATTGTCCTGGGTGCATGGAAAAAATATTACCTATGTTGCTGCTACAATCCTCCCTCAGGAGGTGCACAGGGACTATCTAACTTCCTGGATGGAATTGCAACTGCCCTCTCCTCCAGTAACATCATCATACTCAGTGATTTCAACCTCCACTGGACGACAACCCCAGTGCCGGATTATGCTCACTTTTTAAAGACGCTCCACCTGGCACACATCATCTCCTCCCCTACTAGATACAACCCTGCTGACCTAACCAATCCACCCTCCACTGGATTGCCACTAACTGTGTGGCTCTAGTCCTCCAAGCAGGCACTTTGGCTGACTCTATCAGTGATCATACCCCTACGTACATTGTTCTAACCACCAAATCAATAAGCCCTCCCCCTAAATTGATATTGTTTAGGAAATTCAAATGCCAGGATTATGACTCAGTGCTAAGAGATGCCTGGACCATAAACTGGTCAACATTCTACCAACTCAAAGATGTATTCATGGTGGTGACGCTTTTCACAGAAGCCCTTCGCAACCTTCACGACAAATATTTCCCTATCACCACCAGGAAGATTAATGGTTGCAACACTCATTGGCTATCAAATGAACTTCTGGCCTAAATGAAAATAAGGAACAAAACCTGGCAAGCCCACAAGGCATCCCCCTCCTCCCAACTATGGAATGCCTACAGGTGACTTCGGAACTCCTGCAAGCAGGCTGTGAAGTCACTAAAGCATAAATACTACATCAACCTTCAGAATGAGTCTCTTGGAAACCCTTGCACTTTCTGGGCCTCAGCTGGTGCACTTCTCAATCCTAAGTCCTATAAACAAATAATGGAACTTACCTCACCCTCCGGTCCTATTACCGAACCAGGCAAGATCGCTGACACCTTTAATAGAATGTTCACTGACCTAACCTCCTACACCAGCAAACTCCCACCACAGCCTCCCTCTGCCCTAAACAACCAGCCACATTGCACCCAGACACCAAGCCCTATCTTTCATTTCCGAACCATTGGCCATAGTATTACTGTCAAGCTCCTTACAGCACTACCTGGCAGAGGCAGCCCAGGCAGTGACGGTCTGTATCCAACCTTTCTGAAAATCCTCTCCCCTGTCATTGTAAAGCCATGGATCCACATATTTAA
This sequence comes from Neoceratodus forsteri, assembly GCA_016271365.2. NCBI lineage: Eukaryota > Metazoa > Chordata > Ceratodontiformes > Ceratodontidae > Neoceratodus > Neoceratodus forsteri. The sequence goes on along the minus strand of CM028130.1, from coordinate 1,407,284,555 downwards.
CCTTGCCCTCTCATCTTCTACTATGCCTGACACATGAAAGTATGCACACATGGTGCTAATTTTCAAATCTGGAGATCCCGCTGCCCCGGAAACTACTGTCCCATCTCCCTCCTCCCACATCTAAGTAAACTATTAGAAAAAAATCATCCATCACTAGTTATCAGAGCATCTAGATAATCACAACCTTCTGAGCCCCCTCCAACATGGACTCCACAAACACTATAGCACCTCTTTGGCCCTGACCCTCTTCTCCAACCATGTCCTTAGAAACATGGACATGGGTAAGACTACAGGTGCAGTTTTTGTGGACCTCTCAAAGGTCTTTGACCTTGTTGATCACTGCCTTGTCTTCTCCACCTGGCTAAACCTAGGCTGCTCCCCAGACACCACCACTTGGTTCTGCAGCTACCTCTCTAACAGATTCCAGCCTGTTCTGATAGGCAAAGCTACTTCTGCTGCACTACCTGTCCATACTGGTGTTCCCCAGGGCTCCATACTGGGGCCATTACTATTCTCACTGTTCATAAATGATCTCCCCACTAAAAGCATAAACTGTCATGTGCTTCTCTACGCAGATGACCCCATCGTCTACCATAGTGCTAAGTCCCTAGAATCTATATTTTCCACCCTCACATTAAACTATGGAGCTACACAGAATTGGTTCCTCTTCAAAAAAACTTCTTGTGAACAAGGAAAAAAATGAAGGCCATGCTCTTTGGCTCTAAACCATACCTTGCAACAGTTGCCAAATCAGAAACCTCCTTCCACGTAGTCAGCCCTGCAGGCCCTCCACGCAACACTGTATCCTCCATCAAATATCTAGGAGTGAGTCTTGATTGCTTCCTTACTTTCAATGACCACATTGCTAACACTGTGAAGAAAGTCCACCAGAAGCTAGGGGTAGCCTACCATGTCAATCATCTCCTGACCCCAGAGGCTCACCTTGCTATTTCCCAGGGAAACCTACTGCCTCTACTTTGACTATTGCTCCCCAGTGTTCTCCACCATGTCCTCCTCACTTCTTTCTCGTCTAAATACCACATACAACTCTATCTGTGGATTCACCCTTCAGGACCCTTCCTCCCCTCACCACTGCTCTCTATATCATTTCCTAGGCTGGCTCACTCTGCAGGGCCATTTTGAATATGCCATGGGCTGTCTAGTGGACATCTCTCTCAGAAACTCCCAAAAGCCCCCTTGCTCCTCATTTCTCACCGGCACATTGGTAAATCAATGCCTCAGGGTCTCCTCTGTTCCCCCACTGGTTGTACCCAGTGTGTTTACTATTATGGGAAGCAAGGCTTTCTCTGTCTCTGCCCCCTCCCTTTGGAACAGACTACCACCAGATATTCAAAAGTCCCCCTCTCATCAATACTTCAAATTGAATCTAAGGGCTTGGCTTATGGCTTAGGCCACCTGTAACTGCTCCCCTAGTCAGTAACCCACCTTAGAGGCCTAGTGTACCATTTGCATTGCTTCCTAAGTACTGGCTACTAAATAAATAATAGACATGTTCTAGACTCAATTATGAAAATGTGATGATGTTGATTGCTGTAGTGTAATACTTTGTGCACTGTATTGTGAATCCTTGACTGGTTGATCAAGCATTGATTGCTGTAAGTGTACGTCCTAGGTCTGGCTGCAAGCATAGGTGCATCACCAATTGTTTATGTACTTGTTTTCTTTTTATGTCCTTAACCCATACTTATGTTTTAATGTTATGCATCACCGTTTTTTGCTACCACTGTATGCACTGTATTATATTTGCTCACTGTATTATAACTTGTGCTTATTGTTTTGCCACTGTGTAGCCCAGGTCACAACTGAAAATGGTCCTTTGCATCAGTTTGCCTTCCTAGTTACCAAAAACACAAATAAATATTTAAATAAATAAATAAACCACCAGAAAACAATAGTGTGCAAAATACAGTGGCCCAGATATTCAAAAGGGTTGCCATCGCATAACAGGGTTTCTAGCGTCATAACTCAAAAATTCGCCATTCTGCGATATTCAGAAGGGGCCAGTTGCCACAGAAAACATGCTGAGCAACAGCGCAATGGAAATGAAGGCATGCGCGGACGAAGGGGAGGTCCATGCATAAAGTGAGCAATGCGATATTCGAACACTAGCAATGCGCCGCAAGAGTGGTTCAACCGGAAGTTGCTCAGTAGCGGAGATTGAGCCAAATAAAAGGCTCAAGGAAGCGGCACAAGAACCCTAGCAGGCCGCAAACTGGGGGAGAGAGACAGAGACAGAGAGAGACAGACAGCTGGAAGGCAGACAGGGACAGTGGGTCCAGGAGGACAGAGAGGCCAGCGGGGGTGCCTGGTGCAGTGGAAGCAGCAGTGAGGGCAGTAGGGGTAACACAGGAACAGCAGCCGGGGGCAGAAGCCAGGGAGATGGACAGTGCCAGCTTCACAGGAAGCTGTAATGAGGTGGGCACCATGCTGCAGGGAGACATGGCCGCGGAGGGCCCATCGGTGATATGCCCCGACAGGCTGTATCGGGCGCCCGCATCAGCTTCGAGCTGTACACAGATGTCGAGATCGTGGGCCGGTACCACCTGAACAGGGCAATACTGAGACGGCTCTGTGAGCTGTGCAGTGATGTGATGCAGGCACCCTCACGACGGAGTCACGCTCTGTCTGTGGAGACCAAGGTGACAGCCTGCATGTGCCTGCTCGCCACGGGCACCTTCCAGAGGCCAACAGGGGACACCACAGGCATTACACAGTCCGGCCACACACATCCTCACCCAGTTCCTCAGCGCACTGCTGCCTCATGCTGCGGGTACATCCATTTCCCCAGCACCGCGACAGGCGTACAGCAAACATGCAGGAGTTCCACAGGGTATGCGTATGCCTGGCGTGCTAGGGACCATAGACTGCACCCATGTGGCCATTGCCGCCACCTGGCCCGGCAGCCAGGCATGCTCGAGAACCAAAGGGTTTTCCAGTGTCAACTGCCAGGTGGTGTGTGGCGCCACTGGGTGCATTATCAATGTCTGTGCCACACACCTGGCAGAGCACATGATGCCTTCATATGGCACCAGTCTGCACTGTGCCATCGATTGAGTGGGGACATCCCCACGGGTCATCTAGTGGGTAGTACACATGTATGGAATGCAAACTCTGGGCAAGGGTGGGAATGACACAGAGTGCCATGGTAGTGGCACACAAGGATATGGGCAATATGGACCTGACATGACACTGCCTCTCCACTATCTCCACACAGGTGACTCAGGATACCTCCATCCTGGCTGCTCACACCGTGCAGCGCCCCACGATCCCAGCGCAGCTAGGCTTCAATGAGGCACATGCCCGTAACATGTATCATAGGCGGGTGTTTGGGACACTCAAGACGCACTTCCGATGCCTAGACACCTCGGTGGTGCCCTACAGTACAGCCCCAAAGGCTGTGGGATATTCCTGGCCTGTTGCATCCTGCACAACATGGCCAAAGACCATGGGATAGCCGTACAGGTCGAACAGGGGACAGCGATGGGGACGCCAGTGGCGCCAGTGATGTTGGTGATGAGCAGCCTCCCTAGGACGGAGGGACCCCCGACTGACCCGGCAGGCCCAGCTGCACCGGGACACCATTGTAGAAGAGCACACACGCAACACAGGTAAGTCAAGGGGACATGTGCAAGCAACACTGTCCATGCGCAAACCACAGGCACACAGGGAACACGTGCATGAAGATCAGGGAGTTGAAGGTTCCAGGCATGCCAACACACCATCAGGGAGGGTGAGCACTCATATGGCACACACACACACCAGGCAGCGTACATGGGCAGAAGCACAGCACTGCAGGAAAGCGACATTGCCACACACAGCAGCACCACGACCACCCCACCACCTGTACCGTCCAGTCGTGTGTCAGGACCTGGGCACCCTTGCACCTTGGTGTACAGTGCAATGCAGGCATCATCATGCACACACCTGTGGACAGCAGTTGGGAGAGTGTGCATGTGGTCCGTGTCAGCGTGGTGAGCAGAGCACCCAGCAGTGCACTGCCCACCATGACACATTGCACACAGGGCAGCACTAGACAGGGCCACACTGGGGGACAGCTCAGTCATGTAGCACTGTCCCAGCCACCACAGATCGTGGGCAGCCCGCCGTGGCCAGCAGCACTGGCAGGCTGAGCAGGGCCACATGGGGTGGCGCTTGTTGCACCACCAGGGTCCCACTGCGCTAACGCGACCTTGCCCGCACAGGGGTCTGCATCATGCCGAACAAACATGCACCGGGGTGCTCGGGATGCCCACAGCAGAACCCGGCGTTGACAGGCCTGGTGTCACACGATGCCAGGAACAGGGAGTGGAGAGCGCACTGTGTGGGGTGTGCGGTACAGGGGCACCTGACAGTGTGCCCAATGCATCCACAATAGAGACCACTGCCTGGGTCAGCCTGTCAATGGCGGCGGTCACATCCGTCCGCATAAGGACCAGCTCGGCTCGGTTCCGAGCACACTCCCTGCTGTGCCGCTCCATGGACACAGACAGTGCCTCCACAGACTTTTCAACCCGCCCCTGCAGCTGTACTGATTCCTGCAGCAGGCGGGTGTGCGCATCCAATGGGTACTGTGCCCCAATGGCATCCTGACCCCAAGGGTGTGGACGGTCCCGGTGCACAGCACTCCTTGAGGGTGGGTGCTGTTCACCAGGACCAGGTATGGGCGGATCAAGGCGGTGGATATGTGCCACTGCTTGACACCGTACCCCATACCCGTGTGCGACTGCTGCCGCCGCCCCTCCAACTGCTGAGCCCCCAGGTCCACCTGTTTCCACCTCCATGCTGGCAACAGTGCCAGACACCTGCACAGCCACGGTGCTGCCCACGGTGCTGACAGGCACAGTCTGGGACTGTGCCAGCATGCTGGTACACAGGTGTGAACCAGGAAGGCCCAGGGGCACGTGCTGGCCTGCCATGTGTCCGTCATGGGACACACACCTATCACTGCCCATTGCAGACCTGCTATCATCAATGGTGCAGGTACGTGCCACTGCCATAGGCACAGCATGCTGGCATACCTGCATGCAAGACTGCTGAGACACAGGCTGTGCACCCCCTGCACCCGTATCACTGACACCAGAGTTGTTGGCCCAGCGTGCATGCTGCTGCAGTGCCTGCTGGCTGGTGGCGGAGGTGGATGGTCCCTCCTCCACGTCCAGCAGGTCTGCATCACTGTCTGGACCCACCACCACCACCGTCTCCTGAAGATGAACAGGATCTGTAACAAAAAGAGAGTACATGTGAGTGCATGTGAACAACCACCTCCCCCAACACCACCACCATGTCATACCGTGCAGTGATGGGCTTCCACCTGTCTGGAATCCTCCGCCTGGTACGCCCGCAATGGCACTCGGCTGCATGGCCATGACCAGTGTCTCCTCCGTTGGGGTCAGCTGCAACATCACTGGTGGGCCCCCACCAGTGCCAGCACGTGCCGCCCTGAAGGCTGCCACCTTCTTCTTCAGCCTCCTGCGGTCAGTCCCCATCTTCTTCTTGCATTCCTGCACGGAGTGCTGGTGGCTTCTGTGCAGGTTGATGGCCCGAGCTACCCCCTCCCATGCAGCTGCACGTTCCTGAGGGGTGCCCCTCCGTCCACTCAATAGTGGCTCATCCTCCAGGTAGGCCTGGAAGAGGGCCTCCGTCTCTGCCGCTGTGAAGTTCGGCCTCCTCCTACACCCGCCGTCCTCACCCTCACCTTGGCTCTGGTCAGTCATGGTGATCTGTATGGGTGGAAGTGGACACCTGTCACTGTGCAGTCTACAGCATTTCCCCATGAGCATAGGTGCCAGCCGGGCGGAAGCCACGCTTCTTCTCCAGTATGGCAGATACTAATAGAAAAGGTGCCCTTTGTCCCTTTCTAAGTGCCCTTTGATTCTCAGCCCCCTCAGCCTTTATCATCCTCCGGCACCCTTGCTCATGAGCATTGTCCTGAGCATCACACAGCATGTAACTCACCTCTCACCTGCAGTAACCGAATCTGGCCAGCACAACCCACTGTCACATTTTTATAGCGCAACACATGCAAATGAGGAGTGGCGCAACTTTAATGACATGCTAATCGCGCCACTGCGCCTTTGAATGACTGATCAAATGATTTGCATATGTTGCCTGAATATCGAATTTGCGCTTTGCTTGTCACGAGCGGCTGAGCCAATGGCGCGGATGTGTGCCTGCCGTGCTACACTGCATTGCGCATGCCCAGACAGCTTATGCATGCGTCTATCGTGCTGCAGACCTGCTGAGCGCGATAGGCAATTCAGGCCATGGCCACCATTGTGCCGGTGGCGCTACAGCACTGGGCACTATATGGCGCTGTGGCACTACTGCGCAATAGTCCACTGTGGCACTGGTACGCAGCTTGGCAGTCGCGCAGGATGCCTATACGTCCGATGGCGCTGTGCGTAGCCTTGTACCATGACCTTGTGTATGCCCTTGCCCTTGGCGCTGTTCGCATGCCATGTGTCCGTCCCTATGGCGCTGTCTGGTGACAGCGCTATGGCGTAAGTGGCGCTGTTTGAACAGCGCGATTGGAGCCTGTGGTGGTCTATTGCATAACATCTCACATGGGGTTACAGTGCAGTGGGCGCCATATTGCCTGCTGTAAACTGGCTGAGATGGCTGGGAGGAGGGCGGTGAGTTGGAGCCCACTGAGGTGGCCAACCTGGTGGCCCTAGTGGAGCCCACTGTGAGACACTCTATGGTGAGGCCCCCCTCACCATGGTGAGGATGCAAGTGTGGCAAGTGGCCACTGACCTGGTGGAGGTCACTGGATGGGGCCGGTCTGCTAAGCAGTGCCGGCACCGGTACAGTGACCTCCGCCGGAAGAGCGGACATGTTGGCCAGGCTGCAGGAATGTGCCAGGTGGGGCGTGGTGCCTAGGCCAGGTGAGTGTACCATCTATGCACCTTTATTCTCTGTAGGGGTGTGTGTGTGCTTGTGTGGCTGTGCATAGGTGATGGCTCGGACACGGTTGGCTGTGTCAGTGTGTGCAGCTGTGCGATGGATGGTTATGGCTGTGTGGGCGGGCACTCTCACTGGGGCAGGGGGCACTCTGCTTTTGAGTCACACTGATGTTTGTCTCAACATATGTCTACCACAGGCGGGATCTGAGGGAGCACCAGCTGATGAGGGGCAGGCCAGGGACCCAGTGCCAGCAGGGGTGGCACCCCTACAGCAACAGCAGACAGGGAGCCTTGGCAAGCATGGCAGACAGGCTACTTGAGCAGTGTGAGTATCATGACTTCATCGATGCTATTGCACGCTGGGGGACCAGTAGCCCTGCACAATACAACCATGCAGGAAAGGGAGGTCATAATTCCACTATACAGGACACTAGTGAGGCCCCACCTGGAATACAGTGTACATTTCGGAGACCATCCCTACGTAGGGCGTACAGTGGGCAGAGAAGGTTCAGAGGAGGGCACCAAAGATGGTGCATGGCTTGCATCACAAGTCCTATGGAGACAGGTTGAAGGAACTGAACATGTACTCCCTGGAGGAGGAGGAAGAGGATATGATAAAGACATACAAGTATCTTACAGGGTGGAACAGGGTGCAGAGAAACACTATTTTGAGTTGAAAAAGATGTTCGAGGACTACAGGCAATGGGATGCTGTTGGAGGGTGGACAATTCAGAGGACACATGAGAAGGACTGTCTTCACAGAACGGGTGGTGGACAAGTGGAACACCCTGCCAGAGGAAGTGGTGGGGCTAGAAACAATCATGGGATTTCAGAATGCGGGATAGACAAAACAGAATTCTGGAGGTTAGGGTAAGGGGCAACAGACTCCTAGGTAAACAAAGTGAACTTACAGCTCAAATGCAGACTGGGTTGGCCATAGGCCCTTATCTGCTGACACTGTCTATATATCTATGTCTGTACATAACACGGTGACATGCATCACTGTGCAGTATCACATGCCGTCTGTGTTCGTCACTGGTGGCCCACTGCACTGGCACATAGCTGTGTAACTGGCATCGTGCCACGTTGCCACATCACTTGCCAGCCTTGTTTGTACTGTGATGGATGTGGGCAGTGTGTGTGGGCAGTGGTGCGCATAGCTGGTGCTGCCTGTTTGTGATGGCCATGTGCATGTTCACTGTGGGTGGGTGTATGCCATCACAGGTGCGGGACATTGGGCTGTATGGCTTGCAGGTTGGGGGGTGTTCAGGGTTGTGGTCAGTCACAGCCATTGACTGTGTTCCCATTTTCCTAGGTCTTGAGGTACTCCAGCGCATATCCAGGGATGTCCGGGCCCTCAGACAGATGGTTAGTGATGACCAGGCCATCCTGAGGTCTATACACAGCCATGGCCTGTGGAGGAGGCGGCATGGAACTGGCCAACAGCAGGCGGAGGACGGACGTCCGGCTGGCCAATGAGTTTCTTCACTTCCCACTTCTCCCATCCCTACCACCCTGCCTTCCCTCTCAAGTTTTTAATCCCTCCCCCTTGAACACCCCTTCCTTGTACCCGTCCCCCCTTGTAAATAGTTTCTATTGTTGTTGTTATTTAATATGTTCAATATACATTTCTATTTTGATATATGAATACTGTATTGGTCTCTGATTTGCAGCTGGCTATGGGTGCTCAGTTGCAGGTGTGTACATGCCATCTGGGGTGGTCTGGTCCTGGGTGTGTGTGCGTGTGTGTGCGTGTGTGTGCATGGGGAGGTATCTCCAGCATGGCAGTGGCTTTCTGTTGGTCTTGCCATCTGCTGCCACCCACTGCTGGGTGCACAGGGTGTGTCTGGCTTGAAGGCTTCTGTGCTGCACGGGGTTGACGTGTGCTGGGGGGATGCATGGTTTCCTGCAGTGCCAGTCACTGCACATAGGTGGTGTCTTGGGGTCACAGTGCAGGGTGTGCTGTGCATACGGGGGGCTGATGTGCACTGTGGTTGTCAACCCCCTGTGTGTGGCACTCTCCACCTGCCAGTGGTTGTGCTGGGGTGTCATGGCTCTGCTATGCTTTGTTGGCTTGTCCCCATGGGCAAGTAGATCATTCATCCCACCCCCAGTGATGCTGTGCTTGGGGTGTGCAGGTGTGGTGTGGGTTCTGCAGTGTGTTCCTGTGCCCATGTGTGGCATGGCTGGCGGTGGGCCCCAGCCTGCCTCCCTGGATGTGCAGTTCCATTGCTCTGGAGGAGGGCTCTGCTTGCGCTATAGCAGCTCTGGACTGCTCAGCTGGGCTGCCCTGGTTGCGCCATAAGCGCAACATTAGTCAACTTCTCCTTCCTGGTTCTTGTGATGGCGCAGTATATGCGATATTCAGGCGTTGGTTGCTTGCCAGTTGCTCTGCTCCATGTTTGAATATCGCACCTGTTCCTCTTGTTGTGCAACTGGTTTGTCTTGCTCCTGCTGTTGCGCTCATTTTGGCGCAGTTTGAATTATGGGCCAATATGTTTAATTCCTTCACCAATGCGTGCCAACCTCAAGCGTGTGAAGACATGAGACTGGAGAAACACAACAGGGCCACCAACTCTACAGTTTGCACAAGCATCTTCGGATACCACACTTAAACTCAAGGCCCAGATATTCAAGCTAGCTCAAAATAAGGCAACAGGAAACTGAGAAACACCAACAGGGCCCCACCAACTCCTACCAGTTTTGCACAAGCATCTTCAGGATACCACACTTAAACTCATAGGCCCAGATATTCAAACTGCGCTCAAAATGAGCGCAACAGCAGGAGCAAGCACAAACCAGTTGCGCAAATGCGCATCAGGTGCGATATTCAAACATGGAGCAGAACAAATTAAGTAAGCAACCAACGCCTGAATATCGCATATACTGCGCCATAGTGCAACCAGGAAGGAGAAGTTGAGCCAAATAAGGCGCGAATGGCACAAATCCAGGGCAGCCCAGCTGAGCATTCCAGGAGGTGCCATAGCGCAAGCAGAGCCCCCCAGAGCAATGGAACTGCACATCCAGGAGGCAGACTGGGGCCCACCGCCAGCCACCATGCCACACATGGGTACAGGAACACACTGCAGAACCCACACCACACCTGCACCACCAAGCACAGCATCACTGGTGGTGGGACGGATGATCTACTTGCCCTTGGGGACAAGCCAACAAGGCATAGCAGAGCCATGACACCCCAGCACAACCACTGGCAGGCTGAGAGTGCCACACACAGGGGGTTGACAACCATAGTGCACATCAGCCCCCCATACGCACAGCACACCCTGCACTGTGACCCCAAGACACCACCTATGTGCAGTGACTGGCACTGCAGGAAACCATGCATCCCCCCAGCACACGGGCCAACCCCGTGCAGCATACAGAAATTTCATAGTCAGACACACACCTGTGCACTCCAGCAGTGGGTGGCAGCAGACGGCAAGACCAACTGAAGTCACTGCCATGCTGGGAGATACCTCCCATGCACACACACGCACACACACACACACACACACACACACACACACATACCCAGGACCATACCAGCCCAGATGGCATGTACACCCCTGCAACTGAGCACCCATAGGCGGCTGCAAATCAGAGACCAACACATTATTCATATAAAAATATAAAAATGTATTTCAACACAACAAACATTAACAAGAACAAGTACAACTATTTACAAGGGGAGACGGTACAAGGTAAGGGTTGGTCAAGGGTAGGGATGACAAACTTGGAGAGGGAAGGCAGGGTGGTAGGGATGGGAGGAGGTGGGGAAGGGAGAGAGTCATAGACCGCCGCCGTCTGGTCCTCCTGCTGGTGTCTTGCAGTTCTCCGCCTCCTCCATGCCATGGTGGTGTATTGATTGCAGGATGTTGCTGTTCTGGGCCACAAGCCAGTCGGATGGCCCTGACATCCTCGCCATCCGATGGAGAACCTCGAGGCCTAGGAAAATGGGAACACAGTCAATGGCTGTGACTGACCACAACCCTGAACACCACCCAACCTGCAAGCCATATGGCCCAATGTCCCACACCTGTGATGGCATGCACCCACCCAAAGTGAGTGTGCAACGTGGCCATCACAAACAGGCGGCACCAGCTGTCACGCACCACTGCACACACCTGCCCATGTCCATCACAGCACAAACAAGGCTGGCAAGTGACATGGCAGATGAGTGCAATGCCAGTTACCCAGCTATGTGCCCAGTGCATGCATGGACCACTAGTGATGCATACACAGAGCGTGCTGTGGCTGACGGTGATGGATGTCACCTGTGTGGGTGCCTACGAACATGAATGCATAGCCAGTGTCAGCAGATAGGCCTATGGCCCCACACACAGTCAGTCCATTTCAGCCTGTAAGTTACTTTGTTTACCTAGAAGTCTGTTGCCCCTCACTGACCTCAAGAATTCCGTTATGTCTATCCTGCAGTCTGAAATCCTGTGAGTGTGTCAGCCCCCACCACTCCCTCTGGCAGGGTGTTCTACTTGTACACCACCCGTTCTGTGAAGAAGGTCTTGCCTATGTTTCCTCTGAATGTTCTACCTCCAACTGCATCCCATGCCCTCTAGTCCTGGAACATCTTTTGCACTTCAAAATAGTGTTTCCTTGCACCCTGTTCCCACCCAGAGATACTTGTAATGTCTTATCCATATCCCCTCTCTCCCTCCCTCTCCTTCAGGGAGTACAGGTTCAGTTCCTTCAACCTGTCTCCATAGGAGTTGTGATGCAAGCCATGCACCATCTTTGTTGCTCTCTCTGAACCTTCTCTGCCCACTCTACGCCCCACGTGGTATGGTCTCCAGAAATGTACACTGTACTGCAGGTGGGGCCTCACTAGTGTCTTGTATAGTGGAATTATGACCTCCCCTTTCCTGCATGGTTGTATTGTGCAGGGCTACTAGCCCCCCCCAGCATGCAATAGCATCCATGAAGTCATGATACTCACACTGCTCAAGCAGCTCTGATTGGCGCTGTTGCTGGCGCTGCTGCTACTGGTGGGGTCCAATCCCTGCTGGCACTGGGTCCCTGGCATGGCCCTCATCACTGTTGCCCCGCATCCTCACATCCCTGCCTGTGGGAGACATATGTTGAGACAAACATCAGTGTGACTCAAAAGCAGACTGCCCTCTGCCCCAGTGACAGTGCCTGCCCACACAGCCATACCCATTCATCTCACAGCTGCACACACTGACACAGCCAACCGTGGCTGAGCCATCACCTATGCACAGCCACCAAAACACACACACACCCCTACAGATAATACAGGTGCATAGATGGCACACCCACCTGGCCTAGGCACCATGCCCCGCCTGGCACGTGAACGCAGCCACATTAAAAGCTCTGGCTCCCTCCGGGGAGGTCACTGTACTGGTGCCGCACTGCTCAGCAGATCGCACTGTCCAGTGACCCCACCAGGTCAGTGGCCACTTGCTGCCACACCGGTCCTTGCACTGGTGAGGCACCTCACCATAAAGGCCATCATAGTATGGCTCAACCAGGGCCACCAGGTTGGCTACTTCATGCTGGCTCCAGGACACTGCCCTCCTCCTAGCCATGGCACCAGCTTACAGCAAGCAATATGGCGCCCAGCTGCACCATAACCCCACGTGAGAATGTTGCGCAATAGACCACCACAGGCTCCAATCGCTGTTCGAACAGCGCCCGTCCGCTCACATAGCTGTCACCAGACCAGGCGCAATGAAAGGCGATACACATGGCAGGCGGAACGGTGCCAGGGGCAAAGGTCATACACAAGGTCATGGGCAATGACGCAGCGGCTACGACAGTGCCATCTGACGTAGCAGGCATCCTGCACGACCGCATCAGCCGCGTATCAGTGCCACAGTGGAGTATTGGGCAGTAGTGCCACAGTGCCATAGTGCCCATTGCTGTAAGCGCCACTGGCACAATGGTGGCTATGGCCTGAATTGCTGATCGCGCCAGCACGCCAGCAGTGCTACAGATGCCTGCGTAAGCTATCTGGGCATGTGCAATGCAGTGTACCACACAGGACAGATTCGCGCCATTGGCTCAGGCTGACTCTTCCAGACAGCAAAGCACAGATTCATTATATTCAGCCAACACATGCAAATCATCTGATCAGCCATTCAAGGTGCGTGGCACGCATTTGCATGTCATTATAGTTGCTCCACTCTAATTTGCATGTATTGCACTATAACAATAGCGAGCATTGGGCTGCATTGGCCAGATTCGGTTACTGCAGGTGAGAGGTGAGTTGCATGCTGTGTGATGTTCAGGACTATGGTCATGGGAAAATGCTGTAGACTGCACAGTGACAGGTGTCCACTTCCCCATACAGATCTCCATGACCGAGCAGAGTCATTGTGAGGTGAGGACGGTGGGGCGAGGAGGAGGCCCAACTTACAGCAGCAGAGGCGGAGGCTCTTCCAGAGCCTACCTGGATGAGGAGCCAGTGCTGGAGTGGAAGGAGGGGCACCCCTCAGTCCCGTGCGGCTGCATGGGAGGGGGTAGCTCAGGCCACTAACCTGCACAGAAGCCACCAGTGCTCCGTGCAGGAATGCAAAAAAAAGATGGGGACAGACCACAGGAGGTTGAAGGAGAAGGTGGCAGCCTTCAGGGCGGCACGTGCTGGCACTGGCGGGGGCCTGCCAGTGGTGTTGCAGCTGACCCCAACTGAGGAGACACTGGTCGCAGCCATGCAGCCGAGCGCCATTGAGGGTGTACCAGGAGGAGGATTCCAGACAGGTGGAAGCCCATCACTGCACGGTATGACATGGTGGTGGTGTTTGGGGGGGAGCGGTTGTTCACATGCACTCACATGTACTGTCTTTCTGTTACAGATCCTGTTCATCTTCAGGAGATGGTGGTGGTGGGTCCAGACAGTGATGCTGACCTGCTGGACATGGAGGAGGGTCCATCCACCTCCACCACCAGCCAGCAGGCACTGCAGCAGCATGCAGCTGGGCCACAAACTCTGGTGTCAGTGATCACAGGTGTGGGGTGCACAGCCTGTGTCTCAGCAGTCTGGCATGTAAGCATGCCAGCATGCTGCCAGCCATGGCAGTACATGTACCTGCACCATTGATGATAGAAGGCCTGCAATGGGCAGTGATGGTTGTGTGTCCCATGACGGACACACGGGCAGGCTAAGCACGTGCCCTGGACCTGTCTCGTTCAACTTGTGTACCAGCATGCTGGCACAGTCCCAGGCTGTGCCTGTCTGCACCCGTGGGGCAGCACCGTGGCTGTGCAGGTGTCTGGCACTGTTGCCAGCACAGCGGTGGAACGAATGGACCCGGGCACAGCGTTGAGGCAGCAGCAGCAGTCACCCACCAGGTCTGGGGGTACAGTGTCAAGCAGTGGTACATGTCCGCCACCCTTGATCCGCCCATTCCTGGTCCTGGCGAACAGCGCCCACCCTCAGGGTGTTGTGCATCAGGACCGTCCACACCTGGGGGTCAGGATGCCATTGGGGCACAGTACCCATTGGATGAGCACACCTGCCTGCTGCAGGAATCAGTACAGCTGCAGAGGCGGGTTGCAAAGGTCCGTTGGAGGCACTGTCTGTGTCGGTGGATTGGCACAGCAGGAGTGTGCTCGACCGAGCCAAGCTGGTCCGTGATGCAGACGGATGTGACCGCCGCCATTGACAGGCTGACCCAGGCAGTGGTCTCTGTCGTGGGATGCATTGGGCACACAGTCAGGTGCCCCTGTACACACACCCACACAGTGCACTCTCCACTCCCCATTCCCGCATCATGCGACACCAGGCCTGTCGATGCCGGGTTCTGCTGTGGCATCCCGAGCACCCTGGTGCAGGTTTGTTTGGCATGCTGCAGACCCCTGTGCGGGCAAGGTCGCTGTCGCAGCAGTGGACCCCTGGTGGTGCAACAGTGCCACCCATGTGGACCCTGCTCAGCCTGCCCGTGCTGTTGGGTCATGGCGGGCCGCCCATGCATCCGCTGTGGCTTTGGGACAGTGCTATATGACTGAGCTGTCTCCAGTGGCCCCTGTCTGGTGCTGCCATGTGCAATGTGTGTCAGTGGGCAGTACTGCTGGGTGCTCTGCTCACCACGCTTGACCGGACCACCCGCACACCTCCCAACTGCTGTCCACAGGTGCGTGTGCATGATGATGCCTGCATTGCACTGTACACCAAGGTGCAAGGGTGCCCAGGTTCTGACACAATGTACTTGGACAGTACATGTGGTGGGGGTGGTCGGTGCTGTGTGTTAGCAATGTCAGTTCTGCAGTGCTTGCATCTGCCCATGTACGCCTGTGCCTGGTGTGTGTGTGTCCATATGAGTGCTCACCCTCCTGATGGGTGTGTTTGTATGCCTGGACCTTCCACCCCTGACTGTCATGCACCCTGGTGTGTTCCCCTGTGTGCCTGTGGTTTGCACATGGACAGTGTTGGTTGCACATGTCCCTTGACTTACCTGTGTTGTGCGTAGTGCTCCTCTGTGATGGTGTCCCAGTGCAGCTGGGCCTGCCGGATCAGTCGGGGGTCCCTCCGTCCTAGGGGGGGCTGCTCATCACCATCATCACCGGCGCCACTGGCGTCCCCATCGCTGTCCCCCTGTTCGACCTGTACGGCTATCCCATGGTCTTTGGCCATGTTGTGCAGGATGCAACAGGCCAGGAATATCCTACAGGCCTTTTGGGGGCTGTACTGTAGGGCATCGCCGGAGGTGTCTAGGCATCGGAAGTGTGCCTTGAGCATCCCAAACACCCACTCTATGATGTTGCGTGTTGCGGCATGTGCCCTATTATATAGCTGCGCTTGAGGTCATGGGCGCCGATACGGTGTGAGCAGCCAGGGACAGAGTGGGTATCCGCAGTCACCTGTGTGGAGATAGTGGAGATCGGTGTCATGTTCAGGTCCATATTGGCCATCTCCCTGTGTGCCACTACCATGGCACCTGTGGCATTCCCACCCTTGCCCAGAGTTTGCATTCCATACATGTGTACTCACCCACTAGATGTCCTGTGGGATGTCCCCACTCTGAATCGATGGCACAGTGCAGACTGATACCATATGAAGGCATCATGTGCTCAGCCAGGTTGTGTGGCACAGACATTGATTATGCGCCCAGTGGCATCAACACCACCTGGCGGTTGACACTAGGAATCCTTTCTGTTCCGATATGCGTGGCCATCGGGGCCAGGTGGCATGCAGATAGCCACATGGGTGCAGTCTATGGCCCCTAGCATGCCAGGCATACGTGCTACCTGTGAACTACCTGCATATTTGCTGTACGGCTCTGCCGCTGTGCTGGGGAAATGGATGTACTCCGCAGCATGTGGCAGCAGTGCGCTGAGGAATTGGGTGAGGATGCGTGACGTGGCTGACTGTGTGATGCCTGTGGTGTCCCCTGTCAGCCTCTGGAAGGTGCCCGTGGCAAGCAGGCACATGCAGGCTGTCACCTTGGTCTCCACCGACAGAGCGTGACTCTGTTGTGAGGGTGCCTGCATCACATCACTGCACAGCTCACAGAGCCGTCACAGTATTGCCCTGTTCAGGTGGTACCGGCCCACCATCTCTACATCTGTGTACAGCTCAAAGCTGATGCGGGCACGGTCATCGCCTGTTGGCAAGGAATCACGATGGGCCCTTCCACGCCATATCCCCTGCAGCATGCATTCTCACCCCTCATTACAGCTTCCATGTGAAACTGGCACTGTCCATCTCCCTGGCTTCTGACCCCCCCTGGCTGGTGTTGCTGTGTTACCCCCACTGTCCTGACTGCTACTTCCACTGCACCGGGCACCCCCCGCTGGCCTCTACAGACTATGGGACACACTTTCCTTGCCTGCCCTTTGCTGTCTGTCTGTCTGTCTCTGTCTCTGTCTCTCTCTCTCTCTCCCCCACTTGGCAGCCTGGTAGCGTTCTTGTGCCACTTCCTTGAGCCTTTTTATTTTGGCTCATTTCCGCTAGTGCGCAATTTCCGGCTGTGCCGCTATTGCGCATCGCGCAAGTCTTTGAATATCGCATTGCGGTCTTTATGCATGGATCCACCCCCTTCGGTTGCGCATGCCTTCATTTCATTGCGCTGTTGCTCAGCATGTTTTGGGGGGCGCAACTGCCTCCTTCTGAATATCGCAAAATGGCGCAGTTTTGGACTTGCGCATGCGCAACCCTGTTGCGCATGGTGCAACCCTTTTGAATATCTGGGCCATATACACTAATTTTGTTAAGTGCACTGATTAATCCCCATATAAACTAAATACTAAGACAGTGTAGAAAATAGTAATAAAAAGTATCAATCAATAGGTCAATAAATCTAAAAAAGAGATTAATGATTATATTATTTCATCATGTGATAGGGGGATCACTTCCAGTGACACTCTAGATTATATTACGGTACCACATCTGGTCTGATAGATCATCCATATTCTCCTCATAATTCAAAAGACACTGATAGATCATCCAGGGTGCCCTTTTGTTTCTGGCATTGATTCACTTACAGAGCCGCTTTTTAAATATGTGGATGCCCACATCAATTTTTTGGTGCCCCTCTTACCATCTTATATAAGGGATGCCAGACAGATTGTGGGTGTCCTGGAGGATCTTCTGTTGGATCTAGGTTGATTCTTAGTGACTATGAACATTCAGGCTTTATACCCGAATGTGTCCCACACAGGTGGTTTGAATGCACTGCGATACTGGTTGGAGACCAGATCACAATATGAGTCCAGGTTCACTTGATTTTCTATGTGCCATTTCTGAATTAATTCTGAAGAAAAACACTTTTGTATTTCAAGGACAGCATTTCCTACAGGTAAACGGGACTGCGATGGGGGCAACTTTTGCCCCCACGTAGACTAATCTGGACCTTGGACAGTGAGAACAACAATTTATTTACACTAGGGAGATGAATCCCTGTTTTGAGCTTTTAGACCTCTGGCACAGGTTTATTGATGACATTTTGATATTGTAGTGTGGGACATAGTGCAACTGTTTGAATTTGTTGATTACATGGAGAAGTCAAACCCTAATTGGAAATGTACGGTCCATTTCCCAGTAGATATGGTACATTTTTTGGATTTAGATATTATACTGTATATTAGGATGGTGGCACTAGTGCTACTGATTTGTACTGTAAACCAATAGATCATAACATTTTGCTTTTATTGAGCAGCTGTTACCCACACCACACCATCAGTAATATTCCAAAGTCCCAATTCATGTGCAAAAAAGGAACTGTTCAGGTGTGGATATGTGCTTAGTCAGAAGCAATGAACTGCATCAGAGGTTTATAGCAAGAGGTTACAGTGAGAATTTACTTGATCAGGTACAGCAGTCCATAGGAAATATACAAAGGGATGCCTTACTACAATAAAGAAATAGAGATAGGGGTTCAATGGGGGAGGTACCATTCTTTACACAATATGGGGTTAACAGTGGTAAAGTGTGAGAAAGCCTGAATAAGTTCTGGCATATCTTATCCACGGAACTGGCCCTCCAAAAAATTTCGAGTGAGCAGCCCAAGGTATTATACAAGAGGGGTCATAATTTGAGGGATATGCTTCTTAAGAGCTTTCTACCTGTGCGGAGGAGTCCCCACCCAGGAGTGGTTTCCGACAGCACCCCAAGGGTGACTTCAATGTGGTCGGTGCACATACTGTAAAGTTATAGCTAGAACCAAGGTTTTTCCCTCTGCCAATAATAACAAGCAGTTTCTGGTAAAACACTTTATTAACTGCAGCGCTCCTTCAGTTGTGTACCTAGCCAACTGTTCTTGTAGACCTTTTCATGTTGGTGAGACCGGCAGATCATTTAAGATCAGAATAGGTAAGCACCTTTGTTCCATCAGAATGCAGGACCAATGCAGTGCTTTAAGTATGCACCCTTTGAAGTTTGGAGAAAGTAAAGAACATTCTTTCAGGTTCTGTGGTATTGACAGAATCAGGTGGGACCAAGGGGTGGGGATGCTGAAACATTGCTAGCTCAAAAAGAAGCCTGTTGGATTTATACACTGAGGACCTTGACAGCCCCTGGATTGAATGATGACTTTGAACTGTAATTTTCCTGCAAAAATTAATTTGACGTGTGCATTAGTGACTATGGTCTATAATTAATATTATGCAATAGCACGTTAACAATCTTCTTGTCTGTAGTGTCCTATCAACCTCAGTCCCGCAGTCACCATGGCTATACTGGCCTATATATTTTTTGGCACATTAGTCATTGAACTTTTTGTGTACAGTTTTAGTACATAGAATATGACACTTTTGTGGACCTGTCAATTGTGCTGATTATGATTACTAAAAAATAGATTTTGATCAGCCCTTTTTGTGTATCTATTTGGTCTTTTATTCTGTGTTTTTTCTTCAACTCCTTTTACCACTTAGGGTTCTCTATTTTCAGATTTCAATCTGGCCAAATTTACACAGGTGGTGTTTTGAAGACTGTGATTTGATATGTTAGCACTTGAATACATTTCTATTTTATATCATATGGATTACAATATTTTATTGTCCTGTTTGGTATGGGACATTAATACATTAACATGCACGGTATTCTGAAATTAAATGTCTGCATTTTATAGGGGTTATACATCTTATTCCTATTTGGCGGGTCCCCTGTATTTATGATTATTATTATTATTACACAGTGTTTATTTATGATTTTGTATTACTAGAATGTTGTGGTCAGTTCCTTGATTTACTGACTAATTGTCTGATACTTTTTTATTATTAATTTTACACTGTCTATTTAGTTTATATGGGGTTTAGTTGGTGCACTTAAAATTTGGTGTGTATGACTTTAAGTATGGTATTTATAAATGTAGTATCACTATGGATGTGACACTCCCTGAAGACACTTGTGCGAAACCAGTAGGAGTTGTTGGGGCCCTGCTGGCATTTCTTCAGTTTCATGTTTTCACATGTTTGAGGTTGGCATGCATTGGTATGAATTAAACATATTGGCCCAGATATTCAAACTGAGCCAGGCTGTGGCGCAAGCTTGGGCGCAGCGCAACTTGGCTGTGCAGGGGTGTGGACTGGATGATATTCAATGGAGCTGCGCCATGGCACAGCATGGTTGAATATCGCACCCTGGCCACCCGCAGTGTGCATGGCGCAGTGGCACTGTGCCAGCGCAAGTGGCCAGAGTGGAACATGGGGATGCACTAGTGCAAGTTCCATTGCACTATGCACAGCAACTGCGATATTCAAAACTTGACATGTGAATGGGGCCATAATGTATGCAAGGCATAAATGGGGCCATTTGCATGTCATTATGGCCCCATTTGCATGCAGGTGCACCAATCCCCAATGACTTGCGCCTGGCACTCTGCCAGGCAGCAGCCATCAGTGACCGATGCCCCCTGCAGCCGGCAATGTGTTCCATAGCCTGATCGCGGGCTGCAGTAAAAATGAGGAAAAGCATAAATTCCTGGTGGCCCAGTGGACCACTGTCTGCCCGATCGTGGGCATTTGTAAAAAAAACGACTGCTGTCCAATATCCCTGGTGGTCCAGTGGACCGCTTTCTGCCGAATCGAGGGCATTTGTAAGAAAAATAGACTGCTGTCCAATATCCCTGGTGGTCCAGTGGACCGCTGCCTGCCCGATCGTGGGCTAAGTAATAAAAATTATAGCCCCAATATCCCTGGTGGTCCAGTGGACCCCCCACCTGCCCACTGAATCCACTGCCCTGCTCCCCAGTCAGCGGGCGGTGGCAGCCCACTCACCTGCCGCCCACTGCCCGCTGACTGACACCGCCGTAGGGCTGTACGCCCATTGGTCCACAGCGAGCCAATGGGTGTGCAGCCCATCAGAGCATACACATTCCAGATATGTGAATGGCATATCTGGAATGTGTAGTATGGTATGGGCTGCATGCCCATTGGCTCACGCCAGGACCAATGGGCGACAGCCCCACCGATGGTGTCAGTTGGCAGGCAGTGGGCAGCAGGTGGGTAGTGCTGCCGCCTGGCCGCTGATGGAGGGGAGCAGGCGGTGGGATTCAGTGGGTGGTGGGGTGGGGATCCACTGACCACCAGGGATATTAGGACTATAATTTTATTACTAGCCCACGATCGAGGGCAGGTCCACTGACCACCAGGGATATTGGGGCTATAATTTTATTACTTAGCTCATGCGATTGGGCAGGCAGGTCCACTGGACCACCAGGATATTGAACAGCAGTCTATTTTTCTATACAAATGCCCACGATCCGCAGACAGTGGTCCACTGGACCACCAGAGATATTGGACAGCAGTCATTTTTTTTCACAAATGCCCACGATCGGTATGGGGGTGCCGCCAGGTGCAGCCGAGTTGGTGGGTCACCATTAGGTGGCATGCCGCAGCTGCTTTCGCATACGGCAGCTGGCCCGTGGGTGGCCATCAGTTGTTCTTTTTTTTGATCAACTTTGTGCTGGCGCAGGTAGGGGTTGCATGCATGACTCTGCACATCCCGGCTGAATATGGGGCTGTGCAGGGTATGCATGGGCACGCCTCTACCCGCGCCTGCATACATTACTGATGTACTCCGCACATCAGGATTTGTGCTGTGCACTTTTCCCTTTGAATATCGCCAACAAGTTATGAGTAGTGATGCATGGCACAACAATCGCTGTGCCATGCGCAACCCTTTAGAATATCTGGGCCATTGCATTTTGCATACTATTGTTTTCTGTTTTAACATGTAACATTTTATTAATTTTTCCAAGTACACTCAGCCATCAAAAGACACATCCATGCGCTGTTCCAGAAGGGCCATACTACTATAAACTGGCAGTCAAAGCAATTACTAAAATCTTCCACATCTTACATGGCACATAAACTTACAAAGGAATAATTTATCTAATATACAGTTGGGAAACTTAAGCCTTATACCAAGGAGCAAGTAGTATTGTTATTTAGACCAATCTCCATAGACACCATGCCTTTTGGTATTATTATACTAAAGCATCATAAGGTGGTATGGCATATTCTATTCCCTAATATATCTACTTGGTTATGGTCTCATAGGTACAACTTTTAAACACCTATTAACTTTAACCCAGCAGCTAAATATAATGCTCAACTTTCTCCAAGAAACAAATAGGAGAGTAAAATGCAGTATCAAATGGTGGTGGGAGCATGCAGACATCCCCCTTTGGTGCCCCAGGGACCATCCCCTATGCCAAACTAGAAAGTGGGAGGTTTTGTGGTGGGGGAAGTGCCGCAGAGCATATATGGGAATTTAGATATGCATCCCATTTTCTGTAATACTTAGTAAGGCCTCCCTTGGCCACAGCAGTGAGCCTCTCAAAAACAGCTAGCCGAGCCATGGCCATTCACCATTGCACTAACAAGGGGGATACCGGCTGCCTTCATCTCAGGAGGATGACTCTTTTAGCTTCCATTAAGGCTACCAGGAGCCATGCCCTGGTGGGGGGGGGGGAGAGTGGGTCCAAAGCTGCAGTATCTCCTACGATGAGAGATAGGTCGTCGAAGAGATGGATTTGCCTATAATCCTAGAGCAATCAGCAAGAACCTGTGTCCAAAAAACTTGCAAGCTTGGGCAAGTCCATAATATGTGAAGTAAATGGGCAGGGGAAGTACGACATCTCCAACAACTATCAGAGGGAGTAATTTTTAAGCTAAAGAGGACTGAAGGGGTTCTGTACTACCTAAGCAAGATTTTCAATTGAATTAATTGACTCCTGGCATCTACATATGCTGTGTGAGCATTCCTAAGGCATATTGACCACAGTTGAGGGGATATGGGGTGCTGCAACTCAGGTTCCCAGGCAGCTCTACTCAATAAGGTAGTATCAGGTTGTGCATCCTTAAGAGTCTTGTAAAATAAACTTACCAGACCTTGGCCTTTCCTACAATAAGGGGGAGTGGTTAAGCCATGCCATGGTGAATGGGCTGCCGGTACCTTTAGCAATGGAGTTAAGGTGCTCCTAATCTGTAGGAACTTCCAAAAGTCCATTTGGGGTAGCCCATATTGCTCACGGACCTTCTCAAAGGACAGTAGGGTGCTAGTGTGTGGGAGAAGAAGGTGCTCCAGTATATGAATGTCTTTGGTAGCCCATGAGGACCATTTAAGTACTCTGTGTTCCATTGTGATGAGAGGGTTATCCCATACTGGAGCATATATAATGGGAGGGAGATAGTCTGAGCTAGGGGTCCCGGTAAGTGCCATCGCCCTACGCCATGCCCTACATGTTTCTGTCATGACCAGTGTAAAATGGTGTTCCCTAAGCTTTCTTTTGGCTAATAAGGAGTACAGTGGACTGGCCATAGATAGGGCTGCCTCCAGGCTAACCCACTGAGGTGGGGGGGGAGCCTGGGGAAGGAACCAAGTGGCGGCCTGGGCCATTCTAAAGGCCAAGTGGTAGCATTGTAAACCAGGGAAGCCCGAGCCCACCCTTGGACCTATGGGATTGCAGCTTTGTACATCCCCATCTTGGGGCCTTACCCTCCCACAAAAAGAGGGAGACTAAGTTATCTGGGTCTTTAAATGGCTTTGCCGTGAGCGGAATGGAGAGATTATTTAGTAGGTAGGAGACTCTGGGAAAAACAAACATTTGAATAGCCTCAATCTTACCTTTCAGAGTTAAATTAAGCTTTCTCCATCGCTGGACCTCAGCTGCTAATGATACCAAGAGAGGAGAGAAATTAGCTGACTCTATGTCTTTCCAGGATGAGGGAATATGTATTCCTAAATATGGAAATCCCGGGGGGGCCCAGGTAATGTCGGTGCTGGCCAGACAATGCCTGGTGCATGCTCCATTCAAGAGGGACAGGGTTGTTTTCTTTTGATTTATTGTTAAACCTGACAGAAAGGCAAACTCCTGCAAGATAGTCAGAATAGTGGGTAGGGAGTTTTGGGGGTTAGAAAGGGTCAGGAGCATATCATCCGCGTATGCATTGACCAAGTAGGATGGCATCTTTACAGGGATACTGGTAATATGTGGGGTGTGTGTGAATTCCTAATTAGTGGGTCCAGAGTGATTAAGAACATTAGGGGAGAGAGAGAGAGGACAGCCCTGTCTGGTTCCTCGTTGCAACATAAATGGGCGAGAAGTGTCCTTATTGGTGATAATATGAGCTGAGGGTGAATGATACAGTGTGGAAACCCAAGAACAGAAGGAGACCCCAAACCCATATAGTTTAAGAACATTATGGAGATACACCCATTCCAGTGAGTCAAACGCCTTGGCGAAATCTATGGCAAGGGCAGCTGTTGGGGTTTTAGACTGTAGTGCCAACCATTTTAGATTTAGGACTAGCTGGATTTTGTCTGTGCTGGATTTTCCTTTATGAAATCCAGTTTGTGAAGGGTGAAGTAGGGAAGGCAGGATACCCGATAGCCTGTTTGCCAAGACTTTTGCAATTATCTTAGTGTCTACTGATATCAGAGATATGGGTCTGAAATTCACGCAAGTAGCACATCTGAAGCTTTTTTTGGAATTAGGGTAATGAGGGCCTCACGCATAGTGGGGGTAATATACCATATTTTTGGGCTTCCTGTAGGGCCTCTAACAGTGGAGCAGCCACTTCATCTTTAAGGGTTTGGTAGAGTTCCACCGACGTCCCATCTGGCCCAGGGGCTTTCCCTTTCACCATCTGGGATATAGCAGTGCTTAACTCATCAGTTGTGATCGGGGCATCCAAATCCTTGCAATGGTCTGCTGAGAGCTGAGGGAGCGGAGTGGTCTGTGAAAAAGCCCTCAGCCGCTGTGAAAGCACCTCTGCTGATATCGTATTCTGGGACTGGTAGAGCTCCTGATAGAAGCTGAGCATCTCCTCATTAATGTCCTTTGGTGTCACCAGTAATTTGCCCTATCTTTTCTTAAGGACAAAGATCCTAGAGGATGCCTGTTGCTTCCATAGCCAATAGGCTAGAAACTTCCTGCTCTTTTCCCCACCCTCCCAGACTCTATGTTTAGCTCAAATCAATTGCCACTCTGCTTTTTTATTCAGCAACACATTTAGCTGATATTTCAGGCCTGTGATCTGGGACAGAAGCGGGGAGTTGAGTGGGTTCTTAGAGGAAACTTTAAACTGGTGCTCTAGCCTAGTGAGAGTGTCCTGCAAGTCTTGTATCTGTTTTTTCTGCTCTCTATTTTTAGCTGCAGAGTACGAGATAATTCTTCCCCGAAGAACCACCTTAAATGCTTCCCAGACAGTGGTCGAGCTGGTCTCTCCCAGGGTATAAATAGAGAAATAATATTGTGCCTCTTTCTTAATATAATCTCGAAAGGTCTCATCCTGGAGTAAAGTAGGGCTGCATCTCCTTCTCGTGGAGAAGGGGCTTTGTCCTGGCAGGGAGAAGGTGATCATGACCGGGGCATGATCCAAAATAATTATATTCCCAATGTCTGCACCTCCTATCCCTGACAGAACTATGTTGTTGGCCAGCCAGAAGTCTAAACAGCTACAGGTACCATGAACGGCAGAGTAAAATGTATAATCTCTCCCTTTTGGGTGGTTCATCCTCCAGGGATCCCCTAGGGCCCATTCTGTGGTCAAATCATTTAGGGCTGCCAGTGCTTTGGGATGGGTTTGCAGGGTGGGGAGAGATTTGTCCAGGAATATATCTCGAACTAGGTTATGTTCCCCTCCTATGAGAATGGGTAGATCCACCTCACCCTCTGTCAGTTCTGTAAAGGCTTGACCAAGCTCTGCATAAATTTCACCTGTATCAGAGTTGCACCTTTAAACATCGGCTATTATGGTTTTACCACCCGGGTAAGAGAGTTTGGCAGCTATCCACCTCCCCTGGGAGTCGGTCTGGGGAGTCTCAACTGTCCATGGTCCCCTCTTACTCAGTAGGATGGCCACCCCTTTGGTCTTTGTAGTGCACAGCTAGCTAGAACCGTTCCCACCCACAGTTTCTTTAACCAGTTTACCGTGCGGCTTGTGAAGTGAGTCTCCTGGAGCAGGGCTATGTCTGTCCCTAAGGTGCACATAAATTGCAGAACCTTAGTTCACTTAGCTGGGTGGTTCAGGCCCTTGACATTCCAGGAGACGCACTTCCTGTCTCCCCGCATGTTAAGGCGAGCTGCCATCAATGTTCACCACCACCAGAAAGAAGAAAACAAGGGTACTCACCCTACAAGCAGGAATACAGAACAGAATCAACAAAGGAGACAACAGCCGCCTTACCACTGCTTCAAGTTAGGTCAGACGTATCTGTGCACCTCTGTCAGCAGAGTAGGAGCAGATGGTAGTATGAGGAGAAGAGAAGATCCCAACAGTAGATCAGGACTAGCAGGTCTCTAATCCTCTGGTGGGTTTAGGTAGTGGACAGTATAGATCTGTACATTAGGGTCAGACTGCTGCAGCGTAATCTGCTTAATCAAGGTAGGCTTTCTAAGGAAAAGCACACAAATATCCTTAATAACCTAGAATGAGTTAAACACTTTAAAATGTGAACACTAATCTACAGACAAATACTAACACCTGTACCCAAAATACTGTAGGTACAGAACAATTTAATGGTGCTAATGTAATTGTGTGAAAGAGCTAGATGAGCACTATGCCACACTATGTCTAGTGCCAAGTGTTGGGGATGAGTCGATGCCACCATACGTGTGCAGTCCCCATCTGGCCCTTGACGTCAATACTGCCGTTATCAGGGGCTCATGCCCCCTATAGAGGCATACACTAACCAACAGGAAGGGAAGGGGAAAGAGGAGGGGGGATGGGAGGGGTTTCCTTAATGCCACCCATTATATGCAGGATTGCTGTAAGAGATGCTCGTCTGGGTTGCCCCACATGACTCCTATCATGGTGGGAGAGTATCATCGACTCATTGTCTGAAGCCATAGATAGGTTAGAAGGTCCTTGAGTGAACAAGGGATGCCATAGTTCTCAGGACTAATCCTTAGCTCTGGGGTATCTTATGCAGTTGTCAGATCTCCCTTAAGGCTTAATGAGGAGTCACAGGTCAATGGTGGTGCGATGCCCCGATATGACCAGTATAAGGAAGAGGGGATTAAAAAGTTCCCCCAAATGAGATGCATTAGCCCTCCAGTAATTGTACAATATGTGACTAGCAAAACTGTCCATGTGTCCAGCTGTTGATCCCGGATGGCGCTTCTTCTGGATCCGTAAGGAGATCCTAATACTTCTGCAAAGGTTTTGAGTCCAGGCTGCAGAATCCCGTTTCTGCTGCTCTCTTGGCTTCTTCATCCTTTACCTTAGTAGCCCAGTCCAGGGATGTAACACTTTCCATCAAGTCCTCAGTTGCCGAGTCTGAACTCTGCAGATCATCTATCTGTGCCGTTTCTGCATGGGAGAGCTTAGCAGGGGGAGAAGTGGAGCCATTACTAACTTTCTGCTGAGTGGGGCTCCTCGATCTTTGACAATTTTGTACAGCGACTGGTCGAGTGCAGTCATCCATTGTATCTTGTTACTTAAAGTCTAACATGGGAAACCTGCCAGATTTCTGCTGGGTGAAGGGAATCCGAGTCTCGGTATTACTCCCTGAAACACGCCGTGAAGCTTGGCCAGTGCAACTGGGGGACCTGGTTCTTGAGGGACCTGTCCGCTTGCTTACTTCATCCCCTGGTGAGCGCTTCCCTCTGTCTGTTGTTCCCTTGGGCATTTGATCCCCTGGACTCCAGAGGCATCTGGGAAAAGCAGTTTGAGGAGCTAAATTAGGCCACTGCTGCGAGATCCAGGCCTCGGCCTCCTTCGGGGATTCTGCCAGGAAAGCCTTACCATTTTTATAGATGTGGAGAGCAGTGAGTTTTTGAAATCTATATTGAAAGGCATTAGCTTGTAGGAATTTTTTAATTGGTCCAAATTCTCTTCTCTTCATAGCAACTTCTGCTGAGAAATCTCTATAGAACGAGATTGTGGCCCCTTTCTAGGTGAGGTCCCCCATATCCCTGGCTACCAGCAGGAGCTTCTCTTTAATGGAATACTTTAGGATATAAGCAACAGTTGTTCTCAGTGACTGGGAGTCAGCTCTGCCTGGGATCCTGTGTGCCTTCTCCACCCCAATTGGGTCTTTCCATCTGTCCCTCAATAACTGGGGTATCCACTCATTCAGAAAACGCTCCATGTTAGATCCTTCTATTACCTCCGGGACTCCCTCCGGGACTCCCAATATGTGCACGTTATTCCTACGGCTTCTGTTTTCTTGATCTTCAGCACGGTACCAAAGCCGAGACAGTTTCATTTTGTGCTCTCTCAGGCTGCTGTTCTAGATCCTCCATCCGCTGCTCCAACATGTTTTGTTTATCTTCGAGTCAACGGACATCTTCTACATTCCCGGCCAGTGAATTTCCAATATTGTCTACTCTAGTGAGTACTGCTTCTAGCATCTTAGTTATGTTTGTTAGGGCTTCACTGAGTTGTATATTATCAGGAGGCAATGAGGCCTCCGGTGTCGCTCTAGCTGATCCTTCCATCAGGAATACAGAGCAGAGAGGTAGCTAGTAGTAAAAGCAGTAGCAGCCTTCCCCGATCCCCATTTGAGAGTTGTAGTGCACTGATCAGTGCGACCCGCTCACTTTCAACGGGCACTGAAGAAAACCGGGGATTAACGGAGTGATATGGATGGACATTTAGCTGTTTGGGTGGTTGGTTGCACAGGCACCTATTTCCTACACATACAGATTGACTCTTCATACAGCTGCGTCAGGCATTGCTCTTCTTCCTCCAAAGCTGCACTCATGGAGTGGCGATGTTAAGGGAAGGCTTTCCAGTGGTTTAAATTGACATTCAATCTGGCATGATATCGGAGTTTAAACCATTATTTGCCAGACACGGACGGAGCTCGCACTTCACACCGCCATTACCATCGGGTCATTGTCATGCCCCCCCCATACTACTGTTTTCTGATGGGTTGTTGACGGTGGATAATGCTGGAGCTGTGGTTTTGGTTGTATCATTTTCTCATTTTGCACACCTGACCATGGGGCAGGCTTGTTTTGCAGTGCTAAATATTCAGTGCAAGCTGCCATAAAGTGTAGAAATGGACACATCTGTGCCTGATGTACTAAAATTGGGTTCAGTTGCGTCAAAGAGCTTTGGCGCAGTTGTGCCAAAGAACAGATTTGATGCAGTGCCTGATGCAAGCTCTGCATCACGCTTTAAAAATGGAGCCCTGTGTTTCTAACATAATCTGTTTATGCCCAACCCAATAACTCACTGTACATGGTTGCTCTCATATGCCTTGAGCAGGCCTGACCAAATCAAAACCTGCCCTGGGCTGTAATTAGGAATACCCTACTAGGCACAGCACTGACATGTGGCTCACTATACATCACACTGCACAGTACAGTACAGTGTGTAGATTGTTACTGTCCTATACAACAAGTACTACCCTCTCCCTGCTGTACCAGTAGTTTTGAAATCAAATTACAAACAATGCTTAGTGAAACCCAAACCTAAAAACCATACCATTGAACAAATATGAAATGCAGATCTCAAACTGAGGTATCATCAATTGGCTGACCCAGTTCAGAAACAGCTTTCAAACTATTTGTACCTTTCCCCCTTTAGCAGGGACAAGCCTGGCTTTTTCTCATGTTTCAATGCTGGTGGACCCTCCCTAATAATGCAGGGATCTGGGACACAGCTGTCAGTGGTCTTATTCAAGCAGTCAGGCTATTGTTCCGTTCTCCCACTTTCATTCTCTCTCTCCCTGGTTCACAGTCTCCCTTGCATCCATAATGCAAGCTGGAGGTCTGGCTATCCTCCAGCCAATCAAGCCACCGTGTGTCTGCACTTACCCACATCTCTAGGCCTCTGCTTCCTCAGGGTGGTAGTAGCCTGGCACCAGGCTATGATGCTGATAGTGGACTCCACTGTAGTCTTAGACTGCAGTTCACTTCTCACTCTTTCTTCCTCTACAATGGCAATGCACAGCACCAGATAATTAGCTGGCTATCTTGAGAATACCTTCCTTTTCCCCTTACTGTATAATGGGCTAACCATACATAGTTTGTCCCTTCACAGATACACAGTTTGTCGCAGCCAGCTCAAGTTCTCTCAAACAGCAGTCCCATTCCCACAAGATCTCTCACCGATCTGCCTGAAGGTCAGCTCAGCTGCTGCTCTTCTTTGAAGCATCAACAAATCCCATTGGTCCAAAGGAATGTCACTCAGTCCAGGCAGTCTTTGAGGTATGATCCATGGCAACTGGCTTGTGGAAGGGCCCCTGAATTAAGTAGGTCCACTTGTAGTCCATCATCCCCTGTGGTTCCAATTTCCAGGATCAGCAGCCTGATTGGTTGCTGGTGCCACCCCTGCCCAAGTTCCTATGAGCATGGGGTTAGGGTGCATGAATATGCCAGTGTCCATGCTGTCTCAATGGACACTAGTGCAAAAAGTTATATTTCAAAGGGGCTCCTGCATGAAACATAGTCTGTCGTCCCTGGTATCATTGTGCAGGATCATGTGTTTGGTCAGTTAGTGCAAGGGGGAGGAATCACTGGGCCAACTCTGACCCGGATCACTCACTCCATCAGAAGCTGGTGCCCACCTTTGATGTTCCGCAGGAGCTGTGGCTGCACTCTGGTTCAGGAAGTGCTAAAACAAATCCTTTGTTCTACTCCACTGCAGCTCTATTCCCATCCACCACCATGAAAGGACATCTTTGAGACTGGAGAGAACAGAATATGGCAGCAGCAGTTCAGGTGGTGGGACATGGTTTCATGAAGCTGAAAGGTAAACATATATTCTGGGGAAGTTACATTGACTTTTCGCCAGTCCTTTCTTGAAAAGCATTTGACTCCGTCTAATACAGTATGTTCCCCTCCTCTAGTCCTCCCCTCACATGAGTTTCCATACTGCACCTTTTTATCGATGCAGTAGTACTGGAGGAATAAAGAATGATGAATGAAGTGCCTGTATTTAAAAAGGAAAAGGAAGGTATACAGGTAAGTATAGATCAGCTATCCCCATGCCATATGGGAGGTGGAAGAGAAGAGGAGAAAACAGGGGAGAAAAAACAGCTAGGGCCCCAAATGTATAATAACATAGGCTGGTACCCTAGGGCCCCATGCCATGAAGTAGTTAAGAAAGAACTTCCTCGCTGTCTTTACTCCCTTGCAAAACAAACATGCACCCCTCACGAAAAGAAGGGTGAGGGGCACCATCACCAAGTGGCTCCATGGGGCCTACTGTCCCTCATGAAACAAAGAGACAAATGCTGGACAAGGTTCAAGTCCTCCCACTTCAATATCAACTTCCTCAAATATCGACAGTTGAGAAACTCTTGTAAAAGAGTCATCTGCTCTGCCAAGAGCAAATTCTGTCAATCTGCCCTGCTATCCTCAGCCAGAAACCTGAGGAGCTTCTGGCAAAACATTAAAAACAAGGTTGGAGGGTCTGCCAGAGCCCAGGTCTCTGACATACTCATTGGAGGGGCTAGTTGCAATAACCCCCTCACAATTGCCAATGCTTTTAACTGCCAGCTGTCTGACCTGACTGCTCCTCCCTCCCAACCCCCTGTCCCCACGGCTCAAGGTCCCTCCCTTAGTGGGACCTCCAGCCATCCTTTTTTCTACTTAAAGGCTGTCTCTGTCTTGGAGACCCAGAGGCTCCTTGCTGGTCTCTCCCCTCACACTGGAGCTGGGCACAATGGCCTTGAGCCCCAGCTGCTTCGCCTGGGGGCATCCCTCTTAGCCCGACCTACCTCTCATATATTTATCGCTTCCTTAATCTCGGGTACCATTCTGGATGTATGGAAGGTGGCCAAGTTTGTCCCAGTCCTCAAACAAGGCGACCCGAAAAATCTCAATAACTACCGTCCTATTGCGATCCTATCTGCGATCAGCAAGTTAGTTGAAAAAGTGGTTGCCTCTCAAATCACCCATTACCTCCAGAGCTATGAGCTACTTTCCCCAGCACAACACAGTTTCAGAAAAGGGTGCAGCACTTCTACTGCCCTAGTGGTGGTCAGTTCAGCGATCAGATCCACTATTGATCAAGGCAAACTGATAGGAGCCATCTTCATGCATCTCTCAAAAGCCTTTGACCAGGTTGACCACTTACTCCTGTGCTCCACTCTCTGGTCCATGGGCTTCCCCCCCCCCACCTGGTTCACTAACTACCTCTCGGGAGACAGTAATATACAAACTTTAACAAGGCCCTCTCCGATCCAGCCGCGGTGACATGTGGCGTCCCTCAGGGCTCCATCCCTGGACCCATTGGGCCAGATATTCAAAAGGGTTGTGCCATGCGCAACAGGGTTTCGCATGCGCAAGTCCGAAATTGCACCATTCTGCGATATTCAGCAGGAGGCAGTTGCGCCACTGAAAACAGGCTGAGCAACAGTGCAATGCAAATGAATGCATGCTCAACTGGAGTGGGAGGAACCATGCATAAACTGCACAGCCCGATATTCAGCCGGGCTGTGCAGAGTTGTGCAGGCGCAACCCCCAACCTGCACCTGCACAACTTTGAGCCCCAAAAAAAAGGCTTAAGTCGAGGGCCACCCACAGGTGAGCTGCTGTATTGCAGGCGCAACACAGCTGCCACCTGTGGCTGGCCTAACCCAGTCCCTGTGCCCCCCCTGCACATTGTCGCGGCATAGTGTACTCCCTCCCCCACCAGCCCGATCATAGGCATCAATGTAGCTCCCGAACATCTCCTGGTGGTTCTGTGGACGAAATGCCCGATCGCCAGGAAAGTAAGCTAACCCCCGAACATCTCCCTGGTGAAATGCCCGATCGCTGGGAAAAGTAAACTGAACCCCCGAACATCTCCCTGGTGGTCCAGTGGACTGAAATGCCCGATCGCGGGCAGTAAGTAAATTGAACCCCCAAACATCTCCCTGGTGGCTAGTGTCCCCCACCCCACCCACCCAGCCCACCACCCCGCCTCCCGGCAGCTGGCGGGCGGCAGCATCCACCCGCCTGCCGCCTGCCGCCCGCCAACTGACTGCCCGGTAGGGCTGCACGCCAGTGGTGCAGAGCAAGAGCTACTTGTTCATTCACAAATCTGGACTGTCATGTATGGTATGGGATGCACGCCCATTGGCTCTGCTCTGCACCAATGGCATGCAGCCTACCGGGCAGTCAGTCGGCAGGCAGCGGGCGGCAGGCGGGTGGATGCTGCCACCGGGCCGCCGGGGAGCGGGTAGGGGCTCGTGGGTGGGTGGGGGGACACTAGCCATCAGGAGATGTTTGGGGGTTCAATTTACTTACCGCTCTGATCGAATTTCGGTCCACTGGACCACCAGGGAGATGTTCGGGGTTCAGTTTACTTTCTGCCCGTAATTGGGCATTTCGCCAGGAGATGTCTGGGGATCTCAGTTTACTTTCTGCCCGCGATCGGGCATTCGCCAGGGAGATGTTTGGGGGTTCAGTTTACTTTCTGCCCGCGATCGGGCATTTCACCACGGAGATGTTCGGGGTTCAGTTTACTTTCTGCCCACGATCGGGCATTTCAGTCCACTGGACCACCAGGGAGATGTTCGGGAGGAGGGGGGGCCACATTGCTGCCTGTGATCGGGCTGGTGGGGGGGAGGGAGTACACTATGCTCACGATCGGGCTGCAGGGGGCGTCGGTCCCCGACGGCTGCTGCCTGGCAGGGCGCCAGGCGCAAGTCCTCGGGGATTGGTGCACCTACATGCTACTGGCATGCAAATGGGGCCATAATCAGATGCAAATGGCTCCCCCTGAGCCTTGCATGAATTATGGCCCCATTTGCATGTCACCTTTTGAATATCGTGATTTTGCACATGGCGCAATGGTACTTGCGCCACCGCAAGTTGAATGCTCCACTCTGACAACTTGCGGTGGCACAAGCTCCACTGCACCATGCACAGTGGCTGTGGCTGGGGGGTGATATTCAAAGGAGTTGCTCAATAGCGCAACTCCTTTGAATATCACCCCGGCCACACCCCTGCGCAACTATTTTGTGCAGCCCAAGGGCTTGAGCCTCAGAATGGTGCAGTTTGAATATCCAGCCCATTCTGTTTTCCCTCTTCATAAACGAGCTGCCCTCAGTCTCAGCCCTTGGGCACTCCACCCTGTACGTTGATGACCTCGTCATCCTGGTTAGTTCTTTGGACCTTCATGCCATCAACACCCGATTAAATTCTGACTTCAACCATATCCACACCTGACTTGAGGACCACAAGCTTACCATTAACCTCAAAAAGACTCAGGTCATGCTCTTTGACTCCTCAGCCAAGACAAAAGCCTGCCCTGCTCCTCTAAAAATCTCTGGAGCTGATAGTTCCCTCTTGCATGTTGCAGATGTGGTCAGGTACCTGGGGGTAACCCTTGACCAGCAACTGGACCTCACATTGCACATTCACAATGCCTGTAAAGCAACCAACTGCAAGCTGGGCCTGGCATACAGAGCCAAAAGTTGTCTCACCTCTGCCGCATGTCTCACCCTGGCCAGGGGGATCCTCCTACCCACGCTGTGCTACGGCCTGCTATCCTTTGCCCACATCCCAAAAAACATTCTCTCAAAATGGGACACAGAGTACAACAATGTATACTTCTTTGCACTCTCTACTCCTCGCCTCATGCACCGATGCAAGCTATACTCCCAGATGGAGTGGATCCCTCCAGAGAATCACCGCACCTTCATCCTTGGCAACTTCATTGACAACATTATCAGAACTGCCATCCCTCCTGCACTCACCTTATCCCTCACACCTGCAAACCCCTCCTACCACTTAAGATCCAGTGACTCTCAGGTCCTCCTGGTTCCTAAAACTAGCACTCAAATAGATGATTGGGCCTTCTCTGCCTATGCACCAAGGCTGTGGAACTCTCTTCCTGCCAGCACTCGCTCCTCCCCTCCCACCCCTGCTTCAAAGCCTCCCTATGGGCTTCCTAAAATCGACCTCCGCCTGTCTCTGCACCTGAGTCACTATAACGTTGTTTTGACTGCAGGGTGATGAGTCCCTGGCTACTGCATGCACTTTGTCCACCTGGCTAGCTTGTGCCATCTGATGTACCAATGAAATACCCCCCCAATTTGTTGTACTACTCATGCTACCTCCTACTTATACCCACCCGAGGGTATGGCTGACCATACATGTAGACTTCTGTCAAACTTGCCTGTACTACACTGTTATCTACCTCCTGATGTAACCTATGTGCCTGATGCTCTTGAATGTACCTCAATCTGCCTGATCCTGATATATTGTACCTTGTTAATCTACCGGGTCATCTGTAGACATCTGTCGCTCTTGCCTGCACTATGCTGCTTTCTACCTCCTGATGTAATCTATGTGCCTGATTCTGTTGTATGTTACCCTGTTTTTGCCTGATGTTCATGTATGTACCATGGTAATCCTCCTGGGTCACACGTGAAAATAGGCACTTGGCTGTCTAGTGTGCTTGCCTGGTTAACAAAAGCAAATAAATAAATAAGAAGGAGAATGGGAATGGAATATACTTCAGTTTCAATGAGGCATTTTATGATGCACCACTCTGACTCTAAGGCAGGAGCTGGGAACCAAACTGCATGTGTACGTCCTACAGGTGAGCAGTGGTGGCATGAATGCTGTGGTTGATCACGAATCATTGGCCACTCCCTGACCCTAGGGTGGTGCGCAAGGGCACCCATAGACTGATGCAGGGGTGGTGAAATGGCATTACTGAAGCAAAACGGTTTGCCCCATGTGAATGATGACACCACTGTTTACACACCTTGATGCCACTGAGGGCCAGCATTGCCTACTCAATGGACTGCGGTGGTTCCTTGGCTGCTGGCTGCAAGTGGGTTGGTCACTGTGGCCCAATCATGAGAGGCAAGCCATGAAAGAACCAGGAGGAGACAGAGAAGGCATATCTGACTTGGGGAGTGTCCAACTAAATAAGCATACACAAGAGATAGCTAGAACAGCAGGTCACTGGAGGGAAAGAGGCAAAAGTCAGCAATAGCAGGATAGGATAATGAATTATTAAAAAGAAAGTAAAAAATGAATAATTGTAAGCTTGTCAAAACAATTTATGTATGCTGACATGGAGAAAGGGATCCAAGATGGCTGCCTAGGTGGAAGTGAGTGTGTGAGCTGGCAAGATGACTCCTAAAGAAACCTGGATGTAACATAAGAGACTAATTTTCTCATGAACCGCAAGCCCTACTTTTTTAGATAACCTGCCGTTTAAGTTTTAACTTTTTATACAAGAAAGAAAGGCAATTGGAAAACTTAAGTTTTTGCTGTTTTGTTCTCCCCCTCTGATGACACTCTTCAGAGTGTGTCCAGGCGGGTCTGGGGGGCAAAGGATCTTTCTGACAAGGTTTTCCCTGAAAAGCTGCCTCACCATGGGCAAAGTGTTGCAGGGGCTATTTACACATTTTCTGTCTGCTCAACTGCCTCACCGACCAGCACTGTCTTAGCCTCAATGCTCAGTCATTGCTAGAAATTTTGCAAAATTTTAATTTGCAGGCGAAGTTAAGACAAAGTCACTAAATTCACTTTCACTGATCATTTCATGAAGTTTTTCTATTTAATAGGAAATTTGCTATTGATAACTTCACCCTGCAACTTTGCCTGTAACTTCCCCTTGGGGTACATAAAGGCAAAGTCAGGTCAGAATGACCTCCACCAACTACTCTTTTTGGGGTTTTTAGGCATAACTCGGTCATATTTTGTTGAATGTGTCTGACACATGGTATAGTTGTAGACCAAGGGATGGTGCATATTTGTTGCATTTTTGATGATTATCAGACTTATACTGTGGATTTGGCACCATGGTCAAGTTGGGAGGTGATTTTGAGGTGTTGTGCACACCCCATGAATTTTTCCAGGGGTATTATGTGTTACTATTGTTTTGAACTATGATGCTGACTTGACAACTAACTTGTTGACCAGCATCACAGCACCAAGCTCCCTGTTGACTGCGATTTGCAGTTGGTAGGGAGCCGTGGACAGCAGGGACTGTTTTTTCTTCTGGGGGCTTGTCCCCAAACCCCCCATGTAGGGGGGCTCTGCCCCCACAACCCTTGTTACTATAGATACCAACTCTGAGTTGGAATAGGTTCGGGAAGGGGGTGCAGGATGAGGAAAGTGTTGCCCGGTCCCGGGTACAACCCCTACAGTGACATTGAGCTGTTGTAGGCAGCAACGTATGGGGTTTCGCTGTGGGAGGTGCATATCCTAGTGTAGTACACATTGAGACCCTTGTTTGGATGTATAGAGTGTCCCTTAACCATGCACAACAAAATAGGGCACTCTTCACCTCAACTCAAACAGGCACCAGTCTACTTTAATTTTTAAGGACAGTTATTAGGCCATTTTTATTAAAAAACAATAAAATAGGCTGTGTTTCACCGGATGCTTTTCAGATAACAATCTTTCTTGTATCAAAGGCTACAGCACATTACTAACACACTCCATTTATACATACGTATGATGTCATACAAATGTTAGGAATTTAAAATCCATTCAATTCATTGGTCACACAATTAAGTTAATTAAATGTCAATGGACACAATCAAATAACATGATTTAAAGACATATAGACACTTAAAACCATCCATAAATATAGTGCGTGTGTGTGTGTGTGGGGGGAAGGTAAACATTCAATTTCAGACAGATTAGTTTTCATTTCACATCTCACCAAAGTTCATTTCTTTAAAAATGATTTCTGTTCAAATCCTGTATTCAAACCAGGTTTTCTAGTTGCATCTAAATTTAAAATACAAAAAGTATCCCCTTTTAAAATGAGATCATTAAAATTGCCACCTCTTGGTTTCTGATTTACTTTCTCAGGAGTTAAGTTGAGTTACTCCCAAGGTCGCGGGAATTTTAAAATGTTCTTTGGCATATTTTAGACACCAATTCAGACTTAACCAGTGTTATTGGGGACTCGACAAAAGTTGTATACAGAAAAGGGAGAAGCCTCAAAGATTTATTGGTTCATAGCCATTTAAATAACACAGGTAGTTCTACAGTAGGGAGTATGTCTAGGTTACTATGGGGCTCCTTTCAATGCAGTTCATGAAAAATGTTGGTATATTCATGAAACAGGATAAGGAGTTCATCAGTCCCACCAACAACTGAAAATATGAAATTAGGCAATTTATTTCTTGTAAAACACCTTTTGTTGTTAATGCTATATGGCGTGACTGCCCTTCCCTTTATATACAGTACGTCATACCATTAGCCCCGCCGAGGAAAGAATTCAGGAACATGTCAGGGCTGTAAAAAATTCAAACTAAGATACCCCAGTGGGTATACACAGGAGACATTTTCATGACTCAGACATTAATACTTTAAACTTTTCATTTTTAGGCCATGTCAGGAGACCTTGGAGGGGCGGAAATAGAGAACAACGTCTTAAACTGTAGAGTAGATTAATTTTTGAAATGGGAGCTCTCAACCCTGAAGGCTTAAGTGATGATTGGGATGTCAAACCATTCGTGTTACTGAGTAATGTTAGCTTATGCAATAAAATGATATGGCATGGTAAGCAGTTATTTAAATAACTTATAGTTCCATTTATGCTGTCAGTGATATTCACCCTTATACTATATAATTGTTTGTATATGTAAGTGATGATATTTATTAATTTTTTGACATCCCAGTTAAGTACTGTAGTAGTATCCCAGCTTGCTAGTTCTATATATATTTATGAGTAATCTACTGATGCACTGTTTACAGAAGGGATGGGGTCAGTCTCTGTTTCATATGTGTGTGTGCTTAGCTAGTAACTTAGATGTACTGTATTCACACATGTCACTGTAAGGTTTGACTTTAAAAGTAACGTTCTGGTGTGTTTCTAGCTATGCCCCCCTGAGAAAGAACCTGGACTGGGTTCCACATGCTGAGCAATAGCGGATGCTTGTTTGTGCCTTTTTGTATTTGACCCACGACAAAAAGACTACACCTATTTTTCATCTTACTGTCTTCT
This sequence comes from Neoceratodus forsteri, assembly GCA_016271365.2. Classification (NCBI taxonomy): domain Eukaryota; kingdom Metazoa; phylum Chordata; order Ceratodontiformes; family Ceratodontidae; genus Neoceratodus; species Neoceratodus forsteri. The sequence goes on along the minus strand of CM028130.1, from coordinate 1,407,245,847 downwards.
GGAGAGTGTTTTCTATGGTGAGTGCTTACTTCTGTGGTGGTGAGTTGAGCTTTTGTTGTATGTAAGCTGCTCCTCATATTCAGTTGTGCTGTTTTTTTGCTCTCTTCATGTCCTCAAGTGTCTAGTCTGGTAGGTCCTGTGGATTTTGCTATGCTAGGTTTGGGTACAGGCCTCTCTGCCAGTATTACTAACATTGCTAACACTGCCTGTACAGTGTGTGGAAAAGGAGTTGTTATAACATGTGCTCTGCCAACCGAAGATACAATACCAAAATGGGCTCCACCACCTACCTCGGATAAGAATTTCAATGGGGCTCCTTTCACACATAACACTGGTGACTTTAGCACACACACACACACACACACACACACACACACCCCATTGATGGTAATTCTGTATTGGCTCCAATCACTGACAATACAGCTTTCAGTGTGATTCTGCATCAGGAAGCAACTGTAGCCACAGCTACTACTACTAATACAGGTGCTTCTGGAAATAATGTTGCAGCAGTTGTCATCAGCGTTATGCCAGAAAGTGGGTCTATCTCGGGCGGAGGGGTCACACATTTCAGCACTTCAGGGGGCCAAACTAAACATTTGACACAGGACTAGACAAAGTTATGTACTTTTCCAAGCTCTTCTTACTCATCTAATTTTGAAAAAGAGGTCTGGACTGGTATTCAATTCAATTCAATTCGTGTTTATTTATAAAGCGCCTTTCAAAATCAAAACGCTGTACATGATAATAAAACAGAGATCAACAATAAGAAAATAAACTATAAAGAAAAAGCCAAGTTAAAAAGATAAGTTTTTAAAGCAGTTTTAAAACTATCGACGGTCAGGCATTCTCTCAACCAATGAGGTAGAGAATTCCACAGGGTAGGAGCTGAGTAAGCAAAAGCACGAGATCCTGATAACTTCAAATGAACCCTGGGAATCTCTAGCAATCCCTCATTGGTGGAGCGGAGGGGGCGGAGGGGGCGATAGGGAATCAGAAGATCTTTCAGGTAACCGGTCCCTGATCATGTAGGCTTTAAAGGTTAGTAAACCAACCTTAAAGATGATACGCCATCGTTACAGGCAGCCAATGCAGTTTCGCGGGTTATTGCGCTTAATATGACTGGTTCTCAAGTCCCAGTCAGAAGCCTGGCTGCAGCGTTCTGCACTAGCTGCAGGTGGCGGATATCAATCCCTGGGAGCCCTAGGTATAGGGAATTACAGTAGTCCAAACGGGTTGTAACAAAGGCGTGAACCAAAGTCGGAAGATCCTCCTGGGGAATCAGGTGTTTCACCCGGGCGATATTCCTCAGATGATAAAAAGAGGTCTTGACAACAGCTGACACCTGAGATTTCAGGGTCAGACCGTCACAAAATAATGCCCAAATTTCGTACCTGTCGAGCCAGAGAGCGTGCACCCCACCAAGTGATAAGCCTCCGATAGATGTGCCGCACCCAAACCCTCCCAGGATGATCTGGGCCCACAACCAATACCTCGGTCTTATCCGGATTAAGCTTCAACCAACTCGAACTCATCCAAATTCTGATTTCATCCAGACAGTTGTTAAGTACAGAGAGTGCATCACTCTGATCAGGAGAAAGGATAAATACAGCTGAGTATCATCCGCATAGCAGTGAAAACTCAAGCTGTATCTCCTGATGATTTCTCCTAATGGCAGCATATACACTGCAAACAACATGGGAGCTAAAATGGAACCCTACGGTACCCCACATGGTAGGAGAAGGTGTCAGAGGAATAAATTCCAGGACAACTCTCTGAGACCTACCAGTGAGGTAAGAACCGAACTATCTGTGGACTGTACCAGACAGACCACAAAACCCGCAGTCACTCCAATAGCACCTCATGGTCTACAGTGTCGAATGCAGCAGAAAGATCAAGAAGGACCAGAATGGTATAAGCCTTTCAATCTCTGGCCATTAGGAGGTCACTCAAACCCGAACAAGGGCAGTCTCAGTACTATGCCTTTTTCTGAAGCCAGATTGAGAGTATCATAGACATTATGAGAGGTGAGATATTCATCCAATTGCAGTGCAACTGCTTTTCAATAACCTTACCAACAAATGGCAGGTTAGAGATAGGTCGGTAGTTAGCTAGACAGTCTGGATCCAAGGAGGATTTTTAAGGAGGATGAACAACTGCCTCCTTAAGGGGATTAGGAAAAACCCCCCTCTCCAAGGATTTCCAGACAGTGTCAGCGAGGATTGGGTAGATGACTTCAGCACATCCTACTAACAGAGGTGTAGGACCCGGATCCAAACTACAACTAGTTGGACGCATTGATTGAATGATCTTCACAATGTCTGTGAATTCCGGGTGGTGAAACTCCAACCAGGGTATTAGTTCCATTTAGAAAACCTTTGGCCTATTAACTGATGCTATGGCAGGATTCATACCAAGCTTGAATTACTGACGTTAAGAAATGAGGAAGCGAAAAATCATAAAGTGCCATAGAGGACACATAGGACCTCCTAAAGAAAAAATCTCTCTTCACACCATTCAATTAAGAGCCCTAACTAAGAAAGTCCAAGGTCAGGAGGACAAATCTTGTAGGGGTAACCTAAAACTGGGGCACATTCCTAAAGGGGGTAGAGGGGGCTGGGGACCCCCTGCCATATTTTGAAGAGTTATTAACACTTACTGCTGGTTGGTCATTCCCTGACCAAAAAATCCAGTTGGATCAAGCTCATAGAAGTGCTGGTACTAAACGCCTTCCAAACTCAAAGAGTCCCCAATTCATCTATGTGAAACCCCACAGATTCCAGGATTGAGAGCTCCTCCTAAAGAAAGCCCACATAGAAAGAGGCCTACCAGCTAAAGAATAAAGTTTCAAGCCTTTCTAGACTTTAGTGCAGAAACTATGAGAAACAGGAAGGACTTTAGCTCAGTGACGGACCACTTAAGATGAAAGGGGATAAATATGCCCTCTCCCTTCTGCCAAATTATGCTTTTTTCTTTTGCATGGCAGAATTAGATATTTTGTTGATCCCAAAGAGGCTGAGGCAGTCCTGAAAGAGACTTTCACCTGTGCCTTTTCTTATAGACCTCCAAACAGACTGCATGAAGATTCCTCAATATCATCTGCAACGTCAGAACTAAACATTCCTTTGTAAGAAGCCCTGGAACTGAGAAATTGGTTCTCCCTTTTCTGGGCAACAATGATGGTCTTGCTCCTACTGTGCCTAACAAGACATACCCCTCTTAAATTTAAGACAGTACCTACCTGCTATCTTCTTCCAACTAACAAACTGTTTTGATTATGTTAAGTATAGATGATATGGTAATCCTTAACAGTTTTATCATCTGAAATATATATAGACCCAAATAGCCACCTACTAAGTAAGGCTAACATGCTTATAATGTAAAGGGGATGAGACAGGAGCACAGGTGGGGATAGAGGTTGAGGGGGAATTAAGATTCTAGAGATTAATGCAGTACAGTGATGCTACCTGCATGTATGCTGCAGACAATGCTCTACATTTGATTTACAATTTTTTTTAACATTACCTCTGTCTCCCCCCATATGTATTTATTGCCTTTTCTATATGTTTAAACTACAACTGGTGTGATGTAACTGCTGTGCTACCAGTTTCTACCCTATTTAACTTCTGTCTGTATCTCTAACTATCTCATGAATGAAGAGTTCAGCTTAACTCTCCACACTCACAAGGTATGTGGGTATTATCAGGCTGTCTTTTATTAGTGTTAATGCATTTGTGGGTGTTTTTTTAAATAGAGGAGGCAGCATGAAAGGAGGATACATGACAGGATTTGCAGTGGGGAAGGGGTTGCCAAATTAGATACCGAAATAAGCTCTGACAATACAGAATTTTTTGTCTCCACACATTTAGGGGTAGGTGGAATTGAAAAAACAAGGGGAAAAGGAAGGCACAAAAAAAACTATGAAGCTTGATGAGCACACATTCCTGTATTTTGTATGGGAATATTTCTCAAAAAGAATAAGAATAAGTTCAATCTAGACATTTATTTGAAAACAAATTACTACAAAAAATTATTACTTGGAATGGGAAGGGTTTGCAGGATAGGATAAAGGCAAATAAAGGGCCAGATATTCAAAGGTTTGCCCCTGGGCTAAATTTGCATTGCCTGGTGTGCAAACTTAGCCTGGAACACAGAACAAGCTATATTCAAATGGAATAGCCCAGGGCAAATGGCTTTTGAATATAGCATGGGAATGAGGCCGTGCAAACTGGGCTGGGAGTGCAGGGCAAACGTAGCCCTGGAATATGACAGCACTAAATGCAGCAACCAGGAAGTGCAAACCACAACAACAACACAGTGCACAGCTACGTGAGGGTAGGTAGAGAGGAACTATGTGGCCAATATGTGTTCTGGCAAATGCATGGATTCGGTACAGCTGCAGGCAGCAGCACACATGAAAAAACAATCATCAAAACTGTATAATATTCCCCGAACCGATAGCGCTGCGCTAACACATTAACGCGGCTTTAGCGCGGAGCTAAGCAGCTTGCCGGGTGCAAACACTTTAGCCCCTGCGTACAACTTTGCCATCTAACAGTGACATGCAAATGAGCCTACTTATATAGTCTCTGGGCAAACAGCCACATTAGCATCTCATCATGCCCTGATTTGCATGCGGTTTGCACAGCGTTACTGCAGGGTCCCTCAGCTCCACCTGTAGGTCAGTCTGGAGGTACAGGGGCTGGACAGGTCCAACCACAGCTCCACCTGTAGGTCAGTCAGGCAGTGCATGATGATAGCTGCAGACTTCATGTAAACAGTGCAGCATAGCATAACATATCGAACCCCAGGGAACAACACAGCATAGGCACAGGTGGTGGTAGTGCTGCATTCAACCTTCACACTGAAGGTCATGCTACAGTGCACAGCAGAGACTACAGTAGCAAGAGGGCTGGTAGTGTGAGGGACACAACACTGCCTATGGTATGTAGGGCAGTGATGACCACTGCACTGTACACAGTGACAGGCACAGCATGCTGATAGTTACTGAAAGTGGACAGTACATTCACACTGTTGTGTGATCCACAGATGCTGCACCTGTGACATGGGTTGCACAGTGTCATGTACATGGCCGGCAGTGTGTGCTGTGACTTCTGTACAGTTGGGTGGTAGGTGGTTTGGAGGGCATATAGGATCCGACAGGCACACAGGTGGTGTCGTACTCCCACTACTGGCCCATGTGCACTGAGCGATGTGTCCCAGCCTTGTGGCCACATGTGGGCTGTGGTGAGGTCTGGCCACCCCTACACCCTCCCCTCACTGGCCACCATGCCCACAGTGCTGCATGTGTGTGCTGGATTCTGTTGCACACCACCGACGATGGTCTGCAGGTGTGTGTTATATGGCCACGCTACCATGCTGTCCCCTGTGGGTCAAATCACCCATCACTGTCTGTGCTTGGCTCCGACAGGTGGCAGCTGATGGCATCATGGTGGTGCCATTAGTGAGCAGCATGTGTCCTCCATGTCTGGCAGTTTCTAAGTATCATACTCATATGTTAGGGCCGCGCAAGCCGCGCTAATGCTGAGATAGCACCGCGCAAAGCGCGCAAGGCTGTTTGCCCACAGTTAAGACCATCTTTTCCTGGGTGGTAATCTGTACCGTGCTATGGGTCGCGCTAAGTTGTGCTAAACAATGTAGCGCTGCGCTAGTCGCTGAATATCACGTTGCATCTGTATTCATGTTCACTTTGCCCCTTGCATATACTTATTGTTTGCCTGGCGCTATTGCAGTTTGCCTGCACTATTCAGTCTTTTGAATATAGCAGACCCGCGCTAATCCCACGCTAAACCCGTGCAAATGTTTTTTGCCCCGCACAAAGCTTTGAATATCTGGCCCAAAGTGTTTAAATATTTGGATTGTAAAAATGTTGATAATATACTAATTCAAGAAACTCATGTTTCTAATAGTGAGGTCAGATTCAGATTCAGATAGTGAGGTAGAATTCCATTAAAAAAATTGTGGAGATTGTAGGGTAGCTGATTATAACATTACAGCCAGAGGGGTTGCAATCTTCATAAAAAAAAATAGTCTTATATTTTTCGGAAACATTCTTCTTGTCCAGGAGGAAGATTTGTCGCGTGTCTCAAATACTTCTAAACTGCATTACAGCCACACAGTATAATAATGTAGTTTTTTTTCTGACCATGCATCAGTTGAACTTTCAATAAACACCACTAAAATATGTACAATATATCTAAGCAGTGGTCTATGGATGCTGTCCCTCCTTAATGAAACAGTGTTTTTTTTCTGCATTTAAAACTTCAGTAGTAGAGGGGCATGGTGTGACTGTGATAGAAATGGCAGCCTAATTTTTCTCTCTCCCCGGGCCTTCCAACAATCATCATCCATCCTGAATTTTCCAGGTATTTATACTGTACCACCAGCCAGAAACTACCTCATGGATACATCAGGACTACCACGGTAAACCTTTGGAATATTACCAAATTTCAACTTGTCTGCTTTTTTACTCTGAAAATTCTCTGCCTTCTGAGGACTGGAAAATGGCTGCAATCTCAATAAACACCAGCTCTCTCACAAAAATCGAATCTATGTTTCAACAATTAATATCAGAAATTAATGACTTGAAAATTGCTACGCAGCAAAATATTACAAATACACACTCTCTGGATCTTAGACTTACCTCGACAGAAGCTAAAACTGTCCAGAATGAATCATCAATCCAAGACTTGCAGGCCACTATAAGGGAACAAGACAGAACAATCAAAGGTTTACAAAACAAAATTGACAACATAGAAAACAGAAACCAGAGGAATAATCTCCGATTTCTTGGCTTTCCCAAAGGCACTGAATTGGGGGACACCAGTGATCTATTATTACATGTTCTCCCAGCTATGCTCAAGCTCCCACCTGACCAGACCCTCGTAGTTGAGCATTCCCGTTGAACTCTAGGCCCACGTCCAAGGCCCGATCAGAAACCACGGCTGATTATAGCAAGATTTCTAATTTACTCCCACACAGAATTAATCCTATACAAATCAAGAGAATTAGGGGACCTTTACTGGTAAGATCACAAAATTCTTATCTTCCAAGACTTCTCCAAAGGATTATCCATAAAAAGAAAAGCTTTTAATTCACTTAAACCCATATTTCATCAGAGAAGTATAAAATTCACATTAAGCTACCCAGCTGTGATGTGCCTGTTTATTAATAACTCATTCAGAGACTTCAACTCCATAGAAGCACTCTCGGATTACCTTGGCTATCATCTGACTGAAAGTACACTGCCAGCTCCCGCTACTACTTCCCAGCCCATTGTCAGCTCTGAATCGCCCTGACCTACCCTGCAAGCTGTTCACCTTAGTGGAAACAGTGTTCTCCCCAGCGATCCCATTTCTGAGGACATAGCGACCACTCTACCCACCAGATTGTCAGCATGAATCCAAGCTAAGAATCTATCAGGGCAACCCACTAGGAACTTCTGTTGTGCGGATGAAAGTTCTGGAATGCCTCTGAGTTCCTCCAAGTGCCACACTAGCTTCTCTTCCCCATCTCTCTTTTAAATGAATATGCCCTTCTGGAAGAAGAGCTGCTTTCCTCCCAAGAAGATATTTTGGATGAAGACTGTCCTCCTAAATGCTCGAACCCCAATAAAGTCCCACAAGGCTCACAATCGGCTGATTCATCTTGGGCTGAGCTCATCTCCAGTTCTCCTATGAAACCCTTTGAGCCACCAAAAAAGAAAAGAAAAGGGAAACTAAAAAACAAATCCTTGCATGCTGTGAGGGGTGTCAATACTGCTAGTGTTACCTGAGGTCCATGGTGCTATTATATGCTGAATGTTACCTTGAATAATAGGATATTTTATCCTGTTAGGGTAGTTTGAGCCTTTTGCCCAATGCTTGTTATGTGTTACTATTATTGTCATTATCTAGCCATAATTTTTTATTTCATTGGTCAGGAAATGATATGGTTGCACTTCTGACAACAAGTTTCAATAAGGGGAGTTTCATAAGGTTATCCTCCTAGCCCTAAATGATTTTACACTCCTTGCCGATCCAAGCCACTGTGCAGTTTTTTCTATGCGCTGAATGTAGGATCCTAAGCACTTAGTAATTAGTCTCCCCCCTGGATAAAATCAATGGGCAATCTCTTTAAATCTGTGACAACACGTAATGCAGGAACCCTCTAATTAAGCTCAATATGAGCTGTTTACACTTGCTGCATCAACCACAATGTACACGTATCCCTACTTACTGTCACTTCCAGCTGGTTATGAAATGGCAATGCTGTACATCGTGGTCATGCTCTAATTGTGGTGGGTCTTATCTTTTTTGTCACGGTACCTTCTTATAGCTGTTCACAGCAGATTATTTTATAAGTAGGGGACACTCAAACAATATGCTACCTAGATTAACCTCAAATTTTCAATCTTTATTAGAAGCACCAGTGTTATTGCTAGCCCATTACTTCCATTACAGTCTCCAACCTTTCTTTTTTCTTCACCCATTCTCCCCCGCTATTCCAACTTATTGAAAACAAATACTTAAATTCCAATTACATCCTTAATACGGTATATACCCTCATCCCAACTGCTATGATACTATTGATGCAGGATTCATGCATATTATTTTTTCTTCTCTTAGGCCTCGCTCCTCTAATATACTGCAGGCTATTTTTGAATTTCCTGGAGCATTCTAGTTCGATACCTTGCATCTAATAATTATATTGTGGTGCATGATCCAGGCTTGAAGCCCAGATTAAACTGTTGATACAAGGCTGAATAACACATAGTTGGGGCTTATTGAGCCTATATACAGACCCAATTACACCACTACATATTCAAGCCCATAATTTAGGCAATATTCAAGCCCATTTTTCACACTTCTTGTTAGATGCTTATACAAATTACTCCACTCAACTTCAAAGCCTGATTTATCTTAATCCACACTTAATCCACGTTATATTTTTATTATATAACTTTTCATTTGAATATCGATTTCTAGTTTGGGCTAGTCATCAGCTGGATGCTTTATTGAGTCATAAGATATAGTTTTACTTTTTTTCTTTTATTTCTATATAATTCTTTGAATGCCCCATACCTATAAGAAACCCATATGATTTATATAATTTGACCTTGAGGGTCCCACCACATTGTTAGTCACACCTTGGGCTCATTACTACAATCGGTGTCAGTATATTAGGTGGCACAATTTCCTATGTCTAAACTGATACTCAGTCTCAGTTCAGGTTATACCACCACCACCTGGTTAGTTGATTACAACTTTTATAACTTGTTTAACTGTTATAAGTGATGAGTCTGGTTTCCCCGGGGGAATCTTAATGTTCGCTTTGTCACTGGCTATTATAATATCATTGGCTGTCATTACAGTCTGTAACTTAAGAGTTTTCTCGCAAGCTTTACTAACTACTTAACCCACCCAGTTGTGCAGTAGGAGAGTCTCTGGTATATTATACCGACTCATATCTCTCCACACATCATAAATGCTACTTGATAGTTGTTATATAATAATAAGTTTCATTTTTCAAATAGTTATAAGGTTTCAAATGTTTTTTCTATGCTGTTTTTCTCTGTACTTTCTATACTGTTTTCCAGAGAGACAACTTGGTAACTCTTCCATTACATTTTCTGGTCCATACAATTTAGGAGTTTGGCCTGCTTCTATAGGCTTGTACCTTTTTCCTATTGATCCTATGATGTCATCAGTGTTACTCAAACTGAGTCCCTTGAGTCCAAGTATACTTCATCCCATTTCTCAAGAGTGACTTATTAATATACTCTTGGAACATTAAGGGAATTAACTCTCTTTGTAAGCATAAGCAAATTCTAACCTACCTCAAAAAACATAAAGTTCAAATTGCTTTCTTACAGGAAACTAAACTTTTAACTGATGACATCATTAGACTCGAGAAGGACTGGGTCAGCTAAATTTTTGCTTCCTCTTTTTCTTCAAAAAAAACATGGAGTAGCTATCCTATTACATAAGAATCTTAAATGGACCTCTGTTAAAACAATTACTGACCTAGAAGGTAGATGGGTAATAGCTATATTAAACACTCCTACAGGCTCCATTATGTTAGTTAACATTTATGCTCCCAATTTTGACTCTCCAGATTTTTTTCCAATTTGGCATAACATATTATGTTAAACAATCAAAATAACTTACCAATCCTAATGGGGGTGATTTTAACCTTGCCCTAGAAGCCTAGCTCGATAGAAGTATCTCATCCCAAGATGCTCACCCCAGGAGTATTAATGCCCTATCAATGCTGCTAAAAGATTATAGCCTCTCTGATACGTGGAGATTATACCATACAAGAGACTGTGACTACACCTTCCATTCCCCACTCCATAAGACATATAGCAGAATTGACTACTGGTTTACTTCTCCCCTCATCACTGATAAAACAGTTAACACTTCTATTCTCCCCATCACAACATCAGATCATTCCCCCATTAAGCTACATTGATTATGGGGCCCTCCATCTCCTGAATCCCCATCATGGCATCTTGACCCACTTCTTCTTCTTAAAGACCCTGAATTTTTACCCTGGATCAAAAACCAAATTCAAGAATTCCTTTCTTCTAACAAAATCACTGACAGATCCTTGAGCACAATTTGGGAAGCACTGAAGGCCAAAATTAGAGGCAAAATCATTAGCTACACTGCCCACAGAAAGAAATTAAGAGAACAACAATTAGTATAGCTGGAAAAGCTACTTAAAGATAAAGAAACCCAATATTTCAATACTCGTAAACCTAATCCTAACTCACTACTTCATCATGAAATCCTACAATTAAGGATGAAAATCAATGATCTTATAACCCGCAAAGATGCATTAGCCCTCCTTAGGCTTAAGCATAATTATTGGGACCAAGGTGACAGATGCGGAAAATTGCTTTCATACTAGCTTAAGACCTAACAGATGGACAGGCATGTAACTAGTCTGCAAGACCCTTCAGGTCAAATACATACTGATGGCCCTTCTATTAATCACATTATGAAATCCTTTTAGCAGCAATTATACTCCCAACAAAATGCTGCACAGGTTAGTTACAGCCAAAATTTTCTGGACAAATTGCATCTTCCACACCTCTCGGAACAAGATAGGTCTTTTCACGATGAACAATTTACCCTTCAGGAGATCCAAGCCACTCTATCCTCTTTAAAATATGGCAAATCACCTGGGGGAGATGGTTCCCCCGTAGATTTTTACAAATCTCTCTCAGATATTCTCTGTCCTCTGTTTCATAAAGTCTTTCTAGAATCATTGGCTAATGGCACACTCCCTCCCACTATGACCAAAGCCATCATTACTATCTTACCAAAAAAAGATAAGGACCCTTCACTCCCATCCAGCTATAGACCCATCTCACTACTCAATAAGGACAGTAAAATTCTTGCAAAGCTTTTATCTCTTCACCTGGAACCATTAATCTCAAAACTAGTACTGTACATACTTACCAAGCTGGTTTTATCAAGAACAGATTTAGTGCTGACCACTTTCGCTCTTTACTCAACTTAATTCACAAAGCAAAATCTCTGAAATCTCCCACTGCAGCTATCGCTATTGATTTTGAGAAAGCATTTGATTCATTAAATTGGAATTATGTATATCTAGTATTATCCCACTATAGCATTACCAACAATTTTTGTAATTGGATTAAACTATTATATACTTCCCCATCTGCTAGAATTCTTACAAACTACATTCTCTCACCTTCCTTTTAACTAGCTAGAGGCACTAGACAAGGATGCCCTTTATCCCCATCTCTATTCATCCTTGCTATGGAGCCCTTACCAGCCCACCTCTGTCAATCTAGCAACATTAAAGGCATACATATTAGCAACACTTCCTATACATCCCTCTCCTATGCAGATGATCTTCTCATTTTATTAGAAAATCTGGAATCAGCAGAACTACCTCTAATTCAGTTACTCAAAGAATTTACATCCATTTCAGGTCTTGCTCTAAACTACAGCAAATCTGAATCATTACCTTTGAATGACCACTGTAAATCAACTATGAACACTTCCATGGTCTTTCACTGGGCCCCTCATGGCATCTCATATCTTGGTATTCATATCACTCTGAAGCTAGGCAAACTATGATATACTAACCTTACCCCCTACTATCCACTATCAAGGCCATACTTGACAGATGGAAATTACTCAATCTCTCATTTAACGGAAACATTTCTGCCATCAAGATGACTATTTCACCCAAAATATTATATCTCTTTGCCAACATTCCCTTGAGCCTACCTTCCTTCCAAGCTATTAGTTAACCTTGACAAACTAATTGACAATTTTTTATGGGAAGGGAAAATCCCAAGATTTAGTAGTACTAAACTCCGCTCCATTGGTCGAAAGGCGGATTTGGACTCAGTTGGTTTGAAGCTTATCTATGGGTCTTCCGTGCAGCTCAAACCATGAAATGGTTTTGTAAACCATCTATCCAATCACCATTATGGATCAATATGGAAGCATCACTATGTCCTGGGAATGTTCTCACTTCCCACATCTATAATACAATTCCTGTTACACTAAAATCTCATCCTACAATAGCATCCTCAGTATTTTATTGGAAAGCCATCCACAAATACCTCAAATCTAATCCAACCCCAATTGCTTTTGCTCTGGTTTGGGGTAATTAAAGCATCTCCCTTGACAATCACTGAATCTTCTGCCGAAACTGGAAAAACAAAGGCATACTCTTTCTAGGTGATTAACTTGAACCCAGTGTCTTTAAACTTCAATCCATTTCTAATCTCAGTCACATATGGAATCTCCCCAAACACAATTTCTGGAAATATCTGCAGCTGCATACTGCCTGTGACCTGTTTCTTCACCATCTTCCTACTCATCTCTTTACTGATCAACATATCTCACAATGAATTAACACAAAATCCAATCTAAGTAGTACTATATACAAAAATATTAAAGACACCCTTCCGGATCAGTCTCTTAAGGCAAAACATAAATGGAGTACACTATTAAACTATGATATAACAGAGACCAAATGGCGAAAATGCTTGCTCTCCTGTCATTACATTTTCAAAGGCACTCACAGTTCACTTATATAAAGTAAAATTCTCCACTTTTGGTACAGAACCCCTGTAGTACTACAAGAAATGGGTTTAATGAATAATAACAACTGCTGGCATTGTAACTCTCCCAAGGGGAATTTACTTAATATTTTATGGCACTGTCCCTCCATAAACAATTTCTGGTGTACTATCTACATTTTTACATCCAACGTGGTTGGTCATCTCTTTACTTTCGATCCTAAAAATGTTTTACTGGACACCCCTGATGCACCCAACAACATTACAATTTCACATGAGCAAAACAAATGGTTGATCATCTTATTTCTCCTAGTTAAATGCCATATATTGATGCTAGGGAAGTCTGTCTCAATTCCCAGTTTCTCAGATATTCTCCAAAACCTATCTCACTACGTCACTTTAGACTGTATGACTCATATCTCTTCTGGTGGACTCAAAGTATACAATAGTTACTGGCAGGACTTTTTTGAATACTTAAATTCTTCCAGACTCTCTAGTAATTAATGTATGGACCACTTTAGATGACAACCTCCATCTTTCACTACCGATTTACCATTAAGCTGTTGTCTATTTTAGTATTAGCCTCTTCTCTTTCTCTATTTTCCTAATCCTTGTTCCTTCTTTTCTTTCCCTCAATCACATCTTCAATAATGCCTCACTATTCTTTATAATCTATGTGTTCCTTATATGATATACAGCATCATGTTTCCTTATACGCCAGTATGAATAATATATTTCGCCATCTCTAGTTCTTCTCCAATTTGTCTCCTATATGTTAAGTTATAATTTATCTGAGTACCATAATGTGTTTGCTTACTTGATATAGTTTTATCTCACACTGTATAATTCAATATATATGTAATGATGCTGTTTCTTATCATACAACTTTGTTAATGGATATCTGCCTTATATATGGATGACGTTTCTCTCATGTGTATATCTGTCTAATATAACAAAAAGATTAACTGCAAAAAAACTTCAATAGTAGAATATTTTCAACATAATTATCCTGTAGAAAGGTCTCCAGATGTAGTACTAGTAGTGGTAGTAGTAGTAGTAAATCATTTTTATTCATGAGAATAAGGGAAGCATTCAATTGAGCATGGCTCATTTACAATGAAGTCCCAAGTATCAAAAAGACAAACACACATCAAACATCAGTTTCAAAAAAAATAACAATCAAGATTAATAAATACAATATAAAAATATACAATATACAGCAAGGAGCAATGTGTATACTTGATGGGAAGCAATTAAAACAGTGGTGATGGGAATAATAAGTAACTATACATCATTCAGGAAGAAAACGAATAAGCAACAATTTAAAAATGTGGAAGGGAATGGGCTTGAGTCACTTCATATGTCTTCCCACAACTCAAACATTTTCAAAATCTTTTGATAGCAAGAGGAACAATTTAATAGGCTATCATCACTGGATGCAGAAAAGTATGTATTTTATTAACTATAGCTAAATATTATGCTCCAGGGGACAAACTCAACAAGGTCGTGGTCCTTCAACTGCAAAAAGAGAAACAATGTAAAATGATTTTCTCAATTCTGGAAGAAAAGAAATTATTGTAAAAGATGGTGTTGACATTAATAGCATTTTTCTATTATAAAAACAAATAAAAAAACAGTTATTATAAAAAACAGTCTGAACCAAATAATAATCCAGCAGCTATCTCAAAACTCTTGGCTTAAATTAATTTATTGAAACTTCAACCTGATAAAAGGGCCTTATTAGATGCTACTTTTACAATCAAGGAGATTTTGACTACCATTAATAGTATGACTCCTGGCAAAGCATCCAGCTTGGATGGGTTTCCAATGGATTTTTACAAGCAGCATGCTACTCTTTCAACAAAACCATTGCTAGAAATATTAAACTATACACTAAAAACAGGCTCACTCCTCTCCCCCTAATCTTTCAATGATGCTAAAATAGCTGTCTTTGCAAAAAAGACAACAATTCTGAGTTGGCCTCTTAATACCGGCTTATCTCTCTTCTGAATACCAACATGAAAATGCTGGCAAAATTACTTTCACATTATTTAGAAAAAGTAATACATAGTCTCATTTAACCCAGTCAGAATGGCTTTATTAAAATAGAACACTGGGCACCAATACAAGAAGGTTGGTAAATGTAATTGATATCTTCAAACAACAACAGGCCTTGATCCTTACCTTGCATGTTGAAAAAGCCTTTGATTGTGTGGAATGGGACCAGGTGTTTGAGGTTTTTAAAAAATGTGACCTTGGCAAAACTTATATTTAATAGATCAGAATGTTGTACCATTCACCAAAACTAGTGGTTCAAACAAACTGCAACATTTCTCAAATTATTTCTCTTACTCAGGTTATCAGATAGGGTTGTCCCCATCTCCTTGATTATTTACCCTAGACATTGAGTCTTTGGCTATTGCTATGAGGAATAAACTTTGATTAAGGTTTTTTAAAATCAAGCCTTTTGAACACAAAATTAATCTTTATGAGGATGACACTTTCCTATATTTATTAGAACCTGCTACATTAATACATACTTGCTTCACATTAGTACTTCCTACTGAAATTCAAGATAACATAGCAGACAAAACGAAACACTTGGGAGTAATTATTACTGAAGCTCTATCTTGTCTCTTTGAGAATAGTTAGCAACCACCACTCAACGCAGTTCGAAATTTATTTGTTTATTTAATTTTGGTAACTGGGTAGGCCCCCCGAGATTAGGGGTCCCTTTTTCAGGGGTTACCCGGAGTTAATTACAGAGAATATGAGGTACATCAGTATACAGTATAGTGTAGGGAACAATGATAGAGAATATGAACACTGTAAGCAATTATAGGCACATCATACAATGTGACTCATCACGTATTAGTTACCAATAACACACAGCACAAGTAACAACACCAGGCCTAGACACAATGGTGTAATATGCAAGCAATTCCATAGGACTACACTAGGTATCTAGGAATCAAAATAGCAGTACAGGAGGGTAGACATGATCTAGAAAACTGGCTGAAACTTACATTGACACTAGTAGGGCAATGCAATGTAATAAAATGAATATCTTCCCCCACTTTCTTTTCTTATATCAAGCCCTTTATAATCCATTCTCTGATAAATTTATCAAGGATCTTGATAAATTAACCTCTAATTTTATCTGGAAAGAGTAAAATCCCAGATTAAGCTTTGATAAACTATGATTATCCAAAAATCTAGGTGGTCTTGCTTTACCGAATTTAAAAAAATGATTGTTTAGCTGCTCAGAGTTCATGAATGCATGACTGGTTTCAGGAGGAACCAACTAGTAATAGAAATTTAGAACAGAATTACCATAGCTGCCCCAATTCCCAAAATATTCTGCACTTCCAATACTGCTCCAGTAAAAAACCTAACCTTTCAGGTGTACTGGCTACTCTGACCACTTGCCATTGCTAGAAGATGGCCCACAACATTACAGGATGGGATAGGATGGAATAAACAGATATCTTGCTTCATGCCAGTTTATCAAAACTTTGGGCTTAGATCATCTGTGTCAGATAAGGGTTTTCAAATTTGGGAGCTATTGTGTATCCAAAAATTAGCAGACTTATTAATAGATAATATGCTGATGTCCTTCACCAATATACTATTTCAAGGCACTATTTTTTTCATATATCTCCAAATGTGCAACTATATCTCAATATTCAAGTACTATCCAAACCCTTCACCCATAGAAAATATCCTGCTATCCCAGGTTCCCAACCAGAACCCCATTTCATTGTTATACCAGCTATTATAAAATTCTTGCTCTTTTAATTTTGATCACTTAAAAGCTACAGTAAATGGGAACTACACCTTGGCACATATTTCTCAAAGGAAATCTGGAACGGTATACTTTCATACTCTTTAGGAATTTTTCTTGACAAAATTACTGTACAACAGATTCAATTTAATATCATGCACCAAACATATTGCACCTCACTCCCACTAGACTGTATAAATTGAATGCTTATCTTAATAAATAAATGCCCTAGTTGCTACTTAAATAACCCAGGTTCCCTTATCCATATGTTTTTGACATGCAAAAAGCTCCCAAAATTTTTGAATTCAGTCTTCGAGGTCCTGGAAAGACTGTAAATCTTTAGCTATGAGAATGTTGTTTAATCATATGTAAATCCTAATAAGTTGGAAAGAGTTCATTATTCTATTAGAGATCAGGCAGAGGTTTTTGAGTTAATTTGGGAATCATTTAAGAAAGCTTCAATGGCATGTACATTTTATTAAGTCTATCCTATAACCATATTGTTTATATCCCTTTATTTTGCTTTTTCTATTTTTCTGAACTATGCATGTATAGTACGTATCTTATCTTCACATAAACAGCAACTGGATTCTTTTGCATTTTCTGTGCATTATATATGCTATACTGATGATTGCTTAATAATTTACCTCGTACGTTCATGTACTCATCGGTACTGTTTCTATAAATATTTATGTTTGTGTCTTCTCCTAATAAAAGACTTAAAAAAAATGTATGCTTACATGACTCTAAGATTATTAAAAGAAATCATTAAAAACCTGATCAATGAAAGCACCCTATATAAATGCAAATCATCTGTATGTGGGATGATTAGCTCCATATTTTCAGAAGCTGGAGTGCATTGCTGACATTCATGACCTGAGCCCACCAGGATCTGTGCACAGAGTGCTGTGCAGGGGGCTGGGGGCAGATCAGGGAGAGGTGCTGTGCTAGGCACCAGTCATCCAGTTGGATGCCCAGGACAGCTCCATAGAAGATGCCTGTCTCTGAATGCAGCAGGTGTAAGTGGGATACAGCAGTCCAAGTCCTTTCTGCATCATTCTGTGTTGGTATGACCCTCAGCCCTCAGTAGTGGCTCTGGGGGCTGGGGGTGGATGGTATGGTCTCTAACTGGGCTCTTTAGAAAGCCCTGTGGCTGGGCAGAGGGGGCACAGAACCACTACAGCAGCCTCTCAGGTTGCAAAGGCTTTGCCTCCCCCATTGGCCCTTAGAAGCAGGGGGTTCACTTTATAATCCATCACATGCCTGCCCCTGTGCCCCTCTGGACATGCACATAGGAGCACAGATGGCATGGGATTGAGTGCAGTGGGGGCACTCACCAAGGGGCTGTAGATGTGTGGAGGTCACCACATATGTAGAGTGGGACCTCTGGCCTTCACAAGCCTGTGTTAGTACCCCTCCACAGGTGCAGAGCCTTTCTAGGATTGAGTTCTTAGTTTCTAGTTCTAACAGTTCCAAAGGTAGCCTTTTTCATAAAAAATATCTTTAGATGAGGTTAGCATTGGAACCATTAAGGCCATTTTTTAAATAAAATCTTCATTTTATTAGCAGACAAGTCAGACATCAGAGTTCTGCCTGGTGCGTTTCAGACCTATGTGTCTGAAACGTGTCAGGCAAGACTGTGATATCTGACTTGTGTGCTAATACAATGAAGATGCCATTTGGATTTGAGTTGGCATCCCATTTATGAAGTTCATGTGTGCTGAACTGTTTTGTTTGACTATCCTTTTTTTCAGTCAAGCTTTTTCTTCCTGGCCAGTCCTCATTGCTTTCTTCCAGCCTCCCCCTCTGGCAACAACCCAGTCTCATCCATCACTAACTTCAATGCAGCTACCTGCTCCTATAGCTTTCCCTCTGTAGCAGGTGTCTTTGGGAGCTGTTCTTCCCTGGTGGCATGTACAGGATCCTATTTAGTTGCTGGACTCTACAGGATAGGGCCCAAGTGCATCAGGCTGATATAACTGTGCAAAATATAAAATTTTGCCTGCAGAACACCTGTGGAATGATGTTACAGTGTGGGTTCTACAGATGGATACAATGAGACAGAAAGTAAGGTGCGATCCACTTTTGCTTTGTGGGATGTTTATTTCTTCATAAACACTTTCCAAGCACCATAAACAAAATAACATAAAGAAAAAACAAGTTATTCAAATAAACAGTGAAAACAAGAAGATTCTGAAGCTTAGAACCTTTATCTCTCCTCTGGTCAAAAGAAACTGACCCTATCTAACTGGTGCCTGTTCAGGTAGTGCTTAAGTACATGCCTACCTGAGTCAGGTGACTTAGCATCATCACTACCAAAAACATTTATTTACAGTCTTTAAAACAATTTTATGAATACCCAACAAAGTAATGCATGACAAGCACAAACTGTATTATGGTCAAAGAGTAGCAAATAACCATTGCTAAAGATTTTGTATTCACCAGAATGTTCTCCTGACAATGATTGACAGGCAGGTGCTATAAGAATAGGCCACAAGGGGCCACTATCTCCCTATAGTAGCCCTCAGTACACTGTGAGGCTTCCCAGGGAACAGAACTCTTATGGCTGCAAGGGGCTCCAACACCAACTAAACAGAGAAACAGAGCCATTTAAGGTATTGTTATGCCTCTTTGTGTAATGTTTTTAAGGGCCAGTCCTGCTTATCTACCTAGGTAGGAAAACTAACAAACAAACTAAATTTGCAGGGCTACTTCTCCAAATGTTTTTAAGGGCCAGTTCTGCTTGTCTACCTAGGTAGGAAAACTAACTAACAAACAAAGTTTGCAGGACTACTCTCTGAGCACAGCCTCTTTCATTTAGCATTATGTGCTAGCACTATTATTTCATAAGAAATGCAGAGGATAAATGTTCTTAGAGGCTTCTCTAAATAAAAAAAAAAGGTTTCCAGAGCTGCAGAGCTGCAAGAAAATAGAGACCTCGAAGCAATATCAAGCCGTCAGCTGATATTTTCACTCCCAGACTAGGGAAACTTCAAGCAGCTGCCCAGTGAGGAACAGGACTGCACAATTCAGTGAATTCCTGCTCTAAACGTGCCACCTCAGATGAGGTTTCCAAAAAAGAAAAAATTTATGGCATAAGCGAGTGCTTATCGCTACACGATGGTATGCATGGTTGCGTAAACCTCGCGATCATGCGAACAGTCACGCAGCACCACAGAAGCACTATGAGAAGGATCCTACACAGGATTCAAACCCCAGGACTTTTACTTATTTTAGCAGGGCTCTCTCTCTTTTACCACAGTGGGGGGAGACAACCTCATTACTTAATAACTCTAGGTATGATAAAAACATCGATGCATTTATACCTAAGGCACTTAATATCTCATAAGCCTTCTTTCTTTTATTGAGGCAAGGACAGCACAGGATACAAAAAGAAAAGGGGAAAAGGGGGTACTGCTTGCAGACATCTCATTATTAAGGCAGTTAGTCTGCCATACTACTGTATCCATTTTTAGATAAGGACCCGGAGGAATATAGTGGAAAATCAAAGAGGGAATAAGAAATGGTGAAGAGGGATTGTAAGGAGGTGTCTTGGATTCATACAGAAAAACAGGGATAGCCATAGTAGAGAGAAATATAGTGGTTGCAACCAAGGAGAGAAAGTAAATGGGTCCATAACTAAAGTGGCAGGGACTGACCCTGTCACAAATGACCATTCTGATTCCATAGAATTCCATGGAATTTTGCAAAATTATAAATTTCAGTTATTTCACTAAAATTTTAAATGTTCACTGCCACAAAACACCCAATTTGGAACATATATAGTACTGTATGGCTACAAATGTGCACCACAGTTCAGAGTTCTAAATTAAAAGGAGTCAGAGTTATGGGTTGCCAAACATTTAATCAAACTTTAATTTTCAGTTATTTTGAGATAATTTTAAAATTTCTTCTCCACATTTCTCCACAATATCAGGATTTAGAGAAACACATAGAATGCATATATGCACCATGTTTTAATTTTCAAGCTTTAATGGGAGCTGAGTTATAGGTAGTCAAATATTTTTCCAAAATTTGGATTTCTGTACTTTTAGTATTACTTTTATAGTATTCATTGAAATATTACAAAAAATGCCAGGTATACAGGTTAGTACTACATTTGTATATGCTCATAGTTTCAGATTTCTAGCTTTAAATGGGACTGCGTTATAGCCTGACAGACATGTTGCCAAAATGTAATTTCCATTTAGTTCCCTCTAACAAACTACTACACCACATGGTCATTTCTGGAAAAGTTTGTATTTTCAGCTTTAAATTGGATTAAATTAAAAGTAGTCAAACTTTTACAACATTTAAAATTTTATTTTGCAAAAATGTAAACTACAAATTTATAAACCCCTGAAACTTCAAAACTAGAGAATGCAATACCATTAAATTTGTCAGGTGTGTAGATCTTACAAGGGGACTGTGTGTGCTAATGTTATTAATTGCTTACCGTGAGAAATTTCAAAATAACATCTCTACTTAAAGTCAAATCCCATGAGTCTTCGTGAAAATTGCAGCATTTCATGAAACATTCCATACAACTGGAATTTTCTAATTTCACTCAGCCTTATCGGGGGGTTCTAATTAAAGTATAGGGGTAGAAGAGGCAGATAGCACAGGAGGTCACCAGGTTCAGGAGTTAGAGGCACAGATTCACCAAGAAATGGACAGCTGAGCTGGGTAGCACAACAGTGGTATACCCCCAGGTTGTAGCAAGAAAGCACAAAGTGTCAACAATTCCAACCTAAGTGCAGGATATTTAAGGATCACATCTGGTAAATTTATGATCCAGGGAGCCTGGTGTACATGCAAGTCTAAGACTTAGAGGTACTCAAAAGCATGTAGTAGGGGAAGACATTGTCTTGGGCAGCAGGGAGAAAGAATTCTGGCTATTCCAATAGGGTAGGTTGATAGAAAAGGGAGTAGGTGACTCACATTTTAAGAGAGTTTGTCACTGTAAAGAACCAGGAGGATATCAGTGGGATCAGTAGTTCTAGTGAGTTAATCTGGCTATGCAAAAGAGAAGGGGGGATAGTCACCTAGTGAGGAACAGCAGAACTGCAAAAAGTGCAGCCCAGCTTATCAAATGAAGTAGTGATATGTGCATTATTAATGTTAAATTCCACAAAATAAATTTCTGGATGTTTCATCTACAGAATATGCTATCATAAATATGTGAGAAAATGTTACTTATCATTTTTTTCTTCTGCAAAATTAAAACTGCTTAACCAATTTATCCAGTTGTGTTAATCACCAGGATACATGGACTATGGATATGCATGTCAAATGTTAATGCTATGTGTGCACGAGCAGAGAAGTTACAAACATTCACATTTTTTATAGTTTTCAGAATGTTTTGCAAATATTTACATAGTAAAGTTCTAAACCCCTGTAACTTAAAAATCTCTTATCTAATTCCCTCCATATTTAGAAAATTAAATAAGCATTACAAAAAGGTTATCCATGCTAATTTACACATGTCTAGCTCCAAAGGTACCTGAGTTATATGTAGATGAAATTTGTTCGTGAAATTTCCTGAAAAAAATAAAATGACACATTTTGAGCACATATGATTTTGAGACGATGTATCATATTGTCATGAAATCTTGTATATTGTTACAATACCTATCATCAAAAAATCATGCCAAATTTAAGGTCACTGACCCAATAGATGGTTAAGGTGTATGCAGATAAAAAATGTTCATGAAATTTTGTATAACAATAAAATGACAACATTTGAGTCCCTATAATTTTGAAACTGTTGGACCAAATTACATGATATTAGGCATGTATGTGGCCATTGTCCCACAAGAATAAATATTCTACATTTCAGTCCTTTGGCTTGAAAGGTTATTGAGTTATAAGCAAATTACTAAATTTGTAAAATTCCTTAAAATTTCACCAAAATTCAACAGAATTTCACAGAATTTTGTGAAATGTCACTGAAAGTCCATGGATTCAGAATTTTCCCATTCCACACAGCTCTACAGGCTGGTCCATCATCTAGATGGGGTCTCAACTATTTTTCCTGTCCAGTTTCCTTCTCTTCCATCTTTTCTCCTGCATGGCTTTGCTGACCAGCCCCAAAAAACAGGGAAACCAAAGTGTAAAACATCATTATCGACTGGGAGCAGCAAATCAAGAAGAAAGATGTTTTAACTAGATTCGAGCAATGTTTTTAATTCAGACAGAAACATTGTTGTAGTTGTTAATTTTACCCATGTTGAAAACTACAGGAAAATTAAAAAAAAAAAACTTTGCAAAAATTGGACAATTTATTTTACAAAAATGTCCAAATATTGTGTTTTTATAACTGTAGTTTATTAGAAGTTTGTTTCATTAATAACATTGCAAAGTATATGTAATACAACTCTTAATGTACAGTCTGAGTTGATGCACAATATATTCAGAATAAGACTAAAAACTGAAAGATATCTTACCTATAGAGGAGTTAAAAAAACACATACACACACACACAGGGTGAATTCAGAGGACCCAAGGGATGACTGAAATAGACATACAATGTAAGTGCAGCCAGAAGGTAGCCCCATATTCTCCCCTTCGTGGGATAAAGTGTTCCCTACAGGCCATACTATATACAATCAATGTGTGCCAGAGGAGCTGAAATGCCTCAGGACAAATTATTTAGTTTAAAAGTGAATTTCATCATTTTATTCATATCAATAATAATGTCCTGTCACTGCATTATTTTAGGGACACAGGCTGACAGTGAATATTTTTGTTATAGCCTTTTTGATTACTATAAGGTATATAACCAATAATAACTTCCTGTGTGTGTTGTGGGGGGGAGTAGAGTGCAGGCAGTAAGACAAAGATAAAGGGAGATTTGGTTTTCAGGACACCCACCCACCTCTCTTATTAAATGTTGCAATGCTTGTTGCAGCTGAGACCAAAAAGGGTGTAAAAATGGGCATTGTCAAGAAATACGTATCAGGAGTAACACTGTAGCATGCCAACCTGATGGATGGTTGGTATTTAGGTAAGGTGGCCCTTTACCTATTTGACTGAAAGATCAATTTTCACCAAAATGGAGAGGTAGCAGGCAAACTCTCAAAATAAGGCTGATTTATTGTAAGCAATTGTACCACAGAAGATTTAGGACAAGAGAGAGGTGCTGGCCACACACCAGCCTAATGCTTAAATACTATACTTTGGTAGTACAGTAATGACAAAGTTGACTTCTATTGCAGTGTACTTCAAGGTACCTCATGATAACGGGATCAAATTGCCATTGAAGACAAAGAAGTTGCTGAAACATGCATATCTCACTTGCTACATAATTGCTACTGCATTTCAAGGTGGTGTTAAACATTTGTGTAGTTACCACTGTATGGTAAATCTTTCTTAAATTATCAACTCTAAATTGTGTTATGGTATTTACTCTAAAAGTTCTTAAAATACTGACTCAATAATTTCGAAATATCAATTCTATAGGATTTCTTAAAGAATAATTCTAAAGAATTTCTGCATGTTGTTTGAATGACTGTATATAAGAAGTGTTCAAGTGCATAAGTTGGACTCCACAGATGAATTTGCAAAAGAACTTGAAATGAGAGAAGTGGGATCACAAGCTTTCATTGGCCTGCTTAACTGACTGAAGAATTAGTTAAGACAACGAGAACCAGATTCTCTGGGTGTTGATAAACCCCAGGAAAGGAACCAAACTAAAAATGTGTAATTCCAAGGGTGAGCTGAAGAACCTTCAGTCCACTACTGTAGACCACAGGCAAGAACTAAACAACCAAAGAACTACCTGAAGAACCTCTGGGCCATCTTAGTAGACCACATGGAAGGACCGAAGAACTGAAAGAACCTATAGAACCTTCAAGCTGTGGCTGTAGAATTCAGGAAAGAACTAAAGAACCTGACAAACTTCTAGACTGTCACTGTAGGCCACATGAAAGGACCAAAAAACTTGTAAGAAAGAAAATTCTATCTCTACCAAGTGTCATATCCCTAGCTGTGAACTGGGGTAGTTCCCTAAGCTTCCTAGCTCACTTTTAGGGAAGGGCGTTTTGGCAGAAAGAAAGCATGTGGTACAGGGTATTTCTCCACAGCTACCCTTTTTAACTAGTTTAGTGCATAGTGGTCAACTGGGCTTTTGCTTTGCAGGGTGTCTGAGAGCAATGCATATGGTTAAACAGCAGGATATGCTAAAATACTGGTGTCTTTAATAACAATCAAGATTTTTGAATCACACACACACACACACACACACACACACACACACACACACACACACACTCAGTAGCCTTCAGTTTCTTCTCTACTTTCATTTGTCTTTCATGTTGGTGCTGTTATCATTTATATGTTTATTTCTCTCTTGTGCTTTCTTTTCTCTCCTGCTTTCTTTATGCACTGCAGGCAGCAGAGTGAGTGGGCCAGCCAATAGCACAGGCAGAACCCTCACACTGTACCTCACACTGTATCCCTCAGAAAGACTTCATTTTCTACTTTTCTTTCTTTCATATTATTTTTTTTATTATTTTATATCAGCGATGCTCTTCTTTTCTCTCCTGCCTACATCATGCACTGCAAGGCAGAATGCACAGTAACTGGGTGCCTGGCCTAGAATAACAGGCTCAACCTACCACACTGCCTTTCTCTCTCAGGCAGACTTTTGCTTTGGTTCTTTTTTCTTCACGTATAAATTTTTTCCCAGTTAGTGTGCTTATTACCTTCCCTAACCTATTTCCAGGCTGCCAGGTAGTGCTGCCCCATGTCTATCACTACCACGCAATCTGTCCCTCTAGCTGTTGCAGTTCTGTGTTCCCTTGCCTACCACTGTTCTTCTCAGACTGGAACTGAAGAGCCACATAATTGCATTTAATACTCTGATTTACTAATGCACAAGGAGTGGACCAGAGTGCAAAGAGGCACATGTGCACTGCTCAGCCCCACCCCTGCTCAGTCATATGACTTACGAAAAATGAATCTTAACAGCCATGCTCAGGATGCAGGGAAATTGTTTTTTTAAATTTGAGTCATACAAGTGAAAATCAAGCTGTCTGAGTTTGGAGCAGGTTGTTTTGGCTATGCCATGCAGGTTTTGGCACATCCCTACAACCCAGTATGGTATGCCCCCTCAGTCTATTTCCCAGTGGAATAAAAACAATATTTACTTTAGAAAGAGCATAATGCCCTGCCTAAACATCTTTATAAACAATTTGATATTTTATTTTCAATATTTAAATACACTTGTTGCCCTTTATTTGTTTATCTTAAGTTAGCTGTCCAAGTTTAATGAGTCTTTATTTATTTATTTATCAAGTCTAGGATTACAAATACCTTTGAGCCATGGCTCTTTTACAAAGGTTCCATGTCAGAGAATACAAATTATGGGGAACATCAAGACAGACATGCAACAATGTGGACATTGCAAACAGAGTACAGATTAATACAGTTCAAGGGTAGCATTGTAACAAGGCAGCCAGCAGCATTTGTCAGAGAAAACAGACAACAGATAAGAAGTGCCAGAGTCATAGGGAGAGGGAAGAGGGGAGGGGGGAGAAGGAATGTAGGAAGAGTGGCAAGAGGGTGAAAAGTGCAGCATTGGGTATACCAAGATGTGAGGGCAGAATCCAGTGAGGAGGGGAGGGGAAGGGGGGACAACTACAGCAGAAAGAGAAGTGGAGAAACAAGGTTAAGTTGGGCAGTCACAGGAGCTGTTGGTAGTGAGATAGTCCCGGAGCCTAGTTTTAAACATACCAATAGTTGGGGCAGAAGAGATGGTTGGGCTGAGGCCATTGAACCAGAGTGGCGCTCGATAAGCAAAAGAGCATTATCCCTGTGAAGTGTGACAGTGGGGGACTTTCAGTAGCTGTAGCGTGGATCTCCTAAGGCACCATTTGTTAATTCGGTGTTGTAACAGAGTTGAGACCCCAGAAGGTGCAAGGCCAAGGTAGATTTTTTTCACCATGGAGCAGGTGAGAAACTTTATGTGGTTTGATAGTTGGAGCCAGCCGGTCTGAGTGTACAGGTCACATGTGTAGGTGAGACGGTGAGCACCAGTGACTAGCCGACATGCTTTATTTAAGGCAGTTGAGAGGCATCTAATGGTTGTGGTTGTGGCCGAGCCATAAATGATGAGACCATAGTCTATTACAGAGATCACAGAGCTCAGGACTGCAACCTTCAAAGCTTCTGGTGTGAGGTGTGGTCTGTGTTTGTAGAGGAGACCAGCCATGTATTAGCAGCTCTAGCTACATTATCTACATGAAGTCCATAGGAGAGATTAGGTCAAGCTGTATCCCTAAGATTTGAAGGACCCCACCTGATCTAGAGTGTTCCCCTGGGTGGTGGAGATAGCCAAGTGGTGTAGCTTGTGTGGGTTATGAGAGCTGCAGAAGAGCATAGATTTGGTTTTCTTGTCATTGAGGACCAGTTTATGATTAAGAAACCATGTCTCTACAGAACTGAAACCAAGTTGAAGGTTGTGTTGAAGAGTTGCAGGATCTTTGTGAGTGGAGAATACAACAGCATCATCGGCATATAGTATATTCTGCTCAGAGCAATGGTAAGGGAGGGAGTTTAAGAAAAGGCTAAAAAGGAGGGGTCCCAGTATGGATCCCTGTGGGACACCCGAGCGAACAGGCAGGGTGTTAGAAAGAGCATCCACAATTTTTACTCTCTGTGACCGGTTTTCTAAGTAGCTTTTAAACCAGAGAGAAGAGTCAGGTGATAGCCCAGCATTCAGTAGTTGGTGTATTAGTAGTCCATGGTGTACTGTATCGAAGGCCTTGGAAAGGTAGATGAAAACGGCCCCTGTGAGAAGGCCATTGTCAAGGGATTTGTGCAAAGCTTCAGTGAACTCAAGAAGGGCTGTGGTGGTGCTGTGACCTTTCTGGAAGCAGTGTTGTTGTGGACAAGGTATATTGTATTTATCCAAGTGGTCAGTAAGTTGATCAGCCTGAGTCTGCACTATGCTAGAGTCAGATTGGATCAATACAGTACAATATGAGGGTCATACATTCTCCCATCCCAAATAAATCTCACAAAATGTTTGCAGGAACATGCTATAGTATGATAGTTTAAAAGACAAGCATGGGAGAAAGGAGTGTCAGAATGGTGAGTTTTGCATTAAAAATTGGGGCAAGTGTGATGTATGCCAGTTGCAATTAGAGATGCAGTGAAGTAAAATTTCTCCCGTGAAGTGGTCGCAAAGTGGCCACTTCACGTTAGTATTCCACTACGCAGAGTGCCCATTTTAAACCCTCACTTTGCCACTTTGCATTGTAATTATGACTTTGTGTTGTGCACTCCACCTTATTCCGCTTTAAGGTAGAGTGAGAATTCACAGGCAGCCCACACACATCACGTAGCTTACACAGTGTAGGTCACATGCTTCAGGAAGACAGGCAGGAGTTTATGGGCAAAAACAATCTCAAACATGGGCTGACTTACACGTTCTGCACAGGGTGTGACAAATGGCTCAACTCTGCGAGTGGCTGGGGCTGGGGTGTGGATGTGTGATGAAGAGGGGTGCACAGGTGACAAGTCCACAAATGAAGTTATTTTCCCTGTTTTACATACAGGGGTTGATGTACCTCTTGTACTAGACATACTGCATTGACCATCACCACCACTATTAATCTGACCACCACTTGACAAGATTTCTAAATCATAATCCTCCCCCTCATCATGCCTGTAGTAATCCTCTGGTGTTATTTCATCACTACTGCAGACATTCCTACTTGGTCTCACACACATGAAAGAGGATAACATGCTCAGTAAGGTTGATTACCAGGGTGAACACCCCACTATGGCATCAGCTGCCATCTGGTGCTGGGTCCACAGAGCCATGTGCCTGTTCTTAAGATGTGTATGCTGGCTCCCCATGCCCAGATGACTTCCCTTTTTACCTCGACTCACACATGCATGGTAAAGCTGGCAGATGCAACTGACTCATCATTTGCATCTTGGACAAAAAAAATCCCAAAACAAGAGATTGTGATCCCCTACTTTTAACATGTCCCTGATGCTGCTTATTGGACTCTGGTTTTCTAACCTCTGAAATGGGGTGTTACATGATTTTTCAGGCTGGACACACTTGGACTCCAACTGACCACCATGACTGCCTATGATTATTACTGGGCCATCATAATTATCATCAATAGGAACCACTAAATCACAACTTTTTTGAGATGGGGGGGATTTAACGCCAACAGACCCAGATACAGCCACTTTGACTTTCTTTTTCTCCAGTTTCCAACTAGGGTCACTGACATCATTATCATGTTCATCAACATCATCCGCATCCACATTTTCAGCTCTGATGCTGTCATGAGGAGAACATGTTCCAACCACAGCATAGATGATAATGTATGGGCATGCATCAGTAACCAGTTTGTTAACCAGCGAGAGGTTGCCATGGCGACCATGTAACCCTCGAGAGTGAAGCTCGAGAGGTTTATGTCGCCATGGCAACCTCGAGCCGGTTATTCAAACTGGCTGCCGATGTATGACCATACATTATATTTTATAGTGTATGGTCATGCATTTCTAGTGAAAACAATAATCAGGATCCTTACTTTTGACATTTTAGTCACCACCGCAGCCGTTTCTGGAAGGCCATCTGGTCGTGAAGTGCACTTGCGCAAAGCGATGCCCGTTGTTAACCTATCAATGTGACATAGCATCGATAGGTTAACAACAGTCCTACGTCACAACAATAGTATAACAACCTTAGGAAATGATGATTTCCTAAGGTTAACAACATTCTACCATACACTATATCATAATTATCATCATCACCCTATATTTTTGTGCCTCACTTTGAATTATTGGATGGCAAAGGCATGACCTCAACAGCACTGGAAGAAATGTGACATTGTGAATTATCTTTGCCAGGATCAGAATCATGTTCAACTACCATGGGGTTGTTAATGGGGAGTATGACATCATCTACACTGTCAGTCACAGCTTTAGACTCAACTATATATTTTGAAATGGTTATTTGGTGAGAAGCGGAACTTAAGGCAGCAATACTCATGCCAGCAGAAACTGCAGTAACACCACCAACTGGGACAACATCATCTCCCCCAACTATGAGAGAAGCTACAGATTGCACCATAAAAACACTGATAGAGAAATCCCTTTACTGACATCAGCTATGCACTTCTGTGTACTACCACGCCCATGGACAATCTTGCCACTGGCAGCAGTGCCATGGCCAGACGCAGCTTTGCTTGCACGTCTCTTTGCAGGCATTTTGGGGGATCACCAAGAAAATTCTAAACAAATTTAGATTTCTGAACTTTCAGTTTGGGCCAGTGGATGTGAAGCCAAAAAACAGCAACTGTGGCTTGCAGATGGAGACTGAGCACTAAACAGATGCAAAAGCACAGACAGATTAAAATTGCACTGCGCAATCAAGAAGAGATGCAGACGCAGAGTCACAACAACACCTTAACCAGTGCTCACAAGCCACAATCCAATCTGAAAAGAATACCTTTTGCCGGTTGGCGGGGGTGCGTACACTGCAGTAACAGTCCAAAACCAAGATACCATAAAGCAGTACAAAATCATGCAGGTGCGGTGGATAGCAGGTTCACACTGCTGCAATTACTCTGTGGCACAATAAAATGGGTCTGATTTGATGGTACGAATCGCATGCACGCACACACACACACACACACTACAAGTAATGCATAGAAAATTGGAAACTTCAAGTAATATAACCAAATCTTTTAAACAAACTGAAATTATGCACTTCTGCATCACAACAATCAGCAAAAAAAGTGAAGAATTACTGAAGATATTACTGTGTGTACATTAACACAGTTATACAAGAAAAATATAACCAAAACAGAAAGACTGCCTTTTTCTCCCAGTTTTAACCTACCTCCACCACAGATACACCCTTCCCCCAAGCACACTTTAAGTGTCTGTCAGTACACAGACTGAATGTTCTAAATTAACATTCGAAATGCACACACAAACAATAAACACTGGACATGAGCACAGGAGGGTTTTCTACAATCGATTTACTAAATTTTGAACAAAAAGGAAAATGGCTCAAAAAGGCTTTTTTTAACAGCTTTTAGAGGATTTGAATCGTAGAGCTCTGAGAGGAAACTGTCTCCTTCTCCCAATACACACACACTACACAGAACTGAGGCTGTGCAGAACAATCTAGAGCCCATGTGATCTGCAATCCTATGAATCACTGCAAAATTCACCTTGGAGCTCAATAACAAGGCGAAGTGATGTGAAGTACATTGATATAGTGTATAGTGTAGTGTTGTTCTGTATAGAATTCCATCCCTTTCAAAATGCTGTTCTACCACAGTTCCAAGGTCATAGAATGCTGTTCTTCCTTACTATGGTAGAACAGCATTCTAGAACCTCTAGAGACAGCATGAGTTAGTTTCATTTTGAAAGCAAAAGAACTCACAGAACACATTTTCACACAGTACTATACACTATAAAAAATACAGGATGAACAACTCTATGCACAACCAGTGTGTTTTACCACCTCGGGGTTTTGATTCCCATGGACCTCTCGAGCTACGCTCTCGAGGTCAGAGGGAATCAGAATCCCTCTGTGGCAGAACACACTGGTTCTGCATAGTTGCCCATCCAGTATTCTCTGTTTCTATGTACTTCACATTAAAATTGGTGCAGAAGTGGGTGGGGGAAGGTGGAGTAACGAGAAGTCATTATAGTGTATGGTAGAATGTTGTTATGGATAGAAATTCATAACTAGAATGGAGTTGTTATGCTGCAGTAGCTATGTCATCACAGCTGTTATGCTGCACTAGCTGTGTCACTACTGCAGCATAACTACTTGGAATGCTGCCACATAGTTGCTTTCCTCAATCCAGTTAAGCTGGAAGTTGCTGTTTTTTTTTTAAACTTGAACTTGCAGAAACATCTGCAGCACACTGCGTCAGTTAAAAAAAAGAAAATGTCAAAATTTCTATTTTCTGTTGTCTTCTCCTGCTGGTTTTGTTTGATTTTCTATGCTGTGACTGCCAATACACTATAAAAGATTATGTATGAGCAGTCATACACAAACAAGGAAATTCTTGTATCTTGAGGTTCCCTTGGTAACAGAGTACCTCTCGAGCTGCGCTCTCGAGGTCATCTGTTACAAAGGAAACTTCTCGATGCAAGAATATCCTTGTTATGTATGACTACTCATACATAATCCTCTATGTTATCAATGGACTTCGCATTCCTCATTATGACGCAAAGTACTCCGCTTCGCATTGTGGATTACTTTGTGGATTCTGCATTACTCCGATAATTGCTTCGCGAATTTTGGCTACTTCGCCCACCTCAAGTTGCAAAACAGCTGTTGAAACACAAATAAGAATTGGCTACAACCGATAACAGCTGCCTGGCTTACATAGATACATAGATACATAGATACATAGACAGTGTCGGCAGATAAGGGCCTATGGCCCACCTAGTCTGCCCATTTGAGCTTGTAAGTTCAGTTTGTTTTCCTAGAAGTCTGTTTCCCCTTACCCCTGCCCTCTAGAATTCCTTTATGTCTATCCCATGCATTCTTAAATCCCGTGATTGTTTCAGCCCCCACCACTTCCTCTGGCAGGGTGTTCCACTTGTCCACCACCCGCTCTGTGAAGAAATTCTTTTCATGTTTCCTCTGAATCGTCCTCCCTCCAACTTCATCCCATGCCCTCTAGTCCTGAAACATCTTTTAGCTTAAAATAGTGTTTTCCTGCACCCTGTTCCTCCCTGTAAGATACTTGTATGTCTCTATCATATCCCTCCCTCCTCTCCTCCAGGGAGTACATGTTCAGTTCCTTCAACCTGTCTTCATAGGACTTGTGATGCAACCCATGCACCATCTTTGTTGCCCTCCTCTGAACCTTCTCTACCCTGTCTATGTCCTTATGTAGGTATGGTCTCCAGAACTGTACACTGTACTCCAGGTGGGGCCTCACTAGTGTCTTGTATAGTGGAATTATGACCTCCTTTCCTGCTGGTGATGCCCCTGCCTATACATCCCAGCATCCTATTTGCTTTACCTGATGCCTTGTCACACTGTTTCCTCACCTTGAGGTCATCAGAGATGACAACCCCAAGATCCCTTTCCTGCTTGGTGCATGCTATATCCTCATCCCCAACTGATATATTGTGCCAGGGTTTTGTGCCCCATATGCATTATCTTGCACTTCTTTGCATTGAATTTCAACTGCCAAACCCTTGACCATTCTTCAAGTTTCTGCAGGTCCCTTCTCATTCTGTCTACACCCTCTGGTGTGTCTACTCTGTTACAGAGCTTTGTGTCATCAGCGAACAGTGAAATTCTGCCTTCTAGATCCTGTGCAATGTCACTGATGAAGATGTTGAATAGGACCGGTCCCAGCACTGATCCCTGTGGTACCCCACTGGTTACTCTTCCTCTGTGGAGTGACAGCCATTTACCACCACCCTCTGTGTCCTGCCACCCAGCCAGTTACCTACCCACCACACTACTGTCCTGCCCACACCCATATTCCCCAGTTTGTGTAATAGTCTTCTATGTGGCACAGTGTCAAAGGCCTTGCTGAAGTCCAGATAGGCCATGTCCACTGCCCTCCCCTGATCCACCTCCTAGTCACCCAGTCAAAAATTCAATGAGGTTGGTCTGACATGACCTCCCTGGTGAAACCATGCTGCCTTGGGTCCTGTAGTCCATTGACAACCAGATGTTCCACCAATCTCTCCTTCAGTAGTGCTTCCATGATCTTTCCACTACTGAGGTGAGGCTGACTGGTCTGTAGTTCCCTGCTTCCTCTTTGTTCCCACTTTTGTATAAGGGGACTACATCTGCTGTCCTCCAGTCTTTGGGTACCTCCCTGTTTCCAGTGATTGGCTGAACAGGATAGCCAGAGGTTCAGCCACCACCTCTCTTAGTTCTTTAAGGACCCTGGGGTGCACCCATCTGGCCCCATTGCTTTATCAGCTCTTATTACTTCCAGTTCCTTCAGGACCCTTTCTCGTAAAGGGACTTGTGTCCATTTCTGCACCATTCTCACCCTTGTACTCCCTTCAGACCCATTCACCCCTCTTCCTTAGTAAAGACTGAGCAGAAATACCTGTTCAATATGTCAGCTTTATTGTTGTCATCCTCCATGAGGCTCCATCCTCCCCCTTCAGTCTCACTATCCTCCCTTTGTCTTTCTTTTTTCACTTATGTACCTGTAAAAGGTTTTGTCCCTTTACCCACTGATTTTGCAATGTGTTCTTCTGTCTGAGCTTTGGCTTCCCTTACTGACTTCCTGCCTCCCTTTGTTTCTCCTGGTACTTCTCCCTATCCCCTTCTGCCTGTGTCTTTTTGTATTGCCTGAATGCAATCTTTTTGGCTTTCACTTTCTTTGCTACCTCTTTGGAAAACCATAATGGTCTCCTCTTCCTTTTCCTCTTGCTAACCTGCTTAATGCATAATTCTGTTGTTCTTATAATCCCCATTTTAAATACTGCCCACTGTTCCTCAACCCCTGATTCCTGTCCCATTCCCCTTAATGCCTCTTTCAAGTATCTCCCCATTTTTCCAAAGTCTGCCCCCCTAAAATCCAGGATACGTGTTTTTGTGTGGTTTGGTTCTGCTCTTTCTGTGATTTCAAACCACAATGACTGGTGGTCACTGTTACCCAGGTGCTCCCCCACTGTTACCCCCATCACACTGTCCCTGTTTGTGAGCACAAGGTCCAGTATTGCCTTCTGCCGAGTTGGTTCCATGACCAGTTGCTTGAGGAAGGCACCCTGAAGGGAGTCCAGGATAAATCTGCTCCTAGTTGATGCTGCTGCTGGGATGCTCCAGTCCACGTCTGGTATATTGAAGTCTCCAACCAGTACTACCTCACTTTTGTCTGCCATCCTTTGGATGGCTAGCATCAGCTCCTATCTGTTTCTTCCTCCTGGGCTGGTGGTCTATAGACCACACCTGTGAGGATGGCTGGCCCCATTTTCCTTTCCAGCTTAACCCACAGTATCTCTCCCCATTTTGTTCCTCCTGGATCTGTGTGGCCCTTATGTCATTTTTCACATACAGTGCCACCTCCTCCCTTCCTGCCTGCTCTGTCTCTTCTGAATATGTTGTAGCCAGGTATGGCCATCTCCCAGTCATGGTTATCATTACACCAGGTTTCAGTGATGGCCACAATGTCCAGGTCTGACTGTACCATGACAGCCTCCAGATCTTCCATCTTGTTGCTAAGGCTCCTGGCATTTGCACACATGGTTTTCCATGATTTGACCTCCTAGACTGCTTCACTGTTCTACTCAGCCCCTTCCTTGGTTGTCATTTATCCTGGTTCTCCTTGCTGTTTGCCCTTCTGCTGAATTTTGCCTTTTCTGCTTATCCACCTTTTGGACACTAATCTCCATCTTTTGCACACTGCTTTGCAGAGATAGCCACTCCTCTGGTTCACTGGTTCCACTACTAGCTGTGGGGGGTGAGCAAGTAGGTACCGTCCTTGCTGGCCTGCCACCCCCCTTTGCTAGTTTAAATGCTTGTCAATGTAGCATTTAAACTTATCATTGAGTGCTTGGATTCCCCTCCAGGATGGATGCAGGCCGTCAGGCTTGAACAAACCTCCATCCCTCCAGGTGGGTCCCCAGTCACCAATGAATCCAAACCCTTCCTCACAGCACCAGTTCTTCAACCATGAGTTAAAGTTCCTGGTGCATGCACTCCTATGCTCTCCCTTGCCTCTCACAGGTAGTACTTCGAGAAAGTGACAGAAGTAGCTACTTGTTTGAGACCCTCCCAGTTTCCTAAACTCTTCCTGAACTTCCTTTGGCTCCCATTTGCCAAGTCATTAGTACCTAGGTGGATAATGACATCCAGCTCACCCTCCTGTCTTGCCTTCCCAGTGATCCCCAGTATCTTCCTTCCATCCCTCCATGCCGTGGCACCTGGTAGGCACCTCACCTCCCTGTCCTCCCTCCAGTGTTCCTAGCTGGATCCTCTTATGATGGAGTCCCCACCAGGATTGCTTCCTCCTCCTCCTTCTCTGGGGTCCACTGCTTTCCCCACTGAGGTCACCTCCTTGCCTAACCTCCACATCATTTCCTTCCACTTCCCTGGGAACCTCTATTTGGTTGTCCTCATTTGCCAGTGTGGCATATGAGTTCTTGAGAGGAATAGGATCTGGGATGTGCCTCTGCCTGACTGCTCTAACCCTCCCTGAGCCCACTGTCATCCAAGTGCTCCTCGTTCTCGGCATCCTTTGAGGCAGCTGCATTGGACTGGGTGGTCCCTGGATAGGGTGATGGTACTCCTGACCCAGTTTACTTCCGCTCTGAGTCTGGCTACCTCATCCCGCAGTCCAGAGAGATGCATGCAGATAGGGCAGCACCTCAGTGTCCAGAAGGTCTGCCTGAATATGGCTGCCCCACAGCCACTGCATTGCACCACTCCCCACATTATACTGCAATTCCACTACTTCTCTGCTACTGAAGCTCTCTTAGTTCTTTTTTTATTTATTTACAGTACTAAAAATCCTGTAACTGATCGTCAGATATATATATATTTTTTTTAAGGAAAAAGAAACCAATAAATAAATAAATGAGTCAAAACACTTGTCGTGCTGAGGGTGGTCTTCTTCCCCCTCATGCCCCTCCTACTTCACACCTCTTACTATACCCTGTGTTTGGCTCCTGTTAATCAGATTTATCAGGGCATATAATTAAGAGTTGGGGAAGGGGTGGGGGGGTGAAAATTTGCAGCAATTAAAGACAGCACAGAATTACACCACCACTATGTTTTAAATTTTCAACAGCCCAAAAACAATTATAAGTAAAGACAACACAGAAAGAAAGTATAGTGTCACTACAAGCCTACAATCTAAGTTTAAAAGAAAAATACCAATTACCAGTTACTCTAAAGCACTGAATTGAATATGTTTCCTTCCTTCCCCTTCTGGCTTCTTCTGAGAAGATGAACCTCTGTTTGCTGCTTTAACTGTGACTAAGCCCCACCTCCAGTTATCACGTAGCTGAGGTCAGAGGCCAGACAATTAACACCCTTCACCCAGCTACAGGACAGTCAGGCTTAGCATTATCTTAATGTGAATTGCATTTGTGATTTGCTATAATGCAATACAATCTTGCACATAGACTAGTAAAATAGACTCCCCCAGTTAGGGACAAGTGAAGTGTTACTGTTTGCTATGTAAAGTGCTGATACTTCATGCAGCCCTTCACATAGTGCTATGCAAAGCATCGACCTGGCAAAGACTCTGTGAAGTGACTCTTTTTTGTGAAGTGACCATCACAAAGTCTGTGTCTGACTATGCCCTGAAAAGAACAAAGTTGCCTTCAACCTACCCACTGTGGTGCCCTCACATTCACCCTGCTTCCTCCTGCTCCCAACCAGACCTGTCTGCCATAGTAGTACATACCCCATATCCCTACCCACTCAGCACCCATGTATCCCTTTGGCTCTCACCACCCCACAGAACAATTAACACACAGCTGCCTGTCAGCTAATCCTTAATAAATTTGACTATACAGTAATAATAACCCCTCTGTCTCACACCCCCTCAGCACTCATTACCCTACAACCCCCATCTGGCACCGGATCTGCACTGCCTGTTACATGATCCAAAGAGGGTTAATAAATGATCATCGGTGGGCAGAGTACAGTCACTGGCACAGACCCTCCTCTCACCACCTAGGCCAGCCAAAATCTGAATAAATGGGACAGTGTGTTTATAGCAAAATCAACTGATTTTACTGTGCTACAGTGAAGGCAAGGAACAATTATTTTAAATTTTTTCACTTCACAAATCAAATTGCTGGCATTGCCAACTCCGTGCTGGCTTTGCATCGCACAAAACAGGGCACTTTACCAACAATTTGCTGGTGAATTAAAACTTCACAAGACTCCTACTATTGCTTTTCCCCAGTTGAAGGGGACCTCATGCATTGCTGCTGGTGCAGCGGACATTATATTGATCCCTTTTAGCTGAGGGGGACACTTCAACCACTGCCACTGGCACAACGGGCTTTCTCGTGGTGCCCCTCAGCAAAGGGTGACACTTCAAGCACTGCTGCTAACATGGCAGATGTTCTCTAGGTTCTCTTCAGCAGAGGGGGAGACTTCAAGTGCTGCCACCAGCATGGCAGACATTTTCACAGTCCCCCCTCTAGAGAGAGGGTCACTTCAAGTCATTCATTCATTCTATCTATGGTCTTGATGAGGGGAAATTACTGATTCCAGAACCTCCAGTGATATAGATTTAAGCAGGTGAGTAACCACATGATAGATTCCAATTCTAGGGTAACCAGGATGTTCCCTAAAAGTATTTGTCTAGGTTTATTATACAGGGGACATAAAATTAATAAATGTGTTTGATCATCCCCCCCATTTTTACACTTAAATAATGGTAAGGATTGATCTTTTTTAAACGTGTCTCAATCTGTTACTATCTTTATATTCAAAGCGATATTTAGTAAGGAGTTTCCTTCATTGTGATTTTTTTTATAACATTTAAGTATGGTTCGAATCCAATATGTCTTTTATTTTGTGTTAGCCATTTGCTAATTTTAAATATTCTTAACTCCATTTGTTTGAAAGCTGAGCGTATCCTGTCCGTCACTTCAAGTGCTGCCACTAGCACTGCAGGCATTCTTCCCTTCCCCCTAAGCAGAGAGGGACACTTCAAAAACTGTCACAAGGATGCCTGCAGGGATACACAAGCATGCATCCCACATACCCTAATTATCCTATTTAAAGCACCAACTTTAAGTTGGGACCATAGTGTGGGAAATGCTTAGTGGTGCTGCTGCTGCAGCCAATATATTTGAAAAAGTTTGTGTAATGGCTCAGTGGCACTGAGGGTTGAGGTGCTGGATGCTACACCTCGTGCTACGCCCGTGACCCAGGTTTGTGAATGAGTCTGGGTTGTCGGGGGTTGGCCAGGGGGAGTGCAGGAGCTGGACTGAGCCATCTATCAGCAGCTCTCCTCTCCTGGGGTAGGGTCAGGCACCGCTTCATTAGGAAGTGGTGTGGGAAGGGAAGGATGCCATTGGATGCTTGGCTGAAGTCATGCTCTGAGCACAGTCCATGCCTGGGCTGCAGCCCTTCATGCCAGCATTCTCAGGAGTGGTGATTTGGGATTCCATAGCTACTTCAGTAACCACAGAAACCCCACCCCACTGCCATGCTGTATGATCCCAACAAGGGGAGACGGAGCCCCAGATGGTCATTACACCACCAACAAGCCCTCACCGGCAGTGGGCGGTAAAATGTCTATATATATATAAAAAAAAGTTGTGTAACATTGTTGAAGGTCTTCAGGCAGCCCTGACTGCCTCAAGTGCACTTCAAGTAGTGACAGTACCAGTGCAGTCCTCACCCAATAATTACAGTTGCAACAGACCACTAATAGATTTTGCACCTTTATTACTTGCAATCTCTAGGGGATATCCATGAGAAGGCAGGTGGTGGTGGAGGGACACTCAAAAGTAATTCACTGCTCAGTGAGGAATTTTCCTTCTTCTTTCCTGTAGACATAATCTTGAATACCCGCAAGACAGTTTTTGGCTTATGGTAAGCAGACTTAAAAAATAATGATAGAGTCCCCCATCTTAGTTCTGTTTGCATTCACAGAGCTTCAGAAACTCATGTTGTCTGGTTTTCTAAACATTAAATTTAGAGGCATAGCCAGAAATCTGTGACTGTTGAAGCCAAAACACTTGTGCAGTTTTACTATACGCTTTCCTGCTGCAGGCCTGCAGGTCCACAGACTGCAGTACTGACTCAGACAGATACTGTACCTCAGACCCACTCCTTAATTATTTTTAGAATTGTGTTTCTGGTCTGACAGGATTGGGCCAGGCAGAATTAGGGAAGGCCTTACCACCAGGCTCTATCCTGGCTAAGCCTCTGTTTATTAACAGCACTATTACAACAGACGCTAGCTGCACCAGATTTGCATTATAGATAGGAATGTTTTGTTATGACTGAAGTGATGTTTAAAGTGTGAAGCGTATAAGGTATACTGTATATGCTAGGGCAGTTATAACCCACAAAGAGCCAGATGCAGTTATAGGAAGCTGTTTTATGTTTACTGGAATAGTTCAAAAATAACCCATGCCTAGCAGCTGATACGTGATTAACCTTCTACCTTTATATAGCAGTATATACATAGTAAGAGAGTTATTTAAGGTTCC
This sequence comes from Neoceratodus forsteri, assembly GCA_016271365.2. Classification (NCBI taxonomy): domain Eukaryota; kingdom Metazoa; phylum Chordata; order Ceratodontiformes; family Ceratodontidae; genus Neoceratodus; species Neoceratodus forsteri. The sequence goes on along the minus strand of CM028130.1, from coordinate 1,407,205,831 downwards.
ACTCCATAAACAGGTGTTAATTAGTATGCTGTGCAAACATGTACTAATTTCAAAAGGGTTCCCTTATTATTCTAAAACTTACTTAAACAAAACCCTATTCTGCATCACTCTCTGTTTCACAGTTACTGGTGCATAGAAACGTTGTTTTTTGTTATCTTGGGATGACTCTGCTGCAGTTATTTAGCAGTATTAACAGTGGTAAACAATAAGGTCCTAATGGAAAAAATATTTAATGCATATGCTTTACACAGCTGTGACTCAGCAGTGTGGTGTTTCTTGTATTGGGAAGTGGTTTGAACTTCCTCTTTCATGTTTTATTGTTTTCAGACTATCTTGTGATTTCTAAGGTGCATGATGCATTACATGTATTTGAAGAGTTGTGACTTTGGCCAGAATGGTAACATACAGTACTTTACAGTATACTGAACATTAAAAAATGCAAAGTAATTAAACACATATCCTTATAAGCATAATCCCAATTTCTACTAAAAAACTACAGCTCACACCACTGGAACAACTTTGTACAACATCATAACTAAACAAAGTTCACTTTCCACTTCATATATTTGTAATACTGTAATTTTCTTCTGTGCATTCTTTTGTGCATACAGTGGTAGACAGCACATCTGAGAGCAGTAGCAGACTGTCTTGCCTCCTAATGCAAGACCATTACTGCTATAAATGTGGCTGCACAATTGTAATATTGTTTTATGACTCACCATCACAATCAGCATGGTTACTGATGGCTGCCACTATAATTTAATTGCACAATAATAACATCATATTTAAGTAGAGTTAAACTGATCTTGGTGCATAATCAATCAGTCAATCAAAATCTTTATTTATCCAGGCAGACACCATTGAGCAAGCTAATTTGCAAGGTGGACCTGCTTCGCACAAGTCATAAACAATTATACATAGTCATACATATATACAGGCATTGCGACAGCATGGGAAACAAAAAATAACAATATCAACAGTGAAGAGCAGTAGGATCAGGGAAAAAAGGAGAGACATAGTACATAAAAACACATAGAAGTGCAGGCAGTGTTGGAATACATATCGCTAGGCCAGAAGAAAATAATCTAATAGGGGTAATAGAGACTGTGATACAGTGGGTACCTGATGGTGTATCCAGATTTTTATGCATGACAGGTGATGGGATATGTGAGAGAATCGAAAGCTGCAGAGTCTCCAGAAATAGGGTACATGGGTTGGGAGGTCGGGGCAGGTGCAACTGGTTCTAAGTGTGGCGAAGAACAGGGAACCTACTTGTACTTTATAGCTAAAAGGTATAAAGTTTAGGAGGATTTATAGTGGCACAGAATACTCATGTGCTATAGCTGTATGAGATGACTGCGCTGAGCTAGCTGGATATGCAAGAAGATTTAGGAGTCATTGGCAGCCTGGGTGCTGAAGATGCGAGGCGACAGACTGGGCAACTGAAGAGAATGCAGCAAGGGAAGAGGAATGCTATTGTGACTTCATAGAATATTCTTCACTAAAGGGAAGAAAAAGTAAGGAAAATGTAAAATACAGGCTGAAATATGTCTTAATGTTACATTATTCAATTATGGGGAGGGGTTGCCCCGAGGCACTCCATTTCTTACAACTTGGGTATATAGATCCACCTGATAGGCTGTCAAAGCACGTATGACATTTGGGAATTAAATTTGAGCCCCTTCCCTTGCACTTTGCCCAGAAGGTCCAGTTTCATAGGTGCATCTGAAGAGGCTGCAGAACTATATCATAGTTTAATTACAAAGACATCAGTTGCTCCTGAATTTTCCAAAATGCCTTGTTTCACAACAACCTATGATGGAAATTTTCAAATTCAGTGTGCACATTCTATTTTGTGCACATACCCCATCAAGATGGATTCATACTGCATCATCTGCTCTTCGTGCCAGTAGCCAGATAGGGCCATCATCTGAAACTTTTAATTTTATTTTCAAGATTTTTGTCTCTTCATGCCTGAACCCCTCAACACAAGCCTCCCTGGGCCAGTAACCTCCTCCCCCAGGACTTACAGCTGTATTATCCCCCATGGATTGTCCCCTGTGGTGGTGTTAGGGGGGGTGAGAGAAGTCCTCACCCCAGGTGCCATCCAGATTTAGCCTTGCCAAAATAGTGGCCTGGGTCCAGAATGGACCTGGCTTCACCATGCTGACATCACTGTTTTTCATCCACTAGTTTTCTCCACTCAGCCATTGGCATGTAGTGACATTGGAGTTCATGTATGTGGAGGCATGCCTGCACCATATGGCTGCCACAACCAGCCCCATGCTAGGTATTCATGCTGCCCTACTACCAAGCCTTCATCTGCTGGTGGTGTAGGAACAGTTCAGTGGAGTCCCTTCCCCAGTGAAAAAGACAACAATCCATACAACACTGAATCTTCTTCCTCCTAGTCAACCCCATGTGACCCGAATCACGTCCTGAACTCAGGTCAGCAGCATGGCCGAGGTTGCGCTATTGTTGAGTTATCAGACCCACTCATCTGAAACATTTTTAAAGAAGTACTGTATTTTAACTCTTGTATAGTTAGAGAATTTATGCAAGTTAATGAAACTGGAAAATATCTGAAGTCTTTTATGGAAAACAAAAACAGTTGAGGTCAAAATGTATTCCCATGTTAAGTTGCAATATTGCTTTAAAAGTTTTCTTCATTCTTTTCTGAATTTGTAATAGCTTTTTTTAAGATTGATAGGGATGATATAGCTTAACAATGACATGTTCTCTTGAGATAGCATAATCACTTATTTTTACACTTAATGTTTTCTCCATTGTTTACTCATCACTGCCAAAGAGGAAACTGGAAGTTTGTGTTTCTGAAAAGTTTATAGTATGATGAAAGGTCAGTCAAACCCAATTAGGTCAATATATAATGAAACTCGCAACATAGCATACAGTAAACCGTAGGTTTAACTGACTGACTAATGGTAGGGGTTTTGTTTATCGTCATTGTGGTGGAAGTCAAAAAATTCTATGTCCAGATTTGTGAATGCTAATATAAACTATTGCTTATAAAAATAAACTTTTAGGGTACAAATTACTGTTTCTTACTTAACTTGCCTACAAAGTTGGATGTCACTGAATGCTCTTTTCCCCTTCCTGAGTTAATATTTTTTTTTCCTTTATTGTTGAAGTTTGTACCTTTTTTTGGTAGTAAACAGAGACTGTAGCCATATCAGTCTATAGAAAAGAGGAGTTGCTGGATAGTTTGATACATTTGATTTTATTTATTATTTTAGTTATTTAATTTTTGTTGACTGGGAAAGGAGGACTAGACAAATCTACCTATTTTCAGCCTCGTCCTGGGGGAGGAGAATACAGATGGATGCCAACTGACATTGAACCAGAGTAAGCTGCTATTGATATTTTTAGTGAATGGGGGAAAATTTGGCCAGGGCACCAGGGAAATTCCCCTACTGATCTGTAGGGGGCCTTCGTGTGAGAGGATGACGGATCCAGAACAGTCGATCTCTGGAGGTGGAGATGAACACATCGTGTTGCATACAGAGCAACTACAAAAATCCATGGAGGAGAAAAAAATTGAAATTACAGGAGCAGCTCCTTAACATCAAGAAGGAATACAACCTGGAGAGGAGGATGCTAGAAGAAGAAAAAAAGAGAAAACGGCTACCATATACCTCACCAGCACTTCCTGGGAAAAAAAACTGCTTTACAAAACATTTCTTTGTTTGGTGCTTCATCAGAGACCCCGGATCGAACCTCAGAATTAGTCGATGGTGAAGAGGCAACCACTAGCACAAAATGGTCACCCAAAGTGGCATTGGAATCAGCAGGTTGGAAGAAAGCAATGACAGGAGCTTGGCTCCCTGACCCAGACATCCCTCTACCTAGCACACCAGAATGGTGACCACCCATACCTGCGGTTGTTTTCCAAGCACCTTCAGATACAATTGCCATGGACATCCTGCAACCTACTAGCCTCCCGATATTGCCAGATCAGACATCTCAGAACTCAGAAGCTCCACAGATGAGAGAGAATCTCAGACCAACACAGCTCACAGGTAATCCTCTGCCTGTACCTTCAGATACAGGAGAGGAGATTTTTTATGACACCCAAACTATGGCTATAGAGCATAATAAACAAGGGCTAGAAACACCAGAACAAGAACCTTTACAGACTGCTATTGTCACTGACACTGTAACTGTACTGCAAAGACCCACCTTTGCAAGCTTACTTCAAAAGCCGGAGGAAAAAGCAAAACAAAGGCATGCAGTATGTTTAAGGTACTTAGGTGGTATGCAATGTCCACCAGATAGGTTCTTTGTTGGTAAAGAAATTATAAAACAGCAAATGGTGGTTGTACAAACAGAAGTATATGCTTTAATCCACACAACTGGTGAAACAACTTACAACATCAGTTTCTGAACTGAAGACTTGTTGAATACATTTTGGGCGATCCACTCAGCACAAAAAAATGATGTGATCTGGACACACTTCCAAGCAATACCCCTTACCAAGCCCTCACTGAAAATCGTAACCATTTTATTCAGAAATGAAGGGGTGAACTTAACCAATATCATGCATTGGTTGGAAAAATGATGTGACATGCAGGGTACCCAGAGCCCATCATAGACCAAGAGGGATTCTGGACAGGGGGATGGAAATTTAAAATCAAATTGTGTAGCACACTACAAGGAACAGAACATCTGCCTAATTGCTTCTTCGTGGGGAGAGACAAGGGGACCTTTTCTATCAAGATCAACCTCGGGTGTGCTTTAAGTGTGGATCCTCATGGTACATCAGCATTAACTGTGAAAAAACAAAATGTTCAGTATGTGTCTCATTGGATCATGCAGGTTTTCACTGCACAGCCACTCTGAAGTGCAATTTGTGTGATGCAGAAGGACACTTATTTACAACATGTTCATGGGTGTCCCATAACAACATGAATGCTGACTTTGCAGAGCAAGATTTTTATATAAACAGAGCAGCTCACACACAACACAGGTCTTCTTCCAATAGGAGGTACTCAGGCACCCAGACTGTTGTGCATAGAGAACCCCCTTCCCAAGCTGACCAAACATAAGCTCCCACTCATGAAACAGATATGATTCACCCTCCTGAAACAATAATGCCCCTTCCTCCACCCCTCTTGCCTCGGAAACTATAGTAGAAGAGGAATTCCAGACAGTTTTCCACAATGCATGGAAAGCTCCACTTATACCAACAACAGACATTGAACTGATACAGACATCTAATTCTTACTCAGTTCTTCAATGGGGGAAACAGATATGGATGAAGAATCGGACTCAATCTCGATTTCATCCTCCCAGGTTGAGGTACTCTCTGATCCAAGATGAGCCTGATAAATCAGACTCTAAACTAACCACTGGGACAAAGTGGAGAACCAGAGCAATCTCAAAAAAAAAAGAAAAAAAGACCCTTAAAAATTGACTGACTGCTCATTTCTCTCATGGATTTGTACAGTATTAAATTGGCTTCCTTAAAGCAGCAGTGCAATGAAAAAAGTTATTCCAAAAAGCTAATTTTCTGCTATGGTTATAAAAAATATTGGCAGAACTGTTGATTTGGGTTTTCTGGATGCTTCCTATGCTGTGTACTGTAAATTTGTATTTTTGTCTGGACCCTTATCCTCCTCAGGTCCTCAGTATTATTTCTATGCAAAAATGAGGCAGCCATCTTTTTTCCTTGGGAAATAATTACTTTAAAACATTCATAAAATTCTTAAATGATAATGAAAACTGAAAATTTCACCACCAAAATAAACTGGAAGACATCTGGCATCAATTAGGAAGAAAAAAAGGTGGGGTCAAATTTTAACTCAATTTCGTTGCACTGCTGCTTTAAACACAAGCAGTATAAAATCCAAGAGAAAGAGAGGAGCAACCTTTTCATTTTTTGAAGATCATTATTTTGACCTTGTCTTTTTGCAGGATACAAGGCTTCACACTGCTAGAGAAATTTCAATTGCCAAAGCATGGTTTTGGAGACATAGTGAGTGGTCCATAGGAGAAGATCTCTGCAGTGGTTTAGGAATATGCATAAATAATTTAAACATAAAAATAACACACTTGGTAGACATCTATCCAGAACATGCTTTATTGCTAGATGTAACTCTTAATAATATTGATTTCAGATTATTGGGTATTTATGCGGGACAACGAAGGCAGGTAGAATAGATTTATTCAAGGCAATACAATCCTTCCTATTTACATCAAAACAAATCATTTGGGTAGGAGACTTTAACTGTGGGATGTTAAGATCTGACACAGGCCACCGGACAAATAAAGTTTTTTGTGACACCCTATTTCTAAACCAACTATTATTACAAACTGGATTAATAGACAGCTTTTCAAAACTACAAATGAAACCCTCTCACACATGTGATAGAGGGAAGTTATCATCACGGATTGACTACTTCTTCATTTCTCCCACCTTACCATTAGTTTCAGTCCATACCCAATCCACTTCCACATCTGACCATGATATTTTAGAAATCACTATTGAGAATTACAAAGAGACAGCATCAGAGAAGGGATATTGGAAACTCAATACTACCCCATTGGAAGATAAAGAAAGTTTACAGGGCCTGAAACACACTATGGCAGCAAGAAAATCTGTACATTTTCTATATGATACCCCTGTGAATTGGCGGTTGGACACCAAAACAGATTTAACAGATTTTTTAAAATTAGGTGGATAACTGGAAGGGACATAAAAAATCAGTCCTATAATATTTTGCATCGTAATTTATATAATTTCATTTCCCTTCAAAACTCCACAAATCAGGATTATACACAACAAATAGCACAACTCCAAAACAGTATGATGCAATGTCAATATGACAGATTAGTCTCCTTATATCAAGAACAAAAATTTGGGACACAAGGCAAATCCTTCTTTACTAATCCCTTTGACGGTTGCCAAACCAGAAGGAAGCAAAGAATGATGCCCTTCTTAAAAAACAAATCTGGAACACTTACAACAGACTATACAGAAATTCTAAGAATAGCTGAACAATTTATAACCATGTCATTTAGTTCCCCTGACATACAACAAAACAAAACATAGCAAAAAGAGTTCATGGACTGGCTTCGCCAACAGAATTGCGGAATTGACCTCAAATAACAAAAGCTTTTCAAGATATCCTACAACAACCAATAAATAAAACTGAAGTCTACAACACTATACAACAGCTTAAATCAGGTTCAGCCCTGGGTATAGACAGCCTACCAGTGGAATTTTATAGAAAAATAATAGGGCAGGATTTACTGCATGAATTAATAACTGTATTTAATTTCATGTTAATCGAAAGGTACGATACCAAATAATATTTCTCAAGGGTTACCAATTTTTATATTCAAAAAAGGTGACAAAGCTATGCTTAGTAATTGGAGGCCAATTTCGTTATTGCATTGATACTATAAAATTATTTTGAAACTTCTTAGTAATCGAATATCTATAGTTTTACCTCATTTTACTCAAGTTTGTTCGGTCCCAGGGAGGAAAACAACAGATGTTTTAATTTTACTCAGAAAGATTATGGCTAAGGGAGCAGAAGGAGAAATCATAGGTCATGTGCTATGTCTGGACCAAACTAGAGTACTTGACTAGGTAACACACCCTTACTTATGGGCAGTTTTGTCCTGTTATGGCTTTTCTCTTATCTTCATTTCCTGGATAAAAAAATGTTACATGCATGCTTCAGTACGTCCATTCATTAATGGTTGGACAGGACAACCCTACAGCATAAAAAGAGGAGTACAACAAGAGTGCCCTATGAGTCTGGCACTAAATATTTTAGCATTAGATCCCCTGGTGAGAGCAATTCAAAACAATAAATTCATTAATGGTTTATCGGTATCCAGCCAAGACCCTGAAATAAAAACATTGGAGTAGGCAGATGATTTAATTTTGACTTTAGGTGATTTGCAATCCATAAATCCAGCAAGAGATATATTGAGTAAATATGAATTAGTATCTGGCACTACACTTAATTACAATAAAAGCATATGTCTCCCTATAGGATCCCACTACTTGTCTACAGATACAATAATGGGGATACCAATTGCTACAACACCACAACAAATTCTAGGCATCTATTTTGGGCAGGGAGACCTAGCTACTTTGAACTGGGAAAAAGCAATACATATTGCTATGGAAAAAGTAAGAATTTGAAATAGATGGAATATGAGCAAAAACAACGCATTCATACCATTAAAACATTTCTGATTCCTGGTTTTTTACACCTTAGCCACATTTTCTTTCTCCCCAAACAGTTAGCAACAAAGTTATATGCCTGCTTTTTCCTCTGTTTGTGGGGCAGCAGACTAAATCTGGTTAAGAGAGCGCTGACATATTTACCTATTGCAAAAGGGGGTCTGAACATGAATAACCCAATAGGTTTTTTTGCCAGTATTTTACTTTACACAAATATTAAATCTGCAATAATCCATAAACCAACATTATGGATGACTTGGGTATTAGATCACAGTCTTATAATTTTGCAGGACTGGGGTAAGAATATGCCCATTCTGAAGCAAAAACACATATGGCATGTACCCCAACATTTTATCTCATGCATAACCAAACTCAAACAATGGAAAACAACAAAAAACTCTATTCTCCTTATGGACAGGAAAGCCTTCTATGAGTCTACCTTACAAACTTAGTTTCTACAAGTGCCTTCTTTTTTTTCCAACCCAAGTTTTTCATCTCTAGACATCCAGAAAACTTTGACAGATCCCAGCCCCCACCCAAATGTGGGATGTTGTATGGTTAGGTGCACATCAGAAATTAAATGTTAAAAATAACCTAAAACATAAAGACAGACCTGAACACAATTGTCCCGGACCAACATGCACAGCTACACTAGAAACGGTACAGCATCTTTTTTATGAATGACCTCACATTATAATCTTTTGGCAGGTGGTCAAAAAACAATGGAATTGGAGTCCCTTTTATAATGCTCTACCAGACATCTTATTATTGGGTCTATTACCACCACAATGGAAAAGGTTTCACCCCGGCACAGTTAGACTAATTTTAAGTATTATACATGACAAACATGATGTTGATGGTCTCTACAGCAATTTCTGATCTCACAAGATCAACTTTTTCAACAGATTGGTCAAATACTGCATGACATAAACAGAAAGAGATAAACAATAACCCAGAGCAATTAGTTAAGATGTGGTGGAAAAATCTACCCAGTTTACTTGCCATAATAGATAAATACCCACCCCTTCAAGAGGTGAGAGACAGGTTGATAAGACAGAAGCTAAGTCTTATAGGTTTCCTTTTTTGATTTAATTCATGATCTACAAATTTACTTTAATATAATCTAGAAGTGTATGAAAGTAATACTTCTAGATTATTCCTTTGCCTTATAATGTATATATTATGTGTGAATTAACACAGTTGGTAATTAAATGTTTTCAAAGTTATGATAAAACTTCCCCTACTCTTTTAGTAGGGGAGGGGGCTGTTCATTTCAGTTTTTACAATTTTATCTTTAAGTTTAAACTGTTTAGCTGAAGGTAATCTAGAAACTGTATGAATGTAATACTTATTTGTGTTCTTTTACTTTATGATTTATATATTATTTTGTGTGAAATTAACACTATTTGTACTTCATTTTTTGTTGAAGTGATAATAAAAATTCCCCTACCCTCCAGGAGGGGGACTCAGTAACATCCTGGCACTCAGCCAAGATGGCGATGGCTAGTGAACTGGAGGAACAGATGGAGGAGGTGGGGGCAGAGGAGCAGGTCTTCTCCTCTGCCTCAGCTTGTGTAGAGTCCATTACAGAACATAACAGTGCATCGCAGATGGAAATAGAATAAGATTCACCAAACAGAAAATTAAATGGCAAACTGTAGGCTGAAACAGCAATAGTCATACGAGAAAGTGAACTCCGACCAGATAAAAAGCACAGAGAAAATTATTACTTGATGCATCAGAGCTGGTGATTGATTCTCAGGCAACAGTTGCATCAATCCAAGAAATGCTATGACAAGAGGAACTACAACATTTGAACAGATGTCTGCTCTTATGAGACAAGATGGAAGAACTAGAACAAATGTCAGATAGAGCAAAGGAATTGACTGTCAAGGGCACTCAGCTGATAGTGAGTGATGCAAAAACATCAAAAGCACTGACAGTCAAAGTATCAGAAGTGACAAAAAACGCAGAAAAAACATCAACTTCTTCAAAAGATGATCAAACAAATTTGGTGCTGAATACAGAAACAAATCATTGTAACACTACCTACTGTGAAATGTCAGGAATGGCTTGTATAACTTTTCCAAACTTGGCCTAAAATGGTCACGGTGTAGAGAAAGTGTAAACACAATGGAGGATGGATGGTTGGTAGAGGAAGCATTAAAAGCAGCAGGAGGGGAGAACAATATGACAGGCTAGGTGCCAGGCCCTTTACAAATTCATATGTAGAGGTCACATGATGCAGGCAACCTGATAGCAGCTGAGACTCAGAGCTCCCACCCTATACCTGCCATTACTGCCTTTTAAACCTGGATTTAGCTTATTTAGCCTTAAATACCTACACAAGAAAGAAGAACCTGCCAACAGCACTAGATATTGCAGAAGATTGCATCACTATTGGAGTCCTTTCCTCCGCAATGGATACTGATATGAAGCAGGCCCAGTTGAAACACACACCTCCTCCATCACCGGAGAAAATGCCCAAGAAGCCAAAGGCCCAAAGCGGCTCATCGGGCAAGAGTGGCACAGCAATAATCCTGCCAATTTCTCTTACAGAAGATCATTTCTTACAGGAGTTACTCCTGTTTAGAGAAACCCTCCTGGAGATCTCTACTGAAATTAAATCCATCAGAGGTGACATGGTGGACCTCAATAAGAGGATGGGTGATGAAGAAGCCCGGTCGGCCTTGTTAGAGAAATGGAAGGATAAGGTTGACCCAGAGATAGTTCACCTCCAACAGCAAGTGCAAAAGCTTCAACTTAAAATGGAGGACTTAGAAGAGAGAAGCAGGCGTAACAATATCTAGATTCTGGGTCTACCGGAATCAGAGGAAGACCCTGACACAGTGGAGTTTATCCAAAAGCTCCTACTGAAGATTGTGCGCCCCTCCCCGCTTAATGCTAACTACCACATTGAAAGAGCCCACAGGTCACTCAGACCTAGACCACAGCCTGGTGCTCCACCTCACCCAATAATTCTAAAGTTTCTGAGTTATATCAAGAAACAGCATGTGTTGGCAAAAGTTAGAGAAACTCAATCAATCACCTGGGAGGGAACCAAGCTAAGAATAATACAAGATCTGTCCTTTGAAGTAAGACAAAAACATAAGGTTTTTCACTCTACAGTTAGTAAATTAATAGCAGCTGGCATACCCTTCAGGATGAATTACCCAGCTAAGTTGCAGGTCTCCATATCGGGCAATTGGGTTTCCTTCTACTCGCCCTCACAAGCGGCAAGTGACTTGGCAAGCAAGCTACCAGACTTGTTTAACAATGGCTGAACACTTCTGCTTGACCACAATGTCCATTTTACTTGAGGTCTTCCTCCCATTATACAAGTTAGCATGTTTGTTTTTAAGTATATGAAGCTTTTATAGATGGTACATCCTCTGGGTTCCTTTGGCATGGTATGGGTAGGCCAAGGCTTTTCTCTCTTTTTTTTCAGGCTTGCAGTGTACCAACACGGCCGCTGGGGACTACTACGTGACTCTAGGCCTCATGTAAGAAGGAGAAACTTTTCTTTCTGGGGAAAGATTTCATGTGTCCTATTTGAAAATGGCCCATATATCTGTCCAGGACTCTATCTCTTCCCCTGTTAACTCCAGGGCCTACCATACAGCCATGAATTTATATGGACTTAGGATTTGAACACACAGTAAATAATCCTAATTTTCTTCTTCTTTGATTGCTGTTTAATGACTTGTTATGCTGATTATAGGAGCCGGTCTGTTAAGGTGGGGTTGAATTCTCACTGTATATGGCTTCTGGCTTCTCAGGTGGGTGGGAAGGGGGAGGGAGGGGGATATCTTATATTTAAAGCTGGCCCAATTGGGAAACTCCCAGGTTTATATAAATATGTAGAGCGAACGTTTAGTGTATTTGACATTCGACTCTTTAAGAAGCCCCCAGACTGCTTCGTAGGTTTAAGGGACAACCGACCAGATCCTGGATACCTTGCCCAACAGGGCTAGGCAGATGTTACATTCCATTATTATTCTGGTCATTTCTTTAACAGAATAAGGCTGATTACTTAGGCAGGGGTGGGGGGGGGCTCGGGTCCAAGCAAGCTTATGGTAGCTGCATAACGTTCTAGGTAAGGGGGGAACAGCTCCCTAATGCTCCATAAGAATCTTCTTTTATGAGCTTTATTCCATTGGGCATGCCTTAGGAGTAGGCTTCAGTTAAATTCTAATTAGTGGTTCTCAGTTTTGGATCCTGTTTTGCTAGAGAAGCAGTCAGGAGTTGGAAGGGGAAGGACCCATATACATTTCTGGGTATTTGGATTGGTAATATGGTCCTTTGTACATAGTTGCTGGGGTGGGGGCATCGGGGAGGAAGGGGGGGTAGGGTATCCGGGCTTTTGTACTAATAGGACTATTTTGACATATGTACAATTCCTAAGATTGGAGAAGACAATGTGGATAAAGGGGGAGAGGACCACTGATAGACGAGAGGGTAAAAATACATATCTTGTTTCCTGGGGAGGGATGAGTATTTCAATGGGTGGGGAGTGGGAAGGAGTGTGCCAAAAATCTTTCATAAGTTGGAAGGTTATAGCAGATAGATTACATGTTCTATGTATTACAGATGGCAGATGTAGCTATTAAAGTTATAACGTGGAACATTATGGGAATCTGAGAGCCTGGGAAAAGAATACAGGTACTGAAACACTATAACTTGTTAAATGCTGGTATTATTCTTTTACAAGAAACACACTCGTTGGTGACTGAAGCCATGTGGCTAAGATGACAAGGGATAGCACAAGTCTTTTCAGCAGGGGACTCACCTGCAAGCAGGGGAGTAGCTATTCTAATTAAACATAACATCATTTCAGCCAGAATCATCTATTGTGGATCCGAATGGTAGATTTATTCTGGTTAAAGGTACACTGATGGGTAAAGGAGTCATCCTGGGTTCTGTATATGGTCCAGCAGGAGGTGATCCTGTATTTCTTATAGATCTAGTTAATAAGCTTACTCCCTTTTTACTTGTTTTCCTGATTCTGGGAGGGGATTGGAATATTCCCCCTACTCAAGATTTGGACAAATCATACCTGGCTCTAAAACCCCCCTCACCATCCCAAAGGGCTTTGAATGAGTTCATAGATTTACCTGGACTTTGTGACCCGTGGCATACTCTCAACCCTAATTGGAAGCTTTTCTCTTTCTTCTCAATGGTTCATAAAACATGGTCTAGACCAGATTACATTTTACTTAGCCTCCCTCTCCTGCAAGGTTTATGTCAAGCTAGCTTGGAACCTATGGTTTTGTCAGATCACTCCATTGCATGGGCACTATTAACTTTAGACCCCCTTAGCCAGAGGGATACAGTTTGGAAATTAAATACCCAACTTCTAAAAGACAAAACTATAGTCTCCAAGATACAGTCCCTTATCTAATCCTTTATAAATGATAACAGAGGCTCAGTCCAAAAAGAAGATATGTTGTGGGGGGCTCTTAAGTGTTATCTCAGAGGGGAGTTCATTAAGATTGCCTCGAATAGGAAAAAATGCAGAGAAGTGGAGGCTATCTCTCTTCTTGGCCAAATTAGGATGGCAGAACTCTCCCTCTCCATGTCTACAACATCTGACTCACTTGCTGCTTTAGTGTCCCTCAGAAATAAATATGCTGAATTACTTTGGGAAAAGGCTGAATATGCAATTCTAAAGACTAAGTCTACATATGCAGACCAGGGAGAGAAGGCAGGTAGGCTCTTAGCCTTAAGATTGTGCAAGTTGGAGAGCTCTAGGCTGATTACTTCAGTTTTAACTCATGATGGCACTATTAAAACTGCTCCTCAGGAAATATCTAAAGTTTTTGAAAATTTCTATTGTTCTTTATACTGTAAATGCCCCACTAAACCATCATCCCAGGATACTGAGGCCTACTTAGACTCTCTGGAACTCTCTTCCTTGTCAGAACAACAGCAGTCCTCCCTAATGTCTTCCTTAACTCTTTCAGAAGTAGAGGCCTCAATTAAGGACTTAGTCTTGGATAAGGCCCCCGGACCTGATGGATCCCCCCCAACTTTTATAAATATTCTCTAAGGACTTAGTACCCCTATTACTCAGATTATATAAATACATGTTGTCAGTGGATTCCCTTGACCCATCACTTCTAGAAGCCATAATAGTTCTACTTCTTAAACCGGAAAAGCCACATTCACAACCCTCTAGCTACTGCCTGATATCTCTTATGAATTACATAATCAAAATACTAACAAAATTACTCTCCTGGCATATCAGATCAGTCTGAACCGGTCTACTGAGCCCCGAACAGGTTAGTTTTGTAGCCAGACACTGTTCTGCAGACCACCTCAGGAAACTGAGTCACATCTTTCAGGTCGCCCAGTCATCCCAATCTCCCATGGCTCTAGTCTCGTTAGATGCTGAAAAAGCATTCAACAGAGTGGATTTGGAATTTCTCTGGATGACTCTGAAGAAAATGGGTCCCCAACCCAATTTGTCCACTGGCTCCAATCCTTATACTCTTCACCTTCAGCTAAGATTTACTGTAACGGGGTTTTCTCCTCCCATTTTCCTCTTTTTTAAGGTACTAGACAAGGTTGCTCACTTTCTCCTTTTCTCTTTAACCTTTACCTGGAACCTCTTCTCTGTAGTATCAAATCAACACCTCAGATCAAGGGTATCCCCATTCTTAATCACATTCTAACCTTATCAGTTTACGCGGATGATATTCTCCTGCATCTAGACTCTCCAATATCCTCTTTAGAAAGCACACTACAAGTAATCCAACAATTTAGTAAGTTTTCCAATTACAAACTCAATCAGTCTAAAACTGAAATATTTCCCTTAAACCACCTAGCTCATAGCTCTAACTTTGGACAGTTTGGTATAAAATGGTCTCCACATTCTATTAAATATCTAGGTATATTTCTAGCATCAGATATTTCGAGGGTATGGAAATTAAATCTGGAGGACTTGGCAAGCACCATTCAACAAGATCTCCGTAGATGGGAATCACTCCCATTATCCCTATGGGGGTGAATAAATATTATTAAAATGAATATCCTCCCCAGAATATTTTACCCCCTAAACATGTTAAATATTTGGCTTCCTCTGTCCTTCTTTCATTGCCTACACTCCATTATTTCAGGCTTTATCTGGCTAAACAAACATCCCAGATGCTCTTTCCAAAAGTTAACTCTTCCTAACGAAAACGGCGAACTGTGTCAACCCAAGTTTCTCTTATACTATTGGGCCATTCACATGTCAAGGTCGGGCAGGTGGTCAGCTCCACTAGAGGACAATTATATGCCCATTTGGCTTCAGATAGAAAATCAAATATTATGCTCAAATAATATGGAAGCCTCATCCATTTTCTTCACTGCATGGAAAGCCCATCCACAGGAGCTCTATCACTCAGTGATTGGAACCTCACTAAAAGCCTTTTGCCAGTGTTGTTCTTCCCTCAAAATATCTCCTTCACAGGATGTGGCCCAATCCCTTATTCTTAACCCTATTATTAGAATAGGAGGCAGAAGCCTTACTCGGGGCTGGCTACCACAGTTACAGGAAGCCATGGATATTCTCAAGAAATATAAAATACCTGGTTCCTGCACTTTCAAAGTCTTCCAGTTGAGACACCTAATAGGACACCACTTTGGTACTACACTTCAAACACCCAGGTTAGACACTATATTAACACAGATGTGGAACCTGTCCAATAAACTCCAAGGTATATCCCAGTTGTATGCGAGTCTGTTAGCTGTTAAGCATCCAGATCCTCCTCCAGGCTCCAAAGCATGGACCTCTCTACTACCAGAAACACATATCAATTGGCCACAAATCTGGAAAGACCTTTATCTTTACATTACCCAGGATAAACTTCGACTTATCCAATATCACTTACTTAATAACATGTACTATACCCCAATTAAATTATACCAGATCAGGCATCTCCCTAGTCCTAATTGTTCTAGATGTGGCAAAATGGAGGGAAATCTGTTACACATATTCTGGCAATGTGAAAAGGTGGCACCATTATGGCATACACTCCAAAGTAATTTGGATCCTCTACTAGGGCTAGCAGAGCTGTTTACAGTGGAAATTTGTATTCTGGGTATCTATAAGGACATAGGAGTCAAACAGTGAAGGTTCCATATGGCTTTAGTCTCCACAGCTGTTAAAAAGCTGGTGCTTAAATACTAGCAAGATCAGTTGTCCATCTCATACACTGAATGGTTAAATGAGATCACATCATGTCTTAGGACTGAACGTCTAATTGCAGTTTCAGGTAGCAAGCTTCATCTTTTTGATAAAAGATGGGGCAGACATTATGCTTTGTACATGCATTAGAACCAAGTGTTAATACTGATTCCTTAGATGATTTTATTCTATAATTCCTTTTTATAGAACCTGTAATATAAGTGGCACACTCCTTGGGGAGGAGGAAGGGGGCTGAAATGGGAGGGGGGAGGGGGAGGTAGGGTAGTCAGTGGTATTTTGGTTTATTCGGAATGTGTTACTTGTATATTGCACAGTGGTTTATTGTGTTATTGTATTAAGATAAAACAATAAAAATTTTAAATTTCAAAAAATACAAATTCATATGCTGGAACAAGCAGACTTCAGAATCACAGGTACAACCCCAGTTCTTAATATGAATAAAACGGCATATCAAACTAGTGAAAGCAAAACTCCTGAGAGTGTTTTTCCTGCGATTCCTCCAGAATTAGAATTGACTCAGATCCCTAGTCTAGTATTTGGTAGAAGGCAAGATAACCAGACTACTAACAATGTCACTATGCAAGACAATGCTGGCCTTATCAAGGCTATTACAAATAACTCCTCAAACAATAATACCTCTGTAACTACACACAGAGGAAATGAACCAGGGACCAGCCAGACCATATGCTTCCCTCTTCCATAGGCCTGTAGTACTAGCCAAGAGGCATAATGCTGTGCACCTACATTATCACAGCATCATAGCAAAAGCCAGCAGAATAGGCCCCATGGTCTATCGTGTCTGCTCGGAAGCTAGCCCCCTACTGGGAGCTAGCTCCTCCACCCCCCCAGCCCCAGAGGTGGCCCTCCCTGGCCTCAGCTTCACCCTGTACTTGTCACAACCCTTCTTGAATACTTCCACTGTGGTCTTTTCCACCAGACTCCTGGGAAGTGCGTTCCATGGTTCCACCACCTTCTCTGTGAAGAAGTGTCTCCTGCGCTCCCCCCTGTACTTCCCCCCTTCCAGCTTCCACTCGTGCCCCCTGGTAGTTCCGCCCCTTCTTAAGCCTGAACACTTCCCTGGCTCCACCCTTATTTATCCACTTTACATACTTGAAAGTCTCTATCATGCCCTCTCTGTCCCCCTCTCCTCCAATGCATACAGATTAAGTTCATCCAGTCTCTCCTCATAGGTCCTACTCTCCATGCCCTGAATCATTCTGGTTGCCCTCCTCTGGACTCTCTCTCCAGCAGCACTATGTCCCTCTTAAGATGGGGTCTCCAGAACTGCACAGAGTACTCAAGATGCGGCCTAACCAGGGCATTATACAGAGGGAGGATCACCTCCCTCCTCCTGGAGGTAATCCCCCTTGTTATGCAGCCCAGTATCCTGTTTGCTTTTGCTACAGCTCTTTGACAATCCTCTGTGTTATTCATTTTGCTGTCTACCACTAACCCTAAGTCCCTCTCACCCAATGTGACTTGCAGTGTGGTCCCCTCAGGGTGTATGCATGTCCTGGGTTTCTGACCCCCAGAAGCAGCACCCTACATTTCCCTGCATTGAACTTCAACCCCCACTTGCTTGACCACCCCCCCAGGGTATCCAGATCCCCCTGCAGTGCCTTTCTCCCCTCCTGCCTATCTGCCAGTGCTCCCAGTTTTGAGTCATCCACAGAGAGACTCAACCTACTCCTAACACCCCACCTATGTCCAAGACAAAGGAATTGAACAGGAGTGGCCCCAGGAACGAACCCTGGGGAACCCCACTGATGACCCTCCTGGGGGAGAAGACTATCCCTCCAACCACTACTCCCTGTATTCACCCCGTAAGCCAGTTTTCCACTCACCTGAGCAACTGCCCCCCCACGCCATCCCCCCCAGCTTTGTTAGTAGGCCATTGTGGGGTACCAAATCAAATACCTTACTGAAATCCAGATAGAGGATGTCCACCAGCCTATGTCAGTCCAGGGCACCCATCATCCAGTCATAAAACTCCACCAGGTTAGTCTGTCACAACCTCCCCAGAACAAAACCATACTGCCTGTCATCCAGGTGCCCCAATCTTTCCAGCTGCCCCACCAGCCTCTCCTTGATAATGCCCTCCATAATCTTGCCTACCAGAGACGTTAGGCTAACGGGCCTATAATTCCCCATCTCCTTTCTGGACCCCCTCCTTGTGGCTAGGCACCACATGAGCCATCTTCCAGTCTTGAGGCACCAACCCTGTCATCAAGGAGATGTTGAAGAGTGAAGCCAGTGGAGCTGCCAGCACATCCGCCAGTTCCTTCAGCACCCATGGATGCAGCCCATCTGGCCCTGGCACCTTCTTAGTCTTTAGCAACTGGAGGGCCTCTCTCACCCTATCCACTGTGATTTCACCCTCCATCCCCTCTCCTCATGCACCCTCTCCTCCCCTTCTAGATACAACCCATCCCCTGCCCCCTGCCCTAGCCTCATCCAGTCCTTCAGTCTCCAACTGACCTCCTGGTTCAGTGGGCTCCTCTACCTTCCCATCAGGTTGGAAAGATCCCTCACCTCCCCCGGTAAAGACAGAGGCAAAGTACTCATTTAGCACCTCTGCCTGTTCCCCAGCTTCATGCTCCCATATCCCCCCAGTTCTAATCCTGCTGATCTGTGCCCTCACTTTTCTTCTCTCCCCTATGTATCTATAGAACCCCTTCCCCCCCCCGAGGCATGGAGGACCTCACAGATAGACTGTGACTGATTCCAAAATGCATAGCGCAACTCATGGGCATATGTGAGTTGCACCATGCAGTGCTATGCTGGGGACTCTGTACCATATTCCAGGACAAGCAGGGTCCCCGGCACCAACGACCATGACTTGCGGCAGCCGCAGGCTAGCACCAAAGAAATGGTGCACACAAGTCGTGGCACGCAATCTACTGCCCCCCAGAGCCCTTCCATCCCAAAACACTACAGCAAACACCCGGGGACATTGGGGGGCTGGCTGGTTGGCACATGCACTTGGGGAGGCAGCGATGAAAATGGACCCTGGGGGTCCCCAAATTTTGGAGGGTGGGGGGCATGACACATGGGGCGGCACATGGGGTACAGACTTGGCATTTCTGAGGTGCTGCAGGGGGAGCATCCATCGATATGCCAGGATGGATGCCCCTTAGATCACCTCCAAGATGGTCTAACCCCATTATGCCAAACCGGGTCCTGGAATGGCATAGGTGGAACACAGCAGCTGCCCTTCCAGAATAGGGTGCAGTTGCTGCCATAACCCACCCTTGTACCCTGCCACTGTGGGGTTGCAGGTGTAGTGGGTAGTGTAGCCTACCTTTGGCACAACCTGCATATGGCATGGTGCAAGCCATGACTTAGAATCGTTACTTGCATTATTCCTGGTGCAAGGTGTGATTTGCGCCATCAGGTTTGGCATAAATCCCCCTTCTGCCAGGCCTAACACCTTCTGGAATTGGGCCCACTGTTTGTGACAAGAGTTTTACTCAAAGAATCGATTAAATTTTTCGCTAACGAGATATATGCCCTGATTCATGTTTTGGGAGAAACTAACTTTGATGCCAGTTTTAAAACTGCATCTGGCTTAGAATGTTTTGGGGTAAAATATAACACTCTGAAAAAAACATCTCTTTGGTCCCCATTTTCAGCAATACCCCTGGCCAAACCAGCGCATAAAAAAAATCATGGTTCTTTTCTGGAATGAGGGATTTAGTGTTAACGGTTTGGTGTACTGGTTAAAACAAAAATGCACAGTGTTGGGAGAACCTGAAGCCATCTTTGATTCAGAAAGTATCTGGATGGGAGGGTGGAGAGTGAAAGTAATACTGAGAACAAATGGCAACGGAGTTAAACACCTTCCTAATAGTTTTTTCTAGGAAGAGATGGGGGGGGGGGTCTGTTTTACCAGGGCTAACTAAAAGCATGTTATAAATGTGGATCACCTATGCATTTAAGCAGTATTTGTGATAAGGTTTGCTGCTCACTTTGTGATGCAATTAGGCTTATCAGTATTCAATGTGAAAATGGAGGCAGATGTAATTTGTGTGATGAAATAGAGACTCTTTTTCTACCTGTAAGTAGGCTGCACATAACCAGCCTGAGCAAGCAGATGGGGCAGAGCAGAGGCTGTACAGTACACTTGCACAAAGAACTAGAATAATCGAGAGAAGAAAACAGGATACACTGATCCCACCCACATCAAGGCAGGCAGAGGTGGGGAGTAACTCCAGAGCAGCCCCCTCTGCACCTACAGAAATGGTCCTTCTGGACCTCCCTGATCCCCCGCCCCAAACCACATCTCTGAGGTACAGATACATGCCAGAATGGGAGAAAGTGCACAGGCAGATGACAACTCTGACACCATGGGAGAAGAAATAGCTTTAATACCCATAGAACAAGAAGAAAATTCAGCTCCTGGGAGGGGAACACAGAAACAAGATAAGGAAAAAATGGACAACGAGATGTCCCCCCAACCAGAGTCTGAGTAGAAGAGTAATGAGGTTAAGACGGAGACAAACGGGGGTCTCCCCAATCCTAAACTCCCCATAACAGACAAAATTACATTACGTAATAAGTAAGATGTTTTGCAGAGTCTATCAGAGGACTCAGAGGATGATTCAGACACTTCTTCTCTGATGTTCATCTCAACCTGAGATGACAGATCCTGAAGCAAAAACAGACACAGAGTTACAGAAAAGCAAAGCAAAAGAAAAATCCAAAAACACTGAGGGCACGGATAGGAGAGGTAGGCCAAGGTGAACAGTACACAAATCTTAATGGAGGGACCCCTAAACATTTGCACCTTAAGTGTAAATAGTATAAAAAATCTGGGGAAAATGAATGCAAATGTTTCCTTTTTACAAAGTAAACAGCAGAATGTCTATTTCCTACAGGATGTTAGATTTCATTCTTTACATGAAGTAACAAGGGCACAGAAGGCCTGGTTCGGGGTTCGACTTTTTGGTCCTTTGGCCAAGAAACATGCTCAGGCATAGGGATTCTATTTTCCATATCACATTTAGAACTCATTAAATTAACTGACCTAGTTCAAGGACAGGTTTTGGTCCTTGATACAAAAATCCACAATACACTCAGGAGGTTTATTAACATTCATGCGCCACAGACTAAAACAGAAAGACTAGAAGTACTGAAACTAGTTCAACCCTGCTTAATTTTCATTGCCCCAGGTGTATTTTTGGGGAGATTTTAACTGCCCACTATCCATAAAAGATAAAAGTCACCTTGTTAAAACTAAGAAAACGTTCTGTGATGCAAACATTTTTAAATACTCTTAAAGACACAGCAAGATTAAAAGATGATTACGTATCCAAGACTGGCAAACATACCCCCCACCTTTCACAAAGGAAATCTGGCTACTCATATAGATTTTTTATTCATAACAAGAAGAAAATGTGAAAGGAAAATGTGTACCCTCTACTGGGATTTGAACCCATGCCCCTGGCATAATTCGTATAAAAAAAGTTACAGATTCTACAATTTAAAATAATTTTAGTGGAATTCATAAATCATGATATGCTAAGTGTACAGATAGTACAGTTGACCACAGCAAAATGAGGCCCAGGAACATGGAAATGTAACTCTTCACATCTAGAAAATGTAGATATTGTGAAACAAACACAACAATACATAGAGGCTAGGAAATCTGTGTTAATATTTTATGGAAATCTTGTAACATGGTGGGAGGACTCAAAATACGGTCTGAATAAATTATTACAAGCAGGGAGGAAATCTATCAACAATTTACAGTAGCTGCAATATAGTGATAAAAGAAACCATTTACAAAAACTTTATTCATTAACAACAGAGCTCAATCAAGATTATTCTAGACAAATAAGCCTGATAAAAAAGGAACTTACAAGCTTTCATACCCAAAAAGTGAAGAACTTACAATATTACCAGCAGTTTGGAACTCAGGGGAAACAGGACATCATTTGTCCCTTTGAAACATGTTCTGAAAAATTAAAAAAAAAAAAATGATGAAGCTGGTGGATAAGCTTAACTCAGAACACACTTCAAAGAGTGGCATTATGTCAATAGTAACCAAATATGTAAAAATCATGTACGAACCAGTGTACACAGTCCTTACGGAAGTGCAGAATTTTATTGAGAACATAACCAGACCAGATATACCTGAAACATCAGTACGGGTACCAGCCCAAGAGATACAAAGGGAACAAGTACAAACGGTGATCTCATCTTTAAAAAAGGGCACATCACCAGGGCTATATGGATTCCCGGGGGAGGTATACAAATTGATTGGTCCAGAAAAAAATAATAGAATTAACACTAGTATACAATCATATCCTACAGTCTAAAACATTACCTTTGTATATGAATATGGGCATTTTAATATTTCTGCACAAAAAAAGGGAACAAGCAGCACATACAAAACTGGCACCCAATCCGTTTATTAAATACTTATTTGAAAAGGTTGTCTAAAATAATTGCAAATAGACGCTTGAAGATTGTTCAATTTGTAATTTCTTTGAAACAATCAAGTTCAGTACCTGGACAGAGAATTTTGGATCACCTCATACTGCTTAGAGAAATCATAGAATGAGGGAATAAAGGAACTTTGAATGGGTTTTTGTTCTGCCTGGATCAGAACAAAGCTTTTGATTCAATAAGCCATGAATTTGTATGGTGGATGTTAAAACATTATCAGCTCCCACTAAATCTGACACAATGGATAAAATGTATGCCACAGCAACAGTGGTTCCCATGATACATGGGTGGAAAGGGCCAATCATTTGCATTAAGAGAGGGGTCAGGCAGGGATGCCCGCTAAACTCCATCCTGTATGTATTTTTTTAGACCCACTTCTAAGATTGTAAACACATCACCCTTTTTAAAACCATTACAGAACTCCAAGGGCATTCTCCTGTATATTACCATGGCATATGCAGATGATTTGAGCCTTATGGTACAAAATGAGGAATTTATGCAGCATGCTGTAAACATTCGTAGTAAATTTGGTCATATCTTGGGAGCATCTTTAAATATAAGGAAATTTGTGGGAAGAGTGACAAATAGCTCACAAAAGTCAAACCAGGTTGTGGCAGGAATTTCAATACAGACAGATCCAATAAATTTTCTAGGGGTCATATTTGGAGACAGAGATTTAGGAGATCTGAATTGGAAAAAGAAATTAGAACAAGGAACACAAAAAGTAAAATAATGGAACAAATGGAAAATGGGGGAAAAGAAAAGGATATACCTAATTAAGTCCTTCTTAATCCCCCTGTTTTTATATATTAGTTATAAATTCCCCCACCCTGACATTTGGAGACCACCCTGCTAAGTATTTTTTTCCAAGCCTTATGGGGAGCTGTTTAAATCCCATGAAGAGGAACATTACATATCTACCACTAAAGTTAGGAGGTTTAAACATGATTAATCCTGTAATTTTCTTTAATAGTATTTTTTATGGCAAATCTGAAGCCCTTGTTAATGAATTAGAATAGAGGTTGGGAGCCATGGGTATTTGCAAACTGTCAGACATGATTCAGACAATGGGAAATTGGACACCTTAAAACTGTGAAAAACCTTCCACAACAGTCCACATATATGAAAAAAATCTTTTATGAGACTCAGACAATGGAAGGTCACCAGTAATATGATTTTTACCATACACAGGAAAAACCTTTACATTATGGTATTAGAACAGACGTGCAGTGGAAGAGGTATTTCCTAATTGTCCACAGATATATAAAACAGCTCATAAAAATGTATTAACAAATCCACGAATTCCCATAAACATGTGGGATGTGCACTGTTTAGTTGCAATGAAAAGCTCAATGTCAAATTTAATCACAAACATAAAAAACTTGAAGAGCACTGCTGTAGTAGGTCAGAATGTATAGCTAAGGTAGAAACTATTAGACACTTACTGTTTCAATGTTCCTTTTTTTAACTTTATCTTTATTGAATTTATGATAAAATGAAAACAACTGAGAAAACATCAAATAAAACCATTCACCATATACTGTATAAACATACAAAAAAGGAAGTCACAGTGCCGGCCCGGTGGCTCTGAGGGTTAAGCTGCTGGATGCCACACCTTGATCCATGCCAGTGACCTGGGGTCGGGAGTGAACTTGGGTAGCTGGTGGGCTGGCTGGGGGAGATAGTTTTGAGCATCCCCCTACAGCTCACCTACTCCAGGGAGGGGAGAGGCCAATGCCTGTACACTTGCCTGACTCTGAGCAGAGACTCGGAATACTGTAAGCCCCAACTGTAGGGGAAGGGTGGCCAATATGTAGGGCAAACATTGATGCATTGTGCCTTGATGTCAGGAGCTTGCACTTGGTAGGGGAGGGGAGAAAAGTTAGAAAAGGCCTGCCGATGCCAGGAAGATGGGCTTCCTGGAGCATGCCTCCAATGTGCCCCCACTCACTCGGCCACCTCCAGACCAATGCAATGAAAGATTACAGAGTGTCTGGTCCCCCACTTTGTCCCCACTCAGGGGCAAGCAACAGCTCCATGGGGCCCGGAGATAGGTTCGGGTAGAGTGGGAGGCAGGAGGATGACTCCTTGGGAGCCCTGAAGTGTCAGAGTCAGCAGGGTGTGGGTTAGATAAATTGTAATTAAAAAAAAAGGAAGTAACAAATCCTCTATACAGATCTTAAACAATCCTAACCTGCCCATAAACCCAATCTCCCACTAAATACCAATTCCATTAATATTTACGAATATATCCTACCATGGTAAGTGATGCGAACACAGAAATATTATGCAAATATGACAAATACATCTATTCATAATAGACTATCTTGAATGGTTAAAATAGTCAAATTAATGCCAGACCTATTTTAATATTGCTACAAATAACCATTTTACAATTGTGTCAATAGACATAGAGTAATACTAAACTGCTGCTCAACTTAAATAAGAGTTTATACCAGAAGGGAGTGCATCCCTAATATAAATAAAAGTTGTACTTGACATACTGGTATTCTAATTGAAGCTTGATAATTCATTCCTGTAATTTACCCCAAGTGTGTGAAAATTGCTTACAGTTATTATAAAAATAACTAATTATATAAATAAAAGTTGTATCTTCTTCCTTATATTAGCTACCTGTTCTTTGAAATATGGTATATCTTTATCCAGCCAATGTCTTAATACTAATTAAATAGTAGATATCCCTATTAAAGCCAAAGACACGTTGACAGGAAAGGAGATACTGTATGTTCATCAAAGTTTCATAATATACAATTATTGATATCAACAAAAGGAATGTAGATGTATTTTTAAGTACCCTTTCCCTAATTTCCTTCCATAATTTTTGCAGCAGTGAACAAGACCATAGAAGATGGGATAAAGAGCCCACTTCGATTTCACACCTAGGGCATTTATTAGAATTACTCAAGCCAAATTAATGTAATCTTATAAGGGACATGTACACGCTATGCAGTACTTTAAACTGAATTAACCGAAGGTTGTCTAGCGGAATATATATATATATATATATATATATATATATAGATCGACCATATCTTAGCCCAGTTTAAGGGTCTCTGACTAGATTCCATCTGCCAATATGAAACCTGAATTGGGTTCAAAGTGCATTTGGTCTGCAGTAGAATAGAGTATATGTTGGCCACTGGCTACAACCTACAATTAGCCCTTTTAAGCTGATTGAAAATATCCTGAAAGTTGAAATGCCATGGAAGAGGGCCAAAATGTGCCTTTAGGGCAATTTTTGTAAGCAATAAGTTACAAATGTACTTTTTGCTCAATCCAGGGTTTGGCAAAACTGCATTAAATGGAAGCATTTGACCTTGGTTTAACATGGACACCACCATAGGATTATGATCACAAGGCAACCAAGATGATTTAAAATAGTTCCCATTTATTGTAACATTAGGATTATATAGGACAAGTTGATTAATATCCTAATAAAGATTTATTTTTAAAAATGTACAGAGTTGGTTATGGATTCTTAAAGAAATTCAAATTACTGAGTTTTTTTTTTAATATTTTAGGAATTTTCTTCAAGTTAAAAAAAATAATAGACTCTGGTGAAACTTTGCATATTTTCAAAAGTGAAAGTTCCAGTTTCAACCATGTAGTGGAGTATAAATTGGAACATAACACTTTTTGAACCCATTTAATGTATTTATGAGAATGAGAGGCCATATAATACGATATAAAATTTGGAACCCTAATTCTACCTTGCATTTTCTGAAACATAGGTGTACTTAAAGTTATTCTAGTGGTCTTTCTTTGCCATATGAACTTATTCATAAGAACATGAATATGATTAAACCATTTTAGGGGTAGGAAAACATTTAATAAAATTAAGCAGATAAAACAATCTAGGAAAAATGTTCATTTTAATTGTGTTAACCATACCCCCAAAATGGAATAGGAAGTTATTGCCATCTTTGCCAATCATGTCTCATTTTAACCATTAAATCATTTAGATTAAGTTTAATTATATGTGAAGTGTCCATACATAAATATACACCAAGATATTTTAATCCTGACTGAGTCCATGAGAGACCTAAGTTTGTGATATCAGTTTTTATTGGGAAGTTATTTAACATCATCACCTCAGTTTTGTCCATATTTAATTTATTATTATAGTGTAGGCTAAATTTTAAAATGGTTTGTAGGTCCGCCTTGATTGATTGAATTGAGTTAGTGACATGTGGAAGGATATCATCAGCAAATGCCGATAACTTCAATTGTTTATTTCCTATCTGGATGCCTGTAACAGAAGTATTTTTATTTTAGAAATATAACAGCAGTTCTAGATAAAAGTTAAACAAAATGAGAGATAGGAGGCAACCCTATCTAGTACCATAAAAAGTCTAAAGGGAGTAGAGAGAATTCTGTTACAATAAACTGTAGCTGAGGAATGAGAAAATAACACCTTAATCCAATTTAAAAAATATAGAACAGAATCCAAATTTATGTAAAACCGCATATAAGAAATTATGATCCACTCTATCAAATGCTTTTTCTGCGTCCAAGGAAACCAGAACTTCTGGGTGTCCAGAATCCCTAGATGCGAAAAAAAATATGTGCAAGCTTTCTAAGGTGATCTGAAGCTTGTCTAAGAGACATAAAACCCACTTGATCCTTGCACATCAAGGGATGCCATATATTTTTGATTCTTTGAGCTAGAATGTATGATAGAATCTTTATATCATAGTTTATAAGTGAAAAGGGACAATACGTCATGTCTGTTTTTTTTTTGGTTTAGGCAGTAAAATGATAAGTGTCTCCAACAAGGTTGTAACAGAAATCCCATTCAACGATATATGCAAAAATAAAGTCTTCAAAATTGGAATCAAGGTTACTTTAAAGATTTTATAAAAAATTGCTGTAAGCCTGTCTAGCCCAGGAGATTTTTTTGATTTTAAATTCTCTATAGCATCACCTATTTCTTGGTCTGTGATTTGGAACTCCCTCCCTGGTGACATCCGCTTGGCCCCCTCCTATCAGAGTTTTCTCAACTCCCTCTGGGGTTACCTGAAACTAGCCTCTGTGTGTGACTGCCCCAAGCCTCCCTAGGGGAATCCTAAACTATTTGTCATACTTGCCCCACGCTGCCTTCGCTTAAGCTGCTTGATACTTCTCACGGACCCCAATGATCCCATTAAACTCTTTTCAGTTCCCCGGGTTTTCTGACTGTTGGGTATACCTTTTTTGACCACAGCATTGCACCATGATCATAAGTTTGTCTATGAACCTCCGTGCCCTGGGGTGCTAAACTATATAGTTATAAGTTTAAGTTATAAGTTATATTATGACCTACCATGCCTGTGGATAGTGCTCTACTCCTGTATGTTACTCTTATTAGTCAATGATGTACCTTATTTCCCTTATGTCTTGTTATATTTGTCATGATGTACCTGCAACCTTTATGTGCAGCTATCTGTATTCCTTTGTTGTATTCTCCCGGGTCGTTCCCGAAAATAGGCAAAATACTTGTCTAGTGTACTTACCCGGTAAACAAAAGCTAAATAAAATAAATAAATAATAAGATTTTGGGCCTGTGTAATATTCATTTGAGGACAATTAAAATGACATAAATAACCATTTAATTCCTTTACTGAAGAAAAATTCTGAATGGGACCATATAACTGCTTGTAAAAAAGTAAGAACTCAGACACCATTCCATGTGGTGATGTTATAACCTGATTAGTTTTTTTTTTAAATAATGGCTTCTATATATTTTGATTGTTCTATATGTTTCAATTTGTTTGCAAGAGATTTACTTGATTTCCCCCTCAAATCTACATATTTGGCTTTAGTTTTAATAATTAAAAATTCCACTTTTTCCATAGTTAATGGAAATAATTCATCCTTGAGCGTTGTAAATTCTTGGGATTCTTTATCAGAGAGAGAGAATTATGGTTACAATTTTCTAGAGCTTCTGTCCTAGACATTAACCTGTCTATTCTTTCCAGTTTTTGTCTTTTTTGCTTTGGAGCAAATCTAATAAAATCCCCTCTAATGTAACACTTACAAGCAGCCCAAACTAGATCAATTGTGTCAGAAGATGGTAGGTTGATATCTTCAAATTTGTTGAGTGAGTCCCTTATAAAATTTGTCACATACTCCTGTCTTAATAAACTATTGTTTAATCTCCAAAGTGACTGTGTTGTACTGGATGAGGTCAGCCTAAAATGCAAATATATTAAAGAGTGATCTGAGAGGGTTCTGGGAAGAATTCAGGTTTCAACAACAGTGGGCAATAGATATTTAGTAATAAGGAAATAAGCTATTCTGGAAAAGATTTTATATGCAGGGGAATAAAAAGAATATTTTCTGATACTAGGATATAATAGTCTCCAGGGATCAACCAGATCATAAACATGGAGCAGGTCATTAAGGGCCTTGTTATCTATTAGTACGGAAAGGATGGATCTCATGGATTTATCTAAGGCAGGATCTGGTGGAATATTCCACTGTCCTCTGAAGACTATATTACAAGGTAAAAGGGTGGAAATAGTGGCTATTAACTGCATAAAATGAGCATTCGCATTGGGTCCATAAATTGAACCCAGCAAAATGTTAAAGTAATTAAGTTTCCCTATTGCTATAATATATCTCCCATCAGGGTCTGAAATAATTTGTGAGAGTTAAAAAGCTAGGGAACGGTCAATCAAAATAGCCACTCCCTTTTGAAGTATGAACCCCATCACCATACGCTATATTATAGTTAAATCTCTTTAAGAAATCTAATTCTGAAACTAGTAATGTGTTTCTAATAAAAAAAACTATACCCCATGGAATTCAAAAAATATCAAATCTGCATCCTTTTAAGTTTGGAACACACAACCTTCACATTCCAAGATGCAAACTTTTTTTTTAACTCTGTTTTTCTCCACCCCAACCTATGTCCCACTGAACTCTCTCTGACGACCTTTAATCCCACTGACTCTACCTCCTTGCGTGACTCTACTCGTCTCCACTCCCCAGCATCGGTCATCCTCTACCTCCATTGGTCTACCTTCCAGGGAAGGCTGCCCCCACCCAGGGTGCTCTTTCTTATAGTATTGAGCACTGGGCCGAGGAGGAGGGGTGAGGAGAGAGCCGTGTCCAACTACTTGGAGTGTGGTCCTTGGGTGGGAGGCTCCTTAAGCCTGTCGGAGGAGGAGGAGGGTGACCTAGTTTTTCCACCCCTGTGGATCCCAGGGTTAAAGTAACGCATGCTGCGACTTCACCCCTTGGCATATGCCACGATGTTCTTTCAGCTACCCCCCAGCCTCTGCCAGAGGTCACTCATTGAATGGTCATTTTCCCCAGCCCTCCCCGGGGAAGAGAGATCAGTTCTCCGGACACTCAATCTCTTCCCCACCACCGACCCCTGGCCACCCGGGTCTGTTCCCGAAACTGGGTTGCCTGCGTGGTGTGAGGTGTGGCATCAAGCGCCTCAACCCTCTGCGCCACTGGGATGGCTCCCAAGATGCAAACTTAATAGATACATTACTCATTTCCTAAAGTGAAATGGTTTATTATATTTCAGGAAATAGTACATAGCAAAAAGACAAAACCCACCATGGTAACGAAGATGGAAAGTTCTTTTATTACCACCCCCCCCATTTAAAACCTGAGAAAAGACAAAAATTCCTACCCTGTTCCCCCATCCCTGTCTAATCCCACTATCCCCTAATATATCAAGGCATAACATCCCCGGTCCCATAGACTGAACTCCTACCCTCAACTAAATCTGTGATGAATCTGACTAAATCACCCTGCAAGTCTGGATTCAACCTATTTAATTTTTAATATGAAAAAGCTGACAGTAATGTAAAAGTAAACAATAGACAAGAACAATTTCCAAAATAAGCCAGATGAATAATTATTTTCCCCCTTACCCAGCTATCATACTCAAAACTAGTAATCCAACAACTTACAGCTCCTATGAATTCTATTAGAACAAATAACCTGATCATACATTAACCACATTTGTCACCTTTGAATGCGAATCATGAAAGGTTCAAAATTAAAAGGCAGAGCTTATGTACTCATAATTATGAGAACTAGAAATACGTTTCATTTGTTTGTCTAAGAACTTCTTTTTAAATTCTTCAATATCCAACCAGAACTCATCTACTAGTGAGTTTAATAAACTTAAGTTGACATTCAAAAGTCGAGATCTACTTCTCCCCTACTAATTTAAAATCCAAAGGGCCAGATATTCAAAACATAGTGCAGCGCACAAACCATTAGTGTGGGAATAGTGCTGAGTGACCATATTCAAAGAACCTGTTAGCACGCACAAAGCACCTTAGCATGGGGCAAACCAATAATGTATGCAAGGGCCAAAGAGGGGGGCCTGCATACACGTGCAATGGGATGTTCAAAGCTCTAGCACCACACTAGGACACATAGCGTGACCCCCAGTGTGGCACTAGCTACTGCCTATAAAAGGCTGGTCTTAACCCAGGGCAAATCAGCTAGGGGGAGAGGCCACAACAGAAAGTGGGAATGAGTCCTGTACCACTAGCAGTGATGTTGCCATTCATGGTAGCTGTAGTGGAAGAGGAGGAGAAGGCAAGAGAGAAGGCCCAACGTGGGCCGCAACACAGGCCGAGGAGACTGTATGCTGCAAACAGGTGGTACTGGTCCAGGGTCTCCTTTGAGACCCTGCCAGATGAGCACATCACTGACTGGTACAGGATGGACAGGGGAATATTGAGGCAGCTATGTGAACTCCTGCATGAGCAGCTTCACCCCAACACCAGATGCAGCCATACCATGACAGTAGAGGAGAAGGTGATAGTAGCGATGTGCTTCCTAGCCACAGGGACATTTCAATGACCAACAGGAGACACCATTGGGATATTGTAGTCTGCAACCTCATGCCTCCTGACCCAGTTCCTAGAGGCTCTCCTGTCACACGCTAGTTCATAGTATTCCCCAGCACAGCAGCAGAGTGCAGAGAAACAATGCAGCAATACTATCGAGTTGCGCACCTACCAGCAGTACTGGGTACCATTGACTGCATCCATGTCCCCATCTGTGCACCACCTGGTGATGGCAGTGACATATACATAAACATGAAGGGATACCACTGCTTCAATTGCCAGGTGGTGTGCGATGCAACTGAGCGCATCACCAATGCCTATGCACAGTACCCCAGCAGTGCCCACGATGCCATCATTTGGCACCAGTCCCAGCTGTGCCAGGCATTTGAGGAGGGCAGGATAGCCAGTGGGCACCTAGTCAGTGAGTAGCACCCTACCAGGCACACTCACCACAGCATGGAGGGGGACAGGAATGGGAGGCTGGGAAGGGACGCGGAAGGGCAGCACAGGGATGCATGACAGAAACAGGCAGACAGCAGTACAACACTAACAGGTTCATATCTCCTGATAGGGGACAGCGTCTATCCTCTGAGACCCTGGCTGCTGACACCGGTACCATGGCCAGCCACAGTAGCTGAAAAGCAGTACAATGAGGCACAGGCAAGCACCAGGAACATCATAGAGAGGGTGTTTGGCATACTGAAGATGTGCTTTCGATGCCTAGACACATCAGGTGGTGCCCTACAGTGTAGGCCTCAGAAGGTATGCTGTATCTTCCTAGCCTGTTGCATGTTGCACAATATGGCGATGAACCATGGGATACAGGCACCTGTACCTGAGGAACAGACTGACAGTGACCCAGAGCCAGTGGTCAGGGGGATAGTGGAGCAACTCGAGAGAGGAGAGATCCTCGCATGGCCCGCAGGGCCAACATCATCAGGACACTGTCACAGGCCAGAGGGTGAGTACAGACTGCACAGCAACAAGAAACAGTACAATGGTGTATGTTTTAATGTGCACAAACAACCACAACAGTGACAACACAAATCAGAGCAGGTGCACAAAACAGTGGATCATAATGCATGTGAGTGTATGCGGTGCAATGTGAGGGGTGTGCAGGTCACACAGAGAGTAGACACACAGCCATGGCATGGTGGAAAGGTCAATGCCCGATGTGTGGTGGCAGTGTGAGGAGGGCTTCCATAGCTGTGCCAGTGGGGTGGTGCATGTGACGGAGTGCGGGTGTGTGCATGTCTGTGTGTGTGCATGTGTGTACCGGGGTGTCGGTGTGCCAATGTGCACACAGGAGTGGTGACTGTGCACAGGTGCAGGATGGCCATTCCAATCACTGGCAGCTACCACCATGCACACGGCGCACACCACGGGAGTGGGTCACAGACCCAGGAGTGCTCTGTGCGGAGGGCATATTGGGGGAGGACCACGGGGAGGCAGGCAGGTTGGCCCATCTGTTCCCCCATCGACTGGTGGAACCAGACAGTGTGGGTGGACGTCCATGGTGGTGCTGGGTGCCAGTGGATGTGCCTGACATATACGAGCTGGAGCCAGTGGCAGCCCTGCGACCACGGGTTCCACGCCTGTGGGCCCCTGTGCCATGGTCACCCTGCCCCCCCTGCACATCCCGGTGACCACCTTGCACCCCGCACAGCACAGTGGTGAGGTCTACCACTGCAGCTGTGAGCCCATCAAAGCAATGGTCCAGCTCAGCAACCACACTGCCCACCCTGTCCTCGGCACGCTGTTCTGCATGGGCAAAGCCCAGGGACACAGACTCACGCAGCAATGAAAGCTCATGCCTGAGATCCCGCTGCAGGCCATGCAGATCCATCCATGTCTCCTGCTGTGACGTCAGGGCAGCCTGAAGCAGTGGGCAGAACTCTGGGGCATCCTGCTCCAGGAGTGCAGATCCCCCCAGTGGCAGCTGGCACTGGGGCCTGCAACACAACCGGGTCGGTACACTGGTGCACAGGTGGGATGTCCTGTCGCTGTACACCACTGGCGATGTTCAGTTGTACCAGAGGGACCTGACCCACAACCTGTGGGGGACACCGTAAGTCCAGTGGTGCACACACATCTCCCACATGGCCACCCACCGGCTGCATGGAAGCACCCATTTCAGTAAGGCCGACCACACCCCTGGTGCCTGTGCTTCTGCCTGCGCCTAGCCCCACCCTGTACCCCACTCTACAGGCTCCTCCAAGGGCATGAGGTAGGAGCCCTCTGACACTCTGTGTCAATGTCACTTGTAACAGTCAGGAGGATCACCTGCCCACCGCCCAGATCCTCAACCTGGGCATCCTCCATGGTGGCTCCATAGTCAAGGTCTCCTCCTCCAGCAGGGGCCCCTTCCCCTGTCAGCTGTATAAGTCCTCCATGTGAGTGCCACACATAGGGCCGGCCCTGGATGTACGCATCCACTACCCAGGCCAGACGTCGATGGCTGGATGTCCTCCACCTCCTCCTCCTCCTTCTGTCCCGAGGCAGCCATCCAGGCATGTTCCTGGTGCACTGCTGGTCCTGAACATGCCGCTGTGGATGAAAACAGGACAGGGTCATTCACCCATACACCCAATGTGCGCCCCACCACAACCACCGCCCCCACCTGAACGTGCACACCATAGGACACGTGCCACCCGCTGTGGACATGCACACCCACACAGCACCCCCATGGGAATATCATGTGGCCGCATGCACCCAACATCCCCATAGTGCACATGCATACCTGTCCCTTGTGCATAGTGTGCACAGCAATGCAACCCCACAGTGCACCCCAGGCTCAGCCCCAACACTAACACCCTGTGCCACCACACCATGCAGGTTACACACATGCAGGTACAGACCTGCCCTGGGCGGTGTGAGAGGCATCTCACACCCACCACCCAGGACACCAGCGACAGCCACTGGGCGCAGTGTTGATGCCACCACAGCCATGAGTGAGTCCTCCGCCCGCTGCTGTGCTGGTTGCGGTCCACCCCCGGTCCTCATCCTTTCATGAAGCTGCTGTGCCTCCTCCTCTTTTGCCCTGTGCAGCATGTCACTCCATCACTTGTGCACTGCTTCTGTTGTCCTGCCACGACCACCAACTGCATTAATCCCGGTGGTGACCTCCTCCCAAGCCTGGTGCACCACCGCATCCGTGGCCTTGTGTTGCCTCAGAACCTGCTCCCTCTCTTTGATGCCATGCACCATTGTTCTCACTTCCTCCTGCGAGAATTGATGGGCATGTATCTGCTCTGGCCATGCCATACCACCTATGGGAGAGATGGAAAGGCACATGTGTCAGTAGCTATTGCATGCCTGTGTTGAGTCGCGCATGCACAATGGCACGTGCATGCCACCACCTATTGTGGCATAGGTTGCATGGATCTGGCATTGGCTGGCATGTGCTGTGGCAACCCCTGGGTGCTCTGTTCCACTGCACGGTTGTCAGTGTCCAGACAGCATGTACCGGACCCACCAGAGCACTGCCGTCACCCATAGCTGACATGTGCACCCCAGAATGGGTCCAACCCAATGGTCACCACCTTGCACTGTACCGTGCACCCTTAGTGGACATGGGCACTGCACATAGGATGAGGGCATGGGGACTGGCATGCAATGGCAGGCTGCCAGGCACAGGCCACATGGAGCCCTCAGCAACACACTGCCGGGACCCTGTGACCCCTGTTCCGTAGCTGTGTACCACCGATTGAGTGTTTACAAACCCACACGTCCCTCATCCAGGGCAGCAACAGAGGTGCCATGGACCCCATGGCAGTCAGCTACAGTTGCACTACACACCTGCAATCCACAGTGGTGCACCCCAGCACCTGCCTGTCACCCACAGTACTGCAGGCGGTCCCACCTGGCGCAGGCTGACGCAAGGGCACAGTCACGGTGCTAGGTCAGGTGTGCTGGACTGCCATTCTTCTGGCCCTGTGCACCATTGTGCAGCACCGTGCATGCCTGTGGTCCTGCAGTAGGTGGACCTGTCCCCAGCTGGTACAGCTATGGACAGCTGGTGTGCACTGCATATGCCCCAACCCTTACCAGTACCTTTACAACACCTGTCCAGCAGCGATACTGACCTTCCACTTGCTGCTCTCCCTCCTGTTGCATGTCTTTGTCAGTGTTGTTCTCTGTACTGTAGTGTCTGCTGTATGCTGCATTCCCACAACACAACACCGGTGGAGCACTGATTGCCCTTTTATAGCCCAGCCGGGCAGTCCAGCCTGTTATTCATGCAAATCATCAGATAATAATATGCTAATTACAGTGTTTGCACGTTACATGCACAAGTGACTTAATTTGCATATTCCTGTTGGATATGGGCCTGATTAGTGCCAGGCTAACAGCTTAGCACCGTGCAAATGACAGCACCGGGCAATGGGGTGGCCAGTGCTGTGCTGTCCTGATTGCATAGTGCTATGTGGCATAGCTCGGTGACCACGCATGCCCATGAGACCCCATGTACACCCTAGCGGGGAGGCATTGTGTGTCATAGCACAGCGCTAGCACACACAGCGTGGAACAACGCGCATGTGGGGCATTGTGGTCAGGGGTCATGCGGGGGTCACGCATGTGTGCTGGGACTGCTTCTGGGTAGCACCACGCAACATCACTTGCTAGTGCAGTGCTACAGCACTTTGACTGAGGGAGCAGACAGAGGTGCATCTTCTTTGGTGTGGTACTGGTGCCAGTCACAGAAACGCACAGTAGTGATGCCAGGGGTAGGCAACAGCAGGCAGTGGTGCACCGGGACAGGCATTGGGGGGAGGTTGAAACAGCAAACCTGGTAGAGCTGGTACAGAAAAGGCACCAGAGGCTCTTTGGGGAGGTCCGGGTGGGTGACCTCCCATGCATGCAGGTGTGTGCCACAGTGGCAAGGAAGCTGTGTGCCCGCATGGGCATCACCCATGATGCCAAGAAGTGCAGGCACTGGTACACAGACCTGCAATGGTGTCAGCATCAGCAGCTGGAGTGCTACAGGCCAGGTAAGTGGCGATGCACATTGACACCCACTCCCATGCGTGTTATGGGCAGCACCAGTGCCCGTGCATGCATATGTGTGTGTGTGTGTGTGTAACTGTGTGTCTGTGTGTCAGTGTGTCTGTGTGTGTGTGCACATGTGTGTACCACCCTGCATGGTGCTTGCATGCATGTGGCAGGGGCTGCACATCACATGATGACACCCTAGGGGGGGGCGTCCTGGTACAGGGTGTGTGGCAGTGGGAACAATGGAGGCACAGTGCATGCTGTGGCCATGGGGGTGTCACGGGTGTGAGTGACTGCTTGGGACATGGTTGGTGGTGGGTTCTGGTGCAGCACCGTGGTGCAGGGGACCTGTTCCTGGGAGCTGGCGCACCATCACACATGGGTGTGCGGACCATTGCACGACTGCTGTGACCCGGCACTGTCGCACCATGATGCCACCTTGACGACATGTCACCTGTGCCTGGCGAATGTTCCATAGACCAAGACACACTCTGTGTGGGTGTCCTCCATGTTCAGCCACCGACCCTGGGTGTCCCTGTGTGTACAGTGTTGTTGGGATTGCATGTGCATCTTGCTGTGCTGCACGTGGTGTATGCTGTATCAGTCACTAACGCCAATGTTTCACCTTTTCTCTGTAGAGCAGATCGAGCAGCTCAGGACCGGAGATGGGGCCAGGAGCAGCAGAGGGGCAGCCTGAGGGTGCTGGCCATGCCACAGTGGGTGCAGGAGAGCAGTCCTGAGAGCAGAGGCCTGTTGCGTGAGTACCCGTCCTTTATACTGTGTGCTATTACACTGTGCTGTGTGTCTCATTCTGTGTTCTACCAGTGCCTGGTCCGGTGGCATGGCTGCGATGGGCATTGGGCCAGTGGCACTGTGCTGTGCTGCACATCTGTGTTGCACACCACTGCCGGGTGCTGGCTGTGCATCTGCTGTGCCCTGGGGGGGGCAGTGGGGCTCTGTTGGCTTGCATGGCTGTGGGGGTACCGGTTGGTGGTGGGGGCTCTGGTTTTGGGTGTTCGGTGGGGTGCACACGCTGTCAGTTGCCATGGCCACCTCTGCAGTGCAGTGTGCTCCGTCTATCCAGCCCCCCCGACCACCCGCATGTGCATGGGTGACATACCTTCACTGGATGGGCCTGCATCACGCTGCACACATACCTGTTGTGGCTGCGGGACACCCCACCCCAGGACTTCCAGGCATACCTCTCCTCCTAATGTCCATCTACTGTGGTTCATTGCCTGTCATACTGTGGTACTTATTGGCAATTTGCAGTTCACATACTGGAATACCTACCTGTGTTGCTCATGTCAAAGGTACCTTGATGCATGTATGTTCCGAGTGTCTGTTGTTCCATTGCTATTTTCTATGTGCATCATTTAGTATGGGTTGTTGCTTCACATAGTTGCCTGGGCTGTGGTACCTGTCCTCACAGGGTGGTGCAGGGAGCTTTTGACCCAGTGATCATGGAACGTTCCATGTACTGTAGTACAGTTGTGAGGTATGCTTTCAGGGGCCTTGCGTGGTGGCATGCGTCAGACCATCCCTGCCACTGCCTGCACCCTGTGTACCTGTTATCCCTATTCTGGGTTGCTCATTGGAAGGCCACTGTCATGGTCCAGTGCTGCTTCAGCACGCCCTTCTGTTGTTGTTGTTGTGCTCTGCTTTATGGTACATTGCCATCTGTCAGTGGGCAGCATGTCCCAACGTGTGGATGCCCTTGTGCGTGTTGTGGTGTGGCCCTTGCACACAGCTCTCTGGTGGTCCGGCAGTGTGTCTGCCCTGTCTGGCTGTGTGCTGTGCTGGGGTGGGTGGTATCACCTGTGCCCTGGTGCTGTCGGGCTTCTCGTCACTGTGTTTGTTGCAGTTTGGATTGATGCCTGTATCACCTGGGCCTGCTGTATGGGCACCTTCCAGGTTGGCTTAGCAGTGTGGCACTCACCTCCACTCGGGATTGTCCATCAGGACATGCTGTCCATCACTGTATGGCCACCTGTGGCTGATGTATGACTCCTGGCTGGTGTCCCATCCTCACATGCTCCCCTTTCCTCTTGTAGGTCCACTCTGATCCTCCTTGTGGGCAATGCGGCCAGAAGCATCTGAAGGCTCCGAGGACCTCCTGAGATGAATCGTGTGACAGCAGCACACCATGATTGAGCAGCAGGCAGTGCTCATTTCAGAGATGAGGAAGGTAGCTGCCATACTGAAGGCATGACTGCCTGAACCTCCAGGATTCCAGCCATGATGCCTTCCTGTGGCCACTGTCCAACCTGCCCCTCCCCCCTTTGCTGGACTGTATTGCCATTTACTGGCCTCTTACCCCATAGTATGTGTCCATCTCCCTGTCCCCTCCTGTTACGTTGCATTCCAGTTTGGTTTCTGTTCCTGTGCCTCTGTTTCCATATCCCATCCCCTTGTTTATGCAGTTCACATTGTTCATTTCCTGTAGTCAGTCTGTTATGTAGTGGTAGTGTTAGCATTAGTATTAGTCATATTAGTAGTCATAGTAGTGGTTGTAGTGGTCATTGTAGTTCCTGTTGTATATAGTGTTTGTCATCCTAGTGGTGCGTGCTGTAGGTTTCATTGTATGTGTTTGCATTATGTTTCATTACATTGCTTTTGTTTTGTTTTGTATTGTTGTTCTGTTGTTATTTACCTGTTTCCTCTATTGTGCATTTGTCACATTATACTTTTCTTTCACAAATTTGCACTGTGTCCTGTGTCATTTATGGGTGCATGGTTTTTACATCAGGGTTGTTCTGTTATTTGGCCCTGCCCCTGGGTCCTGGTGCCCTCTGGCCAGTCCCCTGGCTGGGTGTGTTTCAGTGTACAGGTTCTGCACTGCTGTCTGCTCCTGGGCTCCCTTTCCAGCCTGTACTCCTTTGACTGTGGTCCAGGGCATGGCTGCTCCATCTGCACTGTGTTCCTGTGGGTGTTTGCACTGCTTGGGTGGAATATTCAGTGCTGTCTTGTTTGCTATATTCAGTGCTGTCCTGCTCAAGGGCAATGTTTGCACTGCACTGCCGGCAGTGTTTGCCCAGCTTCCTTTGCTTGTTATATTCAGCTGGTTTAGCACCAGGCTATTTCTTTTGAATATGGCTGCATTTTTGGCCCGGGCTATGTTTGCATACCAGGTAGGGCTATCCTGGACCCAGGGCAAAGTGTTGACTCTCTGGCCCAAAGTCTCTAATTACCTATAAATGCCCTTCAAATATCATTTTATTTTACATTTAAATAGTGAATATTTAACAACCTGATCTTCTTTGCTGATCAGTTCAATGACTCCTTACTAACTCATTTATTTTGATAACAAAGAAATTAAGTCCATACCTGTATTTAATAAGAATCATGAACAGAGAGCTCCAGATGAAATATAAATGTCATTAATACATCTGAAACAGTGCAGAGAACCAAATACTGTGAGAAAGTAAATTTTTCTATTAAGAATAAATTCACTCACACGTGGTCATTGAGAATCTTAACAAAAGAAGTAGCCCTTCTGATACCCCATAGACCCATAATAGGCTAA
This sequence comes from Neoceratodus forsteri, assembly GCA_016271365.2. Taxonomy (NCBI): domain Eukaryota; kingdom Metazoa; phylum Chordata; order Ceratodontiformes; family Ceratodontidae; genus Neoceratodus; species Neoceratodus forsteri. The sequence goes on along the minus strand of CM028130.1, from coordinate 1,407,165,629 downwards.
CTTAACACTGGAGATAACTGAGTCAGTCGACATCTGACTTCGAATTTTCCTTAGTTAGCCAATAAAGGACTCATGTACAGAAATAAAGATATTCTATTAGGATGGAGCATGTTCACCTCCTATCATTTACTAAACAATTAATGCAATATCCCCGTATCTCATATTCCCTCCTAAAAGACAAATAGATGGCATATAACTCAAATTCTAATCACTCAAACTGTCTTCACAGAATATTGCCTCAACAGGGTTAATAAACAAATCTTAAAGAAAGTGGCCCAAATAACTCATACCTATGACTGTGTAGCAACAAAAGCATGTTATGCCACCTGACTTCTAAGGTTCACTTAATCGGGTACATCTATAATGGTAATTCAAACTGCATCACACTGAATATTCTGGCAACTCTCTACTGTATCCACCCCTGCATAAATCTTCATATTAGAGCTGCAAAATCAGCACTGAAACAGGCATTTTTGCATATCTAAGTAAAATAACCAAATAGCTCAGATAGTTAAATAGATCAGAGTGCCCTTAAGCAGAGCCAAGAAGTGCATTTAATACCTTTCTACTGTATCCTTTACACTCCTATTTTACCATTTTGAATTAAATTAACTTAAATAAAATTTGTGCTCAATTAAATTCACTCAAAGAAAACAGCAGTTGATGGTTAGTCCCTTAGTACAACAAGATATTTTCTTCTCTGCACCAGATCAGTCATCCTAACTTGAATAAGTCCAGAAGTAGCGTGGAGAGCTGAGTCTTATCCTGGTCTACAGAATAAAAAGAGAAGTTTTTGCCATCCTTTTGTTATTGATACTTTTTCGGGATAAAGCATCCTGAACGTAATACCAGCAGCTATTAGTTTTCCCACAGTCTGTGAAAAATCCCTTCTCCTTTGATGGACTGCTTGAGGCAATTCTTTGGAAACTTATATTTATTTTCAATCCCATACAAGAGAGCTGGCACTTTGGCTTTGTTCAGTACATGTGCTCCATCCAGGTAATTCAAATATTTAATAATAAATGGCCTCAGGGGATCTCTTTTAGGTGGCATAGGGTGAAGAGCTCTATGAGCTTTTTCCACAATATAGTGAACTCTGTTCAGAGAGGGCCCTGCAATGTTTTCACTCAGCAGTCTTGCAAACTATATAGGGTCTGATCTTTCCAAAGTTTCCCAAAGCCCATAGATAACTATATTGTTCCTGCAGGAGTGCCCCTCTTAATCTTCAAGATTTTTCTGAAATTTGGAAATCTTTTGCCGGAGAAGTGAAAATTCAGGGCCCATCCTGTTTCTCCAATCATCTAACAAAGAAATGCCGGCTTTCAGCATCACATAACCTCACATTAAAACTCTGTAATGTGTTTCTTATAATCTTAGAATCAACCACAAGCACTGCTATAGATTCTTTCAAGGGAGTTAATTCGGCCATAAGTTTCTCCTCCGAAAGGTTGGTTGTAGCTGAAGAGGCATTCACATTTGTATTGGAGTTAGTAGAAGCTGGTAAATTCTTCCCTTGTTTGGTACACTTCACACCGCTGGAGCAATTGGGAGTTGGCAGAGGTGTATGCTTCATAGAGGCATTTTTCATATCCACATCCATTTTAAAAAACAGTAATGGTCCGATCACTTACAGCAATTATTTACCTCCAGAAAAAAGCAGGATTGATTTCCAAAAGTGAAGTTCTAGTAGCTAAGATGTCTTGAAAGATAAACTGAAGAGCAGGAGCAATGCAGGAGCGCGCTCACCCCCACTCAGTCATCACTGGAAGTCTGCTGTTTCAATGTTCCTTTATTACTGGATTTTGAGCTTTTGTAGCAAAGGAATGGTCAGGGCCTCTTTTTTCAAAAGTCACATATGAAAATGTTATGTATGTTTTTTTTTACTGGAAGCTGGAAAAAGTGGAATATAAGCACGTTGAATGTAATCTTTTTAACATTTAAATGGCATATTTGGAATCTAGGTGCCTGTTTACACTTCAGCAGAAAGAGTGCTCATACCATGACTTCTTGAACAAAGTAACAGGAGATCTTAAGAAACTATATTTTGAAGAAATAAAATATTTCCATTATACAGAACTTAAAGACAAATGGAGAACTTGCCTTGGATTACTGGCTCAGATGCTTCAATTACTTGAAAGACTAAGGCTGGGAGAACCTAAGGGAATGGATATACAGTATATAATAAAAACTGAATAAACTAAGAGTATAGAAACAGTTGGTAAAAGAAGTTCTAAAGCTTACCTTATGATTCATACAATCCTTCCTCTTAAGTTATTTATTTATTTATTTGTTTATTTGGTTTTTGTTTACCAGGTAGGTACACTAGACAAGAGTATTGCCTATATTCAGGCACTACCCAGGAGAGTATAATCAGGAGAGAGCAAGGTACAAAGAAGGTACAAACATCAATGACAATTGTTCATGGCGTAGCATGAAGTGGGAACAAAACAAATTTACAGATTGCTGACAAAAGCAAAACATATTTCTGTGGAAACTGAGAGTAAACAAATACCCTTATTTTAACTACTTGCACTGGATGATACAACAATAATTATTAAGGATATACGACAAATATATATATAAAGAATAAATAATAGTTTTTAATTAACGATTTTGTGGAGGGAGTGGGAACATGCAGATTTTATACAATGGAGGGAAACAGTAAGTGCCATGTAGGTAAGGAATGCTACTGGGAGTCAGTCTCAAGTTACAGCACAGAAGCAGCCATCAGAGTCAGTCAGGTGGGTGCGGAGACCCAGTTTAAAGGCTAGGTGGGATTTAAAGAGTTTAATGTGAGGGGGGAGGGAGTTCCAGATGCTGGGAGCTGATATAGTGAAGGATAGTTCCCCCTTTTTTGTGAGGTATCTGGGAATTTCAAGTTGGGTTTGTACAGATGACCTAAAGAGATATGCTTGGGAGGGATAAGATAGCAGCCTTGAGAGATACTCAGGTGTCCCCATTCTGAGGATATTGTCAATCAAGCATCCAGTAGAGTACAGTCTGTGCAAAGTCAGGGAGAGCCAATTTAGTTTGGAGTAGAGTTCACAGCAATGAGTCAGTCTGTGTGCAGAGAGGGCAAATCGGCAAATGCTGTTATAACATGTGCTCCATTTATGGAGGGATCCTTTGTTAGCATTAAGGTATACCTGTGAGCAGTATGTAAGGGAGGGAAGGAGGAAACCTTGTGCAATAGCAAGCTGGGCAGCATCATTGAGGGAGGACCTAATTCTATAGGGAATACCCAGTTTGGAGTTAACCGCCTTGCAAGCAGCTGTGAGGTGGAGGTTAAAATCCAGAGATGGGTCAAGTGTGACTCCTAGGTACCTAAAGGAGTTAACAGACACCAATGGGGAGCCATCAAGACATAGTACTGAAAGATCCGGAGCACAGGATTTTATTCTAGAGAGGGAGCCAAAAAGCATAGCCACAGTTTTCTTAGCATTAAGTATGAGTTTGTTTTGTAGAAGCCAGACTTGTAAGCAGTCAAAGTCAGCTTGAAGATTCACCTTACTGATGTGGGGTCTTTACCACTAGCGAGAAGCACCATGTCACTGCGACAAAAGGATCAGTGAGGAGAGACAGGGAAGTGAGGGCAGGTTGTTAATAAAGAGAGAGAAAAAAGGAGAGGGCCAAGTATAGATCCCTGGGGAACTCCAACAGAGGTTGGGGAGGGGTCAGAGACAGCAGTTGCAATTTGAACAAATTGCCTCCTCCCAGTGAGGTAGCTATCAAACCAGGAGATGGCAGACTGGGAAAAACCCATAACAGACAATTTGGAGAGTAGAAGGGGGTGATTCACAAGATCAAAAGCCTTAGTGAGGTCAATAAAAATGGCCCCTGTGAGCAGGCCCTTATCCATTGCTGTGAGGACTTTGTTTAATACCTGAAGAAGTGCAGTTGTGGTGCTGTACCCTGTTCGGAATCCTTGTTGAGCAGGGGATAGAAGGTTGTGAAGGTGCAGATATTCTGAGACCTGGGTGGCAACAGCCTTCACAAGTAGTTTATTTAAGGTAGACAGAATAGCGATCAGTCTCTAGTTAGCCATGTTTTTGGTGTCCCCTTTTTTGTGTACAGGGACAACTCGAGCCTTTTTCCATAGTGTAGGCACTGTCTGGGTTAGTATAGATAGGCTGAAAATTCTTGCAATAGGGGCAGCAAGAGCTGGAGCTGCCATTTTGATGAAATAGGGCAGTAATCCATCTGGACTTAGAGTTAGAGGTCTATTTTCATTAAATATGAGTTAAAGGTTTATAGCAAGGATAATGAATACCATAATGAGCTTCTGTATGTAACGTATTGTCTCTTTGTTTCCTTTTTTTCCTTTTCTTTGATGATATTTCTTATTGATTTTACCAAGTTGTAAATATGAGCTGTATCATATGTAATTTCTTTACAGTTATCTTTTGTTCAATTAAAAATTCCCCTACTCTGTCAGTAGGGGGAACCGCTGGCCTTGGGTCCATGTCAATTCGCTCCCGCAAATTCACTCTGCATCAGTTAGCTCCCATCAATTCATGCTGATGACAATGAGCTCCTGTCATTCTCGCTCCTATCTGTTTTACTCCCACATACCGCTCATGGTCCCAAACAAGTACATTTGTATAAGCATTGTATAACCAATTAGTTTTACCGGTGATTGCACTACCAATTAGCAACTGACACCCACTGCATACGGGTTACAGTAGGTTACTCTAAGATAAGTGCTTCATTACAGAGCAGCCTGATTTCAATTAAAGTTCTCAATAAAGGTCCCTTGAATACAGTGTTACACAGTTCCATTCTTCTTTTGATGTTCGACAATGGTGCATTTCATTCTTTCAGAGTGGCAGAAAAAAAAATTTGTAGATGAGAACTACATCCACCACAAGAGTGGGTGCGATGGAAAATCAATTTAGCAGTGTGAAAACAAAGTCAAAAAACAGAAAAGCTGCAATGCTCATGTTTACACCGTCAGCTATGAAGAGCCTGTAATAGTAAATCAATTCAGCCAGCATACACGTGCACTAGACCTTGCAGCTGTGGAGCGAGTGGAAGGTGTGCAGAGGCCAAGGAAAACAGCAATAGACATACAGGATACTACTGCACAAGTTTTGATACATGCCAAAGAAAATGTTTCCCTAGCTGCCCAGGAGAAAATTGTAGACAAAAATGTAAAACGTACCATTCAGACACAGCAGGTGCATGGTGCCCCCACAAACCCCAGAGACCTAACAGAACTTATACTCTCACAAGAATATAAAACTTATGTATCAAGCTCAGGAGGGGTGGGAGCTAATTTTCTGTTTCATGATAGCTAGTCCAGGCCGATGGCACATTTATAAGGTAGAAAAAGAAATGGGCAGACTGGATGGGCCTTGCGGTCCTTATCTGCCATCAACTTCTATGTTTCTATAACAGAATACTTATTTTCAGGCTAGAATCCAATTTGACATTTCTGCAGCATGCCAAACACTGGTACACAGATGGGACCTTTAGTATTGCTCCCTCTCTTTTTGAACAAATGTATGTCATTATGGGGAGAGGTTTGATAATATGCAGCCAGCAATATATGCTCTGCTACCTACCAAACACAGAGAAACATATAAATGAATATCTTGAGTACTTAAAGAAATGAACCTAGCCCTGAGTCCTGCTGTCATCATGACAGATTCTGAAAAAGTCACTGTGCTAACATTTAAAGCAGTATTCCCCAATGCTCAGCAAGTAGGGTGCTTTTTTCACTTTACCCAATGCACATATAGGAAAATTCAATCAGAAGGCCTTTCAACTCGCTATGCACAGGATGTAGAATTCGCATTGAAATGCAAGTATCTACCTGCACTGGCTTTCTTCCCTCCCGACCAGGTAGTCATTCGATTCAAGGAAATAACTGATGAGACTCAAAATGTTTTCCCGCAAGAATTAGAGTCTCTCATTGATTATTTGGAGGACACCTGGGTAGGGAGAAGGAACAGAAGGGGCACAGGATGCAGAAATCCACAGTTTGCAACTGAGTTATGGAACCAAAGCAACAGTGTCAAAGAAAAATGGTCTAAAACAAACAGTGCAGTTGAGGCTATCCATCACGGAATGCAAAGCATACCATTCATGGTGCGCCCCACCATCTGGAAATTTATTGATGGGGTGAGAAATATACAAAGAAAATGGGACTCAGAAACTGAGCAAATGATTGCTGGTAATGCCCTAGCTGCACCTTTATGTGCCTACCAAGACAACACCCTCAGGCTAGACTATATCCTCAAGAAATGTGCAGGCCACACAACACAGGAGTTCCTGAGAGGTGTGGCACATACTGTAGCTTTGAATATTAAGGAACAGATATGACTTTAAAGTTTTTGACAGGTGTTTCAATATTGTTTCTGTTTCAATTTTTTATTTTGGATATGTTTACCTGGCGATGTTTACCTGGATTTGGAGAGGAGAGGGAAGTACACATCACATCAATACAACTAGTAAGCCCAATATGTTTTCAGATGATCCAAATCCTTTGCCTGCCAATATGTTGTTAGAATCAAATCAAATGTTTAGCAATATAATGTTTTGCACTGCTACGTTTTGATCGCTATGAGGCTGAGGGTTGCTAAGAAACTATGTGAGGTTGCTAGGTTACTGCTACTATTGCCTTCACACAGCCTGATTTCCTTTCTGGCACTTATGGTCGTTATGCATTCCACCAGTGCCCTCACACTGCCTGTATTAATTTCTGGCCAAAATGCAATGTAATGTTTGTATTCTCTTCGGTATGTGAGGGAGTGAATTGTTGGGCGCGGGTTGTATTGGGAGCAACATGACACAGGAGCTAGATGTCGGGAAGAGAGTTTGGACAGAGCCAGGAGTGAATTGTCATGCTCCTGCTGTCCTTCAATAAGATGGCTGACTTGAGTGTTAGAATGCGAGAAGGAGCACCGCTGTGTCTTGGCTTCTCCATGGAAGGTCCCATGCCTACACCTCTTGGCTCATCATCGACCGAAGCATCTTTGCCTCTTGTTTTGCTGGATTTTGGACAGTTACCTGACCATCAAACAGTGTGGTTCACGTTAAACTCAGCTACAGAGTCAAGCCATACAAAAGTGAGGGTACTGGACTTTAGGAGGGCTGACTTTGGCAAGATGGGAGAGTGCCTCAGAAAAGCACTAGCAAACAGTCTAGAAGGAGGTGTGGAGCAACAATGGGGAATTATCAAAACTGCCATCACAGAGGCAACAAGCCTTTGTGTGAAGCAAATGAACAAATCAAAACAAAGAAAAGCCACTATGGTTCTCAAAAGAGGTGGCTGTGAAAGTCAGGAAGAAAAAATAGCATTCTGGAAGTATAAGGAAACACAGAAGGAGTAGGACAGACAGCTGTACCAGTTAAGGCAGAAGGAAGCAGGAAGGGAAGTCAGAATAGCAAAGGCCCAAACTGAGGAAAAGATAGCCAACTCAGTTAAGAAGGGGGATAAAACCTTTTATAGGTACATCAACGAGCATAGAAAGACAAAGGGAGGGATATTGAGGCTGAATAGAATGAACAGTGGGTGGGCAGAGGGGGACAGTGAAAAAGCAGGAATACTGAACGAATATTTCTGCTCAGTATTCACAAAAGAGGAGGAAAGTGCCTAATCCAATTAACAGAAGCACTCTTGATAGGGGTCGATCCCAGTCCTTTCACAGAAGAAAGGGTTCTGAAAGAACTCCTAAAACTGAAGGTGGACAAAGCAATGGGTCCTGATGGAATTCACCCCAGAATTCTAAAAGAATTAAGGAGGAACTAGTGAAACCACTGGCTACTCTTTTAATAAATCATGGAAGGATGGTGTGGTACCCAGGACTGGAGGAAGGCGGATGTGATTCCCCTTCACAAAAGTGGGTCCAAGACAGAGGCAGGAAACTACAGACCTGTCAGTCTGACCTCTGTGGTAGGGAAAGTGATGGAGTCACTTCTGAAGGAAAGAATAGTCAAGTACCTAGAGGCCAGTGGAGCACAGGACCCAAGGCAGCATGGGTTCACAGTGGGAAGGTCATGTCAGAGCGGATCTAATAGATTTCTTTGACTGGGTGACCAAAGTAGTAGACCAGGGAGGGGCTGTGGACATGGCCTACCTAGACTTTAGCAAGGCATTTGACACAGTCCCACACAAAGATTAATAGTCAAATTAACCAGCCTGGGGTGGGACCCAGGGTGGTAGCCTGGGTAAAACATTGGCTGGACAACAGGACACAGAAGGTAATTGTAAATGGAGTCCATTCTGAAGAAAGGGGGTTACTAGTGGGCACCGCAGGGTTCAGTATTGGGTCCAGTCCTTTTAATGTCTTCATCAGTGACATTGCAGAGGGACTGGAAGGAAAATTATGCCTTTTGCAGATGACACAAAATCTGCAACAGGGTTGATACACAGGAGCGTGGAAAGGATGAAAAGGGACTTGACAAGGTTGGAGGAATGGTCAGAGTATGGCAGCTAGGATTCAATGCAAAGAAGTCAAAATAATGCACCTGGGAAACAAGAACCCAGGGAAGAATACACAATGGGTGGGAGGTAGTAACAACAACAAGGAAAGGGACCTGGGGTAATCATATCAGATGACCTTAAGGTTAGCAAGCAATGTGAGAAGGCAGTAGGGAGGGCTGGGGGTATACTGGGATGTATAGGAAGAGCATCATCAGCAGAAAACAGGAAGTTGTTATCCTCTGTACAGACAGTTGGTGAGACCCCATCTGGAGTACTGTATCCAGTTCTGGAGACCCCATCTCCAAGGACATAGACAGGATAGAGGCAGTCCAGTGGAGGGCAACTCAAATGGTGCAGGTCTGCAAGAGAAGCCATATGAGGAGAGACTAAAGAGCTTAATATGTATACGCTTGAGGAAAGAAGGGGAGGGGGACATGATAGAAACTTTTAAGTACCTCAGTGGAATCAACAAAGTCCAAGAGGGTAGCATTTTTCAGAAAGAGACTTGCAAGAACAAGGGGACACAATTTAAAGATAGAAGGAGGCGGTTCAGGGCAATGTGAGGAAGTATTATTTCACAGAGAGGGTAGTGGATGCATGGAACAGCCTTCCTGAGGAGGTTGTGGGGTCTAAAACTGTGGGAGAATTCAAGAATGCATGGGACAGACATAAGGCAATTCTTGTGGGGGGTAGGAAGAAATAGGCTGTTGGTTAACTAGGATCTGTGGCCTATCCTGTAGGTAGAGAAATGGACAGACTAGATGGGCCTAGCAGTCCTTATCTGCTGTCAAAGTCTATGTTTCTATGTTTCTATATCAATGCCTGGAGAGTTGGAGGTTGTTCCCTTTGTGCACCAGACTTATGATCCTGAACCTTTGGCTCCATTTCCAGCTGACCCTTGTTGCTCCGTGGATTGCAGAAACAATTGACCAGTTTGTTGCAACTTTTGGATATAGACTGCTCTGAGTCTTTGCTGGATACCATGGCCCCAGACCCTTGCACTGGGTATCTGTCCATCCTTTCTGCAAACTCCCCGGAGATTTCTCTATGTAGCCCTTCAAGTATATTGGACCTGGACCCCATACCTGGCTCTTGTCCATCAGGCACAAACTACCTCCCAATTTTCCTCAGCAACTGGATTTGTCTGCTAGACAGTCCAGGATGGATTCTCCTTTGGGTAAGCATGTTTATGCTAGTACTGCATTTGTTGCTCCCATTCCCACTCCCAGATGAGAGTTTCCTGTGGCTGCAGCTTTGGCAGCCCCCAGTATGCTACACCTGCAATTGTTTCCTCCCTTAGCCTCTCCAGTGACCTGCACAGACCACCTGCCATACGGGCTGCAGCCTAAATTAGGACTCCCTGATGAACAGTGCAGACCAGCTTTGCCTTTTTGGACATTGCCTTCTCTGGGGACAGAACGACCTGGAGGTTCTATTGGCGGCAGCCCCAGTACGCTGCCGGGACAACAGAATTTGGCTTTCCTTGATGGTATAGGGCCTCCTGTGTCTGATTCTCCACCACACCAGGCTCCATTTTCAACAGCTGCCTTGGCCCTGGTACAGCCAGTTTTGTTGTCACAAGAGACTCCGTTACTTCAGCCTTATCACTTGGCTTCCAAACCTCACTGGCCCCTGCCATAGTTTCATCCTCTGCATCTCCTCTTGTTGATACTTCTTTTGGATGTAAGTAGCCATTCATGGAGAGTGTACCCATGGATTGTCTGGCCATTTCACTGAGTCGGACTGGCCAGTGCCCCACAGCTACCAAATCAGGTTGGAGTGCAGAAAAGGCCCTCAGAACAGCAGGCTGGAAGATCGGGCCTGATGGAAAATCCTGAATCCTGGATCCAGTAGTCTTGCCTAATTATTGCACTGACACTTGTGAGGGACCCCGCTCTGGGTACCCTCAGACATCTGAGTCACAGCCTCCAACCCCAAACCTGCCATCCCTGCAGTTGGGACCAGAGGTGCCAGCTCCCCCAGATATGCATGTCATCTCCTCCACCAGGGCTGATTCAACCCTTTTGGATTCCTCTGTCTCAGCCTCTTCTCTTGTCACCCAGGCACCTCCTGAGTGGTCAGAACTTCTATGGAACACCCCTTTCAAGCTTTCAGACCTCTTTTCTGCTCAGCCAGCTTTGGCCCCCAGCAAAATGGTGTCTGCCTCAAGTATGTTGGAATGGTGGAACTTCCACCTGACCACTCCTTTTTGGTTGAGAAGCTTTTAATGGACTCCCTGGGGTTTGTCTCCACAGATATTTTTGCCATCATATACATCTCCAGTTCCTTGTTCTGTATCAGTTTTCAACTCCATTCTTCATTTGACAGGTTTTGGACTTTGTGCAGTTACTTACTTTATTAAGAACTTTGGTTGCCTTTTCAGGTAATCCCTCTTACCCGACCCACCACCCGCACAGTGATGGCAATGTTCTGAAATGAAGGGGTCGATGTTCACAATGTGACATATTGGATGCAGCAATGATGTGAGGTGCTTGATCAGCCAGACAGAATTTTGGACAAAAATGGAATCCAGACCGGGGGGTGGAAATACAGAGTGCAACTCTGGGTCATCGACTCAGGGCTGACCCATCTTTTGAACAACTTTTTTTTGGGTCAAGTTCGAGGAGTTTGCATTTATTTGGGACAACCGAAGGCATGTTTATAGTGTGACTCGCTTAATCATCTTAGCAACATCTGCGATCAGCGGCTTTGTAGCCTCTGTCTGGAGTATAACTACATTGCTACTCAGTGCACCAATTGCAAGAAATGCAGCCTCTGTCAGATGGATGGTCACTCCTTCCAAGACTTCCCCCAGGTAGCTCACAATAAACCTGCTTGTTCTCATCTGGGAGACTCAACTGTTTTGTCCAAACCATCCGAGTTTGGCCTGCCTTCGGCATCCATCTCTCAGCCATCCTCAGGAGTCTTGTCTACCAAATTATCTCTCTCGACTGACTCCTCATTTCCAGTACCTGTTGGGCAGCCACTCCTGTCTTCTCCAGACCCTTCTTCTGATGCTCTTGTTGTACCTGGCTCACTTTCTACCCTGGCTTCAACAGTCCTTACTCCTGAGGTTCCTTTGCACCCCTCTGATGTATATACTATGCCTCCTCCTCCCTTCTTCACCGAGGTGCCTCATAGATGATCACTTCAGAACTGCTCAGCTTGTCAGGACACGCCTTTGGTGACTATTACTGCTCTTGTCCTCCAGAATAGATTTCGCCCACTTGCACTTCTGAAGAATTGGGGTAATACCGACACAGATATAGATTCTGATGCCTCTTCTACCATCTCGATTGGGCCTTCTGGCTCTGTGGACTTGGAGGACGATGCCCTGAAATGAATTTCACCTCATAATCTTAAAGATGGACCCTCACCGGGATCAAAAGTTAAATTTAAAAAGAAACATGCCCAACCACCTTAGTTGTTGCATTTCCTCGTCATTGATTTTTGGACTTCTCTTCCCCTTTCTCATTGAATGAGGGTCGCTACACTGAACATCAACAGCATCATCAATCTTTTTCATAGGAAGATTCTCCTGCAGGTCTTATGAGATTCTGGTGCTGACTTACAGTTTTTATAGGATACTAGGTTACGTTCGTTGGCTGACATTGCCACCGCCAAAAGATGCTGGACATCTGGTATTTCATATTTCTCTCTGGGGACTGACATTTGCTCTGGGATTGCTATCTTGTTTAATAACCTTTCTCCTATGGTTATTAGGGTACTCGATGTGCACCAAGGTCAGGCTTTATTACTTGACTGTTACATTGATCACTCTGCTTTTCATCTGATTGTTATTTATACTTCTCAATAAAAATTTGACAGGGTTATATTGCATAAGTTACTCCAGCCGTATTTATGTACATCCCAGAAAATAATTTTTGTGGGGACTTTAATTGCCCTTTTCATCTTCATGATAGAGGGGCACTGATGGCCAAATTATTTTATTGTTCCCTTTTCTTTTTGCCCCTATTTTCACTTTTGTTTATAATTTGATTTTAGGCTATATGTCCCTAATGGGGCAATTACTGAGACTCATCAGATTTTTTAATTCAAATCCAGTGATAAACGGCACCTCTCACATTGGAGGCCGATATTCTTCCTTAATGCGGCCGCTAAAATTATTACAGAAATTTTTTTGTGCATGTTTGACTCCTGTTTTTGCCTCAGTTATTCACCCCCCCCCCAGTCCTGATCTATCCCTGGATGTAGGATTCAGGATAATCTAATGCTAATTAGGGACTTAATCGCCTCATGTCATTTTCACAAGGTGGGGCATTACCTCTTTGTGTTGGCTCAAGTCAAGACATTTGATATGGTTTCCCATGATTATCTATACTTGGTGTTTAGGAAGTATGGTTTCTCTCCCATTTTTATGAATTGGATTCATCTGCTATAGTCTCACTCCTCAATACTCCCCATTATTAATGGGTGGTGGGGAACCCATGTTCACTTGCACCGGGGAGTCCGACAAGGCTGCCTGTTACGCCCCATTTTATATATTCTTACCTTGGATCTGTTGTTATGACCAGTGACTGCAGCCCCCCAAATTTGGGGTATTCCTCATCCCCTAACTTCCTCATCTCTTAAAACTGTTGGCTTGTGCTGATGATGTTTGTTTATTTATCAAGGATGTCCCTTCTGGTGAGAATGCCTTACAGCTGATTACTGCTATTGCCTCTATGAAGGGTCCAGTTTTAATCAATCCAAATGTCAGGTGCTTCCTATCAGGATCTATATGGCCTGTCCCTCGGACATTGGCAATATTACTGTCACCCCATAACTGGTCAAGATCCTGGACATTTATTTTGGGGGCTCCAATTTGCTGGACTTGAACTGGAGTCAGACCTTTGATACCGGGGCTGCCTGAGTGGTGGTCTCGAAATCATGGCAACTGTCTAAAAAGAAAAGGGTTGGGGTGATTAAAACATTTTTGATCACCATTTTTCTTTATGTAAGTGCTATCTTTCCCCTTTCTCAGTGTTTGGAAACTAGATTGTATGGTATATTTTTCACTATGGTTTGGGGAAGTAGGCTCAGCCCTCTGAAGAGGAATGTCCTGTATCTCCCTTATGACAAGGGAGGTTTGTACATGGCGAATCCCGTGGGTTTTCTTTATAGTATTTCTTTTTCAGTATAATATAGTTTCTTGGAGTACAGGCCCCCCTCCCATTTGGGAAGACTGGGCTTCCATTTGGCTGACTCCCCTTCAATTTGAGTGGAGTAGGCTGAACCCCCTTTTCCAGTCAGCAAGTTGTTTTCCTGAGTTTTTGATACCTTTTTTGACCTTTATTAAATGTCACCATTTGTCATGGGATTTGATTCTCAACCAGCATAGGAAGACTTTTTATGAAGCATTGCTTCCCACAAATGTGGAGGTGTTGCCAGGAGTATGACTCGCCCTTAGAGACCAGGTTTTATTGTATCTAATTGACTCTCATTTTCCTCCTCAGCATTGGGATGTGACCTGGCTATGTCTCCATGGCAGGCTTAATGTTAAAGGAAATAACAAACATAAGAGCATCATGGAAAGATTTTGCCACAGAGACTGTTACCAGGATACCATAGAATCAATCTGGCATTTGTTCTTTGATTGCCCTTACATTCGTTCCTTTAGGTCATTCTTGGGAACTACTTGGGTGGGCCCATTTTGGCATTCCTTTACCTATGATGCTCTTATTTACAGTTCATTAACTGGCCTGTCCCATAGGCATGTTCTTTCCATGTTGCTTATGATTTTCTCTTGCCTTAAGGTAATGATTTGGAGGGTCCATTGTAAACATGTCATACTGTTCTATTGCAGATGATTGAAGCTGACTTGCACAGACTGTGTGCAGCAGAATGTACTCGACTCCCTCAAACTATGTGGATTCGACACTGGAGATACTGCCCTTGGGCACTTTTCTGACTGCGCTTACCCTCCTTCCTTTCTCACTGGCCTGAATGTTTCTGCGTGATTATAATTTTATTTTGTTGTTGTTTTCTTGCAATTGTTATCAGTTTTTGCTGCCCTCTCCCTTCCCCTTGATCCTTGTTTCCTGTACAGGTATTTTCGTTTGCGTTGATATTTTTTATTATTTTCCCTCTCTGTGTTACTAATCATTCCATTTGATTGACAATCATGATTCTTGTTTAATTGTTTTATTTTGTATGTCTCTGATGTGTTTTCTTTTTATATCAGCACTCATTGTTTTTGGTTTTTTACTGTTCATCATTTCCCCTACTCTAAGTTTAGAATTATGCGTGAGGTAATGCAGTGTTTCCTTTTTTTTCTTTTGGTTATTCTTGTTTTCCTTGTGATTTTGCCTGAACTTGTATTATTATTATTATTTGTTTCTTATGAATAAACAGTTTCTCTACTCTTTTTGAGAAGTGCCATGGGATCTTCAACATCCACCTAAACTACCACCAGAACAGACAGATGGGACCTCAGTTTAACATCTAATCCAAATGATGGCATCTCAGAAGTGCAGCACCCTCCTCATGCAGCACCACAGTGTCAGTATTGGGACTTAACCCAAGTGCCTGGTGTGGGGATTATTGCATCAAGATGTCTTGTACATTGATGATATAGTACACAAGCTTTCAGGGCCACAGAGCTCCCTTCTGTAGGTGCAAACCTTAGTTTAGGAAATCAAAATATACTACTTACAAATTTGAGTCAACTGAAGTCCTGACTGCTGTGGGGAAAAAAAAAACATATTGATCTCTAAAGACAAATATTTTAGGCTCCTCCAAAGTTGTTTTTTTCAGTTATGCTGTTGATATCTCCTGATGCACTGAATGTTCATGATTTGGGGCAAGAGTGAATATGAATTTATAAAATGGCAAGAAAAATCTAGAAAATTCCTTGGCCAAGAGACATCACTTGACCATGCATTAAAACTCTATAAACACACTGTCAGTTGCAGAATCTCATTTTCCACTCCCAAAAAACCTATTTAGAGTCATTTTATAAATTTAACTGGAAAAGAATGTCTTTATTCTTAAACAGAACAACCACTAATATCCTCCAACCATTTTCAGAAACAATTTTACGTGATATTTTTATAGTGCTTGAAACCACATTTTGAAAGCTATAACATTTGAACAGTTAATTGCATCCCTTTGCCGGCCCACCATGTTATTATCCAGAGAATGATCCTCCCAATCTTTGACTATGACGATGTGTTCTACAGTGCCACTCCTGCTATGTTTCTTGCCAGATTGGACACTCTTCCATTCTTTCTGCCACTTTGCACTTGAGTGCCCCCCTCACACTCATCACTATTCTTTGTACCAGTCCCTATCTTTTCCCTCTCTTGAGGACAGGTACCACGCCATTGTGCTAATGTTGTTAGCAAATTCTGGTTTGGTTCCCTCCCCACATACCTCTGTACCTCCCTTTCCCTACCCCCTCCCTCCTCTCATGCCCTTAGGAGCACCAATGTTCAAACTCTGGCTGTCCCCTACCTTTTGACAACCATTGGCAAAGCTGCTTTCAGCCACAATTTCCCTAAGCTCTGGAATTCCTTCCCTGATGCCATCCAGAATGCCCTCTCATCTTGAACCCTCTGTTTCCTCCTCCATGGCCTCAACTTCCCCTCCTGCAACTGCTCCTAATCTTTCATCCCCCCTCCAGTCATCCCCCACCTCCCACCCCCTCTCTGTGATTTCAATGTATTTCACCTAGTAGCTAGGTACTTTTGCACTTTGAAAACACTCACAATTGTACTTTGTTATATTGTAATTGTATTCATGTGTTGTCTGTTACATCATGTACCATGGTATCCAATAAACAAGGTGACTGCAATTGAGCACTTACAAAAATGGTGACTCCGTTATGGCACCTGTGTTCAGGGCTACCTGGCAGGGCAGTGACCAGATACCTGGGTGGGTGAGGCAGGGCGACGGGAAGCGTACACGTATATAAGCATGCACATGTGCGGTGGGAGAGTAAGGGGAGGGGAGGTATGTGGGATGGAGTGTGGTGGGCAGCTGCCAAGCTGTTCAAATAGCATGATGGAGATGGTGGCCAGTTGGGGTGTGTAGGGTTCGGGTCTGTATTGGCATGTTTTATTTTTCCTAGCAGGCGGCTTGTAATTTTTTTTTTAAGATTCACCCTCTGACATGCATCCCCCTGGATTTGAGAATTCTTTACTAGGAGGGTGCAGGGGGCACAGCTCCCCACGTACATTTAAAACTGGTCACCGCCTTGCAGTTCGCCATGAGTGTACATCACTGTAATTCATTTTCGCCAATGTACACTCACACAAACAGCAATCGCTATTCCGTGATTGCCAATATGACATAAAACCATTTACCGTATTGCATCCACCTCCTCCTCTCCCCAGGACGATTCTGGAAATGAGCTGATTGCTCAACATGCCTTTCCTAGTGAAACTTTTAAATAAATAAAAATAAATAAATAAATAAAATACAGTTCTCCTGTGTTGCTATAATGTGGTAAAAATGACAGGTCTTTGCAAATGCAATGAACCATTTTATGTTTTTTATATCGATATGAAACATTTTGTTTGTCTATATTAATATATGGCACTGTAGTTGATATGTTAATGATATAACTTCTTGGCTGACTCGAAGCTTTCATTTAAAAAAAAAATTATAGATCAAGAGAGTGCTCCCAACCAATCAGAGAACTCCTTTCCTCTGCACATGAGATACTTTTATCCCATGAAGAGTGTTTCACGTGTGGATGCACCGGAAATGAGCATGTTCTGGGACAGTTTTAAGAAAATATATATATATATTATTGGTCGTGCTGGATCGATGATATATTAATATGGGCTGGCAGTATAGCCTAGAGGATAGAGTAACAAGCTGTGAATGAGCTTGGTACATCCAGCAAACCAGACCTTGATTTGATTCTCACAACCTCCACTTGCATACTGTGTGACTCTGAGCAAGTCTCTTAACCACCCATTGCTCCCAGGTCACCCCTGAAAACAGGCACTTGTGCCTAGTGGGCCTACAAAGACTAAAATAAAAAAATTAATAATACTACCAGGGAGATCACCCTTACACTTGTAAGAGTGGTCTCACTTACATTTTTACGGTATCTGAACTGCTCACCTTTGATTCATGGTTCTCATATTCTAAAATTGCACATGAGACCACTCTTACAAATGTAAGAGTGGTCTCCAAAGTGATATTAACACACAAATAAGTCTCTAGCTCTAAGAGTTCCAAAGTTATCAAATTTTGCAGAAGATATCTTATTTTTTGAAAGTTATACTTTATTAAGAATTTTAACAAATACACAAAGCACCAAAAATATGCATCAATTATGCCAATAAAAGTCTCAAAGCACAGATTCAGCAATTAACTCATTGTCTCCTAGCAGACACCTGTAGTTGTCAGTAAAATACACTGATGTGTCCTGAGAACACCTGCAGAAGTTAGCTACTGACTCCCAGTGTGCCCTTGCAACGTCTGGAGAAGTCACTTATATATTTTAATATATAGTGTAACAGAATATAATATATATTTGACTGCATAGCACCATTGGAAAGGTAATTTTATGCTGAACAACTTTGTCCCTGATATTTTGTGTATATCGTGTATAATTTAGGAGTTATTCGCATTTGTTTATGGTATGGAGTGTATGGCTTATGTTGCCTGTTTTAATGAAAACATTTTTTTTTTTGCTGTTTCAACCAGCGTAGAAAAAAAAAATTACATATTATTATTTGCAGACTAGCATTGGAAAGGCATTTTTGTGCTCATCAACTTTCATGCTGATACTTTGTGTGTATCATGTATACTTTTGGAGTTATACGCATTTGTTTATGATATGGTGCGTGTGGTTGAGATTCATCCCTCAAATCTCACCAAAGCACCTTGACTAAAATGGGGAAAAATTATGTTTTATAGTAAAAAGATATCTTTTTTTTAACAAACATAATATTAAAACACCATCTAATGTCTGTATGCTTAATTTGGTGTTGATATTTTACATATTTTCCAACAAAAATGGCTTATGTGGCCCTTTTTTAGTGAAAAAAATATTTAGTTTGCTCTTTCGACCAGCATAGAAAAAAAACAAAATTACTTATTATTACATACATGCCACCATTGGAAAGGCAATTTTGGGCTGAATAACTCTGCCACTCATACTTTGTGTCTAGCATGTACAGTTTTTGAGCTATTAGCATTTGTTTGCGACATGCTGACTATGGCTTGATTTTGCTTAGAAAGGCCCAGGATTCACTGTTAAAAGTATACAGGAGATTCAGGAGACAAGTGGTGTAATCCCAGAGTGAGCCTGTGGAGGCAATGAGTTAATACAGTACAAACTGGTACCAAATTCACATACTGTGATATGTAACCCATGAATCTGAATAAAACAGGCCTAAAGTCCTGCCAAATAAATGTGCTTTGTCCATTACCTCACAACAATGTTCCAGTTCCCAATAACTAAATGATAACTCTGGAAAGAATCATAGCAAAGATAGCAAGCAAAACATAACTCAGGAATACAGATCTTCAAACTCTGTTGAACATAACCAAATGAAAAGCAGAGTGCTGGATGGAAAGCCCACTAGATGTGAATCTATGTGCTAATAAAAGAGAAAGCCTAACAAATTAGCTGGTATTCAGGTAGCAAAGGGAACCAGAGAGTACCCATTCACCATTAGACATGTACACTTGCCAGTCTAGAGCTGGAGGAGGGATACCCCTCGCTTTACCCATGGCTAAGTCAGGAAACCGGAGATAGATAGGAGCCCTATACTGCCTCATATAAGGACCACTGGTCTGCGACCAAAAAGGAAAGGTGTTTCACAGATGCCAGTTTGTGCATACTATCCTCCCATTCATCTATGGTAGGGAGTTCCTCTGTTCTCCTTTTCCTGTATAGCAATCGCTTAGCCTCCATAATAGCTGCCATGAACCATATATGAAGGGGCTTAGATTGAATTGAAAGCTTATTTGTATTATCCAAAACCCAAAAAGAGGTATCTGGTGGAACCTGACAATGCATTACTGCTGACATTCTATTTCGTAACTGAAACCACTAACCCGCCAGCTTGGGTCAACCCTAAAAGTATGTGCAACAAGGTACCTTCTGTTTTGTGGCAATGTCAGCAGTACAAAGTATCTACTAAATTCATCTTTTTTAGCAGGTCAGGGGTCCTATACCAGAAATGCATCATTTTTAAGTGTATAAGTCTCTCCCCTACTGCCCAGTAGCAGCCATATATATTAGCCCAACAACAAGCCCAATCTTTGTCACTAAGACTGGAGCCAAGCTGCCTCTCCCACCTATTGTTCAACTTAACTGTTGATGGGGTATACTCCTGCAAATACCCTGCAGTGATACAACCTATTTTGGGGATTTTAAAACAGGGGGTACCTTCACCGGACAGTCCAAAATGTTATCCCATATACCTCTAGCAGACAGCTGCAACCAAGCCCCTGTATAAGAGGATATATGATGGCGGAGCTACTGATATCGCTACATATGAGATTGTGGTAATGAAGCCTGAGCCTTCAAAGTGGTGAAATCCTTAAATAAGCCAGAGACTGAATGGAAAAGGCTGGCAACAGGAGAGATACCCCAGCAGCCCACGTGAACCAATATAAAGGCTTACTCCCCACAGACAGCTTTGGATTATGCCATAACAGCCAGTATTGTAATGGCATCTGCCAGGGGGGGATTGCACAATTTTGATTACATCCCTCCATCTGTTCTTATATACTTATGGATAGGGCAATCACTATGTACTGGAGGAGGAGGAGCCCAAAACACCATTTCCAGTGCCACTCCTTGAGCCAAATATTCCTCAATGGCAATCCATCTGGCTACCTCGTAGCACATACCAGCATGGAACCACATCCACACTTGTCGCAGTCCTGATGCTAGGTAATAGCCCTTAAACCAGGTAGTACAAAATCCTCCTTTAGACCATGAAGCAATCATTCACAATAAGGAAAGTCTAAGTTTAGCACCTTCCCAAAGAAACCCTCATACCATTTTATCCAATGTCTTCCACACAGACTCTGATACATGCAAGGGGGAAGATAACAAAGGAAATAAAGAATGCTGGGGAGTACCGTCATCTGCAGAGCTTGGAATTTCCCCCACAATGAGAGGTGTAGGTGGTTCCACATAGCAAAGTTCTCTCACAAGGAAGTCAATAACAATGAAAAATTCAGTCACCCAATCCTTCGACTGGGAGGAAATAAGAATACCCAGATACTGCACCGGGTGGGTCACCCGGGATAGTCCTATACCACTTAATGAAAACAAGCGACACTTCAAGTTGAGGCCATCACCTCCGTCTTGTTCCAGTTATTGCGTAGGCCAGAAAAGTGACTCAATAAACTGATTAGGTCAGGTAATGACTGGCTAAGGTTCCATATAGTTATTAAAATATCATCTGCAAAAAGCATTGGCTTATATTCCTCAGACCTGAGGATAATCCCTTGAATTGATGGCGATTCCCAGAGCTTTTGAGCCAGTGGCTCAATAGCGAGCACAAATAAAGCAGGGGGACAGGGGATATCCCTACCCTGTACCCCTACCCCAGAGAAAGCTAGATGAAACATGGCAATTCATCAGTACAGAGGCCTGTTGGGTGGAGTACATAGTCTGAACCCAGGTATAAAGCGCTATAGCTGCCACAGAGTCTGGTGAGGATTCTGTAGACCACATCAAGTTGACCAGGCACTTGATGTGGTCCACTCCATCTTGGCCTGCAATGAACCTGACCTGGTCTGGGTGGACTAAGAATGGCAGCACCTTACACAACCTAAGAGCCAAAACTTTGGCTAGAATCTTATAGTCCACATTCAAAAGACAGATGGGGCAGTAGCTGGAGCACTGATAGGGATCTTTTCCTTTTTTGGACAGGACTGCAATAATGGCCTCTGACATGGTAGCAGGCAATGAGGTAGCCAACCATGCCTTCTGGTATGTGGAAGCTGGCAGTGGGCTTAGGAGACCCATGAGGAGTTTGTATATCTCAATTGGTAGGCCATCAGGACCTGGAGCTTTACCAGTGGGTGTTAAACCTATAGCCTTTTGAATTTCAAGGGACGTTATGGATTCCTCTAAGCCACTACGCTGTTCCTCTGTAAGGTGGGGAAGATTAAGGGACTGTAAAAAAGAGGTAATACACTCATCCCTGAGCCACCCTCCACCAGACTAGTAGTATACAAACCCTCATAATACTCATGGAAGACTGAATTAACATCGTCCAGGGCAGTCAAAGTAGTTGATCCCTTCTGGAGCCCCGGAATTTTTGACTCTGTCACCTTTTTTTTTAAATGATAGGCCAGCAAACAGCCCATTTGTTTTGCCTCTCTCTCAAAAAACATGTTTAGTCCTATAGAGAGCAAATTCCACCTGTTGGGTATTCAATCTGTTAATCTGGTACTGGAGACTCCGTGTATCCTGAGGCAGAGAGGGTGATGAGTCACCATCTTTATGTTGCTGTTGCAGGTCCACCAAGCATTTCTGCAGGGACTACAATTCTTGCATCCTACCTCTTTTCCTAGCTGAAGCATAAGCTATAATACATCCCTGCAGAAAGTCTTTAAGGCCTTCCCAAACCCATTTATCTGCTACCTCCCCAGTTAAATTATATTCCAGACAGGTCTGTACTTCCTGACAATGCCAAAGCCGAAAATTTTCTTCGTTACAAAAACTAATATTACATTATCACCACTTAGACTCATATGTGGAAACGTCAGAATAAAAGAAAAAGGTAACTGGAGAGTGGTCTGATATCAAAATGCATTCAATGGTTGAGTGCGCCACCCCCTGAACCACAAACACAAACCCAGAGGCTAATATCATATCTATCCTACTATAGCTATTATGCACAGCAGAATAAAATGTATAGTCCTGGCCAGATGGGTGCTCCAGTCTCCACATGTCCTGAAGGCTGTGATCACCCAATAAGGCCTTAAGAGCTCTAGTAGCTGCTGAGACCAGATGACTAGGTGAATCACTCTCTGCAAACAGGGTCCAAGACATGGTTCCTATCACCCCCCAGCAACACTGCAGGAGTCCCCAAGTCTACCAAGATTTGAGAGATGACATGGAAAAAGTGAGGATCCTCTGTAATGGGAGTGTATACTGGCCCCAGTACTAAGGGTTTACCATTCAGCTGGCCTTTAACAAAGCCCCACCATCCCTCCTTGCCTCGTCTAACCTGCTGCAGTACCCAGTTCACACCCCAGCAGCATAAAATGTCCATCCTTCAATTTTTGGAAGAGTAAGAAGATTCAAACACCTGCCCCCCCCATAGCTTTCCCAGTTTCTCTGCTTCCTTTTTAATTAAATTAATTTCCTGTAAAAAAAAAAGATTTGCCCCAAACACCTGAGGTGCATAAGAACCTTCTTCGCTTGACAGGGCTGTTCATCCTCAGACGTTCCATGTGATGACCTTGTATGCCATAACTATAAGGTGTTTAACTCAACTCTCTAGACCTCCCCCCCACCTCCTCCCGGCATGCCTAACCTGTATATAAGTCCAGCACTCATCAAAAATGTAAGACATAGACAAACTACTATTTACGTACAGTGGGGGAGGTATTCAGACTGCACCAGGTAATGGCGCAAGAGGAGGTGCAACGCAGCCGAGATGTGCCAGCGCTAAGACAGGGAGATATTCAAAGGTGATGTGTCATGGCGTATCACCTTTGAATATGGCACAGAATGTGCATGGCACAATGACAATGTGCCAGTGCATTCCCCGGACAGGGAGGACCAGGAATGCTCCAGCACAACTGTAGTTGCATTGGGTGCAACACCTGCAATATTCAGACTTGAGCATGAAAATGGGGCAATAATGTATGCAAGGTGCAAATGGGGCCATTTGCATGCCATTATTGCCCCATTTGCATGTGTTGCACAAGGCAGCCCAGCGAGCTGTGCCTGGAACCCTGGATAGACAGTTGTGTGGACTGAGGGGGGTCTGGGCACCCCCGCCCCATAACCACTATTGCGGTAAACATGAATTGCATACAAGCCCTGGTGATCCAGTGGTACCCCCTTCCCTCCTGTAGCCTCAATCGCCGGTGGGTACAAATACAGGAACATTCCCTGTCAGTCTAGTGAAAACCCCCCTCACTCCTGTACCAGATCACAGGTGATAGTGAGAGACATTTAAGCCCTGGTAGTCCAGTGGTCTCCCCCCCACTCCCACCCATAGCCTCAATTGGCAAGCACCCCACGGCACTAGGAAGCTGCAGCACCAGCCCCTGCATTCACATCCCCAGGAGACCAGCAAGCCCACTCGGGCTGTGACCATCAGCAAGTGCCCCACAGCACTAGGAAGCTGCAGGACCAGCCCCTGCATTCACATCCCCAGGTACGGAGAGCAGCGCAATAAGCCTCGGCTCCTCAGGGAATTTTTGAACCTTGGCGCTGCCTTCAGGGAACCATGCTTATTGGCTGTCTGGTCAAGAAGTTCACCCTGATTGGTCCGCGCCCTTGCCCAGGATTTTCAAGCGCTTGCATTGTTTTTTTTCTCTGTTTGTTTTTCTCTCTCACACTGAGCTGTTAATAATTGTTAGTGCTTGATGTTAAGATTGTGGAACATCTTACCTTGACTGCCGTGACCAGACTTAGGCCAGTTTCTGTGTTTGCTGCATGCTGACCAGACTCGAGCTGGCTACTCCATGAGTCTTTCAGTTCACAGCTGTAACTTTACAGAATCTTTTGGCTGCTAGGCAGTGGCAGTCTCTGCAAAATAACCATCGCTACCAGTGTTATGCTAAAGGGTTCAACAATTTTGTGATAGAGCATTTGAATTTGTTCCTTTTGTCCCTGCTAGTGAAAACTGTTTAGGGGATTTGCCTGGGATCACAAAAGACTAGACACTCTGTATTACCCTTTGTCTTACTCAAACGTTTCAGCATACTTGGCGGCTTGCTGTAGTCTGAATCTTCCCTCTTCATTTAAGACACAATACAGTGTCACAGCTCCTTTGTGTGCTTTGTTCCCTTCTAACCCTCCCCCCTTTTTCCAAGCCCTATCTAAGTGTGTCCTTTCTTCCTTCCTTCTACAGGAGACCAGCAAGCCCACGTGGGCTGTGACCATCGGCAAGTACTCCACAGTGCTAGGAAGCTGCAGCACCAGCCCCTGCATTCACATCCCCAGGAGACCAGCAAGCTCACTCGGGCTGTGACCATCAGCAAGAGCCCCACGGCACTAGAAAGCTGCAGCACCAGCCCCTGCACTCATATCCCCAGGTACGGAGAGCAGTGCAACAAGCCTCGGCTCCTTAGGGAATTTTCAAACCTTGGCGCCACCTTCAGGGAACCGTGCTTATTGGCTGTCTGGTCACGAAGCTCACCCTGATTGGTTCTCTCCTTTGCCCAGGATTTTCAAGCCCTTGCATTGTTTTGTTTTTTTCTGTTTCTTTTTCTCTCTCACACTGAGCTGTTCATATTTGCTAGTGCTTGATGTTAAGATCGTGGAAAATCTTGCCTTGACTGCCGTGACCAGACTTAGGCCGATATCTGTGTTTGCTGTGTGCTGACCGAACTCGAGCTGGCTACTCCATGAGTCTTTCAGTTCACAGCTGTAACTTTCCAGAATCTTTTGACTCCTGGGCAGCGGCAGTCTCTGCAAAATAACCATTGCTACCAGGGTTATGCTGAAGGGTTCAACAATTTTGTGATAGAGCATTTTGAATTGTTCCTTTTGTCCTTGCTAGTGAAAACTGTTTAGAGGATTTGCCTGGGGTCACAAAAGACTAGACGCTCTGTATTACCCTTTGTCTTACTCAAACTTTTCAGCACAGTCGGTGCCTTGCCATAGTCTGAATCCACCCCCCCCCCATTTAAGACACAATACAGTGTCACAGCTCCTTTGTGTGCTTTGTTCCCTTCTAACCCTCCCCCCTTTTTCCAAACCCTATCTAAGTGTGTCCTTCCTTCCCTCTGCAGGAGACTAGCAAGCCCATTCGGGCTGTGACCATCAGCAAGCACCCCATGGTGCTAGGAAGCTGCAGCACCAGCCCCTGCATTCACATCCCCAGGTACGGAGAGCAGCGCAACAAGCCTCGGCTCCTCAGGGAATGTTTTGGCCCCCCTCCTTAGACCACCTTAAATGCTCATTACTCCCCACCTACTGTGCTAAGCCCCACCTAACTGGATAACTTTTCTTCCTACTGTGCCCCTTGCTCCTCCCCCCATTATACCACCCCCTAGCTACATGTCTCCCTAAGCTTCCAGTTCTGTCTCCAGATATATCTTCCTCCTAAAATTTATGACACCGCAGTCCTTCTTAAGATTGCAGGTAAATCCTACATCCTCACCTTCTTCCAGGCAATATAGCCCCACCAAAGTATAGTTAAAAATTTGCTCATTATATCCCTGGATCATGGATACCGGCCCAGTGCTGCGCTTGTCATGGACACTTCTCTGCCTGTCCCTGCTCCAACTTTTTCCCTTACTCTCACAATCAGTAGCTACTATGACTACTTGTGAGACAGGAGGAAACACCTTCAAGCTGGATTACGCTGACATCTTAGGAACTACTGATTATCTCACAGGCACCTTCAACTTCACCCTCCTGATCCTGGATGCATACTCAACCCAGTTTAGTATTACCCAGGCCTAACACACTTCTAAGGACACTATCTTATCTCCCCATTTCACTTGTTCTAACCTACCATTCGGCGCCAAGATACTGCTATATATAGCATTAAATCTGCAAGGTACTGGCTCTAGGGCTCTACCATGCCGTACTTGCGCTCCTTGCAAATGGGAACTGATCAAGCATATAAAGTTGCTCCTAGCACTTACTAGGAGGCTCCTGCTTCTCTTATTACTGTGCTTAGATAATGTCGAGCTAAACCCGGGCCCTCCAGTTCCTATTAGATCCCCGGCAGACTTACCAACCCTCAAAGGGTTAAGCTTCATGCATGTTTATGCATGCAGCTTGTTAAAAAAGATTACTTCTATCCAAGCCTG
This sequence comes from Neoceratodus forsteri, assembly GCA_016271365.2. Lineage (NCBI taxonomy): Eukaryota > Metazoa > Chordata > Ceratodontiformes > Ceratodontidae > Neoceratodus > Neoceratodus forsteri. The sequence goes on along the minus strand of CM028130.1, from coordinate 1,407,139,267 downwards.
GATTTTTCACACTGCCCCTGACATATTGGTCGTCACAGAGACCTGGCTCCATCCGACAACTAGCAACAATGAAATAAACCTCCCTACCTACTCCCTGTTCTGAACTGACAGGCAGTCCAGAGGCAGTGGGGTGGCTATTTATGTTAAAGATAAATTCGATGTCTCTATTCTGGACTCATCATCAGTCCCAAAGGAATTCGGCAGTCTCTCTCTGCTGGTTGAGATTTCTGCTGGAGTTTCACTTTCGGTGACTGGCTGCTACAGGCCTCCGTCGGCTGGGTCGCAGCTACTGAATCACTTAAGCCTTATATTGGGGAACAGGCCCACTGAGTCCATATTACTAGGTGACCTTAACCTGGACTGGTTGTCCAGTGTATCCTCTCCCTTAAAAATGCTCTGTGACTCTCTCAGACTGACCCAACTAATCAAGGAAACCACATGTCCTAATAAGACAAACCCCTCCAACAGTACTTTACTGGATATTATCCTCGACAGCAAACCTTATTTATTCACCCATGTTGGTGTCTTCTTTCCAGACATCAGTGACCACTGTTTCATTGCCTGTGTGAGGTCTTACCACACCTCCCCATGTGCATCTACCTTCTCTTCGAGAAGGTGCTTTTGGAACTTTGATCCCTACGCTTTTGTATCAGAGCTAAAGCACTCTGTAAATTGGCCTGATTTCTACCTAGCAAAAACAGTGACCTCTGCCTATAACATATTCCAAGATATAGTTTTAGGCGCTATTAATAGGCATGCACCACTAGCGAAAACTCGCGCCAGGAACACGTCTTGCTGGTGGTTCACCAATGAACTGAAGGAAGCCATGCGCAACAGGGACACGCTGTGTAAAAAGGCTCATAAGTCCAAACATACGAATGACTGGAACCTATTCAGAGTGCAAGGAACCTTTGTACTCAAATGATCAGACAGGCAAAGGCTAATTTTAACCGCTCTCAACTTGAACTTTCTGCTAAATGTTCCTCAACATTTTGGAAACTCATTAAAGACACTGAAGGTCATCCTGCTAGGGCCTCCTTGCTGTCAAAAATTTAATATGGCTCCACCATACTTACAGACAAAATGTCAATCCTCGATTCCTTCAACAATCACTTTGTCACCGCAGGGTTAGCTTTTGACTCCTCCCCAGCCAGCACGCTTTGCTCACAGCTTGGAGCCAATAATCAAGGAACCTCCTTCCCTAATCCATCCTTCTCTTTTCAGCCCACAACACTGAAGGAAGTCGAAGACCTCTTGCTCCGGTTGGATGTTAGGAAAAGCGCTGAAGCAGACCTTATTGAACCTTACTTCTTAAAGCTAGGCTTCCATGTCCTTGCAGTGCCCATTACACACTTGTTTAACTTATCCCTCGCTCAAGGTGACTTCCAACCACCTGGAAAATGGCTCATGTTATCCCCTTGTTTAAGTCAGGAGATCCCAGTGATCTCAACAATTACAGGCCAATCTCCCTCCTACCAACCCTGTCTAAGCTACTGGAAAAAATCGTGAATGCCCAGCTCAGGAATCACCTGGAATCAGCAAAGCTGCTCAATCCACTACAATCAGGTTTCAGAGCACAACACAGTACTATCACGGGCCTAGCTAAGGTAACTAATGATTGACAGTGTGAATTACATAACAAGAACTTTGTCGGTGCAGTATTTTTGGACCTAAGCAAGGCCTTTGATACCGTTGATCACGACCTGCTCCTTACAGCCCTCCGGCACATTGGACTAGATATTCTGTCCATTTAATGGTTTGAGAGCTATCTCATAGGCTGCTCTCAGCAGATAAAAGCTGAAGGTGAATTCTCACCCCTAAAACCCCTTCTGAGGGGTGTACCTCAAGGTTCTATCTTGGGTCCCCTGCTATTCGCAGTCTATATTAACAGGATTAATGCAACCATCACTAAGGCCCAAATACACCTATTTGTGGATGACACAGTGCTTTATGTCAGTGGTCCCTCCCTCAAGGTGGCACGATCAGCTCTCCAAGATGAATTCAGTTTGCTGTAGCACCAGCTTTTAAACCAAAAGTTGCTTTTGAATGCCAAGAAAACAAAAGCTATGTTCTTCTCACCCTTCCCCAACTTACCGAACCTAGCCATGGCTGGGACTCTCCCCTTGATATCTAGCATCCTTGGCGAACAGTTGGAGTACGTAGCTAAATTCAAATACTTGGGGGTGTGGATGGACAATAGTCTCTCATTTCTAGAACACATAAATGAACTGACAAAGAAACTTCACCAAAGGCTTGGCCTCTTCTTCAGGATAAAAAACCTCCTCTCTTCGGACGCCAAGACAAGACTAGTCCAAACTACTTTCCTCTCCCTTCTAGACTACGCTGATTTCCTCTATAGTCAAGGACCTATTGGAGCAATATTAAAACTAGATATGCTTTATCACAGAGCCCTAAGGTTCCTAACAGACCTTCCCTATTCCACCCACCATTGTGCGCTATACACTGCAGTAGGCTGATCCTCTCTTAGCTTCAGATGCCAAAGAAACGCTGCTGTCTGGACTTATAAATCTATCATTAACAAACTGCCTGACTACATCACTGCCTCCCTACCATTTTGTACCTTAAGTAGATACGCTTTGAGAAGTACCTCCTACTTTACCATTAAGGTACTGAATGCCAAATCCCACTTTGGCAGGGCCTCTATTAGTCATGTGCTGTCCCAATTATGGAAAAATCTACAAAAAACTCTGAAATTAAAGCACAAAATTAGCATAGCAGCCTTCAAAACTCTTTACTCACATCACAACAAGGGATCCTGTGCTTGCTGTCCTTGAACACCTGATCCCCCATCCCGATGGAGCCCTTCATCTAATATTGCCTCGGCCTCCTCCTTCGGTTCCTGTTCCCAGCCACTCCCTGACCTCTTCTCCCCTCCCTTCTCCCTCCTCCCCTAGTCAAACCCCCCTGTCTCTCTCCCAGGGCTCCAACTATTTAGTTACCGCCTTACTGGGCCCTTTAATCCCACTGAGACTTGCTGAACTCATCTACACTATTGCTGCTCGTACCCTTTCACTCTGAATCGTTGATGTATTTAATCTGTACTCCCTAACAACTGTTGTTGCCTGTTGTTGATTTGCCAGTGAATTGGAACTATCATGTATTTTCTTTTTATCTTGTATCTATTGCACCCAGGTCCACCTTGAACATGAACCTGATCAACGGTGATCGCCTGGTTAAATAAAGATTTTGATTGATTGAGTTACCCAGGAAATCCAGGGGTTTAGCTGCCCCAGGTTATCCGTGCATCATAGTGAGAGTCATGACTGGCCCTTCCTGTAGTGTTCCCGGGTCAAACTAATCATTAGGTTTAATGGTAGTGTTAACATCTGCACCCCTGACTTGAAAAACAGAAGTAAACACCTCTTTAAGAGCTCTCTGCAACAGAGAAAATGTCAAAAAACCATTTAGAGACAGAAATGTAAGAATCAGGACAACAGCATAGTGGTGTGTGAGGTTTGATGTCTGCTTGGCTTTTGGCAAGTTTTTTTTGTCATTGTTGAATATTTTGCTTTGCATAGCAGAATAGATGTAGTCTTATAGTGTAGCAATTTTAGCATCATTTTGCCTGATTACTGCTTCAGCCAGTGTGTGACGGGAAAACAATTTTAGTTTTTGTTGCCCGAGATGCTAAATATTTGGGACTGCAGTGACTGAAAAGCTTTTTTTTCAAGTATAGCGCTGACTTGACTAAAACAGTGAAAGTGAAGTGAACTTTCACTGCATGTCATGGGCGGATATTGGGGGGCCTGGGGAGGCCTTGTTTCCCCCAAATTTGTCCATACTGAAATGTCTTTATGTTTGCTTGCACGCATGTGCAAGAAACATAGTGCCATCATCTGAGTTTTCGGAGGTGTGGCACCCTGTCTTCCAATTCCCTCACTGTCTTTGCAGGCGCAGTCACAGTTCACCAATGAATGCTGCAGCTGTCTATGACGGCAGTTGAAAATGCAGTGCTGTACAGTTGAAAGGGAGAGAGACGCTTCAGTGAGCACGATCAGATAACTGAAGCGCTGTCACCCTGTTCCCCCCCCCAATTGCCTGCAAATTTAACCCATGATTTGCACAGCACCGATGCAGCAGTGGTATTGGCATACAGATATCTACGCAAACAAAAATACAAGTGATTACACAAGCTGAACAGGACAGAATTTATACTAATGCTACAGACTGCTACCTCTTCTCTTACAACTTTGCGACTACAATGAAATAAAATATTGTATCAATCAAGTTACTCCACAAATCTCTCACCCTATAAATCCCTTCTCTATCCCTATCCCTGGCTGAACCCCTTGTGACAGACTGACTCCACAGCCAGTCAAAGGCTAAAGGGCCCACACTCAGCCAATCAGTAGTGACACGGGGAGTGTCTCTGTGCCAGTGTCAACACAGACTAAGGCTACTCCAGAGCCCAAATTTCTCAGTAGGGTGGAATGGGATACACATTTTGGTCAGAGATGTGTGTCTGTACATTTTAAACCGTAGCAGCAGTCCTTCCCAATTTTACTCCTGGAAAAGGAGTCACTGAATCTAAAGCACTCTCGGAATGGGGTCCCCCACCCACCCCAGTGATCTAATCGGCAATCTTCTGGCGGTGGAACACTTTAATTTCTACATTTGGAAGAGACGGAACTCACCAACAGTATTCAATGGACAAAAGTGTCGGAGGAGGTGGAACAGAGTTCCTGTCCAATTTATTTTTTTGAATATTCTGTTTATTAAGATTTTCCATCACAAAGAAGATGACATAATACATACTACACATAGCAATAGACAAAAAGCAAATACAGACAAACAAACAAAGAAAGAAAACCTGGTTATTTCATTAATACATCATACTTATTCCATTTACAGTGATGTGGCCGAGTGTGCAGACATATCTCAGGACCCTATATACTGTCAAAAAACACCACATTCTTGTGCTTCATAGTATTGGGTGCAAAGGGTGATCCCCAGAATCTGCAACTGTTCTTAATGTGTGGGGAGGCCATGATAGCGAAAAGGAAAACACCCACAACCGGTTGTTAATTTCAGATGCTCCCACTCAGGAGGGGCATCTCCCCTAAATTCATTCAACATCCTGAGGCCTAGACATCCCACCCCGTGCGGAGCATTATGTTTTCAGATACGCTCAGAGTCACCAGAAGAGGGGCCCAGTCCCTCAGGAACCTCTCCTCCCCATTTCTAGCTACCCACGTGAACCTCTCCAGGGCCAATGATCGCATAACCAACCTCCTCCAGTAGGCCAATGTGGACCCATTTCCAGTAACCCAGGTATTCTGAATGCAGTGTCTTGCGAGCACGAACAATACTCTTGCCCATCTAGGTAATAGTTGCAACCCCTCTTCCCCTACTATTATTTCCACCCCGAACAGACAAGTCAGGGGGTCACGGGCCAAATGACCCCCTATCCCCTTGTTTACCTCCTGTACTATGTTCCCCAAAACTTAACCAAGACCGGGCATGTCCAGAAGCAGTGGAAGAAAGTGCCCAAACCCCTACCACATCTCTTACAGTTCGGTGATACCGCGGGGTGAGCACGGTACACCGCCACCAGTGGCCAATAAATTCTGTGCAGGAATTTATAGAAGACCTCCTTAAATTTGTTACATAACATCATTCCCTCTGGCATTCCCAGTACCAACTCCCAGTTCCCCTCCGAAATTTGCAGGCCTAGGTCTCTTTCCCAGAGGGCCTTTGTGGGGCCCGTCAGATCTGGCAGATTCAACTTATCTTGCTTAGCCACTTTCCCGATGAACCCTTTCGAGTCTTTCCTAGCCTGACTTACCATCTGCTCTACTCTATTTGGGTGCAATCCAACACTTCCCCCCTTGCCCAACCCCCTTACATACGCTTTCACCTGGAGAAACTGGAATAAATGTGAAGCCCCTAATTTTATCTCTCTTCTCACCTTGTTAAACTCACTTAGCTCCCCCTTCTCCAGCAAAGTTCCTACACGTACCACTCCTCCCTTTTCCCATTCCAGAAACCCTTTATCTTCCATTCCCGGGACAAAGAAGGGGTTCCTCACAATTGGGAGCAGGACAGTCTCCCTCTGGGCCAGTCCCTTTCGTCACCATAAATGATCCCAGGCCTCCAACGTCTCCCGGACTAGTGGATTACCACTTCCCAGGCTTCTATACGCCCATAACCCCTTGCTATGAAGGTATGCTGAGAGCCTCCCAGGGGTCCCTTCTTGTTCTAACCCTACCCAGCTAGCTACTCCGGGCCTATGAATCCAATCAGTCACACACCTGAGTTGCACCGATCTGTAATACGTGCCCAGGTCTGGGAAATTGAGCCCTCCTCTAGATCTATCTGTCTTAAGCCTTGTTAGACTTATTCTGGGCTTTTTCCCCTGCCATATGAAGTCCGCAAACCCCCTCTCTAACCTTTTCACGTCCCCCTGTGTTAATCTTACCTGCAGCATTTGCATCGGGTATAATATACGAGGGATAATGTTCATTTTGATGAGATTTATCCTCCCAATCCAAGATATTGGTAAGTGCAGTCATCTCTTCAGGTCCACCAATATCAATTTAATTAGGGGGTGATAGTTCACCTTATTCAGTTCTTCCCATCTCCGTCCAATATGTACCCCTAAGTACTTAAAATCTGATTTAACCACCCTAAAACCTCTCTGTCATACCTCCAAGCTAATATCTGGGAATCCCATGACTTCAGACTTCTTGACGTTAATCTTATACCCAGAGAAACCTGCAAACTTTTCAATAATATCCATCAGATACCTCATAGAACCACTCATATCCCCTAAAAATAAGAGCATATCATTGGCATAAGAGAGCCACTTTATGCTCCCTCCCTTCCCCATCGCTTACTCCCACAACCCCCTCATGCTGACATATTACTAACACTAAAGGTTCAATTGCTAGGGCAAATAGCAAGGGCGAGAGCGGGCACCCCTGCCTCGTCCCCCTCTTCAGTTCAAATTTCCCAGATAGGCACCCGTTTACCATCACCTGTGCGCTGGGCTTTAGGTACATGACCCTGACCCACCCAATAAACGAGTCTCCCAGACCAAACAGACCCATCACCTCAAAGAGGTAATCCCATTCTACCCTATCAAACACTTTTTCCGCGTCCATAGAGAAAACCCCCCATCCTGGCTCCTACCTGACCTGCCCGCCATATAATATTTAACAGTCTACGTACATTGTGATAGGACTGTCGTCCCTTAATGAACCCGGTCTGGTCTGTGTGGATCACCTCCGCCAAAAAAGTCTCCAGCCTCATGGCCAGCACTTTAGTTAGAATTTTCATATCCACATTGAGAAGAGATATCGGTCGGTAGGCTGAACATTCCGATTCCTCCTGCCCACTGTTATGTATCAGACAAATATTAGCCTCATAGCATGAGTCAGACAGTGTCAGAATCTGTCCCTCCTCCCATCTCTCAAATACTTCCTTCAATACATCTGCCATTTGCCCCCCCAGGATCCTATAGTACCCAACGGGAAATCCGTCCGGCCCACAGGCCTTTCCCTCCTGCAGTTTCTGTATAGCACTTAAGATTTCCATTCGTGATATAGACTGACTTAACATCTCCCTCTGCTCGTCTGTAATCCTCGGTATGGGCACTTCATTCAAAAACTCCCGGATACTCTTCTCCTGTCCCACATGCTCTGCCCTATATAACTTTTCATAGAAACTCGCAAAACGCTCTGCGATAGCCTTTGAACTCGTAATAACTTGCCCCCCCCCCCAATTCGCAGGATCCTAGTTGGGCACCTCCCTTTCTACATCAGCCTCACTAACATGGGCCCAGGCTTATTTCCCCACTCAAAGACCCTCTTCTGGCAGAAGAACCACGCCTTCCCTGCTTCCTCCTCAGAGAGAGTTCAGGTTTCCCGTCATTGTCAGCAACTGGACTTCCCTTTCTCCTCCTCCTACCCGTTTTTCCAGCTCTTTCACTTGCCTTTCTAATTCTTCCCTTTTACTCCATCTCTGCTTCTTAATCCTACCCACATATGCTATTATAGCCCCTCTCATGTAGGCCTTACCCGCCTCCGAGAAAGTGCCCCTAGAAACCTCACCCGTATTATTCATCTCTCTGTAAAACTTCCATTGTTCTACCAGGTATTCTTTGAATGCCTGATCCTTAGCCAAATATGTAGGGAACCTCCAGGTTGGGGGGTCTCCCTCACCTCCTCTCCCTGTAATTTTCAGTACCACCATAGCATGATCCGAAATGAAGATGGGGCTGTGGCTTATCTCCCTTATCCTCCCTCCCCAGCTCCTGGGCAGAAATATATAATCTAATCAGGACCACATCTTATGAGGGTTAGAATAGAACGCATACTCCAGTCCGGTGGGGTTGGCCACCCTCCAGCTATCCACCATGTCCAAATCTGCAATACCAACTTGCCACTGGCCCATAACCTCCGTTACTCACCCCTTACCTGTCGAATGATCCATTCTCGCATCCATCGTCCAATTAAAATCCCCTCCCATGATAAGACCAGGAAATTGCTCTTTGACTAGCAAGCTGAGCAAAGAGGAGTAGAAGTCGGATATCATGCAGTGCGCCAGAGACACATCCAAACGTAAGTGTCTCACCTTGCCATACCTCAGTAGCAAAATATATCTACCTCCTTAGGGTCTCTCACTATCCTTTTCACCTCAAAGAGTAGGTTCTTATGCAAGAGTATTGCCACCCCTCTTTTATGGGACGAGTAGGAGGCCGCTAAACACTTCCCCACCCAGTTCCGTACCAATTTAGCATGCTCCAGATCTGTCAGGTGAGTCTCCTGCAGCAAGGCCACCTGCGCCCTTTTACGTCTCAATGCAGTCAGGAGTGCAGTCCTCTTTACTGGGCTTGCTATGCCTTTTACATTCCAAGATATGACATTTAAGTTTATCAAGTCACCCATCCCATCCCACAGCATTTTCCATTTTTATGAGCATTTCCATTTGACATTATGTTGAAGGCACCTAGGGCATCACAAAACCTACAAGCATATATATATCTTTTCTCTTGATTTCCGCACTCTCGACCACCTCTCTCCAAGTATAACCAGGCAACTATCCTACTAACAAGCACTATATGAAATCTATCTATTCTAACATTTATAACTATCCCCCTCCAAATCTCCCCTCCATCCCCACCTCCCACCTCCCCCTTCTCATCCTTTTTGTTAATTCTCCTCATCCACCCCCTCTCAATTACACTAATTGCTAGCATAGCACAAGTGTAAGTTTAAAGACAAAAACAACAAACGTTCAATGATTCTCCACCACAACCGAGATGCGTGTCCCGCCATCCCCACCAGGTGTTCAGTTTTCTCTACCGGAACCTTCCCACCCCCGGAGTCCCCACCGTGATCCATCCCAGGTCCGAATTACCTCCTCCTATCTTAACCCTTACCCCAGAATTCCCCCCACACACATCGTCTCCTCCTAAGTACATCTATATCCCATCCAGCTATCCCCTTCCCTTTACCCTGCCTACTCCAATCTATCACTTCACTCCACCTCCACCCTTCAGACTCTACTTCTTCTACTCCATTCCAGCCCCCTAGTTTCTTTCATTGTACCCCAACCCTAACCTCCCATCCCCTTCCTTAAATCAGCTGGCAGAGGCGTATCACCGTGTCTAATGCCTTCGCTCACCCAGCCTAGGGTGGGGCCCATCCACCACATCCTCTGGTATTTGCTCATTCCCCCTCCTTTAATAAATCTATCCCTTTATGCCTCCCCACCAATTCCATGAGCCTCCACCTTCCACACCTCCATACAACTCTCGGCTGACCTAATCTAGCATGAGCCTCTGTGGGATCTCATCCCCCCTCTTTAAGAGCTAGTCCAATATATCTTCGGCTCCATACTGGTGTGCCTTCACACCTTTAAACTAACCCTTCCCTCCCCATCCCTCCTCCTCCTCCCCAATCCAACTCGTGGCTCAGTTTTCCCATCCCTCCCCTATTATCATGCCCCCCAACTCTCCCTTGACAGCAGCGGATGTAATTTTCATCGGGCCCACGGTATCCTGATCGATGTCAGAGAGGTGAGAAGTGCGGAGGTCTAGCCCTCGCCATCATATAAACACGTGCAAGGCCCTCCCCCACTCCTACCTTATGAGCCACAGTACTTTCTATGATTCCGCAGCCCTCAAGCCCCTAGGCTTTTGGCATTCCTTCCATAGTCCACCAGTCTGGCAAAAGAGAGCGTGCATCTCAGTCTATTCTCTAAATTGTTCACACCCCATTAGTCCAATTATCTTCAACTTCGAGTAGGCCATCATCCTCCTCCTCCTGCAGATGTCCCCCTCATAAAAAACAAAGTGTAACGGCGCCAACCAGAACATTCTGAAACTTATTCAATGTAAAGTCCAATTAGCAGGGAACATCACAGCATCACAGCACCAGAGCAATAACAACTCCTTGTAATCAGCTTTCTGCCTCCTCATGCTTCCCTTATCACCGCTCAGTTCACTTTTCTTTTAAGGCCCTTCACAAACCTCTCTGCTTTCTCAAGTTCCCAAAACGAGTAGGTCGCCCCTTCATGTTTGATTCGAAGCGTAGCGGGGTAAGTCAGGAAATTTTCCACCTTGAGGTTCCTTAACTGAGCCATCACTCTATTAAAGGCTTTCCACTTTTTAAGCAGCCGGGCCGAGTAATCCTGCGATAGGAACAGCCTGTGGCCTTCAAAGCTCAGAGGCCCCCAGGACCTGTACGCCTTCAGTGTTGCCTCCCAATCCTGGAAATTGTGAAAACGCATGATGATCTGGCATGGAGGCTGATCCGCAGGGGGCCGTGGCATTACCGCCCGATGAGCCCGCTCCAGCTTGACCCTGCCATTTTTCACCTTCAGGCCCAATAACTCAGGCAATACCCTGCTTCAAAAGTGAAAGGCATCATCCCCCTCTAATCCCTCAGGAAGCCCTCTGAGGCGTAAATTCAGTGAGCGATGATAATTTTCTTGGTAGTCGTAGGCCTCTTTGAGCTCCTCTAAATCTCTTTGCAGCATACAAACCTGCCCCGGGACCATTAGTACCTCGTCCTCCAGCCTGGAGATCCTTTCCTCCGCTTCCACCAATCGAGTGCTCTGGTGCGACTGCTGTTCCAATACCTCTTGCAGTTTGCCTTCCAATTTATCTTCTAGATTTATGAACCGTGGTTCCAGGGTTGCAATTACCTGCCCCTTCAGTTCCTTCCCCAAGGCCACCACCTCTGCCACAGAGAGCGAGACCAGGCCTGTATTCTCTCCTCCAGAGCTCGCCATCCCCTTTTTACTGGTCTTCCCAGTTGTTCGCTGACTTTTAGAGGGCATGGGCGTTAAATATTCATCCATTGCTCTTTCCTCCACCTAATACTGCTGTTCTTTTCGCTCCGGGATGAGAAATTCCGTATTTTAGTATTTAATTACTGGTTACCATGGCGGAGCAAGTGGGAGACACGTCTTCTCAGTTAGCTGCTCATTAGCACCCCCCTGTCCAATTTTAACCCATGCCTACCACTGTCACACCACTCCACTATCCATTCTGCCTGATATTGTCAAGCTCACCGATGACTGGATCTGTTTTGTCTATTTATTTTCCATGTAGTGTTTTACCTGACAAGTTACACCGAGGTGTGACATAAAATGTGCAGTGAGGATTTTTTTCTTTTAGTGGTGGTCGAGTGGTCAGCATGGCGTGACATCTTTTTGATGTTCTTTATGATGACTGTTGCTGGAGTGACTAACAACTAGTGGAATGAATCTGAGTAGAACCACAGCATTTTGTTTGCAGGCATGGGATCATTTTGAGCAAGAGGTTTTAAACCAAGAGTTTTAAGGCACTCAGTCTCCACTATAAACCGTCTGTTATACAGTACATTAGTGTGAACAGCCATGGATAACAGTGAAATGTTGTGCATGACGACGGGAAACTCGTTGCTTATGGATCTTATATTTTTGCAGCACTACAAGACTCCACAATAAAACCACCAGTGAGAGGCTAAACTGATTTTTTTTAAATGCATTGAATTTCAATATCAAAAGCCGATGAAATGCAGTATACAGAAAGTCGCGATAGCAGTGGGATTCCATTTCCCCTCATCCCTCACTGTCATCTGGTGCTGTGCTTTCATCCTTTAGGATGAAAAGCCCCATACCCAACTGTCTGGTTGAAGCTTGGCGTGTTGCTACTCTTTTCACTGGTTTGTTGCTTGGCGGTTCCAGGAGTGGCACATTGGTGTTTGTTACTTGTAAGGACTACCTAGATAAACGGCGAGCAGAAATAGGCACACGTGATCTTTTTGTATCTAGTCTCATCTGAGGTACGGCACCTCAGCAGTGCAGTACATCTTCCTGTCATACTGCACTTGCTCTGTTACATGGATTTTGGTACCGAGTGTGTGGCTAGAAGCTATATTGATGTTATGGTCCCAGGAGCTGAACCAGTGAAACAGACATCTGTCTCTCCCCCCCCCCACCAGTTTTCTACTTAGTCTTACTATACTTAATTTTCCCTAAAATATATATATTTATTGGTTAGTCTGTTTCCTAGGGCTCTGCTGCTGCCACCCTGTGCATGAGTGCCAGTTCATCTACCATACCAGATTGTACTGATGTACTGATGACAAAGCCGTTTTAGGGCTGGGGGCGTAGCAGGACTAGTGAAGTAGGGACCTACTATTCTTGGTCCTTTACCCCATGTATTTGACTGTACCCCATATGTGTACTATTTTATTTTCAGTACAACTGGTGGTATTTAAATGTTTCAGGGGAGACAGCAGTGTTAGTCCTTGGCTGTTCTTCACATCCACTGCTGCCCATATGCTTAACTAGCTTAAATAGCTTGGTGATGCATTTCATGACATGATTGCCACATCAGGAGCTGCAAAGAGCATTTAAAATGAGTAAGGTAAAATGCTGGTGGGGGGCATGGTGGCCATGAGCAGGAGTTCCCCAGCAACTGTAGGGTTTGCTGGTGCCTAAAAAGGCTATGCATGGTGATGGTAATCAACCAAGCATAAAACGTGTGTCATTTCATCCAGTCGGCATCAAATTATAGGACTGGTTACCTACCTACTTTCTCACTTCATGCTGCAACTTGAAATGGAACCTTGCAGTTCAGCAGCATGAAGGGGTGGTGTTGAATTTACATCAGTTTACATGCATACTTGCTAGAAAACTCGTCTGATATAACATCTTGTATTCCTGCAGTGTATACCATCGTTAAAGGGAAACATAGTGCCATCATCCGAGTTTTCGGAGGTGTGGCACCCTGTCTTCCAATTCCCTCATTGTGTTTGTAGGTGCAGCCACAGTTCGCCAGTGAATACTGCAGCTGTCTATGACAGCAATTGAAAATGCAGTGCCATACAGTTGAAAGGGAGAGAGCCACTTCAGTGAGCATGATCAGATAATTGAAGTGCTCTCTCCCCGCCGCCCCCCCACAATTGCCTGCAGATTTAACCCATGATTTGCACAGCACTGATGCAGCAGTGGTATTGGCATACAGATAGCTATGCAAACAAACATACAAGTGATTACACAAGCTGAACGGGACAGAATTTATACTAATGCTACTGACTGTTACCTCTTCTCTTACAACTTTGCGACTACAATGAAATAAAATATTGTATCAATCAAGTTACTCCACTAACCTCCCACTCTATAAATCCCTTCTCTGTCCCTATCCCTGGCTGAACCTCTTGTGACAGACCAACTCCGCAGCCAGTCAAAGGATAAAGGGCCCGCACTCAGCCAGTCAGCAGCGACACGGGGAGTGTCTCCATGCCAGTGTCAACACAGACTAAGGCTACTCCAGAGCCTGGATTTCTCAGTAGGCCAGAATGGGAAGAATTTTATAAAGTTTTAAATTGAATTAAAGTTATAGAAATTATCGGTAAAACTTTCTAAAACACAAAGGAAACGTATACATTTCAGCTTTTCAATACTTCATACGGAACTGACCGAGTCCGCAACTGGACAATTGCCCATTTTAAAGAAACCTATGTTGTATTATTAGAAAAGGTCCTGTGGTGCAGTACAAAGTTACGATTCACAAGCATTGGATCATAGTCTCACTAACAAATTAACAATTCAAACATTTCGTGTTTTACTTTTTGGCCCTTCAATGTCCCCTAGTAATTACATGCCGCAGTCTTGTCTCCAGTGTGCCTTTGGGGAGGAAATAATCCTACAGGAAAGCAATAGTCCTGACCAGGAAGTGTCGCTGGCATGGAGTGCAGTGCAATGCTATGGAAACACCCAGGGCTGGCAAACAGACATCCTGTAAGGAGAAAAGAGTGAGAAGGAATGCAGGAGCCTTGCAGATCCACCATGGTGATTTGAAAACGAGGCTGCAGATACACCGTGTATCGCTTTATTTTTGCAGCATTTTGTTTTCTTAAACTTTGGGGAGGATATATTAGCATTGTTCACTGTTAATAAAATGGCTACGCGCGATGGGGGTAATAGTATTCTTGTAGAATATTGTTTTCCATGGTGCTGTAGGTCTAAAAAGAAGTTTACATGGGCTCAATTCTTTCTTTTAGTGACTATCCTATATTTTGACATGTTTTGGCCATTTTTGTTTAATTAGTAATCAAATTTATATTACTGCTGCAACTGCTTTAAATCACTCACTTCTTAGCAGCTACATTCTGTTTAAGCAATATACCCCCATAGGGTGTGGGTTATGCTAGGATGGATTTACCACCCCTGGTGTTTTGTACACATCAGTGGGTAAATCCTAGCATTACCCACACCCTGGAGTGGTATATTGCTAGTATAAAGTGGTCCCATGGTTTTTTTTTGTATTTGTATTCTTTTTATGGCATTTTTATTGCTCCTCCAGAAAAAACAATTCTGTGCCCGTCTTAAGGGATTGGTTTACATGAACATGGGACAAAGTGTGCTAAAGGAATAATGCCTGACAGGGTGGGTGTTACGCTGGGATACCATTCCACCTCAGGTTGGGCCCCCATGGTGTCCAACACCCAAGAAGAGATATTATCCCAGCATAACTCCCACCCTGGAGGGCATTATTCCTATTATACTGTATTTCCTTATGGAATGGGGTGAGCACAAGGCCCAAACATGCCAAGGCACACTGTGACACTTGTTGGTGTCCGCAGGGTAGGGTGTGGTGAAATGGTGTGCCCATTATGCCCGACGACCCAAAGGCACACCCCAATGCCTGTCAGTCTCTGCAGGGGGGTGGTGGGGTTGGCTTCAGTTCAGTACTTCACTGCCATTCCTATTATGCATCTCTATAACTCCTACACTACCAATGTCAATGCCAGCAAGCAAACATTCGGCATTGACAAATGCTTGTTTTAAGTAATTTCTGTGGTCACACATGTCACAAAACTTTTTTCTTTTGCTTCCATTTCTTAAGTGTTAAGTATACACCTTTAAGAACTTGTGCTTAGTGTGCCAGCGTGCATGCAGAAGCATCTGCTCATGCACATCAGCACTCTAACAGCCGGGACTGGGATAGATATGGCCACGCAGTTGGCAGCAAGTGTACAAGTAAGTGGGAGCCCAGCACGTTGTGTCAAAGTAATAAACCACATGATGGTTTCAGGGCTCCCACTTACAGATCACATGACTGACACTGTGCTATGAGTACGTTTCTCAGCACGCCGCACAAACGGAGATCCATGATCCAACGCCAGGGCACTCATTTGAAAGGCAGAACAGGACAGCCAATGATGATCAGACAATCCAACATCAGTAACTGTAGGTACTGTCCCTTCTGTTCTGTCTTCACCAACAGTTGTGTTGTGGCATTGTTAGGAGAGGTTCTTCTGTGGCGCGAAGAGGCTAAGACCAGGGTGTCAACCGGTCGTTCTTCTCTCTGAGATTTACATTCATTTTTTTAAACTGTCTGTGCTGTGTGGCTGTGGTTCAAATCAGAACTTGTGAACAGAAAACCTCCTCATTTGAATAAAAAAACCTTTTTTATTACAAATCCATCCAGCCTGGCATGCAGACGTGGTGTGGGGTAAAGGGCTGGAACTCAGCTTGCTGCTTTTTGCAGCTATCTCTGTTCTCTCCATCTTGATATTTGTTATTTAAAAAAAGCAAACAAAAAGTGACAAAAATTCCTTCTACATTTTTATGTTTTTTCTAATATATCCAATTACATCCTAAGACCTAGTTCCAGCCGCTGCCTGAGTGAGAGGTAATTAGGAAAATCAGCCTTTGGTGCACTGTGCATATGGGGGCAGGGGCTGGCACATACAGCTTGCTGCTTTAGTTAGCAGCAGATCATAATGTTTTCTGGATCTGGTTTAAAAAAAGTTTGCTTTCGTATAACTTTTATTTATTTTAATCTAAACAGTTAAGTTCGTCTGCTTCACAGTCTGGTTCTGACACTTTGAGAGAAAAACAGCAGGCTTTATTTTACCGGAAGATCTGGAAAAGCTAGGGAGGTGGTCCAGGATATGACAGCTTGGTTTAATTCCAAGAAATGCAAAGCTATGCAAAGTTATGCATACTGGAGCCAGGAATCCTAGAACAGAATACTACCTGGATGGAGTCTGAGTATCTGCATCAGAGGACAAGAAGGACCTGGGAGTGATGATCACTAGTGACCTGAAGCACTCCATGCAGTGCAAGAAGGCAGAAGTAAAGGCAAGCAAGATGCTGCGTATCTAGATGGATCAGTAGTAGGAGAGAGGAGGTTATACTGCCCTTGTACAGATTACTGGTAAGGCCACATCTAGAGTATGGAGTTCAGTACTGGTGCCCATACCTCAAAAAGGACATTAACCTACTGGAAAAGGTTCAGAGGATGGCTGCAAAGATGATAGCTGGTCAGCAGGGTAAGGCATATGAGGAGCAGGGACCCTGGTTTTCCATTTTTTACCAGTAACACCGGTAACAATCACGGAATCCTGCTTGGTTTGCGGATTTTGAATTCTTGTACCGGTGCCTCACAGAAATTGCATGTCACTGCACAGAATCTCTAAGATTTCAGTATCTTTTTAAATTTTTTTTATTTTCTCTTTCTATGTCCCCTTCTCACAGCATCGGTATCCCTTAGCTTCACCCTCAGGTAATGCTCAGGAGCTCCTGTAGGCCTGCCCCTATCCTGCCCGGGTTGTACCCTCCCCCCAGGTGGAAAGTGAGGGGACCCTAGGTCACCCCTCTACACTCCCTTGGTGTGTGTCGGGCAGCCCAGTGGGTCCCTCATGGAGCCTGGTTATGAAGTCTGGGGCACCTGGGCCCTTCTGCCAGTGGCCAATGTGGGGTGATTGTTCCTGGTTTTCTGGTCTCTGTCCCTGAGGGCACCGGCACTAGAGATCCAAGTAGGTAGGTCACAGAGAGACATGCCACTGCTCCAGATCCTGGCTAGCGTCTTCCCCTCCTGATCACTCTGCAGCACCATTGCACCACCACTCGTGGTCACACCGGTGGTGGTAAAGAAGCAGGACCTGCAGCCCACACTCCCCGGAGGAGGAGAGCAGTCCCCCAGGTGCTCAATCCTACTCCCCTGGCCAGACCTCCAGCAACCCGAGTTTGCTTCTGACCCTGGGTCACTGGCATTGCAAGCAATAGTGCTACTGCAGTGCCAGCGGGGCCGACCCAGATTTCAGCATCTTAAAATAACTGCTGCTGTGTTTTGCATTATTTCTGCTTTGCTGTGTATAGAAACTGTAAGGAAATCACCTGCACTGCTTTGTTGTAATCAGCCATTCAGTTTAACCACCCATGCCTAGTGGTTAGAGTAACAAATGGTGATTGAACTGGATACATCCAGCAGACTTGGGTTTGAGTCCCACAACCTCCACTTGCATCCAAGCAAGTCACTTAACCTCCCAAGTGCTTCTAGGTCACTCCTTAAAATGGACAGTTCTGCCTAGTGGGCCTCACCTTCTTTATAAAGACATATATAAAAAAATACCAATATATGTTTACTACATCATAGAATAGTAGTCAGGGTACCATGTAATTTATCTGAGTTTTACTTGGGTTGCAATGATTTTGTATAGGTAAAGATAAATATTCAGATACATTTTATAAACTTGTTTTTAGATTTTAGTCAGGTTTTTTATTGTATTCTTTGCATATAAGCATCTAGGTTGTAGATTGCTAAACGTAGGATCACTGTTACCAACTAACTTATTCAAGTTTATAATCAGTAGGACCATCCAAAATCCTCAGTTGTTTGAATGAAAACTAGTATGAAAGTATATTCACAAAGAAGAAACTGCCTTACTACTTATGAAAAGACTTCACAGTTAGCACCGATTTAGGTGAATTGGATCATTTGCACCTTTTCTCCCACCTGCTGGTTCTGTCTCTGTGACAACAAAATGTTTTCTGATAGACTGCTTAACAGAAAGCAAATGTTAAGTATTTAAGAGTACTTAACAAGGTAAGACCCCATGATGCTGGTGGGCAGAGTAGTGCTCAATTCACATCTGAACAAAGACATGAAAACTGGGAGACACCCTTTTCATGGACACCAAGTAGAAAAAAAAAGCATCCACATGTCTGGGAGATGCATGAATCCATTTTAAGGTCCTCCACTAATCACTTGTGGATTTTTTAGGTGAAAACACTTTATTTCAAAGAAGCAAATTCAAGCAGTTTTTTTTTTTGCTCCTCCTATCCCCTGGCCATCCACTCCTTCAGGCCTGCCAAGGCCCCCTACCACTGCTGCTGAGTCCTGACCACTATCCACTGACCCTTACTGCTGTGCTACCAGGTAACCCAAAGTAACCTGTCATTGAGGGGCCCTATCCCTGTGGAAGGCTACCAGGAGGAGAATTGCCCCAAAGAGCTTCCTGTGTATCCTGGGCATGTTGGGGGTCAGAACAGACACATGTCTGGGGCTTCTGGTGTATGCTGGGACCAGCAGCCATCCTTCAGTTGGCCAGCAGGTGTTTTCCCATTTTCTTGGGAGCATGACAGGCTACATGATGTCAAGGCACAAGCCTACATCTGTCACACTCCTCCCGCAGTGAGGACTGATGTTTTGTCATGCCTCTGGCCTCCACCATGGGCCAGCAAATGCTGAGCCATGAACCCACCCTCCCTCTCAGGAGAAGGGGAGTGGTCATTGGACACTCAAGCCTTCGCCCACCAGCTGGCCCTCCAACACCCAAGTCTGTTCCCTAACCCTGGTCAGCAGTGTCACAGGCAGATATCCAATTCAGGCAGTTAAATTATAGATAGGAAAAAACAAAGGTAGTCCACCTTAGTGGTGATGGTTCAGATTAAGTCACGTCTGAGTTCTAACAAGCAAAGAGACCAAGTCATTTGTAACTTGTGATTGTGGGGTGTGAGTGTTGAAAGGGGATCATAGTGCTGTCACTACTGCCATCACCCCAGAGGATGTGTACTGCATTGTTGCTACTGCCATCACACCGAAGGGGTAGGAGCTGTAGTGCTTCTGCCATCACCACTGGTGGATGGGGTATGTAGGCCTGCTGCCATCCCACCCTGAGGGATGGGGCCATAGTGCTGATACTGCCATCACACATGAGGAATGATGACCATAGTACTGCTGCCATCACACCTAAGGGATGGGGGCCATAGTGCTGCTGCTTCTGTCACACCAGAGGGATGGGGGCCGTAGTGCTGCTTCCATCACACCTTAGGGACGGGGGCTGTAGTGTTGCTGCTGCTATCACATCTTGTACCTAAAATAACTTTAAATTGGTTCAAGGATGGAAGGATGTATAATAGTGAAGGTCAAAATTGCTAAAATGCATGTTAGCAGAGTTAAAAATTGTTAAATAAAGTACACAAAACCAAACACCGGTAAAACTGGATTTTGGCTTAGCAGACACCGGTGACAATACCGTTTTTTACAATGTGCAAAATGGAATATGCCCTTTCTCAATCCCGGTAAACCAGTGTCCCTGATGAGGAGAGGTTGAGGACACTGCACGTGTACTCCCTGGAAGATAGGGGAGAGAGAGGGGACATGACTGGGACCTTCAAGTACAGTACTTGAAAGGGATAAATAAGAGTGATAAGGAGAGTCTCTTTAACCATAACATGAGGGGGAACAGTCTTCAGCTGGAGGGTGGGAGGTTTAGGAGGGAGGTCAGGAAGCACCCCTTCACAGAGAGGGTGGTGGACACTTGGAATGTGCTGCCAGAAGAGGTAACCTCATTGAAGACAGTGGGAAGCTTTAAGAGAGGCTGGAACAGGCATGGGGAGGGTAAGGGTCATGGGTAGGGAGGATGGGGGAGTGGGGAGGGAAGGCAGGGACATTAGCTCAAGCTATGGACCCTGCGATACAAGCAGACTTGATAGACCAAATGGCCTTCTTCTGCTGGCTTCTTCATATGTTCATATGAATGTGGGGGTAGGAGCTGCCAAGGCCACTCAAACAGATTGTTAATTTATCAGCTAACCAGATCATCTTGGTTTATTGAAAATGACAGAAAAAAACTCATAGTCCAGTCCACTTCTTATATATCTAACAGTCTTTAGTCCTAGTCTGAGAGTCCAGAGTACCAGTCTGGTGAACGAGAGGGCAGGGGCTGGCACAGAGCTATAGTTAGCTGGTTTTGCAGCTATCATCATCTTGATTTAACAAAAATAAATTGATTTTGAATTTAATTTTTATTTATCTGGAGTCTAGCAGTGTTCTGTTTTGTCTGAGCTACTACTGAACTAGGAATAGTCATGCTTCACCTTAGTGAATTAACTTTGAATTTGAATCACTAATTAAATGGTTGAAGTTCATTGAACCTATTATTGCAAGCCATAACTTGTCTGAGTTGGCTAAAATTGATAATGGACATTCGCAAGTTTTTGATCAAAACAAATTGTTCTGAACCGCCAGTGCCTAATCAACGACAGCAGTGGCAGGATGTTACAACACCTCCAGGCCCAATTGTATCAGCTTCTGGTAAGTCCTTAGTTGCAGTATGAGCACAGCAAGAGGATCATCTCATATCTTCAGAGATAGTGAGTATGAGTAGGTCTTCTTCTTCTATCACCGCAGATACCATAGAAAGAGATGATTTGACCAGCCCAACTGTCCTTGTGGATCTCGGAGAAAAATGCTATGGACCTGATCAACCACATTTGCTTGATTCTCCAAAGAGAATGTTTGAGAAACACAACCAATCATTTTCTGTTTTCCTTTACACGAAATTTCCTTGGATTGAATATTCAGTTCAACAAGATGCTATATTCTGCTTTCCATGCCGTCACTTTCATACTGAGACAGGCTATTCATTTATCAAAAAAGGTGTGAGAGATTGGAAAAAACTCTTAGAAAAGTTGTCTAAACGTGCCGTTTCCCAAGTTCATGTGAAATGTATGGAAAAGTGGCAATGCTTCAAACTTAGTCAAGAAACTGGTTCAGTAGCTATGAAACGTTCAGCAGCCCATAAAACTATTGTTGAAAGAAATCAGGATTATCTTGCCAAGGTTTCTGACACTGTGAAGTTACTTTCAAAACTTGGTTTACCATTTCGAGGGCACGATAAGGGAAAAGAATCTAAACTGAAAGGAAATTTCCTTGAATTTTGTGATTTCTTTTCAATATATGATGAATCTTTCAAGAAAATTCATGAAAGTAATTTTAACTACACAAGAAACAATATTTTCAGAGCAAGGAACAAGATCAAGGCTTCTTTTTGCTAGGCAGAGTTATTGTTTGTTACTATTTTCTTTTGTTCTCAAAAGGTTTAATATTGTTTTGTGCTTACATTTTACTGCTGTAATCTTCTCTGATTCAAATTGCTGTTGCAGGGCATACTTTCTGCTGCATCATTACAGGGTGTGCCTACAGGTTTGTTAATGTTTTGTGCTTACAGATTATTGCTGTAATCTCTGATTCAAATTGTTTCTGCAAGATATACCTTCTCTAACTGCTTTATTTTTCTCTGTAGTAAAGTGCTTTTTGCAGGGTATATCTTCTGTGAAATTGTTACAGGTGGTGTGTACAGGGTTTACAGCTTTATCTATCATTAGACTAAGCTTTCAGGGCTACTGCATTGTTGTTTGTTGATTGTTTCTGCTCTTACCTCCTTGTTTCTTTCATCCATGTTTTTTTTTCTTTTCAGCAGGGGAAATGCCCAGCCACCCATTCCAATCCCCAACCACCCCATGCTACATTCCTTTTATGGAGTAGCACATTCTTGACATTTCCTGTAGTGAATCAGGAAGGGGAGGATCAGAGGGGTATCCATACAGTGACCTCACTTACAGGGGCACAAGTAATTTAACTTGTTGCAACAAGTTATACAAAAAGAAAAACAAACAAAAAACAAACTAAAAAAAATCTTCATTTTGCTTTCATTTTCCTCCTAATTACTTGGACCAGGTTATAAACTCAACAACTCAACTGGAATGGATATTATTAACTGCAGGCACTGTGGGACACTTTTCAAAAGGGCAGTTATACAGGATTTAGGATGCTGTCCTACATGCTGGACCATTGGAGATCTAAGGACTCAGCTCCAGGCAGCATGGGCAAATATTGCACACCTCAAATCGCATATTCAGGAGGAAATATATTATAAGAACTGCCTGCCATCTCCCCAACATCCAACTGAAGTACCTCAACTGCAGAGAATAGTTGGTCCGGGAGGTTGGCAGGTAGTTAGAAGGTGCCAATTGAGTGCTTCATCACACAGTGCTCTCCAATGAATCACTTCTACAAACTTTATAAAAGCTACAAACAGATATCTGCCTCTAACTCCAAAATCAAACAAATGGGTAGAGGACACTGCAGAGCAGGATACTGCTGTACAAGAGTTATCACTACAAAACTCTCCCAAAACAGGGACCAAAACAAAACAAAAAAAGGCAAAAAGGAAATCCAAAACACTTCTGATCATAGGATACTCCATGATTCGGGGAGTTGATACCTACCTCCAGCCGGGGGTAATGGTCAGATGTCTCCCAGGTACATCATCATGGAGAGACACTGACAGCATTGCTAAAATCATGCAGGAAGCAGGAGAAAACATCGATGTCTTGGTGCACAGAGGGACTAACAATCTCGCCAGCCTGTCAGTTGTGGAGACCAAGGAACACCTGACCAGGCTGGGAGACAAACTGTCATCCATTTCATTCTGTATCTCTTTTTCTGAGATCCTTCCAGTCTGGGAGACTGGGGCAGATGGATGGAAGGTCAGAGAAAGGGAGACAGGGGAGACAAACATGTGGCTGAAGGGCTGGTGCCAGGAAAAAGGACACAAATTTGTAGATAACTGGCAACAGTTTTGGGAGATTGAAAGTTCTTTAAATTTGATGGACTGCATCTGACTAAGGAGGGAGTCAGTGCATTGGGTCAGAAGTCTGATGTCTTTGCAGAATATTTAAGCTAGCCAATGGGGAGAGGGCTGCAGTACCCAGTAAATCGAATGGGAAGAACACCCCTCCCCCCCTCAGTTAGTGATCCAACAGGAGTTCATCATGTTTGTAGTTCATTTGCATCACCAGGTAAGGAAAAAGGTCTGGCTTCCCATACAATGTGCAGGGGAAACACCGGACCTTGCCCAACAACTAATGCACCAAAAACTGGCCAATAGAAAATCATGTACACAAATGCCCGCAGTCTGGTAAACAAGATCCTGGACCTGCAGGTAACAATGACAGAGGCTAAACTGGACATAGTAGCCATTAGCGAGACATGGTTCACCAGTAACCACACTTGGGAGACTTCAGTACCTGGCTATGTATTGTTCAGAAGAGACCGAGGTGCAAAAAGGGGGGGAAGAGTGGCCCTATATGTCAATGAAAATATCAAAGCTACAGAAATTCAGATACACATAAGGAGCCAGAAGAACAGTGGGTCACCCTGGAAACAGGAAGTGGGACAGCCATAAGAACTGGGGTTGTCTACAGGCCCCCAGACCAGGGGGAGGACATTGGCACATTACTGTTAGAAGATATACAAAACATGACAGCTAAAGGGGAGGGTCTGGTAACGGGAGACTTCAACATGCCAGATACAAATTGGTCAATACTAGCAGGAACATCCACCAGAACTGGACATATAGTGGATTTCCTGCAGGGAGAGGCCCTCAAACAACTGATGCAACAAGAGACAGGGCTATCCTAGATCTAGTACTGACTAACGGGGAAAGGATCACAGATCTCCAAGTAGAAGGACACCTGGGGGCCAGTGACCATCACATGATATGGTTCAATGTTGCCACTAGAACTAAATTGTCCCATTCTAATGCAAAAAAAAGGACTTTGGAGGAGCTGACTTTGATAAGATGGCCAACAGAGTTAAGCTAACCCTGGCAAGAAAAAATACAGGTGAGGGGTACAGGCAAAGCGGGCAAGCATTAAGGATGCAATACTTGAAGCAACATCCCATTGTGTTATGGAGAAAAGCAAGCACAAAAGAAGGAGGAAACCACTTTTGCTCTCAGAAACAGTAGCTGAAAAGATCAGAGCCAGAAGGTTGGTCTTCAGGAAACATAAGGGAATGCAGCATGATGAAGATAGGAAGGCATACCAAACTTCCCTAAGGGAATCAGGCAAGGCAGTAAGGCAAGCAAAAGCCCAAACCGAGGACACACTAGCATGAACAGTAAAAGAAGGGGACAAGACTTTCTATAGATACATTAGTGAAAGAAGAAAGTCCAGAGGGGGTATTGCTAAGATCAAAGGGGATAAGGTGGAGTGTGTGGAGGAGGAGGAGGACAAAGGAAAAGCATCTATCCTAAATAGATACTTCTGCTCAGTATTTACTGAAGAGAAGGTAAGGCAGGGCCCACAGCTCAGCGGCATGGACACAGGGGGAAGGGAGGTGTGCGCAAGTCCCTTCACAAAAGGAAGGGTCCTACAAGAGCTCACTAAACTCAGGGTGGACAAGGCAATGGGACCAGATGGCATACATTCCAGGGTACTAAAGGAGCTAAGGATGGAACTAGTGGAACCATTATCACAACAGTTTAGTGAGTCTCAGGAGAGGTCCCAGAAGACTGGAGAAGGGCTCACGTGATCCCGCTCCACAAGAGTGGTATCAGGGAGGAGGCAGAGAACTACAGATCAGTCCGTCTTACCTCAGTAGTGGGCAAGATTACAGAGGCACTCCTTAAGGAAAGGATAGTGCAACACCTGGAATCCATAGGAGCACAGGATCCAAGACAGCATGGGTTTACAACAGGAAGGTCCTGTCAAACTAATCTCATAGATTTCTTTGACTGGCTAACCAGAGTGGTGGACCAAGGGGGTGCAGTTGATGTCACCTACCTTGACTTCAGCAAAGCTTTCGATACTGTTCCACATGAAGATTGATTAATAAGCTGGGTAGGCTCGGGGTGGGTCAGAAGTTGGTCAACTAGGTGGCAAACTGGTTGGCAGGCAGAATACAGAGAGTAGTGGTAAACAGTATACAGTCAGAACAGATGTAGCTCACAAATGGGGTACCTCAGGGATACGTTCTGGGGGCCAGTCCTCTTCAATGTCTTCATCAGTGACATTGCTGATGGACTGGAGGGTAAGATTTGTCTGTTTGCAGATGACACCAAGATCTGCAACAGAGTAGATGATCCAGATGGGGTGGGCAGAATGACAAGCGATCTGGATAAACTGGCAAAATGGTCAGAAGAGTGACAACTGTGGTTGAATGCAAAGAAATGCAAGATTATGCACATAGGCAAGAGAAACCCTGAAGCAATCTATAGGTGGGGAGGAGAGTTGTTGGCAATCATAAGGGAAGAAAGAGACTTGGGCATTGGCATCACAGATGACCTGAAACCATCCTAGCAGACCACTAAAGCAGTAAGTAAGGCTAGGGGGATGTTGGAGTGTATTAACAGGGGTATCACAAGTCATAAGAGGGAGGTAATAATCCCCCTTTACAAGGCACTGGTTAGGCCCCATCTGGAGTACTGTATGCAGTACTGGAGGCTGCACCTTCACAAGGACATTAACACAATGGGGGCAGTCCAGAGAAGGGCAACCAAAATGGTGCAGGGACTGCATCAGAAAGCATATGAGGACAGATTAACAGATCTCAATATGTATACCCTAGAGAAAAGGAGGAGGAGAGGTGATATGATCAAAACATTCAAACATCTTAAGGGCATTAACAAGGTGAAAGAGTCTAACATATTTCAATATAAGAAAAATAGCTGGACAAGAGGACACAGCATGAGATTAAAGAGAGGCCGATTAAGGGGTAATGTGAGGAAGTTCTTTTTCACAGAAAGGGTGGAGGATGCATGGAATGGCCTATCTCAGGAAATTGTGGATATGAATACAGTGCAGGGCTTCAGTCAGGTATGGGCTAGGCATAAGAGGCAATACAGATGAGTATGAATAGATAGGCCATTGACAGAGAAAAGACCAATTGCACATTCATAAGATAGAAAAAATGGCAGACTGGAATGGCCTCGTAGTCCTTATCTGCCATCATCTTCTATGTTTCTGTGTTTGATGGAATAGTGAGAGTGCCTTCCTTCATATGAGAACAACCCAGGTCACACTGTTCCTTTCTTCTCCTATGTACTTTGGTGAAGCAGTGAGAGTGCTTCACATTTTTTATTAAGAACAAATTCTGTGACTGATTGAACATTTACCCTGCCTATGTGAGAGATAGGTTTGGGGATTAAATCCTCAGAGGTGAGAGCTCTGAGGGTCCTTACCATTTCAATACTTCAGTGGTATATAGGTGGAAAAGTGACTGGGGCTCTGTGCCCAGACCTTTTGAACTCTTTCTGAGGAACTAAAAAACCTGTCTGAAGGGGAAGAGTAGTTGTTTTATTTGTTTTTTTTGTTAAGGGCTCTCCTTCACTACATGAGAGGTGGGGGGGGTTGGTTTAATTTAGTTTAAAATAATTTAATTATTGTTTTCTTTTTAGAAATTTGTTGTATAAGCTATTTTTTAAATAAGCTAGTGGTGTTGATGGTGATAATTAAAATCTGTTGATTGACAGTAGTTTTTAACATTGGCAGCATGGACCAAGTTTCAGTGGGCAGGCGCTAGTCCCCCTCTAGGCTGAGGGACTTACGTCCCCCGTTGCAACCCGAAGTATATAGGCATTGTCGTGCCTTGGGGATTGCATGGAGGAGGTGAAGAGGGAGGGGGGTTCTTCAGCTGGGGGGAGGAGCGGAGTGGGTGGATAAGGTTGGTGAGGTCAGGGAGATGCCCTGGGGCGAAATGGGTCCAGGAAAGGGGTCTGCGATGCCTGGTTCCCATACCCAAGGGTTCCACTGATAGTGGGCAAGTGGCCCGCTCCTCCAAGGCCTCTCATCCAACTCGGGGTAGTGTTATGCAATGCCAAGTCTATAAAGAACAAGACAGCAATTATTGCTGATCTTGTTGAGTCATCTGACCTGGCTTGCATCACCAAGACCTGACTGGATGAGAATGCTGGTCCCATATTGGAGTCAGCTGTTCCAGCCAGGTACTCGGTGATACATTGCCCGAGATTGGATCAAAGGTGGAGGTTCGCTATTTGTTTTAAATCAGAATTGGACCTTGTAGAGGTTCCAGTGAAGACCTCTAGATCCTTCAAATGTATCAAGGGAGCAGGTGTGGGCAGCAGAATCTTACTCGTCTACCATCCACCCGGTGAAAAGAAAGTGTTTCTGCAGGAATTTGCAGACTTCTTGGTCGACCTGATGTCGGAACCCTCCAGGTGGTTGGTCCTGGGGGATTTCAATGCCAGGGTCGACGATGAACTCTCCCATTTTGGTCAAAACTTTCTCCAACTGATGATTTTGTTGGGCTTTGTACAGGCTGTTACCGCTGCAACCCATATTCAGGGTCACTCTCTAGATCTGGTGTTCACCCTGGGGATGGAGATCACGGAACTGGTGGTGGAACCAGTTGGGTGGTCAGACCATCACTCTATAAGGTTCAGTTTCGCAGCCCCCCATGAGACCAACCCATTTGGAGATGGTTCAGTACCACCCTTTGAGGGGTGTTACTCCTGAGAGTGTGATGGTGGTGCTGGACCTATCGAGTTGGCCTATGAAGTACATGGAACCAGATGCCTTAGTAGTGCACTATAATAATATGATGCTGAAGGCTCTGGATTCCATAGCACCCGTCCATGTTCATGCCCTCTCCCTCTGCCCTCAGTCCTCTTGGTTTGATGGGACATTGAAGGAGTTGAGGAGAGTAGGGCAAAGATTGGAACGCTGCTGGCGGAAATCTTGCCTGGAAGGTGACAGGCTTAAATTGATTGCCCATTATATGGACTACCAATCAGAAATCTCCCATAACAAGACAGAGTTCCTGTCCAGGGAGATAGCTGCATCAAGGAATTGACCAGCTCATCTCTTCCCGACCATGAACAGGCTGTGCAATCCAGCCTGCCTGTGGGGTCAGAGAGCTTTTTCACAAATAAAGTGTGATGAGTTTGCTCAGTTCTTTGATGATAAGGTGTCATCGATCAGGTTGGTGATCCACAAAACACATTCAAATGAGCATGGTAGTGATCGATGCGAGGTTACAGGCCCTCGGTCTGCCTGGACAGATTTTGACCAGCCAACGATCATGGATATCATGAAGATTGTCCAAGGCTTGCAACTGACTTGCTGTAGTTTGGATCCTGATCCTACGCACCTCCTAGTGGGGTAATTGAATGCGATCGGACCAGTCCTTGCTGAGATAGTCTGGTGCTCATTGGACCTAGGGTGTTTCTAGAGTCTCTGAAAGAGGCTATCGTGACACCCCTTTTAAAGAAACCTTCCCTTGACCCAGACTGTCTTGTTAACTACAGACCGATCTCTAATCTGCCCTTTTTGGGTGAGTTTATTGAGAAAGTAGTCGTGTTGCAGCTCGATGACTTTCCTACCACCCATGAAGTCTATGATCCTCTCCAGTCCAGTTTCAGTAAGAGGCACAGTACCGAGACGGCATTGGTTCAAGTATTGAATGATCTCCTAATAGCGAGAGATCGGAGGAGCTGCTCAATCTTGGTCCTCCTTGATCTCTCTGTAGCGTTTGACACCGTGGACCAAGGGATGTTAATAGAACACCTGCGGCTACTCTGTGGACTGTCAGGGACAGTCCTTAGGTGGTTCCATTCTTTCCTCATGGGCAGAACTCAGAGGGTAGTATCAGGAATTTTTTCCTCTGCTCACTATGCTCTGCCTTGTGGGGTGCCGCAGGGTTCTGTGCTTTCCCCCATGTTGTTCATGGTGTATATGCTGCCGTTCGGAGACATCATAAGGCATTATGGGCTGAGTTTTCAGTGCTATGCAGATGACACTCAGCTCTATATGTTCTTTGTACCCAAACAGAATGACGCATTATCAGTCTTTAACAACTGCCACGCTGAGATTCAGGACTGTATGAGTGCTAACTGGTTGAGACTGAATCCGGACAAGACTGAGTGTTGGTGGTGGACCCGGGTCACCATGTAGAGAAGTTGACTCCTGGGTCTCTCTGTGGCCTTGTGTTGGGGGTAATCAGTTGAGACCTTCTGAACAGGTACAGAATCTGGGTGTAATACTTGACAGCGAGCTGACACTGAAGACTCAGGTGTCAGCCATTGTCAAGTCTTCCTTTTACCATTTGAGGAATATAGCCTGGATAAAACATCTTGTTCCACATGATGACATCCCTGTGTTGGTTTACGCCTTTGTTTCTTCGTGTCATGATTACTGTAATGCTCTATATCTAGGGTTGCCGGGGGTGGATCTCTGTTGCCTGCAGCTGGTGCAGAATGCTGCAGCCAGGTTGTTGACTGGGTTACCAAGAACTTGCCATGTCACACCTGTGCTGTGTGAACTGCACTGGCTGCCGGTGCAATGGAGGATCACCTTCAAGGTCGCGTTGCTGACCTATAAGAACCTACATAGACTGGGACTGGGCTACTTGCAAGACCTCCTTCAGCCCTACCGCCCTCTCTACCTACTGTGTTCTGCCGATGAGAGATTGCTAGAGATTCCCATGGCTTGTTTTCAGTCATCTGGGGCCAGAGCTTTTTCTTTCATGGCCCCAACCCTGTGGAACTCTCTACCTCATCAGATTAGAGAGTGCCTGTCCACAGAGTCATTTAAAGCCTCATTGAAGAGCTACTTATTCAAATTAGCTTTTGAATAAGTTTATCCTGTTGTCTTTTAATTGTTTTTATATTTGTATTTATTGTTGATGTATGTCAATTTTGTTATGTATTTGCACTTGGGTATTTTGAAAAGCGCATTACAAATAAACATTGATTTGATTTGATTTGATTTTGTATGTTTCAAAATGAAGTGCTACAGATTTGTGCAGATTGGTTTGCAAAGAAATTGTAGGGGCAGTGAGTAAGACTGGTTTCTTTACTGTACTTGCAGATGAAGTCAGGTCATTTAAGACAGCAGCTTTATTTTTGCATCAGATATGCAGAAAGTTTAGAAGTTAAAGAGAGGTTCTTGTGCTTCATTAATTGCTCAGCTTCCAGAAATGTTAATGGCATTAATAATGCCACAAAGAAAGTTTTAGAGACAACTGGACTGTAGAATCTGCCAATAGCTGCAGTCTTATGATGGTGCATCTGTAATGTCAGGACATATTACTGGAGTTCATCAGTCAATGAAAGAAGACCGTCCATTAGCAATGTATGTACGTTGTATGGCACACAAACTCAGCCTTGCACTTGTAGAATGCTGTAAAGTCCCTCGTACTGCTGTGGGTTTTTTTTTTAGTGTAATTGAGAAGCTGTATTCAGTTTTTGCTGAGTCAACCAATCATCAAGAGTTTCTCAATATGCAGAAAGCTTTGGGTCTAAAGCAGCAAGAGATACTGCAGTTGAATGATATTTATTTATTTTTTTTATTTATTGTTGAGATCAGTTTTACAACCTTTGAGTCAAAGACTCGTTTACAAAGGTACCTCATCAAAAAAGGGGGGGAGACGACAATAGAGTGAGGTTAGGACAGGGATGATGGACAGGTTAGATACATAAAATATACATTTGGAGAGTGCAGACAGCGAAGCTGTACTGGAGCAAACTTGTGTAAGGTACTAACATCGGTAAAACAACAGGAGATACATTATTCAATTTAACAACATGTCACAAATTAATATGTAGAGTTAAAAGGACCGGACGGCGAGGGGCTTGAAAAGGTTAGAAGGGACCGGCACAGGGCAGCTACAAACACTTACAGCATCGGTTGTCAATAATATGCTGGTGGAGGGCGATTTTGAGCGCCAATGCCTGGGATCTTAGAGATGGTTTCAGGAAGGAGTTAAACCAGGGCGGGGCTAGGTGATGGAAAGATCTTTGGCAATGGGAGGTCCTTGCTCTGGGAACGTTGAAGGTGGCTGTGGCGGGGTACCGGGTTGGCAGGGACCTAGCAGCCCGCTGCAAAGGTCCAGAGACCCCAGGTGGGCAGAGACCTGACATGGATTTTTTGGCCAGTAGGCAGGTTTGATATTTCAGTCTTTCCTCAAGAGTGAGTATTTTTGTGGCGGAATATAGCAGACAGGTGTGGGTTCTGCTGTGGGCACCGGTAAGGAGCCTACAGGCTTTGTTGATGGAGGTCTGGACTTTGGATAAGGCAGAGGCGTCAGCAGCAGCGTAAACAGGGAGTCTGTAGTCAGCCAGTGATAATACTGATGAGGTGATGGCTAGTTTTAAGGCGGGTTCGGGGAGACAGTCTTTGTGGCGGTAGAGAAGACCGATCCTGGGGTTCATTGCAGATGCCAAAGCTTTAAGGTGGGCGTGGAAAGTAAGGCCGGAGTCAAATGTGATGCCCAGGTACTTATAGGACGAGACCTGCTCCAGAGGGAGGGGCATGCTGGTGGTGATGTGGAGGGGAAAGTCCCTGGCATTGTTTTGCCGATGAGAAAATAGCATGGACTTAGTTTTCTTTAGGTTCGGACTAAGCGTGATTATTGAACCACTTTTCGGTTTGGAGGAAGGCACTTTGCAGCATGATTTGGAGTGGGAGTGGGTCAGGGTGTGATGCAAGGATAACAGCGTCATCAGCATAGAGTAATATTTTACTGGAACAGGAGCTGGGGAGGGTGTTCAGGAATAGGCTGAAAAGGGTCGGGCCAAGGATGGAGCCTTGGGGGACACCTGAGTGTACAGGAAGGTAGGAGGAGAGGATCCCATTTAGCTTGACTCTTTGGGACCTGTTGTGTAGGTAGCTTGCGAACCACTTCAGGGGGCCGGCTGCGAGACCCAGTACGCTAAGGGAGTTTAGTAGCAGGGGGTGGCACACCGTGTCGAAGCCTTGGACAGGTCTATAAAGACCGCCCCTGCGTAGATGACCTTTGTCAAGTGCTGAGTGACTGTGGTGGAGAATTCCAGAAGGGCAGTGGATGTGCGTGGCGCAGGGCGAAACCGTGTTGCTCTGGACAAAGAAGGTTGTAGTTAGTAAGATATTCCGAGAGCTGTGTGTTCACTATTTTTCTAAGGCTATGGATGGGGAAGGATGGAGATGGGCCTGTAGTTATTAGGCAGAGTGTGGTCCCCAGACTTGTGGATGGGGTTACTTCAGCTTGTCAGGCCTTAGGGAATTGGCTGAGGCATAGGGATTTGTTAATGATAAGCGTCAGCGGGGTAAGCATGACATCCAGCACGAGTCGAAGTATCCTGGAGTCAAGAGGGTCATTGATAGGGTTCTGAGAGGCGAGGGATTTTATTAGGAAAGGTTTGGCATCGTGGGGTGAGATCATCCGGAAGTGGAATTGTGGCCTGGAAATGGGAGCGTGGGTGGGTTTTGCAACCGGGTCTGAAAAATGGGCCGGGAGGACAGCACTTAAGTCAGTGAAGGTTTTATTAAGGCAGTCAGCAATACAGGTGGGGTCAGTCGAGACAGTCCCATTTATGACAATCTGGGATGGAGGGGGGGAGCGGGTCTTACCATTTAAATCTTTAATGTTGTCCCAGAAGGCTCTGGATGAGCCCCAGGAGGATGTCAACGCAGCCTGGTAGAATTTAGCTTTAGCCTGCTTGATTGTCCAGGTGCATTGATTACGGGCTGTCCTGTAGGCTTGCCTGTCAGCAACCCTACCGGAGTCATTAGCTAAGTGCCAGAGGTTATCTCTCTTTTTTAGTTGTTGGATCAGTGCAGGAGTTATCCATGCAGCAGTCCGTTTTTTTATCCTAGGAGTGTTAAGGGGTGCATACAGATCACAGGCGTGGTTGAAGGCCGTGGAGAGGTAGGTTAGGGCAGAGTTAACGCCGAGCGCCTGGCCAATGGGGACCAGTCGATATGGGCGAGGTGACGCTTGAGGTTGGCGAGACCTCCGGGAGAAAACGTGGCGAGGGGTCCTGCTGTACCCAGGGCTGAGGGGGGAGGACCAGAAGCAGATGACGGGGAGTGGTCACTGAGTGAGTCCGCAAGGACTTCAACGGAGACTATTTTATGAGGTCGGTTAGAGAGGATGACATCCAGGAGGGCTAGTTCCTGTTACTTTGTTAAGTCTAGTAGGCTGAGTGACCATTTGGGACAGGTCAAAGGCTGCAAGCTCATTCTTCAAATTATCAGCCCGACGGGCTGAGCCAATTGGAATTTAAGTCACCCATTATAACTGTTCAGCTTCGGGGTAAGGTAGCCAGGTAGTCAAGGAGAGAGGTGGCCGCAGAGTCTTTGTTAGACCCCGGGAAGATAAGCCGCAGTTAGATAGAGCGGACCGCGTCCAGGGTAGGGTGTGACTTTTAAGGTGATGGCTTGCACCCCATGGTTTAGCTCAGGATTGGGGAGGGCAAGCCCGAGGACCGAGTTGCGCAAGTAGATAGCACACCCCCCTCCATGCCTGCCCATCCTATCGGCCCTGAAAATGGTCAAACCAGGAAGGGAGATGGCAGAGTCCGGCATGGGGGAGGAGAGCCAGGTTTCAGCAAGCAGGAGAATATCCGGGGAGTGTTGGGTGACCCAAAATTGGAGGGCTGCAGTTTTCTTAGGGAGACTGCATATATTAATGAAGGCAATTCGAAGGCCTTTGCCATCTGTGGGCAGAGGCGTGGCTGGGATGACAGGCCCGGGGTTTGGGTTCACATTGCCGGAGAGCAGGAGCAGCAGGAGAATTAGGCACCTCGCATGATGTTTGTAGCTGGCGGTGGGGTGCATAGTACGGTGAGGGACCTCGCCTGGGAGGAGCAGGGATAGGAAGGAAGAGAACAACTGAGGCGCCAGCGAGGAGGGTCCACTTGTGAGAGAAACTGTCTGGAGAGTAGCAATATAGGTGGTTGGTGGGTGGGGTGGCATGGTAGTCCAGGGCAATGGAGGGATTTGAGGGGATGGATAGAGGGTAGATGTGGGGTAATCCAATGGGGAAGCAGGGAATTGAGAGTGGGGCAGTGTTTTGGTTGGGGCTGGTTAATGGGGGTATAGAGGGCAGAGAGAGAGCATAGGTGCTGTAGCAGGAGGAGGGCCAGCATAGCAAGGACTATGCTTGGAGTGAGACATTTCCCAATATAGAGCAAGGAGTGAGGGCAGGCTCCCTCTAGTGCTGGAACGATATAACCAGCAAATGGGAAAGTAGGCTGATTGGTTTTTGTGCCTCATGTGACAAAGAAAAAATACTCTATATAAGGGAGAGCCGAGCAAGGGTGGTGGTGGGGGCGGCGGGGTTTTTTCCAGGTCACCGACTGCAAAAGAACAGAGGGTGACGCGAGCCTAGTGGAAAAGGCGCCAAAAGCCACGTTTCAAAAGCAGAGCCGAGTTTCCAGCAGAGTGTCCACAGGTAGGCTGGCGGCTGGCTCACTGACTGTCGCGATTTTTTTTTTAATTTTTTTTTAAGTTTATTTCCCCAGGCAAGAGTTCCCCAGGCAAGAGTTTACCTTAGCGGACCCCCCGTACGACCAATGGCTCCTCGGGGTGTGGGGTGTCCTGGTGGGGAAAGTCTGCAGAGAGGGCAGTTCCAGCTTTGCCCTCGCGACCCAACAGCCTCGGGGTGGGGTGTCCTGGTGGTGGTTGCAGGCAGGCTCAGGAGGCACTTCTAATGCAGGCCTCGTGACCTCCAGCTCCTCGGAGGGGGATAGATCTGTTGGAGAAAAGAGGCAGAGGTTAAGTAGGCAGGCGGGGGGGAGTAGCGATTAGGGGCGGGCAGTGCAGGCGGGGGAGTTTGCTGCTGGGATGCGCATGGCAGAGGATAAGGTAGGGATATGCTGCAGTGAGTGAAATAAATTAAATTATGTGGAATACAGAGGTTCAGGAAGGAGAGAAAAGAGCAGGCTGGCAATAATACAGGAAGAGGAAAAACTGTTCACATAAAGCAGTACTTGAGGTTCAGAAGCAAAGTAATAATAAAGCAGGCAAAACAGTGCAAAAAACAGTAACATCCACAATAAATTCATACAGTCCCAGAAATGCTTTTTCCAGTTCACCGACTGCAAAAGAACAGAGGGTGACGCGAGCCTAGTGGAAAAGGCGCCAAAAGCCGCGTTTCAAAAGCAGAGCCGAGTTTTCAGCAGAGTGTCCACAGGTAGGTTGGCGGCTGGCTCACTGACTGTCGTGATTTTTAAAAAAATTTTTAAGTTTATTTCCCCAGGCAAGAGTTCCCCAGGCAAGAGTTTACCTTAGCGGACCCCTCGCGCGACCAACGGCTCCTCGGGGGGTGGGGGTGTCCTGGCGGCGGGGAAAGTCTGCAGGGAGGGCAGTTCCAGCTTTGCCCTCATGACCCAACGGCTCCTCGGGGGGTGGGGTGTCCTGGTGGTGGTTGCAGGCAGGCTCCAGGAGGGCACTTCTAGTGCAGGCCTCGCGACCTCCAGCTCCTCGGGGAGGGGATAGATCTTAGCGGACCCCTCGCGTGACCAACGGCTCCTCGGGGGGTGGGGGTGTCCTAGCGGTGGGGAAAGTCTGCAGGGAGGGCAGTTCCAGCTTTGCCCTCGTGACCCAACGGCTCCTCGGGGGGTGGGGGTGTCCTGGTGGTGGTTGCAGGCAGGCTCCAGGGAGGGCACTTCTAGTGCAGGCCTCGTGACCTCCAGCTCCTCGGGGAAGGGGGGATATACATTGGGCATGCAAGTGGGAAAGTGTGTTTGTGGTAAAAATGCAATACATTTCCATCATGCAATGTCTTAACTCAGTGAAATAGGAGAAATGTGGTCTGTGGAAGCAAGTGGTCTCTACCTGCATGTGAGTGAAGCGCAGTTCATTGCTTGTTTAATTATCTTCCAGGATATTCTGAAAGTAGTTCATATCTCTCACAAAGGACTTCAAGGCATCGATATCAGGCTCACAAAAGCTTCTTGCATAATAGAAAACATACATGTGTACTTTACGAAACGCAGAACTGAAGAAGGCTGGAATGAAATGTGAAAAGAAATTACAGAATTCAGCCAAGAGTATAATATTGCAGTGCCAGATGAAGATGCACATCAAGCTCCAAAAAAACAGAGGGTTGTAAAAACTTCAGCACATCTTAAAGACATCCTTATACCAATCACTTTGGGTCAAAGAGAGGGTATAGAAGAGGATGCAAATGTACCTGAAAAAAATCAGTGGCATCAGCAGTTATATTTACCTGTTTTGGATGCCATGATTGGAGAATTAGGGAGACAATTCTCGAAAGAATCAATGGAAATTGCTGGCGCCTGTGATTCAGTGTTAAAGTGCAACAAAAATGGCATGCATTCAGCCACTCTTGCAGTAGTATGGAGACCCAGCAAACATAAATCCTCATCTTGCAGCCGCAGAAATGGAAATTTTTGGCAGTAGTGAATCTCTTATACTTTTCAGAGGCTTCGAGAAGAAATATCTCAAACCCTTTACCCAAGCTATTACAAAAACTCAGTTAGCTCTCACTTTGCCTGTCAGGACAGCCACATCTGAACTAAGCTTTTCTGCAATGAGACAGATTAGAAACTGATTGTGTTCAACCATGGGAGAAGAAAGATTTTCTTCACTTTCTCTCCTACACATTGAAGCTGATTTGATTGCAAAGCTGATCCAGTGAACACTGTAGATGTTTATGCTAACTGAAGGGAGAGAAGAATGCAATTACATTAAAGTATTTCTATATTAAGACAATGTAAATATATCTGCTAAACCAGGGAGAAATTAATATAGTTACATGCAACCTATTCAGCCCTGCCCCCTACCCCCACAAATGTCAAAGTCAAATTATGCCTATGCTGCATGTAGCTTTATTTATTTTCTCCTGACTGGTCTATGGTATAAAAATATATATAAGCAGTTATCGCAGCTGACAGGGTTCCTTCTGCTGCAGTTAGCTGACAATGTGTTAAAATAAAAATAAATGGTTCATAAAAGTAAAAACAACAACATTTTATTAACTTCTAGTGAGGAATATATCAGAAATCTAGTAGGTTGTAGTATACTGTACATTGAGGTTCTGCATCACTGACAGTGACTAGAGCAGATCCTACCTATAATATTGACCTACTGTAGGTATTAGTCCTACACATTCTTGACTTGTATGACAGATCCTACTGTACATAGTAGTATTTAGGTGATAAAAATCCTGTAGAGATAGATAGATAGATAGATAGATAGATAGATAGATAGATAGATAGATAGATAGATAGATAGATAGATAGATAAACGGACAGACAGACAGAGAGACTGACAGATAGACAGATAGATAGATATTTGTAGGTGGATATGGGATATGTAATGATATGACTCAAAATATGCAATTTATCTTCAAGTGTGAAGGACAAGACCATAACTCATGAGTGGCGAAGCCATGAGTGCATTATAAAAGACCTATCCCATACAAGGGATGATAAACTGTGCATTTTGAGTCAGAACATTGTGTACTGAATCTGATCTATACAACAACAGTTTACTAGTCCTAATGGAAAGGCCTACCTATGGTTTGATGAAGCAGCAAACTAACTCCTCACCACCACCACTATATAAAGCAATCAATCCCAGACATCCCTGCATTAGTTTGCTTCACTGGACCTGCATTTTCTTTGCAGTGGTCCTGCTGCTGGTGCTGTCCTGTCCTCTGCCTGTTCTTCTGCTGTGTCTGTTGTGTTTTTCTTGGTGTTTGGGGCCTTCTTCTCTGAGTGTGCTGCCTTCAGAAGCTTGATTGTGTCTGATAATGTACTTGTACATTTGGCAGTCGCTGCACTAACATGATCTATTATTTATTTCACCTCTGTTTAACATTACATTTTGCTCTTAGGGCATCCTTATCAGAACTGTTCAGTTCAGGAGGTCGAGTACTAGCTGCTGAGTAAGATGGCTGCTTAGTTATGGTTGGGAGCCAAACCGCAACATTGAATCCTGTCTTTAATCCTCTTATGCCCACTGACAGCTGTCGCAACTAGTACTAGAAGATATTGTTTCACCTCACAAACTTGATCAAGTTTTGGAAAACAAAGTGATCGGTGGCCAAAATATCTTCTGGTCAGTACTTTTGCTGACTTCAAAGTCACCGCGATGCCACTGACAGTAAAAACAATGGATGCACCAGGTGGGGGTGAAAACATCAACAACGCCAGCTCTGCATGCAAGACAGACATCTGTGCCATAAAAGATATTCTACAATCTAGTACCCTAAGTCAGAAGGAGATACGATCTGAGATAAGTAAACTGAAAAGTGCTATTGATGTGGTTAAATGTAGCTCCGACACATTTAGTGCATGACTTACAGAAACGGAGTTTAGGGTGGCAGGTGTGGAGGAGACAGCCACCAAGCTAGATGACTACTCAGACTTTTACCATGAACAGATACAGTTATTGTGGCAAAATGTCAACAACCTTGAAAATAGGGGTTGTCACAATAATTTGCAAATAGTGAGTGTCCCAGAGGGGGCTGAAAGACCAAGCATAGTACACTTTCTACAAGATTTCTTGCCTAACCTCCTACAGTATAACTAGAGCAGGGCACTAGAGGTAGAGAGGGTGCACAGAGCTCTATCCCCTAAAACTAAGCAAAGTTCCCATCCCAGACCAGTCGTTGCTTATTTCTTGAGATTTTCTATTAAAGAGGTGATACTAAGGCTGGCTAGGGAAAGAAAATCGTTATTTTGGAATGGGACTTTTATCTTGATATTTCAGGACTATTCAGCTAAAGTTGTCACACAAAGAAAGGCTTACACTAAGATTAGAGGGGTGTTACAAAATATGGAAGTTCCTTATAGAATCAAATATCCAGTGACCCTGCTGATTACAGTGAATTGAGGCACACAAACATTTAAGGACATTAGTTCAGCTTGGGAATTTATCAACAAAAAACTCAAGAGCAAGTCTGATAACCGCCATTCATTTGAATCACAACAAGGTTCCATTGATGGTAGTGCACAAGCCATTTCCCTGACTACAGCTACAGAACCCTGGCCCTCTCAGAATTCTTGCAACTCAAATCAAAGTCCTAAGCTTAGAACCAGCCTCCCTGACCTATTGCAGCATAAGGAGTGGTAAAACATAATTCGCAAATGTAAGGGCCTTACCAGGGTCAACCAAAGTCCATGTTATTCACTTTCAATGGGGTCCAAATTAAAAAACTCTCTTATGGTCCTGCAGCTCATGGCACATGCTTTTCTCTAACTGCTGACAATGAATATTTCCTCTCGGGAGGGGATGTAAGGAGTCTACCAATCAGTGCAGACAGTAATGGGAGCCAATCAGAATTGTGCACTAATTCGTGCCACCCGATTGACCTCAAGTGTGACACGATGTTCAAGGAACCCATTTCAGACTCACTAGGCTAATGACTTTTTGGAGTTACCTGGGCTATTGATTATTATTACTAGCTTTATTCTACTCCATTTTTTTTTGTAATTTCTCCTTGTTAGTTTACTTTCAGCATGTGAGGTTCATACTGATTCCCATCTGTTGATTGGCATAGTACAGTGCTGATAGACAAGGCTCATCAGACTACTCTGGACTGTCTCCATGGTATGTACTCTGTTCTATTTGACTATTGTGACTGGGGATTTTATGTAGCTATTCAACCTTCATATCTGCTGAGGTCCTCAATCTGATGTCAGTCTTTTGCAGAGAATTTCCTTACTTTCTGAGAAAGAATAATCATAGGCTTATTTACTTGTGGGAGCACAAGGCCCTCGGGGCCCTACACTCCCAACTATTCATAATTTTTGAGACATTGTAATTGTATCTTTATTTCCTTGTGGGAGTGCAAGGCCCTTTGGGTTCTGCACTCCCATCACTCCATAAACTTCTCCATGTGTGAGTGTGGGAGTGCAGGGACCGTTGGGCCCTGCGCTGCCATGTATGCATAACACATGTGCTCCCATCACTCCATAATGGTATTCATATTTGCCTGTCAGAGTACACAGTGCCATCCATGCATAATTTTTGAGATATTGTAATCATATTAGTAGTATAGAGTTCATATATCTCATCCAATGTTAAATTTCAGCCAATCATCCTTTGTCTGACTGGTGTGTGTGTGTGTGTGTGTGTGATAAAATACAATGCTATATATCTGTTAGGGGATATCTTTCTTACTACATATGTTTGAGTAAAATGGCATTAGCTTGTGTTGGGGGCTATGGCTTAACTGCTTTGTAGTTTGAGAAAATATTTGACATACATTTATATAATCTTAATTATTTTTAGTGTAAGTGTGTGTGTGAATGATCTTTGGAAGATGCCTTTATAACGATGTAAATGAAAGCTAGCCAGCCTTTGATTGATAGTTCTTCTTTGGGGGCAGACGTGATGGACCTAGAGACGTTTTAGACCTTACAATTACTCTATTGATACTCCTGTAATGTTTAAAATGCTTATGTGATATGCTGATGCGCTGCTTTTTTTTTTTGTCAACAGTTCAAACGTGTGCTTCAGGGAAAAGACAACATAAAAAAAGACAGTCAGAAGTTTGTGAAAACAAACAGAGGCCTACTGAAATTGCCACTACCAGCACTGAAAGTTTAAATGCAATAAATGACATTTGTTTAAGTTTTAACCAGAGGATACAACCTTCCACCAGCTCAGGAGTTGCAGACAGAGCTGTGCCTCACCCCAGGATCGAGGAAAGGGACATTGTTGCACTGAAGTTATTGTTGACATTTTTTCCGTTAATAGCTGGTGCCTTGTTTAAAGGACTCGTGGATCATGGCAAGTTACAGGGCACATCATTGTTTAAAAATGACCTTCTAAACGGTACTGTGATAAAACATGTATTTTCTTTGATATGTGTAGCTAAGGAATTTAACTCAGAGCTGAAACATGCTCTGCAGGTAGCAAAAATGTATCAAACAATCAAAGTGCTGGAACTGAAACTGTCCCAGAAACAGTGAGAAGACAGAAAATCTCAAATGCTGAATAAAAAGGGGGTCAGCACTAAAAGAATGAAAAAAAATTGTAGACGAGTGAAAAGAATTACATGGGATAAAAATAAAAGAACCCTAGAACATCTGAGAAAGAAAATAAGGCATGCCAAAATCATATTACACTGTAGGGCATCACAGCAGCTTGTTGAAAATCAGCCAGATGCTGAATTAGAAAACCAGTAGCCCCCTCCAGTGTTTTTAGAAAGAATTCAGCATTATGAACATGTGCTACGAAACTTTAGAGCAACAGAATTTTATCAGTCATTTAAGTTTGTAAATCTTGATAGATTAGCCTCATTCAACCAGGCCATTCAAGCTGTGCAACCAGCAATTCAAGAATTTTTAGACCACAGTATCCCTCAGTGAGGGGTACATGACTTTGTACAATTGTGTTTGAGTGCTGGTTCTTTAAATCACCCTTTGTTCTCAAGAAGAACGCGCCCCGAAGAGTTAAATGCTGGTATATTCTTAGATCACATAGCTGACATGTTACAAAGTAATGCTGAAGTCATTGCTGATGATTCTTTACAGTTGGAAACAACCATCAGAAACCAGGAGGGTGGTGGGGTGGGGTGTAGACGTACACTGAGTTCTATCCTCTATAGCAAAATAATTGAGAAAAAGAGACTTTACTTGATTGATTTAAACAATAGAGATAATGTGTTTTGTTTTGCTGGAAGTGTACTCGTGCTCCTAAACAGACACCTGTCCGACAATCAGTTGATCAGTAAGGCTAAAATATTACATGCTGAGATAGATTTGTCAGAACACACACACCTGTCGGTTTCAGTGATGTGCCACAATTTGAACAGTTTTTAGGAGTAGCTATTAATGTTCTATATCATAATGAAGGAAACTGGCAAACATTTTCAATGGGGTCTGGGAGCTATCCTAAAACACTGTTTGTATTACATCATAACAATCACTTTTACAGTATCACAAATGTCAAGAAATTTATAGGAGCCAGATACCTCTGTGAATACTGTCAATCAGCCTTCAGTCACAAAAATCATCACTCATGCACTCTTTTGTGTAGGGTGTGCTGTGATCCAGTCTGTGCAGAACAGCTTGCCAGTATAGTGAAATGTCCAAAATGTAACAAAATTTGTAGATCCTTAGATTGTCTGGAGAGGCACATGACCAAAGCTGGTTTAGGTATGATCCCCTGTGAATCAAGCAAGCTATGTGAAGAATGTTTTGCCGTATACAAAGGAAATCATAAATGTAAAATGGGCAGATGTCCTAGATGTGGTTCTCTTATGACTGCTGACAAACATTTGTGTTACATGTCTCCACTGAAACAAGTGAAGAATTCTGATAAATATATAGTGCTTGATTTTGAGGCCAGACAAGAAACAGGAACACACACACCAAAGTATGTCTATGCCAAGCAACATGATAGCAGATGTTGGGCATTTGAAGGAGATGATTGTGTAAAAAATTTTGTCAGGCACTTTATATATACGCCATTCAAACACTACACATTTATAACTCACAATGCCAAAGGCAATGACAGCTATTTTATTGTTAGTCAGCTAGTCAAGGAAAAAATTGGTATAAAATTGCTCACACAAGGAGGGAAATTGCTCTCCATGATGGTATCTGCAATACACATTAGATTTATAGGGCTGGATATTCAAGCTGCACTATTTTGTGGTGCAAGCCTTTGCACTGCACAAAATAGTTGCGCTGGGGTGTGGTCGAGGCGATATTCAAAGGAGTTGCGCTATTGAGCAACTCCTTTGAATATCACCCCCGCCACAGCCACTGTGCATGGCGCAGTGGAACTTGCGCCACTGCAAGTGGTCAGAGTGGAGCATTCAAGTTGCGGTGGTGCAAGTACCATTGCGCCATGTGCAAATTTCCCATATTCAAAAGGTGACATGCAAATGGGGCCATAATTCATGCAAGGTGCAGGGGGCCATTTGCATCTATTTATGGCCCCATTTGCATGCCATTAGCATGCAGGTGTGCTGATCCACGAGGACTTGCGCCTGGCACCCTGCCAGGCAGCAGCCATCAGGGACCAAACACTCCTGCAGCCCGATTGCAGGCAAAAGTGAAAAAACCCACCCCAACTGGCCCGATCGCGGGCAAAGTGTAAAATCCCCCTCCGACTGGCCCAATCATGGGCATAAGGTTAAATAACCCCACAAGCCCAGTCGTGGGCATAAGCTAAATAACCCCCACTAGCCCAATCGCGGGCATAATTGTAAATACCTCCACCAGCCCGATTACGGGCAGCACAGAGTCCAACCCCCAAGGACATATCCCTGGTGGTCCAGTGGACCGCTAAGCCTGATCATGGGCTGCAAAATATTGAAACACCCCCAAGAACAGATCCCTGGTGATCTAGTAT
Organism: Neoceratodus forsteri; assembly: GCA_016271365.2. Classification (NCBI taxonomy): domain Eukaryota; kingdom Metazoa; phylum Chordata; order Ceratodontiformes; family Ceratodontidae; genus Neoceratodus; species Neoceratodus forsteri. The sequence goes on along the minus strand of CM028130.1, from coordinate 1,407,095,827 downwards.
CCCCCCCTCACCCACCCATGAAGCCCCACCACCCCGCCCCCGGCAGCCAGCGGCGGCAGCATCCCACCACCTGCCACCTTGCCACCCACTGACTGATTTCGGTGTATGCCCTAGGTGCAGAGCAAGAGCCAATGGGTGTGTATTAATACAGATAAGGCAGTCCAGATATGTGAATGAATTTATTCACATATCTGGACTGCCTTTAGATAGTATGGCTGCACACCCATTGGCTCTTGCTCTGCACCAATGGGAGTGCAGCCCTACCAGGCAGTCAGTCGGTGGGTGGCGGGCGGCAGGTGGTGGGATACTGTCACCTGCTGACTGCTGGGGGAGCGGCGTGGTGGGTTGCGTGGTGGGTGGGCTGGGGAGACACTAGATCACCAGGGATATGGTCTTGGGGTGTGTGTTTCAACAGTTTGCAGCCTGCGATCGGGCTTAGTGGTCCACTGGACCACCAGGGATCTGTTCTTGGAGGGGGATGTTTCAACAGTTTGCAGCCCACGATCGGGCTTAGCGGTCCACTGGACCACCAGGGATCTGTTCTTGGGGGGGTGTTTCAACAGTTTTCAGCCCGTGATCAGGCTTAGTGGTCCACTGGACCACCAGGGATATGTCCTTGGGGGTTGGACTCTGTGCTGCCCGTGATTGGGCTGGTGGGGGTATTTTACAATTATGCCCGCAATGGTGGGCTAGTGGGGGGTTATTTAAGCTTATTCTCGCGCTCGGGCCAGTCGGGGAGGGGATTTTACACTTTGCCCACGATCAGGCCAGTTGGGGGTGGAGGGAATTTTACACTTTGCCCACGATCGGGCTGCAGTGGGAGCACAGGGAGTAGGTTGAGGGCCAGCCACAGGTGGCAGCTGCTGTGTTGTGCCTTGCAATGCAGCAGCTCACCTGTTGGTGGCCCTCGACTTACTTCTTTTTTTTTGGCTTAAAGTTGCGCAGGTGCAGGTTGGGGGTTGCGCCTGCACAACTCTGCACAGCCCGCTGAATATCGGGCTGTGCAGTTTATGCATGGTTCCTCCCCCTCCAGTTCAGCATGCATTCATTTGCATTGCGCTGTTGCTCAGCTTGCCTTGGGGGGGGCGCAACTGCCTCCTGCTGAATATGGCAGAATGGCGCAATTTTGGACTTGCGCAGACACAACCCTTTTGAATATCCAGCCCATAGATTCACTTTGTTTCCTGCCAATGTGTTTGTCTAAAATCCCAGGCACATTTGGCTTTGAAAATGAGATTGCTAAAGGGTACTTTCCACATTTTTTTAACACCAAGGCCAATGAAAACTATGTAGGTCCCCTGCCTGATGCCAAATTTTATGGGGTAGATTATATGATGCCTAGAGAAAAAGCAGAGTTCATGCGATGGTACCTAGTCAACCAACATACAGAATTTGATCTGAAAAAAGAGCTTAGCTACTATTGTCCGTTAGATGTTGAAATTCTTCAAAAAGCTTGTGACAGATTTAGACAAGAAGTGATGAACATGACAACCATGCAGGTTTTAAAACAGTCAGATGGTGACATATTAGAACATGAAGAGGTTTGTTTAGATCCCTTTCAATATACGACCATAGCATCTGTCTGCATGGCCACATACAGATTCATGTTTTTGAAAGAACACACACTCGCAGTTCTCCAGATAATTACTACAGCTCAAAAGAGGTTCTCCACATCTGTGATATAGTGGTTAATGCACATAGCAGAGAAAAGAAACATTGCTATTCAGCACACACTACAGGAGGAGAATTTATGGGCCATATTTTCTCAATGGTTACTCGATAATTAATGGGGGTTCCACTGCTTTGAATTCAATGGTGTTTTTTTTCATGCTCACAACATTCTGTTATTGTGAAAAAGATCGAAACCATATGACAGGTACGACTTTTGGGCAGTTATTCAATTGGACCATGCACAAGGTTAATTTGTTAAAATGTCAGGGGTTTACCATTAGAGTCCTGTGGGAACACAAGTGGAAGGAAATGTTGGCCACAGATCAGGGTATGACTGATTTTTTGAGGGACAGGGAACTAGCCCAACCTTTTGAACCTAGAGAGTCACTGTTTGGGGGATGAACAAATGCCATTTCTCTGTACTATAAAATACAGCCCAATGAGACCATCTGCTATTATCATTTTACCAGTCTGTACCCTTTTGTCAACAAAACTAAACAGTACCCTGTGTGTCACCCTGCCATCATTTATGAAAACTTTGCTGACATGAGTTAGTACTTTGGTTTGGCAAAAATAAAAGTTTTACCCCAGAGGTCTCTTTTTTCCAGTGCTGCCATCCAGGATTGGAAGAAAACTTGTATTCACATTATGTCATGCATGCGCAGAAGACAAAGTTCAGACACCGTGCACACACACTGATGAACAACGAACACTGACTGGTACCTACTGTACTGTGGAACTAAACCTGGCACTGAAAAAAGGGTACAAGATCTTAAAAATGTATGACGTGTGGCATTTTAGAGTGTCATCAACAGAACTGTTTGCAGACTACATCAAATTGCATCTGAAAGGCAAGCAAGAGGCATCTGGTTTCCCTTCATGTGTAACAAATGAAGCCGATAATGTCAGGTACATACAGCAGTATTTTGAAAGAGAAAATGTGCATTTGAACCCTGCTGACATCGCAGTTAACCCCGCAAAGAGACAGATATCTAAACTGTTCTTAAACTCTCTTTGGGGGGAAATTTGGACAGAGTTAATTTGCCCACCACCAGTTTAAAATCAGACCCTGATGAGCTTTTCCAGTATGTGTTTGCCCCCTATTATGATGTGGCATCGTGCTGGTTCATCAATGATGAAACAGCATGTTTATGCTGGAAATATACCAAAGACCACTACCCAAATTCTAACAACGTCAACATATTCATAGCTAGTTTCACCGCTGCATATGCCAGACTAGAACTCTACAAACTGCTAGATAAGTTACAGGACAGGTGCCTGTATCATGATACAGACTCTGTCATTTTTATGTCTAGACCTGGTGACTGGAAGCCCCCTCTAGGTGACTATTTAGGGGAATTGACTACCGAGCTTCCTCCAGATGAGCACATTACTGAGTTTGTGTCTACAGGTCCCAAGGCATATGCGTACCAGCAGTCCAGAGGACAAATTGTCATTAAAGTGAAAGGCTTCACCCTTAATGTAGGTAACTGTGAACACATTAATTTTGACAGCTTAAAATATCTGTTTTTTGATTACTCAGGGTCACAGACATCTAAAAAAATCACAGTGAGGCAACCCAGCATAGTTAGAAACAAAAAGCAGTGGTCCCTAGAAACAAGAACACTGTCCAAGACCCAAAGAGTAGTTTATGATAAATGAGTTTTACAATCAGATTTCAGAACACTTCTTTATGGATACTGAGGACTGAAAATGGATATCAGGTTGCAGCATCCCTTTACTTGTGTTTTGGCTGGCCCATCTAACAGTGGGAAAAGATTCTTCATAAAGCAGTTGTTGGAAAATTATGATACCACTTGATCACATAACCCTGAAAATATTGTCTGTTTTTACAGCCGTTGGCAACCTTTGTACAATGAACTGATGTTAAAGTTTCCACAGATTAAATTTGTGGAGGGGCTACCAGAGTCATTCGCTGATGATGATCTCTTACCCCCAGGGAAGGTGAATTTCGTTGTTATAGATGATTTAATGGACTCTGCCTGTCAAAATAGTGAAGTCGAGTATGGGTTTACCAAGTACTGCCATCAAAAACAGTTAACGATATTTCTAATTGTACAGAATGTGTTTTGTAAAGGCAAGAAAAGCTGGACCATCACGCTTAATGCCAAATATATGGTCTTGTTTAAAAACCCATGGGACAAGCTGCAAATACAAATACTGGCCAGACAGATGTACCCCAGTCAGACCAAATTGTTTTTAGAAACTTTTGAAGATGCCACAAAAAAACTTGAGGATATTTATTGGTTGATTTAAGAGCTAGTACACCAGATGAATACAGGCTGCACAGTGGGTTGTTTCCACCTGACTGGCCTGTGGCATACAGCTTGAAAAAAACACATTCTCGTTTTAGAAATGCATATTGCTGTATTGTCATTATGTCCAAAAGACTGCAGAGAAATCTATCTGTTTTAAAGTTACTTGTCAGAGGACTTCCCCATTTAAGAAAAGCTATTTTGTGCTCAGCTTCTGATGACTTGATATCCACCATTGTGGAGGTTGCTTTAAACACCCACCTATACCATTGTCGGCTAAACAGCTGGCTTTTCTGAGAAAAAGGGGTGGAGTCATAAAAAATGTAAGCAACAGGAAAGTGCCTTTAAAAAGAAAAAAAACAGACTGTAAACCAGACAGGTGGATTTATAGGGACGTTGCTGGGTATTGCTATTCCTTTCATTACAGGACTGCTGGCTAACAGATAATGGCTTTTACTCAGAAAATGTATCTGGTACCACAATAGCAATTAGACCATATGAAAACAAACTATCCTGATGAGGATATGAGAAAAGTCACAACTTACAGCTTGGATACAGATTTGAGATCTATACTATCACTGACTGATTTATCAGATCATGACAAAGCCAAGCTGTACTCTGCAGTGTTACAACGTTACCTCACTCTAGTACATCAATGAGAACAGGCTAAAACCAGTTTGACCTTACACATGCCTGAGAGTGATGCAGTTTCCGAGCAACCCCCTACTGAGACTCTTTCTGTCACGAATTCTATGGAAAAAGACATTTTGAACAGTGTTTCTCAAAGGTCTAAAAAAATACTGAGATATTACCAAAGCAAATGGCAAAGAACAAGAATATTCTTTTTTGGAATAATATGGGAGAATTGATGTATAAAAGTAGTGTTGTTTCTGGGTCTTATATGGTCGATTTGGTAAGGGCTGCTACAGCCACTCACGCTATCCCTGACCACAAAAAGCCAAAGGGGTGGGATGTTTTTATCAAAGCGGTGGCAGAGGCTAACATACCCACATCCGTCTTTGGTCATTCAGCAAATGGGAGATATGTTGAAAGTCAAAAAACAGCTGATGTAAAAGCCCTTGAACCCTCTCCATTTAGCAAATGGTCAGTGACACCCAAAAGACAAAAGACGTTTAAGAAACCTGCCTGGCTTCCTGTATAAATGTGAATATTATATACCTTAGTGACCAATGTGTACTGACTATTTTTGCTTTTTTTTTTACAAAAAGGTATTGACAGTGATGTATGTTATAATCCTACCTCATATTGAATACATTAGCATGTTTTTAAAAAAAGGTACTTATATTTCTGTATGTTATCATCCTACCTCATATTGAATATGGTAGTATTCTTTTACAAAAGGTGTGTATACTGATACATGTTAGCCTACCTCATCTTTAGTATGTAATCATGTTTTTTATATCATAATCCTAGCTCAGTGGTATGTTACATGTAATGTGCATTTTTAACAAGATGTTTTTAGTTTTGTGTATCTTATCTATGATTTTATCTGTCATTCTTTTACAATACATATATTTTAATATTTTATATATCATGTCATTATTGAAGACATTACTTATCTGACAATTTCAAACACATGGCCCCCCAAAAAACTGACAAAGACACAGAGATCATGAGGGTATATATGATTTTATAAAATTATGGTTGTAAGTTACAAGTGATTGCATGTTTTAAATTCATTACAAGACAAACAAGTCTGAACATGTTGCCATCCCACTGATACAAGCCCCGACATGTTTTGATGTCTGAAAGGGTGACGTACAAAACTAGTTACCGTGGCATCATTTTTGAGCAAATCATTAGAGTACATATTTAGAATTTGATCATAAGAAAGTCCTTTACATCTGTGATGTAAGAAAAAGATGCAGTGAAATCCACAGGTGGTAGAGAAGGTATCTTTCAACTGTGTGTTTTGGTATAGAATGATCTTTGTATTTCTTTTTAAAAAGACTCCGATCCTTTGTGCATAATTGTCAGGATGAAAACCGTAGCTATCAAAGAACTCCCCAGCCCCATTTTCTGAAATGTATACAGCTAACCAGTGCTGTCCAGGGAGGTCATGGGGGTTAGTATTGATGACTAGTGCTGCCAGAATGTTTCTCAGTCTTTCTTTGGGTAGCAGATCATAGGGAAACACACCCAGAAAGCAGTCACGGATGTGTGAGTCATTCATTACAATTTTTTCCAGCTGCTTTGTGTTCATTTTTTTATGGTTTATCACATATAATCAAAAATAACATTTCTTCTCTGGTTTATTTCAATGACGTTATCAAACACAGCATAGACAATGAGATTAACTGTTTGTGGAAGGGCTTCTGCAAATCTGATTTCTGCTCTGAGGTTCTCAGTTTCAATTAAAGAGTAATGATCAGCACATTCTTGGTCCGGAGTGAGATCAAAGGTAAACAGTGTGTACCCTCGGGTAAATTCCTGATGGTTGACAACTAATGCTGGATCTTTCATATTTTTTCCCGCTGTCTGTACTAGATCAAAATATTCTCTCACAGCATTTCCATTTCTAAAATTGGGCTGCAGAGGTTTAGTGGGGATTTGTTCACCGTCCAGATACAGAGCCACAAAATTAATGTTATAATGTTTAAAGTTAAAGGGGTTTTGAGTGTAGGAACTGCTAAAAGCATCATTGTTAACAAATCCCATGACTATCATTTTTGGTAACTGTCCCAAAAACAAATTATCTTGGTTACAAACCCTGCTGCCTGCTGGGAGGCTGAACACTTTCATCCCCACTCTGTCTACAGGGTATTTAGCTTTGGAGGTCAGCAGAGCTTCCGAGTGTCACAGACGAACACCGGGGGTCACTTTAACCCTTTTGACAAACAAAGAGGTAGCCATGATTTTTAGCTTATAAGGCTCAGCATCTCCACTCATCAGGCAAAAGCTGTCCCTGTTACGTGTCAGTTTAATTTTAATATCCACACCATTCAGCATCAGTTTCTCTTGAAAAAACAAATCTGTGTGCAAGTGTCCCAGCAGCTCTACTCCTCTACTGAGATGTGTGAAGGAGCTTCTTTTATTAAACCCTACATTGTCACCCGCTCTGTCAGTGATTTCGTGTTTCCCCGGGGTGCCTTTGTAAAATAATCCTGCCGTGAATTGTGTAGAAAGGGTCTCTTCACTGAAGTTCAGCACAGATTCTATGATAGCCCTGTATGGGTAACAGTTAATGCTCTGACTGATGAGCCGATCACTGACAGTCATATCCAGCTGGCTGAAAATGGTGGCCACTGGGTAGTTTATAAGACCCACTTTGGCCGCTGCAGGTATATCACCGCCATCCACTTCAGTGATTATGCAAACCTGGTAAAGAAGCGTGTTGTTTAGATCCAAACAGTCTTCACCATTCCCTGCTATAAAAAATTCAATTGGTGAGTTTTCTGAAAGGGCAGCCAGAGGTAGTATCTTTACATAAATACTTTTTTCAATGCTTGTCTGTGTGGGAGCAACAGCAAACAAGTCCAGTTCCAATTCTGTGCATTCTTCAGAACCACAGTGCACAAAAACCATGTTTTTTAGAATAAATCTCTATGTTTTTTATGCCCCCTCGAAGGTCCTTTGGACTTTGACCTCTTCCTTTTATGTGACATTTTGCATTTTAAGACACGCCTTTAAAGTAGTGGGGAGGTCCGATGAGAAGCAAAGGGTGTACTCTGCTCTTTCTCTTTTTACCTCTCTTGACCACAATCAGCCCTGAACCACCCTGAGTGGTCTTATCGCCTCCTGACATCCTTTGAGCTATGGCACTAGTCACATGCCCAACAACGTTCTTTGCAACATTTTTAGCAGCTGTTTGTAGATGTGGTTTGGCAATTTCAAACCCCCTTCTTAAAAATGGAACTGCTTTTCTAAACAGACTATGAAATATCCCTCCTATACCAGAACCATACATAGTAGGAAGTCCATGAAAGCCTGGAAGGTCGTATCCTGCCTGTGCCTTGTAATAGCTTCTGTACAAGGCAGGGTCTCCATAATGTCAAACAATCACCATACTTGTTTAAATTTTAAAGTACTCTCTGGGGCCAAAAATGCAACTTCACGATCACCTTTCCAAATCGAAATGGCACAGGCTCATTTTGATCATTCTTTATTTCAATAGTGACTGTATTGATCTGATGCTTACTGACTGTTTCATAATGGGGTTTATTGTAGGTCACAGTCACTATCTCATTGTCTTGGCTCCTCGACGGCACGATCTCAGCAGAGCACTAGACTGTCACCCACTATTTCATGCATGATAATGTCAGTGTAGATATAAAATGTGTAAGAACCCCATTAATATCTGTAGGGTTCTTTGTTAGAGTCTTTCCTACACCTACCTCAAGTCTACTAAACCCCAAAAGGCACTGTAACTGCCCGTGCATAAACAGAATGTATTTGATGTCACTGTCAATGCTTATTTCTCTCCTGAAGGCTTGTTGTTCCAAAACCACTGGCATTTCATTTGCTTCAAATATGCTTTTATTAATTTGCTTAATAACACTCGCCATGTTAGGATAATAGCCTGATGGAATTTTCAGTGCTTCGGACTCAATGAAGGGGCTGGTTGGTGGCATTTTACTATGGGCTATGCTTAGAGGCTGATAGAGCATACTGAACCTGTTTTTCTGTGGAGGCACATTGTTCCAGGTATGAGGGTACTGAATTTCTGCTAATCCCTCTTCCCATTCCCCAGGCAGTTCCAGCATTTGCGGTAACTTTACTGTAAAAGTGGATATAGTATTATTGGGGAAAATGCTGTGTGAGGCATTGCTAGGCAAGATGACATAAAAGCCATTTTGAGCATTTTTAAATCTTATCCGCTTCTAATGTCCTGAACCTGTATGTTGCCTCGATCCAGCTATTGAATTTATCAGACCACCCTAGCCACTTTACCAGATACCAAGTTTTCCTGCCACGTTTTTTCTCTGCCAGGATTTTCTGCACCCTATACACTTGGTCCTCATCTGATTCAATTTTCTGCAACTCCTCTGCATAGAAAGTACATTTGATGTCTTCCCCATGATAGTCTTTTAGCTTATAGGTGGGTCTCAGTGTTTTTAAGACCTCCATCACAATAAATATCTCATCTGTGTATGTCTGTTCATATCCCTTTTCAAACACCCTTTTCATCTTAGATATTCTCATGTGATCTCTTTTCTGAAGGGTACCCTTTTGTTTTTTGCCAAGAACTGTTTTGCCATAGATGGTCTTCCATACATCCAGGGCATTGGAAGGGTTAACATCCACTGGTCTGCATGTAATGCTTCTGTGATAAGTATGATTATAGCTGTGCACCAGGTCAGACAACACATCAATATATTTCCACGTGTTTTGGGCAGTAAAGTAACACCACATGCGTGTTTTTAAAGTTCTATTGAACCGTTCTACAGTGCTAGTCTTAACTTCATTATTTATTAGAAAATGGTGTATTTTATTTTGTTTTAATAATGCCCTTAAGGAGGCATTTAGAAATTCTTTACCCTGATCAGTCTTCAACTTCTCAGGTATGCGTCCACTTTTAAAAATTGTTTTAAAGGCCTGCATCACTGTCTTGCCCTATTTATCTTCTAAAGCCACTACCCAGGCATGCTTGGACAGCACATCGATGCACGTCAGTATGTATTTAAACCCATTACTGTACTTTGCATATTGACTCATATCCACTAAATCAGCTTGCCATTGTCTATCTATGTCAGAAACAATGACAGGATTTCTCTTATATTGAATTCTTGCTGGTCTGTGTAACGTATAGGGGTCCTGCTTGGCAAGTCATTCTGCAACACCTTTCCTGGTCACACCTTTATCAATTTCTTTGCAGCTTTATATAACTGAGTCACACCACTAAAACTGCCCACTTTTCTTGCATTCAAATATATATTCTGAAGCAGTTGATCAGTCATCTTCTTTCATCAGTACCAAAATACATCTGTTAACTAGCCAAGCTCTTGTCACCCATAAAATAATGTGTATGTATATGTGTGCTCTTTTTTCTTAAAAATTCAATGACAGCCATAAACTGCAATATGTGATTATATTTTATTCATACATACAAAACTTAAACTGATACATATATTAATTACCTACAAAAGCCATAACAGTGTTTTAAAGAGTATATATATATATTTATATACCCGTAATACATAGTATGCATGCAATGATTACATAATATCCTGTTTCTACACTACCAGATTCTTTCACGTTCTATCATACCCAGAGTCAGTAACTTTGGAGCTGCATGTTTCACACAAGCAAGGGTTTCATCCACTTTCCCCCTGGTGACAAGATAGGCCCAAAACATACACACATGTGCCATGCACCACTCAAAATAATCAGGGTGATCTTTAAGGGGTACTGTTGCAGAATCAAAATTGCTATTCACCTTAAATATGTCTGTGTGTTTTTTTTTGTTCATTGCATCAATATACATATGCTACAAAATTTGGGGCATACTTTTAATCTCAGTCATTGTCCTTTCTGACAGTGAAGGTGCAGCACTTTCACAGCATACGTTTAATGCATGGTACTTTCCAAAGTATACAGGGGTCTTTAAAATGTCCTTTATCACACGGCACATTGCAGCCAAAAAGAGTGACTGGAATATTGGGAGCATGCCATTACATTCCATCTGAAAGCACATAATACACATTATACAGATTAGCGTGCCACTTTTTTAAGCAGAAAAAATGACTCCTACATCACATTTTTTAAGTACAATGTAAGTGATATATTCTGCAGAAAAGTGATGAATATACATGATGCTTAGTGCTCTTTCATTTCATGGAGCATCACAACAATTGAAGAAACTACTTTCACAGTATGAGAACTATCACGTTCTTTTCTTTGCTTTAAAGCAGACACACACATTGCTGTAACTACCAATATATACAGGTTACAAAGACATTCAGGATCTTCTACGAAGCTAGGCACAATCACTGTAATGTTTTCTAAAAGTGTCAACTCAGATTCTTTCATATAGTTATCTATATCCTCCCACATGTCTGAGGGGGCACGCAACATCAGTTCCATGGCAGAAGATAAGTCAGAAAGGGATGCTTCAAAGTCAGGCAGCCTGAACATGGAAAGATCGCAGTAATGGCTTATGAACAGATACATAAGTCTTTGGACACTCTCTTTGCTTGCATCCCACATGGTTCTCTGTAAAATAAAATATGAAGCTTTGGGTTCTACAACATTTACACATAAATTGCAGCAGATCAGCAGTTAAATGAATTTTCACAACAAAAACAGAGTTCCTTAATCTCTTTTTAGAAATTTAACAGAGTCCCTGAAGTTTTTGTTAGAAATTTTTTAAAGGAGCATTTACTGACTAGGCGTCTGGCCTCTTTTCTAATCTCACTGTCTGTCTGTTGTAACATATCTGTAAGTAAGCCCATGGGGTCATCGGCTCTTTTCACTTCATTTAAAACATGACTTACAGATTCTATAGTTTCGTTGCTCATGCATAAGCCCTGTGGTTTCATAGCTATTGCTAAGATCACAGGCATGAGGTGCCCTATATGTATGGCTTCAGGAACATTTTTGTATGCTTATCTAGCCTTCAAGTCATCAAAGATACATGTATGGTTTATCTGACTAGGGTCATCTATCTAACACCCAGGACAAGCATCAACCATTTCACAACATATTACTCTCTCTATCACTGCGGCAATTACACCATGAATGGTATGGTACATAACATACTTACAATATACATCATGGTCAGTTTGGGGGGGCTAAATACTTAGGCCTGGTTTTTCACCTGAGGAAACCTGTCTAATCTGAGTAGACGAAGATGGTTGTGGCTGTGTAGTGATTACAGTGTTTTCTGTTTTTCAAGCATTCTATTGCCCTCTAACTTTCTAACATATTGACCTTCACACATCTCATTAATAACCACATCTGTATCTTTCACATAGCAAACACAGTCAAGCAGTAGATTTGTGGAGACTCGAGTATCCATGCTGTCTGAATAAGACTGTTGCTCCATTCCATATCCATCACTCTCATAAAGCAAAAAGAAAACAACATTGGTCCTTTTACTCAGTAAGTTACAGTTCATTTGCTAACTCATCTGTTCAGTTACACTCTGCATGTATGTCTCCACTCACTCATTATTTAGGGTTTAAAAACAAAACATAAATTTACCTCCGCAGTGCAAGATGCTTTACCATCTTTTTCTTCTTCTTCTTCTTCTTTAGCCTGTTGCTTTTTCATATCTTTTCTTTTCTTTTCATAGCCTGCAGCTTGCTGGTCATGGCAGTGTCACCATCTGCTTCTTGGCTGGCTGCTGCTTCTGCCTGTGTCTTGGATTCCTTATCTGACTCTCCCTCCAAGTCACTCTCTGTTCTGGGCTTCATTTTCACATCTTTCTCCACAACAGACTCACATGCTAGCTCTTCTTCAAGGCTTGCCGGCGTACCTCATCGATAGGCGTATCAGGATCAGTTTTTGCTTTTTACAATTCACCAAACTGTGCAGCGAGATTTCTTTTTATGTCACAAATCCTTCCACTGGCCAAAATTCAAATCGGACATTCTTTTTCACACTTTATGTAGTGTACATACATGGGTTTGGGCCTGAAAGGCACCTTCTCTTCTGGCTTTTCATCTTCTGGCTGTTCATTTGGAAGCGTAACAGTCTCTTCCATGACTGGAATGTTAGTTTGAGATGCTGTGTTCTGGGCCATCTTCTTGAATCTCTTGGATAATTAGCTCAGATTCTATAAAGTAGATTTGATGAGGCTCAGAAAGCTATTCTGGCACATCTCCAACCAGGAGTTTATATAAGACCCCTGCCAGATGAAGTCACGCAATGTGATCATCACAAGGTTTTCTAAATTACAGTCTTCCATTGATAAATATAGTTATGTCATCTCTTGTGACTAGCACAACAAATCAGCGTGTTCAGTTGGGGGTTTCTTAATATCAATATTCATCTATGTGAATGTCACATGGATGGGCACGGGGTTTCTAAGAGACAGTCTTCCATTGATAAATATAGTTATGTCATCTCTTGTGACTAGCAAAACGCATCTGTATGTTCAGTTGGGGATTATTAATATCAACTATAATCTGTGTGACCCATCATAAGGCTGGCAAAAGGTTTCTAAGAGACAGGCCTCTATTGTTAAATATAGTTATGTCATCTCTTGTGATACACAGAATGACTAGTATGTGATTTTTATACTGTAATATTGGGCAGGGCATGTTTAATAGGAATTTTTAATGGGAATTTTGTTAAGTTGCTCAGAGTATAAAAGTCTCCATAAAGCAGTCTACTGGTTTTTCAGTTTTACATAGGTAATGCAGAGCACTTTTTGTTGCTTTCTGGAAGTTAAAACATTCTTAAATGCTTTCACCAGTACATTAATATATATTTAATAGAAATATATGCTTTTGAAAAGCAGTGATCTTTGTAAATTATCTTTTTCAAAGGAAATAGAAAAATATATTTAGCTTCTGACATCAAAATACTAGATTTCTGATGTATTCATTTAAAAGAAAATGTATGTAGAGAGAATGACAGTTTTTAAACAGACTTTAGGATTTGAAGCAGTCTACTTAGACTACAAACCCCTGAAACATCAGCTTCACAACACACACACACACACACACACACACACACACACACACACTGTCTCTACTTTTAAAGTTAGAACTCATTTTCTTTTTCACATTAAAAGAGAAATCACTGTTTTTTCATAAATACTTACAATGCATTGTGTTAAAAGAACTTCCTTACACTGAAGAGATAAATGTCCTTACAGTCCTCTGAGCTTCAAAGCACATTTCACACAAAGAATCCACCAATTAAAAGGGCACCATGCAGTCATACCACAGATCAACAGGGGGAGGTTGAGGGAGTGCCAGGTAGGTGATGGTGGGGCAAGGTGAGAGGAGGGGAGAGACTTGGGTTCCAGGTAGGTGATGGGGTAAAATGTAGGTGGTGGTGGGGCATGGAGAGAGGAGGGGAGAGACTCAGGTTCGAGGTAGGTGATGGGTGCAAGGGTGGTGGTGGGACAAGGTGAGAGGACGGGAGAGTTTGTGTCAAGATGTGGCAGGGGGTCGAGGGACAGAAGATGGAATCAGATTTGAGCTAGGATGGGGTGGTTGCAGTTTGAGAGGATAGAGGATGGACTTGGGTTTGAGCTTGGATGGTGTCATGGAGGTTCGAGGGACTGGGGATGGATGTAGGGATGTAGACCAGGAATGATGTGTCATTTCCTGGTTTGAGAATATGTCATTTCCTGCAATTCGTACGTCACTTCCTGTGTTTGACGTGGGACGCCCTGTGTTTAAGGTGGGACATCATGCACAGAGGGGCAGGACTTCCTGCACCATATGGGGACGATTCTGATTGGCCCATTTTACACCATGCCTACCTGTCAAAGGACGTGGCACATGCTGATTGGCTGGAATTTAACACTGGATGAGATATATGAACTCTATACTACTCATATTCGTAGCTCCCAGCCATGCATAGTTTTTGAGACAGTGTAGTGCTACCCTTCTTTACCTGTGCTCCCATCCCATAGTAATTAATATATTTTCATGAAACCAGCAAAAGGCACATTGGTGTGGCAAGTCTTTTGTACCCTAAAAATTTGAGAACAACATTGCAAACCATTTCTTCACAGTGGAGTGACAAAAAATGACTGTGTTCACCTCCCATTACAATGTTATCCTATGGGAAACAAAGCAAAATCTAACTCCGCAGAACTCCAGAGCCAAGTCCTATATTTTCACCAAACCAGCAAGATGGACATCTCTGGGGCAAGTCTTTTGTACCCTGAACATTTCAGATCAAAATGCCAAACCATTTGTTTACTGTGCAGTGACAAAGAAACTGGGGCCAGATTCACAAAACATTGCCAGACACAAACCCATTTTGCCCAGGGAAAACTGGACTTTGTGAATAGCTGGTATTCACAAAGCCCAGTTTGCCCCTGCAAATTGGGTTTGCACCCAGGCACAGTAGTGAGGGGGCCACAATGCAAATGAAGGGAAGGGGACCTGCATATCCCTGCAATCCCATTCATGAAGGTTTTGTTCCATGCAAGTGCCTTTGTGAAGGTCCTTGCATGGAGCAAAGGACAGCCCAAAAAAACCTAATGGTAATCCATGCAACCCCAGTGGTTGGCAGAGGTACTGCAGCCACCCCACTCCCCACTCCAGTGCCCGATCTCTCACTGATTCAAGTGGTCAGTGGTCAGATCTCATGCTCTAGCATTTTCTTCTGTCAACACAATTTACCCAATTTCTGCATTCTTAACTTATAAATCTGCAGCCTGATTCCAGCGGTCCTAGTTAGATTTTGAGTTAGAGCGACCTACAAGAGCTTCTGTGTCCCTACTGCCCTGTCAGACCGCTCTGCTCAACCGACGAGGGATTGCTGGAGATTCCCAGGGTGCATTTGAAATCTTCTGGAGCTCGGCCTTTTGCTTTTGCTGCCCCCACCCTGTGGAATTCTCTACCTCATCAGGTGAGAGAATGCCAGACAGTGGAGAGCTTCAAAACTGCTTTAAAAACATACTTATTTGCACCTGTTTTCCCTGATGACTAGAATTTATCTGATTTTTAATATACATATCTTATCATGTAATTTGTATATCTTTATATTTAATAATGCTTAGGGTTTACTTATTTATTTGTTTGTATTTATCTTAGAATGCAATTGTACAGCACTTTGTCATATGTTATTGCGCTTTATAAATAAATTTTACTTACTTACTTAAAGGGACACCATCAACCCTTTTTGCATCATATTATTTCTAAGGAAAAATTCACATTTTATGATTGCTTACCTTCTCTAAAAAGTGAAATACATGGTAATGTACAGTTATACCCAACCTTGTTTTGCTTCAAATCCTTGAGCTACTCTTATTGTATATACTTCCTGAACATTAAAAACACCCTTAAACAGTGCAGCCACTCGTGAAGCACTAGGCTCCTTGACTCCTACTGCATAATGAGTGACTAGATTGTGTTGGGGGTGTTCCTAAATCCAGGAAAGATGCAGTAGGAGTTGGTTAGGAAATATAAACAAAAATGTTTTAGTGTGGTAACACCAGTATGGTGGCAGTCAGTTTTTCATTTTTTAAAAGAGAAAAGGAATCAGAATCAAACTATCAGCTGCATTAGCAGTGCCTACAGAATGTGAACAATTATAAAATGTATGTTTTAAACTAGAGACAGTTTGAGGCCTAAGAGGGTTGACAGTGTCCCTTTTAAGCACACTTTCTCGATTGTATGAAGGTTTTCTAAGGTGCTCGGATCCCAACAGACCAACAGATATACTTAGATCTCATCCTTCAACCTTCCAGTTTTATACCATTCCAGGTACTGTTTCAGTCTCCAAACTCAGAGCCTTCACATCTCCAAATTGGTGGTCCCTAGGTATCAGCTGTGTATACATGCAACAACAGTTGTGCTATTACTAAACAATAACCTTACTGTTGGAACAGACACCAGCGGAAAGCTTGCACCTGGAAACTGGTATCTTGCTCAGAATTATGGTAGGAACCTCTAGGAGGTGACTTCTCCATGCAAATTTATTCCATCATTTGCGCTCATAGCTCTGAGCCACATTCTTGTCTTCTCCCAGATCCATTGTTGCCCATGTGACATCATCTCCAGAAAGTTTCCCAGAACATTCCTAATTAATGACGAAGCAGAATTCATGCATACAGCTTCCTCACATGCTTCCAGTAATAAACCACAAAAAGTCACAACTGTGCCCCCCATATAATCAAAAAGAAGAATGTGCCCATGTCAATATAAATGCTCTCATACTTGAGCATTCCCTTCTTCTAGCCCATCAGTGGCAGGAATTGTTGATTTCTTTTTTACGCATTTTTCTTCACTCCCATTTCAGTCAGATGATGTGAGCACCACTTCTCCAGCTGCTCAATTCAAGAATTATGGGTCATCATAGCTCAGATGCATCAAGACCTCCTAGCCTAGCTGCATTCTTGCCTCTATATAGTCCAAGATAACAGCCATAGAAACCAGTTTTCCCTCAAATCCTACTCTGCCAAAAATATCCTAATCTATAATGTTACCATTTTGGAACCCCCTCTATGGGAGGAGGTTACCTGGAATGCCTTATTTTCATCAGTCCCCACCAGTCATGATCCTCTGTGTGCTCCTGTCAGCACATGGTAAAGTTATCCTAATGGGGGTACTGAAGGATCAGCAAAAAATAAGTGAAAAGTAATCTACCAGCTCAGCAGAATGGTAAAATGCCATGCAGCACTTAGTGTGCAAATTTGAGCTGCCTGCTTGAATCTGTGAGTTGGCTGCACCCAGCTTGAATGTTGAAAGAGCTATTGTGCAAAAATATTAAAGCCACTGTGACAGCTCTGCCAAGAAATTCCTGTGTGTGGGTTCAAACCCCCAGAACTCAAAAGGTGAAAGTGGGGGTCCAGAGACACACAGAAAGTAGGGGGATAAATAAAACTTTAGACAAGCACTCTTAAGCACTATTATTTAAAGGGATGCATACATCTTTAAAAGCAGCCGAGGATGCTATATGAATGAAGAGCCTTGTCTGCCATCTGAGAGGTCAGTGCTATGATGCTGGTGACAGGCAGATGTAGCCCCTGCAAAGTCCCACCCTGCCACCAGACAGTGGGGCATTGGGGCAGCTATTGGACACTGTGGCATCTATTTATTAAAACAATTCTGTTTGGCTGCAAAAAGACTGTAAAGTGCGACTTTGTTTAAGACTAAATTGCAGCAGCCATATTTGTCACCCCATATCCCTATATCCACCAATCATAGTCCGAGGAGTTCGAAGGACTGCAGCTATGGCTCCTTGGTAGGGGTAAGGACAATGCCTTTGGCGTCAGTACAGGCAACCAATCAGGCATCAAAAGGACTTAATGCATATTAATTTTGCTGACAGACAGCTGTGTTCCACCAATGGGAAGCTTCCTCTTCTCTCTTCAGACCCCAGGGACAGATTCAGCTCAAGGCAGTTCACTGGAAGCTCTCCATGAGTGAGGAGGGCATATAGCCAGTGTCCAGGAAAAAGTTTGGAAGTCAGCCTAAGACAGCCGAACTCCAAGAGACTTGCCAAGAAGCTTTCTACCACCTGGAAAGCCAGAGCAAAAGATTGAGAGTTCTTTGTGACTAAGACTCCATGGCATCTGAGAGATGCTCTCAGCGTGGGAGATGGTTTGGCCTGTATTCTGCCAAACTCCTGAAGTACTACCTGGATTAAGCAGCCAGAGTCAAGAAACGCTCAAGGAGAAGACTCCTACTGTCTGAGAATCCAGTTTAATATAATCAAAGCAGTTGTGGCTTGAACATGCAGTTCAGAAACCACCTGAGAGACTGTTTGTTACCCCAGTCCTAGAGGGTGAACTAGTTGTTGCCAGAGGTGCTACTGTCTGACAGCTGCAGAGAGGAAAAGACTGTGTGAATTCTGATCTCCAGGAAGAGAAAATTGCCAGCAAGGACAGTCTGGGGAATCAGCCAGGTAGTGCTACAGCTAGGCATTACTCATTGTTTATCCCTAGGAATTAGATGCCTGGACATGAGGGATGAACGTGTGGCCCTGGTCCCCTGGACTGGCCTGTTCCAGCATCTGATCCAGCCTGCACAGAAAGTGACAAGCTGCACAGAAAGTGACAAGCTGCAAGAATCCCACCATAGACAGTTCATCTGCTTGCCAGTTTGCTCTGCCTAAGGTTTCACCTCAGCTAACTGATCTTTTGTTGCTGCTCTGATCCTGTGGGACTGTGCTACAGAACTGTGAGTAAGCACAGGGACTGCCCTGGCCTAAGGAGTTGTAGCAAGTTGTTCAGAGTTTCAGTTAATTAAATTTCAAAGTGCACAAACACTGCCCAACCCATGGCATCATTCAGGCTGGCAACAAATTCTCTAGCTGGGTGCCCAGACTAATTTTAGGGGGCACTGGTACCAGTGAGGAAGTGGGACATACTGTGTTAAGGTTATAGTTTGGGGTTGGGCACTGCTGTTATTGCTGTGTATGGTTTCACCAGTTCTATTAAACATTGCCAACTGCTTTATTCTTGCATTCCCATTCCCCTTTTCCCCTGTTAATAAATCTTTTATTGTTATTGTTCAATACTGTCAGTGGGTATATTATTAGCTACAGTCTTTAATTAAATGCACATTAAAGTATTACAGATTAAAGAGGTATTCCCTGTGTGGGGTAACAGTGAGGGGAAGTGGGGAGGTATGGCATCCCATGGGGTTCTATCACACAAACAACTGTCCCACTGTAATTTACTCTGGGTGGAGGCACCATGCTATTTATTTTATATCTGGGAAAGAACCCCCCCATCACCAAAAGAAGAACCCAGGCCCCTGAATCTTGTTGAGTCTGCAAGGTAGGGGTAGTAACCATAAGTTACATAGTGACCCAGTTACAGTTTGAACCAGGACAACCTCAGTACCTTCCTCCTCTACCTACTCCCACTCCTGGACTGTAACTTACTCCAACACCAGCTCTGGGACCCTAGCTCCTCCTCCTTTCAATATTAACCCAACACTGAATACAGCTATGAGCCTCTACTCTACTGTTTCTCAGTTCATGCCTACTTGGATGACTGGACCATGACCTGTAACCCCTGCATAGAGGCTTTCTTACGTAATGGATAATCCAATAACTTCCTCATTGGAATTTGTACTCCACCAACCATGTCCATCATCTGAAAATCACTCCATCTACACTCCAAGACCCAAATGCAAATTAAACCCTCTTAAAGAAAGAACTCAAAAAAGGGTTCCCAAAAAAGTTCCTTTACACATCCAAATTTCTCTCAATACCAAATCATCCCCATTGGTATAGCCTCAGAAGATTCTACAGTACAGTTCACATTAAGCTTACTGTGAAACCATTTTACAGCCTGTTAGCATTTGAACTGTCGAGGCTCTGCACAGGAAATCTCTTAATCACTGATATCCAGTTGTTAACTACTGCTCAGCTCTGAATCAGCTGCTTAAATATACTTTCAGTTGAAATCCACATTCTACAACTGAGGCAAAAACAAGCCAGGTAGATGGCAACTCATTGCAATCACATAAATAGAATGTACTATAAAGAGGCAGCACCATAAGTTTAATGTGACCCATACTGTACAATAAAATATCTGAGTCTTTCCCAATCTGCTCATCATGCCTCCTCCATTCCAACTACCTATTCCTTCCTTGACAGTGCCAATTGCTTTCAGGACCACACTAGGCTAGATAATACCCTAAATTCTTTATTTCCACAGGTCAAAGTGTCTGGCTGACTAAGGCTGATAGAGCAAATGGCTTAAAACATCCTCATATATCTTCCCTCCCTCTAGAATCTCTAAGAGATCTACTGTGTGAGCTGCCTTTTGTCCTCCATTTCTGGGTGAACTTCTCTCATAAATCTACTGAATGCTCCTCCAGTTGCTGGCATCACATGCCCCAAGGAACATTATGCCACATTATAAATTCCTCTTGCTTCTAGCAAACCATGCTACTATTTGCAACAAATTGAAATTGCTACAATTGGAAGCAAGACTGCCCCAGAAAAACTCACTACTACCACCACTCGGCTACTTCAAGTGCACCATACATATTATAGGAAAGGCAGATCATTCATTTCAAATCTCGCTTATGCCTCATCTGTAATCTCCTTGGATCATCCATCATGTGATGTCCTTTGCTCAATCTAATTTGTCTGTGTGGTCCTACTTCTTAACTCAGTGAAACAGCATTTCCTATTCTATCAGGTGTCCCATTAGTATTCTCATCACAAAGGTTCTACAAAGGCTACTCCCTCCTTTGACTACATTGCTATTTAAAACAACAAGTAATTTGCTGTTCCATGACTACTACTGCTACCAAAGCTCCTTAGTCTAACTCTATATCATCTTTGGTGCCATATCTTCTACAGTAGCAGCAGCGGCATCTGTTTGATACAACCAGTGAGTCACTGTGTATTGAGATCATTACTCCACTGTAGTTCGAACTCAACAATGTTCATTCAGATAATTAATCCAGTGTAGTATGAACTCAACAATGTTCATTCCCCTTCTGCTGCAATCATTAATTTCCTTCAGAGATGAACCTGGACTTTCAAACTCCTAGTCACTTCTGCCAATGAACACATGACCTCTCTACTGGTTTTCAAAGATTTAATAATGGCGTAAATTTCTATTTATTGGAAACAAATAGGATAGAATGGCAAGCCTGTGCTCCAGTTACCAGGACAACATACTGTATGGGGTTGCTTGAATAAAATATTCAAACTTTTGCACCATACAACCCTTGAACTGTTATATGCCTCATGTCCATCAAATCCAGGCATTCTTCGCTTTCTGTAACCTCAGTAAACGCCTATCAGTTTTTCCTATCAGGTAACCCTGGCATTCTTTACTTTCTGTAAGCCAACTAAACACCTATCAATCTTTTCTATCAAGTAATACATTTTAAGGGTTTAATTTAATCTTTCAATAGTACTTCCAGACTATCCATCTTTGCTTTCAAGTCCTCCAATTAAACTATTCATTCAAAGTCTGAAGAAGTTTATTGACAGGAAAAACTCCATTGAGCAGGTTCATTTACAAGGAGGTCCTGAGACAGCAAGAAAATGCATAACATATACAGTACAATAAGATACAACATAAATAGCAGAGTGTATACAAGTATTTACAATTTATACATAGACAATTGTCATAAAATATGATATACAATTTAGCAATAGTGCAGACTGAACTTCAATTGGATAATTTGGAGGAGGGTGGAGGTGAAGGGGGGATGGGAGAGGGGTAGGTTAGGGTATATCATTAGTTGGGCAACTGCAATTGGGTACCCACTGAAATGGTGACTTAATCGTGGGGCCTCTGATTACAGCAACCAAGGAGGGAGGGCAACTGGATGGGGGGTGGGCACATATAGTGACATCCTGTCACCACATGTATACGTGCATGGGGGGAGTGAGCACACACAGTGAGGGGCGGGAGGGGAGGGAGGGAGAGATTGTGAGGGGTGGTGTCACAGTGAGCTGCTGAGTTGCTCCTATGGCATGGTGGATGAGTACAGGGCTGAGCTGCACAGGGTGCCAGGTTCAGGGCTGGGTGCAGGCACCTTTTGTTGCACCCAGCCTGAAATTTTTTTTCTTTGCCCCTCCGACATGCACCCCCCTGGAGATGACAATCCTTCAGTAGGGGGATGCGGGGACCCAGCCCTCTTGCATTAATATTTGAAATGTAAGTCCCTGGCACCCTTTTGCTGTGCACCGGGGACTACATTGCTGACATTTTTTTTTTGGCGATGTGCATTCACCCTAACAGTGATTGCTATTCTGTAATCACCGTTATCACATAGATCTGTAGGTGAGTAGAGGTGGAGGACAGACCAGGTAGGTGAATTTATTTTTTATTTATTTAGTTAGTTTTTGTTGACCAGGTAAGTGCACTAGACAAATCCTGCCTATTTTCAGGCATGACCCAGGGGAGGGGGATACAGATGAATGCCAACTGACCTTGAACCAGGTTAAGCTGTTGGTGGTATTTTTAGTGAATGAGGGAAATTTGGCCAGGACACCGGGGAAATTCCCCTACTGCTTGGCCAGTAGGGGGACTTGCTGTTGACTGACCACAGGATCAGTTGGTGGCCTGCTCTGCTGGAGGATGGATGGTGAGGAGCTACTGGAGCAGCCGAGGGCTGCAAGTGAAACAATGAGTATGGCTGTACAAGAGGACATCACCCTGAAGAACACTGAAGCGGAAGATGTGGAGTTACTTGATTCTCTGGATAATTTAACGGATGCAGAAATGGTGAGCAGTAGCTTGGCTACAGTACAACGTTTACGGAGGAGAGGAATTTACAATTAAAATTGGAAGCATTACGTAGAGAACAGAGGACTGTAGTGGAGCAATTGCAAGAGTCAAATAATGTGGAATCTATGAAGCTTACCAAGTTAGAAGACGTTCAACGCTGTAGCAGATATAACCCTCCCTGATCAAAGAGAATCTCTACTGGTCTGCCGTCTTACAGTACAATGGAACATGAGGTTAACAGAAAAAAAATACACAAGCTGTGGCTGGCAGTTCTTTGGGAGTAAAATCCCTGTGCAGAGAACCAGCAGAGAACAGCACACAAGAAAATGCACCTTCTGATTACAAGTTGCATGACAACATCCAGGAGGAAAAGGAAGTGAGACAGGGAGCGGTTTCAGTAGCGCACAGAACAGTCCGGCAAAGAAATCATCCAGATTTACTTTTAGAGCTACTACTGGGGCTGCGAGTGAGAGTACTACACCACTGAAACATTGTATTTTTCAAACTGATCCCGGGACACAGGTTGGAGTGTCGGAGTTTTCTTTTTCAAAACAACAACTGGATAAGGTAGGAGAGGAGGGAAAGGAGAAAAGAATGGCCTTGACATTTGCAAAAAGACATTTAGTATTACCTATTGCTGGGATAGGTGAGAAGTTACCAGGAAAAGAGCAGTGTGGGGGAAAGGAAGTTCAAACTAATGCTGAGACTGAGCCTCTCAATGATGAGAACTGGTCCCACAGAGAGCTCTTAGTGAGGCTGGTTGGACTTGGACAGTGGGGCTTGGAAGCCCACTCCTGATTGGGACCCAAAATTAAACTTCTCCCAGAATGAACCAGCATGGAGACCCAAGCTACAAGACATTACTGTTTAAGTGGGGTTAAAAGAGGTGGTGGGTGGAAATGAGGAAACTATTCCTTTTGTAGTTTCATCTCCTGAACGGCAGGACGAAGCTGCACCTGTCGCCGAGTTACAGGTAGAGGCACAGGACCAGAGGGAGGAAAGGGGGAAGAAACCATTGATGTCAGAATTGTTTTCAAAAATTAAGCAGTATGCTGCACCTCGCAGAAATGCGGTGCGTCTTCATTACAAAGGAGGTTTAGAGGTTAGACCTGATAGACAATATGTTGGTAAATGTTTATTGAAAGATTCTTTGCACTTCTCTCCTAGGGAAGTGTTTGCATTTATTAATATTTCTGGGAAGACAATTTTGATGTTAGTTTTCGTTCAGCATATGCTCTTGACCTTTTTGGGAAAGATATACTCAGGTTAAGTTTTCCCCTTTGGACACCTCTTTTAGTGATACCGTTAACAAAACCTTTAATAAAGTATGCAACTGTTATGTTTAGGAGCGAAGGGTTCATATTGATGATATTACTTATTGGTTAGGCCAAAATGCGAGATTTTAAGTTCCCCAGAAGCAATTCTGGATGCAGAACAATTTTGGACAGGGGCTGGCGGTTTAAAATTAAACTACGACAAACAGCTGCAGGAATTGAGCATATCCCGAATTCCTTTATGTTGGTAGGGACAGAGGGTATGTTTTATGCTGGGCAACCTCGGGCTTGTTATAAATGTGGTGCTAAACTCATTTATCAAGTTCCTGTGACAAACCAAGATGTGATAACTGTGGAGAAGTAGGACATATTACTTTTCAATGTGCTAACGTCACAAAATGTGATCTCTGTGATGAGACAGGACATGTGTTTGCAGAATGTACATGGGCAGCCAAAATAAAGAGTTGTGGTAATCAGACCTATTAATACAAAAAGCCCAGGATTTGATAATAGGGGAAGGTCATATGGGTCACGAGCAGCCAGTTGGAAAAAGTACCTTCTGTTATTGAAGTGAGGGAGATGTGGTAGAGGTGGAAGATTTAGTAGTTCTTGACAAGGAGCTTGAACCTACTGGGGTAGGAATTTTGCCTGAAGAAGAGAAACAACCAAAGGAGTCTTTTAGGGCACCTGTGGTGTCTGCAGTTCAAGGTCTTCCAGAAATATTAAGGCCTTCCACAGCAGTCTGCTATGAGTGTAGAAATAAGTAATTCTTTTGCCTTGCTATCAAGTCCGTGGGGGGAATCGGATATGGATTGCCCAGATAATGATTCGCAGCAGACGTTGGATAGTCCACCGTCCCCATTAAGGATTCAGGAGGATTATAAGGGGAAAAAGAAGAAACGACGGAAGAAAGATAGGTGATGGGCTGGAATTGACTGTACCTGATGCACTTTAGGTTGGGTTCAGTGAATGTTCATAGTATAGTGAATTATAAGAGACGACAGATAGTTTATGACTTTGTTCATGCTAATCAGATTGATGTCTGTTTATTACAAGAAACATGGATGTATACTATGGAACAAACCAGGTGTTTTCAACGGGAATGGTGCTGGGGGCCTTCGTATTGGTCCTTTGGCCAGCAGTCGGCAGATGGCATAGGGTTTCTGTTTCACTCGTATGACTTCTCTTTAATTAAATTGATGGATCTAATACCGGGATGGCTAATGATTTTAGATGGTTTGTGGAAATCAAGATTGTGCCAGTTTATTAATGTCTATGGGTCACAGCTCAAGGCAGAAAGGGTGGCGCTCTGTAATATGATACAACCTTATTTACTGACCTCCTTTGAGGTGTTTTGTGTGAGATTTTAACTGTGCATTAATAAATGCTGGTGATTCTATGGTGGGAGAAGGTAGGAAAATTTACTGTGATTCCAGGGCTTTATACAAACTGGTACACTCAGTGGGTTTAATAAATGGGAGTAGTAAACAAAGCTCAGGGCCTAAATTTACTTATAAAAGGAACCGGTTTACTTCTACGATAGATTATATTTTTATCTGACAAAATTCCCTTTACATTTGAAACATGTCCTGCGCATTTCTGACCATCTCTTGTTGCTCTTGCACTGCTTTCTCCTCATGCCAGACTGATAGGTAGGCGGGCGAGATGGAAGTTGAATCCTCTATTATTAAACTCTCGGAGGTACGGGATAGAGTTCAAGCATTGCTGATGGCAAGGCTTTCAGTAGCCTTTTATATGACTCAGTGGGTGAGTGGTGGAAAGATTCTAAGGACGACCTTTGTCACCTATTAAAACAACAAGGAAGGTTAAAGCAAACAATGATTTTCTCCAATATTTGAAATTAAGACAACAATTATATTATTTATTTTCAGTAGCCAATACTTCTACTTTGGATTATAGTTCACAGATTAGATCAATAAAAGATCAACTCCTAGAGGTTCAGTACCATAGGGCTCGGACCCTTACTGCTCTTCTACAATATGGGGTGAAGAAAAGCGGAGGGTGATCCATATGAGGCCTTTAAAGTTTATACACAATCTACTACCTTAAATGCCCTACGGAATAAGGTGGGAAAATTGGTACAGGATCAGAAGTCACTACAACATATTATTAAACAATTTTTTCTGGATTATGAGCCAGTAAGGGCCCAGAATGATCAGGACATTTGGGACTTTCTAAACCGGATTGAGGTACCCAGACATGTATTTGATACATTAATATTGATACAGCCTATCACTACACAGGAAATAATTACGGCTATTAAAAATCAAAATAAGGGTACTTCTCCTGGAATTGATGGTCTGACAACAGATTTCTATAAAGCCTTTCCAGTGGAATTTGTAAATTGTTTAGTGTTAGTTTTTAATGCTTTTATGGGACAATCAGATTTTCCAAGTTGGTTTGCTGAAGGGCTGTTGATTTTTTTACATAAAGTGGGTGATACATTTGACTTGAATAACTGGAGACCAATTACACTATTGAATTCCGATTATAAACTCTTTATGAGTATTTTGAACACCAGATTAAAACAATTTGCAGTCAAAGTTCTTTCCCCATTTCAGTTTTGTGGAGTACCTGGGAAAAAAATATATCAGGCTCATATGGTACTGAGAGACATTGTGGAGATAGCCGGTTTTCAAAGAATTTCAGGATGCATTGTCTCTGTGGACCAGATGAAAGCATTTGATAGAGTTTACCATCCATTTTTATTTGCAACGTTGAGACATTATGGGATTCCGGAAGTTTTCTTAACCACCATTCAATCAATTTACAATTCGGCTATTACCCACCCAGTGATTCAACTGGAGATTGGGGAAGGGTTTCACGTTCCGACAGGCACGCCAAGGTTGTCCATTGAGTCCCCTGTTATATGCTTTTACTATTGATACTTTAATTAGATCATTAACACAAATCCCTCGTTGGGTAGGGATAGTTGGGCTGCTGGTGAAGATAGGTTGTATGTGCAAGCTTATGTGGATGATTGTGTGTATTCTTCTCTGATAGTACACAAGTAAGCATTTTTAGATTTTATGGATGATTATGCTTTGTTAGCAAATTCTACTATTAACAAGAATAAGAGTAAAGGTTTGTTTATAGGTACAGATGGTCTCCCAGAACTCATAATACAAGGTATTCGTATTTCTTGTGACCCGATAAAAATTCTAGGATTATTTTACGGACCAAAAATGTACCAGAACTTAACTGGGAATTAGCTTTGACTTCAATAGACAAAAAATCCAGATTTGGAAACAATGGAAATTGATAAAATTAAGCGGTCTCAATCATTAAAAATTTATTATTCAAGTTATTGTATACAGCACTGATTTTTCCTTGCCACTGAATTTGGAAACCAGAATATATAGCTTATTTTTCAGATGTTATGGGGTAGACTTAATCCAATTAAAAGACAATTTACATATCTAGATAAAAGAAGGAGGTTTAGGAATGATAGATCCGGTTATTTTTTTCACCCTATTTATTTCAACAAATGTAAAGTTCGGTTGGGGTACCCACGGAAAGATGTGGGATGCTACATCGCCAGGTAATGGGGCAGTATTATGGTTGTTGGGATGAGAGACCCCGAAACCTAAGTTGTTTCTGCCAACATATTTTATACCTATTGCAAAAAGTATTTAAATGGGGGTTAGTAGCAACAGGTGGTTAAGTAATACGGGTCCACAGTTATACAAATCAGTAATGCTTCAACTGTATCCCAGTGAACCGTGTTTAAGAACTGTCCTCACGTGTGTGGATATAGTTTTAAGTAAATTAAACAACCCAAAGTTACCTACTTATATGTGGGAAACGCTATGCTTATGGTATATGGTCTAATTGAGTACGAGGAACGCCAAGCATAAACTGATACAAGACAGAAATTGTCCATTTTGGAGTGTGGCACAAGAAGAAACGGTTGATCACTTTCTTTTAAGTGTTCTTATGCTGTTTCTCTGTGGAAATTCTTACAGTACAATGGAGTATGAAATGGTTAGAATACATGGATTATGATACATTGGTACTGGGTCATTCTCCACAGTTTCGATTAATATATCATGTTGACACTTTACAAATCTTTTGTAGCACATTGATATACTACTTGGCAAGCTAGGTGCCAGTGGGTGCTATATCAGGTTGATGCCCTATGACAATGTCCGGAGGTTGATTCACGGGCAATGTACAGGATTTATGTTCAAGACACAGCATTCTTCTCATCAAGGAAGGTGAAGGAATGGTAGAAAGGGTTTTGAAGTTTATTAAATATAAATAAAAGTTAAGTAATGTGCCTTTGTTCACCTATGGCTGAGTGGGTAGTATATGGGGAGAGGTCATGATTGTTAGTTGGGAGTATGTATAGGATAGTATTAGTCAGATGTGCAATGTTACATGATAGTAGAAACTTTTGTTACCTAATATTTGGGGTTTATTATATATATAAAAAAAAAAAAGGTTTCTTTGTGAATATATGGCTGTAATGATTGTTTGAATTCTTTTTGATTTCAATATTTGTTAGTATAGTTTCACAATATGGGTATTTATTACATGTTTTCTTGATGTACAAGGGTTTGTGGAGTGAATCTTACACTGTATGTAATTTTTTGAATTTTGATGTTATTCTAATAAAATATTCCCCTACTCTTTTCGATAAGTGCCATGGGATCTTTAACATCCACCTGAACTACCACCAATCCAGGCAGATGGGACCTCGGTTTAATGTCTCATCTGAAAGACAGCACCTCAGAAGTGCAGCACCCCTCTCATGCTGCACTACAGAGTCAGTACTGGGATATTAATCCAAGTGCCAGATGCGGGAACTGAACCCACAGCCCTCAGGTCTCCTGGACTCGGAGACGAGTATGCTACCTACTGAGCCACTGGCACTGTATAGTGGTGGAGGACAGACAGGGTAGATGAAAAGAGGTGGAGGACAGACAGAATAGAGGGTAAAGAAGGCGGCGGATAGTGGTGGTGAGGGGTGGGTGGTGGAAGTCAGGGTTGAAGGGTGGCTGGTGAGATGGGAGAAGAGGATAGGTGGTGAGGGTGAGGATGAATGAAGGAGAGGAAAAGAGGGTGGGGAGAGGGGTAGGTGGCTAGAGTGGAGGGTAGGAGGTAAAGGTAGGTAGGTAGGAGAGGATATAAGGGTGAAGGATAGAGGTGGGAGGTGCAGAAGGATGGGGTGAGAGGTGAAGGATGGGTGCAGTGTTGGGGGTTCGAGGGGGATAAGGGGTCATGGGAAATTTTCACTTAGCGACAAGTACACTTCTCATTAATTTTGCAAGTGATCAGATTCTGGAAGTTGTTTAGTGGGATTAGGTTTTGAAGTTTAAGACTAGACTGGGTTTTTTCCATGCAGTAGGGAGAGCGTGGCTTATGGCCAAGTCATCAAAATGGGTATGGGTGCTCAGAATCTTTAGCATAATGTAGGAGTTTCTATGAAAGAGGTATAAGCAGGCCGACCACTGAAAAAGCTTAGATATGTAGGGTGGGAGTTTTGCCAGGAGAGCTTTGTAGAGCCAGGTGAGTGAATGGATGAGACGTCTAGTGGACAAGGAGGTCCAGCCCAATGAGGTATATAGGTCGCAATGGTGTAGATGACAGTGGGCATTAGAAATTAAACATATCGCCCTTTGGTAGAGTGTCTAGCTGGTGTAATAGGAAGTTTGAGCAGTGACCATACAGAATATCCGTGTATGAGTCCTATGAATTCCATCTGAAGGCCACCTATAGACTTCACCATATTTTGAAATCAAATTAGTCTCCTCAGAATTGGTTCTTTTCCCCATCAACTCATCTGCTGCTTTAAGCTGCCAGGACTCTGACATATAATGGATTCATATGACCTAGAAAATTTACAGCAGCAACTTCAGCCTTCTCCCCCAATGTAATTTATCAACACTTAGCCTCATCAAACTATCAGACACATAAGTTTTACTGCTATGAACTCCAAAAAATGATTGACTACCTCAAGTGGTCCATTTTTCCAACTAGCCTATGTATAGCCAATGGTGCTCCATCACTGTTAGGTCACGTAGTAGCCTTCTGTCATCCAAAAACCATGCCTGTCCCTCTTCTGACAAAAAAGCAGACCATTATGACTATGACATGGTTCATATTGAATTTAAGGATTCTTCTGAGCTATCTTGGTTTACAACTTCTCAAATTACTTAAGCCATTCTTTCCACATTGGAGCAGCCACTACTGCTTCAAGACAGAACAACACTGGTCATATCATTCAGATTCTAGGGCATTGGTCACCCTCGTGCTATAAAACCTACATTTGAAATCCATACCAGAATTATAACAAGCATATAGGTTCATCTCCTCCTAGTAAGTGCAGAGGGAGAGCAGACCTGATGCCTCAGTTCTTCGAAGGATCCCTCCACAGGGGATTTTTTTTCCCCTCTACAGAGTGGATCGGGTCCTCATTCGATGAGTTGGTGGAGGTGGTCAATTGTTGTTTTCATAACTTGGTCTTTTTGCTTTTTTTTCACTCAGTCATTTCCTTTAGCCTCAAGATACCTTCCTTTGGCACCTCTATTGAGGGTGGAAATACCACAAAACAGCAAGGAAACAGTTAAGTTCACATAAACACTGCTTGCATAACCTCTAAATGCAGCTGTCACACTTAATGGAAAAGCTTGCCAGTGGTTCAGTGGAGCAGCTGGTTAACTCCACTCTTGGCACTAAATAAAGCAGGTGATCTCAGACATCCCTACCTTAGTTTGCTTCACCCTCCATCTACCCCTTCCTCTTCTAGTGCTCCCTATTCTGCCCACAGCCTTTATCATGTTCAGTCATTTTTTTTAAACTCCAAATACCTTCTCTTGGCACCTCTACTGAGGGTGGAAATACCTAAAGAGAGCAAGGCCAAAGTTACATTCACGTAAATACTATTCACATAACCTCTACATGTAGCCTGCTGAACATTTAACTTTTAAATCTGCTGTTTATGTGAATATTTAATAGTTTCTTCATTAATTAAACTGCTATCTTCAGTGCTGCACAGACCAACTGTGATGTCATTAGCAATGTGAAAGCTGCTCTCTAATTGATTAAGTAGTCCATTATAATGTATCCAACCTACAAGGTAGTGATTGTGACATACCCCACTGTGGCAGTGTAGGTTGCAGTAAAATGCAATAGGCCGGAGTTTAGGTGAAAAATGTCCCATAGAACAGTCCAATTTATTTACAGAGATTGACAAGATTTGACAAAAATAACAAACAGTTCATAAAATAACTTTTCTCGGCTTGGGCAGTTGCTTAGGAGAGGATGACGTAATGCAAGTGGGGGGGATCCAACATTATAGGGGAGGTATCTCCCACTTATATAAAGGTTTCAATCAAACATATCAGGCTCTGATGGTAGCATGTGCACCTTTAGTAATGTGCCCTATCTCAGCAAGGAGTGATGAACCTAGTCAATCATTGTCCACTGCCACCCACTTCAGGCTGTCTGGCACCTATCTGTGCCATCTTGCCAGACTAATCACCCACCTTTGTGGCACGGGTCCCCTCTCCTAGCCTCTGTTAGTACCACCACTTGCCAGTTTCTTATAAACTGCTCAAGTGCCTACAACCAACCCCTACCTCAGGTAAACTGCATGCCAGTTTCCACACTACAGGTTGAGGGATTGTTTCTTTTCAGTTCTGCTCTCAGCCCTCAACTGCCTGACATGAATTCAGCCAGTCTCTTTCAAAGTTAGTTATGGTCACTCACATCACCTATGAATCACCAATGTGCTCAACTTCTAGATGTTAACTAACTGCATTGTTAAGACTCCATACCATACAAATGTTCAAAACAAAGAATGCAATCACACTAATATGCAGGCAAGCATAACTGAGGTCATGGAACATATAACAAAGAAACAGCAAACATTTCTCTAGACAGGAAGTACCCCCTCTTCTTCCCAGCTGCTCTTATGGAAGCATAGAAACACAAAATTTGTCAGCAGAAAACGATGCTTGGCCCACCCTGTCTGTCCAGATGTTCCCTGCCTAATCTGTCCCCACAGACCTGATCTGAAATCTGGCCATCCTCCTGCCACCCTTCATCTTTTCTAATATGTTCCTATGTCTATCCCATGCATGCATGAAGCCCTCCACTGTTTTAACCTCCACCAGTCTGTTCCAGGCAACCAGCACTCTTTCACTAAAGAAATACTTCTTCACATCCCTCTTGACCCCACCCCTGCTTCATCACATGCCCCCTGATCCTATTGTTTTTTTTTTTCATTTCAAAGACA
Source organism: Neoceratodus forsteri (assembly GCA_016271365.2). Taxonomy (NCBI): domain Eukaryota; kingdom Metazoa; phylum Chordata; order Ceratodontiformes; family Ceratodontidae; genus Neoceratodus; species Neoceratodus forsteri. The sequence goes on along the minus strand of CM028130.1, from coordinate 1,407,063,538 downwards.
CTGCACCCTGCACCCTATTCACCCCTTGAGGTGTGTCCTATCATGTCACACCCAGGCCAGAGCTCTGTAAACTCCATATTTTGCTGTAGGGTGAGAACCTAAAGTATTCCAAAAATTGATGTAAGCCAATAATTCCTAACAAACACCACCAGGGAAATAAGAGGCCAGATGATAAGCTTTTTCACAGGGGAAAAGGTTTGTTGCTTTCCAGGTAGAATAGATCTTTGAGAGGATCTCATTAGAACCATAACACATTTGACTGTAAGCTACTGGCATCAGGATCTCTCAGGAAGCTTTTGCAAGATGGAGCTACCCACATAAATGTGTTTATACATATATCATCAGTACCCAGCTTTGTCTATATAATTAGGGTGGCCGCAAAACTACTTTAGTGTCCTGCAATTGCTGAATGGTGCTCAGATGCATCAACCAATAATAGGATTGAGGCAACTCTAACAAATTATGCACAGAGAGGCAAGGGGAGGAAATTCAACACTGCCCATTGCACAGCAAGCAGCAGCATTCAATAAAAGTGATAGACTTACTATGTAGTGCCAGATGAAGCTGAAAAGGAAGCATCTGCCATAACAGGGGGATGGTGGGAATAAATGGTATGGCTATACAGAGATGCTTTCGAAGTTCTACTGTTACTGGTAAGTAAAGAAGTGATCTTCTTTGAGTGCCTCTCCATACAGCCATTAAACACTGGACAATTACCAAGCAGTACCAACCCCAGCTGGGTGGCCAGAAAAAAAAAAGCATACTGATGGCACAGGAGAGCAGTCCTTGTGGAACAGTAAGGCCAGATTTCACCCTCACAGGTAAGATTCTACCCAGACTCGAATGTTTAGTAAAAGTATAGATTCTGTTCCAGTAAACAGCCTTGAAGATACTGGTGGCTGAAAACAGACCCAGAAACAGGTCAGTAGGACTGGCATGCCCCTTGTGATGTGCCATTTAATGGTACTTAATAGATCCTATCTTGTCTGCCTGTAGCAGAACAAGATTCAGAAGGAGGTCCATATAGAGAGAGGCACTATTTGGAGATAGGTCCACCCTGGGTGCAGTGCCAAAGGGGAAAAAGCAGGTGGGAGGACTGGTATAGTCCACAATACTGTCTAGGTAGAACTAAAGTATCCCACTGACATCCAAGGAGTGCAACAGTATGCTGTCCAGGTTCTAAAGAGTTGTGAGTAGAACATGAGTAAATTAATGAGCTGATTTAATGTGAGATAAAACACCATGTTTAGGCAAGAATTTGGGGTGAATACACAATGTCAACTTACTCTTCAGAAGCGGGGATCATAAAGCAAGGCATGTCATTGAGACACATGCCTGACCAAAGCAAAAGTCCAAAAGAAAAAAGTGCCTAGGTAGATATTGCATGCCAGGGCTCCAATTGGAAATTCACATCCAAAAGCCAGGTTGAAAAACTAGAACAGGCAAAGCATTTGAGCTGGGATGGGACGGCTTTATGCAACTGTTTTTTCAGGAACCTGTGGACCACCTTCATCTGGTCATAGTCCCATCCCTGATAATGGCATAGAACCTTCACTGGGGAGTACTGCAGACCTGACTGTGTCAGAGTCAGGAGGCAGATTAGTCACCCTGTACAAAGCAACTGAAGGGATGTTCCTTGGTACCTTATGGTAAAATATTTCCACTGCAGAGTAAGCATGTCCTGTGGATGGTGTCCCAGAAGCAAGCAAAATCAACCAAGACCATGGCTGAGACCCTGAGGGCCCTAAAAGTCCACAGGAGCCAGTTAGTTACAATGTTACTTAGAGTAACAGCCTGCAGGCGAGAAAAGAAAGAGAACACGTACTGAGATTCTTCACCAAGTTAAGATAACATGCTGCAAAAGCAAGTGGAAGCTATGTTGTCTGTGGACTGTATAAATTTGCTTCATTATATTGTGGCTTTAAGGGTGTTTTTAATTACATGTAATATGCATTTGATTTTCTTATTTAACTTGACCAACAGTGTGTTAAATAAAATATACATTTAAAGTATGTTTTTGAAAATCAGCAACATGGGGCAATTAAATGTAAGCAGTGAATTATTGGAAAATAGACATGAACACCTTGTTTGCATTGATTTGGGAACTGACAGTTCTTCACTTGCCATTGACCTTACTAAATATTTATTTGATCTCTTCATGAACCAACACATGTGCTAAATATAACTTAAAAAGAAAATATTGAAGTGGAGAGGATAGAATTCAAAGACATTTCATGTTCATTTAATTTCATTTTTATTTTATACTGAAAAGTCTGTGGGCTAAGAACCCACTTTCGCAGATGTCCAGTTAATATGCCATTGAACATTTAAATCCAAATTGTTTTTTGATCAGGAAACATCTTCTTTTGCAAAAATAGTAAATACTGAGGCTTGAAAAGTTATTCAGTTCAAAACAGAGATACTATTATTCAAAGACAGGGAGAGATGAAAATGAGACCTGCAAGAGATAAGGCTGTGGACTGATGTGATAATAAAGAAAGTGGACAAGGTGAGAATATAGTGCTTGTGCCAAAGGAAATATATTACAATGGACTGATATGACAATGGAAAAACAAACACTTCTATTATCATTTGAATGAGTATCCTACATCACTTTTCTACAGTGAACTCAGTAATCTAATTGAACAATCTCTTCAGAATGGGTATATTGATAAAAACTAACCAGAATTGTCTAAGACTCCTTATCCCAAAACCCAGCCTTTTATTTATTTCCCACAGTATACTGCATACAAATCTTCTTAATCCACCAGGACATCACATTGTTTCATGCAATGGTTCTATTACTAACACTTTTGTGATTTTTTTCTAAAGGATCTTGTTGTCAAATTACCTTCTTGCAATTAAGATACTATGGACATCCTGGAGTGAATGTAAGAGTTAATATGGGAAAACAGAACAGTATCTGTGGCAGACAATCAATGTTGTGGCACTTTACACATTGATAAAGCATACAATGGGTCTGAATACAGCAACAGTAATGCTTTCTAAATCTGATCTTCGGGGACTATTGAATCAAGGCGCCCGATTCCAAGTTGCATGGTGCAACTCATGGGCGTATGTGAGTTGTGCCATGCGGTGCTACGCTGGGGACCCTGCACCCTATTCCAAGACAGGCAGGGTCTCCATCACCTGTGACCCATGACTTGCAGCAGCCACAGGCTTGCGCCACAGGAATGGTGCAACTGACCTTGGTGCCACAAGTCACAGCCCACAGTTAACTGCCCCCCAGAGCCCCAACCCTGTAACACCCCTGCAATCCCCTGGGGGCCAGGGAGGACTGGCTGGGTGGCACAGACACATGGAGGGCCATGGCATGAAACAGACCCAGAGGCTCTCTGAGAATAGGGGTGGGTGGGGGGCATCACTATGCTGGGGGAGTCCATGGGGCAGGGCACTATGCGATACATAGTGCTGTGGGGGGCATCCATTGTTTTGCCAGGATGGATGCCCCTTAGACCACCTCCATGCTGGTCTAACCTGCTGCACCAATGCAGGACTGGGAATTGCATAACAGGGTTATGGCTACCGCCCTTCCGGAATAGGGTGCAGCTGCTGCCATAATCCATCCTTGTGCCATGCCGCAGTGGGTTGCAGGTGTAGTGGGTGGCATAGCCCACCTGCAGTGCAACCCTCCTGCAGTATATTGCAAGCCACAACTTGGAATACCAACTTGCGTATCACATGGCTGAAGGTGCAATTTGCACCATAGGGTTTGGCGTAAATCGCCTTGCACCAGGCATAATGCAACTTGGAACTGGTCCCCAAGAGTCTTTCAAAGCCTGGAATTCATTCTTTAAAGAAAAGTTTTTATGTTTGATGGTTAATATTGTAAGAACCTTGGAGCAGTGATGGGCACTTAAGTTGCTCTGTCATAAATCAATTTGCTGTTGGGATGGGTGAAGGATACAGTGGAACTGTATGCTTTACAGTATACAGAATATCTCTTTTTGGGTCTGACTGTTTACTGGTTCAGATTAATTGATGAATGATGATGTGTCAGTCATTCAAAATGGGTCTGAAAAAATTTGCAGTGTCATTTATGGATTGGCTAAATAATTATCACCTTGGTCATAAGTTTGCTTATACAGTGCATGCAATGAGATTCAACTTTCTATATGTCACTCTAATTGATAAGGAGGAAATAGTGGTGGAAACCAAGGGCTATAGAAAACCAACAGGGGGAATGCATTATTGCTGTCAGGAAGTTCTCACCCATGAAAAATGATTGATAATATTCCATACAGTCAGATTCTCCATTTAGGGAACAATCTAATGATCTACTGGAGAGATTTTAAAAGGAGGGTACATCAGAAATACTAATAAAAGCTTATAATAGCCAGCCCGGTGGCGCTGAGAGTTGAGGCACTGGAGTCCACACCTAGTACCACACTGGCAACCCGGGTTCAGGAGCAGACTCGGGTCAGCGGGGGTTGGCAGGAAGGGAGAAGGATTGAGCACCCAACGGCTGCTCTCCTTCTCTGGAGAGGGGGGGGATCGTACTGTCTGCTGTGTTACTGCCACCTATTAGGGGAACCTCAGGGTGGTCGGTGCAGCTGGGGAGACGCACTACGCATGGGTAGACTTTGGCAGAGGACCAGCTTCAACGTGCATCTCTATGTGCGCTGATAGCCTTGTCTTCATTGCATGCCAATGTCGGGGGATACAACTTGGAGGAAAAAGCCCTCCAGCCACCTAGATGAAGTCCTCTGAGGCCAGTCTCACAACCCGCTGACCAGGGCAGACCCCACTGTGCCACTCGCTACAGGGGAAAGAGGGAGTGGTGAGATCTTTTGCCCCACCTGGGGGTAATCCGGGCCATCAAGTGCCCTGACGGCAGTGTGGCACTCTAGGGGCAGACTCAGTTGGTCGGTAAGGGTTGGAGAGTGTCACTGCTTGAGGATGGAAGGAGTAGGTGGTTGGAAGGGACAGTAGGAGTGGAAAAATAATAAATCAAAAAAAAGCTTAGAATGTATGGTGGCATGTTGTTATATAGAGAAACCAATCTTTTCCCTGGGTTGTTATACCATCAATGTGACGTATCTTTGTTGTTAACCCATCGATGGCATAACAGCATGGAATTCAGTCGGGCGAATTTCTCTGTGGCAGTGCGACCGCGTGAATGTTCAACATTAATTTTTCAGCAGTGATTCAAATAACGGTCACACAGCACATACTAATCCCCCCCCAATCTGTGCCGAAACCCTTACAAACCCTAAGTCACTCACCAAATTAGGGGATATTCAGAGCGTGTTCTAGATTCCTGCTTGTTTACTAAATATTTTCTTTTCTTTATGTCCCTCGTATGTGTGTCTTGCCAGAAAGTTCAGAAGAGGTCAATGCTGCACATCCTTACCCTGTCTCTCTGTGCACAGCATCACTAGTTGGATGTTTTAAATCATGTGCTGTTCTTGTGATACCAATGCCCATACATTATAAAAGACAAAGTATGGGCATCGATGAATAACCAATCTAAGCTAGCTTCTCGTGGCTCCCTTGGCAACTATGGCAAACCTCTCATGCTGCACTCTCGAGGTTTACCTGCGTTGCCAAGGGAACCACTCGAAACTAGCATAGCTTGGTTATTCATCGATGCCCATACTTTATCCTCTGTATAATGTATGGACAGTATCTTTTAACCCCTGTTTTCAATCAGTTTATAACCTGATAATTCCATCGTTATGACATCAGTATGCTGTAAACCTTGCTTACCTAAGTCATAATCATAGGATTACAGGACAGAATGTTGTCACCTGTCAAAATTCTTAGAAAGAAAAAGTGGTCTGGTCTGCATTCATTCACAACACACACATTCCATTCAGACAGTTACAGATCTGCTGTAGTATAACTTGCAATGGCTAATTTCAGCACTTCAGTTACTCAACATTCAAACAGGAGGCATTCATAGCCAAGCAGGAGAACAAACGCACATTGAAAAAAATTTAATTCTTTTCCCCCACAATGGCTAGTTTTTCCATACACTATAAAATACAATGCCTGAGTAACTGTGGTCAACCATGGATGTAAACATTTCTCACAGTTGCCATGACAACTGTAAACCTCTCGAGCTGTTCTCTCAAGGTTTATTTGGTTGTCCTGGCAACTGCTTGAGGTGATTACATCATGGTTAACCACTGTTACTCAGGCATTATCCTCTATATCATTCAACAAGAAAAATTGACTGAAGTGAATTATTGTGTACCAAAAAGTCAAGGTTTAGATCCAAGTAGAGTAATATTTTTCACAGAATACAATTGAATGGCAAGTGCAGTGGTGAGCACTCTAATAAACAACTGGAAAATTTTACACACTAAGTGGTAAAAATAACAGTAGGCTTCCTCCCTTTGGTGGCCTTTCACTTGGGCAAGTAATCTTTCTGACCAGTTAGTCCATAGCTGTTCCAATGGGACTCCAATGCAGATATTTCAGACAGAATCAAAATATATTTTTATTTATTTATTTATTTATTTGCTATGACAATTGTACAGTATGCAAATACTGCATCCTTTTTCAGACAGATGTTTAAGCACCCAGACTTGGGTGGAGAGATTGAAATCAGACATCTCCATGCCTGCAAAACACATTTGTTACCTATGCAATCTGGTATTCATGTAGCAAAGCATGTTATTACTAGAGAAAGATGTAATAGTGCAATTGGCATTTATTGTAAGTTAGAAAGTGGGCTTGGAAATTCCCAGACTCTGATTGGCTGATACCCCTGGCAAGCTGGGCATGTATCAGACAACAGAGCCCAGGTAAGAAGAAGTGCCAGACCCAACTGACCTAAGTACCGAAATCGAGGGGCCATTTCAAATTTTAAACAAATTGTAAGCCTTGATCTGTCGCCATGTTTTTCCTCTCACTTAGCTAACGAAACTCCTTCCCCAGCCCCCCCCCGTTTGTCTTATTCAAATTTAAAAGAAGAAAAAGAAAGATGACAGCAAAAAGATGCAGCCAGTCTGACTGGCTGCAAAACCGCAAATTGATTTCAGCGATAGAAACAGAATGAGCACTACCTCTGGTAGCGCTGCTGTCTAAGAGCAGGGGCAGTGTCTTGGTTTCCGTACCGCAATGCCATGGGTAACCTTACTGCCGTTTGTCTTATTCAAATTTAAAAAAGGAAAAACAAAGGATGACAGCAAAAAGACACAGCCAGTCTGACTAGCTGCAAAACCACAAATTGATTTCAGCGATAGAAACAGAATGAGCACTACCTCTGGTAGCGCTGCTTTCCGTACCACAATGCCATGGGTAACCTTACTGCCGACCACAAAGTGACAGGGAGGGTGTGCGAAAGCACAAACTGCCATTTTTCCTTAACTGTGCCTCTCACCACACCCACCACAAAAAAACTATTCATTTTTGTACGGTACCTCAAAGTTGCATATTCACTCTACACTTCAAAGCAGACAGCAGTACTTTTGGGATCGCAAAAATGCTGACAACAACTCCGACTCACTTAGCGAGCAAGTTGGCAGTCAATTCAATCTCCTCCACCTCTGTCTCTCTCAATTTAAGTTCAATATGGGCCATGAAGAAAAAAACAGCAGTTTTTATTTCTGCGGTCGGGGAGAGACACAATAATAATTTATCAGCCGTGCTTTGCTGTCTCTTGATCGCAATCTCATGCCCGCTTCTCCAGGTGCCCGTCCCATTTTGTCACCGCTACCAGCTTGCTCTTTCCTGCTGTTTCATTCTGGGTGTACTGGTAACAACAAGCTGGAGATCCAGATATGGTGTTCGCCGATGGCGATTCAACGACGGGGGGGGGGACAGACACATAGATGCAGCATACAAACCGATCATAGCTTGGTGTGTGTGTGTGTGTGTGTGTGTATGTGTGTATAACCATGACAACCAGCTTCAAGGAAGAACACTCATACAAGGCAGAGGAACTATTTTATTATAAAACTTACTGTAAACTAGGTAGTTATTATTTTTTTAATTAAACCATTTTTTTTTTTACAATGCCCATTTTCTAAGCACAATAATACCCTCCAGGGTGGGCGGTATTGGGCTATACCGGACCTTCCAGGGGCTATAAGGCCCTCCGCCTGCGGCGTCGGGCCTCATTACGCCCCTGGGCGGTCCAGTATAGCCCAATACCGCCCACCCTGTCGGGTATTATTGCTTACACAGTGCATGGCGGTGATACATCATCTTTGAGGTTCATGATATTTAATCACATCTCCATTTTCAAAACAGGATTAACAGGTATACTAAACAATTGTAAAAGGAATCCCAGTTAATTTACATTATGTGTTAAACATTAAGATACATAACAGACTAAATAAAAATCAGATCTAACCCCATTTTATGGGACAATAAATGCAATCAACTGGTGTAGTTTATTTATATCAATCAGTTTGTTTTTCATCGAAATAAAAGACACATTTTATACATGGCACATAGTATTGTACTATTGATATGTGTGTTCACAAATGGTTGAAATATAGGAAATAGGCCATGGAGGTTTAACAGTGAAATAATTGTAGTAATTCATAGTGTCTAGTAGATTAAATATTTTATTATTAATAGATACAGTATGTTATCTTTTACAAAGCCTCAACCCAGTCTGAGCATTTAGATATATTTCTTCTCCTCTTCCTTTGGCTAGCATGAGGCTTAGTGATGTTGGAGCTGGATTCCTTAATAACGTGATATGTAAAATTGCTGGAAGTCAAATTTAGTTTCCAACACTTAAAATTCTTTCCCCTTTCTCTCCTTTTCCTCTCTTTTCCCTTTCCCCTTCCCCTTTTCCTCACAATGTATTCCCCACACCATTCCACTGCCTAACATCTCCACCCAAATGCCTCCAGCTCTGACCAGTGAGTTGATTTTGGTATAAATAATAAGTTGATCCTCAATTAGTATTGAGCTTGAGCCACAAATTAATAGATTTTTGAAGTGGCTCAAATTTTCCAGTCATAGGTAATTCTGTGGGTGAAGATTTAAATTTACTCTGAAGCATGGAATCTCTGATTAGGGAATTCTGCCCATGTACTTTAACCTATTAATCTTATAATATTAAAAGAATATTTGGGTGTGTTTGTTTTTTGTTCATTAAATTTTGTCACATATGTAGTTATTACAGTATGTAATCATCATACTGCATGCATTCTGTGAATGATGGTGAATGATAGTGTAGGATGATGTTTTCCGGATACCCCAACCATGCTCCTTTTTATTTCTATGATCAATTTTTCTATTACCTTTTGCACTGGAATAATTTTTACTTATTTTTTTCCTATAGCTATTTGAATTAATTGACTAATTTAATTTGATATATATCCATATGAAATATGGACCACCTCATTTTCTGCTCTGGAAAAGGAGGACTCCAACAAAATAGGAATGCCCCTGATGAAGGGATGTTTTCATGAAGCACCAGATAGCTTTCTCCATCTCTACTGCCTCAGCTGTTTTGCAGCCTGTATTCTAATAAAATGCACCAGCATGAGCACAAGTGTCAGTGTTTGGGATATTTTGTAATTAAATTTGATACTTACACAAGTTTGCCTCAACCTTTGATTGTGCCCCAGTTGGTGATTTTGATTAAATGTACATTTACACCCATGCAATGAGAGATGGAGATAGGGCAATAACAATGCTGCTTTGAGTTAACAATTAAACCACAATAAACACTACACCAAGTTATCACAATAGCTCATGGGACCTTTTATTCTAAGGTCTCATTTCCCATCTGTTACAGATTTATGCTACAGCCCTAACTGGCACCTAAATAAACCAAATTTGTTTGCAAAAAATGTCCACCCTTTTTGAAATGGGTATTTAATAGCAAATACACAATAATTTGAATTGACAATCGTGACTTGAATTGAGACTACCAGTCTTTGACTGACATTGTCAATGCATGAAATGATGATCCTGGTGTCCATTTGCACTCTATTCTTTCACCACTTCCCAAATCAAGCAGTCTATAGCATAGTGGCATTTGGGACCAGTCCCTGAAGCTCTCTGGCAATGTATTCCCTCGCTCTTCCCATGACTAAGTTAGTCCCTTGTGTTTTTTGGCATCCATCCTCCCTTATCCTGCCCGAAGCCAAGTACTGCCCCTACACACATCTGTACATGCACACACACATACACACACATATGCAAGGGCGCCCCCCCACACACACACAATACACAGATCCAACCAAATGGTGGACAGCCCAACCGTTTCACTCACACCTATGACTAGCTGCCATCTGAATTGCAACTGCAATTAACTACATCATACCATTCAGCTGTCCCTGATTACAAGGGACATTTCTCATTTTGCTCCTCAAAATTACTCAGTGCCTTGTCCGCCCCTCATGACAAAGGTACTGCCCACATAGAGACCGTGTTGTAAATTAACACTTTTTAAGCAAACATTCATAGTATGCTAAGATGCAAAGTCAAAAATAAGTATTATACAAGTAAACACAATGGTTTCCACAGTGTTCTGAGCTTGTATCTCAGTGTTTGAGGATGTGTCCCTCATTATGAGTGTCAGTGTGCCTCACTGTCCCTCATTTTGAATGTCTGTGTCCCTCATTTCAGTACAAAGGGTTGGAAGTTATGAACCACATTCATGAAGACTGCATGTGTTTCTTCAATCACGGTTTACAACAATGTACTGTAACACTGGTCCTGGCATGTGAGAATACCAGTATGGGACAGCATTCCATTTTGTGCTACTTTACCACAAACTTAAACTCACAGTTAATCAAGTTAGCTGATTTGGGACTTATATTGCTGACACAGACAAAATCAGAATAACAAATTACTAGTATTTCTGGAGAGGCCCACAATTTTTCTGGAAATTTGCCTTAGAACAGACATATCCTTAACTATGGTTAACTTCTAGATAGCTAAGAAATCCACCAGAGCATGCGTGGTGCAGTTAATCCTCCCTCAGTTCTAGCAATTCTATTACCAAGACATTAGTTAAGCTGTCACAGTCTTTGTGATACTGTATTACTGCAGCATCACTAGTCCTGTAACATAGTATTTGCCAGAAGGCATCATGATTTATTTGTAAATACTTTAGTTAATGCTTTTAAAGTGTACAACTTGAATTTGGCAGCAGTTACCACTTATTAGTTGCTTCAAGTTCCTAACAGTGTTGGCATTGAAACTTAAGTCTAGTACCTAGTGACATTAGCCAGAAAACAATTGCTAATCATTTATTAGGCTATATTATAAAAGTAAGCTCACGCAAGTTCAAGCCACAGCTTATGGTTTTATTGCTAGTTGATGGCATTGCCCTCTAGAATAGGGCCTGCAGGGAAAGGCATAAATTACACATGTGTTTATTGCATTTTCACTTCAACATTGTGGTTTTATACATTTCTTTTTATAAGCATTTTCCCATATATCATAATTTGTTACATAAGTGAAAAAAGCAAATATAACTTACATCATGATGACTATGCCATAAAATAGTTTGTCACAGATATAGTTTTGGGAGTAAATGAACATCAGTCTAGTTTTTCCTCTAGTCTGAGATGTTCTATTCCATAGTATATCCCAGATGGTGTTCAAATAACAGGAAATCTCAATATACAGTATATTCGACTTTGCTTTGCTTACGATGGGACTTTTTAGTTGTGAGATCAACTACTCAGATTAAAGATGTTTCTGATTTGATAGGGTTACCCTCATTTTTTCCTGTGAAATCCTAGAAACTGAGATTTTAAAGAATGCACTTAATTTTTTTTATTGGTTTGGCTTCAAGGAAAGAATTGTACAGTCCTTTCATGAGATTTAAAATATATATTAGTTTCAATAGTTTTATTACTAAAACGCAGAGTTCTCATTATAGGCCAAGAACTGAAAGATATACCAGTAAAACTAGTTGCTTCACAGTGAAAGAAACTGGTTCTTTGATGATTGTATGTAACCAATCCCACAAAGTCACGTGGGTAGTAGACAGATAATTTATGATGGTAGCCACTGTGGCAGCACATGTGGAATCAGAATGTTGAATTACAAGTTGTAAGGCAACCTGTTTATGCACAGAAACTAAAAGGGAAGTTGTGACATGTTTGCAAAATAATTGATAACACTTTCATTCATACACATACTGTACAGGTAGCATTTACTACGATAATGCTAATGTAATTAACCAAGTTTTGCAAGTTAAGTGTCAGCACCCTAATCATCACTTGCAAAGTGTTCAATTCAGCTTGCAGAATTTTTGAAGTTTTAATTCCTAATTTTTATTTCTCATGGTTAAAGCTACTGTATAAGAAAGCATTGCATTCTTAATTATACTCAAAGGATGTTAAACTATAAATTCATGGTTCATAAGGGACAAGAACAGTCCCATTTCCTGTACTGATGCATGTTAGGATTGAGTGCCTTTGTAACCTTGTTAAATAAAAAATATATATATCTAAACTAAACTCTACACCCACGTTGTTTTACAGTGTGGTAGAAAAGTTAATAAAGGAAAGCATCTAACCCATGACTTCTCAGGAAATGGAAGAGCTTGCAATGAATAGCCGCAGGTAAGGTTTGTATGTGGGGCACCCCCCAAATGATACCTGAGCAGACAAGAGGGGGTAGCTTCATCCCTCTGGGGCAGACAGGTTAGCAGGGTTCCCAGGAGGTGGGTGTTATTGCCTGCTGGTGGGGAGGAGCATTTTTAACTTAAGCTGGTGTAAGGAAGGCTCTGCCTTCTATTAGCTTCTACCTCTCCAGCATATGGGTCTCCCCCTTGGGCTTCAGCAGATGATCAGGGTAATTACAGCTTTAAGGAGGTAAGGAGAGCAGGACAGAGAAAGTGTTACCTGTTTAGCTGGTTAGTCAAGAACTATTAGAGAGATGGTTTGTAAATTAGGTTAGGTTCTAGTGGTTTAGGTAAGTTAGAAGGCCAGGTTTCAAATGACAAGACAAGCAGGGATACTGAATGAATACTTCTGTTCAGTATTCACAAAAGAGGAAGTGGGGGAGGTGCCTAATCCAATTAACAGAAGCACTCTAGAGAGGGGGGTTGACCCCAGTCCTTTCACAGATGAAAGAGTTCTGAAAGAACTCCTAAAACTGAAGGTGGACAAAGCAATGGGGCCAGATGGAATTCACCCCATAATTCTAAAAGAATTAAGCACAGAACTAGTGACACCACTGACTACAGTTTATAACAAATCATGGGAGGATGGTGTGGTACCCGAGGACTGGAAGAAGGCTGATGTGCTCCTCTTCACATAAGTGGGAGCAAGACAGGCAGGAAACTACAGACCTGTCAGTTTGACCTCTGTGGTAGGGAAAGTGATGGAATCACTTCTGAAGGAAAGAATTGTTGAGTACATAGAGGCCAGTGGGGCACAGGACCCAAGGCAGCATGGGTTCACAGCAGAAAGGTCATGTCAGATGAATCTAATTGATTTCTTTGACTGGGTGACCAAAGTAGTAGACCAGGGAGGGGCTGTGGACATGGCTTACCTAGACTTTAGCAAGGCATTTAACACAGTCCCACACAAAAGATTAGTAGTCAAATTAACCAGCCTTGGAGTGGGTCCCAGGGTGGTAGCCTGGGTAAAACATTGGCTGAACAACAGGACACAGAAGGTAATTGTAAATGGGGTCATCTGAAAGAGGGGTTACTAGTGGGAACGCATGAGGGTTCAGTACTGGATCCAGTCCTTTTTCATACCTTTATAAGCGACATTGCAGAGGGACTGGAAGGAAAAGTATGCCTCTTTGCAGATGACACAAAGATCTGCAACAGGGTTGATACACAAGAAGGCATGGAAAGGATGAGAAGGGACTTGGCAAGGTTGGAGGAATGGTCAGAAGTATGGCAGCTTGGATTCAATGCAAAGAAGTGCAAAGTAATGCACCTGGGAAACAAAAACCCACGGGAAGATTACACAATGGGGGTAGTAACAACAACAAAAATGGAAAGGGACCTGGGGTAATCATATCAGATGACCTTAAGGTTGGCAAACAATGTGAGAAGGCGGTAGGGAGGGCTGGGGGGATACTGGGATGTATAGGGAGAGGCATCACCAGCAGAAAACAGGAAGTTGTTATCCCCCTGTACAGACAGATGGTGAGACCCCATCTGGAGTACTGCGTCCAGTTCTGGAGACCCCATCTCCACAAGGACATAAACAGAATATAGGCAGTTCAGAGGAGGGCAACTAAAATGGTGCAAAGTCTACAAGAGAAGCCATACGAGGAGAGGCTAAAGGAGCTTAATATGTATACCCTTGAGGAAAGAAGGGAGAGGGGGGACATGACAGAAACATTTAAGTACCTAAGTGGAATCAACAAAGTCCAAGAGGGTAGCATCTTTCAGAAAAAGAGATGTGCAAGAACAAGGGGACACAATTTGAAGATAGAGGCAGCTCAGGGCAATGTGAGCAAGTATTTTTCACAGAGAGAGGAGTGGTGGGCCATAGGACAGCCTTCCTGAGGAGGTTGTGCGGTCTAAAACTGTGGGAGAATTCAAGAATGCATGGGACAGACATAAGGCAATTTTTATGGGGGGTATGAAGAAATAGGCTGTTGGTTAAATATGATCTGCAGCTTATCCTCTAGGTAGGAAATGGGCAGACTAGGTGGGCCAAGCAGTCCTTATCTGCTGTCAAAGTCTATGTTTCTATGTTTCTATGTAAGACAGTATTCTGTTTGGCCTTAAACAGCTTAGTGCATATTAGAATCAAATCAGTGCACCTTAAAAGCCTTAGAAGAATTAACAAGTAACATTGGGATAGTACCTGAGCAGCATGAGGTGCTGTGATAGAAGGTAGTGATGGCTGTTTCTGGGCTTTCATTGCCCCCTCCTTTCCTTGGCATACCAATCTTGGTAATGGCTGGCTGTAGTAATTGAAACAAAATGCATCTCTTTCTGTCCACTTTGGTTCGGTGCATGGCTACAGATTGCAGCACATAGTTCGGTATGCCACAGGAGCTGGCCCCCTTCACAGCAACAGCAGGGAGTATGGAAGCAGTTGGCCTGGTCAGTGTGCAATTGCCAAGACCACATGATCCATGTGGTCAAACCCCCCCATTGTAGGGTTTCTGGCAACATCAATCCCCTCTCTCCAGCCCCAAGAAGATTGTCTGTGAGCTAGGTTACCTAGAGTTGGCACAGGGGTAGGCCCTCCAGGTCATTCAAAAGCAGAAGCAACCATGTTTAAGAGTGGTGGGAGCGGCCCACATCCACATAGGCTGTCTTCCTGGTTTGTGGTGCAGTAGGAACTTTGATCGCCATGTGACGGGCAGCGCCTTCTGAGGCCAGGTTACATTCAAATCCTCTCTTACTGAATAGTGCAGCTCACTACTTCCAGCCATCACCCCAGTCCTAACTACTTATATCATGGATCCATTCCTTGGTTCAGCAGGCTGGGGGGCAGTTAATACAAAAAAATATACACACACACACATACACACACATGCACACATACACACACACACACACACACACACATATGACTCCTCATGCACCTGCCATGCAGTAAGTGATTGGACAGATTGGCAGGAGACTGTCTGCATGATTGCTTCACTAGTTAGGGGGATGCCAAACCATGTGGCCGTCTATAGCTCGCTCTCCTATTTCCCCCCACATAGAAGGGGCAAATAGAAATAGAGATAAATAGAGATACGTTTTCATGTTAATTGGCATTGTCCTGTGGATAAGCTAATACTAAAATGCCAACAAATGGGAACAGTTCAATCAGTAAAATGTAGAGGGGGAATTTAAAAGGCAGCCAAAATGATCAGTTGCTTGTGCAAACAATGAGTTCAGAGTCCCTCAAATACTACACTTCCCGCTATGGCCTCTGCATTTTAAGTTTCATTTTTCAAATAAGTTCAGTTTCCCTCAAACATTTCTCACTGGCCTCTGTATTTTATAATGGCATTCTTGTCCTGGTTCAGTTTCCACTGACAGACTGCAAAGTGATGGGGAGGGGGTGCTGGTCTCTTTCTAAAATGGTGATCTATCTGGCTGTCCCCAATAGAGGAGATAAGCTAGAATCTTTATACCGTGGATGCCATTTTACACTTCTGTTGGCTTAACCAGCACTTCAGGAGTGCCGTTGTGAGGCACCCTCCCTTCCCCAACCTGAATCTCAAATTGAAGAAATGGCAATGAAGGTGGGATGTGACATGAAGCATGTCAGTGAAGTTTGAGTCAGGACCGGGGGGTATGCCAAATGCATTGAAGCACATCAGCATTAGGTCTGTGTAGCAAGTTGACTAGTAATTTATACAAGACTAGGGTGGGAAAAGGTGGAAGCTCTTTAGCATCACGGTTCGATAATTTAGTTTAGGACATATCTTCTTCACCGTTGACGGTATTACTGTATGAGACTGACCAAACATCCCAAGCGCACCATGTATTTTTGCAACTTACTGGCATTTTTACTGCTCTGAACAGTGTAATGGCAATGGCTTAAAGGGCTGCTAGAATTATCAATCCAGAGGGAACAATTCAGATTGCTGGAGGCAGCAGCTACTGCTCTTACTTTTTGGAATCCAAGAAACCACTTTCTCCAGGCATGTGGTAAGTAGTGCTTCACTTTAGCAGTGGGATATCACCATACATGGTGAGTGCTCAGCACTAGCAGCCAGTCTGATGTAGAATATACTGGTGAATTGCATCAGGGAATTTTAAGCTGTAAGAACAGGCATCGTACACATTGGAGGTACAAAGCTTATCTATTTCCATTTTACTGTCAAGCAGCTTTTCTCGGTTGTTAATATGGAGTAGTTCATCTTCTGTTTTAAAAAGGTATTCAGTTTACAGTAGTGAATAGCAGTCATGGGTGAGAGATGGAAACTTGTGAAACATTTTCTAATTGGTATAGAACATGCAACTAAAATATGTTCCAGCTTAGTGTCAGGAGGTCTAAACCTCACTCTCAGGTCCTTGGCAATATTGGGAATGCAAGGAATCACAGACATGTTTCATAAGAGTAATAAACTTGTTTATTACTACCAAAAGGATAAATCACAGTTGCCCTAAGCAGTTCTTACCAATACGAACTGGGAGTCAATGCTAAACATTCCCTATACCTCGAGGTTTCTTCGTGTCTGTTGGGGTCTCCGAGGTATAAGACAGTGTCTCACATTATATACCTATGACAATTACTATGGTTACTGTAAGATAGAAACATTTCTAGTTACAGAGATGAGCCCTATTGGCTAAATTAGAGGTGGCTCCGCGGTGCAAGATAACATTATACAATTTTGTAGTAGTCATCACTTTGTGAAACAAAGAGTACAGTTCTTACAGAGTCTTATATAAATCAGTGTAGTAGTACAAATCACCAAAAGGTGGCAATGCCTACTTATATATCATAATCATTACAAGGACACAGATGCCCTGATCATCTTATAAGCAAGAAATATACAGAAAATACATAGAAAATATATATGTATTAGCAAGCAAAATGTATAACAATGATATGCATACATGTTCTGACATCTACTTTTGTACGGTAGAGTCCCTTAGCCCTATATGTTAGTATAACATATGCCTAAGCACTAGTTGTCTACGGTGTACCTCTGGGGGTACCAATAAGGGTGCAAGGACCTCGTGTAACATCCCCCCGTTGCCTCCAAGAGCAATGCAGACAAATCTAGGGAAAGATCGGAGAGCAGGGGTCATTTACAAACCTGACGTGTGAGCCTTGTAAAGGAACTCCAGCTGCTCATGGTGTTGGCGCAATGTATGCCATAGACAGCATAGTATAATAACCAAGAAAAATACCAAAAATGCTTGTATAATAACAAAATGTTTAAAAGTAATCTCTAACCATGTGTTAATCAATGCATCATTCATATCACCACCATTAATCAATGAAAGAATAGCTTCATCAGCCTTAGTAATAGTATTGCTGATGTGGATGAGGTGGGTGTCTTTTCTCTCTAAAAGTGATTTCAATGTAAGTGACAGTGGATCTATGTGTACATTAAAATAAGGTAAATATTCAGAAAGGGTGAGCAGATAATCAGGGTTATCATCAATGATGTCCGCATCCATAAGGGGGACGGGGGTAATAACCATATGTCCAATAGCAGACTTTTGGTGTGGGACAAAGCAAAAGTTAGGGCTATCAATAACAAATGTCTTTCTTCCATAAGCATAAGTTTTATAGTTTGTAACCATGCAGTACTCCCTTTCAGAACTGTACTGCATTTTAACTGTCTGGAGTCTCCATTTTTGCAACTGTACTGGGCAGGTGTAGGTTGTCTTGGAAATCCGTGTTAACAGATGATGAACCTCTTCTCAAAAAGACTGGTAAAGTTTATCTGGAGCCAATATTGAGTCCGAGAAATCTGTGCCATTAGTGGTGATGTCATCGTCCATGGTAAAGGACCAATCTATACTGTCGGGAGAATAACCACATACAGGTTTAATAACATCAAATACATCACATCGACACAAGTAGATATATTGTTTCTTTGCACAGCAGTCTGTGTGCGGAGCGACCCAGGCGTCCAGGAAGGATGGAAGACCAGTAGAGAAGCTAAGTCCAGGTGTTCTCTGTAGATGTCATCATGGTGCCCAATCGAATGAACAGAGGTGAGCTTGTCGAACAAAGCTGCATTGGGATCAAAATGTGGTAAAAAACAGTAAAAGAAATGAACATTGTATCTTTGATAGAACATTTCTTAGAAGTAAAACAGGGACCAGTATTAGGGTGCTTGATCACAAAACCCAAACTCCTAGCTGTAGAAAGAGGAATAGTTAGAGATTGTTGCATACACGTAGCAATACAGCCAGGGGTTTTACATCATGGACAATACCATTTTAAAATATATCTGTCCTGTATGATATCAGGGATTCTTCCAGATTCTAGATCACGGAAGAGATTATTGATGGTAGTAATAATATATGAGCCATAGGCTGAGCATAGAATTTCTCTAGCAATTTATTGTTGATCTGCTTCTTTGTTCTGTGCAATAAGTGCGTTAATCTTTTCTTTAGAATCAGTAAATGCCTGAGCAATGTCGTGCATATTGTAAACAGTGTATCTTTCTTCCTGACTAAGGCCATCCACACCATGCAATAATGGGAGTAGTATATTATTCACCAAACCAGTCTGAAATTTGGCAAAATGAGATTTGATAGCAGCAATGTCTGCTTTATTCCAGATAGACATAGCTGTACCAAAGAGACCTGTCACATTGCCTGTTACATCAGTGACATCAGAACTGTGAACTTCACGTGTATTACGTTTATGACTTTGATAATCAGGATTGGGTTTTCTCCTGAAGTTGCCTCTATGCTCGGTGGTATGTACCCCGGCAATAGGGTCTTGAGTATGAATCTGAAACACTGCTAGACTATCAAGCAATAACGTACTATAAAATGCGGAAGTGTTAGTATTGTGACACATACCAAATTCTTTCATATTCCAGTAAGTTAAATTAAACAACACAGTCATATGCATAAATTGTAGATTGTTAATCAGTGTACCAGGTATGGCAGTAGCTGTTAGACCACTGCAGGGACCAAGGGTATGCTTTGGACATTCCAAAAGCTGTTTATCAGTGGGTGTTAACACAGAAAGGTACATGGCAGCAGAGGCCATGTTGTGTACAGCACAAAATTTTCGAGCAGCATCCTTAGACAGAGAATTACAATATGAGGGATCAATTAAAGCAGTAATATTGTATAAACCAGAATGCCTAAGAGCAGTTTGTAGCAAGGACAGAGAACCATTTGGGGATAATTTAGCATTGGGCCAGCCCTGGAAAGTTCCCTTGGAGAGTTTGGCCACAGGGAGAATTTGTCCTTGTGATGTGGTTTGCCACTCAATTTGTAGGGTAGATTTATCAGGAGCAACAACCGAGGCAGTGAGGTAAGCATCAGAACCTTCCTGGACAGTAATAAAACTACTGGGTATTTTGATAGATACTCCCTCTGGAGCAGATGCTGGATGATCAAGGTGAGGTAGGAGGTTTGGTACCATACCTTGGATGCAGGGGATAGCTCCTAAGATGAGGAGAAAATGGAACAAGATAGCCATCTTGCCAGTATATCTGAAAAGCAAAATCAAACATTAGTAGGTTAGTACTATTTTTCCCAATGGGATGAGGAAAAGTAATTATGTACCTTTATGCAGTTTCAATTGGTTTGCATGTAACCATTTGTCAGTCAGTTTATTGTTATGTAGGAGTCTAACTTGATAGACTGCTGGACTGAGCTTGTTGACAATGGGGTAAGGGCCTTCCCACTTATTGGAGAAGGAGTGTGGGGGATGTGCAAATCGGAGGACCATTACCTGATCTCCAACCTGCCAGTCCACTTCTTGTGTGTGCTTATTGAACTGTATCTTGGACTGTTGCTGGGCCTTGCCCATGCAATTGGCAGCATACAGATGTTTGTGTATGAGGTCTTTTCTGAGTTTTTCCAGATATTGGCCTACAGACACTCGGTCTGCAGTAGAGGTCTGCAGGTCGAACAACAGGTGTTCACATAGTCTTATCTGTCTTCCAGTCATCACCTCAAAGGGTGTCAATTGGGTAGTGGCTGAGGGTGTGCCATTGATTGCCATAAGGAGTAACGGCAATAGGGAATCCC
Source organism: Neoceratodus forsteri (assembly GCA_016271365.2). Taxonomy (NCBI): domain Eukaryota; kingdom Metazoa; phylum Chordata; order Ceratodontiformes; family Ceratodontidae; genus Neoceratodus; species Neoceratodus forsteri. Next base: position 1,407,042,987 of record CM028130.1, on the reverse strand, counting down.
AGGTTTTGGGATTGTCCTCAATGAATTTGGAAAGCATTTGCTTAATCCATCAGTTGGCTCTTTCTACTTGATCTGAAGATTGGAGGTGGTAATTTATGTGGAACCTTTGTTGAACTCCAAGGAGCTCAAGGGATTCTTTCATCAACTCACCTGTAAAACGGGTTCCTTTGTCAGAGCCTCCCTTAAGAGGTAGACCCCACCTGGAGAAAAGTTGTTCCACCAGGATTTTGGCAGTGGTTTTAGCAGTGCATGTCTTAGTGGGGAAAGCTTCAACCCATTTAGAGAAGAGATCAGTTACCACGAGAGCATACTTGTTGTTTCTGCTGGTATTGGTCAGAGGACCAATAAAATCAATTTGTATGGCATGCCAAGGGCCAGAGTGTCTTTGTGGTATGAGTTTGGCATTTCATTTAGTGGGAATGGGAGTGTTTTGTGCACAAACAAGACAGTTATCTATGTACTTTTTAACATCTTTGGTGACACCAGGCCACCAGGCGGTGGTCTTGTGCCTCTGGAGGGTGTTTTCCACTCCCTGGTGTCCACCAGTGGGTGTATCATGCACTTGGTGCAAGAACTCAGACCTAAGGTGTCTGGAGACCACCCACAACTTGGTGGTGGAATCATTTGGTTGGTACCAAATGAGCTTGTCATCTGGTGACAAGTGTAACTTACCTTCATGCCTCCGGTAGGGATTATGTGTGGGAAGTTTCTCTTCAGTACCTTTGTCAAGGAATCTGAACACTTCCTTGAGTTCAGTATCAACATGTTGGGCTGCTGAGAGGTCCAAGGGGAAAAGGGTTCAGGTTTCTTCCTGGCTGCTGCAATGTGTACAGCCGCAGTGGCCTCTGGATGATCCATCATCCATGTGCCCCCCCCTCAGGCCCCTTCCTTGGCAAAAGTGTCTGCTGTGTCATTGAAGGCATGATAGGGGTCATGTAGGGAATGAGCTTTAACTTTGTGTACATAGAGTTTGTGTGCAAATAGTTGTGCCAGTGAGTGTATGTGTATTGCCAGTTCCTTGTACTTCACTGGGCTGCCATCAGAAGAGAGGAAGGAGTTCTTCTGCCAGAAAGTAAGAAATTCTGTAAGAGAACAACAAACCCAGTTAGAGTCTGTAAAAATGATAGTATCCTCGGCTCCATGCTGGATGAACTCGAGGGCACAGGCCACCGCTGCCATCTCTGCTTACTGTGATAATGCTACACTGCAATGTTTAGAGATTTTAACAGTGTTACCATAAGGGTAAAGCACTAAAATACCCATCCCTGCAATCTGTTCTCCCTGATAGTAGGAAGCTGAACCATCTGTAAAAATATGACACAAGGAGGTGCTTTCAAGTATTTGTGGTGTGGCAGGGAGGAAAGGACCTGGATCTGGAAGATCAGGTGGTTGCAGTGTACAGTCATGGAGTTCTCCTTGAAAAAGGAGTCCATGTGCCAGCATGGATGGAATTTTGGTTGTGTGTACCTGTATGTCTCTATCCTGGAGAAGAAGTGACCAGTGTGTCAGTCTGGTATTAGAGACTAACCCATCCTTCACTCTGTCTGATAGCAGAAAGGTAGTTGGGTTGTGGTTGGTGTTAATAATCAGTGGAGAGTACCAAATGATATACAGAAAGTGCTTGACAGTCCAGTAGGTTACCAGAAGGTTCCTTTCACAAAGACTGTACTTCTGTTCCACTGGAGTCAAGAGCTGTGATGCAAATGCAATGGATCTCAGAGTACCATGAACATTCTGGCATTCTGGGCCAACACTGCTGACAAGGTAATGTCAGAGGTGGCACATTCCAGATGGAATGATAGTGCTGGATTGGTGTTGGCCACAGCTGGAGCTGAGGCTAAGGCCTGCTTCAGTGACATCACAGCCTGGGTGTGAATGGGACCCCAAGTCCATGGAATGTCCTTTTTCAGTAACTCACAGAGGAGCAGCCTTCTGAGCCAAACCACAAATAAAATCTCTGGAGTAGTTTTCCATTCCTAGAAACCTTCTAAGAGTTGCCACGCTGGCGGGCAATAGCAAGTCTTGCAATCCTTGTATCTTCTTCCAGGTAGGGCTGCAGCCTTGGTCAGTTATTCTCAGGCCCAGAAAGAGTACCTCTTTCTGACATAGTTGTGCTTTTGCTGGATTACATTTGAGGTCTGCTCTCTGGATGAGAGTCAGTAGTTCATCCAAGAGATCCAAGTGTTGTTCCTGCGTGGCTGTTGCCAACAGCAGGTCGTCCACATACTGCAAGAGATACTGGGGAGTAGAGAAACCCTCAAGGGCATCCATCATGTGCAGATGGAACAGGGACCGGCTGTTATGGAATCCCTGTGGTAAGCAGGTCCACGTGTACTGTCTACCTTCAAAGGTGAAGGCGAACTTATATTGACTTTTGGGGGCCAATGGCAGTGACCAGAAACCCCTGGAAATGTCCAGGACTCTGAACCATTTTAGGCCAGGGGTCAGGAGTCGCAGCACATCAGGTGCGGAGGCCACAGTTGGAGCACAACTGGGAGTGACCTGGTTCAGTTTCCTGTAGTCAATAGTAAGTCTCCAGGCACCTGTAGATTTTTTCACAGGCCACACTGGGGAGTTGGCAGTAGAAATACATGTTCTGATTACCCCTTGGTTGAGGAGTGATTTTATTGTATCCCTAAGAGAAGGCAAGGCCTCGGATGGGAAAGGATATTGCCTTTGCCTCTCATGTGCTGGGTCTGGCACTTCGATGACAGTGTGCATTCTGCCACAGTCATGCTTGTTGATAGCAAATGCTTCCAAATGCCTTTGCAAAATAGGGAGGAGCTTTGGAAAAGCTCATGGTTCTTGAACAAATCTATGACGTCATACTCCTTGTTGTTGGCAGATATTGTTGCCACAATGTGTGAGTCAGGGATCAAGATAGTGTGATATTGGCCCTGAATCTGTATCAGTAGCATGTTAGCTAGGTCCACCACACAGCCATGTGGTGCAAGGAAGTCATTTCCAATGATACTAGGATGATCATGCAATACCATCAGTTGGAAGGTGTGTGTGTGGCCTTCAGATGACCCATCTCTACAAGTAGAGGTAAAGAGCGGTATGCAGGTAACCTAGTACCATCTACTCCTGACATGTTGGTTCTCCATGCGGTGGACTAAGGAGATGTAGCTGGGTGATCATCATGTAATACAGACACAGCCACACCTGTATCCAATAACACAATAACAGCTTAATCTGGTTCAAGGTCAGTTGGCATTCATCTGTATCCCCCTCCCCCGGGTCGTGCCTGAAAATAGGCAGGATTTGTCTAGTGCACTTACCCAGTCAACAAAAACTAAATAAAATGATAAAACTGTAAGTAGGTGGCCCCCGACCTCGACCTCAGTGCAGGGCCTTCCGTTTGTATCCAAGACCAGCTTGTTTACAATCCGGACTGGGGCCTGTAATTGTCAATCTGTGCTGGAGGAAGCATGGAGAGGTTGGGCCTGGATCCTTTGAACCACTTCACCATGCTGCACTGATGCTGTATAGGGAGGTGCTTCTGGGTTCAGGCCTGAATGGGCCTGAGGGCCTGTACTTTTGGTGTTGTGGTAGCCCATTGGGGCCTGATTTCCCAGCTGTATGGCTGCAAGGGACCTCCACCATGTAGTGCATCGTGGCCTCTTGAGCAGGCTCCACGGTTGTTACTTTCTTGGAACTGGAGCCCAGATCATGGATGTAGCGTTGGTAAACTCTCTCGGTTTTCCAAAGAATGTTGGCCAACCTCTCCGTGGTGGGGTAAGTGCTTGGCTCTACCTTCTCTCTCACTGCAGAGATCATGTTCCTAAGGAACAGGGTCTTGTATTCAATAAGATCCACATCTGCAGCTTCCTATGCAAGATGTTTTCCTGCTTGGTAGGTCATCCAGAGTCTCTGGTAGTAAGTCACTGGACTTTCTTTTGCATTCTGTTTCACAGGGTATGCAAGCATCACTCCTACTACACCTGGGCTGTGTGCAGAAATGAGTTCAACTGCGACCTCATCAAAGGTGGTGTTGCCATCCTGGTGGATGGCATCAGGGAGTTTGGCCCACAGTCCAGGCTCGGTGGTTTGGTGTAGTATGTGGACCTGATAGTCTGCAGTGAGGCTAAGCATCTCGCATTTGGAATGCACTTTTTCTAAGTGGCAGCTGAGGTTGATGGACAGACTCATCCGACCAATGCTGTCAGCTATTTGCTGAACACAGTAGGCCATCTGTAGGGGATTATTGGGCCGATCAGGTGGGGATAGGTTGCCTCTGGTGCCATCCAGGGCTACCTGGGCTGCGGCCTCAGGCACGGTACAAACCATGCCTTCTTGAGTACCAGCCTCTTGCAGAAGCTGCCTAATCTGGGTTTTAAGGAACCATTTATTCCTCTCAGAGATATGTGCATTACCTATTGCATTCTCAATCATTGTTTCTATCTCCTGCCTGTCTTCCACATTAATAATGGCCACCGGTGGTGTTGTTGGGACCAGACTTGGGCCTGCTCCCCCCCCCGTCATTGGGGCCGCCATGTTGGCATCTCTCATGATGTGCGTCATGACGTCGATGACGTATGACATGGTGTGGGTGGAGTGGGGACCCTCGTCATCTGAGACCTCCCCTTCAGATGAAGTGTGTAAGGCAGGGGCTATGCCTCCCATCGCCTTTACATGGCCAGCCAGAACCTCCCACTGATGGCGCAGTTTTGCCATCTTGGATTCACATTCTGCATGACTCACATTTGCAACATCCATATCAACCTCATCTTGCATTTGTTTCTGCAGTACTCTGTATGCGGCGCTCAAGTTCGTAATTGTCCCTAGTAGCCACTTCTAAGTCATTACGTACCTGGTTTATCTTGTCTTGTTGCTCTTCCATATCCTCACTCAATTTTTCATTCATTCTACTTAACAAGTCATTCATATTCAAAGCCTGCCCCTTATCCTGTCTCAAAGTTTCACACTCCTGCTTCAACATACAAATTTCTTACTTTCCAGCCTGTGCAGAATGATGCAAAAGTGAATCCTTTTCATTGCTCAGTGTTTGAAGTTCAGACTCCAAATTCTGCTGCAGTCAAATACATTCTATTTCTTGCAAACCCATCTCTTGCTTAAGAGACAAGATCTGCAGATCAAAGGTTTGAAACCTCGCTTCAGAGGCTTCCAGAGCAGCATAGAGAGCTATGACCAACAGCTCTTTGGCATGACGCTTATTGGCTGTTTGTCTCATCTCACAGTACCGGGTTGAGATCCCCAGTATAGGGTTTTCATATTGACTTCCGTCCTACACAAAGTCTGCCCATCCTCCATGGGAGGCAAGGAAGTTTGAGACATCGAGTTTCAGTTCTGCGCAGATATTTGATACAGTGGTCATTGTGTGGGAGGGAATGAAAAATCAAACTGTGAAAAAGGTGCCATGCTGTGTATCAATCCACAGAAGGAACACTTTACACACAGTCGGGCTACTGTATACTTCATTGGCTTGCAATTCAAAGCTGCTGTGGAGTGGGTCAAGTCGGCATCGACCACACCCAAGAAAAAGCAGCTATACTTTGCAGGTGACTACAAAGTGGTCTGAAAATAGGAGAGGTGTTGCGGAAATGCACACCTACAGTCCCCGTTGGGAAGGGAAAAGTTTTAAGCAACAAGTGAAAGCTTACAAACATCAAATATTGCCTGCATGTGGTCATCAATTGTCAGGAGGTCTAAACCTCACTCTCAGGTCCTTGGCAATATTGGGAATGCAAGGAATCACAGACATGTTGCATAAGAGTAATAAACTTGTTTATTACTAGCAAAAGGATAAATCACAGTTGCCCTAAGCAGTTCTTACCAATACAAACTGGGAGCCAATGCTAAGCATTCCCTATACCTTGAGGTTTCTTCATCTCTTGGGGTCTCCGAGGTATAAGACTCAGTGTTTAACGTTATATACCTATGATAATTGCTATGGTTACTGTAAGATAGAAACATTTCTAGTTAAAGAGATGAGCCCTATTGGCTAAATTAGAGGTGGCTCCACGGTCCAAGATAACATTATACAATTTTTGTAGTAGTCATCACTTTGTGAAACAAAAGAGTACAGTTCTTACAGAGTCTTGCATAAATCAGTGTAGTAGTACAAATCACCAAAAGGTGGCAATGCCTACTTATATATAGTATCATAATCATTATAAGGAGACAGATGTCCTGATCATCTTGTAAGCAAGAAATATACAGAAAATATATATGTATTAGCAAGCAAAATGTATAACAATAATATGCATACATATTCTATGTACTCTTGTACGGTAGTTGCCCATAGCCCTATATGTTAATATAACATATACCTAAGCACTAGCTGTCTACGGTGTACCTCTGGGGGTACCAATAAGGGTGCAAGGACCTCATGTAACATTAGTGTGGTATAAAAAAGGATAGCGCCATAGTGTTCCACTCGTATACTGAGACAACTTGTAGGCATACCGCAGCTGCTAATCCTAACCACAGACTGCATTCATTTTATTACAAGTTTCTCGGATCCAGTCAGGAACTATCAGAATAGAGCAATACAGTCCCCAGATGATCTGCTTGTAGGGTTACAATGCTTTTTTATTGAAAAACAATGTAATCATTACAGTGCAAAGTAAGGCATTTTGCTCAGTAGCTGCATGTTGACCCTATTGCTGTTAGTCCGATGTGATACTAAAGTTTATTTATTGATTGATTGATTACTCGATTGATAGATTTATTTATTTATTGATTGATTGATTTATTAATTTTGTTAACTGGGTAGACCCACTGAGACATAGCTGTCCCTTTTTCAGCGGTGATCCAGAATTAATTACTGATCTGCAAACAGCTAGAAACAATAAATAGACAAAATACATAGTCAGGACAAGTCAGATAAGACAGAGTTGCTATACAATAGATGTAAGATACATAGATACATAGATGTTGTCAGCAGATAAGGAGCCTTGTGGCCCATCTAGTTTGCCCTATCCCTCTTTCTAATGCTTAAGGTATCCTAGATGTTATGACAAGTTCCCCCCCTTTTGCCCTAGCTTGATAATTCCCATGTGCCTGTCCCACACATTCTTGAATCCCTGAACTGTGGCCACCTCACCACTTCCCGGGGGGCACTGTTCCATCTCTCCACCACCCTTTCAGTGAAGTAGAACTTCCTCAAGTTCCCCCTATGTTTTCCCCCTTTTAGTATCATGCTATGCCCCCTTGTTCAGTTATTTCCCTTCATGTGAAAGATGCTCCCCCCTGGTACCCTGTTGATCTCCTTCATATACTTCTAGGTCTCTATCATGTTCCCCCCCTCTGAGAGCTCTGAGTCTCTCTTCATATGGCTTATGCTGCATCCCAGACAACATTTGTGTCACCCTACTCTGTACCATCTCCATCCTGTCTATGTCTTTTTAGAAAATGGGGCCTCAAGAACAGAACTGTTTTGACTGTGTTAGACTACACAGTTGGTCAAAATATAAATTCAGCATGTGATGATTAGTTAATAACAATCTTGGATTATAAAACGTAGGGAGGGTAAACATTACACCAAAGTGCAAGGTCCAAAGAGATCCCTGAATGAGGGAGCATAAACAAATTTTAGCAAAGAGTAAGGTCACCTATTGCAGACACAGAGGCTCCATTCTAGTAATATATCTGAGTTAAGAAGGGGGATAAAACCTTTTATAGGTACATTAGGGAGCACAGAAAGGTTAAGGGAGGGATACTGAAAATTAATAAAGGAGAGGGGAGGTTGGCAGAGGGAGACAGTGAAAAGGCAGAGATACTGATTGAATACTTTTGCTCAGTATTCACAAAAGAAGAAGAGGAGGAGTACCTTAAACCAAACAATAGAAGCACTTTGGGTAGGGGGGTTGACAGCAGTCCATTTACAGAAGAAAAATTCCTGAAAGAACTCCTAAAACTCAAGGTGGACAAAGCAATGGGGCCTGATGGGATTCACCCCAGAATCTTAAAAGAACTAAGGGGGGACCTAGTGACACCACTGACCACCCTTTTTTACAAATCATGGGAGGATGGGGTGGTACCTGAGGACTGGAGGAGGGCAGATGTGATTCCCCTTCTTAAAAGTGGGAGCAAGGCAGAAGCAGGAAACTACAGATCTGTTAGTTTGACCTCAGTGGTAGGAAAAATGATGGAATCACTTCTGAAAGAAAGAATTGTTGAGTACCTAAAGGCCAATGGGGCACAGAACCCAAGGCAGCATGGATTCACAGTAGGAAGGTCATGTCAGATGAATCTAATTGATTTCTTTGACTGAGTGACCAAAGTAATACACCAGGGAGGGGCTATGGATATGGCCTACCTAGACTTTAGCAAGGCATTTGACACAGTCCCGGACAAAAGATTAATAATCAAGTTAGCCAGCCTGGGAGTGGGTCCCAGGGTGGTAACCTGGGTAGCAAACTGGCTGTACAACAGGACACAGAAGATAATAGTGAATGGAACTCACTCCGAAGAAAGGGGGGTTACTAGTGGAGTACCTCAGGATTCAGTACTGGGTCCAGTCCTCTTTAATGTCTTTATAGGTGACACTGCAGAGGGTCTGGAAGGAAGGGTATTCTTCTTTGCAGATGACACAAAGATCTGTAACAGAGTTGATACACAAGGGGGGTGGAAAGGATGAGAAGGGACTTGGCAAGGTTGGAGGAATGGTCAGACATATGGCAACTTAGATTCAATGCAAAGAAGTGCAAAGTAATGCACCTGGGAAACAAAAACCCAGGGAAAGAGTACACAATGGGGGCTGAGATATTAACAACAACAAAAATGGAAAGGGACCTGTGGGTAGTCATATCAGATGACCTAAAGGGGAGCAAGCAATGTGAGAGGGCAGTAAGTAGGGCTGGTGGGATACTGGGATGCATAGGGAGAGGCATCATCAGTAGAAAACAGGAAGTTGTTATCCCTCTGTACAGACAGCTGGTGAGACCCCATCTGGAGTAGTGTGTGCAGTTTTGGAGACCACATCACTGCAAGGACATAGACATAATGGAGGCAGTCCAGAGGAGGGCAACTAAAATGGTGCAGGGTCTGCATCAGAAACCATATGAAGAGAGACTGAGAGAGCTTAATATGTATACCCTTGATGAAAGGAGGGACAAGGGGACATGATAGAAACTTTCAAGTACCTCAAGGGACTCAACAAAGTCCAGGAGGGTAGCATCTTTCAGAAAAAGAGATGTGCAAGAACAATGGAGCACAATTTAAAGATAGAGGGGGGATGGCTCAGGGTAATGTGAGGATTTTTTTTTTCACGGATAGAGTGGTGGACGCATGGAACCACCTTTCTGGGGAGGTTGTGGAGTCTAAAACAGTGGGGGAATTCAAACATGCATGGGACAGACATAAGTCAATTATAGTGGGGTTGGGGGTAAGTAGGCTGTTGGTTAACTAGAGTCTGCAGCTTATCCAATAGGTAGTGAAATGGGCAGACTGGATGGGCCAAGCAGTCCTTATCTGCCATCAAAGTCTATGTTTCTATGTTTCTATCTTTAAGCCATTTTTTAAAACCCCCAAGGGATGGACAGTCTACTAGGGCAGTGGGCAGAAAGTTCCAAATGACTAGAGCTGAAAAGGCAAAGGACCTCTTTTCCCACACAGGTTCTGATTTTTTGTGTTTCCAAGAGATGATTGCTGGTGGGCCCTAAGACCCTACATGGGGACTTGAGTTTTAGAGTGTCTCACAGGCTTGTGGGTGGGGAGAGACATTTTACAAGTTTGAAGGCCAGACAGAGTAGAGGGTATTCAAGCCGACCCTGGAGTGATGGTTAGTTCGGTGAACAAAGTACATTACAGTGGTGCTCTCTGGATGGAGCACGTGTGGCATTGTGCCCAATGTTGTCGTACAGGACTTTGAGTTTATTGAGTTTGGAGCACCTAAGAGACTGCAAGACAGGGGTTCCATATTGCAGGGGGGGGTAGCATGCCAGTGGCAATTATGGGCCGTAACTCTTTTGTAAAAAAACTTGTGAAGCTGGTAGAGAAGACCAGTTTTCTTGTGAAGGGTAAGTGTTATATAGTCAATGTGTGCTCTGTAGGAAAGTTCCTGGTCCAAGTAGACAACTGGATACTTGGTGGACTCAACTACTTTTATTGGTGTCCCAGTAGAGGTAGTGAGAGCAAGCAGGTGTTACCTAGCAAGGCTCAAGTTCCTAGGACCAAACAGCATTGTCATTTGGGGGGGATGTTAAGGACCAGCTTGTTGGCCTTTTCTAACTTATAGGGGTCAGACAAAATTTGGGCATTAAGGCTGCTGGGGTCCCTGGAACTCCTATAAAGCACTGCATTATCTGCATACAGTAGTATGCTCACCTTCTCACAGTTCCCCAGCATGTCATTTACAAATAATGAAAATAGCAGGGGGCCTAAAATGGAACCTTGAGGGACACCATCAAGGATAGATTTATTCTTGGAGAGTTAGCCCTCCACCTTATCAGCTGGGATCTGTCAGTAAGGTAGTGGGAGAATCAGCTGAGAGAGAGTGCATCAAGACCAAGGTTCTTTAGTTTTGATAGGAAGAGAATATGATTGACAAAATCAAAAGCTTTAGTTAGGTCAATGAAGACTGCACCAGTAAGCAGTCCTTTATCTATGGCACCCAGGATCTCAGTAGTCAATTTGACAAGGGCAGTGTCAGTGCCAAGATACCGCCTGAAGTCATGTTGCTTATCAGTCAGCAGGTGCCTCTGCTCCAGATAGTCACAGACCTGGTTATAGACCAGACATTCCTGTACTTTAGTCAAGGAGCAGAGGAGAGAGGTAGGCTGGTTGTGCTCAGTAGGCTCTACTGTGCTACCTTTATGTACAGGAACAACTATGGTAGTCTTCCAGTGTTCTGGGACTCGTCCTTCATGTAGTGATTTGTTGATCAGCATGACAACTGGCGAGGCCTTAACAGAAGCAACAATTTTCAGCAGTGTGGGTTCAAGTTTATCAAAATCTGAAGTTCCTTCCACTTTTAGTCTCTTTAAAAGAGCTAGTATCCCTTTCTGAGTAACTACCTGAAAGTGAAACTCTGAGGTAGGTAATGCTCGTTCAGGAGGGATAGGGTGGTATCCACAGACGGAGTTTTGAATCTCTTCCGGTCAGTAAAGAAGTCATTGAAGACACTGGCTACGGGCAAGGGGACACTAACTGACTGCAGATCCACTAGAATGTAATGTTCAGTGGATGTGGAATGGCCTTTCAGTATGGAGTTAACTTGTGCCCAGAATCTTTTAGGATCAGACAGATTCTAGTTTTGCATTTGAGAGAGATGGGATGTCTTGTCAACTTTTATCTCTTTTTTACAAGTATTTCTGAGCTCTCCATACTTGAACCAATCCACTATTAGGCCTGTGGACTTGAAGAGCCCCCATGCCTTGTCCTTAAGTTTTAAGCATTTTCTTAACTCATGTAAAAGCCATTAGGAATGCTGATCTTTGACCCTAATCTGTTTAAATGAGGCAAGAAGATTTGCAGCAGATAGAAAGTTCCTGATAAAGAAGTCAAGCGCAGTTTCAATATTTGGCAGTACTTTTATTGTGACCCAGTTAATGCCGGACAAGGTGGCCAAAAAAGGAGGATGGATCAAATTTAGAATAATCTCAAGCCACAAATAGCCTGGGGGGATGGGCGTTGGGGGCACTGTTCTTCCATATTCAGAAGAATGGGGAGTGGTCACTTAGAGCATCTCCAAAAATCCTGGCCACTCTGATTCCAAGAGGACTAGAGGCAAGTACTCAGCCCAGCAGAGTGTGGTTACCAGTCTTGTTATTGAGTTGGGTGGGTTCCGTAATAACCTGGCTAAGTTGGGCCCCGAGAACAATTGTCTTATACACAAGGTTCATACTGGGAGACCAGTTAAGTCACCCAGTAGAATATATTCCCCTAAGAAGCCTCGTGTTATAGCTTGGCAAAGAGCATCAAGTGTACAGGAGGCTGTCCTTGGGAAGTTATTGACACAACCCACGGAGAGTGCTTCTTTCCCTCAGGCAAAATGTTTACCATGATGACATCACAGTCCAAATCATCAAAGGTTGAATGGTTTACTAGGGACATTTAGAGAGATTTCTGTGTATATTAGGCCCCCTCTCCCTTCTTATCCACTCTGTCTTTTCTAAATGTGTTATAACCTGGAAGTTCAACCTCATATGGTAGTACAAAGGGCTTTAGCCAAGTCTCAGATATTGCTACTAGGTCTGGAGTACACATGTTCAACCAGTTTTCTAGTTCCTGGATCTTGGGCCAGAGGCTACTGATATTCATATGCACAAGCCAAAGTCCATGAGTTTTAGACCATCCTACATCAGAGGGGGAGGTAATCTTAAAGTTGGGTGGACTAGGACTGGGATTTAGTTTACTATTCCCTGCTAACAATGGGGCCTATGCACGAAGGTGTGGGAGTTACACATGGAATCGATGTAACCGTGGTGCACAGCTACATGGCATGCAAGGCACCCCTGCAAAGCCACATGTATGAATGTCCATGCACCCATGTCAGGGGGAGGGAATGGACAAGGATATGATAGAAGGCATACTTAGGATGGCAGAGAAAAGGGAGATACTGTTGATGGGGACTTTAATATGCCAGATGTTAACTGGAGCACCTTTGCTGCAGCCACATCCAAAAGCAGGGCCATTCTCGATGCCCTTCAGGTGGCATCCCTCAGACAGCTAGTTTTGGAACCTACTCATGAGGGAACAATCACAGACCTCATACTCTCAAATGGGGACAGTGAGAGGATCTCAGATCTAGAAGTGGGTAGCCATTTGGGAACAAGTGACCAGCAAACATTGTGGTTCACGATAAACTCAGCTACAGAGTCAAGTCATACGAAAGTGAGGGTTCTGGACTTCAGGAGGGCTTACTTTGGTAGGATGGGACAGTGCCTTTGAAAAACACTAGCAAACAGGCTAGAAGGAGGGGTGGAGCAACAATGAGAAAATATCAAAACTGCCATCACAGAGGCAACAAGCCTTTGTGTGAAACAAATAAACAAATCAAAATTAAGGAAAAAGCCACTATGGTTCTCAAAAGAGCTGGCAGCGATGGTTAGGGAGAAAAAGATTGCATTTAGGAAGTATAAGGAAACACAGAAGGAGCAGTACAGAGAACTGTACCAGTTAAGGCAGAAGGAAGCAGGGAGGGTAGTCAGAATAGCAAAGGCCCAAACTGAGGAAAAGATAGCCAACTCAGTTAAGAAGGGGGAGAAAACCTTTTATAGGTATATCAAGGAGCGTAGAAAGACAAAGGGAGGGATAGTGATGCTGAATAGAATGGACGGTGGGTGGGCAGAGAGGGACAGTGAAAAAGCAGAGATACTGAATGAATACTTCTGTTCAGGGTTCACAAAAGAGGAGGTGGGGGAGGTGCCTAATCTAATTAATAGAAGTACTCTGGATAGAGGGGTCAATCCCAGTTCTTTCACAGAAGAAAGGGTTCTGAAAGAACTCCTAAAACTGAAGGTGGACAAAGCAATGGGGCCAGATAGAATTCACCCCAGAATTCTAAAAGAATTAAGCAGAGAACTAGTGACACCATTGACTACCCTTTTTAACAAATCATAGGAGGATGGTGTGGTACCTGAGGACTGGAGGAAGGCAGATGTGATTTCCCTTCACAAAAGTGGGACCGAGACAGAGGCAGGAAACTACAGACCTGTCAGTTTGATCTCTGTGGTAGGGAAAGTAATGGCATCACTTCTGAAGGAAAGAATTGTTGAGTACCTAGAAGCCAGTGGGGCACAGGACCCAAGGCAGCATGAGTTCACAGCGGGAAGGTCATGTCAGATGAATCTAATTGATTTCTTTGACTGGGTGACCAAAGTAGTAGACCAGGGAGGGGCTGTGGACATGGCCTACCTAGACTTTAGTAAGTCATTTAACACAGTCCCACACAAAAGATTAATAGTCAAATTAACCAGCCTGGGAGTGGGTCCCAGGGTGGTAGCCTGGGTAAAACATTGGCTGGACAACAGGACACAGAAGGTAATTGTAAATGGAGTCCACTCTGATGAAAGAGGGGTCACTAGTGGGGTGCTGCAGGGTTCAGTACTGGGTCCAGTCCTTTTTCATGTCTTTATAAGTGACATTGCAGAGGGACTGGAAGGAAAAGTATGCCTCTTTGCAGATGACACAAAGATCTGCAACAGGGTTGATACATAAGGAAGCGTAGAAAGGATGAGAAGGGACTTGGCAAGGTTGTAGGAATGGTCAGAAGTATGGCAGCTTGGATTCAATGCAAAGAAGTGCAAAATAATGCACCTGGGAAACAAAAACCAAGGGGAAAATTATACAATGGTGGAGGGGAGGTAGTAACAACAACAAAAATGGAAAGGGCCCTGGGGGTAATCATATCAGATGACTTTAAGGTTGGCAAGCAATGTGAGAAGGCGATAGAAAGGGCTGGAAGGATAATGGGATGTATAGGGAGAGGCATCACCAGCAGAAAACAGGAAGTTGTTATCCCCCTGTCAGACACTTGGTGATACCCCATCTGGAGTACTGCATCCAGTTCTGGAGACCCCATCTCCACAAGGACATAGACAGGATGGAGGCAGTTTAGAGAAGGGCAACTAAAATGGTGCAGGTTCTGCAAGAGAAGCCATACGAGGAGAGACTAAAGGAGCTTAATATGTATACTCTTGAGGAAAGGAGGGAGAGGGGGGACATGATAGAAATGTTTAAGTACCTCAGTGGAATCAACAAAGTCCAAGAGGGTAGCATTATTCAGAAAAAGAGATGTACAAGAACAAGGGGACACAATTTGAAGATAGAGGGGGGATGGCTCAGGGGCAATGTGAGAAAGTATTTTTTCACAGAGAGGGTGGTGGACACATGGAGCAACCTTCCTGAGGAGGTTGTGGGGTCTAAAACTGGGAGAATTCAAAAATGCGTGGGACAGACATAAGGCAATTTTTGTGGGGGGTAGGAAGAAATAGGCTGTTGGTTAAATAGGATCTGCAGTTTATCCTTTAGGTAGGGAAATGGGCAGACTAGGTGGGCCAAGCAGTCCTTATCTGCAGTCAAAGTCTATGTTTCTATATTTCTGTGTTTCTACATGAACACATGGGGTGTGCCAATGCCAGCTGAGAGCAGTCCGCTCAGTGCACAGAGGTGTGTCACAGGTATGCGGTACTGTTCTTTGACCCCCAACATATATGGTCATGCACCCTGCCCTGCACAGTGTCATGGAAGTAAATAGCACGCAGGAGATGACCACGGAGGCAATGGTGGAGAATGACAGTAGTGCACAAATTGGAATGCAGGCCGCTGTGCAGCCAGAAAGGGAGGACGGTGAGACCGGCCAGCACCGCCACTGTAAGAGTGTATGATGGCTTCCATCCCCGTGACCCAAACTTTATGTGGGACCAGGTGGCATCCATGGAAGCAGACATCAGGATGCACTACTGGCAGCTGTACAAGTCCCAGTCACCGACCACACTGACCGAGGTGAAGGCAAGGGTGTAACTCTGCCGGACTGGAGGCGCAGACCCTTGAGGCCAGTAAACACAAATGGCATGACCTGTGTGCCTCGATCAAGAGAAAGGCTGCAGCAGCAGCACAGGCACATCAGGGCACCAGTGGTGGGCTCCCCCAGTGAGGACTGCCAGCTCACACCGGTGGAGAGGGTGGTGGCAGACACACTGGCGGACATTGGCATCCATGGTGAGTTGGAAGCTGTGGACACCCTGGAAGGTATGTAGGTGGAAGACAGGCACATGGACCAATGTGGAGTGCCCATAGCCATGTACTAATGGCATTCTCTTCCCCCCACAGCCCTGTCCAGGTTGCCATGTGGTACAGTGGTGATGGAGCCACACAGCCGGGACACTCCAGCAGCGATGCAGGTGGATGAAGTCACCAAGCAAGCAGGACCTGGAAATGGTATGTAACAGTGCCACCAGCACCCCTGTGAGCCACAAAACATGTGCTCTGCCCAGCCTGACTAACATGCCCCTCTCCCCCACAGGTATGGAGCATGGCACTGGGGTCCACATGGAGAATGACACGGAGGAGGACAGTATCCCCCGATGTGGCCAAGAAAGGGTTACAAGTGACAGCTGCCAACAGTGGTGATGTCAGCACCAGTGGTAGACAGCAGCAGCCACCCAGGTACCAGGCATGGCAGGAGCATGACGTGGCCATCAGGCAACCACAGCAACCGGTGCATGACAGACCAACACTGAATGGCAGTATCTCCCCCGGACGTGGATCACCTGTTGATGAGGAGAGTCCTAATGGACTGTCATAGTATGCACCGGGACAGAGGAGCACGGATCACATGCAGACCACCATGGCAGACAGTTTCCAGGAGCTGTGTCAGCTCAAGATGGACTGGTTGATGGAATAGCACTGCAATACAGATGCATTGCACACCCTGACCTCAGAGATATGTGGCATGTGACGCAGCATGGACTGCATTGCAGATGCCCTTGAGTGGCTGGTTGAGAACACAGCAATACACCACACACCCCACACAGGCCATGCACAGGAGGCCAGTAACACGGACAGCCCACAGCACACCCCAGGGACAAAGTTGGATGACACAGACAGCACAGTGTTGGGTAATATGCAAGATGCAACACTGTCAAGTGACCACAACACAGACACACACTGTGACAGTCTGGATGACTGGAGCACACAGGGCACTGAGGGCAATATTGTGGGACTGGCAGGGGAACATGGCACTGATGCTGAGACAGACAAGGCTGATCCCCAGATGGCCTGGACACATGGTGGACAGCATCCCTGTGGCAGCAGCAGACAACAGGTACCCACCAAGAGGACAGGAACATGGACCTTAGCATGGCTGCTGTCCAAGCCCAGTGACCAGCTGTCATAGTGACGTGGCACAGTGCCAGCCACGGTCCCCCCATATGATGTACTGCACCAACACACACAACCCCACCAATACACCCCCCCCACATGTCCTGCACAGTGCCTTTGTGACACCAAAACAGGCCCCCCCATGGTAGTGTGGCATGGCAACTGAAGAAGAAGAAGAATCAGCATTTATATAGTGCTTTTCATACACAATGTATCCCGAAGCACTTTTACAAACAATGTTAGACTGGTAGTGAAGTGACTGAATGTGTAGTGACTGCCATATCACACATCAACACCCATACACTGCCTGGACAATTGCATGAACTGGTTTATGGGAAGGGGAACATTGGCCAGGACACTGGGAATGCCTCCTACTCTTTGCGAAGAGTGCCCTGGGTTCTTTTACTTCCACCTGGACACCCACCAGGACAGCACCAGCATGGGTAGAAGGGACCTCGGTTTAACATCTCATACAAAGGACAGCACACCCTAGCAGTACAGCGCCCCCCTAATACTGCACTCAGATGCCAGCATTTTAGGTGCAAGTCCAATCCCGGTGTGGGACAAGAACCCATGACCTTCTGGTCCAGAGGCAGCTGTGCTACCAGCTAAGCCATGCTGACAACTGGACAGTGCTCCCACACCACCATGCACACTGCAGCCTGGCCCCATGATAGGGCCACCCCCACTGACACTGACGGCCACTGTGCACACTGTCCCCCCAGTGCACAGGGAAAGTAACTCACATGCATGTCATGCAGGCCCATGCTGCATACACTGTGCCGCACACAGTTGAATGATGGTGCATGGGCATGCGGCCAAGCAGAGGGGTCCAGGACCACATGGTGTGCTCGCAGGGAATGTACAGCACTGCATGCCAGGGTCGCTGACACAGCCAGCACAGGGCATGATGACTGGCACCATGTGTCACATGCACACAGCAACCTGACAGTGCTGCCCCCACAATGAGTATGCTCAGCATGAGGACACCATCATGCACCCGCACCCTGCCACATATACCACAAGCACATGGACCCATGCCATGGTGCCCACAGAGGGGCAAGACACTTATGCACATGCATGGAGGCCATGTCCATTTCTGTCACACCGCACTGATGCACAGCTCGCATGGCCATTGCCCCCCAGTGGACGGGCTAGCACTGGAATGTGCCCTACATGAGAACCGCCCATGCCTCGTGCCCACCAGCCATCTCCAATTCATGGCATGCCACCATGTAGGCCATCCCCAGGTGGCCCATCCAACTATGTTGCCCTTGGTATTGGCACATTGTGGCGCAGGGCCGTGTTATGCAGTATGGCACAGAACCTGCTCGTCTTCCCTAGAGTCAGCATGATTGTCCCCCGCTATGGTCCAGGCAGTTTAAGTGCATTTTCAGGAGGCCGATGGTCCTCTACACAATGTTCCTGGTCTTTTGATGCGCATGGTTGTAAACCTCCTCAGCAGCTGTGGTGGGTGCCAGGGTTGGGTGTCATCAGCTTCGGGTGCAGAGGATATCCTCTGTCACCTGTGCAGGGGAGAGAAAGGGCGGTGTCACACTCATGTCAACATGCTGCAGAAGAGTGTCCACACACACACACACAGGATGGCATGAACATACTCACCCAGCCACCAGTCATCAATGTGCCCTGCATGAAGCATGCTACTGAGGTGTGAGGCATCCAGTATGAAAGAGTCATGGCATGAACCGGGGTACTTTGCACAGACATTGGTGAACATACCACTCATGTCGCACACCACCTGGCAGTTCATGCTGTGGAACCCCTTCCTGTTCCTGTATGCCTCTTCCTGTGTGGGTGGTGCCAGTATTGCGATATGGGTGCAGTCAATCACACCCAACACATTGGCCATGCCATGCATGTCATAGAATGCCTGCTTCATTTGCTGTATATCATCTGCGGTCATAGGGAAGGTGATGTGTGTGAGCATATGGTCCAGCAGTGCGTTCATGACCTCTGTCATGGCCCGTGACACTGAGGACTGGCATACTCCCACTGAATTGTTGGTCACCCTCTTGCATAGTATGCTAGTGTACACAGCATCTTTGTCTTGACCATCATCACCCTGGAACATCGTGTCTGCGGGGTGATTTTGTCATGGACCATGTTACAGAGCATGACTATCATGGGCCACGGCAGATGGAAGCGCTCACTTCAGTGAATATCCCACAACATGGTGGCATCCAGGCATAGACAGAATACCTTGGGCTGTGGTCATGGCCACCTCCACAGCAACAGCCCCCTGTGGAGCATATGCATACATAACAGCAGCCCAAGACACATCCTGCTACTCCGTGCCATTTCTGGTGCACCGTGCACCCACAGGGCACATCCACTTTATACCACAGTGCAGACCTGTGTGTACCTTTAAGGGGGCATGCTGGCCACACATACATGGTGGCCATGCATGGGTGGTATACATGTGCGGGTACATGTGCCTGCATCACTCTGAGTCATGCGTTGCCCATTCCACACAATAGTGAGCATGGCGATGGAGGAAGTGCACAGGATCAAGCAGTATCCCTTGCACCTATGGTGAGGGTCCGTAGCCAACTATTGTGACTCTGGGGGCTACGGAACCCTGTGGCTGGTGCAGAGCCATGACTGGGTGAGTACTGTGCCATAAGCCATGACTGGGTGCTATGTGGGGTGTGTATGCTGTTCAATGACTCCATCTATCTCATCTCTGTTCCCACATAGGACCAGCAAGGCAGGCTGCAGCATATGGAGCGCACCATGGTGGAGAAGCAGGATGATGTCCCCATCATGGTTCTGACTCCCACATGGATGAGGCAGAGATGGAGGCTTCCCTTCAACTGGTACATGAGCAAGGAGGTGGTTGATGGATTCATCCAGTACCATGGTGACTACACTGATGTCTGGAGGGTAACTGTCCCGTCAATGGTGAGTGCATGGTGTGAGCATGGACATTCTGTGGGGGGGTACTGTGTGTTCATGTGCTGGGGTGTGGTCTTACCATGTCTATGCACCATGGTGCTACCTGCACATATCCAGGGGGGTCAGTGTAACACACCGCAGGCATGGCACGGGACAGATTGTGCATGCCTGGCAGGCATGATCAGTTGCCACACTGCACACTCCCTGCCACATGTATCTGGTACAGGGGATGGTGTGGTCAGGGCCATCACATCAATTTCAGGGACACATCGTGCCAGAGGGTAATATCCTTTTGGGACAGTGGTACCATGGGCCCTCTTGTGTTCCATATGATCTGCAGGGGCACAGGTCTGCATTGCAGGTGTGTGGAGCTATTCCGATCTTGTGTTACCATTCTGTCAGTCCAGGTAACACAATTCAGGGGATACAGCAGTTGCCGCAGATGCTGTCTTAGGGACTTCCATGGCCATCTGGGCATCCTGTGTGATGTACCTGTTGCCGATGTGCTCACTGGCTGTGACCCTTCCACCATGTGCACCATGGCTGGGCGTGCATCACGGCGATGCTCACACTGGACCATGTTGGGCATGCAACTCCTGTGTGGTCTTGCCACATGCCCTCTGTATGGCACATTGCAGTGGCTGTCCATTCTCCCATTGCTCAGCCTCACCCACTGCATGGCACAGTGGGGCACATTGACGTGGGGGCAGACATGCTCCCGTGGCCTTGCCTATGCACCCATGTGCAGCATGTGGTGTCTGGCCAGCCACTTGGGGGGAGTGCATGTATGGCAACTGCCATGCATGGGCGATGGTAGTGGTGGTGATGTGCAGGGACCGGGCAGTGTGACATTAATGTGTACATTCTCTCCACAGCGCTACAGAGGCCCCATCCAATGGATGATGCTGCAGTGCATAAGGAGGTTGCCCATCACAGTGATGAATGTGAGCAGCAGCAGTGAGGAGGAGTGGCTGTGGGGGCTGCCATGGACCAGACATCACCACGCCAGTGAGGGTGCACGAGGACCAAGTGACACTAGCGCTACTGTTGAATCACACTGACTGCCCTGCCACCTGTGGTAAATGAAGGTTCATCTGCAGTACTGCATGGGCATTCCATTATTGTGCTTCAATAAAGCATTTGTACAGTGCATATTGGTGTGGTTACTGTGTCCAAGGTGTGGTCGGGGGCCGGGGTCTGCTTCACTGGTGATGGTGGGTGCAGGGGTGGCATGGGGGGCAGGGTGCTTGTGCACATCCGCCTCCTGTGCATCGGATGTTAGGGCCATGGTCCACCCTTGTGGCCATGGCTGGGAGTGGTATCCATGCCACACAACAGCAGACCCCTGTATCGACCACCCCCATACAACACCCGTGATGGGCACACACTCTGGCTGGCAGCTGTGTGCCTACATCATGTCACAGGCCATGTTCTACTGGTGGGCCAGCGGGGTCACGCCCATGTGGTACACAGGCTGTGGTGGCGCCCGTTGCTGCGCAGCACACACTTCTGTTCAGCATGCACCATGTGGTCTGCCAGCACCACTGCAGGGTGCCCAGTCCCATGTGGGCATCAGCGGCCTGGGTACTGCCATGTCCATGTTACTGCCCAGGTGGTGCACAGCATGCAGTAGCACAGGGTGGCTGCTCTGCGGAGGGGGTTGGTGGCCATTTGCCCCCTCTGTCAGGCCCTGTGCTGGTCCACCAGCAGATGGGGCCTGTTACACGGGCACTTACAGCAACCCTCCCAGACGCGTATGTGTATGCGCCCAGTTCCATGCACCTTGACGTCATACATGGTGTGCATATGCACTGTGAACACCTACATGAGTCTTTATGCGGCAATGCCCTCATGTACACGTGGCACAGTGGGTCCACTTAGGTGCACACTGCTGCCCTACTCGGTGGCCTACGTATGTGTCGTCCATGCCGCACACATGTGGCGTGCACATGGAGCATGCATAGGTACCTCCATGTTGTCCTTATGTGCCCTACACATGGCACACTGGTAACGTGCATAGGCCCCAATAAGATAGTGAGCAAAGCCCTGAAGTGATTATTCATGTTAGGCCTAATTCCTACTGCCAGTAGGTAGCTAGTGAGTTTATAGCAGGATCCCTTCCTGTAAAGCCAATACATTGCTAAAAATAAGGAGTCTGGATTCTGGAATGATCCAGCCACAGAAGGTGGAGGAGCCTCTGTATAGGAGTTCTCATTTAGTGCGGAGGCACAATGAGTAAACACATAGTCCAGGCCTAGGACTAGTAGTACACACAAGGTTGCACAACGTAAGCCCTTGTTGGCCATGGCTAGAAATGGAGTCCAGAGGAAGGTATAAGAAATAGAGCACTAATTAATAACCACCAACTTCGAGGTCACCAGATAGAAGGCAGGCCAGAGGGGGAAGAGAGCAATAACCCCAAGCACAGTACAAATAGATCAGTTCATCACCAGTGCAGGAGATAACTATGCAGGATGCTCAAATGAGAAATAGGTAGCAACAGATTATAAACCATAATCAAACAAGTAGTTTATTCAGTTCATTTCTGTTCTTGCAATCGACTGTAAGCTCTGGTAGTTGCTTCAATGAACCTTCAGCAAGAATGCAGAATATTATAAACAGTGTCACAAGCAAATAAGCTAGAAAGTGTCAGGTTTGCACCTATAACCCTGTTATTAATTCACACCACATAATATAGTGAACAGTTGCAATTGCTCATCAATATATTCAACATATCCCCCCCCCCGTAAAAAGAGATTTCAAGGCAGGATAACACAAATGAAGCAGGTCTGTAGTTAAAACTCTAGGATCAGCTCACCCAGCTTATTGAAACAAAAAGTTAATGTACTAGGCATGAGCTTCAGAGAGGATCCTGTAAATATCCTGCAGTTAAAAGCAACTAAGCAGCAAGCAGACTTTTTAGAAATAGCATTTAGGTTACCAAATACATAGGGGTGCACAGAGTTACAAGAGTGAACATCACAACTCCTGAAACATTTGTGAAGTTACAGTACAATCTGAATGTACTGTGCTGTCCTGATAGGTGTCAGGCAGAGTCTCTAGCTGACAGCTGTCACCACAGCTGATTCCCACAGTAGGTGCCCTTATTCCGTTGCCCTCAGCATGTCTGCCCACATGTGGAGGCCCATTAGTGGTTGAAGTCCTGAATATGAAGGGCAAAAGGGGCCACCTCCCCTGCTGTGATTGGTGGAGTTGGGGGAGAATGACGTGGAAGTTGGCTCCTGGTTGGCTCTGCCTTCTCCGTTGCAGCAATCAATCATTGTGGGGGAGGAGGGGGTGAAGACTGTAGAGCCCACCTCATGACCCCAGTGGCTGTCCCATGCCATCAGCTGTGGCAGTTACTGTATGCTTGGTGACCAGGTGCAGGGATTTTAAAACAAAAGAAAGTTCCTGTGGTGGCCGCCTCCCCTACTGTGATTGGTGGAGGCAGGGGAGAGTGGCGTAGAAGCTGGCTCCTGGTCAGCTGTGCCTTGTCTGTTGTGGCAATCAAATGTTTGCAGAGAAGGGGTGAAGACTGTAGAGCCCATCTTGCAACCCCTGTGGCTGTTCCATGCCTCTGACAGCAGCTGTTACTGTATGCTCAGTGACCAGGTGCAGGGGAGTTTAAAACAAAAGATAGTTCCTATGGTGGCTGCCTCCCCTGCTGTGATTGGAGGAGATAGGTGACAGTGGTGTGGAAGCTGGCTCTCAGTCAGCTCTACCATCTGAGTTGCAGTGACCGATCATTGGGATGGAGAGGTGAAGACTGTAGAGCCCACCTCGCGACCCCAGTGGCTGTTCTGTACCACCAGCTGTGGCTGTTACTGTATGTTTGGCGAACAGGTGCAGGGTTTTTTAAAGCAAAAGATAGTCCCCGCAGTGGCCCCGTCCCCAGCTGTGATTGGTGGAGGCAGGGGAGAGTGGCATGGAAGCTGGTCCTGGTTGGCTCTGCCTTCTCCGTTGCAGTGATCAATCATTAGGGGGAAGGAGTGAAGTCTATATACCCCACCTTGCAGCCCCTGTGGCTGTCCCATGCCACTGGCTGTGGCTGTTACTGTATGCTCAGTGACCAGGTGCAGGGGGTTTTAAAACAAAAGATAGTTCCAGCAGTGGCCACCTCCCCTGCTGTGATTGGTGGAGGCAGGGGAAATTGGCAAGGAATCTGGCTCCTGGTCGTTTCATAACTATATATGCCATGGGTAAGCATCTGCAACTTATTATAGTCCTTCAGTTTGATGACTTGCATTGGTATTTGCTGCACCATACAACCCTGAGGTGGTGGTGGTAAAACACCACAGGGATTTGGGGAAATCAAGAAAAAGATGTAAAATGTAGAATGAAAACCATATATACTGTAACTTAAAGTTGCTTTTACGTAACAAAAAAACGGAACTGTTAATTATACAGAGCACAATACATGGGTACTGACCTCGCGGTATAAGAGCTGTAGTCTCTAGTGTGAGAAGCTAACTTAAGCCTACTTGGATTTCATCATTCCACATAGGAGGCTGATAGGCAAGTTGGGGAACTTGGGGGTGGGTAATAAGGTGGTAACCTGGGTAAAAAGCTGGTTAGAGGATAGAACACAAATAGTAGTGGTAAACAGAGGTTGCTCTGAGGAATGGAGGGTGACCAGCAGGGTACCTAAGGGATCAGTGCTGGGACCACTCCTCTTCAATGTCTTTATAAGTGACATAGCAGAAGAACTGGAAGAAAAAGCTTGACTGTTTGTGGATGACACTAAGATCTGCAACAGAGTGGACACTCCAGCGGGTCATGGAAAGGATGGGTAGGGATATGAAAAGACCGGAGGATTGGTAAGGGTATGGAAGCTTGGTTTTAATGAAAAAAAGTACTACAATAATGAACCTGGCCCATAGAAACCCAGTAGCAGAGTACAAAATGGACAGAATGATACTGGCAAAGACCAAGCAGGAAACAGACCTGGGGTAATCATACTGGATGACCTAAAGGTGGCCAGGCAGTGTGACAAGGCAGTCGGGAGGGCTAGTGGGATGCTGAGGTGCATAGGAAAATATATCACCAGCAGGAATAGGGAGGTGGTGTTGCCTCTATATAGATCACTGGTAAGACCACACCTTCTGTACTGTTTCCAGTTCTGGAGACCACATCTCAGGAAAGACAGAGACAGAGTGGAGGAGGTCCAGAGGAGGGCTAAAAAATGGTGCAGGGACTACATCAAAAGCCCTATGAGGAGAGGCTTAAGGGGCTAAATATGTACACACTGGAGGAGAGGAGAGGAGAGGAGAGAGGGGGCATATGATAGACAAATTTAAATGCCACACAGGGGTTAATAAGATACAGGATGGGTATTTTTCAGAGAAAAAGGTGCTCTGGAACACGGAAGCACACTATGAAGCCTTTGGGGGTTAAATTCAGGAGAGATGTGAGGAAGTATTTCTTCACAGAAAGGGTGGTGGATGCCTTGAACAACCTTCCAGCAGAGGTAGTGGGGTGAAAGTGTTGGTGGGGTTCAAAAATGCCTGGAACAAGCACAAGGGAATAGTAAGGCATGGAAGGGAGGGGAAGAGGTGGCACTGTAGATCAATTGGGTCTGCAGCAAAAAATAAAGGTTAAAAAAAAAAATAGGCTGACTGGTTGGGCCCAGCAGCCCTTATCTGCCATCACATTCTACATTTCTATGTAGTGAGAGCAGTACAGTACACATGCTTACCTTTAATAACAGTATCGCTGTCATTTATTCTCATTTGCAGGGAGAAAGAGTTCAGGAGAGGGCATCAGAAGCAGAGAAGTTCTCCAGGACCTGTCTACCTTGAGGACTGGTAAACCACCTGCCTTAGGGTCCTTCAGTGGACAAAGCACAAGAGAGTTTCTCTTTTGCTCACGGGTGGGACATGTTGTTGTGACACCGAGAATATGCTAGAACAGAGCTACTCCCTTTGCTCAAATTAGTCTCTATCTCCAGTATCAGGCTTGGAGGAATAGGGGTACGTACCAAAAAGGGAATTTCTTCAGGAACTTAAGATTGTTCCATTGGGATACCAGATTCCCAGTTATTGCTAATGATTCAAAATGATGTGGGAAGTATTAAATGCAGAATGGCAGACCTTAAACAAGCCCACCATTATATATAAGGGTAACAAATCAAGCTAAGGGGATATCTTAATACCATGCATTACAGACAAAACCAGGTAAGTCATTATTACATAAAAACATACTGGCACCCACCTTAAATAGTGTATGTCACACATGGGGCTGGATACAGTGACTAGAGGCATGACCTAGCAGTAATCACCTTTTCCATGTTACTACTACATGTTAGCACTGCACCATCTTGAGAAGGGTCTCTGGGACTAGAAATAAAATGTATTTGCAGTAGTTTGAGCTAGAACTTACCCTAAGATCTTTTGCACCTTGTGACCTTAGCTGGCAACACAGAGCAAGCAGTGTATTCAGAGGCAGTAGCTGTAGTACCAAGGAGCTTGACATTAAATGCAAAATGCTGCTGACAGTATACAACCCCTTTGGTGCAGGGGCCTATTGCATAAGAGTTAATAATATAAAAGCCCAGTCATATAATCAGTGTTGGGGCCAGCTGGAATGCAGCATCATGGTTTACAGTTGTGGGCCTCCCAGAAAGAGCCTTGTAACTGTTCCGCCTAACATGGGGGAGGGGCTTGATACTGGTCCACTGGCCACCCGGCAATGAGGAGGTGATGTAAGGTGGAGGGCAAGACAGATGAACAGATCCAGCCCTTGGGACAGGGGATGTCCCAGACATTTGGAGAGTCATGTGCAACCACAATTGCTTTAACCTCTCTGTTTTGTTGTTGACAGGTCATGAGTCCCAGGGAAAAGGAAAGGGAACAGTGTTTAACCAGGAGTACCACACTAAGCTGAAGCTTGTTTCCAGATGTGACCTGGAAGCACACTGCAGTTAAATGACTTGCTCAGGATCACAGAGTATGCACCTAGGTGGCTGTGGGATTCATACCCAGGTCTCTAGATTTGCAGCTCAGAGCCTTAACCCACTGCACTATACTGCCTCCTTAGAACCTTTGACCACCCTGGGGGGAATGGGCAATGGTGAGAGCATGGCAATTCAATTCTAAGGGGATGAGAATGTCTTCATGGATCCTCAGCGGGTGTGAGTGTGATGGATGGACAAGAGGAGTGAAGTGGAGGGATGGGGGAATTTGTTCCCACGGATCACAGCCGAAGCTTTATGCCACAAACACCCCCCCTCCCCCCGATACACTGGTCAGCCATGAAAAAAAAATACAAATTTTATTGGGACACTGAAGACTTAAAGGAAAATGACGAGAGGAGACTTGGTAATTTGGCATCAGAAATGGACAAGGATATGCACATAATAGGCAAATGGCAAGGCAAATTTTATTTAAAAAGATGCCCATCCCGGAGGCTCTGGGTGCTGAGCATATTAAAATTTCATACAAAACTCAATAATAATTATATATACATGAATAACACACTATTAGACATAAAAATACAGTATTTCAGCAATTATTATAGAATTTATAAATACTACCCTCAGCAACAGCTGCTAACTCAAAAATAGCCAAGGACCAGTTAAGGCATGAAATTCAGGAATCAGGGTAAGGCTATAAAGCACAGTCCAGGAAGGCCTGATTATACAAGAAGG
The DNA here is from genome assembly GCA_016271365.2 of Neoceratodus forsteri. Lineage (NCBI taxonomy): Eukaryota > Metazoa > Chordata > Ceratodontiformes > Ceratodontidae > Neoceratodus > Neoceratodus forsteri. The sequence continues at coordinate 1,407,015,635 of CM028130.1, read as the reverse complement.
ACTTGAGGTGGACTTTGAATACCTCAAAGGAAAGGCCCTCTCTAACAGCTGCAGAAAGCAAATTCCACAGATGGGGTCAGCGACACTAAATGCTCTGTCGCCTGCTGTTTTTAGCCTTGTCCTGGGAATTGCAAGGAGGACCCTAGAGGAGGAGCAGAGGGAGCGGACCAAGACAGCAGGTGTAAGAAGGTCCTTCAGGTAACCAGGGCCCAGGCCATGTAGGGCCTTAAAGGTGAGCAAGCCCATCTTAAAGAGGACCCTCCACCTAAATGGCAGCCAGTGCAGTTGACGCAGCTCTGGAATAATGTGACAGTGCTTAGGCTGTCCTGTCAACAGCCTAGCTGCTGCATTATGCCCCAGCTGCATTTGGTGAAGGGTACCCCCAGAGACCCTTAGATAGAGTACATTACAGTAGCCAAGCCTGGACTTCATGAAGGCATGCACCAAGGTGAGGAGGTCCAGAGGCAGAACAAGGGGCTTTATCCTGGCGATATTTCTCAGATGATAGAAACTGATATGGACAACGGACGACACCTGAAACTCAAGCGTCAATCCGTTGTCAAGAATAACACTCAGATCATGCACCCTAGAGGAGGTCTTCACTGATACAGAGCCAAGAAAAAGCCCTGTCTCTGCACCAGAGGTCAGCCTATCATGCCCTCTGTTCGATTCCACCTCCAGTACCTCCATCTTATCGGAGTTCAGTCGCAACCAGCTGGAGGTCATCCAGTCATTGATCTCAGTGAGGCAGCTGTTAAGCACTTCCACTACACAAGATGTTCCAGGGGCAAAAGAAAGATACAGCTGGATATCATCAGCATAGCAATGAAAACCTAGGGTGTACTTCCTAATGAGCTCTCCCAGGGGCAGCGTTTACACGGCGCACAATATCAGTGATAAGGCCGAACCCTGTGAACTCTGCATGACAGGAGGCTAGGGTAGGAGGAGAAATTCTCCATCACTACCCTTTGCCTCCTGTTAGATAGAAAAGACTCAAACCAGCAGATGACAGTGCCGGAGAGTCCACAGAATTCCCTTAGGTGGTCAAGTAACACACAATGGTCCACTGTGTCAAATGCTGAAGAGAGATTGAGGAGGATGAGAATTGTCCCCTCCCCTTAATCTCTTGCCCTGAGGAGGTCATTATGCACCCAAACTAACACAGTTTCTGTGCTATGCCTGGCACAAAACCCAGACTGGAGTGGCTCATATAAATCATGGGCCACAAGGTGGTCATCAAGCTGAAGTGTCACCACCTTCCCCACAATCTTACCCAAGAATGGAAGATTAGAATTGGGAGCATAATTTGCCTTGACGTCAGGGTCCAACAATGTTTTTTTCAGAAGCAGTCTCACCAATGCCTCCTTCAAGACATCGGGGAAGACCCCCCCCTCCAACAGGAAACACCAGACAATCAAGGCAAATATCGGGCCAATAGAGTTGACACACCTCATTAAGAAACGAGTTGGCACTGGGTCCAGTTCACAAAAGGTGTGCCGAAGCTTGGAAACAATCTCAATGACCTCAGCCACCTCCACCAGTCTAAACTCACCCCAACCAGGCAGAGTGCTCTCCGGTCACCTATGGTGACCACTGTCAGCCAAACTATGGCTCACTGGCAGAATCCCCTGCCTGATGCCGGACACCCTGTCCGATGCCAGACACCCTGTCTGAGAAGAACCAGGCAAACTCCTCACATAATGCATTTGAAAAGGCTACTTTCGACTGTAGACAAGAAGGATGGAGAAGCCTGTCCACAGTACAAGGTGGCACTAGCGCCAAGCTTGGATACCAGCCCAATTGAGAAAGTGCATGGGGTAAAAAAACATGGCCATGTGACAAGTTATGGACTCCTCTGGTGAAGTTGCGTTGCAGAATGATGGGATCATGGCAAAACTTCCACAGTTGCATGCAAAAGATGGAGAGCATTTGCAAGATTTAGGGAATGGCAGGATTTTAGCAACCCTACAATTTGTTTTGAAGGAATCAATGGCATAATGTGCTTAGTGGAGGATGAGCATCATGGCTCATCTGGCTACCAAGCAGTTGTAGGATGCTCATCATGTGGTGGCATGGTAGTCTCACAGGATTGGATTGACAGGTTAATAGGGTTTATCACTCCTTTTTAGGTGGTTTTCCCTAAAGCTACATGGTTATGGCCATTTCTTCCAAGTATGTTGTCTGTCTCGTTCATTCACATGAAGGAAGGGGGTGGTGCCCTGTAAGACAATGGAAAAGCTTGTAATGAATAGCCACAAATGAGGTTAGTCTGTGGACATGCTTCCAAACTACACCTGAGAAGGCAGGAGGGGATAGCATCTCCCTGTGGGGAGGGCAGGGTCAAGCAGGTACGTACAATTTCCAGAAGGTGGGAGCTATTATTTACTGGTGAGGAGGAGCATTGTTAACTTAAGCAGGTGTAATTAATGCTCTACTTTCTTTCAGCTTCAACCATGACTTCTCAGGAAATGATTAAAGCACAGAAGTTGATCAAATGAAAAATAAAGTAGCATCCTTACAGAACTTAAAATCATAAAAATAAAATTCATCTGAGCCAAAGTGTAGATTTACAGTTTCACTTAATAGGCATGATTCTTATCATCTTCATTGCATATTTCAAGACTACGAAAAGTACAAATGCTTTCTCGTCTGTTAAACTGATATATATCATACTAGCACGGTAGTGCCACTCTAGGTAGGGTTGAGAAGGCACTGCTATGTAAAATTATTTTTAGCAGCTTATATTTCAACAATCTATTGATCTGAAAGCATGAAATCTGAAAGGCACTTTTGCTGGGATAGGCTCTCACTACTTGCCAGCATTGCAGAAATTCAGTTCAGGTATTTTACAAAGTTACAAAACAATGAATATTATGCTCACCAATAACTAAAAAATGGCTGGGAAACTTGAAACTTGCAGGTTCATTAAATCCTGCCCCTAGGATTCTGCTTTTGGTGTTTTGGGAAAAAAAATCTTTTAAAACAAAAAAAGTCATTAAATAAATAAAAGTTACTAAGTACTACACAAGTGCAGTTAGAAAACAACCTGAAGTCAGATAGGCCAGTTCACATGCCACTCATGTTCCTCAAGTCCCAGGCTGAGCAAGGGCCTGCGGCAATACCAGGAAGTATGATGCATTTGTACCTGCAAACCCATCATTACTTCCTGGTCTGGGTAACAGATGTGAACAAGCATTTGTCAATGGCAAAAGTTTGCCATTGGTATTGCTATTGCACAGGATCGGGCGGCAGGACTACGGTTCCCTGGACTCCATGCCCAGGACAAGCCACACATTTTGTGCCACCCCAGGCCCATCCCATACAGAAAAGAAACTGTTTCTTGCATGCATGAAATAGGTAGGCATAAAACAAATAAATATACTCTGGGGTCCCTAGGTGAAGGCCAGTGGTCTGGTGCCACTAGGCCCCCAGAAGATCTGGGTGTTTAGATGCTCTCTGGTGAGTTTGGGGGCTTTCATTGAAGGTAAAACACACTTTTGTTATGTCTTCTCTACTTCTGACTCCCAGTAAAAAATACATTTCTTTCCCTGGAGTCAGGGATGTGGGAAACTTGGTAGGTACACCAAAGAAGAAATAGATGGGGAGAGGGTTAAGCAGCACATGCCCTCATTTTCATGGTCTGGGACACATGACTTGAACATATTTGTTATCCTTCATGATTGTATTAGGAAAGAAAGCCTAGAGGGCCTTATTCAAACTAAGCCTCGGGCTCTTTCCTAAAAGCAGTTTATCATAGTAATGAAGACATTTATTTATTTTATTTATTTATTTAAATTTGGTAAGCGGAAAAAGGCACACTGAGCTGAAACTCTTTTTTCAGGTGTGACCTGGGGATGGGGAAGGGGGGGACAACAATCAGAGAAAACGAAGCATCAGGACATGATATATCGATTTAAACAGGTTCATGGCAGACAAACCAAAGCCATTTGGCAACCCCCCCCCCCAAAAATGATCATGACGTGCACATTGTTCAGCATTAGCAGCTGTTGTGGCTCTGACCAGGGTTTAAAAATGTCACTGTTTGATGTTCAGAGAACCAAGTTAGCCACTTACTGAAATTTATGTTTGCCAAATAGAATTTTACATTGAATTAGGCCAGAAATGGCATGTAGAACACTGTGGGGATCACAAACACAGAACACTGTGGGGATCGCAAACACATAGCAGCAGCAGTGCCAACTACAGCACCTTCACAGCCAGCCAGATCCTGCTGTCACTTTCACACCTCACTTCCCCATCAATGTGAAACACAGGCAAATGACAAAAGACTTCAACTTTGTGCTGTACTCAGAATGACGTACAACTGCACAAGCCTACCCTGACACTGTAGAGAGAATGAACGAGAATGGATAGCGGGTACCTTTCAGGCTTACCCCAGCCCAAGCCCCAAAGCTGACATTTGGTGCGCACAGTGGGGTGGCAGGGGGGAGGGGTTGCTGTGCAGAGTGTCTTCAGATCATGCAGGGTGAACTTTCACTTCCTTTGGCTTATGCATTCAGCAATTAATGGTTCCGAAAAGGTAGACAGTATGCAGCTACTACTTACTGTCCCCTCCTCTTCAATTTCTTTTTATGTTGGCTCACGCATGCGCAGCCAACATATTGCAGTAGAAGCAGATTTGGAGGCATGGTCACTGCTGGGTGAATGCAGGGCATGCATCAGTAGGTGCGTCCCTCTTTCCCCAACAAGCCTGCATGCTGGCGCCACACCATGCATACATAATGTGGTGAGCACATCTAAAGAAAGGTCCCCTGCAATGTGAGCAAAGCTCGTCATACGCAGTGGACCTCCCAACATGCTTTCCCTGGTGACAAAAAAAATGTACATGGTGGCACACTGCCTGCCATAATGCTGACTTCAGGGGTGCCCAATCCCCCTGTCGGCATGCCCTGCCTCAATGTATGTGCCGACGGGGAGCCCACTCCCTGTCAGCATAATGCACCCCACATTTTTTATATGCCAAGGGGGTGCCCAATCCCTCTCGGCTCTTGCCCCCCCTCCGCTTTCTTTAGGCTGACGGGGTGCCTAATCCCATCGGCTACAGCACCCCCCCAGAAACACTTAGGTGCAATACGCGGAGCCCACCCCAGCATGCCAACCTCCTGAAAAATAAAACCATCCTGCAATGTTTTTTTTCTTTCTTTATCCCTGTGAAAAAGAAAATGGTCCCTCACCATCTCCCTGCCCTCCTCCCACAACCTGCGCCCACCCTCTGTGCACCCTGCCTCCCCACCCCCACCCCATACTTACCTCTGAGTCAGCGCGATGATCTTCGTGGACCGGAACATGTCTGCACTCTTCAAAGCCGATCGTGAACTGAAGAAATGTCGGTAAGCTGTATAATGGCATAAATAGGGGTTTTCCAACTTTGGTGCATATCTCAGGCATTTTTTGGAATTTTTGCACCAAATTTTCAACATGGGGTTATTGGGACCCCTTCTCATGAATTCAGTCACTGTCATGACGTTATTCAGTCCTGAAAGGTGATTTTACAGTCACTGTGTGGAATCACCTTTCAGGACTGAGCAATGAAATGACAGTGCCACTGTTCATGAGGGGACTCTCAAAAAGCCTATGTTGTAAATTTGGTGAAAAAAATCCCAAAAATGGCTGTTTTATGCTGTTTATTGCATTGTTTCCACACACGCCCTTAACTTCATAAATTTGTAATATTTTCACTCCAGATTTTCATAATTGGCATTTTTCCACACCTCCTGATGAACAGTACAGCTGTCATTTTACATATCCTAGCCAAAATGTGTTTTTGCACATCCGATGCAGAATACCACAGTTGCTATGCGAAATCAGTTCTTGGGACAATTTGAGGAAATGACGTCGACACTGTTCATGAGCAGAGGTCCTAAAATGCCTATGTTGAAAATTTGGTGCTGAAAGTCCATAAAATTACTGTGTTACAAGCGTGCATTGCGCAGTTTCCACGCACCCTTGTAACTTGGAAAATTTGCAATATTTCCATGCCAGATTTTCAACACTGCCATTTGTTCACACCTCCTTATGAAACAGTACAGCTGTCATTTTTCACATCCTGCCCAAAATATGTTTCCGCACCTGTGGCGCATAATGCGGGTCACTGTGGGAAATCAACTTTGGGACAGATTAACAAAATCACAGCACCACTGTTCATGAGGGAGGTCCCAAATGCCTATGTTAAAATGGCTAACAAACCCGAAAAATAATTGGGTTACGGATGTGTGTTGCGCAGTTTCTATGCATGCTCATGACTTCACCAATTTTCATATTTTCACCCAGATTTCCAACATTGCCATTTTTTTACACCTCCTCATGAACAATACAGTTGTCATTTTCCACATCCTACCCAAAATGTGTTTTCACCCCTGTGTTGTCAAATGGCATAGCCGCTGTTCAAAACCACCTTTCAGCTAACAAGCTGATTATGCCGCTTTTCATGAGGTGGGCTCACAAAAAGCCCATGTTCAAAATTTGGAGTGAAAATACCAACACACGCCTATGGTGTTAGGGTTTACAACTGTAGCACCTCACCCTGTAGAAACTGACAGGTGTCAGGGGTGTGACTTGGGATCATTGGCTGTAATGCTCATGCCATTCCACCCCAACCCCCACCCGGGAGCCAGTGACAAGCATTGTGGTGTGCCTTGCACTGTTCGGCCACAAAGTTCACCCTTTTCTGCTATACTGAACCCACCTCAGTGTATTTCCTTATGAAATGGGGTAAGCAAACACCCGAAGACCCCAAAGCACACCATGACACTTGTCAGTGTCTACAGGGTAGGGTGAGGTAAAATGACATGAGCGTTATAACTAATGACCTAAAGGCACACCCCAATGCCTGTTGGTCTCTACAGGGTGGGTGGGGTTGGCGTCACTTCAGTACTTCACTGCCATTCCTATTCTGCATCTCTAACTCCGGCACTACCAATGCCAATGCCAGCGAGACAACATTCGGCATTGACAAATGCTTGTTTTTTTCCCCTACGTGTTGAACCTTTTGCTCACCTCATCATGACCCTCTCCTTCCCCCTGACTCAGTGTGCTGCGTTCACAGAGGGAACAATTACCCTTTTTCCTGCTTCCAGTAAGTCAACCTCCTAAATGAACAGAAGCATTATTACCGCCCGAGATAGAGAATAATTTGAATAATAGAATGACAAGGCATACCCGGTGATACCCATATTTTATTTTGGGTGGATTTCATAAAGTTCCAAGAATACAACTTTTTTGGTCTTTGTGTGCGCCCCCTGGAAGCTTGTGCCCTGGCAGCTGCTCCTTCCACACTGCCCTTCCAGCTGCTGGAGTATCGCACATTGCACTTATCGGTGCCAATTGCTGTGCTTACTGCCATAGCCAGCTGAGCTGGCAGACAGTCAGGAAGGTTTGACAGGTTTTTATTCCGTTCAACCAAAATGAAGTTGAATTTTAAGTACATATGTGCTGAGAGGCTTGGCTGAAGAGCACTGGATGCGATATCTAGGCAATGGTTTTGTGTAGTGTTGATTTTCCCCACAAATCCACGGCTCCTTTTAAAAGTGCTGGAACGTGAAGAGGAAGTAATTGTGTCAGATGTAGGTGTGCAGTGATGTGGTTGAGGAATGCTGTGTTTGCAGAGGTTGTAGGAATGAATATGGTTTCAACAAGTGCGATCAAGAAACTCCTGTCTGATCGATGTGCTTGCTGCCATAGCTGTCTGAATTGGCAGACAATTGGGATGATTGGAGAGGTATGCGTGGCATGTTTTTGTTCCGTTCAACCTAAATGGAGTTGAATTTTAACTACATATGTGCTGAGAAGCTTGGCTGAAGAACATTGGATTGCAATATCTTGGCAATGGTTTTGATGAGCACTCATATTACTCTTTATGATTGTGGTGTATTGGAAAGTGTCTCCTAAAATCGGCACCTAATTGGGACCTGGAACTGATGTCAGCCAAGCTGATCAGGACACCGAACAGCTGTTTACTGGGTGGTGTCCTGCAGATGAAAGGAAAAAGCCACCATATGATTGTTTTGGCTTTTTCTTTCCAACTAAACAAAGTTTCTGCCCATCAAGGTGAGACAATGTCACGATCAGCCTGGCTGATGACTGGTGTGGCACTGTCTCGACCCTTGCAGACCACTCTGCATTGTGCAGACAGTGTCACACCCTTCAAAGGCCATTCTCATAGCAAAAAATTTGCTGTGTGTGGGCACATGGCAAACTTAAAAAGGACAGAGCAAGCCAGATCCCATTCTGACACCAGGTGCCAAACTCCAGTGTTGGAAACATTAAATTAAAAAAAGAAAATGCACAACCAATTTGCAGTAACCAGGAGTGTTGTTTTGTGTATGTCATCCTAATGTGTCCTTTCCTTTATTTACTGTCTGAATTTTTTTCTAAACTTCCCTTCATATTTTGTGACTCCTCTGGATCTCCATGCCTGCTTCTTTTATTACCTTTTCTTTTCTCACAATGCCACATGCCCCATGTGGCAGTAATGCACTGCACACCATTATTCAGTGAGTGCTGGCTTATTGTACAGTTTACAGCAGTAGAACTGTGCTGGCAAGTGCCTCTCCTTACCCAGTGGGCACTAACAAAGACTACATTCACAGTTTGGCAAACACCTGAAGGAAAACTGAATGGGCTTATTCTTGAAGAAAATAGTTGGAGTCTTCACCAATTATATCATTAATGACCTGGATTCATCTGTGTGCTTTGTTATGGCTTATTGTGGGTTAATGAAAAGAAAGCCTTTACAAACAAAATGTTCACTCCTGCTGGTGAGACCTAGATGCATACCTGGGAAACAAAACAATTGGATTAGAAAGAGTTATTTACTTAAATCCAGAACAACAGGCACTTAGCAGTATAGGGGTGCTGCAGACAGGGCAAAAAGTCAGCACTCTTTGAATCAATATTCTCTGATGCATCATTGCGACATGGGACATGAAGTATTGTGGGAAAAAAGAAAGATAAGAATAGAAGTAGGTATTAGATACCTAGAGGCCATAAAGCATGTAAGCACATTTGGAAAAATTCTAACAGCACAAAGAGAAAGGACACCCTAGGACTACACACGCAAATCAAGCATTTTGCACATTTTTTTTATGGTAAATGTTGACTAGTTTTTCCATTAAAGGCTAAAGCTTGTCCTTCGACCAATGTCATATACCGTATTATTTTTCTTTTACTTCTCTGGAGACAGTAAATTGCACAGCCTTAATATCATCAGGGAACTGGAAGTAGTATAAATGCAGAAGTCCAGTTCTAGTTACACAAAAGATTTAACCCAAGTCAGCTGTTTAGTCTTTGGACACATATGATATACAACTTCTCTTGTTCCATGTACAACAGACCAAATCCAAATTATCTTCCCAGCAACAGTTACATTTTTAAAACAAAGTTGAATAGGCTGCCATATTATTTACCCATTTTTGAGGTGGTAGGAAGCCACATTTCTAATATGTCCCTACATTTTACAGTGTAGATTTTGTAGCTAACCAATAAGGTTCCATAGCTTGAGAGCTCAAACTATTTTCCTTTACAGATGCATTAGAGAACATTAGTTTTGGCACAAGGTGCTTTTAATTATGCTTAGCCTAGTAAGCACAAAAGAAATTGCAATTTGCCTGCTCCTAGTAAAATAGTAATTTCAGGTCAGAAGGGGTGAATGGTTCTTCATATGTACCCCCTCCATATCATAAGCAGTGATCAGTAAGCAAGGATTCTCTACCCACTGTATTAAGAAGTGTACCCTAGCACATTTCTCTTTTTCTTAACAATTTTCTTTTTAATATGGTGTCTTTACAGAGGGAAAGCATGACTACAATTATTCAGGCTAAAACAGCACTGAAAGATGGGATTGTGCAAGGAGTCAAAGGTGATAATAAACCCATATTATAATACACAGGGGAAAAATACAGTCAAGGACAAAGGGAGGCCTCTGTTCCTCATAGAGGGAAACAGTGCCAATATTCAGCCAGGAAACAAGGGTTTGGCCAACAGGGCTGGAAGTTACAGGATATAAGCAGAATGAGCAGGAGATGGCAGTCCTGATCATGACAGAGTTAGTGGGTAAATATCTGGAGGGTGTTAAGTCCACACAAATCTAGGATCTGGAGAGTATTACCTGATGGGAATCAAACTGAGTTCTTTCTGGTTCTTTAATGATATCTATTTTTATTTATTTATTTATTTAAATGTTTCACCAGGAGGGCACACTGAACAACGGGGTTGCTCTTCTCACGGTGCGACCTGGGGGGAGGGGTTACATAGGGTTGTGAAGGATGATCAGTTACAATAGTATGTGGGTAGTACAAACAATACAACATTGTAAGATTGTGCAACAGTTGGAATGCAAGGTGTTGTACAATAAACAGTAGTGAAACATTAGGTAAATTACATGTCTAAAATCATACAAAAGAACATATGAACGTACAAAACAGTAATAATGTGATAGAACCATTTATAGTGCATGAATGTACCAGGAGCAGGCTCGAGGTAGTACGCAAATGCTGTTGGAGTGAAAAGGATGGGGTTAGGTTGTGCACACTGGTGACCCAGAAGGGCAGATGGAGAAGGGGGCCGGGAGAGGCAAGAACTGAATATGAGGAGAAGGGGTAGCCATTTTCTGATTTCACCCTTCATGATGTTGAGAACCCTGCAAAGGGGGGGGGTCATGGTAGGAAGGCAGAAACTGGGAATAGGTATTAAGGTGGGTTAAAACAGGAAAGACCCCTCATGGATAGAGATAGAGTAGTGCCACATGACTGAAAAATAGTCATTGCTTTCCTATATTCAAGAAGGTGCATGGTCAGACACAGATAATTACAGACTTGTGAGACTTTCATAAGTGCTCAACAGAGTAATTGACACACTCATAAACGCTGTGATGGTTCAACACATGCAAGAGAATGGGCTATTGTCTAGCACACAACACAGCATCACAAAAGTTAGATCCTACCAAATCAACCGGATTGCCATCACCAAGGAGGGAACCAGAGAAGTAGATAAGGGCCATGTATCTGATGTAGTCTATCTGTGCTATAGCAAGGCCTTCAGCTCTACACAATATGGACAAATCATGGAGAAAGTAGCACTATATAGGGATATCTGTCACAGAATGTAAAGGTGGTAGATAGAAAATTCAGTCACAGGTAGGAAGAAGAGAGTGGCAATGTATGGGCTGCCATTTAGAGTGGGGAGCTGTATGGAGTGGAGAGCTACAGGTCTCAGTGCTCCAGCTGCTGCTGTTTAACATGCTCATCAATGACCTAGGGAAGTGTAAAATGTTGTACTTCACCTAGTGCCAAGGAATTCAGGTCATAGATACATCCTGTGTTTCCTAGCTCCCTGAAGGAGGCAGTGGTGACACCCCTCCTGAAGAAAGCTTCTTTGGACCCAGACTGCCATGCAAACTACAGACCAATCTCAAACTTCCACTTTGTGGGAAAGGTGATCGAGAAAGTAGTGGCTATACAACTGGAGGACCATTTGACCATCCATGATGTCTAAGAGCCTCTTCAGTCTGGTTTTCGTAAGAGGCATAGTACTGAGACAGTGCTGATTTGAGTGCTCAATGATCTCCTGATGGCTAGAGATCAGAATAACCACTCCATCTTGCTTCTCCTCAATCTCTCTTCAGTGTTTGACACTGTGGACCATGGGGTTCTGCTCAGCTGCTTGAGGTTCATCTGTGGCCTGTCAGGTACGGTCCTCAGGTGGTTTTCATATTTCCTCACCAGAAGAACTCAGAGGGTGGTGTCAGAGATTTATTCCTCTGACCCAGTTCAGTTATCATGTGGGGTTCCTCAGGGGGTCGGTGCTGTCCCCCATGTTGTTCACAGTGTACATGCTTCCCCTCAGAGACATTGTAAGAAGGTATGGGCTGAGGTTTCACTGCTATGCTGATGATACCCAGCTCTACCTTTCTTTCGTGCCTGAACAGGATGGCGCCCTCTCAGTATTTAACAACTGCCTCACTGAAATCCAGGAGTGGATGAGTTTGAGCTGGCTGAGGTTGAACTCCTAAAAGACTGAGGTGTTGGTAGTGGACCCAGGTCACCAGGTAGAGGGGCTGGTGGTGAGCTCACCCTCTGGACTTTTTCTTGGGGGTTTGCCACTTCCGACCTCCGAATGGGTGCAAAACCTGGGGGTAATATTTGATGATGAATTGACACTGCGTTCATAGGTGTCAGCCATCATCAAATCCTCTTTCTATCATCTGAGGAATATCTCCAGAGTCAAGCATCTCGTTCCTTCTGGTGACCTTCCTATATTGGTCCATGCCTTTGTGTCCTCGCACTTGGATTATTGCAATGCCTTATACCTAGGGCTTTCGGGGGTGGATATTCACCACCTGCAGCTGGTGTAGAACGCAGCAGGCCAGTTATTGACAGGAACCTCTTGGTCCTGCCATATTTCTCTGGTGCTGTGCGAACTGCACTGGCTGCCAGTACAGTGGCGAATCACCTTCAAAGTCAGTCTTCTGACTTATAAAGCCCTACACAGACAGAGTCCGGCCTACCTGAAAGAGCTCCTGGTCCCTTACTGCCCTGGGCGATTGCTCCGCTCGACTGATGAAGGGTTGCTAGAGATTCCAAGGGTTTGTTTAAAATCATCTGGGGCTCGTGCATTTATGCACACAGCCCCCACCCTTTGGAATTCTCTACCCCATCAGTTACATGAGTGCACAACTGTGGAGGGTTTTAAAAAAGCCTTAAAAACCTTTTTATGGATCCAGGCATCTGGGGAATAACTGGAATACCATTTTATTTTCCCTGTTTTATACTAGTTACAAACGTATGTGATTTACGCTGTAACTGTTTTAATTGTGTTGTGCAGCGCCTTGATAATTTGAAAGGCGCAATATAAATAAACTGATTTGATTTTATTTGATTTATGTGGTGCAGCCATGTTAACAAAATTAAGGAAAAGAATATTTGGTCAGTTGTGGACATTACAATAAAGCCAAGCAGGCAATGTGCTGATGCAGTCACAAGAGAAAATGTAATGTTGCCTGCATGGTGGGGGGGAACCATACCAGCAGAGATGATCTTCCACCTGTACAAGGCCTTGGATAGACTGCAGCTGGAGTACTGATTTTAGCTCAGGTCACCACAGTATAGAAAGGATATGGATGATGTTGCCAGGGTCTATCACAGGGCTACCGAGCTGATTAACAGGTTAGGGAGTAAGAGTTTTCAAGAAAGATTCAACATATTAAATGATTTGGCCTGTAGAAAAGAAGGTATAGAGGCATTCCTGTGACCTTTATGTAAATTCTCTACTGCTGTAACTGTCCCCAAGGACCCCCATGATAAACATGTGGCTAACCTAAACAAAGCTATCCTGGTGTGCCAAAGTCTAAAGAAATAAATTATGGTGCTTCAGTACTAAACAATAAGATAAGGCGGGGGAGTAGAGGAGGAAGAGGAGGAGTAGCTCTGTATGTAAGGAAAGGGATCAAAGCAACTGAACTAAAGGGTAAACAGGGAGGAGAGGAGGCACTATGGGTCACCCTGGAGACTGAAAATGGCACCTAAATCCACACAGGGGTTGTATACAGACCCCCACCTCAAGGGGAGGAAATGGACAAGGAAATGATAGACGGCATCCTTAGGATGGCAGAGAAAGGGGAGACATTGCTGATGGGGACCTGAATATGCCAGATGTTAACAAGAGAAAACCTTTGCTGTACAGCCACATCCAAAGCAGGGCCATTCAGCGTTGCCCTCGAGGCATGCCTCAGACAGCTAGTTTTGGAACCCACTCGGGAGGGAGCAATCTTAGACCTGGTACTCTCAAATGGGGATGGAGAGAGGATCTCAGATCTAGACTTGGGTTGCCATCTGGGAACAAGTGACTACCAAACAGTGTGGTTCATGATAAACTTAGCTGTAGAGTCAAGCCATACAAAAGTGAAGGTAGTGGACTTCAGGAGGGCTGATTTTGTCAAAATGGGAGAGTGCCTCAGAAAAGCACTAGCAAACAAGCAAGAAGGTGGGGTGAAGCAACAATGGGGAAACATCAAAACTGCCATCACAGAGGCAGCAAGTCTTTGTGTGAAGCAAATAAACATATCAAAATGAATGAAAAAAAACACTATGGTTCTCAAAAGAAGTGGCGGGGAAGGTTAGGGAGAAAAAAATAGCATTCAGGAAGTACAGTATAAGGAAACACAGAAGGAGCGGGACAGAGAACAGTACCAGTTAAAGCAGAAGGAAGCGGGGAAGGCAGTCAGAATAACAAAGGTCCAAACCAAGGAAAAGATAGCCAGCTTGGTTAAGAAGGGGGAGAAAACCTTTCATAGGTACATTAGGGAGCAAAGAAAGACTAAGGCAGGGATACTGAGACTGAATAAAGAGGAGGGTGGTTGGGCAGAGAGGGACAGTGAAAAAGCAGGGACACTGAATGAATACTTCTGCTCAGTATTCACAAAGGATGAGGAGGGGGAGGTACCTAATCCAGTTAATAGAAGCACTCTGGAATGGGGGGGTTGATATCAATCCTGTCACAGAAGAAATGGTTCTGAAAGAACTCCTAAAACTGAAGGTGGATAAAGCAATGGGGCCTGATGGGATTCACCCCAGAAATCTAAAAGAACCAGGGGGAGAACTAGTAACACCACTGACTACCCTTTTTAACGAATCATGGAAGGATGGTGTGGTACCTGAGGACTGGAGAAGGGTGGATGTGGTTCCCCTTCACAAAAATGGGAGCAAGACAGAGGCAGGAAACTACAGACCTGTCAGTTTGACCTCAGTGGTAGGGAAAATGATGGAATCACTTCTTTTTTTTTTAAATCAATATACTTTATTAGAAGCTTTGCACCATAACAAAGTACTCATGGCTATATACAATGATTTAGTAACCTAAAACAGAATACAATGTGCCAATTAGATACATCAGTTCACTTATAACAGACTGTCCCTACTACTTACCCTTCCTCCCGTCTACCCCCTTCCCCTTGACTCCTAACCTACCCATCCCTAAAACCAACTCCCACAGAGTCTAGTGAGGATACCAAATTTTAGTAGTCTGGGGGATACCTGGACATTGTCATATCAGACTTGGGATTCCTATTGGGAACATCTATTTAGGCATTGGAGTCCCGAAGGTGGAAATTTGTACCATCCGGGAATAACAGAAAACGGCGTGTATATATTCATCATTTCATAGAACCTACTACTTAAGAATGATGTACAGTGTTTGAAGCTTGCTCCATTTTCTCTGAAAACTGGGAGCTGATGCCTTAGACAAGCTACCATTTTTTCAAGCTGCACATCAGCTAGCAACTCATTAAGCCATTCTGTGTAGGATATCATGATTGGATCCTTCCAGTGCCACATAGCTAACTTTATAACTGAGTGTGATATAAGGGACATACTAAATCTTCTCTCTTTAACTGAGCATTGCTTTGAATAATTATGGTGCCAATATTTCCACTATGTCGGGTGGGGGTTTATCCGTTGAGATAGTTTTTTCTAACTTTAGTCGATCTCCCTCCCAGCTTAGTATGTCTTCTGAGGGATGCTAGTCAGATAATTCTGAGTATGAAATGGTCTTTCTCACAATGTTTACCCCTTCTTATTACTTGAATGCATATTTATCCCAAGGTAGCTTTAAAACTGTAAAGCATTGTACTAAAAGGGAAAGACATGTTGAGAATAAAACCAGATTACAGAGGATGTTAGTTTTATTATTATTAATCTCTGGAACTGTACATCCCCACCCTGGCCCAGTCTCTTCCGGAACTGTGGATAATGTATCAACATTTTGTTACTTTTCTGTCTGATTCATCGATTAAAATTGTCCACTTAAATGTTCAGAACTTACCAGTGAAATGGACTCAATTTGTTGCCTGGGTTGAACAACATAGTTTTGATATCCTTATTTTATCTGAAACCTGGCTTAATGACAATATTAAAGATGCAGACATTTCTCTGGATGGCTACGAGCATTGTAGAAAAGACAGGGTAGGTAAACGTGGGAGTGGATCTATGATCTATGTTAAAAATAAATTCAAATTTTCTATTGTTCATCAACCTTCATAACTCTGGTTGTGATTTAATTTCCATAGATTTGATTTTTGGGCAAGATAAGCACCTCACTATTAGCACTATTTATGTTCCCCCTGGAAAGACTGATTCTGGATTAAACCTCATTTCAGAGGTTAAACTTGAACTTCCAGTACATAGAGAGTGGCTACTTCTCAGTGACTTTAACTGTAATTGGGCAGCAGAGTCTTGTAGCTCTGCTAAAGATTTTCTGGTGGATCTGGGTCTATTCCAGCTGATTAATGAAGTAACAAGGCTTAATCCTAGGGCTGGTCTGGGTGCCTTACTTGATTGGGTTGTGGTTACTAACCCAGATCAGACTGTTAACTCAGGTGTGTTACCTGAAGTATTGAGCGACCACTGCCCAGTTTTCTGTCAGTGGTCTGTCAAACTCAGTAAACATCCTCCTAAATATATTGAATTTAGAAATACTAGGTTTCTTACACCTGATTTGGTAGAGACTGCCTGCTCAGAAATTGACTGGACTGGGCTTGAATCTATCAGGGATCTTGACACAATGCTGGATGTTTTTGTTTCCTGTTATCTCAGGGTGGTTAATAAGCTTGCACCTCTGAAGGGAATGAGGATTAAGGCTAGTAAACACAAATGGATTTCCTCTGACTTGCTCCATCTTATGAGACTACGAGATAACAGTAGAAACAATATAAAAATAGTCTGGACACCTTTCTTCTGCTGACTTATAAATCTCTGAGGAATCAATGTAAATCTGAAATTCGTAAAGCAAAAAAATGTGTGTTTTTCTCTCTGAACAAAATAAATCATTTGGCAACCCTAAAAGAACTTGGGATGTACTAAATAGCTTGATTGGGCAAGGTAAACACATTTCTGATATGTCTGTTCAAACTGGGGCCTATTTATTTAGTGATACCACACTAGTCTCTGAAGCTTTTAACCACTTTTTTTGGTAACCTAGATAGGCATAGAATCCCCCCCCACCCCCATCATTTATCTTTTAGTGCCGTAACACAGGTAAATGAGAAGTTCCATCCTAAATTCCACTTTAATCAAGTATCACCTGATTTAATTAAAGAATATGTTTTGAAAATGGATCCTCGGCCCCTTATTTTTCACGATGGCTTAGATTTTTGAATTATTAAGCTGGGAATAAATTCTTTTTCATATCTTATTTCAGTTTTTTTTAACTTTTTCTATGTCCATTGGGGCTTTTCCTAGTCTTTGGAAGATGGCTACACTTATCCCTATTCTGAAATCTGGTGATTCTACTCTGTTTTCTAATTATCATCCTAGTTCCTTGTTATCACCCCTGTCTAAAATTTTAGAATGAGTTATTTTGGACCAAACCTCTAATCATTTACAAAAATATAATTTGCTCACTGACTGTCAACATGTCTTTAAGCCATTTCATAACACTGAGACAGCCTTGGTGTGGTTCACTAGTGCCATTCAGGGTGCCCTTGACAAAGGAAAACTGTAGCAGCACTTTTTGTGGACCTCACCAAGGCCTTCGACTTGGTTGAAGATGACCTACTAAATGGCATTTTATCCAAACTTCATTTTTCTGATAATGTTATTTCTTGGTACTATGATTATCTTTCTAACATATCCCATTGTACTCGAGTTGGTGATAGTATTTCTTCTCCTAGCACTATTGAATGCGGGGTACCTCAAGGGTGTATTCTTGGCCCCTTGATCTTTTCACTCTATATGAATTCTGCTCCTACTGTGTGCTCCTGCTCATCTCTGATACTTTATGCTGATGACGCTGTAATTTATAGCATTGACCCAAGCCCTAATGATGCCCTGGTTGAGCTTCAATCTGATTTTGATTCTTTCCAGAAATGGCTTTCTTTGAACCATATGGTTCTTAACCCAAGTAAAACTAAAGTTATGTTATTTTCAAATAAAGTCATGCAGCGTGATAATCTACATCATACTGTTACACAGGATGGAAATGTGATTGAATTAGTAGACAGTTTTAAATATTTAGGGATAACCTTTGATTTGAAATTAACTTTTGAATCTCATTTGAACAAATTAAGGAAATCTCTTCACCAGAGATTATGTCTACTTTTTAGGGTTAAACAATTCCTGACTAGAGAATCAAGGTTTCTCCTTACACATAGTTTTTTGATGAGTGTAATGGATTATGGTATTATCATTTATACTTCCTTTTCTGGTAAACTTTTCAATAAACTTAGGGTGACTTATAATTCTATCTTACGTTTTATGCTTGATGTTCCCTTTCGAACCAACCATTGTCTTCTGCTCAAATGTTCTAATAGTTTGTCCCTCAAAAATAGAATTTTTCATAAATTGGGTACCATGATGTTTAAGGTGAAGAATGGCCTCTTATCTCCAGCAGTATTATCACTATTTACTAGGTTTTCTAATTCCAGTGATACTAGGTCCCAGACTAAATTTACTTATGTATTTCCATTGTTTCTAACTGCTTCTGGGCAGAGATCGATTTTATATAGGGCTCCTTTGTTTTCTAACTTGCTTCTTGCTGACATCATAGAAAGCATGACAGTATAGTCTTTTAAAACAAGACTAAAACATTGGATGATGGGTAATGACATTTGCACATGCTCATATTAAATAACTGGTTACTTATGTTTTTTATGTTTTTTGTACCTTTGTACTATCCTTAAAAGTTTTATTGTTTGTTTGTATTGATATGTATGTTTAAGTAAGTTTTGCAACTTGTCACTGGTGAAAACAGGCAGTTTGCTCATCCAGCTTATAAGTATAAAAAATGAAAATGAAATGAAATGAAATGAAACCTGGGAGTAATCTCCTAAAATACACATTTCTGGCTCAAATAAAGAGTCAAGACCCAACAAAGGGTTTGCCTTGGACTGTATTTCCATCCAAATGGGCCGAATCATCGGGCAAGCCCATAAAACATGGAACAGAGTGCCATCTGCCTGTCCACACCTGTTACTCTTTGGATCCTGTATCTTACCCATTCCTACTAGTTTGGTAGGGGTATAGTATATATTGAGTCGTATATAAAATTGCATTATACATAACTTATCATTAGCCGTATAAGAATACACCGCTTGCCAGATTTTATCCCATTTAGAATCATTCGTAGGAAATTGGGATGCCCAATAATTTGGCTTGCCTTGTATCTCTGGGTGAATAATAGGATAAAGCACGGAGACCATCTGGGAGACTGAATGTTGCTGCCATACCTTGCCCCACAGTACATTGAGAACTTCTGATTGGTCAGTGGACCATAATCCCTGTCCAAGTCTGCTAAGCAGAAGATGCCTAATTTGGAAGTCTCTAAATATCTGCATCCTTGGGAGATGCAAAAGGTTCAGCAGGTCTGAAGTGGACTTGATTTTCCCTTGCTCTAATAGCTCAGAAATTCTAATTTCTGTGAGGGGCACCCCTTTAGTAGGTTTTAAACACTTGTTGTCCAGCAAAAAATTAGGATTAAAATACAGTGGTTGTGAGACATCTTTAGTGTTGTCATATTTAATAGCCCTACAAAATTGGGTATGCACTTTAATTGACATGCGTATTAGCTCATTATCAATCAAATGTGAGATAGTTTTCGGGACTGTGTATAATAAGCTATTTGGGGAGATGTCACTTTGATTAATTATATGACACTCTAGGTGCAGCCATATAGGCCAATATTTTGGATCTTCCCATGGGGGGGAAGGTGATAGCCATCTTAGATACTTTTCCATATGACTGGCCAAGTAGTAATGAAAAACATTAGGTAACTTTAACCCACCTAGATGTTTAGCAGCCTCTAGCTGCACATAGGATCGCCGTGGTGGCTTCTTGCTCCACAGAAAATTGGAGATTATTTTGTGGAGTTTTTGAAACCAAGACTGAGGGAGGTACAAATTGAGCATATTGATAGGGTAAAAAACTCGGGGGAGAATATTCATTTTGACAACACTGATTTTTCCCTGTAGGGACAGATATAATCAAGCAAGCAAAACTTTATTTATATAGTGCCTTTCGAAGTCAAGGCACTTTACATAATAAAAACCGCAATAAAACAAATAATGTTATAAATTATTTAAAACAGTCAAGTAATTAAACAGTTAAACGGGGAAGACCAAAGAAAATAAATACATTTTTAACATGGATCATGGAGCCCATTGCTCCAAATCTTGGGCAATAGTCCCTACAAGGGAGTCCAAATCAAGTTTTCTGACTTGGGCCATATCCAGACTTAGCCTTAGTCCCAAATAGATGAGCTGTGTAGCCCAAACCAACTGCAGACCCACAATATGCGCTTTGTGGGTACGGGGATTCATTGGCATAACTGTTGATTTTTCAGTTTAGTTTGTAGTTTGAATATTTCCCATATGTGTCTATTAGAGTTCGTACCTCTGGAAGAGTAACCACGGGTTCTCTTATGTGCAGCAAAATGTCGTCCACATACGCTGATAAATGGAGATCCAGGGCACCTATTTGTATGCCTTTTATTACAGGGGAATTATTGAGTTGGTATGGCAATGGCTCCAAATATAGGTTGAAGAGCACTGGTGGTAACAGGCGTCCTTGTCGTGTGCCAGAATGCAGTGGGAAGGGGGCTGTAAAGACTCCATTAATATATACCCTAGCGGTAGGATGCATATATAGAGTCTTTATCCACTGTATAAAGACTCAGGGAAACCCAAACTTATCGGTACTGCAAACAAGAATGGCCAACTAACCATGTCAAAAGCCTTCTCTGCATCCAGTGAGACCAAAGTCATATGTTATAGTGCCCCCCTGGATGCAGAGAAGATGTGAAACAGTTTTCACAAGTGATCTGAGGAATTTCTTCCTGGAACAAAGCCCACTTGCTCCAGACCTACGAGATGGGTCCATACCTTTGCCAACCTGGAGGACATAATCTTGGTGAATAGTTTAATATAATTCAAAAGGGAAACTGGGCAATAATTACTAACTCTATCGGGGGTTTATTTGGTTTGGGCAATACTATATTTAGTGCTTCTAGCAATGAATAGCCCAATATGCCTGATTCACAAATGTAGTTGAACATTTGAAGTAGTGGTGGCATCAATTGCTCTTCAAATATTTTATAAAAATGTGAGGGGAAACCATCCATTCTGGAAGCCTTGCCATCCGGGAGAGACCGTATGGCTTCTGAGAGTTCTGGCTTAGTTATGCTATGCATCAAAAAGACCTTCTGTGCCTGGGTTAAAGTGGGAAGGGGGAACTTATTTAGGTAGTCCAGTATGGCTGCACTTTGTGAAGCATTATCTGGTAGTGTATATAATCCCTTATAATACTCCTCAGACTCGTGGATCATATCTTTTGGGGTAGTAAGTAGGGTATTACCCTTAAGAGAGTTAAGTGCCATCACAATCCTAGACTCATCTTTATTTTTCAACCATAGCGTTAGCAGGTGACTGGCCTTGTCACCCTGTTCGACATATCGGGCCTGTGTCTTAAAAAGCGCATATACTGAGCCCGGTCTCTCAATGTTTCTGAGTATCTATCCCTAAAGACAGTCAGCTGCCTCAGTTGAATTATGCATTGTCTCTGCCTCCAAGGATTTAATTTGGGAAAGAAGTGAGCTGGAGATTGCCTCCCTCTTCCTCTTTTGAATTATAGCCTGTCTGATGCTTTCACCCCTCAATACACATTTTAGCGCACACCCTAGTTTATCTGCTTGGCTTACTGTGCCCTGATTGTACTGCAAGAACTGATCAATTGTGTTTTTAAGGGCCTGAACCATGTCTGGATCCTGGAGCATCATTAAGTTTAGTTTCCAGATGCTTTCCTTTGGTTGTCAGGTGAAATAGTTCTCTCTAACCACACTGGGGTGTGATCAGATATAGTTCTCGGAATCATGCCACACTCTATCATCCACACCAATACCATATTATTAACCAGGGAATAGTCTATCTTGGACAGGGAGTGGTGTGCTGAGGAATAAAAGGTAAATTGTTTAGTGGTGGGATTAACTAGGCGCTACGGGTCGCTAAAACCATGTGTTTCCATAAGCTCCCTGAGTGCGTTTTGCGCTGGGGTAAGGGTGGTTCTTCTATGAAGGGAGTTATCTAACTCTGGAGAGTAAACCAGGTTCCAATCCCCTGCTAAGATAACTGGAGAACTTTGAAATTTGCTCAAGGCAATAGCCAGATCTGTGAAAAATTCAGGGGAGTCCCTATTGGGACCGTATACTGAGCCCAATAAAACTTCTGTGTGGTCCAATAAAACCTGTATCAATATGAATCTCCCCAATGGGTCTGCTAGCTGTTGCCCTTTTTGGAATTGAGTTCCCCTTGTTAAGAGAATAATCGCAACCCCCCCTTGAACTGTAGCATTACCTGCCGCAAAACCTGACCAATCTGCACCTTTCCTCAAGTCTGCCTCTGCTTCCAGCAAATGTATTTCCTGAAGGAAAGCTATGTTACATTGCAGGGCTTCCAGATATTTTAGGATTTTATATCTTTTGATCTGGCTTCTAGCTCTCTTAACATTCCATGATATCTATTCCTAAGCCCTGCACTCATTAGTATAGGAGCTGGGACAAGCGGTAAAGAATAGAACTGTGTCCTGTCCTGTCTTGTCCTACTGGTGAGTCTCCAACAATAATGTCTTGTAAACCTGTTTTTTGCTAATAATGTCTAGACCCTCCCACCCCCTCTAATCCTCCCATCTCAGATTTCAAAAGAGTGATGCAATTGTGACCTGTTACCTTCCCCTGTGATCCCCAAAAACCCTTCCCAACAAAAAATCATAAATCCCCCAGTCAAAATGACTGATCTCCATCCATATTTATGGTTGCAATTTTCCCAACTGCCAGGTAGAGTGCCGCCCTCCCTGTTGATGTAGTCCCTTGCAAAACTGATCAGCAATTAAAACATCACAACCTTTAACAACCTTATTTCCAACAAGTTTTGTTATTAACTCCAATTAGGCAAAAAACTGTTCAAAATATACCCCCTCTAGAGAATGCACATGAAAAAAAAATTAGAAAAATCGATCTCCATTATCAGTCTCTGCGTGCCCCCCTGTGGTGTAAATGTGTATCCGTGTGATGTGGTTCAGAAACTGCATGCCTGAAGGTTTGGTAATAACTGGATTTAGGACATCATACAGTCAACATTTTGTAATGTCCAATGAAAATAAGCCTAGATTCCTGCCCTTGTATCAATTAACACCTCTTATAGCTAACGAAAATCCCAGCTTATCAGGAGCAAACTACCATTTTCAGGCTGTAACATGAAAAAACACTTTTACTCAGATTAACACCATAGATCTGGTTTTCAGCAGTGTCCTATTGTTTGCCCCTTCATTTAAACAGGTCTGGGAACAGTTTCTTGGGCTCACTGGATGCACTGTCCAGTGTTTCGAAAGAGAGCCATTGCCTTGCACTTTTAACTTTGAGCATGGCCTGGTAACACATCCTGTATGTGATGCCAGCCGCCATGAGCTTGGTGACAATGGGATGCATCGCACATAAAAGCTTTGCCGCAGTGCAGAGGGAAGATCTTGCACATCTCGGATTCTCTTGTTTTCCCACGTTATCTCCTTAGTGTCTCTGACTTTATCTAGGACCAGCTGCTTATCAAGTTAATTAAGGAGATGAAAAATGAATAGCTGTGAGGGTGAACCGTGCAGTGGGTTAGTCTGCAGAGGATGGCTGGCTCTCTCAACAATGTAGGTCGGGCCATTAGGTGAGGGCTTGGCCAACTTAGCACACAGCTTCTGTGTAAAAATAATGAGGTTGGTCCCTTCTTTACCTTCCAGCAAACCCAGTACTACCTGTTTTTTCCTCCTCGAATGACCCTCAAGGTCTTCCAACTTCTCCTTGGCCCTGCGCAGCCTCTGCCTCATGGTTTCCAATTCTGGGTCCATTCTAGCCCTCCAGTCATCAAGGGAGGAGATCCTTGCTTTGTTGTCCCCCATTCGTATAGTAAGCTGGTCTAGAGAACTTTTAAGTATTTTAAGTTCCCTGACCATAGTCTGAAGGGATTCCTTGATTGGAGCAAGCCCCTTAAAAAATGTTGCTTCTGTCAGTGTAGCCTGAGGACTCGAGTGACCCACTTCCCTGGCTCCAGTTCCCTTGTTGCGCTTTGCTGGCTTCTTTTTATCCGGGGATGGTGGCGGTGTGTGTTTTGGCCACTGCTTCTTCATCTCCACATCCATGTACGGGATGATTTGTGGATCTCTGACAAGAAGTTTGCTGGCAAACTGTTTAGCTACCTTTTCTGGCATTCAGTGCAGGTAAGAGAGAGGGTTTTGCAGCTATTCACTGGGGGGGGGGTATACAGAGTCAAAATTCACATAGCTAGCCGGCCACCATTACAACCAGAAGTCCAATGATGGAATCACTTCTGAAGGAAGGAATTGTCGAGTACCTAGAAGCCAGTGGGGCACAGGACCCAAGGCAGCATGGATTCACAGCAGGAAGGTCTTGTCAGATGAATCTAATTGATTTCTTTGACTGGGTGACCAACGTAGTAGACCAGGGAGGGGCTGTGGACATGGCCTACCTAGACTTTAGCAAGGCATTTGACACAGTCCTGCATAAAAGATTAATAAACAAATTAGCCAGCCTGGGAGTGGGTACCAGGGTGGTAGCCTGCATAAAACATTGGCTGGACAACAGGACACAGAAGGTGATAGTAAACAGAGTCCACAGTGAAGAAAGGGGGGTTACTAGTCGGGTACCGCAGGGTTCAGTACTGGGGACGGTCCTTTTTAATGTCTTTATAAGTGACATTGCAGAGGAACTAGAAGGAAACGTATGTCTCTTTGCAGAAGACACAAAGATCTGCAACAGGGTTGATACACAAGATGAGGTGAAAAGGATGAGAAGGGACTTGGTAAGGTTGGAGGAATGGTCAAATGTATGGCAGCTTAGATTCAATGCAAAGAAGTGCAAAGTAATGTACCTGAGAAACAAAAACCCAGGGGAAGAGTACACAATGAGAAATTAGATACTGACAACAACAAAAATGGAAAGGGACCTGGGGGTAATTATATTAGATGACCTAAAGGTGGGCAAGCAATGTGAGAAGGCAGTAAGTAGAGCTTGGGGGGGTACTGGGATTCATAGGGAGAAGCATCACCAGTAGAAAACACAAAGTTGTTATCCCTCTGTACAGACAGTGGGTGAGACCACATCTGGAGTACTGTGTACAGTTCTGGAGATCCCATCTCCACAAAGACATAGTCAGGGTGGAGGCTGTCCAGAGGAGGGCAACTAAAATGGTCCAGGGTCTGCACCAGAAGACATATGAAGAAAGACTAAAAGAGCTTAATATGTATAGCCTCAAGGAAAGGAGAGAGAGGGGGACATGATAGAAACTTTTAAGTACTTCAAGGGAATCAACAAAGTCCAAGAGGGTAGCATCTTTCAGAAAAAGAGATGTGCAAGAACAAGGAGGCACAATTTGAAGATAGAGGGGGGACGGCTCAGAGGTAATGGGAGGAAGTATTTCTTCACAGAGAGCATTGTAGAAGCATGGAAAAGCCTTCCTGAGGAGGTCATGGAGTCAAAAACAATGGGGGAATTCAAGAATGCATGGGACAGACATAAGGCAATTCTAGTGGGGGGTAGGAGGAAGTAGGCTGTTGGTTAACTAGGATCTGCAGCTTATCCGTTAGGTAGGGAAATGGCAGACTAGGTGGGCCAAGCAGTCCTTATCTGCCATCAAATTCTATGTTTCTATGATAGACAGGATGGGGCATAAGCAATTGTTTGTGTTGAGTGCAAGCAGAACTAGAAGGCATGTCCTCAAACAGATGGAAGAAGATTACGGGAATATGAGAAAGCATCCCTTCCCATAGAGGGGTAGCCTGCCCAGTAAATTACAGTAGTAGAAGCTAGCACATTAAGGCTTTCCAAGTAGAACCACAGCTGGCAGATTCTAGATGGAAAATAGCACTGAGGGTCAAACAGCACACAAAGGGGTAACGTTCCAACAGTTAATCTTGGATGCGTGTCAGTGATCAACCTAAGGAGAGTTTCAATTAGATCTTAATTTCAGCCTTCTCAATTTTGGTAAAAGAAGACTAAGTGTATACATTAGTGAAAGACAGTACTCTAATAAACACAATGCCTAAATATTTAAATTAAAAAAAATAAAAACAGTGAACTCACTAGAAGGCATAGTAAACAGCTATTGTAGTGGGATGGCATTACAGAGGAGAACTGAGAAAACGTGTTTTTACACAGAGAATAATGAGTGTTTCATGATAATATGCCTAGGAACAGTTGTTGAGTTTTGCACACAAAACAGTTTTTGAAAGTCAAATACATGAGGGAGTTGGATCTTAGATTTTATAACCCCTGAGCAATAGGAAATGGTCTTGACAGGGATACTAGCCTGCTCTTATTTTAAATTTCCGTGTCCCTTCAATATTGCTCTTATATGATGCTGGTGTCTTTTTAAATGTAAAATATAATAAAACAGTATTTGGAAATTTGTCATATAAGATTAGTGGATAGTGGACAGTCATGGGATATAACAAGAATGTTAATAAAATAGAGTTGCTGGCCTATGGCATGTAAAATGAAACATTTTTGAAATAGAATTTGGGAGTACAAGATAATATTTCCATTGTGAAATAACTGGAAATTTACATGATAAAAAATGAAGACACACTTGGGGAAAATTATGGAAATTTATTTAAGTTGCTGAAATGTAATTTTTTTTAATTAAACATACTTTGTTGCTTTAGTCATAAAGACAGATAGCAGTGCAGACCCTTGCCCCTCTCCTGGCTTCAGCGTCTCAACATATTGAAGATGAATATTCACCCACAAATACTCTACCCGCTTCAAATGTTACCTTGGTACTTATTAAAAGGGACTTTCAGCACCTGGAGGGACTTGCAGCACCTGGAGGCTCAGTGTAGTATGTTCTCATAGCAAGGGAAAAGGCCCAGGGAAGCTTTGCTGTGTTTGAAGGGAATGGTATCTAAGGGAGGTCTGTAATTTCCTGACCTTAAACAGTATCACATGGCATCCCAGCTCTGCTTGATTAGGGAATGATTGCCTGGGGTTTGGGGGCTAGCTGGGTGACCCTGGAGTTAGAAAGGGAAAATTCCACTCCTCTGGTTTATTTAGATTGGGCAGACTAGGCAGGTATAAGGCCAGGCAGAACTCAAAACCTCTAGTGATACATACTGTACAAGCATAGCAAATGGCAGCCAAGATAGTGAAGGGTGACCAAGATAGAAGCATCCTTGTACGAGTCAGTGGCAACCCAGACTTTCTCCAAGGTATCAGTGAGATGGGCCTTGCATGTTAGAAACATGCTGGGATACAATGTTTTGGGATTTGATGGGATCTGGAGGGCTGTACAGCCAAGAGAAAATAAGTCATATATACACCTTGAAGGGGCAGTAGCGCTATCTGTATCTGCAGGTTAGGGCATATGTAAGGTCGGCACAATGAATGCTACCTGATCTTTCCAATCTTTATAAGCTGGAAAGGAAGATTATGAATTCTCATGCAGCCCCAATGGACTCTATGGTGTGATTTTACTCATACCTGAGAAAGGCCATGCCAAGCCAATCACTGAAGACATGTCAACATTGGGAACAGGATCTAGGGGTATGGATTTCAGATGCAAACTGATCAACTATCTGTGAATCTCATATGGGCCTGCTTTAGTGCAACAAATACAATGAAGCCTAGTTTAAGTTTATCCACTGACTATACCTGCCACCAGCAGTGGTGTATAATTTCTCCCCGGGAATCTCACCCCTCTGTGGTAGATGTCAAGATGTGAGAGGGGCATATATCCACCCTACATCCATTTTGGACTGAGATGAGAGCACAAATTGAACAAAGGAGAGATCTTGTGATACCTGAGACACTGCAGTCTATACTGCTGGGAATAGATCATTTGAATGATGAATGGGATCTGCACCCTCGGGTACTAATATTAGCTAGAAAATGTATCCTAAACACTTGAGTATCATGTACAAGGCCCAACATGAATATTTGGTTGGAATTAGTAATCAGAGCTTTGTCCCTGGAAAGGGTAATATATGAGCTTAAAGAGAGTGATGATCTCTTTGAAAAGACATGGGAGACCTTTATGAATTCATTCCCACTGGCAGAGGCAGCACGAATGCATCTTAATGCTGTTCTTTAAAGGTATTACAATATTTTATTTATTTATTTATGTATTTATTTATTTAAGAGATTTACCAGGAAGGCATACTGGGCAGAGTACCTCTCGATTCCAGATGCGCCCTGGGGTAAGGGGTTACAGGAGTGCAGTACAAAAATACAAAAATCAGTACATACAAAATCAGCAGCCCATGATTCAGCACATGAGTAATTAGCAGATAACAACAAATGGTCCAGAAGGGTGGATGCAGAAGCTGAGATGCATATGGTAGGTACAACGAAAAAGGATGAGGAGTATGACAGGCAGTGTTGTAATAGCATGGAAAATTTCTCAATTACATCGTGTGGTTAGAAATACAATACTATTTGGGTAGGCAAGCGTATCTACAGCAGCAGTTGAGAGGAGTCAGCGGCAAAAAGGTGCTGAGTAGAGAAGGCCAGAAGCTGATAAGAGACATGCAGAGAATTTAGCGATGGGGAAAGCATGTGCAGTTGGTAGCAAAATGCTCTTTGAGGAGGGCATTACGTTGGGGAGTACTTGTAGTGAGTCTGATGTCGGCTGCCAATGAATTCCATAATTTGGGCAGTCTGAAACTAAAAGCTACCTGACCTGATCGGATGGATCTGTGGGGAATGTGAAGGAGCCTGTCGTCAGTGTTCCTGAGATTGTAGATAGGTGGGGGGGGGCAGTGGTTAGAGATGTTGATAGATGGGAGGGCAGCGTGTGAGACCAGAATTTAGCAGTAATTCTAACACCGTGCAGCAAATGCCGATTTTGGAGTGATGGGAGGTCGAGGGACTGGTAGAGGTCGAAGTGATGGGTATTGGGAGGGAGGTCCAAGGCAAACCGGCAGAAGGAGTTGAAAATGGGGTTTAACCTGGCTAAGGATGTGGTGGGGCGGCGCTGTAAATGACGTTGCCGTAGTCAAAAATTGGGAGGATCATTTTTTGCACCATTGCTTGTCTGGTTGGTAGGGGGATGCAAAGTTTGTTGCGGTGGAGAGCTCCCAGCATGGGATGTAGTTTTGCAGTGCATCTACATGTGCTGAGAAGTCCAGGTGCTGATCTAGCCAGATGCCGAGGTAGCGATATGTGGAGCATGCCTCAAGTGGAGACCTATCCAAGGTATAGAATGTGGGCACGTCGGTAAACCGGGATAGTTTGGCTCGGGAGCCGAAGGTGAGGGAGACAGTGTTTTTTTGATGAGGAATAGTTGATTCTCCAGAAACCAGCGTTGGACGGAGTCAAAATCCTTCTGGAGGTAAGCTGATATGGTGGCACCAGATGGGCCAGAGGTGAAGAGCACCGTATCGTCCGCGTACATATGGATGCCAGATTTTGTGCAGACAGTAGGCAGATCATTTAAGAAAATTGAGAAAAGCAGTGGGCCAAGTACAGACCCTTGAGGTACGCCACTGATGACAGGGAGGGTGGGGGATAGAACCTTAACAATGCGGACTGCTTGGAATCGGCCTGTTAGGTATGAGTGGAACCAACTGAGTGCAGATGTTGACAGGCCAGTTTGGGCAAGTTTGGATAATAGTAGGGGGTGTGAGACCGTGTCAAAAGCTTTTGCCAGGTCAATAAAAATAGCTGCGGTTATGTCTCCTTTGTCAATGCCTGTGAGGATGGAGTTGGTGAGACGAAGGAGAGATGTGGTGGTGGAGTGATTTTTTCTGAACCCGACCTGAAAAGGGGTGAAAAAGGAGATTGTATCTAGATAGGTGTGCAACTGGGACAGGACAAGGCGCTCTTGAATTTTGGCTAGAATTGGGAGCAGAGATATAGGCCGGTAGTTCGTTGGGGAGGAGAGGTCCCCTCTCTTGGGGAGGGGGAAGATAGTGGCCTGTTTCCAATTTGTGGGGACGGTGCATAACTTAAAAGACAGGTTATAGAGCATAGCTAGGGGGCAGGCTATGGCCGGGGTGGAGAGCTGTAGCGTTTTAGAATCTAGCCCCGATGGGCATTTACCTTTGGATGTGTTTAGTGAGTGAAGAATTTTCAACACCTGGTCAGGGGTGACAGGGTGGAGCGGGAAGGAGGCCGGGGGGGAGCATTGGGGAGGTCGGGGGACCTTGGGGAGAGCAAGGGATGGAGGGTGGGGGTGGGAGGAGAGTAGGAGGCAGTAGCAGTGGAGAAAAGGGCATTAAATTCGGTGGCAACCAGAGAAGGGTCATTTATGATTTTGCCTGCGAGGTTGAGAGTGGGGGTGGGAGGTTTGGTTGGAGGGGTGAGGAGGGATTTTATGGATTTCCAGAATTGCGAAGGGTGGGTGTGGTTTTTATTAAAGGCCGTTTTGAAGTAGTTTGATTTGGACTGCCGGATGAGTCTTGTGCAGGCATTTCGAAGAGCTCGGTAATGCTCTTTGGCTGGTTGAGAACCGGTGGCCTTGAAAGATTTCCATGCTAAGTCCCTGGCACGGAGTTGTTCCATGAGTTCAGAGGTTACCCAGGGCAAGTGAGCTTCACCCTGGATCTCCTTAACGGGCATATAGGTCCCAGATAGCAAGGAAGTTTGAAGAGAAGTAGCTCAGGGCCTCGTCCATGGTAGTGGCATTAGGGATGGGAGACCAGTCAGTGGTGGTGAGGGCGAAAAGGAGCGCAGGGAGATCAAGGGATTTGTATGCCCTGCAGTGCAGCAGACGGGGTGGGGGAGCCATGGGATGGAAGATTTTACGCACTATATAGATCATATGGTGGTCGCTAACAGAGTCTGGTAGGAGGCCTGCATTGAGTATCCTATGTGGGTGGGTAGTGAGTGCCAAGTCCAGTAGTGTGTGATTGCTTGATTTGTGGTTTAGGCGGGTGGGTTCCCCTATTTGCTGGTGCAAGTTTAGCGCGTTTACTTGACTGCGTGTTTTTGATGCTGCACTTCCCAGCCAGTTCAGATTGAAATCACCAAGGGTGTGGAGTTCACCATCCTCTGTGAGGGCCCTCAGGTTGCCAAGGTGTTTGAGGATGCTGGTTAGCGGTGTGTTTGGTGGGCAATATGACCCAGATATGTAAACAGGGATAGAGTGGGGTAGGGATTTTGATCAGGAGGAGTCAATGTTTGTTAAGGGTATTAGTGAGGAAATTACAGTATACTGGAGGTTTGAGGTAACATACATAGCAGTGCACCACCCTTCTTCCTCCTGCCTGTCTTGGCAGATTAGTGAAAGCGGGTATTGAGAATTCCTCGTCCCGTGATGGGGCTTCAGCCAAGACTCTGTGATGATTACAATGTCTGGCGGCTGACGACAGATGTTTGAGGGCGGCTATTTTATTTAGGATGCTACAGATATTAATATGCACGATTTTGAGACCTTTAGGGAGGTGTGTGGGAGGCGCCGTTGGTTGGGCAGCTGTGGGTGCCTGTGGGCCAGGGTTCTGTTCAACGTCCCATGCTATGAGCAGTAGGAAACCCAGGGCGTGTCTTAATAGGTGCATGAGCTTAATTGGTGCGCCCCTCCAGGTGGAGCAATATGCTGGAGTGGAGTTTGCCTTAGGGGCTGAGTAGAGTTGGAGGAATAGGGCGGGTGTTGTGGCGTGGAAAGG
This sequence comes from Neoceratodus forsteri, assembly GCA_016271365.2. Classification (NCBI taxonomy): domain Eukaryota; kingdom Metazoa; phylum Chordata; order Ceratodontiformes; family Ceratodontidae; genus Neoceratodus; species Neoceratodus forsteri. The sequence continues at coordinate 1,406,983,980 of CM028130.1, read as the reverse complement.
GGGGGGGAGGATAGAGGCCCCAGGGGCTGCCAAGGCCCTGGTGGAGGACGAATTTACTGGAGCTGAGGAGGAATGGGGTGGGGCTTGGGAGATGGGGTGAGGTGACAGGGGGTCAGGTAGGGTAGGGTTTACTGAGGGGGGGAGGGAGGATGAGGCTATGCAAAGCATAATGAAAATTGCAGTGAGGAACTGCATTTTTTTTTTCTTGGGTGTAGAGGAGGGAGATGACAGAATGCTCAACGGTGGCCACTAGTGGTTGGGAAATATAAGGGACTAGTGGGAAAGTGGGCTGATCGGTTCACGAGCTATGAGGTATGACACCACCACAACTATATAAAGAAAAGCCAACCAAGGTTGGTGGTGGGGGCAGTGGGGAGCCTGCGCATAGCGCAGGCGGGGCTAGAGCTCTTCCTCCAAACTGGGAAGCAGCTGCAGAGCAGAAAAATGCCGGCTACCTGCGCGTTGAATCCTCTATCTAATTATAAGAGTCTGAACACATATACTTCTTTTCTATTTAAGCTATTGTAATGTGTCATTCTAATGATGACCCTTATATGGAAGCGATTGCTTAGTAGCAGTATATTTTTTTATGCAGCCAAGTATTGTTTATGTTTGAGTTTATTGTCTTGTTTTATCCTAGAATAGGTTCATAAATGGTGCTAGATAAACTGTGTGTCTAGATTCACGGTACTCCCACAATGTAAAAAAAATACTAAATGATAAGAATTTGGGATGTATTGAAGCACATATGCACTGTGAGATGTCTGTTGAAAAATGTGTGTAGATGATATGTATATGTCTTATGTCTAAAACTCAATAAATGGAATTTAAAAATAACAGACATCAACAAGACAGACAATTAACAATCGACAACAGACTAACAAAAAGGATCCCCCCCCAAGAAGCTCGAGTGTACAATAGCTCAGGAGTCACATCTCATCTTTATACATTGACATGTGTCATTAGGTACAACTAAGCTGCTTATTTGATTTAATAATTTGACCATTTACAGTTGTAGGAAATACATCACGTAGGGACCATCAGTCAGAAGATATTCAAATACATTCATTCCAGTTGTACAAGTACATATAGTTTTTCCCTGTTTTTCTGGATTTCTTTAAGCTGTTTTTTTATTCTGGCAACTGATTTTTCAGCTTTTAAGCTAAGCAAATGAACATAAGAACATGCCAGCACATACATGCCTTATGGCCTATCTAGTCTGCTTGACTGTATGGTTTTCTGTGTATTTACAAAGAGAACTGCCTCCTCCCCTTTTTCATTTTGACCTTCCTCAACTTCCCCCTCTCTTCCCCCCAACTCATCCCTCTTCTATCCACAACCTTTCCTTTCACCCTGTCCCAATGTCTCTTAAAGCTGTCCGCCATTTTTAGGGATACTACCTGCTCTGGCAGTGCATTCAACTTGGCCACCACCATCTCTATGAAAAAGTACCTCCTCATTGCCATCGTAAACCTTCTCCCCACCAGCTTTCGGCTGTGCTCCCTAGTGGTCTTGTTCCTGCTAAGGCTGAAGAGGCCTTAAGTGCTCACTCTGTTAATACCTTAAGGTACTTGAAGGGCTAAATCATGTCTTCCCTCTCCCATCTTTGCTCAAGAGAGTACCTGTTGAGCTCCCTAAGCCTCTGCTCGTAGGTGTTGCTCTGCTGACCCTGGGTCATCTTGGCCACCCTTCTCTTGACCATCTTAAGATATGGACATCAAACCTGCACACTGTACTCCAGATCTGGTCCTACAGTGACCTGTATAATGGAAGAATAACCTTCAACTTCCTGATTGTAATTCCTCTTGCTATGTAGCCCAGAATGTGATTTGCTTTGTCTGCTGCTCTCTTGCAGTGTGCAGAGGGTTTCAGGTCACTTGTGATTATTACCCCCAGATCCTTTTCTTCCTTTGACCTGGTTACTTGCACTCAGTCCAGCCAGTATTTGGTCCCCAGATTCTTCACCCCAAGTGCATAACTTTGGTAGTAGTAGTAACAATTTTTATTCATAAAATAAAATTTATGAACAGAGATGGAACTCTATTGAGCATTGCTTATTTTCAAAGAGGCCCCTTACACTTCCATGTTACATAAATAAGTCATTAAGACAATATAATGTAACTTTATAGTTTTTAGTGTTGAACCCCAGCTGCCAAATGCCAGGCCACTTTTCTAGCCCTGCCAGGTGCTCCCTGAGTTCTTGTCTTCCCTCCTCCATGTCCACTCTTCCACAGAGCTTTGTGTTTTCTGCAAATAGGCATATTTTACCCTTGATCCCATTAATGATGCCAACCCTTGATCCCATCTGTGATGTCACTTATTAAGATGTTAAATAACATCAGATGAAGTACCAACCCCTTTAGGACCTCACTGGTCATAGGCCTTTTTCTGAGAATTCTCCACTGACTACCATGCTTTGGCTTCTATCCTGAAACCAGCAGGCAGTATAGTGCAGTGGTTTAAGGCTCTGAGCTGTAAACCTGGAGACCTGGGTTTGAATCCCACAGCCCCCACTTGCATACTATGTGACCCTGAGCAAGTTGCTTAACTTCCTTGTGCTCCCAGGTTGCACCTGTAAACAAACTTTCAGCTTAGTGTGTTTCTCCTGGTGAAAAAAACCAAAAAACAACAGTTTCTGACCCACTGCATTAGCCTAACCTCCACCCCATGTTCTCCAGCTTCCTGACCAGTCTCCCATGAGGCACTGAGTCGAAATCCTTGCTGATGTCCAGATACAGCACATCAGCTAGCTGCCTGTTGTCCACTGTCCTAGAGACTCAATTGAAGAAGTCTATTAAGTTAGTTTGGTAGCGGCTGGCCTGGTGGCACTGAGGGATGAGGCACTGGATGTCACACCTTGTGCCACACCGGTGACCCAGGTTTGGTGATGGACTCAGGTAGCCAGGGTTTGACAGGGGAAGGAGAGGATGGAGCATCCAGAGGACAGCTCTCCTCTCCCCAGGGAGGGATCCAGGGTTGCTTATTGTCCTGATGACCCCAAATGGAGATCGGGGATATTACAGGTACACCAAGCCAACAGAAGGGGTGGCATGTGGCAGATGCCAGCAGGGCAGCCATGCACAGGTGTCATTGAATGCCGCATTCCAGGAAAGGAAAAAAGCAAGAAACCCTCTGCTCTCCGGATAGGTGATGGCGCCCTCCAGGGTCCCAACCATCACATGCCCAATAGTCAGACTCAATCCTCAGGCTCTCCCCAGGCTCTCCCAATCCCTATGACTTGCCTAGGTCCAGCGATGGTAGCATTCCTGGGTCATCAGATCAGGTAGGAAGGGGGAGTGTCTGTCCCTGATTTCCTGGAGAGGAGAGCTTCAGACTGGGTGACAGAGGGTGAGGAGTGAGAGAGCATTACTCAAGAGAGTTCCAGAGAGTGTGGGAGATAAACAGAGTTAACAAAAAAAAAGTTAGTTTCGCAGAACCTTCCCAACACAAACCTGTGCTGCCTCTTGCCCAGGAGCTCATTTTCCTCCAGAAGGTCAATCAGAATCTCTTTCAGGATAGTCTCCATAGGCTTATCCACTACTTAGGTCAGGCTGACTGGTATGTAATTCCCTGGTTCATCTCTTGGCCCACTTTATGGAGAGACACCACATGCACCATTCCCCAGTCCTGGGGCTCATTTCTGTACTCCAGAGAGATGTTGAACAGGTCTGCCAGGGGATCCACCTGAACCTCTGCCAGTTCTCTAAGGGCACTCAGGTACATGCCATCTGGACCTCATGATTTTGTCCACCTTTAGGGCCGTTAGGCCCTTGAATACCCTGTCAGTTTTAATTGTGCTGCCTGTGACTTCCCCACCTCCCAGTCCCCAGCCCCCACTCCCTTGTGGTACAGATCCTCTTTCCCCCGAGTGAAAACTGAATGGAAGTACCCATTAAGCACCTCCACCTTTTCTTCACTACTCTCTTCTCATCCCCCTTCTCTTTTTAGTCTGATAAGCTTGTCCTTTGTGTTTCTTTTTTCCCCTTAAATGCCTTAAAAAGTCCTCCTCACTCGTTTTACCCCCTGTACTAGATGTACCTTTCTCATTGCCTTTGCCTTCTTTACAGTTTTATTTGTCTCTCTTGACATAGCAGCATATTTCACCCTATCCACCTCCTTCTGAGTTTGCTGGTACTTTTTTAAGGCTACCCTCTTGTCCTCCACCTTTTTTGCCACATCCTTGCTGAACCAACTGGGCTTTGTTTTGGCTTAGCTTTCTTACTTTTCATTTTGGCACACTTACTAGTGACCTCCATCAAGCCTTTGTTTATTATGGCCCATTTCTGTTCTGCATCCATCCCCACTCTGATCCCAGAAAGCTGTCCTTTCAGAACATCTCACATCCTACCAAAGTGAGCACTTTTAATGTCCAAGACCCTCATTTTGTCCCTAACCATCTCTCTGCCAATGTCCAGGTGAAACCACATCATGATGTGGTCACTTCCTGCAAGTGGAACATCACTCTTCACCTCCTAAACATGGGCATAGTGGATGTCATGATGCCATGAGTCAGGAAGGCACTCCAGAAAGCATCCAGCAGTACTTGTTTCCTAGTGTAGGAGGTAACAGGGATTTTCAAGTGCACCCTGGGTAGCTTGAAATCCCCCATGATTACTACTCCCCCCGTTAGACATATCTATGATTTGAAACCCTAATACCCTATCCAATTCCTCTTCCTGGGAAGGCAGTCTACAGACCTCCCCCATCCCTAGTTTCTTCCCTTTAGTGGATTGGATCTACATCAACAAAGCTTCAGGTCTGCCTCTGCATCTTCCTCTCTGGTGCAAATTATCCCCTCCTTCTTGTACAGTGTTACTCCCCCTTCCCATCCCCCTATCCTTTCTGTACATTTTATACCCAGGAACTGCTAGGTCACAGTTGTGGTTTTGTGTGGCCCATGTCTCTGTGATAGCCAGTAAGTCCACTTCTCCCTCAGTCAGCAATGACAGCAATTCCATCGCTAAGTATGCTTATATAGGTCCTTCTAAATAGTTTGCAAGTCTTCTTCCTCCTGTTTGGGGATTTGTGCCTGCAAGTATGGGCTTTGCCATCTACTTTGTCGGTGATAAGGTCAGAGATACACTGATATGAAATAAATATGATATGGGATAATATAGACCACTGGGCCATGTGTATTATAATGTTTCCCATGGTTATTAGACCAAGAGGGTTTACAAAAATGTTTCATGATCACATGAGCCACTTGTCAAAATGGAAACACTTGGTTATTTGGGAAGATAAACCATTGCTGAAATGTAGAGAAAGTAGTAAGTTTCCCATCAATCACTAATTGTTTCACCCTTTTTTGTATATCATATTTTTATTAGATATTAAATAGTCAATCAAGAATACAGTAGCAGCAATAATAAAGTACTCCTTAACTGGGCTGTACAAATTCATGTTAACAGTCAGAAATAATTGAGAAAAATGTGAATATGTAATTAACAGGCCGTAAATGCAACAAATAGTTTCCTTTGATGCAAAAAAATATTTTTAACATTATTAAACAAAGACTTATTTTTTCCAGTCCACAATCCTTTTGTTGTAGATCTTCTACAATGGTTCATAATCTCCCAAAAAAGTTATAAATACATACAAAACTAAAAAATAATTGTTTTCACTCTAAATTTGGAAAAGATAACAGATCTGTAGGATGTTTTCAGCATTTAAGACGCAGTCTTTAAACTGCCACAACATTGGCTTTCAAAATTACTCCATGTTTTGATTGCATAATAAAATCATAATACATTTCAAAAATTGTTATTTTTGGGTCCTTCCATTATGGAAAACCATGTCCTATCTGATTTATAATTACAAATGATTGGGGGAAATCAGCTGATACATACTGCACATTCCCAAAATAGATGAAAAATATCTGCCATGGGTGACCTACGATGTCAGCATATAGCTGGTATAGCTGAATTCATTTTATGTAGACTATATGGGGGTAAATATGCTCTATTGAAAATCTTATATGGGGCCATTCTGTCTGTAGAAAGTTTGTATTTCTGAACTGAAGCATAAGTCAGTAACCATTGTTGTTCCGCAAATATACAATTCAGATCATTTTTCCATTTCTGGATTATTTTCTTATAAAGTGTAATAATTTATTTATGTAATAGTTTAGTTATCCATGCAAAAGGTTTTATTGATTTATTATTAAGAATGTTTTGCAATGCCCCCTCAAAACTCTTGTTATTTTGAGCTCTGTCCCAGCACTGATAATACTTTGTGTAGAGAATGCTTAACGAGTTAAGATAAAATATTTGATGACTACGTCAATTCAATTTAACTCTAAATTTATCCTAACTTAACTTGATGACTTTTTCATAGAAGTCTTGCTATTTTTGGATTCCATTTTTCTCCCAGGATTTCTTGAAAAGCATCTTTCCATTTAATCTAAGTTGGTATCATTCCATATATCATTCATCTGTAATGAGTTCATTGGCCAGTTAATTTTGTTAGTGAACTTGTTAATTATAAGGCATACATTTTTAACTATAACACTTCTTGATTTGCATAATTTAAGAACTGTCTCATCATTTGAGAAATTTAAGTATGAGCTATACAACTATTTCTGAAGTCAGCTTGCTAAACACTGAACTTTCTATTTCCAACCTGATTTTATCTTTGCCATCATTTGCTCACCTCATTGCTAGCTTAATTATGTAGGCTATGTAATGAACTTTTACAATGGGCATGACATGCTCCCCCCCCCGCTCTTTAGGCATATGGGGCCAGATATTCAAACTGCACCCAAAATGTGCGCAACAGCAGGAGCAAGCACAATTCAATTGCTCATATGCGCAACAGAAACGATATTCAAACATGGAGCAAAACAAATTGCGCAAGCAGCCAACATCTGAATATCGCACAAACTGTGCCATAGCGCAACCAGGAAGGGGAAGCTGAGCAGAAAGGTTGCGCCATAGTGCAACAAGGCTAGCCCAGCTGAGCAGTCCAGAGGTGCCATAGCGCAAGCAGAGCCCCCCCACCCCCAGCAGAGCAATGGAACTGCACAACCAGGGAGGCAGGCTGGGACCCACCACCAGCCATGCCACACATGGGCACAGGAACACACTGCAGAACCAACAAGACACCCACACACCCCAAGCACAGCATCACTGGGGGAGGGACGGATGATCCACTGGCTCATGGGGACAAGCCAACAAAGCACAGCAGGGCCATGACGCCCCATCACAACCACTGGCAGGCTGAGACTGCCACACACAGGGGGTTGACAACCACAGTGCGCATCAGCCCCCCGTCTGCACAGCATACCCTGCACCGTGACCCCAAGACACCACCAATGTGCAGTGACTGTCACTGCAGTAAACACCATGCATCCCCTCCGGAACACGTCAACCTCGTGTAGCATAGAACCATACAAGCCAGACTCCACTGTGCACTCCAGCAGTGGGCGGCAGATGGCAAGACTGACAGAAAGTCACTGCCACACTGAGACACCTCCCCATGCACACACATGCACACACACATACCCAGGACCATACCACCCCAGATGGCATGCACACCACTGCAACTGAGCAACCACAGCCAGCTGCAAATCAGAGACCACCACAGTATTCATAACAAAATATATATATATATTGCAAAAGAAAAGTAGAACAACAAGAACAATAACAAAACTATTTACAGATATTTACAAGACGGGAGGTAGAGGTACAAGTTAGGGGTGGTCAAGGGGTGAGGGTGAACAACTGGGAGAGGAAGGCAGGGTGGGAGGGATGGGTGAAGTGGGAGGGGGAAGCCTGTCTAATGCCTAGCAGGCTGGTCTTCTGCTGCCTGGTGCTGTCTTGGTTGGCTGTGCCGTCGCCGGAGCCCACGGTGCTGAATGTCCCTTAGGATATTATGGTTTTCAATGGACACCCTGGTCAGCTGGTGGAGGGCATGCTCAATCCTGCATAGGACGCTGAGGCCTAGGAAAAGGGAACACAGTCAATGGCTGTGACTGTCCACAACCCTGAACACCACCCATCCTGCAAGGCATATAGCCCAGTGTCCCGCACCTGTGATGGTAAGCACCCACCCACAGTGACCATGCACATGACATGCCCAACCAGACGGCACCAGCTATGTGCACCACTGCACACACACACTGCCCATGTCCATCACAGCACAAACAAGGCTGTCAAGTGATGTGGCAATGTGGTGGGATGCCAGTTCCACAGCCATGTGCCCAGTGCATGCATGGACCTCCAGTGATGCACACACAGATGTGCAGTGACAGTGGACAGTGAGGACTGTTGCCTGTGTCGTGCATGGTTGTGTTGTCCATGGCTGGTGGTCATGGCCACCCCATCCAGCATGCAATAGCATCCATGATGTACTGATACTCACACTCATCAAGCAGCTGTGGCTGCTGCTGCTGCTGCTGCTGTGGCCTACCCCTGACATCACCTCCGTCCGCCACTTGGGCCCTGCCATGGCCCTCCTCAGCCCATGCCTGCATCCTCTCTGCCAGGTCTGTGGGTGACAAATGTTGAGAAAAACATCAGTGTGACTCCAAAGCAGACTGCCCCTACCCCAGTGAGTGTGCCTGCCCACACAGCCAGACCCATGCATCTCACACCTGCACACACTGACACAGCCAACCATGGCAGAGCCATCCCCCATGCACTGCCACCAAAACACAGTCACACCCCTACGGAGAATACAGGTGCATAGATGGTACACCCACCTGGCCTAGGCACAACGCCCCTCCTGGCATGTGACCTTAGGCATTGCAGCACATCTGGCTCCCTCCTGCAGAGGTCACTGAATCTGTGCCTGCACTGCTCTGCAGACCAGCACCGCCCTGTGACCCTCACCAGGTCAGTGGCTACCTGCAGCCACACCTGGGTGAGAGCCATGGTGAGGGGCTCATCCCCATACAGTGCCCCATAGCGGGGCTCAACCAGGGCCACCAGGTTGGCCACCTCCACTGGGCTCCATTGGGGCGCTCTCCTGCGTGTCATAGTTCCTGTTGTACAGCAGGCAATATGGCGCCCCACAGCATGGCAACCCCACTTGGAAATGTTGTGCAATAGACCACCATAGGTTCCAATCGCGCTGTTCATACAGCGCCGTCGGTTCACATAGCGCTGTCACCAAACAGCGCAATAGGGCCGTACACATGGCAGCCGAACAGCGCCAGGGTGCAAAGGTCGGACACCAGGTCAGGGGTCTATGATGCAAGGCCACGCAGAGCGCCATCTGATGGCTATGCATCCACCTGCGTGCCAGTGCCACAGTGGACTATTGTGCAGTAGTGCCACAGCGCCATATGGTGCCCAGTGCTGTAGTGCCACTGGCACAATGGTGGCCATGGCCTGAATTGCTGATCGCGCACAGCACGTCATCAGCGCGGCAGATGCCTGCATAAGCTACCTGGGCATGTGCAATGCAGTGTACCACACAGTCACAGATCTGCACCATTGGCTCAGCTGGCTCAACCGTATTGCGCAAAGTGCAACTGCGTGATATTCAGCCGACACATGCAAATCATCTGATCAGCCATTCAAAGGCACAGTGGCGCAATTTGCATCTCATTACAGTTGTTCCACTCCTAATTTGCATGCATTGCACTATAAATGTGCGACATTGGGCTGCGCTGGCCAGATTCAGTTACTGCAGGTGAGAGGTGGGTTGCATGCTGTGTGATGTTCTGGAAAATGGTCATGGGATAACGCTGTAGAATGCACAGTGACAGGTGTCCACTTCCACCCATACAGATCACCATGACCAAGCAGAGCCGAGGTGAGGGTGAGGGTGAGGATGGTGGGCAGAGGAGGAAGCCCAACTTCACCACGGCGCAGACAGAGTCCCTCTACCAGGCCTACCTGGAGGAGGAGGCACTACTGAGTGGATGGCGGCGCACCCCTCAGGCCCGTGCGGCTGCATGGGAGGGGGTAGCTCAGGCAGTGAACCTGCATGGAAGCCACCAGTGCTCCATGCAGGAATGCAAAAAGAAGATGGGGACAGACCGCAGGAGGGTGAAGGAGAAGGTGGCAGCCCTCAGGGCGGCATGTGCTGGCACTGGCGGGGGCCAGCCAGCAGTGGTGGAGCTGACCCTGGCTGAGGACCGACTGGCTGCATCAATGCAGCACAGTGCTATTGAGGGCATACCAGGAGGTGGATTACAGACAGGTGGAAGCCCATCATTGCACGGTATGACATGGTGTTGGTGTTGGGGGGGAAGGTTGTTCACATGCACTCACATGTCCTCTCTTTCTGTTACAGATCCTGTTCATCTTCAGGGGACGGTGGTGGTGGGTCCAGGCAGTGAGGAAGACCTGCTGGACATGGAGGAGGGTCCATCCACCTCTGTCACCAGCCAGCATGCACTGCACCAGCATGCATGCTGGGCCGCCAACTCTGGTGTCGGTGAGTCAGGTGTGGGGGGTGCACAGCCTGTGTCTCATCAGTCTGACATGCAAGCATGCCAGCAAGCTGTGACTGTGGCTATAGCACGTACCTGCACCATTGATGATGCAAGGACTGCAATGGGCAGTGACATGTGTGTGTCCCATGACGGACACACAGCAGGCCAGCACGTGCCCCTGGGCCTACCTGGTTCCAACATGTGTGCCAGCATGTCGGCACAGTCCCAGGCTGTGCCAGTCAGCACCGGTGGGGCAGCACCGGTGGCTGTGCAGGTGTCTGGAACTGTTGCAGCCACAGCAGTGGAACGAGTGGTCCCTGGGGCACAGCGGTTGGAGGGGCAGCAGCAGCAGTCACCCACCAGGTCTGGGGGTACAGTGTCCAGTGGTGGCACACACCCACCGCCCTTTGATATGCCCATTCCTGGTCCTGGTGAACAGTGCCCACTCTCAAGGGGTGTTGAGCATCAGGACCTTCCATACCCTGGGGGACAGGATGCCGTTGTGGCAGAGTACCCATTGGAAGAGCACACCCGCCTGCTGCAGGAATCAGTACAGCAGCAAAGGCGGGTTGCAACGTCTGTGGAGACACTGTGTGCGGCTGTGGAGCAGCACAGCAGGGACTGTGCTCTGGACCGTGTAGAGATGGTCCATATGCAGATGGATGTGACCGCCACCATTGACAGGCTGACCCAGGCATTGGTCGCTGTCGTGGCTGCACTGGGCACACAAGCAGGTGCTCCTGTACCGCGCACCCCACACAGTACGCTCTCCATTCCCCGTTCACGGCGTCGTGTCACACCAAGCCTGTCGATGCCAGGTTCTGCTGTGGGCGTCCCAAGCACCCCTGGTGCAGGTATGTTTGGCATCCTTCAGACCCCACTGCGGACAAGGTCGCGATCGCGCAGTGGGACCCCTGGTGGTCCATCGGTGCCACCCCATGTGGCCCCTGCTCAGCCTGCCAGTGCTGTTGGGTCACAGCGGGGCCACCCACGCATCCACGGTGGCCATGGAATGGTGCAACATGACTGACCTGTCTCCCAGTGCGGGTCCTGTCTGGTGCTGCCCTGTGTGCACTGTGCGTCATGGTGGGCAGTGCACTGGTGGGTGCCCTGCCCATCACGCTGACATACAGACCACCTGCACACCATCCCGACTGCTGTCCACAGGTGCGTGTGCATGATGATGCCTGCATTGTACTGTACACCAAGGTGCAAGGGTGCCCAGCATCTGACACATGTACTTGGACAGTACAGGTGGTGGGTGTGGTCTGTGGATCTGTGTGTTTGCCATGTCTGTTCCTGCTCTGCTGTGCACCTGCCCATGTACGCTTTGTGCCTGTGTGTGTGTGTGTGTGTCCATATGACTGTTCGCCCTCCCTGATGGTGTGTTTGTTGCCTGGTCCTTCCACTCCCCTTGCCGTCATGCACCCTGGTCTGTTACTCTGTGTGCCTGTGGGTTGCACCAGGACAGTGTTGTTTGCGTGGCCCCTTGACTTACCTGTGTTGTGCATAATGCTCCTGCGTGATGGTGTCCCGATGCAGCTGGGCCTGCCGGATCAGTCGGGGGTCCCGCCGTCAAAGGGGGGCTGCTCATCACCATCAAGAACGGTGCTGCTGGCATCCCCATCATGTCCCCCTCTTCAACTTGTACGGCTATCCCACAGTCATTGGCCATGTTGTGCAGGATACAACAGGCCAGGAATATCCCACAGGCCTTTGTGGGGCTGTACTGTAGGGCACCGCTGGAGGTGTCTAGGCATCGGAAGCGTGCCTTGAGCATCCCAAACACCCGCTCAATGATGTTGCGTGTGGCAGCATGTGCCTCATTATAGCGTTGCTGCAATGGGGTCATGGGGTGCCGGTACGGTGTGAGCAGCCAGGGACAGAGTGGGTATCCACTGTCACCTGTGTGGAGATAGTGGAGATCAGTATCATGTTCAGGTCCATATTGCCTATATCCCTGTGTGCCACTACCATGGCACCTGTGGCATTCCCACCCTTGCACCGAGTTTGCATTTCCTACATGCGTACTCACCCACTAGATGGCCTGTGGGGATGTCCCCACTCTGAGGCGATGGCACAGTGCAGACTGATGCCATATGAAGGCATCATGTGCTCCACCAGGGTGTGTGGCACAGACATTGATTATCGCCCAGTGGCATCACACCACCTGGCAGTTGACACTGGAGAAGCCCTTTCTGTTCCTATGCAGCCCCATCAGGGCCAGGTGGCATGTGAATGGCCACATGGGTGCAGCCATATGGCCTAGCACACCAGGCATCGTGCTACACCTGTGGAGCCTGCATGTTTGCTGTACGCTCTGCCATGGTGCTGGGGAAATGGATGTGCTCCACAGCATGTGGCAGCAGTGCGCTGAGGAATTGGGTGAGGATGTGTGACATGGCCGACTGTGTGATGCCTGTGGTGTCCCCTGTTGGCCTCTGGAAGGTGCCCATGGTGAGCAGACACATGCAGGCTGTCACCTTGGTCTCCACTGACAGAGCATGACTCCGTCGTGAGGGTGCCTGCATCTCATCACTGCACAGCTCACAGAGCCGCCTCAGTATTGCCCTGTTCAGGTGGTACCGCCCACGATCTCTACATCTGTGTACAGCTCAAAGCTGATGCGGCACGGGTACTGCCTGTTGGGGGAGTACGCCCGCGGGCCCATCCATGGCCACGGCCCCTGCACCTTTGCATTCTCACCTCTCATTACAGCTTCCATGTGAAGCTGCCACTGTCCATCTCCCTGGCTTGTGACCCCCCCTGGCTGATGTTGCTCTGTTACCCCCGCTGTCCTGACTGCTACTTCCACTGCACCGGGCACCCCCCACTGGCCTCTGCAGCCTATGGCCCACACTGCTTCCCTTGCCTGCCCTGGCCTGTCACTGTCTGTCTTTCTCTTTCTCTCTTCCCCACTTGGCATCCCTGTAGCGTTCTTGCACCTCTTCCTTGATCCTTTTTATTTTGGCTCATTTCCGCTGGGGAGCAACTTCCGGCTGTTCCGCTGTTGCGCATTGCGCAAGTCTTTGGATATCGCATTGCGCTCTTTATGCATGGATCCACCCCCTTCAGTTGCGCATGCCTTCATTTGCATTGCGCTGTTGCTCAGCATGTTTTCAGTGGCGCAACTGCCTCCTGCTGAATATCGCAGAATGGCGCACTTTTGGACTTGCGCATGCGCAACCCTATTGCGCATGGCGCAACCCTTTTGAATATCCGGCCCATGGAGCCTTTGCCAAGAGACACTGGATTGTTTATTACTCTAAATGAATTTCCAAAATAAAGTATTGTTTTTTTTAAACCAGGTGGGGGGAATCATTTTAATTATAGATTGTAGTCTATGGTATAAAAAAGGGAATTGCCAACATTCTGATAATTTGGATTTTTCCCCGTAAGGATAGTGGAATTTTACTCTACCCTAAGAGTCTGTCTTTTAAGGAGATAAGCAATTTGCTATGATTTAGTACATAGCATTTTCCAGATCATTTGTGATATTAATCCCTGAATATGTCATACCATTCTCCTGTTAGGGCACTGAATTTTATTTTTTCTAATTATCTGGCTGAACAGAGTTAAAGGTGATAATTTCTGATTTTATCTCATTCATTTTGTACCCTGATACTAATGAAAATCTGTTAATGAAAATGTTTAACCTTTCATACTTGTTTCTGGATCTTGTAACAAAAGCAACAAGTCACTTTCATAAGCATTAATTTTTACTTTATGTGAAGGCACACTAATACCCTTCACACTGTTATTATTAGCTCTGATTTTGCAGGGCAGAAGTTCTAGTCCAATAACAAACAGAGAGGAAGACAGTGGGGCATCCTTGTCTGACTCCTCATTGGAGCAAAAGAAAATCTGAAAAGGTATTATTAATCTTTGCTTTCCACTGGACTTTGGAAAATATTCCTTATCTAATCCACAGAAAAATATCTGGAAAACCAAAACTTTTCATGACCCCAAACAGGTATCTCCATTATAACATATCAAATACCTTACTGGTGTTTAAAGAGAAGAAAAATGCTGGTGTCTTTGTACTCATGAGCTGTTCGATACTAAATTGAATCCTATGGAGCCCTGTTTGGATGGACCTGTTAGGGACAAATCCAGACTGTCCCATATGTATAATTTTGTTCAAAATTGATAATAACCTATTGTTCAAAATCTTGGTATAGATTTTATAGTCAACGTTAAGTATTGCCACCAGTCTACAGTTTTTGACTTTACTCTGATCTTTCCCACTTTTTTGTATAAAGGAGTTATATGCCTGATAGAAAGAATCTGGAAGTTTATGTGTGACTTGTATTTGAGTATATAAAGTTACAAGCAGTGGCACTAATATTGACTCAAAAGTAAGGTAAAACTCTAATGTAAACCCAGTTAAACCATGGCATTTTCCTTTTGTCATGTTATGTAGGGTTTCGGTTATCTCTGAAGCGCTAATTGGTTTAATCAGATTCTCCATATCTTGGCTGGAGATTTTGACCTGACCGCAGTTGTCATAATAAATAATCTCTGGATCTGAAGAGTTACACTCAGAGGTACAAAGATTAGAAAAAAAGACTGAAAATTCTTTGGTAATGCTATCTTGTTTGGACAAAAACCTATCCTGCTGTATTTTTAATTAAAATGTTCCTTGGAGACAGGTAAGTTTCCTAGCTCCCTGAAAGAGGTGGAGGTAACACCTGTCTAGAAAAAAAGCGTCTTTGAACCCAGACTGCCATGCCAACTACAGACCAGTCTCTAACCTTCCCTTTGTGGGGAAGGTGATTGAGAAAGTAGTGGCCATGCAGCTGGAAAACCATTTGATCATCCATGACATCTACGAACCATTCCAGTCTGGTTTCCAAAAGAAGCATAGTACTGAGACTGCACTAGTTCAGGTGCTCAATGATCTCCTGATGGTGAGAGATCAGAAGAGCCATTCCATCTTGGTTCTTCTTGATCTCTCCTCAGTGTGTGACACTGTGGACCATGGGGTTCTTCTCGAACATCTGAGGTTCATCTGTGGCCTGTCTAGTACAGTCCTCAGGTGGTTTAGATCTTTTCTCACTGGCAGAATTCAGAGGGTGGTGTCAGGGATTAATTCCTCTGGCCCAGTCTCTCTGTCATGTGGAGTACCTCAGGGTTCAGTGTTGTCCCCTATGTTATTTGCAGTGTACATGCTGCCCCTCAGAAACATTGTAAGAAGGTATGAGCTGAGATTTCACTGCTATGCTGATGATACCCAGCTCTACCTATCTTTTGCACCTGACCAGGATAGAGCTTTCTTGACTTTTAATAGCTGCCTCACTGAAATTCAGACTGGATGGATTTGAATTGGCTAAGGTTGAACTCGGAAAAGACAGAGGTGTTGGTTGTGGACCTGGGTCGCAGGATAGAGGGGAGAGGGGCTGGTTTGCCTTCAGGACTTTTTTTTTTGTGGCTCCCAGCTCCCCACTTCTGAATGGGTGTGAAATCAGGGGGTGATTTTTGATGACAGGCTGACACTGCGGTTGCAGGTGTTGGCAGCCATCAAATCTTCCTTTTACCATCTGAGAAACATCTCCAGGACTAAGCACCTTGTTCCATCTGGTGATCTACCTACATTGGTTCATGCATTTGTGACATCATGCCTTGATTATCGCAACTCCCTTTATCTAGGACTATCAGGGGTTGATATCCACCACTTGCAGCTAGAGCAGAATGCTGCAGCCCGGTTATTGACTGGTACTCCCCATACCTGTCATATTTTTCCAGTACTACATGAACTGCACTGGCTGCCAGTTCAGTGATGCATCACCTTTAAAGTCAGACTTATGACTTATGAAACCCTACACAGACTTGGCCCAGACTACCTGAAAGAGCTTCTGATACCCTACTGCCCTAGGCGATCTCTCTGCTCAGCAGATGAGGAGTTGCTAGAGATTCCAAGGGTTTCTTTAAAATGTTTGGGGGCCCATGCTTTTATGTACGTGGCCCCAGCCCTTTAGAATTCTCTACCCCATCTGCTTCGGGAGTCCATGTCCGTGGAGGAATTTAAACAGGCCTTGAAGACCCATCTGTGGGAGCAAGGTTATTTGATTTGATGCTATTTAATCAGATTTTATGAATCAGTATTTATTGCATGTTTGTTTTAGTATATTTTTATCTGGAATTCTTGTTAAAGCACCCTGGTTTAAGAAAGGCACAGTGGCCCAGATATTCAATAGGGCTGCGCATGGCGCGACAGTGTTGCACCATGCGCAACCCACTGATGTGCCCCGGTGTGACATTCAAACGGGAAAAGTGCGCAACACAAACTCGATGTGCCGGAGCGCGATCAACAATGCATGCAGCACAGGTGGAGGGGGCGTGCCCATGCATACTCTACACAGCCCGATATTCAGCCCAGGATGTGCAGAGCCATGCATGCGCAACCCCTACCTGTGCCAGCACAAAGTTGATCCAAAAAAAAGGAACAACGGATGGCCACCCACAGGTGAGCTGCCGCATTGCAGGGTGCAACACGGCAGCTGCCACCTGTGGGTGGCCACCCAAGCTCCAGCTGCACCTGGCAGCACCCCTCCATGCCCAATTGTGGACATTTGTAATGAAAAGATATCCCATCCAATATCCCTGGTGGTCCAGTGGACTGCTGCCTGCCCGATCATGGGCATTTGTAGTAAAAATATATTCCGTCCAATATCTCTGGTTGTCCAGTGGACCGCTGCCTGCCCAATCATGGGAATTTGTAAAATAAGAAATAAATGTCCAATATCCCTGGTGGTCCAGTGGACCACTACCTGCCCGATTGTGGGCATTTGTAAAATAAGAAATACATGTCCAATATCCCTGGTGATCCAGTGGACCGCTATCTGCCCGATCATGGGCATTTGTAAAATAAGAAATAAATGTCCAATATCCCTGGTGGTCTAGGGGTACCCCCCTACCCACCTGCCCACTGAGCCCCACCACCTCACTCCCCCCAGTCAGCCGGCGGGTGGCAGCACCCCACCCACCTACCACCCCACCACCCGCTAACTTACACCATCGTAGGGCTGTACGACCATTGGTCCACAGCGTGAGCCAATGGGAGTGTAGCCCATACCATACTACACATTTCACTGGACCACCGAGGATATTGGACGGAATATATTTTTATTACAAATGCCCGTGATTGGGCAGGCAACGGTCCACTGGACATCAGGGATATTGGATGGAATATATTTTTATTACAAATGCCCACGATCGGGCAGGCAGTGGTCCACTGGACCACCAGGGATGATAGGGATGTTATATATTTACTTAGCCCATGATTGGGCTGTGGAGCACATTGTTGGCCTTGAGGCGTCAGTCCCTGATATGGCTGCACAACAGGGTGCCAGGTTACCAGCGTCGAGGGGATGGGTGCCTGCATGCAAATCAAGACCAATGACGTACAAATCACCTATGTGGCCTTATATATGACATGCCCCATTTGCATGTCAAGTTTTGAATATCGCGGTTGCTGTGCATAGCACAATGGAACTTGTGCTAGCGCATCCCCATGCTCCACTCTGGCCACTTGCACTGGCTCAGTGCCACTGCGCCATGCATACTGTGGGTGACCAGGGTGCGATATTCAATGACTTTTTTTTTGAAGCATATATTTGTCTTGCTAGCATTTTGCCTGCCAATTCAGTTTATTTTCTAGTTGAGGTTGCTTTTAGCCCAACTTTGTTTGATCTGAAAAACTTCTGTAGAATTTATTAATTTCTTTAGTTCATTATAATCTTGTTGTTTAGATGCTTCCCAATTTTTCACTGCCATTTACAGTGTTTTAATTTGTTCTTCAACCCCCCCTTAACATTAATTTCCTCTGTTTATTTTTTCAGGAAGCTTCAGAAATAACTGCTCCTCTAATTGTAGTTTTGGGTGCATCCTATATATCCACTATATTATTTTGAGTTACTGTATTATTTGTCACTAAGTATTGTATGGCTCTTTTAATTTTTTATTTGTATAAAGCATCTTATAATAAATTATTGTTAAACCTCCAACTGTTGCTTCTTTTACTAATGGAGTCCAAAGATGTATTATAACTAACAACATTATTATCCTAAACAATCAAGGGTTCTATATTTGAAACTATTCCAAGACAGCTTGTTACCAACTCTTTAGAAATCAAAATGTACAGTAATCAAGCCTGGAATATATCTTATGATGGGCCGAATAGTAGGTGTAATCGTTCTCATTATTATGTAACCATCTCCATATATCCATCAAATTATGGGAGTTTAGAAAACTGCAATGCAATCGTGACTTATATTTGTCCTAATTAGAGGACCATGAAGATTTGTCTGAGTAACAATTCAGTGTACAATAGCTGTCCCCTCCTAAAATTATAACAATTCATCTGTGAAGCATTTGGCTAATTTCTGCCCCAAAATTACCATAGCCTCCAAAGGGGGCATACACTGAGCCAAAAATGATTTCTAAACCACCTACTTCAGTTTTTACCAAAATGATTCTAATTGGTCTGTTACTGAGTCAGTCACCTTCCCCTTAAAACTTTAGTTAAATACCAATGCCACTCCTGCACTTTTTATTTTTATTTTGAGAATGGTATAGTTTTCCAGCTCATCCCTTGTTTTCATTTTTGGAATCTCCTTTTCATTAAGAAATGTTTCCTGGAGCATCACCTTATCTAAATTTAAATTTGTTTATTCTGGAAAGGATTTTGTATCTTTTAGTAGGTGAGTTTTCACATACCATGTTGCTCTTTTAATTATCAGATTCATGCTGTGAAAAATATTAAAATAATTCTTTCCCAGCTAATCCATAAATTCTTCTCTGACTGTGACAGCAATTTCTGAACTGATTCATTTGAAATTTGCTACTCGACATAACCATGAGAACACCTCCTAAACCCCTATTTCCCCATCCCCATATGCTCCAGACTTTGGTCTGGCATTCCCATTGTGCCTCTTGGAAACAATTACACATCTAATGCTAGCCGCATCCCTCTCAATGGTTTCCAAAACATCTATTATTCTCTTAGTTACCTCCAGTAAATGACATAGTCATCATGCATCTCATCCTTACTGGCATTTACCTATGTTCACATGAAGCGAAAAGTTCTGGTAATCAAATTTTAAGATCCTGCACTGCTTCTGATACACTACCATAAAACAGATTTTTGATTATTAAGTACAACCTTCAAGTTTTGAAGGGCAAATAACATGCCTTAATTCCGCCCTTCCATAATACTTGTTGAATCCCTGCAAATTGTTTCCTTTGATCCCACAGAGTTTTAGAAAAATAATGTTTTAAGTAGGCTGCTCTTTAAATTTGAAACTTTTTTTGTTCTGAAAAGAGCTTTCATCACTCTATATTTTCCATTGGACATTAGCATCTTAAAAATAGCTAGTCTGGCTCCCCTTCCTCCCTCCCTACCATTTGGCATCAACCAATGAGCTCAGTCTATTACAGGTAAAGCTTTATCTGTTTCTAATAGTGCAGAAAAAAGATCCAATAACAGATTAAACAGTGAACTGTCTTTTCCCATTCTGACATTAAGCCAAAAATATGGACATTTTTACAGTGAGAGCAGTTCACTTGGTCATCAGTCTTAATTTTAAGGTCATTGTACTGTTTCTGAAGAGGTTTCATTTCTCATGAAATGGGGCCCACAGTGTCCTCTAACTGGGATTGACAGATTTTGAGTTCATGCATTCTTCTGATTTCTTGTTCCAACTTTGAGTTCATACTAGATATTGTTTCAGTTAAACTTGCTAAGGAATCAGGAAGTTGCTGAAGTTTATCAATAACAGCTTGCAAAGCAGTAAAATTATTTATCAATTGTTGTGCCCAAGTGGGTGGGGGGGGAGGAGTCTGATTTCTGTTCCTGTTGGCTAGTGCCTGCTGCTGGCTCAGTTGAAGTTCCAGAGTCATTCTGCTGTACAGAATTTGCTGATGCACCCCTTCCGGTTGTGACATATTGTTTGAAGGAGCAGCCATATTATCAGATACCATTTTATTAGCCATAGTCAAATTTGAATCTTCCCCCTGTAAAGTCTGAGGACTTTTATTTGAATTAGGCAATGCTGGCCCTTTTTCCCCTCTTTTTTTCTCTGTCTCTGACTCAGTTTTCAGTACCATTCTAGCTGCAGAAGAACCAGCTGAGTTACAGCAGTTTTTGAATGGTAATTGTAGTTGTCTTCATTTTTTCTTGGTAGAATCTGGTGTCGCCAACTTAGGCTAGTCCAAAGAACTTACATTTTTATTTTTGTTAACTCTTTATCTCCCAGCTAGTCCAGGGCCCCATCAGGCAAGACCCCCTCGAGTCACCTGCTACTGCCCTGTCTGAATCCCCAGTCTGGCAAAGAATCGGGGGCAGAGTCTCCCCCCCAATTGGCCATGAGAAAGGGGTGACTGGAGAGAATCAACCGGGCAGGGACCAGCGATGGACATGTGTGGTGCTCCTTGGGGACCACTGTCTTCCTCCTGAATGCCACAGTTTTTTTCTGCTTTGTGTGCCCTGGAGCACAGATGTGCAATGGCATCTGTGCAACATGAGTGCTGATGCCTACCACCACTCCAACCCAATGTATGGCACCACTGTCTACAGTGCCCCTGATCTCCATTGGGGGCCGCTGGTGAGCGGTGCAAGTCCTGCAACCCATCCTGGAAGAGAAGAGCAGTCCCTCAGATGCTCAATCCTCTCTCTCTCTCTCTCTCTCTCTCCAGCCAACCCCAGGCAACCTAAGTCCATGCCTGAACCTGAGTCACCGGCATGGCGCAAGGTGTGGTGTCCAGCTCCTCAACCCTCAGCACCAGCAGCCTGGCCCAAATGACTCAAATTAATTGAAGGATTTTCTGCTACCTTAGTTTGCTGTTTGGATTCAGAGTTCTGAAACATTTCTGAAAGCCTTTTTTGCTGTATAGGAGAATCAGAGAGAGCACTTGGTGTAGACTGGTTTTTGATTGCTAATGCTCTTAAACTGGGTTTATCCCATGAATTTGAGTCCAAATGTACCTGCATGAACTTTAGTTATTCACTTTGATTTGTTGCACATGCAGACAGTGCAAAGAAGAAAAAAAAATGAGTGTGCAGTAAATTATTACAGCAGGTTCAGACTTATCTTGACCTTTCCTTTCTCTTTTACTCACTTCTCAAGACAAAAAATTTCATCTGCTGATAGTATGGTGCAAACTCCACTTGTTCATGATCTATAGGACAGTCCCAGACTCTATGTTAGATGTGAAGCTAGAACTGTATCCTAATGTATGTATGTACTGCCTCCTAGGGTTCCCTTTCATATATTTAAGGGGAGTTTCCCCAAATAGCTGGTTCTGAAGCAAGTCTGCAGAATTAGGAAGACCACTTTCTAAGCTAAATCCATAGCCAAAATTTTGATGTCTAGGTTTAGCAAAGAGAACAGTCTGCAATTGCTTACCTATGTGTGGTCCCTACCCAGCTTAAAGATCAAGCTGCTTACTGCTTCACTATAAAATGGGAAGGGGAAATCCTGTGTCCTGATTTGTTGCATTGAAGTTTCTAATGCACAGTTAAAAACAAGTGCTGTCAACTGGATGCAGGACATGAGAGAAATCCTTGAACCACTAGCCTAAAATGTTAAAAAACTAATAGTCATCAATTTTTTTTTTACCACTTAGCAACACTGCCATAGCTTGATTCCCTAACATACTAGTTGCATCATTCCCTGTCTGCCAGAACTCTGTAGTTACAATAAAACAAAACAAAACAAAAACTGGAAATCCTTGTTTATAACAAATAATTTTGTAAGCTGTTTCAGTATACTGAAGGTGGAAGGGTGACTGGCGCTTCCTGGCTTGCTTTTCTCTGCCCAAGTCACTGTTCTTCAACATGCACTTTCCTGGATACGACTACCTACACAACCAAGATGGGTAGAAATAGAAGTATCTTACCTGCACAACCCAATTATGGCCCTCTTATTTCATAAACAGTACTCCCCTTCATTTAAAGTTAGTGCCCACTCTGTAACACATGGAAGATTAACTGCATGGCAAGCCTTATTTACAGAAGCTAACATGCAGAAAGAACATGGTTGGAATTCCCAACATATAGTATTAATTTAATGCTAGATATGATAGACCTAATCTACTGAACCTTGAGGAGACAGGGGCTCACAAACACACCTATAAATATTACCTGATGGAGGCTTTCAAAACTTTTGAACAACTTAGACAGGACAATAGCCTATGGCAGCATGATAGATACTGATATTTGCAGATTTGACACTATTTCCAATCCACCATAGGCCTACAAATTGTGGGAACTGAGCTCCCAACCCTGATTCAACTCCAGAAATCCATTATCCAGGATGTGTGGCCTTCCCACTTTATCCTGGTTCGCTAACAGGCATTACTAGCCAACTCGATGGTCACAGAACCAGATTGGGAGGCAGAACAAACAATCAATTTGTTCCAGGAAAAGTGGTCAAATATTTGGTAACAGCCACATGAATTACTGCATCTTATCAAGGGAGAAAATTTGGTTGAAAGATGGTCATGAGGTTTCTTAGGATGCCTCACATTATAGCCAAATTCCATAAAACTAGAACAACTTGCTGGTTCAGCTGCATAACAGATGTAGCCACACACACCCGCACATATATTTTGAGTGTGGCCAATGATTATCCCATGTTGGATGGCAGTATCACATGAAATTATAGCCATGTGTCCAGTAGTTCATGCACTGACCCCAGAACTGGTGCTCCTTCTGCATTACTCCCTTCCCCCAAAATGCAACACAAAGAAAAACTATACTTCTTAAACATATTATTGACGACAGTAAAAAAGAACAATTATAACATTATGGTTGAAACCCAACCCCCAATCCTCACAAACTGGGAAGACATCATCTGAAATATTTATAAGCTGTAAAAGATGGCAGCCCAACTAAAAAATTCCCTTCCAAAATTGCAGAACAGATGGAATAAATACCTGGTTCCTCCACATAATGAATAAATGGACTGATAGTACCCTATAATAATAAAATACTTCACTTAATATGTGGAACAGGAAGAAAATATGGACAGGTCATAAGCATTGCTATCTCCAAAGTGTGGTTTATCTAAAAAATTAATATTAGGAATCCCCTAGCCCTGACCCGGTTTGCCCCCCCATGTGGCTCCCTTAGCTGGCAACCTGGTTATCAATCAATCAATCAATCAATCAATCAATCAAAATCTTTATTTATTCAGGCGAACATCATTGAGCAAAGCTCATTTACAAGATGGACCTGAGTGGTCATACAAATGAGGATACAAGTATTATTACATAGACAAGAATAGCATAAACAGCAATACAATGACATGAAATGGTTATATACAACAATTTACATATATACAAGGAACAGTAGAACCATTTAGCCTGTAAGAAAAAAGGGGACAAAGGGTATAGCAGGCATAAAATATAAATTATAGGGTCTAACTAGTTTTTATGAGAATATAATAGGTGATTTGGAAGATAGAAATTGAATTAATATAATGGATGGAAAAAGGAAGGTGGGTCAGGTAGGGTAGGGGATTAGGCTGTATAAAAGCAATTGCAGAGCTATTGCAGAGCTATTGCAAAGCAATTGCAGAGAGAGTTAAACAATGGTTCTAATACTCTGGGTCACCATTAGCTGATAAGAAAGAAAGACTGGACACCAACAAAGTATAACCATAATGTTTTATTATACAGGTAGGTAATTGAAGTCTAAATGGAACCTTTGTCATTAATGAGCTGGATATGACTGTAATTGTTTGTAATTAATGAGATGGATATGACTGTAATTGGCGTCTTAAAAAATCAATAAAATTTAAATACAAAAATAAAAAAGAAGATATCTGAAAAGTTTTAACATTCCTCGGTGAAACAGTACTCATTACAGAAAAAAAAAATTTTCATCCTATACAGGAACCATTCATGCCAACATTTTGAATGATCCTGAATCCAATTTTCAAAGGCACATGAAAAAATAATGTGTAAAGGAAAACCACCAGGTGGATGAAATGCATTGCAAAGAATGGTACTAGGTAATAACAATTCAGACAGAGCAAGTCAGTGTGCAATACAACATAAGTGGAAAAATGGCAAATAATACAATAAAACATCAACAAAAAAACAGTGAAAATAGCAGCTTTTCACTGTTTTCACTTATGTGTTATTGTATTATATGCATTTTTCTACCTGTGTCGTACTGTTCACTGACTTGCTCTGAATGAATTGTTATTGCCTTGTACCATTCTTTTTCAAAGCATTTCATGTAAGTAATCCTGGGTCGTGCTTAAAAATAGATTTACTCTTTATTGCAGAGACCTGGTGGGTGCAGAAAGACATTTGGGGAAAAAGCATAAAAGGATTTAATTTGTTCTGTTGGGATAGAGTAAAAAAAAAGGTGGTGGTATAGCTGTATATATTTCAGATAAGCTAACAGCAGTTGATATTTCTTGCAACATAAAAAAATCAAGGGCAGGATTCACAAAACACTTTGAAGGGGAGAAACATGCTCAAGTCCCAAAAATTTGTGCAGTTGTGGGAAAAAGGGGTAATTGTGCTGTGTCATATACACAAAAAGCCTGCAGCTGCAGAAAAAAATACACTGCAAGCTGTAGAAAATATGCAGCTGTGGAAAATTCCTGCACAAAAAAAATGGCATTCTAAAGTATGGCATATCCCCCTAATGGCTATTCTCAGCCACTGTTTTTCCACAGTTGCAGAAAAAATGTTGAGCACATGTTGCACCAAGGACAGTGAGGTGTAACTCACCCTGAGCAAAAGGCAGTGTGCTAACACTTGGGAAAAAATCATAGTGGGGGTTCAGGCACCAAACAACAGCAAAGCTGTGGGCTGTATAGTAGTGTCATTTGCTACACCCAAACTAGCACACATTTCCATTGAAAGGCAACAAAGTACAACCACATGACCCTGTGTAGCCCATAAAGGAGCCCCACAGGCAGTAGAGGCAGAGGTGGTAACAGGCAGAGGTGTGTGCTACAGATGAAGGAGAAAGAAACACCTCAGAGACACAACCAACAGATTGATATTACCACTGGGTGCAAGGTCCTGCTTGTACAGGTGGTGCTACTACGGTACCAGTTGTGGGACTGGCTGCTTGCTTCTCTGGGAATGCTGTTTCTGCTGCAACATTTGCAGGACTATCAAAGTCTCCTGCTCCACTTAATATGGATCACCTGCTGTTGTTCTGTCTGCTGGGCCTTTATATTATTTCCGCAGCTGTGGAAAACATATTGCGGATTTTCTGCACTTCCGGAATTTCGCAACTCGCCTGTTTTGCGATTTTCCACACTTGCTGAAATTTCAATTGTGAATATGCCACACTTGTGTTTCCTTCAGTTTTGCAAGCCTTGTTTCTGCATGTGCAGATTTTTTTTGCTCTCTTTGTGAATCTAGCCCCAGGACTCTAAGGTTGAATCGATTTGGATTAAAATAATCGATGCTTCCCAGAATTGTCAGATATTCAGTTTATTTTATAGATCTCCAGATACAGACAGATTTACTGATACTGAAATACTAATACAATTTGAAAAAGCATGCAATTTAGTTATTGTGATTATCTCAGGGGACTTTAACCTGTCAGAAATCCCCCTTCCTAGCACCCTATCTCTTGTTGCTCCACCCCCAGACCACCTAGCACTTACCTTTCTGTTCTTGCACTTACGACAATGTCAAATCTTTGACTTTCTACCACCTTATCCCCACCCCTCCCCTCCCCTCTTATCCCCAACCCCTTGCTCCACTTATGTCACCCTGAGGATGGTTTTCATTTGTATCTGTGTCTTGCTCTCTCTCTATATATATATATACCCATATTGTTAATTGTGCCTTGTTATTTGCCACTGACTGTTTGCAACTGTGCTAGTCTAAACACATGTACCATCTTTTGCTACTAAGTTAACCTCCTGACCTGCATTGTATCTTACCACTGTTTGCTTCTATGTTAACCTCCTGACCTTGTATTGTATCTTACCACTGTTTTGCGTGTACCCATTGCTGATGCAGAACCTTTGTAAAAGAACCCTTGGTTTAAAGGTATTAGTAATCCTAGTAATTAATAAATAAAAAAAATAATAAAATAAACTAGGTCACAAAGGAAGCAAAAACCAGGCCAGTGAGGGAATTTCTGGAAATATGTACTCAGTTAAATCTGCAGCAGATAGTTAATGACAGTACAAGGGGAAATAATATTCTAGAATTCATCCTCAAACCAGACAACTTAAATATTCTTGATTGCTATTTGAGGCAGCCCATGGGGGACAGTGATCACAATACTGTACACTTTACTTATACACCAACTATTTTTAGAAGGTCAGGAAAGACAGAAATATATTTATATCACACTGCATGTAAATATTTAATTCAGGAATAAATGAATAAGATTACTTGGGAAGATGAATTAAGCAACCTGACTGTCGAGGAAACACGGCACAGAACAAAGACAAAGATAATTCAAATTTGTAATGATGATATCACTAAAGTTAAAAAATAGAACAGCCAAGGCCTAAAACCAAAATGGTTCAGTCACAAAACCTGGAAGATGATTAGGAAAAAGAAATACTTCTCTGACAAATTTCTAAGCTCTAGGACAAATTCAGATAGGGAGAAATACAGACAGTCACTAAGACAATATAAAAATTTAATAAATCATTGCAAAACAAGCAAGTAAATGTACCACTAAACATTTTTACAGTTATATAAATTCATTAAAAACAAATGGGAATGGATTTGGTCTAATCAATCTGAAAGGAAATGTGGTATCTGATCCAAACCAGCTAGCAGAGAAGTTTAATAATTATTCATGTACAATACTTACAAAATATGATGGTAACGTGATACCAATGTTGAATGACACCGATGAACCCATTCTAATTTTGGAATCAGAAATAGAAACTAAAATTAAGAAACTAAAAGATCATCGCTCACCAGAACCTGACAAAATTTTGTCCACAATGCTTAAACGTCTAGAAACAAATGAAACCTTTAGCTGTACTATTTAATAGATCTATACGCAAAGGCCAGGTCCCACAGGACTGGAGAGTGGCAGAAATGGTTCCCTTCAAGAAGGAGAACAAATCAGACATTCATAATTATTGCCAAATAAGCTTCACTTCAGTTCCAGGCAAATTAATGGAAAATGTTATATCAGATAGAAAAAAACAACATATTAATAATTATTTTTTTTATTAATGACAATAAACCATAAAAAGCTGCATATAATATGGGTGGTGCACAAAGATTTGACAAATAGGTATTTACAGTTACCAGAGTAGTTCATGGGCAGCATATAAACATAGAACTTGTAAGTAACTGATGTACACATTAAACATTCAAGTATATCACAATACCCATACTATACTATAATGATACTACAGACAGCACTGTGCATGTTTACCCATACTTTTATATTAGGCTGGATTCAAAATCCCACTGAATTCTTCAAATCTCATCAGATTATTAAATGAATACTACATTCTGTTATAAGTCCTTAAATTGTTATTAGTTGTAAAGTAAATTTTCTCCAATTTGTGGTTCATAATCATACTATTTACCCATGTTATGTAATTAGTGGGAGTTTTGTCTTTCCATTTTATCAGAATATTTGTATAAGCTGTTAATATATACAATCTTATGAGTCATTGGTGAGTTGGGATTACTGTCCGCATTGGTCCCTCATTGCGTAACATCATCCAAGATGGTGATTTCCATAATACTTTTTCTGTTATTTTTGATATGTCTAGTATCCAATGCCACCAGCTGTCCAACATCAGGCATGTAAAATGGGGCAGGCATTAGAACAGTTTGGGTTCATAACATTTAATCTGTGAGGAGTGTAATACACCCTGATATATTAATAATTCTAATAGAAGGGAAAATGATCAGTATGGGTATAAATCTGGAAGATCTGCAAGCAATAATACGCAACAGGGTGGGTGGTATTGTGCAACACCGGACCACCCAGGGGTGTAATGAGGCCCGACTCTGCAGGCAAAGGGCCTTATAGCCCCTAGATGGTCTGGTATTGCCCATACCACACACTCTGGAGGGTATTATTGTGCTTAGAAAATGGGCATCTGTGCTAATTTCAATTGAGTAGTAAAAATAACAGAGGAACTGAGTTTTAAAATGAAGAGAAATAGAAGAAAAAAACATTTTTTGCAGTAAAGTAGTTCCTCTGTTTTAGTGCTGTTCTGTCTGTTGTACACCACACCCCTCAGAGCCATTCTGTTCTACTTATTCACCCCTTCCCCTATGAGGAACCTGCATTCCTTTTGAGTCAGAATGGAAGACGCTCTGCTAGGTGCGTGACCTTGCATGACCCTGCTAAGTAAAAGCAGGAAGTGGAGGTACAATACAGCATGTCGGCACCTTGCATTTTATTTAAAAGTGAAGAGCTGCTGTTTTATAGTTTCACTGATCACCAGGGACAACGTCCGTTTACCGGGAAGTTCTGTAGCTCTTCTGTGCCGTGTAGTCCGAGATCGATCAGGGATGGTACAAATGGGGTGTCAGCCTGAAAGACATGAGAGAAATGTAAGGCTAAGCAGTTATTTAAATGTTGCTATGATTAACCGGGGGGGGGGAGGGGTTGGCTGTGAACTAACACACTAAGCGAGGGAAAATGGTCCGAATGTACCTGTAAACTGCACCCGCAATCAGCCACTCCTTCACCTATAGAGAACAACGCTCCATCAACACCTCATGGAATAGCAAGAGAGAACAGACAAAAAAAATGTTTTCAGTTGTTTTGTGTGTACTGCTGTTTTTTTTTCATGTTTTATAGTACTAGGTATACTATGTCTAGGCTAAGGACTGATGGTGATAGGGGCTGTCTCGCT
Organism: Neoceratodus forsteri; assembly: GCA_016271365.2. NCBI lineage: Eukaryota > Metazoa > Chordata > Ceratodontiformes > Ceratodontidae > Neoceratodus > Neoceratodus forsteri. Next base: position 1,406,954,763 of record CM028130.1, on the reverse strand, counting down.
AAGAGAGGGAACAAAATGGCGGCATTTTTAAAATTAAAATTAGTTGTTGCAGCCAATTAGGAAGCAAGGTGGGCACTAGGACAAATACTGGGTGAAGGGGCACTGTAGACTGGTACTTTTTGTTTCCTGGGCATCTATTGAAAGTTAATGTACCCGGCAAGAGTACTAGCTAATCAGATGTCAGGAAATAAAAAGCCCATTTTCTAATATCTAACAATTCTGCTTTGTTTTTACAAAATAAATTTGTGTCACCCTTAATAATAGTACCCCAGTAGATATTATCTATATTGACTTCTGTAAACCATTTGACACTGTGCCACATAGGGCAATTATAGATCAGGGGTGGGATATTCAAAGTGGTTGCGCAAGGCACAAGTGAGATGCGCCAGCACAATGGCAGATATGTGCCAAAGAGCGATATTCAGCGGGTGACAATGCGCTGTGCAAATAGCAGTGCACCAATGCACAACCCTAATGAATGCAAGCACAAGTGCAGGGGGCGTAGCCATGAATAAACAGCGCAGTGCAATATTCAACAGCAGGCCAATGGCACAAGTGCGGAGCAATAGGGACATGCGTGAAGCAAAGTTGAGCCTATAAAAGGATGGAGCAAGCAGGGGATGGTGACTTGCACCCAGGGGAGCAGGGGTGAGAGAGAGTGAGAGAGAGAGAGAGAGAGAGAGTGAGGTACAGAGACAGTGTGAGACAATGACAGGGTGAGGGCCATTGGCCTGGCAGGACAGCAGCAGGGGTGCAGGACAGTCACAGAGGCAGGATGTACAGTGGGCAGTGGGACAGAGTGAAGGACCCAGACTGAGCCCGTGGGCAGGCCTGACCATGCGTGTAGGTCCCCAACACAGACGTGCGCCCAGTGCAGGGGCCCAAGGAGCAGCATAAAGCCGGGAAAGCCCTGGGAGACAGCTGCAGAGGGGGGGTCAGACAGGCTCATCCATGGCGAGTGCAATATTCCAGATGGAGGTGGTAATGAGGGGCGTGAGGAGGCAGGCAGCTGAGCGGCGTGGCCATGGAAGGTCCCAGCGGTGGTATGCCCGGAACAGGTGGTACCATTCCTGCACCACCTTCGAACAGTACAACGACAATGAGATTGTAGGTCGGTACCACCTGTACTGGGTAATTCTGAGGCAGCTCTGTGAGCTGTGCAGTGATGAGATGCAGGCACCCACAAGACGGAGCCACACCCTATCAGTGGAGACCAAGGTCACGTCCGTGATGTGCCTGCTCACCACAGGCACCTTCCAGAGACCAACAGGGGACACCACAGGCATAACCCACTCGGCCACATCATGGCTCCTCACACAATTCCTCAACGCCCTGCTGCCACATGCTGCAGAATTCATCCACTTTCCCGGAACACAGGAGGAGCATACAACAAACATGCAGGAGTTCCACGGGGTTGCACATATGCCTGGCATGCTAGGGGCCATTTACTGCACCCACGTAGGCATCCACACACCACCGGGGCCAGAGGGGGTGGCCTACATCAACAGGAAGGTCTACCCCAGTGTCAACTGCCAGGCAGTGTGCGATGCCAAGGGATGCATAATCAATGTATGTGCCACACACCCTGGGGGAGCACACGATGCCTTTATCTGGCACCAGTCTGCACTGTGCCGCAGGTTTGAGAGTGGGGACATCCCCACCGGCCACCTAGTAGGTGAGTATGCAGCAGGAAAGGGCAGCCCTGTGCAACAGGGCAGGGTGTGGGGGGGTGATGCAATGCATGGGGTGTAGAGGGTTCGGCTGTGTAGGAGGAGAGGCAGCCACACAGACCAACATGCTAATCCAACATGTTCCCCCACAGGTGACAGCGGATACCCACTCAGGCCCTGGCTGCTCACCCCATACTGGTGCCCATCAACCCCAGTGCAGGAGAGATACAACGAGGCACACGCCAGCACACAGAACATCATCAAGAGTGTGTTTGGACTGCTGAAGGCATGATTCCGTTGCCTGCACAGGTCCAGCGGTGCCCTACAGTACAGCCCCTCGAAGGCCTGTGGCCTATTCCTGAGCTGCTGTGTGCTATACAACATGGCCACTGACCATGGGATAACTGTCAAGGTCAAAGAAGGGAACAGCAGTGAGGATGACATGGATGCCGGGGCCAACGGTGGTGGGTAGCTCCCCCCCGGATGACTCGAGCCCCAGCAGCGCAAGATGGCCCAGCAGCATAGGGACACCATTGCAGAGGAGCACTATGGTACATGCAGGTAGGTGAACAGGTCCACACACAGGTCACAGGGACTGGGGCACGGTAAACAGGCATGGCTGGCAGGGCCCCACAACAGACACGGCTGCAGGGGGGTGACGATGGACAAGAGACAGATCACAGTGGAAGCACCTGACAGATTGGACCCCACAGCCCATACCCAACACAGAGCATAGCCACCACACACCCCGAACACCCAGGTATGGGCCGCTGAACACCGTGCTGGTGGCTGGTGCTGTGATAGCATCATCATGCACATGCCATGGTGACCAGTGGCTGGGAGGGTGTGCACAAGGCAGGCATGACATGCAGCCACAGTTGTCATGGCCCAGATATGGACATGCACATACCACACCTCAGTGCATACAGGGCTGCGGCAGGCAGCTGACAGGGAGGGTGGTGGATCATGTCTGCCGCGCAGGTGCACAGACGGCCCCGCCTAGACCACCCAGCAGATGCAGGCTGTGTGGCGGCCACTGGGGGTGTCACAGACGTGCCCCCAGGCATGTTGCTGTGAGAACACGACCAGGTCCTTGCAGGCATCTGCAGACCCCTGAACAGGCCCACTCCAGGCATGTCTAGGATGCCCACAGCTGATCCCAGTGACAACAATGCTGGGGTCACACAATGCTGGGACTGAGGGGTGGAGAATGCAGTCTGCAGTGACTGCCGCGGATGGCTCTGCACCAGGGTGGCCAGTGGTGACAGGCTGGCCATGACTGCAGCTGTGAGCCAATCCAGGCCTGCGGTCATGTTGTCCCACATGCATGTTGCCTCAGCCAGGAGCTGCTGAAAGTCCCGGTCACGCCTCCCTGTGGACTGGCGCAGTTCAGTGCGGAGTGCACGCACCCCTGCCACAACCTGCATCTGTTGCTCCACAGATGCCCTGAGCAGATGAGTGTGCTCATCAAGTGAATCGGCACCCTGGGGCGCTTGGGCATCGTGCCAACCCATGGGAGTTGTGCAGCCCCGTGGCACAGCCCCCCGCACAGGTGGGGGCTGCACAGCGGGGCCCCTTGGGCCTGACCTGACTGTGGTGCACTGGCAGTGGACACTGCACCCAGTCCACCCTCGGCACCTTCCTGCTGTCGCCGCTGCCCCTCTGGCCACTGTGCACATGACGTCGCTGGTGAGGCTGCACTCCCACCCCCAGATGGGCCTGACTGCGCCACAGGTACGGTGGCCACCACAACACCGGGTAGTACGGCTGGTGGGTCTGCCAGTGCCACCCATGCACCATTGGCACTGCTGTGTTCTGTGTGTGGTAGGGGTGCCTCCCCCTGTACAGCATCACCACTGTCCTGGGTAGCAGCCATGTCGTCATCGGACATGGACCCCACCCCAATCATCATCTCAGCATCCTGGACACCATGGTGGGCATCCCGCTGAAACACTGCCTGGGCCTCGTCCATGCCCATGCCACAGGCATCCATGTGGACAGTGTGATGTCTCCGGCAGGGGTCTGTGCCATGGACCCCAGTGGAGGTGGATGGGCTCTCCTCCAGGTCCCTGACATCACACAGGATGGGCACCACCACTCCTGCATCCACATGCAGGTGCCCTGGATCTGTAAGGGAACATATATACATCAGTGCTGCCACCACGCACCCCTACTCTAATGCACCCCTTACCCACATCCCCTTGCACCGCTGTACCTACCATGCTGGGAAGGGCTACCCTCTGTCTGGAATCCACCACCAGGAACATCCGCAATGGCACTGTGCCACATTGTTGCTACCACAAGTTCCTCCTGTGGTGTCAGCTGTGGCCCCTCAGGCTGTCCACTGCCCATGGTGGCATGTGCAGCCTGGATGGCTGCCACCTTCTCTTTGATCCGCATGCGGTCCGTGCCCACCTTCTTCTTGCATTCCTGCACTGACCTCTGATGGACACCCTGCAGGTTCACAGCCCTGGCTACACCCACCCATGCTTCTGCCCTGGCTTGCTGAGTGCCTGTGGAGCCACTCAGGAGGGGCTCCTGGTCAAGGTAGTCATCATATAGGGCATTGCATTTCACCCTTGTGAAATTGGGTCTGTGCTTCCATGCAGGCCCCTGCTCCTCAACTTCCTCTTGCTCTGACATGCTGCTCCTGTTGGTGGGGACATGAGGTCAGTGCTGGTTACCACACATGAGGGCCCCCCCGACCCAACATGCCCAGCGCCTGGCATCCTACCTGTGAAGGTTGCAATACTGATCTGGTGCCTGTGCTGCCACATGGCGCCTTTATAGTGCATCACATGCAAATGAGGGAATGCACAACTGTAATGGAATGCAAATGCCTCCGATGCGCCACCGATATGCTGATCAGCTCATCTACATATGCCCACTGAATATCACGGAGTTGTGCATTGCATAGTGGGGTTGCTCATGCACATGTCATGGTGCATCTGTGTGACGTGCACAGTCCGCACGGTACAGCACATGTGAGCACTGACGTCATGTACGTCGATGGTGCTTCCCATGCATGATGCACTACAGGCGGCATGGCACTCAGCTGCTATTGGGCATGTGGCGCACATGCACCGTACACCCCATTGCATATGTGTGCCATTGGTACACGGCCCATGGGGCACACTGCACCCTATAGCGCACCATGCCACCCATGCACTGTCATGCTGCCGCGTACGGTGTGTGTGTTCCCTTTGACCCCTACATGTGGCCCTTGATCCCCTGGTGACAGCTGCACATGTCAGCATTGTCCCATGCATATCGCACATACCCTGTCGATGCACAATAGGGGATGCCAGCGCATCGCCAGGCGTATCGTGCATCCTTCACACGTGTGTCTCTTACACTCCCTGGTACCATTATGCTGCTGTGGTTCAAGATAGAGCCATGCCACCCAGGAACACACCGAGAGCACCAAACTGGACACAGGTGGAGCTTGAGAACTTGGTGGCTTTGGTGGAACCACATATTGGTGCCCTCTATGGGCAGGTACCCTTGGACCTGCCACGCACTGAGGTGTGGCAGGGGGTGGCTGAGGAGCTGTAGGAGGTGACAGAATTGTGCCATTGTGGGGAAAAGTGCCACCACAGGTACGGTGACCTGTGGAGAAGGGATCCTGACTGGCTCAGGTCACTGCAGGCATGCGTCTGGAGAAGCGCTGTGCCACAGCCAGGTGAGTGCATTTATCCCCGTCCATGCCATGTCAATGTTGTGTGGGTTGCCACCGGGTGTCACGCTGTGCTGCTGTGGGTGGGGGCAGTGGCTGGGAATGCTGCCAGACATGGCAGCGCACAGCTGGTGTGCTGTGCCTTGGCACTGCCACTGCGCGGGATCATGGGGTTTACTGTGCTGGGGGGGCCCATGTCTTGCTGCCCAGTGCTGATGTCTGTCTCACACTGTGTCTCTACTAGGTCCTGAAGATCAGTGAAGAGCCAAGATGGTGGGTGCCGCTGCCGGACAGCAGCAGGCCAGTGGTGGTGGTGTGCAATGGAGGGTTGCCGGCCAGCCAGGTGGTGCAGGTGGTCAGGTGCCAGTCAGGTCACAGCTTGCAGGTAGGCACCTTGGTGGTGTATTTTGTTATGTGGGGTTGGGGTGGGTCACATCCCCTCATGCACATGGCCATTACATTCCGTGCCTTGCTGGTGTGGTCCATTGCACCATGCTGTGCCCAGGGCACGTGTGTGTGGCCGCTGCGGGTAGGCTATGGGTGCATCTGGGTCCCAGCCAAGCCACTGTAAGCCCCACACAATGGCCATTTGCTTGGCTGTCATGGATGTGGCATGCTGCACCTGGTTTGTGGTGGTGTGCAGTGCTGTGCGTGGCTGTGGATAGTTGGAATGGTGGCTTATGTGGGCATGCACACTGTGGTTGGCTGTGTGACCCCTGCAGGGCACATGCCAATGTTGTCCACTGTGCATGGTGGGTGGGTTATGGTTGTGTGGGCGTGTACTCATCCATATCCTCTCCTTTGTCCTAGGATCCAAACCAGTGGATGCCCATACAAGGCTGCTGGAGTGGATCCTGTGGGTCACCACAGCCACCCTTGTGGTGGCACGCATAATTTGACAGGCCATGTTCTGGCCACAGAGGAGGAGGCGGCAGAGGCACCAATAGTCGAGGACCTTCCAAGGGGCCCATTCACCTGCTTCACCCTCCCTTCCACTGACACCCCTCCCATTCCTCCATTGTTCTAACCCTACCATGTCCCCTGTCTCCCCACCCCTTGCCCATCCTACATTCCTGACTGTGTTCTCCCCATTCCCTGCCCCCATCCCTGTTCAACTGTACATAGTTTTGATTTGTTGCTTGTTGTTTCAATGCTGTTATAGTTTGGTAGCCATCCGTGTCTCTGTCTGCTTTGCAGATGGCATTGGTACCATGCTGCAGTGGTGTGCATGGTGGCTGTGTGGTATCTTTGAGGTTGCCTGGGGTTTGTGTCGGGTGGTCTGTGCACAGTGGCCTGTGTGTGTGTGTGTGTGTGTGTGTGTGTGTGTGTGTGTGCCCTGTGGCATGTGTCTGTTCCCTGCTGGACTGTGTGGCTGGTGTGCTGTGTGCTGTTGGCTTGTGTGTTGTCTGCTTTGGTCCCAGTGCCATGTCCCATGCCATCCTGTGGGTGCTGCCCATGGCTGCCTGCCGGTGGCCACGGGTGTCACACCACCTCCATGCGCTGCAGTGGGATGCGTGGTCAGGGCATGTGGCCATGAGCCTGCCTTGCCACCCTCCAGTCATCCCCTGCACTATGGTGGCAGTGTGTCCTGCTCTTGTGGCCTGCTCCACACTGTGCCAGGGGCCCTGTGCCTCTGTCCCTTGCCCTGCCCATGCTATGCTCCAGCGCTTCCTGCCTTGCTCCATTACGCAACCCTACTTGTGTGATGGAGCCTGCTGCCTTGCTCCCTGGTGCAGCCCTAGTTGCGCTATGGTGCATCCTTGCGATATTCAGCCACCTTGTGCTGTCACTTGCCTTGGTGCTCAGCCTTTGAATATCGCGTTGGCTGGGCACCTGCGCAGTGTACTTACGCTGTGCCGCTCTTGCGCCTGCTTCTGGTGCATTTCTGAATATCCTACCCCAGATGTCATAGCTCAAGATTAATAACAAAATAATTAACTGGGTCTTAAACTGGCTAAAAGACAGAAGCCAGGTTATAGCAATAAATGGATAATATTCTTCTGAGGGGGTGTTACCAATGGGGTGCCTCAGGGATCCATGTTGGGTTCAGTCATCTTCTCATTATTTACTGTATCTTGGACATGAACCAAGAAGCACAGAACTGGACATCTAAATATGCAGAGGATAGCAAGATTTGGGGTCCACGTGGACCAGATGAGGAAATTCATAATCTGCAAAAGGATCTGAACAAAATTACAATACGGGCCAATAGATGAGGAATGAGGTACAACCTGGATAAGTGCAGTGTAATGCATCTTGGCAGAAATAATTCTGGTCAAAACTATGTTTTATGCAATACTACTCTAAGGACAGTAACTGAAGAAAAAGATTTATGAATAGTGATATCTAATTCATTTAAATTTCACTCACATTACACTGCACTCATTTCAAGAGTCAACAAAATACGGTGGAATGTTAAGGAACACATAAAGAGTAGGGAAGTGGAGGGTATACTTCTGATCTATAGATCCTATTTGTGCCCCCATCTTGACTATGTTAGTCAATTATGGAATCCTCACACAAGTAAATATAGCAGAGCAGCTGAAGAAAATCATCAGAAGACTATACTTCCTCAAGTTAATGTCAATTCATGCCAGGAGAAAGAGGGAAGACCTTCTGGTGTTATATGATATAATTCATGATGAATATCTTGAGACAGAATTAAATTTACTATTTAAAAATAAGAACATTCAAACTAGAGGTCACCATTTGAAGATAAAGGCTCAATTTTTTAAGGCTTCTGCAAGAAAGTATTGCTTCACCCAGAGAGTTGTTGAATGGTGGAACTGCCTCCCACAATGCATGATCATGAGCACGACAAAAGAGGAATTTAAGAAAAACCAAAATGAATATATAATTACAAACATACAAACATACAAATGTGCCAGCAGAAACAGACCACCCGGTCTATTTAAGTCTGCTTGTGTGTGCAGCTAGCACCCCTAGTTTGCAGCTGCTGCAACCCCCCTCCCCTTTGTCATCCCACTGCCACCCCCACCCTCACTCTCCTCTGTTCCCTGTCCCACACCCTTTTGAAGCTGTTCATAGATTTACATGATACCACCCATTATGGTAGTGTGTTCCATTTTGCTACCACCTTCTGTGTGAAATAGTGTCTCATCATTTCCTTACTAAATCTTCCCCCTCTATTCTTAGCCCATGCCCCCTGGTGACCCTCCACCTCCTTAACTTAAAGACCCCATCTGCCCCATCCTTATTGAGTCCCCTCAGCTACTTGAATGTCTCTATTATGTCCCCCCCCCCTCGTCCCTTCTATCCTCCAAGGTGTACATATTCAGGTCTCCCAGTCTGCTGTCATAGTCTCTCCCCTCCATTTCACATATCATCTTTGTTGCCTTCCTCTGCACTCCCTCCAGTAGCCTGATATCACGCTTTAGGTATGGCCTCCAGAACTGCACACACTACTCTAAGTGCGGCCTTACCAGCAACATGAAGAGGGGCAAGATCACCTCTCTTCACCTGGACAAATACCCCCTTGTATGCACCCCAGCATTTTGTTCACTTTTGCAGCCACTCTCCTGCACTGAGAAGTGTTGTTCATGGTCCCTGTTATAATTACCCCAGGTCCTTCTACTCCTCAGTGATCCCCAGCTTAACCCCCCCCAGCCAGTATTCTCTCCTTGGGTTCTTCACCCCAAAGTGCATAACCTTACACTTCTTTGCATTGAATCACAGCTGCCACCTCTCTGACCACTCCCCTAGCTTGCTTAGATCCCCCTGCAACTGCTTCCATCCTTCCCCTCCATTCACCACTGCTCCGATTTTGATGTCATCAGTGAACAGACTTACCTTGCTCACCACCCCATGTGCAACGTCTGATATGAAGAGTCCAACTAATACTGGCCCCAACACAGAGCCCTGTGGCACCCCACTCATCACCAGCCTTGGAGTTAAGAGCTTCCCTTTCATCACCACCTGTTGCAGCCTCCCACTCAGCCAGCTTGAAATCCAGTTCATAATTTTTGCTCCTACCCCTACACCAGTTAGCTTCCCCCCCAAGTCACCCATGAGGCACCGAATCAAAGGCCTTGCTGAAGTCCAAGTAAAGAACATCCACTGCATGACCCTTATTCAGCTCACCTGTCACCCAGTCATAATTGAAAATGATTAGATTATTCTCCTGAAACTATCAATGGGCCATGGCCTTCTGAGCTTCTGACATTCCTACTGTAGTATGAGTAGTACACTTTCCTGATCAATAGAAATTAGCTAAATAAATAAACCATATTCAGGCCCTCATTTTTAATTGCCAAATAAGTAAAGTCTTTCTTAATCAGATTCAACTGACTATCCCAAAGCATTTGGAAAAAAAAAATTCATTATTCTAGCTTCCAGATTGATGGGGGAAGGGGTACACAATAATCAAGTAAAAATGGGTAACAAACATTTCTTAACAACGGGCACCCTTTTTTGTTGGAAACCTCCACACTTTCACCTGAATTACTTTAACCTTACAGTGGTCCAATTTCTCTTTCTGATTCAAAAAAAAGGCAAATATCCTGGACTACATTTTACCCCCAGTACTTTAATTGGCACCTTAGAGAACCTAATTCCTGCCATATCAGAGCTGCCCATACTTATGAAACCTAATTTATGACTCACACATTTAGTAATATTCAAATTTGTACCAGAGATCTCAGAACATTCTTTTATAGAACATAATGCATGTATTCCTGAAGGAACATCTCCTACATATAGGCAAACATCATCAGCATAGGCAGTCATTTTTACTTAACAATAAAACCAAAGTTCAGCTCTCTCTGAAAAAAATGAATGCTCACCTCCTTGGTGGAAGTAAAATCAATTTATTCAAACCCTGAACTGTGGCAGACATGACATGCTCCTCACACCCACCAATGTTAGGCACATAATACATGAACTTTTTCAAGGCCTTGAAAAAGTGCATATATCATGCATGAAACAGCAGCAGGTGTTGGGATCATGTTGTGTCTGTCACAGTTCGATGTTCGAATAAACAAATTTTACTTCCATCAGAGACGTGAGATTTCATTTTTTTGACAGAGAGCTGAGCGTTGCTTTTGTTGTTTGGACTGTGTGTCATGCTTGTGCAGCTGTGAACACTTCCCAGAGTGAACTCCTACTTACTTCAAAAATTTTCACTTGGTGTGATGGCATAGGAAGTGAGATACCATCCCTCTCTTATCCAGAAAAATCCTTTTTGTAAGCAGATCAAGGGAAAACATACAACAAAGAGCTTAATGGACACCCTTGCCACACTTCAGCCAAACACAGGGATGCTGTTGCTAATAAACTCATTAATGAGAGGCATAACCATAGCATCAGAGTATAGCAACTTAATCTAGTTCATAAAAGTGTCTAGAATACCATAACAGGCCAATAATTTAAATAAATTATTATGCAAAGCCTTGTCAAAGGCCTTCTCTAAATCCAATGAAAAGAAAAGGTCTTTTGCTGTCTTATTATTAGCTGTTTCAATACTGTCCTTAAAGATATAAAGATGTTTCTATATAGATCAACTAGGAATGGGCATGTTTGCATTGCTAAATCAGCTCTTGAGCCACAATCTATAATTTATTGCAGGAAATTGTGGACAAAATCTTAAAATCAAAATTATTGAGACTAGTGGGCCTCCAGTTAGCCAACACAGCAGTATTCTCTTTCTTAAAAAGAAAAATAAATAGTGCCCTTCTAAAAGTAGGAGAGGTGCTGAGGGAATCCAACAAATACTAAAATACTTGCTGCAAAAAAGGCTGATAAGATATCACCAAAAATGTTACAAAAATCCTTAGATAACCCATCTATCTAAGGGGAGGAACCCAGATTCAAACCTTGAATGACCTGCTGAACTTCTTCCACAGTAAGTAATTTTAGCTGTTAAGGCATTTATAGTCTGGTCTGATGGTGGTGTGATATCTGTTTTCATAAAACTATGCAGATCATCTTCTACATCACAACCCTTACTAAAATTATTTTGTACTAAATCTTTCACTACTTTCAACATACCAGTGGGATCTGAGTCCCAGCTCCCTTTATTGGATATTAACGTCTTAAAAACCAAATGTTCGACTCTATAACAGATCACCAAAAGTAGTTCTTTCATTCTCAATTTTTGTTCCATGAACATAATCAGCTGTCTTATACTGAAATGTTTTCACTTCATCAGTTTGTGATTTATAGGATATGTTTTTCCATTGCAGCTTTAAGAAGTAATGAGTAAATCATGTCCCTAAGTTTTAAATAATGAAGATAATCAGGTCTTGCTGTGTGCTTTCCATACTGTTGGAATGACATTTTAATAAGAAGTTTAGAGTCATCCCACTAAGAAAGATGTTTCTCATATAAAAAAAAAAGCACTGAGGGCTGGATTTTCAAAGGGCCCTTAGATCCATGCACGCTGTGTCAAACAATCACCTTGTGTAAGATCTTGGTGTGCCAAAAACTGTGCATATTTTCCAAGAAAAGCATTCTCTGTGGCAAAGTCTCCCAAACAGATTCAAGAGGTCCACTGTATCAATAGAATGACACAAGGCATGAGAATGACACACATTGTACCAAAAAGAATAATGGTGCAAGCTGAGTCAAAAAAATAACTCAAGAAACGTAAATGACACAACTTGAGTAAACAAAAATGGTGCAAGCTGAGTCAAAAAAGTGGTACAAGATCAGTCAGAAAAAAATGACTCAAGGAATGAAAATGATGTAAATTGAGTAAAAATTATGCAAGTTGAATCAAAAAATGATGCAAATTATAAGAATGATGCAAGCTAAGCCAAAAAGTATAGCAGATGAAATGGCCAAGACTAAGCTCACAGGATGTTCTAAACTAGCTCTGTAGGGGAATATTGACCCTTTAAAGTAGCATAGTCAGGTCTGACCACCTTCTGTGAGCCACTTTATGTACTCTAGTGTCCCATAGACCAGCTCTGAATGGTCTAACAGCGACATGCATCTTAGGCACAAGGACAGATATCACATTCCTTGATAATCACAAATAAGGGGATGGGGCATCATTTTGGTGATGCAGGCATCCCTTTTGACATAGCACAGGCATTTTTTTGGTGCATGCATGGTGCAAGACAGTATGGCACATGCGGACCTGTTTGTGATGCAAGCACCATTTAAAAATCAGACTTGACGCAAGCTTTGATGCATCCTGCTCCTTGAGTCAGTTGTTTTTGATGCAAGCACCCTGTGTCATTCTCTGGCCTCTGAAAATTCTGTCCTGAATGTCTAGGCACAAATAATTGTTATACTGCCTTCTGTACCTCTGGCACCTCCAAAGCAGAAACATTAATTTTCCATCTCCCTTTTTCCTTACTAGATAGAGATTTATTGTACTATAAAGTACCTTGTAATAATAGGTGGTCTCAAAATTCTGCTGGGTTTGAAGAAGTAGATATAATTTGCAAAGACTAGAATGTAAAAACCATAATCCATCCAGGTGAAAAAAGGATTCTGAAAATAAATGGCTCTCACTGTATGATTGTATGTTCTACAGGCATCCCTTGGTTGGTTGGTACCACCATCTCATGTAAACCATTCATATCACAGTATACCTTTTTCTCTACTATATCTTTTTCTAAATGTTCCAATTGAGAGTTCAAATTCCCATCCAACATCACCTGCTACTGTATGTAAATAAATTCCTATAATGTCCAATAATGCTACCCTCCCTGATTTTACCCGAGGAGAACACATTAATTAGGCAAAATTATTCAAACTGAAATTCTGTATCTAATAAGAAAGCTATACTCAGACTCAAATCTATCAGTTTAGATACTTGGCCCTGATTCCCCTAAAATAAAATGCCAATCCACTTCACAGCTTCCTCCCCAAAGGCCCAGTAAGAGGGCCCCCACACCCACACTTTCATTGCCTGTGTAACATCATACAGTGAGGTTAACCTGATTCTCCATAAAAAAAATCACATCAAAAGCACAATGATAACAATATGAAAGAACAGCATCCCTTTTTTGTTGATTTCTCATGCTCCATACATTAACAGAGGCAAAGCACAGGGAACCAATGTTGGTTTTGAAGCGGTAGCGGGAAACTTAAGAAAACATAAGCAAATCAGAACTCTAATTCTCAAGTCACTTCCTTTTTGGAGGACTTTCCCTTTTTCTTCTTCCTAGGTTTCCTAGAAGTAGACTGTACATCCTCCTCCATCTCAGAAGAGGGCACTGTGTGATGTGATCTGGAACGCAGAGAATGTGTGGATGCATATGAATCCATTTCTCCAGTGTCAGTGTCCCCCCCAATCCTTTTTAGTTACTTAAAACCACAAACGTATTCTTCAAAGGAAGATCTTTTTTAACTTAATAAACTTTACTAAACATTTGTTCTATAAAAAACAAACAAGTGAACAAACAAACAAAAAATGGTACAAAGACACAAGAAACAACAAAAATATCAACATACTACCATATCCAATGACCAGAGTACAGTATAAGGATCCTATAAAAAGTAAAGGAATAATGCATGACAGGGTGTGTGTCGTGCTGGGATAATGCCATGCCTGGAGGTTTGGGCATGAGGCAGCAGGCCAAGTACATCTAATGCACTAGGCGTGGTGTTATCCCAGCATGACACACAACCTGGAATGCATTATTCCTATTATACAATGACTTGTTATATATAAAATAAAAAATAATTTTAAAGAACGTTTTTGTTAATGTGGAAAAATATTTTTGTTTCTTAAGAGAAGATGCAAAAAAAGATATCAAGCTCCATGATGACATCTACATTGGTTCACAGTGCTGAGACTAGACCTGTGGCATTATGTTGGGATAATGCCATGGATTCAGCCCCAAACTGACCAATCACAGTCCAAGATTCTTTCTTGCCATTGTATAATCACAAATATTAACTGGCTCATATAAACCAGAAACAAATCCAAATGATAATGTGAAGCATATGCCAGTAACCTTAAGGGTGATAGATGAAGTATGAAATTATACAATAAAGAACAAATATATAAGGTGACCACTAAAGAATAACCATATATATGAAATACACATCCTGTAGGTAATAGGGACGAACTCTGGGGCCTGCAAAAAGAAACAGACAAAACAAGGCTTTCTTTAAAACCAAAGCTAGATTAGCTAAAGGAGGGTATCTAACTTTTCCCACCTATTTTTGTAAGTCAAGAGTGTATGTCATAAACCAGCTAAGGATTTTTCCACTCACAATATAGTTAGAATTTCAGCATGCCATTCCATAAAGGTGGGGGGGGGGAGGGTTGGTTGTCCATCCAATGTCTTAAAATCACCAACTTGGTTACCACTGAAATGAGAGCTAAATGGAATCTCTTAGGCCCTACTAACTGCTCAGTGCCAACCTCTAATAAACACAATTCTGGAGTAAGGCAATTCTGAAGCCCTAAAAGAGGGTCTAAGCTTGAGTGAATATGATTCCAAAAACCTTGAATAGGGGAACAATCCCACAACATATGTCTCAGGGAACCCTCTTGAACCTTACACTTCCCACATATAGGTGTCTCCATTTTACCAAAAGTAGATAGTCAATGGAGTGTATAGTATGCATTATGTAAGATCTTATATTGCATTAATCTAAGTTCATCCAGTTTGAGATTGTTATGAACAAATTCCCATGGGGCCTTAGAATCCAAACAGGCAAGGAGTCTGGAAATTCCTTGGTCCAATATTTACATTGTACAGGAGATCTAATCCCCATCATATCTCTAAGAGATTTATATAAAATGGACACGACATGAAGTTGTGTCACCAGTTCAGCCAATTTCCGGTACCTAGAACCAAGACCCCTACTTTTCTGTGGCACATTGGGACCAAGTTCTGCAGCAGTATTACCATATGCCATAGAACTTCTGCGGCGGTGGTTTGTAATTTCTGCAGAAGTTCTGCAGCACTAACAAACTCCATATCACAGTGTCAGCTTGTCATCCTGATTTCACGTCCATGGCAATGGTTATATGAATCAGGATGGGGGAAAGCACAGTAACACTAGTTCAAAAAAAAACAGACTTATAGAAATAATGTTATGCCTAAAAAAGAAAAAATCTATCCCTTAAGGTCCCAGCCTATTGCATCAATGAAATACGCAGAGGGGAGCTTATGTAATAAATAAGGTATTTCTATATGCATGCTATCTATACCACTCATGAGGTCCCCACTGTGTATCACTTATATATTTATATGTGCTGTCTACACCACTCATGAGGTCCTCACTGTGTATCACTTATATATTTATATGCAGTCTGTAACATACATACACGTGTGTGTGTGCATATATATATATATATATATATATATATATAGAGAGAGAGAGAGATACTGCATATGTATATTGCGTGTATATATATATATATATATATATATATACACATATATATGTATATATTTTTCATGGAAAAATCCATTTAATGCATCAGTTAGGGTTGTTCCACAGCGACAAAAGCGAGGAAATTTGGTGTTAGGTTGAAAACCCTAACTGCGTATTCCCACCACCCCCACCCACCACACACACACATACATGCAAGTAGGGGAAGAACCAAGACAACACAACCAATCACACAGGTCCAGCAGGAGGTGTATACCTGTGTTACTGTAGGAAGTGGAGAAATCCAACTTCAGATATCATGCGTTATTTACAAAGTTGTTCTTCGAGGTTAGTTCACATAAAGGTGAACCAAGCTGGCAGTAGCAAAAATGGTGTACCTCGTTTCGTTTTCAACATATGGGTGGTGAAAGGCGTCATGGGTGCCGCAATGTTTGTCTATGGCAAATTGCTCAATTTTGGAACAGTGTAACTTTGCATTCCTTAAGAGTTTTAGCACAATAGCAGGAGAAAGCACATATGTGGGACCAGGTTTTGCCACCTTGCAAATTTTAGCCCAAAAGACCCAACTGTTTGCTTGCAGGATGATGTCATACGTTTGCAAACATGAAAGTGTCATAGGACGACACTTTCGCATTTGTGAAAGTGATTTTTGAAAGTATTTCAGGGAATTTGCAAAATCCTGTTTTGGATCTTGTGAACCCCAAAATACCATATGTGTAGTCTGTGTAATGTGTTGGTGGCAATGTGTGGCCCAAGATGTCCAGTTGTCTGTAGCGATATGTGTTTAGTGGTGCATGGAATGTCCAGGATGAGAGTTAGCAATGACAATGCCATGCGACAGCCTGATGGGAGCAAGTGTGTGTGGTTTTGTGGTTTACATAGTTGTATGCTAATCCTGTTAGCTACTGCTGGTTGTGTGTGATTGGTTGTGTTGCCTTGGTCCTTGCCCTACTTGCATGTATATGTGTGTGTGTGTATGTGGTGGAGTGGGGGGGAATGCGCAGTTAGGGTTTTCAACCCTAACACCGGCCCCTCCCCTTCTTTTTGTCGCTATGGAACAACCGCTACTGATGCATTAAATGGAGTTTTTGCCATGAATTTCCCTTCTTTTTGAGAATGTGCACTATAAATAGTGAATGGAATTTGGTGGTGGGAGCACGGGGCCTGATAGTAATGGTAACGCAAATTCAAGCGCAAACGGTAACGCACATGGTGATGCAAATGTAAATGATAACACAAACAGTAAGAGAAACACAAGCGCAAATGTTAATGAAAACAGAAATGGTAACGGAATGGTAATGCAAACGCTAACAGCAACAGAAACACAAATGTTAACCAAAAAGGGAAATGCTAACACCAACAGAAACACAAAAGGTAACGAAAATGCAAATGGTACGAGAAACAGAAACAGGAATGCAAATGGTAAAGGCAATGGTGACACAGAAGGAAACAGTAATATGATCAACAATAGAAATGCTACCAAAAATGCAAACGGTAAGGCCAACAGAAACAAAAACGGTGAGGAACACGCAAACAGTAACGGTAACGCAACTGGAAACACAAACGGTTACGATAACACCAACAATGATGCCAAAGGGAACAGTAACAGAAACAGAAATGCAAACAGAAGCACGCATGCAAATGGTAACATGCACGGTCACAGTAACTGAATTGGAAATGCAAACGCCTACGGTAACAGCAACGATGACGCCAAAGGAAACAGAAACACAAACGGAAACGCAAATGGAAGCACGTACACAAATGCAAATGGTAATGCACATGGTGACAGAAATGGAACCACAAACAAAAACAGTAATGGAAACTCCAATGGAAACAATAACGCAAACTCAAGTGCAAACTCAAAGGGTAACGCACATAGTGGCGTAAATGGAAACGCTAACACAAATGGTAACAAAAACACAAGCAGAAACACTGACTGTAACAGTAACGCAGAAGCACACACTGTTTTTCCCAAAGAAGTGCACTCAGAAGCACAGTGAATACAAAGAATATATGCAAAATAATGGCCCTTGGAACAGAAAATGAACACTTGGAATACTAAATTGCTTATAGCTCAGGAACCGTACGACGTAGAAAAAAAAATGAAAATCTCATTTTATTTATGACTTTCCTGGCTAGTTTTGTCCTTAGCCTCCTAGGTGGGAGCTAAGCATTTTTCCAATGAAAAGTCCTTATCTCTAAGCTTTTCTGAGATACGGGCCCGGAAAGGCACGGCGGATGCCGTAATGTTAGCCTATGGGAAAAACCATCAACTTTGGAGTGCCATAACTTTGCAGCTGTGAAATATTTTGTCACCAAACCACCAACAGGTACATCTGTAGGATGTTGGCTGTCTTCCTTCCAAATTTCAGCCCAAAACACTAAACCGTTCTTTTGTATCAGGGTGGCAAAGATTTCCTATTGTTTTTTGCATAGTGTTGCAAAGTAGTGTCGTGATTTGCAACACTTTAGCAAAAAAAAATCACAAAAGTGTCGATTGTGCGACTCTACTTTGTGACACTACTGTTTACAAAAATTTGAAAACCATATTTCTGGGGTGTTTAACTCCCAAAAAAAGACATGGCTAACGTCCTCAGGACTCGACTAGGTGAACACAACAAGAATTGTGTCCATAGAGGGTCCCAAATTTAAATGCCAAGAATTTCTGTGACCACCAGCTGAAAACAAGATGGCCAATTTGCAACACTACAGGGGTCATTTTCTACACTAAAAACTGCATTTGCAACACTGTCGAACTTTTTGTTAACTTTTCTCATTGACTATAATGGGAAACTTGCTTTCTGAATAACTTCTGAACCGTTTAATATTTTTTCATGACATCTTCAAAAGGCACATTGGAGACCTTTGCTGCATGTTCCCTGAAGGTTTCAGACTGGTCACGCAGACCATGCAACCTGTGGGCGCAAGCAAAGACTGCGCAAAAATGCTTAATTACCACATTCTCTGGTGTTATGCAGCTCTGCAACCGTATAGCTGACTGTTACAAAACATGGCAGATCCAGAGATCTATGGTACCGCTCTGTGCATGCCAAATTTCAGGCAAATCTTTCATACAGTGGCAGAGTTATTAAGCTGTCAAATTTCAGAGTTTAACCTTAAGTGGGGTACTCAACCCTAACTATAGTGGCACGGTATATATACATATGTATATATTTTTTTAATTTCCATGAAATTGTATCCTCATTCATACAGGTCCCTTTGGAAATAGAATAAACAGAATAGAGGAGATATTGCAAAACAAATTTTTCATGCCAACCTGCTTTTCCTGACACACTGTGAACCCATTGTGAGATAAAGCTCTCCAGCCCATCACAATGTGTCACCCATGTGATAGAACACTGCGCCATGCCTTCCCAGGCTCAGAGAAGTGATGTGTTTCCCCCAATCCTTGTGTTGCCCAGTCAGCTCTCAGAGTTCATCTCTGAATCTGAGTTGCTGGCGCAGGAACACAACATGCTACCCTCTGGCCCAACAGCTGGCCCTGCACATAACATTTCTCCATAACTTTTAGGTGAGTTTATCAACCAATTACCATATGTAATCAATAACCCTTGCAAAAATGTGTACAGCGCAATTATTTATTTAGCAGATCTATTCTTTCAACAGGTCTACACATTATTAGATTCCACTTTTCTGGGCATAATTACTTGATTTTTTTTTCAAATGACAAGTTAATTAATTTTACCAGTTATTCATTTCAGATGGCATCTCTATATGTTAAAGGCAAAAATAAGTTTGTACAAAATAAGGTATGGACTTAACAGGTCTATGCTATTGTCAAGGTTTTGTTTAAGTTTGCCCTAGTGTAATAACATAAGACTGAAAATTGTATTAGGTTACAGTGCAGGTTGAGCAAATATCACCGTGCCTGATGTGCTGTGCCACCACCACCGGCAGTGGGAGCTGTGGTAGATAAGTGACTATTCATTTCTGTGGCAGAATGCAGCCATTTCATTAGCTAATGTATGACGTTATAGCATTGATAACATCACATTCTGAGCATAGAGGGGTTTTGGATATAAAAAGATGGGAAGGGAACCAGGTTCTATGAATAAATAAAGAATCACCAAGAACAGTGAATTCTGCAGCACTGCAGAAGTTCTGTGGTAGGTTGCAAGTTCTGAGCAAAATTCTGGGACCGCAGAACTCTAGGGACCTTGTCTAGAACCATCTGCTAGGCACCAGGGACATGGGCCCAGGAAACGTAAAATAGAATGTTTAAGTTGAAAAAAGGCAAAAGTCACAGAGTGGGGAATAGCAAATTGTTGACAAGAGGTATCAAAAGTGGTAGACTGTTCATCCACCAGCAGGTCAGATATATTCAGAATGGTTGAACCTGATAAAAAAGCAAGGGATATGGGTTTATCTGCAATCTGTAAATTGGGGTTTTGTCAGATTGGTTGGCAAGGGTCTCTGTATGGATTATAATTAAGCAAATGACAGAGCTGCAAATAATTGATTTGGGCTGACCAACCATTGGCATATCACTCAAGGCTAATGGTAGCTTTGACCATGATATGTGGGCCAGGGTCTCAGGTGAAATGCCATGAACAACACAATAATGTAACTATCTCTTTTTATGGTAAATGGGACTGAGTAATCTGCATCCCTAAATTTGGAAAACACCAAGCCAAAGATTTGCTGGCTTGCAAAACTAAATAATACCAATAAAACTGGGGTAGTTGAAGTCCTCCATGGCATTTTGCCAAAGCCAACTTAAAATAAGCAATGTGAGGTTTTTTTTTACCTTTCCAAAGAAAATTGGCAATTATCCTGTGCAAATCAGTAAACCAAGCATGAGATAAGGGGATGCCAATCATACTTAAGGGATAGAGGACCCTCAATAAAATATTCATATGAACAACTGATATCCTACTCCATAGAGACAA
This sequence comes from Neoceratodus forsteri, assembly GCA_016271365.2. Taxonomy (NCBI): domain Eukaryota; kingdom Metazoa; phylum Chordata; order Ceratodontiformes; family Ceratodontidae; genus Neoceratodus; species Neoceratodus forsteri. The sequence goes on along the minus strand of CM028130.1, from coordinate 1,406,934,184 downwards.
AGGTAAGAATTGCCAGGAGAAAGATCCATCCTTATAGTGTTAATTAAGGGTTTAAAGTTACAGTCAAACAATTTCTTTGTACTCTGTGAGAGTTGGATACCCAACTATTTAACAGCTGTCGTAGCCAACAGTTTTGCAGTTCCGATAGCAGATTCCCTTTATAGATTGTCACAGTGAGGGGGAGAATTACAGTTTTATATAAATTTAGTTTATACCCAGACAAATGGCCGAATTCCACAAGGGCTTGCAAAGCAGAAGGTGCTGAAACCAAAGGGTGGATATGGTGAAGAAGGATATTGTTGACGTATGTAGAAAGCTTAAAAATGTGAGGGCCAGTAGTAATTCCAGATATCTTTAGGTGTTGGATAAAATGTCTAGTAAAGAGCTCTAAGTAAAAATTAAACAAAAAGGTGATAAGGAGCAGCCTTGCCGTGTGCCTCTTCACAAGTCAAAAACCTTTGATAACACCCCATTACAGAAATTGCATGCTGAAGGATTAGAGTATAAAAGGTGTACCAATTTTATAGAGAGTTCTGGAATCCCAAAAGCAGGTAAGGTTTGGAATAAAAAAAGCCATGATATTCGATCAAATGCCTTTTCGGATCCAGGGAGATCAGCACCGCAGGGGTGTTGGACTCCCTGGAGGTCAAAAGTAAATTAAAGATTTTCCTCATACGATTGGATACAAGAAACTCCTACATAAACCCAGTTTGTTCTTTACCGATTAATGCGTTCCATATCTGGGCCAATCTGTTTGCCAAAATGGTGGAAAGGATCTTAACATCCACATTTAACAAGGAATTTGTGCGATGATTGCCTACTTCTAGGGTATCTTTCCCAGGTTTGGAGATTAAAGTAATGAATGCTTCTAGAAAGTCCAGAGGAAAAGCATTATTATGAGAGCAAAAATTATAAAAATTGGTCAAATAGGGGAATAATTCCGTTTTTAATACCACATAAAAACAAGAGAAAAAGGCATCAGTGCCCAGGGCTTTATCTAAAGTGAGAGATGAAATAATTTTATCTACCTCTGATTGACAAATAGGAGCAGACAGAATAGGCACCAAGACAGGGTCTATCTGAGGGAAACATAGAAACACAGAAGTTAATGGCAGATAAGGACCGCAAGGCCCATCCAGTCTGCCCATTTCTTTTTCTACCTTATAAAAGTGCCATCGGCCTTTGCTCTGTCAGTGGCCTATCTATTCATACTCATCTGTATTGCTCCCTTATGCCTATCCCATGCCTGTTTGAAGCCCTGCACTGTATTCATAGCCACCACTTCCTGAGGTAAGCCGTTCCATGCATCCACCAGCTTTTCTGTGAAAAAGAATTTCCTCACATTCCCCTTAATCGGCCTCCCTCTAGTCTCATGCTGTGTCCTCTTGTCCTGCTATTTTTCTTATATTTAAACATGTTAGACTCTTTCACCTTGTTAATGCCCTTAAGGTGTTTGAATGTTTTGATCATATCACCTCTCTCCCTCCTTTGCTCAAGGGTATACACATTGAGCTCCGTTAATCTGTCCTCATATGTCTTCTGATGCAGTCCCTGCACCATTTTGGTTGCCCTTCTCTGGACTACTTCAATTTGGTTAATGTCCTTGTGAAGGTGTGGCCTCCAATACTGCACGCAGTACTCCAGATGGGGCCTAACCAGTGTCTTGTAAAGAGGGATTATTACCTCCCTCTTACGACTTGTGATACCCCTACTAATACACCCTAACATCCCCCTAGCCTTACCTACTGCTTTAGAGGTCTGCTTGGATGATTTCAGGTCATCAGTGATGATGATGCCCAAGTCTCTTTCTTCCTTTGTGACTGCCAGCACCTCCCCCTCCCAGCCTATAGGTGTCATCAAGGGTTCTTTTCCGTATATGCATGATCTTGCACTTCTTTGCATTAAATCCCAGTTGCCACTCTTCTGACCATTTTGCTAGTTTAACCAGATCTCTTCTCAGTCTGCCCACCCCATCTGGATCATCTACTCTGTTGCAGATCTTGGTGTCATCTGCAAACAGACAAGCCTTACCCTCTAGTCCATCTGCAATGTCAGTAATGAAGATATTTAGTTTAGTTTAGTTTATTGGTCTAGGAATTAATACCTTTGAGCCAGGGCTCTTTTACAAAGGTTCCACGTCACAAAGAATATCAAACAAAACAATACACTTTACAAATAATACCAGAAGGAAAAGTTACATAATAAATTTGCTATTAACAGTTTAAAGCAGTAAAGATTAGAAGTTACATAATAAACATGCTTTTAACAGTTTCAAGGGAGTAGACAATTTGGAAATAAAGAAACTTCCAGGGCGAGGGAGATCATTAGGAGCCAAAGGGAGGCAAGAAAGGAGGGAAAGTGGTGGGCAGTAGAGTAAGTGAGAGGGGACAGAAAGGGGGGGAAAGAGTGAGTTGGGTGGCAGACAGGAATAGTAGTGGTACGTGAAGGCTCATTAGACAAGGAGAGTAGGCCTTGGATGTGAGGATGGTCATGAGGAGGAGTAGTCTTTATCGAATGCAATCACAGTTGCTAGTGGTAGTGAGGTGGGCATACAGCATGGTTTTGAAAGCTCCGAGCGAGGTTGAGGATAGAGAAGGTGGACTTAGAGCATTGAACCATGTCGGGGCCCTGTATGCGAACGTTCTTTGTCCCTGTGCGGTCCGACATCTGGGAACCAGGAAAGGTTGGTGTTCAGATCTGGTGGAGGGTCGTAAGCCAGGATTCAGATGGAGTAGGTTTTGGATACATAATGGAGTCAGTCCCAAGATAGATTTTTTTGCTATTATGCAGGTGAGATATATAAGGCAATTTGATAGTTGCAACCAGCCTGTTTCATAGTAAAGCTCACATGTGTGTGTCAGTCTTTGTGCCCCCGTGAGGAGCCGGCAAGCCTTATTTAGAGTGATTGAGATACGCCTTAGCGCCGTGGTGGTAGCTGAGCCATAGATAATAAGGCCATAGTCAATGATAGAGATTATGGAACTCTGTATAGCTATCCTCAATGCCGCTTGCTTTAGAAATTGTCAGTTTCGAAATAGTATTCCAAGACATTGGTTCACTGTTTTCGCCGTGTTGTCAATGTGGGTTGCAAAGGTGAGCCCTTGGTCAAAAGTGATGTCAAGGTATTTGAAAGTATTTACTTGGTCCAGTGTATTTCCAGCAGAGGTTTGTATGATGAGCGGAGTATTTCTATTTTTGTTTTGGTGATTGGTAAAAAGCATGGCTTTTGTTTTATTGTGGTTAAGCACAAGTTTACTATCCAGGAACCACCTTTCAACACTAGAGAAGGCAATTTGCAGGCTTTTGCATAGGGAGTTTGGTTCTTTGTGAGAAGAGAGAATTACAGCATCATCAGCGTATAAGATTATTTTTTCCGGACAGAAATCTGGGAGGGAGTTAAGGAACAGGCTAAAGAGGAGCGGGCCAAGAATTGATCCCTGCTATTGATATTGAAGAGGACTGACAAATAGGAGCAGACAGGATAGGCCCCAAGACAGGGTCTAGCTGAGGGAGATTAGCAGTGGTAAGATATTGATGAATTTGGGTTTGCAAGTCCGGAGGGTCTATAGCTACACTGTAAAGTTTAGTGTAAAACTGTTTGAACTTCCCTATGATATCTCTAAGAGCTGTCAAAATGATGCCATCTGAGCTAGAGCGAACACTCGAGACCAAACAAGCCATTTCAAGCTGTTTAAGTCTCATAGCTAAGAGTTTACTGCTGTTCTCCCCAAATGTCTCATTAGTAAATTGGGAATGAAATGTAGCATGCTCAGCTTGTTCCCTGTTTAGTTTTGCATATGCCGCTCTTGCCTGGTTAAGATGAATTCACTCTTGCTCAGAGGAAGTTGCACTAATGGTCCTCTCTAAGCTGCAAATATTTGTGAAGTAATTCCTGGGCCTTCTTTTCTCTACATCTAATCTGCGATGAAGCCAACCGGATGAGTTCCCCTCGGATCATGCATTTTTATGTGCTCCAACAGGTAGCCTAAAGACTGCACCAAAGGGACATTAATTGTGAATAAATCCTCCGTAACTTGCTTTAACCTATTACAACACCATTCAACTTTCAGAATGTGGTTGTTAAGTTTCTACTTATCTTTGTCAACCGCGGGAGAGAGGCCCAAAGAAAGACAAACTGGTGCATGATCCAAGATTAAAATACCATTGATCTCACAATATCAAACAGTCTGGATAAAGACAGGGCTTACCAGAGTGTAGTTTATATGGGAATCAGTGTGGTGGACTGGAGAAGAAAAACTATATTCTCTGTCTGAAGAATACAGAATTCTCCAATTGTCCACCAGACGGTAATTATCTAAAAGGTCCTGCATAGCCTGTTGTGCCGGAGATAGAGACCCTTTCTATTAGAGCCTGATCTATCCAGTGTTGTCAATCACGAGATTTCAATCTCCCGAATAATTTTTGGGAGAGAATTGTATGTAGAAAGGATATTCGTAATATTAATGAAAAAAGAAGGGTTGTCCATATTTGAACCATAAATATTGCCCAACAGAAGCTCAGAAGAGCCAATTAACACATGCAGAATAAGGTATCTTCCTTCAGAATCTGTATGATCTTGAATTACCTGAAACAGTGAATGCTTACAAACTAATATTATTACCTCTGTCTTACGTGAGGTGGACCCAGCTCCATAAGAAAATCCCACTCACAACCTCCGGAAAAAATGTGCATTTGTTGCACATAAATGCATTTCTTGGAGAAAAGCCAAGTCTGTTTTCAGGGTAGCCAAGTGTTTAAGTACTCTACTCCATTTCATGGGAAAGTTACCTCCTTTAATATTCCATGTTATACAAGTTAAAAGAGATACAGCCATTATAGGTATATAAAATAAGTAAACCTGTTCTGATAAGTATAGTAAGCATAACTCATAAAATTAGAGACAGGCCCCAATATTATAGGGAACCATAATTTTATCTTGGTTATATAAAAAACTTAACAGAGCACCACCCACCCTGTAATCTAAGAAATGTTGTGCTTTGTACCTTCCCAGAAATAACAGAACAGAAAACACAAATTAAATAAGAGGATCAGAAGGCCTAAACCAAAAAATGGTAATTATTTATACAGGACCTTATAGTAATTCCCATGTATACTCCACCCAAATAAAGGGGGAGAGGGTAGGGGACACACCCAACAAGTGAGGGGAACACCCCCCACACCACCAATAGACCATTGTGTTTCAGTGAACATACCAAATACTCCAGCCAGCCCCACCTCAGCCTCCCTAAAAAAGCTTGTAAAATCGCACAGCCTAAAGACAGAAGAATAAAACAAAAAGAGGCGGGAGGAGAAGAAGGGAGGAAGGAAGGGAAAGCCCCTCCATCCTTAATCACCAGGATCATCCACATTCCCCCCAAATAAAAGGGACCCAACAAGCACAAAAACATACGCATCCCCTAATTGGAGAAACAATGCAGTCCACCCTGTAAAATTCAAAAAAGAAAAACACTATTCAACCTAAATAACAGTGATAAAGGCAGGTCCTATAATTTAGAACCATAAGCATATACACCTATTTCTGCATCCATGTGTAAAAATACATGCCTGTAGAGTAATTATGGGGCAGACTTAGAACTAAAGGTTATAAGAGAGGCACCAACTGAAATGGAACAACTAAGTTGACACTCTGACAAGCCCAATAATTTGAAATATGATAAGCTAAACATAGCACTATCATTCCTGACAAATATAATGAAAATAAATATACTGTACATGTCAGTAGGGTTTAATAAAATAGGATTATCGCCCCTATCAAGTCCCAACACCTATAAAGCGCAACCAAATCATTATCCGATGGGGGGGAGGGGAAAGGAAAAGCAAAATCAAAGAACACCCTGCATCCCACACACAGGGTTGCTTCTGTGGTCCCACGAAGTCCACAGGATAATCGCCAGAAAGTAACTGTCCTTCTATAAGTTTGAATAAAATGAAGAACATGGCAGAAAGAAAACTCTGGTAACACTCTGGGTTCAAGACCAAGTGAAGGCAAACAGTCAGATCACTAGAATAAGTAAAACAAATCTTATTCATGCCCCCAATCTTTAGTTCAGCAAATGTAATATCAGATCACCCTAGAGGGGGCTATCTACCAAAGTAAAGTACATACAGAGCTAAAGTTCAGCTTGATCAATGGAATATGTTGAATAAATGCCAAACCAAACATCAAATCCACGGAGAAAAAAAGGAAAAAAGGCATTGTCGCCCTGCACCCATTACGCTGGGTCGTTTCAGTGGTCCCCCAAAGTCAAGCAGGCAATCAGCAAATAAATGTGATCTTGCAATAAGCATGTGTTAAAGAAAACTCATTAGCAGGTCACTGGAAAGGGTTTAAGTTCAAGACCAGTGAAGGGGAAACAGCAAGTCTCCAGTCCAAGCAAAGCTGTCTTTTTGTCCCCAGTCTTAATAGCTGAAGCTCAACAGCAATGAAGTCAGTTCAAAACTAGGGGGGCCACAAGTCAAAATAAAACTGAAGATCAGCTGGATCAGCAATAGCAATAAAATAAATGTAGAACTGACCCACAGACCAGCCGAAAGTAAGTTCCCAAATGGAGACAGTACAAAGATTGTAACAGTATCTTGTTAATTAAATCAAACTACCGGCCACTCTATGTGCAGTGTAGAATCCCACAATCCACAGCCACTCCAAATCCTCAGGTGTTCGAGCTCCGAAAAACAGAAAAGGATAACTGTGGGAAATGTTTGAGGATTTCTAGTTGAGCCTGTTCAGCAGAGCCAAATTCCATAACACCTAAAGTGGTGGTCACAAAAAGATGAGTAGAATACCTAGTGTAGAATTTAATACCAGCCTTGAACAGAGTTTGCTTGGTGTTATGATATGCCTGCTACCGGTCTCTGTCAGGGTCATATCACCAAAAATGGAAAGCGGTCGTCCTTGCCCGGTAATAGGACAGTTTGCTTTAACCTGTTGTTAATTTATGCACTTTTTCTTGAAAGTTTAAACACAGTAAGTTGATAGCCCTTGGTTTTCTGTGTGGCAGGGGTTGAGGACATAAAGAACAGTGCACCCACTCAATCAGATAATTGGCACTCAACACCGGTGGGCCAGCAACCTCTTGCAGAAGACCCTAGATGAATGCATCATATCCCTGCCTTCCGATTGTTCAGGGACACCTACAATAGCAAGGTTATTACAGTGGCTTCTGGCTTCAAAGTCATCTGCCTTTTGTTTCAGTTTTGTGATGCAAGTGCAGAGGGCCTGTAGCTCCTTGCCTCCTCTAGCCTGCATATCTTCAACTAAGCTAATCCTCACCGCCATATCCCCCAATCACTGATTAAAAGACTTCAGAGTTGGCTTGAGTAACTGGAGAGCATCAACAACTTTAGCTAAAGTAAGTTTGATGCTGGTCATGTCGGCTAAAATAAGGTCCAGCTTATCAGGCTTGGGATCAGGGGAGTTCAGGGTAGGTCTTCTCCTTGGTGGTTTCAGCTGTGATGGCATGTCTGATGCAGGATCAGTCTGAGTAATAGTTTGTTGTTCCACAGCTAAATCCATGTCCACATGTTGACATCCAGGATCTGCCATGTATGCAGGAATGAGACAGATAAAGAAAACTTAAAGAAAATGGGCGTTAATTACTAAAATAAATGTTAAATTCAGGCTGAGTGAATGGAGCCCAGCTGAAGACGTCTCTTCAGCTCAAAAGCATCATGTGATTATCCTTCAAAGGAAGATCTGAAGGTTGAGATGTCTGTACTGATGCTGTTGTTATTTTCCTAGTTACTATCCATCATTCCTTCTGGGTGGCATAAAATATTTTCTACCTTTAGATTGGGGGGGAAGGCTTGGCTGTTACAGTGGGTTTGGTCATCTGCTGTCCTGTAGATAATAGGGGTTCTGTCAAAGAACAAAACAGAAAGTACTGCACTCAGTCAGGAACAAAACACTGCCAACTCAAGATGCTGCAGATAAGGTGTTTTATTTCAGGTTCACAGAATTCAGTGAAGGCAGGTGTCACACAGTAAGGTGAGGAGCAAGGTTGCTCACCAAGTGCCCTGGCACTTCACTCATGTGAGCTTCGTCAGGGGGAAAAGCTCTTGGTGATGTCCCTCTTTTATACCCGCCGTACGCTGTTTCTTCCAAAGTGTTGGTGAGCCATCACGGGATTAAGTGGCACGGCAGAGTGGTGGTGAGATTTGAACCTGTTAACTATAAAAGTGCAATATTCCACTTTTAAACATTCATTACAAGAGCTACATATAGAAAAAACAGTGCAGCACAAACCATTCATAGTTTTGTTAAAAGAAAACACAGTGCTTCACATTTTTAGACAATTTCATCACAATGCAGTTACTAAACTCAAGAAAGAAGAGGCTCAGAGTACTTGTTTGTAAGGGGCATGGGAGTGTAAGAGAAGGTGAGGGGGAAGGAAATGTAGAAAGAATGAAGAGCTGGAGTGTTTGAAGGATTTGCTGTCATGTTGAGCCAGGTAGTTGAGACTTCATGGGTGGCACTTTGACCCAAGATTGCAATCTTACCTTTGAAAATCCAAGCTACATAGTGGGACGTCAGCTTTTTGGCCCAACATCTCCTCATTGGTGTGTCCCAAGAGCTCTAAAGGTAGAAGAAGGAGACAAAAATAAACTGTTGTTATAGGACATAAAGGCAAAAAATGCAAAGTAATGCATATATGCATATATATTGACATATTTGTCAAATACACATTTTGCTCTGACTATACAACAGTTGGCTAGTCAGGGTCATGTATGCAGATCCACTGGACTACTTGGATCAAGCTCTAAACTTGATACTTAAAGGAAGGAGTTTTAGGTCCCAGTAATGGCTGAGACCTTTCGGCTAGGGCTGTGTGAATACCTTTTCCCAAATATTCAGCTGAATAGCTGGTGTTTGGCAGCCAAATATTCGGGTATTAAGTATTCAGGTAATTATTCAGCCCAAAAAAAAAAAGAAAGAAAAAAGAAACAGCCCTCTCCCTCCTCTCTCTCTCTCTTTCTCTTTCTCAGCCCAACCAGGTAAAATGTAACTCCCATCCCCCCACCCTCTAGCAAAAGCACAGTTCCACCCTCCTCTCCCCCATCACCCACAGATTTTTTGTTATTACTTTTAATAAAACTAGACCCCCTATGGGTGATCGGGTCAACCCAATCACCTCCATGGCCTGCCATCATTTTAATGTAAAGCACTATTTGCACTTAAAAAAAAAGTATAAATTATGTCCACCCCCCTTCCTAACACAGCACTTGATCCTACTTCCACCCACCAGCACCCAGTTCTTAGATATACAGAGAGAAGGTGACTAACATGACCCTCCCTCTTCCACAGCTGGCTGCCTTCTCATGAATGATAATTTAGATGGACTGCATTTCATCTGAGTGCTGGTTCTGGTCTGTGAGAAGATCAGAAAAACGTGGCCCAGCACTCATTCTATGAGAGCTGTTGTTAGAAAGCCCAGGTTCCGAATAAGTAGGGGGCTCAGGACTATTTTGATCCTGTTTTTCTGAATCCTCAGAAACAGTATACTCAGGAAAAACCTGCTGCTGAGCCTGGTTAGGGTGCTTCCCAATTCCCTCAGCTGGCAGTGTCTCTGTACTCCTTTGTATAGGATGACTTTCTTCCTTTGAACTCTGTAAGCGCAGCCATGTGAAAGCTGCTTTGTGCCTGCGAGAGAGAGACTGCTCAAAATGCTTGTCATTGCCTGCTCCAGTGTGCTCAAGCTGCTCCCCAAACCAGATGTAATTTTTCCTACATCAGGCACCTCTTTGTTCCAGCCATAGGATCCCAATCAGGATTGGAGATCCACATGCCACCAGCCATCTTCATCCCTCCAGCATTTAATAGCACTTTGTCAGAAGTCCCTGTTTCTCATGTCATCAGGGAATCATGAAAACTGAAAGAAGAGGCCAGACAGCTGCAGGATGTCAGCAACTCACTTTTGATCTACACCACTCAGCTGAGCCAGCTGCTCCAGCTGATTTTCGGAAGCTTGCCTCTGGATGTCAGACTATGGATCCACATTGTTATCCAGAGATGATTCTTGAGGTTCATTTGCAGACTGGTAAGCCACTAAGCATGTCTTTAAGCTCACTTTCCTCTTGAAGTGTCTCTCTTCATCCTCTGCCATTACTTTGAGCAAATGCTGTTTCCTTGCCAACAATTCAAACTCCAACTGATTCTAAGCAGCTTTAATATCAACCATGTTGGTGATATTTTCTGGTATGTCAGCTTCCATAACTTTCTCAACAATATTTGTATCTTTAAACTCTGAAACAGCCATCAGTGCTTGTTCTGAAATGCCTCAGAAATTTCTTCAGCTAGCAGTGAAGACCTACACCTATCCTGCAACAGCTCACTGTCCTCCTCCACACAACTGGAATCCTCCATCTTGGAATAGAAGCCAGCAGTACCCCTTCCAAGAGGAGGGAAGTTTCCTTGGTGTCATGACCAACAGTTCCCCATCAATAAAAGAGATCTTGTAATTACTCTGTAGGATGCACATGTAAACAAGCTATCAAAACTTAGCATGCCTTTTCTTGTTGAAGAAATTATAAATAAATAAATAAATAAATAAAAATACATTTTAGGAACAAAGTTCTCAGTCACAAGTGATTGGCTTTAAACCATTGCAACACAATTTAGTGCCCAGTTCCTCATCTTTGATGCCCTCAAGCTGTTGTCAGAGGGGATGGGCAGCCCTTCCATGCTAGCACTCACTAAAGTTTGCTGGTGCATGTAAGAGGGCAGGGCTGGCATGTAAATGGCATACCATGCAATTCATATAGTCAATTACCAACAGGGCTGAAGGTGTAGCTCTTTTGTGATGCCCCTGCCTAACATTTTTCCCTAGATGATAGTGGTATCAGACAAATGCATCCACTGCATACAGATGTTGATGAACCAAGATGGAATGCGATATCAATATCATTAGAGCACATGCATGTGGTAATGGGGCAAGGAAGGGGGATCCACTGGACTGCTAGGGATTTTTTTGTGGCATGGATATGAATTGAGGGCCTACTGGAATAACAGAGACATCACTGAGGGACCGATATATGAGCATGGCTATCAGCCCACAAGTGGGCCAGTGATACAGGATAGGGGTAGGGGGTTAAACATTACTGCACAGCATCATGCATGTTTGTACATAGCACTGTACCTGATGCTGACTTGCATACGCCAGTAATGTGCACTGTTACAGTATGCAAACCCAGTAAGGGCACATTAACAGCTGAAATGCCTCATTTGCATTTCACAATTTGCATGGGAGTCTCCCTACTCCCCCCTCACAAGTCTAAGGATCTCAGTATAGCAAGTTCATGGGTCAGGACAATAGGGGTCTCTTTGCCCTTGTTTTGCAATCCATGAAGTTGCAGATGAGAATTGGGCCCAAGGTTATTTTCTGTAATTTTATCTACAACTACGGTAACTGGGAAAAAAAAACTATAATGCATGCTTTTTAGCAACCTACAATGGCAACAGTGCTAGTTTTAGTCTCATTGGTAATTAAGGGGGCTACAAGACATATCGGTATTTTTCAAAACTAATAACATAAAAATTCAAACTGTTATATCTATAAAAACTGATGAAGTGCTGTGTGAAACCAACCACCAAAAAAAAAAATCTGGAGCAAACAAGCAAAAACAGAGCCTGGAACACAGAAGCAGTGCAAGAAAATAATTTATTTGCGAAAGTGCAAACTGCAAACAAAGTCTTACCTATACAGAGCTAACCACCAACTGCAGATGGCAAGCAGTTCCCTACATATAGACATAGGGTATGTCTTCTTCAGGCAGTGAAGTTGCTAGGTCAGAGCAGTGTTTATGGTGAGGCTATTTTCATGCTTTAATACTCACGTTTAATGCATGTTTACTCATGAGTCACATTCAGAATAGCCTATGATTCTTTTTGCTTACAGCTTAAAGATAGCGTAGCAATCGTAAATGAATACATCAAACTCAAAGGTCTTTATAAGTGTGTAAATATCCACATTAATCCTTTATGTATTTTACAGTAGACATGTTATTTGAGGAAGCTGCTAAAAGTGCTACCAAAAAAGTACATAAATGTCAAACTGTAAACACACTAGTGTAATAGCAATACAGAAACATTTAAAAACTATGCTACTCATATTACAGTAGGGTACTATTTTAATACTTTCTTTTATTCAGATTCTATGTTCAGTACCAACATGACATTTTCTCCAAATGCATAATCAGACAAATATCCATGCAAACCGTAAGGGAAAGTAAAATGCATACAGCATTACACATACTGTATTTCTAGGAGGCAGCTTGATATAAAGCTGCCTCTGGAGGCAGTATAGCACAGTTGTTTAAGGCTCTGAGTTGCAAACCTGGAGACATGGGTTTCAATCCCACAACCCCCACTTGCATACTGTGTGACCCTGAGCAAGTCACTTAACTTCCTTCTGCTCCCAGGTCGCACCTATAAACAAGCTTTCAGCTTAGTGTGTCTCTCCTGTAAAAAAAAAATAATAATAATAATAAAAGGAGAAAATGAATAAAGCACTTACTTGCCCAACTGCTTGTGGCTCTCACTCCAATCTATTTTATAGTAATAAACCCCCAAAATAAGGCAGCCCATTTGTACACAAGGAGCTTTAGCTGTGGAGTGGAAGATCCACAGAAGAATGTTAAACTAAGCACATATTTATAAAACAAAAGAAAAACAGGACTTTTCAAAACTTTACTGCATCCACCCTAGCTTCCCTATACCAATCTTTTGGTAGGGCAGCAACACATACACATTTTATAAAAAAAATTCCCTTTAAAAGACCCAACCCTCCTCTTAAATCACTCTAACTGATAACCAATATGTGAACACTTGCAATGAACAGGTAAAGGAGTGTTAGGATCATTAATAAAGAAAATTAAAAAGTATTATAATTATACATGTTGCCATGACCCAACTCCTCCCTAAATACATTTAATCAGTAGGTACCAATACCATAGTGCAATGATCAATGCCACCCTAAGTCCAAGCTTCAATCAGAAAATAAGCAATATGAGCACTGTCAATTAAACCAACTCTGTGTTTAAAAATTAAACAAAGTTCAGTTTGCACAGTTCTCATGCCCTTCAGCCAGCACCTGTCATATGGCATCTAATAACTGTTTGCCTGCCTCAGAGTGAGTAAAAATGAATGGCTTCCTGTGACATAAATCCCTCACCAAGGACTTCAAGTTCATTGCCACCACCATGGGTTTTTTACCAACAGGACATAGGCAAATCTGTTTCTTACCTCCTCCTTTGCACAAAGTCAGAAAGTTCAAACACAATAACTGTGGGTAGAGTACCCCTTCAGAGACAGACTACAAACAGAGTCCAGCAGAAATAGTAGAATTACCCTTTTAGATAAAACAAACAGTCACTGATTTTATAAAAATGGATGCTGCTACAAGTATTTACAGCAGGATTTTTGTACAGTCAGACAAAAGGTTTACAGTTTACTAGAAATGAAAATAAATGAAGTTACACCAGACAGGTTGCAGATAGAAGAATCTGAGTTATTCTCACTTTAAAAAAACGATTCAATTACCTGCTGCTGTCTGAAGAAAACATTATTTTCTAAACTGTCTTTCTTACCAGACCTCTAGCTGCAGGACTCTGGGCTTTCAGATGTTCCAAGTCCAAGAGGAAGTGCTTTCTTACAGTACCTCAATTTATTTCTTACTCCTGTGGGGAGGGGTCTCAACCACTTTGAGTGATAGCCCTCCACTGCCCCCCCAAATGTGTGTGTGTGTGTGTGTGTGTGTGTGTGTGTGTGTGTGTGTGTGTGAGTGTGGATGGGTGGATGTGTTATATGAGTTCCCTGCACTCTTATTGGTACCCCTAGAGGTACAGTGTAGACAGCTAGTATTTAGGTATATGTTATACTAACATATAGGGCTAAGGGCATCTACCGTATAAGACTAAATGTCAGCATAGGTATGCATATTATTGTTATACATTTTATTTTCTAATATACACATGTATTTCTTGCTTAAAAGATATTAGGACACCTGTGTCCTGGTAATGATTATGATATACGAGTCGGCATTGCCATCTTCTGATGATTTGTATTATTACACTGCTATGCACAAACTGTACTTCTTTGTCTTTACAAAGTGATGACTACTACAAAATTGTATAAGGTTATCTTGGACTGAGGAGCCACCTCTAATTTAGCAAATAGGGCTCATCTGTGTAACTAGAAATGTTTCTATCTTACAGTAACCATGGTAATTATCATAGGTATATAATGTAAGATGTTACGTCTTCTATCTCAGAGACCCCAAGAGACATGGAGAATCCTCGAGGTATAGGGAATGCTTAGCATTAGCTCCAAGTTTGTACTGGTAAGAACTGCTTAGGGCAACTGTGATTATCCTTTTGGCAGAAATAAACAAGCTTTATTACTCTTATGCAATGTGTCTGATTCCTTGCATGCCCATTATTGCCAAGAACCTGAGAGTGAGGTTTAGACCTCCTGACAGATGACATCATTCAGGCGAGCTGGCTCACTCCACACCCACCCCTGCTCTGTCCACTTTTATGATTCTGTTTTGAAGAATGTCCAAGGTGTCTAACCCCATGCTTCTTGCCTTTTAAGCTCACTGAGGTGTTCAAACTGGCACTCTCCAATCTGCCTTACAGAATCTGTGACTAAATGTTCCCAAGGGAACATTCCACTGAGCAACTTTTGGCCAATGTTTCCCATAAGACCTGTTTGTTCATGTGACATCAGAAGTCATGTTTTGTGCCCCCTTATGACAGCAACATTATTACATTAACACAATACAGAAACAAAAAGAAATTACTAGATCAATCTAGTTACATGTCCGTCACACTTTCTCTTACAAGTAAAGTGCAATTAAGTTGGATGAAATAAATGTGCCAGCACATCCAGTTGCATAAAAGATGTTTTACACAGCCAACGTTCTTTCTGTCACTGTTGTGTGTGTGCCCACACACCTGGAAAAATCATCAGTTTTATACCTGGATAGCTTGCTTCATTGTGATCCGGGTTGCTGCTAACAATGGAGAGGTACCAAGTCAAGATGCCTAATGAAAGTGAACGACTGCATAATAGCGAGTCAAAAATAGTGCATTGAATGACACTGCATGGATGTTATTGCCATGCTGGTGTTTTTTCTGTATCCAATTGTAGTGTGGTCTGGGGTTTGTTTATATGTAGTATGGGGGGTGTGGGGAGCAAAGCCTCCCACATTAGGGGTGCAGGGCTTGAAGTTCCCTGCATAAGAATTTGACAGTATTGGCAAGTTATGTGTGTAAAGGTTGCAGTTTGTTTGGTCAGGAGCTGTGCTGGCTTCATGGCATAGTGGTATAGGCATGTTGTGGGCTAGGTTGTGTAGGTGTGTTAGTCTACTCTTGGTGGTTCGAGTCCTGTGTGTTCTGTGTGGGTTACTTGCTGTTGTAGGGTTTGTAGTGGTGTTTGATGTGTGTGGGTTTTGGCTGAGGTTTATGATTTCTTTTTTCCTTTGTTTTTTTTTTGATTGTCAAGGGGTTATCAGGGCTTTGCAAGGTTTAGCTGTGTGTGTGGTTCTTTTGATTGGGTGTTTTGGCTCTTGCATGGAGAACTCTGGGTTTCTGTGTGGTGTATTTTGCTTTTACGGTTTGCATAGTTTTGACTGATCAGAGTTTTGGCAGGTAGCTGTCTGTTGGTGATGTATTTTCTTTATATTTCTTACCATCACTTTTTTTCATTTAGGTGTATTGACCTGGTCCCCAACTGCGACCTTCCTCTGGGCTTCTTAGTTACAACACATGTATAGACCCTGAATTGCTGCCATTACATCTACTCTGCACTGACAGCTGGAATACTTGCTGTACCTCCACTTGCTCCTTTTGCAGCAATAACTCATCCAATAAAAAGGCCTGAAGTACTCCCATTGACTCTCTCTATGGGATTGTTTCCGGCAGCCCCAGAACACACACATTTTTGGTTCTAAGCTTATTTCCAGTGTCTCTATGTCACTGAATGTTGCCTTATTTTCCTTCACTGTCACAACCTCTACCCATGTCAGCCAGTCCAACACACAAAGCAGCTCTTAATGGTGTTGCTCCACTGCACCATTCTCCTCCTTTGCTTTCTGTTCCAGAGCTGCTAACCTTGTGTTCATAGGATCAATTTTTTCTTCTCTGTGTTGCAATAGACCAGCCATTGCACTCATTGGTTTTTGCACAATCTCGTCCATGGACTTGGGTGCTTAAACTTTTTAAGGGGCCACCTTCAGTCCACTGTAAGCCAGCTAGTGGCAGGACTCCAAACAAGAGAGAATGATCAGAATAAAACAAATTTAGGTTAAAAAGCCTAAAAAATCAACAGAGCTCTGCACAAACATGTCTCCATGGCTCCCCTGCTGGCTGTGCCCCCAAGTACTTTTTTTGATACATAATTATTTTCTCTTTGATAAAGTGTTCTACCACCAACTATGTGAAACAGTGATGGAGACCACTACAGCTCCATTGTACATGAATTTATTGCATGCCTGGTGGGAAGAACAGATGATTTTTAATTCCGTGAATGATTCACACCTGGGAGGATAGTCAAATGGCACCACTATATTGATGATATCCTGTATATTTGCTGGGTCAGAACTTGAAGCAAAGAATTTTGTTAGTTGGCTCAGTACCAGTTGTTTCAACTGTACATTCATATACAAGTTGGAAGGGGGGCAAGACTGAGTTTCTAGATCTTAAATTTCATGTGGACATTTATAGTAGAGGGCAAACTGACACTTTTTTGTAAGGAAACAGCTGATAGTTCTTTGCTATGGTCTGAAAGTGCCCACCCTCCTAGATTAATAAGAAGTAGTAACAAAAATAAAAGGCTGCTCCATGAGACAACTATCTGGTGCTGCAGTAACAGTACTAAGAAATAAAAGAAAATGCATACACAGGGCTGAAATGTGGTTTATAGCCACATATTATTTTTTTCCCACCAATCAGTAAAAGGATACCCTATTTTGCACTAGAGGGCTTAAAAAAAACTCCAATCTAGCACCCTACATGGGATGCTCCCATGCATAGTGGGGGATTTCAGAAGCTTTGGATGCCACCACTGGTGCTGACATCTGCAGTTGTGGTGCTATATGGCCAAGATACATGCCAAAGGTACACATCTAGGCCATCTTTCAATTTACAAGATGCACTTAGCCAGATTTTTCTGAACATCTCCTGGGAGATGCAATGTTGTGAACAAAACAACAACTAATGAATATAAAATCTGCATTCCAGGAGATTAGTGCAATAACAGCATCTTTGCAACCAGCAGATCTAAGAGTTGTCCTGGAGAGGCATATTTTTGTATTTGTCTATCCGGATAATACAAAGCACTTTAAATTGCAATCATTCCCTATCAGCATCATCTACTATCAATTCTGAGCTTCAGATCCCATCCGCAGATGAAATTATTTATATTCTGGCAGTCCCAGCCAAAGTCCATGAAAAGGAGTTTTTCCCTGCAATAGAAAATGGCTGATTAATTGTTTGCATGTAAACTTACCTCTGTTCTTCTGTCTCTGTATAATTTTTAAGTGCTGTTATTTTTTTAAAACTTACATATTATTGATTTTACCAATAGCCATACATACATGCATAATACATAAGTTATTGATAATAACTGATTGTTTGATTAAGGACTTTTATAAAAACAGAGAGCATGTACAGTGTATAATCCTTGAAGGGCCACTGAGTTAAATTGCTAATCTCCCATTTGTCAGCGATATTTGACAGAATAGTCTCTGGTCCTGGGTTCAGCAGATTTGCAGTCATAAATCGCATTCTGATAAACTTGTCTCTTCTTTAGACCTTGTAAATGCTGATCTCCAGGCCCTTTTTATTCACCTCTCAATTCCTGGCTCCACTGCTCTGTAAGCACCGTATCCACCTCTGTCTCTCTTGGCTAATCTCCTGGGTTTGTCCGCTGCAACCACCACCACAACTGGTTCAGATTTCTCAGGCTTTTTCTCAAGATCAATCAGCACATCTCCATTCTTATCATTGCATGCTTTCAGATCACTCCCTCACTGCATCAAATTGTCTGTGATGTAGAATGGCAAAACTGAGGTCTGGAAATTTTCTGACCAGAGCTCCTATGATTCTGAGCTCCCTTTTGATCTTTGATAACAGGAGCACCCAATCTTTAGTCCACACTTAGGACATCACTATCAGTACTGTCTGAGGAACATCTGAATGAATGGCATTATGGCTGGGAGTGATCCAATATGCTTTCTTAATCTCCAACCGCTCATCTTCTAGATCCACACCCAATGCATCCAGGAGCAAGTCCAACAAATAAAGGTAGAAAGAATCCTCCTCTACCCCCTACGTTAAGCCAACTACACTCATGTGCCTTGCTCTCCCTTGATTCACCAGAGTTACCAACCTCACTCAGAGAAATCCATTTTCTTTGACAAGCTGCATGGTGACTTGATGCATTTCTCCTGACACTGCTGATGACTCTGCCAGATTTGCCTACATCCTGTCTAAATTTGTCCTCTACTATGGTTAACGAAGTCATGAAGGAGTCAATTTTTGAAACAATTTGTGCCACAGATTTGCACAGTGGCTCTATTTTGGCATACAAACTAACTAGTGAGGTCTCAGCTGAGCCCTTCTCCATGCTCGTGGGTAAAGGGCCTTTCCCAGCAGTCACTCTGTTACCTTTCCTAGTATCGCCTCCTCTCAGTGTATGCACCATTTCATATTTGCTCTGATAATTCAATACTTCAGCACTCAATAAGACATACCAAAGGAAAAGTTCCATACTTTAGAGACTAAAAACTTATTTTATATGAAATAAACTGCAGAGCTCGAACTATATGTGTCTGTCTGCACCAGAGTGAAGACCATGCCCCTTCAGTGCTGTTATTTTTGGGGCTGTAGACCTATTGCTTTCAAAATAGGATTCTGCATTCCTTGCATTCTTTGCGAATGAACAACATGTCCTACAATCACCTCCACGTCTGTGGAGCACTCTGCTTGCACTGCACTATTTTTCACAAAAAAGGACTCGCTTCCTGTTTGACGGGAACTACTGATTAAAATGATAATGCCAATTTTTGACTACACTAACATAGTTTACACCATTGTGCCGGCCTCCTCACTCTCCAAGCTTGACTCCCTGTATTATGCTTTTTGCTGCTTCACCTCGAATGCACCAGCAAGGACCCAACTTTGCTCTTTTCTCACTTTTCTGAAGTTCCCTCCCCTGTCCCATTGCCTTCTCCTCCACTCTCTGTCCTTAATCTCCAAATATTGGTTCAATCTTCTCCCCTCCTACCTCTCAGACAATCTCACCCCCACCCCACCTAATCTTACTCCCTTCATGCTAAGGATTCCTGCTGCTTCTCCCTGCCTAAACCATCCTCAAATGCAGGCAAATCTGCCTACTCCTATCAACTTCCCACACAGTAGAGATCTCAACCTTCTTCCATACGTAATGCCCTCTCACACTCCTCTGTCAGACCTCTACTACACCACCTCTCCACCTCTGTATGCTCCTATAATGTCCATTAGCCTGCTGACTGATCCAATGGTTGCTACTCATGTTGCCTTAACCTCCTCTTAGCACTTGTTTGCTCATTATATATTAGCAAGGGATAAATGTGCAAAATGATGTACAACACCTGTATTGTTTGATGTTGCTGTGTAATTGTGCACCCTGTCCACTGTTATCCCCTGTTTTTGCTATCCATTGTAACCACAGCATCCTCAGCACTTGTTGTACTCTCCTTTGTATTTTTGTGCCAACTGATATTTGTTACCAAATGATGTATAACTTTCTTTTTATATACTGTTACTGTGTTATGGTACACCCTGTTTCACTGTTTATCCCCATCTTTTTGTTTCCCCAGGTCAGTGTGCCTTTCCTAGTTCCCAATGTTTAAAAATAAATAAATAAATAAACAAACATCATTGGCATCCTAATCATGACACTGGGGGATTGTTTGTTGGGGGTGGGTGCTGAGAGGAAGGGAGGGGTGTGTGGGGGATATCTATATGGTTATGGCATACTCTGCTGTCTCCAAGATGGCCACCACAGTCTACTGTGCATGCATGACCACTAGCCCATGTGAAGTGGACTGCAGCAGCAATCTTGGTCATGGTGCAGTGTGCCATGACTGCCGATCTTTTTTGTCTTTTAAATTATAGATATACCCCACCCCACCCTCCTCTCAGCACCCACCAACCCACACACACCCAGAAACATAACAGTGACACTGGGTGTGCAAAATCCCCCAGTGTCACAATTGTGTTCCATGTCCCCTTTTTATACCCCCCAGAAACATTAGAGTGACACTGTGAGTGCCCCATCCCCCACTGTTACTATCAGTACTCCTCAGTGTTTTTTTTTTATATTCCCCCACCCAACACTCCCTCTCATCATCCACCACCCCACACCCACACTCAGAAACATAAGAGTGACATTGGGGGGTGCCCATTCCCCTAGTGTCACAATCCAGAGCCTCTGTTTTTTTTTTTTAAATCCCGTAAAAAGAAAAACATTCATCAATGTCTTTTGTGGCAAATTTTGTCCCCCTACCTGACCCTCCCACTCAGCACCCACCACTCCACCCTCAAGCCCTTATTTACCTATTGCGGGTCCATTACCATAATCCTCACTGGACTGCAAACACATCTTCACTGTTCAACATTGGACCATGAACAGAGGAAATCAGGTATGCGGTTCAATGTATTTCAATGGGGTTTTGAACTTAGTAGCATAACTTGCCCATTTTTCAATATTGTTGTCCCAAATTTTCTACCTTTTTTGGGACACCACCTCATAAACAATGCAAGTAACATTAGATAAATCTGTCCTGAATGGTGATTTCATGGTCACTGTATGAAATTAACTTTTGGGCAGGAGTTGAACATTTTCTCCACCATTGTTCATGAGGTGGGGTCATAAGATGGCTATGTTGAAAATTTGGTGTAAAAGTACTAAAAAAATAATAACGTTATGAGCCTACATTGAATTTTGTGAATGCAGGCTCATAACTTTGGTAATGTTCAATATTTCTACCCCAGATTTACAATATAGTCATATATTTATAGCACCTCATGAATATGTGAGCTGCCATTTTTCAGATCCTGGCCTAAATGTTTTTTACATCCTAAAAGGTGATATCATGGTCCCTTCGCAAAATCATCTTTCAGGCAGGAGCTGAAAATGTTCTCTGCCATTGTTCATGAGGTGGGGTCATAAGAAGGCTGTGTTGAAAATTTGGTGTAAAAAATATAAAAATCAAAAACAATAAAGTTATGAGCCTATGTTGAATTATGTGTACAAAGGCTCCTAACTTTAGCAATTTTCAATATTTTGAACCCAAATTTACAACATAGCCATATCTTTATAGCACCTCATGAATTTCACAGCTGTAATTTTTCCAATCATGGTCAATATTTTTTTTTACATCCTGAATGGTGATTTCATGGTCCCTGCATGAAATCACATTTTAGACAGGAGTTGAACATTTTATCTGACCTCATTCATGAGGTGGGGTCATAAGAAGGTACGTTTTAAATCTGGCATGAAAATATAAAACAAAAAAAAAGTTATGAGGCTATGTTGAATGTTGCAAATGTAGTCTCATAACTTTGGTAATATTCAATATTTTACCCCAAATTTTCAACATAGCCATTTCTTTACAGCACCTCATAAATGTGACAGCTGTCATTTTTCAACTCCTGCCCAAAATGTGTTTTTGCATCATGAAATCTGATTTTGCAGTCCCTGCACAAAATCACCTTTAGGTCACGAGTTGAATGTTTTCTCTACTCTTCTTCATGAGGCAGGGTCATAGCAAGGCTATGTTGAAAATTTGGTGTCAAAATATTAAAATACCAATTCTCAATACTTTTACCCAAATTCCTCAACTGCAGCCCTATCGGCTCTGGCCAGAATTTGTTCATGCTGGTAACTGTGTGATATACATGTTTACTGTTTAGCTTTATTACTGTTTAGCTGAAACTGGATTCTTTGGGGGGATTGTAGGAGTAAAGCTCAACTTCCTACAGATTCCCCCTATTTACTATGAGTTGAAACAAAGGCATTGGAGCACAAACATTTAATATTTCTTTAACGCAATGTATTTGGCTTCTATAGTATAAATTAATATAACATAAACAATACTGTCCCCTAACTTGTATAAAGAGTGATTTTCTTAGAATGTTGTAAGGTATTAATTGCAAAATTAAATAAAAAAGAATCATTAAAAAAATGGAACTATGTCTTTGATACCACATGGATCTATTTGATTCCGAGCATTACATGATGTTGATACAGTTTTACAGTATATGGGCAAGTGTAGCTTAGGTTAGGGTGCAGAGATGGGAACCTAGGGTTTGAATCCCACCACTGACACTTGTTTACCGTATGACATTAAACAAGTCTCATAAACTTAATGGGCCATATTTTCAAATGGGTAAAATGGAATGTAAATCCATGCTGCATGTTTCTCTGTATCTGCCCATTTGCACCTGAATCACAGCAGTACTGCTGCTATTTGCAAAACTATGTATCTATCTTTGACAAAAAGTCATGATTTGCAGCAAAATGTTTTTCTGGAATTGCATCTTTTTTGTAATGTAAAATAATTTGGAGACCTTTAGAACCATCTAATAGAAGGTCTAACAGTTTGGATAGATTTTCCTTTTGAAAACAGCAGTAGACAGAACTCAGGTGTATCATTTTGAGAATCCTGCATCATCTTTTTATTTCTGTTTACCTACCTGAGCTTTCTTTACTGTCCTTCATTTTCACGTAACATCACTGTACTCACCCAGTGGCTGCTGCAATGATGCATAGCTTGTAAAGTGCTTTTGATACAGTGTACTGTATGTGAAATGTCTTATATAGCACCAAAATCCTTCCCTAGTTGTATGTAGGGTCTTACGTGAATACCTCAATCATAATATCCACCTTTGCGCAACATAAACATATGCTTGTAAAGAACCATCATACACATGATCAGCCCACGTTGCTCTGCATCTTAACAGTGCCCTACAGGTAGAGGCTCACTGTCTTTGGCAGCCCCCTTGTAGGGAGACAGAGCTTTACATGAATTAAATCCCTGGTGGGGGGTGGAACCTGGTCAAACACATGTCAGGTCACCACAGGATCTCCTGCTCCATGTAAGGAGTGGATTGTGGAATGCAGCTGTCTTTGTCCAGGACTACCATATCCACCTAAAAAAAGGCATAGGAGAGCTCACTTGCCCGTTCCAGTTCGCTGTGCCATGGAACAGGGCTAAGAACAGGTGAGGCTAATCAGAGCCGTACTCCAATTCTTTACTGTGGAAGGGGGTTACATAGCTACCATGGCATGGTTTTCTCTGACATAACCTATACACTTCCCTAAGACTTTGAAGTCAGTGCTTTGGGCAAGCCACACATTTCAGGTACACCATCCTAAATGCTCCCAAGTACAGGCCACCTATGAGCTCAGTGGGTGGAGCAGAAAGAGGCTGGACTGCAACCATGTGTGGGCAGGAATGGGAATTGTGAATGATGTGGGGAGATCTGCATGCAAGCACTTGTGAAAAAAGACTCATAACTATAGCTGCACCTTGGCCTGTGGAGTTACTCCTCCAGTGGAAAGTATTGCTTGTAGTGCAGTACAGGAATACTCTTACATGTCTTTCTCTTCCCAAAGCAAAAGAAAACCTGCAAATTCACATATTTGTAGAATCTATTTCAAATGCAGACTTCCACAAGTAACTTGACCATGGAGATTCTATTAGCATAACAAGCACTTTAAGTAAGATATCATTTTTTTTTGTTTGTTTGCTGTAAGACTATTATCTGTAATAATTTAACAAGTATAAAAACAAGCATTGAGCCGTTCTGCTAGATAAGTAGTTGTACCGGTTAGGTCTCTATCATGAAACTAAAATGAACCCTTTCACACTGTTCTGTATTCTGAGTTGAATGAGTTCATAACCTTTGTACTAGTCTCCTGTTAAATGTGGAAATACAAATGGCATTGAGAGATAGCACAGCATGTGCATGCAATATGTAACGTCTAGCCAGAATTAGGAAAGATGGTCCATTACTGTTCATGCTTTTGAATGAAACTGATTAATGAAACTGACCATAAGACCATAACCTCAGACATGTGACATCTTTTGCCAGCACATTTCACATGTACTACAGAACTAAGCATTATTAAGATATGGTTAACTCTACCATAAATTAACATCAGTTACCATTGGCAAGGCTCCAATTTATCTGTGGCACTTTGGGACCAAGTTCTGTGGCAGGATTACCATTTGCTGCAGAACTTCTATGGTGGTGGTTTGTGATTTATGTGGATGTTATGCAGCACCAATGGACTGTGACATCACAGCATCAACTTGTCATCCTGTCACCAGGTTCATGCCGATAGCTATGGCAAATAGAATAGGGAACACAGTGGCACTAGTTCAAACAAGCATTTGTCAATGTCAAATGTTTGCCATGGGTGTGTGTGCATACTGGGATGGTGATCCTGGCTATCCGTTCCTGTACTGTCAACTATGTGACCACATGTGGATGTTCATGGACAGGGTCAAAACTGACAACAGTCCAGTATCCTAATGCTGTTAGATTTTCTTTTGGGATTGTTAAAAATCTTTTAAGTAGCCAGGAGAGCTTGTAATGGAAAAGGAAATATTTCAATAAGTGGATCAGCTGGGCCAGTAGAAAAGCCTGTGGGGCTAATGGATTTTGCAAGTCACTACCCTGCTACAAAACTTAATCTGACCCCTTCATGGATCTGTTTGAGATGGGATTTTTTTTATTGTACTTATTCTGCCATAGCCAACTATTGGTAAGGACCCAGTCTAAAAGGGAATACCAGATTTAATATTGAGCCTGCTGGGTTCAGTTTTTAATTGAGATAGGTGGGCTTCAGATACAGAGGTGTGAGTGGTACCAGCTCCTGATCCCAACCAACTGATACTGAAATCCCCACATAACACAAAGTCGGAGGGGGGGAGGCTAGACCAAGAGGAAATAAGGGAGGGGAGAGAGACAGATGGGGGATTGGGGGGAGGTAGGCACATTCTATGGTAAGTTTCTTTATTTGGCCCAGGGTGATTTCCACATAAACAAACATATGAGGAGAGGCTGAGGTACTGTAACTGAACATGTACACCCTGAAGGACAGAAGGGAGAGGGGGGATATGATCAAAACCTTCAAGTACACTAACGGCATACACAGGGTTGGTAAAGGGGGCATCTTTTATTTAAGAAAGGAGGGTAAAACAAGGGGACATAACCTTAAATTGGTGGGGGGTAGATTCAAGAAGGAAATGGGAAGGCACCTTTTCAGTAAAAGGTTGGTGAAGAAGTGTAATCAGCTATGGGAAGAGGTGATGGCAGCAAAGACGGTGGCCAGTTTCAATAGGAGGTGGAATAGGGTGATGAAAAGGATTAGGACTGAAGGGGACTCAACTAGGAAGAACTTACGAGACTCTTTCAGCCATCTGTGCACCTGTCTGAGTGTGCCCATCATTAGGGCGCGCCAAACTTTCAAATTTTCTGCCCCCTCCCTGAGGTCTTCCAGCCCGGAGTTGGAATATTTAGTTAGGAGGACATGGGGGACACAGTCCCCTGCATGTAGAGCAATCAGTGATTTTAAATCCTGGCGCACTAACGACGGGCGCACTCCAACAGGCACATTCCAAGGGTGGAACCATTAGGAGAGAGGAATGGGAAGCTGGGAGATAATTCTGGATGGAGCTGAGGAGGGGGACAGCTCCAAGGAAGTAACTGAGCTGCATGCTTAAGCAGACTCAGTAGAGCATTACGGTCTTTTTCTGCTGGCAGTTTCGCATGCGCGTATGTAAATTCGGCCAACATTCCATTCACCTCGCTGCAGCATAAACATTCTAGTATTGTGTCCATGATAGCACAGGGATTGCAGGGGCCCCAATATAAACAAGAAAGAGGTAATGGAAAAGAAGTAAACATGCTTTTAAAGTACACACACAAGCAAAACCAACAACCACAAAGAGCATAATACAGTATATAACATGTGATGCAACAAAAGTGATGTGCATCTGTTATGTCCTTATGAAATTGCTGTTTTCACAATTTTGTTTACTAGTCTCACCCTAATTCCACAAGCTTCTGTTTAGTCATACCAGAATGGAGCTGGGGAAACATGACTACCCCGATGGAGGTGGGGAACCTTGGTGAACAGTGACTGGCAGGCAGGTGCTGTTGTAGAGTATGTTGGGGCTGTCTGGCAAGGGAGAATTAAGAATATGAACAGGAAGAAAAAAACAAACAAACACACAGCATCATTGTGCATACCTGATGCACCCTGTCAACAACATGTAACAATAAAACATCAACTTGTTTACCGATTTCTGCATCACGATATGTGGTCACCAAGATAATAGCACAGAAATGGACAGCACAACCAACAAGACAGGGGTCTGGAGTACACTGTTCTCTGTATACATATGTATACTCTCTCTGCTACCTGTCATGATCCCCATAAGGGGGCCCACTGTACAAGTTACAGCTGTCTCCCATCAAGTGGTGTTGACGGCTGATGTATCTGGGGACCAGGTGGCAGAGAACTGCCAGCTAGGGGAGAATAAATAGAATAAAAATAAAGAGAAATCCCATCTCAGGCTGATCAATGCAGGGGTTGAAATTAAAGAGCTAGTTTACTGACTAAAACTAATATTAGATTTTAAAAGCAACCAGCAGTTGCCTTTCATATCTTTTTTTTTTAATTTGTACATTTTGCTCCCCATGCACTGGGGGATGAGGACTCAGCCCTGTATCGCCTGCCCGCACACCCTCCCACCGCCAACCATCCCCAAGACCCCCCAAGGCTTGCCCCCAGTGATGGGGCCAGGAAGGACCCCCCCCCCCCCAGAGTACAATCCAAATCCTGGGAGTAGCAGAGGTGGAGCAGTGGACAGGAAAGGCCTTCCTAAAGTCCCTCGGCAGCCATTTTTCTTTTCTGACCTCCTCCCAGCACCCAGCAGCTTGCATGTGGGGGTGCGCATGCCACGATCACTGGCTGCTGTCCTCCTACCTGCACTACCCCCAGCCCCCACTAGAGGGCAGCAGACAGGCAGGAACAATCCCTCCCGAGAGAGGAGAGCAGTTTGTAGTTCAAGCTCAGGTTGAGTAGGGAGTCTGTAGGCTCAGAAACAAGGTGTGGTGGACTTCAGGAGGGTGGACTTTGGAGGATGTGGGAAATACTGCAAGGGTGACTAGAAGGGATTTGGCCGGAGATGGATTCACAACAAAAGTGGAGTATCATTAAATTTGGTCTAACAGAGGCTATGAAGGCTTGCACCAGGACTCTGACCCAGAAGAACAGAGCTAAGAAGCCATGTTGACTAAACAGTAAAATGTTTTAGGTAGGAAGTAAGGGAAAAGAGAGTTGTGTATCCGAGATTTAAGAGGACAGGGAGGGGGGAGGACAGGGAGGTGTATGCGAGTTGGTCCAAGGAGGGAACCAAGCTGGTTAGGGAAGCCAAGGCCACCAGGGAGCTAAGGCTGGCTCAGGGCATTAAGGAAGGGGAGAAGGACTTTTTTAGATATGTGAGGGAAAAAAGGAAGTGCAGGGACCAAATAGTGCGAATCAAGAGGGGAGGCGGGTAGGTGGGTGGGTGGAAAAGGGAGAGGAACAAGCAGAAGCACTGAATGAATATTTCTGCTTTGTGTTCATGCAGGAGAAGGGTGGTCTACTATCTCCATGGACTGGGAAGGTGGGGTCGGGGGAAAGGGAATGATTGACTGAATGATTGAGGAGAGTAGAGTACTAGAGGGTCTGAAGACACTAAGGGTGGACAAGGCACCAGGTCCTGATGGCATTCACCCCAGGGTGCTGAGGGAGATGGCGGAGGTGTTGGCAAGGCCACTGGTGGACCTGTTCAGTACCTCCCTGGACATGGGATGCATGCCACAGGACTGAAGGTTGGCCCTTGTAGTGCCTATACATGAGAGTGGCCCATGGGATGAGCCAGGGAACAACAGACCTGTCAGTCTCACTTTCATAGCAGGTAAATTCATTGAAGCGATACTGAAGGAGAGACTGGTGTCATTTCTCAAGGTGAATGACCTCCAGGATGAGCAGCAGCATGGGTTTGTCTCAGGAAATCTTGTCCAGACCAATCTAATAGCATATTATGACTGGGTAACAAGTGAGCTGGATAAAGGCCACGCAGCAGATGTCCTATATTTGAACTTCAGCAAGGCCTTCGATTCAGTGCCTCACAGGAGGCTAGGGGGGAAAACTGAAATCCGTGGTGGTGGGGAGAAGCTGGTTAACTGGATCATGATTTGGCTGAAGTGGAGGCAGCAACAGGTGGTGGTGGTGGAGGAACTCTCAGCACCTAGGCCAGTGATGAGTGGAGTGCCGCAAGGCTCTGTGCTGCATCCGGTGTTGTTTGGGCTATTCATATCAGATATCTCACACGGAGTTGAGAGTAGGATTAGTCTCTTCACAGACAATACTAAAATGGGGGCAGTAGTGGATGAAGCTGATGGGTGGAAACAACTACAGGGAGACCTAACCAAACTGGAGGAGTGGTCAGCAAAGTGGCAGCTGGGCTTCAATGCAAAGAAGTGCAAGGTTACACACTTCAGGGCCAAGAACCCGAGGAGGGAATATTGGTTGGGAAGTGTGAGGCTGGGGGTCACCGAGGAAGAGAAGGGCTTAGGAGTGATAGTAATGGACAGCATGAACAACTCTGCTCAATGCAGGAAAGCTGCAGCTAAGGCTAATAGGATTCTGGGGTGTATTGCAAGGGAATTCCCATCTACGCATAGGGAAGTGATCCTGCCCCTCTACAGGTCCTTGGTCAGGCTGCACTTGGAGTACTGCCTGCAGTACTGGTGTCCATTTCTGAAGGATATTAGA
Source organism: Neoceratodus forsteri (assembly GCA_016271365.2). Classification (NCBI taxonomy): domain Eukaryota; kingdom Metazoa; phylum Chordata; order Ceratodontiformes; family Ceratodontidae; genus Neoceratodus; species Neoceratodus forsteri. The sequence continues at coordinate 1,406,905,284 of CM028130.1, read as the reverse complement.
CTGCTAGAGGGTGTGCGGTGAAGGGTGACAAAAATTATACGGGGGATGGAAGGCAAAATCTACGAGGACAGGCTGAGAGATCTGAGTTTGTATACCCTGGAGGAGAGGAGAGATATGATGGAAACATTCAAATACTTGAAGGAGATCAACAAATCTAGTGCTGATGGGTTATTTAAGATGAGAAAGGGAAGGGACATGAGAGGGCATGGACTAAGATTGGAGGCGGGCAGATTAAGAGAGAGATCAAGAGACATTACTTCATGGAGAGGGTAATGTCAAAATGGAATACACTACCAGAGGGGGTGATGTCATGCAAGACAGTGGATAGTTTTAAAAAGGCATGGAACATGGCATGGGGAGAGTCTGGGTAAGTAGTGCTGAGAACTTCTTGGAGGTGATAGGGGGAGGGGTGGGGCAGCTGCAATCTAGGGGTGCTAGCTGTGCGCTTGAGCAGATTTGATAGACCACAAGGCCTGTTTCAGCTGGCAGATTCATATGTTCATATGTTCTGGATGCTCGATCCTCTCTCATCCCTGCTGACCCCCGATGGCCCAGGTTCGTTCCCGAACCTGGGTCACCAGCATGGCACAAGGTGTGGCATCCAGCACCTCAACCTCCAGCACCACTGGGCCAGCATTACCTTTTATATCTGAGGTATTTTCTTTCCCTTTGATTAAGTAGAAGATTGTTTAACTGATGTTAGTAGGTGTGATATGTGCAACAGCTTTTAGCCTGGCAGCTGACATATCTACCTCTACTGCCCCCCCCCACTACATCATCAGCATTGTGATCTCACCGACTGTGACATCATTGTTGCTTAGAAACAGACATTCAATGACTGCCAGGTTATTCACTTGTGATGTCACTTTCAGTGAGTTCACCTTGCTGATGATGTAGTGGGGGGTGATGCAGATAGATAAGTCAGTTGACAGGCTAAGAGATGTTCCATACATCCAGCACAATATTATCAGTAGGTAGCAGCACCAAATTAAGCAAAGGATTTTTAAGGATTTTTAAAAAACACTATTGAGAATTTTTTTTGTTTGTTAGTGTGTTCACTGCTACGCAGAGATGGTTGTCTCAACTAATAGTGTAGTTGAAAATCTACCAGATGGCACTTAAGTACTGTAATAGGAACTGGCCTCTTTCTGTAGGTATAACAAAAAGAATTTTAGAGGATTTGTTTCCCCTAAATTTTGTGAAGGATAAATAGGGAATCTCACAAAATTGCTTGACAAATTCGGCACTGCTACTGTAGAAGACTTTCTAATGAGCAAAAGAAAAAAAGGAAAATGCTTCAGAAATGAAGCATTACAACTGACTTCTTCTTAAAATTTTTGTCATTTTCCTGTCTTGTCTGCATTGGCTCCACTAGCTCTTTAGGTTTTGCAGCCACTAGCCACCAGGGCTAGTGACTTGGAAAATCCATTATAGTTTCATAGTAGTCTGACGGCAGAAGAGGGCCATCCTGATCCATCTAGTCTGCCCATATATTTCCTCCCTTCATCTGTTTCCCTTTATCAGAGACACTTTTCGCCTCCCCTCCACCGACCCCTTATATCTGTCCCAGGCCAACTTAAAACACCTTACATTTTCAGTACCCCACCACCTCCTCTGGTAAACTGTTCCATGGCTCCACCACCCTCTCTGTGAAGAAATACTTCCTAACATCACTTCTAAATCTACCTCCTTCAAGTTTCAATCCATGACTTCTTGTTTTAATTTCAAGTTTTCTTTTGAATATACATCCATTTCCTACCTTGTTAATACCCTTGATGTATTTAAATGTCTCATTCATATCACCTCTCTCCCTCCTAATTTCCAGAGGGTACAAATTTAACTCTTTCAATCTAGATTCATATGCTTGTCTTTCATTCCCTGTACCATTTTGGTAGCCCTCCTCTGAACCCTATTCAGACCATCAATATCCTTCTTTAAATGAGGTCTCCAATACTGAACACTATACTCCAAATTAGACTCTCAGACATTTCTGCTGGCCCATCTGATGTACTTACTGAAATATTACCTTTTCTAGTACAAGCCCTCATTGTAACTTAAAAACATTTTTGACTATCCTAAAATAAAATCTAACAGCATGATATGTTTTAAGATGAAAAGTGCATATAGGCAGTCCACTTCAAACCTGCATTGTAAAGAAAAAACCAAAAACGAAAAACACTAAGTTACTCCAGCACCAGTCAGAGCTGGGACAGAGAGATATGAGATCATTGCAAATACAAGTCTGACTGCTTGAAATTTAAAGCACTCAGCTTATAAATGCTGTTACAAATATACATATATAGCATGGATATTACTGAGGCATGTAAAAACAGAAAGGTTGCAGGGATAACCACCTTTACTGGGTGAATAAATACCATTTGTCAACAGCGTGTGCAAGAGAGAGAGAGAGAGAGAAAGAGAAAGAGAGAGGGAGAGAAAGAAAGGCACACATGCACACATTACTTTTAACAGCTGGAACTGCAAGGGGCCATGGATGTTTGAAATTCCTAAGCCGGTCTGATAAGGAGAGGTCAACATGCTGGGCAGCAACTTCAAACACTACTGCAAAGCCACGATTGGGTCGGCTTTTTGTTTTGAAGTAGATGCACATTCTGCTCACCAAGCTAAAACTCTCTCATAATTAGGCTGGCTGATAATTGGTCTGCTACAGACTTGCCCATTAAACACTGCTCTGCATTGGAGGGACAGCATCACGTCCCTCAAAAGTCACTATCACAGGAAGATGTTTGCTTGGTGTGCACAAGCACACATGGCAAACATAAAAATAAACCCACAGACTTTTAAAAATGATATTAATTTAAAAAAGCAAAAACAATCTATCACTTAAGGCCCTATCCTATTGCATAGTTGGAATACACAGAGGGCCTTGTGGAAAAATGATGTATCTATACTCGTGATGCTTACGCAACTCACGAGGTCCCCACTGTGCATCACTTACATGTATATTTATATGCAGTCTGTAATGTAGGTTTTTGTTCCAAATAAATGTCCCTATTTATGATCTTGTAATTGTATCTTCATTCATAAAGGTTCCTTTGGAAATGGAATAAACAGAATAGTGGGGATATTTCAAGACTTATTTTTCATGCCAATCCACTTCTCTTGAAGCATTGTTATCACCCCATCAGGCTATGACATGTATGTGAACCCCTTGTGGGGAAGGCTCCCTGGCCTGCCACAAGCTTTTATGCATGTGGCAGAACACTGCACCATACCTTCTCAGGCTCAGAGCGCTGCAGTGCTGTTCCCCCATCATTGTGCTGCTCAGTCAGCTCTCCAAGCTCGTCCCAGAACTTGAGTTGCTGGCACAGGAACACAGCATGCTACCCACTGTCCCAACAGCTGGCCCTATGCATGATTCTTCATAACTGTTAGGTAATTCTGTCAACACACAATAACATGTAATCAATAACCCTGCCAAAAATGTGTACAACACAATTATTCATTTAACAGGTCTGTTCTTTCAAAAGATCTACACGTCATTATATTCCACCTTCCTGGGCATAATTCTTTTCTCTTTTTTTTTGTATTTTTTTTAAAGACAGGTTAATTCATTTTACCAGCTATTCATTTCAGAGGGTTTCCCTATATCTTTAAGGCACAAACAAATCTGTACAAAATAAGGTATTCGGTTACTGTAAACAGGTCTGTGCCATTGTCAATTATTTGTTTAAGCTGGGCCCAGTGTAATAACTTATGACTGAAAATGTTATTAGGTTGTAGTACAGGCTGAACAAATATCACAGTACCTGAGGTGCCAGTTGTAGATAAATGACTATTCATTTCGGTGGCAGAATGCAACCCTGTCATTAGCTAACAAATGATGTGATGTCATTGATAATATCACATACTGAGCATAGAGGGATTTTGGATATAAAGGGAGGGGATGGGAACCAGGTGCTATGGAAAAACTGTAAATATTAATAAAGAATCACCAAGTACAGTGAATTCTGCAACACTGCAGATATTCTGAAGTAGGTTGCAAGTTCTGCGCAAAATGTGGTGGCTGCAGAATTGTAGGGACCTTGACTATTGTTTAGGATAGTAGTAGAATGTTGGATGTACTGATATAAACACCAGCTTGCACTATTGTTGCCCTCCGATCAATAATTTCTGAGTATACCTCATTAATTTCTAAAGTAACCTTTTCTATTTTTATTATTTCTTTGTGCAAGGTATGGCTAAGGATTTTGTGCAGGGAAGAAAGATTTAAGTTCCTCACACTCAGGAAGGCATTCTCAGACAGTGGAAGCCTATAGGCTGTAAGTGGACTTCACCTAAGCCCAGAAGAGATGATAGTGCTGGCACACAGGACACACAGCATGGTGAAGGAGGCTTTAAATTATTACACCGGTAGATGCAGAACACCCGTGCCCTAGCCATGTGTGGGGAGGGGGTGGAGATCAACTGTAAAAGGCCCAAAGCATGCAGGGAGAGGAACAATGATGTGCACTGCATGACAGCAAACATGCAGAGTGCAAAAACAGCAAAACAGATGAGCTGGAGGGTGAACTTCAAGGCAAGGGTAGCAGGACAAAATCTCTTGCGGAGGGACAAGGGAGACTCTAAGAGGTATGGATGCTTTCTGTGTTTATGATGAGATTGAAATAAATGACAAAGAGGGAGTGAGGGAGGAAGGAATGGAAAACCTACAAAAAGCCTGTGAATGTAGTTAGGAGCTGCAGGAGGCTAAAAGACAAGTATGTTACAGACGATCAAGTAGTACGGCTGAGCAGGACTTGGAGATGACAATTGAAATTAAAAGGGCACCAGCGATGGGGCCCATGGTTCTGCTAGGGGATTTTAACATATCTGACATTGATTTGGAGATGAAACGTGTCCAAGAGAAAACAGGGAGAATTTTCTTGTTAGTTGTGAAGGACTGTTTTTCTTTTCAGCATGTCAGGAATGGAACAAGAGGGGATGTGGCTATTGATCTGCTACTGAGTGGTATGGATGACATGATCAGAGTAGTAAAGGTTGAGGAGTTAGTGGGTAACAGGGTCAATAATAGGACTGAATATGAGTTGACATGGGGAAGCTACTTCACCAAGAATCGACCAGGAAACTTACCTACAGATGAACTGATTTTAATAAGCAGAGAGAGATGGTGGCAACTAATTTGATGAATACACCACTGAGTGGGAGTGCTATTGCCAAGTGTGAGGGCCTGCTGAAACAAACTATAATGAAGGCAGTGCCTAGATGTGTCCCTTTGCATGGCAAGGGTAAGAAAGCTAGGCAGAGATCTCCATGATTCTCTACAGAGCTTCAAGGGAAGTTAATGGATATAAAGGGCTCATGATAAGTGAAAGTATTCTAGAGACAGAATGATGGAAGCAGAGTATAGGGCACTACAGAAGGATTGTTAGACCAGGGCTGCCAGGTTAAGGTTGATCTAGAAGATAGGCTCATGCAATGGATCAAGGGGAAGAATAAATCATTTTTCAATACACAGGGAACAAAAGGATAGTAGTGAATAAAATAGTGCTGCCAGTCATTTGGAAGAAGAAAGAACCACTGACTAAGGCAGGAAAAATAGCAAGGGCACTCTCTAACTACTTTGTGTTAGTATTCAGCTAGGAAGTCTAGGGTCTGGCCATCTGGGGTTGAAAATAATGAGAGAAATGCTGGATACAAATAAAGTAGCACTAATTACATCAGAATTCATTGGCCAGTGTCTGGAAGGTGGGAAACTGGAAAAATGCTACAGTTGTTATGGCATCCACTCAAGAGTATATGGAGTTCCAAGGTGTTTGGGCTGAACTCTTTCAGGACTCCTTACAGACAGGAATAGTGTTAGAGGACTGAAAAACAGCCTATGTCATCTCCCTGTTCAAGAAGGGGGCACGGTCAGATCAAGGTAACTACAGACTTATGACCCTTACAATGCTTTGGCTTCATTTAAATAGCTTTTGGTAGTAAGGGTACGGCAGTACAATGTGTATTTTTTTTTAGTTTTTTTTTTTGTTGACCAGGAAAGGAGAACCAGATAATTTTGTCTATTTTCAGCCTCATCCCGGGCAATGGGGATACAGATGGATGCCAACTGACATTGAACCAGATTTTCCTTTAACACTTCATATGAAGCAAAAACATTGTAAGCAAAATACTTTTCTCCTTTTGCCTTTATACTTTTTCATTTACTACAGTGCTTGTTCAGTCTCCCTGTTTCTTTCACCACATTTTGATCAGTGTAGACAGATTACTTCTGATGGTCACCAGTACCTTTGTGAGTTTATACAAAATTAGCATTATCAAACTAGGGTAAATAATAGCATTGAGTAAATAAATACTAGTGTCACAGTAAGTATTTCTGAGTTTAATATATCCTCTAAATAGAAACACCTTTTGTAACAACGATGGTTTCTAGCAGCCAGCAAAGATCAAGTGCTTGATGCAGGGATGCCCTCTCCTATAGGTAAAATCAGATGGTTGTTCTGCTCATCAGCCTGCAGAACACTTGGCAGAGGCTACCTGACATTAGTATGCTTCATGGACTATCCCAGTGTTACAAATATAATTGCAGGCACTAGAACCCAATACATAGGCCCCCATATTCAGTGTGGCACTAACCTGGTTAGTGCTGTGCTAACCATGAATTGCACCTGTAGATGAGGCTGGGGCCATATTCAAAGACCTTCAGTGCACCACACTGAACTGACAGCAAGACTGTACAATATACTGTACACTGCTGCACTCATGCAAATTAGGATCCCCCATGCATACTGGGTGCAGTGGTATATTCAGTGGTGTCAGCAGCACTAAACAGCCTCCATCTCAATGCTGTTTAATGCTGCTAAAACCATGCCCATATCCTCAGGCATGGTTACCCCACTCAATCACCCATCTGTTCATGTGTATGATGTACCTGGTGGTGTAGTGGTCCCCATCCCCCAATTGTCTATTCGTTCATGTGTGTCATAAACTTGGTGGTCTAGCATTCCTCCCATCCCCTGAAAGGGCATCTGAGCCCCCTCTCAACCTGCCCACTTAGGTCCTTCCTCCCCACACCCCTCCACCCTGGTGCTCAAGGCCACACTATGGCATTTGAGATGGTGATCAGCACAACCCTCAACTTACCACCACAGCCAGCCACCATCTGACTATCATTACAGTCGTGAGTGCTGTAGAAACAGCTGTGGTGGACTGGGCTACCACTCAGGAGGCAGAGGGGAGGCATACTGGTGAAAGCACTAAACTACAATAGAGCCTAAAAAGAGTGTAAAACAAACTGATGGTTATTTTATTTTATTTAAAATCTTGGTTATGGGGATAGGCACACTGAGCCAAAGCTCATTTCCAGGTGCGACCTGGGGGTACAAAATAAATATTAGGGGATGTTTAACAGTTACATATGCATACAAACACTATTTTTTGTTTTATAGGCAAGGCTTACAAAGTGATTTGGATATGAACAAAGATAAGGAAGACTTGGAGTACAGAAGGCTAAACAATTTTTTTGTTGGTTACAATGTAGTCAGAGAGTCAAAACTTAGAATTTCATAACATAAAGAAAACAATGTGGTACCCAAAATACAAGTTAGTTACTGGATACAGGACAGAATAAAGTGGGGAGTAGAGGAAAGATAAGTAGAGTAGGCAGGGAGTAAACTCGCAGGTAGGTTGGTACAAGGCTTACCAGGAAGCAACATGACAGGGAAGGGGTGGGCAAGGGGAGGGAAGAGAAAAGGGAGAAGGGGAGACAAGGTAGAAGTAAGGAGGGGATTGAGGAGGTGGATGTGCTGTATGAAAGAGGTGAAAGAGAGGGAGTTAGGGAGTTGAAGAGGCAGAAGATTCCAGAGGGAGGATAGCCTGTAACAGAAGACAGACTGATCGGCAGAGGTGTGAGGATGGGGGAGGAAGAAAGATCGAGGGTCCATGGTGCATAAATCATAGTTGGATGGGGTGGCAGGTGACAGCTTGGTGGAGAGATTGGGGGGAGGAAGTAGACCAAACCAGAATTTGTCAATGAAAGTTAGGGAGTGGGTAAAATGCCTTAGGGGAAGCGAGAAAGAGGAGTAGAGCCTGAATTGTTGGGTGCGAGGGGGGGGGCTTTGGTCGCGAAATGACACAATGAGTTCAGAAGTATATTAAGCCTGGAGAGTGAGAATGCAGCAGCAGTTCCATAGGCTATATCAGCATAATCAAATATTGGTAAGATAATTTTCTAGACTAATTCACAGTGTGTAGGGAGGAAGAAGCGATCTTTGTTCCAGTATAGTGGACCCAATTTTGGCCTGAGTCTGGAGCAAATGGAGTTAATGTGGGCTGCAAAGTCTAGATGGTTGTCCAGCCAGACCTCGAGGTATTTGAAATTGGACACATAATCAAGCGGGGTGCATGCCAAAGTGGTAAACACAAGGGGGGACAAGATTCTGGCTAACTTTTCAGTGATACCCAAGAGCATAACTGCAGTTTTTTTGATGTTTTCCCTTTAGGTGATTGGTGTGAAACCAAGAAAGTACTTTGCCTAGGTCTTACTGGAGTGTGGCATGAGTGGAGGCTGTGGAGAGACCTGAGGTAAATAAGATGGTGTCATCCACGTACATATGGATGAGGGAATTGGAGCACACTATGGGAAGATCATTTATAAACAAAGAAAAGAGGATGGGTCCCAAAATGGACCCTTGAGGGACACTGGCATGGACTGGGAGGGGAGGAGAAATGAAGTTACCCAATTGCACTGATTGCTGCCTGTTTGAGAGATATGACATGAATCATCTAACCATGGGTGGGGCCAGTCCAATGGAGCAAAGCTTGTTGAGCAGGATTTGGTGGGAAACAGAATCAAAAGCTTTGGCCTGGTCCACAAAAATTGCAGCCATAACATGACCCTGGTTCATTGCTGTTAGAATGTGATCAGTGATGCCTAGTAAAGAAGATATTGTCAAGTGGTGTTTCCTAAACCCAGATTGGAAGGGAAGAGATGACCAGTAGAGGATAAGAAGTTGGATAGTCTAGTGTATGCAAGAGACTCCTGCAATCTGGCAAGAGTGGGGAGAAGGGAGATTGGTCTAAAATTACCTGGTTTGGAAGGATCGCTACCTTTACAGCAGTGCAGCATTTTTGTGACCTTCTATGCCTGTGGTACTGTGCCTAAGGAAAAGGAGAGATTTAGTTGGTGAGCCAGGGGAGATGCAATCATGGGGGCTGATAGGCGGAGGAGCTTTGGGTGTACACCATCTGGGCTGGATTTACTTGGGTTTAGGGAGCAGAGTGCATGGGGGACCTCTTGAGGGGAGACTGGTGGAAAGTAGAAATCATCCAGAGATGGGAAGGGGCAGAGACGGAGAAGGAGGGAAGGGGGTGTTGGTGAGGGCAGAGATAGTAAAAAACTTATTAAAGGTTTTGGCTAATAAGGTTGGGTCTGAAATAGTCAAGCCATTAAGTTTTAGGACAGGTGAAGACAACTGGGCTGGAGGGTCAATGAGGGAATGGACCACTCTCCTGAAAAAAAGCAGGGATGAGTAGGATTTGTCTAGGTGATTTTTATTGTATTCAGCTTTTGCATGTCTGACTGCCTTGGTGCAGGTGTTTCTGAGAAACTTATGTATCTGCCAGTCTTGGGGTGACTTTGAAGATTTGTAGCATGACCAGGTCTGGTCACAGGATTTGCACAGGGCTATGAGATTCAATATGATCAAAGGATGGTGTCATCTCCTAACTCTGGTGTGTACCATGGGGGCATGAAAATCCCAGGCCTGGGTGAGAGTGGATACAAAGTGGGAAAGAATCAGAATCCATGTCAGGGGCAGAGCAGACAAGGGGCCAGTTAGTATGGGCCAGATCATGGAGAAGGGTGGTAACTTCAGTTGAACTCAGAGAATGGAATTTCATGTATTTAGGAGTGGATTTGGGGGACTGTAGCTTCCTAATAAAGTATGTGATGCAGTAGTCACTCAGTGCCTCTGATAGGATGTGGTGTGGGTGGGAGAAAAGAATCCAATCAATGAGAGAAAGATTGGAGGAGTGAGGATTGTAGTGAGTGGGTTCTGAGACCAGTTGAGAGAGGTTGTGGGACTCTTTCTTTAGGATAGAGGCCTTAGAGGAGGGAGAGAGCCAGTTCAGGTTAAATCACCCATTAAAATGTACTCACCAGGGCCAGCCCGGTGGCACTGAGGGCTGAGGCACTGGACGCATTACCTTGTACCACTCTGGCAACCCGTGTTCGGGAACAAGCACGGGTCACCGAGGGTCGGCTGGGGAGGAGAAGGATAGAGCGCCAAACGGCTGCTCTCTTTCTCCAGAGGGGGTTAGCTGCATGCTCCCGCTGCAATACCACCATCTAGGGGAGCCTGGGTGGAAGGTGCGGTAAGGTGGAGATGCAGTAAGGACATTGGGTAGATCTTGGCAGAGGTACAGAGCGGGAGGTATGTCTCAGTGCGCCTCCTAGCTCATTGGCCCTCATTGCGCCGATGTCTGGGAAGAATACTGGAAAAACACCTCGGTCTCTCCTAGGTGTCGACACCTCTCTGGGGGATCTCCAGGCTCATCAGGCATACTCCATTGTACCGATTCCACAACACACAAAAAGTATGTTGGTTTAAGGAGGTAAGCATGGAGGGTTCCCTCCTCACCACTACCCAGGGGGTATACCGGGGGGTTGCTAGTGTGGAACCAGGTACTCTAGCGGAAGATCACGACAGGAGTGGAGCCTGCAGACAGAGGATGTCTGAGACAGTGAAGAGAGGAGGCAAGTAGGGCGCATAAATATAGGGTTAAAAAAAATGGACTCACCAGAGGATGTCGGAGAGACTACAGAGGAGATGCATGTGACCAGAGAGTCGGGGCTGAGCAGAGGAGAGGCACAGAGTGCACTGCCATAAAGGGGGAGTGAGCCAGGAAGAGATAGAACTGCAATGATAAGTTTGTGGGAGGTGGGGCAGGATCCTTGCAGAGTGACGGGGCAGGGCAGAGTCTGTTGCATGTTTACATAAGGATAATCACAGTTATCAGTCTTATAGAAAGATAACGATCTAAGTACATTTTGAAAGAGCCCCATTCTTCTCCCTAAGGAAGGAATTTCAGCTCTGAAATGTTGCTGGTGTTTGAGGATGACTTTACAGCTATATGAAAACAAAGAAATTGAATTATTTTAAATCTGGGTGAGTGGACCATGTTTCCTATGTCTCATGTGATATTTTTGGCTCAGTAAGAACTGACTAATCCTTGATTGGAGTTTTTTCTCATTCACAGTACCATGGATGGCTCCGGTCTCCAGGGACTTACCTACAATGGAGGTAACACTGAAAGCGAGTCTGAAGTTTAACACATGGAAGAGTCTTCTTTGTGAGACTGTAGAAACTAGCACTGGCTTTTAAATCAGGACTGGACAGATTCATGAGGGAGAATGGCAGTAACACACTAGAGGTTCCCAAAACTGGAAATAAAGCCTGATTTGCAAGGGGGTTTTAGGCTTCAGCAGGCAGACAATATTTAAATCTGTAAAGAAAACCCAATTTCTTGTTTATATTTGTTGTAGTGTGAGGGATGAGCATCCTAAGTTAAGAGATATAAGCTTCTCCTCATGGAACTACGTGCCCTTTAAATCTCTCCCAACCATGTCTGAACCAATTTATACTCCCTGTCCTGACCACTGAATCTGTTTTTTATAGTTTGTGATTGATTGCATTACTGTGAGCATCACCATTCCAGTGCAAACTTTTTTAAGTGTAATTTCTAACATATAACAGGCAAAGATTGTTGCTGAACAAAGTATCTATTCCATTTGCAAAAGATAGAAAAATATATTTAGTTTCTTATTGAAATACATCAAGCTCCTAAGTAGTTGGCAGCTTCTGACATCACAGTACCAGAATTATACTGAATTCTTTTTTACTAGCTGTGTGAAAACCCACTTGTTTCACTGGACAAATGTTATGTTATGAAAGTAGAAAGCAATTACAAAACCAATCAAAATACAATACATAAAATAGGGTGTGCCATTGTTAGGGCACCGTGATTATGGTGTCGTAATGTGGGCGCTGCAACAAGGTCGTGAGCGATGGGAGTTCTGGATTTTAGAGTGTCCTGCACTCACACCATGTTGGGTGTCACCACAATTCTTCTGCCTTTCATGGCATTCCTGACCCAGTGGATCTTATATTTAGTTTAGGGGGTGCAGTGGGCAAAGCCCCTCCTTAAAAAGTAATTTTTTTCCAGACGGTCCTTGGGAACCTTAAGTTGCTGGCAGCACAGTGTAAATCTGTGATTGTGATGGCGACGTTTTGCTTGTGCCCTAATGTATGTTGCCCACATCTTCCATGCACCGTCAGGGGTGAACCCATAAAATTGTCAGCTGTCTATTAGAAGTAAACACCTACTCTTTAAGGGCTCCCTGCCATCCTTCGTAGTATCTTCCCTCCTTGCTATGGGTCAACTTGGTGACTATTCACTGCAGTGACTCTGGCTTATCCCTGTCTGGTATCAGGTGTGAGCTCCAGAACTGGGCACAGTACTCCAGGTAGGGCCTCATCAGTGACCTGTACAGGTGCAATATTCCCTCCTTCCTCCTACTGTCAAATCCCCTCTCAATGCATCCCATCATCCTTGTTGCTTTGCTATATGCCCTACTGCAGTAGTTGGCTTCTTTGAAGGAGTCACTGATAATGACTCTCTTTCCTCAGGTATTATGGTCAGCCTAACCCTCCCCCATCCAGTACTCTGTACTTGGGTTCCTACTCTCTATGTGCATCCTTTTGCACTTCTTGGCAATTCAGCTCAGCTGCCATATTTTGCACCTCTCCAGATTCTTCCTTAACTCTCCCACCCCTCCACATTGTTCTTCCTGGTGCATAGTTGTATGTCATCTGCAAAGTGACACATTGTCCTGGATATACTTCTCAGTGTCACTAATGAACACATCAAATAGGAATGACCCCAGGACAGACCACAGTGGCACACCACTCATGATCACCATCCTCTGATTTGACCCTGTTAACTACCATCCTTTGTTGTCTCCTCCCATGCCAAGTCCCTACTCATCTGATCAATTCCTTCTTTACTCCCAGGTCTTCCAGCTTTCTCAGCAGGCTCCTGTATGGCACTGAATTGAAGGCTTGGCTGAAGTTGAAGTAAATGTACCACCTGCCCTTTATCAACCACATTTGTGACCCAGTCAAAAAACACTATTAGGTTGGTCTGACATGACATCCCTGTCACAAAACTGTGTTGCTTGTTACCTTGAATCCCATTTCCCTCTAAGTAAGCCACTAGGCTTTTTTTCAAGAGGGTCTTAAGGGACTTACCAACAATGGAGGTAACACTGAAATTGAGTCTGCAGTTTTCTGGGTATTCCCTGTCCCCCCCTCCTTGTGGAGTGAACCCACTTACACAGACCTCCAATCCCTCAGCATTACACCAGATTCTGGTGAGCTTTTGAATAGCTTAACCAGGAACTTAGCAAGCTCTGAAGTCAGCTTCCTCAGCACTCTAGGGTGTAACTTTTAGTTAAACAAGTAGTACATCCTAGCCCCATTTCCAACTTGACATCTGTTTTTCCTTTACATTTTGGTATAATCACAGATGTGACCACAGAAGCCTAAAGGCCTTACATTTAAGATATTAATACAAAATTACAATCATTAGCAGGTTTAAAGCAGAGAGACATGGCATGGGGCTCTTTAAAAGCCTGGCCTCAAAGCTGATTGGCACAGGTACATAGGACTGAGAAATGCCTGTAAAAAATACCCCAAAGCTGCAAAAAAGAAATACCCTAGAACCCTTCAAGACAAGAACCTGTCTGAATCTAAAAAATTCTGGGTGCAAATAAATGCCCTCCTAAAGGGACATACAAGCTTTTCCAAGTATGACATTGTGGCACAATGTCAGTGCTACCACAATTAGAGGTGGACAAAAGGTGCAAATTCTGCTTTCACAGAACTTTCATGAAAATATGGAAATTTTACTGAATTTTCCGAACTTCTGCCATTGGCGAAATCAGAATCTTCTGAATCTGTTTGGCCGATTTTTGTCCTGTTCCACGGAATATTTTGATTGAACTGTGGAATAATACACATGAACTGCGGAATAATTGTTCTGAGGAATTTTTTTTCCAGTTTAATTAATTATTCCTCAGTATATGTAATTATTCTGCAGTTCATTGATCAATTCTGCAGACTTTTTTCTCCGCAGTTTAATACAACAATCCATAATTTATACATTTATTCTGCCATTCTAAGTTGAAATTTCAATGAAAGTTGCTAATTTGATTTCTGCACTTTCACGGAAGCAAAAATCCAACTTTTACAGAAATTTCCCGGGCAGAAGGTTTTTTCCCCACACCTCTAACCACAATCAACTAGCCACTGTCAGTGAAATGAATGACTTTTTCACTGACCTGGACAGATTCAAGAATCAATTACCTGAGTCCCTTCAGCACCCCCCTGCCCTACCAGTCCTAATTAGCCAGTCCCGGAATTCCAGTTTAGGCTGATAACTCGTAAAGAGGTGCTCAAACTAAGGCAGCTCAAGGTAGAAGGCTCAGCTGGGTTTGACAAACTTAAACCTAAACTGCTAAATCTGACTGACCCTGTAATTGCCTCCTCAACTGAATTGCTCTTTGACAGATGCCTTTTGGAAGGGAAAATCCCTGTTAAATGGAAGGTGGCCCTTGTGGTTACAGTACACAAGGGTGGCTCTAAAGAACCTGTATAAGATTACTGCCCCATCTCTCTTCTCTGCTCCCTGGTGAAAATCCAGGAGAGATTAGTTTACAACCAGTTTCAGGACTATGATGAGCTGAGGAGCCTTTGACTGACCATAGCATGGGTTCAGAAAGAACCATGAGACAAATACAGCCCTGGTCAGACTGACCACAGATATCCTAGGCACCATGGACAATGGGCAGCTGACATGTGCGGTCTTCATAGAGTTCACCAAAGCCTTTAACCTGGTCAGTCACAGTCTTGTGCTAGATAAACTGAAACAGCTGGGCCTTGACAGTTTGTCCCACTGGTGGTTCTCTGATTATCTCTCTAACAGGTTGCAACTGGTAAAACGGAAGGGAGCCGTAGCAGGACAGCATCTGATTACAGATGGTGCACAGCAAGGGTTCATCCTGGTTCCCCTTTTCTTTTCCCTCTTTGTAACTGACATGCCAAGGAACTGTAGAGAGGCAAACCTATTGCTTTAAACCTATGATGCTGTCCTTTACAGATGTTCCAAAAATGCCAACCAAATAAACTGTCAGCTTTCAAACCATTTTCACAAACTTGAAAAGTGATTTATGGATAGCAACTTGGTCTTAAATGCTAACAATACTAAGGCTATCTTGTTTGGCCGAAGGCACTTGGGTACAGTGCGTTAGCACATATTATCCATTGTATGCTGCTTGGATCTCACATTGAGATGGTGGAGTTGATTAAACACCTAGGGGCTCATGTGGGCCAAGAAATTACCTTAAAACCCCATATACAGCATTTAATGAAGTCTCTGCTCCAAACAATTGGGCTCCTTTACTGCCTTAACAACTTCCTCACTAAAGAGTCATGGCCAACAATTGCCAACAGCACACTTCTCCATGTCCTGTTGTTTGGTACCCCAGTACTACAATCTGTCTGAAGACGTGAAATGCAAGAGCTCAAAATACTATACAAAAAAGCTGGTTACTTTGACACTGGGACTTCACCCAGGCAACACCATTGCAAAGTTCTAGAATCACTAAACTGTCCCACACTAAAAGGTAGATTACAGTACCCCCTGCTCGATTTGGCATTTAAATTAATAAAAAGCACTACTACTCCTAGACTGAAGTAAGTTTTAATTGCTGAGCCCCAGAGAAAGACTCTCTGGTCCTCCAACTGACACTCCTTGAAGTACCCAGGGTGAGGTACAACGTGGGAAAAGCTCCTTTGCCAATATTGCCCCATCCCTGTGGAACAACCTCACACCAACCCCACAAGACTGTTCCTCACTTGGGGGCTTCAAGATAGGATTAAAGGCCCTCTTTCTTGAGTGCAACTAATGTACCTGCCTTTGCTGATTTGGTCTTTCCCTTCAACTGTGCTTTAATATTGCAAAACTATTGCACAGCCCAGGTTACAAGCCTTCTCAACTCCCTCCCACAAACAGGAAAGCAGCTAGCACAGCCCAGGTACAGAGCAACTGTGGAACTGTGTTAGCTTGTCGCTGCTTATGCAGTGACTGCCCCACTCACCCCCACCTCCACTCCCCACTTCCTGGGCGGACACTTCCCTTATAGGTAGTCCAGGTCACATAGCCTATCACATGACCCATCACTCCTGGGACTATCTCCCTATTCTCACTATTGTTTTTTATACTGCTTCACCACTAGGAGTCACTATTGTACATACCAAGTTATAGTACACCGCATCCTTAGCATAATTTAACCCTTTCTATATTAGTTCATAGCCCTGTCCTGTGCTAGCTCACTCTAAGCAGCCACAATCTAAGTGTTCCTCTCTACCTCATCCCACCAGGATTCGAATCCTCGATCTCCCTCACCGTAGTCGATGACCCTAACCATTAGGCCATCCAAGTGGCTATACTTTATCTAAGTTTTTATGCCCCTTAAACCCTATTAGTCCATGCCAGTTCTAGACTTTCTTGTGCCACCCCCCCCTTTCCATTACTGATCCTGAATCACGCGGCTGGTGTGTTAGTGTATCACTGCCCTACCCCCCCTACTCCACTAAGACTCACTATTTATATTTGCATCAGAGTACTGCTCCACCCAGCACCCCTATATGCTCTCCTGCTATATGACTGCCATGGAGGACCCTAAAGGCTTAGTAATACTTGCCCAGATCAAAGCGGCAATTATCTCTACTAGCTAATACAAGCACCAACCGAATTGGTGCTGCCCCCACCCCAACTATGTGCCCCCTCTGGGCCTGCCACTATGTTCAATATTACTGGTACTCATTGCCTCACCAGACAGCCTGGTCACCTTACCAGCTCGCTGTACTCACCCACCCTCTCCCTGCTAACCTGCCTTGCCTGCCACTATGCTACAAAATACATGGGCCAAATAGTATGCTCAAGCCAAAAAACAAGCTTAAAATATTTAAACACTTCCTACTAAGGATAGTCATGCTGCTCCTACTCTTATCAGGTAGCATCCACCCAAACCCCAGCCCGGTGCAGCAGCTGCACCAACATGGATCTAACTCTGGAATGCTAAAGCTAGCATCAATTAATATTTGCAGCCTCCTGGCCAAATATGACACTCTCCAAGTCTGGGTCACCCAACACGTGCTGTCAGTGGTAGAGACCTTGTTTTTTTACTAAGACCCCTGACTCTGCTATTTTCCTGGATGTATACAGCCTTCTTAGGCATGATAGGTTGGGCAAAAGGGGTGAAGGATGTGCTATCTACCTCAGGAACACCCCACAGGGGCATGACCTCCCCCACTGGACACCAGGAGAAAAATCCAGACCCTGGCCATACGACTACTCCTAGGTACCAATAGTAAGACTGTCACTGTAGTCTCTGTCTATGTCCCCCCTCGAAACCAGGCAAGTGGCATCAATGTGGTTACTGAATATCTGACCAATCTACAACAAAATACTGAAGTGGTGCTTCTAGGGGATTTTAATGTGAATTGGCTGGCCCCTGAAGCTGATCTCTTCAAGGATGCAATCTCCTCTATCAATGCTGCACAAATGGTTGATTCCCCTACCAAGGTTAACTACTGGACTGGCTCCAGTACACTGATAGATTGGATAGTTACCAACCACCCTGAAAGAATCACAGGAACCACAGTCCTCCCTGATGCAATTATCAACCATTCTCCAGTCCTTTGCCTCTGGTCAGACAAAGCTCCTAAACTGCCCGGAAAGACGGTAACACATCACGTCCTAAAGCCTGGGCAGCTCAAACATCTCAAGGCCTCCCTGTTACAGACAGACTGGACCCCTATCAATGCTGCTCAAAATGTAGACCAAGCCCTAGAACATTTCATTGCTAAATTCAACACAATCTGTGATAACTATGCCCCTGTAAAAAAGCGGCAGGTGAAGGGCTTAGTCAATCTTTGGATTACCCCAACCTTCCTAAATCTCATGGCCAACATAGATAACCTCTGGCATTGTGCTCAAGCCACTGGCAAGGAAGTTGACCTGCAGCAATACACAGCTGCTAGGAATGCCAGTACCAGAGAGTTCCACCTAGTGAAATTCAACCACTTCAAAGAGGAGCTCACAATTTCCTAGGGGGATAGCAGGCAATTCTGGAGTAACATCAAAGACATCATGGGCAATTCCAATAAGTCATCCCCCTCCATGTTGGAGATAAATGGGATAGTCACCCAGGATCCCATGCTCATTGCCAACACTTTTAACTTGGCCTTCTCTGACCTGAGTGATATACTTCCCCCTGACTTCCTCAAAGTACCAGACAACTCAACTGACACTGGGAGTTGTGACACCCCTCTAGGTCATCCTCCTTTCCACTTTAAGACAATCTCCCAGATGGAGGATAAAAAGTACCTGCTAAAGGTGCTTGTAAAGTCTAAGTTTAGTAGTGACTCACTAGACCTTAAGCTCATTAGTGAAACCATTGATGAAGTCCTAACACCTCTCACAAAGCTATTAAATAAGTCACTGTGCCTCGGCCAGTTCCCCCAGCAGTGGAAATCAGCCAAAATTACGCCTGTGCATAAACTTGGTGACCATACCCAGAACAATGATTACCACCCAAGCTCAAGCCTTCCCCCCAAAGGTGCTTGAATGTATTGTGGAGGATCAACTAAATGAGTACCTAGAGAAGTACCAAATCCAATGCTCACAATAGCATGAATTCTGGAAGGCACATAGCACCATCACCGCCTTGCTTGAGTATACCTCCTTAATACATAATGTCCTTGAGTGAGGGATGCTTGTGGGGGCGATTTATATCGACTTCACAAAAGCTTTCCACAGTCAACCATACCCTCCTCCTAAACACCCTCCATGAGACTGGCCTATCAAATGGCGTATTTGGGTGCTTTTGTAGTTGCCTTGGAAGTAGGTCCCAACAAGTTAAAATAAGTGGTATCTTAACTGATAGGAGGCAAGTGTTATCTAATGTCCCCAAAGGCTCAGTCTTGGGCCCATTACTCTTTAACCTCTTCCATAATAACCCCCCCAAGGCATGCTCTAATAATATGCTGCTGTTCGGGGGTTGTGGGAGTGTTCAGTGAGGCACGTCATCGGAAGGTGGGCTCTCCCTACATTTAAAAGTTTGCGCTGCTCACAACTTTGGAGGAGCACACTCTGTCTGCAAGAAGCTGCCTGTTTTCTTTGTCTCCCTGCCATCCTGAGCCTGAAATTCATCTCTTCTCCCCCCCAGGTGCTGTTTGGGATGCTTTGCTGTTTGGGGTTGTGGGAGTGTTCAGTGAGGCACGTCATCAGGAGGTGGGTTCTCCCTACATTTAAAAGTTTGTGCTGCTCGCAAGCGTGAGCGGTTGCACGAGCGATTGTAGTGTTGTGGCGCCACTCGTAAGAGAAAATAATTTCTCCTGGTGCCTGTTTCCATTCTTTGGAGGATGTCTGTTGACCTGGACATTTTTTAAGTTTTTGATAAAATATTTGTTTTGGTTCAAGAAAGTTTCTGCTTAGTTTGTTATTGCATTTCAAAATGCCTTTCATATATGCTGTTTTGGTTTCTTTTGTTTTATGTCCAATTTAAACAGTTGTTTCTTTTGATAAAAATGATAGTTTTCAATTAGATTTTTCTTGCCCATACTGTACCAGTCATGAATATGGCTGGCCCAGGGAGGGTTTGTCCAACTTTGTTTCATCTGTGGTAATTATTGAACTTTTCTGGGGTGTTTGTTTTACTCTCAACCTAAAAGTTTGTCAGCCTGTTTGTAAATTAGTTAAGACCCTTTCAAAGAGGGAAAGACAGTATGAGAGTGGGACAACTCATAAAAGGTTAATATAATAATGCTGCTACTTTTAATATCAGGAACTGTGCATCCCCACCCTGGACCTAATGTTTTTCGAATAGAGGAAATTGATTTTAATTCAATTGGTTCTTAATTGGGTTAATTTTCCTCTTCACTTAGGCTTGCACACCTTAACATCCAGAGTCTGCTCCCTAAGTGGACCCAGTTTGTTGTATGGTCTCAGCTTCACTCATTTGATGTAATCACACTTTCTGAAACCTGGCTGCATTATGGTATACTGGATTCTGAGATCCACCTTCCTGATTATAATTTAGTTAGACAGGATCAAGTGGGAAAAAGGGGAGGTGGAGTAGTAATGTATAATCATTGCAGACTGGATTACAATGTTATGGATCATTCTTTGGGAAATTCAGGATGTAATGTGATTTCTATTGATTTGGTTTTAGGACACTGTAAACATTTGATTCTTAGCACAGTATATCCCCCCCCCCCCGAGTAGAATATCTAATGGTCTTGAATTGTTAACCTCCTTTCGCGAGGTTATGTATAATAAAGAGTGGATTGTTTTGGGCAACTTTAATTATAGTTGGGGTGGGAGCCTGAAGGGTGAAGTTAGAGAAATTTTGGTTGATCTTGGTGTTAAGCAGTTAATACAGGAAGTCACAAGGCCTAATTATACAATGGCAAGAAAGAATCCTAGACTCTGATTGGTCAGTGTATGCCTAAGACAGTGATGTTATTACACAATAACATCACTGTATGGATGAGCATATGCTTGAGCTATCTTTTTTTAAGAAACAAAGATATACTGCCACACTAAAAATCTTCTAAAAACATTTTTTTAAATGTTTTTTATTTTGTATAAAAATGAGCCATTGTATAATAGCAATAAGGCACTCCAATGTGTGTGTTATTGTGTAATAACGTCACTCCTGGGGTGGTGGAAGCACTCGGCTTCGCCTCGTGCTTCAACCCTCCCCAGGAGTGACGTTATTACACAATAACACACACCCTGTCATGCCTTATTGCTTAATTATAAAACGGCTGGAGGGACTGTTCTAGATTGGATTTTGGTCTCTCATGCAGACAGGATAACCAACTGGAAGGTCATGCCCAATGTTATGAGTGACCATCATCCTATCAAATGTGAATGGTTAGTTAGATGCTTAGGGGGCCCCTTTGGATATACTGGGGTTTGGATATTTTTAAAAGGGTTGCTTTACAAGTAAATAGGTTAAGTATGCACAAGTCCAAAATGCACCATTCTGCGATATTCAGCAGGGAGGCAGTTACACCACTGGCATCAGGTTGCGTAACAGAGCAATGCAAATGAATGCAATGCTCACCAGGAGGGGAGGATCCATGCATAACCCGCGCAACCCGATATTCAGTCGGGTTGTAGAGTTGTGCATGCGCAACCCCAACCTGCGCCTGGCCAACCTTGGAGCCCAAAAAAAAGGTTTATGCCAGGCCACCACAGGTGAGCTGCTGCATTGCAGGGCGCAACGCAGCAGCTGCCCCTGGCTGGCCCCCCGACTCTTCCCTGTGCCCCCACCAGGCCCATTGGCTGTAGCTCTGCACCAATGGGCGTAGCCCTACCGACAGTCAGTCGGCGGGCGCGGGCGGCAGGTGGGTGGATGCTGTCGCCCACCGCCGCGTGGGGAGCAGGTGGAGGGTCTGTGGTGGGGGAACACTAGACACCAGGGAGATGTTTGGGGGTTTGTGATGATTCTGCCCGCCGATCGGGCTTTACGGTCCACTGACCACCAGGGAGATATTTGGGTTGGGGTTATCATTCTGCCCGAGATCGGCACTGGGGGTTCATATAAGCTATGCCCGCATCGGGCTTCGGGCACGCGGTGGGAGGGGTGTTACATGTACCCGTAATGCCCGCATCGGCGCATTGTGCATCGGGTCCTCGGCGGCTGCTGCCTGGCAGGGGTGGCCAGGCGTAAGTCCTCGATCGGCGCATCTACATGCAATGGTATGCAAATGGGGCCATGGCAATAGATGGCAAATGGCCCCCTGCGCCTTGTATAAATTATGGCCCCATTTGCATGTCACCTTTGAATATCGGAAATTTGCGATGGCGCAATGGTACTCGCGCCCACCGCAAGTTTAATGCTCATCTCTGGCAACTTGCGGTGGCGCAGTTCCACGGCGCCTACGCGCAAGTGTTGTGGCTGGGAGTGATATTCAAAGGAGTTGCGCTAATATCACCCCGGCCCCACCCCTGCGCAACTATTTTGAGCAGCGCAAGGGCTTGCGCCTCAGAATGGCGCAGTTTGAATATCCAGGCCACTGAGTGTAGGAATTTGAGTAATCTGACTTCTCAGAAAATAAAAGACTTGTCAAATGAAATAGACTGGTCTCCTTTTTCTTTCTGCACCAATATTGATGCAATGTGGAATTTTTTCTGTATTGCTTATAATGCTATTGTTAACAGGGTTTCCCCCCATAAAGAAAGTCAGGATTAGATCTCATAAACAAGAATGGGTTACAAGGGATCTTTCCTCTCTAATGAGAAAACGTGATAAGTGCTGGAAGCAATACGGGGTATTGCAGAGTTCTGTTCATCTTCAGGAGTATAAGACACTTAGAAATAAATGTAAATCTGAAGTTAGGAAGGCTACGGTTGCCCACTGTCTTAATGAGCAGATGAATTCAAGGGGCAATTCTAAAAAAACGTGAGATCTGATTCATAAAATGATGAAATCTAGATTTAGTAGTTGCCGTATTGGTCCTTGCAAGAATAGATCCAGAAGCAAATGATTTGATACCTTTTAATGGACCAACATAGATGTAACAACAAGAACAAAGTGCTCTAGCTTTCGGACCAACCAGTCCTTCTTCAGAAGCTCATGGCAGTTGTTTAGAAAATACAATACTTATAACAGCTAGATAATGCAGAAAAACAGAAAAAATCCCCATTGGTTTAAAATACTCATTTAAAAAACCAGAAGATGATGTCAGAGAAGTTTAACAGTACAATACTGCCCTCAGTCCGAATGAACCTTGGTTCAGATGTGCTTATGCAACACACATGCAAAGAATCCTACTGCACATAAATTTAATTGACATAAGATAACACTGCTGAAGCAAATAACTCCCAAATCAAGCCATGAGTGTCACAGTCAGTATAAGGATGTGATTACTGAAAGGCAACCCCACCCAGCTTAAAGACAAACTAAGATAGTTATAGGGCTCATGAAATTACAATGTATGCATTAAAGACAAGAATTACCAGTAAAGTTGTCTAAAAACATCAGTGCACACTGTGTGATGTAAACATAGTTGGACATGCCACCCAGCTGTATTCTCAAGCTAAATAAAAGGCCCAAGAAATTACAAAACCTCAGGACTATATAAATGATAATTTAAATATAAATTGATAATATTAGTGTTAAAAAACTCTAGTCGAGGAACCTCAAGGAATTCAGACCATGCAGCCTGATATGTACTGATGTCAATATATACTGAGAATGTAGCAACTTCATGTACCACAAGTGTCAAGGAATCTGAAAAGAGATAAAAATGTAATTTATCTCCTCCTCCTGTTCATACAAACAATACAACCTAACCCACCCCACATCACAATAATGTGGGTGGGGGAGATACATAGCTTAAACGAGATGTTGTCTCTCTCTCTCTCTCTCTCTCTCCCCCTCCTTTTTCTCTCTCTCTCTCACACACACACACACACACACACACACACACACTCAATCTCTCTCCTAGTGAACCTATATAAACTTCAGTAACTGTAATAGTTCCCCAAAGGAATACAACTAGTCATGAAATCCTGAGTAAATTACTACAATATTAGCCTAATGTAAAAAGATATTGCAGGACCCCAAGCAAATGAGATCACACATCCCAATATGTACAGAGTTACAAAATTATATATAACAGTATAAGATAACACTCCTGTATGTACACTAGCAGGCTGGTAATCTGAATATGGTGCAATGGAATCAATCCTCCCCCCCCCCCCCACTCCCCACCCCCACAGGCAAAGATAAAAAGTAAGGAGAAATTCTTTATGTGTGTGAAATAAAAATAGTAACACATTATAACTCCATATAGCTAAATAGAGACTTACCTCAAAGTGACAGCAAGTCCCACATCTGTTATATCACATACCTCACAACACATACCACACACATACATACACACACGCATCCACATCTCACACATGCTGAAGTCCTATAATATGTCAGTTTGAAGAAGAAAAGGTCTGTGGATGTTAGTTTCTGTAGTGTCCCATAAAGCCAATATCCAAGTTCATCCCATCTGCTACCATATTGAGATGTAAAATAAGTTTAATCTCAAAAGCTCGCTCTGTTGTGTGTTTTGAGATTTCCTTTAAGACCATTACTGACATATCTGAGACTGAGTGGTCAGGCTGGGAGAAGTGATGCCCACTGGTTTTTCAGTCTTCCTTGCTGTAATAGTATGTCTGTGTGAGTTCATCCTAGTGCAGAGCTGTTGGCGGCTCTCCTACATAACCTGTTTGTGGACATCTCTTGCACTGAATGAAATAAACAACATGTTGTGACATGCATGTATAACTCCCATGCACCTGAATTGTCTGTTTTGTGATGTAACCACACAGTCTGAGGTAGAAATGAGCCACAAGTCTTGCAGGGGCATCATAGAGGGTCGTGTGCCATTGTGTGACATGGTATTCTGTTCCGTGAAAGTCTGCTCCTAATAATTAGGCTGGATAAATTTGGCGGTTGTTTAAAAGATAGTAGTGGGAGTTCCTAAAAATACAATTAAGGGTGTCATCCTCACTAAATATTGGGTGTAGATCTTTAATAATCTTATGCAGACGTTCAAGGTCTGATGATATGTGACTACCAAGGGTATCCTTTCTGTAGCTGTCTTTTCTTTATATTGAAGTAGTTGTTGTCTTGGTACTTGTGCTGCTCTGTTCTGTTATCCTGTCAATTTCCCTGGAAGAGTGTCCCTGCTCCATAAAGGTGTTTTTCAACATAGCTAAATGTGTCTCTGTCATCCTCATTTGAACAAATACCGATAACATGAAGTGCTTGACTGTATATGACAGATTTTTTGTATGGTTTGGGTGATTACTTTTCCTGTGCAGGTATCTCTGTCTGTCTGTTGGCTTCCTGTAAATACATGTATGTAAGGTTCCATCCTTAATGATGACTGTGGTGTCCAGAAAGTTAACCTTGGTGGTAGAGTACTCCAAGGTAAGCTTTATAGTAGGGTGGAGATTATTAAGTTTGTGATGAAAATCTTTGAGTGCATCTGTGCCTTCCGTCAAGATGATAAACAAATCATCAATATAGCGAAATAAGCCAGTGGTTTGTGGGGATACTGCCTTAAAAATCCTCCTCCAAGTCAGCCATAAAGAGATTAGCATACTGTGGAGCCATTTGGTGCCCATTGCTGTTCCCATAGTTTGAACATAATGTTTACCATTGAAGTTGAAGTTGTTATGTGTCAAAATGAATTCCATAAGTTCCCCACCACTCCAGGGTTGATGTTTTGGTCAGGTCCTTTCTCATGTATGTATTTAAGGCATGCTGCAATGCCATCTGTGTGTGGAATATTAGTGTAAAGGGATGTTACATCCATTGTCACTAAAATGGTATCAGGTGGTAAATCCTTATAACCAGAAAGTACACGCAACAAGTGTGTAGTGTCCTGGATATAACTGTCTCTTTCCATAACCAGCGGTTTCAAAATGGTCTCTATAAACCCTGAGATCCCCTCAGTCAAGGTACCATTACCAGAGACTATGGGTCTCCCTGGATTGCCAGGTTTATGTATTTTAGGCAGCATGTAGAATGTCCCTGGCTTTGGTTCAGCAGGAATGAGGTGAGCTAGTCAAATCCAAAACAATAAGTTTACAATTAAAAGTAAAAACTAACCATACTGAACATTCCATGTCTCAGTTGTACTTACATGTCTCCATTTTATGGCACACCCGATCTTCAAGAGATAGTGTATAAGACTGTTTATACAAATCAGAACGGTGAGATTGAAAAGGCAAATTAAGCCAAAATCTCAGGCTCAAGTTAAAGCTGGCCTCAGTGTCAGAGACTCTAACCTGGAGCTGTGTCTCAAGTGGGAGTGGGTCAGATAGACTGGTATAAATGATGGTATCATCTGCACATTTTAATTTCATTTTTCATTTTTATTTTTTATTCTTATAAAACCAGATGAGCAATACTGCCCGTTTTCACAGGTGACAAGTCATATCTAAAATACAATACAAAATATTAAGTACAAAAGTACAGAGCAAACAACTCAATCCACATAAAGTGCATGTGCTGTTCAATACATGAATATTACAACACATTAGCATCATTTTTTTTCTATTACCTTACTATTGTCTTGATCTTTTTATTGGTCATGTTTTTTGAGGGATGTATGAATTTGTCTCCACACCTCCATGTTCATTTCCCCCAGTCTAACTTGTTTTTTTACCATGTTTTGATGCACTTAGGCTATACCTCTGAATAACATACCTAATCCCCGCATCTAACCCCCACCATACTTGGGGCATGTCTAAAACAATAACCCTAGCTGGGAAGGCAGAGAATAGATTCTGTCCCCTTTATTCACCAAGATGGACACAGTATTAGTGATCCGTCCTTGGTTTCCGATGTCTTTAATAGACATTTTAGGAACCTTGGTCCCTTTCAAACTCCCATAGTCCCTGATAGTGGAATCAATCCTGACAAAGCTTGTAATGACATCAATCCTAAGTTTTACTTTGAATATGTCACTCCTTCCTTAGTAAGAAAATACATTCTGGAAAATAACCCAAGACCATTTCAGGGTAAGAATGGAGTGGATTTCAGGATCATTAAATTGGGCATAAATTGCTTTGTTTACCCTCTTACTCATATTTTAAATTTTTCTTTGTGCTATAATGTTTTTCCTTCTAGCTGGAAACTAGCTACCATTAAACCCATTTTGAAGAGTGGAAGTCCATCCGCTGTTTCAAATTATCGACCAATATCCCTCTTGTTACCCATTTCTAAAATTCTTGAAAAAATTGTTATGGATCAAACTCCGGTCTTTCTTGGGAAATATTCCCTTCTTTCACCCAATCAACATGGCTTTAAGACAGGTTTTAATACCAAACTGGCCCTGGTGGGGTTCTCGGGCAGTGTACATGGTGCACTCGATAGAGGATATTCATGTGCGGCACTGTTTGTGGACCTCACCAGGGCCTTTGACCTGGTTGAATTTGATCTTCTTCCTTGTGTTCTCCGTGGACTTCATTTTTCTGGTGAGGTAGTCAGTTGGTGCCAAAGTTATTTATGCAATACATTTCATAGAACAGTCATTGGCTTAACCACTTCCCAGATACTCCCTTCAGTCTGTGGTGTACCCCAGGGTTCAATCCTGGGGCCATTAATTTTTTCATTTTTTATGAATTCTGCCCCTAGGATTTGTACTCAAACTGAGATGATTCTTTATGCGGATGATGCAGTTATTTTCTGCTCTATTCCCAGACCTGAGACTGCCCTTTCTTGTCTTCAGACTGACTTTGGGCTTCTTCAGGACTGGCTACTTCAAAATCATTTGGTACTTAATTCAAAAAAAACAAAGGTAATGTTTTTTTCCCGTAACATGAAAGAGACTCTTAATTTTCCACCAATTATTGATAAAGGGGGTAATATAATTGAATTTGTTTCAGTTTTTAAATATTTAGGAATTATTTTAGATACTCAGTTTACTTTTGAACTGCATATTCAAAGTCTTAGGAAAATTTGCATCTAAGGTTGGGTACCTTGTATTAGATTAAGCCAGTTTCGACTCTTGAATCCAGAAAACCTTTGGTTCATAGTTTTCTGTTTTCAGTGTTGGACTATGGTATTTTGATTTACACTTCTTCTTGTAGCAGTGCTTTAAATTGTCTCCAAGTAACATACCATTTGAGCCTGAGATTTTGGCTTAATTTGCCTTTTCAATCTCACCGTTCTGATTTGTATGAACAGTCTTATACACTATCTCTTGAAGATCGGGTGTGCCATAAAATGGGCACTTTCTCATATAAAGTTAAATCGGGACTTCTTCCCATATCTGTTTCATCAATGTTTCCCAGGGCTTTGAATACTGTATTCACTAGATCCCAGTTTAAATTCAAGTTTAAGATACCTCTATTTATGAAGACTTTTGGGCAAAGGTCTTTATTATTTAGAGCCACAACCTTTTTTAATAAGATACCAACCGAAATTGTCAAAAGTAATTCTATTCAGTGTTTCAAGAGAGGTCTAAAACACTGTATCATCTCTAGAAAACGAATGTGTTGTAATATTCATGTATTGAACAGCACATGCACTTTATGTGGATTGAGTTGTTTGCTCTGTACTTTTGTACTTAATATTTTGTATTGTATTTTAGATATGACTTGTCACCTGTGAAAACGGGCAGTATTGCTCATCTGGTTTTATAAGAATAAAAAATTAAAATGAAAAATGAAATTAAAATGTGCAGATGATACCATCATTTATACCAGTCTATCTGACCCACTCCACTTGAGACACAGCTCCAGGTTAGAGTCTCTGACACTGAGGCCAGCTTTAAAAACCATAAGCTGCTAATGAATTACAAGAAGCCCAAGACCATGACCATGCTGTTCTTTAGCCCGCACAACAGGTACAAATGCACAAACTAACCATACTGAACAATAAAGACTCACCGCTTGAACAAGATCCACATTTCAAGTACCTTGGGATCATGCTGGATGCCTCCCTCTTCTATGGTACACATGCTAACCTTGTTGCAAGGTCAGTTAATACCAGGATAGGACTGTTATACAGGCACAGGCACTGCATGATCCCAGTTGTGCTCCGGACTGCCGTAACTAGTTCAATTCTATCATTGACTATGGCTTAGTTGTTTATGGAGCAGCCATGGACTCCACATGCAAAAGAATCTGCACAGCCCTCAACAAGGCATGCAGGCTGATTACTGGAGCTCACAGGCTAACACATACTTGTTATCTGTATACAGAGACAAACTGGTTAAACTTAAAGGGCAGAATCACTTACCAGATCTGTCTTCTTGCAAAAAAAAAAAATCAGTCTTGGCCAGTCTACCCGTCACTCAGAAATACCTAATCCCCGCATCTAACCCCCACCATACTTGGGGCATGTCTAAACTGGTGTATCGAGTTCCTTTTTGCCGTGCCTCATAGGCACAGCATTGCTTTTCATACAGGGCACTCTGCTGGCTAAATATCCTCCCCACTGGTATTTGGAAGGAGTCCAGGATTGGCCCTTTTAATTGTAACCTTAGGAAACATCTCTCTGCACTTAGTAGCTGTGACTGCAAACTATAAGTCGCTCCTCTCCCTATGTGGCACCTTTCCTTTCCTTTCCACCCCTTAACACCCTTCCCCACCCCCTCCCATTTTGCTCATTCCCCCATCCCCTGACCTCTCCCCCTCATACCTCAACCCCCTCCTCTCACTACCTCCCTCTCACCCATCTACTCTTGATACTGCCTCCCCCACCACTACCCTGCCTCTAAACCCTCCTCTACCCCACCCCTTATGGTATTCAATATGGTATCACCCCACCTACCCTGCCCCTCCCCATCATGCCTGCACTCTCCCCATTACTTCCCACCCCCTTATGTGCCCATCATTTTCCCCTCTCCCATCGTACTGTACACCTCACCCCCGCCCTCTAACAATGCTTACCTCCGGCAGTATCATTTTTTTTCTATTACCTTACTATTGTCTTGATCTTTTTATTGGTCATGTTTTTTGTGGGATGTATGAATTTGTCTCCACATCTCCATGTTCATTTCCCCCAGTCTAACTTGTTTTTTTACCATGTTTTGATGCACTTAGGCTATACCTCTGAATGTACCAACATGACGATATTCTACCCTGCCTCAGTTGTACTTATCTTTTTGTTATTGGATTGTATGTCAGAATTATTGTTTTTATATGCCATTGTATTTATATGTTTTTCCAATGTGGAGCCTTTGTAAAAGAGCCTCTGGTTCAAAGGAATTATAATCCAAGATATAAATAAATAAATAAATTTAATTAAATTTAAAAAAAATCTGTACATGTTTCTCAAAAACTATCTCTGAAACTGACCTGGTTGGTCAGCTGTTTGTATGATCTACCAGACCATTGTTGTGCTTATCCAATCTTCAGGGAAAGTACGTAACCTTGTTGTAATATCACTGTGGTCCCCACATGCACTGAATCGCAGCTGTATGTAAGCCATGGTACGTCACTGTTGCTTTGAATGGGTAACCCCAAGGTTGTGCGATCCTATGGGTTACTACCCCTGCCTGTGTGATTACGCACAGATTGAGCTCAGTGAATGGGTGCTTCCAACCAGAGGTATAGTCTTGGGGTAGCAAAGCTGCTGTTGGTATAGCCCTCCGGGATGCTGTAACCCCCCACCAACCCCTCTAGTGGCCTAAACAGTTTAGCAACAGAACATTCACATTTACCATATGACAGTAATGATATGCTACACTCCTTGCACTTACCACCCGGGCTGGATCTTCCGTAATTGCTTTGGAGACCCCCTGGAAGATAAGACCAATGATGCAACAATACCATAGCAGTACTGTATACCCACCAAGAAGGTACACAATAGCCAGATTAAATGTAAAAACTAACAATCTGATTTATTCAGGGGATGTGAAAAAGAGTGGGGCATAAATCTAACAAGTAATTGCAGTTCTGATTAAAATTCAGGTTGATTAAAGCATGCACAGTGAGTCCCTATGACACGGTCCCACAACCTGGGGTACCCAGTATATTAAACAGGCTATCCTGCAGCATTGCCCAAGGTAGGCCAGCACTGCAGCTGTTGTTGGGGCCCTTAGGAAAGAAAAGAATTAACATGCACTCAACCCAAAATTTGTAATCCTGAGCTGAATGGCTCAGTCCATTGCAATTAACCCAAAACAAGTAAATTAGATGATACACAATGATCATGGCTGATGTTGCAGGGAGCTACCCTGTTTGTACTCACACTACCCAGACCAGGAGGATGATCCAACTACATGAGACCTGTGCAGATATTTTGTGAAGCACGAGGAAAGGTTCCCTCATGGTCCTCATCAAAATGTTGGTCTTCAGGATGCAGGAACAGTTCAAACACTGGCCGAAACATGCAAACCGGACGTCTTGAACTAGCCAGCTGTGCAAACACTTCGGCACACTAAGCACATTTATATGTAATGCTTGTCCTTTTCTGGTTCTTCTAGCCAGCTTGCAGGCTGATCCTGTTTTTCAGCTTAATTGCTGCTCAAATCCCTTGCTGCTGTGACCCCAACATGGGCTGACTGGACACCCTGGACCCACAGACTAACGGCTGATAAAGTTTAGGCCTGGCAGGCCTAACCTCTGAGATCTGGCAGGCTTCCCAGAGGCACACACTGAACTCCCGGGCAAATCTCTAAAAACTGAAGATCCTGAGCAGTTACTCACTTTTATATGGGGCTGAGGTCTAGAGAGCCTATTAGCTGCCAAAACTGTCCTGAACATTTCCCAGTTGTTAATTGGCTTGCTTTTTGGCACCTAGATTTTGTCCCAGATAATTCCACATAAGTCTCTGGCAGTTCCCCAGAAGTCCTTTTGTTAAATCCTGGCCGCTGGTTGGTTGAAAGGCACATAGATGGTGTCTGCAGTTCAAGTTTAGGCAATCTATTTCAGTGTCCCCATATATTAAAGTTTTCGACAGCCAGTAGTTTAACTTTTATTTAATAATGTCCCCACTATTTTGCAGCCCCAACAGTTCTCTCTTAAGCAAGTCCACTATTAAGTTAATTAAATGTACCCTCGGGAAGTCATGGCTCCCGTAACACTCTGCCCCTAGAACACAACAGGGCTCATGAATATTTATTAGGACTTCACTGCCCTGACCTTTGCCCCTAAGCTTTCAGTGCCCCAGAAGCAGCCCTTGTGGTGTCTGCCTATTTATTTATTTATTTATTTAAAAATACTTTTCCCTTGCTTATAGTGTCCCTGGTGCCTTCTAACATACACATGACACCAGAACCATTAGGAGCAATTCCAGAACTGTGACCACAATGGCGATCGGATAAATAGTGTGCCCCTATGATAGTGTGAGTGGCATCACTAAAAACATGCCGACAATTCGCAATTGGATTTGCGAACCCTGCAGGGCTCAATTACCTAAGGGAACACTAGGGGGAAACGGCAAAGTGCTGTGAAGAATGGGCAGATGCCAGGAGGCAGCAGGAGCACAACCGGAGGCATTAAGATAAGCCCCCAATATGGGGGGAGGCATTACACTCTCCCCTGCCTAGGAAAGCTTGACGTCCATGCCAAGTCTATAATAGACTGGTAGCCATAAAACACATTACTAGATATACTGTACCCTACTGTAAACAGACATCTGAATAGCAATTTCTCCTATAACATTCTCCTATTTGTATTTTCTCCTTTAACAACCTAGCTAGGCAGATAATAAATAAGTACAAGGTAGCATGCTATCAATTTGATCTTACTTAGCATTTGGATGTCCTATACTCAAAGCATTGTCATGACATTTTAAATTCACTTGGTATACCTCAGCAGTTTAGAATTCACATTCTTTACATCAGACATTATCACATATTCAGTAACGTTACCATTTACCACATTCTAGCAGAGCATTTCACCTTATTCCCATCTTTTTAACTTCATACCCCTTGTTACATTGAATGGGCACCTTAGCTTGGGTGGAGGCATTGGTTTGGGTGGAGGCAGTGAACACAATTTTGGACAAGGAATTTGGTGTGACATAGACTCCTTTGTGCACAACATTCATGGGCAAGTTAACAGGCTGTCCTGGGGTGTCATACATGTGCTTTAAGATTGGCTTTACAGATCTTTCTGAGCGACGTGGCAAAGTTGGCACTGGCACTTGCACTTCAGCTTCGGCATTCAGGTGATTGTCCAGCAATGAAACAGCTTCAGAAGAAATGGGTTCCACTGCACTTTCTTGTTATTAAGTACTAGTTTCAGATTCTTTGGTCTGAGCACCGCTATCACTTTCTGGCTCTTTAGGCTCACTGGCATTTGTCAGAGATATTTCTGCAGAGTCAGAATCATCCAGGACACATCTTTCTGGTTCTTGAACAGGATTACTATCATTAGAATAGAACCATTCACTTAGCCCACTTAGTTTATTAATGCTTGCATGGTCACTTGTAGAGTCATTACTTGCTTCATTGTGTTCAGGTTCACTGATTGCCATCAGTTCTACCATACAAAGGGATTCAGCCTCTCCAAGATCCACACTGTGAGCATCACTTTCTGGAGGTTCAGGCACAATGGATGAATTGGGATTTGTTTAAACAGCTGGAGGTTCAGGGTCATCACCGTAGTTAATGGAGGGAATTCCCCGGAACACTCTCTCAAGGTCAAAAGATGGGTAGAAGGCAGTACAGAATTCACTTTCATTATCACTTTCAGACTCAGCATTTCAGTATCTGCAATGTTAGCAGGATTGGAGACTATATTAGGAGCAACAGGCTGGGAAGCAGGAGTTTGCTGATTTTGTTGCTTGGCCTTGGTAACAGACCTATTTACAGGGCACCGAGGAGCTTCAGTCTCTTTAATGTTATTGACTACTATTTGGAAGTTAGGTAACAGGTACTTTCTGTGAACGGTTTTAACAGCATGAGGATCCCATTCTGGACATACATTATACACAGGCAGATTCATAGGTTCATGGATTCATAGTTGTTTACAAGTTCAGGAGGCAATGCCTATATATGAACTCGCCACCCAAAGGTGGATTAGTTATCAATATACGTGAATTTAGTATTACCCATAAAATTGTCCAACAAACTTTTAAACTTATCCATTGTCTTACTCTCCACAATATGAACTGGAAGAGTATTCCATAAATTAACCGATCTCTGCGAAAACCAATGATGTATTTTTTTTGTTCTACAAGTAGTCCCTTTTAGCCTAAAGTTATGTGATCTTGTTTGTGATATTGTAAAGTTTTTTTCTAGCCTTAAGGTTTCAACCAATCCAGGTTCATTAATGGCTTTGTAAATCAGATAGAGATCTCCACAAAGCTGTCTGTACTGAATAGAAAATAAGCCCAACAACTTCAATCTTTCCCCATATGGTTTATCAATCAGGCCCTGAATTTGTTTAGTCATTTTCCTCTGAAACCTTTCTAGTTGCTTTTTTCCGTAAAGAGTGTTAGGAGTACAAAAAGGAGCACAGTACTCCAAATGGGACCTGACTATGCTGGTATATAGTGGTAGAATTACTTGTGGTTGGCTACTTTTGATGTTTTTCCATATGCAACCCATAATTCTTGGACATTATTTAACTTTTAACATAGTATTATGATCAAAGCTCAGTTTACTATCAATGTTCACCCCAAGATCTTTTTCATTGTCAGATTCATGGAGTTTTACATTATTTATTAAGCAATCAAACTTCATATTATTATGACCAAAATGCATCACCTTGCATTTTTGTTCATTGAATTTCATCTTGTTTGTTATTGCCCATAATTCTAAAGATTTTAATTCTTTTTGAAGAATATTAGTTGCCTCCATTGAATTAACAATGCAACCAAGCTTACAATCATCTGCGTATTTTGATATCCACACATTCTCAGTTGTCTGCATTGATGCTATCAGAATGTTAAATAGCACCGGGCCCAAAACAGAACCCTGTGGCACCCCACTTGTCACCCCTACCCATGAAGACATTGCTCCTTTGATAGATGTGCATTGTCTACGATTAGTTAACCATGATTCTATCCATTTTATTATGCTTGATCATGTAGCTTACTACTATGTATGGAAGAGGACTCCAGCGGTCGGCTATTTTGTGTTTACCTGGAAGTTCAAAATTTCTCATTAGTACCCTGTCACCTGGGTGCAGCTCTTGGGCCTTAACTCGTTTGTCATGGAGAGTTTTGTTGGCCAGGTTTTTCTTTGCTGTCATGGCATTTGCAAGCTGATAGGCATGATCTAGTTGAGCTTTTACATTTTTAACATACTGCAGGTAGTTTTCAGACTGAACACCACCAGCAGACACTCCAAAGCACACATCCACCAGAAGGCTAGCTTCTCTGCCAAACATAAGGTGGTACGGTGAAGAACCAGTAGCATCATTCTTTGTGCAATTATAAGCATGGACAAGTGCGCTTATCAGTTGGTTCCACTTTGGCTTATCTTTAGGCTGCATGGTATCCAGCATATCAAGCAAGGTTCAGTTAAACCTTTCTGGTTGCGGGTCTCCTTGTGGATGATATGGGGTAGTTCTGGATTTTCTAACACCCCATAGGGACAACAGTTCTTTGATAAGTCTGCTTTCAATATCCCAGCCTTGATCTGAACGGAAACACTTGGGAGCACTGTAAAGTACATAAAACTTTTCAACAAAAACTTTGGTTACAGTTGAGGATTTTTGGTCTTTAGTTGGATAGGCCTGTGCATAGCTTGTGAAGTGATTCGTGACAACCAGTACATTAGCAATGCCTTTTAAATCTGGCTCTAAACTAAGAAAATCAATACAGATGAGTTCCATTGGAGCACTTGTGATAATATTGACCAGAGGGGCTGCTCTTTGTAGTGGAGGCTTGCACTGAAGACACCTACTGCAGGCTTTAACATGTTGCTCAATGTCTAGGCCCATTTTAGGCCAGTAGAAGCTTAAGCGGATCAGATCAAGGGTTATTTCACTACCCAGATGTCCCATTTGGTTGTGCAAGGCTTTTAAGACAATATTCTTGATCTTAGAGGGCAGCACTAGCTGTTTCCTTACAATTTCACCTTGGCTGTCAGTAAGCTCTCTGTACAATACCTGTTCTCAAAGTTTGAGTTTGGGCTCCTCTCAAAGAAGTAAAGCAGTCTTGGGG
Organism: Neoceratodus forsteri; assembly: GCA_016271365.2. Lineage (NCBI taxonomy): Eukaryota > Metazoa > Chordata > Ceratodontiformes > Ceratodontidae > Neoceratodus > Neoceratodus forsteri. Next base: position 1,406,869,547 of record CM028130.1, on the reverse strand, counting down.
TCCCTTGACCACATTTTGGAGATATTTTCCCCCTTTCTTAAAGCATCAACTATTGGTCTGATCATTGGATCATAGTACTGTTCTTTGCGGATGTCAACTGGAGTTGGCTGTGGTAAAGAACTGAAGTCTAAGGCTGTGAAATTACAGTAGGCAACTGGAATACAAGTCTCTGGAGGTCCCAAGCAATCTGCCAGACAGTTAACAGCTTCAGAGCACAGAGTTTCTTCCTGGTCGAACTTATGGCATAGTGCTTTTACAGGTTAACCAGCAATATGAACCTAATGTTGGTCAGAAACAGGTCTTCATGAACGAGCATCGGCATCTATGTGATTTAGGCCTGGTCAGTATTCCACCGCATAATCATAGGTTGCTAGAGGGGAAAGCCATCTGTGTCCAGTAGCATCTAGTTTAGCTGTTGTTTGAACATATGTTAATGGGTTGTTATCAGTTTTGACCAAGAAATTAGCACCGTACAAGTATTCATGAAATTGGTCAACTATGGCCCACTTGAGAGTGAGAAATTCCAAAATATGTACCAGATAGTTTCTTTCTGAAGATGTCAGACTTCTGCTTGCAAAGGCTATGGGATGCAGTCCTTCCAGGTATTTCTGATAGAGTACGGCTCTGAGGCCTCTCAAGCTGGCATCTGTATGTAATACACAGTGCTTTGATGGATCAGCATAAGCGAGTATAGGAGTGTGAGTTAATCTGTATATCATTACTTCGAAAGCAGTGTCCCAATCGAGAATCCTTCTATGCAGAAATGGCTCAATGAGTCTGAAATATGGTTTTTCAGTGTCTCTGTCAGAATCTTTCTTAAACTTTTTGTGAGTAGGTGGATACCCTTGAGTTAAGTTTAGTAGGGGGAGGATCACTTTGGTGTAGTCCTTGACAAATCAACAGTAATAGCTGCAGAATCCAAGAAACTTCTGAAGTTCTTTTAAGTTGTTGGGCTTTGGCCAGCTGGTTAATGCTTCCACCTTACTGGAGTCTGTTTGTATGCCTTTGGATGACACAATGTGTCCCACGTATTTGACAGAGCTCTGGTAAAACTGGCATTTATCAATGGATAACTTAAGATCAAACTCCTCAAGTCTGTCCAGCACTTTGAATAAGTGAGCCTCATGCTCCTCAAGAGGTTTGCCAAAGACTACGATGTCATCAAGGTAGATGAGACACTCCAAGAGATTCATATCTCCCACTGCACGCTCCATTAACCATTGAAATTTTGACAGTGCACCTGATATACCTTGGGGCATGTGAAGGAACTCATAGAAGCCCAAGGGACAAATGAATGCAGTTCTTTCCCTGTCCTCAGGAGCCATTGGGATTCGATAGTATCCACTTTGGAAGTCGAGAACGGAGAACCACTTACTCCCATTTAAACAGTCCAGGGTATCCTGTATGCACGTCATTGTATACTGGTAGGTAGGTAGGTAAAAATTTATTTTTAAACAGGTAATACATGTCATTTGGACAAAAGTCCAGCTTACAAGACAGACCTGTGCAATCCCTACCTAAAATACACACAATAAGGTTCCATGTTAACACATACACAAAACACATCAGCATAAATATTTCTGATATTACAAAAAAGTATAAAAGTACTTTCTTTGTCTTTGCATAAAGACAGAACTCTTATCTAACTTTACAGTATATTGAAAGGAGTAATCAACAATTACAGACATGAGTATTCAATTCTTTTATAATATGAACAAATGTAAAATGATTAGTAATTTCCCTTACATCTGCAGAAAGATTCCAAAAACTAGCAGCTTGATGAATTAAAGTCCTATCCCCATATTTGTTTCGTGATTTTTCTATGATAATCTTATTTAAATGAACTGATCTAGTTAGTAACCTTTTAGAATGTTGCTTCACTGGAAGCAGCAATAATGAAATTGGATGTATTAGACAAGAATATTTCATTTTATGAATTAAAATTAACCAATGACAAATATAATTTGTATCCAAGGGCAACCAATTTAATTTATTTAACAATAGACAATGATGAGTATGATAATTCCCCTTTAGTACATATCTGGCCACTCAGAAATAAGTTTTATCCAACTTGGCCAGGAGTGTTTTATTAGTTCTACTGTATATCAATTCACCATATCTTAGCACTGGAATAATTAAAAGTTCAGCCAACTTCTTCCTATCTATTAATGTTAAACATTTTGTAATTCTCCTTAGAGCCCCACCCTTTTATTCACTTTTTTTGCCAAATCCGTAAAATGGCAAGAAAAAGACATCTGCTCATCAAATATCACTCCCAAATAACTGTAATCCTTAACCTGTTCTAATTTAGTTAGATTTTTTGTATAAATTTGAAGTTTAAGAGTAGTATCACCATTGTTTTTTATAAAAATTTCATACATTTTGTTTTCTTTGTGTTCATAATTAACTTTGACCTGGTGAACCACCCCTTGATCTTTAAAAAAATCAGACTGCAGGTTCAATTGCAATTCATTGTCTGATTGACCAGATACAATAATTACCGTATGATCGGCATATGACCGAATTTCTGTATGCTCAGCCACTAGTGGAAGATCATTTATAAAAATAAGAATCAGAAAAGGTCCCAGGATCGATCCCTGAGGAACACCTCTGGTGAACCTTCTGCTCTCCAATGAATAACCCTGTGCCTCCACCCTCTGGGAGTGATTACCCAAATAAAATTTTAGCCAATCTAAGGCACCATCTCTGATACCTATCCCTTGCAGCCTCTCAATCAATAAGGGGTGGCCCACCAGGCAAAGGCCTTCAAAAGATCTACAAAAATTACAGCTGTCTCCATATTATTTCCTAAAAACCTGTTTAACAGATTGTTAAATTCTAAAAGGGATGTTGTAGTAGAATAGTTTTTTTGAAAACCAGATTGTTTTGAGGTTAACAAACTATATTTATCTAGATAATCCGTGACTTGTACAGAGATAAGTTTCTCCAAACTTTTTGATAAAAGAGGTAACAAGGCTATAGGCCTATAGTTATTTACTTCTACCACACCTCCCCCTTTATAGATCAGTTTTACTCTACTTTCTTTCCAAGAAAATTTGAAGACTCCAATTAAATACATAAGTAATGATTGATGCTATATTAAAGGCTGCCAACTTCAAAAACTTGTCTTCAAGGCCATCACTTCCAAAGGTCTTATGGATATTTATTTTTTGTAATACTGTATAAACACTGGTGACCATCAAAGTTTTAAATCTAAATGGGGGCAGTCCATCTTGTGAAGGTATTGTTTTTGTTTGTTCAAAATCTTGCTTATAAGAAATCTTACAATTAGGAAGATCAACAAAAAAATAATTTAATACATTAGAAATATCCTTTAGATTATCAGTAAAGATATCACCATTTTTTAGCCTTGTTATTTCCTCTGGGGAATTACTTCCTGGTTTAGTTAATTGTTTAACCACTCTCCAAAAATGTCTTGGGTCAGTACTCATGTCAATTTTATTTTTATAGTAAGAAATTTTAGAAGTTTTAACTAACCTTTTACACTTATTTCTAGCCGCCTTAAAAAGAAACTAGTCCTTTTCTAATTTAGATTTCAAGGCTTTTTTCCAAATTCTATTTTTAATTCAGATTTGCTTTAATAGTCTATCATTAATCCAAGGTAGTTTAAAAGGTTTTGTTTTAGTTTTAACTTTTGGTGCATGCAAATCGCAGATTTCTCCAAAAGGCTGTGTAAAATATTCAACTGCAGTATCAATATCTGGAATTAATGTGCAGAGATCCCAATTTTCCTTACCTATACTGTCCAAAAATCAGGTCTCTGAGAACTTTCTAAAGTCTGTAGACCAATTCTGGCTTTTATAAACTAAACTGTGCTGAAACTGGGACTGCGGCATAGTAACCCAAACCGGATTATGATCTCCAAGACATGGAGGTAAAATACCCGAAGCTTCAGTTACAATTTGAGTATAGACCAAAATTAGATCTAAAATAGATCCATTTGTTATATTAGATGTATATCTAGTGGGGCTTTTAATAAGTTGTTTTAGCCCTAGAGTAGTAACTATATCTTTTAAATATCTCCCCCGTGTATTTTTCCAATCACAGTTTAAGTCACCCATGAAAATCAAAGGCTTACTTCCCACTGTATCTGTTATTTTTGTTAATATTATTTCTAAATCTGATATATTTGCTTTGGGAGGTGAATAAACAATTGAAATAACCAACCCTATCTGCTCCAAATGCACTGCTAAAAATTCTATATTCTTATCACTACCTCGTAACAAAATTTCTGAGTGACCAAGAGTTCGCTTTACAAAAAGCATTACCCCTCCCCCTCTGGATTTTCTATCTGCCCTCCATACATAATAATTTTGAGTACCAAATTCATCATCATGATGTTTATTTGAAAGCCATGTTTCACTTAATCCTAGTACACATGGATCATGATTAACCAATAAGGTTGCCAAGGTATCGTTTTTCGCCCCAATACTTCGTGCATTGTCATGTAAAGTTTCATATTCGAATTTTCAGGCCCAGGATTCATTTCAATGTCTCCCCCAAAATTAATAACAAACAACAAGCCCCAGAAAAATTTGTAATTGAGGTATTAAACCTGTAGGGGTTTAAAGGTCTATAACAACATCCTAAGTTTTGCCATCTCCAGTAAACCTGAAAGGAATTTCTCCTCAGTTTATAACCATTATTTTTCTGTGATTGGGTATAAGAAATTAGCCAGTTTACTAAAAGTTTATCATTTATTGGTGTTTTAATTATATTAGACTCTTTTGTAGCAGCAACACTCAAGAGGGAGCAAAGAATCAAACAACCTAAAAGGTTTGACATCAACATTTTCAATATAAAATTTCCAAAGGTTAGAACTTATTTCTAAACACAATACTGTCCAACACCTAGATAAAAACAATGAACTTGTAAGCTAATAGATACCAATTTTTAATAAAAACAAAATGGACGTGAGAGAGAAACCTGCTTCAGGTGCACAGGAACAATGGCAGATGTCCAGAGTTTTGTTGTTATTCAGGCACGGTTCTTTTGTTAAGGGTCCTGTAATCAGCACACATGCAGACAGAGCCATTTTTTTCCCACACCACAACAACTCGGGAGGCATATGGGCTGTGTGACTCTCGGATGATACCAGCCGCTAACATCTCTTGTAGGTGATATCTGACATCGATGTTGGCAGGAGCTGGATATCTAGACCACTCCCTGAGGGGTCTCTTATCATGCAGGTGAATGTGGTGTTCTGTACCCATGACACACCCAAGAGAATACCTTGGTTCTCTGAGCCAGCTTGTTACCGATCCTGGTTCCCCATCTGTTTGGGATAGGTGATTCTCCAAAGTCAAACATGTCAGGTGATACCTCACATCCTTTGTCAGTTTTGCACTGGGATGGGAGCACAGCAGTGTTGGCACAATAGACTTTAGCCAGGGTGGGTGCATCCTCTGCATACCATGATGTCTCGGTCTGTAATATTTTGTATTCTGACCACCACTCATTGGGCATAAGCATGAGCCCAGACCGGAAGCACACTGGGTTTAATCAGCAGTCCTTCGGGTAATTTTCCCCTTGTCTGGAGTGTCCAGCATCAAAATTTTGTTAGTCACATCTTTTCGCAGGAACTCTTCACCCCAATACTGCATTCTGCATTTGGAGGGAATGTAATAGTAGCAGGAACCATTTTCCAAACCATCCCAACAGACTTATCTTGGTCACTTTCCTCAGAGTGCATTTGTTTCTCATAGGCCTTTTAGATCAGGGCATGAACACGCATGACTTTTCCTGTCTTTTTCTTCTGCCTTTCTTCACATAGCTGGGCCAAGTGTCCAAACACGTGCACGTTGGTGCCAATTAGTACAGGGATACCATCATAAAGTCTGGTAGAAGGGCAGACCAGGGCTAGAATCACCACAGAATCTCCTACACCAGCCACAGAGGATGGAAAAGAAAGCCATACCTTTAAAAAGCCACAATATGGCTACGATGTTTCACTTAACCCCCAAACATGCAGTCCATCAAGAAGTTGGAATGGGTAGTCAGATAAATGCTGCTCATACCAGTCTTGGAAAATTATTGTGACTTGAGACCCACTGTCTAAAACTGCTTGAGCCAGAATCCCATCTATGTGTACAGTAGTGTCCATGGAAGGGCCCACCAATTTGGACCAGTCCAGAAGGACTGTAGTAGGAACCTGGATGAATGATTTAGCCACAAAGAAATTGGAACTGGGATTTCCTGAATCTCTACTGCAATCATTTCCTGCACCCCTGTATAATTGTTTTGCTTTTTTGAGCTCCCCTTACAGTTTGTTTACCACCTTTTCCAGGTCCTTTTGAGACCGGCATTCTCTCTCTTCATATGCCCATCCTTTCCACAGTTGCAACAGATTATATTTTCTTTGGCCTGTCTTGGCTGAAACATATGCATTAGGAGCTGGTCTCAATTTACAACTAGGGGATTGGGAGGGGTACACATTTGGTGCCATGGCTGGAGCACTGACAACAGAAATTCTTGGTTCACCCTCTGTCTGCAGCGTCAAAGGCAGTGCAATATGTCTCAATAATTCTTTTAGTGTACCAGTCAATTCACTTATCTTAGTCTTTGAGCTGCCATTGGTAGACGATGCCTGAGCATGCACCCCCACTCCCATAGCAGACACGGTCTGAGAGGGACCAGGGTCTTTGTCTGTGGAAGGGGCCTTGGTAGGGGCACCAGCTTTCATTTCTCTGACTTCTCTCAGTAGCTCGGCCCATGACAGAGTGTCCTTAGCAGCCTCCGAGTGCTCGTCTGGCACTATATGCCTCCCTTGAACTTTACTCGCATGATCACCCTCTGTCACCTGGGCAGCAGATATGTGAGGAGACCCCAGAGATGCCACCTTTGCTCGACCCCCTGAATTTCTTTCATTAGTTCATCATAGGAGGGAAGGCAAATCCTGCCAAGTTGTAACTTAAGCAGCAATAATTCAGAAAATGGGGCAGACTTAAGTATCTGGTCCAATCTAGTGTGATCTAACTTGTCTGGGACCATGCTACCCTTCCTGAGGCATTCCTGTAGCACTTTTTCAAGTTGAGGTGCATACACTGGTAAGGGCTCCCCTTGATCTTGCTGAGTGGTTTTCACCCTCCACCACAGATCCTCATCAGAATCTGGACTCCTATATACATTTTCCAGTGCTGCCAAATAGTCCTCTGCAGTTGCTTCTGGGTTATTAGCCTGCTTGGCAAAGATAGTACCAAGAGCAGGACCACAGAGACTTTCACCCAACCTTTTTCTCTTCTCCACCTCAGAACATTGCCATTGGGTACCAGGGGGGCAATATAGTCTATCCAGGTCTCCCAATCATCCTCCGCCCGGGGGTTGGTGAGAGTGCCCAAAAACATCCTCAGCCTGCGGTAAGAGTTGTGACTAACTGCGGGCACAGGTGTGGGTGCAGTCTCTGCTGCGGGCACAGGAGCTGGTGAAGAGGCAGGTACTGGAACTGGCATGGGTGTCAGGGAAGGAACACCCACGGGGGTATGAATAACACTTTGAAGTCCTCAATTGTTTTACCCTCCTCCAGCAACAATTTGGCGAGCTTTTCCTCAAAACTTTAGGTTAAGAGTTGGAGCTCATTTTCTGAAGGGTCCTCCCTATCTTCAGTTAGCACCCTCCAAACAGCTTGAGACCCATCAACAGTAATAGTTTTGGGCACTTGAGTGCTGCCTATTGGGTTACCATACTCCACTAAAGCCATTAAAACTTGGGCAGTCAAATCAGCTTGTCAGCTTATCACAATAGTTTTTCCCAAACATTCAGTTTTTGAAAGTGCCCCTCTATAATGTCTTTACTAGTGCCCAGAGGTATATCCAGTATAAGCAAGGCATTCTGGGGGTCAATTTCATGCCCCGTACACCAACTGACTAACTGGTGTACAGCCTTTTTTCCAGCAGTACCCATAAAAATTCTATATGCACTTTTTGGTTTTGGCCACAGGATGTACTAATCCCAGAGATGCCTCAAAAGATGTAACCCCTAGGTGGTGCTATCCTATGGGCCATTACCCCTGCCTGCGTGACTATGCACAGGTTGAGGAGCCTGAACTCTGTGAACGAGTGCCTCCAGCCAGAGGTATGGTCTTGGGGTAGTGTAACTGCTGTTGGTATATCCCTCCGAGATGCTATAACCCCCCACCAACCCCTCTAGTGACCTAAACAGTTTAGCACCCGAACATTTACATTTACCATTTGACTGCATTGATATGCTCACACTCCTTGCACTTACCACCCGGGCTGGATCTTCTGCAATTGCCCTGGAGACCCCCTGGAAAATAAGACTGATGATGCAACAATACCATAGCAGTACTTTATCCCCATCAAGAAGGTACACACTGGCCAGATTAAATGTAAAAACCAATAATCTGATTTATTCAGAGGGATATGAACAAGAATGGGGTATAAATCTAACAAGTAATTGCAGTTCTGATTAAAATTCAGGTTGATTAAAGCATGCACAGTGAGTCCCATTGACGCAGTCCCACAACCCTGGGTACCCAGTATATTAAACAGGCTAGCCTGAAGCTTTCCCAAGGTAGGCCGGCATTGCAGCTGTTGTTGGGGTCCTTAGGAAAGAAAACAATTAGCATGCACTCAACCCAAAATTTGTAATCCAGAGCTGGATGGCTCAGTCCATTGCAATAAACCCAAAACAAGTAAATTAGATGGTACATAATGATCACAGCTGATGTTGCAGGGAGCTACCCTGTTTGTACTCACGCTACCCAGACCAGGAGGATGATCCAACGGCATGAGACCTGTGCAGATATTTTGTGAAGCTTGATAAAAGGTTCCCTTATGGTCCTTGTTGAAATGTTGGTCTTCGGGATGCAGAAACAGTTCAAACACTGGCTGAAACATGCAAACCGGATGTCTTGAACTAGCCAGCTGTGGAAACACTTTGGCAAACTAAGCACATTTATATGTAATGCTTGTCCTTTTCTAGTCCTTCCAGACAGCTTCCAGGCTGATCCTGATTTTCAGCTTGCTGCTGAAATCCCCTGCTGCTGCGACCTCAATGTGGGCCGACTGGACACCTTTGACCTACGGACTAATAGCCAAAAAAGTCTAGGCCTGGCAGACCTGAACTCTGAGAGCTGGCAGGCTTCCCAGAGGCACACACTGAACTCCTGGACAAATCTCTAAAAACTGAAGATCCTGAGCAGTTTCTTGCTTTTATATGGGGCTGAGTTTCAGAGATCCTATTGGTTGCCAAAACTGTCCTGAACAGTTCCCAGTTTATTTATTTAGCTTTTGTTGACCGGGTAAGTGCACTAGACAAATCCTGCCTATTTTCAGGCATGACCCGGGGGAGGGGGAAACAGATGAATGCCAACTGACCTTGAACCAGATTAAGCTGTTGGTGGTATTTTTTTAGTGAATGAGGGAAATTTGGCCAGGACACTGGGGAAATTCCCCTACTCTTTTCGATTAGTGCCATGGGATCTTTAACATCCACCTGAACTACCACCAATCCAGGCAGATGGGACCTCGGTTTAACGTCTCATCCAAAAGACGGGTTGTTAATTGGCTTGCTTTTTGACAGCTAGATTTTGTCCCAGATGATTCCCCATAAGTCTCTGGCAGTTTTCCAGAAGTCCCTTTGTTAAATCCTGACCACTAGATAGTTGAAAGGCACAAATATGGTGCCTGCAGTTCAAGTTTAGACAGTCTATTTCAGTGTCCCCATAGATTAAAGTTCTGGTGTAGGCAGCAGTTTAACTTTTATTTAATAATGTCCCCACTATTTTGTAGCCCCAACAGTTCTCTCTTAAGTGAGTTGACTATTAAGTTAATTAAATGTACCCTTGGGGAGTTGAGGCTCCCGTAACACTCTACCCCTAGAACACAACAGGGCTCATGAAAATTTTTTAGGGCTTCATTGCCCTGACCTTTGCCCCTAAGCTTTCTGTGTCCCAGAGGGAATGCTTATGGTGTCTGCCTATTTATTTATTTAAAAATACTTTTCTCTTGCTTTTAATGTCCCTGGTGCCTTCTAACTTAAACATGGCACCAGGAACTATTGGGAACAACTCCAGAACTGTCACCGCAGTGGAAGTCAGATAAACAGTGCACCCCTACGATAGTGTGAGCGGCAGCCCTAAAAACATGCCAACCACTTGCAGTTGGATTTGCAAGCCCCGCAGGGCTCAATTACCTAAGGGAATACTCGAGGGAAATGGCAAAGTGCAGTGAAGAATGGGGGGATGCCAGGAGGCAGCCGGAGCATACCTGGAGGCATTAAGATAAGTTCCCAATATGGGAGGGGGGCATTACAAATGTATGCTATATGTTCCAATTTGCCTCTACTTAATTAAGCCCATGTCAGCCCTGAAAAAGAGATGCTTAGTCCCAGTGGCCTACCGAGTCAAAAAAACTCAATAAATACATTTTTTATCCCAATGAAATATCTAGTTTCTCCCCAATCCCCAATTCCATTTTAATTTCATGAGAAGAGATCTCTTTTACAAGTTTGTTAACCAGAGAGGTTTACATCGCCATGGCAACCTCAAGACAGTTTAACAAACTGGCTGCTGATCAATGTACCATACATTATATTTTATAGTGTATGGTACTCGAAAAGATTTAAATAATGAAACAGAATCCTCACTTTTTTCAGCTGCGGTTCCGTCATTCCAGTGACTGCCGCTCCCGGTCATGCTTTCACCACTGAGGCCATTTCAAGAAGGTGATCAGTTCAAGAACCACGTATGCACAGAGTGATCCACTCTGTTATACCAACAATGTGACGTACCATCGATGGGTTAACATCATGATGTCATATCGATGGTATAACAAACCTGTAAAACATTAGATTTTCATGGATCACAATGTTCGACCATGCATTATATAACATAAATTTAAGTTACGTAAATGAGTGTTTTTAAATTTTTATTTAATAACATGGCAAGACAGAGTTACTTACAGGCTATAATAAGTTACAATTTTAGCCCCTGAATGTTCTCACCAGATAAAACCACATTTGAAAATGTTGAATAAGAAACAAAGAGCACAGGCAAATTGTTACATCTGCTGGAATTAAATATGTAAAATTTTAAATGGTTGAAGCCAGATATAAACATTTCTTGTGTGGTGTACAAACTCTTAGAATACATTTCCATTGATTATGGTTGTGTCCCAGTATTATAACTGAATTTCTTGGCCCAGTTTTAGCAGGACATTATTCCAAACCAGAGGAGTATCTAATATCCTTTCATTTGGATTTGGATTTGGATGATCCCAAGGTTTTAAGAAGAATTGCTTGCTATCGTCTGGGTGTGGTGGAAAAGATTAGCTCTGTTGTGAACTTCTTATGTTCATAGATGCATAATGATCTGGCTTTCTGCTACTCTGAATGCACAAGATATTGACTGTGAACCAGTCCCTTGTTGTCATGCAAGGTCTCCTGCTCCATGTGAGGAGGGGATTGTGGAGTACAGCAATCTGTGTCCAGGAACACCATATCTATATAAAGCAAAACATATGAGAGCTCATCTCCTCCTCCTAGCCCACTGTGCCATTAAGCAGGGCTGGGGACTGGTGTTTGGAAGCTGATCAGGGTCACTTTTACAATTATATTCTGTGCAAGGGGAATACAAAGCTGATATGATATGGCCCACCCTGGTGTAACCTAAACAATTCCCTAAGTCTCTGAAGTCAGTGTGGGCATACCATACATTTTAGGCCCAGCCATTTAAATACTATCCAATGTATGCCACCTATTTACCTCAGTGGGTGCAGCAGTAAGAGGCTGGCATTCAAGCATGTATGAGCAGGAATGGGAATTGTGAGTGATGTGGGGGAATCCACATACATGCTTTTGTGGATAGGACCCCATAACTGCAGCTGCACATTTCCCCATGGAATAAGTGCTCCAGAGACATCCAGTGGAAAGTATTTCCTTATAACACAGGATTACCCTTACGTGTTTTTCTCTTCCCCAAGCAAATTCAGCAGTCTGAATTAGCTATTGTAAATGCAGACTTCCACATGTAACTTGACCATGAGCATTCTACTAGCTTAACATGTGGTTTAAATAAGATATAATTATTGATTTCTGTAAGACTGTTGTCTATAACAGTTTATTAGATATCAACATAGTGAGCTGTTCTACTGGATACGTAGTTGAGCCAGTTAACGGTCAATTATGAAACAAAACTGAACCCTTTCACACTGTTCTACATTTTGAGTTGACTGAGTTCATAACCTTTGTACTAGTCTCTTGTTAGGTGTAGAAATACAACAAAGTGTAGAGTGAAGTAATGTGCATGATGTATGAAATGTGCAGCCAGAATTCAGAAAGATAGTCTATACATGTTCATACTTTTGAAACTAAGTCATGAAAAATGATATTTTAAAAGAGCAATGCATTAAATAATAATATTTTCTGACAGGTAGGGGGATCATATAGCTAAAAGGAAGCATGGAAAAGGCAAAAAACCTCTGTATCAAATTAGTGAGCAAAAGCAGGAGGAAAAAAGAAACCATTATGGTTCTTGAAACAGGTGGCCAAAAAGGTAAAGACTAAAAGGGTAGCATTCAGAAGGTATAAGGTGATGCAGAGGGTGGAGGATAGGGAGGTGTAGCAGGTATCCTGTGATGATAGCAACTGAAAATGAGCAACTGCAAAAACAGTGACTCATTTTCAGCAATATCATCAAGGGCTACCCTGCAAGGGTAGCAATCCTACAATGAAAACGACTGTAGGGAAGAGCAATCAGAAGGGGGGGATAGCAAAAGGAAGGGGAAGGATAGGGGAAGGGTTCATAGGGGACTGCTGTGCCCACTCCAGCTGAGCTAGCCCTGTGGTATGGTGGTGAGGGTTGTGAGTTCTGGTTGAGCAGGTATAGGGTTTGGGGCTGGGGACCGGGAGGATTACAGTTTTGCTGCTACCTGTAGGTGCGGCACTTAATTTTTCCCACAAATGCGGGCTGTGCCCCTTCCCTGACATACACCCCCTTGGAGTTAGTAACAATAATTCAGGGGACTGGGGAGCCCCCCCCCCACAAGAACACTTTCTTTTGCCAGATGTCACCTAGCCAGCAAGTATATATCACCGATTTGCTTTTCAGTGATATCCATAATAGCAACCACTATTTTGCAATTACTATTATGACATGGAACTGGTGTATCAGGAGAAACAGAGGGAAACAGAGAAAGCAGTAAGGACCACAAAGCTGCAAACTGAAAAGAAAATAACCCAGGAGGTAATGAAAGGGGACAAGACATTTTTTTAGGAACGGAAGTGAAAAGAAGAAGGCCAGGGGTGGGATTGTAAGGTTAGAAAGGAAGGGGGGTCTGTGTAGAGTGGACCAGGAAAAGAAAGACATCCTGAACAGATACTTTTGTTCAATTTTCACAAAGGAAGGAGAATGTGAGGGGCCACAAAAAGTATCAGAAGCTTTGGCGGGAGGGAGGTGGACACTAGTCCATTTTCAGAGGAGAGAGTCCTGAAGGGACTCGGTAATGTGAAGGTGGACAAAGCAATGAGGCCAGACAGGTTGCATCCAAGGGTATTGAGGGAACTCATGGAGGTACTGGCTGCAGCTTTGATGGTCCTCTTTAACAGCTCACTGTAAGCAGGAGTGGTTGAGGAGGCGTGGAGGAGGGTGCGTGTAGTCCCACTACACAAAAGTGGTAGCAGAGAGGAGGCTGGCTATTATAGGCAAGTCAGCCTGATATTGGTGTTGGGAAAGTTAATGGAATCACTGCTGAATGAAAGAATTATAGACTATCTTGAATCCAGTGGGTTACGAGACCCAAGGCAGCATGGAGTCATGGAGGAGGTCATGTCAAATGAATGATGAATCTGATACATTTCTTTGACTGGAGACAAAGGCATTACATCAAGGTGAAGCAATGGATGTAGCCTACCTAGATTTCAGTAAGACTTACAACACTGTTCCACATAGGAGACTAGTAAGCAAGCTGGGCAGCTTAGGAGTGGGTCCAAAGGTGATAAACTGGATAAGAGATGTGTTATGGGATAAGTGACAGACAGTGGTCATAAATAGAGTTCACTCTGAGGAAGGGAGGGTGACCAGCAGGGTGTATCAGGGATCAGTGCTGGGACCAGTTCTCTTTAGTGTCTTTATAAGTGACATTGCAGAGGAGCTAGAAGGGAAGGTCTGCCTCTTTGCAGATGACAACAAAATCTGCAATGCAGTGGATACTCCAGGGGTGTAAAAAGGATGAGCAGAGACCTGAGAAAACTAGAGGAGTGGTCAATAGTTTGGCAGCTGGGTTTCAATGTGAAAAAGTGCAGAAAATAAAGCAATTAGGGCACAAAAACGCACAGCAGGAGTACAAAATGGGTGGAGTGTTATTGATGACTACCAAGCTGGAAAGAGACTTGGGGGTAATCATATCTGATGACCTAAAGTTGGACAGAACTGCGACAAGGCAGTCCAGAGGGAAAGTGGGATGATGAGGTTTATAGGGAGGGATATCACCAGCAGAAAGAGAGAGGTAGTGTGGCCTCTGTATAGATCACTGGTAAGACCCAACCTAGAGTACTGAGCCCAGCACTGGAGACCTCATCTCCAGAAGGACATAGACAGAGTAGAGGTGGTCCAGAGGAGGGCAACTGAAATGGTGCAGTGTTTGCATCAAAAGTCCTATGACGAGAGACTGAGAGAGTTCAATATGTACTCCCTGGAACAGAGGTGGGGATATGATAGAGACTTAAAAATACCTTACAAGGGTAAATAAGGTACAGAAGTGGAGTTTTTTTTTTTTTTTTCAGAAAAAATGAGCTCAAAAACAAGGGGATGTACTGAGAAGCTGGAAAGGGTGGAGTCAGGAGAGATGTAAGTACTTCTTCACAGAAGGAGAGGCGGATTCCTGGAACAGTGTCACAGTTGAGATGGTGAGGATAAAAACAGTGGTGGGGTTCAAGAATGCATGGGATAGGCACAAGGAAATCATAGTGGAAATGAAAGAGGGTGGTAGAAAGAGCTGTAGATCAAGTACGATCTGAGGTAATAATGTATGTAGGGAGAAAAATGGGTAGCTTGGGTGTGCCAAGTGGTCCTTGTCTGCCATCAAATTCTATGTTTCTATGTTTCATATAACCAAAGCCCATCTCTATCTGTTTTACCAACACATCCCACTGGTACTATGGGACTAAGTATTATATGGATATTTGTCAACTCCACTACATATTAACAAAGTAAAATTGGGCTTAGGACAATACTGTAAAGTTGGCCAGTTACTGTTAGGATGTTGGTAGACTCTTGGATGTACTGATATAACTATCAGCTTCCATAATATTGCCCGCTTATCAATAATTTCTGAGTATATCTCACTAGTTTTTAAAGTATTCCTTGCTATTTTTATTCTTTTACTGAGCTAGGTATTGTTAAGTGTTTTATGTGCAAAACAGATCGCGCCCCAGAATGGCAATGCATCTGGGGAAATAACAAACAGTACAGTAATGAAAAAAAATCCCCCCCTCTCCAACACTTGCTCACAATACCCAAGTACTAACTACTTCACTCCACTTTGGAAATAATAAAAGGCAAAAGTTTATTCCATGCTTTTAAAAACAATACGTATTTAAAGCACAGTGCATCTCTGGCATAGGTAAAAGTGAATGGACTCCCCAGTTCCTTCACTTGTATGTATGCCGGAGATGCACTGTGCTATAAATATGTACTGTTTTTTTTTTTTTAATTGTTTAACCAGGAGTAGCACATTAAGCTGAAAGCTTGTTTACAGGTGCAACCTGGGAGCACAGGGAAGTTAAGTGACTTGCTCAGGATCACACAGTATGCAAGTGGGGGCTGTGGTATTCAAACCCAGGTCTCCAGATTTGCAGCACAGAGCCTTAAACCACTGCGCTATACTGCCCCTTGTTTTGAAAAGCATGGAATAAACTTTTGCTGTTTTACTTCCAAAATGGAGTAAAGTAGTTATTATCAGGGTACTGCGCGCAAGTGAGGGGGATTTATTTCATTATTGCTAAGGGTTGTCTACAAGGAATAATTATTTACTGTAGGTTACTTGCACACTGGAAGAAATTCTAGGACAGTAGAAGCCTATAGAATTTGGGTGGGAGTCATCTAAGCCCAGAAGGGGTTGGGGTGCTGATACACAGAATGGTGAGGGAGGTATTAAACTACGATGGGGTACGTCAGGTTTTGTGTAGAAGATCCATGCCTCAGCCAAGTACAGGGAGAGGAACACATGCCGTCTCAGCATGTCAGCAAATGTTTGGAGTGCAAAAATAACAAAATGGAGGAGCTGGAGAGTGAACTTCTTCAGGAAAGTTATGATGTATTAGGACACAAAAATATGAGGAAATTAGTTAGGATGCAAGAGTAGAAGGGTATAGTCCCTTTAGGAGGGACAGGGAGGGTCAGAGGAGTTGAAGGGATGCTTTCTATGTCATGAAATTAAAAGAAACAGAGAAAGAGGGAGCAAGAAGGGATGGGAGCCCTACAAAAAAAACTGTGAGTGGAATAAAGATCTGTAGGAGGCAGATACACTTAAGTATGTTACCAAGCACCAGGTAGTACAGCAGAGCAAGACTTGGAGTTGGAAAATAAAATTAAAAAGGCAACAACTATGACGCCCATGGTTCTTATACGGCATTTCAACTGACCCAACATTGATTTGGTTGTGGAATATACCCAAGGGAAAGCTAGGAGAAATGTACTGTCAGTTGTGAAAAGCTGTTTCCTTATCCAGCATGTTAAGCACGGGACAAGAGAGGATGTAGTTATTGCTCTGCTACTAAGTAGTGGGCATGACACGGTCAGAGCAGTACAAGTTGGGGAGCCAATGGGTAACAGTGGCAATAATAGTGTTAAATTTGTAGTGATGGGGGAATCTACTTCACTAAGAATAAGACCAGGACAATAAACTTCAGAAGAGCTGATTTTGATAAGCTGACATAAATGTTTGTGGTTAATTTGGTGACTACACCACTCAGTGGGCGTGCAAATGCCAAATGTGAGGACCTCAAGCAAACTACAGTATAATGGAGGCAGTGATTAAGTGTGCTCCCACATGCAGCAAGGGTAGGATGGCTAGGAGGAGACCTTCTGGTTACCCAGAGAACTTAAGGGGAAGTAAATGGAAAAAAGGTGATACATGAAAAGAATTTAGATTCAGCGATGGAAGAAAACTACGGAGCATTACCAAAGAAATGTGGAGCAAAGATTGCCCAGGCCAAGGGAATAAAGGGAAATAAATCTTTTTACAATATCTAGGGAGCAAAAGGAGAGACACGGATAAGATGATGCTGCTGATCATTGCAGGCACAATGGGGATTTGTAAGTACTTGCAAAGGGAGGCCAGGAGCACATGTTTATGAGAGGTAGTCATGAATATAAGTCACAAAGGCACATTGGAAGCCCCAGTGAACTCACGGATGCCTTTTTGAATGCACAAAGCTAAAGAGTGCATAAGTCTCTCTTTAAATACTCCCAAATGACTGCAGGACTCTGGTAAACATCTTACAGTGGTGATTGTATAAATGCTGAATGGTATTGTGGTACACCACAGAATTTGCACAAGCAATTACAAGGGGTGGAATTTTCAGAAGTTGCAAAATGGCCAAAATATCTAGTTATGTCAAGCTGGATTTTCAAGCATCGCAAAATGGGCAAAATTTATAGTTATATCGAGTGGGCAAGTCAAAAGACATAAAATGTGAATATTTTCAAAAGTTGGACTTATCTGCAGAATTTCTAATTGTTTTATGGTACACTACATCCAGTTTTGGATAAAAAAAAAAGCTAGACAAAGATGTACTGTAAATGATAGTCCAGGTTACACTTAGTCTGAAAATTGTGTCCCGGAACATTTGTATCTGAACTTTGCAAACTGGACATAACTAAGTCGGAGTTTTGAAAATTGCACTTAGTGATGTCCTGGAGGCAGGGTGAGGCATAACACATCACACATACACACACACACACACACACACACACACACACACACACACACACCCCAAGTTGACAACAAAATGGTTCAGAATGTAATCCTGATGCAGCTGGTCATGCAGATGAGAACAGCGACAATGTACCACTAGGGCCCCAGCGCAGGTACCTAAGGAGCTATGCTGCATACAGTATGGTCCACGAGTCACATTTGAAGTTGCTAGTGACAAGGAAATCATGGGCCAGTATGGGCTCAACAGACCTATTATCATGCAGCTCACATTCTATAGAGTTGCACAGCTGCTAACTGTACTTGGTGCCACTGACTGCATCCATGTTGCATACTGGGCACCCACCAGTGATGGAGCGGAGACTTACATGTATAGGAAGGGTTACCATTCCATCAACTCCCAGGTGGTTTGCCATGCAACACAGCCCTTCATCAATGTCCAGACATAGTGCCCACAAAGCCTTCATCTGGCACAACTCCATCCTATGCTGGAAGTCAAAGTCAGGGACATCTCTAGTGGACACTTTATTGGTATGGCAAGGCAACTTTTATTTATAAAGCACTCATTCCAACATGGGCTCAGAGTGCTGTGCAAAGATTGAATTACTTGGAGAAAAAAAATAGAAATACATACTTTAAAACTAATGAATCGTTAAAAGCCAGACTAAACAAATAAGACTTAAAAGAGGATTTAAAGGCTTCCATTGACGTAACAGAAAAATGTAACAGGGAATCGTGTTCCAAATGGTTGGCGATGCAACTCCAAAGGCTCTATCTCCAGAAGACTTGCATCTGGAGTTGGGCACCATGAGCAGCTCTGCATCAGTGGAGAGGAGAGGGCTGATCAGGTGGTAGGGAATCAGGATCTCTTTCAAATAGTCGGGTCCTAGACAATGTAGGGCCTTATAAGTTAGCAAGCTAATCTTGAAGGTGATGTGAAAGCATATAGGAAGCCAGTGTAGAGCATGCAGCATAGGAGTGATGTGCTCCCATCTAGAAGAGCCAACCAGCATCTGGGCCACTGCGTTTTGTACCAGCTGCAATCTTCACATCAGACTCCCAGATAGCCCTAGGCATACGGCATTACAGTAATCCAATCTTATGATGACAAAGGCATGGATCACCATAGCCAGGTCATCCTGGGCCAAAAAATGGTTGGATCCTTGCAATGTTGCAGAGATGAAAGAAGCCAGACTGAACAATGGATGACACCTGATGTTTGAGGTCAAACCATCATCCAGCATGACTCCTAGATTCCTGATCCTTTTCATTGCCACAAGGCACTGCCCTCCCCAACAGCTAGGTCTAAATTACCCCGTACAGGATAGCCCCGACATCCCAGCTCGATGACCATAACCTCAGTCTTCCCAGGGTTTAGATATAGTCAGTTAGCCACCATCCAGTCACTGATCTCGGCCAAACAACCATCAAGTCGAGATGATGCCAGGCAATCACCAGGGGAATAAGACAGATACAACTGGGTATCACCCGCATAGAAATGAAAACCCAAGCTGTATCATCTTATGGTCTCTCCAAGAGGAAGCATATACATGGTGAATAAAATGGGAACCAGGATCGAACCTTGAGGAACACTGCAAGGAAGCAGGTGTGGTTCAGACAGAAATTTCCCTAAGGCTACACAATGCATTCTCCCGGTTATGTAAGAATGAAGCCAGGCCAAGACTGACCTGTTAATGCCCACATAATTCCTCAGGAGATCAACCAGCACTCTATGATCCACTGATTGGTTATTATACCCAAATGCCTCCCCCAGACCAGTGCCAATTATGTCACTAACCAATGCCATTTACCTACACAGGGGTCAGTGCATATCCCCTACATCCTTGGCTCCCCACACCTGTCCTACAGCCCACATCCACTGCAGAGGAAAGGTACTGTACAATGTGGCACATATTGCTACATACAACATCATCAAGAGTTTATTCAGCATGCTCAAGATGCAGTTCAGATGCTTGAACATTCCAGTGGTGCCCTACAGCACACCCCTCAGAAGGCCTGTGCCATATTCCTTGCCAGTTGCATACTAAACAACATGCCACACAACCATGGGATATAGATTTGACCCCAAGATGGCCAGGAGGGCACATGATTATAAGACCTGCCTCATCACAGACCTCTTTGAACCCAGACGGTGAGTACGGACCACCCATAAGTCTGTAATTAGTTCAGAATATGTGATATGCAAATATTAATTGTGATGTACATGAACAAAAATGCAAAATAAACCATAGAGGTAGGGGTTAAAGAGGGCTAACACAAATAAGATTCCATCCAAGCAAGGGGGGGTAAAGGGGGCTAAACACAAAACATGCCATCCAGGCAAGGGGGGTGTTCAAGGGGGCAAAACACAAATAAGAGGCCATCCAGGCAGGATGTAGCTAAAGTAGGGAAACATGGTTAATATGAGGAGTTGCATGAGATGGGCCATGTGGAATAGTGCAGGGGTGGGCAATAGTTACCCTAGGTGCATCCCATACTACCCCCTCAGATACACACAGTGCACATGCATGATGTCCATGTGAGAATTGGGGGGTGTCATCATCCATGCAATGGGCAGCAAGCATGGAGACAGTGCTACACAGCCACTGTCATAGACTTGCATGATCTGGGGTGTACTGTGTCCTGAGCATCCTCAGTGTGCTGGGCATCTGGATGCCTGCACTGCAATGGGTGAAGGTACGCTGAGGCGTTTGCCATGGTGTCACAGTCCTCCCATTGAAACAGTTGGTGCTTCAGCCATCCCCCACCATGCCTGAGACTATGCACCAGCATCCTGAACAGCATCAGGCAGACAAACAAAGGCAGCAGCAATGCTGGCAGACAGGCCCTTCCTTAGGTCAAGCAATGCTGCCATGTCCTCTGCACGGTGAGCTTCAGCATGCTGCTCATTGTGCTGCACCATGCGTTGAATGCGTGCCATTTTGGCCTTTGGCCTGCATGTTTTTCTGTACCTCCACAGCTGTCCACAGCAGCTGGTTGTTGGCCGCCACCTGCTTTCTCCATGGACCGTCCTGTTGGATGGGGTCAGGCTGCACCATTGGCCATTGTGTGGCCCAAATCTGCAATACGGTAGGTTCTGCATGTTATTATGGCTGGGGTAGCATAGAAGTGGCTTGAACAGTGGGATTGGCTGGTGGGGGGGAAAGCTGTGACCATGCAAGTAACGGGGTCCTGGGGAGGCACAGAACTGGCTCGGCTGGTGGGACAGGACATGGACCGTGCCAGTGGTGGGGTCATGGAGTAGCACATCTGTGGCTGTGCCAAGGGCAGTGGTTGTGTGCGGCATGGCGATGGCTGTGCGAGGAAGGGGGGTGGCTGGCTCCCATTGGCAGGGGAGTCAGCAGGATCAGGCAGCCCCTCTTGGTCCAAGCTGGACCCCTCTCTCCTCCACGAAGTTGTCGTCGTCATCCTTTCCATCATTACCGTCAACTACTGTATATCATGGTATGACCACAGCATCCTTGTGAACCTGTCCAACCCTGCAAAGAGATACACCATTACAGACAAAGCATGCAGCAGTAGTGACCTACATGTGTGTAGTCACATGGACCATGCATGATGCATGACTATGCCTATGGGTGGATGCTGACACATACCATAGATATGTGCCTTGCCTCCTGTGCCACCACACTGTGCCTGTCCATCCAGGGCCACAAAAACCTTGTGCAACCACCTTTGCACACCCCATTACTGGTGTATGCACAAATACACACACAGACACCGAGTTGGCTGAAGAGAATTGTTATCTGTGCAATTATCTAGGTGTAGAAGGACCTGTAAAGTAGGGGGAGTGGCTTATCTAGAAGAAAGCAAGGTGTGTTTAGTTTAAAAACTAACATAGATAGCATCTACCAGAGAACAGCAAGAGGAAGGAGCTGCTGTTTTAACTATACTTCTCTACTGAGGCTATATTGCAATCCTTCCCTCTCCTCTACCCCCACCCCCCATCTTAGCTAGTTCTACTTTTATAGGCACAGGATTTGACTGACAACAGGATCTTCCTGTTTGGTAACAGGAAAGGATTGATCACAAAGCCACAAAAAAGTCACCATCCTAGAAGGAAAAGAGTAGCTCTCCATCCCCCTTGCTGCTGGAGGTCTGACTCTGAGCAAGTAAGGAGACTACTGAGAAATATAGGAACTTCTTGTCTCAGAACAGGAAGATCAGGAGCTTAAATGGCACGGAGGCAGTAAGTAAGTAAGTAGGGGAAAAAAAATAACTAAAATAAAATACAAAAATAAAAAATATAAATAAACAGAGAAAAGAGTAAGTATTCAAAACAACAGTTAAGGGGCCAGAAATAAGACATGATGGGAGTGGTGCAGTGCAGTGCAGTGGCTGTGGAGCAGCAGTCTTCTGGGACACATTCTGGAGGATGCGGTGTTGTCCCATCTGCAGGCATCTTTCTGGGCTGAGGGAGGAGGTTGCTTATCTCCAGGCTAAGTTGGCCAGGATTTGGGGAATCTCCTCTCCCACCCAGGGACCACCAGGGCCACTATCATTACCTCAAGGTTGCCAAGAAAGAG
Organism: Neoceratodus forsteri; assembly: GCA_016271365.2. Taxonomy (NCBI): domain Eukaryota; kingdom Metazoa; phylum Chordata; order Ceratodontiformes; family Ceratodontidae; genus Neoceratodus; species Neoceratodus forsteri. The sequence continues at coordinate 1,406,847,088 of CM028130.1, read as the reverse complement.
GAGTGGTTAGGCCACAGTAGGCTCAGGGAGGGTGAGGGTGGTGGAACAGAGGTGCATCCCTCCAGCTGTACCTCTTCACAATTCATATGCTGTTCTGGCAAAGTGTGGTTCCTCTATGGAGGCATCCGCAGTGGAGGCCAAGGAGGATGCTGGGAACCTCCACAAAGGAGACCCACAGAAGAGTGGCATGGGACCCCACAGGGGAAGGAAACAGCTGCTGGTGGGGGACTCCATTCTTAGGAAGGTAACTGGGGGATGAAGGGGAGAGAGGTAAGGTGCCTGCCTGGTGCCATGGCTTGAAGGGACAGGGGCGAATTCTCAGGATCGCGGGAGCAGCTGCATGGGGAGGGAGCTGGATGTCATTGTCCACATAGGGACAAATGACCTGGCTGGGACAGGGATCAGAGCAGTGCAGAAAGAGTTTGTGGAGTTGGGGAAAGGCCTTAGACAAGTAGCATGTACGGTAACCTTCTCGAAGGTGCTGTCTGTCTATGGCATGGGTAAGACTAGGGTGCTCCACACCATGGGATTCAATCAGTGGTTGAAAAACTGGTGCAGAGCTCAGGGGTTTGGCTTCATTGGGGACTGGGGGTCCACCTGGAGTGATGCAGACCTAAACTGGCATTATGGTCTGCATCTGTCCAGGAAGGGAACCAGGATCCTAGGTGATAGGTTTAAATGCTTCATTGACAAGCATTTAAACTAGCCAGAGGGGAAGGCACTGGAAAGGAGAAGAGAATTCCTAGCCCTCCCCAAAAAATCAAGGTACTTAGTGAGGTAAACACCAAGATAGAGATGTTGATAGGGAGAAGGGCAGGGGTAAATGGAGGAAACGACAAAGGCAAGAAGGACAGGGATGGGGCAAAAAGCGGTAAGGCCATCAAGAAATGGAGGGTAATGAGTACCAATGCCCATAGTCTGGGCAACAAGTTCCCTGAACTAGTGGCCTTGATGGAAGAGGGATGCCTGGATATCGTGGCAATCACAGAAACATGGTACACAGAGAACCATGACTAGGATGTTAACATACCAGGGTACACAACCTACAGGAGGGACAGGGATTGTAGAAGAGAGGGAGGAGTAGTTCTCTATGTAAGGGAAGGGATAAAAGCAATGTAACAAAAGAGTAAACAGGGAGTAGAGGAGGCACTGTGGGTCACCTTAGAGACTGGAAATGGTACCACAATCCGCACAGGGGTTGTATATAGACCCCCATCTCAAGGAGAGGAAATGGACAAGGATATGATAGAAGATATCCTTAGGATGGCACAGAAAGAGATACTGTTGATGGAGGACCTGAATATGCCAGATGTTAACTGGAGCACCTTTGCTGCAGCCACGTCAAAGAGTAGGGCCATTCTCAGTGCCCTACAGGGGGCATGCCTCAGACAGCTATTGTTGGAACCCACTCAGGAAGGAGCATTCTTAAACCTTGTACTCTCAAATGGGGACAGTGAGAGGATCTCAGATCTAGAAGTGGGTAGCCACCAGGGAACAAGTGACCACCAAACAGTGTGGTTCACGATAAACTCAGCTGCAGAGTCAAGCCATACAAAAGTGAGGGTACTGGACTTCAGGAGGGCTGACTTTGGCAAAAAAGCACTAGCAAACAGGCAAGATGGAGGGGTGGAGCAACAATGGGGAAACATCAAAACTGCCATCACAGAGGCTACAAGCCTGTGTGTGAAGCAAATAAACAAATCAAAATGAACAAAAAGCCACTATGGTTCTCAAAAGAGGTAGTGGGGAAGGTTATTTATTTATTTATTTATTTGTTTTTGTTAACCAGGTAAGCACACTAGACAACGAGTGCCTATTTTCAGGTGCGACCCGGGAGGTTACAGTACAGAGAAACAATAGTACATATACAGGGTGACATACAGGCCTGCAACTACAAGTAGGCCAGAATGGAGTACAGTACATTGCACATAGAATAGACAAAAAACGATCTCACCCACACACAGGTGGGGCCAGAGAAACAGCATATGGACAATAGTACATTATTCAGAGCAACAAACTAGAATACAACTACAGGCTCAAGGTATAAGTTCACATTGAAGCAGTAGGTGGGGAGGGATCGGGACAGAGGGTAGCAAGATTAGCAGTGGGCAGTATAGGGCTGGAACCAGGGGGAACCACTCAGGCAGAGGCGAGCAGGCATCAGGGGGGAACTGACCAATCTAGAGACAGGCCCAAGTAGGCAGGTCTGGAGATGGCGAAGGGACCCCTCAGGAGCCCCGAGGGAAGGAGAAGGAAAGGGGAAGGGATCCAAGACAGCATGGGGGAAGAGAGGGTGCATTCAGGAGGGGATGGTGGGGCTGGAAACTGCTAGAGGGCAGGGTGGCCACGGGAGCATTTAAGTGCGAGGGAGTAGAAGAGGTTGGGGCCGAGCTATGAGGTGAAAGAGGTGACGGCAGCCAGAGGTGACAGCTCCAAGTTTCCACAAGGGCAGGTGGAGGCCCCTTTGAGGAATTTCCAGAGGGACGTTTTGAAGCCAGAGTGTGAGGGGGCAGCTCGAACGGGAGAAGGAATGGAGTTCCAGAATCTGGGGGCGAAGGCAGAGAAGGCCCAATTCCCGGTGAGGGAGCGGGTCCTGGGGACTTTGCAGGCGAGAGTCGAGCTGGGCCTAAGCCGATAGGCCGGGGTGCAGTGTTGTAAGGGGAGGGCAAGTGCAGGGGGGCAAGCAGTATGGACAATGTTGTCTACCAAGCTACCAAAGACAAAAGCTCAGTGTTTGTCAGGGGGAAGCCACTCCAGACGGGCATAGAGGGCACACCGGTGCGTAAGCGATGGGCAGAGAGGGCAAAGCGACAGACATTGTTATATGCCGTGTCCCATTTTGCTAGGGAGGCATTTGGGACTGGCGCAAACCCAACAAGCCCATAGCAGAGCGTAGGTAGGAGGATCCCCCTGGCTATGGCAAGCCAAGCAGCAGGAGTGAGGCAGTCCTTAGCCCTGTAGGCTAGGCCAAGCTTACAGTTTGATGCCTTGCAAATGTTTCGGATATGCTCGGTGAAATCAAGCTGGGGGTCAAGGGTCACTCCTAGGTACCTGGCGGAATTCAAGACAGGCAGGAGAGAGAGCCGTTCCCCCCATTTATGGTGAGGGGGGAGGGGCAAGAAGCAATTTTAGCCGCCGACCCGAATACCATGGCGTGTGTTTTGCCAAGATTAACAGTAAGCTTACGTCCCAAGAGCCAGCCTTGGATCTGCCCAAAATCAGAACTGAGTTGGGAGTTGATGGTAGCGGGGTTCCGAGTGCTAGATAGTAATACCAGATCATCCGCATATAGAGTAGTAGACCCGAAGAGCGTGACTGAGGGGAGTTCGTTTACATAGAGGGAGAACAGAATGGGCCCTAGAACGGACCCTTGGGGTACTCCACATCTAACTGGGGAGAGGCCTGAGAGGGCACGGTTAAAACAGGTGTATTGTTGTCTCCCCTTAAGGTAGCTGGTGAACCAGTCAAGCGCTCGGGGGGAGAAGCCTTGCCCAAGTAGGGTGGAGAGAAGGAGATTATGGTCAACTCGGTCGAAGGCCTTAGAGAGGTCGACAAAGATGGCCCCGGTCAGTTTACCTGCGTCGGTGGCAGCTCTAACCTGAGAGGTGACCGTGGCGAGAGCGGTGAAGGTGCTATGCCCCTTCCAGAAGCAGTGCTGGGCAGGGGAGAGAACTGCATACTCCTGCAGGTAATGGGAGATTTGGCCAGCTACAGCTTTCTCAAGTAACTTGCTGGTAGCTGGGAGTATAGTAATGGGGCGGTAGTTAGTTAACTCCTTGGGGTCACCATGCTTAAGCACCGGGACAACCTTAGCCACCTTCCATAAGTCAGGTACGATTCCAGAGGTGAGGGAAGAGTTAAAAATGCGGGTAATCGGCCGAGCGAGGTAGGGCACCCCTAGACTCAGGAGCTTAGGTTCTAGAAGATCAAAACCCGCCCCAGTGGTGAGAGAGCCGGCGAGGAGAGTTAGAGTTTCTCTGGCGAGACGCCTCAGATAAAAGGAGGCCAAGAGGAGGGGAGGACCTGAGGATCCATGGAGGGAGGGAGGTGAGGGGGGGCCGGCAGTTCAAAGAACAGATGGTTGAACGCTCAGGCGATGGTCAAGGGGTTGTTGCAGTTGAGCCCCTCTAAGTTCATGTCAACGTCCGAGTGCTTGGCGGACACACCCACCAAACTTTTGATGTTTTTCCAGAAACTCCGGGGGTTGTATGCCGATTTGAGCAAAGCAGATTTACAGAACTCACTCTTGGCGGTGCGTATGGCGGCCTTGCAAGAGTTCCTATGTCGTCGATATTCAAGGTGATCTCGTGGGTCACCAGAAATTTTGTATTTGATCCAGCACTTGTCTCTCTGCTTCATGAGAGCAAGTAGACCACCATGCAGCCACTTGGTGACAGTGCCCCTAACCCTTCTTTTAGTGAGGGGAGCATGCTTATCCTGCAGGGGGATGAGAATCGATAGGAAGTGGTCTAATGCAATAGTAGGGTCACTGGTGCTAAATACCCTGGCCCAGTCAGTATGACGTAGGTCGTTCAGGTAGTCGTCAGGGATAAGTTTGGAATAATCCCTGACCTGAATCAATCTACTGGGAATTTTTGGGGTAGTGGATCCCCATACGCAGTAGATGGGTGAGTGATCGGATATCGCGTCCGGGAGAGTACAGATTGCAGGATTTTATCTGGACGGTTGCTCAGTAACCAGTCGATTAGCGAGCCCTTGTCCCCCCGGGTGGAGATACGAGTGGGTCCGGAGATGGTCTGACAAAGGGCAAGGCAGGACAGAAGCGGCTCAAATAGCTTGATATTCGGCCCCAACCAGTGGAGGTTGAGATCCCCCAGGATAAGGACCTCATTAGACCCAACAGTGCCCTTTAAGTGGTCAAGCAGAAAGGAGAGTCCAGGCAAGCCGCCCTTGGGAGGATTATAGGCAGAGACCAGGTGCACCTTTTTGGAGTTACCGAGGAGCAAGAGGGAGTGAATGAATTCACAACTAGTGGGGTTGGGCTGGGATAGGGATGGCAGAGATACATTTAGGTGCCCCCTGAAGTACACAAGTACTCCCCCCCACGTTTGTTTCCAGCCCTGTCCCGCCTGATTAGGCTGTAACCCGGAATGACACATGCGAAGTCAGGAGTGCCAGGCTTCAACCAAGTTTCCGAGAGTCCCAGGATGTCAGGCTCATACAGGGACACCCAAGCAGTCAGTTCCACCAGGTTGTGTAGGATACTGCGGATATTTAAATGTGCTATTTTTATACCTTTTTTCAGCAGCCAGGCAGGGGGCTGCTTGTGTAAGGGTTGGGGGCTGGGTGCCCAGTGTAGAAGGGTGAGGAGACCGGCAGCACAGGAGGCTGCAGGATAACCCTGGCTTGAGAGCAGGCCAGAGAGACCAAATGACAGTTTGCCAGTTGGGAGCCTAGCGGAGCCCAAGGCGCAGTGACCAGCGAAACTGGGTATGAGAAGAGGGTTCCTGACAGGGTCCCGGTGGACCTCCCGAGATAAAGGGAGTCAAGGGAAGGTGATGTACAGGGGCAGGGGTGGAAGCTTGGAGAGAGGTCAGGGGACAGCTCGGGGCAAGAGAAGTGTCCCCTTATGTAAGCACACTGAGAACCCAATTCCTCATAGGACAATCAACAGTAAACAGGGAGGGAGGGCCTGGTTCCCAGTATTGCAAGAATGAGGTAAGGAGAGGGTGCCTGAGTGCCACTCAGAGGGCAGGCTTGCAGGATCATGCTAAGAGGAAGAGAGAGAGAAAGAGAGAGAGGGGGGAAGAGAATAGCCCTCTAGTGGCAAGCAGCTATAGCCTGCAGATGGTAAACAGGGCTGATAGGATAAATCTAAGCACGTGATGGCATCGGCAGCTATATATACACTGCTCCACCAAGGGTGGTGGTGGGGGTGGTGGGGCAGCTGGCAAAGCCGGCAGGGCTAGTGCTAGCACTCTTAAAGGTGAGGGCAGCGTGGGGCAGCGTGGTGTGAGACAAAGCGGCGTGGCAACTTCACCGCAACATCGGCGGAAACAGCAGGCAAACACAATCGGGCACCGGTAAGCACAGCCGCTTTGCTGGAGTTTAAAGTCTTTGTGAAAAGTGAGTCTGAACCAGCTTCATTAAGGCAGGTAAAACCATCAAAACTGTAGTTACCTGCAGCCGCCCATGGTAAAGAGACTGCCTCGGGGGGGGTGGGGGAGGAGCAGCAGCGGCGACCCGGTAGGCGGATTCCACGAGGCCCTGTGAAGAGAAGAAATAGAGCAGGTGAGCACACCTTAAATACCCAGGGAGCGGGAAGGGTGGAGGGCAGTTTGGCCTCAGACAGTACTAGAAAGGGTGCTGCGGGGGAAGGCCAGTCTGATACAGACTGCTCCAAGGGGCTGGAGTGGGGGGCTTAGGGAGAAAAGTTAGAATTTAGACTATACAGGCAAATTACGGTCGGGCTGTATTAGAATAACTTCGTAACCATGGCTAGATACCCTCCGACTGAGCAGGCAAGCAAGTCAGGACAGAACAAAGCAACTGGTCCTCATAAACATTCAGTATTATCAAGCGGACATTTCTCATTCAATTGCAGTGGGAAGACAACGTTAAAGCAGGTAGAAGGCAAGTGGACAAAAATAAATAAATTACCAATCAGCACATGTATTACTCATTCGAATTGCAGTGGGCAAACAGAAAAGCAGGTAAAAGGCAGCACATGTATTACTCATTCAAATTGCAGTGGGCAAACAGAAAAGCAGGTAGAAGACAGAATAAATAAACCTATCAGCACATGTGTGCCGGTAGAAATAAAGGACATTAATTAAAGTCACAGTCCTTGTTCGCTAGCCCTCTTCACACACTAGCACTCTTAAAGGTGAGGGCAGCGTGGGGCAGTGGTGTGAGACAAAGCGGCATGGCAACTTCACGCAACATCGGCGGAAACAGCAGGCAAACACAATCGGGCACAGTGAGCTGGCCGCGCTTTGCTGGAGTTGAAAGTCTTTGTAACCGGTCTGAACCAGCTTCCTTAAGGCAGGTAAAACCATCAAAACTGTAGTTACCTGCGGCACACGGTAAGAGACCGCCTCGAGTAGAGGGAGCAGCAGCGTGACCCGGTAGGCGGATTCCACGAGGCCCTGTGAAGAGAAGAAGCAGGGAGGAGAAGAAGATAGCATTTAGGAAGTATAAGGAAACACAGAAGGAGCAGGACCGAGAACTGTACCAGTTAAGGCAGAAGGAAGGAGCAAAGGCAGTCAGAATAGCAAAGGCCCAAACAGAGGAAAAGATAGCCAATTCAGTTAAGAAGGGGATAAAACCTTTTATAGGTACATTAGGGATTGTAGAAAGACAAAGGGAGGGATACTGAGGCTAATTGACTGGATGGTGGGTGGGCAGAGAGGGACAGTGAAAAAGCAGGGATACAGAATGAATACTTCTGCTCAGTATTCACAAAAGCGGAGGAGGGGGAGGTACCTAATCCAACTAACAGAAGCACTCTGGATAGGGGGGTCGATCCTAGTCCTTTCTCAGAAAAAAGGGTTCTGAAAGAACTCCTAAAACTGAAGGTGGACAAAGCAATGGAGCCTGACGGGATTCACCCCAGAATTCTAGAAGAATTAATGGGAGAACTAGTGACACCACTGACTACCCTTTTTAACAAATCATGGGAAGATGGTGTGGTACCTGAGGACTGGAGGAGGGTGGACATGATTCTCCTTCACAAAAGTGGGAGCAAGACAGAGGCAGGAAACTACAGACCTGTCAGTTTGACCTCTGTGGTAGGGAAAATGATGGAATCACTTCTGAAGGAAAGAATTGTTGAGTACCGAGAGGCCAGTGGGGCACAGGACCCAAGGCAGCATGGATTCACAGCAGGAAGGTCATGTCAGACGAATCTAATAGATTTCTTTGACTGGGTGACCAAAGTAGTAGACCAGGGAAGGGCTGTGGACATGGTCTACCTAGACTTTAGCAAGGCATTTTACACAATCCCACACAAAAGACTAATACACAAATTAGCCGTCCTGGGAGTGGGTCCCAGAGTGGTAGCCTGGGTAAAACATTGGCTGGACAACAGGACACAGAACATAATAGTAAATGGAGTCCATTCTGAAGAAAGTGGGGTTGCTAGTGGGGTACCACAGGGTTCAGTACAGGGTCCAGTCCTTTTTAATATCTTTATAAGTGACATTGCAGATGGACTGGAAGGATAAGTATGCCTCTTTGCAGATGACACAATGATCTGCAACACGGTTGATACACAAATGGGCGTGGAAAGGATGAGAAGGGACTTGGCAAGGTTGGAGGAATGGTCAGAAGTATGATAGCTTGGATTCAATGCAAAGAAGTGCAAAATAATGCACCTGGGAAACAAAAACCCAGGGGAAGAGTACACAATGGGAGGGGAGGTTGTAACAACAACAAAAATGGAAAGGGACCTGGGGGTAATCATATCGGATGACATTAAGGTTGGCAAGCTATATGAGAAGACAGTAGGGAGGGACGGGAGGATACTGGGATGTATAGGGAGAAGCTTCACCAGCAGAAAACAGGAAGTTGTTATCCCTCTGTATAGACAGTTGGTGAGACCCCATCTGGAGTACTGCGTCCAGTTCTGGAGACCCCATCTCCGCAAGGACATAGACAGGATGGAGGCAGTCCAGAGGATGGCAACTAAAATGGTGCAGGGTCTGCAAAAGAAGCCATACGAGGAGAGACTAAAGGAGCTAAATATGTATACCTTTGAGGAAAGGAGGGAGAGGGAGGACATGATAGAAACTTTTAAGTACCTCAGTGGAATCAACAATGTCCAGGAGGGCAGCATCTTTCAGAAAAAGAGATGTGCAAGAACAAGGGGACACAATTTGAAGACAGAGGGGAGACGGCTCAGGGGCAATATGAGGAAGTATTTTTTTTCACAGAGCGGGTGGTGGATGCATGGAACCACCTTCCTGAGAAGGTTGTGGGGTCTAAAACTGTGGGAGAATTCAAGAATGCATGGGACAGACATAAGGAAATTCCTGTGGGGGGGTAGGAGGAAAAAGACTGTTGGTTAACTAGGATCTGTAGCTTATCCAGTAGGTAGGGAAATGAACAGACTAGGGGGGCCAAGAGGTCCTTATCTGCCATCAAAGTCTACATTTCTATGTTACACACACACACACACACTCCCACACAACCCCTCACATGGCAGTGCCAGTCCAACCTGACTCTTGTACTCTCCTCCTAGCACACCGCTCACTTCTATCGGGGTGAAGGCTATTGCCTCCTCTGCAGGAGCTAGGGTTGCAGCTGTTTGGGGGTACTGCCTGTAGCTTGTATGTTCTGCTGGGTCTTCGCCAGAACCTGCTTAGCCCATCTTTTCATGTCTGTGTGCCTCTTCTGTATATCCTGTATGGTGCAAGTTGGGCCTCCAACCACACTGACTGCCTCTGTTATCTCTTCTTATGCCTTCCATATCTCAGCCCTGGTACCCCTCCTCCTTGTTATGAGGCCGTCATGGGCCACATAGGCCTGGGCCAGGGCCAAAACCTGGTCATCATTGAACTTGCGTTTATGTTGACGGTTCACGTCCTCCAAAGTCCCTGTTGGAAATGGACAGAAAGAACAGCACTGAGCACTGTATACCCACAGCAGGGTGCAGAGCAAAGGTATAGTGGTATGCAGACCTCACTATTCCCTAGCTGGGACATATATGTGTTCCTGCATTTATTGTTCCAACACACAGCAATCTGCCTGCCTAACACAGCCCTTGGGCATGTACAGATACAGCAATAGTATAGTACACATACAGCATGAACACAATGCTATTATTACCCATATCTCTATTGTAGGCCATTCAACAATACATTTACACTCTAGCCACCTGCAGTTCCTCTTTGTGTGGTGCTCTGTGTTCCTTTTATATGCTTCAGGTACAATGAGGCATGCAAATGAATGAAAACATTCCAGTAATGACATACTAATGTTGATTCTGCCCTCGGAACACAAAATTAGCTCATTTGTGTACTCAGTTTTAACACTGCAGTTTTGTTCCAAGCATGATTGTAATTGTGCTAGCACTAGCACAGCATTCATATGTGGTGCAGACATGACATTACACCGCATGCATGATGACATTATACATCACTGACATGTGTGCTATGATGTCGTGCAATGGCATTGTGCATGTCTACACAAGTCTGCGCATGAACATCATGAGTACGTGCCACCCCATGCCTACCATGTGCTGATGGGCTGCACCTCCCCCCCCCCACCAAAAGCATGCATTGCACAGCCCAAAATAATTTTAGCACTGAGGGAGATGGTGGAGAATGGCATTGTGCTACGGTCAGGTGAGTATGGATGGCTCTGTCTATGGTTTGAGTGGTGACCTGAGTGCAGTACTGTTTCAAGGATAATATGCCTCCTGGGTTATGTACCTCGGGGAATGTGCACTGTATTGTTGTGTCCCCTCTCTCCTCTGAGACCTTCTCCACTGTATAGCCTGATTCTACCAATGCAGATATATGGGACTACTGTCCCAATGGATGTCCCCGGTGCCCTGTGTATTACAGGAGCTGGTGTGAATCTGAGGCATGCACCTACCTTGGCAGCAAGGACATGTGCTACCACAGCGACATGTCTGCATTGTCAGGGTGGATGACTAGGAAATGTAACATGTGATATACATGTAGTTATGGTGGCACAAGTACCCAACAACACCTGGCTGTGGCAACCACCTGTTTCGTGTACACTGTCTGTGTTTTGCAGCAAGGGTGTCAGTACACATACAGCATGAAATGCATGCTGTACTTGTGTATTGCACAGGGTGTGCCACTCCTAGCCCAGCCACTGTATGTAAAAATGTCCTCATCTAGTGTTGTATAGGTATGCCTCTTGTGCCCCTGTTGTGTGTGACAAAGGGCTGCCTGTATCCTACTACATACTATGAGGTGTACATGGCCTGTAGCCGACATGTATGGGCATGTTGGATTGGGGTGGTGAGGATGGCTGGATATAGGTACTACATGGGCTGGCATACACTGTGCTAGGCCAGGGCTATGACACTGGGGTGCAGCATTCCAGCATCGCTTGGGCCATGGTACACTTGTCTGTGTATGGCACCAAAGCTTGATACAGTGGTAAGATGTGGCCCTGCATGGTCCTGTCAATTCACACCATGCATACCTGACTGCTGGTGCACAGTACTGGTATAAGTGTGTCTATGCTGTTTAGGGTTTATGGTACAGTGCCTTGTATTCAACTGCATAATATTGACCACTTCTCCTTTGTCCTCCTCCACAGATGTCAGGGCCAATCCAGGGCCAAGGGCCATCATCAGCACCAGTAGGACTAGCAGTGGCAGGAGGAGGGGTCACCAAGACATGATGACGCCTGGCAAGGCCAGTCCATAGAAGGACAGTCTGCAGACATGTGTTGACATAAGAACCTGGCGTTGTGTGTTTCACCCTCTCAGTTGCACATGTGCACTATGCTGCATGCTTCTGTGGTTGGAGTCTGATACCCATGTGTGACTAGCCATGCTACATGCATGCCTGGTGGGGGCTACCTGTACAGTGAGCTCACTTACCCAGCCTGTGGAGCATTGTACTGCTACTAACGCAGTTGTGTGTCAGGGTGTCTGCAATCTCCTGTTGTGCATGCCTGTGCAGCAGGCATGCATCCCTGTGTGTGTGTCTACTGTGCCCTGGCATGCATGACACCATATGGTGGTGGTATCCTGTGACATGCCTATTGGGAAGTGGGCACCTACTGAAACGGCAACCCACTTGCGGCACATGTCGACATGGCAATGGCATAAGGAAGGCGATCGGATGGGGTGAGTAGGCGAATGGCGACGGGATGTCGCTATATGTATACACGAACGGGGTGGGGGCAGAGAGTATACTGAGCGAGGGGTGGGAGAAGAGGGAGGATTTGTCAGGGATGGAGCCGCGGTGAGCTGCTGAGCTGGCTGCATGGCGTGGTGGGTGGGTGCTGGACTGGGGTGGCCAGGATGCTGTGTTTGGGTCCTGGCACAGGTATGTTTTGTTGCACCGGCCCGGTAGTGTTTTTATTTTTAGAATTTTGACACCCCGACATACCCCTGGAGTTGAGAATCCTAAAGTAGGGTGCAGCCCCCCGCATGATATTAAAATTCCATGTCCTTTGCACCGTTTTATTTTGTGTCGGGGGTGTACATTGCTGAAACTGAGTTTCGGCAATGTACACTCGACATAATGATGATCACCTTTCAGTGATCACCCTCATGACATAAAACCTGTTTGTGGTGTGTCCCCTCTGCCACAGACCCTGTCCACCAGCGGGTTGGTGGTACTGCTCAGAGTCCTGGTTGTTAAGGCTGTTATTGTCTGTTATGCCACACGTTTGGGACTATATATGCATACCTGCCAGGTGGCAGTAGGCACGAGCCATAGTTGTACCAGTACACCACTGTGTCATGCTGTGTGCATCATACAGCAACCATGGCAGTCTGCCTGCAATAGTGCCATCTGAAGTGTGTGTCACATAATTGCATCTCAACAAAGATAGGCATGTGTGGTATGGGGTCATTGGCGGTGGGGAATTGGTGGGCGTTGAATGTACCTTACCATATTTGAAGGAGATTGTGATGCACAGTTGGTAATGTCTACCCAACAGAGTGATGACCAGAGTTATGATTATTCCACTGTACATGGGCAGGGCCATGCATACATTTGGACATAACCAGGTCTTTGCAGGGACACTGTCCTGCACTGGCTCTGGATGAGTGGCAACGCTGTACCTAGGGTGGTACCAGCATCTGCTGGTGGGGGGGTGCCACCAGGTGGCTCTGCATCCTAAATCAGTGTACAACACTGGTGAATATACATGTTACACCAACAACTGCACATTCTGCTGCATGACGGTGCTGTCCATATACAGATGTGCTGTTGGTAGCACATGTGTGCCTGGCCCTGTCCCTGTGGCCAACAAGGGTATGGGGGTACTGCTCCAAACTCTTCAGAATGTTACAGGGCCCATCCTGCTGCTGTTGCTTATGCTGCATGTCCACTTCTGGCATTCCTGCCAGTGTTGTTTGTCCCCTGCATGGCTGGTCATGCTCTGTTACAGCATTGCACACTTATTGTATGTTCAGTCCTCTACTGTTCAGGTCCACAGTGCTGTCTCTGGAGTGCCACGCACATTCCATTGAGGCTGTTTGATTCCCTCCACCTATGTGTGGCAAAGAGGCCCATGCATTGGCTGGTTGTGCTCCCATTATGCACATTATGCCACCCCTGTGTCCCTCATCCTGTGTGCACAGCAGACTAAGTTCAGTGCATTTCTTTCCATAGGTGCCCAGAGTGCAGCAAGACGCATTACAACAGGAGAGCTGGGATGAGCTTCTGTGCCACCAGGTCTGCCTGCTGCAGATCCTGATCTGGAGGGTGTCCAATTTTCCAATATCCATAGTGTGGGAACTGTGCCAGAAGCAGCAGCCACCACTGTCCCCTCCACATCATGCTGCCCCTTGATGGGGACATGGACTCTGCTATATATTTATATTTAAGATGGGCAGGTGCCCTTTTGTTTTTCTTTATGATGGGCAAGTGCCCTGGTGTTAAATCTGAATGGCGGTTGCCCAGTTTCTTTTGTCCCCCCATTTATATGGGTGGTTGCCCACTTTCTTGTCCCCTACCACCCCTATTATTATTACTGTTGTTCATGTTGTCGTTTAGTCGTTTTTCCAGCTTATTGACATTTTATACTGAGTAAATTATATTTTTGATACCTATGATGCTATGTTGTATTTGTCTTTCGTTGGTGCCCACTGCCCTCCTCTCACCCACAGCTGTCCAATGTGTTCAGCACTATATTCAGTGCTATTTTCAGTGCTTCATGTGCAAGTGCATTGCACAGTATCTGTACTATTCATGCTGCTGCATCTGCGCAATGCAGTTGTGCTGCACTTTTACAGCCCAATATTCAGAGGTGTTTGCACTGGAGCAATTTGTCTGTACATTCCTATCCTATCCTACCTGTGCTAGTGGAAGAGCTGCTGGCTGAATAAGGGGGCCTGGGTGGGATTTTCAAAAGTCAAAACATGGTGAAAACTACTAGTTACATCTATTGGGTTTTCAAAAGTCATAGTATGGACACAACTCTTAGGGCTCGATTCTCAAACTCAATGCAAGCCATGCCAATGGTGGCCTGTGCAGATTGCCAGTGCACCAGGGACCCTGCACACAATTGTCTATTGGGTAAGGTCCTGGCAGCAAAGTCCCACAGCTTGTGGTAACTGTGGCCATGCGCCAAATGGATGGCACATCTGGATGGGCTGCCACAAGCTGCGGGGTGGCCATGCGCCCTCTAGGATGTTTCTGGTGACTAGCGGTCCCCCTGCCCAAATCCCCTTTTTATTAAAATTAATCACATTCTTGGTGGTCTAGCAGACCATTCCAGCCCTGATCCCCTTTGTATTAAAATTAATGATGTCCCTGGTGGTCTAGCAGCCCCCCAACCCCAATCCCCTTTGTAACAAAATTAATCACATCTCTGGTGGTCTAGCGGACACCCCCCCAGCACTGATCCTCTTTGCAACAAAATTAATGATGTCCCTGGTGGTCAAGCAGAACCCCCCAACCTTGATCCCCTTCACATTAAACTTAATCATATCCCTAATTATCCAGCAGCCCCATCCCTATCCCCGATCTACCCATATAATAAAATATATCTTTCCCTGGTGGTCTAGAATACCCCCCTCCCTATCCCCCTTCTGACTGTATGATATAACACATAAGTTTCCCTGGTGGTCTAGCAGTGGATCCCCCACCTCCCCACCCTGACAGGTAGGGCTCCACCAACCCGCTCCCCCCAGTCCCATCCCCAAGCAAGTGATTGGCACAGCCCTCCACTCTCCTCCATGGCCAGCTGCCAACTGAGCTGTCAATAAGTGCATATTTACAGTATATGCTCATTGACTGACAGCTCAGTCAATCAATGTGTCCATACTGTATACAGTACATGCTCATTGACAGCTCAGTCGGCAGCCAGCTGTGGTGGAGAGCGGAGGGCTGTGCTGGCAACTGGCCCAGGATGAGATAAGAGGCGGGTGGTGGTACTACTGGCTAAGGGGATCCACTGGACCACAAGAGAAAGTTATTTATTATATAATACAGGCAGATGAGGGATGGGAGGGGGTCCACTGTACCACCAGGGAATGGTATATGTTATCCTAAGGGGAGATCATGACAGAGGAGAAGGTCCACTAGACCACCAGGGAATGATATATGTTTTATTAAGGAGCTGATCGAAGATAGGGTGGGGGGTCTGCTAGTTCACCAGGGAATGATGTGTGTTTCAGAATCCCAACACACACATGGGGCGGGGGGGTGGCACAAGGTCTCTAGACTCCCAGAGGGAAAATGTCTAAGTACCCTGGCTGGTCTAAGGGTACCTGCAAATTCACCCTCTGGGAGGGTTTAGAGAATCCCAAATTAGGGGATATGGCAGCCCGTGTTTGCTGCAAGCCTGCTATTGCCATGCTGCAGCCCATTTTGTGCTGCAAGAATGCACAAGACCCCTTTGGTGCATGCAGCCTGCATTTGCTACAGGTTGTGTTTGAGAATGGCTCCCTCCACACTTTTTGGCACAGGCTGCACCTTGCACCATTCCTTGTGACACAAGCCCCTTGTGCCATTTAGGGAGCCTTTGAGAATCAGGCCCTTAGTTTTGTCGGGTGGGATTTTTTCATGTAAAAACATGGGACTATTTTCAAAAGTACAACTTACCTGCAAAATTTTGAGATGTTTTATGGTACATTGCATCCAGTTTTTGGATAAAAAATGCTAAGAGTAATGGGAGAACTAGTGACACCACTGACTACCCTTTTTAACAAATCATGGGAAGATGGTGTGGTACCTGAGGACTGGAGGAGGGTGGACATGATTCTCCTTCACAAAAGTGGGAGCAAGACAGAGGCAGGAAACTACAGACCTGTCAGTTTGACCTCTGTGGTAGGGAAGATGATGGAATCACTTCTGAAAGAAAGAATTGTTGAGTACCTAGAGGCCAGCGGGGCACAGGACCAAAAGCAACATGGATTTACAGCAGGAAGGTCATGTCAGACGAATCTAATAGATTTCTTTGACTGGGTGACCAAAGTAATAGACCAGGGAGGGGCTGTGGATATGGTCTACCTAGACTTTAACAAGGCATTTGACACAGTCCTGCACAAAAGATTGATAATCAAGTTAGCCAGCCTGGGAGTGGGTCCCGGTGGTAGCAGGTAGAAAACTGGCTGTACAACAGGACACAGAAGGTAATAGTGAATGGAACACATTCCGAAGAAAGGGGGTCACTAGTGGAGTACCTCAGGGCTCAGTACTAGGTCCAGTCCTCTTTAACATCTTTATAGGTGACATTGTAGAGGGTCTGGAGGGAAAGGTTTGCCTCTTTGCAGATGACACAAAGATCTGTAACAGAGTTGATACACAAGGGGGGGTAGAAAGGATGAGAAGGGACTTGGCAAGGTTGGAGGAATGGTCAGACATATGGCAACTTAGATTCAACGCGAAGAGGTGCAAAGTAATGCACCTGGGAAACAAAAACCCTGGAGAAGAGTACACAATAGCAGGGGAGGTACTAACAACAACAAAAAAGGAAAGGGACTTGGGGTAGTCATATCAGGTGATCTAAAGGTGAGTAAGCAATGTGAGAAGTCAGTAAGGAGAGCCAGGGGGATACTAGGATGCATAGGAAGGGGCATCACAAGTAGAAAAAGGGAAGTGGTTATCCCTCTGTACAGACAGTTGGTGAGATCCCATCTTGAGTACTGTGTGCAGTTTTGGAGACCTCATCTATGCAAGGACATAGACAGGATGGAAGCAGTCCAGAGGAGGGCAACTAAAATGGTGCAGGGTCTGCATCAGAAACCATATGAAGAGAGACTGAGAGAGCTTAATATGTATACCCTTGATGAAAGGAGGGACGGGGGCACATGATAGAAATGTTCAAGTACCTCAAGGGAATCAACAAAGTCCAGGAGGGTAGCATCTTTCAGAAAAAGAGATGTGTAAGAACAAGGAGGCACAATTTAAAAGATAGAGGGACGGTTCACAGTGGTAGCAAGGAAATTTTTTCACGGAGAGAGTGGTGGACACATGGAACCACCTTCTTGGAGAGGCTGTGGGGTCTAAAACAGTGGAGGAATTCAAACATGCATGGGACAGACATAAGGCAATTATAGTGGGGGGGGGGCAGGAAGTAGGCTGTTGGTTAACTAAAATCTGCAGCTTATCCAGTAGGTAGGGAAATGGGCAGACTGGGTGGGCCAAGTGGTCCTTATCTGCCGTCAAAGTTTATGTTTCTATGTTGTAAAAGACAGACCAGGTTTCACTCAGTCTGAAAATTGTGTCCAGGCACATTTATCCCTGAACTTTGCAAACCGGACATAACTGAGTCAGAGTTTTGAGCATTGAACATAGCTATGTACTAGCTTTGAAAACTGGACATAAGTGTAATTTTGCTGCATCCAGAGTTGTAGAAAATTGTATCTAGACATACAGAAGGCTTTGAAAATACCCCCATAGGCTTTAAAATCCCCTTCCCATGTTATTCATATGAAACTGACAGCAGAACAGACCTACTGGTCTATCAAAGTCTGCTTGATTGTGCAGTTAGCTCCCTAGCAGGCAGCTGCCCCTCCCCCAACCTCCTTAACCTCCTACTGTTGTCCTTCTCACCCACCCTTACCCACCTCTGTACCCTGTCCTAAGTGTTCTTAAAGCCAGCCACATTTTTGCTTGATATCACCCCTTCTGGTAGTGCGTTCCACCTCACAACTACTCTCTCTGTGAAGTAATGCCTCCTCATCTCCCTCCTGAATCTTCTCCCTTTATTCTTAGCCCATACCCCCTTGTCTCCCTCCTGCTCCTTAGTTTCTACACCCCCTGCCCCCCTTTGTTGACACCCTTCAGGTACTTGAATGTCTTGATCATGTCCTCCCTCCACGCCTCTCTTCCAGTGTGTACATATTCAGTTCCTTTAGCCTCATCTCATAATTCATTCCCTCCATCTCCTGAATCATCCTCATCGCGCTTTGATGCACTGCCTCCAGCAGCTTGACATCCCAGCTCAGATACGGCCTCCAGAACTACACAGTACTCCAAGTGAGATCTAACCAGTGCCCTGTAGAGGGGCAAAATCACCTCCCTGTGCCTGGACGTGAATCCCCATGCTATGCACCCTAGCATCCTGTTTTCTTTTACTGTTGACCTCCTGCATTGGGCAGTATTGTTCATCCTCACTCTTATCAATACCCCCAGGTCCTTTTCCTACTCAGTGTTCCCCAGCTTGATCCACCCTAGCCAGTATTCTCTCCTTGGGTTCCTTGCCCCAAAATGCAACACCTTGCATTTCTTTGAATTGAACCCCAGCTGCCACTTCCCTGACCATTCCTCCAACTTTGTCAAGTCCCTCTGTAGTTGCATCCATCTTTCTTCATCATCTACTACTGCATCCATTTTGGTATCATTGGTGAACAGGCTAATCCTGTTTACCACTCCCTGCGCAATGTCTGAGATGAATAACCTGAACAGTGCTGGACCCAGCACCCCGCTCATCACAGATCTAGGCTCTGAGACCGCCCCCATCACCACCCTCTGCAGTCTACCCCTTAGCCAGTTGGAGATCCAACATGCCATCTTTGTCCCCACTTCCACTCCAGATAACTTCACCCCTAGTCTTCCATGGGGCACTGAATCAAAGGCCTTGCTGAAATCCAAGTATAGCACATCCACAGCATGGCCCCCATCCAACTCCCTCATCACCCAGTCATAGTACTGTGTAAGACTGGTCTGGCAGGATCTCCTTGAAACGAACCCATGCTGTCTTCCATCCTGCCAGTTGTTGCCCTCCAGAAATGCCACCAGACCATCCTTTAGTATCATTTCCATGAGCTTTCCCACTATGGACATCAGACTGACTGGCCTATAGTTCCCTGGCTCGTCCCTTGGATCGCTTTTATGTAACGGTACCACATGGGCCATCCTCCAGTGCTGAGGCACCTCCCCGATTTCCAGAGAGGTGCTGTACAGGTCCACCAGTGGTTCCGCTAGAACCTCTGCCATCCCCCACAGCACCCTGGGTGGATACCATCTGGCCCTGGTGTTTTATTCACCTTCAGTGCCCTTAGCCCTTCCAAGACTCTGCTACCCTCTATCCTACCATCTGTTACCTCACACCGCCCCATCTCCCCTCTCCCCCAACCAGGGTGGTAATGGACCCCCTCCTCCCTTGTGAACACTGAGAAGAAATACTCATTCAGTGCTTCCGCTTGTTCCTTCCCCTTTTTGACCCACTCCTTCCCCCTTTTTATCCTCACTATACTGTCCCTGCACTTCCTTTTCTCCCTGACATATCTAATAAAAAAGACTTTCTCCCCTCCTTTAATTCCCTGCACTAATCTGAGTTCCCTTGTGGCTTTTGCACCCCTTACCCTATTGGTCGCCTCCTTGGACCATTTGGTGGACTCCTCCCAGCCCTCCTCCTACCCCATCCTTCTGAACCTCCGGTACGCTGCTCTTTTTGCCCTAACCCCCTCTATCAACTCCATGTTCAGCCAGCATGGTCTGTTTGCCGTATTCTTCTTACTCTGTAGCCCGGTGCATGCTTCCGTCACCTCTATGATTCCTTGCTTTATGTCCCAGTTCTGCACTGTCCCCATCCCCTGCTTTATTCTTTTGAGTCTCCCCTTCAGCAATTCCCTCATTTTCCTGAAGTCCGCCTTCCTGAAATCCACCACCTTTGTTGTGGATCCCTCCAGCTCCCTGCTCATTGTGTTGTTAAACCACACTGTTTGATGATTGCTGTCAGCTAACGGATCCTCCACCCTTATGTACCTCACTGCCTCACTGTTAGATAGTACCAGGTCCAGCATGTTCCCCAGTTTCGTGGGTTCAGCAACTAGCTGTGTCAGGAACCCCTCCTGGAATGCGTCCAAGAGGACCCTCTCCCTGGCACTGGAGGTGAGCGGCATGGTCCAGTCCACCCCCAGCAGGTTGAAATCCCCCACTATGACCACCTTCCCCCTTCTACATACCCTACTGATTTGTTCTGCCAGTTCCCTGTCCCTTTCCACTGTCTGGGATGGTGACCTATACACCACCCCAAACCTCAACTTCCTTCCCCTGGAGTCCAGGAGATGTAACCACATTGCCTCCATATCCCTCTCATCCTTTTCATCCCTTGTACATTTGATCCTCTCCTGTACATAGACAGCCACCCCCCCTTCCCCACAGTCCATTTCGTACAGTCTGAACCCTGGGATTTCCAGGTCCCAGTCCCGGTGCTCTGTGGCCCATGTTCCTGTGATGGCCATGATGTCCACCCTCCCTACAGCCAAGAGTGCCTATAGCTCTGCCGCCTTGTTGCCAAGGCTTCTTGCATTCACAGAGACCACCCTCCACCCTGTCACCCTTCCCTCCTTTTCCAGATCCCCCTCCCCACTCTGCCCCTTCTGAACTAATCCCCAAGTACCTTCTTTTTTGGGGGGGCATTCTTTTTATTAATACATTAAATCAGAGTTATAAAGAGTCACAGAAATACAGTAAATAAGATCTTGTAAGATATGGCATCAAAAAAAGGAACAATTGTATGACAGAGCCACCAAAAAGCATAACAAATTATAAAATATCATCATGATTTTAT
Source organism: Neoceratodus forsteri (assembly GCA_016271365.2). Taxonomy (NCBI): domain Eukaryota; kingdom Metazoa; phylum Chordata; order Ceratodontiformes; family Ceratodontidae; genus Neoceratodus; species Neoceratodus forsteri. The sequence goes on along the minus strand of CM028130.1, from coordinate 1,406,826,442 downwards.
ATATTTTTTTCAAAAGGTAACCATATGTTTTCCCACAGCTTTCATTTAGCTCATATATTATAATGTATTTGTTCAACTTTGGCAAGATCTAACATCATATTTAGCCTCTGATTAAATATCAGAGCATTAGGATTTTTCCAGTGAGTCAGAATGAGCTTATTAGCTACAATGAGGGCCAGATGTACAAAAATTTGTTGTGGCTGCGGTAAACATTTTTTAGTGTATTTGCCAAAAAATATGAATTCAGCCTCAATAGTGGGCTTAATATCAGTAATATAAGATATAACTGATAATATATCTTGCCAAAATGCATTTAAATTTGAGCAGTGGACAAACATGTGGGGAAGATCTGTGCCGGAGAGTGATGACATCTTGGACAAGTGTCTGTTGTATCTAAATTCATTATATTGAGTTTTGCCTGGGTATAATACATACAATGAAGAATATTGTATTGTATATGTTGGAGTTTAGTTGATATAAGATAGTTGAAGAGAGATTGAAGCATTTCCAACCATCTATCAGGAGTGATTTGCTTATTTAAATCTCGAGACCAGTTGACCTTTAAAGGAGTTAATGTTTTTTCTGCAAATGTAAGCAGAACTGAGTATAATCTAGAGATCAATTTTTTACTAGGGGAACCTGGTACAAGCAAACTCAAAATAGGTGAGTTTACATGGGCACTCCAAGACTTGTTAAGTTTATAAACAATACTTCTTAATTGGAGATGATGAAAGAGATGCTGACAAGGGATTTTATGTTTTTGTTGAAGACTATCAAATGATATGAAGTTCCCTTGTTCATAGCAGTCTCCTACTTGAATTATACCTAAGGTTTGCCAAATTGCTAGTTCGGGGGTATTAAAGATAACAGATAAAGAATGATTGCCTAATAATGGAGAAAATAAGGATATTTTATTATCCCATTTAATTAATTTGTGAACTTCTTTCCAAAGAGTCAGTGATACACATGTAGAAGGAAGTAAATTACATTGGTATGCTGGTGGGAGTGCAGCAAATAAAGTATGGAATAATTCATTATATATGATGTTGTTTTTCTCAATTTGGCAACATGGTAAGGCAGAATTTTTAAACCAACATTGTACCTGGCTCAACTGACCTGAGTAATAGTAAAGGTGGAAATCTGAGAAACCTAAGTCCCTTTTAAATGTTGGAAGTATTAATTTAGAGAATGCAATCCTGGGCTTTTTACCTTTCCATATGAAATTGTTAGTGGCTTTATTTAAAGTAAAAAATTCCTTAGATAGCTGAATTGGGATAGTCTGAAAAAGAAAAAAAATGTTTATGCAGAATCAGCATTTTAACAGCGTTAACCCAGCCAATAAGTGTTAAGGGCAGAGACTGCCACTTGATAAGATCTTGCTTGATTTTACTAAGAACGGATATATGATTATGCTGATATAATTTTTGAGTGTCTTTAAGAATCAAAACTCCTAATATTTAATTTCATTGGTGAGTTGTAGAGTTTTAAGTAATGCTGAGTCTAAAGTGGGATTAATGCCCAACAAAATATATTAATTTTTTTGCCAATTAACTTTATAACCAAATTTAATTATTAAGTCATGTATCTGCTGTAATGTTTGTCTAGGATTAGAAATAAATAAAAGTAATGTCATCTGCATAGAGACTGACCTGAACTCCTGGCAATTGTCTTAGAAGCTGAGCAAGCGGTTCTATGACTAAAGCAAAGATAAGTGAAGAGAGGTGACATCCTTGTTGAGTGCCCCTTTAGATTAACAGTTTGGGTGAGACTTCTGTTTTGGTTTTTATGAATGCTATGGGGGCTTCATATAGCACTTTCATCCATTGTCTAAAATTGTAGCAAAAATGTAGTTTTTTAGAAATAAATGTATATCGTCCCACTCTATGCAAGCAAATGCTTTTTCAGCATCCAGGGTGATAATGATAGAATTAGTGTTTTGATTAGAGTCAATATAGTTAACTGTTTGGTGCATATTATGAGCCAGAAAATTACCCTTAACAAAACTGGATTGATCAGGATGAATTATCTTAGGGAGTACAGATTCTAAACGATTGGCTAAAATTTTTAACAGAATTTTATAATCCCCATTAAAGAGTGAAATTGGCCTATAAGATGTGCATAACTCAGGATTTTTATCTTTCTTAAGAAATAAAAGAATATTAGCTTCAAAAAAAGGTTGGGGGGAGTCAGTATGAGGAAAATATAGCATGACAGGTATCTAGTAAGTGTTGACACAGAAGTGATTCATGCTTGTGATACAAATCCAACGGTATGCCAACAGGCCCAGGGGCATTTCCCTAGGGTAATCGAGTAGTAGCATATTTAATCTCCTCAATAAAGATGGGCTTATCTAAATTTGTGCTTAGTTGTGTGTCTAGTTGAAGAGGTGAGAAAATACAGAAAAAAAAATCGGATAATGCTTGAGGATAATTGGTTCTTTCCAATGTGTGTGTGTACATATATATATATATATATATATATATATATATATCCTTAAAAAACTGATGGAATCTCATATTAATTTGAGTGGGTTCTTTCAACATTGTGCCATGTGCTTCCCTGATTGAAACACTACTGTTGAGGGCTGATTGATGTTTTAGTTGATAAGCGAGGAGTTGGTGTGTTTTATCACTAAAAGAACAATAGGTCGATCTGGTCTTCATTAATAAATTTTCAATTTTAAGGGTTAACAGATTGTTGTATTCTAGCTTTTTCTCATTAAGTAGAGATATAGCAGAATGAGTAGGGCCGAATTGAAGTCATGTTTCTATATTTTGCACGGTTTTTTGAGTTGGTTAAGTTTTAAGTTCATATTATTGTATTTAACAGCTGAATACACGATACAGATCCCATGAATATATGCTTTGAAGCAATCCCATACAGTAGAGTAAGAAGTAATTGGTGTAGTGTTTGTAGAGAAATAGAATGGAATCTCTTTTTTTAGATTGTCTGTTAATTTGGCGTCATTCACCAGTGCTGGTGGAAGGTGCCATGGTTTAAGAGTTTTTAAGGGGGTGAGACTCAGTATTAGTGTATAAGGTGCATGGTCAGAGATTAAGATAGGATAGTGATCAACTGACTTTATGAGATGTGTTATTGTATGGGAGGTTAAGAAAAAGTCAATTCTTAAATAACTATGATATACATCAGAATAAAAAGAGAAATTATGAGTGACAGGATTGAGGGATCTCCAAATGTCTTTAATAGCTAAATCATCCATCCAGTTTTTTAATATTTTTTCAGACCTAGTTTGTGGTTTATTAGTATAGGGGTTTCTATTTAATATCCTATAAAGGACTAAATTAAAATCACCTCCTATAATGTAAGATGAGGGAAATGTAGTAATATATATGAATAGTTCAGTGAAAACTTGCAGATCATCCTCATTTGGAGCATATATGTTGATTAATGTGAATCTAGATCCAGAGGAGAAAATTTCAGTTGTTACATAACGGCCAGTTGTGTCTGCGAGGGCATGCCCAAATTTAATGTGAGTATTCTTTTTAATCAGTATAGCCACCCCCCTTTAGTTTTTTTTTTTTGTAACAAGATCCAAGTCCATCACCCAATTTTTTAATGATAAAATTTAAACTCCTGAGCTTCAAGATAGGTTTCCTGTAACATTAATATTTGCGTTTGTTTCTTGTCTGCGTAGCCAAAGTCTTTTCCAGTTTTAATACAGTTACCCAGTCCGTTAACATTCCAACTCAGAATTCTAAGATTTCACATCTATTTATTGGTTGTAAAAAGAGAGAAAAAAGGGACACCTAATTGCTTATTAAAATATGATTAAATAATATTCTTGTATCTCTGTGAGAAAAATAAAGACAAAAAAAGGTATGCCATTTTGTTTTGCTCCCTACCCTACCCCCTTTTGTCAAAAACGATTCGGAGTAAAGATTCTTTAATTCAACAAAAATGTATCCTAATATTTTGACCCCATCCCACCCCCTCATTATCAACAAAGATAGTCAGATGTGGGGGTTACCCATCTTTCTCCAATGCATGCCAGGCACAGAGTTCCAGAGCCAAACCACTAAATCAAGAAGAAAACTTAATATTATATGATGTCCCTTCTAGGAAAAGCCCCCAGAAAAACACAAATTTTTAGGCAGATAAAAAGGTATCCAGAAAAGTCTGAATTAAGGAAGATGAGTTATTCAAATCAATCTGGTTTGGAATTGGGTTGCAAAGCATGAGAACTTTTAACTGATGGAGTTGAGCTATAAGTCTGTAGTTGCTACAGTCCAGTTAGAAAAGCAGCTTATCGATGAAGTTGAGGATGAATGTCTGCTTGCTCGAGAGTTTTCATAGCTTCTTGGGGAGAGGAACAATATCTAAGTTTCACATGAATATAGAACCTTAGTTTAGCTGGGGGTAGTAAAGTGTATTTGATTCCTTTTTCCCGTAGTATGGAAATTATGGGATTGAAAGACTGCCTCTGGTTAGTTGTGGCTTGGCTAAAGTCTGGGAAAACAGAAATTTTGTGACCTTCATATATTATTCCTTTTTCAATCTGTGCTTTCTGCAGAATTGCCTCGTGGTCTTGAAATCTATGACGTTTTATAAAAATTGCCCGGGGGATCAACAGTTTTTGCTTGTGGGTCAAGATGCTTTGATAGAGCAGCACGATGAGCTCTTTCAAGAGAGATCAATTCTTGAGTGAATGTTCTGCCCATTGCAATGGTGATAAAGTTTCTCAAAAAAATAAAGTAGGATCCCCAGTGCCTTTCAGGCCTTCTGGAATTCTAATCAGCTTCAGATTGTCACGGCGGTCACGATCCTCTTGGTCCTGAATTTTAGCCATCAAGTTCTTAAGCTGAGCAGTATGAGTATCTACTGTTTCAGACGAGGGGCCATAGTAGATTCTATAGTGTTGGCTTTGTTTTCTAATGAGGAAGTGTGTTCTGCAATGGTATCAACTTTGATGTTTAGTTGTGAAAGGGCTTGTGTAATAGTGGCTAATGACTGGGTAATAGCTTGTAAGCCCTGTCTGAAAGTCCAGTTTAAAGGCAGATAATTCTTTTCTTTAAATCGAGAGCCCACTGTGGTGGATCTTCCTGCTGCACTGGTATTGGCTCATTCAATGGTTCAGATGACAAAACTTGGGTCATCAGATATTGTGAGTGAAGAAAGGAGTTTACAGACTGTCCTTTAAACACGAACCTGGAAGTTAGTGTCGAATGAGCAGACATCAAGGAGATTTGTCCTGGATGTTTTTCATTTGAAACTTGAGTCCTCTTTGCTTTGGTTTTATCTGAAGAAATATCAGAATCCTGTGGTGAGTCAGAGAATCATGAAGTTTGTTCAAAAGAAGTCAAGTCTGAATGGGAGCCTGCGCAATCTCTGAAGAGGTAGATGTCATGGGAAAAAAACAGCCGGTGAGGCTTTGTTAGTTGTAATTTCTTTGGTTAGAATAGCCGAAACCTGATTTATAGCTACAGAAGAACTAGGGCCAGTAGAGGATGCAGAGGCAAGTAGATTAATACTAGGCTCCATAGTTTTTACTGTCAGTGTTTTGATCCAGTTCGTTTAAACTTGCTTCTGCACAGGAAGAGATAGGTGCGTCAGCTGTTGTTACAGAGATGTTTGAAGTATGTTGAGGTGTTCTCTGTGATACAATAGCTTGTGTATTTTGAGAAGATAAAGATTCTGCTAGTCCTGCTCCAGTTCTGTCCATGGCCAGTTCAGTGCTGGTTGAAATTGCAGGCATGGAGGAGGTCGCAGGTTTAACAGGAAGATTCCCGGGAGGCTTATGTCCTGCAATTAATGAATCCTCCGATTCAGTAGACTGTCTTCTCATAAGTTTGGAATCCAAGGTTAACATGGCTTTTTCAGTCAGGGTAGTTTGGTCGAGTTGCTTTTCTAACAGATGGTTAAGATTTTCCAGTGTTGATAAAATCTGAGGCTTGCTTCACTTTTCTGAATCATTTTGACATCCTCAAAACTCCAAATATTCAATATATGCTTCAAAATTGGTAGAACAGATTAGAAATTTTCAAAGGGACACCAAAAAATGCTACAATTAATGGGCTGCTCTGGTGCTGCTGACCAAGCTACAGCATGGCATCAGACATCTTAGCTCCCCAGTCCCTGGATATCTTGCCTACAGTCTGACTCCCTGCACCTCCCTAGCTAATTTAAATTCACTTTTGTTGCTATACACTCCTGTAGCTTCTGCCTTAATACCCCCATACCTTCCTGACTTAGGTGCAGCCTATCTCCTGCATATAGTTTATTATTGTTCCAGGTCTGCCCCCATCTCCCCACCCACCCATACTCTTTTGGTCTACACCACTCCTCCAGCCACATGTTGAATTCCCTAGTCCTCTCCTTCCTCATTGTGCTCACACAGGGTACTGGGAGCAGCTCCAAAGAGGCAACCGTCTCCCCTACCCCCTCACACAGCTTTTCCAGTTCTCCGAACCTTCCCTTCACCACCTCCACAGTCTCCCCTGCCAGGTCATTAGTCCCCACATGCACCACTATGTGTGGTCTTCCCTTTCCCCTCCTCACGCACCTAAGAGTTGCTTGCCCTGCTCTGTCTACCATTAGACCTGGTATGGCTTCCACCCATATGTGACTATGCTGTTCCCCTCTACTGCCTTATCTGATCCCCTTAAGTATGGAGTCCCCCACCACTAACACCCCACCTTCCTCCCTTGAACCACTTAAGTTCCCCCTTCCCACTGTGTACTAATTTCTGGCTTCCTTTTCTCTCTGATCCTGCTCTCCTGCTTTTTTAATTTCCCCCTCCTTCCCCTCCCCTCCTGCTCCTGCCCTCTCCTTCCCCATCCCCCCACTCCCCAGTCCTGCTGCTGCCTTACCACCCTCCTGGCTCTTACCAACCTCTTCAGTTCTTTGGTCTCCCATTTGCCCTTCCACCTTTGTACCCACTCCCGGCTCCCCATGCATCTCTTCCTCCCTCTCCTCCTTCCCATCCAGTGTCAAGAGTACTTCAAACCTGTTCCCCCCTTTCATTTTGGCCTGTGAACTCTCTGCTCTCCTGTCCTGTGACCCTCCCTTCCTGGTAGACCCAACCTTAGTCCATCCCTCATTGCTGGACTGCCTGTCCCCATTGATGTCCGCCACCCCCCCTTCTCTTGATCCATTTTCCCCCATCTTGCCATGGCTGTGTGTTTCTTCCATGCTCCCATTTCCCTGCCTCTGACTCTATCCTCCTTTTGCTCATCCCCTCTAGTTCCCTCCTAATCCTCCTCACCGCCTCCTCCAGCCTGTTTAACCTGTGACACATTGGACATCCTCCCAGTTGCCACAATACATTCATCCATACCACTGCCCCACATCCATTGCATCCCACAATTCTCCCCATGTTAGTACCACTTGGTCCCCCGACCAGGGTATCCCAGTATGACAAGTATCACATGCACCAGACAGTGTATAGGTCCCTTTCACATCCTAGTCACCAAAGTGAAACTGTAACTGTTTTACATCAGAAATGAAGCCCCCCACTGGGTTAACACCCAAAATGGAAAATGCAGAGATTACCCAAACAAAAAATGAAAAGATTAAGTGTTAGACTCTCAAGCCACTTCAGGCAGCCCCTTGTTTCACACAGCCTCCCCCATGGTCCAGTATATCCCATCTGGCTTGTTGGGGGCTCTTTTTTAATCCCCTTCTTCCACCCCACTACCCGTTAATTCCCACATTAGCAGAACCTTTGCAGATGTGCCCCTGACCACAGCCCCAAAGTTAACAGTGTCTTGTTAGCTGGTGTGTGCCTGACCAGTTGCTGACTGACAGAATAAGCCCCAACCTTTACTAATGCTGGTGTGACCCTGTCCAAAGCCCCACAGTCAACAGTACCTTACAACTGGTGTGTCCCTGACCAGCAGCTCATTGTCCTCTCTTTGACCTTCCCTCTGACTCTGGTCCCTGTCAACTCAGTCTGCTCCCAGGTTTTCCCTCCCCATTATGTTCAAATTATTCCATACCCTTTGCATCTTCGATGGCCCCAACTCCGGTTCCCCTGGTTGGCCATATTCCTTGGTGGGAATGAATCAGCTCCTTTTAAAATTGGTGGTGGTGTGGGGCGGGTAGGAGAGAGAAAAATTCTCCCCACTCAGCCGATCCTCCTCTACAGCTCCTCCTTGCAAGTGCACCTGACTGGTGACCCGCATGACTTTTCTGTCCCTTCACTCGCTGGCCCTCCCAACTGGAAAACCCCTTCCGCTGCTACAAAGCGGCCAGATTCAGCCTTTTGTAGCCTGCCAGGTCACACCATCTCTTGCTCTTCCGACTGTTTCAGCTGCAGCTGGATCCCCATTGGCTCCCCTCTGCTCCCTCTGTAGCTGCAGCCGTGAGTGGGGGATTTTAAATTCTCCCTGCTGAGCCGATCCTCCTCCGTAGCTTGTTTTGAATCTAGCTCTTGCCCGCTCACTTGTTTTGTCATTTCTCTGCTTGTTCAGTCGTTTTCTCTTCCACCCTGCCTACCATAATGAACATTACGGCTGTCCCTTGATCAGTCCTTCCCAATTGCCAATTTGCATATTTCCACAGTAGGTGTCTCATTTACTTTTCAATTGTACATTTATAAAAAATTATTCATGAAGATCAGCAGCTGCTACTGCTGCTTGTGCTCTTTTCCTGAAGTGTACAGTAAGTAGCAGGCAGTGCAGCAGTGGAGATGACCTGGCAGTGTGCATCCATCTGTGGCAACATAGAAACATAGACTTTGATGGCAGATAAGGACAACTTGGCCCACCTAGTCTGCCCAGTTCCCTACCTATTGGATAAGCTGCAGAGCCTAATTAACCAAGAGCCTACTTCTTCCTAACCCCCACCAGAATTGTCATATGTCTGTCCCATGCATTCTTCAATTCCCCCACTATTTTTGACCCCACAACCTCCTCAGGAAGGCCGTTCCAAGCGTCCACCACCCTCTTCATGAAAAAATAATTCCTCATGTTGCCCCTGAGCTGTTCCCCCTTCTATCTTCAAATTGTGCCCCCTTGTTCTTGCACATCTCTTTTTCTGAAAGATGATACCCTCTTGGACTTTGTTGATTCCCTTGAGGTACTTGAAAGTTTCTATCATGTCCCCCTCCCTTCTTTCTTTGAGGGTATACATATTAAGCTCCTTTAGACTCTCTTCATACGGCTTCTGGTGCAGACCCTGCACCATTTTAGATGCCCTCCTCTGGATTGCCTTCATCCTGTCTATGTCCTTACAGAGATGGGGTCTCCAGATCTGCATGCAGTACTCCAGATGGGGTCTCACCAACTGTCTGTACAGAGGGATAACAACTTCTTGTTTTCTACTGGTGATGCCTCTCCATATACATCCCAGTATGCCGTCAGCCATCACACATTGCTTGCTCACCTTTAGGTCATCTGATATGACTACCCCATTTTTGTTGTTGTTAGTACCCCTCCCCCCCATTGTGTACTCTTCCCCTTGGGTTTTGTTTCCCAGGTGTATTACTTTGCACTTCTTTGAACTGAACTTAAGATGCCATACTTTTGACCATTCCTCAACCTTACTATGTCCCTTCTCATCCTTTCTACCCCCACCCTTGTGTATCAACCTTGTTGCAGATCTTTGTGTCATCTGCAAAGAGGCATACTTTTCCTTCCAGTCCCTCTGCAATGTCACTTATAAAAACATTAAAAAGGGACGGTCCCAGTACTGAACCCTGTGGTATCCCTCTAGTATCCCCCCTTTCTTCGAGTGGACTCTGTTTACTATAACCCTCTGTGTCCTGTTGTCTAGCCAATTTTTTACCCAGGCTACCCCTGGGACCCACTCCCAGGCTGGCTAACTTGTTTATTAATCTTTTTGTGGGACTGTGTGAAATGCTTTGCTAAAGTCTAGGTAGGCCATGTCCACAGCCCCTCCCTGGTCTACTACTTTGATCATCCAGTCAAACAAATCTATTAGATTCATCTGACAGGACCTTTCCGCTGTGACTCCATGCTGCTTTGGGTCCCATGCCCTGCTGGCCTCTAGGTACTCAACAGTTCTTTCTTTCAGAAGTGATTCCATCATTTTCCCTATCACTGAGGTCACGCTAACAGGTCTGTAGTTTCCTGCCTCTGCTTTACTCCCACTTTTATGAAGGGGAATCACATCCACCCTCTTCCAGTCCTCTGGTACCACACCATCCTACCATGATTTGTTAAAAAGGGTAGTCAGTGGTGTCACTAGTTCTCCCTTTAGTTCTTCTAGAATTCTGTGGTGAATCCCATCTGGTTCTATTGCTTTGTACATCTTCAGTTTCAGAAGTTCTTTCAGAACCCTTTCTTCTGTGAATGGATGGGTATTGACCCCCCTATCCAGAGTACGTCTATTGATTGGATTAGGTACCTCCTCCTCTTCTTTTGTGAATACTGAGCAGAAGTATTAATTCAGTAGCCCTGCTTTTCACTGTCACCCCTGCCCACCCACCTCCCTTTATTAAGCCTCACTATCCTTCCGTTGGTCTTTTTTCACTACTTAATGTACCTATAAAAGGCATTATTCCCCCTCTGTAACTGAGTTGGCTATTTCTTCCTAGGTTTGAGCCTTTGACATTCTGACTGCCTTCCCCACTTCCTTCTGCTTTAACTGGTACAGTTCTCTGTCCTTCTCCTTCTGCATTTCCTTATACTTCCTGAATGCTATCTTTTTCTCCCTAACCTTTCCTGCCACCTCTTTTGAGAACCATAGTGTTTTTTTCCTCACTTTGATTTATTTGTTTCACACAAAGGCTTGTTGCCTCTGTGAAGACAGTTTTGATGTTTTCCCATTGTTCCTCCACCCCTCTTTCTTGCCCGTTTGCTAGTGCTTTTCTGTGGCACTCTGTGGTATTATACCTGGTTTTAGCCTCATACCAATAAACACCTTATCCTTTCCCTTCTTTTCCCCCATCTCTCTTCTTTTGGTTATCCAAGCTAAACTTTTCTGTATTCTCTTATTATTTGTACCAACATTTTAGCACCATGATATAGGTACATAATAAAATTGTAGTTCAGTGATAAACTTAGTTAATTTAGTGTCCAGATTTAAAGTAGATAGTTTTTATATATGTCTTCTTGTTCTGTGTATTGTTATTTATATAATGTCACTTTTTATTCAATATTTACACTTGTACTTCTTAAAATGTTGGTTTGCATGTAGGAATATATATCTTAAGTGTGTGCTTAAGTTAGTTGAAATGCTAGCACTTTAAGAAGCAATCAACTGCTAAACATGTGACATGTTATTTCACTATAAAAACAATTCACTCAAAGGGGGCAGCATCTTGATAAATACTAAGGTTCATACTACTAAGGTAAGAAGGAAGCAAGAGATCCTTAAGGCCCATGGGTGCTTCCCCATATTTAATAATAACAAAGAAAATAAACAGATTGCATCAGTCCGTCCAAACGAAATTTAAATATGATTTTGGAGCTACTAGAAATAACATCCATTGGTAAGGAATTCCAATGTTTTACAATGCGTAAGGTGTAGAAAAATGTTCTAGGCATTAGATTATATCCCTTATATTTTAACTGAAGTGGGTGACTCTTTTTGAGTTGAAACGTTGATCATTTGGTGTTTCCCCTGACCCAGGAGAAAAGTCTTTAATTGAACCTTACAACTTGGTTGGACTCTTCATTTGTTTTGCTATGTATGCCCTGGGTAACTGCTGTGACTTCTCCAAAGCTTCATGTGTATATGTTATCATTGAGCACCCCAGGTCACCTTGGTGCGGCTCTTTTTTGTTCTTTGCTGGGCAGTTAATAAACGTCTAATTGAATTTCCACTGTACTTCCTATTACAAGCATTAAGAGAAGATGCAGTTTGCATAAGTCTTATTTTTAAAGCGTTTAAATGGTTTGTCCATCTGCCATCCCAGGAGAGTACTAAACCAAGGAAATATACTGTGTTACAGTCTTTAATTTGTTGAGCCCAGCCCTCCATGTCTTATTAAGAGTATTAGAATCAAAAATTATCACCTGGCTTTTATCATTGTTGATTCTTAAATTGTAATTATTAGCACAATTTTCTAAAATATTTAATTTCAGCTATAACCCAGATTGAGTAAGCAATAATACAACTAAATCATCGGCATATGCTAAAACAGCAACTTGTTTACCCATAATTTTAAGAGAATCAGATTGTGAACTTTGTAACTGTGCTAATAATTTGTCAATGTAAATTCAAAACAGGATGGGAGCAAGCATACAGCTCTGCCTTACGCCAGTAATTTTTGGAAAAGTAGAGGACAAATGGCCATTTTTTCACAATCTGACCTGGACCCAAGTATTAGTGTGTAGTTCTCTAACAACAGTAATTAATTCATTGGTGAATCCTTTCTCTTTCATTAGAGTCCAGAGAATACTTCTGTCAATTATATCAAATGCTGATCAAAAATCGAAAGCTGCATAAAGTTTTTGTTACCTCAGTTTAACATACTTTTCGAAAAGATGCGATATAATAAAGTAATTATCAGTTGTATTATATCCAGGTCGGAACCCAGCCTGAAGCTGTAACAGATCACCAAGGGAAACTAACTGCTGAGTAAGACTTTGTAAAATTAGTTTAGCAAATATTTTTCCCAGATTATCCAAAAGTGAAATGGGCCTATACATTGAAGGGTCAGATTTTTTAGAACTTTTTAAATATTGCATTTATAGCAATACAATATAAAGTTACAGACACTTGTCAGACATCATCATAATATGCAGGAACCATTCAATGGATAAGTAATTGGCAGTCTAACCAGTATAGATCAAGAATTTTGGGGGAAATCCAACAAAATAGTAAGTTACAAGGATGTATAAAAGAAATAGCTGCACCCTATAGAACTTAGGTGGTCAGTCCATCTATAAAAAAGGTAGCCCAAGCTTGTGCTTTCCTCAGCACAATTGCTGATGTGACCCCCTTCCCTTAAATGATTCAGTACAAAAATGTGTTTAAACATTCAACACTAGCCCCCACTAGACAGAAACAAGAATAACTAAATAAGTAATTTATACACTTCTCAGTAGAATCTTATAATAACCTTCAGACATCACTTTTTATATACTGAGTAGCTACTCTACCAGTCATAGTCCTTCTAATTTTCTCATGTTGCCTCTTCCGACTCATCCGAACTGTGATCTTCCCTTCTAGTCCCATGAGCAGCCTCGAACTCCCGTTGGATCAATTCGGTTCTTTTCCCAGCCTCCGATGGATTGGTAAATTGATACGTCCGGCCCCCGTAAAAAATTCTCAGGCGTGCTGGCATTAGCAGAGAGTGAACCATGCCTAGGCCTCTCAATTGGGCCTGAATCCCATCAAATTGCTTGTGTCTTGCCCTCGTAGCATACGACAGGTCGGGGAAAACATGCACGGTGTGCCCTTCACAATTTAGGTGCTCTGCTGTACGAGCAGCTTGAAGCACGCAATCCCGAGTTGTGACCCCTTCAGTGATCAGCAGAATTGTGTGAGGAGAGTTCTGCTGTGCAGCTGCTGAATGCGGCGAGACCCTGTATGCTCGGAGGAATCGAATGGGCCATTCTGGATCAAGGTACAAAGCCCCAGGGAGCCAGGCCTTCAGAAAGGTTAATGGATCTGGATCATCCTTGTCTTCTGGCAGTCCAACTATCTGGAGATTGGAGGCATGTTGGGCATTTTCCAGTGCCTCCAGTCTATATCGAAGGTGGAAATTCTCCTGTGTCAATTTGGCAGTAGCCGATAGGGCTTTAGTAGCCTGGGCCTCTGCAGAGTTTGCAGTTTTCATCGCAACTTCTATTTCAAATGTCTTGTTCTCTGATACGCTGGAGTATGGCTTCGACTTTTGTGTTGATGGCCTGCATCGACAATTGCAGAGCTTTCCACGGGGGATCTACAGTTGTAGTTGTCAGCGCTGGTAAGGCCTGTTGCTCCGTAGGTGGTGGGGGTCTGGATCCACCCGGTCCTCCTTTATTTGTGCGTCCCATGCTCTCAAAATTCAGCATTATGATTCTCAGATTTTCCTCTATCTGGTGGTACCAAATTGTCCTCGAGGTTTAGCCTTGAAAAGTGTTTTTATATATTTTATAAATCTCTAATGTGGAGAGCTGTGAGAAATGCTTCCACTTTGTAGGTGTGCTCTCTAGCACCCCCTGAAGGGTCAGATTTGTCCCCCTTTTTATATATGGATATAATAAGTACACCTTTCAGTGAACTAGGAAATTCAAGTCTGCTGCAACATAAATTAAAAAATATTACCAAAGTCATAGCCCATTGTGAGGGATCAGTAAGAAAAACCTCAGCTGGAATTAGGTCTGGGCCAAAAGCCTTGTTACGTTTTAGAGCCACAATAATAAAATAGACCTCAGATCTAGTGAAGAGAGAGAAGCAGGCACGTCTATGTCCAGTGGTAGTTGGACTTCCACAGCTTCTGTGACAAAAAACTTACCAGAATAATAGTTAATCCAGGTATCCATAGGAATAGGTGAATCAATTTCAAATTTCAAATTAGTAGTTCCCTTGGTGACCAGAAGCCAGAAGGACTTATAGTCATTCCTATTTATAATGTCAAGCATGTATTTCCACTGTTTCTGCTGAAACTGTAGTTGTTTTAGTTTTAAGAACTGCTTATAATTCACTCTTCCTTTATTTAACATCTTGTAATCATTATGTTGGGCTTTATTTTTACATTTCCTAATTAAATGATTTAATTGGCTTTTTTCCCATGCTGCAGTCTGCATCAAACCAAGTTTGTTTTGTTATATCAGTGCAAGCTTGGGGATGAGACTGGCTCAATAATGATCTAATCTGATCAAATCATAATTCTGAAAGATTGGAGAATGTAACATAATTGGCTTTAAGGTCAATCAAAGCCAAAGTAGTATTCTGTAATATGGGTCTTATTTGAGATTCCTTGAAATCTTGCCATGTAATCCTAGTTTGATTTCAAATTTCCACTGGTGGGAAAGATTTAGAAAGTGGTGGAGTATTGTTTAAAACACTAGATTTTAAAATCAATGGGAAGTGGTCACTTTCTGCCTTAGTGGGAACCTCACAAGACTTCCAGAAAGTCATAGCACCAGTCCATCAAAAATAATCTATAATAGAAGGCCCTTTGAAACAATAGTGGGTATAACAACCCAACTTATCCCCCTCAATGTGGCCAGTTACTGGGGCTAAATAGTAAGTTGCAAGTAGTTCTATTAATCTCTGGCCTGCTTTACTTATTTTAGGATCCATTGTTTGTCTAGGGAAATTACATGCTTCAAAATGACACCAGTTATGGAAATTGCTGTCGGCATAACCATCAAAGTTGACCAACCTTGAGTTAAAGTCACTACAAAGTGAAATTCCCTCACATTCAATCAATCAATCAAACTTTATTTAACCAGGCAGATTACATCATTGAGCGAGCTCATTTTCAAGATGCTCCTGGACACAGAGGACACTTTTGCTTACAGTAGACAACACTTCATACAAAAGTAGACATCGGTACAGGCAGTTACAATATACAAACTCAGTACTTGGATGAATCAGACATGTAAAGCAAGTGCAAATATAGGCATTTAAAGTGCAATGTATGCAGGTTGTAGCTTATAGAGCACAAGTGAGGTGAGGAAGGAGGGACATAGAGAAGGGAAGTGGGAAGAAAGGGTATCAGACACATAGCAGAGAGGGAAAATAGGGCAGCCTAAAAGAATGAGGCCCCCTGCAAAGCTAATTGATGAGAGGGGAGAGGTGGGGGGGGGAGATGGTTGTCCTAAAGGGATGCTGGCCAACACGGGAAATAGGCAGCCCAGGATTACAGAGGTTAACGGACTCAGTTAAGCAGGGTAAGGTTTTACCTGAAACAATCACATGCCATTTTCAGGCCTCTGTAGAGCAGCCCCCTAAATATAAAATGGATGGGTAGCAGGGAGATTATAAGTAATTTTTGCATGTTATTCCAAAGCGCTGGTAAAAAGGAGCTAATGGCAGTTAAGCCAAGACATGTCCTTGTTCGTGGTAGCTTAAGAAGGACAAAGGAGTTCTTTAGTCCATAGGCACCCTTTGAATGTTCAAACAGGTCACAGATATAGGGTGGTAGTTCATTGGACAAAGCCCGGAATAGTCACATGAGTGCGTTTATTTGCCTCCTTGTGGAGAGGGATAGCCAATCTAATGCTTGGTACAATGAGCAGTGATGTGTCTGCAAGGGAAAGTCAAGAACAAATCTCAATGCACAATGATAGAGTGTATCCAGCTTTTGGAGTGCATACTGGAAGCAATGGCTGTATAGGAAGTCGGCATAGTCAATCAGGGGAAGAAAGATTGTTTAAACCAGCCACTTTCTAGCTTCCTGGGTGAGTAGGCATCTTATACGGTAGAAAATACTGAGGGGTTGCCTTAGCTTTTTTGTTAATTTGCTTAGATGTACACTGAAGGTGAGTTTGTTATCCAACCAGACTCCCAGATATTTAAATTTATCCACTAGCTCTAGTGGTTCATTAAGGAGGGTAATAATCTGTGGGGTGCCAGGTATCCCCTTATTGTGGGATGGAGAGATAATCATAGCTTTTGTTTTTTTTGCATTTAACAATAGCTTTAAATTCAGCTGGTTGTGCTGGAGGATGATAAAATCCTGTTGTAACTCCTTGTACACAATGTCTAAGGAGGGGTTGGTCATGTAGAGGACTGTATCATCTGCGAAGAGATGAACATTTCCAGCAACCAGGCCAGAGTCGATGTGGTTGATGTAATGGGCGAAGAGGATAGGTCCCAAAATGGAACCTCGCGGAAAGCCTTGGGGCAGTAATTTCAGTGGGGAGAATTCCCCTTGGGCTTTAATTTGCTGTTTACAGTTTGTGAGGTAACAGCGGAACCATTTTACTGCAGCAGAAGTTAGACCGAAGCTACTCAGGGAATCAAGAAGTATGGAATGATCAACTGTACAAATGCTTTGCTGAGGTCAAGGAAGAGTGCATAGATGTGCTGTTTACTGTCCAGGGCTTTTAGCCAGTCATTTGACAGTTTGGTAAGAGCAGGCATGGTGCTGTGCTTGGGTCTGAAATCTGATTGGACTGGATTGAGGATTTTCTCATGATCCAAGTACTCCCTTAATTGAGAGTTTACAATTTTTTCAAGTAGCTTGGATAAAACAGGAAGCAATGAAACAGGCCTATAGTTGTTCAAGTCACTGGGGTCTGCTGACTTGAACAGTGGGATAATGTGCGTGTTTTCCAACTAGGCGGCAATTCCCCTTGGGATAATGAGCTGTTAAAAAGATGGGTAATTGGAGCTGCCAGATAATAAGAACCTGCTTTTAAGAAGAAGGGTTCAAGCGAATCGGCACCAGCAGTCTTTTTGGTGTACAGCAAGAGGAGCAGGTCCTCCACCTGTTTGTAGGAGACTGGCTGGAACTTGAAGAAGGGTGGTCAGTAGGGGGGGCTATGGTTGGTTTAGTAGCTATGCTGGTGGTGCATGTGGTGCTCAGTTTACTAACAGGTGACGTGTCAAATGCAAGGCCTGCAGTGGGGAAGTGGTTATTGAGCTGATTGAGGATCTCAGACCTATCTGTGTAGGAGGTGTTATTTACCACTATTTTAGCTGGTAGCGGGATGGCAGGGTAATGTCCCTCAACCTCCCTCAGTATCTGCCAAAAATTGGTGGAACAGTTCTTGTTTGCCTCCAGGGCTGACTGGAACAACCGTTGTTTTTCCAACCTTACCAGTTTGGTGCAGGCATTTCTGGCTACCCGGAAGGAGAGCCAGTCTGAGTCAGACTGCGACTTCCTAGCCCTTTTCCAAAGGGTGTCTCTATGCCGTAAGGCCCTCTTAAGTAGTGGGCTAAACCAATCAGGTGCCCGTTTCCTGAATTTGATTTTCCTTAAGAGTGCGTGTTTGTTGATAATGTTTACTAGCAGATCCCGGAAGATACAGAATGCTTCAGACGCAGAGGGTGTAAGGTAGAAATCCTATCACTTTATGTTCCCAAGATCTGTCAGGAAGGCCAGGTGACTAAAGTATTTTAGGTTCACTGATGGATGGCTTCCTCTATAAATCCCAAATTCCAGGAGAATAAGTCTTAGAGCTGATAGGTGGAATATAAATATTAATTAAGCAAAATGTTTTATCATAAAACTGGACCCTAAAGGCTTGCATATTAGTATTTGATGAGATCACATCTGCCTTTAAAGCTTTGTGTAGCTTAATCCAGGTGAGAAGACCACCAGACGCTCTTCCCATTTTAGCAATCCTTTCTCTTGGGACTTGAAACAAACTATAGCCATTTACGGAAACATCCTGGTCCCCAATATGCCAAGTTTCTTGAAAACATATTGTTAAACTTAGAGATAAAGTGAAGCCATTTGCAATCAGCAAATTTGTTAGCAATACTGGCAATATTCCACGAGATAAGATCAATTGCTTTAAGATTGCTCTCTGGGTGACTACTTGATAGCAAATCAGGTAGTTATTTACCCAGATTAGTCAAAATCTCAAACCTATTTGAAGTGGTGAGATTAAAAGTTGGAACACGATTAGCTTGCACATCTGAGGTATGAACCTCATTTCCTTCATTAAACAGAGTGTCAGGGGCAGACATATTAAAATTTGAGTCAGAAGGAATAACATGCAAGCTTAATGCATCCAAAAGAGAAGCATTATCCAGAATTTTGTTATAAAGACTCAGGAATTCAGTTTTAATATAGACTAAATCACAGTTTAGATCCGACCCCTATCTAGACACCTGTAACGCATTTTTGTCATCTAGTGATATATTTAAAAGTTGTTCCAGAACATCTAAAACAGTGTTTTTTTTAGTTTATTATTTTCATTTTTAGTACATCCTAGTCCGTACAAATATAATACACCTGGTTGCCTAGCCTCCATTACTGTAGGTCTGCTAGATGGAGTTCCCTGTTTAGGAGAGCCTTTTAAAATCTCACTATTGAAAATATGAACACCAGCCCTATCAAGTATTATAGCCTTGCTCAATATTTTATTATACCATGACACAATTCCAAAGTGACAAATGCAGTATTTTGATTGGGTGGCTGGCACCTTTCTGCCATGGTAAATCCTAGGATATACCCACAACAAAGGTGCCAGTCACCCGCATTACCAACAAAATCAATCTGACCCCCGAATTTAAAAACCTACAGTCACCATGTTGAATTCCTCTGTAAACGGCACCCTCCCAGCCATCTCCCACAGGTCACGGAACATTTTTAAAAACACTGCCTCGCAGACATTAAATACAAATTCCATACTCCTGGCATTTCTCAAAAAAGTAACTGCAGCCTAAAAAACATTATGCCAAATGTTCTCACGATCTTTACTGTAACGCTCGCTCCCTCCGAATTCCATTGCACTCGCTGCAGCACAAGCACACTTCATATCTTCCGGCTCCTCGTTCACACCTTCTAAATAACAGAAGCACACTACTACCCATTCCTTCTGTGCGCAAGAAAATAATGATGATGGCAAGCAAAACAACAGAAAAAAACTATATTCCTCGACACACTACTACTTCCTATAGACTGTAAATTCAAACCGGAAGCATATGCTCATTCACAGATGACAGCCCCATACCTCTCACAGCAAACCAGGATTATTTTTATTGCGCACCAAGAATCTAAACAAAAAACAGTTAAAAATGGAGAGAGAGAAAAAAAAACTTGTTTTTATTATTTATATATATTTTTTAACAAACTCAAGGTATAATCGCAATAAGCCACTCTGGGGATGTGGGTTATCAGGGGATTTACCACGGCTGAGGCGGATTTACCCACTCGGCTGCGCCTCGTGGGCAAACCACTCCAGCCGTGGTAAATCCCTTTATAACCCACACCCCCTTATGGCTTATTGCTTAATTCGCCACTTCATGGTTCTGAATCAGCATATCAACCCATGCATTATTGGAAGGGTTATTCAATCGAAAGACTTGTATAATCCCAGAATAATTAACTGAGATTTTTAAAGCACGCATAAGTAAATTCTGAATAACATGCTTTAGTTTACTGGGGTTTTCATTAGGAATCGCCTTTAAACCATAAACACTTAATTGTTTAGGGTGATTTAAGTTAGTTTTGTTGCAAAGATTTAACGCCTTCCTTTTAACAGTCTACAATATAACCCAATTTTTTCCAAAGATTCGCTGTTGAGCCAAATTTGGTTTGCTACACATGGTGCGGAACAAAAAATAAAAATACATTCTATGTTATTTAAATCCATGTGTTGCCAGATCTGTACAACATCAGCAGGTGTGATGTCAGCTCTGGTAGCTGCCCTTAAAAGGTGTACCATCTTGTCCCTCAGAGCTTTATAAGAGAGATTTCTTGTTTGAGTGAAACTACATAAACACAAAATGGCACAATCTGAAATATCTATTAAATTATTTGCATTATGATTTATGACATTCAAGATAATCAAGTTTTCCTAAACTAGAGCTAAGTGTCTGTTCCTGTACAACTGTTGGACAGATTATTTTATCCACAGATTTGTCTTTTTTATACCAGTCACTCCACTCACTCCTGAAGGAGTTTAGGTACACTTCAAATTTGCTCAATTGAATTGCTAAATTTTCCATAAAAGGGACCGTTAGTCAAGCATATGACTCTGGTAGAGTGACTGGGGCATGGGACAGGGGAATAGTGATTCTACAATCAGGGAGAACATTCTGGAAAGAGCTATAAGAGTCACCATTAATTTTACTGTCCTGTTGTAGTGACAAAATATCAGGAGTCAGACGCTCCTCTATTTTGTTAGTATTTACTACTACTTTCTTGCTTATCCTCTTTTTCCCATGTTTTTCTATTGCTTTTTACACACTGGGACAGATGAGTCTTGTATAATGACAGATGGGAAATCAGAATGAATTAAGGGTGGGGCTTCCTCAACAATCAAGGGAGAACCGTCCTCTGGAATTAATTTTCCTAATTTACATAAAACATCATCCAATCTACAGCCATTTATGGCTATCTTTTCTTTCAAAGTATCAAATTCATCATGTGGTCTATTATAAGATGAGCAGCATAAGGATTTTTTAGAAAATGAATATGAGAATCCAAGCTTTCCTATTGGCTAGGACACTGATCTTAGAAGGTGGGTATTTTTGAATAGAGCCCACTGCAAAACAAGTTTCCATTCGAGGTGCCCCATTACTTTTGATATTCTTGGGCACCCCAAATTTCCAAAAGAGCAGCTGCCATGTTTTCTGCCTCGCTAACAGGCAACTGAGCGAGGCAGGCCCCCCCTCGCTATTGAGAATAGCCACCTCCCCCACAGACCCTGTACCAATCACAGAGGCAATAGTATTTAAATTGGAGTCTTTTATTTGGTTCCATGTCATAAAAGTGATCTTAAAACAACAACCGCTATTATGGCAAGTGTATATCACCGAAAAGCATATCAGCAATATACATGTCATAGCGACCACACTTCCGGGAACACTTACTGTTTTGGGGGTCTGCTCCCTTGCAGAACTTTGCTCAGCACCCTATTTTAGTTACCAACTACAGGAGATGCATGTCCAAAGAGGGCAACACTAGGTGCAGGAGTTAAAAAATTGGCAGCCACAAGCAGCGGCAAAATTTCCTCCCCCAGTCCAGCCCAAACCCACTGCACCGGAGCCAGCCACCCTCACCACCACACCACAGGGCTGGCTCAGCTGCAACAGGCACACGCCCCTACCTAAACCCTCTTCCCTATCTCCCCCCTCCTCCTCCCTATCCCTCCCCTTCCAGTCACCCTCCTCACTGTTCCATCGCTACACTTGCAGGGTAGTGCATAATAATAGCACTAAAAATGAGTCACTGTTTTTGCAGTAGCTCATTTTTAATTGCTATCATCTCTGGATACCCTTTCATTTTAACCCAAAAAAAACTCTTCCTTTTCTGTGATCACAAGCATACCGGCAGTACAGCTCCACTGCACAACACTTGGTCTCCCTGCGAAGCATGTCAAGATAATGATGCCTTCTCTTGCCCTTTGCCACACCAAAAAAAGCAACCCTCATTTCTTTTCTGCCTACATTTCTTCTTTTGCTACTTGCTTCACTGGACCTCTCCCTAAAAACATAACGGCTGACGTTCCGTCCTGGTCCCACTACATCCAGTAACCGCATGCGGCATAAAATTAAAATGGAAAGTGTTAAAAATAAAAGTAAAATAAAACCACTACCCAGTTTTATGCCACCAGGAACACAGACTAAAAGAGTGTTTCCCACACTCGTGCCCACATGCATGTGTGTGTGTGGGGGGGCTCCAGCAGTAACCATGACAACGAGCTCAACAATTAGAGCTATAGAGGCTCCACTGGGACAAAGGTCCCTACTAAAAAAACAAAAACAGCATTCAAATGAGGTGGAGGAACTATTTTATTGCTTACTTAAAGCAAACATTGAATACTTTAAACATTAAGTAATAAAAGTTTTTTTTTCAGACATAAAAATACAGTAGCCCATTTCCTAAGTACAATAATACCCTCCAGGGTGGGTGGTGTTGGGAAATACTGGACCTCCCAGGGGCTATAAGCCCTCCACCTGTGGCATTGGGCCTCATTATGACCCTTGGTGGTCTGGTATTTCCCAATACCGCCCACCCTGTTGGGTATTATTGCTTACGTATAAACTTCTTTAACTCTTCACTCAAACAGGTTGGATAATTAACAACTGACTCTGATAGGGGTTGATTTATAGGAGTAGCATTCCTTTGTTGTACAACATTAGATACAGGAGCCATACGTGAATCATTAAATAGTTTTAAGACATCTATGGTTACTTGAGGCTCATTTACAATACTTTTTAAATCATTATGCCAGGTTGGTCTTTGGTTAGATTCACTAAAATTATCAGGAGAAAAATCAAGACACTTAAGATTCCGAGGAAAGATCATGAGCTATACTAAGGGAGGCATCCATAGAAATGATAATGGACTTATTTTGCAGAGTCTCATTAAATTTAAAATCATCCAGTTTAAGGGAGGGTGTACTAGTATTTGACAAACTACTGTGAGTATTGGTGTCATTAGCCTTAGAAATGTTAGATGTCTTATTCACATTTATGACACTACTGGAACTTCCAATGCTACTAGAAGGAGAAGTAACAATAGGCTCAAAATGATCAATTATTTTAGATTGCTTAGATTTACCAGATCGATTATCAGAGTTTTTATCTCCCTTATCTCCCTTATCTCACTTATTAAGAAACTTTTCTTTAGAGGCCTTTTGTTTAAGCTCTTTAGGAATATCCTTATTGCATTTTTTATTCCCCTTATTGGGCTTAATAGACTTATTGTCCTTCTCCTGTAATAGGATGGGAGTTGAGTGAAGCCCAGAAAGGGCTGAAGCCCCTTCAGTGCAACTACCAGCAGTCCCACCAGGGCCAATATCAGATGCTGTAATAAGGGGTTGGATAGGCCTGGGAGATAACAATATCTCCAAAGAGCTCAAAGGCTCTGTCCCAGCCTCTATCTCGGCCACCAACACCTGCTTTCTTGGAAAAACCATGTCTTTTAAAGCTTATACTTATACTTAAATACTTAAATAGGGCTAATTAGCTGTTAAATTATTATATAAGAGAGTTAACAAGATTAATCAGAATACTTTAACAGATTTAAATAATATAGACCCAAATATAGTCCAGAAAATAAAATCCAGAAAAAAACACCAGCCAAGTCAGATCCGGTATAAAGTCAATGCTTGAAGGATTCGACCAATCCAGAAAAATTACACACTTGGAAGTTACTGCCTAAAAAAGCCAAGTATTTTCAGTGTGCTTGCACTTCAATCTCTTCAGTTCTTTCAGCTTCTTTAGAGTCCTTATACAGTGTCTGGGGGCACTAACTCCACACAAAATCAGAAAAATTGTAGTCCGTCTGATCCCCTTCTCTCTCTCTCTCTGCAAATAAGCCGCTAGAGACAGCAAAAGAGTTTTTTTTTTAAATACACATCTAAAGAGGGGGCTGACAGAAATATCCTAAATGTAACAGATAAATAAATAATGAAGTGCTTACGAATGCTTATAAAACCCAGTAAAAGATGGTTGTGAAATACAAACACAGTTTAAAAAGTCAGTTCTATATAACTAATATAGCTAAAAAAGTCAGGGCAAAATACCAAACTGGGTCATAAACAAGTAAAATAAAGTGCAATCCCTTAGTTATTAGTTACTATATTATATGCTAAATGCAATTTTAATCACTTTGAAGAGATACACTGAGCTCCGATTAAGTGCTAAGCGCTGAGTGCTAAAATAGGGACAGCCTTTTGAATACCAGCTGCTAATAGCAAGAACTTGCAGCTTTTTCAGCTGCAGGTATTTAACAGAACTCTAGTTACCAGAACATTCCAGGAACGCCGCCGAAAGCAAAGATGGCAGATGTTCTGGATTACTATTGGGCCACTAATTAGCATTATTAACTAACCGGCTTACCAAAATATCACTGCAAAGCTGACTCACAATACAGCTTGGTAACTTTGCCAGATTTTGCGCTTAAAAAAGTAAAGACAAACTCAATCCTCTGAAGAATTAAAATAAAATAGCAAGGACGCACAAGCGAATAAGTGAACAGATGCCACTCCAGATCCTACTGCTCAACCTTTTGTCCCTCAAATGTGGAACATTGCCTCTCAAAATGTGGAACAAATGAGCAAAATGTGGAACACTTAATCAAATCTTTACCTAGGAAGCTCAGAACACTGTTAAAATGTTTGCATTCATGTTCAGAAAGTCTGTTATTAATTGAATAATATATTTTTTGCATTATTTACTACAGATTTTTGCTTTAAAATGTTAATACTGAATGTGGGACAAGTCCTCACAATGTGGAACAGGAAGCATTTGTGAAGTAAAATGAGGAACAGTCCTCGTAATGTGGTACAGTTGACAGGTATGCTCCAGATGTGTGAACACCTCTCGTGGGGAATCAGAGTGAATCAGGAAGCGTGAGAAACTGATCTGCACATGTGCCTTTTATCAGGAGGTAAGGACAGGTGACTCAGAATGGCACGAAAAATAAAATAAAAGTAAATAATGCCTGAATAAAGCCTAAATAAGTGTGCTTTGTGCAGTATCTGATAATATATAGGAACAGTGTAAAGTACTGCTGAGGTTAATTAAAACACTTATTTACTGAACTAATCAAATAGGAGAACCTCTAAATACAAAACATTAAACATTTAAAATGAACGTTTGAAATAGTAGGAAACATCCCTTTTAACTTTTAACTTAGGAAGGGAGCTTCAGGGAGCTTCATCGAACTTCATCGAAGTTGGGTGTAGTATCCTTGCGTAGGGGACACAGTATTCAAATGCTTTGGTGCTTACGGCCATTCCGAGCGGCTCTTTTGATTTTTGCAGTTTCATCCTCCAGGGAGCGCCACCTCAGGGAAAACCTTGGCTTCACACCATCAAGCAGGCCTTCACTTGGGGGAAGGGGAGACAAAGACACACCAAGAGCAGAATTGTACTAACTGACAGTTTGTACAAAGATAAACTGGAAAGGAGACAAGCAAAACTGAGGCAACAGTGTCGTACCTTTTATAAAATGTGTCGGGCGTTGTCTCCCTGCTTCTCTGGTTTACTCCACAAACCAGAGAGCGCATAGCAAACTGCAGTCTCTCAACCAACTCCTCAGGTGCTCCTCCAATTACCAATGACCTCAGTAATAAATAATGAGGAAGTGGAATACAGCACTAAAGTGAAATACAAGCTGGACTGTGTCTAAATATTATGTTTTGGTAAAGTTCTCCTGAAGGTGTCAGCTGCTCATTAAGATACTTGTTTTGGGTTTGAATTCAAGAGATGGAATGTTTACTATGTATGGAATACAGGAATTCAAATCTCTGCTCGGGTCTACTGGCAGAATGTTTACATGCAGTATCACACAACAGAAGGCCTCAGATGGAACCAGGGCTTTTGTTTTATCTATAGCAGGTTAACCAGCACAGATGTCCCAAGTAAGCAGGTGAGGCTAGGAGGGGGGAATTTTCATGGTCATTAAAGAAACAGCATAAATTAAAATTGTAAGTACTGTAGTACTTCATTTTTTAAGTTATTTGTGTGTGTAAGAAGAGGATTATGAGGGCAAATAACATTTAATTATTATGTTTTTAAATTTAAAGCAGTTTTATTTTTAGGGCCTAGTTGAAGATTTTAAGTAAGTAAAGATGACAGCCACATTTGTGATGGCAGTCAAGGATGTGTGGTAGTATTGATTTTATTGTGAAGAGGCTGCTGGATCTTCTTCCAGTGCTATTGTGCTGTGATATCAGCACTGGGTTCTGAGCTCCTCAACCAGTCAGGTTTCTAGATTGTTATACCTATTTTATAAGACACTCTTATTGCCTTAAAGGAGAACTGTGCTGAACCTGTAAAGTCATTTTTCCCAGAAGAAACCTTTTTGTGTTTGCTTGCGTGCATGTGCAAGAAACATTATGTGACAGCTTAGGAGAGAAGCGGGTTGTGGAGGCGCAGCACTGTTACAGCCAAGGGAGGCACTGCATTTGGGGGCTTGGCAGTGGTGGACCAATGGAGGCACAGTATACCGATGACACTGGTCTCCAAAAGTGCACCAAGCACAAACGTTTTCGCCACAGCAATCAGGGGCCACCTCATCATTGAGGCATCAGTCATTGTTCTGCAATGAGGGAGCTACCTGTCATTGCAAGACGGAACATTAGCTAGCCTAATACTGTTTGTGAACATGGCTGGCGGCTTGCCGCCACGTTCACAAACAGTATTATGCAGCCCCCATGCCGAGGAAGTGCCCAATCACCCTCAGCAGCATGTGCCCCCACAAAACAGTCTTTGTTTGCCAACGAGGGCCCCAATCCCCACCGGCTTCAGTCCCTCCGAGTGTTTGGATGTGCAGGCGAGGGAGCCCACTCCCTGTAGCCATAATCCCCCCCCACACACACACACACAAAACCTATGTTTGTGCTGAGGGGGTGCCCAATCCCCCTCGGCTATTGCTTCCCCCTATATGCCAACGGAGGTGCCCAGTCCCCCGTCGGCTACAGTCACCCCCCCAACAAAACAGTAGGTTGGCATGCTGGGAGCCCACCCCAGCATGCCAAATGTCCAGTTAAATGTCCCTGTAAAATAAAAACTGTCCCGCAATGCTGTGTTTTTTTTTTTCCTGTAAAGAAGGAAATGGTCCCGAGGCGGTCTGCCTGCCCCCCTCATAACCCGCATCCACCCACTGTGCACCTTGCCTCCCCACACCCCCCCTCACCCCATACTTACCTCCGGAGTCTGGCGCGATGATCTTCGGTGGACCGGGAATACGTCTGCACTCTTCAAAGCCGGCTGCGAACTGAGGAAATGCCGGTAAGCTGTATAATGGAATGAATAGGGTTTTTTCAACTTTGATGCATATCTCGGGCATTTTTTGGAATTATGGCACCAAATTTTCAACATGGGGTTTTTGGGACCCCACCTCATGAATTCTTTTACTGTCATAGCATTAATCAGCCCCAAAAGGTGATTTTGCAGTCACTGCACAGAATCACCTTTCGGGACCGATTAACAAAACAACAGTGCCAGTGTTCATGAGGTGGGCTCTCAAAAAGTCTATGTTGAAAATTTGGTGGGCAAAATCCAACAAATTACTGTTTTACGAGCATGTGTTGCACAGTTGCTACATACGCTCGTAACTTCGCGAATTTGCAATATTTTCACTCCAGATTTTCAACACTGGTATTTTTATGCATCTTCTTAAGAACATTGCAGCTGTCATTCTTCACAACCTGGCCGAAATGTGTTTTCGTGGTTCCAGCACAGAATAGCACGGTTGCTGTAGGACATCCATGTTTGGGACACATTATGAAAATCACAGTGACACTGTTCATTAGCAAAGGTCCTAAAATGCCTATGTTGAAAATTTGGTGAGAAAAGTCCATAAAATGACTGTGTTACGAGCGTGCGTTACACAGTTTCCATGCACGCTGGTAACTTCGAACATTTGCAATATTTTCACTCCAGATTGTCAGCACTGCCATTTGTCCGCACCTCCTTATGAACAGTACAGCTGTCATTTTTCACATCCCGGCCAAAATGTGTTTTTGCACTTCCGGCACAGAACAGCGTGCTCGCTGTGGGAAATCCATGTTTGGGACACATTAGGAAAATCACACTGATGCTGTTTATTAGCAGAGGCCCTTAAATGCCTATGTTGAAAATTTGGTGACAAAAGTCCATAAAATGAACGTGTTACGAGCGTGCATTGCGCAGTTTCCAAGCACGTTCGATACTTTGCAAATTTGCAATATTTTCAATACATATTTTCAACATTGCTATTTTTCTGCACCTCCTTATGAACAGTATAGCTGTCATTTTTCACATCCTGGCTGAAATGTGTTCTCGCACTTCCGGCGCACAATACTGCAGTCACTGTGGGAAATCACTGTTCGGGACACATAACAAAAATCACAGTGACACTGTTCATTAGCAGAGGTCCTAAAATGCCTATGTTAAAAATTTGGTGATGAAAGTCCATAAAATGACTTTGTTATGAGCATGCATTGCGCAGTTTCCAAGCACGCACATAACTTTGCACATTTGTAATATTTTAACTCCAGATTTTCAACATTGCCATTTTTCTGCACCTCCTTATGAAGAGTACAGCTGTCATTTTTCACATCCTGATCGAAATATGTTTTTGCAGTTCTGGCGCAGAATACCGTGGTTGCTGTGGGAAATCAGTGTTTGGGACACATTAAGAAAATCACAGTGACACTGTTCATGAGCACAGGTCGTAAAATGCCTATGTTGAAAATCTGGTGACAAAACTCCATAAAGTGACTGTGTTAGGCACATGCGTTGCGAAGTTTCCACGTATGCTCGGAAGTGCGAGCACTTTTAATATTCCCACTACAGATTTTCAACATTGGCATCTCTTCATACCCCATGGATGGTACAGCTGTCATTCTTCACATCCTGCCTGATCTGTGTTTTCATACATGTGGCGCAGAATGGCACTGTCACTGTTGGAAGTCAGTTTTCGGGATACACTGACAAAATTACACTGCCACTCTTCATGAGAAGAGGTCCCAAATGCTTTCCTGAGGTGGGGGTCACAAAAAGGCCATGTTGAAAATTTGTACTGTAAATACCAACAAATGCCCGAGGCATTAGGGTTTCTAACCATAATGTCCTACCCTATACAGACAGACAGGCATCAGGGTGTGCCTTTGGATTGCTGACTGTACTGCTCATGCCATCCCACCCCACCCCCAGCCACTGACAGGCATTGAGGTGTGCCTTGGACTCTTGCCCAAGACTTCACCCCACTCTCCTATGCTGCACCCATTTCACCGTATGTCCTTATGGAATGGGGTGAATGTAAAGCCAAACACCCTAAGGCACACCTCAACACATGTCAATGTCTGCAGAATAGCGTGAGGTGACATGGCTTGACCGTCATGGGTGACGACCCAAACACTTATCCCAAATCCTGTCCATCTCTACAGGATGGAGGTGGGGTTCATGTGAAGTTCAATACTTCTCTGCCATTCCTATTCCTCTGCATCTGTCTAACTCCTGCATTTCCAATGCTAATACCAGCAAGCAAACATTCGGCATTGACAAATGCTTGTTTATATATTGCATCCCATTCCACTATTGTTTAGTATTTACTGGCCTTTTAGTTAACTCAGTGGGTGGTTCTGATTCATACACTGGTGGTAACTACCATTTTAGAACTGTATGATGTAATTTATGCCCCACAGTGACCACAGAATTCTAAAGTGGAACACAAATTCATTGTGAAAACAATGCAAGTGCTTTAATAAGGACATAAAGTACATCATACAGTTCTAAAATGGTACTGCCCACCACAGTGTAAAACACGAACACTGACTGCATTTACCAAAAGGCCAGCATAGATGGAACAAAAACAGAATGTGAGCCAGTAATAGAAACACAGCTTCTTCAGAAAACACACTTACAGATTCAAGGCTGTTCTCCTTTAAAAAAGTATCTCATACTGTTCCCTACCAACAGACTTCCCACTCACATCAGTTGTATCACAGTTAATGGGCTTTTTTTTTAAAGTGTTATTTCATTCTATAATTAATATGTAAGTCTCCCAAATAGGCTTACCTGGCAGGGCTATGACCCTCCACTCCTCAGCCGCTGGGAAGGGGTCCCTGGTGGGACTCAAACCGGGTGGCACCCTGTCCATCTCAGTGGCTGTGGCCACTGTAATTTTTGGGATCCCAGGCCATGTACACAGTGGGGCTGAGGTCCAACTACTTTTTCTGTACCTCTGGGCACCTGGAGGAGTCATGTTCAGTCCAAGGAGCTGCCTACATGCCCCTGGCTGAAAACATAAACAAACATGGTGGCCTGCACATTACTGGGCATGCGCGGCTGCCAGAAGTTAAATTTTAAAGGAGCCATGGCTCCATCTGTGGGTTCAGATAGGTGGCCATGCTATAATTATACCCCTGACCCCAAGGTAATCAGCGGAGCCGGAGACCATTACCAGAAAGCGTCCGGTTTAGGGGGAACTGTTTTTCAGCCCTTTTAAGGGCACATGTATTAAATAGTAGTGATGGGATAGTTTGGGGTTTATGAACACAAAGATGGAAGCCCCCATGGGACTAGGATTACAAAATCAAGGGGCCACTAGGTAAAGGTGAAGGGGTATTGAATTTGCCTGGGACTGTGGCAATCAATCATTGGAGGGCTGGGGAAAAGACTATAAATAGAACTGGCAGCCTGCCAAAAAAGTAGCAGCCAGAGTGGAAGTGACGAGAAGATGCTTGGGCACCCAGCCCAGAGCTGCATTCAGGCCCCAATGGCCTAAGCTACCCAGCCACTGGCAAGAACAGCAAGATATAAAGCTTGGAGGTTTGCAGCCACTAACAAGAAAAAAGGGTTTGGAGTGTGCTGCAGACAGCTAGGAGCCACAGCGCTCAAGGAGAGAGAGAGAGAGAGACAGAGGGAGAGAGAGAGAGAAAGCTGAAAGCTGCAAGGAGAACTGAGAAACTGCATGTGAGTGTGCTGCCTGATATTCCCAGACTGGAACTTTTACAAGACTGATCTATCATGTCCACCCATGGAGGGTTAATTCTGGGAGTGCAAATTCCAGCAAGGGGAGAGTCTAAGTGGTGCTGTGCCAGGGACTGAGAAAGGGCCAGCATTTCTGTGAACTGAGAAGCTAAATGCAAGAGAGCTGGGTCAAGAGACTGTAAATGCCTAGCTGTAACTACTCATCCAGGGTGATTAAAAACAGAGGGGGGCCAGGGGAACATGTTTCAGTAATCCCTAGACCAAAGAGGAGGAAGTGGACCAACGTCCAAAGATGTTGAGAGGTCTGCCTGGTGAAAACTGTCTACAAAGGCATCCAGGCGAAGTTGGCAAGGCCAGGCAGCTGAAGAACAGCTTCTTTAATTTTTCAGCACTCCAGTTCTGCAGCCTCGCAGCTACATCACCTGGATACCACCACAGTACCATGCCACTGACAGATTGACTGCATCTCAGCCGGCAGAGACCCCCCCCCTTACTTGTGTACCTCTGAACTGTAGTACCCCGGGCTGCAGCTTTGGGGAGTCTTTTATCAGCTAGCTAGCTAGTTAGGTAACAGGGAGTAAGGCCTGGGCTGGACTGTGCCAAGTAAAAGTTGTGCCCAGGTCATTGGTTACAGTTGAAACCCGGTCAAGCTATTTGGGCCTCGACAAGAAACCCTAGGCCTGCATCACTGTCTGGGGAGGTACCCACCGCATCAAAGGACATTCTAGGGTGCACCCTAAGGTGAAAAGTATGGTTATCACTTTGGGGGGTTTAAAGTGATTAAAGTGATTGTACTGTTTGCTATTTCCCTTTTTTACCTTCCTTCAAATAAATCTCATTATTGTTTGCATGTTAAGTCCTGTGGCTGTGACTTTGTGGGTTCTAGTTACTGTGTGTGTGGGGAATTGTTATTGTTTGTGGGGGAAGTGTACTGGGGTGATATTGTTATTTTTAGGGAGGGGTGGTAACCTGCAAACTGTCTACAGGTATTCCCTGCCACTGCCCCAGGTGGAATCACCTTGTAAACTTGTTGTTCAGTTATGGAACCCAGGCCAGGCCCCTAGGAGGTGTGTACCTTGTGGACCCGAGGGCCCCAGAACAGCCAAGGTGAGTCAAAGGGCTGTTACAACTGGAGGCACCACTGGGATTACTTCCCCCTAGTGGCCAAACCCCACAATTACAGTTTTTGAAAAAAGAAAATGTTGGTACCCCCCCTCCAAAAAGCAAGAATTGCAAAGTTAACATGGAGTCACAAGAGTTGGTGTGTCGTGGGGAGAATTTGCCCCCAGAGAAGGCCTTTTTGGTGAAGGGAATCCCAGAGGAAACCGCTCAAGAAGCCATTATAGCTCTGTTAGAGGCTATACCTGATACTTGGAGCCTAAAGGTACCAGGCCTGAGGTATGATAGTGGATCCCAGAGTATTATGGCTTTGATACAAAGTAACAAAGATGTTGCTCCCAGTAAGTTGCCTGCCACGCTCACTGGTGAAGAGGTGGAGGGTACCTGGAGACTGTTTGGCAAGGGCAATACATATCTCTTGCTACTCCCATCTCCAGTCCCTGAATTAAGTCTCCTAGAGAAGATTGAGTCCCTTTGGCCAATGAGGGAAAGACTGTCCAGGATGTGACAGCCTTGCTGCCTCTGGGAGTAACCCCTGCCATCCTCAGGCTAACCCAATCTGCCAGTTCTGATTACTAAAGACTTTTGTGAGTTTTCTCTGGCACTCTCCCCACACCCACTGGAGAAGATGATTATGAAACTTGGGTCGATTATGCTGTCCTTATGCTCCAGGAGTGGAACTGTTCAGAAGCCAAAAACATAATAGGCTGGTGGACAGCTTGAAGGGGCCTGCTTTGGATGCTGTTCACTCATTTAGGGCTGCAGATCAAGAAGCTATAGTGGAAGACTGCTTAACTGTCTTGGACAGTGTATTCGGAAGTACCGAATCTTGTGATGATCTATACTGGAGATTCAAAATGACTACCCAGCGGTGAGTGGAGACCTTCTCAGCATGCCTTCATAGACCTGAAAGGGCACTGCAGAAGGTGCACCAAAACGGGGGAGTGGCTGCCAAAGATCTGAACCAAGTATGGCTTGAGCAGGTGGCGAAAGCTGCTCAGTTCTCAGAAATATTGTTGATAAAGTTGAGGCTGAGAGAGAGGCTGACTGATCCCCCCTCCCACAGTGCACTATTGAGAGAGGTTAGGGCCACTGAAGAGCAAACCAGACCCTGAGAACAGATATCTGCTACTGTTGCTGATGCCCAGGTGGCTGACGGTGGGCACTCAGACACCAAGGCTGAACTTCAGGGTCTGATTCAAGAATTGAAGACCGCTATGCAGCATATAAGGAAATCCAGCACCACCCCAGCAGACCCTGAGTCACTGGCGTCCGGTATGGTGGTGGATGGCAAGGTGGCGGTACCTTTCCTGGAAGTTGGGGCCCGGATTACAGAAGGCATCATGCTTAGAGAAGTGTATGAGCAGTTGATGGAACTTAAGAAGATGGTAGACCATCCCCAACAACTGGCTGCCCATCCACCTTCATCAGAGCTCCTTGGGCCAGGGAGATACTGCCACATGTTTTTTGCTATTGGTGCAGGGAATATGGCCATATAGCCCATGGATGTGGCCAACCCCCAAACCCACGGCTGGTGGAGGAGAAGAAGCACTCAAAGCAATTGGGAAACTAGAGAGGGGCCCAGTGGGGAAGTGAACTGGGTCTCCGGAAATAGTAAGCTTCACTAGATGGATGGAACCAAAGATCCTCCTGGCAGCAAGGTGCCCTCATGGTTTGTGGGACCCCATGCTGATGTTGAAGTTCTCATTGAAGTGGTGTTGTGTTCCACCATGCTGAACAGCGGGTCGCAGGTTACGATTATTCAGAGAACCTTTTATGATCAGTTTCTCAAGCACCTACTGCTCTTGTCTATATCAGGATTATTGTTGTGAGGGATAGGAGCTGAGAACTGTCCATACGATGCATACTGCATAGTTCCATTTGCTTTTGTCCTGAAGGGCCTTGATGAACTGCCCACAATAGATGTCATGGCCCTAATATGCCCTAGGCCAGGGAGGATGAACAACATGCCAGTCTTGATCGGTACAAATGCCAATATGGTTGGCCGGTTGGCAAAACTATGTCAGGAAAGGGGTGGTGTGAACCAACTGCTGAACTCTTCTGTCCAAGAAGCAGTGAAGAGGGTCAGTCTCTCCCTAGATATGGCAGGACTGGTACCAAAGTTGGCAGATGAGCCTGTGGGTGAGATTTGCAGAGTGGATAGTCGAGAGATAATTCTGCCATCCAAGTTGGACTGTAGAGTGGTGGGGATTGCTGCCTTCACCAGGCCACCTGAAGAACTCACCTTCATTATCAATGCCCCAGCCGAGGGTCAGCTGCCCAAGAGGTTAATGGTGCAATGAGGAGTACTACCTCCTCCTGAGACCCCCAAGCCTGGTGAGTCACAGTTAAAATAAAGAATGAGTCTGGAAGGCCGGTGATCATCCGAAAAGGTTGAGTGCTGGCTCATATCTACAGGGCAGATGGTGTGGCCAAAGGGAGCCTGATGAAAGACCATGAAGAGGAAGCAGATCCAGCTGTTTTTGACTTTAGGCATTCCCCCCTCCTTGACAACTATCGACGGAGCCTGAGCAGGAAGCTGGCTCAGAGGAGGCACGTGTGTTCCCTCCATGAATGGGATGTGGGGTGCATCTGAGGGGAGAAATGCCATATCCGGCTAAGCAATGAGTGGCCCTTTAGAGAAAGGTCATGGCGTTTGGCAGCGGGAGATATCAAGGATGTATGGAGGCATCTGCAGTAGTTTCTGAGGGCTGGTATCATTAAGGAATCCAGGAACCCATATGCCTCCCCCATTGTCGTGGCCAGAAAGAAGCACGGGGCAGTCAAAATGTGCATAGACTATCGCACCTTGAATACGAAAACCATCCCAGATCAATACACCATCCTCCAGGTAGTGGACGCCTTAGCCAGTATGTCAGAGAGCAAGTGGTTCTCGATGCTGGATCTAAGGAGTGGGTACTACCAAATCCCCATGACGGAACGTGACATGGAGAAGACTGCTTTCATCTGTCCCCTTGGATTTTACCAGTTTGAATTTGGGGTCAGAACAGTGCAGATTAGCTTAGCTGTTCTAATTTTGTAGAATGCATGTGAAACCATCCTTTATGTGGTAAGTGTGCCCAGCACTGACATATTAACACACATTACTGATCACTTCTGGAAAACAGTAAGTGATAACCCTGCCATGGAACTAGTACTGTGAGCTTCCACTCAAATGGTGGCACAGAGTTCTAAACTGATCAGTAGTAATGATAACACTGAATATGAGGTAGGAACAGGAACACATTACCAAGAGACCCTAACAAAGGAATAAACAAGATTATTTAAAAACTAAAACATATATTAGTTTTATTTTTTACTATAGTAACTTGGACACCATGCTGAAGTAAACAGTTTATAAACTGCAGACACTTACAGGGCAGGTAACCAACACTGTCAGTAAAAAGAAATGCTGTAACCAACACAAGGAAATCCCACACCAGACAACATTCATGCTACTTGGTGTTGCTTATCCCTTGCATGTGCACAGTAAAGAAACATCCCACCTTCTGCCAAGTATCCCTCCCACCTACCAATCACTTCCCATGTCCCTTTCTGTAAGAAACTTCCCACACTCTGCTAAGTATCTCTCCCACTTCCTGATTGCTTTCCTTGCCCCTTTCTATAAGAAACATCCCATCCTTTGACTAGTATCCCTCCAACCTCCTGATCACTTCCCATGCCTCTTTCTGTAAGAAACATCCCACCCTCTGCCAAGTATCCCTCCAACCTCCTGATCGCTTCCCATGCCTCTTTCTGTAAGACACATCCCACCCTTTGCAAAGCATCCCTTACAATTCCCGATCACTTCCCATGCCCCCTCCAAACAACTCTGATGGTGGTGATGCCAAGTCCACCACCAGAAAAACAAGAACCCCCCCCCAAGTACACCCAGCAGCACTACCCAATCTGCCACAAGAACAACGTTGATAACCACTGATCCTCTTCCCCACAACAACATGCGACACCTGGGTAACACCCTGGTGCTGCCATCCAACACACACTGACACTCGGGTGCCCAGTCCCCACTGTTGATCTCTTCTTTCATCATCCAGCTTTTTTTCTTTCCGCTGAAACAAAGAAAACAATGCATCTATGTGTTTCCCGCCCCTTGACTCTCCACCCGTCCCCCCTCTCGGTACCCACCAAACCACAGCCCCCCATGACATACTTCCTGACCGGTCCAACACTACTCTCTCTCTCTCTCTCTCTCTCTCTATCTCTCTCCCCCTCTCTCTCTCAAGACATCCTGCTGCTTCAAAGCTCCAATCACGACTGACTGAAATCAATGTAAATTCAGTTAATAGCTTTTTACTGCATTTTAAAATTTTAATCTTAACTTTGTCATTTCTTAATATTTTTACCCCAAACTTTCAACATGGCCTTTTTTTGACCCCACCTCATCAACCAGGTAGCTGACATTTTTCAAATCTCTCTGAAAAGTGTTTTCATAGTTGTTCTGTAATATCATGTTTCAGATGGGATTTTAATAAATATAAAAAATTTCACCAGTCTTGATCATAAGGCAGTGTCATAAAAGACAAATGTTTAAAACTTGGCGTCAAAATCTTTCACTTCATACAGTTATGAAGCAACACTCAAAGTCATCAATGTTTACTCATAATTTGCTGTTTTCCCAGAAATTAATCCCAGATATTCAGCATGGCTTCCTTTTAATCCCATCTCATGAACCAGGAAGGTAACATTTTTTAAATCCCCCTTAAATTTGTGTTTTTACAGTCGCTCTGCAAAATCCTGTTTTGGATAGGATTTACCAAAAAAAATTACCTGCCTTGATAATATAGTGGGCAATAATAAGACAATGTTGAAAATATGGGGTCAAAATTTGGAGTCACAGGGCTCAATTTAGAAAGCTCACCTGAATGGCACAAGGAGCAAGGGACTTACATCACAAAGAATGGTGCATGGTGCAGCTTGCACCAAAAGATGCAGTGGGAGCAATTTACAAAGGCAGCCTGTGTCAGAAGCAGGCTGCCTGCACCAAAGGGGGTGTGCGCCAGCCTTGTTCCACAAAATGGGCTGTGACATGTCACTAGGAGGATTGCGGCAGATGCAAGCTGCCATATCTCCCAATTTGGTATTCACAAAACCTTCCTGGGGCAAAATTCTAAATACCCTTAGATGTGTGTCCTCTGGGAGGGTTTTGACATTTGCAGCAATGTGCTGTGGCCCCCCCCCCAGCCCAGATCCCCTAGTAATATAAAAAACAATCATGTCCCTGGTAGTCTAGCAGACCCCCACCCCAATTCTCATTTATTACATAATACCAATGTCTCTAGAGGTCTAGGAGACCCTGTCACCCTGGCAGGGCGGTGCCCACCACCCATTCCCCATCCCATCTCACAGCTGGTGCCCAGCACAGTTCTCCACTCACCACCATGGCCAGGCACCAACTGAGCTGTCAATGAGCTACTGTATATAGTACATAGTGGCTTCCAGCCATGGTGGTGAGCGGAGGCTGTGCCGGGTGCCAGCTCTGGGATGGGATGGGGGAGTGGAGGCGGTGGGCACTGTCTGCTGGGGTGGGGTCCACTAGACCACCAGGGACATTTGGTATTATGTAATAAATGGGAATTGGTTGGAGGTCTGCTAGACCACAGGGTTTTATCACTTCATAGGGGATCAGGGCAGGCGGGTCTGCAACCAGGGATTTTTTTATTTCTTAAACTAGGATCAGGGCTGGGGGAACTGACCATCAGGGACTACTATTCATGGTGCTATTGCCGCATGGCCACCCCGTGGCTTATGGCACACTTCCAGATGCGCTGTCTGTTTGGTGCAGGGCCAGGGTTGTCGCAAGCCATGGGACTTTGCTGATGGGACTCTACCCGATAGTAAATTGGGCACAGGGTCTCTGGTGTACTGGCTGTCAGCTCAAGCTGCCTTCACCACAGCTTGCACCAACCTTTGTGAATCGAACCCACAATCTCTAAAAACAACAAAGTTATGAAGAAAAGTTGAAATTCTTCAATGTTTATGCCTAGGTTTCCAATTTTACCAGCGTCTGATGCCACATTTTCAACATAGCCATTTTTGTACCTCACGTCATAAACATGGTATGTGTATTTTGAAATCCTGGCCAAAACATTGTTTTAATATTTGTGCCGCAAAATGACATTTTGGGCAGGATTTCATAAATGAGACCTGTTATGTGCATAAGATGATGTAATAAAAAAACAATGTTGAACATTTGGGATCAAAATTGAAAAAACCAAAATAAAGTTATGAATAAACATTGACATTTTACAACGTTTACTCATAACTCTACAATATTTTTACTTTCTGAGCACACATTTTTAACATACTCACATGATTTACCCCCATTGAATGAACATGGCAGGTGTCATTAACAAATCCCCCTCCAAAACCTGTTTCAGCGGTCATTCCACAAGAGTTTTTTTGGTTCATATTACATAGATGACCCATGTCATGTTCTTATGCTTTGGCAATAATAATTAGTATTTTGCAAATTCAAGGTCACAGCCTAAGAAAGCCACAACATTATGTATGAATTTCTTCACTTCCAAATCATGGCAAGTTTACTATTATAATTCATGTTATTAATTTAAACAATAATGCATGGCAGGGCATGCGTAAAGCTGGGATAATGTCATGCTGCTGGTGGTTGGGCATACAAGGCCGCAGGACAAATGCAACCAACACCTAAGAAGTGACAATATCCCCATGACACATGCCCTGGAGTGCATTATTGCAATTATAAAATGGTCTGCTTATAAAAAAGTGGGAAATCACATTTTTAAAAATACAATTTTTAGTTACTTTTTGAATAGGCAAGATGTGCTGGGATAACATTATTGTTGGATGTCAGCACTAACCAATCAAAGCCCAGGATTTTTTCTTGACATTTTATAATTGTTAATTTTATCCTCTGCACTGTCAATGCCAAACACCTATACAGCAAATACAAGCAAGCAAACATTCGGCATTGACACATGCTTTTTTATTCAGTGTTTGTTTACTTGGTAAGAGCACTAGACATTCAATGCCTATTTTCAGGCATGACCAGGGTACAGGAATGAAGGCTACATTTGCAAAATATAGATTAAAGGACAGCTAAAAAGATTACATATTACATGATCCTATAAAATAAAATCACTATACAAGTGAGAGAATACTGTATATACAAGCACAGAAATAGACATGACAAGTATTTTGGGCAAAGACTGACTATAGATCAACAAGTAACATGACTTATCAGATAGCAGCAGCTATGTGTGCATAACCCAGCATGGAACATGTTGCAGAGCTTACCATAAAGCAGGAACTACTTAAGAGAAACAGGTAACAGTATTACCGATACTGTACTACAATAATCTTTATTTAAGCCAAACGTTCAACTGAGCCTGTGTCACTTTTATAAGATAGAACTGATCATGCAGTCAGCAGTTTTGCAAATACAAACATGTATATTACACTCACAACAAAATAGCTATACAGATGAACACCATAACTGAAACTGATTGCAGGTGAAAGAAGATGCTAATTATCCAAATTAAGTGCAGGGCCCTTTAAGTGGTTTGACAGTTATATTATGAATTTCTTTACTGTGATCAATTTCTCAAGTTCTGAGTTATTCTGTACAAAATTCCATGACCATGTAGTAAAAAGATAAATTCAGTTTCCAACCCTAAGTAAATGCTGGATATTATCAAAATCCATGGTAATTGGACCATGAGAATAAACAGTAGGCGTTATCAGTATATGTTAACATTCTAATAAGATACAGAGGTAGCTTAACTCATATTGACTTTTAAGAAAAATTCAGCGATATTGTATCCCTCATACAGAATATGAAGTCAAGACAATTGAAAACTATTTAATGCAGTGCTAAGTCCTGTATTCAGCAGATGAGATAACTCTGAGTACAGTAACTGAGTTGTTCATTGGCACTATACCACACGCCTCTTTTTCTTTCATCAAATGTGTTTTTGTATCTTATTGAATGTGATATTGTTTTTGTGTTGCTTGGACAACTAAATCCCCTTACAAAATGTTTATATTCAATATTGTTGCTATACCTTTGTCATTTCTGTGTAGTCTTTTTTTAAATACCTTCTTATTGAATTTTGCCATAAACAAAATACATAAGGATAAGGAACTCCCCAGGTGGAAAGAATATCTAACATTTTGTTTTTACTCTTTCTAAACACTTTTTCATTGTTCTTCCTGAACTTTTCCTGTCCTAAGGCACTTCCTTAACTCTCCCTTTTATATTCCATGTGTCACCCTAAAGTTGATCTCACCCAGGGTGAGTTCTCTGGATGGCTAATCCAGAAAGGAAGCCTGATATATCAGCTCAGGTCAAGTAGTGAGGACAACTGCCAGAACAGTTGTGCCTGATGCAATCACACCTATACTAGTGTCCTGCTCTGCACTGGAGATAAATAAGGAGTCTACTCACTCACTCTATATCAACTGAGTGAGTCTATTCACTCTGTCGATATTGGTGCCTACTCCTCCCAGCCACCAGAAAGCAGCCATCTAGTACAGATGTCATAGGCTAAGCCTCATGCCAGTTCAAATGATATCCCAGGCTTGGGTTGTGATTCTGGGTCTCCTGCATGGCACACAAATATGTTTACACATACAGTAGGATATTGGGCTGGCCGCTTTCCATCTTGTTCTGTTGTGCTTCTCACATTCAGTACATTTTTTATACCCTACCCATGTTGATTATACTGTTAGACCTTGCTTGCCTGCTGCTTGGAATTATAAACCTCCTAAACACAGGTTTCTCTGGTGGCAGGATTGCTTAAGAAGGTGCACTGGTTTAAAACCAGAACCTTGCGATCATCCACGAAACACTTACTGGACATCCCTCTGATGCACTCCAACCAAGGCAAGCGCTCTTTCAGATTTGCTGCCTCCCACCTATGGAACTCCCTTCCAGCTAGTTTGACTGACTCTCCCACCCTCAACCAGTTCAAGTCTGGACTCAAACTTTATCTACTCAATCGTAGTCTCTGTGGCTGCAACCGTTAGCTCCCAAGCCTTGGTCTCATGCTTGCTGAACTGCTCTGAACCTCCCTCCATCCTGTCTCTTTTCAAACGAGCCTACGATGTTAATCCTCTGTGCTGGCTAACTACACTTCTAATTGGTGGATAACCAGGTGTCTGAATGTGACCCCGATGTCTACTACTGGATGCTGTTTACTAATGTTTATCTATGAAACTAATGTAATAGCTATAAATCATGACTAAAGTCACATTGTGAGCCTGATTGTCCTATCCCTGTATGCTGTCGCAATGTATATTTGTGTATAATATGTAATTGCTGTAAATATTGCCTTTAAATGTCTCTTTATGTAACTATTTCTGGGTCACCCCTGAAAAAGGGACCTCTGGTCTCAGTGGGCTTACCCGGTTACCAAAATCCAAATAAATGAAATAAATAAATAAATAAATAAAATATTGAATGCATCTTAAATCAATCAGTTTGACACTTGTCACTTTACAGCAAGAAAGACCAAATTAATGTTTATAATACTAACAGATATCAAAGGGTAATGAGTTTGTTGGGAAAATGTAGAAGGAAAAGACAGAAATTTACTTATTTAACAATGCTATGCAAAACATTACAACTTTTGCATGATCAGTTAAATTACAAAACTAAAGTAGGAAACCGTGGTATGAGCAAGAATGATAATGTTACATCCTGTTAGGTAATCTCAACAAGCAGTTTATAATTAGAACTCTTGTTTTGACACTTGGTTATTGATTTCATAGTGTTTTATTTCTGAGACACATTCCTGCTGTTTTGAGACACACAGTACAACATTGTACAAAATGTGTTTTTGGGCAAAATAGTAGTGATCTCAGATTTGTAGAGTTCAGACTGAGCAGAAACCCATAGAAACTCAGTTACCTTTTGTATTACAATTTAAACTGATACCTCTGCTCCTCTGTCTCCCTCTTCTGTAGTACTAAGGGACAGGTCTCCCTCTTACGATTGATAGCCTCCCCTGCTGTAAATTTCCAGTTCAACATCTGACAATGAGTCAAATGTTTTCTTAAAAATTCCATTATCTGTAAACTGGCATGTAGATGAGTGGACCATCCAGGGAAGGACTGAATGAACTTTGCTGTCAGTGCTGGCAGTCAGGAATTACAACAATCTTGACCTGCTTGGCAGAAGGCAGGGTCACTTTTCAGACTTGTTGTTGTCTACACACAAGGAAGTACTACTGCTGCTGTCTAGCCAAAGCATCTAGAGCCATAGATTGACAAGGAATTATGTGGAAGCTTCCAGCTGTCACAACCTTACTGTTACAAGTATGTGTATTGTGCGGCCAGGGGTAAGAACATTTAATTGGAGGATAATGTAGAGAAATAGAAAACTCACTGCTTTGTGTTTCATATCTGTTGAATGTTTTTGGTATTTAGAGGTGATCAAAGTGTAATTATAAAATGGAGAGAAGAAATCCAGGAAGCTGAATGGCTCAAACGCTCTTTGACCTGTGATGACATCTCAGAATAGCGTTATGGTTCAAAACTGATTACCATGATCTTCCAGTTGCTAACATTTTAGGGTCATTTTATAATTGCAATAATACACTTCGGAGTGTGGTATATCATGGGATTTCATCACTTCTCAGGTGCATGAGACACCTGGCCTTGTGCCTCACACCACACCCATGGTGTGACGATATCCCATAATATATCATACCCTGTCGTGTATTATTGCTTAATTTAATAACTGGAGATCTGCTGTTCATGACAACAATAAAACAAAGTTATGTAATACGCATGGAAATTCAGTAAGCAAAAATATGAGCTAAGAAACCCAATATGTTTTACAAATGTATCATACAGTATGTATCGTTTCTAGCAATGTAAAGAAACTGCCAATAATTCAGATCAGAGAAAATTATTATTCTCATACAGACAACCACAGCTCATGAATCTTAACTGTCCCACGAGGCCACAAATGCCCTTCATCTCCCCTGACTACCCCATGTACAAAAATTGGGCTCTGTGCACTATCAGGCCTGGTACATGTCAACTCAAAGTAAACCTTTCTGAATGTCCATAAGAATTATGTCCATGGTGCTTACCAGGCTGCTACGCTGGAACTTTAACTCTGATACAGAACAACATGTACTGTAGCACATGCAAGGAACTTTTTAGTTAAGGACTCACAGTACTAATATAATTGCTATTCAATAAATGCCTTTATTGGCAAACTTGTGCAAATGTTTCTGAGCAAAATGACTGTGGAGGAAGATGTATCACCCTTGATTAGGGAAGGCAATAGATTACAAAGATTATCACAGAAGGAGACAAGATGGACAATCTTGTTAAAGTATCCCAAGATAATTGGAAATTGGGAAACAAAGGTGTAACCCCCTCACAGGTAGAACAATCAAAGATAAGATGGCTAACTGTAATACTAACATCAGTGTTGATTATACAGTTTCTGTCCTTACTAATATATGGCCATTTTTCAAACCTCCGCAGAGATTCTTCAATTTGCCCCAGCCTAAATATGCAGAGAGCCTTTCTATGGGGACGGGGGGCTTGCTCACATATTTTAAGATAGGGTTCCTGCCCCCATTGTATTTTCACTTCAG
Source organism: Neoceratodus forsteri (assembly GCA_016271365.2). Classification (NCBI taxonomy): domain Eukaryota; kingdom Metazoa; phylum Chordata; order Ceratodontiformes; family Ceratodontidae; genus Neoceratodus; species Neoceratodus forsteri. The sequence goes on along the minus strand of CM028130.1, from coordinate 1,406,782,797 downwards.
TATAGATCTTTAGATTATTTATTATAGTCAGTTTTGCAAAATCTTCTTTCATCATGGTATACTATCACATTGTACATGATTTCTCTGAGCATATACAGAAAATAGATCTGCTAAGCCTATTGATTTCATCATATAATTAAGAGTAGCAAACCAGTTTGTTTTTTCATCTATTTCCACTATCCATTATAGAGTCTAGGGAGCCTGTTCTCCTGTATAGTGATGATTTTTTCACGGAAATTCAGCATCCTTTTTATTATATTATAGTTAAAGAGTAGTATGCCAGTTTCCAGTCTAACCAATGCAGCTGGTGTTTTTTACTGGAAGGTCTAGAATAGATCTTAAAAATATATTCTGCACCAGTTCAAGCATAGAGATTGTTTTTTCTACAACTTCAGCACCGTATCAAAGTTGCTCTTTAATTTCGACATTAAAGGACTCATAAACAGGGATGAACGGAATCTGCCCAATAAAAACACAGCACTGTAGGTTAGGTTCTTACCTACATAATGCTGTGTTCCATTTGTCTTGAAATATTCATTAATCCATAGTCACTATGATTTGAAAGTCTCCTCATAATGTAAACAAACCCTCTGTCTTTTAAACTCCATGCTGCAGTAGCTGCCTAAAACGGCTGCTACGTGAATACACAATGACGTCAATGGAGCAACAGTGCTCCAGAGTGATAATATAGTCTATAGGGAGACCTTTGTAATAAGCTACTGAAATAACTGTAACAAAGCGCTTCACCTCCAAATCCATTACTCTGCAGGTGTGACAACCTTTGCACACCTGCACAATAATGGATTTGGAGGTGAAGTGTTTTATTATGGTTATTTCGGTAGCTTATTACAAAGGTCCCCTATAGACCAAAAATATTGTTCTGGAGCACAGCCACTCCACTGACATCATTGCATATGCACACAGCTTCCATTTTAGGCAGCCACCGCAGCACAGAGTTTAAAACGCAAACCGGGGTTTGTTTACATTACAGGGAGACTTTCAGCGACTATGGATTAATGGATGTTTCAAGGAAAATGGAGCACAGCATTATGTAGGTAAGCACCTAACCTACAGTGCTGTGTTTTTATTGGGTAGATTCTGTTACCCTGTTTATGAGTCCTTTAAAACACCTCTGCATAGCCACAAAAGAGTTATCTGAAAAATTATGGCCACACTGCTGAAAACCTCTTGACCATCGCAAGAGCTGTATTTTTATTTTTTCGTATGCACTTTTCAGTCTGTTTTTCTATTCATTTTGACCCCAAAACAGACATAATTTTTAACATCTTCTAGTTCATTTTCTCCAAGCCTACATATTTGTTTTTTCCTTTTTTTTCATGCCAAATACAATGATCTTCAATTTGGCAAAATTCAACTGCTGATCTAATGTAGCTAATTGCTCAAGTACTTCGTTTTTACTTGTTCTAAGTCCCTGGGGAATGTATGAAAGGAGGACCATGTCATTTGCGTATAATAGAACTGATAGTTTTATTACCATCAATTTTGGAGGCACAAGTATCAGTGCTATCCAACAGTCTTACAACTGTATTGATATGCAAATTAAATAAGGTTGGTGCTAGGAGGCAAAATTGTCATACCCCTGAAATGAGGGTTACTCACCTGTAACAATAGTTCTAAGAGTGGTATATACTGCACATCCGCACTTTGGCAGTCTTTCTTTCTGTTTAAGTTCAGCCAGATAGTCTTCAAGCTAAGCTCCTCCCACCCATCCAGGTAGTAACCTAACATAGAAACATAGAAATCTGTTAGCACAAAAGGACCCCAATGGCCCATCCAGTCTGCCCCTAACCTCCTTGGTATTGCCGTGTGATTTCAGATCTTTTATGCTGCAAGCAGAGATCTGTGTGCTACTTGCCAGGGGAGGTCAGGTGGGTTGTGTGGATGTGCACCATATACCACTCCTAGAATTAAGGTCACAGGTGAGTAAGCCTCATTTCTAGGGATGTTGATATGGTGCAATTATCCACACTTTGGTGGACTCCTAGCAGTTCTCTGGGAGGAGGGGGCAAGGCTCACACCCCTACTTAGGGAGCAGAGAACTGAGGCCCCAAAACCAGCATCCCAGTGAGACTTAAGGTCGATGTGGTAGTGGGAAATGAAGGTGTGTGCTGACTTCCAGGTAGCAGCCCTGCAGATCTCCTGAATAGGGACATCCTTGAAAGCAGCCACCAAGGCAGCAATATGTCTGGTAGAATGAACCTTTAGTCCAGCAGGAGGCTCCCTACCAGCCAACCTATAGCAGAGATCAATGCAGGAGACAATCTACCTGCCAATCATCTGCTTAGCTGGCAGTCTGCCAGGTGCAGCTTCAGCACAGGTGACAAAGAGCTGGTGAACCTCTCCCCAAATTCCAGCCATGCACTCCATGTAATAAGCAAGTACTTGCTTCACGTCTAACATGTGGAGTTGTGCTCAGCTTCTGAGGATGGATTGGTGAAGTATACTGGGAGGTTAATCACTTGGCTAAAGTGAAACTCTGAAACAACTTCATGGAGGAACTTCAGGTTGGGGTGGAGGACAACCTTGCCCCTGTGGAACACCAAGTATAGAGACTCTACTGAGAGTGCCTGGAGCTCATTGATCCTTCTGCTGGAGGCAGTAGCCACCAAGAAGACAGTGTTCCATGAAAGGTGGTAGATGTCACACCTGTGTATTGGTTTGAATGGCTTGCCCATGAGCATTGCCAGTACCAGTAATGAGTCCCAAGGTGGTGGTGGTTCACACACCAGCAGGGACAAGTGATCAAGACCCTTAAAAAAGCACCCAAGCACCTCTCCTGCTCCACTGTCAGCATACCAGCCTATACCCGGTATGCCAAGATGGCTCCAGGTGCACCTTGAGGGTCATCAACCTCCGGCCCAACTGCGAGAGGGGCCACAAGTAGTTCAGGATGCTAGCCATGTGGTAGGACAGGGGTCTAACTCCCGGCCCTGGCACTAAATGGGAAAGCACTTCCATTTGAAGGCATAGCACTGGTGAGTCAACTCCTTCTGGGAGGCTTCTACAATATGGAGGATCTCACCGGAGACACCCAAAGTGTGGAACTTTAGTCACTGAGGAATCAGGCTGGCAGGTGCAGGGATTGAAGGTCCAGGTGCAAGACCTTCCCCTAGTGGCAAGGAAGCAGGTCCAGGTATAGAAGCAAGTGCCACAAAGATCTGCTGCTAAATTTGAGGAGATCTGGGTACCAGAACTGAAATGGCCAGTCTGGGACTACCAGGATCAACCATGATTTATCCCTCTGCACCTTGACCAACACCTTGTGGAACAGGGGAAAGGAAAAGAAAGCATATGGGAGGCTCGGGGCCCAGAGCCTTGTGAAGGCATCCCCCATGTGTTCTGCACTGTTGGGGTGGGCACAGAGCAGCCTCAGCTTTACATTTTCCCAGGAGGTGAACAGGTTGACCAGGGGAGTACCCCACTGGGAGAAAAGGTGATCCATGACCTCCTGGTGAAGAGACCACTTGTGAGACACCTCGCCTACTCAGGAGAGGGTGCCTGCCAGCTGGGTAGAGGCTCCAGCCACATGAATCACCAGGAGATCAGCACCCAAGTTGTGCATGAGGGTCCAGATGCATAGGATGTCCCGACAAAACCGGAGGGAAGGTGTTCCACCTTCCCTGTTGAGGAAGTACATGGATGGTCATGGTGTTGTCCATCTGGACCTGCATGACCTGACCCAGACAGATGGAGCAAAACTCATCAGAGCAAGAAGCACTGCACAGATCTCCAGCATGTTGATGTGTTACCTGGACTTCTTGGGAGTCTAGAGACCATGGGTCCTGTGTTCCCCCATGTGTGCTCCCCATCTCACCAGAGACAAGTCGGTCATCAGGGTTACAGTTGGCTTTGGGTGGATGAATGAGATTCCTTTCTGTAAGTGTTCTGGAATGAGTCACCACTGGATGGTCTCTCACAGTGGCTGTGTCACCATGACTGACTGGTCCAGGTGACATTGGTACCGAGACCAATGGTGGACTAGCTCCCATTGGAGGGGTTGCATCTGCCAGCAGGCCCACCAGACAACATTGGTGCAGGATGCCATGCACCACAGGAGCTTCATGAAGTCCTGGACAGGGTGCAAGTGCCCAACCTGAAATGATTTGGCAAAGGAGGTAAGGTCTGATGTTCAGTCTGCTAGGAGTTGGGCCTTGGCCTGAAGAGAGTCAAGCTCTGCCCCAGTGAAGTGGACAACTTGCGAGGAGTGGCGTTCTGAATTGGCTGGGTTGACAAGAAAATCCAAGGTTGAGCATGTCTACAGGGCAGGTCCCGAGTCCACTCCACTTCCTCCTGGGACGAACCAGCAGTCAGCCAGTTGTCCAAGTACTGGTACACCCAGACTCCTCAGTTCTGCAGGAATACTGCCATCACTGCAATGCACTTAGTAAGACCCTGGGGGCTGAGGAGCATCTGAATAGCATGACTTGGAACTCATTGAGCACACCATCTGCACAAAACTGAAAGTACCACCAGTGGGACAGATGGACTTAGATTTGAAAGAAAGTGTCCTGGAAGTCCAGAGAACAGAGATGGAATTATCTAATTCAGCATGACCAATTTGAACTTGCACCTCCTCAAGAACTGGTTTAGATTGCGGAGATCCAGTATGGGGTGCCAACCCCATCCATTTGAGGACCAGTAAATACCTGGACACAAAGCCCTTGCTGGCCATGGCATCCAGGATAGAGCCTACAGCTCCTTTCTGGAGGAGCTGAGCTATGTCCTCCCTGAGGGCAGACAGCATGTCCTGAGATACCATGGACTCCAATGAAGCAAGGGCTTGGTATGATAGGAGAGCCTTGAAATCAAGAGCCAGACCCTGGCCCACCATGTCTAGCACCCATTTGTCCATACTAATGATGGACCAGGTGTGCCAGAAATGGTGAAGCTGATCTCCCAACAGGAAGCTGAGGCAAGGGCATAATGGGCAGGAGGGAGACACCCCCTGACCCGTTACTGGACAGGCTTGGTTGAAGCCCTGGCACCAGCTGCCGGAGGACTGCTGCCACCCTGACCTCCTGACTTCTTGAAGCTGGAGGCAGCGGGCATGGGTTTAGGTTGCCAGACTAGGGATTGTGCCTACTGGGGCTGCTGTGGCTTGGACAGCTGGGGCTGAAAGTGCTAAAAATGAAAGGGCTTCTTCTTTGGTTGCAGGCATTTAATGTCCTTCTGAGAGGACGTAATGAAATTTTATTTATTTTTTTATTTATTTGAAAAAATGTTTCACCAGGAAAGACATCATGAGCTGTAAACAGCTCATTTCCTGAAGAGTACGGGAGGGGGGGACAAGAATTGGGAGAAAAAGCGAACACATAGCAATACAAGTACAATTTCTAAAACAAAACAGTGTAGTGCAATTACAGAGCACAAATAACCCAGGCCAACTGGTCAGGGTAAACAAAACCATATTGGAATATACCATAAATTGCAACAACCCAAGGGCAGGTGATCCAGTATGGTAAAGGTTAGAGGATGGATAACACATTTGAAGTGCTAGAAGTAGTAAGCTGAGCACAAGATTCAAAGTGCTATTGTATACCCAAGGAGTGCAGTTAGAAGACAAGTGGGGAAGTGGATGGGTGAGGAGTAGAGGGTGGGGGATGTAAGAGGGAGAGAGAGGGACAGCCAAGATCTATACCCATCCAGGTTGCTGAGAACCCTGAAAGGGTGTTAGGACTAGGCAGAAAGGGCGGGGGGAGAGAAATGGAGCTAGGTGGTAGAGAAGAGAGGGACAGAGCAACAGTGGATCTATACCCCTTCAGGATGCAGAGAACCCTGCCAGGGGGTCAGGATTAGAAAGTGGGGGGAAAGGAAGAGGGGTAGAAGAGAGGGAGCCAACATCTCTACCCCTTCAGGATGACATAGAACCCTGCAAGGGGGACAGGACCAGGCAGAAAAGATGGGGAGAGAAGGGGGGCCGGGAGAAGAAGTGAAGTGTGGTGGGTGACTGGAGGAAAGAAGAAGGATAAGGAATAGGGAGGCTGGAGAAAATAGGGTAAATTAGGAATGGAAAAAGGGGGGAGCATCAGTAAGGGGGAAGAGGGGGTTGTGGGGGAGAATGGCAGCCATAGAGTGTTGAAATAGCACAGTAGCTTGTGGATGGTAGTAGAGTGTTGAAATGGTGCAATAGGTTGTGGTAGTGGGTGGGAGGAGTAGGTATAACAGGAGGTAGCATGTGAGAAAGTAATCAGAGGAAGGGTTCAGTTAGGAGACAGGAGGTAAGTCAGGGCTAGAGGAGTAGGGGATAGTGCGCAAGGGTTTGGGAGGGTTGTGAAGGGGGACTAAGAACAAGTACAGTTAGGAGAATAGATACAAAGTAGGGCTAAAGGAAAATGTGCCAGGGTAGGAAGCATTGAAAGGGGCTAAGAACAAGTGCAGTTAGGGGAAAAGAAATTGTGAAGGGCTAAGGAAATTGAAGATGGGAAAGAGGAAAGTCTGATAGGAGGTGGAAGTGAGTTCCAAAACTTTAGGAAGTGGTAGGAGAAAGCTTCCTGTCCTATGGAGGTAGAGCACGAAGAATAGCTAGAGTGCGTGTGTCAGTTGATCTGAGAATGCGGGAGGTGGGAGGTGGAGCAGAGAGTAATGATGACAGGTAAGAGGGGAGAGTCCCAAACCAGAATTTAGAAGTGAACTTGGCTCAGTGAGAGAGACATCTACACTCAAGGGAAGGGAAAGCAAAAGAATGGTACAAGGTACAGTGATGTGTGCAGAAGGGGGAGTTAAGTGCCAAGCGACAGAAAGCATTGACGAGAGTATCTAGCCTGGTAAGGGAAGACTTAGGAGCAGCACTGTAGACTATATCGCAATAGTCAAAAATAGGGAGTATCATTTTCTGAACACGATCACGCCTAACCAGTAGTAGCAAGGAACTACGGTTCCTGTAAAGGTTGCCGAGCTAAGGGTGCAGTTTTTTCAGGATGGCGTCAATATGTACAGAAAAGATAAAGTGTTGGTCATGCCAGACACCCAGGTATTTGAAAGAGGTGGTGTCCTCTAATGTTGTCCTCTAGTGTTGTCCCGTCAAGGGTATGGCAGGAGGAAAAGAAGGGCAGCCTAGAGTCTCTGCCTAGTGCCAAAGGTCATGGAGACTGTTTTCTTGGTGTTGAGGAAGAGTCAATGCAAGCTTAGCCAGCGTTGAATATTACCGAAGCCAAGCTGTTGAGTGGAAATCACATTGGAGGGAGACTGGCCAGAGGTGAACAAGACCATGTCGTCAGCATACATATGGATGGAGGATGAGGAGCATACTGATGGTAGGTCGTTTAGAAAAATTGAGAATAAGAGAGGGCCAAGTACAGAGCCTTGAGGCACACCAGTAGAAATGGGTAGTGGAGGGGACATAGAGTCAGCTATTTTAACAGACTGAGTTCTACCTACCAGGTAGGCTCTGAACCAGTTGCAGGCAGACAGAGACAAGCCAGCTGACGAGAGAGTTTCGATGAGGAGGGAGTGGGAGACTGTGTCAAAAGCGTTAGCAAGGTCGACAAAGATAACAGAAGTGATGTGACCTCCATCCATGGCTGAATGGATAGAGTCAGTGAGTCTGAGTAGGGAAGTGGTTGTGGAGTGATTCTTCCGAAAGCCAGATTGGAAGGGAGAGAAGAAGGAGGAGTCATCAAGAAAGAAGGAGAGTTGGGAGAGAATAAGGTGTTCCCGAAGTTTAGCGAGGGAGGGTAGAAGCGAGATGGGGAGATAATTCCCAGGAGATGAGACTTCACCTCCGTTTGGTAGGGAGAGAACTGTTGCATGTTTCCAGGCTTCAGGGACAGTCGCAGTGTGGAACAACAGGTTGAGGAGATTAACAAGAGGGAGAGAAATAGCAGGAACAGAGAGGAATCCAGGGTGACATCGGACTTCTCAATCCTGGTGAGGTGACCATCCACCCCTGGCCCAAACAGGTCAGTACCAAAAAAGGGAACATCAGCCAGCTTATATTGGGTATCCGCTGTAAAGGTGGAAATCCTCAGTCCAGCCCTATACCACATGGCAACCACTGACCAGGCGCAGGAGTCTCTGATGTCCAAGGCTGTCTGAAGCTGGTGCTTCATAACAGAATGTCTCAGGTCCCAGACCAAATTGACTGCTGACTGTAAGTCTGCAGAGAGGTGGGGAAGGACATGGTCCAGCACCCCCATGAGGCCATGACCAAAACTAACCATGATGATTATGGAGCTTGCCTGCCAGAGACCTAAGGAGAAAGCAGCAGCATAAATCTTTTTAACTGCATGGTCCAGCTTCTGGGACTCCTTGTCAGGAGGCTTGTCAGTGTCCCAGACATTGCCTATCCTGTGGAAAACAGAGTCTACTACCAGCCCCTCAGCCAAGGGATGGCTGGAGAACCTGGGAAGAGAAACAGTGGGAACTGCATACTTGCAGACCATGCAGGTGGAGGGCACCGGCCATGAAGCTGGATGCTGCTAAAGCTCCAAGGCATGATCCAGAATGGCTTCCACTACTGGGGAGGCAACTCCCCGGAATCACCCTTGTCGAGGATCTCTGTGAGGGGATATTTCGCCCACTTCTGGACCAGCTCTAGGGGAATCCCCATAGAGTCAGAGATGAGACAGACCAAGGTCCCAAAGGAGAGCAGCCCATGCTCAGTGGTAAGCTCTTTGATCAACTCTCAATCAAAGCCCAGGGTCTGAACGGGATGTATGGAGGACCCCTCGGAGTCCCACGGCTCCTCGAACACTGTCTTCGACCCTCACTCCCATGGACCACCCTGGACTTGTCTGAGTGGGTGATCTCAATAGACAGCCATCCAGGGAGACCAGAGGCGGGGTGAGTAGCCTTGGATTGGGCCCTGTGCAAGGACTGCTTATGCAGGGGTTCCACCAAAACTGGAAGAGAGGCTGATGCAGGCTCAGCCATCCAGGGCAGAACCAGAATGGGCAATGTTGGAGGAGACCAAGGGAACGCCGGGGTCTAAGGTGTAGGTTGACCATGGCTGAGGACCCAGTGTTGCTATGTTGTTGCTGCATTAGCTCCTTGTAGGGCCACAGTGGAGCCTCTCATCATCCAAAGATGAGAAGGAAAAGAAGCATCGATGGTGCTTCCTACTCAACGGCTGAGAGTGGGAACACTGAGATTCCCAAGACCTGAATTTTGAGTGGGACTGAGTACTCTACCAGGACCTCGACCAACAATGAGCATGTCACATGTGAGGAAATGTGGGGGAAAGGGCCATGTACTCGGCACAGACCCCTGGAGGGGTTAATCTCTGGGGCGCATACAGCTGGGTCAGCTGGTTTGTCTGGCCTCTCTTGGGAAATGGCTGAAAGGACTGGAATTTGAGAGAGTGAGTCATCCTCTACCTCTTCCGACAATGGGTCAAGTGGGTCAAGAAAAATCTTGACTGGCTGTTCAGCCCACATCTCAGCCAGCAAACCCAATAGAGCACCATAGAGCTAACGGCCTGAACAAGCTGAAACTACTCATCCAGGGTGATTAAAAACAGAAGTGTCCAGGGGATCAAGTTTCAGTAATCCCTAGACCAAAGAGGAGGAAGTGGACCAATTTCCGAATATGTCGAGAGGCCTGCCTGGTGAAAACTGTCTACAAAGGCATCCAGGCGAAGTTGGCAAGGCCAGGCAGCTGAAGAACAGCTTCTTCAATTTTACAGCTCTCCAGTTCTGCAGCCTCGCAGCTACATCACCTGGATACCACCACAGTACCATGCCACTGACAGATTGACTGCATCTCAGAAGGCAGAGACCCCCATTACTTGTGTACCTCTGAACTGTAGTACCCTGGGCTGCAGCTTTGGAGAGTCTTTTATCAGCTAGCTAGCTAGTTAGGTAACAGGGAGTAAGGCCTGGGCTGGACTGTGCCAAGTAAAAGTTGTGCCCAGGTCATTGGTTACAGTTGAAACCTGGTAAAGCTATTTGGGCCTTGACGAGAAACCCTAGGCCTGCATCACTGTCTGGGGAGGTGCCCACCGCATCAAAGGACATTCTAGAGTGCACCCTAAGGTGGAAAGTATGGTTATCGATTTGGGGGGTTTAAAGTGATTAAAGTGATTGTACTGTTTGCTATTTCCCTTTTTGACCTTCCTTCAAATAAATCTCATTATTGTTTGCATGTTAAGTCCTGTGGCTGTGACTTTGTGGGTTCTAGTTACTGTGTGTGTGGGGAATTGTTATTGTTTGTGGGGGAAGTGTACTGGGGTGATATTGTTATTTCTGGGGGGGGGGGAACCTGCAAACTGTCTACAGGTATTCCCTGCCACTGCCTCAGGTGGAGGCACCTTGCAAACCTATTGTTCAGTTATGGAACCCAGGCCGGACCCCTAGGAGGTGTGTACCTTGTGGGTCCGAGGGTCCCAGAACAGCCAAGGTGAATCAAAGGGCTGTTACATCTGGAGGCACCACTGGGATTACTTTCTCCAGTGGCCAAACCACACATTTGCAGTTTTTGAAAAAAGAAAATGTTGGTACCCCCCCTCCAAAAAGCAAGTATTGCAAAGTTAACATGGAGTCACAAGAGTTGACGTGTCATGGGGAGAATTTGCCCCAGAGGAGGCCTTTTTGGTGAAGGGGATCCCAGAAGAAACCACCAAAGAAGCCATTATAGCTCCTTTAGAGGCTATACCTGATACTTGGAGCCTAAAGGTACCAGGCCCGAGGTATGATAGTAGATCCCAGAGTATTATGGCTTTGATTCAAAGTAACAAAGATTTTATTCCCAGTAAGTTGCCTGCCACCCTGTCTGGTGAAGAGGTGGAGGGTACCTGGAGACTGTTTGGCAAGGGCAATGCACATCTCTTGCCACTCCCATCTCCAGTCTCTGAATTAAGTCTCCTAGAGAAGATCGAGTCCCTGTTGGCCAATGAGGAGAAGAATCTCCAGGATGTGACAGCTTTGCTGCCTCTGAGAGTAACCCCTGCCTTCCTCAGGCTAACCCAGTCTGCCAGTTCTGATTACTAAAGACATTTGTGAGTTTTCTCTGGCACTCTCCCCACACCCACTGGAGAAGATGATTATGAAACTTAGGTCGATTATGCTGTCCTTATGCTCCAGGAGTGGAAGTGTTCAGCAGCCAAAAACGTTATAGGCTGTTGGAGAGCTTGAAGGGGCCTGCCTTGGATGTTGTTCACTCATTTAGGGCTGCAGATCAAGAGGCTATAGTGGAAGACTGCCTAGCTGTCTTGGAAAGTGTATTCGGAAGCACCGAATCTTGTGATGATCTATACTGGAGATTCAAAATGACTACCCAGCGGTGAGTGGAGACCTTCTCAGCATGCCTCCATAAACCCAAAAGGGCACTGCAGAAGGTGCACCAGAACGGGGGAGTGGCTGCCAAAGATCTGAACCGAGAATGGCTTGAGCAGGGGGTGAAAGCTGCTCAGTTCTCAGAAATATTGTTGTTAAAGTTGAGGCTGAGAGAGAGAGGCTGACTGATTCCCTTCCCCTCCCACAGTGCACTATTGAGAGAGGTTAGGGCCACTAAAGAGCAAACCGGACCCTGGGAACAGACATCTGCTACTGTTGCTGATGCCCAGGTGGCCAACGGTGGGGACTGAGACACCAAGGCTGAACTTCAGGGTCTGATTCAAGAATTGAAGACCGCTATGCAGCATATAAGCAAATCCACCACCACCCCAGTGGACCCTGAGTCACTGGCGTCTGGTATGGTGGTGGAGGGCAAGGTGGCTGTACATTTCCTGGAAGCTGGGGACCGGGTTACAGAGGGCATCGTGCTTAGAGAAGTGTATGAGTAGTTGATGGAACTTAAGAAGATGGTAGACCATCCCCAGCAACCAGCTGCCCTTCCGCCTTCACCAGAGCTCCTTGTGCCAGGGAGATACTGCCACATGTTTTTTGCTAATGCGGCAGGGAATATGGCCATATAGCCCATGGACATGGCCAACCCCCAAACACATGGCTGGTGGAGGAGAAGAGGCACTCCAAGCACTTGGGAAACTAGAGAGGGGCACAGTAGGGAAGTGAACTGGGTCTCCGGAAATAGTAAGCTTCACTAGATGGATGGAACAAAAGATCTGCCTGGCAGCAAGGTGCCGTCATGGTTAGTGGGACCCCATGCTGATGTTGAAGTTCTCATTGAAGTGGTGTTGTGTTCCACCATGCTGAACAGCGGGTCGCAGGTTATGATTATTCAGAGAACCTTTTATGATCAGTTTCTCAAGCACCTACTGCTCTTGCCTATATTAGGATTATTGGTGTGGGGGATAGGAGCTGAGAACTGTCCGTACGATGTATACTGCATGGTACAGTTTGCTTTTGTCCTGAAGAGCCTTGATGAACTGCCCACAATAGATGTCATGGCCCTAATATACCCTAGGCCAGGGAGGATGAACGACATGCCAGTCTTGATTGGGACAAATGCCAATATGTTTGGCCGGTTGGCAAAACTGTCAGGAAAGGGGCGGTGTGAACCAATTGCTGAACTCCTCTGTCCGAGAAGCAGTGAAGAGGGTCAGTCTCTCCCTAGATATGGCAGAACTGGTACCAAAGTTGGCAGATGAGCCTGTGGGTGAGATTTGGAGAGTGGATAGTTGAGAGATAATTCTGCCATCCAAGTTGGACTGTAGAATGGTGGGGATTGCTGCCTTCACCAGGCCGCCTGAAGGACTCACCTTCATTACCAGTGCCCCAGCAGAGGGTCAGCTGCCCAAGAGGTTAATGGTGCAATGAGGACTGCTACCCCCTCCTGAGATCCCCAAGCCTGGCGAGTCACAGTTAAAGTAAAGAATGAGTCTGGAAAGCCAGTGATCATCTGAAAAGGCTGAGTGCTGGCTCATATCTACAGGGCAGATGGTGTGGCCAAAGGGAGCCTGATAAAAGACCATGAAGAGGAAGTAGATCCAGCTGTTTTTGACTTTGGGGATTCCTCCCACCCTGACAGTATTGACGGAGCCTGAGCAGGAAGCTGGCTCAGAGGAGGAACATGTGTTCCCTCCATGAATGGGATGTGGGGTGCATCTGAGGGGAGAAATGCCATATCAGGCTAAGCAATGAGTGGCCCGTTAGAGAAAGGTCATGGCGTTTGGCAGTGGGAGATATCAAGGATGTATGGAGGCATCTGCAGTAGTTTCTGAGGGCTGGTATCATTAAGGAATCCAGGAACCCATATGCCTCCCCCATTGTTGTGGCCAGAAAGAAGAGCGGGGCAGTCAAAATGTGCATAGACTATGGCACCTTGAATATGAAAATCATCCCAGATCAATACACCATGCCCCAGGTAGTGTACGCCTTAGCCAGTCTGTCAGGGAGCTAGTGGTTCTCGGTGCTGGATCTAAGGAGTGGGTACTACAAAATCCCCATGATGGAACGTGACAAGGAGAAGACTGCTTTCATCTGTCCCCTTGGATTTTACCAGTTCGAATTTGGGGTCAGAACAGTGCAGATTCGCTTAGCTGTTCTAATTTTGCAGAATGCAGGTGAAACCATCCTTTATGTGGTAAGTGTGCCCAGTACTGACATATTAACATACATTACTGATCACTTCTGTAAAACAGTGCGTGATAACCCTGCCATGGAACTAGTACTGTGAGCTTCCACTCAAATGGTGGCACAGAGTTCTAAACTGATCAGTAGTGATAATAACACTGAATATGAGGTAGGAACAGGAAACATTACCAAGAGACCCTAACAAAGGAATAAACAAGATTATTTAAAAACTAAAACATATATTAGTTTTATGTTTTACTATAGTAACTTGGACACCATGCTGAAGTAAACAGTTTATAAACTGCAGACACTTACAGGGCAGGTAACCAACACTGTCAGTAAAAAGAAATGCTGTAACCAACACAAGGAAATCCCACACCAGACAACATTCATGCTACTTGGTGTTGCTTACCCTTGCATGTGCATAGTAAAGAAACATCCCACCTTCTGCCAAGTATCCCTTCCACCTACCAATCACTTCCCATGTCCCTTTCTGTAAGAAACATCCCACACTCTGCTAAGTATCCCTCCCACTTCCTGATTGCTTTCCTTGCCCCTTTCTGTAAGAAACATCCCACACTCTGCTAAGTATCTCTCCCACTTCCTAATTGCTTTCCTTGCCCCTTTCTGTAAGAAACATCCCATCCTTTGACAAGTATCCCTCCAACCTCCTGATCTCTTCCCATTCCCCTTTCTGTAAAAAACATCCCACACTCTGCCAAGTATCCCTCCAACCTCCTGATCACTTCCCATGTCATTTTCTGTAAGAAACATCCCATCCTTTGACAAGTATCCCTCCAACCTCCTGATCGCTTCCCATGCCTCTTTCTGTAAGACACATCCCACCCTTTGCAAAGCATCCCTTACAATTCCCGATCACTTCCCATGCCCCCTCCAAACAACTCTGGTGGTGGTGATGCCAAGTCCACCACCAAACAGACAAGAACCCCCCCCAGTACACCCAGCAGCACTACCCAATCTGCCACAAGAACAACGTTGATAACCACTGATCCTCTTCCCCCCAACAACATGCGACACCTGGGTAACACCCTGGTGCTGCCATCCAACACACACTGACACCAGGGTGCCCAATCCCCACTGTCAATCTCCTCTTTCATCATCCTCTTTTTTTCTTTCTTTCCACTAAAACAAAGAAAACAATGCACCTATGTGTTTCCCGGCCCTTGACCCTCCACCTGCCCCCCCCCTCTCGGTACCCACCAAACCACAGCCCCCCATGACATACTTCCTGACCGGTCCAGCACTTCTCTCTCTCTCTCTTCCTCTTCCTCTCTCTCTCTCTGTCTCGACGTCCTGCTGCTTCAAAGCTCCAATTTTGACTGACTGAAATCAATGTAAATTCAGTTAATAGCTTTTAAATGCATTTTAAAATTTAAATCTTAACTTTGTAATTTCTTAATATTTTTACACCAAACTTTCAACATGGCCTTTTTTTGACCCCACCTCAACAACCAGGTAGCTGACATTTTTCAAATCTCCCTGAAAAGTGTTTTCATAGTTGCTCTGTAATATCATGTTTCAGATGGGAGTTCAAAAAATGTTACCTGTCTTGATCATAAGGCAGTGTCATAAAAGACAAATGTTTAAAACTTGGCATCAAAATCTTTCACATCATACACAGTTATGAAGCAACACTCAAAGTCATTAATTTTTACTCATAATTTGCTGTTTTCCCAGACATTAATCCCAGATATTCAGCATGGCTTCCTTTTAATCCCATCTCGTGAACCAGGAAGGTGACATTTTTTAAATCACCCTGAAATGTGTTTTTACAGTCGCTCTGCAAAATCTTGTTTTGGATAGGATTTACAAAAAAAAAAATCACTTGCCATGATAATATAGTGGGCAATAAAAAGACTATTTTGAAAATCTGGGGTCAAAATTTGGAGTCACAGGGCTCAATTTAGAAAGCTCACCTGAATGGCACAAGGAGCAAGGGACTTGCATCACAAAGAATGGTGCATGGTGCAGCTTGCACCAAAAGATGCAGTGGGAGCAATTTACAAAGGCAGCCTGTGTCAAAAGCAGGCTGCCTGCACCAAAGGGTGTGCGCACCAGCCTTGTACCACAAAATGGGTTGTGACATGGCACTAGGGGGATTGCGGCAGATGCAAGCTGCCATATCTCCCAGTTCAGTATTCACAAAACCTTCCTGGGGCAAAATTCTAAATACCCTTAGATGTGTGTCCTCTGGGAGGGTTTTGACATTTGTAGCAATGTGCTGTGGCCCACCCCAGCCCTGATCCCCTAGTAATATAAAAAACAATCATGTCCCTGGTGGTCTAGCAGACCTCCACCCCAATTCCCATTTATTACATAATACCAATGTCTCTAGAGGTCTAGGGGACCACGTCACCCTGGCAGGCAGTGCCCCACCACCCCACCCCCATCCCATCTCACAGCTGGTGCCCAGCACAGTTCTCCTCTCACCACCATGGCCAGGCACCAACTGAGCTGTCAATGAGCTACTGTATATAGTACATAGTGGCTTCCAGCCATGGTGGTGAGCGGAGGGCTGTGCCGGGTGCCAGCTCTGGGATGGGATGGGGGGAGTGGGGCAGTGGGCACTGTCTGCTGGGGTGAGGGTCCACTAGACCACCAGGGACATTTGGTATTATGTAATAAATGGGAATCAGGGTCAGAGGTCTGCTAGACCACCAGGGGTTTTTATCACTTCATGAAAGGGGATCAAGGCAGGGGGGTCTTCTAGACCACAGGGATTTTTTTTTATTTCTTTAACTGGGATCAGGGATGGGGGGCACTGGCCACCAGGGACTGCTGTCCGTGGTGCTATTGCCGCATGGCCACCCCGTGGCTTATGGCACACTTCCAGATGCGTTGTCTGTTTGGCGCAGGGCCTGGGTTGTCGCAAGCCATGGGACTTTGCTGATAGAACCCTACCTGATAGTGAATTGGGCACAGGGTCTCTGGCGTACTGGCCGTCAGCTCAAGTTGCCTTCATCACAGCTTGCACCAACCTTTGTGAATCGAGCCCACAATCTCTAAAAACAACAAAGTTATGAAGAAAAGTTGAAATTCTTCAATGTTTATGTCTAGGTTTCCAATTTTACCAGCGTCTGATGCCACATTTTCAACATAGCCATTTTTGTACCTCACATCATGAACATGGCATGTGTATTTTGAAATCCTCGCCAAAACATTGTTTAAATATTTGTGCTGCAAAATGACATTTTGGGCAGGATTTCATAAACGAGACCTGTTATGTGCATAAGATGATGTAATTAAAAAAAAAACAATGTTGAACATTTGGGATCAAAATTGAAAAAACAAAAATAAAGTTATAAATAAACGTTGACATTTTACAACATTTACTCGTAACTCTACAATATTTTTACTTTCTGAGCACACATTTTTAACATACTCACATGTTTTACCCCCATTGAATGAACATGGCAGGTGTCATTAACAAATCCCCCTCCAAAACCTGTTTCAGAGGTCATTCCACAAGAGTGTTTTTGGTTCATATTACATAAATGACCCATGTCATGTTCTTATGCTTCAGCAATAATAATTAGTATTTTGCAAATTCAAAGTCACAGTCTAAGAAAGCCACAACATTATGTATGAATTTCTTCACTTCCAAATCATGGCAAGTTTACTATTATAATTCATGTTATTAATTTAAACAATAATGCATGGCAGGGCATGCGTAAAGCTGGGATAATGTCATGCTGCTGGTGGTTGGGCATACAAGGCCGCAGGACAAATGCAACCAACACCTAAGAAGTGACAATATCCCCATGACACATGCCCTGGAGTGCATTATTGCAATTATAAAATGGTCTGCTTATAAAAAAGTGGGAAATCACATTTTTAAAAATACAATTTTTAGTTACTTTTTGAATAGGCAAGATGTGCTGGGATAACATTATTGTTGGATGTCAGCACTAACCAATCAAAGCCCAGGATTTTTTCTTGACATTTTATAATTGTTAATTTTATCCTCTGCACTGTCAATGCCAAACACCTATACAGCAAATACAAGCAAGCAAACATTCGGCATTGACACATGCTTTTTTATTCAGTGTTTGTTTACTTGGTAAGAGCACTAGACATTCAATGCCTATTTTCAGGCATGACCAGGGTACAGGAATGAAGGCTACATTTGCAAAATATAGATTAAAGGACAGCTAAAAGATTACATATTACATGATCCTATAAAATAAAATCACTATAAAGTGAGAGAATACTGTATATACAAGCACTGAAATAGACATGACAAGTATTTTGGGCAAAGACTGACTATAGATCAACAAGTAACATGACTTATCAGATAGCAGCAGCTATGTGTGCATAACCCAGCATGGAACATGTTGCAGAGCTTACCATAAAGCAGGAACTACTTAAGAGAAACAGGTAACAGTATTACCGATACTGTGCTACAATAATCTTTATTTAAGCCAAACGTTCAACTGAGCCTGTGTCACTTTTATAAGATAGAACTGATCATGCAATCAGCAGTTTTGCAAAAACAAACATGTATATTACACTCACAACAAAATAGCTATACAGATGAACACCATAACTGAAACTGATTGCAGGTGAAAGAAGATGCTAATTATCCAAATTAAGTGCAGGACCCTTTAAGTGGTTTGACAGTTATATTTTGAATTTCTTTACTATGATCAATTTCTCAAGTTTTGAGTTATTCTGTAGAAAATACCATGACTATGTAGTAAAAAGATAAATTCAGTTTCCAACCCTAAGTAAATGCTGGATATTATCAAAATCCATGGTAATTGGACTATGAGAATAAACAGTAGGCGTTATCAGTATATGTTAACATTCTAATAAGATACAGAGGTAGTTTAACTCATATTGACTTTAAAGAAAAATGCAGCGATATTGCATCCCTCATACAGATTATGAAGTCAAGACAATTGAAAACTATTCAATGCAGTGCTAAGTCTTGTATTCAGCAGAAGAGATAACTCTGAGTACAGTAACTGAGTTGTACATCGGCACTATACCACACACCTCTTTTTCTTTCATCAAATTTGTTTTTGTATCTTATTGAATGTGATATTGTTTTTGTGTTGCTCGGACAACTAAATCCCCTTACAAAATGTTTATATTCAGTATTGTTGCTATATCTTTGTCATTTCTGTGTAGTCTTTTTTTAAATACCTTCTTATTGAATTTTGCCATAAACAAAATACATAAGGATAGGGTACTCCCCGGGTGGAAAGAATATCTAACATTTTGTTCTTCCTCTTTCTGAACACTTTTTCATTGTTCTTCCTGAACTTTTCCTGTCCTGAGGCACTTACTTAACTCTCCCTTTTATGTTCCATGTGTCACCCTAAAGCTGATCTCACGCAGGGTGAGTTCTCTGGATGGCTAATCCAGAAACTAAGCCTGATATATCAGCTCAGGTCAAGTAATGAGGACAACTGCCAGAACAGTTGTGCCTGATGCAATCACATGTATACTAGTGTCCTACTCTGCACTGGAGATAAATAAGGAGTTTACTCACTCACTCTATATCAACTGAGTGAGTCTATTCACTCTGTCAATATTGGTGCCTACTCCTCCAGGCCACCAGGAAGCAGCCATCTAGTAGCAGATGTCACTAACTTTAACTAGAGGCATCAAACACCCTAGAATAATAGGCTAAGCCTCATGCTAGTTTGACTGGGAGCCCAGGCTTGGGTTGTGAATCTAGATCTCCTGCATGGCGTGCAAATATGTTTACACATACAGTAGGATATTGGGCTGGCCACTTTCCATCTTGTTCTGGTGTGCTTCTCACATTCAGTACATTTTTTATTCCCTACCTATGTTGATTATACTGTCAGACCTTGCTTGCCTGCTGCTTGGAATTATAAACCTCCTAAACACAGGTTTCTCTGGTGGAAGGATTGCTTAAGAAGGTGCACTGGTTTAAAATCTTGAATGCATCTTAAATCAATCAGCTTGACACTTGTCACTTTACAGCAAGAAAGTCCAAATTAATGTTTATAATACTAACATATATCAAAGGATAGTGAGTTTGTTGGGAAAATGTAGAAGGAAAAGACAGAAATTTACTTATTTAACAATGCTATGCAAAACATTACAACTTTTGCATGATCAGTTAAATTACAAAACTAAAGTAGGAAACCATGGTATGAACAAGAATGATTATGTTACATCCTGTTAGGTAATCTCAACAAACAGTTTATAATTAGAACTCTTGCTTTGACACTTGGTTATTGATTTCATAGTGTTTTATTTCTGAGACACATTCCTGCTGTTTTGAGACACACAGTACACCATTGTGCAAAATGTGCTTTTGGGCAAAGCAGTGGTGATCTCAGATTTGTAGAGGTCAGACTGAGCAGAAACCCATAGAAACTCAGTTACCTTTTGTATTACAATTTAAACTGATGCCTCTGCTCCTCTGTCTCCCTCTTCTGTAGTACTAAGGGACAGGTCTCCCTCTTATGATTGATAGCCTCCCCTGCTGTAAATTTCCAGTTCAACATCTGACAATGAGTCAAATATTTTCTTAAAAATTCCATTATCTGTAAACTGGCATGGAGATGAGTGGACCATCCAGGGAAGGACTGAATGAACTTTGCTGTCAGTGCTGGCAGTCAGGAGTTACAACAATCTTGAACTGCTTGGCAGAAGGCAGTGTCACTTTTCAGACTTGTTGTTGTCTACACACAAGGAAGTACTACTGCTGCTGTCTAGCCAAAGCATCTAGAGCCATAGATTGACAAGGAATTATGGGGAGCTTACAGCTGTCACGACCTTACTGTTACAAGTATGTGTATTGTGAGGCCAAGGGTAAGAACATTTAATTGGAGGATAATGTAGAAAAATAGAAAACTCACTGCTTTGTGTTTCATATCTGTTGAATGTCTTTGATATTTAGAGGTGATCAAAGTGTAATTATAAAATGGAGAGAAGAAATCCAGGAAGCTGAATGGCTCAAACGCTCTTTAACCTATGACAATATCTCAGAATAGCGTCTGGTTCAAACTGATTACCATGATCTTCCAGTTGCTAACACTTTAGGGTCATTTTATAATTGCATTAATACACTTCAGAGTGTGGTATATCATTGGATATTGTCACTTCTCAGGTGCATGAGACACCCGGCCTTGTGCCTCACAAGACACCCATGGTGTGACGATGTCCCATAATATATCACAACCTGTCGTGTATTATTGCTTAATTTAATATCTGGAAATCTGCTGTTCATGACAACTGTAACCCCAGGCTGGTATGCCGTTTGTGTCTGACAGCAATACCAGGTGGGTTGAGTCCGGGGAGGAATAGGTCACTCGGCACAAAGGCTAGGTTTGGCTACTCTGCACAGGGGCACCCAAGTAATTCCGAACACAGGAAGCAATAACTGTAATGTCCAATGCCAGAAGTGGGGTTCTAAAGTGTGGCTTTTTATTCACATCCAAACAGAATAAACAAAGCATAGATGGACCCCCACAGGGCTACACTCCTGGTAATGCAGATTAAAAGAGACTAGAACACTTCCTCAACACTTTAGCCCTCAGGCTCTGAACCCACCGGGCACACAGCCTGGACTTACATGCTACTTTGGTTTATATAGCCCGAACTTGTACACTGTTCTGGCTTTTCCCTGGCTCAGCTCCCTTTCCGGCCACTCGGACACCTTCCATACTTCATGGAAACATTTTCGGGTGGCTCCCTAAACCACCTAAGAGCACCTCAGCTCCATCACGGAATTCTTCCTTTCAACCCCACATCTGGGTACTTTCCTCAGGCACTGGCCAAGTACCTGAGAGAAAGTAAAAGGTGTCTCAGAGCAAATCCATAGAGGTGAATTTGGTTACTACTGATAGGGAAGTCTCCCACCTCTCGCTCCCACAATTCATACCCGCCCATTTCTCTGGACAGTCAACACCTCATCCTGTAAAGCTTTGCAATGTAGATTCTTGCTAAATGTATATCACATTCCATCTACTTGTCTTGCTTCCCATTTGTGCTGGACTTGAGCATACTTTTAAGTGGCATTGTCCATTTCTCTAGACACCCCACTGAGTTAAGCAGTCCAATCCCCACTTTCCAACTGTTCAGGTGAAAAAACACTTGGCTCTTTTTCAGAGCGAACTCACCCTTTGGTTGCAGGTGCCCCACAGGCGATTCCTCCACAAGGAATTTCTCTCTCAGAGCTTCTGGTGCCTCAGCTCAACTTAAATAGGCAGTTTATTTCCTTTAGATGGACCCAGGGGGGTTGCCTCTGGAAAACAGGCAAAAACCTTCCCTCCATCCCCTCAGGGATGGGGCTCTTGAACCATTGAAAGTGGTCTTCACCACTTCAATAATCAGTTCCTGTGTTCCTCTTCAGGTGGAAACACACACCTTCCAAAAGTAGCTCTAAAACAGAGCTTAAAGCTCTGAAAGCCTGCACACACTCAGCTGTACTACTGTCTCTCACTCAGACTGCACACAGACTGAATTCAAAATCCCCAACGTTCTACACCAACCTCCAACTGCAACATTCCAGTGTGGCTTATGCAGCTGCGACAGTTCTAAGATGATGTCATCCCTCAGTCTCAGCTGAGACTGAGAACAGAATGAGACAGTGTGAAATCTATTTAACTAGAGTTTCACAAGCTGCCTTCCCTGCCTACCACCAGGTCTTACTGGGATTCTAGTAACCCCGGGTAACAGAGGCGTTACACAACAATAAAACAAAGTTATGTGATACGCATGGAAATTCAGTAAGTAAAAATATGATCTAAGAAACCCAATATATTTTACAAATGTATCATACAGTATGTATCGTTTCTAGTAATGTAAAGAAACTTCTAATAATTCAGATCAGAGAAAATTAATATTCTCATACAGACAACCACAGCTCATGAATCTAACCTGTCCCACGAGGCCACAAATGCACTTCATCTCCCCTCACTACCCCTATGTGCAAAAATTGGGCTCTGTGCACTATCAGGCCTGGTACATGTCAACTCAAAGTAAACCTTTCTGAATGTCCATAAGAATTATGTCCATGGTGCTTACCAGGCTGCTACGCTGGAACTTTAACTCTGATACAGAACAACATGTACTGTAGCACATGCAAGGAACTTTTTAGTTAAGGACTCACAGAACTAATATAATTGCTATTCAATAAATGCCTTTATTGGCAAACTTATGCAAATGTTTCTGAGCAAAATGCAAAATGACTGTGGAGGAAGATGTATCACCCTTGATTA
Source organism: Neoceratodus forsteri (assembly GCA_016271365.2). Classification (NCBI taxonomy): domain Eukaryota; kingdom Metazoa; phylum Chordata; order Ceratodontiformes; family Ceratodontidae; genus Neoceratodus; species Neoceratodus forsteri. Next base: position 1,406,760,140 of record CM028130.1, on the reverse strand, counting down.
GGGAAGGCAATAGATCACAAAGATTATCACAGTAGACAATCTTGTTAAAGTATCCCAAGATAATTGGAAATTGGGAAACAAAGGTGTAACCCCCTCACAGGCAGAACAATCAAAGACAAGATGGCTAACTATATTACTAACATCAGGGTTGATTATACAGTTTCTGTCCTTATTAATATATGGCCATTTTTCAAACCTCCACAGAGATTCTTCAATTTGCCCCAGACTAAATATGCAGAGAGCCTTTCTATGGGGACGGGGGGCTTGCTCACATATTTTAAGATAGGGTTCCTGCCCCCATTGTATTTTCACTTCAGTATAGATTATTAGATTATTTATTGTAGTCAGTTTTGCAAAATCTTCTTGCATCATGGTATACTTTCAATACATTGTACATGATTTATCTGAGCATATACAGAAAACAGATCTGCTAAGTCTATTGATTTCATCATATAATTAAGAGTAGCAAACCAGTTTGTTTTTTCATCTATTTCCACTATCCATTATGGAGTCTAGGGAGCCTGTTCTCTGTATAGTGATGACTTTTTCATGGAAATTTAGCATCCTTTTTATTATGTTTGCTTGCACACATGTGCAAGAAACATAATGCCATCATCCGAGTTTTCGGAGGTGTGGCAGCCCTCTTCCAATTCAGTCAGTGTGTTTGCAGGTGCGGCCGCAGTTCTCCAATGGCTGCTGGAGCTGTCTATGACAGCAGTCGAAAATGCAGTGGCGTACAGTTGAAAGGAGGAGCTCACGCACCAGTGAGCAGCGATAAGATATATCGCCTGCTCATGCAGCGCTCCCCTACACCTACCACACACACACACGCATACTGTGTGCTACTTTACGCACACACTGTATAGCGATGGGGTGCCCAATCCCCGTCAGCTGTGCTGCGCTCCCCTAGAGTTCAACATGCCATGCTGGGTGCCCACCCCAGCATGGCTACCTATCGATAGATGGCGGTGTGCCAACCTCCATTGGCTCCACTGTCCACCCCAGAGAGTAGCAGGGTGCCACGCTGGGAGCCCACCCAGCGTGGCAACGTCCCGCGTCGCCTTGTCCTTTGTTTAAAAAAAACCTGAAATAGAAAATGGTCCCTCGCTGTCTCTGCCCCCACCCACGCCCACCCACTGTGCACCCTGCCTCTCCACACCCCTCACCCCATACTTACCTCCGAACTCTGGTGCGACGATCTTCGGTGGACCGGGAACATGTCTACACTCTTCAAAGCCGACCACGAACTGAGGAAATGCTGGTAAGCTGTATAATGGGATAGATAGGGTTTTTTCAACTTAGCTGCATATCTCAGGCATTTTTTGGAATTTTTGCACCAAATTTTCAACATGTTTTTTTGGGACCCCTTCTCGTGAATGCTCTGACTGTCATGGCATTAATCATGCCTGAAGGGTGATTTCGCAGTCACTGCCTGAAATCACCTTTCGGGACTGAGTAATGAAATGAAACTGCCACTGTTCATAAGGTGGGCTCTCAAAAAGCCTATGTTGAAAATTTGGTGGAAAAATTCCTAAAAATGACTGTTTCATGAGCATGTGTTGCGCAGTTCCTATGCACGCTTGTAAGTTCACGAATTTTCAATATTTTCACTCCAGATTTTCAACATTGCCATTTTACCTCACCTCCTTATGAGCAGTACAGCTGTCATTTTTCATATCTTGCCCAAAATGTGTTTCCGCCCATGTAGCGCACAATGGCGCAGTCGGTATGCAAAATCAATGTATGGGACACAGTAAGAAAATCACAGTGACACTGTTATTGAGCAGAGGTCTTAAAATGACTATGTTGAAAATTTGGTGAAACGATGCCTGAAAATGACTGTTTTACGAGCGTATGTTGTACAGTTTCTACGCACGCTCGTAAGTTTGTGAATTTTCAATATTTTCACTCCAGATTTTCAACATTGCCATTTTATTACACTTCCTTATGAACAGTACAGATGCCATTTTTAACGTCACCCAAAATGTGTTGCCGCACATGTAGCGCACAATGGTGCAGTCGGTGTGTGAAAGCAATGTTTGGGACAGATTAAGAAAATCACAGTTACACTGATCATGAGCAGAGGTCTTAAAATGGCTATGTTGAAAATTTGGTGACAAAAGTCCATAAAATGACTGTGTTATTAATGAGCATTGTGCAGTTTCCATGCACCCTCGTAAGTTCATGACTATGTAATATTTTCAGTCCAGATTTCCACCAGTGGCATTTTTCCACACTTCCTTATGAACAGTACAGCTGTCATTTTTCACAACATGGCCGAAATGTGTTTTCACACTTTCAGCACAGAGATGCGTGGTCGCTATGGGAAATCATTGTTCGGGACAGATAAAGAAAATCACAGTGACACTGTTCATGATCGGAGGTCCCAAAATGCCTGTGTTGACAATCTGCTATAAAAAATTCCCAAACTAATTACATTACGGGTTTGCGTTGCACAGTTTCTATGCACGCTCGTGACTTCACCAGTTTTTTAAATATTTTTACTGCAGATTTGCAACATTGCCATTTTTTACACCTCTCCATGAACAGTACAGCTGTCATTTTTCACATCCTGTTCGGAATGTGTTTTTGCATCTGTGGTGCTAAATGCCATAGTCACTGTGCATAAGCAGCTTTTGGCTAACAAACTAATATTGCCACTGTTCATGAGATGGGGGTCACAAAAAAACCATGTTGAAAATTTGGAGTGAAAATACCAACGAATGCCTGAGGTGTTAGGGTTTCCAACCATAACGCCCCACCCTGTAGAGAATGACAGGCATCAGGGGTGTGACTTGGGATTCTTGCCTGTAATGCTCATACCATTCCACACCCTGCAGCCAGTGAGAGGCATCGAGGTATGCTTTGGACTCTTCATCCCCAAAGTTCACCCCATTCTCCTATACTGCACCCATCTCACCGTATTTCCTGATGGAATGGGGTACGCATAAGGGCCAAAGACCCCAAGGCACACCATGACACTTGTCAGTGTCTGCAGGGTAGGGTGTGGTGAAATGGTGTGGCCATTATGCCTGATGACCCAAAGGGACACCCCAATGCCTGTCACTCTCTGCAGGGTGGTGGTGGGGTTGGTTTCAGTTCAATACTTCACTGCCATTCCTATTATGCAGTTCTGTAACTTCTACACTACCAATGCCAATGCCAGCAAGCAAACATTCAGCATTGACAAATGCTTGTTTTATTATAGTTAATGAGTAGTATGCCAGTTTCCAGTCTAACCAATGCAGCTGGCGTTTTTTACTGGAAGGTCTAGAATAGATCTTAAAACTTTATTCTGTACCAGTTCAAGCATAGAGATTGTTTTTCTACAACTTCAGCACTGTATCAAAGTTGCCCATTAATTTCGGCATTAAAGGACTCATAAACAAGGATGAACGGAATCTGCCCAATAAAAACACAGCACTGTAAGTTAGGTTCTTACCTACATAATGCTATGTTCCATTTGTCTTGAAATACGCAATAATCCATAGTCACTATGATTTGAAAGTCTCCTCATAATCTCATAATGTAAACAAACCCTGTCTTTTAAACTCCATGCTGCAGTAGCGGCCTAAAACCGCTGCTATGCGAATACACAATGACGTCAATGGAGCTACAGTGCTCCAGAGTGATAATATAGTCTATAGGAAGACCTTTGTAATAAGCTACTGAAATAACCATAAACAAGCGCTTCACCTCCAAATCCATTATTGTGCAAGTGTGACAACCTTTGCACACAGTTTTTCAGAAATCCTCTGTACTGCAAGGTACTGGCCCTGACTTTTTGGATTTGGTACCAGTGGAAGCTGATTTCCAAGTGGCCCACACTATCTCCTGCTGAATACATCTCTAACTACTGTATCTCCCTCTGTGCCTCTAGTTGAATTTATGTGCCACGGTTTAATAATTTGTTTAATCCTTACAGTCATTTTAAGTTCTGAGTTGATATTAGAAGTGAATTTTGAGCCCTGACTGTGTAAATCCTTCTATTGCTCTCTGCCCTGCAACCTCTCTCCTCTCCAGCCCCCAGACCTTCTGCTTTGTCTCTCTGACCCTGCCCACTTCTATTATTCTCTTTGTTCTGATTTAACAAGCCTACTCCTCCACCCTTTAAAAATCCTGTTTTTCTACTTTATTTCAGGGATCCAGCGGGCCTTGGCCAGGCCACGGACCCCTCAATTTCCGGAACCTAAACAGATTCTCAGAAATCCTCTGTACTGCAACTGTTGACTTTTCCATTAGCAGATTATATCCTCTCACCACTAGAGGGCTATATCTCTATCTCTGTCTAGTACGTAAGCCATGTGGGTTTTCTCTGCCTTTCTCTCACCTCTCCTCCTCCTCCTCCTTGCCCTGCCCCCCTTCTCTCTCCCTGGTCCTAGCCACCCCCACCCCCGGCCACCCTCTACTATGGTTTCCACTGCTACTCCAAGGGAACTCTCCACTTCCACTCAAGACTTGTGCCTGATGCACCATTTGGATATTCATGGTTACTTAACCCGACCACTTCTCTCAACAAGTGTGGCCACCTCTCTACACTGTACCACCTTGCAGTCCATATGGGATACCGCCTGGAACCTTGCAACCTCTACTCCCGGAAACAACAATCAAAACTATCTATCAAAGAGCTGCGACTCTGCTCCTTAAAACTCCTACTCCTCCTCCTTCTCATCTCAGGCAGCGTCCATCTCAATCCTGGCCCTAGAAGCTCAGGCCACACACAAACTCCAGGTGCCCTTATCCTTGCAACCATTAATATCTGCAGCCTACTACCAAAGCTGGATGCACTCCAAGCCTTCATATGCCAACAAAACCCTGACATCCTTGCAGTGGTGGAAACTTGGCTGACACCTGAAGTTCCTGACTCAGCAGTAACAATACAGGGCTACAATGTCCACAGGCTGGACCGGATATCCAAAAAAGGCGGTGGTTGCGCAATCTATATCAAAGACTCCCCGTCTTGGCACCCTGTAGCAACTCCATCACTTTCTGCCTCGGCCCAGATTCTGCCAATCAAAATCATCCTAGGTCTCAACCATAAAGCCCTGACTATTGTCTCCATATACATCCCACCCAGGGACCCTAAACATGGATTCAATGACATCCTAAACTTTATCAACTCTCATCCTCCCGAAGCTGAACTTATTCTACTTGGGGATTTCAACATAAACTGGTTAGCATCGAGCGCCAGTGCCTATAAAGACTCCATCTCAGCTGCTAACCTCATGCAAATGGTAAACTCCCCTACTAGGATTAACTACATGACTGGCACCAGTACCCTCTTGGATTGGGTCCTCATCACTCACCCCACAAGGATTTCTCGTACGACCATTCTCCCAGACTCTCTCTCAGTGACCACTCCCCAGTCACGTGTGCATGGTCTAACAAATTCCTTAACCCCCTCCCAAAAGTATCACTAGCAGAGTCCTTCCTCGTGGAAAACTTCCACATCTCAAACAACACCTGCTTCTACAAGACTGGCTACCCATCTATGAAGCAACAGATGTTAACTTGGCTCTTGATCACTTCATCTCAATTTTCAACAAAGCCTGCGACCTCTTTGCCCTTGCTAAAAGGCGCAAAACAAAATCTCTCTCTAACCCATGGGTCACTGCAGCTCTTCTCTCACAGCTGAAACTACGGGATCACCTCTGGGCAGTTGCCAGGGCCACTGGCAAACAACTGGACATCCAAAATTACAAACAAGCATGAAATGCCTGCACAAAAGCCATACGGCTAATGAAATTCACCTATTACAAAGATGATCTCGCCAATACATGGGGAAATGGTCGTGCTTTCTGGGACAATATCAAGGATGTCACAGGGAAGCAGCCAAAAAACTCTCCAGCCATATTAATGGTTGATGGATCCTCAACTCTCGACCCCAAGGTGATCGCAAACATCTTTAACATGGCTTTTTCAGACCTTAGTGCTGTTCTACCCCATGACTTTTTCGAAAACAGGGCCTACTCCCCAAATACCTCAGCCCCTCAGTCTAACCATTCCCTCTTCTACTTCAGGGGAGGTAAGGCTGAATGAAGCTCACCACTACATTACTGCAGCTATCTCTAAATCTAGATCTAGTAGCAACACCCTGAACCTTAAGCTTCTGCTGCTCACCCTCGATGAGGTAATTCATCCATTAACAAAAATCCTAAACCTCTCTCTCAGCTGTGGAAAATTCCTGGACCTATGGAAAACAGCCACTATGACACCCATCCATAAAAGTGGGGATAAGATGAATCACTCAAATTATCACCCTATCTCCATACTGCCCCCACTCTCTAAGGCACTCGAACGCATCGTGGCTGATCATCTTACTGACCACTTGGATAAATACAATATACCTTGTCCACAACAACACAGCTTCCAGAAAGGTCACAGCACCACCACAGCCCTTCTTGAGTTCACTGGAGCTTTGCGCAAATCCCTTGACAACGGCCTTCTCACAGGGGCCGTTTTCGTCGACCTCTCCAAGGCCTTCAATACAGTACACCATGGACTACTAATACACCAACTACTGAATGCCGGGCTATCATCTGACTCTTCTCTCTGGTTTAAAAGCTACTTAGAAAACCGGTCGCAGATAGTAAAAATTACAGACGCTCTTTCTGACACCCTGCCTGTTCGCTCGGGTGTCCCTCAGGGATCCATACTGGGCCCCCTCCTTTTTAGCCTTTTCTTAAACTCCCTCCCTTACCACTGCTCTGAGCAGATCATACTATATGCCGATGATGCTGTTGTATTCTCCATTCACAAAGATCCTGCAACTCTTCAACACAACCTTCAACTTGGTTTCAGTTTTGTAGAGACATGGTTTCTTAATCATAAACTGGTCCTCAATGACAAGAAAACCAAATCTATGCTCTTCTGCAGCTCTCATAACCCACACAAGCTACACCACTTGGCTATCTCCACCACCAAGGGAACACTCTAGATCAGGTGGGGTCCTTCAAATACTTAGGGATACAGCTTGACCTAATCTCCCTATGGACTTCATGTAGATAATGTAGCTAGAGCTGCTAATACACGGCTTGGTCTCCTCTACAAACACAGACCACACCTCACACCAGAAGCTTTGAAGGTGGCAGTCCTGAGCTCTGTGATCTCTGTAATAGACTATGGTCTCATCATTTATGGCTCAGCCACAACCACAACCCTTAGACACCTCTCAACTGCCTTAAATAAGGCATGTCAGTTCATCACTGGTGCTCACCGTCTCACCCACACATGTGACCTGTACACTCAGACTGGCTGGCTCCAACTATCAAACCGCATAAAGTTTCTCACCTGCTCCATGGTGAAAAAAATCTACCTTGGCCTTGCACCTTCTGGGGTCTCAACTCTGTTACAACACCGAATTAACAAATGGTGCCTTAGGAGATCCACGCTACAGCTACTGAAAGTCCCCCACTGTCACACTTCACAGGGACAACGCTCTTTTGCTTATCGAGTTCCACTCTGATTCAATGGCCTCAGCCCAACCATCTCCTCTGCCCCAACAATTGGTATGTTTAAAACTAGGCTCTGGGACTATCTCACTACCAACAGCTCCTGTGACTGCCCAACTTAACCTTGTTTCTCCACTTCCCCTTCCTGCTCTAGTGGTCCCCCCTCCCCACCTCACTGGATTCTACCCTCACATCTTGGTATACCCAATGCTGCACTTTTCACCCTCTCCCCACCCTTCCTACATTCCTTCTCCCCCCTCCCCTCTTCCCTCTCCCTGTGACTCTGGCACTTCTTATCTGTTCTCTGTTTTCTCTGACAAATGGCTCTGGCTGCCTTGTTACAGTGCTACCCTTGAATTGTATTAATCTGTAATCTGTTTGCAATGTCCACATTGTTGTAATGTCTGTCTTGCTGTTCCCCATAATTTGTATTTCTCTGACGTGGAACCTTTGTAAAAGAGCCAAGGCTCAAAGGTATTTGTAATCCTAGACTTCATAAATAAAAATAAACACCTGCACAATAATGGACATAATTTTTAACTTCTTCTAGTTCATTTTCTCCAAGCCTACATATTTGTTTTTTCCCTCTTTTTTTCCTGCCAAATACAATGATCTTCAATTTGGCAAAATTCAACAGCTGATCTAATGTAGCTAATTGCTCAAGTACTTTATTTATACTTGTTCTTAGTCTCTGGGGAGTGTATGAAAGGAGGCCCATGTCATTTGCGTATAACAGAACTGATAGTTTTATTACCATAAATTTTGGAGGCACAAGTATCAATGCTATCCAACTGTCTTACAACTGTATTGATATGCAAATTAAATAAGGTTGGTGCTAGGAGGCAACATTGTCATACCCCTGAAATGAGGGATACTCACCTGTAACCATAGTTCTGAGAGTGGTGTATACTGCACATCCGCACTTTGGCAGTCTTTCTTTCTGTTTAAGTTCAGCCAGATAGTCTTCAAGCTAAGCTCCTCCCACCCACCCAGGTAGTAACCTAACATAGAAACATAGAAATCTGTTAGCACAAAAGGACCCCAATGGCCCATCCAGTCTGCCCCTAACCTTCTTTGGTATTGCCCTGTGACATCAGATCTTTTATGCTGCAAGCAGAGATCTGTGTGCCACTTGCCAGGGGAGGTCAGGTGGGTTGTGTGGATGTGCGCCATATACCGCTCCTAGAATTAAGGTCACAGGTGAGTAAGCCTCATTTCTAGGGATGTTGATATGGTGCACTTATCCACACTTTGGTGGACTCCTAGCAGTTCTCTGGGAGGAGGGGGCAAGGCTCACACCCCTACTTAGGGAGCAGAGAACTGAGGCCCCAAAACCAGCATCCCAGTGAGACTTAAGGTCGATGTGGTAGTGGGAAATGAAGGTGTGTACTGACTTCCAGATAGCAGCCCTGCAGATCTCCTGAATAGGAACATCGTTGAAAGCAGCCACTAAGGCAGCAATATGTCTGGTAGAATGAACCTTTAGCCCAGCAGGAGGCGCCCTACCAGCCAACCTATAGCAGAGGTCGATGCAGGAGACAATCCACCTGCCAATCATCCACTTAGCTGCCAGTCTGCCATGTGCAGCTTCAGCATAGGTGACAAAGAGCTGGTGAACCTCTCCCCAAATTTCAGCCATGCACTCCATGTAATAAGCAAGCACTTGCTTCACGTCTAACATGTGGAGTTGTGCTCAGTTTCTGAGCAAGGATTGGTGAAGTATACTGGGAGGTTAATCACTTGGCTAAAGTAAAACTCTGAAACAACCTCGTGGAGGAACTTCAGGTTGGGGTGGAGGACAACCTTGCCCCTGTGGAACACCAAGTATAGAGACTCCACTAAGAGTGCCTGGAGCTCATTGATCCTTCTGCTGGAGGCAGTAGCCACCAAGAAGGCGGTGTTCCATGAAAGGTGGTAGATGTCACACCCGTGTATTGGTTTGAATGGCTTGTCCATGAGCACTGCCACTGCCAGTACCAGTAATGAGTCCCAAGGTGGTGGTGATTCACATATCAGCAGGGACAAGTGATCAAGATCCTTAAAAAAGCACCCAAGCACCTCTCCTGCTCCACTGTCAGCACACCAGCCCATGCCCGGTATGCCAAGATGGCTCCAGGTGCACCTTGAGGGTCATCAACCTCAGGCCCAACTGTGAGAGGGGCCACAAGTAGTTCAGGATGCTAGCCATGGGGCAGGACAGGGGACTAACTCCCTGCCCTGGCACTAAATGGGAAAGTGCTTCCATTTGAAGGCACAGCACTGGCGCGTCAACTCCTTCTGGGAGGCTTCTACAATGTGAAGGATCTCATCGGAGACACCCAAAGTGTGGAACTTTAGTCACCGAGGAATCAGGCTGGCAGGTGCAGGGATTGAAGGTCCAGGTGCAAGACCTTCCTCTAGTGGCAAGGAAACAGTTCCAGGTATAGAAGCAAGTACCTCAAAGGCCTGCTGCTAAATTTGAGGAGATCTGGGTACCAGAACTAGCATGGCCAGTCTGGGACTACCAGGATCAACCACGATCTATCCCTCTGCACCTTGACCAACACCTTGTGCAACAGGGAAAAGAAAAGAAAGCATATGGGAGGCCCGGGGTCCAGAGCCTTGTGAAGGCATCCCCCATGTGTTCTGCACTGTTGGGGGTGGGCACAGAGCAGCCTCAGCTTTACATTTTCCCAGGAGGTGAACAGGTTGACCAGGGGAGTATTCCACTGGGAGAAAAGGTGATCCACAACCTCCTGGTTGAGAGACCACTTGTGAGACACCTCGCCTACTCAGCAGAGGGTGCCTGCCAGCTGGTTGGAGGCTCCAGCCACATGAATCACCAGGAGATCAGCACCCAAGTTGTGCATGAGGGTCCAGGTGCAGAGGATGTCCCGACACAACCAGAGGGAAGGTGTTCCACCCTCCCTGTTGAGGAAGTATATGGATGGTCGTGGTGTTGTCCATCTGGACCTGCATGACCTGACCCAGACAGATGGAGCAAAAGTCATCAGAACAAGAAGCACTGCACAGATCTCCAGCATGTTGATGTGGTACCAGGACTCCTTGGAAGTCTAGAGACCATGGGTCCTGTGTTTCCCCATGAGTGCTCCCCATCCCACCAGAGACACGTCGGTCATCAGAGTGACAGTTGGCTTTGGGTGGATGAATGAGATTCCTTTCTGTAAGTGTTCTGGAATGAGTCACCACTGAATGGTATCCCACACTGGCTGTGTCACCATGACTGACTGGTCCAGGTGACATAGGTACCAAGACCAATGGTGGGTTAGCTCCCATTGCAGGGGGTGCATCTTCCAGTAGGCCCACCAGACCACACTGGTGCAGGACGCCATGCACCACAGGAGCTTCAGGAAGTCCTGAGCAGGGCGCAAGTGCCCAATCTGAAATGATTTGGCAAAGGAGGTAAGGTCTGATGCCCAGTCTGCTGGGAGTTGGGCCTTGGCCGAAGGGAGTAGAGCTCTGCCCTGATGAAGTGGATGACCTGCGAGGAGTGGAGTTCCGAATTGGCTGGGTTGACAAGAAAATCCAAGGTTGAGCATGTCTGGAGGGCAGGTCCCAAGTCCACTCCACTTCCTCCTGGGATGAACCAGCAGTCAGCCAGTTGTCCAGGTACTGGTACACACAGACTCTTCAGTTCTGCAGGAATGCTGCCACCACTGCAATGCACTTAGTAAGACCCTGGGGGCTGAGGAGCATCTGAATAGCATGACTCAGAACTCATTGAACACACTATCTGCACAAAACTGAGAGTACCACCAGTGGGACAGATGGACTTAGATCTGAAAGAAAGTGTCCTGGAGGTCCAGAGAATAGAACCACATGCCCTGCTCCAGAGACGGAATTATCTAATTCAGCATGACCATTCTGAACTTGCACCTCCTCAAGAACTGATTTAGATTGTGGAGATCCAGTATGGGGTGCCAACCCCCATCCATTTGAGGACCAGTAAATACCTGGACACAGAGCCCTTGCTGGCCATGGCATCCAGGATAGAGCCTACAGCTCCTTTCTGGAGGAGCTGAGCTATGTCCTCCCCGAGGGCAGACAGCATGTCCTGAGATACCATGGACTCCAATGAAGCAAGGGCTTGGTATGATGGGAGAGCCTTGAAATCAAGAGCCAGACCCTGGCCCACCATGTCTAGCACCCATTTGTCCATACTAATGATGGACCAGGTGTGCCAGAAATGGTGACGCTGATCCCCCAACAGGAAGCTGAGGCAAGGGCATAATGGGCAGGAGGGAGACACCCCCTGACCCGTTAGCGGACAGGCTTGGTTGAGGCCCTGGTGCCAGCTGCCGGAGGACTGCTGCCACCCCGACCTCCTGACTTCTTGAAGCTGGAGGCAGCGGGCATGGGTTTAGGTTGCCAGACTAGGGATTGTGCCTACTGGGGCTGCTGTGGCTTGGACAGCTGGGGCCGAAACAGCCAAAAATTAAAGGGCTTCTTCTTTGGTTTCTGGCATTTAATATCATTCTGAGAGGACATATTGGAATTTTATTTATTTTTTATTTATTTGAAAAAATGTTTCACCAGGAAAGACATCATGAGCTGTAAACAGCTCATGTCCTAAAGAGTCGGGGGACAAAAATTGGGAGAACAAGCAAACACATAGCAATACAAGTACAATTTCTAAAACAAAACATTGTAGTGCAATTACAGAGCACAAATAACCCAGACCAACTGGCCAGGGTAAACAAAACCATATTGGAATATAGCATAAACTGCAACAACCCAAGAGCAGGTGATCCAGTAGGGTAAATGTTAGAGGATGGATAACACATTTGAAGTGCTAGAAGTAGTAAGCTGAGCACAAGATTCGAAGTGCTATTGTATACCCAAGGATGGCAGTTAGAAGACAAGTGGGGAAGTGGATGGGTGAGGGGTAGAGGGTGGGGGATGGAAGAGGGAGAGAGAGGGACAGCCAAGATCTATACCCATCCAGGTTGCTGAGAACCCTGAAAGGGGGTTAGGACAAGGCAGAAAGGGTGGGGAGAGATATGGAGCAAGGTGGTAGAGAAGAGAGGGGCAGGGCAACAGTGGATTTGAAAGTGGGGGGAAGGGAGAGGGGGAAAAGAGAGAGAGAGACAATCTATACCCCTTCAGGATGTAGAGAACCCTGCCAGGGGGTCAGAATTAGAAAGTGGGGAGAAAGGAAGAGGGGTAGAAGAGAGGGAGCCAAGATCAATACCCCTTCAGGATGACAGAGAACCCTGCAAGGAGGACAGGACCAGGCAGAAAAGGAGGGGACAGAAGGGGGGCAGGGAGAAGAAGTGGAGTGTGGTTGGTGACTGGAGGAGAGAAGAAGGATAAGGAATAGGGAGGCTGGAGAAAATAGGGGTATGTTAGGAATGGAAAAAGGGGGAAGCATCAGTAGGGAGGAAGAGGGGGTTGTGGGGGAGAAGGGCAGCCATAGAGTGTTGAAATAGCACAGTAGCTTGTGGATGGTAGTAGAGTGTTGACATGGTGCAATAGGTTGTGGTGGGGGTGGGAGGAGTGGGTATAACAGGAGGTAGCATGTGAGGAAGTAATCAGAGGAAGGGTTCAGTTAGGAGACAGGAGGTAAGTCAGGGATAGAGGATTAGGGGATAGTGTGCAAGGGATTGGGAGGGTTGTGAAGGGGGCTAAGAACAAGTACAGTTAGAAGAATAGGTGTAAAGTAGGGCTAAAGGAAAATGTGCCAGGGTGAGGAGCATTGAAGGGGGCTAAGAACAAGTGTAGTTAGAGGAAAAGAAATTGTGAAGGGCTAAGGAAATTGAAGATGGGAAAGAGGAAAGTCTGATAGGAGGTGGAAGTGAGTTCCAAAGCTTTAGGAAGTGGTAGGAGAAAGCTTCCTGTCCTATGGAGGTAGAGCGCGAGGAATAGCTAGAGTGCGTGTGTCAGTAGATCTGATAATGCAGGAGGTGAGAGGTGGAGCTGAAAGTAATGAGGAGATGTAAGAGGGGAGAGTCCCAAACCAGAATTTAGAAGTGAACTTGGCACAGTGAGAGAGACATCTACACTCAAGGGAAGGGAAGGGAAAGCTAGAGAATGATACAAGGTACAGTGATGTGTGCGGGAGGGGGAGTCAAGTGCAAAGCGACAGAAAGCATTGAAGAGAGTATCCAACCTGGTAAGGGAAGACTTAGGAGCAGCACTGTTTACTATATCGCAATAGTCAAAAATAGGGAGTATCATTTTCTGAACAGGATCACACCTAACCGGTAGTGGTAAGGGACTGCAGTTCCTGTAAAGGTTGCCGAGCTAAGGGTGTAGTTTTTTCAGGATGGCGTCAATATGTACAGAAAAGATAAAGTGTTGGTCAAGCCAGACACCTAGGTATTTGAAAGAGGTGGTGTCCTCTAGTGTTGTCCTGTCAAGGGTGTGGAAGGAGGGAAAGAAGGGCAGCCTAGAGTCTCTGCCTAGTGCCAAAGGTCATGGAGACTGTTTTCTTGGTGTTGAGGAAGAGTTAATGCAAGCTTAGCCAGTGTTGAATATTACCAAAGTCAAGCTGTTGTCTGGAAATCACATTGGAGGGAGATTGGCCAGAGGTGAACAAGACAATGTTGTCAGCATACTGTGCCTCTGCCAGCAGCCCGACTGGCACCTCCAAAACCGGAGACCACAAAAGCCTGCAAGCAACCACAGCCCTCCAAGACCTTTTAGCGGGGCGACCGGCACCTTCAAAGCCGCCACCCACGCCACCCTCTCCAGCCAGCAACAATGACAGGTACGGTGACTTTTTGACCAGCCGGAAAGCAGTGCTTTCTTACTTCTGCAGCCTGATTGGTTGGTCTCCCTGACTGTGTGCTCCCTATTGGACAGTTTCTTTTGAAATGCCGTGGCTCTACAGTACGAACTTCTCTCATTCAAAATTCTACTGCTTAATTCTGGAAAATCTTAATATTAGCAAATAAGATTGTTCATAACTGTTTTAAAGCATTAGAGCATTAATTGCCATTTAGTTTTCAGTGTGTGTATATAAGCAGGGCCACCTCAGCACTCTCAAAATGTCATTACTACAGCTTTTGTTGAATAATTTATTCTGTTATTGACTTAAGCAGTATCCTGAAACTATTATTTAACCAAATTGTACTGTCACTGCTAAGTGTCTTTGGACCTCCAGATAGTGCTAGTTTATCATCACATCAGGTCTGTAGCCACACCACTGGTGCTCGTTATCACTCCTGGTCAGTAGCCTTACCCCTGTAGCTTGCTTGGCTCCTGCATGACCCTGCTCTCTGTCACCTCACTGCTCCCAGGTCCCCTACAGTGTACCCCCTGTTCTATCCAAGATCGGCCTCTCGGCATGATCTCTGTTAAAGAATTCCGTTTCCCCCCCTCCACTTCGTTCTCCTGGCTACCCTTATCCTGGGACTCATCCCCCTCCTCTTGGACACTGACCCTGTACAGGACAGTGGCAGTGGCAGGTCCATCCACCACTGCTCTGCGACCGATTTTACATTCTCAAACCTTATGGCCAATGCCGTTGGTCCCCACTATCCTCCTAGCGGACTGCTGTCTAGACTCATCCTGCCCCAAATCAACATTAGCGGCGTGTGTCTGGGGCCCAGAAATCAAAGGTCCCCCGAGAGGACCCCTTCTGTGGCTAATCTTACTGTCCATTGCCCTATCTGGCGACATTGAAGTCAATCCTGGCCCCACCACCCTTGACTCTCCTCAGAAATGGTGGAGGAAAAGGGCTGAAAGTTGCTCACATCAACATTCGAGTCTCTTCCCAACCTTGATGAGCTCACTGCATGGGTCACTCTCTACAAGCCTGACATCCTGGGGATAACCGAGACCTGGCTTAAACCCCAGATTCCCGACTCGGTCTGCAGGCTCCCTGGCTATGAGCTAAAATGGCAGGACAGAACAGGGAGCAAAAGGGGAGGAGGTATCCTGATTTACTACAGGGCCCACCTCAACGTATCCCTTATAAAGCACACCTCCATGCTGCTGTCAACCTGTGAGCTCCTCCACACCGTGCTGCTGCTTGGCAACACCAAGAAACTGCACGTGGTATGTTCCTACAACCCACCTAAGGGCGGGCTGCAGGGCCTCTCCCATCTCCTGGATACTGTCTGTCCCAGTACCGGGGTAAATGAACTCCTTATCTTGGGGGACATTAACCTAAACTGGGATGGGGAAAACGCAACAGTTTGAGGCCCTGCTTGCCACCAACCCTAACACAACTGGTAAGGGAGCCCACCCGTCAAAAGGCAAATGGCACTTCCTGCTCCCTCTTGGACTGGATTATGTCAAACCGTCCCGAGAGGATATCCTCAGTAGGGGCCCTACCCGACGCCATATCGGACCACTCTCCGGTTCTGTGTATATGGAATATCCCCTTCCCTAAGGTTCCCCACAAAATCATCCAGGTTCGAAACTTTGCCAGATTAAACCCTGACCTGTTCTTGGAGGAACTCAGGCTTATGGACTGGTCAACAGTCTACAGAGCACTGGATCCCTCATCGGCCATCACTGCATTCCACAACATCTTTGTGATCTACAAGATAGGCATGCCCCTATCACTAGGCGTAGGGTCCGTGGGACAGCCACCCAGTGGCTGAAAGGGGGTCTCCTCTCCCACATGTGAGCGAGAGGCAAATGCTGGCATCAGGTAAAATGCTCACACGACACTGCCCTGTTGCAGCAATACAGAAAACTCAGAAATGAGTGCAAGAAAATGATCAGGGGGGCAACAAGCGACTTCTGCAAGGCCGCCCTTCTCAGCTCTGCTAAAGACCCCAGACGGTTCTGGAGAACCATCCAATCACTGGTTGGCGGTCGCTCCTACTCCGGGGTCACTGACATGCTCATCGAAGAAGTCTCCTGCAACAATCCTCACGTGATTGCTAATGCTCTAAACTCTCATTTCACAGACCTCCCTTCTGCTCTCCCGCTAGGTCCTCAGCCCAAAACTCAAACTGCCCTGCCTCTCCGTCCCAATGGGAGTCTGGTCTGACCCGCCCCTCCATTTTACCTAAGGGTGGTATCGGTAGGCGAGGTGCGGTCTCTCCTTCTTGATCTCTCCCAGAATGCTAGCCCTGGTCCTGATGATCTGGAGCCAAAGCTTCTCAAACTAGGTGCTCCCCTTATAGCCTCCCCGGTGGCCCACATTTTCAACCTATCCCTTACCCAGGGACTGATCCCGGATATCTGGAAGGTTGCCAAGGTCGTCCCTGTCCCTAAGCAGGGCGACCCCAAAATCCTGGACAACTACAGTCCCATAGCTATCCTCTCTGCTGTCAGCAAGCTCCTGGAAAAGGTGGTCGCCAAACAAATCTCGGAGTATATCCACTCCCATGGTCTGCTGACCCCGGCCTAACACGGCTTTCATAAAAGGCACAGCACTTCCATGGCTCTCATCTCAGTCTCTTCCAGCATCAGAGCTGCTATGGATCAGGGGAAAACTCTCAGGTGTGGTATCTATTGACTTATCCAAGGCATTCGACCTCGTTGACCACGACCTGCTTGCCCTGCAGATGAGGTCCCTTGGTTTGTCCCCCACCACCCTAAACTGGGTCTCTGACTACCTATATGGCAGAAAACAACTAACTAAATTCAATAAAGTCCTCTCTGCCCCCCAGCCTGTCACCTCTGGTGTCCCTCAGAGCTCCGTGCTGGGTCTTCTACTCTTTTCCGTGTTCATCAACAATCTCCCTGATGTGGTCTCCAGCTGCCGTGTCATCATGTATGCGGATGACCTGGTTCTCCTGGCCCACTCCTGTGATACAGCCACACTAAACCATCACTTATCTGAAGACCTCTGGAACATCCAGGCATGGCTCTCCAACCATAAATTGGTCCTAAATCAAAACAAAACCCAGGCTATGCTCTTCGGTTCCTCTGCCAAAATACGAGCCTCTTCAACTCCCCTACATATCAACTACGAAGATGGCTCCCCTCTCCCTACCGTGACCTCCCTCAAATATCTTGGAGTGACGCTTGCTCCCCAATTGGACCTTGGTAGTCATATCCATAATGCCTGCAGTGGGATAAACCGCAAACTGGGGATGGCCTACAGGGCTCGGTACAACCTCACTCCAGCGTTCGCTTAGCTCTTGCCAGGGGAGTACTACTTCCTCCCTCAGCTACAGCTCCCTCATATTTGCTCATACTTAAGACCCTCCTAGCAAGTGGAGCACAACGCAACAACATCTTCATTTTGCCCTGGCCGCCCGCCTCACCCATCACTGCGAGTTCTACTTAGAAGCTTGGCTGGCTATCCCAGCTCAATCACCTTAACTTTAGCACTGGGTGCCCTGTGAGTAAAGTACTTAGCTCCAGCACCCCTCCGAACTGGCCTGGTTTCTTGCTCCTGCTGACCTCTCCCCTACCTGCTTAGATCCCAAGGCCCCGGCCTACTAAGTGTACCCTACTTCCGCACCAACATGGGGACCAGAGTTTTGCTGTCCGTGGCCCCAGGCTCTGAACTCCTTTCCTGAAAGAGTCCATACTGCCTCCTCTCACAAGAGTTTCCGGACCTCCTGTGGGATCATCTTAAGGTGGCTTCTCGAAAGTCCTAAGCCTCCTTAGCCTCCCGGTGTCCACTGGTGCCGGCTTCTTCTCTCCTGCTCTGGCATCACCACTCTGCGCTATGTCCTCGCCCAAATCCTCCCTTGCTTGACCGATGCTATGATGTTACTACGCTCATAATCCTCACCAGCCCTGTTGGTCATTGAATTTATCTCTAACTTATACCTTGCCCCAGCACTGTATCTGGGTGTACCTTCCACGAAATGTAAAACTGTAAAATTGTCTTTTCTCCTGTTTTTGTACCTGAATGTATTCGTCTGAACCAATTACTGTATCAGTGTACCTGTTGTACCCTTTTGTACTCTCCCGGGTCGTTCCTGAAAATAGGCATAAAACTTGCCTAGTGTACTTACCCGGTAAACAAAAGCTAAATAAATAAAAATAAATATATATGGATGGAGGATGAGGAGCATACTGACGGTAGGTCATTTAGAAAAATTGAGAATAAGAGAGGGCCAAGTACAGAGCCTTGAGGCACACCAGTAGAAATGGGTAGTGGAGGGGACGTAGAATCAGCTATTTTAACAGACTGAGTTCTACCTACCAGGTAGGCTCTGAACCAGTTGCAGGCAGACAGAGACAAGCCAGCTGATGAGAGAGTTTTGAGGAGGAGGGAGTGGGAGACTGTGTCGAAAGCATTAGCAAGGTCGACAAAGATAGCAGAAGTGACGTGACCTCTATCCATGGCTGAATGGATAGAGTCAGCGAGTCTGAGTAGGGAAGTGGTTGAGGAGTGATTCTTCCGAAAACCAGATCGGAAGGGAGAGAAAAAGGAGTCATCAAGAAAGGAGGAGAGTTGGGAGAGAACAAGGTGTTCCTGAAGCTTAGCCAGGGAGATTAGAAGCGAGATGTGGAGATAATTCCCAGGAGATGAAACTTCACCTCCCTTGGGTAGGGAGAGAACTGTTGAATGTTTCCAGGCTTCAGGGATAGTCACAGTGTGGAACGACAGGTTGAGGAGATTAACGTGAGGGAGGGAAATAGCAGGAGCAGAGAGGAATCCAGAGTGGCATCAGACTTCTCAATCCTGGTGAGGTGACCATCCACCCCTGGCCCGAACAGGTCAGTACCAAAAAAGGGAACATCCGCCAGCTTATATTGGGTATCCGCCGTAGAGGTGGAAATCCTCAGTCCAGCCGTATACCACATGGCAACCATTGAACCGCTGACCGGGCGCAGGAGTCTCTGATGTCCAAGGCCATCTGAAGCTGGTGCTTGGTAACAGAATGTCTCAGTTCCCAGACCAACTTGACTGCTGACTGTAAGTCTGTAGAGAGGTGGGGAAGGACATGGTCCAGCACCCCCATGAGGCCATGACCAAAACTAACCACGATGATGATGGATCTTGCCTTCCGGAGACCTAGGGAGAAAGCAGCAGTATAAACCTTTTTAACTGCATTGTCCAGCTTCTGGGACTCCTTGTCTGGAGGCTTGTCAGTGTCCCTGATGTTGCTTATCCTGTGGAAAACAGAGTCTACTACCAGCCCCTCAGCCAAGGGATGGCTGGAGAACCTGGGAAGAGACCCAGTGGGAGCTGCATACTTGCAGACCATGTAGGTGGAGGGCACCGGCCATGAAGCTGGATGCTGCTAAAGCTCCAAGGCAGGATCCAGAATGGCTTCCACTACCAGGAAGGCAACTCCTGGTAATCACCCTTGTCAAGGATCTCTGTGAGGGGATATTTTGCCTACTTCTGGACCAGCTCCAGGGCAATCCCCATAGAGTCAGAGATGAGACAGTTCAAGGTCCCAAAGGAGAGCAGCCCATGCTCAGTGGTAAGCTCTTTGATCAACTCTCAATCAAAGCCCAGGGTCTGAGCGGGATGCATGGAGGACCCCTTGGAGTTCCACGACTCCTTGAACACTGTCTTCAACCCTCGCTCCCCACGGACCACCCTGCACTTGTCTGAGTGGGTGATCTCAATAGACAGCCATCCAGGGAGACCAGAGGCAGGATGAGCAGCCTTGGATGGGGCCCTGTGCAAGGGCTGCTTATGCAGGGGTTCCACCAAAACTGGAAGAGAGGCTGGTGCAGGCTCAGCCAGCCAGGACAGGACAAGAACAGGCCATGTCGGAAGAGACCAAGGGAACGCCGTGGTCTGAGGTGTAGGTTGACCATGGCTGAGGATCCATTGTTGCTACATTAGCTCCTTATAGTGCCACAGTGGAGCCTCTCATCTTCCAAAGATGAGAAGGAAGAGAAGCATCGATGGTGCTTCCTAGTCACTGGCTGAGAGTGGGAACACCGAGATTCCCAAGACCTCAATTTTGAGTGGAACTGGGTATTCGACCTGGACCTTGACCAACAATGAGCATGTCACATGTGAGGAGATGTGGGGGAAAGGGCCATGTACTCGGCACGGACCCCTGAAGGGGTTAATCTCTGGGGGGCATACAGCTGGGTCAGCTGGTTTGTCTGGCCTCTCTTGGGAGATGGCTGAAAGGACTGGAATTAGAGAGAGTGAGTCATCTTCTACCTTTTCTGACAATGGGTCAAGTGAGTCAAGAAAAATCTTGACTGGCTGTTCAGCCCACATCTCAGCCAGCAAACCCAATAGAGCACCATAGATCTAACAGCCTGAACTGGGAGTCTAGAAGGATCAGCTGAAGCTGACTGCTCAACAGCCATTGAACCAGTAACAGAATTGTGGGAGCGGGAAGAATGAGCCCATTCCCTATCCCATGACCTGCAACGGGTCTGCTTGGATTTTTGGATTTATCCCATTAGGAAGGGCCCTCCTTGAGAGTCTGAAGGGACTGGCATATGTCTGGGAAAGCACCCATGAGTGAGGCCCCGATGCTAGCACCCACCCAGAGCAATATGAGAGCTGAGGAGGAGACCACTGTGGCTTGGGCTGCCCCCTTCTTAAGTACAGCAAGCTGCAAAGCCAAGCCTTCTGCCACCCAAATGGCCCTGCAGGCATCCTTGCACTGGACTGGCAGATTCCTTTCATTTGGGTGGCCTAGTAGAAGACGAGCATAATGGTCCTTGTGAGATGAAGGTTGCAGCAACTGGCACAGGCTGCAAGCCTGCAAATCGTGCTTAGCTCCCAAATAGTACACACACAAGGCATGGGGGTTGGTACGTGACATCTTGTGGTTGCAAGTGGCGCACTGCTTAAACCCGGGCATGATTTTTGGGTCATTGTGCTCCATACAGGTGAATAAAATACAAACAGCGAAAGGAAAAATTGCTAGAAAAATCACCTGAAGATGAGGTAGATTTGGGCCTACACTGTGTGTAGGAGCTGCAAAGGAGGAGACCTGGCTCTTCCAGTGGAAAGGAAGATCTGACATCACAGGGTGGAGCTGACGAGGACACCACACCTGTGCGTGGGAGGATATTACCTTGAAAATGTTCCGGCTGAACTTAAAGGGAAATGAAGACTGCCAAAGTGTGGATAAGTGCACCATATCCACGTCCCTAGAATTCATTTTAAAGGCCTCAGAAAGTGCATCATTTTTGTTTAATCTTACCTGTGCCAAAGTGTCACTACATAATAACCATAGTATAGAGACTAGATCACTATCTACACCCAGTGTTTGAAATATCCCCCATAAAATGCAATGATTTATGTGATTGAAAGCAGATTTGATATCTTGGAAAGCCGCATACAATTCTTTGTTACTTTCCTTGACTGTGCTCATATCACCTGTGCTGAAGCCATTCCTGAAGCAATCCCCCCCGCCCGATTAATTGAGAGGAGCTGAGAATATGCTATCCAAGTGTTTAATCTGTCTATGATAATATATTTTGAAGGCATGCGTAAAAGAGTAATCAACCTGTAACATAAAGAAGAGAAACAATAACCTTTTTTGAATAAAGGGACAATAATCCTTGTCTCCCATTCCTCAGGGATTGTAAGATGTACACTGATTTTATCAAATAGAAGTTCTGCCCAGCCACTGCACTACTGTATGTTAGACTGAAATAGTTCTGGGGTTAGGCCATCTAGGTAGGGTTACCACCTTTTAAGAAGCCCAAAATGGGACATTTCTTACTGAAATATGACTTTTCGCAGGACAATATGTATCCTCAACCAACATAACAGATTTTTTATCTAAATAATCAGAATTAAGTCTAAGTGTTGCATTTATTTAGATGTTCCCTAGTGTTTCTAATCATTTTAAGGTATTTCAGTTAAGGCACTATAGTTTTTGCAGCATTTAGAGGAAAGTCTGAAAATATTCTTTTGTACTATAATGTCAGGACATTTAGTATTTTTCATGTTTTTTCACAGGACACAGCTGCCCAAATCAGGACTGTCCTGCTAAAGTAGGGACAGGTGGTAACCCTACATCTAGGCCAGGGACCCTTATTATTTTTCTGAGCCTTAACAGCATTTATGACATCATTTAGACTGAATATTATCTCAGAGGTCTCTTTTTGACTATTACCAATCGGAAGATAAAAAGGAGTAGAGCAGTTTCCACTATGCAGAGATTCAAAATGTTTTAGCCAAACAGGTGCAATGATTGAAGGCTCAGTACCATTCCTGTCATGTCCCATTCCTGTAGCAACCATATCCCAGAATGAGTTTGATATTTTTTTCTTCAGTTTCGCTCTGGAAAGTAATATAGAGTTTTTCTGAAAATTGTTTTGTTTGTTTTTAATAACCACGTGCATTCATTCTAGATACCAATAAAGGCCTTTTGGTCCTCAAATAACAGGGGTTGTTTGTCCTTGTTCCCAACTTGTAGGTTAGTCTTTTGGCTCTCATACTTTCATTGTCGAACCATAAGGCTCCAAGCAACCTTATACGGCTTGGTTTTGTTCATTTGCCATTCAAAAAGTGGCTTTTAATGTTCTCTGCTATAATCTCATATAATTCTGAAGTTCTGTCAGTACCTGTACATTCTGTCATCAAACTCTTTTTTAACCTGTGCATTTAATCTGTATTCATCACTTATATCAACTTACCACTGGAAAGCTGAGCCCATTTAATTTGCCTGTGTTACCTGTGTTTCTGGCACATAATATTATCTTCCATGACATGAGTGAAAGGGGACTTACTTCTAAATTTTAAATTGCTATCATATTTTAAGGAAATTGCGATAGGGAGATGGGACAACTCCTACCAGTCGAGCACCTCAAAGTTTTTCACTGAATATACAAGAAGATGTCCACCAAACAAACATCAGTCACAGAACTGCCTCTCACTGAAGGAAAGATTATCACACCATACTTGTCCCCATTTGCCTTAAACTATGCTAATTTGCCAAATTCAATAAAAATTGTCTCCTTCCATTTAATGCTCTGCCTTTTGGATTGATGAAGAGGAATCCCCAAAAAATCATCCAGTGACCAGTTTTGAGAAATATCTTCTTGCCCATTTCCTACCCTTGAATTAGCATTCCCTGCTATTACTAAAGAGATGCCAGGAAAAAAAGTTATTGGTTATTTGTGAGCTCTTCTTTTAGTACAAATAGGGGCTTGGTATTGCCATGAAGGGCAGCGAAGGCAGATAGGAGATGCATATTTGCTAGGACAAAACATAGGGAGACACCTTTTGTTAACACTAGCAAACACAAACATTTAGGTTCAAGTTAGAGGACATAAGTGTTGAAATTCCTTCTGCTGGGCTGCCAGATTTTCTGTTTTTGGCAGCCAGGAGATTCCACTGCTGAAAACCTTGCGGACTAAGTTTCTCCTCATCCAGGAGCAAAATCTCTTGTTGAAGTATGATATCATAACTTCTAAACTTTCAAGTCAAATTGCTGTCTGATTTCTTCACCTTAAGATTAGGGCTTCACGTCAGTTTGTCACAGCAAATACCACGCAGTTGGAACAGCCTAGACAACACCATGCAAGTCAACACCGTGCCCTGTGAATATGGCCATGAATCAGTGGTGAAGTGTAGATTTACTATAACAACATCACACCGCCTTGAATCATCACTCAAGTTGTTTTTTTTTGTTTGTTTTGCAGGCAGTATTCCCTGACATAGTGTTGACTTGCACAATGTTATCCATACTGTTTCCAACCCTGCAGTATTTGCAGCAGACTTGACATGCTACCTACAGTAAGAATAGCAATATTCCAACAGAGGATTTTCACACTGTCTCCATTGGAGAAACTTTGTCATTCCTCACCATCTGAGTGCACTGTACTCATGTCTGATGATTCCAGATCAGTTAGCCCAATTGTACGGTCTGAGCTTACACTTACATCATAACCATCACGGTTGTCCTTCAGAACTGTGCTAGTTTTATTCTCTCCCCAGTTCTTTGCTTCCTCTAATCATCAATACAGCCATAGACTCCTCACTACTACCCAAATCATGAATAAATTCTACAGTTTTTTTAGAGCTGGTAATGCTTTGTTGTATTTATTTCCTTTCTTCTCTTGTTTTAATGGGTTTCTACTTGTATTGGGGACATCTTTCATCTTATTATGAGGTTTTTGCTGGGTATGAACTTTTATATTTTCAAATGTAATATCTAAGTTCATGCTTATTGAATCCAGATTTCGTTTTGCTTTAATAATTCATTCTCTTTCTTTAGCCGAAGACATGGTTAAACAAATCCATCATTTATGAGGTCTAGCTTTGAACCTGAATACTGTTTTAATTTCTGTCCAACTGAACTTATTTCCTATGATTCCGTTGCACATATTATATAACATTATTTTTAGAGAATCCCTATTCTATGTGTTTGTTTTAGGCAGCCCATATAAATAGATAGTTGACAAGATTTCACCTTGCCAAATCAGTTTTTCTTTCATATCCAAGACTTGGGTGTCTTTCTGCATTTTTTCTTTGATTTTAGTGTTTGTGTTCTTAACCAAATGGTTGTTTTTCTGCATTCTAGTCCCCTTTTCAATTGTGTCATTTACTGCTTGGTCTTTCCCCTTTCTATTAGTTGCTCCTCTTTGTATTCATCCTGGCCTTTTCCCCCACCTGTCTTTTTGTCTTTCCTTTTGGTCATTTTGTTTGTTTTTATTAGCTTTATTTGTTAATTTTTGATATTTGCATTTCCTGACATCTCTTGATGTACCGTCCTGACCATCCATAACTACATGCTGTTTCTTACTCTGAGGTACTTTTAAACCCTCAAGCAGTTGATTGATTTCCTTCAGGTCCCTATCTGCTGTTTCAGCAGTAATCTCCTCTATTGTTTTTGCTCCACCCTCATGTACAGTATTTGTTACCTCCTTATTATGGTCCTGTTTAGCCTCTTGACTACTTCCGTTTGTTATTATATTAAGTAATTCTTCCATTTCTCTTAACAACAGATTATTTTTGATTATTTCAATTTTAATTCCAGTAAACCTATTATAGTTGATTACCCCCCCCAAGCTATGTATGGCTCGTTATATGTAGCTCTATTTTAATATATCCAAGGTCACAGAAAGCATAAATCAAGTGTTAATTTATTTCAGAATAACTTAACAAACATGTTTCTGTTACCCATTGCAAAGTTATAGAGTTTTTTGCTTATGGAAATGTACAAAATGAGATATATTAACTTAAGTTCATGAAAAACATTGCATTCTTAAAGTCTAATATAAATTTTATAAACTTACTAAATGGTGAAGTGAAATTATTCTTATAACTGCCTGGCAGCATTTAGACATGGATAGACTGACA
This sequence comes from Neoceratodus forsteri, assembly GCA_016271365.2. Classification (NCBI taxonomy): domain Eukaryota; kingdom Metazoa; phylum Chordata; order Ceratodontiformes; family Ceratodontidae; genus Neoceratodus; species Neoceratodus forsteri. Next base: position 1,406,734,580 of record CM028130.1, on the reverse strand, counting down.
GCAGTATAGTGCAGTGGTTTAAGGCTCTGAATTGCAAATCTGGTGACATCCAGCAGACCAGACCTGGGTTTGAATCCCACAGTTTCCACTTACATACTGTATGATCCTAAGCAAGTTACTTAACTTCCCTGTGTTCCCAGACCGCACCTGTAAAAAAGCTTTCAGCTTAGTGTGCTACTCCTGTTTTTTTTTTTAAACTTTATTTATTAAAGAGTCGGTAGACAGAGAGAAGCAAAGACAACTTCATTATGATAAATAGAAAACGACTTCATATACAGGGGTATGTGTGGGCTCCAAAGCAGAAAAGAAAATATCTTAAGCAGCAAAAAAGAAAATAACATCTGTATCACTATACATAGGTATTTCTTCAAGGCTGATCTACTGAGAATTTTACAAACCAGACTATCATTTTACAATTACATTAAGGCTACCTTCTTAAAATAGAGGAAACCACATTTCACTCAGTGCCTTCTCCATTGGAGACCAAATCTTGTCATATCTATCTAGGCGTCCCATAACCCTATATTGAATATGCTCTAGCTTCATGTTATTTAATAGTGTTTTAGTCCAATGGGCGATTGTGGGTGTAGCCTGTGCCATCCAATTCTACACCAAGACCTGCTTGCCCACCACTAAGGCCAATCTTCTCAGGGGAAGTGGAGCTTTTGCCTGGCCCTCTCTGCATCTATATACCCCCAACAGAACATCCACCGGATCCAAAGGGATATCACATTCCAAGACCTTATTAATCAGATGATTTATCTCATCCCAATAAGACAACACTTTTGGGCACGCCCATACCAAATGGAAAAAGGAGCACCCCTGTGAGAAACACTTTGGATATTGATCAGGGACCTGGGGGTTTATTTTATGAGCCAAAGCAGGGGTGAAATAGGTTCTACGGATAATATTATAATGAATGTTTCTAAGTCTGTTATTTTACCGAAATGGACATACTTCCCTGCAGAGCCAAATTCCAATATCCTCCTGATAAAGTGTCTTCTCCCAAATCCCCATCCCATCTGTCTCTCAGTTTCTGGAGCACATCCGGCTGGGCTCCCAACAGGGCTCTGTATAATGCACTTAGGGGTTTCACATTGCTGTGTGTACTACAGTGCTGAAAGACCTCCTCAAGAAATGTTCTAGTTAAAAAGGGAATGCCTCCTTCTGGCTTATAACACCTACTCAGCCTGGACTTTATCTGAAGATACATAAAATAATGGGTAGGTTGAATGTTATAGGCTTGTACTAACTCAGAAAAGTTTAAAAAAGATCCATTTTTAAATAAATGCAAAAGGAGGGAAAGCTTCTTCCACTCCCATCTCGCTAGGGTTCTCCTAACTAGGAAAGGGGCACCTCCGATCTTCCATAAGCTGTGCAGGATAGATCCCTCAGGTGATAAACCCCCCCTTCCTCCCCCATAATCCACAAGGCCTGCTTCCAAGATCTGAGAGTGGTCTTAGTAAAGGGATTCCGAGGTGGTTCCCCCTCCCATATCCCAGAACTTAGAGGTAGAAGGTATTGAGCGAAAGGAGAGACCCTCGGGGAATGCGACTCCATAGAGACCCAAGCCCGGGACCTAACCTCATCTTCCAGGCAATCCAAAACATGTGTTAGCTGTGCCACAAGGGCATAAAGCTTCAAACTGGGGAGTTCCAGCCCCCCCCCCCACGAATTGGCATCCATAATATTTATTTTCTGATTCTGGGTCTACGATTTGCCCATACCAGGGAAGTTATAGAGCCCTCCAAGGACTGTAAATAACCTGTTGGGACCACTACAGGCAGAGTTTGAAAAAAGTAAAGGCATTGAGGCAGTATTTGCATCTTTACTAAATTCACTCTTCCCAGTAGAGACAAAGGGAGCAACTTCCATTTGCAACACTGATCCTTAATTTTAAGTGCCAGGGACTTGTAATTTAAGTGTCCTACTTCTGTCACTTTTCGGGGAAGTTGTATTCCAAGGTATTTTATCACTGATTTGGGGGGGTATATCCACTCCATCTATATGGATTGATCCACCCGTATGTCCCAGTGGAAGCAACTCACTTTTACTCCAGTTAATCTTGTGACCAGACAGAGGGCCATAGCCCCTAAAAAGGGAAGTCAGGGCAGGCACTGCATTTACTGGATCTGACAGAAACAGCAAAACATTGTCTGCAAAAAGTGAAATAACATGTTCCTTCTCATTAATCATAAAACCTCTAATCCCCTGGTGACATCTAATAGCTGCTGCCACTGCCTCGATTGTGAGGACATATATCAAGGGAGAGAGGGGGCAGTCCTGACGAGTACCCCTAAAGAGCCAGAAAGGGCTTGAAAGAGTATTATTAGTGAGTATTTGAGCCCATGAGGATTGATAGAAACTTCTCACCCTTCAGCAAAAGGCCTGATGAAGGCCAAATTTGTTTAATACAGCAAACATAAAGGGCCATTTGACCCTATCAAAGGCATTTTCCGCATCTAGGGCAAGGAGATCGCCAGCGCAACCCCTCCCCCTCGACCCATGCCACATGGTGTTCAGGACCCATCTCAGGTTATGCCTAGCCTGCCTGCCCCTAACAAAACCTCCCTGATCTGGGTGAACTACACCTGGCAAAATACCTCCAGTCTCCGTGCCAAACTCTTTGCTATAATCTTATAGTCTGCGTTAAGCAGAGAGATAGGGCGGTAGGAGCCACACTTTTTTTGGATCTTTACCTGGCTTAGGAAGAATCATTATTGTAGCCAACTGCTGAGATGTTGTCAAACCCTCTCCCTCCAATACCTCCTGGAGCACACCCATAAACAACGGGGACAGCTCTCCCCAGAACGTTTTATAGAATTCCAAGGGCAGTCCATCCAAACCTGGAGCTCTACCTGATCTTGAAACCCAAATTGCCTCTCTAACCTCCTGAGCTGTAAGTTTAAGGCTGAGCATCTCATTTTCAGCTACCGATGGGGTAGGTAGAAGGACCCTGTCCAGAAAGCTATCCAGATCCAAATTTTGGGGAACCTCAGAGGTATGTAATTTTTCATAGAATAATTTAAATGTATTATTTATCTCTCTAGCAGAGGAAGTGCAATCCCCATCTTCATTTTCTATAGCAACAATAGTTCTTTCTGCCCTTTGTTTCTTAATTAACCAGGCTAGTCACCTCCCTGATTTATCTCCCTCAAAGTATTGACCTGCCTTAGACACCATAATATCCCTCTCTATGCGTTTGGAACATATTTGATTGTATTCCCCCTTCAGGCTTTTCAACAATGCCATGTCACCAGGGGAATGACATCCCATGAACTGCTTCTCTAGTGTCAGAATGTGCGACTCAAGCTCAAGCTCCCTCATCCCCTCCTGTTACTTTTTAAATGCCACATAAGAAATAGAGTCCCCCCTAATATATGCTTTGAGAGCTTCCTATGTAACCCTAGCTGAAATATCTTCCACCTTATTGCCTTCTAAAAATACCTTAAGTCATCTAGACATTTGCTGAACGAATTGAGAATCATTCAATAAAGTGGGGTCAAGTCTCCACTGCCATGCCCCACCTCCTCTGTCCCCCTTTTCAATTCTAAGTAAAGGGGGGCATGATCTGAGATAAGGATAGGACCATATTGAATCACCTCAATTCAGTCCATAAAGACAGGGGAGGCCAAAAAGTAATCTAACCTAGTATATACTTTATGGGCATGGGCGTAGAAGAAGAACTCCTCAATATCATGGTGTTTAAAATGCCACATCTCCTGCAAGGCCCTCTACCTTGCAAAGATTTCGTAAAGCCGACATACTTTTGAGGCAGTGGCGGAAACGGGGTTTAGAATGGTCCAACATGGGGTCCCAATATGTGTTAAAGTCGCCCCCTATAACCATCCTATCAGGGAACACAGCTAATGTAAGAGAAAGATGCTCGAAAAATTCAGGGCAGTCAAATGCTGGACCATAAAGGGAAACCAATACTACTAATTCTTCTTCCACAGTGGCTTGTACTACAATATATCTCCCCTGGTTATCTATTTGGGAGGAATGAATCTGGACCCTGACCCCCGGCTGAAACCAAATACATGCACCTCTTGCCTTGGATGTGAAATGAGAAGCTGTCAAGGTACCCCCATACATTTTCCAACTGCTTTGTTTCCTCATGTGTTAGATGTAATTCCTGCAACATAACTACATTTGCCCTCTTTTTACTGGCATAAGCCCATACTCGTTTTCTCTTTTTGCTGCCGTCTTTAATCCATTTACGTTCCAGGATAGCAGCTTTAAACTAGTCATCCAGGGAGACACATTGATGCCTTTGCCTCAAAACCCCAACCCCACACCCTGTAGCACCCATGTATGCCAATCCTGTCCCACCCGACTCTTGAATTTTTTTATTTTTAAAATAAGAAACAACCCCTTGTACCCCTCCCCCCTCTTCCCTCCTAGTACTCCCTAAGTCCCCATTTTCTATCCCCCTATGAGGCATTTGAGCGTCCAAAAAACTATAAACCCAGTGCAACAGGCACTAGGAGAAACAAGTACCTTAAACCCTAAAGCAGCTAAGGAAGATGGCAACTGTGGCCAACCTCACCTCCCATGTCCCTCCCCCCGCTTTAGTACCTACTTGATGACGACCCCCTTTAGTATCGTGGATTAGCCTCCTGGCTGCACCGTCGCTGCCCACCTATTAGATCAGCATGCGAAGCCCAGCAAAACCTCTCCAGGACCCGACCACTCCTGTGGTACAAAGAAAGACATGACCCAAAGTTAAACAAGACTAAAGAAGCTTTAAAGTAATATCCCATTGGAAGTCACCTCAGCGACAGGCCTACCCTGGGAAAACTCCAGACTGAGTACCCCATAAGGTGGGCCCTGACCCTGACATATGCTTTTTTTTGTTTTTGTTTTTATAGCCCCCTAATTGCTCAAATGACCTGTCAAAACCCTAGGTGCCCCCCCCATATCATTTCAAAAATAACTCAAGCCATATCATACTAGTGTACTGAACTCCCCGTGTGGCTTCCAGACACCACACATGAATAAAATATTTGATTTCTTGTTTCCTCCCCAGGACCCCCCTATCCTTAACATTAGATAGAAGTGAAACCGCAAAAAAAAAAGTATTACTTCATATAGATTATTATGTACTAGTTATAGCTTAATACTATAATATATTGAGAGTCTGCCAAGATAAGATTCCAACACTAAGTCCATTTTTATATTGTCTCACATTTAGAGTCTCTCAGAGCATAAGGTTGGTACAGGCAAGGCTCCCAGCAAAACAAAAAATTGGGAGGTGGGAAAACCGAGGGGTGCAGGAGAGGCCGCCAGATCCAGCCATTATAGGCCTCTGATGAGTTATGGACCTGGCCGGGCTTAGCCCAACTCCTCCCCCACTCCATCTCCTGATGTCTTCAGAGCCTTCAAAAAGAGAAAAAGCCCTGAAGTCTCTTGGCACTACCTTTCTGAGTTCAGTCTCTTCTTATAAGGGAGCACATCTAGCTGTACAATCTTGTTTGGGAGCCTCCTGCTCAATATACTGCAATGCTGCTTCAGGACTTGTAAAGGCCTTCTGGGGTGCATCTTTTCTCTGTATAATCAGACGAGCTGGATAAATCAACGCAAAGGGCCGATCGAGCTGGTGTAAACGTCTCTTCACTGGCACGAAAGCATTTCACTCCGTTTGCACTGTATGAGAAAAATCCTGAAAGATACTGACAGGCCGTGAGTCTACTTGGATGGGGGCCTCCCTTCCTTGTGGCTTCCAGCACCACAACTCTGTCTTGGTAACACAGGAATTTTAATATAGTGTGTCGAGGTCTTTCATTCAGAGCAGGGCAACAACCTGGGGTTCTGTGCACCTTTTGGATCTCTAAGGTGCACTCAGGAGGCAAGTCCAAATGTGATTTCAGCCAAGATTTACAGAAAGCTGCACAGTCACGGCCCTCTGCTCCCTCGGTCAGGCCCACTACTCGAATATTTGTACGTCTCTTTCTATTTCATGATCGTCAAGCACTGCCTTCAATTTCTCTATTTCAGCGAAGGCCGACTGTAGCTGGGGGGTCATTTGGGAGCAGTGATCCTCCTGCACACTCACCCGCTCCTCCACCTCTATTAAACGAGCCAAGTGCTGCTCTGCCATTTCTCCCAGTGTGTTCACCATTGTTTGGAGGTGCGCCAGCTGGGCGGAGACGTTTTCAAACCCCGCATTCATTTTACAGGTAAGATCGTACTTTAGATCATTGAATAAGTACAGAGCTCCAGAACTATCCTGCCATTCTGGATGCCAGCTTGGCCACGCCACCGGCTACTCCTGGTTAAACAACTAAAAAAAAAAAAAAAAGATATGATGTATGCATTCTAAACGAGTTTAAATTTAGATAGCTGCATTATATTTCTTAACTTTGCTATTTCCTGCATGGTCAAACAAATACGTAAGGTCATTCAGTATTCTTGACTTTGTCTAAAGGCATAAAGGGTATACATAAGAAATCTTTTCTCTAACAATATCCAACAAGCTACTGCTGAGCCATGTGAAGCCAGGATTTCTTTTTTAGAGTAAGCACTACAGACATGGTAGGACTTTAGGGAAAGGGGAAATTGTTTAACCAGGAAAGGCACAGTAAGCCGGAGCTTGTTTTCACGTGCAACCTGGGAGCACAAGGAAGTGAAGTGACTTGCTCAGAGTCACACAGTATGCAAGTGGGGGCTGATAAGATTCAAACCCAGGTCTCCATGTTTGCAGCACAGTGCCCTTAACCACTATGCTATACTGCCTCCATTTTATTCAGGGTTCCTTTACATTAATTTGAGACACAACAGCAAGGCAAGAAAGATGAAATGATGGAGACAGGCAGTATACTTCTAAATAGAATGTCGCTCTTCAGTTATATTGATTTCCTAAAGGAATTCCTGTGTTATAATGTATTAATAATTACGTTCTTCATAGTGCTTAAGACATTATATAGAACAGCTTGTAAATGGCCAAGGGACGAGTTCCTGTATTCACAGACATTATTTGCAGCAGTAAGAATACTTGCAATGCATGGAGGTGGTATGGACTGCAGTTGCTACTTGGCAAGCGCCATCCTGCTACTGGGAATTTAAAGTAAAGGAGTTTTCTTTATTTTATTTTCATTTATTTTTACTTTGAGATTTGAAAGCAGAGTGTTGCTGTTCCAAATACAGATCTGTACCTCCACAGAAAGAGGGCAAGAGAGAGAGAGCGATCAAGCAATCCCTTACTTTTGCCATTCACCAGATCTGTCAGTCGGTGGAAGGACATACCTCTGAGTCAGATGTACTGCGTTTCATGACTTTGCTATCTCCTTTATGGTCAAACATATATGTAACATCATTCATTATACTTGACTTTGTCTAAAGGCATAAAGGGTGGAAGCAAGGAATCTTTTCTCTAAAAATATCTAACAAGATGCTGCTGAGCCATGTGCATGTAACCCCCCCCTACAAATTGGAGTTTACTATAATGTCTTCCTGGGCTACTAAATGCCCACTGTCAGGCTGGTGTCCTGTCTGCAGTAGTTCTGTTTGTCTGCGTGATAGTGCCCTAGCGAGCCTCCGCACCTGTCTCTTTAAGAAAATGGCTAATCTGTGTTAGAAATTAGTCTGGGCTGGGTCCGAGTGATTTAAGGCTTGTGACCAGCCAGACAGCGTGTCATTTAGCTCCATTCTGCAGTCGCTACTTGAGCAGAGGGAGCCCTCTTAGGAACTGTGATTATTTATTGTTTATTCGCTGTTATAGTAAAGATAAAGAAGTTTGCCTAATCTGCTTTTATTGCAGCTCGAACATTTGAATGGGCGTCACCATGTTAGGTTCTAGACTTCCAGTATTTGGACCAATCAAACCACTGGGGACTTAAAATGGAGACTGTCCCCAGGGGTCTTATGGGAAGGAATTCTGTAGTTTTTGTAGTTTTAACTGTTGGTGCCTAAACTGGCTTCGAGGGGGAGCCCATCCTGTGACTGACAGTTCCCTCAGCCAACCGAACCTTTTGGATTTCAAAGGAAACAGTCAGAACTGCCTGGAGCAGTGGATCACTTAGAGCTGGAGGCTGAAGAGTGAACAACTTGATCTTTCTAGCAGCTGCTCCCAGAAGGAGTGTAGGGGAATCAGAGGGAAGAGGCTTTGCTTGCCTGCCTGCCACGTTCTTCTGTCAGTGAATTGCCTTTTGCAGAAGTTGGATCTGGTTCTGATTTCCATGTTTGGAATCTGCAAGAGAAGAAAGAAGAAGTTTGTTTTTGCAACTTGTGATTTGGACTAGAGACTTGCTCCAGAAGCGATCGGCCCGTCTGACGATAGAATTTGTCTCGGATTAAAAGGTTTGCACAGTGAAGCTATCATTTGGAACTGAACTGAATCCAAACTGTTATTTAGAGGAAGTAGAGATCTGAATGTGCTGGATGTGTTTCGTGGGTCGCGATTTGGTTCCCCACGGCAGAATCTTTTACGCCAGCTGGAGGCTTCACCAACAGAAGATCTCAAACTTTTGCAGAACTGTTCATCCTGCCTGGGCCCTGCCACCTCAGCCTAGGCCTCTATTCCCACTCCAGAGACCACCTCAGCAAAAGGCTGGCTTGGGGATATGGCCCCCTGCTCAATGCCATCGAACAAGCAGTGACCACCCGGAGGTGAGTCATGTCAGCCCTGCTTCTCCTGGCCTCCCTGATCATCACCACGAGGTCTACATTTTGCCTGTCCTGCATCTAGGTCCTGGTAGCATGAGTACAAACCAGGGTAGCACCCTGCAACAAAAGCAACAATCATTGTGTTACCATCTAATTGTTTGTTGTTCTGAGTTATTGCAACGGACTGAGCCATCCGGCTTAGATTACAAATAATTCGGTTGTGTGCATGTTTAACTGTTTTCTTTCCTAGACCAATGACCACACACTTTGGTTGTGACACCACTCTCTGCTTGTTAGGTGGAAACTCTGTGTACTTGAAAAGACCAAACCACTCCAATCAGAGGAGGGCTTCAGTCCTTTGATGTGCATGAAGCTGGTCAGCAAGCAGCTGATTGGCTTTCATGTCAGGAGCCTGTTACTGTCATTGGTCTAGACTGCTGAGCCCCTTCCAGTTTCAACTGCAATGGGCTCGTCAGTGACACACCCCTCAAATACCACTCTTTCTCCCCCCCCAAGGTTGCTCATCCACCTGTGCCCCCCCCAGTGGTGGTACTCTGTAGACATTGAGGCACGCATCCTTGTCAGGCAAATCAAGGAAAAAGGGTGTTTTTTCAAGTCCAGACACAGATGCATGCCTCTATGTTTTTTATATGGGTCTTTCTTTAAAATGTATGTACTTTGAGGCTCCTCATTTTATGAGGGTAAGGGGCAGTCTGGTCTGCTGATATGAGAGCAGGTAAGAGAGGCAAGGCGACTGCATGTTGCTTGTTACCTCACCAGTCAGTTTGTTCACACTCAGTATGGTACTAACCAGCCACTCTGCTGAGTCAGCCCGGCCAGCTACTCAGAGTGTGACAGTAGCAGTTCAGCCACACCCTCACAGTCTGGGAGTAAGCCTGCCATTTACTTTGCATTGTAATCAGTAGAGTAACACAGTCCAGGTACAATAGCACAGGAGAGCAGGCAAGATAGCATCCTGGGAGGAGAAGCAACACAAATTCCTGCCGTGTAGTGCACTGGCTAAATTTCTTTTGAGTCATGCTGGGACAAAACACTGTGCTCCCAATTGTCTCACATGTACTCTCTGGAGATCACCACATGCAGAGTAACTTCTTAAACTTCTTAGGAAACTAAACCAAAGCTGTGAGAATTGGGCATGAGAATTTACCATGATAAAAAACCTTTTTCAACATGTTACGGTCTGAGGAAGCATTTTTTCTAAAACGTCACCATGTTCTTTATGTTTCGGCCATAATGCATGCCGGTAAGCCTCAGGCACATGACCAGCAACAGCAAAAAAATGTTTTTGTGCTATGGGTTGCCCTGTCTATCTCAGAAAACAAAAAATATATAATTGTGGGTGATAATCTCTGAGGCACTCCACCTTTCCTTTCACATGGATTTATTCAATCCTATTCACAGTACCGAAAAAGACAGGGGACCTACGACCGGTACTAGACCTAAAATTCTTAAACAAAAGCGTTGTCTACAAACCATTCAAGATGAAGACCAACAGGTCCTCATTAAGGGCCATCAGACCAGGTGACATCCTTACATCTATAGACCTGAAGGATATCTATTTACACATTCCCATAAGACTATCCCATCAAAAATACCTACTCTTGTACATATTAGGCCAGCACTTATATATCAAGTACTCCCCTTCAGACTCACATCTTCCCCATGGGTGTTCACCAAGGTATCCATCATACTAGCTGCAAAACTCAGAAAACAAGGAATCCAAGTCATACCATATCTGGACGACTGGCTGATCTGGGCCAGGTCAGTTAACCAGTCGGCAAGAGAAACGGCAGTGGCAATAAAGTGTTTACAAGACCACGGATGGGTAATAAACATAGAGAAAAGTCAACTGGCACATTTCCAAATCTTAGAGCATCTAGGTAACCTAATAGACACTGCAGAAGGGATGGTAAAACTGTTGGAAAAAAAGGAAAAGACCATAATAGTGACAGTACGCAAGCTCCTGCAGACCAGGCAAGCCTTCATAGCGTCAATATCCCAAACATTAGGCCTAATGTCATCTTGCATCGATACCATACCCTGGGCAAGATGGCATATGAGATCACTGCTGTCATTCCTCATAGAACAGGGCTCAACCTACGTCTTAGACTTCACAAGGGTCGTATTGATTCCTCCAGGAGTAGCACAACCATTACCCTGGTGGCTAAACAGAGACAACCTTCTAAAAGGCATGCCCCTAGACATACAGCCAGACCTCCAAATAGACATGGACATCAGTTTGACCGGATGGGGGGCTACAACCAGTCATAACACAGCTAAAGGGAAATGGTCCATAACAGAAACCAAATTGCCCATAAACATGCTAGAGATAAGAGCAGTCCGTCTTGCATTACTGCACTTCAAAGGGCTATCAAGAGGAAAACACATCCTAATACGCTCAGACAATCAGGTCACAGTCTAGTACATCAACAAACAAGGGGGAACCAAAAGCAAAACAATGCAAAGGAAGATGGAAAAACTCATCCCATGGGCACAGAGATTCCTAGCAAGCTTAAGCGTAATACACCTCACTGGAAAGTTAAACACCAGAGCAGACTGGTTAAGAAGACAACAGATACATCTGGGGGAATAGATGCTACACAGACACACATTTTGGGCTATCAACAAATGCTGGGGCCCCATAGAGTTGGACCTGATGGCCTCCAACAAGGACAACCAGTGCCCAAAGTTCTACTCCCGATTTCGGGACCACAAAGCAATGGCGGTGGACTCACTCTCCACAACTTGGACATTTCCAGATCGCATACATATACCCGCCAATTCAAATAATCCCACAAATCCTGAAAAAGATTTGCAGATCCAGGTCAGGGTGGTACTAATCACTCCTTATTAACCCAGGAGAGCTTGGCTCTCGACGGTGGTGGCAATGGCCTTGGACCACCTGTGGATACTCCCGTACAGACAGGACATCCTCACACAGGGCCCCATACATCACCCCAACCCGACTAACCTCAAACTAATAGCCTGGCTCCTGAAAGGTAGAGATTGTTAAAAGAAGGCTACCACCCGTCAGTGATTGAAACCATGGTCAACTCCAGAAGACTATCCACAACCTCTACATATCAGAGACAGTGGAGGATTTTCTCAAAGTAGTGCTTACAGAACAATATCACTCCAAACTCTGTCACAATACCAGACATACTCATTTTTCTACAACACGACCTGGACAGAGGGCTGTCTCCTGCCTCATTGAGGGTTCAGGTGGCTGCAATAGGGGCAGCAAGGGACCGCATAGAGGGTACAGCACCGGGTGCGCATAGGGATATCATCAGATTCCTAAAAGCATCCACTAACTTACATCTGAAGACTCAACAACAGACAGCACCATGCGACCTGAACCTAGTCCTTAGAGCCATGACAGAGCATCCTTTCGAACCACTAGATACCGTCATCCTCAAATGGCTAACTCAAAACTGTTTTCCTTCTGGCCATCTGCTCAGTCAGATGCATGAGCGAACTGCAAGCACTATCTTACCGCCCGCCATACCTATGCTTCCACGAGGAAACAATCAAACTTAGGACGATTCCATCCTTCGTCCCCAAGATCAATACCAAGTTCCACTTACAACAGGTTATCGAAATACCAGCACAGCTACCACTAGAGGAGGTCACTGCGGACCCCGAACGTATGCTTCTAGCCATGAGAAGGGTGCTGATACTCTACATCAATAGGACATCTACTATCCGCAACTCTGACAGATTATTCCTGAACACGCAAGGATGTAGAAAAGGGCAATCAGCCACTAGGTCAACAATAGCTGCTTGGCTAAAGACAGCTATCACAGAAGACTCCACCAGCCAGTAGCAAGGCCCACTCAACAAGAGCAGTAGCCACGTCCTGGGCTGAAAGAAATTGGGCTACGGTGGAGGAGATCTGTGCAGCAGCTACTTGGGCCTCACCTCATACATTCAATAAACACTACAGGGTTGATGTTTCACGGCAGTCGAAATCACACTTTGGACAAGCGGTACTGCTGGCAGCAAAAACAGAAGCAAATTAAGATGGACTAAATTTAACAACAGACCAACTGAACTTTAGGGACAAACTGTCTGAGCACTAAGACCCACCCTTATACAAGGTACTGCTTTTTAGATGGAAACCCGTGTGTAAGGAAGGGTGGAGTACCTCAGAGATTATCCCCCACAATGGTAGCTTACTCACCTGGTAAAGGTGATTGTGGGGGTATACATATCTGAGGCACTCCACAACCCGCCCTAAGAAAGAATAAGGCTAAAACCAACTGTTGCCAGTACAAACACTATAATTATACTGCTGGTGCACCACATTAAGAGAACTGCACTACTAATGAACGCCATGATGATATTGAGAGTTTGTAACAAGAATGTCATGATGATATTGATAGTTTGAGACAACTGTAGTATAGAGTCTTAGCAACAGAAATAAAATAGAAACAGATAAACTCAAGCACTAACTTGAGTCTAACATTTGCATCCACACCAGCATTGCCTAACAATTTAGAAACATTTAATCCTTAGTAGGTACAGTGTTTGAAGACTCCGAACTGAGGATGGAAGGGCTGTGCCACAGGGAAAGGGGGTCAGACTTCTTTGAAGTCACATGTGCAACAAGCAACCTATCAGTTTACCAGGTGAGTAAACTACCATTTTGAGGAGTAGCAGTGATGCAAGCCCATTAGGACACATAACAAACTTTGCCTGTTTGAGCTTTTATAAAACTGATGCAGCACCACTTTTTGGGTACTATTTCAGTGTGCATTGTCAAAACCCCACTCAGCAGGTCAGGCCCTCTGCTCCCACAGTGCCAACCTCCACGCAGTATTGTGAACAGGAACAGTAACCCTCCTGTCTGCTTTGTGGGTTCAAATCAACTTTTGGTCTCAAGTTCTGGAGGGATTCAAACTGTGAACCTCTTACTAGCATACCCAATGTACAGGCTCAGATAATTCTGCTCTTCAGGGGGCCAGATATCTTTAACCTAGGGGCACCTAACCAGGTGTACAAAATAAACCCTTAAAAACTCTATGAAAGACCTCAGAATAAACTCTTACCTTTTCCCAGTTTAATAAACCAGTAAGCTATGCACAATGTCAGCTTTAACCATATATGTGTAACCCCCTACAAATGGGGGTTCCTAAAAGCCATCCTGGAGCTTGCCTAAGTGAACGCGATCAGCCTGTCAGGGACTGCTGATGCTGTGTGTGTGTGTGCTCCCAGGTATTTTGCATTAGTTGCGATCAGGATCAAGTAGCAGCCTGCCTGGTATAGTAATTCCCTTTAGATATGAATGTGTCTAGTGCTTGTGGGGGATCACAATCTTAATTCCCCCCACTCTGCAGTGCGTGATGAATGCTGGAAACTCAGAAACAACACCATCCATCCTGTAACTGTCTTGAGTATTGTGAGTACAATTCAGGGCAAACCACTGCAACACCATTTGAATCCAAAGTGTGCCATCTGATTTATTTGTGCTTTCCATTCTTGAACTGAGCCTCGGCTCCAGATTACAATTGTGGGTTGTGCATATATTTTCATTCTACAGGGCCCCATCCAGCTGCACCAGCCGGCCAAACCCAGGCAATGGACCTGGCTAGCTCCCCCCCCCATGCTGGGCACCCAGAGAGGTGACATTTTGGACCCTATGTGTATGCACAGTACTGTGATTTGAATATTGCCAAACTGAATCAACCTGATTACCCCCTCCCGTGTTACTGTCCCCCTGAATAAATCAGATTTTTTGTTATTGAACTATATACTGTCTGTGGTGTCAGTACATATAGAATCAGCAGTGCATTGTGGTTGTGTATATTGCCTAACCTTGTTTTACAGGGGGTCCTCAGAGATGCGCTGCAGAAATCATTCCTCAGTGTAAGTGGTAACTGTATGTGTAATACGTTTGCATATCTGGGGTGTTGGGAAGGTAACTCCCTTGTACTGTGTGGGCCACTAGTGGGAATAAAGGGGGGTCACAGTGTCCCAGAGGGCTGAGCCCAAACTAGTTTAACCACTACCAACCCTGACCTCTGGGTAGGGGCACCCGTCACTGGACCTAGGCCCCTCAACCTATCACTAGTCATACAGGCAGGGGTAGTAGCCCTTGGAATAGCATCACCTAGGGGTTACATATGCTTCACTTGTCAAAGAAAGAATTTCAAAGGCACACCAAGTAGTCTCTTAAAATAGAGATTTACTTTAAAATAGATAAAAATGTATAAAATGTAAATACAGAACAATATATCACAAAACCATACAATCACTTAAAAAAACAAGGTTATAAATACAAACAAAATCTCCTACCATAGTACACTTAGACTTGTCTTTCTAATGTATACCTTCTAACAGTGCATGCTGTTGCTTTTTCAGAGTCCGAACATGTATGTCTCTAAGTGGAAAACAGAATACTGTTTAAAACTGGCTTTGTCAACCTCTTTGCATGAGGTCACCTAGCTCCTCCCTGTCAGAATATAAAAGTTATACAAAACAGGATGTCTTATCGTTCAGAAGGTAAATTAAATAGGCAACATTAGCAAAAACTCACTTTCCCATAACCCTTTGGTCTAGTATCTTCTTTCATCCATGAGCAGTTTCCTGCTCTCACAAAGACATCAAAGAGCTTTTACAACTCAGCAGTTTTCTCACTTACTGTAGCTGTAACATAGTTTTTCCAGCTCCAGTTGAAACTAACTGCCCTTCCTGAGGATGTCATAAAATGGATATTTTAGTTCTTAGCTTCAAAGACCCCAGATCCTAAATAAGGCTATAAAATCTGAGTTTTTGCAAGTTAATCACCTTACAGAGGTCTGCTGTTTAACATATCCTGTCTTTTGAAGTGAAACCTGGGGGGTCATCCAGGAGCACAGCATTTCTCATGACAGACCATCACACTATATTTTTATTTTACAAAAATCATAGAGTAATCAGAACCAGCTGTCCAAGCATCATAATCCTACCTACCTAGACTGAATTTGGGGTCTCTATCCCCTGCATGGGATAAGCTTCCCAAATCAGTTCACTCCTCATAGACACGAGACAACCCATCTGAGTTCTGATTTTTCGCTCCAGCCCTATGTAGAATTGTCATGTCATACCCTTGCAAAGGAAGACTCCATCTTAACAATCTACCAATAGTCTTCCCCATTTGCGTCAGCCAAACCAGGGGGTTGTGGTCAGTTTGTACCACAAAATGCTGCCCACACAAGTATGACTCCAACTTCTTTAGGGCCCACACTACGGCAAAGCACTCCTTTTCCATGGTAGAGTATGCCTGCTCCCTGGGAAGTAACATTTTACTCAGGTACACTACCAGGTGATCTTTACCTTGGTTGGATGTCTGACTCAGTACTGCCCCAATACCCACGTCTGAGGCATCAGTCTGAACTATAAAGGGTCTGCTATAGTCAGGACTTGTCAAAACAGGAGCACTGCACAGTGCCTCCTTCAATCTGGTAAAGACTTCTTCACAGGCTGGGTCCCAGGTAGTTTTCTTTGGCATCTTTTTCTTTACTAGGTCAGATAGGGGAACAGCCAGGGCACTGTAATTGGGTACAAACATTTTCTATAGTACCCTGCTGTCCCGAGAAAACTCCTGACCTGCTTCTGCATTTCTGGTCTGGGCCATGCCTGGATTACCTCTATTTTTATTTGGTTAGGACAGAGCTGTCCTTGACCTACCACATGCCTGAGGTATGCCACTTCTCCCAAGACCACCTGGCACTTCCTGGCTTTGACAGTGAGCCCAGCCCTCTGTATCCTGCCCAGAACTTCCCTAAGGTGGGATAGGTGTTCCTTCCAGCTGGCACTAAAGATGGCAATGTCATCCAGGTACCTCACGGCATACTCCTCAGCACCATTTAACACCTGGTTCACCAACCTTTGGAAAGTGGCCGGGGCATTCTTCATTCTGAAAGGCATTACTTTAAATTCAAATAAGCCTATTGGAGTGATGAAGGATGACCTCTGCCTAGCTCTGTCCGTTAACTCTACCTGCCAATACTCCTTGGTCAGGTCAATGGTCGTAGGGTAGGTTGCCCCTTCCAGCTTGTCCAGGAGTTTGTCCATTCAGGGCTTTGGGTTGGTGTCTGACTTCGTGACTGCATTCAGTCCATGATAGTCCACACAGAAATGAGTAGAGCCATCTGGCTTGGGCACAAGGACTACGGGTGAGGCCCAGGTGCTGTGGGATCTCGGGATTACCCCTAAATGCAGCATCTCCTCCACTTCCATCCTAATGTCCTTTTGGACAGCCTCTGACACCAGATATGCTGTCTGCTGTATGGGCGTCTGTGTCCCTGTCTCCACATCATGCGTCACTAAGGGGGTTAGTCCAGGCTTGGCACTAAACAATGGGGCAAAGTCTGCTAAAACCTATCTTACTTCCTGGATCTTGTCCAGGGACAGCTGGGGAGACAATTTAACTGCCTCCACAGAGGACTCCCACTTACTTTCTTCCAGCAAGTCCAAAAGGGGGGTCTCCTTCATCTGTCCCCTGCCCAGGACTACACACTGCAAACACCATGTCAGCCCTATTTGTATATGGCTTCATCATGTTGACATGGTATATCCTTTCTGTCTGTCTTCTGTCAGGTAACTCTATACTATAGTTCACATCATTTACCTTCCTAACCACTTTGTACGGTCCTGCCCACTCAGCCTGCAGCTTGTCTTTCCAGACTGGAATAAGGACCATGACTTACTGACCCACCATGTATGAGCGAGCTCTGGCTTTGCGGTCATACCACACTTTTT
Source organism: Neoceratodus forsteri (assembly GCA_016271365.2). NCBI lineage: Eukaryota > Metazoa > Chordata > Ceratodontiformes > Ceratodontidae > Neoceratodus > Neoceratodus forsteri. Next base: position 1,406,717,210 of record CM028130.1, on the reverse strand, counting down.
GTTTCTGTTGGGCAGCTGCCAGGTTGCTCTGGGCTGTCCCCATAAGCTCCTTCAGCCTTTCCCTAAACCTAAGGACATAATCCACAAGGGAGTTCCCTGGGTGGCGTGCTTGCCTTCCCAGTCCTCCCAGATCAAATCTAGGGGCCCATGTACCTGGCGTCCATATAAGAATTTGAAGGGTGAAAATCCTGTCTACTCTTGGGGCACCTCCCTGTATGCAAACAACAGGTGGGGAAGGTATTTCTCCCAGTCCCTCCCATGCTGTTCAGCAAACGGCCAGAGCATTGACTTCAGGGTACCATTGAATCTTTCCACAAGCCCATTGGCTTGTGGGTGATACGGTGTCATGCATCTCTGCACCACCCCACACTTCTTCCACAAACATTTCATCAGGTCTGACATGAAGGAACCCCCCCCGATCAGTGATTACCTCTTGTGGAAACCCATCACGGGAGAAAATCTCAAGTAAGGCATCTGCCACTTTGTCTGTCCTCAGTGAGGATAGGGTGACTGCCTCTGGGTACCGGGTGGCATAATCCACCACAGTCAGGATGAATCTCTTCCCTGAGGAGCTGGGGTATTTAAAGGTCCTACAATGTCCATTCCCACCCTCTGAAATGGCTCCTCCACTATGGGCAATGGAATCAGGGCGGCTTGGGTTTTCTTGCCCACCTTCCCTATTTTTTGGCACCGGTGACAAGACCTGCAATACTCCTTCACCTACTGGGTGAAGTTAGGCCAATAGAAATTCTGGGCCAACCACTGCATAGTGCGCGTGATTCCCAGATGACCAGACAAGGGAATATCATGTGCAATCTTGAGCAACTGTTCACGATACCCCTGGGTAATGACAAGCTGCCTGCCTAGCACCCCTCCCTCTGTCTGCACAGCCTGAGTATACATCAGTCCATTTTCCCAAAACACCTTATGTCTGCCGTCACCTCCCAGTGCTCCATCAGAGTCTGCCCAAGCCCTCAGCTTCTCTAGACTATGCTCACTTCTCTGAGCAGCTGCAAACTCCTCACACATTCCCAAGGCATGGGACAGGTCCCCTTCATCGCTAAACTAGGGTCCCTAGCACTAGCATCAGGGCACTCAGGATCACTGTTAATCCTAACTCTCAGACAATGGGTCATCCCTCCCTCCTCAGAGCAACCCTCTATAGCTGTGTGGTTAACTGCTACTAGGGAAATTTCTACCCCCTTTTCATTAGTCTCCATATCAGGAGACACAGGCTGAGGAACCAGCCTCCCAGTGGTTTCCACAATGGCTTCTGTGGGGTCCAGGGAACTACAGTGTTCCCTTGCTGCTTGGTTGCAGGTAACTGCACACACCATCCCTTGTTTGAGATTGTTGCCCAGGATCACATCCACTGCTAAGGTTTTGGCTACAGCCACCTGTTGCACAGTTCCCCCTGTTTCACCCCAGTCTAGGAGAACACTAACGAGGGGCAATGTTTTCTCCTCACCAGTAAAGTCCTGTACAGTGATGTATTTATTGGGTATAAGCTGATCAGGCTCTACTAGATCCCCCTTTACCAAGATCAGGGAGGCTCCTGTGTCCCTTAACCTTTGCGTCAGTGCACCATTCACCATGACTGGGTGCATGTACTCCCTCATGTTCACAGGCTGCTTCCAGGGACATGCAAACAACCCACTTCTTTCCTAGCCCCTTGTTGTGTATTGCTCGCCTATTTGGTACACTGTCTGGCAATATGCCCAGTTTCTTTACACAACCAACATTCGTTTCTTTTCTCAGAGAAATCTTTTCTCAGGGAAATCTTTTCTCTGAAACCTGGGGCTAACTGGTTTTGTGGAGGCAGTGAGGGTTTTACCTGCCCTGAAGATGCACTTCTCCCTTTCTGCGCTGCCACACCCACCACATTCACTCTTAGGGCAGGTCTGCTTTTGGCATAGCGGTCCGAGAGTTCAGCAGCATCTTGCACTGTTTTGGGATTTTGATCCTCCAGCCAGGTTTTCATCTCTGCTGGGCATGCCCAGAAAAACTGTTCTAACAAAATCACATTTTCAATTTTATCAACAGAGTTTGCTTCAATTCCTTCCCATCAACATTTTAAAAACTGATGTTGTTTCATGGCTAGCTCCTCATAGCTCATGTCAGGGCTTCTCCTGAGTTTACAGAATTTAGCTCTGTATGATTCAGCAGTTAATTCAAATTTTTAACAGTACAGCTTTAAGTTTGCTGTAATCATTACTGTCCTCATTGTCCATTTGACCCAATGTATCCCGAACTTTCCCAGTAAATAACGGGGATAGCTGGAAGCTCCAGGACTCCCTAGGAATTTTATCCTGAATACAAACTTTTTCAAAAGAATTTAAAAAGGCATCCATATCCTCCCCGTCTTTAAATTCGGCTATCAATTTGGAATTCAATTTGTAACCCAGTCCTGTAGTCCCAGTTAAACCCAAGCCACCTACCTGCTCTGGTGCTGCTGGTTGGAGTCGTAGCTTCTCCATTTCATGTTGCCTCTGGCGATATTGCTTATCTCGGTCTGCCTCCCGCTGTTCATGCTCTGCCTCTCAGCATTCTCACTCTGCCGCTTGGCGTTCTTGCTCTGCCTCTCGCTGTTCTTGCTTCTCTTCTCTCCTCTCTGGAACTCCAGCTCCATTCTGCACAACTCAATCTGCAGCCTGAGAACATCTGGATCCAGAATGTTGTTGACCTTCCCCTGCTGAATTGGTCCTTCACTGGCACTGGCCCTGCTGCCCTCCTCATCAGATCTGGACACTGCACTGGCCACTAGCCCTTCCACACTCAAGGTTCAGTCCTTTACAGTCACTGCCTGTGACTCGATGCTCTGGGTATCTGCTACCATCAGGGCATCCATGAGGTTCTACTTGGTGGCTTTCACCTCGAACAGGACTCATCTGTCTGCACAACTGCTTTAAGTAGTCTACAGTGTGCCCGCTGTAGTTGGAAGCCATCTTCTGCCCTAACTACGGCTACTCTGACTTGCACTTTAGAGAAAAAAAAATAAAACAGGTAGTAACTTGACTGTAAGCCAAGTGATATAGTTCTGTTTCCTTTTTTTACAAATAAATCACTGCATTTTTCTTTTTTTAAGCAAGGGAGCTGACAGTATCAAGCCAACACACTGAACAATAAAAGCTTGTAATACCAAACTTATGCACACCGCTGCCAACCAATCTGTCACAACCCCACTCAGCAGGTCAGGCCCTCTGCTTCCACCATGCTAACCTCCGAGCACAGCATTGTGAACAGGAATGGAACAGGGTAACCCTCCTGTCTGTTTTGTGGGTTCAAATCAACCATTGGTCTCAAGTTCTGGAGGGATTCAAACTGTGAACCTCTTGCTTTCATACCCAATGTACAAGATCAGATAATTCTGCTCTTTGGGGGGCCAGATATCTTTCACCTATGGGCACCTAACCAGGTATACAAAATGAACCCTTAAAAACTCTATGAAAGACCTCAGAATAAACTCTTACCTTTTCCCAGTTTGGTAAACACAGTAAGCTATGCACAATGTCAGCTTTAACCATATATGCTTCACTTGTCAAAGAAAGAATTTCAAAGGCACACCAAGTAGTCTCTTAAAATAGAGATTTACTTTAAAATAGATAAAAATGCAAAAAATTTAAATACAGAACAATATATCACAAAACCATACAATCACTTAAAAAAAACAAGGTTATAAATACAAACAAAATCTCCTACCACAGTACACTTAGACTTGTCTTTCTAATGTATACCTTCTAACAGTACCTGATGTTGCTTTTTCAGAGTCCAAACATGTATGTCTCTAAGAGGAAAACAGAATACTGTTTAAAACTGGCTTTGACAACTTCTTTGCAGGAGGTCACCTAGCTCCTCCCTGTCAGAATATAAAAATTATACAAAACAGGAAGTCTTATCATTCAGAAGGTAAATTAAATAGGTGACATCAGCAAAAACTCACTTCACCATAACCCTTTGATCTAGTATCTTCTTTCATCCATGAGCAGGTTCCTGCTCTCACAAAGACATCAAAGAGCTTTTACAACTCGGCAGTTTTCTCACCTTGCTGTAACATAGTTTTTCCAGCTCCAGTTGAAATTAACTGCCCTTCCTGAGGATGTCATAAAATGGATATTTTAGTTCTTAGCTTCAAAGACCCCAGATCCTAAATAAGGCTATAAAATGTGACTTTTTGCAAGTTAATCACCTTACAGAGATCTGCTGTTTAACATATCCTGTCTTTTGAAGTGAAACCTGGGGGGTCATCCAAGAGCACAGCATTTCTCATGACAGACAATTACACTATATTTTTATTTTACAAAAATCATAGAGTAATCAGAACCAGCTGTCCAAGTGTCACATGCATATCAAAGGCCAAAAATGAAACACGACCCAATTATGTTGTATTCCCGAGGGCAATAGTAACACTGATCTGTAAACTCTCAGTTTATACAGTGCTATGCCTTGGTTGACTAAAATAGAAGTACATCTCTGATTCAAACCACTGTAACAGTTTGCAAAGCTACAACTGTCTATTTTAAGGGATCTCTTTCACCTTATGAGGTGGTGAGAAGAAAGAATGCATACTGCTGTAGCCCAGTGCTGTAGTCTCAGGATAGCATCCTGGACCCTCTCTTCTGCATCTTGGACCTCACAGAGCTTGGAGCATGAGGTGATGGGATTGACGTGCTTTACAACAAGCTCTGTGTGTTGAAGGTACAGTATCCTGGTACAGCATGCTCTCCTCTCAACTGTTAAGGTGCATGTCCCCCCATGGTTCTGTCAATTTCCTCTCCTCACTTTCCCGGGTCAATTTCAGCTACAAACTCCCTCCCAGCATTCACGCCCTGCCAGTCTGAACTTTTCACTTTCATTTGTTTATTTCAAAGAAAAAACCAAAAACAGGTTTATTTTGCAGCACGTCCACAATCTATGTGCTGCAATCGTTCATTTAGCACTATTTTTACGTTGCACCTCCTCTTTTCTGCATCCACCCCACCCGATTTATTTACCTAGGACTGGGCCTAGGATAGTCTAGCCAAGATGCAATATCTTGTTTTTAGCAGAGTCCTGGCTTTATCCAGTTTTTACTGCTGGGTTGATTAAAGCACTGAGAACTACACAGTGACTGGCTCAGAGTCACACAGTGAGTGAACAGTTCTGGTGGTGGGATATGAACCGCTTCTCCTAGTTGTAAAACCTGCATTCTAGCCTCTATAACAGGCCAACATGTTGTATACAGTAGCATGTGGATATCCTGTCACGGTCATGTTTTTTTTTTTTCATGGCTATTTGTTGATCCACACCAATCACTGAAGTTTTCCTTCCCTGAAGGGTGGCTGGCCTGGGGTACCCCCTCCTCCTTGCACCAGAGCTATAATAGTGGAGTGATGCCAAATCCCCTTGTAACATGTGCCTCTACTGCTGGCTGTGTGTACAGAGGTAGGCACAGAGACAGCCCAAGCAAGCAACAAGTGACCAAAATTTGATGGCCTGGCCTATGGGAACTCAAGGACAGGAACTTTGACCCATTCACCCACCTTCCTAACAGCCCAGGAGCATAGGCAGTAACAGAGCCAGGTATCTGGATCACCCACTTAACCACCTACTCTGGCACCCATAGAACCAACTGTGAGGCCCGTCGCAAGGGAGCCATGATCACCAAGGCCTAAAGTCAAATTCCCTGCCTGAGACCTCCCAACAGAAAGTTCAGACTGAAAGCCCAACTGAAAGACTGTAAATCCTGGCTGTAAATTGGGCCATAAATACATTCATGCCCCAATTTGGGGAGGCCCTCATGCCCCAAACCCCAGCCGAAACCATTCTCCTACTGTGCTGGCCTCGGGGCCGACCGTGGAACTGATCTCCCTTGTGACCTCTGGTGCCAGCAGCAGGAAGAAGCAACCCCCAAGCCCCTCCAGAGCACCCTAGTCAGCAGAACAGCCAGCAAACAGGACCCAGGACAGGTCCCAGCAAGAAGAGCCCCAGAGAAGAGCCCGGAGAAGACCCCAGAGCAGAAGCCCAGGAGCAGAAGTAGCAGAGCGACCCTGGAGAATGACAGAACCCAGGACAGACCTGGGTGACAGAGGCCAGGACACTGGATCAGGGCCAGAATAACTGCAGTAAGTTCTGGGAGTAAGTTCCTTTTTTGGGGGGAGGATGCCTGTGCTGCCCCCACTTGAACTGTAGTAGAACCATTTCCTCATATCTTTCTGTCTGTAAGTCTGACAAATCTTGCAAAAAGATTAAACTTTCCAATATGGAGCTGCCAGAAGATAGCCCACAAGAGGAGTCTGGTTCTGAGTCTGTGGTCTCTGGAAGTTTAAAGGGATTAGTGGTATAAGTGCTGGTTGGATTTTCTCAAGGAGGGTTAGTTGGTATAGTACAGCTTCACAATGTGAGGATGTACTGTGGACTGGATCAAGTACCAGCTAGTGAGGGGAAGTATTAGGTACCCTCCAGCGGACTTCTCACCCTGGCTCAGGCCTGGGCTTCTCAGCACACTGGGCCTGGACACTGGGCATGGTACTGGCCTCAAGAACTGGCACTGGGCAGATTCATCCCCTTGGATACATCCCCCAGATTCACCTGCAGATCCAGCCTGCAATAACTGGGGCCCGGGGGGGGGGTCTTTTCAGTGGGCTTCCCACCCTGGCTTCTCAGCAGAACTGGACCCGGTCCTAGGGCTCACCCAGGGGACAATATTTTGACCCCACCTTTTCAACATAGCCATTGTTTAACACCACCTCATGAATGTGACAGCTGGTATTTCTAAAATCCTTCCCAAACTGTGTTTTAATACTTGTGGTGCAAAATGAAATTCCAGCCATTGTTTTATAAATGACACCTGTCTTGCTCAGAAAGGAGTGGTCATAAAAAGATTATGTTGAAAATTTGGGGTAAAAATATGAAAATCCGGTACAAATGCAAAGCCTTAATAGCAGCGAACATTTAGTATTGACACATGCTTATTTTAACTGTTTCTGATCCCCTGTGTGGCACTGAAATGAAAGAACATATTTTTGTAAGCAAATTAAATGCATTTTCTACGTTCAATATGGTTGGTGGATGGTGCTGTCCTTTTCTCAGTTCTGCTATTGTGTTTGTGGGACTTGACATTTTGTCTTCGAGCGGCCTTTGCCGTCTGACGGTATCAAAAGGACACCTGGGTTGTGCTTAATTTGGCCCTGCTTGCTGCATATCATGGCATGTAGGGCTGAAAGTTAATTGTGCATAGGCCCATTGTGATTCCCTCTTCCTTTTATGTTAAAGCAGCTTTTTTGAGATCTCCTACATACACACGGCAAATAAACTAGCAACATAAACTGTCATCAGGATTTCAACTAAAAAGCTTTGTCCTTCAATGGAACTATCCTGAAGAACTTGCAGAGCCTGAAATATTAAGGTCAGGAAGGTTTACACATGCAGGCCAAGGTTCAAGTGTCATCTTAAGCAGAAGTATATTCATGCCCAGTGTCAGTGACTCAGTAGCTGTTTAGTCATTTAGTGGTTGCCTGGAAGGCAACATTTTTTCAGTTACATCTCTGGAGAGTCCAGATTGCACCATCAACTCAGGGACCAGACGATAAGAGTGATGTAGGTTCTAGTCCCACACCAGAAACTTGGGATAATATGCAATACTGACACTTGTGCAGCACTAGGGAGTGCTGCGCTGTTGAGAAGCCATATTTCAGATGAGATATTAATCTGAAATCAATTCTGTCCAGGTTGGTTGTCCAAATGGAAGTTAAGAATTATGTGGCACATATTGTAAGAGTACTATCAAGGATTTTTCCAGGTGCTCTGGACAACATTTCCCTTATGCCTCCCCCCCCCGCCCCGATGTACCTGGAAATGAGCTGTCAAGGTTCAGTGTGCCTTTCCTAGTGAAAAATTACAAATATGTATCGGGATCATGGTGGGGACTGTGGGAAGTTGAGTGAAAATATTAACATAAATGACTTTTATTGACATGGGTAGTATAACTTCACTGACTCATACAGTAACAGTGCAAGACAAAGAACCTCCATGCAGAAACACTTAGGGAAAGGTTACCCCTAAGTGCATAGGCAGTAAAGCCAAGTTTCAAAGAAATGCAAACTCACACATACCCCCACCATAATGCAAAGTACCTGCCTAAAATTTTGAGTAACAGTACAACTTCACTGGGATGGAGGAGGATGGTATGGGAGCTTCAAGAGTAGAGTGGGCGAGTTTACATTGAGTGGCCTGGGCTGGTAGGAGGGGGTTGGAAAATATAGTAACACAGATGTGTGATTTTTTTTTTTTTGCTTAACAGCATTTTTTTTAAGAACTTTGTTGTGCCAGTTTGGGGGGGGACAGGAAATTTTGCCTCACTGTGCATAGTGCAAGGTTCCTGACTTTGCATTAACTTCCCCAGCAACCTTTTACTTCTATGCATCTCTCCATAGTAGTTCCAGTCATCCACCCATAGAGACTGCTTGTAAGTCTTTCTTGCATGTGATCTCTATGGGGATGCCTTTGGGCAGGCAAGTGGTGGTGGAAGCAAGCTCATAAGTAGTGCATCATTTACTGGGACATTTTCTGGCTTCCTTTCAGTAGACTTGCTCTTGAGTGCCCACAAGAAGTCTGCTGGCTTATGCCAAGCAGCCTTAAAAACTATAACCAGGGCTTAAGCAGTACTAGATATTTTGCCCCCCCCCACACACACACACACATGCATTCAGTGACATATTAAGATTCTGAAGTCACTAAGAGTAAGTTTGATTTGAAGACATTAGATAGCCCGAGCAAAGGTATGCAGTCTGGGTCCATTGCAACAGCACAACTGAAACCCGTCCTGGATCAGTAACACCCCTACTAACTACATCAACCCCCAAAGGGGATGAAAAACAAAATTGGTAGACAGTAACATTTCCAGGCATAGTTGAGAGGCTATGCCCAAGGATTGTTCCCTGAAAACCAATAAGACCAGTGCATGTACCTTTTGTACTAGAAGAGTACATCAGCAATAAGGGCATATTTCACCTGGAGTAGTGAAGACTTGTTGCCTGAACTGCAGCCTATAATAGAGTGTATGCGACTGAAATCAGCAGCAGCAAGGTAGCAGCAGTTTACAATAGGTACTACAACAGTGCAATGGCGCATGGAAAGAAAGCTCACACCTTGCACCAACACTAGAAAATGGTCACAATATGGAAGGAGTGTAAGGACTTTGACTCCTCAATTGGCATGGACCCACTATACATAAGTGAGGGGGGGCATGGGGACTAGGGTGTGAGGGAAATAGAGTCCACAATGGAAAATCAGCAAACTGGAGTTAATGGTTTCAAAGGGGCAGCATCATACGGTTTACTAAGTTAACTTCTGGACAGATGATGAGTCCCTCAACCTCTACCAGTAGTGCCAGTTTCTGTTGGGAAAACGGGATCCATTTATTCACAGAAAAAGTTCCCAAAGGACACAGTAGATGTGGGAATGCTGAATCCTTTGAACTTAAGTTGTATCAGTTTCTCATGAAGAATAACATTACTGGGTATAGTATTTAATTCTCTTGGGGGAGGGTCATAGTGAGTGTATCTCATTGCAGAATTCTTATGCCTGGAAGGAACAGCTGGATTACCTAAGACTTAAGTGATGACATTCAGTGAGTTGGAGTACAAAAAAGCAAAAACCGTCTGGTGTGTGTCATTAATTCGGCCTTGGCGTTTAATGTAATCTGCACCAGCCGGTTATTGTGAGTATACTCCAACTCACTGAATGTTATTACTATTATACAACATGGAGTTGGTTTTGAACTTTCTATATAGCAGCGGGTGATGTAAGTATGAAATGCTGGCACCAGTTACACTGTTGTAGTGTAAGCAGTCCATGTGGCAAGGAAAGTGGGCATCATGTTTTAAATGTTTAAAGGTGCTGGCGATCTGAATGAGGTAACAAGTTGGATAGGTGAACGTTCATCTTGGGCAGCATCAGGATAATGATTTAAATAATTCAGAAAGTGATTTGGTTTATAGAGAAAATTATACCGATAGCTACGTGTAGTGTAAACACTTAGTACAGATGTATGTGTAAATCTACAAATGCAGGTACCACTTGAAAAGTGTCAGTGTGAGCGGAACAAAGGGAGGGCATTATGGATGAGGATTTCCAGTGTTTTAAAATGTAAAATCAGTTCAATATGTGGAAAATGCTGTGTATCCACTGCTGCAATGTAGTGCTGTTGTCATGGTCACTGTGGCTGGTGGATAGGGATGTTTGGTGCAGCATGGCAGTGACAGAAAGTAAAAGGAAATAGGTATCGTACTGGGAAAACTGTTAAAAGTTGAGAAAATAGATTTGTGATGTGGTCATTTTTCTTTGACAGTGTGGATTACCTGAGTGGTTTTGTCAGTTTATCTCATGATTTTTTTTTTCTTTTCTGTGCAGGTGTGAAGCTTGCTATTTACTTGTTATGAAGCAGCCGGAGAGGACAATCTTTGTGTCACAATTTTTTTGGTTTTGGTTTTCATTTTTGTAGAGTGAATAATCAACTTTGGGCATGGTTAGAGGGCGATTAACAGTCTGTGGGTGTGGTTAGAGGACGATTGACTGTGGGCATGAATAACCAACTCTGGGTGTTGTTAGATGCAGTTTGTGGGAGCATAACTCATGGCTGTTCTCTGTTGTGATTGGCTTACAACAGATACCTGTCGTATGATTAGGCTTAGGTTTCCAGTGGTTCCACCACTGGCACTTTTCCTTACCATAGAGCCAAAGTCCATAATATTAACTTGTATCACTTTCCATTAACAAAATCTACAACTAGTTAGAAGCAGTGTGGTCTAGTGTTTAGAACACTGCCATGGGAACCAGCAGATCAGAGGATCAAACTGCACTAGAGCCATATATTCCCTGTGTGACCTGCGACAAGCCACTTAACATCTCAGTGCTTAAGTCCATCCAGCTGTGAAAACAGACAGAAGCAAGACTCCACTAAAAGGATATGTTGCTTCTCAGCTGGGCTGTGCTGGGTAAACCAGCCGTAGGAAAGAAAGTATATCTCAGAAGAATAGTTGTACGGAGTCTGCATATGATAAGGTTCTTTACTACCCCTGGTGAAATATGCCAGTACCCTTTCAGGGTTGCCCTTGCTTCAGTGGTTTTATACTGAGGTTCTTTTCTTTTAGCTATGACACGCTGATGATTCTTAATAAGGATGAGCACACTTCTGTGGCCTGCAGTTTTCAGCCTTTGCAGATTGTTTGTCAGGTGTTTTGGTACCATACTGTCCTACTAAGGCCAAGCCAATTATAATTCTTTCATGGGGATTTGTATATATCATATATACTACACCCTACTGGGTCAATATGTCGTATGCTTAATAGCATATGACAAAACCCCATAACTGTAACAGCAGTACAACTGAGCGAGAGGATACAATACCGCAAATGGGTCTGTGCACAGTACTGCACCCTCTCACTGTCCCAGGCAGAGGATAAGACCTCTGCTGGGACAGGGTCCACCAAGCAGCTGCCGTAGCTCAATGCAGTGGGCCACTGGCAGCAAGGAAACGAAGCAATGCATTTGGGAACGAGTTTGATTCCCAGTCCCAGACGCATGGAAATTTTCTTTTTTTCACACTTTGTGTGATATTTGTGTTAACCCCTCCCCCCCCCCAGAGTTAGTTATATTAGTTGGGGTGGGGTGCGGGGTGCAGAGCCCCCTGCAAAAAAAAAAAAAAGACTTATGCCGCATGGCATATATTGCGCTGTTTTGTCATCGTGATATATGCATGTGGCATAATGTCTATCAACATTATGACCCTGTGCCATACTACCCCTGGTGTTTTGCAATAGGCAGTACTTCATGCATAAGTCTGTATTAATTACCAATACCCTTTAAGGGTAACCACTGCTTCAGTGCTTTTTCACCAAGGTGTTTGTCTTTTACATTATAATACTGAATGCTGCAGCTGTCTGGATGGTATAAAAGGAACTCAACAGACTCCATGCAGTCTTTTTTATCTAGAGTTTTCTATTTTTCTATGTATTTCAAAAACAAAAGAATCTTCTGTAAAAATGACATTGTCTGAACCTGCTTTGAAAATAGCAAAGTGTCATTGAAATTATTCCAGAGCAGTAGAACAGACAAAGTACATAGCAGAACTGTTAGATTCAAGCCACAGTGCAATGGAAAACATTTTTCCAAACACTAGTTTCCAGCTACAGTTAGCCGGGGGTGAGCACCGAGGGGACTCTTCAGCCTTAGTGGAAGCAAGACCACTAGGGATAACAGCTTAAAGCTAGTAGGGGGAGAGGTTCAGAAGGGAGCTGAAGAGGCCCTTTTTCACCAAGAGGGTGGTGTCTAAATGGAATGAGTTGCTGGATGAGGTGGTATCCCTTAAAATGTTGGATAGCTTCAGGAGAGAATTGCACAGAGTGAGGGGGAAGGTTGCAGATAGAGGGGAGAGAGAGTGGAGAGGGTATTTGAGAGGAGTGAAGCAGGATGTGGGAACAGGGAGCAGTTCCCCCTGTAAGCAGAGTAGGGAACTGCACACTCAAGCAGAATAGATAGACCTTTAGGCCTTTATCTGTTGGCACATTCATATGCTTGTATGTACAGTTAATAAAAATATTAGCATATTTGAAAAAGTTGCTGTTCTTGGTGCTTCCTGTAATGTATAAAATACTCTTTTATTTTCTCTATCCAAGCCCCTTGTCAGATCACAGTGATAGTTCCAGGCCAAAAGATGAAGACATTTTTATGTGAGAAACAATAGTTTAAACATTTTAAAAGTACTTACATTCTGGTAGAACCAGGAAATTGTATAAGCAAATGAAACAGGAAGATGTCTGGAATATTGTAGGACTTAAAATGTAGAATCAGATGTTTTGCCTGACTCTGCTGCTGTGCTGCTTTAAGAGCTTCTATGATATAGCTTCAGAGCATATGATGCCTTTCAAAAGATGTTTACTTGTGCTTATGTAACCCCCCTACAAATGGGGGTTCCCGAAAAGTCTTGCTTGAGCTTGCCTAAATGCTCACTGCCAGGCTGGTGTTCTGCATTTTTGTAGATTGAATGTATTGCCAGAGAGTGCCTGTATAGCCCCTGTGTACTGTCTCTTTAAGAGCTTCCTGGATTGCAGTCATAATTAATCTGAAAGGGAGCGCTGTTAGAAGATGTGATTGTTTGCTGATTATTTGTTAGAGTAGTAATAATATTGCAGTTTATTGTAACCTGCCTTCTTTACAGCATGGACAATTCTGTTTGTTTCCATCATCTTTGTCCTGGACTGCTGAAATGGGTTAATCGTACATTTGGGACTCTAAAATGGAGCCTGCCTACAGGGGCTTGGTGGGGTCAAAACTTGTTGGAATTGTAGTTTTTGCATTTTGGCACCTAAAATAACCTGGAGGGAGAGCTCTTGTTGTGACTGACAGACAGGTCAGCCAACTGAATCTTTTGGATCTTGGGGAAATTCCCCAAGCTGCTTGCAGCTAGTTTCAGTTCTGAGTTGGGAAGTGAAGAGATAACAGCTTGAATGATTCAAGAGCAGCCCCGATGTAGACTAGCGCGGGAGAACTGTGGAAAGGCCTGAGTTCTGGCCTGCATGTCTGCCTGCTGTCCCTGAGAGGGAACTTGTGCCTTATTCGGACTGAATCCGAACTTGGAGAGTGAAGTAAGCCACTGAATTGTGACCAGGCTCCTACCTGAAGAAGACCAAAGATTTGCCAAATGCATTTGGCCTGTCTGGACCTCCAACCACCTCTGAACTCCTAGATTGTGCAGAGACTCTGTAATTGCGGCCGGAGAGCCTTTTGCCTGGTACAGTGGAATTTCCTTACGTGTGAATGTGTTGTATGTTTACAGTGGGTCGTGATTTGGTTCCCCACTGTGGTTTGGATTGTGTTCTGCTTTCTGGAAGCTGCATTAAAATTTCCTAATGTGTAAATGTGCTGTGCTGCTAGTGGGCCGTGATTTGGTTCCCCACTGTGGTTTGAACTGTATTCTGCTTGCTAGAAGCTGCATCCAGTCCCATGGACTGAATCCAAAATCATCTCCATTGGGCCTGGGCCTTGCCACACTGGCCCAGCCCGACTACCTGCTGCACAGAGAAAGCCATTGATGAGAGACCTGCTTGGGGATCAGCCCCCTGCTCAACATTTGAACAGGAACGAAGCCTCTGTGATTTGTGTGGGCCCCGCTTCTCTGGGCACTCCAGCTTAACAACCTGCAGTCTCGATTTTGTCCTGCCTGTGTCCAGTATTGGGTATTGTGAGTAAACATCAGGGTAGCTCCCTGCAACAACAGCTAAATCTAAAGTGTTGTCATCTGATTGTCTGGTTGCTTTTTCTTTCACAAACTGAGCCCTCTGGCTCTGGATTACAAATAGTGTGTGTTGTGCATGTTGCTTTCTTCCATCACAGGGCCCCAACCAGCTTCAGCATTCCTGGCTAGCCCATCGTCTCCCTACCTGGGTACCCAGGGGGTGTGACTGTGTGGGTACTTAAAGCGCATGCATAACTGTTTGATTAATATAGTCTTTAAGCCAGTCAACCTTTGATTACACCCCTTCCTTGTTCAAGTCCCCTGAATAAATCAGATCTGACTTTTTCTGCATTTAACCTGACTGTGGTTCCAGTTTGTGCCACGAGTACTGTACTGTTGCTATGCATATCCTTGTTTTACAGGGGGTCCCCAGGGTCGAGCCAGAGGAACCAGCCCTGGTGGTAAGTACAAACAGTGTGGGTACTTGTATGGTGTACAAGAGGTACTGTGAAAGTGATTATCATATATTACTCAGGCCACTAGAAGGAAAAGAGGGGGTTACAGTGTCCCAGAGGGCTGTGCCAGGTTAGTTTGACCATTACCAACCCTGACTTCCAAGTGGAGGTACCCATTGCAGAATCTAGGCCCCTTAACCTGCTACTAGCCAAGCAGACAGGGGTAGTAGCCCGTGGGATAGCGCTACCTAGGGGTTACATTTAATCTGGATATAATTTGCTAATTGGAAACTGTAATGTTCCTATTTTCAGCAATTAAATGCATATCTTCAAGTTAACCATAGTAAATTGTTCTTAAAAAACAGTTAATGTGAAAACTGTGTTCTGTGTTACTTTCCTTTCATGGACACCATCCTATACAGTTCTCTTCACAGGACAAAGAACCTCTGTGTGCAAGCACTGAGGCAATGGTTACCCCAAAAGGCATTTGGCCGGGAAGCCAAGTTTCAAAGAAATACAAAATCACACATGCCCCCACAATGCAAAGCATCATGGGCTGCATATGCAAATCACCACAGAATATTATGCTGGTTCAACTTTAAGTAGAAATGCATGGTGCCGAAAGGCCTCTCACACAGTTTGCAAGTATGTTTTCTGTTGGTACCCTTTGCAAACTGTGTGAGAGGCCTTTCGGCACCATGCATTTCTTCTTAAAGTTGAACCAGCATAATATTCTGTGGTGATTTGCATATGCAGCCCATGGTACATTGCATTGTGGGGGCGTGTGTGATTTTGTATCTCTTCACAGTACCAGCAATTTTGAGTTATTACTATATAATGGCTTGTGTACATAATGCTAAGCAGGGGTTGTTGACCCACTAGAATAGTGCTCCAAATTGTGTACACAGAGCATGACACAGTCAAAACTCCAAACTTTTGGTCACATGAAGAGAAGCGTACAGAACGTCATCCATAAAAACAAAACAATGAAAATGCAGTTTTTTTGCATCAACTGCTGTTTAGGTACAGTTGCATATGAATAATTTTAATGTACAAATGTCATTTCAGAAAACACAAAAATGACAAACAGCTGCAAATTAAATATTATTCCTGTCCTCTAAAACACAGGAAATAAATATCATTCTACTGTGCGTATTCACTGAATCTATGAGGCTGCAGCTTTCTGAGCCTTTTTGGTCAGATCACCACTGTAAATGACATCTTGTTCCAAATGGTTTCTCCTGGGTAAATGAAGGAATTTGATTGATGATTGATGCATGCATTTAAAGGCATAATTATTCAAGGACTTGTTGAAGCTGAGATAGGCTTAGCACACCATGCAAGAGAGACATATTAACCCATAACTAATGAGCAGTCTACACAAGCATTGTAGCAAATGACCCATACTCTTTGGCCCCTCCCCTGAGACTTGGCCTCCAGGAAGGCTGGTAGGGTTCTGACCACTAATAAATAACAGCACTTATTAGTTGCATTTGGTTGTTACCATGGCCATAGTACAGAAATTATCACAAAATACATAGAGAATAATGGCTGGGTAGGGGGTTATAATGAGGATTTTATACATCTCCAAGGTGTGGGATGCCACATAAACTCAAGAGTGAAGCTTGAGGGGTTTATTAAGGTATCCCACACTGAGGGTGTGTGTAAAATCCGAGTTTTACACCCCACCTACCCAGTCTTTATTTTATATAATTGCTGGGTCGTGTTTTTTCACCACAGCAATTATATAAAATAAAACTGCTTTCCTTTTCAGCCACAGTCCCGTCTGGCTTAAGTGTGGTCTGTGGCTGGTGAGACTTTTCTTTTTCTTTTTTTTTTTTTGTAAGGCACCTTAGAACTATGGGGATCCATGGATACAGCTGTTCTTGGTTATTAAAAAAAAACCAGAACTTTACTTACCACCGAGTGTGAGTGGCGGTCAGGGTGGCGGTGCAGCAGCAGGAGGATGGTCGGCTTGTGCATGCGGGAAGCAAGGGAAACCCAGCACATGTTTGTCTTATAATCAGCTGGTTATAACGACAAAATTATAACCAGGTTTCCCTATGGGAAAAATGCGACCCGGTAATTATATATGGATTATTCAGGTTATAAAAGGGCATGGCATCAACATGAGAATTGGGACGTAGCAATCTGTTTGAGAGTAGGCAATACTGCACACAGAAATTGCACCTAAAAAGGAGCAGATCTACTGTAATTACAATGACTATGACCTCAGCCAGGCAGATCTCAGCAGGTTACAACAACTACAACTCAGTAAGCCATGCTGAAAGTTCAGGTCATGCTACTAACACCCTCAGTTGGTATAGCAACTGGCAAAAGCACATTACTCATAAGAAAGAGCCAGTCAAAACTATTTAATAACCCCTATAAATGTAAACTATTATGGTATCATTCCTGATGTATACTAGCTGTGTATATTGTACTGTTTCAGGTGGGATACTATAATATGGTTTTGATTTTCATTTTGCACAATGTCACACACTGCTTCTGTGATGACTGACAATTCTTCACTGACAACATTTTTATATCCTTTGTGTATGTTAACCCTACCTAGTGATGTAACAAACAATGCTGATATTCAGAAATACTGTAATAAATGTATTCATAATGTAGTGTATGTTAAGAATCATATTATATCTTTAAGACATTTTGGAGGTTACAAAAAGGTTACATACAGTAGATTATCAAACTATCCCACTGGTAAAGGGGTCCTTTTAAAGAAAACTCCATGTTAAAGGAGTGAGATGGGGAGACACAAGTGCTAAAGCGGATCACAGAAGAATGCACTGTATACTAAGGAAGACCACAGGGAGGGTGGAGCCAAGAACAGCTGAAGTTATACGCCGGGTGGGGGCAGCCACACCTCATTGTTCACCTGGGTATGAATGATCTGGCTGACTGTGAGGTGGGGGTGGTCCAGGGCAGTTACAAAGAAGTGGCACAGATCTGCAGTATGGTGGGGGGCCGGGGTCAGTAGCCTTCTCGGAAGTTTTGCCAGTACAAAGGACCAGCGCTACAAAGAATACTAGGCTAGAGGAATTCAATGTCTGGCTCAGTGGGTTGTGTAAAGAGGAGGGACATGGAATAATTGATGACTGAGGGAACACATAGGGAACAAAGACCTTTTATGTACTGGATAGGTTTCACCTGAACAAGGAGGGTGTGAGAGTGCTAAAGCCCAGATTCAATAGGCATATTAGCAGGGAACTAAACTTAAACTGCTGGGGGGACAGCAGGGGTCAAAATACCTATTGTTACCTGGAGTAGGAGATCATTAAGCCTCCCTCCCAATCAGGACAAGAGGGTAAAGGGGTGGATGGGAGGCAAGATAGGACAGACAGAGGGGTAGGACCAAGTACAGGAGGGAGGGGGTGGGCAGAGTCATATGGGGACACGAGTCATTGTGGAGGGTGGTGCCTCTAAATGCAAGGAGCTTGGGAAACAAAATGGCTGAGGTGCGTTCACTGATAGCAGAGAGGGAGGGAGGTGGACATGGCTGCCATCACAGAGATGTGGGCCATGCCTGATCATGACTGGGATCTCTCTGTCCTGGGGCACAAGCTATATGGAAGAATTGGGGTTAGGTGTTGGGGGTGGCTCTGTACATGATGGAAGAAACCACCTGTACTAGGGAGGAGGAGAAAGTAGGATGAACAGAATTGCTGTGGGTGCAGGTGCAGTTGTGTAGAGGCCACCAAACTAGGAGGAGGAGATGGACAGGGAGCTGGGATCCAAAACTGTGGAGATGGCTGGCAAAGGGGAAGTAGTGATCATGGAGGACTTCAGTCTACCTGGGGCAGATTGGAAGATCCCTGCTATACCCTGTATCAGGACTCAGGTGCTGCTGGAGGCATTCCAGTGCGGGTTTCTGACACAATGTGTCCAGTAACCCACCAGGAAGAGGGCTATGCTACTTTGTAGATTCCCATCATGAAATCTATTACAGTGTATCTAGTTAACATGTTACTGTGATGTCTTGATTTCTTTATATTGTACTGTGAGACAGATTTTGCATGTTAACCCTCCCCCTGTCCCTAGCCCCACTTTCCCAATTTTTATTTTATATATTTCAAACTATCATTTTGTACATGAAGATGGGGGCTTGACTATTTCGTATCACTGTTTTCTATTAGGCTTTTTTTAGCACTGATTTGGTGAATGTTTGCATATTGTTTAACATAGAATTAAGATGTACTGTGCCTTTACGGGATTTGGAATTTAAAAGGCGTGAGGTAACAGAGAGCTGACATGCCCCCTGATGAAGGCTGAATTGTATGGCTGAAGCACTGGGGAAAACGGCCCTCTGGCAAATTGTTCTTGGCTGCTTGAAGCAGTTGAAGATGAATAAATAATTAATTCACTTTATTTTGGATCCTCCTGTGGTTATTGAGTATGAGAGTTTGTCTTGTAGAGGGCTGTGCTGGTCCTGGTTCTCAAAAATGGAGTGCATGTCAAGGAGTGAGGATGGAAGCACCACTGGCAGGAAGTGACCACTTCATGGTGTGGTTTGACCTGGGCATGAGCAAAGAGAGGATAGAAACCAAGATAAAAGTGCTGGCCTTTAGGAGGGCAGACTATAAAAAGATGGGGGGAATTCTGAAAGGCACCTTAATCGGATCAGGGAAGAAATGGGAGTGGACCAGAAATAGGCTGTCGTCAAGGAAGGACTACTGGCAGTCACTAATGAGTGTGCCAAAATGAAGAACAAAAAAGCCTGAGACAAGAAGTCCAGCTGGTTTGATAGGGAGGTTCCTCAGATGGTAAAGAGCAAGAGAGTTGCCTTCAAAAGGTACAAAAGCACCAAGAGGGATGAGGACAGGGAGGAATACAGCAACAAATCAAAAGAGGTCAGCAAGATAGTATGACTGGCCAAAACCAAGAAGGAACAGAAGTAGAGATGCAGTGAAGTTTAAATTCGTTGGCAAAGTTCCGTCGAAGTCAGGAAATTCACCTCCATGGAGCAATCCGAGAAGTTTTGCTCCTAGGCTAAGCACTCGTCTATCTGATTTTGCCATTTTTTTTTGGGGAGTTTCACGGCAAAGTGTGGAATTTCACCCACAAAAGGAGGAATTTTACCCATGAACGGCAGAAATGTCACCCGCAAATGGTGAAATTCCACCATTTGTGGAGAAATTCCACCATTCATGCCCAAAATTCTGTACTTTGTGGGTGAAGTTCTGTACTTCATGGGTGGAACTTCGCAATTTGATTCCGTGACTTAATCCGCGACTTGCACTAAATTCGCAGATTAATTTGTGGAGTGAAGTTTCCCAACTTCCACCACTGAGGGGTGATAATGGAAGAGAAGGCCTTCTTCCAGTACATCATGGAGAAGAGGGTTATCAAGGACAGGACAGTCAGTCTGAAGGAGGAGGAGGAGGAGTGGGTGGAGGGTAGTGTGGGAAGGTAGAGCTGCTTAATGAGTACTTCTGTTACACAGAAAAATCGACCTAGGAACATAGAATCTGACAGCTGATAAAGGCCATTTGGCCCACCCAGTCTGCCCAATTTATTGATTGATTGATTTATACCTTCATTTTTGCTGTAGAGTCGACCCACTTGATCTAGGGTGTGGTCTCCCCCCCCTTCCCTTCCATATCCCTACAATTCCTTGTGCCTCTCCCAGGCATTTTTGAACCTCACCACTGTTTTCACCCCTATTCACTCAGCTGGAAGGCTGTTTCAGGAGTCCACCAGTTTCTGTGAAGAAATATTTCCTAACATCTCTCCTGAACCTAACCCCCTCGAGCTTCATAGCATGTCTCTTTGTTCTACAGCTCCTTTTTTCTGAAAAATACTCCCCTCCTGTACGTTATTGTAACATTAAGAACAGGTCTGTCTTGAAAACTGGGTTACCAACCCAAATGTCATGTATCCTGTATAAAAATAAATTTTTTTACTACTACTACTTATTAACCCCCACAAAGTATTTAATGATATTTATCATATCCCCCCTCTCCTTCCTCTCCTCCAGGGTGTACATATTGAGCTCCTTTAGCCTCTCCTCATAGGGCTTTTGATGCAGACCCTGCATCATTTTGGTAGCTCTCCTCTGATCTGCCTCCACTCTGTCTATGTCCTTTCTAAGATGTAGTCTCCAGAACTGAATACAGCACTCAAGGTGGGGCCTTACTAGTGATCTACAGTATATGGGGGTAACACCACTTCTCTTTTTGTGCTGGTGATACCTCTTCCTATGCACCCCAACATCCCACTAGTCCTCCTGACTGCCTTGTCACATTGCCTGGCCACCTTTAGGTCATCCGCTATGATTACCCCCAGGTATATTTCCTGCTTGATGATTGTCAATACCACTTCACCCTATTCATTTTGTACTCCACCCCCCAAATGTCTATGACCTAAGTGCATTATTTTGCACTTGTTTACATTAAAACCCATCTGCAATATACCCTTGACCATTTCTCCATTTTTTTCAGATCTCTGCCCATTTTGTCCACTCCCCACCGAGTGTCCACCCTGTTGCTGATCTTTGTGTCATCTGCAAAGAAGCAGACCTTCCTCTCCAACTACTATGATCACTAAAAAAGACATTAAAGAGGACCAGTCCCAGCACTGAGCCCTCGGATACCCTGCTGGTCACCTTCCCTGCCTCAGAGCAAACTGCTTTACCACTACACTGTCATCTATCCCCTAACCAGTTTTTTATCCAGGTTACCACCTTGTTGCCCACCCCCAAGCTACCTAGCTTGCTTACCAGTCTACTATGTGGAATGGTGTTGAAAGCCTTACTGAAATCCGGGTAGGCCACATCCACTGATCCACCCTAATCTAACTCCTTGATCACCCAATTAAAGAAATCTATCAGATTTGTTTGCCATGACCTCCCCCCAGGAATCCATGCTGCCTTGGATCATATAACCCTTTGGATTCCAGATATTCCACAATCTTTTGTTTTAGTAGTGTTTCCATTAACTTACTCACCACCAATATCAGGCTGACATGCCTATAATTGCCTGCCTCTTCAATCAATCAATCAATCAAAGTCTTTATTTAAGCAGGTCTTCCCTTCTACCACTTTTGTGAAGTGGGATTACACCTGCCCTTCTCCAGTCCACCAGGCCCACTCTGGTCTCTGGCAATAGAGGTGCAGCTAGTACCTCCCTGGGCTCCCTCAGCACTCTTGGATGTGCCCCATCTGGCCCCATAGCTTTGTCCACCTTCAGGTTAGCCAGTGCTTTCCAGATGCTCTCCTCAGAGAAAGGACTAGTGTCCACTTCCCTCCCATCAAAGCTCCTGATGCCTTTTTGTGGTTCCTCTGCTTCCCCTTCCACTGTGAACACTGAGCAAAAGTATTTGTTCAAGATGTTTGCCTTTTCTTGGCCCCCCCCTTCGTACAGTCCCCACTTCTCTCTTTAAACTTAGAGTCCCTCCCTTAATGTTCCTTTTTTACTAACATACCTAAAAATGTATTTTCCTTTTGATACTGTCTAAGCTATTCTTTCTTCAGTTTGTGCCTTTGTTCTTACTGGTTTCCCTGCCTGACTCTGATTTTTCTGATTCACTTCCTTATCCTCCTTTCTCTCTGGGTCTCCTTGTATTTTCTGAATGCTACTCATTTAGCCTTTACCTTTCCTGACATCTTTTTCAAGAACCATAGTGGTCTCCTCTTCCTTTTGCTTTGACTTACTTGCTTGATGAAGAGGTTTGTTGCCTTCACTATGCCCTCTTTTAGCTGGGCCTACTGTTCCTCTACCCTCCCAGATCATCTCCCCATCAGGTAATTCCTGAGGTATTCAACCATCCTTATAAAATTAGCCCTTCTGAACTCCAAGACTCCTACACTAACGTGCAAGGTGCAGAGAAAGGCGGTTGCCCATTAGAGCTCCTAATGGACTAGTCATAGTACGACGATTTGTTACCAGACAAAATATATGAATCTAGTCTATGTTTAAATTGATTAATGTCTTTACTTATGATAATGTCATGTTGCAGATTGTTCCAAGGATTCACCACCCTCTGTGTATAGAAGGCCTTCCTCTTGTTTTGTATGGAATCGTCTCGGCCTTATTTGCAATGGATGTCCTCTTGTGCTCTTTTCATCATTTTTAAATTCAAGGTTCAATTCATTAAATAAATAGTTGTCATGTATAATATTATAGCACAAAAGTAGATCACCTCTAATTCTCCTAGTTTCCAATGTCATTATATTTAATTGCTTTAAACATTCTTCATACGATAGGGACCTGATATTGTATATCATTTTGGTTGCTTGCCGCTGTACCTTCTCTAATTCCTTTATGGTCCCTGCTGTGATTGGGCTCCATATTGGGGTTCCATAGTCTAAAATGGGTCTAATGTATGTCCTGTATAGTGGCATAATAACAGCCTCCTCCCTGCTTCTAAAGTTCCTCTTAATAGTCCATGGTAATCTTTTAGCTTTTGTAATTTGTGCTTCACAGCATGAGCTACCTGTTAATTTCTTGTCCATAATAACAACCAAGTCCTTTTCCTCGTTTGTAACTCTAAGTGGTATACCAGCTAGAAAATATGTCCTAGCTTGTTTTTGGTTGTCTAGGTGAATGACATCGCATGTATCCATGTTGAATTTCATATTTCAGGTTGTGGCCCATTCTGAAAAGATGTTCTTTTCCCTCTGTAATGTTGATACTCCTTCATCTGAGCCGACTATGTTTGCTTGTTTAGTATCATCTACATATTTACTGATACAGCTAGTAATGTTGTCACTCATACTGGCTACAAAAAGCTGGAACAGCAATCGTCCCAGGCTGATCCCTGCGGCACCCCACTTGACACCTCTCTGCTGCCAGAGAGGTATCATCTTATGGAAACCCTCTGCGTTCTCCCATTCAATCAGCTATTTATCCACTGAATGATTTTTTAATTTACTTTGTGGTAGATTTATTTCTGTATAATAGCCCCGTGAGGCACTGTGTCAAAGGCCTTAGAAAAATCCAGGTATATGCAGTCCACAGGTATGCCTTTATCCAGTGAGTCAGAAACTTCCTCATAGAAGCATAGAAGGTTTGTTGCGCATGACCTATTTTGTGTAAAACCGTGCTGCTTTGAGCCATGCTTGCCATTCCTATCTAGATGTACTAAAATTGTATCTTTCAGGATGGACTCAACAGTTTCCCTGGGACCAAGGTCAGGCTAATAGGCCTGTAATTTTTAGAGTTAGATCCATCTCCCTTTTTAAACACAGGTATTACAATGGCAGTAAGTCAGTCTAGTGGTACTTCATTATTTTGTAAGGATGACTGGAATATCCATTTCAGTGGTTTTAAAATGTGAGGCTAGAGTATCATGAGTAATTTTGGGGATATATTGTCTGGTCCACCCAAGTGCGTGTTTTTTAATTGATCTATTTTTACTTTAATATCCTCCTCCAAAATATTCAAAAGGTCAGTAATGGTTTCTGGTGCAGTTTTTATGTATGGGTCTATTTTGGAGAAAACATATGTGAAGTAGGTATTGAATATTTCAGCCATTTCAGTGGGGTCAGTGATTTTCTGGTTATCTTTTGTGATTGAACACAGGCCAATATTTGACTTTCTTTTGGAATTGACATACTGTATGTGTAAAATTCCTTCATATTGCCTTTATTTTTGCTTGTTGCTAGTCCTCTCTCCAGTCTTTTCTTATTAGCTTTGATCTTTAATTTGCATCTTTTTTGAATTTTCCTATATGTAGTCCAATTATCATTCATTTTTTGTCTAATATAGGTATTATAGACTTTTTTCCCCTTAGTAGTCTTTTTAAGCTGTTGGTCAGCCATTTAGGTTTGATGCCTCTGTTGTCATTAATCTTTATTTTCTCTATATATTCAGGGCCAGATATTCAAAAGGGTTGCGCCATGCGCAATAGGGTTGTGTCTGCACAAGTCCAAACTTGCTCCATTCTGCGATATTCAGCAGGAGGTAGTTGCGCCACAGAAAACATGCTGAGCAACAGCGCAATGCAAATGAATGCATGCTGAACTGGAGGGGGAGGAACAATGCATAAACTGCACAGCCCGATATTCAGCCGAAATTGAAATTCAATGGGCGTGCAGCCCATACCGTACAAGACAGTCCAGTTTTGTGAATGAAATTCAATGGGCGTGCAGCCCATACCGTACAAGACAGTCAGTTTTGTGAATGAAGTTCATTCACAACTGGACTATCTTCTTATGGTATACATACTTGATTGGCTCTGCTCTGCACCAATGGCTGCAGCCCTACCGGGCAGTCAGTCGGGGTGGCGGGGCAGCAGGGCGGTCGATGCTGCCACCCGCCGGCTGCTGGGGGAGCGGAGTGGTGGGGCTTCATGGGTGGGTGGGGTGGGGGACACTGGGTACCAGGGATGTGTTGGGGGTATTTACTGCATACATCCCGCGATCGGGAGTTTCGGTCCACTGGACCACCAGGGCTATGTTCGGGAGGAGGGGTTGTATTTTACACTGATACAGCCCGCGATCAGGCTTTCGGTCCACTGAACCACCATGGATGTATTCGGGGTGGGTTGTTTTAAACTAATGCAGTCCGCGGTCGGGCTGGTGGGGGAACATTTATGCTGTTGCCCGCATCGCCGCAGTGGGGTGGTGGTGGGGATTTTCACTCTTTGCCTGCGATCAGGCTGCAGGGGCGCGCAGTCCCCTGATGGTTGCTGCCTGGCAGGCGCCAGGTGCAAGTCCTCGGGATCGGGCGCACCTGCATGCTAATGGCATGCAAATGGGGCCATAATCAGATGCAATGGCTCCCTGTGCCTTGCATGAATTATGGCCCCAGTTGCATGTCACCTTTGAATATGGGATTTTGCACATGGCTTAATGGTACTTGCACCACCGCAGTTGTATGTTTCACCTGACAACTTGCGGTGGCGCAAGTTCCACTGCGCCATGCACAGTGGTTGTGAGTTGGGTGATATTCAAAGAGCGCTCAATAGCACAACCCTTTGAATATCACCTCAAGCACACCCCCAGCAACTATTTTGCAGAGTGAAGGGCTTGCGCCTAAGAATGGCGCAGTTTGAATATCCAGCCCTCAGGGTTTTATTTAACTCCAAAAATTGATTAGCGTTTTGCTCATAAAAGTGCTAAAACATTGTGAAAATGCATAGCACTTGCCTCACTGTGTTTAACAAACATAACACTTCTAGAAAACCTATATAAATACTTTCTGAACAGTTAGCATTGTCCCAAGAAAAAAACTGCTGATCAATTATTTAAAACCCTGATATTTATCACATATGGAAAAGAGAATGGTTTTAAATGTTTCCCACATTTTGTTGGTAGTTTTGCCCTCTAAAAGAGTGTCCCATTTTATTTTGTCAAACTCCTCACTAATAAGGTAATCATTTGCAGAGTTGCAATTATACATTACTCTACAGCCCTTATTGATAGGTATATATCCCTGGTAGGAAAAAAGCATGCTGTTTGTGATCACTGCTACCCAAGGGGGTGTCAGTCCTTAAGTCAGTGATGTTTATTTTGTAGCTACTGAGTACGTTATTCAGCGTGTTAGTCCCCCTTGTGGACAAATTGATGAGTTGCCTCAATCCCAGGTACTCCGTCACTTTTAGGAATTCTCTACTCTGAACTTTCGTTGTTGTCAGACCCTTCCAGTCAATGTCATGGAAATTTAAATCTCCCATAGATAATATGTCTCCCAATTCACAGGCCCTTTCTAATTCTTTACATATTGTGTCAGTCATATCAGTTCCTGCATTTCAGGGTCTATAGCAAATACCAAGAATAGTACTCCTGACATTGTTATTCATTAATTTAACTCATAGGGACTCAGTATTGAATCCTTCTTGTCTTATTTTCCCAGAGATGTTTATTGAAGTCATTGTCTCAGGTATACATGCTGTAATTCCTCCCCCTTGTTTACCTTCCCTATCATATCCAAATAGACTGAATCCTGGTATGTCCTTGCCTCATGTATCTTCTTTTTCCCACCGTGTTTCAGTGATAAAGGCCATATCGGCCTCCCTATATGGTTTTAGTACCACTTGTAGTTCTTCCAGTTTGTTGTTTAGGCTATTAGTTAAATAGCAGCATATCTTGTTTGTTTTGTGTTGTTTAATACAATTTCTACTACATGGAGGGTACCCACCCCCCTCGCTCTTGGGTTAAAGTCTCCATTTGAATAGCATTTTTAATGAATCCAGCCAAGACTGTGGTACCCACGCTACTTAAATAGAGGCCATCCACTGAGTATAGTGTTTTATTTGAGTTAACAAACTCTACCTCCTGGAATTTGTATCTATTTTGTAGTCTAGCATTTATTCTTTGAATTGTGTTGTTTTTTTCATGGTGCCCCTTTAAGATAGGATGAATACCCGAGATAATTGCTTTGTGTCCTTCCTCTTTTGACATATGACAGATTTCTATTAGCTCATATACAGTATCGTTCTTGTGGTCTCTACCTATGTTGTTAATGCCAGCATGTATGACAACTGAGTATTTCTCGGTTACGTTATGTAGTTCTTTGTTAGGTATACGTTTTATGTCATTCACCCTAGCCCCTGTAGACAATGTACTTCCCTATTTTCTTTTTCCGTACCACATATGATGGTGTCTATTTTTTTTAGTATTGAATCCTCAATCATAAGTACTTTTTGGCAGCTGCCCTCTTCTATGGGTTGGTTTTCACTGCTTAATGGGGCAAACCTATTATGTAAAGTTATCTCTTTATATCCCATTGATCTTCTCCCTTTTTTTGATGGATTTTTATGGATCATAGCCCAGTCCTCAGTGCCACTGTCCGATGAACCTATGTTCTCACTGTTATCTAAGCATATATGTGCTTCTCCAGTGTTTGGTTTAACAACTTCTCTTCTCTTGTTTTTGTTCTGCATTAATCTGAGTAAGGGTCTTTTCTTTAACCTTCTCTTTGAGTGTTTTAACTTCTTGGAGTAAATGCCCCATTACAATACATTTAGGGCAAATATGCTTGACTGCATTTTGGTCTGGCACGTTAGTTGAATACATTAACTAATTACAGCATTTAGTGATAGTGCCATCATTACACAGAATATGTAGAAAGTCATCAGGAGGGTTATTTGCTTCCATCGTACTATATATGTCAAATATAAGTCATGTAAGGAATAAGGTGAATGAGTGATAGAGTACAGCTGGTTACTTATACTCAAGTCCTACTGAGGTATAGTAAGGTGTGTGGCCCCTATCCTCTTGTCCATGCTGGACACGCTAGACAGGCACCAGATGTGCAGGTCTGTGCGCGCTTCTCCATGCACATCATCTGTGCACTCACCCTGCTGGAGCTCACCCTGCTGACTCAAGGGGGTCTGTTTAAATGGTCTGGGACTGGAAGTCACATGACCACCGGAGTATAGCAAATTAAACAATCAAAAACCCGACAAAAGTTACTTTTAGCAGGTTTACTGGCATTTGGAGGGTGTCCCAAAGTATATTTAACTTACAGACTGATGAAAAACACTTTGGAAAAGATTTTGTAGTCCGAATACACCACAGAACTACACCCCCTCCTCCTTCCTGTTCCCTACTTCTTGTACTCATTCCTCCCACACAAAAGCAGTGCAAAAGTAAAAATATTACAGGATTTAAGCTGTTTACAGCTTATTCACTGACTCATAGCCAAGGAAAGTTAAACACAGCCTCTCTCAGTGTTCTGAGAGTGGTTGGATTCCACAGCTGTTCTTATGTTGAACCACATCTGTACAATGATCACTGGTCCACAGATGGCTTCTCACCTTAATGTCTGCAATGCCGTCCCTGTTAGTAAGCATCAGGTCCAGCATTGCCCCATCATGAGTGGGCTCACTGACTAGTTGCCTGAGGAACACCTCCTGCAGGAAGTCTAGAATGTCCTTGCTTCTAGCTGAAGCTGCAGTTGGGAGGCTCCAATCTACATCCAGCAGACTGAAGTCCACTACGGGCAGCACCACCCCATTTTCAGTCATTTTGCCAGTGGCTTCCAACATTTCCTTATTTAACTCCTCCCCCTGTGCCAGAGACCTGTAGATCACATCTATATGAACAGTGACCTTGCTTCCCAGGGTGAACAGGGCAAACAGGGATGGGAGGCGATATTGTGGATCACACTAGAAAGGAAGAAAGGGGCAGTTATCCACACAGGGGTGGTGTACAGACCTCCAACACCGGAGGAAGAGATAAATAAGGATATGATACTAGCAATCCAAAGGATGGCACAGAGGGGGGAGGTGTTGCTGGTAGGGGACTTCAACCTTCCAGATATGGATTGGAGTCTCCACATGGCAGCAACAACCAGGAGCAGGAATATCTTAGATACCCTGCAGGAGGCATTCCTAAAATAACTTGTCCAAAGCCGACTCAGGAGGGGGCACTACTAGACCTAGTGCTTACAAACAGGGATAGTGTGGCAAGGGTTTCAGTAGGGGAGCACCTAGGGAACAGTGATCAACATACAGTGTGGTTTGACATAATAGCTGGGCATGACACAAACCACACAAGAACAAGAATACTGGACTGTAGAAGGGTGGATTACAGGAAAATGGGAGATTACCTGAGGGGCGCCCTAGTTGAGGTAGAGAATATGGGGACAGTGGAGGAGCAGTGGAAAACTATCAAAAAGGGAACTGTAGAAGCAACACATCTATATATCAAACAAGTCAGTAAGGGGAAGAGGAAAAGGAGACCACTGTGGTTTTCTAAGGATATGGCAGAAAAGGTTAGAGAAAAGAAGATGGTATTTAGGAAATAGAAATGGACACAGGAGGAACGAGACAGCGTTACAGAAAAAAACAATGGGAGGCAGGGAGAGCAGTTAAGCGTGTGAAGGCACTAACAGAGAAAAATATTTCAAACTCAATAAAAAAGGGGATAAAACCTTTTTTAGGTACATATGTGAACAAAGGAAGGCAGGAGGGAGAATAGTTAGGCTGAAAACTAAGGATGGGAATTATGTGGAGGAAGACCATCATAAGGCAGACATATTGAACAATTACCTTTATTCAGTATTCACTGAGGAGGAAGCAGGCAAAGGGCCTTCAATAAATGGAATGAGAAGAGACCTAAAAAGACTGGAGGACTGGTAGAGGGATAGGCAACTGGGTTTCAATACAAAAAAGTGTAAAATAATGCATATGGGGCACAGAAACCCGGGGGCAATTTACCACCTGGGAGGGGAGGCAATTGCAGGCTCAAAACAGGAAAGGGACCTGGGGTAGTCATTTCTGATGACCTAAAGTTGTCAAAGCAGTGTGACAAGGCATCAGGGAAGGCTAGCAGGATGCTGGGATGCATATGTAGGGGAATCACCAGCAGCAGAAGGAAGGAGGTGATAATCCCACTGTATAGATTATTGCTGAGGCCTCACCTCAAGTACTGCGTCCAGTTTTGGAGACCCCATCTTCAAAAGGACATTAACAGGGTAGAGGCAGTGCAGAGGAAGGCAACCAAAATGTTGAGAGGCCTGCATCATAAACCCTATGAGGAAAGACTGAGGAATTAGAATATGTACTCCCTGGAGGACAGGAGGGAAAGGGTGGGAACATGATCGAAACATTCAAATACATCACAGGGGAGCTGGCCTGGTGGCACTGAGGGTTGAGGCAGTGGATGCCACACCTCGCACCACGCCGGCAACCCGGATTTGGGAACGGACTCGGGCTGCCGGGGGCTGGCAGGGAGAGGTTGATTGAGCATCCTAGACTGCTGTCCTTCCTCTGGGGTGGCCTGTGGTTGTGTCGTGCTTGGGCGGCCCCTGCTGAAGACTGGGAGAAGCACAAGGCATGGCACCAGCATGGGGAGGAGTTCGGCAAGATGCTTGCATAAGCACTGCCAGCTCCGGGGGACAAAAACCAAGGTGGAAAAAGGGCTGGGCGCGACTGAGCAGCTTGATGGCCGCACACCCGCTGACCTGGAGGCCTGTCGTGGAATCACATGGGGGTCTGGTGATGGCTGCGTTAGACCTCGCAGACTGAGAGCCTCTGTTGTTCTCCTGCTGGATGCCCCGCCCGGAGCGCTGCAGAGGCATAAAAATCAAAGTATGATAAAAAAAAATACCTCACAGGGAAGAACAAAGTACAGGAGGGTACCATCTTTGAAAGAAAAAGATGCTCAAGGACGAGGGAGCACAATATGAAGCTGGATGGGGGACAGTTCAGAGGAAATGTGAGGAAGTACTCTTTCACAGAGATGGTGGTGGACAAATGAAACAGCCTACCAGCAGAAGTGGTGGAGGCAGAAACTGTTACAGATTTCAAGACTGCATGGGACAGACACAAAGCGATCTTGGAAAAGCAAGGGGGAAGGGACAGTAGGCTGATTAGGGCCTGCTGAGTCACTATAGGTAGGGTAACAGGGCAGAGAAGGTGGGCCTGGAGGCCCTTATCTGCCATCAACTTTTATGTTTCTATGTATGTTTCTATGTTTCCGGATTTTAAGGTGACCCACAACACCTCTGCCCCTCCTGAATTCCCTGTATTTCTGTTGCTTTTATGCTTTCCTTCACATAAAACACCACCAGTCCTCCTTTTCTTCCCACCCAGTCCTTTCTGAACAGCACTTAGCCTGGTATGGCCATGTCCCAGTGGTGCCTGTCAGTGCACCATAACTTCAAAAATGGAAACAATATCCAGGTCAGCCTCCACCATGATGGCCTCTAGGTCAGGGATCTTATTTCCCAGACTTCTATCATTAGCACACATGACCTTCTAGATTTTGTTTACTCTTTGCTTGTCGCACCCCACATTTCCTTTTGTTCCCCCTTCCTCCCCTTCTCCTTTGACTGCTGTTTTCCCTTCTTCCTCCTTTGCTGACCCCCTGATTCTTTTATTAACTTGCATCCTGCTGGGACTCGCCCCTCAGGATCTCCCTACTATCTATATCAGCCTGTGGGGTGGGCAGTTTCTGCCTTCCCTTTTTCCTCCACCACCCTCTTTGTCTAGTTTAAAAGTTTACTAAAGTAACATTTAAACCATCCTCTGAGGACTGTGGTTGCCCTCCCGGATGGATGCAGGCCATCACCTCTGCATAGACTCTTATCCTCCTAGGTGGGTCCCCAGTCCCCAATGCAGCCATATCCCCCCTCTCTGCAGCATTCCTTCAGCCATGAGTTGAAGGCCTTGGTGCAGAGATCCCTCTTCTTTCCCCTATCATAGACAGGCAGCACCTCTACAAAAGCTACTGAGTATGCTACCTGTCTAAGACTTCTTCAAAGTTCCTTAAATTGCCCTTGCACTATTCCTGCTCTATCTCTAGCCAAGTAATTTGTCCCCAGCTTGACAATAACATCCAGTCCCCCCTTACTTCCTGCTGCTCTAGCGATCCATAGGATATGCTTCCCATCCCTCTGGGCTGTGGCATCAAGCAGGCACCTGACCTGCATCTCTGCCCCCTTTCCAATTCCCAGCTTTATTCCCCTGATGATGGAGTTCCCCACCAGAAGTTTCTTCCTACTCCCCCGACGTCCTCTTCTGTCCCCTTTGCATCTTCTCTATGGATGGTCCCCACATCCTCCCTGGCCACTACCAGGATGCCTCCTCCTGGCAGTTCTGCTCTGCCAGAATGACATAGTAATTCTGTAGTGGTACCAGTTGAGGAATGTGCCTGTGACCCAGCCCCTCAGCCTTCCAGATCCCACCATCCCCACCCTCCTCGAGCCCACTGCAGCCCATCTGCTCCTCCCATCTGGCATCTTTTGAGGTAACGCTGATAGACCTGTTTAATTTTTCATGAAATAGAAGGACATCCCAGTCCCTCAGAAAAGGGTGGGGTAAGGGGGGAGGAGTCACAAATAGGGAGTTCAACATTGATAGGGTAAGGAAGGGTTTATATGCCCTGAAGGTGGTAAGTCCCCGGGACCAGATGGCATACACCCAAGGGTTCTGAGGGAATTAGCGGACTTGCTGGTGGGCCCCCTGGTGGACTTGGTGAACACCTCTCTTGAAACTGGACTGGTACCCCTGGGCTGATGAACAGTACATGTAGTGCTGCTATGTAAGAGTGGGCAGAGGGACAACCTGGGTAATTATCAGCTGGTTGGTCTGACCTCGATAGTAGGGAAGCTCATGGAGATCATTCTGAAGGAAAGACTGGTAAACTTTCTTGATGACAATGGACTCCTTAACAATAGGCAGCATGGGTTCATGTCATGATAGTCCTGCCAGACTACTCTGATTGATTTCTTTGATTGGATAACAAGGACAGTAGGCAAAGGCCAAACAGTGGACATACTGTATCCACATTTTAGCAAGGCCTTTGACTCTGTTCCCCACAGGAGACTGATTAGGAAGCTGGAGGACTTGGGGGATGTGGTGAAACTGACTAGATGAGTAAAACACTGACTAAAAGATGGAAGCCAGAAGGTGGTGGTTGGGGGGGGTGGATTTTCGGATGCTAGGCCAGTCACTATCGATCAGTTAATCACTCTTTATTTATCCAGGTGAAACACCATTGAAACAGCTCATTTACAAGGTGGACCTGGTACAGGTCAAGGTATATAATATAAAAAGTTAGATGAACATATAATATAAGGCACAATAAATACAATCTTGCAAATAGGCTATAGCTTGTACAGTTTGATGAACATATAATACAAGGCACAATCAATTCAATCTTGCAATTAGGTTATAGTTTATACATCATATGCAAAAAGAAGAAGAAGGACATGTTTATACATCAATATGCTAAAAAAACAGAAATGAACAGCAGGATGCATGAGTCATTTAATACAAAATGTCAATCTGTAACCACATTTTCCAGGTAGTAGAAGCCATAAGATAGCTGGACACTGGGAGAAGAGGAAGAGCTCCAGAACAGTTAAGCTAGTGAGGGCAGTTGCGTAGTTCTTTAAAGGTCTTAGCAAAGAGAGTTTTGAAGAAGGGTACTTTTACTGGGAGGTCTAATTTTAAGGTTTTTTGCATCATGTTCCAAAGGACAGGGAGAAAAGTGACTTATGGCCACTTTGCCAAAGTGTGTGTTTACCTTAGGAATAACAAGAGAGAAATACGAAATGCTTCTTAGAAGGTAACTCCCTGGTTGACAGAGAGGTAGACAGTCAAAGATGTATTTAGGAAATTTATTTGGTAATGCTGTAAGTGTCCAAAAGGTAGCGTTTTTACGCCATCTGTAACTAAGTGAGTTCCTGCCAAGCATAGAGTAAAGGGTGCAATGATGAGTGGAGTATGGTGCGTTTGTGATAAATCTAATTGCCCAGTGATAGAGGGTGTCAAGTTTCCCTAAAGCCACACTAGTCCCATGACCATACAGGATATTGGCATAGTCTAGGAGCGGTTAAAACGTAGTTTGTACTAGACGTATTTTTGTCTCCTGAGTTAGTAGTTGCTTTATGCGAAAGAAGATACCAAGTCTTTGTCTTAGTCTTTTGGTTAGGTTTTCAATGTGAATTGAGAATGAAAGCCTGTCATCAACCCAAACCCCCAAATACTTGAAGACTGATACAAACTCTAGGGATTCACCAAGCAACGACTTTATGACAGGGAAGGTAAGAGGACCCTTTATAGTATATATACATGGACTTGGAGCAGAAAGCATAATTTGTTTTTTTTAGCATTTAAGAGCAACTTCAGATGCAGCAGGTTTTCCTGTAGACGGTTAAATTCAAGCTGGAGGTCTTTGCAGGCCTGGTCCAGAGAAGGCCTGGCTAAGTATAGCACAGTGTCATCCGCGAACAGATGAATACTAGCATCTGAGACTGCATCATTTAAGTTGTTGATATAGACAGCAAACAACAAGGGTCCTAGTATGAATCCTTGGGGCACTCCTCTTTACACAGTTTTCAGTGTAGAAAGATTACCATCTGCTTTGACTTGTTGGTGGCGTCCAGTAAGATAGCTAGTAAACATCTTGATTGACAGTAGGTCTGCTTCAACAACACGCAAAGTTGTAATAAAAAGGTCATGGTCCACTGTATCGAAAGCTTTATTCAGATCAAGGAATAAGCTGCATATGTATTTTTTATTGTCTAAGGCCATCTGCCAATCATTTGTGACTTCGGCAAGCGCAGAGATTGTGCTATGGTTAGGCCTAAAACCAGATTGGACCTCGTTGAGAAGATTGTGCATATCAAGGTGTTGCCTTAGCTGTAAATGCACTACTTTCTCCAGTACCTTTGACAAAATAGGGAGTAAAGTAATGGGGCAATAATTGTTTAAGACACAAGTGTCACCAGACTTAAAGAGTGGAATCACCTACTCTGTCTTCTATACTGTTGGGATGGAACCCTGCAGGAGGGACAAGTTAAAAAGATGAGCTATCAGAGCAGCTAGAGCATAATATCCTAACTTTTGGTTATACGGCTTATTTAGTCTGCACCGGCACTTTTTCTAGTATCTAAAGCCAGGAGAAGGTCCTCAATTTGCTTTAAAGTGACAGGTTGGAAAGTGAAGGTTGCCTTTTGTGTTAATAGACAATGGTTAAGCCAATCCGGTTTTGGAACACCTAGCTGAGATCAGAGCGAGCTGGCCGGTGAGGCATCAAAGGCTAATTCTGCTGTAGCAAAATGGTTGTTTAGAAGTTCAAGAATAGACTGTTTGTCGGTAAAGAAATCGCCACCCTTAGCGATTTTTAAGGGCAGAA
Source organism: Neoceratodus forsteri (assembly GCA_016271365.2). NCBI lineage: Eukaryota > Metazoa > Chordata > Ceratodontiformes > Ceratodontidae > Neoceratodus > Neoceratodus forsteri. Next base: position 1,406,681,992 of record CM028130.1, on the reverse strand, counting down.
AGGGAGCAGAGGAGTAACCTTCGATGTCTTTTAGAGTTTTCTAAAATTTCTTGGAGTCGTTAGAGGCATTATCAATTTCTGATTGGAAGTTCTTTGCTTTTTCAGTTCTGGTGAGCTTAGTGCACCGATTCCTAGCTGCCCTGAAGGCTGACCAATCAGCTGGGAGTTTAGTTTTCCTTGCTTTTTTCCACAAGGAGTCTCCATGCAATAACACAGCTTTCAATACACCAGTGAACCATGGACATGTTTTCCTTTTGGTTTTGATTTTAACTACAGAAGCATGTTTGTCTAGGGCCCTGAGTACTATTTTGTGAAATTCCTCATTGGCCGCATCCATAGTTTGGGCCAGATAGAAGTCCTGCCAAACAGCATGCTGGAGGTCTGAGCAGAAGGCTATCGGGTCAGAATTCCTCCGAGGGGTCCCACATGTCTCAGTGCTCAGCCCACTGTTATTCAACATCTTCATCAGTGATATGGTAGTTTCACTCAAGAGCAAAATGTGCCTCTTTGCAGATGACACAAAACTCTGTGGGAGGGTGAACACAGAGGGAGGGAGAGAGGACATTAGGGAAGACCTGGCTAAATTAGAGAGATGGTCAGGTATTTGGCAACTAGGATTCAGTACCAAAAAGTGTAATGTAATGCACTTAAGGAAAAAGAACCCAGAAACCACATATTAGCTGGGAAATGTGCAGGTAACCAAGTCAGTGGAGGAGAAAGACTTTGGTGTGATCATCATGTATGATATGAAGCACTCAACACACTGCAAGAGAGCAGTGGCCAAAGCAAATTAGGTGCTAGGATGTATAGCCATGGGTACAACCAGCAGGAAGGTGGAGGTCAATCTGCCACTGTACAAGTCACTGGCTAGGCTGCATCTGGGGTACAGTGTGCAGCACTGGAGCCCTTACCTAAGGAAAGGCATCGGCTTACTGGAGACATCAGTGCATAGAAGGGTGACCAAGATGGTACAAGGACAACAGGGTAGGCCCAATGTGGAAAGACTCAAGGATCTCAAAATGTACTCCCAGGAGGATAGAGGGGAGAGAGGTGACATGACTGAAATCTTTAAATACTTTAACGGTTTTGACAAAGTGAATTCCAAGGATCTATTTAACCTTTTTGGGAACAGGACCACCAGGGGGCATTGCCTCAAACTGGTTGGGTTGGGTGCTTCAAGGGGGAAATGAGGAGGCACTTCTTAACTGAAAGTGTGGTGGCAAAGTGGAAAGAGATGCCAGTGGAAGTTGTCTCACTGAAGACAGTAGTTAGCTTCAAGAGAGGACAGGGCCAAAGGGAAAATTGCATAGGGAGGAGGAAATGTGGGGGGAAGGGGATGTCTAGGGGCATGGAGAAGTGGATAGTGGAAAGGGGTGGATCCCTTGGTAGATACTGAGAAGTCTGCAAACTGGAGCAGACTAGGTAGGCTGTAAGGCCTTTTTCCGCTGGCTATTTTCACATGTTCATACACTGCAGATTTCAGTATATCCTGTGCAGTTGCCTGTTCTTGTTTATGTGCAGATAAGAAACAGCGGAGTCTGATTCAGAGTGATTTGAGAAGCAGTTATGCTTAAAGATGCAAACCTCCATACAGTTAAGTTGACTTATGAAAATTAATCTAGAAAAGGGGTGTCGACATCCTTTATCTAATATAATATCACTAGTATTTTCCAGTGAAGATGTCAATATTATTTATTTATTTAAGCGTTTAACCAGGAAGGCATGCTGAGCAGGCTACTGCTCAATTCCAGATGCATCCTGGGGGAAGGGGGTATACATACACAGTTGAGTGACAAGCGTAATACAAAATGTGACACATAATAAGGACAATTGCTACACATTAGGTCCAAATACAAAGACAGAGTAGATCAAGAGAACTATAAATATTAAATCAGTTGTTTCTGGAAATCCGTTACCTCAATAGTCTTTTTGATCTGACTACATTCCTTAAATAAATAAAGTAACTGAATGAAATACTCTCAAATGTTGGAGGAGTGACTAGTGGGATGTCATAGGACTCAGTAATAGGGCAGATTCTCTTCAATGTCTTCATATGTGACATTGATGAGAAAATGGAAGGAAAGGTATGCCTTTTGTAGGGGATACCAAAATCTGCAATATGGTGGACATTCAGGAGGGGGTTGAGATAATGAGCAGTGATCTGGGGAAACTTGAGGAATGGTATAAAGTATGGTAACTTTTACCTCTATACAGAACAATACAAGAAAATAGTCCCTCCAGAAAACAAAGTCAAGGCTCTTACTCTCACCTGGATGCTGTGTTGTTCGTGTTTGTGGGGCATTGTGGGATAATGGAGGACAGCACTCCACTCATTTTTGTTACCAATTAAAACTGTAGCTGCCTGTGCATTGTAAACAGCACAGGCTAAAAAGGGAGCATTTTAAAGTGGTTTGTTTTAACAGGCATACCTGTAAGTGCCATGGTTAATATTTTAGAAAGGGCTTCCTGAATCTTGCAAAACCAGAAGTGACGCAGCTAGCACTTCTGGTTTTCTGAAATATAAATAGCAGCCTCAACAAGCGGCACTGGACTGAAAGGCTGATACTGGGTGTGTGGCTCAGTTGCAGGGCAATATATCTCTTATATAATCCTATCTCTACCTCTGTATAGAAAAATACAAGAAAAAAACACCTCAAGAAAATGAAGCCAGAGTGCCTCTCTCTCTCTCTCTCTCTCACTCTTGCTCTCACCTGGCTGCAGTGTTGTTGATGTTTTTGGGGAACTGTGGGATAGTGGGGGCAGCACTCCACTTGGTTTTGCCACCAACAAAAACTAGCTGGCTGTGCATTGTAAACAGCACAGGCTAGAAATAGGGCATTTTAAAGCACTGTATTTTAACAGGCACACTTGTAAGTGCCATTTTTAGCATTTTAGAAGGGCTTCTTGAACTTGCAAAACCAGAGGTGATGTGGCTAGCATGTCAGTTTTCTGAAATATTAGCATCAGCAAGCAGAGGTGAGAGCAGGGTGGAGGCAGTGCTCTCAGAGGAAAGCATGTCCGCGGTGTCAGACCGGGATAGCCAGGAGGCCAGGCACTTTTTACAAAGTACCAATGGTAAGCTCTAAGAGATCCAGCTTAAGTGTAGGATTATACATAGCCATGGAGAAAGAAATGGGATTTCTTACCCTAGCAAATTGGGAAACTGGAATACAATGTATAGTATGTAATAAGTTCTGCCTCAGATCCACTACTGACTTTGAAGCCTTCACATATGCACAGTGCAAACAGATAAAAGAATTAAGAATCCAAATACTGAAGCTAGAAACAAAACTTGTGTAACACTGGCACCATTATACCAAGGGCTACTACCCCTGCCTGCTTTCCTGACTGCAGGTCGAGGTGTCTGGGTTTGTGATTAATGGTTACTGTGGAATCCCTACCAACAGTAGAACTACAATTATGGTGCCTTCACCCAGAGTAACACTTCAGTGGGTTAGATCTTAGATCAGTACAGCCCTCTGGGAAGCAATACCTACCCACAACCCCAGCTAGTGACCTTACACAATACATTTTACAAATACTGAATCTGGCATTCGATACACAATTATTTAGGAGCACTAATAGTGGGCTCTATTCACTATGCCAATGTGCCATGTAAACTGGGTGCATTGGCATAGCTATGTCTGAATGCCGTGGAGCAAGGTCCCGTGGACCCCAAGTGGCATTCACTAGGGGGTCACAGGATAGGTATGCGTCCAATCCCTGGCCCCGTGGACAGTGGCATGCCGGCGGTGGGAAGGGGGCATGCCTCGGGGGCTTGCCAGGGGGTGTGCCCGCACACCACACCATTCACAAAGGTGTGGTGTGCTGGATATGGGGGGCGCACATTCTACTTGGTAACACACTGCCTTAAGGGATGCGCACCTCCCCAGGATGCTGCCACCGGCTGCAGCGGTGACATTGGAACACAGCAGACCCCTCAACAAGCTGCCCAAGCCCCTGGAGCCACAAGGAGGGCTGGAGGTGGCTGACCGGGCACCCGCTGATGCTGTGAAGCTGGTGCACAGCATGCTGTCTGCCCATCCAAGCACCATGGGCATAAGGGATCCAGTAGTGGACCGGGACCTGGCATCCCATTGGATGCACGCCCAGTCCACTGAACAGCCCTCCGTGCACCTGCACGCTGAGTGGGGCAGGGCCGCGTATGGGAGCCGTGCAGTGGCTAGTGTCCATGAATATGGCCACCGTGCAACCATCCACAGGTGTGGAGCTGCATGGGTTGGGTGCATGCCTTTGGTGTGTACCCTATGCCCTAATAGTGCATAGATCCCTTTATGCTCATGGAAACCACACTTACCAACAGGGTCTGGACCTCTTGCAGGTACCCTGTGCCCCTGCAAGAAAACAGTTTACCACAAAAGCAGTAACAATATCCTTTTCACTGTACTTTTTGAATGACTTAGTAGCTGGATGCTGGGTAATAATATGCTCATGGGCCAGGTTCAACATCAAACAACATCTGGTTTATTAAGGGGAAGTTAACAAGGGAGAGTCGCAAATTTAGATAGATTATTATGGCACTGTAATTAAACAGATAGCAGTAAGTATTACATCTATCCCAGAATTAGTCAGTTTATCAAGCTGTTGGGTACCCAGGATGTAATAAGGTGCAGGCCTTAAGCATTGCTGTGGGTAGGCCAGTGTTGCAGATGGTTGGGGTCCTTGATGGAGAGAAGGGTGTTATTAGGCAGATAAAATACTTGTAAACAGTAGAATATTTGTATTCCCAGGCTAGATGGCCTGTAACCCCAGTTAAAACCCAACGAGGAATTATAAGACAAATCAGATTACACCATACAGTTATTTAGTTGTTGCAGGGGGCTACCCTGATTATACTCACTGCACCCAGGGTGATTGAAGAAAAGGATGAAGACAGTGTCGTAAGGTGCGGGTGACTTTGTGGACTGAACTGACTGCACAGTAGTGTGACACAGATGTGGGCATAAAATCAGCAAGTTTATTTTACTTCAGCGTCTTTCTTCTTTTAGCAAGACATATTTATAAAAGTGAACTGGTACGACATAAAATAAAAAAAAAAACATAAATGGCAACCATAAAGCATAGAAATCACTGGGCATACATGGCCAGAAAGGGCTAGCCATCCCAGGTATTCTGCTTTAATACCTGGGAGCAATACTCACAACTCCCTAGAGTCTGTCTCCAGAACCAGCACCTATCTGAAGTGGCTTATAATAGCAGCCCTTACTTACCTCCATGGCTCAAGTTGCCAACTTGACCAGAATATCACATACTGTGACCAATACCCTATTTAAATATACTGCCCTCTGGACTCCCTTCCTTCTGTTTTTGAAACCTAGGGAGAGAATTGGCTGAATAGGCACAACCATGCTACAATAATGGTCTCCTCTCATGGTGCATTTAGAGGCAAGTGCTGGAGAGATTGTTACTGAGTTATAGGGGACCCTGCTCTACAGATGACATGGTATAATATCAGTAAAGGATAGTATCTTCTCTGACAATGAAGACCTGTTTGCTTTGTGTATGTGATCTCTTGTATTTTGTTAGGTGTAAAGTAGAGGACAGCGGCCCTGGACCTCTCATAATTCCTGATGCTTTGTCAAATACTGCAGAAACTAGCAGGATGGGACCAGGTAAGATATGTTTGTATGAGTTAGCTATAATGCAAGACACCAACTGCTAATACTTTCAAAGTTAAAGAGGGACTCCGGTGGTTGCAATTGCATTTTCTGTACTCACCAGTTAAGAGATAGTGTCCCGTTGTAGCGAAATAAACATTTGCACCACCATTCTAAGTGAGTTTACACATTTTAAATGTATTAGTTGTCCCCCGCTCGCCATGCGCATTGTCCTGCAGTCTGGATCGGAGCACTGCACTGGAAATGACGTACAGTCCTGATCTGCCTATCAGCTTCAGCCTGTCAATGTATTGAATCCGCGGGAAGCCCGAACACATGTGCATGGCTGTCAAAAGTGTGTGTTCCAAATTGATAAATGAATGGCAATCTTATTTTTTGTTTTTATTCTGGTTGGACTGATTACTAGTGATAGTGTTACAGTGATTTTAGCAGCTGCATTTTCTTGTTCGCAAAGGTTCCTTGTGATTGTTTCCATAGTTAGCGTGATTCAGTTCCTTATGCCTAGTGTGTCTTCATAGCTGAACTTGTGTTTGTGGCGCTGTGGTGATCAAAACATGCAAGTTCAATTTCTGTAGCTAAAGTGACATTTTCACAGTTTTTTTGCATACTGTGAATGTATTGTGCTCATAAACAGTGACTGTAGTCTCTGTCTGTTGACTTTGTGCCCTGAGTAATACTGCTTCAGTGACCTGTTATTCATGTGTGTTTCCCTGTTCAGTTGTGTGGTGAGGTATAAAAGCATACTGTCATTTGAATTCTGAGATATATGGTGCAACTAATTTTTATTGCACTGCATGTGTACATTGCTGATTTTTAAAGAGCAGGTGTGTTGGTATTTTTATGCATTTCTGTAATGCAGTACTGCATTGTGACTGCCATTTGCATCTGCTGAGCACAGTTCACCATAAGGTGTCAACACAGTTTTCCACACAGTGTCCATACTGTCCTTTTTGTTTATTTTTGGTTGCCTTATACTGAGTATATTGGTGTCAGTGACGCTGCAGTGATGCCTTCTTGCTGTGTTGCTGGTAATTGTAGCAACACTCATAAGGATGGTTTCTCCTTATTTACTTTCCCCAAGGACCAACACATAGTTAGGTTGTGGAATAGATTTGTCAGCACAAACGATCTGACTGGAAGAGTCCATCTAAATACAGTGTTTTGTGCTCCTTCCATTTTGAGGAATCTTGCTATGACCCATCTATTCTGATGCAGCATAAATGCATTTTGCTATGTCTGCGGCTGCTACCAACTGCTGTTCCAACAATTCATGCACCAGATACCAGTACTAAGCAGTCACTTAGCTTGTCTGCCATAAATTGCAGTGAAAGTGGTTATATTGCGAATGTTACAGCTCTTCTGATTCTGTGGAGCTCCTGGTCAAGCGACGAAAAAGTGGAGCAGCATTTCATAAGTGTCAGGTTGCATCGGTAAGTCACATATCTGTCCTCATACACCTTTGAAGTACACGTCGTGTACTTCTGTCATTATTGGTATATTACATGTTGTTCGCTGTGTTCCTAGGTAATACCATATGATGTTTTGGAGCTGTAGATTGACAGAAGGGAAGATATGGGTTGAAACAATCGAAGGACAAGGTGGCTGGCTAAGATTAAAGATGAGTAGAGGTGGTGGGAGAGGTAAATAGCACAGAACGGATAACGTCAGGATGAACAAGGAAGGGGAGCAGGAAGTAAATGTTGAGAAATGTGGAAAGTGTGTTATTGTAAGAACAATGTGTTGCAGGAGGAACATGGAGTATACTTTTGGGGCACGCTGTACATAAACAGCAAGCGTTAGACAATACATGGACAAAGCAAGAAATGGCTATCAAGCAATGTACAGTTAACAGTGGTGTGGGTGCCTAATATACCACAAATATTATGTGATAGTATAACATAATTAGTGGGTCAAGGAGGTCACACAGGAGGACAGGTAGGTTGCTTGTGCGAGAAGGAGGTTTCAAGTATGGATAGGGTGCCACAGAGATCAGTGACTGATGGAAAACTGATCTGAAGCGGGGCATCAGAGATTGGATGCCATGAATTGCACAGAAAGGCATTTTTGATGGAGGAGGATTGCAAATACCGCATGCACAGTAAGGGGGTACATAACAGCAACAACAAGGCAGGACCCAAATGGATGAGTTGTAATACCTGATGACCTTCAGTTACTTAGTCAGTGTAGCAATGCAGCACACCATGGCAGCAGGTTGCTGTGACGCATAAGCTGATGGATAATTACAAGGAGGAATATGCTGATGTTATTGTTCAGTTCCATGGTGAAGCAATACAGTGAGTGTGTGGCACACTTATCAATGATACCTGTAGTAAATGACATACACAACATGGCAAGGGAACAGAGATGGTCCACTACAGTGGTGCTTGGGCTAAGTGTGAGTACATGTGCCGATATGTTTAACGATTTTAATCATTACCCTTTGTAGCCAACAAGGAAGACACAGTACATGAACCAAATATTCAAGTATCTAAAGGTAACCAATGAAGGGTGGTAGACGTTATTTGCAGGTATGGTAGTTACTGAAAGTATGCAGCATGTACTCAATGCGTAAGGTGGTAGGCCTTGGGTAAACAATTATAGTGTATAGTGGAGTGTTGTTCTGTATAGAATTCCATCCCTTTCAATATGCTGTTATACCATAGTTGTAAGGACATGGAATGCTGTTGTACCCTAGTGTGGTGCAACAGCATTCTAGAACCTCTATAGATTGCATGATTCATTTTCATTTTGAAAGCTACATAAGTCTCACAGTACTATACACTATAAAAAATACAAGATGAGCAGCTGCATGCACAACCACAGTGTTTTGCTATCTTGGAGTTCTGATTCCTATCGGCCTATTGAGCTTCTCTGTCGAGGTCACAGGGAATGTGAACCCCTCTGTGTCAGAACACACTGGTTCTGAATAGTTTCCCATCCAGTATTCTCTACATAAGCATTACTTCAGTGAGAGGGTGGAGCAACAATGTAATGTATTGCAGGAGGAGGTGTGGGCAAACATAGTGGAGCCTTCGAAGGGCATTGTACAAGCAGAAGGGGCTGTCATGGGAGGAATGTTTGAATGTTGCGTTGCCGTAAGAGTATAGGGAGGTAATGTACTTATTTCATGGAGCATGAAGGTCCTGCTTCAGCAGTCACACTTCCAAGTCCGCAAGGCACGTCACTATCATCATAAAGCCAGTGTGACCATAACTTTGCTGTACCTGTTATTTCAAGATGATTGTGGAGATCATCACCATGATGCTGATGAATGAGGTCAGCACAGTACTGGAAGGAACACCCATCACTTTGAAAGACATTCATTCATCTACATAAATTGTCATCTTCCATGTGATGTACTGAAGGCATTCACATGCATGTTGTTTAACTATCACACTTCCACGTAACACGTCTTACAACACCAGACACGGACATGGCATGCACTCAGCAAATCCCAGAGATCATCAGACATTATCAATGTAAGTATTCACTTTCATTGTTACACAACACATACCCCAATATATCAATTTGCTCTTCATTTACACCCCATTTTTATTTTCATTACATACTGTTCGAATTATGTTCTCCAAAAGCGGTAAATGTGACATAACTGTTACTGTATTTCTCAATGCAGATCATTGAGCAGTACTCGGACAGTGTTGCGGTTGATGTAGATGAGACTCTTTCTGAACAGGATATGACAGTCACCTGCCTTCGGCTGAAGACAGCACACAAGACAGCCTATGTGACCCAACTACTGAACACACATATGTGGCTGAACCCTTGGGGCATCAACAAGTCAATCGTGGGACACAGAAGTCACTGCATCGTTCACCTCATAAAAGTGTCGGTGAGTATGCACACTTCATTCATCTGTGGTCATTTCTTTCCATAATGGTAACATTACCAACAGTTAACAGTGACAATTTCACTGTTCTTGAACCATGAATCATCAGGTGCATGTGTAAATGTTCATGATAATGCACTGTTGAATCATCGCTCTCCTCACCTGAAGGTACAGTAACACTGTAATGTGGTTGTTTGATGGCAACATAATTCTTTGGAATATTTCTGTAGTTCTTACCATGGGTGATGTTTTACCACAATAGTAGTAACATGACACATCCAGTACCTCTGTGCAGAGCAAAGTGGCCACAGTGTGACTTTCAACTTTGAGTGCTTTATAACACTAGCTATTATGTTGGATTCTGCATGTTGGTTCTGATGACACTCACTGTTTTTCCATCTGGCAGGTCTTAGGGAGGAGGTCAACGTGATTCAGAGGCAGCTGGGGGTGGTGTGGGGTGGAGGTAGAAGACATTGTGAGGGACATGAACCGTATGATGTTAGGCAGGGACACATTTGGCCAAACCAGGGTATGGAGGCAGAGGTGGGTAGACTAGGGTGGTTCGGGTGGGTGGGTCATGGAAAGAGTAACGTACAGAAATAGTTATGTAAGGAGGGTGTTGTCCAGAGGGACACAGGAGGGGGCAGCCTTGGGGTAGGCATGACAGTTATAAATCGTTTTTCCATGCTACAATCCTGTGACGAGGTGTAGGAGACAAGTGCAAGGTGGGTGCTGGCCGACAATGAAGTAGTGGTCCTGAAGTGTGAGTGTGTGGTGGAGGCGGGGGATAGGAAAAGGGCCAAGATGAAAAGGAGGGGAGGTCATGTGGAAACTGACACCAGGGCACAACAGGGGGCAGGGTGGGGAGAATGTGCGTGGGTTTGCAGGAGGTACCTCTGATGAAGGCGCACATAGCGCAATTGTGGCACAAGGGGGCAGGACACTGGACAGGCCTGCTTCAATGCTGCAGAAATAATCATAGGGTGGGTGTGGAGGATGGAGTTGTGTATATGCCATTTTCAAGTATGGAGAAATTGTCACAGGGTTGTGTGTGTAGTGGAGAACAGAAGGGGACGGGGACAACATCAGGATAGCAGTAAAATGAAGCCTTCATGTGTTTTCCGATGGCAGTTGTCTGAACGTGGAACTCAGGGTTGGAGTGGATGACTTTTGGTATCCAGACTGTGGGTGGTGCAAGGAGTGATCTGTGGGCCATACACAGAAGAAGGAGTCTTGAATGCTGAACGTGTTAGTATTTGGGCAGGGGAGTTGAAGGAGTCCCTTTAGGGTGACTCCATCATCAGGGGCTAAATATATACCAGGCCTATCTGTTCACAAGGCCAAATTACAGCAATACTGAATGGTAAGGGAATGTAGGGCATCCACAGAGTTTGTTGTTTTCCTGTGAACACACGATGTGGATGGGAGCAGTGAAGTACGACTACATGTGACATTCCAGTTGTTTGCCAGGAAGTGTTGCACTCCATAGGATGCTCAATGTCATTTTGGGACATAGTGACAATAGAAAGGCACAGTGGGGACAACAAGCAAAAGGAAGTACAGTAATTGGTGCAGCAAAAAAGAAAACAGCAATCAATTTGTGGCTAGACAGCCACGTTGCTGTACCATGGATGAGTCGGATGCATTGAGGGAGAAAAGTATGGCTATGCAAGCTTACAATGCTCAACTGTGGTAAGAGAGAGGGGGCAGTATTAGTTACTGGCTAGGAGGGTCATAGGGGTGGAAAGGGGTTGCCACGGCAAGGATACGTAGTCAGCAGTCCACTGCGTTTTATTCACTGTGATTGTGCCACTGCCACTGCCCCACCCCCACCCCCCACTTACACATACCAACTCCAGGTCACAGTTTGTTTGGGTGGTGGGAGATACAGTAAGTGGGACAGTGTTGCCATGTCCCAGTCACATCCATACCACAGAGTCTTTGCACTGTTGTGTTCAACACTGTATTTTGCTGTAGGGTCTAGGAGCATTAAGTGCATATGTTTTCTCTTCACACAACCCTTCAACAGTCATCATGACAACCCTTACTTTATCCCAACATCATTGTGCAAAGTGGGTACACACCACACAGCCCCAAAGCCTCAATGCCCAGGCAATCACCTTTGCTGACCCTACACCCAGCACACCCCAGTACCGTACCACCGATGCCGGCCATTCTGATTTGTTTACATTGCCTCACCCCAATCCCCACTAAAGTTTTCGCGTTATTCAGCATAGCCATTTCCTCTATGGTCAGTGTCCCTCCTTCCCTAGAAAATGTAACAGTCCACGCAGTTCACAACTGTGATGTTGCACATTCTCTTCTGGTACACTTATTTCTGCACCGCATAACACAGCACTGTCTCTGACTTCTACTGCCACACGTAGGCTGTTCCTTGACTGTGACACCATCCATCTCCTTGCCAAACAATGCGGACACCCACAGCACCTCAGAGCACCCTGACGGGCATCTGCCATAGCCTGCAAGGGTGCTCTATATAAATGTAGTATGCAAAGCTGGGTGATTGGCTGTGGAAAGGAGTACAGTTTGGTGTTGGTAGTATGGCCTTGAGAGGACAGTGGAGTAATGGCATATTTCTATGATGGGGATTTTATCTTTTTTGTACTTGCTCTCACCCCAGCACAGCCATGAAATTACATGAGCATGGCTACCCTATACACGTCAGCCGCGCGCATTCCCACTATTGTTCACACCAATAGTATTTGTAGTCTGCAACGGGGGTCTGTATTGCACCATGAAGACCCACTATCACTACCCAGGGAGAAGAAAGCTGTCCTCCAGAGGCTCGATCATTCTCTCTACCTTGCCAACCCATCAGCCCAAGGCTCATTTATGAACATCAGTCGCTGTCGATGTGTAAGTTGTACCATCCAGCGCCTTAAACCGTCAGTGACACCATGTCGCAAAATGATATTGTACGTGTGTACTTTATGTTTGATTATATGGAATAACATGGTTTGTGGACATTGACACAAAGTCAGACAAATGTAACAGCACAATCATTTGCTGTTTTCACAGCCCTGCAGATTCACCCACGATGTAGGGATGCAAGCACACAGACTGAACCACTTTTCCAACCAGTGCATACTTCTTCTCCAGCATACACCTCCGAACCTGAGTCTGACTATGAATTCCATGATGATGTGAAAGATGCCACGTACACTCCCACCGCTAGTAAAACAGACAGCAACGCATATGAAACGCCACAGAAGCAAAGGTGATGTGTGTTGCAATTTTGCATTCTTCATTCATATAAATATTTACCATAGCTACATGTCCATGGTTATGACCTAAACGTGAACTGTAAACACATGCTTACATTTCAGGGCAGCTGATATATCGGTCTCAGCAACATCAAGGGAGTCTGTGTGGAGGGAACGTAAGTTCCTTGTCTTTGAGTCAAGCTTGATGCAACTGTTTGACATTTGTCTCCAGTGCCATGCACGTTCATCCGCGACGGTTCAGAAAATCAAAGGAACCATGGCTGTCATTAAGCAGCAATGTCACGAATGTGGTTACAGCAGAGTATGGGCCTCCCAGCCAGCAATTGGACAATACCCAGCAGGAAATGTGTTACTGTCTGCCACTATTGGTTTCTCTGGATTATCACCACTGCAGACACTACGTGTACTGAGGCAAATCAACATTCAGTGCATATCAGACACAACATTCTATGAACATGCGAAACAGTTTGTTCAGCCAACTATTATGCATGTCTGGGAAACAGAGAAAAGGAAAACTGTCAACAGTATCAAAGAACAAAAGCAGATGTTATCCTAGCTGGTGACTGCCGATGTGACAGCCCGGGTCACTCTGCTAAGTATGGCACATATAGCCTCATGGACATGGAACATCGAAAAATAATAAGTGTTACTCTAGTGCAGGTAACCAAAAAAAATTAAATAAATTGGGAGCAGTATAATTTGTGAAAATAACAACCATTTATGCATACTGACTGTTGATACATGTCTCTACAGAGTAACGAGGTATCAGGTGCTTATCACATGGAACTGGAAGGGATGAAAAGGGGGCTGACAGAAGTTTGGAATGGTGGCTTGAACCCGGTCTGTATCATTACTGATAGGCACCCTCAGATCCAGAAATACCTGCGAGAAAAGGAGCCAGCCATCACCCACCACTACGACGTATGGCACTTTGTGAAAAGTATGTTGTTCAGTATTGTACAGTCTGCAGATGTCCGCAGTAACATACATTTCTGTGGCAGTACTTGACACATGGTGCTGTGCTGCACTGTTCACAGTGTGCCTCTAGTCAAGTACAGACTGTTTTCAAACACTATGTCTTACGCCATTGGTCTGAAAGGAGGAGGAGAAGGACTGAACACACAATGGCTGCTCTCCTTCTCCGCTGTCATAGGTGCAAGGTGCATGGCACACCACAGGTATGGGGAGTCTGAGGGGTGACTGCTGCACCCCGACTGAGGGGTCATCGGGACAGCAAGGTTCATTCAGTCATGCACCCATATCAGCAGATGTCCCTAGGAGGATGTGTGATGCTGGGTACCATAGGGGCCACCAAGAGTGGTTCCAATGCTGGCAAGAGGTATGAGGATGCACAAACTGTTTAAAAAAAAAAAAGAGAAGGCCGACCGTACCAGCGGTTGTATTAACACTTATGACAATGGCGACCTGGGTTCAGGAACGGATCCAGTTCATCGGTGGGACTGCTGGAAGGAGAAGGATTGAGCATCCCAAGGACTGCTCTCCTTCTCTGGGGGTTGGTGGCTATGCGCTCGGCACAGGAGCGACACCTGACCGAGGCTGGGTTTGTCAACCTCGACCAACACTAGGTTGATTATCTCTGGGGCGGAACAAGTGTTGGCGTGATTGCACGTGTGTGCCTCACCTTGCATGGTGCAAAATCATCTATACCTGTTGCCTACATAAAGCCCTGTGCCTGGGCTTCGATTAGTCTGCAGGTCTCAACATGTCCCAACTGATACTGGTTTTGCAGTACTGCTGCCCTCTACAGTGCTGCAACCACGCACCCCGGGGGTGTTGGGCAGGGTTAACCGGGGGAGCATGGGGTGCTTAGTAGGAGGTGGAGGCCATGGGGATGCCATCAGTATGGCACAAACAACGGTAACAGGCAAGGGTAAAAACAATGTAATAAAAAAAAAGGTATGTTGATGCAACATACATGTGAGTACATTCTTCTGTTTTATGGGATGCGACTATACGCTGTATTATTCATTAAGTGTCAGCATTGCAGTGATATCTAGTTTCTTCATACCAGGGTACTGCATGGCAATATATGGTGTCACAGCACTGCAACACAGCGGAACATAAATGCTGACTTTGAACACGCATACTAACAACACACTCTGTTTGACAACTGTTCTCTGCCATAATAGGTATAATGAAGAAGCTAGAGTCACTATCATCATGTAAAGGTTGTGAGGTGGTCCGCGAGTGGTTGAAGAGCATTAAAATATGCTGTACCGGATACCACGCTCAACAATCGGATGGTAACGGGCAGTCATGCTTGCAAAGTTGCAGTCCATTATCAATCATGTACAAAATATACATGAACATGAAACGTACTTGTTCCCATCATGTGCTCATGGTCTGCTAGTTGAGTCCACAAGGAAGCGCAAGTGGATGAAGCCCAGTAAGTGCTATGGTGACAGTTTGTATGCTAATGTTTTATGCAATACTTGTTCTGTGCTTTGGCATGGATGATACTGACAGGACCACCAGGGATACATAACATCACTGGCAGTATATTGTACATGTCACAAGCATAATTGTTTGAAACTGCTAATGCTGTCTCTTTTCTGCACTATGAACTGGCTATTTAGTATTTTTCTCTGCAACTATTTCATACTCATGTCACTGCTACGACATTCCGTCAAGCATCTGTTGATTTTCCAGCCCTTGACGTGACACAATTTCAGAGTCTCCTCAGCAGTGCTCTGAGCAATCACATCGCACCTCCAGTTATTTCTCCCAGTCAGAAGTGCACACAGGCTAACCGAAGTGTGTCAGTACCCACCCAGCCGCAAAGGAGAGGAGAAATGGTGTTGCATGGTCAATGACTTCACCCCAGGACGGCACCCACCAACCTGAAAGTGTCCGTGACCCATTGCTGTCTGCGTGGTGCTAGTTGCGTGGTTCACTGACTCAGCACACTGCGCCACCGCGCTGACCACTGTACTTAATACTGACCAAGAGTAATAAGCCTTGGCACAGTTACGCTGTTACAGCAACACATACAGAAGACTGCATGGCCAACTATGCACAACCACTATGTGTTCTGCCACACGGGTCTTCATTCCGTGTCACCATGACAGCAAAGATGGAGATGCCCATGGCATTCAGAAGCCAGAGGTCACAGACCACAGAGGTTGTGCATAAAGTTTCTCTTCCATTTCTCTTGGCATACTATACAGTACTATTATCTGAAATGTGTGCATTTTGGTTTTTTATTCTCTTTTTTATGATAAAAGTGACTTGTCAAGTATCTACAGATTATAGACTACTGTCTCACCACAGAATTAATCAGATGAAAGAAACAATGTGCCAGCATTCCAAGAGGTTCTGCTACAGCACTGACATCAGTTCTGCAACAGAACAACATACTGATGTCAGTCGTGCAACAGACTAAGCATATTCAAGACATGGAATTACATGCATAACAGCATTCCACTATACAGAATAATGTCTTACTGGATGCCCGCAGTCAGAGAAGCAGAGTATGGTTTGTGTGTCACTACTTGCATTACTGTTCATTGCTTTTATTGTCGCATTTGAAAATGTGGACATGATATTATCATCTACCATAGTTCGTAGAGACTTGCAGAAACTGTCACCGTACCACCAAACATCATCCTTAGAAAGCTTTCATGCCCTAGTGATACAGTATGCTCCAAAAAAGTTGTGCCTTCACTTACAAAGGCATACTAACCAGGTGATAAACATATAACATCACTGTGTCTTTCATTCCTTTGTACCATGAACACGTGCATGTTTTCTGTCTGTTCATGCCATGGTGGTCTGCTTTATCTGCATGTACATCAACATGCTCCTGTTATGAATAAGGGTTAAGATCATTATTACTCATGTAAAGTGGTATAGCGTGCAACCTTTGTTTATCTCCTCTTCAACCCATCCATTAGGGTGACAGCACGCTTAAGGTATGGCTCAGAGCTGCACACAATGCTGCAGATGCATGAGTACTATTGACATGAACATGAGCAAGATCACCTGTGTTCGCCTTTCAAAACACACATTGACATTCAGCATTGGTTTATTTGCTTTACCACCGCCTCCTACCATGGACATTGTTGTTCATGTTTATTGTTACCGTGACCCATAGGTCTTTGTCATCGCCAGTGATCCACACCGTAAAGCGACCATCCTGGCTGTATTCCCACCTTTGTTTGTTTCAACCCACGCACAACCGTAATGTTCTTTGCAATGAACCACAGCTCACACCTCAGGGTCAGCACTCAAGATTGCTTAGGTCACCCTGCAGTACCTTGCATCCATCACCTCCAGCCACAACTTACACCATTTTGGTTTCATCTGCGAATAAAGACTTACTCGCCGCAACATGCACAATGTTGGACAGTAAGCCACTGAATAATAGTGTCCCCGGCACAGATCCCTGTGGTACCTCAGTCATCACTGGCCTTGTACTTGACAGCTGCCATGCAATCACCACCCTATGTCACACATCCATAGTCCAGTGAGGCGCAGTATGGACCATGGTGTGGCCATGCGTACAGCGATGAAATGTACCTTACCACCCTTTTGTGGATACCATCTGTCCATGGTGCCATGCCCACCCATACTGCATTCACATGTGTAAACAGGAGGTAGATGAGAACAAGTTCCACCCAGTGAAGTGCTACAGGGTCGGCTAGGGTGGTGGTCGCCACCCCTTGCTGCCCCAGTGTGAGTAGTGGTGCTCTGTGACTATCTTATTCACAGTTTAATGTCCATTGTGGAGCATGTGCATGACTGAATGGCGCCACCGGGCTCCTAAGCACTCCGAAACTGTGCTGTGCAACTGGTCACACCATCAGTCACATGTTCCCTCACAATGTACTTGCTAACATAAATGTGAGTTCACTGACCTTCATGCTGGTTTCCACCTATGTTCAATCACTGGTCAACTGAGTACCCGATCAGGACAGTATTCTTCATCTGCACGTGTTGACATGCAACATTACATGTAGCTGTATGTCACGATTCACAATGGAAAAAAGAAGAAACAGATAAGAACAAGATTCTTAACCTACTGAAATGAAAGCTTCATTGTAAACTGTGTAATCCATTGCTGTTTGTTCTGTAAAACAGGATAATTCTGGCTACATTGCACTACAATACCAACTCAGACAGAGAGCAGGCTGTGACAGCAGATGGTCAGAGGAAATTTACCATTGATATTCCCAAGTACAAGGGCGGTCAAGGGGTCGTGAGACTGACAAAGACACCAACATCATATGGTAATTGACATATATTTATTTTTGTTACGTGCACAGAAAGCACATCACGATGTTCATGAACATTTTTGCAACACTTATAACAATAGGATACAAAGTGTAGTTTTGATGACAGTGACATCAAAAAGTTGAAGTACTGATAACTTCATAGCAACATAAAAAGTAACGCATTAAAATTTGTTTATTATGCAGCTTTTGTGGATAACCTTCTAGAACAACTGGTGATGAATGTCCAAAAGGGAAAACAACAGATGGAGTGGATCAACCGAGAAGTCCCGCCACCGCTAACATCCGGTTCCCTGTAGTGGAAAAACAGCAGCCATCGAAATATGGTTGAAAACAGAGATTCAATTGTTAACCGTTGATCTATGGTGCTAGAAGGAACTGACATACTGGTCTGAAGGCCACCTCTGCCGAATTGCATGAACCGCACATGCTGGAATCACAACACGAACTCTTCGCCAAGCCATCCCCAGCACCATCGCACAAAGCTGCGTAGGCCAAAAATCTGTGTCTGCTATCAGAAAACATTGAAAGAGTTTGTTACTTAAGATGTTGACATGTTGAGCACAAGCAATCATTGCATCACCTGAGTGACGCGGTTGTGCCACATTACATCAGTAAATCAAACTGACTTTGTAGCTACTGTTACCATGTAATTGTTATGCATGCCACAGTACTGTTAACAACACTTGCAATAGTTTCAATAACTGTTGTTAGGTGCATTGCTTAAGCCACCAGCAGTTTGGTGAACTCTTCAAGGCAGATGTGCACCATGGTGTAAGTGGTTACTGGAATGATGCCCTCCACACACAGATTGCTATGTCATGGTATCACTGTGCTCCATTTGCCACTATTCATCCTTATGTGCTCCACCAATTTCCTGTGACTAGCCTCTTTCTGTGTATGGGGTCTATAAACAAACACAGACAGATCTTGGTACCTTTCTGGGTGTAGCTGGACCCAGATGACTTCAAATCTGCCGTCCACAACTGACTCCCTATTACATGTGATCCTTCCCCTTTCATACATGGCCACCCCTCCAGCCTTAGCCTTCATGTGTAACCCTCTGGAATACTTTGTACCATGTGATTGTTATGTCCCACCCATGGGGCCTGGTTGCATACATCTCCGGAATGGCAGTCATGTTCACCTCCACCATCAATGACTGTAATTCTGCGACCTTACTCCCCAGCCTAGTTCTGTTTCTTTTCTTTTTTAATTTATCACTTTGGTAACCCGCTACGTGCAGTAATCACAGGGACTTTTTTCAATCATGACCCATTTCTACTTAAAGTATTTTCACCACTGATCATGGCCTCCATACTGCTCCTAGCCTTCCTGCTTATTCAACATTCAGTTGAACCCCTTTCACCTAAGGTTGTATGTATCCCACTGCTGTGGAGAGGTCCCTGGGACCCCTGGTCCTGCCTATTACCAGCTGCAATGCCTATTCTCTACCTACTTAATGTATACCCTCTATTGCTGTAATCCTACATGTTTGGTTTACAAAACCTGTGACCATGACTTGTTGTGGTGTACCAGTACCCTACCTAAAGATCTGTGTTATCCCATGTACTACTCCACTTGCAGTCATGACTGGCATGCATTGTACTGAGATGGTATCTTTTATGGAACACCTTCTCATCCATCTTATATACCCTGAAGCATAGAAACAGCTCTATAATTAGGGCTCTGTTGTGCTTTTCCTGCTCACCCTTTCTTGCCCTTCTCCCTCTGCCCTTCAACCTGCAATGCTATGTCATCCACCGTGTCCTACCTCCCGTTTGCCTCCTCTGACCTTTGCCCTGTCCTCTCCCCTCGCAAATATGACCAGGGTAATGACCACCACCACTGAAGTATTTTCTTTCTGTGTAACCTCCGCTTTGCAGTCATTTGTTGGTCCGTCCACCATGCTACCACCTCATCTGCTAGTAGTTCACCTCCATGTTCCCTGAAATGTGTACCTCCCACACTGAGACTCCACTACTGTCCCTATCTTTACCATACCCCAGGATGCTTGATGCTTCCCTTGTCCTCTTATTTCCCTCCACAGTGGATTACTGCTGTATAACTACCAATACATGAAGGTTATGTGGCTGATGACTTATATTGGCTTAGGGCACTGCTTGACATTTCTAGTCATGCATGGACACATATAAGTCATTATTGATGATTGTACCTGTTGCTCACCTACATTCAGCTTGTGGATGGTTGGCTGGCACAATGACGAGACACATATTCTGCCACAACCATTGTCAAATCAGTCCCTCCAAGTAAATTCTGCACTACTTATCCCACTGAGACCACAGACTTCCACATTGTACTGAAAGGCCTTTGTTATTGCCTCCTATCTCCCCTGCGGAAACATTAACATCCATCCTCTGTCTCAGTCGCTATGGATAGTCATGTCTGGATGAAGTTGGACCCACAGTTCTGTTTCTCTGTGCCATGTCTTTGTGCACTATCTCACTCTAATTAGAAATCAGTATTTTATGTCACCCTCCATCCATATGGTATTATAACATACATTGGTCTTCCCTCTCCCCAAGGCTGAAGATAACTCCTCACCTACTAATTGTCTCATACTGTATATCCTCACCACTGTTGCTAAGGTCAGAGAACATCTGGTCTTCTCAGATGACCTCTTTTCTTGCTGAGTCTTCCTTCGATGCCCTTTAAAAACTTACTTTTAAAACAAGTACTGCAGTGTGACAGAACTACTTAGGCTCACTGAGTCCATCATTACCATCCAGGACAATGGCCTCAGCATCCGTGATATGTTTTGCCAGCTCTCCAAGCTTTCCAAGACAGTCTCCGATTCCCTCCTTTTCTACCATCGCACATATGCTTGTTTGTCTGTTGCTGTAATTACCTGGCTTACAGATTGTGTGACAGTCACAACACAATTGTTCAGCATTCAGAATGCAATCTCACCACCCCCTCACAATCTCCAAATGCTTCCCACAGTGCTCTGTGCTGTGCCCAATCTTTTCTCGCCATCTTCATACATGACCTTCCCTCAGTGTGCCACCCTTCTGTTCACCTGTGGCAAAACCAACAGTGATGTAGCAACCACCATTCAGCCTGACTTACAAAGCAACATTCTTCCTCCTACAACTCACTGTTGTGTGCCTCACATTACTTTCTGTGTGCTAGGTGGTCCTGCTACAATCATCCATTACTTGTTGCAGTGTGAGCCATCTTGTGTGCGATCAACCTGTGGCAGAAAACCTCCGCCTATAGTCTGCAACGGTACTCACTTTTTGCAACTTACTACCACCAACCCCCATTCCATCCTCTGTGCAACAGTGTACTCTCACTACTGAGTCGCTATTGCTTAGATGTTTCCCATGGCATTGTTCTGTACATCATGGACATGTCCATAATGTAGGCTAACCAGTTCCTCGATGCATACTACCACCGCATTCTATCATGAAAGGGCTCTGTCTGGGACCCTGTTGTCTGTCACCTTCCTCTGTCTTGTTTCTTGTGATGAATGCTGGCTATCACTGCATAATTCCCTGCTGTGGTGCTGTAAGTCTGCTGCATACAACACTATTCCCTCCTGTCATGCTGTACCTCTGACATGGTCCGACACTATAAACAGCATTATGGAGTGATCATGCAGTGGAAGAAGTTTGTACTCCAAACCTTGCCGACACCTCCTACAAATCCACAGGTCTCCCCATCCCAAGCTCAATGCCTGTATGCCCCCAACCCAGTCACCCACCTTCCAGCACCTTACTTGATTGCAGTGGTTATTGGGTCACCCTCAATCTGTAATGCTGTTATAACTAACGTTGCACACTTGTTACACCTTCTACATTGTATTCTCTCTGAGTATTTCATCAGTATCTTGAACAAGTTCAAGCTACTTTTTTCTAGCAAGATCGCAACTACAAAGATATGTCATTACTGTTTCAAAAACATGTGTCTGCTAGCGTATCAGTGGGGTTAAAGAATGTTATGATTGTATCCATCTAGCTCATACCACTTAATTTTCCGCATTGTCATTAATTCTGCAGACTGTGATTGCCTGTAATGAAATTCTATATCTATATTGTGTGCGAAATATCTGTATATTATAGTCACGTTCACTGAACACAAGGCTGTGACCGTAACATGAGCAAGTTCATGCTCATCATGACCTGTGTGTGACGCTTGTCAATAAATAAAAAAACAGTGGTCAGACATGTCCCCGAGACAAAGCCAGTGTCCCATTATGAAGTGACTGTCAGCACTGTGTTACCTTGGTTGACATTAATAAGTTCACTTACAGTTCTTCACAGAACATGATAATTTCAGAGAACTAATACTACTGTAATATATACAACTGAAATATCATCACTCTCAGCGGTTGCTAACATTGAGCAGTGCTAAAGAGCAATATTTAATTTTGTTTATTGCCGATTGCCATTTCGAAGCATGTTACACACATTCTCCATATATTGATGAAATTCAATAAACGTGAACATACATTTTGTGGTTGATTGTTTCCATATTCATAAATGTGTTGCTACTTACTCATGTTGTGGTACCTGCTCATTGGCATGATATTGCCCGTATGCAGCCTCCACAGTCTGCAACACCCAAATACTGAGACACACAGGTTCAAATCCAGGATGTTGAGTTATGCAGGGTGGCACATCGGAGTCTGGCAGCAGTTCTGGTGTCTCATTTAGCTTGTCCACAACTCTGGCCACCTCTTGACAGCATCTGCATTCTGTTTCAGTGGGCATGGGCACACAATTACCACACCGACACCTGCAGCAACAAACGTAGTCAGGGCAATGTGTCATGAAAGGAGGCCAAGGGCAAGGGCATAGTGTGGCATGACAACCAGGAATTCATGAAAATAATGTATCGATGTACTGAAATATTTGATTGCAAGTCACCTCTTACATAATTGCATGCTGCCACCATCTTCCTCCTAAAGCAGGTCAGCATTCAGTGCTGTATGAAAATGTGTGATGTGCTAAGTACTCATTTGGCGGTCATCACACAACATATGGTGTTGCAACAAAGGGAATCATGAAGTAATGAATAGTGGTTGCCACACATGAGGGTGCTAGGCTAAGGAGATAACGCAATGACCAAATGTGCACAGCTGGTTCAGTTCAAGGGTTGCAAAGTCAGTAATTGAAAATAGTGGATGACCAACAAAGCAGAGGCTCAGAAGGAGATGACATAGGGGGAGAAGGCAATCTTTCAGTATATGTCTGAGCAAAGGGACATGAAGGAAGGGATTCTTGGGTTACCAATGGGGTGGACTGAGTGACAGATAATGGTGGAAAGGCACAGACATCGCATGAATACTTCTGTTCTGCCATCACCATGGAGGACAGGTAACTGCCTTCCGGATGGAAACAGGAGCTGGAGGAAGGGGAACAGCAATGTATTGATTGTGCAGTATACAGTGATGGATAGTCTGCTTCCATTGAAAGTTGAGAAATCAGGTAATAAAATAACTGGCTACCTGAGGAGGTGGCATGGACAATTGCACACCAATGTAATCTTTCACTATAGTGAGACGTGACAACAACACACGACTTGCGAACAGCGCATGTACTGGCCTTCCACACATCCAGATTATGTGTGGAGGTTAGACAGTTACATGGTAACAAAGAGATAAACAGTTGGTTATCACAGGACTCTGTTCTGGTGCCACTGTTATTCACTGTGTTGAATGAACTTGGTGGTGCCATGAATGGTAAAATATCACTATTGACAGATGACACCAAGCTGTGTGGGATACAGTGGACATAGCTGAAGTGATACAGGAGCAACAGGATGCTGTTGAAAAGATGGGAGCTGGTCCCGATCTGACAACTTGACTATATGACAAGAGATGCACACTTATGCAATTAGGAGACAATAATTACAGCTCAGAGTAGTACCTGGGTGGAGTTACGGTAACTGCAACAGAGGAGGAGAAACACCTTGCAGTGATGATCACTGCTGGTCTGAGGCACTGCACGCAGAGCATGACAGCAGCAGCAACATGAAACAGTATGCTGCAATGCATAGCTAGGGTGGTCAGTGTTAGGAGACAGCAGGTTATACTGCAGCTATAAAAAGTCACTGGAAAGGCTAACATGTAAAGTATGTAGTTCAGTAATGGTGCACACACATGAAAAAGAATTTCAGTGATGGAGACAATTAAAAGGAGGAATAGAACGAGGAAGGGCTAAATTACTGATACCCAACACATAAAGGTATATGAGTACAGGCAGAGGATATTACTATGTACTCACTGCAACACAGGATGTACAGAGGGACATGACTGGTAGCGTGAGAAGCAACTATTACATGACAATGCATAGTCTTAAGCTTCATGGTGTGACTTTTAGGGTGAATGTCAGCCAGCATTTCTTCACAGAGATGGTGGTTGACATTTAATATGCTGTCATGTCAATGAACACAGTGGTTTTTGGTAACAGAAGCTGGGAAATTCATAGGGGGGAGGAAAGGATCATGTGTAGGCACTGTTGTACAATAGGGGAGTGAGGACAGGCACATTACAGGCAGATGCACACCCTGAAATACAAGCACACTTGACAGATGAAATGGCCTTCTGCAGGCTTCTTGGTACCTCCGTATCCACCACCCTTCACTGTAGGCCTACAATTACGCAGCACATACTGTCACAGAACTTTACAGAGTGGAAACATGTGGTGCACACACTGCTCATGATGCTCCTGCAGCGGTGAGGATGCAGTCCATGATTTGGTAGTTGGGTGGTTAGTTAATGCACTGCTGCCAGGAACACATACCAGTGGACAGGACACAGGGGAAATTCATGACCTTGTATGGAATCACTGTTTATTGATATATCACTTACAGGCTCACTGAGTAGCTGTTTCATAACAAAACAGGACATGGACACTTTGCAATACTGACATCAGCATGTGAAAAATACTTACTGGAGTGTGCCACATCACTGTGATAATATTATGTCCATTTTCTGATAGGCTGCATGGCAGCACCACAAAACACATGTAAGAACAGGGGCATCCTCACAAATACATTACAGCCACCTATACAGAACTGCACCACTGTGTATTGCTCCACTCATATGACAATGTATGCATAACACACATGAACTCTGTACACCTGCATGAAGCTATCTGTCGCATACTATGGGGGGGGGGTGTATGTGTGTGAATATGCCTGACTGTGTGTCACATACCACAGGTGTCATTAGACTTCAAGGGTGTACAAAACAAGCAAGTTGGGGTGCAGGAACAGCAACGCAGAAGGTAAGTAGGACAACATAACACTTACCAGTCAGTGTTATCAGTCCTACTGTAACTGCCACTTTCTGATAATGCTGACGAAACACTTATTGATTCATTGCTGCTATAAACTGGATCAAACATGTAGGACTGCCAGCATTAATGCTTCCATCAACATCTGAGGCCGATCCCATCGGAGAAAAGGAGCTGAAGATCAGTGCTACTTTGGGAACTGCCACTGCTACTCATTTTTAAACCACTGCAGTTCCCGCTGTCGCTCAGGTGCATACGTCACCACAGAATCACACATCAAGATGACGCGCTGGACGCACGCTGTCACCAGCTTCCAGGTAAGCACCAATAAAACTGAATAAATAAATGCATTTGTATATTTTCTACTCAAAAACGTTATTGCTGCTGCTTCTTGCACCACACAATTGATTTAAAGTGCCGATACAGGGCTCAGTACCGGAGGCCCTCTTTAATCTCCAGCTGGATAGGTGTTGTACATCCAGGCACAGAGTATTATCCTACTGCTTACCTGGCTAGTCTATTCAGTTTGTTACTATTTGGCCAGCATGTTCCGTTCTCTGCTTCTACAGACATATGTAACAGTCTGTAAGATCTTTGCAATGTATCCGACTGTTTTAATGTTTGTATCGTCTTAATAAGTCAAATCAATAAAACTTATTAACCACAATAATAGCAGCCCTTATATACCTATTTACAAACCCATGTGACCTTAAGCCCACCCCATCTAATGATTCAAACTTTTATTTTAAAGAATACAGGCTGTTTTTACTTCAATCATTAATTAACAGAACTATTATAACATATAAAGCATGACACTGAAAATAAATGCTTTTTCATTGATATTTTAAAAGAAACCTCCCAGAAGACTTCATGAATAATTAAAGAGCTCCACCTCCATTCAAACGGTCCTGCCTTGAACTGTATAAATACAGTAACTACAATGCCAGCAGGCTCCTAAAGGAGTCCTGAAATTATACAGGGAAGAGCAGACCAGAGAGAGGGGTAAGTGTAGCTCCTTCCATTAGGGCCATTGTTTCACCTAAATTTAAATGTTTGAAAAAGAAATAACAAAAACCACTTGCTTCAGTTTCTTTGGGCAGGCAGTAATCATTATTTTAAAGCACTGAAAGTAAAATACATAAAGGTGAAGTAGAAACAGGAATACGAGACCTGAGACGCCGAGGAGAGGAAGCAGATGCCTATCTTGCTCACCTCCCTCGGTTCTCTGTTTCTTGTTCGGCTCATTCATTATTTTATTTTTATATTTCTTTTATTTCTCCTTAGAGGTTGCAAGGACACAACCCATGCAGCTTGAGTCAGCAGGCAAGCCACAAGGCACTGCGATGGCTCCAGAAATGGCCTGCAGAAGTGGCCGGCACCCAAAGCAAGACAGCCAAGCTGAAGGAAGGTCCCAAGACCTGACAAACAGCTTGCAACACAGAGCTAGGCAAATACGCAGCCACCTATCCTAACACATAAACAATATGCAAACATCTGCCTGAAGTGCTAAACACCCCCTACAGTGTCCACCCACCAACAGGAGCCTCCATTACAGTCATTCACCCTTACCTTGAAAGCACACTTTCCCACAACGCTGTACAGACCTGCAAAAACAAGGCATGTCCCTGAATCAGCCAGCGGGATGCTCGGGTGCACTGCAGTCTACTGGCTTGTTTCTTTCACTACCCAAACAGAAATACTTTCTGCCACAAAGAAAATCTGTTGTGCCTCTTTAGGCAGTATTGTGTGCAATGTTTATAATAAAGTTGCTACGCTCAGTTTTCATGGAGCGATCGCACTACCGCAAAGCTCCATGCACACATTCGTGCAGCGCACATGTGCGCACTATCGTGCAGGTCCATTGCAACATAAGCACAAATGGACATACTCACCATTACTGGGGCAAGTGTTCAGGCTCTAAAACTGATGGAGAAACAGAGGAATAAGGATAGAGAGGATACCCACAAGTGGTCAAAGTGTGGGTAGGGAAAACACAGGGATAGCAAAGGAGCATAGAAAAGCTCACAAGGATAGCACTACTGGGCTACTGTTACAACAGAGGTAATTATGCTAAAGAGAAGGAAACATGACTCCTAACAGCCCAGCTACTTTACAGCTGCCTCTGCAAGGGCCAATTAACCAGTAGCCAAACAATCACCACTGGTCAAACAGTCACATATATTCAGGCAATATTTCTCATCACAGGGTACCCTGTGACATTCCTCCCCACCTAAGAGGGGAACCACCTCTTGGTTGTCCAAAACCTATACTTCTTAAAGACGGGGGGGGGGGTTGTTGGAGCTCCGGCCCACCCACATCAAAGAGCTCCACCCCAGGGTCCCTTTTTTGAAATGGCCACACAGCACAAACATATGTTGTCCTCTACTACCCTGGGGCTTCAGTAGTGGTCCCCCTAGCATCTTTCAAAAGAGCAAACATTGTGAAAATAATGATATGCTCTCAGGAACTATACTACAGAATCCCTTAAATTATTCAGGCACAGTGTATACAACCTTCACAGTATTTCTAACAGACAGTTTCCAGAGTGTACCCACTGACAGTAAACTTCTAAATAAACAAACCTTTTACTTATGCCCACAGACAATTTGAGTGTACCATAGTAGCAGGTGTAGGTTGTCGGATCACCCTCATCTACCATCCACCCAGAGATGAGAAGCGTTTCCTTCAGGAAGTTGCAGATTTCGTCATTGACATGGTGTTTGAGTCATCCAGGCTGATGGTCCTGGGCGACTTCAATGCCTGGATCATTGATGAACTTTTGCAATTTGGACAGCACTTCCTCCAGTTGATGACATCACTGGGCCTCACACAGATTGTTACCACTGCCACTCATAAACACGGTCACTATCTTGACTTAGTCTTCCTCCTGGAGATCAAAGCCTCTGACTTGGGGGTGGAACCAGTTGAGTGGTCCAATCACTACACCATGGGGTTTAGTTTTAGCACCCCCCTTTGTAGGCCTACCCCTGTGGAAATGGTCAGGTACTGTCCTTTACGAGATGTAAGTTCTCAAGGCCTAGTTGTGGTGCTTGACCTATTGTTCCTCCCAGTGGCAAACAATGACCCAGAGACCCTCGTGATGGCTTATAACTCGGCCATTTCGGGGGCTCTGGATCTCATTTCTCCAGTCTGTATTCATCCGCTCTCCCTTCACCCTCAATCCCCATGGTTTAATGGGACTTTGAGGGAGATGCGGCGACTAGGATGAAGGTTAGAGTGTTGCTGGCAGAAATCTGCCCTTGATGCTGACCACCTTATTTTTGTGGACCATTATCAAGTCTATCAATCTGCAATCACCCATAAGAAGGTAGAGTTCCTGTCTGGGGAGATTGCAGCTGTCCAGAATCAACCAGTTCAGCTGTTTCGAACTGCAGACAGACTGTGCAATCCAGCCTGTCTACAAGTCTGGAAAGCCTTTTCTCAAGTAGAATGTGACGAACTTGTTCGATTCTTTGCGACTAAGGTGGCTGACATCAGGGCAGTTCTCCAATCAGCACACTCTTTGGGTGTTGCTTTGGATCAGCACAAGGCCACTGCTCCTCAGCTTTCCTGGAGTACCTTCGACCGACCAGAGTTCATGGATATCATGTGGCTCATCCAGAGTGTGCACCCTACGTACTGTAGTTTGGACCCAGGACCAACTTCCCTGATTTTGGGTTGTATGGATTCCATCGGTCTGGTCCTAGCACAGATAGTCTGGTGCTCCTTGGAAACAGGTGAGTTTCCTAGCTCCCTGAAAGAGGCGGTGGTGACACCTCTCTTGAAGAAAGCTTCTTTGGACCCAGACTGCCATGCAAACTACAAACCAATCTCTAACCTTCCCTTTTTAGAGAAGGTGATTGAGAAAGTAGTGGCCACACAGCTGGAGGACCACTTGACCATCCATGACATCTATGAACCCCTCCAGTCCGGATTTCAAAAGAGACATAGTACTGAGACAGTGCTGGTTCAGGTGCTCAATGATCTCCTGATGGCTAGAGATCTGAAAAGCCATTCCATCTTGGTTCTTCTGGACCACTCATCAGCGTTTGACACTGTGGACCATGGGGTGCTACTTGGCCATCTGAGGTTCATCTGCGGACTGTCAGGTACCATTCTCGGGTGGTTTACATCGTTCCTCATGGGAAGAACTCAAAGAATGGTGTATGCGGTTTATTCCTCAGACCCAGTTTCTCTGTCTTGTGGGGTACCTCAAGGCTCAGTGTTGTCCCCCATGTTGTTCGTGGTATATATGCTGCCCCTCGAAAACATTGTAAGAAGGTATGGGCTGAGATTTCACTGCTATGCTGATGATACCCAGCTCTACCTTTCTTTTGCACCTGACCAGGATGGAGCTCTCTCGGTCTTTAATAGCTGTCGTGCAGAAATACAGGAGTGGATGGATTCCAGTTGGTTGAAGTTGAACTCAGAAAAGACTGAGGTGCTGGTTGTGGACCCAGGTCACCAGATAGGGGGGTTGGGAGCTGGTTTACCCTCTGGACTTTTTCTTGGGGGTCTACCATTCCCGACCTCTGAACGGGTGCAAAACCTGGGGGTAATGTTTGATGAAGGGCTGACCCTGCATTCGCAGGTGTCGGCTGTCATCAAATCCTCCTTTTACCATCTGAGGAATATCTCCAGTATTAAGCACCTGGTTCCACCCGGTGATCTTTCTATGCTGGTCCACGCCTTTGTGTCCTCACACTTAGATTATTGCAACTCCCTTTACCTAGGGTTACCGGGGTGGAAATCCGTCGCCTACAGCTGGTGCAGAACACGGCGGCCCAGCTTTTGATGGGATCGTCTCAGTCCTGTCATATTTTGCCGGTGCTACACGGACTGCACTGGCTGCCAGTACAGTCGTGGATTACTTTTACAGTCGATCTTCTGACTATTAAAGCCCTACATGGACTGGGCCCGGACTACCTGAAAGAGCTCCTTGTCCCTTACTGCCCTTGGCGATCGCTCTGCTCAGCCGAAGAGGGGTTGCTAGAGATTCCAAGCATGTGTTTGAAACCTTCTGGGGCCAGAGCATTCATGTATGCGGCCCCAGCCCTTTGGAATTCTCTACGCTGCCGGTTACGGGAGTGCACGACCATGGAAAAATTTAAGCAAGCCCTGAAAATGTTTTTGTAGCACCAGGCATTCGGTGATTAATAGTAAGATGATACTACTGATTTTATATGATTTATGTTGTTGATGTTTGATTTGTGGTTTTAACTTGTTAGATGCCTTGGTATTTGAAAGGCACCATAAAAATAAAGTTTATTGCTATTATTATTATTATTATTAAAATAACAAAGCTAGAGTAGTTCGGAAAGAAAAGCAACAGCTGAAGGTGGCCAACCCCTCAGTCAAAAGAGACTAGTTAGTAAAACTAAACAGTATAACAAAGGATAAAAAAGGGCATAGTAATGCTCCAGCATATTTACATGCATCCTATTGGAGCCATCAGACATCTCTATGATCACAGGGCATATGCAGATTCAAACTCAGTTTCATAATACACACAATATGCAAACACTTCTTGAACAACATTATATGGCACATCCTTGTGTGTAACTGAGGTTACTTCTTTAGGCTTCATAACTGTCTGAGAGGTATACTCAGCATTCAGAGTATACGAAACACTCTGTAACGTCTTTGATAAGACTCCCATAACTATAGATATTACAATAACAATTCCCTCACATTCCACCCGGGAAGGGGGTTAAAGCTATGCCCTTCCTCATGCCTAATGCCCACCCCAGGGATTACACCTTTCTACTCTAACCCAGCAGTGTACTAAATAACACCTCAAGAGATTATTTTCATTATTATTCTCAGACCCAAGGTACATGTCCCACAATATTTCTATGTCATGTACCTACAGCCTATTTTCCTGCTCTAAAAGGGTAAATCCAATAACTAAACCATCTCTACCATAATTTCTAACAGCTGTCTACCATCTGGAGCCCCTTACTCTACATGTAGACCTCCACTTTTTCCATGAGTGCCACTGTTTGTGAACTTCAACCCTCTGGGCTACTCCTCTCCCACATTCTGTAATCTCCCTATGATGGCTAACAATCCTGCCCCTTATATATGTCGTTACCTGGCAGTACATTCCTGGCCAGTGAAGGAATGATGTAAGGTGTCCCAAAACCTCCTCATGATCTAGGGGTTTAACATTCCTGCAGACTGTTTCTAACAGTTCCCTCCTGTAAGCCCCGGGTACCACCACTCTTGCTTCTATCTGCTGAGTACGGGGTTAGGCCTCATGTGGCATAGTATCCCATTCTTAAATTCATACCACCACAATATATTCCCTTTACTGTTTCCCATTTTGTTGGTAGAAAACTTACTGAGCTTAGCCACTTCAACATCTCCTGCTTGTAACTGTTTCCAATCAACACAAGAAAACTTATTATTAGCACATTTAAATGTCCCTTCAGCAGTTACTGCTTCTTCCCTCTTGATGGTCGACTCTACCCTGTCTGCAGACTTCACCCCAGAACACACAAAGTCTAGGCCAGTCTCACCTGGAGACTTCGCCAAAGTCTCAGTTCCATGTTCTCTCATCCAATACATTCCAGAGAACATAGGCAACATGGGCATCTCCACATTAGCACACTCCAACACAGGCATCTCCTCATCAGTGCACTCCAACACAGGTATCTCCTCATTAGCGTACTCCAACATGGGCATCTCCTCATTAACGCACTCCAACACAGGCATCTCCTCATCAGCGCACTCCATCCCAGGGAACATAGGCAACATGGGCATGTCCACATTAGCACACTCCAACACAGGCATCTCCTCATTAGCGCACTCCAACACAGGCATCTCCTCATCAGCGCACTCTAACACAGGCATCTCCTCATTAGCACACTCCAACACAGGCATCTCCTCATTAGCGCACTCCAACACAGGCATCTCCTCATTAGCGCACTCCAACACAGGCATCTCCTCATTAGCACACTCCAACACAGGCATCTCCTCATTAGCGCACTCCAACACAGGCATCTCCTCATTAGCGCACTCCAACACAGGCAGCTCCTCATTAGCACACTCCAACACAGGCATCTCCTCATTAGCGCACTCCAACACAGACATCTCCTCATTAGCGCACTCCAACACAGGCAGCTCCTCATTAGCACACTCCAACACAGGCATCTACTCATTAGCATACTCCAACACAGGCATCTCCTCATCGGCGCACTCCATCCCAGGGAACATAGGCAGCACAGGCATCTCCATCTCCTCCTTCTCAAGTCCTTTTTCCCTGCATGATTCACTGCTGTCTAACCTCTGGATCCATAGCCCCATATACCTCTGCTCGGCCTCTCTCCTTCGATTCTCAGCACCCACCCATCGCTCGAACAGATAGCATACCAGGCTTATCTGGGACATTCGCTGATACTGCTCACCCAGGCCACCATCATCACTTAGCACCATCTCCACTGACGCCATATTCAATGGTCGTACCTCCAGTCTCTGCCACCCAACATCCAGGGGAATATGGACTTCATAGCATCCCCATGGACCCGCTGTTCTCTCCTGCAACACCGCAGTCCACCAGGCCTTGATCAGGCCAGCCACAATCCCACCATTGCCACCAAGTGTCGTAGGGTGTAGGTGACTTTGTGGACTGAACAGACTGCACAGTAGTGTGACACATATGAGGTATAAAATCAGCAAGTTTATTTTACTTCAGCATCTTTCTTCTCTTAGCAAGATATATTTATAAAAGTGAACTGGTATGACATAAAATAAAAAAACATAAATGGCAACCATAAAGCATAGAAATCACTGGGCATACATGGCCAGAAAGGGCTAGCCATCCCAGGTGTTCTGCTTCAATACCTGGAAGCAATAATCACAACTCCCTAGAGTCTGTCTCCAGACCCAACACCTATCTGAAGTAGCTTGTAATAGCAGCCCTTATATACCTATTTACAAACCCATGTGACCTTGAGCCCGCCCCATCTAATGAGTCAAACTTTTATTTTAAAGAATACAGGCTGTTTTTACTTCAATCATTAATTAACAGAACTATTATAACACATATAAAGCATGACACTGAGAATAAATGCGTTTTCATTGATATTTTAAAAGAAAACCCCCAGAAGACTTCATGAATAATTAAAGAGCTCCACCTCCATTCAAATGGTCCTGCCTTGAACTGTATAAATATAGTAACTACAATGCCAGCAGGCTCCTAAATGAGTCCTGAAATTATACAGGGAAGAGCAGACTAGAGAGGGGTAAGTGTAGCTCCTTCTATTAGGGCCATTGTTTCACCTAAATTTAAACATTTGAAAAAGAAATAACAAAAACCTCTTGCTTCAGTTTCTTTGGGTAGACAATAATCATTATTTTAGAGCCCTGAAAGTAAAATACATAAAGGTGAAGTAGAAACAGGAATACGAGAGCTTAGACGCTGAAGGGAGGAAGCAGATGCCTATCTTGCTCACCTCCGTCGGTGCTCTGTTTCTTGTTCGGCTCATTCGTTGTTTTATTTTTATATTTCTTTTATTTCTCCTTAAAGGTTGAAAGGACACCACCCATGCAGCTTGAGTGAGCAGGCAAGCCATGAGGCATGGTGATGGCTTCAGAAACGGCCTGCAGAAGTGGCTGGCACCCTAAGCAAGACAGCCAAGCTGAAGGAAGGTCCCAAGACCCGACAAACAGCTTGCAACACAGAGCTAGGCAAACATGCAGCCGCCTGTCCTAACACATAAACAATATGCAAACATCTGTCTGAAGTGCTAAACACCCCCTATACTGTCCACCCACCAACAGGAGCCTCCATTACAGTCATTCACCCTTACCTTGAAATGCTGTACAGACCTGCAAAACAAGGCATGTCCCTGAATCAGCCAGCGGGACGCTCGGGTGCACTGCAGTCTACTGGTTTGTTTATTTCGATACCCAAAGAGAAATACTTTCCACCGCAAAGAAATCACTTGTGCCTCTTTAGGTGTTATTTTGTGCAATGTTTAAAATAAACAAGTCACTACGCTTGTTTTTCATGGAGCGTTCGCACTACCGTGAAGCTCCATGCGCACATTCGTGCAGCGTGCATGTGTGCACTATCATGCAGGTCCGTTTCAACATAAACGCAAATGGACATACTCACCATTACTGGGGCAAGTGTTCAGGCTCTAAAATTGATGGAGAAACAGAGGAATAAGGATAGAGAGGATACCCACAAGTGGTCAAAGTGTGGGTAGGGAAAACACAGGGAAAGCAAAGGAGCATAGAAAAGCTCATGAGGATAGCACTACTGGGCTACTGTTACAACAGAGTTAATTATGTTAAAGAGAAGAAAACATCACTCCTAACAGCCCAGATACTTTATAGCCCTCCCTGCAAGGGCCAATTAACCAGTAGCCAAATAATCACCACTGGTCAAACAGTCATATATATTCAGGCAATATTTCTCATCACAGGGCACCCTGTGACAGACACCATGGATCTGCTGGCTTGCCAGGATAATGGTGGGGACTGGGGCCGACATGACTCACCTCCGCTTCACGGCCTTTCCGTGTAGGTGGCCACAACCTGCTACTTGCTTCTTCACAGGGGCTGACTCCCCGAGGCTGGTCTCTGGCCAGGCAGGCATTGAATCTGGTGCAAGAACAGTCTTTAGGGCTGCAGCTGGCACAGGCCCCGTACATGAAGTCTGGCTTGGTATGCAGCTTGCAAAACTCACTCAACTTGCAATTAGTAGACTGGCTTAACTTCATCAGGAAACAAACGAACAACTGGTAACAGGTCTCCCCCTTTTCTAAGCATGGCAGGAGACAATTCTGGTGACCCCAGGCTTGCGATTTAGGCCACAGTCTCTGAGGCAAAACAGCTTCTCATCACACATGCAGCTTGGTGCTCTATCAGCTCTATGGACCACTCCAGGCAAGTTCCCAGCTTAAACATAATCACTTCTTTTCTCCAGGCTTTTGGTGTCATTTAGAAATTTGCACCCTTGGCAGTCTCACCCAATCCATGTAAGATCTCAGGCCGAGGAAGGGAAGCTGGCCTCTCCCTGAATTCAGCGAACTGAAGCAGAGCCTCCTTACCCTTGTGAAGCTCTCTCCGGACTGACTGCTGACTCACTTAGTTCAAACAGTCCCTCTTAGACAAAGGGCAAAGTTCCAGCAATCCGATTGGCTCTCCAAGCTGTAACTCACAGTCCCAGTCTTTTAATTGGTCAGAATTTGAGTGCCTAGATTGATTCCTGCTTTTCCCCCCAAAGCCTTTGGCAATCTCCCAAAAGTCCCTTTGTTAAATCCTGCTTCCTGACTGGTTGAAAGAAGCGAACATGGCTGCTGTTAGTTACAGTTTCTGTACAGTTCATACAGTGTCCCAATAATAAAGTTCTGGTACAGTCAGTGATAGCACATTTTATTCATATTAACCCCACAGTTATGTAGTCCCTTTAGTGCTCTTTCCAACAAGCCCATTTATTTACATTTATTTTCTTTACTTTTGCTGTCGCTGGCTCTGCAATGTAATGCCCCTAGGTGGCAGACAGCATCCTCATTAATATTCATGAGTGCTCATTAATATGTATGAACCGTCACTCAAACTTAATTTTTATACTTTACAGTGGCTTCTCCACCACCTTGCTAAGGTCACTGGCCTCTTATCTGGTGGCCAAAGGGATCGGGACCATGGATACACCATCCACTTGACCGCAAAACCGGCGGTCGGCAGACCAAAGGCACGTCGCGCATGCAGATCGGCCACTTGCACTGCAGTGCAAAAGACATCAGCTGCAATCATGATTTACTGTTTTAATCCCCAAATGGGCTGAAATTTAGCACAGGACTGTTTGGGGAATTTATGGGCACCAGAGGCACCACAACGGACCTGGGCTGTGGCAATGCTATATCAGGGGGATAGGCAGACACCAGAAGCAGCCAGGAGAAAATGGGAGAACAAGGGGCAATCAAGGTAAGCCCCCAAAGGTGGGTTACGTCCCTCCCCTGCCTGAAAACTTGGCATCTGTGCCAAGTCTATTATAATCTAGTAACCATAATAATACCACTTTACTATAAACAAGATTTACTATTTACAATGTTAGGCATAACATATAACACGTATTTGCACAAGATAGCATCCTATCCCTCTGAATGTCAGCTGGAGTTAGCTGTGATAAAGAGCTTAAATCTGAGGCTGCACAATTACAGTAGGTAACTGGTATACGAGTATCTGGAGGCCCCAAGCAATCTGTCAAGCAAATAACAGTCTCTAAGGATAGAGTTTCATCTCGATCGAACTTGTGGCATAGTGCTTTTACTGACTGCTCAGGAATATGCACCCACTGTTGGTCTGAGGCAGGTCTTCATAAAAGAGCATCAGCACTGATGTAATTTTAGGCCTGGTCAGTATTCCACTGCATAATCATATGTGGATAATGCGGAAAGCCATCTGTGTCCAGTAGCATCTAATTTGGCAGAGGTTTGGACGTATGTCAATGGGTTGTTGTCAGTCTTGACCAGGATCTTTGCACCATACAGGTATTCGTGGAACTGCTCCACAGTTGCCCACTTAAGAGTGAGAAATTCCAATTCATGTACTTGATAATTTTTCTCTGAAGGAGTCAGACTTCTGTTAGCAAAAGCAACTGAGCATAACCTCTCAGTGTATTCTTGGTAAAGCACGGCTCCTATGCCACTCAGGCTGGCATTGGTATAAAACACATAAGGTTTGGGTGGATCGATATGGGCAAGTACTGGAGTGTGAGTTAACTGGTAAATGATCTCTTCAAATGCTGTGTCACAATCGGGAGTCCATCTGGAACCAATGGGCTCATTAGATCTGAAATAGGTCTTTTCAGTCTCTTTGTAGGTGCCTTTTCTGAACTTTTTATGAGTAGGTGGCTACCTTTGAGTTAAGCTTAGTAGTGGGCGTACTTCCTTGGTGCAATCTTTTATGAAACACCGGTAATAATCACAGAATCCCAGAAATCTTTGAAATTCTTCCAAGTTGTTGGGCTTTGGCCAGCTGGTTAACTTCTCCACTTTACTGGGGTCAGTTTGTATACTCTCTGAAGATACAATGTGGCCCAAGTACTTTACAGAACTTTGGAAGAACTGACATTTGTCTATCAATAGTTTCAGTCCAAACTCTTCAAGCCTATCAAGCACTTTAACCAGAGAAGCCTCATGTTCTGTAAGAGTCTTCCCAAAGACAGTGACATTGTCAAGGTATGCCAGGCATTCCAGGAGATGCATGTCTCCCACAGCACACTCCATAAGTCTCTGAAAGGCTGTGGATGTGCCCGAAATTCCTTGTGGCATGCAGAGGAATTCACAGAATACCAGAGGACAGATAAATGCTGTTTTCTCCCTGTCTTCTGGAGCCATAGGGATCTGATAATATCCGCTGTGTAGCTCAACAACGGAAAACGACTTGCTCCCATTCATGCAGTCCAATGCATCCTGTATGTATGGCATAGTATATTGATCGGGGACAGTTCTTTTATTTAAAGTATGGTAGTCCACACACAGGCAGACAGAGTCATTCTTTTTGAGCACCACAACAATCAGAGAGGCGTAAGGGCTCTGTGACTCCTGTATTATGCCGGCTGCTAGCATCTCTTGCAAGTGACGCCTCACGTCATTGATGATGGCAGGGGCTAGGCATCTGGATCTTTCCCTGAAGGGTCTCTCATCATGCAGTCTAATATGGTGTTCACCCCCAGTTACACAGCCAACATCCCATTCCTTGAGGGAAAATGCTCTGGTTCGGTGGGCCAGCTTCTGGCTAATCCTGCTCCTTCAGCCATTTGGGATGGGAGACTCTCCTAAATCGAACATATCAGGTGAGACTTCACATTCTGCTCCTTTTTGGCATTTAGATGGCAACACAGCAGTATCAGCACAATAAACTTTCACCAGAGTGCAACCTCGGTGTACCTTGATGTTTTAATCAGTCACATTTTGAATTTGGACCACCACTTGTTTGGCATAGGCATGAGTACGAACAGGAAGTATACTGGGATTGACCAGCAGTCCCTCAGGCAATTTTTCCTCTTCTGTGGCATCCAGCATCAATAGTTTGTTTGTCATATCTTTCCGTAGCCGCACTTCTCCGCTGACAGCGAACTCAGCATTTGGGGGGAGAACATAGCAGAGGAATCCTTTTTCCAAACAATGCCCACAGGCTCATCCCGATCACCTTCTCCAGGGTGCATTTGCATATCATAGGCTTTCTGAACCATGGCGTGGACATGTAGGGCTCTTCCAGTCTTCTTTTGCTGTCTCTCCTGACATAGCTGGGCAAGGCGGACAAACATATATGCATTATTACCAATTAACACAGGGATACCGTCATACAATCCAGAGGGAGGACAGGCTAACACTAGAGTCTCTAGAGGATCTTCCACACCTTCCACAGAGGAAGGAAAAGGCAACCATACTTTAAGGTAACCGAGATAGGGTATGATCTTTCACTCAGTCCCCATACATGTAGACCATCGAGCGGTTGTAGTGGGTAGTTAGGTAAATGCTGATCACACCATCTTTGAACATTTTTGTGACTTGAGACCCACTGTCTAGTACTGCTTTAACAGGGATTCCTTCAATGTGTATGGTAGTTTCCATAGATGGGCCTACCAACTCTGACCAGTCCAGTGGGGTATTTGCACGAATTGCAGGAGCTGGAACAAATGACTTTGCCACAAGTGAGTTGTGTCGAGACTGGGCTGGGCAGCTTCTAGAATTACTTTGCCTTGGGTGTTTTTCTGCAAGCAGTCTATCTCTCACCCTGGTTGGATCCTTTCTGGATCAGCACTCCCTCTTCAGGTGACCATCCTTCCCACATTTGTAGCAGAACACACCTTCTCAGGACCATCTCGGCTGTAGCATCACATCGGAGGTGGGTCTCCATTCATGGCTAGGTGGCAGTGCAGAACACATATTTGAAGTTTGGGCAGGAGCACTGACAGCAGAGAGTCCTTGTTGGGTTTCCTTCCCTCCTTGCCAAACCTGAGGTTGTACATTACGCTCCATCAATTCTTTTACCATGGCAGACAATTCACTTATTCAAGTCTCTAGACTGCCATCAACAGGGGGCACCGGGGTGTGCACCCCCACTCCCATGGCAGATGCATTCTGACAGGTATCTTGGTCTTTACTGGAGCCAGTCTTGGTTGTCTCACCTGTTTTCATCTCTAGAGTTTCAACTGGTGGTGCACTATCAGCAACTTGTGTGACAGACGCAGATGTGCGAGTGGACCCCCATTGTGAACCTCTTTGCTCAATCTCCCATGCTTAATTCATCAACAAGCTATAGGAGGTGGGTGA
The DNA here is from genome assembly GCA_016271365.2 of Neoceratodus forsteri. NCBI lineage: Eukaryota > Metazoa > Chordata > Ceratodontiformes > Ceratodontidae > Neoceratodus > Neoceratodus forsteri. The sequence goes on along the minus strand of CM028130.1, from coordinate 1,406,642,450 downwards.
ATCCCTTCGGTCTGACAGCTGTAACTTGAGCAACAGTAAATCAGAATAGGGAGCAGACTTAAGTATCTGATTCAATCTGATTTGGTTCAGTTCACCTGGGCCACACCTCTTTTCCTAAAGCATTTCTATAGAGTTTTTTCAAGGCGGGGTATATACTGTACATAGACTAATGCTCTCCTGGACATTGTTGGGCTGTTTTAAACCTTCACAGAAGGTCCTCACCTGATTCAGGGCTCCCACATACATCTTCCAAGGTGGCTAAATAGTTTTGAGCATAGGCCTCTGGTTTATCAGCTCACACGGGGCGAATAGTATCTAGAGCTGGGTCTCGAAGGTTTTCACTTAATCTTTTTCTTTTCTCTGTTTCTGTACACTACCACTCTTGGACCAGGGGGGATGCATAGTCCATCCAAGTCTCTAGATTATCTTCCCCCGGGGGTGTGGGAATGGTACCAGAGAACATTTTTAGCCTGCAATTAGAGTCATGACTAATTGAGGGTACATAAACAGGGAGAGGTACAGGTGCCAGTAAAAGAGCAGACTCAGTGGCTGGTACAGGTACTGGGGCTCATGCAGATGCAGTAGCAGGTGCAAGTGAAGGGGCAGCTGCAGATGCAGGAGCAGGTCCTGGGGAAGGAGTACCTTTAGGGGTTTCAAACATCTTCTTTAAGTCCTCAAAGGTTTGCCCCACTGACTATAACAGTTTGGTGAGCTTGTCTTTAAGTCCTTCAGTTTTGGTGGACTACTCAGACCTGGGCATTGTACTGTACATATGTATGACCCTCCCCACTACCCTGGGCTCATCAGACACAATCTCTGTTGGCACCCTAGAGTCATCTATTAGAAGACTACATTCCACTAACCCCATTAAACTTTGGGTAGTCCAGTCAATATGGTGGCCCCCTCACCACATCTTTACCAAGACATTTGACTTTATCTAAGGCTCCCTCAAGTGTAGCTTTGCTATTGCCCAGGGGAATGACCAGTAGCATTAGGGCCCTTTGGGGTCAACCTCCTCTGCCTCACACCAATCAAGCAAATATTGTACAGACATTTTAATAGCACAAATTTCAACACTAGGGTCAGTACCCTTCTCAGTTTTAATACCTATTTCAGTGTGGGGTAAAACTGGGAATTTGGTGTTTTTTCCACTAGGGGGTGATAATCCTAGGGGTGCCTCCAAGGATGTAACCCTGGAGCCATTTTACTAAGGGCTACTACCTCTGCCTGCTTTCCTGACTGCAGGTTGAGGGGCCTGGGTTTGTGATTAACAGTTACTGTGGAATCCCTGCCAATAGTAGAACTACAATTATGGTGCCTCCACTCAGAGTAACACTTCAGTGGGTTAGATCTTGAATCATAACAGCCCTCTGAGAAGCTATACCTACCCACAACCCCAGCTAATGACCTTACACAATAAGTTTTACATATACTGAATCTGGCATTCAATACACAATTATTTAAGAGCACTAATAATATGCTCATGGACACCACACTTACCAACAGGGTCTGGACCTCTGTCATGTACCCTGTGCCCCTGCAACAAAACAGAGTACCACTAAAGCAGTAACAACACCCTTTTCACTGTACCTTTTGAATGATTCAGTAGCTGGATGCTGGGTAATAATATGCTCATGGGCCAGGTTCAACATCTAACAACAAAATCTGGTTTATTAAGGGGAAGGTAACAAGGGAAGGGTGCAACTTTAGATTGATTATTATGGCACTGTAATCAAACAGATAGCAGTTAGTAAGTATTAAATCTGTCCCTGAATTAGTCAGTTTATCAAGCTGCTGGGCACCCAGGATGTAATAAGGTGCAGGTCTTAAGCATTGCCACAGATAGGTCAGCGCTGCAGCTGGTAAGGGCCCTTGATGGAGAAAAGGGTGTTATTAGGCAGATAAAATACTTGCAAACAGTAGAACATTTGTAATCCCATACTGTATGGCCTGTAAGCACAGTTAAAATCCAACAAGGAATTATAAGGCAAATCAGATGACACCATACAGTTATTTAGTTGTTGCAGGGGGCTACCCTGATTATACTCACTGCACCCAGAGTGATTGGAGAAAAGGATGAAAACACCATGGATCTGCTGGTTTGCCAGATTGATGGTGGGGACCGAGGCCGATATGACTCACCTCCACTTCACGGCATTTCCCTGTCAGTGGCCACAGCCTGTCACTTGCTTCTTCACAGGGGCTGACTCCCGAGGCTGGTCTCTAGCCAGGCAGGCATTGAATCTGGTGCAGGAACAATCTTTAGGACCGCAGCTGGTACAGGCTCAGTACATGAAATTCGGCTTGGTATGCAGCTTACAAAACTCACTCAAGTTGCGATTAGTAAACTGGTTTAACTTCATCAGGAAACAAACAGGAAAGACTGGTAACAGGTCTCCCCTTTTCTAAGCGTGGCAGGAGACAATTCTGGTGACCTCAGGCTTGCAATTTAGGCCATCGTCTCTGAGGCAAAAAAGTTTCTCACCGCACATGCAGTTTGGTGCTCCATCAGCTCTCTGGACCACTCAAGGCAAGTTCCCAGCTTAAACAGAAACCCTTCTTTTTTCCAGGCTTTTAGAGTCTTTTAGAAAACTATACTCTTGGCAGTCTCACCCAATCCATGTAGGATCTCAGGCCAAGGAAGGCAAGCTGGCCTCTCCCTGAATTCAGCAAGCTGAAGCTGAGCCTCCTCACCCTTGGGAAGCTCTCTCTGTACTGACTGCTGACTCTCTTAGTTCAAACAGTCCCTCTTAGATAAAGGGCAAAGTTCCAGCAATCAAATAGGTTGTCCAAGCTGTAACTCACAGTCCCTGTCTTTTAATTAGTCAGATTTTGGGCACCTAGTTTGGTCCTGCTTTTTCCCCCAAAAGCCTTTGACAATGTTCCAAAAGTCCCTTTGTTAAATCCTGCTTCCTGATTGGTTGAAAGAAGTGAACATGGCTGCTGTTAGTTACAATTTTTGTACAGTTCATACAGCGTCCCAATAATAAAGTTCTGGTGCAGCAAGAGAAAACACATTTTATTCATATTAACCCCACAGTTATTTAGCCCCTTTAGTGCCCTTTCCAACAGGCCCAATTATTTTCATTACTTTTGCTGTTGCTGGTGCATGCCAATGCAGTACCCCTAGGCAGTAGGCAGCATTTCTATTAATATTCATGAGGGTTCATTAATATGTACGAACTATTGCTCAGACTTAATTTTTATACTTCACAGTGGCTTCTCCACCACCTTACTAAGGTTGCCTGCCCCACTTGGTGGCCAAAGGGGTCAGGACCATGGAAACACTGTCTGCTTGACCACAAAACCAGTGGTCAGCAGATCAAAGGCGCTTAGTGCATGCATGATCGGCAGCTTGCACTGCAGAGCAAAAGACAACAGCTGCGATCATAGTCTAGCATTTTAAGCCCAAAATGGGCTGAAATTTAGCACAGGCTGCTTGGGGATTTTATGGGCACCAGAGGCACCACAAAGGACCTGGGCTGTGGTGGTGCTATATCGGGGGGACATGTGGACACCAGAAGCAGCCAGGAGAAAATGGGAGAATGAGGGGCAATTAAGGTAAGCCTCCAAAGGGAGGTTACACTTGGGATGCAAAAAAAAGTCTAACCCTATTACAAACAACAGAGGAGGATGCTCAAACAAATGTATAGACAAGCACTACAGGCAATCATAGTGGTGTACGCACAAGCACTGCACAACCCAATTTACATAATAGTGATGCTGATCAATGAGGGAGGAATGGTGAAAAAAACAAAGGGAGGCTGAAAATGAATTGGATGTGGACTGGACATTGGCATGTTATAATTATAAGACTTAGAAAGGGAAGTAACCATGTCTTTTGACATAGAATTAAGCAATGCTTTCAAGCCACTGACACAAGCTAAAATGCAATATCCATCTGACCCTCAGGGGGCAAATATATTCCAGTGGAGTCTAATGATTGCCCTGATAAAACCACCCAGATGCAACAGGTGTATGTCCTAGAGGACTCCATTGTAAAATAGACAGATAAGTACATCTGTAGGCCGGATAACTTGAATAGGGGTTTTCCGGGGCAAAGTTCACTGATACTGATAGAAAGTCGGAAAATAGTCTAAAGAATGCAAATGAAGATCCACTAATAGTAGTACATATGGGCAGAAATAATGTGGGGAGACAAAAATACTAAAGACATACAGGGTGAATATATGAGGCTATGTGAAACACTGGAGAAGAGGGGGTGTGACATTGTAATATCAAAAGTACTTCCTGTTGCAAGAGCCAACAAATGGAGGTATAGTGAAGCCAACATAATAAATGAGTTGCTTAGAAAACAGACCCTCAGTAAGAGGTACAGATGTGTAACTAATTGGGAGAGATTTGAAAATAATATTACTATAATTGGGATGGATTGCGCTTAAATAAGCATGACAGTGCAGCATTTGGGAAATAAATTGAAGTAACAGTTACAAGTATTTTAAACTTTGAAATAAAGGTGGCTTGGATTCCAAACAACACTACTTTTTGGATGCGAAGAGGGGAAAAAAGACAAATGATGAAATTAATTTCTACTTGGCTAAAACAAAGAGTCTTGACATTATAAAAAAAATCTGAACTAGAAATAATACTGTCTAAGGAATAGATAAATGTAGCAGCACTCACTGAAACATGGGACAATGCAAGTGAGTGCAGTGAAAATATAACAGGTTTTGAGTTGTTTAAAGGAAGTCTCCGATGTAAGGCAACTGCTCACTTGCCCATATCTTAGTTATTTCCCTTGTAATTTCAGTATTGTGGTAGTCAGCCCGATCCTTTCAGAAAGCCCCGGTTATACTGACATGTCCCCGAGCTCAAGCATGTAATGACATGTGACCAGGGAGAGCACAGCACACACCCCACTGAAATGAATGGGGCTAGATTTCTCTTACATTTTTAAGCTTAAGATTGGCCAGCTAGGCCCTGTGGCACTGAGGGCTGAGTCGCTGGACACTACACCTCGTGCCACGCTGGCGACCTGCATTCAGGAATGAACGCAGGCCGCCGGGGGTTGGCAGGGAGGAGATGGATTGAGCGTCCAATGGACTGCACTCCATCTCCTGGGAGGGGGGTGCCTTGCGGTTGGTACACATCTGACTCCTGGCAGAGGCTGGGGCTTGGCAGAGCACTGCCGCTGCAACAAGGTGGTGGGAGTAGGGCAGATGACAGGCAGGGATACGCACGGGTGCTTGCGTGTGCCCACCGGTGGCGTCATTGCACACTGAGCTCTTGTAAGGGAGAAAAATGGGAAAAAGACGCTGGTGGCTGGTTGTCGTAGCTTGATGGCTGTCCCCTGGCACCCCATCTTTAGAGGTAACACCCTGAACTGGATCCTAATGGGTGGTTGAATAGGAGGCTCCCTGTTGCCCTGCTACGAGGGGTAAGCCGTGGGGGTTACAAGGGTGAGGACCTGAAGGAGCAGAGGCTAGGGATGGCAGCCAGACAAGGGGCTGACCAGGGACAGGACGGGGGGAGAGAAAAAAATATCAAAATAAAAGAATGGCCAGTTAGAGATTAATGAAGGTCACCGCTCGAATAACAAGGGCCTCGGTTCAATGCCAGGAAGTGCAAGGTCATGCACTTGGGGGCCAGAAATCCCAGAAATAGTTATTGGCTGGGGAGAGTGCAGTTAACCACATCAATGGAGGATAAGGATCTGGGAATACTAGTAACAGGGGAAATGAACCACTCAGCCCAGTGCTGGAAGGCAAGTGCCAAGGCCAATAAAATGCTGGGGTGCATCGCTAGGGGGATCACCTTTAGAAGAGAGGAAGTCATCCTGCCCATGTACAGGTCTCTGGTGAGGCCACACTTGGAGTACTGCATGCAGTGCTGGTGCCCCTACTTGAAAAGGGACATCAAGTTACTGGAGGGGGTGCAGCGTAGAGCAACGAAAATGATCCTGGAAATGGGTGATAAACCATATGAGGAGAGACTGAGGGAGCTCAATATGTATTCCCTGAAGGATAGAAGGGACAGAGGGGATATGACTGAGACCTTCAAGTAGCTGAAGGGCATAAACATAGTAAACACAGAGAGTATGCTCAAGCTAAAAAGGTGGATAGGAAATCAGGACCACTGTCTGAAATTGTAAAGAGGAAGATTCAATTGGGAAATGAGGAGGCACTATTTTACAGAGAGGGTGGTTACAGGATGTAATGCACTGCTTGAGTAGGTGGTGGCATTAAGGTCAGTGGGCAGCTTCAAGAGGGGGTTGGACAGAATCAAAAGGAGGGTCCAAACTGAGGGTGGATGGGGTGTGTGTTTGAAGAAATGCAGGAGGAATTACAGAGGGGGGTCAAGGGGAGAGGAATCAGCCGCAGTCTAATGGCTGAAGTGCTGCGTACTCAAGCAGACTAGATAGACTGTAAAGGCCTGTATCTGCTAACAGTTTTGTATGTCCATATGATAAAGGCCCAATGCCCTTTGGACAGTACTGCAGAGAAGGAAGATTCCCTCTTACAAAGCACTGCAAGAAAGAGACAATTGGCTGATTCACAAAGCCCTCCCCACCCGAGGACCAGCACAAGCTGCGAAAAACAGCAGCTTGAGTCCATCCCCTATGTGCCAGGGACCCTGCACCCAATTCAATATTGGGATGGGTCCTAGCACCAAACTCCTGCAGCTTGCAGAAACTGCTGCTGTGCAGCAAAGTCAAGGCACATGGGAAAGGTTTGCAGCAAGTTGCGGTGTGGATGGGGCACATCGACACCCATTTATGGAGACCCACCTGGAGGTTGGCAGGGTCATGAGGGACAGGACAGGGGATGAGGAGAGCAGGTAGGGTATACATGGCTGGAGGGGGGTGGCAACAGATCCCCGAAAGGGACTTGGCAAGGTTGGAGGAATGGTCAAATGTATGGCAGCTTAGATTCAATGCAGAGAAGTGCAAAGTAATGCACCTGGGAAACAAAAACACAGGGGAAAAGTACACAATGGGGGGTGAGATACTGACGACAACAAAAATGGAAAGGGACCTGGGGGTAGTCATATCAGATGACCTAAAGGTGGGCCAGCAATATGAGAAGGCAGTAAGGAGGGCTGGGGGGATACTGGGATGCATAGGGAGAGGCATCACCAGTAGAAAACAGGAAGTTGTTGGCCCTCTGTACAGACAGTTGATAAGACCACATCTGGAGTACTGTGTACAGTTCTGGAGACCCTATCTCATAGACAGGATGGAGGGTGTCCAGAGTAGGGCAACCAAAATGATGCAGGGTCTGCATCAGAAGACATATGAAGAAAGACTAAAGGAACTAAAGATGTATAGCCTTGAGGAGGGGGGGGGGACATGATAGAAACTTTCAAATACCTCAAGGGAATCAACAAAGTCCAAGAGGTAGCATCTTTCAGAAAAGAGATGTGCAAAAACAAGGGCAGCAATTTGAAGAGGGTGGCTCAGAGGTAATGTGAGGAAATATTTCTTCACAGAGAGGGTTGTGGATACATGGAACAGCCTTTCTGAGGAAGTCGTAGAGTCAAAAACAGTGGGGGAATTCAAGAATGCATGGGACAGACACAAGGCAATTCTAGTGGGGGGTAGGAGGAAGTAGGCTGTTGGTTAACTAGGATCTGCAGCTTATCTGTTAGGTAGGGAAATGGGCAGACTAGGTGGGCCATGCGGTCTTTATCTGCCATCAGATTCTATGTAGTCACTGCTGTGCCTGTGCTGTCCATAGGGGGGCAGCCACATGCCTGGCACCATGGGTGGGGACCCTGCTGCATGTACCCCCAACAGCAGCATGCCATTGGCCACTCCACTGCTACTCCACACCTCTCTGGGTCCTGTGTGAGCAGAGGATACTATGGGCGGTTGCTCTGGGGGTGGTGCACAGCCCATTAGAACAGCTCTGGGCTGGTCTAACTGTGGTGGACTGCACACCCTGTGGGGGGGGCTTTGTGAATCCCGTGTACAGGGATGCTGAAGTACTGCCCTGGTGCATGCCCCTTTCTATCATTGTACGCCAGTGCGACTGACACAAGGATGGTACAAGCCCGGTTGGTGCAGGCAGTCCCCTCACTAGCATAGGCAGTGTTGCGGAATAGGGAATGGTGCAGGTGCTGCACAGTGAGTCCGTTGCATCATATTTCTCTGATACAAGCAACTTGCATCATTTCCAATGCTTTCTGAATTGGAATCAATGTTTGTACTGTACAGGCATGCAGTGTTATGATAAAGGCCAATATCCCTCTTACACAATTCTGCAATAAAGGGGGCAGTATCTTTATAAGGATGCAGCACTTTGATAATGTCCCAGTGTCCTCCTTAGACAGTACTGAAATAAAGGGAAAATGTTCCCTTGCAACGTACAGCAAGAAAGGAATCATGTACAGGCATGTAGCACTATGATAAAGACACAATACCCCCTAACACAGTACTACAGTAAAGGGATAATGTCTTTATAAGTATTCAGTATTAGGATAAAGAGACAGTAGGCCCGATTAGAAAAGCCCATCAAATGACGCAAAGTCCATGCGTCAATCAGACTTGACACAATGAGCACCTTCATCAAAAATTTGCACCACATTCTGGAATGCAGGCTGCAGCAACCTGGGGACCCATTGTGGCAAACAATGGCCTGCACCAGCCCTGCGCCCAATCCAGTGGTGTGCCACAGTGCTAGGGAGCTTTTGGCAGATGCAAGCTGCAGTATCACCTACAGAGGGATTCAGGAAATCCCCCACAGGGTGCATATTCCATGGCAGTTAGACCAGCCAGTGGTTGGTCTAGTGGACTGTGCACCCCCTCCCAAGCCATTGCTGCGTGGATGGGAACCTGTGCTGCTGCCCACCCTTGGTATCCCATACCCCCCACAGCACCTGGAGACGTTCCTGGTGTGGTGCCTGCAGGACCCCCCAATGTGCCCAGCATGTGGCATCCCTCCTCTGGAAAACACAGGCATGGCAGAAGCCATGCAGTGTCCCCATTGGGGAGCTGTTGCCATCCCTCCACCCATCTGCTCACTACCTACTCTCCTCATTCCTCTGGTGTTGCCCACACAACCCCACCAGCCTCCGGGGGTCTCCAGCAATGGGCGCTGATGCTGCGCGACTGCAGCATGTGGCAAATCTCTCCCATACACCTTGCCTTTGGTACACAGTAAACTTTTGCTGCAAGCTGCAGGAGTTTGGAGCCAGGACCCCTCCCAATAGTGAATTGGGTGCATGGTTTCTGATGCATCGGGATTGACACAAGCTGTGGTTTGCCACAGCTTGCTTCAGTCTCCAAGAGGCTTTGTGAATCAGGCCCAGTGTCTTTATAGGCATGTATAGCTATGCAGCAAGTACATTAATGCAGAATTAGGTTGCTCCTAGTCCTAATACCACAAAGTAAGGAAATGTGCTGTTAAAGATGTCAACACAAACTGCCACTGTATTTCCCTATCCTCCCCCTCCAATGCACAAGACTAAGACTGACTGTTTTAAAACCATTGTGCAGACTGACTGTTTTAAAATCATCAAGTAGTTTTACTGTGTTAAGTCTGATATACTGTTTAACTGTTTTAATGCTTTCATGATAGTTTTCCTCCTAGATTGGTCTTTTCTTTAACTACTAATATCTAGTTAACTACTAATTATTTTTAAAACAAAACATAGTCCATCTCTCATGAGACACTCACCTCATGACCATATCAGTTTATATCAGAATTAATAAGTATTTTGATAGAATGTTGCATGGTGCTTGCATTAAAAAAATGATGCAAGGAGCAAGCTGCATCAAAATTTGCATCAATTCCAAAGTTATAATGGTGCTTGCATCAAAAATAGGTCTGCATACACCAGACTGGCTAGTGCCATGCATGTGTCAAAATAATTGCTGCGCCATGTCAGAAAGGGGGCCAGCATCCAAAAAATTACACACAAACCCCTTATTTGAGATTTTCAAAGCATGAAAGTCCTGTCAGTGACAAGACCAGCCAGACCATACAAAGAGACTCACAACAGGTGGGCAGACCTGACTATAGAAACATAGAAACACAGACTTTGACGGCAGATAAGGACCGCTTGGCCCATCTAGTCTGCCCATTTCCCTACCTACAGGATAGGCCGCAGATCCTAGTTAACCAACAGCCTATTTCTATCATACTATGAATGGCATTCTGCTGCAAGAGCCCTGCATTGTATACATTGTAATGCTATCTCATGTACCATAGTATGTAAAGTTTGCTTCCAGAAACAAGCCCATATAGTACTCATCAATATTGTGAGTGCTATGATTGGAATGGAGTGGGTGAATGATGTAGAGGTTTGGTTATAGAACCAATAATCCCCTGAGGTGCCACATTAGAGCATTTTGGGGGCTTAAAATATCATTGCCTAGGCCAGTTCTTCAACCATTTTTTTTGACACAGCTTCATCATTCTCGTCCCATGCATTGTATTTTTGATGCAGCAGACCTCTTCCATCATTTTAGGGGACTTTGACACAGTGAATGCTTTTCTTGCACAATACGGCACACAGTATTTGATGCACCTGGATTTGATGCAAGTGGAATGGCTGCTGCACCTTGTGTTGGTCTAAAGGTCCTTAGAAAATCTGGCCCAGGGGTTTTAGCAGAAACCTCAACACAACCCTAACTATAGGGACATTAACATGCACGTTTCTTAAAGGGACACTTTTCCCCTTACATAGTAAAGTAACAGTGCCTTCATAGTCATGCAATAATATGACACAGGCATCATACCCATGGATGGAACCCCAAGGGTGGATAGCTGGGTACCCCAGATGAGGAGGAAGCAAATCCTGTTTGGGGCCTCTATTGTGAATGGGAATAGAGTTAGGGATAGGCAGTGTGGATAGGTGAAGGGAGGTAGTGTGCCTACCTAGAGGCACAGCTATGTAGGGAGGGGTCGATCCTAAGGGTCACCAGGGCAGTAGTTAAGAGGGAGGAGCTGGATGTCATTGCCCACATGAGGACAAATGATCTAGCGGGAAAAACAGTGGACACAGGAGCAATGAAGGGGAACTTCAGAAACCTGGGAAGGAACCTCATGTAGCCAGCACACTCTGTAGCTTTCTCAGAGGTACTGCCTGTCTATGGCAAGGGGGAAGAAAGGGACATCTGCAACAGGGAATTCAATGAATGGTTGGTAGATTAGTGAGGACTGGAGGGTTTCGACTTCATTGGAGACTGGGGGCCCACCTGGGGGGATGAAGGATTGTACAAGCTGGACGGCCCACATCCATTCAAGGGAGGTTACCAAGATCATGGGTGAAAAGTTTAAATGTTTCATCTGCAACCATTTAAACTAGTCGGGGGGGGGCGAAGGCAGGCAGGGAATACTATACCCCCCCTCAGGAAGGAGCAGTCACTAAACATAGAAACATAGAAGTTGACGGCAGATAAGGACCACAAGGCCCATCCAGTCTGCCCATTTCTTTTTCTACCTTATAAATGTGCCATCGGCCTTTGCTCTGTCAGTGACCTATCTATTCATAGTCATTTGTATTGCTCCCTTATGCCTATCCCATGCCTGTTTGAAGCCCTGCACTGTATTCATAGCCACCACTTCTTGTGGTAAGCCATTCCATGCATCTACCACCCTTTCTGTGAAAAGAATTTCCTCACATTCCCCTTAATCGCCTCCTCTAATCTCATGCTGTGTCCTCTTGTCCTGCTATTTTTCTTATATTTAAACATGTTAGACTCTTTCACCTTGTTTATGCCTTAAGGTGTTTAAATGTCTCGACTATATCACCTCTCCCTCCTTTGCTCAAGGGTATACATATTGAGCTCCGTTAATCTGTCCTCATATGTCTTCTGATGCAGTCCCTGCACCATTTTGTTGCCCTTTCTGGACTGCCTCAATTTGTTAATGTCCTTGTGAAGGTGTGGCCTCCAATACTGCACGCAGTACTCCAGATGGGGCTTAACCAATGTCTTGTACAGAGGGATTATTACCTCCTCTTACGACTTGTGATACCCCTACTAATACACCCTAACACCCCTAGCCTTACCTACTGCTTTAGAGGTCTGCTTGATGATTTTAGGTCATCAGTGATGATGATGCCCAAGTCTCTTTCTTCCTTTGTGACTGCTAGCAACTCCCTCCCAGCCTATAAGTGGCTTCAGGGTTTCTCTTCCCTATGTGCATGATTTTGCACTTCTTTGCATTAAATCCCAGTTGCCACTCTTCTGACCATTCTGCTAGTTTATCCAGATCTCTTCTCATTCTGCCCACCCATCTGGATCATCTACTCTGTTGCAGATCTTGGTGTCATCTGCAAACAGACAAGCCTTACCCTCTAGTCCATCTGCGAGGTCACTAATGAAGATGTTGAATAGGACTGGCCCCAGGATGATCCCTGAGGTACCCCACTTGTGACTTGCATCTCTTCTGACTGTATACCATTTACCACCACTCTCTGTTTTCTGCCAGTCAACCAGTTTGCCACCCAGTTGACCAACTTCTGACCCACCCAGAGCCTACCTAGCTTATTTATCAATCTTCTATGTGGAACAGTGTCAAAAGCTTTGCTGAAGTCAAGGTAGGTGACATCAACTCTCCCCCTTGGTCCACCACTCTGGTTACCCAGTCAAAGAAATCTATGAGATTAGTTTGACAGGACCTTCCTTTTGTAAACCCATGCTGTCTTGGATCCTGTGCCCCTATGGATTCCAGGTGTTGCACTATCCTTTCCTTAAGGAGTGCCTCCATAATCTTGCCCACTACTGAGGTAAGACTGACTGGTCTGTAGTTCCCCGCCTCCTCCTGCTACCACTCTTGTGGAGTAGGATCCATGACCCTTCTCCAGTCTTCTGGGACCTCTCCTGTGCTCAGAGACTCACTAAACAATTCTGCTAATGGCTCTGCTAGTTCCTCCTTTAGCTCCTTAAGTACCCTGGGATGTATGCCATCAGGTCCCATTGCCTTATCCACCCTGAGCTTAGCAAGCTCTTGTGGGACCCTTTCTTTTGTGAAGGGAGTAGTGCTCACCTCCCTCCCCCCTGTGTCCATGATGCTGAGCTGTGGGCCCTGCCCTACCTTCTCTTCAGTAAATACTGAGCAAAAGTATCTATTTAGGATAGATGCCTTTACAGGGTCCTCCTCCTCACGTGCTCCCTTTTCTCCATTAAGCTTAGCAATACCCCCTCTGGACTTTCTCCTTTCACTAATGTATCTATAGAAAGTCTTGTCACCTTCTTTTACTGTTCGTGCTAGTGTTTCCTCAGTTTGGGACTTTGCCTGCCTTACTGCCTTAAAGGGGATATTAGGGTCAAAAGACCACCAATAAAACAGAAATCCTGTATAAGTAAAGTGGGGGAGAAAAACAAATGAGGGGACAAAATACAAAAAGGGGATAAAGGGAAGTAAGGGGGAAGGGACTGAACGTGGAGGACAAAATGTACACGTAACCCTGGTGCGGTGTACCAAGAGGCTACTACCCCTGCCTGGGTAGCCACTAACCAGGTTGAGAGGCCTGGGTTCCTATTTAGCTGTTACAGGGGTTCTTTCTCAAGATAATAAAGCAAGCATTTGTCAATGCTGAATGTTGCTTGCTTGTATGTGCTGTTTAGGTATTTGGAAGTGATAGTTCCATGCCTTTCTCCCAAGTCATCCACTGTGTCTTTCTGCTCAGTATTCATAGAAGAGTGGGAAGGGCAAGGGCCACAGTAGTACAGCAGTTGCCAAGGGGGTGAAGAGGTGGACAATAGTCCATTCAAAGGTAAAAGAGTCCTGCAGGAGCTCACTAAATTGAAGGTGGACAAAGCGATGGAACCAGATGGCATACGCCCAAGGATATTAAGAGAACTGCGAAGGGAGATAGCAGTACCTCTGGCAGCCATGTTCACTGAGTCATTCAACATCAGTGAATTGGAGGAGGGCACATGTGGTCTCTCTACACAAATGCAGCAGCAGGGAGGAGGAAGGGAACAATAGGCCGTTCAGCCTCACCTCAGTAGTGAGGAAGATCATGGAGGCATTGCTTAAAGAAAGGATAGTGGGGCATCTAGAAGCCATCAGAGCCTAGGACCATAGACAACATGGATTCACAGTGGAGACATCATGTCAAACAAATCTGGTTGATTTCTTTGACTGGCTGACAAAGGAAGTGAATCAGGGTGGGGCAGTGGACAACACTTACCTTGATTTCAGCAAAGCCTTTGACACCATCCCACAGAGGAGGCTGATAAACTAGCTGGGTAGGCTGGGCATGGGGGAAAGGGTGGTAAACTGGGTTAGAAACTGGCTAACAGACAGGAGGCAGAGAGTGGTGGTAAATGGGGTGCAGTCTAGGGAGAGGGGGTGACCAGTGGGGTGCTGCAGGGTCTTCATTAGTAACATTGCAGAACGGCTGAAGGGAATTTATTCACCAAATTTTCAACATAGCCATTTTAAGACCTCTGCTCATGAACAGTGTCACTGTGATTTTCTTAATCTGTCCCAAACACTGATTGCGCACACTGACTGCACCATTGTGCGCTACATGCACAGAAACACATTTTGGGCGACATGTGAAAAATGACAGCTGTACTGCTCATAAGGAGGTGTGGTAAAATGGCAATGTTGAAAATCTGGAGTGCAAATATTAAAAATTTGCAAACTTACGAGCGTGGGTAGGAACTGCGCCATGCACGCTCGTAAAACAGTCATTTTTTAGGAATTTTTTCACCAAATTTTCAACATAGCCATTCTAAGACCTCTGCTCATGAACAGTGTCACTGTGATTTTCTTCCTATGTCCCATACATTGATTTCGCACACCGACTGCGCCGGAATGGCAGGAAAATATTGAAAATTCGCGAACTTACGAGAGGGAGTAGGAACTACACAATGCATGCTCATAAAACAGTCATTTTTTTGAATTTTGTCACCAAATTTTCAACATAGACTTTTTGGGAGCCCACCTTATGAACACTGGCAGTGTCGTTTCATTAATTGGTCCTGAAAGGTGATTTCACACAGTGACCGTGAAATCACCCTTCAGGCCCGATTAACACCATGAAAGTGCAAGAATTCATGAGGAGGGGTCCTAAAAACCCCATGTTGAAAATTTGGACCCAAAATTCCCAAAAATGCCTGAGATATGCAACAAAGTTGAAAAACCCTATTTATTCCATTATACAGCTTACTGGCAGTTCCTCAGTTTGCGGTCGGCTTTGAAGAGTGCAGATGTGGTCCCAGTCCACCAAAGATCGTCACGCCGCGCTCTGGAGGTAAGTATGGGGTGAGGGGGGTGTGGGTAGGCAGGGTGCGAGTGGGTGGGTGCGGGTTGTGGGGGCAGGGAGACTACGAGGACCTTTTTGTTTACAGGTTTGTTTTTATTAAGGCGACATGGGATGTTTGCCACACTGGAGTGGGCTCCCAGCATGGCAGCTGGAAGGCTGTTTGGCGGGGCTGGGGCAGCCAGGGGAATTGAGCACCCCGTCGGCCTGCTGCTTTTGCCATGCTGGGGTGGGATCCAGCGTGGCACCTGGAAAGCTTTGGGGGTGTGCAGCATTGGAGCCGGCGGGGGATTGGGCACCCCATTGGATATAACAGTTTTGCCACGCTGGGGGTAGGCTCCACAGCATAGTACCCTGGACGCTTTGTGGGGGGACATGGAGCCGATGGGGATTAGGCACCCGTTGGCCATACAGCGTGTGTGGGAGGGGGAGCGCATCAGCTCGCAGTATGCGTGCTTGCGTGTGTGTGGGGGGGGGCACTGCTCACTTAAGCGGAGCTCTCCTTTTAACTGTACGACCACTGCAATTTCAACTCCTGTCATAGACAGCTGCAGCAGTGATTGGGGAACTGGGGCCACGCCTGCAAACACACTGACTGAATTGGAAGACGGGTGCCACACCTCCGAAAACTCGGATGATGGCACTATGTTTCTTGCACATGCTTGCAAGCAACATAATGAATAGCATGGTGCCTCCACCCAGAGTACATTTTAAGTCAGTCAGATAGTTAACAGTACAGCCCCCTGGGATACTGTACCAACCCACCTCCACACAGTCACCCCCAACACATGGATTTACCATAAACAAAACCCTCGAATTCAACACTTTGATTTAGTGACTTGAGTTAATAATATGCTTACTAAATTAGGCTCTAGAGTCCAAATTTTTCCAAAACAGTTTAATACCAATTAATGTGCATAGGGAGGGTTAGGAAGGGGAGAAAGGAGTAGAGGTTAAGCAACACATTCTCATTTCTGAAATTGGCCTCAGAGATTAGCATTTTACTGCTTTCAGTCATATCCCCTTTTACATTTTGACCTTCTTTCAATGCTTGCAGCAGCAACCCTCTAACTAGCTAACTGCTGCAGATTTCCCCAATTACATTGCCCCGACTGGTACCAGTTCCCCAGTTCAGATAACCCCCACACTTTCTGTCCCTGGCACCCAGCACTATAGTTGCAGGCCTGTGGTGCAGCTGATTGGCTGGTGTTGGAGATCTTGGTGTAAAATCAAACTTCTTTCCCTGTCTCTGTGATCTTTTTAAAATTATTTTCTACGCCATGGGGTATAAATTGCAGACAACTATTTACGTCCTCAAGGTGCAGGACAATTCCTGCAGTTACTTATGGTTCCGCTGACAGTCTCTGGTGGCATTGTGACTGTGGCTCTGGGGAAGATGGAACAGCAGAACTTGGAGACTTGGATTTGAAGAGACTTGAGATGTGGAGTAGACACTCTGCCATTGGGTCTTTTGACTTGCTTGGAGGTCTTGCAGCTTGTCCCCTTCAGCCTGTTTCCAGGCCCAATACAGAGCATGAGTGTAAGGCTCTCCTGGCCATAAAGGAACCTAGACCCAGGAGTGACCCCACGGTCTAGATCCCCACTGGATCTAGAGTGCCCTAGCACTCAGGCACATGCTCATGGCTCCCTGTGGCCAAGTCGGACCCACTCAGTATGGGTTGGCTGTTTCCCTACCTGGCTCCAGGTTGAAAATTAGCAGATTCTCAGTTTCTTTAACTCAGCTCAAGTTAACAATTTTCAATTTTAGAAGTTTAGACACTTCTGGCTAAGGGAACATCCTTGCAGACAGTGACCCTTTGCAGACAGGTCAGTCCCTGAACTCTCACTGAGTGCACAGTCCCAATGAGACTTTTGAACTTAGACTGACCAAACTTCCTTTTACTGGACCAGACCCATGATGCAGACATTTTCTTTTCCTTCACTGTGCAGGTGCTAATGAATGCCTCCACCATGGGCTCCTGAACTTTGCACTGACCGAACATCATCTCATTCCGCCAGTCTCTTGAAACAATTTATCTTCTTTTCCTCAAAGTACAGATGCCAAGAAACCTGAAGAGGTGATCTCTGCTTCTTTTGCAAACTGCTTGGTTATATTGGCCAAGCCTCTGCATATCAGGGAGGCTCCCATATCAAGCTTTCCTAACTAAACCCAGTCCATTTCCATTAATCCATTTTCAAAGACCAGAACCATTTTCTTAAGCCTTTTGTCCTTGTTTCTCACCACTGTGGTGTAGACAAAATTAAAACTTTCCTTGCACTAAGGGCTCCGCAGCCCCCAAGGAGATCTCCATATTTCTTAACAAATGCCTTTTCCTCTCCAGAACCTTCCAGTGGTACTCCCCTCCACTGAACCATAGCTGACCAATGCAGCTGTCTTTCAGCTGAACTGCAAATTTCACTCCCTGAACCAAACTTCCTACAAATGGGGAAAGGCAGACCCACAGGTCCTGGGGGACAAATAGTTGGCAGCCCCCAGGAAGACCCTTCTCCAACCTTGCAGCCGCATTTTCTGCCTAGAGGCTGGAGCCCCCTCCTTCTGGAGGGGCTCCCATCGAACTGACCCAGAACCAGACAGTCTCTGGGTTTTTGGGAGCTGTCTGGTAGCTCCCCATTGGCTGAAATCACTGTCCTTGATAAAAATTAATATGCATGAATCTCCTTCGTCACCTAATTGGCTAGGTAAAAAGGCACCAAGAATTTCCCCCATAACTCTCTTTTACTGTCCCACAGATCTCTGAAAGAATCCTGGCCCTCCAATTGGTTACACTGTGGTCACATGGCTGCAATCATGGTTGCTGGCAGAACAGTACCACTACAGTCCATACAATGCCCTAACTTTATTCCCCTGGTGCAGCCGTAGTAAACATTTTTATTTATTTATTAACCCAATGTTTTGTAGCAGTCCCTTTGCTTTATCTCCCAGCTGCAGAGTTCAAACTTTTTACTCAGCCCACTGCCCCCCAGGCAGCAGGCAGGCTCCTCATTCATATCTCCTCTTTACAGTCCTTCTGCAGCAATAATAAATGTTTTTATTAAACAGTAGCCCCCCAAGTATTGTAGCAGCCTCTCTGCCCTTTTACACAGTGCCCAAGATTAACATTTTTATACATTTTCCAGCCTGTCACTAGCACAGATTTTCACTGTCCCCAGGCACTAGGCAGGTTTAGCTCATTAATATTCATCAGTCTTTTTTAATATTTCAACTGCACCCCACCGATCCTGCAGCACTCATTGGCACTCCTCAATAAAAATACTTGACCACTTTTCTTGTGCCTCTTCCAGGTCACTGGTCCCTGTACTGCCCAACTAGGAGACCAGGAACAGAGGAGAGGCATCCAGATAGCTGCAGAAATGGCTGTAAACCACAGTACACTCCAGCGCATGCGCAGACCACCTGCCCTGCACCGAAGTGCACAAGAGAGCAACGGCTCCACGATTTAGCTCCTCCAGCCCCATTTCCACAGCAAAACTGACACGGGGCAGGGCAGAGATCTGAGAAACAACTTGGGACCTTGAGCCAGGAGCAGGGGACCAGATGGGGGAAATGGAGAAATGGGGCAGCCTTGAGGGGGCAAACAGTTAAGCTGCCCCCCAAAAAGGGGTTACATACAAATGCCCGCAGCCTGGGAAACAAAATCCCAGACCTGGAGGCATTAATGGTGGAAGCAAACCTGAACATAGTGGCTGCTACAGAAACATGGTACTCAGAAAACCATGAATGGGATATAGCCATACCAGGATACACATTTTTCAGAAAAGACAGGGAAGGAAGAAAGGGAGGAGGGGTGACCATGTACGTGAAGGAGGGAATCAAAGCAACTGAGGTCCATATGTTGCAGGAGAGAGCAGAGGCACTGTGGGTCACCCTACAGACAGAAAAATGGAACCAGCATTAGAACAAGGGTGATCTACAGATCTTCGGCACGGGGAAAGAGTCAGACAAAACACTAGTGGAAGCCATCCACAAAATGCCAAAGTCAAAAATTAAATACTGCTACTTGGGGACTTCAATCTATAAGATATAGATTGAAGCACCCAGACAGAGAGCACAGCCAAAAGCAGGAACATACTGACCCAGGGCCAGATTAAGGCATAAGCAACACAGATACAAGCCTAGGGCCCCTGCCTGCCAGGGGGCCCCAAGCAATCCCCAACATACATTTACTGTGTATTTTTCTTTCTGCCTGAGCTGCAATGTTTTTGAATAATCTCAGCAAGGTAGGGGCTGAACAGTGACATACTCTCACCTCACTGATTAGGTGCTAAGTGTAGCTGGTAGTTTCAGGAGGCCCCGGCCAAGCTTAACATAGAAACATAGACTTTGACGGCAGATAAGGACTGCTTGACCCACCTAGTCTGCCCATTTCCCTACCTATTGGATAAGCTGCAGATCCTAGTTAACCAACAGCCTACTTCTTCCTACCCCCCCACCAGAATTGCCTTATGTCTGTTCCACGCATTATGAGAATTCCCCCACTATTTCTGTCCCCATGACCTCCTCAGGAAGGCTGTTCCGTGTGTCCACCGCCATCTCTGTGAAAAAATACTTCCTCACATTGCCTCTGAGTCATCCTCCCTCTATCTTCAAATTGTGTAGTTTCAGGAGGCCCTGGACAAGCTTGACTTAGAAACATAGACTTTGACGGCAGATAAGGACTGCTTGGCCCACCTAGTCTGCCCATTTCCCTACCTATTGGATAAGCTGCAGATCCTAGTTAACCAACAACCTACTTCTTCCTACCCCTCCCACCAGAATTGCCTTATGTCTGTTCCACGCATTATGAGAATTCCCCCACTGTTTCTGTCCCCATGACCTCCTCAGGAAGGCTGTTCCATGTGTCCACCACCATCTCTGTGAAAAAATACTTCCTCACATTGCCTCTGAGTCGTCCCCCCTCTATCTTTAAATTGTGCCCCCTTGTTCTTGCACATCTCTTTTTCTGAAAGATGCTACCTTCTTGGACCTTGTTGATTCCTTTGAGGTACTTGAAAGTTTCTATCATGTCCTCCCTCTCCCTGCTTTCGTCAAGGGTATACATATTAAGCTCCTTTAGTCTCTCTTCGTATGGCTTCTGTTGCAGACCCTGCAGACCCTGCACCATTTTAGTTGCCCTCCTCTGGACTGCCTCCATCCTGTCTATGTCCTTGCGGAGGTGGGGTCACCAGAACTGCAAGTAGTACTCCAGATGGGGTCTCACCAATGGTCTGTACAGAGGGATAACAACTTCCTGTTTTCTACTGGTGATGCCTCTCCCTATACATCCCAGTATCCCCCAGCCATCCTTACTGCCTTCTCACATTGCTTGCTTGCCTTAAGGTCATCTGATATGACTACTTCCAGGTCCCTTTCCATTTTTGTTGTTGTTAATACCACCCCACCCCCCATTGCGTACTGTTCCCCTGAGTTTTTGTTTCCCAGGTGCATTACTTTGCACTTCTTTGCATTGAATCTAAACTGCCATACTTTTGACCATTTCTCCAACCTTGCCAAGTCCCTTCTCATCCTTTCGAACCCCTTGTGTACCAACCCTGTTGCAGATCTTTGTGTCATCTGCAAAGAGACCTACTTTTCCTTCCAGTCCCTCTGCAATGTCACTTATAAAGACATTAAAAAGGACCGGACCCAGTACTGAACCCTGTGGTACCCCACTAGTAATCCCCCTTTCTTCAGCGTGGACTCCATTTACAATTACCTTCTGTGTCCTGTTGTTCAGCCAATGTTTTATCCAGGCTACCACCCTGGGACCCACTCCCAGGCTGGCTAATTTGTTTATTAATCTTTTGTGTGAGAATGTGTCAAATGCCTTGCTAAAGTCTAGGTAGGCCATGTCCACAGCCCCTCCCTGGTCTTCTACTTTGGTCACTCAGTCAAAGAAATCTATTTGATTCATCTGATATGACCTTCCCACTGTGAATCCATGTTGCCTTGGATCCTGTGCTCCACTGGCCTCTAGATACTCAACAATTTTCTTTCAGAAGTGATTCAATCAATTTCCCTACCACTGAGCTGAACTTTAAAGGGTGAATCGGCCAATTTCCTTTGTTTTGTCTCCCACCCCAATTTAGAATCCCCATTTAGAATCAAGTCTTACTCTTAAATATAAAAGATTAACCATGCAATTCAGTCTGTATGCTTTTATATTTTTCCTTTCTCCTAAAATTAAGAACTCTATAATGCGTTTCAATGGTACAATTAAAAATCATACTTTTTTTTTTTATTTCCTCATCTTACTCATATTGAAGTTCAGACCTTGATATAGTTCCATTCTCAAGGTGAACAAATTAATGTATTTCTAGATTCCCATCAGTAAATCTTGCCATTTATTGAGACAGGATTACTTATCAATAACAGAATTCCTGGGAATTATCTCTTCTGACAATTACTTGATTTGCAATATAATCTCTAAAGTTCATGACTACTCCAGTAAACCACCACACCCAGGACCTAGCCACTCTTAGAGATGAATCCATACCCTACCCAACAAAACTCCCATATTCTGGTTCATACTACCTACAGTAACTTGACAAAATGACAACAGGCAGACTGCGAGCACACGTGTGTGTGTTGGGTGGGGTGGGGGACCTTTGGAGAAGTGCAAATCATGACATTTCACACCCATACAATTAGTAATTATTTTCTCTAAATGATCAAAACTGAAACAATTGTTATTTTTTTCCATATTAATATTATTAGTTTCATTAACTGTGAAGCATTTTAGTTAGGTCATTTATGTTTTAGAAACAGTGAGAAAATTTTTTTCAAGTTTCACTAACTGATATGCAATGGTCAAGAGGTATGGTCATGGCAAAGGGGTGCAGTCATGGTGAAGGGGCATGGTTGCGGTGAGGGATGCTCCAGAGATCTCTTAGGCCTAGGGCCCCAAGTTGCCTTAATCTGGCCCTGTATTGACTGCACTGCAGGGGGCATGGCTAAGACAGCTTGTGGATGAACCTACCCACGCGGGGGTTATACAAGATCTGGTGCTCACCAATGGGGACATGGTTAAGGATGTTAAGGTAAGCAGCCATATTGGAGTCAGTGACCACAGGATAGTGTGGTTCAACGTAACCACAGTGGAGGAGGCTAACCACAAAAAAGTCAAGGTCCTGGATTTCAGAAGGGCCAACTTTGACAAAATGGCAGAATGTCTCAGGGAAGCCCTGGCAAAAAGGACAAGGGGGGAGAGTGGAAAAGTAGTAGTCTATTCTCAAGGAGCCCATAACAGAAGCAACAAACCTCTGTGTTAAGCAGCAAAGCAAGAGTAAGTGAAAGAAACTACTGCTTTGATTCTCGAGGGAAGTGGCCAGGAAAGTGAGTGATAAAGAAGAGCCTTCAAGAGATGCAAAGAAACACAGAGGGAAGAGGGCAGGGAGCAATATTTAGGGAAGCAGAGGGAGGCAGGGAAGGTGGTCAGAAGCACAAAGGTGCAAACAAAAGAAAATATAGCACAGGCTGTAAAGAAGGGGGATAAGACCTCCTTCAGATGTATCAGTGAGAGAAAGAAGACAAGGAGAGGGATTGTCAGGATAAAGGAGGTGGGAGGAAGGTGTGCAGAGGAGGACATAGAGAAGGCAGAAATACTGAACAAATACTTTTGTTCAGTTTTCACAAAGGAAGGGGAAGGCAAAGGCCTACAACTCAGCCAAAAAAGCAGGCAGGGAAGGGAGCTTGACACCACTCCATTCACAGTAGAGACAGTCCTGGAGGAACTCAGTAACCTGAAAACAGGTAAGGCAATGGGGCCAGATGGGATTCACAACAGAATATTAAAAGACCTCAGAGAGGTGCTGGCAGCCGTGCTGACCACCCTATTCAACAGATCACTGGAGACAGGGGAAGTCCCATAAAACTGGAGGAGGGCAAATGTGGTCCCTCACCACAAAACTGGGAGCCGAAAAGAGGCCAGCATCTACAGACCAGTCAGCCTGTCCTCGGTGGTGGGGAATAATAATAATACATTTTATTTCACAAAAGTTCCTTTCCAAAACCAAGGCGCTTTACAAAAGATAAAATTAAAATAATAAAATCAATAAATAAATATAGCATAAAATAGAAGCTAATGGAGGCACTGTTAAAGGTGAGAATTGTGTCATTCCTTGAAGACAGTGGAGCACAGGATCCAAGGCAGCATGGATTCACAGCGGGAAGTTCATGCCAAACAAATCTGTTAGATTTCTTTGACTGGGTGACCAGGGAGATAAATCAGGGAAGGACAGTGGATGTGGCATACTTAGACTTCAGCAAGGCCTTTAATAATGTCCCACATAGAAGGTTGGCAAACAAGTTAGGCAGCATGGGGGTAGGCACCAAGGTGGTAAACTGGGTCAAAAATTGGTTGAAGGACAGGACACAGAGGGTACTGATAAATAATGTTCACTCTGAGGAGAGGGAGGTGATCAACAGGGTGCCACAGGGATCAGTCCTGGGACCAGTCCTCTTCAATGTCTTTATAAGTGACATTGCTGAATGGGTGGAAGGGAAAGTATGTCTTTTTGCAGATGACACCAAGATCTGCAACAGGGTTGGCACACCAGAGGGGATAGAAAAAAATAAAAAAGGACCTAAGCAGGCTGGAGGAGTGGTCAGAAGTGTAGCAGCTTTGATTCAATGCCAAGAAGTGCAAAGTCATACACTTGGGGAGCAGAATTCAGAAAAGGTATACAAAATGGGGGGAGGGGTACTGGCAGCCACCAGGCAGAAATGGGACCTGGGGATACTCATATCGGATGAGCTAAAGGTGAGCAAACAATGTGAGATGGCTGTGGGGAAAGCCAGTAGGATGCTGGGGTGCACTGGGATGGGTATCACCAGCAGAAAGAAGGAGATGGTTATGCCACTGTACAAATTGCTGGTGAGACCTCAGCTGGAACACTGTGTCCAGTTCTGGAGACCACATCTCCGGAAGGACATAGACAGACTGGAGGCAGTCCAGAGGAGGGTTACAAAGATGGTGCATGGCCTGCATGAAACATCTTATGAAGGGAGGCTAGGGGGACTTAATATGTATTCCTTGGAAGAGGGGGGGGGCATGATAGAAACATTCTAGTACCTCAGGAGTAGAAACAAAGTACAGGAGGGCAGCACCTTTCAAAAATGAAGATGTGCAAGAACAAAGGGTCACGAAATGAAGTTGGGGGGGTTCAGAGGCAACGTGAGGAAGTACTCTTTCACTGAAAGAGTGGTGGATGCTTGGAACAGTCTCCCAAAGGAGGTGGTTGAGGCAAAAACAGTTAGGGAATTCAAGAATACATGGGCTAGACATAAGGGTACCCTACAGACAGGAAAAAAAGATGAGCTGCAGATCAAATAGGGTAGTTCGAAATAGGTAGGCAAAATGGGCAGACTGGGTGGGCCACACTGTCCTTATCTGCCATCAACCTCCATGTTTCTATACAGTACTGCAATGAAAAAAAAATGTCCCTCTGATTTACACAACTGCAATAAACTGACAGTGCCCCCCAGACATCCAATTTAGTGCTACAGTAAATGGGCAATGTTCTTTTAAATGCACTGTAATGCAATACAGTATTGTCTCTCTGAACATGCAGCACTACAATAAAGGGGCAGTATCCCTCTAAAAATGCAGTGCTACAAAATAAAAGGGGTGGTGTCTCTCTTAACAGACAGCACTTTATTAAAGAAGTGCTCTGGTCTTTAAACTTTACAGTGGAGTAATAAAGATGGTATGTCTCTGTTGACATACAGTACTGCCATAAATGAGCAAGCACTTAAACAGTTTTGGAATTTGGAGGGATTCCACAATTCCTGTACAGGGATCTGTGCAGCTGCATTATTCTCTTGTCCCACAGTACAATACTACAATGCATGAGCAAAAAACCGTGTGCTGTGTCAGCTTGTGAACTGTAAATAAAATAAAGGCTAAATACTAAATGCACCCTAAATACAGAAAACTTAATTTAGAATTGATTTTCAGTCATTATGTCTTCTGGAATAATTATATATAATACAATAGCTAATTGAAATCCAGCAACCTGACTGGTTAAAAGCTATGGGGGTATTCTCAGCACATACCCTCAGGGAAAAAAAATACCAACAGGGCTTGCACAGACATGAAATCAGTCCGCATATCTGCCCATTCTTTACCTAAAACTAATAAGGCTATCTTAAGCTCACATTGTTGCTTCTTGCTTTCTGCACTGCTAGCTTCCACAGTGTCACTGTTTCATTCACACCTACATACAGACTCACAGCCCCCACTTGATCCCAGTCCCCATTATTACAATATGCCCCAACCTACCCGCTCATACTGAGTGGTCATCAAAACAGCTGCTCCAGTGACATTACATAGCCCACTCATAACACAACTTACAATATTTCCCTGACTACTGCCCCATGCTACTGTTATTCAATCATTCAGGCTGCAACCATGAGTACAAAATCTAGAAACAGAAACTCTGGTATCTCTCTTCAGGCACACATGTCTCTGCAGTGCCTCTCTTCACAGCTTTCTGCAACCACTCTTTACTTTCCCTCACTCATCTAAGCTCAGACTCTCAGAGTACTGAACATCTCTCCTTAAGCCAACTTCTCCAAAGCATCACCTACTGGCTGTAAACAAACGTATCTAAAAGAAACTATTTTTCTTAGCAAAAGTCACAAAATCAATTAAGAAGATAAATTTTAGCAAAATGTTTTGGCATTATATAACAGCAATAATACAATCCAAGGCATTGTATATTTAAGCAATAAGCCACAAGGGGGTGTGGGTTATCAGGGGATTTACCATGGCTGGAGTGGTTTGCTCACGAGGCGCAGCTGAGTGGGTAAATCCTCACCAGCTGTGGTAAATCCCCTGTTAACCCACATCCTCCGAGTGGCTTACTGTGATTAAACCAAGGTTTATTTTTTTACTATAATAAAATACAACTTTTAAAGAGGTTGCTATTTTTTTTAATTTTTATTGTATTTATTCCTATGCTGCAGATGATTAGGATTTGGAGTAGGATTAGTTGCTCATCAACAGTCATTGATTATCAGAGGATTTACAGAGGTGGTAAACTGACAGTCTGTCAATTTCATTGGCTGTTCACTTATGTCCATGGTATAATATGGGATATTGCCACTACTTGAGTGCATAAGTCATTTGGCCTGCAGCTTCATGACTCACAAAGCACCCTAGATGTGGCAATGTCCCATGATATACCACACCTTGTCATGCATTATTCCAATGGACATACAAATCCTGTAACTTGATTGGCCAGCTGAGGTCTTTACTCATGGGTAAGTCCTGCAATAACCCATGGCTGAGGAAAGTCATTAAAAAGAAAATCATTTTAAATTTATTTTATACGAGTCCATTATGTAATCACAATAACTCACTTCAGAATGTTGGTAATTGGGGCAAGGTATGGGTAAATCCCCCAGCAATGTTGCAAAACCTGTTTTAAATGCATTGAGCAGCTCAACTTTTTTAAAACCGTTGAGCAGCTCAACTATTTTAAAAGCACTGAGCAGCTTTGAGACAGGGTTGGGTAAGACTCTATCCCATTTGTTATGCAGAGAGAGAGTTAAAAGCAAGGATCTATTGTGTCCTCTCCTGTTCTGCCACTTGCCTGTCTCTTACCTGTCTGATTGTGCAGTCTAACTTTTTCTTGTGACGCCTAGGAATTGGCTACTCCAATGGTCCCATAATGTCTCCCTGTTACCTCACTTCCTTCACTTGCTGTTTCTATTTATTTATTTATTGGGAACTCAGAATTACAAATATTTGAGCTAAGAGCTTGTTTACAAAGGATCCTTGTCAACACTTAAGGAGATACATTTTGCTGCAACAGCAGACACATTGACACTGGGGGTTGTACTCCTAACATAGAATTTTACATTTATTCAAGACATGAATGAAGCAGCTGGCAGCATTGTCAATTTCCCAGTGGAGGTACACAATGTACAGCCATTTGAGAGAAGTTAAGTGCAGATAGACAAGTTGGGCTTTGGCAAGTGCAGGTAGGTGGGAGGGAGTAGGAGGGGGGAGGAAGAGGTCAGGAAAATGGGCTAGAGGTACTGTGAGTGTACTGGACAGAGGGAAGGTGGAGGGGAGGATTGGGTCAGAGGAAGTGGACAGGGGAATGAGCAGGAGGTTGTGTGGGTGAACTGGACAGAGGGCAGGTGGAGGGGGAGGTAGTGAGGGGGTAATGGACAAAAGACAAGTGGGGGGAATTGGTAGGGAGTGAAGGGGTGGGGGGAAGGGGAATAGGTGCAACCAGGCCAGAGCAAGTGGGCAGTTAAGTGGTGGGACGGATGCTGGGATTACGTTTGACATAGGCACCAGAGTGGAGAAGAGATGGATTTATAGAGTTCGGATTTGAAGTGCCCTAGGTGTTGAAGGCTGGTGATTGTGTTTGGAAGCTCATTTACCCATTCTTCCTTCCTCCCCTTGCTTCTGTATGGTTAAAAAATATATGTAAATCTGTATGTGGTTTGGTTTGGTTTGCAAATGTATATAATTATATTGTTGA
This sequence comes from Neoceratodus forsteri, assembly GCA_016271365.2. Classification (NCBI taxonomy): domain Eukaryota; kingdom Metazoa; phylum Chordata; order Ceratodontiformes; family Ceratodontidae; genus Neoceratodus; species Neoceratodus forsteri. The sequence continues at coordinate 1,406,614,766 of CM028130.1, read as the reverse complement.
AATTATTGCAGAAAGCTTTTTGGATTTATTAGAAAAGACATCAATCAGGAACACAGTGGGTTGACCTTGAGATGCATTTTGACCTCCTCAAGCTTGTTTACAGAATTGTCAACATGAAACCAGCTCTGGGACAAAATGTATAATTTGCTTGCACCTGTTAAGACTAGATGTGCTCTTCATGCTGGCCTCAGGAAAGAAAATGATGAAGTGTTGATACATTTTGTGAAAAACAGGAGATGTAACTTAAAACATCAGGATGCAAAGTTTAAATTGCCAGGCTAAAACATCTTATATTATGAGAGCAATGTTTTTCCAGCAGAAGACTCAGATGGAGGATTTTTTATTTGTTTGAACTCCCTTTATAAAGTGCTATCCTGTATAACTGTTTTCTATTTTATTGTCAGTGATAATAAAATACTGTGTGCAAATTGTATAACTTCTTCTGGTCTGCCAGTGCTTCTGGACCTATGCTTCTATGACAACTTTATCAGAAGTGGGACTTTCACCATGCATACTCTATGCCACGGGGGTTTGTGCATGGGTAGCAGATCTCATAACTGGGAAGCATAGAAGAAAGGTATGGATCCTGCAACAGAAAACCCAGGAGTGATTACCAGAAGAATGTCAGCCAAACTAGAAGCAGAAACAAAAGTCCAAACTGAGACTGTACATCTGACACCAATGATGAAGGAAGAACAGGCAGGGATAGAACCTGAAAGCATGTCTGCCTTCTTCAAATGGTGGGCTATGCAACAAAGAGAGACTAAGAAACAAAGAAAAGAAGAGATGCAGTAACAGGAGCAGAGATGGATGGATGGATGCCTTCAAGCTATTAAAGCTAGAGGATCTGGTATAGGTCCAACAGATCAGCAAAACACAAACAACTTAAAAGACATTAAACGTACAAAACTGTGCCGCTCAAATGATATTGAAGCATGCCTGACAACTTTTGGAAATGTCACTGAAGCCTGCCAATGACCAAAACAGCAATGGACAATCAGACCGGTACCTTATCTGACAGGTAAAATCCAACTTGCCTACTTCAATATGGACACTGAACAGTCAAAAAGGAAAAAATGTCTTAGCATAGTAATCTTGTTTCTTTCAAGGTATTCTCCAGTATTCATAACTCTTGCAGTCAGCCTTTAAAATAGAACTGCTCCGAGATAGAACGGTATGCTAATGATGGAACCATCATTGGCTCATGCCACTTATTCAAATGCTGCCATTATTAATTGCTGTGTTCTATTAATGCCTTAGATTTCATGAAGAGCCTGTAACATAGGCCCAACCCTTGTAATTGAGTGTACGTAACAATAAAAAAACTAAACTAATTCAAAATAAACCTCTAACTGGAGAAACAACCCTCCTCCCCGAATGCCAGAATAACCTAAAGAACAGAATAACCTGAAGAAGGGGAAATATGATGCCCAACAGGGCCTAAAAAAAACAGACTAAGCCCAAGTGTGGCACCTCTGCATATGGTTATCCTGCTTGGAGTGCAGAGGCCACTAGTTCTAGAAAGGGAGGCATGGTGAGTGAGTTATGAACATTGGAGAATACATTGGAAGAAACAAGATTACTATGGTAAATAATGTTTTCTTCTCACCACAGGAATTCTTCAATATTCCTAACTCCTGCAGACTAAGAAGCAATACCTTTGGAGATGGGCACAGAACCTACTTTGGAAACAGACTCTGCAGGACTGCTGTGTCAAACCTGGCATCACTTCTGGACTGGGTGTCCAGGCTGTAATGCTTTGTAAAGTTGTGTACTGTCCTCCAGGTAGCTGCTTTACAGATTTCCAACATGGAACATCTATGGCAGCTGCTATAGTACCAGCTGCTCCTCTTGTGGAATGGGCTCTTAGTCCTGTTGGGGGCTCCTTTCCAGCTTTTGAATAGAAAAACTTGATGCACTGAACTGTCCAGTGAAAAATGGACCTTTTAGATGCTGGATTTCCTTTACCCACATCCCCCATAGATCAGGAACAGCTGCTGTCTGTCCTGTCTGTGATCCTTCGAGCAAGTCATGTAGTAAATTCAGAGCTCTCTTGACATCAAAACTGTGGAGTTGACGTTCAACTGAACAAAAATGCTCAGTGAACAAAGACTGGCAGAGTGATGGATTGATTTAAGTGGAAATCAGAGAACTACTGTATCCCTATGAATGGGATGTAGTCTTTTTCAATACACAGAGCCTGAAGCTCACTAATCTTTCTGGCAGATGTGATGACTACCAGAAACACTGTTTTCCAAGTAACATACTTCAAATGAGCTGAGACCATGGGCTTAAATGGGGGTATCATGAGCTGGGCAATGCAAACATTTAGGTCCCAAGCTGGCACCTGTTCCCCGGGGAGGGAGGGAGGCAGTATAGCTCAGTGGTTTAAGGCTCTGAGCTGCAAATCTGGAGACCTGGGTTTGAATCCCACAGCCCCTACTTGCATACTGTGTGATCCTGAGTAAGTCACTTAACTTCCCTGTGCTCCCAGGTTGCACCTGTAAACAAGCTTTCAGCTTAGTGTGCTAGTCCTGGTTAAATAACTGCAAAAAAAAGGGGGGGGGCCAAACCTTTGAAGAACTTTTTGAAAATAGGGGTTGATGCCATGGAGACACCCTTTTCAGCAGAAATATAAGTAGATATTGGAGCCAAATTGACCTTCAAAGTAGTGGACTGCAAGCCCAAGGAACACAAATGGGTAAGATAGTCCAGCAGGGCTGGAATTCCTGCCTGTGTAGGTACCACATCACTGGTAGAACACCAAATAGAAAATCTCTTCCATTTAGAAGCATCGGGTTTCTTTGTAGAGGGCTTCCTGTAACTTCTTAAAGCATCCAGAACATTTTCCAAGAGATGCAAGCCTGCATACTCTAAGTCCTCAAGATCCATGCCTTGAGCCTGAGGGATCTGAGGCTCGGGTACAGGATCCTCCCTTGGTTGGAGGTCAACAGGTTGTGCCTCTGAGGCAGGTGTATTGGCTTGGCCCCAGACATGGAGAGCAGCAGGGAGTACCATGGCTGCCTGGCACAGTCTGGTGCTATCAAGGTCATTTATGCTGGCTGTAATCTGAGTTTGATCAGAACCATGAGGATTAGGGGAAAAGGAGGGAAGGCATATAGCTGTCTCCCTGACCAATCCAGAGTCAGAGCATCCAGGGCCATTGTACCCCTGGCTGGTAGTCTGTAATAGTACTGTGGCAGGTGGTGCTTCTCGTGCGATGCAAAGAGGTCTACCGCTGGGGTGCCCCACCTTCTGAACACTACCTCCAGCACCTGCCTGTTTAGGATTCATTCATGATGGGCCTGGTTGACCTGACTCAGAGCATCTGCTAGGGGGGGTGTTCTTGCCAGGCAGTGGAACAGCTTGCAGTGAAGCTTTGAGTGAGTAAGCTAGATGCCATATCTTCATTGCCTCTGTGCTTGAGGGGCTTGACCTTGTTCCTCCCTGTTTATGTAGTACAATGTCATGGTATTGTCTGTTCTGACCATAAAACTCAGCCCTGCACCAACAGTGTGAAAGCCTGCAAAGTTATGAGCACTGCCCTCAGTTCCAGCAGATTTATGTGCTGAAGTGACTCTGCACTTGACCAGGTTCAGTGAGTGGTGTGCTCCCCTAGGTGGGCACCCCCAACCCAGTAGTGATACATCTGTTGTGAGAATCACTGATGGAGACTCTTGCCCGAAGGGTACCACTTCCCTGAGATTGTCTACCTCCCTCCACCACTGGAGGGCTTTCAGTAATGTTCCTGTTACTGGAATTAACTTTGAGAGAGGGTCTCTTCTTTGGCACCAATGTGTCCTGGGATGGAATTGAATATTTCTCATTTGGAAGCTGGAACCCAGGACTGTGCCTGTTGCTGTGGCCATGTGTCCCGATAGCTGCAGGAACTGCCTTGCTGTCTTTGGTTTGCTCAGCCTGAATGAGCAAGCAATTTGCAGAATATTGCTTACCCTATCCTGAGTTAGGTAAACCCTTTCTTTCAATGTGTCTAGTTCTGCTGCTATGAAGTGTAGCACCTGCACTGGTAGTAAGACAGATTTTTTGAGGTTTATGAGGAAACCTAGAGATTCCAGGAGCCTCTGAGTCATCTGCAGGTGATCCTTTACCTGTTGTGCTGAATTTCCCACCACTAGTCAGTCATCCAGGTAGGAAAACACTGTGATACCTAATCTTCTTAGGTGAGCTACCACCATTGCCAGACATTTTGTGAACACTCTTGGTGCCAAAGTGAGCCCAAATGGAAGTATTGAGACCTGGTAATGACCTGATAGGAGTCTGAACCTGAGGTATTTTCTGTGAGACTCCTTTATGGGGATGTGGAAGTAATCATCTTTTAAGTCCAGAGATGCCAACCAAGCTTCCTTCTGGACAGTTGGCAGAATCATTGTCACTGTTACAATTTTGAACTTTGGCTCTGTTAAGTGCCTGTTTAGTAATCTTAGATCTAGAATAGGCCGCCACTCCTCATTTTTTTTTGTGTGGTGGGGAAGTATCATGAGTAAAAATCCTTTACACTTTGCTGTGGAGGAACAGGTTCCACTGCATTTGACAGCAGCATATTTTGCACCTCCTTTTCTAACAGCTTTCTTTTTGTAAGTGAAGCTGGTTTGAACTTTCTTGTCCTTAGGGGTGGAAAGGATTTGAAGCTTAGGAACAAGCCCTGACTCACTACTTCCAGGACACACTTGTCTATGGTAATGTGTTTTCAAGCCTGGAAGTAGTTTAGCCAGTCTGCCCCCTACTGGAATCTGGGAGGCAGCTTTGGCAACTAAGTCAGGGATTCTGTTTAGTCTGGGGCTGGGCCTGACCAGTCTGGGAACCACATCTGGACCGCCGTCTGCCCCTACCCCTGAAGTACCCTGTCTGCTGGGGGTAGTGCTGGTATTGAGATACAGCCTGGGCCTGATAGAAAGGCCTGCTGTACCTAGCTCTACACATGCCTCCCCTTCCATAGGGTCTGAAGGAAGGTGAAGGCTTTTCTTTGGCCGAATTACTTTTGTAGGTGGCCTTGTACTCATCCACCTCTTTTATATAAGCATCTGTCTTGTCACAAAAAAGCGAATTGTTCTCCATAGGAAAGTCCATGGCTTTTGTTTGGGTATTCTGTGTGAGGTTTGTAGCCCTGAGTCATGCAAATCATCTGAGGGCTATGGTAAGGGCCATCCACCTGGCAGCAGTATCACTGGCATCTGCTGCCATCTGGAATTGGTACTTTGCGGCCTCCAGGCCAAACCTAGTAGTTTCAGCCAGGTCAGCTGAAAGACCAGATGGAGCCTTTATAAGGCATGGTTAAGATTGACTGCCGCAGAGACTTTTGACACTGTGCAGCGTATGCCTGATAATTAGCCTGCCTTATAGCTAAAGAGTATGACAGATAGCCTTTCTTAGCCATGCTGTCCAGTTTCCTGGAGTCCTTTTCATGAGGGTGTGATGCCAAAGGCACCTTTGCCCTATCACAAGCAGCTATTTGGACAACACCCCGGTGGTCAGGGTGAGTAAACAGGAACTCAGCCCCTTCCCTATCCAGTTGGTACTTTTTGTCTACCCTCTTGTCCAGAGGTGGGACAGAGTTTGGTGTATGCAGAATTTTTAAAATGTCCTTTTTAAATAACTTGTTGATTGGGAGTAATAGCATGTTAGTGGGTGTCAACCCAATAAGTTCAAGGAACTCAGCCTCTTCTTCATCTTCCACTACTTCCATTGTGGCTATGTCCAAGGCCTCTACTATTTTTCTTACAAAGGAGATATGGGAAGAATAATCTTCAGTTGTTCCTGGTGGAGACCCAAACTCCTGTTGAGGGGAAATCTTGGGTTCAATGGGTTCCCCTTCCTCTTCCTCTTCCTCATACTCCTCATAATCCTCATACTCCATCTGCTCTTGGAGTGAGGTATGAGCTGGGGTAGATGTTTGGCAAACCAGGGTTTGAACCGGTGTTTGGGGGATTAACTCCTGTAAAGTTTGTATAACTCTGAAAGCCTGAACAATTTCCTCAGGTGAGGGCAAACTAGGAGGCACAGCAGAAGTCCCCTTATGTTTTTACGCAGGGGGTTGAGTGTGTTTGGTTATCTTTAGTTTTTTTGCAGGAACTGGAGAGTGAACCAGTTCACCAGTTCTTCTGACAGTTGAAAATCACCCTTATCAGGGGTGGTTTGGTTTGGTTCTGCAGTTTCACCCTTATTTTTTGAGGGTGTCGGCTGGTCAGAGCCTGAAGCACCTAGCTTTTTAAGGAGTCTTTTGTGACATTTTTCAAGCATCTTTTAAGGGAAAGACTTGCATATCTCACACTCACTGGATAAGTATTCTTCACCCAGGCAGACCACACATAAATCATATTCATCAACCTTGGTAAACAGATCCCCACACTTAATGCAGCTTTTAAACCCTGGAGGTCCGTTTTTTTCCTTAGGTTTTAATGACATATCTTTTTTTTTTTTTTTTTTTACAAAGAAAAACCACAACTTGAACTGCAAGCTGAAATTTAAATTTGGAGTATTTAGTGCAGTTGTGGTTGGTTCAGGAACTGAACTAGGTTCCAATCGGAACCTGGATCCAGGGGAAAAAAGAACCAAACTTATCAGTTCCTAAACCGCAAAAACTAGTAAAATTTATGTAACTAAAAATTGAGTTTTTTGTTAAAAAACTCAGACTAAACTAACCAAAACCCCAGTCCCTCGACGGTTATCATGAATTGAGAGAAACCAGGAAAAACACTTAAAACACTACTCTAACTAGTGATTATTACATTTAAACAGAAAATAAAGGCAGCAAATGAAAATTTAAAAAGAAATGCTTATAATTTCTAAGTCAAACACGGATGAATGACTGTGAAAAGAAGTCTCCGAGGTGTCTTGTCTTGACAGGTGGAGAAAGAAATCTGTGGTGTTAATAGAACGCAGCAGTTGATAAGGGCAGCATTTGAATAAGTGGCATGAGCCAATGATGGTTTCATCAGCAGCTTAACGTTCTTTCTCTGGGCAGTTCTACATTAAAGGCTGACTGCAAGAGTTAAGAATATTGGAGAATTCCTGGGGTGAGAAACTATGACTTTGTTAAAAGAGAAATCCTTTAAAGATATGACATCTCAGGAAAGACCTACAGGCATACATTCTGGTCCCTGAGTTACACTCAGTCGATAATTCTCAAAAAGCCTCCACCTGACCCAGAGAACTCCTCATTAAATGGTTCCAACCAAAGAGTAAGACAGTTCCACATAGCATTGACATATCTGCAATGGAGCAATTTAGCAATATCCTTCTTACAGACATGCAGCTTTGGGTAAAAGAACACTGACCAGAAAGTGAAGAAAGGTCATTTCTTTGGCTGAGGACTGGATGGCCAGGCAGATACAACAGCAGCAAAGTAAGAGCCAAGGAACAGTTAAGACCCTTTTTTCCCCAGTTTAGCTCCAAGTCAGATAAGAACTCTGATGGGGTAACAAATCTGTGCCCAAAGACTTTGGCCCAGATATTCAAAAGAGGTGAGCCATGCATAATAGGGTTGCACCTGCGCAAGTCCGAAATTGCACCATTCTGCAATATTCAGCAGGAAGCAGTTACGCCCCCCAAATCATGCTGAGCAACAGCGCAATGCTAATGAAGGCATGCTCAACCAAAGGGTGAGGAACCATGCATAAACTGCACAGCCCGATATTCAGCTGGGCCGTGCAGAGTTATGCAGACGCAACCCCCTACCTGCGCCTGCACAACTTTAAGCCAAAAAAAAAGATCAAGTCAAGGGGCACCCACGCAAGCTGCCACATTGCAGGGTGCAACACAGCAGCTGCCACCTGTGGGTGGCCCTCGACTTGTTCCCGGTGCCCACCCTGCAGCCCGATCATGGGCATAATAGTAACCCCCCCCGTAGCCCTATCGTGGGCTTAAAAGAAATGCAACCCCTCCGACTAGCCTGATCGCAAGCATAAAGAAATGCAACCCACCCAACTAGCCCAATCGCAGCATAAGGAATGCAACCCCCACAGCAGCCTGATCACGGCATAAAGTGAATGCAACCCCTCACCCCCGACTCAGCCCAATCACGGCATAACGTCAACCCCCCAAAGACCAATATCCCTGGTGGTCCAGTGGACTGCAAAGCCCGATCGCGGGCATAAGGTCAAGCCCACCCCAAAGTCCAATATCAGTGGTGATCTAGTGGCCCCCACCCCACCCACCCATGGAGCCCACCACGCTCCCCGTCGGCATGGTGGCAGCACCCACCCGCCTGCCGCCCGCCACCCGCTAACTGACAGCTGTGTGGGGCTGCATGCCCATTGGTCTGTGAGCAAGAGCCAATGGGCATGGCAGCCCATACTGCGCATAAGGCAGTCCAGCGTAACTCCATTGAATATCACCCTGGCCACACCCCTGCGCAACTTTTTTGAGCAGCGCAAGGGCTTGCACCACAGAATGGCGCAGTTTGAATATCTGGCCCTTTATTTACTATAACTGTAATAAACCACGCCATACTGAAAGAAACTGCTATAAAAATAAGGAGCGTTATATTGGAGCAAATGTGGCCTTAGTTATTTATTTATATATTTATTTGTTTGTTTATTAAAGTGTTTCACCAGGAAAAAACATACTGAGCACAAAATAGCTTATTTCCAGATGTGTCCTGGGAGAAAGGGGAGAGGGAAAATATCAGAACATTCTAAAAAAATAAATGCAATTGCACAGGCTGACATACAGAGAAATATAATGAGTACAGAGGTGGATTAAATGTACAGAATGTAACAGAAATACGTAGGTATATACAATAAGTGCAATATACAGTGGTAGCAGTTAGGTATCCTGAGTTCATACAATGTTCAAGTAGGTGAATACAATAAGTGCAGAATACAGTCACAGTAGTTTGGACCCAGGGGAACAGAGGGAGGGTCAGTGTAAACTTAAGGACAGTGGCAGGAGGGAGAGGTGTGTGGGATCGGAGAAGAGAGATTAGTGAGGGTTTTGGAGGGGCTGAGTGAATGTTTAAGGGGAGAGAATTTCAGAGTTTAGTAAAGTGGAAAGAGAAGCTGCTTGACCAGCAAGAGTTTTGCAGGAAGGGAGCTTAAGGGGGTGATACCCAGATTTTCGTGGGAGTGGGGGGGGTGGATGGAGAGAGTAGGGAGTCAAGATAGGGGGGTAGGGAGGATAGCCAGAGTTTGGAAGTAAAGGAGCCACAGTGGGACATACGGCAATCCTCCAGGGAAGTGAGGGAAAAGAGCAGAGTAGAGAGTACAGTTGTGGGTGAGGGAAGGGCAGTTAAGAGTGAAGCGGTAGGAGTGGAATAGGGGATCCAGTCTGGCCAGGGTGGGTTTAGGGGCAGCACTGTAGACAATATCGCCATAGTTAAAGATGAGGAGAATCATCTTGGTAACGATGTCTGAGGGTAGCCAGTTTAGGGAGGAGTTTTTTATGAATGGCGTCTATGTGCTGGGAGAAATGGAGGTGATGGTAAAGTCAGACACCAAGATATTTGAAGACAGGTACATCATCAATTGGGATACCATCTAGGGTGTGGAAGGAAGGGAGGGAGGGACAGGAATTTAAAGAGCCTTGGTCTAGTTCCAAAGCACATAGAGACCATCTGTTTGGCATTTAGAGATAACTGATTTGGCTGAAACCATTTCTGGAGTCAAAATTGGGTTGGAGTTTTGATACTAGCTCAGCTGGTGAAGAACAAGAGACAAATAGGGCAGTGTTGTCTGCGTACATGTGTATGGAAGCAGATGAGCAGACAGAGAGAAGGTCATTTAGAAATATGGAGAATGAATGTGCACCAAGTATGGAGCCTTAGGAGACTCTGGTAGTAATGGGGGGGGGGATATGGCTCCTCCTAGCCTCACAGATTGAGATCTCCCTGTGAGGTAGGAGCAGAACCAGTGAGTGGCGGGGACTGAAAGACCAGCTGAACTGAGTTTGTGGAGTAGGAGTGAGCGAGAGAGGGTGTTGAATGCTTTTGCTAAATCAACCAAAATATTGGCAGTGAGAAGACCCTGGTTTATGGTTCTATGTCATAAGGGCGATTGCTGAAAGGCAATCATCCTTATGGTGAGTGTACATAATCGAAATTCAGTTTTGGCGATGTACAACCCTGGTGACAGAGAAAACGGTGCAAGGAACTGTAATTTTGCTTTTATGCGGGGGGCTTTGCAAGCCTGAGTGTTTTAAAACCATCAAGCAGCTTGATTGGGGTTAAGGCTGCTGCACTGTCTTTTTTTAACTCTCTCATTAGACCCTCACCTCTTGGCCACAATATTTTAAACAAAAATGAATAAGTATTTTCAAATTTGCACTACTTGAAAGTTTTTGTTTGTGAAGAATTAACATTGAAAAATCTTGTTTTTTAGCTACTTTTTATCGACTTAAGCATGTGTGAGTAGTTCATCATTAATTGATTCAAAATTAATTAATAGTTTTTTCACTATATCACCCCAAAAACATGTTGCTCCACTGCATATAACAAAACCTGTACGTTTCATAATTTAGCTCTTTCTAGTATTTGCTCTTTCCAATGGCAAATATGTTGGCTAACAAAAGTGCAATTTTACATAAATTTAACATTCTATAACTTAAACATGACATAATAGATTTCTATGAAACTTTCCATGTAATTAGACCCTAGGACAGTGATACTGTATACCAAATGTTATAATCCTAGGGTCTTAAACCACCAGGTTATAAGTATCTGAAAACAGGGGTTTTAACAGAAACCTCAACACAACCTTAACTATGGGGGCATTATTGTGCATGTAGCTTAAGAGGACTCTGTTCCTCTTACATAGTACTTCAATAAAGGAACACTGTCTTTATAGGCATGCAGCATTATGCTGCAGACACTGTGTCCCATTATATAGTGCTGCAATGAAAAGAATGTGTCCCTCCAGTTTACACTACTCCAAAAAATGACAGTGTCCCTCCGGACATACAGTTTAGCGCTGCAGTAAATGGGCAATGTTCTTATCAATGTGCAGTAGTGCAATATAAGAGGATTGTCTCTTTCTAACAGACAACACTTTATTAAATAAGTGTTCTGTTCTTCAAACTTTATAGTAGTGTAATAAAGATGTTATGTCACTGTTGACATACAGTAAGCACTGCCATAAATGAGCAAGCACTTCAAAAAACAGTTTTGAAATTTGGAGGGCTGCCACCATTCCTGTACAGGGATCTGTGCAGCTGCATTATTCTCCTGTCATACAGTACAATACTACAATGCATGAGCAAAAAACAATGTGCTGTGTTAGCTTGTGATCTGTAAATAAAACAAAGGCTAAATACTAAATGCACCCTGAAAACAGAAAATTAAATTTGGAATTGATTTTCAATCATGATATCTTCTGGAATAATTAAGTCTGTGATATTTTAGATAATACAGTAGCTAATAGAAATCCAGCAGCCCGAATGGCCAAAAGCTAGTGGGTTATAGCAGCAATAATACAATACAGGGTGTGGTATACAGTACTATGGGATATTACCACTTATTGGGTTCATGAGTCACTTGGCCTGCAGCTTTGTGACTCCCACCACTCCTAGGTGTGGCAGTGTCTCATGAAATACCACATCCTGTCATGCATTATTCCTTAATTAACTGATAGATATACAAATCCTGTAACCTGATTGGTTAGCTAAGGTCTTTATTCGTGGGTAAATCCTATAATAACCCATGGCTGAGGAAGATCATTTAAAAAAACATAAATTTTCATTTATGTTACACATGAGTCCATTGTATAATCACAATAAGTCACTCCAGGAGTGGGTATTTGGGGCAAGACATGGGTAAATCCCACAACAATCTTTACCTTGTCATGCCTTATTTGCTTAAACAACTGATATTTGCAGTTACTGATATGTAAAAAAACAACTGGGCCATCAGCACAACAGCAGAATTGCCACTCACAGTGCCAGTGATATGTATTCACCTTGCCTTGCTTAAGTTCCTAGCTAAGCTAGAGTAGATTGCAGCTAATGTGTAGTGTTACTGACCATTGCTAAAACTGGTAAACATTAGCTTCTACCTCTGTAGGGTTAAGGCTACAAGACAGGCAGACAGACAGTTAGGCTGAATGTCTAATGTTACTGACTAATTCTAAAACTGTTAAATCTTAGCTTTTACCTATATAAAGTATGGTTACAGGACAGGCAGACGTAACGTTAGGCTGTGTCTCAGATGTGGTGTTACTGATCACTGCCAATACTGTTTATCTTAGGTTATACCTCCATAGGATAAGGTTATAGGTTTGTTCACACATTACTAAGCAACTCACACCCTTTCTAAGTACTCAACGGGCTAGATGGAGTGCAGGGTGAAGGGTGAGTGGGAAAGTACTCAGCCGTGGGGCACTCATTTCCAAGGCTACGCTTTGGAGGCAGAGACTATGCCCAATATGCTGGACCTTCTGGGAGCTCCATGCTCAGCTGGCAGCAACAAGGGAGAAAATAGCTCAGCTGGGACTCCAAGTAAGCTGGTGCCCACCACCCACAACCCCACTACCCCAGAGGCCCACTGGTTGGATGGATGGAGGGTGCTGGGGAAGGGGAGGAGGAGGAGATTGGGGGGCAGGAGCCGTCACACTGCAGTCAGCCCTTCCCAAGTGTTACCAACAGCAAATCACTTTACACATCTGGAAGAGGCACAGGTACCTGACTCTACTGGGTGGGGACTGAGAGTCAGCTGGTGTTGAGGGGAAGGAAGAATCAGACATACATACATGCATGCATACCTGTACATACAAGGTTGCCAGCAGATTAGGCACAATGGTCTATATCATCTGCCCAAGATGCAGCTCAAAACTATCAGCTGCTGCCCCCCCACCCTTCATGTATCCCTTGTTCATAGGTACACCCCAGATCTCTCCTGATGTTTGCTCCCCCTCCCACCTGTACCGTACCCATGTACTTGTCCCATGCCTTCTTGACTCCTCCCACTGATTCAGTTTTCACCAGCTTTTCTGGCAGTGCATTCCAAAGTGTCACCACCCTCTCAGAGAAATAGTGTCTCCTCACTTCTCTTCTATACCTCCCCCCACCAGTTTTAGGCACTAGCCTGTAGTAGTCCCTTCCCCCTTCAGCGTGAGAAGACCCTCCATGTTTACCCTATTAATCCCCTTCAGATATTTAAAGGCCTCAATTATGTCCCCCCTGTCCCTTCTGTGTTCTAGGGAGTACATGTTCAGCTTCCCAAGTCTCTCTTCATGGGACATATCGCCTAACCCTTGGACCATCTTAGTCGTTCTTCTCTGGACACTCTCCGGTAGAGTAACATTCCTCTTTAAGTGCGGGCGCCAGAACTGCACACAGGACTCCAGGAGCAGCCTCACCAAGGAGTTATACAGGGGCAGTATAACCTCTTTTCCTCGATGTTATCCCCCTAGCAACACAACCAAGCATTCTATTAGCCTTTGCAGCTGCTCTTTTGCACTGCTCAGAGTTGTTCATTTTAGGATCTATTACCACTCCCAAATCTTTTTCCTCCTTGGAGATCTTCAGCTGTACCCCCCCAAATGGTAGTTATACTCAGGATTTCAAGCACTCAAATGTAGTACACTGCACTTTTGAGTCTTAAAACCTAGCTGCCAGGTGTGTGCCCACCTTTCAAGCCTCACCAAGTCTTCCTGGAGTGCCCTCCTCCCCTCCTCACTGTCCACTACTGCTCCCAGTTTCGAATCATCTGCGGACAGGCTCATTTTGCACCCACCTCCTCTCCTATATCTGCAACAAAAGTATTAAACAGGAGTGGGCCCAACACTGATCCTTGAGGGACCCCACTGATGACTCCCCTGAGAGTAGAGATCTCTCCCCCTACCACCATCCTCTGTTGCTGGTTACTGAGCTAGTTTTCAATCCACCCAACCATTTTCTCCCCCAACCCCATGTTTCTTAGCTTACATATCAATCTACCATGTGGAACCAAGTTGAAAGCTTTGCTGAAGTCCAAGTATAGGACATCAACTGGACTTTCCCATCCAGGGATCTTGTCACCCAGTTGAAAAATTCGACCAGGTTTTTTTGACACAATCTCCCCAGGATGAATCCATGTTGACGTTCATCTTGAAAGATATTTCCCTCCAGGAACTCCACCGTCTTTTCCTTTAGGATGTCTGGCATCAGTTTCCACTACTGTAGTCTTAGTCTGGTTCCACTCCTTCCCCAGGTCTAAAGTGAACCATATTGTGGAGTGGTCACTCCGTGATAATTGGTCATCCACTACCAAGTTTCTAACCTAGTCCCCATCAGCTAGCATCAAGTCCAGGATGCTTCCCTCTCTTGTCAACTCTCTCACCAGTTGAGTCAGAAATTCATCCTGGAAGGCATCCAATAGACTTTGCTTGCTAAGAGATACAGATGCCATAGAGCCCCAATCTGCCCCTGGCATATTAAAATCCCATAATACTACTATCCCACCACCACCCCTGTTACAATGTTTTCTAAGGTTGTCCACCAGTTCACTGTCTATGTCCTCCGATTGTGCTGGTGGCATGTAGACCACCCCCAGGTTGACCCTCCCACCCTTAGGATCATGTAAGGTGGCCCATATTGCTTCCATGTTCCCAACCACTTCCTCCTCCTCCCTGCTGCACTCAATCCCCTTCCCTAATAAACAATTCCACCGCTCCCTTACCCACTTTCCTATTTCTCCTATAGGTGGTATACCCTGGGAGCCTCTGATCCTATTCATGGTACTGTATGGCCCACATCACAGTGACTCCCGCCACATCCACCACCCCCAGTCAACATTGCCTGCAGCTCCAGCATCTTGTTTCCCAGACTCCTTGCATTGATCAAGACCACCCTCCAACCCATCCCAGTATCCTTCTCAGTCCTTCCCAATCCCTTACCTTTGGCTCATTCAAGTCAATCTTCTTATCCTGTACTCCTAATGGGGAGAGAGGTCCCTGTTCTTCCATGCTTAGCTTTATTGTTTGCCCCATAATTTTGAGCCTCCTTTAGTTTAAATCCCACTGAGTACCAATAAATTCATCCAGTTTCATAAAAGAGCTGGAGGGCTACAAGCTTTCGACTTATTTCTCTATTACCTAGCCATTCACCTAACTAGAATTAAACAATGACTTCCTGAAATAGTTAAGGTCCCCCAAACTCAACATCAGACTTTATGGGTAGAAATGGAAAACACCCTCTGCTCCCGTTGCGACACAGACCCCAAATCACTTCCCTACCTGCGAAAGAAAAAACTCCATATACATTTGCGGGACACACCGCTGGGCTTGGAACTTCAAATACAAAATTAATTCAATTCACTCCTTAAACTTGATGCACAAAAATACATCTCACAGCCCTTATTCAACAATCTGAATCTCAAGATCTCTTGAAAAATAATCAAAACCCTAACTTTTTGGCCAGAGATGGGGGTTGGAAGGGTAGAAGACCTGGTCTCCCGTGATAGGCTAATGACCTTCCCAACTGCTAGTGCACTATTTAAATGGTCCTCCTCCTATACTTTCAAATACTTCCAAATGTCATATATGTTATTACAGCACTTTGGCAGTGGGTTATAGCTTAAATCTTTAATCTCTATTCTCCTCCGATATACTGAAGCCGCTCCCACTTCCCATATGATCTTGTACTCCTATAAATTCCTACAGACCTTAACAACTAGTAGGGAAGGACAAAGATTTTATTGGTGGGACCAGGTCTTGCTTTCTTTAACCACTTCTAGACAATGGCCAAAAATATGGAAACACCTGTAAGCAAATATCAAATGGGACAGGTATAGATATATGCTGTTTTAAATCAATCACAATCTTTATTACACCCCAGATAAATTACACAAAATGGGACATCTCCCCTCGAATCTGTGCCCCAAATGTAACAAGGCACCTGGAACCCTGCTCCATATGTTGTGGTCCTGTGAGATGATAGCTCCATTTTGGTCAGATATTCAGACCCAACTTAATTCCCTTCTAGTCATCTCTGACACATTCACTCCTGAGGTGTGTATTCTAGGTGATTACACAGACAAAATAAAGGGTAATCAAAGAGCACACATAGCGCTGATCTCGTCTTGTGCCATAAAAGTGATACTTAGACACTGGCTGGACCTAATTACCCCCAGTCATGTGGAATGGTACAAAGAGATCATGTTTGCTGTACAGGCAGAACAAATCATTGCAAGCCTAAATACTAGAATGGGCAAATACAAGCACGTGTGGGAGCCACTCCACATTCTATTATCAAGCCACTGATCTGGGGTTCCATGTCCCATACTCAGCTAGCAAATAGCCTCTAGTGGATATGGCTCATCTGAGAATGCTATTAGACTTTGAGCTTCTTCAAGTCAGCTGTTAGACTATTCCTTGCTTTCTCATCTCCAATGGCAGGGTGGGGGGTGGTACAGGGGTGTGGAAGGGGTGGAAGAAGGGGGAACCACAAGTGGGGAATTAAAAATACTACTTTGTTCATTGTTCTTAATGTTGTAACTGTATTCAAGTTTCTGTCATTAACTGTACGAACTCAGCATTTACCTATGTGCTACTCAATAAAGTATATTCAATTAAAAAAAAATCATCCAGTTTATTTTTCAAGACCTCTTTTCCCTTGCTGCTTAAGTGAAGTCTGTCCCTCATGAATAACTCTTTGTCTTCCCAAGTAGATCCCCAGTCCCCCGGCAAACCATACCCCATAGCCAGATACCATTCTCTCAACAGCCCCTACTGATCAGGCATGGAAAGTCGACGAGAGTTTGGAGACAGACGTGCTGCTTGTCACTCTCTGACCTTGTGGAGTAAGACTGAGAAGCAGGGAGATATTGCTGGATAAAAGTTTTAAAAAAGGTATGCCACCTTTACCTTTGCGAATTTTATCTCCTTTACAGTTGATCTTTTAGCACACTTCTGCCTGTTTTTTGTCCTTTGTGATTTACCCACCCCCCCACAGGAGGAGGGCCTCTGGTAATGGTACTGGAGAGCTCCAGTTGGGAGAGCAGGACTGCAGAGAGTGGAGGGGAAGAGACTGCTCGTAACGGCTCTGAAGCTCCAAGGACTGAGCCACTGAAGAAAGGAAGATTCACTAGTCGTCTGAGTGATTCCTCCGTTCCGGAAAAAAAGCTTCCTCTAAAAAATCCTACTGCTGCAGGGATGTACTAACCCTTAACTTTATATTTTAAATTCAAAATTAATTTGATACTAAGTGAAATTAAATGTTACCTTGCATTATAGCAGTTAGTAGTGTTTTGCAGATGCAAGGTTTTGCTAGGTTTTTGCATAGTACTGCATACAACTGCTTAGAACTGGCTGATTTGTGTGTTCTGTATCAATTTATGTATCACTTTATGGCTGTAGGGTTACTTTAGAGGTAACTGTTTTTATTTACATTGTGTTTTCTTTATCTCTCATGTCAGTTTCTGGGCTATTTTATTTTGTCTTATTTTTCGTGCACATATGCTAATTAGCACATGTGACATCATTGCATAAAACCCTTGTATAGAGTCAATTTGTATTATCTCTGCGCAAAGAGTGGATGCACTTTCGGAGTAATGCTGAGTTGTGAGGAGGGCCTGGGCTGGTGGATGGTTGGTGTTTTTTGCTGTGGAGGAACGACATTGTTAACCGGCATTCGCACTCGTGTTTATAGTGCTTGTAGCGCTTGTAGGGTTTTTTCTGCCAGGCTCTTGATCTTTCATTTAACGGACTGGTGTTGGAGGAGAGCCTGGGGCCATTTCTGTTATTGAGCCATTTTTCCATCCTTCTACTGTTTCTTCACCTTTTGGGGCTATAACCTGTGGAAACCACGAGTTTCAAAAATCTAGGAACTCGAAAAACTGCCCAGGAACTGATATCGAGTAAGTTTGTTTTATTAAACAAGAATTTGTATATTTCATTCTTTGAGACTGTGTTAGCTGGTTTTATTATAGTATTTTAAATATAGAGATTTTAGCAACATAATAGCACATTAGTAATAGTGATATTAAGATAGTCTTTAGTATATTAGTGCCTTGTTCTTGGGTGATTTTGGGTCAGGACTCGGCGAACTTTGTTAAACTTAAATAGACTATATAGTCATATAGTTTTTGTCTTTATACTGAAGGCTTTCTTTTTTTGGTTCTAGTGGAGCTCCAAGATGCTTTGTGGGTAGCTAGATCCTGGAAGGGCATAAGAAAAGGTGGTGGAGCAGTCCTTTGGATTATTTGTTCTACTTACTTTGCTGAACTGAAGGAGAACCTGACTTGTAATTTTATTTTCTTGTGGTCTTCTGCTATTTCTTGTGAAATGACAGCTACAGAGTGCTGGAGAAGTAACAGAAGTTTAATAAGCCCATTGGTGATGGTGATGGTGGAACTCTGTATCTTTTGAACTCTATTTTAATCACCCTAGCAGCAGGGATATAGAAGTGACATTAGAGATCTCGGAATGAGAAGTTAAGCTGCTAAAGGAAGGATTTTTGCACTATCAATTTTTTAGCATTCTAAACTGCATAGCCACTTTATCTTCCTGTATAAACATGTTTGGCAGAAGATGTTTAGAGAACCAATAATGATTATTTAACCTATGTTTTCATATATGTCAATATATAACACAGATACATTATCAAAACATTTAGTATCTTGATAAATATAGTAGCTGTGGATTAGCTGGTGATATTGGTGATCCTGACATAAATGGTTTCTAGGTGTTAAGAGGAATAAGTTAAAATAAGATATTGATTAACTCTGCCATCAACTACCTCTTAATTTCTTTAACCTTTAGTTGAGAGGCATTTGATGATAGTTGCTGTTTTGTCATTTTGGCTCTGATGTTGTATTGCTGTCTCTCTACTTGAAATTGTATATATATTCATAATTTGTTATTTTTGATGTGGCTACAGTTAAAGATTTATTTTTTAACCCCTTTAATTTTAACTTTAAAAGAAGTACTGGGAAGAAATGGTGATTACTAGGAGAAGGAATGCTAATTTTCCATCTGACAATATGGATGCTAGGCCTTTATCACAGGGGATTGTTATTCTGGATACCCAGGATATACAAGATACCCAGGCTGTCCATCAAGATTTAAGTACTTCAAAAAATATATATATATAAATAAGAAAGGCTGTAATAAGAAATAATCTCCGATATTAAAGAAAGGAACTACTAAGGTGGGAAAAAAGGCTGAAATAATTAGAAGAAAAAGGGATGGAAATAAACAACTTAAGTTAACAGGCCTACTGTATGGGTAGAAAAGGAAGTCACTTATAGATATCTCTCTACACCTGTACAAATGTCTCCTGAATGGGTGGACCAGTCAGGTGTAGACTGCAATGCTCCTTTGGGAGAAAGGAGACTGCCGGTACAAACCAAACCAAATGACCATTATGACTGAGAGAGTCCTACAATATTATCAATGCTGGACTCAAGTTATCGTGGGTGTCCTGAGTCCATGGACTTGGTATTTTCACCAGACTCTCACATTGCCCAAACCCAACTAAGGAGTACAACATCTCCTAAGGGGTTAAATAGCCATTGTATTGAGATAAGGGAACCTGAGGGGGATATATGGCCCTAGGCAGGATAATACAGGAAATGAGTGTGACAATTGAAGGGTTAACACGATTAGACAACCCTTATAGGGAAAAAAGAAGATAAGAGGAACAAATAGAAATAAACAAAGTCTCAAATAGCAGTATATTGGAGACTCTAGAGGGAGCCAGTATTTCTAATAATGGACCTCATGATCAGAGAAGAATCAATCTAGGGGCAACTTCAATTATTTCAGCACAAACTTTAGAAATCCTGAAAGACAGATACTCAGCCGATATTATTCTGCAAGAAAACATCACCATTCTGAAGAATGAACTTGCTAGTTTGAGAGAGGATGTTTTTCACAATAGAATCCTCTTGGATAAAGTTTTGAAAAACTATAGAAATCTGAATTCTAGCCAGAATGAGCAGAAGTCTTTTTCACATTTAACTCAGGTCTCTGTTACTAAAGAGACAAAAGGTATTCAAGTCAATCTTCCTCTACCATTTGATAAGGTTAATGCTTGTTTCTGTTATTTAGGGAATAGCAACATGGGAATTACTAGTAAGAAGATTACATGCGAACCAAAAAATTCTAGGAAATGTAGAAATAAAAAGGCCAGAAATATGAGAGTGCAGCAAAAAATGATGGGACAAAGATGATAACTAATCTTGAAATTAATCAAGAATTACTAGGTCCACAGGAGGCCCAACCAGTTATCACTGGTTTGTTACAAGAAAAGGCTGAAAATGATCCAATTGGTTTGTCTGAACATAATTTTGTTAGATACAATGATATTTTGTTTGAAAATTTATATGAGGACATATTGAGTGATGAAACTAATTCAGTGATCTTGGAGGAGGCTGAGATCACCACAGTTCCACCTACTATTTTTACTAGTGGGATTGAAATGGTAAACTCTGAACCCCTTAAGAGGGATTTTGAAGGTGTAGAATTTATGATAGAAATTATGGGTATGCCCAAAATCCCAAGGGAAACTGACCAATAGCTTCTAAAGAGGGTACTGGACTTTTTTAGAATTAAGGACTATGGAGATAAAGGAGAGATGGTGATGATAAGAGCCCCAAACCAGGACTATGATGATACGGTTCTGTTATATTGTGCTCTTGCAAGGACAGCCTACTATTTTCTGGAGATGTTGCACATCATTGAGAACAGTGGATTGCTAGTGTCCTTACCAGTGATGGTCCCAAGAATTGTGGATAAGGAACTATCAAGTGGAAATGACACAATGCAATCTGACCCAAGTTTGGAAGAGTCCCATTCTATGGGAACCTCAGCTATGCAAGACACAGAAGTACAAAATAAACCTAGATGTAATAGGAGACTATGTCCTGAGGCAGAGAAAATATTGGCTGAGTAGAACAGTTACACTATTTGGCTGGGTGATATCACCCAGAATGTCCAATAAGGAAGCTAGAGAAGAACTCTTACTTTTCTTGGGTAGAGTTTTAGGGTTTCATATCTCTAGAAACATGGTAGAATCAGTCAAGTTATATAGAAATAGTGAATGTACAAATCAGATTGACATTATCTTTAAAAATCCTCATATTGCTGGTAGCTTATTTTCACTGGCAAACAAATTGGATGAATTGGGAATTTACATAATTAATCCTTTAGAATTGGAGAAAAACCTCCTAGAACATCCCAGAGAGAGAATGGAGTAGAATCAACTAGAGACTCAGAGTCTCCTCTGATTGATTTTGGTAATCTGATAGATTATTTATTTATTTTATTTATTTAGTTGTTTAACCAGGTATAGCACACTAAGCTGAAAGCTTTTTTACAGTAGAGACCTGGGAGCACAAGGAGGTTAAGTGGCTTGCTCAGGGTCACACAGTATGCAAGTGGAAGCTGTGGGATTCAAACCCAGGTCTGGTCTGCTGGATGTCACCAAATTTGCAGCTCAGAGCCTTAGACCACTGAGCTATACTGCCTCCTTAAATTACAATTAATTATTTACAATACATTACAATACCCTTTCTCCTTTACTTATATTGGATTCAGCTTGACACAAACAGAGGTCTGATTACAGACCATTATTAGTGGGGCTTGGTGGGGATCAATGTATGAACAATCTTTCCTTACTTTCATGGAATATTGAAGATGTTCACCTTATCTGACCCTGAAGTAATAAGATTCTTGGATAAGTTTGACATTATTGGTTTACAAGAAACATGGTGTTCAGAAAATGCAACTCCTAGGTTACCTGGGTTTATTGCCTTTGAGTAACCTGCAGCTAGGGATAAGAAATACGGGAGACTTAAAGGGGGCACCACTTTCTTTATTAAAAGTTTACTTAATCTTCAGATTACAGATATCCCAGTTAAGTTTGAAGGTATTTTGGCTCTCTGTATTAGCAGAGGACCAGAGAAAATTATTCTCTGTAATATTTATTCCCCCCCCCATAATAGAATGATGGATCTATCTGACCCTTATGTAAGGGATCTTCTAAAATTGCTTAATGACTTGGCAGATCAGAATACAGCATGTCCAATAATCATTCTGGGAGATTTTAATGCCAGAATTTCAGCTTCCCTCCTAAAAAATACATATTTAGATATGATTTCTATGGTAGCAAAGATCAATACCAAGATCTCATATCTGAGAAATACTCAATATAGAAAGTCTAATTCTAGAGGTAGGGAGATAATTATAGGGCTAGCTACCAGAAATGTTTGTGTTCTGAATGGTGGGACTAAGGAAGATCTAGAAGGATGTTTAACGTTTAGAGGTACCACCGGCTCCTCAACACTGTATCAGATATGGATTAACCTAGAAGCTGCAAAAATAATTCAAAACCTAGAAATTGTGGACAGACTGGAATCTGTGCATAGTGCTGTCACAGTTCACCTAAGAAATCCTTTTGAAATTGATAGCAATGAACTGTTACAGGAGGATAATTTGGAGATCCTTAATGAAAAAAGAATTAAATGGGTGCCGATCTATCATGCTAACTTTGAGGAGGCCCTTAGTACAGGAACACTAGCAGAAAACCATGAGCACATTTGAGATAAAGGAGAGACCTATACTATCATAGAAAAATGGGAAAATATACATGTTTGCAAAACAACATATTGTGCCAAACTCACCTATAAGATATCATGGTTTAATTTGAATTGTGTTCGGGCAAAGAGAGAGTTCAGAGTAAAACTAAGACAGCATAAGAAGAAAAAACATAAATTTGCAGCTTACTTCAAGATACTAAAACAGGAAAGGGAGAGATATAGGAAAATACTTGAACAAGAGAGATTAAAACATATGCAGAAACTATGGGAAAAGCTAAGACAAGCAGCCCTGGACTGAGACGGTAGGTGTTTTTGGAGCACTGTAGCGCAGGGATATAATAGATATATTAATAGGATAGAGGCTCATATCACTCCTGATATCTAGATTAACTATTTTTCTGGACTTTATTATTCCCTTGAGGAGCTTAAGAGGCCTGAAGTCTATATATTACAGGAGAATGACTTTATGCTGAAACCTATTTTGATAACACAGGAGGAAATTCAACTGCCGTTGACTGGGCTTAAAGCTAATAAAGCACCAGGCCTGGATGGGGTTTTAGGAGATATCTATAAAGCCTTTCCTGATTGGGGGATTCCCATTTTTAAGATCTTTTTCAATAGGTTGGTCCAGAGATACTTATGCCCTGTAAGTTGGGCAGGTAGTATTATTTTTCCAATATTTAAAAAAGAAAATCCGAATAAGCCAATAATGTATAGACCCATTAGTCTGACAGATGTATCACAAAAAAAATTCATTAGAATCATTTTGTCTAGGCTACTGACACGGGCAGAGGAAAATGCAGTGCTAAATGAGACCCAAAATGGCTTTCGAAAGGACCATTCTACAGTCCAGCATTGCTATGTACTCCAACACTTGGTTTGGAAATACATTAAAATTAGGAAGGGTAAGTTATACTGTTGTTTTGTGGACTTTTCTTCTGCATTTGACAGCATTAGCAGAAATATTCTTTGGACTACTCTGAAAAATCAGAATCTAGAAGCTGGTCTTTTGGACATAATTATTAGGCTCCATGAAAATACCTGGGCAAGGGTTCAATATAATCAGCATACACATCTAACTGATAAGATCAAGATGAATGTAGGAGTAAGACAGGGATGTGTATTAGTTCCCACTCTTTTTAACATCTATATAAACACAGTATTGGACCAGCTCAGTAATGTAGACTTTCATGCACCTAAGATCAATGAGCAAAGGGTCAAATGTTTAGCATATGCAGATGACTTAGTCTTACTCTACTTCGGCCCTTGGTCTTAAAAGACAACTGGCTCATTTTAACTTTCTTTGCTCAGAAAGGGACCAGAAAGTCAACATGGGGAAAACAAATATCCTTATTTTTGGTGCCAAAACTAAAAGGGTAGCTGACTTTAGGATGGGTGAAAGGCATATAGATATTGCTGAAACATATGATTATCTGGGGGTTCGATTTCATTACACCCTGTCTTGGACTAAGCACTTAGAGATGATCAGACATAAAATGAGTTCAGCGGTTAACGCCTTAAAAATATTTAACAACAAAATGAGAAAAACTTCAGTAAGAGGGGTTCGGAGAGTTGTCAATGCTAAAATCAAAATGAGCATGTTATATGCATCAGAAATTTGGGGTTGCTCTAAGCTCAGAACATTAGAAACTATACTGAATAAACTTTATAAATATATACTGATATTGCCAAATGGAACCCCAAGTTGCATTCTTGCTATGGAACTTGGTCAACGTTCTTTGGCCTCTATTATTGATGAACGTCAGATTCTCTTTTTATTAAAACTCTTCCTCTTACGTCAACAAAGATATCCTAGGATGTGTATAGAGGAGGCCATAAAACTAGACAATTTGGTGTATGTACATTCCTTGATACATCTTATTAAGGAGAAAATACTGCCAGCAGGGTTGGGCCACTTACTTTATAAAATCTACTTGAGGCCTTTTGAGGAAATCAGACAGGATGTGAGGTGTAGATTCACCGATCTGGATATAAATATGTGGCGTGTTCAACTTTCTAAGTTGAAGCTACATGAGTTTTACAGATCAGAAAAGACTGCATGGGGATATGAATCATATCTCTCTCTCTCTCTCGTAACCTGTCCTAAACTTAGGAGATTGTACACTAGATTTAGAAGGGAAAGTTATAATGCCCAGTACATTCATTTTAGGCAGAGAAGAGGTGGAGTATCTTCTCCACATTGTGTATATGGAATGGGGACCATTGATGATCGCAAGCTTGTGTTAGTCCTATGCCCCAGATTTGAAATCCATAGGAAAAAACTATTGGGTGGACTGTTGGTTGATCTCAGCCTCCCCTCTGAGGAATTACTTGAATATCTATTCTCCACAAGGGAGAAAAGTTTAGCAGAGATCTTGGCAACATTTCTCCTGTTAACCCGTTTATAGATTTCTATATAAGGAAGGCTGGAGACTACTGCAGTATATTTATGGTGATTTTATACCATTTGTGTCAAAAATGTATGTTCACCTAAGCTATTTACTTATTCTAATTGTGTCTTGTACTGTTTTTAATATATTGTAACTGCTTTATGCTGAACAATAAAATGTACCTACCTAGCCAATTATTAAATTTCCAAATGTTCTGCTTTCTGTCCAGCCTAGCCTTCAGCACTGGCAGGACCTCTAATAATGAGACGGTGTTCCCCTCAAGTAGACAAATTCTGGCCAGCTCCTTGTACCTAGCTTTCACTTCCTTCACACTATTCCCATTTAGATCATTAGTGCCAATGTGCACTACAATGTGGGGGATCTCCACGTGCTTCTTCACTAAGCAGTGCACTAGGTGCTTGACCCTGTGGGCTTTCATTCCTAGCATGCACTCTACTCAAATAGAGCCCCTCCTCTCTTCACCACTCCCCCCTCATTTGATTCACCCTTATTATGGAGTCCCCCAATATTAAGACCTTGTCTTCCTCTGTATTTGAACATTGTATACTATTGGCATCCATCTGCTCTTTAACAGATATACCCACCCCTGCCCCCTTGGCCTTTTTCACGTCCCTTTCAGTACCCATTTGTCCATGTCCCTCCCTTACACCTTCTTCCACCCCCTGTTTGGGAATCCTAGCCTAACCCCTCTGCTGCTATCCACAATCGCCCCTTCCAGAGACTCTCTTGACTCCAATATGGTTCCCTCTCCCCCACTCCACTTGATATGCTCATTACTGGCCACAACCTTACTCCCCTCAAGTGATTCTCTTTTTGGTTTTCCAAAATCCCCCCCACTCGGCCGATCCTGACAAGACCATCATGCATGCCCCTCTCCTCATTCTCTCCATCTCATGCTGTACTCTCCTGTTCTACCCCTCCTCTCTTTCACTCTACGTGACTCATCCACCCCTTTCCTTTCCTTACTCGATGTGGTAACACCTGGAGGGAATAGTGGACAGAATTTAGTAAGAAAGATTCTAGTGCTAGGGAATTCTATGGTTAGAGGTATGGAGAGGATAGTAGGCAGGGGGGAATGGAGAGGTGGGTGAAGGGAGGTGGGTTGGTCAGATGCCTGCCTGGAGCATCAGCTATCCATGACTGGGAGAGGATAGGGAGGATAGCAGAGGAGGGGAGGGAGCAGATAGTGCTGGCACATGCTGGTAGAAGCTATCTGGTGAATAGATCTGTGGTGACAGTGTAGCAGAACATTGAGAGGCTGGGAGGAAGAGACTGAAGAAGCACTTGACTGCCTCAGCCATTTCTGAGGTCCTCCTCATCTGATGTAGAGAGTAGGGGAGAGGATAGTGTGAGGAAGGAGGAGATCAAAGAGTTCAATGGGTGGTTAAAATGGTGGCATCAGGAGCAGGGGTACCACTTTTTAGGGGACTGGGGGGCCATCTGGGACAGGAGGCTCTTCAAAGGTGATGGCCTTCACCTGACAAGAGAGGCAGCTAGCGTGTTAGGGTAGAGGTTCGATGGCTACTTTGGCAGACAGTTAAACTAACTGCTAGGGAGGCTGAGGTTTGGGATTCCACAGCTGAGAAAGATAAAGGGAGGAACCTAGCCAGGACATCCACAGGGATGGAGGCAAGGTGTACAAGAAATAGTAGCCATATGCAACAAGTTCAGGGGTCTGGAAAGTGTAGACCAAATAGACCAGCTAAAAATAAAAAACACATGACACCAAGGATATCAGGGAGCTGTGATGGGGGAGCCATCCAAGAACCAAGAGGGGTAAGAGCACAAGTTGGAGAATGGTGTGCCTCGATGCCAGGAGTCTGAATAATAAAAGTAATGAGCTCCAGGCACTGATGGCAGACTCTGGACTGGATCTAGGGGATATTACAGAAATCTGGGCAAATGAGAACAATGACTGGGACCTGGTAATCCCTGGGTATACCTTATAAAGGCATGATAGAGGAATGGGTAGAGGTGAAGAAGTGTTCATTTATGTCAGAGAAGGAATCAAGGCAGTAGAAGATGCATCCATTGGAAGGAAAGGGAGGTAGAATCACTGTGGGAACAACATATAGAGTCATCAGCTAAGAAACTGCACATGGTGGTGGTTTATAGGCAATCAGAGCAAGAAGAGGAGAGAGATAAGGAACTAGCAGCAGAGGTAGAAAAGGGGGTAGCAAAGTGGGAGGTTGTGGTAGGGGATTTCTACCTGCTAGACATTGTCTAGGACATCCCTGCAGCCAGCAGCTCCAGAAGTCAGGCCCTGCTGCATACTAGCACAGCAGGTCAGGTATCCCAGTAGACAATCCACCAATCCTGATGTGGTACTCACCAACTTGGAAAGAGTAGTCAGAGTAGGAAGCACCAAGGTTGGTCAACAGCAAATCTGTAGACCGCCGGCACAACGATGGCACAATACCGGTGCAGGTATTGTGCCACCCAAGCCCCCAGTGTTTTCTGTGGGGGGTTGGGACCCCACCCCCAGACTTTAGGATTCTCAACCCAGGTAGGAGTTGGTCTGGGAGGGGCAGGACACTGGGGGAAAGCGAAACACGGACTCGGACCATTGCAGTGACTGTCGCTGTAGTGGTCATTTTCTGTGTTTCGCCTTCGGGGTGTAGGGAAAAGGGGGGGGCCACCCATTAAAGTGCAGGTTTGGGAACTACTGGGGTCCAGCAACCACAGTACTATATGAATCAAGTTTGCCCTGGGCACCAGTAAGCCCTTGACTAAGGCTGAAGTGCTAGACTTCAAAAGGGTGGACTTCATCCAAATAAAGGGATTTTTTTTTTATTCTTTGGTTCCAGGGTAAAGCCCACTAGGCACAAGTGTCTGTTTTCAAGAAACACCCAAGAGCACTGGGTAGGTTAAGTGACATGCTCAGAGTCACACAGTATGCATGTGGAGGTTGTGGGACTCGAACCCAGGTCTTTGGGATGTACCAAGCTCACTCACAACTCATTACTCTAGCCTGTAGACTATAGTGCAAGCCCAAGGATTAAAACTTGGCAGTTTACCTAAGGAAGACATAGAAACATAGAATCTGATGGCAGATAAGGACTGCTTGACCCACCTAGTCTGCCCATTTCCCTACCTAATGGAAAAGCTGCAGATCCAAGTTAACCAACAGCCTACTTCCTCCTACCCCACTAGAATTGGCTTATGTCTGTCCCATGCATTCTTGAATTCCCCCACAGTTTTTGACTCTACAACCTCCTCAGGAAGGCTGTTCCACGCATCTATGACCCTCCCTGTGAAGAAATACTTCCTCACATTACCTCTGAGCCATCTCCCTCTATCTTCAAATTGTACCCCCTTGCTCTTCCACATCTCTTTTTCTGAAAGATGCTACTTTCTTGGACTTTGTTGATTCCCTTGAGGTATTTGAAAGTTTCTATCATGTCCCCCCTCTCCCTTCTTTCCTCAAGGCTCTACATCTTAAGCTCCTTTAGTCTTTCTTCATTTGTCTTCTGGTGCAGACCATGCACCATTTTGGTTGCCCTCCTCTGGACAGCCTCCACCCTTCCTATGTCTTTGCGGAGATGGGGTCTCCAGAACCGTATACAGTACTCCAGATATGGTCTTACCAACTGTCTGTACAGATGGCCAACAACTTCCTGTTTTCTACTGGTGATGCCTCTCCCTGTGCATCCCAGTATCCCCCCAGCCGTCCTTACTGCCTTCTCACATTGCTGGCCCACCTTTAGGTCATCTGATATGACTACCCCCAGGTCCCTTTCCATTTTTGTTGTTGTCAGTATCTCACCCCCATTGTGTACTCTTCCCCTGGGTTTTTGTTTCCCAGGTACATTACTTTGCACTTCTTTGCATTAAATCTAAGTTGCCATACATTTGACCATTCCTCCAACCTTGCCAAGTCCCTTTTCATCCTTTTCACCTCACCTTGCATATCAGCCCTGTTGCAGATCGTTGTGTCATCTGCAAGGAGACATACTTTTCCTTCCAGTCCCTCTGCAATGTCACTTATAAAGACATTAAAAAGGACCAGCCTCAGTACTGAACCCTGCGGTCCCCCACTAGTAACCCCTCTTTCTGCACTGTGGACTCTAGTTACTATTGCCATCTGTGTCCTGTTGTTCAGCCAGTGTTTTACCCAGACTACCACCCTGGGACTCACTCCCAGGCTGGCCAATTTGTTAATTAATCTTTTGTGTGAGACTGTGTCAAATGCCTTGCTAAAGTCTAGGTATGCCATGTCCACAGCCCATCTCTGGTCTACTACTTTGGTCACCTAGTCAAAGAAATCAATTAGATTTCTCTGACATGACCTTCCTGCTGTAAATCCATGCTGTCTTGGGTCCTGTGCCCTACTGGCCTCTAGGTACTCAACAATTCTTTCCTTCAGAAGTGATTTTATCATTTTCCCTATCACTGAGGTCAAACTGATAAGTCTATAGTTTCCTGCCTCTGTCTTGCTCCTACTTTTTTGAAGGGGAATCACATCTGCCCTTCTCCAGTCCTCTGGTACCACACCATCCTCCCGTGATTTATTAAAAAGGGTAATTAGTGGTGTTACTAGTTCTTCCCTTAGTTCTTTTAGAATTCTGGGGTGAATCCCATCAGGCCCCATTGCTTTATCCACCTTCAGTTTTAAGAGTTCTTTCAGAACCCTTTCTTCTGTGAAAGGACTAATATCAAGCCCCTATCCAGAGTGCTTCTATTGACTGGATTAGGTATCTCCCCCTGCTCTTCCATTGTTAATACTGAGCAGAAGTATTTGTTCAGTATCCCTGCTTTTTCACTGTCATTCTCTGCCCAACCACCTTCCTCTTTATTCAGCCCCAGTATCCCTGCCTTAGTCTTTCCTTGCTCCCTAATGTACCTATAAAAGGTTTTATCCCCCTTCTTAACTGAATTGGCTATCTTTTCCTCCATTTGGGCCTTTGCTATTCTGACTGTCTTCCCCGCTTCCTTCCGCTTTAACTGGTACAGTTCTCTGTCCTGCTCCTTCTGTGTTTCCTTATACTTCCTGAATGCTATCTTTTTCTCCCTAACCTTCCACGCCACTTCTTTTGAGAACCATAGTGTTTTTTCCTTTCATTTTGATTTGTTTATTTGCTTCACACAAAGGCTTTTTGCCTCTGTAAGGGGAGCGGAGAAAAGATGGGGGGTTATAAAAAGGGCCATTCCTGAGACAACAAAAACATGCACAAGAACAGTTGTAAAGAAGAACAAGTATAGGAGATGATTTTGTTCTCTGAAAAGGTCAGGAAGGCAGTGAGGGTCAAAAAGAGGCCTATGCAAGGTACAAATAAAAGCAGTGGCATGAAGAATGGGATGCATATCAGGAAGAACTAGGGAGACCAACATTTCAGTCAGAATCGCAAAGGCAGACATAGAACTATGCATTTGGAGGGGGTCAAGGGAGGAGAAAACAATTTAGATAATAAGAGAAAAAGAAAGACAGAAGGAATTTTCAGCTTAATGGGGGGGCAGGGAAATAGAGGAGGATGAGCAGAAAGCAGCCATCCTGAATCATTACTTTGGTTCAGTATTCACTAGGGAGAACATCGGGCCCTTTCCAGAGAGCAGCATAAAGGCAGATGATAGAGGGGTCCCAGAAATGAGGATGAGAAATTTACTAGTGTAAGAGCCAGGAAAGGGTTAGCAGCCCTGAATTTAAACAATGACCCAGGATTGGATGGGATGGAATGGGATGCGTCTTACAGGTTCCATGTCAAAACAGCGAGAAAACAACAGCGCCGATAAGTGAATAAACATTAGCTGCTACAACTACAGCCCATGCCAATTACAACAAACATCAAAACGAGTGACTTTAGTAGCAAAAAAAAAACATCCTGAAGAAGGCTACAAATAACAACCAGTACAACCAATATCCATACGTCAAACTTATAATTGAAAATTATAGGAAAACTCTCAAAGATAACCATAATGTGACGGAACATCATACTCAGAAACAATAACGGCATTTCTCTTGCTCAAATCCTTGTACTTTTTCTTTGTAGACCTCAACTCCTCACATGATGCCAACTGCTCCAACTTCACTTCGGTCAGTCTCTGCTCATTTTTAAGACATTCAATAAATCTGTAAACACTAGGATGACAAACATCTATGTGGGTATTAAAACTCCGATGCCACCCCTCCACAGCATTGTTAGTACATGCCACACCAAGCCTCATGGCATCACAGCAATTCCAAAATGAAACC
Source organism: Neoceratodus forsteri (assembly GCA_016271365.2). Lineage (NCBI taxonomy): Eukaryota > Metazoa > Chordata > Ceratodontiformes > Ceratodontidae > Neoceratodus > Neoceratodus forsteri. Next base: position 1,406,583,700 of record CM028130.1, on the reverse strand, counting down.
AGGAAATGGGGTCTTCTACATCCAGAATGACCAGCTGGATGACCTATCCAGGTATCCTCACAATAATCCACCACAGGCTGTAACACTTCAGTGTAACAAACAACAAATTGCAACCATCTCAGCTCTTCAAATATAGGCCATGCATCTCCTACAAGAGCAAATGCCAGGGTGAGCAACATTCGCACATGCAGTGCAAAATCTTTATCGGAAGCATACCTCTCGAGCACGTCATGGCACTGCTGAATCTTCTTCCACACCACCTGGCAAAAGTGAAAAAAGCAGCCCCACACCAGCACATCTGCAAACACAGCACAGAATCACTTCCATGCAGCCTGCTCAAAATCCATGACAGCAGTCCGTGGACAGAAACGGGAACGCCAGGTTTGCAACTGAGAAAATACATGAACATATGACTGTACCTTCCTTGAACATATTAAAATGTAGAAGGCAGGAAAATAAATAATAATAACCTTTATTTATTTTGCACCTTTCAATTATCGAGGCGCATTACAAAACAAAACAGCAGAAAAAACATATGCACAGTAAGACCCGAATTCTAATATTAATCACAATATGCTTTGCTCCATAAGTAGGTCTTCAATGCCTATTTAACCCCCCCCCCCATGGTTGCACACTCCCACAGCTGGTGGGGTACAGAATTCCAAAGGGCTGGAAAAATTGCACCAGACTTCATACCATGAACTGTGTACAGTTGGGAGAATAAAGGTGATGAACACTTAAATGCACCATCCAGAAACCAGTCCTCACAAGCCTCCAGAAAATGAATATTCCTCTCAGTGAAAAAAACAAGAACATAATCTCCCTCCAACCCACTACCATACAGTAGGAATCGCTAACCAGAACAACTAACTGTGAACTTCTCGGGAATGCACAGGTCACTCACAGATGACTGGACATCTACTGTCCGACTGCCGAACACGCAGCATGGTCCTCTTCATCAACTGCAGTCATGGCAGATGGCCAGCCACAGCATCCAGCACTGCTGAAGAAACATAGAAACATAGAATTTGACAGCAGATAAGGACCGCTTGGCCCACCTAGTCTGCCCATTTTCCTACCTAACAGATAAGCTGCAGATCCTAGTTAACCAACAGCTTACTTCCTCTTACCCGCCCCTAGGACTGCCTTATGCCTGTCCCATGCATTCTTGAAGTCCCCCACTGTTCTTGACTCCACGACCTCCTCAGGGAGGCTGTTCCATGCATCCAAAACCCTCTCAGTGAAAAAATACTTCCTCACATTAGCCCTGAGCCGTCCCCCCTCTATCTTCAAATTGTGCCCCCTTGTTCTTGCACATCTCTTTTTCTGGAAGATGCTGCCTCTTGGACTTTGTTAATTCCCTTGAGATACTTGAAAGTTTCTATCATGTCCCTCTCTCCTTCTTTCCTCAAGAGTATACATATTAAGCTCCTTTAGTCTTTCTTCAGATGTCTTCTGATGCAGACCCTGCACCATTTTGGTTGCCCTCCTTGGACAGCCTCCACTCTGTCTATGTCTTTATGGAGATGGGGTCTCCAGAACTGCACACAGTACTCAGATGGGGTCTCACCAACTGTCTGTACAGAGGGATAACAACTTCCTGTTTTCTACTATTGATGCCTCTTCCTATGCATCCCAGTATCCCCCGAGTCTTCCTTGCTGCCTTCTCACATTGCTTGCCCACCTTTAGGTCATCTGATATAATTACCCCAGGTCCTTTCTAGTTTTACTGTTGTCAGGATCTCACCCCCCATTGTGTACGCTTCTCCTGGGGTTTTGTTTCCCATGTACATTACCTTGCACTTCTTTGCATTGAATCTGAGCTGCCATACATTCCACAAGGACTTGAGATGTACTTTCAACACTTGAACGATCCCAGTCTCACATGTTGCACATCACTCGCCAAACAGCAATCTCACCAGTATCTGTAACGTGATTATGGTATTTCATAAAGGTAACAACATGATCAAAACTGTATGCACCCAAGTCAAACACTGATATTTGTGATACTCAGCACACCTCCAGTACCCTTTCTCAGACACTTCCTTATCCTTCCTGTATAGGTGGCCACCATACTACAGCAGCAGTCTACCTTTCTGACTTTGGATAACCTGCATGATGGACATCTCTGAAACTCAGATACCAACTTAAAAACACCACTAAAAACCCTGTACTCAGACTCAATTTAAACACCACACATCAAAAACTACACTAAACCTTCCCCTAATTCCACAACCCACACCTGACACAACTAAACACATCACAGTAAACTACACACACCTGGCCAAACTGGCAAACTAAATAAAATCCACACAACACACATACATTCTCTCACGTACACACAACAATGCCTACCCCATTCACACACTCAAAAGACATGGTGACTGCTTCACTAGAAATGGCTACTGCTTGACTCAAAACCACAGCACGAACCTACACACATGACCTACCTACCTAATACATCACTTTACTCACTACGCCATGATAAGACCACACTCCAAACATGGCCAACACATCAACACAAACCAACAAACCAAGACAGAACATGACACAGTAACCAGCATTACAGCCATGATATATTTTATGTGGGGGGCTAGGACCCTCCCCCACACCCCTCATCAGGAGGCTTTGCCCCCGAACCACCCAACTATAATTATCTAACTCCAAGACTACACTAACCACCACAATACCTGTAACACTACCCCCAGCACAAGTCACCCTCATTGCACCCATTTGCTGACATAATATTCACTATTCTACAGCAATCGCTATTAAGAGAGGTGCTCAATTTGAGTTGCTTATATTGAGTCATCCACTTCATGGGATACCCATCTGACAGTACTAAGAAAACTAGCATTGGTGTTAGCCAAACCCCTAGTAGAACTATTCAATAGCTCTATGCAGTAAGGGGTAGTTCTCAAGAACTGGAGGATGGTGGACATAGTTCCACTGCACAGGAGAGGGGCAAGGAGCAGCTGGGGAAACATTAGGCCCATACGCCTTACCTCCATGGTAGGGAAACTGACGGGACACTACTCAAAGAGGACTGAGTGGAATACCTAGACACAAATAGGGCTTCAGCAGAGTAAGCAGCATAGGTTTGTGCCAGGGTGGTCTTGTCAGACCAACCTGATAGTATTCTTTGACTAGGTAAACAGAGTAGTTAATAAGGAGCAAGCAGTTGACTTACTCTACTTCAACTTCAGCAAGGCATTCAACTCTGTGCCATATCGAAGACTACTGAAGGAGATGGGGGATCTGGGAACAGCTAAAGAAATAGTAAGGTGGGTAGGGATTTGGTTGCAGGGCATGCAGCAGAGAGATGTGGTGAATGGGGTCACATTAGTGGAAAACAAACTTACCAGTGAAGTACTGCAGGGATTAGAGTATTGGATTGGAGGGGTTAAGCTGCAAACAACATCAGAGAAAAGGGACATAGGAGTCATTATTAATGACTCCCTTAAATAAACCAAGCAATGTAACAAGGCCTTCAACAAGGCTAGCAGGATGCTAGAGTGCACTAGGAGAGTGTACGACAGAAGAAAGCAGGAGTGACTGTTACCATAGTATAGGTAGCTCATGAGGCAGCCTGGAATGCTGTGCCCAGTTCTGAAGTACCCACCTATAAAAGGACAGGGACAGACTAGAGAAGGTACAGAGCAGAGTGATCAAGATGATTCAGGGCAGGGAGGGCAAATCCTGTGAGGACTGGCTAAGGGCACTGAACATGTGTTCACTCAAAAGCAGGTGAGGTGAGAAACAAAATATAGACCTTCAAGTTATGGGAAGAAATTGACAAGGTGAACTGTGTGGAGCTACTTACCAGGAACAGATAAGCTAGGACACAGGGTCATGCATGAAGGTTAATGGGGGGCAGGTTTAAAAAGGATGTGAGGTGGTAGTAGTATTTTACAGAAAAAGTGGCAGAGCCATGGAAAGGTCTGCTGGTAGAGGTGGTGGCTAACAAAACCATAAACAGCTTCAGACATGGCTGGGATAGATTCAAGGGTACAGGAACTACTCAGCGGGAAGAGGGAGGCATAAATACGGAGAATAAAAGGGACAATAGTGTAAGTGAAGACCCCATAGAGACAATAGATTCAGGGGTGTAATAGAGTAATATGGGCAAACTGTTTCTATATTTGAACCCTATAACTTAGATTGGCAGTAGGAGGAGATGGCGTGTCTCAGACAACAATCTCCTTCTCCATGGTGGAATGGTAATGCAACCTGCTGTACTACCACTGCCTAGGTGACCCCAGGAGAAGGTACAGTCAGGAGCCTGAAGCCCTCACGAAGAAGGGAAGAGTGCCCACATTGGTTCATCAAATATGCCTGCACATGGTAACAAGTTTGTACTCTCAGAGGGGCAGAATATAGAGGAGGAAAAGCAGTCACATTTTGGGCATATGATGCTCTGCTCACCTTGGGCTCCCCAATGTCCCACTTTGACTTCCTTCTCCTATCTCCAGGGTGACTTCAGGCACCTTTGCTATGGCCAATTGGCTTGCTTGAGGACGGTCTGCCAAGGAGCTAAAGGCAGGACCCTAACTGTAGGGGGGTTATAAACTGTGGGGCAATGCAGCAGTGGTCTGTAGCCGGTTACCCATGGTCCCAGGAAAGTTGGAACAGGTGGTGCTCCAAGGAGAAGAAGATGGCCCTTGAGAAAACTGAAGTTCTGTAGGTTTCAGTCAGAGGGCTATGGAAGGTAAAAGGAATTTAAACATTGTAACATAAAATAATTAGAATCTGTTAGCAATAATCAACTTTTGCTTATGAGTAGACTGCTATGAGATGAATATTGAAACTACACTGTTAAGTATGAGTGTGCCAAGAAAAACAACACAACCCCCAAGCTAGAATGACTCATCAAGTGTAACCTGGTTTAACTTCAGTAATGAATCTAGATGACAAAAAGCTGTTCAAATGAAAACATGTGTATGCTGTGGGAAAGTAGGAATATGAAACAGCCTATGTTCCTACTATACAAGTTGGGTAATTGTTTAATAGACATACTGTACTTGTATCAAGTCAATTCTTAGATCACATATATCAAGTGGGTCCAATAGTAATCTTAAACTGAAAATGCCTTTAGAACTGGCATTAAAGCTGCTTTGCATCAATAATGACTTTCCTGGGCACCAGCAGGTACCCTGAAATAAGTAGTATTGCTGCAATGAGGAATACTGAAATTTGTTTAAAAAATGCTACTATGCAATGTCCTACTCTGTTGAAACTGTAACAGGAGGCAGTATAGCACAGAGGTGTAGGACTCTAAGCTGCAAACCTGGAGACCTGCATTTGAATCATGCAGCCCCCACTTGCATATTGTATGACCCTGAGCCAGTCACTTAACTTCCTTGTGCTCCAAGTTCACTCCTGGAAACAAGCTTCAGCTTAGCATGCCTTACCTGGTTAAACAATTTTCCTTTCCAATGTGAAAAAAACAATAGATGTACAGGCCTTCAGTAGTGTAGCCTACAAACGTGGATCAGTTCTCTCTCTCTCTCTCTCTCCCCAGAGCAGTATGGCTTTCTGTAGTTCAACAACAGAGAAAAACATGGCCCATCCTGAAAGTCGCCAGGGTCTATGTTGAATAAACAACTGCAACAGAGAAACTGACTCACTTTACAGCAGAAGATTATATTGGAAAGCCTCTTTCCCACCAGGCTCTGTGAAAAACAGTAAAAAAATATATAGATAACGCATTCAAAAAAGGCTGAAAATCAATTTAAAGTAAGTTTGTGTGGATACTATCCACCTACAACTAGACTGCGTGCAAAGTCCATAAATTTGGATCAGATACCTTCTGTGGTAGTAGTAGTCAGAGTTTATTTAAGTACTCTTCCTGAGCTCAGAGCACCAAAACAATGTCAATTCATAAGAGTTGTAGGTGAAAGAACAGATGTAAAACAATACTTAATAGATATCAACACTACAGTAAAGTGCATTGTGCAAATAGTTCAAATACTTAATTACTAAATAAATAGCATTCTATCAGAAAACAACAATAAACAAAATCTCAATCTGCTTAATCCTATAAAAAGCCAGAGAAAGTTTGTCTCAAGAGACATTTCTTTAATTTGGTTTTAAAGAGTCCAAAAGTGAGAAATGGATCTCTATGGGCGGATAATTCCACAGGCAAGGGCAGGTACCACAAAGGCTATGTCCCTGCAAGCTTTAAACAGGAAGGTAGAACTCATAGAAGCCCTGGCCACATGGATCTAGTTGTTCTACCAGTGACATAGTGGTCAGAACCAGTGACATAGTGGTCAGAAACATGCAGCAGTAAAGGGGACCTTGGTTACACAGGGGTGGTTGTCACAAGGGAGGCCCACAGGAAGGAGGCAGAGGACACCACAGGGAAAGGAAGCAGCTCCTGGTGGGGGACTCAATTATTAGGGGGATAGAACTGGGGGGAGCAGGGAAAACTGAAGTAAGGTGCCTGCCTGGTGCCATGGCTTGGAGGGACAGGAAGCACATCCTCAGGATCACGAGAACAGCTGCACGGGAGTCTGAGCTGGACATCATTGTCCGCCCTGGGACAAATGACTTGGCTCATCATGAGATTACAGCAGTGCAGGAGGACTGTAGAGGTTGGGGAGGGGCCTAAGACAAGTAGACACAGTATCCTTCTCAGAGGTGCTGCCTGTCAATGGCAGTGGGTGAGGCAAGGGTACTTGCACATGTTTAATGAATGGTTGAAAAAATGGTGTGGAACACAGGGTTTGGCTTCATTGGGGACTGGGGTTCCACCTGGAGGGACACCAGTCTATACGGCAGAATGGTCTGCATCTGTCCAGGAAGGGAACAAGTCTTTTGAGCAATCGGTTTAAATGCTTCATTGGCAAGCTTTTAAACTAGTCGAAGGGGGAGGCACTGATAAGCAGCAGGAAAATCCCAGCCTCTCCCTACAAAACAGGGTACTAAATGAGAAAAAGACCGAGGTAGAAAGGTCAGTGGGGGATGCTGCAACAGAAGGTAAAGCCATCAAAAGATGGAGAGCAATGAGTACCAATGCCCATAGTCTGGGTAACAAGCTTCCTGAATTAGTGGCCTTGATGGAGGAGGAACATCTGGATATCATGGCAGTCACAGAAACATGGTACACACAAAACCATGACTGGGACATAAACATGCCAGGATACACTATCTACAGGAGGGACAGGGAGGGTAAAAGAGGAGGAGGAGTAGCTCTTTACATAAGGGAAGGAATCAAAGCAACAGAACAAAAAGATAAACAGGGAGGAGAAGAAGCACTGTGGGTCAATTTGGAGACAGGCAATGGCACCACAATCCACACAGGGGTTGTATACAGACCCCCCTCTCAGGGGGAGGAAATGGACAAGGAAATGATAGAAAGTATACTTAGAATGGCAGAAAAAGGGGAGATATTGCTGATGGGTGATCTGAATATGCCAGATGTTAACTGGAGTGCAGATGCAGCAGCCACTTTGAAGAGTGGTGTTATTCTAGATGCTGTACAGGGGGCATGCCTTAGACAACTAGTATTGGAACCCACTCGAGAGGGAGCAATCTTAGACCTGGTTCTCTCAAATGGAGATGGAGAGAGGATCACAGATGTAGAAGTGGGTAGACATCAGGGAACTAGTGACCATCGAACAGTATGGTTCACAATAAACACAGCAATAGAGTCAAGCCACACAAAGGCAAAAGTACTGGACTTTAGGAGGGCTGACTTTGCTAAAATGGGTGAGTGCCTAAGGAATGCACTAGCAAATGGGCAGGAAGGAGGGGTGGAAGAAAAATGGGGAACAATAAAAACTGCCATCACAGAGGTAACAAGCCTTTGTGTGTAGCAAATAAACAAAACGATGTAAGAAACCACTATGGTTCTCAAAGGAAGTGGCAGTGAAGGTTCAAGAGAAAAAGAAAGCATTCAGGAAGTACAAGGAATCACAGAAGGAGCAGGACAGAGAACTGTATCAGTTAAAGCAAAAGGAAGCTGGGAAGGCAGTCAGAACAGCGAAGGCCCAAACTGAGGAAAAGATAGCAAACTCAGTTAAGAAGGGGGATAAAACCTTTTATAGGTACATCAGGGAGCGAAGGAAGACCAAGGGAGGGAAAGCGAGGCTTAATAAAGGGGAGGGGGGTGGGCAGAGGGTGACTGTGAAAAGGCAGAGATACTTAACTAATATTTTTGCTCAGTATTTACAAATGAAGAGGGGGAGGTACCTAAAACAAACAATAGAAACACTCTGGATACAGAAGTTGATACCAGCCCATTTACAGAAGAAAGGGTTCTGAAAGAAGTCTTAAAACTGAAGGTGGACAAAGCAATGAGGCCTGATGGGATTCATCCCAGAATTTAAAAGAACTAAGGGTAGAACTAGTGACACCACTGACTACCCTCTTTAACAAATCATGGGAGGATGGGGTGGTACCTGAGGACTGGAGGAGGGCAAATGTGATTCCCCTTCACAAAAGTGGGAGCAAGGCAGAAGCAGGAAACTTCAGACCTGTTAGTTTAACCTCAGTGATAGGGAAAATGATGGAATCATTTCTGAAGGAAAGAATTGTCGAGTATCTAGAGACCAGAGGGGCACAGGACTCAAGGCAGCATGGATTCACAGGGGGAAGGTCATGCCAGATGAATCTGATAGATTTCTTTGACTGGGTGACCAAAGTAGTAGATCAGGGAGGGGCTGTGGACGGCCTTCCTAGACTTTAGCAAGGCACATGACACAGTCCCACACAAAAGATTATAAGTTAGCCAGCCTGGGAGTGGGTCCCAAGATGACAGTCTGGGTAAAGAATTTGCTGGAGAATAGGACACAGAGATTAATAGTAAATGGAGTCCACTCTGAAGAAAGGGGGGGTTACTAGTGGAGCACCGCAGGGTTCAGTATTAGGACCGGTCTTCTTCAATGTCTTTATAAGCGACATTGCAGAGGGACTGGAAGGAAAAGTATGTCTCCTTGTAGACGACACAAAGATCTGCAACAGAGTTGATGCACAAGGTGGGGTGGAAAGGATGAGAAAGGACTTGGCAAGGTTAGAGGAATGGTCAAATGTATGGCAGCTTAGATTCAATGCTAAGAAGTGCAAGGTAATGCACCTGGGAAACAAAAACCCAGGGAAGAGTACACAGTGGGGGGTGAGGTACTAACAACAACAAAAAATGGAAAGGGACCTGGAGGTAGTCATATCAGATGACCTAAAGGTGGGCAAGCAATGTGAGAGGGCAGCAAGGAGGGCTGAGGGGATCCTGGGATGCATAGGGAGAGGCATCACCAGTAGAAAACAGGAAGTTATTATCCCTCTGTACAGACAGCTGGTGAGACCCCATCTGGAGTACTGTGTGCAGTTCTGGAGACCCAATCTCCGCAAAGACATAGACAGGATGGAAGCTGTCCAGAGGAGGGTAACTAAAATGGTGCAGGGTCTGCACCAGAAGACGTATGAAGAGAGACTAAAGGAGCTTAATATGTATAGCCTCGAGGAAAGGAGGGAGAGGGGGACATGATAGAAACTTTCAAGTACCTCAAGGGAATCAACAAAGTCCAAGAGGGTAGCATCTTTCAAAAAAAGAGGTGTGCAAGAACAAGGGGGCCCAATTTGAAGATGGGGGGTGGTTCAGAGGTAATTTAAGGAAGTATTTTTTCACAGAGAGGGTTGTGGATGCATGGAACAGCCTTCCGGAGGAGGTTGTGGAGTCAAAAACAGTGGTGGAATTCACGCATGCATGGGACAGTCATAAGGCAATTCTAGTGGGTGGGGGTAGGAAGAAGTAGGCTGCTGGTTAACTAGGATCTGCAGCTTATACATTAGGTAGGGAAATGGGTAGACTGGGTGGGCCAAGTGGTCCTTATCTGCAGTCAAATTCTATGTTTTTATGTTTAAATGCTGATAAAGCCACATTGTAGTCAACTAGCTGCATACCCAACAGCCAGTCCAGGATGTGGAGTGACAGTTATGCGTTCTTAACAATGCATGGAGATCAGAAGCCTCACAGTCACATTTTGACTCAACTGCATGTGTCAGACATGATAACCTGGTAAGCCTTATTTTACACTTGTCATTAGTTTAGCCTTGATGACATGAAGGCCTGCATCAGTGTACACAGACCAGAAGGATCAAAATAAGAACACAGTTTGACAATATATTCTAGATGATAAAAGCAGTTCTTGACTATGGCTGACACCTGAGACTAAAGTGTCACACATCCATCAGGGACTACTCTGAGACTACATATGTACTTCCCTTACTTCCTTGAACTGTACCATCAAACACTGGGATAGGTGATACAGCATCCAAGTTCTTTGATATCCTGCTGGATCAGGCAGAGCCCAATATGTGAACATCAGGCTAAGTGAAGAGGAAATGGCAGTAGGTTTGTGGTTTATTAAAAACCATGTGCTAAAGCTCTGTAAGGCACTGTCATCAAGGCACTGGTAAGGAAGCATAGGAAGACCAGGAGCAGTTGTAAAATTCGCAAGTAGTGTTTTATTATTATCAATAACAGTAAAGTAAAAAGTAAAAATTGTTCAGCATAACTATTTACAAAGGCAGTACAAACAGAGAAAACAAAGTCTTTGTCTGAGGATATCTCTAATATCAAGTTTCAGTCTCTGCCTCTCACTCTAGCAAAAATATTCCTGTTTTTTTATATGTTTTTGCCTTGGAACTTGTTAAGGAGGCTTCCTGTTTTTTGCAAAATGTTCTTGTCAGTTTCATTGCAGAGCAGGCTTGCAAATAGAACAGGGACCCAAGGTGGCCCCCTGCTGACAGCTTTGCAAAAGTGATTGAAAACAAGCTTACAAGAAGCTCAAACTGCATCTCGAGTTAACCCCCTAAATTCCAAATAGATTTTTGCAACCATTTCAGCAGTATAACTATATACAGTTTCAAACATAGGGATCCCAGTATCAGTTACAGGTTCACACAAAGATTCACACCTATTTTTCTAACTGCAGATATGGGCTGGCCCACTGGCACAGTGGCAAGGGGACCGCGTGTGACACCGATGGCTCAGGATTGGGAATGGACCCCGAAATCTGAGGGCCGGCCAGGAGGAGAAGAATAAAGCATCTGAGGGGCGGCTCTCCTTCTTTGGGGGTGGAGGGGGTGTAAGTGTCTGACTGGTTGGTGACTTCTGGTGGAGGCTGGGGGAATCACAGAGAATGGCCAGTGGCTATTTGCATGGGAGGTGGGATAGATGCTGGCATCATTGCATGCTCCACCTCTCTGTGGATCATCAGCAAAATTCTGGCCCCCAGGCATGATGTCCTGCCCTGTTGCTGTCTCCACTGTCTCCATTGCCTGATGAGGGGTGTCCCTTTCCTGTGGCCCCAACCTGGGGGGTAAGCCAAGGCATGCTTCCATGTGACTGTTGGGGGGATGCCCACCTGGTGTCCCCACCCAGGGGAGTAAGCCTGTGTATAGTGGAGATGGTGAACGGGGCAGGTGCGGAGTTCCCATCAGGAGGGGACTGGGGGCAGGACCAAAAATAATAAAATAAAAAAATAAATAATCACAGATATGCAAGGGGGAAGAAAAGACAGAAACAGCAAGTGAAGGCAGAGAGATAGAGAGAGGCGGAGAATTGGGAGACTGTCAGAGTGATCACTTCCTAGGTCTCACGAGGACATTTGGTTGTTCAACCAGACAGACAAGAGACAGAAAAGGAGAGGACAGAACAGATCCTTGCATTTAACTCTTTCTGCATAACAAATGGGCCAAGGCCTTATTCAACCCTGTCACAAGCGCTATCAGGTTACTGGACCAGTATACAGTATTTCCTGTGAGCACTATGCAAAGCACTAACACTTGTATTATCACAAATCACAGTGGTGACCGACTCTGCTAAGCACCTCTGCACTATGCAGGTTGGGCAGTTTCTGAGGCACAAAAACCTTAGAAATAAAGTGCAAAACTGTAATATTGGTACAGAAGATGGTGCAACTGCCAAGTCAGAATATGTAGTTATGAATCTGAGAGGTTTACTGGGTCCAGAAAATCACTTGGCTGCATTAATGCAATAATAGACCTCAGAGACTCCATCTTGAAATGTACAGGTCTCACAAACTGGTCCAGACTAGAGAGATCCAGGATCAGATGGAATCCTCCAGATTTCTTGGGGGCTATGAAGTAGTAAATAGTGAAGAACTTCTGTTCTTTCTGCTCAAGAGCAGCATGGATCACTACCGCCATGCTAAGCGGATGATCTAAGGTCTTGTCTACTGCTTGACATTTCCTGGTATTTGTAGAGACTGGTAAGCAAAAAGTACTCTCTGGAGGACACAGAAGAAAACTATCGCATAGCACTGTGAAATTATCTCCATTACCCAGGCATCTGACATGTTATGGCCCATCTGAGGTAAACCATTGTAGCCATCCATCCAGAATTTGTGGCAAAGATGGACACAAAAATCCTAATGCAAGGTAATCTCTTCCATGGTTGTCTCCCTCAAAGCACTTACAGGAGAAATTGCCTCTGTTCTCCTGGGAAAGAAACCTGAGAATGGGCCTCTACTTTGAGGGTTTCCATATTCTTGAAAGGAATGAAAACTGCTGAGAGCTGAAGCAACATTCAAAAAAACCTTGACCTCTGAAACCACAATTAGATAATCGCTGACTCTTCAAATGTGACAAAAAAAACCCTTTTATTTCCTCAAGATCCTATAGCATTTCTTCCAACTGCAGACCAAGCAACATGTTACCTGTGAAGGGCCTACTGAGCAAGTGAGACTTGGAAGCATGATCTGCCAACCAATGTCTCAGTCAAATTAACCTAAGGGCCATTACAGCTGCAGCACAAACTCTCACTGAAGTGCAAGATCATCTACCAAGAAACCTCCTAGAGGGGAAATTGTACTGCAGTGCTTGTGCTACCTATGCAGATGTGATCCGCAAACCAAAACCTGATGCATAGTCTGCACATTTACAGGTTGCCTTCAGATACTTATCATGATGATGATGCAGTCATTTTCTCTAGCCACTCCGACCCCTATCAGCTACAGCATAGTTTCTCAGAAGTTGAAACCTGGTTCAGGTCGCATAAACTCATCCTAAACTACTCAAAAACCAAATCAATGCTGTTTCATAGTACTCACAACAAACACAAACTCCAACAACTGCTAATCTACAATAGTGGTGGCACTGTGCTGGAACAGGTAGACCAGTTCAAATACCTGGGAGTGACCCTTGACTCCACTCTTTCATACTCCACGCATATAAATAACCTAGCTAAAGCTGTGAATACACGCATAGGCCTGTTATATAGGCATAGGCACTGTCTGACAGATGAAGCATTAAAACTTGCCATCCAGAGCTCAATCACCTCTTTAATTGACTATGGCCTTGTAATTTATGGATCAGCTACTGACACTGCCCTCCGGCGTCTAGCCATAGCCTTAAAGAAGGCCTGCCGGACCCTCACCATAGCCTCTAGACTCACACACACATGTGATCTCTATAAACAGTCTAACTGGCTATGACTTCAAGGTAGAATTAAGTATCAGACCTGCTTACTTGCTAAGAAGACAGTGCTAGGCCTCCTTCCACCAGGGTTCAGTCTATACTTCCCCTTACTGTGCCACCCGCCTTACCAGGAGTTCTGTAACACTAATCTTCACACTTCCCCGCTGCTGGACCACTCAAGGGCAGCTCTCCTACAAAGTTAGGGCCTCTAACTGGTTCAACACACTCCCAGTGGTTATCGCCAATGCACCAAATCTCAGCTCCTTTAAGCACAAACTACAACAGCACTTGGTGGCCAGTGCCTACTGTGACTGCTACACTTAAATTCCCTGCTTGCCTTCCTGGCCTCTCCATTACTTATGCACTCTCAGCACTCCCCACTTCCTCTTTATTAACCCCTTGCAATATGTCACGTCAGCCACCTCAGCTTTCTCCCTCCCCCCCAGATTTCACTCCTCCCTCTCTCCATTCCCTCTCACATCCTTGTCCCTCCCCTCACCTATTACCCCTGCACCTCTTAACTTTTATATTCTCTCTCTCCTTTCTCCTCAATGCCCATACTAACTCTTCTGTCCTTCCCCCACCCATCATGTTACCCCTACTTACATCTCCCATCCCTTCTCCCCACCCCTCCATCATCACCTACTCCTCTCCTTCACCACCTACCTTATCCCTCCAATCCACCACCCCCTCTGTTCTTGCCTCTCCCCTACTACCTTGTCCTCTCACCAACTACCTCTGGCCCTCTCATGCACTTGTTAGATCACCTGACAAAGCCTTTGGCAGCTCATGCATTCTGTAATGTTTTACCTGTTACTAATTGTTTTGTCTTATCTTGACAAAGCCACTGGCAGCTCACGTACTATAATTGTATTAACTGTTATCTACCTGTCTGTTCTTGTCTATTCTTGTCCATTGCCCATGACGTGGAACCTTTGTAAAAGAGCACTGCTTGCTCAAAGGTGTTATCCAAAACTGTCATAAATAAAATAAATAAATAAATCATTGGGGTCTGAAAGAATTGCTGCACCTTTCATTAGAATCAGCCTATCCTGCATCCAGAACAGGAGGCGCCTTCTATTTGTTGACCAACAATGTCCAGGAATGGGTAGCATTTTGCCCATGATTTTGAAAACTGCTTCTTCTTGTCCACATTATCTAATTCATCATTAACACTCAAAATGTTCAGATTCAGGGAAGCACTAGGCATACTCCCCATGCAGGACAAGATGGGGAGCCATTCAGAGTAGTCATAGACTACTGTACGCTTCTGGTAACTTCTAGGTCACTTTGACTTTGCATCATAAACAGATGGGATCAAGAAAGACTGATTCTCCTCTACACATTCACCTTTCTCATCATCCTCTCCAGACTCCTGAGGGTCAATAAGATTATTATTGCCTTGGGAGCCTTCCAGGCCATCTGGCTGAGGTGTGTACCTTGCCCCAGGTCTTGGGCTTTCCCCTCCCCTTTTCTTCATCAGAGTTAAAAATGTTGGCCTATGCAGATGATGTTCATTTATTTGTTCAAGATATTCCCTCTGGTGAGAATACCATCCAACTAATTTCTGAGATTTCTTTGCTGACAGGCTCTAATATTAATTATTCCAAATGCCGTATAGTTCCCATTGGGGTTTGTGAGGCAGTTCCTCCCTCCATTAGTAACATTTTTGTAACTTTGGAACCTGTCAAAATTCTTAGCATTTTTTTGGTAGTTCTAATTTACCTGATTTGAACTGGAGCAAGGCTTTGGAGGTTGGGGCTTCACAAGGTGTGACATGGAAATCCTGGTAATTGTCTAAAAAGAAATGGATTGGTGTGGTTAAAACTTTTTTGATTCCTATTTTTCCTTATGTAAGCACTATCTATCCCCTCCCACTCCACACTGAAACCAGTTTGTATAGCATATTTTTTATGATGATTTGGGGGAGTAGACTTAATCCAATTAAAAGGGATATTCTTTATTTCCAATATGATAAGGGTGGTTTAAATATGGTGAATCCCATGATTTCTTTTCATACAGTAGTATCTTCTTTCTCTATAACATTATTCCCTGGATTTTGGGACTCCCTTCTGCTAGGAAAGATTAGGTTGTGGTTTGGCTGATGCCTCTTCAGTTGGAATGGCAGAAACCCAAACCCCTGTTTTGGCAAGCTAATTTTTTTCCATGTGTTTTTGAAACCTTTTTTGACTTTTATTAAATGTCGCCACTTGTCTTAGGACCTTATTCGCACTCAGTATAGGAAGGCCTTGTATAAGGCATTACTCCCTGCTGAAGTTGACATTCTGCCTGGGGTAATCCCAGTGGTGAAAAGATGAGCTTTACTGTATTTGAATGATGTACATTTTCTGCCCCATTGTTGGGATATGGCATGGTTTGCTGCCATGGGAAGCTAAATGTTAAATGCAATAATAAACATAAAAGCATCATGGAAAGATTTTGTCCTAGAGACTGTTGCCAAGATATATTTGAAACCATTCACTACTTATACTTCAATTGCCCTTTTATTCAACAATTTTGGCCGTTCTTAAGCACCTCTTGGATTGACCTGTTTTGGATGTCCCTCACCTATGATACCCTCATTTATGGAGCCACCAGCAGTTTGTCCTCTAGACTAGATCCTTCCGTGTTGCTTCAGATTCTTTCTTGCCTAAAGGTGATGATTTGGAAAGTTCACTATAAATTTGTATTTCAACAACTGGTTTTGGATCATGCTGTACTCTTACAGCTGGTGGAATCAAACCTTAGAAAGCAGTGTGCTGTCGAGTGTACCAAACTCCCCCAGGCTGCGTGGATGCACCATCGGAAGTATTGCCCATGGGCTTTGTTTTGAGTATGTCTCAGGACTTTCCTTGCCACTTGAACTTTCTTTCCCTGTTGTTCCCCTTTCCCTCTCCATTTGGTACATTGCCTTTTAGTTTGTTTTGTTTTTTTCCCTTTTATTTACTAGAATTCTGTTGAATGATAGCTTACTTTTCTTTCTCTGGATAATTTCACATGTATTTTTGTTTGTTTTCCTGTACCAGTATTACTTGTTTCCTTTAAAAAAAAATTCCCTACTCTTGCAAAAAGTGCCTTGGGTTCTTTTACTTTCACCTGGACACCCATGAGGACAGCACCAGAGATGGGTAAAAGGGACCTCGATTTAATGCCTCATCCAAGGGACAGCACACACCAACAGTATAGCAACCCTCTTGTACTGCACTTGACTGCTAGCATTTATGGTATGAGCCAAATTCCAGTGTGGTGCAAGAACCCACAACCTTCTAGCCAAGAGAAAGATCTGCTACCAACTGAACCACACTGACACTTACTATGACTGCTATCTAAGGGAGGTATGCCTCAGAAACTTTAGTCAATTGCATCTTTCTTACATAAGTGCATCAGTGTTTATGCAAAATATGACTGTGATGGTCAAAATAGCAAAAAGGTCAAAAAACAAAACCCCCCAAAGAGGTCAAGGGGTCCCAGAAGCATATCAAAATCTCACAGAAAAGGTAAAAGGAACACAACCTGAGCAACCTACATGAAGAGGAAAACAACAACCGATGAGGCAGAGGACAGAGTGGAGGAACTTTTTCTGAAAGAAAAAAATGTCAAAAAAGGATGGGGCAAGAACATGGCAGCAGGACGCTGCTCTCCAGAGTGAGTTTTTTTTCACAACACTTAATAAAACTTTGATTATTTGGCTCCAGCCTAAGTGTTTCTTTAAGAAATGTTTGAAGGCCAACAAAAGGAAAACTGTAGTTTCAGCTTTATCTGAAGAATATGTTTCTTCACGCATCAGGCCATTGGAAAAAGACTTCAAACTAGAAATTGGCTCAGAGGTGTCAGGAGAGCCAGGGAGGGAAGCCCCAGCTCAGGTACTGGGATGTCAACAGCCAGCCTGCTACAGTCTGTGACGGAAACTTTTGGAATTCGCTCACCTAAAATACAAAGAACTGCTGAGAAGCTTGACTCTCTGACTGACTCTGGAACAATGGCTACATCAGCAAAGCTTACTGGAGCATTAGCTTAAACAACCAAATTACAGTTAAAATCTCAAACTCTAAAATACGAGGTACAAGGTATATCCTTGAAACAAACAAAACAGCTGTCGTTACTGAGCAACACTGTTCCTACTGCTGAAGAAATTTAACCTGCCACTGCATCTATTTCCTTGAATATCGGCACCACAGTAACCACATAGACTATAGAAGTTTTTAGTGATTTACCTAAATCAGTATCTGCAACTGAACCCTCTTTACTAACTAAATATCAAATTTCCCAGTCTGTACCCACAACACCTGTAATGGCTGCAGGGGGAAGGTATTCCATTGATTTTCTCGGAGATGCCTTGGAAAAACTTTTAATATGGACACAAACCTTTGACCAAAGGTTTCAGGCTCTGTCTAACAAAGTCAACTTCCTATAACAATACTGTAAAGTGAATCAGGATAAAATTAAAGAGGTTACTAAAAAGATTGGGCTGAACAAAACAGAAATCAGAAGAAATACAGCTAAACTGATGGGAATTGAAGCTACCACTGCTAATCTTATCAGGGACAATTTCGCTATGACCAGAAAGATTGAGTTACTAGAAAATCAACAGAGGTATAAGAATTTAAGGCTTCTGGGATTACCTTTAAATCTTGACAAGGATATTTTTGTTAATGCTTTTGATCTCCCAGAAGATAACCTTCCATTTCTTACATGGGGATGTTGAATACCCTCCAAGCAGCCATTTCAATCTAATAACACACCAGCTGTAAAATGAATGCAAACAGAGAACAATCCTGATTTGAATAAAAAATTGATGATAATGTTTACATTTGCTTTTGACTCTGATAGAGACTTACAAGTTTGATTTTCATGAATTAAAGCACCATTGATTTATAAATCACATAGGTTTTCAAAGTACCCTGATTATTCTTTTACAGCACAACAGAGAAGATGTCATTTCTTGACCTAAAGTACAAACAGGAGCTGCTCAAGATGGGGTCTGAGTTCCATTTACTTGCCCCAGCTAAGTTAAAAATTAAATATAAAGGAAAGCAACATTTTTTTTCAATGTGGATCAGCTTACACACTTTATAAAAACATAGTACAAACAATATGTAAAAAAGAGGGGGAAACTGAATCTCCAGCACCTTCCGAGGAAGAAATGATGACTATGTGAATTTCTGATTGAGGGTTGTTTTTCTTCTTCTTTCCTTTCCCCCCTCTTTGACCTTTATGTATTACTAGGAGTTTGTATGATATTATGTAATACTGCTATTTGACTGTTGTGGCTGGAGTTAATGGGAACTGATCTGGAGAGTTGTATGCTTTATGTGATGACTGTATTAGGAAGAGTTACTTCAAATGCTATTTTTGTTATTAATACCCCATTTAATGTGGGCTTAACAGTATTGAATAATCAAGATAGAGTTACAAAATAGAGTTTTGATTAACTATGAAGTTAGCAGCATAACCTGTCTTGGATATCATTTATTTTTTGTTTTCTTACATTTCTCTCTCCACACATGTATTGGTCTAGACTCGCCATATAGAAATAGGGGAAACTGAGTGTAATCAATAATGCTGTTGTATCTATTTTCATCTTATTTTTTCTCCATGTCATATATATATATAGAAATCTTAAAAATTCAGTAAAATATAAGTATAAAGAATAAACAAAAAAAAGGTTTACCTAGACATCCTGATAAATGTAGACCATGGGCTCAGTTCTCAATGGGCAGTGCAAGCTGTGTCAACGGTAGTTTGTGCTGACTGCTAGTGCACCAGGCACCCTGTGCCTGATTCTCTATCAGGTATGGTCTCGGTGACAAAGATGCACAGCTTGCAGCAACTGTGGCCATGCATCATACAGACAGTGTATCTGGAAGGTTTGCCAGAAGCAGTGGTGGGCGAAGTCCCTAAACTTCGCTACATGGAGTACTTCGTGTATAACACAGAATTTGCCTGTTACTCCGCAGTGTGAAGTTTCATTTTAATGTGAAGTTACACTGGTTATAATGGACTTCACATTAACTTCACCTTTTATATTGCTTCACCCTTAATTTTAAAGTGAAGTTCCATTGATTTGAATGGACTTCGCATTAATTTTGCCTTGTTATTGCTCTTTAAGATGAATTTTGCAGTGATTCATGGGATGGCAGGTCACATGGGCTTTATATTGTCTTGGACAGCCTCAGTTCATCATAGTGTGTGTAGTGGAAAGCTGGAGACAGTTTGCTCTCAGAGCTCTGAGATTCAAACCCTCTAAAAATGCCTTTTTTCCACGAAACTTGGTGTCAAAATTTAGTACATCGATTGCAGGAAACCCATGTGTGTTTATATCATCAAGCATTTATTGATTTTGTGTGCATACTGAATGTTAATTTAGTACATTCAGTGTCTATACTGACAGACACTGTAGAAGTGTGCTTCAGGGGAGGGGCGTATCTGTGGTGAAGGGAGATTCACAGTGAAAAAGGCAGTCTTTCTAACTGTTGGGTAGCTAGTGTGTTAGTATTTGTGTGTTCATGTACACATAGTAATACCTGTAGCAATTTTTGATAATTTTTTGTTGCTTTCTGTGGTGCAGTGTATTTTTTCAGTCAGTTTAAAATATTTGGTTATAGTGTACTGAATTGTTAAATTTTCTGTGCATTACCTGTAGAGTGTGTATGTGTGTGTGTCTGTCTGTCTGTTCATGCTGTCAACTCAGACACATTTTATTGTGCCACACCGTAATCGCAGCACTCTGAATCTCTTATCCATCTGCAGTATTTTTTACTGCGTCGTTCTATCTGCTTAGTGGACTGGTACTGCAGCTGTCCCCCCCTTCCCCTACAAAAGGTATTATTTTTCCACTTTTTGGATTTGTGTGACCACTGGTTAAGGTGTTGTTGTGCCTGTGTGGCTGCATTTCTTGAGTGTGCAATCTCCATCTGCCTGTGCATCTGCATCTGTTTAGGGCCCAATCTCCATCTGTAAGCCACAGTTGTTGTTTTTTGGCTTCCCATCCACCCCAAAGTTCAGAAATCTAAATTTGTTGTTAATTTTGTGTGTAATCAAAAAAAATGCCTGCAAAGAGACATGCATGCAAAAATGTTTCTGGCCATGGCAATGCTGCCAGTGGCAAGAGTGGCTGTGGGTGTGTTAGTATGCAACATAAGGGCACAGTTGATGGCAGTAAAGGGATTTCTCCAACTATGTTTTTCACAGTACAATCAGTTGCTTCAATGATGGTTGGAGTTGCTGTTATCTCCACCTCTGCTGGTGGTGGTACTGAAGTTGCTTATTGCATGATTATTGGCCCAAGTTCAACCCGTGACAAGTTAACAGGTTGCCAAAATATTGTGGGGTCTAAAGACATGAGTCAGAGTGTAGTTGATGTCACACTCCCCGTCCCCTTCCCCACAGTAGTTGAACCTGATTCTAATCCTGACGATGACTCACAGTCACAATCTCATGTTTCCATTGCTGTTGAGGTTATTCCTGGGCCATCCAAATATTCAAATGTTGAAGAAAAAATAGTGGCTGATCATAATGAGGCTGTGGTTGGATCATGTTCTCCACAGGACAGTATCCAAGCTGAAACTGTGGACACAGATGATGATTATGATGATTCCAGCAACCTGAATTGGGAACCGGAGAAAAAGAAAGTAAAGGTGGCTGTATGTAAACAGTCTGTTAGTAAATAACCCCCTCCTCAGTGTTGTGATTTAGATGTGTCTGTTGATGATGATGACCCAGTAATAGTCATAGACTGTGATGGTCTGGTACAGTCCAAGTGTGCCCAACAACAGAAATCATACAGTACACCCCCCATTTCAGTGTCTGAAAAACTGGACTCAAATATGCAGCATCAGGGGCATGTGAAAAGTAGGGCATCAAAATCCCTCGTTTGGGATTTTCTTTGTACAAGATGCAAGTGATAAAACAGTAGCAATCTGCCAGCTTTGCCAATTTCATGTGAGGCACAGTAAAAAGAGTAGTCATCTGGGCACTGGGGGCCAGCATGCACATCTGAAGAGCAGGCACATGGCACTGTGGATTTGGCACCAGAGGGGAGCTAATGCCATAGTGGGGTGTTCATCCTCATCCACCTTAGTGAGCATGGTATCCCCTTCCTTGACTGTAAGCAGCCCAAGTAGACATGTCTGTAGTAGTGGTGAAATAACACCTGAGGATTACTACAGGCATGAGGAGGAGGAGGATGAGTTTGAATTGTCAAGTAGTGGTCACAGTATTAGTGGCAGTGGTCTATGCAGTATTTCTAGTCCAACATCAACCCCTCTGCTTAAAATGGGGAAAATAACATAATTTGTTGACTTGTCCCCTGTGCACTCCTCATCATCTTACGGCAAAAGCACCTCACCCATGGCAGTTTGCAGAGCAGAGCCATTTTGCACACCACATGCAAAACAGGTAACAAAGCAGCCCACGTTGCACAGTCTTTTTGCCCAGAACATAAAATACCCACCAAATCATGCGGTGTCACGTGACCTGAATGCTGCTATCATAGAAATGCTGGCAATTGACCTTTTGCCCTTCTCCTTTGTGGAGTATTCCAGATTCTGGCATTTTGTGGCACATGCCTGTCCCAAATGAAAAGTCCCATCCAGGACCTACTTTTCCACCCATGCTGTCCCTGAGTTATACCAGACTGTGACAGAGTCTGTAAGACATGCCCTTTAACATTCCTCCTCACCATACATTCACTTAAGTATGGATATGTGGCCAAGTGGCAAAATGTCGGGTAGTTCCTATTCGTGTATTACTGCACATTGGGTGCAGGTACCAAGGTTTGTCTGTGCTGGCAGGATTGGAAAACAGTGTAATAAGGCAGACTGTCATGGTAGCAAGCTTCAGGGAATTAGACAGCATGTCATGCTTGCAATGCACAGTGTTGCAGGGTCCCACACAGGTGAAAACATGCTAGACTTGCTACTGACAGAAACTGATGAGTGTCTGAACCTCCTATCCCTCAAAGCAGGCTTTATAGCTAGTGACAATGGATCAAATGTCATTAAATGTATCAGCAATGATGGCTTTGTGAGGGTTCCCTGCATGGCCCACTGTTTTAATCTTGTGGTACAGGAGTTTCTGCAGCATGACATCAAGCAAATGCTGACAGTTGCATGCCACATCTTTGCACACTCTGGAAAGGCCTGTGACCAGCTTAGGCAGCTGCAGATTCAAAACAGCTTCCCTCAGCACCGCCTCAAGCTGGAAGTTGTCACACACTGGAATTCAACACTTTACATGGCAGAGCGGTTGTATGAACAGTACAAAGCCATCTCGGAATACCTAGTAGTGCACACTAGCTGTGAAAGTTCAGGGGCCTCAATGTCTATGACAACTGAACAGTGGTGCCTCATGGACTCAGTGATATTAATTTTGAGGCTATTTGAACATGCAACACAGGAAGTGAGTGGTGACACTGCATCCATTAGTCAAGCCATTCCACTGCTCTGGGTGCTGAGGCAGACTGTGTTGAATCTGCAGCCTAGCCTTGATGTGTCCAGAGATAGGTCAAGCTGTGCATTACTTAAACATGTGCTTACAATATTCAATTGCAATCGCCACTATTCAGCAAAGGGCATAATTTGGAATAGCAACAATGCTGGACCCACGATACAAACATAGCATTGTATTGTTACTGGAGGGATGGCCTGATCAGGTTCAGAACCTTACTGGGCAGCTGGTGCAATTGGTTCATGGTGCACAGAAGTCACATGCAAAGTTCTGCAAACCACAGCAAAACAAGGCTGAAGGTCACTGTAGAGTAAGCACATCCAATAAGGTGGCTGTGGCGCAAGGCGGGGTTTCAGCAAAACAGGTTGCCATTAACCCACTTTGGGGTGCTTTGTCTCAAGTAGGAATCTGTGACCTCAATGAATCCTGTGAACAGGTGGATGACTCATCATCAGGACTGCACACAGAGAATGGCTGATGCCTATTTGGCAGAAAACATGCATCTGTCAGTACTTGATGATCCTCTGCTGTACTGGGGTGGTAAGGTGAATGAATTGCTAGAGCTGACTTTAGTAGCACTGAAATATTTGACCAACTCACCCTCCAGTGTAAGTTTGGAGAGGCTATTCAGTTCTGCAGGGGCAATAGTGCGTGACCGTTGTACTAACCTCTCACCTATAAATGTCAGCATGCTGACATTTATAACAAGCATTTGTCAATGCCAAATGTTCTCTTGCTGGTTTTGGTATTGGTAGTGCAGGAGTTAGAGAGACTCATAATAGAAGTAGCAGTGAAGTATAGAACCAACATCAACCCCACCCCACCCTGCAGAGAGTGACAGGCACTGGGGTGTGCGTTTGGGTCGCTGGCCATAACACTCATGCTGTTTCACCTCACTTTACCCTGCAGAGTCTGAAAAGTGTCGCGTTGTGCCTTGGGATCATCTGGCCTTATGCTCACCCCATTTCATAAGGAAATATGTTGAGATGGGTGCAGCATAGGAGAATGGGTTGAACTTTGGGGCTGAAGAGTCCAAGGCACACCTTGATGCCTGTCAGTGGCTGCAGGGTGGAGGAGGAGGACCAATGGCATGAGCGGTACAGCAGATAATCCAAAGACACACCCCTGATGCCTGTTAGTCTGTACAGGGTGAGATGTAATGGTTAGAAACCCTAATAACCCTGGGCATGTGTTGGTATTTGCACTCCAGATTTAAAACATGTCCTTTTTGTGACCCCATCTCATGAACGCATTTGGGACCTCTGTTCGTGAACAGTGCCCCTGTGATTTTGTTAATCTGTCTCAAATGTTGATTTCCCACAGTGACCGCGCCATTCTGCACCACATAAAAATGTCAGCTGCACCATTGATAAGGAGGTGTGAAGAGATGGCAATGTGGGAAATCTGGAGTGAAAATATTAAACATTCTCAAAGTTATGAGCGTGTGTGAAAACTGCACATCGCATGCTCGTAACACAGTCATTTAGTAAAATTATTTCACTACATTTTTAACATAGCCATTTTGGGATCTCTGCTCATGAACAGTGGCACTATGATTATCTTAATCTACCTGAACATTGATTTCCCACAGCAACCATGTGATTGTGCTCCAGATGTGCGAAACTACATTTCAGGCAGGATGTGACAAATGACAGCCGAACTGTTCATAAAAATGTGTGCAAAAATGACAATGTTGAAAATCTGGAGTGAAAATATTACAAATTCTTGAACTTACGACTGTGCATGGACACTGCGCAACGCACGCTTGTAACATAGTAATTTTATGGAATTTTTTATCCAAATTTTCCATAGGCATTTTGGGACCTCTGCTCATGAACAGTGTTACTGTGATTTTCTTACTCTGTTCTGAACATTGTTTTTCTACAGCGACTGCGCCACTGTGCGCCGGATGTGCGAAAACGCAGTTTAGGTAGGATATGGGAAATGAAAGCTGTACTGTTCATAAGGAGGTGTGAAAAAATGGCAATGATGAAAATCTGGAGTACAAATATTAAAACTTATCAAAGTTACAAGCGTCCGTGGAAACTGCACAACGCACGCTTGTAAAACAGTCATTTTCTGGACGTTTGTCACCTAATTTTCAACATAGGCATTTTAGGACCTCTGCTCATGAACAGAGTCACTGTGATTTTCCTAACCTGTCCCAAACACTGATTTCCCACAGTGACCATGCTATTCTGCGCCAAAAGTGCGAAAACACATTTCGGCCAGGATGTGAAAAATGACATGGGTGCATGAACACTTCGCAATGCACGCTCATAGCACAGTCAATTAATGGACTTTCATCACCAAATTTTCAACATAGGCATTTTAGGACCTCTGCTCATCAGCAGTATCACTGTGATTTTCTTACTCTGTCCCAAACACTGATTTCCCACAGCAACCACGCTATTCGGTGCCGGAAGTGGGAAAACACATTTTGGCCAGGATGTGAAAAATGACAGCTGTACTGTTCATAAGGAGGTGTGTAAAAATGGCAAGGCTGAAAATCTGGAGTGAAAATATTACAGATTTGCGAAGTTACGAGCGTGCATGGAAACTGTGCAATGCACGTTCGTAAAACAGTCATTTTTTTTCAACAAATTTTCAATATAGGCTTTTTGAGAGGCCACCTCATGAACAGTGGCACTGTGGTTTTGTTAATTGGTCCTGAAGGGTGATTCTGCATAGTGACAGCAAAATCACCTTTTGGGACCAAATAACACCATGACAGTAACTGAATTCATGAGGAGGGTGCCCAATAATACCATGTTGAAAATTTGGTGGCAAAATTCCCCAAAATGCCCAAGATATGCATCAAAGCTTAAAAAAACTATTTATGCCATTATACAGCTTACCAGCATTTCTTCAGTTCGCGGTCGGCTTTGAAGAGTGCAGATGTGTTCCCGGTCCACAGAAGATCATTGCGCTGGCTCCAGAGGTAAGTATGGGGTGAAGGAGATGTGTGGGGAGGTGGGGCATGCAGTGGGTGGGTGTGGGTTGGGGAAGGGGCTGCAGACTGTGAGGGGCCATTTTATACTTTACAGGGAAAAAAAACATTGTGGGAAGGTTTTTGTTTTTACAGGTACATTTGACACACTGGGGTGGGCTCCCAGTGTGTCACCTGCATTTATTGGAGGGGAGCTGGAGCCAATGGGGATTGGACACCCCGTCGGTAAATAAAAAAGAGTGGTGTGGTGGGGATGATGCCAACAGGGATTGGGCTACCCATAAGCAAATCAACTGGGGAGGGGGGTGTCACCTGTGTTTTTTTGGGGGGGCACTGTAGCTCACGAGGATTGGGCACCCCATCAGCAAATAAAAAAAGAGTGTTGGGGGGATGATGCCAACAGGGATTGGGCTCCCCTGTTGGCAGATGAACTGAGGAGGGGGGCATGATGATGCCAACAGAGGGATTGGGCACCCCCCAAGTTGGCTTTTCTGGGGACTGTGTGAGGCAGATGGCACAGCCGCTGCCATGTCGCACTGAAACTTACCAGGAAAGACACGCCCTGCAATGAGGTGGAGCTCCCTCATTGCAGCAGCTAAAACCTTTCAAGGTGGTGGACACGCTTTTGCACTGCTGTCATAGGCAGCGTGCAGTCTAATTCATGCCAGAGAGCCCAGCCCCATAAAGCAGTGGTGCCACAGGCCACAACAGGACCGTGCCTCCAAAACCTGCTATTCCAAAGTTACCGCAACATGTTTCTCGTGCAGGCGCAAGACAACATAAAAATGAATGAAGGTCACAGACCAAGTCGAACTACCACATCTGTTTTTGTACCCTGTCACAATGATGGTTGTGCTGATAATGCGGGTGAAGCAGAACATCCTGGTGGCAGCGTCAAATGGTCTACCATTGAGGTTGATGATTCAGTCATGGAAAAAGAATTCCTGAGTGGGCACAATTCTGACCTTGACAACTGTGAGAGCAGCTTCCTCTTTGATCAAGAGGATGAGGTTGATGGTGCTTGTAGTGCATAACAGGTTTAAAGGCCAGCACATTTCTGTAATGTTAACTTTTTTCTCTTATAAAAGAAAAACAGTGTCCTTGACTCTTATTACATATGACAGATATGCACGAATAATGACCCATCATTCTATTTTACCTTCCCATTGGTAGATTTTCAGAGTACACCTAACAGAATGTGTGCTGTCATTAGCAAACCCAGTCAGCATCATAAACACAACTGTCCAGTTGTTGTAGTCACTTAAAGCCTGCTAATTAAATGACAGATATCCTCCTCCTTACACTGAAGGACTGTAACACACCATATCCAGCCACCCATCTTGATGAAAGTGAGTGACACGGACTCTGTACCTGTGCCCATGCCCAATGAGCAATCCCGCAGCCAGCCACAGCCACCCATCTACATGAGAGTGAGAGACAGAGAAGGTGCATCTGTGCCCATGCCCAATGAACGAACCTGCAGCCTGCCACAGCCACCTATCTTGATGAGAGAGAGAGAGAGAAAATGTGTACCTGTGCCCATGCCCCGAAGGAACCCACAGCCAGCCACAGCCACCGTGCTTCATAGTATCATTAGTTTACAGTGAGTACGTACTAATTTATCATACTATGGTTTTTCCTTGAACTATGTAAATGCTTCCTTAACCATTTTATAGATGACTTTGTTACCAAATACTGGCAACTGATTGTTTTTTTAACAGGTTCCAGACACAAACAGTATAACAGGACAGGAGTACTGTTGTACCATAATCACCTAAAGGATATCATTTTCAGGTAAGTATCAATCGTATTTGATCTGTTCTTTTTTGTCTTCTAATTTTTTCAAGCCGGTGTAAAGTATACAATGGAGGTGACATACAGGCCAGATAATATATTTTTCATGCACATCTGTTACTGGCTTACAGTACTGCAGCACGCCATGGTTGTACTAAGTTGTATCCTGGTCATGACAACACATCATGTAATGTAACTTAAGTTAAGAGAGTGGGCCAGTGCATGTCACATGCACTAAACTTGTAAGCTGGTCTTGTAGTGGCTTCCTAATAGCTTGGTATTTTAAGCTGAATGTAACAGACAGGAACATCCACTCTTGTAACAATATGTTTTAGTGCAATGAAGTTAGAATAATTTCTTCTTTGTCTTTTTGCGGGTAACATTTAGGTGTTGTGTATTGCCATCGGTGCTTTCTTCAAATCAGAACACATGCAACTTGTATGAATCTGGAGGATACACAGAAAACCTGTAAAGAAGACAAAACCATTATTGAAACTTGTTTTCAAATGATGCCCCCCCAAAAAAGAAATACTTACCTTTCATGGCTTGACAGTTTTTGTAGAGCAAAAGTCAGCAGCAAGCCAAAATGTGCGCAACCAAAGTAGAACTCAATAACTTGTGAGAGAAAAAAAAAGATATTATATATATATATGTAAATATATATATATATATTCATAACAAAAAACTCTGTTTAATGCATCAGTTAGGTCGTTCCACAGTGACAAAAGCTAGGAAATTCGATGTTAGGGTTACCACCCCCTTTGCACCCCACCCCAACCCTGTCCCCCAACAGGCATTGGGGTGTGCGTTGAGTCATCGGTCCTAACTCTCCTCCATCCATGAGTAAACAAGCTGAGGTGGTGCAGTATAGGAGAATGGGGTGAGAGTTGGGACAGACGACCCCAATGCACACCCCGATGCCTGTTGGTGGAGGTGGGGTGCAAGAGGGTGGGAATCCTAACATTGAATTTCCTCACTTTTGTCACTGTGGAACAACCCTAAGTGATGCATTAAACTGAGTTTCTTGCCATGAATTTCCCTTCTTTTTGAGAATGTGCACTTTAAATAGTGAAGTAATGGCAACACAAACGCAAGCGCAAACGCTAATGCACATGGTGAGGCAAATGTAAATGAGAATGCAAATGGTAACAGAAACACAAGCGCAAACATTAATGAAAACAGAAACCCAAATGCAAGCGCATATGGAAACACAAACCGTAACATGCGTGGTCACAGTAACGCAATTGGAAATGCAGACACGGAAACAGCAATGATGACACCAAACAAAACACAAACAGAGACGCAAACGGAAGTGCGTACGCAAATGCAAATGGAAATGCACACAGTGACGCAAAAGGATACGCAAACAAAAACAGTAACAGAAATGCAAATGTTAACAGTAATGCAAACGCAAGTGCAAAAGAAAACGCAAAGGGTAACGCACACGGTGGCATAGATGGGAACGCTAATGCAATCGGTAATGGAAATGCAAGTGGAAATGCTAACTGTAACAGTAATGAAAACGCACAGCCTTTTTTCTCCCAAAACTGCATAGAGAAACACAGTGAATACAAAGAAGGTATGCATAATAATGGGCCTCGGAGCAGAAAATGAACAATTGGAATACTAAATTGTTTATATCTCAGGAACCGTACGACGCAGAAAATAAATTTAAATTTCATATAATTTATGAATGTCCTGGCAAATTTTGTACTTTGCCCTGGGGCTAAGCATTTTTCTGACGAAAAGTCCGTATCTCAGAGTGTTTCCGAGATACATGCCCCGGAAGGCGCGGCGGATGCCATAATGTTATCCTATGGGAAAAACTGTCAACTTTGGAGGACTGTAACTTTGCAGCCCTGTAATATTTTGTCACCAAACCATGAAAAGGCACACCTGTGATATCTTGGCTGTCTTCCCTCCTAATTTCAGCCCAAAAGACCAAACTGTTCTTTTGCAGCAGGGTGGCAAAGATGTCCTATTCTTTCGGAAGTAGTGTCGCAAATCACAACATTTTCACAAAAAAAATCACGAAAGTGTCGCAAGTGCGACACTACTTTGTGATACTACAGTTTTCAAAAATTTAAAAAACATATTTCTGGGGTGTTTAACCCCCCAAAAAAGACATGGCTAACATCCTCAGGGCTCGACTAGGTGAACACAAAAAGAATTGTGTCCCTAGAGGGTCCCAATTTTAAATGCCAAGCATTTCTGTGACCAGTAACTGAAAAAACAAATGGCTGACTCACGACACTTCAGGGGTCATTTGCAACACTAAAAACTGCATTTGCGACACAGTCGAATAGTTTGTTAACTTGTCCCATTGACTACAATGGGAAATTTGTTTTTTGAATAACTTTTGAACCGTTTATTATTTTTTCACAAAATCCCCAAAAGGCACATCAGGGACCCTTGCCACATGTTCCTTGAAGTTTTCGGACCAGTCGTGCAAACCATGCGACCTGTAGATGAGAGGAAAGAATGTGCAAAAAAGCATAAATGTGACTTTCTATTGTGCTTTAAAGCTCTGCAACTATATATCTGACTGTTGTGAAACTTGGCAAATCCAGAGATCTATGGTACCACTCTGTGCATGCAAAATTTCAGGCAGATCTGTCATATGGTGGCAAAGTTATTAAGCTGAAAAATTTCACACTTTAATCTTAAATGGGGTACTCAACCCTAACTATAGTGGCACTACCGTGCCACTATAATCTATATATAGATAGATAGATAGATAGATAGATAGATAGATAGATAGATAGATAGATAGATAGATATGGGATATACAACCCCACTGGAAAATGTTAGCCGATATTTTTTGTTCGGTGTAATTGACACGATAACATCACGAAAAAGTCAATAGTGATGTTATTAGGTAACTACATGAGAACAAAAATATCGACAATATTTCCATTAGGGGGCTGCATATCCCATTTATGCCATACCTCCAAAAAAGTGAAAAAAAAATAAATTCTTGCCATTTTTTGCCGATTATAAAAAATCTAAAAGAAATCTATAAATGAAACACCACTCATTTTGTAGGTATTTTTGTCCTGGTCAACTTTTTTCACAAAGTATCATGCAACTAATTTTCATTGTAAAGTTAAATGCATTTGTTTGTTGCAAAAAGTGAAAAAAATGGAATTTTCTGCAGTTTGTTTGCTAATTATAAAAAAAAGTGAAAGGTATCTATAAATTAAACACCACTCATTTTATAGATATTTTTCTGGTGAACAACTTTCATGCTCAAAGTACCATGCTATCATTTTTCATTTCAAAGTTATTCGCATTTGTTTGTCGAAAAAGTAAAACAAAATAGCATTTTTTGTTGTTTTTTTGTTTATTATATAAAAAAATAAAAGTTAGTCATAAATAAAACACCACTCATTTTGTAGATATTTTTCTGCTGAACAACATTCGTACTCGCAGTACCATGCTATCATTTTGCGTTTTAAAGTTATTCACATTTGTTCGTAGAAAAAAGTGAAAAGAATGCACTTTTTCTTGTTTTTCAGCTAATTATATAAAAAATAAAAGTTACCCATAAATAAAACACCACTCATTTTGTAGATATTTTTGTGCTGATTCACAGTACCATTGTATCATTTTTCATTTTAAAGTTATTCGCATTTGAATGCAGTTACTATTGCTACTGCAGCTGAATATGCAAATGAGTTCCGAATGAGCCAATCTCTACCTACTGTGTGGATAAATTTATCTACAGTGAGGATAAATGCGATATTCTCACTGTAGGTCTGACCATCCTGAGAATATCAAAAATATTTGCCTTTTTTTATCCTCACAGGTATGGCATAAATATATATATATATATATCAAATCAAATCAAACTTTATTTGTAAGAGGCGCCTTTCAAAACCAAGGCGCCTGTACATAACATAATGAAAATCAATAAATAATTAAAACAATGTTAAAATTAATCCAAGGCAGCAACATTAAAAATCATTATATGCAAGGCTAAAAAGAAATGTTTTTAATGCCCCCTTAAAACTTTGGATAGTCGGGCAATCTCACACCTGACGTGGTAGGGAATTCCATAGGGTTGGGGCCATAAAACTAAAAGATCTGGCCCCAGATGTCTTTAAACGAACCCTGGGAATCTCCAGCAATCCCTCGTCAGTGGATCGTAGAGAGCGGGAGGGACAGTAGGGACAAAGGAGATCTTTCAGGTAACCAGGTCCCTGATTGTGTAGGGCCTTATAGGTCAGCAAACTGACCTTGAAGGTGATTCGCCAGCATACTGGCAGCCAGTGCAGTCCGGAGCACGGGCATTATATGACTGGCCCTAGAAGAACCAGTCAATAGCCTGGCTGCCGCATTCTGCACTAGCTGCAAGCGGCGAATATCAACCCCTGGTAGCCCAAGATAAAAGGCATTGCAGTAGTCAAGGCGGGAGGTAACGAAGGTATGGACCAAAGTAGGAAGATCGTCAGGAGGAACCAGGTGCTTCACCTGGGTGATGTTCCTCAGATGGCAAAAAGAGGCTTTGACAACTGCCGATACCTGAGATTTAAGTGTCAAACAGTCATCAGACACAACGCCCAGGTTTCGCACCCGGTCTGAGGCAGTTAGCTGAACACCCCCAAGCCATAAACCCGAGGGTGATCCCACCAACAAACCTGCCTCCTGGCAACCTGGGTCCACAACCAACACCTCAGTTTTCTCTGGATTCAACCGCAGCCAACTCACATTCATCCAGTCCTGGATTTCTGCTAGACAGTTGTTAAAGACCGAAATGGCAGCATCTTGGCCGGGCACAAAGGACATGTACAGTTGAGTATCATCTGCATAGCAGTGAAAACTCAAACCATACTGCCTAATAATCGCTCCCAATGGCAGCATATACACCGCAAACAACATGGGCACCAAAATGGAGCCCTGCAGCACCCCACAGGATGGGGGAATGATGTCGAGGAAAAAATCCCAGACACCACCCTCTGAGTCCTACCCTTAAGGAAAGATCAAAACCAACTGAGGACTGTACCAGACAGCCCACAGATAAACTGCAAGCACTCCAATAGCACACCATGGTCCACGGTGTCAAATGCTGCAGAGAGATCAAGAAGGACCAGGATGGAACGGGTCTTCGATCTCTCGCTATTAGGAGGTCATTTAGTACCCAGACAAGAGCTTTCTCAGTACTATATCTCTTCCTAAATCCGGACTGGAGAGAATCATAGACATTGTGGCTGGTCAAATGATCATCCAGCTGTGACCCGACCACCTTCTCAATAACCTTATCCATGAAGGGCAGGTTAGAGACAGGTCTGTAGTTAGCCAGACAATCAGGGTCCAAGGAGGACTTCTTAAGAAGGGTCTGAACCACAGCCTCCTTCAGAGGATTTGGAAAAATCCTCCTCTCCAAAGACCTCCAGACTATCCCAGCAAGGACAGGACCGATTTTATCCACACAGCCCACTAAGAGACATGTGGGGCCTGGGTCCAAACCACAGTTGGTCAGACGCAATGACAGGATGACCATCACAATGTCACTGACTGTGGGAAGGCTGAAGTCAGACCACACAAATTGGGTGTCCGACATCTCCTGCCGACCATCACAGCTCCCATTAGGGAGGGTCAAGCGGACATCAGACCTCATTGTGGCAACCTTATCTGAAAAGAATTGAACAAACTCCTCACATCATTCTTGAGAAAAGGCTCTTCTGGGCTGAAAACAGATTGGATTGCACAATCTGTCCACAGTCCAGAAAAGCTGAGCTGGTTGATTCTGTGCGGCAGCAATCTCTCTGGACAGGAATTCTGCCTTCTTACGAGAGATTGCTGATTGATAGACCACATAATGGTCTAGCAAACTAAGTTTGCCACAATCCAGGCCCGATTTCCGCCAGCACCTCTCTAACCTTCGTCCAACTCTCCTTAACTCCCTCAGAGTCTCATCAAACCAAAGAGACCTGGGGCAAAGAGTGAGGGGATGAACACGAACAGGAGCAATGGAATCCAGGGCCCCCTCGTCACTCTTTATTATAGGCAAGTACCAAGTCCCCTGGATCCATGCAATCACTCAGTAAACCCGATAGGTCCAGTACCTCCATCAGGCTATCTGGGGAGACACCCCTTAAAGGGCCGTACCGGATCATCTCCATAGGGTCTGGCCTACTAGGGGTGGCTTCAAAACTGAACCCAATGGTGTGATGGTCAGACCACTCGACTGATTCTTTCACCAAATCAGATATCTTTATCCCCAGTAAGAACACCAAGTCCAATGAATGACCACCAATATGGGTCGAGGAGGAAATAACCTCTGTGAAGCCCAGTGAAATCATTAACTGGCAGAAGTCCTGCCCAAACTGTGAGAGTTCATCGTCGACCCAGGCATTCAAATCCCCCAGAACCAACCATCTGGGGGATCCCAATGTCAGGTCAACAAAGAAGTCTGTGACTTCCCGCAGGAAAACATTCCCATCACCTGGTGGACGGTAAACGAGAAGTATCCTGCACCCCACACCCTCGCCCATGATACAGTCAAAGGAGTTGGTAGTTCCCACTGGTACCTCCACTAGGTTCAGTTCCGATCTAAAACAGATAGCAACACCTCTGCCCCTACGATCCATCCTAGGGTGGTGTATCACCAAGTACCCGGCCGGAATTTCTTATGCCAAAACTGGGCCAGCATTCTCATCCAGCCAGGTCTCGGTGATGCATGCCAGGTTAGATGATCCAACAAAGTCCGCGGTTTTGTTTTTAATAGACCTGGCGCTGCATAACACCACCCGAGTAGGATGAGAATCCAAGGATGACCGTGCTACCTGCCGACTACAAGCAGAACTCTTGAGTATGGGAACCAGACAGGGCGGACCCCTTTCCTGGACCCATTTCACCCCATGGCACCTCCTTGTCCCTACTATCCCTATCCGCCCACTCCTTTCCATTCCCTCTCCAGGCCCAACCCTCATCCTCCTCCTCTTTCTAACAATCCCCAGAGCCCTACACCATCTGTACACCTCTGGCGATAGGGGAGGACAAAAAAAAGGACAGAGGTCCCTGAACCTGGAGGGGGAATAATACCCGACCGTCCTTATGCCTTCCCAACACATATTTACCACACTAAGCAAATACCAGTAAGTAAACAACCCCAAAATACAGATTTAACCACACCCAAACATACAATACTCAAATACTCTAACAAACGTCCACAAAAACTAAACAAATATAACACCCTATATAATAATTTAACAGCAGAATATAACAGAGAATCCTTCACAGATCCAAGTCCAGTACACAGAGAGAAGAAAGAGCCCCAAAACTGCCAATTCCCAATGAGAAATGAGAGATAAAGAGCAAAAAACTGAGATTCACAGGTTGATCGTAGCGCAGGGTCGGCCAAAAGGTAATTCACCCCTCTCGCAGGTGAAAAACCAGATCAACAGACAGTAAATGACAGGCCCCTTTACTAGTCACAGAATATACCCTGGAGCCTCACCTCCAGAGAAAGGTAGAACTGTTCAAACTCCCTCATGGGCTTTCACTTCCACTTGAGAGTCAACCGAGCCCCACCCAAGCAATGATCTTAAATCCCAGGAAAAGTACATACAGTTTGCAGCTGAAAACAAAAACTCACTGTGAAATCCAGGTCAGAGAGAAGTGAAAACCAGTTAGGGCACCCAGGAACCACGATCCAACTTCACCACTCCACTGGATTCCTTACGTCAGCCGATAACAGGGCTGAAACAACGCTTTAGGTGCAAAAGATGTCAGGATCCCAGTCAATTCTCAAAGAATCCTGGAAAGACCCACCCAGACCCCAAGAACCTCTTCCTAGACCCGTTCCCCACTACGGCTG
The DNA here is from genome assembly GCA_016271365.2 of Neoceratodus forsteri. Taxonomy (NCBI): domain Eukaryota; kingdom Metazoa; phylum Chordata; order Ceratodontiformes; family Ceratodontidae; genus Neoceratodus; species Neoceratodus forsteri. The sequence continues at coordinate 1,406,548,244 of CM028130.1, read as the reverse complement.
CCCTCCAGCTACTGAGTAGCAGAAGCGGAAGTGCCACGGATACGGCAGCCCAACGGCAGCAGCAACATGGCACACCACCAGGTCGAAGTCGGGGGCCAGGAAGGAGCACCTCTCCGTAGTCCACCGGCGTTTGCCTCCAAATCAAGCAGTGCTTAATCCAAATCACTGCTCACTCCACCACCAAGACTCCACGCCCTGCTCTCCACACTCCCGCCCTGCTCTTCACACTCCTTTCCACAGGACTCCACAGGTAATGGTTCCTTTCCTGTTCCAAATGGAAAACAAATCACAGATAATAGTAAATCCAACAGCGGAAAGCAAGTTCAATCGCGGAAAATGAGTCAAGTCACCGAGAAGGCCAGACAGTACCGGGTTCAGTGAAACAACCCCAGCATTCACTTCAGGGGCGTCCCAGTGACACCCCGACATGCCAATAGCGCTATTGGACTCGGCACATTCTTCATCAGCTGTAAAGCGAACGGAGAAGCGGCAAATCGCCCAGGTTAAAATCCAAGCAGCACCAGGAGTAGTTCATGCAGTTCAAGCAGTTCAAACAAGCCACAAATAGAGGCAAATAAAAGCAAAAGCAGTGGAAAAACAACAAGAAAATGGAGAAAAATTAACTATAAACAAAGAGACTGCAAACCAGCCAACGGCACACCCAGCCTGGCAGCCATCTTAGAAAAATCTGGGTCCCTGGGTAAGGGAGTAGTCAAAACTATATATACTGTATATATCTATAAAGTAAATGTCTGGAAGGCTAGGTTTACTGGCAAATACACCTAGCTTCACCTGAGCTTTTTTCTTCTAGGTTTGCTTGTAAGGACAGAGTATGGAACAACATTATCAGAGCAAGAAAAAAGATTAAGGGTTCTTTTGGCTAGGCATATTACTGTGTGTTACTATTTGCTTTTGTGCTCACAGATTTCATTACTGTTTTTTGCTTACATTTTACTGCTTTATTGTTCACTGATTCAAATTGCTGTTGCAGGGTATACTTTCTGCTGCATTATTACAGGGTGTGCCTGCAGGTTTGTTACTGTTTTGTGCTTACATATTACTGCTATAATCTTCTCTGATTCAGCTTGTTTTTTGCAAGGTACAGTATATCTTCTGTTAAAGTGTTCTGCAGGTTGCACTTACAGATGTTACTTTTTTACTGCTTTATTTTTCTCTGTAGCAAAGTGTTGTTTGCAGGTATATCATCTGTGAAATTGTTACAGGTGGTGCTTACAGGTTTTGCAGTTTTATCTATTATTAGGCTAAGCTTTCAGGGCAAATTACAGGAGCACATACGAGATACAGACTGAGGGATAGTGACTGCATTTGTTGTTGGTTGATTGTTTCTGCTCTTACCTCCTTGTTTCTTTCATCCATGGTTCTTCTTTTTCGGCAGGGGAAGGGCACAACCACCCACCCCATCCCCAACCACCCCATGCTACACTCCTTTTGTAGGGTAGCACAGTCGTGACATTTTCTGTAGCAAAGCAGGAAGGAGAAGATCAGATGGGTATCCACACAGTGACCTCACTTATAGGGGCACAATTAATTTAACTTGTTATAAAAGTTCTACAAAAACAAACAACAAAAATATTAAAAAAAATCTTTTGCTTTCATTTTCCTTCTAATTACTTGGACCAGGTTATAAACTCAGCAACTCAACTGGAATGGATATTATGAACTGCAGGTACTGCAGGACACTTTTCAAAAGGTCAGTTATACAGGATTTAGGATGCTGTCCTACATGCTGAATCATCAGAGAGCTAAGGGCTCAGCTCTGGGTAGCATGGGCAGAGTTTGCACACCTCAAATCGCATTTTCAGGAGGAAATATATTACAAGAACCACCTGCCATTTCCCCAACATCCAACTGAAGCACCTCGACTGTAGAGGATAGTTGGTCCAGGAGGTTGGCAGGTGGTTAGCAGGGGCAAATCAGGTGCCCCATCACTCAGTGCTCACCAATGTATCACCTCCACAAACCATATAACAACTACAAACTGGTATCTGTCTCTACCTCTGAAATCAAACAAAGGGGCAGAGGACACTGCAGAGCAGGACACTGCAGCACAGGAGCTAGCACAACAAAACTTGCCCAAAACAGGAACCAAAGCAAAAAAGCAAAAAGGAAATCTAAAACACTTTTGATCATAGGCAACTCCTTGACTTGGGGAGTTGATACCTACCTTCAGCAGGGGGTAATGGTCAGATGTTTCCCAGGTACATCAGCACTGAGAGACACTGACGGCATTGCTAAAATCATGCAGGAAGCAGGAGAAAACATCAACATCCTGGAACACATAGGGACTAATGATCTCTCCAGCCAGTCAGTTGTGGAGACCAAGGAACACCTGACCAGGCTGGGAGACAAACTGTCATCCATTCCATCTGGCATTTCCTTCTCTGAGATCCTGCCAGTCTGCAAGAGGGGGGCAGATGGATGGAAGGTCAGAGAAGGGGAGATAGGGGAGCTAAACATGTGGCTCAAGGGCTGGTGCCAGGAAAAGGACGCAAATTTGTGGGTAACTGGCAACTGTTTTGGGAGTGAAAGTTTTTTACATTTGATGGACAGCATCTGACTAAGGAGGGTGTCAGTGCATTGGGGTAGAAGTTTGATGTTTTTGCAGAATGTTTAAACTAACAAATGGGGAGAAGGATAAAGCACCCAATACATTGAATGGGAAGAATACCCCTCCCCCCTCAGCTAGTGAGCAAACAGGAGTTCAGCATGTTTGCAGTTCATTTGCATCATCAGGTAAGGAAAATGGTCTGGCTCCCCATATGACAACCAAGGGAAACACCAGACCTCACCCAACAACTAACACACCGAAATCTGGCCAATGGAAAATCATGTACACAATGCCCACAGTCTGGGAAACAAGATCCCAGACCTGGAGGCAACAATGACAGAGGTTAAACTGGACATAGTAGCCATTAGTGAGACATGGTTCATCAGTAACCACACTTGGGAGACTTCAGTACCCAGCAGTGTACTGTTCAGAAGAAACCGAGGTGCAAAAAGGGGGTGGGGGAGTGGCATTTTATGTCAATGAAAATATCAAAGCTACAAAAATTCAGAATACACATGAGCCAGAAGAACTGTGGGTCACCCTGGAAACAGGAAATGGGACAGCCATACGAACTGGGTTGTCTGCAGGCCTCCAGACCAGGGGAGGACATAGACACATTACTTTTATAAGATATACAAAACATGACAGCTAAAGGGGAGGTTCTGCTAATGGGAGACTTCAACATGCCAGATACAGATTGGTCAATACCAACAGGAACACCTGCCAGAACTAGACACATAGTGGATTCTCTGCAGGGGGAGGGCCTCAAACAATTGGCATGACAACCCACAAGAGACAGGGCTATCCTGGCTCTAGTACTGACTAACGGGGAAAGGATCAAAGAGGTAGAAGGTCACCTGGGGGCCAGTGACCATCACATGGTATGGTTCAATTTTGCCACTAGAACTGAATCATCCCATTCCAAAGCAAAAATATGGGACTTCAGAGGAGCTGACTTTGATAAGATGGCCAACAGAGTTAAGCTAGCCCTGGCAAGATGAAATACAGGTGAGGGGGTACAGGCAAAGTGGGCAAGCATTAAGGATGCAATACTTGAAGCAACGTCCCATTGTGTTACAGAGAAAAGCAAGAGCAGAAGAATGAGGAAACTACTTTAGTTCTCAAAAACAGTAGCAGAAAAGATCAGAGCCAAAAGGTTGGCCTTCAGGAAATATAAGAGAATGCAGCAAGACAAAGCTAGGGAGGCATACCAAACTTCCCTAAGGGAAGCAGGGAAGGCAGTAAGGTAGGCAAACCAAGGGAACACTAGCATGAACAGTAAAAGAAGGGGACAAGACTTTCTATAGATACATTAGTGAAAGGTGAAAGTCCAGAGGGGGTATTGCTAAGATCAAAGGGAAAAAGGGGGAGTGTGTGGAGGAGGGCCAAGGAAAAGCATCTATCCTAAATAGATACTTCTGTTCAGTATTACTGAGAAGAAGGTAGGGCAGGGCCCACAGCTCAGCACCATGGACACAGGGAGGAGGGAGGTGTGCACAAGTCCCTTCACAAAACAAAGGGTCTTACAAGAGCTTGCTAAGCTCAGGGTGGACAAGGCAATGGAACCTGATGCCATACATCCCAGGGTACTAAAGGAGCTATGGGTGGAACTAGCAGAGCCATTAACAGAACAGTTTAGTGAGTTTCTGAGCACAGGAGAGGTCCCAGAAGACTGGAGAAGGGCTCATGTGATCCTGCTCCACAACAGTGGCAGCAGGGAGAAGGCAGGGAACTACAGACCAGTTAGTCTTACCTCAGCAGTGGGAAAGATTATGGAAGAGCTCCTTAACTCATTCAGGCCTGGATATACCTATAGGTGGCATCTGAGAGCATAGCCACTCAGGCCAATAACAACTGTAGACGTACTCAGCTGACTTTCACTTAGGCCTAGAAACATCTGAGGAAGTCATCAGGTTTTACCTAAATATTAAACAAACTGAATTGCTTAGAACTGATTGCATAGCACCATTAGAAAGGTACTGTTGTGCTGAACAACTTTGCTGCTGATACTTTGTGTCCATCACGTATACTTTAAGAGTTATTTGCATTTGTTTATGGTATGGTGTGCATGGCTGATATTTCTCTCTCAAACCTCACCTAAGCACCTTGAATAAATCTGAAAAAAACCCACAGCTGTTTGTTATTTCAGCTGGTATAAAATAAAAACCGAATTGATTACAATAGATTGCATAGCACCATTGGAAAGGTAATTTTGTGGTGAACAACTTTGCCACTCGTGCTTTGTGGCTAGCACTTACAGTTCAAGAGGTATTCACATTTGTTTGTGGCATGCTGATTATGACTTGATTTTGCTTAGAAAGGCCCAGGATGCAGTGCTAACAGTATACAGGACACAAGTGGTAGAACTCTCAAAGAGCTCTTGTGGTGTGAATGAGTCAAGGAAAGGATAATGCAACACCTGGAATCCATAGGAGCACAGGATCCAAGACAGCCTGAGTTTACAACAGGAAGGTCCTGTTAAACTAATCTCATAGATTTATTTGACTGGGTAGCCAGAGTGGTGGACCAAGGTTTCATAGTTTCATAGTTATTTACAAGTTCAGGAGGCAAAGCCTATTATTGAACTTGCCACCCGAAGGTGGTTTTAATATCTATATAATCAAATTTGGTGTTAACCATATATTTGTCTAATGTGCCCTTAAACATAGCCATAGTTTTACTCTCAACAAATGAGGCTGGTAGTGTAGTGGTAGTGACAGTTTTTCAGAAATCCTCTGTACTGCAAGGGATCCAGCGTGCCTTGACCAGGCCACGGACCCCTCAATTTCTGGAACCTAAACAGTTTTTCAGAAATCCTCTGTACTGCAAGGTACTAGCCATGACTTTTGGATTTGGTACCAGTGGAAGCTGATTTCCAAGTGGCCCCACTATCTCCTGCTGAACTCATCTCTAACTACTGTATCTCCCTCTGTGTTTCTAGTTGAATTTATGTGCTAGGGTTTAATAATTTGTTTAATCCTTACAGTCATTTTAAGTTCTGAGTTGATATTAGAAGTGAATTTAGAGTTGTCTTGTTTTTTTTTAACTGTTGACTTTTCCATTAGCAGATTATATCCTCTCACCACTAGAAGGCTATATCTCTATCTCTTTATCTAGTACGTAAGCCATGTGGGCTCTCTCTGCCTTTCTCTTGCCTCTCCTCCTCCTCCTTGCCCTGGACCCCCTTCTCTCTCCCTGGTCCTAGCCACCCCCACCCCACCCCTGCCACCTCTACTGTGGTTTCCACTGCTACTCAAGGAACTCTCCACTTCCACTCAGTCTTGTGCTTGGCGCACCATTGGATATTCCTGGTTACTTAACCCGACCACTACTCTCAATAAGTGTGGCCACCTCTCTACACTGTACCACCTTGCAGTCCATATGGGACACCGCCTGGAACCTTGCAACTTCTACTCCAGGAAACAACAACCAAAGCTATCTCTCAAAGAGCTGCGACTCTGCTCCTTAAAACTCCTACTCCTCCTCCTTCTCATCTCAGGCAGCATCCATCCCAATCCTGGCCCTAGAAGCTCAGGTCACACACAAACTCCAGGTGCCCTTATCCTTGCAACTATTAATATCTGCAGCCTACTACCAAAGCTGGATGCACTCCAAGCCTTCATGTGCCAACACAACCCTGACATCCTTGCAGTGGTGGAAACTTGGCTGACACCTAAAGTTCCTGACTCAGCAGTAACAATACAAGGGCTACAATGTCCACAGGCTGGACCAGATATCCAAAAGCGGTGGTCTGCTAATCTATATCAAAGACTCCTGTCTTGGCACCCTGTAGCAACTCCATCACTTTCTGCCTCAGCCCAGATTCTGCCAATAAAATCGTCCTAGGTCCCAACCATAAAACCCTGACTATTGTCTCCATATACATCCCGGCCAGAGACCCTAAACATGGATTCGATGACGTCCTAAACTTTATCAACTCTCATCCTTCTGAAGCGGAACTTATTCTACTAGGAGATTTCAACATAAACTGGTTAGCATCGAGTGCAAGTGCCTATAAAGACTCCATCTCAGCTGCTAATCTCACGCAAATGGTAAACTCCCCTACTAGGATTAACTACAAGACTGGCACCAGTATCCTCTTGGATTGGGTCCTCACCACTCACCCCACAAGGATTTCTCGTACGACCATTCTCCCAGACTTACTCAGTGACCACTCCCCAGTCATGTGTGCATGGTCTAACAAATTCCTTAAGCCCCCTCCCAAAATTTTCACTAGCAGAGTCCTTCCTCGTGGAAAACTTCCACATCTCAAACAACATCTGCTTCTACAAGACTGGCTACCAATCTATGAAGCAACAGATGTTAACTTGGCTCTTGATCTCTTCATCTCAATTTTCAACAAAGCCTGCGACCTCTTTGCCCCTGCTAAAAGGCGCAAAACAAAATCTCTCTCTAACCCATGGGTCACCGTGGCTCTTCTCTCACAGCTGAAACTAAGGGATCACCTCTGGGCAGTTGCCAGGGCCACTGGCAAACAACTGGACATCCAAAATTACAAACAAGCATGAAATGCCTGCACAAAAGCCATATGGCTAATGAAATCCACCTATTACAAAGACGCTCTCACCAATACATGGGGGAAATGGTCGTGCTTTCTGGGACAATATCAAGGATGTCACAGGGAAGCAGCCAAAAACCTCTCCAGCCATGTTAATGGTTGATGGATCTTCAACCCTTGACCCCAAGGTGATTGCAAACATCTTTAACACAGCTTTTTCAGACCTTAGTGCTGTCCTACCCCATGACTTTTTCGAAAACAGGGCCTACTCCCCAAATACCTCAGCCCCTCAGTCTAACCATCCCCTCTTCTACTTCAGGAAGGTAAGGCTGAATGAAGCTTGCTGCTATATTACTGCAGCTATCTCTAAATCTAGATCTAGTAGCGACACCCTGGACCTTAAGCTTCTGTTGCTCACCCTCGATGAGGTAATTCATCCATTAACAAAAATCCTAAACCTCTCTCTCAGCTGTGGAAAATTCCCAGACCTATGGAAAACAGCCACCGTGACACCTATCCATAAAAGTGGGGACAAGACAATTCACTCAAATTATTGCCCTATCTCCATACTGCCCCCACTCTCTAAGGCTCTTGAGCGCATCGTGGCTGATCAACTTAACGACCACTTAGATAAATGCAATATACCTTGTCCACAACAACACAACTTCTGGAAAGGTCACAGCACCACCACAGCCCTTCTTGAGTTCACTGGAGCTTTGCACAAATCCCTTGACAACGGCCTCTCACTGGGGCTGTTTTCTTAGACCTCTCCAAGGCCTTCGATACAGTACACCATGGACTACTAATACACCAACTACTGAATGCCGGGCTATCACCTGACTCTTCTCTCTGGTTTAAAAGCTACTTAGAAAAGGCAGGTCACAGAGAGTAAAAATTGCAGGCAACTCTTTCTAACACACCCTTCCTGTTAAGCTCCAGGCGTCCCAGGATCCATACTGGGACCCCTCCTTTAGCCTTTTCTAAACTCCTCCCTTACCACTGCTCTGAGCAGATCATACTATATGCCGATGATGCTGTTGTATTCTTCACTCACAAAATCCTGCAACTCTTCAACACAACCTTCAACTTGGTTTCAGTTCTGTAGAGACATGGTTTCTTAATCATAAACTGGTCCTCAATGACAAGAAAACCAAATCTATGCTCTTCTGCAACTCTCATAACCCACACAAGCTACACCACTTGGCTATCTCCACCACCCAGGGCAACACTCTAGATCAGGTGGTGTCCTTCAAATACTTAGGGATTCAGCTTGACCCTAATCTCTCCTATGGACTTCATGTAGATAATGTAGCTAGAGCTGCTAATACACGGCTTGGTCTCCTCTACAAACACAGACCACACCTCACGCCAGAAGCTTTGAAGGTTGCAGTCTTGAGCTCTGTGATCTCTGTAATAGACTATGGTCTCATCATTTATGGCTCAGCCACAACCACAACCCTTAGATGCCTCTCAACTGCCTTAAATAAAGCATGTCTGCTCATCACTGGTGCTCACCATCTCACCCACACATGTGACCTGTACACTCAGACCGGCTGGCTCCAACTATCAAACCACATAAAGTTTCTCACCTGCTCCATGGTCAAAAAAATCTACCTTGGCCTTGCACCTTCTGGGGTCTCAACTCTGTTACAACACCAAATTAACAAACGGTGCCTTAGGAGATCCACACTACAGCTACTGAAAGTCCCCCACTGTCACACTTCACAGGGACAATGCTCTTTTGCTTATCGAGCACCACTCTGGTTCAATGGCCTCAGCCCAACCATCTCCTCTGCCCCAACTATTGGTATGTTTAAAACTAGGCTCCGGGACTATCTCACTACCAACAGTGTCTGTGACTGCCCAACTTAATCTTGTTTCTCCACTTCCCTTTCTGCTCTAGTTGTCCCCCCCTCCTCACTGGATTCTACCCTCACATCTTGGTATACCCAATGCTGCACTTTTCACCCTCTTGCCACCCTTCCTACATTCCTTCTCCCCACCCTCTTCCTTTCCCTATGACTCTGGCACTTCTTATCTGTTGTCTATTTTCTCTGACAAATGCCGCTGGCTGCCTTGTTACAATGCTATCCTTGAACTGTATTAATCTGTACTCTGTTTGCAATGTCCACATTGTTGTAATGCTTGTCTTGATGTTCCCCATAATTTGTATTTCTCTGACGTGGAACCTTTGTAAAAGAGCCATGGCTCAAAGGTATTTCTAATCCTAGACTTGATAAATAAATATTCCACAAATTAACTATTCTCTGAGTAAACCATTGAAGCCTTTTTTTTGTTCGGCAATTTACTCCTTTTAATTTCATATTGTGTGATCTTGTATGTGATGCAGAAAATTTTCTTTCAATACCTAAAGTTTCTATAAGTCCTGGTTCATTGAGGGCCTTATAGATCATGCAAAGGTCTCCTCGAAGGTGTCTGTATTGGATTGAATATAGGCCAAGTGTTTTCAATATTTCACCATAAGGCTTATCAAACATACCATTAATTTTTTTAGTCATTTTCCTTTGTACTCCCTCAAGTTGTTTCTTACCATGAATTGTGGTAGGTGCACAGAATGGGGCACAATAATCTAAATGAGATCTCACTAAACTAGTGTAGCGTGGAAGGATAACCTGGTGCAGTTGATGTTGCCTATCTTGACTTCAGCAAAGCTTTCGATACTGTTCCTCATAGAAGATTGATTAATAAGCTGGGTAGGCTCAGGATGGGTCATAGTTTGGTCAACTGGGTGGTAAATTGGTTGATGGACAGAAAACAGAGCGTGGTGGTAAACGGTGTACAGTCAGAAGAGATGCAAGTCACAAGTGGGGTACCTCAGGGATCAGTCCTGGGGCCAGTCCTCCAATATTTTCATCAGTGACATTACAGATGGACTGGAGGGTAAGGTTTGCCTGTTTGCACATGACACCAAGATCTTCAACAGAGTAGATGTTCCAGGTGAGGTGGACAGAACGAGAAAAGATCTGGAAAAACTGGCAAAATGGTTGGAAGAGTGGCAACTGGGGTTTAACGCAAAGAAGTTCAAGACCATGCACATAGGGAAGAGAAACCCTGAAGCAACCTATCGCTTGGAAGGGGAGTTGCTGGCAATCACAAGGGAAGAAAGAGACTTGGGCATCATCATCACAGATGACCTGAAATCATCCAAGCAGACCACTAAAGCAGTAAGTAAGGCTAGAGAGATGTTGAGGGGTATTAGGAGGGCTATCACAAGTCATAAGAGGGAGGTAATAATCCCTCTTTACAGGACACTGGTTAGGCCCCAATCTGGAGTACCGCATGCAGTACTGGAGGCTGCACCTGCACAAGGACATGAACAAAATGGAGGTAGTCCGGAGAAGGGCAACCAAAATGGTGCAGGGACTGCATCATAAAACATGAGGACAGATTACCAGAGCTCAATATGTATACCCTAGAGCAAAAGAGGGAGAGAGGTGATATGATCGAAACATTCGAACATCTTAAGGGCATTAACAAGATGAAAGAGTCTAACTTGTTTCAATATAAGAAAAATAGCAGGACAAGAGGACACAGCATAAGATTTGAGGGAGGCCGATTAAGGAGTAAAGTGAGGAAGTTCTTTTTCACAGAAAGGGTGGTGGATGCATGGAATGGCCTACCTCAGGAAGTGGTGGATATGAATACAGTGGAGGGCTTCAGACTGGCATGGGATAGGTATAAGGGAGCAATACAGATGAGTATGAATAGATAGACCATTGACAGAGTAAAGGCCTATGGCACGAACATAAGGTAGAAAAAATGGGTAGACTGGATGGGCCTTGCTGTCCTTATCTGCCATCAACTTCTATGTTTCTATGTCTCTGAAAAACCATGAAAATGAAACGTATAGTACCTTACCAATGGTGGTATGGATACATGATGTAGGGCAGTATGTTTCAGTCAGCGCAGTAGAGTAATGGTCCTCCAGAACATCACAGTGTGGTTCACCCAATGGTCATCTGTGGCCATCATCATTTGGCAACACACTGTGCATCAGCTCATTCAGTGGCAGCAGCAGAAAACAGAAGTACAACAGCAGTAGCAGCAGGTGCCAGAGCTGTGGCTGTTGGTGTGTACTTTAATCAGTGTGTCCTGAAATAAGTGTAACTTTTCAGCACATTTTCTTTTGATTATTCTTCATCTGGAGTTGGGACAGTAATACTGCATGCTGAATGATGTAGCAAGAATGCAGTATAAATGTGCTACATTCACATATCATGGTATTTTTTTTCTGGGGGGTTGTACAGTAATTGTGTTGGGTGATGGTAGGGTACTTTGATTGTGGTTGTTGTGGGTATGCTAAGAAAACAGAAAACATTCAACAGTAACCAAAAATTTTATTGTATGACAACTATCACAGCAGTGCAATAATCTGTTGAAAATTTTTACCTGTACTTTTCTATGTGATTTTCGATTGGTAGTAGTCATCTACTGACTTGTCTATATGATACCCTTATTTCCACAATTTACATCTGCTGGACTATGTTTTTTCACATATGACATAATAAACAGCACTCCTTTTAATCTTGCTTGCAGCAGATTTTCATCAGTATTCACACCGGTTTTTGTACAGCTATCATTTCAAATCCTTTCTGTTGGGACTACAATGATGTATCATGCAATCCAATAGGGCATGGTACACCACCATTACATTACGGAGCAGTAGGTGTTCAAAAACAGCTGGGTAAACTGATTAAAACAACGGTTCAGAACAAGATTAAAAGGAGCACTACTGTTATTTCATATCTTGAAAAAGGGAGTAAGCACGATACAAAGAACCCACAAGAGAACATGGGTGTGGCAGGGTATTAATGCATGTTCTGGGTGCGATGCAAGGCATGAAGGCTTGCCAGAGTGACTTACACCAGCTGGGAAGTGCATTAATGCCCTGATACACCCATGGGCTGGAGTGGGTGATATTGCACTTATAAAAAGGGATGGCTAACTGTAAAAAGCAAAAAAAATAAAAACCCAAGTTCTACAATAAGTGTACCAACTGTTGGTTGAGCGGGGCATTAATGAATGATCAGGTGATACTTCTTGCCAAACGGCAAGTCATCACATCTGAACTTTCGTTAATGACCTTTTTATAATGCAGAGGAACATTAATTGTGGAAGCAATGGTATCACACAAACAAGTCAGTAAATAAGGAGCCATTGAAAATAGAATAAAACTGTATAAATCAAAATTGTTCAACAGCAGATGCTCATTGTCAGGTGGTTATTATCACCCAACACCCCTCAAACATATATGATAGCTGACGTGCTCCAGTGTTGAGTGATATTAATAATACCATGCGGTCCGGTAACAAAGTTAGAGCACCCTGAATGTGTATGTACCAACAGAAAAACACAGCAGTGTCCAAAACTGGCTGACGCAACCCACAGGCAGGCACACCCCTGTTAATTTGGGGATGTCAGTAAATTAATTGAGAGTATGCACTCCACTGACGTGTATGGGCACGATTTTTCTAGAGTGTCTCGTACTACTTAATGTTGCTATTTACAGAATCAACGTGACTGCAGGAGTGTGGTAACAGACACTATTACTACAGCAGTCACTTTCAGTTTTCTAAATTCCAGCTATAACTATCACTAACAGCTAAAGAAAGATTGCGCCCATACAGGTCAATGGAGTGTACTCTCACCATTCATTTTCTAACATCACAAAATTAACATGGTGGTTCCTGCCTGCATGGTGGTGGTGTATCAGCAGGTTCAGGAAATGCCTCAGTTTTTCTGTGGGTACACATTCAGGGTGCTATAGCTGTATGACTGGAAGAGGAAGACCAATCAGTACGGCTCTCAGTCACCATCCACAGCTTAATGATCCACAATCATAGCAGTAGGATAAATTCCACATAACATTAGTTACCACCTTAGCCTTGACAAAGCGCAGGTACTGCTCAGCAACGTTCGGATTGCTCTGTGGGGAGGGGCACCTCTATCTGTGTGCTGGTAAAATAAACTGTTGTGGAATTTATTCCACTGCAATTTCTGTGGATTATTAAACTGTGGATAGGGGACTGAGAGCTGTACTAACTGTTCATACTTCAATAGACGGGACCGCATGGTATATTATTAATACCATCAACACTGGACAAAGTCATCTATCAAATATGTTTGTAGGGGCCTGGGTACCTGACAGTGCGTACCTGCTCTTTAACAGATTATTGCACTGCTGCTTTAACACAAATAACGCAACAGGAAGAAAACATTACTGCCCAAAAAAATGTCCTGTTTGTAAACAGAGATTATTAACTAGGAATATACGGAAGGGAAAGACAGCATTTTTTAGGTTACTTTCTTTAAACTGGTTTTAGGGGGTGTTTTTAATGTTTTTTTGGGCGGGGAACAAGGTTATGACTGAGAAAGACAGAACACAAAATGAAAATTATACACCAAACAAAAACGGTAAAGTTCTAAGTTATGGTGAGACAACGGCAGTTGGAGCATGGACATAATCTGCAGTTGGTGACCATCCATACGCTCTAACTGCTCCTCAAGGTTCTCCATCCTGTTGGTAAGGTGGTCTACTGTACTCCACATGACACCCAAATCAGCCTGTGTGATAGGCGTTGTTGCAGAGTTTCCAGAGTCATCATGTGCAGGTGCAGATCCTGGAGCAGCCACTTGCTCCCTGGCCCTTCTGAGCTTCACTCCCCATACAGGCAGAGGCTGTGCTGCCACCTGTTGCCCAGCAGGTGCATTGCATGTACGTTCTGCAGCCCTGGCCTCCCACTCCACATGGTGGTGGATTGCGAGGAGCGTGCACAGCCCACCTGTCCCCAGATGATTACCCCTGGGCCCACAATGCACAAGCACACTGTAGATCTTGCACTTCATAACACTGGGGCCACTGGGCAATGAAGTGAAGAATTCCCACACAACAGAGCTGCGGGGAGGACCGGGCACAGGTGGGGGGGCCAGGTGTTACGGTTACGGGCTGCTGGTGCACAACTGGGGGGGCCAACCTGCTGCTGCTGAAACTGCTGCGGTGGCTCCTGCATGACTTCCTGCTGTGCTGTTGCTGATCCATAGGGGCCATGGCAGGTGGTGGGGGGGGCAGTGGTAGGTGTCACCGGTGGGGCTGCTTGCATGGCACTAGTGCCTCCTCTTTCAGGGAGGGGAGCACTAGCACTAAAGACAGTGCTGTGATTGATACGCATGATGCCACTGCACGTACATGGCCCAACACATTGTCCTCTACATGCCCCAGAGGAAACAAACCCACCTCTCTCCATTTTACATACAAAAACCAAAAAATAAACTATTAAAAACAACTACTGAGACTAAAATAAAAAGAAGTAAACTAAGAAATCAGAACGTGGAAAATTACCTAAAAATCAAAAGGGGCACAACTCAAACAACAAATAGGCAACTAAACTACCAAGAAAATCTCAAAATTCGATTGAAGATTCAAAATATCTCTCTCTCTCTCTCTCTCTATACCACACCAAAAAGCTCCTTCTCCAAGACTAAGCAAGGCGAAAGTGAAAGTATGTTGTTGTCTTGCCTGATTAACTTCCTGTCTGCAGCATGTGACTTGCAGACTGTGAGTCTGTGTGGCTCATGTGACCTGTTTTGGTTATCACACACTTTGCTTTTGTGTGAAAACAAGGTGCCGTGAACGCGAAGTCAGCAACGCAAAGTCGCTCATGATAATGGGGACTTCACATAGCCCAAAATGGACGCGAAGTGGGCAACTTCGACTGCACTTTGCTAAGGAATGAACATTTTGCTGCATCTCTAACCACAGGCTGCGGGCAGCCATGTGGCACTCTAGGACAGTGAGCAATACTGCAGGGGACTGCATAACAGCCAGATGAGTATGTGATGATATATCATGTAACAGCACACCTACATTATAACTAATCATCAGGATGACAACATGCCAGTATTTAAAGATGCTTCGGACATTGCTTAAATTTACCAAACATGCAAAATTTGTCTTCCTGATGATTAGTTATACTATATGTGTGCTATTACAGCATATATGATAACATCAGTGTTTGGCTTATGTGCATTAACAACTCCTAGTAGATAGAACTGGAGCACCCATGGGTAACGCATGGACCATTAGACCAGCCCTGGCTGGTCAAACAGGTGTCTGTTTCTGTCAGCGCAATACACTTTATAGAATGCCGGAAAAGGGGATGGTGCAGCATTACACTGGTGCAAGGCTCCTTGCACCATGTTGCAGCCCATTTTGTGCTGCATGTATGGTGCAAGTCCTTTTGGTGCCGCATGAACTACATTGAAATTACTCTCGGATCACTTTTTTTTCTCTCCTTGTGGCCCCGGTTGGCTCCTACTCCTCTCCTCCTCCTCCTCCTCCTACTACTACTACTCCGGCCACTGCCCGCCCCCTCAAAACTCCTCTCAGGCCACCACCTTGCACTCCCCCATGGCTTACCCCCATGGAGGGGAGGCAAGGGAGCCCCCAACTCCCCCACCAGACATGGATCCAGATCAGGTGGTGCCTGTGGAGATAGCATGCACTGGCAGATGGCCATCAAGCTGCACAACCTGGCTGTCACTTTTTCAATTTTCTCTCTTTGTGGGAGCACGGCATGCAATGACACCTGGGACAGGGGTCGCGCACGCTCCCGTGCATGCCCACATCAAGCGTCTGCCATGCTCCACTAGGGGTCTGGCATGCACCAGCTACTGGTCTAAACCCTTCCCAGAGATGAAGAGCAGTCTATCAGATGTTTGATCCATCATCCGACTGCTGACCCACGGTGGGTCATGTTCATTCCTGAACACTGGGTCGCCGGTGTGGTGCGAGGTGTGGCATCCAGTGCCTCAACCCTCATCACCACCAGGCCCGTCTCTTGGCTCACTTTTTTTCACAAGCCACACCATGCATCCTTCCCTGTGATGCAAGCCCTTGCATCATTCAGAGAAGCTTTCAGAATCAGGCCCCATGACTGCAAGACCACCCTTTGAGGAATTCTAGCAAACTTCATGCAGGATGGCACGCCTAGCCTCTGACAGGAATGTTGGGTTAAAATAGGAGTCAATTAAGCAAATAAACCACAGGTACAATTTGATTTAGAAATCCTATCTGTAAAAAAGTGTTCTCTGCTTAGATTTACTGAAGTTGCAAAGAAAGTCTTCAAGCAGGAGAACTCCTAACTGTGCTGCCTGCCCCTCAGCCAACACACTAAGACTGAAGATTCAAAGACAACTGCCTCAGAAAGTGGAGACGCCAGGGCTGTATAATGATGTCAAAGTGAATAAAACACTTATGGGGGGGCATGACATGAAGATAGAAGGGGGTAGGTTCAGGGGAAACATTAGAAAGTTCTACATCATGGAGAGGGTAGCGGATGGCTGGAATGGACTCCCAGAGGAGGTGGTGGGGGTAAGGACTGTGGCGGGATTCAAGACTGTGTGGAAGAGGCACAAGGGTATTTTGGAGAAAGGGGGGAGTGAACTGGGATCACCAAAGGCTTTATCCAGCGTGTAGGTAGTATACTAGGGCAGACTTGGTGGGACTAGAGGTCCTTTTCTGCCAAAAAATTCTATATTTCTTTGCAGTGTGATAGTCCCTAGTAGGTGAGGATGTGTAACCCAGTAGTAAATAAATGCCCAGTGATAACGCTGAAACTAACTGAAAAAGAAATTGTTGTAAATCTGTTAAAATTTCTTCTTTTAAAACACTCTGGAATGTTGCCAACAATGCTGCCTAGCAAGTGATGGAACAACATGAAACCCCAAGTTCTAGGGCAGTATTGTTGGCAACATTATGGAGTGAATAAAACACTTATTTTATATTTTCTAGCTGCCTTTTCCTGGTCACAAAACAAAAAAAAAGAAATATTACTGAGCTTACAGAAACACAATCCACCAGTTATCAGCAAAGGCCTCCAGAGCAACAACTTGTTAAAACTTACTAGGCAGAGCTACAGTTTCCAAATTAATAATTCCAGATGCTTATGCCCTCCATTGCCTGGCCCCTGGCATTAAAATCTATGGGCTATTTACTTAGGTAACCATCAGAAACTTGCCCAACAATATTTGTTCATTCTGAGTGGATCTTGCCAGCAAGGGTCTCAGAACAATGGAAAAATTGTGCCGAAGTTTGAAATAGGATTTACAACTTTTAGAGGGGGCTGAACTTGGAAGAGGCACTTAACGCTTGACGGTCTTAAAGACTGATTGCTAAATGTGTATAAAACGTAGGGGATTCTTGCTCTCCATAGCCCTATGGTTCGTGTAAGAAAAGCATATTGAGGAGTTACCTGTTATGAAAGTTAATTTACAGTATGTATTATCACTGGCTTAAATAGCTAGTGTGTTGCCTAAAATGAATGCTTTATATCTGAGGTACTTTTTTGCCTTTGGATAATTCGAAGATTTTTTTACCTGATGTTAGTAGGTGTGATGTGTAGAACAGCACTTTGCAGGTGACATATCTACCTCTGTCCCATCAGCTAGATCAGCAGCGATGTGACTTCACTGACTGTGACATCACTGCTGCTTAGGAACAGCCACTCAGTAGCTGCCAGGTCAGTCACCTGTGGTGTCATTACCAAGGAGTCCACAATGCTGATGGCGTAGTTGAGATACTAGAGATAGATATGTCAGCTGCCAGGCTGAGAGGTATTCCACACACTCAACACAATCTTATCACAAAAATGTTCTCATGAGCAAAAGGAAAAGAAAAAATACTTCAGAAATAAAAAGTTACTACTGACTACTTCTTAAATGTGTCTAATTTTCCTGTCCATCTGTTTTGGTTCCACTAGCGCTTTAAACTTTGAAAGACACCGTGGCCAATGGTAACTAACCCGGAAACTACTTCAGTATTTCTGGTTCTGACACTTCTTAATTTGGCACTGTACCCTCTGTCCCTTACTCTCAGGTTTAACTCTGGTGTATCTTTATCTAATCAATGCGCTAGTTTAGTTATGGACATCATTTTGGAGTCAATACAGCTTGCCAGGCTGGGCTACAACAGTACAGTGCATCTAATTTTTGTGATATGTTGATACACGGATTCCCGTTCAATGGCCCAATGATCTCACAATGGAGCAGCTACAGTTTAAGCAAAGCAGAGATTGACCTTCTATGACTAAATATATAAAAGGTACTGTAGACATGGAAAATTTAGAGACATCATTTAAAACAATCTACAGCAGTGACTTCTCTGTTACCGTATTTGGACTTCTGTTTATGTTACACTGAAAAAGTCGGGGATTCATTTACCAGTTTATCCAGGAGAGACCAGTTGAGATGCAATATCTTGTTTTCAGTTCGCTCTTGCATTTACCCATTTCTACAGCTCAGCGGAAACATAGAAACATACGATCTGACAGCAGATAAGGATAGCTTGCCCCACCTAGTCTGCCCATTTTCCCTACCTACTGTACGCCACAGACCCTACTTGAGCTCTGGCTTTGCACCCCCCCCCACCTTCCCTACTACTAAGGTTTTATGATAGCCCATGCATTCTTGAATCCCAATACCATTTTTAACCCCAGCACCTCTGCTGGGAGGCTGTTCCAGGCATCCACCACTCTTTCTGTGTATAAGTTCTTCCTCAAATCTCCCGGAGTCTACACCCTCCAGCTTCATAGCATGACCGCTTGTTCTTGAGCAGCTTTTTTTCTGAAAAATGGTACCCTCTTGAATTGTATTTATATCCATGAAGTATTTGAAAGCCTAGATCATATCCCCCCTCTCCCTTCTTTCCTCCAGAGTGTACATATTGAGGTAATTTAGTCTCTTCTCATAGGGCTTGTGATGCAGACCCTGCACCATTTTAGTTGCCCTCCTCTGGACTGCCTCTATTCGGTTTATGTCCTTCTGAAGATGTGGTCCCCAGAACTGGACACAGTACTCTAGGTAAGGTCTCACCAGTGATCTATACAGCGGTAGCACTACCACTCTCTTTCTGCTGGTGATACCCCTCCCTATGCACCATGGCATCCCACTTGCTCTCCCTACTGCCTTATCACACTGTCTGGCCACCTTTAGGCCATCAGATATGATTACCCCCATGACTTTTTCCTGTTTGGTGCTTGATAATACCACTGCCCCAATTTTGTACTCCTCACCCCCATTTTGTACTCTTCCCCTGGGTTTCTGTGCCCCAAATGCATGATGTTACACTTATTTGCATTGAAACTTAACTGCCCCACCCTTGATCACTCCTTTAGCTTTCTTAGATCTTATTAATTTTTTCCACCTCCCCCTGGAGTGTCGACCTTATTGCAGATTTTAGTGTCATCTGCAAAGAGACATTCCTGCCCTTCCAGCCCCTCTGCAATGTCACTAATAAAGACATTAAAGAGGACTGGCCCCAGTACTGACCCCTGTGGTCACTCTCCTTTCCTTGGAGTGAACTCTGTTTACCATCACCCCATGTCTCCTGCCCCCTAACCAATTCCTTACACAAAATACCACCTATTGGATAAGCTGCAGATCCTAGTTAACCAACAGCCTACTTCTTCCTATCCCCCACCAGAATTGCCTTATGTCTATCCCATGCATTCTTGAATTCCCCCACTGTTTTTGACCCCACGACCTCCTCAGGAAGGCTGTTCCATGCATCCACCACCCTCTCTGTGAAAAAATACTTCCTCACATTACCCCTGAGCCATCCCCCTTCCATCTTCAGATTGTGTCCCCTTGTTCTTGTACATCTCTTTTTCTGAAAGATGCTACCCTCTTGGACTTTGTTGATTCCCTTGAGGTACTTGAAAGTTTCTATCATGTCCCCCCTCTCCCTCCTTTCCTCAAGGGTATACATATTAAGCTCCTTTAGTCTCTCTTCGTATGGCTTCTGTTGCAGACCCTGCGCCATTTTAGTTGTCCTCCTCTAGACTGCCTCCATCCTATGTCCTTGCTGAGATGGGGTCTCCAGAACTGCATGCAGCACTTCAGATGGGGTCTCACCAACTGTCTGTACAGAGGGATAATAACTTCCTGTTTTCTACTGGTGATGCCTCTCCCTGTACATCCCAGCATCCCCCTAGCCATCCTCACTGCCTTCTCACATTGCTTGCTTATCTTTAGGTCATCTGATATGACTACCCCAGGTCCCTTTCCATTTTTGCTGTTGTTAATACCTTCTCCCTATTGTGTACTCTACCCCTGGGTTTTTGTTTCCCAGGTGCATTACTTTGCACTTCTTTGCATTGAATCTAAGCTGCCATACTTTTGACCATTCCTCTAACCTTGCCAAGTCCCTTTTCATCCTTTCCATCTCCCTTGTGTATCAACCCTGTTGCAGATCTTCGTGTCATCTGCAAAGAGGCATACTTTTCCTTACAGTCCCTCTACAATGTCACTTATAAAGACATTGAAAAAGACCGGACCCAGTACTGAACCCTGTGGTACCACACTAGTAACCCCCCTTTCTTCGGCGTGGACTCTGTGTACTATTGCCCTCTGTGTCCTGTTGTCCAGCCAATTTTTTACCCAGGCTACCACCCTGCTACCCACTCCCAGGCTGTCTAATTTGTTTATTAATCTTTTGTGTGGGACTGTGTCAAATGCCTTGCTAAAGTCTTGGTTGGCCATGTCCACAGCTCCTCCCTGGTCTACTACTTTGGTCACCCAGTCAAAGAAATCTATTAGATTCATCTGACATGACCTTCCTGCTGTGAATCCATGCTGCCTTGGATCCTGTGCCCCGCTGGCCTCTAGGCACTCAGCAATTCTTTCTTTCAGAAGTGATTCCATCATTTTCCGTACCACTGAGGTCAAGCTAACAGGTCTGTAGTTTCCTGCCTCTGCTTTGCTCTCACTTTTGTGAAGGGGAATCACATCTGCCCTCCTCCAGTCCTTAGGTACCACACCATCCTCCCATGATTTGTTAAAAAGGATAGTCAGTGGTGTAACTAGTTCTCCCCTTAGTTCTTTTAGAATTCTGGGGTGAATCCCATCAGGCCCCATTGCTTTGTCCACCTTCACTTTTAGAAGTTCTTTCAGAACCCTTTCTTCTGTGAAAGGACTGGTATCGACCCCCCTATCAAGAGTGCTTCTATTGATTGGATTAGGTACCTCCCCCTCCTCCTCTTCTTTTGTGAATATTGAGCAAAAATATTCGTTCAATATCCCTGCTTTTTCACTGTCCCTCTCTGCCCACCCATCCTCCCCTTTATTAAGTCTCACTATCCCTCCTTTGGTCTTTCTTTGCTCCCTAATGTACCTAAAAAAGGTTTATCCCCCGTCTTAACTGAGTTGGCTATCTTTTCCTCAGTTTGGGCCTTTGCTATTCTGACTGCCTTCCCCACTTCCTTCTGCTTTAACTGGTACAGTTCTCTGTTCTGCTCCTTCTGTGATTCCTTATACCTCCTGAATGCTATCTTTTCCCCCTAACTTTCCCCGCCACCTGTTTTGAGAACCATCGTGTTTTTTTCTTTCATTTTGATTTGTTTATTTGCTTCACACAAAGGGCTGTTGCCTCTGTGATGCCAGTTTTGATGATTTCCCATTGTTCCTCCACCCCTCCTTCTTGCCTGTTTGCTGGTGCTTTTGTGAGGCACTCTCCCATTTTGACAAAGTCAGCCCTCCTAAAGTCCAGTACCCTCACTTTTGTATGGCTTGACTCTGCGGCTGTGTTTATCGTGAACCACAGTTTGGTGGTCACTTGTTCCCAGATGGTTACCCACTTCTAGATCTGAGATCCTCTCTCTGTCCCTGTTTGAGAGTACCAGGTCTAAGACTGCTCCCTCCTGAGTGGATTCCAACACTAGCTGTCTGAGGCATGCCCCTGCACTGCATCGAGAATGGCCCTGCAATTGGATGTGGCTGCAGCAAAGATGCTCCAGTTAACATCTGGCATATTCAGGTCCCCCATCAACAATATCTCCCCTTTTTCTGTCATCATAAGGATGCCTTCTATTATTTTCCTGTCCATTTCCTCCCCCAAGATCGGGGTTTGTATACAACCCCTGTGCAGATGTGATGACATTTCCGGTCTCCAGGGTGACCCACAGTGCCTCCTCTCCTCCCTGTTTACCCTTTAGTTCTGATCCATTCCCTTACATAGAGAGCTACTCCTACTCCTCCTCTTCTACCCTCCCTGTCCCTCCTGTAGATTGTGTACCTTGGTATGTTGACATCCCAGTCATGGTTCTCTGTGTACCATGTTTCTGTGACTGCCACGATATCTAGGCATCCCTCTCCCATCAAGACCACCAGTTCAGGGAGCTTGTTACCTAGACTATGGGCATTGGTACTCATTACCCTCCATTTTTTGATGGTTTTACCCCTTTTTGCCCTATCCCTGTCCTTACTGCCTTTGTCTTTTTCTCCATTTACCCCTGCCCTTCTCCCTATCGACTTCTCTATCTTGGTGTTTACCTCACTAACAACCCTGATTTTTTGGGGAGGGCCTAGGATTTCCCTGCTCCTTTTCAGTGCCTCCCCCCTTGGCTAGTTTAAATGCTTGCCAATGAAGCATTTAAACCTATCAGCTAGGATTTTGGTTCCCCTCCTGGACAGATGCAGACCATCGCGCCAGTATAGGCCTGCATCCCTCTAGGTGGACCCCCAGTCCTTAGAGAAGTCAAAACCCTGAGCTCTGCACCAGTTTTTCAACCATTGATTGAATCCCATGATGTGGAGCACCCTAGCCTCACCCATGCCATAGACCGGCAGCACCTCCAAGAAGGTTACCATGCATGCTACTTGTCTCAGGTCCCTCCCCAACTCCACAAACTCCTCCTGCACTGCTCTGATCCCTTTTCCAGCCAGGTCATTTGTCCCTAAGTGGACAATGACATCCAGCTCTCTCCCCCCGTGCAGCTAATCCAGCGATCCTGAGGATCCGCTCCCTGTCCCTCCAAGCCATGCCAGCAAGCAGGCACCTTACCTCCCTCTCCCTCCCCCAGTTCTACCCTCCTAACAATAGAGTCCTTTACCAGGAGTTGTTTCTTTCCCCTCTGGGGGTCCCATGCCACCCACCCATGGGTCTCCTTTGTTTAGGTTCCCAGCATCCTCCTTGGTCTCCACTGCAGGTACCTCCTTAGAGGAACCACACTCTGCCAGAATGGCATACAAATTGTGGAGAGGTACAACTGGAGGGATGTGCCTCTGTTCCACCGCCCTCACCCTTCCTGAGCTCACTGTGGTCCAACCACTTTTTTGGCAACCTCTGAGGCAGCAGCGACTGACCTGGTGGTCCCTGGGTAGGAGTGGAGGTCTCCCCCTGAATCCTGGCCAACTCAGCCTGGAGATGAGCAACCTCCTCCCTCAGCCCAGAGAGGTGCCTGTAGATGGGACACCACATCCTCCAGAACGTCTCCCGGAAGACTGCCTCTCCACAGCCGCTGCACTGCACCACTCCCATCATATCTTATTTGTGGCCTCTCAACTGTTGTTTTGTATACTTACTCTTTCCACTCTCTGTTTATTTATTTTTTTTTTATTTTTTTTTCTCCCTACTTTTCTACTGCCTCCATGCCCTTAAAGCTCCTGCTCTTCCTGTTCTGGGACAGGAAGTTCCTGTATTCCTCAGTAGTCTCCTTCTTACTTACTCGGAGTCAGACATCCATCAGCTGGGGGGGGGAGATGGAGAGCTGCTCTTTTCCTTCTAGGATGGTAAGTCTTTTGTGCCTCTGTGATCACTCCCTTTCTGCTCCCAAACAGGAAGTTCTTGTTGTCAGTCAAATCCTGTGCCTATAAAAGTGGAACTAGCAAGAATACATTGAGAATAAGTAATAAATCACATAAGTACATCGCAGACATTACATCAATATTACATCCAATTTTACACACTATATGCATCATGTATACAAGGGCAGAGGAAATACAAGGCAGGAGTAAATACACAGATAACTGGTCAGGCAACCAAATTGTGCAAAGGTAGGGCATCAGGTGACTGGGGCTAGTTGGAGCAGCCCAGTTAAGGTTCAAGACCTAGGGGACCCAGGTGGCAGATCAATACTTTAGATGGCAGGCCATCCAGGACTTTGTTCTGAGTAAGCCATGTCCTTGGGCTAGAGGTTAGGAGGGGAGTAAAGTCAGCAGAGTAAAGTGAGAGGTCAGTGTGTTTTAGCAGTAGCATGTAGGGGTTATGTATTCATGTAAGAGGGAGGAGAGATTTGTGTGAGGTGGCATTATGGATGAAAGGGGGGAGAGCATTCCACAGTTTAGGACAGCAGAAAGAGAAGGTGGATTGACCAGTGGTGATAGATCAGTGGGGGCTGCAAAGGATTTTAGGTCAGTGTTACTGAGGGAATAAGTGTGTTGGGAAGAAAAGTAGGTGGAGGAAGAAAGATAGGATAGGAGAGGAGCTTACCAGTCCAGAATTTGACCATGAAAGTGGGAGCATGGGACAGATGTCTGAACTCCAGGGATGGGACTGATAGGGCTTTATATAGGTCACAATGATGAGTGTTGGGGGGCAGGATAGAACAAAGTGACAAAAGGAATTGAAGAGAGTGTCTAATCTGGCTAGGGTAGTTTTCGGTGTGGCATTGTAGACCATGTCAGCATAGTCAAAAGGTGGGGAGAATCATTTTCTGCACGATTGCATGGTGTGCAGTTTGAGGAATGCAATCCTTGCTTCTGTATAAAGCACAAAGCCTGGAGTGTAGGTTCTTATGGATTACATTTGCGTGTGCCAAAAAGTCCAGATGGTGGTCTAACCAGATGCTAAGGTATTTAATGGTGGTGACATTTTCAATAGGTGTACCATCCTGGGTGTGGCAGGCAGGATGGATTGGAGTTTAGATAGCATCTGAATTTTTGCTCACCCCCTCCAACAGGCCCTGGTGGCCCTCTTTGTTACAGAAGGCAGTTTTGTTTCAGCTAGAGAGATCCAGGATCATTTTAGTATCTCTACATATCATCACTTCAAACACTTACAGCCATGTTTTCATTTTTGGGTTCCTCTCCTTGGAGAAGAGTTACTAACCCCTTATGTGAACTTTGGTGGACACTGCATCACAGCCCCATCCTGTCTCTAAGCTCTACAGGTTGCTTCAGCAACAGGACCCGAGAAGCCTTAAAGGAGTTTTCTATTACTGGCAACAAGAATTAGGTCTAGATCTTGGGGCAGGCAGCGTGTTTGGCGGTGTTTGTACACACATGTTAAGCAGGATCATCTCAGATTCCTACAATATTGCATCCTTCATAATTTGTACTTCAATCCCTCCAGATTATATCGGATGGGTAAATCTTCCTCCTCCTCTTGTATTCATTGTGGGCATTCTGAAGGAACATTAAAACATATATTGAGGGACTGTCCTCGGGTCACCACATTTTGGTTATTTATCCATCAATCATTAGACCCACTTTTAGGCTTGGATTCTCTTTTTTACTCCACAGGTCTGTCTAGTGGGCCATTTCTCAGAGGATGTAATTGACTGTTGTAAGGGTTTCATATCCTTAATTGACTGTGTGGCTAAATTAGTTATAGTCAGACACTGGGTGAATGACTCTGTTCCTCTTTTAGAGAATGGCACTCAGAAATACTCCAAGACCTTGAATTGGAAAGACAAATTGCTCATCAGCAATCTCATCAGAAGGGATTCATGAGGTGATGGGGTCCCTTATTGGCCCTTCTGCCCATTTTTATGGCCTACTAAGTCTCCCCCTTTTTCATCTTTTCTTTTTTGCACTTCCATTTTCATGCTCTGGGTGTAGGAGGGGGTGGTTGGGGGTTTGATAGGTATGTTTGGGGGGTGGAGGGGATTGTTTGTTAGGCAACAGTGATACCGATGCCTTTTGCCAGCTCCTGTTTACTGTTCACTTTGTCATTGTTTTTTTCTATACATTGTGACTGGTGCTTATGGATCATTTTGTATGATGATTATTGTGTTTTTTATATACGTTCAATAAAGTATATTACATTGAAAAAAAAAGATAGCCTCTGCCTCATGCCAAAGGACATGGAGACTGTCTTTTTGGCATTCAGGAACAGCTGGTTGAACTGGAACCATAGCTGGACCTTGCTGAAGTCAAGTTGCAGTCTAGCCTCTGCATCAATATAAGAAGTACTAGATGTGTAAAGGATGGCATCGTCCACATGCATGTGGATTTGGGATGAGGAACAAACTGTAGAGAGATTGTTGAGAAAGACTGAAAATAAAATAGGGCCGAGTACAGAGTCCTGTGGGACACCAGTGTTAATGGAGATTGGAGGAGAGAGGGAGGAGGCAATCTTAACCGATTGAGATCTGCCTGATAGGTAGGATTGAAACCAAGCTGTGGCTGAGGAGGTTAGCCCCAGCGGCTGTGAGTTTTTGGAGGAGAGGGGAGTGGGATACTGTGTTGAAGGCTTTTGCCAGGTTGACAAATATGGTGGCAGTAATGTTTCCCTGATCCATATTGGTGAGTATGGAGTCAGTGAGCTGTACAAGGGAGGTGGTGGTGGAGTGGGACTTGTGGAAGTCAGACTGGAAAAGGGTGAAAAATGAGGTAGAGTCAAGGTAAGGGGTGAGCTGAGCAAGGACAAAATGTTTTTGGAGCTTAGCTAGAATAGGAAGTATAAAGAGACTGGTTGACAGTTCCCTGAGGCTGTGGAATTGCCACCTTTTCTTCCTGGCAACCTCCATAGCGGCCTCTTTCCTCTTACTTTTGCTTACTAGCCTGACACAGAGGTTTGTTGCCTTCTCTGTCCCTCCTTTTAGTTTTGCCCACATTCGTCCACTCCTACCAAGTCCTCCCTCCTGCCAGGGCATCCCTGTAGCATTCCTCCATCTTTTTAAAATCAGCCCTCCTGAAATCCAGGACCCTTGCCTTTGTGTGGTTCAGTTCTGTCACAATACTTATGTTGAACCACACTGTATGGTGATCACTGGTTCCCCAGGTGGCCACCCACTGTGATGTCTGCAGCACTGTCCCTGTTGGTGAGTACAGGTCCAGTATTGCTCCCTCACAAGTGGGCTTCCCTAGCTAGTTGCCTGAAGAACACCACCTGCAGGGAGTCCAGGATGCCTCTGCTCCTAGCTGAAGCTGCAGCTGGAATGCTCCAATCTACATCTGGCAGATTGAAGTCTCCCACGACCAGCACTGCCCCCTTGTTTGCCATCTTTTGGATGACTTCCACCATGACCTTATCCAACATCGCCCCTCCACCAACTGGAGGTCTGTAGAGCATGCCAGTGCAAATAGCTGCTCCCTTCCCTGTTTCTAAGGTGACCCACAGTACCTCCGCCCCTCCCTGTATTCCCTGTATCTCAGTTGCCCTTATGCTATCCCTCACATAAAAAGCCACTCCTTCCCCTTTCTTTCTCACCCTGTCCTTCCCGAACAGAGTATAGCTTAGTATGGCTATATCTCAGTAGTGGTTCTCACTGCACCATAACTAAGTAATGGACACAATGTCCAGGTCATCCTCTGCCATGATGGCCTCTAGCTGGGATTTTATTTCCTAGACTTTGAGCATTTGCACACATGGCCTTCCAGATTCTGCTACTACCCTGCTTGCCAACTCCCCCCTCTTTCCCTTTTACTTTCTCTCCTTGCCCCCTCTGCTCACATTCCCATCTCTCTTCATTTCTTCCATTTTGTTTTTTGTTGTTGTGTACTCTTGGGGATTTCTCACCCTTAGGATTCTCCCTACTGACTACTTCAGCTTGTAGGGAGGACAGTTTATGTCTCCCAGTTTCCTTCTGACACCCCCAACCCCCGGCTAGTTTAAATGCGCACCAATATAACAATTAAACCATTCACTGAGGACCATGGTTCTCCTCCCGGATGGATGCAGACCATCTCTCCTGTACAGGCCTTTGTCCCTCAAGGTGGGACCCCAGTCTCCGATGTAGCCAAACTCCTCTTCTCTGCACCACTCCTTCAACCATGAGTTGAAGCTCCTAGCATTGAATACCCTATTCTTCCCCCTGTTGTAGACAGGTAGCACCTCAGAAAAGGCCACTGACCATGCTATCTGCCTAAGAACCCTCCCCAAGTCCCTGAACTCCTCCTGCACTATCCTAGCCTCATCCTTAGCCAGGTCATTAGTCCCTAGGTGGTTAATGACATCCAGCTGTCCCTCCCATACTGCTGCCTTAGCGATCCTCAGGATCTGCTTCCCATCCCTTCGAGCCATGGTGCCTGGTAGACACCTAACCTCCCTCTCACTTTCTGTTCCCAAAACTATCCCTCTCACAATGGAGTTCCCCACCAGGAATTGCTTTCTCCTCCTCTGGGGTTCTCTTCCATCCTCCTGGGGGTCTCCACTACAGAGGACCCCCACATCCTCCCTTTTCACTACTGCAGGTGCCTCCATGGGACTGTCTTGCTCTAAAAGAGCAGCGTAGGAATTATGTAGTGGTACTATATGAGGAATGTGCCTCTGAGCCACCAACCTAAACTTTCCCAAGCCCACCATAGTCCAGCCACTCATCCTCCTCGGCGTTCTTTGAGGTAGCTGTGGCAGACTTGGTGGTCCCTGGGTGGGGGAGGGGGCTCCTAGTATCCTAGCCAACTTGGCCTGGAGTTTAGCAACCTCCTCCCTCAGCCCAGGGAGGTGCATGCAGATGAGGCCGCACCGCAGTCTCCAGAAAGCCTCCCTGAAGACTGCCACTGCATAGCCACTGCACTGCACCACTCCCAGCATAATTTCTTATACTGTCTCCCCTGGAAATACTTGGTCCCTTTTCCTTTGCTAGGGTTTACCATATTACCCTGCTGAGCTAGTAGTACCCTGTAGTATTAGTGTTCCTTCCTTTATCCCATTCTACTTTAGTAGCACTTATGCCTCCCCCAGCCTTATTTCCAGGGGAGTAACCAGCCTTAAAAAAAAAGTGTATGCACTAAATATGTAAACTATAGGCCAGGGGTCTGGGTGCCACCTAGGCCCCCAGAAAATTGTTTTGGTTTTTGGTACATTCTCATGCATTTTGGGGGTCATTTGAAACAGAATTTGCTACCCTGTTGCCCCTCCCTATGCCCAGTAAGTTGCACTCTGTCCCTCCTCCTCAGAGTACCCACAGTCCAGTATGTTGTCCAACCCACCCTTCCCATAGACCAACCACCTGCTCCAGTGCATGGCCCTTAGCCCTCCAAAAGCCCAGCAAGTTCCACCCTAGCTCCTCTTTCCTAGAATCCTTAACCCTTCCCCAGCACAGCAAGTTGCATCCAACCCACCTATCTAAAGTCTACATCCCTCCCTGCAGCCCAGTATGTTGCCCTTTCTCCCAGTCCAGCAAGCTGCCCCCTAGTCAAACTCCCTAGATTCCTTTGCCCTCCCCCAGGCCACCATGTTGCCTACTCCCCGCCCACCCCGCATGTTGTATCCAACTTCCAAGCCCAACCCATCCCAACAAGTTGCATCATAGCCCCCTCAACCATGACTCCAAGCAAAGTGCAATGAACTAAAGAGGTACTGAACTCCTGAACTGAATACCTTCCCCACAGAGACTTGAACACACTTTTTATGCAACTTCAGCCACTCTATTCTAACACAGCAGTGACACTTCGTAGAAATCTATGCAGTTTCTTTGACAACACCAGTTCAGGTCTTATTAGCAGCCCTGGCTAATTTGGATGCAAAACAAATTAAAGCTACAATGTTGTTTTCTTTTAAACAACCTTCTGTGTTGAGATGCAAGAAAAAAGTAAAGCAAAATCATAAAAGTTGGCAAAAGATAATAATTAGAATATTCAAAGTCTGCAGTCCTAAAAGTGCAAAATAAATAAATAAAAACAAGGAGGATCTGCAACTACAACATAGTTCAGGTAGTTGTATTTGTACTTTAGTTCCCCTTAGCTCAAGCAAGAAGAAAACAAACACGAATGGCTTGACCAATTGAGACACAGATGCTTGTTCTACTGCTGGACCAGAAAAGGACAGTAATAATCTACAAGCCAGGATACTAGGAGACATCCACTACAGCTCAAAAGAAAAAGGTTTTGGCATAATAATAGAATATATTTTTTCACTCAAAGAGTTATTAATCCCTGGAACACACTGCCAGAAGATGTTATTACCAGCAAATCAAAATTAGAATGTAAGCATCACCTTGATTTTCATATTCTAGAAAGCATGGATATTAGTTATTATGATTAGTTCAACAGGTGCAGTTATGGGTGCACAGCCCACAAGCACCTTAATGACCTTAGTGATGCCAGATTAGCTAACAACTGTAAAATGACCAGGCAGGTTCCTTAACTGCTTCCCTTGTTTTATTAGTTTAGCAGTCTGTGTCTGCAGACACAGTCTGCTGTCTATTTTATTTGATTAAGGCCAGCCTAAGAAGCTCCGAGTGAGCACCGTCCCCTTAAATCTGAGCGACAGTATGTCAGTTGTTAGTGCTGTCAGCATTCTTGGTAATCTTGTTTATGATTCCAGACCATCTTAACAGCTAAAACAAGGTCCTTTTCAGCGGCTGTGATTGCAAAGGCATCTCCGTGCATCTGTCCTGTGTGTATGTCTAGAGTGCAGAGGAGGAGCCTCCATTATACCACCCATCCCCAACCAGGCTCAGAACAATTGTGTCATCTTTGCTCCCTGCCCAACCGAACAACCCAGCTCAAGTGTGGGAAGGTAAGGGAATTCACAGTTCGGCTTGACAAGTCCCTGTCTTGCTTCAAATACTAGTCATCCCATTCCCTCCCAGATGGCCAGATCCCACGCAGAAGCAGGCTGAGGCAACCACAGCATGCAATGCAGAGGGGGAGCCTCCAATACATCACCCCAGCCAGGCCCAGAACAATTGCATCGTCTTTGCTCCCTGCCCAACCGGACAACCCAGCTTGAGTGTGGGAAGGGAGTTCACTGTTCTGCTTGACAAGTCCCAGTCCATCCCATTCCCTCCCAAATGGCCAGATCCCAAGCAGAAGCAGGCTAAGGCAGCCACAGCAGGTGTTGAGTGGCAGTGGCCTAAGACAAGTAGTTTAAATTAATTTAGCTGCTACAGCAGGTCAGCTAATTTAAACTACTTGTCTTAGCCCACTGCCACTTGACCATGGCCTCCTCTTGACCCATCCTACTGACCCTACAAAAAAATTTCAATACCTGCACTCCAGACTCTGGTCCAGGCTCCTCAGATGATTTCTGCTGTCTGCACTCTCTCTCTTCTCAACTTGTGGTGCGTTCTTTTGCTGCTGTAGCGGGCCTCTGCTCCATGGTGATGTGGCGGCCAACTGTCTTTGGTGGCTCAGCCTGCTTGGTGGGCGCAGGTGGTGGAGGCTCAAATGGAGAGGTGGAGCAGAGCAGGCAGCAGCAGCTGCAGCACCTCTAATTCTTCCCACCAGACAGCGAGTGGTACTGGGAAAATCAGAGGAACTGGTTGGCGGAGCCTGGAAGCATGTGGATAGTAACTGCTCAATCCGCACTGAGCTGCTTCGTCATGGCTGGGAGCTGAAGGAGGACAAGCGAGAAAGAGAGACACCCCCCCCCACACACACACACACACATACACTACGGTGTCAGCAGCCAGACGGACAATCCAACATTGATGCCTGTTTGTTTATTTAAAACTAATCAAAATAAAAAGAAAATCACTGCTGTCACATTTTTCTGTACGCACATGCATACAGGAAGAATGTCTGGTTACGCCACTGCTTGTTTCCAGCTAGGGTTTCTCCTTGCCCTTTTTTTTATTTATTTTTTTATCTTAACTTTTTTTGTACCACTACCCTAGATAGGGCTTTTCACCTAGCCCCAGTTTTGGACAACCCCTTTTTTAAACCCTTTTGTACCCCTCCCCTAGACAGGGCTTTTCACCCATCCCCAATTTTAGACTACCCATGACTCACCACATTCTCATACTGTGTGTGTGCTACAACGGGAGTGAACAGGATTCTTACCTCAATTGTCAGGTACATGTCCTGCTTCTCATTGTCAGGTAGACCTCCTGCATCCCTGCCTCCTCCTTGGTTGCCTGCTGATGTTGGAAACCTGTTCCATTCTTTTCCTGGTCAGCTTTCTCTCTCCTAGGGTCCAAAGTGTACGTCTGCCAGCTGCCTCATTGGGCTGACTCCAGTGGGCAGACTCTGCTGTGCTGTCCTTGTCGTGTTTGTCCTTAGAGTGGGGGTCCACAGTGTGGGAGGCCGCTTGGTGAACTAGCCCTTAAGTAGGTCCCTTTCTAGTTCCTCAATGCCCAGATAGTGTCTGGGATTGACTGGAGCCTGGAGTTGGAGATGCAGCTATGATTCTGATTGGCTCCTTCCTTAGAGCCTTCCTGGAGCTTCTAGATCTACTCTTTTGCTTTCCCCTGTTTTTTTCTGGATTGTGGCACATTGGAGGTTGGGGCTGTGGGTGTCCAAGCCCTTTTCCCACCTCCGATCTGTTCTTTTGTCTCCATGATGTGGACTGAAGCACTGACAGGTTAAGTGACTTACTCATGATCACACAGTGTCTGTGGTAGGATTTGAGCCTGGGTCACTTGGTTCCTAAGTCTTTGCTCTAGCCACTAGACTGCATTGCCTTATAAATTTGTTTTTTTTTTGTTTATATGTGACCAGGTCACCGTGTAACTTTTGGTTACTCCTCCTGCCTTGTAAGCTCAACAAGGTTGAGGGGCATGGGCTCTGTTTTGGGTGTAAGAGGGGGGTTCTTTCCCAGGTAAAGTTAGTTAGCACAGTGCCTCCTCCCAGAGTTAAATTACAGTGGGCCAGCTGTCTGTCTGGTACAACACCCTGGGATGCTGTACCTACCCACCTCCTCTTGCAGTCACCCAAACATAAAACACCATAAGCAAATTCAATACTTTATTATACATGTAATTAAAGGCTATCGATAATAATATGCTCATGAGTCAGGCTTAAATAAGAACAACAGTATATTACAGGGGTAGAGAAATGGGAGTGCACAAATAAATAACAGTTTGCACTAACTGATGTGTAACCCCCCCCCCCACCACCACCACCACCACCGGAACCCCTTGTTTAACTAGCAGGGCTGCTCCTCTCACCACATAGCGTCTAGGGGCAAATGAGAGGGGTGTGGGTTTACATAACAAGTACACACCTTTCTTTTCTAAGCCTGCATCACAGACAGGCAACCAAGTGTGGCAACTACCTAGCACACACCTGGTGGGACCATTTTCCATGGCCAGCAACCCAGATCCCTGGGAGAAAATAGCTGCTCACAATTATGCTAGGTTTGCACTTCTGGTCAGGGGCACCCAAGTAATTCCAGACACAATGGAAGCAATAACATTACTGTCCAAACCAGGATGGGATTTTAGAGTGTGGCTTTTATTCACGTACACAGAGTAGGAAAAATACAAAGCGAAGATGGACCCCCACAAGATTACTCATACTGGTAATGCATAATTCTGAGGTACAGAAATTCCTGAAATCCCATTTAGCATAGGCATAATGAACACAAACAGTGAACTCTCAGGTTCTGAAATGGAGATTGGCACACACAGCCAGTTACTGATACATTTCCCATCGACTAGGCACACACGGCCAGTACTAGGACACTTTCCCATATTTCATGAGGAATACTAGTTGTACCCACAACCACCAAAAAGCACATACAGACTCAGAGAGAATCCAAAACCCACGTCTGGGTAACTATTTCCATCAGGCACTGTCCAAATGCACTGACTAAAAATTGAACTGGTACCCAAACTGAACCAGGAAAGGTAAACTGGTTACTCCAGATTGGGGGGGGGTCTCCCACCTTTGCTTCCAAGTTTATACTCAGCCATTCATCTGTTTAATAACACCCTCACAGAAACTTGTAGATGCTATCTTGAAATGTTTTTCACACTTAACATACTACATAACGCACCTCTAAGGTGTCAGAAAGTTAAAAGTTCTGTACTTGGATGGTCCCACACTGGACTCCAACGCAGGCAGACACTTTTAAAAGAGAAACAGTCTAGGTGACAGGGTCCTTTTGTCAGAGAAAATTCACCAAAGGTATGCAGGTGCCCCTCCTGGGCTGACACAAAAGTACTCACAGTTTCTGAAGTTGTCACAGGCAGCTTCACTAGACAGACTGGGGTGAGGGGATTGCCCCTGAACCCTGAAGATCACCCCCATCCCTCCTGGGATGGGGCAAAGGAAAACCCACTTGGCAAGGTCTCCACCACTTCAATCACTGTCTTCTATGTTCTTCTTGTAGGGTGAGAACAAACTACCCAAACCTAGAACAGTAGCTCTCTGTCAGAGCTGGGTGAGGAGCTGCACAGCAAGCTTCAGCCTCCTCAGGACTCTTTCAGCTCTCAACTCAACATTCTAAAGCTATCTCCCTAAAGCTGGCAACAAAGTGTGGCTTATGCTGCTGTGAGAGTTCTAAGATTACAATCACCCTCCAGCTCAGCTGAGACTGAAACCAGAGAATGACAGTGTGAATCCCATTTAACTTGCATTTCACTAGCTGCCTTTCCCTGCCTGCCACTGGTTCTAACTGAGATTCTAGTAACCCCTGGGGACAAGGGGGTTACAGATGTAACTGGTAAAACCATAAACAACAAACATTAACAGTGCCCACCCTCCAACAGCAACACATCTGTACAGGGACCCATCTCCCCACTGATACCAGTGTGCCCCTAGAGTGCTGACTGGGTACACAGACGGCATATGATGCAGGCCTGAAATGTGCAGCTGGGTGGCTGGCGGTGGTGCACTTTTTAATAAAAATAGTAGCCTGTTGGCAAACTTTATAAAGATCTCCAGGTTAGAGCAAAACCTATGAATTTACTCACGCTCTGGGAAATACCTGTCAAGATGACTTTTAGGCTGGAAGATGAACCTTACTCTGACGTACAGCTCTAGGAACTCTGGCAGCTTTCAGGGCTTTTTAGGTTGGGATGCAGCTGGGTCTGCCTTTCTTTGTGTAGTTTTCAGGATCTCTTGCAGCTCTCTGGAACTTCTGGATGAACCAGTCATGGGGCCAGGGGCCAGACACTTCACCCACCAATCCAGGCTTCCTGCCCTCGGGGTGGAGTGATAAGCGGTGCCTGGTTGTGACACTGCCAGACCAAAGCTACCAACTGTCTGCTGTCTGGTCACCTTCTCCTGGGCTCAGAAACTCAGGCTGTAAATGGCATCAGCCACACTGCAGGCCATCAAATGTGGCACAAAGTTCAACAGTAACACAGTCTCTGGGTATCCTACCAGGTTGTAGAAGGAATTTGTCTCTCAGATTCAGCTCTAAATGCTCAAGTTTTGAAATAAAAAAAAAAAGTATTTACCTTTTTACTGGCTTTCCAGATGCTGGAAACTAATCATGCTTTCCCTATGCTGTTGACTGTGAAAGCCCCAGGTAGGCCTCCAAACTTTCTTCAGAGACACAGCAGAGCCTCCTCTCACTCCAGAAGCTCCCAGACAGCTGCCTTGACTGGGCACCCACCCAGACCTCGAGGGAGCAATTCAGTCAATGTCACAGTTTGTCAATCAGGCTGTCAATCCTCTTAATCAATATGCAGAACATCCATTTAATGTCCAATTGGCTAAGGGAAAAGGCACCAGTGCATTGTCCTTATCTCTTCTTAGAAATCCCCTTTTTGTAGTCTTTATTTACACAGTGCAGCCTCAGCAGCTCTTTAAGATACAGTGACCAAAAGCACTTTCTTCAAGTTCACATTTCATTTTCTCCCTCAGTGTGTCTCCATACCCTGCTTAAGTCATTGGAGTCCCAGGGGTCAGAACACACAAAGGAAACACTTGCTGAGCCACCTGGGCAGCTTTAATATTAAGCACCACAGTGCTATCAGGAAAGTGCGAGCAGAGTTGCCAGCTCACACGTTTGAGCAGGCACCAGCTGAACATGCACACAAAGAGTCATCTGGCACGTCACAGCTTGCTCAGCGCTAGCTGCACTGTAACACCAAACTGGAAGGTTTAACTTTTTTACACCAGGCTCCTCCAGTCTCCCAGAGAAAAACACTGCTGGTGATGCATAGGCACCCTTACCAAAATATCCTCGGAAAACTGTAGCATTACCATTTGTCCACCATTTCCATACCATTGTAAATTCCACTGCAGTACCATTGTACCCCCTTGACTGGTAACACATTGTTTCAGTTCCATTGTGCAACCATTGTTGCCATTGTGGCCATTGTGGTACCACATGGATAGTGGTATCACAATGAGAATGTGTGCATACATGGTACCACAATGGCTCAAACACACACCATTGTATTCCCACTGCTGTTGGTAACACAATGGATTTGTTTCAATTCCATTGTATTACCACTGCTGTCACTGTGGTACCATGTACTGCAGTGGTAACACAGGGGCGATTTCCATGTCCAATGGTAGCACAATGAGCTGTCATTGCAACACCATTGAAATTGGTCTCACAATGGATTTGTTTCTATTCCATTGCCATACCATTGGTGACACTGTAGTATCATCTGTGTGCAATGGTAGTGCCGTGGTGCTCGGAGGGGGATGCTGGTAGCTCAATGGCGATATTGCACTACCACTGATATTGGTAATCAGGGGGCACCACGTTAGTACAGTGGTTCTGATGTGGTATGACATTGACCACTCGAGATCCTCCTCCCATCCATGACATCAGACTGACATCGGGTCCTCCCCCAGTTCTCACCCCTTCCCGCATGCCTCTCACACCCTCCACTTTGGCTCCCCATGCCTGTCTCCCTCCTCACCAGCTCCCACAGAACTTAGGTCTGCAGCTGCACAATAAGGACCACACGTGTAACAGTTTTGCTCAGTCATAATAATTTTTGATCAGTACTTTTGGTGATGCTAAATCATTATCTATCATTATTGATCCAATACCCGAAGCCGCCATAAACCATAACTTTTCTTTCACTGCTGATGATGTTTTGTTTTTATCATGATTAATCATAGTTAATCAATACCTGATGCAGATTATTGGCAGCCAATCAGAGTCTGCTTCACAGATCATACTTGGTCATAGGCATTCACAAAAAAATTAATAAATAAATAAATAATACCGCCAACAGCTTAATCTGGTTCAGTTTCAGTAAAAGTGAAGCAGTAATTCCTCACATCCATCTTACTCCCACCTTGAGCTTCATCACATGCCCCATGGTCCTTTTTCCTATTTGAAGGAGCCCCCCCCCCATACCCTGTTCATCCTTGTAAGGTACTTGTGGGTCTCCATCATGTCCCCTCTCTTTCAGGGTTTACATGTGGAGATCCCCGTCGCCTCACAGGGCTTTTGCCACAGCCCATGTACAATTTTGGTTGGCCTTTATACTGCCTCCACCCTATGGCCTTTCTAAGGTGCAGCCTCCAAACCTGGACACAGTACTCAAATTGGATCTCACTAATAAGAGATTACTTGCAACACCACCACCTCCCTCCTCCTGCTGAATATACCCCTCCCTATGCAGCCCCAGCATCCTCCTAGCCCTACCCACTGCTTTGTCACACAGCCCAGCAACTTTAAAATCATAATAACCCCAAGGTTCTCCCCTGCTTAGTGATCATCAGTACCACCCCAACCCTATAAAGCAGCGCCTGGTTTCCTATGCCCTAGGTGCACAATTCTGCATTTTGTCATTGAAGCCCAACTGCCATGATCTTAACCACTTTTTGAGTTTCTCCAAGAGACATGTGCATGCTCTCTTCTTCCTTCTTAGTACCCACCCTACAGATTTTGGTATTGTCTGCAAAAAGGCATTCCCTTCTCTGCCAGTTTTTCTGCAATGTCACTTATGAAGACACTGAAGAGGATCTGTGCCAGTACTGAGCTGAGCTGCTCACTGTCCCATCACTGTAATGAGTGCCATTAACCATCACCCTCCAACACCTTAACCTCTACTACTGTTTTTTTTCAACCTGCATCTCTGGTCGCCCCCTCCCTTCTGTTCAGCTACCACAACACCATCACTCTGGCATCTGCCAGGACTTGCTCCACCATAGAATGAATCCAATATGTGGAGGAGGTGCCTAGGTAGTCAGGATACATTTTCATGTTCTTCCATCCCCTAGAACATAAGCGACAAGGGCGCACAAACACGTGCGGAGACATGTGTGGCGCAGCACCAGTCAATGTCTTGGCCCACCCATGAGCTGCTCCCGCCTGCACTGCCTCTTGTGGTCACTCAATTGGCAGTACTACAGCTGAGCTGGCTGTCCTCCTACCCCAGAAGAGAGCCTCTTGTATATCAGTTGATCCTCCTCCGCTTCCCAGAGAGCCCTTGACGCAAGCTCATTCCTGAACTAAGGTCACCTCCACCGCAGGCCATAGCGCTACTGTTGAGCCAAAGGGCCGACATGTTAACCAGTTTCTAATTAATTTTACCACTCTGGATCCCTCCTAGGCTGATCAATATCTTTAGCCTCACCCAACCCCCCCCAACAGTCAACCACCCTTCTCTTTGCTAGATCACCCTTCCAGGCACCAGACTATCCTCCATGCAGCTGGACAACCGTTCTAGCCCCAGCCTCTCACATGAGGAGCAACCTCTCTGGAGCTAGAGCACCAAACAGGCTCCGGACCAGCCACTTACCCAACCAGCCACCCTCCCTACCTCTGGACCAGCCTCCAACTACATTCTATACAACCTCCATGTAGCTGGATCACCACCCCAAACCTCCATTCTAACAGACCACATATCTGAAGCTGTCCCTCCAAAGCCCTGGACCAGCAGTCCCCCACCCAACCACTCAAACCTACAGCTAGATCCACCAGAAGCCCCATACCAGCCTCACCATCCAACCACCCATCCTGCAGCTGAACCTCACTTCCAACCTCGAACTAGCCCCACCACCACCAGCCACCATCCCTGCTGCTGGCTCACTCTTTTATGCCCTGGACTAGCCTCCCCCAGCAGATGACCCTTCCTGCAGCTGGACCCCTGTGTTTATCCCCACCCACAGACCAGCCCCCCTTCCCTCTACAGGTTGATTAACCTCGCCGGAGCTGGACACCCTTTCCAAAAGCTGGACACACCCTCCTTCCAGAGCAGAACCTCCCCCTGGCCACCATCCCTAAACCTAGACCCGCCGATCACCCTTCCACAACCATGTACCCCGTACTTCTGAACACAGTAGTAAAAAAAAATACATTACACTAACATATTGCAGTTGCAGTGTCGGTGGCTCAGCAGGTAGCACACTCACCTCTGAGGCTGGGAGATCAGAAGGTTGTGGGTTCCATTCTCACACCAGGCAGTGGGGTTAATATCCCAATACTGATGCTGTAGTGCAGCATGAGGGGGGTGCTGCACTCCTGAGGCGTCGTCTTTTGTATGAGATGTTAAACTGAGGTCCCAGCTGCCTGTTCTGGTGGTAGTTCAGGTGGATGTTAAAGATCCCATGGCACTTCTCGAAAAGAGTAAGGGAATTTTTTCCGGTGCCCTGGCCAAATTTCCCCCCATACACTAAAAATACCACCAACAGCTTAATCTGGTTCAAGGTCAGCTGGCTTTCATCTGTATCCCCCTTCCTCCGGGTTGTGCCTGAAAACAGGCAAGAATCTGTCTAATGTACTTAGCCGGTCAACAAAAAATAAATATAAAATCAAATTTAATGCAGTCTTCAGCAAAAGAAAAAAAAAAAGGTACACTGATCCCCAGATTACAAAATGGATTAACACATGCAACTATTAAATACAAATATTAAATGCAAAAAAAAAAACAGTTCCCTCACAAACACACTCAGATATCTGCAGTAAATAATTATTCCTTTATCTGCAGGCAACTCCAGATTTTCTCAAATTAAAAAAGTTGGAATCTTTTCTCTGTAAATATAGTTAAATAGATTACTGAATGGATTCACACAGAACATGCATTCTGAATTTGCTCATTTATACGATCTTCCTGCTAATCCCCTGCCCCACTACTTTAAAGCAACTAAATCAGTAAAAATTCCACAAATAACAAGTAATCTAGAGGCACAATGCATACTACACACTTTAAAGGGGGGATCTGATTGAAAATAAACTGTGTATTTCAAAGTTTAGCCACGAGTTCAGAGCAGAGAAAATGTTTTCATGACAAAACATCGATAGTGAAACCTGCACAGCATTTAATTTAGAAAAAAAAAAAACTGAGTGATCCTCTTACTGTATTTAACATTTCAGGGAGTTAAAAAGCTGTACTTTTTAAACATAAGCTCTTACCTTAACATGTAAATCTTAGCTGCAGGAAACCCCAGTTGTTCAAAATTGGAGACCACAGAGTACTCGCGTAGTTTCATCAAACTGGACACAGACAGGAAGTGTAGTTCACTGACTGAGTAGACTTATGGAAAATGTAGTTAAGTATAGACTTTTAAAGAGACACTGCCAACTTTTTTTTGCATCATATTATTTCTAGGTAAAAACCCACATTTTATGATTGCTTACCTTCTCTAAAATTCATTGGTGTTGCTGGTTGTTTTATCTGTCTCCTTGCTTAGTAGAACTGAAATGCATGGTGATGTACCCAACCTTGATTGGCTAATTTAAATCCTAAAACTACTCCGCTGTCTGTAATCTTCATTTATGATTCAGTAGTATTAAAAAAAATTGTACTTTGAATAGCATTACAGTTTGATAGAGCTGTACTAATGTCTTAGCATTCTTGATCGAGCAAAAGTTATTGTAAAAGAAGTGATCATACTAAGGATCATACTCAGGTAATGAAGGAGCTAGGAGGCTAATGAAGCCCATGTATGTTCCTATTATCTACAGTGCATAATAATAAAGGTTGTGCCCCATGATCAGAATGAAAATTAACATGCTTGTATATAAAACAAACGGAAGTATCGAAAAGTCTTCATTTATCATTCAAAAGTATTCAATAATGTGTAGTTCTAAAATCAGTGTATAATATTCATTTAGTAATAAATTTGCTTTAAAAAAAATTACAGTTGAACTTCTTAGAATTAAGTATTCCTACAGGCAGTAGTCTTCTGATGATTACAGACCATTAAAAATGACTAAACTTAGCCTTAAAAGATGAATTAATTACTGCTTTAAGACTAAATTTAGTATTCCACTTTGGTGAGGGAACAATCCTTTGATACCACCATCTACCCCACTCCCTCCCACATCACCACACCTTGGCCTTACTCCAGGCCATAACGGTTACTGTACCAGCTTCTTGTTCTTATCTCAGCTCAAGGGAGCCCCCCCCCCTCCGAAACTACTAGGCACCTGTGTCTGTGTGCTGCTGTACTGTGTGATTACCTCTTTTTAGTGCCCCAGAGTTCCAAAATCTGAATGCACCCACCCAGACCCAGCTCAACAGCCCCCACCCCAGCCTGGCAGCAGCCCAACCAGCTGCTGTGCAACTGCAGCACTTACTTTTTTTGTTCAGTCAGTCGAGTTGACTCCTAAAGTTCCTTGTTGTTCAGTCTGAACTGAAGAAGACTCAGGACTCCTCTGACTCATTCACAGGCTGCAGCAGTGCAGCTGCCAGCAAGCCAGCAGTGACTCCCCTTCCCCAAGCAGGCCCTGATCAGTCCTCTGGCTCCTGCTCCATCCTCTCTCCTCTGTCACGCACCTCCGTGCTGGCCGAGTTCGACTTCCACTCCAATGACACCGATATCCACAGACCTCACTACCACGGTCCCACTGAGTCCCCCCAGGCCCCCAATGATTGTCCAATCGAAAATCAACCTCAAGCCAAGTCTTAAGAGGCTTCGATAAGGCAAGTCAGTGCCCAATGGCTGGAAGTGCAGCTTCTTGAATTTATTTTCACCCCCGTTTTGGTGTTGGATCTGGTTGGGTTGAGGTCTGGAGTCACGAACAAACAGATGAAAAAAATGAACAACAACGAGCAACTCACTTACAGAGCCACAGGCAGGCAAGGCAGCTCAACTCAAGTCACAGCAGCAGGCCACTTCTCTTTCACTCCCGCTCTCTTTAACGTCCCGTGGTGAGTCAGGTTGTCCTGTGCATGCGCGCAAAAGCTCAAAGCCGCTAAGGATCTTGGGGCAGTGTTTTTTTTTAAATAGTGTCGGGGGCAACCACAAAATACAACACAATAGGAGCCCCATATGAATAGGAAACAGGACAGGAAATTTTACCATTTGGAATAGTGAATGAGGGTTACCTGGCCCCAAAGTTTTTTTTTTGTTGTTTATTCTTCTGTTTCTACGTATTTAATGTATTGTTTATGGGTAATGCAATCATAGAATGCAGTTTGGTGCGGTGGTTTAAGGCTCTGAGCTGCAAATCTGGAGACCAGGGTTTGAATCTCACAACCTCCACTTGTATACTATGTGACCCTAAGCAAGCCACTTAACTTCCTTGTGCTCCCAGGTTCCACCTGGAAGCAAGCTTCAGCTTAGTGTGCCTCTCCTGGTTAATTGATTTTTCCCATTAAATTAGTATGACATGTATAATTGTGTTTTCCACTACCCTCTCCCCCAGGACACACCGGGAGATGAGCAACTTGTTTGTTCAGTTTGCTTTTCCTGGTGAAACTTTTCAATAAAGAAATAAAATAAATAAATGTGTTCAGAAATAAGCTCCGGGGGTGAGTTAGGTTAAGTAAAACCCAGAGTATAAAGTGAGAGTGTCCAGGGTGATAAAGGTGGCTATAGCCAAGTGGCAAACAGTAGTCAAGCTAGTGTTGTGAAATTGTAGAATTTACTGATTTAAAGTGCTCTTGGGTATCAGTTTTGGTCAGGAGCAAGGAGAAGGGAGTGGACCAGGCAGTTACCCACATGACCAGCATAGTTGCCACAGCCCTAGCCTGTTATCCACCCCAGCAGCATAGTTGCCACAGCCCTAGCAAAGGGCTAGTAACCTAAGTAACTGATCCAGAGACCCCCTATAACACTAGCCTGACTACTGGAGGCTACTTGACTACTAGTTACCTGTATCACCTTGGGGCACTCTGACTTTATAATCTGTTGCTAAAAAAAAACTCTGGGACAGCTAGCAATTATTCACTAGCCCAACTGGCTAGTTTGGCTATAACTGGGGCTTTACTCTACCCTTGTTCCTTCTAGCACCCTGTTTACTATCTAATTCAGGGCCTGCCTCCCAACTGCGCCATTTCCGATAGCTACTTAATTTGAATGCTGCCCACCCCTGTGCTCCATTTAGGAGCATGAGTTAAATAAATTTATGTAATTTTGAATAAGGCTACCATCTCACCATATGCTGCCTTCCTGGACTGATTTTAAGTACATTTACATAGATCCACCCTTGGTAGTCCCTTGCCCAGACCACACTAACATCCACAGCCATTCTTTACTGTATTGCACCCACTGTGTGCAAAGAAACATATTTTTTTTATTTCAGTATTAGTTCAGATGGACAGTGCCTGCTTTATAGCACTGTCACTGACTTACTGCCCCAGAAGTTGAGGAGACAGGAGGTGGCTTAAGTGTGCACTGGGATGCCCTGCTGGCTGCAGGTAGGTGGGAGGTCTTCCCTTGATGGGTAGCTGGCTCTCCTGATGCTCGTTCATCTAATGATGCTTTCCCACTTGTGGGGGTCACCGCCAAGGGACTAGCATTTACTTTTTCTTTACCAAAAAAAAACAGACGGGACTAAACAGAACCCACACTGCGGCTGCCAACTGCTGATCTTGGGGACTGCCACAACTATTTGACCACTGACACTGCTGGGACCACTGAGATTGACACAAGGCTGAGAGAAGGACTGCAGGTACTGCTCTTTGTTCTAAATTTACTTCCCTGTGTCCCCTCTCCCTTCTGCCATACTTTATTCATGTTTTTTTTGTCTTCTGGGCACCTGACATCCCTGACTGTTCTCCTTCACAGTCAATTCAAACTCCCCCAATGGCCATTACTGACCACTCTCAGTAATGACCCTGGCATTCGGGATGTGGAGTCCCTAACAACCAGCTGTCCAGTGCAAGCTGGACCTTACTGTAGATGTGATACTGGCTTGTGCCACTTTCACTGGGCAGGCTGCAATAAGAAGAAAAAAACTTTTAAACTACAGACAAGCACTTTATTTTTATGGGGCTCCTATCACTATGTTCACCCCCCTTTGCAACCTAAACTATAGGGGGCACCTGGGGCACCTTACTGGGGCTTGCTGGCATCAACTGAGCTTGCTTGCGACCCCATCTTAAGAGATATTACACTCCTGCCTTTGCCGCCCACCAAAACATACTCAGAAATTAAACCACCTCTAAAACGAGATGCTGTCATAGCTCCCCTCATTTTGATGACTGCTTCTTCCTCATCTTAACACAAAAGTAACGGTCCTCTTCATGAGCTTCTGGCAGGAAGT
Source organism: Neoceratodus forsteri (assembly GCA_016271365.2). Taxonomy (NCBI): domain Eukaryota; kingdom Metazoa; phylum Chordata; order Ceratodontiformes; family Ceratodontidae; genus Neoceratodus; species Neoceratodus forsteri. Next base: position 1,406,504,117 of record CM028130.1, on the reverse strand, counting down.
GACATACCACACTGATTTCCATTCCTACTGGCCTGGTACCTGGTCTGAGCCAGGACCATTTGCTGTTGCTACTCAAATATCGAGAACATAATGTCATTAAAATGAATGGGCCTATATATGTTTCAATGGGACCATTCATTTCAATGACAATTTTTCTGGTCATTTTGTGCTGGACTAGTGAAACTCCTGTTGGGTTGGTGGATTTTTCTAATCATTATCCCTGATGGCTAGTGGCTGAAAAAGTTAGTTTCGACACCTGTGACACTCTGTAAAATCTCTAGCACTGCAGTGCAGGATGGCCACATGAGTAGAGGACTGTCCCATACCTCTCAACAGTCTCTTAGTAATGTGTCCCTCATTTTATCCCTCAGCATTGCTGTGTCCCTCCCTGTAAATGTTGTTGCCACACAGAGAAGGTACTGTAGCAAAATGTTAGTCTTCAGCTGTGGGGGTCCAGCTGCAGGGAGGGGGTCCAGCTTCAAGGTGGGGAGCCAGCTATAGGGAGCCAGATCTGAGGAGACTGATCACATACCTATTAACTGTCCCTCATTACAATATAGCATCATGGCACCAAATGCAGGTATCTGGACTTCTACTGTAATGGATACAGATTCAATTATGGCTTGAACTCCCCATCCCTAATCAAGTAACTAATTCATGGGTACTTTATGATCCAGGTGAGGGAACCTATTTGGAGATACTGATTCTGGAGAGTGGATGAGAAGTACCTGTAAAACAGAAGGTTACACAGGAGTCAAAGGGGACCCATAGTTCTTAGGGAAACGTAGTACAAATAGATAATAAATAACACTATGCTCAATGGCCATTAATATATTGCCACAACATGACTGAATTTTCATGGCAATGAAAAGCTCATTGCTCAGTTTTAATGGTTATTAAACATGCCATTAAAATAGCTTGATACAAAATATAAGTGGCATACCATACCCATTAAATATTTAATGGATACCTGTCATGGTTAATTAATGGCATGGATGAGTAAAATAATAGGTTTGCACCCATGAAACATCAACAATTAATGGAAATTTAATTAATGAAATAAAAACTGGCCATTAAAAAAGGTGATACAAAATGTAATGGTGAAAATAAATGAGTTTGCATGAAAATAATGGAAAAGTAATGGAATTTAATGGAATTTTAATGGATTTCAATGCAGTGATGACATCCCATTCAATTTGGGAACTTAACTGAGGGTTGTTATTGTGATTTTCATATAATATTTTTCATTATCAATGTATGTTTCATTTTGTATTTCTTTCAAACTTTGTTTGATTTTGATGTGTACCATGTATATACCATAGTGGTATCAATTTTCTAGATGCACTGATGCCACAGTGATACCACATAAGCTTGGGATTATATGAGCACCAATTTGCTCCTCTAATGTAATACCCTTGTGGTAACAATACTATTACCACGGTGGTACCAACAAAGTATTGGTGGTATATAGAAAACAGTTTCGTACTACCATTGTGTTATCATTGGGCACCATAGGGCAATTTAGAGTCCCACATGAAAGTGGACTCAAAATTATGTAATGCCACTGTGCTACCATTGCTCATTTACCAGTCTGGGCAACCTGCCAAAATTGCCACAGGGATGCCACTGAGCCATGGCACTACCACTGAGGCCAGAAAACTGACTGGGTTGACACCATTGTACTACCAGACTACCACTGGGTAGTACCATTGCTCAGTTTCAGGCATACCCAGGTATTGCCATTGATAGAACACTGTGTTGCCATTGCAACACATTTGGTAAGGGCGGGGGCATCACCAGCCGGAAAAGAGAGTTCATAATTCCACTGTACACGACATTAGTGAGGCCTCACCTGGAGTACGGTGTCCAGTTCTGGAGGCCTTACTACATAGGGATATAGACAGGGTGGACACAGTTCAGATGAGGGCAACCAAGATGGTACAGGGTTTGCATCACAAGTCCTACAAGGACAGGCTGAAGTACTTGAATATGTACTTCCTGGAGGAGAGAAAGGAGAGGGAAGATATGATAGAGACATACAAGTATCTCACGGGGAGGAACAAGGAGCAGGGAAACACTATTTTCCAGAGGAAGAGATGCTTCAGAACTGGGGATCATGGAATGAAATTGCAGGGAGGAAGGCTTAGAGGTAATGTGAGGAAATAATTCATCACAGAAAGGGTGGTGGACAAGTGGAACTCCCTGCCAGAGAAGGTGTGGGGGGCTTTAACAATTACAGGATTCAAGAATGCATGGTATAGGCATCAGAGGATCCTAGCAGCTGGGGGAAGGGGACAACCCAGTTCAAGAGAAGCTTGAAGAGGCAAAATTACATGTATAATTGGGCAGACTAGGTGGGCCAAAGGCCTTTATCTGCTGTCAGTATCTATATATCTTTGTAACAGGCACACTGGGGCCAACAGGAGCAATAAAAAGGTGACCAAGGACCAGGACTGCTGAGACCAGATGACTGGGAGGCAGACCAGATAAGCCCCACTCATGGGAGGGGTTATATGTATAAAGCTTTATCTATGTGTAAGCCTCCCCTCCTTGTGGGAGGAGAGCTTACTAGCCCCTGGCTATCCCCCCAGTGCAGGTAGGAATTACAGGTGCCTTGGGGTTCCTTTTTGGTGCTTCTGCCACTAGGAAGCAATACTTCAGGAGTATTTAAGCTATTTAAGCCCCTGGATTAGGTTTGAAGGGAGAGAGAGAGAGAGAGAGAGAGAGAGAGAGAGAGAGAGAGAGAGATGGAGGTTGGCATTCTGTGAGCAGGGCAGATCTGGGGGGGATGCCCCTCCCCCCAGCTTAGGCAGGTCAGCTCAGTAGTGGCAGTGTGCCTGTCCATTTTTGGGGTCTCCATGGAGGGGGCAAGAGCAGGCAGAAGTGGTTGTTGGATCCGGGTATATTTTCTATTCTTCCCCCTTTGGGGTGGCAGTGCTCATGCAGCTGTACCAGCAGGACCATTGGTTTGAAGGGAGCTAAGGCCCAAGGGGATCATCCAAGTATGCTGCAGGCAACGGGGGGCCTGAATCCCAGAACAAGGTAAGGTTACTGGGTTGATGGGGCTGCTGTGATGGTGGCAGAACCATAACAGGGGTCATCAGTTGGTGGCATCACCAGTGTATACTGTCCCATGTGGCATGTTGGCCCTAGGAGCAAGTGTGGAGGGGAGGAGCACAGCCTTGGACTCGTTGGGGCCTGCCATAACCATGTCTGGGGCAGGTCCCAGAACCTACCACGCCCGTGTCTGGTGTAGGTCTTTAGGCCAAAAGAGCTGTGGATTCCTCCGGGAAACTGGTTGGGGAAGGAAAGGAACCACCGCACTGTTTTGGGTTGCTCAGCTCAGGGGAGAGCTCTAGTTGGGAAGGCATCAGAAAATCTAGCTGCACCATTTAACAGGATTAAGGAAGGTAACGTGGAGGTGAAAGTTTTGCGAGAAGTCATGGAGGCAAGGCTGCTCAGTGCCCTGAGAGGTATCATGACTCGGATGGCATTTGGAAGAGTAAATTACTCTCCTGCAGAGAGAACTTTTCAAGGGACAAGGTTATGGGAGGTATAACAAGAAACATTAGGTTTCTGTGGAAGAAGTTCAGTACATACCAGGGTCGCAGGTTCTATCCTTTAGTCCTTAAATTCTGTTCAGAGTCTGATGTACACTGATAAGAGATCTGTACCTAATCTGTGCTGCCTCTTTTGCTAAGCTGATGCCTTGTTAGCTCCATGTAGCTGTGTTCAAAGCAGTTGTTAAGTCAGTTAGCTCCTGAGCCCAGAAATCATTTTAGGTGCTAAATTTGCTTCATGTTTTGCTATTCCGGAGCCGGAGTCTTTGCTTTCCATATAAATATTGATGAACTGACTGTGTTTATTTTTTAACCTGAATAAATTTCTCCATTGTTCTGATGGCTGGCCTCTATAGAAAGTGTTCCACTTGGCCTTCTAGGTTCTGGAGTGGTGAAAGAGTGGAGGAAGCAGTTCAGCAGTTCCTGCTCCATTGTGTTCTGCTGGGGAGTTAAGATCTGCTCGGGAGGGATGAGAATCATCCTACTCAGGGGGAAGACATCTGTAGGTAGGAAGAACTCTATCTTGTTTGTTGCTCCAGCTGTTATTCAGAAGATGTTTCAGGATGGCACTTTGGTCTGGGCCCCATTCTCCTTTTCACCATCAGGAACCCCTAGACAGTGGGGAAGGGGGGCTTACAGATGTGGGGGCTCATTTGGGATGTGTTTCCTGTACCCTAGCAGGGTTATACCCCCCAGTTGTGGACCTGGAGGGGTCAGCAGGATCGACTGGTCCAGGCCTTGGATGTGTTGTACAGTTATGGTGGTGGTGAGGCCTGCTTGGAATTCCTAGGCCTCTTGCTGTCCCTGAGGCACCTCTGCTGTGGAAAGGCAGTCCCGTGCATGCACTCTAGGGTCTCGATTGGCTGGTGGTGGAGTGTGCCGAGGGGAGACATTGTGGAATTACCATTTTACGGATTCCACTGATTACACATGAGAACAGTAATGGGAGAGCAGCAGAGCACAGTTTGAAGGCATTAGTCATCCGGACAGTGCTAAAGGAGAAGTTGCAGTGTAAAGGTGTTTCTGGTGGTGATGTGAGACATACTGGAAGATTTTACTCTAAAGGACGAACCCCAGGCAATGATTCCTGCTTCCCTGCTTACATGGCTCTGTATTTCTGTAGGGAGGGGGCAAGCTGAAGACTGATGTATTCAATGTGGGTATCGAGCAGAGGGAGTTGAGAATTCAGATTTGTTCGTATGCTCCAGTGCTGCTCCTGGAAGCATCTTTGAGGGCACACCTTTTATATTCCACTGAGAATATCCTGCAAGCATGTCCATGGGTACAGCATTCTTGCTGTCCCAGGGTAGTGTGGGTAGCCAGAAATGCCTGCACCAAATTGGTAAGGTTGGAAAAACAACAGTTCTTCCAGTCAGCCCTGGAGGCAAACAAAAACTGTTCCACCAATTTTTGGCAGATACTGAGAGAGAGTGAAGGACATTCCCCTGCCACCCTGCTACCAGCTAAAATTGTGGTAAATAACACCTAACACCTCCTACACAGATAGGTCCAAGATCTTGGATCAGCTCAATAACCACTTTGCCACTGCAGGCCTCACATTTGACACGTCACCTGTTAGTAAACTGAGCACCACAAGCACCACCAGCATAGCTACTAGACCAACCATAGCCCCCCCCCAACTGACCACCCCCTCTTCAAGTTCCAGCCAGTCTCCTACAAACAGGTGGAGGACCTGCCCCTCTCACTGGACACCAAAAAGAGCTCTGGTGCCGATTCGCTTGAACCCTTCTTCTTAAAAGCAGGTTTTTATTATCTGGCAGCTCCAATTGCCTGTCTCTTTAACAGCTCATTATCCCAAGGGGAATTGCCACCTAGTTGGAAAATGCGCACATTATCCCCCTGTTCAAGTCAAGAGACCCCACTGACTTGAACACTTATAGGCCTGTTTCATTGCTTCCTGTTTTATCCAAGCTACTTGAAAAAATTGTAAACTCTTAATTAAGGGAGTACTTGGATAGTGAGAAAATCCTCAATCCAGTCCAATCAGGTTTCAGATCCAAGCACAGTACTGTGTCTGCTCTTGCCAAAGTGTCAAATGACTGGCTAAAAGCCCTGGACAGTAAACAGCACATACATGCACTCTTAATTGACGTCAGCAAAGCATTTGATACGGTTGATCTTTCCATACTTCTTGATTCCCTGAGTAGCATCGGTCTAACCTCTGCAGCAGTAAAGTGGTTCCGCTGCTAACTCACAAATCGTAAACAGCAAATTAAAGTCCAAGGGGAATTCTCCCCACTAAAATTACTGCCCCGAGCATTCCACAAGGTTCCATTCTGAGACCTATCCTCTTCGCCCTTTACATCAACCGCATTAACTCTGACCTGGTTGCTGGAAACGTTCATCTCTTCACAGATGATACAGTCCTCTACACGACCAACCCCTCCTTGGACACTGCGTACAAGGAGCTACAGCAGGATTTTATCACCCTTCAGCACAACCTGCTGAATTTAAAGCTCTTGTTAAATGCAAAAAGCAAAAGCTATGATTATCTCTCCATCCCACAATACGGGGATACCTGGAACCCCACAGATTATTACCCTCCTTAATGAACCACTAGAGCTAGTGGATACATTTAAATATCTGGGAGTCTGGTTGCATAACAAACTCGCCTTTGGTGTACATCTAAGCCAGTTAACAAAAAAGCTAAGGCAGCGCCTCGGTATTTTCTACCGCATAAGATGCCTACTCACCCTGGAAGCTAGAAAGCAGCTGGTTCAAACAACCTTTCTTCCCCTGATTGACTACACCGACTTCCTATAAAGCCATTGCCCCCAGTATGCGCTCCAAAAGCTGGATACACTATCATAGCGCATTGAGATTTGTTCTTGACTTGCCCTTGCAGATTCATCACTGCTCATTGCACCAAGCATTAGATTGGTCATCCCTCTCCACAAGGAGGCAAATAAACACCCTCATGTGGCTATTCTGGGTTTTTCCCAACAAACTACCACCCTGTATCTGTGACCTGTTTGAATGTTCAAAGGGTGCCTATGGACTAAGGAACTCCTCCTTTGTTCTCCTTAAGCTGCCACGAACAAGGATATGTCTTGGCTCAACTGCCATTAGCTCCTTTTTACCAGCACTTTGGAATAACATGCAAAAATTACATAAAATCTCCCTGCTGCCCAGCCATTTTATATTTAGGGGGCTGCTCTAGAGGCCTGAAAATGGCGTGTGATTGTTTCAGGTAAAGCCTTACCCCGCTCAACTGAGTCCGTTAACCTCTGTAATCCTGGGCCGCCTGTTTCCAGTGTCAGCCAGCACCCCTTTATGGCAACCAATCCCCCCCCACCTCCCCCCTCTCATCAATTAGCTTTGCAGGGGGCCTCATTCTATTAGGCTGCCCTATTTTTCCCTCTCTACTATGTATCTGATACCCTTTCTTCCCACTGCCCTTCTCTATGTCCCTTCCTCCTTCCTCTCCTCACTTGTACTCTATAAGCCACAACCCGTATTCGCTGCACTTTAAATGCCAATATTTGCACTTGTTTTACATGTCTGATTCATCCAAGTGCTGAGTTTGTATATTGTAACAGCCTGTACCAATGTCTATTTTGTATGAAGTGTTGTCTACTGTAAGCAAAAGTGTCCTCTGTGTCCAGGACCATCTTAAAAATGAGCTTTCTCAATGATGTAACTGCCTGGTTAAATAAAGTTTGATTGATTGATTGATTAAGTGTTGATGTTGGTACTGGAGCCAAGCTTGAGTTGCAAGAGATTGGAGAGGCTATTGAGGAGGTAAAAGTGGGGTCCCCATATGTTAAGGTGGAGGTGGTAGAGGAAGTGAAAGAGGGTGGCAAGGGGGGACATAGCCATCTGCCCAGCTCCTTCTCACTGGCTGTTGGCTATCTTCATGGGAGAGGCAGGGGCCTGCAACTGGCACTGGGGGATTCTCCAGGGCCCAGGGGATCTCCCGCAGGGTCCCTGCTTGGTGACAGCATACCCACAACTCCAGCAGAGACAGAAGCCCCTCCATCGGTGCGTCCTAACCCTGTAATCAGGATTGGAGCTACTGGAGTAAGAGTGTGACAGGAGGAAATCTGGGATGAACCTGCTCCTGATGTTTCTGAGGGACCTCTCAAGAGGTAACAATTTTCTGACCACGAGATACAGCGCACTGTCCCTAGATCTTTTCATCGCCCCGCCATCACATTACCCGATAAAACCCAGTGCCTGGCTGTGCAGTCTAAGGCTTTGAAAGAGCGCATTATTTATTTATTATAATTTCAAATTAATATCTTTGATTCAGGAGCTCTTTTTACATAGGCTCCATGTCATGTTACGTATACATGTACAAAGTAAAGTGAAAAAGGATCAAGTATCATACATAGTGTACATAAAGAATTGCAGCTCGGAGGCCTTGTCAGGCAGATGTAAAGTTAATACTGAATATCTAAACTGAACCCAGGCATTGGACAATGTATGCCTGTCCTAATAACTAAACAGACAGTATACTAGAAATTGAGCAGAAACATAACCAGCTGTGATCAGGCATTGGTCAAAGTAAGTGTCCTAAGGATTAAGAAGACTAAACCTAATAACAAATAATTATTTCTAGCATAAAGGTTCTGTCCATACAATAAGGTAAGATACAGCCCAGAGGCATTGTCAAGGTAAGGGAGAGGAGATAAAAGGTGGGGGGGGGGCTGGGAGAGATAGGGGGAGGAGTAGCAAGGAGAAGGAGGGGTGGGGAAGTTAGAGTAAGGGTGACAAGAGGTAAAGACAGGTGATGTAGAGGACAGGCTTTCACAAGAGGCTATTGGGCTATGGATGGTCTGTTAAGGAGTGATCCAGTTAATGCTATATATCGATCTGGAGTGTGGCTGGAGCCAGGTATGGCAATGCGCACCCAGTGTCTGGGACTTGCCAGAATGGTCACAAGCTGAGCGCTGGATAAGGAGAAGGATTTGCTTGGACTACCCCACAGCAGATTACTCTTACATCTCAGAATGGTTTTAGGATATCATTGAAGAGAAGCGCAATGATTGGGTGTTTAGAGAACAACTAAACAAGCTGCAGTCCCATCCTGGAGGCTCTGGTCACCCCTTGCAGCAGCTCATTTAAAAGGCACGTGCAATGTGTTATTCTCGGCCTTGGGCTGGTCTCACGCTTTTTAAGCACTTTGCCCTTGTACAAGACTCAGCTGGCTGCAGGGTCAAATATTATGTAATAGCAAAGGACTGTTTTGGAGATGACACCACCAAGCTGGACCCTGATTATTATTTCCCCATGGGGCAGAGGTGCTGCCCTCTAGCACCCACCATCAGAACTGTGGACTATGGCCGGCCGGCGGCGCAGTGGTAGGGCTACTGCTCTCGGCGCCAGCGACCCGGGTTCAGGAATGGACTCAGGCAGCTGGAGGGCTAGTTGGGGGGAGGAGGATTGAGCGCCCAGGGGCTGCTCTCCTCCTCCAGGTGGGGTGGGATGCGGGTCCCGCTGCAATACCACCACCTGGGTGACCACGGGTGGAGGTGCAGTGAGACAGCATATTAAAAAAAAAGGGAAGGAGGATGTCTACCAGGATCCAGAGCATTAGCACGTCGCGACGTGCATCGTTCCATGGCCCCCCTTGTGTGCAGACGTCCTGTGGGCTGGGACCAGGGAAAAACAGAAGACCCTGTGCTGGACTCCTGTTGATGGGACCCGGCTGTCCTGAGATAACCCTTAACCAGGCTCCATAAATGGGGCTGGTGACGCCTTCTGAAACACAGTTGAGGTGTGAGAGGGGGACTAAAGGGGGGGTCCCTCTCCTCCCCGCCTGGGGGGTAAACCGAGGCAGGATGGGGAAAGGCTAACCAGCACCCAGAGGGAGGTATCTGGGGCAGGACTACAGGATTATGCAGCCTAGGGATCCCTGAAGAAAGGAATCTAGTACAGCGAGAAGGGGGCATAAAGAGAAAGTATAAAAAAAAAAAGAACTGTGGACTATATCAGAACTGTGAGTAGCCACCGAAACAGTGTTGAATCCTTTCAGAGTTTAAGTTGTGTTGGAATGTTGAAATGAGAAAGTAACTAGCTAAAGAAGTTGTGCCCAGGGACTGAGCAGTATGGTAGCCATTTAAAGATGTGCTTGTCCAGCAACCCTGAGAAGTTTCAAAGTGTTTGAAAATAAAATGACTTTGCAATAATCAGTGCCTCTTCAAAATGAAGGATTTGTTAATGACTTCTAACTGATTTGAACTATTAAATGTTACCAAACAGGGTGTAAGCTGTGCTCTTGTGTGAGTGAAGGGTGAATGGGAAGTGTGAGTGGTGTGAGGGAGAGGGTGGGGAGATTTAAGTTTAATTATTTTAATGGCCAAGTGACTTGGTATTAGATGAAAAAAAACATTTAAATAAGTATAAAGTTTATGAAGCCTGACACATTTAAAGTTTGTATTCAGTAGATTAGTGGGATGATTGTAGGAATCTGTGAGGTGGGGGGGTGTTTTTGGCCTCCCGGGTGGGCTTCCCAGTTGGGCTGGGGAGTATGCATTACAGGGTTCAGCTGGTGGGGGGTCCTTCCTGAGACTCTGCCCTCATTTCCAGGAGGAAATGGATTTTTAAGTGGGGTGAGAATGTAAGCACCCCCTTGCGGGGGTGCTTATTAGCTTCTGGCCATCCACCCCAGTGCCAATAGGAATTACAGGCAACTTTAGGGTTCCTTTTTGGTGCTTCTGCCACAAGTGGGCAGCACTTTGGGAGTATTTAAGCCCCTGGATTAGGTTTGAAGGGAGAGAGAGACAGAGGTCGGCTGTCTGTGAGCAGGGCAGTTCTGGAGGGGGTGCCCCTCAGCTTAGGCAGGTCGGCACAGTAGCGGCGGTGTGCTGGTCCATTTTTGGGGTCTCCATGGGATGGTGCAAGAGCAGGCATAAGCAGTCATTAGGTCCAGGTATATTTTCTATCCCCTCCCCTTTTGGGGTGGCAGTGCTCGTGCAGCTGTACCAGCAGGACCACTGGTTTGAAGGGAGCTAATGCCCGTGGGGATCATCAAAGTATGCTGCAGGCAACGCGGGGCCTGGAACCCAGAACAAGGTAAGGTTATTGGGTTGATGGGGCTGCTGTGGGGGTAGCAGGGCCACAGCAGAGGTTGCCGGTTGGTGGCACTGATGAACTTTTCAAGGGGCAAGGTTATGAGAGGTGTAACAAGTAACATTAGGTTTCTGTGGAAGAAGTTCAGTACATACCAGGGTCATAAGTCTTAAGTCCTAAAATTCTGTTCAAAATCTGCTGTATGCTGATAAGAGATCTGCGCCTAATCTGTTCTGCCTCTCTCTAAGTTGATCCTTTGATAGCCCCATGGAGGAGTGTTCAAAGAAGTTGCTAATCGAGTTAGCTCCTGAGCCCAGAAATCATTTTAGGTGCTCAGGAAATAAATTTGCATTGTGTTTTGCTATTCTGGAGTCCGAGTCATTGATTTCCATATGAAATTGATGAACTGTTTATTTTTTAACCTGAAAAAATGTCTCCATAGTCCTGGTGGCTGCCCTCTAGAGAAAGTGTTCCACTTGGCCTTCTAGATCTTCCAGAGTGGAGAAAGCAGCTTATGTTCCATTGTGTTACTGGGGCTTAAGATCTGCTCAGGGGGTGACAGTGATCCTACTCGGGGTGGGTGGGGAGACATCTGCAGGTAGGATGAACTCTAACTTGTTTGTTGCTCCAGCTGTTATTCAGAAGATGTTTCAGGACTGCACTTTGGTCTGGGCCATCTTCCCCTTGTCAATATTAGGAACCACTAGACAGTGGGAAAGCGGGGCTTACATGTTTATTTCACCCTTCAAACTGAATGACCTGAACTACAAACTATTTTCTTGCACTGCACACTCTTGTAAGTAGCTGACAGAACCAACCTGGACTTGATTATCCAAGAATGTCTCCTGTGGCACTCACGGCTGTCATCTAAATGGGAAGCAAGGTCAGCACAATTACATCAGCCTGTGTATAGGAACCCAATGACTTCTTGGTTGTATCCATTTTTTCACACTTGATTTACTAACCAAGGGGTCAGGGGATTTGAAAATGGATTTGTATGATGCAAAATGCAGTTTATTTTAGTACCAAGACCAAGCCAACTCAAAAGTTAGAATTGCTGCCAGCTGAACAACTGCCAGAAATTTCAATTATACATGCTGTTTCTTGGAGGTGTTCCCAGATTGTTTGCTTGATAGGTTCACTTGGTGTAGAGTGTCAGACCAAAGGGATGTTAGCAAGGCTAATTCAGCCAGATTAAGCAGAAACAATAAGCTTTCTATCTTGCCTTCTTACACTTGCACTTTTCTTTTTGCATTTAACTATTTGTCAGGGTGGAACCAATAGAACTGAATCACTGAAGTAATAACTACATATTAAGGGATGTGAAGAACTGAACCTCATTTCTCAGCAAATCACATGCACAGTAGCATATACAGTATTTATTTATTTGTTTGTTTTTGTTAACCGCGTGAGCACACTAGACAACCAAGTGCCTATTTTCAGGTGCGACCCAGGAGATTACAATGGTACATTCTTGAACAGGCAAAACAAGTAAGGTTACATTTAAAGTGTATCATACAACAAGGTCAGTACAGGAAGACAGCAGGATTTTAACAATGCAGACAGCAGGTAGTATAACATTAGGGTAGTCTCAGGATAGGCAGAGGTCAGTATCTAAAGGCTTTTGCATATGAGAAGTAGGTATCCAAGTTCTTGATTTAAAATTTCCTGTCTCAAACTATTGAAAGAAACCAAAACCTAGGAATCAAATTGTACTTTAATTTTCTTTATTCTGAACCCATTTTAAAAACAAAAAAATATCTGCAACAATTTAAAGCAACAGTAGAAATACAAATGGGCAGACTGAGTGGGCCAGGCGGACCTTATCTGCCGTCAAATTCTGTGTTCCTATGTTTCATCCAGTATAAGGTCCAGATAACCTATACTGCCACCTTGTGGTTGTAGTATAGCATAGCATGTGTAACCCCCCCCCCCCGTAGGGCTTACCTGTTGCCCCTTTGGGCTGCCCAGTCTCTAGTTTGGCCCCGTTTCCCCCGTAGAGTCCCTTCCACCTGGCACATGTCCTGGTTGGCCCCCTTGAGTCTCCGTCCAGCCCCTGCATTATTTTGCAGTGTAACTCAGGGCCAGAGGAGCTGCACTGCGGGGCCTCAGTTCTTTCTGCTGCATCTCTGTTCAGTGGCAGCCTGCACATGCCCAGAAGTGCGTAGCTGTTTTCGGACCCCATTAGGGATCCTCCAAATAGCTCCCCGGTGGTCTCAATGCCTGCAATAAGTTAATCCATTGATGGACACCTGAAGGCGGTGCCTAAGAAGTGGTGCTGAAGTTTAGTTTAAAAAATGCCAGTAGGCGCTACTCTATAGGGTCCTTCATGAATATTAATAAGGTGCACTTGAATAATAATGAGCTGGACTGCTGCTTCTAGGATGATTATGTTTTGGAGCTAGTGACCGGCTGCAAGGAGATCTGATAAATATAAATGTGTGGTCACTTAGCAGAAGACAGTGTCAGCTATCAGATGAGGGAGCAACCATATGTCTATATTGCTTTGTCTGGCTGCAATACTGTTTTAAAGCTGGGATTGTTGTGTGACTCTGTGGGACTGTACATAGTGGCATACCTCTCAACTGTCCCTGATTTTCAGGGACGTCCCTGATTTTGCCTCAAAATTTTACTCTGCCCCTCTTAAAAATTGTGTTTTCATGACCAACCAGCAGGGGTTGTAAGCACAAAATAATGTCAAACATTAAAGTTACAGACTTGTTCTTCCTTAGAAAATGTATTTTACACTAAGCCATATACTCTACCAGATTTCTGAGTGGATAACACCAATTTTGAAAATGTGTCCCTGATTTTGTCCCTTTGTCCCTGATTTTTTTAAGCCTTGTCCCTGATTTACGAGGCAGGAGGTTGAGAGGTATGCATAGTGGTGTCCATCTTTAGCCCTTTGACCCCAATGAACAGCCAATCAGTTATCTAGGCACCCAAAAACTGGTTGTGATGGTTTATGGGAAGAGGTATGAACTAATTTCAGGCACTAAAGACCTTTGCCAATCAATAATCAAAGTGGGCTAATGATTATTAATATTTGTGACTGACAATAGGATTCAACCAATAAGAAGTCGGGATTTTCGAGAGAAACCCCTGAGACTTAGGGCAGTTTGGACAGTCTTTTGTTAGGCTCTTCTCAAGTCAAGAAGAGCTCAGGCTGTGTGTGTGACAAGGGAGGCCTTTTTCCAGGCCTTAGTTTGGTAAATTGTTCAAGTGTCTGGAGGAACTGAAAATAACTCTGTTTTAGTGGAGAGAATTGTGATACTGCATCTGAATATCTGAGAATCTTTGATGAAAAGATCCTGGCAGTGTGAGAGATCCAGGATTTGGCAGTGAGCATTCACTGGTGTGAGGAAACCCCTTGAAGCAGAGAAAGGGGGGTGGTTTGGAACTGTGAGTGCCAGAGTCAAAGGGGCACTGTTGTTTGAAGTGGAGGACATTGAAAGGAAAAGCTTTTCTGGTGTCCAGTGTTTCAGGAGCCTGTGGTCTGCTGACAGCCAGCTGTGGAAAGGTGGAAGTTCATATCAAAGATTGAGAGCCACTAGATAGGAACCATGGAAAAGGTGGAAAACCCTGAGGACCTGTTTTGCTGCACACTGGAGCTGTTTGCTTTGCTCAAGAGAAGGGTGGAATCTGAGGCTATACACAGCTGCAACTTAGAGTGAGGTAGGGGACCTGCTACCCACTACTGAGTGGGGCAGACTGGGCTGCAGAGGGCCACGGCTAGTGCGTGAGTGCAAGGGCAATCTAGACTCATTGGGGGAGCTGGGCTGTGAACCCACTCCTGAGTCTGGGCTTCTTGTGGCCTTGTAGGCCTTGTGCTTTGGGCTCTGCACTGGGCCTGGAAACAGGTTAAAGGGACAAGTGGCTAGACCTTTAAGCAAGTCAGAAGGGGACAAGCGGCTAGACATTCAAGCAAGTCCAAGTGTGCTCCATCAAGTCTTTTCTGTCCATCTGCTTGCTGCCCCCTGAGAGTGATCGGCAGAACTCGAACTACCAGAACCCACCATGCCAGTGACTGAGACCTCCACTTCAGGACCGTGAGTAACCCAGGACTTGCCTTGTCCAAAAAGGGGAGCAAAGATTTAAAAATCTGCTAGCACTCTAGGGAATATTGTTTCAAGGGCCCAACACCTGCCAACCCATGGCAATGAGCAGGACTGCACAAACCTGGGTACCCAGTCAGGACATAGGGGGTTTCACTGGTACCAGTGGAGGTGGGTTTTCTGAGAATCTGAGCCCATGGGCTCAGTTAATTCAAAAATAACAAACTATTTTTTTCTCTTCCCAGCTACCCTGTTCCTGGTACCCCTTTCCCTAGACCTCCCCTCTTTTAAAAAGAAAGCTGGGGTTTGTTTGTTGCAAGTCCTGTGTTGTGATCAAGTTATTGGTAACAGCTGTTAATTTTATGTATTTTATAGTACTGTGGTACAACGTGGTATTTAGTGTGTAGGGTGGTTGGAACGGGAGGTGGGTAGGTACAGCATCCCAGGGGATTGTTCCAAGCAAATATCTGGCCCACTGTTTCTCTACTCTGGGTGGAGGCATCATGCTAATTTCTTACCAATTTGGGATAGAACCCCCTAACACCACCGTAGCAGGACCCAGGCCCCTTAGCCTGTGTGGCAGTCAACAAGCAGGGGCAGTAGCCCATTGGCACACGGCACTTGGGCTTCACGTGCTTATCCAAAGGTGAATATTTAAAAGCCTTCTGGGCATCTGTGAGACAGTACAGCAGAAGAAAACAGTGTTGCACATAGCGTAGCTTTTTTTTTTTACGTTTGCTCATGCTCAAGAAACGTTTTGTTGCACTTAACAGCATTTGAGAGGTGTGTCACTGCCGAGCCCATTGCAGCTCATACTGGAAGGGCCTTGGCAATCCAGACCAGCAAGCCACACATTCTGGTCATGACGCCACTTGCTGCTTGCTGGAGAGAAACTTTGTGTAGTTGAAAGAACCGAAACCGCTCCAATCAGAGGGGTCTTTGGTCCTTTAATTTGCATGAAGCTGGTCAGCAAGCAGCTGATCCACTTTCAACATCAGGAGCCTTGCTTTCAACATCTGGAGCTTGCCTGTCTATCTACAGTATCTATCTATCTATCTATCTATCTATCTATCTATCTATCTATCTATCTGTCTAGCAGGGTGCCTCAGGGATCGGTGCTAGACCCAGTCCTCTTTAATATCTTCATAAGCGACATTGCAGAGGGGCTGGAGGGGAAGGTGTGCCTCTTTGCAGATGACACAAAGATCTGCAATAGGGTAGAATCACCAGGAGGGTGAAAAGAATGAGAGGGGACCTCGGCAAGCTGGAGGATTGGCCAAATGTATGGAAGTTGAGATTCAATGCAAAGAAGTGCAAAATTATGTACTTAGGTCATGGGAACCCAAGAAAGGAGTACTCAATGGGAGGGGGAGGTACTGTCAGCCACCAAACAGGAAAGAGGTTTAGGAATAATTATATCTGAGGACCTAAAGGTGGCTGGACAGTGTGAGCTGGCAGTTAGAAGGGCCAGAGGGATGCTGGGGTGCATATGGAGAGGCATCACAAGCAGAAACAAGCATTTTTCAATGCCGAATGTTGTCTTGCTGGCATTGGCATTGGTAGTGCAGGAGTTAGAGATGCAGAATAGGAATGGCAGTGAAGTACTGAAGTGACACCAACCCCATCCCCACCCTGCAGAGACTGACAGGCATTGGGGTGTGCCTTTGGGTCGTCAGCTATAACGCTCATGCCATTTTACCTTACCCTACCTTGTAGACACTCACAAGTGTCGTGGTGTGCTTTGTGGTCTTTGGGCATTATACTTACCCCATTCCATAAGGAAATACACTGAGGTGGGTGCAGTATAGGAGAATGGGGTGAACTTTCTGGCCGGACATTGCAAGGCACACCACTATGCCTGTCACTGGCTGCAGGGTGGGGGTAGGGGTGGAATGGCATGAGCATTACAGCCGATGATCCCAAGTCACACCCCTGATGCCTGTCTGTCTCTACAGGGTGGGGTGCTACAGTTGGAAACCCTAACACCGTAGGCATGTGTTGGTATTTTCACTCCAAATTTTCAACATGGGCTTTTTGTGACCTCACCTCATGAAGAGCTGCACAATCAGTTTGTTAGCTGAAAGGTGGTTTTGCAGAGCAGCTATGCCATTTGGTAACACAGGGACAAAAAACACATTTTGGGCAGGATGTGGAAAATGACAACTGTATTGTTCATGAGGAGATGTAAAAAAATGGCAACATTGAAAATCTGGAGTGAAAAGATGAAAAATTGGTGAAGTCATGAGCATGCATAGAAACTGCACAACACACGTACATAACCCAATTATTTTTGGGAGTTTTTTAGCCACATTTCCAACATAGGTATTTTGGGACCTCCCCTCATGAACAGTGGCACTGTGATTTTGCTAATCTGTCCCAAAAGTTGATTTCCCACAGCGACCACGCCATTGTGCGCCACAGCTGCAGAAACACATTTTGGGCAGGCTGTGAAAAATGACAGCTGTACTGTTCATAAGGAGGAGAGAAAAAAATGCCTGTGTTGAAAATCTGACATGAAAATATTGCAAATCTGCGAAGTTACAAGGGTGCGTGGAAACTGCGCAATGCATGCTTGCAACACAGTAATTTTATGGACTTTTGGCACCAAATTTTCAACATAGGCATTTTAGAACCTTTGCTCATGAACAGTGTCACTGTCATTTTCTCAAACTGTCCCAAAAACTGATTTCGCACAGCGACCATGCTATTCTGCTCCGGACATGCAAAAACAATTTCAGTCAGGATATGTAAAATGACAGCTGTACTATTCATCAGGAAGTGTGGAAAAATGCCAATTTTGAAAATCTGGAGAAAAAATATTACAAATTCATGAAGTTATGAGCGTGTGTGGAAACAGCACAATGCACACTCGTAAAACAGCCATTTGGGAGATTTATTTCACCAAATTTGCAACATAGGCTTTTTGAGAGCTCCCCTCATGAACAGTGGCACTGTTGTTTCATTACTGAGTCCCAAAAGGTGATTCCACGCAGCGACCGCAAAATCACCTTTCGGGATCGAATAATGCCATGACGGTAACCGAATTCATGAGGGGGGTCTCAATAACCCCATGTTGAAAATTTGGTGCAGAAATTCCAAAAAATGACCAAGATATGCACCAAAGTTGAAAAAACCCTATTTATGCCATTATACAGCTTACCGGCATTTCTTCAGTTCGTGGTCGGCTTTGAAGAAAGCAAACGTGTTCCCGTTTCACTGAAGATCGTCGCACCGGACTCCAGAGGTAAGTATGGTGTGGGGGGTGTGGGGAAGCAGGGAGCACAGAGGGTGGGCGTGCATTGTGGGAGGGGGCAGGGAGACCGTAAGGGACCATTTTCTTTTTTCACAGGTTTAAAAAAAACAACATTGCAGGACAGTTTTTATTTTTCAGGGGATTTGGCATGCTGGGGTGGGCTCCCTGCATGCCACCTAAGTGTTTTGGGGGGTGCTGTAGCCGACAGAGGATTAGGCCCCCTCATCGGTGCACAACAAAAGCGGGGGGGACAAGAGCCGAGGGAGATTGGGCACCCCCGCTCGGCACATAACAAATAGGTGGATGTATTATGCTGACAGGGAGTGGGCTCCCCCATTGGCACATACATTGAGGCAGGGCATACCAACAGGGGGAATGGACACCCCAAAGTCGTCATTATGGCAGGCAGTGTGCCACCATGTTAATTTTTTTTTTCACCAGGAAAAGGATGTCGGGAGGTCCGCTATGTATGACGAGCTTTGCTCGCATTGTAGTGGACCTTTCCTTAGATGTGCTCACCACATTATGTATGCATGGTGTGGCACCAACATTTAGGCTTATTGGGGAATGAGGGATGCACCTACTGATGCATGCCCTGCATTCACCCAACAGTGAACACACCTCCAAATCTGCTACTACCACAATATGCATGCACGAGCCAACATAAAAAGGAGGTGGTGATGCCACTATACAGATCATTAGTGAGACCTCATTTGGAGTACAGCGTCCAGGTTTGGAGGCTGCATCTCAGGAAGGACATAGAGTGGAGGCAGTCCAAAGAAGGGCTACAAAAATGGTACGGGGCTACACCAAAAGTCATATGAGGAGAGGTTGAAAGACCGCAATATGTATTCTCTAGAGATGTGAAGGGGGGACATGAAAAAGATGTAGCAATACCTTAAAGGGAGCAATAAGGTACAGGAGGGTAGCATCTTTCAGAAAAGACTATGGAAAAGAATGAAATTGGAGGGAGGAAGAATCAGGGGTAATATAAGGAAGTATTTCTATGCAGAGAGGGTGGTGGATGTTGGAACAGCCTCCCTGCAGGGGTGGTAAGGGCAAAAACAGTGGAGGAATTCAAAAAGGCATGGGACACTCACAAGGGAACACTAGAAAAAGGGAAGTGTAGGAAAGCTGCAGATCAACTACAGTCGGCAGCATAAGTGAAGGATAGAAAAAAAGGACAGACTAGATGGGCCAGGTGGTCTTTATCTGCCAACAAATTATATATATCTATGTATCTATGCATCTATTGTGTCTATCCCTGTCCCTTCCAAGTCCTTCACCCGTCCTTCCCATCTTTATAAATCATTTTTTTTTAAAGTAAGTGGAGTGGGGTGCCCACCCCCACTACTACTTCTTTCTCCCTGTCCCCTCCAGATCATTTACCCACCAGCCTTTCTCATCTTTATAAATAATTTTTTTTAAATGTAAGCAGCCTGGGATGCCCACCCCTGGTACTGCTTCTCTTGACCCCCCTTCCCCATTCCCCAACAAGACAGACATTGGGTGCCCAATCTCAATGTCAGAATGTATCTCACATAAAGAAAACAGTCCCTCAGTGTTTTTTTTTGTAACCTGTAAAAAAGAAAAAAACGCCCTTGCTGATCTGCCACATACACACACACACACACACACACACACACACACACACACCACCCCGCCCTCCAACTCAGCAGTCACCACCCTCCACACACTCACAGCTCCACACACCCTTACTCACCTGAATGGGTCCCAGGGCAAAGATCCATTCTCAGATCGAAAACACATCTTGCTGCTGGAACCACTGACTGCAATATGAGAAACTAAGGTAAGTGCTGTTCAGTGTATTTCAATGAGGCTTTGAACTTTGTTGCATAACTTTGTAACTTTTGCATATTTTGGCCCCACATTTTCAACATGGCCTTGGCCTTTTTGGGACCACACCTCATGACCAATGTTGGTGGAATGATTCAAATCAGGCCTGAAAGGTGATTTTGCAGTCACGTTGTGAAATCACCTTTAGAGCAGGATTTAAACATTTCCACTACCCTTGTTTATGATGTAGGGTCATAAGAAGGCTATGTTGAAAATGTGGAGTCAAAATATGTAAAAATGTCAAAGCTATGTGCATACATTGGAATTTTTCCATGCTCACTCATAACTTTGTTAATTTTAAATATTTTGACCCCAAATTTTAAATATAGCCATTTTTCACACCACCTCATGAATGTGACAGCTGTAATTTTTCAAATCTTGGCCAAAATATGTTTTCATACCTGTGGCATGGAATGACATTTCAGTGTCGTGTAATGATGTTTTGTGGGGATTTCAAAATTGTCACCTAGCGGGTTCATTAGGTGGGGTATTAAGAAGGTTATGCTGAAAATTTGGAGTACAAATAAGGTAAAATGCCTAGCTTATGACTGAACATTACACTATTTCAGTGTTCACTCATAACTTAGCTAATTTTTAATATTTTGACTACAAACTTTAACATAGTCATTTTTCCACACCACCTAATAAATGTGATGTGCAATTTTTAAAATCCTGGACTAGATGTGTTTTCACACCTCTGGTGTGAAATGACATTTTAGCCAATATACTATAACTGGTACATGCTATGCCTATCAGGTGAATCCTAAAACAAACATCTTCAAAAGTTGGGGTCAAAGTAAAAAAAAAAATTGTTTAACAACCTTTGAGTGTAGTGCCTGTCAGTACCAAACACCTGCACAGCACATACCTGCAAGCAAACTTTCAGCATTAACAAATGCTTGTTATCAGTTCCACAAGATGTTGATAGTACTATGTTAAGTAGCCTTGGCAAAGAAATAGAATCAATGCATGAAGAAAATAAGATGAAGACCACAAAGCTATCATATTGCAAAAGATCATATTTACACTAAGGGTGAGAGAAAAGAGCCAGTAGCTGTTTCAAAGCAGCTTTGAGTTGGGCCCCACAGGTTTCTGACTTCAAGATTTCAGCTGAATCACTTTGGCTCCCAGTGCTATAACTGGCAAAGGGTAATGCAGACTACAAATGGGATAAAAAAAGGTCAGCAATGAATATCAGTTTGTAAACATTGGTAGATGACCTGTTCAAGAATAGTGAGGGATCAGAAACTGTTGGACACGGGTATAAACTGTTAGGGGAAGAGTTAGTAAGGAAGCATTTCTTTACAGAAAGGATGTTGGACAGATAGAACAGTTTGTCAAGTTGGTGACAGATTTCAAGAAAGTGTAAGACTACTACAGTGCTAGCCATGCCATATTCAGTGCTATCATATGTTATGGCACGGCCCAATACCTACAGTATGTTCAATGCCATAGTCATCTAATTGTGGCATTTCTGGTATCAGGATTTGCCACATCATGCCGTCATGTGCTATTTTCCTACATAATGCTGCCTGGCACTGTATAAGCGGTTTGTGAGAACTTAGACAAGGAATAAGGTATAGACTGGAGGTGGCAAGGCTGATCTGACAATATGCAAATGGACTTGGCAAGACCAAGGATAGGTAGGCATGACTCAGATAGGAAAATGGTCAGACTTTATGGGCTACAGGTTTTCTTCTGCCAACACCTTTCTGTGTTTCTATGTTATTTTATTACTGTAGATTATTTGTGGCTGGTGCTATTGGCATGCATCTGCTGTGGATTACTATTTGTGGTGTCATTCCAGAGTCTGTAAAACCCACTGTGACTGCCACGGCCCAGAATGAGCAAAGCAAGACAAGTCAATTATATTTACATGGCACCCTATCCCAAAGGCTCAGGACACCTTAACTCATTCTATCTGATGCTGCCATCTTGGATCACCTGTCTCAAAATCATTGTACTTAGGATGAACATATTTTCAGTTTTTATATTTAACATAAGTAATAAAATCTGGATTACATTTGGGATTAGGTACTGGTATGAATAAAATAATTAAAGGAAAAAGGTGGAAAATAACTAATAAAGAAGAGCAAGGAGGCTGTAAGATATGGTGTTTTTATTTTTATGTCAGGTAAATAATTAAGGAATGCAGATCTGACCTTTGTCTCATTAAATATTAATGGCTTAAATAATCATAAAAATAAAAATATAATTTTTCAATATCTACAAGACAAAAATGTTCACATAGTTGCCATTGAAGAAACACATTTGGATACAATTAATAATAAAAAATTGAAAAAAAAGGTTGATTGAGTATACTTTTCTCAAGGAGCCACAAATGGTAGTGGAGTAGCAATGCTAGTGTCCAAGTATATTGATGATATATATATATATATATATATATATATATATATATATATATATATATATGATATATATATGTGTGTATATATATATATATATATATATTCAACAATGGCAAGATAAAGATGGAAGAATTATCCTTGTAAAAGGAAAATTGCACAGTACAGATATTATTCTAGGTTCCATATATGCACCTTTTCTGGGATAGGAAATTTTTATTAATCAAATTTCTCAAGCAATTATAGAGTTAGACGCACATAAAATCTTAACTGGAGGAGATGTTAATACCCTTCTAAATACTAAAATAGATAAATCTTCCCCACCCATTGAATCTGATAAAAGAACATCTAACATTCTTAATAACTTTATAAATGATCATAATGTGTGTGATACATACAGAAACAAAAAAAAAACAATACAGTTAAATACACATTTAAAGCTAAACATATAAAGGTACATTCTAGATTGGATTATATTTTTTCCAATAAAGACCTTATCCAAGATATTACCAAAACAGAAATTCTTGAAATATCCATTTCTGATCATGCACTAGTATCCATCACTTGTATCCCAACAAAAGAAAGAAAAAGATTGCCTTGATGGCATTTTCAAAATTAAATTACTGCAAGGCCCTAACTTTTTAATATATATCAAAAAAACACATAAGAGAATATTGGGATATAAATTATAGTGGACAGAGAGCTTCAGAAATGTGGGACTGTTTCAAAGCAACATTAAGGGGTCACATTATAACTTATCAAATACACACAAATAGGAAACAACAAGAACATCTGCATAAATTAGACAAAGAAATATCAGAATTACAAGAAAAAGAATCATCCAAGCCTACAAAATATCAAGGTTTATTAGAACAAAAAATTAATGAAAAAAAGTTGAGTTTGGAAAAAAAGTAGAGGAAACACTTACCCAATTAAAAAATAGGTTATATATTTTTGCTGATAAATCAGGCAAATTATTAGCTTATGCTTTAAAAAAAAACAGAAAGAAAGAAACACAATTACTCAGATTAGTACAGAGACTCAAAAAATAGTAACTACAGATGTTAAGATTGCCCAAACCTTTCTGGCAAATTATAAAACAATATACAATTGGGCACTTTTTAATAACAAAGACACCCCTCAAAGTCCAAACAGAGAGTTATATCTTAAAAATAGTAATTTTCCCAAAGTACAGATACCAACAGAAGACTTCTTCAAAACTGAAGTGATAGACGCCATCAAATCAATGAAAACAAAAATTCTGCTTCTGGTCCAGATGGTTTCACCAGTGAATTTTATCAAATATTCATACAAGATCTCTCTGTTTGGAATTTTAAATTAGCTACCAATATGTTAACAACTGGGGCTCTCCCCAAAACTTTTTACCAGGTAGATGTCATACTACTGCGAGAAGAAAATAAGAACCCATTATTCCTGGAAAACTATTGCCCCATTGCCCTACTAAACACTGATTATAAAATCATGGCTAAATTAATAATCTTGAAAATACAAAATCAGATCCCCCTCATTATACACAATGACCAAAAAGGATTTGTTAAAGGCAGAAATATATTTGAGAGTTTAGGGGAAATACAGAGCTGCCTTTTCCTTAGTATCAGAGACAGATCAGGAAACCATTGCAATAGCCTTGGGTGCAACCAAGGCATTTGACTTGGTAAATTGGGATTTTATGTTTCATACACTAAAAATATGGGAATTTCCAAATTATATCATTAAATCCATTCAAGCATTATATAAATCCCCCCCCAGCTGCCTTTAAAATTAATCAATATAAATCGGACTCCATCCCAATGTATAATGGAGTAAGGCAAGGCTGTCCCTTATCCCCCATTTTATTTTTACTAACATTAGAACCACTACTAAATCACATTAGACAAAAAATAAAATAACAAGTAATAGGAAAGAAGGCAATCATTTTTGACTTAACGTTTATGCAGATTATATTATGATAATTATATCCAATTCCAAAGAAACATATTCCAAACTAATCCAATAAATTAATAAATATTCCATGTATTCAAACTATACTTTAAACAAATCAAGATCTTCCATTTTATGTTTAAATAAAATAAAACTAGAGACCAACCTAATTATTTCTGAAATTAAAATACAGGCATCAATAAAATACCTAGGGATTCAACTAATAAATAATATAGATACCACAATACAAATGAATCTAAAGGTGTATAAGGGAAAAATTACAGATATGCTTATACAGTGGCAAAGTAAAGCTCTGTCCCTATGGGGAAAAATGGAAACTTTGAAGATGATGGTCATGCCCCATCTTATGTATCTGTACCAAGCTATACAAGGGGAAATATCTATAACTTGGTTAGAACAAATGAGATGAACATTTAGAAAAAATTATATAGCGAGAAGAGGTTCCAAGAATTGCCTGGAAAAAATTAATCTTATTGAGGAAGGAAGGGGGAATGGGTTGTCCGGACCCTATTAACTATTACTGGGCTGCCAAAATTAAACAAACGATTACATGGATTAAGCAAACTAAAGAGGAATGGCATTCCTTCAGTCTCACTCAAATAACAACAGTCAAAATGATACAATATCATCAAACTAAATTAAAGTTTTAAGATATTATGGCATTTCCATTGCTATTTGAAAAGTGTAATAATTCAATTATCAAGTCCATACAAAAGGCAACCCAATATTGCAATAAACTGTTTCCACATAATTTTCTACTAACTGCCAGCATAAACGGTAATCCAAATATATGGAATGTGTATAATGATAATTTAATAACTATTCTGGACCTGTACAAATTAAACATATTTTACTTGCTAGATTGTTTACAACAGGGGACATTCATAGGGTTGGAAACATTTATAAAGAAGTGTTAAGAAAATGTATCATCCAACCCTGGATTAAATATAATTTGCTTAAAAATACATTTCTTTCATGCATAGGTAAAAAGATAAAGGCAATAGGATCTGAAGAATTGGACATATTCAAGATCATGCTTCCCACTACAAATTGAACAAAAAAGATTATTGTTGCGTTTTTTACAAAAACGTTGTTAATAAACACTTGCAAAAATTCAAAAAAGTTTGTACAAAAGTAAATTCAAATGGAAGAAGAAACATTGGATAGGTGGGAAATTAAGCAATGGAAAAATATGTATACAAAAGCTAATAGTATAAAATCACACATGCCCCTGCAATGCAAAGCATCATGGGCTGCATATGCAAATCACCACAGAATGTTATGCTGGTCCAACTTTAAACAGAAATTGCATGGTGCCGAAAGGCCTCTCACACAGTTTGCAAAGGGTGCTAATAGAAGACATAGACACGTGTTTCGTCCTACCAGGACTCATCAGTATGCCTCGTCTGTTTGACACCGCAGTGGAATGGACCAGCTACCCTTAAGGCAGTGTGCCTTGGATATATTGTGGTGAACCCATTAAAATAAAAAAACTGTTTAAAAGACAAAGAACCTCTGTGCGCAAACACTGAGTTGGACCAGCATAACATTCTGTGGTGATTTGCATATGCAGCCCATGATGCTTTGCATTGGGGGGGCATGTGTGATTTTGTATTTTCTTGAAACTTGGCTTCCCAGCCAAATGCCCTTTGGGGTAACCCTTGCCTCAGTGTTTGCGCACAGAGGTTCTTTGTCTTTTAAACAGTTTTTTTATTTTAATGGGTTCACCACAATATATCCAAGGCACACTGCCTTAAGGGTAGCTGGTCCATTCCACTGCGGTGTCAAACAGATGAGGCATACTGATGAGTCCTGGTAGGACGAAACATGTGTCTATGTCTTCTGTTAGCACCCTTTGCAAACTGTGTGAGAGGCCTTTCAGCACCATGCAATTTCTGCTTAAAGTTGGACCAGCATAACATTCTGTGGTGATTTGCATATGCAGCCCATGATGCTTTGCATTGCAGGGGCATGTGTGATTTTGTATTTTCTTGAAACTTGGCTTCCCAGCCAAATGCCCTTTGGGGTAACTCTTGCCTCAGTGTTTGCGCACAGAGGTTCTTTGTCTTTCTAATAGTATATATACATCAATGCAAAAAATAAATCTATTCAACATAAAATCATGGATACAGCCTACATAACTCCAAATAAACTTAATCACATTGACGCAAATTACTCTGATTTATGCTGACATAACTGTAAAGAAAATAAAAAGAAAATGGATCATTTTCACTTAATGTGGGAATGTAGTGAAATTTTGGAATGGTGCAAATTAACAAAAATAGAACTTGAGAAAATCGTGGACATACACTTACCACTACAATCAAAAATGACTTTAGAAATTTGGCAGAAAGAAATGGAAATATTAGCTTTAGCCACAATGGCCACTAAAAGATTAATACTGGCAAATTGGAACTCCCCAAGTGATCCAGTTTTGATTTGAACAAATGGAGTTGTAGTTTTAAAAACACTTTATATTATGAGAAATTGACGGATGATTTCTACGAAGACCATGGTAGGGAAAAAATGACCTGGCCAGAAATATTTAACATCTTGCCTCCACTATTACAGTTATAAAAAATGGTACATTTTTTACCAATACCTCAATACACTAGAGGGATTAATATGGAGGGAGGGGGTGGGAGGAAAATAGGATATAATATGTAAATCAAATTGCAATTTTGTTCATACTTTTCACATGGATATTTTATCATGATATTGTATTTCCAATTCCACTGTTTATGCTTCATAATCTATTGTATTAAATGTATATCTGCTAATAAAAAGATAGGAAACAGATGAATTAAATCAATATTAATAAATATGTTACAGAGCAATGGACCCAAAAGTCCATTGTTAAAACAACAGAAGTAAGCTACCTGAGCAGTGTAGTATGTGGCTGAAAAAATATTCAAAGAACAGACTGGCACAAGCTATAAGCCGAGACAATTAAAAGTTCCTTGTAGTTTGCTAGGATAAATGAATGCATGGAGAACTTAGCTTAGAGTCCTTCATATAAACGTAATGACATCCAATGTTCTATAATAACAGTGCTACCTACAAAAAGTGCTGAGAGTCAAGGTAAAACACATCCATGGCAAGAAATACATTGTGCCAACAAAGTGCTAGCTGCAAGTTATAAATTGCTAACACTGCACCTTATCCTCATCCAAATGGCCAGCTACCTACCCCTGTGCTTTGCACCTCGAGCTTGATCATGGGGCATGGTTTCAACAGCAAAGGTGGGCTCTTAAATACCCCTGACTATACACCATGTATTAGCGCGTTAAGGAAAAGCATGGTAGTAGCCTTGCATGCTTTAGATTTGCAGGTCTGGACAAGTTAAAAATCACCTGACAGGGGGTGATAACCTCAGGCAACTTCTGCAAAGGGATTCCATGTAGACTTGGTGTCTGGATTATTTAAAACCCAGAGGTTTGACTTGTATTCTAGACTTCAAACCCTTTTTGTATGTGGGATCTTGGTAGTAGCAACAAGACTGATAGGATGGTGTTAACCATAGCTGGTTTTAGGCACCAGCGAACCCTGCAGTTGCTGGGGGCCCCCCTGCTAACAAGGGGCCCCCAGCCAGATCCAGAGTACCACTTTAATTCCTTTTTAATTATTACTATTCATGTTGAATATAAAACAGCACCAAAAGACATCACTAGGCTCTGTGGAGCCTTTTCTTGTGGTGTTATAACATCATGACATGATTCACTAAGGTATGCCCTGTCCACTCAGAGGCTAATGAACAGACATTGATTGAATGGACAGTGAGGCCCCAAAAACTAACAATGCTACCACTCCCTTAAAACACAAATGCAACTGATTGTATTGAAAATAAAATGTGCATTTTGGACAAAGTAAAATATGAAGTATGTTTGGATTGAGGAAGGGCCCTATTACCTGTCTTGCTGGGGGCCCCCACAACTCTAAAGCCAGCCCTGGTGTTAACTGAAGTAGTCAGTCGTTTTAATGTAATACTAGCTTTTGAAAAATGAGAATTGTGACAACTGCTCATGTATTCACACTATTTTTTTCTCTTTCTTTGACTTTTTGTGGATGGGAATATTTATTTCCCTTCCATTTATGGTGTTTTCCATCAAACTGCACCTCATTAGAAATTCCATTACTGAAGTTAAACCTCAATAAACTTCAATATTGTACATCAAGAAAATACTAAGAATGGGGCCTATGCACGAATGGGTGGGGTGCGTAGCCACTCTGAACCCGTTGCACCCCCCCCGCGTGAGATGCCTGAAATGGGGCATGCATCCCTTATGCACCCAACTCACCGGAAGCATGAATAGCAATGCACTGGGGGTGAGTGAGGGGCATACTGGGGTGAGCCGGCACAACACGCCATGCACCAAGGTGAGTAGCGCTGCACACTGGGGAGCGTAGGAGGGCATCCTTTATGCCAGGGAGAACCCTGCCATACATCACCTACGCACCCTTCCCCATGCACACTGGACAACGGAATGTCCCCATGGCAGGCGGGCATCCCCCAGAGTGTGGGCCAACCCCGACTCCCAGAGGCAGATACCCCACACAACAGTGCTGCCCCATCCCCCAATGTAGCACCCCCCACCTCAAGGACTGCGCCACTATGCCCATGCTGCCCATCACCCGACACAGTGCTGGCAAGGCTCCCAGAGGGGCTCAGCACACACACACACACCCTCCAGGCAGCACCCATCCCTGGTCCACACAGCCCCCCATGTGGGCTCCTGTCCAGGGTAGTACAGGTATACACACACACACACACACAGATGTGCCCTGTATCCCTGTCCACAAGCCACACACCACTTGCCAGTGGTCCCCACCACATACCCATGGCACCAACAAACACCTCCCAGACAGGTCTGTCAGTGCCCCAGCTCGGGATGGTAGGTGGTACTGCCCTCCTCACACCTCCACGGCTGCCTGCCATCCAACATCTGCCAAAGCATGCAGCCAATATGTGCCCTGCCATGTTAGGGATCCACTGAGGGACTCGGGACAGGTATCCAGTTGGATGCCCACCCAGGTCCACAGCTCTGCCTCTGTCCTCCCTGAGCAAACCTGTGTGCTTGGGGAGTGGGGTCATGGACAGGTGGTCAGCAGTCATGAATGCCACCAGGTACACACCTGTCTGCATGTGCAGAGCTCCATGGATGGGGTATGCACCTGTGGCCCATACCTTCCATCCCTTTGTTCATGAGGGCCATTGTTAGCCTGCTGTCTTTTGGTCAGATTGTTTTTTTAACAGGCCTGTATTGAAATGAGTTTGTTGACAGGCAGCTCTCTGACACAGAATAGCTTTAGATTTTTGTAATTTTATTATTATTCAAGCCTTCCCCATCCTTCCTTCTGCTCCATTTTTTGGTATTAATAATTTTTTAAGCTTTAACAAGAAACAATGGTTTTTGGTGGATGCTCTGTTTCTATCACTACTTGGTTGATAATTCTGAGAGCTGGGTCAGGTGTTTGAGCCCTACATCTTTTTCTGTTTTTTTTTTAATAATCAGACTAAGCAGTCTTTAAATAGCAGATTCTAGTATCAAAGACAATTTTAAGTAAACACTGAGATCCAAAATGTTTTTTAACATGCTCCTTTAATAAGTTCTTGACTTTTTGCTTTGGTATATGAATACATTTATTTGTCCCTCCTCCACTTCCCCATCTCCTCTTTCCATTATTCATAGTCCAGATCGTCTGTTAAGACTCAGACAGTTGCCTGCCTTTGATATGCACTTTGGTACAGGCTGGTTAACTAAAGGTTTTAAAGTTTACAATTGTAAGGTGTTTGTATTTTGAGTATATTGTAGCATATCAATTTTATGTCTGGTGCCTTAGTATTATCATTGGGCATCACGTTTTAATCTTTTCATAAAAAATTTCACATTGTCTATCACATGACATTTGTTGAGTATTCTTTGTTAGAATCACATGATGTATACTCATGGTTATTTTAGAGCCCACCTTTGCTGTTGAAATCACGCCCCCTGATGAAGCTCGAGGGGTGAAGCACTAGGGTAGGTGGCTGGCCATTTGGACTGGGGTAAGGTGCTGTGTTAACAATTTATAATTTGCAGCTAGCTCTTTTGTGACACAATGTATTCATTGCCTTTTTATCTTGACTCAGCACTTTTCCATATGGAGCGTTGTTATTATCAAATGTTTGATGTCATTAAATTTATATGAAGAATTCTAACCTAAACTCTCTGTGTAGCCATTTATCCTAGCCAAATACATGGAACTTTAAGTCTTGGAATGTAGCTTGTGCCAGTACCACTGCCAGTCTGCACTTTGAATAATTTTTCAGCTACATACCGCACCACCCAGACAGTTAGTTTCTATTGTGTTAACAATGAGCTGTTGTTTTTCTTTAAAACCCTAACCAAGCTTTTTGTAGCAGAGCACCCCTCATTCCTTGATTTGCAAGTGAGCATTAGCCCACTCCTTCCTTATGGATTTGAAAGCAATGGGCCCAACCTTCCTTAGCAGTGGATGAGTTTCTCAGTCCTTTTCTTTGTTCTTGTTCATGGCCCACATATTCAGAAGGGATACGTATCATATCTCTGCACTTGCAAGGGCTCTCAGGAGTGTGGCAATACTCAGAAGCCCCCGATACACCCCGCAAACCCGACTGGGAAACCACGCAGAATATTGTGATATGAGAATGCAAATGAGGGGTTCTTCATGCATATGCCCCACATTGCAATATTCAACTCCCACAAGACGTAACTATGGCTGGCTGCGCCAGCGCATAGTTACGCATTTAAAACCCTACTTTAACTATGCGTGGGGTCAGGTGGTTCCAAATTCACAGTGTAGGGCCATGTACAAAGGTCCCCCTCCCAAGTTCCAATTGGTGGCAACAGAAATGTATAGTCCTAACCCCTTGCCATACTGTAGTGTAGTGTCCCACCACCCCACCCAGATCACTGAGGGAAATTGATATACAGCCAGCATTCATGTGTGGGATCCATGATCTTCTGATTTTCTGAAACAGAGAAGTAAGCATGCAAGCTACTGATAAACTAACCTGCTCTTACCTAAAGTGATACTTACCTAAAGGGGGATCAGGGAATAATTCTCATGCTGTTGAAAGCTGAGGCCCTGCTCCAAGCATGTTAGGGCCACCTGGGTATGGTGAGCACAGACCTGAGGTGTCAGGACATGATTTGGTAGTCCACAGTTGACCAAGATGTGGAGACCCTAGTCATAGACTTTTCAACCTGCATAATCACAAAGATGGAGCAACAGACCTCTCCAAATACTTTTGCAATTGATGCCATGGCCATGGTACTCTTTTACAAAGTACCCATGTACAGCTGTGTCAGAATTATTGGAACCCAACCAAAATTCAAGTCACCTCTTTTTTTCCATCATTTATCAACTGAGTTTCCCCGACTGCCCCTTCTTTTGACCCCCGCCCCATCACCTGGCTTCTCTGGAACTTGCCTTCCTGCCATTGTCCTTTGCCACAGGACTATGGGAGGGGGTGCTCAGTCACTGGGACGGGGCTCATGATGGGTCGTCATCATCCTGCAGCCAAGGTGTTTGTCTACCAGTTTTCTTCCTGGCTCAACAGGATGTGCAATGGGTGCAATGTGCGAGCTCCGCCTCCAGGGAGATGCCCCCGGTGCACTGGGGTGGGAGGGGGAATTGTTTAACCAGGAAAGGCACACTAAGCTAAAGCTTGTTTCCAGATGTGACCTGGGAGCACAACGAGGTTAAGTGACTTGCTCAGGGTCACACAGTGCAGAATGTGCAATGAGTGCAATGTGCAAGTTCCACCTCCAGGGAGATGCCCCCGGTGCGATACATGTAGGTCCTGTCCTTCTCCTGATAACGCTGCATGCACTGCCACCCAGCTGCCACAGGGTGGCAGTCAGACAGTGAGCCACAGCAATGATCCCTCCTTTAGGAAGGAGGGTAATCATATGAATGCTCAATCCTCCCTCACCCAATCAGCCCCTATGGGCCCTTCCTCCATTTCCAGATTTGGGATTTCTGCATGGCAGGAGGTGAGGTGCACAGCGTCTCAGCCCTCCACATAACTGGGTTGGCATCAAGGTACATCTTTTTGCTTTATAGCCTAAATTATATGGACTCAAACTCTTTCCTGTAGCTTCAGTCTACCACATCACAGTGTCAACAGTGATGTGATTGCACTCACTATTGTCTTTACTAACTGGAGATTACCAGACAGGATTATCACTTGTTATAAAATGGTGAAAGAAATTCTTCACCTTGATTGGTC
Organism: Neoceratodus forsteri; assembly: GCA_016271365.2. Lineage (NCBI taxonomy): Eukaryota > Metazoa > Chordata > Ceratodontiformes > Ceratodontidae > Neoceratodus > Neoceratodus forsteri. The sequence goes on along the minus strand of CM028130.1, from coordinate 1,406,471,775 downwards.
AAAAGGCATGTCTTTACCTGTCAACAAACTGAAAGGTGGCACTACTTTCCTAATACCTTAACCTCCATAGCTGAAAGGGCAGCAATATCATTGAGCAACTAATATCTTCCATCAGTCCCTCTGCAACCAGAACTGATCTTCCATCACAAACATGGCTGCTACCTTTACACTGTAAAAACCTTCAACTGGGCCCTAAAAATAAAACTACTTTAAATAAAAAATAAAACAAAGTAATTAAATGTTGTTTCCCTGATCACCACACTCTACTTACACGCATAAACAAAAAAGAAACATTAAGTATTGTTTATAGTTTTCATTACAACTTTTTCTTTACTAACAGTGAAAAATCCCCCTTCTGTCTTTACCTGCTCATTAGGGAAATTTCTTCTGCTTGGCTGTAACAGAGGCCATTGTTGTCTGCATGTACAGCATGTTGGGAGAGTAACATTCTACAAGCAGAACTGAGCAGAAGTTTGAATCCCTGTATTCCATGGTAAACATTTCATGATAAACATTCTGTGTCTTGAATGAGGAAAAAAATAGAAAAAAAAACAGGATGAAGAAAGTAGGCAATACAGTAATACTTTATAAACAAAAAGAAAAGGTGGGAAAACACAGTTACAGAAGCAGACCCAAACTGCTGAAATAATACATTGCTGTCCCTCCAACTCACTGGTTTAGCATTTTTCAGTGAGTTGCTCTTCAATCAATTTTACCACTCCTCCACCCAAGTCTGGGGACTATTTTTTCACCATATTTAAATAAAATAGCATGCTATTATTAAATCTTTAATAATGCGTCCAGAGTTTTGTTCAATTGTTATAGAAATAGTTGTTACTCATTTAATAAGAGTGATAAGACACTTCAGGATGTGGGTTGTTGATTGATAAGAGCACTACCCAGTTGCTGTAGTCACTCGGCGCAAGCACCTCATGCCTAACAACGCACCTGGGGCGTGCTCTTATCAATCAACAACCCACACCCTGTCATGTCTTATTGCTTTCTTATGGACACCAGTTTGCATTATGCTAAATTGCAGCCTTGATGTGCAGCACTACTGATGTCTTTAAAAAAATTAGAGGTGTACGGGGTATGTATTTCTTCAAGTGGATCTTTGTAGGGACTTAGTTCAGACCTTAGCTCTGGCTTGACTATTAGAGCTGCATCATGAAATTCCCTGTGGCAGTACTGAATATCTGCACTATGACCATAGTGTTCCTGGTCTTTTTTTGACCATTTGGAAAATGAAACTCCTGTTGGGCACATTGCAACACATGGCCAGGACTTGACCTCTCCCTGTTGGCCACAGAATAACAATGACCCATGAAGCAAACCAGCATGCAGGCTACAGGCCACCAACTATTAGGTAAGTCCGTATCAAGTGGAAATACTTCTCATTGTAAATTAATCTAATGGGAAAAATGCATTTAGACATTAAACTTGTTTTTTTGTAAATTTTCTTTATTATTTTATAAGAATGTCTTACAAAATTTGAAACAGAGCACATACATTATATTACATTATACTACATCCATATATCCTTATTCTTATCATAGGAGGTCTTAAATGACATACCAAGGGTCTCTACACATGTGGGGGGGAACATTAGACTGATTCAGTAATACGAAAATTCTACATGTACACAATTCAAGATGCCAGTGCTTGCCATGCCAGATGTGAACCTTTGATTCACATTACTATTAACAACATACTAGCAGCAGGCTTCTTTTCATACTAGCCTTTGTGGTCCCATAATCATATAAGGTAGCTTCTATATAATGTACATATGTACTTCATGCTTGCCTCCTCCCCAATGAAGATCAGCATCTCACCCCTTTGCAGTACACATTACTAAGCATATCTGACATGGATTTAATTAGAGAACAGTTACTGCAACTCTACTATATAGTCTCATCAACAAATACATTAAAGAGAAAAAGGGTAACATACCCATATGTAGCACTCCTGCACTACCTGGGTACTGTCCCTAAGCCTAGAACCATTATAAGAGAACCAACAATATTTGCCAGAACACATGAACTTTTGCAAACATTTGATAACTCTATCAGCTTTTAAACCATATAGCAGTCAACTTTTAAGTGTCCTTCACTCTTACCATCACAGTGCAATTTTGTGATAGTGAGCCGCGGAATGGGGACCTCCCAGGATTTGGTCCAGCCATGTGGCCATCGCCTTCTTGTTGGTGGCTTTAGAAACAGTTAGCTGAAAGTTTATGTACTTATGGTCATGCACCAGATTTAATGTCCACAGTTTGGCAGAGAGTATATTGGCTGTTCCCCCTGGCCTCCCATTCCCTATCTAGTTACCCACGCATTGGAAAACAACTTGCCTCTCATGTCAGTCCTTTTGCTCAGCAGCTTTCTTGCATCCCAAAGATTGAGTTTATTTTCCTTAAAAGCTTCCCAGCATCAGTGACATCCAAAAAAGATATTGGGCCAGATTCTAGAAGGGTTACGCCTGGCGTAACAGCAGTTGCACCAAGCAGAATGGCACATGTAGCAACTTATGCCAGCAGTTGCGACATGCGCAATTCTACAAAGTGGCCTGCAACATGTCACAGGCCACTTGTGCCAAACAGCTGTTATGCCACATAAACCCCCTGTGACATGGCACTAGGGGGTTTACAGCAGCAGTTGTGCCCCATTCTAGAAGGGCAACCACAAGGTGCCCACATCGGGATTCTACAAGAACCCCCGGAGGAGATCCAGCAATATAAGTTATATAAACATTTAGCTGGTATAACTTACAGATGCCCCTGGAGGTCCTGTAGACCCGTTGGCTGTCCAGCGGACAGTGCACGGTTCCCCCTCCCATACCCAGCACACCCCAGTGGGATCAGAGCCCTGGTCCTGGGGACATTCCACTGCCTTAGCTGCTTATGGTCCTAACCCCTGTACTACAGGAGCAACTCAGCAAAGTGCCTCACAGTTCTTCTATTGTCCTCTTCCTCCAGAGTGATGACAACTACAGGGATAGCAGTAACTGACTTGCACTATGCTACCCCTGTAGCTATACTGTCAAATGCTATTTTTCCAGTGTGGTTTTTACTGCGCTATAATCCCCACAACATATTGACCAGGTACTGTCCAATACCACCCACCCTATCAGGTATTATTGCTTACATATTCTAGTTCTAATGTTTTATTTAACTCTCTAGCAGTGACAGTAAAGTCATTTATGAGCGCATATATACAGTAGCGCTCCTACAGAGCTCAGTCAGTGGCTGGCCATGGTGGTGAGAGGTGGGCAGTGCCAGTCACCGGCTGGGGATGACTGGGGGGTACGGGATGGACTGGCACTACTGGGTGGGGGGGCCACTAGACTACCAGGGAGTGTGGATTGTGCGGCTACTGTACATGGCGTGGCATAGAAGGGACCGGGGTTGGGGTCCAGGAATGGGTCGGGGAATACAGATGCCCTGTGGGGCAAATATCATGTCAGGGATCAGGGTTGGGGGCCTCTGCTACTTCTGCAGGGCAATAAGCAATCAGGGGATTGGGGGTGGGGCACTGCAGCCTGCAGAGCATTATCACTTTGGGGTTCGGAGATGGGGGCATTACAGCCTCAGGGCTGCCACAGTATAGGAGGTATGTGGCATTGATGGGGCTGCCACAGGCAGTTGGGGCTGGCCATTGACAGATCTGTACACCCCCTTGAGGGTGTAGGTACACTTACATCAGCTAAAAGCTGGTGTAACTGTACTTTGACAGATGTCCTCCAGGGGTTGTTCTAGAATAGCTCCATTGGGGACTTTGTTGCTGCCCTTCCAGAATAGAGCGCAACTGCTGCCATAAACCCACTAGCACCATGTCACAGGGGGTTAACGATGTATCTGATGGTGTAAGTCCACTTTGGCACAAGTTGCCTGCCGCATGTCACAGGCCACTTTGTAGAATACCGTTTGATGCAACTGCTGGTGTAACTTGCTACTTGTGCCATTCTTTTTGGCACAACTGCAGTTATGCCAGACATATCTCTTCTAGAATTGGGCCCTATGATTTTATTTAATATTAGTGTAGGTTTATCTATAATGCAGTGCTGTTGTTAACCATGTATATTGTATTTCTGTATACTGAGTTCTTCTTGTCCAGGTCATGCTGTAAAAGGGCCATGTGGCCCAGTGCATTTTAACCAAGTTACCAAGCTTTAAATAAAAATGAAAAAAAAAAACCTTAGCATCATAAAAAAGCTGAATTTTATGAATGCATTTCTAAATGTGCTTGTTTGGCGAAAATGCATGCGAGTCTATGGGGGCAGAGCTATAGGTATCACCACGAGGTGATACGCAACACTCTAAACAGAATCCATTTCATTTAGAAATGTGTTCATTCAGTTGGGGTAGGGCTATGAGTCAGTACATGGCCCACCCCTACTGAATGAAGTTGGGTGATATTTTTCTTGAAGGCAGCCATTGCCACATCACAGTAAGCATGAAAAATCTGCCATCATTTTGTGACAGAACCAAACACTGGGGTGCCCAATCCCTGGTGCCAGCTAAAAAATTGTAACTGTATCTGACACTGGAATGCTCATCCCTGGTGCTGTTAAGACACCCAAAATCCCTTATTGTATTCCCCCACCCCACCCACCTGACATATGTAAATGAAACAGTGGGGTGGCCAATCCGTGGTGCTGGGTCAGACCCCCCACCACAACATTGTACAACACCAGAATGTCCACTCCCAGTGCCACCAAACATCATGCTGATGATGGGGTGCCAAATCTCTAGTGTCAGAATCTGTCAATTAAAAATAGCCCCTCAAAGTTGTTTTATTGTTCGTTTTTAAAAAATCCTGGGGTCCATTGCTAGTACAGCAAGCACTGTCTTTAGATTGTCATTGGATTTCTTTATTGCTGACTCTTGGATTTTCTTTCATTAAATGAAACCAACCGTATTTTGTCTCGAGTGCCACCACTGGTTTCCTGGATTCCATCGGCATCTTTTGCAGTTTGTAGCTCCACTCCACCCCAACCCACCCCACCCCACCATGACATCCTACACAGCACCCACCACCCCACACACCCCTCACTCACCTAAGGAAGGTAAACTACCATAGATTCAGGCTCCAAGAAGAAACATGCCCTCCTTCTTCATCACCGAACGGGAACTGAAAGAAACAAGGTAAGTGGATCGGTATATTTTCAGCGGGTTTTGAGCTACAACTTATAACTTGGCCATTTTTAAATATTTTTTCATCAAATTTTCAACATGGCCTTTTGGAACCCCACCTGATGAACAAGGTACTTGAATTTTTTTCAAATCTGGCCCAAAAGGTGATTTTACAACTACTCCACAAAATCACCTTTTGGGTGAGATTTCAAAAATGTCACTTACCGGGTTCAAGAAGTGGGGACATAAAAATACAAAGTTGAAAATTTAGGGTCAGAATATTTTAAAGACAACAAAGTTATGAAGGTACATTAAAATGTTTCAATGCACACTCATAATATTGATCATTTTCAATATTTTGCCTCCAGATTTTCAACATAGCCATTTTTAATCCCACCCCTTGAACGTGACAGGAGATATTTTTAAATCCTGCCCAGAACATGTTTTCATACTTGTGGCACAAAATGACATTTTGTCCAGTATTTTATAAGCAATACCTGTCATGTCCAGAAAGGGGGGGTCATAAAAAGACTATACTGAAAATTTGGGGACAAAATGTCAAAAAACTATTATGAAGAAACACTGTGTACAAGGCAAGCAGTTGGCCCTGAGGGTAGTGTGTTGTGGTCCTGTGCCAGTGACTTGAGTTCAGGAACAAGCTCATGGAGCTGCCCGTGCAGCACAAAGATGGGGGCCGGTGCTGTCATGCCCTACCACACCAATCCTGGAAAGGGACTACGCAGTATTCTGCTGCACAGACAATACCTTATTGGGAAGCCTTCCCTCATGAGGGGTTGACATGCATGTCAAGGCCTGATGGGGCTATGTATTGCATCAGGAGAAGTGGATTGGCATGAAAAAATTGGGCTTGAAATATCTCCTGTATTTTGTATATTCATTGCAAAAAAAAAAAAAACTATGTTCATGAAGACATAAGGGCTGAAGAATATGAAGTGCACAAAGTAGGGAAATTAAAAAACAATAGGGTTTGCGGTCTCAAGAGCCTTGTCAAATCGGTGGGGGGTGTTCTTTAGGGTTGTCAGCCCTAATGCCCACCCCCTTCCCTAAGCAAACAAGAACATACATGATCTCTTTTCTTCCTGAAGGGGCCACATGGCCCTGCTTGAAGAAAGCAATGACTGATTCTTTTGGCAACATTTGGTGAGCCATACTTCTCTACCTCCGAAGGAAATATCATTATGAGGCACTGGCTTGGAGATATGCCTTGCACTTCACACTGGATGTTATGGGCTGGAGGGAGGGGGTTGGCATTAGGATTGACAACTCCAAGGAACACCCCACTACCAATTTGCAAAGACTACAGAGACCCAAAACCCTAATGTTTTTCATTTCCCTACTTTGTGCACTTTGCACTATTCAACCCTAATGTCTGCATTAATGTTCTTTTTTGCAATGAATATAGAAACATAGAAGAAGATGGCAGATAAGAGCCACTGGGCCCACCCAGTCTGCCCATTTTTATAGAAAACAGCAGAAAGAGTTAGCACTGCACTTTAAGGGAATAGGAGGTGCAGACAGCCCAAAATAAATGCACACAAGGATAGTTGCACACCCCAAATCAGGAGCTTATGGTCAAATCTTCATGCTAAAGTAGAATATTTATTTAAAGTGCAAAAATTACAATTATATCCAGTGCAAAGTAATAAATAATGAGAGCAAACAGTACCCTTGTGCTTCGACCCTTCGGTCTTTCTGAGGGGGGCTAAATACTGACATACAAGAAACTGCTTTTATGCCCCAACAATAGTGGCATCATACATCACATGGTTTAATTCCAACATTTAAAAATTTAAAGGTGTAATGCCTCTGAACGCAATTAAATGAAAGCAGCATCTTGATAAAATTATAGTGTTTGCAACAATTACATCCATTCAAAAGCTAGCATTCCATTGTTTATATATTTACTTATTTCAAGATACCATAAATAGGAAGGAAAATAAGGAGAGGAACGTTATGGGGAGGAAGAGGGGGAAACAAGGAAGAAAGGAAAAAATGAATAAAAGGGGGTTTAGGATAGGGCTAATGGCAGGAAAGGAAAAGAGAAAAGTGGGAGGGAGAAAGAGAAGGGGGTAAGAGGTGGGAGGGAGGTAATTGGGGAAGTGTGGGGAGGAGAAGAAGGGAGGGTGGGGTGGTAAGGAGTGTTGGGGAAAGGGGTTTGGTAAAAGAAGGGGAGGAAAGAAAAAAAAAGGAAAAACAAGAAACAGCTTAGGGAACATGAGGATGAATAAAGGGAGCTGCTTTTCCAAGCATGGCATCATGCAATAGCATAGTAGGTAATTCCTGCACTCACCCAAAGACATTCAAATGCCTGAAAAAGAGAAAGGGAAAAAGAAGCATTAAGTAGAGCAAATATGCACAATTTTTCATTATATTAGAATTACAGCAGTCTAAATACAAACTACATTACTATGCCTATTTACAACATTGTTTTATATTAACTTTACTCTACCAAGTATGGCTTTAAGTCCAACTTATTATTTAGACTTAATGGATACAGGCTTTCATGTGAAAAGATCCAGTATCCTTTCCTATGTTGCAATCTATTCAGCCTGTTCCCTCCCCTCTTGCTAACAAAAACTTGTCCCAATCCCATAAACTGACAACTCACCACATCACTATTGTGGTGTGCAAAAAATGTTCTGCTACTGAGTTTGTCATATCCTTGTTCTTTATGTAACTAAGATGTTCCTGAATTCTTAGCTTAAGTTTTCTTGTTGTGCAGCCAATGTATAATTTAGAACAGGAACACCATATGGCATAGACTACATAAGCAGTCACACAAGTAATCAACTGATAAATATTCACCTTTTGTGGAATGTTTTCTAATGAAAACATGTTACCTTGATTACAGTGTTTACAAACACTGCAGTTACTGAACCTGTGCATCCCTGCAGGTTTGTAAGGAATCCATGTCCTGCTTTGGGGGGGAAGGGGGATTTCTTATCAGTAAAACTGCTTGATGTAAGAAGGTCTTTTAAATTTCTGCTCCTTCTGAAATTATTTGAGATTTCTCACCCAGGTTGTGTTGTAGATTGCTGTCATTTTTATGTTGGTGCGCTTGCACAGCCAACATCTTGCGGTAGTGCAGATTTGGAGGCACGGTCGCTGTTGGGTGAATGCAGGGCACACACCAGTAGGTGCGTCCCTCAGTCCCCAATCAGCCTGCATGCCAGCACCACTCCATGCATACTAATGTGGTGAGCACATCTAAGGAAAGGTCCGCTGCAATGCGAGCAAAGCTCGTCACATGCAGCGGACCCTTCCTACGTGCTTCTCCAGCTGCAAACATGGTGGCACAGTGGCCACTAAACTGCCAACTTCTGGGGTGCCCAATCCCCCCGGTCGGCTTACCCTGCCCAAGTATGTGCCAACGAGGGGAACCCACTCCCTGTCGGCAGAATGTGCCCCCCCACTTTCATTGTTTGCCAATGGGGGTGCCCAATCCCTGTCGGCATTTTCCCCCCTTTCCCACTTTAATGTGCCGATGGGGGAGCCCACTCCCCGTTGGCATGATGTCCCCCCTTTCTTCTGTGCTGACGGGGGTGCCCAATCCCCTGTCAGCTGCTGTACCCCACAAAAAAGAAACCACCTGTAAAAAAGAAAACCATCCACGATGGGGTTTATTTCCACCTGTAAACAGAAAATGGTCCCTCATAGTCTCCCTACCCACCACCTGCACCCACCCACTGTGCACCTTGCCTCCCCACACCCCCCTCACCCCATACTTACCTCCGGAGCTCAGCGCAATGATCTTCAGTGGACCAGGAACACGTCAGCACTCTTCAAAGCCGACCGCGAACTGAGGAAATGCCGGTAAGCTGTATAATGGAATAAATAGGGTTTTTTCAACTTTGATGCATATCTCTGGCATTTTTGGAATTTTTGCACCAATTTTCAACATGGGGTTTGGGACCCCTCCTCATGAATTCACTGTTATGATATAGATCAGTCCCGAAAGGTGATTTCACAGTCACTGCATGGAATCACCTTTCGGGACCAATTAACACAAGAACAGTGGGCGGAGGGAGGAATTGGGGAAGTGTGGGGAGGGAGAAGAAGATGGTGGTGGTGAGGGGGTTTTGGGGAAAGGGGTTGGGTAAAAAGAAGGGAAGGAAAGAAAAAGAAAGAAAAAACAAGAAACAATTTAGGGAACATGAGGATGAATAAAGGGAGCTGCTTTTCCAATCATGGCATCAAGCTATAGCATAGCAGGTAACTCCTGCACTCACCCAAAGACATCCAAAGGCCTGAAAAAGAGAAAGGGAAAAAGAAGCATTAGATAGAACCAATATACAAAATTTTTCATTATATTAGAATTACAGCAGTCAAAATATAAACTTTTGCACGAAGACTCGAACACTGGCTCCTGATATGGGGTGTGCAACTATTCTTGTGTGTGCCCATTTTTTTTAACCTTCATTTTTTCTGCAGATCTGCAGCTGATCTATGACACCATTTCTTCCTCTCCCTTCCTTACCAACCAAGATACCCTTCTGCCAGTCCCAGGCATTTTTGAACCTCTCCACTGTTTTCACCCCCACTACCTCCACTGGAAGGCTATTCTAGGCATCCACCACCCTTTTTCTGAAGAAGCACTTCCTCACATCTCTGCTGAATTTGCCCCCCTCTACCTTCATAGCATGCCCTCTTGATGTAGAGCTCTATTTTCTCTGAAAAATACTCCCCTCCTGTACCTGAGGAGTTTAGCAGTCTCTATCATATCCCACCCTCTCCCTCCTCTCTTCCAGGGAGTACATATTTAGTTCCTTAAGCCTCTTCTCATAGGGCTTTTGATGCAGACCATGCACCATTTTTGTAGCCCTCCTCTGGAGGTTCCATGTCATAATGGCGATCGCCAAACCACGATTGCCATTAGAGCAAGTGTACATTGCCAAAAAGAAAAGTTACAATGTACACTCCCAGTGAGGTACACAACAACACGGGCAAAAAGCATAAATTATATTAATGCAGGGGGTGACCCCTCTTACTTATCATTATCAACTCTAGCGGCATGCATGTCAGAAAGGGGAGACACTTGTAAAAAAAAAATCCCGCTCGTGGAAAACACAAAAAAGTATGCCCCTTCCCAGCCCCGAACCTTTAACCTACTGTACAGTCAGCCACCCTCAGCACCACACTACATGGCCAGCTCAGCATCACCATGCCGCACTATCTCCCACATCCTTTCTTCCTTATTCTTCCTTATCCCTCCCCTTATTCCCTTGCTACGCTTCCAGGGCAGCTCACATAATGGGCACTGAAATTGGGTCTCTCATATCTGAGTTGCTCAATTTCAGTCGCCCATATCACAGGATACCTCTGGACTGCCTCCACTCCATCTATGTCCTTCCAGAGATGTGGTCTCCAGACCTGGACACAATACTTGCAGTAAGGTCTTACCAGCAATCTATATAGGGGCAGCAACACCTCCCTTTTCCTGCTGGTGATACCCCTTCCTATGTACCCCAGCATTGCACTAGCCCTTCCAAATGTCTTGTCACACTGCCTAGCCACCTTTAGGTCATCTGATATGATCATTACAGGCCTCTTTCCTGCTTGGTCTTTGTCAAGGACACTGGTTTACCTGGATTGAGAAAGGGCATATTCCGTCTTGCACATTTTAAAAAACGGTATTGTCACTGGTGTCTGTTAAGCCTAAATCCGGTTTTACCGGTGTTTGGTTTTGTGTACTTTATTTAACAATTTTTAACTCTGCTGACATGCATTTTAGCAATTTTGACCTCCACTATTACACATCCTTCTATGCTTGTACCAATTTAAAGTTATTTTAGGTACAAGATGTGATGGCAGCAGCAACACTACAGCCCCCATCCCTAAGGTGTGATGGAAGCAGCATTACAACCCCATCCCCAGGTGTGATGGCAGCACCAACAGCACTACGGCCCCATCCCTCTGGTGTGATGGCAGCAGCAACAGCACTATGACCTCCCTCCCTCCCTCAGGTGTGACAGAAACAGCACTGTGGCCCCCATCCCTTAGGTGTGATGGCAGCAGTACTACATTCACCATTCCTCAGGTGTGACAGAAGTAGTAGCACTGCCGCCCCATCCCTTAGGTGTGATGGCAGCAGTACTACATTCCCCATCCATCAGTGGTGATGGCAGAAGCACTACAGCCCCCACCCCTTTGGTGTAATGGCAGTAGCAACAATGCAGTCCACATCCCTCTGGGGTGATGGCAGTAGTAACAGCACTATGATCCCCTTTCTTCAACACCCACACCCGACATGCACAAGTTACAAATGACTTGGTCTCTTTGCTTGTAGAACTCAGATGTGAATTAATCGGAACCATAACCGCTAAGGTGGACTACCTTTGTTATTTCCTATCTATAATTTAACTGCCTGAATTGGATTTCTGCCTGTGACACCGCTGACCAGGGTTAGAGAACAGACTGGGGTGTTGGAGGACCAGCTGGTGGGTGAAGGTTTGAGTGTCCAGTGACCACTCACCTTCTCCTGGGAGGGAGGTGGGTTCACAGCTCAGCATTTGCTGGCCCCTGATGGAGGCCAGAGGCATGACAACATGTCAGCCCTCACTGCAGGAGGGAGTGTGATGGACATCAGCTTGTGCCTTGACATCATGTGGCCTGTCACACTCCCAAGAAAATAGGAAAACACCTGCTGACCAACTGAAGGACAGCTGTTGGTCCATCCATAAGCCAGAAGCCCCAGGTGTGTGTCTGTTCTGACCCCTGCCATGCCCAGGATACACAGGAAGCTCTGTAGGGCAATTCTCCTCCCCTTGTAGCCTCCCACAGGGGTAGGGGCCCATTCAATGAAGGGTTACTTTGGGTTGCCTGGTAGCACAGCAGTAAGGGGCAGTGGATGGTGGTTGCGAATCAGCAGCAGTGGTAGGGGGCCTTGGCAGGCCTGAAGGAGTGAATGGCCAGGGGGTAGGAGGAGCAAAAAAAAAAAACTGCTTGAATTTGCTTCTTTGAAATACAGTGTCTTCACCTAAAAAACCCATAAGCGATTAGTGGAGGATGTTCAAAAGGATTTATGCATCTCCCAGACATGTGGATGCTTTTTTTTTTTTTACTTGGTGTCCATGAAAAGGGTGTCTCCCAGTTTTCATGTCTTTGTTCAGATGTGAATTGAGCACTACTCTGCCCACCAGCATCATACAGCCCCTGGGGTCTTACCTTCTGTACGTCATTGACTGTGCTTTCAAAATCCACTGGCCAAACATAAGTACACTTAAATACTTAACATTTGCTTTTTGTTGAAGCAGTCTATCAGAAACCTTTTTGTTGTCACAGAGACTGAAACAGCAGGTGGGAGAAAAGGTGCAAATTATCCAATTCACCTAAATGGGGTGATAACTGTGAATTTTCATAAGTAGTAAGGCAATTTCTTCTTTGTGAACATACTTTCATTCAGACTAGTTTTCATTCAAACAACTGATGATTTTGGATGGCCCTACTGATTATAAACTTGAATAAGCTAGTTGGTAACAGTGAACCGTGCTTAGCAATCTACAACCTAGATTCTTATATGCAAAGAATACAATAAAAACCTGACTAAAATCTAAAAACAAGCTTATAAAACACATAAAATGTATCTTAACATTTATCTTTACCTATACAAAATCATTGCAGCCCAAGTAAAACTCAGGTAAATTGCATGGTACCCTGACTACTATTCTATGATGTAGTAAACATATGTAACCCCTAGATGGCGCTATCCCAGGGGCTACTACCCCTGCCTGATTTGCCACTAACAGGTTGAGGGGCCTGGATCCAATGGCGGGTGCCTCCACCCAGAGGTCAGGGTTTGCAATAGTTAAACTAACTTGGTCACAGCCCTCTGGGACACTGTTCCCCCTTTCTTCCCACTAGTGGCCCACACAATATATCAGAATTACCTTCACAGTATACACTTACCCCCAGGTCTGGTTCCGGCACTGGGACCTCCTGTGAAATGAGATACAGTGCAACAATCACAGTACAGTACTTTAACATAGACAAATACCTTAGGCAGTATAACTTTGCTGAAACAAGCAGCTCTGATTTATTTAGGGGATATAACAAGGACAGGGGAAATCAGGTTAATTAGCTTATCACTCTAATAATTCATTTATGGCTCTGTGCACAGGCCTATCCCTATCAGTTACTGTCCCTGGGTACCCAAGCCCTAGTGGCTAGTCCAAACCGTGGCAGCTGGTAGGGGCCCTTTCACACAGAGAAAAGGAAAATTAAACAGTCAGCAGTACAGTAATTCCATTTGGATTTAATGTGGCAATTCAACAGGGAGCGACCCTGAATTAGTACTCACGACCTCCAAATAAGATAGGGTCCTTCAATGTCAGCAGGGCTCACTTGAGGTACACAAACCTCTTCACACATCCATATAAAAGAAAGCACTATACCAGGCAGGCTGCATCTGTATCCCGATCGCAATTACTGCACAATACCCGGGAGAACACACAGCAGATTCAGTTCCTGACAGACCGAATGCAATTTTCAGCAATTCCTCCAGTCTTCTACAGGGTGAGCCTGGTTTCTACTCTTCAGAGACCTTTGATTCTTTTCACAGGACGGATTCAGTCCTAACAAGCTGTTACACAAGCTGCAGACCGGAACTCTGGGCCTTACACACGTTTTTTGACTAAAACTGCACACTGAAAAAGCACAGGGCTCCTTCCTTCTTCACTGCCAAAGCTCAACTGAAACTCCAACCGACAAAACGGGCACTTCCTTTGAGTTCCTCCCAGTTCTTGACTGGATTGGCTGTCACTCACAATAGACTGCTGCTGTTGGTCCAAAAGGCACTGAAGTCTAAACTACATCTCCCAGAGTCACTGCCCATACAATCCTCTTGTGGCTGGCTCAGATTATGAGTCCAGTTCTGATTCGTCCAAGGCACCATTTTAGAGCTAGCTTACTCCACACTGATTGGTCCAGTTCAGCAGTTCAAAACTAGAATGGGGAACTAGCAGACACAGTTCTGACTGCAAAGAAAGCAGGTTAGACAAACTGTAATTTCATTATTACCTAAATAATTTCTGGCAAACAGTTACATCTTTCAGATAGGTTCCTTTGCACTCCTAGTGACTGCAAAAATGAAGTGAATTGGCAGCAGCTTGAGGGTACTCAATCAAAGAAACACACAGTCCCCCATACAACTAATTATGTCTGCAAGCAGACAGCTCTTAAAGAGACAGTACCAGAGGTTCTAAAACACTCACTGATAAATGGCTTAAATGCCAAACACCATTCAGGCTTGGAGCATTCAAGCAAGCTCCTGGAAGTCTTTGGGAACCCCATTTGCGGGGGTTACACCCTTCCTGGTCTGGGAAAGCTTGACGTCCGCGTCAAGCAAGTACACCATAAGTTTCAACTGCAACCATATACATTTACATTAGGCTCACATGTAATCATCAGTCAATATATCATTTTACCAAGAACACATTTCTGAAACATTGCAGTACGTCACTCTTTACACAGTATTACATACATTGTACCATAACTCAAGTTATTACCTCTTGTACATGAAACCTGAAGAAAGGGGCCCTTCCCTATCAGTTACCTTGGGGCTGGATGGGGCAAGGGCACCATACTTAGAGGGCAACACAAGTAACTTGGAGTTAGCACTGATGCTCAGTTTGGGCAATGAGCTCGGGACACATACACTCCTTTATGGACAACATTGAGAGGCAAGTCCACAGGCCTCCCAAGTCAATCATAACTGAGGTGCACCACAGGCTTTACAGCTCGACCAGTCTTTCTAGGGGAACTGTTATAGTCTCTGCACTCTGAGCCTCATTTTCAGCATTGTCCTCACTTGTCAGGGAGTCTCCATGAGGGTAGAGAGCTAGAACTTGGGGCACTTTCAGCTCCAGGAGTTACAGTTTCTGAGTCCACAACATTTGGCTCAATGGAGAGCTTTGGACACTGGCAGTGGACTGTCAGGGCACTCAAAATACTCTTCTTGTTCGGTGTATCACCAGTCTGCCCAATCTATCATTTTCCTCCCTGAAAGCTCAAACAGTTCAACCATGCACAATGATTCCATTTCATCTGATCTGATGCTTTGCACTTCACTTTCTGGGAGCATTGGCTCCAGGGATGAAGCTGGGGCTTAGACAGTCCAGAAGGCCCAGCTTTGTCTCCAGTATTGACTAGGGATTGCCCAAACAATTGACTCAGTTCGTAAGAAGGATAGTATTCAAAGTCACTCTCACTTTCTTCCGATATGGACTGACAGTCATGCTCAACTGGGACGTGTGGAGGGGAACACTTTAACTTCGCTTCTGTAGGTGCAGACTTTCTTGATCTTTTCTTAGCAGCAGCTCTAGTCACTGGTCCAGAGGGGGCATCTTCTAGGGGCTCAGACTCAATTAAGATTTGTCCAATGGGCAGTAAATGATTTCTATGCATTGTTTTACATCTTTTGAATTATTCTCAGGCCTTACTTTGTACACTGGCAGATCATCTAGTTTGCCCACTACAATGTGAGGGAGATGGTGCCATCTGTCAGCAATCTTGTGCTTGCCATGCAGTCCCAGATTTCTTAGCAATACCCGATCTCCCTCCTGGAGTTCCTGTGCTTTCACCTTTTATCATACCTTTCTTTGTTGGCCAGATTTCTTTTGGCAGCCATGGTTTGAGCCAGTTGGTGCATGAGTTAGCTGGGCCTTTAACTTTTGCACATACTGTAAATAGTTGTCAGCTTGAACCCCATCAGGAGAGACCCCAAAACACACATCTACTGGTAGTCGAGCTTCTCTTCCAAACATCAGGCGGTAGGGGGAGAATCCAGTGGCATCACTTTTGGTGCAGTTATAAGCATGTACCAGGGTGCTAATTTGTTGGCTCCATCTAGGCTTGTCCTTTGGGTGCAGGGTGCCTAGCATATCTAGCAAAGTGTTGAAACGCTCAGGCTGTGGGTCCCCTGGGGTGGTAAGGAGTGGTTCTGACTTTGACTCCCCACAGAGAAAGCATCTCTTTGATCAGACGACTCTCAAAGTCTCTCCCTTGATCAGAATGGATTCTTTGTGGAGCCCCATAGTGAAACAAAAGTTTTCTACAAGTACTTTGGCCACAGTGGATGCTTTCTGGTCTTTGGTGGGAAAGCTTGGGCATATCTCGTGAAATGGTCAGTGACCACCAGCACATTACTGATATTTCTTTGATCTGACTCCAAACTCAGAAAATCAATACAGACCAGCTCCATGGGTGCACTGGTGGTGATGTTAACAAGGGGGGCAGCCCTCTGGGGCAAAGCTTTCCTCTGTAAGCAGCGACTACAAGTTCGAATGTGTTGCTCCACATCAGCCCCCATCTTAGGCCAATAGAATCTGGATCTCACCAAGTCAAGTGTTCTGTCTATACCAAGGTGCCCCATGTGGTTGTGCAAGGACCTCAGTACTGAGTCTCGAAAGGCAGTGGGCAGCACTAGTTGTTGTTTGTCTACTTGTCCCCCTCTGTCTACTGTTTCTCTGTATAACAGTTTATTGATCAGTTTCAACTTAGGACCTTCTTTGTATAACAGTGCAGTTCTCAAATCAGTGAGCGTATTTGGACACATCTTTTCCTGCATAGAGGGCTTCTAAAGCTGCTTTGATCATGGGATCGCGGGATTGAGCCCGCGAATACTGTCATTGTCCAGCTGAGGCAATTGCACCAATGTCTATTGCAGAAAAGTGGCAATAAGCAGCAGGTATGCAATTCTCAGAGGGTCCCAAGCAATCCACCATGCAGTCCACTGCGTCTGCGGACATTTGTTCCTCCCTGTCAAACTTCCGCAGAGTGCCCGAATGTCAGGTTCTGCCAATCGGACCCAATCATTCTGGGGAACAGGCCTCCGGGAGAGACATCAGCATCTATGTGGTTCAGACCTGCTCGGTATTCGAGAGCATAGTCATATGTAGATAATGCAGAAAGCCACCTATGGCCAGTGGCATCCAACTTAGCTGAGGTCTGCACATAGGTCAAAGGATTATTGTCAGTTTTACTAGTATTTTAGCCCCATACAAGTACTCATGGAATTGGTCAACAATAGCCCACTTCAAAGCTAGGAACTCTAACTTATGTACAGGATAGTTCTTTTCGGATGGGGTCAGGCTTCTACTGGCAAAGGCCACTGGTCTCAGGCCATTCTCGTGCTCTTGGTACAACACAGCCCCCAACCCTTGCAAGCTAGCATCAGTGTGCAGGACGTAAGGTTTTCTTGGATCGGCATAGGCCAGCACTGGAGCACGGGTAAGTTGATATATGATCTCATGAAAAGCAGTCTCACAATCAGGAGTCCAGCGGGCCCCAAATACTTCACTCGGATGAAAATACACTCTTTCAGTCTTGAGGGACGCTGACTTTTGGTATTTTTTGTGGGTTGGGGGATACCCTTGAGTAAGGTTAAGTAAAGGGCGGATCACTCTTGAATAGTCCTTGATGAAACGCCGATAATAACCACAGAATCCCAGGAATCTTTGCAGTTCTTTAGATTTTTGGGCTGTGGCCAGGTGGTCAAGGCCTCAACTTTACTTGGGTCGGTCTCTATTCCCTCGGTGGATACTATGTGTCCCACATACTTTACTGATGTTTGAAAGAATTGACACTTATCAATGGACAGTTTAAGGCCAAAGTCCTCCAGTCGGTCCAATACCTTAAATAATCTGCTCTCATGTTCCTCCAGTGAGCTGCCAAACACAATAACATCATCTAGGTATACCAGGCACTCTAGTAAGTTCATGTCCCCCACTGCACGCTCCATCAATCATTGAAAAGTGGCTGGGGCACCTGAAATCATGAGGCATCCTCATGAATTCATAGAAATAGCGGACAGATAAAGGCCGTCTTCTCACGGTCCTCTGGGGCCATCGGATCTGGTAGTACCCACTGCGAGATCCAGCACAGAGAACCACTTGCTCCTGCTTAGGCAGTCCAAAGCATCCTGAATGCAGGGCATTGTGTACTGATCAGGGATAGTCCGCCGGTTTAAGGCGCGATAATCCACACACATCCTTACTGTTCCATTCTTTTTCCTCACTACCACAATGGGGGAAGCATAAGGGCTTCTGGATTCTTGTATTACACCAGCAGCTAACATCTCTTGCAGATGCCGTCTCACATCATCTATGTCAGCAGGTGCCAGGCGTCGAGACCTCTCACAAAATGGTCTTTCGTCATGCAGCCGGATATTGTGCTCAGCTCCTTGCACGCATCCTACATCCCATTCCTTTAAAGAAAACACCTGGTCTCTCTGGGCAAGCTTCTCACTGATCCTCACTTTCCATTCAGCTGGCAGCGGGGAGTCACCGAAATCAAACAAGTCAGGCGTTACTCTGTCATTCTTCCTTGAACTCTTGCTGCTGGGTAGCACTGCAGTGTCTGCACAATGCACATTAGCCAGGATGCAACCTCTGTTTACTCGAATGTCTCTTTCAGACACATTATGAACTTGGACCATTACCCTTCTGGCATAAGCATGGGCTCTAGCGGCAAAATACTAGGCTTGACCAGCAGTCTCTCTGGCAATTTTCCATCGCCTGGTGCATCCAACATTAATATTTTATTCTTAACATCCTTTCTGATACGGACCTCTCCTGTAAGGTACACTGGGCATTTGGCGCCAGGATCAGAGACTCAGGATCCTTCTTCCATACAATTCCGACCGGTTCCTCTGGTTCTGTTTTTCAGCATCTCTGTGCCTCATAGGCCTTCTTAATTAAAGCCGGAACTCTTAAAGCTCTACTAGTCTTTGACCCTGTTTTCATAACACAACTGTGCCAGCCTTCCGAACATATGAGCATTTGTTCCAATCAACAAAGGACACCATCATACAGTCCAGTGGGGGACACACTAAGGCTAGGGTCTCTACTTGTTCGGCCACTCCAGCCACGGAGGTGGGGAAAGACAGCCAAATTCGGATATACCGGAATAGGTAGGCCTTCTCACTTAACCCCCATACATGCAGTCCTTCTAATGGTTTGTAAGGGTACGTCTGACAATGCTCTGATACCAATCCTGGAACATAATTGTCACTTGGGAGCCACTGTCTAATACAGCTCTTGTAGACACTCCATTCACCTTTACAGTGGTCTCCATGGAGGGACCCACTATTCTGGACCAGTCTGAGAGGCGGTAGTGGGGGCCTGGGCAACTGACCTTGCCACAAAAGGACGTGAATTAGCATTTTTGGTGCCCTCACTGGGATCATGTCGGCACCTCTTAACCACTGATTTCTTCTCCAAGCTCTCCTTGTAGCCTATATGCAACTTTGTCAGTGTCTTTTGGGACTGGCATTCCTTTTCATGTGCCCATCTTTCCCACAATTATAGCAAAACATACTTTCGGAGTTTGAGCTGGCCGAGGCGCCACACTGGGAGCCAGGGCGGGGGTATTACTAACTGGAAACCTGGGTGCCATCTCTGTCTGCGGCGTGATAAGCATTTGGAGACATCTCGTCAGTTTCTCCACTTCCATGGTCAAGGAATTGAGTTTGGAGCTGTTATCAGCAGGAGATACATGGGTGGGTACCCCCAACCCCATAGCAGATGCAGTCGGATATAGGTCAGGGCCCGTACTTGCAGGCGTGACCTTCATAAAGGGACTGTTTTTGAATTCCCGGATCTCTCTCAACAGTTCGCCCCATTGTGGCATATCTTTTTCCTTGTCAGAGCACTCATTGACTGTCAACCTCTGCCCCTGAACTTCACTTGATGGGTCACCCTCAGTCACTGGTCGAGCGCACAGCTTGTTGCAGGTACCTCCAGAGGTCGCCTTTTCTCAACTCCTCGAATTTCTCTCATTAACTCATCATAGGAGGGTGGGATTCAGTCGATTTGCCAGGCGTAACTGGAAGCAACAGCAGTTCTGAGAAGGGGCAGACTTAAGGATTCTGTCCAGTCTGGTTCGGTCCAGTTCAATCGCTGGCAAACTACCCTTTCTGAGGCATTCTTGCAACAATTTTTCCAGCCAAGAGATACATCAGACAACAACTCCCTTGGTACTGTTGTGCATTTCTTACTCTCCACCATAGGTCCTCATCAGAATCTGGGCTCCCATACACATTCTCCAAGGCCTCAAGATAGGCCTGTGCAGTCGCTCAGGGTTACTGGCCCGTTTAGCACGGATGGTAGCCAGGGCAGGACCTCGGAGGCTCTCACTAACCCTCTTTCGCTTTTCGCCTTCCGAGCATTGCCATTCTAGCACTTGGGGGGCAACATAGTCTATCCAGGTCTCCCAGTCATCCTCCCCTTGGGGGGTGGGGAGGGTGCCAGAGAAGATCCTCAACTTTCGGTAAGAGTCGTGACTAATGGCAGGTGCAGAAATAGGAGTCTGCATTGGTTCAGCCACCATTACGGGCACTGGAGCAGGAGAGGGTGTTGGGGGAGGAACACCCCCAGGTGGCAAGAATAGTTTCTTCAAGTCCTCCACAGTTTTCCCCTCTCCCAGCAACCATTCAGCAAATTTCTCCTCAAAAGTTTCAGATAGTGGTGGGGCTGATTCCCCTGGGTCTTTACTGTCCTTAGTTATCACCTCCAAGCAGTGAGGCTCCTCTGGGGTAATGGTCTGTGGCACTTTGGAGCTATCTATGGGATCCTTAAACTCTACTAGGGCCAGGAAAGTGTGGGTGAGCAGATTAGCATGCCGACCCACCACCACAGGGTTTTGTAAACCTTCCACCTTGGAAAGTACTCCTGCACAGTGTCCGTATTGATACCCAGGGGTGTCCAGGATAAGCATAGCATTTTGGGGTCGATCTCCTCCCCAGTACCACTCCACCAGCGGTGCACAGCCACTTCTGTCGGGTACCCATTTTTCTTAACAGTGGTTCAGGAAATATGGCCACTAGAGGACACACAATCCCAGCGGTGAGCCTCCAAGATGTAACCCCAGATGGCGCTTATCCCAGGGGCTACTACCCTGCCTGATTTGCCACCAACAGGTTGAGGGCCTGGATCCAATGGCGGGTGCCTCCACCCAGAGGTCAGGGTTTGCAATAGTTAAACTAACTTGGTCACAGCCTCTGGGACACTGCAACCCTCTTTCTTCCCACTAGTGGCCCACACAATATATCAGAATTACCTTCACAGTATACACTTACCCCCAGGTCTGGTTCCGCACTGGGACCTCCTGTGAAATGAGATACAGTGCAACAATCACAGTACAGTACTTTAACATAGACAAATACCTCAGGCAGTATAACTTTGCTGAAACAAGCAGCTCTGATTTATTTAGGGATATAACAAGGACAGGGGAAATCAGGTTAATTAGCTTATCACTCTAATAATCCATTTATGGCTCTGTGCACAGGCCTATTCCTATCAGTTACTGTCCCTGGGTACCCAAGCCCTAGTGGCTAGTCCAAACTGTGGCAGCTGGTAGGGGCCCTTTCACACAGAGAAAAGGAAAATTAAACAGTCAGCAGTACAGTAATTCCATTTGGATTTAATGTGGCAATTCAACAGGGAGCGACCTGATTAGTACTCCGACCTCCAAATAAGATAGGGTCCTTCAATGTCAGCAGGGCTCACTTGAGGTACACAAACCTCTTCACACATCCATATAAAAGAAAGCACTTACCTAGGCAGGCTGCATCTGTATCCCGATCGCACTACTGCACAATACCCGAGAACACACAGCAGATTCAGTTCCTGACAGACCGAATGCAATTTTCAGCAATCCTCCAGTCTTCTACAGGGTGAGCCTGGTTTCTACTCTTCAGAGACCTTTGATTCTTTTCACAGGACGGATTCAGTCCTAACAAGCTGTTACACAAGCTGCAGACCGGAACTCTGGGCCTTACACACGTTTTTTGACTAAAACTGCACACTGAAAAAGCACAGGGCTCCTTCCTTCTTCACTGCCAAAAGCTCAACTGAAACTCCAACCGACAAAACCGGGCACTTCCTTTGAGTTCCTCCCAGTTCTTGACTGGATTGGCTGTCACTCACAATAGACTGCTGCTGTTGGTCCAAAAAGGCACTGAAGTCTAAACTACATCTCCCAGAGTCACTGCCCGTACAATCCTCTTGTGGCTGGCTCAGATTATGAGTCCAAGTTTTGATTCGTCCAAGGCACCATTTTAGAGCTAGTTACCCACACTGATTGGTCCAGTTCAGCAGTTCAAAACTAGAATGGGGAACTAGCAGACACAGTTCTGACTGCAAAGAAAGCAGGTTAGACAAACTGTAATTTCATTATTACTCTAAATAATTTCTGGCAAACAGTTACATCTTTCAGATAGGTTCCCTTTGCACCCTAGTGACTGCAAAAATGAAGTGAATTGGCAGCAGCTTGAGTGGTACTCAATCAAAGAAACACACAGTCCCCCATACAAACTAATTATGTCTGCAAGCAGACAGCTCTTAAAGAGACAGTACCAGAGGTTCTAAAAACACTCACTGATAAATGGCTTAAATGCCAAACACCATTCAGGCTTGGAGCATTCAAGCAAGCTCCTGGAAGTCTTTTGGGAACCCCCATTTGCAGGGGGGTTACACATATATTGGTGTTTTTTTTTTATATTCTTTGTAAAGCAGGTTAGGTCCACTAGGCAGAACTGTCTGTTTTCAGGAGTGACCTAGAAGCACTGAGGAGATTAAGTGACTTGCTTGGAGTCACACAGTATGCAAGTGGATGTTGTGGAAATCAAACCCAGGTCTGCTGGATGTACCCAGTTCATTCACTGTTTGTTACTCTAACCACTAGGCATGGGTGGTTAAACTGAATGGCTGATTACAACAAAGCAGTGCGGGTGATTTCCTTACCGACTCTATATGCAGCAAAGCAGAAAGAATGCAAAGCACAGCAGCATTCATTTTAAAAAGCTGAAATCTGGGCTGACCTGCTGGTGCTGCGGTAGCACTACTGCTTGCAATGCCAGCAACCCAGGGTCAGAAGCAAACTCAAGTTGCTGGAGATCTGGCCAGGGGAGTAGGATCGAGCACCTGGGGGACTGCCTTCCTCCTCCAGGGAGGGTGGGCTGCAGGTTCTGCTGCTTTACCACCACCTGTGTGACCACGGGTGGTGAAGCAATGGTGCTGCAGAGTGATCAGGAGGGGAGGACGCAAGCCAGGATCTGGAGCAGTGGCACATTTCTATGTGACCTACCTCCTTCGATCCCCTGTAGTGCCGGTGCCCTCAGGGACAAAGGCCAGAAAACCAGGAACAATCTCCCCACATTGGCCACTGGCAGAAGGGACCCAGGTGCCGCAGACTTCATAACCAGGCTCCATGAGGGACCCACTGAGCTGCCCCAAACACACTAAGGGAGTGTGGAGGGGTGACCTGGGGTCCCCTCCCTCCCTTCCCACATGGTGGGGGGTACAATCCAGGCAGGATAGGGGCAGGACCACAGGAGCTCCTGAGCATTAGCTGGGGGTGAAGCTAAGGGATAGCCAGCCTAGGGATCTCTGAAAAGTGGAGACCGATGCTGTGAGAAGGGGACATAGAAAGAGAAAATTAAAATTTTTTTTTAAAAGATGCTGAAATCTTAGAGATTATGTGCAGTGACATGCAATTTCCGTGAGGCAAGAATTCAAAATCCGCAAACCAAGCAGGATTCCGTGATTGTTACCGGTGTTACCGGTAAAAATGGAAAACCAGGGTCCCTGGTCTTTGTCAATATCACTCCACCCATTTTGTACTCTGTCCTGGGTTTCTATGGCCCAAGTGCATTATTTTGCACTTTTTTGCATCTGCCATACCCTTGACCACTCCTCCAGTCTTTTCAGATCCCTACCAATCCTTTCTACCCTCCCCCCAGAGTGTCCACCCTGTTGCAGATCTTAGTATCATCTGCCAAGAGGCAGACCTTTCCTTCCAGTTCCTCCACTATTTCACTTATAAAGACATTGAAGAGGGATGGTCCCAGCACTGATCCCTGAGGTACCCTACTGGTCACCCTTCCTTCTTTAGAGCAAACTCTGTTTAGCACTGCCCTCTGCATCCTATCTCCTTACCAGCTTTTTACGCACGTTACCACTGTGACAGGATGGCCCCTGTCATAGGATAGTCCCCTTGGAAGGTGTCTGAGCCCCCCTTCCTGAAGGCTGATGTTCTAGCTAAAGTTAAAGTGTAGTAGTGATTTCTAGAATAAAGTGCAGATGTGCAATAGTGCAATAGTTAGTGCAACTGTAAAATTAATATATAGTGCTAGTAATTAAAAGTGCAGGAGTACTTTAAAATGCATAAAGTGCCAAGTACTCATAGCATGACTTTGTGTGCAAACTTAATAAATGCATATCTGAAGCTAAATCATGTCATTGATACAATACTGCTTATGTAATAAATGTTAATGTTGCTTAAAGAGGGTATTTCTGTGTAAACCAAAAAATACATACACCGTAGTGAATAGAAATGCTGTGTGTTATTTTCCTCGGTAGAAAGACCTTAGTGACTCCTGGTACAGAAAGGAGGTCCATTTGTTTCACAGAGCCTCTGAATTTTGTTAAAGTTTTTTCATGCAAGCAGCTCTGTGAGGGCCCATAGTTCCCACTGTTGACAGATTAACAAATAGGACAGGCTGGTGCCCCTGCCATAACTTTAGATAAATTGTTGTCTTACAAGGAGCGGCTAATGCTTTCCCTTTTACTTTTGCCAGCAGAGTAGACCTTGTGGGGTCTAATAATGTAAATTGATGTGTGAGCAAGTGATTTGAATGAAATTGAAGGTAAGAGGAGTGTTCTCATTCCTGCTCACTCACTCTCTCTCACTTCTGTGCCCGCTTATGTGTAAAAAGAAATGAAATTTGGGAGCAGAGCGGCTTTACTCTCTTGGTTGAATTAGAAAGCTGGCATGCTCCTATTCACTTTTATTTCTGTTGCTCTCTATCTCCTATATTTATTTCCTATGCAGGAGTTTATGGTTTAGTTTATTCACTCATTTAGAGTGAACACAGGTTTCCCGGCAACTATTGCCCCATTTCCCTCCTTCCTACCCTTGCCAAACTTCAAGAACATTTAGTTCTCTCTCAACTATAACCATTCCTCTCTGATTCCTCCTTTTTCACCCCCTTCCAATCAGGTTTTCGGAAGAACCACTCAACAACCACCTCCCTCCTCAGGCTTACTGACTCAGGGATGGATGATCGGCCATCTTTGTCGACCTAGCCAAAGCTTTCGACACTGTTTCTCATCCACTGCTTCTTGATTCACTCTTCTCAGCTGGCTTTGCTCCATCAGCCACCAACTGGTTTAAATCCTACCTCATTGGCAGGACCCGGTCGGTGAGAATCCTTGATTCCATCTCCCCATCACTTCCCATCAATACTGGTGTCCCTCAGGGCTCAGTGCTTGGTCCCCTACTCTTCACCATTTTCCTTAATGATCTTCCCACAGCCTGCTCATCCTCTTCTATCCACATGAATGCTGATGATACTGTTTTGTACAGTTCCGGCAAAAACCCTGCTGCCATGCCAACCAGCTTACAGTATGACTTCAACCAAGTTCAGCTCTGGTTTGCTTCTCACCAGCTTTTTCTAAATGCCAAGATGACAGTCTCAATGACCTTTGGCACCAGGCAGAGACTCTTTAGGCTCCCAGTCCTACCCACCTTCCACACCCTTGATGGGACCATCTTGGAGGACACCTCCTCATTTAAATATCTGGGAGTTTGGCTGGACCAGCACCTCAACTTTTCTGTGGATATCGATGCTATCCTGAAGAAATTGTGCCCTAAGCTTGGTGCTCTGTACAGGAATCATAGTTGCATCCCGCTGACAGCGAGGTGTGAAATTGTCCAGAAGATGACACTCCCCATCTTTGACTACTGCAATGCAGTCTATGGTCCTGCTCCCAAATCTTCCCTGACCAAGTTGGACACTCTCTTTAACTCCTTCTACCACTTTTCTATCAACTCCCCTTCCTGCTTTCACCACTGTGAACTCTATCGCTCTCTAACCTTCCTTCCACTATCTCACAGACACATCTCTCACTGTGCCAAACTAACCTCCAAATTCTGGTTTGGGGCTCCCCTCCTATCTCGCATCCTCTCTGTCTACACCACCTCCTCCCAGAGTTATCTATTTTTAAAGATACTTATGCCCGCAATCAGGCTGCAAGTGGTCCGCTGGACCACCAGGGAGAGAGTTAACATATTTTAACATACTTATGCCCGCGATCGGGCTGCAAGCGGTCCACTGGACCACCAGAGATATAGGACTCTTATTATTCTACATATGCCCATGATCGGGCATGGGGGGGCACCACCAGGAAGGTGCAGCCAGAGCTCAGGTGGCCACCCACAGGTGGCAGCTGCCGTGTTGCGCCCTGCAAAAAGGCAGCTCACCTGTGGGTTGCCAGCTGTTGCTCCTTTTTTTTTTGCTCACCTGTGTGCAGTGCAGGTAGGGGTTGTACATGCATGGGCTCAGCACATCCTGGGCTGAATATCGGGATGTGCTGAGTATGCATGGGCATGTCCCCGCTACCTATGCCGCATACATTACTGATGCACTCCTGTGTATTGGGATTTGTGCAAGGCTCAATCCCCTTTGAATATCATACCGGGACGCATCAGTGGGTTGTGCATGGTGCAACTGTGTTGTGCCATGCGCAACCCTTCTGAATATCCGGCCCAGTGCCCACGATCAGTCCACTGGACCACCAGGGATATAGGACATTTATCCTACTTCAAATGCCCACAATCAGGTTGCGAGAAGTCCACTGGACCACCAGGGAGTGAGTTAACTATTTTTAAATATACTTATACCCGTGATCGGGCTGCAAGCAGGCCGCAGGACCACCAGGAATATTGGATGTGTTCTGCACTATACACATGCCCACGATCGGGCACTGGGGCACTTTGCCAAGATGTGCAAGAGGAATTGGTCCCCAATGGCTGCTGCCTGGCAGGGCACCAGGTGCAAGTCACCAGGGATCGGCGCACCTGCATGCAAATGGGGCCGTAATGACATGCAAATGGCCCCATTTGCGCCTTGCCTACATTATGGCTCCATTTGCATGTGCACTTTTGAATATCATAGTTGTTGCGCCTAGTGCAATGGAACTTGCACTAGTGCATCCCCCTGCTCCATTCTGGCCACTTGCACTGGCACAGTGCCACTGCGCCATGCACACTGTGGGTGGCCAAGGTGCGATATTTGACGTTGCTTTGCCATGGTGCAGCTCCGTTGAATATCACCCTGTCAATGCCCCTGCGCAGCCAAGTTGCACTGCACCCAGGCTTGTGCCACAGCCTGGCACAGTCTGAATATCCAGCCCCTGGTGTTTTTCACAGCACTGCTGTGCGCACAGTAATCAGTTCATGTTCTGAACTAAAACCACTGGCACATTCGCTGCTACCATAGAGCACTGTGAAAACACTTTCATTTACAAAAAATAAAAATGAAACAAAAACACTATACATTATAAACATAATGATTGGACAGCCACATGCCCAGCTAGCCTGTGCTGCCACCTTGGGTTTCTGATTACAGTGGACCTCTCAAGTTTCACTCTCAAGGTCTGATTTAATCAGAACCCCCTCTATGGCAGAACGGGCTGGTTTTGCATGGCTGCACAGCCAGTATTCTCTATATATTCATTACTATAAAACATATTTCATTATTTTATGTCACCATGAGAGACATGGGTTGATATGGGTTCTAAATAAAGAGTACTTTCCCCATGTTAATTCTTCCACATAGAGTCATGTGTCTCTTTGTAGTTTTTATTTTAAATACAGTTTATGTTTCTGAGCTCATTTTTACTCAATCATCTTTTTATTGCTACTGTAAAGTACTCTCATTTATTCATGTAAGGCATTACTGTTTATTGCATTTGCAATAAATGTTTCACTCAGTCCCAGGTTTATATTGGCTCTTGTCTCAAAGTAACCCTATGTATTTCCTTTTCTAATCTATTATTGGAACACCAGTACATTTGAGTTTCAGAACTGGAAGCTGATCAGCATAAAAAGAAAGTCAGTAGTTTTACGGGGGAAATAATACATGTGGAACTAGCATTTTCCCATGAGACAAGTTATCAGCAAACTGAGGGGAGATAATGTATTTTACTTATTCAGATATTCTGGACTTGAAATTTAAATTCTTGCAGAGAAATGGTTAATAATCTTTTGACAGAGAATCTTCTTATATTAAGAATTCAGCCCTCTCATGTGCTTTATATAATCTTAAAGTGCAGTGGCCTTGTGGATAAAGAGACTTTAAAAAGGAGATCACTGGTTGAAATCTACAATGCCACTGGTTAATTGTGAGTCCAAGCACAAGTCCCCGGATCTGCCTGTTCTTATGTTCTTCCAGCAGGACCTTACTGAACATAGGACTGGATTCAGGGTACTTATCATCAGGGGGTGTCATGGTGGTAATGGCACACAGCTGGTCAGTAACCCCAGCCCACTACAGAGCCAGATGTTGCTCTGCACAGCTAGAGTACTGCTGCTAAAAATGCGGTGCATGATGTAAAGTGGTAGATGGAGTACACCACCTGTCAATGGGAACGTGGCATGCAGGACAGGCTAGCCAACAGTCCAAGGAGTGGTAATGTGTCATAAAATTATCTGGCTGAACTGACCACTGCCATCTGCCACCTGGGAAGCCCTACGTCCCCCATGGATCTACCCCTTCTGTCGCACAAAATGGTACCCCGAGAATGTACCATTCCTACCAGGGCTATTGGGAGAGGGACACAACCCACTCTGGGATACAGCAGCAGTGCACAGGCTGTGGGCTGGGTGATCCATATCCCTTCTATGAGAGCAGTATCATGCAGACAGGGAACCCCAGGGTATATGGCATCGCTGGTATCATTCAACACCATGCCTCACTTTTTGGTGCTGATAGGCTGCTCATTTGCTCCTTCTAATAAGCATGGATAGAGGCTGGATATCCATGGTGCTAGGGACAGATAGGGATATACATTAGCAGCACACCTGCCTGATGCACAGCCTCCCTACCACTGTCTGCTACCACCAGGAGCCTGCATACCAAGGAAGGTATGCAGCACCAAAATATGCAAATAAATAAATCTAGTTTTCCCTGACAGTCTACCTTGTACTAATTCTGCATCTCAGTAGTGGACAGTGGATAGCCTGGGTAAGACAGTAAGAAAAGCCTCGCAAACTCATCCCTTGGTCAGAAAAGGAGCTCAAGTCACAATATGTGCAAAGAAGTAAATACTTACTCTATCCACACATATAAAAAATATATAAAAGAGTCAGTGATTGTCATCCCCTGCAGACTACCACCAATGTGCCTGATGGTGTTTTGCTCCTACGTCATGAGCTTATTCAAGGGCACATATTGCAGCTTGAGTTCCTTTTCTGACCGAGGGGTGCATTTGTGAGGCTTTTCTTAGTATCTTATGATTTCTTATTTAGCCTTACACAACTCATACCAGTTGGCGATTTCTTTTTGCTGCCATAGCCTGGGTAAACAAACTGCAAAAACATTGGGAAGGATTTTCAAAGATTTGCATCATGTTTGTAGTGCAACTGCTCTACTTGCGACATAACTGTTAGATCACATAAAAGTGGTCTAATGTTATGTCACAAGTGCTGCAAGTTATGCACAAAACATGACACATGCGTCAAAATAAATATCCATGTGTCAAGGTTTTTTTACCACTCAATGTGGAAATTGTCACTAATGCATCAAAGCATTTAAAAGTCGCCCACAAACATTTTGTTGCATTTGACATTATACAGGTTGATCCCAAAATCAGTAACCGGTTTGAAAATTCATTCCACGATGTCCACACAACATCAACTGACAGCTGCAAAGTTGTGACACCACTTCAAGAAACCTTCTGGAAATAGTGCACTGCAAGTCTTGACTCTAGCAGATGGATGAAGGTGTCACAAATTCATTCAGCAGGTCAGGCCCTCTACTCCCAAAGTGCCAACCTCTGAGCGCAGTCTTGTGAACAGTGTAACAGACAAGGTAACCCTCTTGTCTGTTTTTGTGAGTTTGGATCAACCTTTGGTCTCGGTTCTGGAGGGATTCAAACTGTTAACCTCTTGCTAGCATAGCCAATGCACAGACTCAGATATATCTGTCTTCAGGGGGCCAGATATCTTTGCCTACGGGCACCTAACCAGGCGTGCAGACATGAACCCTTAAAACCTTAATAAAGACCTCAGATTTAAAACGCTTCTCTTTCCAGTTTGGTACCACCATACAAGCTATGTCTGCTGTCTGCTATAACAATAAATATTTCTTAACAAAAGAAAGCAATTCAAAGACAGACCAGGTTTTCTCTAAAATTTGAGTTTTTACTAAAATATATAATAATACGTCAAACATACAATACAGAACTCTTATATTGCAAGACATACATATCTTTAAACACAACAAGGTTTAAAACAGTGCAATTCCTACAACAATATTTAGATTTTGTACAGCTTTCTAAATACCTGTTTTCAGTACTCAGATGTTATCTTGGTCAGAGTTAGATAAAAGTGTCTCTGTAGTGAAAATTAATAATCTTTACATGCTGTATTTGCCAACCCCTTTTGGATGAGGTCATACAGCCCCTCCTCTATCAAAATATCTAAAAAATATATATTTCTATACAACCACAGGATATAATTTCAAAGTATTTATTCTGCAACCTTAGCATAACTTAAGTTTCAAATGACACTTTCTTTGATCTCATGCTGTACCCTCCTCACACAGGCTTCATATGAGCATTTACGACCTCTCACCTCTGTGTAATAACCTGTGTTTTCTCTTCAACATCATAAACCTTTTTTATGATTTTCCCTCTTAACAAAGTTAACCCAAAACAACTCTGTAATTAACTCAGAGAAACAAGATCCTTGATTAAAGTCTTCCAGGTAACACATTGTCTCTAAAAACTGAGTGTGTGATACATGCTGTCAGCAGTTCTCTTGGCCTGCAACTGTGAGCTGAAATCTGGGGGGGAAGGGGAGATGAGTGACGTCATTCCTAGATCATTTGATTTTTCAGCAGAGACAGTCATTAATACATTTTATATAAAAAAATATTATAAAGCACTCAGAACGGGCTGTCTACATCACAGAAGGCACCGAGGTGTTCCTCCCCCATTCCTTCCTACCCTCCCTCCCTAATTTTCTACAGTTTTACACCCATTCCAGCACAAAGCAATCTCTCTATCAAGTGCTCACCTCAAGATCTAGCAACTTCTTGTGTATTGAAGGTGAAGCTACAAACTAGACACTCCAAACACTAAGATCAAGATTCAAGCACATGGTTTACTTTGAATGCACATGCAAGCTGTTGGCCTTAGGTATTCCTTGCAATATCCATGTGGAATTTAAATGCATGATCTTAATTTGTGAAATTTTGTTTTCTCCATAAATAATTATCTTCATGGAACATAACTAATGCAAATGAATTTGTCTGTGCACACTCTATGGTTAATACTAGATTATCTCCATACCATTTTTGAGATGGTTATTCTTAAATAGTAACAGTATACCATGTATGGCTGAATAACATTTGTACTACTGCTGTCCCTGGGGAACCTCATTAAAATGAAATGTTATATCCTAAGAGGCTATTGTAGTGAGCCAAACTTCTAAATAAATAACACAATAGCACACAAACAGTTCTTCTACGTTCTCATTTGAAAATTACTAAATGTTTTCTTCTTGCATTGATGACCCTCCAGTAAGTAAAACTTTGTCTTATTCACCATAGAGCTTACTAAGCTTAGCTTGATTGTTTTCTTACATCCAAAGCATCATGCACTGTACATTTGCCAGGTCAAACATATTGAATTCATACCACAGCTTTTATTCTTCCAGCATTTATAGAGAATTCATGAAGCTCGGGAGAGTAAGAATTTTTTTTTTTTTTTTTTTGCTACAACAAGCAACTTAATTCCATTAAGACTGTCATTTAAAACAATCATTAACATACTGTAACAGTACTATATTTCTACTCCCTTGATTCCATATTTACAACATTGCCAACTGCATAGTGCCTCTCCCCAGGAGGTATCCCTATTCTTCCAAGTAATAAAACATTCCAGTGCAGTAAAAAGCAACCATCACTTCTTTTTACAGATTTACAAAGGAACCATCATTTATTTTCACAAATTTACAGATATTTGTCAATCTTTATCTCACTTCATCTGCACATTATTATTTACTCTACTTACAGGTATAACTTTTCTTTCAACATTCTTTGCCTACTGAAAAAGACTATAAAGCAATATTATGGATTAACAGAGGGGAAGATAAACAATGGTGGCATCTTCCGTGGGGCTGTCAACCCTAATGCACCCCCCCAAGCAAACATTGCCAGATGTGATCTCATTTCTTCACACAGGGCATGCAGGACCCTGCTTGAAGAAAGCTACAACAGCCAGAATGCAATGCAGTAATACTGCAGTATATAACAAAAATGCTGCAATATGCTACAGGGAACAATGTAATTCAATGACAATTAAAGGACACTGTCAACCTTTTTTGCATCATATTATTTCTACTTAAAACCCCACATTTTACGATTGCTTATATTCTCTAAAATACATTGATGTTGATGGTTGTTTTATCTTTCCCCTTGCTTAGTAGAACTGAAATGCATGCTAATGTATAGTTATGCCCAACCTTGTTTTGTTTCAAATCCCTGATCTACTCTTACTGCATTCTTGCTGAACATTTAAAACACCCCCAAACAGTGCAGCCACTCATGATGTAATAGTCTTCTCTACCTTCTATGCATAATGAATGGCCAGACTGTGTTGAGGGTGTTCCTAAGTCCAGGAAAGATGCAGTGGGAGTTGATCAAGAAATGTAAACAAATATGTTTTTGTGTGGTAACACCAGCATGATGGGCAATCTGTTTTTCACTTTTTTAAAAGAAAAAATAATCAGAATTAAACTACCAGGTACAGCAACAGTCTCTACAGAATGTAAGCAATCATAACATGTGTTTCTTAAACTAGGGACTCTTTGGGGCCTAAGGGGGTTGACAGTGTCCATCTAGTCCCTTTTTTATTGCAGTATTTTGTGACATGTCATTTACTGCAAGTTATTGCATTGCATAATGGATGGCTCCTCTGCACTCATGCACACTGTACAAGGTTCCTCGCTAGATAGCACAATCTGTTAGTGCATGCTTCTCAATGTGCTTCTGCATAACTGAACAAACTCTAGGCAGAGCCAATATGGCTGTGGCAAGCTCTTGCCTATACAGGTAGCAGAGCTGAGGCAGCACGGCTCCCAAAGCAGTGGCAATAGGGGAGCAGCAGCAGCACAGGTCACGGAGTTGCAGCGGCAACATTGGAGTGCTGGTCGCAGTGCTTTGCCACTTGAAAGATGGCAGTGGGGGCAAAACTACACATGCATGATATTTGCACATGTGCAGTTCTATCAGAAGTGCACTGATGAAGTAGTGCACTGTGTGGAGGGGTGCAACCATGCTGTGGAGGGGAGCTCCATCGCAGAGGACAGCACCTATGGGATCAGTGCTGCCTTGATATTGCTGCATCACTGTAGGAGAACACAGGGGTCATGTTCCTGATCCGACCCTCTGTTCTCCTACAGTGATAGCCAAACATCTGTGGAGCTCCACTGATGCAGCCCCATAAAAACTTCAATCCCCTTGAACATTTTCTAGATCCACCGCTGAACTCATTATACCCACATTGTGACAGTACTTCCATCTGCATAATAGCAGAAGCCAGCAGTCGATGTGTATGTCTTGCCCTAGTGTCTGAAGTGGTGAAGGCCCCTTGTGGGTCTGCACTTCTACAGACAGATGCAGCGTTGCAGTTTTGTTATTACATATTTTGTGGTGCCTCCACTTCTGTAGCCAGAGGTTGGTGTGTATGTCTTACTCCTGTGGCTGCAGAAGTGCAGTCTTATCAAGTCTGTGTATGTGTTAACAGTGTGTGTGAATACCTGAGGCTACAGAAGTGCTGGTCCCATAGGGGCATGAGAATCTGAAGACAAAAGAACCCTTGTAATTTGGTAACAAGGATTTATATCTGCTGCTGCAGGGGGCTGATTGTCTGCACACAGAAGCAGTGTTGTGAATTGAGTATCATGGATTTGTCTCTGCAGCAAGAAGTAATTGTGTATTTCTTGTGTTGTGCATGCCACAGATACAAATCCCTAAAGGCAGCAGATCAGTGCTACTTCATTTATGTCATCTGGAAACAGCTGTATGTTGTTTGTCATAACTGATCATGGTTGTCTGTGGTTGCTTGTGCTGTGTTGTCTTTTGCTGCTTTGGGGCAGTGGGAAGTTACAGTTTGAAACTCTAACACCGCATTTCCCTACTTTTGTGGCATTAAGTTGAACCCCAACTGGGGCATTAACACACTTTTTTGCAATGAATTTCCTTTGTTTTCGAGGTAGTGAAATTGCATACTCAGTCACACAAGTCCTTTTGGGACCTGCGTGAACAGATTAATTTGGTTTCCACGTGGCCACAGATGCAGACACACAGGTCCCTCTGGGCCCTGCACCAAGTGAGGAGTCCCTATGGCTGTGGAAGCACAGGGCACTCTGGGCCCTGCACTTCCATTTGGCTGCAGATGCAGACCACAGGCTGCAGATGCCCAGTGCCCTCCGGGGCCCTGCACTTCCATGTGGCTACAGATGAGACCCTGCGCCAAGTGAGGAATCCATCTGCTTGTGGAAGCACAGGAAACTCCAAGCCCTGTGCTTCTGTGTGGCTGCAGATGCAGACCACAGGCTGTGAAAATTCAGTGCCCTCTTGGCCTCGCACTTCTGTGTTGCTACAGATGCAGATACACCGGGCCCTCCAGGCCCTGTACCAAGTGAGGTGTAGAAGCACTTCTGCATCAAGTGAGGAGTCTATCTAGCTGCAAAAGTGTAGGGCCCTCTGGGTCCTATGCTTCCATGTGGCTACAGATTCAGATGCACAGCCCTGCGCAAGTGAGGAGTCTCTCTGGCTACAGAAGTGCAGGGCCCTGTGAACCCTGCACCTTCAAATCCTGCAAATCTAGAGACCTTGCCCCTGCAAACTGTGCATGCCAAACTTCATGCAATTCCATTGAACAGGGCAGTTATTAGGGTGCAGGGTTTAACATTAAACACCTTACTCAACCCAAACCATGGGACACTACCACACCCCTGTAAGATACATACAACAATATAGCTGCAAACAAACTGCATTAATGCATCAGTTAGGGTTCAGCATAAAGCAGCAAAAGTAGGGAAATGTGATGTTAGGGTTTCCAACCCTAAAACCCCTGCCCCACACCTGAAGCTAATGAGGAGTGGAGTCTTCCTTGGGGTTGTCAACCCTAACGTTCACCCCATTCAATGCACTCATGACACATACACACCTGTCTCCATCACATCTCAGCTTTTCTGTTGTTTCAATGGGGTGAGCATTAGGGTTGGCAACCCCAAGGAAGACTCCACCCTTCGTTAGCTTCAGGGATGGGGCAGGGGTTTTAGGGTTGGAAACTATAACATCACATTTCACTACTTTTGTTACTTTATCCTGAACCCTAACTGATGCATTAATGCAGCTTTTTTTTTTTTGCAAAGAATTTCCTTACTTTTGGGGATATTGTAATTGTATCCTCCTGTGCTCCCATCCAACCATAGTTTTTAAAATACAGTAATTGTATCCTTTTTTGACTGTGAGAGTGCAGGGTCCT
Organism: Neoceratodus forsteri; assembly: GCA_016271365.2. Taxonomy (NCBI): domain Eukaryota; kingdom Metazoa; phylum Chordata; order Ceratodontiformes; family Ceratodontidae; genus Neoceratodus; species Neoceratodus forsteri. The sequence continues at coordinate 1,406,436,066 of CM028130.1, read as the reverse complement.
CTGGGCCCTGAACTCCCATCCTTCCATAAATGTGTATATGTATGTTGGTTTGGAAGTGCAGGGCCATCTGGGCTCTGCGCTTCCATTTGTAGGCTCAATATTGAGCCCAGTTCTATATGATAGCATTTGTATGTCAGATCCCAGGGTTAAATACCATTTATACGTAGATGATACCATTGTTTATGTTGAAGGTGCCACTGCAGAAAGTATTCAGCCTACACTTCAGAGAGCTTTTGATGAACTACAGTACTACTGACTAAAGTCTAGGCTGATTCTGCACCCTAAAAAGTCCCAAGTAATGTTTTTCTCTAAACAGCAAAATATGTGTTCCTCTGAATCAACTTTGCAGATTAGAACTTTTAATAATCTTTCCTCAGATCAAGTGCAGAGTGATAAATAATTGAGAGTTCATTTAGACTCAGCTCTGAAATGGGACTTACATGAAGAATCAATAGAAAAAAAAAGTAGGGAAATGCTTAGGTTATTTATATAGGAACAAGTATTCCCTGATCAAAGCAACGAGGAGGCATGTGGTTAATGCTTTAATTTTGCCCCTAATAGACTATGGGGATGTTGTCTATGCAGGCATCACACAAAGTAGCCTAAACAGACTGGACACAGTATATCACAAGCTAGTGAGATTCATATTAGATGCCCCATAGAGGTTCCAGAGACTAGAACTTTATGAAAAACTCCAGTGATTAAATCTTAGAGAAAGACGATCTTTACATGCTTTGTTATTCATGACCAAATGTGTCATACAGCAGGCCCCAGATTATATTACTGATAAACTAGTACCAAGGCCAATAAAACAGGGCCTGAAGTCTGCATTAGGACTAGAATATAGCTAACCCAATTATAGAACAAAGATGGGTAGAACACATTTTTCTATAGGGGCCAATGCTTTGAATTTCTATACCTCAGGCTCTTTGATTAATAAAAGGAAAAATTAGACTAGGCAAAATAAAATCCTGGTTTACTAAAGAGGCAAGACAGAGAATAATATTAGAATTATCCTAGTGTACTCCTGAATATCTGGGTGGGGTATTTTAGTCTTAGTATGTATTTATTAGGCTCTGTTTTTGGATTTATGTAATGGATCCATTCACATTTCGGGACTGTGTAGTACAGTATGGTCTGCACGCCCATTGGCCCATGCTGTGGACCATTGGGTGTACAGCCGTACTATACGCTGTCAGTCGGCAGGTGGCCGGGAGGCTTGTGGGTGGGGTGCTGCCGTCTGCTGCTGACTGGGGGGGAGCAAGGTGGCCGGTATGAGTGGTCAGGTTGGGAAGGGAGTACGGGTACCACTGGACCACCAGGGAGTTAAATAATTATTACAGCCCACAATCGGGCAAGGCGTTTGATCCACTGGATGACCAGGGAGTTAAATAAATATTACAGCCCATGATCGGGCATTGTGGGGGCACTATTCCACCGGACGGTGCAACCAGGGCTCAGGTGGCCACCCACAGCTGGCAGCTGCCGTGTTGCACCCAGCAATATGGCAGCCAGCCTGTGGGTGGCCAGTCCTTGCTCCTGTTTTTTTTGGGCACATCTTTGCGCCCCCCTGTGCAGCACATGGCAGGTGTGTGCCTGCATATGCGCTGCACATCCCAGGCTGAATATTGGGATGTGCCACATATATATGGGCATGCCCCCCACGCTTGCACTGCATACATTACTGGTGCACCCCGGTGCATCAGGATTTGTGCAGAACACATTCCTCTTTTGAATATCACGTCGGGGCATATCAGTGGGTTGCGCATGGCACAACACTGTTGCACCATGCGCAACCCCTTTGAATATCCCACCCCAAGGAAATAGTGCTGCATTATGAGGATGATGATCAGCTGATGGGAGTGCCTCTAGACACCAGGACCATATTACACATTTTCAATGAGAGTGATCAGGAGGTTTGGGGTGGACACTAGACACCAGGGACATTTATCATGATCTAATTATTCAGTATAAAACTGTTACAGTTCTAACTGTTATGGACCTTTACTGTTTGCAGTATTTTCTGATCAAATATTACAGTTCCAGTTGTAAAAACGTTCGAATGGTTATTTTCTGATCTAACTATGGCAGCAGTTCTCAAACGGTGAGGCTAACCTCCCATGGGAGGTCCCAAACTGTTCCAGGGGAGGCCCAGTCAAGTCTGTGAATGTACAGTATTTAAATTTTAAGAGTTGGGTGTTTTATTTGATGGGGTGAAACAAACTAAATATGAACAATGGCAGCTGAATTTCTTTACTTATGCACAAACTGGTGACCAGGAAAGGCACAATGAACCAAAGCTTGGTTCTAGGTGTGTTTATATGTAAATTGGTGACTAGAAGGCACACTGAGTCAAGGCTTGTTTCTAAAGTAGGCATGTATTTATATATAAATTGGTGACTGAGAAAGGCACAGTGACCCAAGGCTTGTTTCTACAGTAGGTGTTTATATGCAAATGAGTTACTGGGAAAGGCCACTGAGTCAATGTTTGTTTGTACAGTAGATGTTTATTTATATGTAAATTGGTGACTGGGAAAGGCACACTGAGTCAATGTTTGTTTGTACAGTAAATGTTTATATGTAAATTGGTGATTGGGAAAGGCACACTGATTCAATGTTTGTTTGTACAGTAGATGTTTATTTATATGTAAATTGGTGACTGGGAAAGGCACACTTAGTCAATGTTTGTACAGTAGGCATTTATTTATATATAAATTGGTGACTGGGAAAGGTACACTGAGACAGTGTTTGTTTGTATGGTAGATGTTTATTTATATGTAAATTGTGACTGGGAAAGGCACACTGGGTCAGTGTTTGTTTGTACAGTAGATGTTTATTTATATATAAATTGGTGACTGGGAAAGGTACACTGGGTCAATGTTTGTATGGTAGATGTTTATTTATATGTAAATTGGTGACTGGGAAAGGCACACTGGGTCAGTGTTTGTTTGTACGGTAGATGTTTATTTATATGTAAATTGGTGACTGGGAAAGGCACACTGGGTCAATGTTTGCTTGCACAGTAGATGTTTATTTATATGTAAATTGGTGACTGGGAAAGATACACTGGGTCAGTGTTTGTACAGTAGATATTTATTTATATGTAAATTGGTGACTGGGAAAGGCACACTGGGTCAGTGTTTGTTTGTACAGTAGATGTTTATATGTAAACTGGTGACTGGGAAAGGCACACTGGGTCAGTGTTTGTTTGTACAGTAGATGTTTATTTATATGTAAATTGGTGACTGGGAAAGGCACGCTGGGTCAGTGTTTGTTTGTACAGTAGATGTTTATTTATATGTAAATTGGTGACTGGGAAAGGCCACTGAGTCAATGTTTGCTTGTACAGTAGATGTTTATTTATATGTAAATTGGTGACTGGGAAAGGCACAGTGGGTCAGTGTTTGTACAGTAGATGTTTATTTATATGTAAATTGGTGACTGAGAAAGGTCACTGAGTCAATGTTTGTTTGTACAGTAGATGTTTATTTATATGTAAATTGGTGACTGGGAAAGGCACACTGGGTCAAGGTTTGTTTCTACAGTAGGTGTTTATTTATATGTAAATTGGTGACTGGGAAAGACACACTGGGTCAGTGTTTGTTTCAGGTATGACTTGGGGATAAGGGAACATGAAGTTACAGTACTTAACAACAGGGTAAGAGTGAGAGTCAAGTCAAAGTTTATTGGCAGGAAATAAACTCCATTGAGTAAGCTCATTTACAAGGAGGTCCTGAGAGACATGTAATGTGCAATGCACGTACAATAAGCCAAGACCAAACATATAACAGGAATACACAGGGCAATATACTTTAACATACAGCTTTCTAAGGGAAATATATACATGTTGTAGGATAATTTACAAGGTTGAGACATTGTGGAGCAACAGTCAGGAATACAGCTTCACAAGGGAAAATATATACATGGAGCATGGTTATTTACAAGGTTAAGACATTGTGGTACATAGTCAGGCATAAACAGTCAGGTAGATGGCATGGTTATCAGTAGGCAGTAATTAAAACTTCCAATGATAAAAGTAGCAATGAGAAAACCTGGAAAAGATGGAATGGGATTATTGGAGAGAAGAGAAGGAGGAGTCAGCCATGAGTAATGGGGAGGAGGTGGAGAGGAAGGAAGGCAAGGTAGGGATAATAGTGGACAAAGGGGGAGCCTGTGTTGTCAAGAAGATTGGGGGGGTGGCCCTGAATATTGGTGAGAAGGTGGAGTGGGTAGATAGGCTAGGTAGGGTAGAGGTGGTAGGCGTAAGGAGCTCAGTCAGGTAGCCCAGACCCAGTCCATATAGGGCCTTAAAGGTGAGCAAGCCAACCTTGAAAATGACCCTCCATCTGATAGTCAGCCAGTGCAGAGCCCGCAGGACTGGGGTCACATGACTGGACCTAGACAGGCCCGTCAGTAACTGAGCCACTGCATTCTGCACTAGCTGCAACCTGTGGAGGGTCCTTTCCATGACCCCAAAGTATGGAGCATTACAGTAGTCGAACCTCGAGATAACAAAGACATGCACTATTGTCGGCAACGAGGGGCTTGATCCTGGCAATGTTCCTCAAGTGGTAAAAAACACTTTTGACAACAGAAGACACCTGATTCTCAAGTGTCAGTCTGCTATCCATGATCACGTCAAGATCTCGAACCCTTGGGGAGGCCACCAATGGAGCAGACCCCAGAAAAAGTCCTGTGTCAGCTCCAGGTGTACTCCCAGCATGCCCATGACCCTTACATAAGCAAGTGATGGGCGAAATTATTCTCACCACGCACTTATTTGCTCTGTAAATTTTAAAATTGTAAGACAAAAATCTAATGACGTATGTAAAGGAGACTTAAATACATGTCTTGTTCATTAGTTACCGAGCAGTTTTTCTGTAGGAAAACATTTTTAAAGCAGGGAAAAAAAGATGGTTGACATCAGCATGAACAGTAAATCCTTAACTACTTACAGTTTGAACTGTTGTCATGTATCTGCCTGTCTAGCGGCTATAACAAAAATCATTATAATTCAAAAATGGTAATATATTTTTCACCAAACCATCAAAAGGCACACCCTTGGCAGAGACACAATCAACCCTGAAAATTTCAGGTAAAATTTTCATACCACCTGGGCTGTAGATAACAACAAAAAAATCCCATGTTAAGTATAGGAAAAAAGTGTTTTTTTCTGTTTTTTACAACTCCATATATCAAAAACCATACAAGATGCCATCACAGAACTTTTCACATCTTGAGACTGTGGCAGAATAACAACGCATGCCAAAGTTTGGGCTATTTTGTCAAAATATGGCAACGTTTTTAAGGTGCAAAATTTTGGATTTAACATAGAAGTGCCAATCCAACCCTAACTATAGGGGAGCGACCGTGTCCCTAAAATATATACTGTATATCAGGGAAATTTCTCCTGAGTGCAGTTTGATCTTATCAAGTCAGGACTGGCAGAGCTACAAGTGATCTCAAAGGTCAAATTGCATGAGAGGAAATTCCAGCTATTTCTAGTCAACTCGGGCCATAGCCTATTCAGTTTATGCAATTTCTTGTAAATTTTTTATAACCTTATCTGTTTTTTTCTGGTTATTTTCTTTTTTGAAATTATTTTCATGTTAGATGTTCAGGTTAGATGTGACTGACCTCAGTGTTGATCCTGTATTTTGGTCAGATCATAGCACCGTGAGGTTCACGCTTGGGGGCACTCCCCTAGATGGTTCTGCCCCTGTGGGGATGGTCCGGTACCTCCTGTTAAGAGAAGTTTCCTTGATGGGAGTATTGGTGGTGCTGGACCTATTGAGTGTTGAGGTGGCTTGTGCGATTGGAGTGGAGGAAGCAGTGGCAGCCTATTATGGGGCTGTTACTGCAGCCTTCGATTCCATTGCACCCATTTGTGTCTGTCCCCTGTCTACTCACCGGAGACCTCCTTGGTATGATGAGGATCCCTTGGGTTTAAAGGTGAAGGGGCAGAGGTTAGACAGGTACTGGAAGAGATCTGGCCTGCTGGAGGACAAACTGGCCCTGAAGTCGCATTATGTCGACTATCAGGAGGCAATTTTTCGTAAGAAGGTGGAATTTTTGTCTAGGGAAATTGCTTCAATGAGGAACAGACCAGCTTAGCTCTTCCACACAGTGGATGGGCTATTACATCCTGCCTGTCTCTGTGTCAGGGGAGCAGGTTCTAGAACTAGGTGTAAGGAGCTGTCTGTATTCTTCACCAACAAGGTGTCCTCTATCAGGGATGGGGTCTCACGAAAATACCAGTACTTTTGTGAAGCTTCCTGATACTTTCACAAAAGTACCTGATACTTTTGTGAAAGTACCGGTACTTTTGTGAAACTGTCTTCTGCTTTTCAGAAGCTACAGGTACTGCGAAAGTACCAGTACTTATGCAAAACTACCTGGTGCTTTCAGGAAGTTGCCTGGTACTTCATACAAAAGTAGCAGCAATTTTTGGTGAAACTACCCGGTACTTTGTGAAACTAATATGCATATGTGGGAGCACGGGCTCACTTACACATAAGTACGGAGACATACCGCAGGCCTAGAGACATGAAAAGGAACCCTTGTAATGCAAATTTGGCAATATCTCAGTAACCATAGCAACTATGGAAAAAATTCCACTGCAGTCATAATCATGATTTGGAAACTTCCATACATGCTAAGGTGCGAATAGCAAAAAATTCATATCTCTAACCATTTTCGAGATACAGGCGTCGAAAGACACCATGGGCGACACAATGTTATCCTATGGGAAATTGTGCATTTCCAGAGAGCGGTTACTATGGAACCGATGTAAATTTTTTCACCAAACTACCAAAAGGCACATCGTTAGAGTAAGGGCTTGCCACCCTACAAATTTCAACCCCAAAGCCCTATCCATTCTTTTGCTATGAAGTGGCAAAGAAACATGGGTGCACATATATTTTTCCCGTAGGATAAAATTGGGAACTTTAAACTTTAATAACTTCTGAACAGGTTAATATTTTGGCCTTAAATTTTCAGGGTAGAAAGAGTTTATCCTACAGAATACTCCAGCATTAGTTTGGTGAAAAAATAATAATGCGTTCAAGAGTCATTACATTTTGAAATTTTGGGTTCTGAGCATGCTCAGTTTGTGTTTTTCCCATAGGCTATTAAGGGAAACTTTAAACTTTTATAACTTTTGAATGGATTAATATTTTTTCACCAAACCTTTAAAAGGCACTTCCCTAACCCAGTCTGCATATACCCTGAAAATTCTGGACCAGATGGACAAACAATATAAATATATATCTATAGAGAGAGAGTGCAGATAGGGTTGGTACAGCCTTTCAATGTTAAATCTCAATTTTTGCACCTTTGGAAAAATGTAGCCTGAGGTTCTATGGTGGGATAGCTCCTCCCCCATCTCTTACATAAACCCTCAGGCTACGCCCGCTCTGCTGAGAGTGAGTTGCACTCACTTCTCTCACTCCGTGCTGTGTGCTGGGGCTGGATTCCTTTCTCTCTCTCTGCTGTGTGCCCCCCTTCCCCCTTTTTCCTCATTTTCCCCTTGCTGACTTTCTGTCCTGACTTCTCGCTCCCCACCCCCTGTTTTTATCATGCTTCCTCTGCTTGACTGCTTGTTTGTCCCCCACCACCCTTCCTCTGTTTCATACCTTTCTTGTGTCTTTTCTTGAAATTTTTCTTCCAGTGCCGCTCAGCAGCATTGTTCAGTTCATGCTGCCACATTCTGCAAGCTCTTCCCTTCGGCTTCTTCTGTGGCACTCCTCTGCAGGTGGCGTCCTGCCTCACTTCCTCAACCATGTGGCTTGCTGCCACTACCAATTGCTCCTTGGTCTCCTCCTTTCTGGCTCCTCCTGGACCGGGGTGCTTTCTGGCTTCCCTGCCCCATTGTATTGCAGACTGCGTGCTGCCACAATGCTCTTGCTAGTCCTCCCCTGCAGCCAATGGGGAGGGGTGTCGGGTGCCTTCCGATTGCACAGCTGTGCGCCGCTTGTTACCTCAGGCTGCTACTTGTCCGAAGCTGCTCCTGCTTACTGAACTGCCAGACCTGCACTTCTGCCTCTTTTCACTCCTTCTGCCATTGCATCTGTCGGCACTGGAAGCCTCGTAAGACCTAACAGGACTACTATTCCTCTTCTCTGGTACTCGCTTCATTCCTGTGTTTGGATCCCTGTCTCATTGCACAATTTGCTTGGCACTGGCTGTTCCTCAAGCTCAGTCCCTGAAGACTCTGCCTGCTCCTCCTGACTCTCCATAGACTCCTAGTCACTGCCTCTGTAGCTTGCCCTCAGGTCTTTGTTCTGTGACTTACATCCTGGTGCCATGGCCCAGTCCATAGTCCTCGTCAGCCAATCCTCGGGATGCTATTGATGTAGATTGATGCACTATTTCTCAGCTGCCTCCTGCTCCTGTGTGCCCTTGAAGAACTCTCCAGTTGTCAGCTTGTTGTCCTGGAGTACTCTCTATGTGCCCATTGCCAGCAACATCCCTTTATGACAGCTGGGTTGGCTCCTTCATGTTCCAGGTATTTACCACTATAGATCTACTGGATGGCTGGATGGCCTCTGTCAGTACAGAACAGTCCACAGCTTCTTTGGATCCATCCCTGCAGCTTCTTTCCTACTTGCCATGCCCAGCTGACTTGGCTGCTGGGTCGACTCCCTCAAATTACTCATCAGGTGGCTTACGTGGAAATCCGCCTATCCGCAGGTCTATGTGCAGGCCTCGCTCTACTCACTCTTTCTACTCCTACCTTAGGCTGACCTATGTGGCAGTCCAGCCAATCCTGCTAGCCTACATGGAGGCTAGCTCAACTCCTTTACTCCACTCCTCCTCCAGCAGACCTACGTGGAGGTCCTGCCGGTCAGCTAGTCGACGTGGAGGCAAGCTCTACTGTTCTCACTCAGGCTGACCTACATGGTGGTTCAGCCAGTCATGCTAGCCTATATGAGTCCTAGCTCGACTCACTCATTTCTACACTATGCAGGTGGATCTCCATGAAGGTCCTGTTTTCTCACTAGTCCACGTGGTGCCTAGCTCGCTACTTCTTTTTGCTTTCTTCTCTAACGGACTCATGGATTACTTGTCCACTGAGCATTCAATCATGGCAAGTGGCGGACTGATTGGGATCCGTTTTCCTGCTGCCCTTCACCAGAGCCTACCATGCTGCTTCTTTCCATTATGCTTCTACAGTACCTGGTCGTCCTTTTCTCTTTCAGTATCAGTCTCTGCCAGGACATTCATGAGTGATCCTCCGTCCTTGAGTATCTCTGGAAGAGTGTCTTCTCTACAGCCTCATGGTTACACTGCAGCACTGGCGTTGCAGCTCCATGCAAGCTTCCATCTTACAACTGTTTTGCTCCCAGCTCAGATTACTGTCATTCCCAGTCCATTCATCACTAGCTGGATCTTCTTCTGCCGGACCGTCCCTTCAGCATTGTCTACCTGCTCTTCACCTTGCACAGCTGGATCTGGAACGTATCAGGACCTTTCATCTATCTGCCTTACCTTACCTATGCAGTAGGCAGTACTTACCTTCTTCTTGGACTGGACCTAGTTCTGCTCCCTGCTACTTTGCTCACTGCCGCCTAATTTTGATTGCCATCATCCATCTTTGGGCTTCAAATTGCCGGATCTTCATCGGACACCACCTTCTTAACGTCGCCTCATGGCAGACTTCCCACAACATAATTGGGAACTCTACCAGGGACGTCATGCCTTCAGTTGTAGTTGTCCAGTACTGGTCATTGGCAGTGCCTTTCTTCCACCTGCTTGCACTGGCTTTGCATTCGTCATAGATGTTCCTGCCTGCTTCACTGTGAACCTTACCTCTGCTCTCTTGACGACATCACAGGACATTCTCATCAATTCCACTTGATGTTTCTTGCCATGCTTGCTTCAGCTCATTTTAGGATTTCCTGCTGCTGCCATCTCCTGCCAAGCCATCTAAGCCGTGCTGTATTCCATCTTGCCATTTCTGATCTCACAGATTTCCACCTCGGATATTAACCTACTCCAGTGCTTGCGGGGTTACTGTATCTGGGCAAATTGCCAATTCATCTGACTCAGTCTCCCCCTTCACTGAATTATTCTGCCATGTTTTGACCATCAGGGACTCGACATTTTCCTGGACCTAGTCATGCATAATCTCATAAAGTCTGCCTTTGCAGCTTCACAGTGTGGCCCTGTCTCATGCTCAAGCATAAATCTATACCGCCCTCTACAGGGCTATATTGCTCCACAAAACAGGAGACTTCTTCTACTTACTTGATTACTCTACACGCCCTCAATGATTTTAACCATCTACCATACACAAACCTTACCTGCTTCGCCCCTACGGGGCCTGGAGGTTCATCTGGCTTATATTGCCTATTTGCGCTTACCTGCTTCACCCCACACAGGTCCTGGAGGTTCATCAGGCTTTTATTACTTATTTCACGTTTACCTGCTTTGCCCCAATGGGGCCAGGAGATTCATGGGCTTATATTGCCTATATCACACTTACCTGCTTCACCCCTACAGGTCTGGAGTTTCATCAAGCTTATATTGCCTATTTTACACTTACCTGCTTAGCCCCATATGGGGCCTGGAGGTTCATCGAGCGTATGTTGCCTATTTACATGTACCTGCTTCGCCCCACAAAGGGCCTGGAGGTTTCCAATCGCTCCGCCCTCTTACAACTTAGCAGCCTGCACTCAGCTTACTCGCTTCACTGCCAAAGACCTAGTGCTTTACAGCAATTTGCAAAGTGGGGTATCTGGACCATTGTTCCCCTTTTCTGCCTCGTAAGGAATCAGCTATTTGCTCATAATTCCTCCTTTGATGGGGAGTCTTCACTTTTTGGATTGCACTCAACCAGTTCTACACTCATCTTTCTAAGATTGATTATTCTCTCAACTATGGATCGAATTTACCTTGTATCACACTTCTCACCCTGGACATCGATGGTTATTTGTAAGTCATGGTGCAAGTGGGTTGTTATTAGTGCACAGTGCCTCCATTTTTGTTACCCACTACCTGGCTAGACTGGGTTCGGGGAGAAAACATTCGCTCAGCATCAGGGCTAGGTTTGTACTTCTGGTCAGGGGCACCCAAGTAATTCTGGACACAGGAAGCAATAACTGAAAATGTCCAAACCAGGAGTGGGATTCTAAAGTGGGGCTTTTATTCACTTCAACACAAGAATACAAAGCAAGATGAACCCACACGGGGCTACACTCAGTGGATATGCAGATCTATAGAGGTCAGAACACATCTCTTCATCACACAACAACCCTCAAGTTCTGAACACATCTGGGCTCCCATGCTGCCGAACTGGTGCACTCTCACTCTTGGATTCCCTGGCATGGCACTCGGCCAGCACTAGTACACTTTTTCTTATGTCATGGACTTTTGATGGTGGCTCCCTCAACCACCCATGAGCGTTTCTAGCTCTAAAGGGAAAAAACACATCCTTAATCCTAAATCAGGGCATTTTCTGCAGACACTGGCCAAGTGCCTGGGAGAAAGCTATAGGTGCCCAAAGTGAATCTGTAGAGGTAAATCTAGTTACTCCAGAAGGGGGTCTCCCACCTCTTCTTCCCAAATCCATACCCGGCCATTCATTTGGAGTCAACACCTTTCCTTGAACACTCTGTAGCTGTTATCTCGAAATGTATATCACATTTAACAATCTACTTTCCATGTAACTGGTGTTCTGACTTGCAATGTTCTCTAAGTGGCTATGTCCATCCACTGGTTAGATGCATTTCAAGCCATATATATATCTTAAAGTACTGTACTGGGCTGTCCTTTCCTGACAGGGCTGGGGCACTGGAACAAACCGGGGAAGGGTCTCAACCACTTCTACTGGTTTCTTCTGTGTCCTTCTCTAGGGTGAGAACACACACACCCTCTTCCTGTTGTAGCTCTATTACAGAGCTAGGCTCTGAGGGGCTGTCAACTACAGCACACCTCCTCCTTCCACTGAGTCTCCCACTAGACTGACTTTGAAAACCCCAACATTCTAATCTAACTCCCTGCTGCAACATTCCACTGTGGCTTATGCTGCTGCGAGAATTCTAAGTGATGTCATCCCTCCAGCTCAGCTGAGACTGAGGACAGAGTAAGACAGTGTGAAACCGATTTAACTGGTGTCTCACGAGCTGTCTTTCTCTGCCTGCCACTAGATCTAAGTGGGATTCTAGTAACCCCGGGTAACGGGGGTTACATATTGAACTGGGAATTCGCTAACAGGATGCTACCATTTTCTCGACAGACTCTCAACATCAGCACCTCGAATCCAAGATTGCCTGCTTGCCATCGAATTCAAGATCTTCAATCAACTGGGTTTTGGATTTGCTGACAATTTACTATTTGTTAATTTAGGATTACTTTCCTTTAGTATACCCAGAAGGACGGGCAGTTCAATAGCCATGGGTCCTCAGAGGTTTCCCCCAAAGGATTTTTTTTCCTCTCCTGCATGCTACTGGCCACGCTTTCTGGAGTTAGAGGAGGTAACCACACCAGTAATTACATTTCTTTTTGGGGTCTTCAATCCTACTCAAATAAACATCCTGCTAAAGCAGGATACAGAAAAAGGCCAAACTTCAAGTTCTAACAAATTGCTATATCATCTGTTCAAGTATCTAAGCACCATTCATATCTAGTCCAGTTTTTATGTACTACAATCACTGACCTATGTTCATGTTGACGTATCTAAGCACCAATCATTCGTCCAACTCATACATGCTGCAGGCACTGGCCTACCTACTGGTCTAGCTCCAATGTATTCAAGCACAACTTATGTCATTCAGCTCTACTGTACATAGCACAAGCACTGAGCTATGAACCACACATAGAATTGGAAGGCTGCAGTCTGAGGTTCTATGAGGGGGATAGCTCCTCCCCCACCTCCTACATAAACCCTCAGGCTACGCCCGCTCGGATTAGAGTGAGTCGCACTCACCCTCCATCCTCCCTTGCCTCCTCCTCCTCCTTCTCTGGCACTCTTATCTCACCTGGTGGGAGTCTTCAGTACTATTTAAATAAACATCCTGCTAAAGATGGGATACAGAGAAAGGCCAAACGTCAAGTTCTAACAAATTGCTATATCATCTGTTCAAGTATCTAAGCACCATTCATATCCAATCAAGTTTTTATGTACTACAATCACTGACCTATGTTCATGCTGATGAATCTAAGCACCAAACATTCATCCAACTCATACATAGTGCAGGCAGTATCCTACCTACCGGTCTAGCTCCAATGTATCTGAGCACGACCTATATCATTCAGCTCTACTGTATGTAGCACAAGCACTGAGCTATGAACCACACATAGAATAATAACTTTGTCATTTTTCAACCAAATAACAAAAATTGGTATGTGCTGTCATGTTGTCAGTGTCACAAGATGTTGAAAGTTTCATGATGGCAACTTTTACGGTTTCGGAGATATAAAGTGGTCAAAAACACAAAAAGGAACTTTTTTTCCATAGGATAATATGGAATTTTTTGCTCTCATGTACAGCACACACGGATTTAAGTTTGCCTCTGATACTTTCAAGGATGATGGGGTGTATGCCAAGGGTGTGCCTTTGGATGGTTTGGTGAAGACATATATAACCATTTTTGAATTATAACGATTTTTGTGATAGATGCAAGACAGGCAGTGCGCATGGTAAATAGCATTTACCATTCGAACCGATTGCCACCATCTTGTTTTCAGTTAGTGAGGCTGGAAGAGTGAGATATTTTCAAAAATAATGCCCCTAGGTAAACACTAACAGTTGTGTTTACCTAATGGGGGCCTGAGGAACATGTTCCCGACATTTGTATTTTATTATGAGTCCCCCTTCGTGGCTCAGGAGCGATGCTCCATCCTGCATTTAACTGCCATGCTTTGCCAAACAGCATGGCGGTTCAATGCAGGATGGTGCATGACAGTGTGATGCATGACGGTGCATTGATATATTTTCTGACATGGGGTACCCATTCCCCATGTCAGCAGTGGCTCCTCCACATCCCCCTCATTGTGGGACACTGGGTAGCCCACTCCCAGTCAGTGTTGCCTCATTTATTTAACCTTATGAAAAAAGAAAGCAGTCCCCTGATGTGGTATAGGTGCGAAGCACCATCCGACATGGGGATGCCCATTCCTCATGTTGGCAGTAGCTCCTCTCCCTCCCCTGATAGTGTGGGACACTGGGTAGCCCACTCCCAGTGTTCTCAGTATGTCCCCCCAGCAGTATTCCCCTTGTTTGTAGTTTACTGACAGTGGGGAACCCAATCCCCATGTCTGCAGCAGCCCACCCTCCCCCCGACAGTGTGGGACACTGGATAGCCCTCTCCCAGTGTCCCCAGTTATCCTTTACCCCACAGCTATTTCTGGACTCTGGGGAGCCCACTCCCAGAGTCTACAAACATTAAAAATCCCTTAAATGAAGAAAACCATCCCAAGGTCTTTTTTCCTAAAAGGAAGAAACGGTCCCTCATCTTCCCCTGCACCTGCACCCTCCCCATCCCCACCCTCCCTCTGTGCACCCCACCTCCCGCACCCCCATCCCATATTTACGTCCGATGGTTGGCGGTTCGATCATTGGTGGACTGGAACACATCTGCACTCTTCAAAGCCGAACCGGGGATTAAAGAAATCAAAGGTAAGCTGTATAATGGCAGCCAATGGTGGGGGGGGGGAGAGTTCAACTTATGTTGCTATCTCGGCCATTTTTTGAGATTTTAGCACCAAGTTTTCAACGTGGGGTTTTTGGGACCCCACCTCATGATTTTTAATATTTTCACTCTAGATTTTCAACATTGACATTTTTCCACACCTCCTCATGAACAGCACAGCTGCCATTTCTCACATCCTGCCCAAAATGTGTTTTCACACCTGTGGCTCAGCATGGCGCGGTAGCTGTGCGAAGTCAACTTTTGGGATGGATTAAGAAAATCACAGAGCCAGTGTTCATGAGGGGATTTCCCAAAAAGCCCATGTTGAAAATTTGGTTAAAAAATTCCCAGAAATGGCCACGTTACGAGTGTGCGTTGTGCAGTTTCTACACGTGTTCATAACGTCGTCAATTTTTCATATTTTCCCTCCTGATTTTCAACATTACCCTTTTCCACATCTCCTCATGAGCAGTATACAGTTGTCATTTTTCACATCCTGCCCAAAACATGATTTCGCACCTGTGGAGCAGAATGGCGCGTTTGCTGTGTGAACTTAACTTTTGGGACAGATTAACAAAATGACAGTGACATTGTTCATGAGGTGGGGTCCCCAAAAGGCCATGTTGAAAACTAAGTGAAAAAAATCCTGAAAACACCCATGGGTCCGTTGAATTGTGGCACCCGCAGCTCCTTTCGGCGCCCATGTCTCGAAAACTATTTGCGATATGGATTTTTTGCTCTCCAGAGCTTAATGCACCCGTGGAGGTTTTTGAAGTCATGATTATAACTGCAGTGGAATTTTTTCCATAATTGCTATGGTTACTGAGATATTGCCAAATTAGTGTTAGAAGGGTTACTTTTCATGACTACAGGGCTGTGGTATGTCTGTATTTATGAGTAAGTGGAAGCGCAGGGCCTCTGGGACCTGTGCTCCCACTTATGCATATCATTATGCAACAATGGGTAGCGCGAGGGGAGCACAGGGCCCACGCTCCCTCAGCCTCGTACCACTTACATTACACTTTTAAAAAAGAAGGGAAATAAATTGCAAAAACTACTTTAATGCATCAGTTAGGGGTTTTATTAAAGCATCAAAAGCTGGGAAATTTGACTTTAGAGTTACCAACCCTACCGCCCCACCCTCCACACACCAGCAGGCATCGGGGTGTGCCTTGGGGTCGTTGGGCCAAACTCTCACCCTGCGCTTCCACACCTACATACATATGCATATCTATGGAGGGATTGGAGCACAAGGTCTAAAGGACCCTGCGCTCCCACAGTAAAATACAGATACTATTATACTATCTTAAAAAGAAGGGAAATTCATTGCAAACAACTCCATTAATGCATCAGTTAGGATTCCTATTACAGCGATAAAAGTATGGAAATTTAGCGTTAGAGTTCCCAAACTTATCACCACCACTTCTCCACACACCAACAGCCATACAGCTCTTGCCTATTGGCCTAACTCTCACCCCATTCTCCTGTACTGTACTGTACCATTTCTGCTTGTTTACACATGGAATGGGGTGAGAGTTAGGGCTGATGACCCCAAGGCACACCCTGATGGCTGTTTGTGTGTTGAGAGTGGGAAGTGGTAGGGTTGGGAACTCTAACTCTAAATTTCCGTACTTTTATCGTTGTAATAGGAATCCTAATTGATGCATTAATAGAGTTTTTTGCAATGAATATATATATATATATATATATATATATATATATATATGTGTGTGTGTGTGTGTGTATATAGGGGATATGACATGGCCTGACTGAAGATATCATATTTATTCACGAGAGGCCAGATATCATGATATTCTCATGGTGGCAGAGCCACGGTGAGATATCTTGATGTCATTGGCCTCAGTGAAGATAAATATGATATCTTCAGTCAGGCCATGTCATGTTCTGTTTATACAACTTATGTGCTGGGCCCCCAACACGACTCCCACATATGTTTTGTCCTGCCTCCCCATGACAACCCACCACATACAGTATTTAAAACAATATTCCACAAAGTTATCAGGCAGGACCAGCAGCTTTAACTCCCATCCTCCTCCCCACTCCACTGTGGCCTGCTATAACTAGTAAAAACATAGTTATTAAAGTTATCTGGTTGATATTGCCTTTTGCGCCCCTGGGCTCACTGAGGAGTATAAGTTTTAATGGTATAAATTTGTAGCATGAGTGAGGGTTTTCACTGGGGACCAGGGAGACATTTAAAAGATGGGACACTTGTACATTGAAAAAAATCTCTGCAGGTTTTACAAATTTATGAAGTTATTAAAGGAACTTATCTGGTGGTTGTTACTGTGATTTCTTCCTCATCTCACCGACTGTTATTTCTGACCTGCTAGATTTGAAGCATGACAATTGGTTTCAATAGATTACATTGAGTAGGTCAGAAACATTTAAAATAAGACAGTGTCGGTGCAAACATGTGAATCCACTGCATTTTTAGTAATGTTGGTGTGTTATGAAGAAGCTGGTGACAGTAGAAAGAGAGACCAAGTCGGCATGTCAGCAGCTTTGGAAAATGAATGTGACTCGAAGCGAGGTTGCTATGGTAACACGCTGTAACTCACCTACTTGTCTAGCTTCGACATGCCAGTCGTTCTCTCTCTTCGTTTGTATTTGGCAGATTGTTTTTTTTACAAAGCTCAGGAAAATTAATAAAAACGGAGTGGATAGTGCGCTATTGTAAATGTTTCTGAGCTACTTGCTGTTATGTATTGTAAGCGCTCGGTGACAGTACAAATCTGGGATACAAGGAATGAAATTCTTTCAGTAAGAGGAGGGAGAAATGGCAGGATAATTTAATGACAATTTTAAATTGATGGCAGGTTGAACAAGATGCAAGAGTCATGCTGGTAGGGGGAGGAGGGTTCAGGTAATTAAAAGGCAGAGCTTTAGAACAGCTGAGTTTCCTGTGGGGATCAATAGGATTTCTTAGAGATTACGTAGAGGAGTTTAAAAGATAACAGGATGACGTATAGGAGTGTTAAGATATCATGATGACGTATAGGAACGTGAAGATATCAGTGTTATCTTCACTGGCTTCTACAGATATTACTTTTTACACTGGCATTTATCCCAGCACATAAGTTGTATAAATATATATATGTGTGTGTGTGTGTGTGTGTGTGTGTGTGTGTGTGTGTGTGTGTGTGTATATATATATAATTATAAAATGGAGAGATCCTCCAAATCGAAATCCAATGTTCTGATTGTATAAAACACATCACATGACTGTGCGTATATCAGAGCGTGACCTCACATCTGCATTTTTACCCCCCTCCAAAACAATTTTGCCATTTTATAAGATAGATAACCCACTCTTAGGTGTGCAGTCGCGCTCTGATATATGTACGCCTAGGGTGGTTGATGCACTTAGCCTGCGGCCTTGTGCGTAACAACGCACACCAAGGTGTGCATATATCAGAACATGACCGCACACCCAAGAGTGGGTTATCTATTACATATCCTAGTGCTAGGTGTCCCTACCCCCGCTGATCACTGTCCCAAGTACCAGAAATGTTACCCTGGTGCCCAGTGGACCCTCTCCCCACCAGCACCCATGCCCGATCTGTCTGTAATATACACTGGTGTCCAGTGGTCCCTCCCCCACCCAGTCTCTGTCCCTGGTATGATAAGCTCCCCCACAAAAAAAAACTCAGTTCCAGCCCATTCCCGTACAGCGATCATCAACCCCTTCCCCCAACCCATCCCTCGTTGGTGGATAGTTGCCCCTCCCCGATCTGTCCGTATATATATTTTTACTGTCCCAGTGTCTAGTGGAACCCCTCCTTAACCTTGATCTGGCAAATGCTCGTGAAATAGATGTCATTACCTGGTGTCCATTGGATCACCCACCCTGCTCCCTCCCCATCCCTTCCACGAGCCGGCGACCAGCACAGCCCTCCACTCTCCATCATGGCCGGTCGTCAATTGAGCTGTTAATAAGTGCATGCTATATACAGTATACACTCAGGAGGAGGGGATGATGATTGCTGTATGGAAACGGGGCCCAAGCTGTGGGGTTTTTTTGGGTGGGGCTTGTCATACCAAGGACGGGGATTGGGTTGGGGAGGACCACTGGACACCAGGATATATTATGCCTTGATCGGGCATGGGTGCATGTGGGGGGGGGTCCACTGGACACCAGGTTAACATTTCTAGTAGTACTCGGAATGGTAATCAGTGGTGTGGGGGGAACCACTAGCACCACAGCATATATATATATCTTTGTTAGGGCTGGTGACTGGAGAGGACTAGACAAGAGGGAAAAATCTTATATCCACAATAGGAGGGCATCGGGTGGAGGGAGGGACCACTGGACACCAGGGAAACTGTTACTGTACAAGGCTGGTCTAAGGGTACTCAGAATATGTCCCTCTGGGACAGTTGGGCAATGTGCGGCAATATGCCACTGTCCCCCCCCGATCACCAATATCACCCGTTAATGTATTATAAATTAATTTTCCATGACCTGGTGGTCTAGTGGTCCTCCCTTCCCAATCCTCGATAGCACCCATTAGTGTATTATAAATTAATTCCCCCTGGCCTGGTGGTCTAGCGGCCTCCCTCACGATCCTTGATAGTGCCCACTCTTGTTTCATAAATGAATTACCCCTGTCCTGGTGGTCTAGTGGTCCCCAACCCCCCACCCCAGCAGACAGTGCCCACCACCCCACTCTCCCCAATCCTGAAACACAATCAGCGACCAGCACAGCCCACCTCACACCTCCACAGCCGGCCACTGGACTGAACTGTCACTGAGCAGCTACTGTATAGTGTACGTGCTCATGAATAATCATTCATCATGGTGCAGAGCCTGTGACGGACTGGTATCATCCTGCCAGTTGACACCATTTTCTGCCAGTTTTCTCCCTTCCCTGTTGTGGCTGCTGGTCCATGTGTGGAGGCATGTGCATGTTGCAGTGCCCGCAATGTCCTCCCTTCATGCCACTTCCCATCCTGCACTGCCCTCAGGCTTCCACCTGAGGGCAGCCATAGAAGGACTGGATCCCTCTCCCGGAGGAGAGCTTCTCGCTGCTCAGTCCAGCTCCCCCCTCCTCCCCCAGATGACCCACAGTGACCCTGGCTCATTCCTAAACCTGGGCGCCCGGCATGGTGAGAGAGGTGTGGCATCCAGCACTTCAACACTCAGCCCCACTGGGTCAGCAGTAATATTATGTTCCATGTTTCTTCCTTGTCCAGACCCCTAACTTCCTTTTCCCATTTCCATCTTTGGAGTTCCTTTCTAATTTCTGGAAAATTAGCTTTAGAGTAACATTTGATAATTGTCTTTCCTCTCTCAGATTTCTCTTGGTGGCTTATCATAACTGTAACTGTCTTACGATCACTCCCAGAGATTGGTTCCTCCACTCTACATTCAGATGCTTTGTCGTCTACATTGCTGAGTACAGAATCTAGTATTTTATCTTTCCTTGTGTGGCCTTGTACATGCCACTCTAGGTTAAGTTAAAATATTTATAAATTCCTTCTCTTGGTTAGTTGTGCCTGTCATAGTTTCCCAGTGTATCCCTGGCAGGCTGAAGTCTCCTACCAAGTATATTCGGTTCTCAGTGTTAAAGGATCTAATGGTGTAATACAACCTTTCAGCCATTTCATTTGGTACTGATTTAAGCAATAATGCCTGACATGGTGTGTGTCATGCTGGGATAATGTCACGCCTCAGGTGGTTGGGCGCGAGGCCGCGGGCGGTGCGTCAACTTCGGGGCGTGGCGTTCATCCAAACGACACACACCCTGGAGGGCATTATTGCTATTATACAATGGCTCGTTATTATACAGAATACAAAAAATCATTTTAAAGATGTTTTTGTGTGGGAAAATATTTTTGGTTTTTAAGAGAAGATGAAACAATCAAGCATATGGAGCATATTGCCATCTACAGGTTCACAATGCTGAGACTAGACCCGTGATGTTGTGCTGGGTAACATCACGGGTCCAGTCCCAGACTGACCAATCAGAGTCCAGGATTTTTTCTTGCCATTGTATAATGTGGTTTATAAACTACCATCAAGTACCATTTTTTGGTCTTTTTGGGTGTAATGGCTACTCAAAACATTTCCAGTTCGTCCTCAGTATCCATCTTGACTTCAACAGCCTCAATGACTTTTTTTTAATATAGAAACCCACTTCTCTCCCCTCCTTATTTTCCTATATCTTCTGAATAGGTTCTAGCCCCTCATTGTTTGGCCCCAGTCATCCTTCATGTCCCACCATGTCTCCATAACTGCATAGATGTCCATATTCTTAGATAACATCATTGCCTCCAATGCATTCTTTTTGTTATTCAGGCTTCTCTCATTTATACGGATACATTTCCAGACCATATTATTTTCCTTTCCTTGATTAACTATGATATATTCTGTTATGGATGTTGTACTACTCTTGTTGTCTGTAGCTCTTCCCTTCTAATCCCAACCAATTAGTTCCAATGTCAAAAGACACAGGGGTAGGGGGCTCACCTGTTGCGGGTGCTCATACCTGGGAGTGGTAGTAACAGTGAACACAGGTCCTCACTATGTGAGGTAGGTCAGCACACCTATTTATAGAGGTACAGCCACCTTCTGAGTATGCAAACAATGCAAGATTTATTACTAGCACAGGTAAGCATACACATAAACAGCTCGTATAGCCGAACCACTGCTCTAAAGTACATTGACAATTAGCTTGAATCCAGAAATGCACTGTAAAGTCTAAGGCTCACCTACTGCATAGAATCTACACGGTGTTGTTGTGGATGGGATCCATCCTTCATTTCAGCTCCAGACATAGCAAGCAAAATGTTTCAACAAGAATTTTAATCCTCAAACAGAATGAAAACAAGCGGTCCTGCTAAGAGCTGAGAGCCTGCTGCGTAACGTTAAATGACCTGTACGGATGCAATGGTGGCCTTCTCTTCCGGAAGATGTTGTGGGTAGCCATTACACCCAAAAAGATAAAAATATGGTACTTGGTGGTAGTTTATAAATTGGTGTGCTGACCTATCTCACATAGTGAGGACCTGTGTTCACTAGTTCAAATGTCAGTTTATACTCTGACGTAGCCTATTTCCCAGTATCCTTACCCTATGTCGGTTAAAGTGTGACCCATCCCTCGCATACAATGTGTCGTCATTTACAAGCCTTTCTCAGTTCCTCTGAAAAAGTCACCCTTCTTGCTTGCATCATCTCCTCAGCCATCCATTTATGTATTTTATATCTTTATTTCTGACAGCTCTTCCCCTAAGAACGGGTAAAATTTCTGGTATAATTACTTTGCATTTCTTTGATTTACGTATATTCTCCACCTCCACAAAATTATTCTCTATGCTCCTGATGCTGGTTCTTCCCACATCATTTGACCTAACATGCAGTGCTACCACTCTTTCCTTATTTCCTCGTGTTACACTCTCTATGTTCTTTTTGATGTCCCAAACTCTAGCCCCCTGTAGACAACTGACAATAGCTAGCTCTTTCCTCACCCTCATATCAGTTAGTCTGTGAAGCAGAGAACTGAATCTCACCTACTACAATTATTTCTGTAACAGTTCTTTAATTCATGTGAGGTTTCTTACCTCCTCCCCCCACTGTGTTATGATATGAATGTTAGGTGTTATTTCCATAACATTAGGGTTAGTATAATTTTCTGAGCATTCACTCTCTGCCTGCTCTTCTCCCACTTCTTCTTCTATGTGTGTAGTTTCAGAGTTGTCAGGCCAACTGCAACTTTGAACTGTTGCTTCACTTTATAACATGGGTTGCTGAAAGTTGCTAAAAACATCTGCTCCCATTGGCTGACTCCCTCTGCATGGCCATTGATTAATCCCCAGTATACCCACAGTTGATGTGAAGGGACCACCAGCAGTATCAGTGGGCAGACTGTATCTAATTACTGTGCTCAGATCCCAGCACTAAATGGCAGTCATTTGTAATTCTGGGGAAGCTAGAGATCCCCATCGGTTTCTGTTCTCCATAATACCACCAGAGCAAAACATCTCCCCCCCCACAACAGGAGTTAGTGCCAATCAGTAGGGTTCTATAGTGCCATGGAGGGTATGTGTCTGTAACCACCCACTGGCCCCATGGACATCCGTGCGAGACGTCTGCTCTGTAGCCTGTGAGCTCAGGGAGATGGTCGGTGTGTGTTGAGTCTGCCGTACACTATGAAGCAATCGGTGCTGACAGTGCCTCTCGCAGTCTGTGGCATACTTCGGTCCTGGAATGCAACCTTCTCCATTCTACGATGCACACACAGAGATCCTGACAAAGTGAACGGCAAGGCAGAAGTACGATGACCGAGCTCACAGTACTGGGAGTCCTGTAGAATTTTCCTGTCAGTGGTCAAAAAGTACAGAGACAGTGCTCACCAATCCCCAGAGCCAGAGAGGCGTAGTGCAGCAAAAGACACACACTGCCCCAGGAGCAAGCGAGAGAGAGACAGATTCACAGCTTGCTTCACCATATGCATATGGAGAGAGAGATAAGCTGCAGCAGGACAGTGAAAGGCAATGGCAATACTCGAGCAGTGTCAGTGTCTGTTTCTTTTCCATGTTCCACTGACCAGCAGCTCTCTCAGACAAGATATTATACACAACAAATATCAGAAATCATATCAACACAATATTTTTGACATTTGTATGTGCATTACATCAGTCATATTCCCATTATTTGTTAGGGACTACTTTTCCAGGTGGCAGGATGCAGTCAGTTTTTGGCTGTTAAAGAAAGAAAAAACACCTTTATATTGTTTTGTTCTTGTTTTGACCATACTCATGTCATAAGTGCAATAACTCACTCCAGACTGTGGGTATACCAGGCATTAATGCACTTTCCAATTGGTTGGAGGTCACTCGGGCTGCACCCTCATTCCTCACAATGCAACTGGGGCATGCATTAATGCCTGGTATACCCATGGTCTGTTGTGGGTTACAGCTTACATATGTAGCTATAGCTGTATCACTATTGGCATTTGGCTCCCTGTTGCACATTATGCTTGTTTCATTGTTGTTCATTTCTATCTCACCTGACTTCAACTGGGTCTCATCTCCAAGCACCTTAGATCTATTTGTTAATATTAACATGAGGCCACACCTCGCACTACGCCGGTGACCCAGGTTCAGGAGCAGACTCGGGCCGCTGAGGGTTGGCAGGGGAGGGGAGAGATCGAGCATCTGGAGGACTGCTCTCTCTTCCTGAGGTGGGTTCTAGGAGCTGCGTCGCACAAGCATGACCTCTGGCGGTGGCCAGAGGAAGCCAAGTTTGCATCGCCACGCTATGCGAGGGGTGGAGCTGCAGTGGGCATCAGCGTTCATGCCACGATATCATTGCACGACCGAGTACTGGGGGGAAACAGGAAAACGGAAAAAAAAACCTCTGAAGGATAGGCGAAGGCACCTCCATCTGCACCACACTCCCAACGCTGGACTCCTCACTTTCCCCAGGCCTGTCACTCCGACTGACACACTAAACTATAGATAGGGTACCCTGAGAGGATAGAGTAGCCCTTCCCCCTGGGGGCTTAGATCCAGGGACGTTGCCAGTCGGGTGTGAGGGGAGAGGTTGCGGGTGTCACAGTGGGAGGTAGAGAGCAGGTTGGGTGGATGCTGGAGAGAGTTCCTTCAGTAAGGGTGTAGAAATAAACGAGTAAAAAAAAAACATGAGGCTGACATCTCTCCTCTGCCTTTTAAATCCCCTTTCCATTAATAGCATGCACAGTTCTCCATTAACTTCCTTCCATATTCACCCCCTCTTCAGATTTAATGCTCAGCAGCCTCTTTCTTTTGTCTCTCATAGTTATATTTATTTGTATACTGCCACTGGTTTTGTCTAGCCCAACTAGATGTCCTTAGCCTTCCTGCAATAACAGTTTTGTGTTAATGATAAAGTCCTCCATTTCTTTTATTTGATTGCTACATTGCAAGCTTTCTTTTAGGATGCTGATTTCAAGCTCTAGTTGTATAATTAGTTTACACTTAGCACAACAGCTTTAAATTATTTCTTCCAGTGTTCCATACATATTGCATGCTACACTGAATCCAGTCCCCCATACTACTGTTTCTCAGAATCGTTTCTGTAGCAGATTTTGTGCTTACCAGGTTAGGTCCTGGCCCTTCTTTCCATCTGCCCTGGCTGACACTGCAGACTCTTGCCTCTGTTGAGCCCACCTCCACTTGTGCTCATCTGCCGCTTGCAGGGCTTGAGCCTTTTATCCTGGGGACTCAGAAGTCTTTGCACTCATGTACTATGTGCTGGAGTGATTAAAAAATACAATACTAAAACTGTATACTGGCTTCTCCTCACCAGTATTTATCACCCACCAACCTCCCTTGCCTCCCAAGAAGCATTTATAGTGCCTAAAACTCTCCCAATGCATGCTGTAGTTCCCTCTCAGCTTAGAGGGAACTACACTACCCAGCAATATCTGCTTGTTTCCCGGGCAACAAAATATGTGGTTCACACTTCACAATACACAGAATTTGGTGTGAAAATACAGCAAAATGACCATACTATGAGAGAGTGTTAAAATATTTCAACGTTCACACATAACTTCACTAATTTTCAATATTTTGACTCCAAACTTTCAATGTAGCCATTTTTTCACGCCATCTCAAAAATGTGACAGATGTCGCTTTTCAGATCTTGAATGAGATGTGTTTAAGTGCATGTGGTACAAAATGGCATTTCAGCCAGTAGTCTATAAATGCCACATGTCTTCTTTATAAGAGGGAGTCATGAAATGACAATCTTGAAAATTTGGGGTCAAAATTGAAAACAAAAATGATCACTAAGAGTCATTGTGTGTAGTGCTAGCCTTTACCCCATCAGGTAATGCTTTGTGATCCTGTGCTCATGAGCTTAGTTTTGGGACAAGCTCAGTGACCCAGCTGGGTGGCCTGAGGCTTGGGGGGGTGTTATCATGCAACACCACTCTCCAGTCTGGGAAGGGTAGGTGCAAGGTTACCCACATGGGCACATGTACCATATTGTGACAAGAACTCTTCTCTTGGCATAGGGGTCTGCACCTCTGCACCCGAGGGTGCCAGAGTGTCCTGTACTTCAGCTGAGAGATGGATTCTTTGCCCTGTTCATCTGTGTCTGTGGCCACATGGAAGTGCAGGACCCAATGGGCCCTGCACTTCCACAGTCCACTACACAGCCCCATGAATTCTTTATATCTGTAGGTGGATGGAAACCTTCTCTTGGCAGGGCCCATGGGGCTCTGCATGAAGAAAGCTACAACAGATTATGTTGGCAACATGTGGCGAGACATACTTTAATCTCTACCTTTGAAGACTGTACCACTAGAAGGCAGAGGATTGGAGCTGTACCTTGTGCTTCAGACAGGAGGCTATGGGCTTGTGGGGTGAGTATTAGGGTTGACAATCCTAAGGAAGACTCCTCCACTGATTTACCAAGACCTTGGAGACCTAAAACCTAGTTTTTTTTTTCCTTTTGCTACTTGGGGGTGGAGGGGTTAGTTAGGGTTGGAGACCCTATCATCGCAGTTCTATATTTTTGTGGTGTTAAATTGAACCTTAACTGGTGCATGAATGTAGGTTTTTTTTGCAAAAAATATACACAGCATATGTTTAGTCAAATAAAAATGCATGGCTGATCTGTGTCAGATTCTTTATATTACCTCATTAAAGCACACAACACCAAATGCCCACTTTATTGTGAATTCTGATCTCTCTGTAGCTTGGCAGAAGACACCAGGAGAAAGGACTGCTATGTGACTGGACTTTTCTGCTGGGTCTAAAGAAGTAGAACTCTTTCACTTGGAACTTTAATTTAGGGTAAAAAAAACTAACAAACAAAACAAAAAAAGTGTGTGTTTGTCTGAGTTAACTGAACTGAATGGTTTTCTGAACAGTTATCTAGGTGTAAATCTCAGGTGATTGAAAGGACTTGATAGCTGTGAGGTTTAAATTACTTGTAGAAAGATCTAGTAAGTAGGGGGAGTGGCTTAGCTAGAAGGAAGCTACATTTAAAGACTGTCTTAGAAAGATGTTGCTAGTAGCTTGGCAGAAGACACCAGGAGAAAGGATTGCTGTGTAACTGGACTTCTCTGCTGGGACTAAAGAAGTAGAACTCTTGTACTTGGAACTTTAATTTAGGGTAAAAAAAACTAACAAACAAAACAAAAAAAGTGTGTGTTTGTCTGAGTTAACTGAACTGAATGGTTTTCTGAACAGTTATCTAGGTGTTTTCTGAACAGTTATCTAGGTATAAATCTCAGGTGATTGAAAGGACTTGATAGCTGTGTAGAATTCTTGTACTTGGAACTTTAATTTAGGGTAAAAAAACTAACAAACAAAACAAAAAAATGTGTGTGTTTGAGTTAACTGAACTGAATGGTTTTCTGAACAGTTATATAGGTATAAATCTCAGGTGATTGAAAGGACTTGATAGCTGTGAGGTTTAAATTACTTGTAGAAAGATCTAGTAAGTAGGGGGAGTGGCTTAACTAGAAGGAAGCTACATTTAAAGACTGCCTTAGAAATATTTTGCTAGTGGCTTGGCAGAAGACACCAGGAGAAAGGACTGCTATGTGACTAGACTTCTCTGCTGGGACTAAAGAAGTAGAACTCTTGTACTTGGAACTTTAATTTAGGGTAAAAAAAACTAACAAACAAAACAAATAAAAAGTTGTGTTTGTCTGAGTTAACTGAACTGAATGGTTTTCTGAACAGTTATTTAGGTGTAAATCTCAGATGATTGAAAGGACTTGATAGCTGTGAGGTTTAAATTACTTGTAGAAAGATTTAGTAAGTAGGGGGAGTGGCTTAGCTAGAAGGAAGCTACATTTAAAGACTGCCTTAGAAAGATTTTGCTAGTAGCTTCACAGAAGACACCAGGAGAAAGGACTGCTGTGTGACTGGACTTCTCTGCTGGGACTAAAGAAGTAGAACTCTTGTACTTGGAACTTTAATTTAGGGTAAAAAAAACTAACAAACAAAACAAAAAAAAGTGTGTGTTTGTCTGAGTTAACTGAACTGAATGGTTTTCTGAACAATTATATAGGTGTAAATTTCAGGTGATTGAAAGGACTTGATAGCTGTGAGGTTTAAATTACTTTTAGAAAGATCTAGTAAGTAGGTGGAGTGGCTTAGCTAGAAGGAAGCTACATTTAAAGACTGCCTTAGAAAGATTTTGCTAGTAGCTTGGCAGAAGACACCAGGAGAAAGGACTGCTGTGTGACTGGACTTCTCTACTGGGACTATATTGCCCTCCTTCCCTCCCCTCCACCCTTCCACCCAAAGCTAGTTCTACTTTTATAGGCACAGAATTTGACTGACAACAGGAACCTCCTGTTTGGGAGCAGGAAGTGAGTGATCACAGAGCCAAAAAAGACCCACCATCCCAGAAGGGCAAGAGTAGCTCTCCGGCCCCCTCTAGCTGTTGGAGGTCTGCCTCTGAGCAAATAAGGGGTCTACTGAGAAATATAGGATATCCTTGTCTCAGAACAGGACAATCAGGAGCTTAAAGGCACACAGGCAGAAAGTAAGGAGAGAGAGAAACAGAGGAAAGAGTAAGGATTGCAAACGTTAAGGGTCAGACAAGACATGATGGGAGTGGTGCAGTGCAGTGACTGTGGAGCAGCAGTCTTCCGGGAGACGTTCTGGAGGATGAAGTGTTGTCCCATCTGCAGGCACCTCTCTGGGCTGAGGGAAGAGGTTGCTCATCTCTAGGCTGAGTTGGCCAGGATTTGTGGGACCTCCTCTTCCATCCAGGAACCACCATTGCCACTGCCATTGCCTCAGAGGTTGCCAGGAAAGAGGAGAGGTTGGACCACAGTTGCCTCAGTGAGGGTGAAGGTGGTGGAACAGAGGTGCATCTCTCCAACTGTACCTTTCCACAATTCCTATGTCATTCTGGCAAAGTGTGGTTCCTCTATGGAGGCACCCACAGTGGAGACCAAGGAGGATGCTGGGAACCTCCACAAAGGAGACCCACAGGAGGGTGGCAGGGGACCCTGCAGGGGAAGGAAACAACTCCTGGTGGGGGACACCATTGTTAGGAAGGTAGAACTGGGGAGAAAGGGAGAGGGATGTAGGTGCCTGCCTTTGCCATGGCTTGGAGGGACAGGAGCAAATCCTCAGGATTGCGGAGCAGCTGCACAGGGAGGGAGCTGGATGTCATCCACCTAGGGACAAATGACCTGGCTAAGAAAGGGATTAGAGAAGTGCAGGAACAGTTTGTGGAATTGGGAGGGGCCTTAGACAAGTAGCACGCACGGTAACCTTCTCGGAGGTGCTGCCCATCTATGGCATAGGAGAGGCTAGGGTGTTCTGCACCATGGGATTCAATGAGTGGTTGAAAAACTGGTGTGGAGCTCAGGGGTTTGGCTTCATTGGGGCTGGGGATCCACCTGGAGTGATGCAAGCCTATACTGGCATGATGGGTTGCACCTGCCCAGGAGGGGAACCAGGATCCTAGGTGATAGGTTTAAATGCTTCATTGGCAAGCATTTAAACTAGCTAAGGGGGGAGGCACTGGAAAGGAGCAGGGAAATCCTAGACCCCCAAAAAAATCATGGTTGTAAGTGTGGTAAACACCAACATAGAGGTGTCGATAGGGAGAAGGGCAGGGGTAAATGGAGAAAGTGACAAAGGCAAGAAGGACAGGGATTGGGCAAAAAGGAGTAAGGCCATCAGGAAATGGAGGGTAATGAGTACCAATGCCCGTAGTCTGGGCAACAAGCTTCCTGAGCTGGTGGCCTTGATGGAAGAGGGATGCCTGGATATCTTAGCAGTCACAGAAACATGGTGCACAGAGAACCATGACTGGGATGTTAATATACCAGGGTACATAACCTACAGGAGAGACAGGCGGGAGAAGAGGGGAGGAGAGTCTCTATGTAAAGGAAGGGATAAAAAGCAACTGAACAAAAGAGTAAACAGGGAGGAGAGGAGGCACTGTGGGTCACATTGAGACTGGAAAGGGCACCACAATCTGCATAGGGGTTGTGTACAGACCCCCATGTCAGGGGGAGGGAATGGACAAGGATATGATAGAAGGCATTCTTAGAATGGCAGAGAAAGGGGAGATACTGTTGATGGGAGACCTGAATATGCCAGATGTTAACTGGAGCACATTTGCTGCAGCCACATCCAAGAGCAGGGCCATTCTTGATGCCCTACAGGTGGCAGGCCTCAGACAGCTAGTTTCGGAACCCACTCGTGAGGGAGCAATCTTAGACCTCGTACTCTCAAATGGGGCAGTGAGAGGATCTCAGATCTAGAAGTGGGTTGCCATCTGGGAACAAGTGACCATCAAACAGTGTGGTTCACGTTAAACTCAGCTACAGAGTCAAGCCATACAAAAGTGAGGGCACTGGACTTCAGGAGGGCTGACTTTGGCAAGATGGGAGAGTGCCTCAGAAAAGCACTAGCAAACAGGCTAGAAGGAGGTGGAGCAACAATGGGGAATCATCAAAACTGCCATCACAGAGGCAACAAGCCTTTGTGTGAAGCAAATAAACAAATCAAAATGAAAGAAAAGACACTATGGTTCTCAAAAGAGGTGGCTGTGAAAGTCAGAAAGAAAAGATAGCATTCCAGAAGTATAAGGAAACACAGAAAGAGCAGGACAGAGAGCTGTACCAGTTAAGGCAGAAGGAAGCAGGAGGGAAGTCAGAAAGGCCCAAACTGAGGAAAAGATAGCCAACTCAGTTAAGAAGGGGATAAAACCTTTATAGGTACATCAGCAGCGAGAAAGACAAAGGAGGATAGTGAGGCTGAATAGAATGAACGGTGGTGGGCAGAGGGGACCGTGAAAGCAGGGATACTGAATGAATATTTCTGCTCAGTATTCACAAAAGAGGAGGGAAAGTGCCTAATCCAATAACAGAAGCACTCTTGATAGGGGGGTCGATCTCAATCCTTTCACAGAAGAAAGGGTTCTGCAAGAACTCCTAAAACTGAAGGTGGACAAAGCAATGGGGCCTGATGGAATTCACCCCAGAATTCTAAAAGAATTAAGGGGGGAACTAGTGAAACCACTGGCAACTCTTTTAATAAATCATGGGAGGATGATGTGGTACCCGAGGACTGGAGGAAGGCGGTTGTGATTCCCTTCACAAAGTGGGACCAAGACAGAGGCAGGAAACTACAGACCTGTCAGTCTGACCTCTGTGATAGGGAAAGGATGGAGTCACTTCTGAAGGAAAGAATAGTTGAGTACTAGAGGCCAGTGGGGCACAGGACCCAAGGCAGCATGGGTTCACAGTGGAAAGTCATGTCAGACGAATCTAATAGTTTCTTTGACTGAGTGACCAAAGTAGTAGACCAGGGAGGGGCTGTGGACATGGCCTACCTAGACTTTAGCTAGGCATTTGACACAGTCCCACACAAAAGATTAACAGTCAAATTAACCAGCCTGGGAGTGGGTCCCAGGGTGGTAGCCTGGGTAAAACACTGGCTGGACAACAGGACACAGAAGGTAATTATAAATGGAGTCCACTCTGAAGAAAGAGGGGTTACTAGTGGGCAAATCGCGAGGTTCAGTATTGGGTCCAGTCCTTTTTAATGTCTTCAAAAGTGACATTGCAGAGGGACTGGAAGGAAAAGTATGCCTCTTTGCAGATGACACAAAGATCTGCAACAGGGTTGATACACAAGGAGGCATGGAAAGGATGAGAAGGGACTTGGCAAGGTTGGAGGAATGGTCAGAAGTATGGCAGCTAGGATTCAATGCAAAGAAGTGCAAAATAATGCACCTGGGAAACAAGAACCCAAGGGTAGAATACACAATGGGGGGTGGAGGTAGTAACAACAACAAAAAAGGAAAGGAACCTGGGGGTAATCATATCAGATGGCCTTAAGGTTAGCAAGCAATGTGAGAAGGCAGCAGGAAGGGCTGGGGATATACTGGGATGCATAGGGAGAGGCATCAGCAGCAGAAAACAAGAAGTTGTTATCTCTCTCTGTACAGACAGTTGGTGAGACCCCATCTGGAGTACTGTGTCCAGTTCTGGAGACCCCATCTCCGCAAGGGCATAGACAGCATACAGGCAGTCCAGAGGAGGGCAACTAAAATGGTGCAGGGTCTGCAAGAGAAGCCATATGAGGAGAGACTAAAGGAGCTTAATATGTATACCCTTGAGGAAAGAAGGAGAGGGGGACATGGATAGAAACTTTAAGTACCTCAGTGGAATCAACAAAGTCCAAGAGGGTAGCATCTTTCAGAAAAAGAGACATGCAAGAACAAGGGGACACAATTTAAAGATAGAGGTGGGGCGGTTCAAGGGCAATGTGAGGAAGTATTATTTCACAGAGAGGGTAGTGGATGCATGGAACAGCTTTCCTGAGGAGGTTGTGGGGTCTAAAACTGTGGAAGAATTCAAGAATGCATGGGACAGACATAAGGCAATTGTTGTTGGGGGGTAGGAAGAAATAGGCTGTTGGTTAACTAGGATCTGCTGCCTATCCTGTAGGTAGGGAAATCGGCAGACTAGACGGGCCAAGTGGTCCTTATCTGCCGTCAAAATCTATGTTTCTATGTTTCTGTAAAGTGTTGTAAAAGCAGCCGGACATAATTCTCTACACATATACATTTGAAAAAAACTTTCAAAAATGAGATACTTTGGATGGAACATTATAACTCTTATCTGGTTCTCCTCTACAGCATATTAAAGACTATAATTTTAGATTTAAATGACTCTGTCTTTTTTGTTTTGAGCTTGCTCTAAAAATCCATAGTAGTATGAAAGAGACACTAAAATCATTGGATTTGAGTCTCTGGTTGTTTGTAGTTATTGTCTACTCGATTTTAGATTTCCCAAAAAATATTTAAATGTTGGTAACGTTTTATATTTGAACTTTTAGGACAGAAAAACAGATGTAAAAAACACAAGTAGTGCTCAGAACTCTTCCTTGCATGAATTACTATACCAGGTCTCCTTCGTTCAACAGTATTTTTTTCTGAGTTTAATGATGCATTTCAACTGCCATCTAGTGGTGTAATGTTGCAATCCTTATTGAGGTTTACAGTGTAAAGGGATAATATAGGCTAAAAAGCACATGCAGGATGTCAGATCAATGGCGCAAAGTAAGCAGATTTCATAGTAACTATCAAGCTATTGAAAAAGGAAATCCTGCTAACTAATAAATTGCCAAACCAACATTTAGGAGATGGTATAATCGTGCCCTCCCCCAAATCCTGTCTGTGAATACTAACCATCTGTGCAGATTAACACCCTGGGCTCGACTTTCAAAACTCTTAATTTGACACAAGGTGCCTGTATCAAACCAAAGTGACGCAAGGAGCACCTTGAATCAAAAATTGCAGAGTTTCTGATTCTGTAAGGCAAGCTGTGGCAAACCAGGGACCCCATGCACCAGACTGGCTATGCACCAGATCTGTGCCAAGGTCAGGAGTGCGCCAGAGTGCTAGGTGGCAGCACAGGTTGTAACATCCCCTTAAATGGGACTCTGACAGCCAGCAGGACCCACCAAGACTTAGATCATCCAACAGGTGGTTTAATGGCCTTTGCATCACCCCCGCAGACAGTGCTGGGCAGTAGCAGGGGCTGGCCTGGTGTCCAGACAAGTGGGCAGCTGTCTGACCCACACAGCAGAGGACCATAGCCATGAAATGAGATGCAGACTGCACCAGGGATATTGCCACCCATTCCCCTAATGTGTGCCCTGCCTGCCTACTGGTCCTGTAGCAGGCACACACATTGGCAGCACTATAGATGTCCTGGACACAGCGCTGTACCTCCTTTCTGCTGCCTGTCCACCTTCTGGCACTGCTGCCCATGTTAGCTCCCTGGGAATCATGCTTGTCCCTGTGCTGTGCCACGGAGTTGGCAGTCCATGACCCCATGTCACACCCTCTGCCAAACTACCCCCATGCACCGAATGTGTGGCACATGGGAGCGGCTACCGCAAACTACAGATGTTTGGCACTGGGACCCCTCCCATATGAGAATCAGATGCAGGGTCCCAGATGTACCAGGAAATATTGCAGCTTGCATTGATCTTTGAGAATCAAGGCCCCTGTCTCTTCAATCAGCAGTCATCAAAATTTCAGGCTGGTAGTATAGCCTAGAGGTTAGACTAACAAGCTGTGAATGAGTTTGGTACATCCAGCAGACAGACCAGGGTTTAATTCCCACAACCTCCACTTGCATACTGTGTGACTCCGAGCAAGTCACTTAAACTCCCCAGTGCTCCCAGGTAGCTCCTGAAAACAGGCACCTGTGCCTAGTGGGCCTTACCTGGTTACCAAAGAATAAAATAAAAAATAAAAATAAAAACAAGACTGAAAAGACTGAAAGCTGAACTTCTTGTTCAAAAGAATTATCCAATAGTTTTACTTTAGTATCAGCATATAATTTCTGCTTCTCCATTGGTTGATCCAGGCCTCCATGCAGTAATGTGGTGATCCATCCCAATTTATTTATGTATTCATTTACAGTATTTATATATTTGTAACCCTCCACCAGCCACCTATTTAACCAGTAAGCACACCTCTCACAGTCTAGGGGAAAAGAGAGGGGTGAGGGTTACAAAGTGCCACCATAAACAAGGTGGGATATGCAGATGGAGTAGACATTATAGAAACAAACCAAGTGTGGCTACTAAGCACCACCTGGTGGAACCAATAAAATGGCTAAACCCAGGTCCTGGGGAGAAAACATTTGCTCAGGGCTATGCTAGGTTTGCACTTCTGGACAGGGGTACCCAAGTAACTCCACACGGAAGCAATAACATAAATGTCCATACCAGGTTGGGATTCTAGAGTGCAGCTTTATTCTGTAAAAATGTAGGAATGCACAAAGCAAAGATGGACCCCAAAGGGTTTACACACACAGTAAATGCAGACATCTGAGGTACAGAACTCCAAATTTCCCATATAGCATAGGATGACTGTAGAAATTGTGGAACTAGCCACCGGTAAAACACACCAAGCAAATTCCCTCAACTAGGCACACATGGCCAGTACTTGGAACTCCCATATGGCATAGGATTACTGTAGAAAATGTGGAACTAGCCACTGGTGAACACACAAATTGCCTGGAGAACATGTCACTCGACCAGCGCTTGTGCACTTCCCATTTAGCATAGGATTAAATGTAGCACTCTGACCATGATGGAGCACTAAAAGCTTAACTGGAGAAAAACCCACTCACTGAGACAGAAGTTTCTTCAAGCATTGGCCACATGCACTGACAGAAAACACAGGTGCCCTTCAGAACCCGGAGTGCTAAACTGATCACTCCAGATGGGGGGGTCTCCCACCTTTTGTTTCCAAATTCATATTCAGCCATCCCACTGGAAAATACACCTCACTTTATACCAAAAGTTACTGTTGATGCTTTCTAGAAATGTATTTCACACTTAACATCAGAAAAACACCTCAGGGTGTCAAGGGTAAAAGTTCTGCTCACATGGATGGTCACAGACTGGACTCCATTGTGGTCAGCCCAACTTTTCAACTTCCATGGTGACAGGGTCCTTTTATCAGAAAAATTCACCCTTAAACCAAAAGCAGGTACTCCTGGGCAAACTTAGAAACAACAGTTACTCCCAGATCTTGACCAAAAGGCAACTTCACAAAGTTCTGGTAGGATTAGGGGATTGCCCCTAACATCCTGGCAGCCTGCTCCATCCCACCTTGGATGAAGAACAGGAAATCCCTGGAGACAGTTTCCACCATTTAGGCAAAGCTAGAAAATGATGAACTCCCCTAGGGTGAGAAAAATGGAACACTGCAGCTCTCTATCAGAGCTACTACTACAGACTACTGCTGACACTGAGCTCTGAAACAAGACTAGACTCAGAATTCTAAATTCCCCACTCACAACAACTGCTGGGTGGCTTATGCTGCTGTGAGAGTTCTATGGTGACATCACCTCTCCAGCTCCCAAGTGAGACCAGCAGCAGAGAGGGACAGAGTGAAATCCATTTACTGGCAAATCACTAGCTGCCTTCCCTGCTTACCACTAACTCTAATGGGATTCTAGGAACCACAGGGAACAGGGGGGTTCCATATTTATTTAGTTATTTATTTAAACTATTTGATCAGGAGGGTGCAATGAGCAGTGGCCTGCTTCTTTACAGGGGCATCTAGGGGAAGGGAGCATTGAAATACATAATTAAAAAAGCTCAATGACAAAATAATATACACAAAGTAGATTCATACATTTTATACATTTATTAGAACTTTGGTGACTGGAGTAGGCACACTGATTTGGACCTCGTTTCCAGATGTGACCCATGGAAAAAGTTACAAGAGTGACTGAGCAGTAGCAATATAGTGACAACAACAGTGCACGTACAGGAACACTATAACACAAGGTACAAATTATTACAGAAATAAAACAATGCACAAATTGTGCGGATGCATGAGTTCCATAAAGAAGCAGCAGCAGTAATAGTACTAATACCACGCCCCGGATGCATTACTTAAAACTACATTTCTTTTCACTTGGCTGAGACAGATAGGCGTTCCCATTTACAATGCTTGCGATGCTACCATATGTCCCTTGCCATCCAGGATTTTATCTATCTGTGTGTTTCTGGGAGTATATATAAACATAGAAACAGAAAACATTACGGCAGACAAAGACTCATGGTCCATGCAGTCTGCCCAAGACCCCTTCCTAGTCCATATTGGCCTAATGCCAGAGATAGGGTAATCACCAGGGAAACTCCCCTATTCTTGGCAGTAGGGGGAGCTGCTGCTCTAGTATGGTAGACCAGGTGACTACAGAGAGTTGGGCTGTAGGCAGCAGGCTGAGAAGCAGCCCTCCAACCCAGCCAGGGAAGTGAAGGAGGGCAAGCAAATGCACAGCAAACAAACTACTGCAGTTACAAATGATTCAACTGGAATGGAGGTGAAGGAATTCCACATGGCCGAGGTTACAGTTTTAGAGCAAGACTAGGAAACACTGGAAAAAAAAGCTCACAGAAAAAAAGACCTAATTGTTAAACATTATTGCTGCTGATGAGGAAAACTACAAAAAACAGAAGGAGGACTTACAGAGTAAGAGAGCTGCATTAATGATAACCAAAAGAAATTTACCTGACACAACCATGCTGAGTGATGACTCTGCCAACAAGGGAACTGCCCCTTCTTCTCACTGTCAAACAATGAACTTTCCAAAATCTGTATCAGCGGCTATCACAACTGCTTTTGCACTACCATTACAAACTCCCGCCGAGTTGAACTAATCACCAGAAAAAGCCCTTTCAAATGCAGGTTGGCTTAAAACGACAGAAGGAAAATGGTGTCAGACTCCCAGGCTATTCCTGAATGGTGCCCACCGAAAGAAACACAGGTATCTCTCTTAAATTCTTCTGATATAACTATCAGAAAAAACACAATGCAACAAGTAAAGTCAAATGTACCTAATCTTTCAAACTCTCACTCCCCCTCACTCATATTCCCTCCTAATCTCTCCCTTCCCTTCCCCCTCATTCCAAAACAACCCACGCTCTTCAGCCTTACGCACTGCTACTGCTCCCCTCTCCTTCCCCTCCACCCCACCTATACCACCCCCATCTTCTCCTCCAACTCCTACTGTCAGCTTGGTGCATCTCACTTCAGCTCAAGTCCTGTTACTGGCACTCAAGTCTTGTTATTGGCACTTAAGTAATCATGTATTACCCTCGATGAGTTCCCATGATATGTATACCCTGTCCTTGATGTTCATGTTCTGTACTGTTCTCCTATTGTAAAAAGTGCTAATGTAATCCCAGCCAACTATGTACATTATCTGTATGTTCTGTACTGTTCTCCTATTGTAAAAAGTGCTAATGTAATCCCACCCAACTATGTACATTATCTGTATTGCTCTATTTCTAAATTCAACTTTTGTATGTATACCTGCCTCCATTGTAACCCCTCCCCCAGGCCGCACCGTGAGACGAGCATCTTTTTGTTCAGTGTGCCTTTCCTGGTGAAACATTTTCAATAAATAAATAAACACTGTCACAAGTGTTACCATGTCAACCATCAAAATGGTGGAACAACAAGACACTGCATCTGGCTCAAATGAGCCCAATAATTCTACCTCTCAGGAGGGTGGCTCTAAAGTCTTAGAAACTGCCAGTACAAACATAAAGCAGGCAAGAGACAATTCAGCCCTGAATACAAGGCAACCTGTGGTTAGAGATGCAGCGAAGTTTTACTCTACCAGCAAAGTAGGGGTGAAGTTGCCCACTCTGCGTCTCTACATGCTACGTGAAGTCCCCATAGAAATGTACTACTTCGCCTTATAATGACTTTGCATTCACTTCACATTGTTTTCTGTTGAATGCGAAGTGCGTGTTAATTGAAACAGCCCACAGATCACATGTGTTACAGTCTATAGGTCACATGGCTCAGGCAAGAAGTTAATCAGGCAAAACAGTGAAATACTTTCACTTTCGCCTTACCTAGTGTGGGAGAAACAGTTTTTGTGAGAGAAGAGAAAGATATATAGCGAATCTGATTTACATTTTGACTTTTTTTGCTAATTAGCTTTTTTGTTTTGTATTTTGATTGCCTCTAGTATTAAGTTGTACCACTTTTGCAGTACAGTAATTGTTAATTGTTTAGTGTGTGTGTGTGTGTCAGAGTAAAATGGAGAGAGGTGGCTTTGGTGCACGGAGAGGAAAGCGTATTGGGGTACTCATGCACGTTGGCACCACGCATCTCAACAGGAGCACCTTATATCATGCGAGTGGTCCCCTCCCTGAAGCAGGAGGTAGTGGTGCCATGGAAGCACTCCCGCCAGTGGCACCACCTACCAGTGTCCCCCCACCACCACCTGCCATGGCCCCTTCACCAGCGGCTCAGCAGCAGGAAGTGATAGAGGAGCCTCAGGAGTCTCAGCAGCAGCAGGTTGCCCCCCCAATTGTGCATCAGCAGCCAACAACACCTGGGGCACCCCCACCTGTGCCTGGTCCTTCCCACACTTCTGTTGTGTGGGAGTTCTTCAGTCCACTTCCTGGTGTTGATGACTCCAGTGTTGTCAAGTGCAATCTCTGTGATGTGGTTGTGCATCGTGGGCCCAAGGGAAGTCATCTGGGGGCAGGTGGGCAGTACACCCACCTTGCAAACCACTATCATGCACAGTGGGAGGCCAAGGTTGCTGAAGAGGGAAGGAATGCACCTACTGGTTCTGCTGGGCAACAGGTGGCAACACGGATTCCACCTGCATGTGGTGTCAAGCATGGATGGGCCATGGATCAAGTGGCAGCTCCAGAACCTGCAGGGGATGCTTGCAACACTGCAAGAATGCCTGCCACACAGGCCAATTTGGGCCTGATGAGGAGTGAGGTGGACCACCTGAACAACAGGGTGGCAAACATGGAGCTGCAGTTGGAGCGTATGAATGGTCATCAACTCCAAATTATGGCCATGCTCCAGCTGCTGCTCTCATACCATAATGTGGAACATTATTTTTTGTTTGTCCATGGATCCACCACCCTCTCTGTGAAAAAATACTTCCTGACTTTTCCCCTGATCCGTCCTACCCTCTATTTTCAAAATGTGCCCCATTGTTGTTGCACTTCTCTTTTTCTGAAAGATGCTACCCTCTTGGATGTTGTTGATTCCCTTGATGCACTTTAAAGTTTCTATCATGCCCCCACTTTCCTTGAGGGTGCACATATTAAGCTCCTTTAGTCTCTTTTCGTATGGCTTCTGCTGCAGACCCTGCACCATTTTAGTTGCCCTCCTTTGGACTGCCTCCATCCTGTCTATGTTCTTGTGGAGATATGGTCTCCAGAACTGCATGCTGTACCCCAGATGAGGTCTCACCAAGTATCTTTAGAGAGGGATAACAACTTCCTGTTTTGTACTGGCGATTTGAAGGTGATGCCTCTCCTATGCATCCCACTCATATACCCGCAGCCCTCCTTACTGCTTTCTCACATTGTTTACTTACCTTTAGGTCATTTGATATGACTACCCCCTGGTCCCTTTCTATTTTTGTAGTTGTTAGTACCTCCACCCCACCACCCATTGTGTACTGTTTGGTGTCTAATTTTAATTTTGTGTTCTGACTTCCTTTCTCATAACCTTGTTGCCCCCCCAAAATTTTGAGAACACCCCCAAAAACAGTTTAAAGAAAATAACCTAAAAAAAGTGTCTCTCCCTTACTTAAATTCCTAGTTAATAATCTCTGTTGTTTACAAGCAGGAAATAGTTTGTTTTTTTTCACAGTAATGTTTTCTTCCTATTGTGTTGTTTTTTGAAGAGCAGCAGTGAGCAGTGCAATAATATGTTAAAGAGCAGCTGCGCAATGTCAGGTACCAAGCCCCTGGCAAACATATATGGTAGATGAACTGGTCCAGTTTTGATGGTATAAATAATATATACCATGTGGTCCCGTCTATTGAATAAGTAATAGTCAGTACAGCTGTCAGTCGCCTATCCAGAGCTTAATAATCCACAGCAATTGTAGTAGAATACATTTCCCCAAAGTTTATGTTACAGTACACAGATATAGGTGCCCCTCTCCACATAGCAATCTGAATGTTGTTGTGTGGTATCTGCACTGTGTCGAGGCAAGGGTGAGGTGGTAATT
Source organism: Neoceratodus forsteri (assembly GCA_016271365.2). Lineage (NCBI taxonomy): Eukaryota > Metazoa > Chordata > Ceratodontiformes > Ceratodontidae > Neoceratodus > Neoceratodus forsteri. Next base: position 1,406,395,895 of record CM028130.1, on the reverse strand, counting down.
GGCATTACGACCTTAGAATTTAAATTAAAGTGACAATGCTAAAAAGTGCAGATATAAAGTGCCAAAAGTAGGTGCAAACATGACATGAGGTGTTTTTCAGACACCTTTTAGTAGATCTTACATTACATCCCATGTCACACAGTTTATAGACCTGCCTTTGGTGGTACAATACATACACATAGATCAATTACTATTATTTAATAGCATACCCCATTAGTATCGTTATTATTATCCTTTGTACAACCTATTTGCATTTTAGATTTGCGCTTTTCTGCACTTTCACTTCAATTAAACCTCTTAAATCATGTCCCGTGTGTATTGCCTAAGTTGCAAATTGCCAACTCATCCTTGACAAAGGGCGGGTCTCTCACGAAAACATTTGGCTTGCTATGTGGGTAGGGGTACCTGTATATGTATGCTGTTAAAATAATGTTATTATATGTAATTTATCCTACTGCAATGATTGTGGATTGTTAAGATGTGGACAGTGACTGACAGCTGTACTGAATGGTCTTCCTTTTCCAGTAAAACAGTTATAGCACCCCGAATGTGTACCCACAGAAAAACTGAGGCATTTCCTGAACCTGCTGACACGCCACCACCATGCAGTCAAGCACCCCCATGTTAATGTTGTGATGTTGGAAAATGAATGGTAATGGTTGTCACAAACACACTCCACAGGTCAGGCCCTCTGCTCCCACAGTGCCAACCTCAGCGTGAAATAGTGTGAACAGGTAACAGACAGGGTAACCCTCCTGTCTGCTTTGGGTCTGAATCACCTTTAGCCTCGAGTTCTGGAGTGATTCAAACTGTGACCCTTATGCTAGCATACCCAATTGTACAGGCTCAGCTATGTGCCCTCTTTGGGACTGCAGGACAATCTTTCACCAGGGGCACCCAGCCAGGTCTCCAAAATGAACCCTTAAAACTCTGTGAGAGACCTTAGGTATATTCTTACCTTTTAGCTTAGCAACACAATCAAGCTTTTAACAGCTGTCAGACTTAACCACATATACATCACATGCAAAAAAGAAACTAAGACACCCAGACAGTATTTCAAAGAAAAGGTTGCTTACTAAAAGATGATAAAAACATGTAAAATTAAACACAGAACAACATAACATACAGCTTACAATCATGTAAAATAAAAAGGAAGTTACAGACAAAACACTCCTACCACAAAGACTTGATTTCTTTCTAGGTATTACCTTTCTAAGTGCTTTCACAGTCATAGTCTAGAATCATATGTCCCAATCCCATATACTATGTTTCATTTTTAACTCTATCTTTCCCCACCCCTTTTGATTAAGTCAGCTAGAACCTCCCTTAGATAATTTCTGACATAAATGTCTCAGAGGATGTGAGTCATTGCTTTGAAAAATCTGTAACTAGCCATTTCCCAAATATGACAGTCTTTAATTTAACATTTTCTCTTTGAACTTAACAATCCCACACTCATGTCCTCTTGGGCTCATTTCCTGTGCTAGTGTGATCTGAGGGATATTATGACTCTTCACACATTTCTATTTATATGCTAAAAGGAGAGCAACCAGCCTAAACAGATAATAAAATGCCCTTCTGTAAGGAAATCTTAAGTAACTGGTTCTTCTGGTCTGTTTTAAAACACCCTGTGGTTTTAGCTACTGACCTTGAAAGTTAAAGGCCAAATCTCTCACATACTGACATTTCATACAAAGACCATTTATTTATAAATATGAACATCATACAGGTAACCAGAAACAGGGGCAGAGCGTCACACTCCTCCCCATCTAGACTGAATTTGGGGGCTCTGTCCCCTGCATGGGATGAGCTCCAAGAGTCAGTTCATTCCTCATATAGATGCAACAATCTATCTGCATTCTGATTGGTTGCTCCAGCCCTATGTGAGATCATCATGGCATACCCTTGCAAGGCAAGACTCTATCTTAATAGTCTACCATTCGTTTTACCCATTTGTGTCGGCCAAACCAGCGGGTTGTGGTCAGTTTGTACCTCAAAATGCTGCCATTATAAGTATGGCTCTAACTTTTTTAGGGCCCATACCATGGTAAGACACTCTTTTTCCACAGTAGAGTAAGCCTGCTCCCTGGGAAAAAAACCTTTTACTCAGGTACGCTATGGGGTGATCTTTTCCTTGGTTGACTGTCTTACTCAGCACTACCCCAATACCCACATCTGAGGCATCAGTCTGAGCTACAAAAGGTCTGCTGTAGTCTTGACTTGTCAGTACAGGAGCACTGCACAGTACCTCCTTTAGACTGGTAAAGGCATTTTCAAAGGCTGGTTTCCAGGTAACTTTCTTAGGCATCCTTTTCTTTACCAGGTCAGATAGGGGAGCAGCCAGGGCACTGTAATTCGGTACAAATTTCCCATAGTACCCAGCTGCCAGCTGAGAGAACAGGCAGAGAACAGCAAGAGGAAGTAGCTGCTGTTATAACTATACTTCTCTACTTGGACTAAAGAACTTGAACTCTACTACTGGGACCTTCAATTTAGGGTAAAAAAAAAGAGTGTGTTTATCTGAGTTGGCTGAAGTGAATTGTTATCTGTGGAGTTATCTAGGTGGTTGTCTCAGTTGGCAGAAGGGAATTGTTATCTGTGAAATTAACTAGGTGTAGAAAGAGCTGTAAAGTAGGGGAAGTGGCTTAGCTAGAAGGAGGCCAGGTTAAAGCCAGATTTAAAAACTGCCCTGGATAGCTTCTGTCAGAAAATAGACAGAGAACAGCAAGAGGAAGGAGCTGCTGTTATAACTATGCTTCTCTACTGGGACTAAAGAACTTGAACTGTACTACTGAGACCTTCAATTTAGGGTAGAAACAAAAAAAAAGAGTTAGTGTGTTTGTCTGAGTTGGCTGAAGAGAATTGGTATCTGTGCAGTTACCTAGGTGTTTGTCTCAGTTGGCCGAAGGGAATTATTATCTATGCAATTAACTAGGTGTAGAAAGAGCTGTAAAGTAGGGGGAGTGACTTAGCTAGAAGGAAGCCAGGTTAAAGCCAGATTTAAAAACTGCCCTAGATAGCTTCTGTCAGAGAACAGGCAGAGAACAGCAAGAGGAAAGAGCTGTTGTTATAACTATACTTACCCGGTTACCAATGACTAAACAAACAAAAAAAAATATATATATATATGCTTCTCTACTGGGACTATATTGCCCTCCTTCCCTCCCCTCCATCCCCAACCCGTAGCCAGTTCTACTTTTATAGGCACAGGATTTGGCTGACACAGGAACTTCCTGTTTGGGAGCAGGAAGTGAGTGATCACAGAGCCACAAAAGACTCAAGATCCTAGAAGGAAAAAAGTAGCTCTCTGCCCCCCCCCCAGCTGCTGGAGGTCTGACTCTGAGCAAGTAAGGAGACTATTGAGAAATATAGGAACTTCTTGTCTCAGAACAGGAAGATCAGGAGCTTAAAGGGCACAGAGGCAGTAAGTAAGTAGTTAGAAAAAATAAATAAATAAACAAACAGAGGAAAGACTAAGCATCCGAAACAACAGTTAACTGTCCAGAAATAAGACATGATGGGAGTGGTGCAGTGCAGTGGCTGTGGAGCAGCAGTCTTCCGGGGGACATTCTGGAGGATGAGGTGTTGTCCCACCTGCAGGCACCTCTCTGCACAGAGGGAGGAGGTTGCTCATCTCTAGGTGAGTTGGCCAGGATTTGGGGGACCTCCTCTCCCACCCATGGACCACCAGGCCACTGCTATTGCCTCAGAGGTTGCCAAGAAAGAAGAGCAGTTGGACCACAGTGGGCTCAGGGAGCATGATGGTGGTGGAATAGAGGTGCATCCCTCCAGTTATATCTCTCCACAATTCATATGTTGTTCTGGCAAAGTGTGGTTCCTCCATGGAGGCACCCATAGTGAAGACCAAGGAGGATGCTGGGAACCTCCACAAAGGAGACCCACAGGAGGGTGGCATGGGGGGAAGGAATCAGCTCCTGGTGGGGGACTCCATTGTTAGGAGGACAGAACTGGGGGAGGAAGGGGAGAAGGAGGTAAGGTGCCTGCCTGGCACCATGGCTTGGAGAGACAGGGAGCGAATCCTCAGGATTGCTAGAGCAGCTGCACGGGGGAGGGAGCTGGATGTCATTGACCACCTAGGGACAAATGACCTGGCTGAGAAAGGGATCAGAGCAGTGCAGGAAGAGTTTGTGGAGCTGGGTAGGGGTCTTAGACAAGTAGCACACACAGTAACCTTCTCAGAGGTGCTGTCTGTCTTGGCATGGGTGAGGCTAGGGTGCTCCACACCATGGGATTCAATCAGTGGTTGAAAACTGGTGCAGAACTCAGGGTTTGGCTTCACTGAGACTGGGGTCCACCTGAGTGATACAGGCCCATACTGGTGCAATGGTCTGCATCTGTCCAGGAGGGAACCTGATCCTAGTGATAAGTTTAAATGCTTCATTGGCAAGCATTTAAACTAGCCAAGGGGAGGTACTGAAAGGAGCAGGGAAACCTATCCCTCCCAAAAAAAAAAAAAAATCAGGATAGTGAGTGAAGTAAACACCAAGATAGAGACAGCGATAGGGAGAAGGGCAGGGGTATATCGAGAAAACGACAAAGGCAATAAGGACAGGGATGGGGCAAAAAGGGGTAAGACCATCAAGAAATGGAGGGTAGTGAGTACCAATGCCCATAGTCTGGGCAATAAGCTCCCTGAACTGGTGGCTTTGAGGGAAGAGGGATGCCTGGATATCGTGGCAGTCACAGAAACATGGGACACAGAGAACCATGACTGGGATGTTAACATACCAGGGTACACAATCTGCAGGAGAGACAGGGAGGGTAGAAGAGAGGGAGGAGTAGCTCTCTATGTAAGGGAAGGGATAAAAGCAATGGAACAAAAGAGTAAACAGGGAGGAGAGGAGGCATTGTGGGTCACCTTGGAGACTGGAAAATGGCACCACAATCCACACAGGGGTTGTATACAGACCCCCATCTCAGAGGGAGGAAATGGATAAGGATATGATAGAAGGCATCCTTAGAATGGCAGAGAAAGGGGAGATACTATTGATGGGAGACCTGAATATGTCAGATGTTAACTGGAGCACCTTTGCTGTAGCCACATCCAAGAGCAGGGCCATTCTCGATGTCCTACAGGGTGCATGCCTCAGACAGCTAGTTTTGGAACCCACTCATGAGGGAGCAATCTTAGATCTCATACTCTCAAATGGGAACAGTGAGAGGATCTCAGATCTAGAAGTGGATAGCCATCTGGGAACAAGTGACCACCAAACAGTGTGGTTCACGATAAACTCAGCTACAGAGTCAAGCCATACAAAAGTGAGGGTACTGGACTTCAGGAGGGCTGACTTTGGCAAGATGGGAGAGAGCCTTTGAAAAGCACTAGCAAACAGGCAAGAAGGAGGGGTTGAGCAACAATGGGGAAACATCAAAACTGCCATCACAGAGGCAACAAGCCTGTGTGTGAAGCAAATAAAATCAAAACGAAAGAAAAAGCCACTATGGTTCTCAAAAGAAGGTTAGGGAGAAAAAGATAGCATTTAGGAAGTATAAGGAAACACAAAAAGATCAGGAGAGAGAACTGTACCAGTTAAGGCAGAAGGAAGCAGGGAAGGAAGTCAGACTAGCAAAGGCCCAAACTGATGAAAAGGTAGCCAACTCGGTTAAAAAGGGGGATAAAACTTTTTATAGGTACATCAGAGAGCGTAGAAAGACAAAGGGAGGAATAGTGAGGCTGAATAGAATGGACGGTGGGTTGGCAGAGAGGAACAGTGAAAAAGCAGGGATACTGAACGAATACTTCTGTTCAGTATTCATAAAAGAGGAGGAGGGGGAGGTACCTTATTCAATTAACAGAAGCACTCTGGATAGGGGGGGTTGATCCCAGACTTTCACAGGAGAAAGGGTTCTGGAAAAACTCCTAAAACTGAAGGTGGACAAAGCAATGGGGCCTGACAGGATTCAACCTAGAATTCTAAAAGAATTAAGGGGAGAACGAGCCACACCACTCACTACCCTTTTTAACAAATCATGGGAGGATGGTGTGGTACCTGAGGACTGGAGGAAGGTGGATGTGATTCCCCTTCACAAAAGTTGGAGCAAGACAGAGGCAGGAAACTACAGATCTGTCAGTTTGACCTTTGTGGTAGGGAAAGTGATGGAACTGCTTCTGAAGAAAGAATTGTTAAGTACCTAGAGGCCAGTGGGGCACAAGACTCAAGCAGCATGGGTTCACCACGGGAATGACATGTCAGACAAATCTAATTGATTTCTTTGACTGGGTGACCAAAGCAGTAGACCAGGGAGAGGCTGTGGACATGACCTACCTAGACTTTAGCAAGGCATTTGACACAGTCCCACACAAAAGATTAATAAACAAATTAGCCAGCCTGGGAATGGGTCCCAGGGTGGTAGCCTGGGTAAAACATTGGCTGGACAACAGAATACAGATGGTAATTGTAAATGGAGTCCACGCTGAAGAAAGGGGAGTTACTAATGGGGTACCACAGGATTCAGTACTGGGTCCAGACCTTTTTAATGTCTTTATAAGTGACATTGCATTCCATCTTTGTTGACCTAGCCAAAGCTTTCAACACTGTTTCCCATCCCTTGCTTCTTGATTCACTCTTCTCAGCTGGCCTTGTTCTGTCAGCCATCAACTGGTTTAAATCCTACCTCATTAGCAGGACCCACTCGGTGAGAATCCTTGATTCCGTCTCCACTCCACTCCCCATCAACACTGGTGTCTCTCAGGGCTCAGTGCTTGGTCCCCTACTCTTCTCCATTTTCCTTAATGATCTTCCCACTGCGTGCTCATCCTCTTCTATCCACATGTACACTAACGATACTGTTTTGTACAGTTCCGGCAAAAACCCTGCTGCTGTGCAAACCAGCTTACAGCATGACTTCAACCAAGTTCAGCTCTGGTTTGCTTCTCACCAGCTTTTTCTAAACGCCAAGAAGACAGTCTCAATGACCTTTGGCAACAGGCAGAGACTTTCTAGGCTCCCGGCCCTTCCCAACCTCCACACCCTTGATGGGACTATCTTGGAGGACACCTCCACATTTAGATATCTGGGAGTTTGGCTGGACCAGCATCTCAACTTCTCTGTGCATATCGATGCTATCCTGAAGAAACTGTGCCCCAAACTTGGTGCTCTGTACAGGAATCGTTGTTGCATCCCACTGACTGCGAGGTGCGAAATTGTCCAGAAGATGATACTCCCCATCTTTGACTACTGTGACATAGTCTATGGTGCTGCTCCCAAATCTTCCCTGACCAAGTTGGACACTCTCTTTAATTTCTTCTGCTGCTTTGTATCGACACCCCTTCCCGCTCCCACCACTGTGAACTCTATTGCTCTCTAACCTTCCTTCCACTATCTCACAGATGCATCTCTCATTGTGCCAAGCTAACCTCCAAATTTCTGGTTTGGGGGCTCCCCTCCTATCTCTCATCCTCTCTCTCCACTCCACCTCCCCCCACCCACTCTGTCAGATCAAATGACGCCCGTACCTTGATGGTCCTTTGCCGCTCCACCCTCATCGGTCAGACTGGTTTTGTCCATTGTTTCCCTAAAATTTGGAATTCCCTCCCCCCTGAAATACAACACTCTTCCTCCAACTACTCCCTTACCTCCGCCCTACACAATTATCTTTTCCTCAGCTGTTCCTGCTTTAACCCATCTTAATACCTATCCCCAGTTTCTGCCTGCCTACCATGACCCCCCCCCCCGGCAGGGTTCTCAACATCCTGAAGGGGAAATCAGGAAAATGACCTTCTCCCTCATTCAGTTCTTGCCTCCCCCTCTCTTCCACTTGCTCCTCTGGGTCACCAGTGTGTACAACCTAATCCCATCCTTTTTAATCCAACAGCACTTGCGTACTACCTCGAGCCTGCTCCTGGTACAATCATGCACTATAAATGGTTCTATCTCATTATTACTGTTTTGTACATTTATATGTTCTTTTGTATGATTTTAGACATGTATTGTAATTTACCCAATGTTCCACTACTGTTTATTGTACAATACCTTGTGTTCCAACTGTTGCACAATCTTACAATGTTGCATTGTTTGTACTACCTACATACTATTGTAACTGATCATCCTTCACAACCCTATGTAACCCCTCCTGGTCTGGGGCCACCTGGGGTGACAATTTAATTGCCCCCACAGAGGACTCCTGCTTGCTTTCTTCCAGCAAGTCCAGAAGGGGGTCTCCTTTGTCCATCCCCTTCCCAGGACTACACACTGCAAACACCATGTCAGCCCTATTAGCATATGGCTTCATCATGTTGACATGATACATTCTTTCTGTATGTCTTCCATAAGGTAGCTCTATGATATAGCTCATGTTATTTACCTTTCTGACTACTTTGTATAGTCCTGCCCACTCAGCCTGCAGCTTGTCTTTCCAGACTGGGATTAGGACCATGACTTCCTGACCCACCGTGTACGAGTGAGCCCTGGCTCTGCGGTCGTACCACATTTTTTGTTTTTGTTGGGCAGCTGCCAGGTTGCTCTGGGCTGTCCCCATAAGCTCCTTCAGCCTTTCCCTAAACCTAAGGACATAATCCACTATGGGAGTTCCCTGTGTGGTTTGCTTGCCTACCCAGTCCTCCCGGATCAAGTCTACGGGCCCATGTACCCAGCGTCCATATAAGAGCTTGAAGGGGGAAAACCCTGTCAACTCTTGGGGCACCTCCCTGTATGTGAACAACAGGTGGGGAAGGTATTTCTCCCAGTCCCTCCCATGCTGTTCAGCAAATTCTTGGAGCATTGACTTCGGGGTACTGTTAAATCTTTCCACAAGCCCATTGGCTTGTGGCTGATAAGATGTCGTGCATCTCTGCACCACCCACACTTCTCCCACAAACATTTCATCAGGTTTGACATGAAGGAACCCCCTTGATCGGTAATAACCTGCTGTGGAAACCCAACACGGGAGAAAATCCCTAGTAAGGCATCTGCCACTTTGTCTGTCCTCAGTGAGGATAAGGTGACTGCCTCTGGATACCGGGTGGCATAATCCACCACAGTCAGGATGAACCTCTTCCCAGAGGAGTTGGGGATATTTAAAAACCCCACAATATCCATTCCCACCCTCTGGAATGGCTCCTCCACTATGGGCAATGGAATTAGGGTGGCTTGGGTTTTCTTACCTACCTTCCCTATTTCTTGGCACCGGTGACACAACCTGCAACACTCCTTCACCTGCTGGGTGAAGTTGGGCCAATAGAAATTCTGGACCAATCACTGCATAGTGTGCACAATTCCCAGATGACCAGACAAGGAAATGTTGTGTGTAATCTTGAGTAACTGCTCATGGTAACCCTGGGGAACAACAAGCTGCCTGCCTATCACCCCTCCCTCTGTCTTAGCATCCTGCATATACATCAGTCCATTTTCCCAATGAACCTTATGTTTTCCGTCACCTCCCTGTGCTCCGTCAGAGTCTTCCCAAGCCCTCAGTTTCTCTAGACTAGGGTCACTTTTCTGAGCAGCTTCAAACTCTTTACACATTCCCAAGGCATGGGACAGGTCCCCTTCTCTGTCTAAACTATATTGTTTAAAAGTAGTTTATACACTTTTATGGACGAAAATAAGTTCTTATGATCCACCGCTGGGAGTCAATGGTGGCGAGTTCATTTATGGACTTTGGTGTTCTGAATTTGATTCTAAACTATGAAATTATGAAACTAGGGTCCCTAGCTGTAGCGTCAGGGCACTCAGGATCACTGTCATCCCTAACCCTCTGATGATGGGTCACCCCTCCTTCTTCAGAGTAACCCTCCATAGCTGTTTGGTTAACTGCTACTGGGGAAATTTCTACCCCCCCCTTTCATTAGTCTCCATCTCAGGAGATCCAGGCTGGGGAACCAGCCTCCCAGTGGTTTCCACAGTGGCTTCTATGGGGTCCGGGGCACCAAAATTTTCCTTTGCCGCTTGGCTATGGGTAATTGCACACACCATCCCCTGTTTGAGATTGTTGCTGAGAATTACATCAGCTGCTAAAGTTTCTGCTACAGCAACCTGTTGCACAGTTCACCCATCTCACCGCAGTCTAGGAGAACACTAGCGAGTGGCAATGTTCTCTCCTCCCCAGTGAACACCTGTAAAGTTACAAATTTATTGTGTATAAGCTGACCAGGCTCTACCAGATCCCCTTTTACCAATGTCAGGGATGCCCCTGTGTCTCTTAACCCTTGTGTCTGTACACCATTCACAGTGACTGGGTGCATGTGTTCCCTCGTGTTTATTGGCATGCTTCCAGGGACACACAAATGACCCACTTCTTTCCTAGCACCACTTTGCATATTGTTCGTCCTTTTGGGACACTGTCTGGCAATATGCCCAGTTTCTTTGCAAACCCAACATTTGTTTCTTTTCTCAGAAAAATCTTTTCTTTGAAACCTGGGGCTAACTGGTTCCGGTGGAGGTAATGAGGGTTTTAGCTGCCCTGAAGGCACACTTTTCCCATTCTGCACTGCCACCCCTGCCCCATTTGTTCTCAGAGCAGGTCTGCTCTTGGCATAGCAGTCCGAGAGTTCAGCAGCTTCTTGCAGTATTTTTGGATCGCTTTCTTCCAGCCAGGTTTTCAGCTCTGCTGGGCATGCCCCCAAAATATTGTTCTAACAGTACAGCATTTTCAATTTTATTTACAGAGTTTGCTTCAATTCCTTCCCACCAATGTTTTAAAAACTGATGTCATTTGGTGGCTAGCTCCTCATAGCTCACATCAGGGCTTCTCCTCAGCTTACAGAATTTAGCTCTGTATGCTTCTGCATTAAAATCATATTTTTTTAAAAGGGCAGCTTTAAGTTTGCTGTAATCATTACTGTCCTCAAGGTCCATATGACCGAATGCATCACAAGCTTTCCCAGCAAGTAGCGGGAATAGCTGGAAGCTCCAGGATGCTCTAGGAATATTTGCCTGAATGCAAACCTTTTCAAAGGAATTTAAAAAGGCATCCATATCCTCCCCCTCCTTAAATTCGGCTATCAATTTGGAATTTAATTTGTAACCTAGTCCTGTAATTCCAGTTAAATCCAAGCCACTTACTTTTGCTGGTGCTCTGGGTTGGAGTTGTAGCTTCTGCAGTTCATGTTGTCTCTGGCACTCACACTCCTCATGGTCAGCCTCTCGCTGTTCATGCTCCACTTCTCGCTGTTCTCACTCCCTCTTCTCCTCTGTGGCTCACTGCTCTCACTCCGCTTCTCACCGTTATCACTCAGCTTCTCACTGTTCTCACTCCCTCTTCTTCTCTGCCTCTTGCTGCTGTTGCCTTTCTTCTCTCTGGAACTCCAGCTCCATCCTCCACAACTCCATCTGCAGCCTGATTGCTTCTGGCTCCAGAATGTTGGTTACCTTCCCCTGCTGCTGTGGCCCTTGGCTTGCACTGTCCTTGCTGCCCTCCTAAGTGGATATGGACACTGCCCTGGACTCTGGCCCCTCCACACCCAAGGTTCTGTCCTTTTCAGTCACAGACTGTGACTTGAGGCTCTGGACATCTGCTGCCATCAGAGCATCCATGAGGTTCTGCTTGTTGGCTTTCCCCTCATACTGGACTCCTCTGTCCTGGCACAACTGCCTCAAGTAGTCTGCAGTGTACCCACTGTAGTTGGAAACCATCTTCTTCCCTAACTACAGCTACTCTAACTTGCATTTTAGAAAAAAAAACAGATAGGAACTTTGACTGTAAGCAAAATTATATAGTTCTGTTTACTTTTTTTAATTAATCACTGCCTTATTTTGCACGTGAGCTGCACAGTATTAAGCTGACACACTGAACTGTTAAAGCTTGTGTTACCAAATACTTAAATTGCACCACTGCCAACCAAATCTGTCACAAACGCACTCCACAGGTCAGGTGCTCTGCTCTCACAGTGCCAACCTCAGAGTGCAATAGTGTGAACAGGTAACAGAGAGGATAACCCTCCTGTCTGCTTTGGGTCCAAATCACCTTTAGCCTCAAGATCTGGAGGGATTCAAACTGTGAACCTTATGCTAGCATACCCAATTGTACAGGCTCAGATATGTACCCTCTTCAGGACTGCAGTACAATCTTTCACCAGGAGCACCCAGCCAGGTCTCTAAAATAAACCCTTAAAATTCTATAAGTGACCTTAGGTATATTCTTACCTTTTAGCTTAGTAACACAATCAAGCTTTTAACAGCTGTCAGACTTAACCCCATATTCATCACATGCAAAAGAGAAACTGAGAAGACACCCAGACAGTATTTCAAAGAAAAGGTTGTTTACTAAAAGATGATAAAAACATGTAAAATTAAACACAGAACAATATATCATACAGCTTACAATCATGTAAAATAAAAAGGAAGTTACAGACAAAACACTCCTACCACAAAGACTTAATTTCTTTCTAGGTATTACCTTTCTAAGTACTTTCCCAGTCAGAGTTTAGAATCATATGTCCCAATCCCATATACAATGTTTCATTTTTAACTCTATCTTTCCCCATCCCCTTTTGATGAGGTCAGCTAGAACCTCCCTTAGATCATTTCTGACATAAGTGTCTCTGAGGATGTGAGTCATTGCTTTGAAAAATCTGTAACTAGCCATTTCCCAAATATGACAGTCTTTAATTAAACATTTTCACTTTGAACTTAACAATCCTACACTCATGTCCTCTTGGGCTGATTTCCTGTGCTAGTGTGATCTGAGGGATTGTATGACTCTTCACACATTTCTGGTTATATGCTAAAAGGAGAGGAACCAGCCCAATTACCTTGCCTCCTGTAACGTCATAAAACTCACATTTGGTTTTCAACTTCAAAAGCCTGGGCAGGTCATAAACAGGTAATAAAATGCTCTTCTGTAAGGAAGTCTTAAGTAACTGGTTCTTCTGGTCTGTTTTACAACATCCTGTGGTTTCAGCAACTGACCTTGAAAGTTAAAGGCCAAATCTCTCACATACTGACATTTCATACACAGACCATTTATTTATAAATATAAATATAAATATAAATATCATACAGGTAACCAGAAGCAGGGGCAGAGCTTCACAATGGTAAATGTGCACTCCATTGACCTGTATGGTCACAATCCTTCTTTAGCAGTTAGTGCTACTTATAGCTGCAATTTAGAAAAGTGAAAGCAACTGCTGTACTAAGAGAGTGGTTGTTACTCCACTCCTGTGGTCACTTTGATTTGTGTAAGTAGTATGAGACACTGTAGAAAAATCATGCCCATGCATGTCAGTGGAGTCAGGAGTGCATACTCTCAATTCATTTACTGATGTCCCCAAATTAACACTGGTGTGCCTACCTGGTTGTTGTGTCAGCCGGCTTCTGACACTGCTGTGTTTTTTCTGTGTGTACACATTCAGGGTGCTCTAACTCTGTTACTGGACCAGACCGCATGGTATTACTATTAATACCCCTAAACACTGGAGCACGTCAGCAATCATATATATTTGAGGCAGGGTGCTGAGCAATAATAACCACATGACAATGCACACCAGCTTGAACAGTTTTGACCTATACTGTTTTAATCTATTTTCAATTGTCCCTTATTTACTGGTGTTTGTAGGGTACCATTCCTTTCACAGGTAATGTTCTTCTGCATTATAAAAAGGTTATGAATGAAAGCTCAGATGTGATGATTTACCATTTGGCAAGAAGTGTCACGCTGTCATTCATTAATGCCCCACTCAACCAACAGTTGGCATGATTATTTAAAAAAGGGTTTTATTTTTTGCTTTTTATAGTTAGACATGCCGTTTTATAAGTGCAATATAAATATAACCCACACCAGCCCATGGGAGTATTAGGGCATTAATGCACTTCCTTCCAAGCTGGTCTAATTCACCCTGACAACCCTATGTGCCTCGTCACATCGCACCAAGGACATGCATCAATGCCCTTACACCCAATTTGTGTTGTGGGTTCTTTGTAGCATGCTTATTCCCTTTTTTCAGATATGAAATAACAGTAGTGTTACTTTTAATCTTCTTCTGAACCATTGTTTTCTTCAGTATATCCAGCTGTTTTTGAACATGTACTGCTCCATAATGTAATGGCGGCATACCATGTCCTGCTGGATTGCATGGTCCTTTGAGTACCAACAGAAAGGTTTTGAAATGACAGATGTACAAAAACCAGTGTGAATACTGATGAAAACCTGCTGCAAGCAAGATTAAAAGTAGCGCTATTTTTTATGTCATATGTGAAAAAACCTAGTCTAGCAGATGTAAACTATGGAAATAAGGGTATCATATAGACAAGTCAGTAGATAACTACTACCAATTGCAAATCGCATAGAAAGGTACAGGTAAAAATTGTCAACTGATTATTGCACTGCTGCAGTACTTGTCATGCAATATAAGTTTTTGGGTACTGGTGACTGTGTTCTGTTTTCTTAGCATACCCACAACAACCACAATCAAAATACCCTACCATCTTCCAACATAATTACTGTACAACCCCCCATAAAAACTATTACTGTGATATGTGAATGTAGCATACTTATACTGCTATCGTGCTACATCATTCAACATGCAGTATTAGTCTCTCGACTCCCGATGAAGAAAAATCACATGCGAAAATGTTCTGAAAAGTCACAATTAATTCAGGATGCACTGATTAAAGCATGCAACATCAGCCACAACTCTGTATAAGTGTGCTTAATAAAATGGCAGCTGTTAAACTGTCATGAAAAGGCCAGACCCCAGATGAAGAAAAATCACATGAGAAAATGTTCTGAAAAGCCACTCACAATTAATTCAGGATGCACTGATTAACGTGTGCACCAACAGCCACAACTCTGGTGCCTGCTGCTGCTGGTGGTGTCCTTCTGCTGACTGAGCTGATGCACAGTGTGTTGCCAAATGATGATAGCCACAGATTGGGCCCTAAACAGATGCAGACGCACAGACAGATGGAGATTGCACACTCACAAGATGCAGCCACACAGGCACAACAACACCGCCTTAACCAGTGGTCACACAAATCCAAAACTGGAAAAATAATACCTTTTGCGGGTTGGGGGGGGGCACTGCAGTACCAGTCCACTACCTAGATAGAAAGAAGCAGTAAAAAATACCACAGACGGATAACAGATTCGGAGTGCTGCAATTACTATGTCGCACAATAAAATGTGTCTGACTTGATGGCACGCACAAACGCTCACACACTACAGGTAATGTGCAGAAAATTTAACAGTTCAGTACACTATATAACCAAATTTTTTAAACCAGATGAAAATATGCACTGCACCACAACAAACAGAAAAAAATTATCAAAAATGACTTCAAGTATTACTATGTGTACATGAACACACAAATACTAACACACACTACTACCCAACAGGTAGAAAGACTGCCTTTCTCACTGTGAATCTCCCTCCACCACAGATACGCCTCTCCCCAGAAGCACACTTCAACAGTGTCTGTCAGTACACAGTACACATGTTCTAAATTAACATTCAAAATGCACAGAAAAACAATTAACACTCGATGATATCAGCACAGGAGGGTTTTCTACAATCCATGCACTAAATTTTGACCAAAATAATTGGATCGAAAGTGATTTTTTAAAGCTTTTTTGATGGTTTGATCCTCAGAGCTCTGAGATCAAGCTGTCTCTAGCTTTCCACCACACACATTATGCAGAACTGAGGCTCTGCAAGACAATCTAGAGCCTAAGTGACCTGCCATCCCATGAATCACTGCAAAATTCACCTCAAAGAGCAACACAAAGGTAAAGCAAAGCGAAGTCCATTCAAATCAATGGCACTTTGCGTTAAAATTAAGGGGAAGGCAGTAAAACAAGGCGAAGTATCGCAAAGTCCATTGCGGGCAATGCACTTCACGATAAAATTTGAAGGCAGAGTAATACGCTTTGCATTGCGGAGCACTACGTGAATTAGGTGTTATTACGCGAAGTGCTCCACACAGCGAAGTTAGAGAACTTCGTCCACCTATACCTGTGGTTTCTGAACAAAATGCCCCCACCCCCCGAAACAAGACCCAAATTCTCTGACCTTTTTCATAGGACAGAGGCTGCCCCTTGTAGAACTGCTGTACAACTATGGTACAAAGGTGGTCTGGACCCCAGACTGGACAGACAATATGTAGGGAAAAAACTACTTAAAGAGTCTCTACAATTTTTCCCGGCCGATGTTTTTGCATTTATTAACATTTCATGGGAGGATAATGTTGATATAAGTTTCTGAATCCCACAAGCTTTAGAATGATTCTGGTCATGGTATAATCAAGTTAAATTCTCCCCCCTCTGGACTCCATTTCTAGCAATTCCTCTGACAAAACCCCTGATCATGTTTGTAACCAGCATGTTCCAAAATGAAGGGGTTCATGTTGGAGACACTACACACTGGTTACAGCAAAAGTGTGAGGTTCTGGGTGCACCAGAGGCAATCCTGGACTCAAAACAATTCTAGACTGGGGGATGGAAATTTAAAGTGAAATTAAGACAAACTGAGGATGGATTTCCCATATACCAAATAGCTTCTTTTTGGGACAAGATTGTGAGGTGTGCTTCTACGCCGGCCAGACGAAGGCATGTTATAAACGTGTGGCAAGAGCCCACCTCTCCTATGTCTGTGACAAACCTAGATGTGGTGTCTGTGGGGAAGTGGGACACATCAGCTTGCAGTGTGTAAATCACACAAAATGTAATCAGTATGATGAAATAGTCCATCTGTTTCAAGAATGTCCCTGGGTATCTCGAAATAAATTTGATGCTATCATCCCAGATGAGCTAATACAAAAAGTTCAGAGAACAGCTGCAATTCCTAAGGAGGACACAACTCCACAAGCTCCTCAGCCAGAGTCAGCAGACTTAAACATTCAAGCCACGGTAGGGGTGGAACCAGTCCCCCCCTTAAAACCACAAGTCACAGTTCCACTGCACCAGATGTAATTACAAAAGCCTTACTGACTCATATCTGTTATTCTGAGGACCAAAAAGAAGATCCTTTGGAATGCCCTTCCAGCATGCTCCCTCCACAACCTTGGGTTATACCCCTGAGGCATTCCACAAGAAAAAATAAAAGTGTCCCTGACCCTCCTGAAATGGACACTGACACCCCTTTTCAGTCTTATCTAACTCAAACTGGGGAGACTCTGAAATGGAAGAAGGTGGGTCAGATAATGTCTCGATCTCTTCTGAAGATTCAGGAGAAAAGTTAAAATACACCAGAAAAAAAAAAGGAAGGAAAAAAGTTAAAATTAAACTTTAATGTAATAGAATGCATTGCTTTGCCTCTGCAAGTGTTTGCAGCTTACTAAACCACATGAAAAGGCAGGGGCCTAGATATTCAGAAATGCGCCAAAGGCTGGTGCAAGTCCAGCGCATCCCAAATATGATGCGCCGTGGTGCAACAGGAGCCATATTCAGAGGTTGCACTGGCCACACTGTGCCAGCACAACCTGGCTAAATATGGCACAGTTGCACCATGGCACAACCGTGGATGCACCATGGTGCAACCAGAGGTGTGCCATGGCACAACCACAGGTGAACCATGGGCAGAGAAGCTCCAGGGCAACCATGGGAGCAGAGCAACAGAGGGGGGCATGGCACAGAGAGGAGACTCAGCGACAGAGCCAGGGAAGCATAGTGACAGGCCAGAGGAGGCCACCACCAGCTGGGCACAGCAGGGCAAGCACAGGCACCCAGACCTCCCACCCCAGAACATAACAGTGGCACAAACAGTAGGCAACAGGGGGTGCCAATGGTGGATGGAGGGCCACCAAGGGGCCCCTGCAGGCTATGCTCCCCCCCTGCACATCCATACCAGGGCAGGCCACACACGGGACCACACAGCCAGGTGTACACACCCGCCACACACCCCTGACAGCCACCCTAAGGGCACCCCAAGGCACAGCTATCGACTGAGGGGAGGGACACCACCACTGTGGGACACACTGCAGCACACAGCATTGATCCACAGAAGCACAACACGCACCCCAACACATGCACACCACACAAACAGGCACTGGGCCAAGGCAGCATGGTTCCTCACGCCACCTGCAAAGCAGACACAGACACAGGCAGGGAAGGGAAAAGTAATATATTGTGCAAAACAACTATATACAAGAGAAGGGTGTAAGGGAAGGTAGGAAAGCAAGGGGGGTAGGGAACAGGGACTGTACAGGGGGAAGAGGGACTGGAGTGGGAGGTTTGGCTGGGGAAACAGGGGAAATCAGGGCCCAACTAGTGGTGGCCACGGTCTGCCACCCCCTACATCATTCTCCGGACCTGTATCACCACCTCCATCGTAGTCGATGTAATGAGGATCAACTACCTCAGGAGCCGGCAGTAGAAGGGCCTCCTGCACCACCGCCAGACACCTATGACAAGGGACAGGACAGGACAGGTGATCAGTGCAATTTCCCAAGGAACCATACCCATCCACAGTGTGTACTGGGCAGTGGAAACACTCCCCCGGAGGGCCCATACAGGCCACCCACAGGGGTGTGGGTCAATGCCTGCCAGCAATGCAGCACATAACATCAGTGCACAGTGGTGGTCCCCACCACACAGTGGCCATCTGACTGCGTCATGGCAGTCACATGGCACAGTGCTCCAGCAGCACCACAGTAACATCAGTGGCAGCTGGGCACACACCTACCCCACCAGCAGCCGGTACACATGTCCAATGGATGCACCACAGTGGCAGACACCCACACACAGTGTGACACACACAGCTGCCACAGCACATGGCACAGGTGGCCATGCCTGCACCCACGCCCCTGCCACCTCCCAATGACAGTGTGCGAACAATGTCAGTGCCTGCCTGCCCTCTGTGGCCCCACTGGTGCCGGAGCTGCTCCTCCACCCTGGGCCACTGTGGTCTGGTGTCCTGCCAGCGCTGCCTGTCTTTGGTCTTCAGGTCCTGGGAATGGAACAAAAACAGGAACACATCAGTAACTAGCCACAGCAGCTGCCCACCACCCTCACCCCTGTGCACAGGGTGAGCCCCTGCCTGACATGTCCCACACAGTGACATCTCGCAACGCAAGTGGCGGAGGGTGATGCCACCCCACAATGCACACGATGGCAGTACACCACCCTGCAGGACATGCCAGGCAGCCTAGCCAACACCACGGTACAGCACCAGGGCACACATGCATGAAATCAAATCAAATCAACTTTTATTTATAATGCGCTTTTCAAAAACCAAAGCACGTATACATTGTAAAAACACAAACATTCAATCAATAAATTATATAAACAGATAAAAAGGCAGCAGAAACAAAACTAAGCATTCTCTCCAAAAGCCAAATGAAATAAATAAGTTTTCAGTGAGGCTTTAAAGGTCTCGGTGAACAAGCACTCTCCAATCCGACGAAGTAGAGAGTTCCACAGGGTCAGGGCCACAAAAGAAAAAGCTCTGGCACCTGATGACTGAAGATGGACTCTGGGAACCTCTAGAAATCCCTCATCAGTGGAGCAGAGTGGACAGAGGGGGCTTTAGGGCCGAAGGAGGTCTTGCAAGTAGCCCGGTCCCTGCATGCATGCATGATGGGCCTACTCACCTGGCTGTGGCACAGCCCCATGCTTGACATGTGCCTCCAGACTTCTGAGGCACTTTTGGTCCCTCTGAGCCAGGTCCCTGTATCAGTGGTGACACTGCTCCCCTGTCCTGGCCAAACCTGTGTGCTGCCTCAGTGAGGCAGCAATTTCCTGCCACACAGCCACTCGGGGCTGCTGCAGTGGTGCCAGCCCAAACAGTTGGGGTGCATGAGGCTGGACACAGGCCATAAGATTGACAAGCTTGACCTACATCTAGTTGGCTACTCGTCCTGATCACTGCTGTGCCATGTCTCAGGTATGAGCCACGGAGCAAAATGGTGGTGGTAGACGCAGGTGGCCACTGCATGCGCCAGATGCACAGGCTGAGGGAACATCCGCTGTGTCCGCCCATCATGCAGTCTCAAAGATCCGTGGCATGGGCTTGGCTAGGCGGGGTTATGGGTGTGGGGGTCACCCAGGGACAGAGGTCACAGCAGGGGTCAGAGGTCAGCCACCCTACAGTGCGCACGTGCACAATAGCAGGCATGGCTCACCGTGTGCCATGGCCCCTATTGTGCAGTGGGTGCACAGTGTGCAATAGGTGAGAGTACACCATCCGGCGCATGTGCACTGCAGTCCTGTGCACCGTGCATGCATGCGCATTGCTCAGCGACTTGCTCCGGAGCAATCTCATTTCGCACGGAGCAAGTTCATAATATATTCAGCCACCACATGCAAATGAGCTCATCAGCCAATGCGTGGCACACTGGAGAATTAGCATGTCATTACCGTTGCGCCAAAGCTCATTTGCATGCACTGCACTATAAAAGCGCCACGGATTGGCACAGGTCATGGACCGGTACTGCATCCTTTTGAGGTACGTTGTGCATGCTGCTGAGCACACTGAGCCCAGCCAGCCCAGCAGAAGGGATGGAATAGGATGCTGCTGCCACTGACACACTGTGCTGTCCATGTCCACAGGGCGCGACATGTTGGAACGTGAGGAGGGCGAGGAGCGTGGGACTGCTCGCAAGCACAGGCCCAACTTCACGAAGGCAGAATCAGAGGCTCTGTTTGAGGCCTCCCTCAACAGGGAGCTGCTGTTGAGTGGTGCCAGGGGCACACCACAGGCCAGGACTGGGGCCTGGGAGGAGGTGGCCGCATGCGTGAACCAGCAGGGAAGCCACCAGCAGTCGGTGCAGGAGTGCCACAAGAAGATGGGCATGGACAAGAGGCACATTAAGGAGAAGGCGCACCACAGCTCATGGCGCAGGAGCAGTTGGTGGCAGCCACCATGCGCCGCAGCACCATGGAGGGTGTGCCTGGAGGAGGATTCCAGACAGGTGGCAGCCCATCACTGCATGGTACATATGTCGGCCATGCACAGTGTGCAGTGGCTGTGTTTGGGGGGTACTTGTGGGCATTGCATCACTGACACACCTGTTTTCTCTTTCAGCACTGGCACACCTGCGTGCAGAGGATGGGGTGCCAGCAGTGGCCACGGAGGCAGGACCAGCCCTGGAGGACCAGCCATCCACCTCCATGGGCATCGGGAGTCTGATAGGCTGCAGCACACCACCACTGTCCAGCCAGATGACCTGGGCATGGGGTCGGATGAGGCCCTGGATGTGTTTCTACAGGATGCCAGTCTCAGTGTCCTTTGAGTGGAGACACAGATCAGGGCGGGGTCTGACGCTGATGACAACCTCACATTAATCCTTGACAGCACAGGTGTTGTTGTGGGGAAACGACCATACCAGACACCAACACAGGCAGTGTGCTCAGTGACCAGACAGCGGGGGAACAGCTGCCTGCCACCACTGCGGGTGCAGCTGTGTGCACTGCCACAGCTGTGCATGTGGTGGTGGTGGTGCAGCCGCACAGACACTGGGCAGCATTCAGCAGCCAGACAGGCAATGGCAGCAGGCTGCAGGTGCCACAGGGCAGCCAGACACAGGGTCCGCTGCCGGGGATGCCAGCTAGAGCCATACCCCATGAGGACCCCACTGTGCAGCATCTACCTGGGAAGGGGCTGTGCAGCATAGCCGGTCACCACAGGAGGGTCAGTGTGCTGCCCGGGAACCCCAGGATACTGACCCGCTGGTGGAGCACCCCTATTTGCTGTGGGCCTCCATGGAGCAACAGGTGCTGCTTGCTGCTAGGGTGCGTGCACTGTACCCAGAGGTATGCAAGGTAGCTGAGCAGTTTGAGAGGGGCACTGCACAGCTCCTGTCGGCAATACAGTGCATGCAGGAGGCCATGACTGCATCCCAGGATTGCATTGCCAATGCAATCATAGATGGCCTTGCACTGCTGGCTGCCACAGGGCAAGGCCAGCCACCACAAACCCCATGCAGTGCACTGTCCACCCCACAATCCCGGCGTTGGGCTACACCCTCACTGTTGATGCTGGGCTCTAATGTTGGCATCCCAGGCACACCTGGGGTAGACCTGTTTGGGTGCCTAAGCACCCCTGTGCAGACCCGGTTGTGGTCCCACAGTTCAACCCCTGGGGGGTGGTGCAAACACCCCCTGTGACCGATAAGCAGCCTGTGGCTGTCGATCGACCCCAGTGTGGCTGCCCCCGTAGCTGTGGTGGCCATGGTTCTGCGCAGCGACCCTGATGTGTGTGCTGCCCTGACAGCTGTCTGCAGCTGCTGCCCTGTGCACGCATGGGGTGGCGTGTGTGTGTGCGTACCACTGGTGTGGCGCCTGTGTGTTGTGCCGCATGCTGCCTGTGTGCATGCCTGCCCAGCCGCTGGACCGTGTGGCATGGGCATGATGAGAGCAGTTCAGCACCAGTTGCGTCTCTGCACCGGTGCAATGCATCTGATCCCTGACACATGCCAGCACCTGGGTGTGTGGGTGTGTGGGTGCATGTGTGCTTTGCTGTGTGATGCTGTGTGCAGTTGTGTGTGGTTGTATGCCACTGACTCCCCTACCCCTGCACCACGCCTCTGTGTGTGCATGCCCATTGCCATGCATGCCCCTGCCTATGTGCTGTACCTGTGTGTGTGGCTCTTGCATGGGTTTTGCACCACCTACCTGCGTGCACCAGAGTGCTCCTATGCGATGGTGTCATGATGCTGGCACACCATCTTTTGCAGCCGGGGGTCCCTCCACCCGGGGGGGGGGCTGTCCACCACCCTCCTGCCCAATGCCTCTGTTGTCCCCACTACTGTTGCCCTCATCAGCCTCGACAACTATCCCACGGCCAATGGCCATGTTGTGCAATATGCAGCAGGCCAGGAATAGGCCACAGGCTTTCGAGGGGCTGTACTGTAAAGCACCACCAGACCTGTCTAGGCAATGGAAATGTGCCTTCAGCAAGCCGAATACATGCTCAATGATGTTGCGCATGCTGGTATGTGCCTCGTTGTAGTGATCCTCTGCTGGGGACACTGGGCACCGATAGGGGGTGAGCAGCCAGGGCCTCAGTAGATAGGCACTGTCTCTAGTGTGGACAATGACATGGTTAGCTCTCTGACATCCTTTGCTGTGCCCCTTGCCTGTCCCTGGTGCCCTCACCAGCATGCCCACCCTGCCCTCCCCATCCCATGGCCTGCTCTGCCCATCACCCCTTGCCCATCCCATACTCACCCACTGTATTATAATAAATCTCTGTGTCACTCAACCCTTCTTGGTTGGTTTGTAACACTCTGTTTATTTTAACTCTTCTGCACCTCTCAGGTCAGATACTTTTCCAGCTTGGATCACAATCCTTGAACTTTTGAAGGGGGCCTCTCGATTTCAATCTAATGCACAAGTGGTTTTCTATATAGAAACCGGCCTCTCAGGGTGACGTCATTCATGATGTTTATACACTTCAGCATGCACAGCTGATGGCCCAGCCCTTCTTTTACCTTCAGTCAGAAGGTGAGCTCCCGAGTGAGAGTTGGCGTTTTCTACAGTAATGGCTCGCGTTGCTGGAGTTCAAGTCGGGGTGACTTACTCATTTCGAGTGTTGCCGCTGGATACTTTGGAGTGCTGGAAGGAGTTTTTTTATTATTATATACACAGGTAGTTACTACAGCGATATATTATTTGAAGCTTATAAGCAAAATCAACCTCTATTTAAAATTCCAAACCGGTTTGTTTTCTGCTACATAGGTATAATACACAAGGCTGCAGCAACATAAAAAGCTTTAAAAGTCGGCTTTTACTACCACTATACTTACAGGTATCTTTTTTAATTGATATATTGTAGAAATCTGGAATCAAAGAAAAGCCCTTATTTTTTTGAAACTCTCATACTTAAAACCTTTACATTTTTGCTTCTGTTAAACAGGTTTAATATAAAAAGCTGTATATTTATGAGAAGTGATTTTTGCATACAGGGTAAATCAGTTTTTTCAGAAAAAAATGTTTCAGACATTCTAACATATAGAAAGAATTGGGTTAAGATAAAAGTTTTATTTTAGATGGTGCTCTTTTTAGTTCAAGTGAGAGCTTATAAGGAGGAAAGAAGAAGTTAGGAATTCCCCAAGTTCCTGCACTCTTTTGTAAAAAGAATATTATCGAGAAATTGTTTTGAAAACTTCATCTTATAGTCAGGTTAGTTTCCCCCTGATATTGATAAGTTATATATAATATTGATTGATACATTTAGACGTATGATGAAAGTGTAACATGTTATGTATATATTTTTATGCATCCACAGATTTATTTTTCTTATTGTATGGATTAAGAATACACAGAAACAAGCTCAACATGTCTGATGAAGGAACACTTTGGTTCTGAAATGTTACAAAACTACAAATGTATATCAGCTAAGAAAAAGATTGTTGAAACAATATAAAAGAATATAAATAAAGAAGACAAACACATTTTACATGGGATATGGAATATATTTATGCGAGTTGAGTGGATTCTTCTGTTGAAATTCATTAACTAGGAGTCTGTATTAAATGTATGTGAAAATAAAGTTAAGCAATTGAAAGGGTGGAAACTCTAAAATTAAGAGGGTACATATCATCAAGAAATTTCTGATCCCTTGCTTATTACACGCAGGAATTGTCTTTCCTCCACCTATCACTAGTCTAGACACTGGACTGTATAATTGTTTCTTTCAAATGTTATGGGGGAGCAGACTGAACCCCATTAAAAGAACATTTACTTATCTGCTCCTAGAAAAGGAGGTATAGGTATGATAGATCTGTTGGTGTTTTTCCACTCTCTCTCTTTTTTGTCCAGACATTCAAAATAGGCCTTGCTCCTACCAACACACTACCTTACAAGTGGACAGGGAATAATTTAAATGTATTTTTTCCAGAAGTGGGATCTGTCTACTCCTAAACCATCCAGATATCTACCAATTCCAGACTACATAAAGCCAGCAACATAATTATATAAATGGAACATTTCCAAAGCTCACATTACCCAGAAAACAGGGCCTTATGTATATATATATACATATTATGCTACAGATTGGTCCCACAGAACCTGAATTCAGAAATTGCTCTCCCAATAAACAATGTAAAGTGTTAGCCCAACTCACCAACAAATGGATGCCAAACTACATGTGGGAAACATGATGGCTCTGTTCTTATGGAAAACTTGATGGCAGGAGTAATAGTGAACACAAAGCTCTAGAAGAATGTTTGTGCCCCTACTTGGATTGTAGGGCTCCTGAAGAAACAATCAAACATATTCTCCTGTCTTGTATATGTGCCCTAAACCTCTGGAGATTTTTAGCACAAAAATTGAATTTATCTTGGCTCCCAAATGTGTCGTATGAAATCCTAGCATTAGGAATCTACCCTGCTAGCTTTCAGAAATACCATGTAAGTACCTAAATAGCTTTTTCCTGTCTTAAATATTATTTGTGGCAAGCCAGATGCCAGTGGGTATTGCAGCAACAATATATGTCTTGTAAAACCTTTGACATATTTTGTTCAAATACTTTTTAAACAATGTATGAGTATGAGATTTCCCATCACCTGCTATCTCAAGTTCAGATGTGGTGGAAAGACCTATCCTTTTTTTTAAATACAAGTAGAACTTTAGATAACATCTAAGACTTTATAGAAAGTGTAAATTGATTGTTCAAGATTCCCCTTATTTTTTTCTCCTCTTTTGCTGATTATTTGTACTTGTATAACATCGATTTTGTTTGATTTCCTTATGCCTGTATTATGTATTAATAATAAAGATTCCTCTACTCTTATCGAAAAGTGCCATGGGATCTTTAACATCCACCTGAACAATCACTAGAACAGGCAGATGGCACCTCGGTTTAACGTCTCATCCAAAAGATGGCACCTCAGGAGTGCACCACCCCCCCTCTTGATGCACTACAGTGTCAGTATTGGGATTTATCCCACATTCCCAGTATGGGGGTAGAATCCACCACCTTCTGATCTTCTGACCTCAGCGGCGAGTGTGCTACCTGCTGAGCCACTGACACTGCCCCTATCCCTCCTGTCCACCAGCGTGCATGTGTTCAGATCTGCTAGTCTTTCCCTATAGGATCTACCCTGCTGCCCCTGAATCATTTTGGTGACCCTGCCTGGCACCCCCTCTAGTCTGTTTCTGTCCTTCCTCAGTTGAGGACTCCAAAACTGGGCACAGTACTTTGAATGAGACCTAGCCAGGGACCTGTATTGGGGCAATATTACCTCCCTTCTCTGGCTGTCAACCCCTCTACCTACACAGCTCAGCATCCTTGTTGATTTGCTGTATGCTTTGTTGCTCTGACTGGAAGTTCTGAGACTCTTACTTATGATAACCCTCAGGTCCCATTCTTTGTTCATCCAGTAGTCTGTGACTAGGCTTTTGTACCTGTTTTTTTGCCAGTGTGTAACTACACTTTCTAGTACTGAACTTCAATTATCATATTTTAGACAACCTTTCCAGTGTCTCTAGATCTTTCGTTATTTCTCAGAATCCCTTCATGCTGCCCACTGTGCCATAAAGCTCTGTGGTATCTGCAAGGAAACACATTGTGCTCCTGATTCCCTCCCTGATATCACTAATGAACATATTGAATAGGATGAGACCCAGACCCAACCCCGGTGTCACCCCACTTGTAACCCCCATTTACTGATTTGACCTTTTTAATCACTACCCTCTGATTCCCTCCTCCTAGCCAGCTTATAATCCACCTGATGAGTTCTTCTACCCCTAGATCCTCTAACCTTTTTAGCAGCCTACTATGTGTGGCATGAATTGAATGCCTTGCCGAAGTCTAAATATAGCATGTCAACTGCCCGGCCTTTATCCACAGCCCTCACCACCCACTCAAAATAAAACATCAGGTTGGTTAGTACAATCTATCTGCCACAAACCCAAGCTGCTAGGTGTCCTGCAACAGGTGAAATTCCAGGTATTACACTACCAGTTCTTTCACCATTATTTCCAGGAGCTTACCAACAATTGAGGTAAGACATGCTGGCCTGTAGTTACCTGGAGCTTCCCTATCCCCCCCCCCATACAGTGGGATCACATCTATGGACGTGCAGTCTTTGGGAACTTCTCCCATCTCCAAGAAGCATGTGAACATATCCACCAGAAGTGATGCCAATCTGGCCTAGCTCTTTTGGCACTCTGGGGTATAGATCATCGGAACCTGGAGTCTTGTCCAGCTTAAGGGCTGCATGCATTTGTTGACCATGGCCACTGTGATCTCCACATTTCCTGTGAGTCATAGATGTCAACAAAAAGACAACAAGCATCATTTCCCAACTATAGGATGCAACATCTTGTCTATTTTCTGCTAAATCAAAGCCAAATAGTCTGCTGGTGGGGAATGCAGTCCAGTGACCAACCAGTTGTCATGGGGGTACCCCAGGACTCAATCTGGGCTCCCTGCTCTTCACACTCTTTGTCAATGACATAGAGAGGGCCTGCAGTCCAAGCAATCTCATCCTTTATGCAGATGACACTGTTGTCTACTGCAGTGACCCGTTACTTAGTGTCATCACTGCTAAACTGCAACACAGTCTCACAATACTAGAAGCCTGGTTCTCTGACAACTCTCTAGTATTGAATGAGGAGAAAACAAAGGCAGTCTTGTTTGGACCCAGGCACCTCGGCTCAGATAGGAGTGACCTTCTCCAGCTCAAACTGGACCAGGGGAAGCAGGTTGAGGTCCTGGACAGGATCAAATACCTTGGGATACTCTTTGACCAGGAACTGTCCTACAAACCCCACATTGACTCATTAACCAAGTCCATCCACCAGAGGTTTGGACTCCTCTATCGGTTGGGAAACTCCCTTACTGACGAGGCTCGGTGTGCTATCTCTAAATGCACCCTTCTTCTCCACCTCCTTTACGGGGACCCCTGCTGCAGTTCCTGCAAGAAGGGGAACTCAAAAAACTCACGGTGCTCTACCATAGAGTGGCATGCTTTGCCACTAACTCCCCCTCCCAGGAGACACCACTGTGAGGTCCTTGCAGACCTCCACTGGCCCACCATATGCCATAAACTGGCCTACTCCACTTTCTGCCCGACTCATAAATTCACCACCATTAGCCCTCCTCCTCATCTGCGTGGACTGCCCAGCCCAGGTACAGCGCCCAGAGGTATGAATCCTCGTCAGCCGGCCCCTAGTCATCCACCCCTGACATACCAATCCAGGTAAGCGCCCTTCTCATACGCTGCCCCACACTTGTCAATAGGCCTTCTCTCCAAGGATTCAAGGCTGGCCTTAAAGCATACCTGCTGGAACTTAGCTTGTGTGGCTGCACTCGCTAGCCCTCCTTTTTCCCTACCAGACAATTTGTGACCTCTCATGCCCTGCTGATGAATGTGTCAAACTGTGACCCCTATAAACTCTGTAATGTTATAATTGCATGCACTGGATTCTCCACCTGTAATTACTGTCTCTCCAGTTGATACTGTTTCATCTCTAACCTTGTACTACTGTCTACTGTATGTAAAACTGCTGTATGTACCGACTATCTACTGTATGTAAAATTGCTGTATGCACCTAACCCCAGGTCACCCCTGAAAAAGGGACCTTTGGTCTCAGTGGGTTTACCCAGTCACCAAAATCTAAATAAATAAAATAAATAAATAAAGTGTGAAGTCATAAGCTTTACGTTTTAAATTTAAATCTAATTTCTGTCTTACTAAGGTGCAACTTCAAAGGCCACTCCAAGCAGCATGGTGCCAGTGCTAAAAGCACAGTCCAGGAAAGCAAACAGAAAGCATGGCATCCACCACAGACCTTAAAGACATGACCAGCGAAACTGCTTGGGTGGTACAAAATCTGTTATTGGTTGCAAACACACATGGGAAATGCAGAGTACACCTGAGCACAAGCTTCCCAGTGTTTCACTCTATTACAGCATTTTGTACTTTTCTTGTGTGTTTGCAAGCAATAAATAAAGATTTTGTACCAGCTAAGCAACTTCTCTGGACACCTCTTCAAGGTCTCTGCTGAGTGCAGTGCTTTCTCTACTCATCCATGGGTTGGCTTTGGCCTTCCTCCATGTGCTGTTTTGTTATGGGCTGCTTTATTGATAAAGTTGTTAGGTCTGGTATGCTTCCCTGTTTGTCATATGTGTTACATAGAAACACATACAATGACAACAGAAAAAGACCATTGGTCCATCCAGTCTACCCTTAACAGCTTACTCTGATTCAAGGTCAGTTGGCATTCACTCTGTATCCCCCTTCCCCAGGTTGTGCCTGAAAATAGGCAGGATTTGTCTAGTGCACTTACCCGGTCAACAAAAACTAAATAAATAAATAAAATAAACCCAGGACCTATTGTCCATGCAGAGTTCTAATCCACATTATCTACCACCATGCTCCCCACCCTACCACCCTGAGCAACTGTTACTCCCTTCACTCTGTCCCATCCTTGTTTAACCCTTGCATGGTTGCTGACTGCTATATCAGTCCAAAATTCCTACACTTTCTAATTCTGTCAGCAGCCTAAGGTTCAAAGCCATAAATAGATTTGATGCCCACCACATCAGCTGGCAGATTGTTCCATGGCTCCACCACCCTTTCTTTAAAGTTTACTTTGTTCACTCCTTTCAGAAACTTAAAGGTCTCTGTCATATCTCCCCTCTCTCATCTGGACTCCAGCGGGTACATATTCAGTGCCTTGATCTGATACACATAAGATCTGCCCTGCTGGGCCTGAATCAATTTGGTCACCCTACATTGATATGTCTCTAGACTGTCCTTATTTTTCCTTAGGTGAGGACTCCAGAACTGGGCACAGGAGAACCTCCTGTGACGTCATCATTGGGGATCCCAACCTGAAAGACCAGCTCTGACTCCTGACCTTGTAAAATGCTCCAAAACCACAAGGAGTATTAAAAATATTTTACTTCACTACATTCTTGTAGCACACAGAATTGATAGGAGGCCACAGATGTAATAAAGCTGTAGTACAAATGGAGGATTCAGAAGAATTGTCAGGCCAGGCACTGGAGCACTCAACGCTTGCAGGCAATCTGGCGAAGGAGACCAGGCAAACTACAGCCCAGTCCATGAATGCTGCAATCTTGGCTGAATTAAAATAATTCCAGAAGGAGATTTGCATGATAGATACTGTACCAAGGGCCAGCATTACTACAGTTAAAACCAAATTTCAGAGCTTCGAGACACACGCTGGAGAGACTGACTCTCATACTGACCATTTGGAATGAGTAATGTTACATGTGCTTAAAAAATACCAGCCACCACCAACTATCTGAAAAATGTAATGATCTTGAGAACAGATCTTGTCTCAACAATTTGTGAATCCATAGAGTACCTGAGGATAAGGAGGGCAGAGACATGGTTATGTTTTTAGATGCCTTCCTCTGGGACAACTTGTAGCTCAATTTAAAAGACCCTATAGATACTGAGTGAGCACATCAAGCCCTCACGGGAAAGCCACGTGACACAGATAAGAGGCCTCACTCAATTGCATTGAAATTCCTGAGCTATGCCACCAAACAGGGCATACTTTTATGGGCCTGGAATATGAAGCAAGCCAGTTACAAAAATCAATGTATCTGTTTCGATAATGATTACTCACCAGTGGTTATGGCACACGGCGAGGCATATTCCCCTATACTGTGAACCTTGAAAGCCCAACAGCTCAAGTTCCGAACACCATACCCTCCAGGCTCACAATAATGTTCCCAGATGGCCCTAAGAGTAGTTCAGCACTGGAGGAGGCGATGAAGGACCTACATGCAAGGGAATCGAGGTTGTCCTGCCCAGATGAGAACCTGGACAGCCAGACAGACTGGACTGTGTGGACTACAGATTCAGCATTACCAGAGAAGAAAAACAGTACAGTCTTTCAGCCTTAAAGTGCATTAATCAACTCTTGCAGTCATTCCAGAGATCAGCACAGATCTGAAAAGCTGCCTGAAGGGCATATTTCCATTTCCTAGAGAGGTATGCAGAAGGGGAGGGGAAGGGAGTGGGGTTTGGCAATGGAGAGTCTGCCTCTGTACCTTAAACATCATTAGAGGATGAGTGGGTAAAGCAATTCCACACTGCAGACCAGGGCTGCATACCCTGGCCTGACTCTGCACTATGGCACCAGTGGTGCGGGCTTTAAACAGACATTAAGACATTTAACTTTAGACGAGGCCTGATGCACAATTGAAAACTCAAACACAATCTATGAAGACTTTAATTTTGCCACCTCTAGCAGTAAACACCCTTACTCTAAGGGTTAATTAGTGGCATGCCGACAGGGCCTGCACCCCCCCACACATACATTCAGCCGTGACTTATTGTAAATAGTTGCAACTATAGTTTAATATATTCTGCTATACAGTTCTCATTTATGCTGTTCTTGATGGGTTCCTGGTTGGTATATTTAGAGTACCAGAGCACAGCTATTATTAGACCCCATTATACTCCTGCATTAGACAAATTGGTTACTATGAAGATGCCCGCCATCCTGGGTGGAGGGATCTCATCACTTCTGGTTGCGTCTGCCCTCTCCCCAGAGGGGCTAAGCTGTGGGGAGGGCAACCATGGGATACACCACTATACTACTGGTTCCACCACTTAACAATATCGGCAATGTTGCCGATATCCCCAACAGCGACAGGAACAATGCCAACTGTCGGCATTGCTCCCGTCGGGAGAAAGTCTTTTTCTGTGGGGGGCTTTGCTCGCCCACACCCCATCTCTAGTTATACAACTCTGAATCAGAGTTGTTTCAAGGGTGGGGGTGGAACACCAGGAGTTGTGGTGCCATCGTACAGCGCACCACCACAGCGACCTGTCAAGATTCGGTGCTGTGGTGGTGTTCACTCTGCAATTGTTGCTGTTGTGGGGTGATGCCTATACTATGTGGCTTGAATGTTCCTACTCTCTTTCACTCTACCCTCACCCTCCACAATCAGTCAACAGTGTGCAAAGGAGTGACCATTAGAGGGCTGCCTCCATGCCATGGGTACTGGGGACCTCAACACACATGGCTAATTACCCCTGGACCCCGCAGGGGCTGACTGATCCTCGCTCTGAACTTCAACAGCAGGTGATATCCCAGAATCCCCCATGCAGAAGGTGTACCTAGACAAACCTCCAGCTGGTGCTGGGGGGGCATAGGAGCCAATGCCCTATCATAAGCAGAGATGCAACAAAGTTTAAATTCGCTGATGAGTTTCTGGCAAAGTTGCAAAATCCACCTCTGTGTGTCATTTCACGAAATTTCCCTGTTTGATAGGAAATTCTCCACTTGTAACTTCACCTTTCTTTCAGGTTTTTTTAAGTGCAAATTGCACATAAAAAAAATCAAAAGCAAGGGGAAGTTGCAAATGGTGAATTCAGTGATAACCAGCACGAACTTTTCCTGGAACATTGCCCCGCCCCCTCCAATTGGCAGCCGATGTTAGGATTCAAAAAAATACACTTTTCCTGGTGTCTAGTGATCCCCCCCCTCGCTGATTGCCAGCTCGATGTTTGACACTTTCTCTGGTGTCTAGTGGTCCCTTCCCCCACCAGCACCATTGCCCGATCTTAATGATTCCCACTCTGTATGATTCCCTGGTGTCCAGTGGTCCCTCGCCCCCACCCAATCACCTGCCCAAAATAATGGTGTCCAGTGGTCCCCCATCCCGATCCCCTGTAGTAGTTAATTCCATGATGTCTAGTGGATCCCTGATCCCCTATAATAAAAAAATAGATAGTTCATTCCCTGGTGTCTAGCGGACCCAGACCCTGGTAAAATTGCCCCCACCCCTTCCCCGCCCTGACCAGAAGCAGCTGTCTGTCACTCCCTCCACTCTCCACCACATTGCAGCACCTGACTGAGCTGTCAGTGAATGAGCACGTGCTTGTACAAGTGCAGCTCATTCACTGACAACTCAATCTACCACAAACTGTGGTGAAAGAGTCAGAGGGCTAATAGCTATTCGCTAATGGGGAGGTTCGGAATAGGGGAGGGAACAGGGGTCCACCATCCCATTTCACCAATTCCAACTGGAGCCGGTGACTGGCACAGCTCTCCACTCTCTACCACAGCTGGTTGCTATGTCAATAAATGCACGCATACTTGTACAAGTACGCACTCATTCATTGACGGCTCAGTTGGGCAGCCGGATGTGGTGGAGAGTGGAGAGCTGCACCGGTCGCCTGCTCAAGGTTGGGGAAAGCGGGGTGGTGGGGCACTACCTGCCAGGGTGGGGGTCCACTAGACACCAGGGAATTAACTACTACAGGGGATCGGGATAGGGGGACCACTAGACACCATTATGTTGGGCTGGTGATCAGGTGGGGGGAGGGACCAGTGGATACCAGGGAATTATTACAGGGTAGGAATCATTAAGATCAGTCATGGGTGCGGGTGGGGGGCAGGGACCACTAGATACCAGGAAAAGTGCCAAACATCAGGTTGGTGAGCGGTGAAAGGGGGGGCCGCTAGACATCAAGGAAAGTGTCTTTTTCTACAACGGCTGGTGATCGGCAGGGAAGGGGACAATTTTACTTATTTGAACAACTTCTTCTATGTCAAACTCCACTGCCAGAGTTGCCAAACTCCACATCTGACAGAGTTACCAGTTTTGCATCAATTGGGACTTCACACCACAGATTAACTTCATGAAATGAGGAAAATCCGCAAATTAATCCACAGAATGGAGCTCATCTCTAATCATAAGCTGCAGTATACATGGAGTGCTGACATAAAACCTGCAGCATCCCAGCTGGTAGTGACACTCCAACAATCTAGCTCCTGCACAAACCAACGATTAACATCAAGTAGATGGGGGGGAAGGAGAATGGACCACTCGGTTAAGAATGCCACTACTGGCTGCAATGCTTGATTGGTTGCCCTCCAAATGAGGAATGGTCTTAGGTGGGGGAGTGGGCAGGGAGTCCCTGGTCTGCTAGGCACAGAGGTGGAGACTTCTTAGTTTCTTCTTCATGACCCTGGCTGTTAGCATCCAACCTACACATACGCTTGAGGGGCTTGGCTCCCACAATGTTACTCTGGCCTATACTACTGCCCATGGAACCCAGAGTGAGAACTGTATTAGGTTGTTTCAACCCAAGACTTAGCCATGGCACCGAACATATGTGGATTTATGTCTCCTCCCGATAGTCTTATGAAGGATAAGTGGCTCTATTCTACCTCCCCTTACACACTTTGATCATGATTTATCTGCTAATGAGTATGTGGTGGCCAGGTGTTCAATCAGCCCTACTGGTTCACCTTTGACATCCATTATCTGGTAGGGGAGTAAGGTAGAATGGAAGAAATCCCCTCATTCTATCCCAGAGTAACAGATATTCTGTTATGGTGGCCCACAACCCCGTTGTGGTTTCTCCCATTGGAACTTCCACCAGCTCCCACACAGGAGAGGAAATCACCCTCTCCCTACCTTGAAAGCCCTCTAGGAGGGGCTACCCTCCAAACACTGTTGGCAAGAACATGCCCAGTTGACCCCCCCCCACTCCGAGTTTAGTTGATGTTACTGTATTTACTAGGTTGTCTTGTTGACATACTGTAATGTATGCTCTGCTTGCAGTATTGCTGTGTACCCTATGGCTAAGCTGTAGAATCTAGCTAACTTTTTCCACTCTGTCCTCTTCCTTGCATCTTCTGTGTCTCCCTATTCTTCCCTTTCTTAAGGGAGGTGGACCACCTGTGATGCAACATATTAACAACCACAAAACTCACCATGGCTAACTCCTCAAACGTAATCTCCTTTAATGTTAATGGGATCCACAACCGGGTAAAACACTACCGTATTCTCCAACAGTTAAAGTGGGACTGACCTGAGATAAACACACCAAGTTGCTTGAAAATAGGCAGGCCTCTTGCCTAATGCACTTACCCGGTTACCAAAAGCGAATAAATAAAAACAAATAAATAAGTTCACTTATGGGGCTTTTCAATAGTGGTGACCTCTTCATACAAGTCAGGTCATAGAAAAAAAAAGCGAATAAATAAAAACAAATAAATAAGTTCACTTATGGGGCTTTTCAATAGTGGTGACCTCTTCATACAAGTCAGGTCATAGAAAAGGAGCCATGGCCCTTATCTCTAGGGGAGTTCTATTCCAACTCAAGACCAAGTGTAGACATGGAAGGACATTATGTGAAAGCCACAGGCATGCTCTACGATGCCCCAGTCACATTAGCTAGTTTATGTTTCCTTCTGGGCTCATAGATATTCATAGCCCAATGCTTTATTAGCAAACTACTCCCCCTCCTGCAGGGGCAACTTATTATGGGGGGGACCTCTGTACAATACTGACCACAGCCCTGGATACCATGGGGCACAGGACACACGATATCACCCCCTCCCCAGCAGAAATATCTCCAAAACCACCTTAGCTCATCTGGGTTTGATAGATGTCTGGAGGTACACTCCCCACAGGGAAGGAGTATACCCACTATGCCCCAGAATTCAAACTTCAGTCAGACTGGATTATAGCTTTACTATGGTCAAACACCTTGATTCATTACAAGATGTGTCTCCTGGTACCATTCTCCTCTCTGATCATACCCCCGTTTATATCAAATTTGGCGAAGCAAGCCTCAGAGAACCACACACTGGCAGTTTAACCTGGCTATGCTCTGATACCAGGAACTCCAGCATTCCCTAAAGGAGCTGATGCAAGTTATTCAGGAACATTCAAGTCCTGAGACCACTGTCCCTATCCTCTGGGACACCATTAAGGTGGTGCTCAGAGGTGAAATCATAGCATTATCCTCTAAGAAAAGGAAACAGAGAGAAGCTCATCTCCTTGAATTACAGCAGACTCTGCATACTCTGCAATCATTCCAGCAACACAGTGATACAGATACATAGCTACATAGACACTGTCAGCAGATAAGGGCCTATGGCCCACCCAGTCTGCCCAGTTGACCTTGTAAAGTTCCCTTTATGTTTTTCTAGAAGTCTGTTGCCCCCTACCCCTGACCTTCAGAATTCCCTTATGTCTTCCTCTGGCAGGGTGTTCCACTTGTCCACCACCCTTTCTGTGAAGAAATTCTTCCTCACGTTTCCTCTGAATCGCCCTCTCTCCAACTTCATCCCATGCCCTCTAGTCCTGGAACATCTTTTTTTGCTGGAAAATAGTGTATTCCTGCACCCTGTTCCCCCCTGTAGGGTACTTGTATGTCTCTATCATATCCCCTCTCTCCCTCCTCTTGTCCAGTGACAGCTCTATTGAACCACGAATTGCCCAGGTAAAGCAGCAACTGCAAAAGCTAATGGATGCCGGGGTAGAGTAAGAACATTTTTACCTAAAGCACTCCTGTTTTGAAAGGGGGGAGCACAAGATGCCCAGAACCTGGCCTGAAGGCTACAGGCATGAAAAACACAAGCATGTGATCTGCAGCGCTACGATCCAAATTCTGTAACCTTTATCAGGCAACCTACAGCGATCCGAGAAGTACTTTCTCAGTATTACCAAGCTCTTTATATGGTAGAGGGCAGTGCTGCATCAGAGCAAATGCAAATGTTCTTAGCCTCACTACCCATCTCAAAACTAGACCTGGATATGAACATATGAAAGTGCTGACAGAAAAAGGCCTAGAGGTCTATCAAGTCTGCCTGAGTTTGCAGCTTGTAATATCCTTTCACTGCAACTGCAGCTACTGCCCTCCGAATTCCCAGCCTATCATCCCCATCCTTATTCATGCCATGTTTCTTATCTGTACGTACCTTCCCTTTGACTCTATCCTACCCTCTCTTAAAACTGTCCACCTTCCTCAATGTGCTCAACTCTTTCAGTAGTTTGTCCAGTCTTCCATCACCCTTTCTGTAAAGTAGTGCCTCTTCATTTCCTTCCTGAATCTTCCCCCTTCTAACTTCAGACTGTGCCCTCTCGTGACTCTCCTCCTTTAAGCAGAACAATCCCCCCATCTTAACCCTGTCTATGCCTTTCAAGTATTTGAAGACCTCTATCATGCCCCCACCTGTCCCTTCTGTCCTCTAGGAAATACATGTTGAGCTCCCTCATTCTCTCCTTATAGGGTTTATCTACCAGAACTAGTATCATCTTTGTCGCCCTATGCTGTACCCAACCGCTAGTAATGTAATGTCCTGTTTTAGGTACGGGCACCAGAACTGCACACTGTACTCCAAGTGTAGTCCTA
Source organism: Neoceratodus forsteri (assembly GCA_016271365.2). Lineage (NCBI taxonomy): Eukaryota > Metazoa > Chordata > Ceratodontiformes > Ceratodontidae > Neoceratodus > Neoceratodus forsteri. The sequence continues at coordinate 1,406,358,913 of CM028130.1, read as the reverse complement.
CCAGTGATCTATACAGTGGCGGGATGACCTCTTCCCTTCTAGAGGTGGTTTCCCTGGTTATGCATCACAGCATTTTATTGGCCCTTGCTGCCGCCCTCCAGCACTGTGCCAATACCTTCATGTCTCCTGTGACTAGTACCCCTAGGTCTTTCTGTTCCTCAGAAATAGATACCTGCACTCCCCCCAGCCAGAAGGTGGTCTTGGGGTTTCTGTTTCTGAGGTAAATTACCTTGCACTTCTTAGCCTTAAATCCCAGCTGCTATACTCCTGACCAGTGTTCGAGTTTCGCCAGATCTGCCCTGAGTTTTTGCCTCCCTTTCCTCACTGTCCACTGTCACACATATCTTTGTTTTGTCAGTGAACAGGCTGATCTTACTCATAATCCCATCAGCTATGCCCCGATAAAGATGTTAAATAAAATGGGGCCTAGCACTGAGCCCTGTGGTACCCCACTGGTCACAGGCCTTGGTTTGGAGTGTCCCCCTCACAATTACCCTCTGCTGTCTGTTCTGCAGCCAGTTACTAACCCATCCCATGAGTTTCTCCATGGCCCCCAGGTTCCTCAGCTTGCTCAGCAACCTCCTATGGGACACCGAGTCGAAAGCCTCACTGAAGTGATGTTGCTCAGATGCTATAAACACCCATCGCAGCTGAGGAATTGCAGAAAGTGCTTAGGGATTCTAAAACCCAGAAATGACCAGGCCCAGACTGATACCCAGACAAGTTTTATAAAAAAAATTTGGGGGGGGGGGCAACCTTTTCACCCATAGCACTTATCCTTTCAGGTGCTGCAGTAAGAAGGAATTCCACCCCCCTCATGGCAATAAACCATGATCTCGGCAATGCCCAAACCAGAAAAAGATCCACAACATGCGCCCTTTTACAGGCCAATAACTATTTTAAATTAAAACTTCAACGTTTTTGTATTCATCTGGGGCAATAGACTGGAACATCTCCTACCAACCCTGAACAATAAGGACCATGTCAGGTCTGTTTGTCGCCATCAGTCATACAATAGCATATGCTGCACTGTACGTTTAGTAGACTATGCCACAACCCATCAGATATAAGTGGCACTGCTCAGTCTGGATGCAGAGAAGGCATCTGATAGGGTGATCTGGCCATTCCTGTGGGCCACCCTGTCGAACTTTAGAATCCTGGGAGGGATTGTCCAGATGTTGCAGAGCATATATGCTTCCCCACAAGCCTTCAGAGTAAACAATTTGCTGACACCACCATTTTCATTTGGCCGGGGTACATAGTAAGGCTGCCCTCTGTCACCCCTTTTCTTCACTCTCTACCTCGAACTGCTGGCAGCGGTGATCCAAGCAAACCTGCAGATCACAGAAATTCGGGTCAGAGGGCAGGATTGCAAACTTTTGCTGTTTGCAGACGATGTCTTGCTCACCTTGACATCCCCATAGAAATCTATTGCAGCTTTTTGGGAAACTCTTATCATTGTTTCGAGAGTTGGTAGGCTACAAACAAAATACACAGAAGACTGAGCTTCTTCTTTATCATTACGCCCCTCCGCAGGACTCAGAGAGGCATTCCCCTTCAAAAGGTACAAAGGAGCACTTCATTACGGAAAACAACACTTTCTGTAGATAGAAAAATAGTCAGCACTCTCGATACACTTCCAATATTATTTATTTTATGTGCAAATCTTCATTGATAAACTTTTAAAGCAACAAATGGCAGATGACAGCAACAAGTAAACAGGCATAGGGTAAGCCATCAAAATTCATAACATCAAGTCCATAGGAGTCCATAAATGGTAGCAAAAACACTTAATCCGCCAACTCAACTTTGGAAAAATAGAGCCCCAAAATGCCAAGCACCAAACCGTTTACGTTTCAGCGTGGTTAACTATGCCTTCATCAGAACATGTGGCATACACTAACATGCTCAGCACTTAAACATTTCACTAATTAAACATACAATTTCTGCAAAGTTTATGTGAAAAGTGTAATGAGAAAAGTTTTATTGTAGGTTATAATGTTATTGTGTCTTCTCCCCCCCCCTCCTCCTTTCTTATTGTATTGAAGTTGTACTTTAACTATATTGCACTTTAAAGTCAATTGCACCTTAACTAAGTTTAATTGGTGAAATGTTTAAATGCTGAGCATGTTAGTGTATGCCACATGTTCTGATGAAGGCATAGTTCATTACGCTGAAATGTAAACGAATTGTGCTTGGCGTTTTGGGGCTCTATTTTTCCAAAGTTGAGTTGGCGGTTTAAGTGTTTTTGTTACTGTTTATGGACTCCTATGGACTTGATGTTATGAATTTTGATGGATTACCCTACGCCTGTTTACTTGCTGCTGTTATCTGCCATTTGTTGCTTTAAAAGTTTATCAAAGAAGATCTGCACATAAAATAAATAATATTGGAAGTGAATCGAGAGTGCTGACCATTTTCTGTCTACAGAAAGTGTTGTTTTCCACAAGATGTCCTGGTAATGTGCACCTCTTTTTATACCAGTATCAGTCTGGAATTTTTGACTGGGTGAGCATTGTAATTTTTTGTGACTTTTCAAGTACTTCATTACCTTGGCATCAAGCTCACCAGGAAGCTAGAACACCTAGAACTCCTTAATTTTGAGCTGTTGACTCAACAGATGACAGATCACCTCGCCAACTGGACTCACCTGTATCTGGAATATTTTAACAGACTTGAAGTGATCCATCAAAATATTCTTCCACAGATTCTATATTGTCTGCAAACCCTTCCAATTATGTCAGATCAAATCTATTTTAAATAATGTAATAATGTCTTCTCAGATTCATCTGGCAGGAAGACCCACCCCTGGTCTGCTTTTTCATTCTGTACCTGCCAAGAGACTGTGAAGGGATCAGTCTCCCTAATCTTAGATGGTATGCAGACAGTTCACCTGCAGACATTGTATATGGTTGTCAAGAGCCCATCATCTGTATTGGAAACAAATAGAGCTCACCCTGAATATCTTTATATTGCACTATTTGCTGTTTGGCATCCCATTGGGCTGCCTACCTCTCGTGAAATTCATGCAATACACAGCAATAACATTTAGCTCATGGGTGGCTGCCCAGAGGACCTTTCTGACCAAGTCCCAGCTTATATCTTAGAGCTATCCCTTATGATACAACACACACTCCTAACAGGCTTGATCTAGCTATGAGAGGTAGAGCACATTAGGCCTCTGATTTTTCTTCCAAATGCTGGACTCATGGGGACTACTACCATTCGTCAGCTTACAAACAACCTACCAACTCACCCATACTGATCAATTTCAATACCTACAGATACCTACTTTGTGGACCAAGGAGAGAATGTTTCAACACTGCCTGACAAACTACATCTTCTTTCTCAGACAATTATATCACACTTTAAAGGGGAGTTCTGGACTTATTTACTTGGTCACTTGTATAAGAAACTCCAGGAGACCTCGTCTGAAACAAGAGATTCAATATTACAATACTGGAATAAAGAGCTAGCGGCAGCCCACTTGTTGAATGTCTGGCACAAATTTGCAAAGCCAGCCTATAGGCTGACCTCAGACACCATTTGGTGCGAGTTCCTGTGGAAATGTAGGTACCACTTCTTCTGCTACTCAGAAATAGTATCAAAATATGCAGGACATGCTAAGGGTCAGTGTTGGAAGGGATGTGAATAGGTCTTAGCCTTTCACATCCATTTTTGGGGATTGCCTGCTGCTTACCTCATTCTGGCAGCGAGTAATGTGGGAGACAGAGGAAAATGTTCAACTGTCTAGGAGAGGTGACCCCCATTGCTAATTCCACTGGCCGACTGGAAGCACCCTGCAGGGTGTAACCCTCAAACTGTTGTTGACACTGATTCTAGCAGCAAATAAAGTTATTACTCAGTTGTGGCATACTGTCCATGAACCTACTGTGCAAAGGTGGTGAAAAATACTCTTGGAAATGTATTCCCTGGAAAATTGACTTACACCCTGGCTAATAAAATGACTGTCTTCGAAACCAAGTAGCAAAGGTGGGTGCTGTACCAATTGGACAACCACCCTGACTTTGTCCCAAGAGGTGGACCCCCCCCCCCAAATTTTCTTCCTCACTAGTCTGAGCACATAATCTCATCATTTTTTCTTTACTAGCTTTCTTGAAATTCTTCTTGCTTACACGTTCTTCTTTCTTCCTATAACAGGATACAGCATTGAATTTGAAGTGGACAATATTATGAATTAAAGATATATCCCTGGGAATTTCAGGGTTTACCAGTTAATGTTTTGTTACTGTAGAAATAGATCCAAGAAAGAAAACCACAAATTCAATAAAAGTACTACGCCCCCATAGGCCAATAAGACAACAATGGACATTGGACATTGGATACCTTGTAATGGATATAAACTGTTTATTACTGCAGAACATTCCACCACTTATGTATATGAAGAGATGACATTATACTCTTTGAATTCTCCCTCACTGTACTGTGTGATCTTTCCCTATGTGCCCTTTTGAAAATGTAATAAAAATTTAATTTAGAAAAAGAGGACATAGTATGCCAGGTAGGGCCTCACCAGTAATCTATATACTGTATATATATATATATATATATATATTAGAGGCAAAAAACTCCGTTTAATGCATCAGTTAGGGTTGTTCCACAGCAACAAAAGCGAGGAAATTCGATGTTAGGGTTGATACCCCTTTGCACCCCTCAACCCACCTCCCAAATGGAATCAGATGCGCATTAGAATCATCGGCCCCTAAGTGTCACCCCATCACATGTGGAAAGAAGCTGAGGAATAGGAGAATGGGGTGACAGTTAGGACCGATGACCCCAATGCACACCCCGATTCCATTTGGGGGGCTGGGCTTGAGGGGTGCAAAGGGGGTTTCAACCATAACATCGAATTGCCTCGCTTTTGTTGCTGTGGAACAACCCTAACTGATGCATTAAATGGAGTTTTTTGCCTCTAATTTCCCTTCTTTTTGAGAATGATAATGAGAAATAGTGAATGTAATGCGGTGGCGGAAGCGCCCGCCACATGATGTCTTGTGACATAGTAACATTGTGCCCGCAAATATAAATCGTAATGCGCATGGTGACGCAAAGTGAAACAGAAAGAGAAACAGTACTGTAGATAGAAATGTTAGAAACAACGCAAACGCAACCACAAATGAAAACGCAAAGAGTAGCGCACATGGTGGCGTAAACGTGAACGGTAAGTGAAACGGGTATGGAACCTCAAGCAGAAACAGTATTGGTAACAGTAATGTAAGCGCACAGGCTGGTTTTACCCAAGAGCTGTATAGAGAAAGATAGTGAATACAAAGAATGTATGCAAAATAATGGCTCTCGGAACACAAAAATGAGGACTTGGAATAGTAAATTGCTTATATCTCAGTAACCGTATGACACAGAAAAAAGATTTAAAAGTCATATGAATTATCACTTTCCTGGGTAGTTTTGTATTTAGCCCCTGATAGGGGGCTAAGAAATTTCAACAAAACAAAAGTCCGTATCTACTTTCAGTTTTAAAATCACAGGCCCTGAAAGCTGACGCCGTAATGTTATCCTATGGGAAAAAAACAGAAGTTCGGACTTCCATAACTTTGCCTCCCTGTAATATTTTTTCACCAAACCACTGAAAGGCACATCTGTGGGATGTTGCCTGTGTTCCCTACAAATTTCAGCCCAAAAGACCAAACAGTTATTTTGCAGCAGGGCGCCAAACGATTGCTGCAATGCATCGTATGCCGTAATGTTATCCTATGGGAAAAAGCATAAACTTTGGAGTACCATAACGTTGCCGCCATGTAATATTTTTTCAACAAAACACTGAAAGGCACATCTGTGAGATGTCGGCTGCGTTCCCTCCAAATTTCAGCCCAAAGTTCCAAACCGTTCTTTTGTAGCGGAGTGCCAAAGAATTGCTGTCATTTTCCCACAGACTAAAAAAGTACTGTCGCAATTTGAGAAAGCTTTCACAAAAATTTGCGACACTTTCGTGAGCATGAAAGTACTTTATGAAAGTACTTTTTCCAGAAATTTGAAAAACATATTTCTGGGGTGTTTTACCCCAAAATAAAGACATGGCTAGCATCCTCAGGGTCCGACTAGGTGAATAAAAAATAATTAGGTTGCTAGAGGGTCCCAAATTTAAATGCCAAGCATTTTCTGATCACTAACTGAAAACAAGATGGCGGATTTACGAAAGTAAAGAGGGCCATTTAAGAAAGTAAAAATGCATTTGCGACACTGTCGAACTTTTTGTTAACTTTTCCCATTGACTTACAATGGGAAATTGTTTTTTGAATAACTTTTGAACCGTTTAATATTTTTTCATGAAATCTTCAAAAGGCACATTGGGGACACCGGTCACATGTTCCCTGAAGATTTCGGGCCGGTCGCGCAAACTGTGCAACCTGTAGGTGCGACTGTAGAATTCCAGAAAAAGCATAAATGCACGCGCAGATCACGCTTAATAACTCCGCAGCTGTGTACCCGACCGGTACAAAACTTAGCAGATCCCAAGGCATATGGGTCTTGATCGTGTATTCCAAATTTCAGGCAGATCCATCAAATGGTTGCAAAGTTATTAAGGTGCAAAATTTTGGGTTTAACACGTAAATGGCTCCTCAACCCTAACTATGGTAGCACTACCGTGCTACCATAATATATATATATATATATATATATATATATATATATATAGTGTCAGTGGCTCAGTAGGTAGCACACTCACCTCTGATGCCAGGAGAGCTGTGGGTTCAGTTTCCACATCTGGCACTTGGGTTAATATCCCAATACTGACACTGTAGTGCAGCATGAGAGGGGTGCTGCACTTCTGAGGTGCCGTCTTTCAGATGAGATGATAAACTGAAGTCCCATCTGCCTGGATTGGTGGTAGCTCAGGTGGATGTCAAAGATCCCAAGGCACTTATCGAAAAGAGTAGGGAACATTTTTATTAGGAAACAAAAACCAAAAACAAAAGATAAAGAGACATACATAGTCAACATTGTACAGAAAAATAACAAAACCAAATCCATATATACAATTTTCCTGCACAGGGAGAGAAAAAAAAAGAAAAAAAAGAAAAAAGGAAACAGTATTTCATCCTACCCATCCAATATCATGCCATAAGGAAGCACCTACCTCATCTCCTAGAGTTCGGAATTCATATGCATAAAGAGTGTCCAATTCCTCCTGTATATGAAAAAAAAAACATCTTGCAACTGTATTACTTTATTCTGAAATACTTTCAAACACTTAGCCTGCCAAATATGCCATTTAAGACAAGCTAGTAAAACTACAACTGTACTTTTGTGCCATTTATTCCATTCCTTTGGAATCTGTCTTAACACTAAAAGATTGTAGGACATTAAACCAATTAGTGGCTCTCCCCACCAGTGTGCCAATGCAGTCCAAAAATTTCAGGGAAGGGAACATTCAAAAAACAAATGTTACATAGTCTCAAACTGCCCCTGGCATGATTGTTCTTGACAAACTATCACTCAGTTGTTTATGCTTGTGATTGGCCCTCACATTAAGTTTTTGATGAGCGCACAGTCAAATCACGTCTTGCATTTTTTTGGGGATTCTGGGAACTAATATGCTTGCCAATAGTGAAGCAGTATTTATACCAATAGGTACGTTAAAAAGGGGATCCTCAAAATAGCAGGAAGATACAATATATGTGTAAAAGGATTTCCGTTCATGGGAAATGAACCCACTGAGTTCCACTTTCCACATCCTAATGTACTTTAAGGTATGTTGGACATAAACAGGAAGTTGTTTTTCTGTGGAATGCCATTTACCCCGTCCCCAAACAGTTAAAAAGGGATGGCCCCATAGTGACATACACATCCGACCCATAGCATCATTTTCTATCAACATAGGCCTAATTGAGCTATAGAAAAAATTTCCAAAGAGGTAAACAATGGGATGTATCATACCAAGTCCACCTGTTTTCCAGGGTCTGTAGGTGTGTGCCCTCTTCACAGGTTTCAAATGACTGCCCCACAGCAGCTGATAAAAAAGACTCAAAAGTTTCGTATGCCTGCAAAATGGTAATGGAAAAATACATGAAATGAACAAGAAAAGAGCAGCAATCTATGATTTTAGAAGAAACACCCGTTTTTTCCGTGTCATTTTCCAGGATTGCCATTTTCTAACTTTATGGTATGCTTTATCATAAACCATGTCCCAATTACTTTGTACAGCCTCTTGAGAACCAAAATATATGCCAAGAAGTTTTAATTTATCTGTAACTACCGAAATGATGAAAACATCTATACTAGGGGCCGTACCCAAAGACATTAAAGTACTTTTAGCAGTGTTTATCCTAATACCAGTGCAGTCTTGTAAAGAATCCAAAAGGGTAAGGACATGCTTTCCAGAATCTAAATCTGCTATAGAACAGACACAATCATCCGCATAGGCCAGAACTTTATGAAAAGAATAACTGGCTGAGGAAACAATAGTCAAAATATTAGTATCTGCTTCAATTACACGTAATAGAGGATCCAATCCAAAAACACATAACAGAGGGCTTAAAGGACATCCCTGACAAATCCCAACCTGATAAGGAGCAGGGAAGCCCAAATGCCCATTAACCAAAGGCGTAACCTTCACTGAGATATATAATGTTTGAACCAACTCCAAAAATCGAACAGGAATACCATAATGGCTCATGACCGCCCATATATAATCATGGCGTATTGCATCGAAGGCCTTCTCTTGGTCTAACACCAAAAGATATTTTATTACTGAAACCCTGATCTATTAGTTTCCTGAGATACACAAGATTCTGGGAGATGTTTCTGCCAGGAACAGCAAAAGAAGTTTGTGTAGAGATTAACAATTTATTGGCAAGCTTGGAAAGACGTTGAGTTAAAATATTAGCTAGAATTTTGTAATCTGATGTTAGTAAACTCAATGGTATCCAGTTCTGTAACAATGTGGGATCCCCTTTTTTATATAAAAAAATCATAATGCCATTATACATACTAGCCGTGAGTCTTTTTTCTGCCCAAACAGTATGGTACACTAAGTACAACCATGGTGATAGTATATCTACATATGTTTTGTAAAACTCATTAGGTATACCGTCAATCTCTGGTTTAGTATGTGTAGATAAATGACCAATAGCTTGAGTGATTTCTCCTATGGAAATAGGGGACATAAGTGTTTCGGTTTCTGAGGGCAATAATGGTGGAATATCAATATGTTGATAAAAAGGAGAAAAAGAATCAGAAATGGGTTTTTGAAATGTTTGTAAAACATAAATCTGAACTATATTCTGCAAGCCTCTAATGTCTTGTATGCATGACCCATCAGGGGCCTGTAAAGCAGACATACATAATCTAGGCAGTTCCTGCTCAGAAAGATCATATGGGTTCACCTGCTCTAGGGTGCCAGAAGTGACATACTTCTGTTGGTATCTTTATCTTTGTTCCCAAGATTTAAGGAAACGAATAATTTTATTTTTAACAACTATAAACTGTTGGCGCATAGTACCCGGTGAGGAGCATGCCTGTGACAAAAGTTTTAGGTACTGGGCCCTATAATCCAGACAAGTTAAATAAGAATTCCTGGCTTTAGTCTTAGAGACTTGAATAAAAAGATTCTTCAGGTCACATTTAGTGTCTTCCCACCAATCAAGTGGACTATCATACAAAAAGCCAACTGCTGAACGTATCAAAAAAAAGGAATGAATTTGTGAGTGAAGATTGTCATCCTGTAACAAGGATGTATTCAACCTCCAATAAGCACGCCCCATCAGAAGTTTTTGATATGTGCCAATAGATAATTTGAGAATTATATGATCAGTAGTTTCTAACGGCAGAGTTGTAACGTTGGAACATGTAAGCCTCTCTGATAAAAAACCAAAATCTGTTCTAGATGATATAGTACCTTTATAAAAGGTATGCACAGGTGATAACTGTAATTTATCATAAGCATCCAATAAATGATTACATTTTAAGATTTGTAATAATGCATTAGTGTCACAAAATAATTTCTGAGATTTACGACCCCAATCTCTAGCAGTGAGACCACAATTGAAGTCACCTCCCCACAACACCAACTTTGAGGTATGCAAATAAGGAGAAATGTGATGAAACAATGCCGACCTTTCAGCTTTTGACTGAGGTGCATAAATATTAATAAGGTGGTATACACGATGGGAAATGATTATACCCATTAGCATAGACCTACCAGGCAAAATATCCAGGACCTGCAAAACTTGAACTTCTATATTTGAGAATAATATTCCCAAACCATCACAGACATCCTCTCCCAGAGACCAGAAATAAACACCCCATCGCCAATCTTTTTCAGCATCTTTTAAATCTTTTAATGACCTCAATCTGGTATCCTGTAAGAGCATGATAGAACTAGAATTTACACTTAAGCTGGCAAAAGTAATACATCTCTTCATTTGTGATTTAATACTGTTTACGTTAACAGTAAGAAAGGAAATTTCTTTTGCCATAGATAAGGTGGGGTAGGGTCAACGACTATGGTAACGACTACATCACTTCCTTTTTTCCTTTTTTAGGTTTAGGTTTATCCTTAACTTCTGTGTCAGGAGTGGGCTCCGGGAATGAGGAAGCAACTGAGGAGAAATCTGAATCTACTCCATCATCATCCCCCTCTTGCTCAAGTAGGGGGGCAAAAGGATTCGAAGCTACAACAGGATCAGGCTCAGTAGAGAAAGAAAGGGCTTCAGATCCAGGCTTCAGAGATTTGGAATGAGTGACCCTCTGAAAGGGAATTTCACACTGCACTCCTGGGGGGGCATACTAGTAGACTCCTGTCCCTCCAAAGGCATACCAGACTGGGGCACATTTAGTGGAGAGAGTTCTGTGTCTACCAAGGGAAAAACTACTTGTTCAGAGCTAATAGGGAGATGTGGGGAAAACAGGGAAAGTATCAGCACCCACTCCATCAGTAGTAGGAGTAAGAGGGACTAGGACAGAAGTGTTCATTTGTTCCAGGGCCTGGGCCTGGTCTTTTCCTTCCGCAGCAGGGACTGGGGAAGAAGTGGATGGCATGTGTGGGACAGTAATAATCAAATCAGATTGAAGAAGTAAATCCTGCATTTTCTCCCTCTCTTTTTGAGCATTGGCTACATACACATCTTGTTCAGCATGCAGGGCGGGATCAGACTGATTATGGGAGGCCCAGGATCAAGAGCGAAAAGTATGCCCTTGTTCATCACAGATGTTACATTTCATCGGCCGTCTGCAATGTGCCCCTATATGGCCTAAATCTCCTCAAAGCCCACATTTCTGTTGGTCACACACATTACTCAAATGCCCCAATGCCCCACATTTATAACAAGCCCTTGGTTGTCCTGGATAAAAAAGAACACCCTTATCCTGGCCCCAAAAAAAAACAGTTTGGCAAGTGTTTGGTTAAACCATTCTCTAAACACAGATCTATCAAATAACGCCTACCCCCTGTCCATAGATGTTCATCATCAAGAATTGGCTCAGGAGGGCTTTTAACAGTACAGTGTTGTTGTAACCAATAGGTTATATCAGCAACGTTGACTCCTTCATTGTGAAACAATGCTGTGATTTTTTTTTAAACAGGTTTTGTTAAAGGGATGGCCAAAAAAAGGCTTCCATAAAGGAGTGTTTTTTTGTGTCTGATATTGTTTCCAAAAACGATCTAACCCAGCAGGATGTTTGAAGCTTATATCAAATATAGAATCCCCAGGCATATGGCTTAATGCATAGATTTCATATGCATAAAACCTCATACTTTTTTTCAACAGTTCACGACCTACAAAAAGTCTATTAGGAATGTCTTCCACCGAACCCCTAAATTTTAACCGTACTGCATTTCTTCTGGCAGCGGCTCATTTAATAATCCAAATGTAGTGGGAAATAGCTGTTCATTCACCTTAGCATGCCATATGGATGAAGAAGTACTTTGTTTGGCCTCAGTTGGAGAAGGGACTGCAGGACTGGGCACCTGACATTCATGAACTTCATTCAGATCTGCAGAAGGTGGGGTGCAGTGGAAGGTGGTAGTCTTTCTCCTTTCAGCCTCCTAATATCATTCAGTATATCATGGCTAGAAGCAGGTGAGACATGATCAGACCCCATAGCAGGTAACTGACCTGGCGTTATAAGGGAGGCTGTAGCCGGGGAAGAAAGAACTTGCTCCCCTTCCTTAGAGAAATTATCATCCCAAGTTTTCCCATCTGGGGATTTTACCCACCCTGCAGCTTCTAAGGCTGCAGCTATCCAGATAGCAGGGCTTCAGTTTCCCTATCCAAAGGCTGCACGTTTTCTGGAGGAATGGAAGTATTCACGTTAAAGGAGGGGTTTTACGCCCTTTAGCAGATTGACTTACTCCACCTCCGATTGAACTCCTTTTCTCTTTCACAGAGAGGCCTATGGAAAAACACCCCACATTCGGACCTTGAAGGGAAGCAGTCAGAACAGAAGCAGATTCAATGCCCACAGGACCAGCAATCGGACGTAGAAATTCAGCAGCAGAGAAAACAGTGGACACACCCAATTCAGCCTGAACTTCACAGGAGGAGCAGGAGGGTTGTACAAGGGGCAGCTCCGAGGTCTCCATAGTCGGCATCTCAGCAACAAGGTCTCGTGCAGCAGCAATACATGGTCCTTCCTGTTACGGGGTGTAAGGGACATCCTCCCGGTACTGTTACAATTCTCGCAACAACAGGTTCCGTTCCTGAACAAACTGACATTCAATCGCATTCAGCTGTAGTTGAATTTCTGCAGCATCATGGATTGGTAATGCAGCTCCTGTCTCCAAAGGGATATTGCAGGAGCAATCTTCATCAGGTAACCAAGAGATTTCCATGGTAACTTTCAGGTCTAAAGCCGGTTCTGACTCCATCTCGATCATGCCATCCATTGCAAGTTGAGGAGGTGATCATCTCCTCAGCCTTCCACACGTCCGTCCACACTGACAAACTCCCCCACACTGAGGAGAATCCACAAGGATGCAGCGCCCTCTGCCGAAAAGAGTAGCGGAATTTTTTATTGGAAAATAATATAATAAGGCAAAAACTGAAGACAGGTCATATAAAAATCAATACAATCATACAGAAATATATAGAAAAACTAAACAAAAAGACCTTCAGTTCAGATTAAGAACAACAAAAAAAATAGGAATATAGATAACAATCCTCTAGCACAGAACCCCCCCTCAGATTATACCGTTCAAGTAGCTCCTTCAAACAAGATTAAAGGCAACACTCTCCACCAAAATGTCACTAAGGCTGCAGGCAAAGATTTTTTTCTCAGAGCAATAAATATGAGCAATTTCTTTCATAATGTGGCCCCGTAGCTCCTGCAAAGAAGCCTTCTTTAGTTGAAGTACAAACAGACATCTGTTCTGCCAGATACACTATTTACAGACGGCAAACAGAACCCTCAGTGTACCAGGAAAAAGGAATTGCCATCCAGGCTCAAAATTCCTGTAAATCAAGTCTGAATAAGTTAGATCAGAGAACATTGGCAAAGCCCATTCCTGACCCAACTGAGTCCATAATGGCGCTATGTAAGGACACTCAAAAAACAGGTGTGACATGGATTCAATTTGGCATAGACAGGTGTCCCGAACACAATACCTGTCAATCAATTGTTTATGAGCTTGATTTCCCTTAACGTTCAGTTTATTATGAGAACATAACCCCAATGTATCCCACATTTTCTCTGGGATCCTACCCTCCAGTAATTGTTTAATCAGACATTGAGTGTCACAAGGTACATAAAAACATGGTGAAACCAAAAACATTGTTTGCAGAACAGAAGAATATAACCGTTTTCTATTCTGTAACTCTTCTATCATGTAGGACACCTTCCACTGTTTTATCTTTTTAAAAATTTCAATAAGATATCCAGACGTCCCTGTAGGAATTTTAGTAAATGGTTTCCACACAGGGGCCTGCCATTTCTCCAGAAAATACTGAGAATGGGCTGAAAAACTATGAACCCAGCAATCTGTCATTTTGGCTATACAGGGAAAAATATTAGAGTGCACAAAAATAGAAAAGTAAAACAACACTGGGTTCACCATGTGAAGACCTCCCTGTTTAATAGGCCAGTAAGTAATGGATCTTTTGGCTGGGTTTAGTCTGTTACCCCACAAAAGCTGAAAAAATAAATTATACAGGCGGGCTTCAAGATGCATAGGGAGGGGAAAAATATAACTGACCAATAAAAAAATGGGAAGGATGCAAGTTTTGAGCAGATAGATATGCTTCTTACGGGACATGGGAAAACGTCTCCATCTAACAATTTTGGATTCAGCTACCTCCATAGAAGAAATCCAGTTGCTTTCTGCCGCAGCAGTTGGGCCAAAAGAAAGACCTAGAATACGTATCTTGTGCGATGGAATAACTATTCCCCCGATGTCAGTAGAAACTGCCTGTAATGGAATATGAACTGAGATATTGAATAACTATTCCCCCGATGTCAGTAGAAACTGCCTGTAATGGAATATGAACTGAGATACCCACACTTTTCTGTGTATTTAACTCAGAACCAGAAATCAAGGCGAAAGACCGTACAACATCAATAGCCCTCTCACCAGATGCTTGATCTGCTATCAGAATACAGATGTCGTCTGCATAAGCCAAAGCACTGGGAAAAGCTAAGTCCGGTTGTGGAGAAATATGTCTAATAGTCACCTCGTCATTCAGCTTTCTGAGGAGAGGGTCAATAGAAAAGACATACAGCAGGGGACTCAGGGGGCTCCCCTGGCGCACCCCTCTCCTGATAGGAATATGTGAGCCTTTTAACCCGTTAACCATTGGAGTTGTGCAGGTATACCTGTTTAGGTTCTTGATCCAAAGAATAAGTTCCGCAGGTATCCCATATCTTGTCAAGACAGCAAATAAATAGTTATGTGGAACTTGGTCAGATGCCTAAAACTGATCCAAACTAAGAACATAACCTTGCGTATTACACCCATCAAACACTTCCCGTAAGATTTTTAAATTAGAAAGCATAGTATGATTCGGAATTGCACAAGTTTAGGTATAAAAAATCACTTTGGTAGCAATCTGGGAAAGTGTATTTGAAACAATTTTACATAAAATCTTCCAATCGGAGTTCAACAAACTAATGGGGTGCCAGTTGTCCAGCCTTTCTTTATCATTTTTATGCTTAAATAAAAAAATCAAGTTACTATCAGCCAAGGCAAGCGGTATTGGTAATATTCCTTGTAAAATGACATTATATACTGCCGTTAAATAGGGTAATAGTAAAGCTTTAGCTTTCTTATAAAACTCATTGGGGATGCCATCAGGACCAGGAGTCACAGTATTTTTCAGATGACTAATTATGGAATCCACTTCAGCACTAGTAATAGGCCGACAGGAGTCGCTGATACAGTCGGGGGATAATGAGGGAATACATAAAGAATCCAGAAAACTATCCCAGGCCTGTGGGTCATAAGCTTGACCATATAAAGTCTGGACATGATAGGAAACTTCCTTCAAAATATTGTGATTATCACTAATCCGGGTGCCATTATGGGAAATTAAAGAGGGTATATATTTAGACTTGACCTGCTGATGACTACTATCATACGGGTTGACTACTTTGGCCGCTCCTTTCCTCCCATATTTTTGTTCCAAAAATAGCGAGGTGGTTCTCTCATACTGATAGGAACGCACCTCAGTTTTTACTTGCTGAATCTGTGCAGAATAGTCGAGTCCCCATTCTGTTTGCCAAGATAATAATTTTTACAAGTGCCATCTACAATTAAGGTATTTAAAATACCGATTAGTGGAATGTTGTCTAGAAGCCTGCTGACAGAATTTCCTAATATCTGATTTGGTATCTTGCTACCAAAAGGCCAGGTTATCACATAGGTCAAACACTGCGATCTTATCCTGGAGAAGACTATACAGGTCCTGACACCCTCCTTCATCTCCTAAAACAGAAATATTCATCTTCCAAAAAGTATGAGAAACAGGTTTACGTGGACAGCCTATAGTTAACACTAACACACAATGATCAGAATATTCACTTGGAAGAAATTAATACTGAATACTTGTCAACCAATAAGAAATAAAGAAATAATCTATTCTCGTGGTAAATCTACCACGGTGAAAAATGTGTACCAGATGGTGTGGACCAAAAGAAGCCCCATCCTGCAGATTAGCGGTGACATACAAGGTGTTGAGAAAATTAGAGTCAGAATAAAACTTTTGGGTAACCCCGGTCTTATCTGACAAGGCCAGAATACAATTAAAGTCCCCTCCAAAAATAATTGATTTCGAAGAATGAAGAAAGGGCTGGATAGCTTTCAAAGTCTGAATCCGTTGTGTTTTAAGTTGAGGGTTATAAATATTGATTAACCTCCACTCCTGTTGGTGGATAATTACATCTAAAATAAGGACCCATCCCTGAATCAAGTCAAGCAGTCTAGTAACTTGTCTGTCCACATCTTTAACAAGAATCACCACTCTGGCACACACATCCTCTGACAAGGACCAGAAAGACAGGCCACCCCTCCAGTCCCTAGAGGCCTGCCCAATTTTCTGCAGGGAATGGAGCCTAGTGCCCTGTAAAAACACAGTATTCAATGGTAGAGACAGGAGGAGGGAAAAATAGCCCGTCTCCTTTTAGAATTTTTAAGGCTATTGGCATTTAAACTGCCAAAAGATAAAACATCCCCCAAGTGCAACATTTAATAGTTCAGGACTTTTTTCTACCTCTTCCCTTCCCTGGAGACTTCATTTTGCACCTTTTTTTCTTACTAATCTGAGTGTCTCCAGAAACCTGCTCAGTGTCAGTTAACATCTCTACCTGGGATGATGCAACAGAGGAAGCATCAGACTCCTCCTCAGTTTCAATAGTCTGTTTATGTAACACTGCAAATCTGTTTTTAACCACCAAATCGGAGGGCGGAGAGTCAGAAGATAGAGGAACCCCCTTCATGGGAGAGCTTCTCGTCTTTCTCCTGTTACCCACTGGAACCCAATCCGTGTCTTCAGGGGGGGCATAACCTCTTTAGAAGCACAGGGTTCAGCCGAAGTACTAGGAGTCACTGGCTGCACCCCGGAAACAGCAGAGGTGGATGCCTCTGCAGGATGCACCGAACCTCTTTCGACTGATAGCACCTCCGGAACGGGCGTGGGTTCAGCAAGGGGTGGTGGAACCAAAACCGGGTCAACCGGGGGGGAAGCAGGACCAGACAGAGAAGTGGAAGGTGCAGGAGCAAAAGGCCGAAACTGAGCCCTAGCCTGAGCAGACCGTTGTGCCTGAGAAACAGTCTCATCCTGACTTACAGAAGGCATCTCAGGATTATTATGTGAGGCCCACGGGCACTTTAAAAGAGTGTGAGGCTGCTTCACACAAATTACAGTAGGATGGATGAGGGCAATTAATACTCACATGCCCGGAACCCAGACAAGAAGAGCATTTGAGCTGATCACCAGCATTACTAAGATGCGTATGGGCCCCACACCTAAAACACAATTTAGGCTGACCTGGGTAAAAAATGAAACCCCTATCTCTGCCCAAGTAAAAACAACTCAGCAAATGCTGGATAACTCCATTAACAATTGGTAATTTCACCTGTAATTTCCACCCCCCCCATCCAGAAAAGCTCAGAGTCAATAATTGGATCAGGTAAACCCAGCACAGTACATTTAGCAGATAACGAACGAACAATATCATCAATTGCTACTCCCTCATTTTTAAACAAAACAGTGACATTTTTAATTGTGGGCTTCGTAAGGGGAATAGCAAAAAAATGGTGACCATAATGGAGTGTGTCGAACTGCCTGATAACGATGCCAAAATGTGTCTAAACTTAATGCTGTTTTAAAGCTAATGCCAAAATAATTATCCCCAGAAGTATGAATCAGGGCATAAATTTCAGAGGAAGAAAATTGTAGACTAGACTTAATCAATGTTTTCCCAACATATAAACGGTCTGGAAAAACTTCCAGACCACCTGTATAGCATAGTCGAACAGCATTACGCCGTTTGGCTTGCTCAGGGGGGGAATGAAACAATCCAGCAAAAGATTTAGGCTTCTGTGGGCCAGCAGACAATCCAGGAGTAGAAGAAGCAAAGGCAGAGTTCGTGGCCTGTGCAGAAGCACCACCAGAAGCAGGTAGAGGGGTCACAATAGTCTCAGATGCCTAAAGTGAGCTATCCCCCATCCCCACCAGGGTAGCTGAGGACTCAGTAGCCCATAATAAATCCGTAGCAACAGATGGCAATAAAGGGGCAAGAGGCCCATCTGCTACAATAGTCCTCCCAGTGTCAGTATGCAAAGTCCGTTGTGGGAGTTCCACTTGTTCTAAAACCTGAGCCCCTCCTACTCGCCAGGTAGGGTGTTGTGAGAGTTGTAAGCCCGAGGGCAACTCCAGAGGGTCCGAAATGTCAAGTGAATCCCTCTGTGACGTCGGACTGGGCCGTGCAGGGGAGGTCCAAGAATCATCCAAAAGGGATTTCTCCCACCCTGCACCTTGAAGAGCTGCAGCAATCGTAAGTCCTGAAGCTGACATGTGGGAGTCAAACCCTAGACCAGGAAAGCTTGGGACGCTGTGTCCCGCCGGGATCTGCTGTTGGGGTCCCCAAGAAAAAGTATCAGAGCCAGGAAAAGACACAGTACCTGTAAGATGGGATGTTAACAAGCCCGTCTGCCCCGTATCCAAAACATGCTGAGCCTTAATGCAGGAGACACTTTCCTTGTGTTCCTCTTGAATCCCGGAGTCCACAGAGCAGGGAGTCGAAGTACAAGCCGCTACTGCTGTCGTGGGGGAGCTCAGAGGAGACTCTCGGCACTCACTTAGAAGCGAACAGCTGCCAGTCTCCTCAGCCTCCGAAAACTCTGAGCCGCACTGAGCTCGCTCGCCGACACCCGCTGAGTCAGCCGCCTTCCTTGGTACACACAGCTGAGCCCCGTCAGTCCACGTCATACCTTGACTGACAGGACTCTCAGCAGTCGGTCGGAGCATAGAACCAGCAGAATGCTCACCTGCCATTTTCATAACGTTAGCCACTTCCATAAAGGTAACACTGGAATTGCCTTCCACGTTCGTGGAAACCGGTCTTTCCTCCGTTTGCGAGGCCTCCTATTGGGGTACAGAGACCATACCCGCAGTCGTTACGTTACGTTCCCGCTCGGTCTCCCACAGAGAGGAGATAGGGAGGGAGACTAGCTCCCCTACCTCCAACACATCCTCCTCCTCCAACGCCGAGCACCAAGTGGCCATCGCAGAGCAACAGCCGAGACCCCTACCGAAAGAGTTGGGGAATTTCCCCAGTGTCCTGGCCAAATTTCCCTCATTCACTAAAAATACCACCAACAGCTTAATCTGGTTCAAGGTCAGTTGGCATTCATCTGTATTCCTCTCCCCCGGGTCGTGCCTGAAAATAGGCAGGATTTGTCTAGTGCACTTACCAGGTCAATAAAAACTAAATAAATAAATAAATATAGAGGTAGTAATACCTCTTTCCTTCTGCTGTCAACACCCTTTCCTATGCACCCCAGCATCCTGTTTGCCTTACTGTAGGCCTTGTTACACTGTCTTGATTGTTTTAGGGAGTCACTGATGATGACCTCTAGGTTTCATTCCTCGGAGATTGTGCCCAGCTTTGGCCTCCCCCATCCAGTACTCTGTCCTGGGGGTTCTTGTTCACTATGTACATCATGCACTTTTTATGGCATTGAATTTCAACTGCAAAAGTTTTGACTACCTCTCTAAACTTTGCAAGTTTCTTTGCATCTCCCGAACCCCCTCCTCACTGTCTACCATGCCACAGAACTTAGTGTCGTCTGCAAAGAGACACATTTTGCCCTGGATTCTTTCTCCCACGTCACCAATGAACATATTGAAAATGACTAAAACCAGGACCAATCCTTCTGACATCCCGTTGGTGACCTCCCACTCTTCTGATTTGACTCTATTAACCACAAACCTATGTTGTCCCCATTCCAAACCAGTTTGTGACCCATCTGTGTCCTTCACTGCACCCAGATCCTCTAGCTCCTTCAGCAACCTTTTGTGAGGCACTGAGTGGAAAGCCTTGCTGAAATGGAAGTACAGTTGATCCACAGCATGGCCCTTATCCACAACCCCTGTTACCCAGGCAATGAGTATTATCAGGTTGGCCTGAGAAGACCTACCCACCATAAACTGATGCTGTTTACTCTCCTGGAGTCAAATGCTCCCTGAGTAGTCCATGAGGTCTTCCTGGACTAGTGTCTCTGCCAGTTTACCCACAACAGAGATAAGATGTACAGATCTGTAGATATCCAGTTACTCTAAGTCACCTTCCCCCCCCATGGAGGAGGACTACATTTATTTTATTTATTTATTGAGGATTTGGAAATACCTTTGAGTCAGAGACTCATTTTCAAAGGTTCCACGTCAGTACAGGTGTAAACAAAGAAGACAGTATGGTGCAATACAGAAATAGAACAACAAGTAAGCAAATTATGTACAAATACACAAGTATTAGCCATAATAACCCTTTTCGGTGAAGATCCAGATGAGGGCTAGAGGGAACTACTAGAGTGTGAGTGTGGGGGGGAGGAGTTTACAGCAGAACTAGGTCAGTGGAATATGGCGGGGGGGGGGTCAGGTCCCGCTGCAGTCACATAGGTTCGAGGACTGTAGGTGGTTCATAAGTAAGGATTTGTAGGAGCCACGCTGGTTCATGCTTAAGAGCACACTAGGCAGTTTATTGACCCAGGAAGGGGCTAAGTAGCTGAAGGTTCTTTTGAATTGGGAGGTGTGGCACCAGGGAATCAGGAGGAGTTGCTTACTAGCACTATGGGTATGCTGTAGTGACTGGGTCTGCTGGATTAGAGGGAGAGTCCTGGTGGGGGGGAGTCCATTGGTAATGTTTTTTGGCAACGAGGCATGTATGGAGCCAGATTCTGTTATCTAGGTTAAGCCAGTTTGTGGTATTGTAGAGAGAACATGTGTGGGTTAGACTATCACAGCCCAGGATGAGATGACAGGCTTTGTTGAGAGAGAGCCGCAGTCTAGATAAGGCTGAGTCACTGGCAGAGCTATAGATTATAATGCCGTAATAAAGAAGGGAGCGGACTGAGGAGGAGACCACCAGCCGCAGGGCATCAGGAGTGAGGCAGTGTTTAAACCGGTGGAGGATGCCCAGCCAGATATTGAGGGTTGATGACAGTTGGTGAATGTGTTGGTGGAAATTGAGGGCTGGGTCAAGAGTGATGCCCAAATATTTAAATGAGTCCACTTGCTTGAGTGGAGTCTGGTTCGCAGTAAGCAGTAGTGGACAGCGGTCCTTCTTGGAGTTTAGTGGGTGTGAGAAGTACATTACCTTAGTCTTGTTATAGTTTAGAATAAGGTGCTGTGAGGTGAACCATTTTTCAGCCTCCCAGAAAGAGGATTGGAGGGAGAGGTGCAGCTGAGAGGGGTCAACGTTTGAGGAGTACAGGACAGCACCGTCCACGTAGAGTAGGATGTTACCTGAGCAGGACTGGAGGAGGGAGTTAAGGAAGAGGCTGAATAGCAAGGGTCCAAGAACAGACCTCTTGGGGACACCATAGCTTACTGGTAGCTTGTTAGATAATGAGGTGCTAATTCTGACTTGTTGTGAGCGGTCTGCCAAGTAGTTAGAGTACCAACCAAAGGCATCTTGGGAGAGACCAAGGTTGTGGAGGGTGGTTAGGAGGAGGGAGTGATTGATGGTGTCAAACGCTTTAGTGAGGTCAAGGAAGACTGCACCAGAGAGCTGACCACTATCAAGGGCCACATGTAGGTGGGTAGTCAACTCGAGGAGGGCCGTAGTAGTACTGTGTCCCTTCCAAAAGTCATGTTGCTGGGTGCAGAGAATTTTTTGAGTGTCGAGGTGTTCTATGAGCTGGTCAGAGACGATGCACTCCACAGCCTTCGATAGGGGAAGGAGAATAGATAGCAGGCGACAGTTGTTTGTTGAGGTTCAATCTCCATTCTTAAATATGGGGGTGATGGTGGCTGATTTCCAGGGGGATGGGAATTTCCCAAGGCAAAGAGATTAGTTTATAATGTGAGTTAGGGGGGTAAGTAGCTCATGAAGAGTGAGCCAGAGAAGTCTCAGGTCCAAGGAATCACTACTATACTGGGAGCTGCTAATAGCTTTTTTAAGGTACGGTTCAGCAGCCTTGGGGGAGATGCAGCGTAGGTGAAACGGAGGGTGTGCATGGGGTGGCAGTGGAGGTGTTGGCAGGGGATGGGTTGAGGTAATGGTGAGGGAGTACATGGCCAAGGTCAGTGAAGGCATGGTTAAACATGTTGGCAATCTGGGCGGGATCAGTGGTCAGGCCCCCTTCAACCGAGATTTGTGTGGGGGCCAGGTTGGGGGCTTTGATGCATATGTTCTTAATATTGTTCCAGAATTTTTGCCCCACACCCCAAGTTGAGGTAAGAGCAGATTTGTAGAATTCATCCTTGGCTTTTCGTAGAGACCATGTGCATTGGTTCTAGGCCTTTCGGTACTTCTGTCTTTCAGATGGCAGGCCAGACTCATTGGAGAGGTGCCAAAGGGAGTCACATGACTGCAATTGAGCCAATAGTTGATCCGTGATCCAAGGTGCCAGGTTGTCTTTGACCATCCTTTTGGTAAGAGGGGAGAACATGTCACAGATGGCATTAAAGAATAGAATGAAGAGGTCTAGGGCTCTGTCTGGGTCAAGGGTGAGAGTTATGAATGACCTATCCATCATACTGAGGTGGGCTCTGAGTAGTGTGAGTTTCCCAGGACCAATTTTGCATCTCAGGATAATTTTCGGAGGGGTTTTAGGGGTCTTGCAAGTCCAGGAGAAGAGGACAGGAGAGTGGTCACTAATCGCGTCTGGGAGAATTGTAACATTAGTGATTTTGAGGGAATGGTTAGTGAAGACTAGGTCCAGCAAGGAGGAGGACCCTGTACGCTAATGTAGTTGGGTGGGGGAGGGAACTATTTGAGTTAGATCATGGGCTGTGACAGTGTCTATGAAAGGAGCTGCGGCCTTAGACAGCCAGTTGATACTGAAATCTCCCATAATAATTTTTTCATTTTGAGTAGGTAAGGAGGCAACATAGGACATAACAGAGTGAAAAGATGCCTTTTGGTACCTAGGGGGAGTGTATATAGTGGTGATGAGCAAGAGGGTTTTGGATTTTCCAATAGTAAGTTTGAATGTGAGTGTCTGGGGACCAGGAAGGAGTTGGGGAGGGGGAGCAGATGTACATTCATGGTATCTTTGGTGTATATGGCACAGCCCCCACCCCATTGACCTAGACGGTCAGCACGGAAGATGTTACACCCAGGGAGGGTGATCGCTGAATCAGGGATTCGGGAGGTAAGCCAGGCTTCTCCAACAGCAATGATATCAGGCTAATGCTGCTGGACCCATCCCTGGTAGGAGTCCCATTTTTTTAGGAGGCTGCAAATGTTGATGGTGGCAATACATAACCCACGTGCAGGAGGTTGTGTTGCAAGGGGTCCTGAGTTTGGGTGTATATTGCCAGTCATAAGTAGTAGGAGGAGAAGGGACCTGATAATGGGATTTCAGATCATCTTTTTGGGCAGTACGATTTGTATGCTTGGGACCCTCTGGCGTTAGATAAGGTGGGAATAGGGAGGGTAAGTATATGTGTGGAACCCAGGATGAGATTACATAGCGGTGGGTTAGCAGGATGGTAGGGGAGTAGGGAGGTGAGGGGGCCAGGTGCCCACTGCAGGTAGTGAAGAGGTTTCCAATGTAGCAGAGCACAAATGCTAGAAAGATGGTAACATTAGGTGTATTGGGTTGATTAGTGGGGGGGGGGGCTGACAATCGGGCAGATGGACATCTTTAACACAGTTGGGGAGATTAGCTGGAAAGATAGCGGGCGGAGTAGTCAGTACAGGGAAGAGCAGAGTGAGTATAGGGATGACTACCAGAGACATGTTGAAATATGAGATGGGAGGAGGAGGACCAAAGGAGGACAAGGGGGAGAGAAAATGCAGCAGACTAAAATCCCCCTAGTGGCAAATGCATAAAATCTGCAGGTGGAGAAGTAGGCTGATTGGTTTACAGCCACACTCCCGCCTCCTTCCTACAACTATATAGGGAAGTGTCGAGCAAGGGTGGTGCTGGGGTGGTGGGGAGCCGATGCGGAGCGTCAGCGGGGATCAGCTCAGCAGATCAGCACAAGCGACAGTGTTCCCAGGTCTGGCATTCCCATACCTGAAATGTGGTGGTTTGGGCGGGCGACTGGTCCGTTGGCCTTCACGACCTCTGTTGGACCCTCTCAGGATCCTCTTGGTTCTAAAGCGTGGTGGTTTTGGGGGAGGCTGGGGGAGGGCAACTGGTCCATTGGCCCTCATGACCTCCGTTGGACCCTCTCAGGATCCTCTTGGTTTTGAAGCGTGGTGGTTTCGGGGGAAGGGGCATGCGGGAGGATGACTGGTCCATTGGCCTTCATGACCTCCGTTGGACCCTCTCAGGATCCTCTTGGTTCTGTACATCCACTACCCTCCCATCTTTTGGAACTACTCCTGTCTGAATTGAGCTGTTGTATAGCCCTGCCAGGGGTTCAGTTAGTTTTGTTGCTAATTCCTTGAGCACCTTCAGATGTATCCCATAATGCTCAGGGCCTTATCAGTCATTAGGGCTGCCAGACCTTTCTGAACCCTTTCTCTGGTAAATACATGCTGCCTCATCTCAGGAATTCCCCCTTACAGCCTTAAAGCAGCAGTGCATGAATCCGGTGAAAATTCTGACCTGTACTTTTTTATGCTGTTTTAGATTGACCCTTATCTCCTGACTTGTATGATACCCTTATTTCTCTGTTTTGAATCTACTTTAGTATTTTTTTTCACATTTGAAATAATAAAAGGAGCACTGCTTTTAATATGGCTCAGACCAGGTTTTCATCAGTATCCTCAACTGGTTTTGAACACTTATTGTTCCATAAGGTCAGGGAGCACTGCTTACTGCATGCTAGTTATTTTAGTCCCAACAGAAGTGATTTTAAACAATTGATGCACAAAAACAACCAAGAATACTGATGAAATCCTGGTTCAAGCCATATTAAAAGTAGCGCTCCTTTTATTATTTCAAATGTGAAAAAAGTACTAATGCGGACTCAAATTGTGGAAAGAAGGGCATCATACAAGTCAATAGATAAGGGACAATCTAAAACAGAATAAAATAGTATAGGTCAAATTTTCACCACATTCATGCACTGCTTTGGCAGAAGCCCTCTGTTTTCCTTTGTGAATTCAGAGTAGAAGTAGTCATTAAGAATGATTGCTTTCTTCCCACCCCTCTCAATTATCCTGCCTCCCTCTGTTAGCCTAACAATTCCTCCTCCCTTCTTTCTTTTTTCCCTAATATAGCCAAAGAACTGTTTTCTCCTCCTGTTACCTCCTCCACAATACACGGCTTTGTGTCTGCCTTTGTTTCTCTGACCGCCCTCATGATTTCCACTGTTCTCTGTTGGTACTCTCCCTGTTCTTCCTACCCTTGTTTTTCCCTTACCCTGCTGAAGTCCTTCTTTTTCATGTTCACTGCATCCCTGACCTTCTCAGAGAACCATATTGGTCTCTTGTACATGTTCCTTTTAATTGATGTTCTCATGCAAGGCTTTGGTGCTTCAAGAATGGCCCACTTGATTGTACCCTGTCTTTCCTTCACATTCCTGATGCTGTCCACACCAACTAAAGTTAATCTTGTCACATTTTTGTATTTCATTGTTATTTTATCTGTGAAGCTTTATGTAATTTTGACTGTTGTTTTGTAACCTCTCAGGCCATGCCTTAAAATAGGCATTTTCTTGTCTGGTGCACTTACCTAGTAAACAAAAACTAAATAAATTAACTTGTCCCGTACCAGCTCCCTCATCTGGTCAAAGTCTGCCTTCTGAAATCTAGGTCTTCAGCCTTTGATGAGGGCTTACTTGTCCCAAAGGTCACTAATTTTATTTCCCAGACTCCTGACATTAAGGATGACCCCTTTCCATCTTTCTCCTGACCCCTCTTACAGTTTCCTATTCCTTCTCCCTTATACTTCCCTAGTCTCTTTAATTTTTTTTTTTATTTTCATGCTGAAAGTAGGCTTTGTCAGCCTTCCATCACTGGATTTTTCCCCAACCTAACTGAAACTTCAACCTTACTGTTAACCACCTTGATGGTACTAGTCCCCCACCCCCATTCAAGGGGAGCCCTAGCTAGGTTCCCCACCCACTTTCCCCTTATCTGTGGTTCTTCTTGCCTCTGTCTCCCCAGCAGTCTGTCTAACTGTCCAATGAAGACATCAAACATCTGCCCCAGAGCACTGGACCCCTTGCTCATCAAGTGAAGGCCATCACCCTTGAAGAGCCTCCTGTCCCAGAAGTCCCCCAGTCCCACACAAAGTGGTACCCCTCCTCCTGACACCATACTTCCAACCACCACTTTAACTCCTCAATCTCTTCCTTCCTTCCTTCCTTACTCTGTCATTCCCAGTCTGCCTATTCCACACAGTGAGGACCTCAGAAAAGGCCTGGAAAGCTGAGTGTTCCTTCCAGCTGTCCCCCAACCCCTTAAGGATCCGCTTCACTGTCTCCACAGGCTGGTTCACCAGATCATTGGTACCCAAGTGTACCAGTACCCCCAGCTCCCCCTCCCTCTTCTCTATGCACCGGAAAGATGTGAGAGCATCCCACTCGCCTTCCACCCCATCCACCACCTTCTCTACTCCCCTAATCACTGAGTCTACAATCACTAAGACTCTGCAAACTGACTTTCCTTCTACCACCAAGTCATCCTGCCCTTTCCCCCAACTGACTCAGAGACACCCCCCCCCCCCGACAGAGTCAGGTACCTGAGCTTCCCCAAAGGGTACAAAGTGATTTGCTGCCTGAATGGTGTAAGATAGGTTGAAACTCTTGTGACTGCACTTAACACCCTTTTCCCTCCCCTTCCCCACCACCCTCCAGATCACCTGGGCCTGTGGTCCTCCTGGGGAGTGTGGGGCTGGGGGTGGACCCCAGCTGAGACAGTGCTACAGCTGAGATATCTCATCTCTTGCTTCTACTAGCTGAGCATGGAGCTCCACAAAGGTCTTGCAGATGGGGCAGTGCCTCCTCCACCAGAGTGTAACCGTGGAGCAAAGCACCCCACAGTCCCTGCAACTGACTGCCTCCCTGCTATACCTCATCTCTGTACTGATTCAATGATAACCCCTAGACCATTGTTAATAACTTGCTTTCCTCTATCTGCCTACTACCCTTAGACTAGAACTGAAAAGGTCTACACATATTATGGTCCCCTGCCACATTCTACAGCCTTTGTTCTAGTGATGCCCTCCCTGTTATTTAATGATCCATGGTCCCCTACTAGAATGGGTCAAGTTGCCTTTTCCCACTCAGCTCCCAGGTCCTAGAATTGTCTCCTTCCTCATGTCAGGTACTGGGATTCCCATAGTAATTTTAAATTGAAATTATCAAAGCACTGCCATGACTTACAGACATACAAAATTTGACAGCAGAAAAAGGCCTCACGGTCTACCAAATCTGCTCGGTTGTACAGTTAGCAGCCCTGATTTTGCAGCTGCCCCTCCCTCCCTTGGCCCCTCTCCCTTGAATTTCCCTCTTGTTCTGTCCCATTCCCTCTTGAATCCCCCCCACTGTTCTACTGGATACCACCTCTGCCAGCAGTGCATTCCACCCAGTCACCACCGTCTCTGTAAAAAAGTGTCTTCTCATCTCCCTCCTGAACCTCCCCCCCCCCACCAGTCTCATATCATGGCCTCAGGTGTCCTTCCCCTCCCTTAGTTTTAAAAGCCCCTTCGTACAAGACTTATTTAACCCTTTCATGTACTTAAAGGTTTCAATCATATTTCCCCTCTCCCTCCTCTCTTCCAGTAAGTGCATGTTCAATTCCCTCAGCCTACTCTCGTCTGGTAAGTCCCCCAGACATTTGATCATCTTTGTCACCCTGCGTTGCACACCCTCCAGTAACTTAATGTCTCTCTTCAGGTACGGATTCCAGAACTGCACGCAGTACTCTTGGTGTGGCCTAACAAGTGGTCTATACAATGGCAGACTCACTTCCCCCCCTCCTTGAGGATATACCCCTAGCAATACAACCCAGCATCCTGTTGGCCTTTGCAGCCACCTTTCTACATTGAGCTGAGTTGTTAATTGCCCCCGAAATGAGCAACACCAGATCCTTCTCCTCCTCAATCACAGCTAACTGCTCACCCCCAGATGGTAGCTCCTCCTTGGGTTTTTAGCCCCAAAATGCAGCACCTTGCATTTTTTGGCATTGAATCCCAGCTTAACTACCCCTACCTGTACTTGAACTATGTGTTACTTGCTCTTAAATTGAGTTCTGCATACAATGCTTAGTGTATGCTGACTTTTCTTGATTGTATTATTGCATTTGGTTATGTCAGCAGTTTTGCCGTGTAATCCTACCTGTTGCCTTGCTTTGTAACTCCTGGGCTGTTCCTGAAAAATGGGTATTTTACTTGCCTAGTTTACTTACCTAGTTAACAAAATCTAAATAAATAACAGTGCACATTAGCATGAAAACAAGGTCACTATGTAAGCAATAATACCCGACAGGGTGGGCATTATTGGGAAATACCAGACTGCCCAGGGGCGTAATGAGGCCAGATGCCACAGGCAGAGGGCCTTATAGCTCCTGGAAGGTCCAGTATTTCCCAATAATGCCCACCCTGGAGGGTATTATTGCCCTTAGAAAATGGCCCATCGGAGAATGTTACTCTGAGAAGAGGCACTTGGACCGGCTTTTATTTTTAGCTGAGCATCTATTGAAAAATAAATGCCCAGCTTGGAGCCTGTCTCAGCCAATCAGGTTTAAGAATTGATTGTTGCCATTTTCTAAACGCTGTATATTAGTCCTCATCTGCTTTCACTGCTTGTCTACACCTGGCATCATAATTGTTTACAATAGCATAATTGTTTCCACAGCAGCACATTGTGATGTCACACCTAAGCAGGGATTCTGACATCAGGTGTAGAAAAGCAACCACAGCAGATGTAGTCTAGAAGGCAGTGATCCTGTTTCCATGTCAGTATGTCTTGTTTAAATTAAATGGGGATGCTACTGTAAATATAGAAATTATACAAAATAATGACTTTTTTTCATTTTGTGTGTAACCTCAGGGGCTCATTAATTGGTCATGTTACAGAAGACACAGCCGGTGAAAATAATAACAGTAATAATGCAGTCAGACCTGATTAATCCCTGCCTCATTATTATGGAAACCTGATTAACAGGGAACCTCTGAAACTTGATTTTTTTCCACATTAGTTGCCTCTTTAATATGGAAACCTCTGGTTCTGATGTAATACCCGAAAAGTATAGGGGGTTCCCCAGTAACCCTCAATGTCCCCAGCAGATGTCTAGGTGCCCCAGTGGTAGGTGGCAAGGGTGGAGGGGCCAAACACAGTCAGGAGCCCCTTAAAAGTTAACTGCATGCCTGCAGTTTTAAAATGTTTTTTTTTCTTGCTTGTTCCCTGCAGTCTGCCCAGCTGCGGTACAAGCCCGTGCCATCTCGAGCCCTCCTCACACTGGGTAGCTGCTTGCCTCACTGGTCGCTAGGGACTTGGTGTCCCAAATGGCAGGGAGGGCTCTGTAGTGGCCGGTAATGGCCATTTTTAAAAATTGTTTGGTGGCCAGTGGGCAGTGTGGTTAGGAGAGCACTCTCAGGTACCCCAACAAGAAAAGTAAAGTTCTGTGGCCAGAGAAGGGAGAGAGGGGATGTAGAAAAATAGGAGTAATGGGTAAAGTGTGCCTGCAGTCCTCCTCTTGTCCCTGCATGTCAGTCCATCAGTCCGGCAGTGTTGCAGCAGCTCCCTGAAGTGGTGGCGGGTTCCTGAAATAAGCAGCAGTCGATGGGCTGCAGGATCCATAGTGTGGGCTCTGTACAGCCCACCCCATTTTTTATTTTATTTAAAAATTTTAAAGTTAAGTTCCATCCCTTGTCAGCGGCGCCCACAAGCAGGGATGCATCTCAGTAGTCAGCATTGGGTCAGCCAGTAGAGAGAACGTCTGAAGCAACAAGGCCCCATTGTCAGCTTCTCCAGTGCCTGAAGAGGAGGACTGCCCACAGCAAGTGCTCCCAACCTCCTCCTTTCAGTTCTTCTTCCCCGGGCTGGATGGTGTGTCAGTGGCAGCACCAACTGGCAGGTGCTGACCACTTGAATCGATTAAATAAATAAATTAAATAAAAAGTTATTTCCATGCCAGAAGGTGCATAACAGGACAGCTATGAGTGGGGCAGAGCAAGGGCACCAGAGTAAGGGAACCGCCTGAGGGCAGGTTTATTCAAATATACTGAAATTAAGCTTCAGCAGAGGAGCAATAGAGCAGGGGTGGCCCCTATTTAAATTAAGTTCCCAGGAGGCAGAGCATGATGTGGGACAGGCCCAGAATAAATGAATACATTAATTTAAAAGGCAAAACTGCTGCCAGGGGCAGGGCAAAGCCCCAGCATTTTAGGCAGGCTAGCCAATTGGGCTAATGGACAGGGCTAGTTAGCCCAAGAGCTTTATTCATTTGCAATAATAAATTAAAAGGGCAACTCAGGGTATGGAGGGCCCCATTTAAAATGGTAGCCCAGATAGCCAGGTGGGCTAGTGAATTAGGGACAAGGTAGCCCAAAAGCTTTCTTTGAAGAGTGCACAATTCTGCTATTTTAAAATTGCACTCAGGTATCAGCTTCAACCAGCAGCAAGGGAAGGGGAGTGGGTACATGGTTAGCCACCCCAGCAGTGTAGTACCCTCAGCCCAAGCCAAGGGCTATTAACCAGTATAACTGCCCCACTAGCCCCGAGGTCAGAGATGGACAGTTAGCGAGAGACCTTTAACATGCCAGCTAGCTAGGTTACCCACAGCCATAGGGTAATCCTCCTGTTAGGCTCATTTGAACCCAGTTGCCTGTGGGAGGAGGTCATACCCCAGGGTCCCCTTGTAGCTAGTTATGTAGCATTGAACAGGTTTTCCCCTTGCATTGCCTTTCTAGAGTTCCTGCTGGAGAAAAAGTTTCTGTGGAACATTTTGAAAGTGAAGTACTAAACTGTGTGTGAATTGTGAAAAAGCCAAAACCTTTTATTGACATTCAGACCGCGTTTAAAGGGACAGCATCTGAACGTAACAGTATAACTGCCTTTCTGCTCAAAGTTTGCCTTGGTTATTTCAAAGGGCTGTTGGATTAACCTTGAATTTTCCCTGCATGTACTAAAGTGCCCTTTCTGTTTGAATATGCCTTGTTTGCTCCGAAGACTGTTGGATCGACCCCGTACTTGCCCTTCTTGTCAGGAACTGCCCTGCATGCCACTGAACTGCCTGCTCATTCAAGAATCACTTTGCCAAATGCCAATTCTTCCTTCTGGCTATTGCTCAATTTCAGGCTGTCACTAGCAGAGACCAGCCAGAGATTGTGACCGCCATTCCTTCTTCAGACAAGTTGGGGGTGGTGACTAGCATAGGAATAGTGTAGCTAGCTCCCTGTCACTTGCTCTTTTTCCAGCTCTTCAGGCCATTCTCTCCCCAACAGTATTAGGTAGTGCAGGGAACTACCCTGGTTCACAGATAGGGATACAACATTCAGTGGGGTGGGGTTTTTGTTGCAAGTATCCAGCCTTTCCAGAGGCTCTCTAGTGAAGATGTCTCAGCTATTCAGACGTTCCAGTTTCCTGGGATCCTGCTTCAGCTTAGAGGTCTTCAGAAAATGTTGTCTACATCTTATTTTCCCTGGGATCCCACTTCAGCCCAGAGGTCTTCATCTTGTGTTCCCTGAGATCCTGCTTCAGCCCAGAGGTCTTCAGCCAGCTTTGTCTGTATCTTGTTTTCCCTGGGATCCTGTTTCAGCCCAGAGGTCTTCAGCCAGTTTCATCTGCATCTCATTTTCCCTGGGATCCTGCTTCAGCCCGGAGGTCTTCGGCAAGTTTTGTCTATATCTCATTTCCCTGGGGTCCTTCATTGGCCAGGGGGCTGCACAGTTGCTTGGGCTCTTGTTCGCCAGCTTTTCTGCATCTCGTTTTCCCTGTAGTCCCATTTCAGCCAGGAGGCTTTACCATTGTTTGGGGCTCTTGTTCATTTTAGCTCTTTCCTCTCATTCCTCCCAGCTTAGCTACGCTGGCACAATGAAGTGCACTGGTGGCCATCATTCTTGATCCTTGATGAACACTGTGCTCTGACTTTTGGTCTCTGCTAGTCATACTGTTATAGTGAACTAGAATAATAGAATGATAGAGTGATAGCATTATTGAATTATAGAAGTATAGAGAATAGAGTTGTGGAGTATAAGGCTATCGTTGAGTATAGAGAATAGAGTTGTAGAGTATAAGGCTATCGTTCAGTATAGAGAATAGAGTTGTAGAGTATAAGGCTATCGTAGAGTATAGAGAATAGAGTTGTAGACAATAAGGCTATCATAAAGTATTAGAGGATAGAGTCATAGAGTATAAGATTACCATATAGAGAGTAGAGTTATATAGTATACAACTGTATAATTGCCTATCCTCTTTAGTGCTTTGCACCCAGTAAACTAGTTCCATACATTACAGAGTATAAGATTATCATATAGAAAATAGAGTTATATAGTATACAGTTGCATAACTGCCTATCCTCTTTAGTGCTTTGCACCCAGTAAACTGCTTCCGTTCTCCGAGTTTGTCTCCTGCCTCTCCTTATCCAAGCACTGCTACACCTTTAGCGAATAAGAACCAGTGTTTTACACTGACTCCGAATTCTGTGTTCAGAGTACTGAGACTATTATCCCCATTCATTTAGATCTGAATAATCCAGTGCAGGTGTTAATGAAAATGTTAATGGCAGCCGTCCCACTGGCGCAGCAGTTGGATTTCTGCTTGCGACCCCAGCGACCCGAGTTCAAAAGCAAGCCCAGGAGCTGGAGTGCCAGCCGGGGGGAGGAGGCTTGAGTGTCCCAAGGACAGCTAGCCATCTCTGGGGGGGAAGGGGGATTCAGGACTCGGCACATGTCTGGCCTCAGGTGGAAACCCGAGTTATGGCAAGTCTAAATCAGGGACAGGGGTGGCATGCTGGATGTCGGCACTTCGCGCCTTGATGTCAGGGCACACAGCATGCCTAGAAATACTTGAAAACACCCTGTAGTACCACCGGTACAGCTTTCTCTGACACCTTGGAAATGAATGCCAGCTGGGCAGGTTGTTGGAAATGGGTGAGATGTCCTGATTCAATGTGGACTTTTTTTTTTAAATGTGCAGAACTAAAGCTGTTTTAAAAGAGATGGGGACACCAACCCAGTGGCACTGAGGGTTGAGGCGTTGGACACCACACCTAGCGTCATGCCAACTACCTGGGGTCAGGAGCGACTTTGGGTTGCTGGGGGTCGGCAGAGGAGGGAGAGGATTGAGCGTGTGTTGAACTGCTCTCCTTTCCCAGGGATGGAGGGTTTGACATCCTGCTCCATGGCTGTTCCCTGGTGGAGGCCAGGTGGTGGTGATGGAGTGTGGGGAGACACAGGAGTGCAGTTATGTGGTGTGCTTGCGCCTCCTTATGCATATGCCCATGCCGCAGGGGAGGAGGGAGGAACAGAATACCAGAAAAGAGGGAAACTGTGGGCTTAAGAGAAGCCCTGCCAACCAACCAATGTCCCACTCCACCACCAGATTGCCTGATCAGCCCCTATCTGGATTGTTGTACTGGGTGGGGGGAGGATGGCCCTCCCCTTCCCTGGCCCCACCATGGGGGGAATCTGTGGGGGATACGGGGGGGACCTCGGTCACACCGGGGGGGGAGTGGTGAATGGTCACAGGTGGAAGGCAGGGGCTGAGAGTCCTGCCCACAGTCCCGTGAGGAGGAAAGAAAAAAGAGATGGGGAAAATAATAGTGAATAAGGAGGAGTTAATGAGGCTGCCAGTAAGTGGAATTAAAATAATGAAAATAACTTTTGATTAATCAGGTTTGGGCAGGATCAAGAGGAGATGACTTTAAACCAGAGTTTTTCAACATAATGAGTATAATGGTTTCAGTATGAACATTAAAGAATGAAAAAGTTGAGGCACAGATGTCAACTGGATCCACAGGTTCCAAAGTTAAGCAGGTTATTGGCTGAGGACTGTTCTCACCTTGCCATCGAAGAAATCTTGTAGGTCCTGTGTGGTAGGTGGCCAAGTGAGTGTGTTTACTGTTTGAAGAAGTGTCACTGGTTTTCTGTTTGGGTAGTTATCAGTAGGCATAGGCTACTTGATGGCTAGCTGAGTCAGGTAGTTTGAGTATCAGCTATTTTGGACCAGGTAGGGTAGTTCAGATAACATACTACCCTACCAGACGTAACAGTGTAACAGTGTACTTCTCGGGTCAGATAGTTTTGATACGGGCAATGAGTAAATGGAAACTGGCATTACAGGGCAGCATGAGGCAGGCTGGAAACAGGCATTAAAGGGCAGCCTGTGAGGTCCTTCATGAACTTACAGCAAGAATAGGAGCACTTGACACTGGGCTGATAGCCCGACTGGTCAGTGGTATATGTGCTCTGTCAGCTGTGGGCCCATGTCATGCAGATTGCAGCTGGCAGCAGTCTGGTGTGGAAGCAGCTCTGTTTCCATGGTCTGGTGCTGCTCTGTAGTCTGCAGCTAAATTGTGGGGATCATTTAACTAAAAGTTGAATAAGAAAAATCATAAAATGAAAATAAAACCTCCATGAAGGAGCAAAGGGAGTGGGGGTCGGAGTTGAGGACTGAAACAATCTCAGGGAGAGGGGAATTGGGGATCAGTCTCAACCAAGGAGGTGGATGGTGTGATGCTGGGGAGAGAAAAGAGAAGGAGTAAAGGGGGGACACAAACACAGAAGGCAAGAAACTGGCATCTGGTTTGAAAAAGTATTACTGTTTGTCAGGTGCCCTGAGCCCTGTCATTTATTACTGTGACATAGCTATACTGTGTGTCTTTTTGCAGCATAGTGAAAGCCATTTAGGCTGTATTGCACTATTTGTTAGGTGCCCCGAGCCCTGTCATTTCTTACTGTGACATAGCTACTCTGTGTATCTCTACAACAGTTAGTGAAACAATATCCATCCCTTTCAAGGCTGTGTCTACTATGTCTCATACTTCCCAGTCTAAATCTACTAAAAGGAAGCACAGTGCTGCTGCACGTGCAACTGTTCATGATATGGACAATATAAATCATACCACTAATGAAGAACATAGTGACAATAATAATAACATCACCAGGACTGGCACTAAATGTCCTCCTGAACAGAAGGAGAAAGGGGGTGGCTCAGAGGAAATATGAGGACTTACTTCTTCACAGAGAGAATGGTGGATGCATGGAACAGCTTACCAGTGCAGGTGGTGGGGGCAGAAAAGGTGACATGGTTCAAGAACACTTGGGATAGACACAGAAGGATCTTATCAGTGGGGGTGGGAGACCTGAGACTGAATAGGGTCTATGGCAACAGTACAGGTAGTAAAAATAGGGCAGATAAGGTGGCCCATCAGGTCTTTATCTGCCGACAGATTTTATGATTCTATGTTTCTGAACAAAAAAAGCATTTTATCAATGAAATGATAGTAGAATTTTGGAAAGAACTGACTGGAGTTACCCGTAGAGGTACTGAACATTTTGCCACATGTGCCAAGATACTTCTAGCTGCTGAATCAGCATGAAAGGAGGCATCTTCCTCAAATATAAGCTCAGTTGTTGAGGCAGGGAATGCTGATAGAGATGGTGGTGATAGCAGGGACTGGGAATGGAATAGCCCAAGCTATGTCCCACATGATGAATACAGCATTTCCAGTTCTTCTGAATTTTGTGGTGATGAGGTCTGTAGTTTCAATGAGGGGGTAAGAGAGGATGCTGCTGGAAGGCATGAAAGGGAAATGCAGAAAAAAGTCATATGCTAAACGTAACACTAAGAAGATGAGCATGAATGAGAACAATTAATCTCAACAAGGAAATGGCAGTGTAGGGTTTCCTCCAGGTCCCTTGACTGTACAAGAAATAATGCCAGGCACCATGGCACAAAGCAAAAAAGGTAAATCTTTAGTGTGGGATTTACTTTATATTGACCCTGAAGACAACTCTTAAGCTGTATGCAGTCTGTGCAAAAAGAGCATCATTCGTGGTGACAAAGCAGCAAATTTTGCAACATCAATAATGATGCAACATGCAAAGGCAAAACACCCAATTGAGTGGGGCGGGGCAGGGCAAGGGGCAATGTGGTTGGTATAGGTGGTAGTGGAGGTGGTGGTGGCGGTGACCATAGTGACAATGGACTGGAAGCAGGAACTGACATTGAATCACTTGTTGTGTCCTTGCAGTCTTCCTAGACAAACATAGATTGTTTTCTTCTGAAACCATAAAGTACTGCAAAATTCCAGAGTAGTACTCCACATGAAAAAGGTGTGAAAAATACACTCATCATTCTTGTCAACAAACAAATAAAAAAAGCCATGCGAGGACATCAAAATTTACCCACAAGTGTCCAACATGCCAGCTGTTAAATAGAGCCATTGCAGAACTGTTGGTTGATTGTCAACTCCCTTTTGCTTTTGTTGCCCAAAAAGGTTTCCTGAAGTTCATGAACCAAACTGAATCATGATACACCGTTCCCTATCAAACATATTTCTTGAGGTGTCAGCATGGCTCAGTTGGTAGCACATCCGCCTCTGGACCAGAATGTCATAGGTTCTCGTCCCACACCGGGATTGGACGTGCACCTAAAAATTGCTGGCATCCAAATGCAGTATTGGGGGGTGCTGTACTGCTGGGGTGTGCTGTCCTTTGGATGAGATGTTAAACCAAAGTCCCTTCTGCCCATCCAGGTGTTGTCCTGGTGGGTGTCCAGGTGGAAGTAAAAGAACCCAGGGCACTCTTTGCAAAGAGTAGGGAACATTCCCGGTGTCCTGGCCAACATTCCCCTTCCCATAAACCGGTTCATGCAATTATCCAGGCTGTGTGTGGGTGATGATGTGTGATATGGCCACCACCACACATTTAGTCACTTCACTACCTGTCTAGCATTGCTTGTAAAGCGCTTTGGATGTATAAAAAGTGCTATATAAATGCTGATTCTTCTTCTTCTTCTTCTTCTTCTTGAAAAAGGCTGTTCCACAGTTATATGACTTGGTGTGTACTGGTATGCTATCGCCACAGTGATAGCTTTACAGCGATGTCATCAACAGCAACAACATTGACACATCACTGTAAAGTCTGCTTGGGACCACGACTTTCCAGGATTTTGCACCCCCCCTTCCTGAACCAGCTCTGACTCAGAGCTGACTATATTAAATCACAGGGGGGGTGCAGAAAAGCAGACCCTCACAAAAAACACTCTATTTTTCTGATGGCATAATGTCAACCACAATTGTGGTAGAAATGCAGTAGGTGCTGTAACGGTGAGTCAACATATTTACGCCAGACTGGTGTTGTAGATCCATGTGTACTGCAGTCATTAAGCAATTGAAATTCTCTGAGGTGAAATAGGTTCACATGACCACAGATATATGGACCATCAACCAAATAATTGACTACATTTGTTATAGCTCATTGGGCAAGTTTTCAGTCAGAAAGTAATAATACCCACTGTACCATAAGCAGTAGGAAGCAGGCTGTATTATGGGTCATCACTTTTGAGGAAAACTACACTGCTGTAAGTATTTTGCAGGAGCTGCAAAATCAATTCCAGAAATGGCTTACTCTGTATTCCTTATCTCCAGGGTTCATAGTGTCAGATAATGGTGCCATAGTCAAAGCTGTTAAAGATGGCAACTATCAACACATGCCTTGTTTTTCACATTGCTTAAATCTTCTCATCCATAGTTTCTTAATTGAAACAGGAATGTTGAAAAACTGTTAGGTCTTGCTAGGAAATTATGTGGGCATTTCAGCCACTCTGTGAAAGCACAAAAAATCCTGAAGTGGCCGCAGAGCTCAAACAACTTACCACTGCAGTCATTAAAGCAGGAAGTTCCAACCCGCTGAATTCAACATTTTACATGTTGGGAAGGCTTCTTGAATAGAAAAAGCTGCATATGACTACACCATACAGAATCAAAAAGGTAAAGTAGACATCATGCTCAGTTCCAGCAGCTGGACTCTACTGGAGTCTTTGGTCACCTTACTGGACCCATTTGAATCTGCCACACATGATGTCAGTGCGGACAGTGCAACTCTGAATCAAATTCTTCCTCAGATTAGATTTCTTCACATTTTCCTTGATGACATAGAGAAAGACTTTGTCAAAAGAAAACACCACTGCTGTTATGTTGGCAGATGACTTGAGTCTTAGACTGTCGACTTATCAGAGAATAAATGTCATGTTTAAGAATGACACCTATGTGTTGGCTATGTTGCTAGATCCCCGCTTTAAGGGGAACATTGAAGTCATCCTTCCTGTAGGGGAAGACATTAAGTATTGGAGAGATCTTCTGCTAACCAAATGTGACATTGCCCCACCAACATCATTAACTGATGTACAGCAGTCAAGCCCTGCTGAACCATCAGAGTGCATCTCTGGTGCACACAACAGCACATCTATAAATTCTTCACACTCACCAGTGTCATCAGTGAGGGAAAGGACATCTACAGCTACTTCTTGGGCATCCTATGTTCAGTGTCAGAAAGGCAAATTACTTCTGAGTTGCCTGCAACAACATGGACTAGTATCCTGTAAAGGATGTGCAGGTGGTTCATCTGCCAGACTGGTAATTGTCTCACACAGCACAATGATCCTGGAATATTTTTCAGACCATACTGTGATTCATCCTGAGGAAGATACATTACTCTACTAGAAACAAAAGAGAACAATATGGCCAGATCTAGCAAACCTTACAAGAATGTACCTCAGTGGTCCACCTTCAAGTGTATATTCAGAATGCATATTTAGTGTAGCTGGAGGAATAATCACAGACAAAAAATACACTGCTAAGTCCTGTAAATGTGGACGGGCTTACATTTATCAAAATGAATGCTGACAATTTCCCAGTTTTTCCAAACACCGAATTATGTGATTCTGACCCCAAACATGAACAACAGCTGCAAACAGAGTTACTGAATATGATGATGAGGTTGTGTATGAAACAAATAGAACCATCACCACTGCCACCATGCAAGCCACATGCCACACTACTCTTAGTTTTCTTTTGTTAATCATCAGTCTTACATTATGTAAGTTTGATGCCCATCATGTGTATAACTTTTGGAAAGAGCAGCAGCCTCACTCAGAACAGCTGCACCTCTTGTACCTACCTCAGCAATGCCCACCATGGGTATAATTTTTGAAAACTGAAGCAGGCTCAATCAGAGCAGCCACATCTCTCGTACCTGCCTCAGCAATGCCCACCATGAGTATAAATTTTGGAAGCAGCAGTAGGCTTAATCAGAGCAGTTGCACCTCTCATACCTACCTCAGCAATGCCAGTCATGGGTGTAATTTTTGGAAACAGCAACAGGTTCACTCACAGTAGCTGCACTTCTTGTACCTGACTCAGCAATGTCTGCCATGGATATCATTTTTGGAAACAGCAGCAGGCTCACAAAGAGCAGCTGCACCTCTCATACCTGCCTCAGCAATGTCCACCATGGGCACCTAACAAACAGTGTAATAGTCAAAAATATTCTTTCACATGATTTTTGTTATGGTCAGGGTCAGGTACCAGGGTAGTTGAATGAATCGAGTGGTAACTACGTGACCCAAACCAACTACTCATTTCTCATCAGGTATTTTTAGGGTAATTTTCTGTAGTTAATAGGTACCCATGGGTAGTTCTGAGGATTGGGTATTTTAGTACTGTCCATGTCTCGTTATCAATTCTTCATTGTAGTTTTTTTTTTTTTGCTTCCTTTAATAGATGATTATATTTTTTAAGTCTTCATAAATAATTCATGAAAGACAGCGGAGCTGTGCTTCAGCCATTTTCTCTGTAGTTGTCTGTGTTTCCTCCCCCCCCCCAAGAGAAGACTGACTGGGGGAAAACCAAGGGTTTGGGGGATGGGTTAAAACCTGATCTAGGGTGAATGAGTTTATCCAGAACAGAAGTTAAAGCGTTGTTAAACAGTTTTGTCAAAGCCTCAGGACATTTCATGAATTGCAATTCACTGAGAAGGTCAGTTAGAATGGAACTAAAGTTAAGCTGATTTACTGTACTAAAGGGACATCTAATCCGAGGGGTTTCCAGATTGTAATTAGCAGATGTGAAGAAACTAAATGCAATAAAATGGAAAAGTGACTTTGTATGGTTAAACATTGCTATCGGGAGATTATATGCCTCTATTAATCATGAACTGGTTCTACACACTGTTGAAAAAAATATTGCTTAGTTATAACTTTAGAGGAATCATAGAATTGGAATTTTGGAAGATATGACTCGAGTTTGTCTTAAAGCATGAATACTTTGCCTTCAATAACAAATATTATTACCAATGTAGTAGAACAGTGATAGGAACAGCCTTAGTGCCTTCTAACGCATATATTGTGCCTGGCTGGATAGAGCAAGAATTCATAATATTCATATTATCCCCCACAAACCTATTTTATTTAATTTTTTATCCTTGTAGGCTGATAAGCATAAATGCCCATTTTCACCAGCGACAAGTGACATTTAGAAAGGATATTTTTATTTGGCAATGTTATACAGTATATATGACATTTTCTCTTTATGGAATGGGAGTATAGCAAAAGCAATGCAGTTCCCTGAATGGCTGAATGAGAATACACGGGGGTTAAAATTTACGTTAATGTTAATATTTATTTATGTATTAGGATCTTGGATTTACACCTCATTTATATAGGTTCCACATCACAAGAGAATACACATAGGCCCAGATATTCAAAGGGGTTGCGCCTGCCGCAACAGAGTTGCCCCGGCGCAACTCCGCATTGTACCCCAGTGGGATATTGGAAAGGCTGTCCGGCACAGCACAAATCCTGATGCACTGGGGCACAATGTAATCATATGCAGCGCAGATGCAGGGGGCATGCCCATGCACATGCAGCACATCCCAATATTCAGCTCGAGATGTGTGGCGCATATGTTGGCACAGTCCTGCAGTGCACCACATAGGGGGGCTCAAAGTTGAGCCCTTGC
The DNA here is from genome assembly GCA_016271365.2 of Neoceratodus forsteri. NCBI lineage: Eukaryota > Metazoa > Chordata > Ceratodontiformes > Ceratodontidae > Neoceratodus > Neoceratodus forsteri. Next base: position 1,406,317,912 of record CM028130.1, on the reverse strand, counting down.
AGATTAGGAACAGCTCCCGGCCACCCACAGGTGGGCTGCAGTATTGCAGGGTGCAACATTGCAGCCCAGCCATGGGTGACCACCTGCCTACCCAGAACACCGTCTGCATGCACACACCGAACCCTGGTGGGCAGGTGGAACCCCCCTGCCCATAGCTGTGATCACATGGTATATGTTTAAAAATAAATCCCTGGTAGTCTAGTGGCTCCCCAGTCCCCGATTCCCTGATAAATATAATACATGACCATCCCTGGTGGTCTAGTGGTTCCCCCTCCCGCCTGAGTCCCTGATTCCCCGATATATGTAAATATGACCATCCCTGGTGGTCTAGTGGAAGGAACCCCCCCACCTGTAACCGTGATTGCAGTAAGCCTCTGTAAATAAATGTCTGGTGATCCAGTGGCACTCCCCCCCAGCTAAATGGGGCAAGGCCATCAAAAAGTGGAGGGTGATGAGTACCAATGCCCGTAGTCTGTGTAACAAGCTCCCTGAACTAGTGGTCTTGATGGAACAGGGTTGCCTGGGTATCGTGGCAGTCATAGAAACATGGCACACAGAGAACCATGACTGGGATGTCAACATACCAGGATACACAATCTACAGGAGGGACAGGGAAGGTAAAAGAGGAGGAGGAGTAGCTCTCTATGTAAAGGAAGAGGACAAAGCAACAGAACTAAAGAGTAAACAGGGAACAGATGAGACTCTCTGGGTCACCCTGGAGACAGGAAATGGCACCACAATCCACATGGGGGTTGTATACAGACCCCCATCTCAGGGGGAGGGAACTGACAAGGAAATGATAGAAGGCTTCCTTAGAATGGCAAAAAAAAGGGGAGATATTGTTGACAGGGGGACCTGAATATGCCAGATGTTAACTGGAGCACCTTTGCTGCAGGCACATCCAAGAGCAGAGTCATTCTTGATGCCCTACAGGGGGCATGCCTCAGGCAGCTAGTATTGGAACCCACTCGGGAGGGAGCAGTCTTAGACCTGGTACTCTCAAATGGGGACGGAGAAAGAATCTCAGATTTAGAAGTGGGTAGCCATCTGGGAACAAGCGACCACCAAACCGTATGGTTCATGAGTAACACAGCCATACAATCAAGCCATACAAAAGCAAGAGTACTGGACTTTAGGATGGCTGACTTTGGGAAAATGAGAGAGTGCCTCAGAAAAGCACTAGCAAACAGGCAAGAAGGAGGGGTGGAGGAACAATGGGGAGTAATCAAAACAGCTATCACAGAGGCAACAAGCCTTTGTGTAAAGCAAATCAACAAAACACAACAAAGGAAAAAATCACTATGGTTCTCAAAAGAGGTGGCAGGGAAGGTTAAGGAGAAAATGATAGCATTCAGGAAATATAAGGAAACACAGAAGGAGCAGGACAGATAACTTTATCAGTTAAAGCAGAAAGAGGCTGGGAAGGCAGTCAGAATAGCAAAGGCCCAAACCGAGGAAAGGATAGCCAACTCTGTTAAGAAGGGGGATAAGACCTTTATAGGTACATTAGGGAGTGAAGAAAGACCAAAGGAGGGATACTGAGGCTTAATAAAGGGAGGGAATGTGGGTAGAGGTGACAGTGGAAAAGCAGGATACTGAACAAATATTTCTGCTCAGTATTCACAAAGGAAGAGGAGGGAGGTACCTAAACCAAACAAGAGAAACACTCTGAAGACGGGGGTCGATACCAGTCCATTTACAGAAGAAAGGGTTCTGAAAGAACTAATAAAATTGAAGGTGGACAAAGCAATGGGGCCTGATGGGATTCACCCAAGAATTCTAAAAGAACTAAGGGTAGAACTAATGACACCGCTGACTACTCTTTTTAACAAATCATGGGAGGATGGGGTGGTACCTGAGGACTGGAGGAGGGCGGATGTTATTCCTCTTCACAAAAGTGGGAGCAGGACAGAGGCAGGAAACTACAGACCAGTTAGTTTGACCTCAGTGGTAGGGAAAATAATAGAATCACTTCTGAAGGAAAGAATTGTTGAGTACCTAGAGGCCAGTGGGGCACAGGACCCAAGGCAGCATGGATTCATGAAGGGAAGGTCGTGTCAGACGAATCTAATAGATTTCTCTGACTGGGTGACCAATGTAGTAGACCAGGGAGGGCTGTGGACATGGCTTACCTAGATTTTAGCAAGGCATTTGATACAGTCCCACACAAAAGATTAATACACAAGTTAGCCAGCCTTGGAGTGGGTCCCAAGGTGGTAGCCTGGATAAAAAAATTGGCTAGACAACAGGACGCAAAGGGTAGTAGTAAATGGAGTCCACAGTGAAGAAAGGAGGGTAACTAGTGGGGTACCGCAAGGTTCAGTACTGGGACCGGTCCTTTTTAATGTCTTTATAAGTGACATTGCAGAGGAACTGGAAGGAAAAGTATGTCTCTTTGCAGACGACACAAAGATCTGCAACAGGGTTAATACACCAGATGGAGTGGAAAGGATGAGAAGGGACTTGGCAAGGTTGGAGGAATGGTCAAATGTATGGCAGCTCAGATTCAATGCAAAGAAGTGCAAGGTAATGCACATGGGAAACAAAAACCCAGGGGAAGAGTACACAATGGGGGGGTGAGATACTGACAACAGTAAAAATGGAAAGGGACCTGGGGGTAATTATATCAGATGACCTAAAGGTGGGCATTTTTGTAACCCCCGGACTCCTGCCTTTTTAGCAAAATGACAGGTGGCATACTGTTGAAGCTGACAGCAGTACCTGGTGGGGAACGGGTTCGGGGAGGATCAGGTTACTCGGCACAGGGGACCTAGGTTTGGCTACTCTGCACAGGGGCACCCAAGTAAATCCAAACACAGGAAGCAATAACTTTAATATCCAGAACCAGGAATGGGATTCTACAGTGTGGCTTTTATTCACATCCAAGCTGAACAAACAAAGCATAGATGGACCCCCACGGGGCTATATTCCTGGTAATGCAGATTAGAGACAACAGAACCACTTCTTCACTATTTCCAGCCCTCAGGCTCAGAACCCACCAGACACACAGCCCGGACTTGCACGCAGCTTTGGGTACCCAGCCCGACTTGTACACTAGTTGGGTTTTCCCCACTGTCCCGGCTCCCCCGCCGGCCACTTGATCCGTGGTCCATTTTGGGAAATGAACCAGTTTTCCTATTGTGGCTCCCTAAACCACCTTAGAGCCTTCAACTCCTAGAGGGAATTTTCCTTCCAATCTCACATCTGGATACTTCCCTCATCACTGGCCAAGTGCATGAGGCAAAGTAGAAATCCACGGAGCAAATCCGTAGAGATGGACCTAGTCACTAAAGATGGGGGGGTCTCCCACCTCCAGCTCCCACAGTCCATACCCGGCCATTTCTCTGGAAACTATACAACTCTTTTCTGAAAGCTTGGCAATGTAGATTACTGGGTAGACATATGTCACATCTCATCTACATGTCTTGACTTCCCACAAGTGCTGGACTTGAACATACTTTTACTTTTTGGCTAAGCCTATTACTCTAGGCCTCCCTCTATTTCAGTAGTCCAATCCCCACTATCACACAAGTCCCAGGGTGAAAAACATAGGCCCTTTAGAAAGAGCAGACACTCACCCTCCGGTTGCAGGTGCCCCACAGGCGATTCACTTCTTGTTTCCCAAAAAACTCTTGAACAAATAGGCAGCTTCTCCACTAGTAGCAGAACCCAGGGGGCTGCTCCTGGAATATGCAGAAAACCCTTTCTTGCCCCCATCCCAGGAGGGAGGGGGCACTGAGACCCGAATCAGTGGTCTCCACCACTTACAAACTGCTTCTGTGTCTCTCTTTTGGTGGAAACACACACCTTTTTTTATTAAATGGTAGCCCTACAGTATGTCAGGGCTGAGGCTCCACAAGCCTACACAGAGCTGCTGTGCTGCTCTCTCAGCAAGTTCCAACTCCAACTGACCTACAGACTACTGTTCAAACCTCCCAACACTCTATTCCAACTCCCTGCTGCAGATTCCTTTGTGGTTCATGCAGCTGCGATAGTTCTATGGTGATGTCATCCCTCAGTCTCAGCAGAGACTGAGAACAGAGTGAGACATTGTGAAACCCATTTAACTGGAGTTTCACAAGCTGCCTTCCCTGCCTACCACTAGGTCTTACTGGGATTCTAGTAACCCTGGGTAACAAGGGGGTTACACAAGCAATGTGAGAAGGCAGTAAGGAAGGCTGGGGGGATACTGGGATGCATAGGGAGAGGCATCAATAGCAGAAAACAGGAAGTTGTTATCGCTCTGTACAGACAGTTGGTGAGACCCTATGTGGAGTACTGTGTGCAGTTCTGGAGACCCCATCTGTGCAAAGACATAGACAGAGTGGAGGCTGTCCAGAGGAGGGCAACCAAAATGGTGCAGGGTCTGCACCAGAAGACATACGAAGAAAGACTAAAGGAGCTTAATATGTATACCATTGAGGAAAGGAGGGAGAGAGGGGCTATGATAGAAACTTTCAAGTACCTCAAGGGAATCAACAAAGTCCAAGAGGGTGGCATCTTTCAGAAAAAGAGATGTGCAAGAACAAGGGGGCACAATTTGAAGATGGGGGGGCGGCTCAACGGTACTGTGAGGAAGTATTTTTTCACAGAGAGGGTTGTGGATGGATGGAACAGCCTCCCTGAAGAAGTCGTGGAGTCAAGAACAGTGGGGGAGTTTAAGAATGCATGGGACATACATAAGGCGGTCGTAGTGGGGGGTAGGAGGAATTAAGCTGTTGGTTAACTAGGATCTGCAGCTTATCTGTTAGGTAGGAAAATGGACAGACTAGGTGGGCCAAGCAGTCCTTAACCGCCATCATATTTTATGTTTCTATGCCCTGCAAGCCCATTGGTCCACACTGGGGTCAGAGTTGTTGGTGAAAATGACTGCATCATCAGCATATAGCAATAAACGGTCTTGGCAGGAGCTAGGTATTCTGTTCATAAAGATACCGAATAGAAGGGGTCACAGAATGGACCCTTGAGGGAAGCCGGACAGGACCGCATGACTATCTGAGAGGTGGTTGCTAATCCTTACCTGTTGAGAGCAGTCTTAAAGGTAACATTTGGACCAGGACAAGGTGTCCATGGATAGGCCTGCTTTCAATAACAGGGTGAGCAGAAGAGCATGGCTCACTGTATCAAAAGCCTTGGATAGGCCTATGAATGCTGCATCAAGATAGCCTTGGTCAAGGGACTCATGAATGTAGGCCATGAGTGTTGTGGTGGTGCTGTGACCCCTTCTGAAACCATGTTGTTGTGGACATTGCAGTTGGTACTTTTCAAGGTAGTCGACAAGTTGGTCTGCAACAACATGTTCTTAGGCTTTTGAGAGGAGGGGGAGGATGAAGATAGGCCTGTAGTTCCCGTGGTATGCCCTATCACCACTTTTGTGAACGTGGTCACCAGCACTGATTTCCACTTGTTGGGGAATTGTGATAGCCTCAGTGAGAAATTAATAATTGGGGTAAGTGGTGATAGAATTTCCTCCAGTGTTAGGGCAATAAGCTTCTGGTCCAGAGAGTCTCCACTGAACTTGGATTTACCAAGGACTTTTAGGAAATTTTTCCTGGCTTTGTTGACAGTGATTATTTTGAAATAGAAGGGGGGGGGGTGAGAGTGTGACTGGCTGTCATCATTGTCCTTCTCTAAGGAGGAGGAGTCAGTGAAGAAGTCAGGAGATAGGACACCACTGAGATCAGTAAAAGCCATATTAAAAGTGTTGGCAATGGTTACAAGGTCGAGGGTTGGTGTTCCATCAATGTTAAGCATTGTTGGAGGCTGCTTAGGGTCCTTGCCTGTTACTTCTTTAACGTTTTGCCAGAACTTCCCCCCATCGTTCCATGAATTGGTAAGCTCATCCTTGTAGTACTGGTTCTTTTGGATGTGAGTCTTACAGGTACAGTCGTTTCTATCTCTTTTGTATTTCTGTACATCCTCTGGCTTTCCTGTTGCCCGTGCATGATGCCATAGGTGATCTCTAAGGTTCTTGAGGTCCAGAAGGTCCGGGGTGATCCAAGGGTTGCAGATACCCTTAACTTTTAGCATTTTGAGGGGGGCATGTTGGTCCTAGGCAGCGTTGAATTGGCAGATGAAGTAGGCAAGTGCCATGTTTACATCACCGGTGTCATCAATTGGAGACTAGTCGAGGTTATGCAGTCATTGTTTAAGTGGGTTGAGATGCCCTTGCAGTAGTGTCCTGCACATGATTGTTCAGGCAGGAGGTTTACAGAACTTGTTGGACCAACTGCACATGACTGGGGAATGGTCACTAATAGCATCTGGAAGGACAGTTACGTCAGTTATGTATTTAGGGTGGTTGGAGAGGACCCAATCAAGTAGGGTACTGGTCCCTGTTCTATAATTTGTTCAGGCTGGGGAGTTAAAAAGTTGCATGAAGTGTTCAGCAGAGATGGCATCACTGTAGCTGCCTGCATCAGGTGACAACCAGTTTGCATTGAAATCACCCATCAGGATGGTTTCAGAGTTGGAACGGTAATGCCGGATATTGTCCAGGATTGAGATTAGCCCTGAGACATTGTGCTTTGGTGGGATGTATATTGAGCCCACAATGAGAGATTTGTTATGTGCACCAAGTAGGACCTTGATAGGTAGCACCTGTACATGGTTTTCTAAACTTGGAATGGGTAAGGCATCTGCCATGATGGTGTCTTTGACATAAATCGTACATCCGCCCCCACATTTGTTAAGTCTATCATGCCTGAAGACAGTATACCCAGGGAGGGTTTTGGAGGCATCCACTATTCTGGGTGATAGCCATGTCTCTATGACTGAGAGAATGTCAGAGTTATACTGGGTGACCCAGACATGTAGGTTGTCCAGTTTTGCTAGCAAACTGCAGATGTTGATGGCAGCCTTTGAGATCACACCTTGTTTTATGCCCGTACAGGATGAATTTAATGTGGGACCAGGATTAGGGTGAATATTTCCAGAAACCAGTACAAGCAGTAGAATGAGATGCATGAGATATTTCTTTTGTCGATTGCAGGCAATTATGCAAGGTTCGTTCGTTGGGTAACCATTGAACAGTTGAATAGTAAGAGACAGACATGAGGTGGGGGTGCCATGAAGAAGTCCCAGGGTACAACCATCCAGTGGTGGGATTACAGAATTCAAAAGAGTACTTTGTTGCTTTTAAGTCTGCAAAGAGACAGCAGGTGGAGGTTCCTATTCCAAAGACACCATGGGTATTGATTACAAGCGTTGGACAATGTATGCCAGGTGTTAGTAATGAAGGCAGAGACTGCTGTAATCCAGGCTCCATGTTTAGCATAGTCAAGTCAGCCAGGAGTAGTAGACTGGGAAAGGAGTATGAGGCTGCCATAAGCATATCAAATGTACTTGCTGCACACACAGGAGTGAGTCGGGGGTAAGCTGAGCTGACAGAGTGAAGTGTGCAATGTGGCACCCCGAGCAAGAGCAGTGGTGGTAATGATGGTGGGGAAAACAAGAAAAAAGCATAAGGTTCATAAGTAACAGATGTCCAGGAGTAATCAAGAAGGAGAGATGTGAGTTACAGGTGGCGGGGTTGGTGCTAGAAAGCCTTAAAGACAGCAGGGTGGAGACCGCAGGAGTGGTACTAGGAAGACTGAGAAGGTAGAAAAGTGGTGCAGAGAAGAGGAGGAGGAGTAGGAGGAGGTAGCAGGAGCAGGGGTAAGGAAACAATAGCCTTGAGTTGGTGGGGTGGGGATCACAGGGTGTCTCTGGGTAGACTAAGGAGAGAGAAGGGGGTGAGGAGCAGGGTAGGAAGAGTGCTGAAACAACCTGCTGTGGTTGCTAGGATGGAACAGTAGTTGGTACAGAGAGAGGGAGTATGGAGTGAGAGTAAGTGAAGGCAGACTAATGCCCTCTGGTGGAAGTCAAGCAGAATGAGCTAATGGAAAGTTGAGAAGACAGTTTTTTTTCTCCTTATCACGTGGTCACCTCAGATTATAAAAGTAAGTGCCTAAGTAGGACAGGTGGGGGGGGGAGAGCGGGGAACCTCAGGGAGCAGAGCCACTCTGGCGGCAGTTGGTATGGCCATCAGGGGAGGTCCTGGAGCAGGCAGCAGATAAAGAAAGGAGCCATGGGTCTGTATAGAATCTAGAGTTTGGTTCCTCAAGTGGTTCATTATTGAATCGTCTTACTAACCATCAGGGGTCATTAGCCCGCTTAGTAAAGGGAATAGATTAGAATGATTAGTGGGTTTTAAATGTAAATACTAAATAAAGAAACTGTATTTTATATACCCTCCCTGCTGGTGTTTTCATTCCTGACAAAGTGATTGACTCATGAAGTGCTGGGTCATCCTGCCTGCAGCACCACAAGTAACCTTCTCAGTTGCTGGTAAAGTTCTACTTTACAGTATATACGGTTTGACTGCACTTGATCACGTCTTCGGAACTATAAAGTACATGAATTATTTATTTATTTTATTTGGATTGTTCAGAGAATTAAAATGAATAGTTACAATGCCAACAATGTTGTGCACTTCTATTTTTGGAGGGTTTTGGTGAAGTGTTGGTGAAGTGTTTCAATAAAATGAACCCTTTACCTTTGAGTGCAATTTGAGTTTCCCCTACAAGGTATGGTGATTAGTGTGTGGGTGGACTTGATGGCCACAGAGTAGAGAATGACTATTTAACTATATTTGAACTGGCAAATGTGTGGGTGAGGGAGCAATGGGCTATCAGGCAGTAGGATGCAACTATTACGCTACAGTGAAGCCTGCCAGGGTGAAGCACAGTGTCATAAGTTTCCTGCATGACAAAAGGGATTAACTCCCATTGAAACTGCATTGTTTGCTGCAGTAGCTCTGTTGCAGAATTCTGCAGAGGTGAGCTTCATCCTGGTGGGCTTCACTATATGTTTGGACTGGTGATCAATGGGTGTGGGGGCACTAGACTACCAGAGAGTAGGGAAAGACTATTCTACTTTGTTTGGACTGCTGACCAGGGGTGAAGGGCCCACTAGACTACCGGGTATTAGAAGGTAGCTGTTTTACAATATTCAGACTTGAATGTGAAAGGGGGATGACCGTGGCTACACACAATGCCTCCATGTGTTTGTGCATGGTGGCATTATTGTGTGGAGCTCCTAATGAGCACATAATGGAATGCATGCTGGCTGCTGAATGTGGCTCACAGGAGCAATGGTGCTCTCCTATTCAGGATGCGCTATCTCTGTTTGCTCATGTGAGTCCTAGTCTTGCAGGTGGCTGTGTTAGCACTGCACATAATCACTGCCTAGCACAGACTCATATGCAGACAGGCAGCATGCTTCATTTAGGGTGCACTGCTTGTTTGAATATGCCCCTGGCAGGCCATGTACTAGCTCACACGCACCGCTAAACGGTGTGTGGCGCAAATGGCGAGCTCAGAATATGGGGCCCACAGTCCTTGATTCATCAGAGACTAGTCTTAAAGAGCTAATATACTGCCTAAAACCAATATTAGTTTTTAAAAGCAGTCAACAGTTAACTGTTATATCTGAGGTACTGTATAGTTTCTTGCCCCTTTTGTTAATTGGAAGATTTTTTTATATGATTTTTTTTTTTTTGTACATGAAAGTTTCATTATGATTTATACAGTAATACAAAGCACATAGATTCAGAGATTTTTTACATATTATAAGAAGGGTCTGAGAAATGGAGCTTTCTGATTGGCTGCAAACATTCTAACAGCCTTATGTTAATCTTTTATTAACATACATGTAGAGCTTAGCCATATGCTGAACAAGGTTTAACACTGCTTGAAAACATTTTTTATTATAATAGCAATAAGGCACTCCCAGGTATTATGTTAATGGTCAGTTAATCACCTTCCAGAGGCATGTGGCACTCGACTACCCCTCGTGCCACAGTACACCCCTAGAAGGTGATTAACAGACCAATAACATAACCCTTATTGCATAAATGTTCACAGGAGTGATGTGTGGACCAGCACTCTGCCATCACATCTTTAGCACTGTGATCTACTAGCTGTTACATCACAGTTGCTCAGGAAGAGCCACTCAGTAGCTGCTAGGTCAGTCACCTGTGATGTCATAGTCAGTGAAGTTCCAGTACTGATGATGTAGTGGGAAGAACAGAAATATATAGGTCTGTTGTCAGGTGAAATGCTATTAAACACATTCAGCATAATACCATCACACGGAAATCTTTGTAATAAACAAAAGGAAGAATACTTCAGAAATAAAAAACAGTTACTTCTGAATGCTTCTTAAAATTTGTAACGTTTTCCTGTCTGCTGTTTTTGGTTATGCCATCTCACTAAAGCATTTCCTATAATCTGGAGGGCAATCAAGAACAGTATCAAATCTGACCACAGTGTGGCAGTACAACATTATTTTTTTATATGCAATACCACAGTAATACCTGTTAAAAAATGCTGAATCCTTCAAAGGAAGACTAATTTCTGATGCATAGTACTTCCTAGCAATTACCGTATGACAAATGTGGTTGGATTTTGCAAAAACTGCTTTTTCTTTTCAATCCTATTCTTTCTGGATTATCTGCAAAAAGGCTCAAAATTAGGGAACCTTTTTGACAGGTGGACTGAGAGAGAACTGGATTCTCTTAAAGCCCAGTGGATGACTGTGCGTAAACCAGTTGCAAAACAGTACCGGTCACCAAATACTCAGCAAGTTTTGGGCTAAACAAAGCAGGACTAAGAGAGTCTGAAAGAAACTTTTACCATTCTCCCTCCTCATCCTCCAACAAGGAATTCTTAAAGGGCTTGATTTTCAAAGAGCCCTTAGAGCTATGCTAGTTGTGTCACTCCAGGGCTGCAGCACACTCCAGATGTGCCAGGGACCCTGCACCTGCTTTTACAAAAATCATGGTCCCGGCGCCAAACTCCCCGGGTTTGCCGCTAGCCGACAGCAGAGCCAAAGAAAGCACACCAGAGGGGAAAGCCGCAGGCAGGCTTGTGGAAGCTGCGGGAGAAATGGTGACCAACTGACTAGGCACTCTGTTGATTGACAGGTTGTATAAACTCAGTAATTACACTCAGTAGAGGCACTATAGGTGCATAGGGAAAACGTGTTGGGGGACAGTATAGAAAGAGGCATTCTTATGAGGAACATGGGTGAACAAACTAACAAAAAAAAAATAGGATATCGCTGACACTAGCAGTGCATTCCCACAAGATGCACTTGCTCCATGTCCCTCATGCCCCCTACGCCACCCCACCCTTGATCTGTCTGCCCCCGGCCCACTCCTGGCAGGTCTCTGCCATCAGCAGCGTGGTCCCGCACTGATGCAGGGCTCTTAGATCACCTCCTGCTTGGACTAGGTGGGGACCCTTACTGCATCCATGGTTGGGCTTGCAAAACTGGAAAAAAGGGGATGTTGCAGCCCTGCCATGGCGCAAGCCCCCTTGCAGCTTGGTGCACCCTGCTTTATGGCGCAAGTATGGTACAGTGCCACTTTTGCACAATGGCTCCCCTATTCAATGCAGACCATGTTCAAAAATTGGGATTGCCGCATCCTTTGATGTAAGGTGCCACTTGCACCATTTATGTCTAGTGCAGGCACTCTGCATGATTCCCCAGGCTTTGAAAATCGAGCCCTAAGGTCCTTAGAATTACCATTATTGGTCATAAATCCAGACTATTGAACTGAAGACAGAAGCCTAGCCCAGACACATCTGGGAAATTCTGTAACCTATGAAGATCATTATTTTCTGAATTAAATAAAGTTTGCTCCAAGACATACAGGGAGGACTAGTCAGGTCTCAAGCACTAGAACCTAGAACTTCAGGAGGGTGGCCTATGCCAAAATGAGCAAACCAGTGAGTAGCTGCATGCGGAAAAAAAGACAAATCACATGTAGGATTTGTTCAAGAAAGTGCTTAAATCAGCTACAGAGGTCTTCTTCCCTTTAAACAATAAAGGAAAATGGGTCAAGAAGTACTCCCGCCCATGACTTAACAGGGACCTAAGGCAATTGATACCGAGTAAAACAAAGGTCAACTAGCACTGGAAAGAGACAATTTGCTTCCAGTCCAGAGAGGATTACAGCATGCATTGAGAGACTGCAAGACTAGAATTTAACAAGAGCCGGCATGTGCAACGAAGCCAGTGATTTTAAAGAGCTGCTGACGCCTCAAAAAAAAAAAAAGCTTTGAAAACCAAACTACTTTGGTACAAATCAGCTTGCATTCTACATATGTTCTCTGGATTTCACCTACCCATTATGTATTACTGAGGAAATGTATATGAATACCTGATATTTATCCCTTGGAATTAATCTGCCTCTATTGTATATTCCCTACTTCAGGTCATAATCCTCTGTTGTGACATCACACTCCATTGCCATGGGAGTAACTGTGATACCACAAGCAGTGCATAATGACCCCAGGTAGGGAGAAAGCAAAAGGAACAGCCAAACTCTTCAGGAGTAAAGATCCTGTTTTAATGCAAATGACCTCAGTGATAACTAATGAGGATAAGAAATACTGAACTAATGTGAAACACAAGCTGAACTGTGCCTAATATTATGTTTTGCTAAAGTTCTTATGAATGTGTTAGCTGCTCTTTAATGTTTTTATATGTAGCAAGGACTGGATTTGTTCTATGCCTGCCCTCCATCTCCTGGATTGTGAGTATTTAGGGATACAGTGATGGCCCTGTCAGACTCCTGCCACCCCCCCCCCCCAACTCCACCTATTGGCTGTAGAATTCTCTCCTCGCCCTCTACTGGATTTGAAAACACACTGAGATGTATTTATTTCTGTTGACTTTAGAATTTTTGACCAGGAAAGATCCACTGACCCAAAGCTCACTTCCAGATATGACTCAGGAGCACAGGGGTGTTTCGGAATTTATTCAGGGTCACACAGTTTGCATGTGGTGATTGTGGGATTTAAACCCAGGTCTGTTAGGTCTCCATGCTCACAGCTCTGTGCTCTAACCAGTAAGCTATTCTACTTCTATACAGTATTCCCTTCCCAAAGACAGTCACACACATACTAATTATAATCAATAAGTACTGAATAGTAGCTGAACAGTTAAGCAGACAAGACAGCAGTTGTGATTAGAAACTGCAACTTCAACCTGCACCTTTTTCATGCTGTTTGGGGTAGCCGGAAGCTGAATTTTTGATTTTAATATGGAGCGGTGGGCATGCCAAAACAAGAATTTAAGGCAAATTTGCAGTGGTTGGTATCTTGCAGGATGAATCTCAGCAGGATGCTGGCCTGAGCACAGTTGCAATACAATGGTACAGATCACATAGCGATATATAGCACTGCATAATAGCTGCCCATTCTCACTGCTCGACTATTGCAAGTAACACCTGGTAGTAGGTGTGGGAGAAGTAAAACAATTTCACACTTCACGTTTTTTCTTGCATAGTGCAACTTCATGTAGTTTTTCACTTCATTAAGTATGCACTTCATGGAGGCTGGCAGTATAGCACAGAAGCTACAGTAACAATCTATGAATGAGCTTGGTACATCCTGCAGACATGGGTTTGATTTCTACAGCCTCTACTTGCATACTACGTGAACATGAGCAAGTCACTTAACCACCCGAGTGCTTCTTTACCACCCCTGTGGGCTGTACTCAGTTACCAAAGAATAAAAAAAAAATCAACTATGTACTTCACCATTTTGTGTAGAAAAACTTACACAGATTCATCATTTCATGTACGTTTTTTCTGTGTGAAGCAGCAAAATGCATAGTTTTTCACTGCAATGTGAGAAGTACCCACTTCAGCAAAACTCTGCAATGTGCCCAGTTTGTGGGATTTACACCCATGCATTTAAAATTTGCAATACCTCTAGTACCTGGCCCTAGAACTGGTGACTCTTGGACTGGAGCAGCAAGTAGAAGGAACAGACATATGCAGTTCTTGAGAGACTGAACAGAAATGCCAACGAGGATTAGGTAAGGGAGAGGCAGTGTGATCTGGTCAGAGCACCAGTTTGGGAACCCGGAGACTGCAGTTTTAACTCCAACTAGAATCAAATACTCACTGTGTGACCTTGAGCAAGTCACGTAAAGGAAAACGTCATGCATAAAACTTAAAAACACATGTTGTGCATTGTGTTTTTGTTTCTCTGGTGGCTCCTGATGTTCTGTTCCATGTGTCTGTGACAAGGTTTTTTTTTAACTTCTGTCTGCTAGTTTTATGGCCCCTGGGGGTAGCCATTCAGGCTTCTTTTATTGTCTTTGATCTCTTGGAATTTTTCCAGAATGCTTCTGGGAATGATGTGAACCTGGATCTAAGTCTTTTGAAGGTTTATTGACTTTATCAATAGTTCAAATTGTGGTTCAGACTGCCCTTTTCCCTCTAAAAGGGTTATTACGAGTCTTGGGTCATCCACAATGACAAGTCAATTGTGGATGAACTCCACTGTTGGAGCGTTTTCAAATTATTTTATTTTTCACTCCACACTCATAGGGTAATGGTTTCATTGCCACACTATTTTGTCAGACCCTCCATGTTGTTTCTTTAATATACAGACTTAATTTCCACTCTAATGTATTATTCCATGTTCAAATATTTCAATTTCAGAATTGCCTTATGTGGGCACTGGCTCCGCATTTATTTAGAACATCTCTGCAATGCTTGACTCCATGATACTGGTGTGCGTGACTGCCAGCCAACCCCTTCCAACAGTGGAGTTCATACCATCATTTTCTACAGTATTGACTTCATCACCCAGTGATGGCAGTTTACAAAGAAAATTGCCACAAATCCAGAATAACAGTTGGTACTTATTAAATCTGACTTTGGCTGGCAAGGGAGGGTGAACACTTTTTTCAATGCAATTAACTCTTTCAAGCAGTTGCAGTTAGATGGTATGACTAGATTGTAACTTGAATCCTGGGATCTTAGTTCTAATGCAAGGTCTAATTCACAATTCTGGGAAAATTCCAATAGATAAAGACAATAAAAGAAGTTTGCATGCAGAGAAAAGCAGAAAAAACTTGCTACAGACACAGGTAACAGAATGCTAGATATCATCAGACAGACAAAAACGCAATACACAACATGTGTTTTTATAATTTTTGCATGCAGTTTTCCTTTAACATCTCAGCACTCCAGTGCACCCAGCTGTGTAAATGCATAGAAGCAGGAACCAATTTGAAAGTAGATGTAGCATCTCAGCTGGGCCAACCTGGGTAAATAAATTGTAAAAAAAAAAAAAGGAGCCACAGAATGAGTCCTTCCTTTGTAGCCTTGAGACTGGCCCCAGGTGGGCCTTCTGTCATATCGACAGTGGACAACTACTGCTAGGTCAATTTTCAACTTCTGATGGAATGGAATTCAGTGGAATATCAAAAACTGTCACCTAATTCCATGTAATTCCTTTGGAAGACAAATGGGCAGAATTTCAACATATACAGGCAGAAGGGGTTTCCTTTAATCCTTAAAGTGCAACTCTACTATAATAAAAAAACTTAAAAAACACTAGATTTACACCAATTACATTTTAACATTATTATTTTCTAGTTAATGGTCTACCAAATATTGTCAGTAATGCAGCACTTATTTCATTGAGTCTTTTAAAATGTATGTGACTCTACCCTGCTAATCACACAATAGCTGTTTAGTGGCATTACAGTCTGTTGCCATGGTGAGCACTATGTTATCATACGCAAAGGTATTGTTGGTTTAACAGGGGAAAGACAAATGCTTTAAATACAGTCTTTTGATGTGCTGTAAACCTTGAAAAGGAACATCGAAAATCAAAAAATGTAATTGTAATAGCTGAAACATCTTATTTGTAAAAGTACATGCTGGACTTTTGGTGACGTCGTGAGGCTGATGGCCATCTGAATCAAGAGCTCTGAGAGCTGCGGGCCAATGAGTTTTTCTCCTTCTTGTACTTTAATTGATGGCCACATTTACTGCACAGACCTTGCTCACAATGACCACTAATCATAGCAAAAAACAGCAGTCACAGTTGGCAAAGCTGAAAACTATGATGGACGTGGATGGCAGATTTAGCCAGATGGAGGGCAGCAGGCCTGGACCACCGACCACCAGAACAGATGGTGCAGAAGACTTATTGGGAGGCTCAGATCAACCGATCATCCTTTCTAAACTAGATGGGATTATGAGAGTCATCTACCATGTGGAGTCCTCAGTTGTGGATTTAATCACTGACTTAGAGTTTATGCCACAATGTCTTGGATGCTCTCCAGTCTGGGTTTAGGAAGAGACATAGCACTGAGACTGCCCTTGTTCGGGTGTTAAATGATCTCCTAATAGCAAGAGATTGAAAGGTTCGTACTATCTTAGTCCTTCTTGATCTCTCGCTGGCATTTGATACTGTGGACCATGGTTTGCTTTTGGAACGCCTACAGTATTTCTATGGATTATCTGCCACAGTTTTGAGTTGGTTTTGATCTTTCCTCATGGGCAGGTCACAGAGGATGGTCACTGGAATTTATTCCTCTGATGCCCTCTTCCTGTCCTGTGGGGTGCCGCAGGGCTCCATATTGGCACCCATGTTGTTCTCAGTGTACATGCTGCCATTGGGAGATATTATTAGGAAATACAGTTTGGGTTTTCACTGTTACGCAGATGATACCCAACTGTACATGTCCTTTATGCCCAGACAGGATGATGTGGTCTCTGAGCTAAACAACTGTCTAACTGAGATCAAAGACTGGATGAGCACTAGCTGGCTGAGGTTGAATCCAGACAAGACTGAGGTGTTGGTTGTGGACCCAAGTCATCTGGAGGTGGGTCTTGGGACTGGACAGCCTTCGGGTTTATGGCTCGATGATGTCCAGCTCATGACCTCAGACTGGGTGCATAACCTGGGTGTTATTTTCTATAGCAGTTTATCTCTGAAATCACAGGTCTCCACTGTCGTTAAATCTTCCTTTTACCATCTGAAGAATATCACCCGGGTGAAGCACCTGGTTCCTCCAACTGACCTTCCTATAATGGTCCACGCCTTTGTAACCACCCACCTTGATTACTAAAATGCCCTCTAACTAGGGCTTCCTGGGGTTGATATCTGCTGCTTGCAACTGGTGCAGAAGACAGTGGCCAGGCTTTTGACTGGTACATCTAGGACCAGTCTTATTACACCTGTGTTGTGTGAACTGCACTGGTTGCCAGTACAGTGGCGGATCACCTTTAAGGTCGGCTTGCTGACCTATAAAGCCCTACACGAACAGGGACCCCGATATCTGTAACAGCTCCTTACTTCTTACTGCCCCCACTGCTCACTCCGATCTCCCAACGAGGGATTGCTAGAGATTCCCAGGGTTCATTTAAAAACATCTGGGGCACATGCTTTTTCTTATGCTGCTCCCACCCTGTGGAATTCTCTACCTCATCGGTTAAGAGAATGTCCAACCATCACTAGTTTTAAATCTGATTTTATGACTTGTTTTACCAAGCTTTTTCTGTATAATTTGTATTTATATTATTTGTTTATACTGTATGTCATTGTAAAGCACCTTGATAATCTGAAAGGTGCTTAAAAAATAAATTTTACCTTACCTTACCTTACCTTATGCAGAAGTGCACAGCAGCCACAGAACAGGCACTGGGAGAGGTAACGGGCTCGATCGGTCTGCATGACAGAGCCCTACTCTACCTGCTGCACAGAAAGTGAGAGCTGCAGAATCATCTGGATGACCAGGAAAATCACGCCAGGCAGAACAACTTTAAAGTACGTAGGGAACTGGAGAATATAGAAAAATCCTTTGCCACCATGAAAGACTTTGTGGGTCACCTGCTGTGTACTATTTTAAAAATTCCAGACAACATTCCACTCCTGACTGAAAGGGCACATCGCTCACTCCTCCAGACGCCTACTGACCAGGAGGCGAAGCCATAATCTATCATGGTAAAAATGCTTAAAAGTACATGCTGAGGTGCAGAATTGCTCTTTAAAGATGGAATTACATTTTGGGTATCTACCAAAATTCCATTAACATTTTCCATAATCATTTTAAATTAATCCTATCAAATCCAGTTAGCCAGTTTAATTAGAAATGAACCCATTCACTGTTTAACCCTTGTAGAGCACTAAACTGATCATCAATTGTGTCTTCTATATTTTTATTTAATGTTCTTTTGTGTCCTATATGTCACCATGAAGTGCATCGTGATTCGTTTAATTATACTCCATGGAACTGCCAATGTGCAGAATAAAATTCCATGATTAATCTCAAGATGGATGTACTCAAATCATGTGGTGGTGCATTCCCCTGCAAAATGTACCCATGTGCCACCCTCTGCTCAGCCAAACCTTGTGGGCATTTCAGAGAAAAGGATCTACTCTGTTGAGCCTCAGAAAAAAGTTTAAAGGAAAACTGTCTAAATACTGATCTCGCTGCCCCCCCAAAGGCTTACCCTCCACCCCCGACTAAGCTTTTCGCATGGGAAAGCCTTTTTTTATGTGCTGCCACATACTTTATTTTTATCTTGTAAAGTCCACAAACCAGGAATATGGTAGAAATGGGGGTTCATTTATTGCAAAGTATTAACACCACAACTGCCGTCAATATATATGTATTGCAGCAAGCGTTGTGGCACTGCACTTTTACAATAAATGGAGCCCTCCCCCCGGTGTCCACCATATTCCTGGTTCATGGACTTTACAAGATAAAAATAAAGTATGTGGCAGCACATAAAAAAAAATTTCCATGCAAAAAGCTTAACAGGGGGAGGGAGCCTTTGGAGGATGGGGAGTTCAGTATTTATTTATTTATTTATTTATTTATTTATGTATGTATGTATGTCTTTGATTTAGACAGTTTTCCTTTAAAAAGAAACCTGAAAAAAGTGATAGGTGGTGTATTCCTAGTCTTTCTTTATAGCGTTTAAGTGTTTATTTTAACTAGTTTAGCTGCAATTGTATTTTCCCAGTCCTGAAGAGGTGGACACTACTGAGCACTAGCAGCAGAACGAGAGGGAGAGAAGTGAGAGAGACACACACACACACACACACGCGTGGTAGATTCTGATTGAGACTGCAAAAATTTACTGGTTTAATTATATAATATACACACATTGAAGACTGCGTTAAATTAAGAGCAGTGTTGTGTGATTTTTTTTCATTGCTATTAGTGCTGCAGCTTAGCCATGCTGCTGTTGCTCTAATCACTAATGTAGCTCAGGTGCCCGGTTGTGACTTGTGGGACAGGTCACAAAAGTGAAGGAAAATGTTAAAGCTAATGAATTAAGGTTCAGGAGAATTTTTTGTTTTCCTGTAAGGAAATATAATTTTCTATTTCAGTATGAAGAAGAACAGCTGAGGGCATAGAATTATGCACTCATCCTTACATGGAAAGGGCAAGGGAAGAAGTGTATGTGTAGCTAGTAGTAGCTAGCTCCCACCCAGAGACCACCAGAGCCACTGCCGTTGCCTCAGAGATTGCCAAGAAAGAGGAGCAGTTGGACCACAGTGGGCTCAGAGAGGGGTGAGGGTGGTGGAACAGAGATGCATCCCTCCAGTTGTACCTCTCCACAATTCATATGCCATTCTGGCAGAATGTGGTTCCTCAATGGAGGCACCCGCAGTGGAGACCAAGGAGGATGCTGGGAACCTTCACAAAGGAGACCCACAGAAGGGTGGCATGGGACCCCACAGCAGAAGGAAACAACTCCTGGTGGGGGACTCCATTGTTAGGAGGGTAGAACTGGGGGAGAAGGAGGTAAGGTGCCTGCCTGGTACCATGGCTTGGAAGTACAGGGAGTGAATCTTCAGGATCACTGGAGCAGCTGCAAGGGGGGAGGGAGCTGGATGTCATTGTCCACCTAGGGACAAATGACCTGACTGGGAGAGGGATCAGAGCAGTGTAGGAAGAGTTTGTGGAGTTCGGGAGGGGCAGACAAGTAGCACACACAGTAACCTTCTCGGAGGTGCTGTCTGTCTATGGCATGGGAGAGGCTAGGGTACTTCACACCATGGGATTCAATCAGTGGTTGAAAAACTGGTGCAGAGCTCAGGGGTTTGGCTTCATTGGGGGCTGGGGATCCACCTGGAGTGATGCAGGCCTATACTGGCGTGATGGTCTGCATCTGTCCAGGAGGGGAACCATGATCCTAGGTGATAGGTTTAAATGTTTCATTGACAAGCATTTAAACTAGTTAAGGGAGGAGGCACTGGAAAGGAGAAGGGAAATCCTAGCCCACCCCCCCAAAAAATTAGGGTAGTTAGTGTGGTAAACACCAAGAAAGAGACATCGATAGGGAGAAGGGCAGGGGTAAATGGAGAAAATGACAAAGGCAGTAAGGACAGGGATGGGGCAAAAAGGGGTAAGGCTATCAAGAAATGGAGGGTAATGAGTACCAATGCCCGCAGTCTGGGCAACAAGCTCCCTGAACCCTTGACCTTGATGGAAGAGGGATGCCTGGATATCGTGGCAGTCACAGAAACATGGTACACACAGAACCATTACTGGGATGTTAACATACCAGGGTACACAACCTACAGAAGAGACAGGGAGGGTAGAAGAGGGGAAGGAGTAGCTCTTTATGTTAGGGAAGGGATAAAAGAAATAGAACAAAACAGTAAACAGGGAGGAGAGGAGGACCTGTGGGTCACCTTAGAGACTGGAAATGGCACCACAATCCACACAGGGGTTGTATACAGACTCCCGTCTCAGGGGGAGGAAATGGATATGGAAATGATAGACGGTATCCTTAGGATGGCAGAAAAAGGGGAGATATTGCTGATGGGGGACCTGAATATGCCAGATGTTAACTGGAGCAACTTTGCTGCGGCCACATCCAAGAGCAGGGCCATTCTCGATGCCTACAGGGACATGCCTCAGACAGCTAGTGTTGAAACCCACTCAGGAGGGAGCAGTCTTAAACCTTGTAGTCTCAAATGGGGACATTGAGAGGATCTCAGATCTAGCAGTGGGTAGCCATCTGGGAAAAGTGATCACCAAACAATGTGGTTCACGATAAACTCAGCGGCAGAGTCAAGCCATACAAAAGTGAGGGTGCTGGACTTCAAGAGGGCTGACTTTGTCAAAATGGGAGAGTGCCTTAGAAAAGCACTAGCAAACGGGCAAATAAGAGGGGTAAAGCAACAATGGGGAACCATCAAAACTGTCATCACAGAGGCAACAAGTCTTTGTGTGAAGCAAATAAACAAATCAAAACGAAATAAAAAGCCACTATTGTTCTTAAAAGATGTGGTGGGGGAGGTTAGGGAGAAAAAGATAGCATTTAAGAAGTATAAGGAAACACAGAAGGAGCAGGACAGAGAACTGTACCAGTTAAGGCAGAAGGAAGCAGGGAAGGCAGTCAGAATAGCAAAGGCCCAAACTGAAGAAAAGATAGCCAACTCAGTTAAGAAGGGGGACAAAACCATTTATACGTACATTAGGGAGTGTAGAAAGACAAAGGGAGGGATAGCGAGGCTGAATAGAATGGACGGTGGGTGAGCAGAGAGGGACAGTGAAAAAGCAGGGATACCGAACGAATACTTTTGCTCAGTACTCACAAAAGAGGAGGAGAGGGAGGTACCTAATCCAACTAACAGAAGCACTCTGGATAGGAGGTTGATCCCAGTCCTTTCACAGAAGAAAGGGTTCTGAAAGAACTCCTAAAACTGAAGGTGGATAAAGCAATGGGGCCTGAAGGGATTCACCCCAAAATTCTAAAATAATTAAGGGGAGAACTAGTGACACCACTGACTACCCTTTTTAACAAATCATGGGAGGATGGTGTGGCACCTGAGGACTGAGGAGGGCAGATGTAATTCCCCTTCACAAAAGTGGGAGCAAAACAGAGGCAGGAAACTACAGACCTGTCAGTTTGACCTCTGTGGTAGGGAAAATGATGGAATCACTTCTGAAGGAAAGAACTGTTGAGTACCTAGAGGCCAGTGGGGCACAGAACCCAATGCAGCATGGATTCACAGCGGGAAGGTCATGTCAGATGAACCTAATCGATTTCTTTGACTGGGTGACCAAAGTAGTAGACCAGGGAAGGGTTGTGGACATGGCCTACCTAGATTTTAGCAAGGCATTTGATACAGTCTCACACAAAAGATTAATAAACAAATTAATCAGCTTGGGAGTGGGTCCCAGGGTGATGGCCTGGGTAAAACATTGGCTGGACAACAGGACACAGAAGGTAATAGTAAACGGAGTCCACTCTGAAGAAAGGGGGGTTACTAGTGGGGTACCGCAGGGGTCAGTACTGGGTCCAGTCCTTTTTAATGTCTTTATAAGTGACATTGCAGAGGGACTTGAAGGAAAAGTATGCCTCTTTGCAGATGACACAAAGATCTGCAAAGGGTTGATACACAAGGGGGCGTGGAAAGGATGAGAAGGGACTTGGCAAGGTTGGAGAAATGCTCAGAAGTATGGCAGCTTGGTCTCAATGCAAAGAAGTACAAAATAATGCACCTGGGAAACAAAAACCCAGGGAAGAGTACACAATTGGGGGGGGGGAATAACAATAACAAAAATGGAAAGGTACCTGGAGGTAATCATATCAGATGACCTTAAGGTTGGCAAGCAATGTGAGAAGGCAGTAGGGAGGGCTGGGGGATACTGGGATGTATAGGGAGAGGCATCACCAGCAGAAAACAGGAAGTTGTTATCCCTCTGTACAGACAGTTGATGAGACCCCATCTGGAGTACTGTGTCCAGTTCTGGAGACCACATCTCCACAAGGACATAGACAGGATGGAGGCAGTCCAGAGGAGGGCAATTAAAATGGTGCAGGGTGTGCAAAGAAGCCATACAAGAAGAGACTAAAGGAGCTTAATATGTATACCCTTGAGGAAAGGAGGGAGAAGGGGGACATGATGGAAACTTTTAAGTACCTCAATGGAATCAACAAAGTCCAAGAGGGTAGCATCTTTCAGAAAAAGAGATGTGCAAGAACAAAGGGACACAATTTGAAGATAGAGGGGGAACGGCTCAGGGGCAATGTGAGGAAGTATTTTTTCACAGAGAGGGTGGTGGACGCATGGAACCACCTTCCTGAGGAGGTTGTGGAGTCTAAAACTGTGGGAGAATTCAAGAATGCATGGGACAGACATAAGGCAATTCTTGTGGGAGGTAGGAAGAAATAGGTTGTTAGTTAACTAGGATCTGTAGCTTATCCAGTAGGTAGGGAAATGGGCAGACTAGGTGGGCCAAGCGGTCCTTTTCTGCCATCAAAGTCTATGTTTCTATGTAGTACATAATCAGCAGCATCTGATGTCTGTGTTTCACAGTCAGAAGCTGGCAACGGCCCCTGTAGTAACATGAATGCCTCCTGTAGTACCATCGGATGCTGGGGGAAGTGAAGAAAGTGAAGACAATAGTGATAGGAGTTCAACTGTGAGACTAGTCACCTACTGAAAAAACAGGAAGTGATGTATTAGCAATGCTGTTGATGTCTGAATCACAGGGAGGGTCATTTTTAATGAAGGAGTGTCAGAGTCAGGATACTGTTGAGTCTAAGACAAAGGAGAAGGTGGTGGGGGAGTCTCAGTATGAGGTGTTAGAGGAGGAGAAGCCAGAGGAGAAGGTAGTTGGTGGAATGGTTGAGATAGAGAGAGATTCTCAGGAATTTCCCATTGTAAAGAACACAGAGTGCAATGCCAGCTAAAGACAGGGCCCTGTGTTTTCTGCGATTCTGCAGTTGCAGCAACTGCTGCTGAAACATGGTCCTGCTGCACAAATAAGCCTCACCCACAGAATTGCATTTCTGGTGCAGTAAAAATGGCAGTCACCACTGAAAACCCCAACTAAATGGTTAAAATGATTGTGAGCAAGCGTAAAATGGCATTAGTGTGAGTTGCTGGCAGCTCCATTATACATCCACCCCTCCTGGGTTGCAGTAGTCAGTGGGGTCACCCCTTTCCAATCCACTGGCACTCAGCCCTGAAGCTTATGGCTATTATGGCCTTCTACAAACATGGAGGGAACTTTGGGAAGTCTATTTCATAAGAAGAAATGGTGGTTCTATTTGCCAATTGCAGAATTGTGGAATGAAAATGTATTAGTAATTATTGCAGACAAAAAATGGGAGGCTTTCTCCATCTTAGTCTAATGTAAAATGGTCCAGCTATTCTTTAGCCTCATAATAAATCCTTATGGAGTGGGAAAGGAAGAAATGGAAGCGAGGTGGCACTGACACAAATGGCACCACCAGTGTTAAACTGCGTGAGCAGGAGGAGCTGTTGGAGCAGCACTGTTTTGCAACCAGGCAATACTGCTCTTCAAGCAACTGGGCAGATGGGGAGAAATTCTCAGGAGTATAGCTGTGGTAAAGCAACACTGGGAAGATGGGAGGGAGCCATGGGACAATAAAACAGACTGCAGAAAAAGAAAAAGAAAAAAAGCAACTTCTGTTCCCCTATGCCCTGCATTTAATCCAAATCATGAGCCAGAATTGCTTTGCATTGCCTTGCCTGTGCATCTGTCAGACTACCCCAGGCTGCTTTTTTCCTGCACATTCTTTCTGGGTAACTAGATTTTACTTTGGGGCTCATTTGAGTTGCTAGAGAATGTAAAGCCCATCACAGAATTGCAGCAGAATCAGCGCAGAATTGCTCATAGCCTGACTGCAGCAAGCATGAGGTCGTGACACAGAATGTAGGTCCAGTTTGCCGCAGTGACCACAGGGCCCTGGCTAAAGATGTAGAGCATGATGAACTCAACCAGGATAATAATGATGATGTGGGCAGCAGTGACTTCTTTTCAGAATGCAATGATCTGGTTCTTCATGTGGATTGGAGCTGGAGAGAGGGGCCACTAAAATTTCATTTTACAAATGAAAAACATTGAACTTGAGGAGAATAAGGATGTATTATTGCTGATGCTGATGCCACTCCATCCTCCTGTGCCTCCTCACTGTGGGGCTATCCCAAAGAACTAAAGAAGAATATCTTACAGGAAATTGTTATACTGTTTAAAAATGTTCTGCAAGCTGGATGACTTGCTATATTGGATACTGTGAAAGTACCCACTACATCCACCCTCCCACCCATCCCCACAAGGGAATGTGGAAATATACCCTATAAAGAAACACTCTGGGCTGGATTCACAAAGCCCCCGAAACTCATGCAGCTGAAGAAAAAAATGGCACAGGTGGGTTGCCACTTGCAGAGCCACACTTTTTTCCTCAGCTGCGATATTCACAAAGATGGAGCTGATTTATGATTGACTTCATGCTTTTTGGCAGCTTGCAGGTGGTATTTCCGTAGAAATCCCTGAAGTTGCAGAAATATGTTACGGCTGGTGGGACCAGCTGTAACATCATTCCGCAGCTGCGGCAGATGTGAATGCCAATCTCCACAGCTGCAAAGATTTTGGTCTGCAACTAGAGTTGTAGACTGGGACTTAGTCCCATTTTGCTTTGTCAATCTGGCACTCTGTCTGTAATATAATATCATGTTGCTATCACTATTTAAAGAGCACCTTTTCTGGTACTCACATTGGCACCTCAGAGTCATCTTTTTGCCCCTCTGAGTTGCAGGCTGCATTAAAAAATTTAATTAGCTTGTTTAAGGGGTGAAGTGATAGTATTTTGGCCATGCAGTCAAGAACCCGATCCCTTCCATTTCTCACATTTTGTAATGTAATAGTCAGGAGAGCATGGGGGCACGCTCCATTGACTTCATTGGGGCTTCTTTTTCAGTCACAGTGTTTGATACTCTGAACTCCTGATTTGTACAAATCAAGGCTACCACTACACTAGGAAGGTCCTTCTTAGTTGAGTGGTGGCCTTGATTTGTACAAATTGGGCATTTAGCATATAGAAAATCATGACTGAAAAAGAAGCCCCATCAAAATCAATGGAGCATGCCTTTGCACTTCTCCTGACTACTGTATTACAAACATGAGAGGAGCAGGATGATAAGGATGTTATTGCTGAAGATGCTGCTGCTGCCGAGCATGTCTCCAAACAGGAAAGTGGATGGGAATGGGTTCTTAGCACCACGGATTCAAAATATCATCCCTTCCACCCTAAAGTCAGCTAATTAAACATTTTTTTATGCCTGCAACTCAGTGGGGCATAAATGTGATTCTGTGGCTTTGGGGAGTGATGGGGGGGGGATTTCAGAAACAGCACGAAAGGTGCTCTTTAGGCCTTTATGTGTAAAGAGTTATCTATGTTGGACTGGCCCACTGGCACAAGCCGTAGCACTACTATTTGTGATACCAAAAACCCAGATTCAGGAATGAGCCAAGAGTGTCGGAGAGTCAGCCTGGGGGAGGAGAACTGAGCATCCTGCTCTCCTCCTCCTCCTCTTCCTCCAGGGTGGGTGGGTTGTGGCACTTGATGATAATCTGCCCCCCATCATTGGCTAGGGGTCAGTAGCCAGAGACCACTGGAACAAGGGGATTAGGGAGAGGCAGATGCCAGTGTGTCAGGTACAGGAGCACTTCCGACATCATCAAGACGTCATGGGCATCTTGTCCTCCAGGATTGAAATCAGGGTGGAAAATGACCTGTTAGTTTAACCTCAGTGATAGGGAAAATGATGGAATCACTTCTGAAGGAAAGAATTGTCGAGTACCTAAAGGCCAGAGGGGCACAGGACCCAAGGCAGCATGGATTCACAGTGGGGAAGGTCATGCCAGACAAATCTAATAGATTTCTTTGACTGGGTGACCAAAGTAGTAGATCAGGGAGGGGCTGTGGACATGGTCTACCTAGACTTTAACAAGGCATTTGACTCAGTCCCACACAAAAGATTAATATACAAGTTAGCCAGCCTGGGAGTGGGTCCCAAGATGATAGCCTGCAAAGAATTGGCTGGAGAATAGGACACAGAGGATAATAGTAAATGGAGTCCACTCTGAAGAAAGGGGTTACTAGTGGGCACCCGCAGGGTTCAGTATTAGGACCGGTCCTCTTCAATGTCTTTATAAGCAACATTGCAGAGGGACTGGAAGGAAAAGTATGCCTCTTTGCAGATGACACAAAGATCTGCAACAGAGTTGATGCTCAAGGTGGGGTGAAAAAAATGAGAAGGGACATGGCAAGGTTAGAGGAATGGTCAAATGTATGGCAGCTTAGATTTAATGCTAAGAAGTGCAAGGTAATGCACCTGGGAAACAAAAACACAGGGGAAGAGTACACAATGTGGGGTAAGATACTAACAACAACAAAAATGGAAAGGTAGTCATATCAGATGACTTAAGGGGGTAGTCATATCAGATGACTTAAAGGTGGGCAAGCAATGTGAGAGGGCAGTAAGGAGGGCTGGGGGGATACTGGGATGCACAGGGAAAGGCATCACCAGTAGAAAACAAGAAGTTGTTATCCCTCTGTACAGACAGTTGGTGAGACCCCATCTGAGTACTGTGTGCCGTTCTGAGACCCAGTCTCCAGAGGACATAGACAAGATGGAAGCTGTTCAGAGGAGGACAACTAAAATGGTGCAGTGTCACACCAGAAGACTTATGAAGAGAGACTAAGGAGCTTAACATGTATAGCCTCGAGGAAAGGAGGGAGAGGGGGGACATGATAGAAACTTTCAAGTACCTCAAGGGAATCAACAAAGTCCAAGAGGGTAGCATCTTTCAAAAAAAGAGGTGTGCAAGAACAAGGGGGCACAATTTGAAGATAGAGGGGAGTGGCTCAGAGGTAATGTAAGGAAGTATTTTTTCACAGAGAGGGTTGTGGATGCATGGAATAGCCTTTCGGAGGAGGTTGTGGAGTCAAAAACAGTGATTAAATTCAAGCATGCATGGGACAGTCATAAGGCAATTCTAGGGGGTGGGGGTAGAAATAAGTAGGCTGCTGGTTAACTAGGATCTGCAGCTTATCCATTAGGTAGGGAAATGGGCAGACTGAGTAGGCCAAGCGGTCCTTATCTGTCGTCAAATTCTATGTTTCTATGTTTCTATTAGATGAGAGGGTGACACCACTCCTGCCCACCACTTGCTCCACCAGATCAGACCTGCTCTGGGCTGGCTGCTACTAGCCTTCACCTCTGACTGTGGCTAAATTGGATTGTATGAAGGAGTTTGCCAAGGTACTGAAGGTAATCCAGCCTCAGTGAGTAAGTCGAGGGGTCTGGCCACCACGTGTGTCACAGGTGGACAAGGGGAGTCCAGTATCACAAAACCAAACAGGTTGGTGCACTCCGGCTTGTGACATAGTTTAGAAATGTAATAAAGCTGTCTGTTGTTCAAGATGTAGAGTGCTGTTCAGTTCCCAGAAATTCTCACAGCATTTTAGCTACAAAGAGCTGCAGACAAGATGTTCAATTCCAGTGAGAATTTTTGGGAACTGAACAGTACTCTACATCTTGATCAACGGACAGCTTTATTGCTTTTCTAAACTACATCACATGCTGGAGTGCACCAACCTGTTTGGTTTTGCTGTTACGGTCTGGGGTGGCTCCCCAAGTACTGTGTGTACCCTCCACAATCGCAGGCTTGCAGAGTTAAATTTTAGATTTTCAGTAGCACAAGCAGGGGGGTCTCAGCTGGATGGGATACAAGTGCTGAAGATGAACTAAAGAGATCTCATCCAACAGTGTGAGGATGGATAAACAGAATTAAAAAAAAAAGACTTATCTGTGTTGGTGGGGTTTTCAGCTCTTTCATTGCCATGATGCAAAACCAAACTACAGCAATGGCATGTTCTGGCACAAAGTGAACTAAACTGAAATAATGAAGCCAATCATTGGCAATTTCTCTGACTGCCAGTCCCTGTTCTGCATCCATCAACACGCATCACTCATGGCGGTCCCATACTAGTTCTATAATAACCACGTGCAGTACAAGAAATGTATTTTTATCAGAAAAATTGTTAACTATAAAAAACAACAAACAGCAATGAAAAATTCAATGCAACAAGAAGAAAAAATTATTTACTATAACAAACTGTACAAATTAGGAGGACTTCTTTAGCCAATGATTTGTTTTTTGTCCAGTCTAAAGGACTTTGATCTGTTTCTCCACCATCTTCAAGTGCAAGCCCCTGCTACTGCCTTCACTCTGGCTGCTATGCACAGGAGCTGGCCATACTTAGCCTCCTTGGCAATCAGCTGGAGCCTGTCACCTGTCCTCTGCCTTTATCCATGCCTAGAATTGTTTTATTACCTCAAGTTACCTTGATACCCTGGTGCTGAGGTCCTTTTTGTACTGTGGTGTGCCTTCTGTCACTAAGCAAAGGAAAATAAGCATATTATACTCCACTGAAAGCAAACATTGGTATACTAAAGATTTGGCCAAAAACATGTGGATAAGTTCTATCTGCACTCAGAAATATAATCACAGGATTCAAAACATCTTATTTGGTGAATGCTTTAATAATGAAAAAAAACATCCAGTAAAACAGGCAGCTTTTCTTTTCTTAGTGGCATGTAGTCAATTCTGCACACAGAAAGCATATTGGCTCAGTTGCATAATCCAGTACAGTAAAAAATAACTTTAAAGTGCTGCTAGTTGCCAGTCCATATTCAAAATTGTGCTAACTGAAATCTGTTATAATGGTCTCCATGCAAGCTCATTTCTAATCCTCCCCAGGCTAGGGGCAGTAATTGGCAGTTATCATATTTTACTTTGGCTATCAAAGCTTATAAGGAGCAAGTCCCACCAGGCTGGGACATTAGGCCCACCTGATCCCAGAGTAAAGGGAGATCTATAACTAGATACAGGTCTTAAAGTAGAAAGAAGAAAAACAATCAACAAAGCTGAGGTGGCGTGAGCAACAGTAGGACCCAAGGCGAACACTGCAGAGTTGAATTTTTAGACCATGAGAAGTGTGGAGACTAACAGAATCCACCACATGTACAGGGCATAAATGGCAGAGGAAAGCAAGGAGGTGGGAGGAGGAAATGCTGGGAGTTTCAAAATGAATATAAGAAGACCTCAGAGACTGTGAAAGCAGATATCCTGTTGCTGAACATCTCCATGGAGCTAACTAATTCATACATATCTGCCCTGTCTAAAGGACTTTCTTACAGCATGTGCTATCGAGTGAGATTAATGCATTTGATTTGCAAATTGACATTTTCAAATTGATTAGGAAATTGGACTTGGCACACCACTTTAGGAGTCACTGAAACAAAGACATTAATCAGTCTGAAGAAGGGGAAGATGGAAGTGGGAACAATAATGGACATGTCAGTTTTAATTTGAGCAGCAGTGACTTGAGAATTAGTGCAAAAGTGGCTTTTGATCTAAACAGCAGTACAGAAAGAAATCTGAATACCGCAATTGATTGTTGAATAATGAAAATGAAACAATAGCATGTATTGTTCTGGACATGGGTCTGAAAGGTCTCTTGAAAATGATATTAGTTTGTTACTGTCCATTGCTGGTGAACTTGCTATACTGAACCTGAGTCAGGGGCGGGGGCTACAAGTGTCCATTAGTTATTTAGAAAAAGGCAGGTAATGGGTTAACGAAAAAGAGCACATTTTGCTTAACACCTCCAGACACCAAACTATAAAACTGTTTGAAGAGACAATCCAAAATGATATTTCAGAACTAGTAAAGGAAAGGAAAACATCTTACAGTTGTATTTCCAATGAAGAAAAACAGGCACTGCCAGAACTAGGTATGCTGCATCACATTCCTATAAAAAGTACCAATAAAGGAAGCATGATCGTCATCCAGGATACTGCGAAATATGTCCAAGAAATTACAAATCAATTAGCAGACATTAATTGCTATGGCATGTTAACATTGAACCCAGCTTGAGTTTACAAGGATATTCTGAATGAAATGATCACACATGCCCTGGAAAGTGACTTTATTAATGCTGATGAGGTACATTTTTGGTAACCTGTTATCCTGTTACCCCTACAATGTCCCCCCCTTCTCAAAGTTTACAAGTCTGAGAGAGACCCTCCTGCATAACCCATTTTTTCATTTGGTTGCCCAGTGATGCTTCCTCCATATTTGTGGACCACTACCTTAAAAAAAACTGGTAGTTAAAACCCTAAGTCACATTTGCAACCGTATGGATTCAGTAAATAAGTTAGAGGGTTCAATATGATCTGAAACCTACAGCTGGTTGACAATTAATATATGCTCCCTGTGCACATGCAGTAGCCTTGAGCATGGCATCGGGGCTGTAAAAGAGTTTCTGTCAGCTGACACAGAATGCCAAAATATTCCACAAAACGTTATCCTTGACCTTTTACGGTCTGTGCTCTGGCACAATTATTTCCTCTTCGATAATAAAGTGTACCTCCAAGTTTGTGACACTGCCATGGGGGAGCCTTAGCCCTGGCATATGCCAGCTTGCTTTGGGGATGGTGGGAGGACCAGGTGGTGTTCTTAGAGACCAGCCCCAAACCCCAGACACATAGTAAGATGGCATAATTTTATTGGTGATATACATCATGTGTGTCTGGGGTGGGGGCAATGGAAATGGCAGGACAATTTGTTGAATGGTTGAATGACAACAGATTAAATACTAAGGCCCAGATATTCAAAGGGGTTGCACCTGGTGCAACAGAGTTGCCCCGGCGCAACTCTGCATTGCGCCCCAGAGGGATATTCAAAGTGCTGCCCGGCATAGCGCACATCCCGATGCACTGGGGCACAATGTAATCCTATGCAGTACAGATACAGGGGGTGTGCCGATGCATATGCTGCACATCCCGATATTTAGCCAGGGATGTGTGGCGCATATGCCGGCGCAGCCCTGCACTGCACCACATAAAGGGCTCAAGGTTGAGCCCGTGCAGAGTAGGAACATCTCCTGTTTACCACGTGGGGGCTGCAGTAGTGCAGGGTGCAACACAGCAGCCCAGCCATGAGTGGCCACCCACCCACCCAGAACACCATCTGCAAGCACACACTGATCCCGGGTGATCAAGTGGACCCCCCACCCGTAGCTGCGATCACGCAGTATATGTTGACAGATATATCCCTGGTAGTCTAGTGCCCCCCGCAAGTTCCCGAGTCCCCGATAAAGAAATGCCATGACCATCTCTGGTAGTTTAGTGGTCCCCCCTTCACCCAAGTCCCCGATTCCCTGAGCTATGTCATTATGACCATCTCTGGTGGTCTAGTGGAACCCCCCCGCCTGTTGCTGCAATCACGGGTAAAACCCGTAATGAAATGCCCTGGCAACCCAGTGGCACCCCCATCCCTCCCAACCACACAGAACCCCTTTCCCACCCCCCCGGTCATCGACGGGTGGCAGCATCCCACCTGTATAGTGCCTGGCCGCCCGCC
This sequence comes from Neoceratodus forsteri, assembly GCA_016271365.2. NCBI lineage: Eukaryota > Metazoa > Chordata > Ceratodontiformes > Ceratodontidae > Neoceratodus > Neoceratodus forsteri. The sequence goes on along the minus strand of CM028130.1, from coordinate 1,406,285,839 downwards.
GAATGAAGGGTACAGTATGGGCTGTAAGCCCATTGGTCCCAAGTGTGGACCAATGGGCTTGCAGGGCATACTGTACTAGACAGTCCCAATTCTGTGAATGATTTCATTCACATATTTGGGTCTGGCAAGTACAGTATGTCCTGAAAGCCCATTGGTCCACAACTGGGGACCAATGGGCTTACAGCCCATACTGTACCTGTCATTTGGCGGGCGGTCAGGTGGTATGCAGGTGGGATGCTGCCACCCACTGATGACAGGGGGCAGTGGGGTGAGCAAGGGTTTCTTTGTGGTGGGAGGGGTGGGGGGTGCCACTGGATCACCAGGGCATTTCATTACGGGGTTTTACAGTGATCACAGCAATGAGCGGGGGGGTTCCACTAGACCACCAGAGATGGTCATAATGACATAAATCAGGGAATCAGGGACTCAGGCAGGAGGGGGAACCACTAGACCACCAGGGATGGTCATGGCATTTCTTTATCAAGGACTCGGGAACTCGGGGGGGCACTAGACTACCAGGGATATATCTGTCAACATATACTGCTTGATCATGGCTATGGGTGGGGGAAGTCCTGGGATCCTCACTGCCCACGTCATGCTGTGTAGGGCACCAGGTGCAAGTCACCGGGCTGCCCTGCACAAGGCATGCAAATGGGGCCATAATGACATGCAAATAGCTCCATTTGTGCCTTGCATATATTATGGCCTCATTTGCATGCCCCCGGTTGAATATTGTGGGTGATGCGCCTAGTGCAACTGCACTTGTGCTGGTGCATCCCCATGCTCCCTATCTGTGACTTGCACCAGCGCAGTACCACTGCGCCAAGTGCAGTATGTGCACCAACCTTGCCATATTCAATGGTGCTGTACCATGGCACATCACCATTGAATATCACCTGGTCCTGGCCCCCGGCGCATCCCAGTTGCGCTGTGCCCACGCTTGCACCACTGCCTGGTGCAGTCTGAATATCTGGGCCTAATTGTACATTTAATTGTCATAAAACTACAACTGAATATCTGGATGTCAAATTTCTTGTGGGAAAAGATGTAAGGATGAAAAACAAACCCAACAGAAAACCAGTCAATAGAAATAGTCTGCTAATGGCAGACAATGAACACCCCTGTGGTCGACAGCATCTCCTATGGGCAGTTTCTCCAAATAAAAAGAAACTGTTCTTTGAAGGAAATGTATAAAATGCAAGAATAGATGCTGTTGACCAGGTTTCAGATATGGTGGTATTAAGCCTACAAAGCAGACAAAGCAAGAGAAAAGGCTAGGAGGGTACCACGAGAATCAGTCTTAGTACCAAAATGTTACATACTCAAGACTCTCCTCAACAAATAACTTTTGTCATTGTTTTCCATAAACACATATCTGCTGTGACATCATTTATTAAGAAAACTTGGCCCATTCTAAAAAGAGACCCAGAATTGCAGATAATAGTCAGTCCATCACCAAGAATTACCTTATGGAGAGGGAAGATCATTAAAAGTTGTATGACACAGCCATCATGTGGATAATGTTCCATAGACCAAATACAGGAGAACCTCCAGAGTCATTTTGATAAGTTACAGGGTTATTTTTATGAACATGGTTTGGTGTTAAATTTTACAAAATCCCAGTTAATGCTGTTCTGCAACAAGCCAGAGACTAATAAACAAGCTTTGAAAATAAATACCTGAGATAATTGTGCACTTCATATAGCTGACTCCTATAAATACCTGGAGGTCTGGGTTGACTCCCAATGTAAATGGAATACCCATATAGATTTTTTAACTGGTAAATTAAATAGAAGGTTGGGGTGTTTATATAACTACGGAAGGTACATCCCACAGGATACAAGACTAAAAATAATCAATTCAACTGTTATTCCTTTGTTTGACTATGGAGACATCTTTGTCAGGGAGCGGGCATCTGGGTCATTGCTACATAGATTGGATGTTATCTATAACAGATTTGTCCAGTATATCTTAGATGCTCTGTGGAACACCCAACACTGCTTTCTTTATAGAGTTCTAAATTGGACATGTTTATCTGAACGTTGCAATATCCATATAATTCATTTGGTTTTCAGCTGTTACCGCAATAAAGTACCTATTTACTTATCAGCTATAGTAACACTCAGGAATGCAAAGAGGGGTCTATGCTAGGCTGATTTCATTGACTATGATGTGCCAGTTATGAAAACGGTGAAAGGAGATTCAAACTTTACCCACCTTGCTCCTAAGTTATGGAATAACTTACCATGCTATTTACACCTACAGAAAAATTTCCCACATTGGAACTCTATAAAGATTTGGGTGATGAAAAATGCTGCCTTACCCAAAGCTTGCTGAGATCAATCTGTTTAAACTTTTCTTAAATTTGTATTAGGCTACAACATGCATTGATTGTAAATTTGTATATTTTGTATACTGTTATGTGTAACTTTTTTGTCATTTTATGCCCAAGGAACCACATTGTCAATGAGTTTAGGCTCAACTGGGTTATCCCTTTTTGAACATCAAAATAACATTTTTACTACTACATAATTTGAGGAGGTTCCAGTATGACAGGAAGGGTTTTCATATCTGTCAAAATTTACAGCTTTGCACAGGGAGATCATTTTTTAATTCCAGAACAGGCCAGGAGTTTGAGTTGTTCAAGTATGTTACATGCAGAACATTATATGTGGTATATGCTGGGTGATGCAGCTGTGGAAAGGTATATGTTGGTCATATGAAAAGGCCCTTGAAAGAAAGAATCCAAGAAAACGCACAGGTAATAATGAAAGGGAATAGAGGGAGTGTCTTGGGGAAACACTTCACAGATTCCCATAGCTGCATCACCACAAGCTTTAAGGTTAGAGCTATTGATCATATTGACTCACACTATAGAGGAGAGGATGGGCTAAAACATTTACTTCAGTGTGAAACTAAATGGATTTTTTGGCTGCAAACTGTATACCCCAATGACTTGAATAAAGAGATTGATTTTAAACCCTGCCTGTATTGTATATAGAAGTACTGGGTACACACTGTGACACTTGGCAAGCTGGTTATGATTGTTCTATGATTTCTTAATATAAAAATGTAGTGTGTGATTGTCTCCCTAAGATAGCTAGGCTAGGGGTGCTTCTCTCCTCCCCCCCAGGTTTCAGTTAAAATAACAGGATATATTAATCTGAAACCAGGAGGTAATTAAAAAGACTAGAGAGCCTTAATTAAGGGTCTCCTATTTATCTGACTTAATTGGAGCTGACCAGTTTCCAGGACATAGGGATTGTAAACTTTTATGACGTCTTAGAAGAAGAAAACATGTCATTTCATTATGGTGCTAAAAAGTCATAAATATCCTTTCATCCTTGGAAGCAGAAAACCACACAAGATCAAAAGAAAGGCTTGATTAAAGAGAGTCATATTGGGAAATGAGTTTTTGCTGATGTCACCTTATTTAATATACCTCCTGATAGGACATCCTGTTTGTATAATTTTTATATCCTAAAAGGAGGAGCTAGATGGCATCATAGAAGGGGTAGAGACACAGGGTTTAAACTGTATTCTGTATTTCCATTGAGACACATTTCTTTGTGGGATCTCAGAAACAAGAACTAACTATAAGCACTATAAGAAGGTAATACATTAGATAGAAAAGTCTAATTGTATTGTGGTAGGAGAGTATGTTTGTACTTTAACCTTATTCTTTTTAGTGATTGTATGCTTTGTGATATATGGTTCTGTGTTTACATTTTACATATTTTTATCCATTTTTGAGTAAATCTATATTTAAAAAGACCACCTGGGTGTGTGTTCAAAGTTCTTTCTTTTGCATGTGATGTATGGAGGGTTAAGATTGACAAAACTGGTCATAAGCTTAATGGTGTTACCAAACTAGGAAAAGGTAAAAATATACCTAAGGTCTTTTATAGAGTTTTAAGGGTTAATTTGGATACCTGATTAGGTGCCCTTAGGCAAAATATATCTGGCATCCCCCGAAGAGCAGACTATCTGAGCCTGTACATTTGGTACTCTAGCATAAGCTTCACAGTTTGAATCCCCCAGAACTTGAGACCAAAGGTGATTTGGACCCACAAGCAGACAGGAGGGTTACCCTGTTCTGTTACCTGTTCATAATACTACATTCAGAGGTTGGCACTGTGGGAGCAGGGGGCCTGACCTGCTGAGCGGTTTGTGACAGATTGGTGGCAGTGGTGGGATAAATTTGGTAACACAAGCTTTAAATTGTTCAGTGTGTCAGCTTGATACAGTACAGCTCACTTGCAAAAAAAGGCAGTGATTTATTTTTAAAATGGAAACAGAAATATATAATTTGGCTTCCAGTCAAATTCCTACTTGTTTAATTTTTTTTTCTAAAGTGCAAGTTAGAGTAACCATAGTTAGGGAAGAAGATGGCTTCCAACTACAGTGGGCACACTGTAGACTACTTGAGGCAGTTGTGCAAGGACAGAGGAGTCCTGTACAAGTTGAGAGCCACCAAGCAGAAGCTTGTGGATGCCCTGACGGCAGCAGATACATAAAGCATCGAGTCACTGGCTGTGACTGTGAAAGGCCAAACTTTGAGTGTGGAAGGGCTAGCGGCCAGTGCAGTGTCCAGATCCAGTGAGGATGACAGCAGGACCAGTGCCAGTGAAGGGCCACAACAGCAGGGGAAGGTCATCAGCATTCTGGAGCGAGAAGTACTCAGGCTGCAGATTGAGTTGCACAGAATGGAGCTGGAGTTCCAGGAGAAGAGGGAACGAGAACAGTGAGAGGCTGAACGAGGACAGCAAGAGGCAGATTGTGAACAGCGAGAGGCAGACCGTGAGAAGAGTGAGCGCCAGAGGTGACATGAACTGGAGAAGCTATGACTCCAACCACCCACACCAGAGCAAGTAAGTGGCTTGGGTTTACCTGGAACTACAGGACTGGATTACAAATTGAATTCCAAATTGATAGCAGAATTTAAAGAGGGGGAGGACATGGATGTCTTTTTACATTCCTTTGAAAAAGTTTGCATTCAGGCTACAATTCCTAGAGGGTCCTGGAGCTTCCAGCTATCCCCACTACTTACCGAGAAAGCTCTGGATGCATTGGGTCAAATGGACAATGAGGACAGTAATGATTACAGCAAACTTAAAGCTGCACTGTTAAAAAAAATGATTTAACTGCAGAAGCATACAGAGCTAAATTCTGTATGCTCAGGAGAAGCTCTGATATGAACTATGAGGAGCTAGCCATGAAACAACATCAGTTTTTAAAATGTTGGTGGGAAGGAATTGAAGCAAACTCTGTAGATAAAATTGAAAATGCTGTTTTGCTAGAACAGTTTTTTTGGGCATGTCCAGCAGAGCTGAAAACCTGGCTGGAGGACTGAGATCCCAAAATGGTGCAAGAGGCTGATGAACTCTCGGACCGCTATGCCAAGAGCAGACCTGCTCTGAGAGTAAATGGGGCAGGCGTGGCAGCACAGAAAGGGAAAAGTACTCCTTCAAGGCAGCTAAAACCCTCACTGCCTCCACCAAAACCAGTTAGCCCCAGGTTTCAGAGGAAATATTTCTCTAAGAAAAGAAAAGAATGTTGGGTCTGTAAAGAAACTGGGCATATTGCCAGACAATGTCCCAAAAGGGCAAGCAATATACAACATGGGGCTAGGAAAGAAGTGGGTTGTTTGTGTGTTCCTGGAAGCATGCCTGTGAACATGAGGGAACACATGCACCCAGTCATGGTGAATGGTGTACAGACACAAGGGTTAAGGGACACAGGGGCATCCCTGACATTGGTAAAAGAGGATCTGGTAGAGCCTGGTCAGCTTATACCCAATAAATATGTCACTGTACAAGACTTTACTGGTGAGGAGAAAACATTACCCCTCGCTAGTGTTATCCTAGACTGGGGTGAAACAGGGGGAACTGTGCAACAGGTGGCTGTAGCCAAAACGTTAGCAGTTGATGTCATCCTTGGCAACAATCTCCAGCAGGGTATGGTGTGTGCAGCTACCCATAGCCAAGTGGCAAGGGAAAATTGTAGTTCCCTGGACCCCACAGAAGCCATGGTGGAAATCACTGGGAGGCCGATTCCCCAGCCTGTGTATCCTGATCTGGAGGCTAATTAAAAGGGGGTAGAAATTTCTCTAGTAGCAGTTAACCACACAGCTATGGAGGGTTACTCCAAAGAAGGAGGGGTGACCCATTGCCAGAGCATTAGGGAGGACAGTGATCCTGAGTGCCCTGATGTTAGTGTTAGGGACCCTAGTTAGAGACTGAAGGGGACCTGTCTCATGCCTTGGGAATGTGTAAGGAATTTGCAGCTCAGAAAAGTGACCCTAGTCTAGAGAAGCTGAGGGTTTGGGCAGACTCTGACAGTGCACAGGGAGGTGACAATAAACATAAGGTTTATTGGCAAAATGGACTGATGTATATTCAGAACGTGCAGACAGGGGGTGGGGTGATAGGCAGGCAGCTTGTCATTCCCCAAGGGTATCGTGAGGAGTTGCTCAAGATTACGCATGATATTCCCTTGTCTGGTCATCTGGGAATTGCGTGCACTATGCAGCAGTTGGCCCAGAATTTCTATTGGACGGACTTCACCCAGCAGGTGAAGGAGTATTGCAGGTCTTGTCACCAGTGCAAAGAAATAGGGAAAGCAGGTAAGAAAATCCAAGCCACCCTAATTCCATTGCCCATAGTGGAGGAGCCATTCCAGAGAGTGGGAATGGATATTGTGTGACCTTTAAATACCATCAGCTCCTCCGGGAAGAGGTTGATCCTGACTGTGGTGGATTATGCCACCTGGTATCCAGAGGCAGTCACTCAATCCTCACTGAGGACAGACAAAGTGGCAGAAGCCTTACTTGGGATTTTCTCCTGTGTTGGGTTTCCGCAGGAGGTTATCACCGATTAAGGGAGTTCCTTCATGTCAGACCTGATGAAATGTTTGTGGGAGAAGTGTGAAGTGGTGCAGAGATGCATGACACTGTATCACCCACAAGACAATGAGCTTGTGGAAAGATTTAATGGTACCCTGAAGTCAATGCTCCAAGCATTTTCTGAACAGCATGGGAGGGACTGGGAGAAATACCTTCCTCACTTGTTGTTTGCATACAGGGAGGTGCCCCAAGAGTCGACAGGATTTTCCCCCTTCAAGCTCTTATATGGATGCTGGGTAACTGGGCCCTTAGACTTGATCTGGGAGGACTGGGAAGGCAACCATGCCACTCAGGGAACTCCCATAGTGGATTACGTCCTTAGGTTTAGGGAAAGGCTGAAGGAGCTTATGGGGGCAACCCAGAGAACCTGGCAGCTGCCCAACAGAAACAAAAAGTGTGATACAACTGCAGAGCCAGAGCTCGCTTGTACACGGTGGGTCAGGAAGTCATGGTCCTTATTCTGGTCTGGAAAGACAACCTGCAGGCTGAGTGGGCAGGACCATACAAAGTAGTTAGGAAGGTAAATGACGTGAACTATATCCTAGAGTAACCTGACAGAAGACAGACAGAAAGAATGTACCATGTCAACATGATGAAGCCAAATGCTAATAGGGCTGACATGGTGTTTGCAGTATGTAGTCCTGGGGAGGGACGGACGAAGGAGACCCCCTTCTGGACTTGCTGGAAGAAAGCAAGTGGGAGTCCTCTGTGGAGGCAGTTAAATTGTCTCCCCAGCTGGCCCCCAGAGAAGATCCGGGAAGTAAGGGAGGTTTTAGCAGACTTTGCCCCACTGTTTAGCACCAAGCCTGGACTAACCCCCTTAGTGACGCATGATGTGGAGACAGGGACACAAACACCCATATGGCAGACAGCATATCAGGTGTCAGAGGCTGTCCAAAAGGACATTAGGAGGGAAGTGGAGGAGATGCTGGATTTAGGGGTAATCCAGAGATCTCACAGCCCCTGGGCCTCACCCATAGTCCTTGTGCCCAAGCCAGATGGCTCTACTCATTTCTGTGTGGACTATCGTGGACTGAATGGAGTCACAAAGTCAGATGCCCACCCGATGCCCCGGATGAATGAACTCCTGGATAAGTTGGGAGGGGCGACCTACCTTACTACTATTGACCTGATAAAGGGGTATTGGCAGGTCAAGTTAACTGACAGAGCTATGGAGAGGTCAGCCTTCATCACTCCGATAGCCTTATTTGAATTTAAAGTAATGCCTTTCAGAATGAAGAAACGGCCGGCCACTTTCCAAAGATTGGTGAACCAGGTGTTAAATGATGCTGAGGAGTACGCCGTGGCGTACCTGGATGACATTGCCATCTTTAGTGCCAGCTAGGAGGAACACCTGTCCAACCTTAGGGAAGTGCTGGGCAGGATACAGAGGGCTGGACTCACTGTCAAACCTGAAAAGTGCCAGGTGGCCATGGCTGAAGTGACATACCTTGGATATGTTGTAGGCTGGGGACAGCTCCGTCCTAACCAAACAAAAATAGAGGTGATCAAGGCATGGCCCAGATCAGAAATGCAGAAGCAGGTCAGGAGTTTTCTTGGGACAGTAGGGTACTATAGGACATTTGTATCCAATTACAGTGCCCTGGCTGCTCCCCTATCTAACATTGTAAAGAAAAGGATGCCTAAGAAAATTACCTGGGAACCAGCCTGTGAGAAAGCCTTTACCAGACTGAAGGAGGCACTGTGCAGTGCTCCTGTATTGACAAGTCCTGACTATAGCAGGCCCTTTATAGTTCAGACTGATGCCTCAGATGTGGGTATTGGGGCAGTACTGAGTCAGACATCCAACCAAGGGAAAGATCACCCGGTAGTGTACCTGAGTAAAAGGTTACTTCCCAGGGAGCAGGCATACTCTACTGTGGAAAAAGAGTGTCTTGCCATAGTGTGGGCCCTAAAGAAGTTAGAGCCATATTTATATGGGCAGCATTTTGTGGTACAAACTGACCACAACCCCCTGGTTTGGCTGATGCAAATGGGAAAAACTAGTGGTAGACTGTTAAGATGGAGTCTTGCCTTACAAGGGTATGACATGACAATCTTACATAGGGCTGGTGCGACCAATCAGAACAGCGATGGCCTTTCGCGTCTTTATGAGGAGTGAACAGATTTGGGAAGCTCAGCCCATGCAGGGAATAGAGCCCACAAATTCAGTCCTGGTGGGGAGGATATGGCGCTTGGCCAGCTGGTTATGATTGTTCTATGATTTTGTAATGTAAAAATGTAGTGTGTGATTGTCTCCCTAAGACAGCTGGGCTATGGGTGCTCCCCACCCCCAGATTTCAGTTAAAATAACAGGATATATTAACCTGAAACCAGGAGGTAATTCAAAAGACTAGAGAGCCTTAATGAAGGGTCTCCTGTTTATCTGACTTAATTGGAGCTGACCAGCTGCCAGGATATAGGGATCATAAACTTTTATGATGTCTTAGAGGAAGAAAACATGTCATATCACTATGGTGTTAAAAAGCTTTAAATATCCTTTGATCCTTGGAAGCAGAAAACAACACAAAATCAAAAGAAAGGCTTGATTAAAGAGAGTCATATTGGGAAATGAGTTTTTGTTGATGTCACCTTATTTAATATACCTCCTGATAGGACATCCTATTTGTATAATTTTTATATTCTAAAAGGAGACGCTAGATGGCATCATAGAAGGGGTGGAGACACAGGGTTTAAACTGCATTCGATATTTCTACTGAGACACATTTCTTTGTGGGCTCTTAGAAACAAGAACTAACTATAAGCACTGTAAGAGGGTAATACATTAGATAGAAAAAGTCTAAGGCCCGGATATTCAAACTGCGCCATTCTGAGGCGCAAGCCCTTGCGCTGCTCAAAATAGTTGCGCAGGGGTGTGGCCGGGGCGATATTCAAAGGAGTTGCGCTATTGAGCAACTCCTTTGAATATCACCCCCCAGCCACAGCCACTGTGCATGGCGCAGTGGAACTTGCGCCACCGCAAGTTGTCAGAGTGGAGCATTCAACTTGCGGTGGCTCAAGTACCATTGCGCCACGCGCAAATTTCGATATTCGAAAGGTGACATGCAAATGGGGCCATAATTCATGCAAGGTGCAGGGGGGGCCATTTGCATCTGATTATGGCCCCATTTGCATGCCATTAGCATATAGGTGCGCCGATCCCCGAGGACTTGCGCCTGGCCGCTCTGCCAGGCAGCAGCCGTCGGGGACAGACGCACCCTGCAGCCCGATCACGGGCAGAACGTGAAAACAACCCCCCCCAAACATCTCCCAATGCTCGATCGCGGGCAGAATGTATAATGACAACCCCCAAACATCTCCTAATGCCCGATCGCGGCAGAACGTATAATGACAACCCCCGCCCAAGCATCTCCCAATGCCCGATCGTGGGCAGAACGTATAATGACAACCTTCAGTGCCCGATCATGGGCAGAATGTAAAGACTTCCCCAACCAAAAATCTCCCTTGTGGTCCAGTGATTGTATCGCCATCACAGGCAGAATGATACGTGTTCAGCCTCACGATTTAGCAAGTTCGGAGCGGGTGGATGCATCCCACCCGGCCAGCGCTTCGCTTCGCCGACCGATTGCTTGGGGAGTTGTACGCTAGGAAGCAGCTACATGGGCGTAGTCATCAGAGATGACAAGTCCAGACTGTGAATGAACATCATTCACAAATCTGGACTGTCATAGACGGTATGGGCCGTAGCCCATTGGCTCTAGTCTGCTCTGCACCAATAGGCGGCAGCCCTACCGGACAGCCGGTCGGGCGGGCGGCGTGGTAGCAGACGGTGGATGCTGCCACCGCCGCCGCCGTGGGGGGAGCGGGTGGTGGGGCCGTGGTTGGTGGGGTGGGGACACTAGACACCAGGAGAAGTTTGGGGGTTGTTATTATACATTCTGCCCACGATCGGGCATTGGAGATGTTTGGGCGGGGGTGTCATTATAACGCTCTGCCCGCGATCGGGCATTACGTCCACTGACCACCAGGGAGATATTCGGGTTGGGGGGGTTTTACATTCTGCCCATGATCGGGCACTGGGGGTTGTCATTATACGCTCTGCCTGCGATCGGGCATTATGGTCCACTGGACCACCAGGGATGTGAACGGGAGGGGCCACATTGATGCCTGCAATCGGGCTGGTGGGGGGGCACAGGGACTGAGTTGGGGGCCAGCCATGGGTGGCAGCTGCTGTGTTGCGCCCTGCAATACAGCAGCTCACCTGTGGGTGGACCTCAACTTGATCCTTTTTTTTTGGCTCAAAGTTGTGCAGGTGCAGGTTGGGGGTTGCGCCTGCACAACTCTGCACAACCCGACTGAATATCGGGCTGTGCAGTTTATGCATGGTTCCTCCCCCTCCTGTTGAGCATGCATTCATTTGCATTGCGCTGTTGCTCAACCTGTTTTCAGTGGCGCAACTGCCTCCTGCTGAATATCGCAGAATGGCGCAATGTAGGACTTGAGCATGCGCAACCCTGTTGCGCATAGCGCAACCCTTTTGAATATCCCACCCTAATTGTATTGTGGTAGGAGTTTATGTTTGTACTTTAACCTTGTTCTTTTTAGTGATTGTATGCTTTGTGATATATGGTTCTGTGTTTACATTTTACATATTTTTATCCATTTTTAAGTAAATCTATATTTAAAAAGATTGCCTGGGTGTGTGTTCGAAGTTCTTTCTTTTGCATGTGATATATAGAGTATTAATATTGACAAAACTGTTCATAAGCTCAATGGTGTTACCAAACTGGGAAAAGGTAAGAATATACCTAAGGTCTTTTATAGAGTTTTAATGGTTCATTTTGTATACCTGGTTAGGTGCTCTTAGGCGAAAGATATCTGGCATCCCCCGAAGAGCAGACTATCTGAGCCCTTTACATTTGGGTACACTACCATAAGTTCATGGTTGGCACTGTGGGAGCAGAGGGCCTAACCTGCTAAGTGGTTTGTGACACACACTTGTGCTTTCAGTTAACTCACTGTATTTAATTAAATCTGAGTGAAAGGAAAAAAAAGTGATGTAGTAAAATGAGGTTGGACCACATGTATTACTTAGAAGTAAAAGCAACATTTGCTTTTTTTAAAATAAGTTCAATAAGCTTTGACATAATCATTGAGCCGGATATTCAAAAGGGTTGCGCCATGCGCAATAGGGTTGCGCATGCGCAAGTCCAAAAATGCGCCATTCTGCCATATTCAGTGGGAAGCAGTTGCGCTACCGAACAAATGCTGAGCAACAGCGCAATGCAAATGAAGGTATGCACAACCGAAGGGGTGGATCCATGCATAAAGAGCACAATGCGATATTGAAAGGCTTGCGTAATGCGCAACAGCGGATCAGCTGGAAGGTGCACCACGGCAGAAATGAGCCAAAATAAAAAGGCTCAAGGAAGAGGCGCAAGAACGCTACAGGGAAGCCACATGAGGCAGGGAGACAGACAAGGCGACAGTGGCAAACAGTGTAGGCCAGGGAGTGCACAGGAGAGAAGATGGACAAGGAAGGGTGTGTGGGGCCACAGACTGCAGAGGCCAGTAGGTGTACCCGGTGCAGTGGAGGTAGCAGTCAGGACAGTGGGGGTAACAGAGCAACAACAGCCAGGGGGAACCATAAGCCAGGAAATGGACAGTGTCAGCTTCCTCATGGAAGCTGTAATGAGGGGGGGTGAAGGCATGCTGCAGGGGGACGTGGCCATGGAAGGGCCCGTCGGCGGTGGTCGCCTCAACAGGTGTACTGTGCCCGTGTCAGCTTTGAGCTGTACACGGATGTAGAGATTGTGGGCCGGTACCACCTGAACAGGACAATACTGAGGCGGCTCTGTGAGCTGTGCAGTGATGTGATGCAGGCACCCTCACGATGGAGTCATGCTCTGTCAGTGGAGACAAAGGTAACAGCCTGCATGTGCCTGCTCACCACGGGTACCTTCCAGAGGCCGACAGGGGACACCACAGGCATAACACAGTCGGCCACGTCACACATCCTCACCCAATTCCTCAGTGCACTGCTGCCACATGCTGTGGAGTACATCCATTTCCCCAGCACCGCGGGCAGAGCGTACAGCAAACATGCAGGAGTTCCACAGGGTAGCACATATGCCTGGCGTGCTAGGGGCGATAGACTGCACCCATGTGGCTATTCGCACACCACCTGGCCCCGATGGGGCAGCATACCGAAACCAGAAGGGTTTCTCGAGTGTCAACTGCCAGGTGGTGTGTGATGCCAGTGGGCGCCATCATCAATGTCTGTGCCACACACCCTGGTGGAGCACATGATGCCTTCATATGGTACCAATCTGCAGTGTGCCATCGATTCGAGAGTGGGGACATCCCCACAGGACATCTAGTGGGTGAGTATGCATGTAGGAATTGCAAGGTTGGGGCAAGGGTGGGAAAGCCACAGGTGCCATGGTAGTGGCACACAGGGATATGGGCAATATAGACCTGTATATGATACTAATCTCCACCACCTCCACACAGGTGACAGTGGATACCCACTCCGTCCCTGGCTGCTCACACCCTACCGGCGCCCCATGACCCCATCGTAGCAATGCTATAATGAGGCACATGCCGCCACATGCAACATCATCGAGCGGGTGTTTGGGATGCTTAAGGCACGCTTCCAATGCCTAGACACCTCCGGCGGTGCCCTGCAGTACAGCCCCTCAAAGGCCTGTGGGATATTCCTGGCCTGTTGTATCCTGCACAACATGGCCAAAGACTGTGGGATAGCCATACAGGTCGAGGAGGGGGACAGCGATGGGACCGCTGGTGACGCCAGTGATGATGGGGATGAGCAGCCCCCCCCTTGGATGGCGGGACCCCCGACTGATCTGGCAGGCCCAGCTGCACCGGGACACCATCACGGAGGAGCATTTTGCATGACACAGGTAAGTCAAGGGGCCATGTGCAAACAACACTGTCTAGGCGCAACCCACAGGCACACAGGGTAATACATCAGGGGTGCATGATGGCAAGGGGAGTGGTAGGGTCCAGGCGCACAAACACACCATCAGGGAAGGGTGAATAGTCATATGGACACACACACACACCAGGCACAAAGCGTACATGGGCAGGTGCACAGCAGAGCAGGAACAGACATGGCAAACACACAGATCAACGGACCACCCCACCACCTGTACTGTCAAAGTACGTGTGTCAGATGCTGGGCACCCTTGCACCTTGGTGTACAGTACAATGCAGGCATCATCATGCACACACACCTGTGAACAGCAGTCGGGTGGGTGTGCAGGTGGTCCGTGTGTTGGCGTGTTGGGCAGGGCACCCACCAGTGCACTGCCCACCATGACACACATTGCACACAGGGCAGCATCAGACAGGGCCCGCACTGGGAGACAGGTCATTCAGGTGGCACTGTGCCATGGCCACCTCGGATGTGTGGGCAGCCCCGCCGTTTCCCAGCAGCACTGGCAGGCTGATCATGGGCCACGTGGGGTGGCACCGATGGACCACCAGGGGTCCCACTGCGCGATCGCGACCTTGTCCGCACAGGGGTGTGCAGCATGCCGAACATACCTGCACCAGGAGTGCTCAGGATGCCCACAGCAGAACCCGGCGTCGACAGTCTGGGTGTCGCACGACGCCGGGAACAGGGAGTGGAGAGTGTACTGCGTGGGGTGTGCGATACAGGGGCACCTGACTGTGTGCCCAATGCGGCCACGACAGAGACCACTGCCGGGACAGCCTGTCAATGGCGGCGGTCACATCCGTCCACAGTCTGACCATCTCTGCAAGGATCAATGCATTGTCCCTGCTGTTCCACTCCACAGCCATGCACAGTGCCTCCACGCATGTTGCAACCCGCATCTGCTGCTCTACTGATGCCCGCAGCAGGTGGGTGTGCTCGTCCAATGGGTCCTGTGCCACATTGGCATTCTGTCCCCCAGGGTATGGAAGGGCCTGATGCTCAACACCCCTTGAGGGTGGGCGCTGTTCACCAGGACCAGGTGTGGGAAAGTCAACAGGTGGTGTGCATGTGCCACCGCTGGACCCTGTACCCCCAGACCTGGTGGGTGACTGCTGCTGCTGCCCCTCCAACTGCTGTGCCCCAGGGACCACTCATTCCACTGCTGTGGCCGCAACAGTGCCAGAGACCTGCACAGCCACCGGTGCTGCCCCACCGGTGCTGACAGGCACAGCCTGGGACTGTGCTGATGTGCTGGCACACACGTTGGAACCAGCTTGGTCCAAGGGCACGTGCTGGCCTGTTGTGTGTCTGTTATGAGACACACATGTGTCACTACCCATTGCAGTCCTTGCATCATCAATGGTGCAGGTTCGTGCAACAGCCACAGTCACAGCATGCTGGCATGCTTGCAAGCCAGACTGCTGAGACACAGGCTGTGCACCCCCCACACCTGACTCACCGACAACAGAGGTGGCAGCCAGGCGTGCATGCTGGTGCAGTGCATGCTGGCTGGCAGCAGAGGTGGATGGACCCTCCACCAACACTGGCAGGTCTTCCACACTGCATGGTCCCACCACCACCGTCCCCTGCAGACGAAAAGGATCTGTAACAGAAAGTGAGAACATGTTAGTGATTGTGATCAACCTCCCCCCCCAACACCACCACCATGTCATACCGTGCAGTGATGGGCTTTCACCAGTCTGGAATCCACCTCCTGGTATGCCCTCTATAGCACTACGCTGCATTGATGCAGCCAGACGGTCCTCCACTGGGGTCAGCTCTGCCACCTCTGGCTGGCCACCGCCTGTGGCAGCGCATGCCGCCCTGAGGGCTGCCGCCTTCTCTTTGACCCATCTCCGGTCTGTCCCCATCTTTTTTTTGCATTCCTGCATGGAGCGCTGGTGGCTTCTGTGCAGGTTTACCACACGGGCTACCCCCTCCCATGCAGCAGCATGGGCCTGAGGGGTGCCCCGTCGTCCACTCAGTAGTGGCTCCTCTTCCAGGTAGGCCTGGAAGATTGCCTCTGTCTCTGACTTGGTGAAGTTGGGCCTCCACTTTCGCCCACCATCTTCATCCTCACCTGGTCTTTGCTCGGTCATGTTGGTCTGTATGGGTGGAAGTGGACACCTGTCACTGTGCAGTCACAGTTATCCCATGACCATTGCCCAGAACATCACACAGCTTGCAACTCACCTCTCACCTGCAGTACCCGAATCTGGCCAGCGCAGTCCACTGTCACATATTTATAGTGCAATACATGCAAATTAGGAGTGGAGCAACTGTAATGAGATGCAAATCGCTCCACTGAGCCTTTGAATGGCTGATCAGATGATTTGCATGTGTCGGCTGAATATCGCGCTGTTGCGATTTGCGCAATACGGTTGAGCCGGCCGAGCCAATTGCACTTTTCTGTGACTGTGTAGTACACCGCATTGCACATGCCCAGGTAGCTTACGCAGGCATCTGCCACGCTGATGACGTGCTGTGCGCGATCAGCAATTCCGGACATGGCCACCATTGTGCCAGTGGCGCTACAGCGCTGGTCACCAAATGGCGCTCTGGCACAACTGCGCAATAGTCCACTGTGGCACTGGCACGCAGGTGACCGATCACGCAGGATGTGTAGATGTCTGATGGCGCTGTGCGTGGCCTTGCGTCTTTGACCCATGACCTTGTGCCCAACCTTTGCCCCTGGCGCTGTACATCTGGCATGTGTATGGCTCTGCTCCGCGCTGTTCAGTGACAGCGCGATGTGGACCGATGGCACAGTACGAACAGCGTGATAGGGACTCATGGAGTTGTATTGCACAACATTTCCACGTGGGGTTGCTGCACTGCGGAGCGCCATATTGCCACTGTATAACTGTGGAATGGCACGCAGGAGAGCTCAACAGTGGGGGGCCTTGGAGCTGGCAAACTTGGTGGCTGTGGTGGAGCCACACCATGGGATACTGTTTGGGGGAGTGCCCCTGCAGATGGCACGCACCCATGTGTGGCAGCAGGTGGCAACTGCCCTAGAGCAGGCCACTGGGCAGAGGAGGACTCCTGAGCAGTGCAGGCACCACTATAGTGACCTGCAAAGGAGGGAGCATGCTCTGCTGGAGCACCTCAGGTCTCATGCCAGGAGGGGCATTGTGCCTAGGCCAGGTGGGTGTGCTGTGTATGCACCGGTATTGTCCGCATGGGTGACACTGTGTAATGTGACCTGCGCATGGGGGTGGGTTGGGCTATGGTTTGCTGTGAAGGTGTTTGCAGGTGTGTGCTGTTTGGGTCTGGTTGTGTGAGCAGGCACACTCAATGGGGCAAGGGGATGTCTGCTTTGGGATCTCACTGATGTGTTTCTCTTCATTTGTCTCCCACAGGTGTGGAGGAGCGGAGGCGGGCCAAGGCTGAGGCATGGGATGGCGGTGCCGGGGTGGCTGGCAGAGGTGGTGTGCCACAGCCGCAGCAGCCACAGCCACAGCAGCAGCAGCCACAGCCACAGCAGCACCAGCAGCAGCAGCTTGATGAGGGTGAGTGTCATTACATCATGGATGCTATTGCATGCTGGGGGGGGCACGGCCACCATCCATGGACTACACTACCATGCACGCAACATGTGACAGTCATCACTGTCCAGTGGCACTGCATGCGTGTGTGTGTGTCACTGGTGGTCCATGCATGCACTAGGCACATGGCTGTGGCACTAGCATCCCACCACATAGCCACGTCACTGGGCAGCCTTGGTTGTGCTGTGATGGACATGGGCGGTGTGTGAGTGCAGTGGTACACATGGCTGTTGCTGCCTGGTTGGGCAAGTCTTGTGCACGGTCACTGTGGGTGGGTGCAGTCCATCACAGGAGCGGGGCACTTGGCTGTATGCCATGCATGATGGGTGGGATTCAGGGATGTGGACAGTCACAGTCATTTACTCTGATCCCTTGTCCTAGGTATCCAGATCCTGCGTCGCATCGAGCGAGCACTGTGAAGACTCACACAGGTGGCCATGGATTCGCACGCCATCCTTCTGGACATGCAGCAGCATGGGATACGGCACCGGAGGAGACCCCGGGCACAGCACCAGGTGGAAGGAGGGCAGACTGCCGGCCGGTAGCTGCCCATCACCACACCCCACCTTCTCTCTCCCGGTTGTTCACCCCTGCCCCTTACCCACCCCTACCTTATACCCATACCCCCACCCTGCTTTGTATATATGTACATAGTTGCTTTGTTGTTCTTGTTATTCTTCTTCATTACATTTATATTTTGATATGAATACTGTGGTGGTCTCTGATTTGCAGCTGGCTATAGGTGCTCAGTTGCATTGGTGTGCATGGCATCTGGGGTGGTATGGTCATGGGTATGTGTGTGCGTGTGTGTGGGGTGGTGTCTCTGGTGTGGGTGTGGCTTCCACTCAGTATTGCCGTGTGCTGCCACCCACTGCTGGGTGCTCATGGTGGGTTTGGCTTGTATAGTTCTGTGGTTCACAAGGTTGCAGTGTGCCGGGGGGGCCTGGGGATTCCTGCAGTGCTGGTCACTGCACATGGGTGGTGTCTTGGGGTCACAGTGCTGGGTGTGCTGTGCACACAGGGGAGCTGCTGGACACTGGGGTGGTCCGCCCCCTTTGTGTGGCACTCTCAGCTTGCCAGTGGGTGTGCTGCAGTAACACGGCTGGGATGTGCTTTCTTTGCTTGCCCCCATGGTCCAATGGCTGTTCCATCCCTCCCCCAGTTATGCTGTGCTTGGGGTGTGGGGGCACATTGTTGGTTCTGCAGTGTGTCCCTGTGCCCATCTGTGGCATGGGTGGTGGGCCCCTGCCTACCTCCCTGGTTGTGCAGTTCCATTGCTCTGCTGCTAGGGGTCTCTTTGCTTGTGCTATGGCGCCTCTGGACTGCTCAGCTGGGCTGCCTTTGTTGCGCTATGGCACATCATCTCTGCTCAGCTTCCCCTTCCTGGTTGTGCTATGGCGCAGGTTGTGCGATATTCAGACGTTGGCTGGTTGCGCAATTTGTCTTGCTCCATGTTTGAATATTGCGTGTATTGCGCTTGTGCGCAACTGACTTGTGCTTGCTCCTGCTGTTGCGCACTTTTTGGGTGCAGTTTGAATATCCGGCCCATTGTGTATAAATGATATTATTTAAATTGTTTTTAACTTTTTCTGCTTCAAATATGTGATCCCCATTTTTCCTTTTTATTTTCACCCTTGTGCTTGTGCAAAGTGAACATATTGGTAAGTAGTGGATTTTGAAAGATGTGTCACTGTTGGTCCAATGCAGGGCAGTTCATAAACAGCTCGACAGTGACAGATCAATCATCATCCAGGCTGATTAGGACACTCTTCTGGTCTTGCTGGGTGGAAACTTCATGTAGTTCAAAGAGAAGAGCTCCTAGAATCATATGGAACCTCTTTCATTTGATCTGCATATTGCTACCTAGCAAGCAGAGCTGATCAGCATTGTGATCAGCTGGTTGTGGTCCTCCTGCCCAATGAAAACACAATCCTTCCCATCAACCTCTGCCAAGTACCCTTCCCACCACCTTTTGCTTCCCCCTTTCTTCTTAATTGTGTGACACAGGGTGCCCAACCCCAGTGCTGGTTAGTACCTCCCACCCTATCCATTTTAACTGTGTGACACCAGGGAGCCCAGCCCCAGTGCCACCAAGCATGACACCAACACTTAGGTGCCCAGTCCCCAGTGCTGGCACCTGAAATAAAGAAAACTGTCCCTCATAGTCTTTTTATATTAATTTTTTTTAATTGATGTAATCCCACCCTCTGCCAAGTATCTCTCCCACCTCCTCATCACTTTCCATGTGCCCCTAGAGGTTAAATCAACACTGGAAAGCCAAATCCCCAGTGCCAGTTCCTGCAATAAAGCAAACCATCCCTTGTAGTCTTTTTTCATACACCCTGTAAAAAAACAAAACTGTCCATCGATATTCGTTGCTGCTGCCACCCCGTTACCCTCCCCGTACCAGACCCTCCCGCTCAGCATCCACCACCCCACACTCCTCCCACCCCTTACTTAACCTACAGGGGGTTCTAATGCTGTAATCCTTTATGGACCAGAGACACATCTTGGGAACTGAAGAAATCAGGTATGCGGTTCAGTGTATTTCAATGAGTTTTTAAGTTGTCTGCATCACTTGGTCATTATACAGCTGATCTCTCTAAGTCTGCCACCTGCTGATTCTGTTCTTAGCTCATGGCTAGGTCCTAGTCAGTCAGAATTGGCAACTCCCTCCTTCCCCCAAAAAAACACTGGTGTACTTCAAGGTTCGGTACTCAGTCCGATACTTTTTTCCATATTCCTTAATGACCTTCCTACTGCCTGTTCGACTGCTAATATCAACATGTACATGGATGATACTGCCTTGTATGCCTCCGATACTTCCCCCTCAGTTGTGGCGACCAACCTCCAGCTTGATGTCAACAATATCCAGTGCTGGTTTTGCGATAACTAACTTTCACTGAATGCCAAAAAAATGGTCACAATTGACTTTTGGCACCAGCAAAGGCTAACCAGACTTGCTGCCACCCCCTCCTTCCACACCCTTGATGGTTCTACACTTGATGATGTCTCCTTCTTTAAATATCTCAGGCTCTGGCTCAACAAGAATCTTGATTTTGCTGGGCATGTGGGCACCATCCACACAAAGCTATTCCCCAAACTAGTTGCTCTGTATAGACACCACTCCTGCCTTCCCCTTCTGGCCTGCTGGGAGACTGTCCAGAAGATGATCCTCCCTATTTTTGACTTTTGAGACATAGTCTATAGTACTGCCCCCAAGTCCACCCTTACCAGACTGGGCACTCTCTTCAACTACTTCTGCCACTTTGCTTTTGGCTACCCACCCCGCATTCATCACTGTGACCTATACTCCTCTCTTTCCTTCCCTTCTCTTAGTGCCAGATGCTTTGCACAGAGTGCTTCTTTAATCAGAAAGTAGTGGCTTGGCTCTCTGCCTTCCTACCTTCATTCTCTCCTCTCCCTCCCTCCTGCTTCTCTCTACTCATGCTGCAACTCCACCCATAGGACCTTTGCCCTCCCCTTCTGGTCTTCCACTTCTGATAGAGCTGCCTTCTCCTACAATACTACCTTCTTCATCACTACTATCCCCTTCCTGTAACTTCACCTTACCCTCCCTCTCTCCCTACTTCTGTAACCGCATTTTACCTTCACTCCCCCTCCCCTACTCCCCCACCTTTTCTAGATGCCTCCTCCCCTACTTCACCCTCCCTCTATCCTTATCACCAACTACCCTCCCTCAGCATAGCCACTTTCCCCGTTAATCTCCACCTACCCACTTCTTAACATGCCCTGTATTTATATCCTCCAGAACCATTCCCTACTATCCCCTTTGCAGGGTTCACACATCCCAAAAGGGGGAGGCAGGCCCATCTGGCTGCCTACTCTTCCCTTTCACTCTAGTTTGTCAAAGTCTTCTCTACCCACTCTGTCCACTCTAGTATGGCTATGTCTTTACCGCATTCCCCAAGTTTAAGCAAAGTATTCCTGTGTGAAATGCTTTATGCCCTTGATTTGACTTTGATCAAGGGAATATATTTATGGTATGTTTCTTAGCACATATGCAGGCTTATGTAAATAGGTTTCTGTACATTGCAAAATGTACATATGTAATATATGATCATATATCTATATATGTATATATATATATATATATATATATATATATATATATATATATATATATATATATATATATATATATATATATATATATATATATATATATATATATATGTACATTAGCTAGCCTACCTTCTCCACACACTTGGATTGTACTATCTTCAAATCTAAACTGTTATGTGCCTGCCCAAATGTTTTTCTGTATAGACTTTATGGTCTTCTTAATGTTTTTCCTCCTCAGTTTTCCATTGTATTAATTTTTCTTTTCTGTATTTAAATTGTATCCCTCCCCTTTTTCCCTTTTCCCCTGGACACATCTGAAAACAAGCTATTGTAGCTCAGTGTGCCTTTCCTGGTGAAACATTTCCAAATAAAATAATAAATAAACAAACAAATTATTGACATTTTTTTCCCCAAAATTTCCAATATGGCCTTTTTTGGGGACCCCTCCCCATGAACAAGGGTAGTGAAATAGTGCAAATCCATCCCAAAAGGTGATTTTGTGGTCACTGCATGAGATCACCTTTTAGGCAGGATTTGAACATTTTCTCCACCCGTGTTCATGAGGTGGGATCGTAAGAAGGCAATGTTGAAAATTTAGGGTAAACATATTAAGAAACAAAAGTTTTAAGTGTACATTGAAATTTTTCAACACACACATAACTTTGGTAATTTTCTATATTTTGACATGACATTTTCAGTATAGTTATTTTTTCACACCATTTTATGAATGTGACAGCTACCATTTTCCAAATCCTGGACAAAATGTGTTTTCACACTTGTGACTTGAAATCACCTTTCGGGCAGGATTTGAAAATTTTCTCCATCCTTGTTCATGAGGTGAGGTCATAAGAAGTCTATGTTAAAAATTTAGGGTAAAATAAACTTACAAAAAAAATCTGTTATGAGTGTACAATGACATTTTTGACAGCATGCTGGTAACACTGGTCGTTTTCAATATTTTGACCCGAAATTTCCAACGTAGCCAATTTTTCACACCACCTGATGAACGTGACATCCTGATCTAAATGTGTTTTCACACCTGTAACACAAAATGAAGTTTGGGTTGCCATTTTATAAATGACACTTGGCATATTCAGAAGGATGCTTTGGAAATCAGGTGTGCTTCTTACCTTTTCCTTTGCCTTCATTTTACATGTGGTACCCGGCAACTGGTTGGTTGCATAACACTTTGCAGAGATTCTCCAATTTATTCCGAACATACTGTAGCAGTTTTGATTTCAGCTGGCAGATGGCCACTAACAGTAACAGAAGTCAACATTTGGATTTGGAAGAGGAGATTCAGCAAAGCACAACAGGTGAATCAGAAGAAGGTGCATTTTGTCTTA
This sequence comes from Neoceratodus forsteri, assembly GCA_016271365.2. Taxonomy (NCBI): domain Eukaryota; kingdom Metazoa; phylum Chordata; order Ceratodontiformes; family Ceratodontidae; genus Neoceratodus; species Neoceratodus forsteri. The sequence continues at coordinate 1,406,263,033 of CM028130.1, read as the reverse complement.
GAACTGCCAAGACAAGTGCAAATCAACAAGGTGTAAAGGATCTGCTGTTTAACCTCCAATCAACTACTCCAGCTCCAAATCTTTTTTTTTATAGACACTTTATCCTCCTTCTGCCCTGGCTGCTCCCTTCTGACCAACCCCTCCCAGCCCCATAACCCCGGTATCACTGGGACTTACCCCTGCCCAGTCGCCAGGTGCAGAGCCTGTGGGAGGTTGGTTGTCATCTTGCAGCTGGAGGTGTTTTTCCTCTTTTTCTTCCTTCCTATTGCTGGGGCACACATGCAGGATGTGCACACATAGAGGCATGCACACATCTGCAGAAGTCCCACAGCACCCTCCTTATGTCTGGCCCCTCTGATCATCACTACCCTCTGGCCTCCACCTGGGGGTAGTCATTCGGTGGGAGTGCCAGTCCTCCCTCCCTGGGAGAGGACAGCAGTCCTCTAGATTCTCAGTCCTCTCCCTCCCCCACTGACCCCTGATGGACTGTGCTCATTCCCAAACATGGGTGGCTGGTGTGGCATGAAGTGTGGCAACCAGCGCCTCAACCTCAGTGCCACTGGGCTGGCTCCAGCTCCAACTCTTGAGGTAAAAGATCTGGTTTTACAATTAGAAAAGCTCAGCCTGCAAGAGGTCAATATTTGGTTTGATAAAATCAGTTTAGAACTGTATGCAGAAATGCAGTGTGTAACACGAGGTTTTAGAGTTTTTAAAGCTCTTCCTCATGCCAGTTAGATGAGGACTTAAAAAAGCAGTGGGGAACATCTCTGGAATGCTGCTCTAATGATATAGTCAAGATTCTTTTTTTCTTTTATATATATACTTTGTGCTCCTATCTCTGGCTGCCCCCTTCCAACCGACCCCACCGCTCCATCACCCGGCTCCCCTATAACTTACCTAACATTGGCGTCCTCTGCCACAGGACTTGTGGTGTGAGCCCAGCCACTGGTGCAGAGCCAGCAAGGGAACAGTCTTCATCCTGCCTCCAGGGGGTTCTTTTTTCTGATGGTTTTCCACTCTTATGTCCCCTGGACCTCGCCATTCACAGTCACACATGCGCATGTAGGTGCCTATGCATGCTGTAACCAACAATGCCCCAGTCAGCCCACCTGGCCTAGTGTCAGCCTCCACAGTGCCTGATGCTACCATCCAGCCTCCATCTGGTGGCAGCCAAGAGCTGATGAGGCCTACCTCCCCAGTCCGGGAGAGGAGATCCACCTAGTAGCTGCTCTATTCACTCCCAGTCCTTCCCATAGCTGACCCCCTGGCAAACTGTGCTCATTCTTGAACAAGGGTCGCCGGTGTGGTGAAAGGTAAGGTGTCTGGCACCTTAGCCCTCTGCACCACTGGACCATCTCGAGTCAAGATTCTAACTGAACAAGCCACTCATCATTACACAATAGTCACTACTGAAACTAAACAAATACAGAATGACCTCTCACAATATAAAAGTACACCTGCATTTCAATATTTCGATCAAACTCTTCAGAACAGAGTGTGCAGATTGGAAGCTGAAGTAGAACCCTGTAAAAAGAATACATTTGAGAGGGACAGAGGTGACTATGAGAAGAGAGGAGTTTTTGGATGGGAGAGCAGAGCAAGATCACATAGCCATGACAGATCCAAAAGCCACCTGCCCCATTATATGAAGAGGGGAAAATTTGCTACACGTCCACTGATAACCAGCAAAAACAAGAGTTTCTTTTTAGACAAGACTGTTCCACAAGTACAAGAACAACCAACCAACACCAACATCAATACCAAGCCCTCCCAAAAATGTGGAAGAGGAGAATGAGGATTGGCAAAAGAAAACAGTGGTGCAGGTGCAGTACTGAAGAGGACAACTCACAGCCATCAATACACTGACAAATGATTAGTCTTTCCTCAGTCACTTTAACCTGTAATCAAATAAATGTACTGGCTAAAGGTCAGACTTTTATTCCCTCCTCTGACCCTGACTTTTTCAACCTTGATGTTGACCTGTTTAAACTTTTACGCAAAATAGGCATAAAAGTATATTTTGCTGAACAGGGTGAATCACAATTAAATACTGCAAAAATGGACTGTTGTATGGACAGTCTGCAGAATGTTGTTGCTGCTGGTAAGGACTTGATAAATGTGGATTTGGATGTTGGGAGTTAATGTAAATTTTGAATCTGAGAGTGGAGAATGGAAGGACAAAGTGTTTTTTAATTAATAATATTGATGGTCTTGGCACAGAATTTTTGAGTGATGATTTGTCACTTAAAGCACAAACGCCTCTAAAGAAAAAGAGCATTTTTTGCCCTCCCACACCCAGGCATAATACTGTTAATGTTTTTTAAAGGTTGGTCAAAGATGATATTGCAAAACTTAGGGATTTAAAGGAACCACAGCGACACCACAATATATCTTCTGCTGATTGGACAGCATTACAAGAAATTAAAAAGTGGAAAATATCATAGTTAAATCAGCAAACAAGAGTGGTGCCATAGTGGTTATGGATATTTTTTAATATACATAAGAAGTAGAATAACAATGAACAGATGACCGTTGTTATAAAAAATGAACATTTGATCCTACAAATGCATTTAAAAGTATTTTGTTAGATTTATTAGACAATGCACTTGATAAACATTGGATTAGTAAGACCGAATTTCAATTTTTTTAAGCAAGACTTTCTAGTTTGTCCTACATTTTATGTCCTCCCCAAAATCCATAAGTCTATGGAGTACCCCACTGGGCGACCAATTGTCTTCAGGATTAGATCGCTCAATAAGGCTCTTTCTAGATTGGTGGATTTTTTTTAAACAATTGGGAGAAAAAAAAACACGTATCTCAGAGACACTGCAGTTGTTCTACAAAACTTGACAGCATGAAGTGGCCACAATATTACCGTTGGATTGCTATTGATATAGCATCATTTTAAACATCCATCGAACATTCTATAGGTATTTGTGCAGTTTGTTATTATCTGGAAAGGGAGCAGAATTCCAATTCTGCCCCTAGATAATTTATTTTGGATTTACTAGAGTACCTACTGAAGTACAACTATTTCACATTTTCAGGGAGATTGTATTTAAAGTGTCAGGGTACAGCCATGGAGGCAACCTTAGCACCATCATATCCAAACTTGTTCATGTCTTATTGGGAACAGGAAGTGGTCTTCTCGGATTCGAACCCCCATCTCAGACACATCCACAGGTGGTATCATTATATTGATGATATTATATGTGTCTGTGGTGGGGACTTGGAATCGGTGAGAGTTTATTACTTGGCTAAATGTTAACAATTGGAACTTACAATGTTCACACAGTGCTAGTCCTGACAGAATTAATTTTTTGGACATCATACTTTATGGTGATGGGGATTCAGTGGTTAAACATGCCCCTTACCATAAACCGACTGCAGGCAATAGTGTCCTGTGAGCAGACAGTTCACACCCTTATCCCTTAGTGTCCAGCATACCCTATGGGGAACTGATTCGATTAAGGCACAACTGTACATTGGACATATTCGAATAAGAAGCCAACCAGATGATACTGTGCCTTAAAGAGAGGGGATATAGTTATAACATTTGTGACAATGCTCTGCAAAGGGTTGGAGGGACAGAAAGAAGAACTTTGTTAGCCACAGCAGGTCAAAGAAAACAGAGATGTCTTCACAACCAATCACATTTGTTATTGATTTCCACATTAGAGCAACAGAGGTGAGAAAAATTATCAAATGTAGGTGGTTCACTCTTAAAGAGGTTGAATTGCTTGGAATGATAGTGGGACTGGAACCTAGAGTTTCCTTTAGGAAAGGAAAAAGCATAGGAGATCATATGACTAGCAGTCACTTTCATTCAGAAAAAAAAACAAAGATCAGTAACAGACTAGGCTTCAACAAATGCTGTTGCTGTAATATCTGCACCTTTGCAAGCACATGATTACATTTTGTGTACCCAGCAACAGGGGTGAGCTATAAATTGAACACTTAAGTAGTCTGTTAGACCCCTTTTTGCATATATGTATGCTGGTATCCCTGCAATTTCATGAAAATGGTAAGTACCATGGGATTGCAGAAATGCAGAATACAAGAACATATTTGTGCAATTATTGATTACAACTGCACTAATACTGTGGGTCTGCACTTTGGAAATGCACAGTTTGAATATGGCAGACTTCAGATTTTGAGCTCTGGAATTTGTTGCTCCCTTAGTTCGAGGAGGGGGATTGAACACACATCCTTCTTAAGTGTGAAATGAAGTGGATTTCGACAGCCACATATTCAAACAAGATGCGCGGCCCAAAATAGAGATGTGCGGCGCATCCCAGAAAATGTGCGGAAGCACGATATTCGAAAGGGAGAGATACAGCATGCATTTCCGAATGCACAATTATGCAGAAATAATGTATGTGGCGTAAAAAAGGTGTGGACACCTGAAAATGTCATGCAAGTGTATATTCAGCCAAACTATATGGCGCATGTGTCGGGCATCCCAAAACTGTGCCATGCAAAGTTAGGTATGTATGGGGATGGTTTAAATAGGCCAGCCACCCGCAGGCAGGCTGCAGAACTGCAGACAGGCAACCCTGAGATAGCCCTCAGAGGTGCACCAGAATGTAATCCAGGCATCTACACATAGCAGTCATGCCAGGACAGTAGTACCTAAAGCCACAGCTGTGCTGTGCCAGCTTGCTGGGCACCTGCTGGGTGCCACTGGTTGATACCTCTGGTACCTTCCAGTCAGTCACCACCCTCACCACATCCAGTTCAGGGATGCCTATCTGCCACATGCCAGTAAGTCTTCCCCCTAGCACACCAGCAGAGCAGACAGCTACAATGCGCAAATGTACCAGGTGCCATGGCCTGCACCGATGTGGCCATAAGGGTGCCATTTGGTGGAGGCATGCACCCATTGTGGCATCTGGGACAATAGTGAGCAGAATGCATGACAGTAATGGTGGCAGCATGGCATGGGTCAGGGACAGCCCAGTGGCACACACCCATGGTGGAACACCATAGGTGCACACAGCACACCCGTGCCAGACCCAAGCTGTCAGGAACCACATACATGTCATTGATGCCATCCCTGCAGTGTGACAATGCCACAGAGGCCCTGGGTTCAGGTCACTGTGGTGTACTGGTGGTGGACAGTGCACAACTACGGGCAGCACAGGGCAGGGGTGGCACCACCTGTGGCCTGGAGGCAGCATGGGCATGCCCCAAGGACACTGAACCCTTCCAGTGTTGTGCATGTGGCCACCTAGGGCATGGACATGGCCATGGGTAGTAGCACTGCAAACCTCTCAACTGTGACACAGTATCGGGTATGGCACTCATGTTATCACTCAGACACTGTCTGACCCACATAGAGTGGGTGACATTACACACAGACCATTGGTACTGTTATGCTGAATTGCATGATAATATGGGATGCTTGGCATCAGCACACTGTATCACCATTGGTGCACTGATTTCCACAATCTTCCGAGCTTGCACTGTCATGTTTGCTGCTGTCTCACACATTCTGACCAGCTGTCACATACCTTGGCACACATTTGGGCACTAAGGGGTTGGGAGTATGTAGCACTGTACTCAGGCTAATGCAGTCCACCCACAAACATCTATCCACCTGCCTGCTAGGCTGCAGTACCTTCTGATCACCTTTGTGGAGTGGTGGTGCTGCCCTGTAATGCTGAAACTGTGCTTGTCAATGGTATGCAAATGACCTGAATACATTTCAGTAATGAGATGCAAATGTGCTGTTTGGGCGCTGACTGTGCAGTGAGGCCATTTGCATATCCTGGCTGAATATTGCAACTCTGTGTGCCGCACAAGCGGCTTTGCATTGTGCAGTTCCATATGCTATGCACTGGGATCTGGGCACCTGCCACACTGCACATCTCCCACTGCCCAAGGTCATATGCAAAATAAGGCACTCAAGAGGAAACTTTCTCCTAATAGCTCCAGAGTGGCTCAGAAGAGAGCAGTTCTCGGACTTAGTTAATATAGCTCAACACATATTGTTTTGACTACCAATACAGAGGGCCCTTCTCTCACAAGGTCCTGTTCTGCATCCAAATCTGGAGGTGATGCAGCTCACAGACTGGCTGCTGCAAGGAGGAGACTCCTAAAACAGTGTTTCTCTAAAAAGGTAGTGGACACCCTGATAGCTGCCAGGAAGAATTCAGTGTCACCAGCCTATACGCAGGTATGGACCCTCTTTTCAACTTGGGTCAGAGAAAGAAATATCCGACCATCTAAAGCCATGGTTCTTCAGATTTTGGATTTTCTGCAGAAAGGAGTGGAAAAGGTTTGTCCTTGAGCACCTTGACAGGTCAAGTGTTGACCCTTGGGGTCATCCTTAGGGACTAACTGAGAGGTTATTCACTTTCGGCAAGCAGTCAGCATAAACTGACCTCTGTTCTGATCCCCTATTCCTCTATGAGATCTGAATCTGGTCCTGAATGCTCTTTATAAAGAACCCTTTGAATCTCTTTTGTCGGTACTGTTGGATGTGTTGTCCTACAAGGTGTGTTTTGTAGTTGCTATGTGTTCAGCCAGGAGGATTGGTGAACTCCAGGCTTTATCCAACAAAGAACCTTACTTCGGCAGGCATAATGACAAAGTGGTTCTCAGAACAGTTCCATATTTCATTCTGAAGGTCCCTACACCTTTCCATGTGAACCAGGAAATCTGTCTTCTGTCCTTCTGTCCATAACCAACTCACCCAAAAAAGAAAAAGTTACACAAGTTGGATTCATTGGATTAGGACATACCTTAAATGAACCGCTCAACTAACAAGGACTCTGTTAGTTGGGCGGTGGCCTTACTTTCTCAAATTTGGCACTGAAAAGTTTAAAAACAGCTTGCAAATATTACCCCCATAGGAGTCTATGGAGCGTGCCCCTGTGCCGTTCTTGTTCTGATGCCACAAAACGTGAAAGCATGGGGACCGAATCCAGGTCAGAGATTGTTACTGTTTTGCCTGCCATCTCCACAGAGCTTTTTTACAAGCAATTTTGTAAAACAAAAACAGCAGGGGAAAAAATTCCACTTTATGGATGCTTCTCTAAACCGGAGAATATGCTTTAATATATGTTGGGGGGGGGGACAGCTGTTACTCAAAACCTGCTCTTTAACAATGCCTTTTGTTTACATTGCTGGTCTTCATTTTATTTTCTTGATACTAATAACAATGGGCCTGATTCCAGAAGGGGATATGCCGTCATAAGGCGAGATACACCAAACCCCATGATGTATCTCACTACTTATGCCAGGTGATACACCAGCCCCTATTACAAGAGGCAAGCTGGCCCAGTGGCGCTGAGGGTTGAGGCGCTGGATGCCACACCTTGCGCCATGCCGGCGACCGAGGTTCAGGAGCGAGCTCGGGTGCCAGGGGTCGGCAGGGGAAGGAGAGGATTGAGTGCCCACTGGGCTGCTTTTCTCTCCCAGGGGGAGGGCATCAGGTTGTCTGGAGCTCCAGTGGCCCCCGGTGGAGAATGGGGGTGCTGCAGTGGCACTGGATCGCACATACACTGTGCAGCTGATGCAGGCAGGGTTGCCGTGCACCGCAGTGTTGGGAGTGCACCATGCTCTGGGGGTGGGATGGGGAGGGCTTTCGGGGACAAAGCAGAAAACTCCTCCCAGCCCAGATGGGTGATGGGCATTACAGTGCCTCTGCCACATGCCCAATGCCGGCTCCCTGCCACTGCCCCTTCGGTCTCCCTGGGTCATAGCTGCCCAGGCCCAGGGAGGAATTGTAATGACTTTGAAGATGGCAGGGAACATGGTGGTAGAGCGAGGCGGTGAGTGTGGTGGCCTGAGAGAGTTCCAGTGCTCGGGGGTGATAAATAGAATGGGGAAAAAATAAAAAAACAAAAGGCAAGATGTGCCATGGTGTCTGTGGGCTGCGACAATCACAGGATACACCAACACATATGCTGCAGCCTGCAATGCCAGGTGCATCTGTGGGTTATGACAGCAACATAGCCCAATTCCAGTAGGGTGGCTATTGTAATCCACAGTTCCAAGTACAAGAGATGCATTGGTGTACCTAAGGTACGACAGGTCAGACCTGTCTTACGTGGCATCCGATGGCTGGCACCATCAGATGCCACCATGCAGTGTCCTAGCAATTGTGCTAGGTGAACCCCTAAGCACCCACTAACACACTTCTGCCCCCAACCCCCCCTATCTGCCCAGACCCCTGAGGGTCCATTTTTGGTGTGCCACCCCCCAGATGCCTGTGCCACATGTCCTGTCCCTCCCATGCCCCCTGGTGTCTACCCAGGTGGTCTGGGGCTGTGGGGGCTTTGGGGGTGCTGCCTGTCACTTGCCGCGAGTTGCAACATGTGGCTGTGATATGCCATGTGTGGGCTACCACCACACGCATGGCGTATCTCGCATGTCGCACTTGCCGGAACTCTGCCGCTTCTAAAATGTGGCATGGAATCCCTGGTGTAGGGCGACTGGTGTAACTCGCAACTGCATGCAAGTTATGCTGGCCATCCTGGGAATCGGCCCCCATGCCTTTTGTTTCATATTGCTGATGCTTATTTAAGTACAAACTGCACACGTTTGCTAAGTTTAAGAAACATATTGTGTTGAGAAGTGTGGATTACTATATAGGCTCAGGCCAGATAAAATATGTGGGTTTCTTGATCTCTGGCATTAGGGAGTCTGGAAACAAGAAAGTGCCATTTACTTACATGCTAGAGTTGTTAACTTTTAGGGGAAAAAAACAATAATTTCACTTTGGAGCTGCTGAGCCTCCTAAACTCTGTCTCTTGTTTGTTCACCACAGCTGCCATGACAACAATAATTGTGTCATGAGGGAAGAAATGCATTATCCGCACCCATGTTTCCCTTTTGTCTCCTGTGTGAACTGCCTCTTTTGGCAACCCAGGTTTGCAACAAGCAACATATGGCAATCGGACCCCATATACTGGGGGTCTGTGCCTTAGGACAAGCATCTTGTTTCACCAATCAGTTTTTTATATATATCAATGACAATCATGAAGTAAACAAATAAAACAGGTTGTGCTAATCACAATGTTTTATATACTGTACCTTTGTGGTGTCACAGGCTAAATTTTTTCACAGGGCAACTTGACATGGAGTACTGCCTGGAGCAGTGATGTAATCTTAAACAAATGACCAGAGGAACTTGGTTAATTATCTGTTTTAACTGAAGGAATGGAAGCACTGAAGCCTAGCTAGAACCATGCCTAGGGAAATGAAAGAAATATATGCAAATTCTTTGCTAGCTGAAGCAGATTAATAAAATACTTGCATTTTGGCTGAGCACAGGATAGCAGAAATGAGTTTTGCCAATGTCAGACTGGTATTATTATTTTGTTTGTTTGTTTGCTATCTGGTTGCAGAACCATCTTTGTAAAGACCATCTTTTTAAAGAAAAGTAAAATGATTGATTTGAAACAAACCATTTGCCAGAGTTTACAACCATATGTGCACTGCGCACTTATCGCTGTAAGTCCAAATGACATGCAATAGTTACAGCATAAACATTTGAGTCTTTAAAATTTTCTGTTTTAGCAATTGGCTAGGGCTGTGTTCCTTTGTTCATTGAACTAGTCTAACCTGTTTCATATTATTACATTCTCTGGGTTTGTGGAGTTCAGCTCTTCTTGTGAAATGTTTACTGAAACACTAATTGTGATGGTGATCATTATTAATGAAGAATACCTTAATAAAAAACAGTACAAGTGATCACAACAGGTAAACAATATTTTATGAGGTCATATCTATTTATGACTTGTGATACAACTATATCTCAATTAACAGGTTTGTGAAAGGGACTTGCCAGTCTCATTTATCTTCCAGGATAAAAAAGAAAGAAAAAAAAAATAGAACTTTTTTTTTTTATTTATTGGAGATTTGGAAATACCTTTGAGTCAGAGACTCCTTTACAAAGGTTCCACGTCACAAGTATTACAAACAGAGAAAGACAGGAACTTGCTCCTTTTACCAAAGCAGCTTATTTATGCTTCTTAAAAGGAACAATCGTGTGGATTTGCTTTTAGACTATGCTTAAGATTTTCCTCTTAGTAGTCACAACACTCCTAACTTAAGTCACATATCCATGTGCTTTTCACGTTTCCACAATGAAATAAATGATGAAAGCAAGAAAGTTGAAAACTGCAACTTTTTTGTGTGTGCGACGTCTGAATCACTGCCTCAGGTTTTAGAGATAAATGTTGTGCAACCTCTGAACTTAAGGACTATGCTTTGTAAACTTATTGCATTAGCATAAGGCAAATGTACATCTTCATTTCAGAAAGCATTTTACAGCTCTGTAGAAAAACAACATGGATAGGAAGCATTGCACTTACTGTCATGAATGTACCCCAGAGTGAATAACATCATGTTCTTGTTATGCTAAAAACATTACAATTGCATTTTTTCCTGGCAGAGAATGTTAAGTATTCCTATATATTGTATAACTTTATTAGCAAGTTTTTTTTTCCATGCCTTATGTGGCTGTGTCACATTTCAAGCCTTTCTTGGACCTCTGATAGTGTAACATGGACTCATAATAACAGTACTGGTAGTTTTGGCTACCGTATGTTTTCTGGAAATCGTCTAGTTTTTGTATGTGGTAGACACTGACGACCTCATAGGAATCTCAATGCAAACTGCATGTTAAGAAGGTTAAGGACTGAGCTGCAAATTGCTTTCGTAGGACCTTTACCACCCACATCTAGGGGTAACAAATTTATTTTAGTGGTCACTGACTGATTTTCTAAATGAGTAGAGGTATTTCCAGTTAAGGCAGCCACTGCAACAGTTACTGCAAAACTTTGACTAAATATGTGTTCTGCAGGTAGGGACATACCTCTCAACTGTCCCTGATTTTCAGGGATGTCCCTGATTTTGCCTCAGAAATTTCTTCTGTCCCTCCTACATTGGCATTTCTGTCACTGAAGAGTAGGGATTTAAATCACAAAATAATGCCAGCCATTGGTGTTACAGTCTAGTTCTCATTAAGAAAATGCTATTCACCCTAAGAAGTATGTTGTACACAGCTTCTGAAACTAATATTGCTATTTTTTCAGATGTGTCCCTGATTTTGGTCATTTGTCCCTGCTCATGTTAAGCCTTGTCCCTGATTTGTGATGAGGGAGGTTGAGAGATATGGGTAGGGGCTGCACCGCCTTGGTTTTAGATTCAGACAAAGGCACTACTTTTACTGCTAAAGTCATGCAAGTAGACAAGTATTCTGCACAACTTAAAGAAAGGATTAAACAAGTGTACTTGTTTGCTGCCTGCATTTTGGGAAACTACAGATCTCAAACTGCTAAGTATTTTAGTAAAAGTGTGTTGACTGAAGAGTGGCAAGTAGGTCAGATCCTATGGCACTGCTGAGTACCCTCCACAGCATAATTGGGAGGGACCACATCATCCTGTGGATAAGTGTAGCCCCTCAGTTTATAAAATCAGAATCACAAAGGGCAAATGGGCCAAGGAAAAATGGTTCCATAGCAATCTGCTGAAATTATTTGAAGGAGAATGAGCTGCTTGTTCTCCTACCTCCTCCCTTCCGGGGGGGGGGTCAGTAGGGCAGGATACCTTCACCTATTTCTTTACTTTCATTTCAGAATGCCTCCAGTGCCACCAGTTTTAATTACTTTGTTGGGTTCGGTCCACCTGGACCTGATGTCATGTTTGCAACTCCATATCCATCAGATTGTAGTTGAAGGTTACCAGGGAGGTTTGGTGTTACTTCCAGTAACCTATACTGCACAAGTAACTCCCATTATAATGTGGGGATATAATTCATTGAATATTAATTTAATTTGGTCCATGGCAACTATCCCCATTCCCAGGGAATGTGAAGAATTTAATTTCCATTGATTTGCAAGGAGGACAACAAGATTTGAAAACAATACCTCTACCTCTATACTGGTGTAGGACTTACAGTTAGAGGATGCAGGATTTTATTATGATGACATCCTTAAAACACAGGAAACCTGGAAGAGTGATGGGGTGGAATCACCTAATGGGAGCATAACACTAGTGATTAAGATGTCATCCACTACCTCTACTGCATAGCAGCCAATGGACAATGTTATTGAAATATTAGAAACACCATCCACAAATGTATTGTGTCCTATGGTGGAACCAGGACCACCTAGCAGATCTACTGCTACTTACATATCTGGGACTCTTGTATATAATGTCCAGTTTATGCAAATTCCTATGATTTTAAATTCTTCATACTGGGACATGTTGGAACATGATCATTCCTGTTCCTCCACTAATGAGTCACTTTTATATACCACTCTAGCCACCTATCATGCCAGGCTCCAAGATCCCATTGCATCATGAGAGAAGAGACTCCAAGATGGAGTCTTCTGCACTAGAAGGGTTAGAGATTTAGAAGGGTTTACTGGTGCCATTTCAGACCTCTTCACATCTGACATGTCCATATGGAACAGGGCTGACATGGAAACCATAAAGAGGCACATACAGTATTTTGAAAACCAAAATGCTGAAAGGATAACCAAACCCATGATGCATGGGATTGATGGCCTGGCACAGGAGGAGAAATTCACAATTTACAATATGCACAATTTTACTAGATTCTTTCAGGAGACACAGGCTAAGATTAATGAACTTATTGAAGCCAGTAATGAGCAGGCTAGAACCAACAGAACAGACAGAGCATCATGTCCTCTGCTTATGGGGCCTATGTTTTCACTACTATAATAAAACTATTGGGGGATATTGATAGAGGAAGAATACCTGATCTTTTACAAGACAGTCACCTGCAAAGGTGGTATTATCCAAACTGTCAGGTTAGCCTGGAGTGTTTGGAAATGTGTGCCCATTTATTCTTGAGCACTGTTCGGAATTTGGGATCAGTAATACCACATCCTACAAGTCAAAAAATTGTCTGTAGCCGTATTGGTCCTAGTACACTAACATGTACAAAATAGGTAATTTGGCACCTTTTAATGGACCAACAAAGATTTCCAAAGAAAACTTTACACTTTCAAACCTACAGGTCCTTCTTCAGAAAGAAAATGGCCACATCCTACAGTAATCAATGGAACATGCTTACAAGCAGGAAGATGTACACTGCCTGAGACCATGTTTGTAACCTTTACTTTATCTCTTCAACTATATGATAAGGATACAGCCATATTTGACAGGTTAGCCCCCATTCATATGGTTGGTCACTTAGAAGGAAACATTTATAAGGAAAGGTATGACCTTCATAGCACAATTGTGTACCACCCAAAGCTACTGTAGATCAATGAGTAGCCCATCATGCAGCCTGTTGTGATGTCAGAAGTCATTGATACCTTTGTCAGTGTGATGTGTTTGATATTATCACCCCTATATGTGGATACTCCAATATTACTGATCGGCCATGGGTTCAAGGACACTTGCCAGCTTCACTTGCCCAGTGCAAGTCATTAAATGGAAGATACTACAAACAAAGGTCACATATAATATGGAAGGACAGTATTGTGTAATTACTATTCATAACTTTTTCCAAAATGGCTCTCAGTAGTGTCCCAATCCGTGTCCAACCCATATGCCTAACTTTTGTTTTACTTTTACTTATAAAATCCTTTTAGGCACCACTGTTATCACGCCTGTGCCCCTGTGCAAGAAAACCACTCTTTGGAGTGCCCCATCCTTTACCAGTCTTGAAAAATATATACCTGCCTTTGAGGTTCCAATTGCAAAGCTTTCCTTAAATGTAAAATGTCTTCTTGCTCTCAAGGACCATTTCTATTTTTTTATTTAGCTTTTGTTTACCAGGTAAGCACACCAGGCAAAAAAAAGACTATTTACATGTGCGACCCTAGAGGTTACACAGGTATAAATACAGAACAAAGTGAAGGTACAACAAAGAAAGAATATACAGGCAGTAATCTAAGAATCAAGAACACAGCCAATGGGGTGGCACTGAGGGTTGAAGCGCTGGATGCCACACCTTGTGCCACACTGGCGACCTGGGTTCAGGAATGGACTTGGGTCATCGGGGGCTGGTAGGGGAGAGGAAGGATTGAGTGTCCCACAGCTGCTCTCCTTCCTCTGGGGTGGGTGAGTGAATAGCATTGCACTGCAGTGGCACCTGGCAGAGGCCAGGTGTACTACAGTTGCATGCTCAGTAAGGGGGAGAGCGCAGTGGGCGTCCGTACAACAGTGCATCGATGCCATTGCATGTTCGGCTCTTTCCGGGAGAAAAGATGGCAGAAAAATTGTGGGGTGATCACAGTGGCTGATGGCCGCACCCTGTGCCCCTGGACATGAGAGGCACAGCCTCCAGGTGTGGCCAGCCCATGGGGATAGGGCGTGATTCACATGCCAGACCTGGTCCAGAGCTACGGGTGCCAGCGGCTGGGCAATCTCTGGGACCGCTCCGCAGGGTGTGTGGAGGAAAAAATAGACAGAATATATTAAAAAAAAGAATCATGAACACAAAAGTAGAAGCAATAACACAATAAAAGGCAAGGTACATTACAATGAGGAATGTGCATTAGGACAAGCCATGATACAGTGGATTTTTAGATACTATGGGCCAGATATTCAAAACTTTGCGCTGGGCAAAAACCATTTGCGCAGGTTTAGCGCGGGATTAGCGCGGGTCTGCCATATTCAAAAGGCCAAATAGCGCAGGCAAACTGCATTAGCGCCGGGCAAAATTATAATGTATGCAAGGGGCAAACTGACATGAATACAAGCGCAATGCTATATTCAGCTACTAGCGCCCAGCTAAGTGGTTTTCACGTGACTTAGCGCGACACTTAGCGCCAGTACATTACCGCCCAAGGAAAAGCTGGTCTTAATCCTGGGCAATCAGCTTTAGCGACATTATAGCTTCTTGGCGGTGTTTGCGCGAGTTTAAGCTAGCAGGTTTTGCACGACCCTAACAAATAAATATGACACATAGATAAAGCCAAACATAGAGGATGCATGCTGCTAACTGATGGCATCACAATGATGCCATCATCTGCCACCAGTACCAGCCATGCCAGGCAGTAAGTGGTGACCCTGCCACCAGTGGACAGCACGGCAGTGTGGCCATACAGCACACACCTGTGGACCACACTTCCGTGGACACCAACAGATGCCAGCACACACACATGCAGCACTGTGGGCATGGAGGATGTTGAGGGGAGCATATATGGGTGGCGAGGCTGTGCTACAGATCAGGTGTGGCCACAAGGCTGGGACACATCATGCAGTGTACATGGGTCAGTATTGGGAATACCCCAACACCAGTGTGCCTTTCGGATAATATATTGCCCCACATACCTCACAGCTGTACAACTGCCATAGCACACAAAGCCAGAAATGTACATGTCACTGTGATCATCCATGCCACAGGTGCAGCATCTGTGGGTCACACAACAGCGTAACAGTAATGTCCAGTGTCAGAAAACATCCGCGAGGTTGGGCGGCTCACTGTGTATAGTGCAGTCATCATCACTGCCCACACACCATGGGCATTGCTGTGTCCACGCACACCACTGGCCCCCTTGCTACTGTAGTTTCTGCTGTGCACTGTAGCATGCCCTACAATGTGACAGTGGCATGCAGCACCATCACCACCTGTGCCTATGGTGTCCTGTCCCCTGGGGTATAATATGCTATGCTATGCTGTACTGTTTACATGTAGCCTGCAGCTATCATCATGCACTGCCAGACTGACCTACAGGTGGAGCTGCGGTTGGACCTGGTCAACCCTGTACTTCCAGACTGACCTACAGGTGGCTCTGTGGGACTCTGCAGTAACGCTGGGCAAACTGCGATGCAAATCAGGGTATAATGAGATACTAATCCGGTTGTTTGCCCAGAGACTAAGTAAGTAGGCTCATTTGCATGGCACTTTTGAATATGGCACATTTGGCCGGCAAAGCGTGTTTGCTCCGGGTTAACTGCTTAGCCTGGCGCTAATGTCACGCTTAATGTAAGTTAGCGCTAACGGTAATGGGGAATATTATACAGTTTTGATCACTGTTCTTTCACATCTGCTGCTTCCTGCAGCTGTACTGAGTCCATGCATTTGCTGGCACACATTGGCCACGTAGTTCGCCTGTACCTGCCCTCATGTTGCTGTGTACTGTGTTGTTGTTGTAGGTTGCACTTCCTGGTTGCTTTATTCAGTGCTGTCTTATTCCAGGGCTATTTTTGCCCTGCACTCCCAGACCAGTTTGCATGGCCTCATTACCATGCCATATTCGGAAGCTGTTTGCCCTGGGCTATTCCTTTTGAATATAGCGTGCTCTGTGCTCTGGGCTAAATTTGCCCACTGGGCAGTGCTAATTTTGCCCCGGGGCAAAGTTTTGAATATCTGGCCCTATATGTTTTTCAGTGCATGAGTATAGTAAAAGATATGGGACACTACTCTTATCCAAGTATGGGGTGAAGGACACCATGCAGGGGCATGGTACACCAGGCACACTAAGGACAGTGACAGTAAGAGGCTGATTTCAGGTGTGCCCATAGGGATCTCTTAAAAGAGAGATGGGAAGTGGTACACCAAGTAAGCACTAGGAGGGAGTTCCAGAATCTAGGAGCACAGACTGCAAAGGCTCAGTCCCCAGACAGAGTACTTAACTTTGGGACATGAAAGGACTGCTAGTCAACGGACCTGAGTAGATATGATGGCTGGGCAGGTTTAAATAGTTTGGACAGGGCAGGGGGAGTGGTGGTATAGACAATTTTGTCAGTGAAGCTGCCAAGAACAAAGGAGAGGTAGTTACACAGGAACAACCAATGTAATTTGCCATACAATTCACGGTGATGGGTGAGGCGAGGTACAGCAAGAGCAAAGCTGCAGACGTTGCTATAGATCACATCACACTTGGCAAGGCTAGCTTTTGTAGCAAGGGGGAAAGATGTAAGTCCATAGTTAAATGTAGGAAGACAAATTCCATTGGCAAGGGCAATAGACGCAGCTGCGGTTAGTTTCCCCCTGGCCCTATAGGCTAGGCCCAGTTTGATATTTGTTGCCCTGCATACATTTTGGATATGCAAAGAGAGGTCTAACTGAGGGTCAAGCGTAACTCCCAAGTATTTGAAGGAGGAAGTAGTGGCAACAAGGGATCCATCTGAGCTTGTAATCATCAGAGGGGTAGTGTACATCTTAAGCTTAGCAGAGGACCCAAAGAGCATGGTCTGAGTTTTCTTTAGATTAAGAAGAAGCTTATTAGTGAGGAGCCAGGCTTATAGATTAAGGAAGTCAGCTTGCACATTACAGGTTATGATGTTGATGTTGCGTGAGCTGGTCAGGAGAACCAGGTCATCAGCATAGAGGGTCATGCTGCTATGGGTAGGTACCAGTGGGAAGTCACTTATAAATAGGGAGAATAAGATAGGCAAAGCAAGGCAAGGCAAATTTTATTTTTCAGGTGCCCAATCCTGGAGGATCTGGGTGCCATACAGTAAAAACACACTATCAGTACAATAATTTAAATTAATATAAATAAAACAACAAAAATAACAGCGTAAATAAATATAGTCAGTTGACTTTTTTTTTTTTTTATTTATTTCAATCTAGGATTACAAGTACCTTTGAGCCGAGGCTCTTTTACAAAGGTTTCATGTCAGAAACTGGACAATATAACAGAACACAATGTAGCAAATGCAATATTGGGCAGGTAAACAAAGTAACACACAGTTGTAAATAAATCCAGTGTATACTTATAGGATAATACAAGCAGGAGTACTAGGGGTTACAGGGGAGGGGAGAAACACTGGGGGGGGGTGAGAGCTTGCCAGAGGCATTTGTTGAACACAAGAGAAGTGCAGGTAGTGGGACTGGGTGTGGCAAGGGGGGAAGAGGGGATGGGGAAAAGGGAAGATAGAGGGAAGGAGGTGAAAAGTGCTGTGTGGGAACATACGGCTAGGACTGTAGGATAGCTGTAAGGGCTGGATAGGTATGGCAGTCACAGGTGCTGGAGGCAGAGAGGTAGAGCTGGAGCCTTGATTTGAATGGGCCTATCTTGGGAGTGGAGGAGATCTCAGTGTTGAGGCTATTCCACCAACTAGGGGCCCAGTAGGCAAATGAGCGTTGACCCAGAGAGGTTCTGCAAAGCAGGATCAACAAACATTGTGATTCAGAGCCCCTACTGTGACGGGTGTTACTACTTGGGCAGAGGAGTGATAGGACCCCCAGGAGGGCAAGGCCCATCGTGATCTTTTTAGCCATAATGCAGGTTTGGTATTTTATGTGATTGGATAGTTATAGCCAGCCAGTTTGGGCACAGAGGTCACATGTATGGGTTAGTCGATGGGACCCAGTAATAAGTTGACAGGCTTTGTTGAGTGATGTTGAAATGCATCTGAGGGCAGTTGAAGTGGCCGATCCGTAAATGATGAGGCCATAGTCAATAATGGAGACAATCAAGCTTTGAACTGCCATGATTAAGGCTGCAGGGGTTAAGCTAGTCTTATGCCTGTAGAGAAGACCAAGTCACATGTTGGCAGCCTTAGCGACATTGTCAATGTGAGCCCCATAGTACAGGTTACTGTCAAGAGTGACCCCCAAATATTTAAAGGTTAGAACCTGTTCAAGAGTTGATCCAGGTTGGTTTGTGATGATCAGGGGGACCTGTGTTTGCTGTGGGAGTTACTGAAAAGCATGGTCTTTGTTTTTTTATAGTTGAGGATAAGTCTTTGTTTACTGAACCAGTTCTCCACTGATGCAAAACCAAGTTGGAGATTATTTTGCAAGGAATGTTGGTCCTTATGGGTGGAGAGAATTATGGCATCATCAGCATAGAGTATAATTTGTTCTGGGCAGGATTGAGGGAGTTTATTCAGGAAGAGAGAAAATAGGAGCGGTCCCAGTATAGAGCCCTGAGGCACTCCAGAGCGGACTGACATAGCATTAGAGAGAACACCAGCAATTTTCACCCATTGCAATCTATTCTCCAGGTAGCTTTGGAACCAGGCTGTGGAGTCAAGGGAGAGCCCAGCAATTGAAAGCTGGTCCAATAACAGTTTGTGATGGACAGTATCGAAAGCCTTGGTTAAATCAATGAAGACTGACCCAGCTAGGTAACCATTATCCAAGGAATATATATTAAAAACTGACACTCAAAGAAAGAGGAGCAGGGCTCCCAGGGAGGACTAATAAATAGGGTCCGGGAAGGCCTGATTAAAGAGGAAGGCCTTGAGGTGGGCCTTAAAAACCTCAACCGAAGGAGCCTCCTGAATAGATGGAGGAAGCAAGTTCCACAGGATGGGGTGACAACACTAAATGCTCTGTCACCGGCAGTTTTAAGCCTCATCCTGGGAATTGCCAGGAGGCCCCTAGAGGAGGACCGGAGGGAGCGGACTGAGACAGCAGGTGTAAGGAAATCCGAGAGGTAGCCAGGGCCCAGCCTGTGTAGGGCCTTAAAGGTGAGCAAGCCCACCTTAAAGAGGATCCTCCACCTCACTGGCTGCCAGTGCAGATCACGCAAAACTGGGGTGATGTGACAAAATTTTGGCTGCCCAGTCAGCAGCCTAGTGGCCGCATTCTGCACTAGCTGCAGCCAGTGGAGGTTACACCCCAAGACCTCGAGGTAGAGTGCATTACAATAACAGAGTCTGGACATCACAAAGGCATGCACTAAGGTGGGGAGGTCCACAGGCAGACTAGGGGCTTAACCCTGGTGATATTCCTAAGATAGTAAAAGCTGGTCTGGACAACAGACAACAACTGAGAATCAAATGACAATCCACTGTCAAAGGTCACACCAAGATTTCACACCCTAGAGGAGGTCTTCAACGGCACAGATCCCAGGAATAAACTGGTTTTGGCGCCAGAGGCCATCCTGCTCTGCCTTCTGTTCGACTCCACCACCAGTACCTCTGTCCTGTCGGGGTTCAGTCACAACCAGCTGGAGGCCATCAAATCATTGATCTCTGCAAGGCAGCTGATCAGTACTTCTACCACATTAGATGTTCCAGAGGCAAAGGAAAAATACAGCTGGGTATCATCAGCATAGCAATGAAAACCCAGGCTGTATTTCCTAATGATCTCACCCAGGGGCAGTAGATACATGGCAAACAACACTGGTGACAAGACCAACCCCTGAGGTACTCCACATGACAAGAGGCTACAGGAGGAAGAGAAATTCCCCATCACTACTCGATGCCTCCTGTTCGTGAGGTATGACTCAAACCAGCAGATGACAGTGCTGGTGAGCCCACAAAATTCCCTCAGGTTGTCAAGCAGCACACACACAATGGTCTACCATGTCAAATGCTGAAGAGAAATCGAGGAGGATGAGAATTGTCCCCTTCCACTGATCTCTAGCCCTAAGGAGGTCATTATGCACCCGAAATAGTGCGGTTTCTGTACTATGCCTCGCACAGAAACCAGACTGGAATGGCTCATAGAGATCGAAGGTCATGAGGTGCTTCTCAAGTTGTTGTGCCACAACCTTCTCAACAGCTTTTCACAAAAGTGGGAGGTTGGTGATCGGACGGTAATTCGCCTTGATGTCAGGGTCTAAAAAGTTGTTTTTTTTTCAGGAGGGAATGAACCAGCACCTCCTTCAAGGCATCCAGAAAGATCCCCTTCAACAGAGAACACCAGGCAATCAAGGTGAACACCGGGCCAACAGTGTCAACACATCTCAACAAGAAACATGTCGGCACTGGGTCCAGTTCACAAAATGTGTGCTTTAACCTGGAAGCAATCCTTATGACCTCCGACACCTCCACTGGTTTAAACTCCCCCCAATTAGGCAGAGTGCTCTCCGGGCGATCCAGACAATCATAGAAACATAGAAACATAGACTTTGACAGCAGATAAGGACCACTTGGCCCACCCAGTCTGCCCATTTCCCTACCTATTGGATAAGCTGCAGATTCTAGTTAACCAACAGCCTACTTCCTGCAACTCCCCACTATAATTGCCTTATGTCTGTCCCATGCATGTTTGAATTCCCTCACTGTTTTAGACCCCACAACCTCTCCAGGAAAGGCGGTTCCATCGTCCACCACTCTCCATGAAAGAATTTCCTCACATTACCCCTGAGCCGTCCCCCCTCTAACTTTAAATTGTGCCCCCTTGTTCTTACACATCTCTTTTTCTGAAAGATGCTACCCTCCTGGACTTTGTTGATTCCCTTGAGGTACTTAAAAGTTTCTATCATGTCCCCCTGTTCCTCCTTTCATCAAGGATATACATATTAAGCTCTCTCAGTCTCTCTTCATATGGTTTCTGATGTAGACCCTGCACCATTCTAACCCCAGTAATGCTCAGACCATTCATAACTTTGTGCAGTCATCCTGATGGGTTGGACTGCCCGGAGAGATGGAACACATGCAAATGATGGAATTCTTTGCACATGAGCATCTTTCAAATACTGCCTTTAGCAACTGGAGTGTTCTAAACCCTTCAGATTTTTCTCTCTGCCTGAAAGTCTAGTCGCTCGGAGTCTCTGTCGCCCTCTTTCGCGTGAAAGAAGAAATAAAAGTCATAAAAACCATAAGTATTTTAGTTTTCTTTTACTGCCTCTATTAATTGTTAGTTATTATTGTTTAAATTGCTGTTTTCTCAGTTCCTCGTGGTTCAGGATAACCGTGAGGGATCCGAGTTAGTTTTAAGTTAGTTTTAACTTAGTATCGGTTCTCTGATTAAAGAACCTGTTCATTATCTTAAAAATTTGGTCCTAAAACATTTTATTGTAACCGCTTTTTATCGGTTACAGAACCGCTGAACCGGTTCATTTTTTTCATCTCCTTTCTCGGTTCCATCGGTTCCTTATCGGTTCAGGAACCGACTGCAAAAAAAGGCAAAGCTGTTTAAATTACCGCATTAGCTTTTGGTATTTAGCAGTTGGAGGTTTTTCACTTTATCTTTCACCATGACTGAGAAACCTAAAAAGAGAACCGAGGAGCCTGGTTTTAAAAACTGTTTGAAGTGTGGAGATGTGTTTGCCAAGGCAGACAAGCACACCTTATGTGTGGCTTGTCTGGGTTTTGAAAATTTGTACCAGGAATGTGATATATGTAAAACATCCCCAGAAAAAACTGTTGAGAAGTGCCTTGAAAGGCTTAATAAAAAGTTTCCAAGGGGTCCCTCAGGCTCTGACCAGCTGACACCCCAGTCTGTTGTGGCTGAATTAACCAGTGCTTCTACCCCTGCCCGTGATACAGGCGAAAAAGGGGCAAAAAGGGGAAAAGAACCGGCTGACTCTCCAGTTCCCTCAAAGAAATTAAAGAGCTCAAACATGCGAAACCTCTCCTGCTAAACCAGGGACTTCGTCAGCAGCCTGTAATGCCTTCGGCTCAGGACTTAGCCCAGGCATTTAAAATTATTCAGGCTCTGCAGAGCATCATTCCTCAGCCTCCTGCCCCTTCCCAGGGTCCCCAGGTTGCTACTACTGTGTTGCCCCCTGAACCGGAGCAACACTATTTTGAAGAGGTTGAGCTTTACGAGGAGGACGAACCTATTCTCCCAGAGGTTTCACCTGAGCAGGAATTTGGCTCGCCTCCCAGAGTGTCTGAGGATTTTTCCTCTCATTTTTCTTTTGTAAGGAAAATGGCAGATGCTCTGGATATTGCCACAACAGAGCAGGTTGAGGATGAGAAGGAGATTGAGTACCTCAGTATGATGGGTTTAACACCCACAAAGGCCCTCCTCCTCCCAGTGTACAAATTCTTCAAAAAGGATGCTATGAAGCTCCTCCAAACCCCAAATTCTATTCCTTCTATTGACAAGCGAATAGATAAAAAGTACTAGCTCGACAGGGAGGGAGCTGACTTCCTTTTTTCCCACCCTGATCATCAAGGGTTAATATAGCAAGCTGCCTGTGATAAGGCTAAAGTCCCTCTGTCCTCATACCCACCAGACAAGGACTCCAGAAAACTGGACGGTATGGCCAAAAAAGGCTATTTATCAGTCTTGCTGGCCATGAGACAGGCCACTTTTCAAGCTTATGCTGTCCAGTATCAGAAATCCCTGTGGCAGTCGGTACTGGCAATGTCCATGAAGGCCACCCCACCCTTGTCAGATGACCTGGTTGAAACTGCCAGGTTTGGGCTAGAGGCGGCCAAGTACCAGTTCCAGATGGCTGCCGACCTGAATGACACTGCAGCCAGATGGATGGCTAATACAGTGGCTCAGAGGAGGTTTGCTTGGCTTAGGGCTACAAACCTCACTCAGGATACCGAGTCAAAGGCCCTGGATTTCCCATTGGAAGGAAATGCCCTTTTTGGGGAGTCCACAGTGGCCTATATGAGAAAAGTGGATGAACATAAGGCTACTTATAGAAGTAACTCTGCTAGAGACAGAGCTTCCTCATCTACTAGACCCTATGGAAGGGGGGCTAGGGGTCATTCCTTTTTATCAAGACCCTTTTTCCAGCCAGTGGCCATGCCCTAATACCAGTAGTACCCCCCACAGGGCTACTCAAGGGGTAGGGATAGAAGGGGCTCTAGGCGAGGGGCTCAGCCACAACCTCAACCCCAGCCTAAACAGAACTCCTGAGATGCAAGCCACCTCCTCCCTACCTGTTGGAGGCAGACTGTCCCATTTCCTCCCCCTCTGGTCAACCATCACCACAGACAAGTGGGTATTGGAGGTAGTGGGCAAGGGTCTGTCCCTGCAGTTCAAATTTCTCCCTCGAAGACATCCCAGGGTTTCCACCTCCCCACCCCTAGCACAAATCTCATTGCTAGAGGCAGAGGTTCAGAAGCTGCTTCAGCTCAAGGCAGTGGAACTAGTCCCTACAACCCTGAGAGGAAGAGGTTTTTACTCCAGATACTTCCTAACAATAAAGAAAAATGGGGAGTGGTGCCAATCTTGGATCTCAGAGCTTTAAACAAGCACCTAAAAAAGCCAAAGTTCAAAATGGTCACTTTGGCTCAGATTCTGCCAACAATCCAAAAAGGGGACTGGCTGGCATCTCTGGACTTACAGGACGCTTATTTCCACATCCCCATAAAGGAATCTTACAGAAAATATCTCAGATTTGGACTCCCATCAAGTCATTATCAGTTTGCAACCCTACCCTTCGGCCTTTCCTCGGCACCAAGGGTGTTTACAAAATGCCTAGCAGCTGTGGTGCCATTTCTTCGAAGACAGGGAGTGACTGTCTTTCCATACCTGGATGACTGGCTGATAGTGGGCAAATCACCAGAGCAGGTTGCAACCTCTCTAAGGCTCACACAGGATCTTTTGGAGTCCGTGGGTTTCATAGTAAACCAGAAATAATCTGTCTTCACCCTTACACAGACTTTACAGTTCATAGGGGCGGAGATCAGCACCCTACAGGCCAGGGCCTTTTTACCACTAGACAGGGTGCAAAGTCTTCAGACCATAGCAAACTCTTTCAGATTGCACGGTCAAAAAACAGCCAGGCAATTTCTGCAGTTCTTGGGTCATATGGCTGCATCCACAGGTACAGTGCAGGGTTCCAGGTTTCACATGAGACACATCCAGTTTCACCTCAGGACTCATTGGAGTCAGAAAAAAGACCCCTTTTCAAAACTCATTCTAGTGACAAGGCCCCTGTTACAAGCCCTCTTGTGTGGTGGAAAAGGAATCCAACCTAAGACAAGAGTCCCCTTCCAGAAGGAGGATCCTTCACTAATCCTCACAACAGATGCATCCCTGCTGGGCTGGGGTGCCCATCTAGGGGAGCACACAACTCAGGGTACCTGGTCAGAAGCAGAGTCCCTCCAGCATATAAATCTGCTGGAACTCAGAGCAGTGCGGCTGGCACTAAAAGTTTTCTCTACACTGGTAATGGGCAAGGTGGTACAGGTCAGAACAGACAATACCACCACTATGTATTACATAAACAAGCAGGATGGCACCGGATCAGGTCCCCTATGCACAGAAGCCATGAGAATTTGGGCTCTGGCATATTCTTTAAAGGTGTCCCTGCAAGCCATCCATCTGCCAGGAAAGGACAATATCTTGGCAGACACACTGAGTCGGATCAATCAGTCCCATCACGAATGGACACTGAACAAGCAGGTGGTACAGATAATTTTCAACAGGTGGGGCATTCCAGAGATAGACTTGTTCGCATCCCACCAGAACCACCAGTTGCCTCAGTACTGTTGCAGGCCACCAGCCCAAGGCACAATCCCTCTGGACGCCTTGGTACTGGATTGGTCGGGCAAGTTTCTCTATGTATTCCCCCCTTTTCCTCTAGTTTTCAGGGTACTGCTAAAACTCAGATCCCTCTCAGCTTCTCTGATATTGATAGCTCCAGATTGGCCCAGGCAGCCATGGTACTCTCTTCTGCTTTCCATGGCAGTGAGCAGGCCAATAAGCTTGCCTCTCAGGCACAATCTTCTAACCTCCAATCAGGGAACATTGCTATTCCCAAATCTCAGATCTCTTCACCTCAAAGCATGGCTCTTGAGGAGTTAGAGTATGCAGGCTTGAACCTTTCTGAAGCTGTATTAAACACCTTGAAAGGTTACAGGAAGCCTTCAACTAAGAAAACTTATTCTGCTAAGTGGAAAAGATTCTCTTTCTGGTGCTCTACTAGAAACTTCACCCCACATGATGCAGGGGTCTCAGTGGTGTTGGATTATCTAACTCATTTGCATTCACAAAGGTCTGCAACCCAGTTCCTTAAGAGTTCACCTTGCAGCAGTATCTGCACACCTGTCTGCTAGGACAAAGGTATCCATAGCATCAGATCCCATTTTCAAAAGATTTTTCAAAGGCCTAATGCATTTGCACCCCCCTCACAGGGCACCAGTGCCCGCTTGGGATCTTAATGTATGTATAGCAAGGTTGATGCGGGCTCCTTTTGAGCCCATGGCTACTGCCCATTTAAAGTATGTTACCTGGAAAACAGTTTTCCTGGTAGCAATTACTTCAGCAAGAAGAATTAGTGAGCTTCAGGCTCTCTGTGTTGACCAAGACTACATTTCCTTCCACAGGGACAAAGTAGTCCTCAGAACAAACAGACAATTCCTTCCCAAAGTGGTTTCAGACTTCCAACTGAACCAATCAATCACTTTGCCTGTCTTTTTCACAGATCATGCCAGCTCTGGTGAAAGAAGGCTTCACAGCCTGGATGTAAAAAGAGCTATCAGCTACTACATGACAGCTACTAAAGGCCATAGGCAAGACAGGAAACAACTTTTCCTTACATATGGGGATGTTGGAATGGGCAAACCAGCCTCAAAAAGATCCATTTCTTGGTGGATTGTCCAGTGTATTCAATTCTGCTACACTAAAGCAGGTAGAGAGTCCCCAGCTGGGCTGAGGGCTCATTCAACAAGAGGAACAGCTGCCACTATTGCAGCTGCTGAGAGAATGCCATTGTTGGACATTTGTAAAGCAGCTACTTGGAAATCAGTACACACCTTTACAAAGCATTATAATTTAGATATTTTATCCAGAAGTGATGCCAAATTTGGCACATGAGTCCTGCAAAGTTTGTTTCCAAAATAAGTTCTGTGCCCACCGGGGGCACTGCTATAGTCTGCACAAAGTTATGAATGGTCTGAGGCATTACTGGGGTTAGAAGAAAAATTACTTACCATAGTAATCCTCTTTCTTCCCAGTGATGCTCAGACATTCATCATCCTCCATCCTCCTTCCAGAACTTCAGCCTCTGCATTCAGCATGCTAGTGCCATATAGCCATTCCTTCTGGATGCATTTTCTCTATGCTTGATAGTTTTTAACAGAGTTTTCTGTCTCTCTTAATAGTTTTTCTCACTGTATGGTGAACATCATTATTATATATAGATATAGTTCCTCCCTTGGAGGTTTTTTGTAGCAAGTTTTATTAGGCTAATCCTAAAAAAGAAAAAAAAAAGTGTTTATTATTAGATGTCGTATTTTTCCCATGTTGCCTGACTTCCAGGCTTCTCACAAATCTGAAGGGTTTAGAACACTACAGTTGGTAGAAGCAGTATTTGAAAGATGCTCACCTGCAAAGAATTCCATCATTTGCATGTGTTCCATCTCTCCGGGCAGTCTAACCCATCAGGATGACTGCACAAAGTTATGAATGTCTGAGCATCACTGGGAAGAAAGAAGATTACTATGGTAAGTAATTTTTTCTTTTAGTTGCCCTCCTCTGGACTGCTTCCATCCTGTCTATGTCCTTGTGTAGATGAGGTCTCCATAACTGCATGCAGTACTCCAGATGGGGTCTTACCAACTGTCTGTACAGAGGGATAACCACTTCCCTTTTTCTGCTTGTGATGCCCCTTCCTATGCATCCCAGTATCCCCCTCGCTCTCCTTACTGACATCTCACATTGCTTACCCATCTTTAGGTCATCTGATATGACTACACCCAGATCCCTTTCCATTATTGTTGTCGTTAGTACCTCTCCTGCTATTGTGTACTCTTCTCCTGGATTTTTATTTCCCAGGTGCATTACTTTGCACTTCTTTGCATTGAATCTACAATCACTGTAGGCTGCTGTAAGGCTCACTGATTGAACACCCTGCTGGATGGTGGACACCCTGTCCAAGAAGAATTGAGCAAATTCTTCACACAAGGTGTCAGAAAAAGTATTTTTTGGCTGGAGACAGGCTGGGTTTAGGAGCCTGTCCACAGTCTGAAAAAGCACAGTTAGTCAATTCTTCCTGGCAGCAATTTCTCTGGACAGGAACTCTGCCTTCTTACTAGTGATTGCCCCCTGATAGGGCCTAAGATGGACCCCATGGGACCCCAACCTTTATGAGGATAGGTTCTAAAAGGACTCAATTATATTTCACATGTTTATGATCAGTAATAGTACGCATGAAGCAGGACTAGCACTAGATGAGTCATTACATGATGATGATTTGGATCTGGTTCTCTCCAACACATGGTTAGAAATGACTTTTAAATCATTTGTAATATTTCAAGCTGTCTTCATTTTTATTATGATTACTGCTCTTTGCTACATTGCATGCAATGAATTTTAGCTTAACACTGCCAACACCTATGTTTTCTACACACTTTGCAACAGATCAAACTGTTATTATAAGTAAGTTCTGACTCAGCCCTTAAGCAATTGCCATATTTAAATGGTGAAGCCTTTTTCTTTGCGGGCTTCAAGGTAGGGAATGTAGTAATATAACAGTTTGATATAATAAACAATATGTCTGAAAGTTATTAAATGCTGTAAAAGGGATTAAGGAAAATACTTTCTGTACCTATATGAATTCATCAGCTTGTGTGTTTGTGTGAGGATGTGGACCAAAGTTGGGTTATTTTTTTCCTGAAGTGACTTTCAGAAACAGCAATTCAATAGCTTTGAAAGGTTTCAGGTCCAGAAAATTTAACTTCCAACACAGCTGTTTACCATAGAGAGGAATCTATTAATTAGATTCAGTAAATTAGTGTCCCCCAGAAAGCAGCTGTTTAGCATAGAGAGGAATTTATAAATTATATATGTTTGTGCAGAAGATCCATCTACGGTAACCATATAACAATGCTTTACTTCGAACCGTCGCTGTTGAGAAAATACCCTGACAATTCAGCACACTGTTTTGCATAACTCAGATATGTGAATGAATAATTTGGGAAGGGTAACACAGCTGGTCATAGTGCTAAGGAATGGCTAAATTTATGTGTACAATGTGCAGTTTCATACACACACACAGAACTGACAATTTTTGACTAAAGTTATGTGTAAAAGAGTGGTCATACAAAGACTGTGTTGAAAATTTGGAGTCAAAATGTGAAAGAACAACTAAGTTACAATATGCGAAGAAATGTTGAATTGTTCCAATGTTTACTCATAACTTTATTATTGCAGATTTTGGCCCCAAATAGTCCTCATAGCCATTGTGTTACTGCAACTCCTGAACATGACAGGTGTCAGTTTTCAAATCCCTTCTGAAACTGCAAAATCACTTTTTAGGTGGGATTTTTAAAAATTCCACCTGTGTTGATCACAACATTAGATGATAAAAAGACAGTTGGAAATTTGAGGTACAAATGTGTGAGCCCACTTAGAATTAGATATTGCTTCTTAGCAGGCCTATCATGGGTAAATCCAGTCTAAAAATGTGTAAAACAGGACACCACGCAAAATGAGATATTGCATCTTGTCTGCTCTATCCTGGGTAAATATATAATAAAAATGTATACAAGCAAGACCCTATGCAGGACACTATGCAACAGCAATGCAAGCAGAAAACATTCAGCATTGACAAATGCTTATTTTGTTTTGCCCTTAGTCTATATTTCCTTGTTTCTTCCCTCTGGATCGCCCCCCACCCCAGTCCTAATCCAGTTTTGTTACTTTTTGCCCCTTTTTTATAGAGCACATTTGACTTCTACACGTGGGATGTCTAGCTCAACCCCATTTTTATGCACACTTTGACAGAAACACATGTCTATTTAAAAGGATTTGCACTATGTGAGGTATAATATGGCTATATCATCTCTATAGGTTGCATAGCTTAATCCCTAGAAGGCATAGTTTCATAACATGTTAAGTTTACTCACTTAGGATACACACTGGAAAGGGGAACCATATCTGATGTATCTTGATTAATTTCCTCATTACTCCTCTCTCACTGTGTATATATTTTGACTCAGGGTCCATTTACGACTCCCTGAAACTGAAACCTACCATATGTAAATATCTATGACACGGGGTCTACTCTTAATGACCACTAAAGCTGTAACCTGCTAATTGTATATATTCCCTGTACTGTATTACCTATGTGTATTATCCTGTTTATGTTATGTATAAGTATCTCTCTGACGTGGAGCCTATGCAAAGGAGTCTTTGACTCAAAGAATTGTAATTCCGATTTCTCTCTTAAATAAAAATAAAAAATATATGTTCTCTGCACTTTATCACATGTGTTCCATTAAACAGGCATTTACATGTTATGATTGCTGTACATATGTATTTGGGGTATTTAACAAAGTGACAACTGGCTAAGCTCTGCCCCCTGATAAAGCCTTGTGTAGAAGACTCTACATAGGGGTGTAGTAGCCATGGAGTTTATGCTGCCTTAATAAATATTTGCACTATGAATTGCAGTATGTGCATCATTTCTTGTTTTTACTTTTGACCATATATATTTAAAACGGGCATCTTGGAGGTGAACTTTTCTGACTCAGTATGTCATACAGAGGTCACTGAAGGCATCTGGCCTTATACTAGCTGTGACAATGCAGTGTGGGTGTTAGGAAAGAACCCAGTCATATAAAGTGTGCTTGGATGAATGAGGGCTGAGTTGTGTGGGTTCAATAATGAGATGAGAAAGGATTGTGACTCAATCATTTGAGAAGTCAACCAGGAGGTAGGGGAGTGCTAACTGATGTTGAAGTTCCCAAGTAGAATAAGTTCACCAGAGGAAGAGTCAGTGGAAAGAGAGGGGAGGAGTGAGTGTCCCGACCAGCGTAGTGGAAGAGATTCTGAGAGAAACATAGAAAGTGCCTATAAAGATGGGTAAAGAGGAGGAAATTGATAGTTTGGCTAAGAAATTCTTATGAGAGGAGGGTTCAATTTCACGGAGGGAGATAGAGCAGCTAAGAGTATGGTAGACATAGAGGGCAACACCACCTCCTCATTTACCACTTCCCTGCCTGAACAGAATGTAACTGGGAATTGCCACACTAGAATCAGAGATTCTGCAAGATAGTGAGGATTCAGACATACAGAGTAGATTGCTGGGCAACCCAGACTTTCAAGAGGTCGACTTTAAGGAGGAGGCTCCTAGCACTGAGATGAAAGAGAGTAAGACCTTTAGGGAGAGAGAAGGAGGGGGAGACATGGGAGGAAGGATGAGGGTTAGATTTGACATTATCAGCTTAGAGGAGAAGTAGGATGAAGAGAATAGAGTAATACTTACATCTGAGCAGGGTGGGGTGATTGAGGAGGGAGGAAACATACCTCTCAACCTCCAAGGCCGCAAATCAGGGACACTACCCTTTAAAATCAGGGTCAAATGCTCAAAATCAGGGACACCATTTTTCGCGCCACGTAAAGTGCTGAGTCACAGTGTTCACATCTTTCAAATGAGTGAAATTCAAAGTTATTGAATACTACATTAAGAATACAAAATAGAGCATGCTAGTTTTATTTTTAAAACTTTATTTTGGGCTATTTATAGGGTAATATTACATACATTTAATTACATGTTTCAACAAACAGATTAAATGAAAACCTACATACCTATATACAGTATTGTACATGCTACCTAGTCTATGCACTTAACTAAAATTGAAAACCTACCTACACACATTTTACTTATCATTTGTACCCTATACTAAAAATGAAAACCATGCTACCATAGTTTATACTAAAAACAAATACGCAATATTTTATCTCATCTATACTAAAAAAGAAACATCCACACACACAATATTTTACATGATATCTATTCTATATCATATACATGCTGTTGTATACTAAAAATGAAAATCATGCTATCTACTGTACACTACAAATTTAAACCTATGTACCTATACACAAAAGTTGGTTTGGAAAAGAGTCTCATTTGTCTTTTTGCTGCAAGGTGCTCTTGGTTGTAACATAGTTGCTTTCCCTGCAGCCTCTAAGACTCCCTTCATATGAGTTACCTCATAGCAGTGTCTTTCTTCATTCATTTTTATAGCGATAATGGAGTTCAAAGTCTTTACATTCAATGATTGTCTTAGCTCAGTCTTCACTTTTTGCACCATACTGAAGGCCCGCTCTGGCTCCGCATTGGAGTGAGGGAGGCATAAGATTGTCTCCATCAGATGCCTGAATAGGGGCAGATCATCACCACTGGTGCATAGCTGGGAGAGCATCATGCCCCAATACTTTAGAGCAGAACTGTTCATTTCAAAGGCCTGGGCAGAGCCAGTTTCTGCAAACTGGTATGTCCCAACCTCATCCAAAAGCTGATCACACTCACAGTGTGTACTGCATACACCAAATTCCTTGGCAAGGTTCACCACAGAGCTTCCACTTATGTGTAGTTTTAGTGCTGGGTTCATCAATGTGGAAACCTGCTTCAGGACACTGCATTTCAGAGGGAGCTTTGTTAACATTTTTTGCAGCACAGCACAGTAAAATGATTTGGCTTTTTTATAAATACTTAGTTCCACTGATGTCTCTACCATATCACCATTGCTTGCGATGAATTCTTGCACTTCAGGGCCAACACGTACATCTTTTAGTGGAAGAAAGTTTGACTTGCTCTTTAGGTCCAAAACACCTTCTTTGTACAAGGCGACTGCAGCCTGAGGTTGCAAAACCCTGCTGGCATACAACTGTATGACTTTGCTGATGTCACCCTGCAGAGTCATCAGCTGGCTCTCTCTGCTCTACAGTTTCTTATTAAAATTGCACAGTGGCTCAAGGGCATATTTTAGAAAAAGGAATGTCATTTGAATTTCTTGGTTGCCCAGGCGGTCACATATTAGTTTGACTTTGGCATCTCTGGGTTCAACAGACCTAAAATAAGACAGCAGAGTGGGCCACATATCAGTTATTCGTTTAACAACTTTACTCAAACTGAGCCATCTTGTGAGTGCATGCTTAATGATTTTTAATGGGTCAATATCAACAAAGAGAGCAAACTCTTTCAGCTGCTGTTGCCGTAATGAGCTGGAAGAGAAATGGCACAATGTCAGAAATTAGTTCTCAACAGGCGAGGACAAGGCCTTGACCCCTGATTTGGAGCACAGGTCTAGCAGATGGCACAAGCATCCCATATTTATGAGGTTTGGGTTCACCTGCTTTAATCTGGAAAACACAGAGTTGTGCTTTCCAATCATTGCTGCAGCATTGTCAGATGAAAATGCCACAAAGTTTGTTACAGGGATGTCCAGTTGCTCCAGAGGTTTCATCATGCAGTCAAATACTGCTAGTCCAGTCCCTGAAGTGCATGCTGGCATGTCAAGAAACTGCATGACATTTTTTCCCTGTCGAATGTCATAGCAACCTGCAAGGATGACCAGATGTTTCTCATCCCCCATGTCCATGCTTTGGTCAACATACAGGCAAAATGGCACTCGACGGCAAAGGGAAGCTGCAGTCTCCTGGTAGCTGGGACCAAGCACATCTCTGGCAATACAGGTGGATTTGGTTGCTCCACAGCTCATCTTCTTGACTACCTCTGGATCTGTGCAGTACTTCTTCATAAATTTCAGGAAGCCACCTCTGCCTCCAAAACTTTTGAGGTACTCTGTGCTTGGAAGAAATGGATCAGCTTCTTCCTTTCTGCATGCTTCCTACTCTGGAGATGCTTCTGCGAAGATTCGTGTCTCTGTATATCATTTCGTCCTCCATGGCTGATGCTGATGTCACATCCACAGGACTTGCAGAACGCATACAGTGGCCCTTTCTTGCTCTGTGTGATCCACTCAAAGGAAGTCTTCCAGGAACTTTGGAACACTGAATTCCTCTTCTTCTTGGTTGGTGTGGAGATGGAGTTACCACTGGCACTGCAGTCTTCTCGCATTTGAAGCATCTGTTCGCAATCCATCTCCTATTGAGGACGGCAATCAAGAAAAAAATGTAACACTGTCTTCGGGCTAGATGGATGGGTGGTCCATGACATTTCTTTGGTAGAGGCAAAGAAGTAGAGCAGCATCAGTTCTAGATGCTGGATAACACCTTCAGTGTCCACAGTCCACCTTTGAGATGCATTACCAAGTATACCTAAGCAGTAGTTAATGAGTCCAAATCAAGCTTAAGCTGTCCCCATTATTTATTTTTTTTTTTTTACATATGTCCTACAAATTCTACCAGGTACACATAATGAGCTGCTAATGTATCCTCATCTGTATGCATGTTTTCCATCTTGCCTGGCTCCAACACATTCTCTCAGGCACACATAAAGAGCTACTAATGAGTCATTACTTAGCTGAATCACACTTCTGTAAAAATCTTCCTGCCAGATCTAGCTTAATGGTTTGGGTCATGAACCACACCTTTGTAAAAGTCCTCCTGCCAAGTCTGAAACTAGTTTAAGCATGCTATTTTAAAAGTCCTCCCACCAGGTCTGAAACCTCTAGACCTTGTCAACCACAGCATAAGGCAGACAAAACAAGCAATATACATTTGTATTTTAACTAGTGCCCACAGGGGAGGGCTTTGTCGTAGCGGCACTGCTTTTAACCAACGCTCCCCTACCCAGTTCACAATCACAGGGCCTGAGTGAGCGTTCCTTCATCTACTCTTGGCCTGGCCAACATATTATGTTTGAAATGAGAAGCTGTACTGCGGAGTGAACAGATATATATATATATATATATATATATATATATACTGTATGTATATATATATATTTATATAGTGTGTATATATACACACACACACACTCTCCTTTCAGCCTGATGACATCTCTTTTCAGATGTAGTATGTGGAAATAGTTAAACACAAGAAAATCAAAGAGTCTGTATTTTTGTCTATTGCTACTAAGTAGCTGGATGGTGTTGTGACAACTCTATCCAGACAGTAGCAAATAGCAATAGACAGAAATACAGGCATTTTCCAAGCTTTGTTCTCACTCAGTGTCAGTGGCTCAGGTAGCAGCACACTGGCCTCTGAGGCCAGGAGATTAGAGGGCTGTGGGTTCAGTTCCCACATCTGGGACTTGGGTTAATATCCCCAATACTGACACTGTAGTGCAGCATGAGGGTGGGGTGCTGCGCTCCTGAGGTGCCATCTTTCAGATGAGACATTAAACCAAGGTCCCAACTGCCTGGATTGGGGGTAGTTCAGGTGGATGTTAAAGATCCCATGGCACTTATCAAAAAGAGTAGGGGAATTTCTCTGGTGCCCTGGCCAAATTTTCCTCATTCACTAAAAATACCACCAACAGCTTAATCTGGTTCAAGGTCAGTTGCTTATCATCTGTATCCCCCCTCCCCCCAGTCACCCCTGAAAAAGGGACTTCAGGCCAAGTGTGCTTACCGGGTCAACAAAATTCAACAAACAAATTCCGATTTATAAGCAAGGCAGTAGAAGGAAAATAGGACAGCAGTACCACCTCTCTTTTTTGGTTCTCTTCAGTTATATGTAGGTTCTGACCTCTCCCTCCCCCCCCACCCCCAATTTTAAGTGACTGAACTGTAATTTTAAATTTCACAATACAAAAATTAGCTTTCCCCAGAGTGGAGCAGGACAGAACCTACATATAAATGACTAAGACACTTCTGTTCTGAGTTCTGACTGTCCCACCCAGAGTGTGGACAGAAGAGAACACAGAACCAACTACATACAAAAACTTAAGGAAAACCTTTCTGTATACTGTATTAATATTTTTACAACATAGGCATTCATCAAATCACCACCTCAATTTGTCTTACCATGCCATCTCTTTTTAGTTTCTCTTACTCTCTTATATGTAGGTTCTGACCTCCCCACCCCCACCAAATTTTAAGTAACTGAAGTTTGAACTATATTTTAAATTTCACAATACAAAAATTAGCTTTCCCCAGGGTGGAGCAGGACAGAACCTACATATAAATGACTAAGTGATGGCAGTCTAGCTCTCAGGGAAGGAAATATCACAGGTATCTGCACTTTGATACCCCCACATGTGTTGCTACATAAAAAAGGGCCCTTTACAGTTATTTATTAACAATTCATCTCCTTAGCATAGCCATATACACAATTATTAGTTAATTCTTCACCCTCCATTTTTGTGTTTAACACTTACTTTACTTAAGTGTCCCAAACAGAAGAGAACACAGACAGAACACAGAAGACTTCTCTAGTCTGGCCAACAGATTACAGACCAATAGTCCTTCTCCTTCTCCTATCCCCCATTCCACCTGTTTACACACACAGTGACTAGCACTGCACTGGTCTGAGTCTGATACTGTCAGAGTACTAGTTGGCATTTGGCAAGTTGGCATTAATTTTTGTGGCAAGTTTGGCAACCAGACAATGATATGGTGGCAATCATGAGATTACATTATTACTTACCTTGTAAAGGCAGGCACTGGTGTGGTGGACCTGGTAGTCTCTCTTCTGGCAGAGTTTCAAGCACTGGCTGGCACACTGGGTCAGTCTCAGGTCATCCTTGTCCTGCTGTGCTTCACAACTCTGCTCCCTCTGTGCTGCTGAGTTGCTCTGTGATCCAAGCAATGCTCCTGCTGTGCTGGTGCTGGCAGTCGGTATTTTTACTAGCGCCGTAATTGATCGATCGCGATCGGTACCTGCTGCCGGCACTGCTGCTGCTTAGTTCTTTTATTTAGTGAAATACAACTAAATAGTGATTTATAGCAGCAGCAGCTAGGCTAGCAGAACTAAAAAAATGGGCTGGCTGGCTGCGATTCAATCGGTGGGTGGCGCAGCACACTTCTTCACTTGTCCCTGTCTCCCTGGCAACTCTGTGTCTCTCTCTCTCTCTCCAGCGGCGATCACGCTAATTCTTCTCCAGCACTCTGAAACTCTTCTTGGGCTTAGTTGGTGTGAGTTCAGAGTGCCAGAGTGGTCCTGTTATATGCTCCTCAATCGGACCTGAGGGGGGAAAAAAAAATCAGGTCCGTGTGTGGGTGGGGGTGCAAAACAGCAACGGACAGCATATGGAGTCATGAGATTGGCTACAAGGGCAGGCTACATCACTGCTGCAGCTCGAATATGGGGATGTGGGGATTTTTTCAGTGAGACAATGGTGACTCGGTGAGTGTGGCAAAGGTGGCGTGGACCGCATGGGGTACAGGGCTAGTACAACGAAAAATCGTGCAGATGGCCAGTCAGTTCAGGAAGGCAGGACAAACGACAGAAAAATGGGATTTCCCACAAAATCTGGGACAGTTGAGAGGTATGGGGGGAAAGAGTGGGGGAAAAAGGCTGTATAGAGGAATTCAAAGTTTAGGAAGGAAGAAGAGAGAAGACCAGGGTGAATAGAAGGGAGAAAGGTAGAAAGGAGGGTGGAGTTATGGAAGGTGTAAGAAGGGGTGATTGGGAAAGGGACCGGGTGAGGAAGAAGGTCACAGGGGCTAGATGCATGGTAGGCAGTACGATTGTATGCAGAACTGTAATGGAAACAGCTTGGCACACACAAAATAATGAAACTGCTTAATAGGAGTAGTAAGGCAAGCTGTGTAAGCACATTGTACAGGAGACACACTAAGTAGCTATTCGGGAGTGGAGCAAGGGCAAGTGTGGTGCAAGGCAGGCTGAGTAAATAGGCTAGATGTACATGTCACCCAAAACATGAGGAGAGCTGGGGGCTCACTAGTTGTTAAATAAAACTTGCAAGTAAGGTCTGCCCACATAGTGTGCCAGGGAAGCTTGGGTATTTAGGTCAGATGTACACATCACTCAGATAGGGGGAAGCTGAAGGCACTATTTGCAGTCCTCCCACACTATAACGAGCTCCTCTGGATCCATACCCTGAGTTTGTTAAAACTAGGGTTCACTATATTGAAAAACCCCATGAAATCAATGGGAAAAATAAAATGCAATATTAGGACATCATTAATAATGACACCAGTGTGCAGTGTCATGTAATATAAGGAATAATGCATGGGTGACCATACACAACAAGCCTGTGTTTCCATCGAGGGGTTGAGATGACAGTATATGGACCTTGAGAGCTAAGCTTGAGCAGTTCATGCTGTTATCTCAAACCCAAGATTGAAACACAAGGTGAGCTGTGTATGTCACCCATATTTTATTTTTTATAGCATATGGTCTGTAGAGGTAAATAGCAAAGGGAGAAAGAAAGGGAGAGAAAGAGAGAGCCGAGGAGCAGCTGTGCTGAGTAAAGCCTGCCAGTAGATATTGTAATTTACTGTATATATTAAAAAGAGGATAAAAGCCAAGCAGTACCAGTTTCTCACTTTCTTGTAGCAGTTCAGCAGTTGCACTGGTACAGAGAGAGAGGGTGTGAGGTGAGGAGTGGCCATGCCTGCTAAGCACTGCCGTGCTCAGGGGAATCCCAGGCTGAGACATGCTGAGGGTGGGCATCACGAACTGCTAGTGTGGTCATGAAGGCAGGCTATGGCCTGCAGAAGTCTCAGTAACTGAAAGTGAAAGCAGGTGTCAGGGAGGAGTCAACACAGGCAGGGACACAGGTGCACTTGATGATAGAATGTGCACAACAACTTTTAGAATGTGCACACCAGCTTTTTGAGAGTCACTGAATTCCATACATAATAAGCCCTAACTATGTATTATATATTAAAGTGCAAAAGTTGAGGTTTAATATAGAAACCCATGCTCAACCCTAACCATAGGGGCACTATAGCGCCCCTATAATAATTATTAACAATCAGCTGTACTTTAAAACTTTATTTTAAAAACTTCAAAAACTTCCAGTTATAGAATTTTTTTTTATTTTGTAAAGAAAGAAACCAGTGTTATCTGAACCATTTGGTTTTGCTCAATTTCTTTTTTAGCAGTTGTTACCAACTGCTTCAGCTGGAGCAGCTGGAATGAAGACACAAAGGGCTGGAGCCCAGCTTTAAGACAAGTAATCACCTCTTGAGAGTTCACATCTGGCTGGATGCTTTACTCATTGTCAGAGTCCAGGTTTTATATTTCCCTAGTTTTCTCCTGGATTTTGACGATGATAGCTGAGTCTGACAGTGGTCCAGCAATGGGGCATTGCTCATCAAGTGTCAGCCACATTTCAAGCTGCTGCTCAGCTTCAGCAGGAGTACCTTCCACTAACTCAAGCTTGTATGCAATAGTGACGTCATCTGGATTTGCACCTTGTGACTGCTGAGGTTCAGCAATGGATGAGGTATTTTCTTCAAATATGGGTCCCAGCACATCCCACCAACAATTGGTGATCTTTTTTAGCTGTGATGCTGTTCTATGCTGAGGCTGTCACGTAAAGCATGTCCTTTATGGTAAATGACTTTACAAATGCCACCAGCTCAGTACCAGTGTCTGTGATAGTGGACTCTATGCAGAGTGCATTCCTCAGACAACTAGTCAGTGGACCCCCTCATAATGGGGCAATACTGGACCTGGTACTCATCAACAGGGACAGTGTTGCAGACTTCAGGGTTGGGAGCTACCTGGGAACTAGTGATCACTGTACAGTGTAGCTCAATATGAAGATGTCTATGGAATCAAACCACACAAAGGTGAGGGTCCTTGACATCAGGAGGGAAGATTTTAAAAAGAGGGTTAAATGCCTTGGGGATAACTTGGTGGGGGGGATGAACAGGGTGGGGTGAAGGAACAGTGGGGGAAACAAAAAAAGCAATAGTGAGGGCAACATACCTCTAAGTCAAGCAAGGAGGTGAAAGCAAGAGAAATGGAGACTGCTATAGTTCATGAAAGAGGTGGCGGAAAAGGTAAAAGCTAAGAGGTCAGCCTTCAGAAGGTATGAGGAGACACAGAGGGAGGAGGATAGGGAGGTGTATCAGGGGAAACAGAGGGGAAAAGGGATGAGTGTAAGGAGCGCAAAGGTGTAAACTAAAGAGAGACTAGCAAAGGCAGTAACAAAGGGGGTAAGACATTTTTTAAGTATGTATGCAAAAAATACCAGGTATGAGATTATAAGGTTAAGAAAGGAAGGAGGGGCTCTGCAGAGGGGAACCAGGAAAAGGCAGACTGCATGAACAAATATTTTTGCTCTGTGTTCACGGAGGAAAGAGACAAGGAGTGGCCATAAAAATATAACAGGAGCATTGGAGGGAGGGAGGGAGATGGACTCTAGCCCATTTTTGGAGGTGAGAGTCCTAAAAGGATTTGCAAATCTGAAAGTGGATAAAGCACTTTCCACTTTCCGGGGTGGAAAGGATGAACAGAGACCTGAGAAAACTAGAGAGGTGGTCAAAGGTGTGGCAGCTGGAGTTCAATGTGAAAAAGTGCAAAATAATGCACTTAAGACACAGAGACCAAGGTGCGAAGTACAAAATGGGTGGAGTAGTACTGACAACCGTGACACTTGGCCAGCTGGTTATGATTGTTCTATGATATTTGTAATATAGAATGTGGTATGTGAGGTGTCTCACATGAGACATCCTGTGCTCCTGTGTGAACCCCCCCTTCCCCAGGTTTCAGTGAAGCAGGAACCATTTAGTTAACTGACTTACTTCAGAGTAGCATTTTATGACCTTTTATAATATGCCTAAGCTCTTTGAAGTGGAAATGGAATGGGACTTTATGAGTCTGCCAGAGGATGGAGATCATAAACTTTTATGACATCTTAAGAGGAAGAACATTTAATATCGACTGGTGTTAAAAAGCTATATTGCACCTAAGTGAGACATGGCAGAGTTGTAAAAAAAACCTTTGATGTTTTGGGAGCAGGAAACCACACAAGATCAAAGGAAAGGCTTGAATTAAAGACTGTCATAATTTGGGAAATTAGTTTTTGCTGAAGTCACAGTATTTAAAATATCTCCTGACAGAAAAATCCTTGTTTGTATATTTTTTTATATTTAACAAGGAGGAGCTAGATGACACACAAAAGGGGTGGAGAGACATAGTTTAAACTGAATACTGTGGCTGAACTTAGTGACATTTCTTTGTGGGATCTTAAGAAACAAGAACTAACGTAAGCACTGTACCAAGGTAATATGGTAGACAGAAAAAGTATAATTGTATTGTGATAGGAGTTTGTTTTGTACTTTAACCTTGTTCTTTTAAGTGATTGTATGCTTTGTAATATATTGTTCTGTGTTTACATTTTACCTATTTTTATCCATTTTTTTAAAGTATACTTCTTATTTTAAAGAGACTGCTTGGGTATGTCTTCGAAGTTAGTTTTTTTATTTGTGACGTATGGAGGGTTAAGACTTGACAGCTGTTCATAAGCTTAAATGGTGTTACCAGAGTGGAAAAAGGTAAGAATGTACCTAAGGGCCCATATATTCAAACTGCGCCAGGCTGTGGTGCAAGCTTGGGCGCAGCTCAACTTGATTGAGCTAGGGTGTGGACTGGTCGATATTCAACGGAGCTGCGCCATGGCTCAGCAGTGTTGAATAGCGCACCCTTGCCACCCACAGTGTGCATGGCGCAGTGGAACTGTGCCAGCGCAAGTGGCCAGAGTGGAGCATGGGGATGCGCTAGCACAAGTTCCATTGCGCCATGCACAGCAACCGCGATATTCAAAACCTGACATACAAATGGAGCCATAATGTATGCAAGGGGCAAATAGGGCCATTTGCATGTCATTATGGCCCCATTTGCATGCAGGTGCGCTGATCCCCGACGACTTGCACCTGGCACCCTGCCAGGCAGCAGCCGTCGGGAACCGACACCCCCTGCAGCCGGGAATGTGCTCCACAGCCCGATTGCAGGCAGTTGTATTAAAAAATAGAAACTATGTCCAATATCCCTGGTGGTCCAGTGGACCGCTGTCTGCCCGATCACAGGCATCTGTATAAATAAATGACTAAGTCCAATATCCCTGGTGGTCCAGTGGACCGCTGACTGCCCGATCATGGGCATTTGTATTAAAAAAGTAATACTACCAATCTCCTGGTGGTCTAGGTACCCCCACCCGTCCATTGAGCCCACCGCTCAGCTCCCCGGTCAGCGGCGGTGACAGCACCACCGCCAGCCACACCCACCGACCGACTGCACCTTGCGTGGGGACTGTCATCGATGTCCTGGCGTGAGCCAATGGGTTTGCAGTGTACGCCATACTACACATTCAGATATGGGACTTATCTGGAATGTGTAATACAATACGGCTGCAAACCCGATAGCTCACGCTGAACTGTCGCCACAACCACCGGCGATATCGACAGTGAAGCGTAGTGGCTGGCTAGGCTGCCAAACTGACCAGGGAAGCGAGCAGTGAGATCAGCAGCTGAGAGAGGAGCACCTAGACCGCAGAGATTGTCAACAGCTGAAATACCATGTCGGGCGATCAACCACTGAACCCTCAGATGGAACATCGTCTGTTTAGAAACAAATGCATAGTCAGACAACAGTGGTCCACTGGACCACCAGGGATTTTGGGGATCTGATTTTATTACTTAGCCTGCGATCAGGTGGGCAGGTCCACTGGACCACCAGGGATTTCGGGGATCTAATTTTATTACTTAGCCAGCAATCGGGTGGGCAGCAGTCCACTGGACCACCGGGGACATTGGACAGATGTTTTTCTTTTTACAAATGCCCACGATCGGGCATGGGGGCACTACCAGGTGCAGCTGGAGCTCGGGTGGCCACCCACAGGTGGCAGCTGCCGTGTTGTGCCCTGCAATGCGGCAGTTCACCTGTGGGTGGCCATCAGTTGTTCCTTTTTTTTGTGGATCAACTTTGTGCTGGCACAGTAGGGGTTGTGCATGCATGGCTCTGCACATCCTGGGCTGAATATTGGGCTGTGCAGGGTATGCATGGGCATGCCCCCCCACCTGTGCCTGCATACATTACTGATGCACTCCGGCACATCGGGATTTGTGCCGCACACTTTTCCCTTTTGAATATCATGCTGGGGCACATAAGTGTGTTGTGCATGGTGCAACCCTTTTGAATATCTGGGCCAAGGTCTTTTAGTTTTAAGGGTTCATTTTGGATACCTGGTTAGGTGCCCTTAGGTGAAAGATATCTGGCATCCCCTCAAAAAGCAGATTATCTGAGCCTCTACATTTGGGTACCCTAGCATAAGGTTCACAGTTTGAATCCCCCCAGAACATGAGACTAAAGGTGATTCAAACCCACAAGCAGACAGGAGGGTTACTCTCGTCTGTTTCCTGTTCACAATACTGCACTCAGCGGTTGGCACTGTGGAAGCAGAGGGCCTGACCTGTTGAGTGCGTGGCTGGTGACAGATTGGTTGGCAGCGGTGCAAAAAATTTGATAACACAAGCTTTAACTGTTCAGGGTGTCAGCTTAATACTGTACAGCTCACTTGCATAAAAAGGAAGTGATTTATTTTTTTTTAAAGGAAACAGAACCATATCATTTTGCTTACAGTCAAGTTACTACCAGTTTTATTTTTTTTTCTTAAGTGCAAGTTAGACTAGTCATAGTTAGGGAAGAAGAACCTCATGGTTGCCCTGATGGCAGCAGATGCCATGAGCATCGAGTCACTGACTGTGACTGTAAGGGACCAAACCTTGAGCATGGAGGAGCTAGCAGCCAGTGCAGTGTCCAGATCCGGTGAGGAGGAGAGCAGAGCCAGTGCCAGCGAAGGGCCACAGCAGCAGGGGAAGGTCACCTGCATTCTGGAGCCAGAAGCAATTAGGCTGCAGATTGAATTGTGCAGAATGGAGCTGGAGTTCCAGAGAGACACTGAGTGAGAGAGATGAGCCACAGAGGAGGAGAAGAGGGAGCATGAACGGTGAGAGGCGGACTGTGAACAGTGAGAGGTGGACCATGAGGAGCATGAGCACCAGAGGCGACATGAACTGGAGAAGCTACAACTCCAACCACCAGCACCAGTGCAGTTAAGTGGCTTGGGTTTAACTGGAACTATAGGACTGGGTTACAAATTGAATTCCAAATTGATAGCTGCATTTAAAGAGGGGGAGGATATGGATGCCTTTTTAAATTCCTTTGAAAAAGTTTGTATTCAGGCTAAAATTCCTAGAGGGTCCTGGAGCTTCCAGCTATCCCCACTACTTACCAGGAAAGCTCGGGATGCATTGGGTCAAATGGACAATGAGGACAGTAATGATTACAGCAAATTTAAAGCTGCACTGTTAAAAAAGTTTGATTTGACTGTTGAAGCATACAGAGCTAAATTCTGTATGCTCAGGAGAAGCCCTGACATGAGCTATGTGGGGCTAGCCACAAAACAATGTCAGTTTTTAAAACGTTGGTGGGAAGGAATTGAAGCAAACTCTCTAGATAAAATTGAAAATGCTATTTTGTTAGAACAGTT
This sequence comes from Neoceratodus forsteri, assembly GCA_016271365.2. Classification (NCBI taxonomy): domain Eukaryota; kingdom Metazoa; phylum Chordata; order Ceratodontiformes; family Ceratodontidae; genus Neoceratodus; species Neoceratodus forsteri. The sequence goes on along the minus strand of CM028130.1, from coordinate 1,406,219,390 downwards.
TTTTTTGGGCATGCCCAGCAGAACTGAAAACCTGGCTGGAGAACCGAGATCCCAAAACAGTGCAAGAGGCTGCTGAACTCTCAGACCACTATGCCAAGAACAGACCTGCTCTGAGAGTGAATGGGATGGGTGTGGCAGCTCAGAAAAGGAAAAATGTGCCTTCAGGGCAGCTAAAACCTTCACTGCCTCCACCGAAACCAGTTAGCCCCAGGTTTCAAAGAAAAGAGTTCTCTGAGAAAAAAAATGAATGTTGGTTTTGTAAAGAAACTGGGCATATTGCCGGACAGTGTCCCAAAAAGGCAAGCAATACACAACATGGGGCTAGGAAAGCAGTGGGTTGTTTGTGTGTCCCTGGAAGAATGCCTGTGAACATGAGGGAACACATGCACCCAGTCACGGTGAATGGTGTACAGACACAAGGGTTAAGGGGCACAGGGGCATCCCTAATATTGGTAAAAGGGGATCTGGTAAAGTCTGGTCAGCTTATACCCAATAAATATGTCACTGTACAAGACTTCACTGGTGAGGAGAAAACATTGCCACTAGCTAGTGTTCTCCTAGACTGGGGTGAAACAGGGGAACTGTGCAACAGGTATCTGTAGCCAAAACTTTAGCAGTTGATGTCATCCTTGGCAACAATCTCAAACAGGAGATGGTGGGTGCAGTTACCTGTAGTCAAGTGTGAAGGGGAAATTGTAATTCTCTGGACCCCACAGAAGCCAGTGTGGAAATCCCTGTGAGGCCAATTCCTTAGCCTGTGTCTTCTGATCTGGAGACTAATGAAAAGGGGGTAGAAATTTCCCCAGTAGCAGTTAACCACACAGCTATGAAGAGTTACTCTGAAAAGGGAGGGGTGACCAATTGTCCGAGGGTTAGGGATGGCAGTGATCCTGAGTGCCCTGACGCTAGTGCGAGGTACCCTAGTTTAGAGACTGAAGGGGACCTGTCCCATGCCTTGGGAATGTGTAAGGAGTTTGCAGCTGCTCAAAAAAGTGACCCTAGTCTAGAGAAGCTGAGAGTTTGGGCAGACTCTGATGAAGTACAGGGAGGTGACGGTAAACATAAGGTTTATTGGGAAAATGAACTGATGTATACTCAGGCTCTGCAGACAGAGGGAGGGAGGGGAGATAGGCAGGCAGCTTGCCGTTCCCCAGGGGTATCGTGAACAGTTGCTCAAGATTGCACATAATATTCCCTTGTCTGGTCATCTGGGAATCACGTGCACTATGCAGCAGTTGGCCCAGAATTTCTATTGGCCCAACTTCACCAGCAAGTGAAGGAGTATTGCAGGTCTTGTCACTGGTGCCAAGAAATAGGGAAGGCAGGTAAGAAAACCCAAGCTGCCCTAATTCCATTGCCCATAGTGGAGGAGCCATTCCAGAGTGTGGGAATGGATATTGTGGGGCCTCTAAATACCCCCAGCTCCTCCGGGAAGAGGTTCATCCTGACTGTGGTGGATTATGCCATCCGGTGCCCAGAGGCAGTCACCCTATCCTCACTGAGGACAGACAAAGTGGCAGATGCCTTACTTGGGATTTTCTCCCATGTTGGGTTTCCACAGTAGGTTATCACCGATCGAGGGGGTTCCTTCATCTCGGACCTGATGAAACATTTGTGGGAGAAGTGTGGGGTGGTGCAGAGATGCACGACACCTTATCACCCGCAAGTCAATGGGCTTGTGGAAAGATTAAATGGTACCATGAAGTCAATGCTCCAAGTGTTTGCTGAACAGCATGGGAGGGACTGGGAGAAATACCTTTCCCACCTGTTATTTGCATACAGGGAGGTGCCCCAAGAGTTGACAGGATTTTCCCCTCTGGAACTCTTATATGGATGCCGGGTATGTGGGCCCCTACACTTGATCTGGCAGGACTGGGAAGGCAAGCACGCCATCCAGGGAACTTCTACAGTGGATTACATCCTTACGTTTAGGGAAAGGCTGAAGGAGCTTATGGGGACAGCCCAGAGCAACCTGGCAGCTGCCCAACAGAAACAAAAAGTGTGGTATGACCGCAGAGCCAGAGCTCACTCATACACGGTGGGTCAGGAAGTCATGGTCCTTATTCCGGTCAGGAAAGACAAGCTGCAGGCTGAGTGGGCAGGACCATACAAAGTAGTTGGGAAGGTAAATTATGTGAATGATATCATAGAGTTACCTGACAGAAGACAGACAGAAAGAATGTGCCTATCAACATGATGAAGCCATATGCTAATAGGGCTGACTTGGTGTTCACAGTATGTAGTCCTGGGGAGGGGATGGATGAAGGAGACCCCATTCTGGACTTGCTGGAAGAAAGCAAGTGGGAGTCCTCTGTGGAGGTAGTTAAATTGTCTTCCCAGCTGGCCCCAGACAAGATCCAAGAAGTAAGGGAGGTTCTAGCAGACTTTGCCCCACTGTTTAGTGCCAAGCCTGGACTAACCCCCTTAGCAACACATGATGTGGAGACAGGGACACAGATGCCCATATGGCAGACAGCATATCGGGTGTCAGAGGCTGTCCAAAGGGATATTAGGAGGGAGGTGGAGAAGATGCTGTATTTAGGGGTAATCCAGAGATTCCACAGCCCCTGGGCCTCACCCATAGTCCTTGTGCCCAAGCCAGATTGCTCTACTCATTTCTGTGTGGACAATCATGGACTGAAAACAGTCATGAAGTCAGACGCCCACCCGATGCCCGGACAGACAAACTCCTGGACAAGTTGAGAGGGGTAACCTACCTTACGACTATTGACCTGACAAAGGGGTATTGGCAGGTCGAGTTAATGGACAGAGCTAGGGAGAGGTCAGCCTTCATCACTCCGATAGGCTTATTTGAATTTAAGGTAATGCCTTTTGGAATGAGGAGCACCCCGGCCACTTTCCAAAGTTTGGTGAACCAGGTGTTAAATGGTGTTGAGGAGTATGCTGGATGACATTGTCATCTTTAGTGCCAGCTAGGAGTAACACCTGTCCCACCTTAGGGAAGTGCTGGGCAGGATACAAAGGGCCAGGCTCACTGTCAAAGCTGAGACTTGCCAGGTAGCCATGGCTGAAGTGGCATACCTTGAGCATGTTGTAAGCTGGGGACAGCTCCATCCTAACCAAGTAAAAATAGAGGTGATCAAGACATGGCCCAGACCTGAAACACAGAAGCAGGTCAGGAGTTTTCTTGGGACAGCAGGGTACTATAGGAAATTTGTAACCTATTACAGTGCCCTGGCTTCTCCCCTATCTGACCTGGTAAAGAAAAGGATGCCTAAGAAAATTACCTGGGGACCAGCCTGTGAAAAAGCCTTTACCAGACTGAAGGATGCACTGTGCAGTGCTCCTGTATTGACAAGTCCTGACTATGGCAGACCCTTTATAGTTCAGACTGATGCCTCAGACATGAGTATTGGGGCAAAACTGAGTCAGACATCCAACCAAGGGAAAGATCACCCTGTAGTGTACCTGAGAAAAAAGTTACTTCCCAGGGAGCAGGTATACTCTACTGTGGAAAAAGAGTGTCTTGCCATAATGTGGGCCATAAAGAAGTTAGAATCTGTCACTAACCATGAACTCAGCAGGTCAGGCCCTCTGCTCCCACAGTGCCAACCTCCGAGCAGGGTATTGTGAACAGGTAACAGAACAGGGTAACCCTCCTGTCTGCTTGTGGATCCGAATCACCTTTAGTCTCAAGTTCTGGGGGGATTCAAACTGTGAACCTTACGCTAGCGTACCAAAATGTAGAGGCTCAGATAATCTGCTCTTCAGGGGCATGCCAGATATCTTTTACCTAAGGGCACCTAACCAGGTATCCAAAATGAATCCTTAAAACTCTATAAAAGACCTTAGGTATATTCTTACCTTTTTCCAGTCTAGTAACACCATTTAAGCTTATGAACAGCTGTCAAGTCTTAACCCTCCATACGTCACAAGCAAAAGAAAGAACTTCGAAGACACACCCAGGCAGTCTCTTTAAAATAAGAGGTTTACTTAAAAAAATGGACAAAAATAGGTAAAATGTAAACACTGAATAATATATCACAAAGCATACAATCACTTGAAAGAACAAGGTTAAAGAACAAAACAAAACTCCTACCACAATACTATTAACCTTTTTCTATCTACTGCATTACATTGGTACAGTGCTTAAGTTAGTTCTTGTTTCTTAAGAGCCCACAAAGAAATGTCACTATGTTCAGCCACAGTATTCAGCTTAAACTGTGTCTCTCCACCCCTTTTGTGTGTCATCTGGCTCCTCCTTGTTGAATATAAAAAATTATGCAAACAAGGATCTTCCTGTCACAAGATATTTTAAATACTGTGACTTCAGCAAAAACTAATTTTGCAAATTATGACAGTCTTTTATTCAAGCCTTTCTTTTGATCTTGTGTGGTTTTCTGCTCCCAAGACATCAAAGTTTTTTTTACAACTCTGCCATATCTCACTTAGGTGCAATATAGCTTTTTAACACCAGTTGATATTAAATGTTCTTCCTCTTAAGATGTCATAAAAGTTTATGATCTCCATCCTCTGGCAGACTCATAAAGTCCCATTTCATTTCCACTTCAAAGAGCTTAGGCATATTATAAAAGGTCATAAAATGCCACTCTGAAGTAAGTCAGTTAATTAAATGGTTCCTGCTTCATTGAAACCTGGGGAGAGGGGGGTTGTCACCCAGGAACACAGGATGTCTCATGTGAGATACCTCACATACCCACATTCTATATTTCAAATATCATAGAACAATCATAACCAGCTGGCCAAGCGTCACAATCCTCCCCACCTAGACTGTATTTGGGGCTCTATCCCCTGCATGGGATGAGCTTCCCAAATCAGTTCACTCCTCATAAACACACAACAAGCCATACTTATATGGGCAGAATTTTGAGGTACAAATGGACCACTACCCCCTGGTTTGGCTCACCCAAATGGGAAAAACTACTGGTAGACTGTTAAGATGGAGTCTTGCCTTGCAAGGGTATGATATGACAATCTTACATAGGGGTGGATCGACCAATCAGAACACAGATGGCTTGTTGCGTGTTTATGAGGCGTGAACTGATTTTGAAGCTCATCCCATGCAGGGGATAGAGCCCCCAAATTCAGTCTAGGTGGGGAGGATTGTGACGCTTGGCCAGCTGGTTATGATTGTTCTATGATATTTGTGTAACCCCTAGGTGGTGCTATCCCAAGGGCTACTACCCTGCCTTCTTGGGCAGACTGGGTGGGCCAAGCGGTCCTTATCTGCCATCAAATTCTATGTTTCTATGTTTCTTGGCTAGTAGCAGGTTAAGGGGCCTGAGTTCTGAAATGGGTGCCTCCACCCAGAGGTCAGGGTTAGTAGTGGACAAACTAGCTTGGGCACAGCCCTCAGGGACACTGTAACCCCCCTTTTTCCCTGCTAGTGGCCAGAACAATACACAATGATCACTTTCCCAGTACTCCTGATACACCTTACCAGTACCCACACTGGTTACACTTATCACCAGGGCTGGATCCTTTAGTTTGACCCAGGGACCTCCTGTAAAACAAGGTTACACACAGCAATTGGCAACAGTACAGTACTCATAGTATAAACTGGACCTACAGTCAGGTTAAAAGCTGAAAAAGTTAGATCTGATTTATTCAGGGGACTTGAACATGGGAGGGGTGCAATCAGGGTAATTTGCTTAAGTGCTCTATCAGTCAAACAGTTATGCATGCATTCAGAGTCCCCAAGCAGTCACACCCTCTGAGTACCGAGGTGGAGAAGAGATGGGCTAGCCAGGACTGTTGTCCGGGGTAGGCTGGCGTCGCAGCTGGTTGGGGCCCTGTGATGGAAAAACAACATGCACAATGCACACTATTTGTAATCCAGAGCCGGAGAGCTCAGTTCGTGAAATAAAAGGAACAGCAAGACAATCAGATGACACACTTTGATTAAGCTGTTGTTGCAGGGAGCTACCCTGATGGTTACTCACGATACCCAGAGCTGGACACTGGCTGGACGAAAATCAAGACTGCAGGTAGCTGATCTGGACACCCAGGAGAAGCAGAGCCCACACGATTCACTGAGGCGTTGTTCCTGTTCAAGCATGAAGCAGGGTGCTGATTCCCAGGCAGTGCTCTCTTCGATGGCTCTTCTCTGTGCAGTGGGGTAGTCTGGCAGGGCCCTCATGGCAAGGCCCGACCGCATGGAGATAACCGCAGATTTAGTCCTGTTGGGCTGGATACAGCTTCCAGCAAGCAGAACACAATTCACACAGTGGGGAACCAAATCACAACCCACTTTCAATACACAGCACATTTATATGTAATAAATTCTACAGTACCAGGCAATCCTTCTCCGATCACAATCACACAGTTCTCTGCACAAATCAACAGTTCAGATGTGATTGGAATTCCTGGCAGGCCGATCGCATTCAGCAAAATCTTCAGTCTTCCTCAAGTATTTAGCCTGGACAAAAGTCAGTGGCTCACAAATCGGATTTAGTCCAAATATAACTCTCAGGGCAGCAGACAGACATGCAGGCTGAAGCTCTAGCCTTTCCACAGTTCTCCCTCATGAACTACGTAAAATGGCTGCTAGACTGTCTCGAGCTGTTGCTTCTTTAGCTTCCCACATAGATCTGGCTAGACAGCAGCCAGCTTGGGGGAGGGGTTCCCAAGATCCAAAAGGCTCGGTTGGTCGGTTCAGCTGTTAGTCACAACAAAGCTCCCTCTGTAGGTGCAAAAAGGCGCCAACACCCCAGAACTATAATTCCCACAGTTTTACTCCACACAGCCCCTCTAAGCAGACTCCATTTTAGGGCCTCAAAGTACTGATTGGACCAATTCGGCAGTTCAGGACCAAGATGGTAGAGATGGGCAGAACACCCCCTGCTGAAAAGAAGGCAGGTTAGAACAAACTACAATATTATTAATGCTCTAATAAATGATCAGTACACCAGCACATCTTCAGATAGAGCTCCCTCTGCACAATTAGCGATGGCAGCAACGGTTCTATTGTCAAGCAGCCCAAGCGGGACTCGAGCATGGAAACACTCAGCCCCGCCTTCCATTTCAATTATAACTGCAATCAGGCAGCTCTTAAAGAGACAGTACACAGAGGCTCTACAGACACTCTCTAGTAATACCTTTTGAACAATTAGACTGCAGGACACCAACCTGGCAGTGAGCATTTAGGCAAGCTCAAGGACTACTTTTCAGGAACCCCCATTTGTAGGGGGGTTACATTTGTAATATAGAATGTGGTATGTGAGGTGTCTCACATGAGACATTCTGTGCTCCTGGGTGACAACTCCCCCCCCCAGGTTTCAGTGAAGCAGGAACCATTTAATTAACTGACTTACTTCAGAGTGGCATTTTATGACCTTTTATAATATGCCTAAGCTCTTTGAAGTGGAAATGAAATGGGACTTTATGAGTCTGCCAGAGGATGGAGATCATAAACTTTTATGACGTCTTAAGAGGATGAACATTTAATATCAACTGGTGTTAAAAAGCTATATTGCACCTAAGTGAGATATGGCAGAGTTGTAAAAAAACTTTGATGTCTTGGGAGCAGGAAACCACACAAGATCAAAGGAAAGGCTTGAATTAAAGACTGTCATAATTTGGGAAATTTATTTTGCTGAAGTCACACTATTTAAAATATCTTGTGACAGGAAGATCCTTGTTAGTATAATTTTTCATATTCAACAAGGAGGAGCTAGATGACACACAAAAGGGGTGAAGAGACAAAGTTTAAACTGAGTACTGTGGCTGAACTTAGTGACATTTCTTTGTGGGCTCTTAAGAAAGAAGAACTAACTTAAGCACTGTACTGAGGTAATACAGTAGATAGAAGAAGTCTAATTGTATTGTGGTAGAAGTTTGTTTTGTACTTTAACATTGTTCTTTTAAGTGATTCTATGCTTTGTGATATATTGTTCTGTGTTTACGTTTTACCTATTTTTATCCATTTTTTTAAGTAAACCACTTATTTTAAAGAGATTGCCTGGGTGTGTCTTCAAAGTTCTTTTTTTTGCATGTGACGTATAGAGGGTTAAGACTTGACAGCTGTTCATAAGCTTAAGTGGTGTTACCAGACTGGAAAAAGGTAAGAATATACCTAAGGTCTTTTATAGAGTTTTAAGGGTTCATTTTGGATACCTGGTTAGGTGCCCTTAGGCGAAAGATATCTGGCATCCCCCCAAAAAGCAGATTATCTGAGCCTGTACATTTTGGTATGCTAGCATAAGGTTCACAGTTTGAATCCCCCCAGAACTTGAGACCAAAGGTGATTCGGACCCACAAGCAGACAGGAGGGTTACCATGTTCTGTTACCTGTTCACAATACTGTGCTCAGATGTTGGCACTGTGGGAGCAGAGGGCCTGACCTGCTGAGTGCGTGGTTGGTGACAACGACGGCCAAGCAGGAAAAAGACCAGGTGTAATCATATAAGATGACCTAAAGGTGGCCAGGCAGTGCAACAAGGCAGTAAGGAGGGTGAATGGAATGCTGGGGTGCATAGGGAGGGGTATCATCAGCAGAAAGAGGGTGGTGGTGTTGCCTCTGCATAGATCACTGGTAAGACGCCACCTAGAGTACTGCGTCCAGTTCTGGAGACCACATCTCAGAAAGGACATAGACAGAGTGGAAGCAACCCAGTTGAGGGCAACTAAAATGGTGCGGAGTCTGTATCAGAAGAACTATGATGAGAGATGAAAGGATCTAAATATATGCACCCTGGAAGACAGGCAAGAGAGAAGGAATAAGCTAGAGACTTTGGGCCAGATTCACAAAGGTCCAAAAATGACACACAGTCATTGCATCAAAACAATGCTATGCAAATTACGGCTTGCATCAAAATTTGAGTCAAATGCTATCCAGGTACACACTTCATGTCAAACAAATGCACCATGCTTGCTTCAAAAACCTGGGTGCACCATGTCACAGCAGGTCGTGCATCACAAAAATGATGCAATGTCCCCTTTTCTGGGATTCACAAAGGTGCAAACCCTGACACTGTGCCGAAGATGGCAAGTGTCCATTAGACTAGGGTGGAGCTGGTCCAACCGACAGTGGCGCACAGAGTAGAGCATATCCAGCTGCAGACAGGGAGGGTGAGACAGTCCTTACACACCTATGGGACAGTATAGGGGCCACACATGCCATTGCCATGCCCATTTCATGCATTGTATGACTTTTCCCAGGTCTCGCCCCCATGGCATTTTTTGCCACAGCTTGCATCAGTTCTGATCCACTGCATTATCTTTTTGACACAGCTTGCTTCACTTCCAACGCTTTGCCTTCCTCCTCAGTTTTCACCCACCTTGGGGCATTCCCGCCCCCTGCTTCATCGTTATGCCTCAGTGTGGGCATTCTCACCGCTCTTGCATTGCCTTTGTGGCTCACTTGAAGGCATTAGTGCCCCATGCTATTGCATCTCGGCTTGCAGCATTCTCCCCACATGCATCATATTTTTGACACAGTGAAGCTCTTACATCAGTGTGGCAGACTTTGCCACAGAGACTGCTCTTCTTTCTGAATATGGCGCACAGTATTGGATGCACTGGAATTTGACACAAGGTGGTTCTTTGACACACCTTGCGTCAATCTAAGGGCCCTTTGTGAAATGTCCCCATGTATTTTTAAGAAAAAACAGGTGCTCAAGGAGAAGGGGGCATGATAAGAAGCTGGAAGGGGTAGATTCAGGAGAGATGTGAGGAAGTATTTCTTTACAGAAAGAGCGGTGGATTCCTGGAACAGACTTCCAGCAGAGGTAGCGGGGGAGAAAATTGTTGTGGGGTTCACCAATGCATGGGATAGACTTAAGGGAATGTTAGGGAAAAGGGGAGGTGAATGGGAAAGAGATCAGGTAAGATCTGTGGTGATACTGTAGGCAGGGAAAAGGGAAAGATAGGCAGACTAGGTGGGCCAAGCAGTCCTTATCTGCTGGCAAATTATACGTTTCTACAAAGCAGTTGCTTCTGATGCAGGTTTTTAAAATTTGCAAACATGCCTTTGCCCATTGGCTGTATTCTGTACATAGTGTTAGGAGAGAGGTACATCACTCTGAGCTTGCTATCTCTGTTCTTTAGCTTTTTCGTACTAGGGTAGTCGTGGCACTAGTTCAAAAGCAGTACTGCTTTATGATCCATCCCTTTACTCCTTAAAAAATGGTGGATATTGGGGACAATGGCCCAGATATTCAAAAGGGTTGTGCATGGTGCAACAGTGTTGTACCCTGCTCAACCCACTGATACGTCCCGGCACGATATTCAAACGGGAATTGCACCTGGCACAAATCCCGATACACCAGAGTGCATCAGTAATGTATACAGGTGCAGGTAGGGGGGTGTGCCCATGCATACTCTGCACAGCCCGATATTCAGCCCGAGATGTGCTGAGCCATGCATGCGCAACCCCTACCTGCGCCGCACAAAGTTGAGCAAAAAAAAAAAAGGAGCAAGGGCCGGCCACCCACAGGTGAGCTGCCATATTGCAGGGTGCAACACAGCAGCTGACACCTGTGAGTGGCCACCCGAGCTCCGGCTGCACCTCCGTGGTGGCACCCCCCCATGCCCGATTGCGGGCATTGGTATTAAAACTATAGAATCCTGTATCCCTGGTGGTCCAGTGGACCGCTGTCAGCCCGATCGCAGGCTTCAGTAAAATAATTAAGTTTCCTAAATCCCTGGTGGTCCAGTGGACCGCTGTCTGCCCGATTGCGGGCTTCAGTAAAATAATTAAGTTTCCTAAATCCCTGGTGGTCCAGTGGACCGATGTCTGCCCAATCACAGGCTTAAGTAAAATAACACTGACTCCCATATCCCTGGTGGTCAGCGGACCCCCCTCCCCACCGCCACTGCTCCCACGCCCCTCTCCCCGTTCAGCGGCGGGTGGCAGCACCCCACCACCTGCCGCCCGCCGCCCGCCGACTGACACCGTCAATGGGGCTATATGCCCATTGGTTCATAGTGGATCCATTCACATATTTGGAATGTGTAATGCGGTATGGGCTGCCGCCCATTGGCTCATGCTGTGGACCAATGGGCGTACAGCCCTACCGATGGTGTCAATCGGCAGGCATGAGGGGCGGCAGGTGGGTGGTGCTGCCGCCACTGACCGGGGAGGGCAGTGGGGATCAGTGGGCGGGGGTGGGAGGGGGGTTCACTGGACCACCAGGGATATGGGAGTCAGTGTTATTTTACTTAAGCCCACAATTGGGCAGACATCAGTCCACTGGACCACCAGGGATATGGGAATCAGTGTTATTTTACTTAAGCCCACAATTGGGCAGACATCAGTCCACTGGACCATCAGGGATATAGAAAACTTAATTATTTTACTTCAGCTCACGATCGGGCTGACAGCGGTCCACTAGAACACCAGGGATATCGGAAACTTAATTATTTTACTTCAGCTCGTGATTGGGCTGACAGCGGTCCACTGGACCACCAGGGATTTAGGAAACTTAATTATTTTACTGAAGCCCGCGATCGGACTGACAGCGGTCCACTGGACCACCAGGGATATAGGATTCTGTTATTTTTTACTTCAGCTTGCGATCAGGCAGACAGCGGTCCACTGGACCACCGGGGATATAGGAGTTTTTATTTATTCTACTAATGCCCACGATCGGGCTGTGAGGCACATTGCCGCACTGCAGGGGGTGTCGGTCCCCAACGGCTGCTGCCTGGCAGAGCACCAGGAGCAAGTCGTCAGGGATCGGCGCACCTGCATGCAAATGGGGCCATAATGACATGCAAATGGCCCCATTTGTGCCTTGCATACATTATGGCACCATTTGCATGTAAACTTTTGAATATCGTGGTTGTTGTGCCTAGCGCAATGGAACTTGCACTAGCACATCCCCATGCTCCACTCTTGCCACTGGTGCTGGCACAGCGCCACTGCACCATGCGCACTGTGGGTGGCCAGGTTGCGATATTCAACAGTGCTGAGCCATGGCGCAGCTCCGTTGAATATCGCCCAGTCCACACCTCTGCGTAGCCATGTTGAGCTGCACCCAGGCTTGCGCCACAGTCTGGCACAGTTTGAATATCTGGGCCAAAGTGTTTATTGAACCAATTCTGGAAAATATCCAGGGTCATCCAGGCATTGGCACTGTTTGTGGAATGTGCAGATTGTTGATTTGGAGAGGGGTATTCAGTGGCTAGCTTTGCAACACCTTCGGCAGATTTTAGACAGTCCAGTATCTCCAATTTCATATTGACATCTAAAGCCTTCCTTTTCTTTGAATCAGCCATAGTGAAACAGCCCAGCAGCATTCACAGAAGCTGTGTTCTTACAGCAGCAGTAGCAGTGAGTAAAAGGCAGAGAGGATCAACAGACTTTATAACACTAACCAAAATGGGCTACTTGAAATAAATGACTTTTCATGAGGTACACGGGCTTTAGCAATGAGTAAAAGGCAGAGGAGATCAATGGGCTTTATAACAGAAGCTGAAATGGTCTAATTGAAACAAACTGATTTTCACAAGGTACATAGGTTTTATAACACAAACTGCGTGGGCTATAATGCAAACTGCAATAGGATTGAAATCTATTTATTTTCACAGGGTCCAGGATATATGTTCACTATATATGGGGTTTGCTGTAATGGGATTCATTATGACAAGGGATTACTGTATTTATTTATTTATTTTTTAAATATGGCCTGCAAATAAGGTCCACCCTAAAAGGGTGTCAGGGGGTGGCAGTGGCTAGGCCAGCAGTACACATCACCTGAATAGGGAAGAGGCTGAAGGCTCACTAAAAACATAAAAACATAGAAAGTGTCGGCAAAAAGGGACCAATGGGGCCATCTAATCTGCCCTATTTCCATGCCTGTCACTACAACCTGGCCTCTATTTGGTCACAGGTGTCCCTCCCTCCCCTCTTACCTCTATTTATTATACCCATGTGCCCACCCCATGCATGTTTGAAGCTCCCACTGTCTTCTCCCCTACCACCTCGTCTGGCAAGCTGTTCCAGGTTCCCATCACCCTTTCTGTGAAGAAGCATTTCCTTACATCCCTCTTAAACCACGCCCCCATGCTTCACAACGTGCCCCCCTGTTCTGGTGCTCCTTCTCCTGTGAAAAAGACTCACCTTCTGCACCTCATTCACTCCCTGATGCATTTATAGGTTTCAATCATGTCACCTCTCACTTTCCTCTCTTCCATGGAGTACATGCTGAGATCCCACAGCCTCTACTCATATGATTTCTCATGCAACCCCCCACTATTTTAGTAGACCTCCTCTGGACTGCTTCCACCCTGAGGTGCAGCCTCCAGAACTGGACAAAGTACTTCAGCAGGAGGGGTTTCACAAGTGAGTTATACAAAGGCAACACCACCTTCCTTCTCCTGCTAGAAATCCCCCTCCCTATGCACCCAAGCAACCAGTTTGCCTTGCCTATTGCCTTGCCTCACTGCCCTGCAACCTTTAGATCATCAGATATGATCACCCCAAGGTCCCTGTCCTGCTTGGTAACTGTAAATACCTCCCCCCATCTTATACGCAGCCCCCAACTTTCCTCACCCCAGTTGCATGACTTTGCACTTTTTGGCATTGAAACACAGCTGACACTCCTTATACCACTCCTCTAGTTTCCCCAGATCCTTTTCATTCTATCAACCCCCTGGGTCTCTACCCTGTTGCAGATTTTTGTGTCATCTGCAAAGAGAAGTACCTTCCACTCCAGTTCATCAGCAATGTCACTTAGTAAGATATTGAAGAGGACAAGACCCAGTACCAATCACTGTGGTACTCTACTGGTCACTCTCTCATCCTCCAAATGACTGCCATTTATCGCTACCCTCTACCTCCTATCTTTCAACCAGTTAGATACCAAGCTCATCCCCCCCCCCCCGGGTTGCCAAGTTTGCTTAACAGCCTCTTGTGTGTTACAGTGTTAAAGGGTTTACTGAAGTTCAGGTAGGTCACATCCACTGCCCTACCCTGATCCACCTCCCTAGTTACCTGGTCAAAGAAATCCATGAGATTTGTTTGACATGAACTCCCCTCTGTGAAGCCACGCTGCTGGTTGTCCTGCAGCCCATTCATCTCAAGGTACTCTGTCAGTCTCTTCTTCAGCAGGGACTCTATTAATTTCCCCACCACTGATGTAAAACTGACTGATCTGTAATTACTAGCCTCCCTGCTGCCGCTCTTGTGTTGAGGGACCACATTGACTCTCCTCCAGTCCTCTGGAACCACCCCCATCTCCACTGAGATGCTGAACAGTGTTGACAGAGGGCTGACTAGCACCTTGCTCAGTTCCTGTAGTATCCTTGGTTGGATCCCAACCTGTCCCATTGCCTTGTTTTCCTTTAGGACTTCCAACCCCTGGCAGACTGTCTCTTCTGTAAATGGACTTGTGCCTTTTTCCTCCCTCCTCTGTTGCCTGTTAATGCATGTCGGTCCATTCCCCCCGTCCACTGTGAAGACCAAGCAGAAGTATTATTTAAAATTTTAGCTTTTTCTTGGTCCTCATTTGCATATCCCCAACCCGGTCTCATGATCCTCACTAAACCACCCCTTGCCTTCCTCTTTCCACTCACGTACCTGAAGACAGACTTATCCCCATTTTTTACTTCCTGGGCAGTCCTTTTCTCAGTTTGAGCCTTTGCTGTTCTTACCCTCCTTTCAGTCTCCCTTTCTTTATCTAGCTATACCTCCTTGTCCATCTCTATTTGGGTCTCATTATACTTGCTGAAAGCTGTTTTTTTCCCCTCCCTTACCACCTTAGCCACCTTTTTTGAGAACCACAGTGGCTTCTTTCTCCCCTTACCCTTGCTTGCTACCTTTAAAATGCTTGCCATTACCTTAGTTATTCTCTTCCTTATTCTTTTCCACTGTGATTCCACTCTCCCCCCCCCCGGCTAACCCCCTTCCCCCAAAGTACTTGCTAAGGCAGTCTCCGGTGTCTTTAAAATCTGCTCCTCTGAAATCCAGGACCTTCATCCTAGTGTGGTTTGTCTCCTGTCCAATCTGTATGCCAAACCACACTGTATGATTATGGCTTGTACCCAGGGGACTACCCACTGTGATGTCTGCAATGCTGTCCCTGTTCATAAGTACCAGATCCAGCACTACTTCATCTCTACTGGGTTCCATAACCAGCTGCCTGAGAAATGCTACCTAAAGGAAGACTAGAATGACCCTGCACTTAGCTGTAGCTGTGGCCACGATGTTCCAATCTATATCTGGCAGATTAAGGTCCCCCATAATTCCAGCTTCCCCTCTGCTTGCCATTATGCCTATGGCTCCCACCAAAACCCTGTCCAATTCCAGCCCTGTGTTGGTGGCCTGTACACCACCCCCAGAGATATAAATGCTCTGGACCCCATCTCTAAGGCAGTCCATAGGACCTCCAGCCCCTCCTTTTCACCACTGTGTCTTTGTATTTCTGTGGCCTTTATACCTTTCCTTACATATAAAACAACCCCCTTCCCCCCTGCCCTATCCTTTTGACACATGCAGCACAGTATAGCCACCTCCTAGCTGTGGTCATTGGTGTACCATGATTCTATTATTTATTTAGTTATTTTGATGACCAGGTACGTGCAAGGGCACCAAAGCACCTTTTTCAGGCATGACTTGGGTACAGAGGAGTACACAGCAAGGCACTGGAACAGATACAAGTGCATAAGCATCATAATACAAAATGAAGTGATATGGTGCAAATGTAAGGCATTCAGATGGCACATTAAGTCAACAGTGTTTTGAAAGTCATGCAAAGCAAGTACAGACATTAGTCTCTTGAAGATGTACTTTCAGTTTGACAGCAAACATTTTAGGGGATGGGACAGCTCTGATAGCGAAAGGGATGGTGTTCCAGAATGATTCAATTCAATTCAATCTTTATTTATAAAAGGCGTCTTTCCGAAACCAAGGTGCCTGTACATAACATAATAAAATAAATCAATAAATAATTATAACCATAAATAAAATAATTCCATGGCAGCAACATTAAAAATCATTATATGCAAGGCTAAAAAGAAATGTTTTTAATGCCCCTTAACGCTTCGACAGTCGGGCAATCTCGCACCTGACGAGATAGAGAATTCCACAGGGTTGGGGCCATAAAACTAAAAGATCTGGCCCAGATGTCCTTAAATGAACCCTGGGAATCTCTAGCAATCCCTTGTCAGTGGATTGGAGAGAGCAGGAGGGACAGTAGGGTTGAAGGAGATCTTTCAGGTAACCAGGTCCCTGATCATGTAGGGCCTTATAGGTCAGCAAACCGACCTTGAAGGTGATCTGCCAGCATATTGGCAGTCAGTGCAGTCCGAAGAGCACAGGCATTATGTGACTGGTCCTAGAGGAACCAGTCAATAGCCTGGCTGCTGCATTCTGCACTAGCCGCAAGCGGCGGATATCAACCCCCGGTAACCCAAGGTAAAGGGCGTTGCAGTAATCAAGGCGGGAGTAACAAAGGCATGGACCAAAGTTGGAAGATTGCTGGAAGGAACCAGGTGCTTCACCCAGGTGATATTCCTCAGATGGTTAAAGGAGGCTTTGACAACTGCAGACACCTGAGATTTAAGTGTCAAACAGTCATCAAACACAATGCCCAGGTTCTGCACCTGGTCTGAGGTAGTTAGCTGAACACCCCCAAGCCTTAAACCTGAAGGTGATCCCACCAACAAACCCACCTCCCGGCGACCTGGGTCCGCAATCAACACCTCGGTTTTTTTTGGATTCAACCGCAGCCAACTCACATTCCTCCAATCCTGGATTTCGGCAAGACAGTTGTTAAAGACCGAAACTGCAGCATCTTGGCCAGGCACAAAGGACATGTACAGCTGAGTATCATCTGCACAGCAGTGAAAACCCAAGCTGTACCGCCTAATAATCTCTCCCAATGGCAGCATGTACACCGCACACAACATGGGCACCAAAATGGAACCCTGTGGCACCCCACAGGATAGGGAGAATGATGCCAAGGAAAAAATCCCAGACACCACCCTCTGAGTCCTACCCTCGAGGAAAGATCGAAACCAACTGAGGACTGTACCAGAGAGCCCACAGATAAGCCGCAAGCGCTCTAATAGCACACCATGGTCCACGGTGTCCAATGCTGCAGAGAGATCAAGAAGGACCAATATGCTCCTCTGTATCTGAAAGAGCCCATGCCCGTGTGCATGAATGGAACTTTCAATAGATTGTTTGCAAAGGAGTGAGAGAAGGGGTTGTCCACCAATGGGAATAGCTTAGATAGGCATAAAGGAGCTCTTCCATGTAGAATTTTGTGCATGAGGATTGTGAAGGCTAACTGGGCTCTGGTTTCAGGTCGCAACCAACCAGCTTGTTCAGAGTTGGTGCAATGATGGGACCATGGCCCCTGAAAGGATGCAAGTCTGTCAACTTTGTGGGTCAAGACTCTTTTCTTTGAACGGATTCTGAGGGAAGCAGCATCTCTAATGATGGAGCCATATTCAATTGAGGGGAGTATGCAGTTTTAGGCAACTCTGACTTCAGTGTCAAGTGCCAGGTACTCTGCAATATGATAGAGTAGACCCAGTTTTTGATGAACATTTCTTATGGTGTTCATTATATGAGCATCAAATATAAGGTGGGGATCAGTGGTAACACCAAGGTATTGGAATTAATTAACTAGTTCCAGTTTCACTCCATCTAAGGTTGAGAGAGTGAAGTCTTGGAAAAATATTCTAACCTTTGGGGATGAGTCAAGTAACATGCCTTTTGTTTTAGGGACTTGTAGGACTCATTTCTTATAGGTTTCATAGGTTTTATATGCGTATTGGAGGCCAATGACCTTTGTGTAGCTCACCACTTTTTAATGGAAAAATGTACGTTTCTCCAGTTCCATATGCTTATTTAGTGCTGTTTTAAATATGTCCAATGTACTACTATTCACTACTGCCTTAGGTAATGAGTTCCAAAGATTAATGACTCGCTGGCTGAATCATTTGTTTCTTTTGCTGGTTTTATTAACTACACCTGTTAAAGTTATGGTATGTGATCTTGTATTCTTGTCATTTTGGTACTTAACCAATGCTAAAGTTTATTAGTGAACCCACTATTGAAAGGAATGGAAGTTGTGTTCCAGGGCTTTGTTAATAAAGATGCTATCTTTCCCATACACAAAGATAACTGCATCATCTTGTAAACCACCCATCTCGGGGTGGGCTTACTATAGTACTCTCTCCCATCCCTGGCCAGATTTTGCTTTTGGGCAGTTTGGGTCCGCCCCCATGAGAATGTTGCTTTTTACCCCTGCCCGTTTAAATTGGGGCCATGGGGAGGGTTTGAGGAGGAGTCGATGGGCTGGAGTTAGAGTAGTGGGCCAGGGTTTCAAACCCATGGCCTGGGAGATTCCAGGCATCTTGGCTGTGATTCTATGGGGAATGGCTGTGGGGGGAAGTAAATAGGAGTTTGCAACCATGGGGAGTGGGGTCCTATTTAGAAGGATTCAGTGATGGACACAAGATTGGAAGTATGCCCATCATCCACCGGGTTGGAGAGTGGGGATTCCTTGTGCTCAGCTGGAAGGTATTGCAACGGGGCTGTTGCAGCAGTGGCAGAACTGTGGCAGGGCCTCTCAGTGTCGGCAGTACTGATAAGGTTTTCCCGGTGTGGCACTTTGTCAGAGTTACTTGGAGGGGACTGCATTGGGTCTCGTTTCATCAGACCTGCCATGCCCATGTCTGGGGCAGGCTCCATGTTAGGCCCATTTAAAATGCAGTGGTAAGAGTAACTGAAGAAGGGAGCCGTGTTTGCATCTCCTTGATTTCCCAATGTGCTATCCTTGGAGAAAAGGCCATGTAAAAGGTATGGTTTGTCTTTTGCAAGGCCTTCAGGGTGGCCGTGGTAAGGTTAATAGGCCGCAGATCCACGGGTCTGGATTATGTCAGGGGAGGGGTGTGAGTCACTCCCTCAGTCTGTGGTTCTGGGTTATGGTTGCCCTCTCCATTTCTGGGCTTGTTTCCAGCTCAAAATTCTATCAGCGAGGAGCTTGCACCTGGCATCTACTTGGCTGCTATATCTGTGACTAGCCCAAGTCTATATATGTATATGTAACCCCCCTTGTTACCCGGGGTTACTAGAATCCCAGTAAGACCTAGTGGTAGGCAGGGAAGGCAGCTTGTGAAACTCCAGTTAAATGGGTTTCACACTGTCTCACTCTGTTCTCAGTCATAGCTGAGACTTGAGAGATGACATCACCATAGAACTGTCGCAGCTGCATAAGCCACATTGGAATATGCAGCAGAGGGAGTGAGTTAGAACTTTGGGAGTTTTCAAAGTCAGTCTTCTGTTTGTCTTAAAGCAAGACGGAAGTCTACTGTTTTGTTTACAAGTAGAAGGAAGTGTGTTCCTGTTTACCTTTTGAAAGTGGTGGAGACCACTGTCCAGGTCTCAGTGCCCCCTTCCTCCGGGGGGGTGGAAGAGAAAAGTCCCTCTGTGGATTCCAGGGGCAATCCCCTAATTTTCCACTACAGAAGAAAGCTGCCTGTTTACAGTTTCTGTTCTGGTATAACAGTGAAAGAAGTGGTACTTCGCCTGTGGGGCACCTGCAATGAAAGGGTGAGTGTTTTGCTCTATTTGAAGGGGCAAACAAATTGTTTCATCAGTTTGGAAATATAAAGAAAGCTGGGATGTGGACTGCTATTTGGGAGGACTATTTTACTAGGACAAACAAATGGAGCAGTCAAAAAAAAAATCTAAAGTTTTAATGGATTTCAAGTAATGCTGTAGAGGGGGTGCTTCAGGTCATCCACCGTTTAATCTACATTTTCAAAGTTTAAGTTTCTGCTTGTCCAGAGAAATGGCCAGGTATGGGCTGTGGGAGCTGGAGGTGGGAACATTCCCCATCTTTAGTAACCAGGTCCACCTCTACAGATTTCTTCTGTGATTTGCTATTTGCCTCATGCGCCTGGCCAGTGATGAGATAGGTACCCAGACGTGGGTCGCAACTTGGAAAATCTCTCTAGGAGTTGCAGACTCTAAGTGGTGTGGGGAGCCACAGGATGGGAAAATATACTCCTTGTTTGATGGGAGTCCAAAGGAAGTAAGAAATTAAATCTCTCTAGGAGTCGCAGACTCTAAGTGGTGTGGGGAGCCACAGTTTGAGAATATACTCCTTGTTTGATGGGAGCCACTCCAAGTAAAGTTGGGTTCATTCCTCAAATGGACCATCAGTCAAGTGGCCGGCAGGGGAGCCGGGCCAGTCGAGCTGTGTATCCAAAGCGCATGCAAGTCTGGGCTGAGTGTCTGGTGGGTCCAGGGCCAGACAATAGTAAAAATGGGTTCATTCTTCAAGTGGACTGCCTTGTAGTCTCTATCTGCATATACAGTGAACGTAGCCCCCTGGGGGACCATCAATGCTTTGTCATGTTCAGCTAGTTTTGAATAAAGCCACACTGAAAAATCGCAATCCTGGTTCTGTACATTACAGTTATTGCTTCCTGTAGTTGGATTTACTTGGGTGCCCCTGTGCAGAGTAGCCAAACCTAGGTCCCTTGTGCCAGGTAACCTCATCCTCCCCGAACCCAGGTCCCCATCAGGTATTGCTGCCAATGCCAACAGCATGCCACCTGTCATTTTAGTAAAAAGGCAGGGGTGAGGGGTTACAAAAATGGAGGCACCGCTTTGGATTTGTTCAGGAAGGAAGGTGCTTGGGCAAGTGGGCTAGCGTTTTGGCTATCTGGCAGTGGGTAGCCCAAAAAGTTGAAGCAATTTCCCTAGTGTGTTGCTGTGTGCTGTGAATCTTGTGCTGTTGTTTAAAAAATGCCAACTGTTTACCAAGGAGCTGTAAAGCCAAAGAGTGTGCCCTTGTCCTGTATCATCAAAATTGTTTACAGCATTTTTGTCAGCTTTTAAAGTAAATTCTGTGAAGAAAAGTGTGGAAAACTAGGGGTAGCAACACAGAAATTATGCCCTGGACATTGGAAATGCTTTCTGTGCAAAGCTAGAGATTGCAGAGTTAATGGCAATGTTACATGGTTGAAATGGGCTCCCGCCGTGGAGTCAGTTGAGAAAAAAAAAAGTGCATTTTACAGTTTGAATTTGCCTGCTCGACGATCGCCGTGAGGAGAGGAGTCCTTGGGAGGAAGAAGAGGCTGATTTGCATGGCGTCATGTGGTTGGTCAGTTTGCCATTAGTCCCGCCCCTCAGCCAGCTCTTCTGAGACTGCCTCAGCATTCGAGAGGGAGACAGAGAGCAGTGCGTGTACTGGCAGTGGAGGAGCGTCGCGAGGTATTCAAAGCACTGTAAACAGTCAAAAAGTGACTTCTACATTTAAAATCGGGCTCAACCCGCAAATCGATCGTGGAAATAGTAAATTTGGTGGTTAAAACGACGATAGCGGAGACTGCCCGCCTGTTTGTGTTCAGAGGCCTTCAAAATCTGGCTGCAGGCCGTTTTACCCCATCGCAGCAAGTTGCTACAAATAACAGTGAATAAACAATTTAAAACTGCTCAAACAGTGATTTTCAGTAATGCCATATAAAATGTGTGTGTGCAGCAGTAGTCGCTTTGCAAGTAGCGAGTGTGTGATGTCCTGCCAGCAAGTGCAAGTCTGTAAAGCCATTGAATGTGTGCATGGAAGTGAAATAGTCTCAGTTTAAAGTTTGCAGCCAGGGAGAGACTGTGGGTTGTAGCAAAATGCAACACTAGTAGAAGCAGGCAATTCTGTGCCGAAACCTGAAGTTTTAAGGGACTGTAAATTAAATGAATGTTGCCAGCATGTGAAAAGTCCAAGGAAAATCCTGTAAATGTGTGAAAAGCCAGTTCAGTGCAAGTTGTGCAGTTTGAGTAAAAGTTATCAGTAGCTGATGTAAATCGGGTGTGCAGTGGTTTGACACAGATTCTAAATGTTGATGCACAGGAGTGCTGCCGCCGCCATTACAGGGTGGGGTAGTAAAGTAAACACAGCAGCAGAGGAGCCATTTTAAAGGTACAGAGTGTGTTCATTAAAGTGGGACTTTCAGTTACAGTGAACTTTTGTTTATTTTTCTGCAGTTATGGCCTCAGGACCAGCTCGTTACCTGGATCATGCCCGGGTTGCAGTAACAGCAGCAGTAAATAGACTGAGAGATATTGAAAAGTGGTGCTATGGAGGGCAACTTCCTCCTGATGTGGCAATTCCTAATTATCCAGTGCGTGTATGCCAGATATGCTTGAGTGCTGGAAGGGATGTCTTCATGATTCCTCACTGTGCTGGATGTCTTCAAAAATATGGCTTGTATAAAGCGCCTCCAATTTGTTTGACTCCCACATGGACAAAAATTCAGGAATCTGCAGTTGGCAGCACACAGCATCAGGCGGAGCCTGTGGAAGAAGGTCCCTCAGGGGAGTGTGGCACAAAGCTAGAGGGTGCAGAATTAGAGACTGAATCTGAAATTGAAGTTTTGGATGCTGGATCTCAGAAAGAAAGTTTGGATAAAGCATCAATAGACCCCTGGGTGGGGGGGCCTAGCCCAAGTCTCGCAGGTGAAGATGAGATGTGGGAGGCCTTTGAATGGGAGGTGTCGACCTCCGCTCCTAGTGATGAATGGATAGTCTCGGGGGTGGGAACGACTGCTCACTCCTGAGCTCAGATCCTCAGTGAAGAGGAAGATGAGGGGGGACCTATGTGGCCTTGTGAGAAAGGAACGGGTACACAGCCTCAAGATCTTGTCTCGGAGGAATGTGTTGAAGAAGGTGGTGATGCCACTGCCCTGGCTTTACAAGAAGAAGAAGTCAGGGATCCGTTTTTAATTTCTTTGAGGATGCGAAGCTGGCAGAACCAGAACTGGCCACCCCCAAGCCAGGCCAGCGGTCTCGGATTGACCAAAGCAAGTAAAGAGGAGAGACTGGTTCGTAGAAAGGCCAATGAAATCTATGGTATGACCTTTCCTACCTTTCCTCGGAGAGTCTGGGAGGAGATTGAGGACTGCAGGAAATCCTGGATCTGGGATGAAGCAATGAAACATGTGCATCCTGGGGCCAACCAGCATATAAAGAATAGACTGTTCCACGAAAAGTATACACAGTGGAAGAGAGGCAGGACACTGTTTATGGACAGAGTAAGAATAGTGGATGGAGAGGGACGTGAAGTCTCCCACTGTGTGAGTTATGTTCGCCCAGACGGGGTAATAATTCAAGCCCCTGACCCCCAGTACTATTGGCCTCAGTGCAAGGACCTCCCAGTAATTAAGCCTGTGCCTACAAAATGGAGAGCCGAGCAGTGGTAGTCAATACTGCCACACCAGACTGTGAAGTGCCCTTATTGATCCGCCAATATGAATAACCAAGTACTCAGGTGCTCCCCATTCATCAGTCTACAGTGCACTGTCCTGTTCAGCAACCATCTACTGGCCCACCAGATGACTTCAGATCCAGAGAGGACACCAACCCAGCTGTTTCCTGTTCATCGCCTGGTAATCAGATGACGTCGGACCAGCTGTTTTTTTTTGTTCCTGTTCTAAGGTTCCTTCTCCAGAGATGACATCAACCCAGCTGTTTCCAGATGTGCACTCCTGTGGTTCCCGGAAGATGTCCGCTCAGCTGTATCAGAAGAAATGCTGCCAGGGAGAGTCTTCGGCAGGGACAAGGTTGGTGCCGTTGGTATACTACAAATGGTTGGTAAGTCCGAAAAACCCTTTTTTTCTATCTTTATGACATTGCAGTACACACCCTACACTACAGACTCCAAAAATGTGTGAACTGTCCACAAAGACTCTCCCCTTCGGGACTTTGTCCTTTTAGAACTGTGTTTCACGGGGCTCCAGCCCAGGAGACACTCTTTACTGGACTAGCCTTCGGGCCTTGTGGTCACTAGTTGGGACTTTTAGGGCACTCCATCCCCCCAAATGTGTATTGTAAATAATGTCATTATTGTACTCTAATGTAAATACTGTGTTTTCTACCTTTTTCTAAAAAATCTTTTTTGGGATTGTTCAGTGTTTTTTTTGTATGGTAGGGGTTGTTGTTTTAGGTAGACTGTGTATGCAGATTAGGAGTGTGTTTTGTCTTTTTCTTACAGGTGTTCCTGGGAAGACAGAAGAGAAGACAAGAAGAGGAGGAGGGGCTCATCGGAGTTCCTCATCAGTGCTTTATTGTGTAGAAATTTAAAGTACTGTGTTGTTATTGCTGTGGTTGTTACTGTGTTAACCCTTTTCCTTCCGCAGGTGTGGTTGTGGGGGTAGGGAGGCAGTAATTGGTATTTTAATGGTTGTAGTTGCAGGTTGCCCAAGGTCGGGGAGGTCCCCGGGTTTTGTTTTTGTTTGGGATATTATGTTAGAGGCAGAGAGGGTTTCCCTAGAGGGTTAGTGGGGATAGACAGGCTGTGGTCCTGAACGGCTGTAGGGACTGCAGTGCTGATCTATCAGGGCTATGCTCTGGATGGTTCTACCGGAGCCACTAGGTGTCCATAGTAAGTGGATAGAGTAGAGGCTGATATGTCAGCTACAGGCCTCTAGGCCCTTAGTGTTGCCTGCCTGTGCTTGCACATGGTAGGAGGGGGCCTGATCACCCCCCTCCGCAGGTAGCACATGGGGTGGGATGGCCTAAGGCCGGGTGCATAATGACTGGGGACAGTCATTTTCCTGGTCAAGGGCGAGTGTAACCCCCTTGTTACCCGGGGTTACTAGAATCCCAGTAAGACCTAGTGGTAGGCAGGGAAGGCAGCTTGTGAAACTCCAGTTAAATGGGTTTCACACTGTCTCACTCTGTTCTCAGTCATAGCTGAGACTTGAGAGATGACATCACCATAGAACTGTCACAGCTGCATAAGCCACATTGGAATCTGCAGCAGAGGGAGTGAGTTAGAACTTTGGGAGTTTTCAAAGTCAGTCTTCTGTTTGTCTTAAAGCAAGACGGAAGTCTACTGTTTTGTTTACAAGTAGAAGGAAGTGTGTTCCTGTTTGCCTTTTGAAAGTGGTGGAGACCGCTGTCCAGGTCTCAGTGCCCCCTTCCTCCGGGGGGGGGTGGAAGAGAAAAGTCCCTCTGTGGATTCCAGGGGCAATCCCCTAATTTTCCACTACAGAAGAAAGCTGCCTGTTTACAGTTTCTGTTCTGGTATAACAGTGAAAGAAGTGGTACTTTGCCTGTGGGGCACCTGCAATGAAAGGGTGAGTGTTTTGCTCTATTTGAAGGGGCAAACAAATTGTTTCATCACTTTGGAAATATAAAGAAAGCTGGGATGTGGACTGCTATTTGGGAGGACTATTTTACTAGGACAAACAAATGGAGCAGTCAAAAAAAAAATCTAAAGCTTTAATGGATTTCAAGTAATGCTGTAGAGGGGGTGCTTCAGGTCATCCACCGTTTAATCTACATTTTCAAAGTTTAAGTTTCTGTTTGTCCAGAGAAATGGCCGGGTATGGGCTGTGGGTGCTGGAGGTGGGAACATCCCCCCATCTTTAGTAACCAGGTCCACCTCTACAGATTTCTTCTGTGATTTGCTACTTGCCTCATGCGCCTGGCCAGTGATGAGGTAGGTACCCAGACGTGGGTTGCAACTTGGAAAATCTCTCTAGGAGTTGCAGACTCTAAGTGGTGTGGGGAGCCACAGTTTGGGAATATACTCCTTGTTTGATGGGAGCCACTCCAAGTAAAGTTGGGTTCATTCCTCAAATGGACCATCAGTCAAGTGGCCGGCAGGGGAGCTGGGCCAGTCGGGCTGTGTATCCAAAGCGCATGGTGGGTCCAGAGCCAGACAATAGTAAAAATTGTTTCATTCTTCAAGTGGACCACCTTGTAGTCTCTATCTGCATATACAGTGAACGTAGCCCCTTGGGGGACCATCAATGCTTTGTCATGTTCAGCTAGTTTTGAATAAAGCCACACTGAAAAATCTCAATCCTGGTTCTGTACATTACAGTTATTGCTTCCTGTAGTTGGATTTACTTGGGTGCCCCTGTGCAGAGTAGCCAAACCTAGGTCCCTTGTGCCAGGTAACCTCATCCTCCCCGAACCCAGGTCCCCATCAGGTACTGCTGCCAATGGCAACAGCATGCCACCTGTCGTTTTAGTAAAAAGGCAGCGGTGAGGGGTTACATATATATCTCCTGTGCATGCCTGTCTAGCCTGTTAGAACCCTCTGCTCCATGGAGCTGTGTACTTTAATTTTCTATTAATTTTCTTTCCAACTAATGAAATAACCAGTGATTAAATGTTTTTATCGTTCTTTTAATCTGAGTGTGCTGGGATTATTTCCTATGAATTAATCACTTTTGCTCCTCCTAAGAAGTAGCCTTCATCTACCCGGCCATGCCAAAAGTGCAGTTGCTTGAATTTGGTTGCCTATTTGGTAAGAGAGTTGTGTGGCCATGCATTTCAAACTCCTTCAGGCAAGGTAAGGCCTTTTCAATCTGTGCTAAAGACTGTGACTCCCAGGAGGTTCCGATTTGTAGTCTCTTCCCCATTTGTTATCATCAGGACCCCTGGACAGTGGGAAGCGGGACTTACAATCTGCATACAGAAGAGTCTTGGCAGTATTACAGATGTGGGTAGGTCATTGATGAAAATAGTAAATAGGAGAGTGCCTAGAATTGGTCCCTGGGGGACCACACAGGAAACCATGTTTGCTCTGAGCAAGACTTTGCCAATTTTGACCAATTGTGGCCCATCTTGCAGATAGTTGGAGAACTACAGAGTAGCTACTGCCCCCAGACCCAGCCCAATCAACTTCTGTATGAGTAAATCATGGTCCACAAAATTTAAGGCCTAAATCAGGTCAACAAACACAGCACCAGTTAGCTGGCCATTGTCCATAGCATGGTATACTGTGTCCATGAAGCTGACCAATGCTGTGCATGTTCTTTGACCTTATGGCTACCAGATCTAGGTCCACCTCTGCAATTGTAACTTCTAGGTCTGGAATTTTGCTTCCTAGGCTCCTTCCATTGGTGCACATGGCTCTCCACTCCTCTTGTCCCTCTCTGCCCCAACTTCGCCCTCCCTTCCCGAGTCCATCCTTCTCCCTTCTCTTTCCACTGGTACGATCCTTCCTCTTTTTATCCTCCCTCTGCCTACCCTCCCTAGTAATTTTCTCAACATTAGATCCACATCTTGACCCTCCTGTCCCTTTCTCCCTTGCTCCTACTCTCCCATTGTTAAATAAACCTGCAAGTAGGGTGTAAAAAGAAGCTGGTGAGGGGGAACAATAATTGGAAGTGATATAGCTTACAGTAGTAGCCACAGACATCGCCAGATATTTCCTGAAATTTCTGTGATATTTCTAGAGAAATCTCCTGCTTCCTGCATTTCCACAGTAGGAGCAGCAGAGAAAAACTCTTTAGACATTTTGTGAAATATCTGGAAATAGCTGGCGATGTCTGTGGCTACTGCTGTAAATAGGAACAGCAGTGAGTAAAAGCAGCTGACTAACAGATTACGTGTAAAGCTGCCAAAAAGTTTTACTATCATTAACAGCTTCCATCAAGGTATTCCAGTGTTTGATTTGATAATTTTATTTGTGCATTTCAACAAAGACTTTATATTCGTTTTTTACACAGTACCATTAAATTTTCTTTTCTTTTTGGGTTCTTTTTTGTAATTCTAATTTGTGCCTATAAGTTAACTTTTGACTTTCAACAAGCTATATTAAACCACTTTTTATTTACTTGTGTTCTCAGTATCTTCTTTTCTTTATACATGATCAAATATATCATCGCAAAACAAGTGTTGCAGTACAAAGTACAATAGTTCTCATTTATTTCTCCATAAACATATTCCCAAAAAGTTTTTCTATACACATTTCCAGTATTTTATGAATGTTATCTATAATGTCATCTCATTTTGATCTACTTTTGTTTACAATTTGAATACCAGGATCATGGAAAGATTGGGTACTAATACTTTTTTGATGAAGTTACAAATTCTAATGAGATTAGAAACTGGTCACTTTCTGCTCTGTTCTCAGTTTTCATTGATCTACACAAGTAATGATTTGTGACTGTGGTAATAACATTGGCCCCTATGCACAAAGGGGTGGGTAATATACCCTACCCATACAGCTACATACCCACAGGAGATTTGCAGGTGGCCACATGCACAAACAGTGGTCACCGCGTGACTCCTGTACATGCCCCCCCCAGAGCACAGGCCCACGAGGGCAGTCAGGTGTGGAGCTGCAGATCTGGGCAGATGGTCAATCAGCTGCCCTACCCAGATCCCACAGTGGATCACTTGCACCTGAGGGCACTGGGTGGTTGCTGGCGTGTAAAGCACCACATGCAGTGTGGGGGTTGGATGCCCAGTTGACCACCCGCTGGTCCCCTAGTGTGCCCCACATGCTGGGGGTTCCTTGATGAGGGTGCACATGACCCCGCCTCACCACTGCAGCCCATGGCTGCAACTCCCAGGGCGCTATGTAACTGGCTTCCACCTTTATGGCTACCCCAATGTGGTGGAGGCACCAACACTAGCACCTGGCACTCCGCACGGTTGTGGATCCTGCGGAGTGCCGGCACACCCACTGCACCTCCCTTGGTCCACGCCCCACATGTAGGTCTGCACTCTGCAGGGGATCCGTTGCATAGGGGGGTGTACTTCCAAAGGTGAATGCCGTGCAGGGGGTGCAGTGGGCTTGGGCAGGTGCAGAGTGGGCTATGAGCTAGGGTTACATGGTGCATACCCACTCCACACCTTCATGCATAGGGCCCAATGTCAATAGCTGCCATTCCAATAGAAGAAAAATACATGACTACTGAGTTTGAACCTTCTCATGGGAACCATCCTATTTCATGGGATTAATATATATTGTTTCATAAGCAGATGCACAATGATTTTGAAAATCTACAGTACATAATGCTTGATGGTTTTCAAAATCAAGGTTTTGTACAACAATTTTCAAAAACAACGCACTGCATGATAGTTTTTACTAAACATTTACACAGAAATCCTTCACAAAAGTTGTCATAATTTACATGCTGTACAATGTTTTTAAAAATCTACATGATGCACAAAGCCTTTGAAAATCTATGCGCTGCATAAAGTTTTTAAAAGTCTGTGTTCGGTGTGAGATTTTTGAACATCTCTGTGGTGCATAAGAGTTTTTGAAATCTACATGTTGCTCGATGGTTTTCAAAATCTGTGTTGCTATATGATGATATTGATTTTGAAAATCTATATGCTGTGTGAAGGAGTCAACTTTGAGATGAAGTTTCAAATGAACAAAAACTTCAGTGTAGGATAACTTATTAAAAACAGTACTTAAATGTTAAGGATGATCTTAAGTTAATTAGTAATTACAGCACATACTTTAATGAAAACGCAAACATTTGTAAATAAATATTTCATGAAGATTTTAAAACTGTATGTGCTGCATGAAGATTTTGAACATAAGTGACATCAAAAATTGTTCTAAGTACTAACTGTGTTGTGCAGTTCATGCACAGCCTTATGCACACAAAGTTGCAAGTTATGTGCAAGACCTGAATAGCCCTATGCATCTGGCTGTTCAAAGGCAGAAAGGGCCCTGCAGAAAGTATGCCAGTAGTCACCTCTTGCTTTCTGCAGTGTCTCAAATGCCATGTGAAAAGCAAGTTACCACTGAAATGTCTTAAAAGAAAGGGACATACATGGCAAAAAACTACGTTAATGTACATTAGGGTTGCTGCTGCACAAAACCCATACCCCACAAAGGTAGCAAATGATCTATTAGGATTATCAAGCCAATGCCTTCAGAGTCTGAAAAAGTGATATTGGGGTTGCCAACCCCATGCATGTCAGAAAAGTGGGCTACAATGCTCACATGCAGGAGTCATAAAAAAGTTGAGAAAGTTCAGTAAGCAATCCTATATTGCAGATTAAAAAGTAATCAGGCAGCAGGACTTGAGCAGACTTGTGCAACTCCTGCTGTTTACTTTTTAACCTGTAATAAAAGGTTGCTTACAGAACTTTCTCAGTGTTTGAGACCCCTGTATATGGCTGAGCACTTTAGTTGGTTTTCTGACTTGGATTGACTGTTTTGGTATAAGCATTCTGAAATAGGACTCAGAGCTGCTGTTTCTGTTTGCTACATTGTCAACCCAATGCCCATGAAATTTGGGTTAAGCCTCTTTCCCAGCTTCCTCCAACCTCCCTACCCTCTTAACCCAAGGCAAAGCTACAGGTACTGGGTAGTGTATCAAGAGTCTGGTGCCTTGTACACAGCCAACATATTCAAAATTTGCAAATAGCAACCCTAATCCCCACCCCCTCCTCTACCCTCATGACCCAAGGCCAAGCTACAAGTCTGGCTACATGACTGTGTTGGCTAATGTGAGTCTCTGAAGGTCCAATGCTTAGTTGAACAGTTATCATACAGTTATATGTTTTTTGGTGCATGGTGCTGTGGTCCCTGTGTATAGTATGATATACTATTTAACAAAAATATTTTGTGTCATATATTGCACAGTACAGTATGTATCATCCACTTGTAACTTGTTATATACAGCTACAAGACCCTGCATAACATAGTGTATATGTAATAGATATACCACTCTGAGGTGTGCGGTCGCGCTCTGATATACACACGCCTTGGTGTGCGTTGTGCGGCCTCGTGCGTCAACTGCATAAGGCGTATGTGATATCAGAGCTGACCACACACCTCAGAGTGGTACATCTATCTTATAAAATGGCTATAGATTTTTTGGGGGAGTAGTCCTTCTGTGTAGTTAGTAATTAAATGATATGTTGGCAGAGGTGACACTTTTGGTGTGAAAACTGTATTTGTAAATGATTTTAACTTTATGTAGTCATTTTTGCGTGTGAAAAAGTATTTCTGTAGTGCAGTGTCACTTTTACTTGCATAAGGGTGATCGAAGCGGTGTTTATTTTAGTGAAGCAGTTATTAGGTCAGTAAGATGTGGTGTAAACAGAAAGCGACCGTCTTTTATTATTTTGTGCCAGTTTTCCGTAATATTAGTTCCATATGCGATGCGGAAGCAGCGAGGATAGATCGAGTGAGTCGGTAATTTTAGAAACGTAGACGGAAGCTAGAGCGAGTGTTGCCATAAATGACCGAGTCGCTCGATTTATCCTCGCTGCTTCCTCATCGCATATGGAGCTAATATTAGGGAAAACCGGCACAAAATAATAAAAGGCAGTCACTTTTCTGATTTTTTAAACACACCACATCTTACTTTGACCTAGTAACAGCTTCTCACTTTCTAAAATGAGCACCGCTTAGTCACGCTACATTTCCCTATTGAAAGTGAAAGTACTGCAGGATTGCGGTATTGTGAGTGGAAAGGCATCTTTTTTAAATAAATGAAGAGAAGAATACAAAGGAATGTATGTTATAGTTTTTTATATAGAGTTAGGTTTCTGTTAGTCAGAGTGGTCACAGTGGTTACAGTAATAAAAGTGGTTGTACAGTGTGACACTGTAAACATGGCAGGCAGGATTTGATTTTTAAATTAAATTTTCAGTAAACATTAATGGTAGGATGAACAGATCTATTTCTACAGTGTGGTGCTACTATTGGTATATTTATTTATGGGTGTGGGTGTCAGTTGCACATGTGTGTTAGTGTGGGTGTCTAGCTGCACCAGGTGTGGAGTGGTCTTGCTGCTGGTGAAGAGGTTTTGAGGAGTGGAAAGTAGTTCAGGCGCATGTGGTCGAGTGGAAGGTGTAGCGGTCGTTGGGAAATAATGCACGGTCATGTGATGTGTTTTGGCCAATTGTATCACTGGGATTTTTATGATTTTACCACACTATTTTATAAATATATATATATATATATATATATATATATATATATATATATATATACATATATATATATATATCCTAAACATGTAACTTGCTTTGATTATTTCCAGGTATGGATCCTAAAGAAAACAAGTTACAAGTGTGCAATGTGTATAGCAGCTACACATTTTTAATTAATGGGTCACATTTTTTCCCATACAAAGAGCCATGTATTAAATACCAGAATACACAAGTGTTAATTATGGCAAACTACATGGCTCTTTGTGTGAAAGTGTCGGGGGTTCACTGAGAAGAGTGAGTGGTCGGGATCCATGGTGTGGGCTGATGTTGCCCCATTTGTTTGTTTTTTTTTATTTTAAAAATAGTTTCTCTCCCACGTTGACAGTGCCTACAAGCACAGCTGCATACTCAGACTCTGTATCGGGCCAGTCAAGAGAGGACCGTCAAGAACTACAAGGCCCCCAAGTCATCCCTCCTACTGCCTGTCTCCAGTGCCCGTCTCCAGCCAGCATCTCTTACCTCCTCCTCCTCCTCTAAATTTACCCCAGGCCGGGGCGGTGAGTTAGTGGTAGCACCACTGGCAAGGTGCTGACTGCCTGAATCTAAATAAATAAATAAATACAAAGTTTGTTTTCTGTGCCACAGAGTGCACAGAGGGGCAGACGGGACTCTTGTTTTTCTTCACTCTTGTCTCCACCAGGCTCACTGTCTAAAACCTAATGTGGCAAAAAAAAAAACACAACCCCTCAACTAAATAAAACAAAATATGGGGTGCAGTGTGTAAAACTCAAATTTTACATACATCCTCATTGTTGGATGGCTACATACCCCCTCGGGCTTCGTCCTTGGGGTTTATGTGCCATCCAACAACTCAGGTATGTGTAAAATTCTCGTAACACACTGCACCCCATACTTTATCTTATATGTAATGCATCCACTGCTTTTTGCAGGCTCTACAATATTGTGCACAAAGTAAGCCACATGTTATATCTGGATGTAACCCTCTGCTGGTGTGCCACACAAGTATTCTAATTGTAGATCAATAATTTGCAGGATACCGTATGCATGAATCTACAGAACTAGGTGTTATGATGCTGGATCTGTAGCTTGGCCTTGGTCTGAGGGGAGGGAAGGGGAGGGGAGAGGAGGAGGGTGGGATTAGGGCTACAATTAATATTTTTTGAATATGTTGGCCCTGTATGAAGTAGCAAATGAAAGGCAAAAATGTTTGTAATTGATTATTCATTCATTATCTGTTAGCTGATTCGGGCACAGGGAGGTTCTCTCTTAATGAGGGGTGCCGATACTGACAGCATCAGAAGTCAAATGTTCAGGGGCAGTCCTTCTGAACACAACATCCTGCCTGACATCACCAGATGCATGACTTCAATGCACCAGTGATGCTACAAGATGACAGTCCCACATTCAAGATGACTGGTGGCATAGTGTCAAGATTGAGTGTCATGTAAGCGTTAGAAAGCACTTACTAGGACTGCTTAGAAGATGAATTACAAAGCATAAAGGTATGAAGTGTTTCAAAATGATTTAAAGTGAAATGTATTGAGCTGAAAATCAATTGATTCTATGACATGATTGAGTGAACTCTATTGTAAAAAAGCATGAACTAAGACAAAATAATTTATGTCACTTCCACACTACACTTAAGGGATTTTTTTTAATATAATTTCAGGACCATTATTCCCTTGAAAAAGCTGTTGGACAAATGGCAAAATGGTGGGATATTTTGTAGGGGCCTTAAAACAGATTTGGCACTGCAAGCAATATATCTGGATATTTTAAATTAAATTACTGGAGTCTCATGGTGATGTTTGGACTTTTTTTCTCTCTCCTGTATGACATATCTTCCCTGTATGACATACCAGACTGTTGAGTTATGGCCTTGTACCTGTAACTTGGCCTTGGGTCAGAAGGAGAGAGCTGGAAGAGGGTGGGCAGTCGGCTATCATAATAGCACATTTCCAAACAGTTTGGGCATTGGAATCAAATTTCCAGACTTTATGAGCACTGGCTTGGCAACCCTAATAGGTTCTTTTCAGCCTTTGTGGGGTTTGGGTTTTGTGCAGTGCCAACCCTAAGATGCATTAATGAAGTTTTTTGCCATGTGTGAATCTGTGAGTGAGTGTGTGTGTGTGTGTGTGTGTGTGTGTGTGTGTGTGTGTGTGTGTGTGTATTATAGGGAATGGTACTGCCCTATAGTTAGGGTTGCATGGCCACTTCTATGTTAAACCCAAAATTTTACACTTTAATAACTTTGCAACCACTTGACTGATTCACCTGAAATGTTGCATGCGCTGTCTGGTATCATAGATCTCTGGATCTGGCAAGTTTCATTCCGGTCAGTGATGAGGTTGCAGAGCTGTGGAGTGTCAAAAAATGTGAAATTTACCATTTAGGTGCAAATTCGTTGCTTATCTGTAAGTTTGAAACAGTTTCGAGGTCTGGTCTGACATTATTAAGGTAGATGGGATCTGGGTCACTGATGTGCCTTTTGAAGGTTTGGTAAAAAAATATTAATCCATTCAAAAGTTATTAAACTTTAAAGTTTCCCATTATAGCCTATGGGAAAAAATATATGCATGGCTCGAATGCACTTTCTGATTTCGCGAAAGCCCGTTTTAGTATAGCAAATGGGTTCAGTAGTGTCTTGCTGACATCATCCTGTTTTCAGTTAGTGATGCAGAAAAAACACAGTCATTCAAAAAATACTGCTCCTTAGTAAACACCAAACAGTTGTGTTTACTTAATTGGGGCCCAAGGAACACAATCCTGACATTAGTTTTTTGATAGGCTGCCCGGAAATATGTTTTTTTTAATTTGGGCATTGGAAGTTTTGCAAATTTGCAAAAGTACATTTGTGAAAATTTCATGAATTTGTGAAACTTTCACAAACGTTTTACCACAAAATTTTGCGCACTTTCATGAAAATGTTCACAAAATTTGCAAAACCTTTGCAAAATTTGTGACACTACTTTCCAAAAATTCCTGTTTCTTTGCCACTTCGCTGCAAACAAATAGTTAGGACTTTTGGGCTGCAATTTGTAGGGTAAAAATGGTTTGCCCCACAGATGTGCCTTTTGCTGGTTTGGTGATAAAATTTACATCAGTTCCATAGTTATAACATTCTGAAGTTTAAAAATTTCCAATAGGATAACATTGTGGTGGCCACAGTACCTTTCGGTGACTATAGCTCAAAAACTGTTTGAGATACGGATTTAGTATACCTTCAGGCGTACTAAGCATGCATGCAGGTTGCCAAGGCATGATTACAACTGGGGTGGAATTTTTCCCCACGTTCCTATGGTTACAGAGATATTGTGCCATTTGCAGCACAAGGGTTACTTGGAATGTCTCTAGGCCTGCGCTGTGTCTCTACACTTATGGGTAGATGGGAGCAGAGGGTCCAGAGGGCCCTGCCCTCCCACATATAGATATCATCATGCGGTAATGGGAGCATGGGAGCATGATGGTCTGGGCCCTACATGCCCACAGGGAGATGAGGGTTAATTACAATGTCTCTACAGTTATGGTTACATAAGAGCGCACGGCCCTCACATGAAAATCAGAGATAATTACAATACAATATGCATGCATGGGAGCATGGAACCTGGAGGGTCTGCACTCCCACAACGACATATGGGTAAGATTACACTTTCTCAAATGGAAGGGATAGTCATTGCATAAAAACTCTGTTAATGCATCAGTTTGGGTTCCTATTACAGTGGCAAAAGTATTTAAATTTGGTGTTAGGGTTACCAACCCTACCACCTCACCTCCCACTCTTCACACAGCAACAGGTGTCGGGGTGTGCTTTGGGGTCATTGGACCTAATTCTCTCCCCATTTTCCCATAGTGTCCCTCTCAGCTTCCTTTATTTTTTTATTTATTTGTTAAGATCTCAGATTAAACCTTTGCATGCAGGCTCATTACATAGGTTCCACATCAGGGCCATACAGTAAAAACAAAACAACAGCTTACGGATAAGCTGTAAGAAATTCAACAACAATTGAGGGATTTAAGCAACAAGTTACATGGCAGTGACAAAATTAAATAACACGATATACACTGAGAATTAGCAAACTCAGAGAGAGAAAAAGGGGAGGAAGAGAGAGTGACAAAGGGAGAGGTTGGCTCAGGAAGAGAGAGGCAAGAGAGAGAGAGGATAAGCTACAGAGAGAGAATATTACAGGAAACAGCCCAGGTGGTGGGCCTCATCATGGGAGAATAGAGGATACTGATACTAAGCATACTGGCAAAACCAGTATTGAGTAACAGGTATAAGTTACCAAAGGTGCCAGGTGTTAGGGCGGAGCAAGATCAGTACAAGAAGACTGTACAAGATAAGGGGGTGGTGGGACTGGAGCAGACAGGGGATTGGCGAGAGAAGATGAGCGGAAGGATGCTTGATGGTGAGGGGGAGGAGGGTAGTACAGTTAGAGGGGATGGAGAGAAGTAGAGGGGTAGAGACGGCAGCCAGATGGTGCGGAGGTTGGACAACAGCCAGGTGGGCTGGAGGCCTTATTGGAAACAGTCGCACCTTGCATTGGCAACCAGATGAGTTCATAGCTCCCGTTTAAAGGGGCCTAACATTGATTTAACAGAGGCTTGCAAGCAGGTTGTTAATCCATTTGGGCGACCGGTGGGCAAAAGCTCTTTATCCAAGTGAGGTGCAACATCTGGGAATCTTTAAGACCATACTCCCAGAGCTTCATGTAGGGTGGCTACTTTTGTAGGGGGTAAGAAGTTTCTGGACACCTGCGGGCAGCATGCCTGGACTTGCTTTTTTAGCCAGCAGGCAGGTCTGGTACTGAAGCCTGCCCTCAAATTGGAGCTAGTTGGCACGGGCGTAGAGGTCACAGGTGTGCATTTGCCATTCAGAACCAGTGGAGAGATGGCATGCCTTATTTAAGGCAAACTTGGATGCAGTGGAGGGCTGTGTCCATTGCTGACCTATAGATTACAATTCTATATTCCACAAGGCAGACCACTGAGCTGCAGATGGCAAGGTTGAGAGCTTTGGGGGTAAGACTATGCTTATGACTGTGTAGGAGGCCAATAAGTATGTTGAGGGCATTTACAATATTATCTATATGGTAGACAAATGACATGGTGCTGTCGATTGTAATCCCCAAGTACTTAAAATGCTGTACCTGGTCAAGTGATGCACCATCCACATTGGTAATGGTGAGGGGTGTGATTGCTGTCAATTCTGTGGACTGGAGAACATCATAACCTTAGTTTTTTTATAATTCATGAGGACTTTGTGGTCCTTGAACCACCTTTCCACTGAAGTGAGGCTGTCCTGTAAGGTGTGCTCCAGGGAACTAGGGTCAGTGCCATTAGAGAAAAGGACTGCAACATCTGCATAGAGCAGAATTTTGCTGCAACAGGTGCTTGGTAGCTGATTTAGAAATATGCTAAACATTAGGGGACCCAATATGGAGCCCTGGGGGACACCAGAGTGAACTGGTCTACTGTCAGAATAGACATTATCAATCCTAACTTGCTGGGATTGGTCCGAGAGGTGGGACTTGAACCATCTTATGGTATCATCAGAAAGACCAATAGCAACTAGTTGCTCAGCTAGCAGGTCATGATTAGCCATGTTGAGTGCTTTCAACAAGTCATTAAATGCTGTACCAACCAGTTCACCATGCTCAAGGGAGTTGTGAATAAAGTCCGTGAACTCAAGCAGAGCAGTAGTGGTGCTATGATCTTTGCTGAATCCATGTCATTCAGGGCACTGAATATTGTATTTTTCCAGATATTCAACTAATTGATCTGGGACAATCCTCTCTAGAGCCTTAGATAGGGGTGGGAGAATTGAAATGGGTCTATAGTTTCCTAGCGAGGAATGATCACCACTCTTGAAGGCTGGAGTCACTAATGCAGCTTTCCATTGTTACGGGAACTGAGAGAATCTTAGAGAGGCATTGATAGTGTGGGTTAGAGGCTCCAGAATGACTTCTAAGGATAGGGCTACAAATTTTCTTACACATGGAACTGTGTGAGAGTTAGGGCTGATGACCACAAGGCACACCCCAATGCCTGTTGGTTTGTGGAGGGTGGGGGGTGTGGGGGTGGTAGGATTGGTAACCTTAACACCAAATTTCCATACTTTTGTCACCGTAATAGGAACCCTAACTAATGCATTAACAGAGTTTTTTGCAATGAATTTCCTTACTTTTTCAGATAGTTTACTAGTATCTTTATTTGCCTGGATGTCATAGTGGGAGCACAGGGCCCTTCAGATGTGGCACTCCCATGCTTCATGATTTACCTTATTTTACTGTGGGAGCACAAGGTCCTACAGACCCTGCACACCCATCTCTCCATAGATGCATAACCAAATTATCAGCATAGTCATCTTATTATCCCAGCACATGCAGTCAGTAGAGAAAATTTTCAAATGCCTACCAAAACATAATTCTGCACAAATACAATGCCATTCCACACCACAGGTGCAAACACACATTTTGAACAAGATTTGAAAAATGACAGCTGTGACATACATGAGCATGGGTAATAAGAAGGTTATGTTGAAAATCTGGGGTCAAAATATGTAAAATTTCTACACTTATGAGTAGGCGTATGGAAATTGCAAGGAATGGCCATAACTTTTGCATTTTTCCATATTTACACCCCAAATTAAGAACATAGTCTTCTTTTGACCCCACCTAAAGAACCCCATAGGTGAAAATGTTCAAATCCATGCCAAAATGCCATTCCATGCCACAGCTGTGAAAACATATTTTGGGCAGGATTTGAAGAATGATAGCTGCAGTGTTCATGAGGTGCTGTGAAAAATGGCTGTATTGAAAATCTGGAGTGAAAATTTGGAATATTACCAACATTACAGCATAGAAAAATTTCAACGACCATGTGTAACTTGGGCATTTTTAGGAAATTTTTCACCAAATTTTAAACATTGGCTTTTGGGACTCCACCTCATGAACACTGGCACTATCATTTTGTTAACGGTCTCCAAAGGTGATTGCGCACAGTGATCGGGAAATCACCTTCCAGTCCTGAGTAACAAAATGACAGTCACAGTGTCCATGAGGTGGGTTCCCAAAAAGGCCATGCTGAAAATGTAGTGAAAAAATTTGAAAAAATGGCTAAGATATCAAGATAAGTTCAAAATGACATTGAAATACATTATACGGGACTTGCCTTGATTCATCAGTTTGCGGTTCGGCTTTGATGACTACAGATGTGTACTGGTCCACAGAAGATGACAGTGGATAACCGCCAGTGGTAAGTATAGTGCAACAGGGGGTGTAGGGTGATGGGTGCTCAGTGGAAGGGTCAGGATATGGGACTGGGATGGCTGGGACGATGAAAAATCGTTTTCTCTTTTTTTCAGGGAGAAAAAAACAAAAGACGGTGGGAGCCCATTTTCTTCATTATAGAACATATCTCAAACACTGTTTTGTGACACTGGGAGTGGGCTCCCCAGTGTCCCACACTGTTGTGGAGGGGTTCCACTACTGACATGGGGATTGGGCCCCCAATGTTGGAGCAGAAGGGACTGTGGGGGAGCATCTGACACCAAGTGTGGGAATCCCAGTGTCAGAATAAATAAATAACCAATAAATAAATGAATAAATAAATACATACCTACATCAGGAGGGTGTGTGGGGGGGCACTAGACATCAGTGACAGGAGTGACAATGGACTATGATCCACGGGTGGGGAGTGCCACTAGACACCAGGAAAACAGTGGTTAACACCTCACAGTGCAGCTGGCAGCATGAGTTGAAGCTGTAGCTGCACAAAGTCAAGAAAATACCACTGTTCTCATACAGAGAACATGGCAGATGCAGTCTTCTCACTAATCTCGGCACCCGGGATTTTGGGTGCCATTAAAATGTGTTTCTGGGCAGTAGTTTAAAAAAGGAAACATCGGAATGAAGCTAAATGGGTCCCATTTAGCTAAGTTCTGATGTTTCTTTTTTATATAATGTTTATTTGTACATGTTTTGTGACTTTTCTGTCTCTTGTTGAGGTGAAAACAAGATGGTGGACACTGAACAGAGTTCTGTGAAGGAACAGCAGGTTCTATGTGTGTGAAAATTATCAGCTCATGCAAAAATATGGGTTTATGTGTGCGAAAATACTAGGTCCTGTGATAATAAAACTGTTTATGTGTGTGAAAATGCTACCTCCTACAATAGGAAAATTGCTTCTACTTGCGCAAATAGTGGCTTAAAATACTTTCATGCAGGACATTTAACTTTTCCAATAGGAAATAATGGGAGATTTAGAAATTTAATAACTTTTTTTATATACTTGCCCTGCTCCTCAGCTTCAGAGGGGGCCTCATACCCCCTCCTACTCCATCCACCAGGTCCTGCCACCAGAAACCCCCTGGTTTCATATTGCTCATTCGGTAAGGGGTGTATTCATTTTTCCCCATTTTTTTTCTCTCCCTATCCCCTGAGGAAGCCAGCACAGAGAATGATCATCCAGACAAATGACATAATGATGCACACTGTCATCAAATGTGCTGATGGCGTCCTCCTTCTCCTGACTCTGGAGAGCCATGTT
Organism: Neoceratodus forsteri; assembly: GCA_016271365.2. Classification (NCBI taxonomy): domain Eukaryota; kingdom Metazoa; phylum Chordata; order Ceratodontiformes; family Ceratodontidae; genus Neoceratodus; species Neoceratodus forsteri. The sequence goes on along the minus strand of CM028130.1, from coordinate 1,406,179,234 downwards.
CACCTACCACCCATACTTCCCCTTGCAGAGGAGCTACAGGTGCTTGAAGCAACCTGGTAACCCACCCCTGGAGAAGGAGAGCATCCATTGAGATACTCAATTCTTCTCCTCTCCCATCCAACCCCTGATGGCCCAAGTCCATTCCCAAACCCAGGTCGTCGACGTAGTATGAGGTGTGGCACCCAGTGCCTCAACTCTCAGCACCACTGGGCCAGCCAAAATTCAATAACTTTTTAATGGATTCATATTTTTTCACCAAACCTTCAAAAGCACATCTGTGGGACAAAAGCGTTCTATACTGGAAATTTCAGACAAACACCTAAAGCCATTTCAGAGATGCAGGTGAACAAACAAATGGTCAAAACATGGTAAATGTAGAGATATTTGAACTTCAATACATTTTCAACTGTTGAATAGATTCACACAAAATTTGACAAGTCAGAAGACCTACCCACAGAGATTATGCATGCCAAATGTGATGCAAATCCATTCAACGGTTCAAAGGTTATTACATTTCAAACATTTGTCTTTAACATAGAAATGTGCACTCACCCTAACTATAGCGCCAGTATAGCAGTGTGGCTGTGCCCCATAGTAAGAGTTGAGTAGGCACTTCAAAGTTGAACTTGAAATTTTGCCCTTCAATAACTTTGCAACTGCCAGTGGATTTGCATACACCATTGCCCAGGGTAGATCTCTGGATGTGACAAGTTACGTTCCAGTCAAATGCGCCAGTTTCTGAGTTCTGGAGAGATGAAAAAAGCATTAATTTTCTCATTGACTTTGCTGGGTATTTTCTTTGAACTTGCCTATAGACAAGACAGTTTGGAATCTTGGTCTGAAATATTCAGGGCAGAAGGGAACTAGCCCACATATGTGCCTTTTGCTAATCTGGTGAAAAAATAATAAGCCATTTATAAGTTATTGCATTTTTAACACTTGAAAAAAATTGTTTCCAAGCATGCTCAGTAAGCACTATAAGACAGCCGTATGAAACAAAAAATTAATCCTGTTTTGTATGAGAAAATTCCTTTTTCATTTGCCACCATCTTGTTTCCTTTTTTCAAAAAAAAAAATTCAAAAGCCACAAAAATTACATCCTGGAGAGAGCCAAGCACATCTGTTTGGCTCATCGGAACCCTTTTAGGTGCAATCTGCACTTCAATGTTAGAGATATGCCCTAGAAATTTTTTTTTAAATATTATGAATCCTTTTTAGTGATTGCATGATATGAAAAAAGAATCTTTTTTCATATCACAAGTCACAAAAAAGGATCCTTTTTCATGAACTCTGATTTCCACCCCCATGCTGTAATGTATTTCCCTGGTGTCTAGTGGCACCCCCACCCTCCAATCACTATACCCTTTCATTGCTTGTATTTCCCTGGTGCCTAGTGGAACCCCCCAACCTCTGATCTCTGTCTCCTTTTTTTTGTTTCCCTGGTGTCTAGTGGCACCCCCATCCACAAATCATCATCCCCATTATAAAAAAAAATATTTTCTTGGTATCTAGTGGCACCCCGTACCAGATGACTGCTGCTCCCCTTACAAAAAAATCTTTACCTGGTAGGACTGGGGATATAATTTATAATACACAAACAACAAATAGTTTACATGAAACCTAAGTGACACACTAATCAACTTGACTTGGCATGATGTTCATTTTATGTATGCATCATTAGATTATTATTAAAATTATTTTGGCACAATATGCTGAGAAGCAAAGCAACTTTACAAACAAACATCAACATTCTGCTCACGATAGACACGGACATTGCACAAAATACATACTTCCCCCAAAAAACTGAAGGTACAATACATTGGTCTACTTCAACTAACAAATAAAGCCTAAGGATAGAAACTATTGTGCATTGATATTTGAGTATTGGTACTGTAAAATTACAGACCTGTTATATAAAGCAATGAAATTAACATAGTTTGATTTAAAGTACAGTATGATCAGAGTGTAGCAACAAAATGGATTATCAAAAGAAAAAAATATTAAAATGGGGTGTATGTTTCTTTCATGTTTAGCACTGGAGATGGTGTATGTTGCTTTCATGTTTAGCACTGGAGATGGTGAATGTTGCTTTCATGTTTAGCGCTGGAGATGGTGTATGTTGCTTTCATGTTTAGCACTGGAGATGGTGGGGTTTAGCACTGGAGATGGTGTATGTTGCTTTCACGTTTAGCACTGGAAATGGTGTATGTCGCTTTCACGTTTAGCACTGGAGATACCAATTTACAATAAACAAATAACTAAATAAATATAACAAAAATCTAAATGCCTTGTTACAATCCTATGCATGATCCCATGCTCTCAGTTCAAATGCATCGACAAATGTAGTGTGCACACATGCCACTGCACATGAACACTTCAGTATCCTCCAGACAAACACAATCACAACAGGGCTTACATGCAGAAAGGTAAACAAACTGTGAAGAAGTGTAGTTATGACTTAGGTGAGCATGGTGCATTTTTATTAATTTTACAAAATACATCAATTTGACATGAAGCGGGACAGTCTGTATTTCTCTTGTGAAATACTAAGCCCTTTCAAAGCCCTTTCAAACATCATATAATTTTCCTACATGGAAGAAAAACTAAAAATAAGATTACTTTGTTGTATGAAGTCCCTTCCCATGTTGTCATTGAATACAATATTTCGGAGTCTTTTAACATTCATTATAGGGCAATCCAACCAAGTAAATAAGCATTTTCTTTCAACTCATGTGAGAGGATCTGCACCCACTGGGAGTTTACAAAGCATTGAACTGGTGTGGCATTAGCTGCAACCTGCAAAGAAGGAAACCGCTTGTTTCTGGATGTTGAATGAAAATCTTTCAGTCAAGTTATTTTAAATTCCCAAACAAACATCTACAACTAAATCAGCTTGTTGACCAAATGGCAGTTTTAGTAGCATGGATTTGTAAACAAGAAACAAAAGTTGTAATAAAAGAGGCATTTCCTTGGACTTTAAGATGTGGAAGGTGTTAATGTAAAAGAAATTCAACAAGCTTAAAACACTATAAGAATGGATACTTGCTGGGAATCTGTTTGTGACCTGCTGTCACCCCACCCCAGCAGGTCCTTCCTTGAACTTCAGCCTCAGTAGTTAGAGCAGAGAGCCAAACAGACAGAGGGAGGAAGGTAGCCTGAACTGGGATGGTGAGGGTATCTTGTTATTTAAAAAAAAACAGCAATCAGGCATGTTGTGGGTGGGCAGACGAGCTTAGAGAAGAGGGTGTCGTTATTACTTTAATAAACTGCCAATCAGGCAAGATGAGGTAGGGCAGGCTCAGCTGGGGGGAGATTATTTTGTCCTTTAAAAAACTGGCATTGGACAGGGTGAGGAAGGGGAAGACTGAGCTGGGAGAGGGAAGTTATGTTTTCATTTATATACGGCTTGAGATCAGACAAGGTGATGGAGGGCAGGCTGAGCTGGGAGGGGTAAGATATTTTTTCATTTATATACAGCTGGAGATCAGACAAGGTGAGGGAGGGCAGGCTGAGCTGGGAGAGGAAGGATATTTTTTCTTTATATACAGCTGAAGTTCAAACAAAGTGAGGGAGGGAAGGCTGAGCTGGGAGGGGAGGATATTTTTTAATTTATATTAATCAGAGATTGGGCAAGGAGAGAGAGAGGGCAGCCTGAGCTTGGAAAGTTTCTGTACCAGGTACATGAGGTAGGGTAATAAGAATGCTATGCTGCCAGTTTGGTCACTGTTGTCCTATAAATGGAAGCACAGGGCCCTTCCACAGTGACATGCATATACTCATCTATGGAGGGATAGGAGTACAGGGCCTGAAAGGCAATGTGCTCCCACAGGTAAATAAGGATATGATTACTGTGTCCCAAAAACTAGACTCCTATACTGTACCCATCTAAACTTATTTACTTACGGTATGGGGCGAGCGTTATGGCTGATGACCCCAAGGCAGCCCCCCCCGATGCCTGTTGATATGTGAGGGGTAGGGGTGACGGAGGTTAGGGTTGGAAACCTTAACATCATATTTCCCAACTTTTGTAATTTTATCCTCAACCCTAACTGATGCATTATTATAGTTATTTTGCAAATATATATATATATATATATAGAGAGAGAGAGAGAGAGAGAGAGAGAGAGCAACATACCATCCTTTCTTTCTTACAGTAGTAATAATATAACATAAATGGACATCGTGTTGTTTATGCAATATGACATATTGCAATATTAAAACAGTTAAAGTTCCAGCTATCTTTTTCATGTAGTTTCATGAGTTCTGGATGAATAAAGTTTCATTTATGGCAAAATAAAAAGGGTTTTGTGTGTTAAAATTTCATTTTGGGTAGTTAGTTCATGCTTTTGTGCCATATGTAAATAACCTGTCATCTGGAAATAAGCTGCTGTCAGCTCGGTATTGTCTTCCTAATTAACCTTTTCAAATAAATAACAAATAGATACCACATGTGACCTCAGATTACAGTTCTAGAAAAACAAACATACCTGTCAAACATAACAGAAATCATCATAATAGAGATGTATTTGCAGCTGTTCAGAAGTTTAAAAAATACATCCTGAACCATTTGATGCATGTTCACTGGTGTCTGTTCCAGGAAATAAGCATTTAACTTCCTTTCAAGGCAACCTTTGGCAGTCAGCTTTGCCTTGCTAATTGGATCAAACTGTTCCCATAAGGAAAACAATGAGGTCTGCACATGTAAAAAAACACAAGTGAATCACAAATTAAGATGCAGCATAAAAAAAAGAGAACCTCTACTAGTAATGTGCCAGTGTCTACTAGTATCAGACCGACTCTTAAATGTGAGTGCAATTAGTAGTGCTAATGTTGCATTGTTTTATGGTGATGTAGTACAAATAGGTTTACAGTCCCAGGTTGAGAGAACTAATTTGTGTGTATTGCAGCAAATCAAGATCCTTCCCAGAAACTTATGTTCCTCTTTCTCCTGAAAGGCAGAGTGGATGTAGTTTGTAGAATAAGAGTAGTAAAACTACAAAGTTTGGGGGAATCAATTAATACTTTAATAGTTTTCTAGAGAGGGTTTACAAAACGTGTATACAATAGGTGCAGAGAGAAATGCATTAGAAGAAAACTGATATCTGGGATCTACTTTGCAAGATACAGTATTATAATATTTCGCATTTTAGGATATGTCACCTTTAATAGCTAACAAACTTTGGAACATCACAATGAGATAATGAACCAATCAAATAACAGCTGATGATATCATAATAGTCATGTGAAGCATTGAACCAAGCAGTAGAAATCAACTAGAAACTGTTAAAAACTTTATACAAATAATCAAAATAAAACTAAAGCAAACAAACTGATGCTGTATAAACTGAATATGCAAAGGCATGACATAAAAGATGCAGTTGATCGTCACTTGTAAGGAGGCAGGATTTTCATATCTAATTTGTGGCTCTGCCACTCATGAATTATGGTTCTGCCTTGTCACATTTGAAGATAAATTGCACATTGTGAGTCAGACTATTGCATATCCCCTAAACTATATCTTAATTATCCCAGGTTTGGGTAGTAGAGCACTAATCACCCTTTGGTACTGAGCCCCAATTGTGCTCCATCTGCATTATGTAAAGTTCCTTTTGGGTGCAAGGTTAAACTTTGCTGCTGAAGTCTCTTAATAGGAACTATTGGAGTGCACCCCAGCTCATCCCTATTTAAGTGGCTGTCTCTTTTAACAGAAGATCATTAGTTTGGTTGACAGAAACTCTAGTTTGCTTTTCAGTTTACTTTGTACTTTTATTTATTTATTTAGTTTTTTTTTAAGTTTTTAACCGGGAAAGGCACACTGAGCCAAGGCTCATTTCCAGGTACGACCCGTGGGATAATACAATAAGCAAGGTTGTGGGACACACTAGGAATACATCAAAAAACAATTGAAGGTATATTAGAACCAGGGTGGAAATGTAACAAAAGAGTGAATACATGAATAAATGGCAGCAACAACAAGTACAAAAAGATAGCTAATAGAACCACAAACACCATTAAAAAAGCCAAAAAAGAATATGAACTAAAATTAGCTACATTAACAAAGGATAACAAAAACAGTTCTATAATTACATTGGATCAATAAGGGATAATCAAAAAGTAGTTGGACCAATTGAGACAACTGAAGGTCTGGTAACCAATGAAACAGAAATGGCAACTACACTAAACAACTTCTTCATAAGTGTTTATGAACCTAGGAAACACTCAATTAGGGATGTCCCAGACATTTCTGGAAATGTTATCCCTTTTTCCATTGAAGAAGTTGAGATTGTTATTGGAATTCTTAAAGCTGAAGTTCAGCTGGGCCTGATGAAATTCCTCCAAGACTGCTGAAGTAATTATCAGCCGTTCTGGCAGGCCCACTTACACATTTATTTAATGTATCCCTCAAAGTGGGTAAAACCTTGAAACAATGGAAAGAAGCCATAATTACTCCTATATACAAAACTGGGAAAAAGACAGAGGTTAATAATTATAGACCTATCAGCCTTACCTCTGTTATTAGAAAACTACTAGAAAGATTAAGAAAACAATGTATAAATACTGATATTATAGAAAAAGGGCTGACTGACCCAGTACAACATGGTTTTGCAAAAGGAAGATCATGTGTCACTAACCTTCTACATTTCTTTGAGCCTGTTAGCTCTGCCCTAGATGCTGGAATGTCTGTTGATGTACTCCACCTGGACTATTCAAAGGCATTTGATAAGGTATCTCACAGGATACTAATAGAACGACTGATTGAGATAATCCTTCATCCAAATATAGTGAACTGGATAAGCTCTTGGTTGGAAAATAAAACCCAAAGGGTAGCCATAAGGGGATACTTTTCAGCACAGTGTGGTGTGACAAGTGGTGTCCCACAGAGGTCGATCCTTTGACCCACTTTGTTTAACATCTTAGTATCATCCATGCAAACATCTAACAATGTGTGGTTAACAAAATACGCTGATGATTGCAAAATGGGAGCAATTATATATGACCTAAGAACTAGGGATGAATACCAATCAAACAAAGATTTACTAGATAACCGGGCAAAACAAAATAAAATGACATTTAACTTGGGCAAATGCAAGATCATGCATTTAGGACATGGTAACAGACAGTACACTTATACCCTGAATTGCACCCTGTTACAGAGCACTATTAATGAAAAGAATTTAGGAGTGCAAGTTACTAATGACCTAGCAATCGAAACCAACTCAATATTTAAAGTTAAAAAAAGTCAGAAAATACTTGGATGCATTTTTGGTAACACAAAAAGTAGAAAACCAGAGGTTGTTTTACCCCTATACTAAAGCCTGATTCAACCACACTTGGAGTACTGTATACAGTTTTGAACCCCTCAGACTGTAAGGGGAAGGAAAATCAACCCACAAGAGACAGGGCTATCCTAGATCTAGTACTGACTAACAGGGAAGGGATCACAGATCTCCAGGTAGAAGGTCACCTGTGGGCCAGTGACCATCACACGCTATGGTTCAGTTTGGCCACTACATCTAAATCATCCCATTCCAAGGCAAAAATATGGGACTTCAGAGGAGCTGACTTTGATAAGATGGCCAACAGAGTTAAGCTAGCCCTGGCAAAAAGAAACACAGGGGAGGGGGTACAGGCAAAGTAGGCAAGCATTAAGGATGCAATACTTGAAGCAACATCCCATTGTGTTAGACAGAAAAGGAAGTGCAAAAGAAGAAGGAAACCACTTTGGTTCTCAAATACAGTAGCAGAAAAGGTCAGAGCCAAAAGGCTGGCCTTCAGGAAATATAAGGGAACACAGCGGGATGAAGATAGGGAGGCATACCAAACTGCCCTAAGGGAAGCAGGGAAGGCAGTAAGGCAGGCAAAGTCCCAAACTGAAGAAACACTAGCATGAACAGTAAAAGAAGGTGACAAGACTTTCTATAGATACATTAGTGAAAGAAGAAAGGCCAGAGGGGGTATTGCTAAGCTCAAAGGAGAAAAGGGGGCATGTGAGGAGGAGGACCCTGTAAAAGCATTTATCCTAAATAGATACTTTTGCTCGGTATTTACTGAAGAGAAGGTAGGGCAGGGCCCACAGCTCAGCACCATGGACACAGGGAGGAGGGAGGTGAGCACTACTCCCTTCACAAAAGAAAGGGTCCTACAAGAGCTCGCTAAGCTCAGGGTGGACAAGGCAATGGGACCTGATGGCATACAGCCCAGGGTACTTAAGAAGCTAAGGGTGGAACTAGCAGAGCCATTAGAAGAACTGTTTAGTGAGTCTCTGAGCACAGGAGAGGTCCCAGACGACTGGAGAAGGGCTCATGTGATCCCGCTACACAAGAGTGGTAGCAGGGAGGAGGCAGGAAACTACAGACCAGTCAGTCTTACCTCAGTAGTGGGCAAGATTATGGAGGCACTCCTTAAGGAAAGGATAGTCCAACACCTGAAATCCATAGGGGCACAGGATCCAAGACAGCATGGGTTTACAAAAGGAAGGTCCTGTCAAACTAATCTCATAGATTTCTTTGACTGGGTAACCAGAGTGGTGGACCAAGGGGGAGCAGTTGATGTCACCTACCTTGACTTCAGCAAAGCTTTCAACACTGTTCCACATAGAAGATTCATAAATAAGCTGGGTAGGCTCTGGGTGGGTCAGAAGTTGGTCAACTGGGTGGCAAACTGGTTGACGGGCAGAAAACAGAGAGTGGTGGTAAATAGTATACAGTCAGAAGAGATGCAAGTCACAAGTGGGGTACCTCAGGGATCAGTCCTAGGGCCAGTCCTCTTCAATATCTTCATTAGTGACATTGCAGATGGACTAGGGGGTAAGGCTTGTCTGTTGCAGAAGACACCAAGATCTGCAACAGAGTAGATGATCCAGATGGGGTGGACAGAATGAGAAGAGATCTGGATAAACTAGCAAAATGGTCAGAAGAGTGGCAACTGGGATTTAATGCAAAGAAGTGCAAGATCATGCACATAGGGAAGAGAAACCCTGAAGCCACTTATAGACTGGGAGGGGAGTTGCTGGCAGTCACAAAGGAAGAAAGACTTGGGCATCATCATCACCAATGACCTGAAATCATCCAAGCAGACCTCTAAAGCAGTAGGTAAGGCTTGGGGGAAGTTAGGGTGTATTAGTAGGGGTATCACAAGTTGTAAGAGGGAGGTAATAATCCCTCTTTACAAGACACTGGTTAGGCCCCATCTGGAGTACTGCATGCAGTACTGGAGGCCACACCTTCACAAGGACATTAACCAAATTGAGGCAGTCCAGAGAAGGGCAACCAAAATGCTGCAGGGACTACATCAGAAGACATATGAGGACAGATTAACGGAGCTCAATATGTATACCCTTGAGCAAAGGAGGGAGAGAGGTGATATACTAACATACTAACATACTATTTGCCAGCAGATTAGGCCTTATGGTCTATCGAGTCTGCTCGAACCTAGATCCTTAGTTGGGTGCCGAGACCCTCCCATCCCTTGTGCTCCAGAAACCCCTATCATCCATCCCCACCCCCTGGGACAGGCCATCATCTGATACATCCACTTTCTGTGTCTGTCCCACCCTCTCTTGAAGCCCTCCACTGTGGATCTCTGAACCAGCTCACCAGGCAGTGCATTCCAAGGGTCCACCACCTCTCAGTGAAAACCTCCTCCTCTTTCCCCTCACCCTTCCACCTTCCAACTTCAAACCATGTCCTCTGGTGATACCTCCCTGCTTTAGTCTAAAGATCCCATCCATGTTTACCCTATTTATTCCCTTGAGGTATTGAAGACCTCAATCATGTCCCCCTGTCTCTCCTCTCCTCCAATGAAAACAGGCAGAGCTCCTCAAGTCTGTCCTCGTAAGTCAAACTCTAGCCCTCGTATCATCTTTGTTGCCCTCCTCTGTACCCCTCTCCAGGAGCTGTATGTCCCTCTTCAAGTGTGGTCTCCAGTACTGTACACAGTACTCAAGGTGTGGTCTAACCAGTCCATTGTACAGCGGCAGAATCACTTCCTTGCTCCTAGAGGTGATCCCCCTTGTGATGCATCCCAACATCCTGTTTGCTTTGCTAGCTGCTCTCCTGCACTGCTCAGAGTTATTCATACATGTATGATCAAAACATTCAAACAACTTAAGGGCATTAACAAGGTGAAAGAGTCTAACATGTTTAAATATAAGAAAAATAGCAGAACAAGAGGACACAGCATGAGACTAGGGGGAGGCCAATTAAGGGGGAATGTGAGGAAATTATTTTTCACAGAAAGGGTGGTGGATGCATGGAACGGCCTACCTCAGGCAGTGGTGGCTATGAATACAGTGCAGGGCTTCAAACAGGTATGGGATAGGCATAAGGGAGCAATACAGATGAGTATGAATAGATAGGCCACTGACAGAGCAAAGGCCGATGGCACATTTATAAGGTAGAAAAGGAAATGGGCAGACTGGATGGGCCTTGAGGTCCTTATCTGCCGTCAACGTCTATGTTTCTATGTTTCTATGACTACAAAGGCTAAGCCTGTACTCAATGGAGTATAGAAGAGTAAGAGGAGATTGATGTTTAGCATACCATGCTAGCAGGGATCAGATTTTATTGGAAACTATTGGTTTGGTGACTTACACAGGTAAAAAGAACCAGATCACATAACAGTAAACTAATGGGAGTTAACTACAAAACAACTAAAAGAGGTAAATAGTATACTAAAGGAATTGTTAAATCCTGGAATGCCTTACCACAGCAAATCATTGATAGTCCTTATATTACTACCTTTATAAAAAGATTGGACATGTATATGGATACAAAAACATATAATATCCACCTTGATATTTAATAGGTGGCAAGTTCCTCAAAGGTGAAAACCTACTGAACTTGTAAATTAACTATGAAACTATGAAAAAAATATATGAACAAAGTAAGACATTAAATACATGGTAAAATTCAGGAAATTACATCAGCTACAAAATTTGTGCAGGATTAATACACTATTTATATGTTGGGTACAAAGCTAATACTCGGGAAGACCTAATTAATTAGGAGGAGGCATTGTTGTATGAAGCACAACAAGCTCAGGAGGGGGTCCCAGACCACCATTTTTTTCGGTGGCTCCTTTATGTAGATAAGTAAGCTGGATCATAGGGGGGTGGTGTGGGGGAAGGGTTGGGAGAGGTAGGAGGAGAGGTGGAGGGAGAGGTGGGACAAGTGCAGGGAGCTGATGGAGTGACCTGAAGCAGAGACTTGAGGGCAGAGAAGGTGGGGGCATGGTGGATGGCCTAATGGAGTGGGTTCCAGAGATGAGGGAGGAGGTAGGGGAAGGCCACTTGGTTTGAGTAAGTGTGAGGGAGAGAAAGGGAGAATGTACATTCATCCCATGATCGATGGGAGTACTCGGAGTTGTTAACTTGAGAGAGACATGAGATGAGGAAGGAAGGGTGAGTCCCAAACCAGAATTTCCCAGCGAAGGTGAGGCTATGCATCAGATGCCTTGTGGGAAGTGGTATGGCGGAGAGAGAGGAGCAGAGAGTACAGTGGTGAGTGAGAGGAGGGGGGAGGAGGTGGAAAAAATAGCAGAAGGAGTTTGGCAGGGTATCCAGTTTGGTTAGTAATGTAGCAAGAGCAGAGCTATAGACAATATTGGTGTAGTCGATGACAAGAAGAATTGCTTTTGTGATGAAGTTGAGCCGAGTAGACGTTGGGATTCAATCTTTGTGCCGATAAAGGCTCTGAGTTTGGGGCGATGCTTGGAACAAATGGCATCAATATGTGTGGAGAAGTCAAGACTGCAGTCTAGCCAGACCCTCAGGTATTTGAATGAGTTGACTGACTGGAGGGGGGTGCCACCGAGGATGGTAAAGGTAGTGGGGTTTAGAGATCTGGACCGTTTTTGTCTCGAGCCAGAGAACATTGAAACTGTCTTTTTGGCATTCAGTTTTAATTGATTTTGATGGAACCAGGACTGTACTTTGTTGAAGTCGCACTGAAGGGGGCAGTGACATTAGCGGCAGATGGACTGGAATAGAACAGCACGGTGTCATCTGCATACATGTGAATTTTGAAAGGGGCAAACAGAGTGGAGGTCATTTATGAATAAGGAGAAAATAATTGGACCCAGAATGGACCGTTGGGGGATGCCGAATAGAATGTGGGGGAGAGGGAGGTTCCTACCAGGACTGTGTTGAAGATATGAACTGAATCAGTTTGTAGCCGCAGGAGCTAGCCCAGCTGAGTGTAGTTTCTGTACAAGAGGGGAATGGGAGACAGAGTCAAAGTCCTTGGCCAAGTTGATGAAGATGGCTGAATTGACAAGGCCTTTGTCCATGGCTGACTGGATTGCATTGGTTACACAGAGCAGGAAGCAGACTGTAGAGTGCTGTTTCCTGAAACCAGATTGGTAGGGAGAGAAACAGTTCATGGTAGTTAGGTGTTCAAAGAGCCTAGAGCAGATAAGAGACTCCTGGAGCTTTGCGAGAGCAGGTAGGAGGGATAAGGGTATATAGTTACTGGGAGAAGTAGGGTCCCCTTCTTTGTGAAGGGGAGCACTTTGGCAAGTTTCCAGGCCAGGGGGATGGAGACTGATAGAGAGGGAGAGGTTTAGGAGATGAGTGAGGAGAGCTGTCATGGCAGGGACGGAGAGAAGGAGAAGCTTTGGGTGGAGACTGTCTGGGCTGGATTTTGAGGGCTAGAGGGACATTAGTGCCTTGTAAACTTTTTGGGGAGAGATGGGAGGAAAGGTGTAACCAAGCCCAGCAGTGGAGGAGGAGGGATCAGGGGAGGGGGTGGTCAGGGAGGGCACAGGTGGTAAAGAATTTGTTGAAGGCCTCAGCAATTGCAGGTAAGTCAGAGACTGTCATTCCCTCAATGTTTAGGGTTCGAGGGGACTTGGGCAGAGGAGGGGTCAGTGAGATTGCAGAGGGATGTACAGAAGTTAGCCGGTGAGCCTAAACTAGTTTGTAGCTGTGACTTAAAGTAGGTGGATTTAGCCTTTCTGATTGCCTGTGTGTAGGTGTTTCTGTGGGACCTGTATAGCTCAAAGTCTGCAGTTAATTTGACTAGAAACCATTCACTTAATTTCATTTCATCGTTTCATTTCAGTTCAGTCCACATTCACTTCTGAGTTGCAGACTGCCGGGCTCTTTGAAATACCAAAACAGGAACTGTAGCCAGGTACACCTTGGGGCTTGAAGTGCCTCCATGACATTGGCTTGTTCTGCCAGAGACAGGTCTTTTTGCATGCTGGGTGTAAACGCCTTTGTAAACTGCAAGTGAGTGAAGTTGGGTGAGTTACTCTACCCTTAAATAGATACTAATAACCCTTCATCATTCACCTAAACAGATGTAAACTGTCCCATTGGTTTCGTAGGTTATCTTTGAGCATAGATAGGCAATTTGCCCTTTACTGCTCATTTTCCTCAGTGGTTATAACCCCTCTTAACACTATCTAGTCAATATTTATCCAGTTTAGTCTTGAATGCCTCTATATTCCTACTTCCTACAATTTCAAGAGGAAGGCCATTCCAAACTCTTACCACTGTCTGTGAGAACCACATTCCCCTCCTTTTTGTGTTATTGATGCATTAAACAATTATAGCACCCACCACTAGGCAAAAGACGACCAGATGGAACTGAACATTGAAACCATCTTTTGATTATAAATTCCTTTAGCTCATAAGTGACAAGCAACAAGAAAACAGAGACTAACATTTTGCAAGGGCACCCCTTGCTTCATCAGAGTAAAATGCAACATTCATTACCAAGTTTATACACATGCCCAATATACTGTATCAATAATTGAGTAAAAATAAGTATGTGTGTTTTTCATTGCACCAACAACATGGTAATGGTAATTAAAACCAAACCAGGCACTTAATTAATTTATCCCAACTGAATCAGAGAAATGAGTGTCACATTACTGGCTCTTACAGCTCACTATATTTGTGCAAACTGAGCAACTGCATTAGGGCATATTAATTATACTACAAATTTATATAATTGAAACATTTTTTTTAACATCGATAGTATTGTCAACAATATGCCATATTATTATTTCATAAGCAGAATATTTGCAATGATTTTATTACATGCGAAGTATCTATCTTCAGTTTTTTGTTTATTTATTTAATTATGGCAATAACCTTACTTCATGAGGTTGACCAAAGCACCTGATACTTAAAGTTAACCAGTGCTAAGAAATACTACTATCACTGTAAAACATTTTTTCCATACAGCCCATAGCGTCTCAATTTCACTATGCAGTTTTAGTCTGTGTGATCTAGTTATGAATTCCCCATCTTTTATTTTCAAACCAATACTGTCCCATAGGTCATCATTTTCAAATGCCCTATTTACCAAACGTAAATCTTCCCTCATTCTCCTGTATTCCAACAAATACAGCACCAAAATATTAATTCTGTCCTCATAGCTCAATGCCTTCATTCCTGTTATTCTCCTTGTAGCTCTTCTCTGTACTCTCTAATGCTCCTATCCCTTCCTTTGTATGCAGTGCCCAAAACTGACTGCAATACTCCAAGTGCGGCCTCACCAGTGATACATACAGTGGCATCAGAACCTTCCTATCCCTGCTATGTATGTGTCTTTGAATGCATCCCAGTAACTTATAATATTTCTTTGATATTTCACTGCACTGTCTTTTAAAGGAGAAATCATATGTAATTACTGTGCCCAAATCCCTTTCTTCACTTGTTTCTGCAAGCGCCTTACCATTCAGTACATATTTTGCTTAATACTGAATCTGCCCAAGTGCATAACCTTGCACTTTTCTGTGTTAAATTCCAACACATGCTTCTCTGCTCATTCCTCTACTCTATATTATTACCTCCTTAAGTTTTCTATCTCATCCTCATTGCTGACTACCCACCCCAATTTAGTCATCTGCAAATTTACTTAGCTATACTGTGTCATCACAGCTCATTGATGACACATACAGTACATCTTGTACAAACATGGATCCAGCACTGATCCCTGTGGCATACCACTAGTCACCTCCATCCAGTCAGACAGCTTACCCCTTAGAGAGACTGCCTGTATTCTTCCTGTCAGCCATGAGTTGATCCACTTCACCTCCCACCCATTTACTCCCATGTTCTCTAATTTACTTATCAATTCAGGGTATGCTGGTGAATCAGCGACATTTTGATGACGAAACTCATCACAGCAACAATATTGACAGGTTTCGAGATTGTTGCTGTGATGGACCAACGGTGAAATTTTTCTGTTTCACCAGTGATTCTCTCCATTTCTAACAAACTCCAACCGGGGGGGGGGGCAGGGGGCGCAGCCCCCCAATGGAAGAACCCACAATGTCTGTCAGGCAAAATTTCACGGGTCAAAATTTCCACTGTCGACATTAGGGATGTCGCCAAGCCACATGTCGACAACTTCGGTGTTGATACGGCTTGATGATACCTCAGTTCAGAGTGATCAACCATATCAAAAGCCTTTCTATAATCCAAGAAAACCATATCCACTGTTATCCCTTTATTCAATGCTTTACTGACCCTATCATAAAAGCTCAGTAGATTTGTTAAACAAGACCTTCCCCTCATGAAACCATGCTGTGTTCCATCCTGCAGCGAGTCTGTACCTATAAATTCCTCCATTCTTCTTTGACTATCTTCTCCAACTCCTTGCCAGAACTGAAATCAGGCTCACCAGTCTGTAATTACCACACTGTCCTTTGCTCCCTTTTTAATAAATTGGTATAACTATTGCTTCCCTCCAACTGGGTATATCCTCCCCACTGTCCAATGAGGTTGAAATATTCTAGTCACCTGAGCTGCCAACTCTTCCGCCAATTCACTGAGTATACATGGATGTAAATCCTCATGTCCTAGCAACTTATAAGATTTAATACCTCCTAATTTTTCTCTTATAATGCCTTCCTTAATTAATTTTCTCTCATATTCAGTACAATCATTCCTCTGCACTCTCCCATGTCTTGGTTTAGATACTGTACTAAAATATTTATTTAAAACTTGCGCCATTTGCTTATCATCAGTCACTGTGTTACCACTACCATCCTCCAGTGGCTCCACCTTTTGTGCCCTTCTCCTTTTATAGTTTACATAATCAAAAAATCATTTGCAATTATCCTTAACCCTGTTTGCCAAATGAATCTCTTGATTTATTTTAGCCTTCCTTTTTTTTTTACATTCCTTGGTCCTGCTCCTGTATCCTTCCCATGCCTATTGACTATTCAGTTTACAGGTCTTCCTATAAGCTTCTTCTTTTGTCGTTACCATCCTCCTAACCCCTCTATCCATCCATTTAGGTATTCTTCCCTTTGCATTATATTTCTCTCTTTCTGAGACATATTTAGCCACTAAATGCTTTATCACCTTTATCAGTACTTTCCTCATTTCATTCAGTGATTTATTCTCAAATTCAGTCTCCCAATCCAACTGTTTTAGTACGGTTCTCATTTTCTCAAAATCTGTTATTAAAACATTTCATCTTGGTTTTACCCTTTGTTTTGTATTTCAACCCCTTGATGTTGAGCATAGCTACATTGTGATCACTTCCACTCAGTGGTTCCATAATCTCACAGTTATCTATCTGTTCCCTCGCATTACTCAGTACTAAATCCAAAATGTGTTTTTTCTCTAGTTCCTGCCACCACATACTGTTCCATACCTAAACTGTTCATTGTTTGGACAAAATCCCTTCCTAATGGTATCCTTCCTACTCTGGTCTTCCAGTTAATACCCAGCATATTAAAATCTCCCATTAGTACAATCCTATCCTTTATTTCTAGATTGTTTAAGATGTTCAGCATCCTTTCATTCAGCTCATCATTCTGTGAAGAAGGTCTGTAGAGCAATCCTAGCAAGATCCTCTATTCCTTTTCCAGATAGACTTTTAACCAGATTTGTTCCAGATCACAATTATCCTCTAATTCTACCAGCTTTGCTGTTATCTCCTCTGCCACATATATTGCCAGCCCCTCTCCCCTCCTTCCTATTCTATCCCTATTGTACAAATTATAACTTAATATGATTTTATCCCACTCATCATTCACATCCCACCATGTCTCCATCACCGCGCATATCTGGACAGCCTCCTTTCTCTTCATGACTTCAAATTCATCCTTTTTTTCCCTCCAGTCTTATTTAGAAGCTCTGTTTCTTGGCTACAGCAGAAAGCTTTTCTGGGGCTCTGCCCCAGCCTCACTGTGTTTGGTGCTGCTTTTCCTCATTGTTTTTGGTCTTTCTGTTTGATTTGTGCCTTCAGTGGCTCTCTAGTTTAGTATTGTGTCTTTCTGTCTTCCCTAGATGTTGCATTGTGCTTCCTTCTTTTAGGTCAGTCACTCATGCTGCACTCAAGTCCTCATTTATCACCTGTGTTTACTTTCCATTTGATTTTCCATGTGCTTACTGGTTTATATGTCCTACTTATGTCATTTAGTTTGTGTTTTCTCTGTCCGTTCTACCTGCTGTCCATACCAAGCCACTTGCAAACGTTCCTGTTAGTTCCATTGCATTCATCCTCATTAATTTCCGGCTAGCTCTATCTAGCCAGCTGCTCTCACTCATAGTCAGTCATTTCAGTCAGTCCAATCAGTCAGTCTGTTTCAGCATCATCACCACAGTCTTAGTTTTTTCGCTGCCTGCCTTCCCTGGTCCCAGTGGCATCCACCCAGCCCTGTTACTGACCCATCTTGGGGAAATAAAGCAATAATACACCACAGAGCATGCAGTTACTGTGTAATTACCACCACCCCCTCCAGGTTGGAGGCACAAGGCATCAGCCGAGTGCCTTCAACAGTGGGGGATAGTGGTGTGCGGTAATTACATTGTAACCACACATCCTGGAGTATATTATTGCATTTATAAAATGGGCATTAAACTAGTTTAAAGTTAAGATTTCTAAAAATGCCATTCTTTACATTACCATCCAGTGCTCTCATGCAGGATTCTGATGATGTAGCACACAGTCTACATGGCAATCATTAGGCCTATGACGAGACTGAGAGAAACTCAAACAAAATAATGCATAATTCATCATGTGGGTGTTTCCACATGCCAGTGTCTTCTATTTGCTAGTTTTGGAGTCACTGCATGTGAAGTAAAGCCTCATGGGTGTAGTAAATTGGATGGAGTCTTGTAGCACTCTTGGCTGTTGCATTCTGTTAAGTTGGAAACAGCATGCCACAAGATCACTGTGTGAGGAGTTTACAGACCCATGCAGTTACTGCTCAGTAGAGGGAGCAGTGGTGGCAATAAGTTTCAGTTTAATACATGAGATATAACAACTGCAGAAACAACTTGTCATGAGAACAAAACACCCCCTCCAACCCCCACCCCTATGGAGTGTCCTCATCCTACAATATCTAAGCTACAACCTTGTATTTAAGCTTATAAATATAGAAGGTACAAGAACTAATTGAAATCTGTCTAATTCAGATATTGTATAATGTGTGCAGCATACCCTATTTTTTTCAAAAAGCCAGGGTTTATGATGGAGACTGGCAATCATACTTTTGGTCCGTAGACTGAACAGGAGTTCATGCAGCCATTCCTGGTAAGACAGAGAGGACAGATCTAGCCAATGTCTGAGAACCAATTTTTTTAACAGCCAAAGAGATCAAGGAGATATGATATATTTTCTCTCTCACCTGGACAGAGCTGTAGTCACCAAGGATACAAATCTGGGGTTTATAAATACCCTCTAAACACAATAGGGGGTCTGCTTTGGCCTCAATAATGCCCCAAAGTAGTGCAACTTTAATGCAAGACCAGAAAATATGCACGAGGGAGCCCGCCTCTTGGCCACATCTGTTGCAGGTGTTTGAGAGGGACCAGCCCATTTTGGCGAGTTTTACAGGCGTGTAGTAGAGACTGTGCAGAATATGAAACTGGGTGAGTCTAAGCCTGTCCTGAGATGGATTTTCATTACTAAAGCAGGATAATTATATGTATATACATTTGTCCAATCAGCTGGTACTATATGTACACCCCTAGGTATTTAATGGTTGATTTCTCCCATTTAAAGGGATATTTGGTTTTTAATGCAGGTGAAAGTTTTACTCTGATTTGTAAAGCTACAGTTTTGATGATGTTACTCTTATAGCTGGCTAGTGTCTCCAACATATTTAGACTCTGGAAAAGGGCAGGTAGAAAGAGAGAGTATAAAAGATGGTCATCGGCATAATATGCCACTTTATGAATATTGGGAAACATCTCATATCCCTGGATTTCAGTATTTTGGTGTAGGAATTGTGCCAAGGGCTCTGCATAAATGGCAAACAAATATGGGGACAAAGGACACCCCTGGTATGTGCCATGATGAAGGTGGAATCTTTCTGACTATGATACATTAGCCTTTACCACGGCTTCTGGTGAGCTATAGAGGCCTGTTACAAGGTTACAAAAATCCTCTGGGAAAGCAAATTTTGTTTAAGCACAGTGTAAGAAGACCCAGGAGACCCTGCCAAAGGCCTTCTAGGCATTCAGGCCTAATATTAGAAGTGGATTATTGTATCTAGTTGAATGATTTATCAAGAGTAAGGTTCTTTTAATATGGATTGCTTGTTGGTTCCTAATGAATCCAGATTGGTAGGGATGGATGATATCTGGTAAAATGTTGTCAAGTCTGAGGGATAGAATACTTGTAAATAGTTTTCAATCTTGGTTTAGTACCAATATTGCTCAGTAGGAGTCACATTGTGTCACTGGTTTATGGGGCTTAGGAATGGCGGGGATGTTGGTGTAACCCACAAATCCAGGCAGATAGCCATTTTCTGGCATTCCTGAAATGCTGACAATAGGAGATCCTGGATTAATTATTTTGTGGCCTTACAAAATTCAGAGCCATAGCTTTCTGGGCCAAAGCTTTTCTCTGTTTTCATGTTCATAATGGCCTGGGTGAGTTCTCAGGCAGAAATAAGATGTAATTAGTCATGCCCCATGTTCTGCTGTGATCTAGGAAAGTTGAAGCCATGACATGAAGATCTGCAACATGTCAAGTTAGGGATTCGGGTCTGAGGCTTATAGAGAGGTGTAGTACTGTCATTGGATATGGATTATATCAACCATCCTACTGTAATATTGGCCTGATAGAGCATCTTCCAGTTTAGTAATTGTTACCATCTGTTTTTGTAGATGTAGCTTATAGGCCATTATGAAATAGGGAGCGTAAATGGACATCGCAGATTGGCCAAGATGTCTTTGAAGCCGTGATGATATCGAGCTACATCATCACGGCTTCAGAAAACCTCCAGCCACCAGCCTCCTTACCTGCAGCACCACACATCACTCTGCTCTGCCAGTATTTTCACCTCACACCAAACTGTGGAAAGGCACAAGACATACTCCAAAAATCAAAATAAACGCCATCCCTCTTACAACCGCTGCTACTGCCAGCACTTTATAAAGCCTGCTATACATTTTCTTACATCAGCCAAACTCCTGAGGAATAAGATGTTGACAGAGTGAGTAGTGTCATTTCCATAGCATCACTAGTGCTTGACTGTCATGTTACAAAATAAATAAAAAAAGAAAATCACAATCGTGGCGCCGACAAGCTCTACCTAACTACTGAAAAGAAACCACAAATTAAACACACATTCACTCTGTACCAGACTAGGCAGCATGACCACATGAAACCCACAGAGAGCATACTTGAGAGGACCAGTATTACCAAAGTGACACAGTGTTAGTTATAACAGCGCCACCTGCTGGCCGAGCCCTTCAGGACTATTTTGTCAAAACATACTCTTCCAACATGCTAAAAGAAGCAATTTCACAAGGTTTTAAAAGCATTTTTTTTCTTGAAAAAAATTAATTCATTCCAGTTTATAATAGCAATAAGTCACTCCAGGGTGTGGTATATCACGGGTTATCGTCACTTCTCAGCCGGTTGGATGCACTCTGCCTGCAGCCTCATGCCCAACCACCAGAAGCGTGATGATATCCCATGATATACCACGCCCTGTCGTGCCTTATTGCTTAATTATACAATGGGGGCTGAGAATTCTTGAATCTGATTGGCTAACTGGCACCTTTTACCTGTGGTAAATCCTGCTATATACCAATGGGTAAAAGTGGCAGTTGCCAGTAAGCCACATCAAGAATTGCCCCTGAGATTACTCCAAGCATGACAAACCCAGTGTCTCACTCTCCACTGCAATCCCGCTTCTGCTCCAGTCCTGTCCCGACTCAGCTGACCACACACACACACACACACACACATAAAAACTATCCCTTCTTCTGTTTGTTTTTTTTCAGCTACTTAAAATTAAGCTTTTCAGAGTTCATTCCCATGTGAAACCATTAGACTCACCTCAGAGCTCACATTTGTTGGTCTCTCTCCAATCCGCTCCCTCTTACTGTCCATCCCCGCTCTGTTCTCAGATTGGCTGCACTCCCATCTTCCTACATGCCTCCAACCATTCCCGTTCATCTAAAAGCATGTTTAAAAAGCATGAGAAAACTAATCTTAAGAAACTCTTTTAAATTAGAAACCGATGGCTCCGACTTTTATAAATCAGCGCTGAAAAACTGTCATACTGGGCATATATTTTTAAAATAACAATGACAGAACTCAACATCAACAAACATCAAATGCCCAGCAAGGATGTGTGTGTTTGAGGGGGTGGGGGGAGGGTGCCTCCTCCTGGGATTGTATATATATGAAGTCTGGAGAACAACTTCCACTGGCAGCTCTGCACAAGCAAGGAAGCTAGGCAATATCTCCCTAGCAACATGGAACCATTTTTTCTAGCGGAGCAATAAAATGAATAAAAATAATTTAAAATACAAAAACACAAATTTTTTTACTTTATTTCTCTCTCACCAAAAAAAGGGGAAACATTGTATAATCGCAATAAACCACCCCAGGGTGTGGGTTATGCTGGGATTCACCCACGGCTGACCTGGTTTGACCACTCAGCCTGTGGCCTCATGGCCAACCATGGGTAAATCCCAGCATAACCCACACCCTGGGGTGGATTATTGTTTAAATATTTTTGCTTTTCTGGTGCACCCTTCATAATAACATTGCCTAAGCCACATTAAGGATTGTTCTGTATGATAAGTGAGCAAATCTTGGATTGTAGACTGAGTAGATTTAATTTGGGGTAAGAGACCTGCAGATGTGCTGTTTGTAAAACACATAATTTATCTTGGAGTGCCTGGAGTTCCTTCTCCCTCTGCATCTTCTTTCTGGATGTGTAGGCAATGATTTTGCTCTATAAGACTGTTTTTACTGTATCCCGCAACATCTGGGATGAAATGTCTGCATGTGTATTAATCTGCACAATCCTAGGAATGAATGTTTTGAGTAAATCTTGAAACTCTGGACCTCACAGCAAGGATGGGTTAAATCTCCACTGCATGCTCCATTTTTTCTGTAGGGGTGACTAGTGTTATTGAAATAGGGTCATGATCCATGAGCATGATATTGTCAGTGTTGCCTGTGATTACCCAGCCAAGGTTTTCCCCACTTAGACAGAAATAGTCTAACTTGGAGTATTGTTTGTGAGGCTTGGAATAGAACGTATACTGTGTATTGCAAGAATGGAGGTGATGCCAAACATCAACTAGGCCCAAATCTTTGAGGATCTGGTGAAGGTGGCACTACCCTGAAGTTGAGGGAGGTGGTTTAAGGCTTGTTGTGTCAAGCTTCTGATTAAGAAGACAGTTGAAGTAACCCTTTATTAGCAAGGGGCCTGACTGATGCAATAGGATAGTAATAAATGATTTCTTTGTCATTGATTCATCACTGTCTAGAGGGATGCACAGACATACTAACATACTAGACACCAGCAGAGTAGGCCTATTGGTCTATCAAGTCTGCTCGTGCTTCAGCACCCTGATCTGGTACCATAGCTCTCTGTCTGTCTCCTTCCACTGTTACTCCATCCCCCAATCCTGCCCCCCCAGGGCAAACCAGCCTCTGCTTCACCCCTTGCCTATACCTGTCCCACCCTCTCTTGAATCCCTCCACCGTAGCTGCCTGTACCAGCTCCTCGGGCAGTGCATTCTATGGTTCCACCACTCTCTTGGTGAAGTACCTCCTCCTTCTTTCCCCCCTAATCCTACCACCCTCAATCTTCCAACTGTGTCCTCTGGTGATTCCACCCTCCGTCAGTCGAAAGATCCTATCTCGGATTACCTTATTTACTCCTCTGAGGTACTTGAAAACCTCAATCATGTCCTCCCGGTCCCTCCTCTCCTCCAGCGAGAACAGGTTGAGCTCCCCTAGTTGTTCCTCATATGTCATATCCCCCAGGCCCCAGATCATTCTGGTTGCTCTCCTCTGAACCCCCTCCAGGAGTTGGCTGTCCCTCCTTAGGTGCGGCCTCCAGAACTGCACACAGTACTCAAGACGTGGTCTAACTAGGCTGTTGTACAGTGGCAAAATCACCTCCCTGTTCTTTGAGGTAATCCCCCTAGCGATGCATTCCTGCATCCTATTTGCCTTGACTGCAGCCCTCCTGCACTGCTATGAATTATTCATGTTAATATCCACCAAGACTGCTAGGTCTCCTTCCCCTGCCGTGGCCTGCAACTCACCCCCTGGGTGTGCACATAGTTGGGGTTTTCCCACCCTAGATGTAGCACCTTGCACTTGGAGGAGTTAAATTTCAATTTCCAGGTGCAGGACCACCTATCCAGAGTATACAGGTCTTCTTGCAGGGCCAATCTCACCTCCTCCCCCTCCACCACCGCCCCCAGCTTAGAGTCATCTGCAAAGAAACTCATTTCACACCCGATACCTTCCCTGATATCAGAGATGTAGGTGTTAAACAGGAGTGGCCCCAGGACTGATCCCTGTGGGACCCCACTTATGACCTCCCTAGGAGACGAGATCTCCCCTCCAGCCACTACCCGCTGAGTGCAACCTGAAAGCCAATTTCCAATCCACCTAACCATCAATGGGCCTATCCCCATCCCCCCCCCCAGCTTCTCCCTTAGGCCAATGTGAGGGACCGAATCAAATGCCTTGCTGAAGTCCAGGAACAGTACATCCACTGGTCTCCCCCTGTCGAGTGCTAATGTCACCCACTTCATAGAACTCTGCAAGGTTTGTTTGACACGATCTACCTGGCACAAACCCATGCAGCTGGTCATCCAGGTAACCCATCTCCTCCAAGAAACCTCCCAGCCTTTCCTTAAGTATGCTCTCCATTACCTTTCTCACCACTGATGTCAAACTGACAGGTCTATAATTTTCTGGCTCTTCTCTCGATTCCCCTTTATGGATGGGCAGAAGATGAGCCTGCTTTCAATCCCTTGGCATCCTCCCTGTCTGGAGTTACAAGTTAAAGAGATCCGCCAATGGCACAACCAAAACATCCGCCAGGGATGAATAGCATCAGGACTCAGAGATTTATCCTTTTTTAGGGACTGGAGGACTTCCCACACCCGACCGATAGGAATATCAGCATCTGTTTCCCCCCCATTCAGCAGAACCAGCCTGATATCTCACCCCGGCCTACCTCCCCAGCAGCTTGTTCTTCAGCAGGTACCCCAATTGTCAGGTCTGCTGCACCTTCTGTGTCCTTCAACCCCTTTTTTGGAAGTTCCCCAGCCTCCTCCCTAGTGAACACTGAGGCAAAGTAGTCAATTCAGTACCTCTGCCTGCTCTCCAGCCCCTTCCACCCACCCCCCCAGCTGTCCTTAACCTACTGAGCTGGCCCTTGACCTTACTCCACTCACCAATATACCTGTAGAACCCCTTTTCCCCACTCTGTATCCCCTGTGCCAACCTCTGCTCTTTCCAGGCCTTTGCCCCCCTCACCACTCTGGTGACTTTCCTGGTTGCAAGGCGATAGTTCTCTCCATCCCTCTCTCCTCTCATTTTTTTGTCCCTACTGTAGGCAGCCTTCTTCTCCATGACCACCTTCTGGACCTCATTGGTCCACCAGCATGGTTTATGAGACCTACCACCCTTGTGCTTCACTCTTGCACAGGTCCTGGTGGCCTCCTGTAGCCCCCGCTTTATGATCTCCCATCTACCTTCCACGTCCAAACCTGGTTTTATCTCCCACAAATGCCCCTTGAAAATGTCTCCCATGTTCTGAAAGTCCATCCCCCTAGAATCAACTGTCATTGCCCTTGAATGATTTCACCCCCCAGTTTAAGCCAAACCCAGACTGTGTTGTGGTCGCTCCCAGCCAGGGGTTCTTCCACAACCAGATCTCGTAAAAGATCCCCATCTGCTAAAACCACATCCAGGATATGACCCTCCCTTGTTGGGTCCATCACCTGCTAATTGAGGAATGCATCCAGGAAGCCATCCAGCAGCTTCTGCACCCTGGTTACAGTGGACGTCATAGTACCCAAATCGGTAGCTGGCATATTAAGGTCCCCCATCAACACCACTCCTTCCCCTTCCAGTCCACACTGCCCCATTCATGTTAGCCAACAGGCAATCCTTCAGGTCCTCTGCTAATCCTGGGGGCCTATATACCACTCCCAACTTGATCTTCCCTCCACGGGGGTTGGCATGGTGACCCATAGGGCCTCCACGTTGCCCTCTGCTTCCTCCACTCTCATAATCTCAATGTTATCCCTAATGAACATTGCTACTCCTCCCCCTCTGCCCACCTTTCTGTCCTTCCTTAGCACAAGGTACCCACTCAGGTTAAGGTCCCAGTCATGGCCAGGCGTGGCCCAAGTTTCAGTGACTGCAGCTACATCCACCCCACCCTCAAACAGCATGGCCTGGAACTCAAGCATTTTATTCCCCAGGCTCCGGGCATTTATTAAAGCCATTCTCCAACCCTTGTCCCTACCCTTCTTTACCATATACTCCCCAGATCTTTCATCCATCCATCCACACTTCTCCCCTAGGGTACCATCTGCCCCCCCTCTATGGGGTTGAAGGTCAGTCCTACCAGCGGTATGAATGGCTGGATCAGCCTGGTAGTGCCCCTGTCCCCCCTTCACAAGTTTAAACCTCATCTAGCCTGAATGAAATCCATCATCCCCCGTTTGAGAACTTCCTTCCCTACCAGATTTAGGTGAAGCCTATCCCGGGCATACAGTCCCTTGTCTTCCCAAACTCCCCCCCAGTATCACAACACACCAATACCCTGTGCTTCACCACAATGCTCGAGCCAGTCATTAATCTCCCTGATCTTCTGTTTCTTCTTCACAGTGGCCCTTGGCACTGGCAGGATTTCCGAGAAGGAGACTGTGTATCCATTGTCATGACAGACCCTGGCCAGTTCTTGGAACCTTGCCTGAATTTCCAGCACACTATTCCCCTCAATATCATTTGTTCCCAGATGCATCAGAAAGTCCGGTGATCCTCCACAGTCCCTCGCCAACTCATATACCGTAAACTTCGCCCTATGCACAGTCAGACTGGAAATACCCACTACCTTAACTGGACTGGATTTTCCTTCACCCTGCCCCGCCCAATGAATACCCCTGATCATGGAGTCCCCAGCAGGAGAACCTTTAGTGTCCCCCTTGATCTTTTGTGCACCTCCTTTTTGGACTCCCCCGCCAGCCTCTGTCACCTCCCCCCTCCTCGAGACCACTTCTCCTTGGCTTCTCTCTGGACCCTGTACAAGAGAACCTCTAGCTGCCTTACCCCTCTTGTCGCGCCTTTTGTAACTGAGTTCCCCGGTTCCCCCCAGTTTAGCCTCCACCTCACTCCCTACCCCAGTTGAGCCTTTTTCTCCGACCTCCTCCCCCTTCCAGATCCCACCTCTCCAGTCCCCCCCACACGGCATTCCCATCACCATCACCCCTCCTACCTCCTCCCCTTTCCTCTTGCCCCCTTCCATGCCCACCTGCAGGTCCCCCTTACCTTTGGGCCTTTCTCTGGTATGATCCTCCCCCCTCGAAGGACGCCCTTCCCTCATCTCAATCTCTCCTCCTTTCTCACTGAGTTGACTCGCAGCCTTCACACCTTCCCTCTGCTGGTTCCCACCTACCCCTTCTTTGACACTTTATTTGCCCCTTCCCCTGCTAACATACTTATTTGAATTATGGATGCCCACCCTTGTCTGATTCACCATATCCCTCTCTCCTCCATCCTCCTTTTCCTCTTCTACCCCCTCACCACATCCTCTTCAACCAACTCACTAAATGGCTGAAATTTATTATAGCACTCAAAGCCAACCTCCTTTTTTTGTCCTGATTTCCCACTATCCACTTCTCCAGTAGGCCCTCTGTCAGTCCCAACCCACCTGCCCCCCCTGCCTCCTATGATTTATCCTGTTTCCTCTACCTGTTACCTCCCAGGTAGCTACCCCCTTTGCTACTAGCCCATGCCCCATAGGTTCTCCACTCCTGCCTGATAAAATGGATCCAGGTTGCACTGTATCACTGCCTTCCTGCTCCCCACAGGCCCTCCCAGACATGTTTATCCCCCTCAACAACTCCAGTTTTCTCCATACCCAGTCAAGATTTCTCCTGATCTGCAATAACTGCCTACAGACTGGGCAACCTCCCTCCCTCCAGGCCCAGTTTAGGACCATGGCTGCCCCGCAGCCAGTGCACCCTACAGTCCAGCCAAAGCTGCCTGCCCTGGTGGTTGGGGGCCACCCCCGGAGGCCCTCTCCAAACATTCTTGGACATTCACCCTTGACCAGGTCCCCACCCCCAGGTAGACCTACCCGCAACCCTCTACAGCCAGCCATACTGGGCGATGTAGCCTGTGAAATTAAAAACACAGCTCTTGGACCAAGCTACTAAGCAGAATGAAAGAGCATGCACAGAGTTACATCCCCTAACAGCTCCAAGAATAGTCAGAGTCACGACTGGAGAAAACCCCAGTATAGCCACCCAGCCAATCAGTGACCTACCTCCACCTGGCCCCTCCTCCTCTGAGCATTTAATAGTGGTCAGAGCTGGGGTGGGTGGGTGGCAAACTAGCATCCCAAGAGTAGCTGGACTTGTCCCTTAAAAGGCCTAGCCACGAGTCCCAAAAATGGCACCCTAGCTTTCTATTGGGCGCTCCAACTCAGATTACTGAACTCCTCCTAGCCACCGGTGTGGCCGTCCCTGGCTCCAAATTTGCTCCTGATACAGCTCCTGCAACAACTCCTTCACCACTGATGTGGCCTGCACCATCCCTCAGGACCTCTGGATCCCCAAGCAGCAGCCTGCCAATGTGGCCTGAGCAGTCCCCCTGCTCCTCTGCAAGTAAGTCCCAAGTATCCCAAGAGTGGCTGGGCTCATCCCCTAAAAGGCCCAGCCACGAGTCCTGAAAATAGTGCCTTGGCTTTCTACTGGGCTCTCCAACTCAGATCACTGAACTTCTCCTAGCCACTGATGTGGCTGTGCCCGGCTCCAAATTTGCTCCTGATACACCTCCTGAAAACAGCTCTTTCACCACTGATGTGGCCTGCACCATCCCTCAGGACCTCTGGATCCCCAAGCAGCAGCCCGCCAATGCTGCCTGAGCAGTCCCCCTGCTGCTCTGCGAGTAAGTCCCAAGTATCCCAAGAGCGGCTGGGCTCATCCCTTAAAAGGCCCAGCCATGAATCCCAAAAATAGTGCCCTGATTTCCTATTGGGCGCTCCAACTCAGATCACTGAACTCCTCCTAGCCACCGATGTGGCCTGTGTAGTCACCCTGCTCCTCTGCAAGTAAGTAGCAAGTATGTAATGTACTAATCTTGTCCACCAGGAGACAAATTATGAAAAATAATCAAATCCACAGGAAATGGTGAACTACTGGGGATCCAGTAAACTGTTGTTACTGTAGATCAAAGCCCAAGAATGTGTTAAATTCCATATAGTTTGAGGATGGTTATACAGATTGCCTGTCACTAAGGCTAATCTGCCTTGCTTGTCTGAATAGGTTGTCTGTAAATGAAATGAGGAATAATTGGGTATCAGACAGGCCACCCATCTCCATCTACATTTTTAAAAGCAGATTCAACAATGTGATTGTAGCCAGACTTGAATAATTTCTGATGTTCTGCACTGTCTAAGTATGTTTCCAGAAGAAGTAGTATATGAGAGCTTGTTTTCATAAAGGGTTCTGAGTAGCTTGGCTTGCTTAACTGGACAGTCCATTTACATTATTAAAGCATTTGGAGGTGTGAAGTCATGGTGGATCTAAATGGAATGGATAGCATGAAATATCTCAGATGAAACCAGAGTAGCATACCTGAGCTCATAGGGAACATGGCTCCACCCCAACCCCCATCCACGTATAGGCCAAAATTAAAGTCATTGGGTTTTACAATAGGCAGTACCAGGTCCTGCAATGACAATATTTCAATGAAACAGTCCCGGGTGGGAGTTATGTTTTCAGAAGGGGGTAATAAGGAGAATAAAGTCTTAACCACATGTAACAGAGTAGAAATGGTAAAACTCTCAAACCAAGGGAAGGGGTCCTAAGCACAGTCCCAATAAATTAAAGTCAACTAGGCCAATGAGGAGAATTCTAAGAATGAGATGGTATTATCACCCCCTCGATATCCCAGGGCAGTAAAAAGGTAGCTGAGTGGGTTTCCATGGAAGGGAGCAGATCCATCTCTGCCCCTGGTGGCATGGCAGTATTCAGGAATACCACCTTAGGAGAAGACCAGCTGCTTGGTGGAATTTCAGTCCTGTGCATGCCAAGCAGCATCTTATAGCTTGGATAAGGATAAATAAAGAAAAAACTTAAGAATGGGTAATGATAGGTGGGCAGTGGTGATAAATAATGACTATCATGGCTTTAGGGCATACCACACCAACACCTCAAACCCCCAGCCAGTATGCTGTGTTAACATCTGGACTAATGAAGCATCATAAACAGATTATTGTTCTCTAGGATGCAGCTAGCTCATTAAGTCTTTTGGCCTCTGAGAACCTTCAGTGGTGTCTGTCCAAAGTTTTTTTTTTAATCAGTTCAATCTAGTATAGTGGGGAAGGATGAAACATCATACCCTTTTGCACCATCTCCTAATAATTGTTCCCATAAGAAGAAAAATGAAGTAGAATAGCAAACTCTTAGTCCCTTCCTGCTTTCCAGCAGCCAAGGTAGGGAGCGTGTTCAGTACATAGTGGTCGATGGCTGCAGTGATGTTATTTATTTATTTATTTATTATACATATCGGAGTTACAACCCTTTGAGTCAAGGTCTCGTTTCCAAAGGCTCCACATCAGTTCCAGTGGATTCAACACATAGACAGCAACACAAATACTATATGATAGACAGGAGGTTATAGAAGTTTTTTGTTACATACCAAACAGTGAATAGCAAACAGTATTCATATATTTGCAGGTGTCAGAACAAACAACATAGAATCCCGAGCCATCCAGTGCCCTGATAAGAGTTACAGTTTACAATAGCAGTACAGAGGTCTATACAGTGTGAAAGCTAGGCTCCAAGGACAAATACAGTAAATTCAGAATTTATGTTAAGAAAGCCCTCTTTGGTCTTGTAGGGCAATGTGCCTGATCTGAGGGTAGGTCTTTCAGATCATTCAAGTTTGTGATCATGTCCTCTCTGAGTTTTTCTTTTTATATACATAACCTCAGATTCTGTCATCTGGTCCTCATACAGTAGTCAATATTTTCCACATTTTCAACCACATTGGTTCATCTTCTCTGTGCTTTTTTGGTCATGTCAATATCTGTCCTTGTTTTGTTTTGGTTCGCTTGTTTGTTTATTTACTGAAAATTGTTATCTGGGAGAGGCACACTGAGCCAAGGCTCATTACCAGATGAGAGCTGGGGTGAGGGGTACAGGGGAAAACAATGCATGCAGTAGATAAAGTGCAGTCATGTCACCAAAGCTGAACTATGAAGGCTGGTATGGGTTACCAATCAAAGGGAACAGAAGATAATATATAATAATACAGTGACATTAACAGGCAGATAAAAATAAATACAATCAATGGCAAATAAATATGGTGGATAAACTACCAGTGGATGAAGAGGTATTCAGAACAGAGAAAATGTTCCCCTAAGGGGTTAAGTTAATCAACCCTAGATAGGTTAGTAGACAGTAGGCACGGTAAGTGAGAGAGTTAATGGGCACAGATTAGCCAGTGCAGGCACAGGAAAGGGTGAGGAGGAGTTTGAGTTGCTGAGTGAAGGAGTGATAGAAGGAAGCCAGACAATATGAAGGGGAGAGATTGTTCAAATGCTCCTATGAACACTTGTTACCTCAAAGACTAATTTTCAGAACTTTCTCAGTGCTCCAACAATAATGCTCTGTTTCTCCTTATTATAATTACACCCACTGTATCCTACCTTACAGCTGTCTGTAGAACTGTTAAGTAAAAACTATAGTATAAAACTGCTAGTAGATCAAGTTTTGAAAAAGCTATATAACAGAGTTCTCCTCCAACAGCAAGAGTGATTAATGATCTATACTGTTGCTCCATTCCTTGCTACTCTCAAGTTAATAGTCTTGGTAAATTGCTCTCAATTTAGCCTTAATCCCTCAATAACCTAACCTGGCTTCCAACTGCTCTTACCACTTATTACCATAACTAAGGGACAGCCTAGGCGTAAGCTCTTCTGCTGCTTAAGCTCACTACCCAGCAGCATAATCACAAGCACAGTGAGGTCTGCTCCTCCCCCTACCTCTGGACAGGGTCATAATACCCTCACTACCTGGCATACTGCCCTCCAGTCATGGCACCCCGAGGACAGAGCCCCAACTATAGCCCACTTAACCACTCATCTGTCAGGTCAGGCAAACCTTACCCTTCCCTTCCCTTTCCAACAGGGGATTACTCCTGGCATCACTGTATATTCTGTCTCTCCTCTGGGTGGATGAGCTCATATGCCTAGGGGATCCTGAAAACAAAGGATCCTGGTGCCATGACACTCGTCCCATTAACCACTACAACTGCCCTACCCCCTGTAACACAAACTCTGTCCTGGTAACCTATGAAATAGCAAAGAATGGCATACGCTATGGCAAGCTCTGCTATTCAAGAAGGCTGCTCCAATGAGACCTGCTTCCCTCTACCAACCCTAAACTACTTTGCCTGCTCACTGCTATATTGCTCCTTGCAGGTGACATACAGCCTAACCCAGGTCCCCCAATTGCCAGTCTCTCAATATGCTCCCCTCAGGACCTGCAATGGATGTCCTCTAAGGGGATGAAGATTGCGCATATAAATGTTTGTAGTCTTCACTCCAAGATGCACAAAGTACAAGCATGGCTTGATCTCTATAAGCCGGATATCCTTGCTGTCTCAGAGACTTGGTTTAAGGCCCACATCCTCACACATGAGGTTGCTGCCTTAGGGTACAACTCCTACCGAAAGGACAGGGAAAACAAAAGAGGGGGAGGTGTACTCATCCACATGAAAGATACAATTAACGCATCTCACATCTGCCTGCAGCATAATACCAGCACAGATAGTGAATCGATCTTATACATATCAGCCTTGGCCTTTCTAAGCACCTCACCACTGGGTGTGTATACAACCCTCCCAAGAATGCCCTCCAATCCCTTGAGGTTATCACAAAAGCCCCAGCTATAGATATCTCATCTGAACTCCTCATCCTAGGGGATTTCAACCTCAATTGGGCCCATGATTCAAACATAGCTCGTAAGGCCCTGGCTCAAGAAGCAAATCTTGTCCAGGTAATCACAGAACCAACTAGATTAAACCATAAAATGGGGAACCACACCATCCTAGATTGGGATCTGGTGTCCAACCCTTCCAATATTCAGATAGCTGGCACTATGTCTGATGCCCTGAGTGACCACTCCCCAATCTTCTGCATCTGGAAGCACAGGGCGTCTAAGGTCCAACCCAGAATACTCGCTACGCTTGATTACTCTAAATTCATAGCTGATCAATTCAATGACTATCTAAGCAACCTCGACTGGAGCCCATTAAGACTCCTCCCAACACTGGACAAGGCTCTGGACTATTTCCAGAAATCATTCACGACGGCCAACCTCTTTGCACCCCTGAAAAAAACTCTAAGCAAAAGGCAGATGCTACAAGAGGATCACCCCCTCACTAAGACCTAATGATCAACCATGACAAGGCCTGGAAGAAGTACTGGCACTCCTCACTCCCTGTAGACCTTGTGACATACAAAACCCTTAGAAATAAATGCAAGAATGCCAAAAAACTTGCGAAAAGGGAGTACGTCACACACCTCCAGAAAACCAACCTAGGCAACCCTAGATTATTCTGGTCCCACATTAATGAACTGATCAAGGGAAACGGCAAGTCTGAACCTGGTCCTATTGAGGTCAATGGTCAACTGCTGAGTGATGGCCTCCAAATTGCCTCATCCCTCAACCACCACTTCACAAATCTGGACTCATACAAAACTTGACTACCCCCCCCTAAATATGGGAGTCCAGAACACCAGAGTCTCCCTGCCTTAACTGACCAACATTTCACCTGAGGCTGGTCAAGGCAAAAGAGGTTCTCATCCTCCTGAAGTCCCTGAAGACTAAGGACTGAGGTGGACCTGATGGGATCAACTCCAGGCTGCTTAAGGCCGGAGCTCCAGCCCTCTCCAGAACTCTGACCTGGCTCATAAACTGATCCTTACTGGAGGGTGTCATCCCAGACCTGTGGAAGCAGGTCCATGTGGTTCCTATCCACAAGGGTGGCTGTCGGAAACCCATTGGCAACTATAGGTGTAACCCCTAGGGGGTGCTATCCCAAGGGCTACTACCTCTGCCTGTTCAGCTAATAACAGGTTGAGGGGCCTGGATCCATTGGCGGGTGCCTCCACCCAGAGGTCGGGGTTGGAACAGTCTGATGTGACTTGGTCACAGCTCTCTGGGTCACTGCAACTCCCCTTTCTTCCCACTAGTGGCCCACACAAATCAATCACAGTACCCTTGCAATATACACTCACCCCCAGGATTGGTTCAATCAGTTTGACTCTGGGGACCCCCTGTAAAGTAAGATGCAGTTATACAATAACCACAGTACAGTAATTCAACATAGACACACAGTTTAAGCAGTATACCTTTGTAAAACAACCAATCTGATTTATTTGGGGGGGGATAACAAGGACTAGGGGAAATCAGGTTAATTAGCTTACCACTCTAATACATGTATATATATATATATATATATATATATATATATATATATATACAGTATACATATATATCTCTAGGACACTGTGCACAGGCCAACCCTATAAGTCACTGTCTCTGGGTACCCAGGCCATAGAAGGTTGTTCTCGATGCATCTGGCTGGGGCCCCGATGCAGAAAACAAACACTTGATTCCTAAGAGGATTAAGCAGAGCCAGCAGGCTCAGTTCGTGTAGCCAATAAAGTAGCCAGACAAATCTTGCCCTCACTATGAACATCTGACAGGGAGCTACCCTGATTTAGTACTCACAACTCCAGCCAAAAGAGCACTCTCACACCACTCGCAGGACCGAGCCAGGAATTCAAACACTTCTCCACACATTTATATGAAGAGCAGAGGGGTACCACACCAGGCAGCTGCTGTATAATCCCGATTGCTTTCACTACAGTACACCAGGACCAATGACGCAGCTTCACTTGTCCTGACAGACAGAGTGCGATTGAAGCAGATTCTCCAGTTCTCTACAGGGTGAGCCTGGTAGGTAGCTGTGCACTGCACAGCCTCCTCTGACTATGGCCTAGCGGATTCAGTCCGAGCTGTACGGCGATACCACTGCCTGACTCTGGCCTTCCACACACACTTCCCGTGTGAAAACTCAATGGCGCAAGAGCCCCGAGCTCCTTCCTCACTCTCAGCCACAACGACTCTGACTTGGGCAGGTTTAGGCAGGGAACTTAGTTCGGGCGCCACCCGACCCCATTGGTGGGATGCCAATGCCAGTTACTCACTACTGCCCTCATTGGTGCAGTCAAGACACCATAGTCCAGAACTTCACTTCCCAGAATTACTAGCTGTATCCCCATTAGTCAGCCAGCTCCATTTAGAGTCTTGATTCTGATTGGTCACTTCTTACTCCATTTTAGATACCCTCTGGCTCCTATTGGACCCCTCGAACTGTCCTGGTCCAAAATGAAGGGGCACAACACACAGAGTCCCAGCTGCAATGAAAGCAGGTTAAACAGACTGCATTTTCAGTATTACTCTAAATAACCACAGGCAAACAGCCACATCTTTTGAGTGGGCTCCCCTTGCGCTTTCAGCAATGGCAAAGAGGGGCAATTACCTTACAGCTCGAGAGGGACTCAAGCAGGGAAACACACAGTCCCCCTCATGAACAATGATTATGCCTGCAAGCAGACGGCTCTTAAAGAGACAGTATTTGGAGGCTCTAGAAGCACTCACAGAGCCATTCAAACGGCTTAAGCGCCAAACACCAACCACCAGGGGGGAAACACTTAGGCCACTCCTAGACGACTGTTAGGAACCCCCATTTGTAGGGGGTTTACACCGGTCCTGGCCTGGAAAGAACTTGGCGTCCACGTCAAGTAATTACCCTTAAATCACTTTAAGGCAAAACAGTTTACACTAACAGCACATCAAACCTAGGGTTACCTACATTGGTACTGTACTACACAGTTCACTATTGGTTATGCAACATTACACATACAGACAGCCCTTTTCTTTTAGAAATCAGGTCATTACTTTCTGCCCATGACACTTGGATAGAGGGAGCCCTTCCCTATCGGGTAGGTGTAGGCTAAATGGGGCAGGGGCACCATACTCAGAGGGCGATACCAACAGTTGAGAATCATTTCCCAGAGTTAGTTTGGGCAGGGAGCTCGGAGACACATACACCCCTTTATGGACCACATTCAGAGGCAGATCCACAGGCTGGCCCAGGGATTCATAACTCAATCTCACTACAGGCCATACTTCTCTGCCAGTCCATCTCGGAGTTTCAGATAAAATTTCTGAAGGTTCTGACACCCTCTCAACCCTACTGGGATGGGTCAGGGAAACCACTACAGGAGGAGGGGACCCAGAGTCCATAGTACCTGCAGGGCCTAGTTCTACCATTTCTGAGCTCGCAGTATTTGGGTCAGCTGGGGAAATCTCTGGTACTGGCAAGGAACCATCAGGGCACTCAAAATATTCTTCAGGTTCTGGCATATCACTAGCTTGCTCCCCCACATCACTTCCTTCTTCTGAAAAGTCAGATAGCTCAGCCAGGCTAGACAGTTCAGCCAGGCTCAAAGATCCCACCTCTTCAACTTTGATGCCACTCACTTCATCCTCTGGGAGCATTGGCTCCAGAGACAAAGCTGGGGGCTCAGACAGTCCAGGAAGCCCAACTTCATCCCCAGAGTTAATTAGGGGATTGCCCCTAAACAGTTGGCTCAGTTAATAAGAGGGGTAGTACTCAATGTTATTCTCACTGTCCTCAGACACAGACTGTTGACCAACTTCATCAGAGGGGAGGGGAAGGGAGAAAGCCTCCTTAGTTTGATTTCTGAGGAGTCAGCCAACCTTGTTTTTTTCTTGGCAGCAGCTCTAGTTATAGGCCCAGAGAGGGAGGCATTGGGAGGTTCAGCTTCTATCAAAATTTGTCTGATTGGTAGCAGATGATTTCTGTGTATAATTTACACATCTCTTGAATTGTTTTCAGGCCGCATTTTATATAAAGGTAAATCTTCCAGTTTTCCCACAACAATATGAGGGAGGTGATTCCATCGGTCAGCAATCTTGTGTTTGCCATGCAGCCCCAAATTCCTCAATAGCATTCTATCCCCTTCTCTCAGTTCCATTGCTTTCACTTTCTTATCATACCTTTCCTTATTGGCCAGGTTTGGCCTAGCAGCCAGGGTCTGAGCTAGTTGGTAGGCAAGGCTGAGTTGGGCCTTCAACATTTGTACATACTGTAGATGATTAGCTGCTTGAACCCCATCAGGAGAAATCCCAAAACATACATCACCAGCAGTCTAGCTTCTCTTCCAAACATCAGTCTGTACGGAAAAAATCCAGTAGCATCACTTTTGGTGCAGTTATAAGCCTGTACCAAGGTGCTAATCTGCTGGCTCCATCTAGGTTTGTCTTTAGGTTGCAGTGTGCCCAACATATCAAGCAATGTGTGGTTAAACCTTTCAGGTTGGGATCTCCCTAGGGATGATACGGAGTGGTTCTTGACTTTCGTACCCCCCACAAGGATAGCATTTCTTTAATCAGGTGGCTTTCAAAATCTCTCCCCTGATCGGAATGGATTTGTTGGGGAGCCCCATAGTGGACAAAGAAATTCTCAACAAGGACTTTAGCCACCGTGGTGGCTTTCTGATCTTTAGTAGGGAAAGCCTGTGCATACCGGGTGAAATGATCGGTAACTGCCAATATATTACTGATGTTCTTTAGATCTGGTTCTAGACTCAAGAAATCAATGCAGACCAGTTCCATAGGGGCACTAGTAGTGATGTTAACCAGAGGGGCAGCCCTCTGAGGCAGGGTCTTTCTTTGTAAACAGCGGCTACAAGTCCTGATATACTGCTCCACATCAGCACCCATTTTGGGCCAATAAAATCTGGACCGCACTGATTCAAGGGTTCGGTCTATGCCAAGGTGTCCCACGTGATTGTGCAGGGACCTCAACACCAGTTCTCTAAAAGCAGTGGGCAGCACCAGTTGTTGTTTGTCTACTTGCCCCTCTTTGTCTACGGTCTCCCTGTACAATACGTTATTGATCAGTTTCAATTTTGATCCTTCTTTGTACAACAGGGCAGTTCTCAGGTCAGTGGAATGCAGTTTTGACACATCTCTCCCTCTCTGCAGAGCTTCCAAGGCAGTTTTTATCATGGGATCTTGGGATTAACAGCGTAATTGTAGGTAGACAACGCAGAGAGCCACCTATGGCCAGTGGCATCCAGCTTAGCTGAGGTCTGCACATATGTCAAAGGATTATTATCAGTCTTCACCAATATCTTAGCACCGTACAAGTAGTCATGAAATTGATCAACAATGGCCCACTTCAGAGCCAGGAACTCTAGTTTGTGCACAGGATAGTTCTTTTCTGAAGGAGTCAAGCTTCTGCTGGCAAAAGCTACAGGTCGTAGACCGTTTGGGTGCTCTTGATATAGCACAGCCCCCAACCCTTGCAGACTGGCATCAGTATGAAGAACATACGGCTTGGCAGGATCAGCATAGGCCAGCACTAGGGCATGGGTAAGTTGATATATAATGTCATGGAAAGCTGCCTCACAATCAGCAGTCCAGCAGGTGCCAAACACATCATTTTGGCGGAAATATTTTTTCTCAGTCTCAGAGGGCACAGCTTTCTTATATTTTTTGTGGGTCGGGGGATATCCCTGCGTAAGGATAAGCAGAGGATGGATCACTCGAGAGTAGTCTTTGATAAATCGTCTATAATATCCACAAAACCCCAGAAACCATTGCAGCTCTTTCAAATTCTTTGACTGAGGCCAAGTAGTCAAAGCTTCCACTTTGCTGGGGTTAGTCTCTATGCCTTCAGTGGATACTATGTGTCCCACATATTTTATGGAGGTTTGAAAGAATTGGCATTTATCTATAGATAATTTGAGACGAAAATCTTCCAGTTGATCCAGGACTTTGAACAACCTGCTTTCATGTTCTTCTAACCAGCGGCCAAACACTATGACATCATCTAGGTAGACTAAACATTCGAGCAAATTCATGTCCCCCACAGCTAGTTCCATCAAATGCTGGAAAGTAGCAGGGGTGCCTAAAATTCCTTGGGGCATCCGTATAAACTCATAGAAGCCTAGGAGACAAATGAAAGCAGTCTTTTCTCGATCCTATGGCGCCATCGGGATCTAGTAGTACCTACTGCGGAGGTCTAACACAGAGAACCATTTACCACCATTTAGACAGTCCAAGGCATCCTGAATGCATGGCATGGTGTACTGGTCGGGTATGGTTCACTTGTTTAGAGTACGGTAATCCACACACATCTGGACAGCTCCATTCTTTTTTCTCACTACTACAACAGGCAAGGCGTAGGGGCTTCTGGACTCCTGTATCACCCTAGCTGCGAGCATCTCCTGCAGGTGGTGCCTCACATCATCTATATCAGCCGGGGCTAGGCGTCGGGATCGCTCACTGAAAGGTCGCTCATCCTGTAGCCGAATGTGATGCTCAACTCCTTGCACACATCCTATATCCCACTCCTTCAAGGAAAACACCTGTTCCCTCTGGGCAAGCCTTTCGCTGATCCTTTTCTTCCACTCTGCTGGCAGTGGGGAATCCCAGAAATCAAACAGGTCAGGGATCACTCGGCCACTTCTCCTGGGAGTCTTGTTGTGGGGCAGGACAACACTATCTGCACAGTGCACCATGGCCAGAGTGCAACCCCGTTTCACCCGAATCTCTCAATCAGATACATTATGCACTTGAACCATTACTTTTCTGGCAAAGGCATGAGCTCTAGCAGGTAAGATACTGGGTTTAACCAACAACCACTCTGGCAGCTTTCTCTCGCCTGGTGCATACAGCATCAATATTCTATTCTTAATATCCTTTTTAATCCAGACTTCCCCCTGTAAAACACACTGGGCATTTGGGGCTAGTAGCAAGGGTTCTGGATCCTTCTTCCAGACGACACCCACCGGGCCTTCGGGTTCAGCCTGGCTGGCCTTTCTCTGAGTCTCATAGGCCTTCTGAATCAAGGCTGGTATTCTGAGGGCTCTCCCAGTCCTGGACATCTGTTTTTCAGAGCACAGCTGCGCTAAGCGACCAAACATGTGACCATTGGTTCCAATTAACAAGGGTACCCCGTTACACAATCCAGTGGGGGGATACACCAGTGCCAAGGTTTCCACTTGTTCAGCTACCCCAGCTACAGAAGTAGGAAAAGACAACCAGATTCGGATATACCCAGAATAGGGGTAAGCCTTATCACTCAGCCCCCACACATGTAGGCCATCCAAAGGCTGCAGAGGCACCTCAGGCAAGTGCTTCTGATACTAGTCCTGAAACATAATGGTCACTTGGGACCCACTGTCTAACACAGCCCGGGTGGGTACGCTGTTCACTCTCATGGTGGTTTCCATTGAGGGACCCACCACATCAGACCATTCAGGGGGCATGGTTTTGGTGGTCGCTTGGGCATTGGCCCGGGTGACAAAACTCTTCTGAGGGGGCCCTCCCTGAGGTCTGACATAGGCCTTTCGATGCCAAGCCACTAGCCTACTGTTGACCATCCTTAAGTTCTCGGGTAACCGGCACTCTGTCTGAAAGTGTCCATCCTCCCCACAATGGTAACAGAACTTAATATCTCGAGAATCTTTGTTGGGAGGAAAATATCTCGCCTGCCGGGAGGCATCGGGGGCTCTGGAGGGCTCCTCTTGGCTAGGTTGTTTATTTCTAGATAACTCAGATTCCCCAAATTTGTGGGGTTGGCAGTTTTGTGTCTCAATTCTCTCACCATTTCCCATAGATCTCTAATCTCAGCCTTCAAATCACTCTCCACCCGAGGATCAGAGGAGACAGCATGCAGCCCCACTCCACCCTGAGTCTCTGGGGGCACAGAAAAAGCATCTGACCCCTGGTTCATTCCCCTCGGGGGGTGGGTCTCATCAGGTTCACTGGGCTCAGGGGTCTGGCATAGATTCACGGCCCCCACATAGGGTTCCCACCCTTCTTCATCGGTCTCAACCTCTCGAATCTCTCTCATCAATTGGCAGTATTCAGGAGGAGTGGCCCGTCGATCATGTAACTGAGTTTTAACAATATCACACTGGAAAACCTAGCAGACTTCTCAAGATATGCTCCAGCGGACCTTGATTCAATGCTGGGGCAGTTACCCCCGATAAGCTTTTTGTAATGCCCTTTCCATTCTGGTGACAAAGGCTGATAGTTTCTCATTCCTCCACTGTTTGGCTGATTTGAACTTCCACAACAAGTCTTCCCCAGTTTCAGTACTCCCAAACACCCCCTCTAAGGCAGAAGGGTACTCTGTTGCAGTGACTTTGGGGCTAGTAGCGCACAAGAAACGAATGGCTTCCAAAGCTGAGCCCCTCAGACTCTCCATCAGTCTCTTTCATTTTCCCCCTCAGAGCACTGCCACTCTTGGACTAAAGGGGTAGCATAGTCCATCCAAGTCTTCAAATCATCTTCTCCCAAGGGCACAGGCACAGTGCCAGAAAAAATTTTCAATCTTCGATAGGAGTCTAACTGTATGGGGTGGAACTACTATAGGTGAGGAAGCCAGGATAGAACTCTTGGAGGACCCAGGAGATGTACCCGGGGATGATTGAGGGGTGGGATTACTGGAAAGGTCTAACACCTGTAGTAATTCCTGGATGGTCCTCCCTTCTGCAGCCAACAGTTTAAGCAACTTATCTTTAAAGCTATTAGTCTTGGGGGACCCCCCCCGGGGTGACCGAGCCACTCCGGACATGAATGACCCTCCACCCCTTTGGAGCACCTTCCAGGTAAATCACTGGGGGCACCCTCTCGGGGTCTATAATTACACTGCATAACAGCAGCACCTATAAGGTCTGGTCGAGTAGGTCGGCCATTCGA
The DNA here is from genome assembly GCA_016271365.2 of Neoceratodus forsteri. NCBI lineage: Eukaryota > Metazoa > Chordata > Ceratodontiformes > Ceratodontidae > Neoceratodus > Neoceratodus forsteri. The sequence continues at coordinate 1,406,137,926 of CM028130.1, read as the reverse complement.
CCCTTCACCTCCACCTTGCCCAGACATTTAACATGCTCAACTGCAGAAACGAGGTCAGCATTCTTTATCCCCAGAGGTGTATCCAGCAGTAACACAATTTTCTGGGAATCCAACTCTTCAGCTTCACCCCACCCCATCTGTTTATGCATCATCATCTTAACAGGGTCTAACTTAATTTTAGTCAGGATATCCCCTTCCAGTTTTTCCTTGGGTTTAGCCATGGTGGGGGTAGTTCATATATTCGGCCACTAGGGAACGCTGATCCCAGTGGTGCCTCCAAAATGTAACCCCTAGTGGGTGCTATCCCAAGGGCTACTACCACTGCCTGTTCAGCTAATAACAGGTTGAGGGGCCTGGATCCATTGGCGGGTGCCTCCACCCAGAGTTCGGGTTGGAACAGTCTGATATGACTTGGTCACAGCCCTCTGGGTCACTGCAACCCCCCCTTCTTCCCACTAGTGGCCCATACAAATCAATCACAGTACCTTTGCAATATACACTCACCCCCAGGATTGGTTCAATCAGCTTGACCCTGGGGACCCCCTACAAAGTAAGATGCAGTTATACAATAACCACTGTACAGTAATTCAACGTAGACGCACAGTTTAAGCAGTATACCTTTGCAAAACAACCAATCTGATTTATTTGGGGGGGATAACAAGGACTAGGGAAACTCAGGTTAATTAGCTTACCACTCTAATACGTATATATATTTATATATATATATATATCTAGGGCACTGTGCACAGGCCAACCCTATAAGTCACTGTCTATGGGTACCCAAGCCATAGAAGGCTAGCCTCTCGATGCAGCTGGTTGGGGCCCTGACACAGAAAACAAACACTTGATTCCTAAAAGGATTAAGAAGAGCCAGCAGGCTCAGTTCGTGTAGCCAATAAAGTAGCCAGACAAATATTGCCCTCACTATGAACATCTGACAGGGAACTACCCTGATTTAGTACTCACAACTCCGGCCAAAAGAGCGCTCTCACACCACTCGCAGGACCGAGCCGGGGAATTCAAACACTTCTCCACACATTTATATGAAGAGCAAAGGGGTACCATACCAGGCAGCTGCTGTATAATCCCGATCGCTTTCATTACAGTACACCGGGCCCAATGACGCCGCTTCACTTGTCCTGACAGACCAAGCGCGATTGAAGCAGATTCTCCAGTCCTCTACAGGGTGAGCCTGGTAGGTAGCTGTGCACTGCACAGCCTCCTCTGACTATGGCCTAACAGATTCAGTCCGAGCTGTACGGCGATACCACTGCCCGACTCTGGCCTTCCACACATGCTTCCCACACGAAAACTCAATGGTGCAAAAGCCCCGAGCTCCTTCCTCACTCTCAGCCACAACGACTCTGACTTGGGCAGGTTTAGGCAGGGAACTTAGTTTGGGGCGCCACCCGATCCCATTGGTGGGATGCCGATGCCAGTTACTCACTACTGCCCTCATTGGTGCAGACAAGGCACCATAGTCCAGAACTTCACTTCCCAGAATTACTAGCTGTATCCTCATTAGTCAACCAGCTCCATTTAGAGTCTTGATTCTGGTTGGTCACTTCTTACTCCATTTTAGATACCCTCTGGCTCCTATTGGACCCCTCGAACTGTCCTGGTCCAAAATGGAGGGGCACAACACACAGAGTCCCAGCTGCAACAAAAACAGGTTAAACAGATTGCATTTTCACTATTACTCTAAATAACCCAGGCAAACAGCCACATCTTTCGAGTTGGCTCCCCTTGCGCTTTCAGTGATGGCAAAGCGGGGCAATTACCTTACAGCTCGAGAGGGACTCGCGCAGGAAAACACACAGTCCCCCTCATAAGCAATGATTATGCCTGCAAGCAGACGGCTCTTAAAGAGACAGTATGTGGAGGCTCTAGAAGCACTCACAGAGCCATTCAAATGGCTTAAGCGCCGAACGCCAACCACCAGGGGGGAAACACTTAGGCCGCTCCTAGATGGCTGTTAGGAACCCCCATTTGTAGGGGCGTTACATAGGCCTATCTCCCTGCTCTGTACCCTGGCAGAAATCCAGGAAAGGCTTGTCTACAGGCAAATCCAGACTACTTAGAGTCTCACCAGCTTCTTGCACCCTCCCAGCATGGTTTCAGAACAAAACACGGCACAGACACTGCCCTGACAAAATTCTCGGCAGACGTGCTCAGAGCCATGGACAAAGGGATTCCAATGGGAGTGGTCTTCATTGACCTTTCCAAGGCCTTCGACCTTGCTGACCATACATTTCTGCTGTCTAAGCTGGGTAATCTAGGCCTCGAACCCCATGCTCTCAAGTGGCTTGAGAGCTACTTAGCCAGTCATACACAGAGGGTTATGTGGAAGAGTGCTATATCTGACCCACCTCCACTAAAAGAGGGGGTACCACAAAGGTCTATACTTGGCCCCCCTCCTCTTCTCCCTGTTCACAAATGATTTAAATGGCCACTTTGTGGTAGCACTGTTGTCCAGTATGCTGACGACACCGTCATATACCGATCTCTAGACAACTTGACAGACCTCAGCCCCCTCCTCCAAGCTGACTTAACATCACTGGAGTCCTGGCTAAAAGAGAACAGAATGGTCCTCAGCACTGGCAAAATCAAGGCCATGCTGTTTGGAACCAGATCCCTCGGACAAGACAGAACCCAATTCTTGCAATTCTGCTCACTCTCAGGCAACCGTATAGAAGTTGTGTCCTCCCTAAAATATCTAGGCCTTACACTGGACCAAGGTCTTACCTTCAAGAATCATGTTGACCAAGTGACTAAGACCATCCACAGCAAACTTGACATCCTATTCCACTTAAATGACCAGCTTATCCCCGAAGCCAGGATCTCTATTGCCTCCAGCGTCCTCCTCCCCACACTGACCTATGCCGCCCCAGTCATGCAGGGCATGGCAAAGCTTGAGGTCAATAGACTGCAGGTCGTATATGTAACCCCCCTGCAAATGGGGGTTCCCAAAAGACTTCCAGGAGCTTGCTTGAATGCTCCAAGCCTGAATGGTGTTTGGCATTTAAGCCATTTATCAGTGAGTGTTTTTAGAGCCTCTGGTACTGTCTCTTTAAGAGCTGTCTGCTTGCAGACATAATTAGTTTATATGGGGGGACTGTGTGCTTCTCTGAGTACCACTCGAGCTGCTGCCAATTCACTTCATTTTTGCAGTCACTAGGAGTGCAAAGGGAACCTATCTGGAAGATGTAACTGTTTGCCAGAAATTATTTAGAGTAATAATGAAATTACAGTTTGTCTAACCTGCTTTCTTTGCAGTCAGAACTGTGTCTGCTAGTTCCCATTCTAGTTTTGAACTGCTGAACTGGACCAATCAGTGTGGGTAAGCTAGCTCTAAAATGGTGCCTTGGACGAATCAGAACTTGGACTCATAATCTGAGCCAGCCACAAGAGGATTGTATGGGCAGTGACTCTGGGAGATGTAGTTTGACTTCAGTGCCTTTTTGGACCAACAGCAGCAGTCTATTGTGAGTGACAGCCAATCCAGTCAAGAACTGGGAGGAACTCAAAGGAAGTGCCTGTTTTGTCGGTTGGAGTTTCAGTTGAACTTTGGCAGGAAGAAGGAAGGAGCCCTGTGCTTTTTCAGTGTGCAGTTTTAGTCAAAAACGTGTGTAAGGCCCAGAGTTCCGGTCTGCAGCTTGTGTAACAGCTTGTTAGGACTGAATCCGTCCTGTGAAAAGAATCAAAGGATCTCTGAAGAGTAGAAACCAGGCTCACCCTGTAGAAGACTGGAGGAATTGCTGAAAATTGCATTCGGTCTGTCAGGAACTGAATCTGCTGTGTGTTCTCCGGTATTGTGCAGTAATTGCGATCGGGATACAGATGCAGCCTGCCTGGTATAGTGCTTTCTTTATATGGATGTGTGAAGAGGTTTGTGTACCTCAAGTGAGCCCTGCTGACATTGAAGGACCCTATCTTATTTGGAGGTCGGAGTACTAATTCAGGGTCGCTCCCTGTTGAATTGCCACATTAAATCCAAATGGAATTACTGTACTGCTGACTGTTTAATTCTCCTTTTTCTGTGTGAAAGGGCCCCTACCAGCTGCCACGGTTTGGACTAGCCACTAGGGCTTGGGTACCTAGGGACAGTAACTGATAGGGATAGGCCTGTGCACAGAGCCATAGGTAGATTATTAGAGTGATAAGCTAATTAACCTGATTTCCCCTGTCCTTGTTATATCCCCTAAATAAATCAGAGCTGCTTGTTTCAGCAAAGTTATACTGCCTGAGGTATTGTCTATGTTAAAGTACTGTACTGTGATTGTTGCACTGTATCTCATTTCACAGGAGGTCCCAGTGCCGGAACGAGTCCTGGGGGTAAGTGTATACTGTGAAGGTAATTCTGATATATTGTGTGGGCCACTAGTGGGAAGAAAGGGGGGTTGCAGTGTCCCAGAGGGCTGTGACCAAGTTAGTTTAACTATTGCAAACCCTGACCTCTGGGTGGAGGCACCCGCCATTGGATCCAGGCCCCTCAACCTGTTAGTGGCAAGTCAGGCAGGGGTAGTAGCCCCTGGGATAGCGCCATCTAGGGGTTACATATATAACAAGGTGGCTCACTTTGCCACAAAGGCTCACTCCAGAAGTCACCACTGTGACACCTTAGCACTACTAAATTGGCCCTCACTGGATGCTTGCCTCCAGTACCCTTTGCTCTGCCTTGCATACAAGCTACTTAGCCCTTCCCCTCCACTCAGCCTCACTGGACTCATTGCCTCTAAGCACAATCCTCAGAACCTCAAGACCTCAGGCTGAACTCTTCTTGAAGTACCTAGAGTGAGGACCAAGGTGGGTGGCAAGTCCTATTCCTACACCACCCCATTTCTGTGGAACAAACTTCCACCTTCGGTACAGGGAGCCCCTTCAATTAAGACTGTCCACACAAAGCTCAAGGCCCATATGCTAGAAGTCAGCACATGCCACTGCCACGGCATCTGATATCTCCCCACCCCATCACTCCCAAACTAAATACCAGACAACCTTACCCAAGCTTGTCTCTCCTCATCGCTGTTCCTACTATTTCTTCCTTTGCGCTCTTTACTCCAATAATGTGGATACATCTACTATTTACTTTATATAATTCTGAATGCCTTTGAAACTTGTGATAATTTACTGCCTTGTAAACTGTGATGAATCTCTATCTCTGCATATCTTACTATGTAATGAAATCCCGGTTCACCCCTGAAAGAGGGACCTCTGGGGCTTAGTGGGCCTGCCGGGTCACCAAAATTTAATAATAAATAAATAAATAAAATAAATAAATGGTGGGAAGGTGGTAGGAGAAAACAGATTGTCTAACAGCTAATTTGGAATAAGGAATGGTAAAGTATAGGAATCCCTAGAGCAAAGCGGATAGGAGGCAAAAAGATTTATGTAGGGAAGAGAGGAAAGGTAAGGAGGAAGAGATGAGTGCTGGTATTCCGAGATGAAGGAGGTACAGTGAGTGAGTTGGCGGGAAGTGAGGGGGAGGAATCAAGATGCTGGTATAAAGGGAGTAGTGATAGGTATGCTAAAGAGAATTGACAGCAAAGTGGCAGAAGGCATTGCATAAAGTGACAAAGTCTAACTGCTAGACTGCATCAGATACTATAGCACCTGGTAAGATGTCTTTGTAATGTGCTGTACATACATGCCTAGCTAACATCCTGTATAGGCCTTGCATAGGCACGCCACCTCATCTGTATCTCTTATATGTGGTTCAAACAATGAAAATATACCTGTTATAAATCCAAAACCACTGTAACATGTTGTAAGTATCTGTAACTGTAAATTCCCTCTCTGTTATATACTATGTATTATGACGTGGTAACTTTTTGTATGTATCTGAAATTGATTATTCTTACTGTACTGTATGTTATGTATGTCATGTATGATGTGATATGACATGGAGCCTTTGGAAATGAATCTACGACTCAAAGGATTGTAATTCCAATATCTTTCAAATAAATAAATAAACATCCAGTCTGGCAAGAGAGGAGGACTGGGCGGAGTCATAGACCAGATCTGCAGAGTCTAACACTGGATTGGAAGCACCATCTTGGTAGCAGCTGCATGGTAGACTGGGAGTGAAAGGTGATCCTTGTTGCAGTAGAGGGCACAAAGCCTGGGGTGGAGCTTTCTATGGAGGGCATCAGTTGATCTGTTATATTTACCTTGGATAGGCTAACTGAGATGAATCCTTTTGTTTATAGTTGAATTCTGCTTCTATACAATATTAAAACTGTAAAACAATAAAATGTACTCAAAGCTTCATGTAATTGGAACATTTCTGGAACATTCATTGGACCAGCAAAAGGTACTGTACTATTCAGCTGGTCAGTTTTCTCTGGACCTGTACAGCTATGGACATTATTTATTACAAGACACAGTGAAATGCCTGTGAACACTTTATTGTATTTATTTTTTATTGTTTTATTTTATTGTTTTTTAAGACACTACCAATAGTATAACAGAAAATACAGGTGCAGTAGCATGCTTACCACTTGTATCCCCTCCCCGTATATATATCCCCTGTATATATCTTTTTTTTTTGTTCCAGTTCCCCCCAATCCTCAGACCAGCCCTGCCTGCCATCCCCCCATACCTAGACTTGCTCCCCTGGGTGGGGCCACCGAGAGGGCTCCCCCTCCTAATGGACATTGTTGGCAAGCCCAGGCTTACCCCTCCGGGTCAGGACCACAGGGGCAGGACCCCCACCAGCAGACATTGAAGGCAATGGAGATGGCAGCAGAAGAGCAGGTCATCATGCTGGGAGCTGGCTTTTTTCTGATGCTTGCTCCCTTGGGGCGGAGACATGCAATGATGTCCAGTGTCTGCCCTGCCCCCCTAACATGACAGCGCCAGTCACAGTGGTACCCCAGCCTTTGCCAGGGGTCCGTAAAGCACCAGACACTCTTCCCTCCCTCCCCCAGAGAAGGAAAGCAGACTCCAGGAGTTTGATCCTTCTCCCCTGGCTAGCCCTCCGACTCCCAGGTCCATTCTGGAACCCGGATTGTTAGTGTTGCAAGCGGAAATCCAACCTCTGTGCCGGAGGGCCAGCATTTGTATATATATTTTAAAGGTAACTGAACACATACTGCATTGCTTCACCTGAGATGTAGTGTAACCTATCTGTAGCCTTCTTCAGGATCAAATATGTGATGCACTAACCTGTTTGTGTCTTCCCTGCTTGAGGCCAAAGTTGATGTGGCCCAGAGCAAAGCGAAATTTGCTTTATGAGTACTTGTTACTATGGCATAACATATAAAAGAGAATTTGATGCTCGGACAATGACTCAAAAACCTTGAAAACACTGCCAGAGCAAATAGCATTTGAGTAGTCAGACTCCTTGAGGGAGCAGAAGGACCTGACCCTTAGCGGAGCCACCCTCGGAACATGCCAGCATTACAGCACCATGCCATTAGGTCACCAGTTGGAAATGTCACAGACCACTGTTTTTGCCGGGGGCTGCACCCCCTCAACCCCCACCTTATGGGGCTGTGCCCCCCACCCCACCCCTAACTATTCATACCAACTCCAGGGGAGGCAGACCTCGGGGAGGGTGCAGCAAATCCCAATTTTGGCACCCTAATGGCTTGGTGCCCTAATGCCGGTGCCCAGAATGCCTGTAGTGACCCTAAACCCTCCTTTGTGACCTGGCTCACTCATCTGCTGTGTTTATACTTCACAATTATCCTGAGAGCTTATCATATAATGCCAAGGAAAGTAGCTGGTACAGAACTTTTGGTCAGTATTTAGCTACTTGTTCTGGGTATCACTAGGGAGCAGGACTCAGTTCTGTAGACAGCAAAGCAAGCAGGGGCACTCCAGCAGGGAGAGCAGTGAGTCCTGCCTGGGATGTGTATAGCCACAGAAGACTGTACTTAGCACCAGGAGAACTAGAAACATCTGATCAGATCATATAAAAACTTCAACATGCACTGCAGGCTATTGAATCTCCCACTGCTGCTGCCCTCCTCTGAGGTCAGCTGCAGGGGACTCTGGGATTAACAGAGGCTATGAGGGTGTAAAACTAAGGCAGAATAAAAGATCCCTGCCATCAACATGATAGCACAAGCAGCCTGAATAGGGTATATACTTGGCAACAGGGTATATCCCTGGTAGGAGAGCAGGAGCTGGAGATTAAAATGTATATTGAGCACAAAAAAAAAATAAAGAACACTACCAGACTACAGTAGATACAAGTAATTTTGTTTAGGGGAGCACATGAATATCTGCTAATTAAATAGCTGGGAAGACAACATGACCTAGTGGTTAGAGCACTGAAAAATAAAACATTTGATGACAGGGTTGACTCCCACCACAGCCGCTGCCACAGTGTATACCCACATAAGTCATTTGACATTCCATACATTTCAGTCCTCCCAGCTGAAAAACTGTACGGAATCAGGTGCTCACTGGAAAGGGAATTTGCTTTTCAGTGGAGTCATCCAAAGTAACTGAATCACAATATGTTAACAAAATAGTTAATATGAATTCACCCACAATAAAAATAAATTAATAAATAAATTCTGGCAGCACAATATTTTCAAAATAATCTTAAATTGTTTATCTAAGTATCATTTTATTGACATATCTCATACAATTAGTATCTTGCTTGCTCTACCACATACTGAAGGTATAGTAGGAATATTTCTAAGCTCCATGCTGATAACCAGTTAAACAACAGTTGTCATTGATTAAGTGAAGTCGCGTAACTTTCATTCTTAAGTGCCCTTTTCTCAAGTCTTGTTTTATTGAGGTGACTCCAAGAGCTAGGAAGCAGTGATTTCCAAGGTCTTTAGTATTTATTTCCATGCTGTTAAATCAAGCAACAAAGGTGTCTTATTCTGAAAATGACTGCGCTACCATGGAGCTGACTCTGCAAGTCTCCAAACTTTGGGGATCAGACTATGTTACATATACAAGACCAGACAAAAAGTATGTTAACTGTAAATACCAAGTATGTATTACATTATTCAGTCTTACTGTTTGGATACATCTTTGTGTCTTCTGAAGTCTTTGTATCTATTCAGAAGTTATACATATTATTATTTCTAATGTATGATGTGTTTAAAGTATTCTTCCTCTGTACCCAAGATTTTCTTTTCATATTATTAATTAAAAAAAAAGTATATCTTAACATAAGTATTTTTTGAAACTATAGTTTACATAAATTGCACATTACTCTGATTACTTTTCCTTCTGTGTGTTAAACCTATTTTAATACATCAAAAGTGCTCATGCTGTATAGGCATACACTCCTTCATTAAAACATTTTTTGTGAAAACATAATGATTTTATTCATTTTCAATGCACCGAGGGGATCATGGCAAAAAATAGCAACAAACTAAAAAGGAGGCATGCAAGCTTCATTACACTGCCTCTGTTCAGTTGCTATGCAATGATTGCCTTTCTGCAAAGAACTTTGGCTTTTTTTTGCTTACAAACATTCTCATTCAGGACTGGACAGAATCTTCTCAGATTAGGTGCTTTAAGAGCAAGGAAGTATCAGCCCATGAGCGATGTCCTAGAAAACAAAAAAACCCGACTTGCTACACTTTTGTCATTTTTTGCTGCTAGTGTACAACTTATGCAAGAAAACAACAAAAGAACATTTCATACTGATTCAGAGTAGTGGCGCAACAGTCAGGCCCCCCAGCCTAAAATAAGAAAAGTTTCTGGGAGCGACTGTGGGTAATTCTTCTTCTGCTACCATCACGTCTGTCTTTTACAACAGCTAGCACCAGGTTTCCTGGCCTACTGCTGTTTCTCTGTTGTATTTCACAATAGATCGGTGCATGTCCAAAGTGGCTGAAATGGACCGCCACCTGCCTCTTTTTGCAGTTTCTATTTAGCAATTAGTGTATGTGGCTAAAATGGTTAAAATTTCAGACTATCTTTGTTTATGGCCTTTTGTACAAGATGGTTGATCAGTAGTTGTTCTGAAGAAGAAGCACTTACCCAGACACCATTATCACGTTCCTTTTCAGCTGGTCATGTAAATAAACAGAGCAAATGTGTTATATTAACTGTACACTGGAATGCAAGATAAAGTTATGACGTTTGACTAGAGGTCTTCTTCAAGAATGATCTAGAAAAGAAAAGTAATTCTTTGCAGATTCCTCCATTTTTTTCCCAAAAAAATCAAACAAACAAAAGAAATAAATTTAGTATGAATAGAAAAGTATTCTATTTGTTGAATAATTCATAGTATACAGCTGTTGGTTAATTTTTTTAAACAACTACAGAAAAAAGTAATGACCTTCTACTGATACCAGTAGAAGTGGTTTACTACTGCATTGTCTATCAAATCAAATCAAATCAATCTTTATTTTTAAAAAGCGCCTTTCCAAAACCAAAGCACTTGTACATAAAACTATAAAAATAAACATCTTAGGACAATCAACTCCCAACCAGACCAAATATAAATCAGTGATAAACTAAAATCATACAGTAGGAATAAACTCATGTACCAGAATCTAGGAACGCTAGGCTAAATAAATGTGTTTTTAAGGCTATTTTAAAACTCTGGATGGTCAGGCACTCTCAAACCCGATGAGGTAGAGAATTCCACAGGGTAGGGGCTGCAAAAGCAAAAGACCAAGCCCCAGATGTCTTTAAATGCACCCTGGGAATCTCCAGCAATCCCTCGTCGGTGGAGCAAAGTGGGCGGAGGGTGCAGTAAGAGTGAAGGAGACCTTGCAGGTAGCTGGGTCACTGTTCATGTAGGGCTTTATAGGTCAGTAACCCAACCTTGAAGGTCATCTGCCACTGTACTGGCAGCCAGTGCAGTCTGTGCAGCACAGGCGTAATATGACTGGTCCTAGAAGTACCAGTCAAAAACCTGGCCACAGCATTCTGCACTAGCTGCAAGCGGTGGATATCAACCCCTGGTAGCCCTAGGTAAAGAGCATTGCAGTAGTCAAGGCAGGAGGTCATGAAAGCATGGCCCAACATTGGAAGATCATCAGTAGGAACCAGATGCTTTACCCGGCGATATTCCTCAGATGGAAAAATGAGGTCTTAACGATGGCCAACACCTGAGATCTAAGGGCCAAGCCACTGTCAAAAATAATGCCCAGGTTCCACACCTGATCTGAGGCAGTCAGCTGAACACCCCTGAGCCAAAGTCCAGAGGGCTGCCCTGCCGACAAACCCTTCTCTCAATGACCTGGGTCCACAACCAGCACCTCAGTCTTCGCTGGGTTCAACTGCAGCCAGATGGCAGTCATCCAGTCCCAGATCTTGGACAGACAGCTGTTAAAAAGTGAGAGTAAACCATCTTGCCCAGGCACAAAGGACATGTACAGCTGAGTCTAGGATCCATGATGTTGCTTCAACAATTTTTTTGCAAAATAGTGTTACCCCAACACCACTACATCGACTGCAATTGCAGTCAGGATGGTGCTGGCATGCTAAATCTCTGTTTTGTGGAGGGCTGTGCCCCCTGCACCCCCCTCCTTAGGATTCTCAACTCCAAGATTGAGCTGAGCCGGTGATGGGGTGCAGAACCTTGGCTAAGGGTGCCGGGGTTCCAGGTGGACTTTACAGCAACGTGGCGATGTTGTCGGTATTGACCACGTCACTGTAAAGTTGTCACTGTAGTGATGGTATACCAATTGTCTATAGTGATGAAATTCAAAATTCACTTACATAAGAGAAAGTGACAGTTCTAACCCCAGGAATTTGTTGGTATGTATTTACAAAGTGCAATCAGTCCATGGGATTGAGCTGTCCTGGAGACAGACCTTATGCAAATTTTGGAACTTTAGAATTAGTATAAAGTTTAAACTCTGCTCTGTGGTTATGCTCTCCCAGGGGTCCTAACATCAGATTTATTTCTCCACTGAAGAGGGCAGTCACTCGAAGTACAGTTCCACTCTTCTGGCTGGTCTACAGTATTCATTATTTTAGTTATTTCTCAAAACTCTGCATTAGGATGTATATGAAAAAAATTAGCAGTTTCTCCACTTCCGGATCAGTTCCCAAGAACTGGAAAAGGGCACTAGACAGCCCGCCTCCTGCCTTTAGGGAACCACTATTACTTTTGTAACCCCCACCAGCCACTTGTTTAACTAGTAAGCATACCTTCCATACTTTTTCTGTCTAGGGTAAAAGAGAGGGGTGGGGGTACAAAGCAATATAAACACAAAGTGTGTACAAGACACAAACAAACCTTTACCAAACCCAGGTCCTGAGGAGAGAACTTTTGCTAAGGGCTATGCTAGGTTTGCACTTCCGAAGGAGTACTCAGTAAATCCACACAGGAAACAGTAACTAGATTGTCCATACCATGTTGAAATTCTAGAGTGTGACTTTATTCCAAACAGTTGGTACACAAAAGCAAAGATGGACCCCCAAGGGTTTTCACTTTGTGGCACAAGGCAATGCAGAACACAACATCTGTAGAAAACAGAAACTCAAACTTCCCATATAGCATAGAATTAGACATCTGGAAATGTGGTACTGGCCACAATGAAACACACAATTTCTTCTTCTAGTGACACTAGGCCATGTCTTAGAACACATTCCTATAAGGCATAGGCTTTTAAAGTAGAAAATGTGACATCTTGCCACGATGGAGCACACAGGTGCTTAAGACTAGCAAAACCCACATCCAGGGGTGAACTTCATCTTCTGGCATTGGCCAAATGACCTGAAAAACAGGTGCTCATACAGAACCCAAAGTGCTGAACTGGTCACTTCAGATGGGGGGCTGCCCACCTTTTGCTTCCTCATCCATACCCAGCCATTCTTTTTGAGTTACACCTCAACAGATAATAAACAGTAGACCTACGCTTCTTCAGAATGTTTGGCACATTCAGCATTAGGAAACACTGCAAAGGAGTGTAAAATTAAAGTTCTGTACAAAGTGCTAAGTCACACCTGGGACTCCACTATTGTCAGCCAACTTTGAGAAAACTGCTTGAGAACAGTCTCAATACAGAACTGGATGAATAGATCCCTTTATCAGAGTAACACCCGAAAGAAAACAAAGCAGGTACATCTCTCCTGGGAACTCACAGACAGAATTTACTCACAGATTGTACACAAAGGCAGCTTCAAATGTCCTGGATCAAACAGGGGATTGCCCCTCAGATCCCTCGGCAGTCCTCCTCATCCCACTGGGGATGAGGACATCAGGAACTCCAGAAGACAGTATACACCACTTCAACAAGCAAGTAAAAGATTCTCAGACTAGGGTGAGAAAAAGTAGGCTCTCCTCAGAGCCCACACAGCAGCTCTTCACTCCTCCAACTGCTCCCACTGAAGACAGAACTAAGACTCCTGAAAATTCTAAAAGTCCTCCACTCACAGCAAGCTATGTGGTGTATGATGCTGTAAGAGTTCTAAATGACATCACCTTTCTGCTCTCAACTGATACCAAGCAAGCAGACCTAACAGATAAAAATCTATTTAACTAGTTATTCACCAGCTGCCTTCCCTACCTAACACTAACACTGATGGGATTCTAGTAACCCCAGGGAACAGGGGGTTACACTCACACCTAGCCAGGTAAATGACTGTCCGCAGTCATTTCTCTACCCAGCACCAGGCCATCCTACCCTCTGTGTTACCTACAGGGAGGTAGCACTACTTCTCCCCTACCATGTGTCAGGCACAGGCAGGCAACACTAAAGGCCCAGAGGCCTGCTGATGAAATTTCAGCCCCTATCCTATGATCTATCCATGGAAAATCAGTGGCTCCAAGAAAACTGCCTGAAGTATGCCCTAATAGACCAGAACTGTGGCCCCTACTCCAGGTCAGGACCACAGCCTGTCTATCCCCCTAGTCCTCTAGACAAAATCTATCTGACCAGGCTGCCACTCGGGGAACCTCCCCCCAAGCCCAGGGTACCTGCAAACAAAACAACAAAGAAACAACACATTACATTGTATTACATTCCCCACAATCTTTCTCCACACTTCACACCTGTGAAGGAAAAACCTTTTAACACCCTGTTAACCACAACAATCCTAAAACTCTAGGAGAAAAAAAGAGAAACTCGGCTGATCTCCCATATCCTCTTCTTTTCTTTGCCAGGAACACCTGTAAAAGAAGAAAAAACAAAACACCACATTCTGCATATCACACAGTGTCTAAACCTCCACCTGAACACTGCAGAATCCCAAAAATGTTTTTCTAGAAAAGTACAAAAGTAAAAAAATGGAAAACAGACATTTATACAACACATTTTGAGGGATGGAATTCCCTAAATGTTCCAAACTAGTGACAGAATGTTGTTGACTGAGGGCAAGGTTCATAAAAGAGTCTCTCCTGGGCCACAGCCCACTGAAGAACAGTCCTGAAACAGGGCAGGGCCTGCAAAGTACTGCAATCCATGGAGAGAGTCTTTGAGGACAGTTCAAACAGTTTGTGGTAGTCTGTCAATGTAAGGTGTGTTGTGCAGAGTCAGTAAAACATAAAAAAATAGATCTTACCAGTTCCTCGAAGACCAAAAACAAAGGATCACCTTACTTCTCCATGCTGAGGACTCTACCCCTCTGGCGGCATCTTTGGATACAGCTGGTATATGTCCTCTGGAAGACCAGGCGATGGAACAGGAAAACAACTGGGATGATGTCATCTGAGAAACCAGGCGATGAAACAGGAAAACAGCTGGGTTAATGCCATCTGGAAGGCCAGGCGATGGAAATGGGAAAACACTGCAGGGATGATGAATCTGGACATACCTGAAGAATCCTGGAACACCAGTAGAGCTGCATCTTCCTCCTTGGATACTGCTGCTGCTGGATGACAGACACTGCACTGCCACTGCTTTGCTTCCCTCTGGGCATGCTGGGCATATTCGCAGTGAGTGGCACTATTAAGGGTAATACCATTCGGGGTGAGATGCAAGAACTATGACACCATCTGGGAGTTCAAAGTTGATGCTGTAGAATGTTTCATTCCCTGCCTTGTCCACAATTTGTACAGTGTCCATAAACAAAGTTCTGCCCAATTTCCAGAATTTCAGCCGATCATTTATGACTCTGTTTCTGACACATGTTGCTGCACCTGGATGCAAATTCCTGCTTACCTCTTCCAATAACCAGGACTTCCTGTTCTGTTCAATTTCCTCCCAAACTCTATGAGGAAAGGTAGAAAAGGACCTCCTACATTTGGCATCAGCCCTCCTATGTACTAGTCTCTCCTCCTTACTAATTTTCACAAGTGTGCGGTCCTTGGCTCTGCTTGGGGGTGGCCAGTCCTGGTTAAGCCAGTGCCGCATACTTAACTAACTAAAGAACTTGTCCCTGACCATCTCTGTAGCCAGGGTACTGGAGCCTTCTTCTTTCTCTGGCTCCACTGAGGCAAGAGCTTGAGGTGACTCACAAGGACCCTCAGCACGAAGATACATATCTTCATCCTCCTCTTCCTCACTCAGGACCTGAGCCCAGGAGTGAGCAGATGTTCTCACTCCCGAGACAGTCCACTCCTCACTGAGCATGGAGGTGGACACCTCCCAGTTCAATGTCTCTTGCAGTTCATCCTCCCCTATTAGGCTAGGACTAGGACCCTCACTCCATGGGTCCATGGATCCTTCCATTGCACTGTTCATCTGGGACACAGGTGTGGAAACATCTCTTTGTGTCTGCCCTTGCAGTAGATCCATAATCTCTCCTTCTATGGGGCCTTTCCCAACAGGTTCAACCTGGTGTTGCATGCTGCTACTTGCAGGGTTTCCTACTTTGGTCCAAGTGGGAGCCAATCGAATTTTTGATGCACTCTCTGCGTTGCACTGGCGCTGCACCCCTGCTTATACCATACTTCACAAGGCAATCCGAACAGTGGGGTACCAGAAACACATCCCTTCCTGCCCTCAGGCACATAATGCATAGTCTCACTGGATAACTAGGGATTGCTACACCTGGAGGCAACCCTTCACCATAGAAAGTTCTCTCTATTTCTCTTAGTGTCGCAACCTCCTCTGTGATCATAGCTCTGGCATGATCCAGATAACGAGAAGTTCCCAAAGCCACGTCTGCACTCAAAACAGATAAAAGTTTGCTGTTATTAAATTTTCACTAGTCCCATTACAGTCTCACAAAATGTCTCCCTGCTGCTGTGTTTACATTACTAACCCCGCCCTGTAATGGCGGCGGTAGTTCTCATCATGAATCAAATCTGTTTCTGACTCAAAATGGTGTTTCCGACCTTTCTGGCTACTGACGTTTGCTCAAAACTGTAGTCGACTGCACTGCTTGTATCTCTCTCAGCACATTCATATGATTTTACAGGACTTTGCGATCAGCATACGAATCAAAACTATTTACACATGCTCACAGTCACTTGCAAGCCACAGTATTTCCATCACACAGGATTGCCTGTTTGCTACAGCCTAATATACAACATACAGTCTCTCACTTGCTTAGGAACATTTTACTGTTGCTGAACCCATTATAAATGCTCACAGTCTATGCTCAGAATTTTTGTTTGTTGTGTCGTCACTTACAACTCACAGTCCTTCTGTACAAACAATCTCACTGCTTGCACACAGATTCAGCTGGCTTGAAAATCACAACACAGTCTGATGTTCAAAAGTTTGGATTGTACTCACTGAAATCAGTAGCTGGTTTTCTCCAGTGGAGATTTTTGGCCTGGTGCCGATCCTGGAAGGCCTCTGGGGTGAAACAGGCTGGCAATCCCACCGATCATCACCATGAATGCCACACTCGCTTTCAAGTCAGTCGGATAACGGGTTGAGCCAGAATTTACAAAGGAGAAGTCTGTTTTTCACAGATTAGAATGTTCACAAGCCCCTCAATGATTGATCCTGGTCTGACAAGCTTTCATGCCACTCTCTCTCTCTCTCTCTCCCCTCTTTGAACACTCAGCTGCACACAGAAGCTGGCTAGGGGGCAGGACTGATTAGAGTCACACCAATCACTCGGCACCATGCAAATGAGCCTGTCTTTCTCTCCTCCTCGCTCTTCCTTCACGATGATCATCGAACAGGGCAAATTTAAACTGCAAACTGTAACTTTTTTTCTTGGCTGCAACTTCAGCAGCGGGAGCGCCGTTTTGACCATTTTCTCCACAGCTTTTGGCAATTTCTCTAGCAACTCCCCCAACTTGCACACAAAACACATGAAACATTCAGTGCACATTTCTCTCTTTGTTTCCTAAAGTCCACACTACTTTTGGCAATGAAGTGCAGATAAAAATGTTCTGTAAAACATTCTAGATGTAGAGACAAGGACATACACTTTCTGGGACAGATATTCCAAAGGGTTGTGCCATGCGCAATAGGGTTGCGCATGCGCAAGTCCGAAAGTGCGTCATTCTGCGATATTCAGCAGGAGGCAGTTGCGCCACCGAAAACATGCTGAGCAACAGCGCAATGCAAATGAAGGCATGTGCAACCGAAGGGGGTGGATCCATGCATAAAGAGCGCAATGCGATATTCAAAGACTTGCGCAATGCGCAACAGCGGAACAGCCGGAAGTTGCGCCCCAGCAGAAATGAGCCAGAATAAAAAGGCTCAAGGAAGAGGTGCAAGAACGCTACAGGTATGCCAATTGGGGAAGAAAGAGAGAGAAAGACAGACAGTGACAGGCCAGGGCAGGCAAGGGAAGCAGTGTGGGCCATAGGCTGCAAAGGCCAGTGGGGGGTGCCCGGTGCAGTGGAAGTAGCAGTCAGGACAGCGGGGTAACAGAGCAACATCGGCGGAGGGGTCACAAGCCAGGGAGATGGACAGTGGCAGCTTCCACATGGAAGCTGTAATAAGGGGTGAGAATGCAAGGTGCAGGGGGACGTGGCCGTGGATGGGCCCGTCGGCGGTACGCCCCCAACAGGCAGTACCGTGCCCGCATCAGCTTTGAGCTGTACACAGATGTAGAGATCGTGGGCCGGTACCGCCTGAACAGTGCAATACTGAGGCGGCTCTGTGAGCTGTGCAGTGATGTGATGCAGGCACCCTCATGACGGAGTCACGCTCTGTCAGTGGAGACCAAGGTGACAGCCTGCATGTGCCTGCTCACCACAGGCACCTTCCAGAGGCCAACAGGGGACACCACAGGCATCACACAGTCAGCCACATCACGCATCCTCACCCAATTCCTCAGCGCACTGCTGCCACATGCTGCGGAGCACATCCATTTCCCCAGCACTGCGGCAGAGCGTACAGCAAACATGCAGGAGTTCCACAGGGTAGCACGTATGCCTGGCGTGCTAGGGGCCATAGACTGCACCCATGTGGCCATTTGCATGCCCACCTGGCCCCGATGGGGCCGCATATAGGAACAGAAAGGGCTTCTCCAGTGTCAACTGCCAGGTGGTGTGTGATGCCACTGGGCGTATAATCAATGTCTGTGCCACACACCCTGGTGGAGCACATGATACCTTCATACGGCATCAGTCAGCACTGTGCCATCGATTCGAGAGTGGGGACATCCCCACAGGCCATCTAGTGGGTGAGTACGCATGTAGGAAATGCAAACTCGGGGCAAGGGTGGGAATGCCACAGGTGCCATGGTAGTGGCACACAGGGATATGGGCAATATGGACCTGAACATGATACTGATCTCCACTATCTCCACACATGTGACAGCGGATACCCACTCCGTTCCTGGCTGCTCACACCGTACTGGCGCCCCATGACCCCATCGCAGCAACGCTATAATGAGGCACATGCCACCACATGCAACATCATTGAGCGGGTGTTTGGGATGCTCAAGGCATGCTTCCGATGCCTAGACACCTCCGGCGGTGCCCTACAGTACAGCACCTCAAAGGCCTGTGGGATATTCCTGGCCTGTTGTACCCTGCACAACATGGCCAAAGACTGTGGGATAGCCCTACAGGTTGAAGAGGGGGACAGCGAGGGGGACGCCAGAGGCGCTGGTGTTGATGGTGATGAGCAGCCCCCCCTTGGATGGCAGGACCCCCGACTGATCCGGCAGGCCCAGCTGCACCGGGACACCATCACGGAGGAGCATTATGCACGACACAGGTAAGTCAAGGGGCCATGTGCAACCAACACTGTGCTGGCACAACCCACAGGCACACAGAGTAACACAACAGGGGTGCATGATGGCAAGGGGAGTGGAAGGGACCAGGCACACAAACACACCATCAGGGAGGGGCGAACAGTCATATGGACACACACACACACACACACACACACACGGCACAAAGCGTACATGGGCAGGTGCACAGCAGAGCAGGAACAGACATGGCAAACACACAGATCCACAGACCACACCACACTGTACTGTCCTGCACGTGTGTCAGATGCTGGGCACCCTTGCACCTTGGTGTACAGTACAATGCAGGCATCATCATGCACACGCACCTGTGGACAGCAGTCGGGATGGTGTGCAGGTGGTCCGTATGTCGGCATGATGTGCAGGGCACCTACCAGTGCACTGCCCACCATGACGCACAGTGCACACAGGGCAGCACCAGACAGGCCCGCGACTGGAGACAGGTCAGTCATGTTGCACCATTCCACGGCCACCATGGATGCGCAGGCCCCGCTGTGACCCAACAGCACTGGCAGGCTGAGCAGGGGCACGTGGTGGCACCGATGGACCACCAGGGGTCCCACTGCGATCGCAACCTTGTCCGCAGTGGGGTCCGTGAGTATGCCAAACATACCTGCACCAGGGTGCTTGGGATGCCCACAGCAGAACCCGCATCAACAGGCTTGGTGTCGCATGACACTGGGAACGGGGAGTGGAGAGTGTACTGTGTGGGGTGCGCAGTACAGGAGCACCTGCTTGTGTGCCCAATGCAGCCACGACAGCGACCAATGCCTGGGTCTGCCTGTCAATAGCGGCGGTCACATCCATCCACATATGGACCATCTCTGCACAGTCCAGAGCACAGTCCCTGCTGTGCCACTCCACAGCCACACACAGTGCCTCCACAGATGTTGCAACCTGCCTTTGCTGCTGTACTGATTCCCGCAGTAGGCGGGTGTGCTCTTCAAATGGGTACTCTGCCACAACAGCATCCTGTCCCCCAGGGTATGGAAGGTCCTGATGCTCAACACCCCTTGAGGGTGGGCGCTGTTCACCAGGACCAGGAATGGGCATATCAAAGGGCAGTGGGCATGTGCCACCACTGGACACTGTACCCCCAGACCTGGTGTGTGACTGCTCCAACCGCTGTGCCCCAGGGACCACTCGTCCCACTGCTGTGGCCGCAACAGTGCCAGACACCTGCACAGCCACCGGTGCTACCCCACCAGTGCTGACAGGCACAGCCTGGGACTGTTCCGACATGCTGGCACACACGTTGGAACCAGCTAGGCCCAAGGGCACGTGCTGGCCTGCTGTGTGTCCATCACGGGACACACACATGTCACTGCCCATTGCAGTCCTTGCATCATCAATGGTGCAGGTACGTGCTACAGCCACAGTCACAGTGTGCTGGCATGCTTGCATGCCAGACTGCTGAGACACAGGCTGTGCACCCCCCACACCCGACTCACTGACACCAGAGTTGGCAGCCCGGTGTGCATGCTGGTGCAGTGCATGCTGGCTGGTGACAGAGGTGGATGGACCCTCCTCCATGTCCAGCAGGTCTTTCTCACTGCCTGGACCCACCACCACCGTCCCCTGAAGATGAACAGGATCTGTAACAGAAAGAGAGGACATGTGAGTGCATGTGAACAACCTTCCCCCCCAACACCACCACCATGTCATACCGTGCAGTGATGGGCTTCCACCTGTCTGGAATCCACCTCCTGGTACGCCCTCAATAGCACTCCGTTGCATTGATGCAGCCAGTCGGTCCTCAGCTGAGGTCAGCTCCACCACCAATGGCTGGCCCCCGTCAGTGCCAGCACATGCCGCCCTGAGGGCTGCCACCTTCTCCTTCACCCTCCTGCGGTCTGTCCCCATCTTCTTTTTGCATTCCTGCATGGAGTGCTGGTGGCTTCCGTGCAGGTTCACTGCCCGAGCTACCCCCTCCCATGCAGCCGCACGGGCCTGAGGGGTGCCCCGCCATCCACTCAGTAGTGCCTCCTCCTCCAGGTAGGCCTGGAAGAGGGCCTCTGTCTCCGCCGTGGTGAAGTTGGGCTTCCTCCTCCGCCCACCATCCTCACCCTCACCTTGGCTCTGCTCGGTCATGGCGATCTGTATGGGTGGAAGTGGACACCTGTCACTGTGCAGTCTACAGTGTTATCCCATGACCATTGTCCAGAACATCCCACAGCATGCAACCCACCTCTCACCTGCAGTAACCGAATCTGGCCAGCGCAGCCCAATGTCGCACATTTATAGCGCAATGCATGCAAATTAGGAGTGGAGCAACTGTAATGAGATGCAAATCACGCCACTGTGCCTTTGAATGGCTGATCAGATGATTTGCATGTGTCGGCTGAATATCGCGCCGTTGCGATTTGCGCAATACGGTTGAGCCAGCTGAGCCAATGGCGCAGATCTGTGACTGTGTGGTACACTGCATTGCGCATGCCCAGGTAGCTTACGCAGGCGTCTGCTGTGCTGATTACGTGCTGTGCGCGATCGGCAATTCAGGCCATGGCCACCATTGTGCCAGTGGCGCTACAGCACTGGGCACCATATGGCGCTGTGGCACTACTGCGCAATAGTCCACTGTGGCACTGGCACGCAGGTGACTGGTCGCGCAGGATGCGTAGAAGTCAGATGGCGCTATGCGTGGCCTTGCATCATAGACCCCGACCTGGTGTCCGCACCTTGCCCCTGGCGCTGTTCGGCGCTGCCGTGTGTACGGCTCTATTGGCGCTGTTTGGTGACAGCGCTATGTGAACTGGACGGCGCTTGCACGTAACAGTGCGATTGGAACCTATGGTGGTCTATTGTGCAACATTTCCACTTGGGGTTGCCGCACTGCGGGGCACCATATTGCCTGCTGTACGACCCCAAATATGGCACGCAGGAGAGCTCCCCAATGGAGCCAGGTGGAGGTGGCCAACCTGGTGGCCCTGGTTGAGCCCCACTTTGAGGCACTGTACGGGGATGAGCCCCTCACCATGGCCCTCACCCAGGTGTGGCTGCAGGTGGCCACTGACCTGGTGAGGGTCACAGGGCGGTGCCGGTCTGCGGAGCAGTGCAGACACAGGTTTAGTGACCTCCACAGGAGGGAGCCAGACGTGCTGCGACGCCTCAGGTCACGTGCCACGAAAGGCATTGTGCCTACGCCAGGTGGGTGTACCATCTATGCACCTGTATTCTCCATAGGGGTGTGACTGTGTTTTGGTGGTGGTGCATGGGGGATGGCTCTGCCATGGTTGGCTGTGTCAGTGTGTGCAGGTGTGAGATGCATGGGTCTGGCTGTGTGGGCAGGCACACTCACTGGGGCAGGGGGCAGTCTGCTTTGGGGTCACACTGATGTTTTTCTCAACATTTGTCACCCACAGGCCTGGCAGAGAGGATGCAGGCACAGGCTGAGGAGGGCCGTGGCAGGGCCCAGGTGGCAGACGGAAGAGATGTGAGGGTTGGGCCACAGCGGCAGCAGCAGCAGCAGCAGCAGCCACAGCTGCTTGAAGAGTGTGAGTATCATTACATCATGGATGCTATTGCATGCTTGAGGGGGTGGGCATGACCACCAGCCATGGACAACACAACCATGCACAACACAAGCGACAGTCATCACTGTCCAGTGTCACTGCATGTTTGTGTGTGCGTCACTGGTGGTCCATGCATGCACTGGGCACATGGCTGTGGAACTGGCATCCCACCACATTGCCACGTCACTTGACAGCCTTGTTTGTGCTGTGATGGACATGGGCAGTGTGTGTGTGCAGTGGTGCACATAGCTGGTGCTGCCTGGTTGGGCGTGTCATGTGCATGGTCACTGTGGGTGGGTGCATACCATCACAGGTGTGGGCACTGGGCTATATGCCTTGCAGGATGGGTGGTGTTCAGGGTTGTGGACAGTCACAGCCATTGACTGTGTTCCTTTTCCTAGGTCTCAGCATCCTACACAGGATGGACCGTGCCCTCCAGCGGCTGACCAGGGTCTCCATCGCAACACATGACATCCTCCGGGACATTCAGCGCCATGGGGTCAGGCGACAGCGGAGGCAACAGGGACAGCACCAGGCAGCAGCAGACCAGCCTGCAAGGCGATAAATGTGCTTCCCCTTCCCACTTCACCCATCCCTCCCACCCTGCCTTCCCTCTCCCAGTTGTTCACCCCTACCCCTTGCCCACCCCTACCTTGTACCCTTCCCTTGTCTTGTACATATCTGTATATAGTTTTGTTCTTGATCTTGTTGTTGTAATTTCTGTTTTCCAATATATATATATTTTGTTATGAATACTGTGGTGGTCTCTGATTTGCAGCTGGCTATGGTTGCTCAGTTGCAGTGGTGTGCATGCCATCTGGGGTGGTATGGTCCTGGGTATGTGTGTGTGTGTGTGTGTGTGTGCATGGGGAGGTGTCTCCGGTGTGGCAGTGATTTTCAGTCGGTCTTGCCATCTGCTGCCGCCCACTGCTGGGTGCCCAGGGTGGGTCTGGCTTGTATGGTTCTATGCTACACGAGGTTGACGTGTGCTGGGGGGGATGCATGGTGTTTACCGCAGTGACAGTCACTGCACATGGGTGGTGTCTTGGGGTCACGGTGCAGGGTGTGCTGTGCAGACGGGGGGCTGCTGTGCACTGTGGTTGTCAACCCCCTGTGTGTGGCAGTCTCAGCCTGACAGTGGTTGTGCTGGGGCATCATGGCCCTGCTGTGCTTTGTTGGCTTGTCCCCATGGGCCAGTGGATCATCCATCCCTCCCCCAGTGATGCTGTGCTTGGGGTGTGCGGGTGTCTTATTGGTTCTGCAGTGTGTTCCTGCGCCCATGTGTGGCATGGCTGGCGGTGGGCCCCAGCCTGCCTCCCTGGTTGTGCAGTTCCATTGCTCTGCTGGGCGTGGGGGGGCTCTGCTTGTGCTATGGCACCTCTGGATTGCTCAGCTGGGCTAGCCTTGTTTCACTATGGCGCAACCTTTCTGCTCAGCTTCCCCTTCCTGGTTGCGCTATGGCACAGTTTGTGCGATATTCAGACGTTGGCTGCTTGCGCAATTTGTTTTGCTCCATGTTTGAATATCGCGTCTGTTGCGCCTATGCGCAATTGACTTGTGCTTGCTCCTGCTGTTGCACACTTTTTCGACGCAGTTTGAATATCCGGCCCTCTGGCTTTACAGTCTATTGCTAGTTGACACAAACACACAGCAGCACTGTACTAGCAGACACACAGAGGCACATATGGATGGTACTATCCTGAGCAAGATCCTTTTGTGCAAAGCGTCCTTTCTTGTTTTGTGCTACCATGCTACCAGACAGACAAAACACTAGCCATGCCCTCAGCAAAGATCTCTTGTTCTCTCCTCAGATTCAACAATATCCTTGGATGAGCCTCCATTTTGATAACCCCCAACCGGCCACTTGTTTAACTAGTAAGCACACCTCCCATACTTTTTCTGTCTAGGGGAAAAGAGAGGGGTGGTGGTACAAAGCAATATAAACAGAAAGTATGTACAAGACACAAACAGACCTTTACCAAACCCAGGTCCTGAGGAGAGAACTTTTGCTAAGGACTATGCTACTGCACTTCTGAAGAGGTACCCAGTAAATCCATACAGGAAGCAGCAACTAGATTGTCCATACCGGGTTGGAATTCTACAGTGTGACTTTATTCCAAACAGTTGATACATAAAAGCAAATACATAGATACATAGACAGTGTCGGCAGATAAGGGCTTATGGCCCACCCAGTCTGCCCATTTGAGCTTATAAGTTCAGTTTATGTTTTCCTAGAAGTCTGTTGCCCCTTACCCCTGACCTCCAGAATTCCTTTATGTCTATCCCATGCATTCTAAAATCCTGTGATTGTTTCAGCCCCCACCACTTCCTCTGGCAGGGCGTTCCACTTGTCCACAACCTGTTCTGTGAAGAAATTCTTCCTCACGTTTCCTCTGAATCTCCCTCTCTCCAACTTCATCCCATGCCCTCTGGTCCTGGAACATCTTTTTTGCTTAAAAATAGTGTATTCCTGCACCCTGTTCCTCCCTGTAAGATACTTGTATGTCTCTATCATATCCCCTCTCTCTCTCCTCTCCTCCAGGGAGTACATATTCAGTTCCTTCAACCTGTCCTCATAGGACTTGTGATGCAATCCATGTACCATCTTTGTTGCCCTCCTCTGAACCTTCTCTACCCTGTCTATGTCCTTACGTAGGTAAGGTCTCCAGAACTGTACACTGTACTCCAGGTGGGGCCTCACTAGTGTCTTATATAGTGGAATTATGACATCCCTTTTCCTGCTGGTGATGCCCCTGCCTATGCATCCCAGCATCCTATTTGCTTTACCTGCTGCCTTGTCACACTGCTTCTCTACCTTGAGGTCATCAGAGATGATAACCCCAAGATCCCTTTCCTGCTTGGTGCATGCTATATCCTCACCCCCCCAAATGATATATTGTGCCAGGGTTTTTGTGCCCCCTATGCATTATCTTGCAGTTCTTTGCATTGAATTTCAACTGCCAAACCCCTGACCATTCTTCAAGTTTCTGCAGGTCCCTTCTCATTCTGCCTACACCCTCTGGTGTTTCTACTCTGTTACAGAGCTTTGTGTCATCAGCGAACAGTGAAATTCTGCCTTCTAGGTCCTGCACAATGTCACTGATAAAGATGTTGAATAGGACCAGTCCCAGCACTGATCCCTGTGGTACCCCACTGGTCACTCTTCCCTCTGTGGAGTGACAACCATTCACCACCACCCTCTGTGTCCTGCCACACAGCCAGTTACCTACCCACCACACTACTTTCCTGCCCACACCCATATTCCCCAGTCTGTGTAATAGTCTTCTATGTGGCACAGTGTCAAAGGCCTTGCTGAAGTCCAGATAGGCCATGTCCACTGCCCTTCCCTGATCCACCTCCCTAGTCACCCAGTCAAAAAATTCAACGAGGTTAGTCTGACATGACCTCCCCCTGGTGAAACCATGCTGCTTTGAGTCCTGTAGTCCATTGACAACCAGATGTTCCACCAATCTCTCCTTCAGTAGTGCTTCCATGATCTTCCCACTACCGAGGTGAGGCTGACTGGTCTGTAGTCTCGCCTCCTCTTTGTTCCCACTTTTGTATAAGGGGACTACATCTGCTGTCCTCCAGTCTTTGGTACCTCCCTGTTTCCAGTGATCGGCTAAACAGGATAGCCAGAGGTTCAGCCACCACCTCTCTTAGTTCTTTAAGGGCCATGGGGTGCACCCCATCTGGACCCATTGCTTTATCAACTCTTATTACTTCCAGTTCCTTCAGGACCCTTTCTCGTGTAAAGGGACCTGTGTCCATTTCTGCACCATTCTCACCCCTTGTACTCCCTTCAGACCCATTACCCTCCTCTTCTTCAGTAAAGACTGAGCAGAAATACCTGTTCAATATGTCATGGTCTAGTGCCACTAGAATAAGACAGAAGATGGACCCCTAAGGGTTTTCACTTTGTGGCACAAGGCAATGCAGAACACAACATCTGTGGAAAACGGAAACTCGAGCTTCCCATACAGCATAGGATTAGACATCTGGAAATGTGGTACTGGTCACAATGAAACACACAATTTCTTCTTCTAGTGGCACTAGGCCATGACTTAGAACACATTCCTATAAGGCATAGGCTTTTAAAGTAGAAAATGTGGCATCTTGCCACAACGGAGCACACAGGTGCTCAAGACTAGCAAACCCACATCCATGGGTAAACTTCATCTTTAGGCATTGGCCAAATGACATGAAAAACAAGTGCCCTTACAGAACCCAAAGTGCTAAACTGTTCACTCCAGATGGGGAGTTGTCCACCTTTTGCTTCCTCGTCCACACCCAGCCATTCTTTCTGAGGTACACCTCAACAAATAATAAACAGTAGAACTATGCTTCTTCAGAATGCTTGGCACATTCAGCATTAGGGAACACTACAAAGAAGTATAAAATTAAAGTTCTGTACAAAGTGTTAAGTCACACCTGGGACTCCCTGTTGTCAGCCAACTTTGAGAAAACTGCTTGAGAACAGTCTTGACACAGAACTGGGTGAATAGGTCCCTTTATCTGAATAACACCCGAAAGAAAACAAAGCATTTACATCTCTCCTGGGAACTCACAGACAGAATTTACTCACAGATTGTACACAAAGGCAGCTTTAAATGTCCTGGATCAAACAGGGGATTGCCCCTCAGATCCCTCGGCAGTCCTTCTCATCCCACTGGGGATGAGGACATCAGGAACACCTGAAGACGGTATCCACCACTTCAGCAAGGCAGATGAAAGATTCTCAGACTAGGGTGAGAAAAGTAGGCTCTCCTCAGAGCCCACACAGCAGCTCTTCACTCCTCCAACTGTTCACACTGAACACAGCACTAAGATGCCTGAAAAATTCTAAAAATCATCCACTCACAGCTAGCTGTGTAACTTATGATGCTGCAAGAGTTGTAAATGACATCACTTCTCTGTTCTCAGCTGAGACCAAGCAAGCAGAGAGGGACCAGATGAAAATCTATTTAACTAGTTATTCACCAGCTGCCTCCCCTACCTAACACTGACACTGATGGGATTTTAGTAACCCCAGGGAACAGGGGGATTACACTTATTTAAAAAAATATAATTCTGGCATAATAACTACTTTAAACTTCTTTTTAGCAGTTTTGAACCATTCCACGCTCAGTTCCGTTACAAAAGGAACCAAGCCACTTTTTCACCTAATTTTTCTACAAACTGACATTTACTGTGGCCTTTGCTAATAAATTTGGCTCTCAGGTATAAAATATTAGTGGTTCAGTTTTAAAGGGAACCAGACTGCTACTTAATTTTGTAAAGTCCTTTTGTACACACGTTGGGCTTATTTTAAATTATTTATTTCTCCAAATTTGGGAACTGATAACAATTTTCTTAGGATCTTAAGAAAAGAGCAGAACCAACAGGTTTTAAAAACTGTACAAATTGTGTTCAGCTCCTGAGAAGGGCAGACTGCCATAACAGTTGTCTAAGGTGCCTGGATCCTGGCCATGATTTTAAAAATGGTGATCTCTGTAAAACGCTTTGCCCTTAAACACAAAAGAAAAGCATTAAGAAAATAGAAGATGTTATGTCTTATCAGTCTTCCTCCATGTCACTTAAAGGCTCTGATGAGGGTCCTGCCCCTCTAAGTATGCAAGAAGAAAACAACACACACACTAATGGCTATTATTACATATACATGGGTAAATAGTAGGGCCAGCCTTAGCTAGGTGCAAACTGTTCCCCTGCACCTTGGGGACCCATACTTTTTTTCTTGGGGAAGCAAAAATAATTTAAAATATTTTAAAATGCCAACATTTTGTTATAAATGAAACTGTTTACCAGCAAATCAAAGTGGAAGACAACTGGCTCTGCTACTGTTACAAAAGGGGGCACCTTTGCTGCAGTGGAAAAGATTAGGTTAAGCAAGTGCTAATGGTGTTAATGGCCATACTTTACACCTCCCAGGCTGACTGCTTTCACAAACAAAAGGCTATATTGACAAGAGAACTTGTTTGTAACCTGGACATGTAGCTGAAACAATGAATGATATGACAAAATCTGTTTCAAGAGTATGTGAGCACTCAAAATCAGGAGTCGATCTTAACATTGTTTTACTAGCCCAAACACTAGTGCAAATTGTCCAGGGCTAATGCAGCTAACTCTGTACTTGTCCATCATGACTAGTGCAGGTTTTCACGGCTGTTAATGAAGTTTAAAAAATCTACTTTAGCAGGCTGTAGTCCTCATGCTAATCTCACTCAATCTTCCAGATGGTCTGGTGTGGTTAACAGCTCATTAAGAGCTGCAATTATCTGGCAGTTTAAGAGGTGGATCCCAAAAAGACTCAATGTGAGTTTGAAGTTTGAAGTTTATTGTTCTAGGAATTAATACCTTTGAGCCAAGGCTCTTTTACAAAGGTTCCACGTCATTAAGTACAAAAACATAGTAAACAGTGTTACAAACAACCAGTAAGCCGTTTAACAAGGCCACAACTTAAACAGTAACATTTATGTACAGAAAAGAAAAATGAACTCAGAGGCAGTGTCAAGGGCAAGGAATAAGGATTGGAGAGCTTGAGAGGGAAGATAGGGAGAAATAAGAAGTTTAGGAGCAGACAGAACCAGGTTAGTGGTACTCAGGTTGTCTTTGTCAAAGAGGAGACCATGGTGGTTGAGTGAAACAAATGTAAGTGTACTCGGTGGGATGAGACTTTAGTCAAAGCAGTCACAGGAGCTGGAGGCTGTGAGGTGAGCGTAAAGTATGGGTTTGAAAGCTCCCAATGTCGTGGAAGATAGGGAGGGCAGATTAAGGGCATTGTACCAGGTAGGGGCACGGTATGTAAAAGATCTTTGTCCCTGAGCAGTCCTGCATCTAGGGACAAGGAAAGGTTGGTGATCAGATCTTCTGGCAGTATGAGTGCCATGTTCAGGCAGAGCAGGTCCCGGATACATGGAGGAGTGAGTCTCTAGATTGATTTTTTTGCCATCACGCAGGTGAGATACATGAGGCGATTAGAAAGATGCAACCAACCAGTTTCCGTGTAGAGGTCACAAGTGTGGGTCCATCTCTGTGCTCCAGTGAGGAGTCGACAGGTTTTGTTTAGTGCTGTTGAGATGCGCTTTAGTGCAGTGGTAGTAGCTGAGCCATAGACAATTAGACCATAGTCTATGATTGAGATGATGGAGCTTTGAACAGCAATCCTCAAGGCAGCTTGGTTGAAAATTGACGGTTCCAGTACAAAATTCCAATGCGTTGGTGCACTGTTTTTGCAGTGTTATCAATATGGGCCGTAAAAGTAAGACATTCGTCAAAAGTGATACCAAGGTATTTGAAGGTGTTCACTTGTTCTAGTGTATTTCCAAGAGAAGTTTTTATGATGAGTGGAGTATGCCTATTTCTGTTTTGATGACTGGAGAAAAGCATGACTTTTGTTTTTTTTTTATTTAGGACCAGTTTGTGCTCAAGGAACCACTTTTCAACACATGAGAAAGCAAGCTGCAAGCTCTGTCGTAGTGGATTTGGATCCTTACGGGAGGAGAGAATTACATAGAGTATTAATTTTTCAGGGCAGGATTTGGGAAGCAAGTTTAGAAATAGGCTGAGGAGGAGAGGACCTAAAATTGAGCCCTGGGGGACACCAGAGAGGACCGGTTTGGAGCCAGAGAGAACCTCACAGATTTTTACTGTTTGAGAACGTTGTGCCAGGTAACTTTTTACCCAGGCTCCAGGTTTCTCGGCTAGCCCAATGTTGAGCAGAAGAGAGATTAGAAGGCTATGGTGAACAGTGTCAAAGGCCTTTGTGAGGTCTATGAAAACAGCTCCGGTTAAATTACCCTTATCCAAGGCTTTGTGAGTTTCACTAGAGAAATCAAGTAGGGCCGTTGACGTACTGTGTCCTTTCCTAAATCCGTGTTGCTGAATGCAGCATTATTACTCCACTGTTACGACTTTCAGCTAGTGTCCACGGTGTGATCAATGGTAGAGTGCTGTTAAGTCACTAGCTTCCAGTCTTCTGAATTTGCCTCTGTCTAAAAAATTGTCCCATATTATTAAGATCAGTGCCCCTCAGTTCCCTACATTTTGAGTGTCTGCGTCCAATATTTCAGTGATAAAATGCGAAGAGGTATACAGGGTCAGCCCTGCAGGTGGTGGGTTTTATCCCAGCCTCACCATAACTTCCCTCTCCCTTCCAAATCTCTTAACTGTTCTTTCCCTTGACACCACAGCAGACCAGACTCTGAAATGACCATCCACAGATCCATAGCTGCCATTACTGGCAAGTGTGAGGGGTCCCCAGCTCTTCTAAATGGACCATGCCAGCCATCACTATCCATACAATCCCACCCTTATCCCACCCAGCATGTCATTTCATCCTAAAAACAAAACTTTGGCTCATGTATGGTACAAAAATAAACTTTAATAAAATACATAATTTGAAAGCTTAAAATAGGCATTCCCGGGGTACATAGAACATCCCATATAGCATTAGTTCTCACACTTTCAGATAGTGAGCCTTCCCCAAGCCATAAAAAATATTTCAAGATTGCCTCAAATTTGGAAAAAAATCTTGGGCCTCCCCACAGGAAAAAATAACTCCTGCTATGCACAGTACACCTGGAATAAAGTGAAACTAATAAAGTTGACTGAGTATATTCTCTTTTTATTCAACTTATTACTCTCCACCCTGACCTGGCACCTGAGGTTATACTTGCCACTCCTTTCTTCTGATTCTTAGGCTCTTGTTACTCTGTTTCCTTTCTATCAGGCACAACCAGACCTAGCCACTTCATCTCTCCCTCCCTTACCCTGTTGTTAAGCAACTTCCTGTACCCTTACCACAGGTCACACCTGAAAACATGGATCAGATCTTTGTGCCTTTCCCAGTCACTAATTTACATATAAATACCTACTATAGAAATGTGCCTTGACTCAGTGTGCCTTTCCAAGTTACTAATTTGTATATAAATACCTATTGTAGAAATGAGCCTTCCTCAGGCATTAATTTATATATGCACACCTATAAACAAGCTTTGACTCAATGGGGACTTCCTAGTCAAATATTTGTGAATAAGTAAAGACATTCACCTGCAATTATCCATATTTAATTTGTTTTATTCTTTCACACAAAAAAGACAAAACTAAAAAGTTATATACTGTACATTCTCAGACTTGACTGGGCCTCCCCTGGAACAATGTGGGGCCTCCCCTGGGAGGCTGGCCTCACCATTTGAGAGCCACTGCTATACAGAAATAGAGATAGTGTATCATTATGCCTGTGTACCGTTTCCCCTGCACTGATGAAAGGACAATGTTGAAGAATGTTATCGTTGGTGTAGAGTATATTAAAATCAATGCTTTTAAAAACCAAAATATCATAGTTTTCTATTTCCAAAGCCCCTTAGGTTTGTGTAGCCCCCACCCCAAAGAAATCTTAGATGCACTCCTGGCTCACTGTGACAGTACAAAAACTTCCAGCAGTGCAGGTCTCCAGTTGACTATAGGGCGGGGGTTGAGAGTGTCTTTCTCTGCCTGACTCTGTTCATTGCCCTGTGGGTGGTAGTGACAGCGTGGTGAGGTGCATGATGATGTCAGCTATTGTGTGTGTGCAGAGCTAGGACTGCTTGATTGAACATTTGCTGTTGTGATAGCCACTGGTTTGTGTGTGTGTGTGTGTGTGTGTGTGTGTGTGTGTAGAAAGAGAAGAGGAAGAGAGGAGGCTGTGGTACAAAACAATGGGGGGAGGGGGGCTCACTGTGTGTGATGCCATTTCAGTCTTTTTTTCTGCTGGGGAGCTGGAAGCAATGTGGGAGCAGGATAAATGTGTAATCAGAGTATTTCTTGGCTTGCATTGTTTCCTGCATAAGTGATCAACATTTACCATTGTAATTGAGAGCTACTGCAACCATCTGCAGGCTAGTGCAATTTTGAATCAACTTGCCTTGCTGGCTAGTGCAAAAAAAGATTTAAGGTTGACCCCTGCTCACAATGGCTCAAAAACCTGACCAGCACAGAGCAAAATCAGATTTCCTGATAGGGACCCTGAAAACATGATCACCAGGTAAAAAAAATCTGACAGGTGGCAACCTTTCAGGTGTCCCGTGATTTTATTTATTTTTTTACGAGGAGAGACACACTAAGCAGAAAGCTTGTTTACAGGTGCAATCTGGGAAGCACAAGGAAGTTAAGTGACTTGCTCAGCATCACACAGTATGCAAGTGGGGACTGTGGGATTCAAACCGAGGTCTCCAGGTTTGCAGCTCAGAACCTTAAACCACTGCACTATTACAGCTATACTGTCTCCTATGATAATCCTCTCTATTCTCTCTCACACCTCCAGAAAAGTTACATTGTTTAACTTGTTTGCAAATCAGAGTATCTGAGGTGTGAGTGTCCAGTGATGATGTCCCTATCCTTACAGAAATGAATACGGCAGTAGTACCATACTTACTTAAGTTCTGGTTCCAGGTTCAGTCAAATAATTCAATGCAGTCAATGGCACTAATTAAAAGATGTTGGTTAAACTAGTAGACCTGCTGCTGCTTTATTAATACAGGATAGGAGGGTTAGTTAGGTGTAAATGTTGGATGTGTGTGGGGGGGCCCCACAGGAAATGAAGTGGGGGGCCCCGGCAGGGGACAGGGGCCCAGAATGATTATTATTATTATTTTTTTTTATTTTAGTTGTTTAACCAGGTATAGCATACTAAGCTGAAAGCTTTTTTACAGGAGCGACCTAGGAGCACCTGATTAAGGCCGGCCCTGGTAATTAGTGGTACCAGACTGCTCCAGAACACTAACCCACACTGCAGCAGTGTGATCCACTGTTCTAGAGTGGTCTGGGGCCACTAATGAAGTACTGGTGTGTGCACTATTGTTTTGTTTTTCTTGCTTAAGTTGTCTGGACAGCAGCAACTTAAGAGGATCTCTGAGTGCACTGCTTTGCCTTAATTTCCTTCAAAGTAAGCGGCAGCCTCTGTCAGATGGAGCAAAAAAGAAAGATAAATCTGCAAAAGATGTTTCAGAAACCAGGGTGTCCAAAAGGGGGGATCTTGAGTCAGTAAAAGCAAAAGAGTCTCACAGTAACTGGAATGGTGTCTGCTAAGAGAAAAGGTCTCTGTCACTCCTCCTGAAAAAGGAAAGGAGCAGACAGTTGACTCAAGACAAATGCCTTCATGAGAGGACATGTCAAGGACATGGCAATTCTTACAGGCCTTCCATAATATGGGACATTTTATGAATATGCCACCCCCTCCCCAACCCTGGTCTGATGCCAAATGTCTGAGTAGAAGTAAGGAAAGTATTATGAAGTTGAGGAGGAATGGGAATCTCTGGAACCAGACAGTTCCTCTGAGAAAGAATTTGGCAGTCCTCCTAGTCCTTCATTGGATTACATATCCCATTATTCGTTTGTAAGACAAATAGTGAACACCATCAACATCCCCTCTCATGAGGCTGAGGAGAATGAAGAGGAGGTTGAGATTATGGATATGATGGGACTGTCTCCCACAGGAAGGTTGCTGCTTCCCATCCACAAATCCCTCAAGAAAGCTACGGATAAGATAATGTCAGCACCTACCTCAGCTGCTGGCATTGACAAGAAAATAGAAAAAAGTATCAGGGGAACAGACCAGGGTTTGAGTACTTGTATTCTCACCCTGATCATGAGGGAGTGGGTCAGGCTGCTGCATACGGGAAGGTCAAAGTGCCCTTCTTAACTCAACCTCCTTAGAAGGACTATTGAAAACTAGATTAGATGGCCAAAAAAGTATACATCAACTTCCTTGCTCCTCACACAAGCAGCTTACCTGACATATATGACTCAGTACCAGAAAGCACTTAGGAACTCCATACTGGCACTGGGTGAGAAAGCAAGTGGTGACTTGGCACAGGACATGGCTGACACAGCTAGATAAGCAAAGGATACTGCCAAGTACCAGTTCCACATGGCAGTGGACACTAATGACACTGCTTCAAGGGTTCTTGCCCATGCAGTATCCTTAAAAAGGTTTGTCTGAGCTGGCCCGGTGGTGCTGAGGGTTGAGGTGCTGGACGCCACACCTTCCGCCACGCCGGCGACCCGAGTTCGGGAGCAAGCTCGGGCGCCGGGGGTCGGTAAGGATGGGGAGAGGATTGAGCACCTGCTGGGTTGCTCTCCTCCCCCAGGGGAAGGGTGGGGGATAGCTTGGTGTGCCAGCAGCTCCCAGTGGAGATCAGGGGTGCTGCAGTGCATCGGCTGCATGTCATACTGTGTGGATGATGCTGGCAGGGTTGCCTTGCACCAGAGCATCATGGGTGCACTTTGCAGGGGGTAGGGGAACTCAGAACATGGAAAAGCCTGGCCCCAAAGGGGATGCAATGGCACCTGACCCCCATGCCCACCGCCGGACCCACCCTGCCTGGCCTTCCCGGTCCTCCACCCAAGGGCCCACTCCCACAGCCAGAGTCTACAAAGTAAAGAGCACCCAACAAGGAGGGGTGGCCCCACCGTGGAGGGGTTAAGCTGGGGGTGCTGGCTGTGGGAGGGGTGGGGGAGAGAGGAGGCACAGGTTCTGGGGGGTCTCAGGCGGGCAGGAACAGGCAGGATGCCTGAGAGATGCCTCCTCGGGCCGTGACTGGAGGGAACTAGAATAAAAAAAAAAGAAGAAGGTTTGCCTGGCTTAGGGTTACCATCCTGTCTGAGGACATACAAACCAAAACAGAGGACTACTCCTTTGAGGGAAGCTCCCTATTTGGCAACAAAACAGGCATGTATGAAAAAGGTGAATGAGTTCGAAACTACCTATGGGAACAATACAAAGAAAGAGAAGGCATCCAAATCCTACAAGCCCCATAGAAGGGGAGGCAGGGGTAGCACTTACTACCCAAGAGCATATGCTTCTTATGAGTATCCACCCCAAGGAGGTTACTATAGAGGCAAGTGTAGAAGAGACACTAGATGTGTAGTTGCAACTCCAGCCCCTAAACCCCAACAGAAACAAAACCCCTGACAATTTTGCCCAGGTTGCCCAACCACTGCCAGTGGGGGGAAGGTTGGCTCACTACTCACAGGAATAGTCAAAAATTACCATAGACAAGCGGGTTCTGGAAGTAGTGGGCCAAGGTTTTACCCCTCAAGTTCAGAAAATTCCCCAAACTGCAGAAGCCAAAAATGTTCATACATCACACTGCAACAGAAAAAAAATCCTGTTGGAGCTAGAGGTAAAGAAACTGCTGCAAGCAAGAGCAGTGGAGAAAGTACCTGCCACACAATGGGGCAAGGGTTTTTTCTCCAGATATTTCCTGCCCACAAGAAAAATAGAGAGTGGCAACCCATTTTAGACCTGAGATGTCTAAACAAACAAAAAAAGGAAAGATTCAAAATGATTACACTGGGCTCAATTATACCATCTATGCACTTGAGACACTGGTTGGGGTCACTGGATCTGAAAGATGACTACTTCCTACATCCCAGTCAGACCCACTCACAGGAAGTACCTCAGGTTTAGGATAGGGAACTGCCAATGCCAGTTCACATCTCTTCCCTTCGGCCTCACTTCAGCACCAATGGTTTGCACAAAGTGCCTAGCTGTGGTGTCTGCATAGTTAAGAAGGCAAGGTGGTTTTTCCCTACCTGGATGACTGGTTAATCTCAGGAAAAACAAAGCAGAAGGCAAGGTGCTCTATTCAGTTAATGAAAAGCACCCTAAAAAACTGGTCTTCCTGAGAAATCTGCAGAAGTCACAAATAGAGCAGTCTCAAATATTGTACTCCATAGGCGCAGAGCTAAATACCCTTCACGGGTAGGCTTTCCTTCCACAATCAAGGGTGGCAAATCTGATTTCCACTGCAGATTCTTTCAGAATTTGCAAGCTAAGGCCCTCAAGGGATTTTCTGCAGCTGTTGTGACACATGACCTTGTCTACTACAATGGTACCAGGGACCAGGTTTCAGATGAGAGACACTCAGTGCCACTTGAGAGACCACCAATCTCAAAGATGGGATCCTCTCTCCAAGCTAGTGCCCATCACAACAACTTTGCTAAGGGCACTAGTGTGGTGGAAGGAGGAAGACAACTTCAGAGAGGGTATTCTCTTCCTCCAGCAAACTCCTACACATATACTCACAACAGATGCTTCATTTCTAGGGTGGAGTACCAACCCTGAGGATCTCATTGTATGTGGCACCTGGAGCACACAGTAAACCCAGGAGCATATCAACCTCCTGGAAGTCAGGGCAGTGTTCCTAGCAATGCAAGCCTTCTCCTCCCAGGGTCAGTCTTTTCCAGATCTGAACAGACAATGCCACAACAATGTACTGCATGAACAATCAGGGAGGAACAAAATCTTCAAGGCTGTGCACAGAAGCAATGAAGA
The DNA here is from genome assembly GCA_016271365.2 of Neoceratodus forsteri. NCBI lineage: Eukaryota > Metazoa > Chordata > Ceratodontiformes > Ceratodontidae > Neoceratodus > Neoceratodus forsteri. The sequence continues at coordinate 1,406,101,110 of CM028130.1, read as the reverse complement.
TCTGGAATCTAGCCTATTCCCTAGGTGTAGAGCTGTCTTCAGTACACCTTCCAGGGAAAGACAATGTCCTGGCAGACTCTTTAAGCAGAATCAGCCAGGGAAACTACAAATTGACGCTGAACCAGCAGATGCTGGTATCACTATTTAGGCACTGGAGCACACCAGAAATAGGCATATTTGCTTCTTGGGAGAACAACCAACTCCCACTTTTTTGTTGCATACCCTCAGTAATAGAGTCAGTCACAAGGATGCCCTGGCCTTGGATTGGACAGGAAAGTTCACATATGCCTTCCCTCCTCTCCCAGTCTTAATTAGAGTGCCCACAAAGCTCAGGATGGAGTCAGCAACAATGATCCTCATAGCACCAGAATGGCCCAGGAAGACCTGTTGCCCATGTTCCTGACCCTCTCCAGCAAACCTCCTATAAATCTGCTACTGAGATACATCCTGATGACACTGTCTTAGGGTAGGTTTACATTCCCAGACCTCAGAACCATATGCTTCAAGGCATGGTTCTTTAACAGCTAGAGTTCTTTGGCCTACACTTCAGTTGTGCTTATGCAACTTGATGAGATGCTTGTGTGACTTGATTTACTTTGTGGCTTTCTGCCTCTCTATCCATGGGATATACCACCCTGTAGGGGTACGACGCAAGGAACCCTAGAGGAGGGTTCCCCCCTTACAGGTGCCACGGAGTGACTGTGTCGGCTAAAGGTAGGTTAGGAAAAAGCCCACAGGTAAGAGACACGAGCCACTGGAGGAGGAGAGGTGGATGGTGGACTATGAAAAATGAATCCTGCAGAGGCCCAGGATGAGTGACCTCTTAAGCCTGAAGGAGGAGTGACGTAGTTGCTCCACCCATTAACCCTCGGGCTGAAAGCCCTCCCATTCAATTGTACTTATGCAACTAAATGAGATTCTTGTGTGACTTGATTTACTTTGTAACTTTCCGCCTCTCTATCCATGGGATATACCACCCTGTAGGGGTATGGTGCAAGGAACCCTAGAGGAGGGTTCCCCCCTACAGGTACCATGGGAATGATTGCATCGGCTAAAGGTAGGTTAGGAAGAAACCCAAAAAGAATACCCAAAGGTGTCAAGCATCGAAGAGAAGCGAGGATGAGGAATGAATGAATTCTGAGAAGATGATAAGGGCGGACTTCCTAAGGAGAGAGGGGAAAGCCAGGGGCCACCATCTGTCTCCATCCAACAGCGGAACCTAACTAATTAACCTAAGAAAGCACTAACTCTAACAAATATTATGACCATTAGCATGGAGGAGAGGGAAAACCCCCCTTTGAGGAGGAAACCTCTGGGGATCCAAGGCCTAGGTCGCCTTCCCTCCAGGCTGATGACGTTTGATTTGAGGACATATGTCGTTAAAGAGAAGGATTTGGTAACAAGAGGGATATAAGTAGGGAAAATGATGACAGGGTAGGGAAAAAACCAAAACAAAATAAGCACCAATCGAAGAAGGAACATGAGGCAGCAGGGACCAGAGAGAAGTATGCTCGAGTAGTCGATGGGATGGAGTAGATCCATGTAGAAGTCAGAGGAGCAAGGGGTATCCAGATGTGCTCACGAGGAGACCGAGGATAATGCAGACTGCTTGACTGAGCGATCTGAGTGAGTAGACACTGAGGCCGATAAGGCATTCTTGATTATGCAATGTGAATGATTAGACCTTGAGGTTGGAGTCAATGAGGTAGCCTAAGATTCAATGACAGGAATGCTCGAGTAAGCAATGTAAATAGATAAACCTTGAGGTAAGGATGAGTGAATGATGACCAGAGTTATGAACCTGATACATGCAGCAGGATGGCCATGAGTTGATAAGGTGGTATAGGAGACATGATAGGTACGCCCAAAAGAAATATTGATTGCAGGCCTAGATTAGTCTGAATCCTTGATGGCTGGTATGGAATGTGAATAAGAGGAAACAGGAAGGAACTTGAAAATGAACTTGTATGAAGGTAGTATGAGTACGTAGGCTCCTCGAGAGGAGGTAGACTCCGAGGCCTATAAGGCACGTCTGGAACCAGAGGGTATGCAAACCAGAGGGTATGCTTAGGATGAATGATCGAGAGGAGCAAAATCGGACGATGTACGATGAGGAGTGAAGCCATGAGTGGAGTAAATTCATATTGGCTGGGATGAGAAAAAGCACTAGGCTGAGGAAGGTAAAACAGGAAACGGGTGAGGTACAATGATGGATTGAAGCCATGGAGGCTGGTATGGTAAAGCAAGGTATGAAAGGACAATGGACAGTAGGGAAGTCAACTGAGTAGCCCAGCTGGTACGGGATGAGAACTGCAGTAGGGTGAATCGGATGAGGATGTGAATGATAAGACCATCTTCAGGAGCTAGATGCTCAAAAGTGAGGAAGCATGATGAGGGAAGCAAAATGGAATATCAATAGCAGGCACGTCCTTGATTTAATCTTGAGTCGATTTGAGGAAGCAGGGACCCGAAAGAGGTATGCCTGAGTAGTCAGTGTGATGGAACAGACCTACAAAAGGGCCCAAAAGAAAGATTTAATGCAGGCCATGATTGGAGTGAATCCTTGATGGCCAGTATGGGATGAGAACTGCAGTAGGGCGAGTTGGATGAGGTGGTATAAGAGGCATGATAGGTATGCCTCAGGAACCTACAGAAAGCAGGCCAGACTCAATTGAAGGCCAGCCAGAGTCAGCCAGAGACAGCCAAATGATATGGAAAGCAGAGCAAACAGGCAATGAGAGGACCTAATGATGCAGCTACTTGTGGAACGGAGATGGAGGAGCAGGCAAGGGACATGATGCCCGGGTTTGCGGAATGAAAAATAACAGAAGGGACACCAGAAGAAGGCAAAGCAGAAACCAGTGCCATTCAGTGAAGAAGGATAGGGAATGGGCCAGGTAAGACCACTGCAGAAACTGACTGGGAAGTGCAAAATACACAAAATCAAAATGCATCTGAATTTAGCACTACAGCAACAGGAAATTGACTGAAAGGCAGGTATAATCTAAAGGAAGAAGACAGGGAGGGAAAATAACAGTTTGATACAAAACAAGCTGCAAGGTTCAGGAGCATGTGACCCATTGATAGTGCAAATCGTGTAACTGACAAAAGGCCATGCTGAGATGAATATACAGTAGAGAGTGATCAAGGCAAGCAACTCTCTGGTCAGAGCACTGCACCACAAGTGTCCAAATGAACTTCTTACCTCCATTTCGGACAGCTACTGCAACATGCACAAAATGAGGGGCAAATGAATAGAGAGGCTGGCACCCAAATCCATGTCTTCCGAAACTGAAGTTACTCAACCAGACAGCGAAGAAAATCTTTTGACGCTGTCCGACTGGAGCTCCACAAACTCGGTATTGCACATGCTGGCAGTGTCAAAGCAAGCAGCAGCTGCAGGAGGAAGGGGCTCCCGGGTAGGGGAGAAAACGGGGAGAGGTCCAATGAACACAGAGCCACTGGCTGAGCTGCCAGAGAAGCGGACAGAAGGGGCTGGAAAGTGAAGCCGAGCTGTGCAGGGGGAGGGCCTGGAGGAGAGAGGTCCTGGTAGGTGAGGATAGGAGAGTGCTAGGGCGAGGCTAGGAGAGCTTCTCCAAGTGCGCCAGAAAGCGACGATTGGAAATTTGAAGCTGGGGATGGCCATAGCGGGATCGGGGCGGGTGCTGGTGCAGCGAAAAAAAATGGAACACAGGAACTGGGAGAAACGGAGAGGGGAGATGACAGACGAACAAAAGGAGAGCACAAAATGGCCACTGTATGAGTGACAGGGAGAGGGAGAAAAGCGAGCAATAGAGGGCAGAGGAAGAGGGACAGTAAGCAAATGTGGTTCAAAAGGAGTAGCACATAGTCCTGTTGTCAGGTACTCAGGGAGCAGTACATGGTGGCCATTCATGTACTGGAGATAGGAAGGCAGCACTGCAAGTGTAGGAAGGGCAGGAGCAATTTAGGCAGTCTGCTTGATGAGTGAAAATGGGAGGGGTCCCAGGAGAGAATGGAGGAGATGAAGGAGCTGTCGATGCAAGAGATAGTAGCCTGGGGCCATACAACAGAGAAAGGAGGAGAGAAGGTGCAGCCAATGGGTCCTCCGGCTGCAACAAAAAATGAATCCTGGAGAGGCCCAGGATGAGTGACCTCTTAAGCCTGATGGGGGAGTGACATAGTTGTTCCACCCATTGGACCTCGGGTTTAAAGCCCTCCCATTATCAGAGGAAATTATGAGAGTGCTAAAGGTTTCTAGAAAACCAGCAACAAGGAAAACATATACTTCACAATGGAGATCTTCATTCTGCTGTTTTCACAGAAAGATAATCCCTATGCAGGCAAGACTGCCTACAGTCTTAGACTATCTGGTTCATCTGCAGTCCCTGGGCCTGACTCCCTCAACCCTGAAGGTGAATTTGACAAAAGTTTCAGCTTACACATCAGCTAGCAAAGAAAAGTCGATGGCCTCACAACACATTTTCAAAATGTTTTTAAAGGCCTTAATCATCTGTATCCTCCTGGGAGGGATCCTGTCCCTCCCAGGGACCTGAATGTGTGCATTGCCCAACTGATGGACCCTATGTCCACCGTTCCACTAAAATATGTCACTTGGAAAACAATATTCCTAGCAGCCATGACATCTGCTAGGAGGATGAATGAGCTCCAATCCCTCTTTACAGAGCCAAACTACACAATGTTTCATTGGGACAAGGAAGTACTGAGGACAAAAAGGCAATTCATCCCAAAGGAATTCCACCTGAGTCAGTGAATTGCTCTTCCTGTGTTTTTTACTGGACAATTCAGCACAAGGGAAGAGAAACTCTACTGTCTGGACGTAAAGAGAGCACTAAAGTTACTACTTGGACCATTCAAAGGATATCAGGCCCAGCAGTACTCAGCTTCTTGTCACCTGTGGTGAAGTAATGAAAGGCAAACCACCATCCAGGAGGAACATCTCTCAGTGGATAATCTCCTGCGTGCAGTTTTGTTACAAGAAAGCTGGCAAATTGCCCCCCCCCGGGGTCTTAAGGCACACTCCACAAAAGGCACCTCTGCCCCTGTGGCAGTGGCAGCAGTAAGGGGTATCACCTTGCAAGAAATCTGCAAAGCAGCTACCTGGAAAGCAATATACAACTTCACAAAACATTACAGTCTGAACATATAATCCAGAAGAGATGCCAACTTTGGCAGTGCCACCTTGTGGCACCTTTTCCCTAAATAGGTTCTGGACACAGTCTCCCAAGGTACTGCTATGGAGTATGCATTTTGTGAATACCTACTTAATGGATTCTTGGGATTAGAAGAAAAAAATTACTCACCATAGCAATGTTGTTTCCTCTTAAGGGATCCATCAGTAGTAGTCACAAACTCTTACCCTGCCTCCCCTTCCAGAACCTGGAAATAGATTCACATAAGAATCAGTAAATTTTCTCTTGTCTTGAGCATTACTTATTACAGTACCTTTACAACTGCTGCTAAGTGGTCTGATTGCAAAAGTTTTTCCACAAATATTTTATTGTTCTGCCTTAATTTGATTACTAGTTTTCAAAATTATAGCAAACTTTTAAAAATTTTCTTGGTAGCCATTTACCTGGTTTAGTGGTCACAGCTTCCCCTAGCTTTAGAAATAAATCTGAGGTTAGTATGCTGGGGTGGAGGGTGGGGAGCATGACCACACCACAGAGCAGAGTTTGAACTTAATTCTAATTTTGAAGTTCAATGTTTTGATGAATAGAGTATGGGGTTAGTAGTGCTTATGTAACTGTAGTTTACTTTTTGGCTTTCCTCTATTCCCACCCTTGATAGGTAAGCCAGGTAGTGAGTAAGGAATAGAAAGCCCAGCACCAAGGGTGAGTAGAGTGCCGGAGAAGGAGGAGGCAGGGGTGGATGGTGGGTGTTTTGCAACAAGTGATGTGGGGAACAGCCATGGAAGGCTGGTTTTTGTTAGGGATGTGGGAGGAGCTATTCTCCCACATTGAACCTCGGGCTCTAGCCCTCCCATTTAATGTTTTGGTGAATAGAATATGGGGTTAGAAGTGCTTATCTTACTGTAGTCTACTTTTTGGCTTTTCTCTATTCCCACCCTTGGTAGGTAAGCCTGGTAGTAAGTAGGGAATAGAAAGCCCCCAAAACATTACCTCCTCCAACTCATGGAGAGTATGACCAGTAGCACGCAGGACAGGAAAAAAACCCAGGTAGAGGAAACTTCTGGGACCTATGGCTACTGACCCACCCATCCTCAAGACAAACTAAGAGGAGATGATCCTAGGTTCTTACAGCCATATTCTAATTTCTAAGTGAGGTGGACTGTTTGTAGAGATGACGTTCCATCTTCAGAGTCTGTTGCAGTATGTGTTCCAAAAGGTCAATTTTGAGGCTGAAGGTCCATTTTGAAGGAATGTCTGGATCCTGAATATGGAATAAGTCCAGCAGGAAAAGGGGAGAACGTGGTCCAGGATTCTAATATGCTATTGGTTGACATACGATGGGGTTACTGAGTCTAAGTGAGCGTGAAGAGCATAAGTTGACTAAGTGAGCCGCCAGACTCTGAACTGTGGGGAGTATGATGGTTATGAAATTCTTAAAGTAATCTATCAGACTTTGTAGAAGGCTTGACATTTGGAGTAGAGTCTTAAGGCTTGGAGTTCAGCAATGTGCGATATGTTGCTATGTAGGCATCTATGGAGATGATCAAGGAGTCATACAGAAGCTTTAGGTACCTTTGACATGGAAGATTTTGGACCAAATGAAGGAAAGGTAGAATATGCTGCAGAGATGGTAACTGGACATCAATGAGACTAATTGAAAGGTTCAGTACAATGAGTTTGAGGGTTGAATAGCGTTATTGTTGCTATAGTGACATGTGAATATGCTCATATTGAGGAAGGACTGCGAGTGGGAAATGGTGGATATGAGTATTGCTGTGACTTTAATTGCCTGTGAAAGGAGCTTAAGTGGCCATAGCAGCTTTGCAATGCTGTAGCATCCAATGATTGAATGTTGAGGGGAGCCAAGAATGACTCTTTGGATAACTCTATAGACTGATGTGACAATGGGAAGCTGAGAGCAGTGTAGAATTCCATGGGTGCCTAACATACTTAGTTAGATATAGGACTGTTGTGGGGCATGACTGGGATAGTGAGACTGCCAGGACATTTGCGGATGTGGCAGACTGAGGAATCAGTGGAAGCCTGCTCTTGGTGATGGTATTCGCTGGAAGGAGTATGGGATGTAAATCTTGAGGGATGAGTTAGGAGGACCACTGGATGGGTAGCTGGCATGATTTAGGAGAGCATGATGAAGCGATGTAAATAACTTTATGAATTATAGTGACGTCCAGGGGCCAGGGAACAGTGGCTCTTACAGAGTAACTTTAGCAAGGCAGCTAGGCACCAGATATCCAACAATGTGTGTTCTGGGATAGTAGCCGAAGAAGGTCTTAAGAACATCCAATGACTATTAAGGGAGTGAGAGTAGAGTAAACATAATCAAATTGAGTTATCCCTTGTAGGAGAAGACTATCAGGAGAAGGTAAATGGATGATGCCATTACTGCTATGAGATATCTTGCAGTTCCCATTAGCCTTAACAGTGATGGTTATTATGGAGTTGGTACATCTCAGAAGGGAATTAGGGTCAAGCAGTGATCCAGAGACCCTCGTGTCGGCCTATAACACAGCTGTTGCCAGGGCTCTGGATTTCATTGCTTCAGTTCGTGATCGCCCCCTCTCCCGTCGCCCCAAGTCCCCTTGGTTTGATGGGACGTTGAGGGAGATGCGGAGACAGAGACAAAGGTTAGAGCGTTGCTGGCGAAGGTCCGCCCTTGATGCCGGCCACCTTAGATTGATGGATCATTATTTGGTCTATCAATCTGCAATCACCTGTAAGAAGGCAGAGTTCCTGTCCAGGGAGATTGCGGTTGCTCGGAATCGACCAGCTCAGCTGTTTCAAACTGTGGACAGACTGTGCAACCCAGCCTGTCTTCAAGTTTGGAAAGTTTTTTTCACAATTGGGAGTGCGATGAGCTTGCTTGGTTCTTCATAAATAAGGTGGCCAACATTAGGGCTGAGTTGTTGCCATCACGCTCTATGCGGGTTGCCATGAACCAGGGTGAGAGCACGGTGCCTCGGTTTTCCTGGAGTTCCTTCAGTCAGCTGGAGTTCATTGATGTCATGAGAATCGTCCAGCATATGCACCCTACATGCTGTAGTTTGGACCCTGGACCAACCTCCCTAATTCTGGGTTGTATTGACATCATTGGTCCAGTCCTTATGCAGATAGTCAGGTGCTCCCTGGAATTTGGTGAGTTTCCCAGCTCCCTGAAAGAGGCGGTGTTGACACCCCTCTTGAAGAAAGCTACTGCGGACCCTGACTGTCTGGAAAACTACAGACCTATCTCTAACCTTCCCTTTGTTGGGAAGGTGATTGAGAAAGTAGTGGCTGCACAACTGAAAGACCATCTGACCATCCATGACGTCTATGAACCCCTCCAGTCCGGTTTTCGTAAAAGACATAGTACCGAGACAGCGCTGGTTCGGGTGCTCAATGATCTCTTGATGGCTAGAGATTGGAAGAGTCATTCCATTTTGGTTCTCCTCGACCTTTCTTCAGCCTTTGACACCGTAGAACACATGGTGTTGATAGAATGCCTAAGGCTGTTTTGTGGAATATCTGGAACCGTCTTAAGATGGTTCGCATCATTCCTCACTGGGAGATCACAAAGAGTTGTGTCCGGGGTTTTTTCCTCAGATTCAATGGCTTTGTCTTGTGGGGTGCCTCAGGGTTCAGTATTGTCACCCATGTTATTTGCGGTGTATATGCTACCCATCGGAGACATTGTAAGGAGGTATGGGCTGAGGTTTCACTGTTATGCAGATACCCAGCTCTACCTTTCTTTTGGCCCCGACCAGGAGGGAGTTCTCTCGGTCTTTAATAGCTGTCTAACAGAAATCCAGGAGGGGAGGAATTCTAGCTGGCTGAGGTTGAACTCTGATAAGACTGAGGTATTAGTTGTGGACCCGGGTCGACAGATAGGGGGGTCGGGCGCTGGTGTGTCTTCCAGAATCTTTCTTGGAGGCATTTCTCTCCCTTCCTCTGAATGGGTGCGGAACCTGGGGGTGGTTCTTGACGACGGTCTGACACTGCATTTGCAGGTGTCATCAGTCATTACAACTTCCTTTTACCATCTTAGGAACATCGCCAGGATCCGGCATCTTGTTCCGTCTGCCGACCTTCCAACATTAGTCCATGCCTTCATGTCCTCATGCTTGGATTATTGCAACTCCCTTTATCTAGGGATTTCAGGGGTTGAAATCCATCACCTGCAGCTAGTGCAGAATGCTGCAGCCTGGCTTTTGACGGGTTCTAGTAGAGCCAGTCACATTACTCCGGTGCTGCGCGAACTGCACTGGCTGCCAATTTGGTGGCGGATCACCTTTAAAGTCAGTTTGCTGACTTTTAAAGCTCTACACAATCTGGGCCCAGTCTATCTGAAAGAACTTTTGGTTCCTTATCCCTGAATCGATCCTCCACTCAGCACGCAGGGGTTGCTAGAGTTCCAAGGGTGAATTTGAAATCCTTGGGCGCTCGAAGCTTATCTTATTCGACCCCACCTTTGGAATTTCTACCCCATCGGTTGCGGAGTGCACTTCTGTGGAGGGCTTTAAGAGGGGTCTGAAGACTTTTTTTATGGGAAACTGCATTTTTAGAACATTGATTGTTATGACTGTTTGATTTTATTGTATTTTTTAATGATTTTTACTGTTTTGATTTTTTATTTACAGTATGTACAGCGCCTTGGCAATTGAAAGGTGCCTTAAAAATAAAATTATTATTATTATTATTATTATGTTTCCAGGTAAGATGATAGGAGTGAAGAAGGCTCCACTAAATCTTGGATCCTATGAAGACATGGAAGATAGGGATGCCCACGCTGCTTGAATTAACATGATATATAAGGAAGCATCCTGCTGAGTTGGTTGAGAGATGAGGTCTTCTATAGTCCAATCAAATGGGATTCCAGAAATAGGTCCTGGCAAGGTGACTGGAAAGTATTGATGATTCTATAGTGACGTAAGAGTCTATAATGCATGCTGTTCAAGGGATGTTGCTGGAAGAAGGTTTCCTCAGGTGAGAAGGATGGGTACTCCTTAGAGCGTTGGAAGGGAGCCATTATGATGGCCAAAGTAGGAGGATGATACAGATGAATGGGTAGGAGTAGTTGATCAGGCAGGAATGCTGTACATCGATAGTTGTAGGAATACCTAAAAAGAGACACAGCAAACATGCGAGATCCCCGAGCCGCAAGGGTGGCAAGGTGGAAAGCAGCAGTCTTGGGATGCAGGGAAAAATCCAAGCAGAAGACCACCGACTGAAGGATGGAGCTGGAAAAGAAGACAGCGGAGGCTGAGCAGTACAGATATCTTCCCAGTACAGCTTGGCAGGTGTACAGAAGGTACAGGACCGTGGCAAGTGTCACAGCATACCAGAATAGAATGCAGAAAAGCTGAATCAGACCTCGGCAGGAGATCCATGTTGAACCAAGAAGCGAATCCAGGGATAAGGTGCTGTGAAGTTGAGGTGTGAGGGTCCTGCCTCCAAAGCAGATGATGAACTGGAACAGTTGCTAGCAATGTGCTGCAGAGATGGGGAAATGGGTTCCCACCGCTGAAGGAAATGGTGAATGGAAGTGCAGGTAGCAAGGTGCTGTGGTGATGGGGAATAGGTTCCCACCTCCGAAGGAGATGGCAAACTGGAATTGCTGATAGGAAAAAAGAGTCCTTGAATCACCCATGGTAGGCCTCTGGCTGGAGACGAGGGCAGCAGAAGGAGAAAACTGTAGAAGGCCTCAGGCACACATCCTTGAAGATGAGCAAATGTCATGTATTCAGCAGGAGCAAAAGGGGATGTGGGCAGACATGTCCAAGAGGAAGGCACGTGTGAATCAGACTCATCCAAAGCAGGAAGGAGGGAGGAGATGGCCACATGGAGCTGAGAGTGGAGGTGGTTAAGATAGATGGCAAGCCACAACAACAATGCACATGAGTACAGGAGAAGGCAAAAGGCAAGCAGCAAGGAAATCCTGGAGTCTGATGGACCAGTGGGAGATGAAAATCGAACAAGCTGGGGAGGTCCAAATCCAGAACATGAGGAGGCCAAAGGCAAGGGGAAGTACATCGATTCCAGAGAGGTATAGGATATAGTTGGGTGAGATAGGAGATTGGAGGCAAATAGTGTTCAGTGGTCCTGATCCCGAAGGGAAGCAGCAATTGGACATCTGGTATAGAATGCATTTGGTTGAAATGATCGACTAATGATACAGGCTTCCATCTCCGGCAGTCGGGGTGAGCTAACCTTCACTGGATGCCATGCTGGGCAGAATTAGGGATGGAGACTGCAGGCAGATGGTATGGAATTAAACTGGTTGGGGCTGAGGTTGAAGAGACATGTTCCCATCCCTGGTAGACAGGGCAAACCCACCTTCACTCAATACTGCAGAAGGCAGAGTTTGGGATGGAGGATGTCATGGTGCTGGTTTGACTGGTAGTTTTGTTAGAGAATCCAGCAGGGTAAGATAGTAAATGAAGTGAAACCGACTCCCATCCCCAGCAGACAGGACAAGCCTACCTACGCTTGATGCCTCAAAAGGCAGAGTTAGGGATGGAGACCGGAAAACTGCTGGTATGGGCTGAGCAAGGAAAAGGCAGCTAAATACTGCGTATTAAAGTAAGCAGCAGAAAAGAGGAGGACACAGGGAATACAAGCAGGGAGCAGGGGGAGGATGAGCACAGTGGGGAACAGGAAATGGATGAAATATATGAAGTACATAGAACAGACAATGGCAACCAATGCAGGAAAAACATGAGAAGGAGCACTGTATTAGAGAGGGATATAGAAAATGACCACTTGGGATCCAGAGGGGAGGTAGGAGAGTGCAGGAGCCCAATCAGCATGGTGAAGGAGGCACAAGAGATTATGAGAGCTGGAAAGGTATGAAATACTAGGGGCACCATGGGGTAAATTCAGAAGCAAGAGGCTTAGCAGGGTACATGAATGCTGAGACCAGGAATGGAGCGAATGGGGTTAAAGCATGGGTAGTATCAGTGTCAGACAAAACTGCTAGGAAAGGTTGCTTGCAATAAATGATAGAGCACAGTAATTACTGAGAAAATATAGGCACCAAATGAGGGGAGTATGTGATGGAGGGCTGTTGGGATAGGAAGGAGCAGTGATGGAGATGGAGTGCTGGTGGGAAGAGTGAAAAGCCTAAAAGAAAAAACAAGAGAGCAAAGGATAAGGACAAGAATGAGTGACGGGGGAAGGGGAGACAACAAGGAGGAGAGGTGCCATTTGTTTGTTATGGTAGGTTGGATGTGTTAGTACATGGTAGTGATGCCAAAGGCCAGCTGGGAACACAAGTAGTCAGGTACATCAGGAGGCTTCAGCAGGTAAGGGGAAAGATATGGGAGGGAGGCATGGCAAAGAGACAGGGCAACACATAGCAGCAGGAAGCCAAGGTATGGGGAGCTCAGGGCCCTATGATCTCATGGACCCAAAATTCAGCATGACACAAGTAAGTAAAACCAAGGTGCATCGCAAGAGTTGTAAAAGCCTAGCTAATCTCAGACTAATTACATAGCAGAGATGGAGCATCAATATATCCCAAAAACAGTACAGAATCGCCAGTTGAGGCTTACCAGGCAGCAGAATTGGAAGTCATGTAGGAAATGGATGGCTACGGGCAGCGAGGGCAGAAGAGCTAGCAGCACTATCAGGTATCATGACTCCTCCGTAACTATGGGTTCTCACAATGAGACAGCACTGTACCAAGCTCTGATCAGGACTGCAAGAAATTACAGGAGAAAGGCAGAGCAACAACTGTTGGTAAGGAGGGGAAGGCGAGAAAAAAAAGAAAATTTGCCAGCATGCACTGCAGAGGTTTGTCAAGGGGCCAAGATGGTGTGAGATGCCAAAGAAGACTGAAGGAGGCACCTGGACAGCCATGGACTGTGCTGAAAGTGGGCCAGAGGGATCGAGACGGGGCCCCCATGACCCAACATTGGAGGGGCCAGTCGGAAGGCCTAGAGGACGTGGGAGAGGAAAGAAAAACAGGGGAAGGAAGCCCGGGGCTGGTGGAAGGAAGCATGGAAGGGGAATGGGGAACCAGGAAGAGGAACAGGAGGGTGAGAGACATGAAGGGAAACCACAAAGGAAGGGGAAAATGAAGAGAAGAGGGAACATAAGGAGGACAGCACAGTGGGGGGTAAGGACAGAAAACAAGTAGGGTGGGATGGGGGAGGCACAAGCTGACAACAAAAAAAAGGGGATGAAGAGGGGAGGCAAAAGGCAGGGAGTGAATGGGAAAGGAGGAAATAAAAAGGAAGCATAGCCCACAAGCCATACAGTGAGGCCAGAGCACTACGTGATTTCTCAACGCGCTAAACAGGGAACTGCCATGGGAGGCTGGCTTTTGTTAGGGATATGGGAGGAGCTATTCCCCAACATTGACTGTCAGGCTCTAGCCCTCCCATTCCATAATTAGCATGTTTTATCTCCAGGGCAGCTCAATCCAGTGGACTGATTGCACTTTGTGAATAGTACTGATGGATCACTTAAGAAGCAACATTACTACAGTGAGTAATTTTTTTCTTCCCTTTTACTGAGAATATCAGTCACTTACAATTTAAAATGCAGACCAAATGAGTCTCACAAGCTGACAGTGAACACTGAAGGAGTGGTATGAACTCTTCATCAAGAATACAAGGTGATATTTTGCTATTATACTACACCGTGGGTCAAGGATTGGGTAAGATGTAATGAAAGCTAACTGCCTGATTTTACATGCCCTAATTATTTATTTATTAAATTTTGGTGACCAGGTAGGCCCACTGAGCCCAGAAGGTCCCTTTTTCAGGGGCGACCCGGGATAACAATACAAGATAAAATACAGTGGAGAAAACTTTTGATTACATGGGTTGTTCAAGCATAAGGTGGTTACAGACAGTGGTTACAGACATGGTTATCATCATGACAGTTTTGCCTTGGTACTACTTGGCATAGTGATATACATGAGGTAGCATTGGTCCCTAGGTGTCCAGATACTAGAGGGAGGTACATGGTCGGCTCACCTTTGGGAAGGTTTGATGCAGAAAAAGGGGATACCTTAAGAGCCGTGGCAGTGGCATGCACTTGTGGCCAGTATATGGGACTTGAGCCTGGTGCAGAAGTTCGTGAGTGAGGAGGCATCCTGGACGGGGGAGCTTGTTCCATAGGCTGGGGGCTTGGCAAGAAAAGGATCTGCCGCCAGCATTGGTCCTTACTCTGGGGACTTCTAGTAGTGTTCATTCTGATGTCCTTAAATTCCTAGGGTTGTGTTTAATGGCTATGGTTCCGGCTATGCTCGGCGGAGCGGGGGGTTTGAGTAGCTTGTAGGCCTGGACAAGCAATGGGTATTGGAGGTGAGTGGCCAATGTGGGTCACTGGAGCTGGGCTGGAGTGTTACAGTGGTGACGTCGCAGGTGGTCTTGGGTAGTGAACCAAGCTATTTTGTTGTATAGGATTTGCATCCTGGATACCTCTAGCTTTGCCATGCCTTGTATAATCGAGGCCGCATAGGTCAGGGTAGGGAGCAGGACACTTGTCGCAATGGAGAGCCTGGTCTCAGAGATGAGTTGGTCCCTGAGTCAGTACAAGGTACTGAGTTTGTGATGTAGGGTCCTGGTGACCTGGTCCATGTGGTCCTTGTAGGTGATAGACTGATCCAGAGCTAGGCCTAAGTATTTTAGGGAGGGAACTACATTAATGCTTTTGCCAGAAAGTGTGGTTAGTCGGAGGGATGAGAACCTGTCAAGTCCCAGTGATCTTGGCCTGAATAGCATTGCCTTGGTTTTCTCTGCATTAAGCACTATTCTGTTCTCACACAGCCATGTCTCTAGGGATGTGAGGTCCTTTCGGAGGAGCGGACCAAGAGCGGCCACATCGCCCCAGGGTCGGTAGATGACAGTGTCATCAGCGTACTGTACAACCGAGCTCTCCCCACAGTAGGTACTTAATTTGTTGGTAAATAGGGAGAATAGGAGGGGGCTTAGTATTGAACCCTGAGGTACTACCTGTTCTAGAGGTAGTGGCTCTGACATGGCCCCCTTCCATGTGACCCTCTGTGTTCGGCCTGATAAATAACTCCCAAACCACTTGAGGACATGGGGGTCTAGGCCCACATTGTGCAGCTTCTGTAGCAGAAGATTGTGGTCGACAAGGTCAAAGGCCTTGGACAGGTCTATAAAGACTGCATCTGTGGGTATCCCTTTGTCCATTGCCCTGAGCACTTCGTCCAAGAAGTTAATGAGGGCAGTGTCAGTACCGTGGTTTGGTCTGAATCCATGTTGAGAGGGAGCAAGGAGCTGATAAGCTTCCAAGTAGTCCCAGAGTTGGTTGTAGATTAGCCTTTCTTGCAACTTAGCAAGTGTGCAGAGAAGGGAGATCGGCCTATAGTTGGTAAGTTTTTCCCTGAGTCCACCTTTGTGGATAGGGACTACACTGGCATGTTTCCACTAGTCAGGGACTGCTCCTTCACTCAGTGATCTGTTAAGTGGGTATGTTGGTAAAATAATCTAGACCGTAAGGGATTCTGATTAAGGGGACCTGAACCTTTATTGTCCAGGGCACTTTTGTTAACTGAATCTTACATTTCTGTATCATTTTCTAAACAGATTTACTGGAAATAGTCTCCAAACCAGACAGTGCCTAATTTATCAACTAGCACTGCCTTATCTAGAATATGAGGAAATGTTTGTAAATATTTTTGCATGCACCCTACCAAAGTCTTCATGCTAATACACTTCAGGGTATCTGTTTACTGTTATATAGCTATATGTGATGTGTACACAGTACATTGACCTTAATTCAAGCAAATTTTGTTCACAGTAAACACCATTCTCCAGTCATGTGCCCAGCCCTGTTAAATTATTTCTGTTGCTTTAACTCTGAGGTCTGAGTACCTGGTTTTCCCAGTCTAATGTTGGTGGACAGATATGTTTAAATATTATCAATAATTCTGCAATGACAGTCTAATGAGAACTGATTGTTTACACTAAAGTGAAACCCACGTCACCCTAATATGAAAATGTACCCAGCCACTGCAGTTTATGTGACAGTGCAACTTCCTCCTGCAGTGCATATTCTCCCCAAGGATCTATACTGTCAAGACTGTGTATTGTAAATTATACAATGGCAAGAAAGAATCCTGGACTCTGATTGGTCAGTGTATACCTGAGACAGTGATATCATTACACAATAACATCACTGTCATTGATTAGCATTTGCTTTTTTTTCCCTCTTCTCTTAAGAAACAAAGATATACTGCCTCACTAAAAATCTACTAAAAACATATTTTAAATGTTGTTTTTTTTATTTTGTATCACAACAAGCCATTGTATAATAGCAATAAGACACTTCAGGGTGTGTGTTATAGTGTAATAACGTCACTCCTAGGGTGGTCGAAGCACTTGGCTTCGTCTCGTGCTTCAACCCACCCCAGGAGTGACGTTATTACACGATAACACACACCCTGTCATGCCTTATTGCTTAAACATCCTACTCTGTTGTTCCCTGAGTGCTTGGGTGTCCTGGGGCAGTTTCCAGCTTTCCACAGGTACTTTCCACAGTTGGAGACACCATGCTATTTATGTTATTAATTACCCATTCCCTGTGAACAAAAAGAACCCAGCCCTCAGTGTAAAGTGTTTTATGCCCCCCGGGAGCCCCATTATGGCACCACAAAACACCTGCTACTCCATCACCTGGCACTCCGTTATATATTTGTATTTACTGTCAGCATATGTCTATGTAATGCCACTCTTGTTAGCAGGACATACTGTG
This sequence comes from Neoceratodus forsteri, assembly GCA_016271365.2. Taxonomy (NCBI): domain Eukaryota; kingdom Metazoa; phylum Chordata; order Ceratodontiformes; family Ceratodontidae; genus Neoceratodus; species Neoceratodus forsteri. Next base: position 1,406,084,251 of record CM028130.1, on the reverse strand, counting down.
CAATGTTCTTTTTTATTTAAAAACATATTTTTTTGTTGTGTTTCAGATGTACACATATCAACATTTATTGCTCATGTTTTATGCTATATACCACATACATATAATAAAGCATTCAATGTTCTCCCCCCCCCCCAAAAAAAAAATACTGGGATCATGGGTTGAGTGGAATCCCATCTGCTTTAACTACCTTGTTAAAAATATAGAAGCATGGACAATGATGGTGGCGAAAGAACATTGATCCATCCAGTCTTTCCATAAAACCCTAACAACCCCAGGAACTATTATCCATACAGAGATTGTAACCCACACTATCCAGCATGCTTCTCTTCCAACCACTACCACCCTGAACAATCACTAAGCCCTTCACTCTGTCCTAGACATGTTTAAAATCATTGATGGTTATGGCACCCACCATATCAGCTGGCTCTACAACCCTTTCTGTAAAATCAAACTTTTTCATGTCACTCTTGAACTTCCTCCCGACAATTTCAACATGTACCCCTGTTTTCTTGATTTGTTGCACATGCTAAACAGTTCCTTGTTGCTTTGTTACTTTGGAGGAGGGGAGTTTAAGGCTTTAGTTGAGGCTGAATGTGTCAGTTGGAGCAGCCTGCTGAATATGCCAGACAGAAGAGGTTTATTCTCTATGGGAGCATTTTCCCTCACTTCTTGTGTGTGGAGGGGAAGGGTGTCATACTTGTATTATCAGGGAGTTCAGTCTCCCAGGTGTAAATTAGATATTCTAGTAAAAGGCAGAACTGAAAGTTAGGAGTTTATAGATGCCATGCAGAAAGGTTTCCTAGGTCAGTGGATTAGGGAAGGGACTACGGAAGGAGTATATTTGTTCTTGTACTGACCAGTCAGGACATTAGAAGCAAAATATGGATAGAAGAGTTACTGGGGTCAAATGATAACAACTCTGTGAGATTTATTATCTCTCTGGGAGAGCAGAAGTTTGATTCTTCACTGCTGGCCCTCTTACTTCGGGAAGGCTGAAATAAGTGGGTTGAGAGAGAGAGTTAAAAATGAGACATTAAGGGCTGCAAGTGTAAGAAATAGGTATATTGAAAAGGGTTAAAACATAGGAGGCTAGTCTGGTTCAATGGTCAGGTTAGGGATGCAGTCAGGGCAAAGACTACAGCATTCAGAACATACAAAAGGAAGAAGACAGAGTGAGCCTAGAAAAATATGAGAATTGGCATCAAACAACCAAATGACTGATCAGTAAGGCCAAATCAGACACCAACCTGAAGATAGCAGAGGGTGTCAAAGGCAGTGAATGACAAAGACACCCTACTGGTGCAGGTGTCAGCAGGGCCACAGGCATGCCTCTTTAGCTGCTCTCTGAGGACTGGGGTTGTGCCAGAGGACTAGAAAGTGACAGATGTGGTGCCATTACATGAGAGTGGGTCTAGGGATGATCCTCTGAACTATAGGCCAGTGAATCTGACCTCCATAGTGAGAAAGCTGCAAGACACTATGGCCAAGGAGTGGATAGTAGAATTTCTAGGAGTGAATGGATTGCAGGTCAAAAGGCAGCATGACTTCACTGGGGACGGTCTGGTCAAGCAAACTGGGCTGCTTTAGTTCAGTGACAGAGGTGGTGGACAGGGGACGGGGTGGATGCACTTTATCTGGATTTCAGTAAGGCCTTTGACTCTTTACCAAACAAGAAACTGGTTGCAAAGGTGGGGAACCTAGGCATAAGGGAAAACTAACAGGATGTATAGAGAGCTGGCTGGGAGGCAAATGTTCAGCAGTCAAGATAGTTGCTAGCATTGTCTGTCAGGGTTCTGTTTTGGGACCAACGCTATTCAATATGTACCCTTCAGATACAGGGGAAGGGATCAGTGGCAAGATGTACCTGTCTGTGGAGGACACCAAACGCTGCTGGAGAGTACATAGTGTGGAAGGAGTTAGGAACATGGTTAGGGATGGAGAAAGGCTAGAAAGATGGTTAAATATATGTCCACACAGGTTTAATACTGAAAAATGTAAGGTCCTGCACATATGCAGGAAGAATCACAAAACAGAATAATTAATAGATGGAATATGGGTGACTCAGACATCAGAAGAGAAAAACTTAGGGATACAGTAATCATCATCAGCAGTCTAAAACCTAATGCTGAGTGCAATAAAGTATATGGGTGGGTGAGTGAAGTCTTCGGCTGCACAGGAAGCAAATCACTAACCAAAGGAAGGAGTTGATCCTGGCTCTTTATAGATCCTTGATAAGACCACACCTGGAGTACTGTGCCCAGTTCTGCTCCTCTCATCTTGAAAATGACAGGCATAGTTTTGTATCAGTCCAGAGAAGGAAAACAACAGTAATCAGTAGTCTTTCGGACAAAGCATATAAGGAAATGTTAAATATCTTAACATTTTTTGCTGGAAATGAGGATGGAGAGGGCGACATTGTCAATGTCTGTGGCACTTTGAGACTCGTCTTTTAAATCTGTAATAGGCAGTGTGGGCAACCTAGCTCAGGAAATTAATATTGGGGGTGAGTAGATTAAGAAAACCCTGTGAATCGGGTGTGTGATTTGGGGGTGGAGCTGCCAGAGGTTTAGTGTGGACAGGCAATCAGGGGACACCAGAAAGCCAGAAGGAGTTATAAAAGGTCCATTATCCAGTGTGTCCCAGCAAGCTTATGCCCCATTACATGAAGGGAACAACACAAGAGTGGAGAATCTACTTTAGAAGTATCTACAAAGCTCCCACAGATGGTCCACAGTCTGTGGCGGACCCTGAATGGGTGACATCAGACCAAGGTAAGAGGTAACATATTACTGTTTACAGTGTACTGCCAACACTAGGGAAGGTAACTACAGGTTGCAAACATTTCATAAGTGGAAAAGTAGCAGTACACACCCAGGATAAGGTAAGTACAGGTAGGAAAGGAAAAATAAGAGACACCCTAAGGTAGGGTAAAACAATAAGTTTCAGGCAAGCAAAACGGTAGAGTAACAAATACAGTTCAGGCAAGTGGGTAAAATGTAGTAGGCACCAGGGCAATTTAGGTACAGGTGTGTGAGTTAGAAAGGGAAAATAAGAGACGCTCTATCTTGGGTAGGATAACAAATATGTTTCAGACAGTCTGGAGAGGTAGGAATACAACAGGAGTAGAAAGGAAGCAGAAAGGTACTAAATAGACATTAAGTAAAGGAAAGAAAGATCATGGGAGTGGTGCAGTGTAACGGTGTGGGACTGCAGTCTTTCAGGACACCTTATGGAGACTGAGCTGCTGCCCCATTTGCACTCATCTCTCTTAGTTAAGGGAAGAAGTTGCTGGACTCCAGGCCAAACTGGCGAAGGATGCAGAGGACCTTCTGCCCCACCCACAAGGCTCAGTATAGTGGTGGGTGGCCCCATGCCTGTGGTGGTCACTGACAGCTTAACAACCAGCAGCTTCCCATTCACAGCCAATTGAAGGTCATGCCACTTCTGCTTGATGGCAGACAGTGTCCATGCCTTATGGCTGGTGGCACTGACAGTTGCCTGGGTATCAAGCCAAATCTGTGCCTTTGATTCCACTGGTGCTTTCAGAGACTGTGACCTAGACAGGGTAGCATAATGCTCCCATATGTTGGCCACTATGGTGGCTACCTGGTGGGTCATGAAATTTGGGAACATGACTGCTCAGTGCCACAGATCAGTGCACCTCTATGAACTGTGGAACGGCCAAATTCTGTCCCGTCCATGGTTGCCTCCATAGGCTAGGGCACTGTTTGTGCTGCTCCTCCACTGTGCTCCATATGGTCATGTGCTGACTGTGACATATCAGTATGCATGTAACCTGATGCTCACTGTCCTGTGTGCATGGATGGGCCAGTGCAGATCCCTATATATTTCAAATTTGTGAAAACCTGCTCAGTAAACAGGTTACTACCTAGCATGCAGTGCAATGCAGACAGAAAATACAGTTTTAGGGATTAACTGCTTATTCAAGGTGGAAGGCATGAGGTGTTAGTGGAGTTCCTTTACACCCTGAAATGTGCATTCAATCTCTGTACAGTATACCGGTGGCACACAGAGAGGGGCCTGCGGGGTCCGAGCCCCCAACAAATGAATAAATCCTTGCAAACTGCAAGGATTAATAAAAGCTGTGCCACCTTAAGCACTGTTGCTGTGTTGCAGTGGTGTCACTTAAACTAAACTAACTACCAGCCTAGATGACTCTGTCGCAGTGTTGGGTGGGGGGAGGATCATGTCTAATGCATCCAAACACATGCACACTTGAATCACAAGTGTATGTGTTTGAATGTGTCACCTGATTGCAGGCGCCATATGTGTACAGCTTGGCCTGGAGAAATAGGAGGGTCCCGTCTGGAGGGAGGGTGGTATGTACTGGATGGCAATGTGAATGACTAGGTCAATCAAAGGCCATGGATTTAGAGTGACAGCACTACCAGCCAATTCTTGGAGGCATCAACACCCTGGTAAGTGCTGCTGCTAGCTCCACATATTTTTTCAAAGTAGATTCAATAGTGTGTGACTGACTGTGCTGCTCAGGTGATCTGAGGACCACTAGTTGGGATGACTAGCATTTAAAGATCAATGGCAACCATTTTACACATTGTTAAAAAAAGCCTGAATTCAAGTCCCTCTGTCATGAGTAGTGTTTCCTCAAAATTTCATGCTATTTGGTTTTGTGGTTTTCTTTAAATCCGCATTTAACTTGTTCTGCACTAACTGGAAATAGCCAGGCTGTTTCTATCCCTCTGACTGAGCCTTGGAGAGTGATGACATCATACTGGAGTAAGCAACTGCTTCAGCAGTGCAAGTCCCTGCTTGATTGAAGAGCTAAAGAGCTGTTAACTTCCTAATTAGAGCAGTCTGTAGAGTTAATTGTTTGATGTCCAAGGTTTTTACCAACTCAGTCTCTGGTTTGTGTTCAGATGAATTAGCTGAAAATCTATCATTCTGTTTTTATAGAAAGTTGATCATTTGTGTTTCAGTGCTGAACTGAAGTGTTATGCATTTGAGAAATCAGTCTGTCTGTATCACAGCTGTGAGTTTTTCCCATCAAACTCTGTTTTTTTTCTAGCTATTTAACACTGAGTTGTTTATTTAATGGCTATAAAATAAATCTAACGTTTGTTAAGTCATACAAGTAGTTTTTCTTTGATGTAGCCTCAATAAATCGGTTCATGTAAGAACAATTGTTTTCCTCTCAGACTGAAAAACAGGTGCCTGCCACACTCTGCTATGTCAGGCACATGTACTATATGAACTCACAAATTTCAGTTCTTTGATGGTTTCTGTGTGAAAATGCATCATGTATATGCATATGTATATGTATATGTATATGTATATGTATATGTATATGTATATGTATAACTACAGTAGAAACAATATATGGCATCTTGATGCCCCATCTCCTGCCTACAGTTGAAGCAGCTGTACTCTGCTGCCCCTGTCACCTGCCCCACAAGTCCCCTGTCTCCTGCCCCACATTCAAGTCTGCTGCACCCTGCTGCCCACTCTCTTCTCCCATAGAGTTGGGGCTTCTGCACTTGTTGCCCCCATCTCTTGCTTGAACAATCAGGGCCACTGCACACTGCTGCCCCTGCCTGAACAGTTGTGGTTGCTGCACCTTGCTGCCCTCCCCCCAGTCAGAGCCTCTGCACCCTGTTGCCCCCTGTTTCTGTCACCACAGTCGGGGCTGTTGTGCTCTGCTATGACCTAGAGTACCATGTCCCCTGCCTCCACATTTGGGGTTGCTGCACCATGCTTCCCATGCCATCAGAGGTGGGGCTTTTATTGCATCCTGCTACCTACTTCCAGTTTCCCAAATGGGCAGGGCTGCTGTACCATGCACATCCCATCCCACAGTCAGGGCTGCTGTACCCTGATCCCCCCCATGTCCTGCCCCACAATTAAGGCTTCTGCACCATTCTGTAGTCTTTCCCCTTCCACCATAGCCAGAGCTGCTGCACCCCATTCCCATCTACACAGTTAGGGTTGATGTGCTCTGCTGCACCCTACAGCCCCATGACTCTACAGTTACTGTTGCTGCACCATGCTGCCCCAAGCCACCAAAGTTAGATTTTTTGCTACAATGCCCAAAATAAAAATAGAAAAATACCTTCATCTTTTGTTATGGGGTGAAGACAGAAGGCAGTAAGGAGCAGAAGTCACAATTGTTCAATCAGGAGACAAAGGAGGCATTAGGGTACAGCAGTCCAAATTGTGGGACAGGGTGCAGCATCCACACCTGGGTGGAACTGACACAACTATGGGGGCAGAGGACAGGGTGCAGCAAATGCCATAAATCCTGTGGCAAGTGGCAGCATGGTGTAGCAGCACTAACTGTGGAGGCAAGGGGCTCTAGGGCACAGCAGGCCACAGCAGCTCTGCCTGAGTAGGCAGGAGCAGGGTGCAGCAGCCCTGACTATGGTGGCAGGGGAATGTGGACAGGATGGTTCAAAAGCCTTGACTGTGGATCACAACACAGGGGCATCAGGGTACAGTATCCCCACCTGTGGGATGGGGTGTGCATGGTGAAGCAGCCCTGACTGTTGAGGCAGATGATGGGGCAACAGGGTGCAGCAACCCCCAACTGTGAGGGACAAAACAGTGGGCAGCAGGGTGCAGCAGCCTTGAATGTGGGGCAAGAGACAGGGGGCTTATGGGGCAGGGGATGGGGCAGCAGAATGCAGCTGCCTCAATTATGATGCAGGAGACAGTGAGCATCAAGATGCTCTATACTGTTTCTAGTTATACATTACGTATTTTCACACAGAAGCCATCAAAGAACTGAAATTTGTGAGTTCATATAGCACATGTGACTGAAATAGAGTGTGGCAGACACCTGCTTTTCAATCTGAGAGAAAAAGAATTGTTCTTACATGGACCTACTTATTGAGGTGACATCAAAGACAAACTACTTGTATGAATTAACAGACTTTAGATTTATTTTATATCCACTAAATAAACAACCCATGTTATATAGCTAGAAAAAACACAGAGTTTTGATGACAAAGAACTAACAGTTGTGATACAGACAAACTGAATTCTTATATGCATACCACTTCAATTCAGCACTGAAACGCAAATGCTCAGCTTTTTAGAAGAGCAAAATGAGAGAGTTTCAGCTTATTCATCTGAACACATACCAGAGACTGACTTAGTAAAAACCCTGGACAGCAATTAACTATACAGACTGCTCTAATTAGGAAGTTTACAGCTCTTCAGTCAAGCAGGGACTTGCTCTGCAGAAGCAGTAGCTTACTCCAATATAATGTTATCACTCTCCAAGGCTCAGTCAGGGGGACAGAAGCAGAGTGTCTGTTTCCAGTTAATGCAGAACAAGCTAACAAATTATGATTTAAAGAAAACGACAAGATCAAATAGCATGACATTTTCAGGAAACACTACTCATGACACAAGGACTTGATATCAGACTTTTTTAACAATGTGTAAAATGGTTGTCACTGATCTTTAACACAACAGTTCAAACTTCTGACATGACAAATCACTGAGTCTGAGTCACTCACTGTGTGTGCTTAATTTAATTAGCTTCAAATTCTTAAAGGAGAACTGTATACATACTGACCTCCCCACCCCCGAAAGGTTTACCCCTGATTAAGCTTTTTATACAGGAACTCCCCTTTTTTCCAGCAGCCACTTACTTTAATTTTATTTTGTAAAGTCCACAAACCAGAAATATGATGGGCCGTGCATGGCTTCATTCACTGTAACAGTGCGGCACCACAACGCTCACTTCAATGTTAGTGTACAGTGCAGTGCCGCATTGTTACAGTAAATTGAGCTGCACATGGTCCGCCATATATCCAGTTCATGGACTTTACAAAATAAAATTAAAGTAAGTGGCTGCTGTAAAAAAAAAGGGGGGGTCCCTGTATAAAAAGCTTAATCGGGGGTAAGCCTTTTGGGTGCAGGGAGGTCAGTATGTATATAGTTCTCCTTTAAGCAGAGTTTCAATCATCAAATTATAATCAGTGGTGAGGGCAGCTTGTTGTAGCAGTATGTGATTGGGGTAAAGAACAGAGAGGAAATCAGGAGACTGCTGAAAATAGAAGGCAGTGATTAGGGAGAGGAATTCAGACACAGGACAGGTGAGGAAGCAACATTTTATCACAATTCAAGTCTATTGACTTGACAGATCATTGACTCACTGTGTGTGCTTAGTGCTTCCTTTGTTTCAGATTTTGAAGCAGATTATAATCAGTTCAGTGGCCAGTATAGCAGCAGTTTGTTGCAGCAGTCTAGGCAGTGTGATCGGGGGAAGGGAAGGGAAATCAGACCAGAAAGTCTGCTGGAAGGTAACTGTGTGTGCTTAATTAGCTTCAAATTCTGAAGCAGATAATAATCAGTGGCCAGTGCTGCTATTAATGTGGTAGTTTAAGCAGTGTGATCGGGGGAAGGGAAGAAAAATCAAAGCAGGAAGACTGCAGGAAGGCAGTGATAAGAGAGGGGAAATCAGAAGACACAGGACAGGACTGGTCTGGTGAAGGAAGAAACAGAATAATAAAAAATAAGCAAATACATAAATAATCCTCCCCATAGTTGCAGTACAAGGGAGTTGCCCTGAGTGTCTATCTCTCAGCCAATCAATATAGGGGAGGATGGTCAAGAGAGCAAAAGACTCAGAACTTCTGGAACTTATCAGGCAGCAACTGCCAGCAGAGAATACTAATTTGAAGGGTTCTTCTGAGTACCAGTCACTGTTCGCTGTTGTGTAGCTCAAGGTTATCAGAGTGTGTGGCACTCCATTTGTTAATACAGGCATTTTCTTTTTCACATTTCACTAGTAAGTGAAAGCAGATCTCTTCCCTCAGACTGCTACCCAGTGAGAGTAATTAATACCTTGCTGTCAATTAAAAAGTTTATTTCCCTCCAGTATATTCTGCTGTGGCCTGCCAGCTGCATAAGGGCTGACACTGACTGTTCACTGTTTGTTGTGTAGCTCATAAGTATTTAAAATAAACAGAGGGGCATCTGAATGTGTGGCAGTCCACTGGCCAGCACAGGCATTTTTTTCATAATTCACTGATAAGTGAGAACACTGACATCTCTTCTCTCAGACTGTTATCCAGAGTAAATAATACATTGCTGTCAATTAAAAGTCGATTTCCCTCCAGTACATTCTGCTGTAGTCTGACAGCTGCATAGGTCATCCTGACAATGTTGTTTAGATCATCATTCTTTACAAAGACATTTTAGAGGGTGCCGCACTGCTTGGAACTTTGTTTACAGGTAAAGATGCCTGTTTATGTTGCTGAACACTCATCCATCTCCTAGTACTCCATGAAGACAAGTCATATACAAGTGCTTGTAATCAAATAAGTTCTCAACGACACAATACTGTATTAATACTTCTTTATTTAAAAAAATTAGTTCTGCCGTAGTCAGTATATCTGTATCAGATTTACTGTGAATACAATGAAGAGAAGTAATTAATCATCTATTAAGACTTTTTTCTCAGTCGGTAAAATCAGGAGATTCACAGTCCTCTAATTCAAATTGATGTGGTCCAAGTAACAACAGCGGACATTGTGAGACTGTTTTGATTCTCCTAGAAAAATTGCCAGTATCTTTCTCAGCACCTGTATAAACACCAAATTCGCCACCTTCTGTATTGCCTGTTGAATCTGTTGCTGAAACATTAGCGTGCATGGACATTGCAGTGGAGAGTTCCATTGCTGACACATCCATAACAGTAACACTTACTCACAGTTTAGATACTGGAAATGTTACTGACAAGAAAGTGAGCATCAGGGATGATCAAAAATATTCCCTCCTAAAATCAGCTTGCAGACCTGATACAACTTTTACTTTCCAACAGTAGCGTAGCAAATTCCCAGAGGGCCTGGGTGCAAGGCAATATTACAGGGCCCCTCCCCTGCTTTGAATAAACATAAAAATTATGATTTGGGCCCCTCAAACCTCATGGGCCTGGGTGCCACTACACCCCCTGCACCATTGTAGCTACACCCCTGCTTTCCAAGTCCCTCAAGGAGGTAAAAAGCATTCATTCCAGGTACAGTGGTTGTCCAGATTCCCATGGCTTTCCTATAGTGTTGCACATAATAATAGTTTCTGCATAATTTGTATGTGGTTTGCACCAAGAACTGCTGGAAAAGGCAACCCATAGACTGTTCATACCTTGGTTACCGAACCACTTTGTAAATACAAAGATGCTTTATAAATTTTTATTAAACATCAAAGTATTGACTATCATGTGGCAGCTGAGAAAGAAGCAGATTGGTTTACACAAAATTCCACTGGTAAAAGAGAAGATATAAAAAATGAACAGTAAAAGAACACTGTAACGTCTTGCTCCTATCATTCAGACAGTCCTTTTTTGTGGTAGGCAAGGATTCCCCTTAGAGGTCATCATGATTATGGACCACTTGTTACTACTGAAAAATCAAATAACGATGAGGGTGTTATCCAGGCAGCTCTTATACTAAGACTGGAAGCAGGAGATGAAATTTTAGCACAACATTTAGTGACCAGTTGAGCATGTGTAACATAGATAAGCTGGTAGTCACAAAATGCAATTCTTGAAGAATGTTACAAAATAGTCACAGAAAAGAAGATAACCAAGCTAAATATTTCACTGTTACAGCAGATGAAAAGGCAGCAACTGCAACTCCACTCAAAAAACTTGTGCACAGCCCAACAAATGAAATGTCAGCAGCAGGAAGAGGCAGCACAAAGTTCAACAGTTAATATATTCTTTAATCCAGTTTGTAAAAGACTTAACAAAAACTTACATACAAAGAAAGTGCCTTGCAGTGCGGAACACCAAACAGAAACTCTACCGGTTTCGCCCGAGAGCTTCTTTCCAGAGCTCTTGGGCGAAACTGGTAGAGTTTCTGTTTGGCATTCTGTACTGCAAGGCACTTTCTATGTAAGTGAGTTTTTGTAAATCTTTTACACACCAGATTAAAGAATATGTTAACTGTTGAACTTCATGCTGCCTCTTCCTGCTGCTGACGTTATAGCAGATGAGACTATCGACATTTCCACTCAAGAACAGTTCTTTGTTTCATACGATACATGAGGAATGATAACACAGTGGAACATTTTCTTTTCTTCACTGTTTTTCATGATTTATCAGGCAATGGTCTTCTTTAGGCTCTTCATAGTAGTCTTAAAGAAGTCAGCCTGGACCCTAACAAGCTTCATGGCCAGGCATATGATGGATGCAGTAGATTTTGAGACGTGGAAGCTGAAGTTTGAAAATATGTCCTGCCGCATACACACACTGTCACAGTCATCATCTCAGTCTGGTTGTAAATCACAGCTGTGAAGTACCTAAAATAAGAAATGCGATTGGTATCATAAAGGAAATAATTTCTTCTTGTCTGTGAAACATCTGAAAGTGCTCAGATCTAAAACTGAGGAGGTAATTCCTTATTCAAGTAAAATGCGACTGACTCAAATCTGAATCTGGCGTTTCCATCAGCTGATCACAAACTCTGCAATGGACTGCCCAACCTCCCCAAGCTAGGACAGGTATATTTACAGCCTCAGAACCCGGGCGGTTTTAAAAACTGCTTTTTCATTCATCTATCTAGCTACTGCCAGGCTTGCTATTGGCTGGCTCCCTACTGCTCCACCTTTGAGCTTTCCTCACACTACAGCGATTGACACTCACTCCTGAATTCTACCTCAAGTGAAAGCAGTGAAGGTAAAGTACTGTTTACATGTAGAAATTTGGCCCACCCCCCGGTCTTAATTAAATACTCTTTCTACAATTCTAGTCTCCACCCCTCACCTCTGGATTGGGTGACTTTCCTCCCTCAGTTAGCTATTAAAGGGGTTCCTCCCTGCTACCTATCAACCAAATAGGAAGTTTTGACTTATCCTCCCTGATTGCTGATCTTGGCCATTTGTCTTGCTGCCATTTATGGTTTCCATGCAGAAAGACAGCAGGACATAACCTTTGCTTGCTGACAGCTGATCCTGTTCACTCATACTTCTTCATACAACTATCTTCTGTACTGAAGCGTTCCTCGCTCTCCCCCTGCGACTTGATCACTGAAGCAAGCATGCTATAGCCTTATCACCTACAAACTTACATTGCTATCACTTGCTTGAAAGTATGGTAATGTCAACAGTGACGTCCTTGGCATTACTCTTCACTCTCCTCCCCCTCGTGGGCCAGCAGCTTCTCTTTCTCTGACAAAATACTATTGGGCCAACCATAACTTCACTGTACGGAGGTGGGAAGCAACTTGGTACAGTGTCCTATTTACACAATAGATTACCCCTCACACCACCACCACCGTCACACGAAAACCTGTTCACTGCATCCAGTAGTATTGTGGTATTGGCACAGTTGGTTGCTCCTCCCAGAGGGCACAGGGGATACAGCCCAATCCCCAAGGGCTGCTACACAATGAGGAAGCTCATATGGGATCACTTTTATGCAGCTAGGAAGATATTTCTTCTACTAATCCTATTCTCTGGGGATGTGCACCCCAACCCTCGGCCTTCCCCTGCTAGCCCAGTAGGGGGGAAAGACTGTGGATTAAAGATGGTTGCAATGAACATTCACAGTCTGTTCCCCAGATTTGCCCAGTTCCAGGCATGGATGCAACTTCACTGCCCTGACATTATCTGCCTGACTGAGTCTTGGCTTACTCCATATATTAAGGATAACTCTATAGCATTACAAGGCTATGGCATTTTCAGGCTAGTTAGAACTAAGAAAAAGGGTGGAGATGCCTCATCTATGTCAGAGAATCTATTCAGGGGGAGTGTACTATCTATAACAGGGATCACTGAGAATTACGAGCTGCTTGCAGTACAACTCCTCCTTGGTAAACATAGCAAGACACTCACCCTTGGCTCAGTCTATCTGCCTTCTTGTAAAGCAAAACTAGGGCTTGGATTAGTCTTGGAGGCTATTTCAAAAGCTAAGCAGAACTCTGAGGTTCTGGTGACTTTAACATTGTAACTGGTGACTTTAACATTGACTGGCTCAGCAAACACTCTGTGTCTCTTAAGGACCAGGTGGCCAGGGTGTATCTTACACAGATGGTCCCAGAGCACACCAGAATAAACTACAAAATGGGGACAGGCATGCTTCTTGACTGGATCCTGTCCAGCTGACCTTCAAGGATCAAAGATACTGCCATACTTTCTGACTGCCTTAGTGATCACTCCACAGTAATCTATAGGTGGGCCAGTAAAGGAAAAAAAGACCCCCCCCGATTACTATTCAAAGCAGAGTGATCAAGAGAGGGCAAGTAGGTGCATTTAAAGCTGCCTTATCCCAAGTTGATTGGTCCCTTATCGATGAGTCACAGGATTTGACCTTGCCTTGAAACATCTATGCACCAATAAGGAAGAGGAAAATTAGAGGGTCCATTAATGGGTGGATCACTTACTAACTACTAAATGAAATGAGGATCAAGGATAACCTGTGGGGCAAGGCCAGGAATTCAGGAAATGCAACTGACTTCCATAAGTACAGGGCAGCTAGAAATAAGTGTACCAACCTTGCTAGACTTGCAAAAGCAAAATTCTACAAAGACCAGATGGAACGGAACTGAGGTAATGGGAAAAAAATCTGGGGGAACATTAAGAACCTGCTCAGTAAAGATGACAGGAGCCATCCTACAATGTTAAACATAAATGACACCCTTGCCTTGTATCCTCACACTATTGTGGAAGCCTTTAATTCTGCATTTACGGATCTGAGATCTGTTCTTCCTCCTGAATATGTCACCCCAACTGATCCACCACAGCTAATAACAAAACCCATGATCAATCATCCTAGCTTTTATTTCAGGTATGTCACTGTCAAGGAGGCTAAATCCTGTGTGCTAAAGGTCCTTTGTAGAACAAGATTTAGCAGTGACAATATAGATATGAAGATGATTGCCGTGGCACTTAATGAAGTTATCACCCCATTACCAAAATCTTCAATAAGTCTCTCTCCCTGGCAGTATTTCCTTCTGTCTGGAAAATGGCTCTGGTGATGCCTGTATTCAAAAGTAGTGATCACTCTTGGACCACTAACTACCACCCTTTTTCAATTCTATCCCCCCTGTCAAAGGCACTTGAGAGAATAGTTGCAGATCAGATCACTGAGTACCTTCAGAAGTACTGTATGATCTTCAGTGTCCACAGCAGCATGGCTTCTGGAAGAATTACAGTACGCTACTGCCTTGGTGGAATTCTCAGATTATGTGCATAAAGCTATGAATGAAGGCAGGTTTGTGGGATCTATTTCTATAGATCTCACAAAGGCCTTTGACATCATTAATCACCCAGTCCTGCTTCAGTAACTGATGTTCTTGTGGGTGGCCCCAGAAGCAGCCCTTTGGTTCAAGGACTATCTGTCTCTCAGGTCCCAGAGTGTCAAAATAAGGACTGAAATCTCATCTACTAGGAACGTTACCCTAGGTGTCACTCAATGATCCATTCTTGGTCCACTTCTCTTCAGTTTATTCATGAATAACCTCCTGTCTGCCTGTAATAGTAAAATAATTTTGTATGCTGCAAAAAGAATTACAGGCCACCTTTAACCAGCTGGAGGATTGGTTTTATTCTCATAAACTGCTTCATTATAAGAAGACTAAAACTATGCTGATCTCAAGTCACCAGCTTAAGAAATTGTACCTGACATGTCTATTGTCAGTAATAAGGGCATCCACCTTGAACAAGTACACTTATTCAAGTACCTTGGGGTCACCATCGACAATACTTTTTCTTTTGTTCAGTACATTGCCCAGGTGGTGAAAGCGGTCAATATCAAGCTTGGTGTCCTCTATAGACACAAATAATATCTCACACCCATAGCCCTTAGGCAGACAGTTTCCAGCTCAATCCTGTCTATCATAGACTATGGATTGGTTGTCTATGGAGCAGCAACTGAAACTGCACTCACGCAAGTTGTGATTGCCTTTAACAAAGCCTGCAGACTCACTCTAGGTGCAGAAAGCCTTGTTCACACTTGCACACTTTATGAGCTAACTTGTTGGCTGAACTTAGAGTGTAGGATAAAGTCCCAAATGTGTCTCCTGGGCAAAAACACACTTCTTGGAAAGACTCCTCCCTGTATCTTAGACATTCTGCATACTACTCGATCATGCTATTCAACTAGGGGCATGGGCCATGGTGCCCTAGTGTTTCCTTTCAGGTGGACATCCCTTGGCCAAAGGTTCTTCGCATACAGAGCTCCACTCCAGCTAAATGAGGTCCCTGTTTCTATACTGAACCTTGAGAGCCTCTCCTCCTTCAAAACCGAATTGAAGCACCACCTTGTTACTAGGGGTCAGTGCATGTGTAGGTCAGCCCTTAATCCTTAGCCCCACATCCTGCGACTCACTTACTCTACATGTTACAAAGTTGTGGCTACTGCAGGTTTTAGTTGCTTTGTTAATCCCCGGTTCTTCTCGCACTTAAAACCAGAGGTTGTCCACTGCTGGTAACACTACCTATCCTGACCTGTTACTTTCCCCTCCTACTTCAACCTCCTTTCCAGTTATACCACCCTCCAGATCCTTCCCCTTCCTTACTCACCCACTGTTTTCTCCAGTGTTTGCGCATACTCTGGACAGTCCCTGCTCAGGCACCCCTAGCTATAGTATGGTGGATGGTGGGATTGGCCCCTTGCCTTTGCCACTCCTTCACCTCCTCCCTTGTCCTTGCACTTATTTCTAACATATTCTCCTTGCCTGTGCCTTGCATTTTTTTATAGTAGTTCCCCCTAAGCCCAATCTCAGCTACCTACCTCTCTGTCTTCCTGCCCCCCATTCCTCACCTTTCCTGACCTAACTTCTCTCCTTACCTCATCCTTAAAACCAGACAAAGCCTGCCTCCAGACTGTTCTATCCCTGCCCTGTATGTTCCCTGTACTTCTAGTGTTCTCCTGATTGCATAGCATTTGTATTTTGTTTTTATCTCTAGTTCCTTGTATCCTTGTAACTGTATCTCTGATCCTATGAATCTATAGTGTAATTGGTTGTCCCCTGTACTTGAATATTTACTAATTGTGTAATTGTATCACTGATGTCCTTCCAATGTAACTTCATGATTGTGTGCTGTGACCACCATTAACGTAACTTATTGTTGTATTGTCACGTACATTATTTGCCGTGGAACCTTTGAAAAACAGCATTTGCTCAAAGGTTACTTCCGAATGATTAAATAAATAAATAAAATCTCTTTGTATGACATGGTGGATAGAAAGTTATGCTGTGGTTCTAACTTTCACTTAGCTTTTTCTATCAATGGTCTCTGCTGCTGCATATCTTACATTAGACTGAGATCGTGTGACAAGTTCAAAGGCACAGACTCTATTTTCTACCATTTGTTCCATCTCTTTCATTGTGGCAGTGTTTGTCATGGAACCTGTGACTGCTTTGCTATTGCCATTATCCAAACTTTTGCAGTCTTCTACTATGGATCTTATACAAGTGTCTCATTTAGTTAGAGAATACAACATTGCGCTCAAAAGACAGTGAACAAGTTCAGATATTGAATTCAGTAAGATATTTGAAAAAGTAACAGCACTAACAGAAGACACAGGAACTTCTGTGACAATGCCTAGATCTGTATCAAGAAGGAGATATATTTGCATAGACAACAGTCCAGCACAAGACCCAGAACTTAGCATGGATCATCACTCTATGTCAAATACTTGGACCATATTATTCAAGAAATAAATGGAAGATTTGGATATGATGCTTCTGATAGTAATAAAGTACAATATTTCATCCCTCACTTTGCTGTAAAAGCTACCTTCAATGACGTCCAAGAGACTTGATTTTCAGAACCCCAAGAATGACACAAGTCCTTGGTGCATCAATTGTTTGGCACAAAGGGCTTGTGGCATTCTCCTGGCTGCACATCAGTATTTTCAATCCCGAGAGTGAAGTGGTACAAGTTAGACCAGGTTTTTCCTGGTCTAACTTGTGCCATTTGGGGGACCCTTTTCATGGGGCTAGTGCCAAATATTTAGTGCAAGCTGCCATCAAGTGTGAAAACTGTCACAACTGAGCCTGACATACCAAAATCAGGTACAGTTTGGTCAAAGGAGTTTCATGCAGTTGCACCAAAGAACAGGACTGACGCAGGGCTTCAAGCCCTGCATCAACCTTTGAAAATTGAGCCCAAGGAATCCTAGAATTTTATGCCAGTGGTATCCAGCAGTCATAATCTGTTCTTCTTGTTGAATGGAACCACAGGGTCAGCAAGTGGTCTCCTGCTCCAGATGCCCAGAGACCAACTACTGTTACAGAGTCTTTAAAGTCTTGCATGGTGGATATGTATCCAAACATAAAAACATTACTTCAGATTCTTGGGGTTTTGCCTCTGCATGTTGCAACTGCAGAATGGTCATTCAGTACTCTTCGAAGATTGAAAGCATATCTTTTTTCCATGATGAGTGAAAACAGATTAAATGGCCTTGAGCACCTCACCATCAATTGAGACACGGAAATTGATCCTGAAGCTGTAATTGATGAATTAACGAAGGACCCAGAATGCCTACAATTTGTTCTTTGAATATACAAGCCATGATAATTTCTATAGAGAAAAGCAGTATATGCTGGTGGTGAGACCATGAGAGTTTTATTTAAAAGAAAGCCAGACTTGATAACCCTGAAAAACAAAGCCGGATGGTGCTTTACAAAGCACAACATTGTGAAATTGTAACACACTGATAACTACAGTATAACCTTTGAAACTGGCACCTTTTTAACACAAAAATCTGTGCAAATCACTTCAGCTAAGGAGAGGCCTCTCCTCCCCCCCACCAGGGAATCACCCCTTCACCCCATCTGGGGCCTAAGCAGCCCCTGGACCCCTGGCTTTTGTCATGGCCCTCCCTAAACATTTTTCTGCATGCACCACTGGTGTACACAACCTGTAAGTATGTTAACCCTATTTTAAAATGGGTTTTGTAAGAACAATAATGAGAGAATGTTTCATGTAAAATGGCAAGCCTCTTTATTTAGGGAATATTTGCTATTCAGTATATACATAGATACATATAGTAGAATTTAACAACTGAAAACAACAACAATCTGATCCTTCCATATGCCTACCTAAAGCCATGGCCAGCTTCTGGTAGTCATACCATGTTCAGGGGAAGAGTTGCTGATACTATAGGTGGTATTACAGGGACAGACTAAAGTTTCCAGATGATAAATTACAGCTTTTCCTGCTGTTTGTCTGAGGTAGGAGTTACAACACTTGGAGTTTTGTTTGGCACTGTCTTTCAAGGTAGGAGTTGCTGTGTTTGCAGTATTTCCCAGCTCTGGATTTTTCTCATGTCATTCTAAGTCTGAGTCAGGAGGATCAGTGCTTTGCTGCTGTATGATAGTAGTTTTGTGAGTTTCCAATTCCGTTGCAGTGTCATTTTCATTTGTATTTATAAGTTGTAACACTGGTTGGTTACTGTGTTTCTCATGGCAGCAGCTATTGTTTGAATATATTTGGTTTTCTCAGGTCTGAATCTGTGGCTGTAATTGAAGTATGTGTTTTACTGTGTTTAATTGCTGTTTTTTTAAACCATGATCATAAATTACATTTTTAAAAGCAAAGTTTCACTGACAGGATCCTGCATTAAAAGCTTTAAAGTGCTCCTGACATGGTTGATACAACTCTGAGAAAGTGTAATATTCAGGCATAAATGTAGCTTATATTTTTTATTCAATTCTGTAATTCTCGTCATTATTTTCTTATTACTAAGGGTATTTGCATGAATACAGTATCTCAGCTCTTTTAGCTCTGGCTGCCTGCCTACCCCTGACATCACAATTCTGTTTATGACATCAAAATATATGGCTGTAGAGATAATTGTGATGTCATAAATGAGGATTGCGATGTCATGTGTAGAGAAGCAGCCAGAGTAGACACTAGTCTCGAGGCCAGGGATCTTTTTTTCATGCAACCTTTATCAGTAATTAAGAAAATGGGGCATTAATTACTGAAAATATATGAAGTAATAAAGAAAATGGGATGGAGTTGAATATAAATCTTACTTTTTTCAAAGTTTTCCTAATGCTGTCAGGGGCCCAGTTACTAGTTGCTTATTAGCAATTAAGCAATGGTCATGAGGTACTATTATACTAGTCAGGTGGCTAGATTTCAACAATTCTTTCAAAACTATTTTACAACATAGTTTAAACATCTGTGTGTCACAAACATACTGCATATATTAAAATTATTATTGTACAAATGTTTAATTTGGTTTATTTGACAAGAGGAAAATAAACACGATGACCCACAGATATTTTAGGCATGTTCCTGCAGTGGAGAGCCAGCAAAGCCTGCCTATTGGAGAACCTATTCCAAGTTCCATTGGATTGAAGAGGAATCAAGAGTTGTGCTGCAGCAACTACTTAAAGTCTCAGGTCCGTGACTGTCACAGTCAGAGACCAGGACAGACCACAACAAGTGGCTAGAGAGAGAAGACCACCAGCCAGGACCAGGACAAACCAGAAAAGTCATTGGGACTCCTGGAGAAACCAGTACACTGTTACTGCATTCAGTTGGGGGCAGCACCAGCTACTGATTCAGCACAAGTCTATAATGATTTACAGACTAGGTATGCAAGCATAGATACATAGATACATAGATACATAGACAGTGTCAGCAGATAAGGGCCTATGGCCCACCCAGTCTGCCCATTTAAGTTTGTAAGTTCAGTTTATGTTTTCCAGGAAGTCTGTTGCCCCTTACCCCTGACCTCCAGAATTCCTTTATGTCTATCCCATGCATTCTTAAATCCCGTGATTGTTTCAGCCCCCACCACTTCCTCTGGCAGGGTGTTCCACTTGTCCACCACCCGTTCTGTGAAGAAATTCTTCCTCACGTTTCTCTGAATCGTCCTCCCTCCAACTTCATCCCATGCCCTCTAGTCCTGGAACAACTTTTTCCTTAAAATAGTGCATTCCTGTACCTGTTCCTCCCTGTAAGATACTTGTATGTCTCTATCATATCCCTCTCTCCTCCTCTCCTCCAGGGAGTACATGTTCAGTGACTTCAACCTGTCCTCATAGGACTTGTGATGCAATCCATGCACCATCTTTGTTGCCCTCCTCTGAACCTTCTCTACCCTGTCTATGTCCTTCGTAGGTAAGGTCTCCCAGAACTGCACAGTGTACTCAGGTGTGGCCTCACTAGTGTCTTGTATAGTGGAATTATGACATCCTTTTCCTGCTGGTGATGCCCCTGCCTATGCATCCCAGCATCCTATTTGCTTTACCTGCTGCCTTGTCACACTGTTTCCTGCCTTGAGGTCATCAGAGATGATAACTCCAAGATCCCTTTCCTGCTTGGTGCATGCTATATCCTCACCCCCAACTGATATATTGTGCCAGGGTTTTGTGCCCATATGCATTATCTTGCACTTCCTTGCATTAATTTCAACTGCCAAACCCCTGACCATTCTTCAAGTTTCTGCAGGTCCCTTCTCATTCTGCCTACACCCTCTGGTGTGCCTACTCTGTTACAGAGCTTTGTGTCATCAGCGAACAGTGAAATTCTGCCTTCTAGGTCCTGTGCAATGTCACTGATGAAGATATTGAATAGTACCGGTCCCAGCACTGATCCCTGTGGTACCCCACTGGTCACTCTTCCCTCTGTGGAGTGACAGCCATTTACCACCACCCTCTGTGTCCTGCTGCCCAGCCAGTTACCTACCCACCACACTACTGTCCTGCCCACACCCATATTCCCCAGTTTGTGCAATAGTCTTCTATGTGGCACAGTGTCAAAGGCCTTGCTGAAGTCCAGATAGGCCATGTCCACTGCCCTCCCTGATCCACCTCCTAGTCACCCAGTCAAAAAATTCAATGAGGTTGGTCTGACATGACCTTCCCTGGTGAAACCATGCTGCCTTGGGTCTTGTAGTCCATTGACAACCAGATGTTCCACCAATCTCTCCTTCAGTAGTGCTTCCATGATCTTCCCCACTACCGAGGTGAGGCTGACTGGTCTGTAGTTCCCCGCTTCCTCTTTGTTCCCACTTTTGTATAAGGGACTACATCTGCTATCCTCCAGTCTTTGGGTACCTCCCCTGTTTCTAGTGATCGGCTAAACAGGATAGCAAGAGGTTCAGCCACCACCTCTCTTAGTTCTTTAAGGACCCTGGGGTGCACCCCATCTGGCCCCATTGCTTTATCAACTCTTATTACTTCCAGTTCCTTCAGGACCCTTTCTCGTGTAAAGGGACTTGTGTCCATTTCTGCACCATTCTCACCCCTTGTACTCCATTCAGACCCATTACCCTCCTCTTCCTTAGTAAAGACTGAGCAGAAATACCTGTTCAATATGTCAGCTTTACTGTTGTCATCCTCCACACAGCCCCCATCCTCCCCCTTCAGTCTCACTATCCCTCCCTTTGCCTTTCTTTTTTCACTTATGTACCTGTAAGGTTTTGTCCCCTCTACCCACTGATTTTGCAATGTGTTCTGTCTGAGCTTTGGCTTTCCTTACTGACCTCCCTGCCTCCCTTTGCTTCTCCTGGTACTTCTCCCTATCCCTTCTGCCTGTGTCTTTTTGTATTGCATGAATGCAATCTTTTTAGCTTTCCTTTCTTTGCTACCTCTTTGGAAAACCATAATGGTCTCCTCTTCCTTTTCCTCTTGCTAACCTGCTTAATACATAATTCTGTTGCTCTTGTAATCCCCATTTTAAATACTTCCCACTGTTCCTCAACCCCTGATTCCTGCCCCATTCCCCTTAATGCCTCTTTCAAGTATCTCCCCATTTTCCCAAAGTTTGCCCCCCTAAAATCCAGGATACGTGTTTTTGTGTGGTTAGGTTCTGCTCTTTCTGTGATTTCAAACCACAGTGACTGGTGGTCACTGTTCCCCAGGTGGTCCCCCACTCTTACCCCCATCACACTGTCCCTGTTTGTGAGCACAAGGTCCAGTATTGCCTTCTGCCGAGTTGGTTCCATGACCAGTTGCTTGAGGAAGGCACCCTGAAGGGAGTCCAGGATAAATCTGCTCCTAGTTGATGCTGCTGCTGGGATGCTCCAGTCCATGTCTGGAATATTGAAGTCTCCAACCAGTACTACCTCACCCTTGTCTGCCATCCTCTGGATGGCTAGCAACAGCTCCCTATCTGTTTCTTCCTCCTGGGCTGGTGGTCTATAGACCACACCTGTGCAGATGGCTGGCCCCATTTTCCTTTCCAGCTTAACCCACAGTATCTCTCCCCATTTGTTCCTCCTGGATCTCTGTGGCCCTTATGTCATTTTTCACATACAGTGCCACCTCCTCCCTTTCTGCCTGCCCTGTCTCTTCTGAATATGTTGTAGCCAGGTATGGCCAACTCCCAGTTGTGGTTATCATTACACAGGTTTCAGTGATGGCCACAATGTCCAGGTCTGACTGCACCATGACAGCCTCAGATCTTCCATCTTGTTGCTAAGGCTCCTGGCATTTGCACACATGACTTTCCATGATTTGACCTCCCTAGACTGTTTCGCTGTTCTACTCCAGCCCCTTCCTTGGTTGTCCTTTATCCCTGGTTCACCTTGCTGTCTGCCTTTCTGCTGAATTTTGCCCCTATTCTGCCTATCCACCTCCTGGGCGCTAATCTCCATCTTTTGCACTTGGCTAACCTCCACATCCTTTCCTTCCATTTCTCTGGGCACCTCTATGTAAGCAGTAAAGGAGGGTGACAAAGGGCCCAATTTTCAAAGGTTGATGTAGGCTTTGCATCAACCCCTGCGTCAACCCCCTTTGGTGCAGCTGCACCAAACTCCTTTGATGCAACTGCGCCCAACTTTAGTACATTGCCTGCAGTTGCAACAGTTCCCCCACTTTACGACAGCTTGCACCAGATATTTGGTGCAAGCCCCATTAAGATGGTCCCCCAAATGGCACAAGTTAGACTGGGGGGAGCTGGTCTAACTTGCAGCATTTGTCGTACAGGGACACACATCCCAATTAGTGCTGCGAGAATGCTGCAAGCCCCCTTCACCATATGATCAGTGCACCAGGTCTTGTGGCATTCGCAGAGCTTCTGAAATTCGGGCCCAATCTATCTCCATTAAAGGTACAGAGTCCTTTCATTCAGTCCCTATTTTGATAAAAAACACACTAAATCGCTTTTGTTTTGTTTTGTTTTGTTTTGGGGCAAGCAAGATGATAGGGGGTCTGGAAAGCGAGGGAGGGAAGGAAAAGTTAAAGCCAAGTGGTTTGCATTCATTTAGGGGTGCAAGAAAGGTAGAAATGAGATGCTAAAAGATTTGACAAGGTTCAAGGTATTTTTTATATGCTTGAACCCTCTCTTCTTGTCTGCCTTTTTGTTGTTAGCCACACCTTCAGCTCCCAGTCCCAAACCCTCTGTGGTCACTGGTCCAAGATGGTGAGGTCTGTGCCTGACAGGCTGCTGCTGGCCATGGCCACTACTGTCCTAAGCCATATCACAAGGGAGACAAGGCAAGTAGTGATCAGAATATTGCAGTGGGCTCCCATCTAAGAGGGAATGACAGTAGGACAGAGAGTTGGGCCGCAAGAACCGCTGATTTGAGTATA
The DNA here is from genome assembly GCA_016271365.2 of Neoceratodus forsteri. NCBI lineage: Eukaryota > Metazoa > Chordata > Ceratodontiformes > Ceratodontidae > Neoceratodus > Neoceratodus forsteri. Next base: position 1,406,060,762 of record CM028130.1, on the reverse strand, counting down.
ATTTTTTATCATTTAAACTACACAATTACATACAACCAAAACATTTTATAAAATGCTATGTAATTGTGTGTTCTGGCAATTATATCTCATGTCAAGATTATTAAATGTTTAATTATCATAGTCCAGTGAAATTCATTCACTTAAATCAAGTCTTACTCTTAAACATAAAAGATCAACAACACAATTCAATGTGATGCTTTATATTTAATCTCACTCCAAAAATCAAGAGAGATATACAACGCGTTTCAATGGTACAGTTTAAAAATCTTACTCTTTCTTGTTCCCTCATCTCACTAATTTTGAAGTTATGACCTCAATATAGCTCCATTTTCAGGGTGAACAAATGAATGTATTTCCAGGATCCAATCAGTAAATCTTGCCATTTATTGATCTTGGCTCACTTATCAATAACAAAAATGTTTGATCCCAGGAATTATTTCTTCCAACAATCATTTGCTGTAAATAATAATCTCTGCAGTTTATGACTCCTCTAGTAAAGCAACAAACTAACTCCTACATCACCCAGGACCTAGCCTCTTTCAGAGGTGAATCCCTACCCTAGCTGAATCCTTACCCTACCAAAAAAAAACTCCTACATCCTGGTTCATATTACCTGACAGGGCAAAATGATAACACACAGATTGTGAGCACATATGTGTGTGTTGGAAAGGCCTTGGGAGAAGTGAAAATCATGACATTTCACACCCAATAAAATTATTTTTTCCTGCCCATTTAGTAATCATTTTCTCTAAATGATCAAAACTTGGACTAATGTTATTTTTTCATACTGATACTATTAGTTTCATTCATTTTGAAGCATTTTAGTTGGGTTATGTAAGTTTTATGCCACTTTTTAGGGAAATTAAGAAAATATTTTTTCAAGTTTCCATAACTGATATGCAATGGCGAGGGGCATGGTCACAGCAAAGGGGCATGGTGTGGTCTGGAAAGCCCCAGATTTCTCTTGGGCCTAGGGCCCCAGGTTGCCTTAATCTGGTCTTGTTTCCTGTTTTGATTCCCTAACTAATGTCCTATAAAAACAGTCTGTCTCAAAATGTCTGCCCCTTGGGGGCACCACTGCACATTTATCCATACTGAATTTAATTTACCATCCTTCATCCCAGACAGTCAATTTATCTAGATTGTTCTGCTAGTCATCCACCAATTCCTAGGTTTCTATAATTCTTCAGAGTTGGTATTATCATGACTAACTACAGTACTTACTTATCCAGTCATTCTCCAGGGTCACTAATGAGCACATTAAGCAAGGTTGGTCCCGGCACCAATACCTGCAGCACTGCACTGGTCATTTCCACCCTCAACACACACACAATCTAAATTGGGATTATTTGTAATCCTATTCCTTCAACTTGAAAGCCAAATCTTTATCGAATTCAGTATCCTGTCTTTATTCCTTTGAATTGATGCAGCCAATATTTACAAGCAAAAGGGTCCAGAAAGGACTGGTAGCCCTAAAGATAGATAAGGCCCTGGGACCAGGTGGATTGCATCCAAGGTTACTCAGGGAGCTGGCAGCCATACTGGCTGAGTTTCTGGTAGGTATATTCAACAGATCATTAAGGATGGGGGGGAGTTCAGAAGGAGTAGAGGGTGGAAGACATAGTTCCACTCCATAAGGGGGGAAGGGACAAGGAACAAGTAAGGAACTACAGACCTGTCAGTCATACATTACCTCTATTGTAGGGAAGCTGATGGAGTTACTGGTTAAAAAATACCTTGTGGACTACTTGGAGAGCAATGATCTCCAAGACAGTAAACAGCATAGATTCATGGCAGAGAGGTCCTGTCAGACTAACCTGATGGTTTTCTTTGACTTGATGACAAAGGAATTGGATAGAGGCCGCACTGTGGATTTGCTTTAATTCAGCTTCAGCAAGGTTTTCAACTTGGTGCATCACAGACACTTGCTGAAGAAGATGGAGGCTCTGGCTGTGGCTAAGGTCATACTAAACTGGGTAGGCAACTGGCTAAAAGGGAGGCAGCAGAGGGTTGTGGTCAGCAGGGTCAAATCAGGTGACAGGGATGTCTGGAGCAGGGTACCACAGGGATCTGTCCTGGACCGGTCATCTTCAATATGTTCCTCAGCAACATTGGTGAGGGAATCCATGGAAGGCTGTGTCTCTTTACAGATGACACTAAGCTCTGTGAGAGGGTGGATGGCAATGAGGAAGTCACAGAAATGCAGAGTAACTTACAAAAGCTAGAGGGGTGGTCTAAGGTTTGGCAGTTGAAATTCAATGCCAAAAAGTGCAAGGTAATTCACCTAGGGAACAATAACCCCAGGACAGAGCACTGATGGGTAGTGTGAGACTTAGTACTATGGCTGAGGAATGGTATCTTGGAGTTATCATCAGTGATTCCCTCAAACAATCGAGTCAGTGCAACAAAGTATATAGCAAAGCAAGTAGGATGCTAGGGTGTATTGGGAGCTGTATTGATAGCAGAAAGGAAGAGGTAATACTTCACTTATATATATCCTTTGTGATGTCACACGTAGAGTACTGTGCCCAGTTCTGCAGCCCTCATCTCAGGGAGAATAGGGTCAGGCTAGAAATGGTGCAGCACAGGGTAGAAAAAATGATTCAGAGTCAACAGGGCAGGTCTTGTGAAGAGCAATTCAAGGCACAGAACATAGTAGAACACCAGAGTAATTGCAGTACCCAGAATACAGGTGCATACCTGTTTAATGCCAGTCCAAAAATTTAATAACTGTGGACAGTCCCACAATATGTGAGTAAGGTTGGTTACAGGTTGTTGGCACCTCCAGCATTTAGCTTTTGATAACAGCCCTAGCCTTTTGAGGTCTCTGGGAGTCCAATACTACCTAAGCAGAACTTTATTCTGGATTAAATGGCTCCATCCATCTCTATAGGCCTTATGCGCTCTGGAGAGGCGTGTGGTCCAGGCTTCTTCTGAAATGAGTATACCCAGTTCAACTTTCCAAGCAGTTTTAGAGGCTAATGATTGGACTAGTTGGTCCTCCCTAAGGAGTTTGTACCAGAAGCTAGCCTTTCTCTTTTGGAACTGATCGTTATTTAGTATCATGGAGGTAGAGTCCTTATTACTATTCTTAGCATTATCCTTATTATTTATATTATGGTTATAGATATGGTTATAGCACCCCTTCAGGAAAGTGGAGAGTTTGTTGGAACTCAACCTTTGCGTCTAGAGATATTTCCAGAAGTCCTACTTGGGAAAACCATACTGAAGCTGGAGGTTTAGAAAGTCCACATGTTGACCATTTGCAGTGAGGAGATCCATAAGTCTGTGGATCCCTTTTTGTTGCCATACCCTCCACTTCAGAAGGGGTGCTTCCTATTCAGAGGATATCATTACCCCAAAGGGGGAGCCAACAGGAAGGAGGTACGGTCTGTGCCCATGCACTTGGGTACACAATACCATAGATTTCTGGAGGTACTTACAGTTGGGTGGGTTCTGAAGTCTGAATGAGTCTTGTTGTATAGAAAGTTGACAGTTAAGGGGTTCTTTGTTGTGCTTTGTTCTATACATAACCACTGAGGTGAATCTGAGGCAGCTGGAGAGAACAACCTCATTGTTTGGGGTGCAGTAAATGACACAGGCTAGCCCCAGAGCCATGGCAAGCCCCGCCCTCCTCTGCTCTAGTGTCTGCACAGCTTTTCCGTGCTGTATCTCGGTCATATTCCTTCTCACTGGAAACCCCCAATAAGTTTGTCTGCCATTAGTATTAGTGATTGCTATGGACATATGGGAGATGATATGTGTGAATATGGGAGCCATCATCATATTGAAGGCCTCTAATTTCTCTGCTAGGGAGAGTTAACACCTTACATCTGTCTAATTAAATTTTAGTTGGATCAAGCAGGGCTGCAAAGTTAAGGCTCACTATTTTGGGAATGTTGCTATGTACAGTGATGCCCAAGTACTGTATGTCAGGCCTTCTTTGGTGCATTTTAGATGACATTTGGAGAAAGGTTCAGCTGTACACCTGTGACTTAGTTGGAGTTTTTCCATTTTTATTTATATGATCGAAAACTGACCCAGAGGTCTGAAGAGTGGGTCAAAATCTGGCCTGGCTATCTGTTTGAAGAATCAGCAGGTCATCAGCATAGAGGAGTCACTTTCACCTCCCTGTGTCCCTTGGAGACCAGGATGACTCCGAATGGCAATTGCCAGTGGTTCTAATACCATTGCAAAGAGTAGAGGGGGCAGCCCTGTCTTGGCAAGGCAGATTTTATTTAAAAGGACACCCATCCCAGAGGCTCTGGGCGCCGAACAATCAAGTCAAATATAAATAACACCAACAATATAAAATACACAAAAATGACATATATGATATACAAAGTAATACTTCAATATAAAATCTAATGATAAATATTCTACACTAAACCTTGCTATTAAAAATCTTTAAATAATATGCTAAGCAGTAAGTACCCAGATTAAATACATAGCCAGGGACAGATATAAGCACAAAAATCATATATCAGGTAAATTATAAACCAAAGTCTGGGAAGGCCTGACTATACAGGAAGGCCTTGAGGTAGGCTTTAAAGACCTCAACTGAAGGAGCCTCTTACAGCTGGAGACAGAAAATTCCACAGGACAGGGGCGGTAACACTAAACGCTTTGTTGCCTGCTGTTTTTAGCCTCATCCTGGGAATTACAAGGAGGCCTCTAGAGGAGGAGCGGAGGGAGTGGACCGAGACAGCGGGTGCAAGAAGGTCCTTCAGGTAACCAGGGCCCAGGCTGTGTAGAGCTTTAAAGGTGAGCAAGCCCACCTTAAAGAGGACCCTCCACCTGACCGGCAGCCAGTGCAGCTCACGCAGCACTGGAGTGATGTGACAGTATTTTGACTGCCCTGTCAACAATCTGGTAGCTGCATTCTGCACCAGCTACAGCCAGAGGACGGTACCTCCAGAGACCCTGAGATAGAGTGCATTACAGTAGTCGAGCCTAGACGTCACAAAGGCAAGAACCAAGGTGGGGATGTCCAGGGGTGGAACTAGGAGCTTTATCCTGGCTATATTCCTCAGATGACACAAAGATCTGCAACAGAGTTGATGCACAAGGTGTCGTGGAAAGGATGAGAAGGGACTTGGCAAGGTTAGAGGAATGGTCAAATGTATGGCAGCTTAGATTCAATGCTAAGAAGTGCAAGGTAATGCACCTGGGAAACAAAAACCCAGAGGAAGAGTACACAATGTGGGGTGAGATACTAACAACAACAAAAATGGAAAGGGACCTGGGGGTAGTCATATCAGATGACCTAAAGGTGGGCAAGCAATGTGAGAGGGCAGCAAGGAGGGCTGGGGGGATACTGGGATGCATAGGGAGAGACATCACCAGTAGAAAACAGGAAGTTATTATCCCTCTGTACAGACAGCTGGTCAGACCCCATCTGGAGTATTGCATGCAGTTCTGGAGACCCAATCTCAACAAAGACATAGACAGGATGGAAGCTGTCCAGAGGAGGGCAACTAAAATGGTGGAGGGTCTGCACTGGAAGACATATGAAGAGAGACTTAAGGAGCTTAATATCTATAGCCTCGAGGAAAGGAGGGAGAGGGGGGACATGATAGAAACTTTCAAGTACCTCAAGGGAATCAACAAAGTCCAAGAGGGTAGCATCTTTCAAAACAAGAGGTGTGCAAGAACAAGGGGGCACAATTTGAAGATAGAGGGGAGTCGACTCAGAGGTAATTTAAGGAAGTATTTTTTCACAGAGAGGGTTGTGGATGTATGGAACGGCCTTCCGAGAAGGTTGTGGAGTCAAAAACAGTGGTGGAATTCAAGCATGCATGGGACAGTCATAAGGCAATTCTAGGGGGTTGGGGCAGAAAGAAGTAGGCTGCTGGTTAACTAGGATCTGCAGCTTATTCATTAGGTAGGGAAATGAGCAGACTGGGTGGGCCAAGTGGTCCTTATCTGCCATCAAATTCTATGTTTCTATGTTTCTATGATAGAAACTGGAATGAACAACGATGACACCTGGTACTCCAGCGTCAGTCCACTGTTGAGAATAACACCCAGATCACACACCCTAGAGCAGGCCTTCAATGGTACAGTCCTAAGGAAAAAGCCCTGTTTCTGCACCAGAGGCCAATCTATCATGCCCTCTGTTCAACTCCACCACAAGTACCTCCATCTTATCGGGGTTCAGTCACAACCAGTTGGAGGCCATCCAATCATTGATCTCGGCAAGGCAGGTGTTTAGTACTTTCACCGCATTGGATGTCTCTGGGGCAAAGGAAAGATACAGCTGGGTATCATCAGCATAGCAATGAAAACCCAGACTGTACTTCCTAATGAGCTCTCCCAGGGGCAGCATGTACATGGCAAACAATATCGGCAACAAGATTGAATCCCGGGGAACACCACATGACAGGAGGCTAGGGGAGGAGGAGAAATTCCCCATCACTACCCTTTGCTTCCTGTTGGTGAGAAATACTCGAACCAGCAGATGACAGTACTAGCGAGTCCACAGAATTCTCTTAGGCAGTCAAGTAACGCACAATGGTCTACCGTATCAAATGCTGAGGAGAGATCAAGTAGAATGAGAATTGTCCCCTCCCCTCGATCCCTCGCCCTAAGGAGATCATAATGCATCTGAATTAATGCAGTTTCTGTACTGTGCCTCGCACGAAACCCAGACTGGAGAGGCTCGTATAGATCATGGGCCATGAGGTGCTTCTCAAGCTGAAGCGCCACTCTTTCTCAACAATCTTACCCAAAAATGGAAGATTGGAGATAGGACAGTAATTTGCCTTGAAGTCAGTGTCCAAAGATGGTTTCTTCAGAAGGGGTCTCACCAGTGCCTCCTTCAAGACTTCAGGAATGATCCCCTCCAACAAGGAACACCGGGCAATCAGGGCAAACACCAGGCCAACGGAGTCAACACATCCCATTAAGAAAAGAGTAGGCACCAGGTCCAGTTCACAAAAGGTGTGCTGCAGCTTAGAAGCAACCTCAATAACCTCTGCCACCTCCACCGGTCTAATCTCACCCCAACCAGGTAGAGTGCTCTCCAGATGCTCACGGCGACCACTGTCAGCCAAAAAATGACTCACTGGCAGAATCCCCTGCCTGATGGTGGACACCCTGTCTGAGAAGAACCAAGCAAACTCCTCGCATAAAGCATTGGAAAAGGCTTTTTTTTGGCTGTAGACAGGAAGGATGGAGAAGCCTGTCCACAGTCCGGAAAAGCACAGTTGGTCAGTTCCTCTCAGCAGCAATCTCCCTGGACAGGAATTCTGCCTTCTTACGGTTGATTGTTCCCTGGTGCATACCATGGTGTGCACGCAGAGCCAGTCTGTCTGCCTCCAGACCAGTCTTCTGCCAGCAGCACTCTAATCTCTGACCCATAATCTTCATCACCTTGAGCTCCCCATCATACCAAGGGGACCTCAGGTGAGAGGATTTGGGTCATAGATGGACTGGTGCAAGGGAGTCGAATGCACCATACATTGCCTTATTATAGGCAGCAACTGCCAGCACACTCCCCCCAGGCATGCACTGTCCACACTAGATAGATCAGCCACCGCCAGAAAACCCTCAGGGGTCAAACCCCTAAAAGGGCAGTAGCTAACCATCTTAGCAGGGGGAGGGCTCTCGAGGGGGGCCCCAAATAAAAACTCCATCGTGCAGTGATCGGACCAAATGACCCGATCAGTTCTGAGATTATTTATCTCAATCCCCAATGAGAAAACCAGGTCCAGCATGTGGCCACCCTGGTGGGTTACAGAGGAAACTTCTTGCATCAGGCCCAGAGATTACATTATCTGGAGAAAGTTGTAACCAAGCCTTTAGTAAGGGAAAGGGGAGGAATGCAGGCCATTTGTAAGGACACTTGCATGAGAAGAACTATACAGAGTTGTAATCCTGTTTAGGAAGCCAGGACCTACTCATCCTTTCATAGGTTCATAGGTTCATAGATAAATTCAGGTCCATAAGCTACAAGTGCCATATAAGGACCTGACACTAACTCAGTGGACATAACTCCATTTTTTTCCCCCATATACCTATCCAGTAAGTTCTTAAAACTGGACAAGCTACTAGCTTCCACCGCCTGTCTAGGGACACCATTCCATACATCCACTACCCTCTGATTAAACCACTTCCCTCTTCAACTCATTCTATACCTCTCCACTCTCAACTGTTTATCATGAACCCTTGTAACCATCCTCACATTTTCTTTCCAGTTTAATCCTGCTGCTTCACATAGCAAACCATCATCACTGATCTACACAAATAACATAAATCTCCCCTTATCTTTCTGTATGCCATTGAGTACAATCCCAGATTCATCAATCTGGAACCATATTCTAAACCAACCACCTCTTCAACCTTTCTAGTGAAACTCCTCTGCACCCGCTCCACCCTTATTCCTCCCATAACACTATCTTAACAAAAAGGGACCCCATATTCCAGCACAGGTCTCACCAGGGATCTGTACAGGGGCACCATAACCTTCTCTCTCCTACTTCTAATATTGCACAACAAGTTTCCTATGATCCTATTGGCTTGACTTATACTAGCACTATATTGCCTGTCAAAGTCTAATTTATCAGTGACAATTACCCCTAGGTCTTTCTCACTATCTGTAGCCATAATCATTTGTGAATTTAACTTATACTGCACTCTACCATTATTCTGCCAAAAATGCATAACCTTGCATTTTGTGATGTTAAACTCCAGTTTGTTTTTTTGTGCCCAATTCCCCAAATAGGTCAGTTGCCCCTGAAATATTGCTACAGCATCTTTATTATTTACTATTGCACCTATCTTAGTATCATCTGCATATTTGCAGATCCAAACTCCTTCTGATACCTGCATGCTGGAAATCAGAACATTGAAGAGCTTAGGCCCCAGTACAGATCCCTGGGGGACCCCACTAGTCACTCCCACTTCTGTTGACAGGTAGCCTCTAATCCAAACCCGTTGATGTCTGTCACACAACCATGCTGCTATACACTTTCTGAGATAGCCCTCAACTCCCATTTCCTGCAAGATCCCAATCAGGACACTGCATGATCGGAATCAAAGGCCTTCCTATAATCCAGATACACAACATCCACCAGTAGCCCAACATCTAGTGCCTGACTCACCGACTCAAAGAAATACAACAAATTGGTAGTACAGGCTTTTCCACCTGAAAAACCCATGCTGGGAAATGTCCAGATGTTTCAGGACTTTTAGATTATTTTCCAATAATTTCTCTATAAAACCCTCCATTATTTTCCCAACAATGGATGTTATACTTATTGGTCTATAATTTTCAGGATTAGTCCTATCACCTGATTTAAAAATGGGTGTAATATTTGCCATCCTCCACTCCTTTAGAGTCACTCCCTCCCTTAATGAAAAGAGCAGTTAAAGGAACAGACAATTCGTCTGCAAGTTCTTTCAGGAAGGCTGGGTGATATCCGTCTGGTCCTGCAGATTTAAATTTGTTTAGTTTTATTAATTTCCCCTTTACTTGTTCTACTGTTATAATTGAAAATTCTGTCACTCCTTCCCCTCTCCATCACATCAGTTTCTTTCACAGGAACAGTAATGTCCTTAATATAGACAGTTTGGAAATATGCACTTAGGTTAGCCGTCCCCTGCTCGTCATCTACTAATTTCTCATGCTCCCTTATAACAATAATTTGATTGTTATTACTCTTCCTTAGGATACCTACATAACTATAGAATTCTTTTTTACCATTCTCTTTCTTTGAAGCCAGATCTAATTCTGCCTGTTCTTTTCCCCTTCTAATACTTAACTTACATTTTTTTACTAGGGATTTGTACTTTAACAATCTACTGGGAGAGGGTTTTAACTTATACTTCTTCTATGCCTTATTCTTTTTATTTATTTGCCTATGTATTGTCTGTGTCATCCATTTAGGTACCCTACCTTTCTTGTAATATTTTTTTGTTAATGGGACACACCCCTGTATACATGTCTGAAGCACCTCATCTATAACTCGCCAAGATTGCACCAGGGATTTACCATCCAGCTCCTTCCAGTTGTAAGTTCCTAAGATTTGTCTTATCTTAACAGAATCTGCCTTTTTATAATTCCTTATAATTGTTTTCCCCCGGACACTATGGAACGTCTCAATTAACTCTGACCTGACCATGTTATGGTCACTACTACCCAATGGTTTGATTACTTTCACATTCCTTACTCCTCCATCCATATTACACAGAATCGGGTCCAGAAGACTCAGACCTCTGGTATTTTTGAACAATATCTGTTTAAGGCAATTTATTTGGCATATCTCAACAAATTTTTCTTCAATTAACCCCTCCATCTCCACTGACCTCCATAGTATCTGGGGGAAATTAAAATCTCCCATAATAATGGTATTACTCGTTATCATCCCACTATCCAATAAACCAAGAAATGCGCCATTTTCTTGGTCAGCCAAATTAGGTGACCTGTAACATATCCCTAGCCTTATATTTTTCTTACCCATCCAAATAGAAAACCATAGTTGTTCTACCTTATTCCACATAGAATTTTCAGGATCCACAAGTTTTGCTTTCCACGGTGACCAGAAGGTAACCTCACTCCACCGAGTCAATTTTTTTAATTTTTTAAGTCAACTACTACAGGGGGTGTAGGGGACTACTAGGCAACATGGATGAGGTTGGTTAAGGTACACATATGGTCTGGGGTTTGCCTGCCTTTCACAAATCCCATTTGCTCAGGGTGGATAAGGCCTTGCAGTATTGGTTCTAATCAAAAGGCAAAGATGTTTTCCAAAATGTTGGCATACTCATTTATGAGGGAAATTGGTTTGTAACTTCTGTTAAGGTAACATCTTTACCTTTCCTTGGCAGTACTATCATAACAGCCTCACCCATGGTAGGGGCATAGTGAGTTAGTGAGGAGAGGAAAGTCTGGAATGTCCTTAAGAGGATGGTGCTTATTTTTTCACTATGCAGTTGGTAATAATCCACTGGGAAGCTATCCCTCTGGTGCCTTACCCTTATTAAAGGAGTAGATAGTCTGTTTGACTTCCAGTATGGTGAGGGGAGCATTTAAGGTACTGGAGAATTCTGGCAATGAGGAGGTTATTTATGAATTTCGTTATGGATTCTTTAGAATGAGGATTAGTCAATGAGTATAGCTCCTGATAAAAGGTGCATGCATGATAATACTTATTCTGTTAGCCTTATTGCAAACTACCCCTTTCTTATCGCTGAGGCCTAAGATGTGTTACTCCACCTGTTTTTTTTTGATCCAGTAAGCTAACAGTTTGCTTGCTTTGTTCCCCCCCCCCATGTATAAGTGCTTTATTAAATGCCCATTTTCATGGGTGAACAAAGAAAGTACAAACAATAAAAAATTACAGCAATATATGACATATCATAGGTCATAACAGAACATTGGGACAGGTTAAGACAATATTGTTTTAGGCATGCTTTAAAGACAAACAAAAAAGTAATAAACTATGGTGAGTCAAGCAATGCATTCCACAACATACTAATGAATACAGGCAGAATTTTTGTCCTAAAGAACTCTTACAAAAGTAGATATTCAAAACACCAGTATAAGCAGACCTAGTAAAATGTGGGTTGCCTCAAGCACAAACATCAAATATAAAAAAAAGGATATTGGAAAACTTTTAAACCTTTTGAATGCAATTGAACTGAAATAATTAATGTTCAAAAGAGAACTATTTCAGCTTACCATACAAATAGCAATGATGAGTTAGGCAATGGACAGAGTCAGCAAATCTACAAACAGAATAGTAGAGTACTTTTACTCACTGGAAAGCAGTAACAGTAGCTGATGAGTGTATTGGGAGACTAGTCAATTATAGATAAGAGCAGTGACTGAGCCAACACCTTCCTTGAATGAACTGATAAACCATTTTTCAGTCAGTACAATTGTCCCAGCTAAGAATGTATATTTTTAGCTACATAATCAATATGATTTTGGAATGTCAGACTTTAGTCCAAAATGAATCCAAGGTAGCAAAAGTTTTTTACGTGTTCAGTTTTGCCTCCATTCAAATCAGTAAAAGAAGGAAAATGCTCAAACTGTTTAAGCTTTTATTGCACACCAAAAACAAAGACTTTGTCTTGGCAATGTTCAATAGCATTCCATTGTCAGACAGCCATGTTTTTACTTTATCAAATGCCTTTTGGAGATGAATACCAATATCAAGAGGGTTGTTACCAGATCTATATAAGACAATATCATCAGCATACATCATAATACAGGTATCCTTGTCCTGAGTAACAGGTGGCAAGGAATTTTTAAAAATACTAGAGAAAATGGGGCCCAGGATAGATCCCTGGGGAACACCCATATTTATGTCAGTCATAGAAGAGCATGTACAGCCAAGTGTGACAGACTGCTTTCTGTCAGATAAGTAATGTGAAAAGCAGTTTATAGTTCCAGGTGAGAAACCAAGATTCTCAAGTCTTGTGAGCTAGTGGCAGTGATTAACAAGGTCAAATGCCTTAGATGAATCAATAAAACAGGCACACACCAAGCCATTACTGTCCATGGTCCTCTGGAGGACATCTGTGACTTCCAGTGTGGCTGTCAAGGCACTATAATTTTCCCTGAAGCCATGCTGGTGAGGTGTAAGTGAATTCCTTGCATCCAAATATAATTTTACTTGGTCAAAGACAATTTGCTCTAGGACCCTGGACAGCAGGGTGAGGAGAGAGATGGGATGATAGTTCTTTGTTAAGGCATGTTACCAGATTTATAAATTAGAACAGTTGCCTGTTTCCAAGACTGTGACATCTCTGAGTAATATAAAGAATGATTAAAGGAAATACTCAACATATAAGCCATCAAGTCCAAAACTAAGGCAAAGAGGCTTAAGTTAATCATCTCAGCCCTGATGTGTTCTCAAATTCATGCCCTTGAGATACTCTAAGGTCTGATCCTGTGTCAGCAAGTTAAATTCAGATTTAGAAAAACTAAAATCAGCTTCTTCAATCTTAGAGTCGGAAACTAAAGATGATAGTGAAGGGGCTAAATTAGCAACATCCATGAACACTCTATTATTTATTTACATTATTTATATTATTGAATTCTGTGACAATAGCCAATTGATCAGTTAAGTTACCATCACTTGTAGTAAGAACTGGAACTTGAGTAAAATCTGAATTATCTAAAAATTTATTTAAAATTGACCATTTCTCCTGCTGTTTATTAGAGCAAAGGAACTGGTGTTGCAGAAAATATTCAAATTTAATTTGCCTCGCTAAACTTTTACACAAATTTCTAAATTGCTTATACTTGACCAGGGAGGCCGGTGAATATGATTTAATATATGATGCCAAGCATTATCTCTTTCCTGCATTTTTGTTATTAATTCAAGTGTAATCCATTCTTGACAATGATTTTCTTATTCTAATTTTACATACCAGGGCAAATAAATCACAACAATTAAGCATGAGATCAACACTAGGAAATGAATGTAAGTAGGAGAAATCAATAGATGCAATAGAATTATGAAATTCTGCAATATTTAAATTCATTAGAACATGTGAAATTATATAAATAGGATGAACTTTACACTTGCGTGCACTCCTAGAACAGAAAATAGGACAAAGATCACCAGGCTGTCAGACATAGAAACATAGAATTTGATGGCAGATAAGGACCACTTGGCCCACCTAGCATGCCCATTTTTCCTACCTACCTACTGTAACATCATAGACCCTGTTTGATTAATGGAAATGCCTGTAGTATTCTGTTGAGTCAGTAACCTTTCACCTGAATAATGCTAGCTCTGCCTTTCTGGTGAAATGCTCATTTAGTTTGATTGTTGTACTAATGAGCTAGGCCAGAATTTCTAGCAGTGGGTCTTCTTTCATTCATAGATCCCTTCCATGGATTTTAGTTGAGCTTTGAATGCATGCAATCCTGTGTCTCATTTTCTGGTAGGTAGAGCAACAGATGCTCTTGCCCCTCATGATGGCCTTATATGCATCCCAGACTATGCATTTTGCCACCTCACCTTTATTATTTAGTTCCAGGTATATTTCAGTCTCTTTCTTTGAACTGGGGGTCACACAAAAGCAGGTTATCCAGGCCCCAGTACTCTGTGCAGGGATTGCAGGGGCTCCACAACATGATAAGTGAGGGGTCCCACAACACGGTAAGTGATAGCAAGGCATGATCCAAGACTATTATTGGATGGATCATTGTCTCTAGAGTGTTGTGGAGGATGCGTAGTGAAGTGAACTACATGTTTATTCTACTGTAAGTGGAATGCACTGCTGAAAAGCAAGCAAAATCCCTAGTCCTGGGATGTTGCAGCCTCCACATGTCTACCAGTGAATTCTCAGAAAGGAGTTCTCCTAGTGCAGCCCAGGCATTACTATAGGGTTCAGGCGTGTTAGCACTTTGGTCGAGTCCAGGCTCAACAGTGATATTAAAATGTCCCCCAAGTGAGAGAGATATACGTATGGGAGAGAAGCTGTTCAGCTCCTGCTCTATCTGTGGAAGAATTGTGGTTCATCCATGATGGGTCCATATGCATTGGCCAGCAACAATGGACCTTATAGGGTGGGCACCTTGACTAAGAGCCATTGACCTTCCTTGCCTGCTGATGTTCAGGCAATGGACCACTGTAGATTTTTATGCAAAAGTATCAACACCTCCCATTTCTTAACTGAGGACACACTACATGCCACGGCCACAACCCATTCCCTTTAAAGCTTGGCAGCTTCCCTTATTGCAGTACAGATCTCCTACAGGATGGCAGCTTCCCCTATTGCAGTATGAGTCTCCTGCTGGAAGGCTACCAATACTCACAGCTTCTTCAGGTCTACCAGAACCATTTTTCCTTTTACAGTTGAATTGAGTCCCCTGACATTCCAGCTGATTGCCTGAATGTCAACTATGTTCAAGCTTAGTAAAAGCACAGCATTTCTTATATGGCAGAGAACCCCTTGCACCAAACTTTGCCTATGTCTTAATTTGCCTACCACTTCTATCTGTAGCATAGGCTACCTGTACAGTTACGAAACCATAAATACCATTGCATACACACACCAAAACCAATAACTAATATTAAAAATTAATAGCCCAGCAGGGGCTACTTTGAAAACCATTCTCCCATCCTCCTTTCCTTCTACACCTTCCCACTTCCTCCTTCTGCTCTTTCCATCACACCCACCCCCCACTCCCCAGTCCAGAGCCTAAGCCTCAAGTCAGATCTAGATGTGCACAAGCCCACAAGCATCTGAAGTACAGAGACAAGATACAGGGTGGGATTCAAATAAGCAAGAGATACTCATTCAGTCCCTGTAATGTCATCTCAGCTACTTTATGGAGGTACTTCTGGGATAATCAGTCAGGGTGGCCAAAGATGGTTCAGTTGATCTATCACCAGTGTTCTTTAGCTGCCATCTGGTGGTCCCCCTTACATCCAGTAAGAAAACAAACATATCTTACATCAGCAAAGGATCCCTGATATTTATTTAGAAGGAAAGAACATCATGGTCAAGACAACAGAATTGTGTTGCTATGACTGGGACATTTATAAAACAGTACCCTCCCTCCCTCTGTTCCTCAAGGCCCTTTGTGATCTGTGTCCTGAGGTCCCTGAAGGTCTCTGTCAGATGGTGGGGCACTTCTTCAGGGAACTATCCCTATACAGGCAGATTGTTCTTCTGGGGAGGCAGAGGCCTGTGATGGGAAGACAGATCTCTCTGTATGCAATTCCACACAGTGTGCCCCAATTGTGAGACTTCTGTTTTCCATGGGACATCAAACTCCATGGGCCATCTGTAAAAAATTGTGCACATGCTACAGAGCTACACTCAATGTGAGCAGGACACAGGCCCTACCTCCCAACTGCACAAGTGAGCAATTTTGCATTTAGTGCCTAGAGACACCAGCCAGCAGCCTGTACTCATGTAGGAAACACTGAATAGTGCCCCTTTAACATCCCTGAGAGAGATAGGATTCCCAGTCCTCAAAAGGAGTAATTATATCAACCAGATACAGAGATGTGAGGAAAAGTAAATTCCACACCTACCCTATAGCCCTGGGTTGTTGCTCAGATGATCCCATGGTTAGTCATGGAATGAGTAACCTTCAGCTACCTAGTAGACACATATGCATATTGCCATTAATTCTAAAACTCCAGCCACTCTGTGGGAGAACTGTAGCTGTGAACAAATACATATGACTGAGAAGAGAACAATCAGTCCCAAAAGTCTTAAACCATCGACTACCTGTGAGTATAAAAATGTATTAATCAGAGAAATAAAGAAAGGATGTGGTAGAACATGTACCTCTAAGGAGCCCCAAGTCATTAACTGCTCTTGAGGCTTGATAGGCCAATCAGTTAGTGACTCCATGGTTACTACATAGGGTATAAAAACATAATTTTTTTTCACCAAAATCTAGCACATGGCATGATTATTTCAGGTCAGGGGAGCATCAAGTTGAGCTAGATTTTTGGTCCTAGCTGGTGCATGGTGATTGTCAGCACCAGAGGAGTCACCATAGAGGAGGCTTGTTACCACAGCCACCAAGCCCACTGCCTTACCTTAAAGGGGACAGGAAATATGTGCTAATTGGCAGCAGTTAGCAATGTTCCTAGTAAGAGAAATGATAAACTTGCCTCCAAATGAATCATATTTAACTGTACCTTAATAAGCAGTGATGTGAAAAGCTGTGATTTCAATTGTTTTCTTTTTATGAACAGCATTCTGAACAGTCCTTTTCCTGGAACCAGTAATTTGGAGTGTTTATTATATCATGGTTTAAGTACAGAATGCTAAACATGAGCTATTGTCCTATCAGAACCATGCTTAGAGTTCTTTCCTCAAACCGTGACATAGTTAAAACTCCAGCCCATTGGCTCCGTGAACTGAACTGCAACAGAATGCTGCCCATAAAAACAAAACAATACAAAATACAGTTTTTCATATCACTTTTTATTCAGGTACAGTTACATAGTGATCATTTAGGCTTATGGATACTATTTCTGTAAATAGGAACATTATAAACAGCTACCAGTTATAAATCATTTCCTGTCCTCTTTAAGATTTAGGCTGCACCACTGAGTCAATGATAGCTAGCTGCAGAGGATGTTGTGGTGGTGATATTCAGGTCTCATCCAGCGGATCATCGCAAAGAGGGGCAAAGAGGTTGTTAGCCAGCAATGGCGAGCTTGCTTCTGAGGAGGCTGGGGAGCCATGGATCCTGCTTCTGCCATGGCTCCTGCTATGAGGCAGAAGGTCCCTGTCTGGTGGCCTCACTTTGTCAGCTTTTGCTTTATGTTGTACCTTTTGCATTTGGGGAGGGGTACCATGGATTATCATCCACCATTGCAAACCTGAGCTGAAGGCCATGCTGAGCCTGCTAGTGGCTCAAGGCATCCAGAGCTGACGTGGTGTCCATGTCTTGGTAGTGGGTACCTTTCCTGCCATCATTCCCCTTTGGTTCATACTTTTTTCAATCAGTTTGTGGCCAAGCTTTTGAAATAAAAACTTCAGCCACTTCAGGTGCATTAAACTGCTGAGGGATGCCATTCCAGATTTTGTGAAGGACTGTGAGATAGTGAAAGCTGTATGGTACCCTGTGGTCCATTAGGGCCTTGCAGACTGACATGTAGACTCTCTGGAGAGCTGAGAGTTCTTGGGAAAATTTTGGAATATTTTGCTCTCACCAGGAAAGATTCCCCTTATGTTATCTGTAAACTAAAGGAAACATGCCAGAATGGGCCTTGGCCATTTTCTAAGTTTGGCAGTGGGTGCCAAGGACCTGTGAGACTGATCAACCCCAATGTTGTGTGGGCACTGGTCTCTGAACAGCTCTGGGAATGTCTTTTGTTGAAACAAAGTCATTGCTTTTGTTTCACAGCCTTCAGAGAAGCCCACAAAGTGGAGATTATTCTGCCTACCTTGAATTTTGAGATCCTAATGTTTGTCCCATAACAGGTGTATTGAGCTGTCCTAGTGTCAGATGTGGGCTGTGAGGCATTCGGTCCGATCTTCTTTGTGAGCAACCCACTGCTCCACCACATTTACTGGGTCAGATATGTTCACTATGTCTGTCTTGATGCATTGAACAGAGACTTCTAGCTTTGTTATTTGTGCCATCAATTGTTGAAACATGTTTTTTAACTCTGCAGGGCTGCCAGAGTAAAGCCGCCATCACATAGTGCCATTTTGTACAGCCGGCCTGTCCTCTGACAGAAAGCAAAAGCTGCTACTCTTGTCAATGATTCTGAACCCATCCCTGAAAACCTTCTGCTTGGTCTTAACATGATCCTGGAATGCTCCATCAGCAGATTATGCGGTGTGTGAAAAGGTTAGTTCACTTGCTGAGATGGATTATTTTAGGTGTTGTATAGGGCTTTACAGAGTAAAAGGTTTAAACAGTCATCTTGTGGGCTGCTAAACACAACCAGCATTTCGAAAGTCATCATACTGTATGTGTGTTTTTTTCCCTTTCCCCTCTAGTTCCCGTTTAATCCAAAATTACACATTGCTCACTACTGTGCTAAAACTGCCTCGTCTGTGACTTAAACTTATCCACTTTCCCATTTTGGTCCCAGGTGATTTTTGAATGCTGCTTAAAATTCCTATTGTGTATTTATTAGGCATGTTAAGGTACTTCTATTTGAATGATGCTACAGTAAATAAAAATAAGTTATATTTTATTGTACAATATATGCTGTTTTCGTAATAATCATTTATTTCCTTTAAAAGCAATTACCTGCTGTAGTCATTGTGTCTTGATCCATCCAGTTTATATCCCTGTGGGTTGTCTCCCATGATAATTAAATCTCCTTTAGCAAGAACTCTCACAGTCTCTTCATTTATATCCTTGTCTCTTTATATATCCTGTTTCAAAGATATTTACAGTACCTGTTCCAAGAATCAATGATTTACAGTTTAAACCTGTGCTACTCAAATTAATTCATAGAGAATAATGCATGGGCAACTGTGCACAACAAGGCTGTGTTTCCATCGAGGGGTTCTGATGATGTCATATGGATCTTTAGAGCAAAGCCCTGAAGGTTCCATGATGCTATCAGAACCCTGAGATGAAAACACAGCTGAGCTGTGCATAGTCCATGTGTTATTTTGTATAGTGTATAGTTTAAAACAAAATAAAAAAAAGTGCATTTTTCTTCCCAGAGACCTTCAGTTTAACTTTTCTACTTTTACAGCTGCTGAAAACCCACTCAAACGAGAAGTGGCTTTCTGATTAAACAGGAGATTTTATGTTTGATAAAGGGGCTGGATTCTCCGTTTGTGAGAAAAAATGAAAATAAAACAGCAGGTGTCATGAGTTTCTATTCTAATTAAAAAAAGCTGATGTACTACAAAAGGGTAACACCATTGTATAACCTTTGAACTGTGGTGCAAGTAAGCAATAATGCACAACAGGCTGGTCAGTATCGTGCTACACCTGCCAGCTCATGGGCATTATGAAGCCCAACAGCACATGCAAAAACTTGTTTTTTGTTGAGTATATTAAAGAAAATGTAAAAAGGAATGAAAAAAACTAAAAACACATCTGTCAGTAAAGTAATCCTTCCATTAGATAATTATCAGTAGAAGGCGCTGCTTCTTTACTTAGCCTTTTTTACGGCTGCAGTAGTTGAAGCCTGCAGATGTTTTGCATGTACAAAAGGAGTGATGTCATGTTTTCTGTCCGTGGAACTGACTGAAGGTGTAAATAGTCTCTTTCGCCTTACCATCCACCAAGAAATGTTTTCTGCCCTTAAATGAATATGCTTTCATGTTGGTCAATGGTTGCAGGGTACTATTTTCTTTCTTAAATAGGTGGTACAAGAACTGGAACCTGAGTAGTGGGAGGCAGCATTGTTTTTTGGGGGGAGTAAGAGCCACCCCACCTTCACCCGAGAAGCTCCTAAATATCCACCCCTGCCTTTGTTTTTATTTATTCATGTGGGAGGGGCATGAGGTGGATCTATCATGTTGAAACAAGACTCACTAGTTTGGGATCTGGACCAAGGAACAGAACAAGTCTGTGGAGTCCCTGCATTTTGTTAAGGACTAGAAGAACAGAAGATACTTAATGCCTTCAAACTGACTTAAAAACTCTTGGAACAAATGATTATTAAAGTCATCTGGTGTCTCAAAAGGAAAGATTAAGAAGTGTCTGAAACTAGTTTCCAAGGAAAATAGACCACTTTCTGGTTGAAAGAGCCACAGGTATTTCTTAAACATTTATATATACTAAAAACAAAGTTTAGCATATATACAAAAGGCTGTGTTTTTTTCCTACTTACCTTTTTTCTGGCTCAGTTTATATCAGTGAAAAGAAAGACTGGATTAACTATCACAGCTGCCATTCCCCTGGACAGGCTATTATCACTCATTTAAAATAACACAAATGTAGTTTCACATTTTTACCATGAGGGACGCAAGAAGATGAACCAGCATGGTTAACAAATATATTCATTGACACCTGTGAATGAATGGGGAGGGGTTGTTTTTTCTAACATTCCTGGTTAATTATACTCCTTGGAATCTGTTATTCAGGTTTTGGATTTTTATTGCATCTTGTCCCAAGCAATCTTCCCAGAGTGCAGTTTGCTGTATTGTTTAATATCTCCAGTGGAGGCCAGTGTCTTGTAACATTTTTTTTGTTTCAAATTAACCACAGACATCATGGCAGCCAAAGGAGACACACTGAGTCTTAGGGTATGTACAGCATAATTAACAGAAAGACAATGAAGTAGAGCACCAGGCAATTTACTGTGGTGCTCATTTTGAGAAAAAGTAACAGAGGAAGTGGTAAGAGCACCCACAAAAATCAGAGAGCACAGGACTTTGATGAAAAAATGAAGCCCTTTTATTTAAATACAAAACTGCATATTACATGTGCACCAATTCCCAAAAATAAGTGGTAAAAGCTGTACCAACATTAATGTTTCCCCTGACCAATGTCAGGCATCATCAGAGTGAATCTAAAACATCACAACAGTACTTCCATATAAATAGTAATTACATTACATATTACTAATTAATTCTAACCAATCATAAACTAAAAACAATTTAGCTTTATTACTAAAAGCAGTTTTCAATAAACAAATCTAGTAACCATTAATTCAGACTTGAATAGCAGCAAGGTTTGTGTGGAACTTTAAACTGCACTTTTAAATCACACTGTTGTCCTTTACATGGGTTACCACACTCATATATTGCTAGTTGCAGCACCTAATTTTATTTCATGTTGCTACCTCATATTTCATTTAAATATTTCTGGCCTATGATCCATATAAAGTATCAAAAACTGTGAATAGAGGAAAAAGAGGGTGCAACTACAACAAATGTCTTGAGCTGACTATTTGTTGTGAGGTTTGGATACAAAACTATGTTATGTTCCAACCCATCTGTTTAAATTGCACTATTGCCATTTAAAACTAAAACAATTACTACATTCATGCATTGCTAATTGCAACATCTCATTATATTTGCTACCTCATATTTTATTTAAATATTTATGGCCTATGATCCATATGCAGAATCAACTAAATCCTTAACTGTCTTTTTGTGACTACATATTCCAAACAAAGTGACAACATAAAGGAAATTATAACTAATAACTGGCCCATACTGCAATTAGAGCCGTGATTAAAATAATTGGTACAGCAGGGTCCTAAAATAGTATTCAGGAAGAATAAAACCCTAAAAGATTTACTGGTAACCAACTCAGTTCCAAGTCCAGAACCTTTACGCAAGCAAGTTAGTCTGCCCCCCCCAAGAGGGTACACATAGATGTGGAAGGTGTATTTACTGTAAATATATGCACACATGCCAGGGATTTGTTAATCCACGTGCAGGACAGTACGTACAAACTTTATTAATTGTGACACCAAATGTGTAGTCTATTTACTTCAATGCAGTTGTGGGAGTTATGTGGGATGGACAATAAGAAGTTTTAAAATAGGAGTAGGAAAGCATGTACATGTCCTAGCTAAAAATTACATGACTTATGCCATAGTCCAGCACATAAAAAGGTAATAGTAGAGTGAACCACAAGATTAATTTTGTTGGCATAGAAGTGGTTAGACTTGGTTTTGGGGGGGGGGCATCGAACAAATGATTGGCAGATGAGAATGTTTTTTGATTTATGAACTGAGGAGCAGATATGGACAGGGTTTAAATGATGCCATTGATTTAGCATCATTTTTAAAGAACTTTAGGAAGAAATAATTTGTACCATGAAGTTGGGGTGAAATAGCTAACATATAAAATGAGTTCCAATAATTCCAGAATGTGTCTAAGAAAATGTTTCATATATGTCCAGTTCTTTTGTGACTGAGGGTGCAACATGACACATGATGGTGACCTTTTTATTTTGGTTTAAGGCACAAAGGTTAATAAATATAAAAAATGTTTTGTGGATATGGCATATTAATTTTGTAAAGCATGGTTACATCCTCAACACAGTAAGTGCAGTGCCTGTAATAGCAGCTAAATTGTGTGTATTGTAACTGCAAAGGATTCATGATTTATAAAATGGGGTTGTATTTGAGGGAAATAAAACAAAATAATGTATTGGTAACTTTGTTGAACATTATATATTATACAGATGGGTTGGAACCTAACATAGTTTTCTATTTAACCCTGATAACAAATAGGCAGCTCAAGACATTTGCTGTTGCTGCACCCTCTTTGTTCCTCCAGTTATGGATTTATCTGATTCTGTATATGGATTATAGGTCAGAAATATTTAAATAAAATATGAGGTAGCAAAACACAATGTAATTAGGTGTTGCAACTAGCAATGCATGAATGCAGTAATTGTTTTAGTTTTAAATGGCAATAGTGCCATTTAAACAGATGGGTTGGAGCCCAACATAGTTTTTCATCCAAACCTCACAACAAACAGTCAGCTCTAGACATTTGCTGTAGTTGCACCCTCTTTTTCCTCTATTCACAGTTTTTGATTATTTTTATGGATCGTAGGCCAGAAATATTTAAATGAAATATGAGGTAGCAATATGAAATAAAATTAGGTGCTGCAACTAGCAATATATGAGTGTGGTAACCCATGTAAAGGACAACAGTGTAATTTAAAAGTGCAGTTTAAAGTTCCACACAAACCTTGCTGCTATTCAAGTCTGAATTAATGGTTACTAGAGTTCTTTATTGAAAACTGCTTTTAATAATAAAACTAAATTGTTTTTAGTTTATGATTGGTTAGAATTAATTAGTAACATGTAATTTAATCACTATTTATATGGAGGCACTGTTGTGATGTTTTAGATTCACTCTGATGATGCCCGACATTGGTCAGGGGAAATGTTAGTGTTGGTACAGCTTTTACTGCTTATTTTTGGGACTTGGTGCACATGTAATATGCAGTTTTGTATTTAAATAAAGGACGCCATTTTTTCATCAAAGTCCTGTGCTCTCTGATTTTTATGGGTGCTATTACCACTTCTTCTGTTATAGCATAATTAATAAGTTTTCATATGCATAATCTTTCCATTCATGTTATTGCTACACATACTGCAGCTAGCTTGGCTTGAGAAAGGGTGAACATGGTCAGGACCCCTTAGCAATTGAGATGCATATGCAGCAAATAAATCCAGATGTGCTAACTTCCTGCTGAACAAGGAAGGGTTGCAGGGACCCAGGAAATGATTACAGGGGGGAGGTGGACTGATGGTCATCAAAATGGAAAGGATTTTGGCGTAATCATATTGGGTGACCTAAAGGTGGCTAAACAATGTACCAAAGTTGTGAGGAGAGCCAGAGGAATGCTGTGGTGCATAGGGAGAGGTATTACCAGCAGCAGGAAGAAAGTGGTGATGCCACTGTGTAGATCACTGGTGAGGTCTCATTTGGAATAGGGTGTCTAGTTCTGGAATCCGCATTTCTGTCATGCAACTTTAAATCACAAATGGGCTAAATGGTTCTATTTTAGATTTCTGTCCCTTTCCCCTACTTCTCCCACTGGTTAGCCTTATGGAACACAACCAGAACATATCTTGGCTAGCCTACACAAGCTGCTTCTCAGTCTACAGCACTATCTTTTTAAAATGCTAACTTCTTGTTGAAAATATGGCATAATTTTTCCATCCATGTTATTGTTAGACATACTGTAGCTAGCTTGGCTTGAGGAAGGGTGAACATGGTCAGGACCCCTTAGCAATTGAGATGCATATGCAGCAAATAAGTTCAGATGTGTTAACTTACCCTATAACTATTAAATGTCACAGTTTGCATTTTCTTCTTGAAATGGTTACTTTTGCATTTATGTTTATTTTAAAATATTTAATATTCTGAGTATGTGGTTATGTCATGGACCATAACTGATCTCCAGCCTTAACCCCCCTCCCCCCGTGCTCCAATTTGCATAGAAAATAATGCTTGTAGACAAATCTAATCATTTTGCCGCTGTGTTCTGGCATGTTCATGTGTGTATGTGTGTATGTTACTGAAGCCAGAAATGTACAGCTGTCATTTTTTACATCCTATTCAAAATGTGTTCTTTCACCTGTGGTTCCAAATGGCACGGTTGCTGTGCAAAATCTCCTTTTGGCTAATGAACTGACTGTGTCACTGTTCATGCGGTGGGGTCACAAAAAGTACATGCTGATAACTTGGAGTGAAAATACCAAGAAACGCTCAGGGCATTAGGGTTTCTGAACATAACACCCTGCACTGTAGGGACTGACAGGCATCAGGGGTGTGACTTGGGATTGTCAACAATAATGCTCACGCCATTCCACCCCCATCCCCACCCTACAGCCAGTGACAGGTATCGAGGTGTGCCTTTGACTCTTCAGCCCCAAAGTTCACTCCATTCTCTTATACTGTACCCATTTCAGCATATTTCCTTATGGAATGGGGTGAGTGCAAAGTTTGAAAACCCTAAGGCACACCTCGACTCTTATCTGTGTCTGCATGGTAGGATGAGGTGAAATGGCATGAGTGTTATGGCAATGACCCAAAGGCACACCCCAATGCCTGTCCATGTCTGCAGGGCGGGGGTAGAACTGGCGTCACTTCAATACTTCACTGCCATTCCTAATCTGCTTGCCTGTCTGTCTCTCTCTCTCTCTCTCTCTCTCTGTCTATATGTCTATGTAATTATCTTTCTATTAATTGCATGTATCGCTATTTTTAGCTATTTCTAAAACAAACCTGCATATCACATTTGCCTGCACTATGAGCACATACTTGTGAAACTGTACATATTTGTACTCCACTTCTGTGTAGACCTCATACTTTCCTAATATTCCCATTATCACAAGCATAACTACCTTGCCCTTATCAAAAGCGACCCATCTGAAAGTTAATATCACATTTTCTCTAACAGTCCATCATCATTACACCTGACTTCCTGACATCAACACATTGCTTAAATATAACTTACATCACCTCATGGACAAAAACCCTGTTTCTCTTGAAAAATAAATAAATAATAAAAATGTGTAAATAATCCCAAGGCTGAACATATGCCAGCCATTACTTTTTCATGTACTGCCACCTTCTGTACCATCATGGGGATTTGCATATGTTTCCCTTGATGCTTTGCATTATTTGGATATGTGCAATTTTATTTTCTTTAAAATTTGGCTGTCTGGCCAATATTCATCCGGGATAACACATATATCAGTGGCATTTGCTCTGGGGTTCTTTTCTAAGCCTCCTATTCCTTCCATTAAAATGTACACCTCCATATATTTTCCTAATAATGTGTATGCCATCCTTAGAACAGAAACTAAAACAAATCTTACTACTTACAAATCATTGTGTTGTTTCTTCATACCTCCTTAACAATTCCACACAACTTCACTAACTTCATTATGCAGCCGTGGTGGATCTGACCAGAATTTATTTTATTGTTTGACTTAACCTGTTTCACTTCATGCTTTGTTGTTTGCTCCCCTGCCCCCCCCACTAGCTGTGCATTGTGGTCCAGAATTATTTTATTTAAACAAATATGGCAGTTGTAGACATTCTAACCACAGTCAGATGGCTCTAGTGGGATGGCAGAGTGAGCGTGGGCAGATGGCTCAAGAGGGACAGCAAAGCAAGCACGGATGGCACAGCATCTTAGGTGCTAGTGGGAGTGATGATGCTGCAGTGACAATACTGCTTTAGTGCAATGTTCACATTCACTTATTGAATTAAGAAATTGCATTTTTTAATTGTATTTTTTTGGTAAGTGGGTGAAGCGATAGCTGAGCAGGTGGGGGATTGTGGTGCCAACTTACTCAGCGAGTGATAACAATAGCTGCCATCTAAGAGCCAAACAGTCTATTTCAGCACACTGATACATTTTGTTAAAAGGCAGGCACAGGGACTAGTTATTTGTGATCTGTTGCCTGGTACCTGCCTGGCTGCTGGTTGGTGTGAGCTAACCAAGAGGTAGGATTTTCTACCAGCTGTTTAGTCAGGATGGAAATTAATGCAGTAAAAGGAATTGCAATATACTATAACACCATTATTACTCTTGAATTGTATCCATTCTATTTCTATTATTTTAATATTCTTGTTTATGTAAATCAGTTCCCCTCCTAAGTGACTCCCTGCTCTGTCTTTTCTGTACTGTCAGTACTTAATCCATTTCCTGAAGTTATTTCCCACCCATCATGTTTCCATTATACCTACAATGTTTGTGTTGTTTAGTAGGCATCACTACCTAATACCGACACTTAAAATCCCAACACCCACCAGCCCGAGTCTGACTTCTTGATGCAGCACTTACCCGATACATTAACATCCTGATGACAGAAAGCCTAACAGTGGAGTTTGCCAGGACTTGGAGTTTGCTATAGTAATTTTGGGCAGTGCTGGGGGCAAAGCCCCCCATGACGAGGGGTGCAGGGGCATAGACCCCCCACTAAACCACAAACCCAGCATAAGTCCACTGTCAGACTTTCTGTCATTTGGATATTAATGTGCTGGGTAAGTGCCACATTGGGATGTCAGTCTCGGGCTGGTGGGTGTCGGGAATTTAAGTTTCGGTATTATGTAATAGAACCATTTAGTAGCATTGTCACTTTCAACACATGAGTTTATTTTATTATTTAGGATCCTAGCACTGATGAACAAGCATTTCCAGTTTTGATCTGATCATTCTGGATCCCCGCAATTATTAATCTGTAGAGATTTACTATTATTTAGTTTTTTACTCCTATCCTTCCTATTATCTTACTTGTTATAGATATCTGATCATCATGTAACACCTTTTTTCCTATTCAGGATGCATTTGGGAATGAGCTGTTTTCAGCTGTGCACCCTATCTCTTCACCCCATTTTTAAAGCCCTGCTATTTTTAACAACATTTTATATTGACCTGTATAGTCATGTATTGACACAAGAGAACTGTATCATTAGGATCTAGTCATGTTGACTGGACTCCACGTTTTCATTTTAAAGAAACTTGGTTTCTTTGCCAAGCAGTTCAAATGTTAGAGCTTTTGAAATATAATTTCAAACATTATAAAATATCATAAAAGATTATCTTTGGAAATGGTTGGAAGAAACTAGCAGTTGTTCTAAGAATAAACACATTATTTTCTAGTTTCTTTGTCAACCTTTATTTTCTTCAATATCTCCAAACATTCTGTAGGACTATCCACTACTTAACTACTTAAGTTTTTTTATTTAGCAGAATCTTAATGTTATTTCTTGAAGCAATTGCTGACCGATGTTGTCTTTGTTGATCCCCATTGGTCTCTCTAAGGCTTTTGACCTGATGGGCCATCAGTCGCTTTGCACAAAACTACTGTTACATGTTGTAGGCTTTTCTCCTCATGCTGTCTCCTGGTTCTAATCTATCTCAGTAACAGACATCGGAGGCAGTATAGTGCAGTGGTTTAAGGCTCTGAGCTGCAAACCTGGAGACCTGGATTTGAATCCCACAGCCCCCACTTACATATTGTGTGGCCCTGAGCAAGTCACTTAACTTCCTTGTGCTCCCAGGTTGCACCTGTAAACTAGCTTCAGCTTAGTGTTTCTCTCCTGGTTTTAAAAAAAAAAGATTATTAAGTTTAACTGAAGCCTATTTGATATGGTTCCCTGAAGGGCTGGCGTTCCACAAGGTTCAATCGTGGGTCTGCTACTTCTTTCTCTGTTTGTGAACAACCTCCCACAGGTAACTGAGTTTTGGTCTACATTATTGTATGCAGATGGACTTGCACTTATCTTCAGTTTTGAAACGGTTGGTTATATAAACTCACAGCTCAACTGGGATTTTTCCATAAGGTGCTGCCCAGGTTTATAAATAACAAACTGGTACTAAACACTAAAAGCACTCCAGCCATGTTATTCAGGTGCATAACAATACTCAGATCCTGTATTGATAACTTACAGTATTGGTTACATGCATTGATGATTGATTACTAAGGACCACTCATGATCCGTCATTGGATTTCTCCTGGCACATCTTTTCTGTGTGCAAGACAGTAAATTCTAAGCTTGGCTTGTCCTACAGAATTAGACATATACTTACCCCAAAACCATGAAAGCCTATATTGCTGTTGCAAAAGAGGTCATTCTCCCTAGTCTTAACTATAGTATCCTTTTTCTTTTGTCAGTTTCTCAAAATGTGTCTTGGGTAAGTAGAGTGTGACCTATAATAGTATCTGCCACTTCTCGCTATCCTCAGATTGTCTCACACACTATTGTGATCTGTATTCAAACATTTATGCCATCAGCCAGGTGCTCAGTTACACTTGGGTGCTTCACTGACAAACTTTTCAGATTCATCACTCCTGCCTATTTTTCTGCCCTACACAAGTGTTCCCACCAGTGCTAGTACCACAGATGTAATGAGATACAATAATTAATCCTCACTTATTGTAACTACGAGAAATACTTTGATGAGCAACCAATCCTTCTGCTCTTTTGGCCGGTGCAGGCTGGACTTGTACTCATGAAGGGACCATGGTGCACTTTCAGGTAGAAAAAGAAAAAGTGAACTTATATTGGGGGGGGGGTGCTGGAAAGAACACACACTTCAGACATTCAGCTTGATGACGTCTTCATTTATTGCAAGTCATTCATAATACGAAAAAAATGTAAAAAGTGCTGCGGTGCTGGCTGGCCAGTGACGCCACTCTGCTCTCGCTGCTCACCCTGAGAAATATTATGATGTGCAACCAGGCCTTCTCCTCTTTTTGTCCTAGGTTTTGGAATTCTGTACCTTTTTGTATTTGAAGTACTCCCTCAAACTCTCTTTTCAGGAGTGCTCTGGAGGAAATTTTTGTAGTTCTCTGCCTGTAACAACATTTAACTGCCTACTGAGTTCCTTTTGATGTACAAGTTCTGTTCCCCTGTTCTATGTTCCTATTTGATAATGAATATTCTATTGTTTCTACATATTTGCTGTTCTTGTGTTCAGCTGTATTATATTTTGCCTTTTGACCTTTTCAATAATGTAATGTTTTCATTGTAACTTTTCAGGTTGTACCTGAAAATAGGCATTTATTTGTCTAGTATACCTACCTGGTTATCAAAAATAAATAGTTTTGACATAGTCATTTCATCTATAACATCATCAGCTTTAAGCTTTTCCCCACCATACTTTAAAACTAAATCTACAGCACAAATTTAAAGAGCATCTTTCCCAGGGTGGCACACAAATAAGAGGAAGCTCCCTTACCTCCATGGGAGCTCCTCTGTGGTAGTAACATTTTTTAAACCCCCACAGGGATCATAAAATGCCCCCAAGGGGTTGTCATGTGATCCTTTCATTTTCTTGGTTGCTGGCCTCACCCCCCCACGTGCCAGCATTTTATGAAGTATGTATAGGGAGAATACTAGGGTGCAATTCATTCAAGTGTATGTAATGGGATTTGCAAACACAGTTTTTGGTCATATAAATGGCCATTTGGTAACATAGGGGCAAGAGTTCAACTAGTAAGCTCTTGTTAGTTGAACCCTTGCTCCGGTTTTATCAAATGGCCACTTAAATGGCTGAAAACTATGCTTGCAAATACTACTACCTACATTTGAATGAAGCACACTCCCATGCTTTCCCTATACGTATGTCATAAATGTCAGAGTGTGGGGGCTGTGGCCAGCAACTGGGAAGTGGAAAGTGATCATGCAGCTAGCCCCTCAGGGACAATTTATGATCCCTTCCCTCCCTTCAGGGGTATGAAAAAAATATGCCACTACCAAAGAGGAGCTCCCATGGATGCATGGGAGCGTCCCATTAATTGTTTTCCCTTTTCAAAAACAGCAGTAAAGGTTCTCTTTAAAGAGATGCAAATTTCAGCCTGTTATGATGCATTAGTGTGAGGTAAAAAGTAGTGTGAAGAAAGTTAGAAAAAAGATTCCATCCTTTATCTGTAGCACATCAAAATGGATGTCCAATAATTACTACACATGATAAAACAACAACCCATGTTAAACAATATGACTTCTTTCTCACCCTAAACTACTTGCAAAAAATTTATTAAAGCATTGATTCTATGAATAGTAAAGTACATATGAGAGCCATCCCTAAATGGGCCTATACATTTACCACTGCAGAAGCACCACCTTGGGCATATGGGGGGAGGGTCAAGGATGAGAAGAAAGATGTCTTTAGATATGCTAGGGAAAAAAGAAAGACAGGAGGGGGAATTGTTATGCTAACAGAGGCTGGCAGGGTGATAGAAAAGGACAAGCAAAAACCAGCCACTCTTAATGACTACTTCTGCTCTGTTTTCACAAGGGAGGACAGTGGACCTCTGACAGAGAGTGACATAAAGGCAGGTGTAAGGGGGATCCTAGAGATGAGATGGCAGGAATTTACTAGTGAAAGGCTCCAAAAAGGGCTGGCAGCCCTAGAAACAGCTAAGGCCTCAGGGCTGGGTGGGATTCCTCCAAGGATGCTCAAGGAATTGGCATAGGAACTAGCTGAACCCCTGGTAGGGTTATTCAGTAGTTCAGTTCAAACTGGAATAGTTCAGAAAAACTGGAAGGAAATGAACATAGTTCCACTCCACAAAGGGTGGACAAAGAGCAACTGGGTAACTACAGATCTAGCAGTCATGCCTCCATTGTGGGTAAACTAATGGAGACACTGGTCAAATAGGACCCATTGAACTACCCAGAGAGAGACTCCAGAATAGTAAACAGCATGGATTCCTGGCAAGGAAGTGTTGTCAGACCAAGCTAATAGTGTATGACTGAGTAATGAGGCTAGTGGATAAGGGTCATGCTGTGTATTTACTCTACTTCAATTTCAGCAAGACTTTCAACTTTGTGGATCACTGAAGGTTGCTGTAGAAGCTAAAGGATCTGGGTTCAGCAAAGGACACAGTTAGATGGGTGAGAAATTGGTTGGAAGGGAGACAGGAGGGGATGTGGAAAATTAAGTCAAATCCAAGAAAAAGAAGGTTACCAGTGGAAAGCCACAGGGATCAGTCATGGGTCCAGTCCTTTTTCATTATTTTCATCAGCAGCACAGAAGAAGGAATTCAGGACCAGGTGTGCCTTTTCACAGACTACATTAAGCTCTGTGGTAGCGTAGACAGCCAGGAGTGGATTAAGATGATGCAGAGGGACCTACAAAGGCTAGAGAGCTGGTCCAAGGTTTGACAGATGAAATCCAATGCCAAAAAGTCTAAGGTGATGCACATAATGAACAAGAACCCTGGGACAGAGTACTGGATGGGAATGGTTAAGCACAGTACTACTTCTGAGGAAAGAGACCTAGGGGTTATTAGTTATTAGTGGTGCCACCTAGGGGAGAAAAAGACAAAAAAGAAGAAAAATAAAGCAGTCTGTTGCCCTTTTGCATCTTTATGAAATAAAAATCTAGCTGTGATGCTTGCCTTAGTTTTCTCTTTTGACCTGTTTCTCCTTACTTATGGCACGCGCGTGTGTGGAGCTAAGATTTTTTTTTATTGCATTTGAATTGTTTTCCCTATTAGCTCACCACAAGCATCCTGTGCATTTAATTTAATGGCACTTAGCATTTGACGCACTTATTGTCAGCCCAAGTTTCTGCAGCGTGTCCGAGGAGCTGTCTCCTTTTTTTGGATCTAAACTAGGATCTCTCGAGTGAGCGAGCTATAGGAGATCTCTCAGAACTGCATATGAGAGGTGGACTTATGGAGCATGTGTCTGAAAGCAAGTTAAGGACCATGACAGGAGCTATAGGCTGTGATGGGATCGGATGCTATTTCCCTGGGAAATCTAGTAAAAATTAACTGCCAGAGTGAAGAAGAGAATTGGCAGCATATTTTATGCAACAATGCAGTGACTATGTTTTAGGTATGTCACAAACTGAACGTGCTGCTTTTGATTTTGGGGAAATTACCAGGTCTTTGTCCACACTTACATTTGCTACAAGGGGAGAGGCAGAATTATTTAATGAATGTGCACAAGTCAGAGGACCTACTGCATCTGATTCAGCTGTTATTTCAGAGGAGGTTAACAAGATGCAGGACATCGATCTTGTCTTTATCCATTTGGAAAGAGCAACTTTAAAAAGAAGACACCACTACTGGAATAGGGTGTCACTGGAAGCATACCTCAAGGTGGGGAGGGCACCCAGAGGATTGAGAACCATTAATATACAGGGCTATGGTACAGACAGAGAGTCCTTTGTAGCAGATTGGAATAAAGGTCTCCAATTGGGTACTGATGGTTTGATTCAGGCTGTCATAAAGGACTATTTGGCCCAACAACCAGAAGTGGAGTTAGATATTAAAAATAAGGAAGAAGTGGTACTTCGGTTTAAGGGGGACCCCAGATTCCAGGAATTGTTTTGAAACAAGGACTGAAAAATTCTATTATAAGGAAAGAGATTAAAATAAAACAAAGAAAGCTGAAAAAGTTCAAAAGAGACAGACAGGACTATCTTTTAGACCGGGTATTTACCTGGAATAGAAAACAGAAGACACCTAAGAGGAAGAGATCATTTCATGGGGGCTTTAGAGGAGGGCCTAGTAATAACAGTGCAAATTGGACTGCTCAGGGGCCAAAATCCATACTGCGAAATTGGGGGACCTCGCCCTCTTCTTCTTACTATACCAACACCAGTGACTCTGATAATGCAGATGAGCCTTCTATAGAGGATCTTCTGGAAGGATTGCCACCTTGACCATCCCTCCCTCATTATCTACAGCAGAGGAGGAATGAACTCCAGGTCCAGTTTCAGGAACCGATCAACCAGGACCATATTAGTGTCCAGGGGATCCGGGGGGACAGGTTTACCATCAGTACCACCTCAGAAATGGACGAGGAGGGGCAGCAGGAAGTACCAGGCCAGAAAGAGGAGGTCAGAGGGGCAACTACAGAGGCAAAAAGAATGCACCCCGGAGAACATCGTAATCAACATTTCACAGGTAAAACTTAATAACAGTGATATATCGATGCTGCAGAAAGGCTTGTCATTTGTCCCAACAGCCCATATTAACTCTTTTGAATTGTATCTAGACATTAAATGCCTATCTAGAACATTAAACCTGAAGGCCTTTTATCATAAACCAGAGATGGGCAATAACACTGCTGAGAATATGGGTATGCAGACTGATGAAACTAATGCATCTATGGGTACTGACTCACCTGTGAATAGGACAAACAAACTGTTGAAACCACTTTCTACATTTAATCCACCATATGTAGATGTGGTTAAAATATTTGAGAAAGCATGTGAACATAATGTTGATTTATTATGTAAAGATGACTCCAAACCTTCCTTTGTTAATATGTCTAGCAGTGAGAGAGTAGCCTTGAGGGCACTACAGGATAATCAATTGCTAGTGATTAAACCTGTGGACAAGGAAGGGGCAATTGTAGTTATGGACTCAGAGAAATATATAGCAGAGATTCAGAGACAACTGGGGGATCAGAACGTTTATAAGAAACTTAGAAGTGACCCATCTGGTATTTTTAAGCAAGAGATTGACTACATGTTGAATGAGGCTCTTTTAAAGGGCAACATAGATCAGAGGGAGTATACTTTCCTCACTGTACCACACCCAATCCATCCAACTATTTATGTGTTACCAACAATACATAAACATTTGCAGGATACACTGGGACACCCCATTGTGGCAGGCATTGAATCCGTCATGGAACCATTTTCCTGGTTTGTGGACTCCCATATAAAACAGTATGTTCCTGCCATGCGTTCCTATGTTAGAGATATGGCAGACATACTGGGTGTCCTGAGTGACATCCAGCTTGAGCCAAACTCTTTTTTGGTAACTATGGACATTGGTTCACTATATATCAAGATGGGTTGCATGCACTTAACCATTGGCTAGAATTGGATACTGCTCTGGATTTACATAAGAAACAGTTTATTCTGGATTATGCGGAAACAGTTCTGACTAAGAATGCTTTTGCATTTCAGAGAGAGTACTACCTCCAAGTTAAGGGTACAGCTATGGGTGCAACTTTTGCACCCAATTATGCTAACCTCTACCTAGGGCTCTGGGAGACAACAGTGCTCTATGATGCACAGCTCAATCCTTTTTACAGTAGGATTGACCTGTGGCGTCGCTTTATAGACAACATATTTATGATCTGGAATGGCACTGGGGAAGAGCTAAGAGAATGTATCTGCTACCTGGAAAGCAGTAATTCAAATCTGAAGTTTAGCGTACAGAGTGATCACAATTTGGTTTCCTTTCCAGATATACAGATCAGAAGGGACGAGAATGATGAACTACAAACAACCTTGTTTCACAAGGAAACTGATAGAAACTTTCTTCTATCTGCCTCCAGTTGCCACCCAAGACATATGATAAACAACATTCCCAAAGCCCAGCTACATAGAGTACATAGAAATTGTAGCACTGAGAATGAGTCTGTGACACATGGTCAAGAGATGTGCAACATAGAAACATAGAATTTGACAGCAGATAAGGACCACTTGGCCCACCTAGTCTGCTTATTTCCCTACCTGATGGATAAGCTGCAGATTCTAGTAAATCAACAGCTTACTTCCTCCTACCCCCCGCTAGAATTGCCTTATGCCTGTCCTATGCATTCTTGAATTCTCTCACTGTTCCTGACTCCACAACTTCCTCAGGAAGGCTGTTCCATGCATCCATAACCCTCTGTGTGAAAAAATGCTTTTTAACATTACCTCTGAGCCGTCCCCCCATCTTCAAATTGTGCCCGCTTGTTCTTGTACATCTCTTCTTCTAAAATAATCTATCCTCTTGTACTTTATTAATTCCCTTGAAATACTTGAAAGTTGCTATCATGTCCCCCCTCTCCCTCCTTCCTTTCCTCAAGAGTATACATATTAAGCTGCTTTAGTCTCTCCTCATATGTCTTCTGGTGTAGACCCTGCACCATTTTGGTTGCTCTCCTCTGAACAGCCTCCACTCTGTCTATGTCTTTGCAGAGATGGGGTCTCCAGAATTGCACGCAGTACTCCAGATGGGGTCTCACCAACTGTCTGTACAGAGGGATAACAACTTCCTATTTTCTACTGTTGATGCCACTCCCTATGCATCCCAGTATCCCCCAGCCCTCCTTACTGCCTTCTCACATTGCTTGCCCACCTTTAGGTCATCTGATATAATTACTCATAGGTCTCTTTCGATTTTTGTTGTTGTTATTAACTCACCCCCCATTGCATACTCTTCCTCTGGGTTTTTGTTTCCCAGATGCATTACCTTGCGCTTCTTGGCATTGAATCTGAGCAGCCACATATTTGACCATTCCTCCAACCTTGCCAAGTCCCTTTTCATCCTTTCCACCCCATCTTGTGTATCAACCCTGTTGCAGATCTTTGTGTCATCTGAAAAGAGACATACCTTTCCTTCCAGGTGCTCTCCAATGTCACTTATAAAGACAGGACCAGTCCCAGTACCGAACCCTGCAGTACCCCACTGGTTACACTCCTTTTGTCACTGTGGACTCTGTTTACTATTACCCTTTGTGTCCTGTTGTCCAGCCAGCTTTTTATCCAGGCTACCACCTTGGGACCCACTACAAGGCTGGCAAACTTGTATATTAATCTTTTGTGTGAGACTGCGTCAAATGCCTTGCTAAAATCTAGGTAGGCCATATCCACAGCCCCTCCCTGGTCTTCTACTTTGGTCACCCAGTAAAGAAATCTATTAGGTTCATCTGACATGACCTTTCTGCTGTGAAATCATGCTGCCTTGGGTCCTGTGCCCCACTGGCCTCTAGGTACTCAACAATTCTTTCCTTCAGAAGTGATTCCATCATTTTCCCTACCACTGAGGTCAAACTAACTGGTCTGTAGTTTCCTGCCTCTGCCCTGCTCCCGCTTTTGTGAAGTGGAATCACATTTGCCCTCCTCCAGTCCTCAGGTACCACCCCATCCTCCCATGATTTGTTAAAGAGAGTAGTCAGTGTTGTTACTAGTTCTACCCTTCATTCTTTTAGAATTCTTGGGTGAATCCCATCAGGCCCCATTGCTTTGTCCATCCTCATTTTCAAGAGTTCTTTCAAAACCCTTTCTTCTGTGAATGGACTGGTATCAACCCCCCTATTCAGAGTTTCTGTCTTGTTTGGTTTGGGTACCTCCCCCTTCTCTTCCATTGTGAATACTGAGCAGAAATGTTCATTCAGTATACCTGCTTTTTCACTGTCACCCTCTGCCCACATTCCCTCCCCTTTATTAAGTCTCTGTATCCCTCCCTTGATTTTTCTTCACTTTCTAATGTACCTATAAAAGGTTTTATCCCCCTCCTTAACAGAGTTGGCTATCTTCTCCTCAGTTTGTGCTTTTGCTATTCTGACTGCCTTCCCTGCCTCCTTCTGCTTTAACTGATAGAATTCTCTGTCCTGCTCCTTCTGTGTTTCCTTATATTTCCTGAATGCTATCTTTTTCTCCTTAACCTTCCCTTCCACCTCTTTTGAGAACCATAGTGGATTTTTCCTTCATTTTGTTTTGTTGATTTGCTTCACACAAAGGCTTGTTGCCTCTGTGATGGCTGTTTTGATTATTCCCCATTATTCCTCCACCCCTCCTTCTTGCCCATTTGCTAGAGCATTTCTGAGGCATGCTCTCATTTTCCCAAAGTCAGCCTTCCTAAAGTCCAATACTCTTGTGTTTGTATGGCTTGACTCTATGACTGTGTTTATTGCGAACCACACTGTTTGGTGGTCACTCGTTCCCAGATGGCTACCCACTTCTAAATCTGTGATCCTTTCTCTTTCCCCATTTGAGAGTACCAGGTCTAAGATTGCTCCCTCCTGAGTGGGTTCCAACACTAGCTGTCTGAGGCATGCCCACTTTAGGGCATCAAGAATGACTCTGCTCTTGGATGTGCCTGCAGCAAAGGTACTCCAGTTAACATCTAGCATATTCAGGTCCCCCATCAACAATATCTCCCCTTTTTCTGCCATTTTAAGGATGCCTTCTATCATTTCCTTGTTCATTTCCTCTCCCTGAGATGGGGGTCTGTACATAACCAGCATGCAGATTGTGGTGCCATTTCCTGTCTCTAGGGTGACCCATAGAGACTCATCAACTTCCTGTTTACTCTTTAGTTCTGTTGCTTTAATCCCTTCCCTTATATAGAGATCTACTCCTCCTCCTCTTTTACCCACCCTGTCCCTCGTGTAGACTGTGTATCCTGGTATGTTGACATCCCAGTCATAGTTCTCTGTTCACCATGTTTCAGTGACTGCCACAATATTCAGGCATCCCTCTTCCATCAAGGCCACTAGTTCAGGGAGCTTGTTACACAGACTGTGAGCACTGGTACTCCTCACCTTCCATTGTCTTTAATGGCCTTACCTCTTTTAGTCCCATCCCTGTCCTTACTGCCTTTTTCTGCATTTACCCCTGTCCTGCTCCCTATTGACTTCTCTACCTCGGTGTTTACCTCTCTAACACATGTTTTTGTGGGGGGAGGCTGGGATTTCCCTGCTCCTTTTCAGTGCCTCCCCCCTTGGCTAGTTTAAATGCTTGCCAATGAAGCATTTAAACCTATCACCTAGGATCCTAGTCCCCACCCCGGACAGATGCAGACCATCATGGCAGTATAGACCTGCATCCCTCCAGGTGGCTCCCCAGTCCCCAATGAAGCCAAAACCCTGAGCTCCACACCAGTTTTTCAACCATTCATTGAATCCCATGGTGCGGAATACCCTAGCATCATCCTTGCCATAGGCAGGCAGCACCTTCAAGAAGGTTACCGTACATGCTACTTGTCTAAAGCCTCTCCCCAACTCCACAAACTCCTCTTGCACTGCTCTGATCCCATTCACAGCCAGGTCATTTGTCCCTAGGTGGACAATGACATCTAGCTCCCTCCCTTGTGCAGCTGCTTCCGTGATCCTGAGGATTTGCTTCCTGTCCCTCCAAGCTGTGGCACCAGGCAGGCACCTTACCTCCCTATCCCCTTCCTCCCCCACTTCTATTCCCCTAATGATTGAGTCCCCCACCAGGAGTTGTTTCCTTCCCCTGTGGGATCTCGTGCCA
Source organism: Neoceratodus forsteri (assembly GCA_016271365.2). Lineage (NCBI taxonomy): Eukaryota > Metazoa > Chordata > Ceratodontiformes > Ceratodontidae > Neoceratodus > Neoceratodus forsteri. The sequence goes on along the minus strand of CM028130.1, from coordinate 1,406,022,415 downwards.
CCCTCCTGTCGGTCCCCTTTGTGGAGGTTCCCAGCATCCTCCTTGGTCTCTACTGCATGTCCCTCCATAGAGGAACCACTCTTTGCCAGAACAGCATATGAACTGTGAAAAGGTACAACTGGAGGGATGCACCTCTGTTTCACCACACTCTTCCTCCCTGAGCCCACCTTGGTCCAACCACTTCTCTTTCTTGGCAACCTCTGAGGTAGCGGTGGTGGCCCTGATGGTCCCTGGGTGGGGGGAAGAGGTTTCACAAATCCTAGCCAGGTCAGCCTGGAGATGGGCAACCTCCTCCCTCAGACCAGAGAGGTGCCTGCAAAGAGGGCAGCATCACAGCCTCCAGAATGTCTCCCGGAACACTGCTACCCCACAGCCATTGCACTGCACCACTCCCATCTTGACTTATTTTATGTCCCCTCTCCTGTTGCTTTGTGTGCTTACTGTCTCCTCCCTCTATGTATTTTTACACTTACTTTCCTACTGCCTATGTGCCCTTACAACTCTTGCCCTTCCTGTTCTGGAACAGGAACTTCCTGTAGTCTTCAGTAGTCTCCTTCTTCCATGCTTGGATTCAGACCTCCAGCAGCCAGGTGGGGAGAAAGAGTTATTTTTTTAGGTTCCTTCAAGGTTGATGAACCTAATATGTCTCAGTGATCCTTCCCTTCCTACTGCCAAACAGGAAGTTCCTGTTGTCAGTCAAATCCAGTGGCTATAAAAGTAGAACTGGCTTAGGGTGGGAAGGAGGGCAATTAGTAAAAAAGCTGTAAAGTTCTAGACTGCTGTTACTTGCTGTGAAAGCAAAGCTCTCCTCTGTCAAAAACAGCAGGAAGCTGGAATTGGAGACACCTGCTTTTGTGCTCCTAAGCCACACCCCCAATTAGAGTCACCCTCTGCTCCTGACTCAGTAAATTAAACTGATACAGCCCCCTTCCTCAGAGAAACACACAGTGACATTCTTCTTTTTTTTTTACTTAAAATGAGACCCCCTTCTTCTAATAAAGTATATGTTTGCTTAATCCAAGCAAGCACTGACTTCTGCTGAGATAGAAGTGATTTATCAGTAAAAAAAGCTGTAAAGTTCTAGACTGCTGTTACTTGTTGTGAAAGCAAAGCTCTCCTCTGTCAAAAACAGCAGCTTTCTAGAACAGATTTCTAGAAAGGGATTATTCCACGAGGGTAGTGAGAGAAGCCATGAGAGAGGTCTATGGCTTGAGTAGAGAGGAGGCATTGGCCCCAAGAATATGTAGAAATGATGAAAACAGGGTACATTTTGTCACTACCTTTTGTAGGCAATTGAGTGCTGTTGAAGAAATTGTTAGGAAACACTGGCCTGTTTTGGGCTTGGACCAACGTTTGAAAGAGGCAACCAAAATCCCCCCACGTATTGTATACAGATGTGATAGGAACATTGGGGATATGGTTATGAGGAGTTACCAACCTGTTGTTAAGGTTGAAAAAGGTGGTAACACATGGTCACCGTACAAGCCAATGGGAACATACACTTGTGGCAACTGTAAGTATTGCCCTGTTATCCTAAAAAGTAATACCTTTACAACAGTAAATGCCGCTAACGTATACAAAATGACAAGCTTTTTCAGTTGCACAACAGAGAACTTGGTATATTTAGCAACATGTGTGTGTGGTGCTTTTTATGTTGGGAAGACCACCTTCCAGTTTAAGGTTAGGATTGGGGAACATGTATGAAGCATTACAAACCAGGATGAAAGAAATGCTTTGGTTGTGCATTGCAATAGGACCAGGGATAGTGGGGCAGAACATTTGTTTAAATTTTGTGTCATTGAAACTGTTAAACTGGGACCCTGTGGGGGTAGTACAAATGATGCCCTATTAGATAGAGAGGCATACTGGATCCACACCTTGGGTGGTTTAAAGCAAACTGGGCTTGATGACAAGATAGATGTTATGCCCCTGATCAATAGAAGAAAGAAAAAAATATTGAATACAGATGCAAGTAGAAATTGACTGTTTTGTATTTAGACATGTGAATGTATATATAGAATGTTACATATTGTTCTTTTTTTGTCTTTTTCTCCCCTAGGTGGCGCCCCTAATAATGATCCGAAAGATTATGGACATCTGGAATTTTGGGAATGTTTAAAGTATACTGGTAAAAGGAGAATGATTTACTTAATAAGTATAGTGGCTAATGTTGACAATGTAACTATAGAAAATGGATCTCCAACCAGGTAAAAGAGTCATTTAGTAGCCATATAAGATATTTTTGTAGCCCTAATGAAGGGTAGTTCTTTTTAGCGTTATACACAAAAAGACAGGAAAAAATCTTTTCATTTAAAATGTGACACTGTTATAATAATAATTTAACTCCTGTGTCGTGATGCAGGCCAGCCTTGACTTGTAGCAAATGGTCTAATAGTTCTTCTAGTGCCAAAATTGTGCTAAAAACATTTTCTGTAGAAAAATGAATACACTCTGTGGTTTTTAAATATGTACATATATGAATAGTTGTCTTGCTTTCATTTTTTGGAAGGTTTTTGTGCATGTTAATTGACAATTGAAATTTTGCACTGTCTCTTTAAGGTGATGATTTAAAGGAGAGAGGAAGTCATTTCTGATTGGTAGCTGTTTAGAACCTCTTATTTTCAGAAATCCTATACATTCCCCTAAATTATTCGTATTTGACTGTACCTAAATAAAAAGTGATAAGAAAAACTATTTTGCATTGCCTTGTTTTTATAGGCAGCATTCTGTTACAGTTCTCTTCACACAACCAGTAATTTGGAGTTTTTACTATGTCACGGTTTGTGCACACAGAATGCTGATTATGAGCTGTTGGCCTATCAGAACTACACTTAGAGTTCTGTGCACAAACTGTGACGTAGTTAAAACTCCAAATTACTGATTCCATGAAGAGAACTGTAACAGAATGCTGTCCATAAAAGCAAAACAATGCAAAATGCAATGTTTCTTATCATTTTTTATTTAGGTACTGTTAAATATGGATACTTTAGGGGAATGCATGTCATTTCTGAGAATAAGAATTTTATAAACAGCTGCCAATTAGAAATTATTTCCTGTCCTCTTTAAGACTAGTGTGGGCATATGGTGAATTACCTCCTGATGATGCACAAGTGGTGTGAAACTGGTTGAGGTTGTTCCTTGTGCTGATGGGTGGTGGTTTGTTGCACTTTTGCATCTTTATGAGATAAAAATCTAGCTGTGATGCTTGCAATGTCTTAGTTTTCTCTTTTGACCTTTAACGCTTTAAAGGTTAGAGTGACAACCTGTGAATGAGCTTAGTACAGTACATCTAGCAGGCCTGGGTTTGATTCCCATGACACCCACTTGCATACTGTGTGACCCTGGCTGAGCAAGTCAGTTAACCTCCCCAGTGCTCCAGGGTTGCCTCTGAAAATAGGCATTAAGCCTAATAGGCCTTACCTGGTTACCAGAAGAATAATTAAATAATAATAATAATAATGTCACACAGGGTCCCTTGACACACAGAACCTCAGTCCTGTGACTCTGAAGTGATGTCAGATGTTGACTTTATTGGGTCCCACATCAACAACCCAGATGACAGTGGAAAAAAACACTGGCTCAGAATTATTCTAGAAGCCTCCCTCCCTCCCTTGTGCCCTATGCAACACATCACCAGGCACACTAAGTGTCCACAACTGCTGGCACTCAGCCTCCTGTCTCTCTGTTAATAACCCTGACTTTGGCTTCTGCACACAAACACACCCACACACACACACATCTGAGACTACAGTATTCAGAATCCCTCACTGACCACTTGCTCCTGTCCCCACATAGCATACAGGCAGTTTCAGACTCTCCCAGGCTTTCAAAACACACAGACTATGTTTAGCACAAAAATGTAAGTTATTCTCCCTTAGGCTGTCTCCTCTTCACCTTTTCCTTGTTGCCTCTGTTACAGCTCAAATCTGATCACATTATTAAGATAACTAAAATAACTTTGTCCAGCAGAAATACTAGGGTCATAAACACTGCAACTGGCCTCCCTCTACACAATATACTAGTAAATATTCATTTACAACACACTAAAAGCAAACACAAAGAAAAAAAGCTTCTTAAATAAGATAAAGTGAATGTCAATACATTTTCATCAAGGTCTGTACAAAAGAAATGTAAATTTTGCTGAATCTGGTAGTTTACAGTACAACCACCAGGGGACTTGTTAAAGGTGGGTATATATCCAAAAATAATTTGCTTAGACTGTTGCACAAATGAGCCAAGTTTCATGCTTTTACCACAAAGTGAACGATTCTTCAGCTCTTGCCTTGAGCTATTTGGTATTCAACTCCTCATCTCAACGCATGCATGTCCCATTCAGTTCCGTAAATGAAGGAAGGATAGAAGAGCACAGGATGGGTGGAAAAAGTCAGCAAAGAAATATTAAGAGATCCAGCATTTCCCAAGATCAAACAGCAACTATGTTAGGAAATAAGAATTCAAACCTAAACAATGCACCTGAAAGAGTAACTTTACGAAAGGAGATAGGATTGATCAGTGCTTGTGCAATTATAATAGGTAAGATTATGTTTTTAATTACTGATAAGCAATAATGTGGACAAGAACTAGTAGAACAAGCAAATAGTGCTGCCACTAAATTGTTATCTAAATATGTTTTTAAACTGGGATATTGTAGGTAGTATAAACTAATTTGAAATGTGCAAACGCAGTCATTTTATGTGCTGTTATTTACAAGATTTTTCCCTCTTCTGCATGCCGCAGACTGGAGTACTTGAACTTCCTTGTAACAGATGTCATGATATGGTATTCTTTATTTTTGCATCGTGAATTGGAACACTTAAGATTAAGAGTTTCCAGTAAAAAGAACTAAGAAAGATTTATACAAGTGAGAGCCTTTGTTTTCTTTTTTAAAACCGTGTTAAATTGATGTTAACACTACACACAGTCCTAGATCAACATTGAAAAGTATTAAGTACTGCAATCAGTGGCTGGGTGTGCCTTTCAGTACACATATACAGTACCTGCTTACTGATGGTGTTATTCTGCATTACACTTTTTCTGAGTTATTGTGCTAATAATTAGGAAATCTATGCATCAGAAGGTTCAGTGTATACAGAATCATCTCAGTTTGTTGTATTTCTGTTTATAGTGAAATATATTTAACAAAATATACCAGTATAATATAAATATGGGGCTACAGGTGTATTCTGACTTGCACCCTCAACCCTTACTGTCTTATTCTTCCTTGGAGTATGGGTGTGAGTTTGAATTTTGACAGTTTCACATGTGGCTGTGGTATCTTTCAATGACCTAATTAATCAGTAAGGCACAGCAGGGTGTGGGTCGGTGTGGGATATACCCAGATATTCAGTGGGAGCATAAAGCAAACCTATGTGCCTTATACTATCAAAACGTTGGGTTAATCTCACAATGACCCACACCCTTGCATGCCTTTGACATTTTAAAATAAATCTGTTTTTAAAATTTTTACAAAAAAACAAACCATAAACAAATTGGGTGATTTGATACCTTTTATTGGACCAGCAAGAGATTTACAGAACACAGGCTTTCAGGCTACACAGTGCCCTTCATCAGGTGATGGCAAAATCTACAAAAATAAACAAAACTTAAATACATTGGGTACAACAGATAAAAAAAAACCTTTACACATGGGTGTGACAGTTCTGTCAATAAGGAGGTGAACAATTGGAAAACAGGCCTCCTGCTGTCATGTTCCAGCCATGGAGAGGAGCTTATTTTTCTAAACTGATTTATAACCAACTAGGATTTCAAAGACTGTTTTTTTGTCTCTTCACATATCCAGCTATTTATTTCCTTAACGCCAGAACTGTCAAACGCATGTGTAAAAGTTTTTTTAATCAGTTTCACCCAATGTATGTAAGTTTGTTTGTTTTTTTCAGATTCTGCAATTACCTCAGAAGGGCTCTGTGTAGCCTGAAAGCCTGTGTTTTGTAAATCTCTTGTTGATATAATAAAAGGTATTAAATCAAAAACTTCATTCATCTTTTTGTACAAGGACCAATACAGTTACAAACAAAGAAAATATAAAAACAGGGAAAATATCCTTTTACTCAAAAACAAAAGAATGCAAGAGCAATCCAAGTTTCTGGACCCAGGTTCAGATTCAAGTTAACCAGAAGTTTTAACCCTCATTGGCCAATCAGCTTGCAGCATGCATGAACAATTTTATAGTGACATGATGTTCCTAAGTGATTCATCAACTTTGTGTTTGTTGGAGATTTTAGTGTGGCTGAATAAAGTAGGGTGTTACATTTAGGGGTGTAATACTTTAGAATGATTTTAAATGATACATGTTGCTACCATGATAGGGCAAAACATGTGACTCGTGATGTGCAAACATGCAAAGGGCCATTAGACGGTGTGGTGTGAGTTTTCATTGCTGTGTAGATGATACTTAGCTGTACCTGTCTGTTATACCTGACAGGCAAATGGTGATCTCTGTGCTGGAGTACTGCCTCCAAGAAATTTCAGACTGAATGGCCTCCAGCTGGTTGAGACCTAATTCCAACCAAAACAGAACTGTTACTAGTGGAACCAGGTCCTTGTGGGTCGGCGGAGCGGAGTGTTGTGATGGGGTTGCCTTCATTAAATGGTGTGTCTCTGTCTGCTGTGGATAGGGTAAAAGAATCAAGGAGTCATTGTCCACTCCTGGCTTCCACTAGAACATCATGTGTTGGATGTAGTCTGCAATGGATTTTTCCAATTGCGGAATATCTCCCAGTGGAAACAATATTTGGTGCCAGTGGATCTGGTGACCCCGGCTCATGCCTTTGTTACCTCAGGGTTGGGTTTTTGTAATGCTCTGTACCTAGGGCTGTTTGTGGGATTGGTGTATCATCTACATCACGTGCAAAATGCTGTAGCTAGGCTGATTACGGGAGCCTTGTATTCAGATCATTTTATACCTGTGATGCAGCATTTGGACTGACTATCTATTAAAAAGCCCATTGATTTTCAGTGTTCGAAGAAATGAAAGTCCATTTTCAAGATTTTTAAATACCAGGATCACACCAATAATTGCTAGTCTAATTTTTGGATTTTACTAGGATTCTACTGTTAAACGTTGTGGGCCAGATATTGAAAGGGTAGCGCCGGGCGCAAATCCGTTGCACTGGATTAGCACCGGATTTGCCCCCGACAGCAATATTCAAAAGGACATTTAGCGGCAGTGCTAGGTGTTAGCACCGACGCTAAATCATAATGTATGCAAGGGAGGGACTGAGGGGAGGGGACCTGAATGCCTGCGCTATGGCATATTCAAGGTATAGCGCCGCGCTACGAGCATTACGCCAACCTGTAGCGGGCGCTAACTACCGCCCAAAAAGGTGGTGGTAATGCAGCGGTGCCCTCCCCCGGCCCACTCCCCCACTACCGTGTAAAGTACAATAAATACATTCCTGGTAGTCTAGTGGTCCCCCAGCATGACTCCCGACCTCCGTGTGAGGTAACATCACTATGTTCCCTGGTAGTCTAGTGGTCCCCCCAGCATGACTCCCGACCTCCGTGTGAGGTAACATCACTATGTTCCCTAGTAGTCTAGTGGTCCCCCCTCAGCATGAGTCCCGACCTCCGTGTGAGGTAACATCATTAATTCCCTGGTAGTCTAGTGTCCCCCAAGCACCGCTCCGACCTCCATATGAGGTAACATCATTAATTCCCTGGTAGTCTAGTGTCCCCCCCACCTCCCGACCTCCGTGTGAGGTAACATCATTAATTCCCTGGTAGTCTAGTGTCCCCCAAGCACCGCTCCCGACCTCCGTGTGAGGTAACATCATTAATTCCTGGTAGTCTAGTGTCCCCCCCAAGCACCACTCCGACCTCTGTATGAGGTAACATCATTAATTTCCTAGTAGTCTAGTGTCCCCTCCCAAGCACCGCTCCTGACCTCCGTGTGAGTAACATCATTAATTCCCTGGTAGTCTAGAGTCCCCCCAGCCCCTCCCGACCTCCATATGAGGTAACATCATTAATTCCCTGTAGTCTAGTGGTCCCCAGCTCGACTCCAGATCTCAGTAACAAATAAATTCGATGACTTGTCCCTGGTAGTCTAGTGGTCCCCACCCAGCAGTAACCCCACCACCCATCCAATCTGACGGGTCACTGCTGGGGGACCCACTAGACCACCAGGGAATTAACGGATGTACCTCTACACGGAGGTCAGAAAGCGTGCTTGGGGTGGCCACTCAGGACTACCAGGGAATTAATGATGTTACCCTCACACGGAGGTCGGGAGTCATGCTGGGGGGACACTACACTACCAGGGAATTAATGATGTTACCTCATATGGAGGTCGGGAGTCATGCTGGGGACACTAGACTACCAGGGAATTAATGATGTTACCTCATACGGAGGTCAGGAGTCATGCTGGGGGGGGACACTAGACTACCAGGGAGTGGTAACAACACAGGTGGAAACAGAGACCAGACAGCTGTGAAGGGCTGCCTGGCCCAGCCTGTCTGCCCAGGTCCCTATATGTTGGATGGCTGCGCTGCACAGCCCAGTGACCATACAGCTGACAACCCACCCCCATCCCCAGCAGGTTTGCCTTATGCCTGCTCCATGCATACATGTGATCCAACCACACCTGCTGTGGGCTGCCTCTGTTGGAGTGGAGTGGGGGCATCATCCAGGGCATGTGTGGTCACTGGCAGTGTGTGTGTGTATATAGCTATATATATATATATATATATGTATATGCATGTGTCTCTGTATTAATCTATAGTTATAGATCACTACGGATCTATATATCTCATTATGTACTGCTTGCAGTGCTACATAGCTATGTTGTATGCACTGCTGGTACCTGCCAGTGCACACTTCCTGCTGCTGTCAGCTTGTACATCCATTCTGACCAACAGGGGATGCTGTGGGCATGCCTTGGCCTGCAGCATCTAGCCTGTACTTCCATTCCGACCAAAGGGGGAGCTTTGTGCTCCATGCAGTAGCCATGCAGTAGCACCGGGCAAACTGTATGGTAATGTATGTTAAGCAGCACCTAATGATATGCAAATATACCTGTTTGCCCACGGATTACCTAAGTAGGCTCATTTGCATGGGAGCTTTGAATATAGCTCCAGTTTGCCCCGGGCTAACCAGTTTGCACCAGGCTAATGTGTTAGCACTATGCAATCAGGTTAGCCCCATGCAAGCCTCACTTCAGCATAGCACAGTTTTGCAGTGTGTGGCTTATATTATTGTTTGCAGTCATACCTCTCAACTGTCCCTGATTTTCAGGGACGTCCCTGATTTTACCTCAAAATCTTACTCTGTCCCTACTAAACATTGTGTTTCTGAGGCCAAACAGTGGGGGCATACCTCTCAAGTGTCCCTCATTACGAGGGACATCCCTCATTTTGCCCCTTAAAATTGCTCTGTCCCTCATCCGTCCCTCATGGAAAAGGGTATGCTGCCCATAGAGAGAATGTGCTGTATATTCAGATTTTACAGCAGAAACTCTTAAATTCTGAAATACTAAATCCAAAATAAACCTTGTACAAGTAAACACTATGGTTTTCACAGTGTTCTGAACTTGTATATCCATGTTTGAGGATGTGTCCCTCATTGTCCCTCATTTTGAGTGTCCAAAATGTCCATGTCCCTCATTTCAGTGACAAAGGTTGAGAGGTATGAGTGGGGTAGTAAGCATAATATACTGTCAAACATTAATGTTACTGATGTGTTCTTCCTTAGTAAATGCATTCTACACTACACCACTTATCCTACCAGCTTCCTGAGTGGATATCACCAATATTTAGGATGTGTCCCTGATTTTAAACCTTTGTCCCTGATGTTTTTAAGTCTTGTCCCTGATTGATGAGGCAGGGGGTTGAGAGGTGTATTAGCAGCAGTTGTGAAATGTCTCTGTGCAATCATACACAATGTTCTCCACCTGCAACACTGGCTTGCTACAGAGTCTGATGAGCTGCAGTTGCAGTTTGCACTTCCCTGTTGCTAAATTCAGTGCAGTCTTATTTCCGGGCTATTTTTGCCCTGCACTCCCAGACCAGTTTGCCCGGCTTCCTCAGACTGCTATATTCAGCAGGATTAGCACTGGGCTATTTCCTTTCGAATATAGCTTGCTTTGTGCTCGGGGCTAAGTTTGCCCGACGGGCAGTGCTAATTTAGCCCCGGGGCAAAGTTTTGAATATCTGGCCCTTAGTATGTGAACAAATATCCTGCATGAGAGAACTGTAAGTGTACATCAAATTAAATAAAGTAAAATGAAAATAGTACAGGGAAAAGTTATAGAAAAATATAAGTTCTGAAGAGTCACTGATCTGGTAAAAATGCCAGAGTCCATGAAATGCTTTGTTTTTACCAGTGTGTAGAAAGTCCAAATTCCAAAATGTTACTGGGGTTTTCTATAAAAGTCAAAAATCATTGGCCTTGCCTGTCAGGTAGTACACCACCATAAAGAGTGTGCTGTTAACCTATAAACCTCTGCTTGGTTTGGGTCCCAGCTATCTTAAAGATCTCTTGGTCTGGTGCGTTCTTGGTCACGCTTGCTACTCCTCTGAGCTGCCATTGTTGAATGCCTAGGGATCCCGTTTAAAACAATTAGGTAACAGGGCGTTCTTGGTGGTGACCTCAGCTACCTGGAACTCCCTTTTGGCACTATCTTAGGAGTCCTGCCTTGGTGGAGTCATTTAAGTCTAATTTATTTCAACAAAAAATACACTACTGACTAATTTATTTGTTATATTCATTTGTACTTTTGGTTTTTATCATGTCTGTATCATATTTATAATTTTTTTATTGTACAGGTGCCTTGTCTTATTTCTGCCATTGTAAATAAAACTGGTTTAAAGGCCAAAACCAAAAAAATAAGTTCCAGTTGCTTGACTGACTATAACCTTAAAGCTGTTTTTTTCAATCACACATAGGGTTTGTTGGTGCTGCATAACAAGAAGATGTGTTGATTCCAGAAGGCCACATTAGGCTGTTTGGATAGTATGAGCTGACCCATCAGCACAGCAGTAGTGCTACCAGTTGGGACACTGGTGATCTGGGTTCAGGAATGAGCCTGGGTCATCATAGGGACAGCCAGAGGAGGATGGCAGCGTGTCGCATGGGATGCTCACCTCCTCGATGGAGGGGGGGCTTTCACTCTCCACTTCAATAACACCTGGGTGAATACAGATGGTGGTGCAAACTGAAGATGAATAATTGAGGGGACTTTGACATGCTGTGGCACACACTGCATGTAATGCATACATGTGCCAGTCAAGGACCTCCCTCAATGTCCATGGGCGGGGCAGAAAATGGAGAAAACACCAACAGCTTGCAGCATACTGCCCTGCCCCTCCCTGCAGGTCCATCACTGGAACCAAGCTTCAACTCCAACAGTGAAATTGGGGGCCCCTCTGGAGGCCCCACCCTAGGATAAGCTGGGGAGGAACATGATGCCTAGGTAAGTCCTGGGGAAGGTGGTTGATGGAGCTTGGGGAGGAGGCTGGACCAGTGATAGCCAGTTGGAGCAGGGGAGAAAAGTACAATAAATTTAAAAAAAGTCTGTTTAGACAGTATGGGATACATATGCAATAATGGCAATTGGTTAGCAATGAAAGTGAGGGAGTGTGAAATCCCATGTGGGTAAGAATAAATTAACAGGTAGGTGAGTGAGTGTGTGAGTGCATTGGACTGAGAGAGTAGCACAGTGAGTATGACTCTCCATAGGGTAACTGAATGACAGAATGAGGAGGTCAGCAATTACAGTCATTCAGTCTCACATCAGTGATGGGGAAGTTAATGAAGTCCCTGCTGAAAGAGAGACTGACAAAGTATCTGGAAGCACATGGACTGCAGTGCCACTGGTAGCATGGCTTCGCAAGGTGGGAGGTCATGTCAAACAAATTTCACAAATTTCTTTGACTGGATAACTAAGGAAGTAGATCAGGGAGGGCAGTGGATGTGGCATATCTGGACTTCAGTAAGGCCTTTGACACTGTACCATACTGGAGGATGATAAAGAAACTTAGCAGCCTCGGGGGAGGAGAAGGTGACGAGCTGAGTATTTAACTGGTTAAAAGATAGGCGATAGAGAGTGGTGGTAAATGGCAATCACTTGGAGGATGGAATAGGGACCATTGGATTTCAAAGGGATCCATACTAGGCCCTCTCCTCTTCAATGTCCTCATTAAGTGATATTGCTTAGGAACAAGAGGAGAAGGTCTGTCTCTTTGCAGATGACACAGAAATCTGCAGTAGGGTGAACACCCAGGATGAGGTGGAGAGAATGCAGAGGGATCTGGGGAAACTAGTGGAGTGGTCTAGGGACAGGCAGCTGGGATTCATTGCCAAAAGGTACAAAGTTATGCACCTAGAGTGGGGAAACCAGAGGGCTATGTATAAGATGGAGGGAGGTTCTTATGGTTACCAAGTAGGAGAGGGACCTTAGGGTGATCGTATTGGATGATTTCAAGGTGGCAGGACAGAGCGACAGGGAAGTCTGCAAGGCGAGCCAGGTACTGGGGTGCATAGGGAGGGGGATCTCTAGTAGGAGACAGGAGGTAGTGTTGCCTCTGTATCACTCACTTGTGAGACCCCACCTGGAGTACTGTGTCTAGTTCTTGAAGCCACATCTTTGCAAGGACATTGACAGAGTGGAACTGGTCTAGAGGAGGGTTAAAATGGTATGGGAGTTGCATGAGAAGCCATATGAGGAGATGATGCAGGAGCTCAATATGTACTTCCTGGAGGAGAGAAGAGTGAGGGGGGATATAATTGTGACCTATAAGTATTTCACAGGGGTAAACAAGGTGCGGGAGGAGAGTCTCTTTCACAGAAAGGGGAGCACCAGAACACAATGGCATACTATGAAGCTTGAGGGGGGTATTTAGAAGGGATGTGAAGAAATTCTTCTTCACAGAAAGGGTGGTGGATGCCTGGAATAGCCTGCCCGAAGAGTAGTAGGGGTGAAGATAGCGGGGAGCTTCAAATGTGTGGGATGAGCCTAGGGGTATATTAAATAGAACTAAGGGAGGAGGGAGGGACACATGTGACAAATAGAGTCCATGGAGTAGTGTTAGGTAGGGAAAATGGGGCAAACTAGATGGGCCTACCAGTCATTTGCTGCTGACACATTCTATGTTTCTTTGACGAGGGATATATAAGGTGACAATGAGCCTGGCTGAAAGTGAATGTCATGCAAGTCCCCTCGGGAAATGGACAAATCTTTTGCTCAGTGGTATTCCCATAATAAACAGGAGCTGGAATCAGCCAACAATGGCTGCTTTTGAATTGTCTTCTTCTCAGTAAGGCCCTGCTTTTACCTATTTTACCAGCTCTGGTCACAGTCAATATGGCTGCTAGTGCATTAGCCTGAAAGCATCAGCCTCATAAGGGTTATAGAATAACGTGTGTCTTAGTTGTAATTTACTTGTATTATTGTAATGTAAACATCCCATATTTCCTGGACAACAGGGAAAAAAGTTTATGTTGCATGTATTCAGTTACCCTCTGGGAACTACTTGAAACAGCTGGGAGGGGGCACGCAGCTGGTATGCAATGGTATAGATTCTTACACAATCTATAATACTGCATTACAATTGTGCTGTTGTCATCAACTTGCTGATGTTTTCCCCTCAGAGGGGTTAAAACAGCAAAGTTCACCTCTGTTTCTTTTGGCCATGCCCAGCAAACTGCTTATAAGAAGTCCACTTTCAGTGTTCTAAATGGAAAGAATTAATTGAGGGAACCCATTACCTTTGATCTTGTATCGAACATCGGACAGGGGTCTGGGGATGTGTTTCTGCATTATGCAATATGTTTCATTTTTACATTTTATTTTAGTAAGTTTTATGCCTTTAGGGTGTGCATTTTACATACAAGAAGTCAGTATATTCCAGCTAAGATGCAAAAAGTCATCTGCAGTGCAGTTATGCTTGCACCCATTTGCACCCAAGATGCTAAACCTAGTTTTCAGTGGGGTCCTAACTGTACCCATTAGTATTGTATATGGTATTTACTCAGGATAGCACAGCCCGGATAAAGTGCAATATCTTGCTTTTAGTGTGGCCCTGCTTTTCATATTACACAATGTATGTATGTAATATGTGTGATAGAAAGAATAAGGATAAAGGATTTATTTGGTCAAGTTCTGCATTCTAAACGTGAATAAACAATTTATTCTCTCAATGTAAATGTATCCACATGCTGCACATGTCAGATCCCCCCCCCCCCAAACAGGTTTTGGATCACAGTCAGATTCCAACATTATGCAGACCAATCAGAAAACTCAACATTCCCTCCATTCAACAACCAGTGTGAACAGCAGTGCAACACTAACAAATTAACAAAATAGTTCCACAGAATTTGTTTAAAATCTTCAACAGTGTATATACTTAAATCAGTCAAATGAAACCTGAAAAGTAAACTACGCTGCATAAATCAAATAAGCAATGAGGGTTGTGTTTGGACAAATTTGTCATCCATTCTCAATGTGGTGACCTTGGAGACACTTTACTCATGGCTACACTTCACTCTGCTATTGGTAAGGTAATCCAGGGTCACCCCAAATCGTATGGGTAAAAAATATGTCCAACACTGCCTCTCTGAATATCCTCTATTTACCCATGATAACACAGTTGAGATGCAGCATCTTGTTTTCACAGGGGGATCCTGCTTTCACCAATTTCATACAGCATTTTCTGAGAGTAGTTAAGCTGAGATGTTATATTTCACATTCAATGGGGTCCAGTCTTTACCCATTTTACACTGTAGCTGCTGCACACAGGATAACCCAGCTGAACTGCAGCATAGTATCTTATCTTCAGAACGGCCTTGCTTTTACCCATTGTTACAACGTACTTACAAAGGATAGCCCAGCTGAATTGCAATACGGTAGCTTATTTTCAGTGTTGTCCTGCTGTTACCCATTTCTACAATGTATTTAACCAGGATAGCTCAATTGAGATGCAATAGCTTGTATCTTGCTTTTAGTAGGCAAAGGAACACAAAGGGGAAAGCACTTCTACCTCTCAAAGGTTTTGCCATATAGTATAGACAAGAAGAAACCAGAAACAGTGCACACACTGAGCTGAAGATAAATATTAAATATTTATTGGTGCAGTACAGGAACTCTGGTCAAACTGCCCCTACGTATCGCCACACAAACAGACCTCTTCAGGGTGGGTGTGACACCCTCCCCTGAAAAAGCATGTTTGTGTCATGATATGTAGGGGCTGTTTGACCAGAGTTTCCATACTGCACCAATAAATAGTTAATATTTATCTCCAACTCAGTGTGTATGCTGTTTCCCATGTCTTCTTGTTTTTAGTAGTCTGGATTTTAAAAACATTTACAGTGCAGTCACTCAGGATAGCCCAGGTGAGATGCAACATCTAATTTTGAGTGATTTCCGGCATTCACCCATTTTAGTAATACTTTCTGTTTAGACCCCCATTTCTCCTCACCAGCTTCAAGGCCCTAATTCTGATTGCCATAGGAGTCCATCAACGGTCCAACCCACCACCGTCCTCTACTCCACAACCTTTCTGGACTCCTGACCATAATCCATATCTTGTCCACTGTGGGTGGGACCCTCAGTTCCCAAGGCTACAGAAGAATCTGCATTCAGTGGTTGAGGTTCAGGAGGAGCCAGCAAGGTGCAGGAGGAATCAACAGGGCCCTCCTGTGGTGTGAGGGCTGAGGCAGTTTCATCTGGCAGGGGTTTCTGGGGTAGTATATCCAACTTACGACTGAGTTTACTCGGGTATTCTATCCAACTTAAGCCCTCCCTTATCTCTCCCTAGGGCATGATTCTGAGGAGCAACCAAGCAGAGTACCTATCAGAGTTATCAGAAAGGTGGATTAACCTCATCCTACCTTTGGAACTACCTTGTTTCTGCCACTGTGGGAGTGTAACACCTCCATATCACTTTAGAGGCAAGAAGGTGTTTGCCAAAGTAAGGCCGCTCCAGCGGTACCATGTTTTCTGGCCTGCATGACACACCTTCTCCCTGGGCCACTAGGGGATAGTCATGCAGCAGAAAAAGATGTCCTCCCTATCCAAGCTCCCCAAGACAAATGCCAGAACCCTGCCTCGCCAGTCAGCATTAGACATCTTGGCTTGGGGCACAAACTAAGGTTGTCTGGATGGCAAATGGTAGCACTACCACTATGCTAGATGGCAGGCCCACATTCTAATTAGCCAAGGGTGCCTAGCCCAGGTGAGATGCAATGTCTTTTTCAGCAGGTTTCTGCTTCAACCCATTTTACATTGTATTTACTCACGTTATCTCAGGTGAGATGCACTATACCTTGTTTTCAGTGGGGTCTGTATTTTACCAACTTTTAAAGTACATTAACCCAGTATAGCCCAGGTGAGAAGCAATATCTTATTTTTAGTGGGGCCCTGCTTTTACCCATTTTTATGTTGTCTTGCATGCTTAGCGCAAGCAACATTTTGTGGCAGCTTGCTGGAGTAGCAGGTTGTGGAGGTGCGGCAGTGTTGTGGCCAGTGGCGCCACTGCTTTCTTGGGCAGATCTGTGTGGCAGCAAAGAATGAGCACGCTGTCTATGACAGCAGTTTAGAAGCATGCCACCAACCTGAAAGAATTCCACTGCTGCAATGAGGGAGCGCCCTGTCATTGCAGGGCATGCCTTGTGTACTGAAGCATTTCAATAAACATGGCAGCGGCTGTTGTCGTCCACCTGTCACAATCCTTAGAAAGCCAACTATGGGGGTGTCCAATCACCCTGCTGGCATGTTTATAAACCCCCTCTCAAGATTGTGTAGCTCCACTATCACCCTGAAGCCAACCGCGTTAACATGTTCCTACCCTTGCCCCACCCCACCCGCATTGTGTGGCACACTGGGAGCCCGCTCCAAATTGGCCAACAGAACACACCCAAAGTTATGGGGCACACTGGGAGCCCACCCTAGTGTGCCCAGCAGTTGGTTTATTTCACCTATAAACAAAGAAAACCTTCCCGCTATGTTTGTTCCTAAAAAAAAGAAAACGGTCCATCGTTGCTTCTGGAGCGCCCCTCCCCAAACCCACACCCACCCTCTGCGCACCCTCCCCCACAACCCTCTCACCCCATACTTACCTCCGGAGCCAGGCAGGATGACCTTCGGTGGAGTGGGAGATGTCTGAACTCTTCAAAAGCCGACCGTGAACTGAAGAAAATCACGGTAAGCTGTATAATGGCATCAATGGGTGAGTTTCAATTTAGGTGGATATCTCAGCCATTTTTGTGACTTTTGGCTCCAAATTTTCAACATGGGATTCTTGGGACCTCACCTCATGAACTCAGTCACTGTCATTTCGTTATTCCATCCCGAAAGGTGATTTCGTGGTCACTGCATGGAATCACCTTTTGGGACTGATTAACCAAATGGCAGTGCCACTGCTAATGACGTGGGCTCCCAAAAAGCATATGTTGCAAATTTGGTGAAAAGATTCAAAAAAATGACTGTGTTACGAGCGTTCGCTGTGCAGTTTCCACATGCGCTTCTGAGTTCGAGAATTTTTTATATTTTCACTCCAGATTTTAAACATTGCCATTTTTTCACACCTCCTTATGAGCAGTACAGCTGTCATTCTTCACATCCTGCCTGAAATGTGTTTTTGCACATCTGGCGCACAATGGCATGGTTGTTGTGGGAAATCAATGTCTGGGACAGATTAAGAAAATCACAGTGATGCTGTTCATGAAAAGAGGTCTCAAAATGCCTATGTTGACAATTTGGTGAAAAGATTCCATAAAATTACTGTGTTACGAGCATGCGTTGAGCAGTTTCCATGCACGCTCATAACTTCAAGAAGTTTTAATATTTTCATTCCAGATTTTCAACATTGCCATTTCTTCACATCTTCTTATGAATGGTACAGATGTCATTTTTCACATCCTGCCTAAAATGTGTTTTTGCTCATCTGGCACAGAATGGCACGGTTGCTGTAGGGAATCAATGTTCGGGACAGATTAACAAAATCACAGTGCCACTGTTCATGAGCAAAGGTCCCAAATGCTTTCATGAGGTCGGGTCACAAAATGCCTGTGTTGAAAATTTGGAGTGCAAATGCCAACAAACGCCCGGGGCGTTATAGTTTCTAACCATAACGTCCCACCCTGTAGAGACTGACAAGGGTGTGACTTTGGATTGTTGGCTGTAACGCTCACGCCATTCCACAGCTGTCCCCACCCTGCAGCCAGTGACAGGCATCAAGGTGTGCCTTGGACTGTTCAGCCCCAAAATTCACCCCATTCTCCTTTACTGCATCCATCTCAGTGTATTTTCTCAAGGAATGGGGTGAGCATAAGGCCCAATGACCCCAAGGCACAACATGACACTTGTCAGAGTCTGCAGGGTAGGGTGAGGTGAAATGGTGTGAGTGTTTTGGCCAATGACCCAAAGGCACACCTCAATGCCTGTCAGTCTCTACAGGGTGGAGTGGGGTTGGTGTCAGTTCCATACTTCACTGCCATTCCTATTATGCATCTCTCTAACTCCTGCACTACTAATGCTAGTGCCAGCAAGACAACATTCAGCATTGACAAATGCTTGTTTTTATTCTGTATTTACCAAGAACAGTTCAACTGAGATGAACTATCTCATTTAACGTGGTCCCTACTTTCACCCTGCACAGTTTGGGGCTGGGATACCTGAAAGACCTCTTAGGATGATATACTCCCAGTTGCTCACTCCACTACAACAAGGAGATTTTTCATGTCATCCCAAGAGTGCACCTTACACTTTCTGGTGATAGTGTGTTCTTGGTGGCAGCCCCACTTATCTGGAACTCACTACTTTGTCATCTTAGAAGTTCCCCCTTGGTGGAAACATTCAAAAAGGGACTGAAAAGTCATAGTTTTGAGTTAGCATTCAACATGGAATATTAAGCTACTGCCTCAGTGTTTCAATACTAACATACTATTTGCCAGCAGATTAGGCCTTACGGTCTATCGGGTCTGCTCGAACCTCAGATCCCTAGTTGGGTGCCGAGGCCCTCCCCTCCCTTGTGTTCCAGAAACCCCTATCATCCATCCCCACCCCCCTGGGACAGGCCAGCATCTGATACATCCACTTTCTGTGTCTGTCCCACCCTCTCTTGAAGCCCTCCACTGTGGATCTCCGAACCAGCTCACCAGGCAGTGCATTCCAAGGGTCCACCACCCTCTCAGTGAAAAACCTCCTCCTCTTTTCCCCTCACCCTTCCACCTTCCAACTTCAAACCATGCTCTCTGGTGATACCTCCCTGCTTTAGTCTAAAGATCCCCTCCATGTTTACCCTATTTATTCCCTTGAGGTACTTGAAGACCTCAATCATGTCCCCCCTGGCTCTCCTCTCCTCCAATGAAAACAGGCAGAGCTCCTCAAGTCTGTCCTCATACGTCAAATCCTCTAGCCCTCGTATCATCTTAGTTGCCCTCCGCTGTACCCTCTCCAGGAGCTGTATGTCCCTCTTCAAGTGTGGTCTCCAGTACAGTACACAGTACTCATGGTGTGGTCTAACCAGTCCATTGTACAGCGGCAGAATCACTTCCTTGCTCCTAGAGGTGATCCCCCTTACGATGCATCCCAATATCCTGTTTGCCTTGCTAGCCGCTCTCCTGCACTGCTCAGAGTTATTCATACATGCATCTACCATGACCCCTAGGTCTTTTTCCCCTATTGAGGCCTCCAGCGCCTCCTCCCAGGGTGTACCTGTGTTTAGAAGTTCCGCCCAAGATGCAACACCTTGCACTTGGTGATATTGAATTTAATTTCCATGTGTGAGCCCAGCTTCCAGGGTGTCCAGGTCCCCTTGCAGGGTCAACCTCCTCTTCTCCCTCAACTACTGCTCCCATCTTGGAGTCATCAGGAAGAGACTCATTTCACACCCTATACCTCCCTGATGTCTGATATGTATGCATTAAACAGGATCGGACCCAGGACCGAGTCCCTGCGGTACCCACTACCAACCTCTCTAGGGTTCGAGAGCTCCCCACAGACCACTAATCTCTGGGTGCATCCAGCTAGCCAGTTTTCAATCCATCTGACCATCAAAGGGCCTGCTCCTAACCCCAGCAGTTTCTCCACCAGACCATTGTGGGGGACAGAGTCAAGCACCTTGCTGAAGCCCAAGAATAATACATCCACAGGCTTTCCTCTGTCCAGTTCTGATGTTACCCATTCGTAGAACTCCACAAGATTGGTTTGACATGATCTACCTGGCACAAACCCATGTTGCCGACTATCCAGACCTCCCACTTCCTCAAGTACACCCCCAATCGTTCCTTTAGTATACTCTCTAATAATTTTCCCACCACCGAGGTCAAACTGATGGGTCTATAGTTACCTGGTACTTCCTCGACCCCTTTTATGGATTGGCACCATGTGCCTCTCGCCAATCCCTAGGTACCCTCCTGTCTCAAGTGACCCTTTGAAGAGCTCCTGCAGAGTGCAGCCAGTAAGTCTGCCAATTCCCATAGTACTCTCAGATGAATGCCATCCAGCCCAGGAGATTTGTCTTTCTTTAGGGCCTTGAGGGCTAACCACACCCTTTTGGTGGAGATAGCATCATCCATCCCTCCACCTTACTGGCCTTTTTATCCTTATCCAGATGTGACACCTCTGAGGTACCTCTCCTCCTCTTGCTCCATTTCTGTTGCTCCCCTGATCCCACTCACTGCCGCTTCTATCCCCATAATGCCTTGCTTTGTAGATATCCCATCCCCCTCCCTAGTGAACACAGAGGCAAAGTACTCGTTAAATACCTCTGCCTAGTCCCTCGCCTCTTCCACCCACCCTTCCTCCTTCTGATTTCAATCTGCTGAGATGGCCCTTAGTTTTTCTCCACTTTCCAATGTACCGGAAGAACCCCTTTTCCCCTCCATGTATCCCCTGTGCCAGCTGCTGCTCTTTACTGGACTTTGCTCCCCTCACCATCCGGGTGAGTTTTCTAGATGCAAGATGGTACATTTCCTTATCCCTATCCCCTCTTGTTGTTTTATATTTTTTATAGGCTGCCTTCTTTTCTCTGACCGCTACCTGTACCTCACTGGAACACCAGCATGGTTTATGTGACCTTGCTCCCTCACGTTTCAACTTAGCGCAGATCCTGACTGCCTCATGAAGTCCCCGTTTTATGACCTCCCATCTCCTTTCCACACTTATCATTGATGTAATCCCCTTCAAGTGATCCTTGAGAATATTTCCCATGCCCACAAAGTCTGCCCCCTGAAGTCCACTGCCAGTGTCCTAGATCTCACCGCCTCCCCCATGCTTATTTGAAACCAGACAGTATTGTGGTCACTCCCAGTCAGGGGGTCCTCTACAACCATGTCCCTTACCAGATCCCCATCTGCCAGAACCACATCCAGGACATGCCCCTCCCTTGTGGGCTCCATCACATGCTGTGTTAAGAACACATCCTGGAAGCCGTCCAGCAGCCTCTGCTGCTTGGCCACCTTAGAGGACGTGGTTCCCCAGTTTGTACCTGGCATATTAAGGTCCCCCATCAACACCACTCCTGCCCCTTTTGGTCCACACTGGGCAATGATGTTGTCCAGCAAACCATCCTCTAGAACATCACTCATCCCTGGGGGCCTATATACCACACCCAGCTTGACCTTATCTCCTGCTGGGGATCGTAAGGTGACTCATAAGGCCTCCACGTTTCCCTCTGCCTCTTCTACCCTAGCAATTTCTAGGTCATCTCTAATGAACATAGCCACTCCACCCCATCTGCCCTCCTTTCTACCCTTCCTAAACATAGTGTACCCCCGCACGTTAAGGTCCCAGTCATGGTTTTTGTTGGCCCACGTCTCCGTGACTGCCACCACATCCACCCCCCCTCGAACAGCATGGCCTGTAACTCTGGCAACTTGTTTCCCAAGCTCCTGGCATTTACTAACACCAACCCCCACCCCTTATCCCTGATCCCCTTTGTCGAACCCCACCCAGGTTCCTTATACTCCATCCTCCTCTGCTCCTCCTGAACCCCCAGTCTGTTTCCACTCCCCCTTGGGTTTAGGCTACCCCTCATCTGAGGAGAGAGCTGCTGGTCAGCCCTCCTTTATCCCTTCCCTCACAAGTTTAAACCCCACCTTTCTTGAATGTAGTCAGCCATCCCCTGTTTAAGGACTTCTTTCCCTAATGAGGCAAGATGAAGCCTGTCCTTGGCATACAGTCCCTTATCCTCCCAAACTCCTTTCCAGTTCCCTAACACCCCCAATCCACTCTCTTCACCCCACTTCCTGTGCCAGTCATTAACCTCTGTGATCTTCATTTTTTTCTCCAGTGAGGCCTTTGGTACTGGCAATATCTCCGAAAAGGAAATGTTGCATCCATTATCCCGACAGACTCTGGCAAGTTCTTGGAGCCTTGCTTGGATTTCCAAAACACTATTTCCCTCTAGATCGTTAATTCCCAAATGCACCAGGAAATCCGGTTTCCCTCCACAATCCCTAACCAGTTCATATACCATGAACTTTGCTCTGTGCACTGTCAGCCCAGAGATACTCATTACCTTCACCTGGCTATGGCATCCACCCCCCTGTCCCTCCCACTGGATACCCCTAATCATTGAGTCTCCCAATAACAGAACATTAACACCGCCATCACCCTTATGGTTACCTCCACTATGCCCTCTCAGCCCCCCATCCCCCCTTTATTCATGATCTCAACTCCATGAGAGTCTTCCTGCCTTATTAGAGACCCCCTTGTCACCCTCCCCTTTCTGCCTCCCTCATTATTTTGCCCACTTAACTCAGACCCCCTCTGAATAGGTGTCCCCTTTAACCCTCTCTTATCCGAACCATTTATCCTGGCCCTGATGGTTTCCCCTTTCCCCACACCGCCATCCTCCCCCCTTGTAATAGTACCCCTGCCTCCAGAGGCTCTCTGTGGATCCCCTTTAGCTAGGGCCCCATCCTTGGTACCTGACCTCCTGCTGAAGGGGGCCTCTCCCACTTCCTTGTCTCCCAGTTTCTCTCCAGTCATGCTCTTCTCCCTCATGTCTGCAATATGTTGCATCTCCCCCATCTG
Source organism: Neoceratodus forsteri (assembly GCA_016271365.2). Lineage (NCBI taxonomy): Eukaryota > Metazoa > Chordata > Ceratodontiformes > Ceratodontidae > Neoceratodus > Neoceratodus forsteri. Next base: position 1,405,999,422 of record CM028130.1, on the reverse strand, counting down.
GTTAACATTTATGTTTCCCCTTCTCCCTCTGGGACTATTTCTAGCCTTTGCATTGTTGGTCTGTGATGCTCTATGGGTATCCGACTCCCTCCCCCCGGCATCTGTATCAGTTTCCTCATTTCCACCAACCCTTTCCTCCCTATTTTAATGTTATTTATTAATGTATGTAACTTATGTTGTGTTATGTCAAATGTATTTCTGATTTGTACAGTGCTCTGAGACTCTCAGTATAGGGTGATACAGTATATAAAAGGGTACCGCCTTGACATTTTTACGCTGTATTTATCCAGGATAGCCCAGCCTCGGTGGAATGTAGTACTTTATTTTCACTAAGTTCCTGCATGTAACCATTTTTGAAGTATATTTTCCAAAGACAGTTCAGCTAAAGTGCCAAATCTCTGTTTTAGAGGAGTTCTGCTTTTACATATTGTTCAACGACTTTGCCTAGGATAGCCTGTCTGAGCTGCAATGTCTTATTTTCAGTAGGGTCCTGCTATAACCAATTTTACTATATACTCTGGATAGTCCAGCTAAGATGCCATATCTCACTTTCTGTAGGGTTCTGTATTTATCCATTTTTGAGCAGTATTTACTCTGGATTATCTTTCTAAGCTGCAGCATCTTGTTTTCAGTGGGGTCCTGCTTTTAAATACGTTATGCTGTGTTTGAACAGGACTCTCTAGCTGAGATGCTGATGTTTTACAGTTTCTTCACCCATGATAAATGAGCTGTGATGCCTCAACTTTACATTGATAGAGTCTGATTTTATCCATTTTTAGTTTAAAATTTGTGGATCAGGAAAGTCACACCAAGCCAGGATTCATCTGCAGTACCCGCCCCCCTTCAGGTGGGGAGGAGATTAACAATAAAAGATAGACAACAGAAAGTGCAAACACAAATGCAGCCGGAAGAACATGGAACAGTATACAAATCATTCAAAATGTGCAGACATATTTACTTTGAATAGTCAAGTAGAGCCTGAAATACAATATCTTATTTTCAGTGAGGTCCTGCTTTCATCTATTTTAAGCAGTATTTACTGTGGATAGCGCAGCTGAGATGCATTTCTGTTTGGTTATTTTTTCTCATTTTTAGACTGTATTTACCCAGGAATTCCCCGCCCAGGTGAACTAGATACATAGAATTTGATGGTAGAAAAAGACCCAATGAGGGGACTGAGTTTCTGACTACCTCCTTAAAGTAAACGTTCTATATTTTCAGTGTAATTTCATTTTTATGTCTGCAATTCAATAGCGAAAGTTCTTCTGCATTTAGTGCTATGAAAATCTCTGTGATGGTTGGACCAAAACAAACAACAAAGCATGATTTCTTGCAGCCTGGTGGCTGCCTGGCTAGGCAGGGGGAGGAACCTGAGCCTTCCCAGGCACAGTTGGACAAGAAGCACTGAAAGAAACAGAAATACCAAAAGAATTACAAAGCAGAAAAAGACAAGACAGAAACTGTGAAAGAGGCAGCTGGGGGAGGGAAGGGCTGGTGCATCACAGCCTGACACAAGAACAAGTGGGTCTGAAGCAGGACTTAAGTGAAAATCAATGTAAAAACCCAAAGAAAAAGAAAGTAAAAAAAAAGATAAGGAAAAAAGAGACAGGGTTGGGGGGGGGGTTTATACAGAAACAGAAATTGACAGTGGGTAAGGACCACTTGGCCCATCCAGGCTGCCCATTTACTTTGGGTCTCACTGCCTGTGGCCCTCCTGCTGGAGCCTGGACTAGAAAATAGGCTCACATCATCATCACATACACAGGAAATAGTGTGTATGAGTGACACTGTGTGCATGTGTGTCATTTTGAACATCCTGCAAAGTGGAAGTTCTTTGACTTGTATGCAGTAAGCCTGCTGGGCCAGCCGGACACTTTTGGCAAAAAAAAAATAATTATAAATTTGAGCACTCATGTGTGTTTTCCACTTTATCCTACTGTTTAAAAATCTTTTTTGTTTCTGTCTCAGCCAGACCATCCTGCAAAGCAAAAGTCCCTTGACTAGCATGCTATAAGCCTGCAGGGCTAGCTGGCCACTTTGGGCAAAAAATTTCATTTTGAGTTTGGATATTCTTGAGTGTTTTTCAAATCATCCTACTGTTTAAAAAATATTTCACTCAGTCTTGACCTGACCATCCTGCAAAACAGAAGCCCCTTGACTTGTGTGCCTTAAGCCTGCCAGACTGGTGGCCACTTCTTGGCCAAAAATGTCATTTTAAATTTGCTTATTCATGTCTGTTTTATAATTTATCCTGCTGTTTAAAAATAATTTTTGACTCAGTCTCAACCCAAGCATCCTACAAAGCAGAAGCCCCGTACATAGTCTGTCATAAGCCTGCTGGGCTAGCTGGCAACTTTCGTTAAAATAAATCTGAACTCAAAAGTCATTTGCTTCTTTGTTTCGGTCATTCACTATTTAGAGAAAACCATGGACAAGTGTGACTATAAAGAATAATGATGGACAGTTGTTGGAAAGTTTGCCAATAAAAAGTAGAAAAAGGCAGCAAGTTGTCGAATCAACTTCTATATGTACTGTAATACCAGTAACATTCCTAGTACACCAGCTGAATTGTCTTTGTCACAAACAAAACCAAATAATTCCCAGTCTATGAGTGATACCAGAGGCACATCCACATTCCCTTCAAGTAATCCACTCCTTAGAGCAGCAAGCCAAAAAAAGAGAGGCTCAGGTGCTCTGCCCTGTAAGAGGAGTAAGATGTCTTAGATGCCATTCCCGATATTGACTAGGCCCTAGAATTCTTTGACTTTGAGATTACACCTGCCTGTGATAAATTTGCACCTTTTAAAAAATGCAAGACAAGAGGAACACCATCCAGACTGATCGGCCCCAAACTCCTTGCCGCATAGGGAGAGGGACAATATGAGGACATGGGCCAGGGAAACAGGGGCCCTGTTCACCTGCAAAGGTACAAGAAAGCCCTCAATAAATGCACCAGTATGATTAGAAGGGCCAAATCTGACTTCTAGTAGACCCAGAACTGGAGCAATAGCAAAAGATTCTGGGACAACATCCAGAGGGAGCTCAAACTTTTCTTCAAATGCTTATGGTGGAGGGTCGAGAGGCCCTTGATGCCATTAAAATTGCCAATTACTTCAACACAGCCTCTGCTGACTTGAGTTAACTTTTCCCTGTGCTACTTGCAGTTCCCCAAGAAGTGGAAATCCACACTGGTTACACCAATTTTCAAAAGCAGAGACCATACTAGCCTTGCCAATTATACACCCATTTCTATTCTCTCTTGCCATCTAAGGCCCTCAATAGAATAGTCTCTGACCAACTTGTAACATACCTTGAAAAATACAGTGTGCAGTGTGTAGAGCAGCACGGTGCTGTTGGAATACATCAACTAAGTTCATGAGGCTCTTGACCACTTTAACTTCATCTGAGCTATATACCTCAGCCTTATTAAAGCCTTCAACCTGGTCAACCATAAGCTCCTACTTAACAAATTAATTGGCTTGGATTTGTCACAGAACACAGTTGCCTTGTTCCACAGCTATCTCACCAATCACTCCCAGCACATGAAGATCGATAAATCCTTGTCCGATGCTAGGGGTGTATCTACTAGTGTTCCCCAAGGCTCCATCTTGGACCATCTCCTATTTAGCCTTTTCATAAACCAACTGCCTGATGCCTGTCATCCAGCCAGTGTACTTCTCTGTGCCAATTATGCTGTCTATTCCAAAAACCCTGACACAGACAGCCTCACCGCCACTCTCCAAAGTAACTTCAGGACATAGAAAGCTGGTCTCTAACAACAAACTAGTCTTCAATTACAAAAAAAAAAAACAAAGGCCATGCTCTTCTCCAGCCTCCCATGGAAGAGGAAAATTCCACCCATTATCATCCAAAACAACCAGGGGCAAAACCTTGAATAGGTGGAGGTCCTCAAATACCTCTGAGTAACTTTGGATGACACCTTATCTTTTGCCCCCATGTTTGACGATCTGGTGGTCATAGTTAACAGAAGACTGGGTGCCCTGTACCATAACTGGAACAATCTCACTGGGGATGCTAGATGCCTCATTGTGGCTAGCTCCATTCTGTCACTTATAGATTATGGCCTCCCCGTCTGCGCAGCTGCCTGTGACATAGTACTAAACAGAGTAAAGCTGATCAGCAATAAGGTGTGCCACTTTGTACTTGGAGCAGATAATCACACTCATAGGTGTACCCTTTAAGCGCTCACTAACTGGCTACCTTTACCCAGCAGAGTAAAGCTCCAGACCTGTTTGCTATCCAAAAAGGTGCTCCTGGGCCTAACACCCCCACTTTAAAATTGCTTCCACACTGTCTCCAACCAATACAACACCAGGAACATGGACATAAATTCCCTTAAGCTTCCATTCCAGCATACTCAGCTGGGCAAATGATCATTTGCTGTCAGGGCCACTAACTGATTAAACAAACTGACTGATACACTGCTGTATCTCTTCAAGATTAACCAGTTTAAGAGATATTTTCAGTCTGTCCTTCCAGTCCAGTGCATTTCTAACTGTTAAACTGTTATATTCAGTTTCTCTCTCTACATATCCTGTGACTTTTTATACAATGATCTGCATGGATTTTTTCAAAACTGTATGTAATTGTTCTGTCTTAAGTGTTTTGAGCCTGGCTCAAGTGCATTTTTGTTGGAACTGTTTACTGTACTTGTAGTGTGTTTTTGTGACTATATATTTCAAATCAAATCAAATCTTTATTTATCCAGGCGATCATCATTGAGCAAGCTCATTTACAAGATGGACCTGCTGTTGTCCAAGACAGTTATACATACATAGATTGAGAATACAAAGTACAACATGTGCAAAGAGTTACAAACAAATTTACAGAAAAGTGGTAGGTGCACGATATGCATTCGGAGCGTTCTTGTAGGAACATACATGCATCACTCAGCTTTGCTGTGGTATATACAGACTCCACGTATGCAGAAGTTGAGGTGGTATGTTTAGTCATTCTTAGTCAAGCTTCCATCAGAGGGTACAATTCTTTGCATTTCAGCCCTCAGTGACCGTTTATCATACTTGGGTGAGGATCCTGGGATGAATGGGGGCCCCTAATGAGGTCTGTATGTTCTGCTTAAATGGTGTGAGGAGAGTAATATGGAAGAAGTGGTGCCTTGGGTGCCGAGGGCCACTATGGCAGCTGACTAGTGGACTTGATTAAAATAGGGAGGGAAGGAACTAGGTTCATGGCTGGATGTGGTAAGGACGTGGAGTAAACTGTCAGCAGGACAGCTAGGAACTATGGAAACACTTACAGATTTCGGTGAATGTTTTGTCATAAATGATCCTAAACAGGGCAAAACTGACAGGAGAGCTGAGTCTCAAGGATGTTTGTACCCTGTTCCAGAGCATAGGCAAAGCGTGGCTTATGGCAGCCCTGCCAAAGTAGGTACTGATCCTGGGGATTTTCAGAGAAATTAGTGAGTGGCTTCTTAGTGCATAGCTACTGACTGGGCTCAGGGGGAAGCAGGCAGCAATGTAATCTGGGAGTTTGTTGGTAAGGGCTCGGAATGTCCAAAGTGTTGCATTTCTACACTGCCTATACTGAAGGGAAGGCCACCCTATGGCTGCATATAAAGAGCAGTGATGTGTGGAGGATGGGAGACCAGTTATAAATCTTAGCGCTCTGTGGTACAGGACATCCAGTTTTGCAAAGTGTGAGATGGAGCATCGGCCATAGATAATGTGGCATAGTTGATTAATGAGAGGAAAGTTGATTGAACAAGCTGTCTTCTTGCGTCTGCAGTCAGAAGGTGTTTAATTCTGAAGAAGAGGCCAAGCCTCTGCCTAAGCTTTTTCATCAAATCTTCTGTGTGCTCCACAAAGGAGAGTTTGTTGTCCAGCCATATACCCAGATATTTGAATTTAGGCACAAACTCAAGATCTTTGCCTAGAAGGGTAGTTATGGGAGGAAGGGTGCCAGCAGCAGCAGAGTAGGCCCTAGTGCTAGATGGGGTAAAGAGCATGGCCTTAGTTTTTTTTGCATTTAGCAGTAGCTTTTTGCTGAGAAGCTGATGCTGCAGCATATTGAATTCAGTTTGTAGATCTGTGCATGTGGCTCCAGGGGAGTCACGGCTTAGATAGAGCACCATATCATCGGCAAACAAGTAGATACTGGCTTCTGTAATGCCTAGGTCCAAGTTGTTAATGTATATTGCGAACAGTAAAGGGCCCAGTATGGAACCCTGTGGGACTCCTCTTTTTATTGGTTTGAGAGGAGAGAGCTCACCTTCGGCCTTAATTTGTTGCTGCCTATCAGAGAGATAATCCTGGAACCAGTTCAGTGAGGTTGAGTCCATACCTATGGTTTTTAAGGTGGAGAGAAGTAGGCAGTGGTCAACGGTATCGAAGGCCTTGCTGAGGTCTAAAAACACAGCACAAACAAATTTTTTGTTGTCAAGGTCCCGTTGCCAGTCATTACTAACTTTGGCCAGTGCCATAACAGTGCTACGCTTTGCTCTAAAGCCAGACTACATGGGGTTAAGCAATGTAAAGTTGTCTAGAAACGATCTCAGCTGTAAATCCACGACTTTTTCCAGCATTTTTGAGAGTATAGGTAGGAGAGAGATTGGCCTATAATTGTTCAGGTCACATGGATCCCCTGCTTTAAATAAGGGGATAACATGAGCAGTTTTCCATTCAGCGGGGATAGAGCCCTGGGCTAGGGACAGGTTGAATAAGTGTGATATAGGCGGGCAAGTATGTGGTATGCTATTTTCAGAAAGTATGGGTCGAAGGAGTCAGCTCCTGCACTTTTTCTGGTATCTAGCCATAGCATAAGGTCTTCAACTTCTTTTATGGTGGTTGGGGAAAAGGAGAAGATCATATCTTTGTTACTTTGGTCTGGAGGCTGGGTGGTGAGCTGTGGACGGAGACTACTTACTGGTGCATTATCGAATGCCATGCCTGCAGTGGCAAAGTGGTTGAGGAAAGGCTTGAAGAATTTCAGATTTATTACTGATAGTGACATTGTCAATGGTGATTTTGGAGGGTAGTAATAAAATATTTGACATGGAACCTTTGTAAATGAACACTTGTGCTCAAAGGTAATCTCCGAAGTTTTCAATAAATGAATAATTAGCTAACCCCTTTAATTTAATCATGGATTTTCTGCTCCTGATGTGGTTGTCCCCCTTCATAGATGGTTTCCCTCGGCTCCATCACTGATTTCCCCAAGATACATACCGCTCCAGTGTTCTCCCCATAGCTTGCCCCCATGGAGGGGCCAATGGGGTTCCCCAAGCCTTCCTGAAGCAGCATCCTGCCACCAGGAAGTGGTTTTACACCAGTTTTCCTCCTGGCCTCCTTACGACAGCATGATCCAGAGGTACACATGTACATGCAAGGCAGGCATGTGCGCAGCACATACTCCCCAAGTGCCATTTCCCCTCCTGCTAGGGAGACTCTAACTGTGATGCAGCCTATAGATCCCCCAGGTGGCAGTCATGGTGTAGATCCTACAGCCCCCTCACATCAGCAAGAAAGAGCATCTTGTAAGATGTGTGATCTCACCCACACCCCAGGCCCCCTGGTCCTGTCACCGTCTCAGGCTTGCCCCCAAACTTTGGTCACTGGAGTAGCAAGGAGAATACTAGTGCTATCGCTACACTGATGAGCCAGCTCAGCAAATATTCACACTTTTTATATATGGAACAGAAGCAATAATTGGCTCATCCATGGTATTAGAGACTAACTCAGGCAGGTTTGCTTGTCCATTTATATTTTTCGATTGGCCCTAAATTTAAGGGTGGATGTGGGGTTTCCAGACAAATGTTTTCATACCACTTACTACTGTTTGACTTTTTGCTTTGCAGGCTGGTCAAAAGCAAAGATTTTATAGACAGCAGGATTCAGTGTACACTATGTTCAGCTCAGTTTTCATTGATCGGCAATTTGTCATTACACGCATAAAAACAAAATAAGCATCAAACAGTACAAATCACAATGTTTCTTACTTATATGACATACAATAGTGCACATTTCTAGAATTAATACTGCATAAAACCAGGAAATATAAAACAGATTTATCACTGATCCTTCTATTGCATTTATCTCATCCAGGTATCAAAATGCCTTACTAAAACACAAAGCATTATTCTTGCATAGCTACATGAAGTTTTTTTTACTGTTTATAGCTTTGCAAAAGGAGATTACTTTCTCTAAAACTTGAGGGACATTTGATCTTAATAGGCTAATAACTTGATATTTTGGTTTCATTTCCAATGATGCTACCACCTCACCTAAAAAGTAGTTTCTTTGTTTATTATACAGGGGGGGCAAAATCAGCAGATGTGTAATATTATCCTCCCCAAGTTTACGCTTGCAACTTTTTTCAGTTTTCTTTCCAGAAAAAGCTCTTAGTCATTGGCTGTCATAATATTTGAATCTGAATTTAGTTAATATTTTCCTTCTTTTATGATTTTTAACTAAATTCAAAAAAGGTTCAAAGCCAAATTGCCTTTTATTGTCTGCTAACCACCTATTGATCTTGTACCTCCTGTGGAGCCCCAACTCATTTTGAGTGTGGATCACGCTATTTCTTTCTTTTATTAATCCTTCCACTTCCAAAGGTAGCCTCAAAACAATCTCTGACAAACAATGCAATGATCCATATAGTTTTATAATCTTTTCTATAACCTCTAAGCTTGGGAAGAATATCTGGTGGTTCATTTGTGTGATTGTTTCTTCAATACAAATACAGGGGAGTCTGTTTTAATTCATGCAATAGGCTTTTAGCCAGTATTTTACTAATCTCTCTTCTATATTACATAGAATTGCCAGTTGCCCCAGCTCCAATCTGACTATTGTTGAGGGAGTTCCTTTAGGAAGTCCTAATAGTTTTTGGTAATATATGTTCATAAATGAATCCATTTTTTCATTGTTACCTACTCCCCAAATTTCAGTGCTGTACAATAAAAGGCCTTTTATTTTTGCATTTATTACTTTTAAATAGCCTTATACTAATATTCTATCATATTTGTATGAAAAGCTCTCCAATGCTGGTAACAACCATTTGCTATGTGTTCAATGACCTTTTTTATGTTTATTCCAATTTAAATTACAAGTAAACGTGATCCCCAAATAACAGAAATTATTTACTGATTCAATTAACTGATTACACCTCAGTTTGTGTTTACCAGACCTAATCCCTCTATAATTATCACATACCATAAATTTAGTTTTATCATAATTTATTTCTAAGCATAATTCCAAATACTCCTTTTGAAACTTCGCCAGACTTCTTCGTATAGCTAAGAAACTTTCAGACAACAGAACCACGTCATCTGCATATGCTAGGTAGGGGCAACACCTAGAGCCCACCCTGGGCATGTGTAATTCTATGTCATATAGTTTCATCAGTGCTTTATTCAGGAAAAGATCAAATAAGATGGGTGACAGGACACAACCCTGTCTGATGCCACAGTTTGTTTCAAATGTAACTGTTCTACTATATCTCCTTTGTTGTTAAACCTGATGCTAGTTTTATTGTTAGTACAGAGGGCAACTATAATATTTAGGGTAGCCTCATCCATATTGTAACTTTTCAAGGTTTCCCATAATCTTACCCTATTCACTCGATCAAAGGGCGCCTTTAGGTCAACAAATATACAGAACAGTTTTTGTTTTTTTCACTTTAATACAGTTATGAATTAAATGAGCCAAGATGAAACACTGGTGGCCTGGCATGAAACTTGCCTGTGCTTCATCTAGTATATTTTTTTCAAGCACCCGTGATTGGATTCTTTCATTTAGGATTTTAGTGAATGTTTTTTCTGTATTATCTAATATGCTAATCAGCCTGTAGCAACTGGGATTCTTTTTTACTTCCCTTTTTGAATAACGGGACGATTATATTTTTTTCACCAAGAGCATAGCATCTGGCCTGTTTCAACTATGAATTTAAATACCGTATACAAACATGAGATCCATAGATCAACATTATTCATGATTCCATCTATTGGGACTCCATCAGGCCCAGGGGCTTTATGCTGGTGTGCTAATAAGATAGCTAACCATCTTATTTCTCCACTGGTAATTTCTTTTTTTTTTTTAGTTTTTTTGTTGACCGGGTAAGTGCACTAGACAAATCCTGCCTATTTTCAGACACGACCCGGGGGAGGGGGATACAGATGAATGCCAACTGACCTTGAACCAGCTTAAGGTGTTGGTGGTATTTTTCGTGAATGGAGGAAATTTGGCCATTGCACCGGAGAAATTCCCCTGCTCTTTTCAAGAAGTGCCATGGGATCTTTAACATCCACCTGAACTACCACCAGAACAGGCAGATGGGACCACGGTTTAACGTCTCATCCAAAAGATGGCACCTTATGAGTGCAGCACCCCCCTCATGCTGCACTACAGTGCCAGTATTGGGATATTAACCCAAGTGCCTGGTGTGGGGATAGAACCCACAGCCTACTGATCTCCCAGCCTCAGAGGCAAGTGTGCTACTTGCTGAGCCACTGACACTGCAATGGGCAGATGGGTAGTCTTTATCCAAGACTACCCATCTGTCCCTTGTTATTACAGGACTGTTTACACTTTTATCATAAAATACATTTTGAAAATATTCTACATATCAGTGGAGCTCAATTCTATTTCATTTGAATAATTCTCCATACCTCTTGTGACCATCCTCCAGAACTTTTTATTCTTCTTCTCCCAAGCAGTTTTTTTTATTCTTCCCACAATTGTTCCCTATATTTCTCTCGTTTATTCTTTATCAATGATTCGTATTCCTTTCTTGCTATATTTAATATCTTTTTATTTTCCCTAAAGGGCCTTTGTCTTACTATCCTTATAAAATTGTTTAGTTTCTTTTTGACTATTCTGCAGTCTTTACCATACCATTTAGAACCTCTTTTCTCCCTTATACTTTTGACTTTTATAATCATTGAAGCTATTTGCCTCAGGATAGTTTCTAAGTCCTGTATATAGTTATCATAATTATTTTGATTTGCAATTCTTATAATCTGTGCCTCTATACCTAAATCAGTTATCATATTTCTAAATAGATCACCATTTATTAATTCCCACTTGATACCTTTTCTAATCCTTATTATTTTGTCTGTATCTTTTTTATCTTGTTTGTGGACCATAAATCCATTCTTATTTACACTGAACTGTGTTCACTTTCTGTTCTGTTTACAATGCTTATATTCTTGCAGGATAAATAAGACCCATACTAGATCAATTATGGATGCCCGTTTACTTCCCAATACATGTAAAACTGCCCTCTAAATCATCATGTAATCTTTCATTAAATAATAAAAAGTTTCTGTCTTTCAGTATTTTACATACTCTATCTGATTCCTTTTTATCTTGAGAACTGTGGCTTGGTCTAACACTGGAAAGTCTCTCATCACGAAGTAAATCCAACAGCTGTGTAGTGGACTCCAGGTGTTGCCCCACCTTGCATTAAAATCCCCTCAAATCATTATTCCACAACCTGGATTATTACTCATGTTTTCATATTATCAGTTCTTCTAGCATACGAAGATCACATGGATCATTATGCCTAGAATTGTAGGGGATATGTAGACATTTAATATAATTGTTTCCCCCTATCTCTTTTTAATATTTTAATTCCTTAAATATGTTCACTTATGGAATGATTTCATACAACTCAATGCCTCTTTAGATTTTCCACCAAATAATTAAATCACCAGACATTCTTCCATATTTCTTCAGTCTTTTTGCATTTTTGTTGAATAACTTATATCCATTCAAACTCAGCTCTTCATTGGTCCAAGTTTCCTGGAGACATACAGTATACAATCAAAAGATTTCAAATGGTCTGTAAATGTGTGATTGGCCATCTTCTCTTTAACTCCTGAGACATTCCAGGAGATTACATTATATATATATTTTAGCCATGCTTTTACCTTCTTCTCTATTAACACTATCTCTAAAATTAACTCCATTACTTTCTTCAGATTGTCAATCTTCACTATAATTTTTGTAATATTGTATATCTGTTTGTGGTTCCTATCAGCTTTATCCAATGTACTGTGTTGTACATTATTGTACAATGGCAAGAAAAAATCCTGGACTCTGATTGGTTAGTCTTGGGCTGGACCCGTGATGCTATCCCAGTACAGCATCTCTTCTTAAGAAACTAAAATTTGTTTTACACTAATAAAAACATTCTTTAAAATTATTTTTTTATTTTATATATAACAACGAGCCATTGTATAATAGCAATAATGCCCTCCAGGGTGTGTGTCATTTGGGATAACAACACGCCTCAGTTGTTGGATGCACTCAGCCTGCAGCCTCATGCCCAACCACCTGAGGCGTGACGTTATCCCAGCACGATACACACCCTGTTGGGCATTATTGCTTAATTGGCTTCCTTTTGTTTTTCATTGTAGATATGAATCCCAGCTGCATCAAGTGTGGTGGCTCTTGATAGAATTTCATAGAAATCCTCTTCTTTTAACCATATTGTAATTTGACCATTATCATCCCATCATTTTGCTCTTTTAATTACTGAGTTCAAATCTGGAATTCTAAGTAAGTTTTGTAAAAATTCTTCTATTTTGAATCTTAAATTTTGTTTGGATTCATTTGAAAAATGGTTAATACCAAATATGGACAAAGTCCATGCAAAATCTTCTTGTACTGTTACTTTCTTTTTACTATGGTACTCAGGAAATAGTGCACGTATATTAACCACTCTGTCTGCCTTTATACCCATTTGTCTTATTTTGGTTCTTTGATTTTCTATTGCTTTTAAAATAAAGAACTGGTCTGAAACCACCAATACCAGTTCTAGACCATCTAGGAGCCTAATTACACTCAGGTGACGAATTGTATTCTCTTTATTTTTGTTTCCCTCTAAAATTGTTGTCAGAAACAGCTTGATCATAACATTCAAAGTTTCTTCTGTTTCATTTGGGATTATTCCTACTGTAAACAGAGATAAAACATAATCTTTTTTCCATTATTTTCTTTAGAAATTTATAGAATTTTTCATTTGGTTTATCCATAATATATAACTTTGTCAGTGAGGTTGCGTTAATTGGTAGACCTTCCCCTTTATCTATGTTCCCCTTTACTATTGTAGCAGCTATCTCTGGCATTGTCCCCCTTTCTTCTCCTGTTTCTGTTGAAACATTTTGTTTTGGTTCACTTTGATCTATTAAAGGTTTCTTCTAGAAATTTGATCTTTTCATGCTTCCAATATTGGGTATTTTTGCTTTTACACATTGTTACCCATTTTTTACCCATTTTACCCTTTTTATTTGTGGTCCCATCATTTTGTTTTCCACCTTTTCTGTTTTGTACAAATGGCTTGGGGACTTCCATTAAACTATTTGAATTATGGTCATCCCTCTCCATTTCCATCAGACACTTTTTACCTTTCTTACTTTTATTGGGTTGTCCCTTGTACTCTTCACCAGTGGTGTCTTTAGTGTTTATTTGTTCTACTTTTGTGTCCGTGATCTTATTGCCCCCTTTATTTTTTGTCTTTTTTACTCTTTGTTATTTTTCACTTTTTTCCCATAATGTAGCATTTATTTTCTTTAATTCCACTATTATACTATCTTTTCTAATATTTTCATCTGGTAACATTATCAGTTCAAGATCAGATTCCTCAATACATGGAATCTGTTGTTACCTCTGTTTTACTCATATTCCTTACTATCTGACCCACCCCATTTTCTCCTACTGATATCTCTTCTTGAAGAGAATTTTGGCAAGGTCCTTTAGCTTCTGTCCTATTTTCTAGACTGTTTTCCAAATTTTTCTGGATTTCTTGTTTTTTAACTTGTTTCCTACAATCCCTATAATCATGTATACCATCTGATCTTAATAAATCAATCTGTTTTGTTTTATTTTCTATGCAAATCCCTTTGATGTAGGGCATTTCCTGTTTAATGTTTATTAGTTGCTCATAAAGCATGACACTAGCCACATATGGATCTTTCAATGCAATGGCCACATCCCTAGTAATATTTTCTAGTACTGGTATAAATGTTTCCTCGGGGCTCATTAACCATGTGTTTTCCCAATTAGTTAATTCTAGTGACTGGGGTTCCATATCTGGGGTAATAGAATTTTTCATTACATTCTCTTTATATTTCCTATTTTTTTGTTCCAATTCAGTGGCTATTTCTTTATTTATTTTTATAGAGTCCTTGACTGTTTTTATTTTCATATCATCTACTTTTTTATTAGCAGATTTAAGATTTTCAAATACCTCTGAGAATTTCATACTGAGATTCAGTTTTGGTTCTAAAACATTAGTGGGAATCTCCATGTTCTCTTTATTAACTTTATCATCCCACTTTGGGTTATTATCCAGTTCATCATTGGTCTGTGCCAAGGTTGTAAATGTAATTTTCTCAATCTGGGTGGAAGTCAATTCTATTTTCCCTTCTTTTTCCCTTTCTTATTTTTGCTCTTTCTTAGAGAACCTATTGACTTTTGCATTTTACTTAAAGTGCAAAGTGATAATTGTCTTAATGGCTTAGGAGTAAAAAAACTCATCCTGATTGGTTTCTCTGTTACAAGGCATAGTGCCTTTTCCACTTCTTGTTTCTACAGGCATTACAATAGTATGATAGATGTATAACACCCTAATGCTTTCTAAGTTTCTGCTTTCTTATATGCTCTAATTCTTTAAACAATTCCCAACAGGTAGAACAGACACATACAGTATTTTAGCTATTGCATGGTAAATACATAAATCTGGGAACATCAAGTGTTACACTCTTGCACACCATGTTATAAAACCTGTATAAGATCCAAGGTAGATCCTTCTAAATAAATATTTTTCCTTGAGCAGCAATGAAAATGAAAATGATAATAAAACAGTTCTAAAAGGTTGACTCAATTCCAGAGAGAATAACTAGCTGAGTTTGATAGTCAATGTGCTTAGAAAGTGTGACTTATCAGTTCAAGCTGTGTTAGTTATGAATGTTTATAAACTGAGTAAATAAGTCTTTGATTGCCAAGTATTGGTATGTTAATTGAAAAAAAATTAACTTGTTCTTCTTACCCAACCAGAATTGGGCTGCACTGCCCTCTTATGAAAGTTGTTCTACATCTGTCTCTTATACCCAGTTCAGTAAGAATAAATATGCAGCACAGCAAAACAGTTGATTCAGAGAAGTCATACTCAGAGCACAGGCACAGCAAAATTCACCGGTAGACAACCATTGTTTAAAGGAAACTGACCAGTGGTTTGGACAATTGTGCACTTCTCTTTATTCTGAGATGCTCAATTGATGTAGTAGCAGCAATCAATATTCACCATGCAATAGTCAGCCACTGCAAGAAGAATAAACTTAAATAATATGAGATAATAGTGAATTGTGTTCCAAAACCTATAAAGCCTGTAACCAGGGAGGAAGGGGGGATGGGGTGGGAACTAACTTCAGACAAGTAGGGACTGAAACAACTCAAACTTTTGTGTCAGACTCAGTTAATATTCACTTATTTACTTATTTGCTTTAAAATGGAGTTAAATTAATATTTGAAGTTAAGATATCCTAAATAAGAATTATAACTGCCAAAAAGCTACTAAAAAGTGCCCCGAACTCCTGGTATTATCAGTAACTTTCAGCAGAAAAAAGTGAGAGGTACTTATTTGTATCTGAATTGTAAGCAAGTCAATGAAAAGGCAGGCGAACTGAGCGCTTTTGACTTTTTTGTAGCTCTTTTAGAAAAAGTGAATATCAGATATTTTAGAGCACAACAAATCACTCTAAACTAGACTCAGCTCTGCCTCACAGGCTAACACACAGCTTGGTATCTTAGTGAAGATGGTGATTCTGATGAAAGAACGCCATGCATGCACCTTAAGTAGGGCTCAAAGAGATCAGGTGGGGGTCTGGTTTTTGAATCAGAGAGTGGGCCCGACTGAGGAAGCTAGTAGATGTTAAGGATTAACAGGTGGTCAACTGCTCAAAAGCACCTTCCCCTTAAAGGTACAGGACAAACTTAGTCCGATGCAATAACAAGCTAATAAAAACAATTAAAACTTCAGTAGAATTTAAAACAGATTAAGTCAAAAGAAAATGTAATATAAAGTGCAAACAGCATTTTAAAACACAATACATAAGATATGTATTTATGCAGACTAGCTACCAAAAGCTACCAAAAGGCAGATAATGCAATTTTGGCACAATAAGGAGACTCAGATATTAGCCAAAACAAGTACAATAATAACAAATAGACATATAACAGATGTAGCCAATAAATTCATTCCAAGAATAAAGAAAAGAAAATCTTGTCTACTCCCCAAATGGCTATCTAGTAATCTAAAGAAAATTATTGAAAAGAAAAAGAAAATGTTTAAGAAATATACTGCTAACAAGTGTGCAAGAACTATTTTAGCATTAAAAAAAAACAAAAGAAATGCAAAAAGGAAATCAGAAAAGTGAAACAGGATACAGAAAAATACATTTTGCTTTGCAAGCTCAAAAAGGAAATAGTACAATTCTGTTTAGCTACATAAACTCTATTAAAAAACAAGAATGTAAAGTAGGACCTTTACTTATAAATGAGTCAGTCATATCTCAGCCCATGGAAATGGCAGATGTGCTCAGTTCACATTTCTGCAAAACATTTAGTAAAATTTCAAGCAACAAATATATTGACCTAGGCCCCAAGCATGGTAATATGGATATCTCCCTAGACACCATCAAGAACAAACTCAATGAAATTAAGAAAGGCTCCTCTCCCAGTCCAGATGACATTTCAGGATACATCATTTATATAATGAAAGATCATTAGTGTTTTCCCCTTAAGATAATATTTGAAAAAAGTATAAACTCAGGTCTTGTGCCATCTGATTGGAAGAGAACAAATGTAATCCTGCTGTTTAAAAAAGTAGAAAAAAGTTCCCCTGACAATGATCATTCTATCAGTCTCACCCCTATTTTCAGTAAAATATTAGAGAGAATAATTAAGGATGAACTTGCTTCATCCCTAATAGTAATTGATTCTAGCCAACACAGTTTTGTTAAGGGTCATTCATGTGCAACCAATTTGGTGAGCTTTCATAATTTCATTAGTGACAGCCTTGATAAAAGAATTCCGTGTGATGTGGTTCTGTTGGATTTTAAAAAAAGCCTTTGACTCTGCACCTCACTGGGCACTAATCCAAAAATTGCAAATTCACAACATCAATCCCCTGTTTGTACATTGGATAGACAACTGGTTGAAAGATAGAAAACAGAGAGTTGTTGTTGATGGTCATAAATCAACCTGGCAAAGAGTTGAAAGTGGGGTCCCTCAAGGAACGGTTTTGGTGCCAGCTATTTTTCAAATATTCATTTCTGATTTATCACACAACATTCAACGCAAAATTTCAAAATATGCAGATGATTGCAAAATTTCTAATATTTGCAGTACGTCTGTATATTCTGAGGCTATCCAAAGGGATTTAAATACTTTAGAGGCCTGGTCCACTAAATGGAACTTGAGGTTTAACACTTCTAAATGTAGTGTTACACATTTCGGTAAACATAATCCCAAAAACCAGTACTATCTGTACAATGAAGTGTTAGCTAATAAGGAAAAATGAAAGAGATATTGGTATAATTGTTGATTCAGATTAAAATTTTGACCTTTATATTGCAAATATTATTAGTAAAGCTAATAGAATTTGGCAGACAAGTAGACATAATATAACTTCTAGAGATCCATACATTCTATTATCACTTTACTGGGCCTATGTTAGACCATATTTTGATTATGTCTCTCAATTATGGAGTCCTTTTAAGCAGAGAGACGTAGTCAAAATAGAACAACTACAAAGAAGAGTTACAAAATCAATTGTTCTTGATAAAACTCTTATCTATGAGGATGCTATCAAAATTTAAACTAATGTCTTTGGAACAGCAGCAACTTAGAGGGGATATTTTATTCATATGGGACATTATACATGATACGCATTTAACACTAGAATGTGGACTAGACTTTAAACGAATATCTGTCAATACTAGAGGCCATTCGCTCCAACTGATGAGAAGCAAATTTTATTCCAAAAAAGGGCATACTTTTTCTCACAAAGAACTGTTGGTCCGTGGAATAATTTGCCGTTATCAGTCAAAATAAAATATATTTAAATATAGGTTGGATAGTTTTTTGAGTTCAAACAAAACTTTAACCTATTATATGTAATTTTAGAAGCTCAATGGGCTAATCAGCCTTTTGCTCCTGTCCTGTCCTTAGTATTATCCTTAGTATGAACATTAACACCAAGGACATAAAAACCTAAAAAAAATGAATATAGTAATACAACAACACTTGTTGGTTAAAGAGATTTAGAAACTGCCAAATCCTTAGAGTGGCCAGCCCTCTGCAAGGCCACCCCATAGTTTTCACATCTGGTGCAAGCTCCACTACTGGGAGCAGAATCTCAGAACAATAAGGTAGTGCAGCAGAAAAATACAGCAGCACAAATCATCCTGGAAAGGACAGTGATGGTAAGACTATTCCAGTCTCTCCTTCTTAACAACTAGCAGAAGAAAAACTCCTTGTTATTCAGGCAATGGTGGCATACCTGCTAAAATTGAAAGGCAAGCTTATCAGTGTCCCTGCTATATTAGTTACTACACAACTAGTCAACGTGCAAGTGCACAGTCTCCCTTCTCCAGTGTACGTTGGACTGTGTACTCTGTAATAATATGCCACTGTCCCTTAACATTTTGTGGTATTTTCCTCTCGATGGTGCCTTTTTCCTTCACTAATATGCATAGGCTCAAACCCAGGCTAATTCAAATCCTGTGCAAAACCAAATCCAAACTCAGCCTTGATTTGGCAAATCCAAAACCAAATCTACCTTGGCTTTGCCAGTTCCTACAGTCAGGGCCCCAAATGTAAGAATTCTGGGCCTGCTGGAAGCAGTTGAGGAGAAGAACCCTAAAGACTTTCTGTAAAGGTGTATCACAGAGGTGACTGGGTGTGAGGAGCTTGCAGTACAGAAGGCTTGCTGCATTAATCCTTGGTGGGCTACAGCAGAGCAGGATGGCCATGGAGCCATGCTGTTGGTAATGGCATTGGTTGGAGGGTAAGACTCTGTGCTTCAAGCAGTATGAGCTGAAGGACAGAATCCTGTAGAGGAAAACAGGGTTACGCTCTTTACTGACTTTTTATTTGTGACCTGCACCAGAAAGAAGGCACTTGACAGTGCCAACACAAACTTCATGAACTGGATATATTGAAACATAGAAATATAGAATCTGTCAGCTGAAAAGGACCATATGGCCCATCCAGTCTGCCCAGATGTTCCCTGCCTAATCTACCACTGCAGACCCTCTCTGAGCTCTGACAACCCTCCTACGGGTCTTTGTGATAACGGCCTGCTAATACCATGGGAACATTAAGCAGACTGTATTGTGAGCTTGCCCAAATAGCTTCTAAGGTTAGCCAGAGAGGTTTTGCTACTGTACTATATGTTACAAATTAAGTTTTTACAGCTGGCAATGATGCAATCTTTATATCTGGTGCTGCACCACTCATGGAAAAGATGGCACCTTCCCTGTCGTCTATAGTCTGCTAGTTCATATGTAGTGCTCAGTACTGATTAGTTGAATTTGCTATCATACAACTTCTAAGTGTATCTCTGTGGCTTTTGTTCACAGTTTGGGTTGATATGGCCATAACAAGGGTCCTGGAGTATGTGGCCAATGGACAAAGGTTGGTTGCTGATATGTTTAGTGAAAGAGGGGTTCCAAGGAGAATGTTTATCATGGAGACTGATGCTGTGAGGTGGAGGGGTTGTGGTGGGGATGCCTGCATGGTACCAACCAGTTCACTTTTTTGGGATGCACCCCTAATGGACCCAATAGGCTTTCTATACAAAGAAATATGGCAGGATGTTCAAATGGCCATGTCCGTTTTCTGGATGTAGTCACCCAACATCTGCCCAAATAGTTAAACCCTTTATATTGTGGTCTAACCTCTAGGCATCACCCTGACTTGTGTCTCAAAAATGACTCATGCCATTTATTTATTTATTTTATTTATTGGAATTTCAGATTTATACCTTTGAGCCAGTGGTTCTTTTACAAAGGTTCCACATCATAATACAAAGAATGGGACTACAAAATTGAAGTAAGATTAGAAGGCAAGCAGTTGAAGTACAACATGTAATACAGGTAAACATAGGCTAGGAGCTGCAGATAGTGTAAATTAATAGTAAGAACAAAAGATAATAAGCATACAAATAAGAATGATGATTCATAGCAAACAATATTTACAAGGTTGCAAACTATATTTACATGGTTGTAAAGCAGCCAGAATAGCTTTGTTGAAAAGGGAAAGGGCGAGTTGAGGATTGAGTTGCTATAAGCTTGGAGAGGAGGATAAAGCAGCTGAGCTAGCCCAATTGAGGGTTAAGAGGGGAGAGGTGAGGGGGGTAAGGTCCACAAGAAGGAAGGGGAGGAGAGGAGTAACCAGCTATGCCAGGTAGATCTAAATTAGACACATGCATTATTTGTTTTGCCAGAAAAAGCTGCAAGTGTCGCAGATATATCAGGATGTTTGTAAATATGCCGCAGGCATCCTGATGCATTTGCCTGGATGCAGCAGCATCTTAAATATGGACTCAAGTGCTACATTCAGAGCTATGAAAATCCCGCCTGCAGTCTTTTGTAAGGTTGGTCAAACACGGGGTCTGCAAATGTTTATTCTCTTTGCTGAGCATATTTTGAAACCCCCTTTACCATTGCCCAGGGTGGCCGGTGTTGCAACTGTTGTTGGGGCCCTTAGGAAAGAAAACAGTTAAACATGTGCCCAACCCAATTATTTGTAATTCAAGCTGGATGGCTCAGTCCATTACTTTAAACCAGAAAAAGAAACAATTAGATGATGCCGCAATGATTTTTGGCTGTTGTTGCAGGGAGCTACTCTGTTTGCACTCATGCTACTAGAACCTGGGTGCAGGACAGGTGAGATGAAGACCTCGTGGTGATGATCTGGAAGACCAGGGGAAGCAGGGCTGACATGACTCACCTCTGGGTGGTCGCTATCTGCTTGATGGCATTGGGCAGGGGGCCGAATCCCCAAGCAGGTCTTTTGCTAAGATGGTCTCTGAGGCGGGTGTAGTGGCCTAGGCCGAGGTGGCAGGGCCCAGGTAGGATGAACAATTATGCAACAGTTTGTGATCTTCTGCTGGTGAAGCCTCCAGCTGGCATAAAAGATTCTGCTGTGGGGAACTAAATCGTGACCCACGAAACACATTCAGCACAATTAAATCACTTATTTCTCTAAGCCACAGTTTGGATACGGTCCGGTTGCAAATTGCAGCTTCACTGCATAAACCTTTCAGTCCGAGGTTAATTCTATCATCAGACAGGCCGATCACTTCTAGAGTAAGTCTTTGGTCCAAATCACAAGTGGCAATAGCAAACTTCTTCTTTCTTCTGCTGTAGATTCCACTCATGAAAATTGGAACCAGATCCGACTTCTGCAAAAGGCAGTTCACTGGCAGGAGAACATGGCAGACAGGCCGGCAAAGCCTCTTCCCGATGATTCCCCTATGCTCCTTCTGGGAGCAGCTGCTCAAGAGCTCAAGCTGTTCACTTTTCAACCTCCAACTCTGACTTACTGCTTAAGGCAGTTCTGACTATTTCCTTTGTAATCCAAAAGGTTCTGTTGGCTGAGGGAACTGTCACTCACAGTAAGGTCTCCCCCTCCAGGTTCATTTGAGTGCCAACACTTAAAACTACAAAAACTACAGAATTCCTCCCCACAAGACCCCTGGGGACAGGCTCCATTTTAGGTCCTCAGTGGTTTGATTGATCCAAACACTCGAAGTCCAACCTAACATGATGGCTCCCATCCAAATGTTCGAGCTGCAATAAAAGCAGGTTAGACAAACTTTTCTATCTTTACTATAACAGCAATTAAACAGTAAATAATCACAGTTCTTAAACAAACTCCCTCTGCATAAGTAGCGACTGAAGAATGGAGCAATATAACAGACTGTCTGGCTGGCCACAAGCCTTAAGTCACTTGGACCCAGCCCAGACTAATTTCTAACACAGCTTAATCATTTTCTTAAAGAGAAAGGTGCACAGGCTCACTAGGGAGCTCTCACGCAAACAAATAGAACTACTTAAGACAGGACACCAGCCTGAGTGTGAGCATTTAGGAGCCCAGAAAGACATTATAGTAAACCCCAATTTGTAGGGGGTTACATCATGATGGGATAGGTGTGTAATCATGTTTTTTTTACTGTAAAGTAATTGCCAGCATTGGCTGCACAGGTCTCCGTTTCTTATTGCATTTCTTAATGTAAATTTATTGACTTGCTTTTGAAATTTCCCACCATTTTGTAACATCAGGAGTGATATTCTGCATACTTGTATTAGGGTCACTATGTAAGTATTTGTAAGGAGAAGGCGGCTACCTGAAGCCAAACCAGAGCCACAACATTTAAAAACACATAAAAAGTAAGCAGAAGTCAGGCTTCCCAGTATCTGACCTCACAGAGGACTCCAAATGCTTGGTCTGGTTAAAAAATGTACATTTTATTAAGTAAAATAGTGGACAAGAACACAGAAGAACCACAGGCCGGCATTTCATGTCATACTGACACTTTTTCAAGGTGTGGTTTACTGCATGAAGCTAACTCATTACATGGTACCTAATTAAAGATACATACACCCAAGTTTAAAGTGCTAAATGCTACATTTAGTCCTTCATTCAGTGCCTCAGCTATCTAAAGTACAGTGCAGTAAATAAACTAATCTAATAAAATATTATACCCAGAACATATATATATATATGTATGCAAAACATTTTAAAAAACTATCTTAGATAACTAACATGATCAAGGCACACAACATAAATATCATTTCACATTTTACTTATTGCACACAAAATACATCCTAAATAAAAGGCCTTTTACAGGCTATGTTACCTGTTATTTTTTCTTAAGGAATGGGGTCAAGCTAAAACTTTCATTTAGCCCTTTACCACCATTTGCACGTAATGTATATTGCCACCTACTCTCACACTGGAACAGTTTGTTGTTCAAGTCCCCCCCACCACCACGTATATTCAAAATAATTTTTTCCAGATTTTGACATTTAAAACAATGTCCCTGCTCCTTCTTCTTTATATGTAAAGCAAGTGCATTCTTTTGATCCTGTCTAGATATACTGCCCAAATGTTCTGAAATACGATTCTTGAATAATCTTTTTGTTTTTCCAACATAAAAGTCCTGACAGTTACAAATTGCCACATATATTACATTCTTAGTTGAGCAGTTAATAAAATGTCTGTTGTCCTGTCACTGGATGAACAAATGTACAACCAGTATTGATATGTTTGCAGAAAACACAGTTACCACACTTGAATGTCCAACAGGTCAAAGTTAATCCTTCTCTGTTCCTTGGGTTTCTGGTACAGGCTACTGGCTACCATATCACACCTTGAAAAAGTGTCAGTAAAATGTGAAACGTCAGCCTGTGGGTCTTCTGTGTTGTTGTCAACTATTTTACTTAAAAAATGTATATTTTTTAACTGGACTAAGCATCTGGGGTCCTTTGTGAGGTCGGATACCGGGAAACCTGACTTCTTCTGTTTACTTTCACTATGTAAGTAATTATTCCTGTACTGTGATTGTCATGTTTATGATAAAATAAAATAAAAAAGTAGAAAAAAAAAAAAAGTGACATGCCTGCTTATGGTTACTGAGAAGGTGAAAAACTTGGGCGTTATTATGGACCCCAATCTCATGCTTAAGTGCCAGGTGTTGATGCTGTTTTTTTAATGGCTTTTAACATTTGAGAAACATCTCCCAGACAAAGCCTTATTTGGAAATTGATGACCCAAAGACCCTAGTGCATTCCTTCATGACATCACTGCTAGATTACTACAATTCTCCCTATCTTGGGCTGTCAGCAGGTTTGGTACATTGCTTGCTTCTGTTGCAGATGTTGCAGAACATGGCAACCTGGCTGGTTGTCAGAGTGCCTTGGTCTGACCACATCATGTTGGTGCTATACAAACTGCACTGAGTGCCAGTTCAGAGGCACATCATGTTTAAAGTAGATTTGCTCCCCTATAAGCCCTTATGCAGTATGGGTCTGGGTTACCTGTTAGAGCTCCTAACTCCTTACATGTCAAACCAGCCTCTCTGGTTAGCTGAGCAGGGTCTTCTCAAGGTGCTGTGGTCTAGGCTTAAACAGTCCAGGGATCGGGCGTTTATGGCAGTAGCCTGACGCTGTTGAGACCTTAGCGGGGACCCTTCGTTGATGTTGTTTCAACAAAGATTGAAATCCTACCTCTTCTGTTTGGGCTACCCTGAACCATAAATATTTTATTTTACTGTTGCTGCTTGAATTTATAAAAGGGATAACACATGACAGTGCGCGCGTGTGTGCGTGTGTGTGTGTGTGTGTATGTGTATTTATAAGGAAATTATATGTGCCTATGGTGTTTGTTAGGCACGAGCCATAGCTGCTTGCCACAACCGCTGGAGAAGTGCATTATTCCCTTATGACCACACCCCAGAGTGTGTTATTCATTTGAATTTTGGTAACTGGCTAGGCCCACTGAGACAGTACAGACCCTTTTTCAGGGGTGACCTGGGACAAAGATACAATGCAATAGAAAAGTGACAAAAAATCAACAGTATAGAATGAATACAACATACGTACGACAAAAAACACAGAAGTACAATGTATTCAAGTAAAAATATACAGCACATCAGTGCAAAAATTAAAGCCATACAGAGTATCTTAGAGTACAGCACAACAAAATCTCTGTAATTCAACAGCTGGAGAACCAATACTAGAAACACAAATGTACCCATCATTAATTGACCAGGGATAGAGAATGGTTCTTAAAGAAATATTCAGAGATAGCAAGTAGCAGAGAAGGAAAAGACCACAGAGGGAGGATTCCCTTAGTTCAGCTGAGTGCTATGAAGATTAGCCAGACAATTACAAGGCTTAGACTACAATAGGTGTGCAGACAGGGAGCACTTGAACATAGCAAAAGAGGAAAGGGAGAAGGAGAGTGTAGATAAGGGGAGAACATTCCAAGCAGAGGGAGCAGAGTAGGCAAATGATCACTTGCCAATTGCCAGGTGGGGAAAATGAGTATTTAGCAGAGGGGCTGAAGATGACCTGAGTAAATGCAGGGAAGATTTACTTGTCAGTAGATCACTCTTGTGGGGTAGAGAAGGTAAGTTTGTAGACAAAGCAGACAGAGAACTGCAATCTTTGGTCAAAGTCAGGCCAGCCAAGTGAAGTTAATACCTTGCAGTGGTGTTGGCATGAGGCTCTGAGAGCAAATTGTTCCACCCTGCAATATAGCATTTTCAGGCAGGAGAGTATGGTGGTCTTGGTGGAAAGCAATATAGGGGAGCCATAGAACAGTATGGGGAGGAGGGAAGAGGTGGCAATCTTTTGACACAAGGCATGAGAGAGGAGAGGAGAGGATGAAGGTGGTAGAGCAAACCTAGTTTCTGATTACGTTTTTAAGTAGTCTGTGTTACATGTTGCTTGAAAGTGAGGGGGGTCAAGCAGGATCCCCAGGTATTTGAATGACTGTGCTGAGTCAAGGGTTTCCCCCTGAAATAGACTGAATAAGTAATGTTCCATGGGGGTCGCTTTTATGGAGGAGTTAAGAAACAGCATTGATTTAGTTTTTTTGTTGTTATGTACTAAGTGATTCTTGAGGAAATATCTCTTGAGTGTATGGAAGTCAGATTCTAAGTTATGTTTAAGCCATTGAGTATCACAGGAAGATCAGTATAAAACAGCATAATCAGCATAAAGTTGCACCTGGGGCTCACCACAGTTCGGGGGTAAATTATTTATGAATAGGGAGAACAAACAGGGCCTCAAGATTGATCTTTGAGGTACTCCATGGGTTATGGTACAAAATGAAGAGAGAGAGCCCCTGACCATTCTACTCCTTGGGAGCAGACAGATAGGTAATTCTAGAACCAGAAGAGTGATAGCTGGTCCTAACCCAAAGTATGTAGCTCATGTAACAGAAGGTTATGGTTAACCAAATTGAAGGCCTTAGTTAGATCCACAAATATGGCCCCAGTGTAAAGCCCTTTATCGAGTGAGCTGAGGATATCTGAGGTTACCTTGGTAAGGGCCATGAGGGCGCTATAATTCTTTCTGAAACCATGCTGACAATCAAGTTGGAGGTGATGACATTCCAAATAGGATTGAAGTTGGTCAAAAATAAGTTGTTCTTGTATCTTCATTAGAGGGCAGAGGATTGATATGCATCTGACAGTTTCAACTGAGTAAGCACCTCCTTTGTGTAGTGGGATGACTATTGCAGCCTTCCATTTAGATGGCACTTTTCCAGTGGTAAGAGACTTATTGATCAGGTCATGAATGGGAACAGCCAGGGCTGAAGTGCCTAGTTTTAGTAAATGAGGTTCTAAGGAGTCGAAACCTGGGGAACTATCTTCCTTTAACTTTAGTAATAACTGCAATATGTCTTTGTGAGTGGCCAACTTGAAATGAAACTTTGGGCGAGAAGGAAGCTGCTTTTGGGGGAGGAAGGAGGAGTCAAAATTTGGAGAGGCAGCAAAGTGCGAGGTTTAGCAAGTAACATCAGTGAAGAAGCAGTTTAAACCATCCACTATAGATAGGGGATCAGTTAGTGTGGTACTCCCAGCAATTAAGGTGCTGGGGGAGACCGGGGAGTAACCTTTAATTAAAGTGTTGGCTTGCTTCCAGAATGCCTTAAGATTACTGAGACCTTCAGTCTGCAGGGAACTATAATACTTGCACTTGACACTACAGAGCTTACTCTTACATGAGTTATGGAGTTGCCTGAAGGTCTGCTAATCAGAGGGGTTGCCACTTTTCTTAAAATGTTTCCAGGATGCGTCCCAGTGGGCCATGAGATGTTGCAGATCTTTGCTAAGCCAAGGTGCTTTCAAACCTTTTGATCTCCTTCTTGAGAGGGGAGCATGTTGATCAATTATAGCATTCAGTGTGCTAATAAAGCAGTCCAAGGCCTGGTAGATATCTGGCAAAACTCTAATAGGGCCTCAATTGGCAGCAGCGAGAGATGACAGGAATGCTGTTGGGTCAAAGAGTGACATGTTTCTCGCTTCTGTAATTTTAGGGGGAGGGTTATGACATTTGTTACTCCATAAGCAGAGAATTGGAGAGTGATCGCTGATACAATCAGAAAGTGCACTAACTGACTGCACCCTATGAGGGCAATTAGACACTACCCAGTCCAGCAGAAAATGATTTCCTGTCTTTGTATTCTACTTGGTAGGTTCGGAAATATGTTGGGTAAGGTTGGAGTCAGCTAATATTGAGTGAGCTTTGTTTTTTATTTTGGTTCAACCAGTCAATATTGAAATCTCCACAGGGTATGAGATTGTGACCGGGGAGGTCAGAAAGGGATGCTATAAAGGAGGTGAGGACACTATTAGCATCCTTAGGGGGAAGGTAGATGCATCTTATGATAAGTCTTTTGATATTACCCATGGTTAAGGTGAGGAATATGCATTCTGCAAGGGGGAGGAGGCAGAGTCGGTTAAAGCAACCTCAGAAGCTGCAATGCCGGATCTAACATAAACAAGAATGCGGCCCCCTTTTTTACCTGATCTGTTCTGCCTAAAGCAGGAGTAGCAGTCTTCCAGAGCTACTTCATGTGGTAGGATGATAGGTTTTAGCCATGTTTCCATGATACAGCATGTCAGGGTTGAGGAATGTAACCCGGACCTCTACCTCAGCCATTTTTAGGTGCAGAGTTTGGGCATTTATGTGGAATATCTTTAGTCCCTTGTTGGAGGGTCAGATGTGAACTAATGGGGTTGAGGGGGCACACTGTAGTCTAGTAGGTTCAGGGTTCAACTCAACATTGCCAGCCAGAATAATCAGCATGAATAAAGGTAATAGTTTTGTGAATGAGTGAGTGTGAGTGAGTGAGTGAGTGAGTCAGTGGCTGGGGGTGAGCTGAGAGAGGCTGTGGGCATACCATGACCCAAGGGAGAAGATTTCTTTTTTGAGAGAAAAGGGATAGGTAGGAGGCAAGGCAGAGGTTTGAGGTATTCCAATTTTAGAGGTAGAGATGCAAGACCAGTAGGAGAAGTGGTGGCTCCTAATGCTACCAATTAATCAGAGAGAAAGGATGTGATAATATAGAGTAGGGAAGCAAGATGTCCAGTATTCCCATGATAGGAGGTGGTAGGAGGGTTAGAATAGCAAGATGGAGACAGAGAGAAAAAAGTAAATGATCAACTGTAGTATACAGATGGTAGCTAAGGCAAACTGCTAGAATTGAGATAATTATGAAGCTTGCTTGTAGATTGCATGAAAGCTGCTCTCCAGTATAGGCAACTGGTAGGTCTATAAATTCTAAAAGAGATACAGCAGAATAGGGCTGTCCAAGACAGGCTAGCCGCAGTAGAACTTAATAAAAGTTCCAAAAAGCTAGCTCGCTTTGTCAGACCAGCTAATAAGTTAGGAGAGAGAGACTGTATTGGGTGGGAAAAGAATAAATAGAGACTGTGTTGGGTGAGAGAAGAAATATTTGATGTAGGAGGAATCCGTCTGGATACACAAAAAAGTTATCACTTAAATACTTGTCTTTTCTATTGCACTTGTGTTAAAAGATTTAGCAGGTGGTCCATCAGCAAGAACTGCAGAGCCACCTATCAGCCAGTTAGTATAATGTGCCAATGGGAAATTAGGGAGCTAGGAAATGTCACACTCCCTTCATACCTTGTGCCTATATAGGAGAGGATGGCCAAGGGTGGGCATGGTGGGGGAGGGTGGGGAAATGCCGCACAGTGGCATTGAGAAGTAATCTGAAAAATGGTAATACAGTGATGAATAGGAAAGTCATGAACAAGCTGAAATTAAATGAGGTACAGTAAGGCAGTCCCAATGTAAAATTAAGGTAACAGTGCTCAAAATCAGGAAAAGGTGCAAACAAATTCAAACTGGAGAAGGGAGCAGAGTCCATTCTGTTCTTAGCAGCTGTGTGCATACCTGCTTAAGCTGATGGGTGGGCAAGAAGCAGCTCCAGCAGAAAGGTTAGAGCAGGGAGAGGGAGGGTGGCTGCCTAAGCTGATGGGTGGGTGAGGAGCAGCTCCAGCGGTATGGCCACAGAAAGGTGAATCTAACTTATATAATGGGCTTTTATTTATTTTTTAAAAATGTAGCTCACAGGAGGTGTGCAGTTGTCAGAAAATAATCAAAGGTCATGTACCATGTATTTATGTATTGAAGTGGAATGTTGGTTTACTCTGTTGTTATTATTTGCATAAGATAAGTCATCCAGAGCCTGTGGAGGTGGGTGCCATATAAATAAAATGTACTACTATTACTGCAACTAGTGTCTATTCTATCCATATGCCTACTTTAAGCGTGTCCAGCCTACAGCAAGCCAAAGTTACAGTATTAGCCCATAGCTATCGTGGTTTTCTGACACCCTCTTCCCCAAAACACATCCATCCCCTTTTCCTGCAGTTTGAACTACTTTCTTGAGTCAGTCTCACCAGTGGTTGAAACCAGCTATGGATTTTGAGTGGACCACCTCATTGTGCAATGTATTTCACTTGTTTGCCACTCTTTCCATAAGGAAAAACTCCCCCCCCCCGCCGAACTCTTCCCCGAATAATTTTTCACATATAACTTCTCATTAAAGTGCTGTCATTCCTCATAAGCAGTTCACTGCAGCCAGCACTGTTGATGCCCTGCAGGTACTTACAAGTCTCTACCATGCCCCCCACCTTTCTCTTCTGACTGCTGTTGTTTACATACTGAGGCTCACAGCATTTCCTTATGTTTTCCCTGTTGCACCTGGATCCTTTTTTTGTGGTCCTCCTCTCAACAGACTCCAGGCAGTCTCTATGTATGTTCCTTGGATAACCCAGAAAAGATACATCTCATTTTCAATGGCATCTTGCTTTTACACATATTTACAATATTTTTCCCCAGCATAGCCTAGATGAGAATCAACCTCTCATTTACAATGGAGTCCTGCTTTTACCCATTGTTTCACTGTACTTACCAAGGATAGCTCAGATTTATTTATTTAGTTATTCATTCATTCATTCATTCATTCATTCATTCACCGGGTAGGTGCACAGATCCCTGGGATCATATCCAGGCACAATCTGAGCCATGAAGATGGCATACAACAGCACAGTACTGACTACAGTACATACAAGGCATAAGTAGTTAACAAAATACATGCTATAGTTACTGTACTGCAGGTATTGCATTTCTAATCCCTGATGGTTGTAAAGACTTTTTTCAGGCATGTTAGCGAGAAAAGGAAAACAAAGGGAAAGATTGTACAGTTAAAGAGTGAGAGGGGGTGACTGTATGGATGGGGATCAAGAAAAGGAAAACATCTTGAACAAATACTTCTGTTCAGTATTCACAATAGAAGGGGAAGGTGAGGGACCTCAAAAAGGCACCAGGAGCTTTGATGGGAGGGAAGTGTACACCAGTCCATTTTCTGAGAGAAAAGTCTGGAAAGCACTCACTCACTAACCTGAAGGTGGATAAAGCTATGCAACCAGATGTGGTACACCCAAGGGTGCTGAGGGAGCTCAGGGAAGTACTGACTGTGCCTCTGACAGACATATTTAACAGATCACTGAAGACTGTGGTCCCAGGGGACTGTAAAAGGGCAGAGGTAGTTCCACTTCACAAAAGTGGTAGCAGGGAGGATCAGGGCAGTTATAGGCTGTCAGCCTGACATTGGTGGTGAGTAAGCTAATGGAAACACTACTAAAGGAAAGGATTATGGAATATCTTGTATCTGATGGATTACAGGATCCAAAGCAGCATGGTTTCACAGGGGGAGGTCATTCCAAACAAATCTGATAGATTTCTTTGAATGGGGGACCAAGGAGTTCAGAAAGGGGTGGAGAACATGGCCTACCTGGTTTTCAGCAAAGCTTTCAGCACCATCCCATGTAGGAGGCTGGTAAGCAAGTTGGGGAACTTGGCAGTGGACATTAAGGTGGTAACCAGGGTAAAAAACTGATTAGGGGACAGGTCACAGAGGGTAGTGGTAAATGGACTTCACTCAGAGGAAAGGAGGGTGACCAGCGGGTTACCTCAGGGATTGGTGCTGGGACCAGTCCTTGTCAATGCCTTTGTAAGTGATACAGTGGAGGAACTGGAAGGAAAGGTCTGTTCTTTGTGGATGACACCATGATCTGCTACAGAGGTGACTCACCGGGGTGGGGAGGAGTGATGGAAATAATGGGTAGGGATCTGAAAAGACTAGCAGAGTGGTCATGGGTATTTAATGCAAAAAAAGTGCTAAATAATGCATTTGAGCCATAGAAACCTAGAAATGGAGTACAAAATGGGTGGAGTGAAACTGACAAAGACTAAGCAGGGAAGAGACCTAGGAGTAATCATACTGGATGGCCTAAAGGTGGCCAGGCAGTATGACAAGGCAATCAGAAGGGCTAGTGGAATGCTGGGTTACATAGAAAGGGGTATCTCCGGCAGAAAGAGAGATGTGGAACTGCCTCTATATAGATCACTGGTAATATCTCACCTTGAGTACTGTGTACAGTTCTGTAGACCACATCTCAAGAAAGACATAGACAGAGTGGAGTTGGTCCAGAGGAGGACTACCAAAATGGTGCAGGTCTGCATCAAAAGCCCTATGAGAAGAGGCTAAAGGAGATAAATATATACATCCTGGAGGAGAGGGGGAGATATGATTGAGACCTTTAAATACTTATGGGGCTTAATAAGGTACAGGAGCGGGTACTTTTCAGAGAAAAAGATGCTCTACAACAAGAGGGCATGCTATGAAGGTGGACAGAGGTATATTCAGGAGGGATGTGAGGAAGTGCTTCTTCACAGAAAGGGTGGTGGATTCCTGGAATTGTCTTCCAGCAGAGGTAGTGGGGGTGAAAACAGTGGTGGGGTTCAAAAATGTCTGGGACAGGCACAAGGGAATTGTAGTGGTAAGGAAGGGAAGGGAACAGATGGCGCCATTGATCAAGTGAGGTCTGCAGCAAAAAAATGGGCTGACTAGGTGGGCCCAGCAACCCTTATCTGACATCACATTCTATGTTTCTATATAAAAAAGTCCAGTCTATTCTCCTCTTACTGCTGGCAACATACTACAAATGGTGCTGGGGTGCAGAACTGCAGACATCATTTACTCAGAATTTAAACAGTGATTTAAATGTTTTGGGGTCATGATATGTGACAGTATTATCAAATTTGCATTATGCATACTGGCACAGACCACAAACAGTTATCTTCAGTCAAGTTGATTTTACCCCTTTGCACATACCTCTGGGAGAAAATCCTTGCAGCTTTTACATTCACTTTCTTAAATGTAAGTTTGTATTATATTAAGCTTTCATATATTAAGCTTTCGCAGACTATGTATGCGTAGTATTCCTAGCCAGAGGAGCATGCCTCCCCTCTATGGAGATACAGTTTGGAGCATATACTATAGTGTTGCTATTTTCAATTATAAAATGGGCTTGTAAATCCCAAAGCACTGATTGGCTACAACATCATCTGAGCCGTGTCCTTATCAGATGATATTGTAGCCAACCAGCACTACCACCCAGCAACAAGCCTGATGACCTAAACAAATCAGTGAGCTCTGCCAAGTGAAAACAACAACTGACTGGCAGGCTCACTGTGAGCTCACGCAGCGATGAATTTACTCCCGTCAGACGCGAAATAGCGTCGGTAAAAGGACAGACCATAGCGACACTACATTTCAAAGCGAATTCAAACCAACTATACCAGAAGCGGTCGGAAGATGTGTGAAAACAATCCCGCTAATTTCTACATCGATATACAAGAAATACTCACCAGTTTCGAAGAAAACGAACAGCAGCAGCTTCCTCAAATGGCAGCGCCTCTGACAGCTCCACTGGAACCATCCATCTCGACGACTGGCACAACTGGCAACTCCTTCACCCTCGCAGCCCAAACTCCCACCACAGAATCTTCACCAAGCAGCACAGAACAAACGATTGGGACCCAAAATGCTACAAAAAGAAAACGAAAAGAAAAAAATGTAAAACATTACAAAGAAATTACAGGCGATGAACTACAACAACTGGAAAAGAAAAGGATAGAAGAATACTCAAAAGCTACACAATGGGCACTGTCAGTTTTTGAAAGCTGGGCTCACTCAAAAGGATTACCAATAGATCTTAAAACAATAACACCTACTGACCTCAATCAAATACTAAGAAAATTCTATGCAGAAATCCGCAAACAGATGGCACAGAATACAGCCTATCAAGCCTCATACAGCCTGAGCTGGCCTTGACGAACACCTGAACAATCCACCTCTAAGCAGAAATATAAACCTTCACAACCATCCTGACATAAACCCAGCAAACAACATTTTTCAGCAGTACTAAAAAAAGTATAGAAGAGAGGGCAAAGATCGGCACAACACCACCCTGCCATATCAGAAAATGACTTAGAAATCCTAAAAACCTCTCCTGCTCTATCTCCAGATACACCTAGAGGACTACTCAATAAAGTATGGCTGGACATACAACTTTGCATGGCTCGGAGAGGCAGAGAAGGCTTATGACAACTAAAGCCAGAGCACTTCGAAATAAAAACAGATGAACAAGGTACAGAATACATCACTCTAACATTCAACGAATACACAAAGAACCACAAAATAAATGAACCCTCTAAGCAACAATATCGTGGCTACATATACACCTTGCCAAACAATCCTCTATGCCCTGTGAAATCCTTCAAAAAATACCTCCAAAAACTTCCTCCTAACCCTACAGCTTTTTACTGCCACCCAAGAAAAATATCTGACAGCATGGCGAAACAGTAAGCACTTGGTACACTAGAGAACCTCTGGTATCCTACCTGTCTAACAATGCCACAAATCAGTAAACAAGCCTCCCTGTCATGCAGGTACACCAATCATTCCATAAGAGCCACAGCTGTACAACTCCTTTCACTAGCAGGCCTAGAAGCCCGACAGATCATGTCTGTTACCAGGCACAAATCGGAATCAAGCCTCCGCTCCTATTGCGCTGCCATCCCCGAAGACTGGCAGCGATGGAGCCACATACTGTCCCAAAAAACTAAACCACACACCAGTAAAAGCAAGTCATCCACCGAAAATGAAAACTTCTCCAACAAAAACGATCTACCTTCCTCCACCTCCGAAATTGCTGCCATAACCGGAAAGGAAGTAACTTCCGCTACCGACGAGAATCAAACCCCCGAAGAAAACTTCCCAGGAACAAGCGTAATACAGCAATTCAACGCAACAACTAAAACGTACAAAACTGCGTGATGCACAACGTAAAGTTCATCACCTTAGCCAAGTAAAATGCAGCACGACGTAACAGGAAGCAGCACCACATGAACGAGCAGATTCAACAAAATAAAAAGAAAAGCTATTTTATACAGTTAACTTTTAAACCTTTAAAAGTTCTTCACTTCAGTTTAAGTACTTAATCGCATCGCAAGACAAAATCGGAACAAACCTCAAGAATGCACCCAAAACAACGGCAACCAAAACGAAGGCAATGAACGTCTCTCCAGTACAAATGTACAATAAAATGGACTACAATATGTACAGTAAGGCACTGTTTACTGTTTGATTCCTTTTAAGACACTGTTTACTGTTTGATTCCTTAATCAAAACCAAAATGTTTCCTCTTGCTTACCATAACTAAAAACCAAACAAAATTGTTAATGACTTTAAAATACATGTTAAAACGTTCAAACATACTATCCTAATGGCAATGTAACTATGCTAATGTTAATGATATAATAACAAAAAGGGACTATTTTTTTCCCTAGAATATGTTGTTGTATTATGAATTCAAATATCAATAAAAAAAAACTTTAAAAAGTACAAATGCTGATTCACTTTACTGTTGCCCATTTTATAAGCGCAATAACACACTCCGAGGTGTGGGTTACGTGCTGATAAGAGCACGCCTAGGGGCATAAGGCACTCGGCGCAAGTGCCTCGTGCCTTAGTACACCCCTAGGCGTGCTCTTATCAGCATATAAGCGCAGTGGCACACCTCGTTGTGTGTTATTGCTTACTTAACTGAAATTACTAGTAATCTAAAACTGCCCAACTTCATTGTATGTCTGTTTGCATTTCACAAATCTAAACTCAGTTATCCCACAAGGGTATATAACCAACAAGCTATCCCTTCTGAATACTGTTTCACCTCTTGTACCCTTTACATTCACATGATTACTACTACTTTTCTCACTTTATACAACTCACAGTATGTAATATTGTGTGGATCCATGACACTGGTTCGAGAAAAATGATGTCAACCGACATCACAGCGTTAGATTTATATCGCCCGGAAGTTGCGGTTGGCATAAATCCATCAAGTAAACTGTCTTTTTTTCATGGGGGGCATTGCCCCCCAAACCC
This sequence comes from Neoceratodus forsteri, assembly GCA_016271365.2. Classification (NCBI taxonomy): domain Eukaryota; kingdom Metazoa; phylum Chordata; order Ceratodontiformes; family Ceratodontidae; genus Neoceratodus; species Neoceratodus forsteri. The sequence continues at coordinate 1,405,964,035 of CM028130.1, read as the reverse complement.
CCATCCTTTAAGATTATCAACTCCAGGTTGGAGTTGATGTGGGGTGGGGTGCAATGCCCAATTAAAGCAATGCCAGGGTCCCAAGGGTACATTACAGCGGCAACAGCGAATTGCCACTGTAATGTTGTTTGCTGTGCAATTGTTGCCATTCAGATGGCATACCACATTATGCCTAGATGGTCTGCAAGGCCTTTTTCTGTCATCACCCTCTGTGTTTCTATTAGGATTCCCATGTACATAGTAAGTTTTTAGGGCTGCAGTGGGCATATCCCTGCAGAACTCTTGCTATGAGAAAAGGGCTCCGCATTCCTTGCAATCTTTCCAACTGAACAACCTGTTGGATTTATAGCACAGTCACCTCTATGACTGTGAAGAAGTATGCTCATTGTCTGGTTTCTTTTAAGTCTTGCGGTAGCCCCTCCCACCACCCTGGCGCACTATTTCTTGAGCAGTCTTTTCCTCAGAAGGTACAGTAGGGCTGGATCCCCTGCCTCCTTCAGTGCTTTGCTAAGACTGAAACTGGAGCCGCGTCTTCTGAGAAAGCTGAGTTCATCCCGGTAACCAGTTCCCTTTCCTACCTACTAGTTGTTTGTAATCTCCACTCCCAGTGTTTCCAGCTTCTTCAGCAGCCTCGTGTGGTACCAAATCGAACGTCTTATTGAATGAAGATGAATAAAGCTACTGCAGCTTGCCCCATTTTATCCCCCGCTTCCTTCAATGCTTTGCTAAAACTAAAACTGGAGCCGTGTCTTCTGAGAAAGCTAAGTTCATCCCCATACCCAGTTCCCTTTCCTTCCTACTAGTTGTTTCTAATCTCCACTCCCAGAGTTTCCAGCTTCTTTAACAGCCTCGTGTGGTACCAGATCGAACGCCTTACTGAAATTGAAGATGAATAAAGCTACTGCTTGCCCTGTTACCACCCCCCTTGTGATCCAGTCAGAACATACTAGGTTGGACTGGCTCAATCTACTCACAACATACCCATGTTATTAGTAGTCTGCGACCTGGAAGAAGAGTTGCTTGTGATGTTGGCTTATTATTTAGAATGGGGATTTACCTCCCACCCACTCAGATATACTGACCCATGCAGTCTCTTACTGTAAGGATTTAAAATACTCAATGCTGTTTTAATAATCCAGTATGTAATCTTACTTTTTTATGCTGGGGGGTATACCCTCCATCCCGTTCGGATATACTGGGCTCCCAATATAAAGTGCACACAATTTGGATTGAAAAGTGCCAGAGCATTTAAACAGAAACTCTCATTCGACAAACAGCTTAGATAAAATATAGCCAATAAAAAAAATTCAGAAACAGGATCAAAGTCTCAAATAAATGCAAGCAAAAATTATCTGAGCTGCTAATGTGCTGAGTGACTATACGAATTATGCAGCTGTTGTTAAAAACAATCATATGCTTAAGTAGTTGTTTAAAACTGTTGCCGATATTAACGTGCACTCAGCACTTTAGCAGCCCAAATAATTTTGGATCACATTTGTCTGGGACTTTGATCCTGTTTCTGAAATTTTACATTGGCTATATTTTATCTAAGCTGTTCATCGAATGAGAATTTCTGTTTAAATACTCTGGCACATGTCAATCCAAATTGTGTGCTGTTTAAATTGAGAGCTTGGTATATCCAAGCAAGATGGCTAGTATACCCCCTTCCCCCACAGTTTAAATATTTAACATTACATACCAGATTATTAAAACTGCACCAAGTATTTTAAGTCCTTATATTACAAAAGTGCATAGCCCAATATAACCGAGCAGAAAGGAGGTGAATCCCCATTCTAATAAGAAGACAATTTCACAAGCATATCTTGCTCCAAATGCCTTAAAGAAGCTCTTTCATCAGAACTTTATTTACCAGTCACCATTTTAAACCTGAAGAGAACAGTAAAAAACTGTCACCATTAGTGCCTATATGTCTGAAGAGCTGTGAAGGTGCAATATCCAGCTTAGAAGCATTTTCACCAAAAGACTGACTGCAAGAAGTATGCAAATACCTTAAAAAACTGTGATTGTGCAATATTCAAATGCTTGGAAAATATCTGCAAAAAATGTTGTGGTTTTGTGACTTTTTTGAGATAAAGTAGTGGTCAACAGCCAATAGTGGATAATACACCCAGGTACCAGATGAATGGTGGTAGTGCTAGATTTGAAGGCAACCTTATTGGCAGTGATATGCAGGAAGCTTTGGTTTGCACTTCTGCCCCAGCTGTCATTTTTTAAAATGTATGTGATGCCCTTCTATTTTTAGGACTGTAGTGGGCGGAGCCCTGCAGATCTCTTGCTACAAGAAAAGGACTCCGCATTCCTTGCATTCCTTCCGACTGAACAACCTGTTGGACTTACAGCACAGTCGCCTCCACAACTGTGAAGCAGTCTGCTCATTGTCTGGTTTCTTTTAAGTCTTGCAGTAGCCCCCCCCTCCCCGCATGGGTACATTATTTCTTGAGCAGTCTTTTCCTCAGAAGGTACAGCAGGGCTAGATCCCCTACTTCCTTCAATGCTTTGCTAAGACTGAAACTGGAGCCGTGTCTTCCAAGAAAGCTGAGATAATCTCCATAACCAGTTCCCTTTCCTACCTACTAGTTGTTTCTAATCTCCACTCCCAGAGTTTCCAGCTTCTTTAACAATCTTGTGTGGTACCAAATTGAATGCCTTACTGAAATTGAAGGAGTTAAAGCTACTGCTTGCCCCATTACCACCCCCCTACCATATTGCTGTATATGACTGCTGTTTTTGTAATGATGTTAATTACTATTTATTTTTTTCCTCCTGCTATACTGCCTTTCATGCTCCCCTCCAATCTGGGAACAAGCTGTTATCAGCTCAGTATGTCTTTCTCAGTAGAACTTTTGAAATAAATAAAAAAAAAAATCCAAAGCAAGGCCAATGCATTGAATGATCACCTTGTCTGCATTTCTTAATGGGCAGAACATTAATAGGTAAAGGGAAACAGTACAACATCCACAATTCATCATTTACCACTTTTTTATTTGTGCCTCTTTTTTGTTTTCTGTCACACTGCTCTTTAAGACTAGCTCTGTATGTTGTCCCTACCCCCACTGAGCCACTGTAGTACAGCCTACCAATGACATCATTAGCTGTAATCAGTCAGTTGTTCTGATGCTGCTACCCCTACTATCACAGACTGCTATGGTGATGGCAACTTGAGCATATTAGGAAGCTATTCCTTTTTGATCGATGTTGCAGGCCATGAAAATGGCACTATCAGCATCAGGAGAAGCTGATTGCAACTGATGAGGTCACTGGTAGGAGGAGCTACAGTGGCTCAATGGAGTAATAGCTAAATGCAGAGCTTATTTTAAAGATCAGGGAGACAGAAAAAGAAACATAGACTTTGACGGAAGATAAAGATTGCTTGGCCCACCCAGTCTGCCCTTTTTTCCCTACCTACACTGATACCACAGACAATACTTGATGTACCGCTTTTTCTCCCTACCTCCTTCCTTTCCACTATAATTCCCTTGTGCCTATGCATTCTTGAACCCCACCACTGTCTTTGCCCCCACCACCTCTTCTGGAAGAGTGTTCCAGGAATCCACGCACTCTTTCTGTGAAAAAGCCCTTCCACTTCCCTCCTGAATCTACCCCCTCCAGCTTTGTAGCATGTCCCCTTGTTCTTGAGCACCTTTTCTTCTGAAAAATACTTACATACTGTACCTTATTTACCGCCGTGAGGAATTTAAAGGTCTCTATCATATCTCCCCTCTCCCTCCTCTCTTACAGGGTGTACACACTGAGGTCCTTTAGTCTTTCCTCATACAGCTGTTGATGCATAAAAGAGAAACACATACAGAAAGAGAAGGGTGGTGGTATGTGACTTTTAACGTTGTTGAAATACATAAGCAGTTCATAGCTGTAACTGGACCAGGCCATGAATTACAGCATGAGATTAGAGGGAGGCTGATTAAGGGGTAATGTGAGGAAGTTATTTTTCACCGAAAGTGTGATGGATCCATGGAACGGCCTACCTCAGGAAGTGGTGGATATGAATACAGTGCAGGGCTTCAAACAGGCATGGGATAGGCATAAGGGAGCAATACAGATGAGTATGGATAGATAGGCCATTGACAGAGTAAAGGCCAATGGCACATTCATAAGGTAGAAAAAGAAATAGGCAGACTGGATGGGCCTTGCGGTCCTTACTTGCCATCAACTTCTATGTTTCTATGTTTCTATGAAAAAAGAAACATAAGTATCAGGATTCAGTTCTTATTTGGAAAAAAGAACTGTATTTTTTTTTTTGTTTGAGTGTGCTGTACATATGTATTCAGCAGATTATTATGTTTTGGGATGACTATCATTGAGTTTCTGACACTGGTATTCCCCCTGGATGACAGGTATGAGTTGTTATTGTCATTTTACAAAATGGGGTGTAAATAAATTGACCAAATCTAACAAAACACATCACCTGACCATTGATTAATTACCTAGGAACTGCACAGTTTGTAATAACCTGCTTTAATATACCTAGCACCCACCAAATGAAAATAAAACCTTTTTCCATTAATATTAAAAAAAAATTCTACTTTTTTAAATACAGCAGTCCACAATAGGGCATAGGTTTCTTCAAGATGCTTGGGTTCATTTAAAGTCACACAGTCTTTGTTACCAAACTCACCTATTTCACCTAGCAATAACACAACTGAAGGAAAATAAAACCTTTCCTCATTAAAAAAATAAAGCTTTTCCATTTTTTAAGCACAATGACACACTCCAGGACATGTTTTTCTTGAGAATTAATGCACTTCCCAGGTGCATTGAATGTAGCTCATCCATTGGTCAGGTACCTTCCAATTCACTCAGGTTGTGCATTACTTCTCTAGAAACACATGCACAGTTGTGAATTATTGCTTACATAACTAATATATTTAAGCATGTGGAAAAATAAAGAAAAAAAATTACAGCACCACATGAATGTGACAGCTGTCGTTTTTATGTTGATTGCGCACATGGGCAAAGAAACGTGTTGCGTCAGCTTTCTCCACCAGCAGGTTGTGGAGGCGTGGCACTGTTGTGCCCAATGCCCCCACAGACTGCAAAGGCTTGTCCCCCATCCCCCAACGCTGTGGCACAGTACTGCTAACACTAGTGCAGCCAGCATGCCACAACTTTCTAAAAAATCAGCCACTGCAATCAGGCGCCACCTCGTCATTGCAGCGTCAGCCATCCGCTGTAATGAGAGAGTGACCCTCATTGCAGGGCGGGATGTAGGATCTGTGATATTGTTTATGAACATGGTGGCTTGCCACCATATTCATAAACAATATGTACCCCTCCATGTTTATTTGCTGAAGGGGGAGCCCACTCCCTGTCGGCATAATGTAACCCCCCCCCATTTTATTGCCTGCCGACCGGGTGCCCAATCCCCATCAGCAGAAATGAATTCCCCACCCCCCTTTTTGTTGTTTGCTGATGGGGGCACCCAATCCCCTGTCGGCTACAGCTGCCCCCTTCAAAACAACTCTGGTGGCATGCTGGGAGCCCACCCCAGCATGCCACATGCCCCTTTTATTGTTTGCCGATGGGGGTGCTCAATCCCCTGTCGGCTACAGCTGCCCCCCAAAACAAGACTCTGGTGGCACGCTGGGAGCCAACCCCAGTGTGCCGCATGCCCCTGTAAATGAAAAACGGTCCCGCAAAGTCTTTTTTGGTTTTGTACCTGAAAAAAAGGAAACGGTCCCTCGTAGTCTCCTTGCCCCCCCACAACCCGCACCCATCCACTGCACACCCTGCCTCCTCACACCCCCTATACCCCATACTTACCTCCGGAGCTCAGTGCGATGATCTTCGCTGGACCAAGAACACGTCTGCACTCTTCAAAGTCGACCGTGAACTGAGGAAATGCTGGTACGCTGTATAATGTAATAAATAGGGTTTTTTTCAACTTTAGTGCATATCTCGAGCATTTTTGGGAATTTTTTCACCAAATTTTCAGCATGGGGTTTTTGGGACCCTTCCTTATGAATTCTTGAACTGTCATGGCATTAATCGGCCCTGAAAGGTGGTTTCACGGTCACTGCGCAGAATCACCCTTCGGGGCTGATTAACGAAATGACAGTGCCAGTGTTCATGAGGTGGGCTCTCAAAAAGCCTATGTTGCAAATTTGGTGGAAAAAATTCAAAAAATGACTGTTTTACTAGCATGCAATGCACAGTTGCTACGTACGCTCGTAATGTCTCGAATTTACAATATTTTCACACCAGATTTTCAGCATTGCCATTTTGTCACACCTCCTTGTGAGCAGTAGAGCTGCCATTGTTCACATCCTGGCCGAAATGTGTTTTCGCACTTCTGGCACAGAATAGTGCTGATGCAGTGGGAAATCAGTGTTCAGTACAGATTAAGAAAATTACTGTGACACTGTGCATGAGTAGAAGTCCTAAAATGCCTATGATGAAAATTTGGTAACGATACTCCATAAAATGACTGTGTCACGAGCGTGCGTTGTGCAGCTGACACGCACGCTCATAACTTTGCGAATTTCTAATATTTTCACTCCAGATTTTCAACATTGCCATTTTCCCAGATCTACTTAGGAACAGTACAGCTGTCATTTTTCCCATCCTGGCCAAAATGTGTTTTCGCACTTCCGGCGCAGAATAGAGCAGTCGCTGTGGGAAATCACTGTTTGGGACAGATTAAGAAAATGACAATGATACTGTTCATGAGCAGAGGTCCTAAAATGCCTATGTTGAAAATTTGGTGATGATAACCCATCAATTGACTGTGTTACAAGTGTGCATTGCGCACTTTCCACTCACCCTTGTAACTTCGCAGATTTGTAATATTGTCACACCACATTTTCAACAGTGCCATTTTTTCACACCTCCTTATAAGCAGTACAGCTGTCATTTTTCACATCCTGACCAAAATGTGTTTTCACAGTTCTGGTGCACAATAACATGGTCACTGTGGGAAATCAGTGTTCGGGACAGATTAAGAAAATGACAGTGGCACTGTTCATGAGCAGATGTCCAAAAATCCCTATGTTGAAAATTTGGTGACATGTAACATGACTGTGTTACAAGCATGCGTTGAACTGTTTCCACGCACCCTTGTAACTTCGCAAATTTGTAATACTGTCACGCCACATTTTCAACAGTGGCATTTTTTCAACTCCTTATGAACACTACAGCTGTCATTTTTCACATCCTGGCTACAATATGTTTTTGCACACCTGCGGACAATAGCACAGTCACTGTGGGAAATCAGTGTTTGGGACAGATTAAGAACGACCGAGTGACAGGGGGAGTGACTGACCTCAACTGAGCTCTGTCAGGACTGCTGCAAATTTGTTTGTGGCAGACAAAGGCCCCAACACAAGAGTCCAGTACAAAAGGGCAGCCTGCAGCACTGGGAGAAACAGAGCGAGAGAGCGAGTGAGGGAGGGGGAGTGAGTGAACTCACTGAAGCACTGTCAGGACTGCTGCGGATTTCTTTGTGGGCAGAAAAAGGCATCAATACAGGCAGGGGCCCAGTACAAAAGGCCAGCCTGCAGCGGTGGGAGAAACAGTACCAGCGAGTGAGACAAGAGGACTTAGTGAGCTCAACATAGCTCTGTCAGGACTACTGGGATTTCTTTGTGGGCAGAAAAAGGCACCAATGCAGGCAGGAGCCCCGTACAAAATGGCAGCTTGCAGCACCAGGACAAACAGAATGAGCGATGAGACAGGGAGACTGAGAGACCTCAATGGAGCTCTGTCGGGACAGTTGAATAGCATGGTCACTGTGGGAAATCAGTGTTCAGGACAGATTAAGAAAATGACAGTGACACTGTTCATGAGTAGAGGTCCTAAAATGCCTATGTTGAAAATTTGGTAACGATACTCCATCAAATGACTGTGTTATGAGCGTGCATTGCGCAGTTGGCACGCATGCTCGTGAGTTCTTGAATTTCTAATATTTCCACTCCAGATGTTCAACATTGCCATTTTCCCAGATCTACTTATGAACAGTGCAGCTGTCATTTTTCCCATCCTGGCCTAATGTGTTTTCGCACTTCCGGCGCAGAATAGAGCGGTTGCTGTGGAAAATCACTGTTCTGGACAGATTAAGAAAATGACAATGATACTGTTAATGAGCAGAGGTCCTAAAATGCCTATGTTGAAAACTTGGTGATGATAGCCCATCAACTGACTGTGTTGCAAGTGTGCATTGCGCTCTTTCCATGCTCCCTTGTAACTTCGCAGATTTGTAATATAGTCACACCACATTTTCAACACTACCATTTTTTCACACCTCCTTATAAGCAGTACAGCTGTCATTTTTCACATCCTGACTGAAATGTGTTTTCACAGTTCCGGCGCAGAATAACGTGGTCACTGTGGGAAATCAGTGTTCGGGACAGATTAAGAAAATGATAGTGGCACTGTTCATGAGCAGATGTCCAAAAATCCCTATGTTGAAAATTTGGTGATGAAACTCCATAACGTGACTGTGTTACAAGCGTGCATTAAACTGTTTCCATGCACCCTTGTAACTTTGCAAATTTGTAATACTGTCACGCCACATTTTCAACAGTGGCATTTTTTCACAATTCCTTATGAACACTACAGCTGTCATTTTTCACATCCTGGCTAAAATATGTTTTTGCACACCTGCGGACAATAGCACAGTCACTCTGAGGAATCAGTATTTGGGAGAGATTAAGATCGACCGAGTGAGAGGGGGGAGTGACCAAGCTCAACTGAGCTCTGTCGGGACTGCTTTGGATTTGTTTGTGGCAGACAAAGGCCCCAGCACAAGAGCCCAGTACAAAAGGGCAGCCTGCAGCACTGGGAGAAACAGAATGAGAGAGCGAGTGAGGGAGGGGGAGTGAGCGAATTCACCGAAGCACTGTCAGGACTGCTGCAGATTTCTTTGTGGGCAGAAAAAGGCGTCAATACAGGCATAGGGGCCCAGTACAAAAGGCCAACCTGCAACAGTGGGACAAACAGTATGAGCGAGTGAGACAAGGGGACTTAGTGACCTCAACATAGCTCTGTCAGGACTACTGGGATTTCTTTGTGGGCAGAAAAAGGCACCAATGCAGGCAGGAGCCCTGTACAAAAGGGTAGCTTGCAGCGCCAGGACAAACAGAATGAGTGATGAGAGAGGGAGACTGAGTGACCTCAATGGAGCTCTGTCAGGACAGCTTCGGATTTCTTTGTGGACAGACAAAGTTGCCAACACAGCCAGGAGCTCCATGCAAAAGCGCAGTCTGCGGTGCCAAGAGAAACAGAATGAGCGAGTGACAGAGCGGTAGTGAGTGAGCTCAACAGAGCTCTAGTGTGACTGCTGCAGATTTCTTTGTGGGCAGAAAATGCAGCAACGCAGGCAGAAGCCCAGTACAAAAGGCCAGCTTGCAGCGCCGGCAGAAATGGAATGCGAGAGTGACACAGGGGGAGTGAGCGAGCTCAGTGGAGCTATGTCGGGACTGCTTCAGATTTCCTTCTGGCCACAAAAAGCCGCCAATGCAGGCAGGAGCCCAGTACAAAAGGGCAGTCTGCAGTGCCAGGAGACACAGAACGACCGAGTAAGGGAGGGGGAGTCACTGAGCTCAACGGGGCTTTGTTGGGACTGCTGCAGATTTGTTTGGGGGCAGAAAAATGCAGCAATGCATGTAGGGGCCCAGTACAAAAGGGCAGCCTGCAGTGGCAGGAAAACCAGAATGAGCGAGTGAGTGAGCTCAACAGAGCTGTATTGTAACTGCTGCAAATTTCTTTATGGGCATAAGAAGGCAGCAACGCAGGCAGGAGCCCAGTAGAAAAGGGCAGCCTGCAGCGTCAGCAGAACAGAATGAGCGAGTGAGAGAAGGGGAGTGAGCGAGCTCAACGGAGCTTTGTCAGGACTGCTGCAGATTTCTTTGTGGGCAGAAAAAGTTGCCAACAGAGGCAGGAGCCCAGTACAAAAGGGCAGCCTGCAGCGCCAGGAGAACCAGAATGAGTGAGTGAGACAGGAGGAGTGAGCGACCTCAATGGAATTCTATCGAGACAGCTGTGTGTAACCCCTCACCCCTGCCTTTTTACCAAAATGACAGGTGGCATGCTGTTGGCACTGGCAGCAGTACCTGGTGGGGACCTGGGTTTGGGGAGGATGAGGTTACTCGGCACAGGGGGACCTAGGTTTGGCTACTCTGCACAGGGGCACCAAAGTAAATCCGAACACAGGAAGCAATAACTGTAATGTCCAGAACCAGGAATGGGAATTTACAGTGTGGCTTTTATTCACTACTAGCTGAACACAACAAAGCATAGATGGACCCCCATGGGGCTACATTTACTGGTAATGCAGATTAGAGACTACAAGGCGGTCCACTTGAAGAATGAACCAATTCTACTGTTTTCAGGCTCTGAACCCACCAGGCACACAGCCCGGACTTGCACGCGCTTTGGGTACACAGCCCGACTGGCCAGGCTCCCCTGCCGGTCACTTGAATGGCGGTCCATTGGAAGAATGAACCCATTTTCTTGCTGTGGCTCCCCACACCACCTAGAGTCTGTGACCCCTAGAGAGATTTCCTCCTTACTTCTTCTGACTCCCATCTCACAAAGAGAAATTTTCTTTACACTTGTGGCTCCCCACACCACTTAGAGTCTGCGACTCCTAGAGAGATTTTCCCATTTGCAACCCCACATCTGGGTACTTCCCTCATCACTGGCCAAGTGCATGAAGCAAATTAGCAATCACAGCTGAAATCCGTAGAGGTGGACCTGGTTACTAAAGATGGGGGGTGTTCCCACCTCCAGCTCCCACAGCCCATACCTGGCCATTTCTCTGGAAAAACTGAAACTTCTGAATGTAGATTAAATGGTAGATGAACTGTCGCATCCCCTGTACAATATTACTTGAATTCACACAGCACTCTAGCTTTTGACACTACTCCATTTGTTTGACCTAGTCCTATAGGTTTCCCAAATAGTAGTTCAATTCCTAGATTTCTTCACATATCCCAGGCTGAAGAAACACATTTTTTGCCCTCTCATATTAGAGCAAACACTCACCCTTTTGTTGCAGGTGCCCCACAGGTGAATCACCACTCTTCCATCTTTCCAGACACAGGCTGAACTGAAATAGACAGCTTTCTTTCTTCTCCTTGCAGAATTTAGGGGATTGCCCCTGGAATCTACATGGGGATCCTTACACCCCCCCCCCGGAGGGAGGGGTACTGAGACCCGAACAGCAGTCTCCATCACTTGAAGGCAAAACTGGAGACTGACCTTCTCTTACTGAAGGCAAACAGGAACTAACCTTCTCTTACTGAAGGCAAACTGGAACTGGCTACTTTGAAAACTTCCAACGTTCTATCTAACTCCCTCTGCTGCAGATTCCAATGTGGCTTATGCAGCTGCAACAGTTCTATTGGTGATGTCGTCACTCAGTCTCAGCTGAGACTGAGAACAGAGTGAGACAGTGTGAAACCCATTTAACTGGAGTTTCACAAGCTGCCTTCCCTGCCTACCACTAGGTCTTACTGGAATTCTAGTAACCACAGGTAACAAGGGGTTACATGTGGATTTCTTTGTGGGTAGAAAATGCCACCAACACAGGCAGGAGCCCAGTACAAAAGGGCAGCCTGCAGCGCCAGGAGAAACAGAATGAGTGAGTGAGACAGGGGAAGTGAGCTACCTCAGTGGAGCTCTGTCGGGACAGCTGCGTATTTCTTCCTCGGCAGAACAAGGTGCCAATGCACGCAGCAGCCCAGTACAAAAGAGCAGCCTGCAGCACCGGGACAAACAGATTGAGCCAGTGACAGAGGTCCACTGCGCGAGCTCAACAGACCAATGCAATCAACATTCGGCATTAACAAATGCTTGTTCAAATCCTGGCCAACATGATTTTTACATCCATACAGGTGATTTTGCAGTCCCTGCATGAAATCACCTTTTGGACAGGAGTTGATCATTTTCTTGCACCTTATTAATGAGGAGGGGACATAAGAAGACTATGTTTTAAATTTGGTGTTAAAAAAAAAGTTATAAGGCTCTGTTGGATTTTGCGAATGCTGGCTTGTAACTTTAGTAATATTCAATATTTTTACTTCAAATTTTCAACATAGCCATTTCTTTACAGCACCTCATCAATGTGACAGCTGTCATTTTTCAACGTTTGCCCAAAATGTATTTTTGCATCCTGAAAGTTGTTTTTTTTTCAGTCCTTGTATAAAATCACCTTTAGGCCAGGAGTTGAACAGTTTATCTGCCCTTTTTCATGAGGCGGGGTCATAACAAGGCTATGTTGAAAATTTGGTATAAAAATATTAAAAACAAATTGTCAACACTTTTACCCCAAATACCTCAGCTGCAGCCCTATTGACTCTGGCCAGAGTTTGTTACATTTAGTGGCTACTGACGGACATAGTACCTTTCCAATTCAACTTGAGCTTTATTGTCTGAAACTCACTCTGACAACTGACATCAGAGAACTTAGTGCTTCCAGGTTTTCACAGTCACGATCAGCTATACACACATCACACAGATAATGTCCATATAGGAGTCCAAGATTACTTCATCAGGATACACGTAACCTCACTGAAGACACTGTAGCTCTCCAAGGGTGTAGACAGGCATACTCACTGTACACATTTGTATACAGGTTTGTTGAGTGTCTGTCCCAAACCATATTAATTTTTTGTTACCATTATCATTCTAATCTGTAGTATTTGAGTTAGTGTAGGCCACTGAGTAGTGTCTCTGTTTAAACTTTTATTGTTTAGGAGAGCGATACAGTATGTGTACATCAGGGCCAATTCACTAAGAAATGTGCAAGAGGTACATATAGGGGCATTCAGCTTCACACCCAAGGGTGTTCCATGAGGGGGCAGCATTCACATCCACTGGCCCTTGCCCAGCTCCCCTAAGTGGCCCCACCTCCCTGGCATGCAGGTCTGTGGGGGGGGGTAGACAGGTACAGAGTGGGGATTGAGGTGGGCAGTCAATCGCTGCCCAGGCAGGAACCCTCAGTGGATCCCTTATGCGCCTTTGTCACCATGTTGCTGGCCAACATGCAGTGCACCAACTGAGCTATGGAGGTTGTCCTCCCCATCCACCTGACCTCAGCCACCAGCAATACCCTGATGGCAGGGGCTGCATTGTTGGGGAGCCATTGCCCACTGACGTGCCCACCATGTCCTGAGGCAGCCTCCCAGGGGGCATGTAGCCAAACCAGGTGGGTTACAGATGCCACCCAGGTGAGGATCTGGAAATCCCCGTGCACAGCACTCTGGGGGGTTGTGCATGCCGCAGAGTGCTGGCTCACCCCCAGCCAGCCCACGTGTGGAGCTCCATGATTGGCCAGGGGATTGGGTGTGTAGGGGGGTTGCATCTGTTTGATGCATGTGGTGGAGGGGGTGCAGTGGGTGTGGGCAACTGTGCAGAGGTTACGCACCCAACATACACAGTGTGTAGCCACCCCAGCCATTCATGAATTGGCCCCTATCTGTTTAGAGGTTACAGGAGTCCTCTAACAACAGTCTGATTTGTCTGTAATTGGGGCAGAATCTGAAGAAGTTGTGTAAATTTTTTTTAATGGGGGGCAGCAGTTGGAGAATGTGCATACAAAATGGAAACTTCTGGCTATACCGCTGCAGACCTGTATAAGATAGGCAAGGCCTGTGTGATTACCATTCTCTTTTACATTACAATTTACCAGCCAACTCTTTTACGTAATGCTGCAACTGTACCTACAGAGGTAGTTACAGCCAGAACAAAAAGGGTTTTTCATTTTGTCCTCTGGATTTCTTTTTTTCTTATGACTGTCTGTTTAACATCTTTTAACACCTTTAGACCATTATCAAAGGGAAAAGAGAAAAAAAAAAACTTCTAAACAATTTACTCTTCATTTCAGCATCCTAGCTCACTACACTTTATACATGTCTCATTATCTTCTACAGAGTCTATGGGGAGGTTTCTTAGCATAGAAACCATATGTCCATGAGGGAAGAGTAAAACAATAAATTTGCTGGCTATGCCAAGCAGCCTTGAAAAAAGCAACCTGACCGGGGCTGGCGCATCCATTTAAAACAATTAACAAGAAGAATAAGAACAGCAGTACCAAAATAAAAATTAACGTCCTGTTCAGGGGTTGGATGCTTCATGTTAAACAGTTCACAAGCAGAATGGGAACAGCAGTACCAAAATAAAAATGAGCACCCTGTTCGGGGGTGGGGTGCTTCATGTTAAACAGCTCACAAGCAGAATGGGAACAGCAGTACCAAAATAAAAATTAGCAGTCTGTTAGGGGGTTGGGGGCTTCATGTGAAACAGTTCACAAGAAGAATGGGAATGGCAGATTATGGCCTCCTTAGTTATGGCTCTGCATCTAAGACAACATTGGATAAAGTGAATATTCTCTTAAATAAAATACTATGTTTTGTTATAAATGGGTAGAGACAGTAAAGCAATCAGATTGGCTGACAGACCTTGTCATCCATGCCTTATATTTTACTTATACCACAGTAAAAAACAAAAGCCAGCACCACTGATCCACTGACCCATCCTAGCAAGTCTTCCTTCATCCCTCCCAATCTTCAATGCTAAAGTCCCTTCGTAGCAGGAATATGTAAGCAGTTCAAATAGCTGCTCTCTTTCTCTCTGTCCCTCACTCCTTTTCAATCCACATAACACTCAGTTAATTGTTTCTGTTTCCCCCCCAGACCCACAGAACAGCACTCTGTAAAACTCACTCTTCCTGGCCTGTCCACGGCAGTGCAGTCCTCAACTAACTTGCTGGCAGTCTCTTGTGCTCTGTTGCGACTGCCAGAGAGTCAGGCCACTGGCACATTCTTGAGAAGAGGAACTGCAGATGGAAGCGTGCTGTCGACAAGACCACAAGGAAATGTCAGTCATGCCGGTGGCCTAGCAACCCGAACAGTTTATTTAAATGTTTGGGATCTTACAACACAAAACTTTGTCCATTATACTGTACCAGGAGCTTTACTAAAACAAAATTTGCTAAAAAGAACCTCAGAGCCCCTTCCCCAATCACAGCTGCATTTTTTTCCTTTTCCCCAAGTGGATTAAAACACAGTTTTTTATTGTGAGTGGAAAACTCAAATCAAGAAAGAATACGTAACGCATACACAGCTCCCCTAGTGGCAATTGTCAGACAGAGGGACTATCTGACATTGAAAAAAACATTTTTTAAAATACTTGAACATTTTTTAAAATTATTAAAAATTGTTAGCCTGTACCCATTTTATAAGTACAATAACACACTCTGGGGTGTGGTTTAGTCTGGATAAGTACACTTCTAGGGGCGGTAGGACACTTGGTCGCTACTCCCCTAGGCATGCCTTTATTCAGACTAAACCACATTGCATTGTGTGTTATTGCTCACTCACACAATTTTAAAAACTACCTATTACTATTAACTTCTAAATTTTGGACAGTTTTTGTCAGTGAGGTGGAGGCAAAACTATCAGTTGGCTTGTGTTTTGTTTAAAGCTTATTCCAACTGTTTGCCTTGGAATGCCAATTATATTTTTCCATTAGCCCAGCCTTCTGTGGGTACCCCATTTCTCAAGTGGAATACTCTTTCAAATACCATTATGGGTCACAGTCTCTACAGTACTTCCAAACCATTATCTCGTGGGTTATGTCCACCTGCTAGGTTGTAATGCACATGTGACTTGAAGCTGAAACCTGACCCTCTAGCCCCTGACTATCTCAGGTATCTTCAGTTCTCTCATGTGCATCATCCAGACTGCAGCAGTTGACTCTAGCTCCTGTTTTCAGCACCTTGTTATTCTAACTTTTCCTTAGGTAAGGAGAATTTTTACTCCTCAATAATCTTAACACAGTTACTAGTTTGGCTACTAGAAATCAGACATGTTTTTATTTCTTATTTTACCATTTTCCTGCTATTTTATTCTCTCTTTTTCTGTCCTCTCTGCTTTCCCTCTGAGGCTCCAGACCTGCTTTGTGGCATTGAATACTTTCTTCTTCTTTATTTTATATTTTTGCAGTTGTTTATCAGTTTAGCTAGTTTGGTTTGTCCTTATAAGCATCTGGCTTTCTATGTTCAAATTCCATGCTGAAATGGCCTACCTATCCCCCTGCATGCCTTCTTCCCTCCATAGCAAAGATGGCATCTACATGAGCAGTCCCGTAGCCCCTCATAGGTCAGATGTCTGGCACTTCTCATGAACTAGATGGGTATGGAGGTGCTATCACACTTGCTTCATGCTGAGAGATCAGGGGATATGATGCAGCATTACAGGCATATTTAAAAGACAATAGTTACAACAATCTTTCCTGCCAGTACCCTGATGATTGCTCCACCCTGATTGGTGGAGTAGTCCTGCTACAGCAGGTCCACTTTGGTGCTCATGGAAACTCTGCCATAACATCTCCTTACCTTTGTTTCTAATGCCACCATTGATGCTAGTAGTGCCAAGTATCCACAACCTTCTTCTTCTTCATCCTCAGCACATCTGTGCATGTGCATGTCCCTAACACATGACATCAGACACCGATTTCATCCACAGTGCTAGCAGGACCAGAAGTGATGTGGAACATCATTTCCACTCACCATCTTAGGCACAGCATCAATAGCAGGTTGCTGGTGGCCATGTTAAGGTCATGCATTTTGAGCAGCCATTATGATGATAATGCCTTACTAGCCTTGAGATAATGCTTCAGCAGCCACTCACCTTGCGATAATGCCTTAGCAGCCATACTGAGGTCATCCTACTTGGCAGCCATCTTATATTCTGATAAACATAGTGGCAGACATTTTGCAAAATGGACACAGATATCAGCCAACCTTGATAGGATCTGAGCTGCATCAACAAATACTGGTGGCAAAGTGTACTTGAATGTTCAGCCTGTAACCAATGCATGTACATGAATCTGAGATAATATCACAGCCACATGGTATTGTGGCATTTATTCAGTTACACAACGCCATAGATTTGAATATCTTTTATTATGACCTGCACAGTTAATGGGCTACATATTATATTTTCTATAATTTACTGAGCCATGATCCCATAATTAATAGTATCTGTTATGTTGTGGCACCCTAACAGGTCTCATCATGGGCAAAGTGAAAAAGTGCAAGAGCTGTAATGTCCCTCCTGTCTACTTAGCAGGACCCACTGTGTCCACTGTGCAACGCATATGGCTCTGATCCACCAGTCAGGCAACTAGTCTGGAAGAGGAACACATGGACAAGTCAGTTCCTATCACCTTCAACTCTGATGCTGTCTCCATAATTGCCCAGCACATGCAAGCACAACAAGACTTTATGCTCCATATGGTAGAGCGTATGGAGGCTATGGCTAAGGCTATGCAAAATCTTGATGCCCCACCATCAATGCCTGTCAACAGCAGCAGTCAGCTGGCTCCATCTCTACCTGTACCATCTAACCCTCCAAATAACCCCAATGAAGGCAACTCTGAAAGAAGTGACAAAGGTATTGATTCGGACCATGAAGAATTTGTGGAAGAAGATCCACAATCCATAATGGCCAAACTCTGCTCTCACAGTGCAGTACCACCTCTGGTCAGGTGTATAAAAGGCACAGTTGGCCTTGATCCATCACCACCTCTCATGGAATGAAATCTCATCCTAATACTCCAACCTAAGCCCAAGGCAAATTACATTGTCTCAGTATGCAAGGTAATAGAGGATGTCATCATTAAGGAGTGGGATGCCAGAGAACCAGCCCAGATACCAGAACTAAGGTCATGGGACAGAATGTACCCCATCCAAGAAGATTAGTTAAAGCTCTGATGCACTGCCCCCATAATGGATCCTCAGGCTACCTCTCTCAGCAGGAAAACTGTCCTGCCAGCTGAAGGCTCAACCCGTTAAAGGACCCATGGATAAAAAGATGGACAATCTGCTTAGGAAAACCTTTGAACTAGGGGGGCCTTGCAGCTAGGGCAGCAATCACTAGCTATTTATGCCATGAGAGTGCAAATGATGTACCTGGAAGACCTTATCAAATCTCTAGAGCCAAATCATCACAAGCTGAGCTGGCACAACAATCTATTCAGGCAGCTAAATATCTGGCAGACATGGCTGTGTATTCCTTGAACATTATCTCCAGAACTGCTGTTGTGGCCATTAGGGCAAAAAAGGCACTATGGCTGAAGCTCTGGGAAGAGGATAACCACTTGAAACAACTAGTACAAAGTTACTGTTCAAAGGTAGAAAACTATTTGGTGAAGGCTTGGGAACAATTCCTCAAGGTTAAGGAAAAGGGCAAGAACCTGGGCACGGAGAGGTAACAATGCTCTAGTTATCTCCCATCCTCTAGAAACAGAAACTTTTGGAGGACCAGAAATGGGTTTCATGACTGTAAGCAACAGTACAGGAACTACAAATGACCATTATTCAACCAGGGCAATGGCAGATTCAGGAACAGGGGCAGTTCAGGTCATGGCCTATTCAACACCAACAGCTTTAGGGGTAACAGACAGCCACCACAATGACTATAATCAGTGTTATCCCCTAGGAACCACACCACTCCAATACAGAGATGTCTACAACTGTTTGCAAGACAATGGGAATTGTCAACACATGACAAATGAGTACTAGAAGAAGTAGATCAAAGGATTTGCCATAAAATTCATGGACAAGCCAGCCACAAACAGGCTCATAATCTCCCATAGTCTCATAGAAGAAGGCCACACCAGTATGAATTCAAATCATTCTCAGACAACTAGTGGAAAACAAGGCCATCACCCCAGTGGCAACTTACTAAGAAGGATAAGGAGTATATTAGATCGTCTTTATGATCCCAAAAAGACAGGAGAATTATGACCCATACTAGACTTAACATTCTTAAACAAATTCATACAAAGAAATTCAAAATGGAGACCATCAGATCAACTCAGAAAGCAATACAAAAGGAGGATTACCTAACATCCATTGATATTAAGGATGCATACCTCCCACATTTCCATCCACTCATCCAGTTATCAGTATCTCCAGTTCTCCATTTTGGGACATTGCAAACTGATATTTTGTGCCTCCAGGAAACCCATTTGGTTGGCAAGGAGGGTAGTCACATGGCCACAAACTGGGGAGAGTGAATGATTTGGGTCCTACATCACCTCCAGAGCCTGAGGGGTGGCCATTTGGGTCAGATCCCCATTCCCAGGTTTCATCAAATGAGTAAGTACAAGAGGAGAGATATGTCTTGCTACAGCTGCAGTTGAACACTGGACAGAGGTGACCAATTGGCTCCCTATATGGTCCTAATGTAGACATGCTAGACTTCTTCCACCCTTGGTTCTGGAGATGGTCATCATCTTTGAGGGTACTTAATCTCACAGATACTTATTTGCCGCCCCCGGCACTCAGTCCAGCATGGGGCTATGGCTGTCAAGGACCATGTACCAGCATTAGTTAATTTCTCGGGTATGGGCTCCCCAGCAGCTAAAAAAGCATGGCAACTTGACCCTACATTTTTGAAAAAGGAAGACTTTCGTAGTTGCTAAAAAACTCAAGTAAGTGAATACCTCATCAATAACCCTTACAACTACTGCTTCCATGAGGTGGGAAGTCCTGAAAGCAGTTCTGAGAGGGCCCATCATTTCATTTGCCTGTCATAAAAAGAAGACTGAGGACCAACAAATATCTGAACTAAAGAAAAAAATAAGTGAGGCTGAAAAAGCTCATATGGAGCAGCCCTTGGCTGGGGGATATCAACCACGTCAGTGCTTAAAATGAGAATACAACTTGGCACACAGTACAAAAATAAAGAGGGCATTGCTCCTTACTCAGGCAGGGAATTATCTTGAAAGAAACTCTGGAAGGAAGTGACTATCCTGGCAATTACAGAACAGAGAAGGAACACAAAACATAGCCCAAATCAAATTAAGTGACGGTACCATAAAATATGGAGATATGAAATTGGGGAATGCTTCAAAAACATTTGTAAAACCTTGTTTCAATGTGTGGTGTATAGTGTAATGCCTGTGTATACTTATGAACTTTGAAGATATGAGCTTTTCATTTGACTTTTCTCTATTCCCACCCTTGGTAGGAATGCTGGGTAGGTACAGGAATAGACACCCAATGTCAAGGGTGAGAGAAGAGTGCCGGAGGTGGAAGAGGCCAGGAAGGATGGTGGGTGATTTTGAAATGCTCCAAGAGGAGCAAACAGAAGTAGCTAAGTTACATAGGGGATGTAGAAGGAGCAATTCCCCCCAATTGAACCATAAGCTTTTAGCCCTCCCATTCAATGTGTGGTGCATAGCGTAGTGCTTGTGTACACTTATGAACTTTGAAGATATGAGCTTTTAATTTGGTTTTTCTCTATCCCACCCTTGGCAGGAATGCTGGGTAGGTGAAGAAATAGAGGCACAGAAGGATTGTTAATGGTTCGGTTACCTCCTCCAACTCCAGAGAGTGTGACCAGTAGCATGCAGGAGAGGAAAAAGAAACTGCAGAGGAAACCTCTGAGGATCCATGGCTGCTGACCAGCCCATCCTCCAGGCAACCTATAAGGACATAATCCTAAATGATGTGGACTGTGTTTTGTGTCTGGTTAGGTCAATGAATTGAATCTTTGATGTGTAAGTAGGAAGGTAGATTTTGGAAGATGAAGGAGAATCTGAGTTGGGTGGATGTTCAGATGAAGGAAGATGGGTGGTTAGATGAAGTCCAAGATTTCTGTGGTGGTATTCAAGTGCTGGAAGCCTGAAGTGAGGATGGTGTAAGGTAGGTGAGTCATATCCTGAATCTTTGATGATGAGAGTAGGAGGGTTGATTCTGGAAGATGAAGGAGAATTCAAGTCGGAAGGATGTCCAGATGAAGGAAGATGGTGATTAAATGATGTCCAGGATGTCTTTATGGTATCTAGTATCAAGGTCTTTGAGGTATACATATGATTAGATAGATTTGAGCGTATGGATAAGCATGAGTTTTATATCTGGTGCTGGTGGTCAGTACTTGAATATAGTGATATGAGGGGTTTGTAGTCGATGGGTAGTGATTATGGGAAAGTAATAGAGCATTGGAGCAGCTGAAGTTTTATGATGGAAGCCAGGTCAAGGAATGTTGGTAGATTGGAAAGTCTTGATTAGATGCCGGAAATGTATTTAATTAAGGTAGTGCTGGAGCACTGGAGTCGATTGACGTAATAGTGGAGGATTGAGAGGTGGATGGTGGAACTGGAATTCCACTGATGACATGAGTAATAGATGGAAAAGACATGGTGGGATGGCAGAATGGTTACTGAAAGCCTGAAGTGAGGATGGATCCAAGGAGCACAATCGATGGTTGGTTGAGCACTAGACGGTGGCAGATTGGAGGCCCCAAAAAGGAAGACAGAAGAAGGAAGTCCAGAAGGCAGTTTAAATCCAGGCCAAAAGCATAGAATCCAATCCAATGGTGAGGGTGGGGCCAACACTGAGTGGATCCAAAGCAGGTACAGGATGGACGGAAGGTAGGAACAAAATATGAAATACAGGGAACAGACTCCCATCGCTGGCGGGCGTGAAGGCCAGCCATTGCTCTATGCCTCCCAGGCAGAGCTAGAGATGGAGCAGCAGGAGAACAGCAGACAAACCATGATGGGAAGGAATGATGGAAGATGGAGGAGTGGTACTCCCAACCCTGGTAGACAGGACTAGCTCACATTCACTCGAAACTGCAAGGTAGAGCTAGGGATGGAGCTGCAGGAGAATGATGAACAAACCACAATGGTAGACAAACCATGAGTGGAAGAGAGGATGGAAAATAGAGGAGCAGGACTTCCAGCCATGGCAGGCAGGACAAGCCCACCTTTGCTCGATACCACCAGGTAGAGCTAGGGACAAAGTTGCAGGTAGAAGGCAGACATACCATGATGTGAAGCAAGGATGGAAAAATGGAGCAGTGAGGACATAATGAAAGAATGAACAAAGAAACTTGTCCCCAGAGTCCTTGATGACATGTGCTTGAAGGTCAGTCCATGAAGCCAAAGGAGAAATACAAGATGTCCCCAGAGTCCTTGATGACATGTGCTGGAAGGTCAATCCTAAAAGCTGAAGGAGAAATCCAAGGTGGAGGTAAGGCCAGATAATGGAAGATAGACTGGGTGGGAATGAAGTCCAGGAAGTCTGATGTGGTAATCAGTAGTACGGTAGCGGAGGTATGCAAATGATGATATAGAGTCAAAGAGTGGAAGAGCATGAGTCTCGTAACAGGGATGCTGGACATCAGGTCTTGAAAAGTCGTTCCTTGATGATGGCTGATGGATCCTGAAGAAGGGGAGAAGAAAGGGATAATGAGTTCCATTGATCAGATCAGGCAGTTTGCAACATTGGCAAAGTTCTCAAAGCTGAGTAAGGTGATGGGATGGAGGACAGGCAGGATGCATGAATTAGAGAAGGCAGAAGAACTGGAGGAATCCCTGACATCCAAGGAAGAGTGAACTAGTTCAAGTTCAGTACTTCCACTATGAATCAATATGGAGGAATCCCAGAGGCAGTACGAGAGAAAATCAGGTAACGGAGCTGCCAAGATGAGTGAGGATGGAGCAGGTGAAGGAGAAGGAACGGAGTACCAGATGGAATGGCAGACTCTTTGCATAGGAATGCTTTGAGGTTAGATGATGAAGTAATAATAGCAGTACGTGGTTTAGGTAATCAAAAATCAGTAAGGAGTAAGACAGCAAGCGAGGCAGACATCACACAGCATAGCATGAGAAGCTCAATAGAAGGAGCCATAGCAGACTGTGAGGCATTTGATACATATGTAATTAAGGTCAAGCAAAATGCAATAAGGCGTAGAAAGTGAAGGAATCAGGACCAGTCTTCAGACCAATGAAGCAACAGGGATCTGCTGTCTGAATGTCACAAGTGACTGAACGGAATGATTGTATAGACTGATGAACGTCTGACGAGGTGAGACTGTGGAGGTAAAGAGGATCTGGTATGATGTAGGCAAGTGAGAGTTACCATTGCAAATGGCAGATGCTAGAATGGATAAAAGTGCAGATATATGGTGACTACTGGAATTTGCATGATCTAGAGGCAGGTGTTAGGTGAGCATGGTGTATCCTGAAGATGAGAAAAAGTCATGAAGCATAATGCTGGTCAGAGGCCAGTAAATGGTGAGTCCAGATTAGGTGAGGAGAACAGGATAGTTATGCATTGGAGAGGCATGACACCCAATTACAATAGGGTAGAGTGGATCTCCGAAAAAGCCGCAGGTTATGGTATCCCAGGATGGAAGCAAGATTGAGTTTCTGGTACAGATGAGGAGGTTCAAAGATGGCATGGTTAAGGCTAATCTTGAGGAGAAGATCAGGATGAAGAAGCTTCCATGAATCCGAATCCAGTGACATTTCTGAGAAAGGAGTCTGTGGAGGAGGTGGTGGTAAAGTAAGACCCTCCACATGATTCAATTCTGAAAGGATGGTCAAGCTTGACTCAAGCATGAGGTGGTAGCAATCAATGGCAGAGAAAGGGGCTTCCAAACAGTCTGCTGAGTCCAGAGTGGATGGAAAGTCATGTCCTCTGAGGCCTGTCTTCCAGCCAGAGAGGACAAAGAATCCATTAAGACAAAGGGAAATCCAGTCACAGGAACATTCACATGATAGAAGATAGGATGATTGAACAATGTCCACTGCGAAGAAGAGTATGGTGAGGTGACTTGAGGATGAGGTCTTTTATGTAGAGCAGGTGAGTCTTAGAGCTGGTCAAGGAGGAAGAGCTGGAAGATGCTGTGAAAGCATGGATTGGAGAAGAAAGAAGAGGAGGAGTAAATAATAATATAATAATATATAATAATATAATAATAATAATAATAAAATTAATTTCGTTAAGCGCCTTTCAAATTTTCAAGGCGCTGTACATAAAAACATGAAAACACCAGCATAATCAATACATACAGTAAAACAACACAGCAAATATTACAAGATTAAAATAACCAATTACAACATAACAGGAAATGCCTTATCCCAAAAAAGGACTTTAAGGCCATTTTAAAACTTTCCACCGTCGTACTGTCTCGGAGCTGATGGGGCAGAGAATTCCAGAGGGTAGGAGCCACAAAACCAAAGGCATGGGCTCCAGAGGACTTCAAATTTACCCTCAGAATCTCCAACAACCCCTCGTCTGCCAAGCGGAGCTGTCTCAGAGGGTGTAGGCACCAGAAGCTCTTTCAAGTAGTCAGGACCAAGACCGTGTAGGACTTTGTAGGTCAAAAGACCCACTTTAAAGGTGATCCACCACTGTATTGGCAGCCAGTGCAGAGTGCACAGCACCGGGGTAATATGAGACCTTCTTGAAGCCCCAGTCAACAAATGTGCTGCTGCATTCTGCACTAGCTGCAAGTGGCGGATATCAACTCCAGCAAGTCCTAGGTAAGGGGAGTTACAGAAATCAAGACGAGATGTCATGAAGGCATGGACCAAAACTGGCAAGTCACAAGGTGGAACAGGCAGATCCCTCTGGAGCAGGAGGCAGTGCAGAGGTACTGCAGATAGATGGACAGAGAACTACAAAGTGGAACACATGAGGTGGCTGGGAGAGCCAGCGGCTGCCTGTTAGGCAGAGGCAAACAGTATGATACCCTGTGATGATGGACTGACACAATGGACTGATACAAGTGGCCAATGAGACTAATGGATAGGAATGCATAATATGATGGAGCGAGAGGAGCAGAGCCGGCTAAGGCAAGTCAACCAATTCCACAATGGAAGCCAGGATAATGGTGCCATGGAAGGTAGGGAGTAGAGCCGGGAGAGGCTGCAAAGCCAGTAAGCAGCAAGAGACAGGGAGGCAAGAAACTGAGGCAAGGAGGTATAGTAAATGATTGATGAGGGGAAGCAGTGATTGCTAGGGTTGCAAAAGAAATGGAGAATTGATATGGGTGGCATGAATGCCAGAAACTCCTGTAAGGCATAGTCAAGGTAAATGAGTATGGAGCAGTTACAACATGAAGCAAATGCAGGCAGCGGAGGAAGCTGGGGGGAGAAAATCCAGGGCATAAGAAGGGGAGCACAGCATGGGGTAAGGAGGCAAGGCACCATTGAGTGAGGCAGAAGGCAAGGACTATCAGGATTCAGGGAAGCCATTTTTTTTTTGTATCCATTTGTCATCTGTAGTTCCCTGAAGATGCACACAAACAACAAGAGAGTTGTCAAGACCAAGCAAGGAGATAACACAGGTAGTTATAACACAATATCAAGGGGTAGGCAGGCAAACACACCGTACACAGCCGGGTACAAGCTTTCTAGGACCTGACGCAAACCACTTGCCTTAACACTTCCAGCATAATTCGTAGCTGGAGTAACTGAATGACTGAAGACTACTGAGCAGGTTCTGTAGCTGCTTAAATCTCAGTCATACAGGACAAACTGTAGATATGGGGACAGCCCAAGGAAATATAAAATGAGGAATCTGACAATAATCGGACTCGAGGTTTATTGGGGGAAGCAGTTGGAGTGAGTGCATACAGCTTCCGAATAGGGGCAGCAGTTGGATGGAAAGTGTATGAAAATGGAAGCTG
Source organism: Neoceratodus forsteri (assembly GCA_016271365.2). Lineage (NCBI taxonomy): Eukaryota > Metazoa > Chordata > Ceratodontiformes > Ceratodontidae > Neoceratodus > Neoceratodus forsteri. The sequence continues at coordinate 1,405,938,563 of CM028130.1, read as the reverse complement.
CTGGCAACACCACTGCATGTATATGAAATATGGAGAAGGCCAGAGCAGCGTAAAGTAGAGGAAAACATCAAGCTCTGGATGTCCCTATCACTGAATGAGCAGACTGAATCTGAGTTCCAGAGTCAGAGAGAGACCAAAGTACTGGTGGACTGCAGAAAACAGAGCCACCATAAGCCTCTGCCATAGGAACTGCAGAGGAACAGGAAGAGAAGAGACGAGAAAAGGAAAAGAAAATCCTGGCATCAGGCAAGTCATCCCGATTGAGGTACTGCATCGGACATAAAATGCTGGTACAGCCAACAAAAAGTCCCCAGAAGGCCGAGTGCTTTGCGGGTAAGTGGAGCATCCCCAACTTAGAGATGAAGCAGTACAAGTAGCGCTTAGAAGTGAGCTTATGAAAAAGTACGTTCCCACAGCTCACAGAGGTGAAGTATCTGGGAGCAAGACAAGGAGGCAAGCATGGCATCAATGGTCCAGTGAAGGTGAGAGGGAATGAATAATCAGAGCAGCATGGGCAGAGGAGTGTGTGGCAAATCCAGAACCATTGAGGCAGCTCTGAGAACTACAAAAGCTAAGAGGGCAACAGACGAAAGCCAAAAACACAGACAAGGAGGCAGGTTAGGGAAGGAGTGAGAGGAACAACAGAGAACCACAGATGGAGGCAGGAGCAGGAAGTGAAGAAATGGACAGGGAAGGGAGGGAAAAGAAGACAACATACAGGAGCAAATAATGGAGTGGGTACAGAATGAATGCGGGGGGAACAGAGTGAAGAACCAGGAATGAGCAAAGGGTTACAGAGAGGGCCCCGAGATGAGTTCAGCTACAAACCTAATTTCAAAATGCTCCAAGCAGAGCAAATGGAAGTAGTTAAGTGAAGTAGGGGATGCGGGAGGAGCTAATCCCACCCCCATTGAACCACATGCTTTTAGCCCTCCCAGTAAAGTATGTCTGAAGCTTTCCCCGCAGCAACACAAGTAGATGCCTTTTTTGGCTAAGGCCCCAATAAAATCCATTCAGCCAGAATGCAAAATATACCTAGATCAACCTTTACAAATGGACAAAGGACAGAAAGTTATATCTCATCTTAAAGAGCTACTGGTGCTTCATAGAAAACTTAAAAAAAACAAAATAATTAGGTACAATTCTGCTTGCGTTCCATATATATTCTATATATTTCTCCTCCCCCTTATTTATTACTGAGGAAATTTGCATGAATACATGATCTTTAGCCCTTAGAGTTTCTTTAGAGTTCATTTGCCTCTGTAACTTACTCCTTACTTCATGTCATAATCCTCTGTTGTGATATCACAATCTGTTGCCATGGAAGTAACTGTGATGTCACAAGCAGTGCATTATGATCTCTAGTAGGGAGAAGCAATAGGAATAGATGAACTCTTCAGGAGCAAAGATCCTGTTTTCACGCAAATGACCACAGTAATGAATAATGGTGAGGAGGAATACAGAAGTAATGTGAAATACAAGCTTGACTGTGCTTAAATATTAAATTTGGTTAACGTTCTTCTGAAGGTGTCAGCTGCGTTTTAAAGGGAGAAAAGCCCCAGGGCTGGATAGCTTTCCCACAGACATTTTTAAAATATTCCAGCAGTGTTTGCAAGCTCCATTGCATGACATGATCCAGGAGTGTGGTTTAACATGGGTACAGGGTTGCAGTCAAGCCACACAAAGGCAAGAGTCTTGGATTTCAGGAGGGCGGACTTTGGTAGGATGGGGCTAGATATCAAAGAATCCCTGGCAAGGAGCGATGCAAAATGGGGGGTGAGGAGCAGTGGGAACACCTAAAAGGAGCCATAGTGGGGGTGACAAACTAGTGCATTAGGCCTAGAAACAAAGGCAAGAGAATGAACAAACCACTATAGTTCTCTAAAGTTGCAGCAGAGAAAGTAAGAGCCAAAAGGAGAGCTATCAGAAAATACAAGGAGACACAGAAGGAAGAGGATAGGTTGGTGTACCTAAATTGTCTGAGAGAAGCAGGGAAAGCTGTTAGGAGCACAAAGGCACAAACAGAGGAAGATTAGCACAAACAGTGAAGAAAGAAGACAGAACATTCTATAGGTACATTAGCGACAGAAAGAAGACATGGGGTGGGATTGTAAGGCTCAGAGGGGGGAGGAAGTGAAGTGTGTGGAGGGAGACCTGGAAAAGGCATTAATACTGAATAAATACTTCTGCTCAGTTTTTACTGAAGAAGGGAAGGGACAGGGACCACAGTTAGGCACAGATACATGGGAGGGGTGGAAGGAGGTGAACACCAGTCCATTTACAGAAGACAGAATGCCAGAGGAGCTCACAAAACTATGGGTGGACAACACTATAGAGTCAGATGGCATACATCCAAGAATGCCAAAGGAACTGTGAATGGAGCTAATAGCACCACTGGCAGCCATGTTCAGTGAGTCGCTCAATACTGAAGTAATTCCAGAGGACTAGAGGAGGGCACATGTAGTCCCTCTTCACAAAAATGGAACCAGGGAGGAGGCAGGAAACTATAGGCCAGTCAGCCTCACTTCAATAGTGGGTAAGATTATGGAGGCACTGCAAAAGGAAATTATTGTGGAACACCTAGAATCCAGTGGAGCACAGGATCCAAGGCAGGATGGATTCACAGCAGGAAGGTCATATCAAACAAATCTGATCGATTCTTTTGACTGGGTGATGAAGGAGGTAGATCAGGGGGAGTGGTAGATGTCGTCTACCTCAATTTCAGCAAGGTCTTTGACACTGTTCCACATAAAAGACTGGTATGTAAGTTGGGAATCCTGAGCATGGGCAACAAGGTGGTGAGCTGGGTTAGAAACTGGTTGGGGGATAGGAAGCAGAGGGGGAGTGGTGGTAAATGGGATCCAATCCAAGGAAAAAAGAGTGACCAGTGAGGTACCCCAAGGATCAATCATGGGGCCAGTCCTTTTTAATGTCTTTATTAGTGACATTGCAGAAGGGCTTTAAGGGATGGTTTGCCTGTTTGCAGATGACATCAAGATCTACAACAGGGTAGACACTCCGGATGGGGTGGAAAAAATGAGAAGGGTCCTAGAAAAGCTGGAAAAATTGTTTGAAGTGTGGCAACTGAAGTTCAACATAAAGAAATGCAAAATCATGCACCTGGGGTGCAGTAGCCCTGTGGAGAGCTACATGATGGGGGAATATGGCCTTTAAGATTTGGGAAATGGAAGATGTCCTAGCTCATAAGGGAATTAGACTATTACCCCCTCAGAAGGTTCCCATTTTGTCTGACAGGGAAGATAGTGAAATCTTGGATAACATAGGCCCTGATAAAAATGAGAAGGTGAAGGAAACTGGCTGACAGAGACCATCAAAATAATTTCATCCTTCACTACAAATCAAGAAACAAACTGGAAAAACAAAATGTTATCTTTATTTGGCTGGGAAATTATTAAGGGTCAATCAGCAGGCAATTTAAAAAAAGGCATTACACATTTTCTGTCTATTGCACTTAAATTGAACATATCCCTTTCAATTATAAAATATATAAAAATCAATAAGGGCTATACCAATACCCCCAGATAGACCTGATCTTTTGGTCAAGCAAATGGTCTACTCTTGTTTTAAAGGCAGCTTCATTACTTGATGAATATGGATTATATATTTTCCACTAACATCTTTCAGCCACCCCTTATTTTCCCTAAAGTCTGTTTGCATCTGTAAACATTTAATTTCTTTTTCATTTTCACCATGAGTCTCCATCTCTGTCTCCTTCCCCCACATTTGTCACCTTTCAGCCTTCTTACTAGGCCCTGTTAATTAGTCCCCACCTGGGGACTTCTCTAGCTCTTTTACTCCTATTATGCTTTTTCCTTCCCATCATCACCTTTTTGTTTCACAGATTCTCTCATAATCTTGTCATTTATCACTTCTTCTCCCTGATCCTCCCCTTTTTTCTTTCCACAAGAATATATATATATAATATATATATAATATATATATATATATATATATATTTTACCTCCCTTCTACACTAACTTTGTTTTTTCTCTTTTAGATATTTCCTGAAGAAGACCTAAGGTCAAAATGTAGATTTTTAACTCAAGTTTCTATTTTCAGCATGCATTTAATATAACCATTTTATTTTGTTTTTAGACCACATGCTCACGCAGCGCCTTGTTTTTGTTTTTACGTGGATTATATATTGTTGATTACCAAATATTTGAGACACAAAAATCAAAACCAATTAACCAATCAGAAAAAACATAGATTCTATCAGATCACATAGATAACAATTGTTATGAGGTCTTGCAAAATCCAAGTGTAGCTTGACCAAATCAAACAAATGAAAAAGTAATTAATAGTAATTCATGATAGCTAAAAATCCTAACATGGAATATTAAGGGTATTGCTAACAAACTGGCTGATAACGACACAGTATAATTCTTAGAAGAATCTGATATAATATGCTTACAAGAAACCTGGTGGAATAATCCTTTTTCCACTTTAACTCCAGGTTTCACAGGACTTTCTATTCCTGCTTCTAAGAAACAAAAATATGGTAGAGCTAAAGAAGGATTGATAACATACATTAATATGTCATTAGATCTCAAAATCAATAAAATAAAAACACAAACCAGAACAATATTACCTATTAAATTATCATACAACAATACTCATTTATTGAAGATAAATATTTACATCCCTTCAGGTGATAAAAATATCACCTAGAAAGATTTTTGGGAAGGATTTAAATAATTCTTAGAAAGAGAAATTGCCAGTGATGAACCATTACCTATTATTATATTAGGATATTTCAGTGCTAGACTAGAGGATATTAAGGCATCAGATAATGAGCAAAAAGAGATAACTTTGTTAAATCTTACTCTATCTTATAACAGAAAATCATTAGATAAAAAACAAACCAGGTAAAACACTTTCTGTTATTATGGATTCTTTAAATTCTACTTTGTTAAATGGCAGATCTAGAAGTGATCAAATTGGATCCTTTACTTTCCTAGGCCCAACAGGTTCATCTATTTTAGATTTAGTATGGTCTAATATACCGGTAATTAGCCTATTTTTTGATCTCAAAATTATTTCACGTCCAGAATCCTCACATCTTCCCATTTTAACTACCTGGATTTTTAAGTAATTAAAGGTTGCAACAGCTCCCCTTTTATTACCAAACAGTGAGGTAATAAATTGTAAAAGAATATGTTGGAACCACATCTCTATAACCAAATTTATTGATGTCTTGGAGTCTCACTATGTTTCTAATTTGAAAAAAAAATAATTTAAACTAAAGAACTGGTTCAGTTACCAAGACTCTGGGATGATCTGATTAGATATTTAGGACCATTATTTCTTCAAATCTCCCTGGTACAAAAAAAAAACAAAAACAGGGGGAACACTTGGTTTAACAATTCATGTAAAATAGCAAAAAGAAACATGAACAAAATATTTTGTCTTTCAAAGAAACCACAGGCAGTAATAACTAATTGAACAATAAATAAACCTAAGAAACAGTATAAAGTGACATTGGAAGTAGAAAAGAAAAAGTGGCAAATAAAAATGTGGCAAAAATTAAGAAAGACAGTTCTTTCTAAAGATACTAGAACATTTTGGATATTAGTAAGACAAGGTTTTAAAGAATATGCTGCAAATATAAAAATGACTATTAGTCCTTCAGTATAGATAAATCTTTTCTCAAAATTGTATTTCTCTCCAACAGAAATAGCTTTTGATAAAAACACCAGCTTTTCTAAGATTTATTATCCAAAACTCCTGCATATTCAAACAGAGGAAATAATATTAGCCATAAGTAAAATTTCTTTAAACAAAGCTCCTGGCCCAGAAAAAATATTAGCAGATGTATTTAAAACATTTAGTGATTGGTGGATACATATACTTTATACAATCTTTAATTATTGCCTACAAAGGGAATTTTTCCCAGAAAGTTGGCTAGGCAGTATAATTTACCCACTTTATAAAAAATGTGATAGCAATAATTATTTTAATGTACAGACCGATTAGCTTAATAGATTCTACCCAGAAATTATTTACCAGAATCATACTAAGATTCAAACTTGGACTGAAGAAAATAACATCTTGGATGAATTACAAAATGGTTTCAGACCTCACCGATCTGCAATAGAACATGGCTATGTCCTAAAACATTTCATATGGAAATACACAGAAGTTAAAAAGAGCAAAATTCTACTATTGCTTTATAGACTTAAAACCAGCTTTCAATTCTATAAGCAGGACTCTACTGTGGAAAACCTTGTCTGACTATAAAATTGATCTCACATTATTGGATATTATAATAAGATTACATACAGATACTTGGCTCCAGGTCCATTACTCTCAATCTGATGCTTTAGCATCCAAAACTGCAACAAATTTAGGAGTCCGACAAGGCTGTCTGTTAGCACCAATTATTTTCAATTTCTATATAAATCCTATTCTTGAATCCCTAAACAATGATGACTTTCATTCATCTAAAATACTCAATAAATCCATAACTTGTTTGGCCTAAGCAGATGATCTCATTTTAATGTCTTTGTCCCACCCTGGTCTACAAAGTAAATTAAATCATTTTGCAGAACTATGTAAAAACTACAAATTAAAAATAAATATTGGAAAAACAAATTTAGTAATATTTGGCAATAAAAAAACTATCTCAACCCTCTGTCTTTATTGATAAATCTAAAATCTCAACAGTTAAATATTATGACTATCTATGAATAAGATTTTCAAATAATTCAAAATGGTCATTACATTTAAACTTGATGATTCAAAAGTTATCAGCATCTCTTAATGCCTTTAAATGTTTTAGTGCCAAACTGGGATACGGCTCCATACTTGGCCTTCTTAAAGTTATTAATGCTAAAATTACCACTAGCATATTATATGCAGTAGAACTTTGGGCTAATGGCGTTGTTTTATTGCTATTAGAAAAAATCTTGACTAAAATGTATAGGTGTGTCCTAAGGGTCAATCAAGCATGCCGGAGGAAATTGTAAGAATTGAGCTAGGCCAATATTCTTTAACAACGCTGGTCCATGAAGTAACTATATTATTTACACAAACTTTTTCATCTAAGTGAAACTCGTCTTCTGAGGCAATGCCTCGAAGAGGAAATAGATTATCAAACTGACAATAATCATAATCAAGAAATTGTTATTTCAGAATGGCTTAGGACACCTTTTATATGAAATCTATATTGTTCCTCCTGAAATCATATCAACTCAGGTCAAGTCACGGTTTAGAGATACAGATATTGCAAATAACAGAAAGAAAGTCAATTCACTTAAAAACTATCAATGGTATAAAAGTCTGAAAATTTATCATCACCTAGAACCATATTTATTATTATTATCCAATCCAGAAGATAGAAGAATTTTGTCCAAATTCAGAATAGAATTATTTAAATCAAATTACATATATTGCTTACAAAGAAGACCTGGTTTTGAAACAAAATTTGTTTGTGATTGTAACTTGGGCCTGAAAGACAATCCTAAACAAATAGTTCTTCACTGCCCAAAGTATGAACTCAAAAGAAAATTTTGGTTGGCACCAATTTTGGCACCCCTCAGTCTCCCTTCTGATGAATTAATTTTCTTTTTACTTCAAAAAATACTAAGATACTGAGTCATGTTTCAAATTTTTTGAAGTCATTGAAATTGTAAAACTATTTGTTTATACAGTATTATTGCACATGTATGTAATATTGTATGTAAAAACATTTCAGGAATGTATAATGTCTAAGGTTGATGATGTTTTTAGATAATTTTATATGTTTTAAACTTTTGTAACGACTTATGTCAAACAAACAAACATTTACCTCTCTACAGGATGGGGGAGGAGTTGCTGACAGTCACCAGGGAGGAAAGGGATTTGGGGATTATCTTCTCAGATGACCTAAAGGTGGCTAAGCAGAGTATGAAGGCTGTAGGGAGGGCCAGTGGCATATTGGAGTGCATAGGAAGGGGTATCACCAGCAGAAGGAGGGAAGTGGTGATACCACTATACAAAACACTGGTGAGGCCTCATCTGGAGTACTGTATGCAGTTCTGGAGGCTGCATCTTTAAAAGGATGTAGACAGGGTGAAGACATTTCAGAGAAGGGTGACTAAGATGGTGCAGGGCTTGTATCAGAAGACTTATGAGGACAGATTAAAATACCTCAATACAGTAGCAGCCACAGACACTGCCAGCTATTTCCCAAAATTTCTGTGATATTTCCAGAAATATCTCATGCTTTCTCCATTTCCACAGTAGGGGCAGCAGAGAGAAACTATTTAGAAATGTTGCAAAATATCTGGAAATAGCTGGCAATGTCTGTGACTACTACTGTATGTATACACTGGACGAGAGATGGAAATGGGGAGATATGATAGAAGCCTTCAAGCACCTTAAGGACATAAACAAGGTGCAAGTGGAAGACAACTACAGGAGAGGTACCAGAACAAGGGGGCACGATATGAGATTGGAGGGAGGGAAGATAAGGGGTAATGTGAGGAAGTTCTTTTTCACAAAATGGGTGGTGGATGCATGGACTAGCCTGCCCCAGGAGGTGGTAGGAGTGAGCACAGTGGCAGGATTCAGACATGCATGGGACAGGCTTAAGGGAACTCTAGAGGTGGGAAGGAGAAGATAAAGCTGATGACCAAGTAGGGTTAGCAGCCACTGATACAGATAGGATATACAGACAGACTGGATGGACCTAGCAGTCCTTATCTGCCATCATCTTCTATATTTCTAAGACTGTCTGCAAATGGGTGTTATGTCCCCATCCATACAGTCAGTCCCCATCACCGTACTGCCCAAACAGGATAAGGATCCCCATCTGTGTGCATCTTACAGCAAATCTCCCTTCTCACAGTTGACTACAAAATAGTGGCCCGAGTCACTGCAAATAGGTTAAAAATGTTTTTATCTGATGTTATTCAGGAGGACAAGGCAGGATTTGTTAAAAGACAGCAAGGAAAATTAAATGTCAGGTGAACTCTTAATACAGTTTAAAATGGTCTGGGAGATCGGCCAAGGAGAGTTCTGGGATCCTTGCCTTCGATGCTGAAAAGGCCTTGGATTGCATGGAGTGTGGTTATATGTTCAAAGCCCTAAAGAGATTCAGATTGGGGGACAACATAATCAGGCAGATAAGAACCTTGTGTAATAAACCAACAACCACAATTTTGGTTAATGGCATTTAGACAAAACCTTTCCATCTGTCTAGGGTACCAGCCAGGGATTGTCCCCATCTCCCCTTTTATATGTATTATCACTAGAACCCTTAGCAGTGGCTATTAGGCATGATGCTCAAATTGTGGGGCTTCCAGCTGGGGGAGGGTACTGCAAAGTGGCCTTATTTGTCAATGACTTGCTGCTATATTGTCAACCCTCTAAACAAAGTATACCTGTTTTACATTAACTACTTAAAGAATATGGGGCCATTTCAAGCCACAACATTAATTGGATAAAAGTGAGGTGATGGCGCTTGATACTGGTAAAATAACTATCTACCTGACAATGCAACTAAACATGAAATTAATAACATCCTTCAAATATCTGGGAATTAATATACCTAACAAGGTCTTATGATGGTATAAGGAAACTTTTAACTATGTTGGTCTGCTCTCTTGTTTTAAAGGGGAAAGTGAAGGATAAAAGGGTCTCCCCATTAGTTTGAAAGGTAGGGTAAATGCAATAAAAATGAACATTCTACGCAAATGCTTATATCTTTTCCAAGTTATTCTTTAAACAATTAAATAGTATTTTGCACAGGTTTCTTTGGCATGGGAAAGCTGCTACAATAAAAATAAATATACTACACCTCCCCTTAAAGACAGATTCCTGGCACTGCCTCACTTCAAATTTTATTATGGGGCAGCATAACTGGAATTCTTTGGAGGTACCAACCTTATCATGACCCCATTTTGGAGGCAAATTGAGGAAAAACATATGCCAAGTGGCCTTATACTGGGCCTTCTATCACCTAGTCTGACTCAGATGCCCCTCCCCCAAAAACAAGAATTCTTTTACTAACTGACTAGCAAGAATTTGGGTGGTAGACCACAAATTTGTAAGACAACTTAAAGGGATATCTCTGAATGTTGCACAACATGTTGGCTGCAAAGGGTTACATAGTTATAATGTGTTCCTACATCAAGCCCTTCTAAGTTGATGGAAGGCTGATATGATTAGTCTCAATGATTTCTTTTATGGGGGCGGGTTCTTAAACCCTTTCTGTATCTTAAAAAGTGTATAACATACCAACAAGGGACTTTGTTTATTTGAGAATAAGGCAGTACCTGGAGAATCTATCAAAAGCGATGTCACTAACTGAAGAAATTTTCTGAAGACCCCATCTGTGTACAACTTCTCTGACCACTATCTACAGACATCTCATGGGGTCTGCCCCCCCCCTTGAAATTTATGCCAAAGCAGACTGGAGCAGGGATCTTGATGTTGACTTCGACGATGCCACCTGGTATGCAGCTATAAAGTATGTCCACAGCTGCTCCCGAAACAATCAGCTATGTAAAGTCCAGCTCAATTTCTTATACACAGCTTACCTAACACTAATTAAGCAGGATAAATTCAACTGAACTATAGCTCAGATGTGCCCAAAATGTTACACTGAGGACAGGGATTTTCTGTACCTAGCATTAACATTACCAAAGTAGCTCCCTTCTTGTTTGAAATGCATAGTTTAATGTAACAAATATTAGGCCAAACTGTTCATACACTCCCCCTGGTATTCATATTGGGCACTGAAACCGGAAGTAGGGGAAATAAAACACATTTTAGACTCTGGAAGATAGCCCTAATTAATATCAGAAAAACAGCCACCCAACATTGGGTCAATGACACTCTACCTAGTATAACACGTTGGTTAAATAATATGGTTATGAGTATGAGGCTAGAACACTATCAACTGAGGACATGTGCTCAAGGGCTCTTATTTCAGCAAACGTGATAGCTTCTGCTAATATGCATTAGAAAATGTTACTATCACTGTTTAATCTCAGGGGTACTCCCTCTTCAAATTACCAGATATTACTTACAGGGACTACAACAACCAATATTTCTGTCTCTGAGTTATCTGTGTCATGATGTCAGGCCAATGAACGTAATGTATGTAGTACTTTCTAGTGTGAAATATGTATAGCCAATTTCTTTTCCTTCCACTTAAACGGTAATTCACTACTCAAAACCACTGTAGTGTATTTATGTACTGTACGCCAGTATACCAGTGAAAGCATATTTTTTACTGTATCATAAACCTCTAAGATGTACTCAGCTGTTTGTTATCAGAAGCTTTTCAATAAAATATGTTTAAAAAAACAAATCCTAGGCTATCACTTCCGTACCAAGCCCTGCCCTTCAGACTGACATCTGCACCACAAGTATTCACAAAAAGTTCTGGCAGCCCTACTATGACATTAAGGGATACATGTGGTACCATACCTCAAGATACTGCCTAATCAGGACCAGATTGGAACAGCAGGCAACAAAGGACATCAGAGCAGTACTAGATGTCCTTCAGTGATATGACTGGGTCATCAATTTTAGAAAGAGTACACATGAACCCAGCCAGCAAATCGAACATTTGGAGGCTCTTATAGACACGTTGGCCGGACTGGTCTAATCATCAAGTAAAAGACAGAACAATGTGATCACCCAAGCTCAATCACTGACCAAATCAGAGAATCCATTCCTAGAACAAGTACTACAGTTACCAGGCATGATGGCAGCATGCATTGATCTAGTTCTAAGGGCACAATGGAGGATAAGACCTCTACAGTTGCTGGCAATCAAATGGGTGGCAGAAACAGAGAATGACCTGAATGCAAGTGCCCTTTATCACACGAAGGAAGAGAATCACACAGATGGCGAACACAAAGAGACAATCTGGAAAACGGGCGTTCCACTGAAACAGGAACACGACACAGTTATAGACACAGATATGGCCATGATGGACTGGGAATATCAGTAGGCCCCAAGACAGCCCAGGGCAGATGAATCAGAATGAAAGCCACACTGTCAATCAACATGCTTGAAATAAAAGTGGTGTACAGTGCCCTGCTACATTTCCAGGACATAATCAGGTCAAAGGTTGTCCTATTGGGTACACCCCCTGAACAGCAACATTTCTACGGTGACATGTGCCGATATCGACAACAGTGCCATGTCACTCTAGAAGTGCCACTGGGACTGGGCAACCCCTTCCCCCAACCTGCACCCCTTCCCCGAACTAACTCCAACTTGGAGTTAGAATCCTAAAGTACGGGGGGGGTGGGTAGGAGGCATTGCCCCCCACTTGGGGGGTTCAGTGGCACAGCCCCCCGCATTAAAAAAAAATAGGTCAAGGGGGCCCTTTCTATCCTCACTATGAGTGTGCATTGCCAAAATTCATTTTCAGCTATGTACACGCGCTGTAATGGTGATCGCTACTCCTAGATTGGCGTTATGACATAGAACCAAAAACACACACCGATATGTGCAGCTCAATGCCGACTGCAAATCACTGTCAACATGGAGCCTGGGCGCAGTATTGCCAGTTGACATTTGTCTTGTCGAACCGGCATCATAGAGCCATCCTATAACAGTATGAGCATAGTGGTTAAGAGCACTGAGCTGCAACTCTGGAGAACTGGGTTTGAATCTAATAGCCACCACTTGCACACTATGTAGAGATGTTGCAAAGTTAAATTTTGCCTGCGAAGTTCTTGCGAAGCACCAAAAATTCATGCTTTGCAGAATTATCGGAGTTTTAAAAGCTCCAAAACTTTGATTAGCACGATTTGAGCAAACATTCTGTCGAAATTTGCAGTTTTTTCCCTCATGAACTGTGACTTTTGCAGGAGAAGCACAAAATTCACAGGTGAAATTTCACATTTTGCATTGTAATCCATGAAATTCGCAGCTGTAAATTCTCAGAATCGCTCTGTGAAATCTGTGAATTAACTTGTGGAGTGAATTTTGCAGACTTCGCACATCTCTAACACTGTGTGACCATGAGAAAGTCACTTAACTTCCCTGTGCTCCTAGGATGCACCTGGAAACAAGCTCAACTTAGTGTATCTTTCCTGGTCAGAAAAACTGCAAAATAAAAAATAAATAAAATTGTAATCAGATCATACAACATGTCTACAGTGGCATATTCTCAAAACAAGGAGGCACAAGGAGCAAAAAGATGCAGAGAGAAGCCACCAAGGTTCTAGACTGGGCACAGAAGAATCTCTTACACATACCAGCCATTCATCTGGTAGGGAAACTAAACACCATAGTGCACTGGCTGAGTTGCCAACAGATCCACCCAGGGGAGTGGCAACTACACAGGCACATTTTCCACTGATTAAATGTAAGATGGGGGCAGCTAGAGTTAGACCTCATTGCCACATCACAAAATGTACAGACTCAGAAGTTCTTCTCAAGGTTCGGGGACCACTAGTCTTGTGGGATAGATGCCCTAGCCCTGCACTTGACTTCAACAGAGCCTGCTCATTCCCCCGTTCCCAATGATTCCTCAACTGCTTTGGAAAGTACAGTACGTCAGATAGGTTCCACAGTGGCCTTAATAAACCTCTTCTGGCTAAGATGTTCCTGGTTTGCAACAGTAATATCCATGACACTGGATCATAGGATACTTCCTTACAGGCACAACATATTATCTCAGGGTCCAGTATTCCACTCCAACCCACTGAACCTCAAGTTAACTGCTTGGCTCCTAAAGGGGAGAGACTGTTGAGGAATGGATACCATGCATCAGTCATCAGCACACTGCTGCAATCCAGGAAAGCATCAACAACAGGCACATACAGACATTGGAAGGTGTTCACCAAGTGATGCCTAAAATAAGCTATACCAGTAGATCAAGCATCAGTCACTCAGATACTGCTCTTCTAGCAACACAGTCTAAAGAAGGCTTGTCACTATCATCTCTGAGAGTGCAGTTATCAGCCATATGTGCAGCGAGGGGTCACATAAACAATATCCCACCAGGTCGTCATCCTGATGTGATCAGGTTCCTGAAAGTGGCAACACTAATCAGACCCTACTCTCGTCAAGTCACAACACCACGGGACCTTATCTTAGCCTTAAATAGCCCCACAAGAGCACCTTTCAAGCCAACGGACATAGTGGAACTGTGGTGGATGTCAATCAAAACTGTTTTTCTGGTGGCAATATGGTCGGCACGGCAAATCAGTGAGCCCTGCACCTTGTTGCATAAGGAACCCTTCCTCATATTCTTCCATGACAGAGTTACTCTCAGAATGGTCTCTTGTTTGTTCCTGAGGTCTGTTCCATTTTCCATGATGACCAGGTCATAGAACTGCCTACTTAGAACATGAGCTGGTTTACCCACAAGAGACACACTTACTGAAACTGGTCATTCCTAGAGTCATAAAAACATATCTCCACAGAATTAAGGAGTTCAGATGCACAGACAAATTGTTCATCATCATCAAAGGCACAAACAGTATGGCAGCATCCAAATTCACTATTGCATCATGGATTGAGAACAATCACCAGTCAGCCAAGTGGCTCAGAGGGTTCACTCATTGGATGCTACACCTCCACTCACACTAGCAGGGTGGGTTTGGGAGTGGACTCCGGCTGCTCTGGAGTCAGTTGGAGGGACAGGACTGTGAGTCTACCTGCTGCTCTCCTCTCCAGGGGAGGGGGAGGGGTATGCCACACCATTGCAATGTTGCCATCACATGGAGATGTGATGGCAGGGAAAGCAGCAATGACATCACTGTGGGGCAGATAGCGGCTTGGCATTTGGTGAGTATGTGCATTCACATGCATATGTTTTTGCACCACTGCATGCTGCCAATCATGGGAAGAAAAGAGGAAAATAGCCGACAGATGACACCCAGCTCATCCCTGACCTGGTGCTACCTACCCACCACATTGTGCTCCTGGGGAAAGATGGACCTCCCCCCATCCCCTGACATAAGAGGGGGGCAACCCATAGAGGAACACAGCAGGTAGGTGCCAGAGAGGCTGGGAGTTGGTTGGGGGTGGGCTGGGGCAGTGCAGGGCTGACCAGCCGAGGAGCAAAAGAACCTTGATAAAAAAAAAAAAAGAGAGAGAGAGAGCAATCTTGAAGTCTTACAAGACAGAAAAAGCCAGACCTCCACAGAACATCAGAGTCCACTCAACACAAGCTTTTGCCACATCTTCGGCAGAAAGAAACATGGCATAAGGTAGAGGTGATATGTGCTGCAGCAACATGGTCCTCCATACACACATTCACTAAACATTATAGACTGGACACTCTTGCTACATGGAGAGCTAACTTTGATCAGTCGGTGCTGCTAGTGGATAAATCCCACAGCTCTGACCCTGATCACTCTCCCCTACCCTAATTCTGGTTCACTCTGCTTTTTTATTACCCATGAGGTAATGGTTTGGGAGTACCACAGACAGTATGATCCACAATTGAAGTTTACTCACCTGGTAATGGTGATTGTCAGACCACATCTCTACAGCGCTCCACAGCCCACCGTGAATTGGAGACTGATCAACTCCAGAGCCAACAGACGTCAATTCCAGAGCCAAAAGAGGTTAACTCCACAGCCAAGAGAGGTGTTCATGTGTGAAATGAAAAGAGAAAGCTCCATGTCACTATCACCAGATAGTTATCTACTGTAAATATTCACTAATGAATACATTGAACCATATCGTTGGAAACATTAGATTTTTTCTATAGTACCTAACACTTTCATTAACAGCTTTGGAAGACATCATAACTGAAGATACCTGAGATGGTCAGGTGCTAGAGGGTCAAGTTTTGACTTCAAGTCATATGTATATTGACAACCTATCAGGTGGATATAGGGCATGAGGTAATGGCTTGGGAGTGCCATAGAGCTGTGCTCCTACAATCACTTTTACCAGGTGAGTAAACCTCCATTTATGTGTGCTAATCAGAGACAAAGATCTTTGAGTTTTTTAGTCCCCTCCACTGTCAATGCATTGCCTATGGATTTATTAAATCGTTCATCACTTCATGGATTTTTAATTTGTTTCAGAGCACATTTGTTAGCAAGTGAAATCTGGCAATACTTTGTTTAATTATTGGGTCTGTTAATGTTTTTGTAGTTTGTATGTGGCTGTTGTATTTTCTTTCCTGACCATCCATGAAAACTGGCAGACACCTGCTCATGGGCTAACCAGGTCTTTTAACACATAATCAATCAATCACATAGAACCACCCACTGCTTGCAGGGGAATAACAGTCCACTGATATGATTGTACCAGAGTTTTGAGGATGGTGCTAGCCACACACATATTTAGTAGTTGTAAGCTGATTGGTGCACACTGCACTTCGAGCGAGTTGCTTCACGTAGAAAATGTCACTTTCACTCTTGTTTTAGACTGACTGTGTTTCTATCCTTCTACTCATGCACTGAATTTTACAGGTCCACTCGGATTCCACTGTCCACATGTATACAGTACACTAAATATAGTAGCAACAATATGTGTGCTTATCTGGAGCATGGGTGGAGAGACACACACACACAAAGTAGTTCATCGATCACCTTCATATAGACCTGCTCTTGAGTTACTGCAATACATTTGCTGGCTATGCAAGACAGCCATTAAAGTCAAATAAATGTAAGAAGTTGCACAGCGGTACAAAGAAATTGTATGTGAATAGGAGTGAGTAATCAAGTGAATTTGATACTGCTTTGGGTAAATTTATACCTGAGTGAGTACAAGATGAAAGAGCGAGTGAGTGTGTCTGTCAGTCAGTCAGTGAATCATAAATACTGTATAACAGCCTAAATTCATGCCTATTATATTTAGGGCTATGAGCACACGCAAAATGTTCATGCCATCTTATTTTCACAGGTGGAACACTAGTGCTGCTATTGTATAGTAAGCCACCTAATATCCACTGTCCTTTTATTTCTGTGCTAATATGAAACCAGCAGAAATATAGAAAATAAAAAGACAATGAATATTTCCTGTTACACAGTACGTATCCCCAAGTGACGGTAAGGAACTTTTGTGGAAAACTGTGTCATAGCTGAGTGAGCAGTTTGAAAACTACAGGTAAGAATATATGACTCATACATACCTTTTAATTCAGTAAGAAAATGTGATGGAATTTTTTCAGATGCAAAAAAAAAAAACTGCAGATGTAGGCCCACAGTTCACAAACATGAGTTTTGAAAATCCATCCCAGTGTCCCTTAGTTTCTAAAATATTAGATCATAGACATCAATACACATTTGTTATGATCTATTTATTTTTATTGAGCAGACAAAATATTGTTTATTTAGTCAACATTATTATTTTTAAAAAAACGTCACATTCTCTAATGGATTGTTTTGGCAACGTGGATTTGGTTTATTTGAAAACTAAATTTGAACTGGGTTGGACATTTTCAAAGGTCATTCTCAAAATAGCATGAAATGTTACTTAAGCAATAAGCCGCGAGGGGGTGTGGGTGATCGGGGGATTTACCACAGCTGGGTGGTTTGCCCGATGTAGCGCAGTGGGTAAATCCGTGTGCAGCCATGGTAAATCCCGAACACCATTACTTTGAAAGTGGTTTATTATGATTATAGCTAAGTACTGCTTTTTTATTATTTAAAAAAAAAAGCAGTACTTGGTATAATGCTTAAATAAGCCAGGCAGTTTTTGTGTTCTTTCATTTTAGTGATGCAGGAAGCTACTGTTTTACAGTCTCCACTTAGCGGCTAAACAAGATGGTGGTCGGAGTTCCGCGATTTCGCCTTCAGATTGCTTTTTTTTTCCCAAGATGCAGCTGGCTGGCACCTTTTGTGGTGATTATCAGAGGATTTACAATGGAGGTAAGGTGTCAGCCTGCCGTTTTCATTGGTCGGCGTCTGAGGTCCATGGTATAATTTCAAATAGCATTCTCCCTATATTATTCTTCTTCTTCACTGGTATATTTTGATCAGCTATAACATTTATGCAATCAAGCACAGCACAGTGTGGTGTACCATGGGATGTTATCACACCTTGGAACTGTTGTGAGGCCCAAGTAAAGACCATGTGCCTTCAGCCACCCAAAAGTTGATGATATCCCAAAATATAATACACCTTAGTTTTTATTACTGTAATTTTATAAAATGGGTTTGGAAAATCCTATCTGATTGGTCAAAAACCACTGTTTACTCTACCACAACCACACACTTAAGCTGGGGTTCCATTAAAGTTTCCAGAACCCTAATTAAAGTAGAGGACTCCTTGACAGTTTTAAGTAATCCTAACTAAAGTACACTTCAAAGCACTTTCCCTGTTCCACTGTTTCAGGGTTCCCCAAACCCGCCAGAAGGGGAAAAAAACTGTTTTACCTTCATGTTTTAAACTGTGGCTTCTACTTACTGTTTCCCGTTTGTCACTTTTTCTTACCTTTTACTTAAACGTACTGGTTCCCATTCAATAAGCGCAACAACACACTCGAGGGTTTGTGGGTTGTGCTCTGTTTACCACAGATACAGTTGATTAAAACCACTTGAGGCATGCATTTATTCCACATGACAGCACACTCTGTCATATCACTTACATAAAATGGCCCAAAAATGTTAGGATACAGCTCATCATGGACTGCAGTTCTGACCCTTGATGATATACTGAGGTATCTTCATGAGTCAAAGACTGCTTAAGTCAATCATCTTTTATTTATTTCTCATATTTATTACATAATTACTGTATAAATAAGTAGTATCTCTTTTAGATCTAGAGGACATATGACAACAAATGTACATAATAGGAGAAAATTGTATCTTCATTATTTTATTTAATTTTGTATTTTGTTTCACATTGTATGAATCATTTCCACCATGCTGCGGTGACAAGAATATCGCCAACATCCCCCACAGTGACATATGGTTGCCAACATCCCAGACACCACCAGGTCCTGGCCCCAACCAGGGATCACACCGACACCTATTTGGTGTTCATGCGGGGGGGGGTGCTGCGCCCCTCTGCACCCCCCATGTGGGGGTCTCTTCCCCTGCAACCCCCGGATTTATGGATTCCAACTCCGGCAGGGGTGGATGTCGGGGGAGAGCGGCCAAACTTTGGAGTCAATGACGCGGTCATCACTCCAACAACCCGGTCGACACTGTGGTTGTCGACAGGTTGGTGTCGCTGTAGAAGCATCGCTGTTACAACAGTATACGGTATTTATCCAATATAGCCCAGCTGAGATTTAACAGCACATTTCTAGTGAGGTCCTGCTTTAACTCATTTCCACAGTTCGGTGGACTGTAGCACTGGGAGATTAAGTGACTTGCTTAAGTTCCCATAGTGAGTAAGTGGCTTTACCGAGATTTGAACCTGTAATCTCCCAGTTCCCAATCAGGTGCTCTAACAAGCTCCCATCACCAGAAAAGCAACTCAACGTTGGCATCAGCAAACCCAACTACAAGCAACATTTAAAAAACAAATTTCAGGTCATTCCATTTGTTTTTTCCATGGACATTTACACGCATAGATAATCTTTGTCTCTAAGAGTTTCTCTGCTCCTCGTGCTTATTCTGTAACAGTGGTCATAAAAGTCTAACATTTATGGCATCCCAATCCATTGTGGTAGAAATGGTTCTGATTTCACAAACAGTTGAGTAATAATCCTGGGCTTCAGTAAGCAAAGTTTTCACACAAATACCCCTAGTAACGAAGCATGGCATGACTTGAAATTATTTTTTTCCCCAAGAGAGGGCCGGGTTATGTTAAATTTTGTTTCGGTAAAGGGGAAGGGGTTATATTTAATTTGGTTTCTGGTCAAAGCTAATGGCCACTTCACAAAAATCATTCATGCAGTGAAGTAAACAAAGCATGGAAACTACAGAATATATGGTAGGCAGACATGGGGGAAGATTCTGCCCTATTTACATTTGCTTTGCTTGCGCACCAAACGTTTTGTCACAAGTAAGATGAGATTTTGGGGGGGGGTGTCACTGCCGAGCCCATTGCAGTTCAAAATACCAGAGACTCAGCAGTTTAGTCCAATAACTACACACTGTGGTCATGACACCACTCACTCTTTGCTGGGCAGAAACTTTGTGTACTTCAAAGGACCGAGACGCTCCAATCAGAGAGGGTTTGGGTCCTTTGATTTGCAAGAAGCCAGTCAGCAAACAGCTGGTTGTCTTTTATTATCAGGAGCCTGTCTGTCTGCTGCTTCTCCCCCCTCCAGGTGGCTTGCCCAGACCCACCCTTCTCATTTTTATAAATATTTACTTCCCTTATTCTACACATTATTGTGAGTTTAGTTAATGTTGTTATAAATCAATCCCTTTGGCTTTAATTTCATGTCGCACCATGGCTTTGCCTTTAGCTTCCGCAGTTCAGCCCTCAGTGTCCCACCCCTGGGTCCACACCCCCACCACAGTCCAGTCAGCTGCAGCAGATGCACTGATGCCACACGCCATTTCAGGGAAAGCAACGCTTTAAAAACCAGTTAATGTGTGCATAAGTGTACCTTCATTTGGATCTCCCCACTGTCCCAATGTGGCATCAGTGCCTTCAGTGGTTTCAGTGCCCCACATTGGAGATCCTGGCCATCTACCGTGATGTTTAGTTTCGACACTACCAGGGCACTGGGCGGGACCTGGGTGTAATCTGCCATGGTCAAACTGAGTAGCAGCCAGTAATTAAGTGCTTGCATGGAGTCTGGTGTTTTCTTAGGCTGCTAGTAGTAGCATAACCATCTAGTTCAGCTCTCAGTGCCCTACTGCCCATTCAGTCACCAGTCACCACTTGGAAATTTCCATTCTGCCCTGAATATGTTTCAACACAGTGCATGCCCAGCCTCAGCTGATTCACAGCTGCAGTGGCGATGTGACGTCAATGCACTGGCATGAGGTGGAGAACCTAAGGCAAGACACTTGACCGTGTAACTCTCTGGTACCATACAGTCTTACATGTTCTTAACAACTTCTCAACCTTTCATTACCCAAATGTGTGAGCATGTTTCTGTTTATTGATGGGAGGCAACGAATGAGCTGAAAATCCTTTCCAGTAGTTTCCCATTAAAGCAAACATGTGGCATGATACCGTTCATAACATAATTCCAATACGTATAACAATAACAGCATATAAAAAAAATCATACAAATATATGAAAAAGTGAACGGTAAAAAACATCTAACAATACATGCACAGTAAATCTTTAACAACAGACTATTCCTTTAACTGTTTAAGTAAAAATGTGTACAAGAAAGACCAGGTAGAACAGCAATACCAGCCAGGAACATTGGCATTGACAAATGCTTATTTGTTTTTGCAATTTGTACACTTGTAAACTCACAGTAGCTGACCACCCTTCACCAGCCTACCCCCGCAAACACACACACACTCACACCACCACCAGCAGTTCAGCACACAAAGTCTGAAATCAATTATTTTATGGCATTTGACATTCTGGCACATCAAAGTGTTGCACTCACTTCAGTGGAAGCTTTGTAACATACAGTACTGTACAAGCATGTTGAAAACATTATTTCATGATTATTTCTCAAACCCAATTTTCCTATTTTTATGCAGTGTGCACAGATTGAAAGTTGCAGTATCATATTATAACGTATGGTGAAACATTGTACTTGCTCATTTTATTCTGTGTTAAAAAAACTGTTCAGCAGAGATAAAAAAAGTTCATAGAATGCTGTTCAGCCCGTATGTGCAGAACAGCATTCTACTCATTGAAAACTCATCAGCATTTTGAAATGTAAGTGC
This sequence comes from Neoceratodus forsteri, assembly GCA_016271365.2. NCBI lineage: Eukaryota > Metazoa > Chordata > Ceratodontiformes > Ceratodontidae > Neoceratodus > Neoceratodus forsteri. The sequence goes on along the minus strand of CM028130.1, from coordinate 1,405,916,865 downwards.
ACACGCTACACTCACCACAGGATCAACCAGATAATCAGTCATGGTGTCAATGGCACCTTGGTGACAGTAACTATTCTGGATACATACTGTACACTGAATCGGCAGGATCAACCAGATAAGTATACTAAAAGAGTACAAGATCAACCAGATATTTTATTTAATTAAGCACAAGTCTCTCACTTAGCGAGAATACAGCCGCTATGTTTTTTTAAATATCCCTCCCTAATTAAAGTGACAGCCAATTGAAAGATGCAGTAGCACTGTACCTTGCTTGGTTCCCTAGCAATAGTCAGTGAACCTAGCAACCAGCCAGTAACACGGACTAAAACAAAACAGCAAAATGGACTAAAACAAAGCAGCAAAACCATATTTCAGCATAAAATAGGAACCTTTAAACTATTATTTCAGGCACCATACACTATAAAAAATACTGTATGGGCAACCAAATACAGAACCAGTGTGTTCTGCCACCTCGGGGCTCTGATTCCCTGGGAACACTCAAGCTTCGCTCTTGAGGTCACTGGGAATCAGAACTCTTCTGTGGCAGAACCCATTGGTTCTCCATGGTTGCCCATCCAGTATTCTCTATTTTGTGCTACCCCTTCCCATGCAAACTCCATGCATGCACTATAATCACAGCTTCCTTGCCTTAGAGGCAACAGTATATCTGCAGTAAGTTTTACAGTCATCATGGTATCAGAATTACTACACATCGGCAAAGAATCTTTATTGTAACATGGCTTGATTAGCAGTAATGAAATCTAGCAGGATAACTGGTGCAACCCCACCTCATGATGCAAAATGAAGCAGATATTAATTCCCTAGTAATGCCTGCTTCATTTTGCAGTACTCAGTCTTGCCACACATAAATCGCCAGTGTCTAAATGTAAAAAAATGAAATGTCCCACCCACCCATATGCACAGCAGCCACATTTGCATCATCACAGCCATCACATTCGAGCAGTAACTTCTACACACAATGTTAGCAAAGGCCAACCTAGTGAGTAATATAGATCCAAAGGAAATGGCTGGTATTACCTTTGAAATCTGCGGTCACGCTGGCATCGCAGCATTTCTCACAACAGTAATGGTAATCCTAAATGGTGGGACTCATAATGTTAGTAATTGTGCCCATACAACATTGTGGCACAAAGTTGTTAGGTAGTAATAGATTACAACTGTTTTAGACAGCAGTTAAATGTTTTATAATAGTAAAGAGGTATTCTACACCCATGTAGCGTGTGTCTCGAGGTAATATTTGCAAAGTGTACTCATGCAGACAGTTACATGCCAGTAGCAATATAAAATGCTCTTTGGAAAATTAAAAAGCAGCTGCCAAGAAAGCAAAATAAAGATGTGAAAATGCATGTCTGTAACTGAATGCAAGAGATAACATCTCAGCCATCATATTTCGGCATTAGTAAACTATGCAAGAATTAATGAACGCTGCTAATATTGTCATGGTACAATCTGGTTTATTTTGCAACTAAGTAGAATTGTTGAAGTGTTTGTAAGTACATAAATGTCCAGAGATAGTTTGGGAACAGATAATCGTATTCTGTGCACCCATAGTGCATTGCAGCAAAAGTTAATTAGTTAGTACTAAAGCATGAGTGATGCTCACAGTAAATAAAAGTTAGTTGATGAAAAAAATTATAGCAGGCTATGTAGCATTCCATATACAGTTGTACTGTGCAATGTTAAAGAAGCGCCTATAGTGCGCACAATGTAAAAGCATGTTACAAAAGAGAAAAAGACTGTGCCAAAAAAAAAAAAAGTGATCATTACAAACATATATCTCATTTTACAAGACATGTCAGTTTCTAAATCTGAAGCACAAGATTTCTATATTGTTTTATCACAGCCCATGTTACAAGTGCATTAATGCACTCCAGCAACGGGCTCTACTAGGGAATTAATGCCAGGCTAACCCTCCCAACTGGGAATTAATTCCTTAGTGAGCCCACTGCTGTCGTGTATTAATGCTTACTTGTTTATGTGGTAATATGGTGAGCATTCCAGAATGATCATATAACTGTTGCAACGTGTATACTCATAAAATGCAAATGTATCCTATTCCCAACCCACCATTCAAATCCATACACACACATATGCAACAACTGCAGCTTCTGCATTTTATGTCCTTGTATACAGGGATTTTACATTCACTTCACTGTTGGGATTCTTACACATCAGAATGGTAATACCATTTATGTATGCCTATTAGCCAAAAGGTGTGGATCTATGAATTATCCATAATTGTTTTAATTAATTGGTAAAATGCATGTATAAACCCCATCCAAATTCAAATACAATCATGCTTTCATAACTATCTCCTTTTTGTACTGTAGCATTAGGCATTCATTCATATATATGCCTTTCAGCCATTTATGTAACCACCATGGTATACTGTATACAAGGCGACTATGATTGAGTGCTTACAAAAAGGGTGACTCAATCACGATGCCTGTGTACAGAGCTACCTGGCAGGGTAGTGAGCTGATACCTGGGTGGGTGAGGTAGGGCAAAGGGAAGTATGCATGTATATACACATGTGTGGGGGGAGGAAGGGGAAGGAAGGTATGTGGGAGGGGGTGTAGTGGGCAGCTGCTGAGCTGGACCGCTAGTGTGGTGGGGTGTGTGGTCACTTGGGAGGTGCAGGGTTCAGATCCAGTGCAGTGTAGGGTTTTTTTTTGCTGGTAGGCAGCTTTTTAGTTTTCCAAGTTTTTCAACCCCGCCAACATGCAGCCCCTGGAGCTGCAAATCCATTAGTAGAGGGGTACAGGGGGAACAGCCCCCCTACATTAAAAAAAAAACAAAAAAACATAGGTCTAGGGCACCCTCTTTATCCTCGCCACAAGTGTACATCACCAAAATTCATTTTCGGCAATGTACACGTGCTGTAACAGCGATCGCTACTCCGCAATTGCTGTTATGACATAGAACCATTGCCCATTGCAAAGTAACAGCATTTCATTATGTTTACTTGTAAATTACTTGCTATGCCACACACTTTAATAAATTTGTCCCATAGTGCACAGTGGTAAAAAAATTAATGGCCACCTACATGCATCAGCAAGATTATGTGTCAGCTTACAGGAGACAACCATCACCCATGATGACAACACTCTAAACACACACTGGATTGCTCCCTTTTGGATTCTTTTCTTATCTGATGTGTATGACATCCTGTTGCTCTGTGTGTGTGTGTGTGTGTAATGTGTGTCAGGTTGGGCACTGCCCTAATTATTATGCATCTTCCTAAAATAGCTCTCTCCTATCCTGCTATAGGTTTCATTCAACAATTTGCAAAACTTGCCCACACCTTGAAGGCCTCCTTGCATGTAACCTACCAAGTACTGCATGCCACTGGTTATATAGAGCAGAAGATGTAAATTGGGGCAAGGTTCAGGATTTTAACTGGAAACCACGTGTGTTCAGTCAGGCTCTTCCCCCAAGGTCTGCCCACTCCCTCCACTCAGACTGCTGAACTCACACAAGTCACCAGTGAACCTTGTTCATGCAGTGGCATCTGGGTGCAGAGCTACCCATGTCAGCTATGCATGAACTATGCATATTTCAGCCACTGTCATGAATAAAGCCCAATGATTTCTATAACGCAGTCCCAGCTATGAAGTGTAGGTTTGCGACTATGGTCTACGTGATGAGTAAAGGTGATATATTTAGCCAGACTCACAGAAATGTAAACCAGGTTTCAACCCATATACAGCATGTATCCCAGAATGGGAATGTATTATATATTAAGTTTGCTGCCATTATGTGGGATTGTAGTGAACAACATACAGTAACTGATCATTTTGCTGTTAAGGATGAGTGCAATCTGAGAAAGCCATATTGTTTTCCTGTCCAAATCATTTTACAAGCTTTAGCTCAGTTAACACTTAGGTAGCACTGGTGTGGTCTGCATAACTTTGGACCTTGATAAAGTGGGCAAAAGGCCCTTGGGAGAAGTGGACTGGTCTTAGGTTAAGCCTTGTGGGAATCCAGTAAAAGGCCACAAGGCTCAGCGGTTACACAGTACATTCTACAACCTGGGATCTCCCACACAGTCGGTCTCTCATACACTTTACCCACATATTGGAATTTTCTTAAGAGGATGCTATTGTTCACCAGGTCAGACACTTTGTGAGATGTGCTGTATGAACATTGCACCATAGAGGAGTCCAGTGTTGAGGGTATTTCTTCACTACTTCATTAGTCACTTTTAATAGTGCTGTAACTGTAAAGTGTTGTAGCTGAGAATCTGATTCAGTGTCAGTGAGGATGATGATGATGTTGCTGCTGATGTTGTTAGCCAGTATTTATTTCTAATCTGTTTTATTTATACACTACCTTTCCCCAAAGGCTCAACATGCTTAACAATAAAAACATATGCATCACAATAAACCAAAATAAAAAGCAACAGAAACAACAAAAGTACAACAAAATCACATATAAAAGTACAGATCAGATACAGTGCAAATATAAAGTAATTACTGTACAATGATGGGCAACATTAACCATCAAGATACCGCACAGGGCCAATAAGAAAGATGCATAATTTAGAATGGAATCATATCAATTATCCCATAGTCTGCCTACGTGTTGCTGTAACACAGTGATGGGAAAAAAAACCTGTGGTCCCTCATGTCTGCCCCCTCACCCTCCAGACAGTAGTCAACCCATGTACATACTGTAAATAGAATTATACATATGATGGCACTATGGGCCAGCATAGAAGAGAGGAAAAAACAGCCAGAAGTGGAAGTCACCAACAATCTACTGCCATCATGTTCAGCTCCTGATCATGCAACATTATTGAACTTTGGGATATTTATTCATTTATTTCGTTTTTATTGCTTAGGTAAGCACACTAGACAAGTGCATGCCTATTTTCAGGTGTGACCCAAGAGAATACAAAGTGGAGAAAGTGGGACAAAACATCACCAAATTACACAGGCATACAGTGGGGAGGGGGACAGAGCACCAACATGGTGCCACGCTGCTCCGCTGCATTTTTCGTCCCTTTGAAAATGCTGTAGTTATATTGAAGTTTTAGTTTTTGGGAAAATTGGTGCAAGAAATGTATTTGTTGGTGTGGCTGTTCATGTCCCTGAGCTTTGTTTTCTGAGCTGAGTTTTGGATTGTGGATTTAGGTTGTCATGGTTCCAATACAATGTTTGTGTGAGTCTTGTGCTGGCTATCAGATACCTGCTGCTGGAATTCATTTTTCAGGCTTAGGTTTTGATGCCTGCTGTTACCCTGCTAGTACTCACTAAGTCAACTAGGATATAGTTGTGAGCTATGAGTCCATGAATACATGATTATAAACTGAATAAGAAACAGTGCCTGTTTATTAGTTATCCAGTGATATGGGTGACTCAGATTGAGTGACTCAAATTGAGCAACTCAGTTTGAGCACCTCTGATTACAACGACCATAACAGGATAGCGAGGAACGGTTATAGCAAGGTTGAAGGGTGAAAATGGCAAGAGAAAGAATACATCGACCAGGATAGGGAGGTACTGTGAGGGAGAACATGGGTGGATGTTTGGCCAGGCAGTTCCCAGCTGGCCATTTAGTGTGGAGGCATGAGCACTGCCTCCAGTGTGGGTGACCCAGGATTGGAGCTCGGTTGGAGGGAATAATGTTTTTGCTTTAGTATTGGGACTTAGTTTTTTTTATTTTGTGTTGTGTTCCCCTGCCCAATAATTGTGTAGATGGTTCCTCATCATAGCTTCATGCCCCCCTGAATAGCCCCCCCCGAATGGTCCCCTGTACCCCAGTGGTAGGCTCCCCCCCAGAGTTGATTATATAAATAATGGGGGGGTGGGGGGAGGTACAGCCCCCTGTATAAAAATTCCTCATACGGATCATCCCTGAGGCTGTTGTTGACCCTCGCTGTGTATGGGTTCGCCATTCTGCACATCGCTGTTTCAGGAATCACTGATGTGCATTCGCTCATTCTGCAGTCGCTCTTAAATCTTCGCTCATGTAACATGGAACCCATTGTGGAGGGGATGGAAAGGAAGGTGCATCTCTTTGTGGATGACACTAAGCTCTGTAACAGGGTGGACATGCTGGGATGAGTGGAAAAAATGAGGAGGGACCTAGGTAAACTGGAAGAATGGTCTAAAGTGTGGCAGCTGAGATGCAATGTGAAAAAGTGCAAAATCATGCATTTGGGGTGCAAGGACCCAGGGGAGAATTACATGATTGGGGGGATACTGATGATCACCAAAAAGGAAAGGGATTTGGGAGTAATCATATCTGATGACCTAAAGGTGGCCAAACGATGTGACAAGGTTGTGGGTAGAGCCAGTGGGATGCTGGGGTGCATAGGGAGAGGTATCACCAGCAGAAGAAAGGAGGTGGTGATGCCACTGTACAGATCACTGGTGAGGCCTCATTTGGAATACTGTGTCCAGTTCTGGAGGCCACATCTCCATAAGGAAATAGACAGGGTGGAGGCAGCTCAAAGAAGGGCAACAAAGATGATGCAGGGCCTGCATCAAAAGTCATATGAGGAGAGACTGGGAGACCTCAATATGTATACCCTGGAGGAGAGAACAGACAGGGGAGATGTGACAGAAAGCTACAAATATCTAAAAGGCATAAATAGGGTACCAGAGGCTAGCATCTTTCAGAAAAGGAGATTCCAGGAATGAGGGGGCATGACATGAGTTTGGAAGGGGGTAGACTAAGGGGTAGCATGAAGAAATATTTCTTCACAGAAAGGGTGGTGGGTGCATGGAATAGACTCCTAGCAGAGGTGGTGAGGGCAAACACAGTGAGGGAATTCAAACATGCATGGGACAGGCAAAGGGAAAACCTAGCACTAGAAACAAGAAGGTAAAGTGGAGATCAAGTAGGGTTTTCGGCTTTTACAGTAGGTAGGGAAAATGGGCAGATTGGATGGGCCTAGTGGTCCTTATCTTCTGTCAATTTCTTTGTTTCTATGTTTCTACAAGATGTGCCTCATACATATAGCTATGTATACAAGACTGCATTTCTCAAGGTATATCGTAATTTGGTGTTGATACCTTATTAGTGATTATGTAAAAGGAAACGGTCAATACAAAAACGATTGATTGATTGATTGATTGCTCGATCGATTGATGTAACATTAACACTGCATAAGCCAGTGGCTTACAAATCATTGAAAGCTGATTCAAATTACATAGATACACAGAAATTGTCAGCAGATACAGACCTACCGGCCCACCAAGTCTGTTTGAGTATACTAACAGCATGTTACCCAGGAACCCTATGTGTCCCGGGTAGTTTCCTCCACTGCCCCATCACCAATATACCTTTATGCTTATCCCAAGCAGCCTTGAATCCTCACACTGTCTTGGCCCCACATCACCTCCTCAGGAAGTGCATTCCAACCAACCACCACCCTTCCAGTGAAAAAGTGTTTCCTAATGTTTCCCCTGAATCTGCCTCCTTCTAACTTCATGTTCTCAAAAGAGGTGGTGGGGAAGGTTAGAAAGAGAGAGATAGTATTCAGGAAGTATAAGGAAACACAGAAGGAGCAGGACAGAGAACTGTACCAGTCAAAGCAGAAGGAAGCAGGGAATGCAGTCAGAATAGCAAAGGCCCAAACTGAGGAAAAGATAGCCAACTCAGTTAAGAAGGGGGATAAAACCTTTTATAGGTACATTAGGGAGTGAAGAAAGACCAAGGGAGGGATAGTGAGGCTTAATAAAGGGGAGGTGGGTGGGCAGAGAGGACAGTGAAAAAGCAGGATACTTCTGCTCAGTATTCACAAAAGAAGAGGAGGGGAAGGTACCTAATCCAATCAATAGAAGCAATCTGGATAGGGCGGTTGATATCAGTCCTTTCACAGAAGACAGGGTTCTGAAAGAACTCCTAAAACTGAAGGTAGACAAAGCAATGGGGCCTGATGGGATTCACCCCAGAATTCTAAAAGAACTAAGGGGAGAACTAGTGACACCACTGACTACCCTTTTTAACAAATCATGGGAGGATGGTGTGGTACCTAAGGACTGGAGGAGGGCAGATGTGATTCCCCTTCACAAAAGTAGGAGCAAAGCAGAGGCAGGAAACTATAGACCTGTTAGCTTGAACTCAGTGGTAGGGAAAATGATGGAATCACTTCTCAAAGAAAGAATTGTTGAGTACCTAGAGGCCAGCAGGGAACAGGACCCAAGCAGCATGGATTCACAGTGGGGAGGTCATGTCAGATGAATCTAATAGATTTTATTTGACTGGGTGACCAAAGTAGTAGACCAAGGAGGGTCATGGCCTGCCTAGAGCAAGGCATTTGACACAGTCCCACATTAAAGATTAAAAAACAAATTAACCAGCCTGGGAGTGGGTCCCAGGGTGGTAGCCTGGGTAAAAAATTGGCTGGACAACAGGACACAGAGGGTAATAGTAAACGGAGTCCACTCCGAAGAAAGGGGGACTACTACAGGGTTCAGTACGTGGTCCAGTCCTTTTTAATATCTTTATAAGTGACATTGCAGAGGGACTGGAAGGAAAAGTATGCCTCTTTGCAGATGACACAAAGATCTGCAGCAGGGTTGATACACAAGGTGGGGGGTGGAAAGGATGAGAAGGGACTTGGCAAGTTGGAGAAATGGTCAAAAGTATGGCAGCTTATATTCAATGCAAAGAAGTGCAAAGTAATGGACCTGGGAAACAAAAACCCAGGGGAGGAGTACACCATGGTGGGGAGGTATTAACAACACCAAAAATGGAAAGGGACATGGAGGTAGTCATATCAGATGACCTAAAGGTAAGCAAGCAATGTGAGAAGGCAGTAAGGATGGCTGGGGGGATACTGGGATGTATAGGGAGAGGCATCACCAGTAGAAAACCATAAGTTGTTATCCCTCTGTACTGACAGCTGGTGAGACCCCATCTGGAGTACTGCAGTTGTTCTGGAGACCCCATCTCCACAAGGGCATAGACAGGATGGAGGCAGTCCGGAGGAGTGCAACTAAAATGGTGCAGGGTCTGCTACAGAAGCCATACAAAGAAAGACTAAAGGAACTTAATATGTATACCCTTGAGGAAAGGAGGGAGAAGGGGGACATGACAGAAACTTTCAAGTACCTCAAGGGAATCAACAAAGTCCAAGAGGGTAGCATCTTTCAGAAAAAGAGATGTGCAAGAACAAGGGGACACAAATAGAAGATAGAGGGGGAGACGGTTCAGGGGCAATGTGAGGAAGTATTTTTTCACAGAGAGGATGATGGATGCATGGAACGGCCTTCCTGAGGAGGTTGTGGGGTCAAAAATAGTGGGGGAATTCAAGAATGCATGGGACAGACATAAGGCAATTCTGGTAGTGGGTAGGAAGAAGTAGGCTGTTGGTTAACTAGGTTCTGCAGCTTATCCAATAGGTAGGGAAATGGGCAGACTAGGTGGGCCAAGCAGTCCTTATCTGCCGTCAAAGTCTATGTTTCATGTTTCTGTGTTTCTATGTCATGACTCCTCATTTTTGCAAGTCTCTTTTTCTGAAAAATGCTGCTATCTGGGACCCTGTTGATACCTTTTTGGTACTTCAAGGTCTCAATCATGTCCACCCTAATCCTTCTTTGCTCCAGAATCACTTTGGATCACTTTGGATTTTAGGGGCAAAAAAGGCTTGAGGCCCAACTTCTAGCTCCTATTACAGTCATTATAATATTTCATATTCCCTTTATTGCTAATATAGCTGTCCAGTCTATTCTTAAATATATCTTTATTCTCACTTATAATAACACGCTCAGGTAGTTTATTCCAAAGACTAGCTGCTCTCTGTGTAAAATAATATTTTCTTTTCTTTGTCCTAACGTGATCTATTTTTATCTGTAGTGGGTGGCCTCTTGTAATGGAATTTAGGTTTTTATATTCGATATTTAGATCAGTGGTTAAATGAACATCATTCATGATATTATAGTAGAATAACGTCTCTTTTTTCTTAATTCTAAACTATACAGGTTCAAATCCTCTAACCTAGCAGTGTAAGGCATGAGTTTAAGTGTTCTAATAGACTTGGTACATCTGCATTGAACTTGTTCCACTTTATTGATTTCTCTAATTGTATATGGGCTCCAGACCTGAGTGGCTTGATCCAGCCGTGGTCTTACATATGACAAATACAAGGGCATCATCACCTCCCTACTTCTACTCCTGATATTTCTCTTGATTGCCCAGGTTGTCCTGTTTGCCTTAGCTACAATATTTAGACAATGATCTTTAAAATTTAACTTGTTATTAGAATGCCAAGATCTTTCTCAATTATCATTGATTGTTTAATTTGATTTTGCAACAGGTATTGTCTCTTGTTATTCTGATGACCCATATGCAATACATTGCATTTGCCTATGTTTAAGGTAATACCCCATTTATTCGACCATTTGGCTATTGCATCTGTATCGGCCTGAATTGAACATGTTGAGGTCCTTTAGACTTTCCTTGTATGTCAATTTGCTGAGACCCCGCACCATTTTCATTGCCCTCTTCAGAGTCCTCTCCACCCTGCCCATGTCCCTCCTGAGTTATGATCTCCAGAACTGAACACAGTATTAAAGGTGAGGCCTCACCAATTGTTTGTATGAAATGCATCACCCCCTCCCTCCTCCTACTCGTGATACTCCTGCCTATACATCCCAGCATTTCACTGGCCCTTGCTACCATCCTCTTGCATTGCTTTGCCACCTTGAGATTGTTAGATATTATTATACCAAGGTCCCTCTCCTGCTCCATCACTTCCAGTACCTGTCCACCCATCCTGTACTCTGCTCTTTGACTTCTGTTCCCTAAATGCATGATTTTGCACTTTTTTGTATTACAGCTTAACTGCCACACTTTTGACCACTCCTCTTATTTGTGCAAATCTCTACTCATTGTTTCTACCCCATCCAAAGTGTCTACTCTGTTGCAGAGCTTTGTATCATCTGTAAATAGACAAACTTTCCCCTCAAGCCCCTCTGCAATGTCACCTATGAAAACGTTGAACAGGATCAGTCTCAGTACCAACCCCTGTGGTACCCCGCTAGTCACTCATCCCTCCCCTGATGGAACTCCATTAACAACCACCCTTTGACTTCTTCCCTCTAACCAATTTTTCACCCATCTCACCACCTCTGGATCCACCTGAGGGCTGTCAGTTTGTGCAGAAGTCTTCTGTGCTACGCAGTATCACATGCTTACTGAAGTCAAAGTAAACCACATCCACTGCCCCACTCTGATCTATCACTCTGGTCACCCAGTCAAACAACTCAAATTTATTTGACATGACCCGCCTTCCATGAATCCATGCTGTCTGTGATCCTTCAGATCATTTGCATCTAAATTGATGAAGGTTGTCTGACAAGTAAAGATTAATGGGTATCAAATGTCTCTGTTTGGCAAAAAAGAAAAGAAGAAGATCCAATTAAAGCTTTATTCATGTTTTTCACAGAAAAAAATATTCACAAAAATATTAATGTTTCTTCTGCTATTATAATTCCTAATAGTAGGAGGGAGCATCTATAAGAACTCTTAGAAAACAGACTTGCAAATATTTTTGCAAGTAAAGGAATAGTAGAAATAGTACAGTTTTTTTCGTCAAGTGTTTTTCTGCTAAAGTAATGTATGCAGGTAAAAAAGAAATATTTGATAGTATTTTGCCTCTTTTACACAGTCCAAGTAAAGTTAAAAACAGGTGGCATGGTTCAATAAGGGTTGCAAAAACTGCAAACGAACTTGCTGAAAGTTATTACATATGTGAAGCATAACCCCTCTAGAGAGAATTATTTATATCTGAACAAATATAGAAACAGTATAAATGATTTCTTCGTGAACAGAAAAGTGCATTTCATAACAACCAGTAGAAACAACTGTTTTAAGCTATAAAAAAAATAAAGGTTCCAAGCATTTTTGGCTATTTGTAACTAAAGGCACAGGAAATTATGTCACAGATATTTCAGCGCATATTATCTTATTGAGATGGGCTAGTTATTATCCAAAATATTTTTACAGTAGGGTTGACCATTATAATTATAATGCCCTAATGGATGAGTTGCAATTGAACAGAGACCCACTTGATATCATACCCCGAAAAGTGACACAAGCCATAGGTATGACTATGGGAAATAATGCCCCAGACCCTGATAAAATTCCTCCACATGTATATACAATAGAAAGTGAATGGTGGATTAATTGTTTTGTGATCTTGTTTAATAAATGATACAGGGTGACTTTTTTCTGAAAGACTGGCAAGGAAATATAATAATTCCACTATTTAAAAAAGGAAATCCAGCTCTTCCTGAAAACTAAAGATCAGTAAGTATTATAGGTTGTCTAGGCAAGTTTTCATCAGGATTATCCCTAATACATAGATTAAATAGGCGGATTGACAAAGAAAATATTTTAAACCATTATCAAACAGATTTCAGAAAATCATATTCCACAGTAGATCAATGTTTCATAGTGGAAAAACATTATCTTAAAAAACATATACTATTATAGTTGGCCATTATTGACTTTAAAAGGGCCTTTTAAGGAGTATCAAGACCATTCTTAAGGAAAAAATTATTCTCTATGAATATGGATCATGTCATACTTTGAACTGAGGATTCAGTAGAAGTCAGTTGAACATCCTCCGGAGTGAAGATGGTGGACAGAGGGTTCGTAGCTGAGGAGTTGCTGAAGAAATCTTGATGTTTATGCTATTAAAGACCTAATATTTTGATATGCATTTTAGACATTTGCTTATATTTCTAGTTGGTATTTAACTATGCTGATATTTTGCTGCACTTGAAGGAGTTTTTACCTGTCTTTCTAGCTGTTCTTCCTCCAGTGAAAAAAAGGAGAAGCGATGGAAAAGCAAGGCTAGTGCATTCTACCATGTATATTGTCAGAGAGGATAACTGTGACAGGGCTGAGAGACTGAAAAATAGATCAGGGTGACTCTTTAGTTTATATGCTCAATTTTATTTTATGTACAGTAAGCCATCTATGTCGAGATTCAGATGGGATACATTCTCCTATATTTATTCACACTTATACTAGAAATACTACCTTAAGAAAGATTCTCACTTTTGCAGAGTTTCATTCACACATAGGAGTGACAGCTCTGACCTGCTTTTGGAGCCTGAAAGTGTGGAAGTAGATGAGCTCCGGTATCCCACAGAAACTTGGATTTATGCTGGCAGACAGTGAACAGTGGACAATCTAGTCAAGTGGAACATGGTCCTAAAGCCACAGGGTGTCATTCAGATGCTGACTGTGAGGTAGAAGGTCAGCCAAGGAGGAGTGGCATTACAATGTGGAGGTGTAGCCTGTTTGTTGGAGGATCAAGAGTGCCTTCAGGATAGGCAGAGCTGGTGGATAAATGAAAGTAGACAATGGCAAAAAGCCTGAAATGCACTTTATTTTTCTAGGCTGGTTGTACCCAATGTTATTTTAAGAGTGAGACATTTTAACATTTCTTATAACTCCCTTAGTATTAATGGTCTTATTTGTTGCTGGAGTAAAAGATGTTAACTTTAAAGGAGTTGTAAGGATGGTATTAAATCCCTTCATTCACCTTTTGGACTGGCAAAAACACACTACTTTACAAGAATGTGTAGAGCAGAGTTAGTACTATTTTTTAGAATATAACCACTCACTAGTGACTTGGGTTTCAATTCTGTGGGAGTGTCTGGCTTTTCACTTTGGTGCAGTTAGAGTAGTTCTGCTTATTACTTGCTCACTTTATGAGGACTGGTTGTCTTAAAAAGGTTATTTGAAAGATGTAGTGGGGCACTTTATAAAAGCATTGCATTGCATTGTTTACTTGATAGATTTTGGTATATTTCTCCTACAAGTTTAGTATTTTTGCTGTTTTTTCCTATTTTATGTTAAAAATTTGAAAACACCCATGCTTTCTGTAGTCATGTGATCTGTGCACAATACATGTATCCCTAGCTTAGTATGGAAATCTTACTCAAGGACGTACTGTACCGGTAGCCGTCTTTGCTCCATGATAGTCAAGAGGGCAGCTGTAGGAGAGACATGTGTGGTTCACACTTTGTCTACTCAAACTGATTTAGAGACCAATAAAAGTCAGCTTCTCTTGGGTGGTAGTAATTTACAAGAGAGAGAAGGGAACACCCAAATTGCTAAAATTTGAAGTCATGAAAGTAATTTTTGATATTCTTGTTTAGAGTAATGGACAAGTAAGTGTAGATCTTACTTCGAGAGGGCTCTTGCAGTAGGTAATTACATATAGGACTGAAGCCATCAGGCGCCAGGACCCCACGGAAAAATTTCTAGCTAGCAGTCTCTGACGGGAGATCGCCCCCACGTCAGGTGACCGGTGTCAGGCGATATCAATATAAAGGTGCAGTTCCCCCATGCCCGCCTTCCAGTTCTTTCCCACCATTTGATGGCCATAGCGCTTTGCAGTTAAGTTCCTCTGCTCGTCAGTCAATTGTCGGTCTTTTAAACCACATTTATTCTTGTTTTTTTTATATTTTCTAGTCAAAATGTCATGTATGTCATCCCTACACCATCCGATTTGCATAAAAACAAGTGTGACTCATGGAGCGCCCAGCTCCCGCACAAGGATGGCCATTCCCTGTGCCTCTTCTGCCTAGGCCCGGATCACCCAATGGAGAAGTGCCAGCACTGCCTGAAATTCAATGCCGCCACCATAAATGGAGGCTGCAATCTCTGGAGGCCCATATTTTGAAGAAGAAGATGGCCTCTATGGAGAAGGAGTCAAATAAGCTAAGGTAGGCCTCCACTTCACCTGAGGGTCACCGTAAGAAAAAGGAGAAGTACCAGGACTGGGACTCCACTTCCACGGCTACCGTGACTTCATCTGGAGTTGCAGTACTGCAGGCAATGTCCCCCCGGGGGACCAATCCTCAACAGCCATCTTGGAGGCTTCCAAGGCGTCGTCATCCCTCCCATAGGGCTCACGCTCGGGCTCTTCAGGAGCATCTGGGAAAAAGGAGGCGACTGATCCCAGGAAGGCCAATGTCTAGCGGCCCTCCGGGTCGAGCTGGTCTGGTGAGTCAGACGCTGGTGCCACCGACGTCTGTCCAGACAGAGCTGATAAGTCGTCGACCCCTTCAGGGGCACACTCAGCTCCTAAGCTGCCCACCAAGGCCACTCCTCCATCGCAGCCTTCATTGGGCATCGGTTCTGATAAGTCAGACACCGGCTTCTCTGACTCTCACCCAGATCCCTCCAGTAAGACAATCGTCAGCTCTTGCAACGATTGCACGGTGAAAGAGCTGATGCTAGGACCCCTATGACCAGTCTGCCATTCCTGTTGCACCGCTGCGCTCCAAGGCCCCAGCATCTCTCCTGTTGGACCCCGGGAATTTTAGACCTCCTTCCCCAGGTGACACAGTGGATGTTGGTACACTGCCATCAGGCCTCCCTCCTTTGGGACCAGATCTCCTGACGCTGGACCCTCAGATGCCGGCCTATCCAATGCCGGGTGACATTCCATTACCGGATGTGTTCCAATGCTGGACCCGATGCCCACGGGGCCACTTGTTCTGGACCCGCCTGCTAGGCCTCTTTCAGGGCCTTCTGCACTGACAGAGCCCCTGGTTTCTGGGTACCCGACTCCATCTTATCTGATGCCGTCCTACCTGGGACCACAGTATCCCACGCCTATCTGATGCCGCAGTGCAGGACGCCTCAGTACCCGAGGCCAGACTTCCTGCTGTTGGGCTATGTATACTTACCCTACGGATACCCTCAGTATCTGTATCCCCCCTCCTCCTCCTCCTCCTCCACTGCCCCCTCAGCCACCCATGGATTTGAAGGAGACTCTGGCTGCCTGGTGGGCTGAGGCCAAGGTTCAACTCACCAGAGAGGTGGAGAGCCATCTACTGATGATGGACCCGGTACCGTATCCCCTTCACCAGAGATAAGAGACTCCCTCCCCCATGCCTGACACCAGAGGTGAGCCCTCAGATGCCAGGGCTGGGGAGAATATGCTTCCCCGAGGGATGCCCAAGGGGTCCGTTCCTCCCCCGTGTGGGGAGGAGTCTTCTTCTCACTCTTCTTCAGAGACCTCCAACTCAGACTTGGGGGGTGCGCTGATCCTGCCGTCGAGCCTCGCTCTCCAGACCATCCCAGGCCAAGGACTCCTCCAAGGTCTCCTCCAGAAGATCCTTCCTTTCTGGAGCTGCTGAAAAAGATCCAGGAGGTCCACCAGTGGCAATCTCTGGAACCAGATCCACAGTGGAAGAAACTCACTGCCCATCTGGATCTGCCTGAAACAGCTCCGACATTGACTCCACCCTGGATCGAGCCTCATGCAGACCTTGTTTCCACTATTTGCAAACAACCGTCCATGGTGGCCCCCCTTCCGAGGAAGGCGGATAGGCCATACCAGGCTCCTGAGGGTGTGGATTCATTGAACACACACCCAAAGGCTGATTCAGTCATGATTAGCGCTGCTCACAGCTGGTCGGCTAACCCAAAGCACCTCAGCTCGTCCCCACCAGACAAGGAATCTCGTCTTCTGGACCAGTACGGGAAGAAGGTGTATGCGCCTTCCACAGTGGAAATCAGGGCCCTGAATTATGTCACACATATAGGGGACTACCAGAAGGCTATCCTGAGTCTGGTAGAATCCAAATAGGATTTCTTTCCTGAATCTCATACCAAGCAGGAAGTGGCTGATCTTGTCCGGTCTGCTCATTCAGCCAGTCAGCACATACTATGTGTCACATATGATGCAGTGGACACTGCTGGTAGGAGTTCAGCTTTCACCTTGGGCCTTCAGTGTCATGCCTGGCTCTGGGTGTCAGGACTGGTCCCTGAAGTGCCATCCGCGATTCAGGATGCGCCCTTCAGGGGTTCGGTGCTGTTCAGTGGGGATGTCAAGGACATCATCACTGACCTGCAAGAGAAGGGCACTGCACTTAAGTCAGTCGACTCTTTGTACAAGCCCCCTCAGGGACAGCGTCTCCTCTTTCGCAGACGTTCTTGACCAAAAGTGAAGCCTCAGGGCAAGCAGGTCAATAAAGGTTGGGACCCTTTGGCAGCCAAGATTCAGCTGCCCAAAAAAGCTGCAGAAGCCTCGGCCGCCATGCTACCTCACACCACCTGACTCCTCTCCTCTCCCACAGTCTCTGTACTTTCCAAAGGAACTGGTAGGAGGGAGATTCTCCTTCCATCTACCAGGCTGGGAGAGGATTACATCAGATGCTTGGGTGTTCCAGCTAATAGCAGAAGGACACTCAATCGAGTTTCTTCAGAAACCACCCAGAAGACCACTCCTCGAGTCATCTTACTCTCCAGAGCATCTTCCTCTGGTTCAGGAAGAAATATCCTCCCTTCTCCTGAAGGCAGCGATAGAACCAGTCCCCATTCACCTTTGGGGGACTAACTACTACTCCCATTTCTTCCTAGTTCCAAAGAAAATGGGAGACATGAGGCCTATTCTAGACCTCAGCTCCCTGAACATGTTCATGGAGTACAAGCACTTCAGAATGATGTCCCTGCAGAGCCTTCTGCCGCTTCTTTGGCAGAGACAGTGGTTATGCGCTCTGGATATGCAGGATGCCTACCTGCATATCCCCATCCTCCCTTCCCACCGCAAATTCTTCAGGTTTTCATTTTAGAGGGGCCATTACCAGTTCAAGGCCCTCCCATTTGGTCTTTCCTTGGCCCCCCGAGTATTCACCAAATGTCTTTCAGTGGTAACCGCCCACCTGCATATCCAGGGGTACTGGTTTCCCAAACCTGGATGATTGGCTCCTGGAAGCCCCGTCCAGGGAGGAACTCCAGTGCTCCCTTTCCCTTACCCGGCAGGTTTTCACCAATCTGGGTATCACCATCAGCCAGTCCAAGTTCCATCTGGTCCCTTGTCAAAAACTCCATTTCATCGAGGCGATCCTGGACATGACCATCGGCAAAGCCTTTCTGCTGCCAGACAGGGTAGACACCCTTCAAGTGCAGGCAAGACTGTTGTCCAGCCGCAGAAGGGTCAGTGTCAGATCAGTGCTTTGCCTCCTCAGGCTAATGGCGGCTGTAATTCTGACAGTCCCTCGTACTCAGCTCCATATGAGAATTTCTCAATGGATGCTTCGGTCTCAATTGGACCAGACTCTGGATGACCTAGACCAGGAGGTCCTGGTCTCTGACCCTATGGTCCAGGACCTGCATTGGTGGATGGTGCAGGAGAATCTTTGCCGGGGAGTTCCATTCTGTCTGGAACCTCCCTCTCAAACGTTGACAACAGATGCCTCAGGAGAAGCCTGGGGAGCCCTCCTGGGACCTCACAGTACTCAAGACTCCTGGTCCAGTCTCAAGTGCACTCTTCACATGAATGTGCTTGAGCTCAGAGCTGTTCTATATGCTCTCCAAGCTCTCCACTTTTGCATTCTTCCCAGTCATCTATCTATCCAGACAGACAACATGTATGTAGTCTGGTACATCAACAAGCAGGGAGGAACTCATTCCTACCCTTTGTGCAGGGAAGCAATGAGAGTTTGGAGTTGGGCAGCTCAGCGCAACCTTCACCTGATGGTAGTTTACATTCCAGGAGTAGACAATACGCTGGTGGACCACCTCAGTCAGTCGTCAGCCAATGCCATGAATGGGAACTGGATCAAGATGTACTAGACAACATCTTCCTTAGTTGGGGAACCCCTCAGTTAGACCTGTTCATATCTCCTCTGAACGCAAAACTTCCCGCCTTCTGCTCACTCGCTCCAGGATTTTTTGTGGGACGCTCTGTCTCTCGATTGGAGGGACAGATTCATCTATGCCTTCCCTCCAATTCCCTTAATCTCGAGGGTCTTGCACGAACTTCATTCGAAGGAGTCTGAATGATACTCATCACTCCTTTCTGGCCCAGGCAAGTTTGGTTCTCTCTTCTGCAACAGTTTTTGGAGGAACTTCCAGTTCCTCTTCCTCTGTCACGACTCTTACTGGCCCAGGATCAGGGGACCTTGGTTCATCCAGCTCTCAGATCCCTTCAATTGCATGTGTTGCTCCTGCAGACATAGTCCAAGCCCATTTGGAGTCTCTTCACTCATCGCAGACATTTTGGTGGAGGCCAGAAAGCCTTCCACCAGAGCCACCTACGCTATGAAGTGGAAGCGTTTCTCAATATGGGCCACTTCGAAGGACTTGGAGCCCTTTTCTTGCCCTGTTGAGAAAGTCCTGGACTACATGCATCACCTCTTTGGCCAGGGTCTCAGTCATTCCTCTTTGAAGGTCCATATGGCGGGCATCTTGGCCTACCACGTCCCTTTTGGTGACAGGACTTTTGCGCAGTTGGAAGTCTCTAAGACTTTCCTCAGAGGGGCTCTTCATTTAAAACCCCTCATCTGAGTTCCTGTGCCCCCTTGAGATCTGAACTTTGTTCTCAAGAAGCTTACTCTGCCTCCCTTTGAACCAGCAGCTTCAGCAGATTTGAAGTTCCTCTCTTGGAAGATCCTCTTTCTAGTGGCCATTACTTCAGCTAGATGAATTTCTGAGCTTCAGGCCCTGATGTGCAAAATCCCTTATTTGATTTTCCACAAGGATCGTGTGGCTCTGCGCTCCAACCTTAAGTTTCTTCCTAAGGTGGTAGCGGAATCTACACTGAACCAATCCATTGAGCTACCGGCTTTCTTTACATAACACTCCAATCAGGAGGAATACCTCTTGCTTACCTTGGATGTTCATAGGATTCTGAGATATTATACCACTAGGACTAAGGATCTCAGGAAGTTGGATCAGCTTTTTGTCTCTTTTGCTCCCAAAGAGAAGGCAATGCTGTTTCAAAACAATGCCTATCAAAGTGGTTGGCTCACTGTATCACTTTCTGTTATGACAAGTACAACAGGATCCTGCTGGGTCAAGTCAGAGGCCACTCCGCCAGAGGAGTAGCTGCCTCTGCGGCTGGTTTCAAGAATGTGTCAGTGGCAGACACCTGTGCAGCCACAACTTGGACTTCTGTTCATACCTTTATGAAACTCTACAGTTTGGACATTACCTCTCGCCACAGAGCAGGCTTCGGGTCGGCTGTTCTGCAAGGTCTTCTTTCGTAAGACCCTTACAGCCGGAGGTTTATTAGTTGGTAGTTTTCCTCCTCCCGAGTGCTTTTCTTTGTTCCTGACTGCTTGGGCTCAGTTCTATATGTAATTACCTACTGCAAGAGTCCTCTCGAAGTATGATAGTACAGTTACATAAGAACTTACTGTAACAGTAGATCTTCAAGACAGGCTCTTGCAGTAGGTAATGCCTTCCCGCCCTCCATCCCCCCTAGCTTTTTCAGCTCCTTTTCCAGGAAGGGAAATATCCATTTCTCTCTTGTCTTGCCTTTTTGGCCCTTGGCGGGAAAGAACTGGAAGGTGGGCATGGGGGACCGCCCCTTTATACTGATGTCGCCTGACGCCGGTCACCTGACATGGGGGCAGTCCCCCACCAGTGACTGCTAGCTAGAAATTTTTCCATGGGGTTCTGGCGCCTGACGGCTTCAGTCCTATATGTAATTACCTACTGCAAGGGCCTTTCTCAAAGATCTACTGTTACGGTAAGTTCTTACATAACTGTACTTTGCTTCTCTCTCTCTCTCTCTCTCTCTCTCTCTCTCTCCCTAGAATCTAATGATAAATATCCAGCTGACTGCACAAGACAGTGAAATTTTAATAGAAAGTCTTTAATGTATTAAACAAAATCTGACGGCATTTTACTGGAAGCAAGTGCAACTGAATAGTAATGTTTGACAAAAGCAATGAAAAAAAAAACTCTTGTATTTAAGACTTCTGTATTTAACCTAAATGCACTAGCCCTCTACCAGCTATGGGCTAGACATGTGCTAGCCATTTTGAGAAGGTACACTGATTTTGTGTTCAAGGTTATTACTGTTACACATGTGGCCTACTATGGCATAGATTTGTTGGTTACAAACCATAGTTGTCAAAGATAATGTTTTACATGTGCCCTTTGAAAATGAACTTTATGTTATGTGATATGTTACATGTTCTGAATGTTCTGAGTGTTAATATTATATTTTATATGTCTTTTTAGCAATTTAATGTTACAGTATCATCATGACAGTATGGTATTATAAACACTGTCTCTTTGAGTCATGGGAGGTGACTCTCAATGAAACAAGCTATGATAACATTTTTCGTTCTGCTGCTGTTTTGGGTTAGCACAGTGGGGGTCTACCTAAGAGGCTGTGAGCAGTGGGTTTGGGGGGATCCTTTGGGATAGTCTGCTGAAGCTTAATGCAGCATGGCTGTTGTATCACCTCTAAAAGTAAACATCTATGAACACATTTTTGGTATGGAACAGGAGCCATGGCTTAGGCCCATTACCAGTTACTAGGTCTCAGTGTGGGACTAAATGACCTGTCATGAGGGAACATACTCAGTTTGCAGGGCCCCATGCTTGGTGCCTAATATGTGACCAATCAGGAATAATTGCCACAAGAGATGCCAGTAAGGGCACAGAGTAGCATATGCTGCATGGTGCCCTTTGGAGCTTCCCTGAAATCGACAAGTTCTATCTGGTGGCACTGGTTGGCTCATTTCAGTCCTAGCAAATATGCATTTGTCAATCTTGTCTGGGTCAAAATAGTCTTGTCCAGTGGCCTTAAGTTCCTGTTTTTGAGGTCCTTTTTATCATGACTTCCCAGTGTGGGGTATATAGATGGTCTGCTGAATGAGGTGAGGCATGGAGAATGTAAGTTGCGCCCTAAAAGATCCCAGTTGGCCTCCTCACAGATGGCAAAACAATTTGGCTCCTTCTGGGCCTAAGAGCTGTTGAACTCTTGCTATCAGCTGATTATTGCCTTATGTTGGTGCACTGCTATAAGACAAAGAACATAGCACTGCAGCTTGTAAATAATTAAAATTGAATAAAGGTGACAACATTGTAGGAACTGTCATTTTATATAAAATGATCAAATCACTAAGTCCCATATCCTAATTAAGACAACATTTAGGATAAAGTTAATTGTGCTGTTTTGTTAATCTATTACAATTCAAAGTGTGTATGTCCTCCTTCTCTATGGTGTATGTACTTTTTTTCAAATAGGAGAGGATGTAATGGATTTTAATATGTATTTTAGTGTTTTGTAATGTTTGTAATGTTTTTTTCTTTTAAACTGATCAAACAATACAGAGCTACAACCACTACTTAGAATCATTATCACCCTCTACACAGAATTTGGTCATTGGTTAGATATGATATACATTAGAATATTTCAGAAAATTTCACAAATATTGGTGTGAAGCAAAGTTGTTTGCTTGCTCCTTTATTGTTCAATCTTTTCATTGATGATCTCCCTTCTTTTCTGGCTGCTGATGGTCACTCTCCTTGTTTCAAAGAAATCCCTGTTTCAGCATTAATGTACGCGGATGATCTGCTTCTGCTGTCTGTAATCCCAGAAGCCTTAAGTAGGACCTACACTCTTTAGAAAATGACACTACTGAATATAGGCAGAACATTAATGCAACAAAAAAAATAAAATACTTTCAAATGGAAAAAGGAAACCTAAATGGAAGTGGCATGACAATAACATTCTTGCTGTAGAGAAATGCTGTCATTTGGGTTTATTCTTCTCAGATAATAATAACTGGTTGAAACATGAGACATATGTGAATGATAAATTAATAGAAGTAAAACATGCTTTATTAAGATTTAATGACAGGTATGGGGAGCTTTCTTTTACCTGCTATTTGTGTGCAGCTGGATGAACATAAATAGTGTAGCATTATATACAGTATGGTAGAAATTTGGAATGGGTATAATTTGTCTCTGATAGGAAAATAGCTTACACAGTTTTATAGGGCCATCCTGCAAGTATCTAGGTCAATGCCATCAGAAACAGTCAGAGCAGAATTAGGAAGATCTAAAATGGAAGTGTTATTTAGGTGAAGAAAAGTAGCTTACTGAAAAAAAATGCACAATATAGAGTACAATAGGTTATCAAAAAGATACTTAGAGGAAAAGACTTCCTAGTATATTAACAATAATCATTCACCATGGCTAAAAGAGATAAAGGAAACATTGGATGCAGTAAATCTTCAACACTTTTAGTCAGATTTTTTGGAAAAAAAATCAATATATCAAAACCGGAAGATATTTCTTAAATCTGGATAGGAAACATTCCCATCCAAGATTTTGAAGTTTATATATGACAAATGCAATTCTTGCTTGATTTGAAATGTGATTGCAGAAACGGTGAATTTAAAATATTGTCCCACGTTGTTTTGAATTGCCAAACATGTTTGAGAATTTGGAACCAGTGTTTATCCCCATACTCATCACAAGCATTTGTTTTGTCAGAAGACCTCTTAAAGGTTCTTATGAATCCTTTTTCAGAAATTGTGACATAGGATGTCATAAGTAGATGTTTGAGGTGGATCTTTGCAAAAATGTCAAATAATGAAGTAAAAGATAATATACAGCTTACATAGTAGCTTTCATGTGTAAAAGAGTAATAGGATTAATACTGTAGTAAATAATTCTCATCTATTCATACATCATGCATACTGTTTTCTAGTTGTTGACCTTTCTTCAAGATTCTGATCTACTGGAAAACTACCTTTCTATAAGTCTAAGAAATCAGTTAGGCTTTTATTATCCTACACTGGATGCTTGGGATAATAGGCAAAATTAAATTTTAGATGCAGTCTGATGGCCAGATATTCAAAACTTTGCGCTGGGCAAAAAACGTTTGCGCAGGTTTAGCACGAGATTGGTGCAGGTCTGCTATATTCAAAAGGCCAAATAGCATGGGCATACTGCATTAGTGCCAGGCAAAATCATAATGTATGCAAGGGGCAAACTGACATGAATACAGGCGCAATGCTATATTCAGCGACTAGCACCGCACAGTGGTTTTGCGCGACTTAGCGTGACACTTAGCACATTACTGCCCAGGAAAAGCTTGTCTTAACCCTGGGCAATCAGCTTTGAGTGACACTATGGCTTTGCATGGTGTTTGCGTGGGTTTTGTGTGGGTTTTGCATGACCCTAACAAATAAATATGACACATAGACACAGCCAAACATAGAAGAAGCATGCTGCTAACTGATGGCATCACAATGATGCCATCATCTGCCACCAGTCCCAGCCATGCCAGGCAGTAAGTGGTGACCCTGCCTCCAGTGGACAGCATGGCAGTGTGGCCATACAGCACACACCTGCGGACCACACTTCTGTGGACACCAACAGATGCCAGCACACACATGCAGCACTGTGGGCATGGAGGATGTTGAGAGGAGAGTGTATGGGTGGCCAGGCTGTGCCACAGACCAGGAGTGGCCACAAGGCTGGGACACATCATGCAGTGCACATGGGCCACTATTGGGAATACCCCAACACCAGTGTGCCTTTCGGATAATATACGCCCTTCCCAGCAACATATCGCACAGCTGTACAACTGCCACAGCACACAAAGCTGGATATGTATATGTCACTGTCAGCATCCCATGCCAGAGGTGCAGCATCTGTGGGTCACACAACAGTGTAACAGTAATGTCCACTGTCAGTAAACACCTGCAGGTTGGACCTCTCACTGTGTATAGTGCAGTCATCATCACTGCCCTACACACCACAGGCATTGCTGTGTCCACACACTACTGGGCCCCTTGCTACTGTAGTGTCTGCTGTGCACTGTAGCATGACCTATAGTGTAACAGTTGCATGCAGCACCACCACCATCTGTGCCTATGCTGTGTTGTCCCAGTGTAGCTGCAGGCAGCAGTGCATGTGGAAAGTAGTGTTCAAAACTGTATAATATTCCCCAAGCTGTTTGCGCAGAGCTAACACGTTTGTGCGGGTTAGCGCAGGGCTAAACAGTTAGCCCGGCGCAAACTGCATGCAAATCAGGGCATAATGAGATGCTAATTTGGATGTTTGCCCACAGACTACCTAAGTAGGCTCATTTGCATGTCACTTTTGAATATGGCAAAGTTTAGTGCCGGGCAAACGTGTTTGCGCCGGGCTAACGGTTTAGCCCTGCACTAAACCCACACAAATGCGTTAGCCCTGCGCAAACAGTTCGGGGAATATTTTACAGTTTTGCACAGTGTACTTTCACATACACTGCTGCCTGCAGCTGTACTGGGTCCACGCATTTGCTGGCACACACATTGGCCACATAGTTCACCCGCTACCTACCTTCACATCGCTGTGCACTGAGTTGCTGTTGTGGTTTGCACTTCCTGATTGCCATATTCAGAGCTGTCTTATTCCAGGGCTAAGTTTGCCCTGCTCTCCCAGCCCAGTTTGCCCAGCCTCATTCCCATGCTATATTCAGAAGCTATTTGCCCTGGGCTATTCCTTTTGAATATGGCTTGCTTTGTGCTCCGGGCTAAGTTTGCCCACTGGGCAGTTCTAATTTAGCCCCGGGGCAAAGTTTTGAATATCTGGCCCTGAGCCTGCTGAGCATCCTGTTTACATTTAGTTGAAATCATATAGATAAGTGATAGGCTGAATTACTCCTCCAATGGAAACAACTCTTGGACAAGTATAACATTATTATGGTTTCCAATTGATTTGTGACTATATTTTGAAACTTAAATCACACTCTTCTAACAGTTTACACAATCAGAAAATCTTCAGTATTAAATGTACTATACTTTGTGTCCTCATAACTGGATATTAACTTAAAGTGTGACCATCTATGATAATTCTTAGCACAGGATAAATTCTCTTGGCTTCCTTTACAGTTTCTTGTAAAACCACGTGTATTGATTATAAAAAAAATTTTATTTACTAGGAATGCCCTTGTCATTTTATATTTTCTAAAGTGTCATGTGCTGGTATGTGCTTGTAAGGACTCATAACAAGTGGCACAATAAAGCTTTTACTTGAACCGGTAAAGGAAGAATATTTTCTAAGATTTTAAGAGCTGAAAGTAAATCTAGTGAAGAAAAACAGCATTAGCTGATCTAATGTTCTGTTGTGAGTGCCTTAAAAAAGTGGCTAGGGTTTGTTCATAGGCCATAAATAATTTTGTAAGTCTGGTATATTCCACAGTAGCCTGATTGTTGTGTAAAGTCCAGCCTTTGTAAACTACATTCAAGAAAGTTGATAATCTTAAAAATTTTTGTCACTGTGTCACATTCCATCACATAGTGGGTCACATTGCCATAAAATGGTAGGACACCCTACAGATGATAGGTATACATAAACTCAGCTCAGCAACAGGGCTATCATATTTGAAACGGCTTTAGTTCAGATCCAAAAATATCTGTGTGTGGTTCCTGAGATCTGTGCAGATCTCCATCTCCCCTGTTCCTGCACGCTTTATATTAACCCTTCCCAAGTTTCACCATCAACACCTCAAAAAGCCTTTAACTATGTTGTAACAACTTCCTATTTAATTTTTGTACTTTTTATTTTCTATTTTGACTCTATCAGCTAAGGGTAAAAAGGATAATGAGATGTACTTGGGGAATGAGATTAAAACTGTTGCCAGAGGCAGACTAGATGTCCCTGATAGGTAATTCCAGTCCCTTTGTTCTGTAATGATGTGACCCCCTGGTCAGTTAATGAGAGAGCTTCAAAAGAGGCCAAGCTTTTTCATGTCAGAAAACTGTCCTGGTCATGCACCCACTCTCTGCTGGGGAAGACATGGCTCATAACAATGAGAAGGGTCAGGGATTCTACAAAACCATATTTGATGAGGCAGCAGGGTGGTTGGCTGCTGAAGGCTTTTGCGGTCTGGTTAGACACTAGCAAGTCAGTCTGTGTTGGGGTTTCATACTTTCACCATCTAAGGTTGCAGTCTGCT
Organism: Neoceratodus forsteri; assembly: GCA_016271365.2. Lineage (NCBI taxonomy): Eukaryota > Metazoa > Chordata > Ceratodontiformes > Ceratodontidae > Neoceratodus > Neoceratodus forsteri. The sequence goes on along the minus strand of CM028130.1, from coordinate 1,405,890,161 downwards.
ATAGTTCACAAAGTTATCCTGTGTGGTAAGAAATCTTTCTACTTTGCTAAGAGTTACAAAGTTATAGGAAGGTTTTTCTATGTATTTATTATGTTGTGTGCAAACTATTTCTTTTTCATTTCTTTACTAACCCTGTAATTCCAGTAGTCTTTGTGTATTATGATATCATATAGATTGTGTAAATATTGTGAAGTAGTAAATACTATTTTTATATTCTTCATGTTTCTGTGACTGACTCTTTTGGGGGAATAGTTAACTGTTGGTATTGACAAATCCACAATCCATTTCTGAAGAGGGAGAAGATGGCTACAGTTACAATATTCTAAGAAGTAAAGTGTCTTCTCGGGAGTGAGTGATGGGGAAGTCCATTTGCCCTTACTGTAGCTAAAGGAGCACTGTACTGTGTGAGCAGTGGCTCTGGTGAGATACAGACCAAGAAAGTCCCCAGGTAAGAGAATCACTTCTGAGTGGTGGCAGCTACTGAGGTGCCCATACAGGTGTGGAGGGCTGAGAAAACTGACAACACATTGCATACTGCATTCTGAGTATGGACAGGTTGTGGCAAACTGGTGGTAGTGGTATGATTTGAAAAGAATTGTAAATAACCTAGTTAACTATCCAGTCACAGAACAAGACATTGCATAAAGGAACACAGTGAACACTGCTACTGTTATTATTAATTTATTTATTTATTTTTTAGACAGAGTAGTTGCAGAGACGACATTATGTCTGGATGGTATGACAAGTGCTTGTTGCAAAACTTGCAAGTGTTGTGCAAACGGAGGTGGGGTGAATTATGAGGAAAGCCAATCAAGGACGGAATTTATAAACATCCTTGCCAGGGAAGTACTGTAAAAGTGGTCACTGCTAACCAAAGTCAAAAGACAGAGGTAGGAGAGCATGAAAGGGATCCAGAGCCAGGAACTAAGGCAGCTTTGCAGGTACAGAGGTAGAAGCTGGAGCTTGTCCTCATTCAGGCAAAGGCTGAGACACTGCTGCAGAAGATGAACCTGGAAGCAGAGGAGCGAGATCTCTAAGGAAGGTGACTCTCTGAGTTCTGGGGAAAGGGAGATGTACTGAGAGAATAGGCTCCAGTACCATGAGTGGGTTCCTAAGTAAGACTTTGTGCCTGATTTGATGACTAATCTTTGAGAAAAGTGTGGAGTGAGGAAGCTCAGGGCTTCCCAATACCATCCTCAGACTAATGGGCTGGTCCAGTGATTTAATGCGCCTCTTAGGACCATGTTGAGAGCATTTGCTGATCAGCATGGAAGAGAGTGTGACAAGTACTTACCCATCTCTTATTTGCATACAGGGAAGTCCCCCAGGAATCCACAGGGTTCTTTCCCTTCAGTCTCTTATTTGGCCATAGGGAGAGGCCCCCTTGATTTGGCAAGAGATGAATGAGAGGGGGAGCTTGCTACCCAAGGGGAATCTGTTGTGAAATATGTCATGAATTTCAGGTCTAGGCTCAAGGAGCTCATGAGGTTTGCCCAGGAGCACCTAGCCTCTCTGTAACAGAGACAGAAGACATAGTATGACTGTGGAGCCAGGACCTGATTGTATGAAGGCGGGCAACAGGTGATGGTGCTCATCCCCGTCAGGCAGAATAAATTGCAGGCAGCTTGGGAGGGTCTGTACACAGTGGTCAGAAGAGTGAATTATGTTAACTATGTCACAGAGCTGCCTGACAGGAGGTGCAAGCAGTAAATCTACCATATTAACATGTGGAAGGCCTACCATGACCAAGACGAGATGGTCCAGGCTGTGTGTAGCTACCCGTAAGAGGAGACAGAGGCCAATCTGCTGGTAGATCTCTTGGTATAGGTTAAAAGAAAATTCTCAGAGGACATTGTCACCCTCTCAGAGAGCCTGACACTGACCCAAGCTACCAAAATGTGTAGGCTGCTGAAAACATTCAAAGGGATGTTCACAGGGAAATGAGTATATCACACTGGCTGAGCACCATGCGGATAGAGGGTCCCAGACCCCCCCAAGGCAGCCATCCCACTAAGTCCCTGAGGGTATAAAGCATGCCATACAGGGGCAGATCAAGGAGATGCTGGCTCTCTGGGTGGTACAGGAGTCCAGCTGTTCCTGAACCTCCCCAGTGGTACTGATTCCTAAAAAGGATGGGGCCACGAGGTTCTGCATCAACTACCATAAGCTCAATAGTTGTAGAGAATCAGATGCATACCCCATACCCAGGACAGATGAGGTCTTAGAGAGGTTTTGGGGGGGTAATATACCTGATTACCATAAACCTGGCAAAGTGCTATTGACAGGTGGCCCTGACCCCTGAATCCAGAGAGAGGTCAGCCTTCATCACCCTGTTTGGTTACTCAAGTTCAAAGTAATGCTATTTGGGGTGAAGAATGAGCCAGCCACCTTTCAACAGCTTGTGGACTACATTTTGAATGGGGCAGGAGATTTTGTGATAGCATACAGGGATGACATCGCCATCTATAGCCAGACTCCTAGGATCATGTCAGGTACATGATCGAGGTGTTGCACTGACTGCAGGCCACTGTGATGACACTCAGTGAGGAGAAATGCCAGAAAGGAATGGCAGAGGTATCATACCTTGGGCAAAGTATGGGAAGTGAGTACATCCAGCCTGAGCCAGTTAAAATTGAGGCCATCCAGGGATGGGCCACGCTTATGACTAAGAGAAAGGTTCAGGCCTTCCTAGGAATTGTAGGGTACTACTATATGTTTGTGACAAATTTCAGCAGTCTGGCCAAACTCCTGTCCAGTCTCACCTGGAAGAAAATGCCAAACAAGGTTCAGCGGATAGAAACCTGTGATGCTGTGTTCTGTCAGCTGCTGAAGGCATTGTGTCAGGCACCTGTGCTCACCAGTCTGGACTATTCTGTAAGGTTCACTGTGTATGCCAATGTGTCTGATCATGAGCTAGGTACAGTTCTGAGTTAGGTTTTGCACTCGGAAGAGGAACACCCAGTCGTGTACCTGAGCAGGAAGCTGCTACCTCAAGAAGAAGCCTATGCCACAATAGGAAAGGAGGGCTTAGGTATTGTCTGAGTTTTGCAGAAGATGCAACTTTATCTGTATGGGAGGGGATTCACCCTGGTCACTGACCACAACCCCCTCATGTAACCCCCCATTATAGGGGGCTTACCTGGACCTTTGTGCCACACCAAGAACCCTGCTATCTGCCTTTCTTGCTCTCTCCATCCCTAGGACTGCAGCCAAAAAGAGAACTGGAGGAGCCTCCTGAAGGATCGCTGCACCTCCACACAGGCAATGTGCACACATTCAAGCAGCTGCCTGCTTGAACATGTGAGCGGTCTCCAGTTGGAATGTTTTTGGTACTGGGAGCACCTGTCCACCTCAGACCTTTATCATCGGTGGCCAGCCACAGCACCTCCTCTAGTGTGCTTCAGCCCTAGGGACACCAGTGGGCATCAGAGGGCTTGGAGATACTAGAAGGGGAAGAAGAAAGAAGAATAAGTGGATAATGTGACTTTGGTGTGCTGTGCCTTTAAGAAATAAAGGGACATAGAAACATAGACTTTGATGGTAGATAAGGACTGCTTGGCCCACCTAGTCTGCCCATTTTTCACTACCTACTGTATCATCGCAGACCCTACTTGATCTCCACCTCATCCCACCCTGTCTTATCATTAAGATTCCCTTATGCCTGTCCCATGCTTTCTTGAACCCATTACAGTTTTTTGCCCCATGACCTCTACTAGAAGGCTGTTCCAGGCATCCACCACCCTCTCTGTGAAGAAGTACTTCCTCATATCTCTCCAGAGTCTACCCCCTCCAGTTTCATAGCATGGCCCCTTGTCCTTGAGCAGCTTTTGTTCTGAAAGATGCTTCCCTCTTGAACCTTCTTTATACCTGTGAGGTATTTGAAATTTTCTATCATATCCCCCCCTCTCCTCCCATTCCTCCAGTGTATACATATTAAGGTCCTTCAGTCTTTCCTTAATAGGGTTTTTGACGCAGACTCTGCACCATTTTCATTGCCCTCCTCTGGACCACCTCCACTCTTTCTATGTCATTCTGGAGGTGAGGTCTCCAGAACTGGACACAGTATTCCAGGTGAGGTCTCACCAGTGATCTATACAGATATAACACCACCTCCCTCTTTCTAATGGTGATCCCCATCCCTATGCACCCCAGCATCCTGCTAGCTCTCCGGACTGCCTTGTCACACAGCCTAGCCACCTTTAGGTGATCAGGTATGATAACTCCTTGGTCTCTTTCCTGTTTGGTGGTCATCAATGCCTCTCCTCTCGTTGTGTACTCCTCCCCTGGGTTTCTGTGCCCCAAGTGCATCATTTTTCCACTTTTTTGCATTGAAGCCCAGTTGCTATACTCTTGATCACTCCTCTGACTATTTCAGATCCCCTCTCATTTTTCCCACCCTTCCCCGGAGTGTCTACCCTGTTGCATAGTTTAGTGTCATCCATGAACACGCAGACATTTCCCTCCAGCCCCTCTGCAATGTTGCTAATAGAGACATTAAAAGGACTGATCCCAATACAAATTCCTGAGTTCTCCCACTGGTCACCCTCCCTTTGTCAGAGTGAACTCCATTTACCACCACCCTCTGTCTCTTCTCTCATAGCCAATTTCTTACCTAGTTTACCACCTTTGGTCCCACTCCTATGCTACCCAGTTTGGTTACTAATCTCCTACATCAGACAGTGTTGAAGTCCTTGCTGTAATCCAGGTAGGCTATATCCACCTTTCCTCCCTGATCTAATTCCATGGTCACCCGGTCAAAGAAATCTATTAGATTCATTTGACATGAACCTCCCCCCCCCCCAGGAATCCATGCTGCTGCAACAGACACTGCCTGCAATAGTAAGGGGGGAGCAGATAACGGAGCTCCCAGTGGGGAGAACAAAGCCCCAATAACCGCTGCACAACTACCAGATAACTGGACACAGGTGTGCTTACAACACCATTGGACAGTTCATGGGAAAAGCATAGCAGTTGCCTTATAAATAAACTTTAAACTACAGTAACTGTTTACTGAAGAATACAACCACCATATTGATGACCTCTGACTTCTCTGCCAGCCAGTCAGAGGCCAGGGATCTTGGCAACTGTCACCAAGAGACTGTTGGGAAAATACCTGTGCTGCTTGTTTGATACCTTTTCTGTTCACCAATAAGGCAGCTTGTCAACATTCTGAATACTAATTAAGTGGCTGAATGATGTCCTGCACCAATCAGAAGCTGCCTTTCCCCTGAAGGAGGTGCTGGGAGGCACAGACAAAGTAGGCAGTCCCTAGTTACCCTTCAGTGAGAGAGGAGGGCTAGTGCGTGCTGCTAGATAGACGTTCAGTGAAGCCAGCCTGGGCTTCTACTGCCACTGGCAAGACTTTAAGCAGTTTCTACAAGGTAAGAGTGCATACAGCCTGAACAGAGAGACTGTTAACCTGAAGTGCCAGATCAACTTTTGCCTGAGAGACTGTGACCTCCCTTCAGCAAAGGAGGCAACCTTGTGCCACAGCTGCCAGCCTGTGGGCACCAGAGGGACTGTGTGAGAAGCCTGCCTTGAACAGAAAGAAAGCCTGACTTACCCAGCAGACAGTCTGGGAGATGGACGGTTGGTACCACCACCAGGTACTAGATATTGGCCTCACTGGGGTTCAGAAGCCTGGATGTGAGTGTAAGGCATGTGGCTCCTGCTCCTTGGACTGGTCCTTCCTCCAGAGGAGGAAGAAGGGAAAAACTTTAGAGGTCCAGAAGACTGCAACAGCTGCAGAGCCTGAACATCAACCAGAGGTGCCTGAGACCTGAAGCACCTCTGAGCTGCCCCCAGCTGCCACAAGCATCAACCTGGAAGAACTGCACTTCCAGAGGAGGAGGAGGAGGAGGAGGAGAAGGAGCCCAGATTACAGGTAAGTGATACAACAGAACTGTGAGTACTCTCAGGGTTTGCCCTGCAACTGGTAAATTTGTACAAAGTTCAGCACCCAAGCTATAGTTTGGGCTATCAAGCCATGAAATGCAAATACCTTGTTTGGAAGTTTGTCTGTTTAAGTAATTGCATGGGCTGCTGGATTCTGGTTAAAAGTGTTATTCTGGTTTATTTTAAAGTGCACCACCACTGGTCAACCAACGGCAATGACATCGCACCTGCACGATTTCAATGGGTGGGTATCCAGTGAAGCATAGGGAGTTCCCTTTAGACTTAAGGGTAAACTGGTACCAGTGGGTAATATTCCCAAAGTGGATTGGACTGTTAGCCCTAGACAGGTTTGCAGTTACAGCTGATGTTAACCTGTTTAGTGTTTATCTTTTGATGCTGTTTAAAAGCTCAAATAGCCTGAGTCTATCCAGTACTGAATTTCAGTCTTGCCAGTACAATATTTATCGTACAGCTTGAATTCCTTTTGCATTGCATTCCCCAATCCTCTGTGAATGTCCCCCAATAAATATTTTATTGATATTTTATATTTTTTCTCATGAGCATATTATTAGGGAAAGCCAATGTTTTGCTGAATTTAAGGTTTCACTATGATTCTGCATGTGTGGGGAAACACTGTGGGGGAGGTGGGAAGGTACTGCATCCCAGGGGATTGTACCACTCTGACACCAGTCTCACTTAAATCTTACTCTGGTTGGAGGCATCAGGCTAATTTTCAAAGATCTGGAAACAAACTCCCCAATCAGGAAAATCAGGACCCAGAACCCTCAATCACAAGGCATGGATAGTAACTGTAACATCCACTGCGACCCAATTATATTCAATGGCTACATAGGACCAGCAGTTAAAAGGCTGCATGGGACCAATGGTCAAAACCCAAAACTGCTAAGGTGGAGCTAAGGTGCTATGGTGGAGCCTAATGCTGCAGTCCTGTAATCTGGATCTCATCATGCTAGCTTGCATTTTGGGGTATGTCACAATTAAAATCTAGCAACGATGGATACATCACAATGGAATACTGAACCAATCAGAGAGCAGCTTCCACAATGCTTTCACAATGACATCACAATCACAATAGCCATGAGAATCACTGAACCCTGCAATTGAAATTAAAGAGAAACAGTTAAATCTTTATACAAACAAGAGACTTAAAAGCTATAACAAAGCAATAACAAGTATAAATTCAATATGTAATGGTTTAATTCAAAATATACAGTTTATCATCATTTGTGAGGAGGCAGGACTTTAAGAATTTATGCATGGCTCCACCACTCATGAGTTATAGTCCTGCCCCCTCATTCTTGAAGATAAATTGCATTATGTATTTTGAGACAGACCATTGCATATCCCCTATCTCTCACCAGTTTCATAGCATTTCCCCTTGTATCCATGTCTGTACTTATTGTGAATAAATTGCTGCTGTCTACCCTGTATACCTCATGTACAAACTTCTACAGTAGGACTCTATCATGTCACCCCTCTGCCCCCTCACCTCCTGCATGTGCATGTACATGGCCAGGGCCGTTACTCACAGGGCTTCCCATGCTGTCTTTGAAACATCTTTGTAGCCCTCTTCAGTACTGCCTGGACACAATATCTGTCCCTCCTTAAGTGCAGACTTCAGAACTCTACACATTACTCCAAGTGTTGCCTTACACTTACCAGGGATCTGTACTGGGGCAGTATCGCCTCCCATCAGCTGCTGCCTCTGCCTATGCACACCAGCATTCTATTTACTCTCTCCACTGCTCTGTTCCATTGTGCCAATTGTTTCAGGTTGTTTCTGATTAGCACCTTTAGGTCCTTCTGTTCAGTTGACTCGTCTAGCTTCACACCCCTCTTTCTGTACTCTTTCTTGGATTCCTGGCACCTATATGCATGACCTTGCACATTTTTACAACTGGTTCCAGCTGCCAGAACCTGGACCATTTATCTAGCTTCCTCAGATCCTCCATCTGTTTCCAACACCCCCCTCGCTGTCTACTCTGCCACAGATTTTGGGAGACTTGAGGATCATCTGCAAATAAGCATATTGCTTCATGTATCCCCTCTGCAATGTCACATATGAAGACATTAAAAAGAAATGGGCCTAGGACTGATCCCTGTGGAACCTTCAAGATTTCTCTGCTCAAGATGACTTTCTGAGTTCTTCCACTCAGATAATATTTGATCCACCATGTAATTCTTTTACTCCCAGATCACTCTATTTTTTACCAGCTGTTCATGTTAGACTGAGTCAAACACTTTGCTAAGGTCCAGGTATATCTCATCCATTGCCTGGCCCATAACAGCTTCCCTTTGTAACCCAGTTGAAGATGTCTATCAGATTTGTTTGACAGGACCATCCCCTGGTGAAACCATGCTGTCTTTTATCCAGGAGTCCAACACTCACCAGGAGATCCACTAGTCTCTCCTCAGTGATGGCCTCCATCATCTCACATGTAATGAAAATCAGACATACAGTCTGTATGTTCCTGGCTTGTCCCTTTTCCCACTACCCCTGGTTTCAACAAACTGTTGTACATAACCATCAAAGCTAGTGCCAGCTCTTCCCCCATTTCCATCAGCACTCTCAGATACAGCCCATCCAGGTCAATTGATTAATCTACATTTAGAGATTTTTTTGCTCTTCGGTACCCTATCTACAGTTTTTGGCTACATTTTGTTATCATCATTGCTGTATGTTGATACACAGTATTGTTCTTAAAAGAAACAAATCAGAGACAGCAAATGCAAAAAAAAGAATATCACCATAATCCAACAAAATTAAAAAATCATTCTGAATTAGGTGTGGCAGAGGTGAGAGGAGATTTGCCAGTTTGCCAAGGAGATGTGTTATGAAAAGAGCACAAGCTGATGGACCTAGGATGAGGTGGGGAGGTCCAGTTTGTAGCACAGAGGATAAACAAGATATGTAGCAAGGATTAGAGAGGTTGCATAATTTGAGAACCAAAAGGAACTAGACCAGTCTGAGGTTGAGGGGATAGTGTTTGATATTTTCCTTCAAGAAACTTTCTCCAGAGCCAGCCCAGTGGTGCTGAGGGTTGAGGCACTGGATGACATACCTCATGCCCATGCTGGCGACTGGGAGTTGGGAGCAACTGCAGGTTGCTGGAGGTCAGCAGGGGAGGGAGAGGATTGAGCATCTGATGAACTGCTCTCCTCTCCCAGGGACGGAGAGTTTGTCATCCCACTCCATTGCTGCCCCCAGGTGGAGGCCAGGTGGCAGTATCAGAGTCAGGGAGGCACAGGAGTGTGGGTACGTGGCATGTGCATGCCTCCACATGCATATGATCATGCTGCAGGGGAGAAGAGAGGGAAAAAGAAAATAGAAAATGGGAGACCACAGGCTTAGTGAAGCCCTACTGAGCCAACCAGCATCCTGCTCCACCACCGGATCATCTGATCATCTCCCATCTGGACTTGTTGCACTGGGTGGGAGGAGGAGGATGGCCCTCCCCTTCCCAGCCCCAACATGGGGGGAAATCCTTGGGAGATACCAGGGGCTTGTCGATACTGGGGGAGCAATGGACAGTCCCAGGTGGCAAGTAGAGCTGAAAGTTCTGCCTGTGGTCCCCCGAGGAAGGAGAAAAAAAGTTTATCCAGAGAAGTGAGGCAATGGTTAAACTCCGGATAATCTTAGTGCTTTCCATGGGACAGTTCTCAAGGCTAGCCTTTCTGTGGAACTAATTTTGAAAGAGAACTGTGCTGAACCTGTAAGTAATTGTTCCCAGTAGAAGCTGTTTTTTAAGTACTGGTTAAATTTCTGTTGTTCCATCTGTACAGACGTTTTAATAACCTCAGCTGGTGTTTCTACTTTACTTTCTGGTGTTAAGTACCATTTTAGAACTGTATGATATAATTTATGTCCCTCTCAACCACAGAGTTCTGTAATAAAACATGAATGCATTGTGCCAACAATAGAAGAGTATAAAAAGGACATAAACTACATCACACAGTTCTAAAATGGTTCTTACTAGCAGTGTGCAAATCAGAAACATCCACTAGAACAGCTGAAAAGACTGGATAGCTACAGCAATAACAGAATTTGAACCAGTATTTAAAAAATCACTTCTACTGGGGAAAATGACTTACAGATTCAGTGCAGTTCTCCTTTAAGACAGCTACAGGGACAGTGGACTGACTTGTTTTGTGGTAGTAGTGTTTAAAACCACCGAGTGGTTTAATTTTCCATACAACAATGGGTGGCCCTCATTATCCACAAAGGTGAGAAGAGTGGCTGTACACCAAAAAATATGTCACATTCCATGCTGTGAATTGATGCCTTTCTGGAAGTCAGTGCTTGCTTTGTCCTGGTTCTTAATCATTGAACACAATTTTGAACATTGACAATACCACCAATACTACAGTATCAGGCAGCATTGTGCTGGGCAAAATAGCTGCAAGGGAACCAGAAGCTAGACCCTGACTTAATGAAATACTGCTTTGTACCTGTAAATAATTTTTCCCTGTAGTAGATTTTCAAATACTGGCTCCAATTCTCTTATCATTCCAACTCTACAGACTTTTTAGTTATCCTAGTGGTTGTTTCTGATTTACACACAGTTGAAAACTATCATTTTAGATATGTATGATGTAGTTTATGTCTTTGCTTAGCTGTTCCATTGTTGGCACAATGCATTAGTGTTCTAACATAGAACTCTGAAGTCATAGTAGTAATAGTATATTGTTTATTCTTGCAACCAAGAAAAGGATATACTTAATTGAGCCACAGCTCATTTACAAAAGGGTCCTTCATTCATACACAAAGTTGCAATAATAACAAACTCTAGCAAGAGCCACTACAGCTGCAAAATAATGATATTGTGGGCAGTGAGAAATGTGTAAACTAGCAATTTTTGCACTGACCACTGAACCACCTAACTGCACTTTCTAAATTACATATACACATATATATTCCCATGTAACATAGCAGTGCACTGTCTACACACATTTTTACAGATTAAAAAAAAGACATTGAGGGATTGTTTTCTTTTCAGGTTCTGAGTGACATTGGAGGGTGGGGGTTACCACTAGACACCTCATTTAAATCAGCACTGACATGCTTAAGGCTGCAACTGATCTAGATAGCGGGGGAATGTAGACTAGCAATTTTTGCACTAACCACTGAGTCACCTAACTGCACTTTCTATTTGTTGTCACACACACACACACACACACACACTAATGCATATATACCTATATGCATATGTTTTCCAGTATAACATAGTAGTACACTGTCTACCCACACAGAGCATTGCCACACACACACACACTAACACACATACAGTACACTGCCTTATATGGCATTCATTTACTTATACATCTAACCCTAACTTTTACTGTATTTAGGATAAGCACTGTGTTTTGCACTAACTCATTGTACTAATCTATGGCATAACTGGGTAACTAAGGTAGAGAACTAGGGAGGTGTGGTGGATGTGGCCTATCTGGACAAAAGGCCTTCAACACCATCCCCCATAGAAGGCTGATTAACAAACTGCAGAGCCTAGGGGTGGATACTAAAATTGTTCTGTGGGTAGAGAACTGGCTGAATGACAGGAGTCAGTGAGGTGTGGTAAACAGGGAGTACTCTGGAGAGGGAGAGGTGAAGAGCAGGGCGCTGCAGGGGTCAGTGTTGGGGCCAGTACTCTTCAATGCCTTTATTGGAAACATTGCAGAGGGATGGGAGGGGAAGGTATGCCTCTTTGCAGATGATACAAAGGTATTTAATAGGGTGGACATGCCAGTGAGTGCTGACAGAATGAGGAAAGAAAAACAAGGGGTGACATGTTTCAACTCTATAAATTACTGAATGATAGTGATTTAAAAGAACAGTATGGTTTCAGGTATGTGGCTAAAAATGCGAACCTTAGATGCCATAATAAACAATTATTTATCCCTAAAGCCCACACAAATAAGAGATACAGCTTTTATAAAATAAGGGTTGCAAGAACATGGAATTCACTACCATATAATGTGGTTAATTCAAAAAAATTATCAGAATTTAAAACCAAACTTGATAAGTACTTAAATTGGTTTGGGAATAATAGTAACTGAGATACCCACTAGGAGTGGGAGACCCACCATATGGGCAGACACCTTCTAGTGTCTTATTTAACTGAGTAAACCAATTAAGACAAGCTTACAGACAGAACATGTTTAAACAGTGCAAGCTTAATTATTCACAAATAATATTGACAAATAAACACATAGTTACAGATAGAAACATGTTTAAACAGTACCAGCATTGACCATATGTGGTAAAAAGCATGTGAAGCCTCATATTATGCAATTGCAGCGTGTCTTTAATTCCACTAAGTGATTAGTACACAGACACACACACAGTCTCCAGTTTTTTTTTCTTTAGTAATGCATTTAACATTAGATAATTTATAGACCTTGTACATCTACATAACATTCTTTCTGTGACATTGACCTACACACTACTAGATTTTCAAGAAGGTTTTCTTATCTCTGGTTGTGTTTCCCCATCTAATTATCTCAAATCTGCTACATTCATATGTAAAATATATTTTCTTTCTAACATTGCTCTGGGCATTTGAAAGTGAGCTTTTTTGTCAGACACCTACCATTTCCTTTCTAAAGAACTCTATAGGTTCAAAAGCTTGAGGATTTTCTGTAAAAATTTCTGTTGGTCCAATAAAAGGTATCAAATCACCTATTTCATGCATCTTTTACTATAGGCAATGATAATTTACCTTGTAGGTTATCTTTAGGCATTGTGGCAGTCCATTGCAGGCTATTGGGCCATGGCAATAAACAGAAGAATTTCCTCTAATAGTTTTAAAAACTGGGACATTTGATTCAGTGTTGCCATCTGCCTTTAAGCCTGTTTTTACTACACGTTTTTTAAATAGGTTGAATAACTATGGTGGAATTTTTATAAACGCTTTGATAAGTCAAGTAAAAACTCATGTAAATGTCTATGCTTAGATATGCTTAACCAGCCCAAAGATCCCTAAAGGGAGCAGTGATGGGTTTCCCAAGCGACATTCAGGTTGTACTAGGAAAATCTGTTGTGTACCACATACTGTTTGTCCAGTACCTTCCTGGATGCCCAACATTAGTCAAATTGTCATAATCAAAAAGAGGAACCACCATTGTGTTAATAATTTGTCTTCTGCCTCCACAGGGATACTTTTTCTTTGCCTGTATAGCACCCCTAGTCTTACATTTAATTTCTTTATAAGGCATCCTATGCACAGATCACATTTACACTGGGAGTCTAATCAGACTCCCAGGTACTTGTATGCATCAAGTTGCTATAATATACAGTCGTGTCTAGTTGTTATCATCAGTACTCATTTTGAACTATTCTGTTTATTACCAAAAAGCATGACCTGTGACTTATTGTCATTTAGTACCAATTTGTGCTCAGTAAAATATACCTGTAGGCTATCAAAGTCATTTTATAATTTAGACTGAATTTCTGTTACTGATTTTCCTTCAACATACAGGAATGTGCCGTCAGCATACAAATGATGTCAGACCTCCATCATGAGAGGTCCAACACCATTCATATACATATTAAACAAAAGCAGCCCTATTACAGACCCCTTGGGGATTCCAGATTTAATATAACTGAATTGTGATTTATAGTCTCCCAATGTTACCATCTGACTTCTTCCTAGCAAACAACAACTAAACCTGCTCAGTGCCACCTGGTGAGGCAAATTTCCACCAGTTTACTTAGTAAGGTAGAATGATCCATGGTACTGAATGCCTTGGATAGGTTGATGAGGCTTTTGTCCATAGCCAACTGGGCATCTGTTGTCACCTTCGCTAGTGTAGATGATGTACTGTGATGTGCACAAAAACCTGATTGATATTGATGGCATAAATTATTATTCTAAAAAAGTTTTCAAATGATTTCCAATGATCTTCTCAAGAATTTTTGATATGACAGGGAGCAGGGATGCTGGACTGTAATTGCACATGTCCTCTTTCAGTCCAGTTTTGTACACAGGAATCATGTTTGCCTGTTTCCATGCTAAAGGGTAAATACCGGTACTCAAAGATAAATTAAAAATACCAGCCAAATAGTGGGTGATTACAGGAGAGGCCAGTTTAAGTAAATAAGATGGTATGCCATATGGGCCCCTTGCTTTACTCACATCCAGTCCTAACAGTTCTTTTTTTACCAGGCTTGGAACAATAGGGCTGGGCCCAGTGGTGTGGAGGGTTGAGGCAATGATACCTTACCTCCTGCCATGCCAGTGACCCATGTTCGCGGTGCAAGTGGGTCGGCGGCTGTAGGCCGGGGAGGGAGAGGATCTAGCATCTGGAGGACAGCTCTTCTCTTCTGGGGAGGGGTGGGGATGGAGTCCACTGCTTGACTGGTCCCTAGCGGTGGCTGGGGGCTGATGCAAGGGACCCACACATGGGGCAGAGCCAAGCAAGATGCCCGGCGTGCCACATATGGAAGCATACGTGGCTTGGCCATTGGCATCATTGTATGCCTTAGCTACATGCTCAGGGGAGGGACAAAACCGGAGGAGAAAAGAAGTCGACTGACGGAAGGAAGCTGGTCTCCCCACTGCAGCGGGCCAGCTGGTGCCTCAATTGTGGAGCGGTGATGGCTGGCATGTCGCCTGGTGGTGATGATGGGGGGGGGCCAGTGGAAGGGGGCCGGTCAGCGGGGGATAAATAAAGAAGAAAAAAAAAGACTTGGAACAATACCATTGAAAGAAAATGTTGGGGTACCTATTGCCACCTGGGGGTAGGCTGAGTTTACTTGCTGCATTCTGATAAATTAACTATTTTTTTATTTCTACAGTTGGGCCCATATTAATGAACAGTTTACTGAAACTATCTACAATGCAATTTGAAATGTGGACTAGTTTTCCATCAGTCTTAAAAGAGCCTGGTAGCGCGTTTGAACACTGGTCCTTCAGCTCATGAACCAAATTCCAAAAAGAATGGGGATTTCAGAAATGTGTGATCTAAATTGCTTGTTAAAATATTCTGCCTTAGCTTTATTTATTTATGTATTTATTTATTTAAGATAGAGATTTGTGAGACAACAATATCTGTCCCAGTAATCTCTTGTGTCGATTTTGTTTTACTCATTTCCATGCCTTGTCTCAAGATTTGCAATGAGAACTTAGAGTCTGTGTGTACCATGGTGCATTTTTTATGCTGTAGTCTCTTATGCATAATGGAGGCATTCGTGTTACACACTGACAAATTCACTCTGAAAAAAAACTCCATGCACTATCTACATCTAGGATGAGTGCCAATCATTCGCAGTTTCTCTCTTCTAGATCAACCATGAATGTAATGTACTTGAAACTTTTAAACATATGATATTCCCTGAAACAAAAACCACACTAATTTTTGTCTCTTTTTAACACAGAAAGTGGCCTGGTGGTCACTAAAGGAGTCAGGAAGGACTCCACATAGAGCATAATTTTCAGGAACTATAGGAAAAATTAGATCTAATGCTGTAGAAATACCAGCATCCCTTGAGTTTATTTATTTATTTATTTAGTTTTTGTTAACCGGGTAGGTGCACTAGCCATAAAATGACTATTTTCAGGCACGACCCAGTTTAATCTTGTAGGAGACAGTATTAGTTGAAATAGCTCCCCCATTGACATATCAACTAATTTATTATTCAGAGAAGTCATAGGCCAATCAACATTTAGGTCACCCATCAGCAAAATCTTGTAACTAGATCTGTGAGGAAATACAAGCCTTGAAGGATCAGAAAATTATTTCCATCTCCCTAGGGGGCGAACAGCAGCCATAAGTATAATAGACTTTCTATATGGTAGCCTTAGATCTAAAACCAAGCTTTTCATTCCACATGTTTGTAGATTATAGATTATATTCAATTTGTGATAGCGCTAGGTTTGATTTCCTGTAGGCCATCCCCCCTTCCCCTTTTACTTTGGACCTATCTCTACAGGTAGTATCCTGAGATAGCCATGTTTTGGTGATTAGTACGATGTCAGGCTAAAACTCAAAAACCCATCCCGGTGCAATGTCAGTCTTAGAGGTTATACTGCAAGTACTGAACTGGACAAAACTACTCTCTCTACCACTTAAGATATCAGCAGTTATATGTGCTTTAGCCTGGGTCCTGGGGCTCAAATGTACATCATCAGCTAATAAAAGATGTACAAAAATCATGCTTTTTTACTTGTGTTCCCTTGCTAGAGTACAAAATGTTTTTAACCAGATTAATGTAGATGTAGTTACATCTTATCTGTTTCCTGTCCTGAAGGAACTCACAAATCTGAAAGTGGACAAGGCAAAGGGGCCAGACAGGATACATCCAAGGATACTGAAGGAGATCAGAGGGGTGCTGGCTGCACTGCTGTCAGTCCTGTTCAACCTCTCACTGGAGATGGGTGAGGTTCCCAGAGGATAGGAGGAGGACAGATGTAGTACCACTTCACAATAGTGATAGCAGGGAGGAGGAGGCAATTACAGACAACTGATTTCGGTGGTGGTGAAATTAATGGAATCATTACTGAAGGAAAGGATTCTGGAATATTTTGAATCCCAGTGGCTTGCAGGATTCAAGGCAGCATGGATTCACTGAGCAGAGATTATGTCAAACAAATCTGATAGATTTATTTGACTGGGTGACCAGGAAATTAGATCAGTGGAGCAGTGGATGTGGCCTACCCAGATTTCAGTAGGGCGTTCGACACCATTCCACATAGAAGACTCATAAGCAAGCTGGGCAGTCTGGGAGTGGGTCAAAGGATAGTAAGAAATTGGTTGTGGGATAGGCGACAGAGGGTGGTGATGAACAGAGTTCACTCCGAAGAAGGGAGGGTGGCCAGTGGGGTGCCACAAAGTTCAGTGCTGGGCCGGTCCTCCTTGATGTCTTTATTAGTGACATTGCAGATGGGCTAGAAGGAAAGGTATGCCTTTTTGCAGATGACACAAAGATCTGAAATAAGATAGACACTCCGGGGGGGTTGGGGGAGGTTATAGAAAGAATGAGCAGAGACCAGAGAAATTTCGAGGAGTGGTCAAGAGTATGGCAGCCTGGTTTCAATGCAGAAAAAAATGCAGAATAATGCGCTTGGGGCACAGAAACCCAGGGGCAGAGTACAAAATGCAGAAAATCATATGAATTCCTCTTAACATGAAAACATTATATGTCAGGTTATTTAACATATGCAATGAGATATCTTTGTAAAAATAACATTTGCATAAAAGACATGAGTAACATGTTACTATATATCTAAAAATCTAAAGGGATGTGCTAGTCTACTTTCTTTAGGAGATAATCATAGTTATACATATTGCTGGTAACTTTTGCATACAGATGTAAGTGACTGATGGCTTTGCAATTTTTGTCTAAAGATATATAGAGATGGTGCTAAACAAATCTATTTTGGAAACTCATTCCATTTTTTTCCACATAATGGGCCCTATGCACGAATGTGCGAAGTGCCTAAGCACCACATATCTGCGGTATGTAGCCACTCTGCACCCACTGAGC
Organism: Neoceratodus forsteri; assembly: GCA_016271365.2. Lineage (NCBI taxonomy): Eukaryota > Metazoa > Chordata > Ceratodontiformes > Ceratodontidae > Neoceratodus > Neoceratodus forsteri. The sequence goes on along the minus strand of CM028130.1, from coordinate 1,405,872,760 downwards.
CCTCTGCATGGGATGCATGAAAGGTGCATGCATCCCGTATGCACTTGATCCCCCAGCCACTGGGACAGCAATGTGCCAGGGTGTGTGGGGATGGGGGCGTGCCGGCGCTCGGTGCCATTCACCATGGCACGTAGTGTTGCACACTGGAGGATGTAGTGAGCACCAGTCATGTTAGGAGGGAGCCTGCCATAACCCACTGTGCACCCCCATGGACTACGGGACTGGGACCTGACTATGTGTGCTGCCCCAGCCCACTAAGTGGATGAGGAGGTCTGGGGCAGCTGATCAGGTGAGTGCCCATAGGTACTAGTGTCCCGGAAGGTGTGGATATGCACCCCTCGATGTGCATCCAGCTGCACAGTCCCTGTCTGCACTGAACACCCCCCCTTCCCACACATGCCGACCCCATCCCGTATGTGCCAATGACACCCCTCCAAACACTGGACCGCCAGGACTCCATTACTGCTGTTAACCCCCTTCCTGACTTACAATCAATCCCTGTAGGCTCCAGTCATACCAACCCTTCCCCCAACAACATGACATCCCTAACCCCGTTGATGTACCTGACCCCTGCCCCACAACACACACACACACAAAGATGCCCTGGGCAACTGTATCTGACCCCCGATCCCGTAACCTCTGCAGATACATTGGTGACCAGTGCCCCCCACCCCTCACAGCATCTCCACCCCCTCCCACGCGGCACCGCCACCCCAACCCAACCCCTGTACCTGCCCATCGGTGCTGCTGCATGGGACGGCCAGTGGCACAGCCATCTTCACACCTCCTTAGCCACCAGCTGATGCTGGGAGCATGCTACTATATAGAGGCAGTATGGACAGTGCTTGCCATCAATGATGGGACTTTTTTGGAGGGGCAGCAACTACCTTGGGGTTGGGGCTCAGATATGTGTGTGTAGGGGGACTACTACCTCGAGGATGGGGCAATGCTGTGTGGGGGGGAGTGGAATATTATATAGAGGCAGCACACTCCCAGCATCAGTTGGATGGCCAGCAGCCAAGGAGATGTGAGGAAGGCTGTGTCACTGGCCATCCCATGCCATGGCACTGACAGCGGGTATGAGGATTGGGGGTGGGTTGTTGGTGCCGCGGGGGATAAGGGGACCACTGACCACTGATGTGGGGTGGAAGTGCTGGGATTGGAGGGGAGGTCACAATGGTATGGATGGTGATTGCCATCAGTGATGGGGCTGTTTTGGAGGGGGGAAACTAACTCAGGGTCAGGGCTCAGATGTGTGAGTTTGGGGAAAGGACTACTACCCTGAGGACGGGGCAACACTGTGCGGGGGGTGAAATACGGGATGGAGATCCTACTGCTGGGGGGCCATTTGTGCACTACATGGGTGCTCTTTTACATGGGCACAGCCAGGGGGGTGCACTGGATGATGGGGGGGTCCACACTGGTCCAGGTGCCTGCAGTAAGCATTCATGCACCCAGACCCGTGCCTTGCAGAGCAAGTGATCCACTTTGGGACCCAGGATGGGCATCCTGTTGGATGTCCACCTGGGTCACTATGCCACCCCGGCTGCCCTACATGATCCTGCATGCTGAGGGGGCAGGGCCATGGTCATGTGCCCTGAGGGTGCATGCAGTAGGGCATACCGTGCACTCTGCCCCTCTCTGGGGCCATGGAGCTATGCTGGTAGGATACATGCCTTCGTCATGTATTTCCTGACCATTCGTACATAGGTCCCAATAAAAGAAAGCTTTTTGATCCATAATAGTTCTACATAAAGGAGTTACTTGCCTTGACTGGTCAGCTGATCTTAAGCCCTGGTTAGAGTTATTCTTAAGTAACAAATCTACTAGAGGATTTCCATCTCCTAAACTGATGTTTTTGTAAATAAATTGCAATAACTGGAAAGTATCTCTCTGTATTAATGATAACTATTTTACTTTTTCATACAATTTACAGTAATGTTCTCTATATGGACTATTTGTAGCAAAGCGACATATTGTATTAAAAAAGGATATCCCATGAAAAGAGTGACTTAATTTGAGCGAGTCAATTTGAGCACGTACAAAATAGCTCATGTTAAATGAGTTACTTTGTACTAAGAGCGCATGTTAAGTTCATCATTTTAGTTTCGCAGCAGGGAGTTAGCTTGTGAAATATGTAGGTGGTTGTTTTCATGGCCAGATCCAGGCTGGCTTCATAGTGTAGTGGTTACAGTTACCACCTGTGTGGCTGGCTGGCCTGGGTTTGAGACTGGCTATGTGGTAATATTTTTTATTGTTGTTATTCACATTCTGCCCGCCTTCCTGACTTTGTTGCCCTCCACCCCTAGCATGGGAATATTGTATTGCCCCCCCCCACGTGGGTCTGTGTCCCCAAACTGGATGTGAGTACCCTTCCAACTTTCTCCCCCTTCCTGACTTGCATTTCCCTGGGGAGTATCCCCCCATCCTGAGGTTGTCCCTGTCCCTGACTTGTATCCCTCCTGGTGATAGATATTTTAAGTAGGGGGATGCAGGGGGCAGAACCCCCTGCAGAAAAAGTCACTGCCACTGTTTGTTGTTTTTAGGGCATGCTGTAGTGCTCTTTGTCAATTTGCTGTTCACTGTTATGTCTTCGCTGTTTTGGTTGGCACTATTTTATCTTCGCTAATATCACATAGAACCATTAAAAAGAACCTGTTGTTTATTTATGACTCCAGCTGAGGCTGACCCCCAAACTACACTTCCATTTTCTAATGTAGGAAGTAAACAACTTCTGGCAATTACAGAGTTTGTCTCAATAGTAAGCATGTTTTTTAATCTACATAAAAAACCTATCGTTCTGTGCAAAATATCTGTTACATTAGCAATATGTCTGTTATAATTTAAGCCTGAGTCCAATGCAACCCTCAAATATGTAAAATGAGCCACTTGTTCGAGAGTTTTTTGATAAGTCATTCTCACACAAAATTGTCTAGCTGTGTTTGCATATCTTTGAGATGTACAAAAAAGCATGGCTTTACTCAATTTACTCATATTGGTGATGAAAAGTTTGGTAACCAGCAGGGTGTTAAACCTGCACCTGCATACGGGGGAAGGACACTACATTACACAGAGGTATCTCCAATCTGCTTATGATAAATTTCCATGAGTATCAAGCTGCTTACCATTTTGGAGCTGCCATTCACGGAAGTCACTCAGATAATCATGACTGCCACCAAACAGTTTCAGCCCAGCAGTCCCATTCTTAACATATCAGTGAAGGGAACCTGAAAGATGAAAATGGAATCAGTGTCTACAGGTTACAGATTGCAGCAGGTCTACACTGACAGCAGGTCAATTAAAACAAAAGTCTGTGTAGCAGGCAGTATACTAAGGAAAACAAAGGCAATAAGTATTGGTACTTGTAAACAATAAACTATCATTACATAGAGAATAATGTATGGGTAGGTGGTTATAACGAGAATTTACACACACCGGTGTGGGATGCCTATAAACCCGAGGGTGAGAAGCCGGTTTAATAAAACATCCACAATGAGAGTAATGAGTAAATTTGAGTTAATAAACACCTACCCATTCTTTTATTTTTATAATTACTGACTTTTTTTTTGCCGCCCCTTCCCCTCCCCCCGATTGTAAAACCTGTGATTAAGAGAACTGTAGCATGGTAATTCATTAAGGTTTTTATTGCAGTAAAGAGACAGCGCAGTAGTTTTAATGCTTTGTGTTTCAAACAGTAACATTGTTTTCTACAGAAACACTCTCAGTAGATGTCTTATTTAAAGCTTGGATATATTGAAACTTACAGTCGTTTATGCAGTAACGTTGTGGTGGTTGCCATTTTTTTCCCCAGTTCTGAAAGTTATTGCTAAAACGTTAAACATGAAATGAATGTTTAACTAACAAAATGTTTAACTTTTTTAGCAATACTTTTTAAAAGGTTTAACTATAAAGTCCAGCTTTCAGTTCAGTCTGTAGGGTTCCGGTTGGTCTGGGGTTGCTAGGGAGTGCTCTGGTTTCTATGGTGTTGCCAGGTAGTTCGCCATTGATCTCATGTTGCCTGAGGATAGCAGGAGATTAGGATAGTGTGGGTTAGGGATCATGTTAAAAATGTCTGCAGTTTTTTTTGTTAGTCGTCTTCGTCTGAATCATCGAGAGGGTTTTTTTTTCATTTCTTCGTTGCTGGACAGTTATAGATTTTTATGGAGATGGCCTCACTGAACATGTAGTGTGGTTGAAAATTGGCTTGCTATTTCACTTTTGAGCTGAACCGCTGAGAGGAGGGATGGAGCCGACAGAGCCTGAGTGAGTGACTAAAGCACCTTCTTTTACAGGTGTTTGTGTCTCGTGCTTCAGACAGAGAAAGCTGGCATGTGTTTGCCATTATAACCAGCCCAGCTGGTTATAACGGCAAATTATAACTGTCTTTCTCTATGGAAAAAAATAGTAGCCAGTAATTATAATAAGATAAAGTCTATGTACAGCTTCTTCTTTCAGAAAACTAGACATCTAACAGCACAATTGTTCTAGGGGCATGGATATGTTGTTCATCAACACTTATTGGCAGGTTCCTTGCCACTTTAAATCTTGCCGGAAGGTCTTCAAGCTGGCTTCTCCCACCCACCTGGGTGGTAAAACTCTCGGCTCCGCCCCATGACGCCAGATCTTCCTTACCGCTTGGAAGCTCAGGTTCCATCCTTAGCGCTCTGCGTTTTCGACTGGTTCCTGAAATTTTCGGTCTCTCCGAATTTAGTTGGAAGTTTTATACAACTTCGGTCTTCTTCCCTAGGTGCTGCGATGGATAATTCATTTCCCGGCTCCCGGAGGTGCCCGGTTATTTCCTCCAGGAAAGATCCGCACTCCACGTGCGTTTACTGCCTCGACTTGGACTATGATCTGTAAGTTTGCGATTTTTGTTGTGCCCTTTCGACCAGCGCCCTGGAGGATTGTGCGGCCTGTTTGGGGCTCAGGTGACCTGAAATTTTTTCCGTGCCAGAAAAATCTTTGGAGACTCGTCGGGCAGTGTCCGCATCGGCTGTCTCAGTTGTGCAGCTCGATATCCTTTCCTCCATGGAAGGGGCGGTGACCAAGTCTGTTCCCCCCTCCTCCTCGGTCGCGGCATTTATCTCACTCTCCTTGAGTTCTCCTCATTCAGCTTCATTCAAGGAGCTTCGTCAGCCCCTTTCCTCGAAGGGAAAGGGAACTTCAGGACCTGCCTCTTGGCCCAGGTCAAAGGAGTCACTGGCTAAGTCCCATCATCGGCGCTGGCGGGAGCTGGAGGGTTCCCCCTCCCCTGTCGGCCGACTTTCGACTTCGGTCGTGGGTGCAGCTCAGGCCTCTGGCTTCATGGTGTCCCCGTCAGGTCAGCCGGCCAGGACTCCCATCGACGTTGTCGAGTCTCTCGACCCATCATCTAGGCTATCCTCTTCAGGAGCCGCCATCTCTTCGCCGGTTCCCCCAGCGGAGGCCAAGGTTCTGCCTGTACCTTCGGGGCGACAGGCCTCGGTCCTTTTGTCCGAGCCGAGGGAAGAGCTGGCGCCCCCCCGCTCCTTCCCAGGCCCACCCTCGGTTTCCCCGAGGATTTGGGTCTCGGTCTCGGTCTTCTTCTCAGTCAAGCCGCTCCCGCCGACTTCGGCGATCTCGGTCAGGGCACCGAGTTAAGTAGCATTACCGTTTTTCCTTGTCTCCCTCCTCGGATGAGGAGTGGCTTCGATGCAGATGGCGTCGACATTACGAGGAGTTCATGTGGCAGCAGTTGTTATTGTCTGGGAATCAATCGATTCATTCCCCATCCAGCAAACAGCTGCCACCCGATCGGTCAACACAATCGCTCGCTGCAGTCGAGGTGCCCACTCCAGGGCCGGTTGCTCATCCGAGCCTTGCTGCCCCACCATCTTCGGTGGAACCCCGGCCGGGTCACGACCTGTCCTGCAGGTTGTCTGTCCCCCTCACTCCCGCCCACCCTCGGCAGGCGAAGAGTGACTCAAGCCTGAGGCAGCTCTTTGCAGACCCTTCGGAGTCCGATGTCGACTCCTCCATGTTCCCCAGTCGGGAGGACCCGGGGTCCCCTCCGGAACGTTCTGTGGATGACAGCCCATCATCCTTTATGGGTCTGCTTCAGCTCATCTCAGAGTTCACCGGGATGCAGCTGGCACCCATGTCCAAACGGGTCTCTTATCCCCTGACGGAGATTCTAGACCGAAGGGGTTCACCCTCGGAGGCCTTCCCGGTGGCCGAGGCCATTGTCGGCCCGGCCTTGGAGCTCTGGCGGCGGCCTACTTCCTGTCCTGCACCCTCGGCCAGGATGGCCAGGAAGTACTCTGTCCCTGTGGGTTCTTTGCCCAGTTTCTTGGAGCACCCCTCGGCTGAGGGGTTAGTTACCGATAATGTTTTCCAGTGTTCTGGGAATGCTCGGGATGTGGATAGGCCCCCCGACAAAGAGTCAAATAGGATGGACTATGTCGGGTGCAAGGTTTATGCTGCATCCTCCCTAGGCCTCTGACAGGCCAGCTCGGCTGCACTGATGACACATTTTTCCCACGCCCTCTTGGGCTCCCTGGATGAGGTGCTCCCTCATCTCCCGGCCGACCTGCGGACCACGGTCCGGCAGGTGCGGGACCAGGGTAGGGCAGTGGCAAAGCAGCAGCTTCAGACTGCTCTGGACTTAGGTGATTCCTGTGCCAGGTCGGTGGCGGCTGCAGTGGCCATGCACCACAGGGCATGGCTGAGGTTATCCTCTTTCTCTACGGAAACCCAGCACAAGTTGGCGGACATCCCCTTCTTGGGGACTGACCTCTTGGGCCCTGGAGTGGAGGAACACCTCCAGGGGACCGAGAAGTCCGTTGCCACTCTGGACTCAGTCACCCCCACCCGGAGGGACAAGAGCCACCGGCAGCCTTTGCGTAAGCCCCTTTGCCCCTCGGCCCCTGCGGCTCGACTGGCCCATCAACTCCAGCATGAGGGCCAGCAGGCTTGTGCTGGGCATCCTGACCCCAAGCCAGTGGCTTCCTCTAGAGGGAAGCAGGGAGGTAAAGGCCCAGGAACTCCTTCGGCCAGTCCCTCCTCCAAGCCTGCTCAGTGATGGGCTAAGGGATGCTGTCCCCGGCCCCGTCACCCTTACCCAGGTTCCCCCGTGGGGAGACGGCTCCACCCCTCCTCCTCCTCCTGGTCCACTCCCGGACCTCTGGGTGTCGGAGGTGCTAGGGGAAGGCCCTGCCTTGGGGTTGTGAGCAGGCCCCACCCTTTTGAGCCGTTGCCCCACAGGGGTCATAGGGCCCGCTGCCTTGTTGTCGGCCCACCGAGCTGACTTGCCTGGCCCCTCGAGATAGAGGTGATCAGGAAGGTGGCAGACCCTGGGTTCAGGTCCAGGTATTCCTGGCCCCTAACGGACGGGGGGACTTGTGCCCCATCTTTGATCTGCACGATGGGATGGCCTCTCTGTCTCAGATATCCCATTCTCAGAACGAGGCTTGTGGCTCTTTCCTGGATCTCCAGGACGTACTTACACTTCGTTCTGGCCATTTCTTAGGAGACTCCCCCTTTTCTTAAACGGGGGATCTCTTTTCGAGTTCCAGGCCAGGCCCTTCATTCTCTGCTCAGCATTCCTGTGGCACTGAGGGGTCCGGGCGTAACCCCACCCGGATGGTGACCTGACTGCAACCCCTCCAGGGTGGAGGAGGACAGTCCAGAGTTCTGGCCCTCTAGGTTGCTCTCAGACTGTTCTCCTTTTTACTGGAGCCACATTGGAACTCATGTCTAAGTGGGTGATCCTTTCTTCGGGACGATGCTCGACTCTTGAGTCCGAGCTCGGCTCCAGGCGGACAGAGCCGAGGTTCTTCCTCCCTTACCTAGTCAGGCCTGACTGAGCAATTGCACCCTGCCCGGGACTTCCTGCACCTCCTGGGCCTTGCGGCAGCCTGCACCAGCGTGGTCTGTTGGGATCCGCCGGTTCATGCATCCCCCTAATGGGGGCTGGTCAGCCAGTGGTCATAGCGCTGCGTCCCTTTGGACCAGTCCGTGACAACAGCCCAGGGGTTAGGGAACGCTCTCCTTTGGACCATTCCAGCTCATTCGCAGGAGAACATCCTGTTCGTCAGCCCCGAGTCAACGGTCTTCTCCGACCGATGCATCTCGGATGGGTGGGGGTGCCCATCAGCGGAATACAGAGTGCACCACCTCTGGTCCTCTTGGGAGTCCCGATGTCTTCCTACCTGCGGAGCTCAAGGTGGTCCGCTTACCTTGCACTGCTCACTCCGTCTGTGCGGGGTCTAGTGGTTTAGGTCCAGGCGGACAATATCACAACCATGTGCTACCTATCCCACCAGGATTGGATGAGCCCCTTGCCTCTGCGTAAGGGGATTCTCCACTTTGGGTCTTTCACACAGCCAGGAGGCAGTTCCTAGCCTTTTCTATGGCAGGAGCCTCCATTACCCTGGCCGATGCCCTAAGCTGGGTAAGGGCTGCGCCTCACGAGTGGTTTCCCTGCCGGAGGTAGCACAAGATCTGTTCTCCCTCTAGGTCACACCTCGGGTGGACCTTTTTTTTCCCTCCAGGGAGAATTCGAGGCCGAGACTGTCTCATGCCCGCCCCCTCAGCACGGTTCCCTGTAGGGGATGCCTTTGAGGCTGAGGACCCCGGGTCTCTTCTACGCCTCTCCCCCATTTCCCTTGACCCTCAGGCAAGGCAAGGAGAGACTAGGCACAGGTGATTCTGGTAGTCCCAGACTGGTCTTGCCAGTTCTGGTATCCAGCTCTCCTCAGTCTCAGCCCCAGGGTCCCGAGGTGGCTTCCAGCCTGCCCAGTCCTGATGTCTTTTGTTAGGGGAAGGTACTCCATCCGGACCTTCAATCCCTGCACCTGATGGCCTGGTCCCTGTGCGGCTAGTGGCCAGGCCTTGGGTCTTCTGGCAAGGTCCTCGATGTTTTTGAGGCATTCTGCCAGGAGTTGACCAGATATGCTCGTCTTCAAATGGAAGAGTTCTCCATTTGGTGTTGGGATAGGGCCTGGCCCCTCTCCTTCCTCGGCGAGCATTCCGGACTATTTGTGGTCCATTCTTTCTTGAATGAGGGCTTCGGTCGATGACCCTCAAGGTGCTCCTGTTAGCCACCCCTGTCTTCCGGGCGTGGGCCGGAAGGTAGTCGGCAGTGCAGGAAAGGTGGTCCGGTGCTTCCCAAGGCCTTGATCACACCTCCCCTCTGGGGAGAGTATCCCCATTTCTGTGGGATCTTTCGCTGGTATGGGCTTAGCTCACGGGCAAGCCATTCGAATCTTTGCACAGGTGTGAGTTTCCCCACCTGTTGTGGAAGAACACCTTCTTGGGGCTATCACGCCAACCAGGAGGACGGGAGAGTTCCAGGTGCTTCTTTGAATCTCCCTATCTGGTCTTCCACAGGGACGAGGTTGTCCTGTGCCCACCCAAAGTTCCTTCTGTAGGCAGTGGCGGAGTCTTTTTCCCTATCCAGGTATTGTGTCTGCCAGGGTTCCACCCCATTCACCCCTCAGAGGCCATATATAGGATCCATTGGGACCCTATTTAGCGCTCGCCTTCCCAGGGAGCATAGGGCTGAAGTTCAGGAGAGGTTCGCCAGCTGTTTGTCATCTACGCTGAAGCCGCACCCGGCAGACCTGCAGCCTAGCGGACGACAAGCGGGTGGGTCACCTCCTGCATAGGTTTCCGCTATAGGTGGGTGGGCATGGAGCCTCCCAGAGGGATAAGTGCTCATTTTACCCACCCTTCCGCTGCATCGGTGGCTGCTTCCGAGGATACCCCTGTCCAGGGTATCCGTAGGGCTCCTACCTGGAAGCAGGCATTTACTGATTCCCCCTTCCACATCGACCTTGGGTCACACCAGGATGTTGGTAGGGGCCTCGGTTCTCCAGTCTTTATATCTAATTAGGGGGTGTGCGCCTTGCCTCCCTCCTCCCGGAGAACTGCTAGGAGTCTGCCAATAAGTGTGGATGAACAACATATCCATGTCCTAAAGTACAGGTTACTCACCTGTAACAGGAGTTCTAGAAATGGTATATGTTGTTCATCCTACGACCCATCTGGCCTCCCCGGCTTCAACGCACAACCTGGCTTCCAGCGGGCTAGATCTGGCATCATGGGGCGGAGCCAAGAGTTTTACCACCCGGGTAGGTGGGAAGAGCCAACTTGAAGACCTTCCGGCAAGATTTAAAGTGGCAAGGAACCTGCCAATAAGTGTGGATGAACAACATATACCATTCCTAGAACTCCTGTTACAGGTGAGTAACCTGTATTTTTACTGCAGTCAGCAGATATTGACAAATACTTTTTACTTAATGCTAAAACTGCAGCAGCTACCCATTTAGTACAGACCTACTCCAAACACTCAAATCAATTGCTATGCATTCACCCCCGCATAACCTTGGTTCCGCCATCACCACCACCGGCAAACCCCTCACATACTCAGTGCAGATACTGTTACAATTTAGTGGTCTGAGCATCAGTCTAGAATAAGCAGGCACAGGCAAATCATGGTCTTTCTAAGAAAAAACAGGCAGTGTTAATGCTGTGATGAACTTAAACTCAAATGCTAAAAATAATTAAAACTAAATCAGTTTCAAACACTAGTTTGTTTTAAACAGCTTTGGACAAGCCCTAATTTAAAACTTACTGTAGCATCACAGCAGTAAGGCAGAAAGCTACAGTCAGCTAAAATAAATGACTGGACTATTGATACAAACAGATTGGGGCTGCCTGTTTACTGAGAAACAGTTTAATGCCATTTTTGGAAATGCAGGGGACAGGAAGCTAACCAAACTTCAAAATAGGTACTGGGCATAGCACATTGTAAACATGCTGTTTTCAAGACAGAATCAAAACTACACAGTACAATGGGCCAAAACTTATACAAACAGCTCAGGGTTCAATGCTAGAGAGGTACTGTACTTAATTCTCATTGAAGTTTATTTTATATTTTATTTTGTTTTTATGATGGCATGGACCTTTGTAATGCTTTGGCCCCACCCCCTTACATGGCTCAGCAGTCAACTCACCTTCGAGTCCCCTGCCCGCTGCAACTATAAGTCAAGTCCAGATTTCTTATGCAATTTGAAGCTTGCTTCTGACATAGGGGAGCAGTTCTTGTAACAGGCAGCCAGGAGCAGAGATGTTGCATTTGACTTCTAGCCATGGTTGTGGTGTCTCCTTCCCTTCTCATGCTATGAGATACTTCAGGATACAGCAGGGCAGCATGGGTCTTTGTAGTGCTTTGGCCCCACCTCCTTGCACAACTCAGCATCCAACTCACCTCCAAGTCCCCTGGCTGCTGCAGCCATGAGTCAAGTCTGGGTTTCTTGTACAGTTTCAAGCTTGCTTCTGATATAACAGAGCAGTTCATGTAACAGACAGCCCAGAGAAGAGATGTTGCAATTGGTTTCTGGCAATGGCTGTGGTGTCTCCCTCCCTTCTCATGCTATTTGATGCTTCAGGTTACAGCTGGGTGGCATGGGCCATTGTAGTGCTTTAGCCAAGCCTCTGTGTCTGACAGGGACAAAAACTACATCATACAGTTCTAGACTGGTACTTAACACCAGAGTGTAAATCAGAAATACCCATTGAGGTTACTAAAAGGCCTGTCCATATGGGAAAATAATATAATCAGAACCAGTGTTCAAAAAGCCTCTATTGGGAAAAATGACATTCAGGTTCAGTGATGTTCTCCTTTAAGACAAATATTTGCTCAAAAATGTAGAATGGGAATGGTCCAACATTGATTAAAGAATTGACGGTAAATCCAGTAATGAAAATACTCTAGTCCCAGTAGAATGTTCTAGTTTTAGGTCAAGCTGTCCACAATAAAACAAAGTGGGAATTGCTGGGCACAGGCCTTTGATATTATGGGGATGGTGACATGAGTTCACATCTCCTGATGTGCAGTAAACGATTTTATAGAGTCGAACTATCTGTTATACCTCAAACCACCACAGAGTACAATGGGTTACCATAGGCATGTTGACAGCCAGATTAGCTTTCACTTTGTTCCCTTCACCATGCTGTTATGGCAGTTAACATACTGGAACACTCCACAGGAACAGATGGTCTCAGCAGAAACAGTCACACATCATGGAAGGTTCTCAGGATTCAATTCTTAAGCCAACAGATGAGTGCAATTTATCTGTGTTCATTAGTACACTTACTCTTGAGAAACCTATCAGTACTGTCTAAGAACCTGTGACTCCCATCTCCTCCCAAAATATACTGAACTGGGGATTCAGTCTGAGAAACTGATAATATGTAATTGCAATACTAATTGTTAAATTACAGACCAATGGTATTTTCTTTTTTATATTTGAATATTTTATTCAGGAACCAAAATTGCCTCTGTGTATTACACACATTACTTAACAATTAAAACAAGCATCCAGACTATATCATAAGAGATTTTTTGCTAATATAAAGCTCACAAAATGTTAAGCAACTCCATAACATATAGCTACTCTATAACTAAGTAATACGTTGAAAAGTTACAAATTGCGCATGTATTCATACCCTGCACAAAAATAACAGAATTGTATATAAAAGAGAAATGTTGGCTCTGTATTTTTAAGATATGGAACAAAATAAAACAAAGGAAAAATAAACAAATAATAATAACAATATTAACCACATCCTCCTTTATACATAGATTAATTAAAGGTTATTAATCATCAGAAACACAAACCGAAGGTATTATAAGACTAACAAAGTTCCATCTCAAGAACTACAAGTGTCCCTCCACAGCTGTCACTCATTCTCCCAAGCAGCAAGTTGTTCCAACACCAAAGTTCCCTCCAGCTCCTCCACTATTGAAGTGAATGGGTGCCATCTAGAATGACATTTCTCTGTACGAAGTTGCAGACAAGCTGAAATAAGTTCCATAGATCTTATTCTCTTACAGTTTGGTAACCAAGTTTGAAGGCTTGGAGAGTTGGGCTGAAGCCATAATTGTTTTCAAGGCCACCACTGTAAGTATAAGGAAAAGGTAATGTTTATCACCCCATCCAACATCCCTTGGGGGGATCCCTAATATGGCTTGTTCAGTCCCAAGTGGTGTTTGCTGTTGAGGCGCTTGGACAGTCAGGCAGTCCACCTCTTGCCAAAAAAGAGCAAGCTGGGGACATCCTCAAAAAATATGAAAGGGAGTGCCCTTCTGTCCACAAAGCTGCCAACATCAGTCTGTGGAGGTAGATCCGATCCTAAAAGTTCTATCTGGGGTAAGAAAATACTGGGCCACCTCTTTCAACTTGAATTCCCTCCAGCTGGTAGATCCCGTTATGCTGTGGGTTGATTACCAAACCAACCCCCAATATTTTCCCAATGGGAGGATATTAGCTTTTTTCTTCCAGAGATCTTGAAGGTGTGTTACTGAAGTATGACCAGTTTTCCTATTTAACAGTGCAAATATTTCAGAAATAAGATGTTTGCTTTCTAAGTGGCCAGATTCTTCCTTCACCAAGGTTAAAAATGGATGAGATACTTGAAAAGTACCCTCCCATAGTTCATGTTGAGTAATGAAATGTTTGGCTTGTAGGTACCTAAAACATTCTGAGTTAGGTAAACTAAGCCTCTCTTGCAGCTGTTGAAAAGACAGAATATGTCCTACATCTTGGGAGAAGTGAGTGAGCCCTTTATGGGCCCAATTCCTAAAACCTATGTTGAATTTCGTTGGTAACAAATATGAGTAGCAATATATGGGAACCCAGTAAAGCTGCTATATGGGGGTCAGAAGAGCTTTTTTAGTAGGCAAACATTATGTCATTATGTGGCGCATCCACTGGTTTGTAAATTGAAGCAAGTCAGTTTCCTGACTCATCAGCCAGGGTTGGAAATGTAATGGTCCATCCCCTACCAATGCAATCTCAATCTGTAGCCAGGATAGGTCCTGAGACTTCCTGAGCATTTCTACAATAGGGGCAGTTTGGGATGCCTTGTAATATTGTTTCAAATGTGATAATACTAGATGTCCCTCCCATTTATGGCATTGTAGCAATCCTCACCTTACCCTTGGTTTCTTAACCCTGCCAAAGAAATTTTTTAATAACTTGCTCAAGTATGTGCCAATCCTGCCTGGGACCAGGAAAAGGTAATATCTGATACAGAAATAGTAAATGGGTAGGATATTCATTCTATTAGTTTCAATTATATTTATTAAAGTAAGAGGAAGCAGAAACCATCTTTGGAGGTCAGTGTAAATCTCCTGATGTAGCCTCCTATAATTAACCCAATAAAGAGAAGTTAAATGTTTTGGTAGAACTATATCAAGATATCCGACTTTATCTCTATCCCTACAATATCCAATCTGCTGTTTAAAAACTTGGGGAATAGTACCACCTAGACATATAGGGCAGGATATTCAAACTGCGCCATTCTGTGGCGCAAGTCCTTGCACTGCTCAAAAAAGTTGCGCTGGGGTGTGGCCGGGGTGATATTCAACAGAGTTGCGCTATTGAGCAGCTCCTTTGAATATCGCCCCCCCGGCCACAGCCACTGTGCATGGTGCACTGGAACTTGCACCACCGCAAGTGGTCAGAGTAGAGCATTCAAGATGCGGTGGCGCAAGTTCCATTGCACCATGCGCAACTTTCCGATATTCAAAAGGTGACATGCAAATAGGGCCATAATTCATGCAAGGCACAGGGGGGGCCATTTGCATCTACTTACGGCCCCATTTGCATGCCATTAGCATGCAGGTGCGCCGATCCCCGGCAACTTGTGCCTGGCACCCTGCCAGGCAGCAGCCGTCAAGGACCGATGACCCCTGTAGCCCGATCGCAGGCATGAAGTAAATCTCCCCCACCGACTGGCCCGATCACGGGCATAACTGTACTGAACCCCCCCGACTGGCCTGATCGTGGGCATAACTGTACTGAAACCCTCCCCACTGGCCCGATCACGGGCATAACAGTAGTGTAACCCCCACTGGCCCGATCGCGGGCATAACTGTACTGAAACCCCCACTGGCCTGATCGCGGGCATAACTGTACTGAAACCCCCCACTGGCCTGATCATGGGCATAAGATCAACCCCAAGTCCAATATCTCTGGTGGTCAGTGGACCTGAAGCCCGATCAGCGGTATAAGTCAACCCCAAGTCCAATTTCCTGGTGATCTAGTGGCCCCACCCCACCCACCCATGGAGCCCCACCACCCGCTCCCCGTCAGCCAGCGGGTGGCAGCACCACCGCCTGCCACCCGCCCGCCCATGGACTGACTGCCCGTCGACTGCAGCCCATACTGTACAAGGCAGTCCAGATAAGTGAATCACAATTCCCACAAATCTGGACTGCCTTGGCGTAACTATCAGGCTTCTGCCTCGACCAACTCTTGCTCTGAACCAATGGGCGGCAGCCTTACTGGAGCAGTCAGTCAGGGGCTGCGGGCAGCAGGGCGGTGGAGTGCCAACGCCTGCCGGCTGACAGGGGGAGCGGGTGGTGGGCTCTGTGGGTGGGTGGGGTGGGGGCACCAGATCACCAGGAAACTGGACTTGGGGGTTACCTTATGCCCACGATCAGGCTTCACAGTCCACTGGACCACCAGGACATTGGACTTGGGGTTGCTTTATGTCCACGATCGGGCCAGTCTGGGGGTTCAGTACAGTTATGCCTGGGATCGGGCCAGTGGGGGTAGTTTCACTACTGTTATGCCCGGGATCGGGCCAGTTGGGGTGGTTTCACTACTGTTATGCACGCGATCGGGCCAGTGGAGGGGGGAGTGAGATCTGCCCATGATCGGGCTGCAGGGGGGGCACAGAGAACAAGTGGAGGGCCACCCACAGGTGGCAGCTGCTGTGTTGCGCCCTACAATGTGGCAGCTTACCTGTGGGTGGCCCTCAACTTGATCCTTTTTTTTTGGGCTCAAAGTCATGCAGGCACAGGTTGGGGGTTGCGCCTGCACAACTCTGCACAGCCCGGCTGAATATCGGGCTGTACAGTTTATGCATGGTTCCTCCCCCTCCGGTTGAGCATGCCTTCATTAGCATTGCACTGTTGCTCAGCATGACTTGGGGGGCGCAACTGCCTCCTGCTGAATATGGCAGAATGGCGCAATTTTGGACTTGCGCAGGTGCAATCCTATTGCGCATGGCGCAGCCCTTTTGAATATCCTGCCCAATATCTCTGATTTAGAAGTGATAACTTTAAACCCTGAAATATTACCATAAGTGGGTAGCAGATTTTTAAGTTTATGCAGGTTTTTGGCCTGGTCACGAAGAAAAATAACTGTGTCATCTGCATATAAAGATACGAGGTTATCAATACCCCCAACCACAACCCCTCACACATTCATTGAGCATTGTATAGCTTCTGCTAGTGGCTCCATGCTAATCACAAAGAGGAGCAGAGAGAGGGGACAGCCCTGCCTAGTGGCTCTGAAATCTGAAACTGGGAAAATTGAGTCCCATTAGCACGAGTCAAGGCACAGAAGACCCATATAACATGTCAATCCATTTTAAGAAATTTTCCCCGAAACCAATTTTCTGTAAAGCTTCTTTCAGGAATAACCAATTATGCCTATCAAAGGCCTTCTTGGCATCTATTAAAATGGCAATCTGGGGAACTGAAGTTTGAGATCCTTCAGTAAGGATATTTAACATGCGTCTGATATTGTGGCTTAAAAGTCTCCCTGGGATAAACCCAGTTTAGGCTGGGTGTATCAATAATGGTATTACCTTCTGTAACCTGGCAGCTAAGATTTTGGTAAATATTTTAAGGTCTTGATTTGAAAGAGACATAGGCCTATACAATTCACACAATTATTGACCATTCTATTCTTCTAAATAAACTCACTGCATCTGGCCTCACTTGCCCTTTCCTTTCCAGATTCTCATCTTACCCCTTCTGACTGCACCCAATCTGTCCTAACTGGCTGAGTATTATCTGATCCTAAACATTTCCCCATGGGAGTCCCACAGGGCTCTGTCCTAGGTCCCCTTTTTTTACATTTCTGTAAATGACTTGCCAGTTTGTACAATACTGTAATTTACACATGTACATGATGACATCATTGTGATCCATGGACCAGCACCCCTGATTGTACCCCAACCTTACAGACAGCAACACATATATAGGTATATGCACTAAGTTTAGGGCATAGACACTTATCGTATAACCATAAGTGTCAGGTTGTGAGTTCTACTGTACTTTTGCAATGCATATTATGCTTCACTATATTCTCACAATACATTGTACCACTGGGAGATGTTTTCATTATATTTTTATTGTATAATTATTAGTTAGACAACAGTGCCATCTTTAGTGCTTATGCAGCACTGTAACTGCAAGTGACCTTGGAAGAATACAGACCTTATTGTTCATTTTATCTTCTGCTAGCTAAGCAACTTCTTATGTTAGTTAGGATGGTTCCACCTGCTACTGTCCAATTACTTACATTTTATGTATCTTCTTTAGTTGTTGTCATGGTTATTACTGGGGTATAAGACCCCTTGCACCATGTATTTTCTCTCAGAGAGACTTGACTGTGCCTCTAAGACTAGGTAAGGAAACTGGATGCTCTCCCAGTGAATATGCTGTTGATTGTAAGCCTGTATTATTCTTATTTACCAGTAATAAATTGCATTTATTGTCTGGACTCCACTTGTCTGTCATCTCTTCCTTTTGTGCAGTTCCAACAAGAACCTGAGAAAGGTATCTCATTACTGAGTTACATTTTGGTGACCGTGTGAAGGTTGGAATGTACAAAGTGAAGATTCCATTCAATTAATTTTGAATGTCAAGTAGTGTAGTGTGTTTCTTTCCTACTTAGACCTACTCGTACATACAGTGGTTGTTATTGTGATGGACACACTCCTTCCTGGTCTCAGGCATGGCACCTCCACTCTGGACCCTAATAAACTCCTCTGTGAATGACAGCAAACTGCCTTGGCACCATTGTTTGCCCACAGGGGACCAGAAAGCCATTGGGTAATGGCGCCAAGGATTTTATCCAGTTTTCTGACTGCTTCTGTTTGTTTGTTTACCCCTTGTTTGTAACGCCTGAACTTTGCACTGAGCTGAGACTGGATATCTCGAATTACCTCACTCCCACAGAGGATGGACCAACTTTGTGCTGGATGTGAAGTCTGCAGAAAACCCATTGCTGCTAATCTCAGAACAATATTTAGAGTCCAAACAAAAAGCCAAGAAATACAACCTTAAAGGTCTCTTGGTAGCAGCTGTACATACCGCTGTTGAGAGTCTTACAGTGAGGTGTGCCTCCCTTGAACTGCAAAATGCATCTCTAAAAAAGGGATGGGCTTGCAGGCACTGGAGTTACAGAAAAAGGAACAGAAACTAGAGGAGGAGACTCAGTCACTCCATGATGCCAATAACAGACTCTTGCATTGTACTGCTCAAGACTCTGAACATGAAATCTGGATGTTGAGAGATGATTGTGAAAGGCTGAAATGTAATAAGAAACAGTTAGTCTATTTGAACAATATTCTGAGTGATATAAATGAAGGTTTGTGAGAGGACAATGCTGAGTTGAAAGAGGAGAATTAGAGAGTGAATCGTGAGCTAGACAAAGTGCTTAGGAAAAACATCAAATTGGGTGCCATGTACAGAGTATTGCAGTGTGAGGTTGAGAAGAGCATTGAGCAGGGCACTGCATGAGTTTGTCACAAAAAGTGTGGAACAAAGATGGCAAAACTGCAGCATCAGCGAGAGGTTCTCACTGCCCATGTTAAAGCTATGAATGGGTTCCAGTATACTCCCATTGACATTGCGTAATCCGGCTATGACGAATCTGACTTTGATGATGAGGCATGCCACATCACACAAAAGTCCAGTCCCCATAGGGTTGTCATTTTCTCCAGCCATCCCCAAGATGGTGTCTACGTACACATGCCCTCTATGTTGCCACGTTTTCATAAACATGGTGGAAGCAATGTATTACACCAGGATGATGGCCCCCATGACACAGGTGGACAGCCTGTACTCCGTGGTGCATCACCACTCTCCCCCCTCCAGGGAGGACAACACGGAGGTACGCTGCCTAATTCAAGAGGCCATGACTAATATTATGGCACTAGAAGATCACTGGAGAGCCATTCAAAACCATACTGACAGAATGTTTGAGGACACTGTCACCCAGAACCATGCATTCAAGGAAGTCACTGATGCGGTGGTGGAAGCTGCCCTTCACGGTGCTATGGAACATAATGAGTGGAACACAATTCCTCATGCATCTAACCCCTTGCAAGTCACTCACTCTGTCCAGCAAATTGCCCAAACTATTGGACAAATGGGCCCAACTGACAATCTCAGTTGCCATTTGGAGAAGGCGCACTCCCTCTGTGAGAAGCTTTCTTTCCAACCCGAGTACCAAGTTCAAGTCTTGCGACAGACGATAGAACCTACCCTCTGGCCAAACTCCCAGATAACGTCCGCAACTGCAAGATGCTTGCTTACAATGACATATCAATGGCACTCCTTGCTGCCAGTGCCCCAGGTGTGGTTGGAGCCCCCTTGGCTTACAAGGTTAAGTGGAGTGTGAAGGAAAGTCCTGCAGCTTACAATCAAAGGTTGTAGCCCACCTACGAGGCCGGCAAAGGCCTGGCTGGTGAGATTGCACACAAGGACCAAATTGAGTACAAGGAGTTGTACATCTAGAACATGACTCTGGGCCTTTGGGAAAAGGTTGAACACAGTGTTTATCCGGAGACCAACACCTTTGCGGAGATCCTTACCAAGATGGAGCATGCCTTCCAGGTGTACCTCCATAACTTGGTTTCTGGTGAAAACAACAAGGCTGCAACCATCATCCAAACTCTGGCAGCTCAGGTAGCTGCAGTACAGCCTACCTCTGACCCACCTACCCACTATACTGTGGAAAGTAACAACAACAAGAATGACACCCCTTCTGACGACAAGCAGTCACACAAGGGGGGGGACCAGAACTATAGAAACAATAGGAACTGGGACAAAAGCAATTGGAAAATCCAAATGCCCAACCCGATAGCAAGTTCTGTAATGACCCTAGCTATTGGAGCCTAAAAGAGAAGAACGAGACCATCTGCAAAATGTTGGAGGAGGCCCATATTGGGAGAGGGACCGATGCAATGACCAAGGAGGAAGCAACCAAGCAAGCCACTGTTGTGCCTGTGCTGACACAGGTACAACATCTGTATCCTGTGCAAGACATAAAGAATACCCAGAAGGATCTTGCAGGTCTCTGATTTCAGAACATGATTAAGAAAATGATTCAGAAAATGCAGATTGACAATTACAGGCCCCAGTCCAGATTGTGAGTGACTTGCTTGTTGACACAAATGGACAGCCTTGTGTGAAGGCCATGGTCGGGGCCGCCAAATGAACATGCTTCTGGATACCGGAGCAGTCATGTCTGTTCTCCATGATAAGAACCCAGCCACATCTAACTGGTCTACTGGCTGGAATACCAGTGCACAGGGTGCACATGGTACTCAGCTACACACCTACCGATCTGTGTCTCTGCCTCTGGTAGTAGGCCACCTCAGCACGGATTTTGTCTTTGACCTCATGTTATTATGCCATCACCTCAGTATATTGGGAATTGACTTTCTTACACTGCAAGGCTGTGTAGTGGACCTTGCCAGTAGGCTGCTCATTCAGATCAAAGGACAATGCCACGCTGTCACCATTCCAGATTCACATGTGGTGGCAGCCATCTCCCATAACAACAAGGAGTATGACATCATGGCTTTGTTCAAAAGTCATGACCTGTTTTCTGAACTTGCACCTTTGCTGCAAAAACACCTTGATGTGTTTGCTACCAACAAGCATGATTGTGGAAGGATGCACACCACCATTGAGGTTCCAGGACCTAATCATGTGAGGCAGAAGCAGTATTCGTTCCCTGCTGAAGCCTTGCCCTCACTGAGGGAGACCATCCAATCACTACTACAGCAAGGAGTGAATAGGGCTTCTGTCTCTATTGTCAATTTGGCTATTTGACCAGTGAAAAATCCAAATGGAGCTTGGAGACTCATAATTGATTACAGGAAACTTAAATAAGTCACCCCCAGTTGCGTTCCAACAATAGCATTAACATCTGATGTACTCAAGCTGCTGACACCTGATAAAAAGTGTTTCTCCTCTCTTGACATTTCTAATGGGTTTTGGTCACTCCCATTAGCACAGGTAAGTCAATACAAATTTGCCTTCACCTTTGATGGATTCCATTACACCTGGACCTGTCTTCCCCAGGGCTTCCATAACAGCCCTTCCTTCTTCCATCTCCATATGATGGATGCCCTGCAGGTATTCTCCACACCTCAGGGTCTCCTGCAGTATGTGGATGACCTGTTTCTAGCAATCACCATGAAAGAAGATCATTTGGCCCTTCTAGATGAATTACTGTCTCTACTCAAGAGAGCAGGCCTCAAGTGCAACCCCTCTAAAGCACAATTGTGTGAAAAAGAGGTAATCTTCCTTGGCCTACGTATTACAGACCAAGGCAGAAGCCCAGCTGTCAAGAAGATTCAGGGCTTGCAAGATTTCCACTTCCTACTAGCGTAGCAACACTCAGACGCTTTTTAGGAATGGTAAACTACTCCAGGAACTTTACCTCTGACTTTGCCTTGAAGGCTGCTCCCTTGTACAAACTTCTGAAAAAGGATGTCCCATGGACATGGGGCCCCACTCACACTGAAGCTGTGACACAACTTAAACAGGCCTTAGCCTCAGTCCCAGTACTGATTAACCTCAATCCAAACCTTCCCTTCCACCTGGAAACTGCCACCTCTGATGTGGCCATGTCTGCAGTGCTGGCACAAAAAAACAATGGGTACCACAGGCTCATTGCCTATGCATCTCAGACGTTATCCCCATTAGAGATTAAATACAGTCTCTGTGAAAGGACACTCTTGGCAACCTTTTGGGCAGTCAAGCACTTTCTGTACATTATTGGGTATGCTTCTATTCTCTTGCATACCTGCCACACCAAACTAACTTTTTGCTTTCAGACAAAGTAAAAGATGAGTCAGTCTCTAACACCAGACTCACCCACTGGCCTTTGCTTTTGCAGGACATGGATATCAAAGCACTGCCTGCTAAAATGCATTCAGTCTTTGCCCATGGCCTACTCTACACAGGTAAACCCCATGACTGTGCTCTCTAGCCCCCTGACTTACCTGAACCAGGACCATTCTTACCGGCTACACCAGATGTTCTGGAAGATATCAGCATGTATCGTATCTTTACAGGCAGCTCCGCCTCTTATGTAGATGGAGACCAGGTTGCAGGATTTGGAGTGCTCATTTTAGATGAAGAAGGTGATTTCAGATGTATCTCCAGGAAATGCACTGTTATCTCCTCACAGTATACTGAATTGGCAGCTGTGGCCTGTGCTTTGGAGGTCATGCCCCATGGTAACAAGGATGTCATCATCTTTGCAGACTCTAATTGGGTTTGCTCATCACTTACTGAGTTTCTACCCTTCTGGCAGAGGAACAACTTTACATTCTCCGATGGCTCACCTGTCAAATACAGGGATCTGTTCATGTATATGCACACCCTAACACAGCAGTTTACTCATAAACTGTATATCCAGAAGGTAAAGGCTCACTGTAAATCTGACCCTTACCATGAATTCAATGATTGAGTGGACTTGCTTGCCAAAGTAGGTGCTCGAGGGGGGGAGACCAGGGGCATCATTTAGGGGTAGCCAGGGCTTGCAGTTGCAACACCTATGATGTCCACCGCAACCCCTGCTTCCCTAGAATTATTTTATGAAATGTGAAGTGAGCGGGGATCTTTGCAACCCCTATGATTCTGGAGAAATTACAATACTGCAGCCAATTAATACTTATTAACACAGGGAAATACTCTTTTAGTGAGTCCGATGCTTAGAAGGCTCCTAACTGACCTGACAGCTTGTACTATCACTTGAACCACATTCTCTGGGTTAAGAAAAATAAGCCAAAGCAGGGTTTTTTTTGTGGGCAGATCCCTGGATCTCTTTCAAACTGGCAGAATGTCAGGCAGTCGGGGACAGCCTTGGAGGTTGAATGTGGTACAGACAGAGTCTTGTACATCTGTGATTTGTAGGGGGTCCCTAATGATCTTACAGGTCTCGTAACTGCACTCACACTGTTTTACCAACAAAAAAGGGATTTTTTCTTTTACTTCCACCACAAAGCTGACACAGCTAACCCAGTCACCCTACTCGCAAACAGTTGATCCCTGACACAGAATAGCAAATACAATAAATATTTAAATGATGTGAAGATGTGTTTCTTATAGCCAGGGACCCCCTCCACACATCGCGGACGTACCACCTCTCAGATATCTTGCCACACATTCTATAAAGGGATGTAATTGGAAAATTCCAGGAGGGCAGTGGAGGTACTATGGCCTTGCCAGAAGCCTTGTTGTTCAAAGGATAGGAGGTAATTTTTGGTGAGGTACTCAGTGAGCTGGTCCAAGATGATGCATTCTAGGGCCT
This sequence comes from Neoceratodus forsteri, assembly GCA_016271365.2. NCBI lineage: Eukaryota > Metazoa > Chordata > Ceratodontiformes > Ceratodontidae > Neoceratodus > Neoceratodus forsteri. The sequence continues at coordinate 1,405,849,379 of CM028130.1, read as the reverse complement.
TGGAGAGAGGGAGAAGGATGGAAATGGGGTGGTAGTTGCCGGGGGAGAGGCAGTCACCAGATTTGAGGATGGGGTAATGATGCCCATTTTCCAGGTGATGGGGAATTTACCAAGTTGGAGAAAGAGGTTAATGAGGTGGGGGGAGAGAACTTCATCTTACACCAGGTGCAGCATCCTATGATCAAGTGAGTCGCTGCTATGGCAGGAGCCACTTAGGGCTTTATGGATGTGGGGTGAGGACCCAGAAGCAATTACAGTGCGTTGGGATGTTGGGGGTGGGATTGCCATTGAGGGATTTCATATTTTCCCAGAGTTAGCAACCAGATCCCCAGGATGTGGTCAGTGCAGCCTTATAGTGTTCAGCCTTGGTCTTCTGGGTGGCTCAGGTACACTGATTATGGGCAACCTGGTACGCTTGACAGTCAGCTGGATTACCAGAATTGAGAGCTTTTTTTCCATAGGTCGTCCACGGTCCTGCCACTGCATAAGGTCCAAGAGGGACGAGGAGATCCAAGGGGTATCTAACCCTTTGACCATCTTCCTGGTGAGGAGGGCTAATTTGTTACAGGCCTCATTAATGGTGTGAATGAAGTAGGCAAGGCCTGCATCAGGGTCCAGGGGGCAAAGAAGGGGAGACCAGTTCCAACAGGAGAGATAGGATTTCAGGTGGCTGAGCATACCACGTTGGAGCTGTCTAGTAAGGATGGATTTGGGAGGTTGCTTCTTTACAAGACAGGACCAGGTGAAGAGAATAGGGGAGTGGTTGCTAAGCTCAATGAAGAGGACAGTGATATCCATGAATTTGTGGGGGCAGTTGGTCAAGACTAGGTCTAAGAGGCTGGCAGTGCCAGTTTTATGGTTGAGGCAAGTGGGGCAAGTAACCAGTTGGGTTAAATCCTGGACTGCCAGGGCATCATGGTAGTGAGAGGCTGAGGGGGAGAGTCAATTTATATTGAGGTCACCCAGCACGATAAGCTCAGCTTTAGGGGAAACTGAGAGAGATATTCAGTGAGATTGGAAGGTGGATTTCTGGTCCTGTGGGGGAATGTAGGCTGCTGTGAGAATAAGTGGGGCCTTTGAGGTGCCAAGGGAGATAGTGAGGGCAAGGGCTTGGGCACCATTGGTAAGTTGGGAAGGGCATGTGCTTGGAAGTTGTCACGAAGGTAGATGGCGCAGCTGCCCATTGACAAATGCCACCCTCTCTTGCCCCGCCCACATCCTGCCCCCCCCACCTTGCTACCCCTATGTTTTTGCTGAAATTACGCCACTGGGGGAGACACGGAAAATGACTCACCCAATAGCTGTAGCAGCTATAGTGATTGCTAACACTAGGCAAAAACCAGTACCAGAGCTCTACTGGACCTTTCTGCTGCACAGAAATCAGACCCAGTACTAAAAGATGTGTTCAAATTCTTGGACAAAGGAACTGAACAACCACTACCTATTGGCAGTCCATAAGAAGAGACACTCTGACAACATACACTTGTCCAGTGATCAGAAGCTCATCTGGTATTGAAAAGAGGATACAGGTGACAAATTGTGGGTCACACCACAATCTCTGTGAACTGAATTCATCCATATGGTTCATGATACTCCCACTGGTGGACACCAGGGGACAGAAAACACCCTCAAGAGACTCAAAACAGTCGTCTGGTGGCCTGGCATGGACAAAGATGTAGAGCACTATGTGGACAACTGCATAGTGTGTGCCCAGAACTATCCAATTTTGGTGAAAAGAAACACCAGATTGTTGTTCCAAAGGCAAACTGGACCATGGAATGTGATACAAATCGATTTCAGTGGCCCCTTACCAACTCCAGTAAGAACACGTATGCACTTGTTGTCACAAATCTGTTTTCTAAGTGGGTAGAAGCATTTCCCACTATGACAAACATGGCAAAGACAACTGCCAAGATCCTAGTGGAACAATTGTTCTCCAGATGGGGCCTACCCTTAAAGGCAAACTCAGACCAGGGAACCAGTTTTACAGCTGAGCTGATGAAGCAGACACTCCAGCTACTTGGAGTAGATCAGAAATTCTACATCCCTTACCATTCTCAATCCTCAGGTCAGGTAGAAAGAGCCAACATAAGAATAAAACAGATGTTATGTAAATTCTTCAATGACAATCCCAAGGTTTGGGATTCCCTCTTGCTACTACCATTGATGGCAATCAGGGGTACCCTTGCAACCACTACTCAGTATACACCTTACGAGGTTATGACTGGCAGAGCCATGAGATGACCTGAGCACCTGTTGATTGATCTCTACACCCCTACCGCAGATCGAATATCTGTAGACAAGTATGTTGAAAAGCTTCATGATGACATCATGAGTACACACCTGTTTACTGCCAATCAAATGGGTAAAGCTCAACAACAAGCTAAAGCTCATTTTGATCAACATGTCTAAGAAGTCGACTGGCAAGTTGGAGACTAAGTAATGCTTCTCCAATACAGACAACCAATTCATTCTTTTGCCAGTAAATGGGAAGGCCCATAAGCCATTGTTAACAAACTCAGTCCTGCTGTCTATCAGGTCCGAGTTCACCAGCAAAAGAAGACCACCAACAAGTGGTTCCATGCTAATCAGCTCAAGTTGTACAAAGGTGACTAAACTTTCAAACTTTCAAGCTTTATTGGATTTCAAATTGGGATTAAATTATCTCTTTTGCAATTGAATCCACATTTAACATAACATCACATAAACATACATACATAATTTCAGTTTCAATATAATATTGATTAATTTTAGTTATACACAAACCCAAATATCAATAATTTATCCATAATAATTACAGTGTTTGCTATATAAAGTCATTAAAAAAGATTTAAAATGATTAAATGGTAACAATACTGTGCATTTCCACCTTTTGGATATTAGTTCCCAAGTTTTAGGCACTAAATTTGAAATTGTTTTACCACCAAATTTTGTTCTTGTTCTAGATCTAATAAAACTTTTCCGGACAGAAGATCTTAAATTATACTGACTCTGTATTCTTACTTGCAATATATTTAACAAAAAATAGGCAATGATCGTTGTACAAACTTATACACAAGTAAATTCCAATGATAATCTCTCCTATCAAATAATGAAAGAAGACCCGAATTTTGATATAGCACACAACAATGAGTTCTAAAAGAAAGATTTGTTATAAATCTCAATGCACTATTAAAGAGAACATCCAAGGAACACAGCAATGATTTTTCTGCATTTTTGTAAATTATATCACCATAATCTAATATTGGTAAAAATAAGGCAGAAACCAATAATTTCCGAATCTTTAAGCTAAAGAGAGTTCTATCCCTATAAAAGAAACTCAGAAGTCTCTTCAGTCTCATTGATATAGACATTATATGCAATTCAAAAGTCAAATTTTTATCTAGTATAACTCCTAAATATTTATAGGAGTTTACTCTTTCTATGTCAATTGCTGATAAAGATCTAAGCTCCTTTATAGTTGAATCTTTAAAATCGTTTCTACCAAACATCATCCACTGTGTTTTTTTCTCATTCAGAAGCAATCTCAAATTAACAAGTTCCCTCTTTATTTTATTAAAATCTTGTTGCAAAACAACCATTTCCGTATCCGCATCATCACTCATGGTGTACAAAATTGTATCATCCGCATAAAGTTGTATACAAGTTTTAGGTGAACAATAATTTGGTAAATTATTTATATATAATAGAAAAAGGAGGGGGCCAAGCACAGACCCTTGAGGTACCCCATTTAATAGGGTAGCTGATGTTGAACACATACCTTCTATTTTACTTACTTACTTTTCCCAACCCACTTATGGTGGAATAGTACCCCACACTTAACAATCCTTTTCTGTTTTCTTACAGGTACATTGGCAAGATGGCTATCTTGCACCTCCTCATGTTGGTGGGAATACTACTGCTATTTCCTCTTACTGTATCCCAAAATAAACCCCTGTCAACACACAGACAATGTGTCCAACATTTGCTTAGCAAACTTGAACATACAGTCCCATCGGGAGTTCATATTAATGTACCTCACAAAATAATTACTGTTAAAGAAGGCTCAGACACCTATCTTGATGCCATGGTAGTTGCTCCAGACAGGTCCACCCTTTCCATTCAATGGGAAACTGACATTAATGGCTACACACTCCTTGTAGCTCACCAATCCAAAGGTACATTCCATGGATGGCCTAACACTGTCATATCTAGAAATGGCACTCTTTCTATTCGACAGACTTCCCCCAGACACTCTGGTCATTATAACCTTATTGCTCTCATAGATCCTGCTTGGTGTGACTGCCTCATCTGTGAGGAGGAATGTGCTTTCTGTCTTCATAACTATATAGCTACTGAAGCTCTTTTTCTTTCTGTAGTCCCACCCACCGAAGGAGAAATGACTGACTGCCCTCCCCTGGAGGAAGATCCTCCTAGTGGTTTGACCACCACTTCCCTTCCAGGAGCCCTGATCAATAATGTGCAATTTATGCATGTCCCAGTTATTTTCAATCTTTCACATTGGAATATGGCTGAGATTGGTCTCTGTCACACAACCAATACTTCTAAAGTTTACAGTATGATGCTTACAAATATTGTATCAGCTTATCAGACATGTACTAATGATCCAGTCAGTGGCCCCATACCACTGATCATGTAGGGGTCTATCGACCCCGCACCTAATGCTAAAGCTATACCACGCAATAAGTGTGACACTGCAGATATAACTGGTACAGCAGGCACCGTTTCTGGCATTTTTGGCTCAGGCGTGTCTATTTGGAATAGAGCACATATAGCTGCTATTAATGCACAAATTCTTACTTTCAGCAAGCTGTTAAGAATGATATCCTACCCGACTGTTACATGGTGTAGATAGTTTAAGTAAGGAAGAATGCTTCACAGTGTATAATATGCAGAAAATTGACAAAGGGTTCAATGATGCTAAAGATAAGATTAATGAACTGATTTTTCAAAACAGTAAGAAGGCAGACAAGCAATATATTTCCCGTTAACTTTTATGCTCTGCTTATGGCTCTTATGTAATTTCCACAGTTAACAATCTCTTCAGGGACTTTGAAACAGGATGCATCCCAGATCTCATCCATGACAATGAATGGATACATGGTATTGGCCACATTGCAAATCCAATGGTTGCATTACTATTTGTTTAGCAAACAATGTTAACATTTCTATGTCTACAACTAGAAACCTTGGGTATGTCTCCAGATATCTCAGTCAAGCTGCTTGCTACTTTATTAAGTCCTGTTCCATCCATGATAACATGTTTGTGATGTTTACTGTCTCACTGCCCCACTTTGATCCAGTAACATCTGTCTTTGATAAAGTTGCTGCCATCAACTCCATCGGACAGCTTGATAATGATATTTATCATGAATTAACTGAATTACCTCCATTGTTTGTGTATCATTCTGTACTCTAAGCCTGGGTGGCACCCCACACGAACTGTTGTGCCAAGAAAGGATATTACTACCTGTGCTGCAGTGATGTCTTCGACATTGTGAAACCTGTCTGTGGATACTCTCTGGAACACCATGACTGGGCCTTTACCTTGGGTGATGAATTGCCATTGAATCTTACTGATGTTGATGAGGATGACGAATCCAAATCTGCACAAGCTGCATCTTCTGCGCCTGACGCCCAAACAGCTAAATATTGAAGCTACCTTGAAGAGGTACATCACTTCACTTCACAGCTCACTAACCAGTCCTTCTCCTGTCCAATACATCCACAGTGATGGAGGGTTCCAACTGTACAAGTAACCTATAACTCTGATGGCCAATACTGTGTCATCATGAACCATAAAAATTTCTCCTATGGTCAAAAATCTTGTGTTATTGAAATGCCTAACTTCTGTTTTACTCCACAGCAGAAGACAGTCATAGGTCACACTGTCATAACTCCTGCTTCTCTCCCTGAACCAGATGTTATTGGTACTGATCCACAATACTTGCTTGCCTTGTCTCAATATTTGCCCATGTTTAACGTGCACATTGACCCTTTGACACTTTCACTGAAATCCCTTTTCTTGCTAGAAAGGATTCACATTTGATTTATATCAGCAATAATATTTCTCAAGCTGGCAATGCCCTTAATACTCTTATTCATAATGGTGATTTAAGTACTGCTCTATCCAATATTTTGTTAGAACTCACTTTTAAAGCTTTTGTTATTATTCAAGCATTTTTGATTGTTTTTCTGATACTAACCATCTGTTGTCTGCACTGTACTCTAAGACAACACTGAGAACAACTCAAGTTCCTTTACAAAGCACATGCATCGAGATTGTAAATTACTTTTTAGCTCCATCCCACTACTTACCTGAGATTGTTGGCCCCTCTGAGGCAACAGGGGGGAATGTTATCCATGGACCAGAACCCTTGATTATACCCCTACCTCATAGACAGCAACACATATGTAGGTATATGCACTAAGTTTAGGGCATAGACACTTATTTTATGAGCATAAGTGTCAGGATCTGAGTTCTACTGTACTTTTGCAATGCATACTATGCTTCACTATATTCTCACAATATATTGTACCACTGGGAGTTGTTTTCCATTATATTTTTATTGCATACTTATTAGTTAGGCAACAGTACCATGTTTAATGCTTGTGCACCACTGTAACTGCAAGTGACCTTGGAAGAATACAGATCTTAGCGTTCATTTTATCTTCTGCTAGCTAAGCAATTTCTTACATTAGTTAGGATGGTTCCACCTGCTACTGTCCAATTACTTACATTTTATGTATCTTCTTTAGTTGTTGTCATGGTTATTATTGGGGTATAAGACCCCTTGCACCATGTAATTCTCTCAAAACACTTGACTGCACCTATAGGTAAGGAAACTGGATACTCTCCCAGTGATTACACTGTTGGTTGTAAACCTGTATTATTCTTATTTACCAGTAATAAATTACATTTATTATCTGGACATCACTTGTCAGTCATCTCTTCCTTTTGTGCAGTTCCAACAAGAACCTGAGAAAGGTAATCTTATTACCGAGTTACACCATCCTTTACTCATCTGGGTGATGTCCTGGGATATCTCTACTGCCTTGCAATCAGATTTCAACACTCCATCATGCTGGCTTTCAATCAGTCAAAAACTGTTGCTATGCTCTTTGGCACTAAAAAATGTCTAGTGCCACTCCACCTTAACTGTTTGTAAATATCCCAACATCATTCTGGATAGTTCCTTTGACCTCTCCTCACATATCCAGATGCTAGTTTCCAAATCCCACAGGAATCTTAGTGCCCTCTATCATGTGGGTGAGTGACAACCTTACCCTGAGAATGTGGAAACACCTGATTAAGTGCTTAGTCCTTCCGTTTATTGACTTTGGGGATGTTATTTACAATATCCCCCCAAAATGCCAATTAATAAAACTGGATACCCTATTTAATGCCCTCTGTAGGTTTATACTATGTGCCCCATCCTGTACACTTTATTGTACACTTTGCAACCATCTGGGTTGGCCTTCATTCACTGACACATATGTGGAACACCTTCTTCTCTACAGATTTAAATACTGGCTTAACAAGCTCCCAAGTTACATGTGCTCCCTCCGAATCCCTGATACTCTGTCAGCACACCAACATTTCTCCTACTCTGGTAACAAATTAATTGTCCCATGGTGCGAACTAAGATCCTGGCATCTTGCTTTTAGTTAGACTCCCTCAGGTATGGAACAAACTTACTGTACCTTGGGTAACAGTTCTCCCACCAGACCTCCTGAAAAGAGCCACATGATTTGGCTAAACCGCTTGGGACAGAGTAGTCTGTGCATTAGCATTCTTCTAATGCGAGTATTGCCTTCTAAAATAAAATGTTTTTACTTGCCTCTATTAAGTGAGCAAATGTTTTTCTTGTGTGGTCACAAGTTTTTTTCTCCCACCAGTATTGCCTTTACTAAATTGCTTCTAAAGAATACTATTCATGTCCTACTGTGCTTATATCTGATTTGCTGGTAAACTGTTGTTGTATACCTGTCCACTAATTGTTGAACATGAATTTGTAACCTTATTTGAATTTTGTATACTGTATTTATATTGTTTGTTTGTTTTTATTTGCTGTATACTCAGTTACATTCCCCCTTCTCCAGGTCACATATGTAAATGACATTGTTTGTATAGCTACATACTGTAGGTCTATCTCTTGAAAAACTTTAAATAAATTAAGTAAATAATTATTAATGACATCTTATGCCCATTATAATGACTACCCATACAGTATTTTATTTATTTATGTATTCAATTATCTAGTTTGTTTTACCAAGAAGGTGGACTGGGTCAATGACCCATTTTCTACCATTTCTGAGGTAAGGAGAGTACACCAACAGGAAAAGACATACAACTATCAGCCTACATCATATTACTCAAGCAATAATACCCGACAGGGTGGTCAGTATTTGGCAATACCATACCACCCAGAGGTGTAATGAGACCCGATGCCACAGGCAGAAGCCTTATAGTCCCTGGAAGGTCCAGTATTGTCCATACTGCCCACCCTGGAGGGTATTAATGTGCTTAGAAGATGGGCTTCTCTGTAAATTTAAATTAACTAATAAAATAAGACAGGAGATAATTTTAAAATGAATATAAAAAACAGAAGAAAACTTTTTGGGATAAAATAGTCCCTCCATTTCAGTGCTGTTCCATCCCCAGTTGCCCCCACCCCACAGAGCCATTATCTTCTAACTGCCACCTCCCCCTGAATGTTGAAGAAGATGGGATGGAGTTATTTGTATAGAGTCACACCAGCAGTTTGTTACCTTCATTTTTGTGCTTAATTTTTTTTTCTGGTGACAAGATGAGGCTGTTAGGCACATGGCTATGCTTTGTTTAAATAAGGAAGTGAAAGTATTGTGTGGGATGACAACACTAAATTATGATTATTATTATTTCGAAAGTTTAATCAGCAGCGCTGTTAAGTTAAGCAAGATCCCTGTCATATTTTAAAATAGGAGGCAATAAGTGCATATAACAATAACATGAGACAACCCATTAGAGTGGTGGAGCAAGAATGGAACAGCATATGGGACGTTGTGTTTCAGAGGTGATCAGAGACTGAACATGGAAGTCAGTGAAAAAAATGGAGGTATTCTGATTGTCTGCAGAAAATATGAAAGTTATTGTGGTGGTGATCTGTCTTCAACGGACAGGGAGGGAAGAAGATTGTACTGATATGGACCGCACATTTTTCCACTTTTTTATGTGTTTCTGTGAGGTACTGTACCCAGCGTATGAAAAGCAGCAGTTGTGTGATTATTATGGGTTTTGTGTGAAGCCAATCGAAGTGACAGCTGTTTTTCATTGTTAAATGTGTGGCTACATATTATTTAGACAAGTGAGACCAATGGAGATTGGCATGACATTTCATCTGAAAGCTGGCAATGAATTAGGGGGTCTTGAGAGGGCAGAATCTCTCGCTAAGCAAGAGGGAAAAATTGGCAGCAATTTCAAATGCAATGGGGTGCTTTCAGCCACTAGGCAAGCAGTGTGGGCACAAGGTTACTTGAATGGGTAAAGGGGCACTTGGGCTGGTACATTTTATTTCCTGGGCATCTATTGTAAGTTAATGTACCCCCTGGCAAGGGTATCAGCTAATCAGATGGCAGGAAATAAAAAGTCAATTTTTTAATACTACATAACATCATATTCAAAATTCAGTACACAATTAACTACAGAATGTACTTAAAATAATTAAACAAACAGTTGTCCCAGTAGAACCATTACAATAACAACTACAATTTTATACAAACAGTCTTTGAATTTGTGAATAAAAAGACTACTTTTTCAAAAGGGGTACAGTTTAATGATGGTTGATTTAACAGCTTTGGTGCTTAATGTATGAATGACCACTCCAAAATGTGTGTCTTTGTCAAATTTTCTTGATATAACTTGACTGGACTTTTACAAAGATTTTAAAAGCAGTGGTATTTGTTAGTCAGCAAAAAACTAAATATATAGTTATTTTAACAATAATGTTTTTCTGAAATAATTAGATTCATCTTCATTATATTCTCATTTCTCTCTTATGTTTTAAAAGCAGCCTTTATTACAAATGCTGTAATTAATTATGCTTGTCATTGAAGATGGTCACCACAATTTTTTTTAAAAAATGCCTTCCCTTGAAGTTATATTTTGACTTTACATGCTGAACTTACACTGTACGTGTATTCGTGAGGTCATATTAATGATGGTAAACAGTACAACACCACACCAAGATAATTCATTTCTTAATAGTGGGTGTGGTCAGAGAGCAGTTATGGTTAAAATCTTCAAAACCCTATTCTCCCCTATTCTCAGTTCAGGAACACTGGCAAGAAAAATGATATATTGATGCTTTTGCCAAAAACAGATAAATTATTAAACAAAAACTACATGATGAAAAATGTTTTAGCTAACAACTGTTGCCGTTTTAGCTCTGTACCTTAGCTTGGTTGAACATTATAAGATTTACCAATCAGCGATCTCCCGTAAGAAGGCAGAATTCCTGTCCGGGGAGATTGCTGCCACTCAGAACCAACCAGCTCAGCTCTTCCGAACTGTTGACAGGTTGTGCAACCTGCACATTAAGCACCTGGTTCCATCCGGGGACTTGCCTACATTGGTCCATGCTTTGGTGACCTCACGCCTTGATTATTGTAACTCCCTGTACTTAGAACTTTCTGGGGTTGAAATCCACCACCTGCAGCTTATGTAGAATGCAGCAGCATGATTGTTAACTGGGGCTTCTTGAGCCTCCCATATTACTCCTGTGCTGTGCAATCTGCACTAGCTGCCGATTAGGTGGCAGATCACCTTTAAAGTTGATTTACTGACTTATAAAGCCCCACATGGAGTGGGCCCTGACTACTTGAAAGAGCTTCTTGTGCCTTACCACCCAATGTGACAGCTGCGTTCAGCTGATGAGGGGTTGCTGGAGATTCCAAAGGCATCTTTGAAATCTTCTGGGGCCTGTACATTTATGCATGTGGCCCCAACCCTTTGGAATTCTCTACCCCATCAGCTTCGGGAGTGCATGACTGTGGGAGGGGTTTAAACAGGCACTGAAAACCTTTTTATGGTGTCATGCTTTTGGTGGCACTGAATAACTTGGATCCTCTGTTATTTGTTCTATTATTATGCTCACTGTTTTATTATGACTGGCCTTGATGGCCTGAAAGGCACTTTTGCGAAATAACATTTATTATTATTATTATCATATTATTATTATTACAATATATTTGGGGCTATCCCCAAATTTTCATGTATATTGGAAACAGATTGAATTTACTGTTAATGATCAATTTCATCTACAGTAGATTATTACTTATTTGGTAACCTCCTAGACTGTCTCCCTGCTATAAAAAAAACATTATCGTTATTTGCAAGTGTATTCATATCTGTTAGACCTTAGCCCAGAAGAAGCTTTTCTACCAGAAAAACTCACTCCACCACCACAACATTTAATGAGCCATATCGAGGGGACTTCTGGTCCCATCTTATCGAACAGTTTTATAGGACCTTGTTAGATACCACAGCTGACACTACAGATTTATCCTACAGAAGTGGAACTTAGAGCTGGGAATACATCATACATAACAGAATGGCTAAAAGTATGGTCCCAGCTTATCTCCTCACAGCAGCTACTTGCTGGTGTGAGTTTTCTTGGAAGGTTCATTCTAGATTTTTCCATTCTCAAGATGTAGTGGATAAATATGGAGGCCAGGAAAGGGGGCATTTTGGGGGTAAATTATTGCAGGTGGATAGCTACCCAAACTCATGTTTTTTGGTAATGCCCAGTACTGCACCCCTTTTGGAAGGCAGTAACTGAAGAACTGGAAGACATTTTTAATTGTGCTGAGGGGAACTCCCTTCTTGATTATGCTGACTTGTCCTCTGCCAGTAGTTCCATATGGGGACATGTGATAGGGTGGAATAGGACCCTGTCCCAGTTGTTATGGAAAGAGTTTGAATACAGGGATGTGTTTTATTCTCCCCATTCCTGTCTCTTGTCTGTCTGGTTGCGCAACCAAATTTTCTTGTGAGACCTAGGATTTGATCACCCTGACAGTCTCGTAATTCTTTGCCTCTCACTGTTTCTCAGCCCTCCTTTGCTGTCTGTTTTTCCTCTCTTGCATATCTGCTGATATAAAAATATATGCAAATCATTATCTGGAAATGTAACTGATATTGGGATCCCTTTGTTTAGAAATTATATAGTGTTAATTTTTGAAATGTATATAATTGTAGTTTGAGATGATTGTGAAAAGCTTTTGGAAAATCAAGAAGTTACCTGAGTGCAATATTTAAGCCTTTTGCAGGAGAGCTGTGGAAAATGGGCCTCAGCTCAGGCACACTGTGTTCCTGCCAGCACCAGCCTGAAACATACAAGAACACTTTGGAAGATGCTTGTTAAGAATGGGGGTTGGAAGGACTTATAAGACAGAGCTGCAATTGTTTGCAAGTTGGACACACAGAGAATGAAGGAAAACTCTGATGGATCTTCACTATCTTATTCTGTCTTTGTAAATAGTTGCACAGAACAAGTTTATTTTTTGTTACTGCTAGTACAAATAAAATGCTTTTTGTGAATTCTACAACTGCTCCTGGTTTTATTTATGCTTCCTGACCTGTACCTTGATGACAGGACAAACTCTTAAAATGCTGTTAATCTGTATCTTAGATGTGAAGAAAACAATTACATACTGTATCTCTGGCACACAAAGCTCCCCCCACTTCTTCACTGGTAAAATACTACTCAGCATATATATGGGTTGGAAAAATTAATGCAGGTCCCCCCTCCCCTTCCCTTTTTCTCTTTCTCTTTCTCTATCCTTCATTTTCACATCCTTTCCCCTTTACAATTTAACTCTCAGGTCAAACATTTCTCTCCCCTTCCTCCCCCCAATTCATATACTGCCTGGAAAGGAAGAACCCCTCATCTTCCACATCCTATTAAACCAATGGCTCCTGGGTATTCTAAGCAGGCACCATTTTCTCTAACTTTCACTTGTATTTCTGTATGATGTAACATGAAAGGAAGCAGACACATGATTGTTTATATTATTTTATTAATTATCTATCAGTATTTTTATTTATTCAACTAAGTCTCACATCTTGAACACAATGAGACACTTCAATGTATTACTGTGTGCTGCTCAGAAGCTGTGTATTATTCCTTTATCTGTTTCTGTATCCCTGATTTTTATATATATATATATAAAATATTCAATAAAATGCTATTATTATACAAACTGCTGCTTAAAGTTACCAGCAGACTAAATTTTGTCACTGTTGTTGGTATGCCAGTGCACATCATCTTTTGTATAACAGTCACCATCTCTTGATGTATCTTTTGAATCAGAGAGAGACTACCCAGCTGTTGGTACAAATGGCAATGATGAATCAATCTTGGTAGGTTTTTGGAAATCTGCAAACATTACTGAACATGGTGATATATTTTTGTAATGTATAATTAGGTAAGCCTTTGAATAATATCAAACTGCATTTCAAAGCATGAAGGAGAACATACTTAACAATGGTTCTTTTGATCTCATTGATCAGATTTGCCTGATTTGTACATACTGTAGGAAACCCAGTTTTCCATGAACTTCTTTTCTAAGCTTTTGGATGTGGATGTGATCCTGACAAATTAAGCATATGATCCAGTGTTACTCCTAAATAAGTAAATCTTTGTACTGCTTCTTAAAATTGCCCATCTGAGTCTATAATCCTCACCATATTTCCATGTGCATCTAATTTCTGTCTGGTCCCAAAAGTCATCATTTTTATTTCATTTTCATTTCATAATAATTTGTTTTCTGCAAACCAGGTTTATAATTTTAGGTATTCACTCTACAATCATTCCTCTAGGTCTGCTCCTGTTTTCCCAGCACACTTTAGGACTGTATCATCAACATACATAATTGTTATGTCTGTACACTTTTGGTATGTGATTAACAAAAATGGAAAACAGCAGTAAACCCAGAACAGAACTTGTGGGACTCTGGTAGACATTTTAGTAGTGAAGATTTAGATCTACTTATTTTTACCACTTGCTTCTACTATACAGGTAGCCCTCAATCCTCTATAGGATATAGTTATGTACCCTTACTTCAGAATGCTTTTTGACCAGTATAGCATGGTCCACCAGGTCAAAGGCCTTGGTCAAAATGACAAATATTGCACCTGTTAATACACCACAGTCAACATTATCATAAATGTCTTCTGTCAATCTGAGCAAGACTATTGATGTGTTGTACCTGCTTTTCAAGCCATATTGGTCCCTGACAGACAACTCATTTACTTCTAAATATTTTAATTTAATGAATACTGTCTTCTCCATTAACGTTGACAGGACTAGTAGTACAGATACTGCTTTATAATATGACATAATTGCCTATCACCTACTTTGAAAATACTGTAGTCCACACAACAGCCTCCTTCCAAATTTCAGGTACTTTGCACACAGAAGCAAGACAATCAAATGTGTTAATGGTTAAGAAATTCCCTTAGCCACTAGTTTTAATAATTTAGACAGCAGTCCATCCATCTGACAAAACAAAAATCAGCATCAGTAGAATCAAGAATTAGAAACATTTACTTTACTTACATACTGGCTTGCAATTCAGTAATTTTGTGCAAACAATGAATGAAGTGTGGCACAAATGGCTGGGAAAACCAGTAAAAATCCTGGCCAGTTTTGCACATCTAGCACCTTATCTGGGAATCAATTAACTGACAGTGCTATAACCTTTTATGTGCTGGATTTAAAGGGACACATCTGATCAGGTGGTAATAGTGTAAGTAGAGAGAAATGAGCAGACTGGATAGGTCAAGTGGTCCTTATCTGCCACTAAATTCTATGTCTCTACTGTATGTTTATATATGTGAAAAACAATTAAAGTGGTAAGTGCACCAAAAGTAACTCAATGTATTACCACAACTTCACCAACTTACAGGAGAGAATTATTCTAAAGGCATACACACTAGGTACTGGCCAAATTGCTGTATACCATATAGATGTTAAGGAACATACACATTTATTGTAATGTACAAATCCCTTTGTTGCCTATGGCATCTGTTTAACAGAATGATGACGTCCATATATGCAGACAGTCCCAAAAGGTACAGACTTTCTATAAGGAAGCAACAAAGAGAATATCATATAATTACAACATGCATATATACCATTAGTTTAAAAATAATACATCTGCAATTAGCTGTCATTTCAGGTATATGGTCAAAAATTAGTCATAGAATTACTGAATGCTGATAAACTAGAGCTAATGAGTCCTACCATCTAAGCAGTCACAGGACAAACACCAGGATGAAATGCATCACTCAGACTGTGGCTCAAACATGACACTTCTGAGTAAGGAGCACCCTCCAGTGGTAATTGTCCAATTGTCAAGATTCCATTGGGGTGACCAGAATGATTTATTTATTTATTTAGTTTTTGTTGACTGGCTACGTGCACTAGACAAATCCTGCCTATTTTCAGGCATGACCCAGGGGAAGGGATACAGATGAATGCCAACTGACCTTGAACCAGATTAAGCTGTTGGTGGTATTTCAGTGAAAGGGGAGAAATTTGGCCAGAGCACTGGGGAAATTCCCCTACTGAGCTGTAGGGGGACCTGCCATCCATCTGCAGGATGGCCACTCGGGCTGGAGAGCTGGAGAGTGTGGATGTGCTTGTGAAGGGAGAGAGGGCCTCTTCTCCTTTCATGGACAAGCCAGAGGCTAAAAATGAAGGTAAAAATATTTCAAATCTAGATTCAGAAGAGGAAGTCGCTGATGTCTATATTTCTACTGAAGACCTGAGCAAACTTTCTTATATAGATAAAGATACTGCATTGCTTTGCAACTTGGAGGAAAAATATCAAGAAATCACTAATGTAGTGGTTTCAGAAGAAATGAGCAACGGAATGGAGAGCGAGCGCCTTGCAGTGCTAAACTCGAGTTCAGCTTTCCCTGTCACTCCTGACACCCAGCCTGTCAAACGCTTGGTAGAAACAGCAGAAGCCAACACCCTGATAGGGCCAGGGGAGTCAGTTTTGAGTTGTCCTGCTGATAAAACTTTTAAGGGCTGGTAGTATAGACACTGAAGGCAGTGTGTGTGCCAAAAGCCTAGAATTTCTTCTGTTCCTGATACGGCTCTGGTTTCAGAGGTTGTGAAGTATAGACCGGAGCAGAGCGCTAATTTAGACTCGACTAATACAGTGGTGTTGGCTACAAAGGCTCCTGTTACTACGCTTTCTAGATCAGCTGGCTTTGTATTTAAACATCCACAGAGTATGGGTCCTTTGCAACCTGTTGTGTATCAAACAGAGCAAAATTGTCAAACAGGGACTACTGTCTTCACCTTTACTAAAACCAGCCAGAAACAAATGACTGATACTCAGGTTACAATGAAAATGGCTGTGTTTGATACTTCAAACAAACAGCTCGCTAAACAACGTATCATGTCTTTAGCCACAGCGCCGCCTACTGTCCAAGAAATGATTACATCTCCATGCGATCCATGGACTCTGCAGAAGGCATTGCGGGGGGCTGGTTGGCAACAATCTTCGGGAGGCATTTGGGTTCCTGGCTCAAACTGGTATTCCCCATTTCCTCTATCACAAGCTTCTCCAGAATGGAAACCATATGGTTTGGTACAGCCTACACTTGGAGACCTTCCTCAGATAGGAAAAGCAGTTCCTACTGCATCCACGGTTTTGAATCCCTCAACAACCCTCCCTGGGGGGGGGGGAATATAAAACTTTCACAGGATTTTCCACCTTTACAAACTCATGAAACTCATGCTGGGGAATGTCCTTTACTGCAGCAGGACACTGTAGATACAGACACTGATAAACCATTATTATCTGATTTATTTTCTAAAGTTAAAAAGGAAGCTGCTCCCCAAAGAAATGCTCTGCATATCCATTATAAAGGGGGTTTGAAAGATAGGCCTGATAGGCATTATGTTGGGAAGCTGCTTTTAAAAGATTCATTACATTTTACTCCATAAAAAGTTTTTGCTTTTATTAATATTTCCGGGAAGAATAACTTTGAAGTAAGTTTTCGAACAGCATATGCATTAGACTTATTCTGGGAGAGATATAGGCAGGTTAAATTTTACCCTATATGGACTCCTTTCGTAGTAATCCCCTTGACAAAACCCCTTGTGAAATATGTCACTGTGATGTTTAGAAATGAAGGGGTTCACATAGATGATATTACTTACTGGGTTTCACAGAAGTGTGAGGTGTTGGGGGAACCAGAGGCCATACTTGATAGTGAACTATTTTGGACGGGTGGTTCGAAGTACAAGGTAAAGCTTAGACAGAACAAAACTGGCATTGAACACATTCCAAATTCTTTTTTATTAGGCAGAGACCAGGGGGGGTTTATGCAGGACAACCATGCGCATGCTACAAATGTGGCTCTCAAACCCATCTCTCAAGTTAATGTGATAGGCCTAGATGCAGTAATTGTGGGGAAATAGTCACATTACAATGCAATGTGCTAATCACACAAGGTGTGATCTTTGCGAAGAATACAGCCATGTGTTTGGGGGTTGCCCATGGGCAGCTCAGAATAAAGCATCCTGCCTCAGCCCTGAACTTCTTATTCAGCAAGCGCAAGAATCGGCTAATGCAGATGTTGTGCATAGGTCAGCTCCCCCTCCGGACCTCCTCCCCCCCGAGCCTAAGGTTGTTGATCTTACCTTGCTGTTGGAGAACCCATCAGTTCAACCAGCAATACCGCTATCTAAACTGAGTCCGCCATTAATCCCTGAATCTTTGGCCCCAGTATGTTATACTGACTCGGTCAAGGGAGAGGAAGGAAAGCGTGATCAAATTACTCAGGATCCTTTGCTCGTAGAAGGTCTTCTAGGTTTCAGAAGACAATACCTCCCAACCCCCATCCCACCCCCCACAACCCTCCCCAGTATCCTCAATATCTCTTCCTTCCCCCTCCCCTTCCCCAGTGGAAACAAAGAATTCTTACTCTGCCTTATTTATATCCTGGGGAGATTCTGAAATGGAGGTGGGGGATTCTGACACTCAGAAATCCATTATGGAACAGGGGTCTTGCTCAGTGGAGCAAGGGGCATATAAGGAGAAGAAAAAGAAAAAAAAGAAAAGCAAATTGTTAGCTGTTTTCATTTAGAACCCCTTTTCTAAAAATGAATGGCTGTTGGCGCTTTGGGGTCAGTAAATGTTCATAGTTTATTAAATCCAGTCAAAAGACAGGCAGTATTTCAGTATCTGCAGGATGCAAAACTGGATATTAGTCTGCTTCAGGAGACTTGGATGTATACAGAAGAACAAATTTGGAATTTTAAGAAAGAATGGGTTTGGGGTCCTTCCTGCTGGTCCTTTGTCCTGGAAGCTGCTGATGGGGTGGGAATTTTGTTTAACTCCTATTCATTTACTTTAAGTAAATTGATAGACTTGGTTCCAGGGAAGGTTTTCATTTTGGATGGTGTTTGGAATGGTATTGATTGTCGATTTATTAATGTCTACAATTCACACAAAAAAAACAGAGAAGGTTTGCTGTATGCAGTTAATCCAGCCTTTTTTGGTTACAAATTATAAAGTTTTTCTCTGTGGAGATTTTAATTGTAGCATTGTCCAAAATAAAAAAATGGAAACAGGAAGAAGGAAAGAAAGTATATCGTGATTCTAACACTTTGGCACAAATGGTTGGCACAGCTGGCTTAATTAATTGTCATGATTATCATATAAAAGGCCCCAAATTTACTTTTATTAAGAATAAATATACATCCACTATTGATTACGTGTTTATTTCCCTGAATCTCCCAAAGGGGGCATTATCCATTACTCCAGTTGAATTTTCAGACCACCTCATGTTAACACTCTCTTTTGCTCAAATGGTTAGCCATCCAGCTAAGACTGGTAGGTGGAAACTTAACACCTCTGTTTTATCTGATCTGATAGTTCTTCGAGACATTGCTGCTTTAATATCAACTAAACTATCGGTGGAGTTTTTATACACCGATAAAGGGGACTCGTGGACCGATACAAAACAGGACGTTAAGGCTTGGTTTATGAAGTATGGCAAAACACGGGGAAATAAACATTTTTTTAAATATTTATCTCTTAGGCAACAGTTGCAAAGACTGTATACTTGGGCTAATATTTCCACACAAGATTATACACCTCAAATTATTGCTGTAAAGAATGAAATGAACAAGTATCAACATGATAGAGCTGAGATACTTCAGGCAATGCTGCACAATGGCACTCAAAAGACTCCAATATAGAAACATAGACTTTGACGGCAGATAAGGACCGCTAGGCCCATCTAGTCTGCCCATTTCCCTACCTACAGGATAGGCCACAGATCCTATTTAACCAACAGCCTATATCTTCCTGCCCCCCACAAGAATTGCCTTATGTCTGTCCCATGCATTCTTGAATTCTCCCACAGTTTTAGACTCCACAACTTCTCAGGAAGGCTGTTCCATGCATCCACTACCCTCTCTGTGAAATAATACTTCCTCACATTGCCCTGAACCGCCCTCCTTCTATCTTTAAATTGTGTCCCTTGTTCTTGCAAGTCTCTTTTCTGAAAGATGCTATCCTCTTGGACTTTGTTGATTCCCTTGAGGTACTTAAAGTTTCTATCATGTCCCCCCTCTCCCTTCTTTCCTCAAGGGTATACATATTAAGCTCCTTTAGTCTCTCCTCATTCGGCTTCTCTTGCAGACCCTGCACCATTTTAGTTGCCCTCCTCTGGACTGCCTCTATCCTGTCTATGTCCTTGCAGAGATGGGGTCTCCAGAACTGGACACAGTATTCCAGATGGGGTCTCACCAACTGTCTGTACAGAGGATAACAACTTCCTGTTTTCTGCTGCTGATGCCTCCCTATACATCCCAGTATACCCCGGCCCTCCCTACTGCCTTCTCACATTGCTTGCTAACCTTAAGGTCATCTGATATGATTACCCCCAGGTCCCTTTCCTGTTTTGTTGTTGTTACTACCTCCCCACCCATTGTGTATTCTTCCCCTGGGTTCTTGTTTCCCAGGTGCATTATTTTGCACTTTTTTGCATTGAATCTTAGCTGCCATACGTCTGACCATTCCTCCAACCTTGCCAAGTCCCTTTTCATCCTTTCCACGCCTCCTTGTGTATCAACCCTGTTGCAGATCTTTGTGTCATCTGCAAAAAGGCATACTTTTCCTTCCAGTCCCTCTGCAATGCCACTGATGAAGACATTAAAAAGGACTGGACCCAATACTGAACCCTGCAGTACCCCACTAGTAACCGCCCTTTCTTCAGAGTGGACTCCATTTACAATTACCTTCTGTGTCCTGTTGTCCAGCCAATGTTTTACCCAGGCTACCACCCTGGGACCCACTCCCAGGCTGGTTAATTTGACTAATAATCTTTTGTGTGGACCTTTTCTGCGTGTAAAACTATTCGTGACAGAATGAACATGGATTATTTAATCTTCCCAGAGGAGACGAGGGTTAGTTCATTAGAGGGATTAGAAGAGTTAATAAAGAAACACTATGACTCTCTTCAACCACATATTCCTATACAAGAGAGTGACATTCTGACATTTTTACAGTCGGTACATATTCCTGAATTTCCAACTGAGCTTACAAACCTAGAGGCCCATATTACTAAATCAGAAATTTTACAGGCTATTAATTCATTGACTAACAATACTGCACCAGGGTTAGATGGTATCCCCATTTATTCTATAAATCCTTCTGTCAACAGATTGCAATTGGTCTAGAAATAGCGTATGCGTATTTTTTTTAGTTCTAATTAGATTCCTTCTTCCTTTACAGAAGGTTTGTTACTCTACCTTTACAAAAAGGGAGAAAAATCTATTATAAAAATTGGAGGCCTATTGTTCTGTTAAATACAGATTATAAAATTCTGGCTCATTTTCTAAATGACCATCTCTAGAGATATGCTTCACTGGTGATTTCTCCCCAACAGTATTGTGGGTTTCCAGATAGGAGAATTCAGCATGCTCTGATGATTCTTCGAGATGTCATAGAACACTATAATCTACTGGGATTACCAGGGTGTGTGGTTGTAGCCGACCAAGAAAATGCTTTTGACAGGATCTATCATCCTTACCTGTTTTTGGTCTTAAAAGCATATAAGGTTCTATCAGCTTGCATAACACAATTGAAGTTGCTATATTCTAAATTTTTAGTACAGCCTTTTCTCAGGGGACAGGTTGGTACTGGGTTTGAGGTACATTTAGGGGTCTGACAGGGATGCCCTTTAAGCCCTCCACTAAATGTTTTCTCACTTGATCCTTTGCTCAGACACATCATGGTACAGCCTAAATGGATGGGTTTATCAGGCTCAGTTATCCCGAAGCTTTTATACATTCAGGCATATGCAGATGATATTTGTGGGGGGGGTTTATATAAAGATCAGGTTTTGGTTTTTTTGGAGGCACTTTATCATTATTAGCTGGTGTCTAACACTAAACTGAATATAACTATAAGTAAAGGGCTTTTTATAGGACCTGGGACTTCGGCTCCTGTTTTGGTAGCCAGCATATCCATTTCACATGAACCAATTGAGTTATTAGGCATCATTTTTGGGTCTTATAATCTTCCTGAAGAAAACTGGGAAAAGTCAATTCTTAAAGCAGAGATTAAGATTAATAGGTGGAAACAGTGGAAGCTTTCTAAAGTGAAAAGAATTGCAATTCTGAAAAACATTTATTCTCCCACTTTTACAGTATGTGGCCATGATTTACCCTTTGCCTGTACAATATGAGACTAGACTTCATAGCATATGTTTTCAAATGTTATGGGGTAGTAAATTAAATTTGATTAAGACGTATTATACATATTTGGGGATCAAGGAAGGAGGCCTTGGTATGATAGATCCTGTTGTTTTTTACATACATTATTTTTTAAACACACGGTACAGACGGCTTTGACTGTCTCTCTGAATATACATAATTCTTGGTCAAGGCAATCTTTAGATAGATACTTACAAATGTGGACAAATGTGGCACCTAAACTGCACCCCCGAATCCATATTCCCTCTTTTTTTAAACCAGTCGTACAAAAATTGTATAAATGGGATGTAACAAAAGCTGCTATATTGACTAATGCTAATAAACAATTATATCAGGACATTGTGTCCAAAATATATCCTTTAGAGCCATGTTTTAAAAATTGTCCTACAGCTGACAATCCTTTACTCCTTAGACAGTTTACTAATCCCAGGGTCCCCCATAAAATGTGGGAGAATCTATGGCTTATGGTTTATGGTAAATTAAACATAAGGGAGAATGCTAAATACAAAATTCTAGAAGAAAGAAATTGCCCATATATGGAATGTATAGCGGTGACGGAAACTATGGAACATTTTCTTTTGGCGTGTTCATATGTGACAGCATTGTGGAAATATTTAGCTGCTAAATGGAAGATGAGTTGGCTTCAAAGTTTAACCTATGACAGTCTGGTTCTCAGGAAATGTGAAGAAAACTGAGACTTTACCATCCAGATGCACTTGTACTCTTTTTCTGTTGCATTAGATTTTATTTATGGCAAGCAAGATGCCAATGGGTGCTACAACAACAAAGAATGTCATATGACTATCCGAGTAATTTAGTTTCAACTGAATTAGGTTGAATTTTTCTAAGAGATCACAATTTGTATTCTTCACAACAGGTGATGCACTGATGGAAGGGATTTAGTTACTTTATTAAATATAAATGAGAGGGTTGTGATTGTTTTTTTTTCTTTTTTCCCTTTAAAATGCCTTTATATTGTTTCATGTTATAGAGTTTTTCTTTTTCCTTTTATTTGAGTGATTTTCAATATTTTATGTCTGCTGTTTTTTTTATTAATTTATTATTGTGACCGTGTCTTTTGTATATGTGTTTTCAATAAAATTTCCCCTACTCTTTTCAAGAAGTGCCATGGGATCTTTAACATCCACCTGAACTACCACCAGAACAGGCAGATGGAACCTCGGTTTAATGTCTCATCTGAAAGACGGTACCTCAGGAGTGCAGCATCCCACCCTCATGCTGCACTGCAGTGTCAGTATTGGGATATTAACCCAAGTGCCTGGTGTGGGGATAGAACCCGCAGCCTTCTGATCTCCCAGCCTCAGAGGAGAGTGTGTTACCTGCTGAGCCACTGACACTATGGCCCAGATATTCAGACTGCACCAGGCTGTGGCGCAAGCCTGGGCGCAGCGCAACTTGGCTGTGCAGGGGCATTGACAGGGTGATATTCAACGGATCTGCGCCATGGCACAGCAGCATTGAATATCGCACCCTGACCACCTGCAGTGCACATGGTGCAGTGGCACTGCACCAGCACAAGTGGCCAGAGTGAAGCAGTGGGATGTGCTAGCACAAGTTCCATTGCGCTAGGCACAATAACCGTGATATTCAAAAGTGCACATGCAAATGGGGCCATAATGCATGCAATACACAAATGGGGACATTTGCACATCATTATGGCCACATTTGCATGCAGGTGCACCGATCCCTGGCACCTTCACCTGGCGCCCTGTCAGGCTGCAGCCGTCAGGGAGCGACGACCCCTGCACAGCGCAGCAATGTGCCCCACTGCCTGATTGCAGGCATAAGTAAAAATTAAAGCATTCCTATATCCCTGGTGGTCCAGTGGACCGCTCGCAGCCCGATCGTGGGCATAAGTAAGAATACAAGCATTCCTAAATCCCTGGTGCTCCAGTGGACCGCTCGCAGCCCAATTGCAGGCATAAGTAAATATACAAGCATTCCTATATCCTTGGTGGTCCAGTGGACCACTCGAAGCCCAATCATGCGCATATGTAGAAATAAAAACATCCAATATTCCTGGTGGTCCAGTGGACCACTTGCAGCCCGATCACAGGCATCAGTACAACATAATGCCACACCACACCAACCCTGGCGGTCTAGCGGTACCCCCCTCCCCACCTGCCCACTGAGCCCCACCGCCCCGCTCCTCCCCCAGTCAGCGGCGGGTGGCAGCTCCCCACCTGCTTACTGCCCCGCCGCCCACCGATTGACACTGTACAGTAGGGCTCTGTACACCCATTGGTCCACAGCATGAGCCTATGGGTGTGCAGCCCGTACCATACTACACAGTCCAGATATGTGAATGGATCCATTCACATATCTGGACTGTGTGAGACGGAGGCTGCACGCCCATTGGCTCAAGCTGTGGACCAATGGGTGACAGCCCTACTGTACAGTGTCAGTTGGCAGGTGGGACAGCAAGCTGGTGGGGAGCTGCCACCTGCCGCTGACCAGGGGGAGTGGGGTGGGGAGGGGGGTACCGATAGACCACCAGGGTTGCTGTGGTGTGGCATTATATTGTACTGATGCCTGTGATCAGGCTGTGAGCAGTCCACTGGACCACCAGGGATACTGGACATTTTTATTTCTACATATGCCTGCGATCAGGCTGCAAGCAGTCCACTGGACCACCAAGGATATAGGAATGCTTTTATTTTTACTAATGCCCGCGATCTGGCTGTGAGCAGTCCACTGGATCACCAGGGATATAGGAATGCTTGTATATTTACTTATGCCCATGATCGGGCTGCAAGCGGTCCACTGGACCACCAGGGATACTGGACATTTTTATTTCTACATATGCCTGCAATCAGGCTGCGAGTGGTCCACTGGACCACCAGGGATATAGGAATGCTTTTATTAGTACTAATGCCCGTGATTGGGCTGCGAGCGGTCCACTGGACCACCAGGGATTTAGGACTTTTCATCTAACACATATGCCCGCGATTGGTCTGTGAGTGGTCCACCGGACCACCAGGGATAATAGATGGTAATTTTATTACTTAAGCCATGATTGGGCATGGGGGGGCGCCACCATGAAGGTGCAGCCGGAGCTCGGGTGGCCACACACAGGTGGCAGCTGCCATGTTGCGCCCTGCTATATGGAAGCTCACCTGTGGGTGGCAAGCTGTTGTTCCTTTTTTTTTTGGGTTCACCTGTGTGCAGCACAAGTAGGGGTTGCACATGCATGGGCTCAGCACATCCCGGCCAATATCGGATGTGCGGAGTATGCAGGCACGCCCCACCTGTAACAAGATACATTACTGATGCGCCTTCCAGCGCATCGATTTGTGCCAGACTCAATCCCATTTGGATATCGTGCGGGATGCATCAGTGGGTTGTGCATGGTGCAACAGTGTTGCACCATGCGAAACCCCTTTGAATATCCGGGCCTATATATATATAATGGCCTGTATTGTTAGAGCTATAGAATTATGCACAATTTTAGGGGGATATACCCCACTCACTAAAATTCTCATCTACTGCCTTAAAATGGAGTCAACTCAATAGCCTCCTTCAAGCCTGGTGGCTTCTAAGCCCTCAGAGTGAACAGCCAAAAACATTCTCATTTCAGTGTATTTTTTTCCATGTTCCCTCTTTGAGGATCTACTTCCATCTTTTCAGTGCCACAAAACTGAAAAGTATGCATCCCAATTGATCCCACTAGTAGCTAATGTTTAGCCAGGGCATTGTTTTGTCCCTATTCTGAATTGCCTTCAAGTGTTCTCCAATTCATAATTTAAAACTTCTGTTTGTCTTCTCTATATAAAAGGAAGTACAACTGCATGTTGCTAAATATACCACATTTTCAGTACTGCAGTTAATAAAACTCCTGATCTTAAAAGTCTTAGTGACATTGATCGTAGTAAAATATTCTGTCTTCTGCATTTGCAGACAAGATTTACATTGGCTACACCTGTAATTACCACTAGGGGGATCAGGAAGTCAAGTTGGTCTTGTTACCTTCGGCGATGGGAGAAAGCTATGAACTAATCTGTCTGACATATTCATCCTTCTATAAAACATTACCCTTGGTGTGTTCTGAACCACTTTATCTAGTACAGGTTCCATACCCAGAATATGCCAATTTTTCCCAAAACTGGATCTGATTTCTTCAGCCCAGTACAAATGGGTAGTGATAACAATTGGTGACTCATCCACATTGTTGTCCTTTCCCTGTATCTAAGTAAATAAGTTCTATTCAGCTCACCCACCTGATGCCTAGTTTTATTGTCTAAGGATTGACTACACCCTCTCTCAATGAACCTCAGTTCCATTTCTCTTGCTCTCTTTGTAAGACTCACTGCCCTTCCCACAGTTGTGGTGTATTTGCATAAAACTGAGATTTAGGTATGTTCCTGATGGTGTGGCATGGATGACAGCTGGAGGCATGAAGAAGAGCAGTGCAATCAGTACCTTACCACCACCTTCTTTGCCTATTTCCAAATTCAAAAAATGTTGCTTTGCTACAATCAACTTTAAATGTAAGGTATGGATTAGAGTTTTCTAGATATTCCATAGATTTCATTAAGAACTCCACATCACTGTGCCACACAATCATGACATCATCAATAAAGCAACCACATAATTGTGTCTGGTCAAAGAAAGGGTTAACATCACAATTTACTGCACTGTCTACTTCCACTTATCAAGGTACAGATTAGAAGGTTTGTAATTTTAGGTATCCACTCTGCAATCATTCCTCTAGGTCTTCTCCTGTTTTCCTAGCGCAGTATATGACTGTATCATCAGCATACATAATTGTTGTTATGTCCATGCACACTTCTGGTATGTGAGTAACAAAAAGAAAAACAGCAATGAACACAGAATGGAACCTTGTGGGACACCTGTAGAATTTTATAGTAATGAAAATTTAGATGTACCCAACTGGTCGTACGGATATTGGTCAATAATTAAGCAATAATGCACAACAGGGTGTGTGTCATGCTGAGATAACATCACTCCTTGGGTGGTTGAAGCACAAGGTAGCAGGCCGAGTGCATTCAACACCCACAAAGTGATGTTATCCCAACACGACACATACTCTGGAGTGCATTATTGCTATTATACAATGGCTTATTGTGGACACATATACTGAAAAGGTTAAAAAAAAAAAAATTTAAGGCAGTTTTACTGCATTTTTGGACTGTGGAAGCATACCTGTTTTAAAAAAGTCCTGTTTCTTCTTTCTCCACTAGGTGCTGCTGTTGTGTAGGATGTCACTAGGTTCCCTCTTTAGTCCATTTTCTATGGTAGGTCATTGTCTGCTTCTGACCCCCTCACCCCTCACCCCATTAGCTCTCTAGGACCCTCTGGTCTGAGTGTTTGTGATAGAAATCATCCTGGTCCTGCTGCCTATGCTGGGACCGAGAAAAGAAAAAAAAGCCTACTTTGCAATAATGGGCAGTACTGATGCTGATAGAGGAGCACCAGGAGTTTACATTTAACATGTGCCATGGAGGTAGGAGATGTCAGTGCACCCCCAACAGAGGGTATTAAACTATGTGAGCCAAACTTAAGTTTTTGTTTTTCTCTGCAGAGGACTGGGAAAGGAAAATAGCATGTGAAGCATTTTATCCCTGAACAGAGCGGCATCACTGAACCTCGTGACTGGTAGTTATGGTCTGTGAGCAGTTCACTCAAGCTGCTCAGTTCAGGTGAAAGACAGCTGCATTTTTTTACCAGGTGATGGAAAATCAGTTTTATATTACCCCTGAGTGGTGAAGTGACGGAGGACATTTACTGTTGGTGGGGGTCATTTTGTTATGGGTTCACAGCTCAGTAGTGTTTTGGTTCTGTGTGGCAGGGGAGCATCGGCTTTGCGGTGGCTTGTGTGGGGAAGGAGGGATTTCTTTCACTGTTGTGTAGTCAGCTGTGTGCCTGGACTTCATACAGTGATGTTGTACTCGGATAACATCACTGTTGAAGGCACACACGTACCAATCGGAGCCCTAGAAATGTTCTTGCTTTGTATAATATGACATAATATGCCTATCACCTGCTTTGAAAATACTGTAGTCCACACAGCAGCCTGCTTCTAAATTTCATGCACTTTTTTGTACACAGAAGCAAGACAATCAAATGTGCTACTGGTTTAGCAATTCCCTTAGTTACTAATTTTAATAATGTAGGCTGCAGTCCACCTATATCCACATCCCAAGGGTTTAAATGCATTGTGCACTTTAATCATGAAAAATTAAACTCCTGTTTCTGAGTGTTCTGTGTTTCCAAAGTGTTTTAAAACATAATTGTAGGGAGCATCAATTTGTTCCTTGTAATGTGTCATTCATTATACTGTATTTCCTTACTTAATATGTGGATGCTTATCTCAGTTTCCTCAATACCCATGTGATTAGTAGGACTG
Source organism: Neoceratodus forsteri (assembly GCA_016271365.2). NCBI lineage: Eukaryota > Metazoa > Chordata > Ceratodontiformes > Ceratodontidae > Neoceratodus > Neoceratodus forsteri. Next base: position 1,405,821,200 of record CM028130.1, on the reverse strand, counting down.
CAAAATTCCCAGAACTGATTTCAGAAAGACTTTGGATGAGGCAAAGTTTGTAACTGTCTCTTTTTCTTGTACTCCTACTCAGCCATTTTCAGTGTAGCCTTACAGTCATTACAGAGTCCATGACAGGTGTTTAAATCATTGGTTAATTTACAGTATCATAGTAATGTGTCAGCAGAAAAGGATCATCCTGGCTCATCCAGTCTGCCCATCTTACCCCTCCCCTACTTGTCACTGGTGCGCAAGTAGCCTATCCTCTAACCAACCCCATATATCTATCCCATGCTCTCTTGAATCCCTCCACCATTTCAACACCTACCACCTCCTCAGGTAATCTGTTCCAGGGTTCAGCCACCCTCTCAGTAAAATAACACCCCCTTACATTACCTTTAAATCATCCTCTTTCCAATCTTAAAGTATGACCTTTTGTTTTAACTCCAACTTTCCTTTTAAATAGGATTCCTTCCCTCAATTTATCTCCTTCATGTACTTCAATGTCTTTATCATGTCTCCTACCGCTCTTCTAAACTCCAGTGGATGCAGATTTAATTCTCTCAATCTTGTCTCATAAGGTTTCCCTTGCATACCCTGCACCATCTTTGTTGCCCTTCTCTGAACCTTTTCTATTACATCTATGTCCTTTCATAAATGAGGCCTCCAGAACTGTACCCAGTACTCCAGGTGCTATGGTCTTATATAATGGCATCCGCACCTTTCTCTTTCTACAAGTTATGCCCCTTCCTATGCACACCATCATTCTATTAGCTTCACCAACTGCCTTACTACATTGGTCACTTACCCTAAGGTTGTTTGATATTATAATCTCCAGATCCCTTTCCTGTTCTGTTTGCTTTATCTGCTCTCCCCCCACATGAGGGTATCCTGTGATAAGGGCATCTGCTGTTGAGTGCTTACAAAAAGGGAGACTCAATAGCAGCACCTGTTCACAGGGCTACTGGACAGGGGGGAAATACGGATATAGCAGTATCCTGTCGCTATATGTAGACGCGCGGTGGGGAGCAAGCATGCTGTGCGACAGGTGGAAGAGGAGGGAGGGTTTTTGAGGTGTAATACAGTGGTGGGCTGCCGAGCTGGCCATGTGGTGTGGTGGGTTTGTGGCAGACTATGGTTGGTAGGGTGTTGGGTTTTATGCTGGGTGCATCGATATTTTTGCACCGCTCTGGTATTTTTTTATTTGTCCCCCCCCGTCATGCATCCCCCTGGAGTTGAGAATCCTTTAGTAGGGGGGTGCAGGGGGGCACAGCCCCCCCACATAAACAATAAAACCTATGTTTTCAATACCCTTTTGGTCTGTGCTGTGAGTATACAGCGGCAGAAATTATTTTCGCCAGTGTCCACGCGCCCTAACGGCAATCGCCTTTCCGCAATCACCGTTATCACATAGAACCCCAGTGAGTACTTGGTAAGTCAATTTTTACACCCTATATGCATCACCACACACTTCTTTGTATTGAACTTCAGCTGCCATGTTTCTGACCATTTCTCTAATATACTCAAATCCCTCCTCATGACCTCAACCCCTCCTTCAATGTCGACCCTATTCCATATCTTTGCATCATCTGCAAACAGACACATTTTCCTTTCAATTCTCTCTGATATATCATTGAAATATATTATATAAAAAAGGGCTGGTCCTAGTACAGATCCTTGAGGAACCCCTGTCGTAACATTCATTACCCCAGAATGTACATTTACTACCACCCTCTGACTTCTATCCTTCAGCCAGTTTTTCTCCCATTTAGTTATTTTCTGTCCCACTCCCAGGCTCTTTCTTATTTATTACCCTGCGGTGAGGGACAGAGCCAAAGACCTTACTGAAGTCAAGGTAGGCAGCATCAACTGCCACTCCTTGATCAACCACCTTTGTTACCCCATCAAAAAATTCTATTAGATTTGTTTGGCAAGATCTCCCACTACTGAATCCATGTTGCTTTTCATCTAATAGTTTGTTGCTCGTTAAATATTTTATCATGCTTTCCTTTATTAGCACCTCCATCACCTTGCCCACCATTGATGTGAAGCTGACAGGTCTATAATTCCCTGCCTCCTCCTTGCAGCTTCCCTTGTGCAGTGGTACTACATATGCCCTCCTCCAGCCACTCAAAACACACCCTGTATCTAGGGATAAGGTAAAAATGTTGCTAAATGTGTTGCCAACTCATCTCTTAACTCCCTAAGAACCCTTGGATGCAAACCATCTGGCCCCATTCCTTTATCTACCTTTAATTTTACAAGTTCTTCCTTAACTCTTTCCTCACTTAATGGGGTTTTGATCCACCCCACATTCATCTCCTTCCTTTTCTTTAACTCATGTCCCTTTCCATCACCTTCTACTGTGAATACAGAGCAAAAATAACTATTTCAAACCTAAGTCCCCCTCAACCTTAGTTCCCCCCTCCCCCCTCAAACTCACAACCCCCTGTCTTGTTCTCCTCTCCCCCCAACATATCTAAAAAAAAGTGTTATCTCCTCATTTGACATATTTAACAATTCTCTCTTCTGTTCTGGTTTTGTTCTCCTAATCAATTTCCCTACCTGTCTCAGTTTTTTCCCTATAATTTACTCTATCACACTCTGAGTTTTCTTATATCTTCTGAAAGCTATCTTTCTATCTTTTATTGCCCTTACAACCTCCCTATTAAACCAAAGAGGCCATCTTCTTTTCTTGTTTTTTTCCTACCCTCCTTATGCATGGTTCAGTTGCTTTTAATAATGCCTCCTTAATACATTTCCACAATTCCTCTACATCCCCTGTTCGGTCACTGCATTTCATTTCCTCTCTGAAAATCTCCCTCATTCTATTAAAGTTCACCCTCCTGAAGTCTAGAACCTTTGTACTGGTTTTATTTGTTAGTGTCCCTATTTGTATCTTGAAACTTACTGTGTTGTGATAACTTGTATCAGACAGTCTCCCACAATGACCTCTTCAAAGCTATCGCCATTTGTGAGTATCACGTCCAAAATAATTTGCCCCCTTGTGGGCTCCTTAACCAGTTGATGTAGAAATGATCCCTGCAGTACTTTAGGTATCTCCCTGCTCCTGGCTGATGTTGCCTTTGGGACTCCCCATTCTATGTCTCGCATATTAAGGTCCCCCAGTAGCACAAACTCCCCTTTGTTTGACACCCTTTGAATCACTCAGTCAGTTAACATCACAAATTTAATCAATTAATTTAAATCACAAATCAATCAATTTACTTTTACAATATTGTTTCCACAAAAGCTTCCTTACCCTCATTTGTTTTATTTGATTTGAATTCAACCAAGACACATGATTTATTCTTATCCTACATTTTGTTACTGGGACATTATAATGTTTTTAATTTTTATTTTAGTTTTTGTTAACCAGAAAAGGAGAACTAGACAATTCTGACTATGTTCAGCCTTGTCCTGAGGTGGTGGGAAGAGATACAGATGAAAAACAACTGAAACTGAACCTGATTAATCTGTTGCTGATATTTTTAGTGAAAGGTGGAAATTTAGCCAGGGCACTGGGGAAACTCTCCTGCTCTTGCTGCAGGGGGAGCTATTTGCTTCCTTCGGGAGAGTGATGGAGGACCCTGTCACAATGGAGGACAAGAGTGGAGGCAGAGGTGTCTCTACATCAGAAAGAAAAAATATTGCTGGCACTTCAAACTATACTACAACAAGTCCAAAAGCAAGCATGACTACTGAAGACATTCCAGATGCAGAATTGCTAGCTGCAGAACAAAGACTGCAAGATGACTTGCAAAAAAGTAAAAAAACAACCATTGGATATGATGACATAGGTCAAAATGAAATACTTTAAAGAAAAAAGCAAACTTGAAGAGGAGAAAAAAGAAAACGTCATCCTGGTAATTTGACTATGCCAGGGGAAAAAGTTACAGCAGAAACTGGAATTTTCATTTTTGGCACCAAAAACGACAAACCAACTCAGACTGGAAATACAGAGAAAACTCTACCCCAGAACCATGGTCACCAGAATCTACACTAAAAAAATGCAGGATGAATTTCACTAGGGAGCAGAAAATAGGTGCCAGATCCTGATATTCCTTTACTGGGTTTGGACTGCTCTCCCCTTGACAGATGCAGCTGTCAGCACAGCTAAGCAGCAGGATAATCAAAGTGAATTACCTCCAGCAGCTGCAGCTGTGCAGAGCCCCAAGAGCAACAATCAACTACAAACAGGTACGTAGCCTTCTGGAAATTAAATTATTGCAACCGATTTTATTGAAACAATAACTGACAACATAGCAACTAACGCTGAACATACTAGGACAAACGTACAAACCTCAGACAATCTGACACTTTGAACAAATAACACAGAGCTCTCTCAGAAAGACAGTACTACATTACTATACATTATAGCTGCCTCCACCTCAGATTCTACACAACAACATCCATCCTTTGCAAGTTTATTTCACCAGGCTGCTGAGCCTGCTAATCGTAGAAGTGGGGTGAGAATAAGATGCAATGGTGGAATGGAAGAACTGCCAGACTGATTTTATATGGGGAAACAGCTAATTAAACAGTCTATAAAATTCTCCCCCTAAAATGTGTATGCTTTAATACACGCACCTGGAGACCATATTTTTAACACATGCTTTCAAACAGCCCCACTACTGGAAAGATTTTGGACTCAGTATCATGCAGTGAAAAACATCCCTCTCTGGACTCCCTTCACAGCCATACCCTTAATAAAACCATCTTTTGAAACCATAACAATCCTCTTCAGAAATGAAGGAGTTAATGTGACTGATATTATCTCTTGGTTAGAAAAAAGATGTGAGATTTAAGGTCTATCATGAGAAACATAAAGAGTAGGGATAGGGAGGTGATTGTGCCTCTCTATCGGTGCCTTGTCAGACCTCATTTGGAATGTGCTACTTGTGTATGGCAACCTAGCTTGAGGAAGGACATGAGACAGTTGGAGGTGGTCCAGAGGCGGGCAACAAGGAGAGTGAAGGGCTTGGAGGGCCTACCCTACAGGGAGTGGCTGAGAGAGCTTGACCTGTATTCCTTGCAGTACAGGAGATATCGAGGGGATATGTGCCTGATTTATAGGGCATGTAGTGCACCTGATATATGGGAATGCTTAGGCTTAAAAGCAAGACCAAACCTGGTTATAAATAGGGGACATCAATATCAACTTATAGGAGAAGAATTTAATAAAAATTTGAGAGGGGCCTGGTTTTTTACAAGGCATAGTGGCTCAATGGAATGCTTTGCCTACTTCTGTAGTTTCTAGTGAAACCATGATCAGTTTAAGACAGCTCTTGATAAGTATAAAACTAATTATCTCCATAATATGAGTTGATAAATGGTGCAGGACAATAATGGCATAAAGGCTAAAGTACCTGATTTCATCCTATGATTCTATGATCTTATGAAGGTACTCCAAACCCAATCATAGACAAAGAAGGCCTTTGGATGGGGGAAATGGACATTTTGGGTTAAACTGAGACATACAGGAATCCAACACTTACCAAGTTGTTTATTTTTTAGGAAGGGACAAGGGGGTCCTGTTTTACCCAGGCCAGCCGATATCCTGCCATAAGTGCTATAGAACCATAGAAACATGGACTTTGACGGCAGATACGGACCGCTTGGCCCACCTAGCCTGCCCATTTCCCTACTATACCTATTGGATAAGCTGCAGATCCTAGTTAACCCTCAGCCTACTTTCAACTACACCCCACTATAATTGCCTTTTGTCTGTCCCATGCATTCTTGAATTCCTCCACTGTTTTTGACCCCACAACCTCATCAGGAAGGCTGTTCCATGTGTCCACCGCCCCTCTCCATGAAAAAATACTTACTCATGTTGCCCCTGAGCCATCCCCCCCTCTATCTTCAAACTGTGCCCCCTTGTTCTTACACATCTCATTTTCTGAAAGATGCTGCCCTCTTGGACTCTGTTGATTCCCTTGAGGTACTTGAAATTTTCTATCATGTCTCCCTTCTCCCTCTTTTCCTCAAGGATCTACATATATAGTTCCTTTAGTTTCTCTTCATATGATTTCTGGTGCAGACCCTGCACTATTTTAGTTGCCCTCCTCTGGACCACCTCCATCCTATGTTCTTGTGGAGATGGTGACTCCAGAACTGCATGCAGTACTCCAGATAGGGTCTCACCAACTGTCTGTACAGAGGGATGATAACTTCCTGTTTTCTACTAGTGATACCTCTCCCTATGCACCCCAGTATCCCCCCAGCCCTCCTTACTGCCTTTTCACATTGCTTATCTACCTTTAGGTCATCTGATATGACTACCCCAGGTCTCTTTCCATTTTTGTAGTTGTTAGTAACTCCCCCCCCCCCCACTGTGTACTCTTCCCCTGGGTTTTTGTTTCCCAGGTGCATTACTTTGCACTTCTTTGCATTGAATCTAATCTGCCATTCTTTTGACCATTCCTCCAACCATGCCAAGTCCCTTCTCATCTTTTCCAACCCCCTCTTGTACATCAACCATGTTGCAGAGCTTTGTGTCATCTGCAAAAAGGCATACTTTTCCTTCCAATCCCTCTGCAATGTCATTTATAAAGAGATTGAAGAGGACCAGCCCCAGTACTGAACCCTGTGGTGCCCTGCTAGTAACCCCCCTTTCTTCACAGTGGACTCAATTTACTGTTACCCTCTGCATCCTGTTGTCCAGACAATGTTTTACCCAGGCCACCACCCTGGGACCCACTCTCAGGCTAGTTAGATTGTTTATTGATCTTTTGTGTGGAACTGTGTCAAATGCCTTGCTAAAGTCTAGGTAGGCCACATCCACAGTCCCTACCTGGTCTATTACATTGGTCACCCAGTCAAAGAAATCTATTAGATTTGTCTGATATGACCTTCCCTCTGTGAATCCATGCTGCCTTGGGTCCTGTGCCCCACTGGCCTCTAGGTACTCAGCAATTCTTTCTTTTAGAAGTGATTCCATCATTTTCCCCACCACTGAGGTCAAACTAATAGGCCTGTAGTTACCTGCCTCTGCATTGCTCCCACTTTTGTGAAGGGGAATCACATCTGCCCTCCTCCAGTCCTCAGGCTCCACACCCTCCTCCCATGATTTGTTAAAAAGAGTAGTCAGTGGTGCCACTAGTTCTTCCCTAAGTGCTTTTAGGATTCTGGGGCGAATCCCATCAGGCCCCATTGCCTTGTCCACCTTGAGTTTTGGGAGTTCTATCAGGACCCTTTCTTCTGTGAATAGGCTGATATTGACCCCTCTATTCAGAGTATTTCTTTTGTTTGGTTTAGGTACCTTCCCCTCCTCTTCTTTTGTGAATACTGAACAGAAGTATTTGTTCAGTCTCCCATTCTTTTCACTGTCACCCTCTGCTCACCCCTCCCACCCCCTTTATTAAGCCTCACATTCCCTCTCCTGGTCTTTCTTCACTCATTAATGTACCTATAAAAGGTTTTATTCCCCGTTCTTAACTGAGCTGGCTATCCTTTCCTCAGTTTTGGCCTTTGCTATTCTGACTGCCTTTCCTGCTTCCTTCTGCTTTAACTGATACAGTTCTCTGTCCTGCTCCTTTTGTGATTCCTTATACTTCCAGAATGCTATATTTTTCTTCTTAACATTCCCGCCACCTCTTTTGAGAACCATAGTGTTTTTTTTCCCTTTATTTTGTTTATTTGCTTCACACAGTGGTTTGTTACTTCTTGGATGACATTTTTGATTCTTCCACATTGTTCCTCTACCCCTCCTTCCTGCCTGTTTGCTAGTGCATTCCTTAGGTGTTCTTCCATTTTGCCAAAATCAGCCCTCTTAAAGTCCAGTACCCTCACTTTTGTATGGCTTGACTCCCCAGCTGTATTTATCATGAACCACAGTTTGGTGGTCACTTGTTCCTAGATGGCTACCCACCTCTAAATCCAAAATCCTCTCGCTATCCCCATTTGAGAGTATCAGGTCTAAGACTGCACCCTCCTGAGAGGGTTCCAAACACTAGCTGTCTGAGGCATGCCCCCTGGAGGGCATCGAGAATGACCATGCTCTTGGTTGTTGCCTTAGCAAATGTGCTCCAGTTAACATCCAGCATATTTAGGTCCCCCATCAGCAATAATTCCCCTTTTTCAACCCCCATGCAGATTGTGGTGCCATTTCCTGTTACCAGGGTGACCCACAGTGCCTCCACTCCTCCCTGTTTACCCTTTAGTTTCATTGTTTTGATCCCTTCCTTTACATAGAGAGCTACACCTCTCCTCTTTTACCCTCCCTGTCCCTCCCGTAGATTGTGTACCCTGGTATGTTGACATCCCAGTCATGATTCTCTGTATACCATGTTTCAGTGACTGCCACAATATCCAGGTGTCCCTCCTCCATCAAGGCCACTAGTTTTGGAAGCTTGTTACCAAGACTACGGGCTTTGGTACTCATCGCCTTCCATCTGTTGGTGGTCTCACACCTTTTAGCCCCATCCCTGTACTTATTGCCTTTGCTTCTTTCTCCATTTTCCCCTGCCCTGCTTCTTATTGACTTCTCTACCTTGTTGCTTCCCTCACTAACTACACTGTTAGGTGGAGGGAGGCTGGGAATTCCCTGCTCCTTTTCAGTGCCTCCCCCCCGGCTAGTTTAAAAGCTGTAAGTGTGGCTCCTTACAACATCTGAGCAATGACTGTGATAAAATAAAGTGTACATTGTGTGGGGCTTTGGGTCACTCAAGCATCCACTGTACTTCTACACCCAAATGTAATTTGTGTGGTCAAGAAAGTCATAACTTCAGATCATGTCCCTGGGCAGCCCACAACACCCCCAACTCAGATTATGTGTAGCAGGATTTTTAAATAAATAAAGCTGCCAGGTCTACAGGTTCTTCAAAACCCACAAATCAAATGAATGCTCCCAACAATATTTCTGTAGCATTTCAAAAGAAACAATCACTCTCTACACAGTCTACAACCATAGAAACTAGGTAGTGCACAGTTGGTTTGACCATACCAAGGATCAGCAGTGCCACAGACAATATGAAAATATAAAAACAGTACCTGGGAGGTCCGGCACATGCTTAAGGCTAAAGTGCACACAGCTACTTCACAAAGTATTCAGTTCATGGAACAGCACTTGACTCAGGAATCCTTTGAAGTCCTTTTAAACATAAATGCTTTTTTTCTGGTTCATAGATCCAAGTAATTCCAAGTAAAAACTGAGAGTGCAGAGTGCAAGTGTAAAGTAACCACTCTCCCTCAGGAAAACATGGAGGATCACTAGGTCAGGTTAAAATGACTTTGAAGGATTCCTGAGGCAAGTGCTGTTCCATGAACTGACTACTTTGTGAAGTAACCATAGAATCTACAGAAAATACCCCCCCCCAGATGGAGAATCAGCAGGAATTACCATCCTCCATTCCTCCTCTACAAGAAGAAGAATCACCACAAGACAGTTCAAATACCCCCTCCCCCCTTCCTGATCCAGGTCCTTTTCAAATGGTGGGAAAAGGAAAAGAAAAGAAAAAGAAAAGAAAAGAAAAGAAAAGAAAAGAAAATGAAAGAGGTTCAACAAGAACAAGTCACTTTAAAAAAACAATATGAAACATTACAATGGGGTGATATGGATGCTGTAGAAGATTCTGATATATCATCTGTCAAATCATCACAAAAGACTCGGGGCCTGATTCCAGAATGGGTTACGTATGTCACAAGGTGACTTGCACCAAACCCAATGGTGCAAGTAGCACTTTGTGCCATGCGTTATGCCGACTGGGATTCCAGAAGGCAGCCTGCGACATGGTGCAGGCTGCCTGTGCAAAAGGTGGGCTACACCACCAGCTATGCCAGAAACCCCCTGTGACATGGTGCAAGGGGGTTTAAGCTAGCTGTTATGCCCGATTCCAGGAGGAAGGCCGATGGAATAGCAAATGTGCTATTCCAAGTCAGCCCTGGAAGACAGTGGTCAAAGTACTGTTAGACCAGCTATTAGCTGGTCTAACCATACCCTACGTCCACTGTGGGTGAACCTCTATGCCTGGTGCCCCAATAGCCACCCCCCACACGGTACCACAGCAGCCCCCCACCCATCCCCCATTATCAGGGTAGCCCTCTGGGGGCTTCTGTCACCCCCAGGCCTCTCAGGGCACCACATGCCCACCCCAAGCCCCACCTCCAACACCATGCCAATGCTCCACAGGGCTATTCGGGCACCCCCTGCCCCAATGACAGCCACCTGGAATCCTGACTGTACTACGATATCCTTGGTAGTCTAGTGGCCCCCCACCTGGCAGTGTCAGTCCCCCCCACACACCTGGTCCTGGTTGGCAGTTGGCACAACCCTCCTCTCACTTCCATGGCCAGCCACCGACTGAGCTTCCCTGAGCACGTACCACTGTATACAGTACATGCTCACTGAATGGGCTGTCATTCATTGGCGCATACTGCATACGTGTGAAATGCGCTCAGGAGCAACCTCAATCTGATGAACCAACCGTAATGAAGAGCTCCATAAACTTCAACCAGAACCAATATAAACTAATGATGATTGGACTGGCACGGGTAGGTGGGTGAGGGCCACTAGAACTACCAGGGATGTCAGGGTACAGTCAGGATTCTGGGTGGCTGAAATTAGGGTGGGGGCCTTTCCATTGAGACTTGTGCCCTGTTGGAGGGCATTGATGTGGCTTGTGGCACCCTGTGTAGGTGAGGACTTCCTTTGGCACACTGCTGGAGGTGCCGCAAGTCACAGGACATAGTCGCCGTGGACCCTGCCTGTTCTGGAATTGGATGCAGGGTCCCTGGCATATTGGAAATTGGCACACATCACATTCATCAGCAATTTGCACCATACCTTCTGGAATCGTGCCCCCTGTGTCTGGAGGAAGCAGGCCCTTCATGTCTCCACCCAAGATGAAAAAGATGGGGAACAAGAGCTGGAGTTAAAACTTTACCACCCTAAAATTGACTATTAATAACGTTCCTGAACATCCAGTGGTATCTCTGAATGTAAACAGTATTAAGACAGAGAGAAAAAAGAAATCAACTTTTGCAATGTTTGAAAATGTTTATTATGACATTGGCTTTTTTCAGGACACTCTTCTGAGTTCAGCCACAGAAATTCAGGCAGCTTTGTAAGCCTGAGTGTGGGGAAATTCACACTGGTCCATAGTAAAATACCCATGTAGTGGGGTGGGAATATGTATAAACTGCCCCGATGCCAAGTTAAGCTGACTAGTAGACATCCACCTAGGCCGAGCTTTATTAATAGCTATTAGTATCTCCCAGCAAGATTATATACTATTGCACAACTACACTCCACAAACAAAAGCTACCCACACTGAGTTATTAAAACAAATACAACCTTATTTATTTATTTACAGCAAAATCCATTTTATTTGGAGATGATTTTAATATTAGTTTATTAAAATCTGATAAAGGTTCAAAAACTGATATTCAGTGATGTCTCCTTGCTAACAAAATTAATGGTCCAAACAGAATTAATAGATGCTCAGGCAAAACATATGCGGGTTCCTAAACATACTATACATACTTTAGGGGGAATCTTTCAACACATATAGATTATTGATTTATTTCAAAAAATCTCCCAATCTCCCATACAGATCTAAAACCAGTAGCTACCTTAGACTACGGTTTGTTTAACTTAACATTACTTAATTGCTCTAACACAACCTTTGGTAAAGGGACATGGTGCTTAAATGTCAGTTTATTAAATGACCATTTAATTATAGAAGAGCTTCACTCCTTAATACAGACAAGTAAATCTGTATTTGTTCTATATGATGCCCCTCTTCAAAAGTGGCAAGATAGCAAAAAAAAAATTAAAACAATTGTTTAAAAATATAACCAAACAAATATATTAAAAAAATTCATGGCACTGAGAAACCAGTTTCAGCATTTAATATCTTTACAATCTGCAGGAAAAGAAAATTATTCAGAACACATCTCTGCAATAAAGAAAGAAATGACCTAATTTCAATATGACATATTTAAATCTCTTGAATTAGAGCAGAAATTTGGCACATGAGGCAAGTCCTTTTCTGTCTACCCCTTTGACAGCTACCACAATAAAGCTTTCAAAAAATACATGCACCAGATTAGTAGACCAGATGGACAACTTACTTTAGGTAAGCAAGAAATACTTAATGAACTGGATCACCATGTTAAAAATCTTTTTAATAACCCCTTTCAAGGTACTAAACAAATGGGCCAGTAGCACATCATATGAGTGATCCAAAATGAGCAACTAGAATTATAGCAACTCATTTTGGGTGCTTTTTTTGTGGGCTACCCTGCAGAATAGCAAGGCTATGCAAAAGCAACTAGAGTTAAGGGTGAATGGAAGGGAGGAATAGCAAGGGGAAGAGGGAGAATAGGGAAGGGGTTATCAGGTACTGGTGTACCTGCCACTGCTAAGCTAACAATGTTGTGTGGTGGTGAGGGAGGCTAGCTCTGGCAGTGCCAGTACTGGGTTTAAATCTGGGAGTGGGTTACATTTTGCCATAACTGCAAGCTGCAGCACTTAATTTTCTGCCAGGTATGAGTTTTGCCCCCTTCCCCGACATGCAACCCCCCCTGGAGTTGTAAATCTTAATTCAGGGGAGCACGGGGAGGGGGGCCCCCCAGCAAAAACACTTTATTTCATTCCAGAAGACAAGTCGCCATAGTGTGTATATCACCGATTTGCTTTTCAGCGATATACACTCACCATAATAGACATCGCTGTTTTGTGGTCGCTATTATGACATGAAACCAATGGACTAGTGGCTACAAGAAAATAATTTACCACAAATTCCAATACAACAGACTTTTAAGCTAACCACTCTCATTATAAACACAGAACTAGGAGGAATTATCAAGAATCTTTAATCAGAAACTTCCCCAGGGTCAGATGGATTGCCCAATTAATTTTTATAAATGGCTATGGCCCCTAATGTCTGAGAAACTTACTGAAGTCTATTTTCTATTACATATTGATGAACTTCCAACAGAAATATATACAGGGTTGTTAATTTTCCTGTTCAAAAAGGGAGACAAAAACCTATTATCTAACTGGCGACCTATTACTTTACTTAATTTAATACTCGGGTTTAATATTCGAGATATAGGACAACAGACGGCTAATGACCATGCATGCTGTCCCCACCTCTCAGTAGAGGTAACAAAAGTTACCAGCAGTAAAATAAAGATTCAATATGGCCTTAAAGCTATTCAAACTAGGTGCGTTTAGCACGTTCTCCGGTAAATGATTCCGTGGTCTGACTGATCTAGTGACATAGCCCTGCCTCCACAATTCTGTTTTTGTTTGAAACTCTAACAGCTGTCGCTTTTGTCCTCTTAGATCATATTTAGGATCTTTAGGGGCTTGGCACAAATCCTTCATTAACAAATCATCCTTTAAGATTTTATATATCAGTAAAATGTCCCTCCTTAAGCGGCTTGTCTCAGGATGTCATACACCTAAACCAGCTAATCTTGATTCGTACAGTTTATCCCTGTATTTGGATATCAATTTAATGAATTACCTCTGTGTTTTTTTAACCATACTCTTGTCCTTCTTTAAGTATGGGCTGCAGCTCTGGGAGCAATAATCGAGGTGTGGTCATATAAAAGTTTTGAACAAGGGAAGAAGTACACTCTCAGTTCCAGAGAAAAAGAATCTATGAACACAGTTTATGAGATGCATTGTTTTGTTGACTACATATTTGCAATGAGCATGACTCTTGAGGTCGGTACTAATGTAGACTCCCAGGTCCCTTTCACATGTGGATTTCTTTAATTTCTTCCCTTGAATAAAATAATCCTGTTGAATGTTATTACTTCCAAAGTACAAAATTATGCATTTGTCAAGGCTAAAATTCATCCTATTTCTTCTGGCCCATTCAGTGATGGTCACAATTTCTTGCCCAAATCTAAGCCTGTCATCAAAAGTATCCACAATACCCCCCAGTTTCACATCATCTGAAAATTTACTCAACTTGTTGTCACTCATATTAAGGTCGCTTATGGAGATGTTAAACAGGAGCGGGCCCAACACTGACCCCTGCGGGATGCCACTAGTGACCCTTGTCTCAGTGGATAAATAACCGTTGATTCTTACTGACTGTGTTTTGTCCATTGGCCAGTTCATAATTCATCTGATCACTGTATGATTAATTCCTAAGTGGATTCATTTAGAGATCAGAGTACTGTGTGGCAAGGTATCAAATGTCTTTTTGAAATCAAGCAACATCATGTCCACGGCTTTACCCTGGTCGATGTTAGCCCCTACGTAGTTATAAAAACTTACCGAGTTAGTTGTACAGGACCTGTTTTGAATAAATCCATGCTATGATCCATCAAGAAGGCCCTTGTCTACCACAAAAATACAGATTTCATCAGAAATTACACCTTCAATAATCTTCCCAGCTACAGATGTTAAACTAATTGGCTGATAGTTGGCTGGATCAGCCTTACTTCCTTTTTAAAAATTGGTACCACAGTAGCCCATCACCAGTCTCTGGGGCCATAACCTTCTTTTTATGATCTTAGACCTATATCTGTTATTTTCTTTGTTGTTGTTATAAGTTTTTTATTTTGATGTTAAAAAAAAACATCAGACTTACATTTAAGTGTGCTGTGCAGGAGGCAGTCAACACCGATCCCATGCAGGGCAACTTTCTAAGCAGGTTAAAAACATAATCTTACACTCTGGAACTACTCCACCCACTCCAGGCTTCCAGCATCTGCTTTTGTTACAGGAGGGGATGGAGGTAGCTCACAGTGTGAGTTAGCAATTCTTTTGCCAACATTTTAAGAAAAAACTGCATACCTGGAGCGGCCTGGAGCATCATCTCTAAGAGATGATTCTTAGGGTGCTTCCCAAGTATCACCCGAGTTCAAACTCCTTAAGGGGTTCTGCATGAATATAAACACATACACACAAAGAATCTTGAAGGGTCCAAGGGTGCAGTATGCACATCAAGAAAGTGTGTAGATTACTAGCTTGCAATATGACCTGAAAGCATACATTAAGTTCTGACTAGTCTCTCGCTGCCTACCTGTTATCTAGCGATTGAGGAGGGGATTGACGGGGGGGGTGGATGCTTGCTCTCCATTCATCCAATCCCTTCCTTCGGTTTCAGCAAGACTAAAAGGAGGATCCAAAAAGTATTGTAATGAGGTAATGTGTTTGTCACCACATGGGTCATTCATGCCAGTGTGGCTGTTTTGGCCAGAGCATTCAGCACTTCAGTGAAGGAGGGGACATCCTGTGTTCTCCATCTACAGAGGATCAGCCTCTTTGTAAGCATACTCAGGATAGCCATCCATTTCTGCTCCTGGAGAGTAAAGTGTAAAGGTTCAGTATGAAGGCCTAAAAGCAGTAACTCTGGTGAGAGAGGGATGGGGTTCCTCAATATCTGGGCTCCTAGGGAACAGACGTGTTGCCATACTGGCCTGATCAGGGGCACTGCCATAGTATGTGCAACAAATCACCTTGTTACATTTGGCATCTTCAGCAGCAGTCATCCAGCGTGAGCTTTGCCTTGTAAAGCACTGCCGGGGTTCTGTACCAGGACTGCAGTATCTTGTTCTGGATCAGCACATCATGGGGTTGGGGTAGGCTCTGTGTGCCAGCCTCCAGCACACTGCCCAGGCCATATCTGTAATTTGAGTCCCTAGAGCTGTCTCCCATTTTTACTTATCATCCAGGGATTGGGAAGGGATCTGATTCTAAAGAGCTGCATATACAGTGCTGGATTGGCCCCTCTGGAGGGAGAGCCAGCAGACTAGGAGGGATACTTTTGACTCCTTGGGACATTTCTTGATGAACGTTTGTATGGCACTCCTGGTTTGCAGGTATTTGCAGTGGGCCATGGAAGGAATAGTGTGGTGCCCCCTGATGCCCTGGAACGAGTCCAGTGTGGTGGAGCCTGGCTTGCAAATATCCTTCAGGAATTGGAGCCCTGCTTTTGCCCATTGTGGCCAGCAAATGGGTCGGTGATCAATTGTGATGTCTGCATTACCCCACAAGGGGAAAAGATTGAGGAGGGTTGGGTCTGATTTCAGTTTTTTGTGTGTTTTATTCCAGTATTCTATACATGGTCCTATTGTTGGTTGTTGTCTTATACCCCGAGGGGGGCTGTTATACAGTAGCATAGAAAGGTGGGTCACTCTGCTATACACCTGCTCCACGTCCAGCCATTGTGGCACACTCTCTTGTGGAGCTAGGAACCACTTCAAAGTCTGCGCAGCTTGAAATGCCCATTTGTAACCTTCGAACCAGGGCATACACCACCCACCCTCCAACCAGTGGGCCTGCAGCTTATTTCTGCCATAACGGGGCTTCTTTCCTTCCCAGATAAAATACCCTACCATGGTATCTATCCTGTTGTACCATACAGGGGGGCAGTTTTAAGGGGAGATGACACAGGATGTATAGGATCTTGGGGGTGGTCACCATTTTAATGGCCGAAATTTTGCCTGCCAAAGTGAGCTGGAGGGGCTTCCATCTGTCCAGTGCGGTTTGTATATTGGCCAGAAGGGGTTTCAGATTGGCCTCCAAGATTTTTGATAAGTGTAGAGAAATTAGGATCCCCAGGTAGGTGGTGCTGTTCATCGCCCATCTGAGATTATGGGCTGCAGCCATCTGCGGGGAGCAGTGACTGTTTAGTGGGAGAATTTCAGTTTTGGCCTGGTTGAGGCAGAACCCTGAAAAGACCACAAAGTCAGATAGTGAGGACAAGGGAGGTGGAACTAGCAATGTCCACCAGTGGTAGAAGAAGGTCGTCCGTGTAAATGAGTGACTTGTATTCCATCTGTCCAATTCGTATGCCCTTTATGGCAGGGTCATGCCTTATGGCTGCTGCCAGGGGCTCCACTGCCAGCACAAAGAGTAGGGGGGAGAGGGAGCAACCCTGGTGGGTGCCCCTCCCAAGTGGGAGAGACGGGGACAACAGGGCATTCATCAGTACTCTGGCAGTAGGGAGGTGGTACATAGCCCTGACCCATGCCTGGAACCCCTGACCAAAGCCCATGGTTTGTAGGACCTGTTGTACAAAGTCCCATTCCAGCGAATCAAATGCCTTCTCAAAGTCAATAGCTACTGCTGCAGCTGGTGTAGGAAGGGATTTAGTGGAGTGCATTAAATTTATCAGAGATCTGATATGATCCATGCTGTAGCAGCCCTTAATGAAGCCTACTTGAGACGGGTGGATAAGTTGGTGTAAAAGAGGGTTAAGTCTGGAGGTCAGTAGTTTGGCCAGGACTTTGCTATCCACATTGAGCAGGGATATGGGCCTATAGTTTGAGGCTTTATGGGGGTCTTTGCCCTTTTTAGGAAGGACCATAATTTTTGCTTCCCTGGAAGATGGGGGAGGGATCCTATTTCTAGGGCTTCAGAGTACACTTGGCAGAGAATTGTGGACACTGTCTGGAATGGCAATATTTCCATGGGGAATGCGTCCCTGCCCGGGGCCTTCCCCATCTTCAAGAATTGAAGGATAGCGGTCACTTCCTCTGGTGTCAAAGGGGCCTCTAAGGCTTCTGCCTGTTGACTGGTTAGCTTGGGGGAGATCCAGTTTTTGCAGAAAGGCTGCCGTCCCTTCCATGTGTGGAGCTTTCAAGGAGAAGTAGAGAGTGGCATAGAAGTCCATCATGATCTTATTCATTTTGTCCTGAGTGGTGTACGTCTGCCCTGAACCATCCTCTAGGCCTGAAATATATCTGTCCGCTTGCTGTTTTTTTAGATGACATGCCAGGACCTTCCCCCCTTTTCGCCGGCCTCCCAATACTTGTGCTTAAGATGGAGGATAGAGACCTCCACTTTTCTGGCGATCAATTCATTTATCTCCAGCCAAAGCCCTGCAACTTTTAGGCTTGCCTGTGGTTGGAAGGAGGGGTGGGGTAGGGTATTAAAAAGGGCTTCGGCATCCCCCAGTGAATTTTCCAATTTCAGAAGCCGCTGTTCCTGTTTTCTCCTCTGGCTGTGTGTGAAGCCCATTATTGCCCCCCTTAAGGCAGCTTTCAATGCCTCCCAGGTATTACCCATGGTGGTATCCACAGTCAGGTTTTCCTGGAAGAAATGTTTGGCCTGTTGGTGTAGCCAGGTGGCAAAGTCTGAGTCCCTCAGAAGGAGGGGGTCTAGGCACCAAGAGGGAGAGGAGAAGGAGGGGAGGCCCCATGCAAAAGTTAACTGGGTTGGTGCATGGTCTGAGATGACAACTGGGGGCATAGCGGCTTCCAGAGAGACCTTGGCAATGTCCGGGGATGTGAGCCAAAAATTGATCCTGCTATGGGAGTTGTGCATCTGGGAGTGGAAAGAGTAATCGCTGTCCCTTGGGTGAAAAACCCTCCACACGTCAGAGAGGGACATGTCCTACATGAGCATCGTTAGGGCTGCAGCACTTCTGCTGTGGGGTTCTACATTGGACAGGCCCCTGTCTACAAATTGGTCGAGGGTCAAGTTAAAATCACCTCCAAGGAGCTCCCCTGCCAACTCCTCAATCTGTTGGGACAAGGAGTGAAAAAAGGTTTGGTTGTCCTCATTGGGGCCATAGATGTTTCCTAACAGCATCCGTCCTTCAGGCATAACTATCTGTTCCAGCACCCACCTACCCTCAGGGTCAGGGACCACTTTGGACACCAATCAGTATGTTTTTTACTGGGAAGAATTGCTACCCCTCTCTTTTTTGTCAGGGCTGAGGCATGTAATACCGTGCCCACCCAGTCCCTTTTGACCCTCTTGTGGTCCCCCTTGGTCAATTTTGTTTCCTGCAAGAATGCTAGGTCCGCCCTCAGTCTCTTCAGGTGAGTGAGCACCTGCCTCCTCTTTGTGGGGGTGTTCAGCCCACGCACATGCCAGGAGAAGGCTGTGATGTCACCCATTAGGTTTTTGGGGAGGAGGCAATGTCCAGTAAAGTAGGGCTGGGCTCCTCCATTCTTAGGCAGGTATGGGTAGTATGGCATGGCATAGAGACGTAAAGCAGATGTACTCAGTTTGTGGCCCAGCTTTGAGAGACCAGTCATATTACATATTACTGTAGCTTCAAACATGTAAATACAAGCATGACAGGATACCTTTATCCTAGAACTTAAACTATATACATTTGCCATTTGGCCTTTTACACTGGGAGACAGAGTTGTGCCAGCAGCCACAGCACTTAGCTGAAAGCCATCTCTGATCCTGGGGTGCTGATGGGAGGGGTGTACTCCATAAAAGAGCTAGGGGACAGCTACATTAGCCTACGAAGGGCCAGGGGTTAAATTGCAGCTCTGTTTAAATGCTTTGGGCCATCCTTGGCCCCATACCTGGGGAGGCGTGGGGTGAACAGGGGACTGAGGGATGCAGGAAAGGGGGAAACCAGGTACAGGGTATAGGCAGGAAGGAGAAGGTGCAGGAAAAGGGGGACTGCCTCAAGTCAAAAACAGGAGAGAGGATACTTTCCTTGCAGGGTACTTGGCCCCCCTCAGGAACGTCCTATAGGGCCGTGTTCCTGTGTGAGGCAGGAAGCGGACGCCCTCATAGTCATAAGCAGCCCCTGAGCTACATGTCTTGGGGGGGTCTGCAAGTTCTAGCCACCCTCCGATGTTTGTGGTTTGCTTGGGGAGGGGGGGAAGGGGAGTCACTCTGCCTCCGGAGTACCCCCACATCCAATTGGCCTGTCCTCTACTGCCCTTGCCGTATGCACTGCAATCTAGCCTATGGCCCCTTCACGGATGTGCTGGGGGCTGCGGTAGGCAAGGGCTCATATCATCCTGGAGGGGCAGCTCAGTCACCTGTGACCCTCCGCTTATACCCAGAGCACCCTTTCCAATCCCCCCCTTGGCATCAATAGGGAATGTTCTTGCCATAGCTCCTGTTCCCCTCCATGCCAGCTGACTGTGCAGCTGGCTCAGTGGAAAGCCAGACCATACTTATAAACTCGGGGTGGGGCCCCTTAAGCCTGGGGCTCCTATGCTCAGTGAACCAACTAAGTTTGTCCAACCAGCCGGAATGGAAAGCAATGGCAAGGGAGGTCGAGACGGAGAGGGGTGGGGCATCTAACCCTCACAGGCCGGGTAAGGTCCCAGGCAGCCAAAACCTCAGTTGCTGGTCCTTCTCAGGCCACTACATGCCTTTAAATGTTTTGCTTATCAGGCATTACCAAGGAAGCCTGGCTGAAGTTCAGAGGAGAAGACCCCCCGGGGGGGTGCTTATACATGTGACTGATTGATGGCCTATCCTGAGGCCTGCTAGGATATACAAGATACAGCCGCATGGTAGAGTTCCGCCCCAGCCCCCTCCTCCCCCAAACACCCAATCCCTCTCCTGCTGCAGGAGACTGTTGCAGAAAAAAACATAAAAGGGAGCAACACTTATCTGGCAGTCCTGTTTTGTGATCTGGAAGGGGGGGCCTGAAAGTTCATGTTGAATGTGCAGGCCAGGCCTACTCATTTAGACCTCATCGTTGTCTAGCAGATGATAGCTTCTAGGCTATGAGGGAAGGTAAGGATGATTACCACTCGGTGGAGACCTTGTTGGGAGAGGAAACCAATTCCGCCCACGATCTGTTGGGTGATGCTGGTCGGGAACAGAGCTGGGTTGGAGTTGGAAGATGGTCTCTGGAGGTCTTCGGTTGCGGCTCCGAAGTGGTGGGCCACAGTTCGGTGTATTGGTTCCTTGTTGTTGGGATATCAGCAATAGAGCTGTAGGAGGCAGTGTTCATGAGCTGAAGCATGGGGCTGGAACTGCTATGCCTCTCCAAGGGGTGATCTCTTCTTCCATGCTGGCGTGAGGTGTGTCACTTCATGGCAGATCTTGGGGAGAGCTCCCACAAGTCATCCAGTCTGCTCTCCCTTGGGTTTTCTTTCTGTTGTTTTAGTGGTGAGCGTCGATCCAGCCCTCCTGACTGCCCATACACAGTCACTTGTTGCATGGCTCTAGCTTGTGGTTCTCCAGGCCAGTTTCACTGTAAGAAGTCCATCACGGGCTCCGGAGATGAAAAGGACAGTGGAACTCCATTGTGTTCCACACACATTGTGGCTGGGTATCGGAGGGAGAAGGAGAGACCAAGACAATACATTACATGGTGAGCCTCCGTGAAGGCCCTCCTTCTATCTGAAAGGTCCTTGGAGTAGTCCGGGTATATATTTATCAAGTGGGTCTGCCACATAAGAGATTGTAGCTCCCTGAACTTAGTCATGACCAGCTCTTTGTCTCGGAAGTCCATGAACTGGGCAATGATAGGCCTGGGTCTCCTGGATGGCTTGGGCATAGGGGTGAGTATCCAATGGGCCCTCTCCACCCGCAGCTTACACCCAGGATCAGTTTGGAGGATTTTCTGCAGTACAGCTTGAAGGAAGGCTTTAGTGCTACGTCCCTCGGCTTTTTCAGGAAATCCCAGTAAACGGAGGTTGTGTTTCCTCCCACAGTTCTTGAGGTCATCTGTTTTTTGTTGCAGCCATATCAATGTGGCCTGGTGCTCCCTGAGTGTGGTGTCATGGTGCTGTAAGTGGCCTTCAGTTTCTTGCAGCCGAGTTTCATTCTGAAATAGCCATGCTTCCATAGACTTCACAACCTGTGCAGTGTGGTTAGTGGCCACGGTGACTTGGGCCATTTGTGACATCAGCTGCCCAAACATCCATTCCACCAAGGCCGGATCCCAGACCACTGGAGGTGGGGGCTGTTCCATGCCTAGGCTGTAGGCCCCGAAAGTCAGCAAGTAGGTAAATCCAAGTTATTTCTGGATTCTTTTGGCTAAACGGCTCATGTTTCGCATCTCCGGGTTCTTCACGTTGTGCTGCGCAACTTGATGTCTGAAATTTGTTATTTAGAGCATTAGAATTACTGGATTTGGATGGATTAGGCCCTCTTGGCTAGACAGCTGTAGCTTCAAGCTGCCATCTACTCCAGTACCCCTAGTGACAGTTCTGTGCCGGGTCCTAATGTTGTACGCTTAATAGCATACGGCATCATGTGCGAACCCGGACCTGTGCACTCTCAGTGTTGGACCCCCCACAGTTAGAATCCTAAGTAGTCCAGGGGTGCAGCTCTATAGTCAAGGAGCCCCCCCAGAACAAAGGATTTACAGAAATCGCATAACACGATTAAGTCGCATTTACATTCTGTTGTGCAACATTTTGACCCCATGCCATGGCAGTTCCAGACCTATATCTGTTATGATTGGGGCAAGCTCTTTTCCTAGCTCTTTAAGAAATCTTGGGTGCAGGCCATATGGACCAGATGATTTATTCACATTAGGCACTCTGATTTTACTATAGACCATCTCAGTAGAGATAACCTCTGTAAGGTGAAGTGTAATGTCGTTAGATAATTCAAATGAGGCAGTAGATTCTTTAGTATGGAAAACTGAGCTAAAATAGGTATTAAATTCCCTAGCCATGTCATTCTGCATATTATACATAGAACTCTCCAGTTTAGTTTAGACTAGCGTATAGCAGTGTAGTTGGCCCTAGTTTATAATTTATGAACTGTTTTTCCCATAGTGAATTTTTTAGATATATTTATTTCAAACCTAACTATATCATGATCACTACTACTGGGG
This sequence comes from Neoceratodus forsteri, assembly GCA_016271365.2. NCBI lineage: Eukaryota > Metazoa > Chordata > Ceratodontiformes > Ceratodontidae > Neoceratodus > Neoceratodus forsteri. The sequence continues at coordinate 1,405,798,734 of CM028130.1, read as the reverse complement.
AGGGGAGTCAAGTTTAATATTTAAGAGTCATCACTCATGTTTGTTAATGTAACATACAGAGTTCATTGATACATTGTTCAATTCCTGCCGTAGATATGGTTTATACCCTGTTTCCCCAGCGAGTTGTTAGTAATTTCCTTGCCCCCAAGCTATATTGGGAAGATTTAAATCCCCTATTAACAGTAGATCAGAATACTCGGCTATAGCCACAATATGTTCAATAAATAGTTCAGTGTCATGAGCAGGTGTATCTGGGGGTCTGTAGAAAACAGCCAGCTTAAATTGTTTCCCCTAGAAAATCACCAGCTTAAATTTTTTCACCTTCAGTCCAGTAATGTCCACCCAAATGACTTTAATAGTACCAAGGTCATCACTGGAATTGTAGGATAAACATTCAATAATTTCTTTTACAAATAAAGCGATACCTCCACCCCTTCTATTCCATCTACCTTTGCTTATTTAACAATAACCCGGTATGTTCTTATTCCAATTGCTATCCTCATTCCACCAAGCCTCTGTAATCCCAATGATATCTACTCTATCCTTCCTTAGTTGTTGCTCTGCCATTTTATCTTTGTTCACGCGTCCGGTATTGAGGTACATGACCCTGGCTTGTTTATTAGTCCTTCTGACTGAACTCTTGTGATTGTTGGATTCCACCAAGTTGGAGGCAGAGTCCAATATCCTTGTCCACCTATCATCTAGTTTAAACATTTTGTTATCACTCTTTTTATTCTCATTTCCAGAATTCTACTGTCCCAAAAGCACAGGTGTAGACCATCTCTACAGTATAGGTTAGGTCTATTATAAAAAATACCCCAGTGTCTTAAAAAATGATAATTATTTTCCTGTGCCCATCTTCTCAGCCATGAATTAGCGAGGCTGATTTTCTTCTGTTTGTAAGCTGAAGCTCTAGGTTCTGGGAGGATGTCCGAGAAAATGGTTTCACAGTCCTTTTCTCTTAGCTTTTCACCAAACCTGGTAAAATCTTTTTGTATTGCTGGTAATGATTTTCTACTTAAATCATTAATGCCCATATGGACTACTGCAATAGGTTTAATTCCTGCCCCTTTAAAGATGTTATTAGACACATTTAACAGATCCTGGACACCTGCCCATGAAAAACTGCTAACTATAATGTTAGCCTTCTTGTCCCTGCATATATATTTATCTGTGTATTTGATCATGGAATCTCCAATCACTACAGCCTGCCTTGCTGGTTGATTATTATCTGTAGTATGTGAAGGAGACTTAGGGGGAACAGTACTACATACATTGACTTCCTGACTAGTTTCATGTTGCGCTAACACCTGAAATCTATTGTTAAGTGATATTATTATTTCTGCATCAACTTCCCTAGTCTTATCTCCACTTTTTGCTGCAGTTGAGCAATTTCCTTCCTCTGTTATATCTCCTAATTTCACATTTTCTTTCTTTAACAAACCTCATTCTATTTGTTTCGGGGGACTCCTGCCTCTCTTTTTTCTTTTTACTGAGGTTACCAAACACCAGTCATTGTCATCATCTGTTTCTGCATCATTTACTTTCTTCATTAGTTTACGCTTTGCCCTGATCTCTGTTCCATCACTGGACCCAGTACATGCCTGGTCTTTGTTAAGGCTAGACAAGATCTTTAATTTTGTAGCTATTTCCTTCTGGCTGTTTTCAAGGGACTCAAGTTTAGTGCTGAATAACTGAAGCTTATGTACTAGTTCTTGGTTGCACAGACATTTCTCACACACATAATTATCGCAATTGGAACTGGCAGCCACCATTTTATACATGCAGCAACTGTAGCACTTAACACAAAGATCACCATTCATAGTTTTTTTCAAAATCAGTAACCTTTATTGGAAGGAAGGTTTGTTCTTTTGTGGACATGCCAAAGAGGTAATTACATACTATATGACAGAGTGTTAAGGAGTTACAGAATAAAGAATTAGTGTATTATCATACAATTATAATTCGTAACATTGTTGATTAAACACAGATCTACAAACTAAGAGCATATGCAGTAAACTGTTAAATTATTTAAACTCATCTACCCTCCTTCTCACCCATCCCCCTTCCTTTATCACCTTCCGTACGCAGGAATTTTAGTCTGTGGACAAACTGATGTCATTTACCGGTACACTTTATATGATACAGTTTTTACCTTTGTCATAGTGAGATATAGTGCTTATTAAATCTGCCTTCCAGATAATTATCAGAGAGTACAGGGGTGCCTGTACCTTTTGATAGTAGCGCAATCTTTTGGCCATGTAGGCAATGGTATTTTCTTCTTGAAGAGTGAATAGTATCTCTCGGGACCATTCTGTGAAGGAGGGAACATTCTGGTCCAATCAATGTCATAAAATTACCTTTTTGGCACATAATGATATCAATGCCATGTGTTTACGTTGATTGCCAATCAGGGAATTACCATAGTCTCCCAATGTACATACTTCAGGCCTGAAGGCATCTGAGAGACCTAGCAGGGGTTCTTTTTTGGTTTTGATAGCTTTCCAGAATGGTGAGGTTTTCTCACAGTTGCGTAATATGTGTAGCAATGTCCCAGGGTGCTCCCAACACTTCGAACCTAGATTGGAATGAAGTTTTCCCATTTTATATAGTTTAACTGGTGTATAGTACAAATCATGTATAACATAAAATTGTAGAATACGATATCTGGTCCATTTGACGTCCTGGTAGAGCTGGGACCAAATCCATGAACATAGTGTAGATGAAGCAGGCGGTAACACCTGATCCCAAATATAATGTGGGGAACCCTTCAAATCTTTCATACCATCCCTGAGGAGACAGTAAAAAAAAAAGAAATGAGATGGGAATGAGATAAGATAGAAATATTTTGTGATATAGGCCCAGCCATATTCTGATCCCATAGACCCAATCTGAAATGATGAGAGAGCATATGTGTCAGTTGGATATATTTAAAACAGAAAGAGGTAGGAAGTCTAAATTTTATGCATGCTGCCTGGAACCATCCATAGTTAATACTGATGAAGCCATTTTACCTTGCTAAGATTCCTTCCCTTTGGCTTGCCCTGTAATACTGCCTTCCCCTGTTATTTACTATTATCCCTGGCCACCTGCTTGTCTGCCTCGGAGAACATGGCAGACACACACAGACATGCACATGCATGTCTCTGCATGCATCTCCACATGCGATGCCACATGCCCCACTCACAGAGAAGCCCAATTTAATACCAGGTGACCCAGAAGTGACTTTCTCGGGTCAGTCGCCAAGCAACCCCAGAGCCTTGTATAAAAGGATAATAAAATAACAGGGATGCCACTAGGCATGATCTTTTCTGCCACAGACAGATAACCCACAGAATAAAAGTAAAATAAATTGGGGGGGGCCGCCTCTGTAATCCCGAGATACAGATAGGCACTACAGATATCAACCACTCTTCCTGCCTCCTGGTATGCTACAAGCTGATTGGCTGTTCTCAAGAGCTCAGACACTCCTGATCTGCAGAAATGGTGCTAAACAGCCAAATCTACCCCCGTACTGTCACACAGCTCCTTTGTCTGTCCCACAGCATAGGCGAGTGAAATATTGACTATTCTCGCCCCGCTCACAGAGGGGCCCAATTTAATACCAGGTGACCCAGAAGTGGCTATCTCGGGTCAATCACCAAGCAACCCCAGAGCCTTGTATAAAAGGATAATAAAATAACAGAGATGCCACTAGGCATGGTCTTTTGTGCCCCAGACAGATAACCCACAGAATAAAAGTAAAATAAATCAGGGGGGCGGCCTCTGTAGTCCTGAGATACAGATAGGCACTACAGATATCAACCACTCTTCCTGGTTCCTAGTATGCTACAAGTTGTAGATTTTAAAATGCTTGCTAAACCACTGAGTAATAGACTAATCCCAGTATTTGAACCAATTATACACCCAAAACAATCTTGTTGGATTCCTGGAAGAAAAATCACAGACAGTTTAATACTTTTAAGAGAAATTATGGAAAAGGGCAATAAGGTTACTCAAAGGTTTTTAGCTCAGTCTAGATCAAGCTAAAGCCTTTGACAAGATCTCCCATGAATTTCTCTGGAAATGTCTAAAGTTTTATGGTATACCACCCCAGTTCATTAGTTGGTTACAAGTCTGCTATAAAAAAAAAGCCTCTGTTTCACCCTTTGTGAATGGTTGGGTAGGAAAGTCCTGTAGGATCAAAAAAGGGGTCAGACAAGGTTGCCCCTCAGTTCCCTCCTATATAACATATCAAAGACCCCTGATTAGGAGATTGAGTATGTCACCTCATATTACTGCCATTTCTTTATCCCCCCAACAGAGACTATAAAAACTCTGGCGTATGCAGATTATTTCTGCTTAGTACTAGCAGACCAAAACTCAGGAAATAAGGCAAAATAAATATTACATGAATTTTCCACAATAACAGTTTCAGTAATTAACTACCAAAAACAGTACATGTATCCCAATAGGAGCACAAAACCCACGTATTACCAGTATTGCAGAGGTTAAGATATCAAATAGCCCATGTAAAATATTAAGGATCACGTATGGCCAAGATGAACTAGCTACAGTACAATCAATTGGGAACATCACTTAAATGTTGCTTTTCAAAAGTTTCACAGTGGAAGCATTGCCTAATGAGCAAAAAAGAGGATCCATATGATTAAAACATATCTATTTATTTCATCATTCAGAAATAACCTTTGAGTAAAATGCTCTTTTTCAAAGGTTCCACATCATGGCATGAGGACAACACAGAAAGGTAAGTTACAAATTATGGGTACACAAGTACCGAGGCAAGAACAGGTACAATATATAACAGTAAATAATATAACTATTTACAGTGTGGCTAATTCATATGTGTAACATTTGTGGCTAATTCATATATAGGTGTAACAAATCTAATATCAGTATTCTTATATTTAAGTTTTATATACCCCCCACAACAATTAGAGACCCAATTATATACTTTTTTTTCAGTGTCCATGGTGAAGCAGACTTAATCCCATGAAATGGGGAATCACTTATTTAGATTTTAAAAAAGGAGGATTACACATGAAAAATCCCATTGTCTTTTTTCATAGTATATTTCTTTATGCCAATATTAAACCAGTTCGATCACACAATGGAAAATTACACAAAATCAGATTTGCTCTTTATCTAGGAAAACGTTTTATCACTATATAAAGCAAACTTACTTCATCATACAACCAGATTTTCTGTCCAAATCACAACATGAACAAGAATATACAGAACAAATGTTACTTGACCCCGGAATACCTGTAAAAATGTGGGACGTTGTTTGGCTATGCCTTCATGGTAAACTCAATGTTAAAAATAACCTAAAACACAAAGATATTTCAGAAAGATACTACCCTAGACCTTCATGTCCTAACACCTTTGAAACTATGGAACATATATATTTCTAATGCCCAATCATCCAAGACTTTTAAACTCTGTTATTATCCAAATGGGATACACCACTATTTCGAAATATTCCTGGTGAGGTGTTTTTTCTAGCTATATTTTCACAAGAATAGCACAAGTACAACCTTAGTAGTATACATATCATACTGATTTGTATAAAATATTGGATATTGCAAATACGATACAAACTCATGCTGCAGCAAAGATTTATTACACAAGATCAACTGTAACATTTAATTATAAAAAGATATTTTAGACATTCAGGAAAAAGAACAAATCCATGTTTCAAAAAAGACCTTTTGTGATCAATGGGGTAATTTATATTGATATAAAAAGTGACTGAAATAGAATATTTGGAGAACCATTAGAATATGGCATAACCTTTCATTTGATTTTTCTTTTCTCTTTCCGTATTTTTATATGTATTATTAGTTGTGATGTAACCTCTATATGTTGTAAATAGAACTTTGTTCAGACCATTCAATAAAATTCCCCTGCTCTTGTTAGTTGGGGGAACCCTTGGCCGTCTTGTCCAAGATGGCCGATCATGGTGGCGGTGGAGATGGGGGGGGGGGCACCTTGCTCCGGTAATGAAAGTTAATACATTTGCTCTGGTTTTTAGTTCTGTAGTGTGTAGCCTGAATGTTTCCCAGTCTGAGTTGGATGGTATTGCTCTAAGTCAAGAATTAGTTATGCATATGGATTGTTGTCCAAACGTACCTGTGGCACCTGAGATAGAGGTTTCATTATTGGTTGCTGAACACCATCTGCAGGATCAACTTTCTGCTAAGAAAAAACAGTTTCTGGCCCTTCTGGAAGCTGAAAGAGAGAGGTTTCTACATGTCAAATAAGAGTTACTGTGCATCCACTGAATAACACAGGCTTGGTATTGCAGGAATCTGAACTGACTCAATCTTCAGGTATGTTCACAGATTTCTCTGTTACCTCACTGACTACAGTTAACAGTCCTGATTCTGATTCATCTGCAAATGCAGAGCTCACCAAACTCCTTGTACTTCAACCAGGATGGTCGACTGCTACCACTAGTCTTTCAGCTGTACATTTTCCTGGGAGCCTAGTATTTCCCAGTTGCTGCTGAAGGATTCACTTACTGTTTTTGGTGATTCCAAGAGTGGCAGTATTTCAGAACCTGTAATGACTGCTGAACCTGGCATGGTTGCCATGGAAACCTCCAAAATGGCTGACCAGTCCTGTGACCTCTCAGTTACTGCACCTGAAACAGCTGCTTCACAAACTATTAACACTGTAGAAACAGAAACTATTACCTCTCACAGAATAGGTTTACAGTTGCCTAACAGGACCCACATGGAACAGACTTGTGCTGCCACTGTCACTGTCCATGGCACAAGGAATGTGGCACTTGTTATGGGTTGGAGCCCAGAGGCAGCTCTTAATGCTGCAGGATGGATGAAAGGTCTGGATGGACACAGCTGGTTTCCAGATCTCGACCTCATGCCATATTACAGCATTGATGCTCGCCATAAGAGACCAAGCCCTGAGCCGAATACAGAGGTATTTCACACATAGGAGTTACACACTGCTATTCCAATGCCAGCACTTTCCATTAATACTGAGGTGTCTGTTCCAAATCTGTCAAGTACTGTAGCCCAGACATTGAATACTGATCAGAGGACTGTTACCCTGTACATGGACTCTGAGGCTCCTCTACATCTCAGAATGTACCTCCTAGGGATCCTGCTTGTACTACTTCTATCTCTGCTCTCCTTGGATCTGCCTCACACCCTTCGGGTGTACAGTTCAGACTTTCTGACCTTTTTGTCGCACAACCTACTCCTGCCCCATGATAGAATGCAGTCAAAATAAAGTATAGAGGAGATGAAGGACTACCCCCTATTGTTCCTTTATTGTGGAAAAATACATATGGACTCCATGGGATTTTTAGCATCGGATATCTATGCTTTAATGTATGTCTCAGGTGATACATTATATGACATAAATTTCAAACTGCCTTCCACACCGGATAGATTCTGGACCAAGTATAATAAATAATTGAAATTTTCTGAAGTTTGGCTTCCTTTTCAGGCTATCCTGCTTACAAAGCTCACCATTCATACAGTTACCATTATGTTTCAGAATGAGGGTGTTGACGTACATAATATTACTTTTTGGCTCAGAGATGTGAGGTACTGGGGAAACCTGAACCTGTAATGGATAAATATCATATTTGGACTGGAGGTAGAAAATGTAAAGTCCACCTTAAAGTTACAGATGCAGGTGTTTTGCATCTACCTAGTAGTTTTTTCACTGGCAGAGACGGGGGCTTTGCTTTTACCATGGCCAACTGAAGGCATGTTTTAAATGTGGATCCCTGTCACACTTAAGTAAAGGATGTGATCAAAGATTTTGAAAACCTGTGTCTGGAGTATGGCCACATGAGTATTCACTGTCCCATCAAAGTAAAATGCAATCTTTGCCAATTAGAAGGTCATTGCTTTCGAAACTGTCCATGGACAATTCACAACAGAAATGACAGACCCCAACAAGAGGATATCCTTAATAGCGCACAGAAAGCTAGAATATGTGCAACATCAAACACAGTACTTCCAGATCCCCCTGCTGACACTCATCATTCTGCAGCTCCCCAAGGAGACAATTTGCCTACTGTGCTGTTCCCACTGAACATCAGGCAGACATTGCCACTGCAGGAGACATTCCTATTGAACAATTTCATACCCAGCAACAATCTCAGGTTTCACAAATTCCTACTTCTGATTCTGCATCAGTATCTCCCTCTGAGACTGTAATGCCACCCCAGATCCATTTACTAAAGTTACACACCAATGTTGTTTACATAATAAAACCCAACAGGCAAAACAATCTGATACGTCCTTTAGAGCAGTAACAACACAGAATAGATTTCACCCTCTTACAAAATCCAAGAACTGGGGTGACTGATGAACAAGATTCTGAAGCATCTTCCATGGTATCCTGCAAGAGGTTAATTTCCACTGACACCAAAGATGATGTTCCTAGCCTACCACACAAAATCATAAACAGAAAGATGGCCCCAGTACAAGCACCAAGAGGCAATCTAAGAAAAAACATGCATGACCATCTTAGACATTTTCTTTGGTGTAATGTTGTTTGCTTCTTTGATTTCTTCCTTTCAACAAGCGGGTTGTCACATTAAACATTAACAGGATTATGGATTTAGTACACAGAAGGATCACATTCAATATCTTACAACACTTTCCAAGTGATATATTCTTTTTGTAAGATACCAGACTTAGAACTTTATCAGATATATTGCTGCTGCATAAGTCTTATTTTTCTTTGGGGTTTGATTCATGTACTGGGGTTACAATTTTGTTTAAAAGTATTCAACCTAAAGTGCTAAGAGTTCTTGACTTTATGCCAGGTAAAGCATTAATGTTAGACTGTCTACTAGGTGACACTACATATCGCCTAATTGTGATATATGTACCACAAACAAAATTTGATAGGGTTTCGCTTTTTCAAATGATCCAACCATTTGTATATATTGCCCCCAAAAAGTTATCTTTGGTGGAGACTTTAATTGTCCATTACAGCTGCATGACAGAGGATCAAAAATACTTAAATTATTTTGTGACTCCATCTGTTTGCAAAAAGATTTGTAAGGATGTAAGGTCAGTGGATGCATGTCACATGCAATATCCTCCTGGTTGGTATACATATTATAGAGCAAATCTGGCCACCAGGATAGACTATTTTGTTGTTTCCCAAAACAGTTATATCACAAACAACAAGATGGTACCTGTTGAAACCATAGATAGTCTGGTATTGCCTAGCACACTAAACCCCATTGAGCAGGTTTCCACCTACAAGTACCTGGGCATTACCTTTGATTCGGCACTCTCCTTCCATTCCCATATCAATGCCCTTTCTGCTGCCACCAATGTCAGGATTGGACTATTATACCACCATAGGGACTGCCTACCACAAGAGGCCCTTAGATTGGCAATCACTTCCTCTGTCCTGTTGCTAATCGACTATGGGCTGCCCATCTATGCTGCTGCCGACAACACTGCACTTGCAAGAATCCAGCTCTCTATAAACAAGGCCTGCAGGCTAATGCTGGGAGCCCCTAGGCACACCCATATGTGCCTGCTGTACTCCACCACCAACTTGCTCAACCTTGAAGAGAAAGAATCCTTCCAAACCTGCCTTCTTGTAAAAAGACCCTGCTAGGGCCCCCCCCCGGGATCGCCACCTCCCTGCAGCATGCCTCCCCCTCAGTCTCCACCTGCAGCACTGTCAAAACCTCCCTTATTGTCCCCAGGGAAAGGACCTCTATGGCCCAAAGATCCTTTTGCTATCAGGCTCCCTCCTGGTTCAATTCCTTCCCAGCCAACATAGCTGACTCCACTAAGCTTGGTCCTTTCAAGGTCTCCCTCAGAAGCCATCTGTCAAGCACTTGCTGCTGCAACTGCACATAATACCCCACCTGCCCCTTACCTTCACCCCAAGGCTGGGTCTGCCCTGTCTACTTTTGCTGTATATACCTGGGGTCTCAGGCAACATCTGCTGACTACTGTAATAATATATCTCTGGTTGCTACCTGATGTGATACTCGTGTACCTATAGTATGACTACTGTGATCTATTTATTACCAAGCGTGTACCACCAGTGAATGCCTGTAACACTGGTTGCTTTTTTAATCTAAGTGTTATATACTGTACTGTTTTGTTTGCTGTGATGTATTGCTCTCTTGATGAGGTGCCACTGTAAATGAGTCTATGACTCAAAGGTTTGTAAACCAATGATCTAATAAATAAATAAATAAATATTTAGCCGTAATAGTTGTGCAACTCCCCATAGTAGGCCTGCCCCCAAGGAAATGGTGCAGTACCGTCCTTTAAGAGGAGTTACCTCAGAGGGCCCAATGGCAGTATTGGACCTTTCGGGAATTCTGACTGATAGCAGTGACCCAGGCTCCCTTGTTCTCACCTATAATAGAGCAGTAGAAGGGGCCCTGGATAACATTGCTCTGGTTCATGTTCGTCCCCTGACCCTTCACCCCAGGGTTCCATAATATGATGGGTCCCTGAGGGAGTTGAAGAGGTAGGGGTGAAGGTTGTAGAGACACTGGCGGAAAACTCACCTGGAGGAGGACAGGTTTAGTTTGCTAGACCATTATAAAATCTACCAATCAGCAATTTCCAATAAGAAGGCAGAGTTCCTGTCCAAGAAGATTGCTGCAGCCAAAAACAGGCCAGCTCAGATCTTACACACTGTGGACAGACTGTACAATCCAGTCTGTCTGCAATCTGGTTGAGTATTGTCACAAGGAAAGTGTGATGCATTTACACAGTTTTTTGCTGATAAGATTGCCTCCATCAGAAAAGAGATCATGCAGTGCCTCCCCTTTGGTCCTTGCATTGATTAACTGAGTGGTACAGTTACCCAGGTGACCTAGTCTATCTTCAGCCTGCCGGCAGTCATTGATATAGTGAGGACCATCCAGACTCTGTGACCAACCTGCTGTAGTTTGGACCTGGGCCCAACTCACCTTCTTGTAGGATGTGTTGAGGTCATTGGCTCAGTCCTGGCCAGGATAGTGAGTAGTTCTCTGGAGACAGGGATCTTTCTAGACCCCTTGAAGGAGGCGGTTGTTCACCCCATCCTGAAAAAAATCCTTCTTAGACCTGAATCCCTGGCTAACTACAGACTGGTCTCTATCTTGCCTTTTTCAGGCAAAGGTATTGAGAAGGTGGTCGCTCTGGAGCTGGAGGATCATTTGACCAGCCACAATATATATGACCCTCTCCAGTCAGGTTTCAGGAAAAGATGCAAAACTGAGGCAGCCCTGGTTCAGGTACTAAATGATCTCCTGATGGCCAGAGATCAGAGATCCCATACCATCTTGGTTCTCCTTGATCTCTCGGCAGCTTTTGATACTGTGGACCATGGGGTGTTGCTCGAGTGCCTGCAGTTCTTTGGTGAACTGGGGGGGCAGTCCTCAGTTGGTTTTGATCGTTCCTTGAGGGCAGATCTTAAAGGGTGGTGTTGGGGATTTATTCCTTGGCCCCTCATGAGCTGTCCTGTGAGGTGCCACAGGGCTTGGTGCTGTTCCCCATGTTGTTCGTAGTATATATGCTACCATTGGGAGACATCATAAGTTGGTATGGTCTGAGTTTTCACTGCTATGCAGATGATTCTCAGCTATACGTGTGTTTTGTGCCCAGCCAGGAGAAAGATACTGTCTCTGTGTTTAACAGCTGTCTGACTGAGGTTCAGGACTGAATGAGTACCAGCTGGCTGAGGCTAAACCCTGGAAAAACAGAGGTATCGGTTGTGGACCCATATCATAGGTGGGCTGGGACATTGGTGGGACAGCCATCTGGATTAGTGCTGGGAGGAATACCACTAATGGTCTCAGACCAGGTGCATAACCTTGGCGTGATATTTGATGAGAGCTTGACCTTGACAGTTTAAGTGTCAGCCGTGGTCAGATCTTCCTTTTACCATCTTAGGAATATAGCTAGGGTGAAACACCTGGTTCTGACTGAAGATCTTCCCACTCTGGTCCATGCCTTTGTCACGACCCATCTTGATTACTGCAATGCCCTCTACCTAGGGCTACTGGGGGTTGATATCTGCTAATTGCAGCTGGTGCAGAATGCGATGGCCAGGTTGTTGACTGGAGCCCCTAGATACAGGCATATAACACCTGTGCTGCGTGAACTGCACTGGCTGCCAGTAGAGTGGCAGATAACCTTCAAGGATGCATCACTGACCTGTAAAGCCCTACACAACCAGGGACTGCAGTACCTGCAAGAACATCTGTCCCCTTACTGCCCCTCCTGCCAACTCTGATCCTCCAATGAGGGATTGCTAGAGATTCCCAGGGTCCATTGGAAAACATCTGAAGGAACAGCATTTGCCTTTATGGCTCCGACCTTGTGGAATTCTCTACCTCATTGGATATGAGATAGCCTGTCCATGGAGGGTTTTAAAACAACTCTTAAAACCTATTTATTTAATCAGGAATTTTCTGGTTCCTGAAGGGCCTACATTAGTCTGCTGTTGATAATGAAGGAAGTATATGCATTTGAATCCTTACATTTATTTTTAATTTGTATAATGATGTGGATTTTATATATTTGTTGATTTTAAGTATTTTAATGATTGTAAGGGCACCCTGAGCTCCTGAAGGGTGCTTTTAAAAATAAAAATATGATGATGCTGATGATGAATATAGCAATTGCATGAGAACACAAACTGGGGAAAAATAGTTAGAGATTGATTAATACCATTCTTTCTGCACCAATATTTCAAAACACGCTTCAGGAATTGTTATGGGCCTGTACTTCTCTGTTTGCACAGAGATATAGCTCTTTGGTGGGAGGATACTAAACAGGATATTGGTAAACTGATGAAACAATTTGTTATTTTTTTATTTGTAATTTATTTATTTGATAACGAGGTAAGTGCATTAGTCTCAGGGACCATTTCCAGGCACAACCCAGGTCATTTAGATGGCACACAGGACGCAAGTATTACAATAACAGTAAAATTGAAATAGGGTACTGCATTCACAGTTACACAGGCAAGTCATAACAGAGCAGTATCCAGCATGTCTAGTGACATAAGCATCAGTTGAATATTCTAGATTGGTATGCATGGATACCTGTACAACTTACTTTTTTTTTTACCAATTATTTTACCAGGTGAGACACACTAAGCTGAAAGCTTGTTTGCAGGTGCAACCTGGGAGCACGAGGAAGTTAAGTGACTTGCTCAGGGTCACACAGTATGCAAATGGGGGCTGTGGGATTCAAACCCAAGTCTCCAGGTTTGCAGCTCAGAGCCTTAAACCACTGCACCATACTGCCTCCTCTTAGAGTTGAGATATCAGTTATATAAATTAATTTAGCTTTGGACGCACAGGGGCACTTCACTTCACATTCAGATACAGACTGTTAAAAATAAAATGAAGGATATACAATATGAAAGGGTGAAGATGCTATCCTTTGAACAAAAGTATGGGACACAGGGTCAGCATTTATCACGGAATGTTTTTCAAAGTTGCTTTTCTAGAATTCAAAAAAGAGGAAGGCACTCCTTATGTGATCAAGTTGGGAACATCAAGACATCCAAACAAGGGGTGTTAGGTGTAGTTCAGGACTTTGTGAGACACCCAGTGAAATCACAGTTTCCCATAGATTATGAAACTTAACTAGACTAGCTCTAGACTCTTTGAGCCTCCCAAAGGTATCAGCTGCTGATAATGCTTTCTTGACCCAACCCATTAGTGTAGAAGGAGGTACATCAGCAATTTTAGCTCTAAAGAAACAGACTTCACCTAGAACTGATGGCTTGACTACAGAATTTTATCAGACATTTACTACACTACTAGTTTCAATTTTGGCCTTAGTCTTTAATTATTTTCTGACACAGCTTACCATTTCAGACTCTATTACTGAAGCAATTCAGATATTTTTAAGAAAGATAATACAACAGAATAAAAAAATGGGAGGCCATTATGTTTAATCAATACAGATGCTAAGATTCTTGCAAAAAGGTTTTGTAAACAATTAGTCACAGTTTTGCCAATTCTTGTACATCCATTACAGACATGTTCCAGTCCAGGATAAAACATTGAAGATAATCTGCTTCTCATAAGATAAATTGTTGAATATTGTAATAGGGAAGGAAATGGTCATTTCATAATTACTCTGCACTAGGAAAAGGCCTTTGATAATGTTCCCCATGACTATATATTTCTTCTGTTATGTAAATATGGATTTTCACAGACTTTATCAGTTGTATTAAACTTCTCTATTCTCATATGACTACTATTCCTAATATAAATAGGTGGCTAGGATCTCTTAAACAGTTGCTTAGAGGTGTAAGGCAGGGTTATCCTCTTAGTCCTGTTTTATATATCTTATTGTTAGACCCTATGTTACGAGCTTTCTGTACTACACCACACATTTATGGCATTCAGAGCTCTGTGTCTTTGGGGGAGGTTAAAGTGTTGGCATATGTGAATGATATCTGTTTATTCATTAGGGATGTGTATTTCAGGAAAGCCACAGTAACTCTTGTGAATGACATTGCTAAATGGGTTCATAGATTAACATATAAAACAGTCAAGTTTTACCTATTGGAATTCATGAAGTTCTCCCCCCTGAAATTGGGGGTATTATGGTGTCATTAGACCAGATTAAAATTTTAGGTATATATTATGGTCTGACTTTGTTTAACTGGGAGAAGGCTTTGGAAGATGGGGCACTGAAAGTTGCCAAGTGGAAAAAACAGCAATTATCCAAAAAGAAAAGGATTCTTAGAATAAAAACATTTTTAATAGCCACATTTATATCAGGGCAATTTTTCCTCTACTTGAACAATTTGAAAACCAAATACTTGGTATATTCTTTGAGATGATATGGGGTAGTAGACCAAATCCCATTAAAAGAGTTATTCTGTATCTTCCCCTTTCTCAAGGAGGGTTGGATTTTGCTTATTTTTTCATACAAGTATCATTCCCTGGTTCTCTGCCCAACACTCTCTGTGGAAGGAATAGGCTACTAAATGGATGGAACCACTTCAACTAGAATGGTAACAACCAAAGCCCATTTTCAGGAAAAATGTATTCTTTCCAGCATGTTTAGAACCTTTTATCAAATTTACTAAAAAATGGAAACTTAAATGGGACACCATTCATACCCAGCATTGTGAAGCCTTCTAGAAATGCTTAGTTGTTACTAATGTTGAAATAATGGCAGGGGTCTCCCTACAACTTAAACAGGTTGGTTTGAGCTATTTAACTGATAAAAACATTTAAGCACAATAAGGGGATGTAGTCAGGTTATGTTGCCATGTTAAATTAAATGTGAAAGATAATATTAAACATAAAAATATCACAGGAAGATTTTGTCCACAAAGTTGTTGTGTAACTCGGTTTGAGACAATACAACATTTATACTTTGACTGTCCTTTTACACAAGTGTTTTGGACTCAGTTGGGTAGTTCCTCATCTGACCCTTTCTGGGCAAGCACTTCTTATGGCATTCTTATATACAGAGATTTAGAATCTATGCCCCCACCCCACCCCCAAATATGATCCCTCTGTGATATTACTGATTATTTTCTGTATTAAAATGTCAATATGGCAAGTCCATTGTAAATATGTCTTGCAACAACTATACTTGAATCAAATACTGATTTTGCATATAATTGAAACTGCCTTGAGAAAACAGTGTACTTTGGAATATACATGATTGTCTACAGCCCAGTGGGGTAGGAGATAGAAATACTTTCCTAGGGGAATTTTTGAGTTATGTCAGTGCCATAGAACTTGACGTAATTGTTTCCTGATTATGGTTATATTATTATTATTATTATCATTTGATTTGAACTAATAAACAATGCCCCTACTCTTCTTGAGACATGCCATGAGATCTGTAATGTTCACCTGAACAAGCAACAGAACAGGAGATGGGACCTCAATTTGACATCTCATCCAAAAGATGGCATCTCAGGAGTTTAGCACTCCCCTCATGCTGCACTACAGAGTCAGTATTGGGATTTTACCCCAGGTTCCTGTGTGGGGGCTATAACATACAACCTTTCTTAGAAGCATGAGGCAGCCACAGAAATACAGGGAGAGCAGTGAGGAGCTGAGGTACTGTGGGTCACCTTCGAAACAGATAAGGGGGCAACTATTCACATGGAAGTGATCTACAGACCTCCAGCACAGGGAGAAGAAACAGATAAGGACATGATTGAAGCCATTCAAAAGATGGCACACATGGGGGAGGTGTTGCTGGTGGGGGACTTCAATCTACTAGACATGGATTGGAGCCTACCAGTGCAGCAACAGTCAGAAGTAAGGACATCCTGGACTCCCTGCAAGGAGCATTTTTCGGGCAACTAGTTAAGAAGCCCATTCATGGGAAGGGGTGATACTGGACCTGGTACTGACAAATGGGAACAGTGTTGCTGATGTCATGGTGGGGGACAACCTGGGGCCCAGAGATCACCATACAGTGTGGTTCAATATAAAGACTGGGCCAGAACTAAGCTGCACTAAGACGAGGGTTCTGGACTTCAGGAGGGCCAATTTCAGGAAAATTGGAGAATGCCTCAGGGACACCTTGGCAGGGATAGAGGATCTAGGGGGAATTGAGGAACTATGGGCAAAAATAAAGGGGAGCATTGAAAACGCAACAAATCTCTGTGTCAGGCAGGTTAACAAGAGCAAGAGAAAAAAGTGACTGCTGTGGTTCTCTAAAGTAGTAGCAGAAAAAAGTAAGAGCGAAAAGACTAGCATTTAGAAAGTACAGAAAGACACAGAAGAAGGAGGATAGGGAAAACTACCTTGAGAAACAAAGGGAGGCAGGGAAGGCAGTTAGATGCATAAAGGCACAGAGGAGAACAGTGCCTAATCAATAAAAGAAGGGGATGACACTTTCTCTAGATATATAAACAAGAAGAGGAAGACCAAAGTGGGAATAGTGAGGATAAAATGGGAGGAAGGGGTTTGCAAGGGGGAGGAGGACCAAAAGAAGGCAGACATATTGAACAAATACTTTTCAATCAATCAGTTTTATTTTATACTGGAGGGTATGTGAGCAAAAATGCTTGTTTTCACAAATGTCCAGTTGTACATGAAATTACAAAGATAAAAGCCAGGGCTGGCCTCAATCATTCTGGGTCCCTGTGCAGGCCCCTGCCGGGGCCCCCAATCCATTCCCTGTGCCCAACCCACACACACACATCCAACATTTACACCTAACTAACCCTTCTGTCCTGTATTAATAAAGCAGTAGCAGGTCTAATAGTTTAACCAGCATCTTTTAATTTGTGCCATTGACTGAATTGCATTATTTGACTTCACCATTGGAAATAAATCTGACCGAGCCTGGAGCCAGAACTTAAGTAAGTATGGTACTACTGCCGTATTCATTTCTGTACGGACAAGGACATCATCACTGGACACTCACACCTCAGATACTCTGATTTGCAAACAAGTTAAACAATTTAACTTTTCTGGTGGTGTGAGAGAGAATAGAGAGGATTATCATAGGAGGCAGTATACTGCAGTGGTTTAAGGTTCTGAGCTGCAAACCTGGAGACCTCGGTTTGAATCCCACAGCCCCCATTTGCATATTGTGTGACCTTGAGCAAGTCACTTAACTTCCTTGTGCTTCCCAGATTGCACCTGTAAACAAGCTTTCAGCTTAGTGTGTCTCTCTTGGCAAAAAAATAAATAAAATCACGGGACACCTGTAAGGTTGCCACCTGTCAGGTTTTTTACCTGGTGATCAGGTTTTCAGGGTCCCTATCAGGAAATCCAATTTTGCTCTGTACTGGTCTGGTTTTTGAGCCACTGTGAGCAGGGATCAACCTTAAATTTTTGTTTTGCACTAGCCAGCAAGGGATGTTTATTCAAAATTGCACTAGCACACAGATGGTTGCACTACCCCTCAATTATAATGCTAAATTTTGATCACTTATACAGGAAACAGTGCAAGCCAAGAAATACTCTGATTGCACATTTATCCTGCTCCCACATTGCTTCCAGCTCCCCAGCAGAAAAAAAGACTGCAATGCCATCACACGCAATGAGCCCACCCCATTGTTTTGTACCACAGCCTCCTCTCTTCCTCTTCTCTTTCTGCACACACACCAAACCAGTGGATATCACAACAGCAAATGTTCAATCAAGCAATGCTAACTCTGCACACACACAATAGCTGACATCATCATGCACCTCACCACACTGTCACCACTACCCACAGGGCAATGAACAGAGTCAGGCAGAGAAAGACACTCTCAGTCCCCACCCTATAGTCAACTGGAGACCTGCACTTCTGGATGTTTTTGTACTGTCTCAAGTGAGCCAGGAGTACATCTAAGATTTCTTTGGGGTGGGGACTACACAAACTTAAGGGGCTTGGAAATAGAAAACTATGATATTTTTATTTTTAAAGGCATTGATTTTAATATGCTCTGCACCAACAATAACAAATTTTTCTTTAGCATTGTCCTTTCATCAGCACAGGGGAAACAGTACACAGGCATGATGCTATACTATCTCTATTTCTCGCCAAAGGTAGCCCCAGGACCATCTTGTAACCGCATGATCCTAACCCTACTGGGCGAACCCCTTGAAACTATGGATAACTTTAAATAACCTAGGGTTCTGGCTGGACAACAAGCTTAACTTTCTATGCCACCTGAATGAGGTCACCAAAAAATTAAGACAACTCTTAGGCATATTCTACCGCATTAAGCATCTTCTTACCAAAGAAGCCAAGAAGAGGCTAGTGCAATCCACATTCATGCCTCTGCTGGATTATGCTGACTTCCTCTACAATAATTGTCCATCCTCAGTGCTCAGTAAACTCAACACTCTTTACCTCAGGGCATTAAGGTTCATCCTTAATTTACCTTCTCGCACCCACCATTGCCTGCTATACCGAGAGCTGGGATGGTCCTCACTTCCTACAAGGAGGAAAAGAAATGCTCTCCTCTGGTTCTATAGAGCACTGTCTGATAAGCTTCCTGCATACATCTCGAGCTTTTTCGAGCATGCCAAGGGGTCATATGGCTTGAGACGCTTATCTATACTCTGCTTTCAGATACCTAGAGTAAAAACATCTCATGGCTCGGCTGCAATTAATTTCACCTTCCCTTCCCTATGGAATACCATGCAAAGTTCTCTAAAGATCTCAACCTTTCCCGGTCCATTCACCTTCAAAGCACTAATAACTGAGTATGTGAAAGAAACCTGCAACTGTTTTAGGTGACCATGCTCCACTAATCTCTGATGCTTCATGCGAGTACTTTGGCACTTAGTTACGCTTAGCCCCCTCCCCCCCCCGCTAGGGGGTACCTAGCACTTGCATCCTCTCTTCTCTCTCTCTCTACCCTCCTCCCTCCCAAGTTCTACAACTGAAAATACACTAGCCTACATATAGTAGTGTATGTACTGCCCTTCATAAACCAGTGAGTGCCCAGGATCTAACCTTTCACCTTTTCTGCTTCCTTTTCTAGTATTTACTTAGCTGCATTTAACTTGCAGTCCCAGAATTTTCCAGTCTGATCTATCTTACACATGTACAATGAGCTTTGTGTCTGTTTAGCTGCTTGTAACATTGTTACCTAGTATTTTATGGCCTGATTGATCTCTCACATGTATTTTATGGGTTTTTGTCTACCCATGCCTGTAACTTGCTTGATGTCCAGGACCACCTTGAAAATGAGCTTGCTCAATGGTGTCTACACCTGATTAAATAAAGTTTGATTGATTGATTGATTGATATAGCAGTGGCTCTCAAATGGTGAGGCCAGTCTCACAAGGAAGGCCCCAAACTGTTCCAGGGGAGAACCAGTCAAGTCTGAGAATGTACAATATTTACATTTTAAGTTTTGGTTGTTTTGTGTGAAAGGATAAAACAAATTAAATATGGATAATTGCAGGTGAATTTCTTTACTTATGCACAAATGTTTGACCAGGAAGTCCCCATTGAGTCAAAGCTTGTTTATAGGTGTGCATATGTAAATTAATGCCTGGGGAAGGCATGCTGAGTCAAGACTCATTTCTACAATAGGTATTTATATGCAAATGAGTAACTTGCAAAGGCACACTGAGTCAAGGCTCATTTCTATAGTAGGTATTTATATGTAAATTAGTGACTGGGAAATGCACAGAAATCTGATGCATGTTTTTAGGTGTGACCTGAAGTAAGGGTACAGGAAGTTGCTTAACAACAGGGTAAGAATAGGAGAGATGAAGTGGCTAGGTTTGGCTGTTCCAGATAGAGAGGAAACAGAGTAACAAGGGCCCAAGAGTCAGAACAAAGGAGTGACAAGTATAACCTGCTGTGCCAGGTCAGGGTGGAGAGCAATAAGTTGAATAAAAAGAGAATATACTCAGTCAACTTTATTAGTTTCACTTTATTCCTGGTGTACTGTGCAAAGTAGGAGTTATATTTTCCTGTGGGGAGGCCCAAGAATTTTTTCCAAATTTGAGGGAGGCTCGAAATCTTTTTCATGGCTTGGGGGAGGCTCACTATCAAAAAGTGTGAGAACTAATGAGGATGATCTATGTACCCCAGGAATGCCTATTTTAAGCTTTCAAATTATGTATTTTATTAAAGTTTATATTTGTACCATACATGATCCAAAGTTTTGTTTTAGGATGAAAGGACATGCTGGGTGGGATAAGGGTGTGATTATATGGATAGTGATAGCTGGCAGGTTCATTTAGAAGAGCTGGGGACCCCTGACACTTGCCAGTAATGGCAGCTATGGATCTGTGGCTGGTCATTTCAGAGTCTGGTCTGCAGTGGTGTCCAGGGAAAGAACAGAGTTAAGAGATTTAGAAGGGAGAGGGAAGTTATGGTGAGCCTGGGATAAAACCTACCACCTGCAGGGCCAACCCTGTATACCTCTTTGCATTGTGTCACCGAAATATTGGATACAGACACTCAAAATGTAGGGAAATGAGAGGCACAGGTCTTAATAATATAGGACAAATTTTTTAGGCAGAGACACATTCAGAAAACTGGAAGCTAGTGACTAAACAGCACTCTACCCTTGATCACACCCTGGACACTAGATGAATGTCCTAACAGTGGAGTGATAATGACTTACAACAAGTTTTTTGTGGGATCCATCTCTTGAACTGCCAGATAATTGCAGCTCTTAATGAGCTGTTAACCACACCAGGCCATCTGGAACATTGAGTGAGATTAGCATGAGGACTAGAGCCTGCTAACATAGACTTTTTTAACTTCATTGACAGCCATGAAAAACCTGTGCTAGTCAAGACGCACAACACAAGTAAAGAGTTAGCTGCATTAGCCCTGGACAATTTGTACTACTGTTTGGGCTAGTAAAACAATGTTAAAATCAACCCCTGATTTTGAGTGCTCACATACTTTTGAAACAGATTTTGTCATATCATTCATTGTTTCAGCTACACGTCCAGGTTACAAAGAAGTTCTCTTGTCAATATAGCCCTTTATTTGTGAAAGCAGTCAACCTGGGAGGTGTAAAGTATGGCCATTAACACCATTAGCACTTGCTTAACCTAATCTTTTCCACTGCAGCAAAGCTGCCCCTACCTTTTGTAACAGTAGCAGAGCCAGTTGTCTTCCACTTTGATTTGCTGGTAAACATTTTCATCTATAACAAAATGTTGGCATTTTTAAATGTTCTAAATTATTTTTGCTTCCTCAAGAAAAAAGTATGGGCCCCCAAGGTGCAGGGGCACAGTTTGCACCTAGCTAAGGCCGACTCTGATAAAAGAGAAACAACTTACAGTATACAGTTACAGACATACATAAAGGCAAGGTAATGTGTTATACACAGAAACTTAATAAAAGGCATGAGGGAATGAAAGTGCAAGGTAAAATAATAATTTACAAAACATAATTTACAAAAACATTTTGAGTCATTTGCATGCACAGGATAACCAAAAGAGATAAAGAGTGAGGGAAACAGAAGGGGATGTACTTTTACTTCAGCACTACTTCTGTTCAGTATGTACAGAAGAAGGGGTAGGTAATGGGCTAAAGATAAGGGACAAGGGCATAAATCGAAGGGAGGTAGACACCAGTCCTTTACAGAGGAGAAAGTCCTCAAGGTACTAGCACAATTAAAAGTAGACAAGGCAATGGGACCTGATGGGGTGTACCCCAGGACAATGAAGGAGCTCAAAGCAATGCTGGCTGCACCTCTGATAACTCTGTTCAACTTATCATTAGAAACAGGGGAGATTCCAAGGGACTGGAGGAGGGCAGATGTGGTCCCCTTCACAAAAATGGGAACAGGGAGAAGACAGGAAATTACAGCTCTGTCAGCCTGACTTCGGTAGTACTGGAAACACTACCGAAGGAAATGATAGTAGAATACCTTGTAACCAATGGATTATGATTACAGCATCCAAAGCAACATGGTTTCACAGAGGGGAGGTCTTGCCAGACAAACCTGGTCAAGTTCTTCAACTTGGTGAATAGGGTAGTGGATTAGGGAGGAGTGGTAGATGTGGCCTTCCTGGATTTCAGTAAGGCCTTCAACACCATTCCACATTGAACAAACTGGGCTGTCTGGGAGTGGGACAAAAAGTTCTAAACTGGGTAAGAAGCCGGTTAAGCTACATGAGTCCTAATGTGGGCATGCCCGGCTCTACAGCCCTTCTTTAACTCTCTACAACTGGAACTGGAGGAACTTTATTATGAACCAATCAAACCAATCAACCTCACTGCTGAGAGATTTCTGCTGCTAAGGTTCACAAAGGGATTCCATAGACCACTCTGAAGGTATTTATTGAGTATATTACTAACAGCAGCCAAAAAAATGCTCACTAAGATCTGGCGCACACCCTTGGTACCCACTTTGGAATCCTGGAGAAGTGTAGTCAACCAGATTTATAAGATGGAAAGAGTTACCCAATCACTAAATGATAAAAGCGACCTATGCACTTTCAGATGGAATCCCTGGATTCGGTATGTAATGACTAAAGATCCCGATTTTGTTCCCTAGCAAGGTCTCACTAGGTTCAGTGGAGTCCTGGGGGGTTATTTTCCCCCTTCCAAGCATTATAATCCCTCTTAATCAACACCCAAGCAATGGCTGGCCCTTGCTGCCACTGCATAATTCTAGTTTAGGATTGTCCTCCCTCCCTGGGATGTGAAGGGATGAGCCAATGAGAAGTCCTAAATGCATGCTTCAATGTACAGTAGCAGCACTTGAATACTGTCTTAGAGTGATTACCTTAAATTATTATCCCTAGGTCTCATCTGCTCGTGAATATAACAGACAGAAATATAACACCTTGGAAATGATGTTTTTATTGCCTTGTATCCACTATGAAGTGTACACGTCCTACATAATATTTTAACCCCTATGGAGTATTGAATTTTATTTCTTTTGCTCGCATGTAAACCTCTGTATTGATGATGTATGACCAGTAAAAATTATTCTTCTTTCCAATAAAAACTATATTTCCAAAAAAATTAAAAGCTACAGGAGTCAGAGTGTGGTGGTAAATGGTGTCCACTTTGGAGAAGGCAAGGTGACCAGCAGGGTGCCTCAGGGCTGAGTACTAGGCTCTGTCCTCTTCAATGTCTTTATTAGCAACATTACAGAAGGGCTAGAAGGGAAAGTATGCCTCTTCATGGATGACACAAAAATCTGCAACAGACTAGACATACCGGAGGGGGGGGGATAAGGGATGATTTGAAAAAGTTGCAAACATGGTCAGGGGTTTGGCAGCTGGGTTTCAATGGCACTTGGAACATAGAAACCCGCAGGCTACATACCAATTGGGAGGGGAAGTACTGGCAACCACCAAACAGGAAAGGGACCTGGGAGTAATCATTTCTAATGACCTGAAGGTAGCCAAGAAGTGTGATAAGACAGTGGGGAAGGCTTGCAAGATGCTCGGGTGCATAGGGAGGGGTATCACCAGCAGAAAGAAGGAGGTAATATTACACTTGTACAGATCACTGATAAGACCCCACCTCGAGTACTGTGTCCCATTATAGAGGCCCCACCTCTTTAAGGACACTGATAAAGTGGAGGCGGTACAAAAGAGGGCTTCCAAAATGGTGCAAGGCCTGCATCAAAAGCCCTACAAGAAGAGGTTCAAGGAACTGAATATGCATTCTCTGGAGGAGGAGAAGAGGGAAAGTGGGGTTATGATAGAAATATTCAAATATCTAACAGGTATTAATAATGTACAGGAAGGTAGCCTTTTCCACAGAACAAGAGGCTCAAGGATAAGCGGTCATACTATGAAGTTGTAGGGGGAGGCTCAGAGGAAATGTAAGGAAATACTTCTTCATGGAGAGGGTGGTGGACACCTGGAACAGACTTCCAGTGGAAGTGGTGGGTGCCAAAATGGTGACAGGATTCAAGCATGCTTGGGACAGATACAAGGGGACCTTGGTAGTAAGGCAAGGGAAGGAGACTACCGGAGACCGTGTAGGGTCTGCAGCGGCACAGTAAACAGGTAAAATTGGCCAGACTAGATGGGCCAAGAGGTCCTTATCTTCCAACAACTTCTATGTTTCTATGTTTCCTATCATCTGATCTTAGAGGCAAGTGTGCAACCTGATGATTCACTGACATGCTTATTAATAATTTCACAGATTTTTTTTTCATTAAAAACAGTAAGCTGCATCATTTGTTGTTCTTAAACATTTGGGACCAACCAATAATGCTGACACGCTCAATAAAGGTGTTTTCATTCAAATTCCTGTACTTTCTGCTTCCCCATGGTAGCATCCTAAGAGTTGTTTCTTTTTTCTTTTTCCTAATTACAGTACATTGATTGAACAGTGGTCTGGTATATTATCTGCCAAAAAACCCTTTTCTGTCACATAATCTGTTCTGTTTATTAGGGTCCAATCTAAGTACCACCATCTGTTTTATAATTTGGTTTTGTGTTTTATCATTTAATTCAGAATGTGAGTAGAGAGTAAATTTGTGATCTTAGCCAGGAAACTACAGACCTGTCAGTTTGACCTCTGTGGTACGGAAAGTGATGGAATCACTTCTGAAGGAAAGAATTGTTGAGTACCTAGAGGCCAGTGGGGCACAGGATCCAAGGCAGCATGGGTTCACAGCAGGAAGGTCATGTCAGATGAATCTAATTGATTTCTTTGACTGGGTGACCAAAGTAGTAGACCAGGGAGGGGCTGTGGACATGGCCTACCTAGACTTTAGCAAGGCATTTGACACAGTCCCACACAAAAAGATTAGTAGTCAAATTAACCAGCCTTGGAGTGGGTCCCAGGGTGGTAGCCTGGGTAAAACATTGGCTGAACAACAGGCCACAGAAGGCAATTGTAAATGGAGTCCACTCTGAAGAAAGAGGGGTTACTAGTGGGGTACCACAGGGTTCAGTACTGGGTCCAGTCCTTTTTAATGTCTTTATAAGTGACATTACAGAGGGACTGGAAAGAAAAGTATGCCTCTTTGCAGATGACACAAAGATCTGCAACAGGTTTGATACACGAGGAGGTGTGGAAAGGATGAGAAGGGACTTGGTAAGGTTGGAGGAATGGTCAGAAATATGGCAGTTTGGATTCAATGCAAAGAGAAGTGCAAAGTAATGCACCTGGGAAACAAAAACCCAGGGGAAGATTACACAATGGGGGGGAGTAGTAACAACAACAAAAATGTAAAGGGACCTGGGGGTAATCATATCAGATGACCTTAAGTTTGGCAAGCAATGTGAGAAGGCAGTAGGGAGGGCTGGGGGAATACTGGGATGTATAGGAAGAGGCATCACCAGCAGAAAACAGGAAGTTGTTATCCCCCTGTAAAGAACGGTTGGTGAGACCCCATCTGGAATACTGCGTCCAGTTCTGGAGACCCCTTCTCCGCAAGGACATAGACAGGGTGGAAGAAGTTCAGAGGAGGGTAACTAAAATGGTGCAGGGTCTGCAAGAGAAGCCATACGAGGAGAGGCTAAAGGAGCTTAATATGTATACCCTCGAGAAAGGAGGGAGAGGGGGGACATGATAGAAATGTTTAAGTACCTCAGTGGAATCAACAAAGTCCAAGAGGGTAGCATCTTTCAGAAAAAGAGATGTGCAAGAACAAGGGGACACAATTTGAAGATAAAAGGGGGACGGCTCAGGGGCAATATGAGAAAGCATTTTTCACATACAGGGTGGTGAACGCATGGAACAGCCTTCCTGAGGAGGTTGTAGGGTCTAAAACTGTGGGAAAATTCAAGAATGTATGGGACAGACATAAGGCAATTTTTGTGGGGGGTAGGAAGAAATAGGCTGTTGGTTAAATAGGATCTGCAGCTTATCCTCTAGGTAGGGAAATGGGCAGACTAGGTGGGCCAAGTGGTCCTTATCTTCCGTCAAAGTCTATGTTTCTATGTTAGCCCTTTTAAAGAGTCCAGTCTTTATTGAAATCACCCAAAACTACATGTTCTTTTTCCCCGACTCACTGTCATTATTTTATCTAGGAACTGACTATCACTGTGTGCTGATTTAGGGGGACAATATACACATGATGCAGTCAGAAATGATTACCCCCAGGTAAAAAAACACATTTTAGCCAGGATTTGAAAAATGGGTAGCAGCCATGTGGAGTACTTCAACATCAGCGCTGTCAGGTGGGCGAAGTCACAAGGCTGTATGCCGAAACAGCAAACACTCTGAAAGCCTGCCCGACAGTGTAAGAGCAACTTTAACCACAGCCCCACTAAGGACGATGAACAGTACAGCTACAGTCATGCAGGCAAATGCCTGGAGGATGGGGCCCCGACAAGTGAGGGCGACAGGCTGCATGCACCACAAAGGCACCCACAGCCACACAGACAAGGTACAATGGGGTGTGGGGAGCGGGGTGGTGGAGCACAGGTTGGGGGGACTAGACCGCCGGGCAATGGCATTATGCCATATAGGGTTGGCAAGGGGGGGGATAGTGCTGTCTGCTTGTGTGGCTGTGCATTTGGGGGGGTGTACTGTCCACAGGGGCATCAGTGCATTTGTGTTGTGGCCACTGTCGAGGCGGGGACTGGGGGTTCTCCATTTCCATAGTGGCAGCTGCAGCATCACCCATTCCTGTCCCCACTATTGTCTGCACAATCATGGTCCAGGTTTCGGCCATTCACCTCGGTCACCACTGCTCACTGACATTGCCAATGCCCAGTCACCCAGGGCTCGGTCCCACTTACCCAGTCGGCCAGGGCTCAGTCAGCCATGCCCTGTCACCCAGGGCTCTGTTGCCCATTCCCAGCTGCCCAGGTCTCCTCTGCCTGCTGCCAGTGCTCTCACCACTGATCGCTCTTCTTCCACGTCACTCTTGTGGTGCTCTCCCTTGTGCAGTCACCCATTGTGGACTCGCCCTTATCACATAAAGCCAAAAAATTACAGCTGTCATATTCATGCGGTACTGTGAAGAAATGGATGAAAGTTTGCAGTCAAAATATTGAAAATAACCAAAGTTACGAGCCTGCATTCGTAAATTTCAATGTAGGCTCATAACTTTGTTGTTTCTAATATTTTTGCCCCAAATTTCAACATAGCCTTCTTATGACCTCACCTCATGAACATGTGCACAGAAAACTTTCAACTCCTGCCTAAAAGGTGATTTTGTGTAGGGACTGTGAAATCATCTTTCGGGACGCAAAAACACATTTTAGCCAGGATTTGAAAAATGATAGCTGTCACTTGACTATCACTGTGTGCTGATTTAGCAGGAATATATACACATGATGCCATCAGAAATGATTATCCCCAGGTAAGAAAACACATTTTAGCCAGGATTTGAAAAATGACAGCTGTCACATTCAAGAGGTGCTGTGAAGAAATGGCTATGTTGAAAATTTGGGGTCAAAATATCGAAGATTGCCTAAGTAATGAGGCTGCATTTGCAGATTTCAACATAGGCTCATAACGTTTTTGTTTTTTTAATCTCTCTCTCTCTCTCTCTCTCCCTCCCTCTCTCTCTCTCTCTCTCTGTGTGTCTCTCTCTCTCCCCCCCTTGGAATTATTTTGATCATACAGTGCTGGTTTATGGAGGTGCCTCAGTCCACACTGGATTGTCAGTGTCAGTGGCTCAGTAGGTAGCATACTCGCCTTTGAGGCCGGGAGATCAGAGGGCTGTGGGTTCAGTTCCCACATCTGGCACTTTGGTTAATATCCCAATACTGACACTGTAGTGCAGCATGAGAAGGGTGCTGCACTTCTGAGGTGCCGTCTTTTGGACTAGACATTAAACCAAGGTCCCATCTGCCTGGATAGGTAGTAGTCCAGGTGGATGTTAAAGATCCCACGGCACTTATCGAAAAAGAGTAGGGGTATTTTTATTTAAAAACAAAACATATGTACAAACTTTTTCAGAAACAAAACAAAAATACAGCAATAATACAAATGTCAAAACCAGAAAAACATCAAATATGTGAAAAAATACAATAAAGAAAACATCTCATAAGCAAATAACACAGTGAATCAAAAGAAATTCCAATATAGTTCCCATATGCCTATCTTAAAGATTTCCTTTCTTTCTCTTTGAAGTAATCAAGGTAATTCAATATTTTTGTAAATAATTCGTCAGGGTGAGGTAACGTTGCTGAAATAAAACCAACATCTAATCTGCCACACCAGTACAATATTACAACTACCACTATGTTCAAAGTACTAGGATTGCAAGATGCCCAAGTATCTGGAAAAGACCAAAGAAAGAGCTTTCTGATCCCAGTGGCACCATACCTTGTTCCAAAAATGTACCGCCATAAAACCAGAAACGAAGAATAAATGGGCAAGAAAATATAAATGAGACATTGTCTCTACTGTATCTGGACAAGAATCACGGAAACAATATCTGTCAGCTATTTGCTTGTGTTTCAAGTTACCATACATTAATTCTACGTGGACTCCTAACCAACTAATATCCCACATTGTGATAGGGATCCGTGGATCAATTAAGCGATTACCAATTTGTGTCCATTCTGGTAATGTAAAGTCTGGAAAAATGTCTTCGGTAAAGTGAGATGTAATGATATGTGTATATAACTGTTTTCTAGTGAGGGTTTTGATCATCTGTACTGTTATATGCCATGTCTTTAACATATCAACGTTATCATCAATCTGGAGATAAAACATAATGTCTTTTGTTTTTATGTAGAAAATACCTACAGTCCATTCCTGAAAAATTTCAGTGAGGGACATATGCACAAAGGGATCCAAAGTTTTAGAGATTTAGTAACCAAAGGTTTCAAATTGGTAAAAAAAAATAGAAAAAAGAATACTATCGGTGAATCATAGTCACACCTCCCTGACTGATAGGACTGTAATAAAACATTACGTTTAATGGGATTTAAACGACTACCCCAAAACAAGAAAAGAAAAGACTAAGGAGGGCGAAAAAACATTTGGGCAACAGAAAAACATGTGCTACATGTAAAAATGGGTAGTAAACAGGTCTTAATCAAAAAATATGTTTCTTTTGCCTAGATACCATTTATTCCATTTACATATCCTTTCCCTGCCTTTGTTTATACACAGCTCCAATTATATTCGACCATATCTGGAATACCAAAATTAAGTCCTAATAATTTATGTGGAGTATCCACTAGTTGAATACCAGCAATCGAGCCTACAGTTGTGATAGACACAGTGAGATTAAAGCATACACTTTTGTAAATTTAACGAGAGCCAATAACTGATAAAAAAATGGGTAATACTGTACATAGTAAGTGCCCTATCAGGACCGTAGGGACAAGAACACATAAGTCATCTGCATAACAGATTACTTTTGGAATAGTTTTATCATGAAGGCCTAGAAGTCTTGGGGATTTAGAAAGAAGTTGAATTATAGGGTCTAGAGCGATAACAAATAATAAAGGGCTTAAAGGGCAACCTTGCCGCACCCCCCTGCAGATGTAGCAAGGGGAACCAATTCTACCATTAACATATGGTCTTACATAAGCTAGGGAATAGCTAAACGAAGCCAATTAATAAAAGGACTTGGAAACCCATAAGCATTAAGTGTTAACCAAATAAATTCTTGAGAAATACGGTCAAAAGCTTTGGAGAGGTCAAAATTAAATAAATAACCGTTAAGGGCACCTTGTTGACCTTGGGAAAATAATTCCCTAAGTAAAAGCAAAGCATCATGAATAGATCTGCCAGTGACTGAACAATATTGGGATGGGGAGAGTACTGACGGTAAAAGTTTAGACAGTCGATTCCCTAACAATTTAGAAAAAATCTTATAATCAGTATTAAGTAATGTGATCGGTCTCCAATTTGTCAGGTCACATCTATCACCTTTTTTATAGAGAAATAGCATTAACCACTCATACATCTGGTTAGTCAGTCGGTCTTCCTGCAGAAAGGCATTAAAAATAGCTAGTAACTGACTTGGCATATATTGCCATAAAGATTTATAAATTTCCGCTGAAAGACCATCTGACCCAGGAGCTACCTATCTTTAAAACTAAAATAACCTGTCTCACTTCCTCAGAGGTAAAAGGTGCCAGAGTTCAGACTTCTGTGATGTTGTTATAGTCGGTACATCTAACGCTCTGTAACAGAAGTTCCATATCAGGTGATTCAACAACAGGGTCTCAAAAGTTGTTTTGATAAAAAATGTTACATATGTCATGAGATTGTTTTGTCCAGTAAGTACGGTGTTGATCATCACATAATTGGTGTATTTGTTTACTATGAAATTTGTCAGTAGCTAGTTCAAAGGGGTTAAATTGATACTGTGTCCCAGTAGTACGATATTTTGTTCAAAGAGAATAGTTTTTGTCTGTCATATTGTTCTTTAGCCAGAGCAATTTTAACTTCATAATCTGGGCTGAACAATCAACATTATATATATGGATTTAGAAAACAATTCCAACAGTTCAGCCTTTAAAAAACTTGCAGTACGGTGTCGTGTGTCAGCTAGAAACCTAGCATAGTATTTAAAGTAAGAAATCACATAGTTTTTAGTGTCAGTCCACCAGTCTATTATAGAATCGTAAGAATCTCACAGAGATACGGTCTGTAATTAGGTTCTGAAACCCTTTAAGAAACTCAGGAAGAGATAGCAAGGACGAGTTTACTCTCCAA
The DNA here is from genome assembly GCA_016271365.2 of Neoceratodus forsteri. Taxonomy (NCBI): domain Eukaryota; kingdom Metazoa; phylum Chordata; order Ceratodontiformes; family Ceratodontidae; genus Neoceratodus; species Neoceratodus forsteri. Next base: position 1,405,767,745 of record CM028130.1, on the reverse strand, counting down.
GTCCCCGGACCCTGTGCTATAGTCTCTCCTAACGGTATTCAGTAGACCTATTAAATGGTGGTCCGAGGGTAGCCATAGGTGTAGTAATACCAGTCGCAACCTTAACAGTCTGAGAACAAAACCAAAGTCTATTCTGGAGGTCAATTTTCCTTTTGAAAAGGTAGGTAACCGGATTGGGCCAATATATCAAGTAGATGTGTCTCTTTAATAATGGTATTTAAAACAGACGTATCACAATAGGTTTTTCTTATTAGGGGATGTCCAAGCTGGTATTAAAATCACCACCCATAAAATAGTTCGTTAGTAAATAAAAATGGTTTGATCAAACGGAAAAGCTGAACTCTGGTAGCTTTTTGTTGTGGTGCATAGATATTAATAAGTCGATATGGGAATCATACCATAATAGATCCAAAATTAATACTCTTCCGGAACTAAATCTACCATTTTTGCAAAGGAAAATTGAAGAATGAAAACAAAGCCCACACCAGAACATAAATCCTGCCCTACAGACCAATAAGAGGGCCCTAAACCCCAGTTCCGTGAGGCAGTTGTGACTTCCTCCGCTGTATACAACCTAATGTCTTGCAGCAAGTAAATATCATAATTTAAACTTTGTAATGCTGAAAAGGTTGCAGTGCGCTTATATGGAGACCGAATACTATTAACATTAAGACTGGCTAGTCGAAAAAAAGACATAAGCAAAGGGAAAAAGGTAAACCACAGATAGCAATAACACTTCATTTCTTTTTCCGTGTTCTGACTGACTTTTTCCGTACAGGAATCCCAGAAGTAGTAGTTAATGGCACTGAGGCAGCCGTGGAAGGTTGGGAAAGAGAAGAGTCATCTAAGTCCTCTTCTTCCATAGCATCGCCCCAACTTTGTAACGGGTCATAGGGATTTGAGACTGGGATGGGAGGCATAGTTATTGGGTCTACCTGTTTGGTAGAGCGAAGACAGCGAGTTGTCGGCGGGGGAGGGGTTGAATGATCCCCGAGCCTTACATCTTCACTAACTGGAAGAGAAGTAGGTGGGTCCACAATCGGGGCTGGAACAACAGAAGTGGTGGGCAGCGTACTGCACACCTAAATCTCCATAGATTCGGGGTTAGTCAACCATATCTGGTAAACTCTCAGAAGGAGGAGAAACCTTCACAGACTGAGGTACTGTAGTGGAGAGGCCTATAACTGTGTTCCCCATAGTGTGCACAGAGCTTCGAGGGGGGGGGGTGTTGTGCAGTAGCCGATGATTTGGCTATATATGAATCATGCTCCATGTAATCCATAGTATTATGGGCTGCCCATGGACAAGTTTTGAAAATGTGGGAAGAATCACCACATAAGTTACAAGTAGGTGGTACCGTGCAAGATAGCACTGAATGACCTAGCAGACCACAAGAAGCACATTTCAACTGTTCACAGTCGGAACTTAAATGGGATAACGAACCGCATCTGTAACAAGAACGTGGCTGACCAGGATAAAACAATACACCTCGGTCCCTGCCTAGATAGAAACAATTAGGGAGGTGTTGTACCCTGCTTCAGTGATTTTAAGTTGTACAGTAAACTTCCCCTCCTGTCCAAAACCCATTGTCATCTATGACTGCATGGAACACCAGTTACTGTACAGCGTTGCTCTAACCAATATACAATATCTAGTACATTAACTCCTTCATTTCAAAAGAGAACAGTTACAACTTTAGCCATTGGTCTGGTAAGAGGAATAACAATAAAATGTTTCCAAACTGAGTCCATCCGGGCAGTATAATAAGCTGCCCAAAATGTATCTAATAATGCAGCAGTTCTGAATGAGATATCAAAGTTACGATCTCCTGAGGTATGAATAAAGGCATAAACATCAGCAGGGCGAATCCCTAGAGAGTCAATTAGTAGAGATTTGCCCACATAATGACAGTCAGGGGGAAGTTCTAAGCCTCCTTTATAGTGAATTCGGGCAACAAAACGTTTTCTGGCTGGTATGTCCTTATTTTTAAAGAGGGAGGCATAACTTACTGGTTTAAAGGCTGGTTTGTTGGGGAGGTGAGTCAGGAGGAACAGTACCTTTAACAGCTGTAGAGTCCCGATCGATACACCGGTCTTGTGGCATAGGGTCCGATGCTGTAGTGTCCAGAATCTCTGTGTCCGTGTTGTCTGGCGTTTTGATTCTTCCATCGACGTTCTCTGTGGTGCAAAGGTCCATTTTCATCTGGGAAACATCGGGGCTCCTGGATTCAGCCGAGGAAGGCGGAAGTGACACGGTGTTCCGGTCCGTCACCAAAATTGGTCCCTCCATCAACAGCGTACCCGAAAAACAGTCCTCCTGGTTCGAAGAAGCTGTCCCTGGCAACGGGATCGACGGATCTGGTATCCATGCCTCGGGGGTCTGTATCCAACCTGCCTCCTGCAGTGCTCTTTCAGGGGACCAAGCAGCAAAACGGGCTGAAAAGGGGAAAGAATCCCCATCCATTTCTTGAACACCAGCAATATCACCTTGCAGGTCAGCAGTGCTTGTCTTAACACTTTTTTTTGCCATATTAGAGCAAACTGTCTGTCCCAGTTCTAAACGCTTCCGTTTCTTATCCTCCTCAGCAGCTATATTCATTAAGGCATTGGTTTCACCTATATCAGTGAATAAGTCAGACTGGGGTAACTCTACATTTACCACTGCAGAATCATATTGTAACTCCTTTGCTGAAGAAAAAGCAACCTCCTCAAGTGTTGCATTGGGTATCTGAGGACCATCGTCTACCACCTCCACTCCTGCCAGTGACTGAGACATTCTGAACCGAGTCCAGATGTCTCATGGGAAGGGTTCCCCACCCCTCAGAGTAGGGGAATTTCCCCGGTGTCCTGGCCAAATTTCCCTCATTCACTAAAAATACCACTAACAGCTTAATCTGGTTCAAGGTCAGTTGGCATTCATCTGTATCCCCCTCCCCCGGGTTGTGCCTGAAAATAGGCAGAATTTGTATAGTGCACTTACCCAGCCAACAAAAACTAAATAAATAAATAAAATATCAAAGGCAACTAGCTGGCTGGCAAGCCACATAATTTACTACCATTTAGACACTTTTCAAAACGGTGTTGAGTATTCCAGCTGTAGCTCTGTACTGTGAAAATCTTATTTTCTCAAACTTGTGATAAATTCTGTAGTTTAACTTGGGCTAGATAGGGCTTTACAAACTTCCTTTTGTGACTGAGTGAAACAGACTGGAGCAGAGTAAAAGAGGGGAGGGAGGAAATGTGATAATGAGCTTCTTTCTGGAAGTGTTAGATAGTAGAAGGGTTAAGGCTCTGGATGTTTAATATTCCTTAGCAGGCAGATCAACTTGCTGGGCAGTGTGGATCAAAAGGAAGAGCCGACCCATGATTGAATCGGCTTTTCCTTTTGAAGTACACAACTGTTTCCTGCCAGCAAGCCGAAACTCTGTCATGATTAGTCTAGCTGATGATTGGTGTGGCAGTGACGTGCCCCTACCCGACCACTCTGCATTGGACTGACAGTGTCACACCCCTCAAAAGGTATTGTGATATCAAGATGTTCACTTGTGCATACACGCAGGGTGAACATAACAAAAGAAGGTCTTATCTCTCCTCTTTGGGCCTTTTGCAAGTCTGTCTCCCTTGTCAGCATTGTCTTTCCTCGCTGTTCTGTTGGCCTCTTCATCCTGCTGTAAACACCACCCTGTCTCCCTCTGCTTGATTTGTTCCGTGTGTTTCTTAAATGCCCAATGCGTAGCCCTAATGGCTTCCCCTACTTCCCTTTTGAACCATATGGGTTTGTACCCCCTCTTCTTCTTCTTGCTGATTATCCTTACACAGAGATATGTGACCTCTGTTATTCTTTTTTCTTTTTAAATCAAATTCCATTTAATTTCCACCTCCTCTGTCACTGTTACCAATCCAGTATCTCATGTAACAGCTCCCTCATTCTTCCAAAATCAGCCCTCCTACTGTATAGCCAAAAACTTTAGTCTGGGGTGACTTATCTCTGCCTCAAGAATGACACTGAACCAAACTGTCAGATAGTCACTGGTTCCCCCACATGTACCCTATTGATAATGTACTAAGTTTAGAATAGCTGCCTGCTAGGAGCTTCCTCTACTGTCTGTACTAGGATAGGGGGGCCTACAGTTGATGATGCATGTTAATCAAATATGGCAGAAGTGGAAATATTTACTGTAAATATATTTCTGCTATATTCATGGACCACTATCCACCTGCAAATTAAAAAAAAATTACACTGAATATTTTCCCAGCCCTGTGATACTGTAATGCAGCACATTTCCCCAATATACTCAAGCAGACTAGAGCAGCAACTAACAGATTCACCTTGAAGTGTATTAGGAGATGAGGTTCACCCACAGTGCCCCACTCACAGAGGCTCCATCAATATTTTACAATTTGGTTAACCACTATTTTAATTTATATTTTATTCATTTTTTAGATGAACAAATAGTAATATAGCAATGCATTTACAGGGACTAGGAGTGTGTCACCATTAGAAAATACAGTAGTTAACCCCTCATGTTAGTATACAAGAATAAAACCCTCGGTAAATTCTGATAACTTCAGTTGGAGTACAAGCAGATGTCCATATATCTCTGAAGATAGTCCATATTTTAGGTTGCTAGCCATGCCAGACCTGTGGGATGGAAATTACTGTAAAGTAGAAATACACAGGTATTCAAACTTGGCTTCCTAGAGCCATTATTCCCACATAGTAGCCATTGCAATATAGGGAAACGATGTCCACTAAAAAAAATTCTTCAGGACTACCTGCATAAATGTTCTTAAACAGTTCACAATAAATAAGTATTATAATGACAACTTGCAAAAATATGGGTAATATCAAGTTGAATCAAAGAAAGGGAGTACCAACATTCAGTACAGTATGTGAATGAATAGATTGGGTTATTCTTTACTCATGGATGGCAGATAAGCAACTCTTAGGCACCAGGATTATAGTACATAAAGTTCAGCATCCGAACAGTGTAACAGACTAACAGTTCTGGCACACTGAAAACCAAGCTAAAGGGATTATGGCATGGTGTTGATGGCACCATGTTACAAATCATAGCCCTGCCATCTATTAACAAATGAAATGCTCTAATCCAACAATAACTCCCATTAACAGTGTAAACGGAGCGAAGAATAGGGCAGGCAGAATCAAACATTTATATCAACGTGTCCCCATCAAACAAAGTAAACACTGCCCATAAGCCCACCTCCCAGATTCAAAAGCAGATGCAGATAAACATTGTAACTATTCAAAAAAAAAAAAGTAACTTGCTGAGCATAGCTGTTTCACACTCCAACATCCAAATCCTCTTCTTATACTGGGTTCACTTCCTTGCCCTTCTGGAACTCCTCCACAATCTTGTCCACTCTTTTGTAGCCTTCCATTGGATCTGAAAATTGGAAGTGTGACCACTATATGTGATCCTGAGTCATGCGGGGGCCAGGAGTGTGTGTATTACACCCAGACCTGCTGCTGACATAAGGGATTGAAATGCTTTCACTAAATTCTGGTTGTGTACAACCAGGCAGGAAATATTTTTATCTCCTGGTCCACCATGCACGCTGTAAGGTAAGTCCAAGCCCAGAGCAGGAGCTGGTCTCGCACCTTGAGACCTGCTGATACTAAAAGAGTTGTGCAGGGTAAGTCTCTGTTGCTCTGTGCCCTTAAGAAATTAACCGTTTTTTAAAGAGGTTGGGTTCAAAATGAAGTTCTTCTGGGATAACCTCTGCTATCCAGGCCCTTATTAAACGTTGGAAGGTCTTCCTCTTCTGCACCTTCTGGAAGGCATATAATCCCGAATTTCATTGCTCTGTTTGAGTTTTCTAGAGTCTCTAGCCACAAGTGTACAGTAGGTATGTGTTCTCCATAGTTAGTTTGATGAACGCTGCTTGGATTTTTAACGAGTGATCAGCAGCCTCATTCGCAGTGGACTTAGCTTTGTCCATTTTGGCTTCTTGTATCCCAATCTGTTTTAGAATTCTTTCAATTTTTTTGTCCAAGCCCCTTATTGCCTGCAGTACCAAGTCCCATGGTGGGGGCTCTTCCACCCCGCTGGAATTGCAGGCGCCACTTTTCTCCATTCAAGTGGGTTGTGGCCTGCTGCTGAGTTCCTTTCTGTCCTTGGCCACTAGTTGTTCTCTTTAGTCTTCTGATGGTCATATTGGGAATCAGACTGTTCAGCAGGTAAAGCTCTGTCAAACCATAATATTTAAATAGCACAAACATAACTTCAAATTGCAAAACTGAATATTTATTTCAGAGCTCATCTGGAGCTGTTCAGAAGCACATCCTGTTGCTTGTGTGCCTCTAGTGCCCCCAGTAAACCATTTTCAGTACAATTTAGAATCCAATCTTCACTCCCATAATGCTCAAACAATAATTCCACCCCATGTCTAGCAGAATGCGAATCCATGTGGTCCCTGATTGCTGTCCAATCTGCTTGCTACTGTTGACTGGAGGAGCCTCTTCCTTTGCTATGGTTCATCTCAGTGGTCACAGACTAGGTGAATATCCATACCATTTTAATTTAATTTTTAATAATAAAATCTAGAGTCTGATCATTATGCTGAAACAATTATGTTACCCTAATGCTCACACACCATGTACATCTGCTTCTTGCTTGCATTTGCAGTGATCAGAATGGGATGATAATCAGTACCGATGGGGTAAAAAAACAATAACAAACTGTAACTAAAGGCACTGTAGCACCAAAGGGGTAAAGGCCCAAAGACAAGCAGAGTACTATTAATTTCTGGGCATTCTTCTCTCTTGCTGAATACCTGTATTCACAAGGATGGTGTGCCTAGGAGGCCCCTGCTCTTTCTGGCTAGCATGGCCAAACCTGCCCCTCTCCAGCTATCACAAAGTACTGAAAAATATAACACCAGCTGTACGAGAACTTGGGTTGGGAGGAAGAAGTGAAAGTGTAATAAGTACTGTAACGATCAGAGCAAGCAGACAGTAGTCCACCCCATGAAAATAAATGTGTGCCAATCAGTCCAGCCTCCTGGCAGCGCACACTAAAACTAACGTGATCATTTTCCAGTTACATGAATAAAGTAAATAAGGTGTCAAGAACAGAACCTTGCAAGCCTTCCATTTGGACTTCATCCTTTTCTCTGTGGCATTCTTCTTCTTTCCAGTACTGGTAGGACTTGGTCCTATGATTTTTAGTCCCAGCCAGCCAATCAGATAGTGGGAGAAGGGATGGCCAATCTCATCCCTCAAGGCCATAATTTAGTTTAACAAAAAGCAGTACAGGACTTTTAAGTTCAGTCAGAGCTTGTATGGGAGATGCAGAAGGTATGGATGTAGAACCTGCATCCCCTGCCTTCACCACTGAATTTCTTCAGTGGCATCCTTCTTCTTTCAGGGACTGGGGGGAATTAGTTCCATGACTGATAGCTGCTGCCAGCCAGTCAGGCAGTTATAACAGAGTCCAGGCCCTTTACATTTCCTAGAGGCCCAAGCAGCCACCCACATGAGCAGCACACTAGCATGAGGGCCACACAGCAGAAGCATGTATTCTAGGGGCATCATCAGAAGGCATCAGCACGTTGTCAGAGAACTCTGTGTGTTTTATGTTGGACCTTTGGGTACTATTCAATTGATTTGTTATCCTCCCTGTCTTGAAAGAATGTCCTTCCTGCTGTCTTTATTTCTGGTAGGTGCCTTTCAGACTTCTTGCAACTTACTTACAGATACACTGCCTCCGTGTGTGGAGGAGAGGAGTATTCCTAGACATGTTAGCTGCATTGAATTTTTAATCTCTAATGTTAATCATTTACAAGACTTACAACATTACCTTTCTTTTGTATCCCATGCACCTATTTCCTATTGCTGTATTTTGAAGATGTTGAACTTTCTTATTTCCCTGCATAGGTCTTCTATTCAGTTGTTTGCAGCATGCAGACTTTGCTTTGTTAAACTTTATTTTCTTGGGGAACGTTGAATCAAACTCAGTCCCCCTGATGTGTCCCTCACCTTCTCTAACACATCATCCTAGTTGCTCATGAGGGACTAAAAATAGCTCACCTGAACATTTACAGTCTTCAGGGGCCTCATCCACACAACGTGCCTATCCCAGCTGCAAACTTTCAGACCCTAGTGCCTGTCTGTACCTGACAGCATCCACAATCCCTCCTCATCCCTCTCCATGAGTAGAATATGGAGCTACAGTATGTGCAGTGGTAGATAGTGGCAGGGGTCGTAAAGCTGTGCAGGACACTAGGCATTCAACTGGATGCCTGTGTTGGCTCTTCAGTGGATCCCTCACTCTGGTTGGAGCAGGATATTATAGGACATGGTAGTCCTCAAAGACTACCATATTCCCTTAGGGGACATTTTTCAAAAAGCAAACAACTCATCCATATTGACCCCAGCCCTCTGTATCAGCATTGATTGCTGGGGGCAGGTTGAGGAGGGGCTGTACAGGCCCCCAATGCAGTGCTGCAGCTCTGGAGATGGGGGCATGTAGGTGCTATGGCATGGTCTTGCATCATACAGACTACATTCCCTCTACAAGCTCTGCACACCATGGGGATTCATTCATGAATTGGGTGCTAGTATACCCCCTACCCAGTTGTGCATGTAGGTGTGTGAGTAGCCTGGGATTGGGTGTGATTTGGTAGGCATCCAGTGCTGTGGATACATGGAGGTCTCTTCATGTGCTGAGCTGTACCTCTGCACACTCAGATACACTACTATACATGCCCTGAGTCCATAGTAGCTCGGGCCTTTGGCTAATAAAGGTGAGTTGGAAACTTAGATATCTCATTACAACCTTGATATGCTAAAAATAACTGAGATCTGTCTTAAACCAATAATCCCTGACTTGGCTTCTTCTGTTGTGGACTTTCATATCATCAGGCATGATTGCACAGTCTGTAAAATTAGTGATGGTTTTCTTTTTTTTTATTATGTCTCATTTAAACTTAAATGGAATAGCCAGCAAGTCCCCATTTCTACTGTATCTGCCTGAGAGTTTATTCACAATGTTCTGCTGGAAGGTGTAAAATGCTGCATCCTGTATTTCCTTAATCCCCCCCAAACCCTCACCGCCAGTAGTTGCCACTGAGGCCTGCCATTCTACATCAAGTGGAATCCCTTCTAAAAACAAATGAGGTTATACTATTGGGGGCTTTTAACCTAAACAGGTTCAGTTGTAATTCCAGTGCATTACAACTTTTTCTTAGTAATGTGAATCACTCTCAAGTGATCTCTCACCCCACCAGACTTTCTAAAACTGGGTCTAGAAGTATCCTGATTAACTGGTTCTAACCAGCAGAAAGGATTGCATCAGTGAGGCTGGTATTCACTTCAATGCTATTAATATTTGCTGCTTCTGATGGTGGTATAGCCTTGCCCTGCTTTATAGTTACGGTCACTGCTCCTCAGGATAAGCATATATTATTAGTAAATGGACATTCCAGCTATGTTTGCACATCCATTATCGCTTTCTCCAGATGTCTCTGTCTCCCTCCACCACCATTGTCACCTTTCAGCCTTCTGTCTATGTCCTGTTAATTAGCTGCCAATCGAGGACTCCTCAGCTCTTTCACTCCTACTGTGCCACTCCATCCTCCTCATCAACTTTTTGTTTTCTAGCTTCTGCTGTTACCTTGCCTATTATTATTTTTTCTCCTGCATCCTCCCCCTATTTTTGTTACTCACATATAGTTTATAAATATTTTTGCAATAAGTGTGGACGTAAATGGAGTGTGATAAATCCGTTTATCTGAAAAACTGTGTAGATAAATGTAGAATCTTACATTTACCTACACAGTTACTACATCACCATTCATTTATGTATACAGGGCCTGATTCTCAAAGGCGTGACACAAGTCTTGCCATAGGCAACTTGTGCCAAATGCCGATGTGCCGGGGACTCTGCGTCTGATTTTCTATTGGGCAGGGTCCTTGAGGCTAAGTCCCGTGACTTGTGGCAACCCAATTGATGTGCCAAATAGAGGGCACACTTGAACAGGGTGCCACAAGCCTGCTAAAATGCTCACTAATAGGGTGCAGGCACCCACCAGCCCTGATCCCCCACAATGTAAATAAATATCCATCCAAACCCTGATCCCCACAAAGGACATATAGTAGCCCTCCCCAGCCCCCTATCCCCACAAATAATAATAAGTAGCCCTCAACCCCCCTCCCCAAAATAAATTATTTTCCAGTGTACATTTACAATGTCCAGTGTCCCACAGAGACCTGGTGGTCTAAGGACCCCACCCCACCCCGTAGTGCCTCTACCTCCCCTGACTCATACCCAACTGGTGACTGGCACAGCCACCTCGCCACAATGGCCAGCTGCCGACAGAGCACTCGCATGAGTGCCTATAGTAACAGATGCACTCAGTGAATGACCAGCAGCCTGTCATTCACTGTGTGCATACTATTTATAGTAGGCGCTCATGCAGAGCTCAGTCAGCAGCTGGCCGTGGTGGTGAGAAATGGGCTGTGCCAGTCGCCAGCTGGGTATGGGCCAGGGGGAGCGGGGTGATAGGGCACTACTGGGTGTGGGTGTGGGGTCCACTGGACCAACAGGGCTACTGTGGGACACTGGACATTGTAAATGTACATTGGGAAATTTTTTTTTCAGGGATTGGGGTGGGTGGGGCTACTTATTAATATTTCAAGGGATTGAGTTGGGGCTACTACATGTCCTTGTAGGACTGGGGCTTGGGGATATTTATTTACACGGGGATTGGGCTGAGGGGCTACTACGTATTTGTGGGGATTGGGGCTTGGAGGGGCTACTTTTTTAATATTTCCAGAGATTGGGGCTGGGAGGGGGAGCTACATGTTCTGGGGGCTCAGATGGGGGTATATTGGTGCAACCCCCAGTGGGCAACAAAGTACACTTGTGCCAGTTCATAGCTGGTTTAGCTGTACTTTGACAAATGTCCTCAAGGGTTTGTTTGAGAATATAATTTTGGGGTTGTGGCAGCTGCCCTTTGTGAACAGGGTGCTGCTGTTGCCGTAAACCCCCCTTGCACCACATTGCAGCTGGGTTTGTGGCACAATGATGGCATAAGTACACTTTGCCACAAGCAGCCTGCGTGTTGTTGCAGGCTGCTTTTCAGAATCTCAAAGGGAGCAACTATTGGCGCAAAGTGCTACTTGCGTCCGTCATGTTGGATGCAAGTCACCTTGTGCCATGTGGAAGACTTTGAGAATCAGGCCCACAGTTTCTACGTCATGACAGCTTCACCACCCACCAGAGCTACTTTCTCCTACTTTCAGTCTTAGTCAGCCTCACATGCTGTCAGAACTACAAGCTTTCCCCAGCAGTGCTGTATTTCAAACTAGCCCGCCCATTCCAGAAGTTCACTCTCTAAACAAACCATGGCTTATTTAATGTTTAACAAAAAAAGGAATACCTTGATATAGCACCTCTCATTCAGGAAGGCATTCCACACTTCCCTATCTGCTGCAGACTCTTTGGTCCCAACAATCCCAATGCACTCCTCACTCACACCATATGCACAACACCTCTCATACCCATCAGAGTGACACATAAACGAAACCACAAACTGTAACCATATGTTTTTTTCTAGCCTGGTCACTCGTGACTTACATTTCAAACAGAGCAGCTCTCTCTCTTTCTCTTTCTCTCATTCAGGACAACACTTCACACTTCCCACTCACTTCAGACTCTGGTCCTGGTGCACGCCTCACTCACACCATATGCACAGTGCAGCTCATCTTCATACCCACCAGAGTGACAGGAAAAACAAGCCACAGACTCTAAATACTTATGGGCAGATGGGTTAATCAGTGCTGGCCACCCCTCTGGCAGTGCTTTTTGGCACCTCAGTGGAGATGGGAGAAGTTCCAGAGGACTGAAGGAGGGCAGATGTGGCTCCTCTGCACAAACACAGCAGTAGGAAGAATGCTAGCAACTACAAGCCAGTCAGTCTCACATTAGTGGTGGGTAAGTAAATGGAAACACTACAGAGGAAAGGCTTGTGGTGCACCTGGAGGCAAAAGGGCTGCAGGACCATTGGCAGCATGGTTTCACAGGGGGGAGATCATGTCAAACAAATCTCATAGATTTCCTTGACAGGGATACCAGAAAGGTGGGTCAAAGGAGAGCAGTGGGCTTGGTCTGTCTGGACATCAGTAAGGCTTTCAACACTGTGCCACACAGGTGGCTAGTTAAGAAACTAAGCAGCCTGGGGTGGAGGAGAAAGTAACAAGCTGGTTTTCAAGCTGGTTAAGGGAAAGAATGTAAAGGGTGGTGGCAAATGGTAGCTGCTCAGGCTATAGAACAGTGACTACTGGGGTGCCTCAGGATTTGGTGCTGGGACCAATTCTCTTCAATGTCTTCATATGTGAAATTGTAGAGGAGCTTGAAGGTAAGGCGTGTCTCTTTGTGGATGATACAAAAATCTGCAGCAGGGTTGACACTCAGCAAGGGCTGGAGAGAATCCAAATGGATCTGAAGAAACTAGAGGAATGGTCTATGGTGTCAGTCTTCAATTGGCAGCCCATGGGCCGACGGCCTTCCCTTTGGCCTGGCTAATGGTCAGCTGTTCCCTAATGCAATGCAATGCTATGTGGGCAAAATATAGCAAAATAAGAAACCGGTAGAGAAAATAAGTGAGAAATGGAGAGAGAAGGACAAAGAGAGTGAGACAGACAGATAAAAACATCACACTTCATGACATAAGCAGAATAAAGCGACTTTTATTCAGGGCATGCACAACACATTGCTAGGTAATAGTAATTGTGCTTTCAATGAAACTGAACCACTCTGTTTTGCAGCAACCTCCAGGGATTAGCAAGCTATGCACAGATGCAGTCCAATCAGGGGGTCTTTATCGGGATGCACTTCTATTGTTCCCTCAGTTTACCCACCATCATGGCATATCAGTAAAACAGTTTCGGAGTTTTTTTTTTTTTTTTCAAAACATTGGAGTTCAGCAGTTTAACTCACTGTTAAACAGGCAAACTGAACCAAAAATAGATCTTTAGGAAGACTGGAGATGCCACTTTCAGACAAACCACACAACTTTCAAGGGCCATTATCCTTTCATGATGTTGGAGGATACATTTCACGGTAAGTACAATACAACACTTTTAATCAGGTGCTTCATCAGATGTTTATTATGGCTGCAACTTAAAGGAGTCAGTAATAGATGTGACAGCACTAGTTAACCTGAATGCGTGCTTTGTGGTAGTTTTCCGGTACTTTCCCAGTGTGAAAACACAGATGGCTGAGCAAGTGCAAAAATGTGGCCCACGAAGGTTTGGACATGGCCTTATAAGGCCCATCAGAAAATATAATGACACCAAGATGGGAGCGGTGGTGGGTGATCTAGGGGATTGAAGGGGATGCAGGATGATCTGGCAAAGCTGGAAACCTGGTCGGACACCTGGCAACAGGGGTTCAATGCCAAAAAGTGCAAGATGCTGCATTTTGGAGTGAAAAACTCAAGGAGGAGTTACCAGCTGGGGGGAGTGCAGCTAGCCAAGACAGAGGAGGAGAAGGATCGGGGGGTGCTCATTACAGGGTCAATGAACAACTCGGCACAATGTAGAAAGGCAGCTGCAAAGGCCAACAAAATGCTGGGTTGCATTGCAAGGAGTATATCCTCGAGGAGGGGGGAGGTGATTCTGCCACTGTACAGATCATTAGTCAGATCACACCTGGAGTACTGCATGTAGTACTGGTGCCCATATCTGAAGAGGGACATTAAGTTACTAGAGGGGGTGCAGCATAGGGTGACAAAGATGATCCAGGGGCTGGGGGACTTACCATATGAGAGGAGGTTGAGGGAGTTGAACACATACTCGCTGGAGAAGAGAAAGGACAGGGGGGATATGATTGAAACTTTCAAGTACATGAAAGGAATAAACAAGACAGGTACAGAGGGGCTGTTCAAAATAAGGGAGGGAGGGACACCCAGGGCCATGATATGAGACTGGAGGGAGGAAGATTCAGGAGGGAGATGAGGAGACACTTTTTTATGGAGACGGAGGTAGCTGGGTGGAATACATTACCGGCAGAAGTGGTATCCAAAAGAACAGTAAGCTGCTTCAAAAGGGTCCGGGATAGGGCAAGGGAGAGGGTCAAGTGAGGGGGAAGGTAGGAGGGATGGGCAGCTGCAGAATAAGGAGTGCTAGTTGCACATTCGAGCAGACTTGATAGACCACTAGGCCTTTATCTGCTGGCAAATTTCATATTTTCATATGTTTCGTATGAATACCCCTGGTCTATGGGGTGGCAGCTGGGTCTCAATGCCAAAAAGTGCAAGATTATGAACTTAGGGCTGCAAATCCCAGGAGCTGTGTATAAAATAGGGGGAGTGGAGCTTACAGTCACCAAGCATGAAGAGATGTAGGAGTCATCATATCTGATGATCTCAAGGTAGCTAGGCAGTGTGACAAAGCAGTGGGAAAGACTAGCAGAATGCTGGGGTACGTTGGGACAGAGATTTCTAGCAGGACGAAGGAGGTGGTGCTGCCATTGTATCACTCACTGGTGAGACCCCACCTGGAGCACTGTGTCCAGTTCTGGAGGCCACATCTCTGCAAGGACATTGAAAGGGTGGAGGCGGTACAGAGGAGGGCAACCAAAATGGTGAGGTGGTTGCACGGGAAGCCATACAAGGAAAGGCTGCAGGAACTCAACATGTACTCCCTAGAAGAGAGGAGAGTGAGAGGGAATATGATTGAAACCTACAAGTACCTCACAGGAGAGAACAGGGTGCAAGTAAAGGGTTTATATCAGAGAAAGGAAGACTCTAGAACAAGGGGGCATGCAATGAGGCTAAGAGGGGGAAGTTTAGGAGAGACATGCAGAAATACATCTTCATGGAAAGGGTGATGGGTGACGAGAACAGTCTTCCAGAGAAGGTAGTGGGGGAAAAGACTTTGGGGAGCTTCAAGCATGCATGGGATATGCACAGGGGCATATTAGGCAGAGGCACAGAGGGAGGAAGTGACACCTATGACCAACTAAGGTTAGTGGTGATGGAATAGGCAGGGACAAGGGACAGACTGGATGGGCATAAAGGTCCTTTTCTGTGACAAATCTGTTACAATGTTTCTACATCTTCTTTAAATAACTTTTAAACAATAACTGTCACAGAACAAAATCCTATATCTTTACTGAGACAAGAGCACAGCAGGCTCATCACTTTCCTGCCCATTCACTAAGACACGCCACCATTTTCCACAGTTAATTATTCATAAAATCTCCTATCAATCAATCCATGCACACATCTGTGGCATCAGTAGCATCAGGACATTTAAGTGTCGCTAACAACCTCCTAACAACCTGACAGTAAAGTGCTAAAGTGGAGCTACGCATGGCAAAGCACCAAAAAGTCCTATCAAATTTCTTTAAAAAAAAAAGAAATGAAACAATTTAAAACAATTATAGCTGATCTATCTTAACTGTTCCCAATAAATTAGGTATCACACAGGTCCCGGTGCATCCTTGAGGTCACCTGTGGTCAAACAGCACTTATATTGATAAATCAGGTATCACACAGGTCCCCCCTGCATAACCCTGATAGAAATAGATATACATATAGATATATGTGTGTATATATATTATTTGCAAAAATATTAATACACTAGTTAGGGCTAAAGCCACAAAAGTAGGGAAATGTGACATTAGGGTTTCCAACCTTAACACCCCGCCCCACCCTGCAGACAGCAACAAGAAAAACCATTATGGTTTCACCTCTTGCCTCTTCACAAATCAGGTGTGGGGTGTGCCTTGGGGTTGTCATCTTTAACACTCACCCCATTCCATCAGTAAATAAGCTGAGATGAGTACAGTACATGAGAATGAGGTGAGCGTTAGGGTTAACAACTCCAAGGCACACCCCATGCCTGATTTGTGAAGAGGCCAAAAAGGCCATGTTGAAAATTTGGTGTCAAAGTATGAAAAAAATAGTAACATCATGCAACAAAGTTGAAAATCCCATTAAAATACATTGAACTGCACTTACCTTAGTTTCTTATATTATAGTCGCCGATTGCTGCAGCAAGACATGTCTTCCATCAGAGAGTGGATCTTAACCCCAGGACCTTTTCAGGTGAGTGAGGGTGTGTGGGGGGTGTGAGGGGGTGTGGGGTGGTGGAATCTCAATGGGAGGTCGGGGGGGTCGTATCGGTGAGAGACCATTTTTTTCTTTTTGCAGGACAAAAAAAGACAACAAGGGACGATTTTCTTTATTACAGTGTTACAATCATGGGGACAGCAATTGGAGGGTCGAAGCACCACTAGACACCAGGAAAAATGATAAAAAATATGGGAATGGTAATCAGAGGGTGGGGGTGCCACTAGATACCAGGGAACAATGTTAAAAATATGGGGAAGGCAATAGCGGGGGGGGGGGGTGCCACTAGACACCAAGGATAATGTTAAAAATATGGGGATGGCAATGGGATGGTGGGGGTGCCACTAGACACCAGGGAACATGCAAAAGTACTGGAGCATGCCCCTGAAATGGCTTTTCTTTGTAGGTTTTACATCCTTTTTCATGATTTGCTTCTTTTTTCATATTAACAGCAGAAAATCCTTTTTCATTTGCCGCCGCCTTGTTCTCTGTTTATTGCTAACTTCTGACACACTAAACAAGCAAAAGGCACATCTGTGGGCCAGCCCCTTTCTACCCTGAACATTTCAGACCAAAATTCCAAATCGTCTGGGGGCTACAGGTGTCAGAAGTTAACAAAAAATGGAGAACAAGATGTTGCCAAACAAGAAAGGATATCCTGCTGTGTATACAGAAAAAGAACTGAGTGGTTAAAAAGGAATGTAAAAACTAAAAAAAAAAAAATTCAAGAGCATTCCTTCAACAGCTAACTGCAGAATCCATCTAATGGAATCCTAATGACCAAGACCTATCTCTTGGTCTTTCTCTAGCATGCCATTTTTTTGGACTTTAAAACTTAAAAGTTTAGCAAAAAAGAGCAGAAGTGAGTCATGAAAAAGGATTTTAAATCTTTAAAAAACACACTTCTGGGTCATTCCTCCAACTATTAACTGCAGAATCCACCCAATGGAGTCCCAATGAGTAAAATGCATGTTTTGGTGTCTCATCAGTATTTCATTTTTGTGGGTTTCTAATTTTTTTTTTACAAAAAAACGGAAAACAAAATAGCAGCAAACAAAAAAGGAATTTTCCTTCACTAAAAACGATAACATCAATGCATAGATACATAGATCCATAGCATGTGACGCAGATGGGGACCACGAGATACATCTAGTCTGCCCATGTTTTTTCCTACCTCCCTACTTGTAGTCATTTGTTAACTTACTGGCATTCTGACAGGATTCTTTTTTCATTTCATACAGCTGTTTTGAAGTGCTTACTGAGCACGCGAAGAAGCAATTTTTCAAAATTTAAAAATTAAGTAACTTTGGAACAAGTTACTATTTTTTCATCAAATGAGCAAAATGTACATCTGTGGGCCAGCCCCTTACCACCCACAACATCTGAGACCAAAATTCCAAACCATCTTGGCGCTACATTTGTCAGACAGAAAACCCAACAAAATAAATGTGAACAAAATTCCAAACAATTTAACTTTCTGCACTATCCAGAACTCAGAATCCACACATCCAACCAGAATAAAACTTGGCACATCCAGAGATCTACCCCGAAAAACCATGCATGCAAAATAGCATGCAAATCTGTTGAACAGTTACAAAGTTATTAAAGTGCGAAAATTGGGGTTTAACATTAAAGTGCCTACTCAACCCTACCTATAGGGGCACGACCGCACCCCTGTAATAGATAGATAGCTAGATAGATAGCTAGATAGATAGATAGATAGATAGATAGATAGATAGAGATTTATCCAATGCTTGTGAGGATTGTTTTCTGGCACTTATCACTGATATCTTTGCTCCCTTCAGACCTACAGTGAGAATATCGAAATATTCTCACTGTAGGTACTCGCTGTAGCTCCTGATTGATTTATCAGCATGAGCTCCACAGTTCTGAAAATATAACTTTTAGTTTAATTTCAGGTCTGGCTCCCGAGAAGCCCTTTCATTTCACCAGACTTACTTCACAAAGCAGCTAAAATCATTTTTTTACAACAAGAAAAAAAAATTCTTCCCAAATCACATTAAGAAAAAGTCAGCTCTCCTAAAAATGTTTTTCAGCAGTCATTGCCCCTGCTGTATACCTCCTTCTGTCTCCTGACCAGGAATCCCTGTGTAACACACCAGCACTTCATTTCCCTTCTCATTGGCAACTGCTCTTACCAACGCAGCATCAATGCAGGACAGACCCGCTCAAGTCCACAGTTCCAACAACCCACTCACCCTGCTTTACATGAACTGACAGCTCTCACACTTACACACTGATGCACACAATAGCATCATGAGCATCAGTACACCAAATAACACTCAGTCATTCTGAAAAAAAAAATGCTCAGACATCCAGATACACAAAAAAAACTAAACTGAAAAGAAAACAGTATAACCTGATAAGAAGCAATTGATAAATATATAGAAACATAGAAGTTGATGGCAGATGGCAAGGCCCATCTAGTCTGCCCATTTCTTTTTCTACCTTGTGAATGTGCCATAGGCCTTTACTCTGTCAATGGCCTATCTATTCATACTCATCTGTATTGTTCCCTTATGTCTATCCCATGCCTATTTGAAGCCCTGCACTGTATTCATATCCACCACTTCCTGAGGTAGGCCATTCCATGCATCCACCACTCTTTCTGTGAAAAATAACTTCCTCACATTACCCCTTAATCAGCTTCCCTCTAATCTCATGCTGTGTCCTCTTGTCCTGCTATTTTTCTTATACTGAAACATGTTAGACTTGTTCACCTTGTTAATGCCCTTAAGGTGTTTGAATGTTTCAATCATACCACCTCTCTCTCTCCTTTGCTCTAGGGTATACATATTGAGCTCCATTAATATGTCCTCAAATGTTTTCTGATGCAGTCCCTGCACCATTTTGGTTGCCCTTCTCTGGACTGCCTCCATTTTGTTTGTGTCCTTGTGAAGGTGTGGCCTCCAATACTGCACACAGTACTCCAGATGGGACCTAACCAGTGCCTTGTAAAGAGGGATTATTACCTCCCTCTTATGACTTGTGATACCTCTACTAATACACCCCAACATCCCCCTAGCCTTACCTACTGCTTTAGTGGTCTGCTTGGATGATTTCAGGTCATCTGTGATGATGATGCCCAAGTCTCTTTCTTCCCTTGTGACTGCCAGTAACTCCCCTCTCAACCTATAAATGGCTTCAGGGTTTCTCTTCCCTATGTGCATGATCTTGCACTTCTTTGCGTTAAACCCCAGTTGCCACAGACATGCCCCAATTAGAAATATGTGTGTATTTCTCCATCATGTACTTTGACATCATTCGTAGCTCTGCCACTTGTGATGTCATAAGGTCAAACTACATACAGGACAAATAACACATGTTTCTAATGGGGGCATGGCATATCCCTTATTTTCATATCTAGAACTATCTATCTATCTATCTATCTATCTATCTATCTGTCTGTCGGTCTGTCTGTCTGCCTGTCTATCTATCTATCTAGCTCTATATACTGTATATATCTTTATTTAACTTACATCTTCACTAACTTTATTTTTTTCTCTTTTAGATAATTCCTGAAAAAGACCTATGGTTGTCACACCAATTCTAACTTTATTTTCTATTGTCAGTGAGCATTTAATATTACCCTTTTTTTATTGGTTAAACCTGTAGAGGTGTGCCTACAAAGTGGCTTGATGGGGAAAACTCATCTCTGTTTAAGAGCATGGATTAATGCTGAACTAATTTCAAATCCTCCAATCTCATCTCAGATTGGGAGGAGCACTGCCAGTAAGGAAACATTTGCAGATCTGTCATTCACACTAAGAGAATTGCCTACTGCAAGAATCTTCTTCAGTCTTCTGTTGATAATCCCCAAGGTGTCTGGAACCTATCAAAGGGTTCATAGGTCTGACACACAACCATTGCTTCTCTGACAAGATTATAAATGAGGTACACTATAATAATGCTTTTTAAAAAGTAGCTTCCCCCATTGCCAGGATCTTTAACCTATCCACTATGACTGGCACAGTTCTAGACATCTGGTAAACTCATCCACATACTGTGGGCCCTTTATTCAAATAGAGGGAAACCTAAACTATCTGATAATTACAATCTCATAGTGTTTTATCCTCTCAGTAAGTGCTGGAAAAACCTGTCACCTCCCAGGTCTACGAACATAACCTAATATCACCTGGTCAACATGGGTTTCTCAAGGTCACAGTATCAGCACTACCCTAGTTTATTTATTTTTATTTATTTATGTATTAATATCTTGGAATTAATACATTTGAGCTAACAGCTCATTCACAAAGGTCCCACATCATTGAAAAATAAAATAAGCATACAGTACAAAGTTAAGATGGTTTGAATAAATAATTGCATAAAAACAGAAAGATGCAATCATACTCCAAAGAATTGTTTACAATTAATACAGCTACGGAGAACCTGAATCACAGAAGGAAACAGGAGGAGAGAGGAGAAAAAAGGGGGAGGTCCAGAGTATTACAGAAATGAGTAGTGTCATAAGGGAGCAACAGGTAAAGGGATTATTAGACTTAAATGCAGAGGAAGAGGAGTTAGGGGAACATGTAGAGGAGCAACCTGGGGAGTCTTGTCTGTGCAAATGCAGCAAAGGGTGGCAGACACTGGAGTAAGGAATGGAGTGAGGTCACTAGTGGGCAAGTATGCAGAGGAAGAGGAGGAGGATGAATATAGAGGAGCCACACAGAGGGCCTTGCCAGTGCAAATGGAGGAGGGGAAGTGGACACAGAGAGGAGGTAGGGAGGAGGATAGCTTGTGGTAAATGTTAAGAAAACCACTGTTAGGGTCAGCTGAACCAGTAGGGAGAGTGAGGAGCAGGGAGCAAGGTGAGACTAACAGCAGGGTACAATTGGGGTGAGGGGTGGGTGTAAGTGCTGCAGATGAGTAGTCCCAAAAGGAAGAAGTGTTCATGTTAGTTATCACAGCTGCACGTACTGGTGGTGGCTAGGTAAACATGAAGTTTAGACATGAAAGGGCCAAGTTTGGGTTCCAATAGAAGGTCATTGCTGAGATAGTTAAGCCATTTTGGGGCTCTGTAAGCAAAAGACCATTGCCCTTGTGATGTTCGGCTGAAAGGGACTTCAAGTAGCTTACCACTACTACCTTTAGTTTGCCTGTGAATGGTAGAAGAACAGAGGAGGCCCTATACACCAGGAGGTGAAAGGCCTAGGCAGAACTTCTTAGCAAGCTGGCAAACCTGATATTTGACCCTCTTTTGCAGATTGAGCCATCCAGATCATGCGTAGAGCTCACAGGGCACCCAATATAAGCCTACAGGCTTTGTTTAGGGCTAATTTGATTCTCTTGAGAGCCGTGTCAGTTCCTGCCCCATAGACTACCAGTCCATAGTCAATTACTGACAGGACTGAACTAGAGACTGCTAGCTTGAGGGCATCATCCATGAGGCAGTGTCTGTACCTATATAGCTGGCCAATACATGAGTTTGTAGCCTTGGCTACTTGATCAATGTGTTGTGCAAATGAGAGGGAGCAGTCTAGAGTAATCCCTAGGTATTTATAGGTATGGACCATCTCTAACAGTGTGTTCCATTTGTTTAGAATCTTAAGGTGATCGGACCTATGTCTGTTGTGAGATGAAGCAAACAGCATCATCTTTGTCTTCTTGTGGTTTAGGAGGAGCTTGGATTTAAGGAACCAGGCCTCCACTGCCATGAAATTTGCCTGCATTTGTTTTTCTAGGACTTCAGGGTTTGAATAACTAGAGAACAGCATGGCGTCATCTGTGTACAAAGGGACATTGTCCAGACATGCCTTAGGGAGGTTATTTAAAAACAGGCTAAACAGCAGTGGACCCAACATTGACCCTTGGGGACCCCAGTAGTAATATTTTGATGATCAGAGAGAATATCAAGTATTTTTACTTGCTGCACATCTCCTGTGAGGTAGCTCCGGAACCAACACACAGATTCAGTAGAAAGACTTATATTGGCAAACTGACATAGTAGTAACTCATGACTGATTGTATCAAAGGCCTTGGTGAGGTCGATGACGGTAGCCCCTGTAACGTGATACCCATCTACTAGTAATGTGTATAATTTTTATAAATATATGTTTCCTTGAATTTCTGCTTATGAGACATGGCCAGGTCAGCAGGCCCATGGGAAAGACTAGCTTTTAAAGGGGCCTGACCTTTTGACCCCCAAAACCCTTGCTTGCTGAAAGAGATGGCTGTAGTAAAACTGACCCAGTGGATAAACAAATTAAGAGCTTCCTTTTGACATCTACCTGTCAAAGCCTGTGTTAGCTGCTATACACCAGGTTATAACAGGTTGTAGAACCAGCCACTGCTTTGAACCTAGGAAACTAATCACAAAAAGACTGCAGTTTTATGACATCAGGAGGGAAGCCAGTTCTGTTGGATGCCTGTGATAATTCACACAGCTAAGAGAAATGTTTTTCAGGATGTTTTTCTGAAGACCAAAGGGGGAAGACTTTGATGAGGAAAGAGACTTTAATATTGCTATCTTTGCAGATTTCAAGTAAGCAGTAAGAGGGCACCCTTTTGGGACATACTTGGTCATGTTACAAATTAATTACAGGACTAACAGTGATCTCATGTGCTGTGACATCACAAGGAGGTTGAGACGTTAACTTTGGATATTGCCAAGCAGTCTGAGGGGACTGGGGGCTCACTCTTATTCCAGCTTTGAAAGAACTCACACACTTGTGTTCTGGACTTAATGGCACATCTGTCAAGAATAGGTAACACTCCACTGAAAACTGAATTAGAACTAGTAATTCAGTTACAAAGCATTTTGTTTTGAAATTTCCATTTCTTTTAACTGTAAGCATTGATGTATCTATGTTCTGTGTTTTGTATTTATCTACTATTTTTAATTTTAGTAAACTTTTTGGTTTCCTTAATCCTGCTTGAGACATTTTCTCATTTTGAGTGTGAATGCTGGGACAGTGTTGATAACTGACATAACTGTTATAGCGCTTATAGTGTGTCACCATATGCAGTAAGGTAAGGAAATACCTAGGTCTCAATTGAGTCAGAAGGGGGATTGTGAACCAGGTTGTGTGCCCACTGGGTTAAGTATTGCACTGATTTCCCAGAAGAGGATGTGATATATGGACCTGTTACCTGGGTGTGCTAGTGGAAAAGGGTTCATAGTTGATCCCAGGACTTGAGACTGGTAGTTGTTTGGACCTAAAACAGACAGGAGGGTTTTCCTGTTCATCTCCTGTTCACATATTGCACTTCAAGATTGGGCACTGTAGGAGCTGAGGGTCTGACCCACAGAGTGTATTTGTGACAGATCTGGTTTGCAGTGGTGTGATTTAAAGGATTTGGTTTGCAGTGCTGCGATCAAAAAGATTTGTTTGCATACTGTGAAATTATTTGGTGACATGAGCATTAACAGTCCAGTGTGTCGGACTGATAAACTGTAACAGTTCACACACAAAACAAGGTAGTAATTAAAAAAAATATATATATATATATATATATATACACACACACACACACACACACACACACATATATATATATATATATCATTGTGGTTGCAGTCTAAGTTCCCTACCTGTTTTATTTTTTTTTCTGGGTGCAAGCTAGTGTAGCCGTAGATTAGGGAAGAAGATGGCTTCCACCTACAGCGAGTACACTGCAGAATACCTGAGGCAGTTGTGCCAGGAAAGAGGAGTCTGACGTGACAGGCAAAACAAACAGCACCTCATGGAGGATCTTGTGGCAGTTGATGCACAAGCAATTGCCCAAGACCTCGAGTCACAGTCGGTGACTGAAAGGGACCAGCCCTTGGGCATGGAGGTGCCAGGGTCCACTGGGAAGACAGCAGAACCATTGTAAACTGGGAGACACAGCTGCAGGGGAAGGTCACCACCATGCTAGAGCCAGAAGGGATCAGGCTGCAGCTAGAACTGAGCAGAACAGAGCTGAAATTTAAGTTCCTGATGGAGCTTGAGAAGCAAGAAAAAGAAAATCAGTGCTGAAGATAGGCAGAGGAAAGAGATAACCAGTTTCAGACAGAGGAAGAGGAAAGAGAGTGACAGCTTCAGAGAGAGGCCGGGTAAGAGGAGAGAGAGAGAGCGCCAGAGGAAATTTGAACTGGAGAAGCTACAACTCCAAAGACCAGCACCAGAGCAGGTAAGTGGCATGGGTGAACCTGGGACTGCAGGACTAGCTTACAAGTCAAATTCAGAATTGATAGCTGAATTTAAAGAGGGGGAGGATATGGATGCAATTTTAAATTAATTTGAAAAGGTATGCATTCAGGAAAAAATTCCCAGAGAGACCTGAAGCTTCCAGCTATCCCTGCTGCTTACTGGGAAAGCTCATGACACGTTGGGTCAAATGGACAATCATGACAGTAATGATTATGGCAAACTTAAAGCTGCATTGTTAAAAAAGTATGACTTGACAGTTGAAGCTTACGAAGTTAAGTTCCGTAAGCTCAGGAGAAGCCCTGACATGAGCTATGAGGAACTATCCACAAAACAACATCAGTTTTTGGAACATTGGTGGGAAGGGATAAAAGCAGACTCTGTAGAGAAAATTGAAGATGTACTTTTTGACCAGTTCTTTTAGGCTTGCCCAGCACAGCTGAAAACCTGGCTAAAGGACCAAGACTCAAAAACACTGCAGGAGGCTACCAAGCTCTCTAACCGCTATGCCAGGAGCAGGCCTGCTCTGAGAGGGAGTGGGGCAGGTATTACAGTGCAGAAAGGGAAAATTGCACCTTCAGAGCAGCTAAACCCCTCACTGCTTCCTCAGAAAGTGGGCAGTCCCAGGTTACAGAGAAAGGATTTGCCTGATAAAAGAAATGATGAATGTTGGTTTTGCAAACAACCTGGGTATATTGCAAGACAATGTCCTAAAATGGCACAGGGAGCACAAAGTGATGCTGGGAAAAAAGTGAGGTTTTTGTGTATGCCAGTAAACATGAGGGAGCACATACAGACAGTTACTGTGAATGGGGTGCAAAGCCATGGGTTAAGGGACATGGGGGCATCCCTTACTTTGGTAAAAGGGGATTTGGCTGAGCCTGAGCAGCTTACACCTAATCAGTTTGTTACATTATGGGGATTCACTGGGGAAGAGAAAACTCTGCCACTTGCTAGTGTTCTCCTGTACTGTGGTGAGACAGAAGAGACTGCAAAAAGTTACAGTGGCAGAAAATCTTGCCCTGGATGTGATTATAGGGAACAATTTCCAAAAGGGGGTGGTGTGTGCAGTTACCCGCAGTCAGGTGGCAAAAGCAGATTGTAGTTCCCTGGACCCCACAGAAGCCCCTGTGGAAAACACAGGGAGGCTGGTTCCCCAGCCTGTGTCTCCTGATATGGAGAATAGTGAAAGGGGGACAGAAATTCCCTAGGTAGCAGTTAACAAAACAGCTACAGAAGGTTACTCTGAGGAGGGAGGGGTAGCCAATTGTTACAGAGCTATGGACCCTAGTTTAGGAACTGAAGAGGACCTGTCGTATGCCTGGGGAATGCGTAAAGATTTTGCAGCTGCTCAGAAAAATCACCCTAGTTTAGAGAGGCTGATGGCTTGGGCAGAATCTGATAGGACACAGGGAGGTGACAGGAGACATTGAGTGTACTGGGACAATGGACTGCTATATACACAGGACGTAAGGACGGGGGGGTGATGGGCAGGCAGCTTGTCGTTCCCCAGGGGTACCATGAGTGGTTGCTCAAGATTGCTCATGATATCCCCATGTCTGGACATCTGGGAATCACATGCACTATGCATGAATTGGCCCAGAATTTCTATTACCCCAACTTCACCCAACAAGTGAAGGAATATTGCAGGTCTCGTCACCGGTGCCAGGAAATAGGGAAGGCAGGTAGTAAAACCCAAGCCACCCTAATTTCCTTGCCCATAGTGAAGGAGCCATTCCAGAGGGTAGGAATGGATATTGTGGTGCCTTTGAATATCCCCAGCTCCTCCGGGAAGAGGTTTATCCTAACAGTGGTGAATTATGCCACCCAGTACCCAGATGCAGTCACTCTATCCTCACTAAGGACAAAGTGGCAGATGCCTTGCTAGGGATTTTCTCCCATGTTGGGTTCCTGCAGGAGGTTATCACCGATTGAGGGGGTTCCTTCATGTCGGACCTGATGAAGTGTTTGTGGGAGAAGTGTGGGATGGTGCAGAGACACACAACACCTTATCACCTGCAAGCCAATGGGCTTGTGGAAAGGTTTAATGGTACCCTTAAATTGATGCTCCAAGCATTTGCTGAACAGCATGGGAGGAACTGGGAGAAATACCTTCCCCACCTGTTGTTCACATACAGGGAGGTGCCCTAAGAGTCGACAGGGTTCTCCCCCTTCAAGATCTTATATGAACGCAGACTCCGTGTGCCCCTAGATTTGATCAGGGAGGACTGGGAAGGCATGCATGCCACCCAGGGAACTCCCATAGTGGATTATGTCCTTAAGTTTAGGGAAAAGCTGAGGGGAACAGGTCAGAGCAACCTGGCAGCTGCCCAGAAGAAACAAAAGGTATGGTACGATCGCAGAGTCAGAGCTCACTCATACACTGTGGGTCAGGAGGGCATGGTCCTAATCCCAGTCCAGAAAGATAAGCTGCAGGCCAAGTGGGCAGGACCGTACAAAGTAGTCAGACAGGTGAATGACATAAATTACACTGTAACACTGCCTGACAGGAGACATACTCAAAAGATGTACCATGTCAACATGATGAAGCCATGTGCAAATAGGGCTGTCATGATCTTTGCAGTGTGTAGTCCTGGGGAGGGGATGGATGAAGAAGACCCCCTTCTGGATTTGCTGAAAGAAAGCAAGCGGGAGTCCTGTGTGGAGGCAATCAAATTGTCACCCCAGTTGACTGCGGACCAGATCCAGGAAGTAAGAGAGGTTTTAGCAGACTTTGCCCCACTGTTTAATGCCAAGGCTGGAATAACTCCCTTAGTGACACATGATGTAGATACGGGGTTGCAAGCATCCATACAGCAGACAGCATATTGTGTGTCAGAGGCTGTCCAAAAGGACATTAGGAGGGAGGTGGAGGAAATCCTGGATTTAGGATTAATCCAGAAATCCCACAGCCCCTGGACCTCACCCATAGTCCTCGTTCCCTAGCCAGATGGCTCTACTCATTTTTGTGTGGACTATCATGGACTCAATGCAGTCACAAAGTCAGACGCCCACCTAATGCCATGGACAGATGAACTACTGGACAAGTTGGGAGGGGCGACATACCTTACCACTGTTGACCTGATGAAAGGGTATTGGTAGGTGGAGTTAACTGCCAGAGCTAGGGAGAGGCCAGCCTTCATCATTCCAATAGGGTTATTTGAGTTTAAGATAATGTCTTTTGGAATGAAGAATGCCCCGCCACCTTCCAAAGGTTGGTGAATCAGGTGTTACATGGTACTGAAAAGTACGCTGTGACGTACCTGGATGATATTGCCATCTTCAGTGCCAGCTGGAAGGAACACTTATCCCACCTTAAGAAAGTTTTGGACAGGATTCAGAGGGCCTGGCTCACTGTAAAAGCTGAAAAGTGCCAGGTGGCCATGGCTGAGGTGGCATACCTAGGGCATGTAGTAGGGCAGGAACAGCTGCATCCTAATCAAGCAAAGATTGAGGCAATCAAGGCATGGCCGAGGCCTGAAACAGAGAAGCAGGTTTGGAGTTTTCTAGGGACCACAGGGTACTATAGAAAATTTGTATCAAACTACAGTCCCCTGGCAGCTCCCCTATCTGGCCTGCTAAAGAAGAGAATGCCTAAAAAGGTAAAATGGGAACCCGCCTGTGAATGAACCTTTACATGGCTAAAGGCGGCACTGTGCAGTGCTCCTGTATTAGCCAGTCCAGACTACAGTAAACCATTTGTAGTCCAGATAGATACCTCAGATGTGGGTATTGGGGCAGTACTTAGTCAGACTTCTAACCAAAGGAAAGATCACCCAATAGTGTACCTCAGTAAGAAATTACTACCCAGGGAGCAAGCTTTTTCTACAGTGGAGAAAGAATGCCTTGCAATGGTGTGGACACTGAAGAAATTAGAACCATACCTATACAGGCGGCACTTTGAGGTACAAACAGATCATAACCCCCTGGTTTGGCTGGCACAAATGGGTAAAACAAACAGTAGGCTTTTAAAATTGAGCCTTGCCTTGCAGGGTTATGACATGACTGTCACTCACAGGGTTGGGGCAACAAACGCAAATGTAGAAGGGTTATCCTGACAGAGCAGTGAACTGAATTTGGGGAATTCATCCCATGTCTAGGAATAGATTCCCTTAAGTTCAGTCTAGGAGGGAGGAGTGCAATGTGATACCTGTCTACTAGTTATGTGTATAATTTTGATAAATATATGTTTCTTTGAATTTCTGCTTATGAGACATGGCTGGATCAGCAGGCCCATGGGAAAGACTAGCTTTTAAAGGGGCCTGACCTTTTGACCCCAAAGAGCCTTGCTTGCTTGCTTCAACAACTGGCTGTAGTAAAACTGACCCAGTGGATAAACTAATTAAGAGCTTCCTTTTGACATCTACCTGTCAGAGCCTGTGTTAGCTGCTATACGCCAGGTTGTTACAGGTTGTAAAACCAGCCACTGCTTTGAACCTAGGAAACTAGCCATAACAGACTGCATTTTGACAACATCAGGAGGGAAGTCAGTTCTGTTGGATGCCTGTGACAATTCACACAGCTAAGAGAACTAGTAATTCAGTTTGTTTTGAAATTTCCATTTCTTTTGACTGTAAGCATTAATGTATATATGTTCTGTGTTTTGTATTTATTTACTGTTTTTAATGTTAGTAAACTTTTTGGTTTCCTTAATCCTGCTTGAGACATTTTTTCATTTTGAGTGTGAATGCTGGGACAGTGTTGATAATTTTGGCATAACTGTTAAAGTGCTTATAGTGTGTCACCATATGCAGCAAGTTATGGAAATACCTAGATCTCAACTGAGTCTGAAGGAGGATTTTGAACCAGGTTGTTTGCCCACTGGGTAAAGTATTGCACTGCTTTCCCCAAAGAGGGTGTGACATTTGGACCTGTTACCTGAGCATGCTAACGGAAAAGGGCTCATATTTGACCCCAGGACTCAAGACTGGTAGTTGCTCAGACCCAAAACAGACTGGAGGATTTCCCTGTTTGTCTCCTTTTCATATATTGCACTTCGAGGTTGGGCATTGTGGGAGCGGAGGGTCTGACCCCGAAATGCATTTGTGACAGCCCCCACCAAGAGTCCTTGATCAAGTGCCTCATTGATGTAGCCAGTGAACTCCACTAGTGCTGTTGTTGTACTGTGTTGTTTCCTAAAACCGTGCTGTTGCTGACATAGTAGCATAAATTTGTCAAGATAACAAGTTGATCATAGGCAATTCTCTCAAGGGCTTTCAAGAGCGGAGGTAGAATAGAAATTGGATGGCAACTGGAGTAATTGGTTCTGTCTCCGCTTTTGAACACAGGAGAGACAACCGCCGCTTTCTAGGACTGGGGGAATTTTGAGGTTCTAAGCAATGGGTTGAGGATACAAGTTAGAGGAGGGAGTACCTCATGAAGGGTGAGTGCTAGTAGCTTGAGGTTTAGAGTGTTACTATTGATACTTGATTTCCTGAGTGCTCATGTGAGCCATTTTTTAGCCTCAGATTTGGTGACTATCTTGAGGCAGAAGGGGGGAAGTGTGCTAACAGGTAGCCTTGCATTGTTATGTGGAATAGTATCCCTTTGCAGAACGAGGACATCTGGGGGGAGAACCCCGCTATGGTCAGTAAAGGCCTTACTGAAGGTGTTAGCAATTTCTTTAGGGTCCTGGGTTATGATACCTTTGACATTGAGCATCATGCTTGGCGCTTTGCTAGCTTTACCAGTAAGGGACTTAATGTACCAAAATTTTTGGCTGTCACCCCAGGAGTTGTTAAGTTCATTTTTGAAGTAGTGACTTTTCATTTGCCAGATGGCCAATGTGCATTTACTGCAAGCTGCTTTGTAGGTTTGGATGGCAAAGTGGGACCCTGTACTTTTAGCCTTGTGCCACAGGTTATCCCTTTCCTTCATTTATTCAATGAGCAACAATGAGATCCAGGACTTAGTTGTTCCCCATACTTTCCTTTTTTTGTATGGGGCATAGAAGTTGCAGGATGCATTAAAAGTGTTGACAAAGTGCTCAAGTGCAGAGTCGACGTCTTCTGCAGTGTAGACTCCAGACCAGTCTTGCTTTCTGAGATGCACTTTGAGTGAGCCAAGATGTCCTTTTCTTAACACTCTTGAGTAAACTGTTTTGGGAGGACTCTGGGGGATTTATTTGTCAAAGTACAAAGGATGAGGGAGTGGTCATTGATGACATCTGGGAGTACAACTCTACCGGTTATTCTATCAGGTCAATTGGTTATTAACCAGTTAATCAGAGTACTAGTACCAGTTTGATAGTTCACCCGGGTTGGGGACTCCACTAGTTGGGTCATGTCAAAGGAAGAGATGGCATCTTTGTAGGGAGCCGCCTCGGGGAATAACCAATTTATGTTGAAATCTCCTACCATCAGAACCTTCGAGTTGTAGCACATTTCAGTGAGATATTCCAGGGTTGACTTAAAGCCTGCAGCCTGCTTTTTGGGTGGTATATACACTGAGTCTATCATGAGGCATTTGCTAAGCGTACCAAGTTGTAACTTTATAGAAAGCATTGGTATTACTCCCGCTAGTAGGGGGCAGAAGCGCTTGCCCCTGGAGGGAGCCCTGATGTAAATGACACAACCTCCACCTCTTTTGCCAGATCTATATAACCTGAATGATGTATACCCTCGCAGCTGGATTGCCAGGTCTGGAACTCAAGGGGTAAACCAAGTCTCTACTACAGACAGAACATCTGGGTTGTGTTGAGCAACCCATGCCTGCAAAGAGTCATATTTAGCCAGGAGGCTACAGATTTTAATGGAAGCAATAGTTAAGACCCCATCCATCATTATAGGTACAGATGTTTTTGCTACAGGTCCAGGGTTGGGATGAATATTGCCAGACAACATTAATAGCAGACAGGCTAGTCTTATTGCTTGCCATTTTAGTTGTTTTATGTTCCGAGAGTGGGTGTGGGCATTTGCTGTATGTCTGGTAGTTTTTCCAGTGAATATGAACATGCCTAGTTGTACGGAGGGGGGGTACATGTTGTTCTCCAGTAGTGCAATGCACCTTGAAATGTTGAGTTCACCACCAGGAACCAAGATCACTGCTGTGGGGATAGTTGAGAGGTCCCACACAATGCATGACAGGGTAGCATTTTTGTCATATCAATGCCAATTGTGACTCAGATGTATAGGGAATTGCAGCACCAGGACTAGAAACAGAGAAACTTTAATTAAGAATAGGCATATTATGCAGCTTAGTGATACAGCCAAGTAGGCAAGCTCTGTGTACAATTAAACATGATGTTGAGAGTTTTTCTAGTGAGCTAGTGTGTTAGCACTAGGGGGCTCAGGGCAGAGTAGTACAGCCAGGATCGGTTCCACAGCCTAGAGTTTACTATGTTCCCAGATAAGTTGTACAGATAAGCAGAGGAGTAGTGAAAGGAAAGGGTAGGTAGAGTAATAACCTTATCAGGGACCACCCCTTTAAGAGTGATTGGCTGTCTAGAGTGTCAGCAATGGGTGATCGGTAGAGGGTGTAGAACAGAGCCTTCTTTGGGAGACATCGTATTTAAAGAGTGCCAGGGAGGGAGAGGGTTGGCAAGAGAAAATTTAATTCAAGTAGCCTGATTGCAAGCACATTCTAAATGCTGCAAGTGAGTACAAGACAGTAAAATTGCAGCAGGAGCTAGCCAGAGGAGATTTAACTAGATTCAGTGCTGCATCAAAATAAGGATGGTCAATCAAGGAGTTGAGGATGAAAGCATGCCTGAATTCAAAGTGGTGTTATCTCTTGAGCCATACCTGAGCTGGAGAGTTGGCGGGCAGCAGAGATGCGGGTGGTGGACATAGGGGAGAGCCCGCACAGCGCCGAAGGATCAAGCCGGGGAGTGCCTGGTCAAGGGCATGTATCTAGGAGAGAGTAGGGGAGAGAAGAGATTATTTAGCTGTTTTGGGAATTGTGGAGGGGCATGGGAGAAGGGAGACAGAGTACCAGCGGGGGGGGGGACATAGGAGAAGCTAGACAAAACAAAGAGGGATGTTTTAAGGATGTGGTAATAGTAGTGGGAGGGAGTGTAGGCAGAGTCAGAGTTAGAATTGGAGACAGAGCTGGAGGGAGGGCCGAGGGAAGAAACAGAGTTGAAAAGAAGGCACAGAGAAAAGAAAAAGAAAATACAAGGCTAATTAGCACAGCTAAAAATCTCTAGAGACTACACTACTACATAGCTCAGGTACACAGTAGCAGGAAGCAGAAATCAGACACTGTAATTGGCCAGATATTAAATACTGTTCTACTCTTCCACTGTGATTGGTCAATATTAAAAATACAGTTCTACTCTTACTCAGTTACAATTGATTGTACAGTATGCATGCCTTGAGAGCTCATTCTGCAGCTGGTCATGGTGGTGAGCAGACGGCCATGCCAGTCGCTGTCTCTTGGGGTTGGGACATGGGGGAGCGGGGTGGTGGGACAGTACCTGCCAGGGTGGAAGGTGGGGGGGGTCTACTAGATCACCTGGGACACATATACAGTATGCATGCTAAAGGTAGGTTGGGATTAAGTAGGGGGGGGACCGCTATACCACCATGGACTATTGTCATAAATTGTGAAAGGGGATCAGGGTTAGGGAGGGACTGTTAGACCACCAAGGTCAGCTTTCATATATTGTGGGAGGGGATAGGGGTTAGGGAAGGACTGTTAGACCACCAGGGTCAGCTTTCATATATTTTGGGGGGGGGGGGATCAGGGTTAGGGAGGGATCACTCATCCACTAGGGAGTACTTTCCTATAGCATGAGAGGGGATTGGGGTTTGGGAGGAGGGACCTGGCCCGGTGCACTCGGCTGATGCACAGTATGCAGATGAACCCATAATGAGCATGCCCAATGGGCTCATCTGCATGTTAGAGCTGAATATTGCCTATTGGGGCCGAGGTGCTAACCAGTGTGTGCCGCGCTTTACCCATATGGGTGGTCTTCGGCCCAGCACTCTGGTAGCACAACACACAGCATGGCAACTGCCTGCTGTGCACTGTGTTACCATGGCCTGATATTCAGGCAGATAGTGTTGTCAGTTCAGATCATGTTATCTGTTTGAATATTGTGCTAGAGCCAACTGGCCCTACTTTTTCACATGGCACACCTATTTGTGTGCACAGCCTGCCAGCTCTGAATATGGGGCCCTATGACAACATTTGTCATTCCATTCCAGCCGCCAAGGAAGTCAGAAGGATTCTAACAAACTGATGGCCCAAGCATTGGTGCATGGTGTGTAAGGGAGGTCAGAATTAATGTCCAGCTGAGTTAAGATCAATTTGATCAAACTTCTTTTATTATAATTAACTTTTTATTAATTTTTTGAAAACACACACTGATTAATATATATATATATATATATATATATATATATATATATATAGTACCTATATCTTAGAATTAGAGGCAAAAACTCTGTTTAATGCATCAGTTAGGGTTGTTCCACACGACAAAAGTGAGGAATTGATGTTAGGTTGAACCCTTTGCCCTCATCCCACCCACAACTGGAATCAGGGTGCGCTGGGGTCGTTGTCTCACCTCTCACCCCATCACATGTGGAAAGAAGCTGAGAATAGGAGAATGGGGTGAGGGTTAGGACCGATGACCCCAACGCCACCCTGATTCCAGTTGGGGGTGGGTGAGGCAAAGGGAGTTTCAACCCAACATCAATTCCTCGCTTTTGTCGCTGTGGAACAACCCTAACTGATGCATTAAATGGAGTTTTT
Organism: Neoceratodus forsteri; assembly: GCA_016271365.2. Lineage (NCBI taxonomy): Eukaryota > Metazoa > Chordata > Ceratodontiformes > Ceratodontidae > Neoceratodus > Neoceratodus forsteri. The sequence continues at coordinate 1,405,733,790 of CM028130.1, read as the reverse complement.
TGCCTCTGATTTCCCTTCTTTTTGAGAATGATAACGAGAAATAGTGAATGTAATGCAGCGGTGGGGGCCCCATGCTCCCGCCATGTAATGCAGCGGTGGAAGCGGGGGGCCCGCAGCTCCCGCCACATGATGTCTTGTCACATAGTAACATTGTGCCCGCAAACGCAAATCGTAATGCGCATGGTGACGCAAAGAGAAACAGTACTGTAGACAGAAATGTTAAAAACAATGCAAACGCAACTGCAAATGAAAACGCAAAGGGTAACGCACATGGTGGCATAAATGTGAACAGTAAGTGAAATGGGTATGGAACTGCAAGTGGACACGGTAATGGTAACAGTAATGTAGGAGCAAGGGCTGGCCACCCACAGGTGAGCTGCCGTATTGCAGGGCACAACCTGGCAGCTGCCAGCTGTGGGTGGCCACCCGAGCTCCGGGGCCAGAATCGGTCGGCGTTGTGCCCCCCCCAAGCCTGATTGTGGGCATAAGTATAGTTAACATCACATCCAACATCCCTGGTGGTCCAGTGGACCACTTCCAGCTCAATCGTGGGCATAAGTATATTTATAACCACGTCCTATATTCCTGGCGGTCCAGTGGATCGCTTCCTCCCGATCGTGGGCAAAAATATATTTAAATTCATTTTACATTATCCTGGTGCTCCAGCAGTACCCCCTCCACCCGCCCACTGAGCCCTGCCACCCGCTCCCCTCCAGTCAGTGGAGGGCGGCAGCTCCCCACCCGCAGCCACCTGGCCGCCCGCCGACTGACTGTGTACTGTACAGCTGTACGCCCATTGGTCTACAGCGTGGGCCAATGGGCATGCAGACCATACCGTACTACACAGTCCCAATATGTGAATGGAGCCACCCGCCGCTGTTCGGGGGGGATCGGGGTGGCGGGGCTCAGTGGGCAGGTGGGGAGGGGGTACCTCTGGACCACCAGGGATAATGTATCATGATTTTAAATATACCTATGCCCGTGATCGGGCTGGAAGTGGTCCACTGGACCACCAGGGATATAGAAGATGAATTGAAATATACATATGTCCACGATCGGGCTGGAAGTGGTCCACTGGACCACCAGGGATATTGGACGTTTTCTAAATATACTCATTTCCATGATCGGGCATTGGGGCACTGTGCCACAATGTGCAGGGGGCGTCGGTCCCCGACGGCTGCAGCCTGGCAGGGCGCAAGTCACAGGGGATCAGCGCACCTGCATGCAAATGGGGCCATAGTGACATGCTAATAGCCCCAGTTGTGCCTTGCATGCATTATAGCTCCATTTGCATATCCGCCACTGAATATCGCGGCTCCTGCACCTAGCGCAACCACACTTGCGCTGGCGCATCCCCCTGCTCCACTCTTTCCACTTGCGCTGGCGCAGTGCCACTGCGCCATGCACAATGTGGGAGTCCAGGTTGCAATATTCAATGGTGCTGAGCCATGGTGCAGCTCCGTTGAATATTGCCCAGTCCACACCCTGGTGCATCCCAGTTGCGCTGCACCCTGCTTGTGCCCCTGCCAGGTGCATTTCTGAATATCCCACCCACTGTGAATGGGGGGGGGGTTGCCTTAAGCTGTTAATTTACAGATTCGATTTGATTATAGCCGTTGGTAATCTGATGTTTAGTGTATTATTTATGGGTAATGTTTATATGAGGCATTATTATTTATATGCTCATATTTATCTCTGTGTTTTTATTGATTTGTTCCTGAATATGTGCCTACATATTTGTACAGTGCCCAGAGCCTCCGGGACTGGGTGTCTTTTAAATACATTTTGCCTTGCCTTGCCTTAAGGTCAGCAATGAATAAGAATTACTGTACAGTAGCTTACTTTGGGCAGGTGCTGTTGCTGTGCATCTGCTGTGAATGACCATGGTGTTGTGACAGAGTCTGCAAAACTGACAAAAACCGCCTTAGCCCAATGTGAGCTACAGTGAATGTTGCTGTTCATTGCTGACCTGAAGGCATACACACCCCCGTAGTCACTGACTCTGCTTTCCCTCATGCCAAGTATTATATTCTCCCTTACAGCACTATAGATTTTTATTATATTATGATTATTTATTTTACATGATCTCATCTATCATTTTTATTTTTATGTTAATGAGTTTTGTATGTTAGTGTTAATGAGTTTTATATACTAGATAATAAACAGAAATATAGTGATGATAGTAATACACCTGGTAATACAAAAATATGTGATATTCCATGGGCTGACTGAAAATATCACATTTATTTTTATCTGCAAGGTTTGACCTCTATGGCCTCATAAGTGGCAAAGCCACAAAGTGAGGTCTGTAGAGGCCAAACCCTGCAGATAACAATACATGTGGTATTTTTAGCCAGCCCATGGCATTTGTCATCTATACAATGACAGTGCCTCTCTGGCAAGATTAGTTCTTTCAACGAAGATTTTACTCTTTCTGTTTGATATCTCTGCTCTGCTTTTAACTGCTGCAGATGCAACTGTGATGTCATCAGGCATTGTTCAAGTTTTTCTCCCATTGGTTAACAGTTCCTTTGTAAACAGCCTAGAGTGACAATAAATGCTGATGACTCACCAAACTTTAAAATAAATGATTTATTTCCACTGCAGGCCTGTTACACATGAAAATAAATGATTTATTTGCAAAATGTTATTCTCACAATCATTGTTTAAATCTTTACTTACTAATTTTATTAAATATTTTTTTATTTATATGACAGGAAAACATGATTTTTGAATGAACATGTTATGAGTGGTAAAGATGATAATACATGTCACTATCTATAGTGACACAAAGCAGACGGGCACTTGTCAATGTCCACGGTGCACAAGCGACTGTGGTGGCACTGGTCGGTTGCATCGTAGCTACCTGAAAAGATCTATTGTTGTCCTACACACCTATTCAGCCTCGCCACTCCACTGATTTGGGTTTGCTCCAGGTTCCTCCTTCCCACCTCAAGCAATCAGGGAACAGGACTTTTGGGGTTGCGGCCCCATTGCTTTGGAATTCTGTACCAACAGCTGCACAATCTGCCTGTAGTGTGGGGGCTTTTAAAAAAAAATTATTATTATTATTCTCATTGGCCTACCCAGATTGGTCTGTACTAGTTTTAGGGGTTGTTTGTTGTGTATAATTATTTATAGTTTTGTTTTACTGTCTGTGTTTATTGTTGTAAGGTGCCCTTAGCCTTGGGAAATGATGCTGAACAAACAAAACTGCCTTGCCTTGTACCATTGGCTGTGCAGTTTGCAGACAGGCAAGATGGTGGTGGCATTCATGCACTGCAGTGATGCAGAAAAAGGAAACTATGATTCACGATGGAGGGAGGAGGAGGTGGATGATGAGTAAGAAAATGTGTTGTTTTCTGAAGCCAGAGTCCTTCTATGGTTTTGTTTTAGTGGAATTTTATTTTTTTCATTTTTATTATTCTTAAATTTGGCTTTATTTATATGCTAAGAACACATGATTTTAGTGTATTTGTGTTGTTTGTATATTTATTTAATTAATTTAAGAGTTTCACCTGTAAAATATTCCCACACTGCACAGGATCCATTCTATTTATTTTTTTTTATTTTTTTTGTACAGTGGACATGTAGTGTTGAAGGGAAGAGGGTACTTCTGGAGAGAAATTGGAAGCCATGGTAATGATTGCAAAAACAATTATATTTTTCTGGGCACTGTGGAATGACATGCCTTCAGATAGCATTGGGATGGGTAGCAGATCTGACATACTAATTTATTTATCTATTTATGAAAATTGGTAACTGGAAAAGGTACACTGAGCTAAGGCTCATATCCAGGTGTGACCCAGGGGAAGAGAAATAAGGAGACAAAATATACAATGTATAGTCAAAATATTCAAATTACACAATGTAACTGTTTTCACCTGTTCAGGTCTGTCCAAAGGGCCTAGGGGGAAGGGGGAGGGGGAGATTAGCTTGACATAAATTCTGAATGTTCCTTGTTAATTTGATGCCTAGGTAGGTTATCCTCAGTCTGCCCATTTCTGAGGCACACTTGAGTGAGAACTAGAGACATGTTGTGTTTAAAGGGAACACCTCAAATTTGTTATGATTATTGCAAAGCCCCAAAATTGTGGAGAACTTGTGGAACAATTGCTGCAAGGAGGTGATGACACTGGGGTCATCCATTAACACCAGGGCCCGGATATTCAAACTGCACCAGGCTGTGGCGCAAGCCTGGGTGCAGCTCAACTTTGTTGCGCAAGGGTGTGGCCTGGGTGATATTCAACGGAGCTGCGCTATGGTGCAGCAGCTTTGAATATCGCACCCTGGCCACCCCCACTGTGCATGGCGCAGTGGCACTGCGCCAGCGCAAGTGGTCAGAGTGGAGCATGGAGATGCGCTAGCGCAAGTGCCATTGTGCCATGCACAGCACCTGTGATATTCAAAAGGAGACATGCAAATAGGGCCATAATTTATGCAAGGCACTGGGGGCGTTGCATCTCATTGTAAGCCCCATTTGCATACCATTAGCATGAAGGTGCCAGCGATCACAGCGACTTAAGCCTGGTGCCTGCCAGGCAGCAGCCGTTGGGGACCTATGCCCCCTGCAGTCCCATCGCAGGCATTCATCTAAAAGGAACTTCCCCTGTCCAATATCCCTGGTGGTCCAGTGGACTGCTATGTGCCCGATCGCAGGCATTTGTCTTGAAGACTAAGCCCCTGTCCTATATCCCTGGTGGTCCAGTGGACCACACTCTGCCCGATCGCGGACATCAGTAATATCGCCCCCCCACTTCCAATATCCCGCTCTATGTGCCCGATCGGCTGGCGCCAGTAATATAACCCAGTCCAATATCCTGGTGGTCCAGTGGACCGATCGCGGGCATCTGTAACTCTTAAAATACTCCTACTACCCTGGTGGTCTAGTGTACCCCTCACACCCATCCACTGGGCCCCACCCACTCCCCCATCAGCCGGTGGGCAGCAGCACCTCCGCCTGCCTCCGCCGCCCACCGACTGACAACTCAGTAGGGCTGCATGCCCATTGGCTCACGCTGGGCAATGGGTGTACAGCCTGACTGAGCTGTAAGTCAGCGGGCGGTGGGGTGGCAGGTGGGAGTGCTGCCGCCGCTGGCTGGACGGGGGGAGAGGGAGGTGGGGCTCAGTGGTGGGTGTGGAGGGGGTGCCACTAGACCACCAGGGTAGTAGGAGTATTTTATGAGTTACAGATGCCCGCAATCGGGCAGCGATCGATCCACTGGACCACCAGGGATATTAGACGTGGTGAGGGTTGTATTACCAATGCCAGCGATCGGGCAGAGCACGGTCCACTGGACCACCAGGGATATAGGACGGGGGCTTATTCTTCAAGACAAATGCCCACGATCAGGCACATAGCGGTCCACCGGACCACCAGGGATATAGGAGGGGGGATTTTGCTACACGGATGCCTGCGATGGGGCATGGGGGGTGCCACCAGGTGCGGCAGGAACTCGGGTGGCCACCCACAGGTGGCAGCTGCCGTGTTGCGCCCTGCAATGCGGCAGCTCACCTGTGGGTGGCCATCATTTGTTCCTTTTTTTGGCTAACTTTGTGCAGGCGCAGGTAGGGGTTGCACATGCATGACTCTGCACATCCCGGGCTGAATATCGGGCTGTGCAGGTTATGCATGGGCACGCCCCCCCCCACCTGTGCCTACATACATTACTGATTCGCTCCAGCGCATCGGGATTTGTGCGGCGCACTTTTCTCTTTTGAATATCGTGCCGGGGCACATCAGTGGGTTGTGCATGGTGCAACACTGTTGCGCTATGCGCAACCCTTTTGAATATCTGGGCCCAGGAGTATGTCATCAGAATAAAGGGAGACTTTGTATTCCTGGACAATGGCCTCTATTCCTTTTAGGAGAGGGTGCTGTCTGACAGCTTGGGCCAAGGGCTCAATGGCAAATAAAGAAAAGGAGGGTCAAGAGGGAACAACCCTGCCAGGTCCCTTTATGTAAGGGGAAGGGAAAGGAGAGAGTATTAGTGGTGAGTTCCTTGGCCTGAGTGTTATTATACAATGTGCAAATGGTCTGCATAAAGGAAGGGTCATACCCCATTACCTGCTACACTGTGAAAAGGTATTCGCATTCAACTGAGTCGATTGCCTTCTAGAAATCAATTGTGAGGGCTACTCAGGAGAGGACGAGGTATGGGTAAGGTGTTGCAAGTTAACGATAGTGTGGAGGTGATCAGAGGCCAATCTACCTTTAAAAAAAACCCCTTGGGAATGATGGATGAGGTGTGGGATAATGGAGCCCAACCTTGAGGCCATGTTTGACAAGAATTTGGGTGTCATCATTCAGGAGGGAAACAGGGCAATAACTATGGGGTATGATGTGTCTTTGTCCTTCTTTGAGAGGACTCTGATACCCACCTCCTTCATGGTAGGGGGAGCAAGTGCAGAGATAGTGAAGTTTAATAAGCTCTTAAAAGTAAGGATGAGAGCTCCTCTGCCAAGAGCTGATATGTCAATTGGAAGACCATCACTTCCTGGAGACTCGTTCTTCTTCATGGAGAGCATGGCTGTTTTGATTCCATCTACTGTGAGTGGGCCATCTAGGTGGGCCACCTGTGTTGGAGTTAGCACAGGGAGATCTAGCTCTTGGATGGAATCCGTTATGCTTTTCGGGGGGGGGGGTACGGGAGGATAACAGCAGCTTAGCCTATAACTTATAGGAAAAACTTCCACCCTTATAATTGTTGCCACCCCCAAGGTCCTACATCTGATATCCATCTACCCATATCCCAGATAAATGATTCTTCAAAATTGACACCCTAGTTGACATTTTTTTGTGGGAGGGTAAAACCCCTAGACTTAGAAGGACTAAACTGCGCCAGCACTGGTCTATGGGAGAATGGGGTCTATCACACTTCAAAGGTTACCATAAAGCTTTTGTAACATCCCAAACTGTTATGTGATTTTGCCCCCCCCCACACACTCATCCATTCCATTGTGGGTTCCTTCAGAGGTTTATCTGATAGGTGTATCTAACCCTAGGCAACTTCTTGACAACCTTCTCAGAGGCATACAGCTCTCATACTCCAACTACAGCAGTTTCATGCTGATATTGGAAACATATTTCCAAGTTCTTCTACCTCAGGGAGATCTCACTACCCTATACTCCAATATGGGATAATTGTAAGATCCAGGTAGACAGGCAATTACTGTACTGGGAATCCTGGAAAAGCATCAAAATACATACAACCTAGATTTTCTTGTTCCTGGACAGATCAAATGTATATGCTCTCCTTTGAAGACCTCCAACAGCAGTATGGACTGCCTAAGAGGGGCTTGTAGAGGTATTTACAGCTAAGATCCCTAATCCACCCACTGTTAAAAGCAGAGACCAAACACAGTGGCTGAAACCCCTTAAAAATGGCTCAATTTTCCCAGGGAGGTAGCAAGAACTGTTTACAAAGTGCTCAGGGAAGGGACTCCCTTCTCTACTGCCTCTGTGCAAGCTAAGTGGGAAGATACGATCCATATCCCCATCTCTGACCATCAGTGGAATACACTTTGGCTACAGGTCCACACTTTCTGTACAGACACGAAGGCCCAGCTTATACAATTTAACATTTTGCATAGGTGGTATAGTACCCCGCAAGCATTGAAGGCATTGGGCTTATTAGACATGGATCTCTGCTGGAGGTGGTACTTGCATGAGTGCTGTTTGCCACATATACTGTATCCTGTCCTTTGATTGCTGATTTCTTGACCTCTCTTGGCAGATCTTGTAGACAAGTGTGTCCAGTGGATCTCACTCTAGATTCTCCTCTGGCATTATTGGAGAGCACCCCCTCCAAGATCCCCAACAACCTTCCAGCATTGAGTTGGCTCATTGCAGCCTCAATAGTAGCCAAATGTCTCCTCCTTAGACAATGTTGCACAACTGAAATCCCCTCCTTTGCAGAATGGCTACAGTCCATGGGCCAACATGTTACACTAGAACATATGTCACATTTAGCCTTTGGGAAAATGGATGTATACAACACTACATGGAAATCCTTTCCAGAGCTACAGTCCCCTATACCTCCTCCCTAGTGGTAAGGGTCCACCTTTCCTCCCTTCCAGCCCTTGCAAGGGGTGGAGAACAGTCTGGCTTAAAATCAGACAGTCAGTTAACACATCCCACACAAGGTATTTCCCCTGTGTGCTTAACTCATGCATGTGTAATTTCTTTTCAGGTGTCTCAAGTAAACAAACAATTGGTCATCCTAATCAACTCTCTGTGTTTGTAGTCTGTTTTAGAAAGCAAACATCCTTTACTTGCCATTACTCAGAAATCATACAGCACTCCACGTTACACAAGATACCCTTTTCTGGTTGTGTTCTTTTTTTTATTGTGTTGTATGTTTGTTGAAACATTTTTCAATAAAGAATTTAATGGAAAAAATGATTCATGGTGGAAAAATGCAAGGTGCAGCAAAAAAATACAATAAACAGTTAAAGAGCAGCTGACGCCTTCAGGAGAACTTGAGCAAAACATAATATTTAGAAATAGTTCAGCTTGTATTTTACATTAGTTCTCTCTTTCTCCTCCCCATTATTTATCACTGAGGTCTTTTGCATAAAAATGGGGTGGGATATTTAGACTGCACCAGGCAGGGGCGCAAGCCCGGGCGCAGCGCAACTGGGATGCACCAGGGCATCATCCAGGTGATATTCAACGGTGCTGCACCATGGCTCAGCACCATTGAATATGGCACTGGGGCCGTCCACACTGTGCACGGCACAGTGGCACTGCTCCAGGGCAAGTGGCAAGTGAGGAGCAGGGGGATGCGCCAGCGCAAGTGTGGGTGCGCTAGGTGCAGCAACCACGATATTCAGTGTTGGGCATGCAAATTAGGCCATTATGCATGCAAGGCACAAATGGGGCCATTTGCATGTCATTATGGCCCCTATTGCATGCAGGTGCGCTGATCCCCAGCGACTTGTGCCTGGTGCCCTGCCAGTCTGCAACCGTCAGGTACCAACGTCTCCTGCCCCTCGGCGGGCAACACACCCCAACGCCCGATCCTGGGCTTTAGGTAGATGTAAATTCTCTGGTGGTCCAGTGGACCCTACCCAGGTGACCGATCACGGGGGTAATATAGTCATATCCCTGGTGGTCTAGTGGACCCTGCCTCATTGCCCGATCACAGGCTTTTGTGAAAAGTAAATACCATGGTGGTCCAGTGGACCTGCTCCCCTGCCTGATCGTGGGCTGCAGTTAAAATTACATTCCCTGGTGGTCCAGTGGACCCAATCCCCAGCTCGATCATGGGCAAATGAATAAAATAATTTTGTGGTGGTCCAGTGGACCCAATCCCCAGCCCGATCACAGGAAAATTAATAAAATAATTCCCTGGTGATCCAGTGGACCCAATCCTCAGCCCGATTGCGGGCAAATGAATAAAATAATTCCCTGGTTGTCCAGTGGACCCGATCCTCAGCCTGATGATGGAAAAATGAATAAAATAATTCCCTGGTGGTCCAGTGGACCCGATCCCCATCCTGATCACGGGCAAATTAATAAAATGATTACCTGGTTGTCCAGTGGACTTGATCCCCAGCCCGATCATGGGCAAATGAATAACATAATTCCCTGGTGGTCCAGTGGACCCAATCCCCAGCCTGATCATGGGCTTTAGGTGTAATTAAATATCCTGGTGGGCCAGCGGTACCCCCTCCCCACCTGCCCACTCCAGACCATGCCCACCCTGGTCAGCGGATTTGGAAGCAGCTGCTCCCGCCAAGCCACCCGCGCCCGCAACTGACAGTGTACAGTGGCTGTATGCCCATTGGTCCCCTCATTGGGCCAATGTTCTGAATCGCCATACTACAGTCCCAGTATGAGTGGTTCTATTCACATTTGGGACTGTGTAGTACAGCACGGCCCAAGATATTTGAAACAGGGGGACAAACTCAAAGGACGTGCCATCCAGGGTGGAGAAAACAGGAGGGGCAGAGAACCTGACAAGTTTTTGGCTGGTCTTAGAGTGGAACCAGCACTGCACATTGCTAAAGTCATGCTGTAGCAATGGTTTCAAAGGTTGCAGCTGAGGTGCCTGAAGCAAAGAGCACAGTGTCATCTGCAAACATATGAATATGCGAGTCAACACAGACAGATAGGAGGTCATTAAGAAAAACAGAGAACAAGATAGGACCCAAGATGGAGCCCTGTGGGATTCCTGACTGGATGAGGAGGGGATGGGACAAGGCATTGCCAACCTGCACCAACTGATGATGGCTTAGGAGCTAGGATCTGAACCAGTCAACTTCTGGTGCAGAAATAATATAAGCAGATACAGTTGCAGCTATCTCCATGGCCAAATGTTTCTTGAAATTTCTGTAAATCTCTAGATCATGAATGACAATGAGAAAGAATAAGTGTGCCCCATTGGTAATTGAACCCAGGCCCCCAGAATACCATTCCAGTGCTCTAAACCACAAAGCTATAGGCTTACATATCTTACTGTAGCAGGCCTCCATGTTTTCCCTTGGACACACACACATTCCTTTATCTAGTGTTGTGTAACCTACAACTAGGAACACATCAGAATGACAACCAGATAACTTCTCAGTGCAGTATAGCCACTGCTAAGCAATTTAAATCATAAATGGCAATTAGAAAGGAAAAGTGTGACCCACTGGGAATTGAACCCAGACCTCCAGAATACAGTCCTGGTGCTCTAAACCACTAAGCCACTAACCTACGGGCTCACATGGCTTAGCAGGCCTCTAGGCTTTCCCTTGGACACACACATCCCTTCCTCTACTGTTGCATAACCTGCAACTAGGAACACATGGAGGCCTGCTAAGCCATGTGAGCCCATAGCTTAGTGGTTTAGAGCACCAGGACTGTATTCTGGGGCCTGAGTTCAATTACCAGTGGGTGACACTTTTCCTTTCTCATCGCCATTCATGATTTAAATTGCTTAGCAGTGGCTATATTGCACTGAGAAGTTATCTAATTTTCATCCTGATATGACTCTCTCTAAAGAAACTATTGCTTGCCTGCAATCCTGCTTTAAGGCCACCAGAAAGAGTCTCTCTACAAATATTGCAGAATTTGTGGAAATAACTGACCATGTCAATGGCTGCAACTGTACTAGTAATATAATCTGATCTAATATGATATATGATATAGGGCCAAATTTTCAAAGTGTGACTCAAGTCTTGCATCACAACACTTAGATTCTAGCAGTGCACCAAACCTCTTCCCTGCAACTGTGCCTGATTTTACAATCTCGGGTGCAGTTGCGACAGTTCCCATGATTTACACCAGCTTGCGCCAAATATTTGGTGCAAGTTCCGCAAAAAAGTCCATCAGGATTGCTGCAAGCTAGACTACAAAAAGTCTGTCTAATTTGCAGCAATTGCCACATGAGTTGTAAATACCTGTTAGGTTGCCACAAGTGGACAACAACAAAAGGGGGCTGCTCAGGAACAGGACATGCCCCATCCAAAAAACACAAGGTTCCACAGGAAAAAAAAAAAAAAAAACCTTTCTTTGTGGCTGCTTGTTTGGTGATTGTTACCTCTGTGTGGCACCGTGGATGTTTACTACAGTGAATGTAAGTAATAAACTCCTTTGCATTATCTTACTGGTGGACGGTGCCATTTTTTACTGTAGAGACTGCCACAAGCTCCCTGCACCATATCTGTGGTGGGCGCCATGTGATTACAGCAAAAGAATAACAGCGAAAGTCAAAACAGCAACCTTCTTACAGCAAATGCCAAAACAGCAATACGGCAAAATAGCACTATGCATATAATAGCTCATGCAATAACAGTGCATGGAAACTATGGCCAAAAATTATACATGGAGCTGAAAATTGTAAGCAGCTCCACAGAGATAATCATGTAAACTCCGCTTACTGTATTCCATAACAACCTCCACAAGTTGCTCGGTAAGATCTCTATAGTGTCAGCGAGGGCCCTTACTAAGCACTTAGCGTGATGATATTCGGCACATCTCCAAAACAATTTGGGTAGCTACCTCTTTATCCCTCTGGTATAGGTAACCACCATGTAGTAACAGTGAAGTGCCCTTCTGGCTCCAAATAAACTCTCACATGGACATTCTCACTCTCCAGATCTCCCGGCACATACAAACCCCACCCAACCAGCACCTATTTAACAGCCAGATGCACAGGTGTCTCCAATAGATATATGTGGGGGACTCTACCCCAGCACCCTCCACGGGGGGCTGTGTTCCCCAGACCCCCCCCATCTTTTAGATTACCACTCCAAGGCATTCACTGATAGTGCAGATAAGGCGCTATCGTCATCGATGTGCCGATTTGGACAGGCCGCTATTATGGACCCTGGTAGACAATTAATCCCTAGTGTAAGTGGGGATTGCTATTTCCATCCAATCACCCATATATCCCGTTCACTCATATTTGTGTCATTGATACAGGTTCGTCCGAATACGTTTGCTGTTCCCATGTTGCTGTATTCATGTGATACCTCTGTGGTGCACACAGGGCTTGCGGCAATCAACTCGCTTTGAAAATCCAGCCCACAATCTGATATGATATGAAAAAATAATATGATATTTGATAGTTTACTATTATATAAAATTATACTATATAATTTCATATATAATGTTTTTTATTATTTTATATATATTATTTTCATTGATGTGCCAAGAAAATATGAATCATGAAAGTGAACTCGTTATATGGTCTTGCTGCTTGACCGCATTTCCTCATGCTATTTTCAAAAGCCACTAGTTACAAGGACTTTGGGTCTTCGAGTATTACTAGTTCTTAACTATTCTATTTTATCTCATTTTAATTTATGTGTTTATAGGTACTGCACTTTGAGGTGTTTGCATGAATTGTGCTTTATGAAATAAATTGATTGATTAGGTGCAGGATTTTGAGGAATTGGGCAGCAAATGCAAGATGATTGTTTTGGGGAACTAGAATTTACAGTGTTGGATGGATCTGGATGGATACTATGCTAAGTAGAGGAACTGGAAGCACTTAAAAAAGATAAGGGGAAACTGGTGTGCTCAGTGCTTCTGGATCACAGGATAGCTTCATCACAGCAAAAGTTGGGTATGGCTATCATTATCATTCAGATCATGGGTCAAGTTGGAGGAGGGAGGTGACTATCCTAGTTAAGAGAATGATAGACTTCACAGAGAACAAAGTTATCCTAGGTAGGAAGGGAAGGGTAATACATTCTAGTAAAGGAAACTATAGGTGGGGAATGGATCACTATATTTAATGTTTATGATCAACCTAAGGCTCTCAGTTCCTTCTTTAAAACAGTACTAGACTTGTTAGCTGTCAGTGGGGAGGGTACTGTCTAATGGGTGTTGAATTCAATATATTACTGTAGCCCAGGTGCCATATGCCAATGGGCTACTACCCCTTCCTGTTGGCTCTGGCACAGGTAAAGGGGCTGGGGGCCTGCTACAGTGGCAATTGGGGGTACTTTCCCAAAGTTATGAATAATAGCACAGTGCCTCCACCCAGAGTAAGTTGTAAGTGGGTCAGCTGACTAATTGGTGCAGTCCCCTAGGATACTGCACCTCCCCACCTCTCCGACTAGCCACCCTGCACACTGGATTCCCAACACCTTTTCCCACCGACTACCATAAACTTACTAGCAGGCAGAATGCGATGAAATTCTCTGGGCACAGCAATTTCAAACAATCAACTCACAGCTTTATTGAGGGTAGGGTTAGGAAAGGGATACCAGGAAGAGAAATAGCTCTGGAATAAGAAAAGGTTAGTAGTAAAGAATAGCAGTCAACAATGTAAGAGCCCATAAGCCAGCCCACCCCCCCAGCTGCCCACCCCACTGGTACCAGTGTTATACACTGAGAAGTCCCTGAGGTACCCACCAGTTGCAGGCCTGGAGGTTGCCATGGGTTGGTTGACTGTTTGGGCCCTGAAAACTGGAGAAAATGTTTGAATTATAACCACACTCCCCCTGTCTCAGATCCAGGAACCAAGTCCTGGGTACTCACGAATTGCAGGACTTAAAAACGTCTGGAGTAGCCATCATCAGATATCCTGGAGTGTGGGACTCCGCTCAAGTGGTGCAGCACAGGACAGAAGATAGGATGTTTCATCTCCCCGACAGATGGAATCTTTCTTGAAGGTCTAGCAATTGTCTCCTTGATTGAAGATCTGGCCACTTGTCACCTTCAGCAACTTCTGGCCCATTGTAGAGCTCGATGGCAGATCCACACCAGCCGCAGAAGGCCCAGACCCAGAAGTGGCTCCAAGCCCGGCTCCCCACACAGGTTGTAGATGCCTGCTAGCACTCCAGCAAGCACCAGTGACCTCCTGAGACAGTGGGTCCCACTTGGAAGGGGTTAGCTGGTTCCCTCCTTGGCTCTGGGTGAGGAATCCTAAGCAGCAGGAATCACCTACAGACCCTGCAAATGAACTAGCAACAGATGACTCCCCTGGATAACAGTGGTGACAGTTCACCATGAGTGCTAGCCTCTTAGTAACAACTTCGGATGGAACTTAGACCACAGCAATCAACAGTGGGTTCAGGACTAAATTGGTCCCCAATCACCTTTAGTGCTTTCAGGTCCTAAATGTTCACAACAGTTTATCTTCGGCTTCCGGCTGGGACACCACTCTCAGCCACTTCGTTCAGTCCACACAGCAAATTCACAGAATCTGGCTAGCACCCTGCACCTGAGACACTTCCCCTCTTCAATCTTTTAAACAGAGTTCTAATTCTTAAAGCAGGTCCTCTGCAGTAATTGTTCAACTCTCAATCAGCAGCACAGTTCTGTCCACACAGTCCCATATACAGTGCAGAGTCTCTGCAACACTAATCCTCTCCAATCCAGACAACACAGTTCACAATACCAGTAGAGTTGAAGAAATCAGTCCAATCTGTCACTTCCTTCTCTCCTGGTATTCCTTTTCTATAGTGGCAGTCTTCCACAGAGGCCTGGGCAAGGCCTCTCCCAGTCCAAATCCACCCACACAGAATCCTCCTGACTCAAGAAGAGCCTGAGAACGGACTGCCCCAATCCCTCCAAGTCCCTGGGTTTTCACTCGAGATCCCCAGCCTCCTGATTGGCTGTTCAAGCGGATTAGTCATTAATAACCATAGAGATCAATATATCCTGATTTTTCATTTGGGCATGAATTAGGCACCTGAATTAGTCCCCTCCTTCTCCCAGTAGTCCCTTGGCACAGTTTTTGGGTGCCTGGACACCTACTTGGCTGCTGCAGAGGGGTCAAAGCATCAACAACATGGTGGCCCCCATTCAGGTTATAGCAGTCCTTAGGGTGTCCCTACTTTTCAGTTCTAGTGCAGCCACATCGAATACTTCTATTTTATTATCTCCCCACAGTGCTGTAGCCCCAACTGTGCCCTTTTGAACAAGCCTACTCTCAGCCAGTTACTCCTAGTATTTTTGCTGTCACTGCCACTGCAATACTGTCTCCCCAGGCGGCAGGCAGCAACTTCATAGGCTGCTCTGGAGACTCAGGGAGGACCAGGGGCACCAGAAAGGACCAGACTGTGGTGGTGTGAATAACTGTGGGAAAGCAGGAGGCAGATGGGAGACAGGAGAAATGGGGCAATGCAGGTAAGCCCCCAATAGGTGGGTTACACCCCCCCAAATGCTTCGCTTCCATGCCAGGCCTAAGGATAAAGTACCATAATTGTTTAACATTAACACACAATAACATTTCTAACTATACACCTGAATCCTATCTATCATGTCACAACTATTTCAGGAACAGGAAAACATTATAACCAGAAAATATTATGTGCAGGTCAGGAAATACCCTTCTCTTTCTTAGCCCCTGGCCATGTGAAAAGTGGCACCCATATATGTAGGCTAGCATCCCATAGTAGACTTAGGCCTACATAGTACACTTTTCTACCTGTCACCTCCCGTGCACCCTTTTCACTTTCCTTTCCTTTCCTTCTGCTGGTCATCTTCCCTGCAAACTTAGGGGTTTGGCACTGACAGGGCATGTAACTACCTTTGGTAGGGACCTGGGGTAATATACTGTAGAACTGATTTATTTCACCGTAAAAAAAAATCTTGCTATGTTCATTGTAGAAAGAAATCTGCTAAATTAATTAAACAGCTAAGTTAGTTATCTCTGTCAGATTCATTATACGGAAGTACAGGATAGTGAACTTTAACTGCAGCTAACAAGTTGCATAGCCTCAGACCACTAAATTAAAAGAAAGCACTACTTTTCAATTCTACAGTATACTCCCTTGTGTACTGTAAATAAAAGCAAATCTGATGGGACTCCCTGGACATATTAAGTTAACTTCAGCATCGATCTGATCATCCTGCCTGACCTTCTCAGGGTTTCTTGGATCTAAGAGCTACCAGCTGCCTCCTGTTCAGAAACAGATTCCACATCACAGTCACATTCACCCTGATCAGTCCCTCCCTCAGCTATTGGGGCAGTGCACTCTAATATCTCCCCATCTTCACTGGTTTGTCCAAGGGGGCTATCCTGTGGCCCCTCAGAGGACACAGTCAGACCAGTGTTCAGCTCCAATGTGGGCCCTCTAAAAGACACTTCTTCCTCCTCTCCTTCCTGATTCTCAGGGTTACCCAGTGGCCATTCAGAGGACCCAGATGGACTAGTATTCAAGTCCACAGTGGATCTTCCAAAAGGCATCTCTGCAGGGGAGCTGCTCAGGTACCACTCACAGGGCTCAGCCGGACTAGTGTTCAAGTCCAGAATTGTCCCTCTGAGAGGCATAGCGGGAGCAGCCTCCCCATCTCCACCCTGTTTCCTGGGTACCGCCATGTCCACTAACATCAGGGGCAGTCCCTGAAATAATCAGGCTAACTCTGGGGTAGGATAGAAGCTCCAGGGGTACTATCACCTCCCCCTTCAGACGCATCATTGGTGCTCTCTCCCTCCAAGACTCCCTCACCCTGGGTAGGCCCAGACCTCACGGCATCACTACTTCTATGCTCTGTCTCCTGTGTGCAGCTGCTTGAGTGGTGGGGGGGTGAAGAAAAATCTTCCATGGAGCTTTCAGTGTCCATTACTCGATCACCAATGGGCAGCACGTGATTTTGATGTATGACTTTGTGCCCTTGAGTTTCTCCCTCAGGCTGAATCTTGTTCACCGGAAGGCCTTCCAACTTTTCCAGGACAATGTACAGAGTGCTTCCCCATCTATTGGCAATCTTGTGCTTTCCCGGTATGCCCAGACATCATAGCAATACTTCATCACCTGCCTCCAGATCCTGAACTCACACCTTCTTGTCATAATCATCTTTATTAGCTTGGTTCCTCTTGATGGCCAATTCTGAAGCAAGGTGATAGGCATCATTCAGTTGCTGTTTTAACTTCTCCGTATTCTGCAGATTGTCTCCTGCCCCAAGACCATCAGTGAAGACTCCAAAGCAAAGATCCACAGGCAGATGGACTTCCCTCCCAAACATGAGCTGGTATGGAGAGAACCCCGTAGCATCATTTTGGGTGCAGTTGTAGGCATGGACCAGGGTGCTCACCAGTTGACTCCAAGTGCGCTTGTCCCAGGGATCCATGGTGCCCAGCATGTCTAATAAAGTCCAATTGAATCTTGCAGGATGGGAGTCACCTTGGGGGTGAAATGGGGTGGTCTGAGACTTCCTGATGCCCCACAATGACAAGAGTTCCTTTATAAGTCAACTCTCAAAGTCACGGCCCTGCTCTGAATGAATCCTCTGGGGGGTCTCCATAGTGCACAAAGACTTTCTCCACCAATATTTTTGCCACCGTGGAAGCTCACTGATTCTTGGTGGGGTAAGCTTGGGCGTATCTTGTAAAGTGATCAGTGAGTACCAGTATGTTTGAGATGTTACGTGAATCTGGTTCCAGCATGAGGAAGTCAATGCACACCAATTCCATGGGGCCAATGGTGCGGATGTTGACTAATGGGGCCGCCTTTTGGGGAAGTGCTTTCCGTTGTATACATCTTCTGGACCTTTTACAATATGATTCCACATCTGCTCCCCTCTTCGGCTAGTAAAACCTACTCTTAACCAACTCCAGGATGTGCTCCACACCCAAATGGCCCATATCATCGTGCAATGCCTTTAGTGCAGTTTTTACATGCTGCTCTGGTAACACCAGCTGTTCACAGGGTGCCCCCTGCTGGTCTTGCATCTTCTGCTAGAGCAGTCCCTTCTTCAACTGTAGCTTAGGCCATTCTTGTAACAGAAGCTTAGCGAAGGGACAAATGGTGTCCACTTGAGTGTGGTCCTCATTGTGTTGAAGCACTTGAATTATCTCCGCTGTGACAGGACTGGCTGTTTGTTCTTTTTTCAAGTCCTGGTTGGTCAGCTGTGGGAGATATCTCACATCCAAGGTGGCCAGGTGGTAATAGAAAACTGGGAGACAACTTCCCGAGGCCCCCAAGCATTCCACCAGGTGGGGGGATATCCTCTACTAGAAAGGTTTCTTTGCCATTGTACTTCTCACATAGGGCTCTCACTGTTTGCTCCAACATTTTTGCACAGCTAGAGTGCTCATTAGTGTAAGCCGGGGGGAGGGGCATCTTGACAGGGCATCGGCATCCACATGATTCAGACTGAGACAATACTCTACACAGTAATCATAGGTGGACAAAGCTGACAGCCACCTATGACCAGCTGCATCTAACTTAGCCGTGGTCTGCACATAGGTAAGAGGATTGTTGTCCATCTTCACTGTGATATTGGCTCCATACAGGTAGTCATGGAACTGATCCACAATAGCCCACTTTAATGCCAAAAACTCCAGTTTGCAGACTGGGTACCTCTGCTCTGACAGGTTCAGACTCCAGCTTGCGAAAGCTATTGGGCACAAGCCCTCTGGGTACTCTTGCTACAACACTGCTCCCAAGCCACTGAAACTGGCAACAGTGTGAAGAACGTAGAGTTTCTGCAGATCTGTGTATGCAAGGACCAGGGCATATGTTAAGCAGTAGATGATATCTTCAAAAGCCCAGTCACACTCCTCATTCCATCAGAAACAAAAATATTCTGATGGTCAAAAATAGCTGGTTTGATTAGCTTTGGCCCCAGGCTAGGTGGCTTTCTTGCTTTTGTTGGTGGGGGGATACACCTGTAGCAGATTCAATAGGGGCTGAACCACCCTGGTGTAGTTCTTCACGGATCTTCTATAGTATCTGCAGAAACCAAGCAGTTGCTGGAGCTCTTTTCAAAGTCTGGGGCTTAGGCCAAGTGGTGAGGGCTTCAATCTTAGTGGGGTCAGTCTGGATGTCCTTCACAGAAACTATGTGCCCAACATATTTAACTGAGGCCTGAAAGAACTAGCACTTACCAATTGACAGTTTCAGTCCAAACTACTCCACATGACACAACACCTTGAGCAAATGAGCCTCGTGTTCTTCCATGGTCTTCCCAAACACAATAATGTCATCTAGATAGATCAAACACTCCAGTAAGTTCATATCACTCAAGACTTTCTCCATTAGGCACTGAAAGGTGGCTGGGGTGCCCAAAATCCACTGTGGCATCCAAAGAAACTCATAGAATCCAAGAGGACATATGAAAGCTGTCTTCTCCTGGTCCTGGGGGGCCATCAGGCTCTGATAATATCTGATCCACAGATCCAGAACTGAGAACCACTGGTTGCCATTTAAACAATCCAGAGCATCCTGTATTCTGGGCATCGTATACTGATCCAGCACAGTCCATTTATTTAATGTGCAATAATCCACACACATCTGTATTGCCCCAGTTTTATTTCTCACCACAACAATAGGGGATGCATAGAGGCTCCTTGACTCTTGAATAATCCCAGCTGCCATCATCTCCTGAAGGTGCCATCGAACATCATCGATGTCAGCTGATGCAAGCCACTTGAATCTCTCCCATAAAGGCCTCTCATCAATAAGACATATGTGATGCTGCTTTCCACTCACACACCCCACATCCCATTCGTGCAAACAGAACACCTTCATACGGGTGACCAACTTCTCCCGCACTCTCTCTCTTCCCAATCCTCTGAGATGGGGGAATCACTCAGGTCAAATAATCCAGGATCAATCCCCGTGGGGGCACCCTCTTTCACTGCAGTGGGTTGCACTGCCATATCGGCGCAGTTGACTCTTGGCAAAGTCTGACTTTTCCTCACTACCACTTCGCAGACGGTGACATTCTTCACCTGTGCAAGGACCCTTCAAACATAGGCATGCCCTCTGGCTGGCAAGACACTGGGCTTCACAACAGTCCCATGGGTAGCCCATGCTCCTCCAGGGTGTCCAACATCAACAACTGATTCATCACATTTTTCTTCAGTCTCACTACTCCAGCAATATTACACTCTGCATTAGGCGGGAGCACAATTTCATCACCATCTCTTCTCCACACTATTCCCACAGGGTCATCAGGTTCCTCAGTGGGGGTCTTTCCCTTCCTTCTGTAGGCCTCTCTAATCAGTGGGTGAAGTGGGTGCTCTTTACCTTCAGTTTCAATTTCTCAGGTTTGGCACAGTTGGGCCAAACATCCAAACATATGTGCATTCATGCCCACTAGCACAAGCACGTCGTCCTACATTCTGGACTCAGGGCAGATCAGAGCTAGGGTCTTGATGGCATCTTCTACACCACCCACTTTAATTGGAAAGGCCATCCACCCCTTGATGTAGCCGAGGTAGGGATATGACTTTTCACTAAGTCCCAACATGTGTAGCCCCTCAAAAGGTTGTAATTCGACATTGGACAAGTGCTGGTCATACCAGGACTTAAAAATAATGGTGACTTGTGAACCACTATCAAGAACAGCCCATGTGGAGATTCCATTGATGGTGATAGTGGTCTCATTCAATGGTCCCACTAGCTTATGCAGGTTGACTGAAGCTGATGTGGTGGTTCTAGCTGCAGAGGCTCTTACATAAGCCATGGAGCTGGACTTGCCAAGGGCCTCGGTGCATTCCATTACTGAGCCCCTCAGTAGTTTCCCTGATTCTGACCTGAATTCTCAGGTGGTCTATCTCTAGCTGGGGCATGGTTCCATGGCTTTCTACACCCCTTCCTTATATGGCCCTCATTCCCGCAGTGATGACAAGTAACAACCTCCCAATGCTGCTGCCTATCCAGTGCAGTGGGACACATTCCCAACACTCCCACTGGGGTCTAAGTACTATAGGGCCCCACTGTGTGGACCTCTCACTGCTCTAGGCTGTTACCAGCAGCCCCACCCTTTCAAACTCAGCCACTCTTCTGGCTAGCTCATCCATCTGAGTTTTGAACCCAACTTCGGTAGGGGCTCTGGCATTGGGGACCTGCCATTGAAAGTGGTGGACCCTGTGCTGGGGACCATCCCACTCACCTCCTGGGGCTCAGCTAACTCTTGAATCACTGACAATTTGACTGATGTAACCACCTCTCTACATTCTCTCAACAGAGTTTTCAACTCCTGTAACTCACCAAAGGGCACCTCTCTGTCTACCTGGGTAATGGCCGCTGAGGCCCACAGTATCCCCCATTGCCTTTGCTCCTCCTTAGTTTCCCTAACTTCCCACACTAGTACCCAGTAGGGAGGTGGGTTGCTTTTCCTGTCTGCTAAATGTAGCTGCAGAACTAACAGGGTGGAGTGACATGTAGCTTTGAACCACATGCTCCAACCTCACGTGGTTCAAATCCTGAGCAGCCACTCCTCCCTTTCTGAATGCCCTCTGCAGTGCTGTCTCCACCTGGATTAGAAAAGCAGACAAGGGGGGGGGATCACGTGATGCAGCCTACGGAGCAGCAGCTTTGAACCATGCTCCCGCTACCCTCACCTTTCTCTGACCTAAAACAAGACTTGTTTCTGCGAATTAGCCCATGGTTTACCACAATTTGACTGCCAGATAGCAACAGTATCCATCTGGGCAGCAGTGTCAACTTTTGAGAGAAGAGTGGCCCGAGAATGGAGGCGGAGATGCATGTGGCTCCTCCGAAACACACGCCACCCACCACACCAGAAAAAAAAACACGAAAAAGGCCAGGGCACAGGCTGGTCGATCAAATAAGCCTCTGATTATTCCACAGGATCAAAATCTGCTTACCTTGGATAAATTCCTTGAGGAATTTTGGCACTTCCCAGGATGAGATGCGATCTCTGAAGGAGGATGTCAAAGGAATTTCCCAGGCTCTGGAGGACCTGTTAAGATGCACAGGTGACTGTGAAATCTGAATCTTCTCCACAGAAAGGAAACTGGAGAAGGTGGATCCAGCTCTGACAGAAATGCACCAGAAACTGGCAAAATGGAATCAAAACTAGAGGACCTTGAAGGGAAAAGCCGTCATAATAACCTTGTGGTTATCGGGCTCCCAGAGAAGGAGGAGGGGGGGAATCCTGTTTTGTTCACACAGAGGTTCGTGGAAAAATTATCTGGGCCTTCACCCTTCGGAGAACCCTATTTCATTGAGTGGGCCTAGTGGGTGCTTCACCCGACACCCTCACCCGAATCACAGCCAAGAACTTTTATTTTTACATTTTTGAATTTCCAGGAGCGGCAACATTTTATGGAAAAGCCCCATGAGATCCAGGAAGTCCAGTGGAATGGGAAAAGCATTTGTGTGGCCCAAGACCACCCCCATTTGGTGTGCCAGAGATGGGTGGCGTTCTACAAAATTGTGGTGAAACTCCTGGCAGCAAGCATCAAGTTTAGAATGCAGTACCCAACAGTCCTTCAGATCTCCTTAGATGGGCAGTGGTTGGTCTTTGAAGACCCCAAAATGAAAGAGGAAATTCTGCATCAGAAAATGCCAATTTTGTTCTGAGATGGATGAAAGAATGGAAAACCAGGCTTAGGATCCATCTTTTGGCCTTAAGTATGTGGTAAGGGATCATCTGCAGTTTGAGCATCGAGGGGCATTTTTTGTGACTTCATTCAAATACAGACATTTTATTTGTTTGAGCTCCAACAACCTGGACTTTGGCAGTATGTTGTTTTAATGCTTTTAATTTTGCCCCCTAATCATGCAGAGCTCAATATAGCCAAGCTAGTTTTACTGAAAGCTGGAGACGGCTCAAGTTAGGACTACGCAAGAGACATCGCGTCATTAATAACCATGTTTAATTTCTGATTATGGCTCGGTGTTCTGGATACCCTCAGTATTACCTTGCCAAGATAGGGATAGCTCTTTTCATTTTTTCAGTTACATGATTAGTGGCCTGGTATTGGTGCCACAAATTGTATTAGCCTGCGGGAAACGTGCAGTTGGTTTAATGGGGGGACTGCCTTTGTTTCTATGTTTACAAATGCTCCTACTGGGAGGGAAACCCTGCAAAGCCCATATTCATGATGTGACAGTCCACAGCTGGGTCTATGAGAGACTTTAAGTTGAGGGTCTGGATATTTGAGACCAAGCATCATGAATTAGAGCCTACCGGTGGGGTCCCTGTTCTGCGGCTGATAAGCTCCCAATGTAATCCTTTGCAAAGGGAGGGATTGGAGGGTGTATCCAGTCTTTCTGAGTACATGTCACTATAGGCAACAAGGGTAGCTTTGGCCGCGGACAGTGCCCCTTCCCACAGAGCATGATGGATGCCCTACAGGCACCAATGACCCTCAGAAAACTCCAGTTCCCCATGTGCCTAATTCCAGCAGATGCTGGATATATTATTATATTTCTGTTTCTCTTCTCAGTATAGGCTCAGGTCTCCCATATTGATTTAGCCTGGTCAGGGGAGGCGGGGAGGGTGCTGTAAGGCTTATATTGTTGTGGCAGGCACATCATGTACTGAATAGTGTTATTGGGGAGGGGGTTACAGCACAGATTCACTAGATATGTGCCTGCTTCTTTTGGGGTTGGGAAAATGCTGGGATGGGGAGGAGGGAGGGGGCTATAACTCGATGGGGGGCTGGTTTGGGGGGGCTGGCTTCACATGGGGAAAGGAAAGGTACTGGGTGTTCAATGTACCTTGTAAGGTATTTTGCTTCCTGCATAGACTCATTACTTGGTTTTCATGGTTACTCCTAGATGATTTCTATCATGGAATGTGAATGGTGCCAGGAACTAGACCAAACGATACCAGATACTAAAACATTTGCAAATGTCCAAAAGTGACGTTTCCCTGCTTCAAGAAACTCATCTTCTGGAAACAGAGGGTGCCTTGCTACACCATCAAGTTGTAGGACAAGTGTATAGTGCAGGGGATAACACTCAAAGTAGAGGGGTGGCGGTGTTAATTGCAAGGAGAGTCCTATTTACCTGTGAGCAGGTGGTAGCCAATCAAAGGGGTCATTACATTTTAGTAAAAGGGTGTCTAGACAGGACCACACTAGTCCTAGGCAATATTTATGGCCCAAATGCAGATACCCCGGGCTTTTTTACAGTGTTAATGCAGACCTTAGCTCAGTTTGCAACCTACCCAATCATATTAGGTGGAGAGTGGAAACTCCCCTTCTCCCTCAACCTGGATAGGTCAGGTAAGGGTCTATCTTCTGCACAGAGGGCTATCAGGGAACTGGTAGACCACTTGGGCATGAGTGACCCCTGGAGAATCCTTCATCCCACTACCAGGGAGTACACCTTCCACTCGCTGGTGCATCACTCCCACTCCAGAATTGATTATCTGCTCCTCAGTCAGGTTCTCTTGGGGGGCTAATGGAAGCTAAAATTGACCCTGGAGTGATCTCGGACCACTCCATAACTTGATGTTCCCTAACTCTTTCCAGTGACCACCCCAGGGAATCAGTCTGGAAGTTAAACAACCAAATGCTTAAGGAGCAAGAGGTGATAGACCACATTCAGAAGGAAATAGAGTTTTACCGTCTTAAACTCCAATTCTGCGGGCCATCCAGATTTTGAATGGGGAGCCCTCAAGTGTGTGCTAAGAGAAGTCTTCATTGCGATAGCCTCCGAAAGGAAGAGAAAGAGAGATGCTAAAGCCCTTTATTGCAAGAGATCCATGCCTTAGAAAGCTCCCTATCTAAGATGACACCCGAGGCAGACCGCATAATAGACTCAAACTGGTTTTACCCCATATCATCCACCCCGATCAGGTGGGATTCATGCTGGGATGGAACTCTGATGATCACTTCAGGAAACTGGCACACATCTTCTCCACCTCCAGGGACTCAGATGTTCCAGCTGGCCTGGTGTCCCTGGACATGGAGAAAGCGTTTGATAGGGTTAACTGGCAGTTTCTGTTTTGTGCCATGTCCAGGTTTGGCTTCCCATCTAAATTTATAGCATGAGTCTCCTCTCTGTATCGGAACCCCAAGGCTTGAATCTATTGTAATGGGGTCTTCTCAGCACATTTCAGCCTTTACTCTGTGACTCGCCAAGGATGTCCCCTATCCCCCCCTCCTGTTCAATATATACCTTGAACCCTTACTAACACTGTTAAAGTCACATGCAGAGGTACAAGGGGTAAAGATCAGATCCCAGGTTTTTAAATTATCCGTGTATGCGGATGATGTTCTATTACATTTATGGCACCCAACACAATCTTTACCAGTAGCACTCTCCATAATTGAAGACTTTATTGTTGTAGCAAACTATAAGATCAATCATAACAAAACCACTGTTTTCCCCTTGAACTGTAGACTCCCAAAGGCAGATATGCTCTATTTAGGACTACAGTGGTGTCCTCAGCAGATTAAATATTTAGGTCTGTTTTTAGCCAGGGAAACACTCAACTTAGGAAACTCAACCTGAACCCTTTGCTCACCACTATCCAACAGGACCTGGAGAGATGGCAGTTACTTCCCGTCTCCCTTTGGGGTCGTATCAACCTAGTTAAAATGAACATTCTTCCTAGATTATTTTACCTGTTGAGTATGCTGAACTCCTGGATGCCTCTTACCTGGTTTAAAAAGGTACACTCTGTCATTTCATCCTTCCTTTGGAAGGGAGAGAGTCCCCGTGGGGCCTACACTAAGCTAGCTGCATCAAAAAGGATGGGAGGTGTGAGATTGCCACATATAGCAATATACTATTGGGTGTGCCAACTGAACAAATACCTGAGATGGATAGGTCCCTTTGACACCACGGGATCGACTGCCTACATGCCCCCGTGGTTGATCCTGGAGAAAGAGCTGCTCTCCCAGGCAGGGATCTCTCCAAGAGCCATGCTCTACATGTCTCCTAGGGCTCTACCGAAATTGTCTCTCCCATGGCAACTTCACTGCATATCCATGTCCAATTATGTACCTTCCTGAAGTATAAAAACCCTCAGAGCCCCCATCAGCCCATAGTGAGCAACCCCAATTTCAGGATCTGGGGACAGTGTATCACGCCCATGTGGATCCCACAACTAAAAGTTTATACCCTTAAGGATTTACTGTTGGAGGGTAAGTGTTTGACATCAAATGACATCATGGCTAGCTTAAAGATAGAGAAGGGCTTGATTTTCAAAGTCTTCCAACTATGCCATTTGATTATCCAGTTCTTAAAAGGGATAGGAGAGTTGCCAGAAGGGGAGTCCTGGGAACACTCCCTATTTGATATGAGCGGCAAGCCCCATGCTGTCTACCGTTTATACATTGCTTTCTCTGGGAAGTCATTAGATGTACAGAATACAGCCCCCACATACTGATCAAATATATTCCCCCACTTTCAGGACAAATTGGAAGGCATTTGGAATGACTTACACAGATATATTCCCCAGGACAGGCTTCGACTGATACAATACCAAATTATCAATAATATGTACTGGACTTCTGTTCGCCTCTAGAAGATAGGATGCATAGCATCACTGCAATGTACCAGATGCTCTGAGCAAGAGGGCACCCTATGTCAAGTACTATGGGAGTGTTCTCCCGTCAAGAAACTTTGGGATACTATATGAAACAAAGTAGACCCTCTGCTAGGACTGAAGGACCTCTTTACCTCAGCCATTTGTATACTTGGGGCCTTCTCTTCAATCCCAGTGCATGTACATAGGTACCACATGGCTCTGATCTCTTTGACAGTGAAGAAAGTAGTACTGCATCACCGGGTGGATGGGAAGGATATCTCATACACAGAATGACTCCAAGACATACTATTTAATCTTAGTACAGAAAGGCTGAGGGCTAGCCTATGGGGCTTCTTGCCTTACTACAGGAAGATATGGGAGCGATTTCATCCCTTATACACCCTTTGAACAAACGGAACTTGAATTATTCTTTTTTTTTTCCAATTTAATGTTTATTAAACACATTTGTTCCCATAGACGCCATGGGGCGTCAGAACCAGCCATTGCCAGATCTGACCCAAAATGGCCACCGGGAGCAAATGAGTTAAAGGTTTTACAATACAGAGAATAGAACCATGATACAAATGAGTAATACATCATACATAATGTAACGTACATGGTCTATCCTCCCCCCTACCCCACCTTACCTTATCCCATACCCCCCCCACCCACCACAGAGAGTACCATTCTATACATTATGGATTTGAGATTGAGGTTGCATTACCTACAGGTTGCAAAGAGTATAGGAACTTGAATTATTATGCTAATACCAGGTGAAGGAACCTAGCCAACTTTCAGGAGGTTGGTCTTGTGACCTGGTAACCATAGGGTTACCTATCAGCAAGATGTGAAGCCAGGGAGGGGAGGGAGGGGAAGGAGGGAAATAGAGGGGGGAAGGAGTGAGTAAGAGGGGGAAGGGGCATGACTTCTTACTGTATCTGGTTATATCATGTTAGTGCTTGTATGAAATGTCACGCTGTATACTAACACTTTATTAAACTTTGAATTAAAAAAAAAAGAAAAGCAGACAAGGACTCTCCCCCCTCCCACTGATGGGTAGTCTTAAACCTCCACAAAAGGTCCTCACCAGACTCTGGGTTACCTAAAACACTCTCTAAGGCTGTTAGGTATACCTGGGCTGGGGCATCAGCGTCCACAGCCCATAAGGAGCGAATTATGTCTAGAGCAGGCTGTAAGATGGTAATAGATTATCTTTCATAGGCTCTTGGTGGAACAGCACAAAGGAAGAGACAACAGACAAGTGGTGTCATGTACTGAAGCAAATGATAATATAGGCTTACTACTAACAGTGAATACACTGGGAGAGCTTCCAGTTTTCCTTACCTAGGTAAATGCAGTCTCTTATCTCAGAGAAGCTACGGTCTTATACCCCGATAATCACTATGGTTACTACTAAAGAAGATACATAAATATATATAATTGGACAGTAACAGGTGGCATGAGTAACCATCCTAACTAACATGAGAAGTTGCTTAGCTTGCATAGATAGCACAAACAATGTGATCTTTATAAGTCCAAGGTCAGTTGCAATTACAGTGATGCACAGGCACTAAAGATGGTACTGTTGCCTTACTTATAATAACACAGTGAAAATAGAGTGGAATGCATCTCCCAGGACTAAGATATATATTGATAAAACATAATGGAGCATAATATACATTAGTAAAATACAGCAGAACACAGATCCTAACTTTAGTGTCTTCACCCTAAAGTTAGTACATGTACCTACAGAAGTGTTGCTGTCTGTGAGGTGGAGGTACAAAAGGGGTGCTGGACCATGGGTAACATTCATACTAACATACTAGCATACTAAAATGCCAGCAGAATAGGCCTAACGGTCTTTCGTGTCTGCTCGTTTGGTCAGCCCCCACCCTCGGTGCTGACCTTTGCTGCCCCTCGCTTCTTCTCTGGCTTCTCCTTCCCAGTTCCGGATACTCTTGCTGCATTGGATTTTGCTTCCAGAACCCTTCCCTGTACCTGTCCCACCCCTCTGAACCCTCCACTGTCTCTGCCTCCACCAGCCCCCCTAGGCAGTGCATTCCATGGCTCCACCACCCTCTCAGTGAAGTAGCACCTCCTCCTTTCTCCCTGAATCTTTCCCTCCAGCTTCCACCCATGCCCTCTTTTACCCCTCCTCCTTCCTTCAAGCACCCTGACTGTTCCCCCCTATTTATCCTCTTCATGTACCTGAAGACCTCTATCATGTCCCCCAGTCCCTTCTCTCTTCCAATGTGTACATATTTAGCTCTTCGAGCCTCTCCTCATAGGTCCTGTCCCCAAGCCCCAAATCATTTTGGTTGCCCTCCTCTGGACCCTCTCCAGGAGGTTAATATCCCTCTTTAAGTGTGGCCTCCAAAACTGCACGCAGTACTCAAGGTGTGGCCTCACCAAGCAGTTATACAGAGGGAGTATCACTTCCCTCCTTCTGGAGGTGATCCCCCTAGCGATGCATCCCAGCATCCTGTTGGCCTTGGCTGCTGCCCTCCTACAAGTCTCAGAGTTGTTCATCTTGACATCCATTCCCCCCTTGTTGACTCAGAAGGGGCAACAATCCCTGGAAAGTAGTGGGATGGAGCTAAAAAATAATTTACAAGCCCAACGCAAAGCTTTGTAAAGGAATTCGAGTTGTTCTCGGTGTTGTCCTAGAGTATGTCACAGACAGCAAAGGGTTAGTATGAGAAAAACAATCAAAAATGCTTGGATAATAACAACAGTTTTAAAAGTCATTTCTAATGAAGTATTGGATACAGCAGTGCTTAAATCACCATCATGAATAAGATCGATAAGAGCATCACCAACCTTAGAAATATTATTGCTAAGATAAATCAAATGCGAATCTTTTCTAGCTAAAAGAGTCTTTAAGGAAAGAGTCAAAAGGTCAATGTGCACGTTAAAGATGGGCAAATATTGAGACAAGGCAAGCAAGTATTGCAGGTCGGTATCAATAACATCTGGTTCAGGGAGAGAAACAGGAGTAATTACAGTGTAACCAATTACTGTTTTCTGCTGTGGAGTAAAACAGAAGTTAGGAGCTCAAATAGGACAAGATTTTTCACCATAAGCAAAGGATTTATGACTTGTCACTACACAATATTGCCCGTCGAAATTATTAGTAACTCTTACAGTTGGTACCCTCCATCGCTGTAGACGTATGGGACAAGCAAAGACTAGTTGGTGAGCTATGAAGTGAAGTGATGTACCTCTTCCAGGTAGCTTCGGGATGCAGCTGTTTCGGCATCAGGCTCTGAAGACGCAGCTTGCGAAGATTCAGATTCATCATCCTCTTCAATGTCAGTCAGGTCGAAAGGCAGATCATCGGCCAAAGTGTAAGACCAGTCAAGATGTTCTGGGGGGAGGTTAACCACAAACAGGTTTCGCAATATCGAACACATCACAATGGCACAGGTAGTAGTATCCCTTCTTGGTGCAACAGTTCGTATGGGGAGCCACCCAGGCTTGGAGAACAGAGTGGTAGATCAATAAGGAGGGAAGATAAGTTCATTCACAGTAGATATTCTCATCAAGATGCCCAATGAAATTAATAGCAGCAAGTCTATCAAAATCAGAAGTTTGTGGATCAAAGCATGGTAGTGAAACAGTAAAAGTAATGAATATGCTGCCATAGATTGAGCAAGTTTTAATAAAGTAACAAGGTGCTTGATTGGGATATCATGAAACATACCCAAGATTTCTAGCAGTAGACATAGAAATATTAACAGAATTTGACATACACATAGTAATGCAGCCACTGGATTTGCAATGAGGACAATACCATTTAGTCATTCTCCTATCATGAATAAGATCTGAAATGCGTCCAGTTTCCAAGGACCTGAAGAGATTGTTAACAGTGGCAATTACGTAAGAACCATAAGCGAAGCATAAAAGTTGACGGGCAATATATCACTTGCCTACCTCCTTGTTATTTTGAAAAATCAGTTTGTTAATCTTATTTCTAGTATTATTGAATCCTTTGGTAATTTCCTGCCTATTATATACAGTAAAACATTCTTCGTTACTTAAACCATCTACACCATGTAACAGTGGAGGTAGGATATCATTCTTAACAGCTTGCTGAAAATTAAGTGCTTGTGCTTTAATAGCAGCTATATCTGCTCGATTCCAAATAGACATGCCTGAGCCAAAAAGGCCAGAGATGGTGCCTGCTGCACCGGTAACATCTGCAGTGTCACACCTAGTGCATGGTCTAGCTTTAGCATTAGGTGCAGATCTAAAAACTCCTACATGATCAGTGGTATGGGGTCCACTAACTGGATCATTTGTATGTGTTTGGTAAGCAGCTACAATATCGGTAAGCATTATACTGAAAAATCTAGAGGTATTGGTCATGTGACAGAGACCAATCTCAGCCATATTCCAATGTGTAAGATTGAAAATAACTGGGACATGCATAAATTGTACATTATTGATCAGGGATCCTTGAAGGGAAGTGGCGGTCAAACCACTAGGAGGACCATCCTCCTGGGAAGGGAAGTCAGTCATTTCTTCTTCAGTGGGTGGGACCACAGAAAGAAAAAGAACTTCAGTAGCTACATAGTTATGAAGACAGAAAGCACGTATCTCCTCAGAGGTGAGGCAATCACAGAAGGCAGGATCTATTAGAACAATAAGGTTGAAGTGACCAGTATGTCTGGGAGAAGTCTGTTGAATAGAAAGTGTACCATTGAGTGAGATGCTTGTGTTAGGCCATCCATAGAAAGTACCTTTGGATAAATGAGCTACAGGGAGTGTGTAATCATTAAAATCAGTTTCCCATTGTATTTGCAATGTGGATTTGTCTGGAGCTACTACCATGGCATTAAGATAGGCGTCTGAGCCTTTCTTAACAGTAATCATTTTGTTGGGTACACTGATATGAACTCCCATTGGAGCTGAATGTTCAAGTTTGCTAAGCAAATGTTGTACACGTTGTTTGTGTGCAGTCGATAGGGGTTTGTTCTGAGAGTCAGTCAAAGAAAGTAGTCCCACCAGGATGAGGAGGTGCAAGATAGTCATCTTGCCAGTGTATCTGAAAGAAACAGAAAAGGATTGTTAAGTGAGGGGTACTATTCCGCCCTAAGTGGGTTAGGAAAAGTAATTAGTCACCTTTGTTCAACTTGAGCTGATTAGCATGGAACCACTTGTCGGTGGTTGGTTTTTGCTGTTTAACTGAGACCTGATAGACAGTAGGACTGAGTTTGTTGACAATAGGGTATGGGCCTTCCCATTTGTTGGCAAAAGAATGAATTGGTTGTCTGTATTGGAGGAGTACTACTTGATCTCCCACTTGCCATTCAACTTCTTTAACATGCTTATCAAAATGAGCTTTGTCTTGTTGTTGAGCTTTACCCATTTGATTTGCAGTGAACAGGTGTGCCTTCATGGTATCATCATGAAGCTTTTCAACATATTTGTCCACAGATACTGTATCTGCAATAGGGGTGTGAAGGTCAATCAACATGTGCTCAGGTAATCTCATAGCTCTACCAGTCATAACCTCATAAGGTGTACACTGGGTAGTTGCTGCAGGAGTACCCCTGATTGCCATTAGTAGTAGTGGCAAGAGGGAATCTCAATCCTTGGGATTGTCATTGTTGAATTTGCATAACATCTGTTTGATTCTTCTGTTTGCTCTTTCTACATGGCCTGAGGATTGAGAATGGCATGGGATATGGAATTTTTGATTTACTCCAAGTAGTTGGTGTGTCTGCTTCATCAGCTCAGCTGTAAAACTGATTCCCTGGTCTGAGTCTACCTTTAAGGGTAGGCCCCACCTGGAGAACAATTGATCCACCAGGATCTTGGTGGTTGTCTTTGCTATGTTATTCTTAGTGGGGAATGCATCCACCCACTTAGAAAAACAGATCTGTGACAACAAGTGCATGATTGTTGTTCTAGCTGTAGTTGGTAAGGGGGCCAATGAAATCAATTTGTATAGCATTCCATGGTCCAGTTTGCCTTTGTGGCAATAATTTTCCATTTCTTTTTACTGAAATTGGGTTATTCTGGGCACACACTTTGCAGTTGTTCACATAGTGCTCTACATCTTTTGCCATGCCAGGCCATCAGACGGTGGTTTTGACTCTTTGGAGGATATTGTCTGCCCCTTGGTGTCCACCAGTGGGGGCATCATGAACCATATGGATGAATTCAGTTCACAAAAATTGTGGTGCAACCCACAGTTTGTTACCTGTATCTTCTTTTTGATACCAGATGAGCTTCTAATCACTAGACAAATGTATGTTGTCTGAGTATCTCTTGTATGGACTACCAGCTGGTAGTTCCTGTTCGGTTCCTTTGTCCAAGAATTTGAACATATCTTTCATTTCTGGGTCTCATTTCTGTGCAGCAGAAAGGTCCAGTGGGGGTTCTGGTACTGGTTTATGCCTGGTGTTAGCGGCTAAGAAAATAGCTGCCATAGCTATTGGGTGAGTCATTGTCCATGTCTCCCCCCCTCGAGTGCCTGCTTTGGCAAGTGTGTCCACATGATTGTTGTATTCATGGTAAGGGTCAGATTTGCAGTGAGCTTCTACCTTGTGGATGTAC
This sequence comes from Neoceratodus forsteri, assembly GCA_016271365.2. Lineage (NCBI taxonomy): Eukaryota > Metazoa > Chordata > Ceratodontiformes > Ceratodontidae > Neoceratodus > Neoceratodus forsteri. The sequence continues at coordinate 1,405,700,594 of CM028130.1, read as the reverse complement.
AGTTTATGAGTAAACTGTTATGTCAGTTTGTGTATATACACAAACAAATCCCTGTACTTGACAGGTGTGCCATCAGAGGATGTAAAGTTATTTTCTTCCCAGAATGCTAGAAACTCAATAAGGGATGAGCAGACCCAACTGGAATCTTCAAATATGATGGCATCCTTGTCACAATGGGGCATGGCCTGTAATGCACAGGCCACAGCTGCCAGTTCAGCATGCTGTTAGGAGATAGTAGTGCATTTCCTGGAAATGCACCTGAAATCGCCATCTTGATCTAATATGAGCACACCAAATCCTGCTACCTGCTCTCTATGTACATAGGAGATGGAGCCATCTGTAAAGACGTGATACATGCTGGTATCCTCTAAAACATTTGGTGTAGCTGGTAAGAATGGTCCTAGCTGAGGTAAATCAGGAGGTTGGCGCGCACAGTCATAGGGCTTACCTGTGTAGAGTAGGCCATGGGCCAAAATGGATGGTATTTTTGTAGGTAGTACTTTGATGTCCCTGTCCTGCAAAAGCAAAGACCAGTGGGTGAGTCTGGTGTTAGAAACTGAACCATCTTTTACTTTGTCTGAAAGCAAAAAGTTAGTTGAGGTATGACAGGTATGCAAAATAATAGGTGCATACCCAATGATGTACATGAAATGTTTAACAGCCCAGAAGGTTGTCAGGAGTATCCTTTCACAGAGACTATACTTTCTCTCTACTGGGGACAGCATCTGAGAAGCACAGGCAATGGGCCTGAAGTACCCATTGTACTTTTGTGCCAGCACTGCAGACATGGCCACATCAGCAATGGCAGTCTCCAAATGGAATGGGAGTTTGGGTTAGGATTGATCAGTTCTGGGGCTGAGGCTAAGGCCTGCTTGAGCTGTGTAACAGCTTCAGTGTGAGTGGAGCCCCATGTCCATGGGACATTCTCTTTCAGAAGTTCATACAAGGGAGCAGCCTTCAAGGCAGTGTCAGGGATAAAATCCCTGGAATAGTTTACCATTCCTAAGAAGCATCTGAGTGTTGCCATGCTAGTAGGAAGTGGCAGATCTTGCAAGCCCTGGATCTTCTTGACAGTTGGGCTTCTGCCTTGGTCTGTGATATGTAGGCCAAGGAAGATGACCTCTTTTTCACATAATTGTGGCTTAGAGGGATTGACCTTGAAACCTGCTCTCTTGAGGAGAGACAGAAGTTCATCTAGAAGAGCCAAGTGATCTTCTTTTGTGGTGGTTGCCAGAAGAAGTCATCCATGTACTGCAGGAGACACTGGGGTGTGGAGAACCCCAGCAGGGCATCCATCATGTGGAGATGGAAGAGGGAAGGGCTGTTGTGAAAGCCCTGGAGAAGACATGTACTTTAATGCCTGGGTCGACGATGAACTCTTGCAGTTTGGTCAAGACTTTCTCCAACTAATGAGTTTATTGGGCTTCACACAGGTAGTTACCACTGCTATCCATATTCATGGTCATTCTTTGGATTTAGTGTTCACCCTGGGTATGGAGATCACAGGACTGGTGGTGGAACCAGTTGGGTGGTCTGACCATCACTCTGTAAGGTTCAATTTCGCGACCCCCCTTATGAGACCCACCCCTTTGGAGATGGTCCAGTACCGCCCTTTGAGGGGAGTTATCCCTGAGGGTCTGATGGTGGTGCTGGACCTATCGAGTTGGCCGATGGAGTGCATGGAACCAGATGCCTTAGTAGTGCACTATAATAATATGGTGTTGAGGGCACTGGATTCCATTGCGCCTGTCCGTGTTCGCCCCCTCTCCCTTCGCCCTCGATCCCCTTGTCTTGATGGGACATTGAGGGTGTTGAGAAGAAAGGGGCGAAGATTGGAGCACTGTTGGCGGAAATCCAGCCTGGAAGGTGACAAACTTAGATTGATGGCCCATTACGTGGACTATCAATCAGTAATCTCCCATAAGAAGGCAGAGTTCCTGTCCAAGGAGATAACTGCATCAAGAAACCGACCTGCTCAGCTCTTCCGGACCATCAACAGGCTGTGCAATCCAGCCTGTCTGTGGGGTCGGAGAGCTTTTTCCCAAATACAGAGTGATGAGTTTGCTCGGTTCTTTGATGATAAGGTGTCATCAATCAGGTCGGAGATCCGCAGCATGCATTCAAACGAGCATTGCAGTGACCAACATGGGGTTACATGTCCTCAGTCTGTCTAGATGGATTTCGACCAGCCAACGATCATGGATATCATGAAGATTGTCCAAGGCTTGCGACCAATTTGCTGTAGTTTGGATCCTGGTCCTACGCGCCTCCTTGTGGGATGCATGGATGTGATTGGACCAATCCTTGCGAGGATAGTCTGGAGTTCTTTAGATCAAGGGGTGTTTCTGGAGTCTTTGAAGGAGGCTGTCGTGACAACCCTTTTGAAGAAACCTTCCCTTGACCCCGACTGCCTCGCTAACTACAGACCGATCTCTAACCTGACCTTTTTGGCCAAGGTTATTGAGAAAGTAGTCACGTTACAGCTTGATGACTTTCTTACCACCCATGAAGTCTATGATCCTCTCCAGTCCGGTTTCAGGAAGAGGCATAGCACCAAGACTGCATTAGTTTGGGTACTTAATGATCTCCTAATGGCAAGAGATCAGAAGAGCCGTTCGATCTTGGTTCTTCTTGATCTCTCTGCAGCGTTTGACACCGTGGACCATGGGATGTTGCTAGATCGCCTGTGGCTACTCTGCAGACTGTCAGGGACAGTCCTCAGATGGTTCCATTCTTTCCTCACAGGCAGAAGTCAGAGGGTAGTTTCAGGGATTTTCTCTTCTGCTCCCTTTGCTCTGTCTTGTGGGGTGCCGCAGGGCTCTGTACTTTCCCCATGTTGCTCACAGTGTACATGCTGCCATTGGGAGACATTATAAGGTATTATGGGCTGAGTTTTCACTGTTATGCAGATGATACTCAGCTCTATATGTCCTTTGTACCTGAACAAAATGATGCAGTGTCGATTTTTAACAACTGCCTCGCTGAGATTCAGGATTGGATGAGTGTGAACTGGTTGAGGTTAAATCCAGATAAGACTGAGGTATTAGTTGTTGATCCAGGTCATTATGCAAAGAAGTTGACTCCTGGGGTCCCCCTGGTCTTTTATTAGGGGATACCCAGTTGAGACCTTCTGAGCAGGTGCGAAATCTGGGTGTTATTTTTGACAGTGCGCTGACACTAAAGATGCAGGTGTCGGCCACTGTCAAATCTTCCTTTTACCATCTGAGGAATATTGCCTGGATAAAACACCTTGTTCCACATGATGACCTTCCTGTCTTGGTCCACGCTTTTGTTTCTTCCCGTCTTGATTACTGTAATGCTTTATATCTAGGGTTGCCGGGGGTAGATCTCCATCGCCTGCAGCTGGTGCAGAACGCGGCAGCTAGGTTGTTGACTGGGCTACCAAGAACTTGTCATGTCACACCTGTGCTGCGCGAACTGCACTGGCTGCCAGTGCGATGGAGAATCGCCTTCAAGGTCGCATTGCTGACCTATAAGACCCTACACGGTCAGGGACCAGGCTACCTGCAAGATCTCCTTTGTCCCTACCGTCCTCTCCGCCCACTCCGCTCCTCTGGCGAGGGATTGCTAAAGATTCCCAGGGTTTGTCTTAAATCATCTGGGGCAAGGGCCTTTCCTTTTATGGCCCCGACCCTGTGGAATTCTCTACCTCGTCAGATTAGAGAGTGCCTGTCCGTGGAATCATTTAAGAGATCCCTGAAAAGTCATCTGTTTTCACTGGCATTTGGTTAGTTTATTTTATGGTTATTTTATTGTTTTATGTTTTTATTTATTATTGCTGATGTTTTATTTCCTGCTTTGTATCAGCGCTTTCATTTATTGAAAAGCGCTTTATAAATAAATTTTGATTTGATTTGATTTGATTTTTTGATTTGATTTGATTTGATCCATCAAAGATGAAAGCAAATTTGCATTGACTTTCCTGTGCTAATGGGAGTGATCAGAAACAATTAGAAATGTTAAGAGCTGTGAATCAATTTTTGTCAGGTGTCAACAGCTTGAGCACATCAGGTGCTGATGCTACTCTTGGGGCGCAACTGGGGGTAACTTGATTAAGTTTATGGTAATCAACTGTGAGTCTCCAAGTTCCATTTGGCTTTTTCAGAGGCAAAATAGGTGAATTAACAGTGGAGACACAGAACATAGAAACATAGAATCTGATGGCAGATAAGGACCGCTTGGATCACCTAGTCTGTCCATTTCCCCTACCTAACAGATAAGCTGCAGATCCTAGTTAACCAACGGCCTACTTCCTCCTACCCTCCGCTAGAATTGCCCTATGTCTGTCCCATGCATTCTTGAATTCCCCCACTGTTTTTGACTCTACGACCTCCTCAGGAAGGCTGCTCCATGCATCTATAATCCTCTCTGTGAAGAAATACTTCCTCGCATTACCTCTGAGCCTTCCCCCCTCTATTTTCAAATTGTGCCCCCTTGTTCTTGCACATCTCTTTTTCTGAAAGATGCTACCTTCTTGGACTTTGTTGATTCTCTTGAAGTATTTGAATGTTTCTATCATGTCTACCCTCTCCCTCCTTTCCTCCAGGCTATACATCTTAAGCTCCTTTAGTCTTTCTTCATATGTCTTCTTGTGCAGACTCTGCATCATTTTGGTTGCCCTCCTCTGGACAGCCTCCACCCTGTCTATGTCTTTGCAGAAATGGGGTCTCCAGAACTGTACACTGTACTCCAGATGTGGTCTTACCAACTATCTGTATAGAGGGACAACAGCTTCCTGTTTTCTACTGGTGATGCCTCTCCCTATGCATCCCAGTATCCCCCCAGCCCTCCTTACTGCCTTCTGACGTTGCTAGCCCACCTTTAGGTCATCTGATATGACTACCCCAGATCCCTTTCCATTTTTGTTGTTGTCAGTATCTCACCCCCCATTGTGTACTCTTCCCCTGGGTTTTTGCTTCCCAGGGGCATTGCTTTGCACTTCTTTGCATTGAATCTAAGCTGCCATACATTTGATTATTCCTCCAACCTTTCCAAGTCCCTTTTCATCCTTTCCACTCCACCTTGTGTATCAACCCTGTTGCAGATCTTTGTGTCATCTGCAAAGAGACATACTTTTCCTTCCAGTCCCTCTGCAATGTCACTTTTAAAGACATTAAAAAGGACCGGGTCCAGTACTGAACCCTGCGGTACCCCACTAGTAACTCCCCTTTCTTCACTGTGGACTCCATTTACTATTACCCTCTGTATCCTGTTGTCCAGCCAGTGTTTTACTCAGGCTACCACCCTGGGACCCACTCCCAGGCTGGCTAATTTGTTTATTAATTTTTTGTGCGGGACTGTGTCAAATGCCTTGCTAAAGTCTAAGTAGGCCATATCCACAGCCCCTTCCTGGTCTACTACTTTGGTCACCCAGTCAAAGAAATCAATTAGATTTGTCTGACATGACCTTCCCTCTGTGAATCCATGCTGCCTTGGGTCCTCTGCCCCACTGGCCTCTAGGTACTCAACAATTCTTTCCTTCAGAAGTGATTCCATCATTTTCCCTACCACTGAGGTCAAACTGACATGTCTGCAGTTTCCTGCCTCTGTCCTTTCCCCCAATTTTGTGATGTGGAATCACATCTGCCCTACTCCAGTCCTCAGGTACCACACCATCCTCCCATGATTTATTGAAAAGGGTAGTCAGTGGTGTTACTAGTTCTTCCCTTAGTTCCTTTAGAATTCTGGAGTGAATCCCATCAGGCCCCATTGCTTTATCCATCTTCAGTTTTAGGAGTTCTTTCAGAACACTTTCTTCTGTGAAAGGACTAATATCAATCTCCTATCCAGAGTGCTTCTATTGACTGAATTAGGTATCTCCCACTGCTCTTCCATTGTGAATACTGAGCAGAAATATTTTATTCAGTATCCCTGATTTTTCACTGTCGCTCTCTGCCCAACCACCGTCCTCTTTATTAAGCCTCAGTATCCCTGCCTTAGTCTTTCTTTGCTCCCTAATGTACCTATAAAAGGTTTTAGCCCCATTCTTAACCAAGTTGGCTATCTTTTCCTCAGTTTGGGCCTTTGCTATTCTGACTGCCTTCCCCACTTCATTCTGCTTTAACTGGTACAGTTGTCTGTACTGCTCCTTCTGTGTTTCCTTATACTTCCTGAATGCTATCTTTTTCTCCCTAACCATCCCCACCACTTCTTTTGAGAACCATAATGTTTTTTTCTTTTGTTTTGATTTGTTTATTTGCTTCACACAAAGGTTTGTTGCCTCGGTGATGGCAGTTTTGATGTTTCCCCATTGTTGCTCCACCCACCTTCTTGCCTGTTTGCTAGTTCTTTTCTGAGGCACTCTCCCATTTTGACAAAATCAGCCCTCCTGAAGTCCAGTACCTTCACTTTTGTATGGCTTGACTCTACAGCTAAGTTTATTGTGAACCACACTGTTTGGTGGTCACTTGTTCCCAGATGACTTCCCACTTCTAGATCTGAGATCCTCTCTCTGTCCCCATTTGAGAGTACCAGGTCTAAGATTGCTCCTTCCTGAGTGGTTCTAAAACTAGCTGTCTGAGGCATACCCCTTGTAGGGCATCGAGTATGGCCCTGCTCTTGGGTGTGGCTGCAGCAAAGGTGCTCCAGTTAACATCTGGAATATTCAGGTCCCCCATCAGCAATCTCTCTCCCTTTCTCTGCCATCCTAAGTATGCCTTCTATCATTTCCTTGTCTATTTCCTCCCCCGGAGACAGAGGTCTATATACAACCCGTGTGTGGATTGTGGTGCCATTTCCAGTCTCCAGGATGACCCACAGTGCCTCCTCGCCTCCCTGTTTACCCTTCAGTTCTGTTACTTTGATTCCTTCCCTTACATAGAGAGCTAATCCTCCTCCTCCTCCTCTTCTGCCATCCCTGTCCCTCCTGTAGATTGTGTACCCTGGTATGTTGACATCCCAGTCATGGTTCTCTGTGTACCATGTTTCTGTGACTGCCACGATACACGATATCCAGGCATCCCTCTTCCATCAAGGCCACCATTTTGGGGAGCTTTTTACCTAGACTACAGGCATTGGTACTCATTACCCTCCATTTTTTATGCCTCATCCCTGTCCTTATTGCCTTTGTCTTTTTCTCCTTTTACCCCTGCCCTTCTCCCTAGCAACTGCTCTATCTTGGTATTTACCTCACTAACTACCCTGGTTTTTTTTGGAGGGGGCTAGGATTTCCCTTCTCCTTTTCAGTGCCCCCCCCTTGGCTCATTTAAATGCTTGCCAATGAAGCATTTAAACCTATCACCTAGGATCCCAGTTCCCCTCCTGGACAGATGCAGACCATCACACCAGTATAGGCCTGCATCCCTACAGGTGGAGCCCCAGTCTCCAATGAAGCCAAATTCCTGAGCTCTGCACCAGTTTTTCAACCAGTCATTGAATCCCATGGTGCGGAGTACCCTTGCCTCATCTATGTCATAGACAGGTAGCACTTCTGAGAAAGTTACCGCGTGTGCTACAGATCCTAATCACCGCTTGCTGTAGCAATGATTGGATGATCTCCCTCAGTGGTGGCAAGGCTTCAGCAGGGAATGGGTACAGCTTCTTCCTGACAGGGTCAGGTCCTGTGATTTCAATGGTAGTGTGCATTCTACCACAGTCATTCTTGGTGTCAAAAACATCAAGGTGTTTTTGCAGCAGTGGTGCCAGGTCAGAAAACAGGTCATGACTTTTGAACAAGGCCATGATGTCGTGCTCCTTGTTATGGGAGATGGCTGCCACCACATGAGAGTCTGGGATGGTGACAGCATGACATTGTCCTTTGATTTGAAGAAGTAGCCTATTGGCTAAGTCCACTACACAGCTGTGTAGTGCTAGGAAGTCAATTCCCAATATGCTGGAGTGATGACATAATACCATGAGGTCAAAAACAAAATCAGTCCTGAGGTGGCCAACCACCACATGTAGAGGAACAGATTAGTAGGTGTGTAGCTGACTACCATCTACACCCTGGACACTGGTCTTCCAGCCGATAGACCAGTCAGATGAGACTGGGTCCTCATCATGGAGGACTGACATGGCTGCTCCAGTATCCAGAAGCATGGTAAGTTGGCAGCCCCTGACCATGGGCTTTACACAAGGCCATCCGTTTGTGTCAACAATCAGGTCACTCACAATCCAGACTGGGGTCTGTAATTGTTAATCGGTATTTTCAGAATCATCATCATCCTGTTCCTACAATCAGAGGCCTGCAGGATCTTTCAAGGCCTCCTGTATGTCTTGCACAGGATACAAATGTACTTGTGATGTCACAGACCCTGCGACGGCCTGCATGCATAGTTCCTCCTTAGTTGTCACATCAGCCTGGCCAGTAACCGGTGCTACAAGAGGATTCTTCCCTCAGCTGTTCAGTTGATTGGCAGCTGAGGCCAGGAAAGGGCTCCCCTGACCACATGGCTGTCCAGGGATGCAGTGAGGGTTGCTACTGTTCACATAAGCTTAGCCGCTCTTTCGGCACGTGTCTCCTCCAGTAATTTGTGGAGGGTCTCGTTCTCATCTTTGAGACTTCAACAACTAGGACCATTGCAGTTCCGGCCATCCTGTTGGGGTTTGGATTTTTCCCATTGCTTTTGTCTCTGTTTCTGTTGTTTTTGTATGGTTGATTTCCCCCCACAAACGACTGCTTGTCATCAGAAGGGGTATCAGTTTTCTGATTGTTACGCTCCATGTCGCAGTGGGTAGGTGTATCAGGGGTGGGCTGTACTGCAGCCACTTGTGCTCTGGCAACCTTGTTGTTTTTGCTGGATGTAAGGTTACGGAGGTAAACCTGGTAGGCACGCTCCATTTCGGTGATAATATTCGCAAAAGTATCAGTACTTGGGTAAACATTGAGTTCAACCTTTTCCTGTGAGGCCGGAGTCATGTTCTGGATGTACAAGTCCTTGTACCCAATTTGGTCTCGGTCTGCAAGTTCATCTGCTAGGCCTTTGCCAGTGTAGTATGCAAGCCTTAACTGTTGATGGTAGGCCGCAGTGCTTCTTTCACATTCTATTTAACCTTGTAGGCCAAGCGAACTCCTACGACACCCGGGGAATTAGCAGCTATGAGGGCCACAGCGATATCATCATAGACAAGCATGTTGGAGTTGCATACTGTCTTTGTGAGCTTGGCCCAGAGGGTAGATTTGATTGTCTGATGCAAGACTTGAACCTGGTACTCAGGTTGGAGAGAAAGCTTCTTGCAGAGAGAACGCACCTTCTCCACATGGCAACTGAGATTGTCAGTTGGGCCCATCTGTCCGATACTTTGGGCAATTTGCTGGACAGAGTGAGCGACTTGTAGAGGATTGGAAGTATGCGTAGTCGCATTCAATTCAATACATTCCATGGCACCATGAAGAGAAGCTTCCACTGCTGCATCAGCGACTGCCTTGTACGCATGGTCCTGATAGACCATTTCTCTGAACAGTTTGTCAGTTTGGTCCCAGATGGCTCTCCTTTGATCCTCCAGTACAGTGATGTTACTGATAGCTTCTTTAATTAGGCTGCAAACTTCTGCTGTGTCTCCCCTGGTGAGAGGAGCAAGTGGAAGTACACTATGGAATACAGGCCCTCTGCCTGTGTCATGGGGCCACCATCTTGGTGGTGTACATGGTTTCTGCTACGTTTGTGAAGACGTGGTGATGCAGAGTGCATGCCAACATAGGCGCCATCTTGGGGATGGCTGGCAGAAGTTGTTCCACCTTGGGGATTGGACTTGCATGTGACATGGCATGCCTCATCATCAAAGTCAGAGTTATCATCACTGGATGACGCAAGCTCAATGGGCATATACTGAAACCTGTTCATAGTCTTAACATGGCCAGCAAGAACCTCCCATGGCGCAACTTCTCTATCTTTTCTCTACACTTCTTGTGACAGACTCTTGCAGTGCCCTGCTCAATACCTTTCTCCACTTCACGCTGCAACACTCTATACGCGGCGCCCAATTTGATGTTTTCCCTAAGTTCTTTGTCTAAGTCACAATTCAACCTCTGATACTCCTCTTTCAGCTCAGCATTCTCCTCTCTCAAAAACTCATTTGTATCGCTCAAAATATCATTCAAATACATTGTTTCTTATCACATTTCAACCTTTCACAGTCATCTCTCAACATGCAAATTTCATGCTCAGTGTCTTCAGCAGTACAGTGTAATAGTCTGTTATTGGCATCGCGGAGTGACTGTGTCTCCTCCGCTTGTTTCTGTTCCTTTTTCTGTAACTCTGATGTCTGCAAATCCATCTCTTTTTTTAGAGATGCATTTTGCAGTTCAAGGGAGGCACACCTCGCTGTGAGACTCTCAACAGTAGTATGTAGAGCTGCAACCAAAAGACATTTAAGGTTGTATTTCTTGGTTGTTTGTTTGGACTCTGTGTATTGCTCTGATATTAGTAGCAATGGATTTTCTGCAGACTTCATGTTCAGCATGAAATCCATCCATCTTCCATGGGATTTGAGGTAGTTTGAGACATCGAGGCTCAGTTCAGTGCAAAGTTCTGGCATGACAAATAAGGGGTAGACAAATAAACAAAGAAGCAGTTGGAAAACTGCACAAAATCCCTGGTGCCATCACCCAACTGTCTTCCAGTCCCTAGTGGGCGAACAGTGTTGCCAAGATGGTATGCTGTCACTCACAGAGGGAGTGTAAGGGGGGTCTGGTGTGGGTCTGCCACATATGAGAACAAGATGATGTGGGTCTGCCACAACCATTACCACTGTAAGCATGAGTAGGTCCAAGTAGGCAAAGATCGCACTACACTACTTCACATTCAAAATAAATTGAATGGAATCTTCTTTTGTACCTTCCAACTTGCACATGGTTGCCAAATGTAAGGTAGTAATAGATTACCTTTCTCAGGTTCTTGGTGGAACGGCACAAAGGAAGAGACAACAGACAAGTGGTGTCATGTAATAAATGAAATCTATTACAGGCAAATGATAATACAGGCTTTCTACCTAGAGTGAATACACTGGGAGAGCTTCCAGTTTTCCTTACCTAGGTAAATGCAGTCTCTCGTCTCAGAGAAGCTACATGCTAAACAGGGTCTTATACCCTGATAATCACTATGGTTTCTACTAAAGAAGATATATAAAAAGTATGTAATTGGACAGCAACAGGTGGCCTGAGTAACCATCCTAACTAACATGAGAAGTTGCTTAGCTTGCATAGATAGCATAAACAATGTGATCTCTATAAGTCCAAGGTCAGTTGCAATTACAGTGATGCACAGGCACTAAAGATGGCACTGTTGCCTTACTTATAATAATACAATGAAAATAGAGTGGAAAGCATCTCCCAGGACTAAGCTATATATTGGTAAAACATAATGGAGCATAATATGCATTAGTAAAATAAAGTAGAACACAGATCCTAACACTTATGCTTATATGATAAGTGTCTTCACCCTAAAATTAGTACATGTACCTACATATGTGTTGCTGTCCTCAAGGTGGGGGTACAATCAGGGGTGCTGGACCATGGATAACAAGGCCCATGAAGGCTCTCCACTAAGAGCTTTCTTTTCTCAATCTCGGAGCACTGCCAATCTTGCACTAAAGAGGTGATGCAATCCATCCATGCCTCCAAGTCATCCTCCCTGTTTGGGGTTGGCTTGACCCCTGGAAACATCCTCAACTTCTGGTAAGAGTCAAAAGCCACTGGTACATGACCAAGTTGGAGTTTCTCATTTTGGGGGAACATGGATGAGTGCCCAGTCCACCTTTTCCTTTCCCCTGGGGCAATTACACTAAATGATTTGACAATGGGCCAGGCCTCAGCTAACCCCTCTGTCACCAGACCTCAGGTATCCATGCAGCCTTTATGGCATTAGTACTGTCTATTAATACAGCCAAGGTTCAAGCATTTTACCCTGGATCTTCACTTTACCTAGCTCATTTATTGTGGACAGGTGTTTCTCTATGGTCTCCTGACCCACATTGGGAGGGGTACCCTAATAGTAAAAGGGACTTTTGGGGGCCCATTTGCATCATGCCACTACTCCATTCAACCAATTTAACCTTATCTTGCTTCATAGACCAAACTTTCAGATGGGGGAAGTAGACTTGGGTGCTGAGGACCCCACAGGGATCATTACAGTTGGGTTCTCCATTGTGGGCATGGCTGGCAAACAGGAGATCCCAGTGGTGCCTCCAAAGATGTAGCCTAGACACCATGTGCCAATAGGCTACTACCCCTGCCTGTTGGCCCTTGCACAGGTTAAGGGTCCTGGGTCCTGCTATGGTAGCAATTGGGGTTCTTTCCCAAAGGTATGAATAATGGCACAGTCCCTCCACCCAGAGTAAGTTGTAAGTGGGTTGGTTGACTGATTGGTGCAGCCCCCTGAGATAATGCACCTACCTACCTCTCCGAGCAGCCACCCTGCACACTGGATTCCCAACACCTTTTCCAACTGACTACCATAAACTTACTAGCAGGCAGAATGCAATGAAATTCTCTGGACACAGCAATTTCAAACAGCCAACTCACTGCTTTATTGGGGGTAGGGCTAGAAAAGGGATACCCAGAAGAGGGACAGTTGTGGAATAAGAAAAGATTAGTAGTAAAGAATGGCAGTCAACAATGTAAAGGACCATGGCCCAGCCCACCACCCAGCTGCCCACCCCCACTGGTACCAGTGTTATGCCCTGAGAAGTCCTTGGGGTACCTACCAGTTGCAGGCCTGGACATTGCCATGGGTTGGTTAGCTGTTGGGGTCCTGAAAACTGCAGAAAATGTTTGAATTAGAACCACACTCCCCTGTCTCAGATCCAGGAACCAGATCCTGGGTACTCACAGTTTGCAGAACTTAAAAATGTCTGGAGTAGCCATCATCAGATATCCTGAAGTGTAGGACTGTGCTCAAGCGGCACAGCACAGGGCAGAAGGTAGGATGTTTTGTCTCCCTGACAGGTGGAATATTTCTTGAAGGTCTAGCAGCCTGTCCCCTTGATTAAAGATCTGGCTGCATGTCACCTTCAGCTGCTTCTGGCCCATTGCAGAGCTTAATGGCAGTTCCACACCAGCCCCAGAAGGCCCAGACCAGGAGTGGCTCCACAGCCCGGCTCCCCACACAGGTCATAGGTGCCGTAGCACCCCCAACAAGCACCAGTGACCTCCTGAGACAGTGGGTCCCACTTGGAAGGGGTTTGCTGGTTCACTCTCTGGCTCTGGGTGAGGACTCCAAAGCAGCAGGAATCCCCTACAGACCCTACAAATGAATTAGTAACAGATGACTCTCCTGGATAACAGCAGTGACAGTTCGCCACGGGTACTAGCCTCCTAGTAACTTCAGATGGAGCTTAGACCACAGCAATCAGCAGTGGGTTCAGAACTAAATCAGCCCCTGATCACCCTTAGTGCTTTCAGGTCCTAAATGTCCACAACAGTTTCTCTTCTGCTTTAGCTGGGACATAGCTCTCAGCTGCTTTGTTCAGTCCACACAGCAAATTCACAGAATCTGGCTAGCATCCTGCACATGAGATGCTTTGCCTCTTCAATCTTTTAAACAGAGTTAACATTTTTAAAGCAAGTCCTCTGTAGCAACTGTTCAGCTCTCATATATTCTTTCATCATTGTATAAAGTTTTGCACTCTCTTAAGTTGTGACAATCAAATGATATTAATCTTGTTTTTGCTCAGTTGTAATTTGCACAGTGTACTGATGGAGATGATTTCTTGATTGATAACATAATAACTGTCTTGCTAGCCTAGTAGAACTAGTTGCTGATGAATTATGTGACTCACTATTTTAAAATATTTTTAAATGTAATATTTTACATATTTGTACTGTTTTGTATTTTAAATAAGTTGTAAAGACAATTGTTGATCAATAAATATTTATCTAACTGTTCGACTCTCAATCAGCAGCACAGTTCCATCAGACCAGTCCCATCTACAATGCAGGGTCTCTGCAACACTAATCCTCTCTAATCCAGACAGCACAGTTCACAATACCTGGAGAGTTGAAAAAATCAGTCCAGTCTCTCACTTCCTTTTCTCCTGGTACTCCTTTTCTACAGTGGCAATCTCCCATGGAAGCCTGAGCAAGGCCTCTCCCAGTCCAAATCCACTCACGCAGAATCCTCCTGACTCAAGAAGAGCCTGGGAACAGACTGCCCCAAACCCACCAAATTCCTGGGTTTTCACTTGAGATCCCTAGCCTCCTGATTGGCTGTTCAAGTAGATTAGTCATCAATAACCATAGAGATCAATATTTCCTGATTTCTCATTTGGGCATGAATTGGGTGCCTGAATTAGTCCCCTCCTTCTCCTAGGAGTCCTTTGGCACAGTTTTTGGGTGCCTGGACACCTAACTGGCTGCTGAAGAGGGGTCAAAACATCAACAACATGGTGGCCCCCATTCAGGTTATAGCAGTCCTTAGGGTGTTCCTGCTTTTCAGTTCTAGTGCAGCCACATTGAATACTTCCATTTTATTATCTCCCCACAGTACTGTAGCCCCAACTGTGCCCTTTTGAACAAGCCCACTCTCAGCCAGTTACTCCCAGTGCTTTTGCTGTTGCTGCTGCCACAATACTGTCTCTCCAGGTGGGAGGCAGCAACCTCATAGGATGCTCTGGGGACTCAGAAAGGACCAGGGGCACCAGAAAGGACCAGGTTGCTGTACTGGCAATAACAGGGGAAACCAGGAGGCAGATGGGAGACAGGAGAAATGGGGCAATGCAGGTAAGCCCCCAAAAGGGGGATTACATTACTAAATCAAAATTTAGATACTACAAGTGCACATAGGTTCACTTAATGGTTGAATAGTACTTTGTGCACAAGCAACTCATTTTGTGTATAAAGAAGCATGGTGAACTAAATATCTGAGGGCTAAACAGTTTAGATTTTCCATGCCACACAGGATGTATTCCCAAATTGATTCTTTCTTTGTGAAACAGGAATCTTTACCCCATACTCTTTCTATGGATTGCCTATACATGTATCAGACCATGACCTTCTGAAAATGACAGCGGTACTAGGGATGAAGCCTAAATATAGGATCTGACACCTTATTGCCCCTATGCTAAATGTTTAAAATCATAAGCCAGAATACAATGATCTCAAATTCTATCTCCATGCAAGTCTCCAAGTGACAAGTTTGCTCACATTTTACCAGAATTCACTTGGTTTAAGTAAGAAACTAAGTTCTAATTTAAAAGCAATCTTGCTATCCCCGATCGGCAGCCAATTCTGGGCACTGCCTGAGATCCAAGAAATGGCAGGGACTTTCTTAAGGACTAGGCCATCAAGTGGCCACCTGCGAGAAAGACTCATGCACAAAGGATGTCAGAGTCATCTGCCCACCAGAGTCAGCCCAATGAGGCAGCCAGCCACTCTGCTCCCTGCTGACCCAAGGGGACCATACCTCTCAACTGTCACAGAACTTCCAGGACTTCCCGAATTTAGACTCCCTGTCCTGAAGTCCCGACTTAATTGCATCTATTAAGGATTTTTAGAATGCCAGAGTAAGTTAGCAGACCTGTTTAACCCTTAAGCTACTAATAGAATTAGTTAGTATAGAAATTCTGGACTTTCTGGAGACCTATATCTGTTAATTTAAAGCCTATTTTGATGTGTTGTTAGTGAAGCTGATTGAATTGGAGATCTGTTTCCTTTTGGTAGCAAACATATATTGGGGGCCTTGAGTTGAATTTTGATTCCTATTTGCTGACTTCACTAGCTGCAAAGGTTAGTGCATAGTGGGTGAAGGGTGGCCTGGTCTCACTCAGCTAATTGACTAGAGGCAGAGCTGAATCAGGTTTGTGGTGTTAGTTGCTTTGGCTTCTCAGAAGGAACTAGAAGGGGACAGGATCAGATGTGTTTAAGTACAGTAACTGCTTCTTGTTGTTTTTACAGGGTTTCTTGTGGATTTTACTTGGTAGAAGGTTATTTCTTTTCTTTCTTACTACTCTAAGGGGCTAGCAAGGTATTGTTTTTGAGGCTGTTGGAAGTTTGAAAACTGGTTTGGTGGCTGTAAGTGGGCTCATTTGTTGGATGTTTCACTGTGTAGCAGGCTGTGCTGGTGGAGGCTTATTTCTTCTGATTTAAAACCTATTTGGTGGGATTTGCTTGGGGCTGTTTCTTTGGTTGCAGGGCCTGGAGGGGCAGACACAGGGCTGATACACTCTCTCGAGAGTCGGTTGTAGGCCCTAATCCTACCATCCCACCCCTCCTCCCCAGAGCTCTGCTTATTTATAGGGAAAACCTGCCCTGCAATTGGAGGAAAAGGCTGGTGTAGCTCATGTAGTTCTAGCCACTGGGGTTGGATTTAAAGGCTGAGAGAGGAGCTTAGGAGTTGTTCGCTTCCTTATAAGTTTACTCTGTTGTACTGCACCTAGTAACAGGTTACCGTATACTGTGGGTGACCTGATTAGTCAGTAGGGGTGTATCTTGACTAGTGGGGAACGTGGCTCACCCAAGGAACCTAACTTGAGGGGGATGGGACCACACGCATTAGGGGCCGGCATCTTGGGAGGGTGGTGGGTGCACAGGGTGTGGGGCAGCCATGATACTGGACTGGGCTTGGAAGTTCGGTGGTTGCCCAGTGTGCTACCAGCTGGCACAGCTTAGGGAGGAGGTTGTGGGGATTAGGAGACAGCTGGGGGAAGGGAGGAGATATGGTTGGGGAAGAGGGCAGGGGATCTCCCACGGGGTTGCACCAAACACTAGGGGCATGGACATAGGGAAAGGAGTGCATGAGAATACTCTGGGATCACATAGGGACCCTGGCAGAGGGGGCTCAAAAGGGGAACACTACCAAGGAAGCAGGCAGGTAACTGGGGACCCTCACAAAGGGGGGCCAGAGGGACAACATTCTCAGGGAAGTAGGCAGATGGCTGGGGCTGGACAGAAGGAAGCAAGGTGGGGAGGTGGATTAGACCTTGCACTCAGTAACTGCTTCAATTCTCTTCTTATGCCTGAGGATGAGGGGGGTGATGTAGTCATGACAAGGGTGGTTAGAGATGGAAAGGGAGTGGGGCGGCAGGAGGCAGGGGCTGGATAGCAGGAGGAACAGGGGGAAACCTGGAATGCAGGAAAATGGGGGAGCAGTGGATCAGAGCAGGAGGGGCAGGGGGAAGAGGGAGGAAAGTGCAAGGAGACGGACCAGTTGGGAGGAAAGGGCAAGGAGAAGGACCAGAAGTACAAGGAGGATACAGTAAAGGGAGCTGAGGGTTTAGGCCAGGGGAGCACGACAAGCAAGGAGGGACTGAACGGAGACAGGAAGGAAGGGAGGACAAGCTAGCTAGTTTAGCGGATGGGAGAGAGATGAAACCCAGTTGGTGAAAGCAGGAGGGGGGAGTTAGCGAGGCACAGAAGGATACTCAGGAGGAGGAGAGGCATAGGATCAGAGAGGAGGGGTGGCCAGGGTAAATGAGGGGCAGCATGGGTACCCAGATAGGGGAGGAACAAGGAGCCGGCTGGGTGAGGGGCCGGCAGAAAGGATGAGGACATGGAAGGGGGGAAATGGAGGAAAGGAGTGGTCAGAGGTCCTGTTGGGGATTCTATGATCAGGGTATCAAATGATAGGGAGAGAGCCTGGCCAGTTAGAACAAAATGCTTCCTGGACTAATGGTGCACAGGGCCAAGCACGAGGTAAATCAAATATAAAAGATTGTGGGGTTCCGGACATACTGGTCCACCTGAGTACAAATGACATTGAGGAAAAGTATTAGCTAGAGATACGGGCAAGGTTCTAGGAGCTTGCCAGGGTCTGTCATGACATAGGTGCATGATTTCCTTCTCAGAAATCTCACAGTGCCATGGGCTAGTGGGGAACACAAAGGAAGATTAGGGATAAACCAGTGGCTCAGGGAGTGGTGTGAGGCCAGAGGTATGGATTGATGGGGTATTGGGGAGACCTGGGAGGATAAGGAGCTGTATGCTAGAGATAGGCTCCATCTCAATTTGAGGGAGAGAAACTCTGTTGAAAATAGAGGGTTCATTGGTGAAAAGTGGGTTTAAACTTGTGAAGGGAGGGATGGGAGAAAAGACTGCTGAGGGGGGTCCAAGAAGTTGAGGATTCTGTCTCCACTCCTGAGGAGCTGGAGGAATGTGGAAAAGGTTGATTGGTAAAGTGCAGACCAGGGGAAATGGAACTCCTATGGGAACACAAGCAGGGAAATGGAAGTATACAGAAAGGGTGGAAGGTAGTCTCGCAAATGCCAGGAGCTTGGCAATAAAATGCCTGAGCTCCAGGCTATGCTAACTGAGGAGCGGTGGATGGGCAGCGGTCACTGAGACCTGGGCCACCGTAGAGACATGACTGACCTGAACCTGGAGGGTTACACTCATGTCTGGTGGGGAAGGACAGGGGGAGGGAAGGGAGGAGGGGTGCAATAATAGTCAAAAACTGCTTTGGGATAGGGGAGTAGAGGAGGCGGAGGGAACCGTGGAGGTGATTTGGGTCACCTTGATAACAAGGGGGGTAAGAGAGTAAAAATAGGAGTGGTGTATAGGACCCCTGTGCTGGTGGGAGGAGCTGGAGAGGAGTCTGGTGGCAGATGTTGGGAGACACTGCAGATTGGGCAGGGGAAGGGTGGTGGTATTGGGGACTTAAACATGTCAGGAACAGACTGGAAGACTATGACATCCTCGGTGGCCAGGGAACAGAGGTTGTTGAATTCTTCAAGATGCTGCCCTAACTCAGCAGGTGGGGGACTGACCAGGAGGCATGGTACTGGATGTGGTCCTGGCAGACAGTGACCAGATTGGGGCCTGGAGGTAAGGGACCTATTGGTGGTGAGTGACCACATGGTCTCGTTCCTGCTTCTAGACCTAGGAGGGCTAGAAGGATGCACAAAGATGGAGGTAACTGACTCAGGGGGTGATTTTAAGGAAATGGAAGGATCCTTAAGGAGCATTTGATGTGATTGGCCAGATATGGACGCTGACAGTAGGTGGAAATCATCAGGAGAGGGATGGGATGCTACCAGCACCTGTGCAGAGTAAGATGAAAAATGGTAGGGCCCAAAACCTGCTGGTGGACCAGGGAGGTCCAGGAGGTGGTGCGAAAGAAGGCAGGCCTATAGGCAATTCAAGTGCTCAAGGAGTGAAAGGGATCGAGGGGAGTATGAACTGATGGCTAGAAGGGCCACTAAGGTGGTGAGGGTGGCTAAGGTAAGGAAGAAGCAGAACCTGGCCAGGGAAATTAGGAGAGGGAACAAGGGGTTCTTTAGATACACTTGGGAAAAATGAAGGGTGAAGGGGCAAATTAGCAGGATTAAAACAGGGGAGAGAGATGGGCACAAGACCCGGGGGAGCAGGCTGAGGTACTAAATGAGTACTTCACCTCAGTTTTCACCAAGGAAAATGGGGGTGCTGTATCATACATGGGAGGAGACAGTAATACTAAGGAGGGGGGACCCTTACCGATCAGCGGGTCTGGGGAGGGGAGGGAGGCATCACTGGCAGGAGGGGGGGAAGGCTAAGCAGGGAGAAGAGGTAGCGGAGGTGGAAATCATGGCAGAGAAAGTGAGGGAAGCCCTCAGGCCCCATAAGACAGAGAAAGCACCTGGGCCGGATAAAGTACATCCCAGAGTGCTGAAGGAACTTGCGGATGTCCTGGCTAAACCCCTGGTGGAGCTTTTCACCATTTCTCTGAGGACAGGGTGGGTGCCCCAGGACTGGAAGGTGGTGCAGATAGTGCCTATTCACAAGGGGAGATCAAGGAAGGTGGCAGGGAACTACAGACCTGTCAGCCCGACATCGGTGGTGGGCAAGGTGATGGAGGGCATTGTCAAGGAGAGGTTAGAGGGGGACCTGGAAAAGTCAGGATGCCTAGACGATAGATAGCATGGATTCGTCCCAGGGAAATCATGTCAGACAAACCTTGTGGAGTTCTATGACTGGGTGATGAGTGCCTTGGACCTGGGTAGACCAGTGGACGTCCTCCTTCTAGACTTCAGCAAGGCATTTGACTCTGTTCCTCATGAGGGCCTGTTGGATAAGCTGGTAGAAATGGGGGTGGGGAACCAGATGATCAGATGGATAGACAATTGGCTCCAGGACCGGACCCAGAGGGTCGTAGTTGGTGGGCTAGTCTCATCCCCAAGGAGGGTCATTAGTGGGGTCCCACAGGGATCAGTCCTTGGGCCCCTCCTGTTCAACGCCTAAGTCTCTGACGTAAGGACAGGTATCACAAGTGAGATGAGCCTCTTTGCAGATGACTCAAAACTGGGGGCGGTGGTGGATGGGGAGGAGGGGAGGGCGGCCCTACAGGGGGACCTGGAGGCTCTGGAAAGATGGTCTAGAAAGTGGAAGTTGAGGTTCAATGCAGGGAAATGCAAGGTACTGCACGTGGGGGCTAGAAACCCGCGCCAAGTGTACACCATGCGGGGGAAATGCTACAAGTCTCGATGGCTGTGAGGAACTTGGGGGTGGTGGTGGTGGATGTCAAGATGAACAACTCGGAGACTTGTAGGAGGGCAGCAGCCAAGGCCAACAGGATGCTGGGATGCATTGCTAGGAGGATCACCTCCAGAAGGAGGGAAGTGATACTCCCTCTGTATAACTGCTTGGTGAGGCCACACCTCGAGTACTGCGTGCAGTTTTGGAGGCCACACTTAAAGAGGGACATTAAACTCCTGGAGAGGGTCCAGAGGAGGACAACTAAAATGATTTGGGGCTTGGGGGACAGGACCTATGGGGAGAGGCTCGAAGAGCTATATATGTACACATTGGAAGAGAGAAGGGACCAGAGGGGACATGATAGAGTTCTTCATGTACATGAAGGGGGTAAATAGGGGAGAAGCAGTCAGGGTGCTTCGAAGGAAGGAGGAGGGGCAAATAGAGGGCATGGGTGGAAGCTGGAGGGGGGAAGATTCAGGGGAGAAAGGAGGAGGCGCTACTTCACTGAAAGGGTGGTGGAGCCGTGGAATGCGCTTCCCAGGGGGCTGGTGGAGGCAGAGATGGTGGAGGGGTTCAAGAGGGGTTGGGACAGGTACAGGGGAAGGGTTCTGGAAGCAAAATCCAGTGCAGCTAGAATATCCGGAACTGGGAAGGGAGAAGCCAGAGAAAACGAGGGTGGCAGCAAGGTCAGCTCCCATGGTGGGGGCTGACCAAATGAGCAGACACGAAAGACCATTAGGCCTATTCTGCTGGCATTTTAGTATGTTAGATATATCAGTCAACAACACAGCAAGGGTTAAACTGTCCAAAGCAGACAAAAGCAGTCTGTAGGAGACAGCCCTCCTCCGGCATTCCACAGGCTTATCTGTTTCTCTAATGAGACTGAGAGACAGAGAGAGAGAGAGAGAGACAGACAGACAGAGGCACACACACACACACACACACACACACACACACACACACACACACACACACACACACATTGCATTCCAATACAGTACATTTCTATTCAGTTAAGTTTTGAAATTAATAACACTGGATTCTTAAAAGCCTGGAAATTAACTTAACACTGGATCCTAAAGAAAATGATTTCTCTAGCATTGCCCATGTTACACTTTCGTTTTAAATAGGTAAATGAACAGAAATGACAACAGAAAGAAGATGCAAAACATTTGCTTGTGTTTTTTTGTGCCATTTGGTAGTATGCAACTGAATTTAACATTTTAAAAAGCATAAACTAAAGAGACTTTACATATGCTGTAGTGTACTACATCATGTGATGTACTGTATATGTCATGTGATGGTATGGTGCCACACTGAATAACACATGGTGTCCCTGATTTTGGTCATTTGTCCCCAATTTTTGAGGTGAGTGTCCCTGATTTTGGTCCTAGCAGGCTCAGAGGTATGAAGGGGAACCTCTACAAGTAAGCCTGTTGGTGGCTACATTATAGGGTGGCTTTACTTGGGAGGCCAGCAAAGCACGTCAGTGGGCTTAGGGGCTTGTTGTTGTTTTTCCTTGTCTTTACATAGATACATACATACATAGACAGTGTCAGCAGATAAGGGCCTATGGCCCACCCAGTCTGCCCATTTGAGCTTGTAAGTTCAGTTTGTTTTCCTAGAAGTCTGTTGCCCCTTACCCCTGACCTCCAGAATTCCTTTATGTCTATCCCATGCATTCTTAAATCCCGTGATTGTTTCAGCCCCCACCACTTCCTCTGGCAGGGTGTTCCACTTGTCCACCACCTGTTCTGTGAAGAAATTCTTCTCATGTTTCCTCTGAATCGTCCCCTCCTCCAACTTCATCCCATGCCCTCTAGTCCTGGAACATCTTTTTCGCTTAAAAATAGTGTATTCCTGCACCCTGTTCCTCCCTGTAAGATACTTGTATGTCTCTATCATATCCCCTCTCTCCCTCCTCTCCTCCAGGGAATACATGTTCAGTTCCTTCAACCTGTCTTCATAGGACTTGTGATGCAATCCATGCACCATCTTTGTTGCCCTCCTCTGAACCTTCTCTACCTTGTCTATGTCCTTACGTAGGTATGGTCTCCAGAACTGTACACTGTACTCCAGGTGGGGCCTCACTAGTGTCTTGTATAGCGGAATTATGACTCTCCTTTTCCTGCTGGTGATGCCCTGCCTATACATCCCAGCATCCTATTTGCTTTTACCTGCTGCCTTGTCACACTGTTTCCTTACCTTGAGGTCATCAGAGATGACAACCCCAAGATCCCTTTCCTGCTTGGTGCATGCTATATCCTCACCCCCAACTGATATATTGTGCCAGGGTTTTGTGCCCCATATGCATTATCATGCACTTTCTGCATTGAATTTCAACTGCCAAACCCCTGACCATTCTTCAAGTTTCTGCAGGTCGCTTCTCATTCTGTCTACACCCTCTGGTGTCTACTCTGTTACAGAGCTTTGTGTCATCAGCGAACAGTGAAATTCTGCCTTCTAGGTCCTGTGCAATGTCACTGATGAAGATGTTGAATAGGACCGGTCCCAGCACTGATCCCTGTGGTACCCCACTGGTCACTCTTCCCTCTGTGGAGTGACAGCCATTTACCACCACCCTCTGTGTCCTGCCACCCAGCCAGTTACCTACCCACCACACTACTGTTCTGCCCACACCCATATTCCCCAGTTTGTGTAATAGTCTTCTATGTGGCACAGTGTCAAAGGCCTTGCTGAAGTCCAGATAGGCCATGTCCACTGCCCTCCCCTGATCCACCTCCCTAGTCACCCAGTCAAAAAATTCAATGAGGTTGGTCTGACATGACCTCCCCCTGGTGAAACCATGCTGCCTTGGGTCCTGTAGTCCATTGACAACTAGATGTTCCACCAATCTCTCCTTCAGTAGTGCTTCCATGATCTTCCCCACTACCGAGGTGAGGCTGACTGGTCTGTAGTTCCCTGCTTCCTCTTTGTTCCCACTTTTGTATAAGGGGACTACATCTGCTGTCCTCCAGTCTTTGGGTACCTCCCCTGTTTCCAGTGATCGGCTAAACAGGATAGCCAGAGGTTCAGCCACCACCTCTCTTAGTTCTTAAGGACCTTAGGTTAACCCCATCTGGACCCATTGCTTTATCAACTCTTATTACTTCCAGTTCCTTCAGGACCCTTTTCGTGTAAAGGGACTTGTGTCCATTTCTGCACCATTCTCACCCTTGTACTCCTTCAGACCCATTACCCTCCTCTTCCTCAGTAAAGACTGAGCAGAAATACCTGTTCAATATGTCAGCTTTACTGTTGTCATCCTCCACGCGGCCCCCATCCTCCCCCTTCAGTCTCACTATCCCTCCCTTTGTCTTTCTTTTTTCACTTATGCACCTGTAAAAGGTTTTGTCCCCTCTACCCACTGATTTTGCAATGTGTTCTTCTGTCTGAGCTTTGACTTCCCTTACTGACCTCCCTGCCTCCCTTTGCTTCTCCTGGTACTTCTCCCTATCCCCTTCTGCCTGTGTCTTTTTGTATTGCCTGAATGCAATCTGTTTGGCTTTCACTTTCTTTGCTACCTCTTGGAAAACCATAATGGTGTCCTCTTCCTTTCCTCTTGCTAACCTGCTTAATGCATAATTATGTTGTTCTTGTAATCCCATTTTAAATACTGCCCACTGTTCCTCAACCCTGGTTCCTGTCCCATTCCACTTAATGCCTCTTTCAAGTATCTCCCCATTTTCCCAAAGTCTGCCCCCTAAAATCCAGGATACGTGTTTTTGTGTGGTTTGG
Organism: Neoceratodus forsteri; assembly: GCA_016271365.2. NCBI lineage: Eukaryota > Metazoa > Chordata > Ceratodontiformes > Ceratodontidae > Neoceratodus > Neoceratodus forsteri. The sequence continues at coordinate 1,405,676,515 of CM028130.1, read as the reverse complement.
TTCTGCTCTTTCTGTGATTTCAAACCACAATGACTGGTGGTCACTGTTTCCCAGGTGCTCCCCCACTGTTACCCCCATCACACTGTCCCTGTTTGTGAGCACAAGGTCCAGTATTGCCTTCTGCCGAGTTGGTTCCATGACCAGTTGCTTGAGGAAGGCACCTGAAGGAGTCCAGGATAAATCTGCTCCTAGTTGATGCTGCTGGGATGCTCCAGTCCACGTCTGGAATATTGAAGTCTCCAACCAGTACTACCTCACCCTTGTCTGCCATCCTTTGAATGGCTAGCATCAGCTCCCTATCTGTTTCTTCCTCCTGGGCTGGTGGTCTATAGACCACACCTGTGCGGATGGCTGTCCCCATTTTCCTTTCCAGCTTAACCCACAGTATCTCTCCCCATTTTGTTCCTCCTGGATCTCTGTGGCCCTTATGTCATTTTCACATACAGTGCCACCTCCTCCCTTCCTGCCTGCTCTGTCTCTTCTGAATATGTTGTAGCCAGGTATGGCCATCTCCCAGTTGTGGTTATCATTACACCAGGTTTCAGTGATGGCCACAATGTCCAGGTCTGACAGTACCATGACAGCCTCCAGATCTTCCATCTTGTTGCTAAGGCTCCTGGCATTTGCACACATGGCTTTCCATGATTTGACCTCCCTAGACTGTTTCACTGTTCTACTCCAGCCCCTTCCTTGGTTGTCATTTATCCCTGGTTTTCCTTGCCGTCTACCCTTCTACTGAATTTTGCCCCTTTTCTGCTTATCCACCTCTTGGGCACTAATCTCCATCTTTTGCACACTGCTTTGCAGAGATAGCCACCCTCTGGTTCACTGGTTCCACTGCTAGCTGTGGGGGTGAGAAGTAGGTACCATCCTTGCTGGCTGCAGTTACCTTTGCTAGTTTAAATGCTTGTCAATGTTGCATTTAAACTTATCATTGAGTGCTTGATTCTCCAGGATGGATGCGCCGTCAGGCTTGAACAAACCTCCATCCCTCCAGGTGGGTCCCCAGTCACCAATGAATCCAAACCCTTCCTCACAGCACCAGTTCTTCAACCATGAGTTAAAGTTCCTGGTGCATGCACTCTATGCTCTCCCTTGCCTCTCACAGGTAGTACTTCTGAGAAAGTGACAGAAGTAGCTACTTGCTTGAGACCCCACCCCAGTTTCCTAAACTCTTCCTGAACTTCCTTTGGCTCCCCATTTTCCAGGTCATTAGTACCTAGGTGGATAATGACATCCAGCTCACCCTCCCTTCTTGCCTTCCCAGTGATCCCCAGGATCTTCCTTCCATCCCTCCATGCCATGGCACCTGGTAGGCACCTCACCTCCCTGTCCTCCCTCCTATGTTCCTAGCTGATCCGTTTTATGATGGAGTCCCCACCAGGATTCGCTTCCTCCTCCTCTGGGGTCCACTGCTTTCCCGCTGAGGTCACCTCCTTGGCTAACCTCCACATCCTTTCCTTCCACTTCTCTGGGTACCTCTATTTGGTTGTCCTCATTTGCCAGTGTGGCATATGAGTTCTTGAGTGGAATAGGATCTGGGATGTGCCTCTGCTGACTGCTCTAACCTCCTGAGCCCACTGTCATCCAAGTGCTCCTCGCTCGGCATCCTTTGAGGCAGTTGCATTGGACTGGGTGGTCCCTGGATAGGGGTGATGGTACTCCTGACCCAGTTTACTTCCACTCTGAGTCTGGCTACTTCATCTCACAGTCCAGAGAGATGCATGCAGATAGGGCAGCACCTCAGTGTCCAGAAGGTCTGCCTGAATATGGCTGCCCCACAGCCACTGCATTGCACCACTCCCCACATTATACTGCAATTCCACTACTTGTCTGCTACTGAAGCTCTCCTAGTTCCCTTTTTATTAATTTACTGTACTAAAAATCCTGCCACTGATCCTCAGATAATTTTTTTTTTAAAAGAAAAAGAAACCAATAAATAAATAAATGAGTCAAAACACTTGTCGTGCTGAGGGTGGGGCTTCTTCCCTATGCCCTACTTCACACCCTACTATACCCTGTGTTTAGCTCCTGTCAACTGATTTAACAGGCATATAATTAAGAGTTGGGGAAAGGGAGGGAGGGGGAAAATTTGCAGCAATTAAAGACAGCACAGAAATATACCACCACTATGTTTTAAATTTTCAACAGCCCAAAAACAATTATAAGTAAAGACAACAAAGAAAGTATAGTGTCACTAAAAGCCCACAATCTAAGTTTAAAAGAAAAATAGCAATTACCAGTTACTCTAAAGCACTGAATTGAATATGTTTCCTTCCTTCCCCTTCTGGCTTCTTCTCGACTTTAGTCTTTAGTATGGTGTTGTTTGTTCTTAACTGATACAAGGTTTTAGTGTGTTTCTGGGTAGTAGGGATTGTAGGTAAACTGTTGCTAGGTGCTAGGATGATTCAGTGATCAGGGCTGTACTGTTAAAATAGTTGCTAGATATAGCAGGGTGTACAGACTTGCCATTAAATGCCTGATAGGTATTAGTGAGCTTCAGGGTTTAAGAGCATATGGTTACTGGGTGGTAGTAGGATAGCCCAACTGGGTCTAGGACAAAAAAAGGGGATGGACTAGAAGAACAGGGAAAAGTAAATGCATGGAGTGGTGCAATGCAGTGGTTGTGGGGTGTCAGTCTACAGGGAGACCTTCTGGAGGCTGCGGTGCTGTCCCATCTGTGTACACCTCTCTGGGTGGGGGGAACAGGTCTCAAGGTTCCAAGCAGCACTTGCAGAGAGTCAAGAAAATGTCATGAGATTCAAAGTCGCATTGGCAAGGAGTCGGGAGACCAACTCTACCGCCCAGGGACTGCCTAGCCAGACACCGCTACCTCAAAGGTTGTCAGAAGGGAGGAGAGGTTGGACTAAGGTGGGCTCAAGGAGGGCAGGGGTGGTAAAATCAGGAAGGCTGGGGGAAGGGTTAACAAGCACACTCCTCATCCAGTGCCATCTACGCCCCTCTAGTGGACTGAAACTGCCAAGAAGGGGCACCTGAAGTGGTGGATGGAGAGGATATGGGAGCACGCCCAAATGGGGTTCACATGAGGGGGAAGAAGACCACCAGAGAAGGAAGAAACAACTTCTAGAGGGGGACTCTATATTCAGGGGGACAGAGTTGGGTGAAGGAAAGGGGATAGAGAGGGCAGTTAAGTGCTTATCTGGTGCATTGGCTTGGAGGGATGGAAAGCGTATCCAGCAGATCGTGATGGGTATAGGAAGGAAGTGGGAGCTGGACATCATTGTCCACCTGGGGATGAATTATCTAGCTCTGGAAGGGACAAGGGCAGTGCAGGAGCAGTTTAGGGAGCTGGTATAGGGTCTTAGACAGGTAGCTCAAACTGTAGCCTTTACAAAAGTGCTGCATCTCTACAACAGCAGGAAGGAGAGGGAGCTCTGAGCTAAGACCTTCAACTCATGGTTGAATAAATGGTGCAGAGAGGAGGGGTATGGCTACATTGGGGACTAGGGTTCTACATGGAGGGATCAGAGCTTGTGCCAGGGGGACAGCCTACATCTGTCCAGGAAGGGAGTGGCAGTCCTCAGTAGACAGTTAAAGTGTTATTTCAATGGGCATTTAAACTAGCCAAGGGGAGTGGCAGAAGCTGCCTGCCTCCTCAGACTGTGATGGAGGGTAGAGAATTTCTGGGATAAAAGAGTCCCACCAAAATGAAAGATAACCAAGGGTGCAAGAGATCAGCATGGGAGGAAGGGGGAAGAGAAGCAGGCAGTATGCAAAGGAAGAAGAAGGGGGAACAACTAGACAACATGAGAAGGGACAAGAGTAGGACTAACAAAATCTGGACAGCCATGTACACCAATGCTAGTAGTCTAGGAAATAACATACTAGATGTGGAGCCCACCATGGCTGAGGCAGGCCTGGATATTGTGGCCATCACTGAAACATGGTGCACAAACAGTCATGACTGGGAAATGGTCATACCTGGCTACACAATGTTTGGAAGGGACAAGACAGAGTGGTGCTTTATGTTAAGGAAAACATCAAAGTGATGGAGGTACAGGGAGGACGGGGGGGGGTCAAGTTGTTGGGGGTCAACCTTGAGTCTGGAAACAGAGCCACCATTCGCATGGAAGTGGTATACAGGCTTCCGACACAGGGAGCGGACATAGTTAAAAAGATGCTGAAAGACAGACAAAATGGTTGAGAAGGGGGAGGTGGTGCTGGTGGGGACTTTCAACTGCTAGATGTAGAGTGGTGCCTACCTGCTGCAGCATCAGCTAGGAGCAGAGACATCTTGGACTTCCTGCAGGGGGCATTCTTCAGGCAGATTGTCAGTGAACCCTCTCGGGGCGGAGCAATATTGGACCTGGTACTCACGAACAGGTACAGTGTGGTGGATGTCAAAGTGGGGAGTTAGCTGGGAGTCAGTGACCACCATACAGTATAGTTTAATATAAGAATAGCAGTGGAATCCAGTCGCACAAGGGCAAGGGTCCTGGATTTCAGAAAGGCTGACTTTACAAAGATTGGGGAATGCATCAGAGAAGACCTGGTGAGGGGAGATGTTGAGTGGGGGGTGGAGGGAAAATGGGCCAGAATAAAAAAGAGTATAGCAAAGGTTACAAACCTGTACATCAGGCAAATAAGCAAAGCAAAAGCAGAAGGATGAGGAGGAGAACATTATGGTTGCAGAAAAGATAAGGGCAAAACTGTGGCATTCAGAAGGTATAAGGAGACCAAGAGAGAGAGGAGAAGAGAGAAGTATGTCTGGGCCCTGGGAAATGGAGGGAGGCAGGCAAGGCAATAAGGAGCTCAAAAGTGCAAGCTGAGGAAAGCATAGCCAAGACAGTATCAAAGGGGGACAGGACATTTTTCAGGTATATCAGCGAGAAAAAGAAGACCAAGGTAGGGATTGCATGGTTAATAAAGGGGGCAGAGGGCAATACTGAGGAGGACCAAAAAAAGGCAAATATCTTAAATATTTCTGCTCAGTATTCACTGTTGAGGGGAAATAAGTACCAAGAGATTGGGAGGGAGGGAAATGGACACCAGTCCCTTTTCTAAGAAGGTCCGGAAAGCACTTGCTAAACTGATGGTGGACAAAGCCATGGGGCCAGATGGGGTGCATCCAAGAGTGATAAAGAAACTCAGGGAGGTGCTAGCTGCACCCCTGACAGACTTGATTAACAGTTAACTGGAGACCAGCGTGGTCTGGGAGAACTGAAGAAGGGCAGATGTAGTCCCACTTCACAAAAGTGGTAGCAAGGAGGAGGCGAGAAATTATAGGCCTATCAGCCTGACATCTGTAGTAGCAAAATTGATGTAGACATTATTAAAGGAAAGGAAGGAACTGTGGAACACCTGGAATCCAATGACTGCAGGACCCAAGGCACCCTGGCTTTATGAAGGGGACGTCATGCCAAACAAATCTAATAGATTTGTTTGACTGGATAACCAAGGTGTTGGATCGAAGGATGGTGGAGTTGGCCTACTTGGACTTTAGCAAGGCTTTTGACACCATTCCACAAAGGAGGTTGATAAACAAGTTGAGTAGCATGGGGTGGGAAATAATGTGGTAACCAGGGTAAGAAACTGGTTAGGGGGATAGGAGGCAGAGGCTGTTGGTAAATGGAGTTCACTCTGAGGAGGGGAGAGTGATCAGCAGGGTACCACAGGGGTCAGTACTGGGGCCAGTCCTCTTTCATGTCTTCTTCAGTGACATGGTAGAGGACCTGGAAGGGATGGGCTGCCTCTTTGCAGATGACACGAAGATCTGCAACAGGCTGGACACTCTGGAGGGGGTGCAAAGGATGGAAAGTGATTGAAATAACTGGAGGAATGGTCAAAAGTTTGGCAGCTAAAGTTTAATGTAAAAATTTGCGAAATAATTTGCTTGGGTCACAGAAACCCGGGGGTACAGTACAAAATGGGGGGAGAGATCCTAGCAGTGACCAAGCAGGAAAGAGACCTGGGGTTATCATATTGAATGACCTGAAGGTGGCCAGACAATGCAACTAAGTGATCGGGAGAGCTAGTGGGATGCTGGGATGTATAGGTAGGGGTATTACTAGCAAGAAGAGGGAAGTGGTGTTGCCACTATATGGGTCTTTCGTAAGACCCCACCTGGAGTACTGTGTCCAGTTTTGGAGACCACATCTCAGGAAGAACATAGACAGAATGGAAGCTGTCCAAAGGAAGGCTACCAAGATGGTACAGGGTCTACATCAAATGTCCTATGAGGAGAGGCTAAAGCAATTAAACATATGCACACTGGAGGAGAGAAGGGAGAGGGGAATATGACTGAGACCTCTAAATATCTTATGGGGCTGAATAAGGTACAAGTCTGTGGTATTTTTCAGAGGAAAGGGTTCTCTAGAACAAGAGGCCTTGATATGAAGCTGGAGGGGGGTAGGTTTAGGAGAGATGTGAGGAAATTCTTCTTCACTGAAAGGGTGGTGGATGCCTGGAACAGTCTTCTAGTGGAGGCTGTGGATTCAAAAACAGTGGTGGGATTCAAAAAAAGCCTGGGATAAGCACAAGGGAGTCATAAGGGACAATATTTAACTTGAGCAAGCCCTGTGTTGAGCAATTTAGTAGCCTACTAGGCCTTACTGTATCAATAATTTGCTAGGCTTGAACAGTTCTTGTTAATACCAGAGCACTTTATTGCACTTCACACTTCTGGAACAAACCAAAACATGCTCATTAGTTAGCTATCATTTGAAATTTCTCCTTTATGTAACTTCACGCTTCCTCAATAGATGTTATCGGGTCCAACCTGCGTCAGCTTACATATTTCAGTATCTTTTATCATGGAGATGTAATTATAATTCCTAAATGCTCAAACTATTCTGCAGATTTAATATGTTCTCTCTTTTTCTAAATTGTTCCTAACACAGAGGAGTTGACATTAAGAAGGGTTGTACCTAGATTCAAGTCCTTGCTCCCCTGCTTGCTAAGCAAAGACACATACTGTATGGTGCACTACCAAGTTGCGCTCAAGTGAATGGAAGCTCCTGCGATGTAGCAGTAAAGTTTCGACCTACAAAATAGGTGACCCGATTTCTCCCCCGAAGGTGGTCACAAGGTCCAAGGCAGAAGGAGCCCTCCCCAGAGCTGCAAGGCACCATCTTCTACTTCCCCATCTGAAATCAGTTTCTTGGCTCCCCCTGAAGGTGGTTGCAAGGTCCAAGGCAGAAGGAGGCCTCCCTAGAGCTGCAAGGCACTGTCTTCTGCTCCCCTTCATCCGAAATCAGTTTCTTGGCTCCCCCCGAGGGTAGTCGCGAGGGTCAAGGCAGAAGGAGCCCTTCCCAGAGCTGCAAGGCACTGTCTTCTGCTCCCTCCATATTGAATCAATTTCTCAGCTCCCCCCCAAGGGAGGTTGTGAAGGCCAAGGCAGAAAGAGCCCTCCCCAGAGCTGCAAGGCACCGTCTTATGTTTTCCCCCATCTGAAATCAGGTACGCAGGAAGGACAAAGGAAAGACGTGAGTCTTGATCGGAGAGAGGAAGGCCCCGCCAACACTTCGCACCAGCTGCCCCACCGCCCCCTCCACCACTTTTGCTGAACATTGCTGTATATAGTTTGCATCACGTGATGGTTAAAAACCCATCAGCCTATTTCTCTATTTGCAGTTTATCTGCTCCTGCCACTAGTGGCCACTAATATAGCATAAAATGTTTCTCCTAATTCAAAGCAGTGCCACCTCGCTGCCCTTTCTAACAGTTATCTCACTTCTCATTCCACTGATGTCACTCCCACCATCCTCATACCTCGAATTGGAACAATGCCTGTTGGCATCCAGTCCCCTGGATTCCCCTGCTCCCCCCTCCGCCACCTCCCATACTGGCCTGCTTCACGTGGCACACCTTCTCTACCATTTTTCAGGACCATCCATTCTCCCACCCTCCTTCCATGCAGGCCTGCTAGCTCTAAAATTCCCAGCACAGATGACCTCGGCATATTCAATCAGACACCTGCTTCTCACCGCAAGCTCCTGTGGACCCGGTCTCTCACTAAATATATGATATACCTCCTACTCCTATCTGGGAATGTCGAGCCAAATCCTGGACCAAACCCCACCCCTTGTTCAATCCCCCCCCCAAAAAGAAACTCCCTAAGGGCCTAAAACTGGTCCACCTAAATATCTGCAGCCTTCTACACAAACTAACCCTACTACAACCAATTGCCCTATCTCTATGCCCTGACATATTGATCATCTCTGAGACCTGGTTAAAACCTCACGTCAAAGACGGTGAAATTATTATTCCTGGCTATACTGTCATTCATCATGACCATCCTAGAGGCAAAAGAGGAGGTGGCATAGCCATGTATGTCACATCCATGCTAAAATTCACCCAAGTCTTGGTACCCACACCCACGCAGTTCATTGATGCATTATTGCTGAAATTATCCCTTCCCCACACCATACCCATATACATAGCAGGATCTTACTGCTCACCTGGCTTCACCATGCTCAACATCTTGGCTCACCTCAGCAACCTAAAAACAATGGCATCGGGGGGTGAGCTCTACATCCTAGGGGATTTCAACTGGAACTGGCTCTCCAGTGCAAACTCAAGGCTATGCAATCAAGTGACCACTCTCAATCTGTCTCAGATGATCACTGAGCCCACACGTCTCAACCCCAAATTTTAAAACCACTCTCTCCTTGATTGGTCCCTCAACACCCACCCACAATGGATGCTAGCCTCTGGCCTCTTAGCTGACTCCCTTAGTGATTATTGTGACACTTGGCCAGCTGGTTATGATTGTTCTATGATATTTGTAATATAAAAATATAGTATGTGAGTCTGTGCTTCCATGGATGCCCCCCTCCAAGGTTTCAGTGAAGCTACATATATTACACTGACATGAGATCTCTGTAATGTAATTACCTTCCTTGAGAAATTGCATTTTATGGCCGTTTTATGACCTGTTGCTGCTCTAAAGCTGGGAAACTAAAGCATACATTTCATGACTTCAGAAACAGGACATCATTAAGCTGATTCCTACCAGCTATCTCACACTTAGGTGAGGGATTGCAGGGTTGTAAAACTTCAAGGGAACTGGTGGATCAAAAGACTCATAATTTTGGAAATGAGTGTTTGCTGGTGTCACCTTATTTAATATACCTCCTGATAGGACATCCTGCTGATATTTTTTTTATATTCTAAAAGGAGGAGCTAGATGACTCACGGAAGGGGTGTAGAGAGACACGGTTTAAACTATACTGTGTCTGAACTGTTTGTTAGATATATTCCATCTTGGGACTGTAGAAAGAGAGAGAGAGAGAGCTCTCTGGTAAGCGTTTGGAGGTGGTACATTGGATAGAGGGGAATCTAGCTATATGTTGGTGGGAGTTTGTTCTGTGGATTTCTTTTCTTTTCTTTTGGGGGATTGTGTGCTTTTTGATGTGTTGTTCTGTGTTTGCATTTTTCATGTTTTTATCATCTTTTAGTGAGGTTTTTGTTTGGAAGACTGCCTGGGCTTCTGCCAATTCTTTTTGCATGTGACGTATAGAGGATTAAGATTGACAAAAACTGTTCAAAACCTTGATGGTGTTACTAAACAGGTAAAAGGTAAGAATATACCTAAGGTCTTTTATAGAGTTTTAGGGGTTCATTTTGGAAGCCTGGCTTGGTGCCCCTGGCAAATTGTACTATAGTCCCCTGAGGAGGGTACATGTCGGAGCCAGCACATTTGGGTGTGCTGGCATGGGGTTCAGAGTTTGAGTCCCCCAAGAACTTGAGACTAAAGATGATTCGGACCCAAAAGCAGACAGAAGGGTTACCCTGTCTGTTACCTGTTCACACTATTGCGCTTGAAGGTTGGCACTGTGCAAGCAGAGGGCCTGACCTGCTGAGCATGTTTGTGACAGATTTGGTTGACAGCAGTGTAATACAATTGGTAACACAAGCTTTAACTGTTCAGTGTGTCAGCTTAATACTGTACAGTTCACTTGCAAAATAAGGCAGTGATTTATTTTTAAAAAAGGAAACAGAACTATATAATTTTGCCTACAGTCAAGTTCCTACCAGTTTTATTTTTTTTCTAAAGTGCAAGTTAGAGTAGCCATAGTTAGGGAAGAAGATGGCTTCCAACTACAGTGGGTACACTGCAGACTACCTGAGGCAGTTGTGCCAGGACAGAGGAGTCCTGCACGAGGCAAGAGCCACCAAGCAGAACCTTGTGGATGCCCTGATGGCAACAGATGCCCAGAGCATTTAGTCACAGACTGTGACTGTAAAGAACCAAACCTTGGGCATGGAGGGGCCAGTGCAGTGTCCTGATCCAGTGAGGATGACAGCAGGGCCAGTGCCAGCAAAGGGCCACAGCAGCAGGGGAAGCTCATTAGCATTCTGGAGCTAGAAGCAATCAAGCTGCAGACTGAGTTGTGCAGAATGGAGCTGGAGTTCCAGAGAGAAGAGAAGCGAGAGCATTGAGCTGCAGAGGAGAAGAGGGAGCGAGAACAGCAAGAAGCTGAACATGAACAGTGAGAGGTGGACCGTGAAGAGTGTGAGCTACAGAGGCGACATGAACTGGAGAAGTTACGACTCCAACCACCAGCACCAGAGCAGGTAAGTGGCTTGGGTTTAACTGGAACTACAGAACTGGATTATACATTGAATTCCAAATTGATAGCTGAATTTAAAGAGGGGGAGGATATGGATGCCTTTTTAAATTCCTTTGAAAATGTTTGTATTCAGGCAAAACTTCCTAGAGGGTCCTGGAGCTTCCAGCTATCTCTGCTACTTACCAGGAAAGCTCGGGATGCATTGGGTCAAATGGACAATGAGGACAGTAATGATTACAGCAAACTTAAAGCTGCACTTTTAAAAAAGTTTGATTTAACTGCAGAAGCATACAAAACTAAATTCCATAAGCTCAGGAGATGCCCTGACATGAACTATGAGGAGCTAGCCACTAAACAACGTCAATGTTTAAAACATTGGTGGGAGGGAATTGAAGCAAACTCTGTAGATAAAATTGAAAATGCTATTTTGTTAGAACAGTTTTTTGGGGCATGCCCAGCAGAGCTGAAAACCTGGCTGGAGGACTGAGATCTCAAAACAGTGCAAGAGGCTGCTGAACTCTTGGACCACTATGCCAAGAGCAGACCTGCTCTGAGAGTGAATGGGGTGGGTGTGGCAGCACAGAAAGGGAAAAGTGCACCTTCAGGGCAGCTAAAACCCTCACTGCCTCCACTGAAACCAGTTAGCCCCAGGTTTCAAAGAAAAGATTTTTCTGAGAAAAGAAACGAATGTTGGGTTTGTAAAGAAACTAGGCATATTGCCACACAGTGTCCCAAAAGGATGAACAATACGCAACATGGGGCTAGGAAAGAAGTGGGTTGTTTATGTATCCCTGGAAGCATGCCTGTGAACATGAGGGAACACATGCACCCAGTCATGGTGAATGGTGTACAGACACAAGGGTTAAGAGACACAGGGGCATCCCTGATGTTGGTAAAAGGGGATCTGGTAGAGCCTGGTCAGCTTATACCCAATGAATTTGTAACTGTACAAGACTTCATTGGGAAGGAGAAAACATTGCCACTCGTTAGTGTTCTCCTAGACTGGGGTGAAACAGGGGGAACTGTGCAACAGGTGGCTGTAGCCAAAACTTTAGTAGTTGACGTCAACCTTGGCAACAATCTCAAACAGGGGATGGTGTGTGCAGTTATCCGTAGCCAAGCAGCAAGGGAAAATTGTAGTTCCCTGGACCCCATAGAAGCCATGGTGGAAACCACTGGGAGGCTGATTCCCCAGCCTGTGTCTCCTGATAGGAAGACTAATGAAAAGGGGGTAGAAATTTCCCCAGTAGCAGTAACCACACAGCTATGGAGGGTTACTCCAAAGAAGGAGGGGTGACCCATTGTCATAGGGTTAGGGATGGTAGTGATCCTGAGTGCCCTGACGCTAGTGCTAGAGACCCTAGTTTAGAGACTGAAGGGGACCTGTCCCATACCTTGTGAATATGTAAGGAGCTTGCAGCTGCTCAGAAAAGTGACCATAGTCTAGAGAAGCTGAGGGCTTGGGCAGTCTCTGATGGAGCACAGGGAGGCAACGGTAAACATAAGGTTTGTTGGGAAAATGGACTGATGTATACTCAGGGTGCTAAGACAGAAGGAGGGGTGATAGGCAGGCAGCTTGTTGTTCCCCAGGGGTACCGTGAGCAGTTGCTCAAGATTGCACATGATATTCCTTTGTTTGGTCATCTGGGAATCACGTGCACTATGCAGCGGTTGGCCAAGAATTTCTATTGACCCAGCTTCACCCAGCAGGTGAAGGAGTATTGCAGGGCTTGTCACCAGTGCCAAGAAATAGGGAAGGTGGGTAAGAAAACCCAAGCCACCCTAATTCCATTACCCACAGTGGAGGAGCTATTCCAGAGGGTAGGAATGGATATTGTTGGGCCTTTAAATACCCCCAGCCACTCCGCGAAGAGGTTCATCCTGACTGTGGTGGATTATGCCACCCGGTACCCAGAGGCAGTTGCCCTATCCTCATTGAGGACAGACAAAGTGGCAGATGCCTAACTGGGAATTTTCTCCCATGTTGGTTTCCGCAGGAGAATATCACTGATTGAGGGGGTTCCTTTATGCCGGACCTGATGAAATGTTTGTGGGAGAAGTGTGGGGTGGTGCAGAGGCACACAACACCTTATCACCCACAAGCCAACGGGCTTGTGGAAAAATTTAATGGTACCCTGAAGTCAATGCTCCAAGCATTTGCTGAACAGCAACGGAGGGACTGGGAGAAATACCTTCCCCACCTGTTGTTTGCATACAGGGAGGTGCCCCAAGAGTCAACAGAAATTTTCCCCTTTGAGCTCTTATATGGACACTGGGTACATGGGCCCCTAGACTTGATCTGGGAGGACTGGGAAGGCAAGCACACCACCCAGGGAACTCCCATAGTGGATTATGTCCTTAGTTTTAGGGAAAGGCTGAAGGAGCTTATGGGGACAGCCCAGAGTAAACTGGCAGCTGCCCAACAGAAACAAAAAGTGTGGTACAACCGCAGAGCCAGAGCTCGCTCATACACTGTGGGTCAGGAAGTCATGGTCCTTATTCCGGTCCAGAAAGACAAGCTGCAGGCTGAGTGGGCAGAACCGTACAAAGTAATTAGAAAGGTAAATGATGTGAACTATATCATAGAGTTACCTGACAGAAGACATACAAAAGAATGTACCATGTCAACATGATGAAGCCATATGCTAATAGGGCTGACATGGTGTTTGCAGTATGTAGTCCTGGGGAGGGGACAGATGAAGGAGACCCCCTTCTGGACTTACTGGAAGAAAGCAAGTGGGAGTCCTCTGTGGAGGCAGTTAAACTGTCACCCCAGCTGGCCCTGGACAAGATCCAGGAAGTAAGAGAGGTTCTAGCAGACTTTACCCCAGTTTAGCACCAAGCCTGGACTAACCCCCTTAGCAATGTACGATGTAGAGACAGGGACACAGACGCCCATATGGCGGACAGCATAGTGGGTGCCAGAGGCTGTCCAAAAGGACATTAGGAGGGAGGTGGAGGAAATGCTGGATTTAGGGGTAATTCAGAGATCCTACAGCCCCTGGGCCTCACCCGTAGTCCTTGTGCCCAAACCAGATGGCTCTACTCATTTCTGAGTGGACTATCATGGACTGAATGCAGTCACAAAGTCAGACACCCACCTGATGCCCCGGACAGATGAACTCCTGGACAAGTTGGGAGGGGCAACATACTTTCCAACTATTGGCCTGACAAAGGGGTATTGGCAGGTAGAGTTAACTGACAGAGCTAGAGAGAGGTCAGCCTTCATCACTCCGATAGGCTTATTTGAATTTAAAGTAATGCCTTTTGGAATAAAGAATGCCCCAGCCACTTTCCAAAGGTTGGTGAACCAGGTGTTAAATGGTGCTGAGGAGTATGCCATGGCGTACCTGGATGACAGTGCCATCTTTAGTGCCAGCTGGGAGGAACACCTGTTCCACCTTAGGGAAGTGCTCGGCAGGATACAGAGGGCCGGGCTCACTGTCAAAGCTGAGAAGTGCCAGGTGGCCATGGCTGAAGTGGCATACCTTGGGCATGTTGTAGGCTGAGGACAGTTCCATCCTAACCAAGTAAAAATAGAGGTGATCAAGGCATGGCCCAAACCAGAAACACAGAAGCAGGCCAGGAGTTTTCTAGGGACAGCAAGGTACTATAAGAAATTTGTACCCAATTATAGTGCCCTGGCTGCTCCCCTATCTGACTTGGTAAAGAAAAAGATGCCTAAGAAAATTACCTTGGAGCCAACCTGTGAAAAAGCCTTTACTTGACTGAAGGAGGCACTGTGCAGTGCTCCTGTATTGACAAGTCCTGACTATAGCAGACCCTTTATAGTCCAGACTGATGCCTCAGATGTGGGTATTGGGGCAGTACTGAGTCAGACATCCAACCAAGGGAAAGATCACCCTGTAGTGTACCTGAGTAAAAAGTTACTTCCCAGGGAGCAGGCTTACTCTACTGTGGAAAAAGAGTGTCTTGCCATAGTGTGGACCCTAAAGAAGTTAGAGCCATACTTACATGGGCAGCATTTTGAGGTACAAACTGACCACAACCCCCTGGTCTGCCTGACACAAATGGGAAAAACCAATGGTAGACTATTAAGATGGAGTCTTGCCTTGCAAGAGTATGACATGACAATCTTACATAGGGCTGGAGCGACCAATCAGAACACAGATGGCTTGTCGTGTCTGTATGAGGAGTGAACTAATTTGAGAAGCTCATTCCATGCAGGGGATAGAACCCCCAAATTCAGTCTAGGTGGGGAGAATTGTGACACTTGGCCAGCTGGTTATGATTGCTGTATGATATTTGTAATATAAAATTACAGTATGTGATTCTGTGCTTCCATGGATGCCCCCCACCCAAGGTTTCAGTGAAGCTACATATATTACACTGACAGGATATCTCTGTAATGTAATTAACTACCTTGAGAAATTGCATTTTATAGCCGGTTTATGACCTGTTGCTGCTCTGAAGCTGGGAAACTAAAATATACATTTTATGACTTCAGAAACTGGACATCATTAAGCTGATTCTTGCCAGCTGTCTCACACTTAGGTGAGGGATCGCAAAGTTATAAAACTTCAAGGGAATTGGTGGATCAAAAGACTCATAATTTTGGAAATGAGTTTTTGCTGATGTCACCTTATTTAATACACCTCCTGCTAGGACATCCTGTTGGTATTTTTTTTATATTCTAAAAGGAGGAGCTAGATGACTCATGGAAGGGTTGTGGAGAGACACAGTTTAAACTATACTGTGTCTGAACGGTTTGTTAGATATATTCCATCTTGGTACAGTAGAGAGAGCTCTCTGGTAAGCGTTTGGAGGTGGTACATTTGATAGAGGGGAATCTAGCTGTATGTTGGTGGGAGTTTGTTCTGTGGATTTCTTTGCTTTATTTTTGGGGGATTGTGTGCTTTTTGATGTGTTGTTCTGTGTTTGCATTTTTCATGTTTTTATCATCTTTTATTGAGGTCTTTGTTTGGAAGACTGCCTGGGTTTGTGCCAGTTCTTTTTGCATGTGATGTATAGAGGGTTAAGACTGACAAAAACTGTTCAAAAGCTTGATGGTGTTACTAAACTGGGAAAAGGTAAGAATATACCTAAGGTTTTTTATAGAGTTTTAGGGGTTCATTTTGGAAGCCTGGCTTGGTGCCCCTAGCAAAAGATTATGCTACAGTCCCTTGAGGAGGGTACGTGTCTCAGCCTGTACATTTGGGTGTGCTAGCATGGGGTTCAGAGTTTGAGTCTCCCCAGAACTTGAGACTAAAGGTGATTAGGACCCAAAAGTAAACAGGAGGGTTACCCTGTCTGTTACCTGTTCACACTATTGCACTCAGAGGTTGGCATTGTGGGAGCAGAGGGCCTGACCTGCTGAATGCATTTGTGACAATCTTCACATGATTTACTTGGTAAGAAAAATCTGCAGGCCAAAGGCACCTCACCCCAAAACCCTCCTGACCAGGTCCTACAAATCCTTGGACCTCACCTCTCTTTTAAATGACCTATCCAGGGGCGTGGCTTGGACCCGATAGTAATGGCAGCTTAGGGCCTTTGCTCTGTCCTTCCCTGGCACCTAATCATCTGCAATCCTCTGTAATGCTGGACTTAAATAAAATTGTAACAGCTGGAAAATCCCTCCCACCTTGTGCCACTGCTATGCTGATGTTTTTTGCTGGGTGAGCCACTCCTTTTCTGTGACTAATGCCGCTGGTAGTTAAGTGCCGTGTTGCCAGGTTAGGCAGCATAAGCCTGAGTGTTGGGGTACCAGTTCGCCTGTCGGGACGTTTGCCAGAATGTCTGCGCCTGAGTGCAGTCTGTTGGGTCGTGATCTCCATGTGATACGGCCACTTCTTTTGATCCTACTGTGGTGCCTACAAGTCAGAACTGCACCAGTGGGATGATGGCCGCTTCTACAGACAGAGCACATGGGCCTAGTATGAGCAGCAATCAGGGACCCCTTGATCAGGCTCAGGTGGGGGTTGCTCTTTCCCACATTACTAAAATGCTGGAGGCCTTGCTGATGAGGATGGATGGCACTGGGGCATCCCTGGCCGGAAATGTGGTGGACATTCACCACATGGAAGATAAACACAATGTGCTGGAGCAGAGAACCAAGGAGCTCAAGAGGCAGCACGTCATGGTCTGGCAATGCTTTAGGGAACATGAAGCAAAACTCTTCGGCTCTGGGACAGAGCCGAGGACCAGGAAAATTGGAGCAGGAGGAACAATATCAGAATCTGGGGGGGTCCCAGAAGGGGCTGAAGGTCCCAACATGGAATGCTTCTCAGTGAATGGGTGCCCCAGTTGCTTGGGGAGCATTGTAGAGAACCTGTAGAGGTGGAAAGAGTTCACAGGGTTGCTGGCAGGCCGGAAGGCTCTAATACCCCCAGAACCATCATCACCCATCTACTGAGGTATTCTGTGAAGGAGAGGTTGCTTTGAGTGGCCAGAGACCTAGGGGAGCTCACATGGAAAGAGGCTACTATCTCTTTCTACCGAGATTTTTTGCAGGAGGTTGCAGCCAGAAGGAGAGCATTTGGGCCCTTTAAGAAGATTTCGCAGGCACACTCCTTTCAATATTGGCTTAAACGACTTACCGCATTGCAGATTGCTAAGGACAGTAAGGTATTTCTGGCAGAATATCCAAGAGATGCCGAAGTGTGGCTTAACAACCATTGATCAGACCTCCTCCCCAAGATTACATCTCCCAGATGTCTCTGGGCCCCGGGGATCATGCTGGTAAGAGGGCTGAAAAAAAAGGAGAAAAGGTTCCCGCAGGACAACAAGCATGGCTGGACTGGTCCCACTATTAATGTGTCCCCCAGGCCTTCCTCACATGATCTCAGGAAGCCTGTTTGTTCTGGAGGTCCATCTGCTGATAACTTTTTAACAGATGATAAACAACCCCCACCAGCTCAAGAGACAACTGGGAAGCATGGACCCGTTAAGCTTGTTCCCCCCAACCGACAATGCCAGCACTCCAAGAGCCCTAGCCCCTCAGCCACTGGAAAACTCACAGCCTCTCCCCCTGCTAAGCTCCTCCAGGCAGAAGTACCCACACCAGCAGAGTGCATGAGCCGCAATCAGCAGGAAGCTGAACTAGCAGAATTACATGCACCCGTGGACGACACTCCTCACCAATAGACTGGGCTGCAGCAGTGGAAGAGACCGAAGAGGAACTGGCATCAGCAGCTGGCCTACTAAAACATGGAGCTAAGTCCTTTGCAGAGGCTCTAGCCACTCCTCCTCAGTCTCGCAGGGCTGAAGGAAACCGTCTGGATGGCCGCGGAACAACTGGGAAGAATGGCTGGCTTACTGGACTGATAATTTAATGGCTAAGACTTTTTGCTATAATGCTTTGATTACCTGCTAGTTTTTTGCCTGTTCTATGCTTTTTACAGTTTGTAGTGGGTGGCATACCGGGTGGGTTTGTCCAGCTGTTGCACCCATCTCACAGCTAGTTGTATACTACACAGGATCACGGCCCCAGTTATCCCCAGTGAGGGTGAGTGGTTTCCCTTCCTCCCTCTTCCCCTTTTCTGGGGCTTTCAGTGCCATGGGGTGCCTGCACACCTTGGGCCTTGAGTGGGGTTTTACCTCCCCTGTGGAGCTGGTTCACAAGCCTGTTAAGGAGCCCTTAGTGGGGGAGTTTTTCCATCTCCACCCGGCCCCCATCACTTGCACTGAGGTATAAGACTGTTTGATATGAGGTATTCCTTCTTCTTTTGGCACCTGGAGGGCTACTTGTCACTAAATACTTCAGTTACCACTACACTAATTGCTCTCCCACAATCCTACTCTGTTCTTCAAAGTGGCATAGGGAGGCCCCCCCTTGGTATGGGGAAGGCTCTACCCCCCACCCTCCCTTTTACCAGCTGTTACTTGTTTATCTCTTATCTGGCAGCTGCACACCACCAAGGTTACCTGGATCCTCCGGATCAAAGCTCTTTTGGACTCTGAGGCCAGGTAGGGACAGGTCACTCATAAGTGTAGAGACCTTCCCCTCCATTATTGGTGTCTGGGTCAGTGTGGCTAGGAACCCTGCGGGATTCCATCGCACGTTCATCTCAGCATCATCAGAGTACATACAGTTTTGCATATTACTGTTATTATAGTTGTCTTATTGTGTGCACTGTTTTTCGTGACAATATATCTAATTGTTCCTGTCATTTGGCCTGGTTTTTCTCTGTGGTAGTGACATCTGCTACAGTTCTCATCCGCCTGTGCTCCACCTTCGCTCCTTCTCCCCATCTCCTCCAAGGTCTGTGATCTTTCTCCGGATTAGTAACCAGGTGACTTTCTCCTTCTCCTACTCTCAGTCACTCCCTCTCTTCACTGGGAGTACTCCCTCTCTCCTGTTTTTTTCTTTTAGTGGGCAAATATGGCTAGTAACCCCCCACAGCTCATGGCTGGAAGTGCGTCTCCTGGAACGTTAAAGGGCTTAATCAACTGGCTAAGTGCACCAAGGTGCTCCAGTTTTTAAATTATCTGGGAACTGATATTGTCCTGCTCCAAGAGACACACTTAACCACCAGAACTATACAATGGCTTAAAAAACTGTGGGTAGGATCAGTAATTGCTAGCTGTGTCTCGAGCAAGTACAGGGGGGATGGCCATATTGTTGTGCAAAACCTCACCTTGGGTGGTGGAATACACACGTACAGACTCCCAGTGGAGGTGGGTCATGGCCAGACTTTCCTATCCGAGGGGAAGGTGCTCCTAGCCAATATATACAGCCATAACAATGACTCAGGGGAATTTTTTCCAAGTTATCAGCCAGGCCTTTACCAGTCTGATGGACGGATTCTCGGACATCCCGATTCTGATGGGGGGGTGACTATAACTTAGTTTTGGACATCTTCCTTGATAAGTCTCTCTCTACTCCCCCAGACCCACCCCAAAGATCTGGCTGGACTAACTGAACTTATGTCAGAATGGGGCATGTGCGACCCTTGGAGGAGGGATAATCCACAGGGGTGGGATTATTCCTTCTACCTGGCAGTTTATCGCACCCACAGTAGGCTGGACTTTTGGTTAGCCAACAGTGTAGCCGTGCCGGGGGTCTCAGAAGCTACAATTGGGAGTATTATTATATCTGACCATGCCCCGGTATCCATTCTGTTCTGCCCACTGGGCCAGGGGGCCCCCTCCACAAGATGGAAGTGCAATCCCTTACTGCTGCAAGACAAAGAATTTCAATCCTTCATAAAGGAAGAGGCTTGCACCTTCTTCGCTCTCAATACCTTGGATGAAGTTTCGGCATCCACAATCTGCGAGGCCTTTAAGGTGGTCACTAGAGGGCAGATTATCTCGTACACAGCAGCTCAGAACAAGGCCCAGGCAGAGGAAGGGTGCCAGCCTCAAACAGAACTTGTAGTCCTGGAATCGCAATTTAAAGTTTCTGTGCAGCACCCAAATAACTCCTCCCTTCTCCCTGCAATTGTAGGCTTGAAGTGTTGCATAAACTCACTGCTGAATAGGAGGGCAGAATGGCAGCTCCTTCGCTCCAAGCATAAATCATGGGAAGGGGGAGATAAAGGGGGCAGGCTACTAGATTACCGCCTGCGTAAGCAGCAAGCCTCCTTTAGAATCCATGCGCTTAGAAATAAGGAGGGAAAAGTGGTCTCAGCACCCAAGGAAATTAATGAAAAGATGTGCCTCTTCTATCAGGGCTTATATCAGACACATTCCAGGGGTCAGCATGGGGGGATCTCTGAGCACCTATCGGAGTTTTGCCATGGGACCTGTCTCCCCAAGTTTTCACAAACTGAGTGTAGCAGCCTGGACGCCCCCATCACTATCAAGCAACTACAGACTGCTGTCTCTCAAATGGCAAAGGGGAAAGCCCCAGGGCCGGATGGCATGACTGTGGAGCTTTATCAACTCCTTAAGAACGAAATCACAACTCTATTGTTATATGCTTTGCAAGAGGCTCACAGCAAAGGCTCACTTCCACCTACCATGCAGGAGGCACTCATAACGCTACTCCCCAAGAAGTCCTCTGATGCACTGGACTGCTCTAATTTTTGGCCTATTTCACTGCTCCCAGTGGACACCAAGTTAGTGGCTAAGGTCCTGCCGAATAGACTGATCTACATCCTCCCTACCTTGATTCACCCTTCGCAGTCTGGCTTCTCTAAGGGCAAGTCCGGGGCAGACAATTTGCGCCTAGTACTTAACTTAAAGTGGCTGGCACTCCAGTCTTCTAGCTCCATGGCAGCTCTCTCGCAATTGATTTTTCTAAGGCCTTCGACTCCCTGGAGTGGGACTATCTTCACAGTGTTCTCAGACTCTATGACTTTGGTACCCACTTTCATTCCTGGATCTCCACTCTTTATCACCTGCCAACAGCCAAGATCCTCACTAACCGGGATATCTCCTCCACCTTCCCATTACAGAGAGGCACCAGACAAGGTTGCCATCTCTCTCCTCTCTTGTTCCTCATAGCCTTAGACCCCCTGATCAGGAGGCTGCTGGACACTCCCATTATTGCCTGGATCCCTGTCGAAGGCCGGAGCTTCCTGGTAAATGCTTATGTGGATGATAGGTTTCTTACATTATCAAACCCAGATCTCTCCCTCCCTATTGTGCTACCAGTGTTACAAGAGTTCACCTCTCTCTCCAGCTTACTGGTTAATCAGAAAAAAACAATCCTTTCCCCACTGAATGCTAGGTATAGCAGAAATTGCCTGGCAAGCACGGACATCACTTGGGTCCTGCAATCAATCAATCAATAACTTTATTTTACCAGGCATAGACACCATTGAGCAAGTTCATTTTCAAGGTGGTCCTGGACAGATAACAATACAAAGCAAAACAAGCAGTACAGTAAGAACAAGGTGTAGAAGGAGCAGAATTTTACAGCATATACACAAATGTCCAGTAAATAATTGACCTGGCAAGAATTACAAACAATGCCAATACAGATATAAAAATTGTACAAAGGTGAGGAGGGTCATCAATCCTAATCAACATCCACTGTTGGAAATAGACAGACAAGGTAAGGACAAATGCAGCTGCATGAAGGAAAGGAGAGAGAAGATGTGAAAGACAGAGGTATCTAAACTTGTACAAGGAGCTGTAGGTCACTTATGAGGAAGGGACTTGGTAGGTGTTCAGATTGCCGGAGGGGAAAACAAATAGGGAAGATCATTTTTGTCTGAAGCAGTTGCAGTTTTCCCTCAACAAGTCGGCTAGCATCTT
Organism: Neoceratodus forsteri; assembly: GCA_016271365.2. Classification (NCBI taxonomy): domain Eukaryota; kingdom Metazoa; phylum Chordata; order Ceratodontiformes; family Ceratodontidae; genus Neoceratodus; species Neoceratodus forsteri. Next base: position 1,405,654,814 of record CM028130.1, on the reverse strand, counting down.
AGTGATGACAGTTTTAGTACGCTTTGCATGGAGTTCCAAAGGGACGGTAGGGAGAAGTTAATTGCCGCCAAGCCAAAAGAGGTATTTACTCTAGGAGTCTGAAAGCAAAGTATTGAGAAACGTCTCAGACTGTAGAGACCCTTGGCATGCACATATAAATTACAGATATATTCTGGGAGCTTGTTTGAGAGAGCCGTTATGTAACCAAAGTAGAGCATTTCTTTTCCTCCTAGCTGATAGGGAAGGCCAGCCCGATTCCTGGTAGAGTAGACAATGATGGGTATGTAAGGGTAGATTAAGGATGAATCTAAGAGCCCAGTGGTATAGTATGTCAAGTTTACCGAGCAACGTTCTCAGACAGTGAGAGTACATAAAGTTAACAGAATCCAGTAAGGGTAAGAATGTAGATTGTACTATTCTCTTTCTAGCATCTAGGGTTAGTAGACATCTAATCCTGTAGAATATGCAAAACCGCTGTTTTAGTTTCTTCAAGATTTCATGTAGATGGCAATGGAAGTTCAATTTGTTGTCCAGCCAGAAACCTAGATATTTAAAAGTTTCAACTGTTTCAAGAGGTTCATCTAGTAGTGTTACAATCCGAGGAGTAAGTATAAGTCCAAGGCCAACTTTTGGTGCTAGGACCATGACTTTTGTCTTTTTGGCATTAAGGAGAAGTTTGTGTTTAATGAGATTGTGTTGAAGCTTATTAAAGTCCTGCTATAACTTCCCCTGTGCCACTTCTAAGGAGGAGTTTGTGGTATATAGTACAGTATCATCTGTGAATAGATGTATATTAGCTGTTTGTAGATGTGGGTCAATATTATTAATATAAATTGTAAATAGAATTGGGCCTAATATGGAGCCTTGAGGGATGCCCCTCAGGAGGGTTTCACATATCCAGGTATCTTTATTTCCTCGGCATGAAACGATCTGGAAAAGACCAGTTTCTCTCTTCCTTTGGCCCTGACAGCTGAGGTTCAGTGCTGGCATAAACTTCAGCTGTCCCTAAAAGGCAAAGTTGAGTCAGTACGCATATTTATGCTCCCAAGAGTCTCCTACCTTCTGAATAACCTCCCGGTTCCCCTGTCCCCCAGGCTGTTTTCCTCTCTGGATAAGCTTATATCCTCTTTCTTGTGGGAAGGCAGAGCAGCCCAATGGGGATGTTCAAAACTAAGAGCGCACTGATCCAGAGGTGGACTGGGGCTGCCTTGGTTTGTAGGCTACCATCTAGCCTTTCGAATAGTGCAAGCCACCACATGGTTCGCCCAGATCTCTCTTCTCCTCTGCAATGGCTCACAAAAGAATCTGCTCTTGCTCCAGACAATTCTCTTTTCTCTCTGCTTGCTGGCAGGAAGGTTCCTGGGAGTCAGATCACTCTGATTATGGCTGAGACCTGCAGAGCATGGTGAAGGGCTATGGCAATCACGAGCACCCTTAGCTTGGCATGCTCCCCCCCGATACTATATGCTCCCCTCTGGAACAATAGTCTGGTTATGGTGGATAAAAAAAACTCTCTTGGGCCCACTGGGCAGTGAAAGGGATATATATGGTGGGAGATCTTCTCCTCCCTGACACTATAACCCTAATGTCTTTTGATCAGCTGAGAGAGTGCTTTGATCTGAGGACTCAGGATTTCTGGAGATACCTACAAATAAGAAGCGCTATCCACCCCCTCCTGTCAAGACACACTGACGAGGGTGGGTGGGGTTTCCCAGCCAAACTTCATAAGCCAAGACAGGGTCAGGGCCTTGCAGGGGTCATCTACAGAGTGCTGAGAGATTCGCAGCTGGATGCTACCTCTAAATGCTGGCTGACGTGGGAGGCCAAACTCAGGCATCCTGTCCCTCAGGAGCAGTGGTCCGCCTGTCTGAGGGCAGCACACAGAGCATACAAAGATGCTAAGAACCAGCTGATACAGCTGAAGATCCTTCTTAGGTGGTACAGGACACCAGCTATGCTCTACGAGCTTAGGATGCTGGACCATAAAAGGTGTTGGAGGTGCCAGGACTCCCCAGCGCATCTACTTCACGTCTATGGACTTCCCTACCCTTAACAAACTCTGGCAGGCAGTGCTGGATGATTGCTCTAAGAATGTGTGCAAAAGAATTTTACACTCCCACGGCTTTCTCTTGTTGTGAGATGCCTCAACATTAGATCCCCTGCCCACGCCGTATAAAGTATAGGTTCTTGCTGCTGTTATGGAGGCTAAGAGAGCTATCCTGATGAGATGGAGGCAACCTACTCCCCCCTCTATTCTCTCTTGGCGGGCAGCTATGGCCAGGCTAGCCATCTCTGAATGACTCACAGCTGTAGGGCGAGGACAGCTCCCCAGATACCATAAAAAATGGGATGCATGCCTACACTCTCATATCTGTACAGTCACCTACACAACCTGGGAATCCTCCATTAGTTTAAGCCCCTTTCGTCCCTTCCCCCCTACTATCTATGAAAGATGCGCACCCCTTCTCTTCACACTCGTATTTCTCACCTCTGCCTTCTTTTCTCCTTCCGGCCCCCTCTAATCTCTGCCTTTTGTAGTGGCTTGCAGGTGAAATGGAGATGTACATGGAGCTCAGATGGTGTAGGTCTGTCACACCCCGGTAACCACTTTATTGTTACTTAAACTCTTCAGGTTCTTCTCGTACATGGAAGGTTTAGCCACAGTTGAGCGACTCCTAAGTGGACCTCATTGAGCAGTGTATGTTTTTGTTTTCTTCTGTCTGATACTTAGACATGGCTCTATGCTGTTTGCCACATATTAGCTGTTGTATAACTGTCTGATATTTGTGTCTGTTTTACCTGCTGCTGTTACCCTGGCTGTATTGAAAAAGTAAAATTAAATAAAATCATATATGATAAATGACCGGGCCAACACAGACTAGTCCGTCATCCCCTGGGCTATCTCCATCGATTCTGCCCTGTGCTCTCGAGGTTTACCATGTTGCCCTACCAACCACTCGAGGTGCTTACAGCGTGGTTATCACCCACTCCCCAGCCATTATCCTCTATATATTGTTCTTTGGAATGTATTGTAATGTGTTGTAATGTTTTTTTCTTATGTCAGGCATGGCTGAAAAGGGGCTGTGCCCATTCCACCTCCTGGTAAAAAAAATAAAGAAAAAAAAAACAAACGGAATGGAATTCTGGGTGGCCTGGGTTCAAATCCAAGCTAAGGTACTTATTTCTTTTTCTATATTGTTTGCTCGGGTTCCATATATGTGCACATTGCACCACTGTGTATGAAAATGTCTTTAGGTTAACAAGCAAGACAGCTGTGAGTCAAATTCAAGCAGGAACCTTACATTTTTGTATTTGCACCAAGAGACCAAGGTTAAAATCACAGCAGGAACTTAAACATTTTTTGGATTCATCAGGTTGTCATATAGCTGCAGAGAGAAACATTATTTTAATCCCTAACACCCATCAGGTAGTTGGGGGATGGGGACCAGATTTTCTTTCATTCCCTGATGAGCCAAGTTGAGTGCTGTAACAATCAGGTAGTTTGTTGGAGGGGGACAGATTGTTTTTATTCCCTGATGGGCCAGTTTGGGCACAGAACCATTCTGCTGAGTAACAGGATGGGCTGAGTGTGCATGACAGTGTAATTCCTACATGCATGCTGGAGTGCGTGCATGGCTGAGACTGAGTACTGAGAGAAGCAGAGACTGAGAGAAGTAGAGTGGGACAGTGTAGCTAGGATCACAGGCACTTGGGGTACAGCCTCAGAAGTGTATCCCATCACCACCCTATCAGCCCAGTCGCCAACGCTAGTGTGCTGTGAGCCAGAGGAGGCAGACATGGCTGAACATGCTGGTAGCAGTAGCCCCAAACCTCCTGTGCAGTGTTTGATCCCTTCACTGTGAGCTGAGTAGATAGGCATGGGAAGGGCAGTGTTTTACTACCCCACCTGATCTGAGTGGATGGGCATGGGAAGAGCAATGTTTAATTACCCCACCTGATATGAGTGGATGGGCGGGGGAGATCTGTGTTTTATTATTCCCAACTGCTCTGAGTGGATGGGTATGGGGAGAGCAGTGTTTTATTACCCCACCTGATCTGAATGGATGGGAATGGGGAGTGCAGTATTTTATTACACCACGTATTCCACCTTCCACTCACCACTTTGCTGCTGCTGCTACTGCTCCTGACCTCCATTTGGACTAATACATGGGCCAGGTTTGACATGGGACCCATCAGGTAGCTAGAGGGAGAGGGAGAGGGACTGATTTTATTTTCTTAAGAGCCAGGTTGGGCACTGAACAGGTAAGACAGCTGAGAGAGCAATGGATAGATTTTGTTTGTTGCTTGGCAAGTGGGATTGGGCACCGGACCTGTCAGGTTGTTGGTGGCGGGTCAGAATTTTTTTTTATTCCCTGATGGGCCAGGTTGAACGCTGGACCTATTATGTGTGTTGTTTTCTTTTTTGAGGGGGGGGGATAGTTTTTGTTATTTCCTGAAAGGCTAGGTTGGGCACGGAACCTGTCAGGTTGTTAGAGTTTTCTTTTATTGCCTTGTAGGCCAAGCTGGGCACTAGAAATGTCAGGCAGTTTGGGCAGTTGAGAACAGATTTTGTTTTCTTCCTTGACAGGCTGCATTTGGCATTAGATCTGTTACATTGTTGGAGGGAACAGGATCTATTTTTTTATTCTCTGACAGGCTGGATTGCATACCAGACCCATCAGGTAGTTTGGGAGAGAGGGACATATTTTTTTAGTATTCCCTAATGGGCTGGGTTGGGTATCAACCAATCAGGTTATAGGAGGGGGAAGATGGCCACATTTATTTTTATTCTATGATTGGTCAGGTCGGGCACTGGGTCTGTTAGGTTGCTGGAGAAGAGGAACACATTTGTTTTATTTCCTGAAGGACTGGTTAGGTTTTACATCCATGAGGTAGTTGGTGAAGGGGGGATATTTTGTTTTTTAATTCCCTGATGAGCTGGTCTGGTTGAATAATTCCATTATATTCTGCAGTCCCTGCACTACCAAAATCTGACTCCTGTGCTTTGTGGAACATCGGATCTGTCATAGCTGGGGGGAGAGAGACACTGATTACTTTTTTCCCAGACTGGTATGGTTGGGCCCTGAATCCGTCAGTTATTTGGGAGCAGGGGGAAATATTTTTTTTTATTCCATGACGAGCTGGACTGGTCACCAGACCAATCATGTAGCTGGGGGGGGGGTCAAATCTTTTTTTTATTCCCTGTGAGGCCAAGTTGGGCAGCAGAAATTCTATTCTATTCAACTCCACATTCCGTGCACTACCAGTGTGGAACTCGTGTGCCTCATAAAACACTTTGGGATACAGTGTGTATGAAAGTTATTATAGAAAACAAAATTCTGTTATATTCTACAACACCTGTGCTCCCTGAATCTGACTCTTGTGCATTGTAAAGCAATGGATGTATTATAGTTGTGGGGGGAGAGGAACAGATTTTTTGCCTTGACAGGCTGGGTTGAGCATGCATCCATCAAGTAGTTTGCAGGAGGGGACACGTATATTTTATTGCCAGGGAGGGAAGGATAATAAATTGATGATGTCCACACCTGCTATTTTTTTTCCAAAAGACTTTGCATATAATGGATGCTATGAGAAAATGGTAGTAGTAGTAGTAGTAGTATTTTATTCATGAGATATGAACAGGTACATATCCCTTGAGCTAGTGCTCATTTCCAAGGAACAACTTGCCAACAGAGCATATTACATAGTTCCTTAGTTACAGGGTTACATGGTTACACATTTGCATGAATTATATAGTTTACATGGTTGCATAGATTGTATAGTTTTCATGGTTGCCCAGTTCATTTATGTACAGTGACAGATTATGTAACAATAATCTAGATAGGAAGATATACAAATTAGCTGGGTCAAAAATGACAGAGACTGCAATCAGGCAGCAGGAGCTGATCAGAAATCCAGCGGTGGGGTGGGGGGCAGTGGGGAAGGGTTTGGTATGCCTCTATAGAGCGGAGAGAGGTAGGGATGGGGTTTGGATTACCCAGGGGCAACATCTGGGCAGCATGATATAGGCAAGGATGGTGGTGGTCCAGGGCAGATACTCCTCTGCTTAGCATGCTGAGTTACAGTGTGCATGGAAAATATGAACCATGTGTGTGAGTTACGGAGAGTGCAGAGCTGAGATTGAGTACCAGACTAGGAAGGAGAGCAAGAGAAGAAGAGTCAGGCAGTCTTGGAAGTGTGTACTGTTAGTCCCTTTGGTCTGATCTCCTACACTAGTACACTGCAGGCTGGGAGTGACGAAGATGCCCAAACTCACTGGTAGCAGCAGCTGCATGGCAGCAGAAGGGTACATATTTTTTTATTCCCTGACTGGTTGGGTTGGGTACAGGACTCAGATAGTTTGGGGAAGAGGAACACATTTTGTTTTATTTCCTGATGGGCCAGGCACCTGATCCAACAGGCTGTTGAAGGGTGGGGGAAATATATATTTTTTAAATTTTCTGATATGTTGGGTTGGTTCCTGGACTCACTAGATAGTTGGGGGGAAAAAGGGGAGGTAGATTTTTCTTATTCCCTGACAGGCTGAGTTGGGCACCTGACCCATCAAATAATTGGTGGAGGGGATCCGAGTTTCTTTTCTTTCCGGTTGGGCATCAGCAATCTTATTCTATTTTACATTCCTTGTGCTGTCGGTATGCAGCTCCTGAACCTTTGTAAAACACTTTAGGATACAGTGAGTGTGAAAGTTATAATTTCAAATTGAACTCTTGTGTTCTACAGTCCGTGCAGTACCAGAATCTAACTCCTGTGCTTTGTAAAGCAACAGATCTGTCAAGTGGTTGTGACAAGAATGACAGAATTTATTTATTCCCTGATGGGTTGGGTTGAACACCAGATCATCTTGTGCTGGAGTTTCCATTGTAATAGTAGTGTGAGCATGCATGGGATATGAGAGGCTGGAAGTAATATCTTCTTGTAAGTAAGCATGGTGAACTGTTTTTATGTTTATGAAGTGTTGTTTTTCAAATTGCCTCTCTCTGGCCCTCTCTTTCTCCAGAAACTGATCCCCTCAGCCCACCTTTGTTTTCCTCATATATGGCCATACTACAGGGAGTGACTGGAAAAGCAGCTGTTTTTTCATAATACTGAGAAGCAGGGAGAGAGAATTCCTAGTTCCTGCAAGCATCAAATGCTGCCACAGCTCTATTTTTTGTGCCTTTGCATTGTAATAATTAAGTGGCATGAAAACTCTGTTTTAAATAAGTGATTTTTTCCCAAGAAAATAAAGGTAAACTTCCCATTCCCAATGTTGTGCAGACTAAGTTTATTAGTACTTCCTCTCTGAGCTCATTCATTGTCATTCTCGTCATATGGGGAGGGAGGGAGTCTAGGCTAAACAACCTGAGGAGTTCTTCAGTGTATCACTTAGGTCAGCTGCACTTGTGCAAGTCATTTCCTACAGGCTCTATGTTTACTTCTCATGCACTCTCTCCCTTGCAACCAACAGAAAATTAGCAAAGCATTACAGACAGGTACAAGGAGCAATGGCAGTTAAATATCTCTCAAGACAGAGACTTGTTCAGCAATTAATTAATCAATTACCAGAAGATCCACTAACCCCTAGCACCTCGACCTATGCAGGTCTTCTCAGGATGCGCCCATAAGGAAGATGCCCTGTACCCAAAAGGACACTGAAACAGTTCACTTTAGTCCTCATGAATTTTACTGTTGAAGAGCAGCAGTTGTAATTACTGTTGCAAGAGGAGAACTGTACAGACTCTCAGGATCCTCTTTTCCAATACAGTATTTTGCATATTAAACAGGCAAGATTGTATTTGATGTTTCAGCCCAAAGGTAACCAACTCAGTTTTGCAAGAACCTTACAATGGTGAACTAGTTCACTGTCAAGCCTCAGTGTAGTAAGGTCTCCAGTTTTACCTGAAGAGAGACTTAGGCCTAGATAACAACTAGATCATGCTGGGCAGTAAATGGACACTTGTCTACTTCTGTACCTAAATGAGGCATTCTGACCAAACCTGTATGTGCACTAGTGGAGTGCCAAGTGGATTAGTGAGTTTTAGAAGCAGTCCCCAAAAGACTAAGGCTGCTATACCTAGCCACATTGGGCTGTTGGAGAGTGCTGAAGCAGGTGGTATGCCTTCTTTAAGGTTGTCTTCACTAGCACAACCCAGGCAAGTGGGAGCAGACACATCTAATCTTCAGAGTTGTCCATTCTTGTTCTGCTAATGTTGATGTCTGTACTCCTGTTGTATTTATAAATGGTGCCACCCCGTAAGACATTTTTTACCTAAAGCTTTGCCTACTTGTGTTCTTCACAACTACCCAACCTAATGTACTCCTGCATCCCTGGACCTTCTGATAATATATAATTAAATATCTGGCCAGTAGCCAATCTCCCCCCCCCCAGCCAATACTATGTTTAAAAAGTTCCCACTCCCTCCTCCCCAGCCTTGTTACTTTTATGGGGCACCAACCCCCTGTCCAATATCTTCCTTGAAGTTCATTACACCCTTTAAAATTGCACTGAATAACACTATATATGGTTTCCAGCCAGTAATCCCTCCCAGCTGAACAAAAATAGAATGGAATATGTGCTAGAAATAGTAAAGGGTGGGAGTGCAGCAGTAGAGGAAAACTACCCTGCAAACAAGCAAAAACAGAGTCCAGAGAGAGTTGCAACAGCTCCCTGGTATTTGTTCTCCCTACCACCTGAAACTACCTTTCGAAACAGTACCCCTTTAACCCTCCCCACATGTCCCCAACCATCAAAAACATCATACAACCCACACCCACCTCTCTCCCTCTGTGCAATATCACAGCTAACCCAGTCTCATGATCCCCAGACTGACCCAATAAGCAGGCAAACATCCATCACTGAGTACCAGTCCTCATCCTCTGTGACGGGCAAGTTATAATATGGACCTGTTGCTTCTGATCCACATTCATGGAGTAGTTGTCATGTAAACAGGGGAGGCAAGAATAGCACAACTGCAATGAACATGCCAATGTAACTTGCAGCTGTGCTGTTCCAGTTTTCTCCCACCGCAAATCACAAGTTTGCAATCATGGAACAAAGCAGAGTCAGTCAATGCTTTTGGCATTCATAGAATGAAGATTTCTATACTATACATTAGGCAAGAGGCTTGAAACAGTTGAAGCAGTCAGTGTCTTCTAAACCTCTACAGTTATACACTTTGGGGTGAAGTGGGCATAGCCTTGATTATCTTTGTCTTTCCCCTTCCCTTAGCTGTTCCTCTGCACTTACTCTCATTCTTTTCCTCCCCCTCCTCACCCACTTGACCTTTTCTGTTGCTACCTCTTGGCCTTCGATGAAATTATTGATTGCTGCACATCGATGCTCTATAAAATTCCTTGTATCTTATTTTGCTGATCTATGTGCACACTTTATTCATGTCCAAGTCTAATTATTGTGTTGACTCCCATGTTTCCCCAAGTCTGACCTGGAAGCAAGTTCTGACTCTGTATGCTTTTCATGCTGAAATGTATAAATATATAGAGACTAGAGTCTAATTTATTTCCATATATGAACTCAGATCCTCAGAAATATTCTCTGTTGGTTCCTCAGTGCATCCAAATTGTTGTGGATAAAAATTCTTAGCACTGTCATACTCTCTAAAACATACCATAATGACAATTTTTATTCACAAAAACTAATTTAGCCATGTAGTACACTTGTGCTAGTACACCAATATTTGCCAACTATGATCTTATTTTTGTAATCAGAAGTTTATTGGCATTTTGTTCAAACATACAGTGCAGAACCAAACCACATGTCAGATGGACCCAAGTGATCCCGAACATATCTCCACCGGGTGTACTATCCACATCATTAGGTATGGCCATGTGACAAACAGGTGTACTGGTCTGTGCAAGGGAGTGGGTGGTAAACAGTACCTACAAAGCATCCATATTGGGACTCCACTCCTTCCAGCATATCTTCTATGAGCCATAGTGCTGTAGTCCATCTGAAAAAAAAATGCAAAACTATGCACTATGCAAGGCAGCAATCCCCCCGAGCATACACCATTAATATTCAAGTAAATCAAGCCAAAAGGAAGCTTCGGTGTCCTCTGTAGGGACTAGCAAGGGGTCAAGCTCATATTAGATAAAACCCAGTTCTAAAGCAATTTTTCTCACAACTCTCTATCTAACCCTTTAAAAGCAACAACAATGAATAACTCAGAACAGTATATTAAATAATGAAGCAACAAAACATTAGTATAAAAATTCATTCATAGCATTTACTGAATAATTAAAAAACCCAAAGTAATTATAATTAATAAATACATACATACATACATACATACATGCATACATTAATTAACGTAATCCCATAAACTGAGTATGAGTCTCATCACAGGTCCGACACATACTGAAGAACTGGGCCATGGCCCTTCAGTCCCAGTCCCACTCTGGTCTTAAGTATGCTATCTTTCTCTGACATTGCTCAGACTATTTTGATGCTTTTGGAAATATTGAGATATTTTATCGAGATAGTAATTGTAAATGGAGTCCACTCTGAAGAAAGAGGGGTTACTAGTGGAGTACCGCGGGGTTCAGTACTGGGTCCATTCCTTTTTAATGTCTTTATAAGTGACATTGAAGAGGGACTGGAAGGAAAAGTATGCCTCTTTTCAGATGACACAAAGATCTGCAACAGGGTTGATACACAAGGAGGCGTGGAAAGGATGAGAAGGGACTTGGCAGGGTTGGAGGAATGGTCAGAAGTATGACAGCTAGGATTCAATGCAAAGAAGTGCAAAATAATGCACCTGGGAAACAAAAACCTAGGGAAGATTACACAATAGTGGGGAGGTAGTAACAAAAACCAAAAAGGAAAGGGACCTGGGGGTAATCATATCAGATGACCTTAAGGTTAGCAAGCAATGTGAGAAGGCAGAAGGGAGAGCTGGGGGTATACTGGAATGCATAGGGAGAGGCATCACAAGCAGAAAACAGGAAGTTGTTATCCCTCTGTACAGACAGTTGGTGAGACCCCATCTGGAGTACTGCATCCAGTTCTGGAGACCCCACCTCCGCAAGGACATAGACAGGATAGAGGCAGTCCAGAGGAGGGCAGCTAGAATGGGGCAGGGTCTGCAAGAGAAGCCATATGAGGAGAGACTAAAAGAGCTTAATATGTATACCCTTGAGGAAAGGAGGGAGAGGGGGGACATGATAGAAACGTTTAAATACCTCAGTGGAATCAACAAAGTCCAAGAGGGTAGCATCTTTCAGAAAAAGAGACATGCAAGAACAAGGGGACACAATTTAAAGATAGTGGGGGGTGGTTCAGAGGCAATGTGAGGAAGTATTTTTTCACAGAGAGGGTAGTGGATGCATGGAACAGCCTTCCTGAGGAGATTGTGTGGTCTAAAACTGTGGGAGAATTCAAGAATACATGGAACAGACATAAGGCAATTCTTATGGGGTAGGAAGAAATAGGCTGTTGGTTAACTAGGATCTGCAGCTTATCCTGTAGGTAGGGAAATGGGCAGACTAGGTGGACCAAGCGGTCCTTATCTGCCATCAAAGTCTATGTTTCTATGTTTCTATGTTATTTCTCTTCTGTATGATTGCACACTTACTATGCATTTTATTAGGTATTAAATCTTTATAATACTAAGCAAAAAGAAAGAATTATAATAGATGAGTATACCTGAACTGCATCTGCTCTGCAGTCAAATCTAAAAATATAGTCTAAATTGACAATCTTAAAAGAATATTTTTCATTTCTCCATTAAAAATGTCTGGACAATATCCAACAAATCCTGAGTCTTGTGCAGGTGTAAGAAATGCAACTGTCTTCAGATTTGTATTGCAAAGCTAATTCTCCAGTTATGTTTCTGCTTCTGAGGACAAAAACATCTGTGACTGCAATCAAAATTTCTGGTTAGATAGTGCTGGTCCCCAACATTTTTGCATACAGTACAAGTCCAGTTTACTATTTGCTACTTTAATCCAGTTCTATTGCCAAAATATATGTAACAAACCAAACCATTTTAGCTTTTACCTTTGAAACATGAGATATATTCTAAAGCTGAGTCTTTCTTCTTTTTTTTTTTTATTTCATGTCGGATTACAAGTACCTTTGGACTAAACATAGCTCATTTACAAAGATCCCACATCAGGGGGAAGGGGTAACAAACAGACAGAGGGGAGCTAACTAAGTAATAAACAGGCAGGTATTGATAATATATCATACTTTGTAATAAACAACAGTAAGTAGAGAGTAGCAACTAAATGGGATTCAAACAAACATTGGCAATACAGCATACAGTATATCATAGTAAATAGCGGTTGGTAGGAAAGGGCTACCAATTGATATTTGGCAAACACAAGAATACTTTAAATATCAAGGTCAGCAAAGTATTTACAGGTGAGAGAGAGATAAACAGAGAGTGACAGAGAGCAGAGAGAGAAAGAGAGAGAGAGAAAGTTATCTTAGTGTCCTAGGGGATTAAATGTAGAAGTGCAGTATAAAGATCCAAGGGCAGAAAGGTAGCGGCCAAAGGTTATGTCAGTGCAGGGTGTAGACCAGATTGTTTTGATTGGGGTTTGGGGAGAATGTGAGGAAAGGTCAGGGGGCAGGAATGTAGGCAGGTACCCTAAGATTAGAAGGTACAGTCACAGTGGCTTTCAGTTGTAAGATGCTGCTGAAGCATATGCTTGTAAGGCCCCAGTTTCAGAAGGTTAGTTAATTCATGGCATAGTCCATTGTACCAGAGCAGTGCCCAGTACAAAAAGGTCCATTGACATTGAGTAGTTCAACATTTGGGAAGTAGGAGGTGTTCAGCTGCGGACAAGCAGGTGTGTTGGGTCTTGGGAGATTTGCTCAGGAGGTTAACAACCCCGTAGAATGAGTCCAAGGAGTGCTTTTTTAGTAAGCAAGCACGTTTGGTATTTAATCCTGCCACTGAGCTGGAGCCACCCAGATTGTGAGTAAAGCTCATATGTGTGGGTAAGATGAAGGGCACCTGTGTAGAGTCTGAAAACCTTGTTCAAGGTGACCGTTAACCTTCTGAGTAATGTGATGGAGGCAGATCTGTATATGACTAAGCCATAATCAATGACTGATAGGACTGAGCTGTGGATTGTGAGCTTTAGGGCTTCTGGAGTCAGACACCATCTGTACCTACTATCCTAACATTACTGTCCTGCCAACATTCTCAATGTGGGGTACATAGGTAAGATGACTGTCAAGGGTTACTCCTAGGTACTTGAAGTGCTGGATTTGTTTGAGGGGGGCTCCTAAGCTATTTCTGATAATAAGAGGATGAGACTTGTTCTTATTCCGGGAGGATGAGAACAACAACACTTTAGTTTTCTTATAGTTTAGTACTAGTTTGTGCATATTAAACCATTGCTCAATTTCTTTAAAGCCAAGCTGTAGCTCACATTCAAGTAGACTAGGGTCTGTATGGCTTGTAAAGATGACCATGTCATCAGCATAAAGGAGGGACCATTGGTGACATGCTGATGACAAGTTGTTCAAAAAGATGGGCCCAGTATTGAACCTTGTAGTACTCCAGACCTGACAACCTGCTGATTGGAAGCAACATTAGATATTTTCACCCACTGGGTCCTGTCAGCAAGATAGCTTCTGAACCAATTCAGTGTTTCGCTAGAGAGACCAATCTTAGTTAATTGATCGAGGAGGAGTTGATGTTTGACTGTGTCAAATGCCTTCGTTAAGTCGATAAAGGCTGCTCCTACAAACTTACCTTGGTCAAAAGATTGGTGAATGAAATTGGTGAATTCAAGGAGTGCAGTGGAGGTACTGTGCCCTTTCTGAAAACTGTACTGTCGCGAACACTGGATGGAGTATTTTTTGAGATATTCCACCAATTGATTGGCAACAATACGTTCCAGCACTTTTGATATCGGAGGGAGGATTGATATAGGCCTGTAGTTGTTTAGCAAGGCCCAATCACCCAACTTATGTACTGGGATCACAAGGGCTGCTTTCTATACCTGCAGGAATAGTGACAGGGTTAGAGAGAGGTTAAGGATATTCATAATGGTAGTAGCACTTCTTCTAAGGTAAGTGCAATAAGCTTAAGGTCCAGAGAGTCATCACTGTACCTAGACTTTCCCAAAATTTTAATCAGGAAATTTCAAATCTGGGTAGTAGAGACCTTTTTAAAGTAGAAGGGGGGGGGTGCCCAGATGTCCTGTCTGTGTTGTGACAAGCTGTGTATGCTGAAGTATCATCAAAGAAGTCACTTGGAAGGACACTGCTCAAGTTAGTGAAGGCATCATTAAACGAGTTAGCAATTTCATGCGGATCCAGACCTGGCGCTCTGTTCAGGTTTATCATTGAGGGTGACACTTTAGGGTCTTTGCCAATGATATCATTGATGTTTGATCAGAAATTCCTGCTATCCCCCCACATCTTGGTAAGCAGCTCTCTGTGATGTTTATTTTTTGCCTGTCAGATAGCATGCATGCGTGCCTTCCTTGCAGTTTTATAAGCTTGCTGGTCCTGTTGGTTACAGGAGACTTTGGCACGGTGCCATAAGTGTCCCCTATGTTTTAGACCAACAATGATTTCAGGAGTGATCCAAGGATGCACTATGCCATGGATCTTCATCTTTTTATAAGGTGCATGTATATCATAGGCAGCATTGAAGACCTCAATGAAGTGTTCAAGTGCTACATTGATATCATCAGTGGAGTCCAGTAGAGACCAGTCCTGGTAGCAAAGCTGTTGTTTTAAGAGATCAAGGTGGCCATTTTGTAGCACTCTATTTTTAGATAATCTGGGGTGGGGGTGTCTGAAATTTGTTGGTCCAGCTGCAGGAGATGGGGAAGTGGACACTAAGTGAGCCAGGGTGAATGTTAATGTTAGTTATGTGGACTGGGTGATTGGAGATTATCCAGTCCAGGGTGGTGCTTGTTCCAGTCTTGTAGTTTATTCGGGTTGGGGAACTGACAAGCAGAGTGAGGTGAAGGGAAGATAAGGTATCCTTTATAGGTCCAATCTTTGGGGACAGCCAGTTTGTATTGAAGTTTCCCAAAGAAATTGTCTCAGTGACATGATTTTGAGCACAAAGTTAGTCCAGAATACTGTTTAGGCCTGAGGCACAGTCTTTAGGGGGTATACAGACTGAGCAAACCATGAGGGTTTTACAATGTGCCCCCAGGAGCACTTTAATTGCTAGTATCTGTGAGAGGCATCCGAGGTCAACCACTGGCAAGGCCAACCCCTTTAGTGAGCTTTCTAGATAGATGGCACATCCACCACCACGTTTGCATGACCTATCCAGCCTGAAAATAGTATAGCTAGGTAGTGCTACCACTGAGTCAGGTAATTTTGGGGGACAGCCACGTTTCAACAATTGACAGGCTATTAGGATCGTGCAGTGCAACCCACACTTTGATGGTGTCAATTTTACACAGGGGACTACAAATGTTGATTGTAGCCAGTGTTGTTTACCCTGTTTATGGAGAGTGCCATTTGGAGTCTGGCTAATAGGCACTGGGTTAGGGTGAATGTTGCCAGCAAGTAGAAGCAACAGGAAGGCAATTCTGAGGAGGTATTCTCTTAACAGCTTAGATGTGAGTTTCACAGTCATTTTGGTGCCATGGTTCCTTTTTCTAACCCCTTTGTTGGTTACTGTGAGGAGGAGTAAGGTGTCATACAGTGCAGTAATGCGAGGATGCACTATAAACATCATCCAATCACGTTTCTGGGGACGTGTCATAAAAGGGGACCAAGGGCCCTTACAAATAGCAACAAAATTTCCAGTGGTGCAACCTTTCTAATAGTGTAGGTAGGAGCCAAAGTCATAATTGAGGTATTTATCCAATCACCTGGCTGGAGAGTCAGCGGTGTCCAATTGCTGTTTGGCTCAGCGAGCGCCGGCCAATCAGATGGCAGCTGGAGGAGCTAGGGAGTCACCAAGGAAATGTACCTTGCGGATCTGATATGGCAGCAGTGCTGGGTGGCTTCATGTGAGGGTGGCCATTGGCCAACGGCGCTCTGACCAAGGGCACTTCACAGCCCTGGTCAGAGGGCAGGATCCTAAGAGGAGGAGAGAGAGAGAGAGAGAGAAAGAGGAGGTTAGGCCCAATTTAAGAGGGATTTGTCAAGCAGCTAAAATGGAGGGAGGCAACTGCTGACAATAGATGGCAGGAGGAGGAAGGTTGGGGCAACAGATAAGAGTCAGAAAAGGGGAGGGGAGGGTAAATGGCTGGTTCCAGGTGCCAAACCAAATTAGCAGAACCAAGGAGCAGGAGGGGGCCAAGTGAGTGTGGATAATAGGTTAAGGGGAGTTAAGCTGGAGAAAGTGGAAGCTAGATTTAACAAAGGGAAGGAGTGGAAACTCTGAGCACTGTGTAATCAGCACTAGTCTTGGGGATGAGGAAGAAGAAGAGATTAATGTGGGCAGGTTTGGAAGGGAAAATAAAGGTCAGGAGAGAGAGTTTGGAGAAAGCAGAGTTTAGCTGGGAAACACAATTTGGTAGAGGGAATTCATGGTTTCTTACAATTCAAATGCATACAAACTGCACCCTAGGCCTGAAACTGCACGGAGTCCTGAGCAGTGTTTTTAGAATTTAAACAGTGTTACATTAATTATTCTGGCTAGACGTAGCAAAAACACAGGTCCTAAGCAGTATTTCTATCAGTAAGATTGTACTACAGTGCAGTCTCAGGCTAGCCTTATGATAGCAGGTCCTAAGCAGTAGTTCTAACAACTAATTATGTGTTACAATAACATTTCAAACAAGCAGCATTAACCAAGAAATTAAAGAGACAAGAAACTGAGCTGAGCAGTACTCGAGTGGGTATCAGGGAAGCCGCGCTCCCAGTCTTGCAGCAGAAACAGCAGGGATTGAGGAGTCAGCCAATCACCTGGCCAGAGAATCAGCAGTGTCCAATCGCCATTCGGCTCAGCGAGCACCGGCCAATCAGATGGCAGCTGGAGGAGCAAGGGAGTCACTGAGGAAATGTACCTTGCGGATCTGATACAGCAGCAGTGCTGGGCAGTTTGATGTGAGGACAGCCATTGGCTGGAGGCACCATGGCCACTGGCGCTTCAGAGTCCTGGTCAGAGGGCAGGATCCTTGTGGATCTGATACAGCAGCAGTGCTGGGCAGCTTGATGTGATGGCGGCCAGAGGAGCCATGGTCATGGGTGCTTCAGAGCCTGGTCAGAGGGTAGGATCCTTGTGGATCTGATACGGCAGCAGTGCTGGGCATCTTGATGTAAATGTGGCCATTGGTGGGAGGCACCACGGCAGTGGGCTGGGACCTGGTCGGAGGGCAGGATCCTTGAAGATCTGATAAGGCAGCAGGGCTGGGCTTGATGTGAGAGTGGCTGGAGGAGCTGCAGCCATGGGCTCTTCAGAGCCCTAGTCAGAGGGCAGGATCCTTGCGGATCCAATACGGCAGTAGTGCTGGGTGGCTTGATATGAGGGTGGCCGTCAACTGGAGGTGCCGCTGCCATGGGCGCTTCAGATCCCTGCTCTGAGGGCAGGATCCTTGCAGATCCGATACGGCAGCAATGCTGGGCAGCATGATTTCAGGGCATCTGTTAGCCTGAAGTGCCGTAGTCATGGGTGCTTCAGAGCCCTAGTCAAAGGGCAGGATCCTTGTAGATCCAATACGGTAGCAGTGCTGGGTGGCTTGATGTGAGGGCAGCCATCGGCTGGAGACACCATGGCCATGGGGGCTTCAGAGCCCAGGTCAGAGGGCAGGATCCTTGCTGATGTGATATGGCAGCAGTGCTGGGCGGCTTGATGTGAGGGTGGCTGGAGGCACCACGGCCACATCAGAGCCCTGGTCAGAGGGCAGAATCCTTGCGGATCCAATATGGCAGCAGTGCTGGCTGGCTTGATGTGAGGGCGGCCGGAGATCAGAGGCATCGTGGCAATGGGCACTCCAGAGCACTGGTCAGAGAGCAGGATCCTAGTGGATCTGGTACAGAAACACTGCTGGGCAGCTTGATGTGAGGGAAGCTGTCAGCTGGAGGCACCGTGGCAACAGGCACTTCAGAGATTTGGTCAGAGGGCAGGATCCTTGCGGATCCAATATGGCAGCAGTGCTGGGTAGCTTGATGTGAGAGTGACTGGAGGCACCGTGGCCATGGGTGCTTTAGAGCCCTGGTCAGAGGGCAGGATCCTTGCAGATCTGATACGGCAGCAGTGCTGGGTGGCTTGATGTGAGGGCAGCCATCAGCTGGATGTGCCGCGGCCACGGGCGCTTCAGAACCCTGGTCAGAGGGCAGGATCCTTGTGGATCCAATACAGCAGCAGTGCTGGATGGTTTGATGTGAGGGTGGCTGTCAGCTGGAGGCGCCGTGGCCACGGGCACATCAAAGCCCTGGTCAGAGGGCAGGATGCTTGCAGATCTGATATGGCAGCAGTGCTGTGTGGCTTGATGTGAGGGCAGCTGGAGGCATCGCCACCACGGGCACATCAGAGACCTGGTCAGAGGGCAGGATCCTTGTTGATCCGATACGGCAGCAGTGCTGGGCAGCTTGATGTGAGGGCGGCCATCAGCTAGAGATGCCGTGGCCATGGGCGCTTCAGAGCCGGATCTGATCCAGCAGCAGTGCTGGGTGGCTTGATGTGAGGGCAGCCAGAGGAGCCATGGCCATGGGTGCTTCAGAGCCTGGTCAGAGGACAGGATCCTTGCGGATCTGATACGGTAGCAGTGCTGGGCGGCTTAATGTGAGGGCAGCTGGAGGCGACGCAGCCACGGGAGCTTCAGAGCCCTGGTCAGAGGGCAGGATCCTAAGAGGATATTGCTTCCCATTTTGTGTAAGTCTGTTCCTCCACTGCCATTGACATTAACTGAACTGTTCCTTGGTGCATCACCTCACACAGACCCATAGATACAATGGCCTGGTGTGTGTGCCCTGGTGCCCAGGGATGGCCCACAATTTGTAGTCTTGCCCCTTCCTTTGTTTCCACCACATTCACCCTTCTTTGACATAATGTACCATGCTAACTAAACAGAAACAAACCATGTTCAATACAGAAATACTCTAGTTCTTACTGCTATCCTTCAATTGTATAAAAAGTTAAACCTGAGATCTGCAAATGATGCTACAGCACTTTCTACAAAACATCAGTACCTGCAAATATTGTTGCTTAAGAATTTATACAGTTTGAACATAAATCACTGTACATTACTCACCCACATGTGTCATTTAGTAACCTATTCAGAAGAGGAAAAAAAAAGAATATTTTTGCTGGGTAAAGATAATACCTTTGTTAGACTAATGAAAAGATAAAAATAAAATCTTTCAAGGCCTATTAGGCTCTTCTTCAGGTCCTGCCTTCTGGGTCATCTTGGGGTTTATAACCAATAGAATGTCCATTTCATTAAATGTCATATGCAATCTCAAGAGCTCTTAATAGTGTTTCTGTATTTTATCATCTCCTTGAAGAACCTTGCCACTTCTATGGCTTAGGCTTACGCAACCCAGGCCACCTTTATGACCCGGGTCACGTCTGAAAATGGTCCATTGGAACAGTGCTCCTACCTAGTAAACAAATACATCAATAAATTATAAATCTCAGAATTACCCAGAAGGCAACCTTTAGATCTATTAAAAATACTTATCAAATTATAAATCAAATTACTCTTCTCCTGACACGTAGATGCTAATGTACCTTAGTATGAGGACGATTATTGTATACGTTTATATTACTGTCTAGTATGTGCAATTATTACACCCTAGAGCAAGGCTGATTTATATTGTTAGTCTCTAAATATGCTGATTATTCAAGGATTGTAAACACACAGCAGGTTTCAATAGGATATTATTGTATAGAAACCTTTAATCTTGTGATGTAAAGTATTGATTTTTAATTTTGTAATGACATTTTTATGTCAAACACATAAACATTGAAACTGAAACTGACTGATACAATAGATTAATAGGTATTTTGTAGACAAACAGCCAGACAGCCAACCCAGTGGCACATGGGCAGTATTTTGCACCCGGAAGAATGCTATTCATGCATGGGTCATGGGATCCCCTACTGGAGGCTGACTGGGGCTGGCCATGCTGCGGTTATGTACTCAGCTTTCAGGAGGTGGTAGTGGGCTTCCCAGCACTTGTGCATCTCTGCCCAGTCAACCAAAGAGTGCATAGGCATCAGTCAAGAAATCAGTTGTTTGCCTATCATTCAGCCTAGATGAAGGGTGCCACTGTGGTGCTAAAACTATGAGGCAAAAAACTGGGAACATATAAAATAATTTTAAAATATAGGTAGCTCGAGACAGACAGATATGTTGTGCCCAAGCAATGTAATTTTATTTATTTATAGTGTCTCGGCTGAGAAAGGCACATTGAGTCTAAGCTTGTTTCCGGGTGTGACCCAGGAACACAGGTAGGATAAGTGACTTGCTTGGGGTTACAGTGTATGCAGGTGGCAGTTGTGGTATTCAAACCCAAGTCTACTGGGTCTCCAGTTTCACAGCACAGTGTTCTAACCTCTAGGCTATCCTGCCTCCCAAATGTAATAATGGTATACTGTGTCATTACTGGTATTCTTGTGCTTGTGTAACAAATAACTAACAGTTCTAGTTATGCTTTCTATAATAACGTTTGTCACTTGAAAGAACGTTCAAATTATGATTGGTCTCATTTTGGTACAGCAATAGATCCATAGCTAGATGCAGCCTAATTGCACTTTACTGCTTCTAATTAAGTACATGCTGTGTAAGAAATAATGTAGCAGAAAACAGTGCTCTATAAATTATCGTTCATTTCAACCATTTTGGAGGTGCTACTAGAACTATACTTCTCTACTGGGACTATATTGCCCCCACCTTTAACCAGTTCTACTTTTATAGGCACATGATTTGACTGACAACAGGAACTTCCTGTTTGGGAGCAGGAACGGAGTGATCATAGAGCCACAAAAGACCCATCCTAGAAGGAAAAAAGTAGCTCTCTGTTCCCCCCTAGCTGCTGGAGGTCTGACTCTGAACAAGTAAGGAGATTACAGAGAAATATAGGAACTTCCTGTCTCAGAACAGGAAGATCAGGATCTTTAAGGGCACAGAGGCAGAGGTAAGTAGGGAAAAATACACACACACACACACACACACACACACACACATATATATATATATATATTATAAATAAATTAATAGAGGAAAGCATAAGTATTCAAAACAACAACAGTTAAGGGGTCAGAAATAAGACATGATGGGAGTGGTGTAGTGGCTGTGGAGCAGCAGTCTTCCAGGAGACATTCTGGAGGATGCGGTGTTGTCCCATCTGCAGGCACCTCTCTGGGCTGAGGAAGGAGGTTGCTCATCTCCAGGCTGAGTTGGCCAGGATTTGGGGGACCTCCTCTCCCACCCAGTGACCACCAGGGCCACTGCTGCTGCCTCAGAGGTTGCCAAGAAAGAGGAGCAGTTAGACCACAGTGGGCTCAGGGAGGGTGAGGGTGGTGGAACAGAGGCGCATCTCTCCAGTTGTACCTCTCCACAATTCATATGCCACTCTGGCAGAGTGTGGTTCCTCTACTGAGGCACCTGCAGTGGATACCAAGGAGGATGGTGGGAACCTCCACAAAGAAGACCCACAGGAGGGTGGCATGGGACCCCACAGGGGAAGGAAACAACTCCTGGTGGGGGACTCCATTGTTAGGAGGGTAGAACTGGGGGAGGGAGGGGAGAGGGAGATAAGGTGCCTGCCAGGTGACGTGGACTGGAGGGACAGGGAGCGAATCCTCAGGATCATGGGAGCAGCTGCATGGGGGAGGGAGCTGGATGTCATTGTCCACCTAGGGACAAATGACCTGGTTGGGAAAGGGATCAGAACAGTGCAGGAGGAGTTTGTGGAGTTGGGAAAGGGCCTTAGACAAGTAGCACGCATGGTAACCTTCTCGGAGGTGCTGCCTGTCTATGGCATGGGTGAGGCTAGGGTGCTCCTCACCATGGGATTCAATGACTGGTTGAAAAGCTGGTGCAGAGCTAAGGGATATTTGGCTTCATTGGGGACTGGGGCTCCACCTGGAGTGATGCAGGCTTATACTGGTGCAATGGTCTGCATCTGTCCAGGAGGGGAACCAGGATCCTAGGTGATAGGTTTAAATGCTTCATTGGCAAGCATTTAAACTAGCCAAGGGTGGGGGACTGGAAAGGAGCAGAAAAATCCTAGCCCCCCTCAAACTAGCAGGGTAGTTAGTGAGGTAAACACCAAGATAGAGATGTCAATAGGGAGAATAGCAGGGGTAAATGGAGAAAATAACAACGGCAGTAAGGACAGGGATGGGGCAAAAAGGCATAAGGCCATCAAGAAATGGAGGGCAATGAGTACCAATGCCCATAGTCTGGGCAACAAGCTCCCTGAACTGGTGGCCTTGATGGAAGAGGGATGCCTGGATATTGTGGCAGTCACAGAAATGTGGTACACAGAGAACCATGACTGGGATGTTAACATACCAGGGTACACAACCTACAGGAGAGAGGGAGAGGGTAGAAGAGGGGGAGGAGTAGTTCTCTATGTAAAGGAAGGGATAAAAGCGATGTAACAAAAGAGTAAACAGGGAGGAGAGGAGGCACTGTGGGTCACTTTAGAGACTGGAAATGGCACCACAATCTGCAAAGGGTTGTATACAGACCCCCATCTCAGAAGGAGGGAATGGACAAGGATATGATAGAAGGCATCCTTAGGATGGCAGAGAAAGGGGAGATATTGTTGATGGGGAACCTTAATATGCCAAATGTTAACTGGAGCACCTTTGCTGCAGCCACATCCAAGAGTAGGGCCATTCTCGATACCCTACACAGGGCATGCCTCAGACAGCTAGTGTTGGAACCCACTTGGGAGGGAGCAATCTTAGACCTCATACTCACAAATGGGGACAGTGAGAGGATCTCAGATCTAGAAGTGGGTAGCCATCTGTGAACAAGTGACGACAAAACAATGTGGTTCTTGATAAACTTAGCTGCAGAGTCAAGCCATACAAAAGTGATGGTACTGGATTTCAGGAGGGCTGACTTTGTCAAAATGGGAGAGTGCTTTAGAAAACCACTAGCAAACAGGCAAGAAGGAGGGGTGGAGCAACAATGGGAAAACATCAAAACTGCCATCACAGAGGCAACAAACCTTTGTGTGAAGCAAATAAACAAATCAAAATGAAAGAAAAAACCACTATGGTTCTCAAAAGAGGTGGTGGGGAAGGCTAGGGAAAAAAAGATAGCATTTAGGAAGTATAAGGAAAACAGAAGGAGCAGGGCAGAGAATTGTACCAGTAGTGTTGGATAAGTTACTTTTTCTATTACTTTCTATTACTCTTGAAGACTTGTTCCAGAAAGCTCTGTGCAGTCACTAGCAAGGACGGCGAAGTACTGGAAAATGTAATACACCTTACAGTTACAATTACTTTTGTCTTTTTATACAAAATAAATACATAACTGTAACTGGTTACAGTTATTTGAAAGTAATAATAATAATAACATGTTTTTTGTTGAGTGCCTTTCAAAATTATCAAGGCGCTTCACATGGTTATAAACAACATATTAAAACAATTAAAATCATAACAAATCAGGGAATGCCTTAATCCATAAAAACATTTTTAGTGCCTGCTTAAAGCTCCCCACGGTCCTGCACTCCCAAAGCTGATGGGGCAGAGAGTTCCAGAGGGTTGGGGCAGCAAACATAAAGGCACGTGCCCCAGAAGAATTCAGAGTAACCCTCGGAATCTCCAGCAACTCCATCAGCCGAGTGGAGCTGTAGCATAGGGGAGTAAGGAGTCAGAAGCTCTTTCAGGTAGTCGGGTCCCAGTCCATGTAGGGCTTTGTAGGTTAAAAAAACCTACCTTGAAGGTGATCCACCACTGAATCGGCAGCCAGTGCAGATCACGCAGCACTGGGGTAATATGAGATCTCCTAGCTACCCCAGTCAGTAAACGAGCAGCAGCATTCTGCATCAGCTGCAAGTGGTGGATATCAACCCCAGGAAGCCCTAGGTAAAGGGAGTTGCAGTAGTCAAGGTGTGAGGTCACAAAGGCATGGACAAATACGGGAAGATCACTGGACGGAACAAAGTGCCTGATCCTGGCAATGTTCCTGAAATGGTAAAAGGCTGTCTTCATACTATAATTGTAATGTGTATTACTTTTTCTAGTACTTCTCCATCCTTGCTAGTGACTGCTCAGAGCTTCCTGGAACAAGCTTCCATAAGTAATAGAAAGTAATAGAAAAAGTAAGTTACCCAACACTGTGTACCAGTTAAGGCAGAAGGAAGCAGGGAAGGCAGTCAGAATAGCAAAGGCCCAAACTGAGGAAAAGATAGCCAACTCTGTTAAGAAGGGGGATTAAAACCTTTTATAGGTACATTAGAGAGCAAAGAAAGACATAGGGAGGGATAGTGAGGCTGAATAGAATGGATGGGTGGGCAGAGAGGGACAGTGAAAAAGCAGGGATACTGAACGAATACTTCTGCTCAGTATTCATAAAAGAGGAGGAGGGGGAGGTACCTAGTCCAATTAACAGAAGCACTCTGGATAGGGGGGTCAATCCCAGTCCTTTCACAGAAGAAAGGGTTCTGAAAGAATTCCTAAAACTGAAGGTGGACAAAGCAATGGGGCCTGACAGGATTCACCCCAGAATTCTAAAAGAATTAAGGGGAGAACTAGTGACACCACTGACTACCCTTTTAACAAATCATGGAAGGATGATGTGGTACCTGAGCACTGGAGAAGGGTGGTTGTGATTCCCCTTCACAAAAGTGGGAGCAAGACAGAGGCAGGAAACTACAGAACTGTCAGTTTGACCTCAGTGGTAGGGGAAAATGATGGAATCACTTCTGAAGGAAAGAACTGTTGAGTACATAGAGGCCAGTGGGGCACAGGGCCCAAGGCAGCATGCATTCTCAGTGGGAAGGTCATGTCAGATGAATCTAATTGATTTCTTTGACTGGGTGACCAAAGTAGTAGACCAGGAAGGGGCTGTGGACATGGCTTACCCAGACTTTAGCAAGGCATTTGACACAGTCCCACACAAAAGATTAATAAACAAATTAGCCAGCCTGGGAGTGCGCGTCCTAGGGTGGTAGCCTGGGTAAAACACTGGTTGGACAACAGGACACAGAAAGTAATAGTAAACGGAGTCCACTCTGATAAAAGGGGTGTTACTAGCGGGGTACCACAGGATTCAGTACTGGGTCCAGTCCTTTTTAATGTCTTTATAAGTGACATTGCAGAGGGACTGGAAGGAAAAGTATGCCTCTTTGCAGATGACACAAAGATCTGCAACAGGGTTGATACACAAGGGGGGGTGGAAAGGATGAGAAGGGACTTGGCAAGGTTGGAGGAATGGTCAGAAGTATGGCAGCCTGGATTCAATGCAAAGAAGTGCAAAATAATGCACCTGGGAAACAAAAACCCAGCGGAAGAGTACACAATGGCGGGAGGTAGTAACAACAACAAAAATGGAAAGAGACCTGGGGTAATCATATCAGATGACCTTAAGGCTAGCAAGCAATGTGAGAAGGTAGTAGGGAGGGCTGGGGGATACTGGGATGTATAGGGAGAGGCATCACCAGCAGAAAACAGGAAGTTGTTATCCCTCTGTACAGACAGTTGGTGAGACCCCATCTGGAGTACTGCATCCAGTTCTGGAGACCCCATCTCCGCAAGGACATTGACAGGATGGAGGCAGTCCAGAGGAGGGCAACTAAAATGGTGCAGGGTCTGCAATAGAAGCCATATGAGGAGAGACTAAAGGAACTTAATATGTATACCCTTGAGGAAAGGAGGGAGGGATGGACATGATTGAAACTTTTAAATACCTCAGTGGAATCAACAAAGTCCAATAGGGTAGCATCTTTCAGAAAAAGAGATGTGCAAGAACAAGGGGACACAATTTGAAGATGGAGGGGGGTTGGCTCAGGGGCAATGTGCGGAAGTATTTTTTCACAGAGAGGGTGGTAGACGCATGGAACCGCCTTACTGAGGAGATTGTGGGGTCTAAAACTGTGGGAGAATTCAAGAATGCATGGGACAGACAGAAGGCTATTCTTGTGGGGGGTAGGAACAAATAGGCTGTTGGTTAACTAGGATCTGCAGCTTATCGTGTAGGTAGAGAAATGGGCAGACTATGTGGGCCAAGCAGTCCTTATCTGCCGTCAAAGTCTATGTTTCTATGTGCTTATATTCTTTATCACAAATGCAGCCTCAGCTGCATTATAAGTACAGTGCCTTCAGAAAGTATTCACCCCCCCTTGGATTTTGTCACATTTTGTGATGTTGCAAACTCAAATTAAAATACATTTATATGGGATTTTTTTGTCACGTATCTACACAAATTACTCTATAATGTCAAAGTGGAATGAAACTTCTGGAATTTTTTGTACATGTGATTTAAAATAAAAACCTGAAATGTCCTGAGTTGATAAGTATTCACCCCCTTTGCTAGGACACTCCAAATTGAGCTCAGGTGCATCCAATTTCCTTGTGAGATCACTCTAAAACTTGAATGGAGTCCACCTGTGGTCAGTTCAAATGGTTGACATGATATCAGAGGAAATACACCTGTCTATATAAGGTCCCACTGTTGACAGTGCATGTCAGAGCAGAAACTCTACCATGAAGACCAAGGAGCTGTCCGTAGAACTCCTTGATAGAATTGTGAGGAGGCATAGATCTGGGGAGGGGTATAAAAACATTTCTAGGGTGTTGAAAGTTCCCAGGAGCACAGTCAAGTCCATCATTAGGAAATGGAAAGATTACGGAACCACCCAGACTCTTCCTAGAGCAGGTCATCCTCCCAAACTGAGCAACCGGGCAAGAAGGACCTTGGTCAGGGAAGTGACCAAGAACCCAATGACCACCCTGACAGAACTACAGAGTTCCATGGCTGAGATGGGAGAACCTGTCCAGAGGACAACAATCTCTGCAGCACTTCACAGATGTAGCCTCTATGGGAGAGTGGCTAGATGGAAGCCACTCCTGAGAAAAGGCCACATAATAGCACTCCTGGAGTTTGCAAGAAGGCACGTGGCAGACTCTGAGACCATGTGGCAAAAGATTCTGTGGTCTGATGAAACAAAAATTGAACTCTTTGGCCTGAATGCAAAGCGCTATGCCTGGCGCAAACCGAACACAGCTCATCACCCGTGTAACACCATCCCTACCATGAAGCATGGTGGTAGCAGCATCATGTTATGGGGATGCTCTTCAGTGGCAGGGACTGGGGCACTTGTCAGGATAGAGGGAACAATGAATGGAGCCAAATACAGGCACATCCTTAAGGAGAACCTGCATCAGTCTGCAATAGACCTTTTACTGGGGTGAAGATTTACATTCCAACAGGACAACGACCCCAAGCACACAGCCAAAGCAACACTGGAGTGGCTTCAGAACAAGAAGGTGAATGTCCTTGAGTGGCCCAGCCAAAGCCCAGACTTGAATCCCATTGAGAATCTGTGGAAAGCCTTAAGGATTGCAATCCACCGACTCTCCCCATCCAACTTGACAGAGCCTGAGCAAGTCTGCATGGAAGAATGGGCTAAAATCCCCAAATCCAGATGTGCAAAGCTGATACAGACATACCCAAGAAGACTCAAAGCTGTAATTGCTGCCAAAGGCGCTTCTACAAAGTATTGACTCAGGGGGGTGAATACTTAAGTAAACAAGATATTTCAGTTTTTAATGTTTCATAAATTTTTGTTACACAATATAAATATTTTTGGCCCTTTAAATTGTTGAGTATGCTGTGTGAATCAAGAGGGAAAAATCATTTCAATGCATTAAAAATTCTGGTAGTAACACAATATGTGACAAAATCCAAGGGGGGTGAATACTTTCTGAAGGCACTGTATACATAACAGCATACAGAATGATATTATATTATTTTCTATATCTAGAGCTGCAGTTTAACTTCTGAGACTCTTGGGTCCTGCCCGTGTTCTAAAGAGGAAGATACAAACACCTCTAAAACTATTACATTTAGTCATCTCTGTGAGTTGTGAAGTTAAAAAATCAATAAAATGGCCTAATAATATATGAGAGTTACCATAACACCACATAATACTATCATTCTTATATAATCATTCTTATATAAGAGTGACTGTGCTAGCAGTTGTGAGTTGGAATGTTGTGACAAATAGTGCCTCGACTTTTAGGCTTTTTGTTGCCCCCGCCATTCTCCGATGTAGGTATTTATTATTTCTGTGATGTACAATCAAATTGCAAATAGCATTGTGCAGTAGCAACCACTGACCAATGAGTGCGAGTACTGAAGAAAGTAGATCACCGGTTCATCAAGTTCCTCCCTCCCTCCCTCCAGCTTAGTCAGAATACTGTATTGGCCCTTTTACTTCAAAGGGTTTGTCAAGTCTGAAGTTGTTACAGTGTTAACTGATATCACCTGCTCTGGCAGTCTAGTCCAAAGGTCAACGTTTCCCTTGGATCCTATTCCTTACAACATTGTAGTTTGTCCCCCTGTCCTTTAAGCCTTCTGAACCCTGAGGACTGTATTTCATCACATAGTCACATATTTGAAGGCCATGATCAACTCCTCTCTAATTCTTTCTTGCAAGGATCTTATTTTTCATGTTTTGTTCCTAAAACATTCTGCTCAGGCAGCTTTCTACCATGAAATAAGTTTAAACATTTGCTGGAAAAGCAAATTACACATGAAAATATTTTCAAAATCTGACCCTTGCACTGATGTTTAAAGCAGTAGTTTATGTTTTAAATGTTTTTATATACTTCGTTATTCACGCCTTTGCAGACCATCGATGTCGATTTTTGCCATTCATTTTTGTTTCCAAATCCATTTTCATGGAACCCCATTTCACCTTATGTTTGCCATGTTACAGCTTAAAGAACTAATGGAGTCAAAAAAAAAGCAAGTTGAAGTTTGCGTTTTGCATAATATTTGTTACTGAATTTCACAGACAGAACATTACACATGGCATGCAGAACTTGAATCACATACACTGCAACAAGAACCTAACTCTTTGAGTGGTGAATATGTTAGAACATATTTGGAAGGCTTTCAGCCTGAAGTTCAATGTGGGGGGGAATAGCTCCTCCCACACCTCCTTTTTAAACGTCAGGCTTCCGCTCGCTCAGCTTTGAGTGCTTCAAACCCACCTGGGCGCTGTGGGGTTGTGGTTCTGTTTGTGCCTTTCCCTGTTGTCCTCTATCCCCCGCTCCTTCTCTTGTTTTTTGTCTGCTTCTGCCTCTGGCTTGGCTTTCTTTTCCCCTCTGGCTGTCTTGGCCACCACTTTCAGCATCCCTTCTCGCCCCTTTTTGTCTCTTCCCCCATCCCTTCCTGTCTCCTGTTTTACATCCTGCCGCTAGTGGCTCCTTACCTCCCCTCCTGTGCTCTCCTTCCTTGCTCCTTCTTGGGCTCTGGGTGCTTTCTTCCTCACTGCTTCTTCTTGCCACTCTGGCCCTTTCTGCTTCTCCCTGGACACATTCCCTGCGGCACCCCCATTTCTAGTTCCTCTGCCTGCCACCTTCTCTCCTCCGCATCTTCTGGATGGTCTCTGACTTCTGCCTCTGGCCAGCTTTCTGTGTTCTGCTCCTCGGAGCCCTGCCTTTGTGCCTCCTCCTTCTGCCTTGGATCTTCTGATTACTGCCCCATCCTGGAGTCCCTGCTCCAAGCGATCCTCCTTCTGCTTCAGCTGATGCTTGCCTTCCTGCGGTCAGTGGGGACCGGTATGTTGTTCCAGGGCTTTCTTTGGGGCTCTCTACCTACCCCATCAACCTGAGTAACACTGCTACCTCTATCATCATTATTCTGCTACCCATGAATTTCAGGAAAGAACGACAACCAGGAAAGCATAGCTGCCTATTATCTTCAGCTCCAGCATGGTGTGCACGATTCACAGTGCCCATGACCTCCAAGTTGCAGCAGATAGTTTTATTATCAAACCATCTGTTCCTTAATTCATAGATGATTGGACATGGCTATTCTGGCCATGGAGCTCAACCATTTAATTTACCTTTAGGATTGAGAGGCTATACACAAGTTTAAGTCCCTAGGTCCTGGGACAGGTGAGGTTAGGCTGCACCCATAGGGGCTTTTCTATAACTACTGACTCTACCCTTATATGCTGATCCTACCCCACCACTTTGATATATCTATAGTGTATATCATAAAATTTGTGACCATTTCTGAACATTTAAGTGGACTAATGTACTCCAGGAGCAAGTCAGCACTGCACGTATAGAATCACTTCACTTCTTGGGTGGTTGGAAGCCCTCCGTTGTGTCTCGTCCCACTGGACCTTGCAATACTTGGAGTATGCAACATATGGCAATGGCAGACTATGTGGGGTCCCGCCATCCCAAACATACATGCCCCATGATGGGGCAGTACTCATTGCTCAAACATTTTCCATATCATCTCCAGGCAGACTCACGTGGGGGTCTCGCCCTTCTTGCCTCAGATACAGTAATCCTGTGGCCATGGCGTAGCCACATGGGGGTCCCACCATCTATTGAAACATGCCCACAATGTGGCGATAGTGGACCACATAGGGGCCCGCCATCCCAAACAATCATGCCCCATGGGAGGGGGCTTTAATCATCTGTTCAACAATCCGGAGTCCTTTCATTGATTTACAATTGGCTTTACATTGTGGGGGTACCTACGCTGAGGGGGAAGGAGAGATACAGAACGCAATCTGTGAATGAAGCAAAACTCTCAGTACTATGCATTGTCTCATTAGGGGAATCACAAGACAGCCTTTCAAATGGCCAGCCAATCTCATTTCCATTTACAGCAGGTGTACTCACTTGGGGTCTCGTCCTCCTTACTTGGAACTATACGCTAATACTGTGATGATGGACTGCGGGGGGTCCTGTCACCCTTACCTTACACAGGCAGTACTACAGCAATGGCGGACTACTTAGGGTCCCTCCATCCCAAACTTACATGCCCGATGAGCAGGCCCTACTCATAGCTCAAACATTTTCCAATTCACTACAGGCAGACTCATGTGGTGGTCTTGCCCTCCTTACCTTGGATTATTCCTTCCTACAGCAATGGCGGATCATGTGGGGTCCTGCCATCCCAATCACGCATGCCCCACAAAGGAACCTTACTCGTATTTCCATGTAATTCCAGGCAGACTCACACAAGAGTCTTGTCCTCCTTACCTTGGACTATTCAAGACTACAGCAGTGGTGGACCATGTGGGGTTCCACCATCCCAACAAAGGTCTCACCATTCTTATCTTGGATGATGTCAAAATACAGCAATAGCAGACCTGCAGGAGGGTCTCACCATCCCAAAACAGACATATCCACATAGAGCATTACTTATTGCTCAAATGTATTTCTCCGTTATCAACAGGCAGGTTTCGCCTCCTTACTTCGGATCATACCATACTGTGGTGATGACGAACCGACGTGGGAGTCTTCTCATCCCAAATTTATCGTGCCTCATGAGGGGACATTTCTCATTACTCAAATATATTTTTCATCTTCACTAAGGCAGACCCACATGGGGATTTTGCTTTCCTTAGCCTGACCACCTGAGACCTACTCTATCGCTCGAGCATTCGAACATTACATACACCGGACCTACATGAGGGTCCCATGCTCCAGCTAGCCCGCATTCAGGCCAACCTTACTTCATCAATTCATCCACTTCTTCTACTGCAATCCACCTTGCTTTCTGTTCCACTTCCAGCCTAGTTCTACGCCAGACATCTCCAGGAAGCACACCTCAATTCCTTGGATGTCCTAGGACAATTACTCCTTTCTGACAAGGTACCCAATCGTATCCTAACATTTCATGGATGTACAACAGCCCGCAAGCCTCCCAAATTTGCATAGACTCATACCACATTATTATTCCCAGCTAGGCTACACTCCCACCTTATCTGCGTTCCCAGCCACGCAATGCTCCTGACCACTTCTTCATCTATGATCTACATCCTTCAAATTTACAACTTTGGCACGCATTCCCCAGCCATGTTGACTGTATATGTACACTTTACATTTATTCAGCTACAGCTAACTTGGACACGGATTAACCATTGTCTCTCATCCAGACATCACTCCAATTTGGACCTCTTTTCATCAACTAGAACCTTCATCTTCAGCATTGACTTTCCTGCTCATTGTCGATCTCGGAAACTGGACTCTTCGACCAGCAAGATTCGGACTTAATTCTTGGACATAACTACAACTAAAACCTCAGCCCACATTTTATTTATTTATTTTGAAATCTTGGATTGCACCAGTGAGAGGATGCTTGTTAATTGGTTCCATGCCAGTTAACATGTACAAAGTGATACAAAAACATTCAAATACAGAGTGTTCAGTAGCAAATATACAGACACATGTTACAGTACAACAATACATATAAAGTTCATGGTTACACTATACTGAGGCATTGTACAATGTATGCCCGCATCAAGGATAGACAAAAATTAGTAGAGTAGACAGAGGGAGGAGAAGGGGGGAGAAAATGGAGAGGTAATGGTAAGAGGAAGGGGTGGGTGGGGGTAGGAGGTGGAGGGGTAGGGAAGTGAGATGGGGGGGTGTGGCAGCACCATGGGAGAGGATGGTAGGTTAGTGAAGTGTAAGATTGGGGCTACTCAGTGGAACAGTGACAGGGTTAAGAAGTGCTAGAGGGTAAGTGTAAACTACGGCAATGGGATTACTGACTTGAGGCAGGATTTAGTCAGGGCAGGCACAGGTACCCATGGTGAGAAAGTGTTGGTGCAGTTTGTGTTTAAAAGAGCCAATTGTTGCTGCATCACAGATGTCCTGAGGTAGTGCATTTTTCCAGGGGGGGCACTGTATGAGAAACCCCCACAGAGCCAAGGTAGTGCGGCACTTTGTCACATTGAATACCTGAGAGGCAGTGCTTCTGGTTTGCTTTGTGCTCCAGGAAGGGGTCAGTAGGTTTCGTACTCCTGGTGACAGATTTAAGGAGGCTTTTTTGGCAAGGAGGCAGGTTTGGTACCTGATTCTTTCACTGAGCTGTAGCCAGCCAGACATGGTATAGAGATCACAGGTGTGCATGAGTTTAGCAGCACCTGTGAGGAATGGCAGGCTTTGTTCATTGCTGTTGAGATGCAGTGGAGGGCTGTGTCTGTTGCAGATCTGTAGATCACTAGCCCATAATTGATGGGTCAGATGATTATGCTACTGATAGCAGTGCTCAGGGCTTCATGTGTGAGACAGTGCCTGTGCCGATACAGGATCCCGATTCTGGTATTGATGGCTCTTGCAGTAATGTCAATGTACTCGGCATATGATAGGGTGGAATCAATAATGATGCCTAGGTATTTGAAGTGCCAAACAAGTTCAAGAGTGGCACCCCCAATGTTCATAACGGCAAGTGGGAAGGCTCTGTGTTTGCTTTATGGGGTGGAGAACATCATGGTCTTGGTATTTTTATAATTCAAGACCAGTCTATGGTCCTTAAACTACTGCTTCATGGATGCAAAGCCACTTTGTAGATCCACCTCCAGATGTTCAGTGTGTTGACTGCTCATGAATAAAGTTGCATCATCTGCGTAAAGGAGCATTTGACATGAGCTAGAGGTCGGGAGCTTATTTAAGAATAAGTTGAACAGCAGTGGTCCTAGTATGGTTCCTTTCAGTACACCAGATCTGACAGGTCTGCTGTCAGAGAGCACATCCCTGATCCTAACCTGCTGATAGTGGTTGCTCAGGTAGCTAGTGAACCAGCCCAAAGTTTCAGAGGAGAGTCCAATGCCAGCTAGTTGTTTGAGGAGGAGCCCATGATGCACCATATCAAATGCCTTTGATAGGTCAATGTACGTGGCTCCTACCAGGAGGCCTTGGTCTAATGTGCGGTGGCTGTATCCTGTAAATTCTAGCAAGGCTATGATGGTGCTGTGGCCACCCCTAAACCTATGCTGTTCAGGACACAGTAATTGATGGTGGCTGAGGTGCTCAGCAGGTTGATCAGCCACGATCCACTCTAGGGCCTTGGAGAGCGGGGGGGAGTATCGAGATTGGTCTATAGTAATTGTGCAGAGTCCAATCACCACTTTTGTGCACCGGGGTAACTGTCGCAGATTTCCAGCGTTGAGGGAATTGTGAGCGACCGAGCGAGAGGTTTATAATTTGCACCAGTGGTCTAAGAACTTCCTCAAGTTCCTGGCTAACAAATTTTTACTCTAGGGAGTCCCCACTGCGTCTTCACTTCCCTAGTACCTTTTCCAGGTATTTTCTGTCATTGGCTTCTGAGACTGCTTTGAAGTGAAATAGTCTTTGGTCATGGGGAGGCAATTGTTTTCCTTGTAGGTCATTTGTGGTGAGGGGATTGAAGAAGTTAGCGGGGAGCACACTGCTTAGGTCTGTGAAGGAATGATTCAGGGAGTTGACAATGAGAAGAGAGTCTAAGGACGGCACCTCATCAATTGTGAACATAGCAGGAGCATTTTTGGGGTCTTTCCCAGTGATGCCATTGAGGTTGTCCCAAAAGAAAAAAATACTCACCTGTAGTAATCTTGTTTCTTCCAATGGGATCTGCTAATATTATTACTTCTTGTAGTTCTCCTTTAAGCCAGCACTGCCCCAGAGCCAAATGGAAT
Source organism: Neoceratodus forsteri (assembly GCA_016271365.2). NCBI lineage: Eukaryota > Metazoa > Chordata > Ceratodontiformes > Ceratodontidae > Neoceratodus > Neoceratodus forsteri. The sequence goes on along the minus strand of CM028130.1, from coordinate 1,405,620,295 downwards.
GCTATGCTAATGATGGAATCTTTAGCTTGTGCATCCAGTTCAAAAACTGCCCAGTGTAACTGCCTACATTCTAACCTCAGATTTCTTAGAAGTCTGCAAAGAGGCCATAGTAACATATAATTAGAATAGAAATAGAAAAAAGAGGCCCCAACTGGGGCAACTAGTAAACATTAAATCACAGGAAAAAAGAGAGAAAAATTTCCCTTTTTCTTAATGTCAGATTCGCCTAAGGAAAAAACCTACAAGCTACAAAACATTACTAAGAAGTGCCAGCAGATGGCATACTACTCTAAGTATAGATACAATCAGCACTGGAGATGATGTTTTACTGATTCTGTCAGGGGAGGCAGGGTGGGAAGTAATAATATTAGTGGATCCCGTTGGAAGAAACAAGATTACTATAGGTGAGTAATTTTGTCTTCTAACCCCAGGAAATCACTAATATTATTACTTCCTGAAAACTATGCAATAGTACATCAAGGAGGTGGAAAAAGAATCTACTTAGGAAAAAGAATCTGCAGGACTGCTGTGCCCAACCTGGCATCACTCCAGGGCAGGGTATCCAGGCTATAATGCTTAGTGAAGGTGTGGACTGACCTCTAGGTTGCTGCTTTACAGATTTCCATCAAAGGCACCTCTCTGGTAGCTGCAATAGTGGCAGCTGTGCCCCTTGTAGAATGGGTCCTAAGCCCAACAGGAGGCCCCTTACCTGCTTCTGAGTAGCAAAACTGGATACGCTGAACTATCCATCGAGAGATGGTTCTTTTTGAGGCAGGTGTCCCCTTACCTACCTCTCCATAGGTGAGGAACAGCTGTTGTCTGTCCTGCCTATAGTCTTTGGTATGAGTCATGTAGTAGCTTAAAGCCATTGTTACATCAAGGCTGTGAAGTCTATGCTCCCCTGAGCTAGAGTGTTCAGTGAAGAAAACTGGCAAGGTAATAGACTGGTTAAAATGGAAGTCCGAGACCACCTCGGGGAGGAACTTCCTATTAGTTCTCAACACTACCTTGTCCCTATGGAAGGAGACATATTCTCTTTCCACACAGAGGGCCTGGAGCTCACTCATCCTCCTGGAAGAAGTGATTGCCACCAAGAAGACTACCTTCCAAGTAAGAAACTTAAGATCTGCAGAGGCCATGGGCTCAAAGGAAGGAAGCATTAGCTGAGCAATGCAAATGTTCAAATCCCAAGCTACCACTGGTTCCCTATGAGGGGGAAACAGGTGAGACAGTCCCTTAAAAAACCTCCTAAAGATAATATTTGATGCTAAGGAGGTGTCTCTTCCAGCTGAAATGTATGCTGACACCAAAGCCAAGTGCACTTTCAGGGTTGAATGCTGTAGGCCTTGGGAATCCAGATGAGTCAGATAGTCCAGCAAGGTTGGTATGCCAGCTTGAGCTGGGGCAGCACCCTTATCCTTACACCATATAGAGAACCTTTTCCATTTTAAGGCATAGGTTGTCTTAGTAGAAGGTTTTCTGTACCCTCTGAGGACCTCCAGGACCCTTTCAGAGAATTGTCAATCCGTGTATTCTAAGTTCTCAAGAGCCATGCCTTGAGCCTGAGAGACCTGAGATTGGCGTACATGACCTGCCCTGAAAAGAGGTCAGTAGGTTGTACCTTTATGGGAGGGGAATCATTTGGTCACCAACACAGAGAACAGGAGGGAGTACCAAGGCTGTCTGGCCGGTCTGGGGCTACCAGTATCACTAAAGCTGGCTGTGATCTGAGCTTGATGAGCACCCCTAGTATCAGAGGAAAGGGGGGGGGGAGGCATGAAGATGCCTCCCTGTCCAATCCAGAATCAGGGCATCCAGGAGAACTGTTCCCTTGGCAGAGGCCCTGCAACAATACAGAGGCAGGTGGTGATTTTGGTGGGATGCAAAAAGATTTATCTCTGAGGTGCCCCACCTCCTGAATAGAACATTCACCACTTGCTTGTTCAGTGTCCATTCGTGTTGGGCCTAGTTTATCCTGCTCAAGGCATCTGCCAGGGTTTTTTCCTTGCCAGGCAGATGGATCAACTGTAGGGAGGCGTTTAATGAGTAAGCAAGGCTCCATATCTTCATTGCCTCTGTACAAAGTGGGGTAGATCTCATCCCTCCCTACTTGTTGATGTAGTACATTGTTGTGGTATTGTCTGTTCTGACTTGTACTACCTTTCCCTGTATTAGATGTGAGAAAGCCTGAAGGGCCAGGTAAACAGCCCTTAGCTCTACCAGGTTTATATGCTGGAGGGAATCTGCACTCTCCCAGGTGCCATGAATGGTGTGCTCCCCCAAGTAATCACCCCATCCTAACAGGGAAGTATCTGTTGTGAGAGCCAATGAAAGGGGCTCCTGCAGAAATGGAACCCCTTCTCTCAAGTTTTCCAGCCCCTTCCACCATTGGTGTGCCTGTAGTAAGACCCTTGTTACTGGTATGGTTTTTGATAGGGAGTCCCGCCTTTGGCACCAGTGTGCCCTGAGGTAGAATTGGATGTCTCTCATCTGAAACCTGGCACCTGTGGCTGTGCTTGTTGCTGAAGCCATGTGCCCTAACAGCTGTAGAAACTGTCTTGCTGGCTTTGGCTTGCCCAGGACAAATGAGCCTGCCAAAAGCTGAATGCTTTCTGCCGTTTCCTGAGGGAGGAAAGTCCTTCTTAGTATGGTGTTTAGTTCTGCACCTATAAACTGCAGTACCTGCACAGGGGTCAGGACTGACTTTTTGATGCTGAGAAGGAATCCCAGAGAGTGCAACAGATCCTGGGTTACCTGAAGGTGCTCGGTCACCTGCTGGTGAGATTTTCCCACAATTAGCCAATCATCCAGATAGGGAAAAACTGTAACATCTAGTCTTCTTAGATGTGCCACCACTACTGCCATGCACTTGGTAAAGACCCTTGGTGCAGAAGTGAGGCCAAAGGAAAGTGTTGAGAACTGATAGTGGCCTGAGGGAATTCTGAATCTCAGATATTTCCTGTGTGACTCCCTTATGGGAATATGGAAATATGCATCCTTTAGGTCTAAGGAGGCTAGCCAGTCTCCTTTTTGCAGAGTTGGCAGAATCATGGCCCATGTGACCATCTTGAACCTGGGTTTTACCAGGTACCTGTTTAGCAGTCTGAGGTCTAGTATAGGCCGCCACACCCCATTCTTTTTTATTGTTAGGAAATATTTTGAATAAAACTCCTGCCCTTTTTGGCTGAGGGGAACTGGCTCTACTGCCCTTGCTAGAAGTAAGGCCTGCACCTCCTGTACCTGCAGTTTTCTTTCTGTGAAAGGAGCTGATGTGAGCTGCTTTGATCTTGGAGGAGGTAGGGATTTGAAACAAAGGGACAGACACTGACTCACTATTTCCAGAACGCACCTGTCTGTGGTGATTTTCAGTCATTCCTGAAAATAATAAGTCAGTCTGCCCCTACAGGAGATGGAGAGGCAGCCTGGTGGGAAAAGTCAGGGATTTTGTTTTGTTTGTTGCCGGGGTTATGCGGATTGGGATCCTCGCCTGGAACCCCTTCAGCCTCTGGCTGTGTAAAAGCCACCCTGCTGTGATTGGTACTGCTGTTGGGGCATAGCCTGCACTTGAAAGGAGCGCCTCCTAAAAGAGGATCTACTCTGTCTCCCCTTCCATATGATGAAGTGGAGGGAGAAGCTCTTTCTTTGGTAGAATTACTGTGGAAAGTAGCCTTATACTCATCTACTTTCTTCATGTATGCCTCAATCTGGGTACCAAAAAGTGAGTGGCCCTTGACTGGGAAGTCCATACCCTTACTCTGGGTGTCCTGGGTGAGATTAGTAGCTCTCAGCCAGACAAATCTTCTCAAGGCTATAGTACCTGCCATCCACTGAGCAACTGTGTCATTCATATCAGCTGACATTTGGAACTGGTACTTGGAAGCCTCCAAGCCCAGTCTTGCAGTGTCCAATAACTCTGAAACTGTTAGAGAGGGGTTAGCCTCTGCATTATCTAAGATGGACTGCCAAAGAGCCTTCTGGTAGAGGGCTGCTTAAGCTTGGTAGCTGGCTTGGCAAACTGCCAAGGAAGCCGAAAGGTACCCTTTTTTAGCCATGCTATTTTTCTTGAGTCCTTCTCAGTGGTGAGCGGACAAGGGAGTTTTGCCTTTTCACAGGCAGCCTGCTGTACAATCCCTTGGTGGTCAGGGTGAATAAATAAAAACTCAGCCCCTGACCTCTCAAGCTGGTATTTTTTAATCACACTTTTTATCAGTGGGTGTGACAGTATTTGGAGTCTTAAGAATTTCCAGGACATTTTTCTTAAAAACCTTATACATAGGCAGAAGGAGCCTTCTAGTGGGTGTTAACCCCATAAGCTCCATATTGTGGGCTTCTTCCTCATCCTGGATCTCTTCTGCAGTTTGCAGATTCAGAGTTTCCACCATTTTCCTGACAAAGGAAAAATGGTATGAAGCCCTGCACTATAGCTAGACACCCCTCCCTCCTTCCCTCTGACAGTGGCCACTCAGCCTGCTTACTTCTTACAGCCCCCCTCCTACCCTATCTCACGCTTACTGTTCATTGCTTCTTAATCTCTTACTCTGCTACTTCAACTAGCTGCTTATTAATTTGCTCTCCAGTAATGTCTGTAATTTCTAAAGTGTGTTATGACTGTAAACCATTGCCAACCTTTGTATGTATGTTCCCCCCATCCTTCGACGTGGAACCTTTGTAAATGAGCAGTTCCTGATCAAAGGTACTTGTAATCCTAGAGTTTAATAAATAGATAAATGAATAAAAAAGTCCTCTGTGGGTCTGGGATGAGAGCCAAAGTCCTGTTCTGGTGAGACCTCGGGTTCGATACCCTCCTCTGCCTGATCATCCTCCTCAAATGCCACTGTGTCAGTAGATAGAGGAGGTACAAAAAGAGGTTTTTTTTTTTTTTCAATCGGAATGACCATAGGTTGCTTAGGGGGTAGTAAGCTCTGTAGCACTTGTAGTAAGGCCAGAGCCCAGGTTAGCTCAGCAGGCGATAGAGTAGGTACAGGCACCTGAGGGACCCCTTGAGGCATTTCAGCCAGGGTTTCAGTATGCGTTGTCTTCTTGACTTTTTTGGCAGACACCAGCGACCCAGTTCTTAACATTGTAGCTAAAACTGCATTTATATAATAAACATAAATGCAGTTTCATAACATTTGAAAAATATAAACAGCCCTGTCCTTTCAAAACTCCTGCCTGGTCTGCTCTGCAAAATGGCTGGCAAACATGGAACATAATGACATCAAAGAAGAAAGAGCTAGTCTGCTCTCTACATTCAGTACTAATAGCCATTTACTAATATTTCAGTGTTTTTGTTAAAAACAGATCAGAATAATGACTTAACGTGTATTAGTTATACCAATACACATGTTAAGCTATAGTTTTGATCATGTTTTTACATAATTAGTGACAAATTTACAAAGTTTCACAGGCTGTCAGAGCTGAACAGCTTCAAAGGCAGTACAAGAAATCAGTGTTGTCATTTACCTTGCTGGTCTGGTGGCTGTGGCATCGTTCTGCTTTTCTGCAGAAAAAAAAATGTATTCTGCTGTACAAGTGAAATCTGTAAAAGACCCTTGATTTCAAATAAATGCAGCAAATATATTGCAGTACTGAGTGACCCCCTCCCCCAGAAATGGCAGTAAAGAAAGCAGGGTTGTAACTTATCTGGTGGTCTAATGGTTGTAGCACTGCTCCAGTTCCTAAAGAAAGTGCAAGACAAGTCTGTTTCAAATAAATCCAAAAATGGTACTTCTTTGCTGAGTGAACCCCACCCCAACCCTTTCGCACAGCACTGAGTGTAGAGAGCAGTCTGGCTCTTGCTTCCTCGACATCATAATATCTCACATTTTCCAACTGTTTTGTAGAGCAGACTGGGCACTTGAGCTGGAGTTTTGAAAGGAGAGGACTGTTGATTACATTTTGCAAATGTTATGAAACTGCATGCATATTGATTATATAAATGCAGTTTCAGCATCAATGTAAACAGCAGCCTTTCCTTTACCTTGCTGTGAAGCCATTTTTTGTGTAACCCCCCTACAAATGGGGGTTCCCAAAAAGTCTTCCTTGAGCTTGCCTAAATGCTCACTGCCAGGCTGGTGTCCTGCGTTTTAGCAGTTTAAATGTGATTACCAGAGCCTGTATAGCCTCTGTCTCTTTAAGAGCTGCCTGATTGCAGCCTAAGTAATCTGAGAGGGAGCTCTGTTGAAAGATGTAACTATCTGCTGAAAATTATTTAGAGTGATAATGATAATGTAGTTTGTCTAACCTGCCTTCTTTATAGCAAGGACTGTTTTGTTTGTCTCCACTATCTTGGTCCTGGACTGCAAATTGGACCAATCAGTGCTGGTGGGACCTAAAATGTAGCCAGACTACAGGAGATGTCTGAAGTCAAAATCTGTAGGAACTGTAGTTTTGAACTTTTTGAGCCTTTTTTTGCAACTGAAGGGGGAACTCTTGTTTTGACTGACAGCCAAATCAGCCAACCGAATCTTTTGGATCTTGGGGTAGTCCCGGCCTGCTGGCAGTTTTCAGTTAGTTCTGAGCTGGGAAGTGAAATGAGAAGAGCTGAAGTGATTTGGGGCAGCAATCCTGAGTGGGTTTGCATGGGAAAACTGTGAAAGGGCTGAGTTTCTGGCTTGCATGTCTGCTGCTGCTCCTGAGAGAGAGAAAAGAGAATTATTTTGGACTAAATCCAAGTTTGTGTGACTAAAGTAAGCTACTGAAGTGGGCCAGGCTCAACCTGAAGAAGACCAAAGATATTTCTGCTGAATGCGAGCGGCCTGTCAGGAGTTCCAGCTACCCCTAAGCTCCCGGTGTGTGCAAAGACTTTGCGATTGTGACCAGGGAGCCTGGTACTGTAGAATTCCCGTACATGTAAATGTGCTATGAGCTGCTAGTGGGTTGTGAGTTAGTTCCCCACTGTGTGAACTATGTTCTGCTTGCTGGAAGCTGTATCCAGCCCAAAATGGACTGCATACCAACTTGCCTCCATGCGGTCTGGCCTTGCCAGACTGGCCTCCACCCAGACTGCCCGCTGCACAGAGAAGCCATCGACGAGAGATCTGCCTGGGGATCGGCCCCCTGCTCCACGCTTGAACAGGAATGACGCCTCTGCAACTCGTGTGGGCCCTGCTTCTCCTGGCATTCCAGATTAACCACCTGCAGTCTCGATTTTTGTCCAGCCTGTGTCCAGTCTTGGGTATCGTGAGTAAATACCAGGGTAGCTCCCTGCAACAGCAGCTTAATCTGAGTGTGTCATCTGATTGTTTTGTTGTTTTGTTTCCTTTATGAACTGAGCCCTCTGGCTCCGGATTACAAATATTGTGTACTGTGCATGTTGTGTTTTCCATCACAGGGCCCCAACCAGCTGCAACCCAGGGCAACAGTCCTGGCTAGCCCATCTCTTCTTCACCTGGGTACCCAGAGGAGTGACTGTGTGGGGGGACTCAAAGCGCATGCATAATTGCTTGACTGATATAACCTTTAAGCTAATTAACCTGATTTTGCCCCTTCCTTGTTCAAGTCCCCTGAATAAATCAGATCTAACTTTTTCTGCATGTAATCTGACTGTGGTTCCAGTTTGTGCTCAAAGTACTGTACTGTTGCTATTTGCTGTGCATAACTTTGTTTTACAGGGGGACCCCAGGGTCAAGCCAGAGGAACCAGCCCTGGTGGTAAGTGCAAACAGTGTGGGTACTTTTGTGGTGTACCAGGGGTATTGTGAAAGTGATTATTGTACAGTGTTTAGGTCACTAGAGGGGAAAGAGGGGAGTTACTGTGTCCCGAAGGGCTGTGCCCAGGATAGCTTGACCACTACTAACCCTGAACTCCGGGTGGGGGCACCTGTTTCAGAACTCAGGCCCCTTAACCTGCTACTAGCCAAACAGGCAGGGGTAGTAGCCCTTGGGATAGTGCCACCTAGGGGTTACATCTGAATTCTTTAAGGGCAAAATTAGGGGGTTATTTGCCCTTTAAGTAAAAATTAACTTACAGTGGTGCAGATTGCACTTGTCACATCATTATTTAATTCAGGTAGCCCCTTGGGGAACTCAGTTAATGTACTGTGTACCTTCACTCCTGAGGACTTCTAGGCATTATACTACAGTAGGCCTTCATGGTGAATAAGTGCCTCTGGTGGAGGCAAAGAGTTGATAAATTTGTCTGAAGACCTCTCACACAGTTCTTCCCACACCCCCTGAGCAAGTAAGTCAGCCTTTCCAGTGTAAAAGCCTGCAAGGCCAGGGTCTTCCATAGTGTGATAGTAGGAACCACGCAGGAGACCCAGGTGTTCTGCACACATTGCCTCGCCATTGTAACCAGACCTTAACCCACCTGGGGTGTGGTGCGGTTCTCATCCCTCTGCTCCCATGACCTCCATCTCAAAAAGCATAGGCAGTGGAGTGCATGGGACCGGTCTTCCCAGTATTTCAGTGATCTCATTTGACACAGAGTTCCAAAGGACTGAAGTATCTGACAGCCCCAGAAATAATGAATGTAGGTGCCTATAGCTGTTTTACATCACCCACAGACTGATGAGATGCAGGGGTTAAACTTATGGACTACACTTGTGGGCAATACAACCAGTGTCTGAATTTATACTGCAACTGCTTATATTTATTCCAGAACAAGAGCCCAGTGTGCAGCTTCAGACTCTTCCCAACTCTCTTCCAAAATGCCCAGACCTAAGTCTCACCCCCAGAGGCTCTTTACCTTCAAGGATAAGTTTGGGAGTTTGACTCTATCCTGCCTGGCTACTTTATTAATCACACCCTGGGGTGAAACCCTCAAACTGTAGGCTGTCAGCTCCAATGAGCAGAGGGCTGAAATATCCAGAGGCTCATGACCCAATCCTCTCCAATGGACCCTCACCTGCAAATATCTGAAATGATGCATGGGAGGGCTCTCATACCTTTCCATTATGTCCTCAAAGGACTGCATGCCATCTCAGAAATAAAGGTCACCCAGGCACCTCACTCCCTTTTCCTCCCATAACTTGAACCCCTATCCTCCATTCCCAGTAAAAAGTCTGGATTTCCTGCAATAGGGACCAGCAATGCGTTATCTCCTTGGCCATCCATCGGCGGCACCTCTCTTCCAAGGCTTCCAAGGTGTATTTAACCAATGGGTTATGCCCGCCTGCCGACCCATATGCCCTTTTCTCACCTGTGCCCTAATAGGCGACAGTCTAACTTTACACTCACCCCCCTTCTTTCAGGTCAACCCAGGTAGCTGTCTCTCCCTCATTGAGCCAGGCAAGGATGTACCATTGTTGCATTGCCAGAAAATAGCCCCTGAGATCTGGTAAGCCCAGGCCCCCTTTTTCTATCTCACTCTTCAGCCACTGGAGACTCATTCTGGATCTTTTGTTCTGCCAGATAAGGGCTGAGAAACCCTGCTCCTGCCATTTAATGTGACATTTGGAGGGACCCATTGGCAGCATCTGCATAATATAAAGTAGCCCGGGCAGGGTGTTCATCTGCAATAGATTAATGCACTCTAGCTATGAGATCAGCAAGGCTCTCCAGTGTTCAAGTTTGTCAAGGATGCTGTTGAGCATTCTCTGGTAGTTCAGGGTATATAAACCCCCAATATCTCGCCCCACCTTAATACCTAGGTATGTGATTGCTATGTTAACTGATTTTCATTTATTTTTCATTTTCATTTCATTTTTATTTATTTGAAACTGCATTTGATTTGATCCCCATTCTCATTTGAGACTATCTGTGGGGGTCCGGTCCCAGGCTCATTAGTTCTGATTTATGGAGATTTAACTTAGAACCCAAAACTTCTGCAAAGTGCGCAATGACTCTTAATAACTCCACATGGATGTCTGTGGCTCAGTTTTAAACAATAGGAGGTTGCCAGCATAGTTATTCTATCCTGCTGATCCATGTGGTTGCCTGCTCCCTTAATGGTCTCTGTAGCTCTGATGGCTAGCACAAACAATAATAGGGAGAGGGGGCATCCCTGTCTTGTGCCCCTGTGCAAGCTGAACTCCTCCAAGAGCCCTCCATTCACAAGTACTCGAGCCTTTGGTGCAATATACAGCAGTTTCATCCAGTCCACAAATTCTATCCCCAAGCCACATTTTTCCAGCACCTTGAACTGGCCCTCCCCTTCCACTCTATATGATTAAATGCCTTCTCAGCATCCATCGATAACTCTAATGCTGTGTCTGGACACCAAGAACCCCAATGTATCACATTCGGCAAATCTCCACATATTGTGATAGGGCATATGCCCCCTCACAACCCCCATCTTCTCTGGGTGCATGATCTGTGGGAGCACCTGCTACAGGTGCCTAGCCAATACCATAGCCAGAATTTTCAGGTCACAATTTAGGAGAGAGATGGCTTGGTAAGAGGCACTCTCCAGAGGGTCCATGCCCAACTTTGGAAGGTCGCAAATAGAGGCCATATAGCATGAGGCAGGTAGCCCCCATTATCCTCCTCCAACATCCCATGCAGCAGCTTAATCTGCAGTCCTCCCAGCTCCCTATAATACTGCACTGTGAAACCATCTGGTCTCTCATGGAGTCTATCTTTTCATGGAACTTATTGCTCCCCAGATCTCATCCACCATAATCAGTACCCACAAGGCCTCCCTTTGGTCCACCATGACCTCAGGTATTGCTAGCCCTGCCAGGAATCTAATGGCTGCCTCATCTGAGTTAGAGCATTCCGTAATGTACAAGTTTTGGTAAAAGGTGTGAAATATCTGCTTGATCCCCTCAGTGCTCGTTTCTATAGGTAAATATTTTAAGAAGTAGTCAGTTGTTACTTTTTGTTTCTGAGGTATTTTTCTTTTTCCATGTGCTTGTTAGAAGGTTTTCTATCTAATATGTAAGCCTCCCATCCCCGTAGTCGAGAGGTATGTCTGGTGGTAAATTAGGGGAAGGTTGCCCCCAGTAGCAGAAATTTGAAATTATTGGCATAGTCTTTACCAGGATTGGCCATGTTGGAGTCCATGGCTGGGGGCGCCGTTCTTCAGTGCTGGGCTGCAATAAATCTTTTAAGTTAAACAGCAAATATACTGAAAAACCAAATAACTGAAGGTCTACAACAGCTGGAGCATTCAAACAGGGGATACAATTTTAATTGATAAAAGATAATGCCATAGCACTATGTACATTTTTTTTTTTTTTGCAATTCTGTTTCTCTCCTTGCAGTGTGGTCCCCCATCTGCAGGGTGCCCCCAGCCCTGTCCCCCGGTGTCCACCAGCCTGTGCTGGCACTTACCCCCAGGGCTTGGCTCCCACCTGGCGGGCCGGCGGGGTTCCCCGACCCCCACCAGAGACCGTATTCAGTGTGGCTAGTGCCGTGGTTAGCTGGGAGCAGGGCCTGCGAGGCATCCTCCTTCATCCACCGCACTGCTACTTTTGTTCTTTTTCCTGCCCCATTGCGGGTGTACGGCATGCAATGATGCCTGCGACAGGGTCACACGTGCTCCCGTGCCTGCCCATGTCAAGCGTCTGCCACGCTCCCACCCCACATTGTTGCAGCTCCATGTTGCCTAGCTCCAGCCTCTGCTATGGGTCAGGCATGCACTGACTGCTGATCCCCCCTCCCAGAGATGGAGAGCAGTCCATCAGATGTTCGATCCACCTCCTCCCCTGCTGACCCATGGCAGCCCATGCCCATTCCCAAACACAGGTCACCAGCGCGGTGCAAGGTGTGGCGTCCAGCGCCTCAACCTTCAGCGCCACCACCGAGCCGGCATGTACAATTTTTAATCACAGACTGTAGGGTCCAAATGAGGTAGACAGTACTTACATGTGGCTGAGATGGCCCCCACATAATATCGCAGTCATTTGTCCCCAGGGTCAAGATGGCCACTACAAGTTCTGGGCAGCTTCAATTCAGGTCGAATGACCCACAACACAGGCAGCAGCTGAAACTTTGCATCCTTCTCTTCACTGGCTTTACATCCTCTACAATTGAGATGGTTTGAGGGAAAATAGCCTTCACAAATCAGGGCTACCTCTCACCCTTCCTTTCTTCATTGACACACAAAAAACAGGACTTGGGCAGGTGACTCCCTTCACAAAAGCATGGGGCAGACATCCCCACCACACGGCCACAACTGGGTTAGCCCATCTTGCTCTGGATGCCTCTCTATTTCTCTCTCTCTCTCTGGGCACAGACTGACTCCCAAAGCACGCCTGGAGCTGCCACAACTGGGTTGGCAATCTTGCTGCATGACAGGCACTTTCTGTGCATTGCTTGGCTCCATTGTGCTTCAACCTCAAGACTGTTTCCCCACACGGGATCCCTCTCCTCTCTCACACACTGTCTGTCCATCTCCAGCCAGTTTTCAGGTGCAACAATGCCGGAGGGATAACCAATATTTACACCAACTTCACTGTGAGGCAGTCTCCAAATATATCAGCGGCCACCATGTCAACTTGCTACACTCCCAATTGAGCCCAGCCACTCCTAGAACCAGGGACTGTTATGGATAGCAGGCAATCACTCCTGCTCTCCACTCTCTCACACACACACACACACACACACACACACACACACCCTCACACAAACACATACACACACACAAACATATGGCAGGATCTCTCCCTTAATGGTGCCAACCTCCAATTTATGCCGCCGTATTCCTTTGGTGACATCCATCCCACTGAGTCCCCACCAGTAGGCAGAGACCAGAATGCCTACTTAATTAAGGACCTTAAGCCCTCAATGGCGTATGCAATGTACACACACCCCTTGGGGGGAAGGGTTACAGACACTATTAGGCAGGATTTAAAGAGCAGTACTTTATCAGGAGACTAACATATCTAGTTCTGTTCCTCTTCATATCTGATCAACACTGTGACCTCACGTATAGTGACATTGCAAGTGACTATATTGCAACAGGTGATTGGCTCTTTTTGGTCAACTGTGCTCTCACAGACAGTGAGATCATAGAGTTAGAACTAGCTATGTCAGCCTCCAGGTAAAGTACTGTTCCACACATGACATCAAATATTGTCAGGTAACAAAAATCTATTTAGCAAAAGGAGAAAGAAAACTTGCTTCAAATAAAAAAGTAGTAGTTCACTACATTTAAAAGTTAAAGCAGCAATGTAATGAAAAATGTTTTTCCAAAAACACAGTTTCAGTTACAGTTAATACAAATGTTAGCATACCTGTCAGATCTACTATTCTATGTACCTCCTTTGCTGTGTATCATGAGTTTTTTTTATTTTCTCGATCCTACCCATGCCAGGACTACAATACTACTTTCAAGCCAAATGCTGCAGCCATCTTTTTTCTTCTTGCGAAGAAACTAAATGAAAATGTTTATAAAATACTCACATTTCAGTGGAACTAGTACATTTTACCATGACATAAAACTGGACGGTGGCTGCAATCTTTTATAGTGAAGAAAGTTATGGTCAAATTGCTGGCCCAGTTTCTTTGCAGTGCAGCTTTAATATTCATTTCAGGCAGACACTAGCTCTTTACATTTCGGGGGCTAGATAGCCCTGCTGTCTCATATTCATATGGTATGGGGCCAGTGTTTGTTGAATACTAGTTCATCTTAGTTGAAAGAAACGTGGTGCTAAACTATGGCTGTTCACATACAGCTAGAAATATTAATAAATCCTGAGCAGCAGCAATATTTGCTAATGCCCGCCATTAATTAGTTCACATTAAAACATGCTAAAGCATTCTCAAAACAAGAAAGATCTTACAAGACCCTATGAAAAGGGAGATCTGAAATGGAATAAATGGATATAGGTACACCACTTTGTTATAGGATGAACTGCTTCATTAATCACAGGCTTTTTCTTTGTCCCACCCCCCTACACCTACTGTTTGGATATGCACTGATGTCTTAACGCCGTATGTCACAGTCATTTCCAAGGTAACAGAATGTAATATCACAGATAAAGGGTCATGTCTTCACTATGATGGGCTTAACATAAGCTGTTTCAACTCAGTGTTATCTTATATGTGTTTCTCCATTTCTAATTGTTGGTTATTTTATATACTTTGTTTTGTTCTTTTGTTTCCTTATTCAAAAATAATAAAGATTATAAAATTTGAAAAAAAGGAAACAGATGGACTGTGAGAGAAAAAGCTGACGTTTAAACATACAGTAAAAGTTAATAAATTTAGGTTTAAATATTTTTTTATATATTTGGTCTGGTGTGAAAGTGCCCTCATTAAATCATATTAGAAAGATGTGAAGTTAATATTTATTATTTTGACCTACATTGCAGCAGTATATTTTTTCTGTTTCAGGTAATATTATTGGTTCTGGGATCTTCATTTCTCCTAAAGGAGTCCTTGAACACACAGGCTCAGTAGGACTAGCTCTTGTAATCTGGGTGCTAGGTGGAGGGATCACCGTCCTGGGATCATTATGTTATGCAGAACTTGGAGTTACTATCCCCAAATCAGGAGGTGACTATTCCTACGTCATTGAGGTGTTTGGTTGCTTACCAGGGTGAGTACTTTTACTATTTTCCTTGCTAACTAGGCTTTAGGACATTTTGGAACAAGAGGGTATTTGCTCCAACATGTAGGGTTGCCAACTGTCCTGATTTTCACAGGACAGCCCTAATTTGGGCAGCTGTGTCCTGCAAAAAAACATGAAAATTACCAAATGTCCTGACTTCATAGTAGAAAAATATTTTCTGACTTTCCACTAAATGCTGCAGAAAACTATAATACCTTAACTAAAATACCTTAAAATAAGAAACAATAGAAGCAACTAAGACACTACAATACTTGGCCTTAATTCTGATTACATAGAGAAAACAAGTCTGTCGCATTGGTCAAGGTTACGTACTATCCTGCGAAAAATCATGTTTCAGTAAGAAATGTCCCACTTTAGGCTTCTTAAAAGGTGGTAACCCTACCAACATGCCTGCCCCTTCTAGGTGGATATCCTTGTCTACAACTTTCTGCTATGTAAAAGGGGCCAAAAGCATCAAATATTTAAATCAATCAATACTGCTTGAAAAAGTCTCTGGTCTCAAGAACCACCTCCTCTCCTCCCGGCGCTGTGACTACCCTGGCTGAGTTTTTCCTGCCTTTACCCCTCTCAGTCTGCCTATTTTTGACTCTGCCCTTCATTTGACTCATTATAGCCCACATTATTACTAACATACTAAAATGCCAGCAGAATAGGCCTAACGGTCTCTCGAGTCTGCTTGATTTTCAGTACCCGCACTGAGGGCCGATTTTGGTGTCCCCCCTCCCCCCTGGGTTATACTGTCCCCAGTCCCAGATGTTCCACCTGTCTTGTGTCTGGTCAGATTTACCCTCCCCCATTCCTGTCCCATCCCCTCTTAAACCCGTCCACAGTCTCCATCTCTACCACCTCCCTGGGCAGTGCATTCCATGGCTCCACCACCCTTTCAGTGAAATAACATCACCTCCTCTCCCCTTCCCTCTGAGCCTGCCCCCTTCCAGCTTACACCCGTGACCTCTTGTTGCCCAACCCTCCTTCCTTTGGAGCACCCTGACTGAGCCTCCTTAATTGATCCCTTTCATGTGCTTAAAGACCTCTATCATGTCCCCCCTGTCCCTTCTCTCCTCCAGGGTGTACATGTTGAGCTCCTTGAGCTTCTCCTCATAGGTCCTCCCCCCCAGGCCCCAGATCATTTTGGTTGCCCTCCTTTGGACACTCTCTAGGAGTGTCATGTCCCTCTTCAAATGTGGTCTCCAAAATTGTACACAATACTCGAGGTGTGGCCTAACCAAGCAGTTGTACAGTGGAAGGGTCACTTCCACCTTTCTGGAGATAATCCCCCTGGCGATGCATCCCAGCATCCTATTTGCCCTTGCTGCTGCCCTCCTATAGGTCTTCAAGTTGTTCATTTTGACATCTACCACTACCCCCAGGTCCCTCTCAACCTCCGTGACTTGAATCATGTCTCCTCCCAGGGTATACCCCTGCCTTGGATTTCTGACTCCCAGGTACAGAACCTTGCACTTCCCCGCATTGAATTTTAGTTTTCCCGACTACCTTTCCAGAGCCTCCAGGTCCTCCTGCAAGGCCACCCTCCCCTCCTCCCCATCCACCACTGCACCTAGCTTTGAGTCATCTGCAAAGAGACTCATCTCACTCCTGACCCCCCTCCTGATGTCTGAGATATAGTCGTTGAACAGAAGTGGCCCCAGCACTGACCCCTGGGGAACCCCACTAGTAACCCACCTTAAGGATGAGGCTAACCCTCCAACCACCACCTTCTGAGTAAGAGAGCCAATTTTCTATCCATCTTAGTAACTGTCTCCCTACCCCCATTTCCTTCAGCTTAGCCAGCAGACCACTGTGGGATACCGAATCAAACGCCTTGCTAAAATCCAGAAAGAGGACATCCACTGGCCTACCCTGGTCTAGGGCCCTCGTCACCCAGTCATAGAACTCAACAAGATTTGTCTGGCATGATCTTCCCATGACAAAGCCATGCTGCCTATTGTCCAAGTATCCAGTTTGCTCCAGTAACCCCTAGCTTTTCCTTGACAATACCCTCCATCACCTTGCCAACCACCAATGTCAGGCTAATGGGCCTGTAATTTTCTGCCTCCTCTCTTGATCTCCCCTTGTGGATCGGCACAACATGGGCCACCCTCTAGTCCTGGGGCACCCACCCAGTTCTCAGAGAGATGTTGAAAAGCTCCGATAGAGGGACTGCTAGGACATATGCCAGTTCCCTCAGCACCCTGGGATGTATTTCATCTGGCCCAGGTGCTTTCTTTATTTATTTATTTTATTTAGCTTTTGTTGACCGGGTAAGTGCACTAGACAAATCCTGCCTATTTTCAGGCACGACCCAGGGGAAAGGATACAGATGAATGCCAACTGACCTTGAACCAGATTAAGCTGTTGGTGGTATTTTTTTTTAGTGAATGAGGAAATTTGGCCCATTACACGGAAATTCCCCTACTCTTTTTCGATACGTGCCATGGGATCTTTAACATCCACCTGAACTACCACCAATCCAGGCAGATGGGACCTTGGTTTAACGTCTCATTTGAAAGACGGGCTTTCTCCATCCGAAGGGACCTGAGGGCTTCTCTTACTCTCTCTACTGGGATTTCAGCCTTGTCCTCCCTCTTTTCACCATGCACTACTGGGCCCCCACCTGTCCGTTGTGGCCACTCCCTTTCTCCAGACCCATCAGGGCCCTTTGTCTCTACTGGTCTCACCCCTTGCTCCAGTTTTCCCCCACTCCCCTCGCAAGACATAGCCCCTCCATCCCCCCCTGGTATCAACTGAGGCAAAGTATTCATTTAGGACTTCTACCTCTTCTCCCGCCCCCTGTGCCCAACCATCCCATACCCTTATCTTGCTGCTCTGCCCCCTTACTTTCCTTTTTTCCCCTATGTATCTAAAGAACCCCTTGTCCCCCCTCTGGATCCCACTGGCCAAGGACTGCTCCTTTTTTGCCTTAGCTGCTCTCACCACCTTGGTGACTCTCTTGGCTGTCAGCTCATATTCCTCCTGATCCCTTTCATTCCTTGACCACTTGAAGTGCCTATAGGCCACCTTCTTTTCCCTCACCACCTCCTGTACCTCCCAGGTCCACCAACAGGGTTTTCTGGCCTTATCGAACTTATGCCTTTCCCTTGCACAGGATCTGGTAACCTCCTGTATTCCCCTCCTAATGATCCCCCATGTGCTTTCAACATTCATATCCGGCCTTATTCTGTCTAGATGCTCTTTAAGGATACTTCCCATCTCCCTGAAGTCTGCACCCCTAAAGTCGGTTACTACCATCCTTGTTCGGCTTTCCTCCCCCCCAGGTCCAGGAAGAACCAGACTGTGGTGTGATCACACCCCGCCAAAGGTCCTTCACCTCTAGACCCCTAATCTGATCAATGTCTGCCAGCACCAGATCCAGTGTCCGGGCCTCCCTAGTTGGCTCACCCACCTGTTGTGTCAGAAACGCATCCTGGAAGACATCCAGCAGCCTCTGCCCTCTGTCCACTGGTGATGTCATAGTCCCCCAGTCTGTTCCTGGCATGTTGAGGTCCCCAATTACTATTACCCTTCCCTTTCCTAATCTACAGTGTCCCTCAAGATTTGCCACCAAACTTTCTTCTAAGACCTCTGCCAGTGCTGGTGGTCTGTATACCACTCCGACCTTTACTCTCTTACCCCCTTGCATCAACAAGCTGACCCAAATAGCCTCCTCATTTCCCTCTGTCCCCTCTACCCCTCCAATACCCACGCCATTTCTGACTAACAGTGCTACACCACCACCCCTTCCCTCCCCCCTGTCTTTTCTGAACATAGTGTAGCCCTCCAGATTTAGGTCCCACACGTGCCCTTGAGTGGCCCAGGTCTCAGTGACTGCTGCCACATCTACCTCCCCCTTAACTAGCATTGCCTGGAGCTCAGGCATTTTATTTACTAAGCTCCTGGCATTTATCAGGACCACTCTCCATCTCTTTTCCCCATCTCCTTTCTCCCCCTTGAGCTCCCATTTCTCAGTTCCTGCACCCTACCTGGTGACCCAGTTCCATATCTCTCTAGTCCCCTAGAGGAGTGGAGACCATGTACCCCATTTATCTCATCTGCTGGCTCTGCCCCTTTTTTGATCCCTCCCCCCTTCACAAGTTTAAACCCCACCTTTCGCTGATGAACCCAGCTAGTTTGAGCTTTAGGATTTCCTTCCCCTCCAAATTAAGGTGGAGCCTGTCCCTAGCATACAAATCCTTATCCTCCCAGGTCTCCTCCCAGTCCACCACCAGGCCATACCCGAATTCCCCACACCAATCCCTAAGCCACTAATTTATCTCCCTAATCTTCTTCTTGTTTTCCCCACTAGCCCTTGGCACCGGCAGGATTTCTGAAAAGGAGATCATACAGCCTTTGGAAAGGCATACACTGGCCAACTCCTGGAACCTTGCCTGAATTTCTAGTTCACTATTTCCATTTATGTCATTTGTCCCCAAGTGCACTAGAATGTCCAGGGTCCCCCCACATTCCCTTGCCAGTGAATTCAACTCATGCTTGGCCTTGTGCACTGTCAGGCCTGGGTGGCATTTAGTTCTGATCAGACAGCTTTTACCCTCCTCCTGCCCCTCCCACTGTATGCCTCTGATCACTGAGTCCCCTAATAGCAGTACTCTAACTTCCCCCTTGCCTTCTTGTTCACCCGTCTGGTTCTCCCTCCTTCCATGCCCCTCCTCATCCCTTTGTCTGGATTCTCCCCTCAACCAGCTCCTTGCGTCTCCCACAAGCTGGGTGTTGAAGGTAGCCCCTTCACTATTGTCCCTGGTCACCTCCTCTACCCGTGTCCTGGCCTTCTTTATCCCCCCCGCCCGAGTGTTTTTCTCTGTTTCTCTTTCCCCACTCCTTACTAGTCCATCCGTCCTATCCATTTGCTTATTTGGCTTTCTGCTCATTGTCGTCCCATTGTTGTTTATGTCTGTTTATTATTACTAATTTACCTGGATGTGGGGCCTTTGTAACCAGCTCTTAATTTTGACTGTTTGCTTTTATTTGAGCTCATTTACTTTGTTTTCTTTTGCTTGCTATTAATGTTTTTTTCTTCCTGACAAGAAGCCTTTGTAAACGAGTCCCTGACTCAAAGGGTTGTATTTCTGATTACTTCTTAAAATAAAATAAAAAACCAAAAAATTGAGACCTCTATCGGTTATGGGTATGGAATGCTCAGGTTTCAGAAGGGGGATGGAGAGAGAGAGGGCTGCCTGGCACACAAGTGCACCCAGTTGGTCAGACATGTGTTGGCACTGGCAGTGGACACAGAGGCAGCCTCTTATCTGTTTTAATTGATTACACAAACAAGTCTTCAATGAGCACGTGCAACAAAACACAGCCCCTTCAGTGTTCTAAAAAGCAAATAGTTGCTGACCCTTATTTATATTCAAATGACTGTTTTAGTAAATTCTTTAAAGCTGTCTCAGTGATGTCAGATTTGTAATGTACTTCTTAGAGAAGTGAGCTGTAGATGTTCCAAGAGTGATTTATATATTTTCTGTAAACAGGTTTTTGCTGTTGTGGAGTGGAGTTCTTATCATGTACCCTACCAGTCTGGCTGTTATTGCAATGACATTTTCAAACTATGTTTTACAACCAGCATTTCCAGATTGTGCTCCACCCTATTATGCCTCCAGGATTCTTTCTACAGTGTGCCTTTGTGAGTATGGTGCAATATACAAGCTGATGACGTACAGATAGATCTTAAAGAGCTCATTACAACAGCCTCAAATGTTTTAAAATAAAATCTTCCACGATGTCCTGTGCTGGTTCCAATCAAACAAACTCCTAGTCAACACACACACACACACACACACACACACACACACACACACACAAAAATGCCCATGTCCTTTGGCACCAGCCAAAAATTGTCCAGAATCTCAACTATGCCTATCTTTTCCACCTTGGATGGCACTCTTCTAGACGTGGGTCAATCCTTCAAATACCTCAGTATGTGGCTGTACAAGAAATTTGACTTCTTTGCCCATATTGACACCATCCATTCCAAGCTTCACCCTAAATTTGGTACCTTGTGCTGAAATAAAGACTGT
Organism: Neoceratodus forsteri; assembly: GCA_016271365.2. Lineage (NCBI taxonomy): Eukaryota > Metazoa > Chordata > Ceratodontiformes > Ceratodontidae > Neoceratodus > Neoceratodus forsteri. The sequence continues at coordinate 1,405,599,803 of CM028130.1, read as the reverse complement.
TTGTTTCCACAGGTACACCGTGATTTTATCACCAAAATGATGCTCCTGGCCTTTGGCTATGCGGACGTGGTCTATGATACCATTCCCTTCACCTCCCTGGACAGACTAGATACCCTCTGCAACTCCTTCTGCCACTTTGCCACAAACGCTTCCTCTCATACTCCCTATTGCTCACTCTACTCCTCCTTACCCATTCATCCCCTACCCTCACATTGCCAGAACCACTGTACCTCATTCATATTCAAATACTGTTTTGGATCCCTTCCCTCTTACCTCTTGTCATTCCTCTCCTGAATCCCATCTGCCTCCTGCTCCCTCTGCTTCAGGGATCCTTGAACCTTCGCCATTCCTCATCCCTGCTCCTCTGCTGGACAATTAGCTTTTTCCTAGCATCTTCCTTCACTCTGAAAACAACTCCTCTCCTGCTTCCACTTCACTGCCTCCACTGCCTCCCTTAGGTAACAGCTGAAATTCCTCCCCTCCCCCACTCCTGTTCTGGCTCTATCTGATTACTTCCCTTGCATTTGTCGCCTACCCTTGGGTAGGTATGGTTGAAACATCTGATTCTGTTGCTAGCTCATTTTTGTACCTACTCCTGTTTTAAATTGTGTTCTCTGATTGCACTTTATTGTAACTGTGAACTGTGTCAGCACTATGTATTTTACATTCCCTGTTCCCTTCCTACGGGTCGTGATCTTTGACTCTGTGTGCCTTTCTTGGTCACCTAAATATATACTGGATGTTTTAAGAGTGTATATTCTTCTCCCCTATATATACTGGATGTTTTATGAGTGTGCATCCTTCTCCCCCATGTCATAAGAGACAAAGTGAAGCATTACCTTGACTCAGGTGACAGGGGAGAAGGATACATGCAAAGAGACTATCCAGTGAAGTATGCTACAGGTATGATGCACTTTGTGTGATAATGCAGGTGCTTTGTGACTAGTACTGCACACACACACACACACACACACACACACACACACACACACACACACACACACACACGGAGAGCCGAGTGCTTCCACCACCTGAGAAGTGCCATTATCCCACCATAACACACACACCCAGCAGTGCTTTATTGCAATTATGAAATGGGTCTTTTGTAGAAATTAATGATTTTTTAAATTTTTTTAATTAAATGTAACCAAAATTTACAAAAAAATGAGCAATCACTGTGTTTTAAAAAAGTTGTCAAATTTGGGCATTGTATTTACACATGTAACCAGTATGTGGCACAAATGCTGCATATAAGCAGAAGTTTTTTCAGTGGCAGTAGTGAGGGCAAAAGGGGGTCAGGCAGTGCTTCAGTTGTTAGTGTAGGGTTGAAGCAGAGATGGCCCTGTTAGCTGCAGGTGTGTGTTTAGGCTGCAGTTTAAATATTTTAAACAGCTGCACCTCACTGTGAATGTGGTGGCAGGGTGATATGTTAATCTATGGATACAGAGGAAGTGGTGTCAAAACTCACTGCCACAACATTAGAACAGATGGCAGGAGAAATTGTTGGTAGAACACTTAGGCACGATTGACAGGACTGTGAGTGGGAGATGAGCAGTGTCGCAACATTGGGAGCTGATGGCAGGAACAGAGATGTTCCATGGAATTAGGAGTTTGTGACATGAGCTAATTTGACAGCATTAGTAACAAAGGCCATCCTGGAGCCATAGTTGGTGGCAGTTATGAATCAAGGGTCAGATAGTTTTGATTCAGTTGTGGGTTAGCGAGCCTCATCAGGGCCCTTGATTGGAGTCACAGTTGGTGGCAATAAAAGACACGGTATCTGTGGGCAGGCATACAGGGGACACTTATCAAAACATTGTAGAAAAAACTGGGGTGTGGAAGGTCATGACAGAGGTGATAGCTGCTTTAATTCCTACAGTTTGGATAGAGGGAGTTTTAAAATGATGCTGCTCATTAACTGAACTGATGCCAGGGCAGCCATGTCTAGTGTGTGAATTTTGGCGTGAAGTTGTGCCAGTGTAGTGATTCTATTGGTAAGGACGTCAAGATTGGTAATGGTACTTCATCCAGCACCATTGTGCTGGGATATCACCACGGGTTCTGACCTCCTTGACCAATCAGGTTTTGTTACTTTTCCTACCCATTTCATAAGGTTCCATGTGATGACGGCAATCGCGGAAAGGAGATTGCTGTTTGGGTGAGTGTACACTGCCAAAAATAAATTTCAGCGATGTACTCTTACAGTGAACATTAAGAGGGCACCGGAGACTTAGATTTATTTTTATGCAGGGGGCTGTGCCCCCAACACTCCCCTACTAAACGATTCTCAACTCCAGGGTGGTGCATGTCAGGGAGTGCAAAAGTGAAAAAAAAAATTCCCGGACCCAGCGCAAAAAACAAGCATGCCCAGAACAGAACACGGCGCCCTCCCAACCCTAGCCTGCCACCCACCCACCATGCCACAAGCCAGCTCGGCAGTCAACCACCCCACTACACCCCACAAACCCTCCCTCCCTTCTGCCTGTCACACGGCGTGGTCCCTCCACCCCCCGTGCACGTGTATATATAGTGACATCCTGTAACTATATTCACTGAACCTCCTATCCGGTCAGCATCCCTGCACAGGCACTGTGATTGAGTTGCCTTTTTGAAAGTGCTCAACCGTGGTCACCATCATCACAGGCTACCTTTCATAACAGTGTTCAAGGAACCATAATATCACATTTCCTTATTTTTTTTGCTTTTAAAGCCCTAAATTGTACATTAACATAATTTTTTTTGTAATGTATTATTGTGGTTCAGTAGTGCCACTATATTTAGGATCGAGCGGGGTTTCTATGTTAAATCCATAACTTTGCACATTAATAACCACAATCGTTCAATGGAGTTGCACAACATATTGCTTGCAGTCTCAGGGACAAGACCTCTTAATGTGCCACGTTTTTTTCTGGCCAGAGGTGCAGATTCTGATAACTGGATAGTGAAAATAATGAAAAAATTGTTTTTTTTTGTTTTTTTTTTTGTCATCATGTAGTGCCCAGACAGTTTTGAATTTTGCTATTACCTTTTCAGGGTAGAAAGGGCTTGGCCCAGTCAGCCCAGCGGCTCTGAGGGCTGAGGCGCTGGATGCCTTACTTCACATTGCGCTGGTGACCCAGGTTCAGGAATGATCTCAGGTCATCGGGGAGCTGGCATGGGGGGGAGGGAGCAGGATTGAACAGCCAAAAGGCAGCTCTCCTCTCCCAGGGGAGGTTGCTTCCCCCCTCCCCATAGTTCTGCTCCCATCAGGTGAAGGTCTGATGAGAAGCATAGGTGGAGGACATAGCAGGCGATTGCCAGGGGTGGGGTGGAAGGGGCCAAGCTGGTACCCGGCATGCATGTGCACATCCACACACATGCACGCATGTGTCTGCTGAGGTCCTAGATGAGGGAGAAAATTAAAAAAAAAAAAAGGGAAAGGGCTTGGTCCACAGTGGTGCCTTTCACTGATTTAGTGAAAAAATATTAATCCGTTCCAAAGTTATAAGATTTAGACATTTCTGTTCTGAGCATGTTCAGTACAATATTTTGGATAGCTGCTTGGAACGAAAAAAAGGTTTTGGTCTATACACATTTTAAAATCTTTTTTCGTAACTCAATTTCCTTTTTTCATATGACCATACAAAAAAGGAATTGGGCCATATGAAAAAGGATCCCTTCATATGAAAAAATAATTTAGATTTAGATTTTTTTTCAGGTTCTTTTTTCATATGAAGGCATCCGTTTTCATGTGAATGAGAGCATATGAAAAAGAATCCCTTCATACAAGAAAGGAATAAGAAAACAAACAAATTTGGACTTAGTTTTTTTTCCAATTCTTTTTTCATATGAAGGAAACCTTTTTCATATGTTTTTTTTTATTCACATGAAAAAGGATGCCTTCATATGAAAAAAGAATCTGGACTTAGTTTTTTCCCCCCACATTTCAACTTCAATAAGCTGTAACTCCCTCAATATTTGGGCTTAAGGGACAATCTATATATCAAAACAAAGGTCTTAATGAGCACCACAAGAATAACACATAATACCCCCAAAAATGTTATTTTATTTATTTATTCAGTTTTGATAACTGGGTAAGCCTGCTGGGCACCAAAGGTCCCTTTTTCAGGGGCGACCCGAAATTAGTTACATAAAATAAGAACATATTGTATATATAGTACGAGTGACCAGACAACATCTGATTACATTCAAGACATTTCACAACAGTGGATCAGACAGTTCTCTGTAGGTAAGTCCATTGTACAATCACATTAAGACTGGATCTTCGGCCTGGGGTGGGGTCAGTACAGAACACGAGCAGGTGATAGCACACTTACAGCTTAGAGTTGATGAAGGATTCTACAAGACAGTTAGGGATACAGGGAGACTAGGTTTTTAAGTCTGTGGTGTAACTAATAACTTTGTTGTATTGTGCTTAGGTGCAGGAGCACTTTGTGGAAGGTACCCAGGGAGGTAGTGCTCTGAAGGTGGTCAGGGAGCTTGTTCCATAGTACAGGAGCAGCGTGAGCAAATGATTTGCTACCAGCTGTGGTCCTTACCCTGGTTTCTTTCAGGAGATGTCTTCCAGAGGTGTGGAGCTGTCTACCCAAGTGCTTTGGGGCCAGCAGGCCAGCAAGACTTGCTAGGGGTGTTCAGTGATGAGTTTGAATGTATTGCATAATAGGGGGTACTGTAGCTGGAGGCAGAAGGATGGCCAGTTAAGGGAGGCCAGTGCTTCGCAGTGATATTGCCTTAGGTGGGACATTGTGGAGAAGAGAACAATTTTATTGTATAGCATTTCATCCTGTTTTGCAATTCCCTGCATTAGTGAAACGGCATAAGTCAAGGCTGGGAGGAGGATAGTTTTAGTTATAATGATCCTGGTCTCAGGGATCAGTTGGGCATTCAGGCACTAGAGTAAGCCTAGTTTTTGGTGTATGATTTTTGTTACCTGATCCATGTGGCATTTCAGTGTGAAGCTTTGGTCCAGTGTCAAACCTATGTATTTAAAGGACTTCACTACCTCTATTGGAGTGCTTGATGAGGAGACCAGGGGGAGCAGGGGGCTTCTGTCTTGGCCTAGAGTTCTCAGCCTGAACAGTATGGCTTTAGTTTTTTTGGTGTTTAGAACCAGCTGTTATCTAGGAGCCATCTTTCTAAGGTTGTGATGTTCGGTTGAAGTTGAGGTCCCAGGTCTGCAGGGCTAGATGAGGTTCTGTATATAACAGCGTTGTCAGCCTATTGGACCACTGAGATGCCTCCACAGTGATTGTTCAGGTCATTGACAAACAAAGAGAACAGGAGGGGGCTCAGAATTGATCCTTGTGGTACCCCCTCCTTAAGAGGAAGTGCTTCTGAGGTAGCACCTCTCCATTTGACCTGTTGGGACCAGTTGGTCAGATAGCTATGGAACCAGATTAAGGAGTGGTGACCAAGGTTGTGATCTACTAAATCAATGGCCTTGGTCAGGTCTATGAAGAATGCCCCGGTTGGGGTGCCTTTGTCCAAGGCCATAAGGACACCAGTGGAGAATCTGATGAGTGCTGTGTTATTCCCATGCTTACATCTAAATCCATGTTGGGTATCCACCAACAGCTGGTTTACCTCCAAGTAGTCTCAGAGCTGGCAGTAGTTTAGCCTTTCCTGTATTTTGGATAGGATGCATAAGAGGGATATGGGCCTATAGTTACCTGTTGGCTCCCTAGAGCCTCCCTTGTGGCTTGGTACCACATAAGCCTGTTTCCATGTGTTGGGTACTGTTCCTTCCAACAGGGACCTGTTAATCAGCCATGTAATGGTTAGTGTAATGGTTGGTGCGGTCACCTTGAATAGTCTAAGGTCAAGGCCATCCGGCCCTGCTGGGCCTTTTGCTCTGATGAACTTCAGGCGGGGAAGTACTTATTTTGGTCATACAAGCCATAAATGAAAAAGTGGGCATGGAGGATTCAGAGTCTCTGGGCTAGGTTGCACTGGGATTCTGGAGGGAGGCTTGCCTTGTATTCTTCAAGGTCAGTGAAGAACCTGTTGAAGGCTGCAGCAGCCTCATGGCCTTCACTAAGAGTTTGGTCATTGCAATGTATCTGGCCTTGGGTTGGTTTACCACTGCCTTCTATCAAGGCACTGATGTGTGACCAGAAGGACCTGGGGTCAGTCAGGTTGGCCTGTTGGAGGTTCATGACATACTGCTGCTTTGCATCCTTTGCAGTGCATTTGCACTGGTTCCTTAGGGTCCAGTAGGTTACCAGGTCCTCAGGGAGGGCCAATGTCTTGTGTTTTTTCCAGGCCTTGTCCTGGTTTATCATCATTGATTTTAACTTGTGAGTAATCCGCTTGTAACAGAAACCTTTAGTTTGGTGTCTTCTTAGTGGGGCATGTAGGTTGGCAGCAGAGATGAAGATGTTTTGGAAGATCTCCAATGCTTAATCTAGGTTTGGGAGAAGTCCAACAGGGCTCCAGTTCAGGCTGCCCAGATACTCATTGAAGACCTCAGCAGAAAACTTAGAGTAGTTTCTGGCTGTGAGGAGTCTTGGAGAAACCCTGGGCATTCTGTTCTTCCATACACAGAAGATTGGTGAGTGGTCACTCAAGGCATCCGCCATGGTGCCAGTCACTTAAATGTTTGATGGATTAGTAGCCAGTACCCAGTCTAGGGTAGAATGGTTTCCAGTTTTGGTATTGTGCCTAGTGGTTTCTGAGATGACTGAGTCAGATTGGCATCAAGGAGGATAGTCCTGAGGGCCTGTTAGATGTCAGGTGCCTAGTTCAGGTTAAAGTCTCCCAGTATTAGCAGCTCGGAGGAGGCATTATCAGCCAAAGCCTTGGTTATTGCCTCCAGGGCTTAGGGGGTGACCTTTGATGGATTGTACAGACAGCCTATCGTTAGGTGCTTGGCAAGGCCAAAGGTAACCCTAACAAATATTGACTCACATCCAGTGCAACCAATATTGGGGAGAGAAGCTAGAGACACATCTAGGGAGTCCTTGACATAAATAAGTACCCACCCCCTTTTTTCTCCTCCCTGTCCTTCCTGAAGGCATTGTACCCAATAAGTAAAATTTCATGGGTTAAGATATGCGACTTTAGCCACATTTCTGATACTGCCAGTATGTCTGGTTTGTAAAGGTCCACCCAGTTATGGATCGCATGTATTTTGGGGCACAGGCTGCAGATGTCCGTGTGCGCTATTTTTATACCCTTGGGAAAGGTCTAGTTTGGGTCATGCAGGGAGTCAATGTTGCAGTTGGCCATGGGGGGGGTCCAGGGTTGGGTTCAATGTCTCCTGCAAAGAGCAGGAGTACTGAGATTAAGCTTAAGTGTTTTGGTGTTATGGTAAGTGCATACCTTGCAACATGACCCCATGAGCCGTGGAACATTAAGTAACTGATCCAATTTTTTTTAACCCATGCTTCAATAGCAGAGTCCACTATTGGTGTAGTAGGGTGGTAGAGTAAGTACGGTGGGTGACAATCCTGCAAGCCCCAGATAGGGTTGTGGATGTTGTGCGCACCCATGAGCCTGTCTACCTGTTTGCATTTAAAAACTGACCTAGATAGTTGTGGCAGAGAACAGCAAGAGGAAGAAGCTGCTGTTAGAACTTTACTGGGACTTTATTGCCCTCCATCCGTCCCTCCACCCCCTCACCCTTAGCTGGTTCTAATTTTATAGGCACAGGATTTGACTGGCAAGAGAAACTTCCTGTTTGGGAGCAGGAAGGGAGTGATCACAGAGGCACAAAAGATTCACCATCCTAGAAGAAAAAGAGTAGCTCTCCATCCCCCCCCAACTGCTGGAGGTCTGACTCTGAGCAGGTAAGAAGGAGACTAATGAGGAATATAGGAACTTACTGTCCCAGAACTGGAAGATCAGGAACTTTAAGGGCACAGAGGCAGTAGGAAAGTATGGAGAAAAAGAAAAAAAATAAAATAAAGAGAGAGAGGAAAGAGTAAGTATACAAAACAACAGTTAAGGGGCCACAAATAGGACATGATAGGAATGGTGCAGTGCAGTGGCTGTGGAGCAGCAGTCTTCCGGGAAGTGTTTTGGAGGCTATGGTGCTGTCCCATCTGCAGGCACCTCTCTGGGCTGAGGGAGGAGGTTGCTCATCTCCAGGCTGAGTTGGCCAGGATTTGGGGGACCTCCTCTCCCACCCAGGGACCACCAGGGCCTCCACTGCTGCCTCAGAGGTTGCCAAGAAAGAGGAGCAGTTGGACCACAGTGGGCTCAGGGAGGATGAGGGTGGTGGAACAGAAGTGCATCCCTCCAGTTGTACCTCTCCAAAATTCATATGCCATTCTGGCAGAATGTGGTTCCTCTATGGAGGCACCTGCAGTGGAGACCAAGGAGGATGCTGGGAACCTGCACAAAGGAGACCCACAGGAGGGTGGCATGGGAGCCCACAGGGAAAGGAAACAACTCCTGGTGGAGGACTCCATTGTTAGGAGGGTAGAACTGGGAGAGGGAGGGGAGAGGGAGGTAAGGTGCCTACCTGGAGCCATGGCTTGGAGGGACAGGGAACGAATCCTCAAGATAGCGGGAGCAGCTGCATGGGTGAGGGAGCAGGATGTCATTGTCCACCTAGGGACAAATGACCTGGCTGGAAAAGAGATTAGAGCAGTGCAGGAGGAGTTTGTGGAGTTGGTGGAGCCTTAGACAAGTAGCACGCATGGTAACCTTCTTGGAGGTGCTGCCTGTCTATGGCATGGGTGAGGCTAGGGTGCTCCACACCATGGGATTCAATCAGTGGTTAAAAAACTGGTGCAGAGATCAAGGTTTTGGCTTCATTGAGGACTGAGGGGTCCACCTGGAGGGATGCAGCTCTATACTGGTGTGATGATCTGCATCTGTCCAGGAGAGAAACCAGGATCCTAGGTGATAGGTTTAAATGCTTCATTGGCAAGCATTTAAACTAGCCAAGGGTGGAGGCACTGAAAAGGAGAAGAAAAATCCTAGGTCCCCCAAAAATCAGGATAGTTAGTGAGGTAAACACCAAGATAGAGAAGTCAATAGGGAGAAGGGCAGGGGTAAATGAAGAAAAAGACAAAGGCAATAAGGACAGGGATGGGGCAAAAAGGGGTAAAGCCATCACAAAATGGAGGTTAATGAGTACCAATGCCTGTAGTCTAGGTAACAAGCTCCCTGAACTGGTGGTGTTGATGGAAGATGGATGCCTGTATATCATGGCAGTCACAGAAACATGGTACACAGACAACCATGACTGGGATATCAACATACCAGGGTACACAATTGACAGGAGGGACAGGGAGGGTAGAAGAGGACAAGGAGTAGCTTTCTATGTAAGGGAAGGGATCAAAGCAACGGAACTAAAGAGTAAACAGGGAGGAGAGGAGGCACTGTGGGTCACCCTGGAGACTGGAAATGGCACTACAATCTGCACAGGGGCTGTATACAGACCCCCATCTCAGGGGGAGGAAATGGACAAGGAAATGATAGACAGCATCCTTAGGATGGCACAGAAAGGGGTGATATTGCTGACAGGCAACCTGAATATGCCAGATGTTAACTGGAGCACCTTTGCTGCAGCCACATCCAAGAGCAGGGCCATTCTTGATGCTCTACAGGGGGCATGCCTCAGACAGATAGTGTTGGAACCCACTCATGAGGGAGAAGTCCTAGACCTGGTACTCTCAAATGGGGACAGAGAGAGGATCTCAGATCTAGAAGTGGGTAGCCATCTGGGAACAAGTGACCACCAAACAGTGTGGTTCATGATAAACTCAGCTGTTGAGACAAACCATACAAAAGTGAAGGTACTGGACTTCAGCAGGACTGATTTTGTCAAAATGGGAGAGTGCCTCAGAAAAGCACTAGCAAACAGGCAAGAAGGAGGGGTGGAGCAACAATGGTGAAACATCAAAACTGCTATCACAGAGAAATCAAGCCTTTGTGTGAAGGAAATAAATCAAAATGAAAGAAAACACCACTATGTTTCACAAAAGAGGTGGCAGGGAAGGTTAGGGAGAAAAGATAGCATTCAGGAAGTATAAGGAAACACAGAAGGAGCAGGGCAGAAAACTGTACTAGTTAAAGCAAAAGGAAGTAGGGTAGGCAGTCAGAATAGCAAAGGCCCAAACTGAGGAAAAGATAGCCAGCTCAGTTAAGAAGGGGGATAAATATTTTTATAGGTACATTAGGGAGCAAAGAAAGACAAAGGGAGGGATACTGAGGCTTAATAAAGAGGAGGTTGGGTGGGCAGAGAGGGACAGTGAAAAAGCAGGGATACTGAACGAATACTTCTGCTCAGTATTCACAAAGGAAGAGGAGGGGGAGGTACCTAATCCAGTCAAAAGAAGCACTCTGGATGGGGAGGGGTCAATATCAGTCCTTTCACAGAAGAAAGCGTTCTGAAATAACTTATAAAACTGAAGGTGGACAAAGCAATGGGGCCTGATGGGATTCACCACAGAATTCTAAAAGAATTAAGTGGAGAACTAGTAACACCATTGACTACCCTTTTTAACAAATCATGGGAGGATGGTATGGTACCTGAGCACTGGAGGAGGGAAGATGTGATTCCCCTTTACAAAAGTGGGAGCAAGACAGAGGCAGGAAACTACAGACCTGTCAGTTTGACCTTAGTGGTAGGGAAAATGATGGAATCATTTCTGAAGGAAAGAATTGTTGAGTACCTAGAGGCCAATGGGGCACGGGACCCAAGGCAGCATGAATTCACAGCGGGAAGGTCATGTCAGATGAATCTAATAAAACTTCTTTGACTGGCTGACCTAAGTAGTAGACCATGGACGGGCTGTGGACATGGCCTTCCTTGACTTTAGCAAGGCATTTGACACAGTCCCACACAAAAGATTAACAAATTAGCCAGCCTGGTAGCCTGGGTAAAACTTTGGCTGGACAACAGGATGCAGAGGATAATAGTAAATGGAGTCCACAGTGAAGAAAGGGTGGTTACTAGTGGGGTACCGCAGGGTTCATTACTGGGTCTGGTCCTTTTTAATGTCTATAAGTGACACTGCAGAGGGACCAGAAGGAAAAGTATGTCTCTTTGCAGACAACACAAAGATCTGCAACAGGGTTGATACACAGGGGGGTGGAAAGGATGAGAATGGACTTGGCAAGGTTGAGGAATGGTCAAAAGTATGGCAACTTAGATTCAGCGTAAAGATGTGCAAAATAATGCACCTGGGAAACAAAAACCCTGGGGAAGAGTACACAATGGGGAGTGGGGGGTGAGATACTGACAACAACAAAAATGGAAAGGGATCTGGGGTAGTTATATCAGATGGCCTAAAGGTGGGCAAATAATGTGAGAAGACAGAAAGGAGGGCTGGCAGGATACTGGGATACAGAGGGAGAGGCATCACCAGTAGAAAACAGGAAGTTGTTATCCCTCTGTACAGACAGTTAGTGAGACCCCATCTGGAGTACTATGTGCAGTTCTGGAGACCCCATCTCCACAAAGACATAGACAGGATGGAGGTTGTCCAGAGGAGGGCAACCAAAATGGTGCAGGGTCTGCACCAGAAGACATACGAAGAGAGACTAAAAGAATTTAATATGTATACCCTTGAGGAAAGGAGGGAGAGGGGGAACATGATAGAAACTTTCAAGTACCTGAAGAGAATCAACAAAGTCCAAGAGGATATCATCTTTCAGAAAAAGAGATGTGCAAGAACAAGGGGGCACAATTTGAAGATATAGGGGGAATGGCTCAGAGGTAACGTGAGGAAGTAATTTTTCACGGAGAGGGTTGTGGATGCATGGAACAGCCTTCCTGAGGAGGCTGTGGAGTAAAAAACAGTAGGGGAATTCAAGAATGCATGGGACGGACATAAGACAATTCTAGTGGGGGGTAGGAGGAAGTAGGTTGTTGGTTAACTAGGATCTGCAGCTTATACATTAGGTAGGGAAATGGGCAGACTAGGTGGGCCAAGCAGTCCTTATCTGCCATCAGATTCTATGTTTTATGTTCTATGTACCCACATAATGGTGCAGATGTATATTATAGCTATGATGACACCCCTGATTGGCACGTGTTTAGGGTTAACTAGCCTGCATGGAGGGGATGTGGGCACAGGGGCTTCTTAGACTCTGAAGTTAGCATTCCTGGGCTGTGCGAGGTCCTGAGTCTGAATGTGTCATCTGTATATAACCTGCAGAAATGCAGTAACTACTTAACTCTTACAAAACCAACCGCTGGTGTCTGAGCCCTTCAGCAATACATCCACTGCAGTACTAAGTTCAGCCGATCTGAAACTGCTACACATAATACCAGTACATGTGGTTAATCTGTCACAGTTCTAGTTAAGTTGTAGGGAGCCTAACTAAGATTCACTTCTGTATGCAAGTTTGCATAAGTTTCCTAGCTTAGTGCAGTAACCGCTTAGCTCCTACAAAATCCTATCACTAGTGTCTAAGCCCTTCAGCAATACAACCACAGCGATACTAAATTCAGCTTATCTGAAACTGCTACGCTTAGTCCCATCACATGATGTTACTCAGTTATAGCTCAGTTAAACTATGGAAAACCTATTTAAGATTCACTTCAGAACATTGATTTGCAAATGTTCCTAGCTTGGAGGTTGCAGTCTTGTTATAGCAATTATATTCAGGTTAGCAAGAGCTGAGGCAGTAGTCAGCTGTTAGTAGTATAACAGCATCAGTGCAACAGTACTGGGTAGATACGCTCGTGCAGGTTGAGTGATTCCAGAAGCAGAGGGGGTGCTGTCTCTTGAATGGATGAGTCAGTAATAGGAGGAGTTAGGAGGACCTTTTAATTAAGGAAAGAGGACTGGGTGGGTGGGTTGGGCCAAAAAACAGATCTTGCTGTCCAAAAGTTCTCCGGTGCAGTGGTGTAGGGGAGGACTGCTATACTGTGATCACCTCATCCCCCTGGATTCGGCTCCCATGGTGGACATGCTCTCTGTCATTCCGATAGGGGGGAGACCATCAGCAAGAGGACTTCCCTGCTACCCCGATGTTGCTTCAGCAGGTTCCAGCGGTGACTGGCTGGTTGTGGAGTTCAGTGTGGCTTTATAAGCTGGGCTGGCTGATCTCCCTTGTAAGTTCTTTGTTTAGTGAAAGAATTCAAGTTTGGTGCCAATGAGGGACCAAGGATTCCGACTGGCACCGGCTCCAGTCTCCAGACAATTCCTGATCGGTGCTTAAAAAAAACAGATCCTGCTGTCCAAAAGTTCTCTGGTGCAGTGGTGTGGGGGAGGACCACCATGCTGCAATCACCTCAACCCCTGGATTCAGCTCCAGTGGTGGACTTTCTCACCATCATTCTGGTGGGGAGGGCTGTCAGCAAGAGAACTTCTCCGCTACCCCCCATGTTGCTTCAGCAGGCTCTGCTGGTGACTGGCTGGTTGTGGAGTTCAGCATGGCTTTTTAAGCTGGGCTAGCTGATCTCCCTTGCAAGTCCTTTGTTTAGTGAAAGAATTCAAGTTTGGCACCAATGAGGGACAAAGGATTCCAATTGGCACAGGCTTCAGTCTCCAGACAATTCCCGATCGATGTTATAAAAACAGATCCTGCGGTCCAAACGTCCTCCAATGCAGCAGTGTGGGGGAAGGCCACTATGCTGCAATCACCTCATCCCCTGGATTTGGCTCCCGTGGTGGACTTGCTCCCCATCATTCCGAAGGGGGGGGGACAGCAGCAAAAGGACTTACCCGCTACTCCCCATTTTGCTTCAGTAGGCTTTGGTGGCAACTGGGGCCATATAAAAAAAAAACATCAAAATTACCATAGTATAACACTGGAAGTTTAACAAGTCATAAATCAAGCAAATAAATTGCTTTTGGGGAGAAAGAGAAACACAGGGCCGAGAGGGCCCTGTGTTTTCACACCAACATGGAGGTATGCATCTGTGGAGTGACAGAAGTGCATGGCCCTAAGCAAATGGATGTGTTCACTCAGGTCCCTTTGGGACCTGCATGAATGATCTGCATGAATGAGGACACGATTATATAATCTCAAAAAGTAAGGAAATTCTTTGTGAAAAAACTGTGTTAATGCACCTGTTATGGTTCAGATTAAAGTGACAAAAGTAGGGAAATGTGGTGTTAGGGTTCCCAACCGTGCCCCCGCCCTGCAGGCAGCAAAAGAAAAAAAATTATGGTTTTGCCACTCCTGAGTCTTCACAAATCAGGCCTGGGGTGTTCCTTGTGGTTGTGAACCCTAATGCTCAACTCAGTATCATATAGTCTGCCCATCTCAGATTTTTTACTGCTAGAATGGGGTGTAAGGGTTCACAACCCCGAGGAACACCCCAGGCCTGATTTGTGAAGACTCAGGAGAGGTGAAATCATAATAGTTTTTCATTTTAGTGTCTGCAGGGTGGGTGTGGAGTGGGCTGGGAACTCTAACACCACATATCCCTATTTTTGTCACTTTAATCTGAACCCTAACTGGTGCATTAATGAAGTTTTCACAAAGAATATATATATATATATATATATATATATATATATATATATATAGTACATTAACATAGTATATGTGTGTGTGTGTGTGTGTGTGTGTGTGTGTGTGTGTGTGTGTGTGTGTATATATATATATATATATATATATATATATATATATATATATATATATATATATATAGTACATTAACATAGTATATGTGTGTATGTATATATATATATGTATGTATCTTTCTCTCTCTAGATATATAAAAATATAAAAATAAATATATGTGCCATGCAAAAGTAGGTTTTGCTTTCGAGAAAGCACCTTTTCCTTTCACAAATGCCCCCAGTACTGTCGTGCTTCCACCATCTTGTTTTCAGTTAGTGACAGAGAAAAAAACATTGCAATAATACAGTAGTAATATGCTCTAATACAGTAGTAGTGGACTTCAGGGGGGCGGATTTCATGGGCATGGGCAGGATTCTACGGGGGAGCTTAGACAAGATTAGGCCAGACATGGATGCTGGTAACTTGTGGGAGACCATTAAGAAAGGGGTACAGGAGGCTACTAGCTCATGTACAAGGGTAAGGCATAAGAATGGTAGAGCCAACAAGCTGTGCTGGTGGACCAGGGAGGTGCAAGTGGCGGTGAGGGATAAAAAGGCTGCCTATGCATGTTTTAAGTGCTCCAGGGGGGTAAGGGAGAGAGGTGACTATGAGTTGACAGCCAGAAGGGTTACCAGAGTGGTGAGGGGAGCCAAGGTGAGGATGGAGCAAAACCTAGCTAGAGATATCCAGAGGGGTGGAAAAGGATTCTATAGATTCATAGGGGAGAAGAGAAAAGGGAGAGCACAGATCTCCAGAATTAAGACTGGGGAGGGATGGGCTCAGGAGGCAGGGGAACAGGCAGAGGTGCTAAATGAGTACTTTGCCTTGATATTTATGGAGGGAGACAGGGGATCCATTCAGCCTGAAGGGAGGGTGGGGGAGACAGCTGAGCGGAGAGGTCAGATGGAGTCGAGCGGACCGGAAGAGGCTGGGGCACTGGGTGGGCCAGGCCTAGAAGGGGATGGGTGTTTAATGTAGGGGGTGGATTGGGAGGAAGAAATCAGAGAGGACAGGGTGAGGGAGGCCCTTCGGGCCCTAAAAACTGATAAGGCACCAGGACCAGATGGGTTGCATCTGAGGGTTCTGAAGAAACTGGCGGATGAACTAGCAGCTCTACTAGCTGCACTCTTCAACTCCTCTCTGCAATCTGGATGGGTACCTCAGTACTGGAGGGTGGCTCATGTGGTGTCTATCCACAAAGGGGGGGGGTCTAGTGAGGAGATGGGAAATTACCAGCCTGTCAACCTAACATCTGTGGTAGGCAAACTAGTGGAGAGCATCATCAGGGAGAAGCTCGGGAGGCAACTGAAAAAACTGGGGCACCTGGATGACAAACAGTATGGTTTTGTCCCAGGGAGATCGTGTCAGACCGACCTCATAGATTTTTATGACTGGGTGACGGGGATCCTGGACCGACAAAGACCAGTAGACGTCCTATATCTGGATTTCAGTAAGGCATTTGACTCGGTACCCCACATCGGGTTGTTAACAAAGCTGGGTGGGGTGGAGTGGAAGGGCAGTTGCTTAGATGGGTAGAAAATTGGCTAACGGGGTGAACACAGAGGGTAGTGGTTGGTGGGATAGTCTCCTCCCCTAGGAAGGTCTTCAGTGGGGTTCCCCAAGCTTTGGTACTGGGGCCACTCCTGTTCAATGCCTATGTCTCTGATATGGGGAAGGGGGTTAGGAGTAGGATGAGCCTCTTTGCAGATGACTCTAAACTGGGAGCACTGGCAGATGGGAATGAAGTGAAAGAGACAGTCCAGAGGGATCTGAATACTCTGGAGGGGTGGTCAAGGAGGTGGGGACTGAGGTTTAATCCAAGGAAGTGTAGGGTGCTGCATCTGGGGTCAGAAACCTAGGTCATGTATACACCCTGGGGGGGGGGCTCACTGCAAGCCACAATGAGTGAAAGGGACCTGGGGGTGGTGGTAGACACCAAAACAAATAACACTGAAAACTGTAGAAGATCTGCGGCAAAGGCAAACAGGATCCTCGGCTGCATAGACCAGGGAATTACGTCCAGGAGGAGGGAGGTGATCCTCCCTCTGTATAATCCCTTGGTCAGGCCGCATCTTGAGTACTGCATGCAGTTCTGGAGACCTCACCTCAAGAAGGACATAGCACTACTGGAGAGGGTCCAGAGGAGGGCAACCAGGATGATTCAGGGCATGGAAGAAAGGACCTATGAGGAAAGGCTGGAAGAACTTCAGTTGTACTCACTGGAGGAGAGAAGAGATGGGGGGACATGATAGGGGTCTTCAAATATGTGAAAGGGATAAACAGGGGTGGAGCCAAAGAAATGTTCAGGCTAAAGAAAGGGGGCACAACCAGGGGGCATGAGTGGAAGCTGGAGAGGGGTAATTACAGGGGAGAACGTAGAAGACATTACTTCACTGAGAGGGTGGTGGGGCCATGGAATGTACTGCCCAGGAGTCTGGTGGAGAAGGGCACAGGGGAGGGCTTCAAGAGGGGGGGACAGGTGCATGGGTAAACTGAAGCTGAAGATGACCCTCTCAGGGGCTGGGGGGGGATGGGAGAGCGAGTGCCCAATAGGGGCAGACACGAAAGATCATCAGGCCTATTCTGCTGGCTTTTAGTACGTTATTATGTTAATTCAAAAGATAAATGCCCCTTGGTAAACACCAACAGTTGTGTTTACCTAAATGGGGCCCTGGGAACCCGATCCTGCCTTTAGATTTTTTAAATTATGGTCAGAAATGTGTTCTCAGGTTTTTTCATTGGTACTTTCACAATTTGTGACAGTAAGGTGGCACACTTTTGCAAATTTTGTGAAAGTGTCGTACCATACTTTTTTGCAAATTGCGACATCCTTTCACAGACGCTTTTGCAAAATTTATGAAACTCCACAAAAAATAAAATTCCTTTGCCAATTCACTGCACCTAAATGGTTTGCACTTTTGGGCTGAAATTGTCAGAGTAGAAAGGGCTTGCCCCATAGATGTGCCTTTTGCTGTTTTGGTGGAATTTTCATTGGTTGCAAAGTTACCACACTCCAAGGTTTCAAAATTTCCCATAGGCTAACACTGTGGCAGCCACACCTTCTTTCGGCAGCTATATCTCAAAAACGGTTCGAGATACGGATTTTTGGCTAAGCACAGCTTAGTACAAGCATGTGTGGAGGTTGCCAGGTCATGATTACAACTGCGGTGGAATTTTTCCAGAGTTCCTATGGTTACTGACATATTACCACATTTGTACCATAAGGGTTACTTGCAATGGATCTAGACCTGCACTATGTCTCTATACTTATGGGTAGATGGAAGCAGAAGGCCCCCACATATGGATACCATTATGCAATAATGGGAATGCAGACCCCTCCATTATGTGGTGCTGGGATCATAGGGCCAGGACGGTCCTGTGCTCCCACAGAGAGATGAGGGTTCATTGCAATGTCTCTACACTTATGGATAGATGGGAGTGCAGGGCCCTATGGGTCTTGTGCTCTCACAAATGGATACCATTATGGATAGATGGCAGTGTCATGGCTCCCACAACTACATAAGGGTAAGATAAAACTTTCTCAAAAAGAAGGGAAATTCATTGCAAAAAAAAGCTCCATTAATGCATCAGTTATGTTTTCTATTACAACTACAAAAGTCTGAAAATTTGATGTTAGGGTTATCAATCCTACCACCCCACCCTGCCCCCCACCCAAACTCCATACCCCAACAGGAGTCGGGGTGTGCCTTGGGGTCATTGGGCCTAACTCTCACCCCATTCTCCTACACTGTACCATCTGAGCTTCTTTATACATGAAATGGGGTGAGATTTATGCCTGACGACCCCGAAGTACACCTCAATGACTGTTGGCGTGTGGAGTTTGGGTGGGGGGTTGGGGTAAAGTGGTAGGGTTGGTAACCCTAACATTGAATTTCGAGACTTTTGTAGCTGTAATAGAAACCCTAACTGATACATTTCTGTGGGATGCAATAGTGTTGTAAAACCAGAAATAAATAGTTATGGTCCACATGATCAAATGCCTTCTCTTGGTCCTAGGAGATCAAAAATGAGGGGTTACCTACAGAACTGAGGTTGACTACATCCCTAATTAAGGCCATGTTGTAAAACATTGACCTGTGTGGAATGGCACAGGTCTGCGCCTCAGAGATAACTTGTGAAGCTATAGGAATGAGACGATGCAATAAGACAGAAGCTAAAATTTTATAATCGACGTTCAACAAGCTCAGTGGTCTCCAATTTTGAATATCAGTTCTACCCCCTTTCTTAAACAGGAGATGCACCAAGGCATCAGAAAAGTGTTGGGGTATAGATGTAGAATTCAGAATGCTATTTAACACTATTGCTAAGGCAGATAAAAGAAATCTAAGAAATGTTGGTATAATTTGGCTGTAAGCCCATCTTCCCCAAGGGAAGTGCACTTTTTCTGGGAAACTATTATATGTTTGATTTTATCCACCAATATGGTAGCTATAAGGGCCCTGGGTTGATTATGTGGGACCTCTGGAATAGGAACACCTAAGAGGAACTCAGACACAAAGCCAGTGGTCAGCGCTGAGCCAAACATCTCAGCCAAATATGATTGCACTATACGTTTAATATCAGGCAGAGAGGAGTGAGTGATATTGGTAAGTGGGTCTTTCATCTGCTCAATATGGTTGGCTGACACCCTCTCTGAACAGCTCTTAAAAATGTCCAGGGAGGTCTTAGTGCCCTGAGTGCTGCACTGCGCTTCCAGTTTCAGGAAAATTGCCCTGTCATATTGCAAGGTTACCATTTCTGTTTTGAGTGTATGGACTTGCTGAGAAAAATCTAGGCCTGTGGCAAAAGAAGCAGAAATAGTGTTTAACTACTGTTGCCTTAAACGTGTATATCTAAGATATACTGATGTTGACTTGGCTTTAGCCTTTTTTATGAAAAATTTCTTCAGCTCTAACTTGGTATCTTCCCACCATTGTATGGGAGACTGATAGGCATCTAGAATTGAAGCTCTAGCTCGTAGCATATTTAAACATGCTTCCGAGATGTGGGGATCCAATAAAAGTGAACTGTTTAATTTCCAACGGGACTGTGCAGTGGTGGAGAAAGAGTCTCCTGCAGGGCAACAAGAAAGCAACAGTGGTCAGAGGTCTCACAAGGAATAACTTTGGCCTGCTGCACTTTGATGTCTCTAGATACAAAAATATAATCAATTCGGGTGGCACACGGTCCCCTGTAATAGGTTTTTGCTCCAGTTCTGTGTACTGCACAGTACCCATCAGAAAATTCAGCAGTTGTAATAATTTTATTCAAAGCAGCCATATCACTGGATATTTTTGGGGTGTTTCCATCTCTATCTGTGAGGGCTAGTCCACAGTTAAAATCACCTCCAAAATATACATAATGAGAGGTGTAGAGATAAGGCTGAATTTAATTAAAAATGTCAACCCTAGAGGCAATACTTTGAGAGGCATACAAATTGAGCAGCCTCAATTTCGACTGTTTATATATGCAATCAATAAGCATGCCTCAGCCTGGGTGACTATCCAAGACTTTAGAGATATGGAAGTCAAAACTGGAAAATAAAATCCCTAGACCATCACAACGGTTTTCCCCAAAGGTCCAAAATTAAGGCCCTGTAACCCATTTATTTGAGACTTGGGAAATTTCATATCTTGTTTTTAGCCTAGTGTCCTGAAGAAAATAAATATCCTGCCTTAAATCAGCTAAAAACACAAAGTGGTCAATTGTTTCCAAAAAGACTTCATTCTGCACACATTTAGAGTTAGGCAGTGTAATACAGTCTTTGCAAGCAAGAAGGAAAAAAATCAAGGAAGAGTGCCTCCAAATTTCACCTTTTAAGGAGCAAATCTTGGTTCCCATCTATGGGGTTTGAAGATTTATGGAAAAATCAGATGAGTACTCCATTTTTGAAGTAGATGTCCTAGAGGAGTTTGAATCTGCATCTTCCCCTTCTGTGTTTTCCCACTGCCGCTGTTTAGTTAGTGACTGGTACCTATTTTTGGTAAGAATTGATTTTTTGGGGATGAGGGTAATAGTCTTCCATTTCCCTTTTCCCCATTCAGGTGCCTCTATGAAAGGGTCCTCAGGCCTAGAGGGAGGAGGGGTCATAGTGTCCTGACATAACTCTTCAGTGCCGTGAGCAGTTCCTGAGTCTAACCCTGAACCAGTATGTGGAGAAATAGCTTGTGCAGTCGGGGAGGGAGGGGGTTCTGCCAGATGAAAGGCAAAGTAGACGCAGATGAAGGGGACTCAAGAGGTACAGATGAGGGATCAGCTGGACCAGCTGGAGTGTCTTCCCTTTGTCTTAAGGCCTGCACCTGAGAGTCAGTAATTAATGTCACGTGATCTTGTGGGGGGCAATCTAATCTATTATGGTCAGCCCAGGGACACTACTGATATGTGTGTCCTTGTTTGGCACAAAGATTACAAGTCACTGGGTTAGGGCACCCCAAACTAATATATCCATAAGCAAGGCATAGGGTGCACCGAGGCTTGTCGCATGTGTAGCTCAAGTGAGTTTTAGAGCCACACTTATGACAGGTGTGGGGTTGCCCTGGATAGAAACATAGGCCCCTGTCTCTCCCAATATAAAAACTACCAGACAGATGCAGAATGCCCTTTTCATTTTGCCTAAGCTGTAATTTAACCTTCCACCACCTTGTCCACACTAAGTCATCATCCAGAATGAGATTGGGAACATCTAAAAGATCACGCCTTTGTTTTAACCAGTACTGGATGTCTGCAATACTCACCTCTCACTTCTAAAGAGCAACAAAAAAACCTTAACTAATGGCTTTGTGAAGGGTATGAGTAGAAAGGAGGCCCAGAGAGGAGAAGTTTTCACATGCTCGTACTTAGTCCAGAATTCTTCTAAAGTGTACACATTTTTAAAACTTACATCATAAATTGCCTCCCCATTAACATGAATGAAAGCAAATAACTCAGAAGGGCTAATGCCCAGAGAATCCTTCAACATATTTTGCAACACAGTTTTCCTAGTAGGTGCAGAATTCAAGTCCCCTAGATATTTTAGCCTGACAGCATTCCTACACTGCGCAGACTCACCCATGTTCTTAAATAAGTCACTTAACTTGAACTGGTTCTGAATTGTATCAGGCTCTGATATATCAGCCGCAAGAAGAGGATCCGGAGAGTCTGAAATGTCCACCATGGGTCGTTATGCACTGCTGGGGCCCAAAGTACTTGCAGTGTTAGTAGCCAGCTGGCTATCAGCTCATAGAGAGTCCCTTTGTGACAGCCGGAAGGGCTGCAATATGCGAGACACGTTAGCGTGAGGAGAGTTAGCTGGCTCAGAAGGAGTTTGCTCATTTATTTCCACTTGTGCTGTTGCAATAATTTCAGCCATGCTAACCATGCATGGGGAAGTCCAGGGAGCTCCACTATCAGTTTGCTGCCAGCTGTCAGCTCGAAAGGCAGAATCCAGAGTCCAGGAATTTTCCTGGGAGGGAGCTTGTCATGTTGTTGCTCTGAGATATATGGGGGGTTGCTGATGTAAACTGGGTATAGCACCAGCTGTGCTGTGAACCACAGGTGGAGCTACAGGAGCTGCTGCAGAGTAGGTTGCATCTGGAATGCCATCTAGTTGCAGTGATCCTTCCTAGGACAGTTGTATCAAAAAACTTTTATGGATCATGAAAAACCGCCGCAAATGCTCTGTAGAGTGCAGCATTCTGCATGCCATGTTTAAAGCCCAAATCAGTAGCATCAAGAACAGTGTCTGAAATATCTGTAGACAGTACCTGTTGAATGATTTTCTCTACAAAATGCATCCTGCCATCCTACAAGGTTGTATGCACAGTATCAGAGGTAGAATCCATGGGAGCTGATGCTGCTTCATCTCCACCCACACGTCCACCATCTTGGGAGTCGGCCATCTTTGCAATGGTTGACAAGGGTTCCCCCTACTGAAGAGTAGGGGAGATTTCTAGTGAAACACTTAAGAAACTAGCCGGCCTGGTGGCGCAGAGGGCTGAGTCGCTGGACGTCTCACCTTGCGGCATGCCGCCGACCTGGGTTTGGGAGTGAGCCTGGGTCATTGCAGGTCAGCACAGGGGGGTAGGCAGAGCAGGATGGAGCAGCCTTAAGGCAGCTGTCCTCTCTGGGGAGGTTGGGTGGCATCCCTCACTCATGGCTACCCCCTGGTGGAGGCCAAGGGGCTGCGAAAGCGAGGATGCAGGCGTTAGGCCAATGGGGTGGGTGGAGGAGGGCTATTACTGGGGCTGTAAGGCACATGCATGCCTCCACACACATGAATCCTTCTCCTGGGGTCCTTGGGAACTGGGGAGAAAATGGAAAAAGGCAACCAGGTGGCAGGATGGTGACCAACTCTCCGCAGGCACCGCTTCTGGCCCAGGCGTAAGGTAAGCCCTGGTAATTCTGAGGGGACAGAGCTGGGGGAGTTGATCAGATGAGGGCTGCATGGAGCAAGGAGAAATATAGCAGTAATAAAAAAAAGAAACACATAAAAAACAATCACAATAAACAGCTAAACAATCATGTAAAAAAACTATACAGAAAATGGTTGTAGAAAGGGAAAAAACAAGAATGAAGTAAAGGGAGGGAAAAAAATAGAAAAATCACACGTAAAAAGTTAATTACATTTCAGGCAAAATGACTATGTAACAAAAACTCTATTTGTATTTAATAAAATAAGTGAAACCCTTCCACCAATTCAGCACCTGTTGTGAAGAATACAATAAACAATCTGATTTGTAAATAGCCCTAAGCTCGCTGTAAACTAGAACACTTAGACAATCATAAGACATCCTTTTTTGTTGCAAAACCCATTGACATCGGGCTTGCCATAAATAGAATCTAATGCAACAGAAAAAAACAATTAAAGTGTCAGGATGATATTTTACTAAACCAGACCCATATTTTCTCACTACAAGAATATCATAAGATAGAAATCGGAGCCAATCTAGATGCCATTTGTTTGCCAAAAAATCCCATAAAGCAGTAATGTAAGAGCAGTGCAGTAAAAAATGTTCCATGGTTTCCATCTGTGCCACACATTCTATATAGGGACAATGTCTTTCAATTATGCACTTATGTTTTGCATTTCCCCTTAAATTTAACCTTGCATAAACTGTAAGCCAGAGATTTTCCCATATTTTCTGTGGGATCCTTGGAAGTGTTAATTGATAAAGAATGAAATGATTATCGACTGAGGGACAATTCTTAAAACAAGGTTCTCTAGGTAATGTCTAGACATTATGTCTTTATATAATAATTTGGTATGCATAGTAATGCAGTCTTTCGTGATACCCCATTTATACAATTTCTGAGCCGCAGGTATAAAATAAGGGGGACTTTGAAGACGGGGATGTAATTTAGGTGCTATTTGTAGCCATGATTTAAGATATATGACCAGGGATTTCTGCATCCAGGCATTTGAAATAGTCTCCGTACTGTGTATCACAGTGCCAATGGAGTGTTTAAAAAATAATGTATGGAGGAACACCACAGGTTCTACCATGTTGAGACCTCCCATATTAATATCTAGATAAGTGTAGTGTCTTTTAATGGGGTTTAATTTTGTGCCCCACAACATTTGGAAGCACAAACTATAAATTCTTGTTTCCAAGTTAATAGGTAAGGGGTATAACAATGCTACATATTGTAAGAGTGGTAGAATGAATTTTTTCAGAATTGCAATCCGCTTCAGTTTGGAAAACTTCCAATGTTTCCATCTGTTTGCTTTTTGTTCTACTTTAATGATAACCCATTCCCAATTTTTTTCAGGTAAATTTTGAGAACCAAAAATAATCCCCAATATTTCCAAAGGAGTGGAGGAAATTGAAAGTCCATACTATATAGTAACATGGTGCGTGCCAGGCCCAATGAACAGACCTTTACTTTTCTCCATATTTAATTTGGCATTGGAAACCTTCTGATAGTGTACAATTTCTTTCAAAAAAGAATTAATCTGCTCTGGATGTGAAAAAACAATGCAAATGTTGTCAGCATAGGCTTGTATGTATAAAGCATGTGGGACACCAATCCCAATAAGCCCTGCCAATTTTGGGGGTGATATAATAGAATGAAGTAATGGGTCAAGGGAAAGAATGTACAACAAAGGGCTCAATGGGCACCCCTGTCGGACTCCACAATGTACTTTAAAACTATGACCAACAACCCCTTTTAATAAAGGTCTGACAGTAAAAAATGAGTATAACAACCGCAACTAATTTATAAATTGTAATGATATCTTATAAGTTTGTAATACTTAAAATAAGTAATGATGTAAGACCCTGTCAAAAGCCTTCTCCTGGTCTACTGTTACCACACAACCCGGAAACCCTGAAATATTACAATAAAGAATTACATCTCTCATGGTTCGTAAGGCTTGTTGAATATTCCTGTCCAGCAGACCACAATTTTGAACTGGGGAAATCACCAAAGAGGCATAAGCCTTTAGGCGGGCATTTAAAATATGTGCAAGAACTTTATAGTCTGTATTGAGTAAAACTATGGGTCTCCAGTTTTTTATTTGAGAGAGGTCTCCTTTTTTATAGAGGTAAAATAATAACCCTTCAGAAAAGAAAGGATGTATGGTATTGTTATGAAACCAGTAAATGTAAGTTATAAATAAACTTTCTACCAATTGCGAACAAAATTGTTTATAAAATGTGTGAGGGATACCATCTAAGCCAGGAGCAGTATGAGGTCGTAAAGCCTTAATGGCCTGTGTGATTTCTGCTTTGGTAATGGGGGATTGTAGTTTTAAGACTTCTAATGGAAAATCTGGAACTACAACTGATTAAAAAAAATCTGTTATATCAGTAGGTGAGACGTTTGAATGTGGATTTAAAGACACATAATGCTGCAGAATCAGTGCTTCTAGATCCTCTAGTAAAGTCACTTTCCGTCCATCTGGGGAAACTAAAGAATCCGGAGAAACTTTATTTTTCAAAGTTTTACAGGCCTCATAGGGGTCACCTATGGGGGAGGTTTTTGTACCATCTATCAAAAGTGACTTAATAGATTTTGCTCTAGTAGTTTCAAAAGTTTTCATGGCTTCCTTTACAGTAGAGATCTGAGAAGAAGAATCATATTTAGAAATATTTGACTGAGAAATTAATCTTTATAACTCCTGTCTTAGGGATAAATAGTTTAAAAACTCTGTATTTCCAATTCTTTTACCATGTTTGGAAAACCAATTCCTAACATCAGTTTTTGTGTCCATCCACCATTCACCCTTGTCAGGGTACAGAAATTCAACTGACACTTGCTTGAAGCAAGGTTGTCATATCCTTAATGACCATAGTGTCTTTTAAAACAGAGACATTAAGTTTCCATCTACCATGCAAAGTGGATCCAGTGACAAATTGATGTAATGAGAAAAGTAGCAATAAATTATCTGAGAATGCAACAGGTATAATGGATAGAGACACTCTAGGAATATTTGAAGAAATAAAAATGTAGTCTATTATAGAGGTGTAATTATTATGCTTATATGTGAAATTAGGACCCTTTGTATACAGTAAATGACAGTTAAGCAAATCGGCAGTAGAAACTATCTGTGCCAATGCATTAGAATCACAGTATATATTTTTCCCTTCTTTTTTCCTTTTGTTCCCTGTGATCAAACTACAATTAAAATCCTCACATAAATTTATTTTATAATGGGTAACCAAAAAGGGCTGAATTGTTTTTAAAAGGCTCACTTTTTTCACCTTTATTTGTGAAGTATAAACAGAAATGAATTTACAGTCCATATCATTCCATAGACCATCCAAAATCAAGGCCCTCCCAGGTACTAAATCAATAATTTGCATAAAGTGAAATTAAAAGAATGAAAAAGTATCCCAACCCCATCAGCAGAATCAGGGCCAAAGGACCAATACGAGGGTTCCCAGATCCATTCCCGTTGAAACCGTTGAACCTGATCTTCTGTATACATCCAGGTTTCCTGGATTAAGCAAACATCAGTGGTCATATCATGGAAAAATTGAAACAGCACCTCTTTTATCATAATTCAGCAGACTATGCACATTTAGGGAACAAACCAGACCACTAACCATTCAACAAATTCCAGATGAACAATCAACTAAGTTTTTTTCCTTTGTTTCTTCTTTTTCCCTTTATAATCCCCATCCGTAACCATCTGGGAACCTTGGTTATTAACTGATTTCTGCGAGTCAGAATCTCCCACCTCCATTTTGGAGTCCCTCTAAGAGGTAAACAAAGCTTTATACGAGTTTTTAGTTTCCACTGGGTGGGAGGGTCAGAGGAAATGGAGTTTGAAAACCTGGAAGATCTCCTATGGGGCAAAGGGTCAGGAATAGGTAAGTCAGAGCTTTCCATTGGGGAAGTAGTTATGGCTTCATAACAAACTGGAGTGAGCATGTCTGGGGTAGTGATCTGCCGTACATGGGCCTGTGGAGTACCATCCTGTGATGTTAGATCATCAGAAATTACAATAGAAACTGCAGGAAGAGTTTCAGTGACTGAGGGTGGAAAGAATCAAAGGGGAGGAGAGTTCTTGGGGGTGGGGGCCTGAGGAGCACAATCAGGAGAACAGGATTTTGGTGCCACAGGTGTAGCCAAATCTTGTGCCTGCTGGATAAGCAATTCTGGGCTTATGCAATTTGTTTTGTTTCCTGCTGTCCAAGGGCAGTCACTAAAGATATGCCCATATTCCTTACAGAAGTCACAGTGAGTATGATTAGCACATTGCATGGTGCTGTGACCTATCTCTCCACAACTGTTACACCTAGGTTTATCACAGGTACTAGAGAGATGAGTATGGGATCCGCACTTGTAGCAGGCCTGAGACTGACCAGCATAGAAACAGACCCCATGGTCCCTACCCAAAAGGAGAGAATTAGAAATAGGTTCCATGCCAGTATCCCCTTGATGGAGTTTTACTTTGTATTTCCATCCCCTGGTCCAGAATAGCTCACTGTCAAGAATAGCCTCTGCTGCACTTAGTACCTGACATTTCTGTGATATCCAATATGTGATGTCATCAATCTGAACCCCTTCATTACAAAACATAACTGTTAGGTATTTTATCAATGATTTTGTCAGGGGTATAATGACAAAAGGAGTCCATGCTGGAGACGTCTTAACCTTCCCATACCTTTCCCAGAACAGATCTAGTGCATAAGAGGTTCAAAAACTCACATCATAATTACAGTATCTTCTCCAGAGATATTAATAAATACATAGACCTCTCTTGGTGAAAAATGTAAAGAATCTTTTAGTAACTCTTTCCCCATGTAATATCTATCTGGTCTATCTTCTAACCCTCCCTTATATCTGATGTGAACTGCATTCCTGCGTGGAGCTGCTTCTTGTTTAGATTCAGAAAAAAGATCAGATAATAAGGGTTTAGAGTCTCATGAAGTTCCTGAAACCAAGGGAGGAGGATTCACTGTATCTGTATTTTTTCCAGGTTTTAAGGGTGGAAAGGAGTCAGTAGTGTCGATGTTTGAGGAAACAATTTTAAGAGAAGGAACAGGAGGCAAAGTAATGGTCTGATGGTCAGTTTTTAAAGGACTGTCCAGTAAAGGGCTGGAAGGGATCCTGGGCTTCCATTCTGCTGAAGCTTGAGAGAGTGAAATGTCACAGGAGGGGTCAGGAAACCAAATCCCCTCTGTCAATCGTGCCCATCCTGCACCTGAGAGTGCTTTTTGAGGAGTCCATGTATTGGTGGGCTGAGTACCTGATGGATCAACATTAATGGAAGTGGAGACAGTAGGTTTATTTGAAGGGGTAGAATCAGGGTGAAACATTTTCATGTTCTTATTATCTGTCTCCTTTCCCTCTTGTTCTGTCCCTTCCTGTAATATCTTCTGCTGTGCTGCCCCATTTGATGATTTATGTCCAAATATAAAATTTGTAGTGCCCTCCTGAAAGTTGGGCCGAGTTTGGTAAACAATAGTGGACTCAGTTTCCACAGGTTTCGGGTATTTAAAAAGAAAACTTGCCATTTTGGAAAGAGTAATCACAGGGGAAGGCAGTGCAGGAGTTGTATCCTGCAAGTCATCGCAGCGTGAGTGCTGCTCACTTTGTAAAGCAGAAACAGAGTCAACATCAAGAGACTTTCTACGGGGTTCAGACTCTAGGCATGCACTATGAGTAGTGCTACTACTGCCAGTCTGACCTGAAGTCTTAGTAGAATTTCCAGGTTTAGCTACGAGAGTCTGTGCTGTTGAAAAGGACTGTGCTGTGCTAACGAGGCTGAGCTGAAGTTTGAATGCAGTGAAACTTCATGATTTTCAAGAGGAAGACTTTCATTTGTAGGCAAAATAAAGTGTTTGTAGAACAACTAGGCTCTAGGCACACACCAGAAGGGGTGTTTTTGCTGCCAGTCTTATTTATCGCTAAAACAATGAAAACAGTCTCGGACTCACCTGGTCCTGCTGGGGTGTTGTCAGGAGTAACTGCGTCATCAGGGTGTTTGACAGGCCCAGGGTTCAGGATGACAGAAGCCTTTTCAGACTGTAAAATGACTAATTGCTCTGTCAAACGTTTCTTTTCCAACATAGGGCGTTCTTCTTCGAACTGGACCAGTTCCAAAATTTCTTGCTGCATCACATTCAAGTTTTCAGTTAATTCTTGCTCTTTAGCCACTGCTGGTTCCTTACTCAAATCTTCTGTTTTCAGTATTTCTGTAGCACTCTTTCCAGTTTCCAACATCATTTTTTGATTCTCTGCAGTAGCTTCCATGTCCATAAGTTCTTCCTCCACACCGACCAGCTCCCTGTCTGCCTTCTCTACGTGTAAAGAGAATGTAGGCCTTGAAATCAGGCCTCCTCCTTGCAGCATAGCCTGCTCTCCTGCCCCATGATCACTTCTTCCTCCTCCTGTGTCCAGCTGTGAACTGGGTCCCTCCATCCCACCTGCAGGAAGTGACAGCACCCCTGCAGGCAGAGTAGGGGAATTTCCCCAGTGTCCTGACCAAATTTCAGCTCTACAATGCTGGTTCAACAACTCTTTTCTTGACCAGCATCTCAGTGACAAGGATTATATGAGGCTGTAAGTTGCAGTTGACATAATTCTCGTTATCTCCTGGTCCACTTTTTCCTTCGGGAGGCTTTGCTAAGACCCCATGTAGGGGTCTCTGCCCCACCCGTCTTTAGGATTATCAACTCCAGTCAGAGTTGATTCAGGGTGGGGTGCTGGACCAGGAGACAGACAGTGTGCTTCAGTGTCAGGTGCACCAACACAGTGACCTGTCGGCAACCTGTCGATTTTGTCGACAGGTTGGTAGGTCACTGTGTTGGTGTCACTGTCGGGGGCATACCCCAAATTTCCCCCATTCACTAAAAATACCAATCTGGTTCAGGGTGAGAGCAATATGAGTGGAATAACTTCATTTATTTCCACTGCAGTGAAATAACTTATGATGACGTCACTGGAGTTAAAATGACTTGCAAATATACCTACTCTGCTGATGTCACCACTCACTCACTCAAGCTAGCATTCTAAATGAAAGTGCTTCAAAAATCAGTTTCTGTGTCTCACTGAAGCCTGCAAATTACTCAGTTAGCATTGCAAAACACACTTACCTGTGTCCCAAAGTTTCCAACACTCCTAGCCCATTTCTGTGCTAATCTCAGCTTCACAACAACCCAAATTCAAATGAAACTCATTTACAAAGCAGTTTCTTTCTCACTGCAAGCTGCAACTAACACAAATAGCATAGCGAAACACACGTACCTGTGTCCCAAAGTTTCCAGCACTCCTAGCCCATTTCTGTGCTAATCTCAGCTTCAAAACAACCTGAATTCAAATGAAACTCATTTACAAAGCAGTTTCTCTTTCTCGTTGCAAGCTGCAACTAACACAAATAGCATAGCAAAACACAATCACCTGTGTCCCACAGTGCTTCTAACAATCCCAGCCCATTCAGAAACATTCCCACACTCTCAGGCCACAGACAAACAGTGCTTTCAGTATAGCCTAGAAGTTAGAGTAATGAGAGCTAAACAAACTTGGTACAGCCACCAGACCAGACCTGGGTTTGATTTTCACAACCTCCACTTGCATACTGTGTGACTCTGAACAAGTTACTTAACTGCCCAGTACTCCTAAAAACTCACCTGCTTACCATAGATTAGTTACCAAAGACTAAAACAAAAACCAAAAAGCACATAGAAACAGGAAAAAAAATATGACACTTCATAAGCTCTTACCCCATTGTATAAATAGCACACATGATGTGCAGATCATGGAATATGGGAAATATTCTCCCTCCTGCAGAGTGAGCTGCGCATTCTCACTCATGCCTTCGGCACTCATGAGAATACAGAGCTCACTCTGCAGGAGTGAGAATGTTTCCCATATCTCACTCCTGCCCATCATGTATCCCCTATATATATATATTTATGCAGTAGGTGTGGACATATATGCAGTGTGATAACTCCATTTATCTGAGTAACTGTGTGTATAAATTTTATTTATACACACAGTTCCTATTGACAAACTGTTAATCCACACACTTTGTATGTCTCCTGCCCCACCCCACCCCCGGCTGCCAGTACTACCTCCAGTCACTTTCACTTTCCCCATCTTACATACAATATCCCAAAGGACAGCGGGCTGATGTTTTGCACCAGTTTCTTGCCATTCCTTTCCTCACTCACCCATTCACTACCTTGCTGTCTGCTCCCTCAATCAGTGCCACAGTCTCCTTTAAAATGCTGTTTCTCCTGCGTGTTATCATTTTTAATTTAAAAAACAAAGCCTGCTGAACTGCACATAAGGTCAGTTACAGGCAATAGTGGACGGCAGTTATTAGCTGACATTGCACTTCCAATTTCCTTACAATGCCTCCAAAAAAGAGACCTCTACCTTTCTGCAGTGCAAGTTAACTTTCCTAAGCTCCAAGGATCAAATTATTTAAAAAGAGCTGCTGTATCTCTTGCAGAACCATCCTTTCCTACTGCAGTCCACGCCATCCTCTTGTGCTTGTAGCCCCACTCACTCTGGTCATGCTCCTTATATACTGCTTCACCTTGCAGAGTGAAGAGTGAATAAATCACAACCGTATTTTTAAAATCATAGGGAAAAAAACAGTTCATAACGTAGCTCAGCAGTACCGCGTCTTCTCCCTGGTTCAGCCACAGACTCGCTTTGACCTGCCATCATTTTCTCCTACCTTTTTTGGAAACAGTGAAACTCCACTCATCAATGGGGACATCGGCACCTTGACTACATGTCCCCATACTGCATTCATTGCAATGCCCTTAACAATCAGCAGAAAAAAAGGTGCAGTGTCACTGTTGTTCAAAATAAACCCATAAACTCAGCTACATTTTAAAACAATAAAACTAAATGTACAGGAAAATTACATATTGCACATGCCCTTCCCTATTGCATAAATAAAATATGCAGGGGACCTTGTGTGATACATGATTTATCTATACTCGTGCTGTTTGACCTTGGCCACCTCACTTGTGGCTTACGCCACTCGTGAGGTTACCCGATGTGAAACACCACTTGTATAGATAAATCATGTATCACACAGACCCTCCCTGCATATCCCATATGAAATACAAAATCACATATACCCCCATAATGCAAAGCATCATAGGCTGTATATGCAAATCACCACAAAATATTATGCTATGCTCATATATATGCTATATATATACATATGTGTGTGTGTGTGTGTGTGTGTGTGTGTGTGTGTGTGTGTGTGTGTAATATATACAGTATATGCATATATCTGGGATATACAATGGGTGACTCTGAATATGTAATTTATCCTCACATGTGAGGGACAGGACAATAAGTATGTGCAAGTTATATAAATCCTGCACCCACACAAGTGATGAAAAATGGCTTATTATGAGTGAAGCCATTGCGTGTCCTCATGATACAATGATTTTAAAATGTGCTCACTTCTAATAAATAGACAACTGGCTATTTTGTTTAGTGTGTTTTGATGTGTTAGAAATTACTTTTTATTTTTATAAGAAAATATTTGTTTTTGCAATGAAATAAGTAGGGTTTCACCTCCACTTTTCACACTGCTGGTAAAAAGAATGCAATAGAATTCTGCTATTGTGATGTCAGAAAATGCAAACTACTTAGGAGCCCAATGTATTTCAATGAGAATATACAGATTTTTATATTTTTCCAAAGAGATAGTTCTTTCAACAATAATGTTTGCATTTTATTTCCTGTTGATATTGTGGTCCATCTGTATGATTTTACACTTTTTGAAGCAGTAATTGGCTTCTGTTTTCTTCTTCTGAATTAAATCTGGTTAGGAAGAAAACTACACTTGCTAAATCATAACAAAAATCACAAGTTTTGAAAAAAATCACATTATTCTAATAAAATAGTTTAGTGGAGGAAAGCTTTATTTTTCTATAAAAATCTGAAAACAGTTTTGCACTTTCGTATTGAAATACACTGCCAGCCTTTACAGTAAAGAGTTTATGACATCATAGTAGAAGGATTCTGCTGGATTCTTTTTAGTGCTGTGGACGGAGCCTACAGCACTATAGGGGGTGTAGCTCTAAAATAGCTGATCTTGGAACTCCCTTTTTGGACATTTGGATGCATTCCTCCACAGCTGCAAAATAGTGCACTCCCCTCTGATTTTTCCTATTTGCTGCTCTATGTTAAAGGCATCTGAAAGGAGGGAGTACGCTACTGTGTTGTACCTCAGAACTTCTCAGGATATTACCAAAAAAAAAACTTTTTAAACACCTGTTTCTATCATTTGTGCAGCTCAGTGTAATAGATTTATTCTATTTCTTACATCAACATAGGGTTAACTCATTATATGTTGTCTAGAATTTACACTCACACACTCACACTCACACACTCACACACTCACACACTCACACACTCACACACTCACACACTCACACACTCACACACACACTCACACACTCACACACTCACACACTCACACACTCACACACTCACACACTCACACACTCACACACTCACACACTCACACACTCCACACCTCACACTCACACACTCACACTCACACACTCACACACTCACACACCTGCCACACTCACACACTCACACACTCACACACTCACACACTCACACACTCACACACTCACACACTCACACACTCACACACTCACACACTCACACACTCACACACTCACACACTCTAAGTAAATTCAAAGAGGACTGAATTAGCAGAATGCCAGTTTTTGATGACAGTGCTCCCAGATCTACAGGGATTCCTATATTTTACAGGACTTATGGGTTGAAAACTAGATAGGGAAGGAGAACTGTATTTATTTATTTATTTATTTATAAGGGGAAACGTTGCCCAAGATTTAAAGCCCAGATGCAGTAGGTTTAAAACAAATACTTATTCACATTACATAAAATGTTGCGAGCTGAGTATGAGTATACTGGTGCTTTCCTCAAAAGCCATCGATTACTTTCACAGCAAGGGCAATGTCTGTTTTACAAAGATAGCAGATAAAGAGCCTGTCAAGAAAGAGAGGTCTCTGGATTTATTTGGACACCTGCCAAATAAAGTTTAACTGTTCACAGTTCAGGGAAAGAAAGCACCTCTTGTTCTCTTGATTTTAAGCATGTATATAATTATCTGATTCCTTGTGTTCCCATATGGAGTTATAAAAAAGTCAAAACAACTGAGAAAGAAGTTTGTAGGGGACAGCAGTTGAGTTTTGCTTGTGTTTTGGGTCACCAAGTCCATCCAGTGGAACATAAATGTATTGTTTGTGGTTAGAATGAGCAATCTATACAGTAAGAAGGTCTGAACAGTAATATTTTTATTTACTAGTGATGTAATCTTGCATTATTTCTATAAAAGATCCTGATCAAACAACTGGAAACAGAAGACTGTTTTTTTCTCATTTTATGATATGATGTATTGAGTGTGTATTTATTTGCAGGGTCTAGGCCTTGAAGAGAATAATAACATTTATGTAACTCATGCAAGATTCCATCAGGTGTTCAGAAAAAGGTCTGAGAGAATTTGTGTAAAAACTAACAAATGAAAGATGCAAAAAATAGCATGTGTGTATGTGTACAGTATATATGTGTGTGTGTGTATATATATATACAAAGTATATATATAGACACTTCTGTTGGCACCCTTTGCAGACTGTGTGAGAGGCCTTTTAGCACCATGCATTTCTGCTTAAAGTTGGACCAGCATAATATTCTGTAGTGATTTGCATATACAGCCCATGATGCTTTGCATAATGGGGGTATGAGTGATTTTGTGTGTGTATATATATATATATATATTACACACACATATACACACATATACATATACATACACACACACCTCTCTAATTTATTTGCAATAAATTTGTTTACAGGCATTACTATTATCTTTTGAAAGACTGGCTGACTTGTGATTACTAATTTTGAATATAGTTCATGAAATAATGAGTGCGATGTTTTATTTCATATATTCATAGCATATCATATTTCATCTCAAAGTCAGTGGCTCAGCAGGTTGCACACTGGTCTCTGAGACTGAAAGATCAGAAGGCTGTGGGTTATATTCCCACACCAGGCATGTGGGTTAAAGAGCTAGTGCACTGTCTAAAACTAATATTAGATTTTAAAAGCAGTCAACCACTACCTTTTATATCTGAGGTACTTTTTCTTTTCCCTTTGTTTAGTTAGCAGATTGTTTACCTGATGTTAATATGTGTGATGTGTGGAACAGCACTCTGTGTGGCAGCTGACATAGATAGCTATACTGCCCCCACTACATCATCTGCATTGTGACATCACTGCTGCTTAGGAACAGCAATTCAGTGACTCTCAGGTCCTTCACTTGTGATTTCACTGCCAGTGAAATCACAATGTTGATGATGACATGGGGGGCAGTAGAGCTAGATATGTTAGCTGCTATGCTAAGAGCTGTTCCAAACATCCACCACAACATTATCACATAGAAGACTCTCTGATGGGCAAAAGGAAAATGAAAGGTACTTCAGAAATAAAATGTTATAACTGACTACTTCTTAAAATTTATATTATATTCCTGTCTGCCTGGTTTGGCTCCACTAGCTCTTTAAATCCCAATACTGACACTGTAGTGCAGTATGGGGGGGGGGTGCACTCCTGAGGTGCCATCTTTTCTGTCTGCCTGTTCAGATGGGTGTTAAAGATTCTATGGCACTTCTCAAAAAGAGTACAGGAAATTTTTATTGCAACAACAAAACAGAGAAAAACAACCATAATAAATGTGTTTTACAATAAACTAAGTAAGAAAAAACAAAAAGGAGCATAACAATAACAAGATGGTACAGAAATAGCAAAGAAAGCATAACAAAAACAGGAACATGATGAAAACAACAATTCATCCAATTTTATCCTTCAAAAGAGGAACTGCCTTCCATCTAGCAACCCATCCATCATGTATCAAGTGTGTTCTCTCGTACATACAGTGAGTAAGTAGTGTGTAGTGTCAGTGGCTCAGTAGGTAGCACACTCGCCTCTGAGGCCGGGAGATCAGAGGGCTGTGGGTTCAGTTCCCACATCTGGCACTTGGGTTAATATCCCAGTACTGACACTGTAGTGCAGTATGAGAGGGGTGCTGCACTTCTGAGGTGCCGTCTTTTGGATGAGACGTTAAACCGAGGTCCCATCTGCCTGGATTGGTGGTAGTTCAGGTGGATGTTAAAGATCCCATGGCACTTCTCGAAAAGAGTAGGGAAATTTCCCCAGTGTCCTGGCCAAATTTCCCTCATTCACTAAAAATACCACCAACAGCTTAATCTGGTTCAAGGTCAGTTGGCATTCATCTGTATCCCCCTCCCCCGGGTCGTGCCTGAAAATAGGCAGGATTTGTCTAGTGCACTTACCCGGTCAACAACAACAAAAAAAAAAAAGGTAAATCAGATTCCAATCTTTCAATAACACAGTGTGGAGCAAGATTCACTTGCTGCAGAACAAATTTACACCGAGTTTGCCATAGATGGAATTTGAAAAAAGCAAAAATAAGTCTAACAATCCCAGTATGAAGAATATGAGAAGACAAAAAGAAACCACCCACTACCTCCACATATGTAACAGGCTTCCATCTAGGGTCCTTCCATGACACAGCCGGGGCACTCCACACATCTTGAACATAAGGTCAGTGTATCAAAAAATGTGACATAGATTCCTCCTGAGCCACACAAGGACTTATGCTTTGCATTCCCCTTCACATTAAGGTGACCATGACTATAAAGCCATAAAACATCCCATATCCTAGGGGGGATGTTAGTATCACGTAACCCAGCAAGAATATTCCCATGATAGAGATCAGGTATGTCTTTAAAATCAGGAGTAATAAAGTGAGCCTTAGATTGGATAGTAGCATAAATAAACTTGTTAGAACAGACAAAACATCATCCAGCCACAGTTTCCATGTCTTCAATTTGGCAACAACAGGTTGAATATGAACAGGGAAGGAACGAGCGGTTAAGGCTCTGCCCCCCTGTGGATTCCAGATGTTGAATAAATCTATGAAGCCAGAAGTCAGCAAACACTATCCAAACAGCAGGATGTGGTTTAGTTAGATCAACCAAATTCCTATGCAAAAACATACAAAAATATAATGCAACAGGGTTCACAAAGTTCAACCCACCAAGTGCTAAGGGCAAGTAGAGAACATCCCGTTTAATGGGGTTTAGTCGACTACCCCAAATAATTTGAAAAAAAAGACTCAAAAGTTGAGTTTCCAAATGTTGAGGTACAGGGTAAACCAGGCTAAGATATAAAAATATGCGGAGTACAAATGTTTTAGTCCGGAGAACTTTCTTTTCCTTGGACTGGTGCCACATCTTTCAAACAGCCACCTTTGCTTTAGCAACTTCAAGCTTCATAGACTAATTCAGGGATGCATTATCTCCTCTCCCAAAAAACACACACAAAATTTTAATAGGCTCGCTAGAAACAGCTATATCCAGCGTTGAATTAAGTGTAGGTGAACAATCACAAATAGGGTAAATAGAACTTTTAGATTTACTGATAGAGGCCCCAGCTACAGCCAAATAAGCAGCAATATGTTGCAAAACTCTAGCACCGGAGGCAACATCTGAAACAAAAACACAAAAGTCATCTGCATATGCAGCAGTTTTAACTGGAAGCAAGCCTGAAGCAGGAGTAAGGCCATGGATAAATTCATCCTGAGCAATCAACCTCATAAGAGGATCTAAGCAAAAAACATACAGGAGAGGGCTTATTGGGTACTCCTGCCTGACACCTTTATTAATTGGTATGTACGTACCCAGAAACCCATTTACCAGGGGAACAGCCGAAGCATGCTGATACAATAAGGAAAGCCACCAGCAAAATTCATCAGAAAGGCCATAAGAGTGAAGGACATGTATAATAAAATGATGTGGAACCCTATCAAAAGCCTTCTCCTGATCGGAGGTCATAATATACCCAGTAATGGAGTTCTCCCTACCCTGTTCTACAAGTTCCCTGAGTAGGAGAAGATTGAATTCTATAGAACGGCCTAGAATAGCACAGGTTTGAGTAAGGGAGATCAAATATGGGGCCACTTGCAACAATCTAGCATTTAGAATTTTCATTAATATTTTCAGATCAGTGTTTAATAAACTTAGTGATCTCCAATTATTGAGGTCACTGTGGTCACCCTTCTAAAAAGTCAAAATCTGAATAGCAATACATAAATGAAAATCAACAACCTGATTCTGTAGAATCCAATTAAAGACAACAGGAAGCACATCCTTAAGCACATTACTAAAGGCTTTATAAAATTCAGAAGGCAACTCATCTGATCCAGGAGCAGTGTCATTGTTTAAACGTGATATCGCATGTAAAACCTCATCCTCGTGTATGGGGGCAGTAAGGAAAGGGAGAATATCCTGAGGACAATCAGGGAGTGCAAGAGAGGACAAGAAGTCCTCTATGGGACCATCTTCAATAAGGGAGGTGGCATACATGTCCCTAAAGTATGTAGAGACTTCAAACAGAATCTCAGGTGCAGAAGTAAGCAAGATACCATCATGAGACTTCACCTGTGCCAGAGACCTGTCAGAAGTCCACTTAGCACAAAAATCAAAAGCATCACTGAACCCTCTTACCTTGTGAACAAACCCTATGTTCATGCAAGAGAGAGGTTGCGCTAGAATATTGTAAACACTCCATCTCATGTTTGACAGCCTGAACCTGAGAGGTCAAATTAACATGCTGAGTATTAATGGCAGAGTATAATTTCTCAAGTTGATTGCACAATGCGAGGTACTTTTTATACTGAGATGCCGTAAGAGTTCTAGAAAACTGTTTAACCAATTTCTGAATCTCAGTCTTAGTGACAACCCACCAAGTGCTTAAGTCATCCATTGAGCCAGCCAAAGTCATACAGGCCCAAACAAGATCCTGGATGGATCGAACCAGGAAATCATTATCAAGGAGAGTAATTAAACTTCCAGTACCCAGGACCATGAGGCAGATACATTCCCCAATGCAAAGAAGCAGACAAAATCACATGATCGGAAATCTCAAAAGGAATGGTTTTAGCTTGCAACACATGCGCATCGGAATCAACAAAAAGAAAATCAATCCGGGTAGACAACCCACCTTTGTAGAAGATGTATTGCCCCCCCTTGCATGAACAGTCCAATAAACATCCTGTAAATAGCCAGAAATAATAGTTTTAAGGCAGTTAGTGTCACAAAAATCCTTATCAGTAGTCCCTCCCCTGTTTTGCTTAGCCACCACACAATTAAAATCCCCTCCCCAAATTAAATGCCTGGTAGTAAGGAGATAGGACTTAATAACATTAAACAAGTCCACCCTGTCCTTTTTCCCCAGACAGGAGCATAAATAGATATCAACCGCCATGCAGAGTTATCAAAAAAAAAATCTAACAGTAACAGTAGCCATCCCAGAAAAAATTTATACCAACTTAGTAACTTTAAACTTATCACCCTTAAACAAAACCCCAACACCATCACAAGGATTCACCGCAAAAGAAAAAAAAGGACCCCATCTCCATAATTTTTGTGCCACAGACACTAAAGATTGAGAATTCAATTGAGTATCCTGTAGAAGACAGATGTCAAAAACAAAGGTATTGTAAAGCATGAAAAGTCACTAACCGACGCCGAGCAATTTTTAATACTATTAGTATTCAAAGTGGCTATACTCAGTGTATAGGTGGGAGACATTTAGGGAAAGAGCAAGAGAAAAAGGCCAGGTCAGGGAACTTTACCCAGTCTAGTGCTCCGTCGAGGCCTAACTCCAGGCCGCACAGGCCGAGACTGACTCCTAGGATCAGGCAAGGTATCCCCCTCTGAATCAGAGGAAAGTAGGGTCAGGGAGGACATTTCCGAGTTTCCACCCCGATCTGGGGAGTGGGATTTCTTGGAAAGGACCTCAGACTTATTACTGAGAGGGATACCAACAGCAGGAGAGGAGGCTTTAGCAATTTTTGATCTGGTTCTGGTCTGCTTAATAGCTCGACGCTTAGGTGTGATACCCTGATCAGGGGGTGGCATAACCGCCGTAGGCTCTGAAACATCCAAAGACTGTTCAGAAGGCAGACCGTCAACCATGTCAGAAGGAGCAGGAAGACTAGAGTCATGTTCCATTGGCAACCCTTCCAGAACCAGAACTTCAGAAACAGGGGAAGGGGGATCCACAATGGGCAAGTCTTTCAAAGGGACCACAAGTGGCATAGTGTCAGGAGTCGTGGGAGGATTCAGGACAGGAACACTATCAGGGCCAGATTTATGGGCAGCAATATCTCTTTTTTGGGCCTCAGTAAGAATAGTATCCTGATCAGAGCGATCAGACCTGTTATGAGTAGCCCAAGGACAGGACCGAAATCCATGTCCGGTATCGTCACAAAGATTACATTTAAGTTCATTCTTGCAATCAGCACTGGAGTGACCATAGGAAAGACAAAGATTACAATGCATTTCAACACAAGCAAAACTTGAGATGCACATATGACCCACATTTAAAGCAGGTTCTAGGTTGGCCCACATAAAAACAATGACCCCTCTCCCTCCCCAAAAACAAACTATTAGGGAGATGGATAGAACCAATATTATTGTGCCTAAGTCGAACCCAGTATTTCCAACCCCCAGTCCAAAGATGTTCAGCATCAAAAATTGGTTGTGGGGACCCCAACATTTCACATCTTTGCTGCAACCAATGTGATATGTCATGCACTGCAACAGTTTCATTAGGAAAAAAAATTGCAACTATTTTAATGGCAGTTCTGGTCAATGGGATAGCCTGAAAAGGAAGCCAGTGGGCAGAACAGAGCACAAGCTCATATCTGGCCCAAAATCTGTCCAAGCCCTGAGGGGTTTTAAAGCTAATATCATAAAGGATGTCACCTGAAACATGCATAAGAGCAAAAATTTCATTGGTGAAAAACCCGAGATTCTTTAATTAAGGACTTCCCCACATAAATCCGGGCTGGAACTGTAGGCAAACCCCCAAATATTACAGCTTAACAGCATTTCCCCTCTGCATAGGAGGTGGTTGCCCAGAAAATGTGTCCCTGTGACGAAACTCTTCCCAAGTCTGTTTAGCCTGTTCATGGGTATCGTGTTGGGGGCCCTGTGAAGCAGAAAGACCATCCATTAAATCACCCCATAATTGTTTATTAACCTTGGAGCTAGTGCCTTTATCACCCGAGGAAGAGCTTGACAATACCTGGACTTTAGGGAGACCAGTAGGGAGAGATTCAGGCATTTGCACATCAGCAGCATGCAGGTCAACATCAAAGTCAGAAGTAAAGGAGGGAGGCAAGGAAGAAACCCCCTGCAGCAGCAGAATCCCCAGATACAACCATTGACTGACAAACCCCAGGGATAGGGCTATGCTGTGGGTCAGGAATCCAATGTCCCTCCAACCCAGGCTTCCAGCCTGCACTGCACAGTGAATGCTCCAAGGAGTGAGGGACACCACCCAAGGCACTCAAAAATTCAGCCGTAGGTTCCTCAGTCCCTCGTGAAACACCTGAGGCTCCAGCAGAAAAAACAACCAATTTTGGCATAGAAGGAGAAGCAGTACTTACAGCAACCAGGGGAGGAACATCACTTTGTGGTCGAGGAGCAGGAGAGAGTTCATAAACAACAGGGCAAGAAACAGAGGCCTCTGAGACATTCGCGTGGCTCATGTTTGATGCCAATGCAGCATCACAGGGTTTGACAGCCAGCAATACTGAATGCGAATCACTTGGTAGTGACAGTTTCAAAGGGGGGGAGAGCAGTGCAGTCACTCTGGCCAGACTGAAACTGGGGTGCTAAAGTCACCAACAGACTAACAGAAGAAGCAGAAGGAGACTGTTCGGTTGCTGCAATAACTGCAAATACATGATCCCTATGTGTAACAAGCAAACGTTTAAGCCAGAGATCATCAGCCGTTAACAAACTTGCAGGCACATTACCGACACTGTCTTCCAGTCCAGAAACCAAAACTTCAGGCATAACAGGAGAGAGGATCTCCTCAGATGGACCTGCAGGAGCGGAGATCTCATCTCCTGAAGGTACACCAGCACACTGAACGTCCATCAGAGTCGCAGCCATGAGTCAGCAGCGCCCCTACCACAAGAGTAGGGAAAAGTTTTATTAAAGAACAAATCAGTACAGTTCCAAAAGAACAATGCAGAAAATCACAAATGAAGCAAAATAAGAATCAGGACAAAAAGAAACTAAGAAAAACAAATGTCAGTACAACAGGTCTAAGGTAAACAAAAAAGGAAAAAAAAAAAGAATACACCAATACCCACATAATTCAAGTAACAGCCACATCTGTATTAGTGATCCAGGGCAAATGCTTCCACAATCCAGAAAGGCCCAGGGCAGAAAGATGCGAGTTGTCCAAACAATATACTACATGGGCATCAGCAACTATCTTGTTGCATAATTCAACATAAGTGCAATGGTGTTGTTGCAAAGTTAATAAACAATGGGACATCCAAATATTCCATTTTAATTAAAAATAAAACATTCAAAGTTTCCAAATCCCATTTCCCCCAAGCAGAGGACACATGGCCATATAAAAGATTTGCATATGAAATCCTAGAAAAAAGCGATTCCCCCCATTGGTCAGCTAAATATGCCCTGAAATCTTTAATAAAGAAGCACTGAAAAAATAAATGGTCAGTCATTTCAAGGGAGGCAGTACATTGTGGTCTACTGCAGAACCTGTCAGAAAGCTGTTTATGTTTGTGATTACTCTTGACGTTAATCTTCTCATGACAAGAGAGCCAATGGAAGTCCCACATATATGCAGGGATCCTAGGATTCACCAACAGGAGTTTCAGGGAAGTCCTATACAAGGCATCACATTTAGGGAAGGGGTCAGGGGAAGGACAGACAGAAGCCAATAAATTTCTATAAAACATCTTATGTGAAGAAACTGTCAAGAGCTGATGAGGAGTAATTTTCCATTGTTTTAAACGGAGGAATGTGTCTTTTAGGTATTGAAGGACTCCCGAACCCCAGAGAACCGTAATAGAGTTCTGTTCCCAAGAATGGAATCATGAACTGCAATTACCATAGAGCCAGCA
Organism: Neoceratodus forsteri; assembly: GCA_016271365.2. Taxonomy (NCBI): domain Eukaryota; kingdom Metazoa; phylum Chordata; order Ceratodontiformes; family Ceratodontidae; genus Neoceratodus; species Neoceratodus forsteri. The sequence continues at coordinate 1,405,556,848 of CM028130.1, read as the reverse complement.
CATCAACCCACATTGTCTATTAATCAAAAGAGGTTATAAATTTGACATGAAAAAAACACTAGAAAAGAAAAGAATCAGATTCATCATGTTCAGCCCACCTTCCGAAACGGGCAGATAAAGAACATCCCTCTTGATTAGGTTAAGACAACTACCCCATATCGCCTGGAAAAACAAACTCAAGAGAGGGGTTTCAAGTTTTTTGGGAATAGGGAACATATAACTTAAATATAAAAAAATAGGAAGAAGAAAGGTTTTCACCAAAAACACATGTTTTTTCTTCCCAACCTTACTATGATTCCATTGAGAAACCTTAAAATGCCCAATAGCTAGCTTTTCCTCCCAATTTTGGACACAAATCCCTGGGGGGGGGGCAAACTTAATTCCCAGGAGAGAAATAGAGGAGGAGGAAACAGAAATCGGGCAGCCTGTGAGAAAAGGCCCAGTGCAAAACATGACACTTGTCCAAATTCAAGCTAGCCCCGATACCAAACCAAAGGAAAAGCATTCAGAAAGGGCTTCCTGAACCGAGAAGGCATCTGCAGTCAACAAGCACAAGTCATCAGCGTAAGCCAAAGAGGAGGGCGTATCCTGAACAGCAGGATGAGAAATCAGGTGAATACTCGGGGATGTATTTAATTTACGTAATAAGGGGTCAATAAAAAAGACATATAGAAGAGGGCTTAGGGGGCATCCTTGTCTCACACCTCACTTAATGGGAACCTTGGGACCAAGCCACCCATTGACCAGAGGGACCACAATGGTGGTCTGATACAGAGATCGTATCCAAGAAACAAATATAGGAGGAATACGATAATGTAAAATAATTTCCCACAAAAAATCATGACAAATGGAGTTAAAAGCAGATTTTTGGTCTAAAGAAACAACATACCCTGAACATTGACCAGAAAACCCAGAGGTAAAAATTTCCCGCACCCAAATAAGATGATCCTGTATTTTCCTCTGAGGAATAGCACAAGCTTGCTCAGATGAAATTACAAGATCCACAACAGATAACAGTCTGTTAGCCAGAATTTTGGACAATATCTCACAATCCCCATTAAGCATGCATATAGGTCTCCAATTATGCAAGTCAGATCTATCCCCTTTTTATGTAGAAAAATCAAGGCTCCTTTAGTAAAGTTAAGAGGAACATCTCCCAATTCCTACATAGTGTTAAACACCAGGGCCAATTCCAACCCCAGGGAGTCACCCATGAGCTTATACAATTCATTCGGGAGCCCATCAGAGCCTGGGGTAACATTAGGCTTCAAATGACGGATAACATCCAGCACCCCAGGTAAAGTAATAGGCCGGCTTAAACCTGTAAGAACCTCTGGAGAAAGATCAGGGATAAAAACATCAGATAAATATTGTCTGATCCACCCAACATCTGAAGGGAGTTCTGAAAACAAAGTACAAGAAAAATCAGCCACAATTCACATAATATCACATGGGGAGCTATGATGAATACCCAAATCATCCAGCAGGCTAGTGATGCCTTTTTTGCCGACCTGTGATTAATTATGGGTAAAGGGACAAATTTCATGAGCCGCACCCTTAGTGCCAAATCTGTGTTGCCAGTAAAGGTGAGCAGCCTGAGTTTTAGAATAGCACAACATATTCTGCTGAACTGAGTGAATATGCGCACTCAGGTCTTGGCCAGTCGTATTAGCAAGGGACAAATGGGATTGTAAGCATTGACGATCTTATAAGTATGACAAGTATGCCGAGGTGCTTTGAGCCTTGCTGTACCACCAAAGGAGCTTTGAAAGATCCAACTTTGAATCCTCCCACCATTGTACAGGGTTCTCATAACACAGGAGCACAGATTTCCTGGCAGTTAAAAATTGACTCAAGGAGCATAAAAAACCATCATCCATAAGTAAAGAAATATTAAATTTCCAAATACCTGGGCCTTTGGAAAGGGGGGGTTATCATCAAAAGTAAGAGAAGTATGCATGTGATCTGAAAATTCAACAGGATCAACAGTGACCTTCGAAAGAACCAGATGGGTTGGATAGAAAAACAGTCAATTCTGGTTGCCAAGACACCCTTCTGAAAAGTGGAAGAATGATGTCTCGTAAATTCCAGGACAGCATCCCGCAGGTTTGCAGTGCTAATCATGGAATTTAAAGAGTGGGAATCACAATACAACTTCCTAGTAGTAGTATTCAAGCCTTTATCCAGAAGGCTAAGCCCACAGTTAAAGTCTCCTGCAAAAATTATATGTTTAGAAGTATGCAAAAGGGCTGAATCTGAGAAAAAATGTCAATCTGTGCAGTTTTAAGTTGGGGGGCATATAAACAGATAAGGTGATAAGGGACCTGGTGAACCAAAGCATCAAGAATCAGCACCTGACCAGGGACAATATAATAAAGCTTGAGAAGCACAAAGGCAACAGAGTGAACCAAAATCCCCATACCAGAACATCTGTCAGGACCCACTGACCAATAAGAAGGGCACAGAAGCCAATATCTTTGAGCCTGTTTCAGTTCATGCAAAGCATGAAACCTAAGATCCTGCAGGAATATTATACCACCTGGCAAGGAAGCTAGGAAAGCAAAAACAGCATTACACTTATCCAGTCTCTTAATACTGTTGACGTTCAGAGAGTAACAGGCAAAGGTGTGGGAAGCCATGACAAAAAAAAGCAAAAACAAGGAAAGACAAATAACCAAAGTTATTTTTTCTTATCCTTCCCACCTACCGCTTTCAGTTTAGATCTGGCTTTCCATTTTTGGGCCCCCCCTACCCATAGAGCAAACCTCAGTATCAGTAGTACCTTCTGGATGGGAAGAAAAAACAGAGGAGGAATCAATATCCTCACCAGAGTCCGCTGAAGTCTCCTGAAAAACATTGTAGGTGTTTGAAAGTTGTACAGCGGCAGTCCGAACAGCCTTAGATGGAGGTGGGGTAGCTTTCAGCTTGGAACATGCAGAACATCGACAGACAACCTGCATAGGTTCCTGAGGAGGAGGCATAGCATTCAGGGGATCACAGATCAGCGTCAGAGTCTTGGGGTCAGCCACCACCGGGTTTGGGGAAATGGGGGGGGGGGGGAAGCTGACACTACCTGAGCACACAGAGGCAAAGCACGCTCTGGAACAGGTGGAAGCACAGTGAATGAGGGGGGTCAAGCAGGGGCTCGAGGGAGTTCAGAGGGACATGATTTATTACGGAAATTAGCTTTTTGGGCCTGAGTAATAATGAAATGCTGGTCTGCCCCACCATCATGGTGTTCCTGATTATGGGCCGCCCAGGAACAATTCTGGAAAGTGTGACCAGGCTCATCACAGAGGTTACAGTGACATTCATTCAGACAGGATGCACCCAAATGGCCCAATTCCCCACATAGGTTACACTTCATAGTGTCACAGACACTACTCAAATGTGAAGAATTCCCACACCTAAAACAGGCCTTTGGCTGACCCGGATAAAACAACCCCCGTCGCTGCCCGAAAAAAAGGAGTTCAGGAGATGAAGGACTCCAGAATCATCAGACTTCAGTAAAACCTTGACTTTCCAGGCACCAGTCCAGATATTTTCAGAATCCAGAATGGCCTCAGGGTCCCCCAGAATAGTACATCGGAGCTTTAACCAGTAGAGAACATCCGCCAAGTCCACACCTTCATTTCGAAAAAGAATGGAAATAGTTTTATAAGCAGGCTTCATTAGGGGAATGGCTAAGAAGGGTGACCATAAGGCAGACTTCTTTAGCATGTGATACCTAGACCAAAATCTGTCCAAAGCCTTAGAAGTCTGAAAACTGACGTCAAAGGTAGTCTCTCCAGAAATGTGGATAAGGGCATAAATTTCATGGGCGAAAAATTTCATAGAATCCTTAAGCAAAGTCCGGGCCACAAAGAAGCGGTCAGGAGGTTCCTCCATACCCTCCACATAGGAAAGACAAACCGTATTATGCCTTTTAGCTGGCAAAACAGGCAAGCGGAAAAGGGAGGAAAAGGATTTTTTTTTGCCTATCAGTCATAGCATTAAGCAGAGCTGCTGGAAGGCTAGGGCCTGGGGGTAGGGCTGTAGAAGTGGACAGCAGGGTAGGAAAAGCAAGACTAGGATTCTGGGTCAGCAAAAGATCATCAGACAAAGCCAAAGGATCAGCTGGCAGGGGAGATCCATCCAAAACTTAGTCAGGAGCAACGGCAGGAGGAACCGCTGAAGGAGCAACTGCTATCAGAGACAATGGCATGCGGATTGGAGATGAACCAGAGGTCCAATGACTCGAAGAAGGGTGTTTCTCCCAGCCCATGTCTTGAAGTGCTTTATCAACCGACCAAGGTTCAGGACCAGAGGCCGGAGCCCCAGGCAGCTGAGTAAAAGAAGTTTGGGAAATATCAGGCACACTCACTGCGGTGACGGTTTCCCCAGCAGACGACAGCTCAGTAGCTAAAGCAGGTCCAGGTTTATGTAGAGACTTCTTGACAGGGCTAGACGCACTGTCAACCTTCAGCAGACAGATTTTCTGCAGCAGGGTAGATCTTTTTGAGCGAAATGACCGCTCCTCTGACTTGAGTAAACGCAGCAATTCTTTTGCCTCTCCCAAAGCAGCGAGGGGTAAGTCCAAAGGTTCTAGCAATTCAGAAATAACAGATAAAGGAGTAGAAACAAAAGGTACAGCAGGATTCTGATCCAAATCACCCACCACAGAGTCACCCCACTCATAACGTGCAGGAGCAGGTTCTGATGAAATATCCTCAAAAGAAACATCCACAGCAGACTTTTCCATAGCAGATTCTTGCAGAGGCGAAGTGTGGGCAGAAACAGACTCAAGCACCTCCATAGCAATCTCCTGCACACCAGGCCTGTCATCCGCCATCTTGGAGCCAAGGACAAAAGGGTCCCCCCTGCTCACAGGAAGCAAGAGTACAGGAATTTCCCCGGTGTCCTGGCCAAATTCTGTCATTCACTAAAAATTCCTCCAACAGCTTAATCTGGTTCAAGTAAGGATTTATGCCATGTTACAGTTTCAGTTGGTTACCATCTGTATCCTCCCCCCCCCCATCATCCCTGAAAAAGAGACTTCTAGTCTTAGTGAGCCTACCCGGTCAACAAAATTCAACAAATAAATAAATTCCCCCATTATGCCTTATGGAGTCCATGTAAATACAAATCATTCCAAGGCCATCTTGACATATAATCTTAATACCTAACAGCAAATCAGAGCCTTTTTCCTGATAAAAGACTGCCAACATATTATATTTAAATAAACAACAAAGTCATAAATAAGGAACTAGTGGCTCATGGAAAAACCTACAGGGATTTATACAGGGATTTGATGCTGCCTCTACAGGGAAAATACAGGGAAAAATGAGGGCTTGTTCCAGGAAAATGGTTATTTGGATCTGGGAGCACTGTGATGATTGTGACTAAATAGCACTATATAGCACCAACAAGAAAATGACTTTGGTTATTTGGTAGCTCTTCACAGCCCTATCGGCTCTGGCTAGAATTGTTACTAGTAGTTGTCAACATTAAAAATACAATGATGAAAGGGTAAATAAGTGACAAGAAAAAGATTACTGAGCCATTTAAATGCCCCAGACCTTTATTATTTAAGCTATACCTCATTATTAGGCACATGCCCTTTAAATTAGAGTGTTTTATGAAGATATTAACTGTTTCTGTTTCATTACACTGCTTTGTTAGGAGTGTAATAGAGGCCATTGTAATATCCTCAGCATTATTCAACCTGCTCTCCTATTGGTTTGGGTTCCTTTGTGAAATATCCAAAGTGAGAATCAATAGACAAAAAAGGATAAATGATTATCTTCATTGAGAATGCTTTGGTGGCTAAAATAAATAATTTGTCTCTAATGTTTAATGCTTACATGCATTGTATAAGTAAGGGATATGCAATGAGTAGACTAAAAAGAACATTTATTTCCAAGAATGAGGTGGCGGGATCATAACTCACAAGCGGCAAAGTGAGGGGAGTGAGGAGGGAGGCATTACGGTTGAAAACTCCAAGGAACACTACACCATCAATTTGCAAAGGCTTTTGAGACTTTAAACTCTAATATAGTAGATGCATTACCAGTTTTTTGCAATTAATGTATACTGTCTATAGGAGACACGCAATGGTCTGACTCAAAATATGCAATGTTGCATTAAATGAATGCGTAATAGGCCAACTCCAATTATGCAATTTATCATCACTTTAGAGGGAGAAGGACTTTTATAACTCACTAATGGATTGGCTACTCGTGAGTCATGAGTTTAAAGATACAATGTATCTCTGAGTCAGGTAATTTCATATACCATATATACAGTTCATGTTAATTGCAAAAAAAAACTACCTTAAAACATCTATAGTATTAGAGTTGACAAAACACAAAACGGATGAAGTAAGGAAATGAAAAAATTAGGGTTTAAAGTCTTATGAGTCTTTGCAAATCAACGGTGCGGTGTTCCCAGGGGTTTTCAACTCTAATGCCTACCTTCCTTTGCCAGCACTCACAGTCTGCCTCTTACTCCAGCACTGTATCTGGAGCCTGATCAACTTTCAGTTGCCACTCACCAACATCTTTGTGATTTCACCTCCATTGTGGACCTTTCCTCCCCAGGATCCAATATGGGATAGAGCATTTGTAGACTGGCACTGGCCATTAGAGTGCTAGGGAGCCTTGTGTGTCATATTGTAGGTCACAGTCCATTTTTGCCTGTTTTATACCCTCCCACCTCGCCAATAGAGTATCAAGCCATGCTCTTCCCATCTTTTGAGGATGCGTTGTCACCCAAAACATTAATGCCACTCCAGTTCTCCACCGAAGAAGGTCCTTAAGCAGCTGGGTGAGGAGGGCCGTACTTTCAGATTCTAAGATCACCCCAGACTCCACTAGCCCACTGTGAGCATTGGACTTGGCATGTGAACCCAAGTCTCACACATGGTCACACTGCACATTTACACACAGAACAATGGGGTGAGGCAAATTCTATTCTTTAGGGAGGATGAAATAGGATCCAAATGGAAACTGAACCCAGTGCCAACCAGTAGTTAATACTATCAGAACATATTAATTCCATGTTAGATACTGTACCCTGGCTGACGGGTTTGCATTTTGAGAAGTAATGTGGGCCCCTTACGTGAAGCTAATTGGATGACCTAATGGCTGAGACTAAATTCCCAGTTTGGGAGTGGTAGCAAAGACTATGCCAACAACGTCCTTTCAATATATAAGTCTAGCACACTTACCACTGGAGCTTTACATTGCTGCAACCAAAAGCTTTTATGAGCTTTTCTCACTACATGGTCAGTTTTTTTAACCACAGCATTGAGTTCCATTTTTAGTCACTACTTACGACGGAATTCAGTTGTTTCCATTTATTTCAAATTATTTATTTATTGAATTTTGATGACCGGGTAGGCCCACTGGGCCCCAGAGGTCCCTTTTTCAGGGGCGACCCGGGAGTAACAATTACATACAGGTAACAGATCAGTACACTCAAGTAATTATAATGTTATTTGACAATAAAAGACTACATAGGATTACAAGCGGTAAGTAGTGGAAGACATACAGGAAGTAAGGACATAGAAGTTACACATAATGAAAACATTTTACATTTCAAGTTCATGTTAAGATTGAGTGTGCTCGAGGTAAAGGCAAGCAGTTGCTAAGGACATATGGTGCCTCCCTTAAGGGCATAGTGGAAGGGAGATATGTTGGAACATAAGTGCTCCCCATCCTTAGAGGGAGGTGCGTTGACCAACCGAGATGGCTTTATTTGGTCAGGTCCTGTAACATAGGCATATACTCCTATCAAGCAAGTGTGCCTTAAGCTTTGTCCGGAAGCTGGTGACGGACTCTGCCTCCTGTACCTCCGGGGGAAGGTTGTTCCAGATGGAAGGGGCGGTGTACGCGAAGGACCTGGATCCAGCTTTAGTCCTAGTCTTGGGAACCACTAGGAGGGTTTGGCCTGAGGTACGAAGATTCCGAGGGTTAATTTTAACGCTAATGAGACCATTTAGGCTAGGGGGAGAGGGGTGGGACCCAATAACTTAAATGTAAGGCAGAGGATTGGGTAGATGAGGCGAGCTTCCAGAGACGGCCACCTGAGCCTAGTTTGGGCCTCGCAGTGGTGGATCCTCGGGTGTGACAGAGTGGCAAAGCGGACTATCTTGTTGTACAAGGTCTGCAGCCTGGCTAGCTCCATCGTGGCCATGCCCTGGAGAACCGGGGCCGCGTAGGTGAGCTTTGGGAGAAGTACGCTAGCCGCAATGGCTACCCTAGCTTCAGGGATAATCTGGTCCTTTAGTCTGTAGAGGATTCCGAGTTTCCCATGGATGGCTTTGGTGATTTGGTCTATGTGATTTTTTAGTGGGAAGCCTTGGTCCGGGGTAAGTCCAAGGTATTTGGTGGAGGTAACCACCTCAAGTTTTTCACCCCCCCCCCTGGACTGAAGTTGTAGGAGCAGAGACCTCTCAGAAGCCAGGGATCTAGGCCCAAATAGCATCACCTTCGTTTTGTTGGTGTTTAAGACCATTTTGTTCAGAGTGAGACAGTCTTCCATCTGAAGGATGTCCTCTTGGAGGGCTGTCCCCAGCTCTGTTAAGTTAGGGGCGGCTCTGTAAATGACCACATCATCCACATACTGGATAACGCTGCTGCTACCGCAGTGTGAGTGCAGCTCATTTATGAACAGCGTGAAAAGAAGGGGGCCGAGTATTGACCCTTGAGGTACCCCTTCTTTGAGTGGTGCTAGCTTGGAGACATTATTCTTCCACTTGACCCTCTGGGTACGTCCTGAGAGATAACTCACGAACCATCCCAGTGCATGGGTGTCAAGGCCAAGTGAGCACATTTTTTGAAGTAGGACTTTGTGGTTTACCAAGTCGAATGCTTTAGATAGGTCAATAAAGACCGCGTCTGTATTGACCCCTGGATCGTTATTGCTCAGTACTTCTGCCGAGAATTTAGTTAGCGTAGTATCTGTCCCATGCTTGGCTCTGAAGCCGTGCTGTGATGGAGAGATTACCCGATGGGTTTCCAGGTATTCTCAGAGTTGGGAGTAGACTAGCTTCTCCTGTACTTTCGCAACAGCACACAGCGGGGAGATAGGCCTGTAGTTCCCTATGGACTCTGTTGACCCTCCCTTGTGTATGGGAATCACTAGAGCCTGCTTCCAGAGCTCAGGTACAGACCCCTCCATAAGAGACCGGTTTATCAGCCAGTTTAGGGGCTTAGCTAGTGCTGGGGCTCCATTCTTGAGGATTCTAGTCTGGATCCCGTCAGGGCCCCCTGATCCTCTCAAGTGCAGGGATTTGAGGATGTTCAAAACCTCCTTTGCCCTAATCAGCCTCAAGTGAAACAAAGGGCGGTCTAGGTCTGGGGGCCGCTGTGCACTAGGCTCACTCGTATTGTCTGGGGGCCAGTCTTGAATGCATCCAGGTTCGTGAAGTAGCTGTTAAGGTCCTCTGCGATGAGTGGTCCCTCTTCAATTAAAAGCCCATTAGCCATGATTGGGCCGGGTGTAGTTTTTTTGTTCCCTTTGAGGAGTTCATTAATATATGAAAAGAAGAACCTGGGATTGCCTAGGTTGGTTTTTTGAAGGTTGGTGATACAGTCTTTTTTAGCTATCTTTATGGCATGCTTGCATTGGTTTCTAAGGGCCCTATAGCTGGCTAATTCCGCAGGTAGCATCGATTTCCTGAACTTTTTCCAGGCCTTGTCACGGGTGGACATCAGAGCTTTTAGAGAGGGCAGGATTGGTTGCATTAGCCAGTTGTTTCACTGGAACCTGTGTCTTTAATAATCTTGTTATATTGTAACATTACAATCTACAAATGCTTTTCATGGCATCACAACACGTTCCATGCAACATACTGTAATGTCACAAATATTAGGACTGTGAAATCATGAAAAGTTAACATAATAATATACAAACATATGAATATGACAGCAGATAAAGACCTTAAGGTCTACCCAGTCTGTTCAAATGTGCCATTGCCACTGCATTTACAGAGGGAACTGCCCCCTACCCATATCTCCCATGACCCCTTTAAAGTACCCCTCCCCACCAACTACAACTTCCCCCCTCACCCTATCACAACCTCTCTTGAAGCTGCCCACCTTTTTTAGGGATACCACCTTTTCTGGCAACTCATTCCACTTAGCCACTACTCTATCGGTTAAAGCATTCCTCCTCATCTCCTGTCTGAACCTTCCCCCACTGACTTCAGACTATTACCCTTAGTAGATACGTTTCCACTAAGGCTGAAGAGGTCCTCAGTGCTTACCCTGTCTATACCCTTACTTGAAGGTCTAAATCACATCCACTCTTTCCCTTCTGTCCTCAAGGAAGCCTCTTGAGCCTATCCTCATAGGTGTTGCCTTGCTGGCTCTGGATCATCCTTGTTGCCTTTCTCTGGACTACTTCCAGCAAGTTGATATCCTTCTTGAGATAAGGGCACCAAAACTGTACAATGTACTCCAGGTGCAATCTCACTAGGGACCTGAACAGTGGTAAAATGGCCTCAGCCTTCCAGTAGTTTTTACCTTTCCCCTATTCAAACACATACCCACAACTTATTAAGGAAAAATACTTAGTGAAATGGAGAAGCATTAACAACAGAGGTAATTCTAATTCCTCTTAATGTTTACTGCCTTTTAGTTATGCAGAAATGCATTTTTAAAATAGGGCACGGTGAAGCTTGATTAATTACTGTTGTTTTAAAATCTTTGTTTGAGAACATTTCCATATATAATCAACTAAGTGTGTTTCTGTTAGGCTGCGTGATTATTTTAGTTTATTCAGACAGCTGTTAGGATAGCCAACAACAGTCACTAGCAAGTTATGACGTATTCACTGCAAATAAATAAGACAGACAGACAGACAGACAGACAGACAGACAGACAGACAGACAGACAGACAGACAGACAGACAGACAGACAGACAGATTTCACACCAGTGGTGAATAAATGGGTACATAAATTATGGTATTTTTGTATAAATATTTATTGTCACTTAGAACATATGTTATTTCACTTAGAATATGTATTTCTATTTTGGAATCTGGAAACAGAACACAGAGCTATTGTCCAGATTGAGAGATTACAATAGAAATAAAGACAATTGTATGCTAACAAAAGGTAGAACACCATAAAAATATTAACATGGTGTCATATATATCAAATAAATAAATAACACAAGGCTTTGCCATTTGTGAGTTACTGTTTTTGACATTCACTAGTAGAGATAAATGGTTCATTCCACTGCAAACCATTATGTATTCACTATTTAGGCAACATTTAGGATTGAAGAACAAAGCTGTAAACATTTAAAGGATATTTAAATCAAAACAATAGCAAATTCACGCACATTTTTATTTACAATGCCAGTCTTGTGGCAAGCTGTCCTGGTGTTCAGTGGCACCCCTCCCTCACACTGTCCCATATCAAGGAATCCTTGGAATCCAGTGGCTCCCCTTCCTCATCAAACCCCATGCCAAGTGGTCCCTGGAGTCAAGTGCACCCTCTCCCTCCCCCCATCCACACCAAAAGCATCACCTGGTGTCCAGTGGCACCTCTTCCATCACCCACCCATGCCAATTTCATGTGTTATCCTGTGGCCCCTCTAGCTCACACTGCCCCATACCAAGCAGTCCCTGGCATCCAGTGGCACCCTCTCTCATCCTGACCACACCAAACAGTCCCTGACATCCAGTAGCACCATGCTTGACTGTGTTTTGAGCCAAGCAGTCCTGGCATCCAGTGGCACTCTCATTGACTGTATCTTCAGCCAAGCAGTCCCTGGCATCCAATGGCACCATCTTTGACTGTGTCTTGAGCCAAGCAGTCCCTAGCATCCAGTGGCACCCTCCTTGACTGTGTCTTGAGCCAAGCAGTCCCTGACATCCAGTGGCACCCTCCTTGACTGTGTCGTGAGCCAAGCAGTCCCTGGCATATAGTGGCATCCTCTCTCACCCTGCTCACACCAAGCAGTCACTGACATCCAGTGGCACCATCCTTGACTGTATATTGAACCAAGCAGTCCTGGCATCCAGTGGGACCCTCCTTGACTGCATCTTGAGCCAAGCAGTCCCTGGCATCCAGTGGCACCCTCCTTGACTGTGTCATGAGCCAAGCAGTCCCTGGCATCTAGTGGCATCCTCAATCACTCTGCCCACTCCAAGCAGTCCCTGGCATCCAGTGGCACTCTTCTTGACTGTGTTCTGAGCCAAGCAGTCCATGGCATCCAGTGGCACCACTCCCTCACCCTGCCCAGTACCAAAAGCATCACTAGTGTCCAGTGGCATCCCTCCTCCTTCACCCTGCCTCCAGTCAAGTGGTCCCTGGCATCCAGTGGCACCCCTCCCTTATCTGGCTGTAAGTCAAGTCCCACGCATACAGTGATATCCTCTTCTTGATCCCCACCCAGACAGCAGTCAGCAAAACTCTTCCACTTACCTCTGCTGCTGGTTCCTTTTTCATGTCAGTATTACAAAAACAATGTCATGATGCAGTGTGTGTCCATGTCTTTATATCACTGTTGTGATGACATTCAGAAGGCAGCTGGTCACAGAGGTAAGTCGAGAGCTTATGCCAGCCACTATCTAGTGGGCTTTAGTTCTTGGGGGGGTCTTAAGAGCCACTAGTGATGGGCTCATGGTGTCCCAAAATGTTGGAAGAGGGCAGACATTGGGGGAATAACCTATTTTTTTTCACTTTAATGGTCACCATGATGTGCTCATAATATTGGAATAATTGGAGAGGGCAAGATTTAGGGTACTAGTGCATGCTTCTTCCCAGTGACTGGATTTGATTTTGAGGGAGAATTGTTTGGGGGCACCAAGGATGGGTTCCTGCAAACTGACTGGAAGAATCAAGGGGCCACTAAATGGGCACTGGGGATGGGCTCCAGTGATTGTGACAACATTTTGGGGGGAGGAGCTGAGAAGAGTACTAGCAGATCACTGGGGATGTGATCCCAGAGGCTGCATTCATTTTTGGTGGGTAGGAGTTGTGGTACTAGCATGCCACTGGAGTGGACTCCCAAATGTCACACTAGATTCTGGAGGTGGGCGGTAGACAGTTGTGACATGAGGCATAAGCTCTCAGAGCTACAAATACATTTTGGATAAGGCCCACATTTTACTGCCAGGGAGGATTTTTTGTATACACTTATACCCATCAAGTTGTGCTAGGGATGGCCTCCTGGTGACACATTTGAGTGCTGGGAGGAAGAGAGGGGTTAGCACTGCCACCAACTGTGTCAGTTTCATGCCTCTGTAATTTCTGATTGTGATTACAAGCACCTTATGAAAAACAACTGAAAAAATTTACTTTATGTGTGACAAGAAGTACCTTATTTTGTTAATATTTTTATTTTAAAGTATTTATTCCAAAAACTGCAGAAGTACCACCTTTCGGACAGGATCTATTGAACCTGAAAATTTCCAGTTTCAAATCTTTACCATTTTTTTTTTTCAGTTTTGGAGAGTAAAAAAAAAAGTGTTAAAATGGATAATTTCCATGTTTTTGACCCCTGGCCTCTAACATTAAAACTATTGAATGGAATTTCAACAAATCCTGATGAGTCTGGAGGTCCTGCTATGAAAGGTGTGAATGCAGTTTTCAAGTCACTAGGTTAAAAGACATCCAATTTATATTCGGGAAAATGCCACAAATTAGCATTAAGTGGTTACTCTGCCCTAATTATAGTGGTGCTTTTGTACCACTATAATAATGGGCACGTAACTCTTTGATTCCTTTAGAACCCTCTAAAATGTTTCCTTTGGAAATAGCTAGAAGCCTTCTGTTGGAGGGTGATCACATTCGGCCTGATTGCCTATAGTGTCTAGGGGGCACACGATACACCTCCCCAAATAATTCCCATCCAGACAGTGCGTTCTAAGCTCAATAAAGCTGTAAAGTATAATTTTCAGTTCTCCCTAGGTACATTTTAATTGCGTGACCCACATTATAAACTGTCTTGGCATTGTGTCCTTGGGGTGATCAGGCAAGATAAGAAAAGTCCCATTTTCTGTCATTGGAACTTAGCAATAATGTCTAATGGAGATGTTTGCTGCTTAGTGAGGGAAAACTAGAGCAATACAGTTATTAGAGCTGGCCTTAATCATTCTGGGCCCCTGTGCAGCCCCCTGCCAGGGTCCCCACTCCATTCCTTGTGCCCCCCCCTCACATCCAACATTTACACCTAACTAACCCTCCTATCCTGTATTAATAAAGCAGTAGCAGGTCTACTAGTTTAACCAACATCTTTTAATTAGTGCCATTGACTGAACTGAATTATTTGACTTCACCATTGGAAATTAATCTGACTGAGCCTGGAGCCAGAACTTAAGTAAGTATGGTGCTACTGCCATATTCATTTCTGTAAGGACAAAGACATCATCACTGGACACTCACACCTCAGATACTCTGATTTGCAAACAAGTTAAACAATTTAACTTTTCTGGAGGTGTGAGAGAGAATAGAGAGGATTATCGTAGGAGGCAATATAGCGCAGTGGTTTAAGGTTCTGAGCTGCAAACCTGGAGACCTCGGTTTGAATCTCACAGCCCCTACTTGCATACTGTGTGTCCCTGAGAAAGTCACTTAACTTCCTTGTGCTTCCCAGATTGCACCTGTAAACAAGCTTTCAGCTTATTGTGTCGCTCATGGTAATAAAATAACAGGACACCTGTGAGGTTGTCACCTGTCAGGTTTTTTTACCTGGTGATCAGGTTTTCAGAGTCCCTATCATGAAATCCGATTTAGCTCTGTGCTAGTCAGGTTTTTGAGCCATTGTGAGCAGGGGTCAACCTTAAATTTTTTTTGCACTAGCCAGCAAGGCAAGTTGATTCAAAATTGCACTAGCCCGCAGATGGTTGCACTAGCCCTCAATTATAATGGTAAATTTTGATCGCTTAAAGTAGTAGCCACAGACATTGCCAGATATTTCCAGATATTTTGTGAAATTTCTAAAGTGTTTCTCTGTGCTGCCCCTACTGTGAAAATGCAGAAAGTAGGAGATTTCTCCAGAAATATCACAGAAATTTTGGGAAATAGCTGACAATGTCTCTGGCTGCCACTGTATACAGGAAACAATACAAGCCAAGAAATACTCTAATTGCACATGTATCCTGCTCCCACATTGCTTCCAGCTCCCCAGCAGAAAAAAAGGCTGCAATGCCATCACACACAGTGAGCCCCCTCCTCCCTCATTGCTTTGTACCACGGCCTCCTCTCTTCCTCTTCTTTTTCTGTGCACACACACACACACACACACACCAAACCAGTGGATATCACAACAGTAAATGTTCAATCAAGCAGTCCTAACTCTGCACACACACAATAGCTGACATCATCATGCACCTCGGCACACTGTCACCACCACCCACAGGGCAATGAACAGAGTCAGGCAGAGAAAGATACTCTCGGTCCCCACCCTATAGTTAACTGGGGACCTGCACTTCTGGAAGTTTTTGTACTGTCTCAAGTGAGCCAGGAGTACATCTAAGATGTATTTGGTGTGGGGGCTACACAAACTTAAGGGACTTTGGAAGTAGAAAACTATGATATTTTTATTTTTAAAAGCAATGATTTTTAATATGCTCTGCACCAACAGTAACAGATGTTTCTTTAACATTGTCCTTTCATCAGCGCAGGGGAAACAGTACACAGGCATGATGCTATACTATCTCAATTTCTATACAGCAATGGCTCTCAAATGTTGAGGCCAGCCTCCCAAGGGAGGCCCCAAATTGTTCCAGGAGAGGCCCAGTCAAGTCTGAGAACGTACAGTATTTAAATTTTAAGTTTTGGCTGTTTTGTGTGAAAGGATAAAACAAATTAAATATGGATAACTGCAGGTGAATTTCTTTACTTATTCACAAATATTTGACCAGGAAGTCCCCATTGAGTCAAAGCTTGTTTATAGGTGTGCATATGTAAATTAATGCCTGGGGAAGGCATGCTGAGTCAAGACTCATTTCTACAATAGGGCCCGGATATTCAGACTGCGCCACAAAGTAGTGCAATAACAGGAGCAGGCACAAGTGCAGTGCGCCCAGGCGCAACACGCATGATATTCAAACACAGCACAGGCCAAGATGCGCTTGCGTAACACAACTGAATATTGCACCAACTGCGCTATGGTGCAACCAGGGATGCACAGTGGCACAGGGCCGATGCGCAGTAGCACAATCAGGGATGCGCAGTGGAGTAGGGTAGTAGTGCAGTAGAACAACCAGGGATGCGCAGGGACAGGGACAGGATGCAGGGGTGCACCATCCATGGAAGCCATGGGCGGAGGAGCACACAGCAGACCAGACAGCACCCCCCCCACACCCCATGAACTGCACAACCTGTGGTGAGCTGGATGAACCACCAGCCCATGAACACCAGCACCGAATCCACAGCTGGGGCACGGTGCTCCAGCACACCCCCTGGCAAGCAGTGACCACAACACAAGGAGGGCCGGCCACCCAGTGCCAACCCATCCGACCAATGCAGAGCACTCCCTGCACAGCAATCCCCAGACACCCTGCCCAGGAGCAGTGCCCAACAGTGCATGGCACCAAATGCATGCCACCACCCCCACTGTGACAATGCAACCCTGTGCACCATGGAGCCATGCATGGCAGCCCCACTGTGAGCACCCCACAGTGGGCGGCACCAGCCACCAACACAACAACTGCAGACACAGTGCCACCCTGCATGGCCCCCCCGTGGCACAGCAGAGAGGTCAACTCTGCATCAGTACCCGAGGGACCCCGCATGCGACAAGGCCTGCCCTGGACCCCCACCACCAGCAGGACAGCACTCAGCACACCCACCCAAGCACACACCCTGACCCAGCACTGGCCCCAACAGCCAGCACAGCCGCCCACAGTGGTGCATGGAGGCATGCGCCACACAGGATACAACACAGGGCATGGACAAACACCCACCCAGACCCAAGGGCAGCCCAACACAGGGACACAATAGCGGGACAACAAATGCCGCTGGCATGCGACCACTGATGCCGTGTACCCACGGCCTGCACCCCACCATGGCACAGGTGTACCAGCCATCCTGCACATGCACCATGAAGCCGTCTGCCACCAGCATGCAGCCGGAGCACAAGTGACAGATATCAGAACACAGACCCCACAACAGACACCAGCGACAGCATGGAGGTGGGACAACAGCAGCATAGGCCACAGTGCCAACCAAGGCAGACGTGCACCATACCGGTGACAGGAGGCAAGCCGTCATTGTGCCGTGGCCAGCATGGACAGCCACCAATGACATGCCAGCAGACCGTGCATACCACAGACATGCAAGGGGACCAGCTGCACGGGCCATGGACATACTGACAGGGGCGCCAGGGACACAGCGCATGCACCAGGGACCACTGCACATGGGCATCCAGTGCACAGGGAACAACACACTTACCACAGACAGGGACCGAGTCCCCCACCCACACCATAGGCGGGTCCCTGCCGGGCACACACATGCCCAGGCCTGCACCACCCCGACGCCATGCACACCACTGCAGCCAAGCACCATAAGCCCGCTGCAAATCAGAGACCACCACAGTTGTCATAACAAATAAGTCTGTATTACAGTAGTTTAACAATATACAAAACAGAACAAAAAACTATTTACAATGTTGGGGGGCCACATACCAGGTTGAGGTGGGTATGGGGCAAGGGTGTACAACTAGGAGTGGGATGAAGGGGTGTGAGGGTTAGTCCAGGGGGAGTGTAGAGCAGGGGCATAGTGGGCCTAATGTTGACCCCTCTCCCCACTACGATCTCGGTGTCTCCTCCTGTGACACCATCCTCCACCCTGCTCCATCCTTTGGAGCAGCTACAGGGTGGCCCTCGCCAGCTGCAGCAGCTCCTGGACACTCCACTCCAGTGCAGTCCAGCATTGTCCACCTAGGAAAAGGGAGCAGAGTCATTATGTGTGACTGGCCAGACCCCTGCAGCCCACCCAATGTGCACAGCATACAGCCATGGGCCATGCCCCTGTGATGGCATGTGACCACCCACAGTGTCCACGTCCACATGACCCACCTACCCAGGCACCCACAGCCATGCGGAACACTGCACACACCCACCGCCCATGTGCTGCACAACACCACCGTGGCCGTACAGTGACATGGCTATGCAGTGCGAAGGCAGTGGCACAGCCATGTACCCAGTGCACGCACGGACCACCTGCGATGCCCACCTACACATGCAGTGCCACAGGACAGTGCTGATTGCACCGTGTGGTGTGCATGGCAGTGGGGCCAAGTGCTGGTGGCCATGCCCCGCCACCACCCCTGCAACCCAGCATGCACAGATGTAAGGGGAAACACGGCACTCACCTGCATCCAGGCCAGCAGGGCGCTGCTGGCCCATGGCCCCTCCACCGTGTCTCGGCTGCAACAGCAGCGCACCCACTCGGTCCTGCTCCACCTGTACTCAGGCCTGCCTTGCCCTACGGTGCTCCTCCGGGCCTAGGGTGCAAACATGGAGAAAGAAACATCAGTACAAGCCAGTAGCAAAGCCCCCCCCGGTGTGTGCATGCCCGCACAGCACAGCCATGACGCATCCCCACCACCACCACCACCACCACCACCCCACTAGATGGCCCCCACCCCCCTGCAGGGTGGACCAATGCACACTGCGATACCCAGACAGATGGACACTACCAGTGTTTGGATGGAGCACCTACCTGGCCGTGGCATGGAGCCTCGCCGGGCGCGTGCCAGCAGATGCTCCAGTCTGTCAAGGTCCCTCCGCTGTAGGTCGCCATACCTGTGGCTACACTGCTCCATTGTCCAGGCAATCCCGGTCGCCTCCTCCAGGCCATCAGCCACCTCCTGCCACACAGCACTACGTGGCCTATCTAGGGGATCCTGCCCAAATAGGGCACCAGCATGTGGCTCAACTAGGGCCACCAAGTTGGCTAGCTCAATTACGCTCCACACCTGCGCTCTCCTACGAGGCATCCTTCAGTTGGTATCGCAATCAAAATGGCACTCTGTAGCGCACATGCCCCATGTGCGGAGGCAGCGCGATACTGCGCTGCCAGTCCCTATCACGCTGTCACCAAACTGCGCGATAGGGGTGCACCCATGTGGACTCATGGCTCCTTGGGGGCAAAGGTTGACTGCAGGGTCAAGGGTCTGTCCACTCGCGGAGTGCCACGGCGCTATTGGGATGCCCTGCGTGTAGCATGGTAGGGTGCTTGTGTGTGACGCCCTGCAGTGGCCTACCGCAATGTGGCTCCATGGCGCCTACAGCGCACCAGGGCACGAGTGCCACATGGTCGAACAGCGCACTAGTGCCACAGACACAGTGGTGGCCTTGCCCTGCACTGCCTCCCACACATAGCACATCAGCAGTGCCGCATGCGTCAGCACACCGGGCATGCGCTGTGCGTTGCTGATTGCACACATCACAGTGCTGCACCATAGCCTGAGCATGCTCACCAACATTGTGCAAGGCGCAACAGCGCAATATTCAGCCAGCATATGCAAATCAGCTCATCAGCCATTCCACGGTGCAACCACTGCATTAGCATCCACTTACAGTTGCGCCTCACCTCATTTGCATGCGTTGCGCTACATAAATGCGACATGGGGCTGCAGAGGACATAGTTAGGTATTGCAGTCTATTGTGGTGGGTTGCATGCTGTTGGGATGTGGGGACTGTGGTTTGTGAGGGCTGAATGGGACCGCACAGTCCAGGGTAACACCTGTCATTCCCATAGGCTCGATCATGACCAAACATGAGGAAGAGGAGGAACAGGGACGGAGGAGAAGGAGGAGGCCCAACTTCACCCGGGCTGAATCAGACACCCTGTTCGAAGCATATCTTGACAGGGAACCACTGCTCAGTGGACAGCGGGGAACGCCACAGGCCCATGCTGCGGCATGGGGTGAGGTGGTGCATGGTGTGAACAAGCATGGCAGCCACCAGCAGTCAGTGTAGGAGTGTAAGAAGAAGGTCAGCACAGACAGGAGGCAGATCAAAGACAAGGTGGCTGCCATCAGGGCTGCACGTGCTGCCACCAGTGGGGTCCAGCCGGATGTACCACTCCTGATGCCACAGGAGGAGTGGGTGGCCTGCAGCATGTGGTGTTGTGCCATCGAGGGCATTCCTGGTGGCGGCTTCCAGATGGGTGGCAGCCCATCACTGCATGGTAGTTCCTATGCTGTCACTGTGTGGGTGGTGGAGGGAATGCCACAGGGCAGGGCGGAGCCACTAACGCTAATGTGTTCCCTTACAGCTCCTGAGCATCTACATGGGTCAGCGGTGGTGGGTGTGTCCACCAAGGGGGATGCCCTGGACACGGAGAATCACCCATCCACCTCCACAGGTGTCCGAGGAACCGGACTAATGCATACCTGCATGTCTCTCTGGACTGATGAGGGTGGTGCGGGTGTGGATGAGGCCCTGCCAGTGTCCCAGCGTGACAGCACCCACGGTCTCCAGCATGCTGGGACATGAATTGGTGCCAGATTCAGCACCGATGATGATGGACCACACGTCCCAGACAGTGATACTTGTGGGACACAGGATGGTCCCACAGCAGGCAACGGCACGAGCGTTGCCGTGGGTGGTGCCACCGTGGAGGCCTGTGTGACAACACAGTCCCAGCCTGTGCCTGTATGCCCCAGTGGGGCAGCATTGGTGTGCGTCCAGGGTGGTGGGGGCTGTTTCGGTCGATGCGGCGGCGCCGGTAAGCCCTGGCGATCGGCAGCCGGAGGAGCAGTGCCAGCAGTCAGCCAATGGCGATGGGGGGACAGTGTCAGGGGCAGTGGCAGTGCACTGCATGTGGACATGCCCCGGCATGGCTCTGGTGTGCAGCGCCCATCATCAAGGGGTGCTGCCCAGCAGGGCCAGGAACACCATGAGGGACAGCATGCCAGACCGGCCGATGACCTCTTTGATGAGCACAGCTGTCTACTCCAGGCTTCAGTAGATCAGCAGGTGCAGCTTGTGACGGCGGTGGATGCACTCAGTGTGGTTCTGTGCCAGGCAGAGGAGTGGTGCAGCAGGGACTACGGTCTGCTCCTGGCAGAGATGGCCCGGCAGCGGGCGGATGTGACCACTG
This sequence comes from Neoceratodus forsteri, assembly GCA_016271365.2. Lineage (NCBI taxonomy): Eukaryota > Metazoa > Chordata > Ceratodontiformes > Ceratodontidae > Neoceratodus > Neoceratodus forsteri. The sequence goes on along the minus strand of CM028130.1, from coordinate 1,405,535,795 downwards.
CCATTGACAGGCAGACCAATGCATTGACAGCTGTCGTGGCCACATTGGGCACCCAGTTCGGTGCCCATCCACCACAGACACAGCACAGTGTCATGTCCACCCCCCATTCCCCACGCCGTGTGAAACCTGCTATGCCCACACCGGGTTCGGCTGTGGGTATACTGAGCACGCCTGGTGTGGGCATGTTCAGTGGGCTGCAGACCCCTGTGTGAACACGGTCGCATTCACGCAGTGTCACCCCTGGGGAACTGTCGGTGCCACCCCATGAGGCCAATGGTCAGCCTGGCACGGCTGGCAGGTCTCGGCAGGGCCGCCCATGCATCCGTGGTGGCCGTGGTACTGTGCTGCATGACTGACCTGTCTCCCACCATGGCCACTGTCTGCCGCTGCCCTATGTGCAGTGTGGTGTGCACTGTGCGACACACTGGTGGGGTACCCGGCCCTGCACACACACAGTCCCTGTGCACACCTACCTGGCTGCTGGCCACTGTTGCATGTGCATGATGATGCTTGCGTTGTGCTGTCCACCAGTGTGCAATGGTGCCCAGCGTCTGAGGCACACACAGTGATGGCCACTGGGCATGGTCGTGTTTGGACCTGTGTGGGGGTGGGGGATGGCTATTGGGGTTGGCGTGCCGTCTACCCCTTGTGCATGTCTTGTGGTGTGTGTGCGTGTGTGTGCACGTGTCGTGTTTGGCGCTGCTCATCCCTGCCACCATGTGTGGTGTCACACTCAGACCCATTCCCTTACTGCCATCCACCCCTGGTGTCCTGCCCTGCCTGTCTGTGGGCTGTGCCCTTGCCCTTGGTGGTTGCGCATGGCCCCGTGACCTACCTGTGTTGACCAACGTGCTCTTCTGCAATGGTGTCCCGGTGCAGCTGTGACATTCGGATCAGGCGGGGGTCTCTTCACCCAGAGGGTGACTGCCCATCATCAGCTGGTCCGGCGTCCTCATCGTCCCCACCGCTGTCCCCTTCTTTGACCTCTATGGCTATCCCACAGTTGGTGGCCATGATGTGCAGGATACAGCAGGCCAGGAATAGCCCACAGGCCTTCAAGGGGCTGTACTGTAGGGCACCGCCAGATATGTCCAGGCACCGGAACTGTGCCTTCAGCATCCTGAACACCCACTTGATGACATTCCGTGTTGTGGTGTGTGCCTCATTGTAATGTAGCTGCGATGGGGTCATGGGGCAACGGTATGGTGTGAGCAGCCAGGGACGTAGTGGGTAACCACTGTCATCTGTGTGTAGAGGGTGGACATTAGAATGGTGGTCTGCGTTGCTATGCCATGAGCCAACAAGGCCAGTACCCATGGCACCTCTGACTAGGCACCCCCCCACATCTGCTCATGTTGTCCTGCGTGATATGCATACTCACCCACTAGATGGCCAGTGTGGATGTTCCCACTCTCAAACCTGTGGCACAGTGCAGACTGGTGCCAGATGAAGGCATTGTGTGCTCCCCCAGGGTGCATGGCACAGACATTGGTAATGCACCCCCTAGCATCGCACACCACCTGGCAGTTTATGCTTGTGTACCCCTTGCGATTGATGTATGCCACTCTCTCCAGGCCAGGTGGCATGAGGATGGCCACAGTCAATGTCCCCGAGCATGCCAGGCAACCATGCTACCCTGTGGAACTCCTGTATGTGTGCTGGGGAAATGGATGTACTCTGCAGCATGTGGCAACTGTGCGCTGAGGAATTGTGTGAGTAGGCATGACGTGGCCGACTGGGTTATGCCTATCATGTCCCCTGTTGGTCTCTGGAAGGTGCCCATGGCAAGCAGACACATGATGGCTGTTACCTTCGTCTCCACTGACAGAGCAAGGCTCTGTCGTGTGGGTGCCTGCATCTCATCACTGCACAGCTCACAGAGCTGCCTCAGGATCGCCCGGTTCAGGTGGTACTGGCCCACAATCTCTGTGTCAGAGTAGTGTTCGAAGTTGATGCAGTCTCGGTACTGCCTGTTCTGGGTGTACCGCCGACGGGCCCTTCCACGGCCATGCCCCCCTGCTGCCTGCCTTCTCACACCCCTCATTAGCGCCTCCATCTGGAAGGTGGTGCTGGCCATGTCCCTGGCTGGTGTTCCCCTCCAGCAGCTGTTGTCCCGTTCCCACCGCTGTCTGTTCCTGATGCTCCCCCTGCACCGGGTACACCTCCGGCCTTTGGCTATGGCTGTCTTGCTTCCTGCCACTGCCCTCAGTCCACTGTGGCACTCCACAGCCTTTGCTGCACAGTGGCACAGGCTCACCCACTCCTACCCTGTCTATGGCTCAGTTCTGGTGGGCCCTGTCCTGCTCCTGCCCAGACCTGCACACTGCTTCCTTCTGTACCACCCTGGCTCTCTGTCACCATGCTCCCACCTGTGGCTTCCCTTTTGCGTTCTTGCACCCCTTTCTTGCTCTGTTTTATTTTGGATCATTTCCGCTGTCGCGCAACTTCTGCTTGCTCCCCTATTGCACACGGCGCATGCTGTTGAATATCGCACTGCACATGTTATTCATGGTTCCGCCCCCTACGGTTGTGCATGCATTCATTACTATTGCACTTTGGTGCATTGCTTATTGCACTGTGCAGCCGCCTCCCACTGAATATCGCACAATGGTGCATTTCCATACTTGCGCGGGTGCATCCCTGTTGCGCATGGCGCAACCCTTCTGAATATCTGGGCCTGGGTATTTATATGCAAATTAGTAACTTGGAAAGGCACACTGAGCCAAGATTCATTTCTATAGTAGGTATTTATATGTAAATTAGTGACTAGGAAAGGCACAGAGATCCGATGCATGTTTTCAGGTGTGACCTGAGGTAAGGGTACAGGAAGTTGCTTAACAACATGGTAAGGGAAGGAGAGATAAAGTGGATAGGTTTGGCTGTTCCAGATAGAGAGGAAACAGAGTAACAAGGGCCCAAGAGTCAGAAAGAAGGAGTGACAAGTATAACCTGGGGTGCCAGGTCAGGGTGGAGAGATATGAGATGACTAAAAAGAGAATATACTCAGTCAGCTTTATTAGTTTCACTTTATTCCTGGTGTACTGTGCAAAGTAGGAATTATATTTTCCTCTGGGGAGGCCCAAGATTTTTTTCCAAATTTGAGGGAGGCTCGAAATCTTTTTCATGGCTTGGGGGAGGCTCACTGTCAAAAAGTGTGAGAACTAATGAGGATGATCTATGTACCCCAGGAATACCTATTTTAAGCTTTCAAATGATTTATTTTATTAAAGTTTATTTTTGTACCATACATGATCCAAAGTTTTGTTTTAGCATGAAAGGACATGCTGGGTGGGATACGTGTGGGATTGTATGGATAGTGATGGCTGGCAGATTCATTTAGAAGAGCTGGGAACCCCTCACACTTGCCAGTAATGGCAGCTATGGATCTGTGGATGGTCATTTCAGAGTCTGGTCTGCAGTGGTGTCCAGGGAAGGAACAGAGTTAAGAGATTTGGAAGGGAGAGGGAAGTGATGGTGAGGCTGGGATAAAACCCACCACCTGCAGGGCCGACCCTGCATACCTCTTTGCATTGTGTCACCGAAATATTGGATACAGACACTCAAAATGTAGGGAAATGAGGGGCATTGGTCTTAATAATATGGAACGCATTTTTAGACAGAGATACATTCAGAAAACTGGAAGCTAGTGACTTAACAACACTCTACCCTTGATCACACCCTGGGCACTAGCTGAAAGTCCTAACAGTGGAGTGATAATGACTCATATTGAGTCTTTTGTGGGATCCACCTCTTGAACTGCCAGATAATTGGAGCTCTTAATGAGCTGTTAACCACACCAGGCCATCTGGAACATTGAGTGAGATTAGCATGAGGACTAGAGCCTGCTAAAGTAGACTTTTTTAACTTCATTTACAACCATGAAAACCTGCGCTATTCAAGACGGGCAAGTAGAGAGTTAGCTGCATTAGCCCTGGACAATTTGTACTACTGTTTGGGCTAGTAAAACAATGTTAAGATCGACCCCTGATTTTGAGTGCTCACATACTTTTGAAACAGATTTTGTCATATCATTCATTGTTTCAGCCACACGTCCAGGTTACAAAGAAGTTCTCTTGTCGATATAGCCCTTTATTTGTGAAAGCAGTCAACCTGGGAGGTGTAAAGTATGGCCATTAACACCATTAGCACTTGCTTAACCTAATCTTTTCCACTGCAGCAAAACTACCCCCACCTTTGTAACAGTAGCAGAGTCAGTTGTCTTCCACTTTGATTTGCTGGTAAACATTTTCATCTATAACAAAATGTTGGCATTTTTAAATGTTTTAAATTATGTTTGCTTCCTCAAGAAAAATGTATGGGCCTCCAAGGTGCAGGGGCAGAGTTTACACCTAGCTGAGGGCGGTCCTGATAGTTACAGCAAATGTAGAGGAGCTTCCCTGACATCTGTTAATAGAGTTGAGTAGAGTTTGTGTCCTCAATAACCCTGTGCTGAACTCCACATCTCCTCTGCTTGTCACTGTAGGCTGGGGTCATGCTAGTCTGAGAGGCAGCAGTGTGCACTGTGGGAGGAGGACAGAGTTCAAGACTTGGATTCTTTTCTACTCTTTGCCAGAGAATTGATGATGAGTTATTGGTATGAAATGGGCTAATCCTTATACCAGCACATTTTGACTACAGTGGGTTAAAGATCAATTGTAACGCTTATGAAAAGGAAGTAATTACCCACTATGAGGACAACCAGGTTTTATGAATGACAAATAAAGGACAGGATTTGTCCCATCTCCTGTACAGATGCTATTGTATTACAGTACCTCTCTTGTTCGCTGATTTCACACACAGTCCATCAGACTTCATCTGCCTTGCTGGTCCAATTGCAGGTGAATTTTGTCATTTAAACAAAAATGACATCATCTTCAAGTTTCTGTTTACTCAGTCAACTTATATAGTACAGACTGTAAAATGGCAAAAATCAGTCTTAACTTTTTTATTTATTTAGTTTTTGTTGACCAGGAAGAGAGGGCTAGGCAAAACTGCTTATTTTCATCTTTATACAGGGGAATGGGGGATACAGATGCAAGCCAACTGAAATTAAATCAAGTTATACTGTTGGTGGTATTTTTAGTGAATGAGGGATATTTGGCCAGGATACCAGGGAAGTTTCTCTGTTCTTTTCAAAAAGTGCCATGGAATCTTTATCATCCACCTGAGCAACCACAGAACAAGAAGAGAGGAACTTTTTTAATGTTTCATCTGAAGGACAGCAGACCCTGACAGTACAGCATCATCTTAGTACTGCACTTGGGACCAGTGCTTATTGTATGAGCCCAATCCCAGTGTGAGACTAGAACGCACAACCTTCTGGCCAGGAACAATCTGTTTCCAACAATCTGATGGAGACCTTCACCCATGGACTTAGTAAAACACAACAAATAACTATTGGGAAGGTTTTCTAGGCTGATCACTAACACTTTGGGCAAAATATAAAGCTTGTTCCAAACCTATTGGGCTCCTAAAATGTAAATATTGTTTTCCTTTTTACCTTTTATCCACAAATGTAGCCCCCTATAGCTTTTATCTCTGTTTTAATTAGATTCAGTGCTTTGCTGGGGTTAAACAGCACTCTCAAATGTGTACTTCTACACCATACCTTCCCCAAATGTATAATCCCAGAACAATTTTTAACTTTTCCCTACCCACTAGAAAACTCTACCCAATCCTGTGCAACTATTCCAAAGCATGCCCTCCTTCCCCACAGCACTCTCAGATTTGTTACTGTACTTTGCATGACTGTGAGACTTGTACCCAATCTCCCACATACCTAACAAAAATTGATAATTTTCACTGCACACTTTGTAAAACGTGTACCTCAACACCACTATAAAATTTTGCATACCCCATGTCTGCACCCTTAACCTTGCAAGCCTTCCAAAATATACTATACTGCCCCTTCACCCCTACCAAAATGTAAACCTTTATGCCTGCATCCCTCACCAAATTTTTACCCCAACCCCCATTTGGACCTCTTCTCTTGCACCCCTCCCAAATTTATACCCTAACCCGCCACCTTCAAAAAATTTCTACTCTCTTTCCTCGCAACACTCACAAAATGTTCAACCTTCCTAAAAATATGTGTCCCTTCATTAATACTCCTCCCAAAATGCACACCACTACAGCTGTACCCCTCAAAAACATGTATGTACTGCACTACTCCCACACAGCTTGCTAAATACATACCCCCACATCACAATATTTGCACATATTATCCCCTCTACCCTATAAGCATGTGCACTTCTACTGTGCAATCCTCCTAAAATAATGCGCATCGGGTCCCATTTTCAAAACCAGTCTTTAGCACGATGCAATTAATAGAAGTACACATGAAATAGTGGGTGGCCAGCCAAGGTACCATACTCATACAAGCAGTGTGCCCTTGCCAGTGCATGCTTGTGTGAATAAAGGGCCATGTTGATGGCACACAAAATGATTATGCATGGTGGTAACACAGCCCCCTGCTGGAAACTGATTCCCAAGAGCAAAAGGAGCACGCAAGTCCTAAACAGGATAGTGTCTTTGCTCCTGGAAGCCGTATTCAGCATCCACCATGTTAATGACCACACTTGAAGCAATCTCACACTTTGTGGGAGAGTGGGGGTAGATGTACAAACTGTGTGAGGGCTGTAGGGGTACAAATGCTGGCAGAGGAGTAGAAACAGGAGGTACAATTTTGTGAGGGGTGCAGGAGCAGAGGGTACAAATTTTGGGTGGGGGTGCAAATTAGGGGAGTAGTACAGGGAAGAGACAAATTTGGGGAGTTATACTGGGCAAAGGTTACAGTTTGTGGGAGGGTGCGATGTGTAAATTTTGTGGTAGGAGTACAAAGGTTGGGATGCAGTTTTTGAGAATGGTGTAAATTTTGGTAGAAGTGCTGGGGCATGGGGTAGAAATTTGGGGACATTGTGGTGCTGGATTCTGAATGTTGGGAGCGGTGCAGGAGAAGGGGTGCAAATCTTGTTAGGAAAGAGTGAGGGTAGGGTAAAACTTTTATAGGGAGGGAAAGGAAAGGGGTGCAATTTTTTCTTTTAAATATTATATTGGATCAAGTTTGGCATTACAAAAGCAAGGAAATTGGTATATGTCGAGAAGGCACAATGTTCAGCTGCACAGGGTAGTTAAATAATTAAAGAATATACTTTCACATAAGGCTTTTTTAATCGTTTTGCTGGGGAACAGTTCATTTCTGGATCCCATTCTAGAGGTGTTCCTGGAGAACTTAGAAGAGACTTGAAAGGACCCACATTTTGTCAGACATTTCTAGCTTTTTGTTTAAAGAGTAATGGCCTTGATATTCAGAAGGTTAGCACAGCGCTAATGTGAAGAGTACCACAGTCACTGGGCTGTGCATGTGCGGATGTGGAGGGGGCCATATTCATAGTACCCTGGTGCATAGCACTCAGTGGATGGTGGGATTGCACAGAATGCATCACTGCACCTTGCAAATGAGGGAACCCTCTTGCATAGAGGGTGCAGTGGTATATTTGGTGGGTTTGGGAAGTTGTAAAAGGCTGCTGTGGTGGTAGTGCTATGTATCGATTCTAAACCCTGCCTTTAACAGTGTGCACAGTGGTGTGCGATCACCTAACTCTCTTTCTGGCTGACACAAGATCTTCAGTCTGAGACAGTTTAGTAGTCCCCCTCTTCCCCTGAATACTATCCCTATCTAGTAAATGTTGATCTTGCTCTCCCTGGCAGTCTAGTGGGTCCCTCCCTTCCTGATGTCCATCTACTGTATATTCATTACATGTTGATCCCTCTGTCTCTGGCAGTCTAATGGTCCCCCTTCCTCCATGATGCCTATCATGTGAGGGTAGTTTCAATTAAAGTTATATTCTTTAATTATTTAACCACTTTCTGTGTGCAACAGGGCACCAACAAACAAGCTGACCAGTTCTTTGCCTGTCTGACCTCTTGCACATTGATCAGGGTCAGGCATCTGTCAGGAGTATCCTTGAATACAGCTGAGCAATCCACTCTAAACTACTTGACACTTTTTGTGCTCACTGCCAACTCCTGGCAGGAAGCCCAGGTTTTTTTTTCAGTTTTTTTTTTTTTTTTTTAAACCTGATACATTGTCCTGGCTCCCAGCCATTCTGTCCCTCGCCTGTATCTTGGGGAAGCTGTGGTCATGGTGGTGGTGATGTGTTATACTAATGGGCACATTGGTGAGCATGCTGGTGCCATCAGGTGCACATAAAAAGAAAATGCCACCTCTCTGCTGTGACATTCAGTTCCACAGCATCAGTACATGGGTACCAAAGGCACAAAGATAGGCCATGGTTATTGGCTCAGGAAGCAGGAAAAAAATCCTGCATTGTGACCCCAGGCAGGGAGCCTTAAGGTAATCCTCCTTCAGGAGGAGGGTTATACTACGGAACATTTGTAGCTGGCAGGGAAAATGGAGAACAAAATGTATATTTTATTAGCCTTAAGGGCTTTGATAGGCCTTCTCTTGCCTAATATAGTTCACAGTGTGACACACTGATTAGCCTGAGATGGTTATTATTATCCATGGTCATGTAATGGCAAAATTACCTACACAGAGGTCCCCACTGACTTCCAGTGACATCAACTCCCATAATGGTGGCCTAACTATAAGCTCTGCTCCCGACTCCTTAATGAAACCCTCGCTGATGTAGACTTCCACAAGAATTATTTCTTTTTTGCATCAGGAGACTTCACTTATCTTATGCCTAAGCAAGCCGCACCCTGCGTGACCCCTTGGAGGTGGAGACGAATAGTGGAGAGACTGATATCTCAGTCCCAGAGCTCACAGTGCATGGCGGCACAGCTGCCATGAAACTACTATCAAACCTGACCATGGATTCAGTTTCAGAAAAAACAGAAGCTCAATTTAATACTCACAGAGCTCTGGGAGTTCGGCCTCAAACACAAATAGGATCTGGCAGATATTTGAGCTGATATCAGCTCACTTAAACAAACAACATCAGACCTTCAGGCTGCGCTGACTGAGATGGATTCCAGGGTGGACTGCACTGATTGTCTTTTGCTCAAGGCCATACAAAAGATTTCCTCCCTGGAAGCTATGTGTGATGATCTGGATGGGAGGCCTCAGAGCAACAACCTTTGGCTCTATGGGATTTGAGAGAAAGCCAAAGGCACTGACCTTCTCAAAATTTTGGATACATGTCTTTGATACCATCTGAACCTCCCTGTGGATTTTGACCCGGGAGCTGAGAGGGCACACCTAGCACTGGGCCCCCTGGAGAGCAATCAACAATGGCCCCTCTCCATTATTATCTGCTTAATGAACTATGCAGTTAAGCAAAGGCTCCTGCAGGGACTCTGGCAGCAAGAGAAATTTTTTTTATGAGGGCACCGAAGTCTAAGTGGATAATGATTATTCCCCCTAGGGTGATGGAGCAGATTAGGCATTATGGACCCATTCTAGCCTCATTAAGAAATATGTTATTTTACCAGATTCCCTTCCCTGCTGGATTGTGGGTGTTCTATCCAGAGCATTCAGTGCTCTATGAGAACTTGACTGATGCAGTGGCTGACTTACGAAAACGTGGAATTTCAGTCACTAAGCCTCCATGCACTCTGACTTTAGCTGCATGACTATTTAGACTTTTTGATGCAACTGACCTTGTGCAACAAGCCCGTAAAGCTCACGCAGCAGCCACGTTGATGGACCTTCAGGCTCTGTTAATAAATTTCACCAAAATTCCTGCAACATGATTGGACTGATGGGGGTAGGTTGTTTGTTTGGACACTTCATACTTTTGGACTTGATACGGAGTGAGGGGAGGAATCTGTGATCCCTCTACGTTGGCAACTGCTCCCAGAGATAAACATACATGTGGAACATTACTGCTCTTGTATTTTGTGTATGAACTGTAATGTTGCTGGGCTGGTTAAGGGACCTATGTTACAATATAATATTAATGTTTCCCACACTTTGCCAAACAGGAGCCTTGATATTTGCACTATGTGTTCTCCTAATCTGTAGTGTTCGTTTGGGTCACCCTGTCTGGTGGGTTTATAAGTTTAATGGAAGAGGGCTGGTGATAAATGGAGCTCTATCAGTTGACATGGGGGAGGCTGGTGGGAGGCAGCCTCCTTGCAGCCCTGGTCCACTAGGGACTGTGGGGATGCCGCTTCAGCTCTCTGTTCACTCGTCCCTGTGGGTTCTTTTCTTCACTGAAGGCTTAAAAGATTCCATAATGTTTTCATCTACTCTGATTTTGCCTCTTGCTCTCTTCAGGGAGGAATAGCTGTTTTTTAATCCCATTTGCTGATGGATGTTGATTTACTTTACCCTTTGGCCTGCCCCAGAGCAGGCTACTTATCTCCTGCCTGATCTCTGCTTCTAAAACAATTTCATATGTTTAGGTTCCTGGGGGCAGCCCTTCCTTTTACTCTCTATTATTTAATTTGTTCACTTAAAGCTAGATCGGGGGCCCAAAACGTACAGTATATTACTCCCAGTTAAGTATCAGCGCATGCATGGATGGTGATATTTCTCCTTCTTTTACTCCCTTGTCTTTGCCTCATTTTCCCTATCCCTTGTGCCCTCATTGAAGAGCATTCTGAAGGCCTGCAGTGTTATGTATGCTCACCTTGCCTTCCACCCACAGGATTGGACCTTGCCTTGGCCCACTCCTGGTGGGCTTATAGAGAGCCTAGATACTTGCTCTCCCACCTTGGAAGTCACTACCATTATCCCCCTGAGGAGGCTTTTGACGCCTTCCGTACTACCGTCATTTTCCCATTGCCTGTTCTTGTTCCATGTTAGTGGTTGTGTTGGTTGATGTTATTGTTATTGTTTGGGCATCCACTATGGAGGATCTATCACAAGCTGTGTGTTTTTCTCTTTAGCTGCTGCAAAATAATTTTTAATTGTGCTTCTGATGTATGCTATGCTATATTATATTAGTATTATGATGTCTTTCCTGCAGTTATGCCATAGGGGATAGAAGACTTTTTCATTTTCTGTATCAGAAGTTGTTGAAGATGTATTGTATTTTCTCTTATTGTTATGGCTGGGGTATCCCATGACTTTGGTGACCGCAAATGGGCACCTACCGAAAGGGCAACTCAATCGCGGCACCTGTCATTGGAGCAACTGGGGAAGGTGGGCAACCATACTGGGGGGGGCGCAATATAGCCACATCCTGTCACTATATGCTTATGCACGTGGGGGGGAGCAGGCCTGCTGAGCATAGGATGGGAGGAGATGGAGGGATTGTAGGGGTGGCACTGTGGTGGGCTGCCGAGCTGCTTCTGTGGCATGGTGGGTGGGTACAGGGGTGCAGTGGGAATGGTGCTGGGTTCGGATCTGGGCGCAGGTACTTTTTGTTGTGTCTGGCCTGAATTTTTATTTGTTCTGCATTTGCACACACACACACACACACACACACACACACACACACACACACACACACACACCCCAACATGCACCCCCCTGGAGTTGAGAATCTTTAAGTAGGGGAGTGTGGGGGGCACAGCCCCCTGCATAAAATGAAAAAATCCAACTCCCCAGCACCGTTTTGCTGTGTGCCAGGGAATACATCGCCGAAATATTTATTTGGTGATGTGCCGTCACCCTAACAGTGATCGTCCATCAGCGATCACCGATAACACATAGATCCATGGCTAGGTACTCTACTCTTATTTAGAGTCAAAATATTAATGGATCGAACAGTCTGGTAAAAAGAACAAAAATGTTAACAACCATACACAAATCACATTCTACCCTTATTCTGCTTCAGGAAACACATTTGCCTGAGGCACAGCATCAAAAGTTTAACCATTTGGGTTTTGGAGAGGTGGCTTCTTCCTCATATAGGAGGGGGAAGTCCAGGGGGGTAGTAATACTTGTCCCTAACCAGACTCCATTTCAGTGTATGGCCACATACTCTGATCCACATGGGAGACTGGCCCTAGCTACTGAGACTTGCATGGGTAAAGAGATCACCCTGGCCAGTGTTTATATTCCCCCAGGTGCCAACACCCCCACAGTACAAGGACTTTTTAGTAAGATTATTCAGTATCAAAAGGGTCTCCTCATTTTGGGAGGGAGATTATAATTTTATTCTTAGCTGGATGGATACTACCAATCCTCCCCCCCCCCCCCCGGGAATCCTCTGCACAAAAAAGATCCCTTGCTATCTTTAAAGCCAATGGTTGGACGGATGTTTGGCATTATCTGAATCCCTCAGGCATACAATATACCCATTATTCCCACCTTTACAAAATCTATACTCATACAGATTTTATCCATGTCTCCCAGGAGCATATAGGTTTGGTATGTCATTGTAAGATACTCACCATTTGTCTATCAGACTAGGCACCTCTTGCCCTGGAACTCGCATGGGTTCCCCCTAAAAGGGTGTGGCTATGGCGTATTAATAACTCCCTGCTAAATCATCCTGAGATACAGACCTATATAAAAGACCATATTACCCAAATACATGCTGATAGCAGCACCCCGGCTGTTTCGTCTACTATCCTCTGGGACACTTTAAAAATCAGTGCTCAGGGGGATATTATTAGCTACACATTCCACTTGAAAAAACAAACAGAACTGAAACTGCATGAGTTGCAACAACAGTTGACCCACCTGCAAAGCCTTCATGCTCAGGGTGATGTAACAGTGGGTCCACAAATTTCAATAGTGCAGAGATCTATAGAAAATATTTTAAATAAAAAGACTGAAGGTACCCTTAGATACCTTAAACAGTGTTTTATGAAGGCCTTCCACCTTAGATGCCAAAAATACACAATGCAGTTACTTCTATTACGGACCCAACCACTTCTGAGGTCCATAGTGACCCCTCTTGCATATTTGCAGCCTTCCTTCAATATTATTCTGAGCTATACAAAGCAGTTGTTGATCTACCCTGGATTCTGTTAAACAATACCTTAAACCTTTGCATCTTCCTTGTTTAATGGATGAAGCTGCACAATCTTTGCTGGCTCCCATCTTAGGAGACAAACTTATTCAAGCTATTAAGGCACTAAAAAATGGGAAAAGTCCAGACCCGGATGGGTTCATGTAAGAATTTTATAAAACGTTTCAAGAATTATTGTCTGCCCCTCTTTTGAAGGTTTGCCAAGTGGTTCAAACAGGCAAGTCAATACCCCCTTCATGGCAATATGCCACAATATCAGTCATCCGTAAGCTGCATAAAGATGAAACTTTATGTTCTTTGTACTCTCCCATCTCTGTACTAAATATTGACAACAGGATTTTTACAGCAATTATTGCCTGTCGCATGGATGGGGTCCTACCCTTATTAATAGATGGCGATCAGACTGGATTTGTCTATGCCAGGCAAAAGCAAGATAATAATAAATGTACCTTGCACATTTTACAGCACGCCACCCAGTCACAGCAGCCCTTTTTACTAATAAGCTTAGATGCTGAGAAGGCCTTCAACTGGGTGACATGGAACTTCTTATTTGCCGTAATGAAGCTTACGCGCTTTCCCACCCCATTTATTAAGGTACTGTGCTTTATATACTGTGAACCCAAAGCTTATGTAAAAATCATTGTTAACATCTCAGATATCTTTCCCCTTCATAGCGGAACCCGTCAGGGCTGTCACCTTTTGCTCCTACTTTTTGCTTTGTATTTAGAGCCCCCAGCTCAAGCCCGTAGAATACACCCTATCATTAAAAGTCCTGAACTGGGAGGACAGTGCAACACTCTGGCCCTTTACACAGATGATCTGTTTATTTACCTTCAAAACCCTGACTAGTCTTAACCAGCACTATGGCATACTGTAGCATTATTTGGTTCCATCTCGGGGTTATAAACTCAATATGGACAAAACCGAAATCCTACAAATCTTCTACCACCCTAGTACTCAGATAAAAAAAATTCAATTCAGATGGAATTTAAATTCTTTTAAATATCTAGATGTTATTCTTTCAAAGGATCTTACCCAGTTAACCACAGTTAATTACACTCCTCTAACTGAACAATTTGTTAAGGATCTTGACACCTGGTCTACAATCTCACTCTTCTTAATATGACAGATTGATAGCATCCGGATGACACTTCTCCCTCAAATGTTTTACTTAACACAAACCCTTCCAATTCTTCTTCCACCTGCTATTTTCAGGAAGTGGAATAAATTAATTCCTAGGTATGCATGGGGGGGGGGCGGGGCCGAAACCTAGAATTTGTTTCACCACCCTGCAGTTACCTAAATACAAGGACAACTTGGGCTTACACATTTTGAGCTATATTACACTGCAGCTCAGCTGCACACTGCCCTATACTGGTTAACACCATCTTATAATGCCCATTGGAAGATCATGGAAATGATAGAAGAGGATCTTGTTTTCCAGTATAGGGCTATTTTGACCACCTCATCTCAGCCTTCAGCTCAGTTAATTACCAATCCCTTCACTAATACCACCTTAGTGTGTTGGTAAAAAATATTCACCAACAAAACCCTTGAACTACTCAGTTTATGGTCATACCGCTTTCACAAAATGAGTCCTTTCTTTCAGGTAAATTAGATCATACTTTTAAGTGCTGGGAATGAATGGGGCTGCTCATAGCAGCACAGTATTACCACAATCGAGGTCTGCCTTTCTTAGAGGAGTTGATGCAGAGTTACCCATTAATAGGTATTACTACCTTTAGATATTGGCAAGTTCACCACTTCTTGGAGGTAAGGTCTTGTGTGTGATCTGCAGATAAAGATCTACCGATATTACATCAGCTGATTATATCAACAATGAAAGATGAACCCCATACAACCCTTATTACTGCCCTCTACCAGGCTGTTTTGACGTTTCAAGATTATGATGTGGAGATGACTAAACTTGTTTGGGAAAAACACTTACACATACAGATTGATCCTAAATAATGGAAACAATATGTTACATATGTTCATAGACCAACTTCATCCTGTATTTGGAAGGAATTTTCATGGAAACGCTTTATTCACTTTTTCCAAACCCATCATATTGTTACAAAATATTGTCCTGCACAGGGATCCTCTTGTTGGAGGGGTTGTAACACCACAGATGCCTCATATGGGCGTACTTTCTGGGCCTGTCCAGTCCTGGCAGTATTGTGGACCCAATTAACGGAAGTCCTACAAGCTATTTTTGGTTCTGATTTTCACTTGAACGCTCAGGCTTTAATCTTTATGGTATCTCCCCCTGACATTTAGAGTCCCTTAACCTGGAAATTAGTACAAATCTGCCAACTAGCTGCAAAAAAAGTTATTACCAAATTATGGTTGACCCCACAGTGCCCCTATTATATCATTGGCAGGATACGATGTTGCAGATTTACGATATGGAAAAGCTAACTGCTTCCTTGAACCATGCTACGGATAAGTTTTATTTGCCTTGGCAGCAGTGGATAAATTACATGCTAAATGTTAGCCCCATTTTGTTCCATAACTAGAGCCTGTACTATAGCAAAGAGGATTATGTATTAGACAGCTTGACCTCCTAGCTTGGATTTCCTTTTGGAAACTAGGCACCCCTGTGCTTGTTGCTGTGTGTTTGTTTGTTGTTACAAAATGTTTTAAAAAATAAATATTAAAATAAAAAAGGAAAAACAAAGGCCCCCATCGAATAATCAGAAAAAAAGACTGCTTTTGTCATTTTATAATTTGATATACTGAGCTAACAGGACCCCAAGGAATATGATACCATTTATGCTTAAATGACATCAGCACTCACCAAGATTCTGCCAGCTGGTCAGAGAATGTCTTGCAGGAATCCATGCTACGAGGCAGGAAATAAAATAAAAACTGTGCAAAACAAGTGTCAGTTCCTGTGCTTGCTGTGCAATATATAAAGCCTGGTTGTTCCTATGTTGTGGAAAAAGAGTAATTTTGAAAATATTCTTGCAATTGATCGTTAAATACTGTAAGATGTAGCAATCAAATGCCATACAAAAAGTCGTTTGTACAAATGAAAAATATCTTTCCTCTAGTTCTACATTAGGCCTTCTTTTTCTCTAATCCATACACATGTATGGCTGGCATTGGGCTGGCAGTATAGCCAAGAGGTTAGAGTAACAAGCTGTGAATGAGCTTGGTACATCCAGCAGACCAGACCTTGGTTTGATTCTCACAAGCTTCACTTGCATACTGTGTGACTCTAAGCAAATCACTTAACTGCCCAGTACTCCCAGGTCACCCCTGAAAACAGGCACTTGTGCCTAGTGGGCCTTACCCGGTTACCAAAGACTAAAAAAAAAAAAAAAAAATGTATACTGTTTCATTAGATCTGTGTGGCTAATCAATTCACTTGAAAAAATTACTTAAAAGAACATAGTAAAGTAATAAGATTTCTTTTCAACACCCCATTTCGTGGCATGAATCTACCTGAAGAGTCATACAAACCTATGACATATAATTTTTTATGTTAGTCTTTGGTAACCAGGTAAAGGCCCACTAGGCACAAGTGCCTGTTTTCAGGGACAACCTGGGAGCATTGGGTGGTTAAGTAACTTGCTCAGAGTCATACAGTATGCAAGTAGAGGTTGTGAGAATCAAACGTAGGTCTGGTCTGCTGGATGTACCAAGCTCATTCACACCTTGTTCCTCTAACCTCTAGGCTGTACTGCCAGCCCAATTATGGACAGAATAAATGGTATAAAGTAAAGGAGAACAATCAAGCCAGATCCAAACCAAAGCCAGTTTTTGCCTCACTGTTTTGAGATGATGAATGCATTCAGGTTATTACTCTGAAACTGATATGCCGTAGCTTTTATGAGCAAACTCCAAATCAGTAAACTGTCAGACATTGTAGAAAATGCAACTCGCCTAGTCCTCGCTCTAAAAATCACCATAGAAAATATGCGCAGTAGCCAATGTTAATAATTAAACAATAAAGTGTGATGAGCTACTCGGAATGGCTTGTGCTGCCATTTGTTAGCTCTTTTGGCATTTACAAAGGTCAGTCACCCTCCTAGGTGCTATATTGCTGAAAACCAAAAGCCTTAGATCATACAGCTGTCCAGATTTGCCTTTTAAAAAGAGAGCTGCATGCTGCAGTACAGTCATATATTAAGCCCTTTTCTTGAACTAATATGCAGCCACGCAGAACTGTTAAGGAATCTCCTTTTTAACAGGGACCTAATGTATAAACAATTTACAGTTCATTTGCAATTGGGAACCACTTTCTTCCAGTCTCATTAATGGTAGACATTAAAGAGGAAATAGCTACAAAATAAAAGACAAAAAGCTATGGGCCTAGATTTTCAAAGGCTTGCAGCAATATTTTGCCACACTTGTGCTACCTGCAACTTGCTTGTTTGACAAACATAAAATATTGTCTGTTATGAAATGGGTAGAAAGAATGCAGGCTCTTGATTGGCCAAGAGGTCCCGCTAGCTGGTCCCTTATCCCAGCACAACAGCCCAGCTGAAAAATAGCTAAACAAAAATGTGTGTAAAAAAACATCCAGCTTACTAAAAAGGATCCATTTCATAATCACAATAAAGCACTCCTGGGAGTGCATTACGGTGGGCTAACAGCCCTTCTCTGGTGGTGGAAGCACTCGGCTTTGCCTCATGCTTCAACCCAACTGAGGTTGGCCGGTATCTCACCATGATGCACCCCCTGTCATGCCTTACTGTTCAAATGTCATGCTGCAAGTGACTTGAGTTATGCATCCAAAGTGATGCATGCAACAAAATAATGACACAGGCAGCATTTTTTTACCATAAAGTGAAGAAAATGCTGTGAATGTGTCAAAATGTTTGAAAATCACCTGCAGATATTTTGGTATATTTGCAGTAGCGCAACTGTGGCAG
The DNA here is from genome assembly GCA_016271365.2 of Neoceratodus forsteri. Taxonomy (NCBI): domain Eukaryota; kingdom Metazoa; phylum Chordata; order Ceratodontiformes; family Ceratodontidae; genus Neoceratodus; species Neoceratodus forsteri. The sequence goes on along the minus strand of CM028130.1, from coordinate 1,405,518,019 downwards.
AACAACTGTGGCCAACAATACCTGCATCATTAGCTGTGAAAATCCAGTCCAAGATATTTACTGTGCAACAATTAACTGTAGTGTTTTTATCTTTTTTTTCTTTCTCCTGTTATTATTCTACTGACTATGTCAGATAATGTAGTACTTTTTTTGCCACTACATGTTTTCACTCCACTACCAGTCTAGCATTGCTTGTAAAGCATTTGAGATACAATGTGTATGAAAAGAGCTATATACAGTAAATGCTGATTCTTCTGCTTCTATTTTTATGAAATACAACATTACACATACCCCACTATTGCAAAGCATAATGAGAAGTATATGCAAATCACCATGAAAATATTTAGACTGGCTCTGCTTTAACACGTCTGTGTCTGCTGGTTTCAGCAATCACAAACACGTGTGTCTGCGATTGTCAGCCTTTGAAGATAGTGTGAGAGGCCCTTTGGAACCATACACTCATGCATAAAGCAGAACCAGCCTAACTACTTTCATGGTGATTTGCATATACTTCCCATGATGCATTGCACCACAGGGGTATGTGTAACATTGCATTTCTTTGCAACTTAGCGTTACTGCCAATGACGTTCAAGGTTAACCCTTGCTTCAGTGCTTTTGGAGTGGCATTCTTTGTCTTTCAGACTTATTTCACTGTGTCTTTAAGAAAAACTCCTCCTGTCCCTAAGTCACCTCACTTGCTGTTTCTGACACCAGCTTGTTGTCATGGTAAGCACCACAATGTCATAAACAAAGACACTATGAGGTTGGCTACGGTTAGAAATGCTTTTATACACAAGGCTTAAAATGGCTACCAAGATGTGTTATCAACCCAGGAAGGAAACACTAAAAATTAAAAAATGTACTCTCTAGTAAACTGTAATAGCTGAAGCATTATCTTTATGAAAGTACATACTAAAGTGCACGGCTGCTCTTTAAGACCCAATAGCTGGAAGCATATTCTGTTTGCAAGGTCTGAGCCAATCCCTTTTCGAGAACCTGGGAGAAACGATATTAATTAAACGCATAAATAAACCAATGAATAATCCAGGGTGTGCTTGCCTGTTCATAATTTTGTTAGACCAGCTCAGATAAATTAAAGTCAATTCCATTTATAGGCAGTTGGACTGTATGCAGTTTTTGGAAATATGCTTTTTACTTCAGCCCCAGATCATTCCCTATTCTGTGCTGTTCATTTATTGCAACTTTTTAGCCTCATTTCCAGGTACTCTGACCTGACTGAAGTCACAATCTCTACGATTCTGGGTGAAATTAGCTGCTAGTTGGTGATGTACATGTAGATGCAGCTTAAAAGGTATGAGTCCTGTAAATGCAGTATGTTGCTTGCCAAACAATGGAGAAAGACCAAGAGATGTCTGTGCTCTCTACTGAGCTTGAAAAGCAGAAACTTGAGAAGCCTTCCCTGCCTGGAATAAAACAGTTAGATGATGTGTGTTGGATATGTACTACATTGAATCTTGTCATGCTTTCATTCTATGCCACAGTATTTCTGACCTGGGTAAACTGCTTCAGTGTTCGATGGGCAACTCGGATTCAAGATATATTTACTGCAGGAAAGCTTCTTGCCCTGGGGCTTATCATTACAGTCGGACTGGTGCAGATTTGCAAAGGTAAAATATTATATGTATGTGTATATTATATGTATGGAACAATATTGAGAGATGCATTATTGTATACTGCATGCTAAATCCCCCTTACTGCATAATAGCTTCCCTGCTTCACAGTCAAACAATATGTACAATAGTTGGCTGGCCACATGATCACTGGGGAAGTTTAGACAAGTAATAGCTGCTTCAGTGGACAGTGCCACTGCCATTTCCTACCTAGTTGATAGGGAATACCTATGATTCAAGCAGTTCACTCCTCAAACTGTGGAGCTCACCTCCACAACATGCACAGGCTCTACCAGCCCATGATTTCAGAGCTGAAGTTCACCTCTGTACCCAAGTGTATGAGATGGCATCATATGACACTGCCACCTTCTCGCAACCACAGTGGCCCATAGTCTTCAGTTTCCTCAGTGTCTCATGTGTGTTGATCCATGGCCTACTGGTATAATCCCATCTGTCTGCAAGTTCAAACTAAGTGTCCAATCTGGTGGCAGATCCTGTAATAGGACTTGAACTGGCAATGTTGTGGATGATTTGTCCCATTGCAACAGTAACAGATGACTTTTGAGCTTGATGACTTTGTACTGGCAAGTTTATCTACAGTATGTTACTTTTTTTTTTGCTAGTGATGATGATGATGATGATGATCACTTAATTATATGATATTGATACAGCCATTAGTTCCTTTTAATGTTTACATGCTGATTCACATTGATGTAAAACATGCACTTATGGCAACATAGGGTATATCTCCCTGTGCCTAGAAAACCAGTTTTGCAATGCTATAATGTAGATAACTACCCTGAGCAAGTTACTTAACCTCTCAGTGACTCAGTCCTCCCAGTAGTAAGACTGGGTAAAAATCAGTCCCCTATAGAAAACAAGATGTTGCAATTCAGCTGAGCTATTTTGGTAAAATAAATTGAAACAACGGAGGAGGGAAGAAAAGAAAAGAAAAGGAAAGAAAAGAAAAGGAAAGAAAAGAGAAGGAAGTAAGGAAGTAAGGGGAAAGGAAAGGAAGGCAGTAGCTGTTGCCTAAACATCTCACAATTCCTTTTTTATAATTTCTTTGTACGCTCCCTGGGGAGGGTTGCTGTACCTTTCTCCTGGCCTCATCAACTCATCCCATGAACTATGGACACCCTTCAAAGCCACCCCCTTATTGCCTCTGTATCACACACCATCACTACTACTGTCTTGCAGATCCAGTGTGGGGTAGGAGCTCTGGAGAGACAGATGGGTGATTGGGGTCTGAATAGTGGGCAGATGCAGATATGCTGCCCAGCTCCTCCATCTCCCCCTTCCCCCATTTTTTGTCCTTCCCACATCCTCTGCATGTTGTTGCCCTACCATAGTTTCCCGGCAGTACAGGAAGTCTGACATTCTTTGGTTACATATGACCTCAATGTTACTCTCTAGGCCCACCACAGGAGGCACTGCTGTAGCAAAGCAAGGAGAACCTTCTATCTGGAGTTAGAGCACATAGCGTGCACATCATGATCTAGACTCCAGTGCTAGTCTAGGGAGTTTAGATCATGTTGCTCAGATGTTTTAGACTCACACACTAGGCTGTTAGAGTCAAGAACATGCTGCACAGGTAGCATTTTTCTACACTGGGCTGGTGGGGTCTTGGACACGCTGTCTGTGCAGCAAGTTCTAGACTCTACTAGCCCAGTAAGGGAGTTCGACTCTGGACATAAAGCTGCACAGCTCCTCCTTTAGCATCACTAACTGCTTACAACTTATCACTGTCCTGGCTGTTAATGAATGCATTACACATGGTTCTTTTCTTTATAACTGAAATATGTTGGTTAATGTCATAATTCGTATAGGTAACTATGAAGAACTTAAACCACAAAATGCCTTTGACTTTTGGATGACACCTTCTTTAGGACAGATAGCATTAGCATTTCTTCAGGGTTCATTTGCATTCAGTGGATGGAATTTCTTGAATTATGTGACAGAAGAATTAGTTGATCCCCAAAGGTGAGTTCTTAATGAAATGTTTTTTGTTTGTTTGTTTTAATTTTTTTTTTAATTATCAGCTAGCAACTGTGGTGCTAGACAGATATCAGTATGAATCAGACAATCAGTACTGATTTGAACTTCTTTAGAACGGTGCCCAGCTAATGCTAATTGTACTTCTAACAGCACGCTTAACCATAAAATTACATCCCAAGTACTTCCGGTTCAGAGCAGCTTCTCCCCAGGGCCTGGCATATGAGGATTCAGAACTTCACTGTACCACAATGGTACTAAGTATCATTGCCTCCATACATTAAACTTCCATAGCATAATTTTAGAAGTGTACTTTCCTAAAAGAGCAGAGGATTACTCCCAGTGCTGGGCCTGGCCAACATTTCCTTTCTCAGTAAAACATGCTCGAATTCTGTCCAGTGTAATGGTGTGGGGGGATACTGTATTGAGTACATAATAGATGCTCATTTTGTCCGCATACAATCACTGCAGTAGCATTACTGTACAAAGCGCTAAGAGATAGCTGAGTATAAAACGTACTATATAAAACCAACTTCAATACTACTTTCTTTGCATTTGAATGCAAAACACTAAGACTGACATATTGCATAGCTTAAAGGAGATAGGAAACTTTCCTGACATTCTTAGTGGTAAAATACAAATTATAAACATTAATCAACGGCCTCTGTGTTTCTTTTATGGAATAATTAGTTAAAATACTCATTTGTGTGCTACTTTCAATTTTTGAAATGAGGATCAGCTTGACAGTCTTTTACTGAATTGGGAGTCAACACATGTCAATCTTTGAAATACCTACGTCACTGACTCCCGATTCAGCAAGCAGTTACCAGTAGCGTGTGGCTGCTGGACACATTTCGGATGATACCCTCTTTCATCTTAATAAATACCCCTGTGTGAAACATAGATACATAGAATGTGATGGCAGATAAGGACCGTTGGGCCCACCCAGTCTGTCTAATTATTTTTTATTATCATTATTATTATGCCCTTGACCCTACTCCAAAGATTCCCTTGTGCCTATCATCCTAGGCATTTCTGAATCCATTTGCTGTTTTCACCTGACCACCTCATCTGGAAGGCTATTCCAGGTGTCCACCACTCTTTCTGTGAAAAAGTACTTCCTCATATCCCTCCTAAATTTATCCCCCTTCAGCTTCTATATTATGCCCTCTTGTTTTAAAGCACCTTTTCCTCTGAAAGATACTTTCCTCCTGTACCTTATTAACCCCTGTAAGATATTTAAAGGTTTCTGTCATTTCCCCCATCTACCTCTTCCTCCAGGGTGTACATATTTAGCTCAAGTCTTTCCTCGTAGGACTTTTGATCCAGACATTGCACTATTTTGGTAGCTCTCCTCTGGATTGCCTATACTCTGTCTATGTCTTTTCTGAGATGCGATCTCCAGAACTGTACACAGTACTTAAAGTGGGGTCTTATAAGTGATTTATATAGGGGCAGAATCACATTTCTCTTCCTGCTAGGCTGGCTCGCAGGTGCAGGGGCAGGGCGCCTACCTGTGATGCTGGCGACCTGGGCTCGGGAATGGACCCAGGACATCTGAGGGCCAGCAACGGAGAAGGATCAAGCGTCCGACAACTGCTCTCCTTCTCCAGGGGGAGGGGGGTAGAGTGTTTGACATAATACAGACACCTAGCAGAGGCTGGGTGTACCCAGCATGCCAACACCAGCTGTTTCAGGGGGTTGGGCAGATGCTGGTCATCATTGCATGTCCATGCCCCCCGTACATCAGGAAAAAATAGCTGATGGCCACCCTAGATGAAGCCTGCCCCCGGCTTCAATCAGCTCTCAATGCCGGCTCCCCAATCTACCCAGTCATCTGCGGCACTAAGGGCAGGTGATGGAACCCTGCCCTGGGGGGTAATCCAGGGGGTATCGGGGAGCTGCGGTCCAATCTGAGAGTAGAAGTGGGGGTCTGTGATCGGGTTGGCACAATAAAGTGTAATAAATAACATTTTTCTTCCTGTTGGAGATACCCTACCTATGCATCCCAGCATCCAACTAGCTCTCTCGGTTGCCTTATTACATTGCCTTGCCACCTTCAGGTCATCCAATATGATTACCCCAGGTCTCTTTTCTGCTTGGCCTTTGTCAGTATCGCTCTGCCCATCTTGTACTCTGCACCTGGGTTCCTATGGCCTAGATGCATTATTTTGTACTTTTTTGCATTAAAACCTAGCTGCCATACCCTTGACAATTCTTCTAGTCTATTTAGGTCCCTGCACATTCTATCCTCCCCCCCCCCAGGTGTGTCCACTCTGTTACAGATATTGATGTTATCTGCAAAGAGGCAGACCTTTCCTTCCAGTTCTTGAAACAATCACTCATCCTTTGGCTACTAGCTCAGCGCCCCCCCCCACTCTGCTGCCACTTGCCTTACAGCCCAAGTATAGTCTCCTATTTATCACAAATGCTTCATCTCATGAAATCATTTAACACATGATTTATTTTATTCCCTGATGTACAGTGGACCCCAACTCCCTATTCTACCATCTTGCTCGTTCCACATTTTATCAAAATTGCTCAGAAACTGACACGCTATCCCCCTTCCCCAACCCTCAATGTCCAGAGCTCATCTCCAAACCCTGCCTTGGACCAGTTACCCCCCCAGCTTTCTTCTTTGGCTAGAGCTGCTGTTATTTTTGCTTTTCTGATCCTTTCCTGGACTTACAGTGGGCCAGAAAGTACAGTAACTTTTCATGGAGCCTGAGTGCCCCTGCTTCAGCGCAGTCAGTGAGCCACCTTTACTATTTGCTCCCTTGCCGCCTAGTGACAGTGCAGTCTCGTAACAGGAAACACAATGGAGCACACAGCCTCAGTTCTGGTACTTCAAGTGCCAAAGTGGCCAGTGAGCTACTCAAACTTCTTACTCTGCACCCACAAACAGGACAGCAGCAGGGTGGCCAGCACACATGAGGAGCAGACAACTTTTTCTTGGCACTGATCATGCCCACCATGTGCAGCTGGTGAGTCACTCCCATTCTTCACTACCCCCCAACAGTCAATCAGTGGGGCAGGGAGGCGCACAATAAGCAGCTATCTCTGGCACTGCAGGAGCACCTCAGCAACGCTGGGTCCTGTTCTTACATCTTACACACATATCTCTAATAAATGTTTGATGACAGACACAGTCCTCCTCTCACCTCCTCAGCTGGCTGTCAACTGACAAATGCAAACTGCACTTACTGGTTTGTGGTTTGCATTTGTTAGTCAGCAGCTGGCCAATGAGGTGAGAGGAGGGCTATGTTGGTCACCGAACATTTACTGCGGCTATATAGTTTTGATAAAATGTGGAGTGAGCAAGATGGCAGAGTAGGGAGTCGGGATCCACTGTACACCAGGGACTAAAAATAAATCGCATGTTAAATTATTTCATGAGATGAAGTATTTGTGAAAAATAGGAGACTATACTTGGGCTGTAAGGCGAGTGGCAGCAGAGTGGGGTGGGACTGTGCCGGTAGCCAAAGGATGGGTGATTGTTCCTCACAGTGGTATTTACTGAAATGTAAGATGGTATCATCAGAAATGTGTTCAGCAGCTACATGCTACTGTTAACTGTGTGTTGAACCAGAAGTCAGTGACATGGGTATTTCAAAGTTTGACAAGCACTGACACCCGATTCAAACAAAGACTGTCAAGCCAATCCTCATTTCAAAAGTTGAAGGCAGCATACAGATGAGTATTTTAACTAACTATTCCATAAAATAAGACACATGGAGGCCATTGTTTGGGAGGGCTTTTGCCTGTGATTCAGTGTGAGGGAACTGACTCCTCCTATTTTCCACATAAAAGCCAGCTTCTCCCAGCAACCCATGCTCAGAGTGTGTCAAAGCTGCTAAGCTTCGGTGTGGTCCTGTGGCTGTGCCCTTCCTCCTTGTTCTGTTTGTTTTCCATTTTCTCCTTCTTCTGCCTCTTGTTCTGCTTCTTGACTTCCTCCTCTTCGTCTTTTTCTCAGCAGTTCCCCACCCCCCTGCTGCCTTCCTGTTCTTCCTTTTGTCACTCGCTCTCTCTCTCTCTTCTGCTTCTTTCTTACTGCCCTTGTGGCATTTCTCTTGCAGTCTCTGCCTCCCCCCCAGTTGCCCCATACCTCCTTCCTCTCCCATTCCCACTTCTGAGCTTCATCGGTCTGCCCCCTTTTTATCTCATTCCAGTAGCCTCAGCTGCCTTCTTTTTGGGGTCTCTGCTCCATCCCACTCTGTTTTCAGAGCTCTTTCCTCTTGCAGGTTCATGACACAGATGACATCGCCACCCAGTCTATTCTCCACTCTGCTTTCTCCATTCAGCTCCTTTCCCTTCTGCTTTGGTTCACACATGCATTCACTCCTGCAGCACTCTTTAGCCCATTGTGATACAATTTTTCTCTGTAATTCCGAGACAATTTTTCCTGCCTCCAAGTTAACTGTTATCCAAAGTAAGGATTGTAATTGTCATTGGACAGAGCAAAATGATCATGTACATATGTACAGGTGTGGCTACATCATCGTTTTGCATCATAATTTAAGTACTTAAGGCTACTGTATAGGTAACCAAAAATTGCAGGTAATAGCCTTGCCTTTGCACCCAGTGAATTATGTGACCATGATCCCACTAATTCATTCTCCTGACTCACTAAAATTCCAGCCAATTCTTTCACTTTAATTTTTGACTTAGGCTCCCACGCAGTCAGCAAACTTATCTATAATGTAGCTCTCATTCCCGATCAAAATAAATAATTTGAATGAACCCTCTCACTTATAATATATCAATCCATAACATACCAGGAGTCCTTACCCCTACTATTATTACAACTTCAAAGGAGTTGTCCATGCCATGCAGTTCTACTCTGCCCTTTAAGCATTTTTCTCCAATCTTTTGCTTCTTTCACTCCTGTTGCTCAGCTTCTGCTTTCATTCCATCGCATCTGTCTAACTAGCTAGCCTACTATCTCCTAATCCTCCACAGCCCTCACCAGCAGCCCTCCTGGGCTTTGTCTCCACAACTCATACTTGGACTTCATCGAGCGTATTCAGGATCACCCTAATCCACCAACATCAGGACTCCATAAATTCAAGCAGGATTCAACATAGCAAATTCTCTTTCATTTGGAATATAAGCATTTTCTCCATTTATCGTCCTCTACTCAGCTTTGTCCATCAAGCCCAATTCTGCAAAATTCAGCCAAATAAAATCCTCCCACTGGAACTGTTTCATCTATAACACGTCCAGCAATTGGCCCTAGTGTACAGGGTTCATCTTTCTGGAGCCACCAGCAGTAACACCTCCCACCAAACTCATGAGAAGAGTACTCACCCCTTTTCTCCAAGTTTGTAAGACTTAAATTCCTCCACCAGGGGTCTGTTCTTCTGAGCATCGCATGAGTGACATGTCAGCTCAGTAGTCTCCATGTCTACTGGTTCTTCATCTGCAGATCCAAATAAAGTCAGCAGGGTGCCCCTGGGCTTCTTCATTCATGGATCTATCCCCAAGGCCTCGATTTTGAGGTAGGCCCTCAGGGTTCTCCTCTAACTACCTCGACACATATCCATCATTCAAAGACTCCTGCAAGCTTCTGCTTACACAGTCAGTGCCTAACAAGATCCTCACAGTTCAAAGGTCCTCAGGGTTCCCATTGGACTTCCTCAGGCACTTACCCATCATTCAAAGACTTCCTGAAGCACTGCATTCTACAGGTTCTCATCATCAGAGTTTCCGTACCTCGTAACTTCAAGAGGTCTAAGAAAATAGGTAGAGATGCACTATGTCCACCAGAGACGGACTCTGCACCTTTCAATTGATTATCAATTTATCAAACGCTCTTTTCATTCTGAATTCAAGCAATCATTCAACTCATCACAGGTTAGATTCCATTTTCAGAGGCTGGAGTCTGCACCTTTCAATCAATTAGCAACAGTTCAAACTCATTTTTTATTATGAAGTCAACCAATCAACTCGCCACATTGCAGGGCTCGACTTCATCCACCAGAGGTATTATTCTGCAACTTCACAACTCAAAACAATTGCAGCTTACTGGCATGTTTCATCATTGCAGATGTCCAGTAATAGACCCTAGCTCTTGAGTTCATTCTTCTTTTTGTCACTGGCAGTAGTAATGTTTCCCATGAACTACTGTATGAGCGCATATGTCTCCCTATTCAGGTTCATTGAAGACTCAAGTTCCTCTGCTGAGATTTTCTCCCTGACTTGCAATTCAAAGTCCTATATTGGCTTTATGACCTTTTCACTCTTCCATTCTCCAACTTCAGATTAGAGGAAGGTCCTCAGGGTCCCCCTTGGACTTATTTTATGTGCATCTATTTCACAGAGACCTCTTTAGCCTTATTCCATAAAGAAACAAAGACAAGGCGCTGCGTCAGCATGTGGTCTAAAAGCAAAACAAAATGGTTATATTAAATGCACGCTGAAAATAGAAAATAGAGTTAAAAATCTACGTTTCGACCTTAGGTCTTCTTCAGGAAATATCTAAAAGAGAAAAAAAAAACAAGTTAGAGTCTGTACCCTGCCTTATGTCTGATCCATAAATCTAACTATCCAGACTTCGGCTTCCATTCTGAAGCAGGAATCATATGACTACTTCCTAACTGCTACACCTCAACCAACCAGAGATCCTGCATCTAGCCTGCTGTATCCAACTTGTTTCTGCTGCTTCCCTGAAATTGAGGATTTCTCCTTTAGCTCATGTAATTCCCATCAGAATTTCAATCACGTATTACTTTATTCGAGGCCTGCCTTTCCTCAACTTACTCCAGCATCAGCTTGCAATACTCACAGACCTTCCATTTTCCAACCATGACACTGTTCAAATGCTTACCAACCATATCCACCCACCCTTTGAGAATTACCTACTTGTCAGAATCCAAGTACTACTACTACCCCCTCAGCCACTCATTCGCTGCTCATCTATCGCAGTTTACCATAGAATGGATTTAATCTATAGTAAGGAAGAGTAGCTAACATTTCTCATCTCATCTCATCCTACGGTACACCAGAATTGAATGTTATTCTTCGGGGCTATTGTTCTCCTGTTGAATTCCAACTCTACATAATTAATCCATCTAGGAAGACGCTGTTGTCTGGGATGTTCTCACTTCCATTGATCTATTTTTTGCCGGAATCTCTTATATAAATAGTGTTTCTAGCATTCATCTGGGAAGTCTGTAATTCTAACTGCAGCTGTGCGAGCTCCTGTACTATAACCGATGTGAGCCAACTATAAATGCAGATCACCTAATGCATTTCCCATTTCTCTCTTCTCGATATGCATGATGGTCTGCTATCGCTTTCTTCCTCTGACATTCTCAAATGTCCAGACTCAAACACTCAAAGCATAGATTTGTGCAAACCATCTGTCAATGTCTGCAGAGCTCTGGCCTCCTCTTGTCACCATGTGTATGCTCTTCTCCTTGTCCAATGTGTTAAGCCAAAACAGATGTTTGTCTTTCACCTCAGGATATACTGCACTGTCTGTAACCTTTAGACATTCAGCTATCTCGAGCATTCCTGAAGCTCCTGGAATTTCAAGACTTCTACTGATGTCTTTCCCAAAATCTCCCCATGAAAGCGACTGCTGTTATACAGAGATTATTCTGATCTGCATCCTTTTTGCCTTCTCAATCAGTAACCATCAGTAGACATCATCAAAGTCCAAGTCGACGTCCATCTCATCACATGGTTACTACATTAACATCATGCCATTGCAAATCAAGCAGTTGATTCTCATCTCCATTCCTTCCAAGCCTTCATGCATCCACCCCCAACAGACCTAGCCAAATCTTTTCCTCCTCAAACCATCGATCTCATTACGTCATAGCCTGCTATGGTCAGCAAGCCAAAGCCTCGAGCATCCACCCCAATACTTCTATCTCCACTTTGCACCATCTAAGCAATCCAGAGGAATTATTCCCTATCATTCATAGCCTTCTGCATCGATGCAAGCGGAACCTCTCAGGTGACTCATCTGTGTACCTGCCATCAAGCTACTCAGCATTTCGTGTTTATACAGTCAATTTAGGATTTCTCTCGCTCCACTCATCACTTCTTACATTATACTGCTATCTAACCTTGCAAGCATCACTTGAGACCATAAAGCAACATTACTCAGTCTCAGGTCTCCATCTTAGTATGCCTTCATCATCATAAAAGTTGCTAGATGACCTTCTTTTCATGCTTTTCTTATGAGACTTGTGGCTTACTACTGGTTTCCTCGGCCATTGCTCACCTTTCTGTACCTCAGAGACTTTACCATTGCTCCAGTCACTTTGTGATTTTCATTTGTTGGAACAACAATATCATTACATCTAATTTCTGCCAACCTCAAGACTGTCAGACTTCATAGAAGAGTTCAGATTTCATCAACCTATGCATGCCATGGCTGCTCTGAATCATTTTCAGCTTCTTCAGTCATGCAACACTATCTTCCAGATAGTTTATTGAGCATCTGAGACCTCTTCTGTGACCCAGATTAAGTTCTTCTGTATTCTCAGGTCATTCCTTTGGATTCAGCAGCATCTCCATTGAAAACAACATTTCTGCTCCCAATAAAAAGATTCTCAAAAGATAGACTCTTCATGGCAATATCAGTCATCTCCTATTCTGAATAGAAAATCAAATGAGCATTTCATAATCTCCTCTTAGCATGCCCAGAGGACAGGCAGTTAAGTAACCATGGGTCCTCAGAGGTTTCCTCTACAAGGGGTCTTCCTCTCCTGTGTTTTACTCTTCATCCTCTCCATGAGTTGGAGGAGGTTATTTCTTTTGGGCCTTCTAGTCCCTATCAATGCCTGGCTCATCAACTGAGAGTGGGAATAGAGAAAGGCCAAAATTAAGTCTCATAAGCATCATACGCTATTCACCAGACATTGAATGGGAGGGATTTTGCCCATGGTTCAATGTGGGGAATTAACTCCACCCACTTTCCGCATAAAAGCCAGCCTCTCCCAGCAACCCGTTCTCAGAATCTCTCAAGCATCCACCATCCTCCCCTGCCTCCTCCTCCTCCAGCATTCTTCTTACCCTTCATGCTGGGCCTTCTATTCCTTATTGCTGCCCAGCTCATCTACTGAGGGTGGAAACAGAGAAAGGCCAAAGTTAAGTCTCATAAGCATCATACACTATTCACCATACACTGAATGCTATTTATGATTTATTTGACTGGTAAGAATGTTAGGAAATCATCTCCTATCTCCTTGCAAACCTGGAGACCTGGGCTTGAATCCCATCAGCCCCCACCTGCATACTGTGTAACCCTAAGCAAGTCACCTAACTTCCTTGTGCTCCCAGGTCACACCTGGAAACAAGCTGCTGCATAGTGTGCCTTTCCTGGCTAAACAATGTCCCCTTTCCCTTTAACACTTTCTATTTTGCATCTTGGTTGTGTATGTTATGTCACAAAATGGGTACAAAATGTGTTTTTTTGATGCAAAGCAAAAGTACATGTATTTGTTGCTGCACTGGTCTCTGAAGTATGTAAGTAGGTACAAAGTGGCTGAGATTTCATTGGAACATAAGATGCAAACCCATGTTATGGTATTGATATAAAGGAATATACAGTATATACTGTAGATATATGTATGCTACAGAGATCATTTCTTAAAGATATCTTTCTCTCCCTCTCATTTGTGAAAATATACAATTGAACTAATTCCTTTAACTTGTTTTACTAGGAATCTACCTCGTGCAATATTCATATCCATTCCACTGGTAACATTTGTCTATACATTTACCAATATTGCATATTTCACTGCCATGTCACCTCAAGAGCTGTTGTCGTCAAACGCTGTTGCTGTAGTAAGTAACACATTGCATACATGTTTTAGTTTATGGGGCATTTTGGTTTCTATATTTTGTGACTGTACTAGTGCATCCTAATCAGGTTCTTACCTTTTGTTTGTCTCACTTCAGACATTTGGTGAAAAGTTACTAGGAGTAATGTCATGGATCATGCCAATATCAGTAGCCCTCTCCACATTTGGAGGAATCAATGGATACCTTTTTACCTCATCAAGGTCAGACATGAGGAGTAATGTTATATAATTACTGTAATTTCATATCTCTTTTTATGGTAGTCTTATTATTGGCCGAAAGAGGTTCTTATTTCTCAGTTTACATTTCTACTCTTTTTTAAATATCTTATTGGCCAAAAAGAGGTTCATATATCTCAGTTTACATTTCTACTCTTTAACGTATTACAAATCACTTACTTGATTTCAGTCAATCAGTGCACAGAGCCACTGTGCCTCTTATTCTCTGAACAGTTGTCTCTTTGCATTAGAAATGGAGCACTCTACTTGAACGCCAGGGGGCAGACAGTTAAAGAAACTTCTGAAATGTAAAAGAAACAACTTAAAATGTACAAATCATGCTAGCTACCTTGAGTGATTAATGATACTAGGGCATCCAAGAGGTGTCTCTTACGATATAAGAGACACCTCTTGAGAAGTTTGAGCAGACTGAACCACTCAACTTTGCTTCACAGTTCTCTAGCCCAAACCTCGTGCTCAGAGTCACTTACATCATAAGATATACCCATTGTAGGCCATATCTACTTATACCATATGCAACTGTAAATCTCCTTTCAATATAACTTAAAGTGCAAAAATTCATACCTGCTTCATTCCAACTAAACATCAGAAATGCAATGTCTAGAAGGGAACTAGGGAGACTCTTCTGTTTCTATGGATGTAGTTTAGCCTAGCATTTAAGGTGTAGAGTTATCAACCTGGAGACCCAGTTTAGAATTCTACCATCAGCACCTAGAAACTGTGTGACCTTGGCAAAGCCAATTAAAGGGAATTTCTGATTTCAGTAAGAAAAATCATAAATCGCATCAGCAGAACTCTCATACAAAAGTCCCCCAAAATTTGAATTTCTGGACAATCAGTTTGTTTTGTTACTCAAGACATGTGCGTGAAACAGACTTTTTTTCTTTCCATTTAGACATCATGTGCTGTTATTTAAAATACTTGAAAACACGGACCTCACAGAGTTATGATATAACTCTCAAACAACTAATGTTAGATCTCACAATCAACAACTTTCAATACCAAAAGCCAATACTAATGAAAGTTACAGTTTCTTAACAGTTTGGGCTCTAAAGGTGTGGAACTAACTACCACAAAACCTAATTGAAATCTGGGAATCTGACAGATTTAAGAGAGAACTGGACAAATATCTCAAAGGCATAACATTGGAAAATAAGCCCACTAGGAGTGGGAGACAGTCCAGATGGGCACAAGCCTACTTCTGTCACCTAGTAAAAAAAATAAATAAAATACTGAGTAATATGCTTTTCCTGATTTTGATGTCACAATCCTTTGCTTGTGACATCCGAATAATTTCTGTGGTAACAGGTTGTCATGTCACAGCAAAGGATTAGCACTTCACAGCAGTAAAAACAGCAGACAGGCAAGACTAAGAGCCAAAGAGCTTGTTTTCCTGCACATGTATTTAATAATAAAGAATGTCCTGATATTCAACATGTTTTGGAATTTTATGAGGAAGGAGCCTTACAGATGCCAACTGACAGTGTTTTTGCTAAAAAATGCAAAATCACTTTAACATAAAATAATAGGGACAGAAAAAAAACATCAGTCCACGAATTCTGTCCTGAAGCTCTACAGTTTATTGCTTCTTAATAACCCCCTTAGACGTGTCAAACTGGGTTATCGACCCAGTTATAGTTCCAGCATTCGCCAAATTGTTTGGTAGACTCCTCCATCCATCCCCCACCTGCTCTGTGAAAAAAAGTTTCCTAATATCCTTTATAAATTGTCCGCCCATCCAACAGGAGATTGTGCCCTCTGGTGGATGAACTGCTTCTTAACCTGGACATGTCTGCTGAGTTCACATTGTTGTACTTTTGAATGTATCAGTATATCTCACCCAGTCTCCATCTGTCCTCAAGTGAGTATATATTGTTTTGTCCAGCTTTGGGTTATCTCATATCAGTCAGTATCTTGGGTGAAGAACAGTTGAGAATAGGCCAGGCCACCACTTTGCACTTGCCTGTCTTCTTGCAATTTGCCATCTGAATACTAAAGCTTACAGGCTTACAGGAGGCACCCAAATATGCAGCACAATTTCTGTGCAACGCCACCTGTTGACCCTTTAACAACCCTGCAGATGACAATGTATAATTCTAGCATTTAAAAAAGTAACACCAAGCATTATAACTAGCTGTGACTGAGGACATTTTGACAGCAGTGTCCAGATATCGTTAGTCATGATGGAACCTCATGCTGGGCATCAATGTATTGAGACTCTCCAACCTGCTAACAGTTTTTCTGCATTTCAATCTCTCCTCATAGAACTTACCTTGCTGCCTCTGGATCATTTGTGTGGCCCTTCTCTGTATGGTTTCCAGTTTTTCTCTATTCTTACTCAGATAACCTCTATATGCTTAACCACTGCCTCCTCCTCTTCTTTCTCTTTCTCCTTCTCTTCCCCCTCCACTTTCTCCTTTTACCTTTGAGTGCAACATTTCTGAATGTTCCTTAACCTATCTTAATTTTCCTTATTCTCCCCATGCTTACCTTATGGCCGAAGTAACAACTCATGGCTTGTAAAGTGGTTTGTGATACAAGTTATATAGAATGCACTAAAGGATTTTCAGCTTTAATGGACTAAGTCCCACTCTGCAGCAATTGCAGAGATTCCTGTTTTCAGTCTGTGCTCTGCACGGGTGGCAGGCACAGCTGAGGGAGATGTTACGCCTGGTCCAACTGGACATAACATTTTAGCTGCAGAAAAACTGCAGCAAGCTGCTGTAAATTAGGGTGATGACAAACCAGTTCCCTCTTTGAGAAGCTGGTGTGTGTGGAAAAATCTGTGACTCCACAAGTGAAGCCCTACTTGTGGCAGTTTCTCCCCGTACCTGCGCCAGTTTCTGGGGTTTTGAAAATCTAGCTCCATGTCCATGCCTTCATTTCTTTGTTTCTAGGGGTACTAATTAGTAGACCCCAATGTAATAACAGAAGCACTCAATTCAAATAAAAAGAGAAATATCTTTTTTAAATTTTCTTTTTTTCAAATATCATGCCTGTGAACTAATGGGATGTAAGATATGCGCCAGAGGCATGTACCCCACCCATGTAGCTCCGCAGCCCTGGACAGGAACATGGTGTGTGGTATTCACTACCACATGCACCTGTGAGACATTTGTCTGTGGTTCTGCCCACATGGTATGTAGGACTACACAGGGCAGTCAGGGGTGGAGTAGCAGACCCAGGCAGACATCCAATTGGATGCCTGTCCTGGTTCCCACAGTGGATCACCTACACATACAGGTGTGGGTCCTGGTGCATGAAAAGCCATCGCAGGTACCCAGATCCACATGGTGATGTCCCATCAGTTGGAGGACCCCCTGGCTGAGCCCTTGGTGTGCTGTGGCCACCCGTTGCACTGCCAAACCACACCCCAACACATAGCAGCCCCATCCCCATATTGCCAAAACATATCCCCCCCACATGGCAGCCCCATCCCATATTAACAAAGCACAACCCTGCCTCCCCACACATGGCATCCCCATCCCCTTATTGCCAAAGTATAACACCCCTCCCCACACCTAGCTCCCCATCCCCAGTGTAGAACAAGACTCCCTCCACCCACACACACAGAAGAGCTCTGATCCACTCATCCCCAACCCCTGCACCCAGTGCCCCAGCAGCTTCATTGGTGGATAGCAGTCCTCCCACCCACCCATGGCACTGACAACCACCCCCAACACCATACCTGACAGTTGGTGCTGTGTGCATGGTCAACCAGTGGCACAGCCCTCCACACACCTCCATGGCTGCTGGACATCCAACTGATGCAGGGTGCATGCTGCTATACATAGGCAGCATGCTCACAGCATCAGTTGGACATCCAGTGGCCATGGAGGTGTGGTGAGGGCTGTGCTGCTGGCTGTCTATGCCTGCAGCACTGACTGTCAGGTATGGGGTTGGGGGGTTGTCAGTGCTGTGGATGGGTGGGGGGGACTGCTGACCACCAAGGAAGCTGCTGGGGTACCAGGTGCAGGGGTCAGGGATGAGTGGACCAGGGCTCCTCTGTGTGCATGTGGGGGGATGTCTTTTTCAACACCATGGATGGGGAGCCATGTGTGGGGAGGAGGGTTATGCTTTGGTACTACAGGGATGACATGTGTTGGGGGGGTTGTTCGGCATGAACAGGGACTGGGAGGATGGGTGCACATTAGGGGTGCGGACCCACATCAAAATGGGACACACTTAAGAATATGTATGGGCACTTGCCTGATCAGCTGCCCCAGCCCTCCCTATCAGCCTAGTGGGCTGGGGAAGCATGGAGGGTTATGTCCTGGTCCTGCCGCAACCGACAGGTGAAGTCCTTGGGGGCAGAGAGTGGGTTACAACAGGTTCCTGGCTGCTGTAACCCGCACCCCCCTGTACCTGGCACTACATGCCTTTGTGGATGGCATGTGGTGCAGGCACACCCAACCCACCCCACCCCTGCTCATCCCAGCACATTGATGACCGTGCAGCTGGGGGATTAGGCATATAACCACCTTGCATGTGGTTTGTGACTGACACTGGTGATCTGTGGGACCCCCACTGCATGGCAATCCAAATTAAGGTTGCCTATGCACCTCAGTTATGCGGCACATAGGCAGTCTTTTTTTTTTGTGCATAGGGCCCATTGAGTATACGAGATATATGTTTTATTCAACATGATTTGTTTTTTTATTAATGCTGGGACATATGCATCAGTATAGTCAATATATTTTTCCCTGTTTCTAATTCTTATGATATAAAGTAACATGTGAGTCAGAAGTACTTTTTACCTTTCTTACCTTCCTTTTGACTTATTGGCACCAAATTATAGGGGGTCTACTTGACAGCTTTGCTGTCACAAACTGACTATTTCTGGCTACCAGGTGGTGGGGAGAAGGGTTGCACCAGCTCTGTTTTTCACCAACTGGCTGTCTTTTTCAGTTCACTAATATCTCACTTTTTGTCAGTTGAATCCTGACCTTTAAGATAGGCTTTCTTGACAAAACTCTAGACATAGTTTGCCCAAAGATATAGAAATGATTCTTTGAAGCTGAAGGTATGGAACTAACCAGTTTCATCTCCTTGGGGGACCCTTCCTTAAGAAAGCAATAAAAACTAGATCGTAAGATCAAAGGTTGTTTTTTTTTCCAATCTTGACAGAGCTGGAAGAGTGACATAGTAAAGATAAGTGCAATACATTTTAGCTACCACTTGGGTAGCTGTCTTGCAGATGTAAGTAAGGGACTTTAAGTTGCATTTTATGTGTCAGTCACTATGTATTTCATTTCCAGCAATAAGGTTTTTTTCTGACAAAAACATCAATATACCCATTTTTATTTTTATTTCCTTTCATTCTGGAACCAAGGTACAGGATTTTGAAGTTTTTCAAAGTTCCCACTCCCATGCCTTGCTCACCTTGAAAAAAAATTAAATGTGTTGGTAAGTGCCATGCTGCACCATCCTTATACAGCCACACCATGAGTCTACTATGTATATTTGGAAGGTAACCTCAGGACAAGCCAAAGAGATTTATAAAAGAAATTGCAGTTGGCAGCTGCATTTAATGACTTGGGTCACTAAGTACAAAATTAGCTATAAAATAAGTATTATAACTGGTTAGTGATGATTACCAACTGTGGGCAGAAGCTTCAAACTGTGTTATACATGGTGATTATACACATATGTTTATAATGAAGTTTGATTATACACATATATAATCACCCTTGTATAATGGAGTTTGATAATACAAGTATATGTATAATCACCCATGTATAACAGAATTTGGTTAAGTACCTTTCGCAATAATTCTAAAATAAAAAAATATCAAAGCTCAAAGGAACCAGTTATTATAAAAAATAAAAACATGGGGAAGTGTGTGTCATCTCAGATTTTATGAACACCCTCAGTGTGCAATGCCTTGATAAACCCTTTGAGGTTTGCTCTCGGGGTTTATGGGGCATCACACACCTCAGGTGTGCATAAAATCCTTGTTATACACACTTCTCCATGCATTATTCTATATATTAAGAATGTCTGTGAAAATTATCAATGTACCAATGATGAATCAAATGATGTCAGACATACATGTTTGCTAAAAACTATACAATAAATGTTTTGCTGACTAACAAATACTGATACTTTGTTTAAAGTCTATTTTCAGTTTTGTTTTTCTTTTCCAGGTACTATCTCTTTACAGTTTCCTTTACTTTTTTTCTTTTCTAGTAGACTAAATAACTGTAACTTTATCAATCTATCCACTTGTTTTGCCATATAAACCCACATCATTGCATAAATTAAACATGGTATGGGCCAAACAACAGTATGGCTGATATTTGACTTGTGTCCCATGACACCCAGGCTTTGACATCATTCATGGTTTCATTACTTATGATAGTAAAGAATAGTGAACTACTTGTAAAATATCAAGCATATTTTTATTAGGCCCATGACATATCCTTTACCTACAGTATGTATCTGATATTTTCCCTTCATCATCCTTTGCTTTAATCTCTCCTTCTATCCCACTCCATCTCTACGAGTCCCTATCTAATCCTGGCCCAGGTAATCTTTACATTTTTCAATAAATAATGAATTTTTGTATATTATCTTTTTTTGCACTCGCCACTCTTTTACTTCCACTGCCATTACTTGTCCCCCTCCACACAATATTCTGGCATTACTAAATGTTCTTAAATTTTACTTATCATACATTTTGTAATTTTGTGCAAATTCTTATTCTGAGCATTTTATTTCCTCTTTCTAGTAATATCACATTATATATATTTTGCACTCAGTTTGAGTTGCTCTGTATCTTATCCCGTTTGCCCTCATTATGTCACATGTACAAATGAGCTGCAGCTCAGTGTACCTATCCCAGTCACCAAATTTTAAATTAACAAAATACTCCAGCATGTTATGGTCCTTTTCATACTTTTTGAGCAGGTGTGTACACTGTGTAAGCATTATAGAACATGTAAAATCTATCCAGACCCAATTATTTGTCATTGACAGTTTGCTGACCATTTGTATCTGCTTCCTGATGACATGATAACAGGTAAGACCCAGAGTGTTTGCAGCATACAGTTATTCCTAGGTTTCTGCTTTGTTCTGACAAGGGAAACCTATGAACTGGCCTGTTGGTTCTGTAGTCCAGAAGGTGTACTGTTCTGTCTGAGCAAGCTTATAAGAGGGAACAGGTAAGATAAATCATACTGTGAGAGACCCATTTACTTTTCTGCCCAGTTTTATTTAGAGAAGAGATTATAGTTTCTATAGAGATCCTCTGTCAAGGAAGTCCATGTCATTTTGACAGATGTCTGCCGATTAGGCAAGGCAAAGCAAATTGTATTTATCAAGTGTCCAAGCTCTGAGGCTCTGGGTGCCTGATAGTAAAAGGTAGGGTCAATACAACACAACACACAGTAAATGTTTACAAAAAATAAGCACATAAATAAATCTCAGCATAACTAAATAGCTTCATAAAATTAATACAGGTTAGTCACCTTCGTCCGGGAAGGCCAAACAGAAAAGGTGGGCCTTTAGACCTGTTTTAAACAGCTCAACTGTTGGGACCTCCCTGATAACAGCTGGCAGAGTTTTCCACAGGGTCAGCCCTGTGACTGACATGTGTCAGTAGATCAGCCAAATAACCAGTACCCAGCCCATATATGGTCTCATAGGTGAGCAAGCCCACCTCGAAGAGGAACCGCCACCTGACAGGCAGCCAGTGCAGAGCCCGCAGGACCGGGGTCACATGAAAGGACCTTGCCAGGCCTGTCAGCAACCTAGCCACTGCATTCTGCACCAGCTGCAGTTGGTGAAGGGTCCTTCCAGTGACCCCGAAGTATAGAGCATTGCAGTAATCCAGCCTCAAAGTCACAAAGGTCTGCATCAGTGACAGCAGGACTTTGGGCGGAACTAGGGGCTTAATCCTGGTGAGGTTCCTCAAGTGGTAAAAAACACTTCTGACTACAGATGACACCTGAGATTCAAGGGTCAATCTGCTGTCCAGAACAACAACAAGCTCCCGCATGCTAGGGGAGGCCATCAAAGGGTAGAGAGAATGCCCTTGAGGTGCTGATCTATACATTCTCTGAGGAATAGTCCTCCTCTTTGTTTATAGTTTAAGTACTGGTAGGAATTATTGGTATCATTTTAAATGAAGGGTCCATAAAATTATTTAATAAACATATAGTAAACATTATATTGCCACTTAAAAAGATGTTACTGGCCTAATTCACTAAAACTACCACCAACAGCTTAACCTGATTGAAGTTGCCACTTTGCATCTTTCTCCCCCAACCCCCAGATGAGTCTGAAAAAAGGCAGGAAAAAAAGAAAGCAAGAAAGAAAGAAAGAGCGAGAGAGAGAGAGAGAGAGAGAAAGGAGGGAGGGAAGGAAGGAGGGAGGGAAGGAAGGAGGGAAGGAGGGAAGGAGGGAAGGAGGGAAGGAGGGAAGGAGGGAAGGAGGGAAGGAGGGAAGGAGGGAAGGAGGGAAGGAGGGAAGGGAAGAAGTTGACCTTAATAAGCAGTAACATCATATTAACATGGATGTAACTGAAAGTTATTTATGCTTTTAAGAAATATTTATTAAGGCAGTTATTGTTACTTTACTGAACTCTTTAGTAAGCATCTAGAAATATTTGAATAGATATACATCTGGGTGTCCCATCAAAACAACAAGTGAAAAATGGGGAAGACAAAAACCATGATGGAAAAAACGTGCTTGTCATTTCAATGATGTGACATTGGCAATGCTTGCCATTTCAGCAACCTACAGCTTTTCCCTCTCCCTAAGTTGCATCACCCCAAGAGTTGGTTATATATAGTAAGGGGGGGGCAGGGTGAAGCCCGTCACAAAGGGGGGTTGGGCAGAGCCCCCCACAGAAAGTCACTGCAGCACTGTTTTCACCATTTCAGCAATCGCTGTTTTTGTGCATTCGCTGTATGTGCCTGTGCTGTTTTTCCATTGCGGATTTTTGTCATTGCCATTTTGCAGTCACTGTTTTCATATGGAATATC
The DNA here is from genome assembly GCA_016271365.2 of Neoceratodus forsteri. NCBI lineage: Eukaryota > Metazoa > Chordata > Ceratodontiformes > Ceratodontidae > Neoceratodus > Neoceratodus forsteri. The sequence goes on along the minus strand of CM028130.1, from coordinate 1,405,495,351 downwards.
TGCCATTAAAACTTTAGCAATATCCTGATAATGTACCTTTAGTAACCTATGCTGCTATATGGGGAGATCAGGCTGTGTACCCAACTATTTGGTCACATACCCAGATTATTTGAAATTCAGTAGCCAAGTAGTGAAAGACTACTGAAAAATAACTAGTGGCAATGAATACAAATGCTTGTCTTGTTTTATGTAACAATTTCTTAATCTTAAATAAGAATAAATGAAATATTTTCATAGATGAGCATTCACCATTAAAATGTAATGATGAACAGATGGTGTATCTTTGTTGCCCTTTTTTGACATGACGAGAGACCACAGTATACACTAAACTCTTTGTACAGTACTTTTATATAGTTTAGAAGAATTTCAATGAACTCATGGTCAGTAACTTCTGGGAAAATGTGTAGAGGCCACTGATAAAAAAATCTTATTTTTACCTTTATAACCACATGTGTTAATCGTTAATAACTATCAAGAATTCAATAATTATGCATTTGGTCTTCGTGATGGAAGGACTGATGATGTACCTTCAGTATCATTTGTTGCAATGTGGAAGACATTCACCGCCTTTATAAGGCCTCCTGTGAAGCCCATTTGAAAGTGACTACTGAAAGGTGACTTCTGACATTTATGTTTTACTTTTTTTCTATCAATTAATCTTAATTGTTTGATAAGCAGGCATTTGGCACTTTAAATTTAGTGACTGGCTTGGCTGCCTGGATAATTGATTTCCTGTACATTGAATAACTCTTCTAAAGCTTAAATGCCAACCCTTGTCTCCCACATGGCAGCAAACAGTACTGAATGTGCATCATCAGATCACTGCTACATTTTAAATGACCATTTCAGTTACTGAAATATATAAGGATGTATATTAAAGAGTTATAGATGGCTAAATAAAGTGAAACAAGCATTTGTTGTAGTCGTCACTACTATGTTTTCAGTAGTGACTTGCCAACTGGTTAATGGATTTCTTATAACTTTGGTAAGACTCTAAAGTGTTGGGGGCAAACCAGGGTGTCACCAGGGGTACAAAGTTGTGGTGGCTAATGCCCCTTAGTCAAAATCCTAACAAAGCTAGGGGGGGTCCGGGGGCATGCCCCCCATAAAATTTTGAAATTTTACCTTAAAACGGTGGCTTTTCCTGCATTTTAGTGGTGAAAAATATGTTTGAGAAGCCTAGTTATCAGCCATATATTTAATAAGGTACATGTGGAAAAATGTGGTTACTGGTCCACCGAGGACAGGTTGCAGGAGGACCCCAGAGCAAATGAGAGACCAGAACAGCCAGACACACCAACCATTATCCCATCAGATCTGCTGGGAAGGTTGCAGGAGGACCCCAGAGCAAATGAGAGACCAGAACAGCCAGACACACCAACCATTATCCCATCAGATCTGCTGGGAAGGTTGCAGGAGGACCCCAGAGCAAATGGGAGACCAGAACAGCCAGACACACCAACCATTATCCCAGCAGATCTGCTGGGAAGTTTGCAGGAGGACCCCAGAACAAATGAGAGACCAGAACAGCCAGACACACCAACCATTATCCCAGCAGATCTGCTGAGAAGGTTGCAGGAGAACCCCAGAGCAAATGAGAGACCAGAACAGCCAGACACACCATTATCCCAGCAGATCTGCTGGGAAGGTTGCAGGAGGACCCCAGAGCAAATGAGAGACCAGAACAGCCAGACACACCATTATCCCAGCAGATCTGCTGGATATCAGTGTCATACAGGTTCTACTATTTTATTATCATGCTGAGTTTGGGAGAAGTAGCTCAACCTTTCTGTTTGTCATGGATGCAAATTCGTCAATCACATCAGTGTCAAGTTGTCTGCTTTCTTCAGTCTGAATGTTGAGAATTCCAAGTGAACTCAATCTGTCATTTTCCATCTTGTTTCTCAGATATGTCTTAATGCGACTCATGGAACTAAAGGAGTGCTCACACACACATGTGGTAACTGGGATTGTTAAAGCAATCTGCAGTGATTTATGCAGCGTCGGATACATGATTTCTGGAAGTACATTATAAAGATTGGTCATATCGTGTGGACGTTCATTTTCTGGCAGCCAACAAATGAAGTTTCTTGCTACTACCAGTTCCTCTTCCCGAACTGGACAGTCATACATCTTTCCAAGTGGCCTCAGTTTGTCCTGGTCCAAGAATGTGTTAGACTGTGGTCTGAGAGCATTGATAGCAACCATCAGTGTTTGGTTATGCTTGGAAAACCTTCTGTCAATCTCTCCAATCATTTTGTCACTCACAGGGTAAAAAACAGTGATTCTCAAATGCACAGCAGTTCTTGTTTCATGCGATGCTGATGCACTTTGTTCAGTTCCAGTTCGTGAAGTTGGAACAAAGTGCTCCCAAGTACGAGGTAGCTTCCTTTGCCTCTGTGGACCCGGAGTGTTTTCAGGTGTCTGTGTCCCATATTTTTCTGCCATATTTTCAGCTTCCCTGTAGAGAACTAGAAATCTCTCTTCAGTACGAAATTGTGCAATTGTGTCTCAGCGCAGATACAGCAGTCACTGCACATCCGAAGTCCGAAGCCTGAGTCTGAAGTAAGTTATTTGTTCCATCAGCCACTGACAGTAGCTTGTCAAACATTTTAAGGAGAAAGATATAGTTGAATTCTAGAAGCTTGCTGTGGAGTCCTCTGGCCTTTGCAGTTTCTCCTTCTTCGCATTCTGAAAGATATTTTAGAAGAGCTGGATAAGTTTCTATTACTGCCTTTGTTGCTTGCTTTTGACAAGCCCACCTGGTAGAACTTAACTCCGGTATCTCAAGAATTCTAGTCAACCCAAGCTCCTTTTGAACATTTAAGAACCCCTGGTGAGTTAGGACAGATTTAGAAAAGAACGTGTGTATCTCTTGAAGCATGTCAAAGAATTTCCGTACAGGAAGAAGTGATGAAGAGGCATCTACAAGGACCAAATTCAGAATGTGCGCATAGCAGTGAACATATATAGCATATGGATGCTTATGACGAAATAGTTCCTGGACTCCATTTAAGTTGCCGCTCATAACAGATGCACCGTCATAAGTTTGAGCTGCGCAAGTCACCAAATTCTCATGGAGGTCCCAGTTAGTCAGCTTTGAACACAGTTCATTTGTCAGACTTTGGGCATCTAATGCTGTTACTTGATGGAAGCACAAACATTTCTCTACAGGGAACCATGGTGAACATAACGAGGCAAATACTCATTTGTTCTCTGCAAGCAACATCTCTAGATTCATCAGCAAGTATTGCAAAATACTTTGCTTCTTTACCTCATTTAAAATTTTCTCTCTTATTAATTTTGCACAACATTCTATCATCTGATTTTGACTGAGAGGTGAGAGACAGGTGGCATTTCTGGCATGTGAATCTGCAAATTTTGCAATTCAGGATCAAACTTTTTTAGAAGGTCAAAAGTCTCTAAAAAGTTACCCCTGTTTGAGCTCCCTTCACACTCCCTATGGTCTCGAAAGGCAGTTCTCTGTCTGCCAAACAACAAAACAATCTCAACTATTCTTCTCAGGTACTCCCTGTGCTTTTTAATATCTGCAATCATTGCTGAATCCATTAGCTGTATAATATTGCCTTGTTCTTTAGATTTCACATAAGTAGACCAGGCCTCCATTGCTCCTGCATGTGTTGTTGTTTGTTGGTGTTCTATCATCTTCTCTATTGCCTTCTTCCAGTTGTTAAACCCTCTGGACGTGAAAGCAGTGTCCGCTCGACCAGTGCAACTTGAAAACATTCTGCAGGCAAAGCAAAATATGACATCATTGCTTGCACTATATTCAAGCCATTTAAATGATGCATACCAGCTGCTTGAAAATGAACGCTTCTGCTTTCCAAAATCCCTTTGTGGAAAACTAGACAGCTTTGGTTGCATAGGACCAGCTTCTTTGGTTTCCAGATCATTGGGTACAACAGTAGCAGCAGACGTAAATCTTGCTACTGATTCAAGTGCATCACGAGATGTTCCGGGAGATGATGATGTGTTTGCTACATCTTCTGGTACTGGAACTTCCACTTCATTTCTTAATGGCTGCTCTGGTTGCAGCTGTTGAGCATCACTGGAGTCCGGGAAGTTACTTTTTTTATTCTGATTTTGGACGGAAGAAGTCACGGATACTTATTTTTAACAAGGCTGATGAGTGTGTGACAAGAACTAACTAAAAAGTAAATTATAAGAAAAATGCCCTTTTATTGGGTCTGGCACACAGGGATGAGATTTTTATGTGACAGACTTAGTCTAACACACAGGGCTCATAGTATGCAAAGTAATGAGTAACCGACTGGAAAACTGCTATTTAATACAATAGACAGAGCCTAACACGAAGGGCTCACAGTATGCGAACTTTTTGCGAAGTAATGAGTATTAAACACCTACTGGAAAACTGCTATGTAATACAATAGACGGAGCATAACACACACAGGGCTCACAGTATGTGAAGTAATGAGTATTAAACACCTACTGGAAAACTGCTATTTAATACAATAGACGGAGCCTAACACACAGGGCTCACAGTATGCGAAGTAATGAGTATTAAACACCTACTGGAAAACTGCTATTTAATACAATAGACAGAGCCTAACACACACATGGCTCACAGTATGCAAAGTAATGAGTATTAAACACCTACTGGAAAACTGCTATTTAATACAATAGACGGAGCCTAACACACAGGGCTCACAGTATGCGAACTTTTTGCGAAGTAATGAGTATTAAACACCTACTGGAAAACTGCTATGTAATACAATAGACGGAGCATAACACACACAGGGCTCACAGTATGTGAAGTAATGAGTATTAAACACCTACTGGAAAACTGCTATTTAATACAATAGACGGAGCCTAACACGCAGGGCTCACAGTATGCGAAGTAATGAGTATTAAACACCTACTGGAAAACTGCTATTTAATACAATAGACGGAGCCTAACACACACAGGGCTCACAGTATGCGAAGTAATAGTATTAAACACCTACTGGAAAACTGCTATTTAATACAATAGCAGAGCCTAACACGTAGGGCTCACAGTATGCATGTAATAGTATTAAACACCTACTGGAAAACTGCTATTTAATACAATAGACGGAGCCTAACACACACAGGGCTCACAGTATGCAAAGTAATGAGTATTAAACACCTACTGGAAAACTGCTATTTAATACAATAGACGGAGCCTAACACACAGGGCTCACAGTATGCAAAGCAAAATGAGTATCCTACTGGAACTGTTTTTTTAATAAAACAGACGGTTTCCCTTGTTCATAAAAAAAAGTGTCTGAAATTGAACTGGCTAACTCCTTGCTTGTGATGTTAAGCTTGCCACAATACAAACCCGAGGCATGGGTCAGGGTATAAGGCAATTTAGGAAAAGAAAAGTTCTGCTACTTTTATTCTAAATATGTGAGCCTAAAAACATAAACCACCAAAGTACTCAATTTACTCAGTAAAATAGTAAATGTGAAAATAAGTTGCAAGTAAGAAAAAAAATTAACATATATGCAGTAATTAGTAATGCTGCTGTATGGCAGCACTCACAGCAGGTTGTCTGTGTCTGAGCTTTTCAATTTACACACAAACACAACCCCCCCCCCCGTATTACATTCGGAGAAAAAAATGTAAAAAAAAATAAACACTACACTTTTATTTAGCTCTCAAGCCTCTTAGCACAACAAGTGAACTGAGTCTTCAATGTTTGATAATAACTTTCTAGAAATATAGATTGAAATTGAATTCAGATTTGAATCTCCCAAATAGTGCCTGCCTCTGCTCTGTTGCTCACTATCAACTACAACTGCGTCACTAGTTTTTCTTACTGCACACAATGGGACTACTAGTGTGTACCATGTGTGTGTTGGAGAAGCACACCACGTGTTTGTCCACTGATTGGCTCACTGTGCAAGCAAGCTGCTGTGCTGTTAGTAGGCACAGTATGAGGCGGGTGCCAGTCACAGAATACAAGAATGAACCCTCCCTGCTCGCCTCCTTCTGTCTATCAACCCCCCGTCCTCCAACAACTGACGCCATTTCATTATCTCCCAATCATGATCAGATCTGCTGGCACTGCTTCCGCCCACACACACACACACCAGAGACAACTCGCGCTGATGACTCCAGTCCTTGGCTTGTTGCTCAGCGTGACATGCAAGCCAGGAGCCTCCTCCTCCACCACGAAGTGCTGCTGCTAAGTGCAGGGTGAGGGCAGGCTGCTGTCCGAGTCAAATAAAATCCCCGTGTGTACTGTCCTGAATCCATCCCTCCTGACCACAGGAACCTCCTGTGTCTCACTCTCTCTCCCCCCCCCCCGGTGTCCGTTGTAACCCACCCGTCCCATGCCTTCCCCGAATCTGCACCCGTCCGACTCCAGTGACAGAGTGAGTGGAAGTTTATAAATGATTATATGTCCCTGATCTCATTGAGATCAGGGACATATAATCACTTATAAACTTCCAAACCCTGTATCCATTCTGTCCGTGGCAGTGTTCAGTGTCGGTGGTCGGTCCTGCTCCTGTCACTCACTGCTGCTGTGGCTGTTGTCGCTACTCGCTATCCCCTTCCCTTACCCACGTATACTCACTGCATGAAGCAGTGTTGCTTGCTGATGGAGTAGCTGAGGTTAGTGGTTACATTTACATTTCGTCCAAAGTTGGCTGACCTCCTGTCCCACTCCTCAGTCCTCCTCCTAGACACAACACCAGTGCTCCATCCTGTCCTCCTGTCCCCACACAGTGCCCCCCTCCTATCCCGGAGACCCCAGTGTGCCCCCCGTCCCTGAACACAAGAAAGCACTGTCTGCAGTGTCTGGGCAGCACTCACAGTCACAACACTGATGGTCCTTCTCGGTGGAATGAGGCGTGTCAGCTGCTCGTTCCTGACCGAGACTTCGTTCGGGCTGGCGGATCAGCGGCTTTCCCCAGAGACCTGCTGGATGATCGGCGGTGGATGGAAGGGTCAGCGCCGTCAGCAGGGCTAGTAGGGCTACGGGCGCGTTCTTCTTGGCAATGGCTAGTAGGGCACAGTGGCACACAGTGTACATCATTACCAGTTCTGAACTGCATGCTCAGAATTAGATCGGCGATGCAGTTCAGAACTCACTGAGGTAAAATCGGAGGAGACGGAGAGTCGGGTCAGCAGGGGCTACCGGGGCGTTCTTCTTTTCACCCATGATTGAACTGTACTGTACAGAGAGTGTTATCATTTATTTACCTCAGTCTGAAGTTCTGAACTGCATGCTGCAGAATCAGATTGGCGATCTGCATGCAGTTCAGAAAGACTGAGGTAAAAATAAAATATCGGAGAGTCGGCTGAGGCTCACGCTGCTGCTCAGCTGCTGCTAGTTCAGACTAGCAGACACGGTGTGGAAGGAAGGAATAGTCCCAAAACAATGCCCTATTAATCCAGGTAGGTTTGCCCTTCAATGATTGGGGGGGCTTTAACTTCGATTGGGGGGGCTGTAGCCTCCCCAAAATCAGCGTGGTGACGCCACTGGGGCAAACCCTGATCTTCCACATAGCAGAAAGAGGCATTAAAGGTGTGCCATCAGGACTTGCTACATTTTAAATGGCAAATGCTTATCTATTAATGATTATTAAAGAGTAATAGATGTTTAAAAAAGGTATAACTGTCCAAATATATAGCTTTTAATGCATATATAATCATCAGTTACATCCATCTTACTAGTGTATTACTGCTTATAAAGTCCACTTATCTTATTAAGTCGCAATAGCTTGCTTACTATATAAGGAATAAAGTATGGGCGAGCATACACAATGAGCCTGTGTTTCCATCAAGGGGTTGAGATACTGCGTATGGCCCTCGAGAGCAAAGCTTGAGAGGTCCATGCTGATATCTCAACCCTGAGATGGAAGCACAAGGCAAGTTGTGTATGCTCACCCATTTTTTAATTTTTATAGTATATGGTTCCTCCAGATGAAAACTGTCCAAATATATAGTTTTTAAAGCATAAATAATCATCAGTTACTTCCATGTTAATAGTGTTTTACTGTTTATAAAGTCCTTAAAATCTTGTTAAGTGGCAATAGCTTGCTTACTATATAAGGAATAAAACATGGATGAGCATACGCAACAAGCTTGTGTTTCCATCAGGGATTTGAGATACCAATGTACGGACCTCAAGAGGAAAGCTTGAGAGGTCCATGCTGGTATCTTAACCCCGAGATGGAAAAACAAGGCAAGTTGTGTATGCTCACCCATTTTTTAATTTTTATAGTATGTGGTTCCCCCAGATGAAAAAAAAGTTAAATTTGCCAACTTTACATGTTACAAGGTTTCATACCTTGTGTTTGCCATCGTAGTTGCTGTCATTAGCATGGTCCGCTGCAGAGTCCGTTGGTCTGGTCCTGTTCCACGCCTGATCATCCTACCATTTGTGGCAGCGGTTTATTAAGAAAAACAAAATGTGTCAAATTTATTCGGTTTCAAAACACGGAGCCAACTACGGCAGTCTGTGTTGAAACCATCTCAGTGAGATGTTCGGTAAGCAGTGCCACCATATTTGTTTTGATTTTTGTGTGAACAGGTCAGTTAAGGATCAATGAGGTGGCAGATAGTGGATGGGGTCATGAATATTAATTAGGGGCTTATGAATATTGATTACAGAACATGCACAATAATTTTTAGAATGTGCACAACAACTTTTAGAATGTGCACAACATTTGTGCAGCCACCGAATTCCATACATAGTAAGCCCAAACTATACTACATATGTGTTAAATAATATTTATAGCAATGCAGTTTTAATTGCTGCAGCATGATTGGCTAATACAGGCTAAGAAAGGTTACATTAATCTTTCATTAATAACCATATATAGCCTTATCACATGCAGCATGATCCCCCACTACAAGTCTGTTATGGAATGCAGGCATTCCCAAGTTTAACTTAAGCACCAGCATTCCATGTGAGTTCCATGTGACCGCCATTATTGTGCCCGCTTACCGATCTCCGAAGTGCAGATCGCTGTAATGAACCTTTACACAACTGTTTCTTTGAAGAAACAAATAGAGAAAGAGAGAGAGAGAGAGAGAGAGAGAGAGAGAGAGAGAGAGAGAGGATTTCCATTCAACTGAGGACTTTACAGCCATATGTTATTTGTAACAATGAGCTGTGTAGCACATGGCAGCGGCAGCACTGCTGATGATCTCTGTCATTGACAGGCAGAAACGAACGATCAGCAGACACAGTTGATGTGAAATGTCACACACAGCTCATGTGTACAAATAATTTAAGGCTGTCAGATCCTTTGTGGAATAGAAGACATGTCTACAGACAGCCAAGATCCCCACTGTTTTATTTTCTGTAGATGTCTGTAATGTTGCCATGGCAATAGGGGTTTTCCTTTCTGTGCACAGTTGCTGCCATGGCACCCACAATGAAGACTACATAAAAAGTGCACCTATACAGTACTAAACAGCAGAGCAGCAGTACAGGTTGCCATAGGAACAACGTGATCCATGTTGTCTTTCCTGGAAATAAAACAGGCAAATATGGGAGATCCTCCCCTTACCACATCAGCTAGCTTGCTGAACAAGTTGTCCACAGAACGATCAGAAGCAATAACTGCAACATTGGCTCCAGTACCAGCCACATAGTGCAAGGACTATTTTGCCACTATAGTAGGTGTTTTTTTTAAAGACTTACAGAAAGAAATAAAATGTTTTATATATATATATATATATATATATATATATATATATATATATATATATATATATATATATATATATATATATTATTATGCATGTGTGTGTGTAGTGTGTGCATTGTTATAAAAAGCAATAAAGGTACTCTGAGGGGTTACATTAATGGTATGTTAATCACCCTTTAGGAGTATGGGCACTCACCTTCACCTCATGCCACATTACATCCCCTGGGGTGATTAACATATAGTTAATGTAACCCCATGCCTCACTACTTAATTATATTAATGCAATGAAATTCAGCAAAACATTTAATCCTACCTTTTTTTTTTTCACTATAAAAATTCCAGGCATCTTCCAGTTTTATTTGATGCTAAAATGTTCTAGTTCCACTAAGCTCTGGGGCCCAGATATTCAAGGGTTGCACATGGCGCAACAGTGTTGCCATGCAGCCCACTGATGTGCCCTGGGCCGATATTCAAAAGGAAAGTGTGGCACAAATCCCGATCGCTGGGCGCATCAGTAATGTGTGCAGGCACAGGTAGAGGCGTGCCCATGCACAGCCTGCACAGCCTGAGTATTCAGCCCGGGATGGCACAGGTCCATGCATCATAACCTACCACCAGCATAAAGAGATTAAGCCAAAAGAAAGGAATGGCCACTGATGGCCACCCACAGGTGAGCTTGCTGCATTGCAGGGTGCAACACAGCAGTTGCCACCAAGCGGGTGGCCACCGAGTTCCCGCTGCACCTGGCAGCGCCCCCATGCCCAATCAAGGGCATTTGTAAATAAGACTTTGTCCTATATCTCTGGTGGTCCAGTGGACTGCCTTCTGCCAGATAACGCGGGCATCTGTATTAATAAAACCCCATCCAATATCCCTGGTGGTGAGTGGACGCTTTCTGCCTGATCGCGGGCATCTGCATTAATAAAACCCGTCAATATCCTGATGGTCCAGTGGACGCTCTCTGCCCTATCTCGGGCATCTGTAATAAAAGAAAAACAGTTCTATATACCTGGTGGTCCAGTGGACCACACTCTACCAATCTCGGGCACCTGTAAAAAGAAAAATAGTCCTAGATCCCTGGTGGTCCAGTGGACGCACTCCCCTTGATCGCGAGCATCAGAAAAAAAAAAAATCCAATTACCCTTGTGGTCCAGGTACCCCCCTCCACACCGCCCACTGAGCCCACCGCCCTTCCACCCGGTCAGCTGGCGGACAGCAACTACCATACCATAGCCCGCCGCCCACTGACTGACACTTCAGTGGGGCTGCCGCCCATTGGTTCTGGCGTAAGCCAATGGGCGTGCAGCGCTCTCATACTACATTCCAGATATGTGAATGAATCATTCACATATCTGGATATGTCTGACAAACTGCAGGAGCGCTACCCATTGGCTCACGCTGTGAACCAATGGGTGCGCAGCCCTGACAGGTGTCAGTCGGTGGGCAGCGGGCGGGTAGGGTGCTGCCGCTGGCCGACTTGACCAGGGGAGCAGGGTGGGGGCCCAGTGGGCGGGTGGGGAGGAGGCACCCAGACCACCAGGGTAATAGGACTTTTTTTACAGATGCCTGCGATCGGGCAGAGGCTCGTCTCAACGAGATCGGGCAGAGTGTGGCCCACTGGACCACCAGGGATATTGGATGGGGTTTATTAATACAGATGCCCTGCGGTCAGAAAGTGGTCCACTGGACCACCAGAAAATCGAGGAGGGGCTTTGTTAAACAAATGCCCTGATCGGGCTGCAGAAGTGTCGGTCGTCAGCTGCTGCCTGGCAGGCGCCAGGTGCAAGTCGTCGGGGATCAGTGCACCTGCATGCAAATTGGGCCATAATGACATGCAAATGGCCCCATGTGCACCTTGCATACATTATGGCCCCATTTGCATGTCAACTTTTAAATATCGCGGTTGCTGTGCATGGCACAATGGAACTTGCGCTAGCACATCTCCATGCTCCACTCTGGCCACTTGTGCTGGCGCAGTGCCACTGTGCCATGCACACTGGTGGTGGCCAGGGTGTGATATTCAAAGCTGCTGAGCCATGGTGCAGCTCCTTTGAATATCGCTTAGTCCACACCCTTGCACAGCCAAGTTGAGTTGCGCCCAAGCTTGCGCCACAGCCGGGCGCAGTTTGAATATCTGGGCCAGGGTATTTTATAAATGTTTTTGGTAATTGATTTCTCAAGAAAAAAGATGGCCACTACAAGTGGCTTACAAATATCATTATAGACCTGGCAAAGGTTAGGACTGAGAAAATAAATAAAAAAACCTCATGGTGCACAGCATAGGAGGTGCCTAGAAAAGTAGATTTGACAGGTGCTCTAATATTTTTTATTAATCTGTACCTGAAACTAACTTTTTGGAAAATATATTATGTTGCACTGCTGCTTTAAGCAGGCTAACACCTCCTGCTCTAAAAAACTGTTTTTGCCCTGTTGCAAATCAATACAATATAATACAAGGAATTATACCCAGGAATGCCCATGAACTACCTCTTCACAGAACTCGGTGGGGTAATACTTTGCTGTTGGGCTTTAGGTTGGATAAATGAACTGCCTGAATCCCTGCTGAACCTCCCCAGGACTGACCAGTTCAAAAGATCCTTGAGTGTTGCGTTAGCAACTCTGTGCAGCTGCACCAGTTAGTGAGCTAGCTCTATTACTCTGCATTTATACCTACTGTCTCTGTATGCAGCTGGCTGCCTGGCACTTGTCCTTTTTTAATCTGAATGATTTTCAATATTATGTATGTTTGTTGACCGCTTGACTAACATTTCCTTTGGGATTTGGCTTGATTGTTTGACCTTGTTTTAAATGTAATAATGTAGTCTGATGTGGAACCTCTGTAAAAGAGCACTTGTGCTCTAAGGTATTATCGGAATCTTCCAATAAATGAATAAAGAAGACATTTAATTTAAAACGATACCAAATGAATCCTCATCTCCTGGAAACTCTCCCCATGAACTGCTTGTTCTACAGAGCTGCACAACCAAAAATCTACTGAGGTAGGATGAGGGTCCCAGAGGTCAGTGTAGAGTAACTGGTTGGGGGAGGCATGGTGTTATCATCTGTCTATCCATGCCCCCATTTTCCTCCTTGGTTTCCCCTTCCCATCACCTGCACTACACCGGAATGGCATCAAAAGCTCCCCCAACCCTGTGATCCTTCATGAAACCTTTGAGCCAGCTAGCATTAGGCTTTCTGGAGCACCAGGGAGGAGCGGTGCAGTAATGGATCATTCCCACTCCACCTGATAAAAGACAGTATCTTGTGGGGCACTCCCTTTCAACTGGATAGCAGAGGTGTTGTGAGTTTGGAAAGTGAACCTGGATCATTGCATGGCAAGCCACTCCCCTGCAGCTTCTCCATCAAATTTGTCCTAGGAAGCTAATGTTTATGTTTTCACACGTCCTCGGAAAATATCAAGTAGATGCAAATGTGGAGGTGGGGTAAACCATGAACTTGCTCAAAGGTTCTTTTTTTTTTTAAGCCAGAGCATTAAAAAAATATCTACTCCTCAGTACTTAGGATTGTCACTTTTAAAAGAGTAAAGCTCTGGCACATCAGTGCAGTACTAGCACTATCCCCTTGTAACACTGCCAACCCATGTTTGGGAACAAATTTGGGACATCAGGACTCAGCCAGGGGAGGAGTATCAAGTATCCCAGGAAATGCTCTCCTGTACTGGACAGGACTACACTCTACACTACCACACCACCACCTGGGTGGCCACAGGTGGGGGTGTGGTCACTCACAAAAGTGTGCATTGGCGCCTTTGAACTCTAGCCATCAGTGTCCCCAACGGTGACACAGAAGTGGAAAAAAAACCTATGTGCATCAGAATGGTTCCCAACAATCTCAGGTCTCATCGCTCCTAACTACCCATCTGTACCCAAACCAGATGAGCCCAATAGTGACAATGGCTGATCATACTTTGCAGGGAGTCCACTGCACGGGGAAGTGCCCTTATCAGAGGAAATGCCCCTAGTGGACCACTTGAGACCAGCCGAGTGATAGACATGGAAGTGTATGGAGCTGGGAGGTGCTCAGGCTTAGAAGAGCAGTATCAGAGACAGGGAATAAAAAGAATGTATAGGAAAACAAAGGAATACATTTTCAATGTGCAGTTCTTCAGAATTTTGTACTTTTATTTGATGCAAAGAAGTTATAAACTGCAGTAAAGTTCAAAAAATAAAGCAAGCTACTCCTGTCCCAGGTCTATTGAATTTCCATAGTGAGTTTTGGCACAGTCAGTGTTGTCACCAGTTCAACCCCCCACCCCAGCTTGATTAGAACTGGAAGACCTGCAGGCTACCCACAGCCAGCTTATCACCATGTACCTATCCACTGTTATCTTAAGTTTTCCACCCCTGGCTGTGTGCTAGAGAAGGAAAGCATGGCATGATGGATACTATTCTGTCTTGCACTGATTTCAAATGGACTTGCGCTGTTAAAGTCATTACAACTGATCTTTCTGATTGTTATATGAAGGTATCACAGTTAGAAAGTTTCATGTTTCCTGTAACTGTCTAATCAAGCAAAATGACAAACAACAGTTTCAAAAACTGTACAGTAGTTCCAATTTTAGAGAACGTCAGCTAGAACTGTGTAGATATTATTGTAAGATGTTGAATCAGTTATAATTCACCAAGATAGAACTTTGAGACACATAGTGGTTGTATCACATAGGCCCCGGTGTCATTCAGAAACCCTCCAATAGCCTTGCATGCTGCCCCACCCCATCCTGACCATTCCATGGAGCAAAATGAAAGGCCATGTCAGTGGACAAGATTGAAGTATGGTGTGAGCACATAATCCACATTATGCAGAATGCCAAATATGCATGGATGTAGGTGGCTGAAAGGACCAAATGTTGTTACATGGGGACTCTGCAATGTACCACCAATGTGGCATTTCTTGGGACCAGGAGTACCAAAACAAGCAATGCTGGCCTGTTATTAGGCCTCTACTTTGCATGGAAGATTGGGGGGATGAGACTGGCATTGCATTGATTTTTTTTGATTCTTGAAAAACATTGACCAGACCACCACACCGAATCACCTTCCCCCCCTCAAACCCCTTTCAGGTGCTCCATAGTGGCAATGGGATGGCTAGGGATGGCTCAAGCTGACAGTGCTAAGCATGTAGGTTACCCCTACAGATCAGAAGTGCATGACTAGTCATGCATAAGCAGGATCTATTCATGAATGGATCCCTTACCTTTTAGTGCATCTCTGCAGTTTCATGTTATATTTAAGCAATGAGGCATGACAAGGTGAGTGTTATAGTGTAATAATGTCACTCCTGGGGTGGGTTAAGCACGAGGCAAAGCCGAGTGCTTCAACCACCCCAGGAGTGATGTTATTACACAATAACACACCTTGGAGTGCTTTATTGCAATTATACAATTGCTCAATGTTATATAAAAAAAATATTTAAAAAAGGTTTTAGTAGATTTTTAGTGTAGCAATATATCTTTGTTTTTGAAAAAAAGAATATCATTCTCCAAGAAATCCACACAGTGATGTTATTGTGTAATATCATCACTGTCTCAGGCACACACTGACCAATCAGAGTCCAGCAAATTTTCTTGCCATTGTATAATAAGCATTTATAAATTATCTTTACAGGTTATGTTTCTCTGGAGCCCGAGAGGGGCATTTGCCCAGTTTACTTGCTATGATTCACCTTAAACACTGTACTCCAATCCCAGCTCTTCTGGTTTTTGTAAGTAATTTTTCCTACTGTCATTTACTGCATGTTTATTTGTTTCTTGTTATTTCTTTTCAGGTGGGCACATGGTTCATACAAACAGAACACTAAGTTTAGTTTTACAGGAATATATGTCAATAACATTTTAACTTCTGTCCTCAAGTTAAGCTCAGAATCTTAAAACTTAACATTTCCACTAATATGTTTTGCAAAACCAACTAATATGCATTAAGATAAATATATTTATTTTATGAATAGCATGTTATTTTACCTACTGCAAATAGTGTGTTACAAACCTTCAAAATATAAACTTCTATGGATTTTCAAACTGAAAGCAGGAACTGAAACAAACTGGTTAGCAATGGCTCTGCTTCATTAATTACTATATCAGCAAATGTGAAGTGTACAGTAATTCTCTAACAAATGTGGAGAGTATAAGCCTTACAAACCATGCATGCTGTCTAGGTTTTTACATAGTATTGAACCATTCATCATTATATGGGTGACTGCAATTAAAAGTGTTTTTACAATGTAATTCAGTTTTACTAATACTGCATCCTGAGAAAGAAAATAACAATACTTGTATGAGCTTCAGCAGTTGAAGGGCCATGTTCTTAAATGGCCTCCATTCCTAACACAGGCAACATGGTGGACTTACTCCATTTCATCATTTTTGGGTTGCTTATTTGTTCACTGTTTTCATGGCTAGTAGGGGAATAGCGGAAAAGTAGTGTGGTGTTACAGCACATTATATGCCACTATGTCCATTTCTGAAAGACCACAAAGGTCTGTGTATAACCTCTGAGAGGGTGCATGCTGAATTTGTATGTTCCCTTCCCAGAATATTGAAGCAGTGGTCAGTATGCCATCTCTCCATTCCAGGCTATATTTAGTAATTATTGTGTCAGTCTTTTAAAGGGACAAAAAAAAAAAAACCTCCAGCCCTTGAGAAGGCAATATTTTTTTTTTTAATTTTATTTTTTAACCAGGAGAGACACACTAAGCTGAAGCTCGTTTACAGGTGTGACCTGGGAGCACAAGGAAGTTGCGCAACTTGCTCAGGGTCACACAATATGGTATCTGACCTGCAATTTGCCATACTTTCCCAGGACAATGTCAGAAAGGAGGAGGAAGTACATCCCTTTGCCACACTGTGGGGATCTACACTGCCTCTATTTAACCATACAGAAAGACCATTTCAGCTGGAAGAATGCTGCACTGAGACTCAACAAGGACAGTCAGGCATGCACAATGCAATGCCAGCTGCAATATTCCTCTTTAGAGAATGTTGTCAGATGGCTGTTTACCTCTTTCCTGACTTTAAATCTTTATATGCCCCATAAAGAATTCTACTATAGCGGGAGACATTCAGCATGAGTTGTATCCCTTTATCATGATTGAGATATTTTTTCTAGCATTCTATGTATTGCATTTTTAAACATACAGATAAAAGGAACATTCATACCCCAACATAATCAGATATAGAGATGCAACACACCTACCAAAGTACTGTAGGACTGCTACCAATACATCAGGGAAAACATCACGCTCAGGAACCCTCTGCATTCAGGTAATCAGCTGTGGATGGTAAACATCCATACAGACTGTTACAGACTCTAATATGAATTTCATTTTTATTGTTTATACTGGAAAGACATGAGAGCACAATTGCTCATTTTCACAAGCATCCAGTGGCACAAAAAGATAAGACAATGCATAGTCAGGATTAAAAAGTGCATACAAGGGTGAACAAGGGTGTAATGTTAGCAGTGTCAGTGGCTCAGTAGGTAGCACACTTGCCTCTGAGGCTGGGAGATCGGAGTGCTGAGGGTTCAGTTCCCACATTTGGCACTTGGGTTAATATTCCAGTACTGACACTGTAGTGCAGTATGAGAGGGATGCTGCACTTCTGAGGTGCTGTCTTTTGAATGAGATGTTAAACCGAGGTCCCATCTGCCTGGATTGGTGGTAGTTCAGGTGGATGTTAAAGATCCCATGGCACTTATCGAAAAAGAGTAGGGGAATTTCCCCGGTGTCCTGGCCACATGTCCCTCACTCACTAAAAAAATACCACCAACAGCTTAATCTGATTCAAGGTCAGTTGGCATTCATCTGTATCCCCCTTCCCTGGGTCGTGCCTGAAAATAAGCAGGATTTGTCTAGTGCACTTACCCGGTCAACAAAAAATAAATAAGTAAAACATTTTAAAGAAAAATAAACCAAGTGAGAACTGCAGAAATGGTAACTGACATTCTTGTATAGTGCAAATTGGAATGTGGGCCATCGCTAGTCAAATAGACTTAAAGACATGTTACAGTTTAATGTAGATGAACAGAATATACTTAAATAACAAAAGTAAAGTGCACGTATACAACTGTAGTTAGCATACACAGCCCCTTTAAGAGAGCATTCTGGGGTTGAGAGATAAAGTGGACTGTTAAGTAATGGAAAAAGAAAATGGACAACATAGGTCAGAGTTGGGAACATAGGTCAGGAGCATCTGCACTGGAGTTTACTCTCCTCTGTTCAGACCCAGCAAAGCACTGCTCTCTCAGCATAAGGAGCTGTTGGAACATTTACCCAGAATTCCTGGATACAGTATGTAAATAAGCATTTATACTGCTGTACCCACTACTGAATTAGTAGCTGGCTAAGAGAAAGCTCTCAGCTGAAAGCAACAGCTCAAATACAAAGGGCACCTCTAGGAGGCATACACCAAGAGCAGTCCGCCCCTAGCCTTTACTGTCTGCTGAGCTTCACTGATCTTCACCGACTGCTGTACTCACTATTATAATAGTGGTCAGCTAATAGAAAGATCTAAGCCAGAAGCAACAGCTCAGACACAGAAGGCAACCCTAGGAGGCATATGCCAAGTGCAGTCCAGCTCCTAGCCTTGCTGTCTGCTGAGTTTCACTGGTCTTCACCAAATGGGAGAGAGACCAATCACCATGGGAAGGCAGGCTCTGATAGGCACAAAAGCAGGGATTCCTTGACAGTCGTTTGACCTGGGTGAATCACTCTTGGAGTGCACAGTCTGGGCTCCTTTCTACACTGAGGCTGCTTCTCTCCTCACTTGCTCTGCTCAGACCCAGCCAAGCACTGCTCTTTCAGCTTAAAGAGTTGTTGAAACATGTACTCCATGCCCCCGGGAGCATAAACACAACAAGTTTCTGTTCCATCCTATCAGTTCTGTGTGTACTTTGGTTTTATGTGCAGTTGATGTAACAAGGGCTTGGTACATCTAAAAGGCAGAACATCGCTGATTGTTTTTACAGGTAGCAGAAACAAAGGTTCTGCCCACCTACCCTACCTACTAATCCCACCCACCCCGGATCTTCCTCCTTTATAGGGTCTTCGTGGCCCTGCCCCTTTCTGCCTTTCCTAATTACAAAGGCATGGCATACATACAATACCATACTTCTATTTCGTCCTGAGCCTCACATTTACTGAACAGCTCAGACACAAAGGGCACCCTTAGGAGGCATCACCAAGAGCGGTCCAGCCCCTAGCCTTACTGTCTGCTGATCTTCACTGATCTTCACCAACTGCTGCGCCCCATCCCACTACTGTAATAGTGCTCAGCTAATAGAAAGCTCTCAGCCAGAAACAACCAGAAGCAACAGCTCAGACATAAAGGGCAACCCCACATAGCTCAAGACCTTAATCTGCAATACAGAATACACCCATTCGTTCTCTTGTTTTCATCCATAGAAACTATGGAAATAATAGGCTGCAGGCACTGTGGAACTCTCATTCAGAGATCCTTTGCAGAAGGGTGGGTCAATCTCCCATGTGCAGGGCAATAGAGAACCTAAGATCTCAACTCCATGCCACTTAGAATAAGATAGCTCACCTATGTGAAAAGCTCCAGGAAACCGCACAACACATCTTTCCGCCACCTGCATATCACACATCCATTCCAGCAGCACCCCTCCCACAGAGAAATATGAGACCAGGAGGCTGGAATGTCGTTAAACATCGTAACACAATCAGTAACTCACACCCCAAACATAGGCTGGGGAACACGAACACTCTAGTAAACATCTCAAAGAGGTTTTCAGCACTGTCATCATTGCCACCAGCCGAGGCAAGGAATGAAGTTTGCCAAAACCAGCTAAAGCCCAAAGACAGGCAGAAAGTGAACCACATTATTAACAAAGACATTAAAAATCAAATCTTAATTGTAGGGGACTCAGTGATATGAGGAGCTAAGTCCCACAATCAGCAAAAGGAACAGTCAATAGTTACTATAAGATGTCTCCTGAGGGCATCAAGCGTGAGAGACACAGAACGTATTGTTAAACTAGCACACAACACCGATGGCATCTCACACAGCCTCATCCATCTAGGTATAAATGACCTAGCCTAATGCTCTGTGGAGGAAACCAAATCTAATCTGTCTGCACTAGGAAACAAATTATCATCTATTTCATCCACCATATCATTCTCCGAGATTCTGCCTGTATGGGGAAGAGTGGAAACAGGCAGAGGACCAGAGAAGATCAAACCACTGAGCTCAACACATGGCTCAGGAATTGGAGCCAGGAAAAAGGGCATCAGTATGTGGGGAACTGGCAGAACTTCTGGGAAAGGGAGTTCTTAAAGTCTGGTGGCCTGCAGCTCATGAAGGAGGGGACCCGAGCACTTGGCCACAAATTCAACACTTTCCTAGACCATTTAAACTTATAGAAGGGGAGAGGTCAACATCATCTAGTGCAATAATATATGCAACTGCTGACCCTCCCCAGTCACCGTCTAAAATGCCAACCTCAAATCAAGTGACGATAAACAACAACCATCATTCAAAACTAAAAACACAGTCTGACCCATGCAGCACAGCTAAACACAAAATATCCAGAAATATCACAGTAGCCAGCAATCAACAGGGATGGCAAGCAATGTGCATCAGTGCTCACAGTCTTGTAAACAAAATCACAAAAGCACACTGCCATGATAATAGACTCACAACTGGATTCAGTTGCAGTAACAGAAACATGGTTCAATGAGAACCACACCTGGGATGTAGCTATCCCAGGCTATAACCTATTTAGGGCTATAACCTCTTCTGCAAGAGAAGGAAAGGGGGAGAGTACTCTGTGTGTCAGAAATGACATCAAAGCCATAGAAATTCAGGCTGCATCCAGGGAGGCTGAAGCCCTGTGGATCACCCTTGGATCACGGGATAAAGATCCTATCCGAGTCGGCATAGTGTATAGACTCCCAACACAAAATAATGACACAGATACAGAACTTGTAGAGACCATCTTAACTATGGCCAACAAAGGAGATCTGATGCTGCTCGGGGACTTCAATCTACCCGACATAGATTGGTCATCCTACTCTGCTTCATCCAAGAGAAGCCGGGAATTCATGCTAGCTCTACAGGGGCGGACTAGCACAACTAGTGACATCCCCACCAGAGAAGAAGCAATACTAGGCCTCGTGCTTTCAAACAGCAATAGAATTCTCAGATGTTCAGTAGGAACCCATCTAGGATCCAGCGACTACAGATCAGTCTGGATCGCCATCAGGAAATCTGAGGAAATCATTCATACAAAACTGAAGATCTTCAACTTTAGAAAGGCCATTTCTCCAGAATAAAAGAAATGGTAAAACCCTTGTTGGCACGTAATACAGGAGAAAACTTTGAAGAAAGTTGAGGAAGATAAAGAAATGTACTAACTACAGTAACGTCACAATGCACAAAGTTGGTCAGTAAAACAAAAGGAAGAGGAAGTCACTCTGGATCACAAAGGAAGTAGCATCAAAAATCAAAGACAAAAAGTGGATTTCAAAAATTTAAGGTAACAAAAAGACAGTGATAAGGAAGGCTATAGAATCAAACTCAAAGAAGCAGGTAAAGAAATCAGAAAAGCAAAAGCACAAGCTGAGGAGAAAATTGCACATGAGGCAAAAAAGGAGATACATAATTTTACAGATATATCAGGAAAGAAGAAAAATCAAAGGGGGGTGAATTATCTGTTTGACTACCAAGGAAGGACTACACACAGAAACTGACAAGGAGAAAGCAAAGAGCCTAAATAACTTTTCCTGCTCGGTCTTCACAAAGGAGGACCACGGAAATGGACCAACACTAATCAAAGCAGACAGACCCACGACAGGGGCAGACATCAGTCCATTTACTACAGAAAGAGTCCTGAAGGAACTGAAGAAGCTGAAAATGGACAAAGCAATGAGCCTGGATGGGATACACCCGAAGATACTTAAAGAGTTAGCAGAGGAGCTCGCTGCACCACTAACACTGTTCAATGACTCCCTAAGCAGTGGTGACATACTGTACCACAGGACCAGAAAGAGGTCATAGTAGTTCCCTTTCACAAAAGTGGGAGCAAAGAGGAGGCTGGGAACTACTGCCCAGTCAGTCTAACCTCAATGGTGGGAAAACTGATGGAAGACCCAAACAGCATGGTTTCATGGCAGACGGTCATGCCAAACCAATATGATCGATTTCTCTTTGATTGGGTGACCAAAACAGTGGACCAGGGTGGGGCTGTGGATATCGTATATTTATATTTCAGTAAGGCATTCATCTCTGTCCCTCATAGAAGGCTAGTTAACAAACTGGACCAAACAGGTGTAGGGTGTAAAATTGTCAGCTGGGTAAGAAATTGGCTACAGGACAGGACACAGCGGGCTCTGGTCAATGGGACAATGTCTACAGAGGGCAAGGTGATTAGTGGGGTGCCACAAGGATCGGTCTTGGCACCAATCCTCTTCAATATATTTATCAGCAGAATCACTGAAGGGCTGGAGGGAAGGTATGCCTGTTTGCAGATGACACAAAGATCTACAACAGGGTGGACACACAGGAGGGCACCATGAAATTGGTGTCTGACCTCAAAAACTGGAAGAATGGTCTAGAAACTGGCAGTTGATATTCAACATCAAAAAATTTAAAGTAATGTACCTTGGAAAACAAAACCCAAAGGTGACATGCACCCTTAGGGAGAAACATTACTGAGACCAAAATGGAACAAGACCTTGGGGTTATAATTTCAGATGACTTAAGAGTAGGAAGACAGTGTGAAAAAACAGCTTATAAAGTCAGCAGCATCCTCAGATGTATAAGCAGGGGCATTACAATTTGAAAACACAAAGTAATAATCACACTATACAGGTCTCTGGTGAGGCCACATCTGGAGTACTGTGTCCAGTTTTGGAGACCTCATTTAAAAAAGACATAAGCTGCCTAGAAACAGTACAAAGGAGGGCTACAAAGATGATACAGGATCTACTATATATCATGAGCTGTACGAAAACAGACTAAAACAACTACAGTTATACTCACTGGAACAAAGGAAGGACAAAGGAGATATGATAAGACATTTAAATACATTAAGAGAATAAACTCAGTGCACAAGAAAGACCTCTTCCACTCATATGAGACTGCTCGCACCAGAGAGCACTGCATGCAGTTAAAGGGAGGTAGGTTCAAAAGCAACACTAGGAAGTTCTTCTTCACAGAATGGGTTGTGGACCCTTGGAATAGTCTGCCCCAAAAAGTGGTGGAGTCTAAGACAGTCAGGGAGTTCAAGTTATCATGGGATAGGTGCTATGGAAACCTGACAAGAAAGAATTAGCTGGGTGGGGGGTAGCAAGAAAAAAGAGCAGACTAGATGAACCAAAAGGTCCCCATCTGCCGTCACTTTTCTTATTTTCTTATGTACCAAGGAGGTAGGATTTTAGGTAGTTTTAAATGATGTCAGTGTCTGGCAGTGGACCAAGGGGGAAGATTGTTGAATAGTTTGGCACCCTTGAAGGAGAGGGAGTGTTGTCCCTGGGTGGTGTGACAGTAAGGGATTGTAAAGTGGTAGTGGAGAGTCCGGTGGTCCTGGTGTAGACAAACCTATGAAAGAGAGTGAAAATATTGCTAGGCAGACAACCCAAATGAATTTTGAAGAAGAAAGTGTGTATTTTGCATTCAAACCTATCCTTCAGAGTGAGACAGTTTGCAGCCTTGTATAGGTCGCAGGGAACATTCTGAGTGAAAGGCCTATGATGAACTGGATGATGCTGTGGTATGCTGCCTTTAATCTACCAAGATTTTTCTGGGATATGGAGGATGAGTAGATAAGGGAGCCATAGTCTGTTATGGGGAGCAAGAAACTGTTGGCAAGCAGGACCCTAGTTTCTGGAATCAGGAATTGTTTTAGCCTGTATAGGATGTCAAGTTTTTGGTGAACTTTTTTGATTAGCTGACAAGTGTGGAGTTCATAAATTAAGTGGCAGCCAAGGTGGATCCCCAAGTATCTGAAAGAGGAGACTCTCGATCGGGTTGCCGTCATTATCTTTAAGGGTGAAGTCAAAGTTGGAGGCCTTCCTGGTAATCCTGAGAACAATTCATGAACATAGTTTTTTTTTTGGCATTGAGAAGCAAATCACAAGAGAAGAACCAGGAGTGCAGTTTGCTGAAGTCATGGTGAAGTTTGTGCAGGAGGGTGGAGGGACTTTTGTCTTTGCAAAAGAGGGCTGCATCATCTGCGAAGAGAATAAGCTCAGTGGATTTGCAGATCTCAGGAAGGGGTTGACTACCGAAGAGAACAGAAAGGTCCTAGGATGGAACCCTGTGGAACTCCATATTTGATGTGCTTAATGTCATAGTATTGGCCACCTATCATAGTTTTGTGTGACCGAGCACTGAGGTAATTTTCAAACTATTCTATCACATTATCAGAGAAATTTAGGCTGGATAGGGTGTGGAGAAGAACTTTATGGTCAACAAGATCAAAGGCCTTTGTTAGGTCAACAAACACTGAGCCAGTGTAGAACCCTACGTCATTAGCCTTTTCAGTTTAGTTAGTAAGCTTCACAAGGGCGGTCTTGATATTGTGACCAGCTCAGAACCCATGCTGTGATAAAATGGAGGTACTAGTGACTGAGCCTAGTCAGATGAGGGGTGCAGAGACTGTTATGGAAATGACCGGACTTGTGCTTTGTTCCTTCAGGCTGATGGCCTCTGCTAAGGTGAAGAACTTGTGTGTTATTCCAGATAACAGGCTCACACTTGAGACCCCGGTATCAGCAGTTGTCCAGAGTGACTTTTATCATCTCAGAAACATCACCCAGATAAAAGCCTTAATCCTTCCTGAAGACCTGCCATCATTAGTGCATGCATTCATTACTTCCAGATTTGATTACTGTAATGCTCTCTACCTTGGGATAAGTGAAGGTGTCCTGCAGCCCCTGCAGCTGGTGCAGAATGCAGGGGCCTGGTTATTGACAGGCCTTTCTAGGTCCTGTCATATAACCCTGGTTCTGTGTGAACTGCATTGGCTGCAGTGAAGTTGCAAATCCACTTCAAAGTCAGTTTGCTGACCTACAAGACCCTATAGAGACTGGGTCCTGGTTACATGAGAGAACGCCTGACTCCATATCAGACCTTCTATTCTTCCACCCTCTGAGGTGGGCCTCCTTGCTATTCCCAGGGATAGACTAAGATCATCAGGGATTGGACCTTTGAGTCAGCTGGCCCAGCCCTGTGAAACAGATCATCAAAATCTCTGAGGGAGGTCCCTTCAGTGAAGGCCTTTAAAAGGGGACTGAAGACCCTTCTGTTTCAAGAGGCTTTTGTCATAAGTTAAGTGGCTTCTTTGTTCTCCTACTTGCCACCAATCAGTCATTTATTATTTATTACTTTTTAGTGTTTTATTGTGTTACTATGCTACTTTATGTTCTATGTGACATGTACTGTTTTAAGTTATGCTACACTGTGTCCGTGTTTTATTTTATTGTGTACAATGCTCTGAGCCTCAAGGATAGAGTGCATTATAAATAAATACTACTACTAGTTATTAAGCTACTTAATATCTATTTTATAAAATCTTTTTTTCCCACCTCCCTTGTCCCACATCGCCACTCCTTCTGGCCTCCTAGGTACCCGCTGGCACCCCTGCCCCAATGTCAGCCACCACCACCTCATATTTCCAGCCCCTGGGTAACCTGGATATAACCTTTGCCGGGTGGGTCCCTCCTCTGAGGGAGACAGGCAACGATAGGGGCCGGCCAGCACTTGCTACTTGGCCCAGGTGCTGCTAGGGTGGATCTGGGCTGCATCGGGGGCTCTGTGGCAACGGGAGCCAGAGACCATCATCCAGTCGACCATGGTGCACTTTTCCACTTTGCTCCCTGGGGGCATGGTGTGCCACAACATCAAGATATAAGCTGATGTTCCCCACACCTCCCTTAGTCAGTGGGACCCCAGTGCGTTGCCATACCTCCAGCCTCTGCCAGGAGTTGGCAAGCTCCGGGTCCCTGACCCACCCTTCCCCAAGAGAAAGTGAGCAGTTTCTGGATGCTCTAGCCCTCCAGCTCTCCGAGTCCATTCCTGAACCTGGGTCACTGGCGTTGCAAGCAGAACTCCAACCTCTGCGCCGACAGGCAGCTCTATAAAATCTTTTAAAATGGTTTGGCTAAAACAAACCATTTGATGGTGTTGTGTTTTTAACCAGTATTTAATTTCAAGGAAACACCAGCACATAGAGATTAGCTGTACATATGGCTGCAGCTTTATTCACTCTAAAAACTTCCTTGTACAAAATAGCAGCACACTCTGTTGATTGGTTAAAACTGGTTATTTGACTGTGCAATAATTTCTTATTATCACATGGTATGCAATTTGCTGTCTTTTTTCTCCTATTTTTGCACCTTTAAAACCATTTTAAAAGCAGAAAAACACACTCCAGTGTGTGCAGTAATGTTGAACATTACCACACTTCTCAAGTGGTTGAAAGCGCTTGACTATGCCTCATGGTTCACAACCAAATAGGGATGTGCAGAAATTAAGTATTACCACACACCCTTGCATGTATTGTGGCCTAAATGTCCTGTGATGATGTTTACTTTGAAACCTTTTCAAGTAATTCCCCATCTGGTTACTTGAAAACTGAATTAAGTTTTTTCAACCTCAGTTTTGACTTTAAAGGAAGCAAAGTAAAGGAATGTGGTTATACAAAATAGTGTGCAGCATCACATGTTGCTTCAAACAGGTTCATTTGTATTATGCTGTGCCTTTTATGCTATACATATTGCATCCCAAAGATCGTTTCAGACTAAGAACAGTTGCATCAGTCATCAGGTGAGCACAGGGAGTTCTATAGAGATTGACAGAGATTAAGCAAAGCTCAAGAAAGGTAAGCACAAGGAGAGAGAAGAGATAAAGAGAAGTTAATCAGAGAGACAGACTAAGTGACTTACTCAATAGACCAGTAAATGGTGTGTAATGGCGGGGATGGAATTCACACCAGAGTCTTGTTTCATGGCTCAGTGTTCTAACCATGGGGCTATGCTGAATATAATACAACAAAGTTTGTCAAATCATGAGAGATCAGGCTGACGGCATACAGTGGGATTCCTAAAACATGGACTTCCATGTTTCTTATTAAAAGTCTTTGTTTAATATTCCTTTCCTCACCCCCAAAAAGTATTCTCCCTCAAAGTACCTCTAACACAGAAATAGTAAAACTTTTCTAATGCTAGAAAGTGCTTTATGTGAGCTGCCAGAATCTGAATAGTAGCCAAGAACAAGCTGTTTTGGAAACCAACAAAGAAACAAATGAACATAAAGTAATTCTGTAACTACTTGTTCTCATGACAAGCACCATTCTTTTTAAATGGAGCTGTTAAATTTGGTTGACTTTCACTGTTCCAAAAATATGTTTTTAAAATGATAGAAATAATGACAAATTCAGACATAAAACAGAAAACTGAGGCTGTTAGAAATAAGATATTTTGCAAAATAAGATGCCACCATAATTCATTTTATTAAATGGGCAATAGAAAAGGACTCTCCTGATTGGCTAATGGCCATGCATTGAGAAAGTACAATGCATTGCTAAAAGCTAGTGCTGTCCTACTGAACAAATGACCAGTTGGGTAACACTACAATCATACATTGAATGTTCATTTTCTTCAAAGGGATGCTGTCAACCCCCTTAGGCCTCAAAGTGTCCCTTGTTTAAAAACACATTTTATGATTGCTAACATTCCGTAACGATTGCTGATGTAGCTAGTGGTTTGATTCTTATTCTTTTTTCTTTTAAAAAGTGAATAACAGACTGCCTATCATACTAGTGTTACCACACAAAACAGGTTTGTTTATATTCCTTGATAAACTCCCACTGCATCTTTCCTGGACTTGGGGAACACCTCTAACACAGTCTAGCCTTTCATGATGCAGTGGGTGTTTAAGTGGCTACTGCCTCATGAGTGACTGCACTGTCTGGGGGTGCTTCTAATGTTTAGGAAGTATTCAAGAAGAACAGATTCAGAATTTGAAACAAAACAAAGTTGTTTATAAATATTCATTAGCATGCAATTCAGTTCTACTGAACAAGGAGACAGACAAAACAAACAGCAACATTAATGAATTTTAGAAAGGTAAGCAATCATAAAATGTGGATTTTAACTAGAAATAATATGGTGCAAAACAGGCTGACGGTATCCTTTAAACACTGGCCTTTTTTCCGTTGCCTAAACCTGTCAAATTCCACTCACTTGACATGGCTAACTTGCCTAGCATACATTTTCAAATACCACTGACACAAGAAGCTAAGGAAATATTCTGACATAAAATGAAGTTGAAAATGATATACCTACATCAAAAGCATCAGCCCCCCCCAAGCCAGCCCAGTGGGGGAGCAGTTGCAGTTCTGTCTCCCCACACCAGTGACCTGGGTTCAAGAATAGACAGGGTCACTCGATGGGCCAGCAGGGTGAGGAAGGATCAAGTGCCTGATGAGCTCTCCTTCTTTGGGTAAGGAAGACTCTAGTTCCGCTGCAGATACTGCCACTAGGCAGAGGCTGAGCAACAGCACAGTTGCACAGAGATGAGAGGGAAGAACAGTGTGGCGATGTTGGTGCATGCATCACTATTCTCCAGTTCAGGGAGAAAAGGTACTGGGTGATGTGAAGCGCAAAAGGATTTACAGTGACAGGGGTATAGAGCGATAGGGAATTATCACTACCTATAAGCTGACTAATGGAAGAGTCAAGAAGTCTGTGCTGCTCTGCCTGGTTGAGCTGCTCCCATGGTGGAATGGCTAAGGCACCAGGACACAGCAGCGATGGAGACCTGGGACCATAGTTCGGTTATCCCAGGTCTCCTGGTGGGTCTTTTTTTGTTTTGTTTTTTTATAAAAAAATGAATTTGCCCCCTATCAAGTTTCTCCCCATCCCCAAAGTCTAAAACACCACCCAGAGTTGATTATTTAAAGTCCAGAGGGTGCAGGGGGTGAAGCCCCCAAGTCAGGGGGTGGGGGGGCAAAGCTCCCCTCAAAACAGAAAAAGTCTCATTGTTTCCAATGGGGTGTGCACATTTCCTGTGTGTTCACTGTTGTGCTCAACGTTATGTTGGAGCATGATATTTTGACTGCAGCATTGTTTGCTGTGCTGTTTTAGGGTATAACTACATGCCAGGAGAAAACCAAAATGTAAAATGTCCAGGCTGCTACATGTTAGCACCCCTCGTAGGATCTCGCATGTCTGACACAGCTTGCCATCCACCAAACTACCCTCCTGTGCAAGTGGTGAATAACTGGTAAGTCCACGAGAAGGATGGTGATGGGAGTGGGGGGGATGCTGATGAGCAGACCCAGGAGGAGAATAAAATACTGATTTAAAAAAAAAAAAGCATCAGCCCCCAAAAACAATATAATAACTGGTGTGCGCGTTTTCCCTTAGGGAAACCCAGTTATAATTCGCCATTATAACCTGCGGATTATAGCAGTGAACATGGGCCAGGTTTCTCTGTTGGCATGCATGTGCCAGCCAGCCTCCCCACCTCTTCACGGTGGAAGGATGCCACAGCACCGCAACAGCACCTGCCAGCAATTATGTAAAATAAAACATGGGGTGGCTGTGTAAAACTCGAGCATCCCACACCTCGTGTGTGTGTAAAACCTAATTAAACACACCACCCCATACTTTATTCTCCTTGTAATTACCAGGCAACTGAAACTGACAAAAAGTGAAGTTGATAGAACTGAGGAGGAAAAGAATGAAGAAAATACTTTGCAAAACACTGGGCCATGAGGGTATTCTCAGACTGGTCTAATGCCAAGAATATGACAGTAAACTGACCAACAATACCTGAAGCGGAGTTGAATATGATCCTCTAAAATTGTTTTGAAGAGGTCCAAGCAGTGACCAGTGCCAAGTGCAGGGTTAACATATCTGTAGCCTGAGAGCGGGCATTAACCACCGCTTGAACTTGGTGCCTGTAGGCTGCAGCATCAACATAATCACTGACACTATTTTTACGGCTGCAGTAGGCGGAGCCTGCAGACATTCTGCATGTACAAAAGGAGTGATGTCTTATTTTCTGTCCGTGGAACTGACTGAAGGTGTAAATAGTCTCCTCCACCTCAGCCTCCTCCAAGAAATGTTTTCCACCCTCAAATAAATACACTTTCATGTTAGTCAATAGTTGCAGGTTACTATTTTCTTTCTTAAATGGGTGGTACAAGAACTGGAACCTGAGTAGTGGGAGGCAGCATTGTTTTTTTGGGGGGAGTAAGATCCACCCCACCTCCACCCGAAAAGCTCCTAAAGATCCACTCCACCTTTTTTTATTCATGTGGGAGGGGCATGAGGTGGCTGTATCATATTGAAACAAGACTCACTAGTTTGGGATCTGGACCAAGGAACAGAACAAGTCTGTGGAGTCCCTGCATTTTGTTAAGGACTAGAAGAACAGAAGATACTTAATGCCTTCAAACTGACTTAAAAACCCTTGGAACAAATGATTATCAGAGTCACCTGGTGTCTCGAAAGGAAAGACTAAGAAGTGTCTGAAACTACAGCTTCCAAGGAAAATAGACAGCTTTCAGGTATTTCTTAAACATTTATATACTAAAAACAAAGTTCAACTTTTGGGATGAACAATATTTGTTTACCATTATATCTCTCTATATATCTATATTTCTATATTTCTATATTTCTATATTTCTATATATCTATATCTCTATCTATATATCTCTATCTCTATAGATATATATCTCTATCTCTATAGATATATATCTCTATCTCTATAGATATATATCTCTATCTCTATAGATATATATCTCTATCTCTATATATATATATCTCTATCTCTATATATCTATATATCTCTCTATCTATATATCTCTCTATCTCTATCTATATATCTCTCTCTCTATCTATATCTCTCTCTATATCTATATATCTCTCTCTATATCTCTATATCTCTCTCTATATCTCTATCTATATCTATATCTCTCTCTCTATCTCTATATCTCTCTCTCTATCTCTATATCTCTCTCTCTATCTCTATATCTATCTCTCTATCTCTATATCTATCTCTCTATCTCTCTATCTATCTATCTATTGATATATAAGACAAAGAACCTCTGTGCGTTAACACTGAGGCAAGGGTTACCCCAAAGGGCATTTGGCTGGGAAGCCAAGTTTCAAGAAAATACAAAATCACACATGCCCCCACAATGCAAAGCATCATGGGCTGCATATGCAAATCACCACAGAATGTTATGCTGGTCCAACTTTAAGCAGAATTGCATGGTGCCGAAAGGCCTCTTTCATAGTTTGCAAAGGGTGCTAACAGAAGACATAGACACGTGTTTCATCCTACCAGGACTCATCAGTATGCCTCGTCTGTTTGACACCCCAGTGGAATGGACCAGCTACCCTAAGGCTATATTATATATATATATATATATATATATATATATATATATATATATATATATATATATATATATATATATATATATATATATATATATATATATATATATATATATATATATATATATATATATATATATATATATATATATAGATATTATAGTAGTACGGTCTCACCACTATAGTTAGGGTTCAGTTGTCACTTCTATGTTAAACACAGAATTTTGCACGTTAATAACTTTGGATCCATTCAACGGATTTGCCTGAAATCTGGTATGCGCGGCGGGGCATGGTAGATCTCTTGATCTGCCAAACTGCATTTCAGTCAGGTTTATGGTCTTTTTAGTTTCTGGCGCCTCTTTGCAGTAGTGCAGCTAATGCACACAGTTGATGGCTGGCCATGGAGGTGAGTGGGCTGTGCGGTCACAGCTGGGATGGAGTGGGGGTGCGGGTTGACTGGCACAGCTGAGTGGGGGGCCACTAGACTACCAGGGAATTGGTGATCGTTATTTATTTTATTGATGATCGGGGGCCACTAGACTATTAGGGATATGGAGAACAGTATAAATTTTATACAGATCGGGGCTGCTAGACTACCAGGGATCTGAAGAACATTATTTATTTAATGCACATTGGGGCGCTAGACTACCAGGGATATGCAGAACAGTATAAATTTTATACAGATCAGGGAGGGGCTAGACTACCAGGAATAGGGAGAACTTTTTTTTTTTTTAACAGATTGTGGGGACTGTTAGACTACCAGGGATATAGAAAACATTATTTATTTAATACACATTGAGGGGCCGCTTAGACTACCAGGGATATGGAGAACATATTTTATTTAATGTACATTGGGGGCTGCTAGACTACCAGGGATATGCAGAACATTATTTTTTTATACAGATCGGGCAGAACGACGCCCACTGAGCAAAACCCACCCCGATCGGGGTGGTCCGCTAGACTAGGAAGGATATGGAGCACATTAACCTGTAGGTTTTTATTTTTTTGTTCTTTGTTCATGAGCGTGCAATTTCTTTGACTGCGAGACTGCAAATTCTTTGATCGCGAGATTCTTTGATCGCGATAGTGCATCGCAAGCGAGGGGCCAGATGGCCAGTTAAAAATATCTATTTTCTCAGCCCAGGGGTGTCCTAGGAAGACAAATGAGGGTGGGTTTTACTCAGGGGGGTTCATTCTGATGAACCATGGTGGTGGTTTACTGCAATTCTTTGTATTTTTTAAATTACAACAATTTTTATTCTTTGGTCATGACCCTCCAAATTCTTTGATCGCGAGCCTGCAAATTCTTTGATTGCGAGATTTTTTGATTGCAATCATGCATCGCGATGGAGGGATGAGATGGCCAGATTAAAATATCTATTTTCTCAGCCCAGGGGTGCCCTAGGAAGTCAAATGAGGATGGGCTTTGCTCAGGGGTCTTTGTTCTGTCGAACCATGCCAGTGGTTTACCACAATTACTTCAATTTTTTTATTTATAGCATTTTGTATTTTTGTTCATGAGCCTGCAAATTCTTTGATTAAGTAGATTTTTGATCGCCATCTTTGATCACGAGGAGGGACAAGATGGCCAGATTTTTCATAATGGAATAGATAAGGAAATTTTACTAATCTTTAACATTGAATATTTCGGAAATGGTTTGGTCTTTTTTCTTGAAATTTGGAGGGTGTTTACGGCATGTCCTGTAGATGTGAATTATGGTGTTAGCATGTCGGAGTAAATTTTTTTTGCGGAGATATTGCATGCAGCACTTTACATGTTCCGGACAGTGTTTTGCATTGTGCTGGTGGCTTGAAATTGACAGGGTGCCTAGCCTTAATGTCATGGATGTAGTTTTCAGTCATTGCATGTGTTAAATGTCAGCAGGTGTGGAACTGTGCCACTCTGACGAATGAAAATGTCAACTTTGACATGTTATATCTCGGACACGGTTTGGTCTTTTTACTTGAAATTTGGAGGGTGTTGACAGCATGTCCTGTAGATGTTAATAGCAAGTGTTTACATGTCGGGCAATATATTTTTTATGGAGCTATTGAGTGGCGCAGTTTACATTTTGTGGACAGTGTTTTTATTGTTCTACTAGATTAACATTTGTTTGGTGGCTGACCTTGCTGTTGTCAATGTACTTTTAGTCATTGGGTGTGTAATGTGGCCATACTACAAGTTGGTGGGAGCATGGGGCCTTCACAACTGTGCTAACTTTCTACTTTTCTATTCTTTCTTAAAAAGTAAGGAAATTCTATGCAAAAACTTCATTAATGAATCAGTCAGGGTTATTCTACAGTGACAAAAGTGAGGAAATTTGATTTGAGGTTCCCACCCCCACCTGCCCCCACCAACAGGCATTGGGGTGTGCGTTGGGATCGCCTCTAACTCTCACCCCATTCTCTACATTGCACCAACTCAGCTTGTTTACACATGGGATGGGGTGAGAGTTAGGGCTGATGACCCCAATGCACACCCCAATGCCTGTTGATGGGGCAGGGTGGGGTGGGGTGCAAGGAAGAACCCTAAAATCGAATTTCTCACTTTGTCACTGTAGAAGAACCTAACTGATGCATTAATGAAGTTTTACATAGTGTATATATATATATATATATATATATATATATATATATATATATATATATATATATATATATATATATATATATATTAGTAGTCGCCACTGTAGTTAGGGTTCAGCGATCAGTTACATACTAAAGTCAAACGTTTGGATGTTAATAACTTTGGACCCATTCAATGGATTTGCCTGAAATTTGGCATGCATGGTGGGGCATGGTAGATCTCTTGATCTGCCAAATTGTGTTTTGGTTGGACTTACGGTCTTTGCATATGAAAGCACTGAAAAATGCAAAATTATCTGTTTTTGGAGGCAACTTTTGGGATTCTGGATGTGGTCCTGCATGGCCATTGTGTGGTGTGTTGCTCTGTGAGATGGCTTGTTTGAAAGAACTTTGGTGGGCGAACATGCCGCTTTCATCTGGTGAAAAAATATTAAGGCATTCAAAAGTTATGTTACTTTTAAGTTCCCATTATAAGTCAATGGGAAAATTTATATGTATATTTTGCGAACAAAGAATGGGGTTCTGACCATCTCGTCCCACCTGGTGATCAAAGAATTTGCAGCCTCACGGTTTAAGAATCTTTGTCCCAAAGGATTTCCCAAATTCTTTGATCACGAGGTCCGCTATCTTGTTTTCAGTTTTCCAATTGGAAAACACAAATATCTGGGCTCAGGGTCACTTCTGAAGTAAAACTTGGATGTGTTTTACTCAGGGGCCCGATCTATCAACCATGCCTTTGCTTCCATCCAAATCAGTCTGAAAATTGAGTTATTAGCTTTTAAAATCTTCATTCGTAGCTTGCACACGATCTTTGATCGCGAGCCTGCAAATTCTTTGATCGTGAGATTCTTTGATCGCGATCGTGCATCACGAGCAAGGGACAAGATAGCCAGGTTTTAGAATGCATATTTGTAGCCCAGGGGTGCCCAACAAAGTTATAGAAGGGTGGGTTTTGCTCAGGAGGCTTTGTTCTGCCCCATCTGTATAAAAAACATTAGTTTTCATTATCCCTGGTAGTCTAGCGGCCCCCTCCCCATCATAATAATGTACATAGTGATCCCTCTATCTCTGGTAGTCTAGTGGCCCCCTAATGAGTATTTTATTAATATTTCTCTTTTTTATCCATGGTAGTCTAGTGGCCCCCCCATGTGTGTTTATTTATATTTCTTTCACATATCCCTGGTAGTCTAGTGCCCCATCTGTATGTCATTATTATTCATATCCCTGATAGTCTAGTGGTCCCCCATCACAATAAAATAAATAAGCTTGTTCCATGTCCTGGTAGTCTAATGGCCCCTACCCCACCCAGCTGTGGCAGCCCCCCAGCACCCCCATCCTTCAGCCAGTGACTGGTGCAGCCCACCTTTCACCTCCATGGCCATCTGCTGACTGTGTATATTACAGTGCTAATTCAAACGGATGCTCTGAAATTTTTTCTGAAAACACACATGGGGGCCACTAGACTACTATGGATAAAAAGAGAATATTAATAAAATTCTCATTGTGGGGGCCACTAGACTACCAGGGATAGAGGACGCTATGTACATTATTATGATGGGGAGGGGCTGCTAGACTACCAGGGATAATGAAAACTAATGTTTTTTTATTCAGATGGCAGAACGAGCCGTTGGGGACAAAACCCACCTTATAATCTCTTGTAGGCACCCTGGGCTACAGAAAACTTTTGAGTCTGGCCATCTCGGCCCTCACTCTTTGTTCGAGAGCGAGCAATTTCTTTGATCGCGAGCCTGCAAATTCTTTGATCACCAAATTCTTTGATAATGATCATGCATTGGGAGCGAGGGACGAGATGGCCAGATGAAAAAAATCAATTTTCTCATCTCAGAGGTGTCCTAGGAAGACAAATGAGGGTGGGTTTTACTCAGGGGGTTTCGTTCTGATGAACCATGTGGTGGTTTACCGTAATTGTGTTAATTTTGTGAATTTCACAAGTTTTTAGTCTTTGGTCATGATCATGCAAATTCTTTGATCGCGAGCCTGCAAATTCTTTGATCGTGAGATTCTTTGATTGCAATCATGCATCATGAGGGTAGGACGAGATGGCCAGATTAAAAAATCAATTTTCTCAGCCCAGGGGTGCCCTAGGAAGTCAAATGATGGTGGATTTTGCTCAGGGGGCTTCGTTCTGTCGAACCATGGCGGTGGTTTACCGCAATTCTTTCAATTTTGTAAATTACAAAAGTTTTTATTCTTTGTTCATGAACCTGCAAATTCTTTGATCATGAGCCTGCAAATTCTTTGATCGTGAGATTCTTAGATTGCCAGCTTTGATCGTTAGGGCAGGACAAGATGGCCAGATTTTTATAATGGAATACATAGGGAAATTTTCCAAATTTTAAGATTGAATATCTTGGAAATGGTTTGGTCTTTTACTTGAAATTTGAGGGTGTTTACAGCATGACCTGTGCATCTAAATTACACTGATTATGTGCGGGAAAAATTTATTTGCCAGACATATGTTGTGGATGCAGTTTACATTTGAGGACAGCATTTTCTTGTGGTGGTACCTTGAAATTGATAGGATACCTAGCCTTAGTGTCATGGATGTAGTTGTCAGTTGTTGTGTGTGTTAAATGTCAACAGGTGTGGAACTGTGCCAGTCTGACAAATAAAATTTCAAACTGTAATATGTTATAGCTTGCAGACGGATTGGTCTTTTCACTTGAAATTTGGAGAGTGTTGGTGGGATGTCCTGTACATGTGAACTGTTGTGTTTACATCTCATATATTTTCTTTTTTGTGGAGAGATTGCGTGGCGCACTTAATGTTTTGCAGACAGCGTTTTCTATTGTTCTACTACATTCATATTTGTTTAGTGGCTGGTGTTGCTGTTGTCACTGTACTTTTTGGTCATCAGCTGTGTAATGTGGCCCAACACTTACAAGTTGGTGGTAGCGTGGGGCCTGAAGGTCCCCGCACTACCACCAATTTGTGCAACTTTCTACTTTTTATTCTTTCTTAAAAAGTAAGGAAATTATATGCAAAAAACTTAATTAATGCATCAGTTATGGTTTTTATTCAGTGAAAAAAGTGAGGAAATAGAAATTTTAGGTTCCCACCTTGCACCCCACCCCAGCCCACCCCACCAACAGGCATCGGGGTGTGAGTTGGGGTTGTTGCCCTAACTCTCACCCATTTTCCTATACTTCACCACCTCAGTTTGTTTACACATGGGATGGGGTGAGAGTTAGCCAATGACTCCAACACACACCCCGATGCCTGTTGGTGGAGGTGGGCTGGGTGGGGTGCAGGGGTGGGAACCCTAAAATTGAATTTCTCACTTTTGCTGTAGAAAACCCTAACTGATGCATTAACAAAGTTTTTTGCATAGACTACATATATATACATACATACATACATACATACATACATACACACACACACACATACAGTTTGTCTTTTAGTAGTTTCAAAACCTTGATAGCATTGGTGTTAGTAATGCACTAAGAAATACATTTTTTAATTGTCTTTACAGATAAATCATGCAGGCTCATGTGAGGGCCCATTTTTGGGGGGAGGAGGTTCAAATTATTTTAATCATGGGCACAGTACTTGGTAAACATAGCCTTTGATGAAGTGTATTTTTTTCTTTTTAAGTTTGAGAAGTGGAGTTGCCTTGCACATGTTAAAAATAACAGCTGCAATTAACAACTACTTGTAGAAACAAAATGCTGTATTTTTCCTACTTAGTTTTTTCCTGTCTCAGTTTATATCAGTGAAAGGAAAGACTGAAACAACTATCATAGCTGCCATCCCCCTGGACAGGCTATTTATCACTCATTTAAAATAACACAAATGAAGTTTCACATTTTTACGGTGAGGGAAGCAAAAAGATAAACCAGCGTGGTTAACAAATACATTCATTGACACCTGTGAATGAATGAGGAAGGGTAGTTTTTTCTATCATTCCTGGTGAGTTTATACTCATTGGAACCTGTTATTCAGGTTTTTTTATTGCATCTTGTCCCAGGCAATCTTCCCAGAGTGCAGTTTGCTTTATTGTTTAATATCTGCAGTGGAGGCCAGTGCCAAGCGGAAATGTTAGTGTTGGTACAGCTTTTACCACTTATTTTTGGACTTGGTGCACATGTAATATGCAGTTTGTATTTAAATAAAAGGACTTTATTTTTTCATCAAAGTCCTGTGCGCTCTGATTTTTGTGGGTGCTTTAACCACTTCCCCTGTTACAGCATAATTAATATGTTTTCATATGCATAATCTTTCCATTCATGTTATTGCTAGACATACTGCAGCTAGCTTGGCTTGAGAAAAGGTGAACATGGTCAGGACCCCTTAGCAATTGAGATGCATATGCAGCAAATAAATCCAGATGTGCTAACTGCCTGCTGAATAAGGATGGGTTGCAGGAACCCAGGGAATGATTACGGGGGGGAGGGGGGCTGATGGTCATCAAAATGGAAAGGGATTTTGGGGTAATCATATTGGATGACCTAAAGGTGGCTAAACAATGTACCATAGCTGTGAGGAGAGCCAGTGGAATGCTGTGGTGCATTAGTGAGAGGTAATACCAGCAGAAGGAAGGAGGTGGTGATGCCAATGTGTAGACCACTGGTGAGGCCTCATTTGGAATATGGTGTCCAGTTCTGGAAGCTGCATTTCTGTCATGCAACTTTAAATCACAAATGGGTTAAATGGTTCTATTTTAGATTTCTATCACTTTCCCTACTTCTCCACTGGTTATGCATAATCTTTCCATTCATGTTATTGCTAGACATACTGCAGCTAGCTTGGCTTGAAGAAGGGTAAACATGGTCAGGACCCCTTAGCAGTTGAGATGCATATGCAGCAAATAAGTCCAGATGTGCTAACTGCCTGCTGAATAAGGATGGGTTTCAGAAACCCAGGAAATGATTACAGGGGGGAGATGATGGTCATCAAAATGGAAAGGGATTTTGGGGTAATCATACTGGATGACCTAAAGGTGGCTAAACAATGTACCAACGCTGTGAGGAGAGCCAGGGGAATGCTGTGGTGCATAGGGAGAGGTATTACCAGCAGAAGGAAGGAGGTGGTGATGTCACTGTGTAGATCACTGGTGAGGTCTCATTTGGAATATGGTGTCCAGTTCTGGAAGCCGCATTTCTGTCATGCAACTTTAAATCACAAATGGGTTAAATGGTTCTATTTTAGATTTCTGTACCTTTCCCCTACTTCTCCCATTGGTTAGCCTTATGGAACGCAACCAGAACATATCTTGGCTAGCATGATGAATGCACCTACACAAGCTGCTTCTCAGTCTAAAGCACTGTCTTTTTAAAATGCTAACTTCTTGTTGAAAATATGGTATAATTTTTCCATCCATGTTATTGTTAGACATACTGTAGCTAGCTTGTCTTGAGGAAGGGTGAACTTGGTCAGGACCCCTTAGCTATTGAGATGCACATGCAGCAAATAAGTCCAGATGTGCTAACTTAACCTATAACTGTTAAGAATCACAGTTTGCATTTTCTTCTTGAAATGGTTACTTTTGTATTTATGTTTATTTTAAAATATTTAATATTCTGACCATGTGGTTATGTCATGGATCATAACTGATCTCAGCTTAACCTCCCCGTGCTTCAACTTGCATAGAAAATAATGCTTGTAGACAAATTTAATCATTTTGCTGCTGTGTTCTGGCGTGTTCGTGTGTGTGTGTGTGTGTGTGTGTGTGTGTGTGTGTGTGTGTTACTGAAGCAAGAAATGTACAGCTGTCATTTTTTACATCCTGTTCAAAATGTGTTTTTGCACTTGTGGTGCCAAATGGCACAGTCGCTGTGCAAAATCTCCTTTCAACTAATGAACTGATAATGTCACTGTTCATGAGGTGGGGTCACAAAAAGCACATGCTGAAAACTTGAAGTGAAATTACCAAGAAACGCCCAGGGCATTAGGGTTTCTGACCATAACACCCTGCACTGTAGGGACTGACAGGAATCAGGGGTGTGACTTGGGATTGTCAACAGTAATTCTCACGCCATTCCACCCCCATCCCTACCCTACAGTCAGTGACAGGTATCGAGGTGTGCCTTTGACTCTTCAGCTCCAAAGTTCACACCATTCTCCTATACTGTATCCATTTCAGCATATTTCCTTATGGAATGGGGTGAGTGTAAAGTTTGAAAACCCCAAGGCACACCTCGACTCTTGTCTGTGTCTGCAGGGTAGGGTGAGGTGAAATGACGTGAGTGTTATGGGCAATGACCCAAAGGCACACTCCAATGCCTGTCCATGTCTGCGGGTTGGGGGTAGGGTTGGTGTCACTTCAGTACTTCACTGCCATTCCTATTCTGCCTGTCTGTCTGTGTCTCTCTGTCTATCTATATGTCTATGTAATTATCTATATTTCTATTAATTGCATGTATTGCTATTTTTAGCTATTTGTAAAACAAACCTGCATATCACATTTGCCTGCACTCTGAGCACATACTTATGAAACTGTGCATATTTGTACTCCACTTCTGTGTAGACCTTATACTTTCCTAATATTCCCATTATCACAAGCACAACTACCTTGCCCTTATCAAAAGCGACTCCCATCTGAAAGTTAATATCACATTTTCTCTAACAGTCCATCATTATTCCACCCAACTTTCTGACATCAACACATTGCTTAAGTATAAATCACATCACCTCATGGACAAAAAATGAAATTACGTACCTACAGTAATTCTTGATCCTCTCTTGTATCTTCACCATTCATTACTGCTTGGGTTAGTGCCGGTGGCATGCACCCGCCACGGGAGTTTTGTTTTTTTTTTGGAGTTGGCACCTACGGCGCCACCCGAGACGACGCGCTATACATGAGGGCAGCTGTTAGGTATCGCAGACTCCTCCTCCATCTCAGTTCTGATAGCCAGAGAGGTGAAATAAAGGGTAAGAAAAAAGGGAAGGAGGCAAGGGAGTTGAGGGACAGGAAAAGGAAAAGATGTAAACTGAAAAAGAAATAAGCTGAAAGAGGACAGAGAAGAAGAAGAAGAAGATGCCTGCCCTAAGTGAACGTAGAGCCTCACCCCGGGGCAGCTCCAAGGAGGAATAGAAAAGAAGAGAGAGAAGAAAGGAAGGAAAGAGAAGGAAAAAGAAAAAGGAGGGGTGGCGGGAGGGAGAGCTCTGCCGGTTGGGAGATTGGTTAAACAGATATAAGCTCGGTACCAATAACAAGGGAGCAAGAAGCCCACTTTATAAAGGAGGAAAAATTCTTCACTGAACCACTTGTCCAGAAGGGGCACAAGGCAGATTCTCATAGCCCCACCATCCCAATCCTTTAACTCCCAGCTGAGAGCTCTGAGACTGCCAAGGCAGAATATCTGTTCTGAAAAGGAGTGAACAACCAGGGAGGGAGAAGAAACCCACTAGCACTTTGTTAAGTGCTAAAACACATATGTGAGTGGAGGGGGGGGTAAGCATTTAAACCCTACAAAGGACAACCCCTATATAGAATGATTGGAACTCAATTGGACTCCCTGAAAGCAAGGCAAAGATCACCAGCTCAAGGTAAAATAGTGTCAGGACAGCTTAAATTAGGAGAACTGACACAGGATGATTGAGACATGCCAAGGGGACTTAGCAAAGGAAACAGAGCCATGCAAGGGAAAGTTTCCTATTTGTGAAATGAAAGTGTGGCCTAGAAGGCCAAGTCACCCTGCAGGGGTCATCAGAAAGAGTTCCTTAGGACAGAAAAAGTTACTTGTTCCTCCAAACCAAAGGGAAAAAAGGAGGTCCGTCGAGGGACATAAGAATATATATATATATATATATATATATATATATATATATATATATATATATATATATATATATATATATATATATATATATATATATATATATATATATATATATATATATATATATATATATATATATATATATATATATATATATATATATATATATATATATATATATATATATATATATATATATATACATATACACACACATACATACATACACACATACATACATATACATATACACACACACATGTTTTTTGGCATAAAAGCCAGGAAAAGGAGCGGGGGGACAAGTAGGGAGGTGGAGACACCTAAGAAGGAGGCCCTAGAGAGGAAGGAGGACGGGTATCAGTAATGAATGGTGAAGATACAAGAGAAGATCAAGAATTACAGTAGGTACGTAATTTTTATATCTTCCCTTGTCAATCTTCACCATTCATTACTGCTTGGGTGAGTACCAAGCTCCCACCACGGGTGGGGAGACAACAGTGTCCCTGAGGGAACAAGACCTCAGCCTTCTGCTGGTGAGAAACAGAAGAAAGAGACCCATGGCTGATTGCAAGAAAAGCCTAAGGTTGGGGAGAGCTAGGAGGTGTCCCCCGAAGATGAGGGGATGGAGGGAGCCCCTGTAGAAGTCTCCTAGCCTTGGAGGAAAACAAACGGGTCCCTCAGAAGGTGGAGCAAATCACCCTACGCCAGGCCAGGGGTGACAATCTAGATAGACCAAGCCATGCCATCCGTCTGATACAGATCGCTGTCCCTGCAAGCCTGGAAGCTACCTCATTGGCATCGTAAGATGCTCTTGCTTGGTGTCTTGCCAGCTCCAGGCCTATAGCAGAGAGTGCAATGGCCTGTCTAGATTGCTCCGAATCAGGCATTGATGCTAGAAGCTGGGATAGCATCGACCATAAATGCCTGCTGTAGGCCGCATGGTAAGCCTGATGAGATGCAATGCAGAGCATCGCACGAGAAGGAGAGAACACTCTTCGCTCCCACCAGTCAAATTGTAGAGAACCTGAGTCTGGTGGACGGTCATGCACCAGGCGGTGGCGCCCGGAAGGAGTTTCTAGGAAAGCCAATATGGAGGACGGGTTGGGGAGAGAACCGAAGGACTCAGATAGAACACAATACCGTCTCCTGCAGTCTGCCGGGGCTGGAATAGGAGCAGCTGGAGACTGCCTGGAACGGATAGACACCTCCTGGAACGGAATAGGCCAGGATGGCACCACCAGATTCTGGGCACTGAATTCATTGAGGAATTCACATGTCTCCCATTTGGTATTGTCTCACCTAACAAAGGAGATAAAAAGATCCCTCACAATCCTTGAAAGGAATCGCTGATAATCAGTGAAATCAGCATCGGAGGAGATATGAGCAGGGGGTTCCTCTCCCTCTGAGGAGGGAGACGAGGATGATGGAGAGCTCAAATGTCCAGAGGACTCCTGCAGTGGAGGGGATAGGTGAAACACCCGCCATGCATACATCTAACGATGAAGGGAAGGCCACCGCAGTAGCTCTGAATGTCTCCCAGGATAACGGACCTGTAAGGCCAACATGGCAGGGGGGGTGGCTGCAGAGGAATGGGAGAGGGGCACCTATGAAGAGGCAACTGTCCTCTGCTCTTGCTCTGAAATCCATAAAATGGAGCCCCAGCTGGCGGGGTCCCGGACAACAAACCAGGTCGCAGAACGAAACCCTGGGGATGCGAAACCTGGGAGAGCCTAGAAGGATACTCCTGTGATGAACCTGATGCTGCATAGGTCCAGAAGGGCAGCCCACAGCAATGCCACGGAGGGTTCCTGGAGCCCAAGAAGGAAAGGCGGGTCCCGACTATGGCTCCTACCACACTCTGAGGGGTGGCAGGCAAAGACCAAGCACTGCCTCAGTCTGTCAACTGCTTCAGACTCCGAGGATGCCCTGCTCCTCGACCTCAGTGAAGGGACCTGTCAATCCAGGGTTTTCCCGAGGGAACCCCCTGAAGACACGTTTCCTGACCCACACTGAGGGGGTGCAGCAGCACTGGGAATGGCAGCTACAGCAGCCCCCCTGGGTGGGAAACCTCATCCCCAGCCTCCACCGCCTCCCCCTCCGAGGACTTCAGACCACCCTTGTCTGGAGATCCTCAAAGGAGAAAGCTGGGGACTGAGGAATAGGAGCTGGCTGCCTGACACCACGTGTCACTGGAGACCCTGATTCTGAAGAATCAAGCGCCAAGAAGGGTCTACATCTGAAACATCCTCCTCAGATAAAGAGGAGACCAGCAGGACCTCAATACTAGTGACCCCAGGGTACTCCGAGAAACTGCACCGTGAATGGTGCCGGTGTCACCAGCCGCCAGATGATCTCGGACCACCGGAATGCCAAACCGGTCCCTACTCCCCAGTGGTGCTGGCCAGGCCACGGAACCACCTTCGCACTGGGAGCCAATACTGCACCACAAACAGAGTTGACTGGGCCCATGGCACTGCAGGTGGCACCAAGAGTTGAAACGGCGCTGCCCCAATCACGGCACTGTGAATGACACCCAGGATCCAAAGTGGCACCGGAAGGCAGCATCGAGGATCCATAAGTACTGGGCCCAGAAACCTGGGCTGCGACACTGGGGAGCCTGCACTGCCGGGAGGTGACTGCCAGGCAGTGTCCCCACCATGACCCTGGGAGGGACCACAGTGTTCCTCCAACACTGCAAAAGAGCTCCTCCTTGGTGAGACTAGAAGATGAGGAGGCCTCCTCCTCCTCAGACTGTATAGGCCTGGGAGGGACCAGAGGAAGGGTCTAAAGTTCTTACCTGGGAAGCCCTAGGCGACATCGTCCCCGAAAGTCGGAAGAGCCCTGCTGATCTTAAATGTGCTTACTTCAAGGACTCGCGGTCCATGGAGAAACAAGCATCATCAAGAATCCATGTTATGGTTGGGTCCCAGGCAATGTAGACAAACATCATTCCAGTCCATGATGGAAAAATGCCGGCCACAGGACCACTGACGCCTAGGGGCATGGCCCACCTTCCACTTACACTTGGCTCCTGAACCTGACATGATGTGAAATAAACAGAAAAACACAGCAAAAAGATCCTGGCACCATAAGAAAAAGCAGAACGGTCTTATCAGTTGATAACAACTTCAACGGCATTGGGATAAGCAGAAACGGAGAAGGAGGAGTCACAAGTAGGCCTCTGATGCAGCTGTAAAACTTGCACATGGAGCAGGTGCAGCCTTGATGGTGGGAGAAACGGAACTGAGATGGAGGAGGAGTCTGCGACACCTAATGGCCGCCCCTCACACATGACGCAATGCGTCACTCTCGGGGCAGCGCCGTAGGTGCAGCCTCAAAAAAAAAAAAAAACTCCCGCGGGCGGTGTACGCTTCCGGCACTAACCCAAGTAGTAATGAATGGTGAAGATTGACAAGGGAAGATCCCTGTTTCTCTTAAAGAAAATAAATAAATAAATAAATAAATGATAAAAATGTGTAAATAATCCCAAGGCTGAACATATGCCAGCTATTACTTTTTCATGTACTGCCACCTTCTATACCATCATGGGGATTTGCATATGTTTCCCTTGATGCTTTGCATTATTGGG
Organism: Neoceratodus forsteri; assembly: GCA_016271365.2. Classification (NCBI taxonomy): domain Eukaryota; kingdom Metazoa; phylum Chordata; order Ceratodontiformes; family Ceratodontidae; genus Neoceratodus; species Neoceratodus forsteri. The sequence continues at coordinate 1,405,450,370 of CM028130.1, read as the reverse complement.
ATATTTGCAATTATGTTTTCTTTAAAATTTGGCAGTCTGGCCAGTAACATCCAGGATAACACATACATCAGTGGCATTTACTCTGGGGTTCTTTTGTAAGCTTCCTATTCCTTCCATTAAAATGTACATCACCATATATTTTCCTAATAATGTGTATGCCTTCCTTAGAATAGAAATTAAAACAAATCTTACTACTTACAAATCATTGTGTTGTTTCTTCATACCTCCTTAACAATTCCACACAACTTCACTAACTTCATTATGCAGCTGTGGTGGTTCTGACCAGAATTTGTTAAAATTGTTTACGATGTCTTCATATTACAGTTAAAGTATTGCCAAAAATTACAGAAAGACGTTGCCATGCGTAATCCTGCCATACTGTATCTGGAGCAGACCTCATTAAACCGCACCATTCTCAACCCTTTCCACAAACACGGTGCCTGGCCTCCTCAGAAATATTGGGATGGATGTACAGTTACTGATGGTCAAACACAGTAGAGGTGGTCTCAGACAATTAAATCCCTCCAGCTTTGAGATCGAATAAAATGAAAAGGGCTTAGAATTAAGCTGTTGCTTCAGCAAACATATCAAAAATCATTCTGATCCAAATAAAGCAAGCAGAGAACAACACAAAGGGATTTATATGTAGGCCATGACAGGGATCCTTTTTGCCCTGTGGTAAACATTAAACGGTACCTCGGTGCAGTATGTGGATGGGGAACAAGCTATATTTGCGTTAGTAGGTGTTCGGGCATAAAGTATCCCTGGGGGATCTTGCAGTACTGCAAGGTCAAGTACGGGCCCCAGATCTTGGTGTATCTCTGCAATCTATTGGTGCAGGCATAATGTACCCTTTTGTAGCTGGCAGCTTGACCGCGCTCTGCTATCCACTCAGTGGCCAGCAGAGGGGAAGTGTCCCTCAAGTGTCTGAGAATAATGCTCTTTGCCATGACCAGGACGCCTTTCTTAGTTTATCTTGCACCTCTGCTGCCTCAGGGAGCACAGCAATGACAAATGTATTACTGCAGTAACACAAGATCTGTTTATCTCTGATATTAATCCATTGAATTGACTTTCTGTTTTTGATTTCCAGTAGCCTACCACATACAGATTACCTTTTCTAAAGAGGTATTAGCTTTGTCCTCTTGATGCATTGCTGTTGCAAGCAGAAAGTTATCACTTCATTCTGTTTAAAGTTGTACAGTACTTCAAAGGGGTCTCACCCCGGCCAGGATTGATTATTGTTCTGCTAATGTTATCTATCTTTGTTCTGTGCTGAAAAATTTTATAAACTTTAAATTATATTAAAAAAAGTACCTCAGTATGTTACCAGCCATTGCATCTGCGCTCCATATGAACCACAAAAGGGTGCCACATGAATTTTGTTTTGTTTTTTTAAAAATTCTGTTTATTAAACTTTTTCCATAAAAAACATATAACAGTACAACATAGTATCAGCACTATACCTTTTACATTCATAATCAGTGAAGCCCGCCTTATTTTAGAAAAATACAGTTACTTGTTGGAGTAATACAGAGGGACTTCACATCACTGATACTAAAAGCAGACATGATATAGACTAAAGTATAGAGGCGTGTGTAGCAGGATGTTTACACACACACACAAGGTAGATGCACATAAACCCCAGGTGAAGCTCAGGGGTTTGTAATCTAACACCAAAGGATGATGTAGACTTGAGTTTAAATACACCACCCCATATTTTATTTTATGTAAATGTTGTGTTTTCCTTTTGCCACAGCAATTATATAAATAAAAATACATTCCTGTGCGGGTTGCAGTCCGGTTAGCTTTGAGCGGCGGATCACAGTCACCTTTATTTATTTATTTAAATATTTTTATTGATTTGTTATGGTCTGCAGCGAAACTTAAGTTGTTTTCTTGGTACTTTGTTTTGTTTTTAAATTACTTAATGCTGAGTCTGAGTGGCAGTTAACTCTCCGGGGCAAGGAAGTCAGCCAGAGTTCAGAATATAAGAGGTGCAGCTGGCACATGTGCAGACTAGGAAACGGCGTGTGTTTGTCATTATAAACCACTCCTTTATGACAGCAAATTATGCCATGGTTTACTGATGGGGGAAAAAGGAAAACCTAGTTATTATATACAAACAGCAAACATCTAATAGTTAATAACCGACACACAGACAGACAATAAAGACATCAAACATCCAAAATTGAATTTAAAACACTCCATAATTAATCACAGCTCCAAATCTAGTTCAGTATTAACTGGACTACCCAGACAAAGGGCGGTCAGCTACAGAAGAAGTAAGAAGAAAAGTGCGAGTGAGAGCAGCCATGTCCTGAAAGAGAAAATAGGTCCACTAATAACCACTCTAGATAACATTGACAACTTAAACAAGTGCTTTAAATATATGCAACCAGAATGTCAGTCCAGCCTCCTCCAAATCTGGCCATTAACCCCCTAACCTAACCGAATCACGACCTGTTCCAGTGGGGAGAATGAATCCAAATACCTAGCCCACTGTTGTTCAAACTTATCAGACCAACCCTTCAGATCATATGTCAAATACTCCAGCTGGAACATATGAAGAAGACAATCTTTCCATATCTGCACCATGGGGCACATGTGGGATACCCACATGTTTTGAATACAACGCCTCACCTCAGCCAACACAAGCCTAGATGGCCTAGGTTAAAATTCCCAATCCTCCACGCCTCTCCTCCGCCCCAAAGTGTAAGCCCCATGGATCTACTGGTATCCAAAGTTACATTATCTGAGAGATGTACTGGCCACTGCAGTCCAGTACTGAGAAGATCAGGACACTGCCCATATACAAGCACATACCTCTCTCAGCACCACACCTCCTGCACAGAGGTGAGACATGAGGCATACTTGTTTACCACCATTGGGGGAAGGTATAACCTGTGTAAAAATTTAAATTGAGCCTCATTGTAATGGTTACAAATATTCAGAGCCATATGAGACTCACAGAGCTCTTTCCATGTCCCATCTGATACTGGGCCCCCTAAATCTCGCTCCCACAAGGCCCTAGCCCTTAGCGAAGTATCAGGCATCCCTATTTTAATATAGTAGTAGTGTTCAGACAATGCCCCCTGAAGTTTAACCCTTCCCTGTAAGATTCCCAGTCCCAGATCATAAAGGGAAGAATCCTGTGGTTGGAGACAGTCCATATGCATAGCCCAATCCCTATCTTGCATATAACGAAAGACCTGAAAGGACTGAACCCCCAGACTTTCAATCAATTCAGAATAGGTTATAAATCCCTAACTATTACAGAAATCACCCAGACAGTGAACCCCCATGGCCTCCCATCTCTGGAAGTCCTGATTCTCCAGTTCCAGGAGAACTTCCGGGTCAGAATAAATTGGAACGAACAGTGTACCCCCAGATGCATCTCCCAGGAATTTCCTGATCCTCTCCCACACTGCTGTTAAATATTCAAACTAAGGGACTCCTGGGGCCACCGGATTGGTATGCCTGCAATCTGTCCTGTGCCAGATAAGCCGTGATATGGTGTTGCCTCCCATCTTAATCTAGGAACACTCATGCCGCTCCTCTTGGGCCTTTAATCCAGTCTGAAATCAGCCTAGACTGTGCTGCTAAATGGCGCAAATGAAAATCTGGGTAATTAAGGCCACCCATGGGGGAAGAGTTTTTAAGTTTTTGAATGTTAATTCTTAATTCTAGGCCTTTTTTGTTGCCAGATATGTATAACACAGGCCCTTTCCAAAGCCTGCAGGTTTTTTTTGTGTAGCTCCACTAGAAGCATCTGAATGGGATACAACACCACGTGCAATTTTAAATATTGCCCAGACCTGGTATGCACTGGAGACTGTGCATGATGAGCAGGATTAGCAAGGAGGCAGGACTGTTGGATAGATATATAGTATATAAACCACGGCATCATAGCCACAGCTCTCCATTACTATCCAATGCAGGTTAGGAAATTATGGCAGTGACTGGCCATAGAAATGAAGGTAGCATGAGGAGCTGCTAAAGTGCATTCTTGGAGGACAGAAAAGAGGGAGCAGCATCCTGTCTGCACATAAAGAGGTCCCCTGAGAAACATTACACTACATAGTGCAGCCTAAGAGAAACAAACACAGTGCTACTGTATCTATTGACAAGACTGCAATATTTGTAAACAGGTCTTCTGAGGGCAATATGACTATTGAAAGGCAATAATTCACCTCAAGGGGTCTGTTGGAAAGCAATAATTCATCTTGAGGGTTATATTGTAAAGCAATAATTCATCTCAAGGGGTATCTGTTTTTCCACTATATCCCAACGCAACTGTGGTCAATATCTGTTATATTAAACCTTGCCCAAGTCATGAGGATTACAATGGGAAATAGTTGAAAAAAAAAAAAAAAAGCCCATGGTGCAGTTTTTATGAACTATTGACTTGTTCTAATGAACTATTGCCTATTTCTAATTGACCAGCACCTGGTTCTTTATTTTGAACTGGGCAATAGTTCAAAACCTTGCATGTTATGGTCCAATTAGAGCCAGCATTTTTCTAAGATGCAATAAAAGAGCAATATCCACTGAGCTGGTTGGGGAAGGTCTCGATGGCTGATGATCTTCTTGTTCTCACCTTTATGTTTATTTGCAACAGACCTCATACAAATCTATACCATCATACCCCACTGGACATCTTGCTCCTTAACTGCAATGAGACATCAGTGATGTGACAATGTAATAAGTGTGTTACTCCCAGCTGTTTTCTTTCTCACACTGTTAATTCTGCAGTTAGGAATATGTTTCATGGACAGAAGTGGTTTGTTCTGTATTACCCACCACTAGGTATTCCAAACATAAAGTGTAAGTTCAGTAGGAAGAACTGAGGTGCTGTAACAAAGTACTGAACACAGGTTCCAGAAATACCATCACTGAGCAACTGAGACAGGCCAATTAGTTACCTGGATTATGTGGTCACTTTTCTTTCCCATAATGCAAATCATAAAGCTAGGAATAGTTTAATCGGACAAAGGTGAACTGCACAGCATTAGCTACTGTTAGGCATTCAAAACATGTTTTAATATGTGGCAGTTATTTTCTTACATAGGAAATCAGTGAAATCAAAAACTCATAATACCATCATTCTGACATCAGAAAGTCATAATACCATCATTCTGACATCATCGAATCGATGATATTATGAGATGGCATGCTCTGAGATTTCCATATATTACAAAAATAACAGATAAGAAACCATCAGTAACTAGGCTTATCATTCTATCAAGGGATTCTACTGACTTCACGAACCACTCAGGTTTTGCTTTCATGGTTTATGATGTCTCCAGAATCCCTCAATAGGATTATAGCCTTATTACTGATTATTACTGTATAAGAGAATTAATTCACTGCCCTAAAATTTCACTGTTTTGTCTGCTTTGACAGTTTCATGGTAGTTTGATTTAGCTGACGTGCAAGAGCAAACTAACCTGTCAATTGCAGTATATATTTTCACTGGCATATAATTTTCGCTGGATTTTCAAAATAGTGACTATAGCAAAAATTTTATTCCAGCAAAAATAATGTCTTATACAGTATGATCAGATGCTTTCTCAGAAAGTGATGAAGAAAAAATACTGCTGCGGGTTGAGACTAAAATGTTCACTATGCGATTTAAAGCATAAAATACATGTTTATTGGCATTATAGGCTAAAGCCCAAATCCTGTCAGATGACCTGTCCTCTCTAGTGCATGCACGTGTGACATCTAGACTTGACTACTGCAACACTTTCTGTTTCAGGGTTAGTGGAAGAGTCCTGAGCCACCTGCTGCAATGCAGAACATGGCAGCCAGGATACTGACTGGCCTCACAAGGTCATGTCATGTGACCCAGTGCTGTGTGACTCCTTTAAGGTGGGTTTTCTTACCTAGAAAGCCCTATACAGTCTGGGGCCCAAGTTACCTGACTGATCTCCTGACACCATACCACCCTCAACACTCCGCCACACTGCTGAGGATGGCCTCCTAGCAATTCCCAGGGCTCCGCGAAAAACATCTGGTGACTGTGCTTTTGCAGTGGCTATGCTAGCCCTGTGGAATTAGCTTCCTAGGTCTCTGAGGGAAGCCTCCTTGCTGGAGGCCTTCAAGTGGGGCCTGAAAACACATCTCTTTAGGGAAACTTTTGGGATCTGTCCTACACTGGTGAATGAATGTAACTGATATTTTTTACTCTGTTGTTATTGTCATTGTTTAGTTTGGATTTTTCCACCTTTAACTCAGGGTGTGGGTGCTTCAATCATCGTATACACTCCTGAAGCTTACTCTTCATCATTGCCAAAGTTTTTTTCCCCCAATCTTCCTAATTATTTATCACTGATATAAAGGAAGACCGTATTTCTTCATATTTATAAGCATCTTTCATAATATAAACTGCTTTCTTGATTCTACTTGCATCTAGCATTAGCCAAATCCATTTCATAAATTCCAGACAATCTGCATCTTTCCAATGTTGCAATATTATTTTATTTGCTATTAATATACCAATTCAACAAAACCAATGTATTCTATTGTGCCTCTTCCCTTTGCCTTATTCTGAAGGAGAATAATTCCTGGATTGAATGGGAAGTCTTGTCCTGTAACTTTCCCCAGTACTGAAAAAATGTTCTCCCAGAATTTTCTAATGGTTAAGCAGTTGCTAACATATGTCCTAGTGCTACTTTTTATGCTTTACATCTCTGATAAGTCTATGCAATAGTCATACCAAATTTACTTAATCTGGCTGGAGTCAACTACTTTCTATGAACCACATTAAGATGTATCTGTTTTAATCTGTTGTTCTTTATTCCCAAACTGTTCAGATTTGTTATTTTGTTCCAGTCTTCTCTAATAATGTCTTGTCACATATCTCTTCCCCATGCTTGATTTGTCTCTATCAAATTATCAACATCACTATTTCTAAATGCATTATACAGTTTAGAGATTGTGTTTTTTAGAATCTAGGTTTATTATCTCTTCCTCTAGTCTAGAATTGCTCAGCTTATCTAGATTTCAATTCATTTTATACACAAAATTCTTAACTTGCAAGTATTGATACATTTATGAATCTTGTATTTTATAGTTCTCCTAAATTCTTCAAATATAGTGAACCCATTTTCTCCAAAGAAGTCTTCTAATTGATAAATTCCTTTCTGCTTATACCATCTCCTATAAGTTCCATCTGATACTGAGGGTGGAAAGTAGGTATTTCTTATTACTGGTGTATATTTGGAAATATGTTTATGGTCTCCCATGATTTTTTTGTGCTTTTTGCCAAGAGTATTTTGTTGATTTTGTCATTGGTAATGCTGTCTTATAAAATGTAGCACCCGCCAAATTAACTGTTAATGAGTTCTTTAATGTAAAACCTGGTAGTTTATTCTCCTCTGTTTGGAAACCCACTAGGTCTTCATCCAGTGGATTATTAAACCATAGATGCAAAGAATAATGCATATGTTGTAGGTTCATATGCATTTTTTTCACACCCAAGGTGTGTGATAATAGAGAAACCTCAAGAGCGAAGCTCAAGAGGTGTCGCTGTGATCATACACCGAGGGTGTGAACCAAAAAAATGCATATCAACCTCCTACATAGGTTTTATTTTTTATAATAACTGGTGCAAAAAGATGGTGTTACCTTATGTTCATGGCTTCCAATTGGGTAAAGTTGATGAGTCAAGTAAATCACAATCGGGTTGAAATAAAGCAAAGAAATATATATCAAACAACTAGAAAACATTTTGTTTAGTTTAAATCATTTGCCCAAGTCCTTCGGCTTCAGTGTGTGTTGTTTCATCATCTCGATGGGTATGGGGTCATTCCAGTTGCTGTGGAAATGAGGTGAAAGTTCATGCCGGCTATGGAATGATAAGGGTTAGTGAGGGAAAGTACACGCTTAGTGGAGAGTTTTTCAGCTGGTAAATACTTCATTTGAAATTATTATGCTTTCTGATTTGGATCTATACGTTTTATTTTAAATGGAGGTTGTGCTGTGAGTTTGAATCTATGCTTGGAGAACCATCTCGTAGTGTCACAGTCTGTTTAGTCTGGAATGTGAGTGCTGCAGGCTTCTCAGTGTGAGACTGTAAAAGTCATATCAACTCGTGGGTTGATATGACTTTTTTCGTATCAACCTGTGGGTTGATATGACTTTTTACATTACTTGAAAAAGGGTTGATAATGGGGGTCACCAGTTATAAGTACGTTCAAGCTGGGCTGCTAAATAATACCACCAGAAGTTTGGGCAGCCCAAACCACCCTTCTCTCTGGTTTGGTAAAGTTTCTTCAGTGCTATTCTGGGTCTTTGATCTTTCCAAATAAAAATTGTTATTTTTTCCAGTTCATAAAAGAATTGCTTTTCCAAAATCATGGGATCAGCTTCAAACAAAAAGGAAAGTTTAAGTAACACATTCATCTTAAGAATGTTGACTCTACCTATTAGAATCAGGGGAAGATGTTTTGACTTATCCAAGTCTAATTTAATTTTTTCCAGTAAAGGGTTGTAGTTAAGTTATATAATTCTGTTTGTGTCAGCTGTGAGTTGTACCCCTAAATATTTAATGGAATCTCTTTGAATAGACTGTAATAATGGTGTCTCTAATGCTTCTCGATTTTTCTCTAGATAAATAGTCTAACTTTTTTCCCGGTAGATCCTATACCCTGAATGCTGACCAGATTCAGCCACTATATCAATAATTACAGGGAAAGATGTGTCAGGTTTTGATAGCAACAATAATATGTCATCTGTGTATAGCATTATGATGTAGCTATGGTCTCCAACCTTTACTCCTAGGGTATATTTCTTCAATCTTATTTTTGTTGCTAGAAGCTCTAAAAAATAAGGCAAATAATAACAGGGACAGCAGGCACCCCGCCTTGTACCCCTAAATAGATTAGTTTTGATTTGCGATCTCCTGCTGTTTTATTGGTATTTTTGTGTATTGTAAAGCACCCTGAGCCTCAGGAATAGGACTTCATAAATAAACTGTTACTTACTTATGAAATTACAGTTATATAGAAACTAATTAAATTATGTGGACTAATACCAAAATACAAAAAAAGTGCAAAAATATTTTTTTTTAATTTTTTGAAACTGTTCTGAAAATGTTCATGTCGATATTGAAAAAAGTGCATCGATATACATTGTCAGTATGGAAAAAGTACATCAATAAGATTTATTTTATTTAAAAAACTCTGTTGTGATGTAAATATATATTATACTGGTGTGATAGCACCAAAATATTAGGATTGAATGTAAACTTCTATGTTAAACCAGTATTATTGAATTTCTGTAACCTTGAAACCATTCAACAGATTCACACAAACTTTGGCATGCACAATCTATAAGGATAGGCCTCTTGATATGCCAAATTGTGTGTGAATCTGTTGCTTGGTTTTGAAACACATACTGTTACAAACCAAAATTTACCAGTTTTGCTGTTTTTCTGGCACGCATATCTCATAAAGGGCTTTATGTTTTGTCTGATATTTTCAGGGTAGAAAACCTTTGGGTTACAGACATGCCTTTCGAAGGTTTGATGAAGAAAATATTAATCAATTAAAAAGTTATTGAAGTGTTATTTTCCCATTGTTTCTATGGGAAAAGTTAATTCTCCAGCATGAAAACAAGGCTGTTTTCACAGAGGAATCTAGGTTTCTCAGGCATGGTCCCATAGTGTCACAGGAGTCAGCTGTATTTTCAGACAGCTGTGTTGTGCTCCCAGGAAAGTGGTCTTGATTTTGTAGTACCATACCTTGTTTTCTCAGACAGGATGTCATAGTGTTGCAGGGAGTCTGTTGTCTTTTCACAGACCTCTGTTCTCTCTGCCATCTTGTTTGCCCATTAGTGAGAGACTCAGAATAAACAAAACATATAAAAATTAATGTAATACAAAAAACACATCAGAACTTAGCTAAACAGGACCCATTTAGTCACATTTTAATGTTTGCTTTTTTTTTTTTGTTATTATCTGTTTATCCCACCCCGCACTCTGGCCGATCTTTCCTTCAGGCCCCACATGGATCTTCTCATCCCAGTAACTCCTGACCCTACCGCCCCACATCACAGCCAACCCAGGTATCCCTGATGTATCCCATCATCAGGTGGGTCCCTTACCTTTGTAGGGGATGAGCCTCTCCGGACGTACTTTCATGACCCTGGGTGTTGCTGGAGTGGCAGATGGAGATCCAGGAGCCAAGTGATGAGGATCCAGGAAGGCTGTCATCTGATTGGCCAGGGTGCCATTTTTCCATTTTCTCCCATGCTGACATCAAGGCAAGTGTCGACATCTGCCACTCCCCAGTCATCTAGGGTCTGATGTCTTGCTGTGCCCCTGGTGTCTGCCTGAGGCCAGCAGATGCTGAGCCACATCCCCACCCTCAGAAAAGATGAGCTGTTGCTGGACGTTCCATTCTTCTCCCCGGCCCGCCCTCTAATGACCAGGTCCATTCCTGAACCGGGTCACTGGCATCCTGAACAGAATACAACCACTGTGCTGACAGGCCAGCAGTGATTGCTTTTAATATTTTGACCAGAATTAGTTTTTGGGCACCCAATATCCCGGTGCCCAGGTTACTGAGAGGACCAATTCTACCATGTTCTCTATATGAAAATAGTGGGATTTTCATGACTCCTGCAAACACAGCTGGAAGTCGTGCTGCCAGCTGCAGAGTCAATATGGAGCTGCCCCTTTTCCATGGTGTCTAGTGATACCCCCATTTTTGTGGCCCACCAGCATCATGGGACAATGGGGAGCCCACTCCCAGTGTCCTCAGTCATGTATTTATCCCCTAGTGGTGTGGGACACTGGGTAGCCAACTCCCAATGTTCCCAGTTATGTCCCCCACCCCTGTGCAGCACAGGACACTGGGGGGCCTACTCCCAGTGTCCCCAGATGTGTATCCCCCCAGTAGTCTTGGACACTGGGGAGCCCACTCCCAGTGTTCCAACTCATGTCATCCCATCAGTGTGGGACACTGGGGAGCCCACTCCCAGTGTCCCAAAAGATTAATTCCTCTTTTTAAACCTGTAAAGTAGAAAACCCATCCTCTGAAATCTGTTTTTAACCTGAAAAAAAAGGAAAATGATCCCTCATTGTCCCCGCCTTCCTCCTCCCCATGCCATCCCTCCCACTGAGCACCCTCCTGACCAATACTTTCCACCAGAGGTTGTCTGCTGTCATCTTCTGTGGACTAGGACATGTCTGCACTCTTCAAGGCTGAACTGCAAAATGAGGAGTCAAGGTAAGTGCCATATCAATCTATGTTTTATTTATAAAGTGCCTTTCGAAATCAAGGCGCTGTACAGCAATAAACCACAGTATATAAACAACAATAATATAAATTATTTAAAATCAGTCTGGATAATGTATTTCAATGGCGTTTTCAACTTATGTTAATATCAGACATTTTGTTATTTTCACCAAATTTTCAACATGGGCTTTTGGGACCCCACCTCATGAACACTTTCACCGCTGGTTTGTTAATTGAGCCAGGAAGGTGACTTCGAGTCGCTGCATTAAATCACCTTTTGGGACAGATTAATAAAATGACAGCACCAGTGTTCATTAGGTAGGGTCCCAAAAAGCCCATGATGAAGATTTGGTGAAACAATCTAAAATTAGCCTGAGTTACATGAGTTCATTGAAATGTTTCTCACGATGTGCGTAACTTTGGTAATTTTTAATATTTTGACATCAAATTTTCTACATGGCCATTGTCTCACACCACCTCATGAACAGTACAGCTGTCATTTTCACATCCTGCCCAAAACATATTTTTGCACTAGTGATGCAGAATGGCGCAGTTGCTACGCAAAATCACCTTTCAGGACCAATTAATGTAATGACAATGGCATTATTCATGAGTTGGGGTCCCACAAAGCCCATGTTGAAAAAAATTCCTAAAATTATCCTAGTTACTCACATTTGTTGAAATGTTTCAAAGCACATGCATAACTTTGGTCAGTTTTAATATTTTAACTCCAATTTTTAACATGCTATATTTCACACCACATCATGAACAGTACAGCTGTCATTTTCACATCCTTCCCAAATATGTTTTCCACCTGTGGCATGGAATGGCATTTTCACATGGATTTGAAAATTTTCAGCTACAGGGTTTATGAGGTTGAGTCATAAGAAGAGTATGTTTAGAATTTGGAGTCAAAATGTTAAAAAAGATGCATGCTGGCCTGCCAGCACAGCGGTAATGCTACTGCTATGACATCGATCTGGGTTAGGTAGCGAGCCAGGGTCGTCAGAAGGCCAGGAGGGGGGAGATGGATTGAGTGCCCATGGGCTGCTTTCCTTCTCTGGAAGGGGCGGGCAGCTCTCCTCGTTACAATACCACCACCACCTGGATAACCATGGGTGGTACTGGTGCAGCAGAGGAAGTGGATCCTAGGGAGGGGCAGGTGTCGGGTGAGGACTGTAGCGGAGTGGAGATGTGTCTCTGCACGCCTCCAATTCATTGGTCCTCCTCAAGTGTTGACACCTGCAGGGAGCAGACAGAAACAAGGAAAATGCCCCAGGTCCACACCAGGAGACAGGTCCCATGCCAATGACCAGGAGGACCAAGGGATGCAGCTTCGGTTGTCCGCTCCCCCGAGGTCTCATGGGGAGGTAAGGGGAGACCTCCTCCACCACCCTTCCAGGGGGAGTTATCTGGGAGATAAAGGGTAACTTGGGAGCAGGGCACTTATGGGGGTTAGCATCCTCCAGACCCTCCCGGCATAGCTGAGCGGCGCATTGAGGACTCAGAGGAAAGGGGTGGACCTGATGAGAGAGGAGCAAAATAAGTAAGTAAAAAAAAAAATACAAAACATGCCAAACTTATGACCATTTGTTGCAATTTTCCTACAGTAAAATAAGGATACTTTTATACTATCTCAGAAAGTAAGGAAATGTATATACGCATCTATGGAGGGATGGCAGTGCATGGTCCAAAGGACCCTGCACTCCCATAGTAAAATAAGGATACTATTAGACTATCTCAAAAAGTAAGGAAATACATATATGCATAGTTAGAGTCTATACATGTTGATCTGACTACAAGCTTTCATTTGAAAAATACATTTTTATGATTAACAGTTCAAAAGTTACAACTCTTAAAAGAAAGTTTCAAGTATTATAAAAATATTTGGTCGGAAGATACTAGTGGTTGTTCTGTCTAAGAATAAACACATTCTTCTCGAGTTGCATATCTGTTATTCTATTCATGGTGAGAAAATAATATGATCTAACTGGTGAATGAGCCAGGCCCTGGGAAATATCCCAGCACTCCAGTTTGTTTATTTATTTATTTTTATTTATTTAAGTCTTGGATACAACCTTTGAGCTAGCAGCTCATTTACAAAGGTTCCACGTCAGAAGGAGAAAATACATTAAGAATTGAATTAAGGATTACAAAGGCAAGTAGTCAACAACGACAGTGGGTAACAATATACAGTAGGTAAATCATAACTCATAACATTAACAATCTGATAGACAGGTAATTAGGGCCCTTTGATAAGATACAGACAAACGGGTAGTTATAGGTATCATTTAGAGCAGTGGTAAGTCAATCTTGGGAAGGTTATTTGTGGAAGGAGCATAGTACCAGGCAAAGGATTAGATAGAACATGTGGAGTAGGGAAGGAGGGGCGGAGTCCATGCCAGGATCTCAGGTGTGCCAGGTAGCCTTTGTCATGGGGGACAGTTCTTCAGCTGTAAGTTACAAGGGCACTGTGATGTTTTGCATGGTATATAACAGTGTCCTCTCATGCAGGATTGCACATGAGGATTGTGAATCAAAACTCAGTACTTCTATTGCCAAAAGTAAACCAAATTGGTTTTACTTTTTTCCTATTATTTGAAGGAGAACTGCATTGCACCTGTAAATCATTTTCCCTAGCAAAAACTGTTTTAAGTACTACAGTAGTTCCAGTTGTCTTTGCTCCAGCCATGCTATGTACACTGCTCATTTGAAGTCAAGTATTTTGTGTGTGAATGTAATTCTCCCTATGACCATCCTATTCCTTCCCTCCCCCAGGCTGCAACTGAACATGGGCTTCCTGGGCTCTACTTGTTTACATGCTTAAAATGTGTTTCAAATTAGTACATTTAAAAAAATAACATAAAATAAACAAATAAATACAAGCCTCCGGTAACCTCTGGGGGGGGGGGTTCTGATTTACACTATGGTGGTAAGTGTAACTGTGCCCAGCATGTCTCCTGCCACATGATAGCATAGTCGCATGTTGCTTTGTGCCATGTTTCTGCACTCTCGGGCATGTCACCTTCGCTGCACTGACTTTAGTTATTTATTATTGGGCCTATATATTTTGATGTAATTGCTGCTCACTACCACAGTATGTCAGTTTTAAATGTCAAATATGCTCATGTATGAGTTCCTTGATAATTCACCTGCAGTGCCTTACATATACAGTATTATTAAGTATATAACCACCCCTTTAAAATCACTTTACCTGAGCCAGCCCGTCAGTGCAGCGGTTGGATTTTCACTTGTGACACCAGTGACCTGGGTTCGTGAATGAGCCCGGGAGCTGGAGAGCCAACCGGGGGAGGAGGCTTGAGCATCCCATGGACAGCTCATTTTCTTCGGGGGGAGGGGGGAAACCAGGGCTCAGTGCTTGTCTAACCCCAAGTGGAGACCTGAGGTACAGCAACCCAAGCCACTATCAAGGGGTGGCATGATTGACGTCGGCACTCAGTGCCTTGATGTTGGGCACGCATCATGCCTGGAACACTGGGGAAATCACTCGCAACACCCCTGGGTAGACAAAGCACCAGGACCCGATCCCCAGTGCCCCTATCTGTCCCGGTGATGGCATTCCAATGTAATTAGAAGACTTCAGGGTGTAAGGGCCCCCACCTCGTACCCGCCTGGGGGGCAAGCCAAAGATACATGGGGGATGGACCGCTCCAGGTATGAGGGTGGGGATTAGAAGGTCATAGGTGTCTCCTGAACGGAGTGGAGTGCTGCACGTAGGGGGAGAATAAATAGAAAATAAAAACAAATAAAAGTAAAACAATAAAAGCACTTTACCTTTTTTTAAACCTTGGCACTTAGGGCTGTCAGGGGATACCTCGGGGTACAGATATACCAAATTTCATGTTAATAGCACAAGAAATTTCAATGTTATAACTGCTTCTCTTGGATGTTTGTGAAGCAAATGCAGTGGATCATAGGAGACATTCGAGTTGCACTTTGCTTCACAAATACCACATAGATACACCCCTCAAAAACACTTTAACCTTATTTCCTTAACCTGGTAATTTAGAAGCTGTCAGGGTACACCTTGGGGGAATATGTATACTAATGTTCATGTTTACACCACAAGAAATTTCAAAGTTATACAGTAACTGCATATGTCCAATGTTTGTGAAGGAAATGCAAGAGCTCACAGGAGACATTTGAGCTGCACTTTGCTTCAAAAACATCACACAGATGCAGCCCTCAAAAAACACTTTACCCTTATTTTTTTTTTTTAACCTGGGCACTCAGGGACTCTCAGGGACACCTAGGGGAATAGGTATGCCAAATTTTGTGTTTATACTACAAGAAACTTCAAAGTTATCACTGCTTATGTCTGATGTTTGTGAAGCAAATGCAGGGGCTCTGAAGACATTTGAGCTGCATTAGCTCATAAACATAACAAGATGCACCCAAAAAAAAAAAAAACACTTTGACTCTTATTTTGTTAACCTGGGAACTTTTTTTTTTTTTTTTTTTAACCTGGGCACTCAGGGACTCTCAATGACACCTTGGGGAACACATATGCCAAATTTCATGTTTATACCACAAGAAATTTCAAAGCTATAATTGTTTATATCTGATGTTTGAGAAGTAAATGCAGGTGCTCACAGGAGACATTTGAGTTGCACTTTGCTTCACAAACATCACACAGATGCACCCCTCAAAAACTTTACCCTTTTTTCATCAACCTAAGCACTTAGGTACTGTCAGCGTACACCTTGTGGAACATGAATGCCAAATCACATGTTTATACCACAAAACATTTCAGTTTGAACTGCTTCTGTTCTATATTTGTGAAGCAAATGCAGAGGCTTACAGGAGACATTCAAGCTACACTTTGCTTCGCAGACATCACACAGATGCACCCCTCTAAAAACCTGTTACCCTTATTTTTTTAATCTTGGTAACTCAGGGGCTATCAGCTGACACCTTGAGAAACACGTATACTGAATTTCATGTTTACATCACAAGAAATTTCAAAGCTATAACTGCTTCTGTCTGATGTTTATGAAGCAAAGGCAGAGGCTAACACAAGATGTTCAAGCTGCACTTTGCTTCACAAACATCATACAGATGTAGTACACTTTTAACAACCTGGGGATTTGGAGGACTTCAGAGGACACTTTGGGGAACATGTATGCCAAATTTCATGCTTACAGCACAGGAATGTTTAAAATTATAACTGCTTCTGTCTGATGTTTATGATAACTAAATGCAGGCCCTGCCAGGAGACATTCGAGCTGCACTTTCCCAAATTTCACACAGATGTACACCTTGAAAACCATGTTACCCTTTATGCATTAACCTAAGACATGTAATAAAAAATTCTTACAACAGTAAGTACCGTCTAATTATTTATTCATTGTTGTTGCCTTTTTTTTTTTTTTTTTTTTAATGAGGTCACAGGATCACCTTCCCTCATGGTGTTCAGTTCCCCATGATTTTGATTTCAAAAGCAATGTTCACTACTCCACCTGCTGCTCCTTCAGGACCATGTTTGTCCCCACCATCACCTCGGTGAGCCAGGCCTTATGAAGGATGTGTTGGGTCTGGTGGCCTGCCCAAGCCACACACCCAAGACTTCTGCACCTGGAGACAGATGATTCAGGCCTCCTCCTGCAAGTAAATAAATAGAATAGATTAACATCATGCACAATACCAGGTGTTTACTAACAGCTGAAAAGAAAGTAATATTTAACAGCTTTACAATACAGGGTATCTGTCAATACAGTATGGATTTACATGGCAATTAATAACAACTACATGTATAAGTAACTTTAGCATGACTTTTCAGAACTTACTCCTTGATGTGTGGCCTTCCACAGGATACCCAACTCCTCATCCCTCCATAGGTCGGGATCAACCTTGATGTGGGTCACAGTGCAGGTGCGGTCTCTCTCCAGGGGACTGAAATCCATGAGGCAGCACAAGTGCATCCTGCTGCCTTATTAAAATGCTGCACAAATGTTCATTGCCCTGCAACTGTAAGAAAACTTACTTTGCTTTATACAATGTATTTACAGTATACACACACATACACATACACATACACATACACATACACATACACATACACATACACATACACATACACATACACATACACATACACATACATACACATACACATACACATACACATACACATACACATACACATACACATACACATACACATACACATACACATACACATACACATACACATACACATACACATACACATACACATACACATACACATACACATACACATACACATACATATACATACACATACATATACATACACACACACACATATACACATACACACACACACACATACACACACACACACACACACACACACACACACACACACACACACACACACACACACATACACACACACACACACACACACACAATACATGATGGGCATGAGTGTGATATGGAAAATATTTTCACTCCTTTAGGGTAACCTCTAGATATCCGCCACTCGTGAGTATCCAGAGGTCACTGTGCAGGGGTGAAAATATATTCCATATCACACGAGTGCACATCTTGGGCCAGATATTCAAAACTTTGCCCTGGGGCTAAATTAACACTGCCCGGCAGGCAAACTTAGCCTGGAGCACAAACCAAGCTATATTCAAAAGGAATAGCCCAGGGCAAACAGCTTCTGAATATAGCATGGGAATGAGGCCAGGCAAACTGGGCTGGAAGTGCAGGGCAAACTTAACCCTGGAATAAGACAGCTCTGAATATAGCAACCAGGAAGTGCAAACCACAACAGCAACACAGTGCACAGAGATGTGAAGGTAGGTAGAGGTGAACTACGTGGCCAATGTGTGTGCCAGCAAATGTGTGGACCCTGTACAGCTGCAGGCAGCAGCGCATGTGAAAATACAGTGTTCAAAATTGTATAATATTCCCTGAACTGTTGGTAAGCGCTAACATGTTTGCGTGGGTTTAGCTCAGGCTAAACCATTAGCCGTGCAAAACACGCTTGCCAGGTGCTAAACTTTGCTGTATTCAAAAGTGACATGCAAATGAGCCTACTTAGGTAGTCTCTAGGCAAACATCCAGATTAGCATTTCATTATGCCCTGATTTGCATGCAGTTTGCACCAGGCCTATGGTTTAGCCCTGCGCTAAACCCATGCAAATGTGTTAGCATTGAGCAAACAGTTCAGGGAACATTATACAGTTTTGAACACTGTACTTTCACATGCGCTGCTGCCTGCAGCTGTACTGGGACAACACAGCATAGGCACAGATGGTGGTGGTGCTGCATGCAACTGTTACACTGTTGGTCATGCTACAGTACACAGACACTACAGTAGCAAGGGGGCCAGTAGTGTGTGGACACAGCACTGCCTATGGTGTGTAAGACAGTGCTGATGATTGCACTATGCACAGTGACAGGTCCAACATGCAGGTGTTTACTGACAGTGGACATTACTGATACGTTGTTGTGTGACCCACAGATGCTGCACCTCTGGTATGGGATGCTCACAGTGACATATACATGTCTGGCTTTGTGTGCTGTAGCAGTTGTACAGCTGTGCGGTATGTGGCCGGGGGAGCATATATTATCAGAAAGGCACACTGGTGCTGGGGTATTCCCAATACTGGCCCATGTGCACTGCATGATGTGTCCCAGCCTTGTGGCCACACCTGGTCTGTGGCACAGCCTGGCCACCCATACACTCTCCCCTCAACATCCTCCATGCCCACAGTGCTGCATGTGTATACTGGCATCTGTTGGTGTCCACAGAACAGTGGTCTGCAGGTGTGTGCTGTATGGCCACACTGCCATCCTGTCCACTGGTGGCAGGGTCAGCACTTACTGCCTGGCGTGGCCGGGACTGGTGGCAGATGATGGCATCATTGTGATGCCATCAGTGAGCAGTATGTTTCCTCTATGCCTGGTTTTGTCTATGTGTTATATTTATTTGTTAGGGTCACGCAAAGCCACGCAAAAGCCATGCAAACACTGCTCAAAGCCATAATGTTGCGCAAAGTTGATTGCCCAGGGTTAAAACTACCTTTTCCTGGGCGGTAATGTGCACTGCACTAAGTGTTGTGCTAAGTTGCGAAAAACCACTTTGCGTGGCACTAGTCACTGAATATAGGATTGCGCCTGTATTCATGTACACACCCACTCAGTTTGCCCCTTGCATACATTATGATTTTGCCCAGCTCAAATGCAGTTTGCGCACTTTATTTGGCCTTTTGAATATAGCAAACCCGCGCTAATCCTGTGCTAAACCTGCACAAACAGTTTTTGCCCAGCACAAAGTTTTGAATATCTGGCCCCTTATATCCAATTTATACAATAAAAGTGAGTTTTCTGCTGTTTTGTGGTTTGATATCACCACAGTATGTATAAACAGCATTTATCCTCACTGTGCTATCCTCCCTGCATTTATCATCACTGTGTTACAAATACATATTTTTATCAGTAGAAAAATGCCTACTCCTAGTGTGTGTGTGTGTGTGTGTGTGTGTGTGTGTGATGTATGTACACACACACACACACACACACACACACACACACACACACACACACACACACACACTGTATATATTTATTAGATATCTCCTTATGCTCGCCTGTGCCAACCATCCCCTTTCCACCAGTCCTCCTAGTCTCATCGCCCCGGCATCCTCTGGGACTTACCATGTCTGGCCCAGATAGCCAAGTATGGGGCCTGCAGGAGGCCAGTGCCATCCTGCCAGTTGTCACTTTTTCCTATTTTCTCCCCAGCGCAAAGGAAGTGACATGCCCTGCCTCCACTCCCTTATTGTACAGTGGTGATGTGCCAACCACCAGTCACTGCTACGGGTCAGGCTAACACAGACCACTGATCCTCTCCCCCCGATGAGGAGAGCAGTCCTTGGGATGCTTGATCCTTCTTCTCCAGCTGACCCTCCAACTCCTGAAGTCATGCCAGACCTCGGGTCATTGGCGCCATAAGCGGTAGTGCTACCACTACACCACATCAGTGCAGGAGAGCAGACGTATCATGTTGCCAGTATTGCCAGTATTAAAGCAGCTAAGAGCCAAAAATGTAAAAGCACAAATCTTATACCCGGCACGACTAAAAGTTGAAACGGGCCAGGGAATCAAAATCTTTAAGGATTTGGTAGTGGCGACCCGATTTCTGGAGGTCATGGGCATTATTGTCCCCCAGCTCATCAAGAAGCGGCTGGAGAAGGAACTGTTGCAGGCAGCCGGGGGGGGGGTGGCATGAAAAGGAGCGCTGAAACATCAGCTCACCAGATCAGTCCAAGTCACCACCCTGCGAGCGGATCTCTGCACTACGCTGAAGAAGTGTGGATCCCCTGTACTAATTGATGGAATTACAGCGAGGGATAGTAGGGAAGCACGGGTCTCTTCAGAAGAGATACCCACCCTTATCTTCCTTTTGAACCCAACCAGAACAGAGCTCTCTCAGTCTTTAATAACTGCCTGGTGGAAATCCAGGAGTGGATGGATTCAAGCTGGTTGAAGTTGAACTCTGGAAAGACCGACGTGCTGGTTGTGGAGCCAGGACACCAGATGGGGGGGGGTCGGGGTAGGTTCTCCCTTGGGGTTTTTCCTTGGGGATTTACCACTCCCGGCCTCTGAACAGGTGCATAACCTTGGGGTAATCTTTGACAAGGGGCTGACCTTACACTCGCAGGTGTCAGCCATCATCAAGACCTCTTTTTACCATCTGAGGAATATCTCCAGGATTAATCACCTTGTTTCATCTGGGGACCTTCCTAAGCTGGTTCACGCCTTTGTGTCCTCCTGCTTGGATTATTGCAACTCCCTGTATCTAGGGCTTTCTGGGGTAGAAATCCACCATTTGCCACTAGTGCAGAATGCAGCAGCTTGGCTTTTGACAGGAACCTCTCGGTTCTGCCATATTTCTCTGATGCTGCGCCGGTCTGTACTGGCTGCCACTACAATGGTAGATCACCTTTAAAGTTGGTCTTCTGACTTATAAAGCCTTACATGGACAGGTCCCTGACTACCTGAAAGAGCTTCTGGTACCCTACCGCCCTGAGTGATCACTCCGCTCAACTGGCGAGGGGTTTCTAGAGATTCCAAGAGTGTGCTTGAAATCCTCTGGGGCCAGGGCATTTATGCATGTGGCCCCTTCTCTTTGGAATTCTCTACCCCACCAGTTACATGAGTGCATGACTGTGGAGGGATTTAAATGAGCCCTGAAAACTCATCTTTGGCACCAAGCATTTGGCGACTGAGTGGCTGTTTTATTTTCATTTTATAAGTTTGTTTAGAATGTTTGTGTATAAACTAAGCTGCTGTAATTTGTGCAATATGTCGTTTGTTTTTAAATTTGTTCAGCGCCTTGGTTTTGGAAAGGCGCCATAAAAATTTACTTTTTTTTATTACAATATGTAAGGCACCCTTTGCCTGTGGGAAAGGGCACAGTTAAAATAAATCTATCACTACTACTATCATGGATGCAAAAATAAAATAAATTAACTGCACTGTACCTTGGATATCTGTGTCCTAAGTCTCTTTGGTATCTTCTCCTTATCTGTCAATGTCCTCTGGTTGCATTTATTCATTCTTTCATAGTTCTCCTTCCCTGCTGCAGCAGACAGTTTTGTCACAGATGGTGCCTAACCAGTCAGGCCAAGACTTCTTCTTAGTGGCTGAGATACTACCTCATGGGATTTCCTCACATAGAAAACAATCTTGTCCATGGTGCAATAGTTATGATACAGCACTGACAATTCTTCAGAGAATGCACAGTACAGTTGGCGTTATTGCACTTTTTTGGTCCTTAAGTAGGCTGAGTACAGATAGCATCTGGTGATGGGGTCCACCACATGAACATGTCACAGGCACATTCCTGCATCACTTTGAACCACTGATGAAGTGACGTGGTATCCTTTAATGTTTCCAAATAAAAGATGCACTTCCACAGCTGGGCACCCCTTTGCTGTAATCACATTTGCCTGTGACAGTGGTGAAGAAGATACCAACGGAGATCAGTGCAGTCATCAGGAAGTTAAGGAATGAAGGGGAAAGCATCAAGAGGAGTCAGGTGTTTCTGAAGAGCACTGGGATCCCCATCATGGATAGTGGGCTGAGGACATACCTAAAATGCCTTGTCCCAGATCTGCGTGCCCCACAGCCTTTGTCTGCACCAGGTACACACCCTAGATCAAATACCACTTTGCACTGTATAGCACACTGGTACTCACCTCATTATACACTATATACTGTAATATAAAGTTACATAATTTTAGTTTAATACACCTACTGTATTTATTTGCCCAACAGTAATGCTCTTTCTGCACATGGGAAACAATACTACTTGTGGACAATATGCTAACTGAGGATGATGAGACTACCATGATGGGAATTGGAAAATGTCTGGCTGCTGAACATGGGGTAGTGGTATTAGTCTCTTCTATAAACAGAATGCACTGCAAGATGGAATGGGCATATGGGCAGGCATGGTAAAAGCCACCCCAAAAGTGTGATTAGCATTATAAAGTTTTAATTTATTGTAAACAGGTTCATGTCATATTCTATCTTTTGTTTGCTAAATATTTTGCCCTATGATCAGGGATGTAGACAAAATGAAAAAAAACTTGAGAAGGCCAAGATGTGAATTTAGAAAAAGACATTCCACAAGGTATTTTTTCTAGACAAGACAACAGTGTCTTTGGAACAGTTTGTTTGTATTGCATTTTGTAAGGCGGCCAGGGACACCATGAGGCTGAATCGAAACACCCTCTTAAGCTTCATGTCTGTACTCCACAGCAAACTGAGGGTTAGTGATGCTCAGTTGTAGGAGCCAAATGCTTAAGATAGACACTGCCTCACATCATGAACTGTGACACTTTACCTGTACTTACTTTATGCCCACAGGAACAGGGATGGCAAATTCTTCAGGAACATATATTCATGGGAGCAGTGAATAAATACATAAGGAAGAAATGTCCGAATGGCATCACTTCTTTCAAGACAATGACCCTAAACATACTGCAGCATTAGTCACTATTGCTGCTGTTGGAATAATTGGTCAGATTGTCATCTGCACAGCAAGCACACTAAAAAATGGCTATCACAGTGTGTTTTCCTGTTTTTATTTGTACCATCAGGTCTTCAGATATGAATCCAATTTAGATGGTGGTGGCATGCCATTA
Source organism: Neoceratodus forsteri (assembly GCA_016271365.2). Lineage (NCBI taxonomy): Eukaryota > Metazoa > Chordata > Ceratodontiformes > Ceratodontidae > Neoceratodus > Neoceratodus forsteri. The sequence continues at coordinate 1,405,426,954 of CM028130.1, read as the reverse complement.
AACCATTTATGTGGAAAAAGACAAAAAACATGGACAAAGCAAGAACTCATTGATGGTATTAAACAATTTTGGAAGACTTTAAAAAGAAGACACTGCAGATAATTCATTGTGCACTCACAGAATGCATTGCCAGTTGTGATTGCCAAGCAGGGGTGTGCAGCTGGAATGTGAATTACATACTGTATTTGCTGCAGAGTATAGAACTGTTTTTTGTGATTTTGTTTTTCATGTTTGTTTTGTACACTACTGTATGTGATTTAATGACTCAGACTGGTACATATTGATTTGTGAATGTGCTGTTATTATGCTTTTCATGTTTTTTGTTACAGTGAAATGTAAAAATGTACTGCATATGGTATTGCACTGTATTCAAAAGTGTATTACACTGTGAAATATTTCAATAAAAATCCACTGTACCAATAACATAAACAGTCATGTGTATAAAACACAGGAATGAACCAACATTTCATGGTGCTTCCAGGAAGAAGGGGGATGCATCTAAGGCCATTGTTTCCCAGATATTTTCACCACTGTTATTTTCTTTTCACTTCTGAGTGTCTGTATGTTGTGCAACAACACTGTCTGGCAAAAATGTGCAACACTTTTATGAGACCCTCACACATGTGCTGTATTTTCTAAGCAAAGCCCATTTCAAACAGACATTTCCATGCACATGGTATGCACTGTGCAAGTAAGCGTAAGCAGCAAACTACAGAACACATACAGTACACTAAACTGATGTTTATATTGGGTGGTGCCTACATTTTATTAAGTGCCCCCAGGGTGGAAGCAGGACACATCTAAGGCTATGGTTTCCCATAGAACTGCACCACTGGCATTTTTTCACTCTCTGGAGTGCATGGATGTTGCAAAATTATACTGCCTGCCCAAACCAATGTGCTAAAACAAGCACTCATGTCCTTTATAAAGCACCATTATGAAACATAGCACTCATGCCACATTTCATTAAGTGTTCCCTAGGAGGAAGGATGTTGTGAAGTGACACTGCCTGGACAAAATATATTGCATTGTCTAAAACATGCACACACATGTAGTACTTTATTCAGCTGTAAGATGGTCCAACTAGACATTTCCATCCCTGTTGGGATAATTGCAGTACACTGATTTGTAGTTTCCAACCACCCACAAATGGATTGTCACCTTGCCACCATGACAATATCACAATGTGGGTAGCATGAGGTACCGTACAGTAGGTGTCACCTTATTTGGGTTTCAGTTACTGCCCACAGACCTGTGAAATTAGTAAAGTGGGGATGGCAGGATGCAATGCTTAGATGCTTTAGGTCAGGTTCATGGTCAGATTTCATTGGGGCAGACAGAAAATACTGAGTGTCGAATGCAATACTCTTTTGTAACATACTGTTTTTTTTTTTTGTTTGTTTGTTTTTTGCACAACATCCCTTACACTGAGGTCAAATGAAAAGTGCAGTACAGTACTATGTGAACCATAACTGATGGAGAGGGGAGTCAAGTTACGCCTAGATGAAATACTTGCACACTTACAGTACCTGCATATTGCACAAAGGTGAAGTTAATAGGATAGTAAATAACTAATTACATACACACAATATCACCAAACCAAAAAGGTGAACATTAGGCGAATTATCATTACTGTAAGTGAACACCCTCTGATCCCCTCTAGAAAAGGTAAATCCAAGGAACGAGAACCCTAAAACACACTGCACAGTGCAGGTGTTTAAGAAAAGGCCGAAACAAGACTGCTAACACCTCCTAGCCACTTATTAGTGGGACTCCTCAGCCCACAGGGGTGGGTGTTCACTGCATCCATGCAGTGTGAGTGGGTCCTTAATTTCAACTGAGTGAGTACAGTACTGTACATACACATTTTAATATTTAGTATTTTTAATATATTTAACACACATGCAAAGTGGCAGTGCAATGCACAGAATAAATAAAACAATGTTCATTCTTGTATCAGCAGATAGCACATCATTACCACCAATACTGACCCTCAAAGGGGACCACTATGAGGACCCCTAAAACAGGGAGTGGCAGGTTGTTGGGCACCAAGTGAGTATTCACTATTGTGATTTATTATGCATATGATTAAATCGCACTGTCTATCCAGTAACAAAACACATCTTCACCTTTTGTCTTTCAGACTGACAACAACGGATGGGAGTCATTGATCCTGTGAACTACACTGGGCTAGCCACTTTAAAACTTTACAAAAATAAAACATTGTTTTTAAAGTACTATATACTTAAAATACAAGAAAATATCAAATATATATATCAGTATAAAAATATATATTAAACTGTACCACTTGTGTCTGTGTATATTCATTTTGTGCAGTATATTCTGTAAAGTGTTTCTGAGGGGTACATTTGTGCAATGTTTGTTAGGCAAAGTGCAGCTCCAATGTCTCCTCACAGTTCCTGCACTTGTTTCACAGACATCAGACAGAAACAGTAATAACATTCACATTTCTTGTGGTACAAACAAGAAATTCCAGATACATATTCCCCAGAGTATTCCCTTACTAAGTTCCCAGGTAAATAAAATAAGGTTAAAATGTTTCTGGAGGGGTGCATCTGTGTGATGTTTATTATTTATTTATTTATTCAAGTCTTGGATTACAACCTTTGAGCTGGAAGCTCATTTGCAAAGGTTCCATGTCAATCTACATTAAGCATACATGAGGTACAATCAGGAGACATTAGAAAGGTGACACAATAAGTAACATAGGAGGTACGGTCCTGAAAACAAGAGATACAGATATATGCCAGGTAAAATGTCTAGCAGAGGGTTTCTAAGGTAGTATCAACATGACAGCAGGATCCAGGCATGACTTTGGTTGTAGAAGGAAGTACAGAGAGCTCAGGGTGATTGATTTGTGAATTCATGTGGCAGAGGGTCTCGTGAAGCAGGTAGAAGGCAGAAGGGGTGGAGGAGCAGGGAACAGGCAGGGCCAAGTCCCGTTGTCAAAATGGGAGGTTGGAGGGTGGTAGGGGGAGACAGGGTTATGAGGTCTGAGTAGGTGTTCGGCAAAATACAGTTCAAATGTCTTCTGTCAGGTCCTGCATTTGCTGCACAAACATAAGACAGCAATAGTAATAACTCTAATGTTTCTTGCAGTATAAGCACAAAATTCCAGGTGGTTTTAAGATACAGGGACAGATTTCTGCTCAAAGAGCCTGTCTTTTGATGCCAGCATCATACAGTGGCTGATAACTTCGGCAATTCTGCTTAGCTTATGCTTAATTTCCAGATACATGTTCTCCAAGGTGTCCCCTTAACAGCCAGAAAGAATATGTTGATACAAAAGTGGAACTGTGGTTTTGGGGGACGGTTTTAAGTAATGACTGCCAAGGTCCAGGGATAGATTTCTGCTCAGAAATTCTGTCTTTGCTTGACAGACATAATATGAAATGGCTGAAAAAGTTGGCATTTTTACTTCGATTATGCTGAAATTCAAGATACATGTTCCCAGGGTGTCTCTGTAATGCCACAAGAAGAACATATTGCTACAAAAAGGGAAATGTGTTTTTGAGGGGATGCTTTTAAGTGATAACTGCCAACATCTAGAGACAGATTTCTGCTTAAAGTGTCCGTCTTTGTTTGGTAGACATCACACAAAATGGCTGATACCTTTGGTATTTCTCTTAGATTAAGCTGTAATTCAAGATACATGTTCCCCAATGTGTCCCCATAATGCCCCAAGAAGACGTGTTGCTACCAAAAGACAAAGGTGGTGTTAGGGTTGGCTGTAAGTGATGTCTGCCAAGTTTCTGGGACAGAATTCTGCTGAGAGAGCCTATCTTTGCTTAGCAAACATCACCCAAATGGCTAATAATGTCATTATTTCAACTTAGATTAAACTGAAATTCAAGATGCATGTTTCCCAAGGTGTTTGCTTAATGCCCCAAGAATTACATGTTACTACAAAAAGGGAAAGATGATTTTCAGGGTGGTTTTAAGTGATGCCTGCCAAGCTCCAGGATAGAGTTCTGCTCAGAGAGTCTCTCCTTGCATGGTAGACATCGCTCAGAATGGTTGATAACTTGAGCATTCCTGGTAAGATTAAACTGAAATTTCAGATAGTGTACATGTTCCCGAAGGTACCCCCTTAATAGTCCAAGAAGAATATGTTGCTACAGAAAGGGAAAGGTAGTTTTGAGGGGGTGGTTTTAAGTGATGCCTGTCAAGATCAAGGGTAATTTTAATAGTGACGCACCCCTTTGAAAATGTGAACATACTACTAGGGCCACCTACAGGTGGGAAATGCGCAGCATCTAAATATCAGTATCTCAACAGCACAAAATGATCATCGCATCACTGGCTGCCACGAAATGCTGCAATAACGTGATGAAACAGTAGAGCACAGCATAAGCAAAACAAGAAAAAAGCAGTGCACAAAAACACACTCAGCTTCGGCATACTAATATGCTTCAAATTTTATTAGCAAATCCACGCTGCATCAAGAATGCAGGGAGAGATACTACACCCCAATGCTTTTCCTCTATCTCAAGATCGAATCACTGTGGTGTAGTATCTCTCCCCCACCCCGCTTTCTTTATGCACCATGGATTGGCTAATAAATTTTGGAACATACAGTAGTCCCTCATTATAATGAACCCCTCTGGGTCCATCTGATTTGTTCCTAATAGTGAGGGTTCATTATAAGGAGGAACTGACTTTTCATGAGTGATAGCGTACATTTACACCCAGTCAGTTCTTCAAATACCCTATGGAAATACAGTAGTAATTATGACTGAAGTGTAACCCATATAGTAAAGGTACCAGGGCACTCCCCCCCCTCCCATTTTGCCCATATAGTAAAGGTACCAGGGCACTCCCCCCCCCCCATTTTGCTGCATCAAAGTCTGCACTTTTTCAAATTAACTCCAATGTTCTTACTTTTCATACTTTTTGGAGGGCTGTTGGTTCTCATCATCCAGCTGAATCATAATTCAGCTGACCACTTCGCAAAGTGACCATCTCCATCGGTCAGGTAACAAGCATCACATTTAACTTGCCTTAACAGAGCTGAGATCTCCTTGCTTCCTCTATTTTTGAAGAAGCCACTCTCCTGGCTTCATTACTTATAGTGTGCTTTAGCCAATGAAAGGCTCACAGGTGTTTAATATGGAGCTTAACAATTAGAAGGCCACAATTCTCCTGCATTCAGATCAATACAAAAGGTTTGCAAACTCAACCCCTGTATTTACAATACAATTTAGTAAAATTAGTGGAGTGGCTCCTGGTGTGTGACCAAACAGAAACATACAGTAAAGGTACCAGGGCACTAGCCCCATGTTGCTGCATCAAAGCCTGCACTTTTCAAAGTAACTCAATGTTCATACTTTTCATACTTTTGGAGGGGCTCTTGGTTCTCATCATCCAGCTGAATCATAATTAAGCCTGACCACTTGGCGGCAAACACCAGGAGCCACCCCACTAATTTTACTAAATTGAATTGTAAATACAGGATTGAGTTTGCAAACCTTTTGTATTGATTTGAAGTGTAGCCCAGACACTCTGTGAATGTATTTTTTTTCTAAAAAACAAGTGATGGTACCTGTAATGTACCTGAACTCCCAGTCAGATATACGTGGTCCTCACTTTTCAGTTTGAAACGAAACAATTTGTGATCAGGATGACCAACAAACAAGAAGCAGGACTGCGACAATGAATAGTTCGCCTTTCTTTTACAGAAGACCCAAAACTGGTAGCTGCCCTGCAAAGTACCAAGATGAGAAAAAATAATAATGAAAAAAAACACACAAAGAGAAGGTTAATCTTTTCTTAATTAATCTCTGTAATGGAGCAATGGAATGGCTTAGTTTGCCCACAAGTTCAGATCGCATTCACTACTGATTGTCAACACTGTAAGCAGGTTTTGTTGGGAGCAACTGAGGAGGTTCCACCAAGTTGCTACTACAAGAATTTGTCAAAGAACTTTACAGTGACAGCACTTTGCTGACAGTGATCACATCACTGCAGCAAAGTGCTAATGGACCCAAGCTGGAGTCATATACTGCCCCCCCATGTGGGTGGTGAAGCCCCTTGCACCCCCTGAACATTTAGATTCCTAACTCCGGGGGGGGGGGGGCAGGTGTCAGGGGAAGTGGCTGAACCTGGGAGTCCATGAATCCATTCATCACTCCCATAACCAGTTTGACTCTGCGGGTGTCGAGCAGGTTCAATTGCTGCGTGGGATTCGTTGTAACAGCAACGCTGTTACAATGGTATATGCTGAGGGAGTAAGTACTACATGAATTTTTAAAGTTTATTGGTTTGTTCAGCAGACAGGCTAGTAGGCAGGTGTCATCAAGGCACAGGTCAGGATGAATAGGAAACCAGGAACAGTTTCAAATTTTGCAAATAGCATTTTATTTTTCTCAATAACAGCAAAATAAAAAATAAAAATGATTCAGTATAACTATTTACAAAGGCAGTATAGAGAAAACAGTCCTTCTAAGTGTTTCTTCACAGTTTGAAATCTCAGCCTTTCTCTCTCTCTCCTGCAAAACATTGCTGCTCTTTTTATAACAAGTATATGCAGGGAGCTCATTAAGGAGATAGTGTTTTTTCACAGAATGTTCTTGTAAGTTTACAGAATGCTCCTGTACGTTTCATTCCTTGTAGGTGCAGCAAAAAGAACATAGTGACTCAGAACTGACCTCTTGTAGCCCACCCTGCAGAGGTTTTGCATCCAGCATTCTCAGGTTAACCCCTTGAGTTCCAAATAGCTTTTTGCAATCATTTCAACAGTATTACTGTATACAGTTTTAAACAAAGGGATGCAGTTTCAAACAAAGGGATCCCAGTATCACTTACAGTCTCTCACAAAGATTCACATATGTTTTATAACTGCATATATGCAAGGGAGAAAAGAAAATAGCAAGGAAGGCAGAGAGACTGCAAGAGGCGGAGAATTGTAAAACCGTGGGAGTGATCAGTTCCTATGTCTCACAAAGAAAATTTGGTTACGCAACCAGACAAAGAAGAGACAGAAACGGAGGGGATAGAACAGATCCTTGCATTTAAACTCATTCTGCATTACAAATGGGGTAGGGCCTTATTCAACCCTGTCATATACCCCCCCAAGAAGAAACCTGTTTTACAAAAACAGGTTTCCAAAATGTTCTGTTATATTCCCATCTAACATTAGCTTATAACCTTTACAGTTCAGTGCATATGCAATATAGCAAACAGAGAAGTTTCAACTCACATTTTTTTCAACCTTTGGAATTATCAATTCCTGATCCATGTCTTGACAGAAAATCAGCACAGACATTCTCTTTCCCAGATTTGTGCATCACTTTAAATTAAAAATGGCTGTAGTGTCAGGTACCACCGTGTGATTCTAGAATTTTTATCCTTCATTTGGTTAAGCCAACACAGAGGATTGTGATCTGTTACAAGTACAATGTCAGCTCCTAGTAAGTAGAACTTATGGGACTCAATGGCCCACTTTGCCGAAAGGCATTCCTTTTCAACGGTGGAGTACCTTTTTTCTCTGTCGTACAATTTCCTACTTATGTACAGTATAGAATAGGATGTTCTTTCCCATCTATATGCTGACTCAAGACTGCACTAGGCCTACCTCTGATGCATCTATCTGTAACAAAAATTGTTTCTCAAAGTCTGGGCTTCTTAAAACAGGGGCAGAACATAATGCAGCCTTAATGGCCTGGAAAGCCTCGTCACACTCTGGGGTCCATTTCACATTATTCAGGAATCATTTCTTTGTGAATTCAGTGAGGGGAGTAGCTAACTCATCAAAGCTGGGAACAAATCTCTGATAATAACAAGCCAGCCCTAAAAATGACCTGACATGTTTCTTGGTTTTGGGGACAGAGCTATTAGCTACAGCTTATATCTTGTAAACCTCTGACTTGACTTCTCCATTTCCCAAAACATAGCCCAAATATCTGGTTTCCTGCATACCCAATGCACACTTGGTAGGATTAATTGCCAGACCTGCCTTTTGATCGACTGGATGACTGCTCGTAGGTGTTCCAGGTGGCTTTTCCAGTCTGGACTGTACACTCGTCATCATCCAGCTATGCAGCACAATAACTAGTGTGGGGATAAAATTACATCCATGTACCATTGGAATGTAGCAGGTGCACCATTTAAACCAAACAGCATGTGGTGACTTGCATATGCAGCCCATGATGCTTTGCATTGTGGGGCATGTGATTTTGTATTTCTTTGAAACTTGGCTTCTAGCCAAATGCCCTTCTAGGGTAACCATTGCCTCAATTAACACACAGAGTTCTTCATCTTTTTCAATTGTTTTTGTTTTAGTGGGTTCTACAACATAACCCAGATAGACTATCTTAGGGTAGCTGGTTCATTCCACTGGAGTGTCAGACAGACTAGGTACTGATGAGTCCTGGTAGGACGAAACACGTGTCACGTTTTCTGTTGGCACCTTTTGCAAACTGTGTGAGAGGCCTTTCAGCATCATGCATTTCTGCTTAGAGTTGAACCAGCATAATATTCTGTGGTGATTTGCATATGTAGCCCATGATGCTTTGCATTGTGGGGGCATGTTGATATTGTATTTCTTTGAAACTTGGCTTCCGGCCAAATGCTCTTTGGGTAACATTGCCTCAGTGCTTGTGCACAGAGGTTCTTTGTCTTTAACATGGTGGTGAACTGATATATCCTTATAGGATTGGCAAATGTAGTTTTGTCTCTGGATTCTTTAGCTAGAGGATTTGCCAGTAACCCTTGGTGAGATTGAGGTGCTGATATACTTTGCACTCCCCAGTCTGTCCACCAAATCATCTATTTTGGGCATATGATAACTCAAATTCTGACACTTGATTAAGTTTCCTAAAATCAAGGCAGATTCTAACACCACCTTCTTTTTGTTTACAATCACCATTGGTGATGACCAAGCACTTCTCGACTCTTCTGTGATACCCAATTCTTTCATTATTATTTCTTTAACCACATCAGCTCTTAACCGCTCTGGTAATCTGTATGTCATTTGTCTAATAGGGCGCACGTTCCTATTATGTGCTCAACCCCTTTTGCTCAACCTGGTACTTTGGTAAAAGTACTGCTAAATGTATTTAGCAAGTTACAAATTTCTGCAGTTTATTTGGAGGTTAAGGAAACATTCACCTTTACAGCATCAGCAGTTACAGTTTGCTCCAGTCTATCTACAGCTACATCAATATCTTCTTTACCAGTTTCTGGTAAAACCAGCAAAACAGCTTTTCGTGCTTTTTCAACCCACTTCTTGAGGGGGTTAGCATGGTATATCTTAGTAGGAGTTTTCCTATCAGGGGTCTCAGTTTCATAGTTAAATGTGCCAATTCATCTAAGCACTTTTTAAGGCCCTTGCCACTTCATTAACAGTTTATTTTCTGTAGTGGGTAACAGTAGCAAGACCTTTTCTCCTGACTCAAAACCTTTTTCTTTTACCCCATGGTCATAATACACCTTCTGCTGGTTTTGGGCCTCTTCCTGATTATTATGGGTGATTTCAACATGTTTTGCCAGCTTCTTTCTCATGCACACATATAAGATGTACTAGATTGTTTCTGATGGGGGTTATCTTCCCATGTTTCTTTTGTTACATCTAGTGGCCCTCTTGGTTGTCTACCATACAGCATTTCAAATGGTGAAAAACCTGTTGATGCCTTTGGAACTTCTCTGTAAGCAAAAAGCAGGTAAGGTAAATATTGGTCCCAGTCTTTTCCTTCCCCTTTTACAAACCTTTTTAACATGCATTTTAGGGTTTGATTGAAATGCTCCACAAGACCTGTCTGAGGGTGATAAGGGAAAGTTCTTATGGCAGTAATACCTAGTAGTCGGTACAGCTCCTTCAGTAATGCACCACCAAAATTACTACCCAGATCAGTAATAATCTCTTTAGGTATGCCCACCCTGCTGAAAATTTTGGCAAGCTCTGCTGCCACTTTTTGAGCTATGACAGTACACATTGGAACTGTCTCTAGGTATCAAGTAGCATAGTCACATACTAACAAAATTAATCGATTACATTTTTTACTTTTGTCTAAGGGGCCAACTACATCCATTGCAATTCTCTCAAAAGGCACATCTATCAAGGTTAGGGGCACCAGGGGTATCTTGTCTTTTTTAGTCACTAGGGATACTTTCTGACACTCAGCACAGGAATTGCAATAGGTAGCAACATCTTCATGAATTCCAGGCCAGCAAAATCTTTACAGCAATCTGGCAAGGGTGCGATCCCTGCCTGAGTGACAGAGCCAAAGGACTATCATGTGTTATCTGTAACAACTCAGATCTATACTTTTGTGGTATAACCAATTGTTCTATCTGGTTCTGTGCCTGAGGTTTAACCCAAACTCTGTATAGTAGCCCATTACATTTTTTAAATATAGGTTCACCCCCAGCTGCATAAAATAACCTTGGAGAGAAACATTATTAGCTTGTTCTGAAAGAAAATCACAATCAGTGATCAATTTAGTTTCAACATTTTCATATGTTACCCCTTATGTCCATCGGTCTTTTGCTTGCCACTGTTTCTTCAGGCATCGTCTTTCTTTCCTGGATTTCTGGATCTTGGAGCTCTGCTAAAACAAGTCTGAATCAAAATCAGTGAAAGGAAAAGAGTCCCCATCATCTGAGATTTTCTTTGCCTGAGCTCTTGTCACCACAGCTGCTGAAATATCAAGATTTACTCCCTCTTTGATTAACTCAGTAAATCAAGGAAAGTCATTTCCAATAATCACAGGTGCAAGTAACTTAGGTGCTATCCCCATGTTCGTTTGGTGCAACACACCCTTAATAGTCAGAGTCACTTGGGTGGTGGGATAGTATCAAGTGTCCCCGTGGATGCAAATGACACCAGTACCTGGTTCTTTTGGACATTGTTTTCCCAACATTTCAATATGCACTAGGGTCTGTCTGCTTCCTGAATCAATAAGTCCTTTCACTGTCTTATCTCTGACCTTGACATTTGTTAAGTACTTGCCCCAATTTGCTAAGGACAAATATGCTACAGCGTCATTCTTCTTACTATGGCAGTTTCTTTCCAATATGACCTGGCTCATTACAGTTATAGCAAATAAAAGTCTTTGGGTGCTTTGTTTCCCCACCAGAATTCTTATCAGACTTGGATTTTAAATGGGAACAAGAGTGTCTTACCGTGCTTGGCTGTTACCTCTCTGCTTTGGCATCTGTCTGGCCATTTGGTAGTCTTCAGCCAAAAAATGGCCTTTTCTCCACTTTCTGGTCTGTATTCTTTTACCCAAAGCTGTACATCTGTGTGCAGGATGTTGATGAATTGCTCCACTACAAATGTGTTGATGATCTGTGGGACTGTTTTGCCCTCTGTTTGGAGCCATTTCATAAGAAATTCTCTGAGTCAGGTGACGGTTTCTCGAAGATTATCGACTGAGTTATACTTCAGGGACCAGCATCTTTGCCTGTATGTTTCTCCTGAGATGTCATTCCTTTTCAGGATTTTGCTTTTCACCAGGTCATAGTTTTCTGACTGTACAGTGTCCATATTGCTGTAGGCAAGTTGGGCTTTCCTGTCAGGTAAGGTACCAGTATGATTGCCCATTGCTGCTTTGGCCACTGGCAACTGTGGCAACCCTTTAAAAGTTGTCAGGTATGCTTTGATATCATCCAAGGGACACAACTTTGTAAGTTTAAGGTCTTTTAAGTTGTTGGTGTTTTGTTGCTCTGCTGGACCTGTGCCAGATCCTCCAGCTTTGATAGTTTGCAAGGCATCCAACCATCGCTGCTCTAGTCTCTGCATCTCTTCTTTTCTCTGCTTCTCAAGTTGCTGCAACTCTTCTCTGTTTCTCTATCTCTTTTTGCTGTATATAGCCCACCATTGGAAAAAGGCAGTCAGACTTTCAGGTTCTGCCACTGCTTCTTTTTTCCCCATCTCTGGTTCTGGTGGAACAGTCTCAGTTTGGACTTTTGTTTCTGCTTCTAGTTTGGCTGCTATTCTTCTGGTAATGACTCCTGGGCTTGCTGAGGGAGAATCCATACCTTTCTGCTATGCTTCCCTGGTACCAGGTCTAGTACCCACGCACAAAACCCCTGGCTTAGAGTATGCACGGCATAAATCCCACTTAGGCTGACACCATTTGTCATCGAGGCACAGGTCAGAAAGCATTGGAAAACCAGGAGCAGCTTTGAAATTCACAATGAGCATTTTATTATTATTAATAACAGCAAAATGAAAAACAAAAATTATTCAGTATAACTATTTACAAAGGTAGTACAGAGAAAATAGTCCTTCTGATTGTTTCTTCTCAGTTTCAAATCTCAGCCTCTCTCTCCTGCAAAACATTGCTGCTCTTTTTATAACAAGTCTTTGCAGGGAGCTCGTTAAGGAGACAAACCCAGAACTGACCTCTTGTAGCCAGCTCTGCAGAGATTTTGCATCCAGCATTCTCAGCTTAACCCCTTGAGTTCTAAATAGCTTTTTGCAATCATTTCAACAGTATAACTAAATACAGTTTTAAACAAAGGGATACAGTTTCAAACAAAGGGATCCTAGTATAACACAGTCTCACACAAAGATTCACATATGTTTTATAACTGCAGATATGCAAGAGGAAGAAAAGACAGACATAGCAAGGGAAGGTAGAGAGACAGTGAGAGGGGAGGAATTGCAAAACCGTGTGAGTGATCAGTTCCTAGGTCTCACAAGAAAATGTGGTTGCACAACCAGACAGAGAAAAGACAGAAAGAAGGATAGAACAGATCCTTGCATTTAAACTCATTCTGCATAACAAATGGGACAGGGCCTTATTCAACCCTGTCACAGCAGGCATTGGGAAAACTCTGTGGTAATAAGGGAAATAAAGCACACTGTGATAAAGTTCATTTTTAAACACTGGCAGATTCTATGCACATTCTATACACAGCAGGCTAACAGTGGTTAAAAGGTTGTAGGAGACTGTAAAAGGTAAAGATTTGCAGTAGGAGACAACTGTGATAGAACCCATTGTTTTCCTCACTCACAATTAATGCCTACTTGATGGATTAAGCTGAAAACAATGGGAGCATTCACAGCTGTTCACTATAACCGGGATTCGTTATAATGAGGGACATTATAGCGTGAGAGCACTGTATTTGTATGCCAAATTTGAGTGTGTCTTTGTGCTGCTTCTTTGTTTTAGTCTGTTTTGAGCTGGCAGCACTGGTTTGAAATGAGTGTAGCAGCATTTGTACACACAGAACACAACATACCACTGAGAACAGCTGTACCATTTTAGAACTGTATGATGTAATTTATGTCCCTCTCAAACATAGAGTTCTGTAGTAGAACACAGAATATTCTGACAATGTAAGAGCTTAGCAAGGACATTAACTACATCATACACATCTAAAATGGCCATTGCCATCACTCAAACACACCTACTGGGATAACTAGAAAAAAGGTATTGATAGAAAAATGTCAGGATAGGAACCAGTACAGTATTTATAAATTGGCTTCTACTGGCAAAAATGACCTGCAGGTTCAGTGCAGTTCTTCTTTAAATAATATATGGTGAAAATGTCCTTAATAACACAGTTGTCTGAATAAAAACAAATTAATGATGTAATCTTTAACTTTGTGCATTATAGAACAGTCACTTTTTCTATAGGGAAGGTAGCGTTCAAATCTCATAATACCATCAATGTGACAAAATTGATACCATTGTTCTGACATTAAATCAATGGTATTATGAGACAGAAAATTTGGAGGGTTCAGATATTACAAAACTAACAACTAGTAAACAAACAGTAATTCCAATGACACACTTAATAGTGATCATTTCTTATGTACCATACAATGGTTGCAGTCATACTTAAAACTGTCAATGAAACTATGCTTTAAATACCTTTATAAAATGGGCAGGGAAATTCTACTTTTGATTGGTGGAGAAGGTTCCAAAGCAGTGATGTTAAGGAAAAATAACCATACTGCTAAACTTATTTACTTTTTTTACAGTGGACCATTTTATAAGTGCAATAAGACACTTCAGGTTGTGGGTTATTATTCCTGAACTGCACTTCAAGTGGTTGAAAGAACTTGGTGCAAGTGCCTATACCTCACATTGCACCTGGGCATGTGGTTCAGGAATAATAACCACACCTCTTGTGTCTTGTTAATGCACAATCATGCTTTAAAATGAGCTGCTCCACAACAGTTTTAAAGCAGCAGTGTTTGTCAGTCTGCAAAAATGTTCATCTAGTTTTTAGCAAAAATGTATTTCTGACATACTTTGATTTATAATCAGTGTATTCTGAATTTCTTCAGATATTTTAAAAACAGTTTTTAGACCTGTTTTGTAATTAATAATGTACATCATTAAAGATGACTGCAACACACAATTCTCAAATGCCCTTTCCCATTGAAGTTACCTGCTGAATGTACATACTGGGTGGGATATTCAAAGGGTTACTCATGGCATAACAGGGCTGCGCCATGCACAACCACCAATGCGCCCGGCATGATATTCAAGGGACATGTTGCAGTGCAACTCCTGATGTGCTGGTGTGCACCAGTGTGTATGCAGCCCAAGTGCAGGGTGTGCCCATGCATATCAGCACATCCTGATATTCAGCCCAGGATGTGCATGCAGACCATACTGTACTACACAGTCCCAAATTGTGAATAGAACAATTCGGGACTATGTAGTATAGTATGTCTGCATCTCACTATTACGCAGTGAGACCAATAGTGTACAGCCACTGTATGCTGTCAGTTGGCGGGCGGCCGGGTGGCTGCAGGTGGGGCCTATTGCCCTCACTGACTGGGGGTGCAAGGTGGTGGGGACTCAGTGGGTGGATGGGGAGGGTTCCACTGGACAACAAGGAGATATTACTCTTATGCCCATGATCGGGTGATGGGGATTGGTCCACTGGACCACCATGGAGATATTACTCTTATGCCCGCAATCAGACGATGGGGATAGGTCCACTGGACCACCAGGGATAAAGTGTATGGATGCCCATGATCAGGCAATGGTTAGCAGTCCACTGGACCACCAGGACATGTTCACACAGCTGCCCGCGATCAGGCGATGGGGTTCGGTCCACTGGGCCACCCAGGGTTTAACGTTACACATGCCCGTGCTCAGGCGAATGGGAGCGGGGCTCACTGAGGGGCAGGAGGGCATCAGTCGCTGACAGCTGCAGCCTGGCAGGGTGCCAGGTGCAAGTCACCGGGGATCGGCACACTGCATGCAAATGGGGCCATAATGACATGCAAATGGCCCCATTTGTGTCTTGCATGCATAATGGCCTCATTTGCATGCCCAGTGCTGAATATTGCAGTTGATGCACTTGGCACAACTGCACTTGCGCTGGCACATCCCTCTGCTCCCCTTCTGCCACTTGCACTGGGGCAGTGCCACTGCGCTGTGCACAGTGCATGCACCCTCAATGTCATATTCAACAGTGCTGAGCCATGGTGCAGCACTGTTGAATATCACCCGGTACATGCCCTGGCTCATCCCAGTTGCACTGCACCCAGGCTTGCGACCCTGCCTGGTGCAGTCTGAATATCCCACCCCCTGGATTTGTACAGTGCAGGAGTTAGGATGGTGCTACCACTTGTTTCTGATGTTAAATAGTACAGCACCACACCAAGATATTTCATTTTTTTCATGGCAGGCATGGCAAGGGAGTGAGAGCTTTATAAAAAAAACACATTCAGAATCCCATATCTCAGTTCAGGAATGAAAGAAAATGAAAGGGGAGGATTGCTATATTGATATTTTTGACAGAAATATGGTATTGCTGGGAAAGCTACATCCTGACTAACAAATACTACTGATTTAAAACAGCACCATCAATTGTTAACAAGATAGAAATGTTTTATATATTAAACACCAAATACTCTATTTAAATGTCTCAAAATGGAAAGCTAGCTTGTTTTACTGCTTACAGATTAGCCACCTACCTGAAAGCTAGCAGACTGCAGTTAATCTGTTGGCCTTTTCACGGAGACAAATTTGCTAACTAGTTAACTGAAAAGCACCTGTTAGATTTCCAATACTTTAGCGGACTGTACTGCAAAATAATTCACTATGCAGCTACCAGGTAGCTAATTAGTGTACTAACAACCACCTGCCTGATGTGCATATAGTTAAACTTTTCCTTGCAGTCTAGCTGCTTGATCTGCAAGAAGGCTTTTTGAATTAACCTGTATTTCTTTTACAAATCGAAGACCATTTTACAATTAGGTTATCACACATATAATCTGTGCATTACATGAAGACAATGTAGAGTTCAGGGCTGAATGCAGATTCCAGTGTGCAAAGGCACTCAGCTAACACCTTGGGCCAGATATTCAAAGCTTTGTGCCTGGCGCAATTCCTTTATGCTGAATAGCACTGGTTTGCAACAGGCTGCAATATTCAAAAGCCTTTCTAGCGCCAGCGCTGTGTGATAGTACTGATGCTAAAAGTTAATGTATTCAGGGGAGGGAGTGAGGGGAGTGGCCATGAATACCAGCTCACTAGCATATTCAAAAGATTAGTGCCATGCTGCAGGGTTTTGCATCACATGTAGCAACAGGCTGAATACTGCAAAAAGCATGTGGTAATGCAGCAGTGGTACCTGAAGTAATTCTAAGTGTAACTTTGAATTAGTTCCAGGTTTACCCCAGTAGTCCAGTGGTCTCCCACCTTCTAGCATGATCCCTGATCCCGTAGGTTTAACATATACTGATATTCTCTGGTAGTCTAGTGGCCCCCTCCCCACAGTCGATCCTGACTCCCATTGTTTAATAATTCCAGCATTTCCTGGTAATCCAGTGGTTCCCACACCCCCATCACAATCCCCAACCCCATAGGTTTAAAAATGAATGATATTCCCTGGTAGTCTAGTGGTCCCCCACTCCCCCATCATGATCCCCGACTCTCATTGTTTAATAATTCCAGAATTTCCCTGGTAGTCCAGTGGTCCCCCCACCCCACCCCATCACGATCCTCAGTCCCTGTAGGTTTAAAAATGAATGTTATTCCCTGGTAGTCTAGTGGTACCCCACCCCCATCATGATCCCTGACTCCTGTTGTTCAATAATCCCAGCATTTCCCTGGTAGTCTAGTGGCCCCCATCACAATCCTTGACTCCCGTTGTTTAATAATTCCAACTTTTCCATGTTAGTCTAGTGGACCCCATCCTCCCACCCAGTAGTGCCAACCTGCCACTCCCCCCAACCATCTGCAAATGGAGCCAGCGACTGGCTCAACCCACCACTCACCTCCATGGTCAGCCGCCAACTCAGTGATAAATTGGTGTGTACCAGAGTAAGTAGTGTGAATTACTTACTCTGGCACATGCCCATTCATTACTCAGTCGGCAGCTGGCTGTGGAGGTGAGTGGTGGATTGAGTCAGTCCCTGGCTCCATTCGAGGATAGTTGGGGGCAAGGGGGTTGGCACTACTGGGTGGGAGGTGGGGGGGCCACTAGACTACCAAGGAAATGCTGGAATTATTGAACAATGGGAGTAAGGGATTATGATGTGGGTGGTGGGGGGCCACTAGACTACCAGGGACTGGTGTAAGGTGTATATGTTTGTGTCGTGGGAACTGGGGGGGATTGACTACCAGGTACATATGGACACAGGCAATAACATATATAAATATTTTTTTTTCTTTGCAAAAAACTTTATTAATGCATCAGTTAGGGTTGTTTCCAAAGTTACAAAAGTGTGGAAATTCAATGTTAGGGTTACCACCCCACTACCCTACCCCCATGCCCCCATGCTTCACACACCAACAGACATAGGGGTGTGCCATGGGCACATCAAGACCAACTCTCACCTCATTCCACATGTAAGCAAGCTGACATTCTACAATACAGGAGAATGGGGTGAGGGTTAGGACTGATGACCCCATGGCACACCACGACGTCTGTTGATATGCGGAAGATGGGTGAGTGGGGGTGGGGTGGGGGGTGGTAGCCCTAATGTTGAATTTCCACACTTTTGTTACTGTGGAAACAATCCTGATGCATTAATGAAGTTTTTTTGCAAAGAATTTCCTTACTTTTTGAAAAAGTGTAATATAAATAGTAAATGGTATGTGTTGGTGGGAGCGAGGTCCAAGCTGTCCATTTGTGCATAATGATATGTGTCTGTGGGAGCACAGGCCCTCTGGACCCTGTGCTCCCATTTACACATAACCACGAACCATACAGCAGCCCTATAGGACAAGGAAGCCTTGCACACACTTTGCCAATACCTCAGGAACCGTAGCAGCTAAGAAAAATTTCAAGTGTCATCGTAATCATGACAGCGAGAAGTCCACATAAGATAAATTGAACAAATTCATATCTCACATCATTTCGAGATAGGGGCACTGAAAAGTGCTGTGACTGCTATCTCTGAGGGCGTAATAGTGGCCTCACGGACATGAAAATGAGCAATTGTAATACTAATTTCCAAATATCTCAGTAACTCTACAAGTTAGAAAAAATTAAAATTCATGATATTCATGGCTTTCCAACCTCTTCGTCCTTAGTCCCCTTATAGGGGACTAAGAATTTTTATAGAAAATCCATATCTCAAACCTTTTTGAGATACGGGCACCGATAGACATCACCAGTGCTGCAATGTTATCTTATGGGAAAAATTCTGAACCTCGAATGTTGTAACTATGGGCCTGTTCAATGTTTTCATACCAAACCACCAAAAGGCACATCTGTGGGACTAGGGCTTGCCACCTGAAAATTTCAGGCCACTAGCTCAATCCACCTTGTCACAGTGAAGTGACAAAGAACAACACATACTGTAGCAAAGTGTGTTCGGAGCAGTGTTACCGCAATTACTTTAATGCTTTTACGACACTGCTATCTCTATAATGGGAAACTTGTCGCCCAGACACAAATATTGCCACTGTTAATTTTTTTCTGAGCGTGATTGTTTTTACGGTAACAAAATTGTTGCCACCATAAAAAATGTCAAAAGTTTAAAAACATATTTGGTAGGCAGTTGTGCATTCCAAATTTCAGGCAAATCAGACAAATGGTTGCAAAGTTATTAAAGTGCAAATTTTGAGGTTTAACATAGAAGTGACCATGCAACCTGAACTATACCAGCCCTACCAGTATAATATATACATATATATATATATCTATATATATATATAGATATATATAGAGGCAAAAAACTCCATTTACTGCATCAGTTAGGATTGTTCCACAGCGACAAAAGCAGGATTCGATGTTAGGGTTGAAACCCCTTGCACCCCCTCCAGCCCACCCCAACTGAATCGGGTGAGCATTGGGCCTGGCCCTAACTGTCACCCCATCACATGTGGAAAGAAGCTGAGGAATAGGAGAATGGGGTGACAGTTAGGACTGATGACCCCAATGCGCCCTCGATTCCAGTTGGGGGTGGGCTGAGGGATGC
This sequence comes from Neoceratodus forsteri, assembly GCA_016271365.2. Lineage (NCBI taxonomy): Eukaryota > Metazoa > Chordata > Ceratodontiformes > Ceratodontidae > Neoceratodus > Neoceratodus forsteri. Next base: position 1,405,407,588 of record CM028130.1, on the reverse strand, counting down.
AAAGGGGTTTCAACCTAACATCAATTCCTCACTTTTGTCACTGTGGAACAACCTAACTGATGCAGTAAACTGAGTTTTTGCCTCTAATTTCCCTTCTTTTTGAGAATGATAATGAGAAATAGTGAATGTAATGCGGTGATCGGGCCCCACGCTCCCGCCACGTGATGTCTTGTCACATAGTAACATTGTGCCCGCAAATGCAAATCGTAATACGCATGGTGATGCAAAGCAAAACAGAAAGAGAAACAGTACTGTAGACAGAAATGTTAAAACAAGCAAAGCAAACCGTAAATAAAAGCATAAGGAGTAACGCACATGGTGGCGTGAAAATGAACATGTAAGTGAAACAGGTACGGAACGCATAAGCGAAACGGTAGTGGTAACAGTAATGTAAGCACAAGCTGGTTTTCCCCAAAAGCTGTATAGAGAAAGACAGTGAGTACAAAGAATGTATGCAAAATAATGACTCTCGGAACACAAAAATGAGGACTTGGAATAGTAAATTGCTTATAGCTCAGTAACCGTATGACATAGAAAAAAAATTGAAAAGTCATATGAATTATCACTTTCCTGGCTAGTTTTGTACTTAGCCCGTGTGAGGGGGCTAAGAATCTTTTCATCGAAAAGTCCGTATCTCACACCGTTTTCAAGATTCGGGCCCTGAAAGGCGCGGCGAACGCCGTAATGTCATCCTATGGGAAAAAAACAGAAATTCGGAGTGCCATAACTTTTCCTCCCTGTAATATTTTTTCACCAAACCACTGAAAGGCAGATCTGTTGGATGATGGCTATGTTCCCTGCAAATTTCAGCCTAAAAGACCAAACCGTTATTTTGCAGCAGGGCACCAAACGATTGCTGCAATGCGTCGTATGCCATAATGTTATCCTATGGGAAAAAGTGTCAGCTTTGGAGTACCGTAACTTTGCCACCATGTAATATTTTTTCAACGAAACACTGAAAGGCACAACCGTGAGATGTCGGCTGCGTTCTCTCCAAATTTCAGCCCAAAACTCCAAACTGTTCTTTTGCAGCAGGCTGCCAAAGAATTACTGTTATTTTGGGCATAGTGTAAAGCAAGTAGTGTCGTGATTTAAAGCTTTCGCAAAATTTGCACACACTTTCATGAGTGCGACACTACTTTGCAAAGTACTTTTTCCAGAAATCTGAAAACATATTTCTGGGGTGTTTTACCAAAATAAAGACATGGCTAGCATCCTCAGGGCCCAAATAGGTGAATACAAAAGAATTAGGTTGCTAGAAGGTCTCAATTTTAAGCATTTTCTGATCACTAACTGAAAACAAAATGGCAGATTTGGAGCAGTAAAGGGCCATTTGCAACAGTAAAAGTGCATTTCGACACTGTCAAACTTTTTGTTAACTTTTCCCATTGACTTATAATGGGAAATTGTTTTTGAATAACTTTTGAACCGTTTAATATTTTTCATGAAATCTTCAAAGGCACATCAGGAACCACAGCTGCATGTTTCCTGAAGATTTTGGGCCAGTTTCGCAAACCGTGTGACCTGTAGGTGTGACCGTAGAATTCCAGAAAAAGCGTAAATGCACGTGCAGATCACGCTTAATAACTCTGCAGCCGTGTATCTGACTGGTACAAAACTTGGCAGATCCCAAGGTGTATGGGTCTTGATCATATATTCCAAATTTCAGGCAAATCCATCAAATGGTTACAAAGTTATTAAGGTGCAAAATTTTGGATTTAACATGTAAATGGCTCCTCAACCCTAACTAAAGTGGTACTACTGTGCCATTATAATATATCATACATATATATATATATATATATATAAATATATATATATATATATATACACACACATACATATATATATATATATATATATATATATATATATATATATATATATATATATATACCTACAGTGCCTTCAGAAAGTATTCACCCCCTTGGATTTTGTCACATTTTGTGATGTTGCAACTCAAATTAAAATACATGTGTATGGGATTTTTTGTCATGTATCTACACAAATTACTCTATAATGTCAAAGTGGAATGAAACTTCTGGAATTTTGTACATGTAATTTAAAATAAAAACCTCAAATGTCTTGATTTGAAAAGTATTCACCCCCTTTGCTATGACACTCCAAATTGAGCTCAGGTGCATCCAATTTCCTTGTGAGATCACTCTAAAACTTGAATGAAGTCTACCTGTGGTCAGTTCAAATGGTTGACATGATTTCAGAGGAAATACACCTGTCTATATAAGGTCCCACTGTTGACAGTGCATGTCAGAGCCAAAACTCTACCATGAAGACCAAAGAGCTGTCCGTAGAACTCAGTGATAGAATTGTGAGGAGGCATAGATCTGGGGAGGGTATAAAACATTTCTAGGGTGTTGAAAGTTCCCAGGAACACAGTCAAGTCCATCATTAGGAAATGAAAAGATTACAGAACCACCCAGACTCTTCCTAGAGCAGGCCGTCCTCCCAAACTGAGCAACGGCAAGAAGGACCTTGGTCAGGGAAGTGACCAAGAACCCAACCACCCTGACAGAACTACAGAGTTCCATGGCTGAGATGGGAGAACCTGTCCAGAGGACAACAATCTCTGCAGCACTTCACAGATGTAGTCTCTATGGGAGAGTGGCTAGATGGAAGCCACTCCTGAGAAAAGGCCACATAACAGCATGCCTGGAGTTTGCAAGAAGGCACGTGGCAGACTGAGACCATGTGGCAAAAGATTCTCTGGTCTGATGAAACAAAAATGTAACTCTTTGGCCTGAATGCAAAGCGCTATGCCTGGCACAAACTGAACACAGCTCAGCATCCGTGTAACACCATCTCTACCATGAAGCATGGTGGTGGCAGCATCATGTTATGGGGATGCTTTTCAGCAGCAGGGACTGGGGCACTTGTCAGGACAGAGGGAACAATGAATGGAGCCAAATGCAGGCACATCCTTGACGAGAACCTGCATCAGACTGCAATAGACCTTGGACTGGGGTGAAGATTTATGTTCCAACAGGACAATGACCCCAAACATACTGCCAAGCAACACTGGAGTGGCTTCAGAACAAGAAGGTGAATGTCTTTGAGTGGCCCAGCCAAAGCCCAGACTTGAATCCCATTGAGAATCTGTGGAAAGACTTAAAGATTGCGGTTCACTGACACTCCCCATCCAACTTGACAGAGCTTGAGCAAATCTGCAAGGAAGAATGGGTGAAAATCTCCAAATCCAGATGTGCAAAGCTGATACAGACATACCCAAGAAGACTCAAAGCTTTAATTGCTGCCAAAGGCACTTCTACAAAGTATTGACTCAGGGGGGTGAATACTTAAGTAAACAAGATATTTCAGTTTTTAATGTTTCATACATTTTTGTTACACAATACAAATATTTTTGCCCCTTTCAATTGTTGAGTGTGCTGTGTGAATCAAGGGGAAACAAATCATTTCAATGCATTAAAAATTCTGGTAGTAACACAACAAAATGTGACAAAATCCAAGGGGGGGGGTGAATACTTTTTGAAGGCACTGTACATATACTTTCTGTGTGTAGATATATGCCTTTATAGCTATGTATGTAAACACATCTTTATAGTGCTACAAACAGTCATACATTCCCCATTGTGTCCCTCATTATGGGGGACATCCCTTAATGTACCCTTAATCTAGCCCTGGCCTGCATATATCCCTCATGTGAATAGTGCTTTACACACATTGACTGTGATGTACAGCCAGACGTGGCAGCAGAGGGTTCTAGGCTATGGGCCTACATATAGTTACCCTTTGTACATAAAAGGTGTTGGTATTTGTGTCCCGTGTTTGTATCTCCATGTTTGAGAATGTCCCTCCTCTAGGTTGCAGTGTCCCATATTGCCCCTCATTCAACACGTCCTGTGTCCTCATTGTGAGAGTCAGTGTCCCTCATCGCCCCTCAGTCAGCACGTCTGTGTCCTCATTGCAGTTCTGCATGGGCGAGTGGTTTGCATTGAATGTGCCTGCAAACTCCTATTTCCAGCGTGTATGTCCAGTCTGACCAACAGGGGGTTGCTGTGAGCACACCCTGGCCTGCAACTTCCAGCCTGTACTTCCATTCTGACCAACAAGCGGTTACTATGAACTCCATGCAATAGCGCTGGGCAAAGTACATGGGAGTGCATGCAAAGCAGGCCATAATATGATGCAAATGTGACTGTTTGCCCACAGATTGCCTGAGTAGGCTCATTTGCATAGGAACTTTGAATATTGCAAACTTTTGCCCTGGCCTAACGTGTTTGCACCGGGCTAATGTGTTAGCACTGTGCAATTGAGTTAGCCCTGGGCAAAGCTCTCAAGGGCATAGTACAGTTCTGCAGTGTGTGGCCTGCATTGTTGATTGCAGTTGTTGTGCAACACTTCTTTGGTATCATACACATTGTCCACCGTCTTCAACTCTGCCTTACTCCACCTCTGTGTCCACTGAGCTGCTGTTGCATTTTGCATTTCCCTGTTGCTATATTCAGAGCTGTCTTTTTTCCTGGGCTATTTTAGCACTGCACTCACAGCCCTGTCTGCACTGCTTCCTTTGCATGCTATATTCAGCAGATTTAGCCCCAGGGCTATTCCTTTGAATATGGCTTGCTACTGGTTCAGGGCTAATTCATCACGCCGGGCAGTGCTAATTTAGCCCCGGGGGTAAGTTTTGTATATCTAGCCCCTTGTGCCTTCTTAGCATCAGGAATGTACATTTAATCTCTGGATCATGCATTATCTCCCTCCATTGTACAGCTTGTCATTTTTCACCCCATACTATTTTGTGTGCCCACACTGCCAGTTCCTTTCCTTGCAGTTATGGGAAATACATTTTGCTTGTTTTTGCTATTCCAAGAATATTTTCCCAGTGGACAAGAATTTTGACATAACATAGCAGAATGATACTGCTAATGATACTGCTAGCACTATGTAGTTCTGCACAATAAAAAACTAATTTGCATGCATTACCTTCCCTAGAAGCTGTACTTGCAGTGTGTGGGTAACATGTCAATCATTTTTGTAATGGAGTATTATAAAAATTGCTCCATCTTGTACTTATAGTTTCTACTTATTTTACATTACCCTAAACATACTTTTTAAAAAGACTTAAGCACATTATGAACTGAAACAATGCTCTGTTAAGGCCTTGTATTGTGTTTTTTGAATTTATTCTTCATAAATAAAATGAAGATACATTTCTTTCATAATGAGATGTAACGCAAAATGAGTGCAAATGCCAAACAGACCATTTATATGCACCAAATGCCAGTTGAGTCCCTTCACTACTTGCAGGGCATCTAGTTCTCAAAAGCACTTCAGTCCAGATTTCTGCAGCAGGGCTACTAAAATTCTGCAACAGTGTTTGTTCATTTCTGTGCAGTGAACTATTAATTTCTATGGCAGAATGCAGTTCTGCTATTGACTGAAATTTTATGTGATGTCACTGATGACATCACATGCTGAGCAGAGGGGGTAAACAAGGCGTGGAAGCTAGTTGGGCACTATTGGAAAATTGTATATTTAAATAAAAAATCAACAAGGACACTGAATTCTGCAATGCTACACAAATTATGAGGCATGATACAAGCGGTGTGGAAAATTCCACGGCAATGGAACTGCAGAATTCCAAGGGCCTTGACTACTTGTAACAAGGATGAAATAATGTAATCTAATTTTCCTTAAACAGTGCAAGGTATCACAGGTACGCAACTCTTGATACAGGGTAGGTTAACAAAGTTTTTCCAGAACAAAAATCAAATTTTAAACAGGCTTTTACAATGCATACAGTTTAGGCTGAGAATGATTAACTACTGACTCATGTTTCATCCTATTGGTACTCCTTACTGCAGTGCAGTGCAGTCACTGTCTTAGTCAAGTAACAGGTCAGCCCCAGATATAATCAGAAATTTATCATACTCTGGGGTAGAATACTGCAGAGGCAATGTACATATAGCAGTGTCAGTGGCTCAGCAGGTTGTACACTCACATCTGAGACCAGAAGATCAGAAGGTTCTATCCTAACACCAAGAATTTGGATTAAATCCCAATACTGACAATGTAGTGCAGCAGGAAGAGGGTGCTGCACTCCTGAGGTGCAATCTTTTGGATGAGACATTAAACGGAGGTCCCATCTGCCTGTTCTGGTGTTTGTTCAGATGGGCATTAAAGATCCCATGGCACTTTGTCAAAAGAGTTGGGGAATTTCTATTAAAAAGAATCAAAACCAAACAGAAATAACAGACCAAATCAAAAACACATTGTATAATCTTCTATATAAACCAATTTTAAGTCTAAACAAAGATACCCAAATATGATGAAAAAAAAATAGAGTTAGGGTAATTTTTATTGAAGAAAAGATATAAAAAATCATACATTATGCATTTCATCGTATCTTCCCCACATGGTACCTCCAGATCCTTTTAATCACACCATGTAATTCCCGCAAAACAATTGAAATTGCTCTTTATACAACCAAGTCAATTCTCTATCTCTAATTTTCTATATTTCCCTTTTCATGAATTGTATTAGTACCTCCAAAGGGACATTCTTTTCTGAAAACAAACTGACATCTCTTTTGCCCAATATGCCATTTCACACATGCAAATATAACTAGTGTAGTACTTTTATTCCATTGAGTCCAAATATTTTCAAGATCTCCCAAGATCAATTGCTCATATGAGATATTTCAAAACTTTGGCTCATTCCATTTAATTGCCAGTAATGGTCACAGGGGGGCAGTATAGGAGTATTCAAAAATAAATGCTCCATTGTTTCAGTCTCCTGCATACACTCGGGTCTAATGCATCTTCTTTTCGCCATAGTTTTATGCTTGGGATGGCCTTTTACATTAAACTTGCCATGTATGCACATCCATATCTTATCCCACATTTGGGGGGGGGTCCTTGGATCCAATAGTTGTCTGACAATAACTGTATCAGATAAGCTGTACAGTGAATCAAATACTGGTGTACTATAAAAGTACTCACCCATAATCATTTTACATAATGTTTTTCCTTTATTATTTTTAACGATTTCTATATTTAGATTCCACATTTTTATTTTCTGAAAACAATTTTTCACAAAACTATTACTTATACTACCCTGTCCTTTAATTTGCATCAAATTCTTCTGGTCCCATAGCCCTACAAATTTACTTAACATATGAAATTGCCAGCAGAAACAGACCATAATGATCTAGCTAGTCTACTAGATTGTACATCTTGTTGATAACCTGGGCTGCCCCCACACACACTCCTCCAGGAGTCATATCCCCACTCCTATATCCAATTTGAGTTTCCAAATGTAGCTAACCATGTCCATGAATACAAACCAGATCCCTAATATTTTTATTTTCTTTCACACAACTTATCCCACTCACTGTTTCAGTTTGTAGCCTGTATGTGTTTCTAGAAACACAGCTGTACGTTTTGTATATTCACATTAGAACCTGACATTTTTGAAAAATGTTGAAAGTGTTCTAAAGCTTTCTCACCTGATTGAGCATCTTTTACCAATAGGCACACATAATCTGCATACAAAACTGATTTGTACTTTAACATGACCAAATGTATCCTGTAATCTTAATGTCTTGATCAATAAACCTTAACACTGGATCCTGTACAAATAAATATAATAAGGGACTCATAGGACATCCCTGTCTGAGTCCTGCTTTTAAATTTGTCTCTCTCCTATGTGTACCACTGACTATTTGGATCACTGTACCTTTTTAAGGCTGCAGGGCAGAGCTCTGCAGACCTCTTGCTATCAAGAAACTGTTCACTTCACCAGATCCGAACAAACAATGCAAAACTGAAGTTGAAGCACAATCACTCTACTGGTTAAAGCAGTCTGCTATGTCCATTTAGAGTGTTCTACCACATTCCTTTTTTCTCTCTCTCAGCGATCTCTTGGTGATCGCTTATCTGCCCATCACTTCTGCAAGTGCCCGCCATGCCCAAGATGGCCATAGCAGAGCCTCAATGCATCGCATAAAGTTTTATGGCTGCATTGTGCATGTGTGAAAAGTCCACCATGCCCAAGATGGCAGCCATGAGCTCCATGCGCATGTGCAACTATCGGATCAGGAGCATATGTGCAACTATCGCACATAACTGCAGCCCTCAGCTCTGACCAGAGTTTGTTTGTAGAGGAACTATACCAATTCAATAAATTTCTTTGATATTCCATAACAGTCAAGTACATACCATAAGTAGTTGTGGTTAACTCTCTCAAAAGTTTTCTCCTGGTGAAGTGCCAGGAGGTGGCCTTGTACATTTTCTTCTGCATGTTTTGGGACTGATTAATGAAATGACAGCGTTACTGTTGATGAGGAGGGCTCCCAAAAAGCCTATGTTGCAAATCTGGTGAAAAAATTAAAACAAATGACTGTTACGAGCATGCATTGCGCAGTTTCCATGCACACTTGTAACTTCGAGAATTTTTCATATTTTCAGTCCAGATTTTCAACATTGTCATTTTGCACACCTTCTTATGAACAGTACAGCTGTCATTTTTCACATCCTGCCCAAAATGTGGTTTTACACATCTGGCACATAATGGGTGTGGTCGCTGTGTGAAATCAATGTTCTAGACAGATTAAGAAAATCACGGTGCCACTGTTCATGAGCAGAGGTCTCAAAATACCTATGTTGAAAACCTGGTGTAACAAAATCCCCAAATAATTGCATTACGGGTGTGTGTTGCACAGTTTCTATGAATGCTCATGACTTCACCAATTGTTTTATATTTCACTCCAGATTTTCAACATTACCATTTTTACACCTCCTCATGAGCAGTACAGCTGTCATTTTTTACATACTGTTCAAAATGTGTTTTCGGACCTGTGGCACCAAATGGCACAGTCACTGTGCAAAATCACCTTTTGGCTAACGAACTGATAGTGTCACTGTTCATGCAATGGGGTCATAAAAAGTCCATGTTGAAAACTTGGAATGAAAATACCAAGAAATGCCCAGGGCATTAGAGTTTCTGACCATAACACTCTGCCCTGTAGGGACTGACAGGCATTAGGGGTGTGACTTGGGACTGTCGACAGTAATGTTCATGCCATTCTACCCCCACCTCAACCCTGCAGCCAGTAACAGACATCGAGGTGTGCCTTGGACTTTTCGGCCCCAAAGTTCACCCCATTCTCCTATACTGCACCCATTTCAGAGAATTTCCTTATGGAATGGACTGACTATAAAGCCGAATACGCCAAGGCACACTTCAACACTTGGTGTCTGCAGGGTAGAGTAAGGTGAAATGGCATGAGCATTATGGGCAATGACCCAAAGGCACACCCCAATGCCTGTCCATCTCTGCAGGGTGGGGGTGGGGTTGGCATCACTTCAATGCTTCACTGCCATTCCTATTATGCATGTCTAACTCTTGCACTTCCAATGCTAATACCAGCAAGCAAATATTCGGCATTGACAAATTCTTGTTGTCTATGTGCCTGTGTCCTTACCCAGTTTGTTGTGGTGGAACTACTAATAGTGACTGTTCCTTTTGTGGTCCTGTCTTAAATAAAACTAGGTCCAAATTGGCTGAAAATGAAAGACTGTCAGGAAATTCAAATTGATTTTCATCAGTTGTTTGATGGGCTGACTTATCAGTGATATCAGTGGCAAAAATGTGTATACAGTGCAATCCTGTTGTAGATGCATCTGTACACACATCCTTTCCATTATATCCAGTCTCCATCATATCCAGAGGAGGTGGAGCCTATATGTTGGGTATGCCTCTGTGTAGGAGCAGAAACTCAGAGTGAAGGAGAACCTATTATAAAATTCATAGATTACTAAGAATCCTACCTAGCATATATGTTTCTGTATTCTGTGTGTTTAAAGTTATTCAACCATTGGGGAACATTTTTTTTTTAAAGAAGTTTATTGCAGAAGGTAAGAAGATTGTAACTCCAGTAGCAGGATGTTGGGGATCAAGGGCGGTAAGAACAATGGCGATTGCACTATAGGGGTTTTACTGAAACATAAAATCATCCCCTTTTAGTGTAATTAATTAACTAATAACAATGTATGCAGCTTGTGGAGAATTATTTTGTAAGAAATCTAATCTCTGTGGCTCCTCCATCTTAATACTATATTTGCCAAATCTCTTCACCAGCTCTACACTCACCACCCCAAAAAAGCACTACAAATACCCCAAAAAGCTTCATGGTGTCCATTATAAGCAATGTTTCTGTCTATTATAACTAGAGAAAAATGCACTGGATTCAATATATTTGGTTTGAGAAATCAGTTTTTGTCTGCTATAATCGATTGTCCATCATAACAGTGTCCATTATAAGTAGAGAGCACTGTATTTCCATTTTCTTTTCTTTTCTTGGTCTATACTTATTGAATCTTTCTCCTGGTCAAATGATCCTTTTCCCACTGCATATTCTAAGTCAGTAGCATACACTGTCCCCAGATCTGCTGCTGCTATAGGACCTGGAAAATGCCAAGGACTTTGTGGAGGGTCTCTAACTCAGTCAACGCCCTTTAAATCTCTTTCAACTGACTAGGTTCTTTTTATCACTAATACCAACCTGCAGCCCTTCTTTTGCATTGCAGATCTTTTTGGTAGCTGTTTCCTTCAAAATATAGTGTTTTGCTGTGTCAGCTTCAGCTCTATCACTGACTGCAGTTGACATCTTTGATGTTGCCGACTTGTCAGTTAGTGCCACATCAGCAAGATTCCTTCAATTTGACAGAACACTGACAGTTACATTTTGTACTTGTGCTGCTTCGACATTGCCTGTCCCACTGTTTTCTGTACTAGTTTTACCAACTGAAAATTGGAGATTTACATTGTTATTAAGTTCAGGATTCAGTTGCTCTGCCACCATCAAGGAAGTCTTGGACAGTGTTGATCTATGATGTCCTGTTAGGTCTGAGACATTTTCCTGTTCATCTCCTCTGCTTGTATTTTAAATCTTCTTCGGCCAGCATTTTAAGCAGCTGTCTCCTTGAAAAATATGTAGCTTCTGTCTGGTCCTGGTTAGTTTCTTCACTTATTAACACCTGGACATCTTTGACCATAGCTGTCACAGCTGCGGGCCCAGGTTTGCTTGCAGTTTGTTCTCTCTCAAGGTCTGAGACTCAATATTCCCACGTATGTGTCTCCATTTCCATGTTAGCTCTGTTGTGGCTCTGGGAGGAGAGTGGAGCAGTCCCTCCACACGGAACTCCATGTCTGTCTCTCTCTCTCCGGTCCTCCACTCTCACTAACTGCACTTCTCCAGCACCCTCTAGCAAGAGTAGGGGAACTTTCCCAGTGTCCTGGCCAACTTTCCACCATTCACTAAGAATACCATCAACAATTTAATCTGGTTTAGTGTCAGTTGGCTTCCATCTGTATTCCCCCTCCCCCACCGGACGAGGCCAAAAATAGGCAGAATTGCCTGGTCCTCCTTTCCTGGTCAACAAAAACTAAATAAATAAAAACAGCACAGTGAAGGATCCATAAAAGAAGACAAGGTGACCAGATATACATATGGTTTGGTTTTGTGCATCTCCAAACTATCTGGGCCAGATATTCAAAGGAGCTGCACCATGCGCAATAGGGTTGCACCTGCGCAAGTCCAAACTTGCTCCATTCTGCAATATTCAGCATGAGGCAGTTGCGCCACTGAAAACAGGCTGAGCAACAGCGCAATGCAAATGAATGCATGCTGAACTGGAGAGGGAGGAACCATGCATAAACTGCACAGCCCAATATTCAGCTGAGCTGGCAGAGTTGTGCAGGCGCAACCCCCAACCTGTGCCTTCACAACTTTGAGCCAAAAAAAAAAAGGCTTAAGTTGAGGGCCACCTACAGGTGAGCTGCTGCATTGCAGGGCACAACACAGCAGCTGCCACCTGTGGCTGGCCCTCAACCCACTTCCTGTGCCCCCCTGCAACCCGATCATGGGCAAAACAGTGTAAAATCCCCCCAACCCCCACTGGCCCGATCGTGGGAATAGTTTAATTCCCCCCCACCAGCCCGATCGTGGGCAGCATGTGTCCCCTCTGAACACATCCCTGGTGGTCCAGTGGACTAGTAAATCCCGATCATGGGATGGAGTAAGAAAACACCCCCAACACATCCCTGGTGGTCCAGTGGACCGTAAATCCAATCGCGGGATGGAAGTAAGAAAACACCCCCTAGACACATCCCTGGTGCCTAGTGTCCCCCACTCCACCCTACAGAAGCCTCACCCCGCTCGCGCCCGGCGGCTGGCGGCGGCAGCATCCACCCACCTGCCGCCCGCCACCCGCGGACTGACCGCCCGGTAGAGCTGCGCCCATTGGTGCCAGAAGCAGAAGCCAATGGGCATGCAGCCCATACCGTACAAGACAATCCAGTTTTGTGAATGAATACATTCATTCACAAACTGAGACTATCTATGCAGTATCAGCTCATGCCCGATGGCTCTTGCTGTCGGCGTGCAACAGGCAGTCAGTCGGTGGGCGTGGGAGTGCAGGCAGGTGGGATGCTGCCGCCGCCGCCGCCGGGGGGGAGCAGGTGGTGAGGCTTCATGGGTGGTGGGTGGGGGACACTAGGCACCAGGGATGTGTTCTGGGGTGTTTTCTTACTTCCATCCTTGATCAGGATTTACGGTCCACTGGACCACCAGGGATGTGTTGGGGGTGTTTTTCTTACTTCCATCCCACGATCAGGATTTACAGTCCACTGGACCACCAGGGATGTGTTCAGGAGGGGAGACACATTGCTGCCCACGGTCGGGCTAGTGGGGTTAAACTATGCTCGCGATCAGGCCAGTGGGGTGGTGGGGGATTCTACACTGTTTTGCCCGTGATTGGGCTGTAGGGGTTCGTCCCCGACAGCTGCTGCCTGGTAGGCCAGGTGCAAGTCCTCGGGCGCGCACCTGCATGCTAATGGCATGCAAATGGGGCCATAATCAGATGCAAATGGGCCCCTGCATCTTGTATGAATTATGGCCCCATTTGCATGTCACCTTGAATATCAGGATTTTGACGCATGAATGGCAATTTTGGCGCCACTGGAAGTTGAATGCTCCACTCTGACAACTTGCGGTGGGTTAGTTCCACTATGCTTACGTACAGTGGCTGTGACTGGGTGATATTCAAGGAGTTGCTTAAAGGCGTAACTCCTTTGAATATTGCTCTGGACACACCCCTGCGCAACTATTTTGTGCAGTGCACGGGCTTGCTCCACAAAATAGCGCAGTTTGAATATCTGGCCCTATGTGTGTAAGACATTTAGTATGAGTTGCCCATAGCAACTTTCTTTCTCTTACTGCAAATGGTATAGAAATGTTTCAGACAGAAGTACATTGCACAATATAAGCCACCTTTTGGTTTTCAAAATACAAACTGAAGTACAAAAGAACAATGAACGAATTTAGAACTGAACTGGGCCCACAGAATACTGTACAAAGGCTCTACCAACTGAAATATCAAGTGAACAGAAAAGGCCGAGCTTCTCCTGTCCACTTATTTTTTCATACTGCTATTCCCTCAGGTAGGAATATTTATATAGAAAACAGTTGTCTGTATTGTATAGCCACCAATACTAGGCATTCACAACAGACTGTAATGAAAAAGGAAAAAAATATGACCTATACCTTATAATAAAACTTTGGTCTCCATAATACTATCCTGTTGTTCTAATAGTAACAGCTTATTCAATGTACCAAAGGTACAGAAAGGTGTCAAATTAGATGAATTTGGTTGTGTATTAGTTGATAGTATGAATGAGAGGTGCTTTTGTGTGCTTCCAAGTTACAAAGCAAGTCAATCACAGTCCCCCACCATGTCACGTTTTATATAGACAGTGTGGTTGAGTTTGGCATGATTCATTGTTATGTATTGTACTAATTACTTATTGTATGGAGATTCCAAATATGATAAATCATGTTCTAAATAAAGATCCATTTTTCCAAATGAAGCTAAATAATTTATTGTTGTTTGGAAAACTTCTGCACTTAAAAATAAAAAATGTTATTACCCACTTTACAAACTCACCCCCATTTTATAAATGTTGATAATAAAGAATAACAAGATGTGGGATGAATACATGATACAAGAAGGCAGATACTTTCCAGTTTGTGTCATTTTTGTAAGCACACATATAGTCAAAAACCTCAGACCTGGCACAAAGCAAAACGGGTATGCAAATCCATGTGTGTGTGTGGGGTGGGGGTTGGAGGAGGAGTAAACTGACTAGAAAATGTCAGAACTTTTTTTTCCTACCAAAATCCACAAATAAAAATGCAGAGTGCTGAAGTTAGGAGGCAAGTAGCAGTATTCTGCATTACCTTCAGATCTGGCCAAGTGCATTACATCGCAGTACTTGAGGCAACATAGGGCTATACCATTGTTTTCATATAATAAGCTTCAAGAAAGGGGGGCCGCTGTGGAGCCCAAGCAATGAGCAGCAACTTCTTACAGCTCTCAACAACTAGAGGGGAAAATCTACTCTAATCCCCTATTTAGAAGCCTCCTACAGATTCTTTGACCTCACCATTGGGAAGAGCGACCCTAAATCTGCCAGGATGGGTAACCCCCAAAAAGATAAAACACAGGGAAGGGTGCCAGAAAAAGTAGAGGAGCGACAGGTCCTGGGAGAACAGAAGACGCCATATCTGCTGAGGGGTGGCCTGAATCCGGGGAAACTATTAATACTCTGGGTTATAAACTACAGACTTTGTTCGCCTCTGTCACTACTCTCAATCAGAAAGTAGACGATTTCAACAATCGGGTCTTAATTGTGGAGAAGGCAGTGGATGGTATTAAAGAGGACACTAAAGAGGTGTGTAAGCAGGCTGAGGCCTTGACTGGTGTGACCACACTCCTTATCAAGGAAACCCAGCACCTCAAAGCTCGATTAGAAGCACTTGAGAATCAAGCTCGTGGGGCTAATATCTGGATTGTTGATTTACCAGAGAATTCAGAGGGGGACCACCCGGTCTTAAATATCCAAGACAGGCTAACAGAAAAGCTGAATCCGGAAGCTCAACCAAACACTTGGGAAATACAAAAGGTTTACAGGATCACTCCACGTGGTCACTCACAAAATAAAGAAGAACCCTGTACCTTAATGCTGGTAACTTCGGGAGTTGCAGCCCATGATAAAATTCTCAGGTATGCCCAAAGAGTGGCTCCATCGATTCAGGGGGACAGCCAGGTTCATATTTTCCCCAAAATCAGTTACACTACGAGGCAGTGAAGAAAAAAATGTGACGGCGTGCGGTGGATTTTGAGGGAGTTGAGAGTGCCGCATACAATAATTTTCCCCACCAGGCTTCGGATCGTGTATCAGAACAAAATGTATTTATTCTTGGATCCCATTAAGGCTGGCAAATGGGCAGATCGGAAGGCTGCCAAATCGCAGAGGAGAACCAAGAAGTCAGATGTAGAGGACGGTGAGGCTACAGCATGAAGGATCAGTTGGGACTTAGGACACTCTAACTACTGGTAACAATAACATATTTACCCTGTGGACTTGTAAATTTAAAAGTCCGAATAGCTTGTTCAAAAGTTTGACTTTTTGGGACAAAATTTTCAGTCCTACTGTTCTTTGGACCCATTACCCTAGTTTGGAAACTGAACAGGTCACATGGTTCTAAGTTTGAAAACGGGGTCTCAATGTTATTGCATGTTCTAAAATGTTAAGCCTTCAGGGATAACAGGTTGTATTTTTCCTCTCCATGTTTCATAATCCTTAGCTGCAATTAAAATAAAAGTAGTGTTATTTTTTATCATCTAGGCTGAAACATGGCACCAATAGCCTCTATTGTAGAGGCACTGCTTGTTTTTTGGACTGAATTGCTGGACAATTAATTATCATTAGTGAATGCCATGTGCTCTTGGGCTTGTTTACTCAGCATCAATCAGGGAGATTTACTTAATCTTGTTTATTATAACCATAGGATACCCCCATATGATGTACCATAATGTAGCTGATGCATAGTACTCCTATGATTAAGGAGAAAGATGTTCTTTTTCTTGAAGGTAATGTACTTTGTGTTATTGGACTGTCAGCTTCACGTTTGTTGTCTGTAAAGTACCAGATAAAATGAAAAAAAAAATAAAAAAAAGCTTCAAGAAAAGGGAAAAATCTGGAAATGATAAAATAGCTACAAATTGCAGCCAACACCTGGGCTCCAGGATCAAACTTTATATGAAGACTATCCCCAAATTGCTGACAAATCCTATTTACCACAAGTTGAATCCCATAATGATAAATAGTTGCTGTTCCTTTAGCAGATACATTTGAACCCTTTTTATGTCATAATGAGAAGAAAGATGTTAAGCAATTTAAATTCTGGTGAGAAAAAATGACAACAATATTTAGTGTGCTTAAATGATACGAGAAAGAAGATTTTACAACGTGTGTGATTTCTTTAAACACTCATATAATCAAAAGCCTCAAACCTAGCACAAAGCATTGTGAATATGCAACCACTGAGGGACAACCTGACTAGGACATGTTTCAACTGGTGCTATATTTTGCTTGGCATGTCTCTACTCAGACCTCACCACAGCCAGCTCACATTCACTAAATGTAACAAAAATCTTCAAAATCAACACAAAAGAGTGTTGATGACTACAATAGGTAGAAGCTGTTACTTGCCACCTAATTATACACATGAAAGGAGCATGAACTTCAGATAGGGGCATCCTCAGGTTGCTTTACCTACATGGGCATGTCAGTCCTGTTAGTTTGGGTTCTTTGAAAGACTATAAATACCCATATTTCTACGTTTTTAATTAAGGAGTCCAATTCAAAATCTCCTACCAACATTTTGCAGAGCTCATGTTTAACTGCTTCTCCTCAGCATCAACATCATTCCTTTTAGCTGTGGTTGTTATAGGCTGCTGCCTTTTGCTATTAAAGAATACATTTTCAAAAAGAGAACAGATATAGAGTTGTTGACTCATTTAAATATGAAACAGCAGTATTAGGTTGCTAAGCACTTTTGCACAAAAAATAAAAATCAACCTCTTTGAGAACATAATTTGCATAAATACCCCTCACTCAGAGTTGTAGTCACAAAACTTTCTTATCAGATAACAAAGCTATTTTCACCATACAGTCATTTTGGAAACTGGTCACCATACTTAGATTTCACATTTATTTTAAATATGCCTCATAAATATATCACAGTACATCAGGAAGTTAATATGCCTTTTAAATATACCAGAGTACATCAAGAACCTGTTTGCACCAAAATGTTATCTTTTTTTTATGTTTTAAGGTATTATTCATACATAAAACAAGTATGTATAGACAGATAGATAGATAGATCGATCGATCTTGCATTTTAACCCAAGATATCTCAACTGAGATCCAACAGTTCTTTTAGAGGGGTATGCTTCTAACCAATTTTGCAGCTGAGAGGACTGATACACGCAACAGTCAAGCAACTATTTTAAGGTCAAACAGTGACCAAGTGTTCTGGTAGTACAGGGTACTCAGTTTCAGGTTCCAAACATTGCACTCACTGCCTCCTTCAGTGAGCAAACAATAGCTGCTGTTGTCTAATCTGCAATCTGCATTTTGAAATGGAACATTTTACATTGGTGAAGGGTGCTACTCCTAGACAAAACTGCTAGCCTCGTAAACAAATTGTGTATCCATCCATCTATCTATCTATCTATCTATCTATCTATCTATCTATCTATCTATCTATCTATATGTAATTACAGACTGCAGTTTTTGCTTGATAATAACTTTGCTTTGAAAAACAATGGGCTCAATTTTCAAAGAGCCCTTAGAGTGATGCAAACTTCAGGTACACCAGGGACCCTGTGCCCGATTTTAGAAAAATCTGGGTCCCAGCATCAAACTGCCCAGGTTTGCAACAAGCCAACAGCAGCAGCAAACAGCTGGCACACCTGCGGGAATTGCCGCAGGGATCCAGCCCCCCCCGCCTGACACAACACAAGAAGGGCCGGGTTGGTGGGGGGTGGTGAAACTGTTTGTCAAGGGAGGGGCCGGGGGCATAATGGGCACTGGGGAGCCCTAAGACAGTGGCCATCACAAGTAAGAGAAGCTGGTGATTTTGTTCTGCAATGTGTGTGTATAAATCCATATAGGTAGCCACAAATCATCACATCTGATGGCAACTATACCTAGGAGGTGTTGTGGAAACAGTGGACATGACAGGGAATGATGTGGCATCTGGCAGCTGTTGTAGTGCTCTGAAAAAGGGCACACCCACCGGGTGCCACATGACCCATCATGCCTACTGTCTCCACGATGCCTGCTAGGTATAGTTACCATCAGGTATGATGATTTCTGGCTACTTATATGGATTGCAGAACATAGCAGCTTTCAAAATGCAATGTTTTGTATTTCCTCCAATGTTATAGTACAAAGCACTGTTTTCTATTACATTTATACACACACAGCAGAACAACATCACTGGCACATATTTGTGACAACCACAGTTCTAGGAACCCCCCCGACCCACCACTTTTACACCCTCCCATTCACCACAGTGTGTGGCACTGGCGCAAGACCATTAGACCACCTCCTGGCTGGTCTAAGTGGAGCCCCTTTCTGCGTCCATGGTGAGGCTTGCCAATCCCCAAAAAGAGGATGGTGCAGCCCCACCATGATGCAAGCTCCCTTGCGACCTGGTGCAGAAGCACTTTTGCTGCAAGGGTGGCACAGGGCAGGTTGAGTACAAGGCATCCCGATTCTGATGCAGCTTGCATTGAAAAATCAGGATTGCCACAAAATTTGACACAAGTTGCCACTTGCATCATACCCATTTGGTATTTGAAAATCAAATCCAGTATATCTAGATCTACTATGTACTTATAATGATAGAAAGGTAGGTAGGTAGGTAAATAGATAGATAGACAGAAAGACAGGCAGACAAATCATACTACTTTAAATCATGAGTTCTCTAAAAATTAGTGTGAACCCAGTATCAGTACTTAGGGCACACCATGCTTTTTATTATAGATCCATGAGATCTAAGCATCATTGCAATGTACTCATAAAACTTGAAATTCCCCCAGAATAGTGCATGCCACTATTATTTTTTTGTAAACTTTATTTAAAAGCCAGCATTACATTAAAGAAGAAAATCAGTTTAGTTTTACAACTCCATCACAGCTTAAATGATATTTGCATGTATTTTGTATACAGAATAAAATGTAAAATACGATCTTAAATAAATCAAGCCCCCCTTGGGGTTGCCCGGAGGTCTCTGTTTACCTATACTCAGAACGTCAAGACTGACACTTATACCTTTCAGTGTATGGCTCAACAGGATAACTATTCTCAGAATAGGGTAAACCATTGTTGACCCATGGCATCCTCCAGTGGTGCCCATATTTCTTGGTGCTTTGACACTTGGTTCAATGTCATGTATTGAGTGTGTTCTAATTTCATGCTCTGCACAAGTGGCAAGCCCAGTGTGGAATTGAGGGGACCTGGTCTGAGATGCAATATTGAGCCAAGACTTACTTTCCTACTACTATGCCTAGGCATTTAAGTGGGTGGTCCTCATCTTTCTTTCCAACCCCTCCTCAACAGCCCCAGAAGCACATCTATGAGGTTGGCTGGATATGTACTTCTCAGTACCCTCAACAGTATGGTCAATATCTCTACCCAAATGGAGTAAACCTTGGGACATGTCCATATTAAGTGAAAAAAGGGCTTGGTGCCTCTTTGCACTTTGGGCACAAATCAAATGAAGCTGGGTCCAATTTATGGACTAAAGTTAGGGTAAAATAAGTTCTATGTAAAATGTTATAATGAATAGCTCTCAGTCTGTTGCTGACTGAACAGGATATACTGTTTTTAAAAATTTCTCTCCAGTCCCCTTCTGTCAAGTCTTCCAAAAGGTCCTTTGCCCACTTCCCTTTCATCTGTGCAAAGGAGTCTGGTAGTGCCCCCACCAACATTCTGTAACACTTAGTGGTTTCACCTTCATAGGACAGATGGGGGCAAAGGGGCATGTGGATTTCCCAACAATGCCCACATTTTGTTACTAATCCTCAGGTACCAAAAGTAGTGTGATGTGTTTAGGCTGAAATTTCTCTTTAGGTCTGGAAAAGGGACTACACTACCATCGCTATAGAGCTTAGAAATATGTTTGAGGCCTTTCCGGTGCCAAGAAATTAATATACTATGAAGTTGTATAGAACATTTACCATAAGGTTCCAAAACTGACCCCAGGCAGGCATCTGTGGATAGTGTAGGGCTGTGCTTAATGAATCTATGTGCCTGGATCCAGGCCTTAATAGTGGAGCATGTGAAGGGATTCTTTGTCTTACCCCATCTCTCCTCCAGTATTGTTGGTGCCACAAATTGATTATATAGTGGAATCCCACCTGTTGGAGTTTCCAAGGATACCCAGGCTCTCTGCGTGAGCTCTTTTGGGGCCAAACATAGCACATGTGCCAGCTGTGCTACCAGGTAATATAACTTGATGTCTGGAAGGCCCAATCCTCCCTTGATCACTGGATGCCACAAGATTGCTTTCTTGATGTGTGGCCACTGGCCCTGCCAGATCAGTTATGTTATGGCCCCCTCTATAGCTTTAATATACTTAATTGGAAGGTGTATAGGCAAAGTCTGGAACAAATATAAACATTGTATGTTAATTTTGACTGAGTTAACCCATCCTATGAGTTAGAGGCAGTGGCTGCCACCTTCTGCAGTCTTCTTTTATTTTGTTTATAAGGGGCCTATAGTTTAGTTCTATCAATTTTATTAGGGCTCGGGGTAGTCTAATTCCCAGATATTCAATCTCTGTGGAAAGAGTGATGTCCATCCCCACCACTGTGATGTCAGTCCTCGTATTGCCCAGGGGCAGCCACTCACATTTTCCCCAATTTATCCTATGTCCTGATAGTGGTCTGCAGTGCTCAAAGAGGGCAGTCAAGGCCCCCAAGAGCTATATCTGGTTACTCTAGAAACAGTAAAACATTGTCAGCAAAGAGAAAGAAGACATGCTTTGTGTCTCTTTTCCTGAATCCCTGAGTATCTGGATGGGCTCTGACAGCAGCAGCCAAGGCCTCGATAGTCAGGATGTATAATAAAGGAGAGAGGGGGCATCCCTGCCTGGTATCCCTCGTGAGGTGTAAAGGTGGTGATTTGGTGTCATTGGTCATGACCTGCACCTGGGGGGAGTGATATAGACTATGTATCCAGGATCTAAGACGAGGCCCAAATTTGTACTTATCCAGTACTGCAAACATAAAGGGCCATTCTATACAGTCAAAAGCTTTTTCCACATTGAGTGGGAGGAGACCTTGACTGCCACTTCCCACTCCCCGGCCCCATAAATGCATAATATTCAATGTGCACTGAATGTTATGTTTCACCTGAATGCCGGGCACAACCCCCCCTCCCTGGTCAGGATGCACTAAGGCTGGGAGGATTTCTTGAATCCTTCGGACAATAATTTTAGTCAGGATTTTATAGTCTGTATTGAGCACAGAGATGGGTCTGTGTGAGTCACACCTCTTAGGGTCCTTTCCCAGCTTGGGTAGTACTGTTATGGTGTCCATAAGCTGTGATCGAAGCAGCTCACCAGATTCTAAGGTTTCTTGAATCATTTGCAACATGTGGTCCCCAAGGACGGCCAAAATAGACAGGTGTACCAGTCTAATCTTTTGATTTACGTTACAGAGGTTGGTATATTTGCAGATTCCTGTGTAGCTAGACCTCACCTTTCAGAATTTGCTTGTTGCCCACCTGAAAATTGGTGAATGGCCCCTCAGGGGACCAATTTCTGATTTTGGATGTTGTGGGCTGGGCCCCATAGCTCGGCCTAGAAATGCCCAATTTACAATTCCAAGTTGTTATTTTCACATTTTTTGCCATGCCAAGTTGGATGGAACAACTTATAAAATCCAAAATGGCCACCAAAATCAATATAGCCACCATATCGCTAGTAAATACTCGATTAGCTAATAATTTCTCAATCCCTAGCTTCCAAGATACTGATTGCCAATGATTCATGAACATCTATATATTGAACATTTATTCATGAACATTTATGACACCTATATATTGCTTTAAGGCTCCCTGTTAGACACAGGACCAAATGCACACATTAATACTACTTAAAACAATTGAATTCATGAGGCAATTTACTGATAAAATAGTTTGAAGTACGTACAGTAATGCTTAAAATCTAAATGTTGTATGTGCTGATTTGTTGCTTAGAATTAAGTCATTTTATCAATTATTTGACCCAACACTATGAATATTATGGGTCAACAGTACACCTTGGTTGTAATGTCCAGTTTTGAAGTCATTATATTGGAGTCCACTCAGGATCTGAATGGTCACATTCACTCCCGAAGGTTGAAGATTCATCCACAGAAGTTTGTTCATTGGCTGCCAATGTGTCATTTCCAGTGTGATCATCTGGTGTACAATCAGTCATTGGCGCTGTGGTCGAAGGTTATTGTTTGGTCTTCTATGTCTGTTTTTGAGGTTTTGACTTGCCTTCGCCATCTGTATCATCTCCGTCAGCTGCATATCGTCGGCCGGCTAACCTTCCAACCATTTTTCTATATTGTAGGATGTCAGGTAACTGAAACCCAGTGAACCACACAGGTTTCAGTGTTTCATCCTCTTGTTTCCATCTTAACAAACAAGGGTCAACTTTCGGGGTTTCCGGCTCTGTGCAGTGGCGCCAATAATAGCCTACGAGATTTGCTCTCTTTATGTGCTGACATAGGCTCGCTGGGTCTGGTAGAATCGTTTGCGTAGTCTTCACTTTCAGGTTATTGTATTGCCTTACTTGTGTGTCTACCAGATCCTCTACTCCTGTAACATTGTACAGGCAGTGTTGAATGAAGGTCTTGAAGTTTTGTTCAGTGTCTTGTAAAGCATATGTGCTTCCCCAAGCCATGAAAGATGATTTATTCTTCTTCGACCCTGTGCAAACATTGAAAGACTAATTTCTTTGATACTTTGTAGAAGTAACTCACTGCATCACATCCAGAGATAGCGTGGTATGCTGGCAAATTTAGACTTGTAGTATGTCCAATGTGATTGTATATCAATCCTATGTTTACAAATACATCAGGGTTGATTTGGAGCATCCACAGTGAATCTGGAAGGGTCTTTGCAAAAATGTAAACCATCAGGATGAGGATGTCTGTATCTTTGGCTTGGACAACAACAGGGCCTTTCACAAGAGCACAGTGCAGCACTAGCCTTGTATCTGCCTCCTCATGATTGCAGGAAAATAGGAATTCTTCTGAATCTGGGTATATAGTATACGTGCTTCTGCCATTGTTGATTGTAAGCAGGTATCATAAGTTTCTTATGACATCGTCTTGTCTAACATACTCATTGAAGCGCTGTATGAGAGCTGTTTTGTTGTCATTGTTGTGAAGGTACTGCTGATACACTTTTCCCTGCAGCATCTCTTGCGAATCTGATCCCATGTGAAGTCAAATTCCTCCTGTTCCTACCGCTCGCTCAGCTCGTTCTTGCTGTTTCACCGAGATCTCCTGATCATCCTTATAATTAGCAAAATGATGATGACTTCCACTGGGTTTGCTGTAGATGGAGGTGTGAATGCAACAAGAAGTGCTTTCTAAAGGCTGTCCCATGTACGCTGTGCAGGAACTGTTCTGACCATCGCCATGGCATCATATATGCACACTGAGTGTAACGAAGGAGGGGAAGAACTTCAAGCTTCTGCTTCATTGATGAGATAATTTCTTAAGACATGTTTGGTACTAGATTTGTAGAGGTGTCCATCTGGAGTTGCTATTGCAAGAGGATATGTTGTGAGCAGATGGGAAAACGCATCTTTCTTGTCAGGGCACTTTGCAACAATGATACCGAGAGCCTGACGGTCTTCTTTCAAGACTGACTGTGCTTTGGGATTCTTTTTATTCTTGTCCATTCCCATGAAAATTTGGCTGCATTTAATGGGCTCAAAGAAACCAACTTTCCTTGATAGGAGGTGGTCATTTATAAATGCACTCAACGTAATTTCCCCTGTAGCTCTTGCCTTCAAAAGGCCCTCTTCTATGGTCTGCGGTATTTCAATGCCCATTGCGATGTGTCATGCTACACCCTGACATGGATCTGAATATACGTGAAGTTTCTTCACTAGCTCTTTCACTTGACCATCATGTTTCTACATGGCACCATATGTCAACTCATTGTGTGTGGCCGATGTTTTCAGAAGCATCTTCTCCTTCAGTGACAAACAAGTTTTAGCGAGCTTGTCAGAATTCAAATGAAGTCACCAGTAGCTTCCTCAGACATACTGTAACTGCCTCTCATGGATCCACCCCTCACCTTGACCTCTCTGTTGATTAAGACCTCAGTCACTTGGTCACAAGGTATCATGGCGAACGCCTCACAGGACAGACTAGCCCTAATGCTATATTCCTGCAGTTCATTGTATGCATTCTCATTGATAGTTTTCAGATTGATGAGGTCTACATGATGCCATGTCAAATACCAAGAGTAGTTTTGATGGTTGAACGCAAACAGTAAAGGTAGAATATCTCGTTGAGCCTGCAGATGCAAGTTCAGATTCTTGTCTCTGTATGTGGCGATCTGGGCAAGAAGACAGCTGGTGTCACCAATGTAGCCTGTCACCCACTGTCCCATGGTGCCAGAGGTTTCCAGCAATCATGACTGCACTTCAGGGAAAGATTCGTCCAAGAGGACAAGATTCAGGGATTCTGTGAATACAGATCTTCTCATGTTGATGAGCTTTTCTCGTGGTCCGTTGGTTAGTGAGCTGTGAATCTTGAATCCCATGAATCATAGGAGAGCCTCAATGAACTGTTTATGTAACCTTATCGATCTAGAATAGTGGTGTCTTTCCAAGGCCTGGTCAACAGATCCATCCGCTATTATCCCTACCAGAACCCACCAGTCATGAAGCCCCATAGCACCGTATTGCTTGTAGAGGATCTTCTGCCTCACCATCAGTTCATGGAATCCTTCCATCAAATTAACCATTTTTGTATATTTTTCTTCTTCTCACATTACTTGCGCAATCTTGTAGAAAACTACATGATCGGTATGGCTGAAGATGTGGTCAATTTGTAGGTCATCCATTAGATCCATGAGAAAGTCAAGATAATAATTGCAAACTGCATAATCTGGTTCACGTGGTATAATGGACAGGAAATCAGATTTGGATTTGAAGGTAGTGGTCGATGTTGCTTTTTTATTGAAAGCTGTCCATGATCCTAGGACTGGAAGAGATTCATCTTCTCTGGAAGATTCTATGCTTGCTGCCAGAGCCCAAATGCAATCTTTGCTCAAACAAAGATCAAGATTGGTTCTTCTTTCATCCTCATCGTAGGATGGGACAATCGGTTGGGGTTTTCTCTTACCTATTTTATAATCCCCATAGTTAATGGGTTCTGAGCTCTCAAAGGTTTCCTGGACTTCTCTTGCTGAGCTGCTTGGAATGTTCTGTTCTTGTACTGGCAAATCGCAGATGACAGCAGGATGCAAAATTTGGGGTATGTAAATCATTGAGCTAGTGTCATGTGTTGTTGAGACTCCTGTTAATGTTTGTTGCTTACTATCTGAGTTATCAATTGTGACATGAGTTGGCTGTCCAGGCGGAATCGTGAGCGGTGCTTTTTTTTTTCTCAGATTTATTATCATTGGACAATTTCTTGTTTTGTCTTCTGACATCTGTGTAAGAAATACCAGCCCCTGAATGATATAGAAGGTTGACTGCTTCTTTACTTCCAGTGAGATGATGGATGACCATGGATAGAACTATCAACTTTGGAGAATGTTCTCTGGTAATGAGGCATTGCCAGTCACTAGCAATGGACCATATCTTGGTAGCTTGAATTTCTGTTGGGATGGTCGCATAATCTAGAGCACTAATCTTCTTAGAAGGGCTTATAGAGAGAGCTATCACATTGAAGATTTCCAGAATGGGTTCATAATTATCAGGCTCAGAAAGTAGGTCTTTGCATGCCATAGGAAACTGCAGTGGCTCAATTTGTCTATCTTTTAATTTCCAATTGATCATCTTTGCAAATGCCTTGGTGATGTCACTCTCTCTGAGCCCAGCTCCTCTCAAGGTTGCCAAATAATAATCAAGTGGGTTTACTTTTGTCAAGTGAAGAATGAGAGGATTCCCATGTATCCCCTTTCCCGCAGTAAAACCTATCTCATCTCCAAATTCATTGCTGATAAGATTCTTCAGCTGAAATGTGTGATTTATTCCAGCATCTTGTTTACATCCATGAAACTCGTAGAGGTTATGGAGATCCTCCAGTAACTCTGGGAGTAAATAGCAACATTTCTGCTCAACAATCTTTCTTCTCATGATTTGAAGAAACTCTGTTTCAGCACTCTTTGTGTGAATGCTTTCCAATGTGCCTGGTGTTTGTCTCTCTCATTTGCCGACATAGATGAAAGTGTTGTAACAACTTTTATGGTATTTGATGTCCGCAGCAAAGATGTCAACATTGGTGGTAGTGACCTTCAAACATTTGACTGCACCAGACAAAAGAGCATCATCAGAATTTTCATTGTGCAACATGCTTTCATGCAATGTAATCTTTCCACCTTCAAGTTCAACTCTTTGGAGTTTTTCTTCCATATTTCCTCTCTTTTTTCTTTTCTTATCACAGATGAAGCAGGTCTCATCCTTCTTAAATTCCACCGATTTCCTTTTACATTGAGTTACATGGACCGCTTCACTGCTACTGGACATTTGTTGGTCAGGTATGCCAGAGAATTCAGCTTCAGAAGATTGATCCGAAGAAAGTTGTTTCATTGAGTTAGTGTTTAATTTCCTTTCACTGGTGAAATTTTGGTGACATCTTGTATGAACAGGTAGGCCTGTTTCTCCAGGGCTGGGGGGAAGCTGGTCATGGATTTTATTCCATATGAGGTTGAAGTTTCTGGCATACTCGGAAGTTGGTTTTGTGACTGACCATTTCTCTGCAAAAGCCTTGATGGTATTCAGCCCTTTCTCTCCTTATATTTGTTGCAGTTCCGTATCTCTAATTTGGTTCTCACAAAGAACACAGGTAGGAAAATTGGATGGATTGACAAATCCAACAGGTACAGTTAGAGGGCTATCCATGTTTCTGAAACAGAAACAGAAACTAAAATTAAAAACTAGAGACTAGAAATACAAACTAAACAGGCAAACAATGTACATGAACACGCCACGCAATCCTGTGAACAAAGTGGCAAATTGTCACAGAGTGGACGCAATTTGGGGTCAAAGGCACAAACAAGCAGATTGATGCGTTATGCATCATTTATTTATATTTATGTTCTGCTGTATTAATTTAATATGTGTTTATATTAAACATAATAATAAAAATAAACTCCCCATTCATGAATCATTGATAATCAGTATCTTGGAAGCTAGGGATTTGGAAATTATTAGTGAATCAAGCATTTACTAGTGACATGGTGGCCATATTGGATTTTGGTGGCCATTTTGGATTTTATAAGTTGTTCCATCCAACTTGGCATGGTAATAAATGTAGAAAATGACACCTTGGAATTGTAAATCAGGCATTCCTAGGTCGAGCTATGGGGCCTGCAGGGCCCACAACATCCAAAATCTGAAATAGGCCACCTATGGGGCCATCCACCAATTTTCTCAGGGGTAGCAAGCAAATTCTGAAAGATGAGGTCTCTCTACACAGGAATCTGCAGAGATACCAACCTCTGCATTGTAAATTGAAAGATTAGGCCAGTACACCTGTCTAAAAGGTTTTATAAAATGCAGTTAGTAGACAGTCAGGACCCAAGGCTTTATTCAATCT
Organism: Neoceratodus forsteri; assembly: GCA_016271365.2. Lineage (NCBI taxonomy): Eukaryota > Metazoa > Chordata > Ceratodontiformes > Ceratodontidae > Neoceratodus > Neoceratodus forsteri. Next base: position 1,405,379,851 of record CM028130.1, on the reverse strand, counting down.
GGAAGACCAAATGGCTCTCCTCACCTCACCCCTTGTACTTGGTTGGTCCAAGGCTGACTGATTCTCATCACTCAAGGATGGAAGTGACACTGTCCCTAGAAATGAGTCAGGGTCACTGTGATGCAGGACTTGGGAGGTATATAATTCCTGGTAAAATTGTCTAAATGTGTCATTGATTACCTTAGGGTCTGATGACGTGTTCCCCCTCCCCCATTGTTTCTATCTCTGATATCTTTCTATCTGACCTTTGTTTTTTAACTTGCCATGTGAATCATTTACCAGACTTATCCCCTTCGAAGTAATTCCATGACTGAGTAAATAGTAGGGCCCTCCCTATTCTCCTGGAGACTTTTTGATTTAACTCTCCCTTAATTTGTACCAGTGTGGTTCTGTCCACCGCTTGATCACCTATCATCATCTTTCTCTCTAGCTGCAGTATCTCACACTCCAGTCTCTTCTCCTCCTCCCTTTCCTGTTTCACCTGATTTTTCCCCAGACATATGCTTTCATTGCATTCCAAACAATGATGGTGGGGGTGCCCATCCCCATATTGATGGTAAAATATTCTTTAAGACAGTTTGAGATGAGTGTCATGAAAGCAGGGTCACTTAGCAAAGTAGAATCTAGTCTCCACTGTCTGGGTTCTGGTGAGTCCCCACCGAATATCAGAGCAATTTTCAGTGGGGCATGGTCTGATACCATGATTGGTCCACAGGAGGTGCTCAACCCCCATCAAACCAAATTAGGGGATAACAAAAGGTATTCTCGTGTATACATGGTGCACATGTGAATGGAAAGCATATTCTTTTTTATTGGGGTTGCAGTACCTCCAAACCTCCACAAGGGCTCTCTCGGATGCCATATTTTGAAGGGCTAAAACACTCTAAGGTGTGGGCTTTACCTTAGTACCAGAGTAAGCTAGTGAGACTGCCCAATAGGTATTAAAATCACCTCCCATAACAATGCTATCTCTATATGGAGTCAACATCACCCCCATGTGGTGGAAGAAGTCTGGGGCATCATAGCTTGAGCCATATAGAGATACAAATGTATATCTTGTTTCTTCTACTATTGCACCAACTATGAGATACCTCTCCAAAGGGTCTGTCACTGAAGAGTGGATCTTAATGCGTAGCCCAGGTTTAAACCAAATCACCCCCCCTGAGCTTTTGAAGTGAATGGGGCTGTCAATAGTGTCCCCCCCATGAGGTGGACAGTCTGTCCACCTCCTGCCACATCATGTGGACTTCTTGGAGAAGTGCTACAGCTCCCCATTCCTTTTTTATACATGACCAAACCTTCTTCCCCTTCACTACTGTCTTAAGACCTTTGGCGTTCCAGGATAAGACATTCAAGGTACCCATGGCAGGAAAATAAACCAATACAACTTTCTGAAATCTGGCATGGATTCTAGAGGCTGTTGAGGGAGAATACAATAACCAAAAGCTGACTTTTTGAATTTTAACTTTTTTTGAAATGAACCCCAGGCTTCTTTCAAATGAACCTCACAAAATCCCCTTTCCCAACCCCTCCTCCTCACACTAAAACCACTCTTCCTCTTACCCTACAAAGAAAGCAACATTACAAAAGCACAACAGGTGCTAACAAACTCCCTCTCCCCCAAGGGCCTCCCATTTTGTAAAGTCCTTCATATTCACCACTTCTCATGGATCTTGATGGCCGTCAATCTCTTAAAACCATATACTACTGAACTTAGTATACACTTTAAAGTGGGTGCAGCTAGCTACTGCATATACTGTTTCCCACTGACATAACCTGGGGGGGCAGAATGCTAGGGGACCTCCTGCCCCATTGATATATATGGCTACATCCAACAGAATGAAAAGTGCACAGCTGTACATCCTAGACCCACTGCAACCAGGTGGGGAAAACCAAGGGTGGTACCATCAAGGGACAAGGCTACTGCCTTTGAATGAGACACGCTAGAAAGAGCATCAAAGGATATGGGGGTGATCTGAAACTGCCTCCATTCTCCAATACCCTTCCCTTATTAATGTGTATCGCAGATTACCTATGAGTGCTTAACCATCCTGTAAACCTATTGTCATGACTAAGGCACAGGCTGGCCTTTCTCTGGTTGTAACACTTCCATGGAAGCACCATGAGTGCATTTCCCCACAGGGTCTACTCCCCCACTGAGTTGCCCAGGATCCTAAATCAAGGAAGGCATAAACTCCCAGCTGCCCTTTCCTCAAAGTCTCCATGTTCCCCTTCCCCTTCCCCATAGCTCATTTTTACCACATGCATCCATCTACTCCATCAACTCATTGTATGATTATGAATATTAAACCAAATTTGTGATTCAGAATAACAATATGAAAACAGTTCAACCATCTTATTAGCATTGCATATTGCTGATTTATATCTACAAAATCCTCAGGAATGTTTGTGGCTTGCCTGTAAAAAAAAAAAGGGTTAAAGTGGTTTCTTCACCAGCTTAAAGAAAGCCTTACTTGTTCTGACCTATTATTTAAGAAAATAATACAAAAGAAATATGCATATTCAGGCCACAGCAAGTCCAATGCAACAGTCCCTTATAAGTCCCAAACAAACTTCCCAAGGGTTGGAATACCTCTGAGATACATCACGGACTGGATTATCTGTCATCTCATACCCCAACCAGAGAAGAAGGGTGGGTAGAATGATTGTCTTCGGCTTATAAAAGTAAAAGTTCCCCAGGTAGAACACTCGGCCCAGCTAGAAGAACTCGGGTGAGATGCAGGGTTTGAGGTGCAAGGGGAGTAATCTGCGGCCTAGCCTGATAGACCCCGATGGAGTTACAGGCCGCAGAGGTGCACAGACCTCTCTCCCTACCACCCCAATACCCCTACACCCAGCCAGGCCCAAAAGTGATTATAGTGCCTTTAATATGAGAGTTCAAGTGTCCATATTCTCCTCATGGGGATTAGATGGTTTCTGGACCTGCCCTTTTTTCCGATTGATGAAGTCCATCACAGCATCTGGGATTGTGAAGGCTTTTGCTGGTTTACCCTGTCACCAGATGATCAGTCTGGCTGGGTGGATTAGAGCAAAGGGTCACTGCAGAGTGTGCAATCACTTCTTGACCTCCTAAAATGCTTGCCTCTCACTTTGCAGCTGTCAGAAGTAGTCTGGGAATATGCTGATGTGGCTCCTCTGTACAGTAATAGGCCATTGATGCCAAGCATCCTCCAGGACCATTTGGCAGTCTTGATAACAGAGGAATTTGGTGATGATATGCCTAGGGCGCTCTTCCGGACCTGGTTTCCTGCCCAGCAACCTATGTGCTCTTTGGATCTCAAGTGAGATCAATTTAGGGATTTGCCGGTGTTGTCTGCACCAGGACTGAAGGAAGGTTGCACAATTATTGCCTTCCGAGCCCTCCGGCATGCTGAAAATGCGAATATTGCACCAGCACTCCTGGTTCTCATGGTCATCCATGGTAGCTCTTAGTTTATCAATTTCTCAGAGGGCTTGCTGCAAGGATGTTTCTAGCTGACATACTGTGTCCTCCTGAGTCCCCACTTGCTCCTCCAGTTTGTCAATTTGGGTAGTGTGCTGCTCGACCATCTCACCCAGGGTGTTGAAAGATTGCTGCAGGTGAGAGAGCTGTGCTGTGATATTTTCAAAGCCAGAGTTCATCCAAATGGTCAGGTCATATTTTAAGTCTGTAATAAGTTTTTCGAGCGATTGTGTTGGAGCAGCAGCAGCAGGCGAGGTTGAAGATCGCAGGCCTCGATGATCTTCTGCTCCTGTTTTAGAAGCTGCTCGCGTGGTAGGCGGATCCTGGCCTTGCTGCCTTACTATTTCCATTGCTGCTTTGAAGTTAAGGTGCCATTGTTTTTTTCACCATAGTGGTACAGAATTATTAGAGCTGCTATTATTTTGTGGAATCGCCATCAAAATGTAGGAAAAGGAGTAAGATGGCATAAAAATAGACTAGATTGCATGGAGCTTCTCAATTTTCTCAGTTAAGCTGCCATCCTGGATCCCAGTTTGGCCACGCCCCACATGCCACTATTATAAGTATGAAAAATAGGTTTGAATATTTTTATTATTTTTCATACTTCATTTCTTTAAACTTGTATTATCATGTATATGGCTGAAAAATTAAATAAAAAGAATGGTAAAAAGGGCAAATTCTAACAAGTCTTTTATTTATTATAAATATAATAAGTACTGTAATTAGTAACTACAGTTTATTTTTAATAACTTTGCTTTGACATAATGATATTACATATATACATGTACACATATATATATATATATATATATATATATATACAGTTTATATTATATATGTGTGTATATATATATATATATATATATATATATATATATATATATAGCAAATTTACCCATCAAGGGAAAAGGTATACAGAAAAATAAGTGCTAACTACTTTACTGTAGACAAAGCCCCATCCACATTATATATATCTATATATAGATATATATATTGCAAAAACTGCATTAATGCATCAGTTAGGGTTGATATCAAACCAGTAAAAGGAGGGAAATGTGACGTTAGGGTTTCCAACCCTAACACCCCCCCACCCTGCACATACCAACGAGCATTGGGGGGTGCCTTGGGGTCGTCAGCCCTAACACTCACCCCATTCCACAACTAAATAACAATCAATTCTTTATTTCATCAACAATGGTAGAAATATACCAGAGTTATTACAAAAGGTAAAATATTTTCCATGAATAAAAATAGTTTAAAAAGTCGACATACAGTAACAAAGCATATTTTAGACATTTCAAATGCAGAAATAAAAAGATAAGGAGTATCAACATCCAAAGTGATAGCCAACAATTCCTTTGTGCATGGTTAATATTGGATGGTAGAGCATACCCAGACAGGATGATATTAAGAGAAAGTGTAATTTTGTTTGATCCTGAGTTTTAGGTTTAGTGTTAGACCTTTTAGCATAAAACTTTTTTCGTTGGACTACAGAAGAGAAGAAAGTGGCTATCTGTTCTGCATCTTTGTAAGTGAAAGGATATAATATTATAAATATAACACTGTAATTGGTACTATTGTAACTTTTTAGGAAATCACTCAGATATTTGAATCGGAGGTCAGCATATTTTGTGCAATACTTTATCATGATGGCGTCCCTGTGTGGGTGGTTGACCCTTTCAAGTACTTGGGGGTAACCCTTGACCCTCAGCTGGACCTCTCCCTGCACATACGTAACTCCTGCAAGGCCACTAACTGTAAACTGGGTCTGGCGTTCAGAGCAAAAAGCTGCCTCATCCCAGCTGCCCAACTTGCCCTCGCAAAAGGGGTCTTTCTCCCCATGCTTTGCTATGGGCTCGCCTCCTTCGTGAATGCCCCAGAATCCTGGCTCATGAAATGGGACACTGCATTCAACATGTGTGTCACTTCGCTCTATCAGCCCCCGGTCTCACCCATCACTGCCAGGTCTACTCCAGGCTGTGGTGGCTCTTCCCTAGTAATCATCGATCCTTTGTCATGGGCAACTTTACAGACAACATCATCCAATCGTCCACTCTTCTGGCACTTGCCAATCTACTCCAGCCTGCCCCTCTGGCTATCAGCTAGATCCAGTGACTCCCAGGCTGTCATGGTCCTCAAAACTCACTCCCTTGCAGGGGATCGTGCCTCCACACTTGCCCCAAGAACCTGGAACCTCCTCCCTGCTGATGTAAGAACTGACCCTTCCCGCAGCTGCTTCAGGTCCTCCCTCTGGGGCCACTTAAAACAAGCTTCTGCTTGTCTTTGCTCTTAGCTGTCCTACCCTTCACAGTGGGCCTGTGCCCACTCCTGATGGTGTGTGTGCATATGTCTCTAGTGTATGCTTCAAAAATGTACTGCTGATATTTGCATTGCTTCCTCGACAGCCTTCTATGATTTCCATGTCTCAACACTGTAATTGCATTGTATTTTGTTCTCTGCCTGTACCTGCCTGTAGCTCTCTGCCAATACCTGTCTGTACCTTGTTGATAGTTGCTACCTGGACACTGTACTTGATTACTGTCTGACTTCTGTTCGTCTGACTGTTTTTGGGGTTGACTTGTCTTAGTTTTAACTTTAATTTGCCAGGGATGAACTGTAGCTGGGAGATATTTGCAGTCATTTGTGACTAGACCTGTTACTTAACCTCTGTGAAATAGGTGTCTGAAAGGAAGGAAGGCATCTCCTGGAGTGGAAGATCAGAGTTGTAGTTGATTGTTTCTGGATGGCATAGGTTTACTCCTCCCACCCTTCCCTCACCCCACCCGCCCAAGTGCATAACTTCCTTTATAGCAGGGGTTCTGACATCACTTCCTCAAAACTGCTAATAACATACACCTGTTCATATCCTTAAAGGCACTGCACACTGAGTAGGGGGTAGAGACACACACAAGCTTGCGCACACTAAAACAAGAACAAAAAAACAACAAAAGAAAAGCATCTGTAACAGGAAGGGACACAAACATGTGGGGAGTGGTGCAATGCACTGACTGTGGAGCAGCAATCTTCCGGGAGACATTCTGGAAGCTGCATTGCTGCCCTATTTGCAGGCACCTCTCTGGTCTGAGGGTTGCTCATCTCCATGCTGACCTGGCAATGATTCGGGAAACCTGCACCCCCACCCAGGGACCACCCAGGGACCACCCAGGCCACTGCCACTACCTCAGAGGTTGCCAAGGAAGAGGAGTGGTTGGACCATGGTGGGCTCAGGGAGGGTGAGGGTGGTGGAACAGAGGTGCATCCCTCCAGTTGTGCCTCTCCACAATTCATTCACCATGCTGGTGGAGCATGGTTCCTCTATGGAGGCACCCACAGTGGAGACCAAGGAGGATGCTGGGAACCTCCATAATGGAGACCCACAGGAGGGTGGCAGAGGACCCCACAGGGGAAGGAAACAGTTCCTGGTGGGGGACTCAATTGTCAGGGGGTAGAACTGGGAAGGGAGGGGAAAGGGAGGTAAGGTGCCTGCCTGGTGCCATGGCTTAGAGGGACAGAAAATGAATCCTCAGGATCGTGGAAGCAGCTGCAAGGTGGAGTGAGCTGGATGTCATTATCCACCTAGGGATGAATGACCTGGCTGAGAATGGGATCAGAGCAGTGCAACAGGAGTTTGAGGAGTTGGGGAGGGGCCTTAGACAAGTAGCACACATGGTACTTTTCTCGAAAGTGCTACCTGTCTATGGCATGGATGAGGCTAGGGTACTCCGCACCATGGGATTCAATGACTGGTTGAAAAACTGGTGCAGAGCTCAAGGATTTGGCTTCACTGGAGACTGCGGCTCCACCTGGAGGCATGCAGGTCTATACAGGTGTGATGGTCTGCATCTATCTGGGAGGGGAACCAGAATCCTAGGTGATAAGTTTAAATGCTTCATTGGCAAGCATTTAAACTAGCCAAGGGGGAAGGAACTGAAAAGGAGAAGGAAAATCCTAGCCTCCCAAATAAATCAGGGTAGCCAGTGAGGTAAACACCAAGATAGAGCAGTCAATAGGGATAAGGGCAGGGGTAAATGGAGAAAAAGACAAAGGCAGTAAGGACAGGGATGGGGCAAACAGGAATAAAGCCATACAAAAATGGAGAGTAATGAGTACCAATGCCCGTAGTCTAGGTAAAAACCTCCCCAAAATGGTGGCCTTGATGTAAGAGGGATGTCTGGATATCATGACAGTCACAGAAACATGGTACATGGAGAACCATGACTGGGATGTCAACATACCAGGGTACACAATCTACAGGAGTGACAGAGAGGGAAGAAGAGGAAGAATAGTATCTCCCTATGTAAGGGAAGGGATCAAAGCAACAGAACTAAAGGGTAAACAGGGAGGAGAGGAGAAACTATGGGTCATCCTGGAGACTGGAAATGACTCCTCAATCTGCACAGGGGTTGTATACAGACCCCCATCTCAGGAGGAGGAAATGGACAAGGAAATGATAGGTGGCATCCTTGGGATGGCAGAGAAAGGGGAGATATTGCTGTTGGGGGTCCTGAATATGCCAGATGTTAACTGGAGCACCTTTGCTGCAGCCACATCCAAGAGCAGGGCCATTCTTGATGTCCTACAGGGGGGCATGCCTCAGACAGCTAGTTTTGGAACCCACTCAGAAGGGAGCAATCTTAGACCTGGTACTTTCAAATGGGGATGGAGAGAGGATCTCTGATCTTGAAGAGGTTAGCCATCTGGGAACAAGCAACCACCAAACTGTGTGGTTCGCAATAAACTTAGCTGTAGAGTCAAGCCACGCAAAAGTGAAGGTACTGGACTTCAGGAGGGCTGATCTTGTCAAAATGGGAGAGTGCCTCAGAAAACTAGCAAACAGGCAAGAAGGTGGGGTGGAGCAACAATGGGAAAACATCAAAAACTGCCATCACAGAGGCAACAAGCCTTTGTGTGAAGCAAATAAACAAATCAAAATGAAAGAAAAAAACACTATAGTTCTCAAAAGAAGTGGCGGAGAAGGTTAGGGAGAAAAAGATAGCATTCAGGAAGTATAAGGAAACACAAAAGGAGCAAGACAGAGAACTGTACCAGTTAAAGCAGAAGGAAGGGGAAGGCAGTCAGAATAACAAAGGCTCAAACTGAGGAAAAGATAGCCAACTCAGTTAAGAAGGGGGATAAAACCTTTTATAGGTACATTAGGGTGCAAAGAAAGATGAAAGCAGGGATGCTGAGGCTGAATAGAGAGGAAGGCTGTTGGGCAGAGAGCGACAGTGAAAAAGCAGGGGTACTGAATGAATATTTCTGCTCAGTATTCACAATGGAAAAGCAGGAGGAGATACCTAATCCAGTCAATAGAAGCACTCTGGATAGGGGGGTTGATATTAGTCCTTTCGCAGAAGAAAGAGTTCTGAAAGAACTCTTAAAATTGAAGGTGGATAAAGCAATGTGACCTGATGGGATTCACCCCAGAATTCTAAAAGAACTAAGGGAAAAACTAGTAACACCACTGACTACCCTTTTTAATAAATCATGGGAGGATGGTGTAGTACCTGATGACTGGAGAAGGGCGGAGGTGATTCCCCTTCACAAAAGTGGGAGCAAGACAGAGAAAGGAAACTATAGACCTATCAGTTTGACCTCAGTGGTAGGGAAAGTGATGGAATCACTTCTGAAGGAAAGAATTGTTGAGTACCTAGAGGCTAGTGGGGCACAGGACCCAAGGCAGCATGGATTCACAGTAGGAAGGTCATGTCAAACAAATCTAATTGATTTCTTTGACTGGGTGACCAAAGTAGTAGACCAGGGAGGGGCTGTGGACGTGACCTACCTAGACTTTAGCAAGGCATTTGACACAGCCCCACACAAAAGATTAATAAACAAATTAGCCAGCCTGGGAGTGGATCCCAGGGTGATAGCCTGGGTAAAACACTGGCTGGACAACAGGACACAGCGGGTAGTAGTAAATGGAGTCCACAGTGAAGAAAGGAGGGTTACTAGTGGGTACCGCAGGGTTCAGTACTGGGGCCGGTCCTTTTTAATGTCATTATAAGTGACATTGAAGAGGGACTGGAAGGGAAAGTATGTCTCTTTGCAGATGACACAAAGATCTGCAACAGGGTTGATATGCAAGTTGGGGTGGAAAGGATGAGAAGGGACTTGGCAAGGTTGGAGGAATGGTCAGATGTATGGCAGCTTAGATTCAATGCAAAGAAGTGCAAAGTAATGCACCTGGGAAACAAAAACACAGGGCAAGAGTACCCAATGGGGGATGAGATACTGACAAAAACAAAAATGGAAAGGGACCTGGGGGTAGTCATTTTAGATGACCTAAAGGTGGGCCAGCAATGTGAGAAGGCCATAAGGAGGGCTGAGGGGATACTGGGATGCATAGGGAGAGGCATCACCAGTATAAAACAGGAAGTTGTTGGCCCTCTGTACAGACAGTTGGTAAGATTGCATCTGGAGTACTGTGTACAGTTCTGGAGACCCCATTTCCGCAAAGACATAGACAGGGTGGAGGCTGTCCAGAGGAGGGCAACCAAAATGGTGCAGAGTCTACACCAGAAGCCGTATGAAGAAAGACTAAAGGAGCTTAAGATGTATAGCCTTGAGGAAAGGAGGGAGAAGGGGGACATGATAGAAACTTTCAAATACCTCAAGGGAATCAATAAAGTCCAAGAGGGTAGCATCTTTCAGAAAAAGAGATGTGTAAGAACAAGATGGCACAATTTGAAGATAGAGGTGGGACGGCTCAGAGGTAATGTGAGGAAGTATTTCTTTACAGAGAAGGTTTTAGATACATGGAACAGCCTTCCTGAGGAGGTCATAGAGTCAAAAACATTGGGGGAATTCAAGAATGCATAGGACAGGCATAAGGCAATTCTAGTGTGGGGTAGGAGGAAGTAGGCTGTTGGTTAAACTAAGATATGCAGCTTATCCGTTAGGTAGGAAAATGGGCAGGCTAGTTGGGCCAATCAGTCCTTATCTGCCATCAGATTCTATGTTTCTATGTTTCTCTGTCTGTACCTGACTGTACCTTGTTGATTGCTGTTATCCTGTCTCTAAATTGTTATTGCCTGTACCTTTGTAATTCTCCTGGGTCGCACCTGAAAATAGGCACTTGACTGTCTAGTGTGCTTACCTGGTAAACAAAAGCTAAATAAATAAATGAGTTAAGGTTTCTGGAGTGTCCAGACTGCATATGCATTTCAATTCCTTAGACACCCCAGGTGTTACCTTCCTCTTATTGAAATAGGAATATTTGGAATTATTTAAGACAAACCTTGCCCATGTGAGAAATTTTCTAGAATTTGGGGTAAGAGGCAAGAAGAAGTTTTTTTCCATATTGTGGTCTGTTTCGTTAGTTCTAAACCAAGGGGCATATTTCTGCCCTCTTATTGTCTCCATATACCTAATTTGTGAAAGATTATACAGTCTCTTTCTTATAAAAGGTTTGTACTGAGTTGAAATAGATATGTTCCTTTGAACATCATGCCCTAAATGGTTTAGTTTGATTTTAAGTGTTAACAAAAGTGGAAAGGGAATAGATTTTAAGCCCATTCAAAGCCATTTCATCTTCTCCTGGAGGCAAGCATGTGGAAGGGAATTATGTTTATTATTAATTATTTTTAACTAATATGAGATGTGTCTATATTTCATAATTATATTAATGGAAATTGTCCCTATTTCCACCCTAGTCATTGCTGAAGAAGTTGATAGAGGGACCATCAAAAGTGTTTTATAGAAATATAGCAGAGGCATCTCCAAGGAAGAGAATTATTCAGTGCCCCAAACTTTGGCACTGTATAACAGAACAGGATTGATTTTCATTTCTGCAGCTTGCAGAGCTGCTTTTATGGAAAATCCTCCAAATTTATAGTGGAATCTTAACAGCGCCTTTACAATTTGTTTAGCTTTTGTGACTTGGCTTGCATGATGCTGGTTCCATTTTGGATTTGCAGTTATTTTCCACCCCAAATACAGTAAGAGTATTCTTTTACTTTTCCCATTGTCTATTTTCTGCATGTCTAAGTAAAAAGGAAAATTGTTTCGGGTATTGGTACCAAATATTAATATTTTAGTTTTATTAAGGTTTGTTTTTAGTTCCAGCGTTTTGCGGTTTTCGTTAAAAGTGTTGATTTTCTTTTTAAGCCCATTTTTGTTAGAGAAAATAAGACAATATCATTTGCAATGCTAATGCATGACAGGGTGTCCCATTGATTTTAGGAGGGTCATATATATTATTATTGTTAAAATCTAGTAAATCACTAATATAAAGGTTAAAGAGGGTAGGAGCTAATAAACGTCCTTGTTTTACTCCTCTGGATGAGATGAATGGATCAGTTGTGTTACCTTCTATGTCGAAGCTTACTTTTGTATCCGTATTTGAGTAAAGTGATTTGATTGGGTTTAGAAGGGAACAATCTATGCCCTTACTCCTTAAAAATTGTCCCATAATATATTGCAATTTATTGAGTCAAAGGTAGAGGTGAAGTCTATAAAAAGAGCAAAAAGTTTCATGCTTTTAATTCGGATGTATTTTTTGAACATGTGTGCAAGACAAAAGATGTTATCAATCATAGAAAACTGATATCTAAAACCTGCCTGAAATGGGGAACTTAAGTTCTTATTATTGACCCATGATGTTAGTTTTTTAAGTAATATCTTTGAAAATATTTTGGAAGCAATATCTAGAAGGCTGATGACATGATAGTTTGTGGTATCTAGTGGAGAACCTTGTTTATGAAGCGGAATAATTATGTTGACTTTCCATGAGGCAGGAGTATTGTTTTTTTGAAGACATATATTAAAATACCTGGTAAGGAGAGGGGTCCAAAATTCCATATTAAACTTATATACTTCAGCCAGAATACAATCAGTCCTAGGAGCCTTATTGTTTGCAAGACTGAAAATGGTTCCTGTTACTTCAGTTTACTGTACTTCTACGGAAATTCATATGTCAACTGATGTAAATTCATACTGTAGTCTAAATGAATGTTATTTGCTAACCAATAAGTTATCTTATCTGCTCTATACTGTACTACATGCTGTATGTTTTTCAATATATTACATAGAAACATAGAAACATAGACGTTAACGGCAGATAAGGACCGCAAGGCCCATCCAGTCTGCCCATTTCTTTTTCTACCTTATGAATGTGCCATAGGCCTTTGCTCTGTCAATGGCCTATCTATTCATACTCATCTGTATTGCTCCTTTATGCCTATCCCATGCCTGTTTGAAGCCCTGCACTGTATTCATATCCACCACTTCCTGAGGTAGGCCGTTCCATGCATCCACCACCCTTTCTGTGAAAAAGAACTTTCTCACATTACCCCTTAATCAGCCTCCCTCTAATCTCATGCTGTGTCCTCTTGTCCTGCTATTTTTCTTATATTGAAACATGTTAGACTCTTTCACCTTGTTAATGCCCTTAAGGTGTTTGAATGTTTCAATCATATCACCTCTCTCCCTCCTTTGCTCTAGGGTATACATATTGAGTTCAGTTAATCTGTCCTCATATGTTTTCTGATGCAGTCCCTGCTCCATTTTGGTTGCCCTTCTCTGGACTGCCTCAATTTGGTTAATGTCCTTGTGAAGGTGTGGCCTCCAGCACTGCATGCAGTACTCCAGATGGGGCCTAACCAGTGTCTTGTAAAGAGGGATTATTACCTCCCTCTTCTGACTTGTGATACCCCTACTAATACACCCCAACATCCCTCTAGCCTTACCTACTGCTTTAGAGGTCTGCTTGGATGATTTCAGGTCATTGGTGATGATGACACCCAAGTCTCTTTCTTCCCTTGTGACTGCCAGCAACTCCCTCCCAGCCTATAGGTGACTTCAGGGTTTCTTTTCCCCATGTGCATGATCTGCACTTCTTTGCGTTAAACCCCAGTTGCTACTCTTCTGACCATTTTGCTAGTTTATCCAGATCGCTTTTCATTCTGCCCACACCATCTGGATCATCTACTCTGTTGCAGATCTTGGTGTCATCTGCAAACAGACAAACCTTACCCTCCAGTCCATCTGCAATATCACTGATGAAGATTTTGAAGAGGACTGGCCCCAGGACTGATTCCTGAGGTACCCCACTTGTGACTTGCATCTCTTCTGACTGTATACCATTTACCACCACTCTCTGTTTTCTACCTGTCAACCAGTTTGCCACCCAGTTGACCAATGTCTGACCCACCCCAAGCCTACCCAGCTTATTAATCAATCTTCTATGTGAAACAGTATTGAAAACTTTGCTGAAGTCAAGGTAGGCAACATCAACTGCTCCCCCTTGGTCCACCACTCTAGTTACCCAGTCAAAGAAATCTATGAGATTAGTTTGACAGGACCTTCCTTTTGTAAACCCATGCTGTCTTGGATCCCGTGCTCCTGTGGATTCCAGGTGTTGCACTATCCTTTCCTTAAGGAGTGTCTCCATAATTGTTCCCACTACTGAGGTAAGACTGACTGGTCTGTAGTTCCTGCCTCCTCCCTGCTACCACTCTTATGGAGTTGGATCACATGAGCCCTTCTCCAGTCTTCTGAGACCTCTCCTGTGCTCAGAGACTCACTAAACAGTTCTGATAATGGCTCTGCTAGTTCCGCCCTTAGCTCCTTTGTTACCCTGGGATGTATGCCAACAGGTCCCATTGCCTTGTCCACTCTGAGCTCATCGAGCTCTTGTAGAATCCTTTCTTTTGTGATTCCTGTTTAATAATTCATGTAATTAATCCCGGGTCACCCCTGGAAAAGGGACTCTGTGAGACCCAGTGGGTTTACCTGGTCAACAAAATTCAATAAATAAATAAGGGAGGCTATTCCCTAGGAAAGAGGAGAAAGGAGTTATAGTTCTAATAAACAATAGATTGGTGATTAAATAATTTTTGGTAATCTGTAATCCATGCTTTCTTCAAAATAAGAGTTAATAGAGCCAATTGGGTAGGCTCTGAACCTTTAGAAACCACATGCCAGAATGGGTTCATTTTTTAAGGGTGATCAAAAAATAACGATCGCCGTTAGGGCAAGTGTACATCGCCAAAAATGAATTTCGGTGATGCACACTTATGACAAGGACAAAAAGGCCACCCAAGACCTATGGGTTTAGTTTGTCATGTGGGAGGCTCTGCCCCCCCCCCACACTTATGGATTCTCAGCTCCAGAGGGGTGCATGTCAGGGGTGAAAAACTTAAAAATGTGTAAAGCCGCCTGTGGGGAAAAAAAGCCAAACCACCCCAGACCCGAAACCTGCACCTTGCACCTCCCAGCCAACCACCCTCCCCACCACGCTAGTGGATCAGCTCCGCAGTTGCCCACCACACCCCTCCCACATGCCATCACTCCCTGCCTGCCCCCATGTGTGTTCACGCTGTGTATATGCGAGTACTATGTCGCTCTATTCACCCACAACAGTATCCGCCCCCCTGCTAGGTAGCCATGAACACAGGCACCGTAATTGAGTCACTGTTTTTGCAGGCACCCAATTTCAGTCACCTTGCTCATGTGATACCACCAGAATGCTTTCTGATCCTTACTTCCTTTAATCTGTAACTTCTTTATCCATTGATTGTCCCTGAATTCAAATTTTTTTTTTTTAGTCTTTGGTAACCGGGTAAGGCCCACTAGGCACACATGCCTGTTTTCAGGGGCAACCTGGGAGCACTGGGTGGTTAAGTGACTTGCTTAGAGTCACACAGTATGCAAGTGGAGGTTGTGAGCATCAAACTCAGGTCTGGTCTGCTGGATGTATCAAGCTCATTCACACCTCATTCCTCTAACCTCTAGACTATACTGCCAGCCCAATTTTTATGAATTTCTTATAGATTTTCCTAGATTGGGATAGCATGTTAAAATTAGATCTGTTGGGATGGTGTATTACCAAATTCACTATACTTTTTAGATTCCTTTTTTCTTGCACACATGTTGCATCAAACCAATTCCCCCCTCATGTTAAGGTTCTTAGTATTGGAATTATAGGTGAGAGTTGATGTTTAGATATTAGTTCTTATTAATGTAAAGATTGGGTAAACTCCTTGCTCTATTTCTAGGGGTAGGGAGGACTGATAAATATTGTTAAGAGTATTGATTCCACAAGAATTAAGGAGATCATAATTTTTTTCTAGATGTGATGTAGAAATTCTCAATTTTTGATTTCCCTGTCTATGAGGGGATTTTAAGGGATCAATTGTTGGATTATTTGAAGAGTCTGATGTTATGACATCTATCTTAAGTGCCAAAGGAGCATGATTACTTTCTGTCTGCATGTCAATAAGTAGATGACTTAAAATGTGGTAAGATTCTAAACTACATAAAATATAGTCAATTAATCTTTGACCTTTTGGGTCATAGAAGAAGAGGGAATAACCTACCAAATCCCCCTTAACTCTACCATTCAGAATAACCAAGGAGCTGTCCTTCACAAAACTTGTGAATCTTTTCCCATTCTCATTAATTACCTTGTCTTTTGATACTCTAGGTAACAGATCCCCAGTGTCCATAAAAGATCCTAGTGTAGAATAATTGTCATAGTTAGCTATTCATGCATTGAAATATCCAGAAATTGAAAGATAGGCAGTTGGAAAGGCAAATGTAACTGCACCTAGATCAGCCAATAATTAATCTAGTAAGGGGTTTGGATTCGTGGATTTGGGGGGGGAATATATACATTTACTATAATGAATTGCATTTTATTCCAGTCCAGTACCATAATTACTATGTATAATTCGGGGTGATTCTATGAGTTTGTTTAATTCTCAAATGTTTGGAGATTTTAGCATAAATAACCAACCAGCCCATAGATCTTCCAAAATGATTTCTTTTTTTAGCTGGTGAACAAAAATTGATTCATGTCCATTTATAATAACAGATTCTTGAACCCATGTTTCCTGGAATACAGCTATTGTAAAAGATGTTACAAATTCTATCCAATCCCCATCTCAAAATTTATTTAGTAAACCAGACATGTTCCACGATAAAATAACTTGTGGTCAACCTCATTAATACCATGATCAGGCAGGGATATATCCTTAATGGGTTTGTTTAGTCAATTTTTTGGTGCAAGGGTTTGTCTGCCCTCCAGACCTATAAGGTCTACTATTAGAATATTACTTTGTTTCAAACTGATGGCTTTATACTGAATTAAATTAAACTAAATAAGCTGAGATGGGTACAGTATAGGAAAATGGGTTGAGCATTAGGGCTGATGACCCCAAGATACAACCCCAAAGCCTGTTGGTGTGTGCAGGGTGGGGGTGGGTTGTTAGGATTGGAAACCCTAATGTCATATTTCCCTCCTTTTTACAGTTTCATTTCAACCCCAAATGATGCATTAACATATTTTTTTGCAAAGAATTTCCTTACTTTTTGAGATAGTCTAATTGCATCCATGCATAATTTTTTTAGCTAGATAATCATATCCTTATTTGCCTGTGGGAGCAGTGTCCTTTGGGCCCTGCACTCTCATCCCTCCATAGATGCATATATGTAGGTTGCTGTTGAAGGGCCCTGCGCTTCCATTTATAGGACAACAGTGACCAAATTGCCAGCATAGCCATCTTATTACCCCACCTTATGTACCTGGTACATAGAGCACTTGCAGCCAGCAACACAGGCTGCTCTCCCCACTTCAATCCTCCCATTCCCATGCAGCTCACTGGAGAGCTCTTGCAGCCAGCAACACAGACTGCTCTCCCCACTTCGACCCTCCCGTTCACACAGAGCTCACTGGAGAGCTCTTGCAGCCAGAAACACAGACTGCTCTCCCCACTTTGACCCTTCCATTCTCGTCGAGCTCACTGGAGAGTTCTTGCAGCCAGCAACACAGGTACACTCACTGGACTGTAAAAGACTGTCTCCTGGATATTTTCCATTGGCACAACAGTTTTGATTGTTTTTCTCCAACTGCTGCACCACTGTTGGCACCTCTGTACAGAGTGCTTTATGAGTTAGCTTTAAGGAGTTCTGTACCTGTAGTTTTGGCTTTTTAGCAGCCTAGCAGCCTCCAGCATGTTTATTTACTGCTGAGCACACCCTAGATTGATAGGACTGCCTCACCGTTTGTCGTTGCTTTACATTTCTACCTGTGGTGTCTTAGAGCTATTGTTTAGTATTGTTCTGCCATTAATTTGTGCTGTTTTGCCTACCTGCTAATCTTCTCTGGCCTCCCCTGCTGCTCCTCAGTTTGCTTCACTGTGTATGCACAGTCTGTACTGGTCAGCAGCAGGCCCCCCCATTCCCACCTTGATCCTTTCCCCTTTGTTGCCTGATCTCTTAATACTTCTTTTGTTATAATCTGTGCTTTGTCTCCCTTCCTCAGGCTGCTCTCCCTACTTTGACCCTCCCATTCCTGTGGAGCTCACTAGAGAGCTCTTGCAGCCAGCAGCACAGGTACACTCCACTGGACCATGTTAACCCATCACCGCTAATGCGTGACTGCCCCACCCACCCCCACCCTGGTGGGCCGTACATTTATTGGTGAGGTAGGTCACTTGATTAGTCATGTGCTGCTTCTGCCCTAGAACTATCTCCCAATTTCCCTACTGCATTTTCTACTTCTCAGCCACTAGGTGTCACTGCCCCCCATACCTCTCACTTTATCTGCTCCCCAAGTTCCCTATTACATATTATACTCTTCAGCTACTAGGAGTCACTGTTTCCACTATCTCTCACTTCTTTTTCCTCTAATATAAAGTACCTTCACATTGTCATTTGTTACTCTTATCTGGCTCATCCCTGCCTAATTTGTCTCATGTCTAGCCACTCTGCACCCCGGGATTCAAACCCCTGACTCTCTGAACCGAAGTCCATGTCCTTAACCACTAGGCTGCCACAGCAGGAGAATTAGGTATTGGACTTTTAATTCCCTTAAGCTTTCCTGGGATACACCCCGTCACTCATTGCCCTCTGCTCCCTCTTGCAACCACTCATACTCTCTATTCCTGTCATTTGGTAAGGCCTTACACTGTGTCTTCACTCTGGTCTCTCACCCCTCTCACCTCTCCCCCAAGCCTCTCTTATCATGGCTGCCAACTGCATCTTGTTTTCCCTCACCATCCTTCTGCTCTTTTCATGCAATCTCTCCCACTCCAGGGTTCTTGCCTCCCTCCTCTACATCTGGTCTCTGCCTGCCTTCCTCCCCACACCCTTTCCAGCCCTCCTCCTCCATACATTGCTCCCCTCCTCTCTTATCCTCCTCCTCTTCCTCCTCTCCCCCACCTCCACTGTCACTTCTTCTTCAATACACCATCACTGCTCCCCCTCCCCTATTTCTTGCATCTGACCCCTTCCTATTCCATCCTTCACCTTCCCTTCAGTTTCCCACTGAACTTGAGTAATCTCAATATCTGCATTATCAAACTCCTCCACCTCCACAAGAAAAAATCCTGTTTCCTTAACACCAGATGCACCAGAACCATCCTTCTCCTCCTACTCCTCTTGGGGACGGTACATCCAAACCCAGACCTGGCCAACTTATCTCCCCTCACCGGCCTCAACTGCATGAGTAACCATTGCATGAGCAACCTTGTTAAAGGTAATAAATTCATTAACATCATTCACCTCAATATGTAAAGCCTCCTCACCAAGAAGGATGCCTTCCAGGCCTGGGTTAAAGTTAATAAATTTGACATTATTGCACTCTCTCAGACCTGGATCTCAGATAAAATTTCCTGTGGAGAAATAAAGCTTGATAGATTCATTTCTCTCAGGAAAGACAGGGCTGGAAGGAAGGGAGCTGCATGTTCTGTGTGGCAAAAAAGTTTTCTTTCACTGAATTCAGTCCTGACATACGCTCTGCTAAGCTCGAGTCCCTTTCCATCCACCTTCTTTTAGGTGATAACAAAACTTTCACTATCACCACCGCTTATCTCCCACCCGTATACTCCCCCCACTGTTGATTCCCAGCTTGGTATCAAAAATACCTCACCCTTAACAGGAGTGGATTCTATCCGGGGACTTCAACATAAACTGGATCTCCTGTCACTCTGATCATGCCAACTCTGTCATCTCAGACCTTGGGTTGTACCAAATTATCTCCTCCCCTACTAGGACTACCTACAAACTGTCTCCCAGTCAGTCATAGACTGGATCATTGTCTCCAACCCTTTCCAGAATCCTCAATTCTGGGACACTTCCTGACTGCCTAAGTGACCACTGTGCCATCTATTGTCACTGGTCCATGCATTCCCCAAACCCCTCCCAATTTCATCTACTCAAGATACTTAAATGACAATGTCCTCGTTGACATTACTAAGGCCTTTACCAGGTTGACTGGACTTTCACTTCAACCATGGACAATATTGACGCTGTTATTGACCGGTTCTCAGGTATCTTTACTGGGGTTTGCGATAGAATCGCTCCCCTTAAAAAAATCTGGGTCCACAGCTGAATCTGCGAATGGGTCACCCTTGATGTACTCAAACTGATGAGGAAGAGGGACAGGGCCTGGATCAAACACAGAAAGCATAGTGACCTAGCCCTACTCACTTTATATGAAACCCTCTGTAACAAATGCAAAGTGACTCTCAGGTCAGCTAAGGTTAATTTTCTCCATAGCCGACAGCTCGGGGCTAATGCCAATCCCAGGCAACTCTGGGGCACCCTGAACATCCTCCTTCATAGGGTCAGGAAAGCTAAACCCATCACCCTCAGCCATGACAATCAGCTTACTAGTAACCCTTCTGCTGTTGCCAACTTGTTAAAAAAAAATTATTTGAGGACTTGAGTAAATACAAACCTTCCAACCCCACTCCCCTCCAAGTTTCCACTGAATCACCCACCCCCCATCCCCCCACTACTCACCTTGGGGCCATACCAAATTTCTACTTTTAGGCTCTGACACCCATGGACACTATTAAGCTCATCTGCTCAAATAACCCCCCACCAGAAAAGGCAGACAGGATTGATTACAAAATCCTCAGACTCGCCATTGCCTCCCTTGCAGTTCAACTCATCAACATCCTAAACCTCTCCCTTTGCACTGGTTTCTTTCCCCAGATCTGGAAAATGGCCATTGTCAAATTTCTGTTCAAATCTGGCTCCAGGACCAAGGTTGGTAACTATAGGCCAATCTCTCTCTCCTTTGCCCATCTCTTCAAGATCCTGGAAAAGGTGGTCCACTCCCAAGTCACCACCTTTCTCAACAGCTACAACATTCTCACTGATGCCCAGCATGGCTTTAGAGCTGTCCACAGTATGGAGACCACCCTAGTCAAGTTCATTGGAAACATTTATGGAACCATTGACAATGGCCTGTACATGGGCTTGGTATTCGTGGACCTGACAAAGGCCTTCGACCTTGTCAACCATGAACTGCTCCTGATCACCCTTACTGACTTCCGCTTCTTATCCAACACTCTCAAATGGTTTGGGAACTATCTTATCTGTAGATCTCAGATACCCCATATAGACAGGCATGCCTCCTCAAAATGCCCAGTTAAATACGGTGTACTCCCAGGGCTCCATCTTGGGCCCACTCTTCTTCACACTCTTCATTAACAAACTCCCCAAAGTCTGTTCCAGCACCAAAATGGTTCTCTATGCAGATGATGCCGCACTTTACTACAGCAACAAAAACCCATAAGTTATGCTCTCATGCCTACAAGCAGACTTCCTGAACTTCACACCTGGTTCTCCAACAAAGGCATGGTCCTTAACTCAAAAAGACTAAATTCATGGGTTTCTCTGGCCCCAGGAAAACATACGACCCCCATCTGAACCTCTCAGACAACCTTGGGAACAGCATTGAACTGGTATCTGAATTTAAGTACCTGGGTATCCTTCTTAATCCCCACCTGTCCTTCAGTCTCCACATCTCTAATGTGATCAGCAAGATCCACATGAGGTTAGGGCTTCTCTACAGGATCCGTAAGTTCCTAATACCCTGCTTGAGACTCAGACTAGCTACCTCCCATCTCCTACCCCTATTGGCTTATGGATCCATCATTTGTGCCCCACCCATAAATTCTCATCTCTTTAGCAAACTAAGATCAAGTTACAATAATATAATTTGATTCATCACTGGTCTCCCTTGGAGGACACACCACTGCAATCTATACAAGGCATGTGACTGGCTCCCCCTTGAAGGGCTCTTCACCCAAAAAAGTTTGTCCTTCCTCAACAAAATCCATCTGGACAAACTCCCACCCAGTGTAACATCTCTGTTCCCCAAGTCTGCTACTACCCACCTGACCAGAAGATCCTCCAGCAACACATTCCACATCCATTTTTTTCCACACTTCTCTTGCTCAAAATTCCCTCACCTATAAGAGCACAAAGCTCTATAACCATCTCCTCCCCACACTACTTGCCTGCAACACTACACATGCCTTTCATAGATTCCTCAAGAGCCACCTTCTTACAAAGCTCTCTTGCACTTGTGCCACCACCCCCTGTGATACCTAACCTCTGATTTCCTCCCACACCTCCATTACTCTTCATCTCTCCCTCTCTGGCCCTCTGTCTTCCTCCCCATTCTCCCTTTTCTCCAAGCACTCTACACCTTGTCACATTTTGTCCTTTCTCTAATACTGTTCATGAATCCTGTTGGCTTATGTAGTTTCTGAACTGTTAATCATTGTTGTACCTTGCCCTTTTTTTCCTCAATGGCTACTTTGGAATTCCTTTACACCTGATACTACCAAGACTGCTTGTACTTATGTGTGTATTTATGTAATGTGTTTGTAAATTTACTCATGACTGGTTGTATATTCCATTGTATATTATGCTAACACTATTTGTATATACTTTGTATTATGTTCATTGTTTATCTTGTATCTTAGTAACCATTTGTAAAACTGGACATTTGTGAAAACAGGCATTTTTGCTCACATACCTTCCCAGTATAAAATACACTTGATTGATTGATACATAAAATTTTCAAATCCCCAACAAAACATAATTCCACGCAACTGCAACACCATTCCAGGTCACAGGTGTGAAAACACAT
Organism: Neoceratodus forsteri; assembly: GCA_016271365.2. Classification (NCBI taxonomy): domain Eukaryota; kingdom Metazoa; phylum Chordata; order Ceratodontiformes; family Ceratodontidae; genus Neoceratodus; species Neoceratodus forsteri. Next base: position 1,405,357,493 of record CM028130.1, on the reverse strand, counting down.
TTTGATTAGGATTTGAAAAATGACAGCTATGACACACATGAGGTGGTGTAATAAGAAGTCAATGTTGAAAATTTGGGGTCAAAGTCTTTTAAATTTTAAAGTTATGAGCATGTATAGTATTGGTAAATGAATGAAACATAAGTTGTTACACATTTTGACCCCAAATTTTCCACATAGCCTTCTTATGACCCCACCTTATGAACAATATGACTGTCATTACACAAATCTTGCCTGAAAGGTGGATTTGCCAAGTGACTGTGAAATCACCTTTCGGGTGGGAGTTGTGTAATGACACCCCCCATTGATCAAGAAGAGGGGATCAAAAAGGGTACGTTGAAAATTTGATGTCACAATATGTAACAATGGTAAACTTATGACCATTCATTGCAATTTCACTACGCGTGCTCGTAACTTTGGAGACATCATATAAAACAAGATCTTTTTTCGTATGACGCCAATATGAAAAAAGAATTTCAATGTTAAAAAAAACACATTTTGAGGGCATTTCTCGAGAAGTAAGGTGCAAAATGCAGCTAAGGGGGTCCCAGTATGCAAGCTACATGTGTTGGTTCCTCACCAGAATATTTATTTATTTATTTATTAATGGCATTGGAATTGCAAATCTTTGAGTCAGAGACTCATTTACAAAGGCTCCACATTGGAGTAAACATACAAATGTAAAATACAGCCAAACAGTACAAATATCATATACAGGGTGGTAGCTAAAGTAGGGGTGATAACTTACAACATTTGATCATAACATAGCAGAGATAAACAAATAATTCAGGCTCAGACAGGCCTAGTTGGAGATACTGCAGGTCTTGAGGGGGGCAAAACACAGGACATATGAGCAGAGTCAGTGGCCCCTTGTTGGGGGGGTTGAATGCCCCAGGAGAGGCAAAGGTCAGGGTAAGGGGGGTGCGACTGGGGCTTACAGGCATTTACAATTAGAGCTGGTGAACAAGTGGCTGCACAGCACCTTTTTAAAAGGACCTAGCCTATTTTCAGAGGAGATGGCTGTAGGGAGGGAGTTGAACCAGCCTGGAGTTCTGTAGAGGAAGGACCTCTGAGCCAGAGGTGTCCTGACTCTGGGTACATGGAGAGAGGATCTGGTGGAGCTGCAGATGGATAGAGATAAGTTGCTGGGGTGGATGAGGGTGGATAGTTCGGAAGGGGGACTAGACCAGCCATGATTTTCTTGGTAAAGAGGCAGGTCTGGTATTGAAACCTGTCCACAAAGTTGAGGATATTTGCTAGAGCGTAGAGCGAGCAGGTGTGGGTACGCCTATTGGCACCTGTGAGCAAGTGGCAGGCTTTGTTAAGGGAAATCCTGACATGGTTTAGGACAGTGTTGTCCATAACCCCATACATCAAGAGCCCATAATTGACCAGGGATAGGACAGAGGACGTAATGGCCATTTTCAGGGCTACGGGGAGGAGACAGTTCTTGTGGCAATAGGGGAGACCAATATGAGAGTTTACGGCTGAGCAGAGGGTGTGGATATGCCCACGGAACAAGAGGGCTGGGTCGAATATGAGGCCAATGTACTTGAAGATATCAACCTGTTTGAGGGGGTGGAGCTTAAATATCATTTTTTGGGGTTTTCCAAATTTGAATTTCTCAGGCAAAACTGAAAACAAGATGGTGGCTATATGAGAAAGGATTTTCCTCAAACAAAAAAGGATGACATTATACAAACAAATATTTTTTTGTTTCATACAGCTATCTTTTGGTGCTTACTGAGCATGCTTAGAAACAATTTTAAATTTTTTAAAAAAAATGCAATAACTTAAAATCGGCTTATTATTTTTTCACCAGACTAGCAAAAGGCACATCTGTGGACTAGTCTCTTTCTGCCCAGAACATTTTGGGCCGGATATTCAAACTGCGCCCAAAAAGTGCGCAACAGCAGGAGCAAGCGTAAGTCACTTGCACACAGGTGCAATCATCGCGATATCCAAACATGGAGCAAGGTCAATTGCGCAAGCAGCCAACGTCTGAATATCGCACAAACTGTGCCATAGCGCAACCAGGAAGGGGAAGCTGAGCAGAAATGATGCGCCATAGTGTAACAAGGCTAGCCCAGCTGAGCAGTCCAGAGGTGCCATAGTGCAAGCAGAGCCCCCCCCAGCAGAGCAATGGAACTGCACAACCAGGGAGGCAGGCTGGGGCCCACCACCAGCCATGCCACACATGGGCACAGGAACACACTGCAGAACTAACAATACACCCGCACACCCCAAGCACAGCATCACTGGGGAGGGATGGATGATCCACCGCCCATGGGAACAAGCCAACAAGCACAGCAGGGCCATGTCGCCTAGCACACCCACTGGCAGGCTGAGACTGCCACACACAGGGGGTCGACAACCACAGTGCACATCAGCCCCACCTTCTGTACAGCACACCCTGCACTGTGACCCCAAGACACCACCCATGTGCAGTGACTGGCACTGCAGTAAACACCATGCAACCCCGGCACACTGCAACCTCATGTAGCACAGAACCATGCAAGCCAGACCCACCCTGGGCACCCAGCAGTGGGTGGCAGCAGATGGCAAGACCGACTGAAAGGCACTCCCACACCGGAGACACCTTCCCATGCACATTCACACATACCCAGGACCTTACCACCCCAGATGCCATGCACACCACTGCAACTGAGCAACCATAGCCCGTTGCAAATCAGAGACCACCACAGAATTCATAACAAAATATATATATTCGAAAAGATATGTACAACACCAACAACATCTATATACATATGTACAAGATGGGGGGGTAGGGGTACAAGGTAAGGGTGGGTAAGGGGAGGGGTGAACAACTGGGAGAGGGAAGGCAGGGTGGGAGGGCTGGGTGAAGTGGAAGGAAGTGCAGTCAGCACCGAAGGCTGGTTCCCTGCTGCCTGTTGATCTTACGGTTCCTCGAGGCGTCGCCTGACCCCATGGCGCTGCATGTCTGTCAGGAGGTCAGTGTAGCAACTGACACCTGCGCAGCCGCTGGAGGGCACGGGTCCATCCACCGTAGGATGCTGAGACCTAGGAAAGGAACACAGTCAATGGCTGTGACTGTCCACAACCCTGAACACCACCATCCTGCAAGGCATATAGCCTAGTGCCCGCACCTGTGACGGATGCACCCACCCACAGTGACCATGCACATGACACTCCCAACCAGGCAGCACCAGCTATGTGCACCACTGCACACACACACTGCCCATGTCCATCACAGCACAAACAAGGCTGTCAAGTGACGTGGCAATGTGGTGGGATGCCAGTTCCACAGCCATGTGCCCAGTGCATGCATGGACAACCAGTGACGCACACACAGATGTGCAGTGACACTGGACAGTGATGACTGTCGCCTGTGTTGTGCATGGTTGTGTTGTCCATGGCTGGTGGTCATGCCCACCCCCTCCAGCATGCAATAGCATCCATGATGTAATGACACTCACACTCATCAAGCAGCTGTGGCTGCTGCTGCTGCCACTGTGGCCCACCCATTACGCCTCCTCCGGCTGCCACCTGGGCCCCCCGCCACACCTCCTCAGCCTGGGCCTGCATCCCTCTGCCAGGCCTGTGGGTGACAAATGTTGAGAAAACATCAGTGTGACCCCAAAGCAGACTGCCCCTGCCCCAGTGAGTGTGCCTGCCCACAGCCAGACCCATGCATCTCACACCTGCACACACTGACACAGCCAACCATGGCAGAGCCATCCCCATGCACCACCACCAAAACACAGTCACACCCCTACGGAGAATACAGGTGCATAGATGGTACACCCACCTGGCCTAGGCACAACGCCCTCCTGGCACGTGACCTGAGGCATTGCAGCATGTCTGGCTCCCTCCTGCGGAGGTCACTATACCTGTGCCTGCACTGTTTAGCAGACCGGCACCACCCTGTGACCCTCTCCAGTTCAGTGGCCACCTGCAACCACACATGGGTGTGGGCCATGGTGAGGGGCTGATCCCCAAACAGTGCCCCAAAGTGAGGCTCAACCACTGCCACCAGGTTGGCCACCTCCAACTGACTCCACTGGGGAGCTCTCCTGTGTGCCATTACTGTGGTAGTAGAGCAGGCAATATGGCACCCCGCAGTGCGGCAACCCCATGTGGAAATGTTGTGCAATAGACCACCATAGGTTCCAATCGAGGCTGTTCATATATAGACACAGTTCACATAGCGCTGTCACCAAACAGCGCAACAGAGCCGTACACATGGCAGCCGAACAGCGCCAGGGGGCAAAGGTTGACACCAGGTCAGGGGTCTGTGACGCAAGGCCACGCACAGCGCCATCTGACGTCTACGCATCCTGCACGAACGGTCACCTGCGTGCCAGTGCCACAGTGGACTATTGCGCAGTAGTGCCACAGCGCCATATGGTGCCCAGTGCTGTAGCGCCACTGGCACAATGGTGGCCATGGCCTGAATTGCCGATAGCTCACAGCACGTCATCAGCACGGCAGACGCCTGCGTAAGCTACCTGGGCATGCACAATGCAGTGTACCACACAGTCACAGATATGCGCCATTGGCTCAGCCGGCTCAACCGTATTGCGCAAAGCTCAACAGCGTGATATTCAGCTGACACATGCAAATCATCTGATCAGCCATTCAAAGGTGCAGTGGCATGATTTGCATCTCATTACAGTTGCTCCACTCCTAATTTGCATGCATTGCACTATAAATGTGCAACATTGGGCTGCGCTGGCCAGATTCAGTTACTGCAGGTGAGAGGTGGGTTGCATGCTGTGTGATGTTCTGGACAATGGTCATGGGATAACGCTGTAGACTGCACAGTGAAAGGTGTCCACTTCCACCCATACAGATCGACATGACCGAGCAGAGCCAAGGTGAGGGTGAGGATGGTGGGTGGAGAAGGAGGCCCAACTTCACCACGGCAGAGACAGAGGCCCTCTTCCAGGCCTACCTGGAGGAGGAGCCACTACTGAGTGGACGGCGGGGCACCCCTCAGGCCCGTGTGGCTGCATGGGACAGGGTAGCTCGGGCAGTGAACCTGCACGGAAGCCACCAGTGCTCCATGCAGGAATGCAAAAAGAAGATGGGGACAGACCACAGGAGGGTGAAGGAGAAGGTGGCAACCCTCAGGGCGGCACATGCTGGCACAGGTGGGGGCCAGCCAGCGGTGGTGGAGCCGACCCCGGCTGAGGACCGACTGGCTTCATCAATGCAGCGGAGTGCTATTGAGGGTGTACCAGGAGGTGGATTCCAGACAGGTGGAAGCCCATAACTGCACGGTATGACATGGTGGTGGTGTTGGGGGGGAGGGTTGTTCACATGCACTCACATGTCCTCTCTTTCTGTTACAGATCCTGTTCGTCTTCAGGGGATGGTGGTGGTGGGTCCAAGCAGTGAGGAAGACCTACTGGACATGGAGGAGGGTCCATCCACCTCTGTCACTAGCCAGCATGCACTGCACCAGCATGCACGCCGGGCTGCCAACTCTGGTGTCGGTGAGTCGGGTGTGGGGGGTGCACAGCCTGTGTCTCAGCAGACTGGAATGCAAGCATGCCAGCACGCTCTGACTGTGGCTGTAGCACGTAACTGCACCATTGATGATGCAAGGACTGCAATGGGCAGTGACATGTGTGTGTCCCATGATGAACACACAGCAGGCCAGCATGTGCCCCTGGGCCTAGTTGGTTCCAACGTGTGTGCCAGCATGTCGGCACAGTCCCAGGCTGTGCCTGTCAGCACCGGTTGGGCAGCACCGGTGGCTGTGCAGGTGTCTGGCACTGTTGCGGCCACAGCAGTGGAACGAGTGGTCCCTGGGGCACAGCGGTTGGAGGGGCAGCAGCAGCAGTCACCCACCAGGTCTGGGGGTACAGTGTCCAGCGGTGGCACATGCCCACCGCCCTTTGATATGCCCATTCCTGGTCCTGGTGAACAGCGCCCACCATCAAGGGGTGTTGAGCATCAGGATCTTCCATACCCTGGGGGACAGGATGCCATTGTGGCAGAGTACCCATTTGAAGAGCACATCCGCCTGCTGCGGGAATCAGTACAGCAGCAAAGGCAGGTTGCAACGTCCGTGGAGGCACTGTGCATGGCTGTGGAGTGGCACAGCAGGGACTGTGCTCTGAACCTTGCAGAGATGGTCCATATGCGGATGGATGTGACCGCCGCCATTGACAGGCAGACCCAGGCATTGGTCGCTGTCGTGGCTGCATTGGGCACACAAGCAGGTGCCCCTGTACCGCGCACCCCACACAGTACGCTCTCCACTCCCCATTCCCGGCGTCATGTGACACCAAGCCTGTCGATGCCGGGTTCTGCTGTGGGCATCCCGAGCACCCCTGGTGCAGGTATGTTTGGCATACTACAGACCCCAGTGCGGAAAAAGGTCGCAATTGTGCAGTGGGACCCCTGGTGGTCCATCAGTGCCACCCCATGTGGCCCCTGCTCAGCCTGCCAGTGCCATTGGGTCACGGCGGGGCTGCCCACGCAACCGCGGTGGCTGTGGAACAGTGCAACATGACTGACCTGTCTCCCAGTGCGGGCCCTGTCTGGTGCTGCCCTGTGTGCACTGTGCGTCATGGTGGGCAGTGCACTGGTGGGTGCCCTGCCCATCACGCCAACATACGGACCACCTGCACACCATCCCAACTGCTGTCCACAGGTGCTTGTGCATGATGATGCCTGCATTGTACTGTACACCAAGGTGCAAGAGTGCCCAGCTCTGACACATGTACTTGGACAGTACAGGTGGTGGGTGTGGTCTGTGGATCTGTGTGTTTGCCATGTCTGTTCCTGCTCTGCTGTGCACCTGCCCATGTACGCTTTGTGCCTGGTGTGTGTGTGTGTGTGTCCATATGACTGTTCGCCCCTCCCTGATGGTGTGTTTGTGTGCCTGGTCCCTTCCACTCCCCTTGCCATCATGCACCCCTGGTGTGTTACTCTGTGTGCCTGTGGGTTGCGCCAGGACAGTGTTGGTTGCACATGGCCCCTTGACTTACCTGTGCTGTGCATAATGCTCCTCCGTGATGGTGTCCCAGTGCAGCTGGGCCTGCCGGATCAGTCGGGGGTCCTGCCGTCCAAGGGGGGGCTGCTCATCACCATCATCACTGGCGCCACTGGTGTCCCCATCGCTGTCCCCCTCCTTGACCTGAATGGCTATCCCACAGTCTTTGGCCATGTTGTGCAGGATACAACAGGCCAGGAATATCCCACAGACCTTTGAGGGGCTGTACTATAGGGCACCGCCGGAGGTGTCTAGGCATCGGAAGCGTGCCTTAAGCATCCCAAACACCCACTCGATGATGTTGCGTGTGGCGGCATGTGCCTCGTTATAGCGTTGCTGCGATGGGGTCATGGGGCGCCGGTATGGTTTGAGCAGCCAGGGATGGAGTGGGTATCCGCTGTCATCTGTGTGGAGATGGTGGAGATGAGTATCATGTTCAGGTCCATATTGCCAATATCCCTGTGTGCCACTACCATAGCACCTGTGGCATTCCCACCCTTGACCCACGTTTGCAATTCCTACATGCGTACTCACCCACTAGATGGCCTGTGGGGATGTCCCCACTCTCGAATCGATGGCACAGTGCAGACTGATACCATATAAAGGCATCATGTGCTCCGCCAGGGTGTGTGGCACAGACATTGATTATGCACCCAGTGGCATCACACACCACCTGGCAGTTGACACTGGAATAGCCCTTCCTGTTCCTATATGCAGCCCCATCGGGGCCAGGTGGCATGCGTATGGCCACATGGGTGCAGTCTATGGCCCCTAGCACGCCAGGCATACGTGCTACCCTGTGGAACTCCTGCATGTTTGCTGTACGCTCTGCCATGGTGCTGGGGAACTGGATGTGCTCCGCAGCATGTGGCAGCAGTGTGCTGAGGAATTGGGTGAGGATGCGTGACGTGACCGACTGTGTGATGCCTGTGGTGTCACCTGTCAGCCTCTGGAAGGTGCCCGTGGTGAGCAGGCACATGCAGGCTGTCACCTTGGTCTCCACTGACAGAGCGTGACTCCGTTGTCAGGGTGCCTGCATCACATCACTGCACAGCTCACAGAGCCATTTCAGTATTGCCCTGTTCAGGCGGTACCGGCCCATGATCTCTACATCTGTGTACAGCTCAAAGCTGATGCGGGCACGGTACTGCCTGTTGGGGGCGTACCACCGACGGGCCCTTCCACGGCCACATCCCCCTGCAGCATGCATTCTCACCCCCCTCATTACAGCTTCCATGTGGAAGCTGGCATTGTCCATCTCCCTGGCTTGTGACCCCCCTGGCTGATGTTGCTCTGTTACCCCCCCTGCCCTGACTGCTACCTCCACTGCACCGGGTACCCACGTTGGCCTCTGCAGCCTATGGCACACACAACTTCCCTTGCCTGCCCTGTTCTGGACTATCACTATCTGTCTCTCTCTGTCTGTCTCACTTGGCATCTCTGTAGCGTTCTTGCGCCTCTTCCTTGAGCCTTTTTATTTTGGCTCATTTCTGCTGTGGCGCAACTTCCAGCTGTTCCACTGTTGCGCATTGTGCAACCCTTTGAATATCGCATTGCGCTCTTTATGCAGGGATCCACCCCCTTCGCCGGCGCATGCTGTCATTTGCATTGTGCTGTTGCTCAGCCTGTTTTCGTGGTGCAACTGCCTCCCTGCTGAATATCGCAGAATGGCGATTTTCGGACTTGGCGACAAGAACCCTATTGCGCATGGCGCAACCTTTGAATATCCGCCTTTAGATCAAGATCTAAACTGTCTGGGCTGTAGGCAAGTTGAAGGAAAAATTCCAGCAAAGTCAATGAGTGAAAACATGCTTTTTTCACCTCTCCGGAACTTGGAAACCACACACCTGACCAGAACGTAACTTGTCACATTCAGAGATCTACCCAGGGCAACAGAGTATGCGAATTTGCATGTAAATCCAGTAAACAGTTGCAAAGTTATTGAAGTGCAAAATTTTGAGTTTAACATTGAAGTGCCTACTCAACCCTAACTATAAGGGTGCGACTGCACCCCCATAATAAATATATATAGCTGTGTGGACAGTATTTGAGAGACAAAGTGTGACCTTCCTACACTCAAAAAAAGTTTTACAATTTGTCATGACTCAGCCTTAATTTTAATGTTTATATGTGGTAATTGCATAACACAAAATATAGAGATAGTTCTGTATTCCTAAGTTTGGAAAAATGGCACAGTTAGTTATGACATAGAAACTACTTTTGTGGGTAACTCGGTGTCCATTATGCATTATTTCCCATTTCTAATAATTAATTACATTTTCAAATGCAGTGTATCTGTCCTCTACTTAGGTATATTAGTTTACAACATTTAATGATTTGATGTACTTCCACACCTATAGTATGTGTTACTATATATCCTCCAACGTAGACAGCAATAACAATATAAAAAAGAGGTTACCAAAGTTTTGTTTCTTCATGCTTATACCATTTATGCCCAGTCTACATGCCTTTCACAGTTAAGCTGGACCTTAAGCAGAAAAATAAACATGAACAGATCATTTGTTTGCACTTGATTTATTATGTGACCATCTCTGTCGCATACTACTACTACTGTGGGTAATGCGGACACCGCAGCAGCAATGCAACATGCAAAATACAAGGTTCAAATTTTATCAGTGGCTTATTATTAACCAAACAACCCAAACACATTGATAAGTACCACGCCAGCAGTGAATACATTAGTTGTTATTTATTTTTGGATATTTACAGTGCATGCATTAGCAGTAGTAAAGTGGGAGTCAGTTCGACCCTCTGCTTCAAATGTTGGTGGTTAGACCCAAAAATCTTGGGTTCAGAAATTTCTGGATTGACTTTTGCACAACATTAATCAATTATTTTTCTGCCAGTGATAACTGTGAAAACCTTTCAATACAGAGTGTTACTGCTGAAGCACTGCTTTTATTTTTTGTTCTGCAAAAATCCACAAAGATTTCATTTGGGGACTTCAGAAGAGGAGGTTAATGCAAGCTTTGCATTTACTTTTACCAAGAACCACATTTATTTCTCGTAGGACACAGTTGAATTAAATTTGAGAAAACAGAATAGTGTGTGGAGGCCCATTCACACCCATGCTATTCTCATAGCAAGCAGTTTCATGACAAAAAGGACCTTGATAGTGAAACCACAAGGTTTGAGAATAATGTGGTTGTGTATTTGGGCTTGCATACACTTTCTATGTAGTGTATGGTGACAAAACACAGGGTTGCATACTTTGTTTTTCCTGCCGTAGTTTACCCCCAGGGACCAACATTGCATGATCATCCACCCAGCAGCCCACTTGCATACATGGTGTATTGACCGCTCTCTGAGATCAGAGCTGTTGTGTGTGGTTGCAATGTGTCGTAGCTACTTATGCAGACTGAAAAGTCATTCTGCATTAATAGAAACATCACTACTACAGAACAACATTTTGACTGTGTATGGATTTCCATGCACAACAACCTTTTGCCATACACTTTGTTAGTTATATTTGAATCTGGAAACAGAACACAAAGAACATTGGGCTAGATAGAGAAGTATCAATGTAAAGAAAGACAGTTCCAGGAGTCATACTCGAGAAATTATTCGAAATGGGTCATCCAAAGTGCAAAGGTGCATAAAACCATGGCACTATAGATTTCTCACCCGACTTCAACACCCTGAAACAATATCATGCCTAGCACATTAATACTTAACAGCACTTATAAAATGGGTACCGAAATCCTTCACTTTGATTGGTTATTACCTGTGCATCAAATGTGTTTGCTGCACAGGTACTAACACGTGCACAAAAGCAGAACCGGATTGCTCTAGAATCACTCTACCATTGGAACCTTCAAGGTTTTAATGTTTAAATTCCACCTTTTTATTTTAGTCCTCGTTAATGGGGTCTTCTGGTCAAACAGTGAGATTGGTGCAGCTCGTTGACATGTTTTCCCCCTTTGAGCAGAAAAATACAAGAGAAGCCAGCCCTGATCTAAAGTAATCAGTACTACAAAAATCTGAAGCATCTTCACTTACACTCTGTTCCAAGGAAGGAGAAAATTTGGCCTTCTCTATCTCTCTTTCTGTAATTTACGCCTTTCACATTTTTGAAATTTTAAATTAAATGTATGGTATTTCTTTAATTTGTGCCTGTCCTGCCTCCTGAGTTCAGGTCCACTGTGCACCTGATGGCACTGCTGCTCAACAGTAAGACTTACTTTTTTGAATTTACACTGAGCTCGCTAACACATTCAGTCTTCTCCCAATTCCATACCTCCTGCTCCAGTACCAAGGTTAAGTTGTACCTTGGGAGGGGAGGCCGAAGTGCAGGGGCTCACTTAGGAATAGCGACTTGTTTTGTAATGTAAGTCTCTCACATTTTTGAAATTTTAAATGAAATGTATGGTATTTTGCTACTTTGTGCCTGTCCTGCCTCCTGAGTTCAGGTCTGCTGTGCAGCCAATTGCACTGCTGCTCAACAGTAACACTTAGTTTTTTGAATTTACACTGAGCTCACCAGCATGTTCAGTCTTCTCCCGATTCCATACCTCCTGCTCTGGTACCAAGTTAAGTTTTACCTTGGGAGGGAAGGCTGAAGTGCAGGGGCTCACTCAGGTATGGTGGCTTGTTTTTCAATGTACGCCTTTCACATTTTTGAAATTTTAAATGAAATGTATGGTATTTCGTTATTTTGCACCTGTCCTGCCTCCTTTGTTCAGGTCTGCTGTTCAGCCAATTGCGCTGCTGCTCAACAGTAACACTTACTATTTTGAATTTACACTGAGCTCACCAGCACATTCAGTCTTCTCTCGATTCCATACCTCCTGCTCTGGTGCCGAGGTTAAGTTGTACCTTGGGAGGGGAGGCTGAAGTGCAGGGGCTCACTCAGGTATGGTGGCTTGTTTTGTAAATGTACGTCTCTCACATTTTTTAAAATTTGAACTGAAATGTATGCTATTTAATTACTTTGCGCCTGTACTTCCTCCTAAGTTCAGGTCTGCTGTGTAGCCAATTGCACTGCAGCTCAACAGCAACATACTTTTTTGAATTTACACTGACCTCACCAGCACATTCAGTCCTCTTCCAATTCCATATCTCCTGCTCTGGTACCAAGATTAAGTTGTACCTTGGGAGAGGAGGCTGAAGTGCAGGAACAGTGGCTCATTTTATTGGAGGGGGGCTGATGTACAGTAGCCCATTTTATAAGTGCAATAAGACACTCCGGGGGCATGCATTGAACCAATATGACTGCAATTCCTGGGGAGAAGGGCATTCGTGTCCCACTACGTCACTGGGCGTGTGGTAATATCTGCTCAATGCACACCCGCGGAGTGTCTTATTGCTTACCTAATAGACTTGAAAAAAACACAACTTTATAACATTCTGAAAATCGTATGTAGTATTACCAGCATTGTCCAGTACACATATTAAACCACAGTGACAGGTTAAATAGTTACTCATCATCTGAACAATACTCTATATTCCGACATTGTAGAAGTTAATTGCCTGAAGTCGTCATCAGAAAATGACAAGTTTTTAGAGTCTGATTTTATGGGATCACCGAATTTCCACACAATGTCATCCAATGATTGTGTTGAATACTCAACTATGTCTTCATTAGCATAAGTATATGTGTTGCTTCTGAGCCTCAACAGGTATTGTACTGTGACTTCTGCAGTGGTGAACATCACCTCACCGAGGTAAACTGCAATTACATTTTTCCCCGTTGTAAGCTTGACACCAACAAAGCTCCCAGCATTGAGGTCCCTGCAAAAAAATGATTGTACTGAGTAAATCTCATTCGAGCAAGACCCCTCCCCTTCTATCACCCAACCCTCCCCTCAATCACAAAAAAAAAAAAAATTATGATTAACACTTACCATTTTGGTGACTTGGACATGAGGGTTGCTTTTGGAGTTTTTTTGGCTCTACTTGACCTTGCACATGCCACTGGTGTGCCTTTGGTCTTCGTTATATTCTTCTTTGATGACTGTGTTAGTGTTTGTGACATTGGTACAGTCTCTGAACTTGAAAATGCTTCTGCTGGTGGAGGTGAGGGTGTTGGTGGTGTAGGTGATGGTGGTGAGGGCAGTGGTGGTGTTGGCAATGGTGGTGGCAGTGTTGGTGATGTTGGTGAGGGCAGTAGTGATGTTGGCGATCGTGGCGAGGGCAGTGGTGGTGCTGTTGGTCTCAGATCTGTTGCTGATTTAGCCATCTCTTTCCCAGATTTTAAACAATACATTTTCCAATCTCTATTTAATGTTGCATTTTCACATTGTCCTTCATTGAGTATGCAACTGGCACAGAAGCAGCTCTTTCCTTCACATAAATGACATGCAGCTCAATACCTCTGACACAGTGCATCATGCATGTGATAAGTAAACTTTTAACGTTGCTTCTTTGTGTATGTTTGTAATTGATTTTCCTTTCTTTAACAAAGAAGAATGTTCTCCGAGCATGCACATGTTCATCTTCCAACTTTGGACAAGTCAGATTTGATTTCCCGTACATAAATAAGTCATGTGCATTGCTAATCACAATGTGTCTTGCTGTTACAGCTGTGTTAGCACTCTTTTTGAGCAAGCCAACTTCGTCACATGGACCCTCTCCATGCCGACTTCCAAAGAAGTACTTCTCTAATTGAAATCCAAAGTCTGTCACTCCAAACGATGTGTCAGCGAAGTTCCCCTTACTTTTGCACTGCGTTGGGGCACCATCAGAAAAATGTATCACATTTGATATCTGTACTCCCTGATTTTCAGATATTCTGTTGCTAGATGTCAGAAGTGATGCACTGCATTAAAAAGTCATGCTTGTGGTCATCACTGATGAAGATCAGTGCATTATGGATTATTATCCCACAGTCTAGTTGTGGACACCTGTAGTAAGAAAAGACTGGATGAATTGTGGCTTGATTGCAAGCCCAGTGGGCACTCTGCACCTCATCTTGGAAATGGCAATTGTAGTTTTTACCAAAATCCAAGCAATATACAAGCCATCCATTGGGCACATTTCTTCTGATATAACCAAACTGCTTGGCTTGCCATTTGGAATTGAAAAGATGCTTTGCAAAGTTTTCCAATTCTTCTAGTTCTTTGACTAATTCGCAAATCATTCCAGTATGTTGTTTTAGACGCATCTGTTTACATTCTTTTACATTCCCCTCCTTTCTGTTTGTCACATCCTCCAACTGCCATTTTCTCCATGTCACTGTAGAATCCCTATGATCACTTAATAATGGCTACAGTTTTCTTCTAATGCCATTGACGCCACAATTTTTACAGTCTCTGTCTATGCACTTCAATTTGTAGAATTCTCCTTCCTTGGGACAAAGTGTAAGCGAAGATACCTCAAATTTGTTTATGATGGCCAACTCTGAAATTTTGAACTGAGTACATTTAGTGTCAATGCTTTTCAACTTCAGTTCAATATTGAGACAATATTCACACACACACTGAAGTAACTTATGTTTTGACACTGGGCTGATGTTCTTAGGATGCATTCTCACAATTTTGCTGTACCCAATTACCACCTCAGGATGTTCATGTCAATAAGTTATTGTTTGTCAATACGCTGTATTATTTGGATCCTCCTTATTGTATATATCCACCCTTAATTGTCTTGCACTTCTCTGACATGGAGCCTTTGTAAAGGAGTCTCTGACTCAAAGGTTTGTAATTCTGATACTTTCAATAAATAAAATAAATAAATAAAATGTTCATATGTTGTTTGTAATGATGATTCTAGAACCTTTTTTGGACGTATTCCTTCTTTACTAGAACATGTGGAATGTGGCAGTTCTCTTGCCACATCATCCCTTTGATAAAAATTGTTTACAGCTGCAATACTTGACAGTGTTAATGAATCACTTCTTTTCTGCCATTTCATTAAATAGTCTTCTTCAAAAATTGAGTTGTCACAGAGTAAGTCCCAGCTAAATCTGAACTCATGGTGCAGCTGTAATTTTTTAAACTTCTTTTTGATTTAGACGGATTTATGTAACAGTCTTTTCAGTTGTACATTGTCCTTCTTCTGTGACATCTTGATGGGTCTGAGTACTGACTTGACTGTTGTTTCTTCACAGAAATGTAAGCGTTTCTTTGTTGACATTGCAAGGATGCCTTTCTTCAACAATGCCTTCTGTCTTCGTGGAGTCGTGTTTGATATTATTGACGATACAACCTCTACAAACTTGCGTGGACTTCTGAGCATGGCTCTCAGTGATCCTGACACAGCTTTTCTCTTTGCAACCTTACTGCTATATGGCATTTGTGAGAGAATGGTGTCCTGCATAGTGTCATTTGGAGTTGTTGAGGTTGATGGCAAAGTAGATTCAGTGTCAGTGTTGGAGACGTCAATGCCTATTTGAGTACATTTATTCATTTCAGTGGTCCCCAATTTCTTCAAAGCATAATGTACTCGCTGTCCTTCATTTATTCTTCTTCTTTTCTGAATGGTTAATTTTTTTCCTCTGTTCTTTATTTTTTTGTTCTCTCCACTGTACCCTCAGGTTTTCAATGTCTGCTCTTGTCTGATTTCTACTGTCATTGCCTTCTTGGTTTGCTCTTTTCCTTGCACAGTAGTTTCACATTTGAATCTTTGCTTTTTCCTTGTACTGTAATTATGTTTCCTCAGACATTGACATCTTATGCTGTGTAATACCATCATTTTCAGCCTGGCAGAACTGTTTATATGTTTCAGGATTGACCTTTATCCATTCCCAGTACTGTCTCATGAATTCCTTATTAGATCATCTTTTTGAACTCTCACCATCAATAGAATTATTTGCTGATCAAACTGATGGATTTACTTCCAATCCAACACCGACACCATCACAATCTTCACTTGAAGAAGCCACACATTTGTCTTTTGATGGTCATTTCCTTAGGCTAATTCTTAGGAAATCCATCTATGATACAATGAAATCCATGCTGTTGATGTCAACAAGATGCCATCAGAAATACAGTATGTATTCTGAGACAGTCATGACTACAACACCATATAATCAAGATTTCATGAGAGCGGCCCTAGGAGGAGTCACAGGTAAGTCACAAGGGGGGGAGCTGTGGTAAACAATTAAGGCAGCCATACAGAATGCAACAAAACTCTCTGTCAAAAAGCTAACCAAAGGAAAGAGAAGAAGGGGATCACTTTGGTTTTCTGGGGAAGTGTCTAAAAATAGTTAGAGATAAGAGGGTGGCATTCAGGACTTACAAGCAGATTCAGGCAGTAGAAGACAGTGACAGTTACCAAATAAGGGAAGACAGGTTACAAACAGGGGGTGGAATCTAGGTGTTATCATCTCAGAAATCCTGAAGAAGGACCAACAATGCCACAAGGCAGTAGCTAGACCCAGCGGGATACTGGGTTAGATAGGTAGGGGTATAACCAGCCAAAGGATGGAGGTTATTCTCCCACTGTATTGATTATTGGTGAGGCCTCACCCCGAGTATTGCATCCAGTTCTAGAGAACCAATCTCCAGGGGCACATAAACAAAATGGAGGCTGCACAGGAGGGCAACCAAGATGTTGGGAGGCCTACACAATAAACACTATGGAGACAAGCTGAAGGAGCCGAACATGTACTCATTAGAGGAGGGAGGGCCATGATTGAAACATATAAATACATCATGAGAAGAAACACAGTGCAAATGTATGAACTTTTTGAAAGAAAAAATGCTCCAGAACAATAGACCACAACATGAAACTAGAGAAGGGAGGCTAACAGGAATTGTTAGGAAGTACTTTGACATGAAGAGGGTAGTGGATAGATGGCAACAGTCTGCCAGCTGAGGTAGTGGGGGCAGAAACTGTTACAGGCTTCTAGACTTTCTACCTTGCAACCATGGGCCACATCCTTTTGACATGGAGCCATACCGAGGCAAGACCAAGCCACTGAAAACACACAGTAGTAACACATGTATGACACCCCTTGGCAATCCCATGCCTGCTTTTTGGGGGAGAAATGATGCCAAAATTACACACAGACCCACTCCAGGCTCACCACCATGTGCATTACAGGGACGCCGCTGCTGCAGGGTTCTTGTACTGCATGTGGAATGCCACCTCCAAACTGCTATATGAGTCAAAACAATACACCAAAGTGCCCCAAAAACAACCAAAGGCATGGCCAGAAACAGCTGAATATAACACAGCAGGCCAGAGTCACATCAGGGGTCATTTTGACATCACTGTACCTCCGCAGAGCCAGATTGAGGGCAGACCCAACCACAGTTAACACCCAGGCAAACTGTTTGGAGCTGATAACTGTAAATACAATGACCACATTATGCCCCCTGGCAACCTCATGCTGGCTTTTGAGGGGGAAATGATGCAAACTTTGCACATGGACACACTTCAGGCTAACCATCACGTGCATTACAGGGACACTGCTGCTGCAGGGTTCTTGTACTGTATGTAGAATGCCACCTCCAAACTGCCATATGAGTCAAAACAATACACCAAAGTGACCCACGAACAAATGAAGGCATGGCCAGAGACAACTGGATGTAACACAGCAGGCCAGAGCCACATCAGGGGTCATTTTGACATCACTGTACCTCTGCAGAGCCAGAACAAGAGCAGGTACAACCACAGTTAACACCCAGAAAGCACCCAGGCAAGCAGTTTGGAGCTGATAACTGTAGATATGAGGACCACTTGACACCCCCTGGCATCCCTGTGCCAGCTTTTCAGAGGGGAAATTATGCCAAAATTACACACAAACCCACTCCAGGCTCACCACCACGTGCATTACAGGGACACCGCTGCTGCAGGGTTCTTGTACTGCATGTGGAATGCTACCTCCAAACTGCTATACTAGTCAAAAACAATATACCAAAGTGCCCCACGAACAACAAAAGGCAAGGCAGGAGATGGCTGGCTGGTACACTGCAGTGCTGAGCAACATATTTTGCTCTTTTGGCATCATTGTAATCCTATGGCACCCTTCCAAGACCAAGCTGAGCCACAGAAAACACCTGGAGTAATCCAGGCAAGCTGTTAAAAGTTTTTGCCAGATTACTACAACCTAATTTTCCTACTGACCATATTTCTACACACGGTATCCCCCCAAAATATACTGAACAATGACATGAGCAGCCAGGTGGGACAAATCAGGTAGCCAGGTGGCCAATGGATAGTTAGAAAACTGGTTTAGCTACCATATTTTGAAAGTTATTGGCCAACTTGGCTACCTGCCTACAAAGTGATTTTTGAGGCCTTGAAAGAGAAATGGAAAACCTACTGACTTTCACAACTGGTGCCAAAATTCCCGATTAGCACTTACAGACAGTGCAGCAATTTTTTATAGCACCTGTATATGTTTTTTTAATCGTTGAAACAGCAGCATATTTGCATAAAGTGAAGGGAAATGAGCTTGTGTTTATGAGATGGTGATTTCCAGCAATGGAAAGCAGAAGTTGTGGCACGCTGTTTCAAAGATTAAAAAAACATTTACAGGTACTATAAAAAATTGCTGTGCTGTCTATAAGTACCAATCGGCATTTTGGCACCAGCTGTGAAAGATGGTAGGTTTTCCAAGGTTTTCCTTTTAAAAGAATGGCCATTACAAATAATGGTTTGACTACCTTATTTTGAAAGCTAGTAGCCAAATTAACCACCAGCTCACAAAATGACTTGTCCCACTCTGTGAGCAGTCATTTCGAAGTAGGCCCAGGTGCTGTATTTTTTTCTTTTCAAACACAACCACCATCATTATGCCACCACTTAACATAACATTTATAAGCAATTTCATAATAAAGAAATAATAAAACTGTTTTTACCAGATTACTACAACCCCTGATGTACACCATGACCATATTTTCACACATGGTATCCCCTCCCCCAAATGTACAGAATAAGGCCACGAACAGCCATTTTGAGGTAGGCCTAGGTGCTGTATTTTTTCCTTTCAAGCAGTACCACCATCACTATGCCACCACTTGAAGTCTCAATAAAGAAATCATAAAAATGATTTTAACAACTTAAAATATCTCACACTCATTTGATATAGAGCCAGGATCATATCCCCGGGTGCTGCTTTTCCAAACATTACCAGCAAAATATGTTCAAACGGTGCAATTTTTAAATTCCTGAAGAAATAGCATACACACATTTGAAAAAGAGTCAGGATCAACTGTGCAATTTAAATATCCGGTGCCATTTTTTTCCCCTTTAAAACATATTCAAACTGTGCAATTTTTATATGCCTTATGAAAATATCACACACATTTGAAAAAGAGCCAGGATCATACCCCCAGGTGCTGCATGCATTTTTTTTACAAACATTACATCACATACATAGGTGCTGTTTTCCCCCTTTCATACTGCGCAACTGTTAGATTACTTATGAAAATATCTGAATCAGAGCCAGGCTCACATCCCCAGGTGCTTGCTTCACTTTTTACAAACATTACCAGCATCACACACACAGGTGCTGTTTTCTCCCTTTCAAACTGTGTAACTGCTATGGAAATATCTAAATCAAAGCCAGGATCAGAACCCCAGGTGCTGCATGCCCCTTTAAAATATGTGCCAACATCAACAGAGAGGTGTGCATCACAGGACAGATCAGGTGCATGTGCAGTAGTAGCATACATATCACTAAAATGGTAAAATGCTGATGATACACATACACATCCCCTGGATTATACAACAAATGGTTCTATACAGGTAGCAAAGTTTAACAAACATTTGGCAAACTTGTGTACTTTATCCATTCTTCATTTTGTAGAGGACCCCTTCACAAACATCAAGACAATTATGTACCTACAAAATTAAACATTTGTGCCCCAAACACAACACAGCACAACTGCTGCACTCAAGCTATCATCACCAATGGAAATGTAACTCATCGCTGCTGCAAAAGAAAGATCATGATTGCATTAGGTATGGAGCACATTAAACACACCTCCTAACTCCCGTGCAGCACACTTGGTCTAAAATGGATGACAGTCCTTTTGAGTCATTTTGGGGTCAGGTAAATGGGAGTAGCGGCAGGAACAGGATAAATTTAAACAAATCCTGAGAGTCCAAAACTAACATGGGATATCACTACTAGCTCATGGCGCTCTGGATTGAGCCCAGTGTCACTACTCATGTGGCTAACAGCCGGACACGTCACAGAACTCTTTGATCTTGTGCCTCCTAACAGACAGCAGGTATCACAGTATGCATAATATGAGCGTATGTGGGAAAAAAAATGCAACAGCGTAAATGGGATTAAAAAAACCAAAACGAACAACACCAAAAATGGACTTTGTAAACCCTGCCATTTAATAAGACACCACATGTAATGCATGAAAGTAATAAATTGCATGTGGTGCCAAGTGAATGTTATAAAATATTAATAAAATCCCAACACACTGTGGAGTAGCTATGCATCCACTGTATCAATAGAAAACAAAACTTTATGGCTTGTGCTTGCATTACAGCAAAATTAATGGTCACCATGATGCATAGCACAGCCATGTCACAAAATGCATGCTTTTTTAAAGCTTATTTTCATTCTTAAAAGGATGCCACCATAAAATAAAAAGAGACACACGCATTTTTTATGCACACTATCTCTTTACTATGTCCACTACAATGCAGAGCACAACTTTTGTGTTTGTAACAAATTATGAGTTAAATACAGACATGATTTGAATGGTACACACACACACACACACACAAACACACACACAAGTCTCTTGAGTACTGTCCACACATTTCTCTCTCTCTCTCTCTATATATATATAGAGAGATATAGATATAGATATATAGA
Source organism: Neoceratodus forsteri (assembly GCA_016271365.2). Lineage (NCBI taxonomy): Eukaryota > Metazoa > Chordata > Ceratodontiformes > Ceratodontidae > Neoceratodus > Neoceratodus forsteri. The sequence continues at coordinate 1,405,336,758 of CM028130.1, read as the reverse complement.
TATATCTATATCTATATCTCTATATATATATACATTGCAAAAACTCCATTAATGCAATAGTTAGGGTTTCTATTACAGTGACGAAACACTGGAAATTCAGTGTTAGGGTTACTAACCCTACCAATTCATCCCCACCCCTCCACCCTCCACACAACAGGTGTTGGGTGTGCCTTGAGGTCTTCAGGCCTAACTCTCACTCCATTCCCATGTGTAAACAAGCTGAGATGTTACAGTATAGGAGAATGGGGTGAAAGTGAGGCCCAGTGACCCCAAGGCACACCCCATCATCTATTGTTGTGTGGAGGATGGGGGGTGGGGGTGGGGTGGTAGGGTTGGTAATCCTAATACTGAATTTCCAGTCTTTCGTCGCTGTAATATAAACCCTGACGAATGCATTAACAGATTTTTTTGCAACAAATTTCCCTTCTTTTTAAGATAGTATAATAGTATCCTTATGTAACTGTGGGAGTGCAAGGTCCTTTGGACCCTGTGCTCCAATACCTCCTTAGATGCGCATATGTATGCAGGTGTGGAAGCACAGTGCCCTCTGGGCCCTGTGCTTTCATGTGTCCAACAGCAGTGACCCAGTTGTCAGCATAGCCATCTTATTACCTCACCTCATGTACCCTGGTACAGAGAAATTGTGAAATGCAAGGCAAAACATACAGTAATCATGCACAACTGCAGCACCATTCTGCATCACAGGTGCAAAAAAACATTTTGGTCAGGATATGAAAAATGGCAGCTGTACTGTTCATGTATTGGTGTGATAAAATGGCTATGCTGAAAATTTGGAGGCAAAATATTGAAAAGTACCAAAGTACTTGTACATGGTTTGGCTTTGAAGAGTGCAGACATGTCCCAGTCCAGAGATCACTGCCGCTGACCTCCGAAGGTACGTATGGGGTAAGAGGGGTGTGGGGGAGGTGGGTGTGCAGAGGGAGGGAGGGTTGGGATGGGGAGGGGGGACAGGGAGACAATGAGGGACCGTTTTCTTTTTTACAGGGTGAAAAAAAAATAAGACATTGGGGACTGTTTTCTTTTTTGCAGGTATATAAAAAATATTTAGGGACACTGGGGTGGGCTTCCAAGTGTATGACTGTACTGGTGGTGTTCGGGGGGTATGACATAACTGGAGACACTTGGAGTGGGCTCCCCAGTGTCCCACCTTTGGGGGGGCACTACTGCCAACACGGGATATTGGGCACCCAATGTCAGCAATGTGGGACACAGTCGCATCTATTGCTGACATGGGGAATGGGCAACCCAATGTCAGCAGAGACTTTTTTTTTTCTAAATAAATATTCCGGGAGTTTTGGCTGACAATCTCCCGTATTGAAGCACCCCGAGCGGCGCAGAGGAAGGCGGTTCTTACAGCAGTCTCGCCGGCCGCCACCGTTCTTGGACCCAGCATCACTTTTTCGACCGTCCGCCTGGTCCCGACTCCTGGACTGAAACCTGCAGAGTAAAGTGCCCTGAGCAGGGCACAGCAAGGCGGTTCTTACGGCTGCCTCACCGGCCGCCACAGTTCCCGGACCCAGCATCACTTTTTCCACAGGCCGCCTGGTCCCGACTTCTGGACTGAAACCCGCAGATTGAAGCACCCCGAGTGGTGCACAGCAAGGTGGTTCTTATGGCCATCTCGCAGGTCGCCACCATTCCCAGACCCAGCATCACATTTTCGACCAGCCGCCTGGTCCGACTCCTGGACTGAAACCCGCAGAGTGAAGTGCCCTGAGCGGTGCACAGCAAGACAGTTCTTACGGCCGTCTCTCTGGCCACCACCGTTCCCGGACCCAGCATCACTTTTTCGACCGGCCGCCTGGTCCCGACTCCTGGACTGAAACCCACAAATTGAAGTGCCTGAGCAGTGCACAGCAAGGTGGTTCCTATGGCCATCTCGCCGGCCGCTGCCGTTCCCGGACCCAGCCTCACTTTTTCGACTGGTCGCCTGGTCCTGACTCCTGGACTGAAATCCGCAGGTACACCGCTGTTTGATTCTGGACCCTGGCTGCTCCGGTGGCTCCCTCATTGGCCGCTGCATTTGACTGAAACTCCTGATTGAGCCAGCCACAAGGAGCATCGCTCCCGATTGGTGCACCTTTTTTTTTAGCCAGCTTGTCTGCTTTGTGAATACGTGTAGTGTAACTGGGCACTTGTAGCTCTCTTGTGCCTGTTCTTTCGAAATATTGCCATAATAGATTGTAATTCTAACATTGCCTAAATATTACTAATAGATTACAGAAAAATTCCTAAATTGTAAGATTAAATGAATGTTATACTGTGGAGCACTGTCTAGACGTAGCTATCTGAGTGCAGGTATAGGAATGGTAGATACCATGTGATCTTTCTGCACCTACTGAAACCCTGCCTCTCCTGTCCGCACTCTCATCTTGTCTTGTTTTTCTCTTGTGGGTAACTCTTGGGACTTTTCTCCCTGGCCCCTCCACTCCCCTACCTCTCCCACAACCTGTTTCTCACTAAGCCCTGCAAATTTCATTAATCTCTGCTTGCACTTGAACCTGCCCTCAACTCCTGTAGTAACCTTACACCCTATCATCCTCCTCTCATTCTCCATTCTGACCCCACCCTCACCAACACTTCAGCTTTCTGCTTTTGTCTTTCCTGGATCACCCCCACCCACTGCTGATAGTCGGTCGCCAGCCCCCCGCCCCTTACCGCACCATATTCACTCTTGCCTTCTCTTCCCTCTGCAGATTGAAGCACCCTGAGCAGTGCACAGCAAGGCATTTTGGCCGCCGCCATTCCCGGACCCAGCATCACTTTTTCGACCAGCCGCCTGGTCCCGACTCCTGGACTGAAACCCGCAGGTACACCGCTGTTTGATTCTGGAGCCTGGCTGCTCCGGTGGCTCCCTCATTGGCTGCTGCATTTGACTGAAACTCCAGATTTGGCCTGCCACGAGGAGCATCGCTCCCAATTGGTGCGCCTTTTTTTAGCCAGCTTGTCTGCTTTGTGAATACGTGTAGTGTAACTGGGCACTTGTAGCTGTCTTGTGCCTGTTCTTTTATCCCACCCCTCCCCCTCCCAGGCCACCTTTAAATACTCTTCCTACCCCTTCCTTCCCCATAAAATCAGTTCCCTAGTGGCTCTTCTATCCCTACTGACACTTCTGGACCTGAGGCCCCATGAATAGGCGGGACAATCACTACTGAACTGTAAAAACTCTCCTAGCCTGCTAGGATCTATCAAATTAATTTCACTCTTCTACACAAAACTGTAATCCTAACTTCTCTCTTGGCTGATCCCCCTCAGGCCTGTATCACAGAACATAGTAATATACAACCTGCTCTCTGTGCTCGGCCTGTTTGCCCAGCTTGCCATAATGGGCAGTCTATATTGGTCAGTCTCCCTTGCTTGGCTCATTGCCTTAACCAGGTATACAGACTGGGTGATATCGGGGGCCCTCCAACAAACTGCAGGTGAAAGTTCTCCTCCCCCTCCCATCCACATTGAAACAGAATCCCTGACAATCCCTCTCTACATCCCCTGCCTGCCTAAACAAGATACTGCTCTACTAGGGCACTGGCTGTGTAAATGACTCCCTGCTCCCAATGCTGCCCCCTGCCCATGGCATCGTCTCTTCTGGCACCCTGCACTGGGTAACTGTCTCTACTCTTTCTACTCTCCTCCTACTGCTCCAGGCTGGGGACATTGAAACCAACCCTGGACCTGCCCTTCACTCTCCCCCTACCCAATCTTCAGCATCTTTACCAACTATGAAAGGTCTAAACATAGTACACCTTAACATCTGCAGCCTATGCCCCAAAATGGCTGAATTGGAAGCCAGGACCATACGAATGTCTCCTGACATCCTATGCATATCTGAATCCTGGCTAAAACCTGCTATCAAACAGCATGAGGTGTCCCTTCAAGGCTATGGCTTCTTTAGACATGATAGGATAGGCAAAAGGGGAGGAGGGGTAATGATCTACTACAGGACAGGCCTCAATGTCACTATCCTCCCTGCACCTGTCTCCTCGTCTCCTTTTACTGAGTCCCACTACATCAGCCTAACGCTTGGAAATGTTAAAAAAAATCATCATAGGGTGTATCTATATGCCCCCAACCATCCCACCATGAGCCTGCCCCCTCTTTTTGAATCATAAGGCAGCCTCCCAAAGCATGACCTCATCCTATGTGGGGACTTCAACATTGACTGGCTGCACCCAAATCTTGGTAATGCCTGTGCCTCACTTGCTGATAGCAACCTTACCCAGTTAATCCATGACCACACACAAGTCAATCCAAAATCGGGCAATCACACACTGCTAGACTGGATAGTCACCAGCTGCCCATTCAAAATCAAATCTGCTGGCACACTCTCTGACTGCATAACCGATCACTCTCCCACCTTCTGTATATGGAGAAACAATTATACCAACCCTCCTTCCAAGATTTCCCTGGTCCGGGACATGACTAATTTGATGCCAACAAGTTCCTGTCATCCATTAACTCTACAGACTGGGGCCCCATTAATACACTCCCTGACATTAACCTGGCCCTAGACTTTCTAATCTCCACTCTCACCAAAATAATTAACCAACATGCCCCTCAGAAAAAATGCAGATCCAAGGGTGTTAAAGACCCATGGCTCTCTGGGGATATTAGATCTCTTATGGCACTCTGAGACAAAGCATGGCAAATGTACAAACAAAGTGGACTCCCCTCAGACTGGCTTATCTACAGACAACTCAGGAATCAGTGTAAAAATGCAGTACAAAAAGCTAAGAGATGCCATCTAAAAATCTCTTCAAACAGAGCATCTAAGTAAACCAAAGGAGTTCTGGAAACAAGTTAACACCTTAGTAAAAGGAAGGGCTGTTGATAACCCAAGCTCTATTTCTGTCAATGGCACCACGCTCAATGATCCACTCTCCATAGCCACTAGTTTCAACAACTTCTTTACTGACCTCCTAAAGTACACCTTGAGCTTTCACAATGCTCCCTCCCCTTCCCACAACTCTCCTGCCCAACCTAGGGGGTCATCCTGAATTCCATCTGAAACTAGCCATACTCAAAGAGGTGCAGCAACTTCTATCTAACCTAAAACCAGAGGGCTGTCCTGGATTCAACTCACTGGAACCAAAATTTCTTAAGCTGGGTGCCTCTGCCTTAGCTCGCCCCATCCGCAACTTGTTTAACTGGTCCTTCCTCTCTAACATAGTGCCAGAGAAGTGGAAGGTGGCAGTAGTAGTAGCAGTCCACAAAGGAGGACCTAACTCCATCATAGAAAACTTTCACCCTATATCTCTACTTTTTCACCTGGCAAAGATCCAAGAGCGTATCGTTTATAATCATCTCCAAGACTACCTTGACTCCGACAAGCTACTATCACCCTGCCAGCATGGCTTTTGAAAGAACCACAGTACCCTCACTGCACTCATAAAAGTAACATCTGACATCTTCCATGCAATGGATAAGGGCCTGGCCACTGGAGCCATATTCATAGATCTCACGAAAGCATTTGACCTCGTGAATCATGGGCTACTGCTTAGACAACTACATCTACTTGGCCTGGACTACAATGCACTGCACTGGATGAAGAGTTATCTGTCTGATCATTCCCAAAAAGTTAAGTGGGATGGCTCCCTGTCTGGACAAAAAACAGTTTTCCATGGAGTCCTGCAAGGCTCAATATTGGGCCCCATGTTATTTTTGCTATTTATCAATGACCTGCCCAACTTCTGCGGGGGTGCCTCTGTCCACCTATATGCAGATGATGCCATCATCTACTGCTCCTCACCAGATATTGACCAAATCAATCAGAACCTTGCCTCAGACTTCACCTCCCTGGAAGCCTGGTTCCAATGTAATCATCTTGTTCTCAACTCAAAGAAGACAAAATGCATGGTCTACTCCCAACGGCCTGGAAAAAAGCCTAATCTACCTACCCTTAGTATTTCCACTAACAAAGGTGACCAGTTAGAGGTAGTACACTCCTTCAAATGCCTGGGTGTGACTTTGGATTCTGCAGTATCGTTCAACTCCCATGTCTCTAACACTATCAAAAATCTCAATCAGAAAATTGGACTCCTATAGCGCATGCGCCCCCACGTCACACTTGCCTCTTGACAAAAAATTGCTATTGCATCCCTCCTTTCCCTATTATCCTATGCTGTACCCCTCCTCCTCTTCATTAATTCCTCCTCCATGTCCCTCCTCTCTCAGGCATACCACAGAATTGGTCGCTTTGCCGTGGGGGCACCCAACCATTCTCACCATTGTGATGTTCTTGCCTCACTGGGGTGGCCCTCCTATGGGGCAAAACTGAGATACTCCACTTTGAGCCTCATGTTCAACCTTGTCCACAAATACACACCCCCACCTCAAGGAACTTATATGCCTCAAACCAGCTCCACGCACGCTTCCCCCTACCTCTTTCCCCCTTCTCATTATCCCCAAAATACGTCTTGCTGTATCTAGATGTTCCTTTTCATATTCTGCTGTAACTGACTGGAACTCCCTCCCTCCCTCCATTCTCTCCTGCTCCTCCCTCTCACAATTTCAGTCCCATCTGTCTACCTTTCTGTCCTTTAGTACCTGCTCCTGCTTTGGCTCAAGGGTGCCTACTCTTGTTACAGTATGATAAGAAACTAATGCATGTGGGATTCTCTGGTCCCAGCCACTCCCATGTATATTACTAGTATGTTTACTATGAATGTCTGTACTATAACTGCTCTGTATGTAGCCCATAGGGTGCTCAACTTCATGTATAGCTTGTCAAATCTGTTGTCAGTTGATAGTGTACTTATGACATTTTGTCTTGACATGTACTCTGCCTAATGACATCCCCTGTAACATGAGAACTGTATTTGCTTGTTGCACTTATACCTTTGTGGTTGACTGTCAACCCCGGGTCAACCCTAAAAAAAGGACTGTAATTGTCTCAGTGGACTTACCCGGTTACCAAAACTCAAATAAATAAATAAATAAGATCCTTCTTTGTATCTCACCATATGAAGTAGGACCGAGGTCATACTATGCAGATATGATTATTAAATAAAACACATTTTACGGGCATATTTCATCATGAAACATGCAGAATGCATTGAAGGCGGTCCCAGTAAGCAAGCTACATGTGTTGATTCCTCCCCAGAATATAATTTTGGGAGGTTTCCAAGTGTTTTTTGGGGGGCATAACTGAAAAAAAAAAAGGCAGCCATATGAAATAGGAATTTCTCCATATGGAGCAGGAGTCTTACTTTATTTCATACAGGTATCTTGAAGTGCTTACTGAGCATGCTCAGAAATGTTTTTGTTTAATTTTTAAATTGCAATAACTTGAAAATTGCTTAATATTTTTTCACCAGACTAGCAAAAGGCACATCTGTGGGGTAGTCCCTTTCTACCCTGAAAACTTTCACACCCCAAAACCAAACCCTCTGTGCTATAGGCAAGTTCAAAGAAAAATACCTGCAAAGTCAATGAGTGAAACCATGTTTTTTTTAACCACCGCTCTGTCACTCGGAGACCACACATCCGACCAGAATGAAACTTGCCAAATCAAGAGATCACCACAGGAAGGCACATACCAAATTTAGTGCAAATCCATTGAATGGTTGTAAATAAAGTGCAACATTTTGAGTTTAACATTGAACTGTCTACTCAACCCTAATATAAATATATATATATATAACATGAGTAGGGAAAATCACTGAAAATCCAGTCTGCTGATTGAATGAAACCTGTCACATGACTGTGCATTATTCCACAATGACTGTACACCTCCCAATATGGGTCATGCCTGAATATAGGCAATACTCTTGTCTAGTGTAACTACCCGGTAAACAAAACCAAATAAATAAATATGTCCACATGTCCAAACTACGTTCCAGCCCTCAAAACCTTCTCACCAGTAGTGAGATCACTCCCCACCTACCACAGATAGGAAGCCACAGAAATACAGCTGGAACATTCAGACTGCTACCCACAGGCTCAACTACACTAATATACAGTCCCCCAAGTATACACACGATATGTTTGAATCTGCCATACTTTTTTCAATAAAATGTCATTTAAAAGCCTTATCTGGTTGATCCTGCTGTTTTCACAGTGTCTCCATTTACAAGGGCTTTCACTTTCTGCTGCAATGTAGTGTGACTAAGCGCTGTCGTTACTTGTAAATGACTTGCTGGTACAAGTTTCAAATCAGCGGCACTCAGTTAAAAAAACTAAAAAGTTTTTTTCTGTTTAATTCATTTATTTCTTGGAAAAAAAGCCACTGTCTGTAAAGGAGGAGAGCTCCGGGAGCTTTTCACTTTATCATTGAAACATAGTGTGACAGAAAGGCTTACTTTCAGTAATATACAGGCACATGTTTGTAAGTGTTCTTCTTTGTTCAAAACCAAAGTAAAGTGTGTGTTTTCTCTTTTTTTAGCACTGGTTTCTGTAAAAGAATCTGCCGACTGAAGTGAGAGGAGAGCAAAAAGGTAGACATAAGGCAGAGCGAGTGTTGCTATAGCAACGGTTGCTCTGCCTTGCGTCTATCTTTCTGAAGCTGCCAACTGCCTCGCTCTGTGCTTGCTCTCCTTTCACTTCAGTCAGCAGCTTCTTTTACAGAAACCAGTGTTAAAAAAGAGAAAATACACACTTTATTTTAGTTTTGAACTAAGAGGGACTTACTTTAAACATGAGCCTGCATGTTACTTTTGGAGATTGAGCATGCACACGCATGTTACTTTTCAATGATAAAAGTGAAAGTGCTCCCTGGTCACTTTTCTCCCAGTACAGATAGTGGCTTTTCTTGTCAGAGAAGTAAAGGAATTAAACAGAAAAAAACAGTTTTTTTTTTTTTTTTTTACTTTTTTAATGGAATAACGCTTATTTGAAACGTTTGACAGCAAGTCACTTGTAAGTAGTGACAGTGCTCGGTCAAGCTATATTACAGCAGAAAGTGAAAGCCCTTGTACATAGAGACACTGTGAAAATGGCAGGATGAACCAGATAACACTTAATTTAAAAATGTGACAGGATCAACTAGATAACCATTATCAACAACTTGAACCCATTCCAATTATGACAGGATCAACCAGATACTCTACAGATGAAACAATTATTTGTGCTACACAGGGACTACTTCCCCCCCAATACTTGTGGCCATTTTATAAGATAGATAACCCCGTCTAGGGTGTGTGGTCATGCTCTGATATATACATGCCTTGGGTGTCTGAGTGCACACCAAGGCACGCATATATCAAAGCACAACCACACACCCTAAAGTGGGTTATCTAATACACACACACATATATATATTTTTATTCTTTGCAAAAAACTGCATTAATGCAACATTTTGCGTGCAGGCTAAAGTAGGGAAATGTGTTTTTTAGGGTTTCCAATCCCAAAACCCCTACCCCCACCCTTAAAACAAATCAAGAGTGCCATCTTCCTTGGGGTTGTGAACCCGAAAGCTCACCCCATTCTATACACTCCAGAAATATGCACACTTAATGAGGTGAGCTTTAGGGTTGACAATCCCAAGGAAGACTGCACCCCCAATTTGTTTTATGGGTTGGGTGGGATTTTAGAGTTGGAAACCCTAAAATCACTTTTCCCTACTTTTTTGCTTTAGTCTGAGCACTAAATATTGTATTAATGCAGTTTTTTTCAAATAATTTCCTTACTGTTTGAGAAAGTATAATCATATCCTTATTTTCCAGTGTGAGTGCAGAGCCCTCAGCCCTGCTGTCCCATCCCATCCCTCCATAGATGCAACCAAATTGTCAGCAAAGCATTCTTATTACCCCGCCTCATGAACCCATTACTGAAAATGTTCAAATCAACAACAAAATGTGATTTCATGCCACCACAATGTCATTCCATTCCACAGGTGTGAAAAGACAGTTTGGCCAGGATTTGAAAAATGACAGCTGTCACATTCATGAAGTGGTGTAAAAAATGTCTATGTTGAAAATTCAGGGTCAAAATATTTAAAATTACCAACGTTACAAGCTAACATAGGAAACTTTCAAGGGATGCACATAACTTTGCCATTTTTACATATTTTTGATCCCAAATTTTCAACATACCCTTCTTATGACCCCACCTCATGAACAAGGGCAGTGAAAATGTTCAAATCATGCTCAAAAGGTGATTTTGCCAAGCAATCATGAAACTGTCTTTCAGGCAGGATTTTTGCAATTCCATTGCCATTGCTCATGAGTCAGGGTCTCAAAAAGCACATGTTGAAAATCTGATGTCAAAATATGTAAAAGTAGCAGAGTTATGCATCAAAGTTGGAAACCCCATTGAAATACATTGAACCACACTTACTTTACTTTCTCATTTAGCAGTTGGTGGTTCTAGCAGCAAGGTGGGTCTTCCATTGGAGAGTGGATCTTCAACATAGGACCTGTTCAGGTGAGTGAAGGTGTGTATGGGTGGGGGTGGTAGGTGCTCAGTGGGAGGTGGGTGGGGTGGATCAGCAAGGGACCATTTTCTTTTTAGGTTTACTAAAAAGACAGTGAGGGACTATTTTCTTTATTTCGGAGAGGACTGCAGTCAGAGGGTAGGCATGCCACTAGACAGCAGAGAAAGAGAAAATGTGAAGGGGATGGTGATCAGAGGGTAGGTTGTACCACATAGACACCAGGGAAAGAGAAAAGTTAATAGGGATGGTGATCATAGTGTGAGGGGTGCCACTACACACCAGAAATAAAATAATTATAGGGATGGTGATCAGAGGGCAGGAGTGGCACTAGACACCAAGGAAACATTAAAACATACAGGGAGAACAATCAGAGGGTGGGGTACACCACTAGACACCAGGGAAAAATTAAATAATTATGGGAACAGCAATTGGGGATGGGGGCACCACTAGACACAAGGGAAAAATTAAATAATTATGGGGACAATGATTGGAGGGTTGGGAGGCCCCATTAGACACAAGGAAACATGTTAAATAATTGTGGGGATGGCAATTGGAGGATGTAGGGTGCCATTAGACACAAGGGAAAAATTAAAAAAATTGCAGGGACAGTGGCTGGAGGGTAGGGGACATCACTAGACACCAGGGAAAATGAAATAATTACAAGGATGGTGATCAGAGGGTTGGGGCACCACTAGACATCAGGGAAACATTAAATAATTATGGGGAATGGTGACTGGAGGGTGCGGTGTGCCACTAGACACCAGGGAAAAATAAAATAATTATGGGATAATTACAGGGACGGCATGAAAATCCTTTTTTTTTTTTGCAGGAATCCTTTTCTATATCAAACAAAAAAAAAGATTCCTTCAAACAAAAAAAGAACTGCAAAAACAAATAAGTCCAAACTCTTTTTCCATATGAAGTGATCCTTTTTCATTTGAATGAAAAAGGTCATATGGAAAAACAGAAAAAAAACGAAGTCCATAATCTTTTTCCATATGAAGGGATGCTTTTCGCATGAACAAAAAGGACATACAAAAAAACAGAAGTAAGTCACAAAAACAGATTTATAATGTAACAAAAAAACACATTCCAGGGTCATTTTTCCAACAGATAAATGCAGAATCTGTCGAATGGAGTCTGATGAGCAAGACAGATATCTTGGTTTCTCTGAAAGATGCCATTTTTGTGGGTTTTGAAATTTTTCTCTTTAAACGGAAACAAGACGGTGACAAATGAAAAAGAAGTTCTTCTTCATGAAAAAGGATTGGCCTATACAAAAAAGGAACCTTTTTCATATGAACCAAATTATTTTTCTGTTCCAAACATCTATCCTGAATTGCTGACTGAGCATGCTCAGAAACCAAAATTTTAAAATGTAATAACTTTGTAATGGATTAATATTTTTTTCACCAAACCAGCAAAAGGCTCATTTGTCGACCAAGCCCTTCCTATTCTGAACATTTCAAATCAAAATTCCAAACTATCTGGGTGCAAGACAATGACAAAAAAAAAAGGCAAAAAAAAAATATTTTTTACATTTTTTTGCTATTCACATCTCAGAATCTGTACATGCAACCAGACTGAAACTTGATACATTAAGAGAGCTACCGCATGAGACTGTGCATGCAAACCTTCATGCAAATCCATTATATGGTTGAAAAGATATTAAAGTGCAAAATTTAAGGTTTAACATAGAAAGTCCTGTTGTACCCTAACATATTATGGGGTGCAGTAGTGCCCCTACAGTTAGGGTTGAGCTGGGGTTTCTATGTTAAACCTCAGATTTTGCAGTTTAATAACTTTGTAACCATTTAACAGATTAGCACACAATTTTGCATGCACTGTCTCAGTGAGAAGATTTCTTGACGTGCTAAGTTTCGTTCCGGTTGGATGTGTGGATTTTGAGATCCAGATAGTGCAAACAACTTAAAAATTGCCCTTTTTCACAGTTTTTTTTGTCATCATCTTGTGCCCATACAGTGTTGAATTTTGGTGTAAAATTTGTGTGGTAGAAAGACCTTGGGTCACAGAAGTGCCATCCATTTGTTTGGTGGAAAAATATTAATCCATTCCAAAGTTATTAAGTTTTTAAGTTCCAATTATTTTCAATGGGAATTTCACTCTCCAGGATAGCTTCCTGGAATGAAAAAGGAATTTGGTCTCATGAAAAAGGATTCTTTTTCATGAGGGCACAATCCCTTTTCTTAAGGAAGAATTCATTTTTCGTGAGCCACCACCTTGTTTTCCATTTTTTCAAACTACTAAAATTCACAACTCTCCAAAATCATGTGTAATACAGAAACTAAAATATTTGGCTTGCTCATCGGGACTTCATTTGGTGGATTCTGTACTTTTTAACTCGTGAAATGACCCCCTTGGATTTTTTTTCATATTCTTTAAATCCTTTTTTGTGACCCACTAAAATCCTTTTTCATGAATCCTTTTTCGTTCTTGCAAAAAAGTATTGGGTCTCGCAAAAAAGGATTTTGGATTTGCTTTTCTAAAATCATTTTTTGTGAGATGGGATCCTTTTTCATGAAAATGAAAAAGGATTCATGAAAAAGGATCCTATCTCACGAAAAAGGATCGCAAAAAAAAAGTCTGAAATCCTTTTTCATGAGACAGATCCTTTTTTTGCAAGAATGGAAATGGATTCAGGAAAAAGGATCCTAGCTCATGAAAAAGTATAAAAAAAATACTAAGTCTGAAATCCTGTTTCACGAGACAGGATCCTTTTTCACAAAAACACGAAAAGATTTACTATAAAGGATCCTTTCTCGCAAATAAGGATAAAAATACAACCAAGTCCAAAATCCTTTTTCGTGGCAATAGATCCTTTTTCGAGTGAGCGAAAAGCATCTCGAAAAGGGATCTGTTCCCATGAAAAAGGATGTTTTCCCATCCAGTCACTTCTCTTGATTTTCCCTGTGGTCCAGTGGTACCACCCACCCTGCAATTGTGCCCCAGTCCCATCAAAACATAAATGAATAACGTAAGAACCCCGGTGTCTAGTGGTATCCCCCCAATTTCATATATTGTTTCTTAGTTTAATTTTATTTCATTGGTGTCCAGTGATACCCCCTCTCCCAATTTCATATATTGTTTCTTTGTTTCATTTTATTTCATTGGTGTCCAGTGATACCCCCCACCCTCTGAGTTAGATCCTGTGCACATAAAATTCTTAGTGTCCAGTGGTACCCCTACCCTCCCATTGCCCTCTTATCCTGAACAAATTAAAATGGTTCCTTGATGTCTTTACTTTTTTTAAAAAATAACCACTGCCGATCACATCTGCACCCCCACCTGATTTCCCACTGTGCACCCACCACCCACACCCCCTAGATCCTCCCACACACCCTTACTCACCTGAAGGGCTCCCACTGTAAAGATACACCCTCCAATCAAATATACGTCTTGCTGCTGAAACTGGTATTGAACCACAGTTACCTTCTTTGTGATACAGCCATTACTGGTTCCAGCAGCAAAATGTGTCTTTGAACAGAGAGTGGATCATCACAGTGGGAGTTCTTCAGGTAAGTGAGGGTGTGAGGGAGGGTCTAAGGTGAGTGAGGTGGTGGGTACTGTGGGAGGTTGGGTGGGGGCACGGTGATCGGGGTGAACGGTGTTTTTTTAACAGGTTTATTTAAAAAAAGTAAAGACTTCAAGGGACTATTTTCATCTTTTCAGGATACGAGGGCAATGGGAGGGTGGGGGTACCACTGGACTCCAGTGAATTCTACATGCACAGAATCTAAATCGGAGGGTGGAGGTACTACTCGCTGATTGCACCTGCACCCCCCCACCTGACTTCCCACTGTGCACCCACTGTGAATTCTACATGCACAGAATCTAAATCGGAGGGTGGGGGGTACTACTGGCTGATTGCACCTGCACCCCCCACCTGACTTCCCATTGTGCACCCACCACCCCACACCCTCTAGACCCTCCCATACACCCTAACTCACCTGAAGGGCTCCCACTGTGAAGATTCACTCTCCAATTGAAGACACATCTTGCTGCTGGAACCAGCAACTGCTGTGTCACAAAGAAGGTAACTGCAGTTCAATGTATTTCAGTGGGATTTTCGACCGCAGTTACCTTCTTTGTGACACAGCAGTCAGCGGTTCCAGCAGCAAGATGTACTCAAGGGGTACTCAAGCCTAATGCTCACCCCATTCTCCTACACTGTACAGATATGACCTTATTTACAGATGGAATGGGGTGAGCATTAGGTCTGAGTACCTCAAGGCACACCCCACACCAGATGTGCTTCCTGGAGGAGGGTGTTAGGGTTGTAAACCCTAATGCCACATTCCCCAACTTTTGTTGCTTTGACCCTAACTGGTGCATCAACAAAGTTTTTGTAAATATATATATATATATATATATATATATATATAGAAGAGAGAGAGAGAGACACACACATATATTTATCTATCTATCTATATATATATATATATATATATATATATATATATATATATATATATATATATATATATATATATATATATATTAGAGAGAAAACTCTGTTTAATGCATTAGTTGGTTATTCAAGCGACAAAGGTGAGAAATTCAGTGTTAGGGTTAAGCCCTCCAGGACCCCCGCCCACACCCCAACTGGCATTAGGGTGCATTAGAGGTTGCCTGCCCTAACTCACCCATCAGATGTGTGAAGAAGCAGATGTATAGGAGAATGGGGTGAGAGTTAGATTCTACTTAACCCCAACATGCACCCTGATGCCAGTTGGGGTGTGAAGAGGGTCCCAGGCTTTCAACCCCAACAATCAATTTCACTTTTTGTCGCTGGGGAACAACCCTAACTAATGCATTAAACTGAGTTTTTTGCCTCTAATTTCCCTTCTTTTTTAGAATGATAGTGATGTCTTGTCACATAGTAGCACTGTGCCCACATACGCAAATGGTAATGCGTATAATGATGCAAAGTGAAACACAAAGATAAACAGTACTGTAGATACAAATGGTTAAAATAACGCAAACACAAGTGCAAATGAAAATGCAGATGATAACGCACATGGTGCCATAGACAGGAACCATAAGTGAAATGGGTAAGTAACCGCAAGCAGAAGTGGTAAGGGTAACGGTAATGTAAGCATACAGGCTGGTTTTCCCCAAAAGCTGCATGGAGATAGACAGTGAGTACAAAGAATGTGGGCATAATAATGGGTCTTGGAGCAGAAAATGAGGAGTAGGAATACTAAATTGCTTATATCTCAGGAACCGTACGACGTAGAAAAAATTTTTTAAAGTCATATGATTTATGACTTTCCTGGCTAGTTTTGTCCTTAGGGGTTAAACATTTTTCTGATGAAAAGTCAGTATCTCACACTGTTTCTGAGATATGGGTCCTGAAAGGCGCGGCTAATGCTGTAATGTTATCTTATGGGAAAAAAGAGAAGTTCAGAGTACCATAACTTTGGTTCCATGTAATATTTTTTCACCACACCACTAAAAGACACATCTGTGGGATGTTGGCTTTCTTCCCTTCAAAGTTCAGCCCCAAAGACCAAACCGTTATTTTGCAACAGGGCGGCAAAGGATTCCTGTAATGCGGCGGATGCCATAATGTTATCCTATGGGAAAAAGTGTCAAATTTGGAGTGCCGTAACTTTGCCACCCTGTAATCTTTTTTCACTGAAACACTGTAAGGCACATCTGTGAGATGCAGGCTGCCTTCCCTCCAAATTTCAGCTAAAAAGACCAAACCATTCTTTTGCAGCAGGGTGGCAAAGAATTGCTGTCATTTTCCCACAGCCTGGAAAGTACTGTCGAGCTTTGTGAAAGCTTTCGAAATGCATGCATAGTAAAACAGAAATGCGAAAGTACTTTTATGGCATACTTTTTCCAGAAATGAAACATATTTCTGGGGTATTTTACCCCAAAATAAGACATGCCTAGCATCCTCAGGGTCCGACTAGGTGAATACAAAAAGAATTAGGTTGCTAGAGGGTCCCAAATTTAAATGCCAAGCATTTTTCTGATCACCAACTGAAAACAAAATGGCAGATTTGAGACAGTAAAAGGGCCATTTGCAAAAGTAAAAACTGCATTTGCGACACTATCAAACTTTTTGTTAACTTTTCCCTTAACTTATAATGGGAAATTGTTTTTTGAATAACTTTTGAATCGTTTAATATTTTTTCACAAAATCTTCAAAAGGCACATCGGGGACCCCGGCTGCACATTCACTGAAGATTTCGGACCAGTCATGCAAACCGTGTGACCTGTAGAGATGAGCAAAGAATTCCAAAAAAAGTAAATGTGTGCACAGATCATGCTTAATAACTCCACAGCCGTATATCCAAACAGTACGAAAGTTGGCAGATCCCAAGATGTATGGCTCTTAATCGTGTATTCCAAATTTTAGGCAAATCCGTTGAACAGTTGCAAAGTTATTAAGGTGCAAAATTTTAGGTTTAACAGTAGTAAAGGTCTCTCAACCTAACTATGGCAGCACTACCGCTACCATAATATATATATATATATATATATATATATATATATATATATATATATATATATATATATATACACATATACATACATACATGCATACGTGTGATAAATCCATTTATCTGAGCCACTGTGTGTATAAATTTATTTATATGCAGGTACTTATTTATACATGCAGTTACTATGTCACAAATCTCTCTGGAATTCATTTAGAATGTTCAGCCTCAGAAGCAGTACTAGCCATATTCAAATGGGAATAACTCTAAAATGAAAAAGATATCATGGTATTGTGAGCATGAACATTATTCAGCACAACATTATCTACAAAATGAGTGTGTTTCATATATAGATACCTTATAGATTTTTTATAATTAGCAAAAAACTGCAGAAAATTCAATTTTTTGTTCACTTTTTTGACAAACAAATGTACATAATTTTAAAACAAAAAATTATAGTACGATACTGTGAGCAGGAAAGTTGTACAGCACCAACATATCTACAAAATGAGTGGTGTTTCATTTATATATACCTTTTAGTTTTTTTATAATTAGTAAAAAAACAGCAGAAAATTCAATTTTGTTTTTCACTTTTTGGACAAACAAATGCAAATTACTTTAAAACCAAAAAGGTAGCATGGTATTGTGAGGAAGAAATTTGTTCAGTACAAAATTTTCTACACAATGAGTGAAGTTTAATTTATTAGAAGCCACTATGCTAGACAAATCTACACTAAGAACGTTAACAAAAAGTCCCAGAAATTATTAAAAAAAATATATAAACTGTCAAAAGCAAATGCCCCTGCACTAACAGAAATCATGCCTATTGCATAAATGAAATATACAATGGTTAGTTATCAGATAAATGACTTATCTACACTTGTACTGTTTGACCTCGGATCTCACCAGATTTACTTCACTAGTGTGTGAGGTTACTGAGGTCAAACAGCACTCTGTGTAGATAAATCATTTATCTGACAGCTCACCATTGTATACCATATATATATATATATATATATATATATATATATATATATATATATATATATATAGAGGCAAAAACTCTGTTTACTGCATCAGTTAGGTTGTTCCACAGCAACAAAAGTGAAGAAATTGCAGTTAGGGTTGAAAGCCCCCCTTGGTCCCCCCCAGTCCACCACCGCAACCGACATTGGGGTATGCATTGGGGTTATTGGCCCTAACTCTCACCCCATCACATGTGTAAAGAAGCAGAGGTATAGGAGAATGGAGTGAGTTAGGACCGATGACCCCAGTGCGAACCCCAATGCCGGTTGGGGGGGTTGGCTGGGGGGACCGAGGGGGGCTTTCAACCCTAACACCAAATTTCCTTGCTTTTGTCACTGTGGAACTACCCTAACTGATGCATTAAACATAGTTTTTTGCCTCTAATTTCCCTTCTTTTTGAGAATGATGACAACAAATAGTGAAAGTAATGCAGCGGCAGGAGCATGGGACCCGAAGGACCCCACACTGCCGCCATGTGATGTCTTGTGACATAGTAACAGGAACAGCAATGCAAACAGAAGTGCCAACAGTGGTGCACATGGTAACGGAAATGTAAATGGTAAAGGAAACGTTAATAGAAATGCAAGTGTAAAGTGATGCCAAAGCGAACAGTGACGCAAACGGACATTGAAGCATGTATGAAAATGCAACTGGTAACACGAACAGTGACGACAGTGGTATTTTAAAAGGAGATGTTAAGTGTTACAGCAAAAAGAATGTGAAAGGGAACAGAAACAGAAACACGAACACAAGTGCACAAGTAAACGCAAACCGTAACAGGTACAGGCATGGTACCATAATTGTAAATGCAAATGGTAAAGTTAACATGAAGAATAATGCCAAAGGAAAGAGAAACATAAACGGGAACAGAAGCGCGTACAGAAACGCAAACCGAAACACGCAGTACCACAATTGTTAATGCAAATGGTAATAGTAACAGCAACAATAACGCCAAAGGAAAGAGAAATGCAAATGCAAGTAAGTACAGAAACGCAAACCATTACATACACGGTCATGGTACTGCAATTGTAAATGCAAATGGTAACAATAACAGCAAAAATAACACCAAAGGAAACAGAAACGAAACAGAAACGGAAGCGCGTATGGTAATGCAAACCGTAACGCATGTGCACAGTATCGCAATTGCAAATGAAACAAGTAATGGTAACAGCAACAATAACCCCAAATGACACTGAAACACAAACGCAAGTGCAAGTGAAAATGCAAACCGTAACGCACACAGTGGCGTAGACAGTAACGGTGCCGCAAACAATAACGGAAACGCAACTGGAAATGCTAACTGGCACAGTAACGAAAGGGAACACCCTTCTTTTCCCCAAAAAATGCATTGGAATACACAGTGAAAACAAAGAATGTATACATAACAATGGGCCTCAGAGCAGAAAATGAGGACTTGGAATATTAAATTGCTTATATCTCAGGAACCGTACGACGTAGGAAAAAAATGTAAATTTCATATGAATTATGACTTTCCTGGCTAGTTTTGTACTTAGCCACCATTTGGGGGGGGCTAAGCATTTTTGTGAAGAAAAGTCTGTATCTCACACCGTTCCCGAGATACGGGCCCCGAAAGGCGCAACGGATGACGCATTGTTATCCAATGGGAAAACGCATCAACTTCGGAGTGCCGTCACTGTGTTGCCCTGTAATATTTTTTCACCAAACCACCAAAAGGCACATCAGTGCGATGTTGGCTTTCTTCCCTCCAAATTTTAGCCCAAAAGACCAAACCGTTATTTTGCAGCAGGTCGGCAAAGATTCCTGTAATGTGGCGGACGCCGTAATGTTATCCTATGGGGAAAAGTGTCAACATTGGAGTGCTGTAACTTTTCTGCCCTGTAATATTTTATCTCCAAAATAGTGAAAGGCACATTTGTGAGATGTTGGCTACGTTCCCTCCAAATTTCAGCCCAAAAGACCAAACCGTTCTTTTGCAGCAGGGTGGCAAAGAATTGCTGTCATTTTGCCATAGCCTGGAAAAGTACTGTTGAACTTTGCGAAAGCTTTCACAAATTCATTCGACAGTGTCACAAGTGTGAAAGTACTTTGTGAAAGTACTTTTTCCAGAAATATGAAAAACATATTTCTGAGGTGTTTTACCCCAAAATAAAGACATGCCTAGCATCCTCAGGGTCCGATTAGGTGAATAGAAAAAGAATGGGGTTGCTAGAGGGTCCCAAATTTAAATGCCAAGCATTTTTCTGATCACCAAATGAAAAAAAAATGGTGGATTTGTGAAAGTAAAAGGGCCGCTTACAAAAGTAGAAACTGCATTTGCGACACTTTCGAACTTTTTGTTAACTTTTCCCATTGACTTATAATGAGAAATTTTTTTTAATAACTTTTGAACCATTTAATATTTTATCACAAAATCTTCAAAAGACACATTGGACACCCTGGCTGCACATTCTCTGAAGTTTTAGGACCAGTCGCGAAAACCGTGTGACCTGTAGGCGAGATCAAAGAAATAAAAAAAAGCGTAATTGCGCAATTCGTTGTCACCTAATAACTCCGCAGCCGTATATCTGACCAGTACAAAACTTGGCAGATCCCAAGACCTACCATGCCCAATCATTTGTACCAAACTACAGGTAAATCTGTTGAATGGTGGCAAAGTTATTAAGGTGCACATTTGACCCATTAACCTTAAAAGTGCTACTCAACCCTTACTACGGTAGCACTACTGTGCTACCATTTTATATATATATATATATATATACATATATATATAGATGGGGTACACATGATGGGCAGGAGCTGAATATGGCAACTATCTCCATGAGTGAACAGTAACCTCAGGATACTCACAAATGGTGGAGCGTAGCATAGCAGTGCCACAAGTGAAAGTATCCCAAGGTCACGGTTCATGAGTGGAGATATTTGACATATTGCACTCCTGCACATCATGTGTTTGACTTATACAATAGGGCAGGAATGTGTTATTTCTTGTTTTACTTTGTTCCGTGACAGAGAATATGTGAGTTTTCAGCGGTGTTATTTCTTGTCTTGGTGGCTGTGTGCGAGTGTGCTGTGGTTTTATGCATGGGTTGAGTTTTGTTTTATGAATGTCTTCTTGTACTTTTCTATTGGTTGGTGCTTGAAATGGGTGCACGTGTGTAGATATCATTGGTTGCTGAAGGACATTATTTGGTTGGTTATTTGTGTTTTACGTGCTGGAAACATGTGCTTTCATTGATTCTTTTGTTGTTGGGGGAGGGGCTTCAGCAGACAGCACTGTCGTGGTTCCGTGTGTCAGAAGCGCAGAGATTCGCATATTATTTATTTTTTGGGGATGAAAATAAATGTTATTTATTTACTGCTTTTGGGAACGTGTATTTGTTATTTTGTGCTTATGCAACATATGTCCAGTTAGCAGCACCGGAGCTTTGCAATGGGGTCATTGTCTGGACAGCTCAGAAATGTCAGTAGGTTAACTTCACCCGGCAGAGTCTGCTGCTGGTTTTTTTTGCACTGCACCCACAGCAGTAACAGGTATCTGGAGCTTCCATCCGAGATTTCCTTCTTCTTTCATTCAGAATCGCTATCGGAAGGTATTACCCTGGCTCTCTTCTGTGGTGGTGTTTCCGTGCTATTGCACAAGTGGTTGCTCAGGTGAGTTTCATTGTGTGTTTTTTGGGGAAAAGAAGTAGTGCCAACTAAGGTGAAGAAAACTGAGCTTACAAGGTGACGTAGGCACAGTGAAGATATCGCCTTCTGTCATATGCACTGTGTATATAAATGTAACAAAATGTCACAGTGCATACGTCAGTAGCAATTTATTCAATGGTAGTGAGAGTAACTATTTTTATTCAGGTAAGAAAGACCTCACTCCTGTTGTGTGTGTGTGTGTGTATATATATATATATATATATATATATATATATATATATATTTACTTGTGGCTCTGCCACTCGTGAAGTCATAAGGTCAAATAGCACAAGTGAGAAATATCAGTGATATTTCTCCTGGGGCAGTGGCATAGTTCATTTGTCCAATGCTCGCT
Source organism: Neoceratodus forsteri (assembly GCA_016271365.2). Taxonomy (NCBI): domain Eukaryota; kingdom Metazoa; phylum Chordata; order Ceratodontiformes; family Ceratodontidae; genus Neoceratodus; species Neoceratodus forsteri. The sequence continues at coordinate 1,405,314,845 of CM028130.1, read as the reverse complement.
CCCAGTCTTTCACTATTTTATTATTTTCTTTCTAAGTGTCTTTTTTCATGTTTTTCCATTGTTTCTGGATAGCCAAGTGGTTTGGAAAGGACGTGCAATGTACATGATGTATAGCATCTGCCATTATGTTCAATGCATGTTCTAGAGCTGGCTGAGAGCGGCGGTTAGCTGGCTGTTCCCAATTCAAGCTACAGCAGGCATTGCTTGAAACAAAGTGAAGGTATTCACCTTGATTGCTGGGGGAAGCAGAGCTGGAGTGCCAGTTGGTGAATAGCAACCTGAGCTTCAGAAAGATATAGGGTGGTACTGGGAGTGTAAAATCGCTGGGGGTGGTACGTGGTGTACTGTAACACTAACAGTGTCATAAAATCAGTTTTGTTAGCATTTTTACTTGTTTTTGAAATGAACAGTAGGTTTACTCAGAAGGGGGAGAAAATGAAAGTGATTTTACTGTGTCTGACATGAAATGAAACTGGTAGGTGGGAGCCAGCACACAAGTGAACTTTTCAGTTGTAAAAGTAGAACTATGCTGCTTGTGCTGCTGACTTCCACCAGTCAGGACCTACAGTGAGGATATTTTTGTGACCTCTGGACCTAGAGTGAGAATATCGGACCTAGAGTGAGAATATTTTGATAGTCTCACTCTAGGTCCGGAGGTCATAAAAATATCATTGATATTTGCCACCAAATATCCTCACAAAACATTGAATAAATAGGTGATATGCAATGGAAATGAGTAGAATACACGATTTATCTGCACAAGGGCATTTTGACCTCAGGTAACCTCATGAGTAGCTTAAGCCATGAGTGAGGTGGCTGAGGGTAAACTGCTCAAGTCTAGATAAATCATCTATTCCAGGAGTTTTCCATTGCATATCCAATTTATGCAATAGGAAAGGAATTTGTTGGATTTTGTTTATTTACTTTTTCTTTACTTTGAGTTTTGTTCTGTATAAAATTAGTGAGATTATTTAATGTATTCATGCTTGAGAGTGGGGTGGTTACTATGGTCACTACCTGTGTTGCTGTGCAGCTGACATGGGAACATTGAGAGTGAGGTTGTTTTCAAGTATGTGGGCAGTCTGAAGAGTTTTGAAAACATGGCAGTTTACTGTCTCATTTAGCAAGAGTTGCAGAGAGCCGCTTTGGTGTCGGTTTGTTTTGGATCTTTTTTTTTTTTCAAGAGTAAATAATTTATCTGGTTTCACCTGTCCTTACTGCTGGCTTCTGAATTGCACAGCATTATGAAATGAAAATGTGTGAGTGGAGAAGCCAGTAGATTCAGTGGGCTGCTGAAAACTGGGAGATTTCTTGTGGAGCAGAGAAGCAAGCCTCTGAGGTACAAAACCAGTTGTGTCACGGAGAAGAGAACATTAGTTTGATTTTTAAGTGAGTGGATGGCTGTAGATCTGTTTTTGAGAAAGCAGGGGTTTTGGCTAGTGTTCTAGTTGTTGTTGGAGCCAGGCAGCACTAGCAGTTTGGGTTAAGTTCGGTGTGGGAAAAGGGAGCACAGACAGAACTGGCAGTCTGGAAATTGTGGGGGGAGGGGAGACAGAAGAATCGGGGAGGGGATGTAAATTATAAAACTGAGTCTGTTGGCACTGGTACAAAGTAATACATGTATGTTTTGTAAGGTTGTGCTTTGTATGGGTGGTATGTAGAACATGATCAGAGGTGCCAGTGCAAACTATTGAGAAACTGAAAGGATAGTTAGTGCTCTAGTTCTGGCAGGAGGGGGATGATTGATGGCAGGGTATTAAATAAATAGTGTTTGATTGATGATAGGGTGTTAAATAAATGGTGGTTCCATGATTTATTTAACACCCATGAAAATAAACACATTTATTTAACAGTTTTTGTACCCACACCTATTGCATAAATATATTTTGCATGGTCCGGCCCTAATCCCTGTAGAAAAAGCCATCACATACAGCAAAACTAGCCATAGTGCAACACACTGACTGGCAGTGAATGACATGTCACAAAGTACTGCATGACAAAAGGACTTAACTGCCATTGAATTATACTGTTCCCTGTAACACAGAGTGCAGCATTTTGTGATATACTGTAGCATGTATGTGTTAATACCCAACACACTACAAACCACCCCCATAACACAGACAAAAATCCCCTTAATAACACAGCCAAGCCCCATAATAGTATATGTAGCAGCAACCTTTTTAAATTATAACAGCCATCCAAAAACTTCTACAACTCTTCCTACAGAAAGATACCCTAACCTACACTAAAAATCCACCCGACTCCCTCCAACCTCATTCACTTAGCAATGGTTCATTGAAGCTGCAGGACTTTCTTGCAGGCCCTCCTTGCTGCTGCTGATGCCTGTCCTCCCTCCAAACTCCACACATGGTGCAAACATGGTGCCGCTCCATCTGCCATGCCTTCCACAAACCATCACTACAGATGCCACATGATGCACTACTTCCAGTCACTTGCCATGCCGCTTAGCATGCTGACAATAGGGGAAGACCACAGGAGTCATGCCACCTTTTATCAAAGACCCCTGCACTATGGAAACACTAATGGGAAAACAGTGACAGTCCCCAGTAAAATATACTACAGAAAGGGGAAAAAAACTAGCAATACTCTACTACTACACTATGAAAAAGCCCTGCACTATGGAAAAACACTACCTACTAGATTACAAAAAATGCCTGTGCTGGAAAAACATAGGACACAGCAAACAGTGTCCAACTTAATGCATTATATAAAATAAATGATGGTAAAATCCGACATACTTGTGAAATAATGCCATCTCAGGGTCAAACAAGCTCATAAAGATCATGAGTCCAATAGTTTGTTCAACTCCTCAGCAGTATTGTTGTCTTGTATTTTGCACTTTACCATCATTTATTCTCTATATATAACACATGGCTGGGCTCTTGTCCCATAGAAAAAGCTATCATATTTCATTTCATTTCTATTGTTTACCCTGGAAAGCATGCTGAGCAACACTGCCCTTTCTCAAGTGCGACCAGCATTAACAAACATTACGAAGTAGATACGATAATAAATGAGAGTCAGGATAAATTACAAGGAGAAGTAGACAAGAGCATCTAAAAACTAGACAGAAGGGAAAAAGACAAGTAACACAATTCATGGGAGCAGATACAGTGTAAATTGACGCTGGTTGGTGGGAAACCAACAGCAAGCAGTCAGGGACAGTTGCAAACATATTTGTCAGTGAGATATTGTTTGAGGGAGTTCTTAAACAGAGACAGGGAAGGGCATAGTGCCAGAGGTGGGGGAAGGTAATTGAAGAGTTTGGTACCCTTGTAGAAGATGGAAAGCTGTCCTTGTGTTGTGTTACAATGGGGAATTGAGAAAATGGTGTGCAGTGTCTGTCTGGTGACCCTAGCATTTATGGGCTGCTGAAACAAGGAGGTAATGCTTAAAGGCAGATGGCCACAGTGGATTTTGTGAAAGAGAGTGAGGATTTTATAGTGAAATCTATCTTTGAGCGAGAGCCAGTTTACTGCCTTGTAAAGATCATAATGATGGGTCCGTCTGGGGAGGGCTGTGGTGAACTGAAAAATTTTAAGATAAGCAGCCCTTAGCTTGTTGAGAATTTTTCAGGAGGGAGCAGAGGAGTAGGCCAAAGAGTCATAGTCTAATAAATGTAGCAAGAAACTGTTAGCTAAGAGGGCCCTGATTTCAGGGATAAGGTATCGTTTAATATGGAAGAGCATGACTAGCCTCTGATGAACCTTTTTGATAAGATGGCTGATGTGAACTTCATTAGTGAGGTGACAAATATTTACCATATATGGTGGGAGCCAATTAGCATATTATGACATCAGTTTGAAAGTTAACACTCTATTAATGTGTTATTGACACCTTACATACAATGGCAAGAAAGAATCCTGGGCTGTGACTGGTCAGTCTGGGACTGGACCTGTGATATTATCCCAGTATAACATCACTGAATCTATTGCCGGCTCACAAAAGAATGCATGATGTAAAAAAAATATATAAATCACTGCCCATTGCCCATTTGATGCCGCCACCCAGCCACTTTCAGACGCCAGCACAATTGTACCATATATTCAGCACCAGAATAATTCTACCCTTCTTAGAAATCCCAACCACCCACAACCCAAACCGTACGTTTTCAGATAAACAGCGGCTTCACAGTGTCTTTTACCACAGCACACGCTCAGCTGATGGTTTCACTCAAAAGCAGCATACAATGCCAGTTTGTATGAAAGACCTCTGCAAACATAAACACTGCTTTTCTTTTTTCCTTTTTTTTTAAACAACTCGTTTACTAGCACCCAAAGATAAAACCCACCTCTCCACTTCAACCATATGGCAACCTCCTCACATCCTCCAATCACGAGTATCCCAACATCTTTTCACACAGCATGATCACCAGCTAAAAACAAAACTGATCTTTCTCTCAGTACAAACATTAATGACACAGACTGTACCGAGAGAAAGAGAAAACATCGCCACTACATGCACACGGGGAAAAGGCAGCTGACAGAGAGTCCAGCCGGGATACAGGGTGTGGGGCTGCTCAGAGAGACCAACTTTCAGGAGACACACAATGATAAAAAGACACAAGACAGATAACAGTGCCACCTGCTTTAGAAACAGAAAAGGGAACTCTTTTTTGTTAAAAAATACTTCCACAGTAAAAAAAAAAAAAAATTGAAAAAAAGATTTTAAAACTGTATTTATTTTTATTTTTTTAATTTATGTTTAAAATGAGCCATTTTATAATGCAATAATGCACTTCAGGGTATGTGTCGTGCTTGGATAACATAACTTCTCAGGCGTTGGATACACTCGGCCTTCGGCTTTGAGCCCAACCATCCAAGGCATGATGTTATTTAAGCACGACACACACCCTGTCATGCATTATTGCTTAAATAACACATTAATACCTAACACACTACAAACCACCCTGTCACAGCTCCAATAACACATGTAACAAACACCTTAATAACACATAGACCAACTACCTTATTAACACACATGTAACAGTCAGCCTAACTCTCCCATAACTCATAATTACACCCTCTAATACACAAAACTGCCCTACCCTGCAGTATAAACACATATCCCACATTTTCTTCCGACTTCTTCCACACAGCAAAAAATATGTACCTCAAAGCAACAGCTCTCCATCGGATCAGCCGTCCATGCTGCTGCTCCTCCTTTGTGCAGGCTGCTACAACATTGCCAACTGCAAAACATATCCTTCTGTACTGTGTTACCGACACACTGTGCTCTAAACTGCTGCTGCTCCAGGAAGGTGACTGTCATGCCCGACCTCACATCACACTGCCCCCAACCACACAACATGCACTTCTGACTGCAGGCCATCCCTTCATCCTGTATACTGTATTAAGGGGAAGGATGCTGATGCCAGGCTTCCTAAAACTGAAGTGAAAAAACAGACAATCCTTAACAAAATCCGCTACACTACAGAAAAACACTTCAGCTACACTATGGAAAAACACTACTGTACAGAAAAACACAGCACACGGCAAACAGTTTACAACCTACTGAATTATATAAAATAGAAGATGGTGCAGTCTGGTATACTCATGAAATAATACCGTCTCAGGGCCAAACAAGCTCATAAAGGCCACTTGCCCTTAGGGCTTGTTGGTTTATCACTTGTTCAGCCCCTCAATGGTATTTTTTTCCTTGTTTGCAACATTTTGCAATAATTTATTTTCTCTTCCTCTAGATAGATAGAGAGATACATAGATACATAGATAGATAGATACACACACAAATATATTTATAAAATGGGTAGGGACAGTTCTGTAATGTGATTGGATGCCAGGATATTCCAGCCATTCATTTTTTTTTTTTTACTACATGCACAGTAAACAAAAAGTGTCAGTAGCTGTGCCTAATCCTTCAGTAAAACCATGTAGCTGCCATTGTTATTTTTTCTGCTAGAGAGACATTTATTGTAAAAAGGGGTCTGGTAGTATAGCCTAGAGGTTAGATTGACGAGTTATGAATGAGCAAGAAGGCAGCTGACTAAGGAGCTAGAACTTTACTACTAGAACACTTCTTACTCAGCAAAGAGCCAGACCTGTCGGGGTTAAAAAAACCACAAGTTAGTGTGCTTGTCGGAGTTGGGGGAAGGGAACTTTTATAATCTTTGTAGTTAGCTGGGTGAGGAGGAGAGCTGTAAATTGGGGCTGTGGCTTAGGCAGAGGTAAACCAGGGACCTGATTTTACAAGCTGGGTGTGTCTGACACTGATTGCATCATGTCACGTGACTGTGTCTGTTGCAGTTGCGTCATACAAAAGTCGCAGTATTCTAGAAACATCTCAGCTTGTGTCATGGATTGTGGAACTGTCGCATATACTGTATATAGCCTGCGACTCAGGCCTTGGTACACCTGCCAGAGTTTTGATGCAACTCAGTGCTGCAAACAGGGATAATGACGCAGAAGACACCTACAATGCCCCAAAGACCAGCACACAAGACTCCCAGGAAAACAAACTTCAGCACAGAGGAGACAGATGAGCTGATCGATGAGGCTGATGCCCAGGTGGATCTGCTGTTAAGCAGAGGTGGTGACAAAGCCCACAGGGAGAGACAGAAGTGTGCCTGGAAAGAGGTTGCCAGCTGAGTGAATACTGTGGGTAATGTCAGGAGGTCCGTGAGGGAGCTGCAAAAAAGATATGATATCAAATGGCATTGTAAGGAAAAGCTGGCACAGAACAGATGGAGTAACTTGGCCACTGGAGCAGGATGACGACGGGAGGCTAAGTAGCCAGGAGGAGTGAGTTGCCAGACACCTCAGCACCAGAAGTGTGGAGGGGGATAGCGACCTAGATATATTCTGGCTGCGACACACAGCAAGTAAGCATGATAAGATGTAGATGTAGTTTCCTGCCTCATGCTGGGACATTGTGTGGTGGGGAGCTGGGAAAGGAGAGGGGAAAACCTGCCCCCCAACAGGGTGGACATGGATGCAGAGGGTTAGAAGTACATCCTGATGGCCCAGTGCCCCCCCGACCACCAACTAGACACCATCTGCCCCAGTGATGACCTTTTGAATCACAGCTGCCTGACAAGGCCTGCACAGCACATTATGTCCCACAATGGTGTTTGCAATGTGTGTCCATGTAAGGCCCAGATGCAGGGGGGGGCCTACAGGACCTGCCTGAAGGGTGTTGGAGAAGCAGAGGTCACGGGTAGGCAGAGGGGCAGAGGAGCAGTTTGGACATTGTACAATGTGAGAGATACAGCAGGTGTGCTAACCATGGTCACAGTGCCCCTAACTGGTGCAGCAGCATGCAGCAGAGATGTGTCTTGCCATAGCTCCACCTTGAAGGACACCAGGGAGGTTATGGCCCCACTGTCCCCAGCAGCACTCGCTTTGTGCTGAGAACCCACAAATGTGCCGCACATGCAACTGAGGGTATGCAGTTATGTGTGTGTGGTTCTGGGATAGTACATGACACGTGTGATGTGGCAATGGTGATGTTGTGTGGTATGGAGTATGTGAGGGCCACATAGCAGTGTAGCTCCGGGGCCACCGCAGCAGATGTGGCAATGCAGGCTGTGGTGTGGTACCAACCTGGGTGGATTGCAGGAGGTGCCAAGAGGCCCTAGCATGCCCTGTTGTTGCAGTAACAGTGGACCGTGGAGTAGTAACACCTGTTTGGCCTGGAATGGGGAGGCATGCGTGTACACAGTTGTGATGTGCTTAGGACGCCGTGGCTGAGGGAGCAACACAGAAAGCAGTGATGGTATATGTATGTGTACAGGGCAGTTGGGGAAGGGGACACAGTGCAATCTAGTGTACAAGGACATCAAGCAGTGATGCAGTGCATGAAGGCCATATCAATATGCAGTGAGGCAGTTCGGACCAGGTGGTGTAAGTGAGGGGTACCGCCAGGTGCCCAGCAGTGAGGCATAGCAACATTGTGCAAGCATGGGTAGCAGCACCGTGGGCTATGGGCTGCTAATCAGGCTGTTGGGATGCCCCTGCAGTGGTCTGGAAATATACAGTTATGCACCACTGCATGCAGATGATGAAGGTGGCAGCTCTGGGGGGGAGGGGGAAGGTATGTTGTTGTCAGAGGTTGTGGATGGTTGTGTGCACAGGGTATGATAAGCCAGAGGGAATGCACCTGTTCTACTGGTGGGGATAACTCAACCATGACTGCAGGTGACAGAGAAGGGGGGATGTAGGTGGGGGCACAGGGTGGGGCTGGGATACACAGAGGGTTTGGAGAACACATGCACCCTTGGGGAACAGGCTTGTACATGTTGAGTAAGTAAGTAAAGTTCATTTAAAAATGCTTTTCCAGAGGTCAAAGTGGTTTACAAAGAACAAAAAACAAACAACACAATATTAACAGTATAAAATCATAGGCCATAAGCTTAGGTAAATAAAAAAGTTTTCAAATCCATTTTAAAACTCTCGATGGTCAGGCAGCTTCGTATCCAACGAGATAGAGAATTCTGCAGGGCCGGAGCTGCATATGAAAGCGCACGAGCTCCAGATGTTTTCAAACAAACCCTGGAAATCTCTAGTGATCCCTCACTGACGGATCGGAGTGAGCAAGAGGGGCAATAGTGAGTAAGGAGATCTTTCAGATACTGCGGTCCCTATTCATGTAAGACTTTATAGGTCAGTAACCCGACCTTGAAGGTGATTCACCATTGTACCGGCAGCCAGTGCAACCCATGCAAAACAGGCGTAATATAACTATACCTAGATGTTCCAGTCAAAAGCCTGGCTTCTGCGTTCTGTACTAGCTGCAGACAACAAATTTCAAGCCTCCGGTAGCCCCAGGTAAAGGGAATTGCAGTAATCAAGGCAAGTGGTCACAAAGGCGTGGACCAGAGTAGGAAGGTCAGCCGGAGGAACCAGGTGTTTTACCCGGGCGATATTCCTCAGATGGAAAAAAAGAGGACTTAACAACTGCTGACACCTGTGATTTCAGGGTCAAACTGCTGTCAAAAATAATGCCCAGGTTCTGCACCTGGCCTGAGGTCAAGAGCTGGGCATCACCAAGCCAAAGGCCTGATGGTACTTCAGCCCTATGACCCGCCTCAAGGCAACCTGGGTCCACAACCAACACCTCAGTCTTATCCGGGTTTAACCTCAGCCAGCTGGCGCTCATCCAGTCATTTATTTCAGCTAGACAGCTGTTAAGCAGAGAGACTGCATCATCCTGACCGGGAGTAAAGGACAGATACAGCCGGGTATCATCTGCATAGCAGTGAAAACCCAGACTGTAACGCCTAATAATATCTTCTAATGGCAGCATATAGACTGCGAACAACATGGGTGCCAAGATGGAGCCCTGCGGTACCCCACAGGACAGAGAGATGGTAACAGAGGAATAAATCCCCATAGTAATCCTCTGAGTCCGCCCCGTGAGGAAAGATTGAAACCAGTGTAAGACTGTACCAGACAGTTCACAAAGAAAGCGCAGGCACTCCAACAGCACTCCATGATCCACAGTATCAAATGCTGCAGAGAGATCAAGAAGGACTAGAATAGTACAAGCCTTTTGATCTCTTGCAATTAGAAGATCATTTAAAACCCGGACAAGGGCAGTCTCAGTGCTATGTCTTTTCCTAAACCCCGACTGGAGAGCTTCATAGATGTTGTGATTCATAAGATGGTCATCCAACTGTATCGCAACCACCTTTTCAATAACCTTACCCACAAAGGGCAGGTTAGCGATAGGTTTGTAGTTAGCTGGGCCATCTAGATTCAATGAAGGTTTTTTAAGGAGTGATTGAATGACTGCCTCCTTTAAGGGGGTGGGGAAACCCCCTTGCTCCAAAGATTTCCAGACAATTTCAGCAAGGATCGGGCAGATAGTATCTACACAACTTAATAACAGTGGTGTAGGGCCCGGGTCCAAACTACAACTGGTTGGTCGTACAGTCTGGATAATCCTCACAACATCCATGAATGCCAGCCTACTAAAGTCAGACCAGGAGACACAAGGGATTGCTTCCTCTTGCTGACCATCACAACTCCCTATAGAGAGAGCAGGACGGATGCCCGATCTGATGCTGGCAATCTTATCTGTGAAGAATCGAGCAAGCTCATCACACTTCGTCTGTGAAAAATCTCTTTCAGACTGCAGACAGAGTGGATTGCACAATCTGTCGACAGTCTGAAAGAGTTTGGCTGGTCGATTCCTCGCAGCAGCAATCTCCCTAGACAGGAATTCTTCCTTCTTACAGGTGATTGCTGATTGATAGACCCTAAAATGGTCCCATCAATCTAAGTCTGTCAGCATCCAGGCCTGACTTTTGCCAAGCTCTCTCTAACCTTCGTCCTACTCTCCTCAGCTCCTTTAAAGAATCATCAAACCATGAAGATCTTGAACGCTGAATGAGTGGATGAACACGAACAGGTGCAATTTGATCCAGGGCATCACCCACAGCCTTATTATAGGCAAGTACGAGAGCCCCTGAATCCATGCACTCACTCGAAATACCCGATAGGTCCAAAACCGCCGAAAGACCTTCTGGGGTACCTCCCCTTAAAGGGCGATATTGTATCATGTCCGTAGGAGCAGGCCTCTTTAGGGGTGCCCCGAAGCTAAATCTTATGGTGTGATGGTCTGTCCACACATTTGGTTTCACCCACAAATGTCTGACCTCTAGCTCCAGTAGGAACACTAGGTAAAATGAGTGACCCCCTACATGGATAGCAGAGGTAACCACCTGTGTAAGGCACAACATTGTCATCAGTTGGAGGAGATTTTTCCCAAAAGGTGGGAGTTCATCATCAACCCAAGCACTGAAGTCGCCCAGTATTAACCATCTGGGCGACTCCAGTGCTACGTCAACAATGAAGTCCGCAAACTCCCTCAGGAATTCTCCACCATCACCAGGTGGTCGGTAGATGAGGAGAATCCTGAACCCTGCACCTGCTCCCAGTATACACTCAAAGAATCTAGTGACACCCACTGGCACATCCACAAGACCCAGCTCCATTCTTAAAAAAGATGGCTACACCTCCACCCCTATGATCCAGCCTCGGGCAGTATATCACCGAGAACCCGGATGGAGCGGCAGAGGCCAATATAGGGCCTGCATTCTCATCCAACCAGGTCTCGGTGATGCATGCCAGATCAGATGTTACAACAAGATCCGCTATAATAGCGGTCTTATTTTTAATTGACCTGGCATTACATAACACCGCCCGGGTTGGGTGGGTTTTCGAGGAGGAGTGCAGTACCGGTCCACAATTTGCGGGACCCTTGGGTATGGGAATCAGGCAGGGGAAAACCCCTCTCCTGAACCCATTTTGCCCCAGGGCATCTCCTAGTCCCCGCTACCTCAATTGATCGACCCCTTTCCATTCTCCCACTTTGCCCAGACCATACACCCCTTGAGCGCCTTCTCACTATCCCCAATGAACGACATTTGTTATAAACTTCAGGTGTCAAAGGGGAACAGTGAAAAGGACGAAGGTCATGGAGCAAAGTGGGAGAATAGCTCCTGACTGTCTTAATGCCTTCCCAGCATATTTCAATAAACAATAATTTATCTAAAAAATCCAAATAAACAAAACAACTCGACTTGCTGCAGGTCACCAAATGACAGCATGTGGGCCGTGTGTGACAGTTGTTGGGGTGACCAGTGCAAACGTGCCTCAAGTGTGGTGAAGGGTGGGTATGCAGAGGATGCCAAGCCCCCTGGGCCAGTGAGTCTCACAGCAAGTTGTGATTATGGCACAGCTGCGGTTTGGAAGCTGTACCCTGTGTCACCTGGGCCAGTCATGGCCCCAAGCAGCCTGCATTGCACTCATGCTCTGTGGATTCCCAAAGCCTTGGGGGGCACAACATGGTAGCATGTCACCTGTAGGGCTATTGATGATGGAGTGATGCAGCATGACAGCACAAGAACCCCTGAGGTATGCTGCTGGTGCTCTGGTTTGGCAAAGTGTGTGTCCCCCCCCCCCCGGGTTGCATGTCCTGTAGCAAGAGATCATAAGATAGTAGGTGCTGACTCTTTCTCCATGGGCCATGGGCAGATGTCATAGTATACTGTACAGAAACCAGTCTGTTGGGTGACATGAACTGGTGGGGTGGTATTGACGGAATGGATGTTCGATGGGGCAATGTATACCACCTGGCAGCATAGCACAGCACAAGTGCAGCAGCTGTTGCTTGTATGTGCACATGTAATGGGGTGACATCCATTTTTCAGGTACAAGCAGAAGCCAGCAGCCAGGCACGTCGAAGCAACTGAGGAGTCCAGTAGATTCACATGACAACAGTGACACTGATTCTGAGGATGACACCAGCACCGACCATGGCAGATAGACACCATCTGCTGCAAAAACCCAGGCTGCTGACAATGTTGAGGCAGAGAATGTCACAGTGGCATCATCTGCAACAGACCACGGGGACATGTCACCTGGATGTGAAGGCCCTGAGCATGAGGACAGTGTGTGCAGTACCACAGAGAGTGTGCAAGACAATGTGGCACAGAAACTATCACCAGCATCATCCTTGTGGGGGAGGGTGGTGCACAAGGGGAGCTGCAAAATGCAGAGGACACCAGCATGGAGCTGGATGATGTGGACTGCCTATGTCACCAAATGCTGGAATCAGAAGTTGAGGTGGGCAGTGAGTTACAGGACATAAGGACGGCACTGTAGGGACTCCACAGTGCGGCAGTGCATCGTCACATGCAACTGGAGGGTGAGGTAGCCAGTATATCACAGGCATCTCCAGGGGTCTGCAGCAACTGGTCATACATGAGGGCCAACAGACAGCAGCTCTGGAGGCTCTGGCATCTGAGGCACAGCTGCACACATTGATACTGGAATGTCTGGCTTCCCTGCTGCGATGTACAACAGGGCTGCAGGACATTGTGGGGCAGGTGGCCATGGGAAGTGGCAGGGAGGTGACGGGGGGGTGCACCATTCAATGGTCCTTTGACAACCCCATGGAGACCCTGCATGTAGCAGTCAATGTGGTCCTCATACCACCGGGGAGTTGAGGACATGGATCAAGGTACAGGTAGTGTCAGTGCTGCCACCAACAGGGCCGTAACATGGGAGCACATAGCTAAGCACAGCAGTACCGACACAGTACAGATGTTGCAGGATGCTGTGCAGGCACATGTCACAGGAGCCCAAATGCCTATGAATGATGACCAACCCCAAGGTATTGGTCAATGCACAGCTGGCCATTGGCAGTCCACAGGACTATGGAGGCATGCCACTAAGCCTACAGGCCATGCCTTGCAGAAGCTGCAGCACCCAAGGGGCAGAGGCATCATGGCCAGCAAAGGTGAGGAAGCAGTGCACCAAACTCCACATAACAGTCAGATGGCTGTTGTGCAACTCCATGGCATGCCCCACAGTGAACCTTTCAAGGCAATGGAGACATCAGACCCTGGGGCTATGCCCAGAGCAAGAGGGGCAACATGTGGCCTGGGATTGTGGCATGCAATGCAGGATCCACGGGGAACCAACCCTGGCAACACAGAGATTGTCAGCACAGGTGGGCTCCCAGAGGGAGCACCATCCACAGGGTCCCATGAGTAGATGATGCAGTGCCAGGTACCACCCACAGACCAACAGGAAGCAACATGCAGCACTGTGGATTGGAGTGCAGTGGCCACTGGGCCCACACTAGTACAGCACACATGGGGAAGCCACACAGCGCAATCCTCAGATACCCAGGCAGCAGCGTGCAGGGCCTCTGGAAGTGGCATGGCTGGACTGGATCCCCACAACCAGCCTGGGACACAGGATGACACAGCAGTCATGAGAATGTCAGGTGGAGGGGAAGAGGGATGGTGAGGATCACATCCTGCAGTGTGGGCGGGCCAGGGCAGCACCGATGGGGAAGGCCATCACACAGCCCAGTGCCCAGAGGCTCCAGAGAAGAGACAATAAGCAATGCAGGTGCATTGCCCCATAGGTCCCAAAGGTATGCGGCAATACGTTGGTGGGCCAGGGTCATCTGGTTGGCCATGCTGCAGGCAGCACTTGGGGGAAGGGGAAAAAGAGCACCACATAAAACTTGGCAGGCTGACAGCAGTATGCCATGGTGGCCATGTATCAGCAGGTCAAGCCACGGCAAGTTGAACTGGTGCACGGTGGCCAGCGCAGACATTATGTTGTCATCCAAAGGGTGTGGGTGGCAAGAGGGGTTTGGGGGGGTAGAAGGTATGTTGATAGCTGCTGTGGCATGGCATGACGCATGCACATGTGCATGTGGGGTTACACATGGGGTTCACGGAGGGTGTGTGCGGAGGTGGTGGGTGCACATGGGTGGATAGGGTGTCTGATGTTGTAGGAAGAGGGACATATTGTACCATGTGCTGTTATGCCAGTAAACCAGTATTATGTACAACACCCACAGATGTCTGTGTCTTTGCAAGCAGTGGGGAACCCATATGGGCAATGAGTTCTGGGGTGGTGACCAGGCCCAGCTGTACATTCTTGGGGGCCACCAGCTAGATACTGTAAGCCACGGTGTCCCACCACCCAACTCACTTTGGCCTTATCCTTTACTCTGTGGTATACATCTACCCTTCACTCCAGGACTTGGAAGACTTGGTTTGCTGGCCAAGGCACCTAGCTTCACCTGAGCTCTTTCCTTCCAAGACTGTTTGAAAGGCAGAGTAGAGAACCTTACCAGAGCAAGGGAAAAGGATTAAGACTTCTTTTGGCTAAGCAGATTTACTGTGTGGTGTTGTTTTTATTTTTTACTCACAGGGATTGCTACTGTTTGTTGCTAACATTTCATTGCTTTATTTTTCTCTGTAGCAAAGTGTTTCTTACAGCTTATATCTTCTCTGAAATTATTACAGGTGGTGCTTTACAGGTTTTACAGTTTTATCTAACATTGGGATAAGCTTTCAGGGTTACTGCATTTGTTGTTGACTGAATGTTTCTGCTCTTACCCCCTTGTTCTTTCGTCCGTTGTTCTTCTTTTTCGGCAGGGGAAGGGCCCAGCCACCCACCCCCATTCCCAACCACCCAACACTACACTCCTTTTATAGGGTACCACAGTTGTGACATTTCCTGTGGCAGAGCAGGAAGGGGCGGATCAGTGGGGCATCCACAAGGTGAGCTCATTTACAGGGACACTAGTAATTTAACTTGTTATAACAAGTTAAATAAAAACGAAACACAATCAAACCATTACTTGCATTTTTTTCCTTCTAATTACTCTGACTAGGTTATAAACCCAGCAACTTATCTGGAATGGATATCATTAACTGCAGGTACTGTGGAACAATTTTCAGAAGGACAGCCTTACAGGATTTAGGACACTGTCCTACATGCTGGGCCATTGGAGATCTTAGGGCTCAGCTCCAGGCAGCATGGGCAGAGATTGCATGCCTCAAATTTCATATTTAAGAGGAAATACATTATAAGAACCACCCGCCATTTCCCCAGCATCCAACAGAAAAACCTCGACCGCAGAGGGTAGTTGGACCAGGAGGTTGGCAGGTGGTTAGGAGGGGCAAATCGGGTGCCCCATCACACTCTGCTCTCCAACATATTACCTCCAAAAACATATAAACACTACAAACAGGTATCTGCCTCTATCTCTGAAATCAAACAAAGAGGCAGAAGACACTGCAGAGCAGGACACTACGGCACAGGAGCTAGCACAACAAAACTCACCCAAATCAGGAACCAAAACAAAAAAAGCAAAAAGGAAATCCAAAAAACTTCTGATCATAGGAGACTCCATGATTCGGGGAGTTGATACCCATCTCCAGCCAGGGGTAATGGTCAGATGTCTTCCAGGTACATCAGCATGGAGAGACACTGACCGCATTGCTAAAACTGTTCACAAAGCAGGAGAAAACATTGATGTCCTAGTACACATAGGGACTAATGATCTCGCCAGATGGTCAGTTGTGGAGACCAAGGAACACCTGACCAGGCTGGGTGACAAACTATCATCCATTTCGTCCGGCATCTCCTTCTCTGAGATCCTGCCAGTCTGGGAGAGGAGGGCAGATGGACAGAAAGTCAGAGAAGGGGAGATAGGGGAGCTAAACACGTGGCTCAAGGGCTGGTGCCAGGAAAAAGGACACAGATTTGTAGGGAACTGGCAACAATTCTGGGAGAGAAAGTTCTTTAAATTTGATGGACTGCATCTGACTAAGGAGGGAGTCAGTGCATTGGGGCAGAAGTTTGACATCTTTGCAGAATATTTAAACTAGCAAATGGGGAGAGGTGCAGCACCATACATGAATGGGAAGAACACCCCTCCCCCCTCAGCTAGTGGTCAAACAGGGATTCAGCATGTTTGCAGTTCATTTGCATCACCAGGTAAGAAAAAAGGTTTGTCTCCCCATATGACGCACAGGGGTAATGCCAAACCTCACCCAACAACTAACACCGAAATCTGGCCAATGGAAAATCATGTACACAAATGCTCACAGCCTGGGAAATAAGATCCCAGACCTGCAGGCAATAATGTCAGAGGCTAAACTGGACATAGTAGCAATTAGTGAGACGTGGTTTACCAGTAACCACACTTGGGAGACTTCAGTACCTGGCTATGTATTGTTCAGAAGAGACCGAGGTGCAAAAGGGGGGGTGGCCCTGTATGTCAATGAAAATATCAAAGCTACAGAAATTCAGAATACACATAATGAGCCAGAAGAACTGTGGGTCACCCTGGAAACAGGAAATGGGACAGCCATAAGAACTGGGGTTGTCTACAGGCCCCCAGACCAGGAGGAGGACATAGATACATTACTGTTAGAAGATATACAAAACATGACAGCTAAAGGGGAGGTTCTGATAATGGGAGACTTCAACATGTCGGATACAGATTGGTCAATACCAGCAGGAACATCTGCCAGAACTAGACACATGGTGGATTCCCTGCAGGGGGAGGGCCTCAAACAACTGGTACAACAACCCACAAGAGACAGGGCTATCCTAGATCTAGTACTGACTAACAGGGAAGGGATCACAGATCTCCAGGTAGAAGGTCACCTGGGGGCCAGTGACCATCACATGGTATGGTTCAATTTGCTACTACATCTAAATCATCCCATTCCAAGGCAAAATATGGGACTTCAGAGAAGCTGACTTTGATAAGATGGCCAACAGAGTTAAGCTAGCCCTGGCAAAAGAAACACAGGTGAGGGGTACAGGCAAAGTGGGCAAGCATTAAGGATGCAATACTTGAAGCAACATCCCATTGTGTTAGACAGAAAAGGAAGTGCAAAGGAAGAAGGAAACCACTTTGGTTCTCAAATACAGTAGCAGAAAAGGTCAGAGCCAAAAGGCTGGCCTTCAGGAAATATAAGGGAACACACGGGATGAAGATAGGGAGGCATACTAAACTGCCCTAAGGGAAGCAGGGAAGGCAGTAAGGCAGGCAAAGTCCCAAACTGAGGAAACACTAGCACGAACAGTAAAAGAAGGTGACAAGACTTTCTATAGATACATTAGTGAAAGGAGAAAGTCCAGAGGGGGTATTGCTAAGCTTAATGGAGAAAAGGGAGCATGTGAGAAGGAGGACCATGTAAAAGCATCTATCCTAAATAGATAGTTTTGCTCAGTATTTACTGAAGAGGAGGTAGGGCAGGGCCCACAGCTCAACACCATGGACACAGGGGGAGGAGGTGAGCACTACTCCTTCACAAAAGAAAGGGTCCTACAAGAGCTTGCTAAGCTCAGGGTGGATAAGGCAATGGGACCTGATGGCATACATCCCAGGGTACTTAAGGAGCTAAAGGTGGAACTAGCAGAGCCATTAGCAGAACTGTTTAGTGAGTCTCTGAGCACAGGAGAGGTCCCAGAAGACTGGAGAAGGGCTCTGTGATCCCGCCCACAAGAGTGATAGCAGGGGAGGCAGGGAACTACAGACTAGTCAGTCTTACCTCAGTAGAGGCAAGATTATGGAGGCACTCCTAAGGAAAGGATAGTGCAACACCTGGAATCCATAGGGGCACAGGATCCAAGACAGCATGGGTTTACAAAGGAAGGTCCTGTCAAACTAATCTCATAGATTTCTTTGACTGGGTAACCAGAATGGTGGACCAAGGGGAGCAGTTGATGTCGCCTACCTTGACTTCAGCAAAGCTTTGACACTGTTCCATAGAAATTGATAAATAAGCTGGGTAGGCTCGGGTGGGTCAGAAGTTGGTCTACTGGGTGGCAAACTGTTGACGGGCAGAAAACAGAGAGTGGTGGTAAATGGTATACAGTCAGAAGAGATGCAAGTCACAAGTGGGGTACCTCAGGGATCAGTCCTGGGGCCAGTCCTCTTCAACATCTTCATTAGTGACCTTGCAGATGGACTAGAGGGTAAGGCTTGTCTGTTTGCGGATGACACCAAGATCTGCAACAGAGTAGATGATCCAGATGGGGTGGGCAGAATGAGAAGAGATCTGGATAAACTAGCAAAATGGTCAGAAGAGTGGCAACTGGGATTTAATGCAAAGAAGTGCAAGATCATGCACATAGGGAAGAGAAACCCTGAAGCCACCTATAGGCTGGGAGGGGAGTTGCTGGCAGTCACAAAGGAAGAAAGAGACTTGGGCATCATCATCACCGATGACCTGAAATCATCCAAGCAGACCTCTAAAGCAGTAGGTAAGGCTAGGGGTGTTAGGGTGTATTAGTAGAGGTATCACAAGTCGTAAGAGGGAGGTAATAATCCTCTCTTTGCAAGACACTGGGTTAGGCCCCATCTGAGCACTGCCATGCGTATTGGAGGCCACACCTCACAAGGACATTAACCAAATTGAGGCAGTCCAGAGAAGGGCAACCAAAATGGTGCAGGGACTGCATCAGAAGACATATGAGGACAGATTAACAGAGCTCAATATGTATACCCTTGAGCAAAGGAGGGAGAGGTGATATGATCGAGGCATTCAAACACCTTGAGGGCATTAACAAGGTGAAAGAGTCTAACATTGTTTAAATATAAGAAAAATAGCAGGACAAGAGGACACAGCATGAGATTAGAGGGGGCCGATTAAGGGGAATGTGAGGAAATTCTTTTCACAGAAAGGGTGGTGGATGCATGGAATGGCTATCTCAAGAAGTGGTGGCTATGAATACAGTGCAGGGCTTCAAACAGGCATGGGATAGGCATAAGAGAGCAATACAAATGAGTATGAAAAGATAGGCCACTGACAGAGCAAAGGCCAATGGCACATTTATAAGGTAGAAAAAGAAATGGGCAGACTGGATGGGCCTTGCGGTCCTTATCTGCCGTCAACTTCTATGTTTCTATGTTTCTATATCATATACATATGCAGATCACCTTGTGACATCATTAGGGCTATTTTAGGGGGACACAGGCATGTTGGAGCCCCCCACTCAACCCACATCAGCCATGGCTGTTACTCTGTATGCTTTGTACCACAGACATATATGTTATCTGCAATACAGCCTATGACATCTGTAGTGGTCTTAGGGAGAGGTAGCAACTCTAACCAGCCAATGTACAGTAATTCTGCACATCTGCCTCTGATTGGCTAGACCATGCTGCAGGAAATCATTTCATGGCATGTAATTGTTATATCAGAAGACTCTACCCAGCCTAGTGATGCCCTGTGTAATTTTTTTCTGCAGTTCTATAATAAGGCAATAATCACAAAACAACACATGTAAAACTGAAATGGTACACTGGCTCTGACTGGAGGCCCCTCATGAGTAGGGGGCCCCCAGCAACCGCAGGGTTTACTGGTGCCTAAAAGTGACTATAGCAGTGACGTGTAATGGGGTGGGGGGCTTCCCACACTGACCGACTTTAGACATGGTAGGCTGGGGTATGCACCCTACACATGGGAGGGAACCAACTGGAGAGACAGAGATAGGTGGTGAGGACTGTGTGCTTCCAGACTCATGGTTGGGTTGCTGATGATGCTTGTGTGAACCACAGGACATGCGGCACGGCCCCAGCATGCCAGACATGTATGGTGTCCAGCAACGGGATGAGCCACATGACTGCACACAGCAACCCGCACCATTCCCTACATGAGCGGATTGTCAAGGTGTCCAGGTGCCCAGATGCCTCCACTCAGGGCCCGCACCCTGCCCAAGCTGTGGTACAGGGCAGACAGCATGACAACCATGGCACCCATCACCTTGAGGGATTGAACAATCTTGGGAGACAAGGCTGTTGGCCTCTGCACAAACAGTGACAGTGGCCATGGCCCCCCTCCCCCCATCTCCCATGTTGTATTGTGCAGCCCATGCATAACACAGCAGTGCACATCCCAGCATCTGAGGGGTCAAGAGGGCACACACACACCCCGGCCAAGTCCATAATAGACCAGTGCATGATGGGGATGGTGAAAGTGGGCTACAGAGGCTGCAACATCCCATGGGACCCACGGCCGCAGCAAGATGATGTGTGCAGTGCAGGTGGGCACACGTCTGACAGGCACGATGCTGTCTTGGCATGTTGGACACCTGCATGACAGAGTACAACAGGTTAGCTATACAGTAGACAAGGACCACATGACTGACATAGGAAGCTAGAAGTGGTGCAAAGCAGGGCGGTTTATTAATGCAACCAAAAATAAAAACAGTACAGTCTGCCAACACATTGGGAAACAAAACCAAGCCATATAACACAACAGGAACATCAAGAAGCATCAGTAAGTAAAATACCGAGGGTGGGGAACAGGACACAAAACTATGTACTCAGTCCCTGTGGACAAAAGACAGACCTGACTATTGGAGCTGGGGGAAGACAACTGTTATAATCTTTGCAGTTAGCTAGCTGAGGAGGACAACTGTAAATTGGGGGCTGGGGGCTTAGGCAGAAGTAAACCAAGTGTCTGCATTTAGACTTCCCGGTAAACCTGGCTGGCAGTATAGCCTAGAGGTTAGATTGATGAGCTGTGAATGAGTTTGGTACATTCTGCAGACCTGAGTTTGATTCCCACACCCTCCAATTGCATACTGCGTGACACTGAGCAAGTCACTTAACCACCCCAGTGCTCCTGGGACACCCCTGAAAACAGGCAGTTGTGTCTAGTGGGCCTTACCCTGTTACCAAAGAATAAAAAAAATTGTAAAATATAAAAGCATTTACAACACTTAAAAAAGTGTTGTTTTGTTTGTAAAATCCCTCTCATTTATTTTATTTATTTATTTATTGATGGAAATCGGAATTACAATCCTTTAGTCATAGATTCCTTTGCAAAGACTCCACGACATTATTTACAGACATTTGTTGCAACACAGTGTTACAGACAATTATTACAACAATGTGATACAGTGGGAAATATAATACAGAGTAGTCAACATACTAGCAGCATAGCTAAACAACAAAGGGTAGAGTAAACCCTGAGTCAGAATAACATTCAGAGGGTGTGAGACCCGGAGTCAAGTAGCATACATGAAACATTCAGTGAAATTAACTAAGGTCTTGTATACAAAACTACAACCAGGTTCCATTGAGCACAGGCAAGGGAGTTTAGGTGCAATCACAGGTCTAACCCTTAAGGATGAACTCCCTGAGGCAGGTTTTGTAGGGACCAATTGTAGGTAAGGCTGAGATGGAGATAGGGAGGCCATTGAGCCATAGAGGGGCTCTGTCATAGAAGGCTCTTTGGCCAAGAGCAGTCCTACAGTGGTGGACCAGATGAGGGGCTTTGGACGAGCTCCTGGATACCCTTTGTTGGGGAATGGGCTGGATAAGAGTGTGGAGACCTGGCAGGGAGAGTTTGCTGTGGATCTTCTTGGCCAATAGACAGGTATGATATTTTAGGTGGCCCTCAAGGTTTAGCCAGTTGGTATGACTATAGAGATCATGCATATGGGTCCATCTGTCACAGCCCATTACAAGGCGGCAGGCTTTGTTCAGGGTAGTCTTTATTCTGCACAGGGTGGTGATATCTGCAGCCCCATAGAACATGATCCCATAGTCAACAACAGAGAGGATCGAGGATTGCACAGCTAGATGGAGGGCAGCTGGGGATAGGCAATGTTTGAGCCTGTAGAGTAGGCCAATTCTGGTGTTGGTGGTGCTCAGTGTGTGAATGTGTGGGTGGTAGGTGAGGGATGAGTCAAGGGTGATGTCCAAATATTTGAAGGAGTTTATCTGCTCAATCAGGGAGCCTTGATAATTGTGAAAATGAAGGGTGAGGTTCCTGAGGGGGGTTTTGGCGATAAGAGAAAACCATTGATTTGTTTTTTTTTTATAGTTTAGTATTAGCCTACACTCTGTGAACCAGGTTTCCATTTCTGTGAATGACTTTTGAAGGGTTTGTTGTAGTATGGAGGGATTAGGGTAGCTTGTGAAGATTTTTTTTTTTTTTTTTTTAGTCTTTGGTAACTAGGTAAGGCTCACTAGGCACAAGTACCTGTTTTCAGGGGTGACCTGGGAGCTCTGGGCTGTTAAGTGATTTGCTCAGAGTCACACAATATGCAAGTCGAGGTTGTGAGAATCAAACTCAGGTCTGGTCTGCTGGATGTACCAAGCTTGTTCACACCACATTCCTCTAACCTCTAGGCTATACTGCCAGCCCACAGCAGTGTCAGTGTAGAGAAGTAAAAGACTGAAGCAGGCATTGGGCAAGGATTTTAAGAAGAGGCTAAAAAGGAATGGACCAAGTATAGAGCCTTGCAGGACTCCTGAACGGACTGGGAGGCAGGTGAAGAGGGTGGTGTTGATTTTGACCTGCTGGGTCCTGTCACTTAGGTATCTCGCAAACCAGGACATGGGTTCAGGGGCTAGACCCAGGGAAGTCAGTGAGTTAAGTAGGAGGGCATGGTTGATCATGTCAAATGCCTTAGTTAGGTCTATATAGACATGTAACCCCCCTGCAAATGGGGGTTCCCAAAAGACTTCCAGGAGTTTGCTTGAATGCTCCAAGCCTGAATGGTGTTTGGCATTTAAGCCATTTATCAGTGAGTGTTTTTAGAGCCTCTGGTACTGTCTCTTTAAGAGCTGTCTGCTTGCAGACATAATTAGTTTGTATGGGGGGACTGTGTGCTTCTCTGAGTACCACTCGAGCTGCTGCCAATTCACTTCATTTTTGCAGTCACTAGGACTGCAAAGGGAACCTATCTGAAAGATGTAACTGTTTGCCAGAAATTATTTAGAGTAATAATGAAATTACAGTTTGTCTAACCTGCTTTCTTTGCAGTCAGAACTGTGTCTGCTAGTTCCCATTCTAGTTTTGAACTGCTGAACTGGACCAATCAGTGTGGGTAAGCTAGCTCTAAAATGGTGCCTTGGACGAATCAGAACTTGGACTCATAATCTGAGCCAGCCACAAGAGGATTGTATGGGCAGTGACTCTGGGAGATGTAGTTTAGACTTCAGTGCCTTTTGGACCAACAGCAGCAGTCTATTGTGAGTGACAGCCAATCCAGTCAAGAACTGGGAGGAACTCAAAGGAAGTGCCCGGTTTTGTCGGTTGGAGGTTCAGTTGAGCTTTGGCAGTGAAGAAGGAAGGAGCCCTGTGCTTTTTCAGTGTGCAGTTTTAGTCAAAAAACGTGTGTAAGACCCAGAGTTCCGGTCTGCAGCTTGTGTAACAGCTTGTTAGGACTGAATCCGTCCTGTGAAAAGAATCAAAGGATCTCTGAAGAGTAGAAACCAGGCTCACCCTGTAGAAGACTGGAGGAATTGCTGAAAATTGCACCGGTCTGTCAGGAACTGAATCTGCTGTGTGTTCTCCCGGGTATTGTGCAGTAATTGCGATCGGGATACAGATGCAGCCTGCCTGGTATAGTGCTTTCTTTTATATGGATGTGTGAAGAGGTTTGTGTACCTCAAGTGAGCCCTGCTGACATTGAAGGACCCTATCTTATTTGGAGGTCGTGAGTACTAATTCAGGGTTGCTCCTGTTGAATTGCCACATTAAATCCAAATGGAATTACTGTACTGCTGACTGTTTAATTCTCCTTTCTCTGTGTGAAAGGGCCCCTACCAGCTGCCACGGTTTGGACTAGCCACTAGGGCTTGGGTACCTAGGGACAGTAACTGATAGGGATAGGCCTGTGCACAGAGCCATAGGTAGATTATTAGAGTGATAAGCTAATTAACCTGATTTCCCTGTCCTTGTTACATCCCCTAAATAAATCAGAGCTGCTTGTTTCAGCAAAGTTATACTGCCTGAGGTATTTGTCTATGTTAAAGTACTGTACTGTGATTGTTGCACTGTATCTCATTTCACAGGAGGTCCCAGTGCGGAACCAGACCTGGGGTAAGTGTATACTGTGAAGGTAATTCTGATATATTGTGTGGGCCACTAGTGGGAAGAAAGGGGGGTTGCAGTGTCCCAGAGGGCTGTGACCAAGTTAGTTTAACTATTGCAAACCCTGACCTCTGGGTGGAGGCACCCGCCATTGGATCCAGGCCCCTCAACCTGTTAGTGGCAAATCAGGCAGGGGTAGTAGCCCCTGGGATAGCGCCATCTAGGGGTTACAGACAGACCCAACTAAGTGCCTGTTTCCGAGGGCCTTGTGTATGAAGGTCGTGTATTCTAAAAGGGCTGTGGTGGTGCTGTGGCCCTTGTGGAAACCATGTTGTTCAGGGCACAGGAGATTATATTTGGATAGGTAGTCTGAGAGATACAGTATTCAGCCACCACTTTTTCAAGGGCTTTGGAGAGGGGAGGTAATATAGAAATATTACCATACAGGGTTTTAAATAATTGATTAGCAGTTTTTTTCTTGGGACAATGCTAACTGTACAGAAAGCATTTATATAGGTTTTCTAGAAGTGTTATGTTTGTTAAACACAGTGAGGCAAGTGCTATGCATTTTCACGTTTTAGAACTTTTATGAGCAACACACTAATCAATTTTTAGAGTTAAATAAAATCCTGCCATATATTTCCCTCATGAGCCACTCACTCCCTCTCCTAACCTGCACAGCTAATGGACTCCACTCAGTATCTTGCATTCCTTCCCAATCCACAAGTAGAGACAAACTGCCTCAACTTCTTTAAAATGTGATACCGCAGATGGTTGTGCGCAGGCAAGACCTTAAGGAAATTGCAGTCTTGGCAACAGCCTAAGATTGTGACGTGGCAGGTCTGTTATTTATTTTTATTTTATTTATTTATTTATTGTGAGCTTAGATTCATACTTTTGAGCAACAGCTGTTTACATAGGTTCCACTCAAAGACAAGTACAGTGCAAACAGAACATTACAGGTACAGTACATACAGGTAAGTTATTGTTACAGGTAGATTATAACATGTCGTTTCCAATAACAAAATACAGAGAATAACAAAATGGTTACATAGCAGATCTCAGGTGGGTAATGGAATACCCTTGTCTGACTGAACAGGGAAACAGACAGAGGTGTGCCAGAGGAGGTAGAGGGTGAAGGGAACTGACCTGGCCGATCAACAGGTGGGAGAAGGGTGGCAGGTAGGGAGGGAGGGAGGAGGAGGGGGTGAGAGGGAGGAAGAGGGGTGGGAGGTAGCATGGCAGGGGGAGCTAAGTGCTAGATGTGGCCTACAGGGTCAAATGATAGCAAAGGGTGCAGGCTAAGTGCAGCTAGACAGAGCACCATTGAAGACAGCGGTAGCAATCACAGGTGGATCTTGTAAGAAGTTAAGATCGTAGTTTGCACTTGAAGGGGTCTATTGTGGTGGTAGAACTTATTTTGGGCTGGAGTGAGTTCATCCAAAGTGGAGCTTGATGGGCAAAGACACATAGTGCTAGGCCCATGTGGCACCTACTTTAGGAACACTGAAAACTTGATTGTCAGAGCTTCTGGTGTTTTGAGTGGACTGATGTGGGCTGAGAAGATTCGTGACTCCAGTGGGCAGCATACCGAGACAGATCTTCTTAGCTATCAAGCAGGTTTGGTAGCAGAGTCTGACCTTTAGTTGAAGGCAGTTTGCTTGAGCGCAGAGATCACA
Organism: Neoceratodus forsteri; assembly: GCA_016271365.2. Taxonomy (NCBI): domain Eukaryota; kingdom Metazoa; phylum Chordata; order Ceratodontiformes; family Ceratodontidae; genus Neoceratodus; species Neoceratodus forsteri. The sequence continues at coordinate 1,405,289,018 of CM028130.1, read as the reverse complement.
GGTGTATGTTATATGCACAGCACTACTGAGAAGTCAACATGCCTTGTTCAAGGCCATCATGATACTACGAAGGGTCATGTCATTGGCTGATTCATAGATGACCAGGCCATAGTCAATGAGGGCAAATACTGAACCATGTATTGCCATGCTTAGGGCATCAGGTGTAAGGCAGTGTTTATGCCGATAGGACATGCCTGTTCTCACATTAATCACTTTAGCGATATTGGCAATGTGTGTGGCGTAAGACAGGTTGGAGTCAATAGTGATGCCCAGGTATTTGAAGTGCTGTACAAGAGTGAGGAAGGCACCCTTGTTGTTCTTAATGGATAGTGAGAAAGTTTTATGTCTGCTTTGTGAATTGGTTAACAACATGGACTTCATTTTTTTGTAGTTCATCACTAACTTGTGTTGTTCAAACCATTTTTCTGTTGATGTAAAACCTTGTTGCAGGGCCAACTCCAGATGTTTGAGCTGAGGGCCACTGGTAAAAATGACCGCATCATCAGCGTACAGGAGTATGTGACCATGGCAGGCATCTGAGAGTTTGTTAATGAATACACTGAAGAGAAGCAGGCCAAGGATGGACCCTTGTGGAACACCTGAGCGGACTGGTCTCAGATCCGAGAGGACATCTCCGATCTTAACTTGTTGTGACCTGTTACTTACGTAGCTGCAAAACCAACTTGTTGCCTCAGTGGAGAACCCAACAATAGTAAGCTGATCGAGGAGAAGTGCATGATGCACAGTGTCAAAGGCGTTGGATAAGTTTATGAAGGTAGCCCCTACCAGTTTTCCTTGATCGAGAGCATGATGGGTAAAACCAGTGAACTCCAGAAGGGCAGGGACAGTACTGTGTGCTTTCCTAAATCTGTGCTGCTGGTTAATTAGGAGATTATAGTAGTCCAGGTACTCAGCCAGTTGGTCCACCACTATTCTTTCAAGTGCCTTGGAGAGTGGAGGGAGAATGGAGATGGGTCTGTAGTTACTGTGCAGTGTCCGGTCTCCATTCTTGTGCACAGGGGTTACAGTTGCAGACTTCCACTTTTGAGTGAATGTGAGTGACAGAGGAATAAGTTGATTATCTTGGTCAAGGGTTCAATGACTACATCCAAGGTTAGGTGTATGAGTTTTAGGTCCAGGGAGTCCCCACTATATCTAGACTTCCCTAGGACTTTTCCCTGGTAATTTCTGGTTTCTCCTTTTGAAACTGTCCTGAAATAGAATGGTGGATGCCCAGCGGTATGTTCAGGTGGTTTTGGGAGGTCAGCTGGGGAGGAGGGATCAAAGAAGTCATACGGGAGGATGCTGCTCAGGTCAGTAAATGCATTGTTAAAGGCATTAGCTATGAGTTGAGGATCCAGTGTTGGTGTGCCTTCGATGTTGAGCATTGAAGGGGCAGTTTTTGGGGTCTTTCCAGTGATATCTTGGAGGCTGGACCAGAATGACTTGCAGTCATTCCACGTTCTGGCTAGAGCGTCCTTGTAGTAGGAGCTGTTTGCATACCGTATTGTTCTGGTGCATTAATTTCTTGCTTTCCGATAGCTCTGTATATTGGCTTGGGTCCCATGGGCCCATGACTTGTACCAGAATTGGTCCCTGGACTTGAGTAAGTCTAGTAGGTCGGGTGTGATCCAAGGACTGTGGACACCTTTGATCTTCCTTGTTTTGAGTGGTGCATGTTTGTCACAGACCATATTCAATTTGGTAATGAAATGCTCTAGAGCAGTATCCACGTTATTGGTGGAATACAGATTCGACCAGTCCTGGTGCTTAAGGTCAGATTTTAGCAGTTCGAGGTGCCCTCTGCGAAGCACCTGGTTAGTTAGAAACGTGGCTGGTGGTTTACTGTACTTATTGGACCAATGGCATTTTACAGGGGAGTGGTCACTCATTGTGTCAGGGAGAAACACAGTGTTTGTGATATGTTCTGGGCGATTTGAGAGCACCCAGTCCAGCAGTGTCCCTGTTCCAGTTTTATAGTTATGTCTGGTTGGCTCCTTTACCAATTGTGAGAAGTGAACAGCTCAGAAAGCATCTTTGACTGGGGCTGAGGTCAAGAAGAGCCAGTTGATGTTGAAGTCTCCCAGCTAAACTGTTTTTGTATTTAGGCTCAGTGTACTTGGGCACTCCAACAGGGCCTTGAAACCTGTTGTAGTCTGCTTAGGTGGAATATAGACTGAGATAACAGTAAGACTCCTGTTGTGTGCACCCAATAGCAGTTTGACGGTGAGTATTTGAAGTTTGTCGCTTCCAGTTGGAAAGGAAGGATATGCGCCTGTAAGGAGTCTCTTATAAAAAGCACACAGCCTCCTCCTCACTTAGACTGGCAGTCCTGTCTGAATATTGTTTACCCAGGAAGTTTTATGGCTTTGTTCGGTCTTAGGGGGTTAGCCAAGATTCTACCACAGACAGCACATCTAGGTTGTGCCTAGTGACCCATACACTTAGTCTGTCCATCTTTTGAAGGAGACTGTATATGTTGATTAATGCCAGAGTAAGGCCATTAGTTATCTTAGACTGGGTGCTTGAATTAAGGGATGGGCCTGGGTTCAGTAGGAGTATTAGGAGAAGGAGTCTAATGTGGTCCCTCAGAAGTCTATTGTTGAGTGTTTGCAGTCTTCTCTTGTGCTGACAGATCTTAATGGATCCAATGGGGGTGAAGTAGCCAGAGAAGAGAGACATTGTTAGGTAGCAATATAGTGTACCATGGTGGTGCCTCATCCAATTATCTTTGTGAGGGGTAAGGTGAACTAGTGTGGTATTGCTGGCGGAAGAGGTTGTGGTACCATAGACATTTAGATTGGTCCAGGTGGCATAGTAAATACTTAGTTTTGAGGCATTATCATTATAAAGACCTTCGAGGGATAGTAGTAATGCCAGTATGATACCCCGAGGCATTAAAGGGAAACAGTGGAAAAGGCACAGCTTTACCCAGACACTACAAAAATGCCTGATTAGTGCTTTCAGATGGTAACATTTTTTAACAAACAACTCTAATTGATTTTTTAGTGATTTAAACAGTGGCCTTCAACTTTCACTTTCTATTGCTGGGAGCCACCATTTCATGAGTAGCAGAGAGCTTCCTGAGCTCACTTTATGCTAATATGTCCTGCCAACCAATAGCTGAGGTCAGACAGGCATATTAGCATACAGTGAGCTCAGGAAGCTCACTGCTGCTCATGAAATGGCTGCTGCCAGCAACAGGAAGTGGAAGTTGTGGGTAGCTGTTCTAAATCATTAAATAAAGTTGTTACTGTCTGAAAACACAAATTGAGAGTTTCTGCAGTGTCTGAGGAAAGCTTTGTCTCTTCCATTGTTTCCCTTTAAGATACTTGAGTTGACCATTGTGTGTTAGTCTTAGAGGAGTTCAGTTGTGGTCCAAGATTTTGTTAGGCAGGTTCAATTCTACTTAGACCATGGAAACTTACTGTTAAGCACAGTGCAGAACAGCACAGCACAGCACCAGTAGTGACATCGGAGTGTACCATACTAACAGGTGGGATGTGGAGGGACCATTTACAAGTAAATAGACAATTATTTTAATATTTAACAATTGTTGTAAATAATGTGACAGTTTCTCAACATATACCCATGTTATAGGTCAATAATACATGCCAGTGTGGGTTTGTATGTGATAAATGCACTTCTGGGTCAGTATGTGCACAGCCTGTGGCCTCGTGCTCTTATGCCCCTAGCTGTGCATTTGTCATGCACTAGCCCACACCCCGTCATGTGTTATTGCATATATAGGGCTATCCCTAAGAAAAAATCCTGGTCTCTGACTGGCCCAGAACCAGTCACATGACATTAAAATTTGTTTTTGGTTTTTTAACTATTGACCCATTTCAAATTGAAATGGACTGGTGGAATAGTTCACTAGACTGGGCAATAATCTTCTGACCTATTATCCAGTCAACAGTCACTCAGTCTGTTCTGCATACTTTACCACCTGCCCCTAGATCGTTTTCTGATGTAATACCTGGTGCACGCCCTCCAATATAAAACTTTATCACATTTATATTTTAAAAAAGTCTAATCTGGCTGATCCAGCCATTTCCCCACTTGATCAGTAATAGCAAACCAATTTGGTTTGCTTTCACTTTCACAGTTTACTGTGACCGAGTAAGGTTGTTTTTGCATTCCCAGGAGCGGGATGCAGTTTTTATCTTTTCAAGTGTGCTCCCTAGAAGGCATTTTTTTAAAGTCCTTCTCAGAATCTGTTGTCAACTCTAATGAGACACAGTGTGAGTGTTGGCGGCAGCTTCAGCACTTTTAAAACTGGAAAGTGAATGAAGATTGCTATAGCAAAGCTTGTATTCCACTGCTTCAATGACTGATGGCTTTTCTAAAAGGACATTTATGCCCCTGCTCCTCAACCCTTCATGGATGTTTGTGGGTTGGGTGACCATTTCCTGCTGCAACTTTTTTTCAGTCTCGCTTTTACCAGTCACCACCAGTCATGCTTTTGTGCTTCGTTTCCCCACTGCCACAGTTTCTTGGGGTTGGGAGAACAGGGAAGTGGCACATGTCTCAGGATGTGAGGATTTCGGGTGCAGTCTACACTGAAGACAGGACTGTCTAGTCTGTCATACTGTCCAGATCCGGGGCCACTGCCACAGTTTCTAGGGCAAGGAGAGCAGGGAACTAGCTTTATTTTCAATTCCAGCTTATTTAAAACTTGTGACAGGACCGGCCATTCTATCTTACTCTCTGGGGTCCCACTGCCACGATTTCTGGGGCCAAGAGGGCAGAAAAGTAACTTTTGGTTCCAGCTTTGAAGCCTGTACTGAAGAGTGGATGGCCCAGTCTAGTTAACCAGATAAGTGCATTTAACCAAATAACTACTTAAAACAGTGACATTTTGATGGCTTAGGCATTTTTTATGTTTATTTTTTTGTATGTTTTTACATTTTTTTGTATTTTATGTTTCATTTTTCATTTTAAGTGGATGGGGGCTCTGGTCAACATGACACATGAAAGGTTTTAAGAAAGACATTGACTGTAATTTTTTGGGATATAGTGGGGAAAGTATTGACCCCTTGGGATGAACAACCGCCTTCTAGTGGTCACTGGAACCTCAGCCTTTGGCTTAAGGCAATAAAATATTTCCCACTATATTATTTAACTCTGGTCAATATTTCCATAATGTAGATATAGATATGGATATATTATAGGGGTGCAGTGGTGCCCCTATAATTAGGGTTGTATAGACAGTGCTATGTTAAATTCAAAACTTTGTCCCTTAATAACTTTGGCATTTTTTGACAAAATAGCCTGACATTTGGCATAAGTGGTCACCCTGTAAATATCTCAATATGTGGAAAGTTTAGTGAAGGTGTCTTGTATGGTTTTTGAGATATAAAGTGGTAAAAAACAGAAACAAAAACACTTTTTTTTTCCATTGGTTAACATGGGATTTTTTTGCTCTCATCTACAGATTAGTGGGAATTAAATTGTTACCTAAAATTTTCAGGGTTGATGAGGGCAGTGCCAAGGGTGTGCCTTTGGATAGTTTTGTAAAAAGGAAATTCACCATTTTTGAATTATAATGAATTCTGTGATAGTTGCCAGACAGGCAGATTATTGAAAACCATTCAGACTGTTAATTGTTAAGGATTAACTGGTTGAGCTCAGAGAAATAATGCTTGTGCTTCCACCATCTTGTTCTTTTCCCCTTTTAAAATTGGATTTCTAAAGAAATTCTACTTGGTTAGGAATAACCAAGACCTGTATTTAGGTCTCAGCCACATGCTTGGCAACATTATTTTATTATTTAAAAAGTTTCTTGATAAGTATGTGTTTTTTGGGGTGAGAATCATATTGCCTGTCTCTCGCTTTGTAAGGATCAATCGATCGGAAAATAACTGTTCGAAGTACTTCACAGTTCAAATTTTACTGTTCGAACTGTAAAGACTTCAAACAGTTAAGATCTATGACAGTTCAAACTGTCATATCTCCTTGGTAGTCTAGTGGTCCCTCCCCCCTCCCCTGTTCTCTTATTGCACTCTGATTTTTTTGCCTTTTTGCTTTATTTGTTTACTTTTATCCCTGGTGTCTAGTGCCACCCCCCAACTTCCGATTGTGGTCCCCCTGTTTTGTTTTTAATGCCCTGGTGTCTAGTGGTACCCTCCACCCTCTGATAGCTGTGCCAACAGTTATTTTTTATTTCCTTGGTATCTAGTGGCACCCCCCCACTCTCCTGGCTTTATTCCTGGTGTCTAGTGGTACTTCCCTACCCTCCAATGCCCATTTTTGACTTGCATTGGTGGATTGTGGCACCCCCCACCCTCCCTTATCCATTTTTGTGCTGAAAATTAGAAAACCATCCCTCAATGTCTTTTTTTATTTTTTTACCTGTAAAAAAATTCCATCGCCGATCACACCCCACCCCCACCCGACTGCCCAGTGTGTACCCACCTCCCCTCACTCTCCTTAACACCCCCTCATGCACCTAAGAAGGTCCCAGGTTCAAGATCCACTCTCTCGATTGAAGACATGTCTTGCTGCTGCAACCGGCGACTAAAATATTCGGTAATACTCAGTATTTTAAGGTGGAAGTAGGCTTGAACCCATAGAGACCACACTCCCTGCAATAGCAGGGTATACTCATCCCTCATAATTTAGAAGGTAATCATCCAAACTGTTTTTGAACATCCCTATTGTGGTGGTGCTCATCAAGTATTCTGGGAGCATATTCCAAAGTTTACACAACTCTTAATGTAAAATAATTCAGTCTCTTGTTAGTATTGTATTTGGGGATCTGTAATTGCCTTTTATGACATCTTAGTCCACCTGGTTTTGGAGCCCATTGAATATTATATTCAGTAAAACTAAATGGATCTTTTAAGATGTTAAAAAGAAATAGTAAATCTCCCCTGATTCTACATCTAGAGAGATTATATAGCTTAATTCTCTTAATCTGTCAGTAAAGGGTAGGTGATTAATGCCAGAAATCAATTCAGTGGCCCTCCTCTGGACTGACTCAATTAACATGGTGTCCTTTTTCAGATATGGGGACCAAAAGGAAGCAGCATAATCCACATGGGGTCTTACATATGATCTATATAGTTTTGACATACAGGAACTGCTTCTATTAATAAAACATCTTTTGATAGAAGTTATGATACAATTGGCCCGAAGTGCTATCTGTCTACAGTGATTGGTGGAAGTCAGAGATTTATTTACTATAATTCCTAAGTCTCTTTCAGACTATGATGATCTAATTGTGCTACCATTTAGGAAATATTCAGTATTGGGATCCGATTACCAAGGTGTATAACCGAACATTTATCCATGTTTAACTCCATTCTATTTATTTTAGCGCATTTCTCGATTTTATTTAGGTCATTTTGTAGGAGTTTGCTTTTGAAAGGAAAGTTGACTTCACTACAAAGTTTAGTATCATCTGCAAATTTGGACACTGTGCACTGGGTACCCTCGTTCAAATCACTGATAAAAATATTGAACAACAGGGGGTCCAAGATGGACCCTTGTGGAACACCACTGGTCACCTCTATATCACTGGACAATGTGTCAGATATTTGCACCTGTTGTTTCTTATTGGTTAGCCAGCCGGTGACCCACTGCACCAGATAGGGATTTAGGCCCATTGATGTCATTTTGGATATTAATTTTCCATGACAGACTTAATCAAATGCTTGTTTAAAGTCTAAAAGCAATACATCTACTGGTATATCGCTATCAAGACTTTTGCTAATTGGTTCATAAAATGTGATTAGATTGCTGGTACAAGATTTCCCTCTTGTGAAACTGTGCTGACCATAGTCCACAAGGTTTTTTTTCCCTTATCTCATCCTCAAGTCTAGTTTTCAGTAGATTTTCTGTGCATTTGCAGACTATTGAGATCAGACTTATAGATCTATAGTTGTTAATTGTGGATTTGTTCCCCTTTTTAAATATCGGGGACTACCGTTGCCCGTTTCCAGTCAGTCAGAATGTCACCAGTAGATAGGGATTTGTTATGAGAAACTAAGATAAATGTGGTTCAATGTATTTCAATGGGGGTTTCAACTTTAACTCATAACGCAGCCATTTTTTGACATTTTGATCCCAAATATTCAGCATGGCCTTTTTGGGACCCCACCTCATGAACAATAGGATTGTTGTTATGCAACTTCTGCACGAAAGGTGATTTCATGGTCGGTTGGTGAATTCACCTTTTGGGCAGGTTTTGAGTAATGACAGTCATATTGTTCATGAGGTGGGGTCATAAGAAAGCTATGTTAAAAATTTGGGGTCAAAATATATAAAAATGGCAGAGTTAATTCCATTCATTGCAAGTTTGCTATGCACGCTCGTAACTTTGGAAACATTAAATATTTTGACACCAAATTTTCAACATAGACTTGTTATTACCTCACCTCATGTATGTCATAGCTGTCATTTTATAAATCTGGTCAAAATGTCTTTTCACACCTGTGTTGCAGAATGGCGCTGCAGTTGCACAGAATTACGTTTTGGCAGGGATTTGAAAATCTTCAGTACTGGGTACATAAGTTGGGGTAATAAGATGTCTATGCTGACAATTTGGTCACAGTTGTCCAATAAATGGAAGCACAGTGCCCTTCCACAGCTACATACATATATGCATTTATGGAGGGATGGGAGCACAGGGCCCAAAGGGCCCTATGCCTCCCTCAGGCAAATACAGATATGAATACTCTATCTCAAAAACTATACATGGGTGCTGGGCCCTGCATTTCCACAGGCACTATACATCTACGAATTCACTATCTCAAAAAGTAAGAAAATTCATTGCATCAGTTAGGGTTCAAGATAAAGTGACAAAAGTAGGGAAATATGACATTAGGGTTTCCAACCCTAACAACCCACCCCCACCCTATGCACACCAACAAGCACCGGGGGTGTGTCTTGGGGTTGTCAGCCCTAACCATCACCCCATTCCTTAAGTAAAAAAGCTGAGATGGGTACAGTATAGGAGAATGGTGTGAGCATTAGGGATGCAAAAACACATTATGGACAGGGTGCAAAAAATGATAGCTGTACTTTTCATGAGGTGGTGTGAAAAAATGGCTATGCTGAAAATTTGGAGGCAAAATATTGAAAATTGCCAAAGTTATGCACATGTGCAGAACGATTTCAATGAATGCTCACAACAACTTAGCCATTTTTAGGAATTTATTCACCAGATTTTTAACATGGCCTTTTTGGGACCCAACCTTATGAACACTGGTGGTGAAATTTCATTATTCAGTCCTGAAAGGTGATTTTGTGCGGCAACCATGAAATCACCTTCTGGGCCTGATTAACAAAATAACAGTGGCAGTGTTCATGAGGTGGGTCCCAAAAAGGCCATGTTGAAAATTTGGTGAACAAATTTCTAAAAATTACAAAGTTATGAACATAGGTTCAAAACACCATTGAAATACATTATACAGCACTTATCTTTATTCCTTAGTTCACGGTTCAACTTTGAAGAGTGCAGACATGTCTCAGTCCACAAAAGATGATAGAACATGACACTGGCTGGTAAATATAGAGTAAGGGTGTGTGTGGGGAAGTGGGTGTTCAGTAGGAGGATTGGGATGGGGAGGGGGTCAGCAGCAATGATGAGGGACCATTTTCTTTGTTTCAGGTTAAAAAAAGACATCAGGGATGATTTTCCTATTGCAGGTACCAATAAGACTAATAAACCATCTTAGGACATTGAGGGTGGGCTTCTCAGTGTCCCACACTGCTGAGGGGGCCTCTAAATGCCGACAAGGGGATTGGGCACCCCAATGTTGGCTAAAAATAATAAAACAAAGGGCTGCGGGGGGGCATCCGACCCAGGGGTGGGCATCCGGGAGTTGGATTACATAAATATAAAGGAAAAAAACAGGGGGTACAATAAAAATTATGGGGACAGCAATCAGAGAGTGGGGTGCCACTAGATACCAGGGAATATATATTTTATTTAGGGGAACAGTGATCGGGGAGCAAGGGTACCACCAGACACCAGGCCAAGGGGGCTCACAACTCACACTGCAGTCAGCAGCACAAGTTCAGCTGCAGCTGCAGAAGTCAAGAAAATCTGTGATTCTGATACAGAGAACTTGGGGGAAGCGCTCCTCTCACTAAGCTGGGCACCCTGGATTTCAGGTACCAGAAAAAGTATTTCTGGCCCTAATTGTGAAAAACAAACACCAGAATATAACTAAATGGGGCATGTTTAGCTAGGTTCTGGTGTTTGATTTGTAAAATTACAAAATGTTTATGTATTTTCCATGCATTTTTTCTGGCAAAAAAGGATTGGCCCCTCATGAAAAAAAATCCTTTTTCATGCGGCCAAATCCTTTGTTGAACTTTCCCCCTCTATCCTGGAAAGTGATCTTCCCACTGAAAACAATAGGAACTTAAAAATTGAATAACTTTGTAAAAGATTAATATTTTTCACCAAACAAATGCATGGCAGTTCTGTTACCCAAGCTGTTTCTATTATAAAAAAATGACACCAAAATTCCACAATGTCTGGGCACAAGGCGATGAGGAAACAATTGCAAAAAATGGTGACTTTTAAGGTTTTTGCACTATTCAGATCTCAGAATCCATACATCTGACTGGAACAAAATTTGCCAAGCCTAGAGATCTAAATTTAATATTTTTCAGTCTGTGTTTAGACAACAATATGGCACAGTATCTGCCTTAGTAAAGGTGTCAAGCGATATCCAGACGGCACTGGACAGAAGGACATCTGTGGGGGGTCATGTTTGTGGACCTTTCCAGGATTTTTGATACCCTGGGCCATGATGTCCTCCTGTCCAGGTTGGTTTTGATAGATATGGGTAGGGACTGTATTGCTTGGTTCCAGTCCTACCTTAAGGAGAGTCAACAGATAGTTAGTATGGGTCCCTATACATCTAAGCTGGCATCCATTATTTCTAGAGTCCTGCAGGGCTCAATTATGGGCCTTTTATTATTTAATGTTTATGTAAATGACTTGAGTTTCTCAGATCCATCAATGCATTATCATTTTTAAGCAGGTGATACCATCATCTACATTACAGATTCTTCTGTAGAAAATATTCAGATTATACAATGGCACTTTTAAAAGAAGAATGCTGATTGGCTAATTGGCTCTTTTATCCATGAGTAAATCCCAGCATAACTCACAGATAAAGACCCAGTCAGCCGCATCTGCAAAAAAAATCCATCCGACCCCCGAAAATCACATTAAAGCCGCCATTTTGATTCCCCGGTAAACTGCAAATGCAAAAGCAGTAGTTTAAAAAAAAAAGACTGCAGTATATAACTGATACACCACAGCAGTCCTAAACCCACCTGCAATACCAAACAGCAGAAAATGTGAAGAAATCTTAGCTGTTCCCCCTACTGCTTTCTGAACTGCTCCAGAATGCAGGCTGCACTTTGACCGTGGCTCTCTTCCCAGTCCAATCCAATGTACAGGCAACCCCACACCCACACTCCAGTCTTCTCAACCCTCCCTGACAAGATGTAGTACTGGGTGGCCATTCGCAATGTGCCACTGCCACTCACATCAAGATATATACTTATATATATTTATATATATATATATATATATATATATATATATATATATATATATATATATGTGTGTGTGTGTGTTAGTAATACCCATGACAGAGCATGGGGTTAAAGGCGTTTGATCCATGCCTGGGTGTATTGTGAGGCACAAGGCCACAGGCCAAGTGTCCTTACAGTGCCCCAGGTGTGGAGAAAATGCCTATAACCCCACACCCTGGAGTGAGTTATTGCACTTATAACATGGGTTACCTTATGCATAGAGTACAGCCCCCAAAACCAGCTGCTCCCCCTGTTTTAATGGCAGAAAGGGATTTTATCCTTCCACCTTGCAAAGTAGTCCATTGGAAAAGATGCCTTCTATCGCTTTTTCTGCTTGTAGAAGTCTCACAGTCTCAGTTCACAGATGTTTTTGGTATTTGTCATGAATTAGAAGCTACCATGTTGTATGTGGAAGCCACAGGGCTGCAGACCTGTATAATATGATGTTGTGCAACAGTGACACTAACTAGCTGTGGGCAAGCTGCTAACTGTGGATTAAACTGAGAGTTTAATCCACAGTTTCAGTGCCACACGTACTTACTCAAAGCTGTGAAGACATCAGATGTACAATTCTTTGCAGATGAGGTAACAATGATAGAGTGTTTGCTTGTTGAATAGACGTTTCTGTTGTTTAATATTCTGCAGAATCAGTAGCACAGACGGGGTGTGTGTGTGTGTGTGTGTGTGTGTGTGTGTGTGTGTGTGCATGCACATCTACAGCCACTCTCATGCTCTGTACTTGCCAATATTGTGAAGCAACAACACTGTCACAGCTACTTGTAACCATTGGCTAGTGACAATTCTGTGGGTTACGTGGCTGGGAATAGGGGAGATTCCTCCAGGGACAGCTGATCGAGGATGTTTTGTGTGGTGAGAAAAAAGCAGTGCGTTGTGACATGACTTGCGGTGACTATTTTGTGAATGGGGGGGCTCGCGCTGTCTTCCACCACCAGTATGCTGCTGTTCTATGATTGCCCACAGTGTTATGACACAGTGTAGTGACCGTGACACATAGTAACTATAAAAGGGGCGGTTCACAGCTCGTAGCACAGTGTAGATTTTAGATGTGACACTGACTATACTGCTATGACTTCTTCCAGAGTAGTTGTTGGTTACTTGTAGACGCCCTGACATTTCCTCTGTCTTGCACTGTCAGTGGAGATATCGTTGCTGCTTTTATTACCACACTGTGGGAAGGGAAACATGCCCACATACTGCTGTATATTGGCCCATGGATGGAAGCTGTCTCTGGATGACAGAACTGCACAGCATATCATTAATTTGTTGGTGACAGTTGCATGAATGGGCGGGTTGGAAGATCCACTACTGGTGGCTGGAAAACTGTTTAAAGGGTGGCAATGTCAGTTGAACACTGTCCCCACTGCTATTTTGCCACTGATTCTCTGAGTCTCCACATCAGGAATCCTCTGACAGCTGGGTCTGCAGGACCCGAAATCTGATTTCACACTGTGCCACTTCAGAAATGCTTGCTCTCATTTCTGGTGATGCCAGCTCCACTTTGAACAATTGGGATGACAAGCTCCCAGGCAACGGACATGGTACTCCATCTGCCATGACTTCACTGACCTCTGGGTTATTGTCTTTGCAAGGGGAATCATTATTGGGATGAGGATCTGTGACAGGGCCTTCTCTCAGATTTTTATTTTTTTACATCTCGGAAACGGCTTCTTCATCTGGAAACTTTTCCTGCAACCTCGCCTATGGTGAAAGTGCCAAACAACAAAATATTAACATCCATTTCTCCATGCCTGGTACACTCTGCTGTGCTCACTAAGAACTGCAAAACAATGGCTGCTGAAAAAAGTAAGCAGAACAACTTTTGCAGATCCCTCCACAGTGTGATAAAGTCAACTCTACTGGGAGAGGATGATCCGCAGGTAAACTGTGGATAAAATGGGAATTTAATCCATGGACACTTGACTGGTTTCATCCAAACAGTTTTTCTTCCACAGGTAACCCATATTATAAATATGAGAGAGAAAGAGAGAGAGAGAGAGAGAGAGAGAGAGAGAGAGAGAGAGAGAGACTATTTCATCTTAACATACTGTAGTTACAAGACTTAATTAAATTCCTGCCATAGTTTGCAGGGCTATCACTATTCAGCACTCCTGGCCATAGCCTTTTAAAAATGTAAAAAGTTTAACACAAATTTGCTTTAATTCAGCAGGCCACCCCCTTCAGTTTCCCATATGTATTGATTCTCCTGGTTTGATGCAGTTTTATAGTGAATACAAAACAAAAGCTGTGGAGATCAGAGAACAAGCTGGATTCGAACAAACAAGCCTCCTTCTTGTATATCCATCTTTGTTTGCTTCAAGCCAGATTGCAGCTAGTAAATTATGTACAGACTAACTTGTTCATAGCAAATGAAGTATCAAAATCACTTTTAGCTGTTTAGTACACTGCCAGATTTATGTACTTTTAAAATGACTATAAACAATGCAATATTTTCCCAAAAGAAGAGGCAGATAGGAGCACCATGTCTGCTGAGTCTTAATTCTTGTCTCATCAAGATTTTCCCCATTCCACCAAATTTGCTTTAATTCAGCAGCCCCCCCAACCCCTTCAGTTTCCCATATGTATTGATTCTCCAGGTTTGATGCAGTTTTATAGTAAATGTAAAACAAAAGCTGTGGAGATTAGAGAACAAGCTGGATTTGAACAAAGAAGCCTCCTTCTTGTATATCCATCTTTGTTTGCTTCAAGCCAGATAGCAGCTAGTAAATTATGCACAGACTAACTTGTTCATAGCAAATGAAGTATCAAAATCACTTTTAGCTGTTTAGCACACTGCCAGATATATGTACTTTTAAAATGACTAAAACAATGCAATATTTTCCCAAAGAAGAGGCAGATAGGAGCACCATATCTGCTGAGATAAGTAACTCTTGTCCTCATCAAGATTTTCCCATTCCACTGTTAGGGAATATTGATGACTGGTTTGCTTATCTGATTCCTGCCCTGATCAAGTCAGTGTCTTGCTGAGAAAAGTTATCTGAACCAGGGCTTTAACTGGGATGTTTTTTGAAGTGTAGCACATAGGCACTATAATGTATACAAACAAAATCTGGATGTACAGTACTTGTTTTACTGCATTGTAAACTGCTTAACTAATGTGTACTCATACTTTATATTATTTATTGTATATTTTGAATATGAAAGAAAGAAAGAAAGAAAGAAAAAGAAAGAAAGAAAGAAAGAAAGAAAGAAAGAAAGAAAGAAAGAAAGAAAGAAAGAAAGAAAGAAACTCCAGTGTACCCATAACAATTGGTTATGAACTGGTGCCCTAATGTTAGCCCCGATCAGAATACACCAAGCAGAGAACAATGTTGCTATAAGTAGTCCAGATTCCAAACCCAGGATGTACAGTATTAGTTCTTTAAACTGAGTGTCGCCCTGCCTGGCAATTTTAAGGATAAGAAACTCAGCACTGGTGCTGCAGATTCAGACCACATCCTGATAAGACATGTTAAGGTCTCCAACCCCTGGACCAACAGAGCCAGAAACCCACCACCATACTGGTCTTAGTTTCAGATATTTTATTTTGATATTTACTGATTTGCACTAATTATTAATATTTTCATCTATTTGTAGTGCTCAGCAACCATTATTATTATGCTCATTGGGAAACATACCACTGATTAATTATGTGTCATTTATCAACTACCTCTGCTATGGAGTAACAATTTTGGGACTAATTGTGCTTCGCTGGAAGAAACCCAAAGCTTTCAGACCTATAAAGGTAAAAAGAACAGTTTGTTATTTGTATTATTTTTTATATGCATAGTAACATAATAATGTATGGTCGTAAGGAACACGAGGTCCATTGTATTGCCTTCCCCTCTTCCAAAGCAGGTCTGAATAAACACAGTATGCTGTGTAACTGGGTATTAACTTAAAGCAACAGTGCAAGAGTCTGGTGAAAATTTTGACCTATACCTTGTTATGCTATTTTAGATTGCCACTTACCTCCTGACGGCTCAGAACAGGTCTTCGTCAGTATGCTCAGCTGTTTTTGTCCATCAGTTGTTTAAATATCACTTCTGTTCTGACTAAAATGAATGATTATGCAGCAGACAGTGCTCTCTGACCTCATAGAATAATAAGTGTTCAAAAACAGGTGCACACACATGTACAGCCCAGGCATGCCTGGCCACAGGATCCATCACAGACTGGTGGTAGCGGTGGGATGCATTGCAAACAATTTTGCAGGGTAAAAGAGAAATACTACAGTGTGAATTTTTTTGTTGTTGTTGCAACTAAAATTGAACATGTCCCTACCCAGTGGAGCCTCTAGCCCATTGGTACCTGGGCAGAGGAGGCATACATGAGACAACCTGTCTTCATGACCAGTTCCTTTGAAGGAAGAACTGGGTTTGGACTAATTGTTGGAGCAATTCTAGCTTGCAGTTGGGCTGAACAGAATGGTGCAGCAGCTAAGCAAAAATTTATGGGACTTTCATTTGTGAAAATCCCATGAAGTGTATCGGGACTGAGTCAGACATCAAACAAAATTATACTGCTCTACTAGTGGTCATGAAACAATCCCTTGAGCCTACTGAATATGTTGTTTGAGAAAGAACTGTCTTTTACAATAGTAGGAAAGAAAATGGGGAATCTGCTTGAGACTTTGGAAGAGCCCTGTGGTGTATGGTAGTCAAGGCCTTTCCAGATGCTGGCTCAGCCACCCAAGACCTGCTGACCTAAGATAATTTCATTGCTCACTCAGAGAATGGGAACCTCCATTTCCAGATATGGCTACAGAAACCCTCAGGGCTAGAACAAGCAATCCAATATGTCACCACATTGGAGGGTGTGCACAATTTTGATTTTCCTCATATTCTGAGTCCCCAGGTTTGGGCTTACTAATGGTCCCCAGAGACTGTATTTTTTAAAGAACTGACTGGAGCCATTATACAGGTTTGAATAGAAATGGCAGGTAACTCTCACAATTCTGCATGCTGAACTTGAAAAATTGAAAGTGAAGCTTGAGACCCCTAGAACTCTACATAGATACTGACTGTGCAAAAGTGACCTTTGGGAAACCCACATCCTAAGTCAGTAAATTTTCAGAATAGAAGGCCAGATGATCAGGCATGCTGGATGTGTGAAGGCCTGAACCACTATGAAAAACACTGTCCCCAGAAGAGAGTTAGTTGGGACCTGGAGTCATGTAGACTGTGGTTGAGGACCAAATGCCTGACAAAGGACAAAGAGATGCGCCTCAGCAAATTGTGAACTGTTCTACAGTGGGATTGAGCTAGTATCTTCTCAGGGAAATAGAAGGTGTCCCATGCCAGTTTTTGTCAATTCTGGTGCACAGGTGTCCATTGTGAATGCCTGGGTGTGGGAGGAGCTACTAATAGAGCTTCACAAAGCTTATAGCCTTAGAAAGGAAAAGTTTGCACAGCTAATGGAACTGCCCTCAAAGTGTGACAAGTAGTGATCAGCCTAAAGGAGCTGCGATTAGCCTGTGAATTCTTAGTGGCTGAAGATGCAACCCAAACTGCACTACTTGGGACTGACTGGTTGGGGCAATACAGAGGAACATTAAAATTTGCAGAAGGTGCCTGTGTTGTATTGGGAAGGATGTTTACCCTGACATCTGACAGTGAAGGAACAGAGGTCTGCAAGATTATGGCCAGCAGATATGTGACTGTTCCACCAAGAAGTGAAGAGTTCATCCCTAGCTAGGTTGGAGGAAGTGAGACTGAAGACTGTGAAGGGCTTGTGGAACCCAAGCAAAAAGAAAGTCACAACTTCCTCATAGCTTGGTCAATGAGCAGAGTAAAACAGGAACAAGTTTCACTTCAGGTTGCCAATGTGACAACAGAGCCATAGACCATCTACCAAGGGATGGTGATTGGCACCTTCCACTCTGGGGTGATGATACTGATTAAAGACTTGACCACACAGCCGGCCCACCAGCACAGCAGTAGGGCTTCTGCTCATGGCCAAATCCTCGGGTTTGGGAATGGACCCAAGGAGTCATAGGGCTGGCCAGGGAGGAAGGATTGAGCATCCATGGACTGCTCTTCTCCCTCGGGGTGGGTTAATGTTTCATGCTTGATTAACCCTGGTGAGAGCAAGGCAGAGTGGTGACCAAAGTTGAATAGTTGGGGAGGCATGCGGATGCCAGTTCTTTGGTGTTCTATGTCATGCACACCACGCCTCCCAGGGACAAAGCACATGAAAAATGCCGGCCCCAACAATGATGCCCTGCTTCCCAGTCCCACTGCACCCACCCACCACAACCTTCAATTGATGACCGAGTCCAGTCCTTCATTGGGAATGGCACAACCCTGCAGCTCCACCCTGGGCAGTAAGCCAGGGAAAAACACCAGCAGTAGCGCACCTGCCAGACACCTTGATGCCAGTGTCCATCAGGAGAGTGCCTACTCAACAGCCCACTCAGTGGGGGGGCAAGCCCAGAAGGATCGCCTGGGGGTAGGCGGGGACCAGGGAAGTTGGAGGTTGAGCCATAGGGGCAAGAGGCACCAAAAGAATAATTAAAAAGAACGACCACAGTTCAAGGCTTGCAAACCAGACCCCTAAGAACCCCAAAAGGAGAACAAGCACTGGGTTGAATGGAACAGACCTTATGTCAAAACTCCTACTCAAGGGATGAGAACTGATGCCAGACAGATGCAAGCAGCCCAGGCTGCAATGTGGGAGTGCGCCACGCATTCAGTTTAGGAGATCATTACCTGAGATGTACTGGGATAATCAAGCACTGGATTGACATGGAAACATTTGTCCAATCATGCAAGAGCCTTGGAGGACCCCTCTCCATTATCAGAGGGGAGTTCAAAGAACAGGTGCAATAGATGAATGACCAGGGAGTTATTCAGCTCTTCTAAAGTCTGTGGGCTGCAACAATAGTCCTGGTATGGAAGAAAGATGGGGCATACAAATCTGTGTGTGTGTGTGTGTGTGTGTGGACTATTACCACCTGAATGAGGTTACCATGAAGGATGCGTACCCACTACCTCGCATCAACAGCACCCTCAATCTGTTGGCAAAGACTCACTGGTTTTCCACCCTGGCCTTGGCTAGTGGATAATCTCAAGTGAAGGTCTGCCCTGCGGATCAGCCAAAGACCATAGTCACAACCAAACAAGGACTGTTAGAGTTTAACATCATGCTGTTTTCATTGCATCATGTTCTGGGGAAGTTTCAAAGCCTGATGGATGTCATGCTGGTGTATTTACAAAAGAAACCATGCCTGGTATACCTCAATGACATAATAGTCATTGGCAGAACTTTTCAAGAGCATTTTCACAAGCTGAAGGCAGTTCTGAGGAAGCTAGGGGCTGCACACCTAAAAGTGAAGCTAAGTGTAATCTCTTCTGCAGTGAAAAAAGTATCTGAGACACATAACCTCAGCAGATGGAGTGGGAGCATACTCAGACAAAGTGCAGGTAGTGCAATCCTGGCCAGTACCTCACTCAGTGGCAGAGGTGAGGAGCTTTTTGGGACTAGTATCACACTACAGAAGGTTTACTGGAGAGTTCACCACAATTGTCCAGCCGTTGCACAAGCTCCCTGAGAAGGGGACGCAATTCGCATAGGCAGACTCCTGCCAGGAAGCCTTTGTGGAAATGAAAGGATGACTGATTTTTGCACCCATTCTAGTATATCTGACCCACAGCTGCTGTTTATACTTAACACCAACACCAGCTAGGTGGGCATTGGAGCAATGTTGGCCCAGGTGGTAGATGGCAAAGAGAGAGTGATTGCCTATGACAGTTGGGCTCTAACCAAGGCAGATCACAAGTATGCCATGACAAGGAAAGATCAGTTACGTTGTAACCTTTTACTCACCATTTCCACCATTTCCTGCTTAATATGACATTCATGCCAATGACAGACCATGCTCACTCCACTGGCTACACAACTTCCATAAGCCTGAAGGACAGCTTGGTTGTAGGCTGGAACAGTTGGCACAATTTGGTTAATATTGAGAGCCACAGTGTCAGAAAGTTCCTGGCCCTGGGATGTGCTAAACCCCTGTCCCACCAATATGGAAGAAGAAGCAGAATAGCCACGTTTCCTGACCACCCTTAAAAAGATCCAGTGGTCACCAGATTGATAATCTGGTTGAAGAAAAAACTCACGGAATTTCCTGAAGAGGCCTGACATAACCCTGAACTTTGAAAGTACCAAGCAGTATGGCTTACCTCCATGTATAACAAGGACTTTTGGTGCTGAAGACCAAAGATAAGGAGGGCAGACCTGATCACAAATGCATAGCAATCCCCAAGTGGGTGATTATGGAGGTCCTTAAAGAGTTGCATGACCCCACCACTTGGGGACACTAGGGGTTAGAGAAGCTCACACAGAAAGTGCAGGTCAGGTACTACTGGCCAGGGTGGAGAAAGTCCATTAAGGAGTGATGTAAAGCCTGCCTGATTTTTGGGTCCTGGAAAGCTGTAGGTGACACCTCTAGAGCCCCCATGGTCTCATGCCAAACTAGTTGGTCCTTAGACAGGGTAGCAATGGATATCCAGGGCCCTTACCACTGACCTCCAGGAAAAACAGATATGTCTTAGTAGTGGTGGATTATTTCACAAAAATGGGTCAAAGCCTACCCACTGCCCGATCAGGAGGCTCAAACTGTTACTAAGGTTTTTGTGGAACAATTCATTTGCAAATATGGGGCCCCCAGAACTGTCCATATGGAGCAGGGATGGAATTTTGAGTTAAGGTTGTTCTGAGAGGTGTGCAAACTCCTAGAAGTACACAAATCCTCAAAAGCAAACTCTGAAAAGAGCTGCTGAGTTTCAGAGAGGGAGAGAGTGGCAACCTCATACAAGCCATCACATGGGCAACACTGAAGATACAGCCTGGAAAAAATGACCAGGAACTGCTGATCCAGGTCCTGTAGCAAGCACTACAGCATGGTGTGGGGCTGCCTTTGACACAGAGGTTTGGAAGCCAGGATGTATGAGGGTCATATCGGGGCCTCAGCAGTCTGGAATGAATGAAAGGAGGTCAGAAGAGCCTGCAGCCAGTGCCCAAGGTAGCCAGTTCAACACAGAGCAGAAGGAGGAAGCCTACCTGCATCACAGATGCCCTGGAGAGAACCCATCCAGTATCCTGTTGCATCAGGAGGAGCCATCCAGGTCCAGGAACCATGAGTAGGCCACAGTGCAGCAATTTTTCAAGAGACAGTGGCTGTTGTTTCACTATGTTTCACAACTTGAATTACAAATACTCTGTGTTGAAGGATTTTCTGCCATTTAAGCAATTGCATGGCCTGTGAGGTTTGGGAAATTGAGCATGTTGCTCTGTTTTAAAAGACATCAGTGCCAGCCAACCTGCGGCAACATCTACAGGCCTGCAGTGATTTTATACCTGCAGTACCCAGGACTGAGTTAAGGGAGCTCCCATCTGGTCTGTTTAAAACCTGTTACCAGGTGGAAGAGGTAAACATGACCTGCCTAGAGGGCACCTAAGAGGGCTGTATTTAAAGTTGACATTTTCACTAGCCTTCCTTTTGCAGGTGGTCGGTTGTTAATGAAGCTGTGTTATTCCATTGAACTTAGACTGGTTATTGACTCCCCATGTTACAGAAAATTAGTGGTTTCCTTACCCACCAATAACTGAAGCCCTTATGCTACGGTTGATTCAGTGTTCCAGCACTCACCCTGAATCTCAATTTAGCAGATTGCACGGTTTATCAAAGGTGGTGGCAGCACCATGTCTATGATCCAGGCACGCCTTGCCGCAGGGTCCATCCCAGTATCAATACACAAATTAAATGAAAGATTTTGATCCAGCAAAATGCCCAGATATCTAAAAGTTGACATAGACTTAATGGGTTCACAAGAATCCACAAAAATCAAGGATTCTGTCTGCCTGTTAAGTTTCTATGAAGTTCCCAAAGTCATAGCCTTAGTTGTCTTTTGATGCAAAACCAGTTTGTGATTGAACTATTTTTTCAATGATGTGTAACTCACTTGTAACTTCTCTTGCAAATCAGAGATATTAGGGGTTTCCACTGTATATTATAGTATTGTCCCTGTACCTCAATGTACTAGAACTTGGGCATGCTGCTGGAACACCATTTACAAAGCCAGAAAAGAGAAATGGCCCCAGAAACAGAACCTCATGGGACTCCAGTTATTTAGAAATATAGACCCTGACTGCAAAAAAAGGCCTCATGTCTCACCCAGTCTCATTTGCTACAGCTTTCAAATTTGAAACAATCTACCTCAGTACTTGGTCGATCATTCTGATTTTGATAAATTTAAGAATGAGTTGGATAACTATTTGTTTTCAATCAAGGGACAATATCCCCACTAGGAGTGGGAGACAGTCATGATGGGCCTAGTGCCTCCTTCTGTCTATAATACCAAGTAATATCAAGTAAAATTGAGTTTGTCATTTGTGCTTGTTGCTTTCTGTTAGTTATTAGCACTTAAACAGTCCGTAATAGTTCTTCAACAACAACAAAAAAAAGAGAAGGAGGAGAAGAATGAGAATGAAAACAATATTGTTTTCAACTTTCAGTGTATTGGTCTCTGAAAGAAAAACATTTATAGGAAAGATTTTTTTTTTTTTTGTATTTTTGTTTTATTCCCCTAATTGCTCGAGGATCTGCCACTCCTTGGAGCCGCCAAGGACCCTGACTTACCTCCTACTACCCCTGTTTGAGCCTCCGTCCTCATATTTGCAGCCATCCCCATGGTACCCCGGCGTAACCCTTCGCTGGATGGGTCCCTCTCCTCTGAGGGGAAAGGCACTGGTGGGGCTGGCCAGCATACTCTACTACTTGGCCCCAGGGTGCTGCTGAGGTGGACATGGCTCCTTCAGGGATTTGGTGACATCAGTGGACCAGCAGCCATCATCTGGCTGGTCCTGGAGCTGTTTCTGCTTTTCTGTGTTCCCCTGTTGTGGCCGCTCATGCAGTACTCCCGGTCTCCACTGGGGCCCACTGCCAAGCAAGGCTTCCCTGCAACCCACCCCAGGAGAGAAGAGCAGTCCTGCGGATGCTCAATCCTCTCCTTTCCCTGCCAGACCCCAGCAACCTGAGTCCATTCCCAAACCCGGGTTGCCAGCATGACACGAGGCGTGGCATCCAGCGCCTCAACCCTCAGCGCCACTGGGCCGGCCCAGGAAGGATTTTTAATATCTGATGTTAGAATGCTCAGATTTGTACAGAAAAACTAAATGTGTAAAGTGTGAGTGTCCAGATTTGTCTAAGCAATGCCCTAGATTTTCACAAGTTCAGTCCTGTACATGATTCATTATGATAGTACCCCCATTATATTTTCATAACTTGGCTGTAGTTAACACTGTGACTCTCAACACATAAAAGACCATAAATTAGTATTTTCCGTATTCCATCTGAAGCATGTACTTACAAAAGAAAACCTTATGAATTTCTATCTGCTCCAGTGACTAGACATCCAATAGATCAGGGGAAGTTAACGGGGGTGGAGCTTACAGCCAACATAATCAGGTGTGTCTGTATGAAGATCCTCATTACATATTAGTATTTATAACTTTAAACATGCTTTTGGGCTACACATTTGGGATTATTTTTGTGAATTTGATATCTCATCTCTTGTGCTACAAAATTGTGCAGTTTGGCAAACTTTGAAGGATTTGGAAACTGCACCAGATGTCTCCCAGGAGACCAGGAAGGACTAATCACTGAAACTACCAGACTATGTGGGGAATGGAGGCCTGGGCCAAAAAGCCAGCAGCGGAATACAAACCTTACAACTGTGCTCTTTTACAAGTCATTCAAAAATCTGATTAAAATGTGGAATCATTTAATACATACTTCTCAGCTACAGAGGAAAAGCAGAAATGACTTCAAGGGATGTAAAGATCGCTAATGATCCAGCTGCTAAGACAGCAGCAGTAGTTTATGGGTTGTGAAGGAAAATAAAATTCTGTAACTCCATCTTGAGCACCTTGTAAATGGTGCTCACCTCATGAATGTTAGACTGCTGGGGGTATCAGAAGAACTGGAGGAAGCTCATCCTGTTACTTTTGTCTGTGACTTATTTAGCAAACTCTAGTCAGTGCCAAAGTGACTGTTAATGCATTAAACTGTCAAGAGATACAAAATTAATGTGTGGATTGGATTGTAGTGAATAGTCATGCCATGTTGTGGAGGAAGGAGGAGGGGAAGAGAGAAAGGCTTGGCCTCATTCCTTCCCCTCAGGTGTGCCAACCTGCATGAATGTCCCCAGCTAGAAAGGTGGTGCCAGCCCACCTCCTTCAGCATAAGGGGTATGACCAGCAGTGGGTCTGCCTGTAATTTATCTATTGCATGGCAGTACTGTGCATTTTTAGAGAGATATCTGTTTAGTCTGGTCCTGTAATTTTCTTCATTTTTTTAGATCACTTGCCACATCTATCAGAGAAAGCTGCTTTCATGAATGGAGATCTAAGGAATCAGGAACACCTACATATAACTATGTAAGCAATAATACCCAACAGGGTGGGTGGTAATTAGGGGAATACCAGACCGCCAGGTGTAATGAGACCAGCATACAGGCAGAGGCCTTATAGCCCTTGGAAGGTCCGTATTCTCAATACCACCACCCTGAAGGTAATATTATGCTTAAAAATGGCTCGCAAGTAACATTTTCAATAAAATAAATATAATAAAAACATGTATAATAAATGAAAAAATAAAAGAAAATCAATTTTACTTGCAAAGTAGTCCTTGTAGTGCTCTTCGTCAGTAGAGGGCGCTGTTTAGTAGACCTTGTGTGATTGAGCTGCATGGCCCATAGTTTCTAGGGAGTTGTAGTCCATCTGCAGTACACCCCCCTCCCGCTCCCTTACAAGCCTGATTTGATTTGTCCCTAGTGCTGTTGTCGTCGGCTTAATTTTTTTTTGTTATTATTTATTTAAGTTTTGGCCAGTGTATCCTTTGTGACAGAGGTACTTTCATTTATTCTGTGGAACAGTGGCGGTGACAGTAGGAGGCGAATCGGTCAGGACTTGCATTGGGATCGAGATTGTGGATACAGACTGCAGGAGAGGTAATAGTTATAATTTCAAGGCATTGCTATGTTTAAACAAAACAGCACTAGAAGAGTTGTAGAATTTTTAATGAAATGGGTGTGGAGTTGGGACATGCGAGAGAGCTGGTTTGCGGAAGTGCTGTGCCAAATGTATGAGGAGCGCTGAGCACGTGGCATGCTAGCGTTAGTAATTCAAAAAGGAAAACTGTTCATTTCATGTGAAAGAAAGAAGCTTGATTAGAGATATTTTGCATGTGGTGTGTGTATATGGCGTATGTGGGGAAGGGTGCTTAAGCAGTGGTTGGGTTGATGGCTGCCAAGTCACCCGTTAAGCAGGATAGGCGTTTAGGATAGTGAAATTTGGGGTGCCACAGGATATCCTAAGTAATGGGGCACCCCGATTTGGCTCTTGTTTTTTAGTGGGCTCTATCAAGAAATACCGGCCCGCTAGTCATGCTGTCATAGCCAATCAGGAGCCTAGGATTTCCTTGACCATTTTCTAAGCATGTTGACATCCCTCACAGACATTCAAAGTCCTATACCTTTAAAATCATGGTTAGCATAGTATTCCACAGTCATTTGAAACTGATGCAGTCATTCAACTTTTCAGCACATATATATTCAATGCTAAGCCTAAACCTTTCATGTGCATGGTTTATTAAATCTTCCTTATCTAACCCACCCTGTTTATTTTGTCCAGCCCAGGGGCACTGATGATAGGCATGACCTTGTTCATCACACAGATTGCACCTAAAAACATTTCTACAAGTCCCACTGTCATGATCAAAATCCCCACAAAGAATACATTTCACTTTATCACAAGCACTGCTAAGGTGCCTTCTGCTCCCACATTTATAGCAAGCTTTTGGCTAGCCTGGATAAAAGCAAACCCCCTGTCTTTGCCTAAAAAGAAACTGTTCGGGACATGCTGAACCTCATTACCAATGATATGTAGCTTGACCTTAAACTTCCAGCTACCTGTCCAGATACCTTCATCATCAATAATAGAGTCTGGGGACCACAGAACAGTACATTTTTGTTCCAGCCAAAACTGAATAACCCTCACATTCACCCCTTCATTCTGAAACATTACATTAATTGTTTTAAACAAAAGTTTAGTAAGAGGGATAGCCCAGAAAGGAGTAGTCTTACAACTTTCATATTTAGCCCAGAATTTATCCAGGTCAGCAAATGATTTAAAACTAATGTCAAAGGTATCCTCCCCCCGCACATTAATCAAGGCATACACATCAGAAGCCAAAAAGTTCAGCAAGTCCTTTAATAAGTTCATAGCCACATACAATCTGTCAGGATGCTCTTGTAAGCCTCCCCGGTATCGCAGCCAAACGGCATTGTGCCCAGGTGCTTGCTCCAAAATATTCTGGCGAAATAAATCTGAGAACCTGGAATCAGTCCTTCTGTGATCCCTGCATGGGGAACGGGCAGGGGAATCAGGAACAATACCTTGGCCTGAATCAGACATAATGATAGTGTCAACAGAAAAAGTATCTCTTTCTCCAACGGCCCCTCCAGAATTGGATAAAGTAAGTACTTTCCCCACATGATCAGTAACAACCTCTGAAACAGCCGGAGGAGTAGAAAAGGAGACCCATTCAGAGCTCGGCACCCACTATCCATTCAAACAGGCCCAGCCAGCATCCAAAAGAGCCTGTTCCTTTGACCATTGTGTGTCAGTGTGTGCCGCGTCAACTGCACCACACTTCCGCATACTTTCACCCTCGACGTCATCGCTCCAACAAACACTCACCAGCACTTTCTCTGCAGTCAGCTGAGACACAGCTGAAACTCCATCCACCTCTGAAGTAGCCACATCTAAAGAAAATTTTGGGATCTTTGGAACAGGAGACGTAATAGCAGCTTTAGCCTTATTCTTCCCTGCTGAATAGGTAACCTCCTGCATAGAACAAGCACCCGATTCCATAGAAATAGTAGCTAATGCATCCCCAGAAAGCTCAGAAACCAAGGCTAGGGATGAAACCTCAGTCCACTGTCCACTGAACACATCCTCCTCCTCCAGTGGCCTGACACCGTCTGCCATCCTGCAAGCAGCACAGTGCCCCCTCCACCAACGAGTAGGGAATTTCCCTGTTGTCCTATCCAAATTTTCCCCATTCACTAAAAATACCATCAACAGCTATATCTGGTTCAATTTCAGTTGGTTACCATCTGTATCCCTCCCCCAGGTCGCCCCTGAAAAGGGACTTCTAGTCTCAGTGGGCCTACCAGTCAACAAAATTCAATAAATAAAATAAAACATTTCTTTATTGACCTCCAGGTAGAGACTGCAGGACCTGGTTAGTTCAGTGTCTCTCCCATGAAACACAGCTGCATTGACTGCTGTCTCTCAAGTGATGATGCAGCACAAGCAGGATAGCGAGCCAAGAACTGAATTTCCTCAGGTGTAGTTGGGTTGGGAGAGCAATGAGGGACAACAGCAGCAATGGACTTGCCTGCTGAGCAGAGGGCTGTTGCCAGGCAGCCAGAGAGGTCTACTAGTGGTTGGTGGCAGGGGCCTAGTGATTAGAGTGTGTTGCTCCATGTGAGGAGGGGTAGTTCATGTCTCTAACTGGTACAGTGGCAAGAGTACAGACTTGTAAACCAGGAGACCCAGGTCTGAATCTAACAACCATCACTTGTCCCCTGTGTGACCCTTAGCAAGTCCTTTCATCTCCTTGTGCTAACTTCAGTGTAATCTATTTCTGCTTTGTTTACATCTCCTCGTGTACCTACTGGCAGCGACATTCTCTCAACTCCCTCCTCTAGACTGTAAGCTGCTGGATATGATTTGCATGAAAGGTGCTATGTAAAACCAGATTCCTTTACTTTATTTTCTAAATACCCCCAGCATTAAACTCTGTGACTGGTACAACACTGATGACATTATACAGCACACACACACATGTTGGCACAGAGAGAGAGACACACACACACACACAAATAAACTGGTACCACACTGATGATATTATATATGCCCCAGCAATAGCTCTATAACTGGTACAGTACAAATGTCAATATACCCCAACAATATGCTCTATAACTGGTACACTACTGATAATATAATACATATCACATTCAACTCCCCAGTAGTGGGGGCATAACTGGCACCACACCAATACTATTTATCACAAAATATTATGCCCCCATAAGGCACTTGGAGACACTTATTATCAATTAGATTGCATTGTCTCTAGCAGCCTGCTGATAAATATCCCAGCAGCTAGATAATAACAGTGTACAGCTCCCTCGTCCCCAAAAAGGCAAGAAAGTATCTAAAGTTCATAGTATGATAAATCATAAAAAATATCTCGCTACAGTATATTCATTATAGACCCTCCTAGTGGGATGAAGTCCTCAATCCACTAGGAGGCTGATCTATAATAAATATAGCAATGCTGATATAATAAACATCCCCCTAATTTGGGTAAAAACAAGGTCTAGATGGTATATTAAATCAGGAGCTCAGGGGCCGGCCCATTGGCACTGAGAGTTGAGGTGCTGGATGCCACACCTCACACCACGCCAGTGACCCACGTTCGGGAATGAGTGCAGGCCACCAGGGGTCGTCGGGGAGGAGATGGATCGAGTGTCCGACGGACAGCTCTCCATCTCCGGGGAAGGGGAGTATCATGGGTCGGCGTATGCCTGACCCCTGACAGAGTCTGGGATTCAGTGCTACACTGCCAAAACACTAGTGGGGAGGGAGTGGGCAGATGTTTGGTGGGGCCACATGAGGGTGTATACGAGAGCCCATCACAGGCATCACTGCATGCCTGGCTCCCACAGGGGAAAAACAGAAAAGAGGAAATACCCTGGTGTCTGGTCATTGCGACTTGATAGCCTTCCCCGTTGCGCTCCTTTCCCAAGGTAATGCCTCAAAACTGGATCCTTGTCAGCGGGTGGGGGTCCCCGCTGCCCTGCCATTGGGGGTAAGGTGTGGGGTTTACAGGGGTGAGGGCCTGAAGGAACGGAGGCGTTGGATGGCGGCCTGATGAGAGCCAACCTGGGCAAGGGTGGGGGAGAAAATCAGAAGCAAAAAAAATTATCAGGAGCTCAGATAATCCTCCCATCCAGCATTACTGCCAGGTCCAGTTGACTGCTACTGTCTGGGGTTTCCTCCACTACCTGACATATACTGTAGCTTACAAATCTATTGTAAGTTTGAAGTCTCCTATATCCTTCTCTGCTGCCCCCACTGGTTAAGATTCCTGCCATCCCTCCATTAAGTGTGAGTGTACATTACAGCCAACTGCTTCCTCAGTCCCTTACATCTTACGCCAGAGCACACGTTCTAGACCCCAGATATATAATGTTCTGTGCTCTGTCTTCTAAACAGGACAAGAGAAATGAGAAAAAAGATCCACAAAAATGGAGCTTCTGTACGGGAATAGCATAAAAACACTATATGGTTGTTAACACTTTAGTTCAAACTACAATCAATCATATTACTGCATGGCAAACCTCTTGAATCTGTACGTATCAAGTTTATTTTACTTGTGGCTTTAGCCAATGAAAACATAAGACTTGAAAATGTAGATAGGGGAGACCAAGATGTTAGCGTCCTGGTGTGCCTCAACTGACATATAGAAACATAGAACATAGAAACATAGACTTTGATGACAGATAGGGACTGCTTGGCCCACCTAGTCTAACCATTTACCTACCTACTGTATAAACTCCAGATCCTATTTGATCTGCAGCCTTACTTCCTCCTTCCTACCACAAATGTTGCTGTCTGCCTGTCCTATGCATTCTTGAATTCACCTACTGTTTTTACCCCTACAACCTCCTCAAGGAGGCTGTTCCATGCCTCCGCCACCCTTTCTGTGAAAAAATATATCCTCACATTGCTCCTGAGTCTACCCTCCTCTAGCCTGATATTGTGACCCCTTGTTCTTTCACATCTCTTTTTCTGAAAGATGCTGCCCTCTTGAACTTTGTTAATTCCCTTTGAGGTATTTAAATGTCTCTATCATACCCCCCTCCCTCCTTTCCTCCAGAGCATACATATTTAGTTCCCTCAATTTCGCCTCATATGGTTTCAGGTGTAGTCCCTGCACCATTTTTGTTGCCCTTCTCTGGTCTGCCTCTACCCTGTTTATGTCCTTCCAGGGATGAGGTCTCCAGAACTGCATGCAGTACTCTAGATGAGGTCTCACCAACTGCCTGTACAGCTGCATCACCACAACCTGTTTTCTACTGGTGATACCCCTCTCTATGCACCCCAGCATCCCACCAGCTTTCCTCGTTGCATTCTCACTTTGTTTTGCAACCTTTAGATTGTCTGTTATAACTACCCCCAGGTCCCTTTCCTGTTTGGTTGTTATTAGTACCCACCCATTGTGTATTCCTCCTGTGAGGTTTTGTTCCCCAACTGCTTGATTTTGCCCTTCTTGGTATTGAAACTGAGCTGCCACACTCTTGACCACTCCTCCAACTTGTCAAAGTCTCTTCTCATTTTATCCACCCCGGAGTGTCAACCCTACTGCAGATCTTGGTGTCATCTGCAAAGAGGCATACCTTTCCTTCGAGTCCCTCTGCAATGTTGTTTATAAAGACATTAAAGATGACTGGCCCCAGCACTGAACCCTGTGGCACCATGCTGGTTACCCCCCTCTCGTTAGATTGACCTCCATTTACCACCACCCTCTGTGTCCTATTGCTAAGTCAATTTTGGACCCAGTTTACTAACTTGGGACCCACTCCCAGATTGCCCAACTTGTTTGCCAACCTCTTGTGTGGGACTGTGTCAAATGCCTTGCTAAACTCTAGGTAGGTCATGTCCACTGTCCCACCCTGATCTATTACCCTTGTCACCCAGTCAAAGAAATCTATCAGATTCATTTGACAAGACCTTCCTGTTGTGAATCCATGTTGCCTTGGGTCTTGTGGCCTGCTGGCCTCCCAGATATTCTACAATCCTTTCCTTTAACAGTGATTCCATCATGTTTTCTACCACTGAGTTCAAACTGGCTGGTCTATAGTTTTCCGCTTCTACCTTTCTCCCATTTTTGTGAAGGGTATCACATTTGCCCTCTTCCAGTCCTCTGGTACTACTCCCTCCTCCAACGATTTGTTGAACAGGGCCTTCAGTGGTGTCAGTAGCTCCTCTCTCAGTTCTTCTAGTATTCTGGGATGTATCCTGTCCAGCCCCATAGCCATGTCCACTTTCATTTTCAAGAGTTCCTTTAAGACACTCTCTTCTGTGAATGGCCTGGTGTCCACCTCAGTTCCCTATGTGTGTCTACTGGCTAATTTGGGTCCCTCCCACTCCCCTTCTTTTGTAAATACTGAGCAGAAGTATTTGTTCAGGATCTCTGTCTTTTCTAGGTCCCCCCCCTTTACTTAGCCTCACTCTACCTCCCTGGACTTTCTTCTTTCCCCTAATGTACCTGAAGAAGGTTTTCTCCCCCTCCTTTACTGTCTGGGCTATCCTTTCCTCTGTTTGGGCCTTTTTGCTTCTAATTGCTTTTCCTGCCTCCCTCTTCTTTGTGTGATGCAGTTCCTTGTCCTCCTCCCTCTGCATTTCCTTGTACTTTCTGAATGCCAGTTTTTTTCTCTCTAACCTTCCCTGCCACTTCTTTTGAAAACCATAATGGTTTCCTTTTTCTTCTTGCTTTGTTAACTTGCTTCACACAAAGGCTTGTTGCCTATGTTATGGCTCTCTTGAAGTTATCCCACTGTTGCTCTACTCCCCTTCCCGCTCCCTTTCCCAATGTTTTCTTGAGGCATTCTCCCAATTTTTGCAAAGTCGGCCCTTTTGAAGTCCAGGACTCTTGCTTTTGTGTGGCTTGGCACTTCTACTGTCTTTACTCTGAACAATACTGTATGGTGATCACTGGACCCAAGATGGCTGCCCACTGATACATCCATTATTTTGTCTCCATTTGTGAGCACCAGGTCCAATATTGCCCTCTCACAGATGGGTTCCATCACTTGTTGAGTGAGGCATGCCCAGGATGACTTTGCTCCTGAATGTGGCTGCAGCATAGGTGTTCCAGTTAACATCAGGCATATTTAGGTCCCCTACCAACAACACTTCCCCTTTCTCTGCCATTTTAAAGGTGTTTTCTAACATTACCCTATCTGTTTCCTCCCCTTGCACTGGAGTCTGCAGATAACCCCTGTGTGGGTAGTGGTGCCATTTCCTGACTCCAGGGTGACCCACAGTGCCTCCTCTCCTCCCTGCTTTCCCTTTATCTCAGTTGCTTTGATCCCCTTTCTGATGTACTGTAGATAACTACTCTACCTCCCTTTTTGCCCTCCCTGTCTTTCCTGTAGAATGCGTTCCCAGATATATTAACTTCCTAGTCATGGCTTTCTTTATACCATGCTTCAGTGATTGCCACAATATATCCAAGTCTCCCTCTGCCATCAAGGCCACCAGGTCAGGGATCTTGTTACCTAGGTTGTGGGCATTTGTACACATGGCCCTCCATGTTTTGATGGCTTCACCCTTATTTGTTCCCATCCTATCCTTTCCCCGTGCCTCCCTGACATTACCCCTGTTTCAGTCCTTGTGTTTTCTTATCCTTAGTATCCTTTGGTCTGACTGCCTTAACCTGTGTGTGTGGGGAGGGTTGAGTTCTTCCTGCATATTTCACCTCCCCCACTTGGCTGGTTTAAATGTTTGCTAATGAAACATTCAAACCTTTCACTCAGGATCCTGGTCCTCCCCTCCGGACAGATGCAGACCATCCCTCACACACAACCTGCTTCCCTCCGGGTGGGCCCCAGTCCCCAATGAAGCCAAAACCCTAAACTCTGCACCAGTTCTTCAGCCATTCGTTGGAAGCATCTTGGCCTCTTCCATGCCATAGACAGGTAACATGTCTGAGAAGGTTATTAAGCATGCCACCTGTCTAAGACCCCTCCCAACTCTGTGAACTCCATCTGCACTGCTCCAACCTCATTGTGAGCCAGGTCATTTATCCCCAGGTGGATAATGGCGTCTAGCTCCCCCTCCCTTGCTGTTGCCCCTGCAGTCCTTAGGATTCGCCTCCTATTCCTCCAAGCTGTGACAGCAGGTAGGCACCTTACCTCTCTCCCTCCTACCTCCCTTTCCCACCCCCAATTCTACCCCCCTTATAATAGTCACCCACTAGGAGTTGCTTCCTTCTCCTCTGGGGTTCCTTGCCTCCCTCCCTCCCCCCTGAGGTCTCCACTCTGGAGGTTCCCTGCATCCACCTTGTCTACCACTGCAGGTGTCTCCATGGGATAGCCTCGCTCTGCCAGAATGGCGTAGGAGTTGTGGAGTGGAACTACAGGTGGGATGCACCTCTGCCCAACTTCCCTCACCCTGCCTGAGCCTACCATTGCCCAACCGCCCCTTCTTACTGGTATCCTTTGAGGCAGCCGGGTGACTTTGGTGGTCCCTGGGTAGGGGAGGAGGTTTCCAGAATCCTAGCCAACTCTGCCTGGAGACGAGCAACCTCCACCCTCAACCCAGAGAGGTGCATACAGAAATGTTCAGTTCGGGTCTGGAAAGCACCATAAATAAAACATGCACAATGGGCTGTTTAATAACTTTTTATCTTGAGAAAGTTATGAGTTTACAGCACAGTTGCACATGTTTGAAAGCACTTAAATAATGCACATTAACAATTTTTCAGGATTGTTTGCATGCTTTGTGCACTCAGTCTTTAAACCAGCAGGACACTCATATATTAAAATGAGCCCTCGTAATATGCCATGTTAAATTTAATTCACAGGATTGCACTATTCCCTTCTAAGTGTGGCTATGAAAGCACTTAAATAATGCACTTTAACACTTTTTTTTAGAGATGCTTGTATGCTTAGTGCATTCAGTCTTAAAAGTAGCAAGATGCTCATAGATTAAAAAGATTCCTCACAATGAGGCCCCATGTACTAATGGGGTGGAGTGGCTACGCATGTGCAACTGGGGTGTGCAGCCACTCCACACCCTACAAGCCCCCCATGCAGGATGCACTAAGGGGGGCATGGAACTACATATACGCCCGATCCCTGGCCACACAAAGAGCAATGTGCCTGGGGTGGGTGAGGGCATGCAGCACTACATGCCACATACCAAGGCATGTAGTGCCGCATGAGGGGTGCGGATGGATGTGCAGGCTATGCCAGGAGAAACCCTGCCATAAGCCCAATATATGCTCACAGGAACTGCACCATCCACACTGGGGATCTGGGAATAGGCCCCCCACCACCACAGTCCACTAGCCAATGGGGAGAGCAGGGGCACCTGAACAGGTGAGTGCCAGGAGAGCCATGGCAGTGGCCCCTATGAGCTCCCCCATACCACATGGCAGCCCCATACCCAGTGCCACACATGCATCATCCCCAAACCACCCATCAGTACACCAGTCCCGGTGACTGAGGACATCCCCCAACATGCACACACAGACCCTTGTGCGCCCTGACCCCCTATGTGTGCAGCAAGCACCCCTGCCAAACAGCTCAGTACATGCCCCCACACACAGAACCAGGCACCCCTGCCCTGCATAGGTGTCATTGCCCCCCACCATCATTCCATCCCCGTGCCGCATGGCGCGTGCCTCCCCAAGATGACTAGCAGCTACAGCCTCTCCTCACTGCCATGGCTGCTGGTCATCTGACATATGCAGGGGCATGCAGCGGATGTGCACCTGCATATATCAGAAGGCCAGCGGCGGTGGCAGTGAGAGGAGGGCTGTGCCACCTGTCATCTCGGTGGCAGCACCACCACTGGAAAGGTACGGGGGATGGGGGTGATGGTGGGGGGGTTGGTGCCGGGGGGGCACTGTCCAGCTGGTCTGATGGCCAGGAAGCCTGAGGCCGAGTGTGGTCACCGGTGGCAATGGTCCGGTATGGGGTTGGCCCACTGCAGGGCATGGGCAGAGGGGTTGGACTGTTGTCCCCGGCGCTGGCCCTGCAGTGTGGGGGGGCTGCCAACCACTGGCCAGTAATGGCAGCATGTGCGCACGGGTCCGGGTGCCTGTGGAGGGCATTCACGTACCTGGACCTGCGCCTCTTCATGCAGGGATCCACTCCCTGTCAGAGCAGGGCATCCAATTGGATGCCCAGCCAGACTTCAGCGGCTCCGCCCGGCCACCCTGCAGAGTCCTGTGCGCCGGGGGGTTGGGGCCATAGGACAGGTGTCTGCGTCTGTTGTGCATACCCGGGTGCGCACCTGTCTGCAGATCTGAGTTACTGCGCTGGCAGGTTACACATGATTTGTGCATAACTTGCACCCATTGGTGCATAGGGACCAATATGTCATGTTGTACTGAATTCTATGGATTGATGTGCTCCCTTATAAGTGAGATTGTGTAGAGTGATTTTAATCCCCCACTCAGACAGAGAGACATAGCATGTGTGAACTGTTTACATAGACTCTATGCTACAGGTTGGCCACCCTTGACATAGAGTGTGGAATTACCTCCCTCCCACTCAGATATAGTGGGTATTTTTTAAAGAAATACGTTAGGAACTTAAAAAACAGTTCTGAAAGATAAAATACATTTCTGAGATGTATGTAGACTGTGATTAATTCCATTCTCCCACCAATATCCCACCCTTTTTCACTGGCTTCTCATTGCAGGACAAGTTTGATAAAAAGCAGATGCTCATTAGAACAGACGCTCATCTGGAATGGTACAACCAGATGCCAGATACCACATTAAGAGCCTCACTGTAAATTCAAGCATTATTTATTTAGCTTTTGTTTACCAGGTAAGCACACTAGACAGTCAAGTGCCTATTTTCAGGTGTGACCTAGGAGAATTACAAAGGTACAGGCAATAACAATTCAGAGACAAGGTATAGTTAGGTACAGGCAGAGAACAAATACAAGGCAAGTACAGTGTTACAGCAAGGCAACCACAGGAGGCAGTCGAGGAAGCAAACAAATATCAGCAGGTCATTTTCGAAGTATACACTGTACACATGCTGCAAATGCGCAGTCAAAAAGGGACACAGGCACACCATGCAGGGTGGGTCAGCTAAAAGCAAAGGCAGGCAGAAGCTTGTTTTAAGTAGCCTCAGAGGGAGGAACTGAAGCAAATGTGGGAGGAGGCAGCCCTTACATGAGCAGGGAAAAGGTTCCAGGATCTGGGGGCAAGGGCCACAAAGGCGCGATCCCTGTGAGGGAGTGAGTTTGGGGACCATGAGAGCCTGGGAGTCACTAGGCCTCAGCCAGTAGCCAGAGGGACAGGCTTGAGCAGATCGGCAAGTGCCGGAGGGTGAAAGTTCGGATGATGTTGTCTATAAAGTTGCCATAACAAAGAATCGATTGTTACTAGGGAGGACCACCCAAGCCTGGAGTAGAGTTGACAGTGATGGGTGAGACGGGGGGGCTGACAGGGCGAAGCGACATATGTTGTTGTACGCTGTGTCCCATTTCGTAAGGCAGCCTTTTGGAGCATTCACGAAGGAGGTGAGCCCATAGCAGACTGTGAGGAGAAGAACCCCTTTTGCAACAGCAAGTCGGGCAGCTGGGGTGAGGCAGCTTTTGGCCCTGTATGCCAGACCCAGTTTACAGTTTGTGGCCTTGCAGGAATTTCATATGTGCAGGGAGAGGTCCAGCTGAGGGTCAAGGGTTACTCCCAGGTACTTGAAACAGTCGACCACCGACACAGCGACGCCATCAGTGCCAATGACTTTGAGATAGGCCAGGCATGCTCTAACCTTGGCAAGGGAGCGAATAAAATGCCTGCGCCTTCTGGAGGTGGATGACAAGCTTATTTGCCAAGGATTGAATGCGACCAAAATCAGAGTTTAGTCTGGTGTTGATGTATGCTGTTCTGTGGCACACACACACACACACACACACACACACACAAGCTGCCTTTGTTTTGAGAAAGAGAGATGAAATTTAGCCAGAGGATGGAAAGAAAATGAGGGAGATGAACTGTCTGTGACTCAGACTTCAAAGGCTCCTTGTGCTACTGTTATACCACTGGAATTCCCCATATGGATGACCCCTAAAATTAAAAAATCCTAAACAAGAAGGCCTACACTAAAGCATGAAAAAGTGGGAATGTAAATAACTGGGAAGTGTATAAAAATCTGTTAAGAAAAACCAAGAGGGCAATAGGTCAGGCAAGAAAAAAACATGAGTTAAATTTAGCCAACAAAGTAAAGGGAAGTAAGATGTGTTGACTGGTCCCCGTTATACCAGACAACTAATATTGATAGAGCTCTCGATTACTTATTATCAAGTCTCCTCCCCCTCCAAAACAAGCATGTGCCTCTCAAAAGAAGGAGAATTAGGGGGCACTAAAACTAGATGGCTGCATAAGAATCTCCTCTCAGCAATGAAGAGTAGAGATAAAGCATGGGTTGCTGCCAAAAAGTCTAACTAACCTGATGACTGGTCTAAGTACCGATCCATGAGAAAAACATGTAAGAAAGACATCCGAGCAGCAAAAACAGCATACTGCGGTATCGTCTTCAAAAATCCTGTGGTGTTGCTAGGGTTTCTGGAACCATGTTAAAAGTTTTTAAGGAAGGGCCCATCCCCGCCTCTGGCTGAAATGACTATAAATGATGATAACTGCAATAACCAAAGCACAATTGCTACTTCTCTTAATGTTCACTTCTCTGATCTCTCAGATTTCCTGGCTAACTCTTTTTTACCCTCTGAGGAAAGCATACACCCTGCTGAATCTTTATGGACCCAGTTTAGTATTAAACCAGTCTTGACTATTGATGTATTAAGGCTTATGAGAGCCATTCCTGAACATGGCTCTCCTGGGTCCGATGGACTATTACCTAAGTTCCTTAAAGTTATTGCTGCTGACATTGCAGCCCCTGTTGAGAGAATACTCAACTTATTTATTATGACCAGGACGGTGCCATCCATCTTGAAAATTGCACATGTTGTGCCAATGCATAAGAAAGGAGACTCTAGAACAATGAATAATTACCGACCAATTTCCATCTTATCTGTCTTGGATAAAATCCTAGAAGGCTGTGTCTTCTCAGGTCACGGAAATATCTGCATAAAAGCAATACATTATCTCCAGCCCAGCATATTTAGGTCTGGTCACAGCACAACTACAGCACTATTACAATTTACTAATGATGTGCTGCTTAACATGGACAAAGGAAAACTCACTGGGGCCATTTTTGTTGACCTCACAAAGGCCTTTGACTTGGTTGACCACTCTCTTCTGCTCTCCAAACTATTCTCTCTTGGTTTCTCAAATTCTGGCATGGCCTGGTTTGGCAGTTACCTTCTGGGTAGGCAACAATTGGTTCAAATAGGGAACATCGCATCTGATCTTGTCTCTACCTCAGTTGGTGTTCCCCAAGGTTCTATTCTTGGTCCCCTCCTTTTCTGCCTCTTTATAAATAATTCCCCCATCCAGATCGACTTTGTCTCTTTTCTATGTGGACAATATGGTTATCTACTCTGCCGCTAATGACATTTCGGCAATTCGCACCTCCCTTCAATCTGACTTTGACTGCTTCTCAGCTTGGCTAAAACAAAATAAGCTCCTACTTAACACTAGCAAAACTGTGTCAATGCTCTTTGGGACTTCCCCTATGCTAAAAGCTTGTCATATGGTACTTTCCCTTCGTGGACCTGATGGCATAACCCTGGATACAGTCACATCCTTCAGATACCTTGGGATGACTCTTGACCCCTCACTGGACTTTAATCTTCATGTTGCAGCCACTTGTAAGGCAGTGAACAGTAAACTTCTCCTGGCTTACAAGGTAAGATCCTCACTAAATTCGACAGCCAGGTTGGCCATTGCTCAGGGAATTCTTGACCTTGCCTCAACTATGGCTCTATAGTCTACCTTAATGCTAGCAAGCAAGTAATCCAGAAATGGAGCACTTGTTATAATAGTATCTGCCGCTTAGCCATGCTTCTCCTAAACTAACACATCACTGTCAGCTCTATTCTTCTCTTAATTGGCTCACCCGTCCTCCTATAGTCTGTACATAGCTGGTTGTCTGGTGATAAATTAACCCGGACTAGTACTCCAAGGTCCCTGTAACTCTGCTAAAACAACCTGACTTGCTCTATATGCTGAGATCTACTGAAAATACTTCCTTTGTTATGCCTAGATGTCTCACCAAGAAGGGTGAACTTGCATTTTCTGTATCTGCTCCCAGAATGTGGAACACCCTTCCACTCTATGTTGAACAATCGGCTACTCACGGGCCTTTCAAAAAGTTTAAGAACTCACCTTATGAGCTCAGGTCTCTGCTCCTGCTCTACCTCTTGCTTGTCTCCACTCACTTGCACTACTACCACTGATCTTCCACCTTGAGAGTGGTATTTCTTCTCAGCACTTATGTACCCCCAGTGTTTGCTGTATATGTATTTCTTCAGTCAATTATACTGTTTTCAAAATTCTATAAAAGTTTATGTAACTGTGATTACTGTTTATCCTCATGCTATGTATATTTTATTTGTTGTTCCTGAATGTGCCATGTATTCAAAATTGTCATGTATTGTTGTATTTTCCTTCCAACTAGATGTTTTGTATTCTGTTGTGGACACTATGTATCTGCTGTTTCTGATGTGTAACCCTCCGGGTCATGCCTGAAAATAGGCAAAATTTCTTGTCAAGTACCTGGTTAACAAAAATGAAATAAAAATAAAATAACCATAAATTATTCTATGACTACGTAAATGATAAAAGAGGCAAAACCACTGTTGGACCCATTAAGGATCAGGATGGGGAACTATTAAATAATAACAAGAAAATGGCAGGCTATTTTAATAAATACTTCTCATCAGTATTTAATGTCAAATCAACAGGGAATAAGTAACATCTAGAGAAAGAAGGTATTAAGATCAAACTAAATAGCATGGATATAGAGATTATTAAAATCAGGCCCCAGTAAATCACAAGGACCTGACAGAATTCACCCTAGAGTCCTTAGGAATTAACAGTTGGCTTGGCTGATCCTGTGACAAAAATCTTCCAAACCTCCTTGGATAAGGAGTGGCTGAGTCTGGCGGAGGGCAAACATCATACCTATACATAACAAGCTCTGGCAAAGCCACTACGACTGTGAATGCATTAACTAGATAAGGGTGTTTCATGGGCTTAAACATAATCATGTATTTATTTATTTATTTAAAAAATATCAGATTTACAAACCTTTGAGCAAGCTAACTGGGGTTTCTGTAAGACAACAGCTACTAAATAGCTGTAATTCACTATTTTTGTTTTCTCTGTGCATCAGGTCTAGCTAGCAGGAGTGTTTTACTGCAATATCACACTGGTATACTAGCAAAAAAGACTCTTCTTGGACTGTGTCCCCCTGGTGTCACTGTGCAGCTCCAGCTTGCTTCCCACTTGGCCGCCACCCGTACCGCCTGCAAAGCCACCTTCCGGGTGCCTAGAGCCAGGACTTCCCTTGCCCAAAGATCCTTTTATTACAGAGCACCGTCCTGGTATAACTCCCTCCCCACGCACATCTCAAACACCCCTAAAATTGGTCAGTTCAAAGCTGCCCTCACGCAAAGCACCTAGTTAGCACTTTCGGAAGTGTATCGCCTACTGTAGGGCCTGCTGTGTGCTCCCAAACTGGGTTCAGGCTAACAGCCCACTCGATAGCCTACCCCACGCCATTTTCCATTGGCTATTGTCTGCATGACCTGCTAGGACCTACCAATGAATTACTGTTCTGTACTTTGGTAAACTACCTATGTTTATTCTCGCTGAAACTTTATGCTATGTATAATGTATGTATCGCACCTGTATTGTTCCACCCTGTCTTGCCACACTATTTGTTGTTCCCCTCCCTGCGATGAGGTGCCTTTGTAAATGAGTCTGTGATGCAAAGGTTGTAAATCCGATTTATGAATTAAATAAATAAATAAATAAAATAAAAACATCAAAAACACAAATAATGAATTAGAGCTATTTAGCAGCTGTTTTCTTACAGAAACCCCAATTAGATAGCTTTTAGGTATCTGCTAAACTAACTGTTGACATTTGTGCTCCCTGGATAAGAACAGTTACAAGGCTCTGCTGTTGCTAAACTAATTTTAAAGTAGTACACGTGCTAAATCTAAGGGCATGGCTACATCACTGTCACATGAGACAGGGGGCATCATAGGAGAAAGAAAGCCAATAAAACTATTTGTTATGGAGATCCCCAGGGGTCGTAAAACTACCATACAGCTAGGAGGCAATTTAGGAAAAACTCTAAATAGCAGACAGAGGGAAGGACACACTAGGACTTAACATACATATCAAAACACTCTACATAACATTTTTTTTTGCACATTCTGGGTGGACTACTACTTTAAATGATTTGCGCAGGGTCACACAGTATGCAAGTGGAGGCTGTGGGAGTCAAACCCAGGTCTCCAGGTTTGTAGCTCAGAGCCTTAAACCAATGCTTATTTAACCACTTACAACACGGTTACACTTATATATAATACATACTTCTCAAACTTGAAAGAAAAAATGCACTTTATCATCAAAGACTGTATTTACCAAGCACTGTGCCCATGTTTAAAATAATTTGAATCCCTCCAAAAAATTTGCCCTGACATGAAACTGCATGTTTAACTGTAAAGACAATTAAAATTGTATTTCTAAATGCATTAGTAACACCAATGCTTCATGATTAAAACAGTTTCAACCCATCCTTGACAGATTGCATTCTGGGAAGATTACCTTGGAAAGCTGCAATAACACACCTGAAAAACAGGTTTAATGCAGTGAATGCTGACATCCTATTTCTAGAGTCCATGGTAAAATAAAAAATAAAGATTTTTTTTATGTCAGCTCTGATCAGAATAGCTTTTAAAATCACCAATTGTTTACTTGTTCTGTAAGAAAACAGCTAGAGTCTGTTAATTATAACATTTTATAGCATTGTTGATCTGGGCAGTTAGATCTGGGTTTGAATCCCACAGCCCCCCCCCCCAAAAAAATGAAAATTTTCTTACAGAGCTAGATGTGTGTCTAGGACTCCTTCTGAGGCCCCAGGTGGCTGTGATAATCATTTGTTCCAAAGGATTTTAAGTCAATTTGAAAGCATTAAATGGCTTCTGTTCTGTTCTCCACTGCCAAGGCATGTCTGTTGGTTGATAAGGTCCCAAACTAGTGTATCTTGTTACAGCATGATAGAGCTATCTCATGCCCCTCCCATATGAATCAGAAAAAAGTTTGGGGTGGAGGCGGAGGAGGATCTTACTCCCAAAAAAAGCCTAATGCTTCCTCCCAGTATTCAGGTTCCAGTTCTTGTACCACCCATTTAAGAAAGAAAACAGTACCCTGCAACCATTGACTAACATGAAAGCAAATTTATTTGAGGGCAGAAAACATTGCTTGGAGGAGGGTAGCGGAGGAGACTACACCTTCAGTCAGTTCCATGGACAGAAAATATGACAGCACTCCTTTTGTACATGCAATACTCCTGTAGGCACCACCCACAGTCGTAAAAAGGGTTCCAGACAAGAGGTGGGACATTATAGACCTGTAAGTCTGACCACCATCCTGGGGAAAATGTTAGAGACCATCATTAAGGATTACATTGGGTTCTATGTGATAATGGTGAGTGCTGAATGGCAACCCACATTATCGCGACATCAGGGCGGTGAAAACAATTTTGTCACCCTGACATCCTCGGTGCATGGACGAATGGTGCCAGGGACTTAAAATATTTGCTTGCTGTGCCCCCCCTACACCCCTACTTAAGGATTCTCAACTCCCGTGGGGTGCATGTCGGGGGGGAGGAGAAAAAGCAAAAAAAAAAATAACAAGTTTTGGGCCGGGCGTAACAAAACCACAGTAGCACCCAGACCCAGACATGAACCCAGAATCCCAGAACCACAAATGGAGGCCAACCCCTGATGCCATGGTGCAGTTCAGCAGCTGACCGCAGTGCCACCCCCTACATCCCCTTCGTCCCCTCCCAGTCCATGCTCAGTGTGCTCGCTCCTCCCCCATGCATGTGTACATATAGCGACATCCTGTAGCTATGGTCGCCAACCCCACTACATCCGGTGGCCCTCCTCCCCCCCATTTGAGCTTTCACCCACATTGCATGTAGGTTTGGACAGCGCCTTAATTCAAGCACCCACCTCACGTGCTACCAGTACATTGTGGAGTTCATGGAGATGGCTGGGGATATAGATAAGGTACAGCATGGCTTCAAGAAAGGCTTCTTATGCCAAACTAACTTATTGGAATTTCACGAGCATATAAGTAAGGCATTGGATGAAGGCAGGGCAGCTGATATATTCTTGGACTTCTCAAAGCGTTCAGTAAAGTCCCTCATGAGGAACTAATCGAGCTTTAATAGACCATATATCCCTGGGCACATTACTCAATGGGTAAATGCATGGCTGAGAGACAGGAAACAGAGGTTTGTCTTAAGGGGTGTATTCAGATTGGTTGACTGTGGAGAGTGGAGTCCCCAGGGCTTGGTCTTGGGGCCCTGCTTGTTCAATAGATATGTGTATATATATATATATATATATATATATATATATAATCATTGACGGAGGAGGGATGTCTGGGAGTCTAAATTCGTGGACAATACGAGGATTGGCTTTACCATTGATGACATCGTGGATATACAAAAATTACAAAAAGCACTAAATAGAATGGAAACATGGGCAAGGGAGCTAAGCTATTCTTTAATACAGATAAATGTGCAGTAATGCACTTTGGTAGGAATAACATCTTGGGAGACTGTGTTTAATGGAGTACAGCTCGGGAAGGTAACTGATGAAAGGGATCTTGGAATTAGGGTATCAAATGACCTTAAGTTTACCCAGCATTGTGGTCAGATGATAAAGGCTGCAGGTGGCATATTAAGCAAGCAATAATACTCAACAGGGTGGGCAGTATTGGGCAATACCAGACCGCCCAGGGGCGTAATGAGGCCCGACGCCGCAGGCGGAGAGTCTTATAGCCCCTGGAAGGTCCGGTTTTGCTCATGCCGCCCACCCTGGAGGGTATTATTGCACTTAGAAAATGGGCACTGTATAGATAAATAAGTTTAATACAAAATTGTTAATTAAAAAAACATTTAAAAGATGTTTTGTGATAAAATAGTTCCTCCGCCTGCATCAAAATATTTTTTTTAAACTATGGACTTTTGTGTTACTGGACACACACACACACACACACACACACACAAATACACACACCAACATTTTGGGATTAGCATACTTGTTTAAAGATATGGCAGAAAGAATGCGATTGCAAATCAGGGGACTTTCTGTCTTTCTTTTTTTCCCCTTTACTGGATGGCAGTAAGGCGTGATCGTAAGTGAGGGGATTTATTTATTTTTTCTGTACTAGATGGCAGGCGCATGATATGCTGTCAGGAGACTTTCTATTTTTCTCCAAACAGCTGTCAGGGTTTCAGGGCGGACATGATTCCCAGCAATGACAGACAATGGATCCTCTCCTGTAGCAACCATAGAACTGTAGATCCCCACCCCAGTGCCTACAATGGTCAGTCACAGCTACGTTTGGCATTTTGCAAGTGGGACACCTAGCGGAGATGAGGAGCTGCACATCTAGGGAAGTAGATTGATGCGGCAAAGGAAAAAGAAAAACATTCAAAAGGTTTGTTTTCCCCTAGCAGTCTGTCCCAGATGGCAGATTAGACCAACACTAGATGTCTGCTACTATTGTTGTGTTCTGTGGAGTTTCAGCTGGCATAAAAAGCAAGGTACAGTAGTGCAGACAGAATTGCTAGTATGCTGAGTGAGAAGTGCGGCCAGGAACTGTAGGAGTGGGAGTTGTTTGAAGTGACTCCCACAGATAAGAGTTGCATTGCCGGGTCACGTCAGTTGTGAGAGAGAGCGGGAGGGGGGCTTAGAATTGGAGGCTGTGAGTTGTTTGACTGATTCAAGTATGGTTTTCGATGGGGGAAAAATAAGAGTTTTTTTTGAAGATGGGCGCTGTTTTTATT
The DNA here is from genome assembly GCA_016271365.2 of Neoceratodus forsteri. Lineage (NCBI taxonomy): Eukaryota > Metazoa > Chordata > Ceratodontiformes > Ceratodontidae > Neoceratodus > Neoceratodus forsteri. The sequence continues at coordinate 1,405,244,550 of CM028130.1, read as the reverse complement.
TATTTGTGTACATTGCTTGGAGGAGTGAAGGGGTGTGGGGCTTCTCACTTACTGAGGAAAAATGGCAGCAGTTTCAAATTGTGCCCAGTGCTTCAACCAATGAGGAAGCAGGCTGGGCACAAGGATACCTGGCTAAGCATGAGGCAGGTTTGGGTGGCACTTTTTGTTTGCTGGGCATCTATTGAGAGTTAATGTACCCCTTGGCAGGGTACTAGCCAATCAGAAACCAGCAAATAAAAAGCCCATTTCTAAACAGTATTAGTAGGTACATAAAAGTAGGAGGAAAGAGGTGGTCATGCTGCTTTACAACTCATTGGTGAGACCAAAGCTGGAGTTTTGTGCCCAGTTTTGGGTACCTGGATTTAAGACCAATATCAAGAGAATGGAGGGGGTTCAGATGAGAGCAATAAGGTAAATTGTTGATGTAAGAAATAAAAACTATGCAGAGAGATTGGTTGAGCTGGAAATGTATACATTGGAATATAGAAGACTGAGAGGTGACATGTGTCTCATCTATAGGGCAATGAGGGACCCAGCATTTGGGGCTAAACTTGGACTAACTCTTAGGGAGCTGTATTATAATACCAGGGTGCATCTGATGCAGCTAAAGGACAACAGTTTAAAACAATGAAAAGGAAACACTGGTTTAGTGTGAGGGTTATACCAGTTTGGAATAGTTTACCAGAGAAATCATCACATGTAACAGCATGACAAGATTTAAAGGAATTGGTCAAATATTGTGGACAAGAAAATATAGCTGGGTATCACAATTAGAGAAAGGTGAGCTACATGGACTAACGTCTTCTCTTCTCTGAACCTACCTATGAAACCTATGAAATGCATGCAGCACACAGCATACAGTGCTCACTCAGCACAGTCATCACATAAGAGCCACTGCTAGGAAGGAGTGAAATAGTGTGGTGTAGTCTGGGCAGAGGTGTGGGGGAGCAGACAAACAAACACCACTGTAATTAATGTGCAGGAGGCAGAGATATGTGATGCAGTTCCAGTCAAAGCACTCAGTGGATGAAAACAGTCTAGGAATCCAGTCAAGTGCTACCACAGTCCCTTCTCTCTCTCTTATATCACAGCAATATTTCAGCAATTATAGTACCTAAATGTTTCAGCTGCAAGGTTATTATGTTGAAAAGACTCTCTTTTGCATTTTAAATTACTCAAAGTATGTGGGATGTAGAGGAATAATTTAGGTGAATTATTTGTGGGTAATTCCCCAGAGTAGGAGTCTATGACACCAGCAGGGAATGCCAGTGACAAGTTGGTCACCACCATGTGGTCTCTCGGCTTGTAGTGGGCTATATGCACACTTGGCCTTCGGTCTCCACACACACAGCTCAATAGTAAGTCCCTCGTTTTTATCCCTTATTAGTTATTACCATGATAGTAATGAGTAGAATTATCATTTCAGCCTATTGCTAGTACCTCATTAGCTCAGCTATGCAAATATTTTTGCTGTTCTTACTTGAACATTGTTAAGTGCATTGGTAAGTTTGTTTATGCCAATACATAGAACTTAGACTGTAAGATTTACTAATGAGTCATATAATTGGTTATTCTTCTGGCACAGACAGTAGGGTCCATGTTTTGTTCTTGCCTAAAGGTTTTATGTTATATAGACAACAGAAGCATGCTGTGATGGAGTCAAAATGTTAAGAATATTTTTTCTTTTTCAGTATACATGGACTGTTACAACGTTTATGATGATGTTTTTTAGTGTGTGGCACTTGGAGACTTTTAGTACAAATGTACAGTTCTTGTCTATGTTTCTGCTGCAAATAGCTCACCTTGAAAATTGTGTTTATTATTGTACAGCACTTGTCTATGGGGTATCCCCTCCATGTTGTAACAAAGGATGATGAGTGACCTGTACTATTGTGAAATTACTGCAAGTCTGATACTGTACTGGGAATCAAGTATTTTCAAATGGATTTTTTATATTTTAAAAAGAATATAAATAAATAAATACAAAAAAGGCAGCTAACACAATACAGTACACAAAGTGTTGACTCCTCTGAAGAAACTTACTCGTCCTGTATCTAATAATTAGTAACCACCCATCACTGCAAAATATAAATTTGCTCATGTTAAAATGTAAATGTTCTTATTTTCAAATAAAGGATACTGACACTGTTCTTTCTTCTTAGGTGAATCTTCTGATTCCAGTCACATATCTGATATTTTGGGTATTTCTTCTGATCTTCAGTATGTACTCAGAACCAATTGTCTGTGGGATTGGACTTATAATCATACTAACTGGAGTGCCTGTTTATTTCCTGGGAGTATACTGGAAAAATAAACCAAAGTGCTTGAATAGACTAATTGGTGAGAAACATATCTCTGTTCATTGCTGTAAATGAACCAAATCATCTAAAATATTAGTTGAATGCTTTTTGTTGATAAATTACACTATATGGACATGTTTAATACATTATTTTCCCCAGGTTACTGGTGCTGCCTGTCTCAGGCTGGCTAACTCCCAAACTGATCTTTACCTCCTGCAGTGCTCACACACCTCCACATCCCACAGCTTATTTTTTGGCCTCCTGGTTGGCCTGTCTACCCCCATCTGGACCAAATCCCCCAACCCCATCCCACAACATCTCCTGGACTTACCTGCCACCCCCTGTCTTCCTCCATGGCTTGTCCCCTGTGGTGGGGTGTGGCAGGGTCCCAATAGCTACTTCAAGGTGTTGGTTCTGGGAAAAGCTGCTGTGTCAACAGTGTGGGGCCTGCAAAGGGTCAGTCTATCATTGTGCCCTGGGTCTACTGCTTTTTTTCCTCAATTTTGTACCTTCCCCCGAGACGCCATTCTAGGGGGTGTTGCAAGCAAAAATGTTGTGCGTCATGTGCCAGCATTTCCTCATCTGCCAAGCTGCTCTAGAGGGCACTGCCAGCTGTAGTCAGCCAGGTGGCAGTCTAGCACCAGAGCAGGCTCCTCTTCCTCCTTGGAGGAGGCCATCCTCTGGGTTGATTGATCCTCCTCCCCCTCAGCTGGCCCCCGACAGCTCAGGCTCATTCAAACCCAGGTCACTGCCATTGTAGTGGTAGCACTACCACTGTATCGGAAGGTTGGCCCACACACAGCTTAACCCCCAGTGGTGGGGACTTTGGTGTTCCTCCCCCTCTGCACAGATCCAGCAGTGTCAAAGGAGGTGATGAAAGATCCATTCAGCAGGACTTTAGAGTGGCTGGCAAGTAGCCCCACGCTACTGCCACCTGTGGTCACCCAGACAGCAAAATCACAACATGGCTCACTCTCCCCTCCCTCCTCAGAGTTTGTCCACTGAGATGCTTATTCTTCCTCCCCACAACCAGGGCCTGATGTCCTGTTCATGTTCCCATACCAGTGCTACCAGCATCATAGGTGACACCACTGCTGCTGTGCCAATGGTCTGGATATGGAAAATTGTTGACAAATTTCATATTTCCAAACTACATTTTCAAATTGATTATTTCTGTGTTTGCATTGCTCATGTGCAATTATTTTGGCCTTGGCCTGGGTTGCCCATGAAAATGGACATTTATGCTCATGGGCTCTCCCGGTTGCCAATCAAATCAAATTTAAAAACATTATTAAAAGTATAAGCTAGATTGTTAACTTAAATTTTTTATTCTTTACATAAAATCATAAATTCATCTCAGTAGTCAAGCATTAATGCACAACCAGGGATTATGTTACTATCTGTTAACATAATTCTAGGGGAATCATAAGGTACGAGGTGAAGCCATGTGGATTATGTCCCTAGGGTTAGATTAACAAAGGTAAATTAAACCCTGGAGTGCTGTAATGCTTTTATTAAACTAAAATAATATTTTTTTTTTGTTAATTAATGTTTTAACAGTTAAAATGTTAATTGCTCTATCATACATATGGAACATAACAAGTTGCAGTAGAATAACACATTTATCACTACCAGTAACTGGGTAGTCCTTGATGACCAGGTAAAGCCCAGCTAGGCACAAGTGCTTGTTTTCAGGGGTGACACAGGAGCTTGGGGGAAGTTAAGTGACTTGCTCAGAGTTACACAATATGCACATGGAGGCTGTGGGATTCACACCCATGTCTGTGAGATGTACCAAGCTCATTCAATGCTCATTATTCTAACCTCTAAGCTGTACTGCCAACCTACTAGTGAATGGTAATATCCATAAGTCATGAGTGGTGAAGCCACGAACTAGTCATGAAGCTCTTATAATTTGTGTGAAGATAATTGTGTTATTTTGCCGCAACCCATTATGCACTTGAAATATACCACACTATTTTAAATATTTTTATTAGTGTTTTATCTTGTTTTAGCTTAGAACTCTTTTCTTTCCATTGTAAAGTATCTGGCCCACAGTTCTCTATTATCTATTTCCAGATTCCAAGTGGAAACACACGTACTAAGGGAAATAATATGTGGCCTATGTAAAAAAAAAAAAAAGTGTTCCAAGTAAAAAAACATTAATCCCTAAATAACATGATTTATTCCCAATGCATTCACCACTAGTGTGGTAGGTACAGTAAATGTGTTATTCTACTGAAATCCATTATGTATTTCATGTATTTTTTTTTATTTATTTATTGAAATGTTTCATCAGGAAGGCACACTAAACAACAAGTTGCTCATCTCCGGTGCGACCTGGGGGGGGTACTATTGGATGAAGAATTAGACATACAGTTTAACATTTAACATATCCGAGAAATTAAACATTCAATTACATTTGTAACAAGACATATAGTTAAAAAATATCATAAATAATCATAGTCGCATGTGTGACATAACATGCAATTAAATATATCATACCTGTGAAATACGCATTTAATTACAAGTGGCATATTTGAGGAACAGTGTACATGGCGGTGAAGGGAGAGGAGAGCATGCTGAGAAGCAGGCTCGGGGAGGAAGGTTTAATAGGGGATGTGATTCATGGAGAGGAGCAGAGGCATAGGAGGACAGTTAAGGAGGGTTAAAGCAGGAGCAGTTAGATAAGAGAAAGTTATGTAAGGCAGAGGCAAGGGAGTAGGAGGAGGAGGAGAAGTGCCATGTTTGGGGGAGAGGGAGTTCCAGATTTGCAGAAAATGATGGGTAAAGCCTGACTGACCGATAAGAGTGGTTCAATGGGGGACCAACAAAGTGCAAGTGCCAGAGGATCTGAGGCAGTGGGAAGGGGGAGGGGGAAAAGAGTGAGCATGAGAGGTAGGAGGGACATTCTCCTAACCAAAATGTAGAAGTGAGTTTGGCACAATGAGTGAGGCACCTGTTGGCAAGCAGGGGATAGGACATGGTGTGGTAGAAGTCACAGTGATGAGTGCGTGATGGAGCATCAAGGGCAAATTGACAGAAGGAGCTAAATAGAGTGTCCAATCTGGTTAGGGAGGATTTGGGAGCAGCACCATAGACTACATCACAGTAGTAGACAATGGGGAGGATCATCCTCTGGACTAGTTTATGTCACACTGTAGGAGGATGCAACTACAGTTTCTGAATAAGGCACCAAGCTTGGGGCACAATTTTTCAGGATGGCATCAATGTAGCCAGAGAAGTTGAGTGTTGGTCCAGCAAACTCAAGGTATCTGAATGAGAGGTGTCCTCCAGGATTGTCCCATCAAGGATATGGAAAGGCAGTGAGGGTGGAGCCCAGAGAGTCTCTGTCTAGTGCCAAAGGTCATGGAGACAGTCTTTTTAGCATTTAGGAATAGTTGATGTGAGGCAAACCATAACTGAACCTGGTGGAAGTCAAGTTAAAGGGTGGTTGCTACATCAGCAGGGCATTGCCAGAGGAGAACAGGATGGTGTCATCAGCATACATATGGCTAGTGAAGGAGGGAGCATACTGAGGAAAATCATTTGGAAGATGGAGAAGAGAATGGGTCCAACACCCAAGCCCTGTGGGACTCCTGTGAAAATAGAGGGAGAGATTGTATCCTGGATCTTGACTGATTGTGTTCTGCCTGAGAGTAGCTCTAAATCAGTTTTGGGCAGATGTAGACAACCCAGCAACCATAAGGGGTCAATAATTAGGGCATGGGAGACTGTTTAAACACCTTGGAGAGGTCAACAAAGATGGCAGAGTAATAGGCCATTATCCATCCCAGTGAGGATGGAGTCAGTGAGCCTGAGTAGGGAGGTGGTAGTGGTGGTTCTTCAAAAAAACAGATTGGAACAGGGTAAAAATGAAGAGTCATCGAGGAAGGAGGTTAGTTGAGAGAGGACCAGGTGTTCTTGGGTTTAGCAAGGGCAAGGAGGAGGGTGACTGGGTGAAATTTGCAGGGAGGAGGGTCACACCCTTTGGGAGGAGGACCACCACATGTTTCAGGATGAAGGGACAGATGAGGATGAGAAGGAAGATTCAAGATTAAGGAGAGAGAGTAAGCTATGGCAAAAGCTGAAAGGTAGAGGAGTTTAGGGTCAAGGTCATCCAGCAATGAGCCTTTGGAAGGATTAAGAGAGAGAGAGAAGAGACATTAGTGTTTCTTCTGGGGAGACCGCAGAAAAGGAGAAGGAAGGGTGGGCATGGAGGGGTTGAGTGCTGGGTGTGGGAGGATGAGGAAGGGGGAGGTTAGAGGGGAGTGACTTTAGAAATGCTGTGGTGCAGGAGGTATAATAAGAGTTAAACTGTTGAGCCACTGCGCATGATTCAGAGACCAATGAGTTGTTTATTTTAAGCACGGGGGGAGGCAGATGTGAAGGGGGAGAATATGGTGTGGACCGCTTTCCAGAAATTGAAGGAGGAATTGGTGTTTTTGAGAAAAGATGATTTAAAATAGTCAGACTTGGCAAGTCTGGTAGCTTTTGTGCAGGCATTTCTTAACATGCGATACCTAGCATGGTCTGGGGGAAGCTGGGAGGCCTTATGTTTCCTCCAAGCTTTATCTCACTCCCTGAGACAGGTCAGTAACTCAGGGGAAACCCAGGGATGATGGTTGCCATGAACTCTAGTGCATTTGAATGGAGCGTGAGAGTTCCATGTAGTAAGAAATTTATCTTTAAAATAAGCAAGGGCTTGGTCAATGGAAGGGGCAAAGGCAATAGGGGACCAATCGGAGCTGGCCAGTTCATTAAGATGGGGATTAAGGTCTAAGGAGTTGAAGGAGCGGAGTTGCAGAATTTTGTGAGGTGGTTTAAGTCTATGGACTTTCCTGACTACGAAGATTGGGCGATGATTACTGAAGGCATCTGAGAGGATGCCTGATTTAATGACTCCATGGGGGTGAGAAGTGAGAGCCCAGTCTTATCAGGGAGTGGTTAAGGGTTTTATGATTTAGGCAGGTGGGTTCCATGATGAGTTGGGAGAGATTAAGGGCTGTGATGTAATTTCGTGTCTTAACAGTTGTTGGTGATAGCCAGTTTTGGTTAACATCACCCAGGACATATAGCTTATCTTTATGTGAGAGGGAGGTTATGGAGGTAATGAGACCCAAAGTATCAGATGCCTTGGAGCCAGGTCGATAGTAGATGCCAGCTATGAAAATACCATACCAGTAGTGAATAAACATTTACCGTATAACAGGAAATATTCACTGCTTTTTTATTTTCACAATTTTTTGGTTTCATATTAGCATGAAAATAAAAAAGACAGTGAGTATTAGGTGAATCACTATACAATAGCAGCAGTAGTGTTCCACCAGTGAAAATTAGATGACATGAACATGTCGAGTATGCATGTAGCGCTAAATATAACGGGTGTGAATTTTTCAGTTAGAACACAATTAATTTCACTTAGAACATGTTATTTCCACTTAAAATCTGGGAAAAGAACACACAGAAAAACAAAACAGAGACTTTACTACTGAAAGAAATGTAGTTGTTAGCTAAAACAAAATTATTAATAAAAGCATTACAAATAGTGAGAAATATATCAAATATATAATGGGTTGTAGTAGAACAAAACATTTACACTATCTTTACAGTATCTCCATATGAAGGTAAGACCTTCATAACTAACTCTTGGTTTCACCATTCATGTGTTTTGGGTCTAACCACTAACTAGTGGAGATAAATGTGTTATTCCACAGCAACCCATTATGTATTTCCTATATACAGTACCACTTTATTTTAAATAATCCATTTAGTTTTTTGTTTGTTTGTTCATCTTATTTTAGCATAAGACTGTCTTTCTTTCCTCTATCAACTATCTGGCCCATTATTCTCTGGGTTCTATATACATATTCTAAGTGAAAATATAATGTCCTTAGTGAAATAAATTGAGTTCTAAGTAAAATAACATGTGTTCTAAGTGGAAATAAATATCCCAAAATAACATGATTTACCCAATTTATGCACCACTAGTGTATGATATATACATGAGGGTTTCCAGTCATTCACCCAAGCTTTCAGCCAATCGAAATTATTCATTTTAGCCACTGTTTCATGATATCAGTTACAGCTGCAAATACATAATAAGCTCTAAAGGTAATTGATGTGAGATCACGTTATTTACAAAATATCACATTACAAAAGTAACAACGTTTTTTTCCAGACTCCATGACACATTATGGACAGAAGTTATGTTTTGTTGTCTTCCCCAAGATGAAGTTTCGGAAGAAGATAAAATACCACTCAATCACTCTTGAGTTAAATTCTGCAACACAAAAAAGGCATGATTAAATTAGAATGGTGTTTTACTTGAACGAAGCTGGCACACTATAAAAGGATTGTATATTGTTTATACAATAATTCATCTTAAAATATTCTTTTTGTGCAAAAAAAGTTGGGATTCTGTTTTGATGTTATCAGGCTATTTGCACAATGCTGACAAACATCGATAAATTGAAGTCATGCCATCACATTTTTCATTTGGTTCACTGTGGTCAGATAGTGGCAGTAGCAATATTCAGCACAACGTACAATAGGAACAATTACCATTCCTGGTGAATACTTTAGTTGTAATGTCTCTGGATTTCTACTCATGGTCTAAGGATCTCCTGTATTTCCCAACTAGGCAGATTCATCAGCCAATGCTTTTGTCAGTTCATGATTTACAAATTCCATGAGAGTTATCCAGTGCTAACATTTCTGGTGGGGGCTGCTCTTAATAGAAATGAGTTAGTTCCTAAGGTTCATTCCACAACTGAATCAAGCATTACCTGGAAGAGCAATGTGTTTTCTGAAGGATGTGAACTAGTACATTGGACTTCAAAAGCTCATTATGAAATGGAAGAAAAGTGATGACATAGTGAATGAAATGAACAATCCATGATTATAAATTTAAAGAAAAGCGAAAACAGTTACTATCTAGGTATAGTGCTAACTAATGTTAGTATACTAGTAGTACACTGTACATTTTAAAAAAATGGTTTTACTTACCTCAGTTTTTACAATTCTACACAGACTCTTTGCTAGACCCATAATTTTTTGCTCTCCAGTGATTGGTGTGTGTGTGGGGGGGGTTAGAACCCTGACAAGGGATGCCTATTCTGCTATAACCGCCACCTCTCTACAGAAAAACATAAGATCAGGTCAGAAGGAAGAAAACAACACGGTACTACTATATTAAATGGCAATCACCTGTAATTTACATTAACCTAGACACTGACTATGGGAGGGCTGAGGGCTAAGGTCCGCCCCCTTGGAAATGTAGGTTGGGCTTAGCTCCCCACCCCCACCCCACAAACGCCAACCTTCCAATGCATCTTACTTCCCTGGTGCTTCTCCTCTCAAAATAACCTCACATATCATAATGTTACTTTAATTTGGGAGACAGTACAGGATGTAGTATGGCAGGAGTAGGTATAGATGGCTATGCAGGGAGGAGGTAAGCTTATGGAAGGCAGAAATATAGTTTGGTTGGGACCAGTGGTGCAGTTTACCTAAAGGCACCCATTATGGTTGCATGCCTTTGATAACCCCAGTCCCATTTTCTAACCTTTCTCTAGCTCTGCTTCAACTTTCAGTGCCATTGACTGAGCACTGGCAACCAATTTACTCCAGTATTAGATTCTGTTGATCAAATCCTGGCCCCCAGTCACTCTATTATGGGATCCTGGTGACTGAACATAGGCTCCAAGCTAGCTCCAGTATGGGACTTCGATGGTTGAACCCCAACCCCAAGATTACTCCAGTATAGAAACATAGAAACATAGAAGGTGATGGCAGATAAGGCCCGTGTGAGCCATCTAGTCTGTCCCCTTTCCCTACCTAATGCAATACCACAGACCCTAGTTGATCTGTGGCTTACTATCTTGTCCCTACTGTGAGAGTACTCTTCAGTCTCTCCTATGCATTCTTGAATTCCCCTACCATTTTTCCCCCACAACCTCCACAGGAGGATTCCATTGAATCAGACCTTTCAGCCAGCTTCAGTATGGGATTCTGTTGCTCGAACCCCAGTCCTAAGCTTGCTCCAGTATGGGAGTCTGCAGACTGAGCCTAGGCTCCCAGTCAAGCTCAATATGGGATTCTAGAGACTGAACCCTGGTCCCTAACTGGCTCCAGTATTAGATTATTTTCTCAAACACCGGCACTGAGCTGGCTCCAGTATGGGATTCTGATGGCCGAACCTTGGCTGATTGGCTCCGAGTATGGATTGGTAGATCAAACCCCAACCCCAGCTGGCTCCAATATGGATTCTTTTGATCGAATCTGACCCTGTCTGACTCAGCATGGGAATCGGGTCGAACCCCAGCCCAAGCTGACTCCAGTATAAGATTCTGGTGACTGAATCCAACCCTCAGCCAGCTCTAGGATGGGATTCTGTTGGCTGAGCCTGGCCTGCAACTGGCTCCAATATGGGATTCTGGTGATTAAACCGCAACCCCAAGTCAAATCAAGTATGGGATTCTGGTGATTGAACCCCAGCCCCCCTGTCAGCTCTGGTATGGGATTTTGGAGGCCATGCTCTGGCCCTAACCTTCTTCCAGTACAGTATTCTATCAATCAAATACCATCCCCCAGCTAGCTCTAGTATGGAACTCTGGTGATCAAACTCTGGTCTTCAGCTGGCTCTAGTTTGAGATGCTAGTGATCAAACCCTGACCCATAGCCAGCTCTAGTATGGGATTCTGGTGATCAAAACCTGGTCATCAGATGACTCCAGTATGGGATTCTAATGCAATGGGATTCTAATGCAATACTACATTAGAATCCCATACTGGAGATTCTGGTGATCAAAACCTGGTCATCAGATGACTCCAGTATGGGATTCTGCTGATCAAACTCTGGTCCCCAGATGATTCCAGTATGGGAGTCTGCTGATCAAAACCTGGTCCCCAGATAACTCCAGTATGGGATTCTGTTGATCAAAACATGGTCTCCAGATGACTCCAGTATGAGATTCTGCTGATCAAACTCTGGTCCCCAGATGACTCCAGTATGGGATTCTGGTGATCAAAACCTGGTCCCCAGATGACTTCAGTATGGGATTCTGGTGATCAAACTCTGGTCCCCAGATGACGCCAGTATGGGATTCTGGTGCTCAAACTCTGGTCCCCAGATGACTCCAGTATGGGATTCTGGTGATCAAACTCTGGTCCCCAGATGACTCCAGTATGGGATTCTGCTGATCAAACTCTGGTCCCCAGATGATTCCAGTATGGGAGTCTGCTGATCAAAACCTGGTCCCCAGATAACTCCAGTATGGGATTCTGTTGATCAAAACATGGTCTCCAGATGACTCCAGTATGAGATTCTGCTGATCAAACTCTGGTCCCCAGATGACTCCAGTATGGGATTCTGGTGATCAAAACCTGGTCCCCAGATGACTTCAGTATGGGATTCTGGTGATCAAACTCTGGTCCCCAGATGGCCCAGATATAGGATTCTGGTGCTCAAACTCTGGTCCCCAGATGACTCCAGTATGGGATTCTGGTGATCAAACTCTGGTCCCCAGATGACTCAGTATGGGATTCTGCTGGTCAAACTCTGGTCCCTCAGATGACTCCAGTATGGGATTCTGGTTGTCAAACCTTATCCCCAGATGGCTCCAGTATGGGATTCTGGTGATCAAAACCTGGTCCCCAGATGACTCCAATATGGGATCTGGAGATCAAAACCTGGTCCCCAGATGACTCCAGTATGGGATTCTGGTGATCAAAATCTGGACCCTCAGATGATGCCAGTATGGGATTCTGCTGATCAAACTCTGGTCCCTAGATGACTCAATATGGGATTCTGCTGATCAAACTCTGGTCACCAGATGAATCCAGTATGGTATTCTGGTGACCAAACTCTGAGTCCCCTAGATGTCTCCAGTATGGGATTCTGGTGATCAAAACCTGGTCCCCAGATGACTCCAGTATGGGATTCTGCTGATAAAACTCCTGGTTCCCAGATGATTCCAGTATAGGATTCTGCTGATCAAAACCTGGTCCCATATGACTCCAGTATGAGATTCTAGTGATCAAAACCTGGTCCCCAGATTACTCCAGTATGGGATTCTGGTGAGCAAAACCTGGTCCCCAGATGACTCCAGTATGGAATTCTGCTGATCAAACTCTGGTCCCCGGATGACTCCAGTATGGGATTCTGGTGATCACACTCTGGTCCCCAGATGACTCTAGTATGTTATTCTGGTGATCAAACTCTGATCCCTAGATGACTCCAGTATTGGATTCTGGTGATCAAAACCTGGTCCCCAGATTACTCTAGTATGGGATTCTGCTGATCAAATTCTGGTCCCCCAGATGACTCCAGTATGGGATTTTGCTGATTAAACTCTGGTCCCCCAGATGACTCCAGTATGGGATTCTGGTGATCAAACCCCAGTCCCCAGGTGACTCCAGTATGGAATTCTGGTGATCAAACTCTCGTCCCCCAGATGACTCCAGTATGGGATTCTGGTGATCAAATCCTGGCACCAGTTGCCTCCAGTATGGGATTCTGATGATGAAACCTCAGGCCCCAGCTGACTCAAGTATGGGATTCTGGTGATCAAACCCCAGCCCCCAGCCAGTTCCAGTATCAGATTCTAGTAACCGAATCATGGTCCCCAGCTGGTTCAAGTATGGGATTTTGGTGATCAAACCCTCACCTCAGCTGGTTTCAGTTTAGAATTGCGGTGATCAAACCCTGGCCCCAGCAGGCTTTAGTATGGGACTCTGGAGACTGAACCCTGGTTTCCTACTGGCTGCAGTAAGGGATTCTAGTGATGGGACATGAAAACCTGGCATCCGCTGTCCACAAAGAAAGCACTAAAAAGTATTATCAATATAAGATTTTTATGTTACAAATTAAGTGCCAGGACATAAAAGCAACATTACCTATAGACATCCAAAGTGTTTTGTGTCTAAATGACAATTTCTCAAGGGCATGAAGTACGATGGACATTTGCGGGTAGTGCTGATTTTATCGCCGGTCACTTTATTTGTAATATAAAAACCTGTGATAGCTAATTTGTTCCTGCAGACAGTGGCTGGCTGTTTTTTTTTTGGTCCGTTTTGATTTAAGCTCAACTGTGAGCACTGATGTGCCCTGAAACAGTCTCTTTTTTGATTTTATTTGACTGAACATAAACTCCAGTCTCCCAGGCCCACAGCCCTAGAAATGTTTTTATTTTTTTGTTTTTGTTTTGTTTTTTTAAATAAAGTAACATGAGGAACAGAAGAGGAAGCCATGGACAGAAGCCGCCCTCCTTACATAGCAATGCTGACACACTAAAGAGGTCAGAATTTTCAATGAATTCAAGTAATAGTGCTGGAGAGCATTGTGAAAGGTGTGGGAGACTGTTTAGGTTAAAGGGGTAATGTGCTGAATCTTTTTTCCTGAATACTGGCAAATATTTAATATTTAGATCTGAATACTGTGATATTTTTAAAATATTTGACGTGGTGATTACCTCTATTTTTTCAGCCAAGTTTTTTCTCCCTGTCCAGGTACATGTCACCCTTTCCAGTTCTCAAGTGACCATGCAGCCTCATCCACCACTAACCACACTGCAGCTGCCATCTTCGTTGTTTTTCCTCTCCATGGCAGAGACTACAAGAGGGGATGTAGTCCTTCCCTCGAGGACCCAGTCAGAATCCAGAGGCAATGCAGTGGGCTTTATGAGGTGAGGCCAAAGCATACTAGCTTTTGCCCATCATTAGTATAGAGCCTGGCTTTTTTCATTCCCTGTAATGCTGGCACTGCATCAGCCAGTGGCACACACCACAGTCACTGGGGCCTCACAAGCATCAAGCTTCCCCTTCCATTGAAAGGTGAACATTCCAGCAGCGCCATGGCAAGAAGGGCTGAGGTGTTAGTGTTTTACCTTCTGACACACTGGCAATCCAGGTTCTGGATCAGACTCTGGTCACCAGGAGTCAGCCAGGACAGAAGAGGATCAAGCATCCAAGGGACTGCTGTTCTCTCCCAGGTAGTGGAGGGTTGTTGGATCAACCATAGATTATCACCAGGTGAAGGCCTGGTGGCAGTGAAGCATGGGTCAAGAAAGGAGGGGGCTGTGGGAATGTCATGAGTGCGCACCTCCATACATGTACTTGACATCCTATGGCAAGGGTGGGGAACAAACAGAAAAAGGAAGTCAGGGGCTTAATGAAGCCTTGCACTCATCACTGAGTCCATACTGCCACCTGGAGCATGCCAACAGTCTGCTCTAGATTACTGTATTGGGGGAAGGATGGCTTCCTCCCTCCAGCCCCACCACAAGGGGGATTTGTGGCAGAACGTCAGACTGAGGTGAGTACCTCAGAAGGCAGTTACCAGCTTGGGGAAGCGGGGGCAAGGGTGATCTAGCTGCCCCTGGATTATGGTGGCATAGCAAAAAAAAACTTAGTAGAAAAAAAAAGAAAGGTTAACCTTCCAAGGCCTGACAGCAGGGGTTGCTGATACAGTGGAAGTGTGGTGCCAACCCACCAGATCAAGTACACCCTGCCACCGGCAGCACTCTTCGATCCTCGGCCCCCTGTTTGCCAGCATCTTTGGCGTGAAGCCAATCCTGGGACACCAGAATGGGAGCACAATGAGCTATCCAGTGGTCTATAAGATGACCCAGTGCCCTAATTACTGAAGGAGTTAGGTGGAAGCCTGGGAAGGACTGGCCATGGTATGTTATAAGCAGATGATTGTGCGGGTTCTGTTGGGCCTGAGATTTTGTTTTATTAAGGTGGGTGACATTAGCAAATGGGAGTGGTGTGAGGATGTTCTCTCTCTCTGGAGAAGTTTTGTGATAATTTAAAAAATAATTATTGGTGGTAATTTCTGGTATCTCGAAGGTGGCAGTAGAGGTCATTGGAATGCTTTTCCCTAGAGATGGGGACCTAGTGTAAGTGGAGACAGTGGGCATTTAGAACTAAGCTCATCAGCTAAAGTGTTGTGTTCTACCTTCAGTTTAAGCCCCAAAAGGACCCAGAGGGCTTCTAAAACACTAGAGCATATGGGAGCCTAGCCATCCCCAGAACTTCCCCTTTAACTCAGCCCCTCAATGCAAATGAAAAGTTGGCCCCTACAATATGATTGTCATTACAAGAAATACCTTAGTGGAGGCTGAATGGTAGTTGCAGTGTCTGTGGTGGTGTGGACCAGAACCATGAATATAAAAAGTTCAGCCTTTGACATGACCCACTGCTATAAAAAACACTGGTATACATATAGGAAAGAATTTCTTCCACCAGAAAAGTTTGAAATGTTGCCTTTATACTGGATGCTATCTCAAATACTGTAAATACATTTTTGTCAAAATTTCCATTTATCAACAATTGTACCTTTTATGTATAAATAAAACAGTATGGTATACAATCTTGAAAATATGTTTGTAATATTTTACTACCTGCCCTCTCGTCAACAGTCATCTTGAATAGCACACCAGTATTTTATCAGAAACTTTTTTTTTTTGCTAGCAATCATTTATTTCTAGACACATCTCTGGTGATGCAGAACTTAAAAAACAGTTCTGTAGAAGAAGAAGAAGAAGAAGAAGAAACAATGCACCCCCAGAAAATGAAAATACTGTTTATTCACTGATACTAAAAGATCTTAACAATTATGGAATACTGATACAGGACATTCTGTGACATGATGCAGTACAAGTATTGTTATTAGTATAGGATGCTCTGTCACATGATATAAATATATATGGTACCCAAGGGCACCTCCAGTTTGGGAGGGCAAGTGGTTTGGGACAACTTTACAACCTCGTCCAACTCGGGCGCTGTTATGCAATGCCAGATCTGTCTGTAACAAGACTGGTCTTATTTCAGACTTTGTTGCTAGGGCAGATCTGGTTTGCATTACTGAGACCTGGTTGGATGGGAATGTGGCCCCTTTTTCAGAGGCCGCTGTTCCCACTGGGTACTCGGTTATACATCACCCGAGATTGGACCGGGGGGGGGTTGTAGTCCGTTTCAAGACTGAATTGGGCCTAACTGGTGTATCAGTTGAGGAGGCCAGGTCATTTAAGTGCACTGTGATAGCTGGTGTTGGGTGCAGGATCGCCCTCATCTACCATCCACCAGGTGATGAGAAGCTATTCCTGTAGGAAATAGCAGACTTCGCCGCCGACATGGCTTGCAGTCGCCCAGACTGATGGTTCCTGGCAACTTCAATGCCTGGGTCGACACGAATCTTCACTTTTGGTCAACATTTCCTCCAGGTGATGACATCTCTGGGCTTTACACAGGTTGTTTCCTCAGCTACACACAAGGGAGGTCACTCTCTTGACTTGGTCTTCCTCCTGGAGATTGAGGCCTCTGATTTAGTGGTGGAACCAGTCGGTTGGTCTGTTCATTACTCAGTTGGGTTCAGTTTTGAGGCCCCCCTGGGTAGGTCGGCCCCTGTGGAGTTGGTCAGGTACTGCACTTTGTGGGATGTGGTCCCTGAAGACCTGATGACGGTTAGTGCCCTCTCGTTGTTGGACGAGTCTTGCACTGATCCTGAGCAGTTGGTAGTGGCCTATAATGGGGCCATATCTTCAGCCCTCGATCAGATTGCTCCTGTCCGAGTTCACCCCCTTCTGCATCGCCCTGGAGCCCCGTGGTTTGATGGGGCTCTAAGAGAGTTGCGGAAATTGGGGTGTAGATTAGAGCGCCGTTGGAGGAAGACTGCCGCTGATGCCGACCACCGTATTTTGCTAGAGCATTATGAACTCCACCAAACAGAAATTTCCCATAAGAAGGCAGAATTTCTGTCCAGGGAAATTTCTGTCGCACGGAACCGACTGGCTCAACTCTTCAGAACTGTTGACAGACAGTGCAACCCAGCCTGTCGGCAGCTCCGTCGAGTTTTTACACAAACTGATTGTGACGAGATCGCTCGCTTCTTTGCGAATAAGGTCAGCGACATCAGGAGGGAGTGCAACCAACTTCACTCTAAGGGGGTTGCTGTTGATCGGTGCTCTGTCGCAGAGCCTGGAGTTTCCTGGAGTACCTTTGACCTGTTGGATTTCGTAGACATTTTGAGGATTGTCCAGGAGGTGCATCCCACATGCTGTAGTTTAGACCCAGGCCCTACTTCCCTGATTTTTTGGTTGTAGTGAGATCATTGGCCTGGTCTTAGCTCAGATTGTCCGGTGCTCTTTAGATATGGGTGAGTTCCCTAGCTCCCTGAAGGAGGGGGTGGTGACACCCCTTCTGAAAAAAGCTTCTTTAGACCCAGAGAACCTAGCAAACTACAGGCCTATCTCTAACCTCCCTTTTGTGGGGAAGGTTATTGAGAAAGTTGTGGCTGCTCAAATGGATAACCATTTAACCATCCATAATTTATACAATCTCTCAATCTGGTTTTCGTAAGAGGCATAGTACTGAGACTGCTCTGGTTCGGTGCTCAATGATCTCCTGATGGCGAGAGATCAGACACATCGTTCTATCTTGGTTCTCCTGGATTTATCATCAGCTTTTGATACTGTGGATCATGGGGCTGTGCTCGAATGCCTAGAGATTAATCTGTGGGCTGTCGGGTACAGTCCTCAGATGATTTTCATCTTTCCTCGCTGGGAGAATGCAGAAGTGGTCTCGGGTTTGTTTTCTTCCTGGGCCTTCTCTCTGCCTTGCAGGGTACCTCAGGGTTCAGTGCTGTCCCCTATGTTATTCTCGTAGTATATATGCTACCTCCCTTGAGACGTTGTAAGATGGTATGAGCTGAGGTTTTACTGCTATGCTGATGATACCCAGCTCTACCTGTCTTTTGCGCCTGACCAGGTTGGTGCTATCGCGGTACTGAACAACTGCTTCGCAGAAATCCAAGATTGGATGAATTCCAGCGGTCTAAAGTTGAACCCAGGACAGACTGAGGTTTTGGTTGTAGACCCGGGTCATAGGGTAGAGGGATTGAGGACTGGGCTCCCTTCCAGTTTAGTCCTGGGGGAGGCCCAGATTCTCACCTCCAAACGGGTGCGTAACCTGGGAGTGGAGCTTGACGATGGCCTGACTCTTCGACATCAGGTATCAGCAGTCATCAAGCTGGCCTTTTTCCATCTTAGGAACATTGCCAGGATTTAGGCACCTTGTTCCATCCAGTGACCTGCCTGTTTTGGTCCATGCCTTTGTGACATTGCACCTTGATTACTGCAACTCCCTTTATCTAGGGCTTCCTGGGGTTGATATCCGCTGCTTGCAGCTAGTGCAGAATGCAGCAGCATGTTTGTTGACTGGGGCATCTAGAGATCTCATATTCACCCCTGTGCTGCACGCTCTGCACTGGCTGCCAATACAGTGGCGGATCACCTTTAAAGTAGGTCTATTGACCTACAAGCCCTACATGGATTGGGTCCGATTACTTTGAAGAGCTCTAGTTCCTTACACCCCTTCGACAGCTCCGCTCGGCTGACAGAGGGTTGCTGGAAATTCAAGGTTAACTTAAAGTCATCTGGCGCACTTGCCTTTGGATTTGTGGCTCCTACCTCTGGAATTCTCTGCCCCATCAGCTCCGGGAGTGCAGGACGTGGGAGTTTTAAGCAGGCACTAAAGACTTTTTTATGGGGAAAGGCGTTTCCTGTTTTATCTTGATGTTATATTATATGTATTTGTATACGTGTTTTGTTGGTATTAATATTGTATAGCACTTTGAAACACTGAAAGGCGCTTAATTAAATAAATTTTATTATTATTATTATATATATATCTATACAGGATATAGGGCTGGCAGTGTAGCCTAGAGGTTAGAGGCGAGGTGTGAGCGAGCTTGGTACATCCAGCGGACCTGACCTGAGTTTGATTCTCACAACCTCCACTTGCATACTGTGTGACTCTGAGCAAGTCACTTAACCACCCAGTGCTCCCAGGTCACCCTGAAAACAGGAACTTATGCCTAGTGGGCCTTACCCGGTTACCAAAGACTAAAATAAAATAAATAAATAAAATGCTGTTACTGGCGTAGGGAGTTCTGCCTTGATTCAAATACTGTTACTGGCACATGACATTTAGTATCTGATATAAATACTATGACTGGAGAAGTTTCAGATAATGTTTAGGACTGGGGCGTATTTACAGCAAGATTCCTTAACCTGGTAGCATTTTCATCTAAATGGCATTAGTACCATTCACATCTTATTCGATATCTTACTCAGTGATTAAGACAGAAGTAGGCATTATAGCCCATCAAGACCATCTCCCACTCCAACTGGGGGTATGATTCCTTAGGTATTGATGTAGAAGAGATTCCTGTTTAGTTCAGTTTTAAACCCTAATAAATGCTGTTAAATCAACCAGGTATTGTGGTAATGTATTCCAAACTTTTGGTGCCCATACTGTAAAAAAAATTATCCCTTTTGTTTGTATATGCCCTTGGTATTTTTAGTTGTTTGAGACCGGAGATTTGCTACTCTGCCATTGGAGATTATGTCACATTGGTTTATAAGGTCTGAGTTGTGTAGCAGAATATCACCCCTGTTTCTTCTTTCCTCCTTATATGGCCTGTCCTTAAAGATGATAGGAAATTATGTCTAACTGGTAGCTGTTTATAAGGTTCCACTTACAGAAATGATAGTCATAAGCTTAAATGATCCATATGTAACTGTACTTGAAGAAAAAGTGATGTGAAAAACTGTATTTTGCATTGTTTTATTTTGTTTTTATGGACAGCATTCTGTTGCAGTTCTCTTCATGGAACCAGTGATCTGGAGTTTTAACTATGTCATGGTTTGAGTAAAGAACTCTAAGATTGGTTCTGATAGGACAATAGCTCATGTTTAGCATTCTATACACACAACATGACATAGTAAAAACTCCATATTACTGGTTCCATAAAGAAAACACTGCAGTATGTTGTCCATAAAAAGAAAACACTTGAAAACATAGAGGATAATGCCTAAGAGGTGGTTGCTAACCACGCTGTAATCACCTCAAGCGGTTGTCAGGACAACACAGTAAACCTCGAGAGTGCAACCCGAGAGGTTTACAGTTGTCTTGGCAACCGCAAGAGGTGATTGCAGATGTGGTTAACAGCCACCTCTCAGGCATTGTCTTTTACATTGTATGGGGGAAACACATTTAGCGACTGCAGTCAAAACTTAGAATTACTGTTCAGTATGCATTTACTAAGTAAATCATGAGTCAGGAAGGACAGTTTGAAAAGTTTTTAGCCCAGCATATGGTGATCTTACATGTGAGAAACAAATACTACTAATACTAACTTTAATATCAATTTTTAACAGTACCAATAACACACTGAAGAAACATCTTCCTAAAAAAAAACACACAACAAAGAACTTTATTAAATATTTAATCAAAAAAGCACTTCTGTCAAACAATCTAATTGGTCCGCACTGATCACGTTGCTGCTGTATCGTAGCATCAGCGTCATCTTCAATAGGGGTTACATCCGAGGAGCTGGCAGCACATCATGGACCAGAACGGAGGAGGCCTCGAGAAAGGTAACTATTGCTACTATTGCAGGACTGTAACTGACCAAATGGAATGCGTGTTTGAACTACTTGCGTGGAGTGCTGATTGCCATTCTTTTACAAGAATCATGCCAATACTTGACATTCTGATTTGTAATCCCATCGATATGCGTACTCAAGCAGGGTTTACAGGAGCCTGATGTCATAGCAATGTGATTACAAGGTTATCAAGGGATTGTATTCAGACAGCAACAAGTGCTCCCCATACATTATACAATTTTTCACATCAGTGGTTATTAAAGGTACAGTTTAATATGGCTCATTTTGAGGCAAGTCTTTCATTTTTCTTACCAGGAACATTACTAACTGCTGCCAGTTAGCACAAATTTCCTGTCCCGTTTAAGTCTTGGAATTAGTTTAGTGACCCTTCTCTGAACACTCTCCAAGAGACCAATGTCCCTTCTCAGGTATGGTGACCAAAATGGTGACCCGTAGTCCAGGTGTGGTCTCACATATGATCTATACACTGAGATCAAACACTGTTGATTTTTACATACAAATGCTTTTTAGCAGCCTATTAGCCTGCTGGCAGTTGGGTGACCTTCCTACAGTGGTTAAGGTGAGTCAGAGTCATTTATTATAATTCCAAGGCCACATTCATCCTGTAATGATCTTAAAAAGTATTATTTACACCACAGAGACTTTAACCTTTTCTCAGCAGTGGGAAGGAGTCCTTTCCAGTGTGAATGTCAAGGAATCAGTTGGAGGCAGTGACCACAACTGGCAACCTTCTCCCTAGTGACTGGGAAGACTAGCTGGACCTCTGCTAACAAGACCCATAACTTCAGAAAGGAAGATTTTTCCAAGATTTTTCCAAGATGAAGGGCCTTGTGCCCAGTAATCTAGAGCAGTTATGAGGCCTGTAACGCAGAGAACATGTGGATTTTGTTGAAGAATGTGCCTGAAGCAGCCCTAAAGCTCTGCATCCCTGCGAGCAATAAGTGAAAATGACTAAGTGATTGCTTGTGGCCTTAACAGGAATGTAAGATAAGTGCTACTGAACAAAAGGCTGTGGCCACTTGAAAGAGTAGCCTCCTGGCCAAAGAGTAGCACAGAACATCACTGAGGGACTGTAAACCTAGAACTGAGCAAGCAAAACGTACACAAATGCTGCAGTTAAAGGGACTCTGTCGGCTTTTGTGCCCATGTTTACAGTGTCTTAACTGAATGTGTTTGGTGGAAACACTATCAGTATAGAAAACATTGATGGCAAGAGATTTGCAAACAAGAGCAAGATACTTCTTATTTCTGCAAAAAGTATATTCTGGTCATCCTGACCAAAATATCCGCTGCAGGCATCCACGAGCTGATATGGCACTGAGCAAGAGGCAAACTCGTTTATGAATGAGTTAGTTATTTTGGGTCCTATATTAATAAAATGTTACAGCTCCTACCGTTCATGCCACGGATCTCTCAGAGATATTCCCCTTGAAAACGAGCACTCTAACCCATTTTATTTTACGATAAATGTTGAAACCGTGACTCTGAGCATGTGCATTAGTGTCATTCAGGCAGGTTTTGAACAATTTCACCTACCAGGTTCATGGAATGGGGTCATTAAAGATTCTGCTAAAATGTTGGATAAAATCTTAAAAACATCACAGTTATGAAGGTTTATTGAAATTTTCAGCACTCACTCACATTTTCAATACTGACATTTTTGTCAAAATTTGGGGTCAAAATATAAAAAAGTTATGAGAAAAACATTGTGTGCAGACCCAACCGTTGGCCCAGTGGGTAGCATGTTGTGCTCCGTCCAGTGACTCAAGTTCAGGGATGAGCTTGGGAGGCAGCTCTGCAGCATGAGGATGGGGGCCAGCACCGCTGCTTGCCACTGCTCCGAGTCTGAGAAGATATTGTGACACAGCGTTCTGTCACACAAGTGATACCTTGTGACAGGTCAGGGGCCTTCCTCAGAAGGAACTGACGTGTGTGTCATGGCTTGAAGGGGCCACA
Organism: Neoceratodus forsteri; assembly: GCA_016271365.2. Taxonomy (NCBI): domain Eukaryota; kingdom Metazoa; phylum Chordata; order Ceratodontiformes; family Ceratodontidae; genus Neoceratodus; species Neoceratodus forsteri. The sequence continues at coordinate 1,405,221,822 of CM028130.1, read as the reverse complement.
CACTGCATCATCAGATGTGGGTTGGCATGAAAAATGGGCAGTGAATATCTCCACTATTCTGTTTATTCCATTTCCAAAGGGACATACACGAATAAGGATACAATGTCACAATCACAAAAAGGAATTTTTTTTTAAACAAGCTAAGTTAATCTAGACAGAGTGTATAATATACAGTGGGGATTTGACCGCTGGTAACCTCATGAGTGGTGTGAGCAGTATGACTATAGAGAAATCATTTATAGTACAATGTCCCCTCTGTGGATTTCATTTATGCAATAGCACAGGACCTTGTGTGATACATTATTTTTTGTACAATTTAAAAAAATATATATTATTTATAAAAGTTTGTGGGTTTATTTTGTGAACAGTGGTTTAGTGCATTCCCCCATGCCATAGTTGTTGCCATGGATGTGGTGTGCTGGATGGCGGAGCTGATGCTGCGACATGGCAGTTCATTGTTGCCACAAACTGCATGAAATTACAAACCACCACTACAGAAGTTCTGCAGCAAATGGTAACCCTGCAGCAGAATTTGAACCCAAAGTGCTGCAGAAAAATTAGGGCCATGATTATATATGTAATTTTTCTATGGCAAGGTATCTCATATGCTTTCATTATTTGCTATGTTACCCATCTGTGGCATCTAGTCTTGAAAGGTTGGTACTAAGTAAGATTTCCATTTTGTTAGTATTAAATGCTTGAAACATAGAAACAGAAATATAGAATGTGTTGGCAGGAAGGAACCTCTTTGCACACCCAGTCTACTCAGATGGTCCCCACCTAGTCTGTCTCTGTGGACCCTAATTGGTCTCTGGTGCCCCCTTCTTCCTTGCCTATTTACTAATATTCCCCTGAGTCTGTCCCATGCATGCTTGAAGACCCCTACTGTTTTCACCTCCACCACTTCTGCTGGAAGTCTATTCCAGGCATCTACTACTCTTTCAGTGAAGTATTAATTCCTCATATCCCTCTTAACCCCCCCCAGCTTTATTTCATGCCTTCTGGTCCTGGTGATCTTCTTATTTGAAAGAGGCCCCCCGTACCTGTTCACCCCCGTGAGGTACATGTAAGTCTCTATCCTGTCCCCTGTTGCTTTCTTCTCCTCCTACAGGGCATACATGTTGAGATCCCTCAGTCTCTCCTCGTAGGGCTTTTGGTACAATGCCTGCATCATTTTGGTTGCCTTCCTCTGGACTATCTCCACTCTGTCTATGTCCTCTCTCAGGTGCAGCCGTCAGAACTAAACACAATATTCCAGGTGGGGTCTCATCAGTGAGTGATACAGTGGCTCCATTCTCCTGCTGGAGATACCTCTCCCAATGTAACCCAGCATTACACTGGCTTTATCCACTGTTTTGTCACACTGCCCTGATACTTTGAGGTCATCAGATATGATAATCCCAAGGTCCATCCTGTTTAGTGGCTGACAGTACCTCCCCCCACCTTATATTTAGTTCCTGAGTTCCTATGCCCTAGGTGTATGGTTTTGCACTATTTGGTACTGAACCCCACTGCCACGTTCTTGACCATTCCTTGAGTTTCCCAAGATCAGTATGCATTCTTTCCACACTCTGCTGATTGCCCACCCTATTATGGATTTTGGTATCATCAGCAAAAACATATACTTTCCCTTCTAGTTCAACTGCAATGTCAGTCATGAGGACACTGAAGAATACCAGACCCTGTACTGAGCCCTGAAGCACCGCGCTGGTCACACTTCTATCATTAAAGTGAGTGCCGTTAACCACCACCCTCTGTCACCATGAAACAGAAAGGAGTGCCCAAGAACCATAGTTTCATATTTTCTGAAGTGTTTTCTACTATGGTAATGTCACCATGGATTCTGAATGGTAGATCTTGGGGAATTTTTGTTCTAAATGTGTTTTCATAAAATGATTTTACCTCTTACCACATTTACTTTTGACTTGGGGAATTCTAATAGTATGTGATACAAATTGGCCCCATTTCTTTTACATATCTGACAGCAGTCTGATTCTTCTTTACATATTTTAGATAATTGTCAGAGTTTAATAAACAGTCTTGCATATCCTTAATTGTATTTCCTACCTTTCCCTTCCATGGCCTGCCCCCATTTCCTACCTGCCCACTCTACTAGTTTTTCCCAGTCTGTTTTATATAGTGTATCAGGGTTATGATTTAGTAGTTTCATTGTTGTTTACTGTATCTGCAAGTATTTCCAACTGTCCCACCTTTCTATTTTGTAAATGTCCCTAACCTGTTGAAAGGAATATAAGCTACTTGTTGTAGGGTCTATAATGTTTTCAATTCCATATATTTCTTGCTTCTCCCATCCAAATTTGGAGAACCCTTTGCTTTCACAATTTAACTCAGGGTTTGCCCACATAGGGGTCCAGTTCATTGGGACCATTCTGTCATTATCTTTTTCTTTATAAATTTGCTCACTATGATACAGTCAATTCATGGATGTGTTTTGATTTGTGAGGGAATCTTAACATACATAAATTCAAACCATATGAATGGCTTCATAATTGAAAGTTCATAAGACACCTAAATATGGACATTCAGCAGTTTTGTTGAGTTCAGATACAGTATATCAACAGTTAAGTTGCCCCAAAGATATGTGATATATTTTGAAATCAGGCAATCCCATACTGCCTTTTTCCTTGCTTTGTGTAAGTTTACTAAAACTTACAAGCTGGGGTCTATTAATCCTGGCAACTCATTGATCAGGAGCCCACTGTTGCCATTAATGTGCATTTGGAAGCAATGAAATATTAGCCCCTTTGACTTCTATGGCACACGCTCCCATTCTGCTCCTGAGAACACGTCATAACATGCCCAGTGCAGGGGTGGATTGGAGCTACAGGGAAATGGAAGCAATCAACTGGCCACCTCATCAGGGCCAAAATATGATCCCTTCCCACCATTTACAGGCTTTTCCAACACTTTTAAAACCAGTGTGCTTTGACTGTCACTGAGCCAAGCTTTCAGAATAGATAAATAGTAGCCCTGGGACATAAGTTTGGAAAAATATTTTAAAGATACAGCAACAGACCTCAGCACTACTTAACTGCTAATGAAATAAGATTACTAAACATTTTATAAGTTGAATAAGGCAATTCCACTGAAGGGATTATGTTATATCAATGTACCTTGTGGTGGCTGAAGTTTCCAGCTCACCCCTTGGTACATTAACACAGTATAATCCTCCTCTGTCATGCCTTATTCCTTTCTTACCCTGGCTTTCTTCCCTTCCCAAATTAAAGATAATATTTTATTATTAATTTTGTTGAACCATCTTGTATTTATTTTAATTTGGAGATTATTTAGCATACAGTATATATTATTTGGGAACAATTATTAGCCTTAAGTATTTTAATGCCCAAATAAGTTATAAAGTAGTCTTTCCATTTCAGGCATCCAGCTTCTGGACTCAGTTGCAGTTTGTTTCTATTTTTGCTTACTGACACAATTTCAGATTTAGTCCAAGTAATCCTTGGACCTGAGACCTCACTGGAGTTTTCTATTAGATTAGTTAAATTTGGTAAAGAGGAGTGCATATTTTACATTGTAATTAACATATCATCTGCATATACTACCAGTTTACAGGTTTGTCTTTTAATTTTAATTCCTTATATACTCAGATGCACATTAATTTTGATTATTGAGAGATCAAAGCTACTAAAAATAGATGGTATAAAGGGCAACCTTAACTGTTGCCTCTATTTAGACTGAAATTATCTAATTTGAGTTCATCTTGTTTGTACTGTTGCCAATGTGATTTGTATAGAGCTATAACCTATAGCTATATTTGCATTCACAAGCTTCATACAACAGGCCATTGATCAAGGCAAGATTGTGGTGCAGCCTTTGTTGACCTAACAAAAGCCTTTGACACAGTGAATCACACACTGTTGCTTGGCCAACTCTCTAAAACTGGTGTTGCCCCAAACACCCTGAAATGGTTCGAAGCTACCAGTGATAGACTGCAGAGGATGAGGATATCAAATGTAGTTTCGGAGTAGAGGGTGTCCAATCAGGGGTACCTCAAGGCTCAATCCCTGTGTCCCCTGTTGTTCAGTATTTTCCTGAATGACCTTCCAGCTGTCTGCAACCAGCGTACTCTCCTCTACGCAGATGACGCGGTCATCTTTACTAGCCACCTGGGTCCCAACGCTCTTGAAATCAGTCTTCAACAAGGCTTCACAGATGCAGATAGATGGTTTAATAATAACAAACTAATGCTAAACTACAAAAAACTAAAGTCCAGCTGTTTTCATCCTCTCAGAATAAGTTTAAGGCCCATCAACTCACTATCACCAACAACCACAAAGACGCTCTTGAACAAACTCAGCTTTTCAAATACCTAGGTCTAACCCTGGATAGTCACCTTACCTTTGTGCCTCACATTGAAAATGTTGCCAGAGATGTTAATACCAAAACTAGGCTCCTCTTCAGACACAGACGAAGTCTCTTACCCAAGAAGCCCTGAAGGTTGCAGTTCACAGCTTGGTCCTCTCGATCTTTGATTATGGTCTAATTATATACTGTTCTGCAACCTCCACATCTCTTAAATGTCTCACGGTGGCCCTGAACAAAGTCTGTAGGTTAGTTATGGGTGCTGCGTGCCTCACTCATACCTGTGAGTTATATGCTCAATCTGGTTGACTCCAACTACGCAACAGGATCAAATATCAAACCTGCCTCCTGTCCAAAAAAGCTCTACTTGCATTACTACCCCTGAGCATTGGTTGCCTGCTAAACAAATCCCCTAAGACCCAACACACATGTACCTCAGTTTCTGACCTCCTTCTAGTACCTCACTGTCGGACTGTTCAATACCAGCGATCCTTTCAATACAGAGCCCCCCTGTGGTTTAATAATCTAAGCAACCAACTGAGCAGTCTTTCTAGTCTGTCCCAATTTAAACTTATGCTTCATCAGCCTCTCCTATCTGAAAGCACTTGTGATTGTTACACCTAGTTTCCTACTTCTGCAGACACCCTTATACCACTTTTTTCACTCTCTGAGGCTCTTACTTGGCTTCCTGTTTCATTTCACCCCTCCTGACAGAACAGTTTCCCTTTCCCCTGCCACCTCCCTCCCTTACTCTCACCCTCCTTGCTCTTATCCCACTGACCCCCTTCCTGGATCTGTCCAGGCCTCTGGTCCCCACTCTTACTTATCTTCTTTCCTTCATCCACCCTCCTTTTCCTCTTTTAACCCTTCTCCCACCTTAGCCTTCCCTTCCTTTTACCCTATGACAAGGCCTCTGGCTGCTATATTTTCTTTTCCTTCTCTATCTGGACTCTGCCCTTTCATCTCCTCTACCCCTTCCTTACTCTTCCCCTTCCCCCCCCACCTCTGATTAGCAATGTTGCTTCAAATGTACCTTATGGTTTTCTATGCTTGCTTGTCATCTTGAGTGTGTAGCACTGTTCCCACTTAGTTACCAGTTGACTTGCTGTGCTCTGATGATACCATGAATGTTGTCTGTACTCCATTGATACCATGAATGTTGTCTATACCTCCCTACCTTATTGTAACCCTTTCCTTTGACATGGAACCTTTGTAAATGAGCTGCTTCAAGCTCAAAGGTATTAGTAATCCGAGATTTAAATAAATAAAATAAAAATAACCCATTCTGCAAAGGATATAGGGAAACCAAATTGTGTTAGAAGCTTTTGTATAGCTAATCTACCAAAATGAAGGCCTTTTCTGAGCCTGATGAAGCTAGTCCTGATGATTTTCCTAAATTTGTAGATGCCCATAGCAGCAACATCAGTCTTCTGATGTTACAGTATCTAATCCTTGTATATCTTTAACAAAGCTTATTTGCTCTTTTTCCAGTAATGTCTGGAATAATACTGAGAATTCTGTTGTTTAGAGTTTTGCTAAAATGTTATAATCTGTGGTCAACAGAGATATTGGTCTTAGTTTGAATACTCTTCATTGTCTTTGTTTTCTTTGGAATTAGCACTATGAGTGATTCTTGCATTCTTGCAGAATGTTAGGATGGTGGCCTTACTATAGGACTCATTAAACATATTCAACTTAACAGTGACCATTTCAGGGCCTAAACACTTGTACAGCTCACTAGACAGGCCATCTGATCCTGGTGTTTCCCCATTTGTTAGTGACCTACAGTAATTGCTACTTGAATTTCATCAGTATTTAGTAGTTCAGATAACAGGTCATGTTGTATGTTAGATATTTTGTTGATTTTTGTTTCTGCTAGGAAGTTAGAGAGTTATGTTTGGTTGGGTATCGCAGAGTTTTCTATAATGATCTTCAAAAATTTTATGAATTCCTTCTATAATGTGCTCCAGTTCCCCTTTCACATTTTTATTTTAGCTCGCTCTTACGCGCCAGCCTACATATTGTATTAGTAGCAGATTTGGAGGCACAGACACTGTTAGGCTAATGCAGAGCACACATCAGTAGGTGCTCCTCATTCCCCAATAAGCCAGCATGCAGCACCACACCAGGAATACATAATGTGGTGAGCACATCTAGAAAAGGTCCGCTGCAATGAGAGCCAAGCTTATCATGTAGCAGCACCAAAACAGAGCCTCCTCTATGTGCCTTTCCTGGTAGAAGCCTTCAATAAACATGGCAGCGCTGACTGCGCGCGCTGAACAGCCGACTTCAGGGGTGCCCAATCCTCTGTCGGCATGCCCCAAACCACTTATTTGCCAACAGGAGCCCACTCCCCATCAGCATAATGCACCTCAATATTTAATTGTGTACCGAGGGGTGCCTCAATCCCCCCCTCAGCATCATGTCCCCATTCCCAGTTTAATCTGCTGAGAGGGGAGCCCACTCGCCATCTGCACAATGTCCCATCCCAATTTGTTGTGTGCCGATGGGGGTGCCAATCCCCCATCAGCTACAGAACCCCCCAGAAAAAAGCACTCAGCTGGCATGCTGGGAGCCCACCCCAGCATGCCAAATGCCCCTGTAAAATGAAAACGGCCCCGCAATGGGTTTTTTTTTTTTACAACCTGCAAAACAGAAAACGGTCCCTTGTTGAGTCTGGTGGACCTCACCCAACCCGCAACCACCTTTGCGCACCCTGTCTCCCTACACCCCCTCACCCCATACTTACCTCCAGAGCATGGTGCAACGTCTTCAGTGGACCGGGAACATCGCTCAGATTTTTCAAAGCTGACCGTGAACTGAAGAAATTCTGGTAAGCTGTATAATGGCATAAATAGGTTTTTTCAACTCTGGTGCATATCTCAGGCATATTTGGGAATTTTGCACCACATTTCAAAATGGGGTTATTGGATCCCTCCTCATGAATTCAGTCACTGTCATGGCATTATTCCGTCCCGAAAGGTGATTTTGCAGTCACGGCGGAATCACCTTTCGACTGATTAATGAAATGACAGTGCCACTGTTCAATGAGGGGGTCTCAAAAGCCTATGTTGCAAATTTAGTGGAAAAATCCAAAATGGCTGTTTTATTTAGTGTGCATTAAGTAGTTTCCACGCACACTAGTAACTTCATGAATTTGTAATATTTTCTACTCCAGATTTTCAACACATCCTTATGAACAGTACAGCTGTCATTTTACATATCCTGGCCAAAATGTGTTTTCGCATGTCCAGCACAGAATAGCATGGTCACTGTGCGAAATCAGTTTTCAGGACAGTTTGAGAAAATGACGGTGACACTGTTCATGAGCAGAGGTCCTAAAATGCCTATGTTGAAAATTTGGTGACACTGGCATTTTTTCACACCTCCTTATGAACAGTACAGCTGTCATTTTTCACAGCCTGCCCAAAATGTGTTTCCACACCTGTGGCACACAATGGCATGGTCACTGTGGGAAATCAACTTTTGGGACAGATTAACAAAATCACAGTGCCACTGTTCATGAGGGGAGGTCCCAAAATGCCTATGTTGAAAATGTGGCTAAAAAAATCCCAAAAATAATTGGGTTATGGATGTGTGTTGCGCAGTTTCTGTGCATGCTCATGACTTCACCAATTTTTTATATTTTCACTCCAGATTTTCAACGTTGCCATTTTTTTACACCTCCTCATTAACAATACAGTTGTCATTTTTCACATCCTGCCCAAAATGTGTTTTCGTCCCTGTGTCGCCAAATGGCATAGCCGCTGTGCAAAGCCACCTTTCAGCTAACAAACCAATTGTGCCGCTGTTCATGAGGTGGGGTCACAAAAATCCTATGTTGAAAATTTGGAGTGAAAATACCAACAAATGCCTACGATGTTAGAGTTTCCAACTGTAACACCCCACCCTGTAGAGACTGACAGGTGTCAGGGGTGTGACTTGGAATCATTGGCTGTAATGCTCAGGCCATTCCACCCCACCCCACCCTGCAGCCAGTGACAGGAATCGGGTGTGCCTTGCAGTGTTCAGCCCAAAGTTCACCCCATTCTCCTATACTGCACCTGTCTCAGTGTATTTCCTTATAAAATGGGGTAAGTATAAGGCCCAAAGACCCCAAAGCACACCATGACACTTGTCAGTGTCTACAGGATAGGGTGAGGTAAAATGGCATAAGTGTTATAGCTGATGACCCAAAGCCTGTCAGTCTCTGCAGAGTGGGGGTGAGGTTGGCGTCAGTTCAGTACTTCACTGCCATTCCTATTATGCATCTCTAACTCCTGCACTACCAATGCCAATACCAGCGAGACAACATTCAGCATTGACAAACGCTTGTTACATGCTGCAGTGAGAGTTCTGTTTTGCAATATTTTTTGAGCCTGTGTGCCATGAACTTGTGTGGTTTCTCTCCTGCTTCCCAGATTTTTTGCTTTGTTCTGTGGAGTACAAATTCCACCCTGTCATTTTTTTTTTTTTTGCTAATCTCACATTTGAGCTTCATTGTTTCATATAAAGATTCTTTACTAGGGTTTCTCATTTTCTTATGTTCTCTCAGCAGGTTTTCTGTTTCAAGTTTTCTTATTGTTTCTGCTTTCTTTTTCTTTATTTTTGAACTGTAAACTATTATTCTGCCTCTCAGATAACACTTAAAAGCTTCCCAAATGGAAGATTTGGATACATCTTCAGTATCATTGTGTGTGAAGAACTATTTTGCTTCTGTTTAATCTATTCTGTAAAGTGACTATCTTTTAATAAAGTAGTATTTAGCCTCCATCTAGGAGGTCTCTTCCTAAGCAGTCTAATGGATATACTTATTGAGTAGCCAAGTAGTCTGATATTGTTATATGCTTGCCTTAACTATGAATCAGGGAAGCCCTTCGTTACTAGTAAGTAGTCAATTTGTGACTATAGGTAGTGGGGGTGCTAAATAGAAAGTGTAGTTCTTTTTCTGTTGGGTTTAATATTCTCCACATATCTAATAAGTAATTATAGCAGAAGAGTTGGGCATCACAACAAAACTGACAACCATGACTTCCAGATAGTCACATTATCAATAAGTTTATTATAAAATGTTAAAAAGCTGCAGCAAAATTCCCTTTTGCTGCTACTTTTTAACATTTTGTAATAAATGTATTTAGAATGTGACTATCTGGAAGTCATAGTTGTCGCCTTGCTGTGATGCCCAGCTCTTCTGCTACAATTTTCTACTGACTTTGCCAGGGTTCCAGCTATGGTCTTCTTGCAGCCTCCTCAGAGACTTGCTGTCTAATAAGTAGCAATAAGACACAGTGGAGTGTGCATTGAACAGATATTACCGCAAGCCCAGGGGTGTAGTGAGGCACATGGCCATAGGCCGAGTGCTTTCAACCCCTGGAAGTGCAGTAATATCTGCACACCCCAGAGTGTCTTATTGCACTTATAAAATGGGCTCCTTTTTTAATTTTTACAGTTAGAAAATTAATGTTTATATGTAGGAAAAAAGATTTGCTTGTGTGTATTCATGATAAAATAGTCCTTCCACCTAATACAAAATGACATAATTTTTTGTGCTAGAATTTTCTTCACCATCCTTTTTGGGTTGTTGCCAGCCAGGAGGCCTCAACCCCCATATCATGGATGAGACAGCTGGCATTTTTTCATAATTGTGGCTTGGAGAGAGAGGAGATGTTGAGGGTGGTGGAGTCTTGTAATGTGAAACTTTATTTTTCTCTCTTTCTGAGACTATTGTAAGGCCTATGTGAGCCCAGAACAGTGCCCCCCCCCCATTCCTGGCAGGGGTTGAGTGGTTTTCCTAGCAATCACAAGTAGTTGTTTACTTCCCTCGTCCTATTAACCACAGAACAAGTGTATTGTTTCGAACATGTTAAGGTGAGATCGATTGTCTGTCATCAGCATTTCCACCTGCATATGCACACACACACACACACACACACACACACACACACACACACACACACACACACGCTCTCTCTCACAGAGGGAGCGAGTGTCTCCCAGGAGTGGCTGTAACTGAAGCTTGAAACTGAAATAACAGCTGTACTTCCTTACATCATTCCCCCCCCCCACAACAGTTTACCAGGAAAAAAACAAGGAATTTAATCCAGTAACAACAGTTGAAAAATAAAGAGCAGGAGCGGCAGCACGAGGTGCACAGCAGAAGCAAACATGAACTGTGGGAGACATTTAAAGAAATTGGCACATACGAAAGATAGTTTATATTCAGTTTTAAAGGTAAGATTTCTGTTGGGATTTCAAGTTGCCCACTGTGGTTATCAGACAGCTTCTCTGTTTTAAAATGTTAAATGGTGATTTCATTGCTAACGCTTCAAAAACATGACGATATTTCAAAACCTGAAAGTTCTAAGGGCACAATGATTTTATTTTTCTGTACTGCAGTCCCATTTTACAGTTCTTGTTTTTACCTGTGCATTGATCATATTTGATGCACAGGTAACTACCAATCACATTGCAAGAGTTTCTCTCCCCATTTTATAAACCTACTGTACATCTTTGCACATTTTCCCAGTTTGCGTTTTAGTTTTCAATTTAGCTGTTGTTACATCAGGCCTATTCATGTCTAGCAGTGGATCACAGGCACCATTAAAGTCTCCTCTGGTTATTGGAGCCAATGTATGTATTCTACTTATCTCCATCCTTAACCCTCCAAAGAAACCAGGGCAGTTTTTAGATGGGGCATAGATATTATACAATGTTATGTCTCTTCCATCTATGGAGCCTTCCACTAGGACCCATCTCCCTTTCAGTCTGTTAGAACATTTTTGGATATAAAGTGAGATTTTTACCAACTAAAATGGTCACCCTCTCATCTTGCTATTATAACAGGTATGGTACACCTCCCTGATCCAGTTCTTATTTAATGTGTCAGCTTCTTCACTTTCTAAATGTATCTCTTGTATAAAAGAAATGTCTGCTATATGATTATTTAAGTATTTGCATTTTTCTTGCCCTTTTAACTGGTGAGGACAGGCCATTAATGTTCCATGTAACTATGTCACGGTTAACTGCCATGGTTTCTTCTAAAAATCACGTGACAGTATATTTTGGTCCCTTTAAAGCATGTATTCAACCTTCCAACAGCATATCCTACATGTCGACTTTTAGTATAGCTTGCTTGCAATTCATATTTGTAACGGTGCTTGCTAAAATGGTGGGTACAAGTGCCTTATAAGTAAAATATTCTGACAAGCTAATTTTAAAGAACAGAAAAATAAAAAGATAAATGGATAAGATTTCAGAATAACATAAAACATTGGCTGATTGCCACATGAAAAATGTTGCCATAAGGTTTTCCATTAATGGAGTGTGGTGCTGCCTTATGATTTAAGAAATAACTTACCATCTATTAGTCTATTAATTTAACTTCTGACTCACAACAAAAAGATGTGAACTTGGAACTTTCTTATACCATAATAACCTTGTTCTACTCATCAATTGTTATAACTAATAGATAATAACAGGTGTCTGCGCCACAACTGATCTGCTATAAAATTATAGCTTAAGCAATTACTAGTTCGCCAAATGTCTAATATCCAGGAGTGTAGACCCTATCAATGCTCACATTCAGATGGACACTATGAGACATCAATCTAAGTTGGAGGTACTTGCAGCAATACAGTCATGCATCTCAATCCATTTTAAAATCTTCTCTAGTTCAGTACTATCCATGCATAGATGAGCTGTAATAATCTTTGAGTCCTACAATGTCATAAATTATGCAGCTTTTAAAGTTATTTCTGATGAGGCAAATTTAATGCAGAAATTAAATCATTTCCGAGCGAGCGAGATGTCTTTCAGCATGCATTTTAGCTTTAATGTTCACTAAATTGTTGTGTTGCATGTGTTTTGTAGAAGTCTAAAGTTAGAGGAGGATTCCAGAAGGGGGGGGGGTGGTGTTACACCAAAAGAGAAAGCAACAGTAAGCAAGCACAACCACCAAGCCTGTATTTCAACAATTATTAAGTACATGTACCGTACTTAGAGTTCATTAGCTATCTAACTGTACAGCACATTACAACATTCTACATCATACCATGCAATCATTTGAGACCTGACTCTCTCATTTGGAATTATTCCATATACTGTGCATATCCTTTGCTGATTAACATAATCTCTACATGGTCAGACAAGCTGTAAATGTTACCCATTACCCGAGTTCTGCACATCTTCTGGTTATTCCTGGTGAGTACACGCTTGGTAAAAGTGCATCATACAGTAATGCAACACAATGAAGCTCTGGACCTCAAAGCATGCATCATCCTGGATAGCATGTAGATGTCAGTTTATAAAACAGCTTGCACATTTGATCAGAATAGTCAGCCCTCATATTTACTGCATAATGCTATCTCTTCAGCCGTGCACTTTTATGCTCAGGGACAGATGTGTGTCAGCTGCCAGACCTCCTCATGCCCCCCAGCAGTAGCTGTCTCCCTCTCAGCCCATTCCCAAATGCCTTGCCTTCTTTTTCTTGCAACCATGCAGAATAAGGAGTAGAGTTCAGTTTCAGCTTTATTGAGCCCCAACTGGGGTTGGAATTACCTCCCTTTTCTTCAAAAAATTCACCATCACTATCATTTTCAGGTTGTGTGTCAGACTGGACATCCATTTCTACTTCTTCCTGTTGTAGTTGATCCCTTCCTGTAGATCCATTTGAATCTCATTCAAGCCTTTTGGTCCCCCTTCTGTTGCTTAAATGAGGGTTTCTGCTATGCTGTTTATTGTCTTGTTTGGGCTCTAGTTTCCAGGACCTGCTGCTGTTCAATAAGCTCCCTTTGCAAACCAATCCAGAGTCAGGGAGTTTTTTTTTCAATTTGCAGCTATCGCATCCCCATATTCTTTCTTCCTGTCATCCGTTTGATTGCTTTGCTTTACTTGTGGAAGGCAGGCAGGAAAAGCTTCTTTGATTTTGGAGCTGCCTAGATTGTTCTTTTTAAAATGTCTGTTTATGAAATCCATTGCCAATTGCTATTAAATTGTTCATTTTTCCCTTTTTGGGTGAGCACCAGCATTGCCGGCTAGTTGATGAAATAATGAATTTCAAGCTACTGGCCACATTTCTAACTAAGGTAAACTCTTTTCTCCTTTTGGCTATCTCATTTGAATAGTCCTAAAAGATTAGTATCTTCCTTCCCTGTCAGGTGATGGAATGCATTTACCTCACAATTTTAAGTATACAACATAGAAACATAGATGATGACAGCAGAAAAAGACTGATGGTCCATGCAGTCTGCCCATATTACCCTATCATACCCTATGACATATTGTCTCTGCGGGGCCTATGCTTAATCTAGTCTCCCTTTTGTTCCCTGTGTTTTCACCTGATTCATCCCACTGAGTAGCTGCTATACCCTTGACCTTATCCCAGCCATGTTCAAAGCCATTTATGGTTTTGAATCATTTTGGTCACCCTGTGTTGTACCTTCTCTAGCCTGTCTCTCTATCCTTAAGTGGGGACTCAAGAACTGGGCACAGTATTTCAGATGTGGTCTCACCGGTAACCTATACAGTGGTAACAGTACCTCCTGCAGCGAGCTTAAGTGAAGTTGCAAAGGAACTTGTTAAGCAGATCATTTGGGCCTGACAGCGTTATATACCAGGTATGTCATCGCTGCCTAAGGGGAACAGAACTGGTCTCTTATTTTGATTCTGATTTAATGATGTTATGCTTAGAGAAGCATTTTTGATCTTGTTGTTCTAGCAGAGTGATTTACCTGGAGACTGTGGCAAACTAAGGGTTTTCAAAGAAGCCGAGGGAACAGAATATTGACTCCAGAGCTATTGTGGCACACAACATTACTAATGGATAGTTTGATGCAGGAAGCTAGTAGAAAGGCTGCCAAGGAGAGAAAACTGCAGAAGAGTTCTGGAGCAGAGTTTGTGAAAACTGGATGCCTAAAGATGGAGGCTCCAAAAGCAGAGTGGAAAGTGGAAAATTGGAGACATGACTGGGATCAGGAACCCCAAGGACAGACTGTCTAAAGGCTGATAATGCACTGTTTAAAGACTGTGAGGGCTCTGTTGAACAGAATTTCAGTCTTTATAAATCCATGGAACTTTACTCAAAAACTGAATTTGAGTAATTTTAGAGAAATATTTATATTTTATACTGATGAATTAACAGATAGAAGGCTTACACAGGGTATAATACAGCGAGTATATTTTATACTGATGAATTAACAGATAGAAGAGTTACATAGAAACATAGAATTTGATGGCAGATAAGGACCACTTGGCTCACCTAGTCTGCTCATTTCCCTACCTAATGGATAAGCTGCAGATCCTAGTTAACCAACAGCCTACTTCCTCCTACCCCCCACTAGAATTGCCTTATGTCTGTCCCATGCATTCTTGAATTCCTCCACTGTTTTTGACTCTGCAACCTCCTCAGGAAGGCTGTTCCATGTATCCACAACCCTCTCTGTGAATAAATACTTCCTCACATTACCTCTAAGCCGTCCTCCCTCTATCTTCAAATTGTGCCCCCTTGTTTTTGCACATCTCTTTTTCTGAAAGATGCTACCCTCTTGGACTTTGTTGACTCCTTGAGGTATTTGAACGTTTCTATCATGTTCCTCTCCCTCCTTTCCTTGAGGCTATATATCTTTAGTTCCTTTAGTCTTTCTTCATATGTCTTCTGATGCAGACTCTGCATCATTTTGGTTGCCCTCCTCTGGACAGCCTCCACCCTGTCTAAGTCTTTGCAGAGATGGGGTTTCCAGAACTGTACACAGTACTCCAGATGTGGCCTTATCAACTGTCTGTACAGAGGGCCAATGACTTCTTCTTTTCTACTGGTGATGCCTCTCCCTATGCATCCCAGTATCCCCCAGTCCTCCTTATTGCCTTCTCACATTGCTGGCCCACCTTTAGGTCATCTGATATGACTACCCCCAGGTCCCTTTCCATTTTTGTTGTTGTCAGTATCTCACCCCCATTGTGTACTCTTCCCCTGGGTTTTTGTTTCCCAGGTGCATTACTTTGCACTTCTTTGCATTGAATCTAAGCTGCCATACATTTGACCATTCCTCCAACCTTGCCAAGTCCCTTTTCATCCTTTCCACCCCACCTTGTGTATCAACCCTGTTGCAGATCTTTGTGTCATCTGCAAAGAGACATACTTTCTCTTCCAGTCCCTCTGCAATGTCACTTATAAAGACATTAAAAAGGACCGGCCCCAGTACTGAACCCTGCGGTACCCCACTAGTAACCCTCCTTTCTTCACTGTGGACTCCATTTACTATTACCCTCCGTGTCCTGTTGTCCAACCCATGTTTTACCCAGGCTACCACCCTAGGACCCACTCCCAGGCTGGCTAATTTGTTTATTAATCTTTTGTGTGGGACTGTGTCAAATGCCTTGCTAAAGTCTAGGTAGGCCATGTCCATAGCCCCTCCCTGGTCTACTGCTTAGGTCACCCAGTCAAACAAATCAATTAGATTTGTCTAACATGACCTTCCAGCTGTGAATCCATGCTGACTTGTGTCCTGTGCCCCACTGGCCTCTAGGTACTCAACAATTCTTTCCTTCAGAAGTGATTCCATCATTTTCCCTACCACTGAGGTCAAACTGACAGGTCTGTAGTTTCCTGCCTCTGTCTTGCTCCCACTTTTATGAAGGGGAATCACATCCACCCTCCTCCAGTCCTCAGGTACCACCCCATCCTCCCATGATTTATTAAAAAGGGTAGTCAGTGGTGTTACTAGTTCTTCCCTTAGTTCTTTAAAATTCTGGGTGAATCCCATCAGACCCCATTTCTTTATCCACCTTCAGTTTTAAGAGTTCTTTCAGAACCCTTTCTTCTGTGAAAGGACTAATATCAACCCCCATCCAGAGTGCTTCTATTGACCAGATTAGGTATTTTCCCCTGCTTTCCATTGTGAATACTGAGCAGAAGTATTTGTTCAGTATCCCTGCTTTTTCACTGTCGCTCTGCCCAACAACCTTCCTCTTTGTTCAGCCTCAGTATCCCCCCTTAGTCTTTCTTTACTCCCTAATGTATCTATAAAATGTTTTATCCCCCTTCTTAACTGAGTTGACTATCTTTTCCTCGGTTTGGGCCTTTGCTATTCTGACTGCCTTACCTGCTTCCTTCTGCTTTAACTGGTACAGTTCTCTGTCCTGCTTCTTCTGTGTTTTCTTATACTTCCTGAATGCTATCTTTTTCCATTACCTTCCCGCCACTTCTTTGAGAACCAAAGTGTTTTTTCTTTCATTTTGATTTGTTTATTTGCTTCACACAAAGACTTGTTGCCTCTGTGATAGCGGTTTTCATGTTTCCCCATTGTTGCTCCACCCCACCTTCTTGCCTGTTTGCTAGTGCTTTTCTGAGGCACTCTCCCATTTTAACAAACTCAGCCCTCCTGAAGTCCAGTACCTTCACTTTTGTGTGTCTTGACTCTACAGCTAAGTTTATCGTGAACCACACTGTTTGGTGGTCACTTGTTCCCAGATGGCTACCCACTTCAAGATCAGAGATCCTCTCTCCATCCCCATTTGAGAGTACCAGGTCTAAGATTGCTCCCTCCTGAGTGGGTTCCAAAACTAGCTGTCTGAGGCATGCCCCCTGTAGTGCACCGAGAATGGCCCTGTTCTTGGATGTGGCTGCAGCAAAGGTGCTCCAGTCAACACCTGGCATATTCAGGTCCCCCTTCAGCAATATCTCCCTTTCTCTGCCATCCCAAGGATGCCTTCTATCATTCCTTGTCCATTTCCTCCTGAGACAGGGGTCTGTATACAACCCTGTGCAGATTGTGGAGCCATTTCCAGTCTCCAGGGTGACCCACAGTGCCTCCTCTCCTCCCTGTTTACCCTTTAGTTCTGTTGCTTTTATTCCTTCCCTTACATAGAGAGCTACTCCTCCTCCTCTTCTTCCCTCCCTGTCCCTCCTGTGGATTGTGTACCCTGGTATGTTGACATCCCAGTCATGGTTCTCTGTGTATCATGTTTCTGTGACTGCCACAATATCCAGGCATCCCTCTTCCATCAAGGCTGCCATTTCAGGGAGCTTTTTACCTAGACTACGGGTATTGGTACTCATTACCCTCCATTTTTTTATGGCTTTATTTCTTTTTGCCCCATCCCTGTCCCTACTGCCTTTGTCTTTTTCTCCATTTACCCCAGCCCTTCTCCCTATCAACTGCTCTATTTTGGTGTTTACCTCACTAATTACCCTGATTTTGGGGGGGCTAGGATTTCCCTTCTCCTCATCAGTGCCTCCCCCCTTGGCTAGTTTAAATGCTTGCCACTGAAGCATTTAAACCTATCACCTAGGATCCTGGTTCCCCTCCAGGATAGATGTAGACCATCATGCCTGTATAGGCCTGCATCCCTCCAGGTGGAGCCCCAGTCCCCAATGAACCCAAATCCCTGAGCTCTGCACCAGCTTTTCTACCAGTCATTGAATCCCATAGTGCAGAGTGCCCTAGCCTCATCCATGCCATAGACAGATAGCACTTCCGAGAAAGTTACCATGTGTGCTACTTGTCTAAGGCCCCTCCCCAATTCCACAAACTCCTGTTGCACTGCTATGATCCCATTCTCAGCCAGGTCATTTGTCCCTAGGTGGATAATGACATCCAGCTCCCTCCCCCTTGCTGCTGCTCCCACGATCCTGAGGATTCATTTCCTGTCCCTCCAAGCCTTGGTCTGGGCAGGCACCTTACCTCCCTTTCCCCTCCCTCCCTCAGTTCTACCCCCTAACAATTGAGTCACCCACCAGGAGTTGTTTCCTTCCCCTGTGGGGTCCTGGGCCACCCTCCTGTGGGTCTCCATTGTGGAGGTTCCCAGCATTCTCCTTGGTCTCCACTGCAGGTGCCTCTGTCCAGAAACAATCACCTACAACTCTTACCCTAGACCCCAGGGAGTGCCTTCCTTCCTTTCAGACACCTATTTCACAAAGGCTATGTAACAGGTCTAGTCACAACTGACTGCAAATATCTCCCAGCTACAGTTCCTCCCTGGCAAATTAAAGTTAAAACTAAGAAAAGTCCACCCAAAAAACAGAATCAATACTAGTTACTTACACAGGTCCAAAAAGTAATAATTCAATTCAGTGTAGTCTAGAAAATAACCTGCTTGATTCAAGGAAGCTGTGGCTGCTTTCTCACTCTCCCTGTCTTCAATGTGAGAAGGAGACTGCAACACCTCTGAGACAAAAAAAAACCTTTTCAGCAAAAAATAAATAATGAAATAGGGGCAAACAGTAATTTTGCTTAGCCTAATGATAAAAAGTCAGAAAAATTTAAGCACCACCTGTAATAATTTCACAGAAGATATACCCTGTAAGAAACACTTTGCTACAGAGAAAAAAGCAGTAACAGAAGATATACCTTGCAAAAGACAATTTGAATTAGAAGATTACACCAGTAATCTGTTAGCACACACCTGTAGGCACACCTTGTGATAATGCAGCAGAAGGTATACCCAGCAACAGCAATGTGAATCAGAGAAAAATAAAGCAATAAAATATTAGCAACAAACAGTAACAATCCCTGTGTGTACAAAATAAAAACAACAACACACAGTAAATCTGCCTAGCCAAAAGTCTCAATCCTTTCCCTTACTCTGGTAAGGTTCTTAGGGCTGTCTTTTCAAGCAAGCTAGAAGGAAAGAGCTCAGGTGAAGCTAGGTGCCTTGGCCAGTAAACCTAGCCTTCCACAGGGTATAATACAGCAAGTATATTTTATACTGATGAATTAACAGATAGAAGGGTTACATAGGGTTTAATACAGTGAGTATATTTTATACTGTACTTTTCCCTACAGAGTGTTACAACTGAAAATAATCAGGTATTTTGATAAGGTGTTTGTTTTGGAAACAAAAGAGTAAGCCCTTCTCTTAAAATGTTAATTTGATATTTTAGAGGTAAAGTTAGAAGTCTAATTAGTGCCTAATATTAACATTTTTTGAATTTGAAACTCACTTAACAATTGGTCTCAATTAGAGGTTATGCCTGGGTAAAAACTGGCAAGATGGCGGCCACGCTGGAATGACCCTCGGTTGAGAGGAGAGGGAGCAGCATTTTCAATTTGTTTTTATTCATTTTAGTGTGCTTAGCAGTGCTAGTCAGGAATCCTAATGTGATTTAGTGACAGTTGTAGATTTTAAGAAGAATTGTTGCATCATTGGTATCGTTTCAATCATTTGTATTGTTTTATGTTACCACCAGTTTTTGTGGATTCGAACCCAGTATTATTTGACTGACCGCAAAGTTAGTGAAGTCACGAGCTACAAATTGCTTGGTTACAGACTTTATCCAATTATTTGCTCCATTTGTCTAGGATGTTTACATCGTTCTTTGATCAATTGCTTGCCTACCTGGGAAGTTGAAGAGGAGCCCCACTGTTGGAATTGGTGGCATCTTGCTGGACTGCAGCCCAAAGGTTGGAGTTTGGAGTTGGAGGATTGAAGATCCACTGTGGAGACTGGATTGCAAGCTTTCTGGTGAGGAGCATTGTGGGGATTTCCCTCCTGGATCCAGCCCCTGACCTGGATGTGCTTGGCTGTGTAGCTGCCAGCGGGCAGCTGCAGCAGCATTGCTTTGTTCCGCTGCATGGAGGCTGGTGGGTGGCTGTGATAGTGGTCAGGTCCTGAGAATAGGGATAGGTTCGGGGGGGGACTTCCCCACTTAGGAGTTTGAGGAGTCCTGTGGAAAAACATTGTTGGTCTCCTGTTCTATTGGTCCTGCTGAGTCGAGCGGGTGAGTTATCTTGGCATCTTCAGCTTTGGTTGGGGCCACCAGGGATTCAGTTTTACCCGATAGGCTCTGTGGGGCTGAGGAGGAATTAAGCCTGAATGCTCTGGAGGAGTATTCTACAGAGACTTGAACTCTCTGTGGATTGTCTGACTGGTAAAACTCCTTTGAAAAATCTGCAAGTAACCAGGACTGACATATGGGACAGTATCAAGAAAGGAATAAATCGATTTAATCTTTGTGTGGGGCAGTGTTAAAATTTGTTTCCAGTTGTAAATAACTGTGAATCCTTGAACTTTATGGAGTGAGAGTCCTAAAAGAACTGGATATTGACATTTATTAGTCCAAGGAGGTGGAGCTCCAAGTGCTATCTTTTCAAAAGACTATTTTGGACTGGGTTCTATCCAAACTTATTTTGATCAAATTCAAAGTTTTACTGTGGTGAATAAAACTTGATTATTCATGTGACCAGGGCCATATTAAGCTCCTGGGGGCCTGGGGTACTTGGACCTCTGGGGGGCCCATGTGTGCAGTGTTTATGACATGTGAAATCCCCAACCCATCTAGGAGGGTCTGGGGGCATGCCTCCCAGAAAATTTTGAAAAAATGGTTGAAAATGGTGCACTTTAGGGGTTTCTTATCGTTTTCTGATTTTTTTCCTACTGTAAAAAGTGACACTTTATGCTGGAAAAATACTGTACATGCCACTGCCTCAAATCATATATTGTATGTTTCATGTTCACATATATGGATAGTACAAATTTGTATGTGCTTTCAGAATATGAATATATAAACATACGGTGGATATTACTACAAATATATATAATATTTGCAAAGGAGACAGCATAGGATAAGGGCAGTGTTCAAACTTTGGGGAGGTCTGGTGGGGCGGGGCTTGAGTCTGGAAGATGTTTACGACTCCATTCGCAAAGAAAGGTGCTACAACAGCTCGCTAAGTTCAGGGTGGACAAGGCAGTGGGACCTGATGGCATACATCCCAGGGTACTAAAGGAGCTAAGGTTGGAGCTAGGATAGCCATTAGCCATTATCAGAACAGTTTATTGAGTCTCTGAGCACAGGAGAGGTCCCATTTTTTTTTGTTTTTGTTTTTTGAGAGTGACATCTTGGAGTGCCTAAAGAATTGCTAGTACAGAGAGTACTCAGCAGCCAAAGACAAGTGTAAAGATGATTCACTGGCCACTGAGGTGGATGGCGATAGGGATAAGGCACTGACTCCAGGGTCTGTTGGTGTCAAAGCCTCACATCACTTCTGCTGGTGCCAAGAAAAGGGCCAGAACTTGGCCACGTCGGAGTCCCTATGGAAGATATCTAGGGCAACAAAAAAAATCTCTGTATTTCTCCATATTATAGTGGCTCATCCGGGCCTGAATGTAGACAACCTCTGTAAAAAGTGGTGAGGCCCCAGAAGAAGACAAGACTCAGTGTGTACATCAGGGAGAACTTAGAAGAAAGGTGAACCTAGATGAATATGGATTTGCAGGACTGGACTACACAGTCAAAGGTAGTAGATGTGTTCATCTACCCAGCATCCTTACAGGTAGTGTGCAAACAGCCCAGTTACACAAGAATGAAAGGGCATACCAATCAAGACAGTCTGACATAGTCAATAAGAAACAATTTCATCAAGAAAATGGGCCAGCTTCTCCATCAACCATAGGGATGTACCCTGTGTAAGAGGTAGTGTAGTCAATCCAAAAGGTGCATAGGATGTCCCATGAGCAGAACAACTTCCAAGCACAGTTACACTGAATAGTGCACAGGGCATGTGCTGCATTTAGTAACTATCAGGAATATACCCCAGGCAGGGGAGGAGGAGGACAAGAAAGAAAAAGGTAGAAATAAGTTGCGCTCCAGAAAATCCCTTGTTTTGTTGGTGGAAGGGCCATGGGATCCCTACCCTGACACTTGGTCGCTTGTCACCCCATTCTCTATTCATCATAATTTCCCCAAAACAAAATCAATTTATGCTACTAGAACATGACATTTGTGACTTAGCAGTTGCAAATGTATCAATAATGTCATCAAAGCTGATTTGTCGAAGTATATCACTTTCAATACTTAGAAGAGTGAGTGCACTGAGACGGTCATCTCGCATTGTAGATCGTAGTTTGTTTTAATGAGGGCCATTTTGCTGAATGAGCTGCTCACCAGAGCAGTTAGTCACCATCAGTGACAGGTACATGCGAAGAGCAACAGAAACATTTGGAAAGGTCTCTTGCAGTTCTTCAGTATGAAGTAGTGATGCTCGAGATAGTGGTGAATCACAACCTCTTGTTTTGCAAAGCTGATGAACTGAGACATTTCACCAGGAAGACCTCAAAGACAAGTCTGATGGGTATTCTTGAGCTAATTTCTGAGCCTCAAGATGTATTGCCTCATCAGTTAAGATGTCAGAGTCCACTATAACTTTGAAGCGATCATAGACACTTTGGTAAGCAAATCCTGTAATTCAAAGCCATAATGAGGCAATCTATTATAACCAAGTAGGTCTCAGTCCGGAATTTCTCTTGCCAGTTAGAACAACTCCTTCAGATTGCACATCGTCATACTGCATGTTTCTTTTCCTTTTCCTTGACTGATCAGTTCTGTAAGTAGAGGAGCCAGATAATTCTTGTGCTCGCATTTCAAATGTATCGAAACTAACACGTAATGTGTTGACAAAGGTTTTGAGAGATGTCAGTAATTCAACAGCTAATTTAAGATCAGTTTTGCTATGTTGCAAAGATTTGCTCGTCGATTAAATCTGACAAGAATGGTATTCCACAGATCACAAAGAAATGCTGTTTCCTAACTCCATTGTTTGGGACAACGAGTCTGCCTCATGTCTTGAGGTGCCATTCTGATGTTCATCATCAGCCATTTCCTCTAGAGCAGCTTTCATGTCGGCATAGCTGTCAAAGAGTGCCTTGGTTGCATCAGCCCCTGCAGACCACCGTGTGTCAGACAGTGACTTCAGTGTCAATCCACCACCTTTCTCTTTTAAGTGTTTCATCAACACTGACCAACGGTGTGTAGACGCGGAGAAGAAAGTGTATACTTTCTGCAGAAAGCCAAAGAAGCTGACTGCCTCGACACAGCAATCAACAGAATTAGAACCAACTAGGTTCAGAGAATGGGCAGCGCAAGGTACAAATATTGCTAGAGGGTTCACTTGTCTGAGTCGTGCTTGCATGCCAGAGTATCGTCCAGCCATGTTGTTTGCATTGTCGTAAGACTGGCCACGGCAATCCATGAAGTCAATGGCTTCAGTCTTCAGGTAGTCTAGCAGAGTATTTGCTAGGTCTTCAGCCATATGACTGCTGATTTGCAGGAAAGTCAAGAAGCGCTCAACTGGAACACCATTTAAAACATATCGAGCAATCACAGTTAGCTGATCAACATGAGTTAAATCAGGCGTTGAATCAACAGATACTGAGAAATACTTGGCCATTGTATTTCTCTAACAATAGTGCCTCGAACATGGTTCGCCATGATTTGAATGAATTCTTCAAATATAGTTGAGGACAGGTAAGCAGGCTTTCCTCACCAGCATTACCAAAGTTTTCTATATGTGTTGCCAGAAAGGGATCAAACTTCGCTTATCAATTCTATGCAACCAAGGAAGTTGCCATTATGTTTTGATCCAATTATTTCATCATCTCCTGAAGGGCAGGCCTCTCTCAGCCAGATGAGTAACAACAGCCACTACCCGACATAATACATCACGCCAATACTGCTTTCTCCTGACACTCCTTCTCCAAACTGCGGTCAACATGGCAATATTCTTCGGCGGTTGCAAATGCTGAGAATGCAATCTCTGTGCACGTCACTTTCTTCATGTGTGCGGATTCTCTCTGTCCGCTTTTTTCCAGTCATTAAAACTGGCTAACTTATGAAAACTGATCCTTCTGACTTGTCATCAGCGTGCAGAAGAACAGTATACAGATCCTTTGAAGGACTATATAGCATCCATTTCCTCAGATGCATCTCACCATTCGTCCACCTGGTGTAGAACATGTGATTTTTCATGAAACGGAAATGCCCCTTTGGCTGTCTCTGTGTTGGGTTGTAATAACGCTTTGACTTCATGTAACTGTCAGAGTCAGTCTTATTCTGGCAACTGTCTGGTCCTTGCTCAATCCAGAAGTCCACTGTGGCGGAACGTATGGGGAGCCACTCCGCAGGATCAGTTGATCGACATTCATATTCATCATGTACTGAGTGTGATGAATCGCTGATAGGTTCCTTCTGTCCCAAAAACATGTCATCATTTTCATTTGTGGAAGTGGCAGTCAAAGGACACTGGTGGACAACCACAGTATTGTCTTCAAAATGTTCTAAATCAGATTCCGCATTAGGATCATGTGCCTGTGAAACTTCAGAGTTGACAGTAGCATTCACACTTGCTGAGGGATAACTAGTTGGGGTGACAAGGACAT
Organism: Neoceratodus forsteri; assembly: GCA_016271365.2. NCBI lineage: Eukaryota > Metazoa > Chordata > Ceratodontiformes > Ceratodontidae > Neoceratodus > Neoceratodus forsteri. The sequence goes on along the minus strand of CM028130.1, from coordinate 1,405,197,333 downwards.
CAGCTGACACAGAAGCATTAATCGTGAAAAATTGACTGAGTCGAGGGGTCTTTGCCAACACGGAATTCAGCTTATCTTGCTTCTCTTTCGCAATGCGACGTTTCAGAGCACCTGATTGCAAAACCCTTCGTGGCATTTTCTTTAATCTTATACGCACACTGTCTCCGCACGTTCCAGTCAGACCTGGGAAACAAAATGAGGGATTGGAAAAGAACTGCATGCAGTAGTAATTGTTAGTAATCACACAGTTAACTGTCAACATAGTTGGAAGCCACAATAATGTTAGTCTCTATCCAAAATTTTAAGATGCATTTTTTCTTTCATTCCTGAACCAAAATGTGGAAAATGGGTACCATACAAGTCAGAAGGTAAGTGGCAATCTAAAATAGCATAAAAAAGTATAGGTCAACATTTTCACCAGATTCATGCACAGCTGCTTTAGCCAAAATTATCAGAAACATGTGGAGCACCATTATTCATCCTCTCAAGCTGCCACTTAGAAAATGGTTAAAAGTATTCCAGGCTTCTGATTGGCTGAGGGACTTCTCTAGCTGGGCATCTATCACACAACTGATGGCCGTCTATTAAAAGTATCAGCCCAGCCAACCCCATGACCATCACCACAGTCCTGCTGCCCAACCTGGTCTCTAATTGGCTAAAACACCCTCATTTCATTTTCAAATCTCCGCCATTGTATTTGTCTTAACGAGAGCTGAGACCACACACCAGTCCACAACATGTTCTCCCAATAAAATTATGAACCTAATGCGTATCCCTGCTGAAATAAGCAGAGCACAGCCAGTAGAAAAGAAATAAATGAACCTGTTTTCACAAAGTTACTTTTCTTTCTTATCTCCCTGTCCACACCTGAGCTGTCACGATTTGACAGTACAATGGACAAGGTGGCATTTTTGCCCCATTATCCACCGAAATCCTGGCCACACTTTTAAAATCAAAAACTGAAAACCACCATTTTTTTCTATGAGTCACCAAGACAGCCACTGAGCTGGCAAAGCTCCAACCCTCATGCACACATACGCAGACACCACCAAAATGACAATCTAAATAAAGATCTCCAAAAACAACAACAGCAGTTTTCATTTTCAGACTATGACCGCTACCATGCCGTCTGCTCACCACCACTCACATCCGATGCTCACCTGTCTCTTAACCCAAAGACAAGCAACTCTATTTTTTTCAATCCACATATAACCTAATTTTCTAAGCACAATAACACCCCTCCAGGGTGGGTGGTATGGGCTATATCCAGCCAGCTGCCTGAAATGGCAGGGAAGAATTCCTGAGGGGCACGGTGCTGTCTGCCCGGCCCCTCCACAGCAAAGGTATATACTGCCAAACATACTTCTCAATGAACTGTCCCTGATTTTCAGGGATGTCCCTGATTTTGCCTCAAAGATTTCTTCTGTCCCTCGTAAAATGTCTCTTTTGTGTGACTAAACAAACAGTGGGGACTGTAAGCACAAAATAATGTTAATAAACATAAGTTACAGACTTGTTCTTCTTCAGAAAATATTTCCTATACTAATCCCTTGAAGGTCAGAACACTATAGCTATCAGAGCACTAATGTTCATAATGTTTTTGTATAACTGAGCATAATAGATTATTATGAATTTCTACTTTAAATTCTCAGTGTGGAATGTGGAATATCACTTTCCCCATGATGGACAAAGAGTTTCTGAGAGGTAAAATGAGTGACGTACCTCATAATGTGTGACACTTGAGAGGTATGTATGCCAATATTCCTTGCTAATCTATGATACCCCCCCACACCAAAAATCTACAAAATAAAAATTAAACTGTGGATTTACTGTGTAATAAAGAGATTAGCTCAGTATATAAACTACCAGTTCTCCATTTTAAATTGCTATGTTTCTTTGGTCCAAGAAAACGTGCACAAAAAATAGTTACAGGTCTTGAGAAAAGTGGCTACTACGGGAATAAACTAGAAAAATAAAGAAAACTAAACACCTGCCCAAGCTTTGGCTGCTGGGTTTAACATATTTATTCTGTCAGCTTTTCAGTGAATATAAATTTCTAAGATCATAAGATGTGTCCCTGATTTGGGTCTTTGTCCCTGATTTTTAAGCCTTCTGATTGTCCCTGATTTAAGACTAGATTAGAGGTTGAGAGGTATGTATGCTGCCAATAAAGAACAAAGTGATTAAGTACCGAGTCCCACCACACCACCTCCTCGTCACTGATCGCTATCTATCGCATTCGCTATATTTTTTTCCTTCCAGTAGGCTGTGTTGTTCACCCCTCTGCTCTGCAGCTCTCTCTACTAGTCTCCCAGACCCAGTCCCTCCTCTCACTGTACTTTAATTTAAATAATAATGTCTAGGGTTTTAGCCAAGGGAGGCCTGCATCAACTTCCAGTTCCAAACACAACAAGCAAGAATCAAGATTAGCCAGGGCGGAAGGCGGAATCCGATCGCGAGACTCAGTCCACCTAGCAGCGCCAATACCAGTCCTAACAACACACGTCTGCTCTCAGCTCTAATTTCTCCTACATCTGCATGGTGCATACCAACAGACAGGAGTTTTGACTTACTGGGTGATGATGCCATCATGCGCAGATGCAGTCGTCCGGGAGGGTCAGATGAGAGAGACGAGCACGCAGCGACGATGAGGAAGGAGGCAGCGTGCTGCGACGTGACCTCGGACCACATGACTTCTCTCAAGTTCTCTGCAGCATATCATGTGATCCCGATCCCCCCCCCAGCCGTTCCATATTGCAGTGAATCAGAGGCAGCGGCCAGCGCAGCGGCGACACTTCTGGCAAAAAGCAGGAACAGCAGGGGCCGCCGCCAGCAAGGGATTTAAAGCACCGGCAGCCACACGAAACTTGCAGTGTTTTTCCGGGCCCGCGGGGTACCCCCTCATGGTGGGGGGGCCTGGGGCATTTGCCCCATTTACACCCCTCTTAATCCGGCCCTGCATGTGACATTGGTAGCTGTACAATAGCTGCATTTTGGAGAAAGGCAGATATTTTGTAATAATTTGTAGTTAGCTGTGGGGGGGGATTTTATTCGGGATTGTTATTTAAATTGAGTTATTGTTTTGTGTAGGTGATGTGTGTGTGAGTGAGTGAGTGTGTGAATTACTTTATTGTGGGGGTGTGAGTGGGTGAATGGTTGTGTATTGTGTAACTACTGTCAGTTTAGTAGTTTAGTGGAAATGTGCTGGCTTAGGACATCAGTGGTCAGGCATTACTCTCCCACCAGGTTTAGGGATCTCTATCCCTTGGTCTGTCCCCCTTTGACAAAAGAAGAGTATAGGTGTTGTAGGGCACTTGGGATAGCCAGAAGGTGGAGAAAATGGGGACCAACTGGGCCTGGTGAGGTTGCAGAGTGGAGTGGGTGGATTGGGGTGGTGAGGATGAGAAGACACCCTGGGGTGAAATGAGCCCAGAAAATGGGTCCTCCTTGCCTGGCTTCCATACCCAATGACTCCACATCTAGAGGGCAAGGCACTGGATCTACCTCATCTGCCTATCCTTATCTCTATAAAGAATAAGACAGTGATTATTGCTGATCTTGTTGGAACAACTGATCTGGCTTGCATCACCGATCAGGGCCCCGGTTAGGCCCCCATCTGAGTACTGCGGCAGTATTGGAGGCCACACTCACAAGGATATTAATCAAATTGAGGCAGTCCAGAGAAGGGCAACCAAAATGGTGCAGGGACTGCATCAGAAGACATATGAGGACAGATTAACGAGCTCAATATGTATACCCTTGAGCAAAGGAGGGAGAGAGGTGATATGATCGAGACATTTAAACACCTTAAGGGCATAAACAAGGTGAAAGAGTCTAACATGTTTAAATATAAGAAAAATAGCAGGACAAGAGGACACAGCATGAGATTAGAGGGAGGCCGATTAAGGGGAATGTGAGGAAATTCTTTTCACAGAAAGGTGGTAGATGCATGGAATGGCTTACCACAAGAAGTAGTGGCTATGAATACAGTGCAGGGCTTCAAACAGGCATGGGATAGGCATAAGGAGCAATACAAATGACTATGAATAGATAGGTCACTGACATAGCAAAGGCCGATGGCACATTTATAAGATAGAAAAGAAATGGGCAGACTGGATGGGCCTTATGGTCCTTATCTGCCGTCAACTTCTATGTTTCTATGAGACCTGGCTGGATGAGAATGTTGGCCCAGTATTGGAATCAACAATTCCAGCTGGGTACTCGGTGATTCACTGTCCAAGAAAGGATCACAGGGGTGGGGGAGTTGCTGTTTGTTTTAAATCAGACCTGGGCCTTGTAGCCATCCCGGTGGGAGAGACCAGATCCTTTGAATGCATTGTGGTTGCAGGTGTAGGTTGTAGGATCCTTCTGATTTGCTGTACCATCCACCTGGTGATGGGAAGGAATTCCTACAGGAGGTCATGGACTTCATTATTGACCAGGTGCTGGAATTCCTGAGATAGATAATTCTGGGTGATTTCAATGCCTGGGTCGATGATGAACTCTTGCAGTTTGGACAAGACTTCTTCCAACTAATGAGTTCATTGGGCCTCACACAGGTGGTTACCTCAGCAACTCATATCACAGTCATTCATTGGACCTGGTCTTCCTACAAGGGATGGAGACCTCTGACCTGAGGGTGGAACCAGTCAGTTCTTTATTTGAATTTTCGTAACCGGTTAAGTCCACTGAGACAATAACAGTCCCTTTTCAGGGTCGACCTGGGGTCACAATAACAAGTACAGAAAACAGTGCAAAAATACAAAGAAAACAATACAATATGGCAAAATTGACAATCAGCATAACAATATATACAAAAGTATGACTGAGCATAGAATGTAAACTTTGATAATAACATACATAATGAACAACACAACTGAGACTGAGGTCTATAGGACTAGAAACAAAAAGAATAAATTCAAGGAATGGGGGCAGGAGGCAAAGACAGGAAGTAAGCATTTAAGGATTGAAGGAGGGAAGTAGGGCGAAGTTAGGGAAAGTCAGAAGAGGGGGAAGGAAAGAGTGCAGTGGAGGGAATATTATCAGCAGAAACAAGAGCAGGATATAGAGGCTGAGAGAAAGGCATACAGATTAGCTTGGAACATGGAGAGAGAGAGGAACAAGACAGGACCGAGGGAGGAAGGGAGTTCCAGTCAGATACAGCCGCAAAGGAGAAAGACCTTCGGGCAATGGCTAGTTGCAATTTGGGGATGACTAAAAGTGGTAGTGAGGCAGCGCGGAGGGCACATGGTGCTTGTCTTAGGCATATCAGCTCACTAAGGCAAGGAGGCATGAATTTTTGGACAAGCTTAAACATGAGACTCAAGGAGGAATAACTTAATTTAGCTTCATAAGGCAATCAGCCCAATGAGGATAGGACATCACAGTAGTGTGAGCAGGTATTAGCTCCCAAGGTAAACCTACCGACCCTATGGTAAGCCTGGGATAGGACAGAGAGGGAGGAGGAGTTTGAAGAGAGCAGCAGAGGAGCACCATAGGTTAGGAGAGGAAGAAGGGACAATGAAGTGATCTTAAGGCAGGAGGCAGAGGTGAGAAAAGGACGGATTTGGTAGAGGAGTCCAAGTTTCTGGTTTAGGGAGTTAGCAACATTGGAGATATGTGAGTTAAAGGAGAGTGCTGAGTCCAAAGTGATGTATGATTACGGTACCAGGGCACTACTCCCCCACCCCACCCCACCCCTTTTGCTGCATCCAACCCTGCACTTTTTCCAAATTAACTCCAATCTTCTCTTCATACTTTTCGGAGGGGCTCTTGGTTCTCATCATCCAGCTGAACCATGATTAAGCCTGACCACTTCGGCAAAGTGACTACCTCCATTGGTCAGGTAAAAAGCATCACATTTTAACTTACCTTATCAGAGCTGAGGTCTCCTTGCTTCCTCTATGTTTTTGAAGAGGCCACTCTCCTGGCTTTATTACTTATAGTGTGCTCTGGCCAATGAAAGGCTCACAGGTGTTTAATAGGGAGCTTAGCAATTAGAAGAAGGTCACAATTCTCCTACATTCAAATGAGTACAAAAGGTTTGCAAGCTCAACCCCTGTATTTACAATACAATTTATTAAAATTAGTGGGGTGGCTCCTGGTGTGTGACCGAACAAAAATATATGGTTAAGGTATCAGGGCACTACCCCATTTTGCTGCATCAGGCTTAATCATGGTTCAGCTGGATGATAAGAACCAAGAACCCCTCCAAAAAGTATGAAAAGTAAGAAGATTGGAGTTAATTTGAAAAGTGCAGGCTTGGATGCAACAAAATGGGGGAGTAGTGACTGGTATCTTAACCATATTTCTGTTCAGTCACACACCAGGAGCCACCCCACTAATTTCTATTAAATTGTATTGTCCCCTGAATCCCCCACCCAGAAATGATGGACGCCACACCATTTTAACTTGTTGGTTGCTCGTCATAAATTTATTCATGGCACAAAGACTACATTTACAACCATATACTTTGAATTCACAATTCAATTTACATCAAGTTTCTTTCAAATTTTCCTGGCTCCGGCCTCTGTCCTTCTTCTGGTCGTTTATTCCATTTTGCTTTCAGGGTCCGGACACTGTGAATCCGGCCCCCTCCTCCACATCAGAACCAGGCCGGTTCCACTTACCTGGGCTTTCATCCTTCAGACCCGGACACTTCTGAATCTGGCACCTGGACCTATTGCCCTCCCCACTTTACAACCACATCTGGGTTCTTTGTCCCCAGCCCATGTATCCTACCCCCCTCCCCACTTTCTTCCCCCATGCTCACCCCTTTCTCTTTCTCTCCACCCCATGGGCATACATGCACCTCCCTGCCAGAGGACTCTGCCCTAGCCCCCTGGCCCGATGCTGCCTCACCGCAGTGACAGACACACCTGGCTTTATGCCCAGGGCCCCTAGGGCACTCAACCAGCCCTCCAGTTCCTTCCTTGTGCCATAACAGCAACCCAGTGCCTTCTTTAATAAGGATGGAAGGGTGGGAAAAATTCCCAGCAAAAGAGGTCGTCCTGCCTGAGCCCTAGCCTAATATACCCCTAATAGGCCCCTTGTCAGGACCCCCTTTGGGCTGCGCCCCCCCCAGTCAATCCCTGGGGCTCCGGCTTGCACTTGTCATTTTACCCTTTTCCTGTCTGGTGATGTCACTAGGCCCCTCCTCCTCTATTCCTCTGTCCCCTCCCCCCCATGCACATCTTCCTGGTAGGGGATCACTGGACAACCTGGACAACCTTTTAGTGGCAAGCCCCATTGTCCCCTGAATCCCCACCCAGGAATGATGGATGCCACACCATTTTAACTTGTTGGTTGCTCGTCAACAAAATTATTCATGGCACAAAAGACTATATTTACAACCATATACTTTGAATTCACAATTCAATTTACATTAAATTTCTTTCAAATTTCCCTGGCTCCGGCCTCTATCCTCTTCTTGTTGTTTCTTCCATCTTTCTTTCAGGGCCCGGACACTGTGAATCCAGTCCTCTCCTCCACACCAGAACAGACCAGTTCATTAACTTCGGGCTTTCGCCCTCCAGACCCAGTACACTTCTGAATCTGGCGCCTGGACCTGTCCCCTCCCACTTTACCACCCGTCTGGGTTCTTTGTCCCCAGCCCATGTATCCTACCCCCTCCCCTTTCTCCCCGCCCCCTTTCTCTTTATTCCACTGCCCCTCCTCCAGCTTGCGATGGACGGAGGGGATCCCCCCTTGCTGGCTAGTATCTAAACCCTTTTCTGGCTATCTGGTTCGCTAGTTCCCCAATAGGCAGCAGGAACAGACACATTCCAAACTCCGACAGGTGGATGCTGTCCGACCTGTACAACGCAGACTGGTCAAAGGTGATGTCTCTGTGCTGCAGATGCACCCCCCATCTCTATTACCACCCTGGCCACCCTCCTGTTTAAACGCTTTCTGACTTTCTCGATCACCGGACATCCCTCATCCCCCTCCATACCTTCTGGGAAGTGATGTCAGACCAGCCGATTGTCACCCTCAGCCACCACCCTCTCAAATTTTTCTAAGTCTCCCACGATGCTCTGTCCTAATGCCCCCCATGGCAGGCTCCCTAAATCGTTGCCCCCCAGGTGTATAATAATGCAATCCAGGGTGCCCTATTGCAATTTTAACTCCTCCATCAAGGGCATGAGCTGCACCCACTTCATTCCCCTAATGCCTTTCCATAGCATCCTGGTGTGCTCCGTGTTATATCTCAGCTCTGCTCCTCTGGCGGTGGTGACAGCAAACCTTTCAGCCCAATATACAAACGAATGCCCCACTATCCAGATTTTTCTCTTGGAACCTGCCATGGAAACAAAATAAACAGAGTGAGTTTCTGCTGCTATTTTCTCATCGCATTCTTGTAGCAGCTGGACCTCCAGCACCCCACCTTTGTACGTCCACCACTGCAGCCCCTCTTTCTGCTGCCTCCATGACTGCACCAATCCTGAATGAATATGGCACAAATTTGCTTGGATCCTCTCCCAGGAATGCCAGTGCCCTCTTGAGGACTACCCTTACTTAAAACCCTGTCACTGGGGAGACATCCCGTGTTGAAACAGCATTACCCGGCCTCCTCGAGCACTGCTGTACTCCTCCAGCGCACTCACAGTGCAGCTGGCCAACTGTGGTTTCCTCACTTGGGTCCCCTTCCCCCCTTGGTCCATCTTGGACCTGGCCAGGGTAATGACCACCCTGTCATGCCCCCACAGGACCTTCTTATGCTGCAACACCTGTCTGGTGGCCACCTTTCATGGGCCACCATCTCCACCACCCGGAATGCCCCTGCTGCCATAACTGCAAACACGGCCCAGAATAGTGCTCCCTCTTGGGCCAATGTGCATGCCTTCTGGGTGGCCCCTAAGATCCTTACTAGTAATTCCCCTCTTATGGGTTGCTTCCCATCCACCCTGGCTGGTTGACTCCTCTGCCAACCCGACACCATGCATTTTACTGTCCTGCTGGCACCTACGTCAGGTCATCCCTTGTCCTGGCACACTCAATTGATGCCAGCCAAGTGCATGACCATCGTGGCGTGGGCCATCCCTTCTTCCCATATTTCTACCATGAACCTCCTTACCTGCTCATCCAGGGCCAGTTTGGCCCTGTCCCACCCATATTTCCTTAACTGAATTCTTGAAACCTTGCCCATCCTGCCTTGTACACCCTCAATGTGTTGGCTGCCCAGGCCCCCCGAAACAGTGACCTGGCTGTGACTCTCCAGCCTCCTACATCCTGTCGGGGATCCTGGTCCTGTGTGGTGCTGCCTGAGGCATCAGTCCCCAAAACCTGTCAAGCTGTAAACGGGAAAGACTGTCAGCCACTTCATTCTTCAACCCATCATTGTGCTGCGCTTTGAAAGATATGTTCAACTGTAGCCCCAACAGAACCAGTCACCTGAGCAGCCAGCCCACCATCTCTGTCCTCCCCCCTTATCTATTAATGACTTCTATGACCCCTTTATTATCGCACCAGAACAAAATGCAGTACCCCTACATCCTATGTCCCCATACTTCCAGAGCCACCCATATCGGGAAAATTTCCAAGAATGTGATATCCTTCAACAACCCCATTTTGCCCCATGTTTCCAGCCAAGACTCTGACATCCAATTCCCCTGAAAATACATCCCCATTCCCAGGGCACCCAATGTGTCTGTGAACAGCTCCAGGCCCACGCTCCTTTCCCATTCCTCCTGCCAGAATGTCACCCCATTGTAGCTGTCAAAACTCCTCACACCTGAAAGTCCTCCCGTATCCCTCTCGACACATCCACCCAGCGATGTGGCAGCCAGGCCTTCCCGTTGCCATTTTCAGCCTCCTTGTGAAGGCTCTGCCTGCTGATGGCCTTACAGGCAAATTAAGGTGCCCCAGTAGTTGTTGCATCTGTACCAGCGGCACCCTCCGCCTCCCAGTAACCTGGGTTAGCAGGCCCCTAAGGTACCACCTTATCCCTGGGAAGCCAAAACAGCCCTCATCTGTGTCCACTTCTATGTCCAAGAATTCCAACTTACGGGCGGGGCCCCTGTCTTGCTCCTGCGCCAATGGTATCCCCACCCATCGGTATACATTACCTCTAAAATCCCTAAACATCCCCTGCACCTCTGCCCAGATTCCCCAATGAAGAGGACATTGTCCAGGTAGTGCACCATTCTCCTGTGCCTGTACCGGGCCCTGAACACCCACTGTACTCAGGTGCTGAATGTTTCGAAGGTGGAACACGTTACCGAGCACCCCATGGGCATGGCCTTGTCAATATACATGCCCCCTTGAAACTGAAAACCCAAAAGGTCCCAATCCTCAGGCTGGACTAGTAAAAGCTGAAATGCTGCTTCTATGTCAGTATTCACTAGCCATGCCCCCTCAATAGCACTGATCAGCTCTATTGCCTGTTCCAGCAAGGCATACAACACTAACCTAAGGTGATCGGGTATTCCCTTGTTTACCTAGGAGCCCTCAGGGTATGATAAATGATGGATCAAGTGGAATTCCCCTGGCACTTTCTTGGGGATAATACCCAGAGGGGACACCTGGAACAGCTCACGGGGGGGAGCCCACAGTGGGCCCTCCACCCTGTCCGCCCTGATTTCCTTCTCAATCTTGGCCCCCACTATTTCCTCTTTTCCCTTCACTGACCATAGATTTCTGGCCCCCATCCATGTTTACCCCCCCTTGAAACCCCAGAGGGAAAGGCCCCTTGAAACCTGCCCTGAGCAGCTCTGCCACTGCCCTGTTTGGGTAGTCTGCGGTCCACTACTCCACCACTGCTAGGGAGATGGGAGTGCACACCAGCACATAACCCCATCACCCCTCATCATGGTCCTTGTTAATACCATCCCCTGGGAGCGTAGTGTTGCCCTCTCTGACCACCCCCCTGGCCCCTGCCCCCCTGGCACCTCGAAAGACTGATCGTGGTATTGCCCCCATGTTGTCCCCTCTGTCCGCCCCTGTCACCAGTTGGATACTGGGTGTAACCCCCACACTTGGAGCAGACGTGTCAAAACTCACTGCCCCATGTGCATGTGGCCTTGTTGTAGCCCCAACACACCCTGATCAAAGCAGTAGCCATGGCCCTCCTTTCTTGCTCGCCTCCGGCTCCACTCACTTCACACATACAGTCCTTACCCATAATTCTGAGTGAGTACAGTCCCACCTCACATCCCCTTTGGCTGCCATGCTCTTCTGGAATGTCTCGTCGTATTTGAGCCAACCATACCCGACTTTTGCCTTGTACGCGTCCTTGATAATGGACATGTACTTCAGCAGGGGAATGGCGAGCTAGGGCTGCTTCTTCAGCACCAGTGCTCTGTATATGATGAAGCCCCCTTGTGAGTTTCCAATGGTCTTCCCTTTGAATTTCACTTCCTCCATCTTGTGGCCCACCACTGCCAGGGCCATCGCCATTTCCGACTTCCCTACCGACTCCTTCTGTTCGTATTTCGTGGCCGTGTCCTCGTCCACCAGCCCGAAGTTGTCAACATACTCCCCCTTCCAGATTTTTTCTTTGATTGAAACCAGGACGTGGTCCCCAACTGAGCAGCCTGGGGTCCCGTTGTACAATTTTTGGGCTGCTGCCTTGCCCCCCCTCCCTTTTCCACTCCCGCCTCTTTACTTTTTAAGGCCTGCACAGCCCGTTCCATTCTTTCAGTCCCTGCATCACCCATGTCCCCCAGTAGCCCTTCCAGATACTCTTTCAGCCTGTTTTCATCCGAGAGATCCACGTAATTCTTACCACCATCCGGGTTCCCATCCTCCAGCTCCGGTGCGGGCAGAGGTGCCGGGATAGGTGCGGACTGTGGCACTTCCCACCTGGGCCTCTTGCCCCCGTGCCCCTGCCCAGGCACTCCTCTTGCTCCTTCCATTTCCTCAAGGCCTCCTCTTCTGCCTCCCTCTGCTTTGCTGTTGCCACCAGCTCCGACATCTGCCCCATTAGCTTGGACACTTCTTGTATCAACTTTTTGCTGAACAGTTGGGCTCGCTTAGGTGCCATGTTGCTTCCTATGTCACTATGGGCAGAGGGGTGAAAAACAATTGTTCAGCCATGCATACTGATTAACAGGAAGGCCCCCCTTTTTCTTTTGTAGGCCCTTCGAGGCCCCACGTCCCTGGCCTCCTGGGACCATACCAGTCATCCGGTGCTGCCCGCGCCCCTGTTGCCTTTACACTTAATAGTCCCCCATCCCCTGAGAAACTGGCCCAGAGAGAAAGAAACAAAAGAAAATACCCACCAGGCCCACCCAGGCTGAGGTACCAGGCTCCCCCCATGCATGAATGTCTGTGGTCCCCTCACTCTCCCACTGCCCCCCTTGGTGGTTGGCTAGCCCGTCCTCGCTATCCCCTTGTGGCATGCCCATCACACCTCCTCATAGGGGGCTTGCATCCTTCTGTGGATCATCCAGCTGCTTTGCAGCCATGCCCCCTCCTTGCTCTGCAACCCTTCCTTATGCCCGCGCTAGGCCCTCTGCGCCTGGGCCTGCCCGGATCTCTCTGCATGCACTCCCCACTCCATTTTCTCCAAAAAACTGGAGCTCCCCCAACAGCCCTGAAAGCAGCTGGGGTCCCTTGGACCCACTCCGTTTATTTCATTTTATATTTTATGATCTGGCCCCCCATTTACTTTTTTTAACTTACCCTTTCCAGCCACAGGCGCACTACCCTCAATCACCCAAGTCATAGGTGCTGCACCACGCTGCCCTCGTGGGCTACAACTCACTCCCACCAGTCCTGCTCTGCAGGCCCAAGGTCTCAACCTGTTTGGTAGGCCTAGGATGGGCTCCCTGTGGCCACCTTATCCCCTGCTGCCTGTGAAGCCACTGAAAAAATGGAAACTGTGCCATTCATCATCCACTTTCCCTTGATGCAGCTTTCCTGAGCTACCTGTTGCCAAGGGACACAAAGAAAAAAAGTCCCGGCCTAGGCTGCACCGGGCCCCGTGGCCTCCTGGCCTACTTGCTCCCCACATGTGCCACCACTGTGCCTTCCTAGTGGGAACGCTAATTTTTTTCTACCCAGGTTGCTCCCTGAATTTTGCATGCGGTCTGACAAACACCCGATACCCCTTCCCCCTTAGTCTCTGCGAATCAAACAAACTGGGTGTCCATTTTATTTCTGTCCACTGCCCACACTTGTTCCCCGATGCCACTGCCATTCAAAATGGAACCAGCAATCTTCTGCTTCCCTTGCATGGTGTGCCTGCTTCTCCCCATTCAAAATGTGTAGCTAATGTAAACGCTGGGCCTCCCTGCCACATGCGTGTTGCCCATGCCTCCGCCCGATCCCTGGAAAAACAGCAAGAACGCCTTTACAACAAGAAAAGGGGGGGCTCCACATTGCTGCCCAGCGTTTCTCTGTCTTTCTTTCTTTTACTCTCTGACAAGGCAATAGCGAGGAAAAGGGCCCCCCCCCCCCAAATGCTCCGTCGCCTTCTTGCAGCACTAGACGCCAGGGCGTTCATCACAAAAAAACACATGCTGCTCCAAACATAAATAATTAGTGGCAAGGGAACCACCTACATCCTGCGTCCAGCCTTCTACTTGGACTTAAAGCATTGCTAAATCGAGCAGTACACTGCAGAAACCGTAATCAGCCAAGTGCTATCCCTGCCCCCTGAGCTCAGCGTTCTTCCCCATGCTTTCAAACAACGAAAACCATTCAAAAATTCTCCTTGAGAGAACATGATTTTTTTTTTTTATTTTACCTCCTCTCTACCTAAAATGATATGAAAAAACAAAGAACCACAAACCCTGCTCTGCATTTCTGTAAACATATTCCAAAGAAATGCCTTCTTGGGGTTAAAACATGCTTCCTGCTCACACTTCTCCCTTTCTTTTATTCTTATTTTTCCATGCAAAGGAAACAAAACACCACAGTAAGCTAGCCACCGTGGATGGCCCACATGTCCTGCCAGGCCTAGCTCAGTCTGCTCTCCTCCATAAACACTAGGGAAGATAGCACAACAAAACCGAGCTCTCATTCACAAGTACTTATTCTTTGATTCATTATTCACAGTGAACATAAAGAGAAACCACTTCCTTTCCTTCTTTTTATATACATTATTTACACAATGATACAAGCCAATCAAACCACAATGCTAGTCACAATGAACTACATGGCCTACCAGGCCTAGAAGCCTCATGTGTTTACCTGCTGCTTGCCAATGATGTGCTGAGTTCAGTCTAAAAAGATTCCCAGCAAAAGAGGTTGTCCTGCCTGAGCCCTGGCCTAAAATACCCTTAATAGGCCCCTGGTCAGGACCCACTTTGGGTTCTGCCCCCCAGCCAATCCCTGGGGTTCTGGCTTGCCCTTGTCATTTTACCCTTTTCCTGCCTGGTGATGTCACTAGGCCTCTTCCCCTCTATTCCTCGGTCCCCTCCACCCCCCTCTTATGCACATCTTTCTGGTAGGGGATCACTGGACAACCTGGCCTACCTTTTAGTGGCAAGCCCCATTGTAAATACAGGGGTTGAGCTTGCAAAACTTTTGTACTCATTCCAAGGTGATGCCCAGGTATTTGAAGGAATGGACCAACTCTAGGTTATCACCACTGAGAGAGGAAATGCTAAGGGGAAGTAAACTTTGAGGAGGGACAGTGGGTGAATAGCATACATTTGGTTTCTTAGTATTGAGAACAAGATGATTTTGATTGAACCAGCCCTTGAGAGTGGCAAAGTCAGAGACAAGCTCTCTATTAATCAGATCAGTATGTGGAGAGAAGCAATAGAGGATAGCATCATCTGCATAAAGGTGTACAGAAGCCCCTCCACAGAAGCTGGGAAGGTCATTGATGAAGAGAAAGAACAGCATAGGACCCAAAATGGATCCTTGTGGTACACCATGAGTTATGGGCCTCAGATTGGAAAGGGAACCATCCCATTTAACTGTTTGGGAGTGGCAGGATAGATAGCTTTATACCTAATTCAGTGCACTGGAATCCAGACCAAGAACATGAAGCTGATGCAGCAAAAGACCGTGGTTCACCAAATCAAATACTTTTGTGAGGTCCACGAAGATGGCATCTGTGGCATAGCCTTGGTCCATTGCATAAAATATGTCAGTTGTCACTTTTGTCAGGGCAGTTAGGGTAATGTGATTCCTTCTGAAGCCATGCTGATAAGGGGATAGTAGATTGTGGGAATCCAGGTAGTCCTGAAGGTGGTTATAAACTATTCACTTTTGAATCTTTGCCAATGGACAGAGGATGGATATTGGTCTGTAGTTGTCAACAACAGAGTCTGAGCCACTCTTATGCACTGGGACTACTACCGCCACTTTCCATTTATCTGGTACAGTATTAAAGATGAAGGAGCGATTGAATAAGTCGCGGACAGGGTGAGCAAGGGTTGGGGCACCCAACTTAAAGAATTTTGGCTCAAGGGAGTCATTGCCAGGAAAGCAGTCTGACTTTAGGTTCGAGAGGTTTTCTGTACCTCTTTGAGGGTGGCTAACTTCAAGTGGAATTCAGGACAAGCTATAGGGATGTTTGGAGGGATTGGGTAGAGGGGGTGAGAAGAGGAGTTTTGGAATAGCGATATGTATTTGTGAAGACCAGTGAAAAATTATCAAACCTGGTGCGATGGATGCGGAGTCAGTCAGGAGGAGTTGGCCAGTGATGGAGTTGGGACTTCAGTAGCCTTCCTTTTATCAGGAGTTAACTTGCCTCCAGAATTCTTAGGGTTGCAAAGGTGTTCAGTCTGTAGGGACTTGAAATGGTGGCGTTTGGCTTTGTTCAGTGAACTTTGCACTTATTTCTGAATTGTCTATAGACTTGCCAGTCTGAGGAAGTCCACTCTTTTATAGGTCCTCTCAAGCTTTTCACAGTGGACCATGACAGACCTGATTTCCTTGGTGAGCCAAGGAGCCTTGACACCCTTTGATCTACATTTTTTATTGCGGGAAGGGGGCATGATAGTTTACAATTTGAGTGAAGGTAGATATTAGGAAGTCCAAGTCTTGATTTATATCAGGGAGTGTTTTAACAGGACTCCAGTCAGTGTTGTTAATAGAGGTAAGAAAGCTGCAGACATCAAACTGAGACATGTCCTGGACCAGGGAGATCCTGGGGGTGGGGTTAGGACAATTGTTTCTTCACAGACAAAAAGTGGGGGAATGATCGCTTATACAGTCAGAGAGGACACCCACTGCTTTGATCTTCTGAGGGCAATTAAGTGACCATCCAATCAAGCAGAGAATGTTTTCCGGACTTGGTGTTGATACGCGTTGGTTCAGGGAGGAGTTGTGTTAAGCTGGAGTCCGCAAGCGAGGCACGCATTTTATCAGCATCAGGTTGTAGCCAATCTAGATTAAAGTCACCCCAGAGTACAAGGTCATGGGAGCTTGGCTAGGGAAGCTAGGAGGGAAGGAAAGCCAAAGGAAGCTTTACTAGGGGCAGGTATACACACCCAATGATAAGTTTTTTAACATTTCCCAGGATTAGGAGATGAATAGGGATTCTATGGGGGATGAGCCTGTGTCAGGATCCAGGGATTTCAGAGATGTTGAGATCTGACCTAGAGTAGATGAGAACACCTCCACCCCTCTTACCCACTCTGTCATGTCTGAGGCAATTATATCCAGGTAGAGCCACCTCATGCTATTTAACAGATGGTTTAAGCCAGGATTCAGATATACATAAGATGTCAAGGGACATCTGAAGGGCTAACCTCAAATTCAGCCATTTTGGCTGGAGACTGCAAACATTCATATGAGCAACTTTTAAGCCTTTTATCATGGGTAAGGATGGTGTAGAGGGGGAATGGAGGCATAGGAAGGGGTCCTGGACTGGGCTCAATATCCCCAGCTAGAGCCAGCGGAGAAGGAGGATGGTGTGAGGGGAATGGGCAGGCATAGGGCAAGGGGTCCTGGACTGGCTCAATATCCCCAGCTAGAGCCAGCAGGAGAAGGAGGATGGAAATATGAACCCAAGATGAGGCACAGGAGGTAAGCATTTCTGTAGCAGTTATAACAGTATTGGTATACATAGGCGTTTGTGTAACCACAGCCCAAGTAGAGCAGTGACCGGCTTGGGAAGACAAGGGATGTATAGGAGTGCAAGCGAGGATTCTGGCCAGATATGACATGGTGGGAGAGATTAGCTGTTGGAAAAAGGGTAATGCAAAGCATCAGCAATAAGCTGGTCAGCACAAAAACTAAGGAAGAAAAGGCAGAACAGAGAAACTACCCAGCCTAAGCAACCCATGATGAAGACACTAATGGAAAAAAGCCCAGGAAGAAAAGCGGGGTATGGTAGGGCAATAGGAGACAGAAAAACTCCAGAAGAAAGTGTAAGAGGTGAACAACAGTGGTGGGGGAGGCAGAGAGTGATTAGCCAAGATACAGTCCTAGGATTAAGTGGCAAGAAGTTGAGATCAGAGTGCAGACACTGAGGGCCAGGAAGCCAGGAGGAAAATAACACAGGGGAAGATTATAGTTGGGTGAAAAAAATCAATACAAACAGATGTAGGAATGGGATGGGGGTACAGCAGGGGGCTGAAAGCAGCACGACACGTAGAGGCTAGCTAGAGAAGGATAGGGGAGCTAGAGAAGGATAGGGTGGAAAAATAGCAGAAGAATAGGGCCGATGTAAGGGATGAGTTGTCTGCAGCAGATCAGTTACCGGATAAACAACGGCAGCCAATGGAGAAGGAAGAGTCGGGTTATAAGTGTATTTAATAGAGACCGGGTCAGGAGGGCGGATGGGACAAATTACTCTAAACAAAGATACAGAGAAATCAGAAAATGCCGTAAAAGCTGGTGAGCTACAAAGCCAAGGAAAAGCAAGGGAAGCCCATGGACCAATCTGAGGAAGCCGTGAGGCAGCTACCAATCAGATGCAGGCTAGACTGAACAGCAGCCAATCGTAGCTCAGGAAGGGTCCCCCTGCTGAACAGGCAAGCTTACCCAGACTGTGGAGTGCTTGAGGCTGGTCAAGAAGATGCATGGCCTGCTGGCTTATCCAGCTACTGCCACCAGGGTTAGCCAGCAGACCACACTGTCAAGGGCATCTGAAGGGAGAAAGGAAAGTCAGAGGTTAGCGGAATAAAAAGGGCACAGGGACAAAGCAAAGCTGATTAACTAAATCAGCGGGTGGGGGATAGAACAAAGGGATAAGTGAGAGGAGAAATGAAATGAGGAGGGAGGGGGCAGGCAGCCAGACAGCAAGCGATGGATAACTGTTTGGACAGGTGCCACTGCAAAATTACAATTTAAAATGCAGAGTTAGGAGGCTAGGATGGGGGAGGAAAAGATCACAGAGACAGGCAGAAAAAAATTAAGTGGCCTGGGAGAGAGAGGGAAAGGTACAAAGTAAACAGTTCAGGTATCACAAGCACAAAAAACATTTCCCCAGCAGCAATATTTCAACAATACACCCCTAGCTTAGAACATTTCTCAACATTTTACACAATTCTAACTGTTTACAAATTACTCTAAACAAAGATACAGAGAAATCAGAAAATGCCATAAAAGCCATAAAAGCAGTTGGTCGGACCATCATACTATAGGGTTCAGGTTTGAGGCACCTCCTAATGGACCTGCCCCTACAGAGATGGTCCAGTACCACCCCTTAAGGGGTTTGACCCCAGATGGTATTATGGAGGTACTGGACCTATCAGGTTTGAGGAGTGTATGCGAGGAGCCGGAGGAACTGGTACTAGCCTATAATAGGGCAGTGGCTGGGGCCCTCAACTGTATAGCTCCTGTCTGTGTTCGCCCCCTCTCCCTTTGCCAGAAAGTCCCCATAGTTTGATGGGACTTTGAAGTAGATGAGGTGAGAGAGTCAAAGGTTGGGTAGCATTGGAGGAAATCAGGCCTGGCAGATGACAAACGTAGGCTGATGGCTCATTACAAAGACTATCAATCAGCAGTCTCCTGGAAGAAGGCAGAGTTCCTGTCCAAGCAGATTGCCGCAGGAGAGAATCGACCAGCTCAGCTCTTCTAGACTGTTGACAGGTTGTGCAAACCAACCTGCCTTCAGTCATGGGGAGCCTTTTCACAGGTTAGATGTGACGAGTTTGCTCAGTTCTTTGCTGATAAGATTGCCACTATCAGGTCAGAAATACAATCAATGCTTTCTAATGGGCCTTATGGTTATGGGCAAGAGGTTGCAAGCACCTGGCCTGTCTGGTCTGACTTCAGCCAGTTGGCGATTGTAGACATCATGCAGGTTATCCTGGAACGCGTCCAACCTGCTGTAGTTTGACCCGGCCCAGCACGCATCCTAGTGGGTGTGTTGAAGTCATCGCCCAGTCCTTGCTAGATAGTCCAATGTTCACTACAGACAGGGTTTTTTCCAGAACCCTTGAAGGAGGTGGTAGTAGTATCACTCCTGAAGAAATCTTCTCTAGATCTGGACTGCCTGGCAAACTACAGGCCTGCCTCTAACCTGCCTTTTGTAGGCAAGGTTATTGGGAAGGTGGTGGTGCCACAACTGGATGACCACTTAACAATGCCGCATGTCTATGATCCGCTCTCATATAGTTTCAGGAAGAGGTATAGTACCGAGACCATCCTTTTCAGGTACTGAATGATCTCCTGATGGTGAGGATTGAGGAGTCGTTCCATCTTAGTTCTCCTCAATCTCTCTGCAGCATTTGACAATGTGGACCATGGGTGTTGATGGAGTGCCTGTGGATTTTCTATGGACTGTCTGGCACAGTCCTCAGTTGGTTTAGATAGTTCCTCACTGGCAGGATGCAGAGAGTGGTGTCAGGGATTTATCCTTGGTACCTCTCTCCCTGTCATGTGGGTTCCACAGGGCTCCATCTTATCCCCCATGTTGTTCGGGAGGTACATGCAGCTGTTGGAGGACATTATAGTAGGTATGAGCTGAGTTTTCACTGCTATGCAGATGACACTCAGCTCTACATGTCCTTTGTGCCTGAGCAGGATGGGGCAGTCTTGGTTTTTAACAACTGCCTCACCAAGATTTGGGGTTGGATGAGTGCCAGCTGGTTGAGATTGAACCCAGACAAAACCGAGGTGTTAGTAGTAGAGCCAGGTCACCAAGGCATGAGGTTGCAAGCTGGTCAACCTTTTGGGCTTTGGCTCGGAGATGTCCAGCTGCTGACCTCAAATCAGGTGCGAAATCTGGACGTTGTGTTGGACAGTGGCTTGACGCTAAAATCTCAGGTGTCGGCCATTGTAAAGGCCTCGTTTTACCATCTGAGGAACATCACTTGCATTAAGCACCTGATTCCGCCTGGCAACATGTCAACTCTGGTTCATACCTTTGTAACCTCATTCCTTGATTATTACAATGCCCTGTACTTAGGGCTACCAGGGTTGATATCTGCCGATTGCAGCTAGTGCAGAATGCTTCAGCCAGGCTGTTAATTGGCTTATCAAGATCTTGCTACATCATGCCTGTGCTCTGCTATCTGCACTGGCTGCCGGTACATTGGTGGATCACCTTCAAGGTCAGGTTGTTGACCTACAAGGCCCTACATGGACAGGGACCTAGCTACTTGCAAGATCTTCTGCGCCCCCTCTGCCCAGTCCGCTCCACCAACGAGGGATTGCTAGAGGTTCCCAGGGTCTGTTTAAAGACTTCTGAGGTGCATACCTTTGCCTTCTTGGCCCTGACCCTGTGGAAAGCTCTACCTCATTGGATTAGGGAGTGCTGGATGCTGATAGCTTTAAAATTTAACTGAAAACATATCTTTTTAGCCAGGCATTCCCTGATGAGAGTCATGTTTAGGTATACTGTACTATGCTCTTATGTTCAATTAAAGTTATGTTTATTATAGTGTGATTTTAACTTTTATATCTGCATTGAATTCTAGTCTTTAAAGCACTTTGATCTAATTGGAAGAGCACCGGATAAATTTTTGATTGATTGATTGATTGATTGACTGGGTTGATTGATTGATTGATTGATTGAACGAAACCGTTGTGATGTCAGATCAGGCAAACATAAAAGGACCCCTCAGACATGCGATAGCCAGCCACTGGTCTGGAAGAAAGTACGCTCAACTCAGCATTGCCAATTGAATTAATTTTTATTGTTGCTCATTTTAAAGTTGTAATTATACTTTTTGGGCATTTTTATAGTACACTGCACTTTATGCAACGTGAGCAGGAAAGATAGAAAGATGGCTAAAGTTAATGTTAGCAGGGGAAAACTAGCACTATTTAAAAAAGCACAGATTCCAGCAATTGGGCCTGCAAATGCTACCGAGGCTTTAAAGGAGCATTCTAGAAAAAATAGCATGTGAGAGAGAGGACCCTTAAAGAAATTAAAAAGACTGCTTCTCTAACCACGCAGTAGCATTTTACTCATGGGATAAGGTTAAATGAAGTAAGTTTATTTTTTTTGTTAAACTCAGTTTTATTGAAAGATAGTAATAGTTACAACCATCCACTCTACATTTCTGGATATACATTTTATCTTTAAGTGTCAACACCATTTAAAAGAACTTATCAGCTTACAAAATGTACCACCTAAAAACCAACATTACTTTTTTTTTTTCTAACTCTGCTTTTGTAATGACATTTTGCTAAGTTAAATTGTAGAGGTTGTTGTCTAGATGTACTCTTTAAGATTTGCTACACTATTTACTCAATAAAGTCTATTGCTAGAGTCACCGTACGTTATCTTGTACCTTTCTTAACTAAGTGAGTTACTATCTCTACTGTAACTGGCTAACACCTCTGCGTGGCTGTCTGTCCCTCCTGGGACTAATTGAAACTCCTTTTCCCTTTAAACTGAGAGAGCAGGACTCTATTCCTGCCTGCCCTTGAAGGGGGGCCTATGTGAAAGGGTACTCCCCTTACACCCTGTCTCCTGAAAACCAGCTTTGGGACCGCCTCCTGCAGTGTATCAGTGGCCACCAGATGTCTGCCTCCTCCTTGGTCTGGACTGACAGGTCTCTCCCTGTCTCCCATCACCACATCCCCATTCTCTCCCCCCCCACCTCCAGCTGTAAGGATGGAGGGATTTTCTCACTCCTGTATTTCTCTAGCAGGTTCCCCAGGCCCCTTGTATTGTACATTTCTCATATGTGCCATACTTGCCCAAATTTCTCTAACCTAAGGCACAGTGTTGCTGTGATTTATTCCATGCTATGTATCTCCTGGACCCACTCTTGCCATCCAATAGTTGGCATCACTCCCATGCACCAGTGCACCATGAT
Source organism: Neoceratodus forsteri (assembly GCA_016271365.2). Classification (NCBI taxonomy): domain Eukaryota; kingdom Metazoa; phylum Chordata; order Ceratodontiformes; family Ceratodontidae; genus Neoceratodus; species Neoceratodus forsteri. The sequence continues at coordinate 1,405,175,212 of CM028130.1, read as the reverse complement.
ATCCCTACCCTTCAAGGCCACCAGGCAGAAGGTTTGGAACAGGATTTGTTACAGGAGTCTGCCTATGCCTGAGATCTTCTTTCCTAGGACTAAGTTCTCAAAGGTGAGTGGGATCATACTTCCCCATATGCCTTCCAATGCTTCATGCACCAATGTCCAGTACTCCATCAGGAGAGGACATCCCAAGATGTGATGTGTGCTGACCTGGCCGCACCCATGCCAGCACAGGTCAGAGCCTCCTGGTTTGAAATGCTTAGTAATTATGGGGTGGAAATATCAGAGGAGGCACTTCCATAGTCCCAGACTACTTCTGAGATCATGTTCTTAGCCTCTCTCTCCACAACTCTTACATGGCATGGAACTCTGGTAGTCTAAGCCCTGCAACATTTTTTACTCCCAGGCTATGTTGCCTTGTCTTCCCACCAGCTTGACTGCCCAGTACAAAATTGTTCCAGTCCTGTAAAGTTCCTGTTTATTAGATTTATTATCCCTTCTGCCTGCATATAGTGGTGGACCTGCAGGAACCTGAAGAAGTCCTGTCTCAGTAGATTGAATTGTTGCTGTAATTCTGCAAAGGAGAGGCATGCTCCGCCCACGAGGAACTGTTTAAACCTTATGAGGGAACCTCTGTTCCAATGCCTAAATCCCACATCCTCTGATGGGGGTGTGTGAAATCTGGGTCCCCCGTGACTGCTGTCTGTGGGCCAATCTCGTTGGACGTCTCTGACATCCACCTCGCCTTTACTAACATGCAGACAGTGTGGGCCGTGAGTGGGTTTCTAATTGCCGCCAGTAGGCATGGGGTTATTCGGCCATGTGGTAATGTGAACAGGGGCACCGTGAGATTCCCATCCTCCTCCAAATCCAGCCAGCCTGAGCTGTGGTTTTGTTTCACTCATGTCACCAGTGGGGTCAGTTGCACAACTACATAGTAGAGGTGCAGATCTGGGAGTGCCAGTCCACCATTCTCCCTTGGAAGAGTCAGCATTCGTTTCTTGACCTGATGTCAGTGACCTGCCCACACAAAGGAGAAAATGTCTTTTTGCAGCTTTTTCCAGAAGGCCGCCAGGATTTTTATTGGTAGGGACTGGCACAGGAAACAAATATCTTGGCAGTACGTTCATTTTGATTGTGGCCTCCCTGCCTGCTATCCCCAATGGGAGAAGGTTCCACCATGCAATGTCTGCTCGCATCTCACCCTCCAACTTCCCATAACTGAGGTGAAATAACATGCTTAATCTGGCTGAGATTCAAATGCCTAGGTAAGGTACCACCCCATTCACCATCCAGTGAAAAGGAAATTGCTTCCTTGCAGGGCTTCGGACTTGTCAAATTTAATTTTGTAACCTAATATCTCGCCATAATCCTCCAACTCCCAGAGCAGCTCAAGTACCAGCTCCTGGGGTGTGCTATGAAGAACAATGAGTCATCCCATATAATGACACCTTGTGCTCCCTAACTTGGCTGCTCATCCCCCAGATTCCTGTGTTCATTCTGACTGCCAGTGCCAGGGGCTCCATGCATAGGGCAAATAACAGCAGGGACAGTGGGCATCCTTCTCTGGTGCCCCTGGTGAGGAAGAATCTTTCTGAGGAGACTCTGTTCACCCACACCTTAGCTTGCAGAAAGGCATAGAGCCCCCATACACTTGTCAAGAATGTAACCCCCATTCCCATTTTCTCCAGAGTCCTATGAAGGAATCCCAAGTTTACTCTGTCAAATGCCTTCTTGTCATCCATGAAAATGGCCAGAGTAACTTCTTGTCCCTGCTGGGCTCTATTACGTTAAGTAGACAACTGATATTGTCATGTATCAATCTTTGATAAACCCTTTTTTGATCTGGGTGAACTAGGGATGTCACACACTCCTGCAGGAATGAGCTAGTATGGAAGAGAAAATCTTAAGGTCCATGTTCAAGAGTGAAATGGGATGATATGAGCCACACATTGTGGCATCCTTGCCTAATTTGGGGATAAATGTGATCTGTGTATATTGCCATGAAGGTGGGACCTTTTGCTCTTTTTGAACCCCCCCCCCCAGCAGACCTCCAGCAGTTTTAGGGCTAGTTTAAGTTGGATTTTTTTGTCTAATTCCACACCAATACTGTCTGGTCCCAGAATTTGACCTGCTTTTAGTCTGGCAGTTGCCCTTGTGTCTCTGGAAGCGTGACAGGCAGGCACAGGGTTTCTTCTGGGCTTCCGGAGTTTGGGTATCTGCACCTCTGGAAGTATCTATCCAGGTGAGACTCGAGGTCTGGGACCAGAGTCTGCCTGTACAGACCTTTATAAAAATCCACAAAGTGTTGCAAGATTTTGTAGGAATTTGTGTTGCACTGTCTGGAACCTGGCTTCTAGATTCTAAGAATTGTCCAGCGTGTGGCCTCTTTGCAAAGCTGCCAAGCCAAGAGGCACCTTCTTGTTGCCCTGATTCATAGTATCTTTGTTTAGAATATTTCAGCCTCCCTATATCTGTGCTTCCAGGTGCTGGTTCAACCGTGTGGCACCTTTCCAGCCTTTGCTTGACCTGGCTGTCCAGCGTGATCTTATGCTCCACCTCAAGGTCAAACAGTCGCCTCCTCCAGCTCCATCTGCTTCCACAGTCCCTCCTTTCAGATGGGATGCGTAGCTGATAATGTGGCCTTCCCACCAAGCTGCTTCCATCGGTACACCACTCAGATTTGTCGCCTCATAGTTTGCAACCTCCATCTCCACCATCTGCTGAAACTCTTCTTGATTTAGGAGAGATGTTTAAATGCCAGTCACTGGACCGCACCTAAGGAGTGTTGTTCAGACCTAGCTTCACCGGTGCATGGTCTGAGATAGTGATCGCCTCAATCGCGCAATTTTCAATGGCATGTAACCAGTCAATGGACATAAAACAAATCTATCCAGGAGTATACTTAGTGCAGATGTGACCAAAAGTGTAATCCCTAGTCCTTGGATGCAACAGCCTCCGTGATTCTAGACTCAGTCCCAGCTTAGGGACAATCTTTTAATACACTGATCCACTGCAGTGTGGGATGAAGTGCAGCTGCCTGATTTGTCCAGCTGGGGTTTGATCACACCATTAAAGTCCCCCCTACAAGTTCCAAGAGAGTTAGTATACAAATGTAGAGCAACAGGGTTGGTGCTCACTCAAGAGATAGCCAGTCTCTAAGCAAACCAAAATCCACAGAGACAGCAGCAGACTGGATCTTCATGTGAAAAAATGAAATTTATTCAGTGCACATTTCAAAATAGGCACAGATTAAACACAGCAAACATTCAACACACAGCGTTACCCCAACAGGCATAGTTCCCCTGTCAGGTATAGGGTGTTGGGGTCCAGTATGCACTCGAGTAGTGTCTCCTTTAAAAATACCACATTCTGAGCTGGCATGGTGGTGCTGAGGGCTGAGGCACTGGATGCCTTACCTCGCACAATGCTGGCGACCTGGGTTCATGAATTACTTTTGGTCATGGGGTGCCGGCATTGGGGGAGGGTGGGAGCAGGATTGAGCATTGGCTCTCCTCTCCCAGTGGGTGGGTTGCCTGTCTGTAATCCTGCCATCACCAGATGGAGGCCCGGTGACAGGTGCAGGTGGCAACAGAGCAATAAGTAGGGTGGGGCATCCCATAGGGTGCGACGTGCACGTGCCTTCACCTGCGTGCGTCATGTCAGGGATGCAAAGGCTCAGAGACTGGGGAGAAAAACAAAAAAAACCTTACAAATTACCTGTGGAAAAAAAAATGCCACATTCTCCCTGTCCACATTCGGTGCATATATGTTCACTATGTAATAGGGACAGCCCATACATGCCTCTTACATATGTTTCTGCCCTTTGATCTGTCTTACCTGGGAAACCTCCAGGGGAAGTTCTTGTGAACCAGAATAGCGACCCTCTTGTGCCGATGGGCCTCATATGATGCAGCATGCACCTGCCCTACCCAAGATCTTTGCAATTTTGCATGCTCTGAGTCACATAAGTGCATTTTCTGCAGCAGGGGTTACTGCTGTACCCTTCCATTTTAGTTCCTGCAGGAGACGGGTTCTCTTAACTGGGCTGTTTAGCTCTTTCACATTGTAAGTGACTACATTACTATCCATAGTTCCAGGTTATGCTCCCCTCTTTTCCAGTAAGACAGCCAGCCAGCATGGAGAAACTGAAATATAGAACATTTGTTGAACACAACAACTAAAACCTGTAACATGGAACTAACTATTAACAGTAGCTTGATCCCAGGCCAGTTGACTTCAAGGGTGTCTGAGCGGAGCCTTGTCCAGTTCTGGGCAGATTCACCCAGCTGAACTGTGACTGCATGTATTTTGCTCCACAGCACTGAGCTTGTTATGTTTACCAAGTCACCAATGTCTCTATGTGACTCTGTAACCGCCTCAAATGTGGCCCTTCCTCTCCTAGCTCCTGGGAACCTTATCTGTCCAGGTCCATGCTATCTGTTCCCCTTCCTGCTGTGCTTCCTATGTCTGGAATTTATTATCTGGTCTTGCTAAATATTCCATTTTTGTATGATTATCCTCCCGAGGCAATTTCACCTTTTTGTTTTAATCTTGCCCTTCCCCACATCCTAGAATTGCATGTACACTTATGAGATAGGGTCCATGGGCTTCCCTTCCCCTATCTTTGTTAGAACTGGGGCCTAGTCTTCCCCTCTCATTCCCCCGATCCACCCTGCTGAGGGGCCTGTTAATGCTGGACATTAACCCCCCTCCCCCTTCAATCCAGTAAACCCTTTTAATCAGTGGCATCAACTCTGCGTTGGCCTCAGAATTCTTGCTGCCACTCCTCCCTCCTTTCACCCAGGGGTATCAGGAATATCAGGGGTGGGTCAGTGCGGGAACTACTGCTGCGATCCCACCGGTAAAGTGCCTCACTGCACCCCACCCCTCTATCCATCCCCTTTCCAGTGATGACTTCATTGGAATGTGTCTTCTGGGTCTCTCATCCCTAGTACTATACAGTTTAATGTAACAGCAGCTCCTGGTGTGCCTGCTGCCCCTCCCCAGCCATAGTAAGGGTGTCATCACAGCACTTTGACCATCAGAAACTGGAGAGAAAACCTTCTACAGCATAGTGCACTAATAAATATTAGCCTTTAAATTAAGGCTGGTATGTGTATCAACAAGATACTGTTCAGTGTCGATTTCTACCCTGGGCTCAATGTTGGCACTGGCAGTTACAGAGCACTAGACTGCTGGGAACTAGCAACTTGCCTTCTATTTGCCCCCAGTGCTCCCTTGGTGGGGGCTGTCGGCAACCCTGCCTCACTTTGTGCTTCAATGAGGACACAGCCCCAGGAGCATTAAAGAGCCTTCTCCTAACAGACTCCCTGTTTCTCCTACACCCCTGTACCCCTGCGCTCTGTATGCAAGAGGGATCCCTCCCTGAGAGGGTCGTAATGGTATGTTACACTTTCACACACTACCCAAGGAGCTCCACATTCCAGAGACCACAGTGCATCACGCAGAACCTAGTCAGGGTGTCACCAACACCATCATCAATTTGCAGTCCTTCCAAACATCAGAGTGCAAAGTCCTACCCTATTCCACAGGTACAGGCCTAGTGACCCATAGTTTATTCTGTGGAGTCTACTGTATTGGTATAGATGACCCTCATATAGTGGGGGAAATACACATTTCAACATCTAACAAGGGGCCCACAAGCACCAAAGGACACCTGCCACATTCAACTTTTCCTTGAAACCAGCATGGCAGACCACAGACATCCCTGGCCTCCTCCATCCAAACCCTGTCAAGATAGCCCCTAACACCATCAGTTCTGAGCCAGAGACCACCAGACCCGAGACAGCTATTAGTCCCATCAGTTCTGAGCCAAAGACTTCTAGGCTGTGATGCAACAGTTGGCCATCTCGCCACCTGACGGCCCTAGAACAGCTCACAAATGTGGATGCCCGGGAGTAAATTGTACATTTATACGACATTATCTAACTAACCCCGTTGTACCATTCTTTTATTTTAACTTACTATGAGTATCGCACATCACTCCTGATTCATGGGAGTCGTCAGCCAGTGAACCTGTGGTGCTGTCCCCCAGTCTCTCACCCCCCCCAATGCCTACTGCCTTTTTATTCATCATTTAACACTTAACAGGAGATGCATAATCATCAAGGGACACCTGTCACTTTAGACTTTCCATTCAAACCAGCAAGGCAGGCCACAGACATCCCCGGGCATCCCTCCATCCACATCCCTGTCCAGATAGCCCTCAGCACTATCAGTTCTGAACCAGTGACCTCCAGGCTGCAGGACAACTGCTGGCCATCTTACTGCCCAGTCACCCCTCAACAGTTTTCAAATGTGGATGCCTGGGGGTGGGTTGTGGGTTTGTAATGCCATTATCCTACTAAATGCGGCATACCATTTCTTTTATGTTTTCATCCAGTGTGGATGCTACATAGCTCCACTGTTTCATGGGGGCTGTCAATGCATCAGGGCCCTAGCCACAGTTTCCCAATCCACTTTCAGTTCCTTCTGGTGCAACTGATGTACAGCACCTCACTCTATTTGCACAACCTCCTTCTATTTCATGTTATCACCCCACTGCCTGTGTGCCCGCACCATCCACCATATAATCAGCGGACTCTTATCATGCGGTGTTGTCCCCCAATCTCCAGCCATTCACCTCAGTGTCCACGGCCATTTTGCTCAACTCCTGCCCTCATGTCTCCTACTCGAACAAAATGGCCATGCAGACCTCGTTCCTTTAGATTTCTACATCCCCTCAGGAGTCTAAGCATTCACTTCAACATTTATGATCATTTTAAAATGTTTTATTTCCCCCCTCCCCTATATATGTACATCACTCTTCATCTCCTCCCCCAAAATCTCTTCAGCCCATTTATTAAACCCCTGTACTTCTGGTCTTTGTCCAACTTAACTGGCCGCGCTATTGCTGTCTTTCCCTTACTGGCTGTACCCTGACTCACCTGACTCCAATTCTCCATTCTTTCCCTCAATTACTCACCGGTGTCTGCTGGCATACTTCACCATCATCCACAACACAGCCACAGGGTCCCAGGGTGAACAGCCTTCCTTGACTTCCTGCGGATGGTTGCCTACAAAAGAATCAGAGCACAGCACTATTAGTTAACACAATACCATATTTGTTTACCCCTTCCCTCCTCTCCTCTCTATTCACCTTGAACCACAACCCCCGCCTTTGGATCTGTCTCTTTTCCCAGAGCTTCACTGTCTTTCCCACTCCCTCAAGTTAGGCCCACCAACCCCCATTCCTAATCAATTAAAGCCCCACAGATATTCAATCTTTTAGCCAATAGACTAATGTTGGGATCGATCAACAGAAATGATCTGATAAATGCATACCCATTTCCTGTGTTAATAGTTCAATCAGTTCATCTCCTTTGTTTTGGTGAGGATGGTGTCATCGCCTGATTTCTCCTCTTCTCCAGCATGGCGCAGCTTCAATTCTCCACCGGACATCTGTAGGGACAACTTCTGTGCATTTCTGACCAACTTGCTGCCATGGTACGTAATCCTGCAAGGCTGAAAATGCTGAATCTGGTAGTGTGGTGAGCTCCAGAGGGACCCCCAGTTGCTGCAACAAGGGTTTTACCTCAGCCAGGGTGCGGAAAAACTTCTGACCCTCTTGGGTATGTATTTTGAACTGTGCTGGTGCCAAAAGCTGCATCTTCACATTCTTTCCTGCAAGTTAACTTCAAATTTCCAGCAAAGTCTTACGCTTTAGGAGAGTTAGAGGGGTAAAATCATGCTCAAAGTATAGTCGTGTGTCCCCAAAGAGAACTTCCTTCTTCTCCTATGCCTGGTACAAAACTTTCGATTTAACTTGGTAATCTAAAAATCTTATCACCACTAAGAAAGGTCATGCTTTAGGATCCATGGGCCTCAGTCCAAGGGCCCAGTGCGCCCGCTTGATTTGCATGGGGGATTCTTTCGGCCACTGCAGCAGCTCATGGAGGAATGATTCCATACATTGCTCCAGCCCTCTGGATTTAATTTCCTCTAGTATGCTGTGAATACGAATATTGTTCCATCAGGAGCAGAGCTCAAGATTATCTAATTTAGCAGTTAGCTCCACTCCTGATGATGAAGGAAGGTAAGTGAATCCTGATGTTTGTCCACAATGGTCCAGTGCTGGTGAGACCCTCCTTGATGTCCAATGTCCTTGCTAGAAGGTTTAAGCACCCACAGACAGGGAGAGTTACACTAGATTTACAATGCCTGGTGTGTTGTTTGGTAATGAGGCCGATAGACTGAGTGAGCAAAACACACCAGGCGTTGTAAATCCTAGGGTGACCCACACCCTTGTTGTGGTAGATTGCAATTATACAATGTCCTTTTACCCCACCTCACTCCCATCATTCCATAATGGTATCAATTTTTGGGAGCTCTGGACCCTATGGGCCCTGCGTGCCCATCTATCCATAAGTGTCAAGGCATTGTAATGAACTGTCATCTCCCTGTGGGAGCACAGGGTCCTGTGGGCCCTGTGAACCCACTAGTGCATAATGAAGGACCTGCAGTCCCATTACTGCATAATGGTATCATATATGTGGGAGACAGGGCCCTCTGAGCCTTGTGCTCCTATCTAGCTATAATTGTGGAGATGCAGCACAGGCCTAGAGACATTTCAAGTAGTTCTTGTGCTGCAAATGGTGCAATATCTCAGTAACCACAGGAACATTTGAAAAAATTCCAATGCAATTGTAATCATGGACTGGCAGCCTGCATTGTTGCTTAATGCGTTTAGTGAAAAATCTGTATCCTGAATCGTTTTTGAGAAATAGGCTCAGAGAGGTGCTGCGTCTGCCACAATGTTATCCTATGGAAAATTTCCAAACTTCAAAATGTTATAAGTATGGAAATTATGTACATTTTATCACCAAACCAGCAAAAGTCACATCTCTGGGGCAAGCCCTTTGTACCCTGAAATTTTCATGCCGAAAGTCCTAACCATTTCTTTGCAGTGAAGTGACAAAGAAAGTGTAAACATTAAAAATCCTTTTTCGTGAGGTATCAAAATTCCTTTTCATAAGTCAATTCCCTTCTTGTGAGATGTCAAAATCCCTTTTTGTGAGGCCTAAATCCCTTTACTTATCATGAAGCTGTCCCAAAGACTGAACTGAGCATGCACAGAACCCAAACTTTCAAAATTGAATAACTTTGTAACAGAGTAATATTTTTTCATTAAACTAATGATGGCTTGTTCTTTGAAGTGAGTTCTTTATACCCTGAAAATTTCAGACCAAAATTCCAAATGTGTGGCAGCAGCATGATGAGGAAAAAACAGCAAAAAGGTGAGAGAAAAAGCACTTTTGCCATTTTTTCACTATACACAGCACGAAATCCACACATCTGATCAAAACAAAACTTGGTAGATCAAGAGCTCTAACACATAGCACAGAGCATACCAAATTTTGTGCAAATCCGTTGAACAATTGCACAGTTATTAAAGTGCAAAATTTGAGGTTTAACATTAAACTACCTACTCAACCCTAACTATAGTGACGCTACTGCATCACTATAATATACTGTGCATTGTGCTGCTTTACCCTCCCCCCCACACTCAGTCTGATATTCTATCAGTTTTTATTATTTATTTATACTTAGGAAAGTAATCTGGACCAGAGGTCATATTCCCAAATTCAAGATTATATTACTCAGGTCTTACTTGAACTGTGAGAATGCACACGTCTGTGGAAAATGCAGTGCCCAACTTTCAAGCTGGGAAAACAGCACATGGTAACAGAGCACAGAATACATTTAATAATAAGAATAAGTAATAAGAATAAGTTCCCTCCAATATTTTGTAGCTGTGCCACAGAACTGTGTACCAGCAGCAGCTGGATGCATATATTTGGACTTAAGGAAGAAGAAATTACTTGCCATAGTAATCTTGTTTCTTCCAAGGTATTCTTCCATATTCATAACTCTCTTCAGTCAGCCTCCTAGGTAGAACTGCCCGGAGATAGAACAATATGCTAATGATAGAACCTATCATTGGCTCATGACACTTATTCAAACTGCTGCCCTTATCAGCTGCAACGTTACACCAACGTATCAGATTTCTGAGGAGCAATTTTAACTATAGCAATACCTATCTATCGACAACAAAGACTACACTGTGCAGAACAGTAAAAACCATAACTATTATCATGAACCCAACCTCTCTGAATGCCAGAATCACCTGGAAAAAGAAGGGAAGGAAAACTCCACCCATTAGGGTTTAAACAACATATGCCAGTGTTTGGGACTCCGTATTTGAATGCTCAGTTAGGAGTGCAGAGGCTGTGGTTCTGGAAGGGGGGGAGGGTGGGAAAGTTATGAATTTAGAAGAATACCTTGGAAGAAACAAGATTACTATGATAAGTAATTTTTTTCTTCTTACCCCAGGAATTCTTCTATATGCCTAACTCTCTGCAGATTCAAAGCAGTATCTTTGGAGGTGGGCACAAAACCTACTTAGGAAAGAGGCTCTGCAGGATTGCTGTGCCAAACCTGGCATCACTTCTGGATTGAGTGTCCAGACTATATTGTTTAGTAAAGTTGTGTGCTGTTCTCCAGGTAGCTGCTTTATAGATCTCCACTGATGGAACATCTCTGGCTACTGCTATGGTAGCAACTGTGCCTATTGTGGAATGAGCTCTCAGCCCTGCTGAGGGTTCCTTACAAACTTTTGAATAGCAAAACTGAATGCACTGGACTATCCAGAGAAAAATGGACCTCTTTGGAGCTGGATTACCTTTACCCACATCCCCATAAGTCAGGAAAAACTGTTGTTTGTCTTGTCTATGATCTCTGGTGTGGGTCATGTAGTAACCTGATGCCCTCTTGACATCCAGACTATGGAGTCTGCGTTCACTTGAACTAATATGTTCAGTGAAAAAAACTGGCAATGTGATGGACTGGTTGAAATGGAAGTCAGAAACCACCTTGGGGAGGAATTTGCTATTTGTTCATAATACTACCGTGTCTCTGTGGAAGGAAAGATAGTCCTTCTTGGCACACAAGGCCTGAAACTCACAAATTCTTCTAGCTGAGGTGATGACAACCAGGAAAACAGTTTTCCAGGTAACATACTTCTGTGCTGAAACCATGGGCTCAAATGGGGGTCTCATGAGCTGGGCAATGCATATGTTCAGGTCCTGTGCTGGTACTGGTTCCGTAATAGGTGGGTGCAAATGGCACAGACTTTTTAAGATCCTTTTGAAAATGGGACTGGATGCCAGGGAGATGCTCCTTTCAGCAGAAATGTAAGCAGATATTGATGCTAAATGCACTTTCAGGGATGAATGTTGCAGTCCCTGGGAGTGTAAGTAGGTCTGATAATCCAGGGCAGCTGGTAACCCTACTTGAATGGGGAGGTACCTTGAAGCACACCAAACAGAGAACCTCATCCATTTTGCAGCATAGGTTTTCTTAGTGGAAGGATTTCTATAGCCCTTCAGGATATCCAGGACATTTGAGAGAGTTGCAAATCTGCATACTCTTAAGTCCTCAAGAGCCATGTCTTGATTCTGAGAGAGCTGTGGTTTGGGTACAGGATTCTGCCTTGATGGAGGTCAGCAGATCGTGCCTACTGTGGATGTATTGGTTGGGCTACAGACATGGAGAATAATAGAGGGTACCATGGCTGTCTGGGCCAATCTGGTGCTATCAATATCATTGATACAGGTTGTGACCTGAGTTTGATCAGAACCTTGAAAATGAGAGAAAAGGGGAAAAGCTGCTGAATTCTCGGACCACTATGCCAGGAGCAGACCTGGTCTGAGAGGGAATGGGTGGGCGTGCAGTGCAGAAAGAGAAAAGTGCTCCTTCAGGGCAGCTAAAATCCTCCCTGCCTCCACCAAACCAGGTAGCCCCAGGTTACAAAGAAAAGATTTGCCTGATAAAAGAAATAAATGTTAGGTTTGCAGAGAACCTGGTCATCTTGCCAGGCAGTGTCCAAAAAGGGAAAACAGAGCACAAAGTTGTGCTAGGAAAGAAGTGGGTTGTTTGTGTGTCTCTGACAGCATGCCAGTAAACATGAGAGAACACATACACCCAATCACTATGAATGAGGTACAGAACCATGGGTTAATGGACATGGGGGCATACCTAACTTTGTTAAAAGGGGATTTGGTAGAGCCTGACCAGCTTATACCCAATCAATTTGTCACTGGTATGGGGATTCACTGGGGAGGAGAAAATGCTGCCACTTGCTAGTGTTCTCCTGGACTGGGGTGAGACAGCGGGTACTGTGCAAAGGGTTGCCATAGCAGAAAACCTGGCTGCTGATGTAATTATTGGGAACAATCTCCAAAAGGGGATGGTGTGTGCAGCTACCCACAGTGAAGCAGCAAAGGTAAATTGTAGTTCCCTGGACCCCATAGAAGCCCCTGTGGAAACCACTGAGAGGCTGGTCCCCCAGCCTGTGTCTTCTGATATGGAGATTAGTAAAAGGGGGGTAGAAATTCCCCAGGTAGCAGTTAACAGAACAGCTACAGAGAGGTACTCTGAGGAGGTGGGGTGACCCATAGTCAGAGGGTTAGGGATGACAGTGATCCTGAATGCCCTGATGCTAGAGCTAGGGACCCTAATTTAGAAACTGAAGGAGACCTGTCCCATACTTTGAGAATGTGTAAGGATTTTGCAGCTGCTCAGAAAAGTGACCCTAGTTTAGAGAAGCTGAGGGCTTGGGAAGACTCTGATGGAGCACAGGGAGGTGACAGGAAACATAAAGTTTATTGAGACAATGGACTGATGTATATGCAGGCTGTAATGACAGGGGAGGTGTGATGGGCAGGCAGTTTGTCATTGCCCAGGGGTACCGTGAGTGGTTGCTCAAGATTGCTCATGATATTCCCACGCCTCGTCATCTGGGAATCACATGCACTATGCAGCGACTGGGCCAGAATTTCTATTGACCCAACTTCACCCAGCAGGTAAAGGAGTATTGAAGGCCTTGTCACCAGTGCCAAGAAATAGGGAAGGTGGGTAAGAAAACCCAAGCCTCCCTAATTCCTTTGCCCATAGTGGAGGAGCCATTCCAGAGGGTAGGAATGGATATTGTGGGGCCTTTAAAACCCCCTAGCCCCTACTGGAAGAGGTTTATCCTGACTGTGGTGGATTATGCAACCTGGTACCCAGAGGCAGTTGCCCTATCCTCAATGAGGACAAAGTGGCATATGCCTTGCTTAGGATTTTCTCCCATGCTGGGTTCCCAAGAAGGTTATCACTGATCGAGGGGTTCCTTCATGTTGGACCCGATGAAATGTTTGTGGGAGAATTGTGGGGTGGTGCAGAGACACACGACACCTTATCACCCGCAAGTCAATGGGCTTATGGAAAGATTCAATGGTACCCCTAAATCAATGCTCCAAGCATTTGCTGAACAGCATGGGAGGGCCTGGGAGAAATACCTTCCCCACCTGTTGTTCACAAGAGTCAACAGAGTTCTCCCCCTTCGAGCTCTTATATTGACACAGGGTACATGGGCCCCTAGACTTGATTCAGGAGGACTGGGAAGGCAAGCATGCCACCCAGGGAACTCCCATAGTGGATTATGTCCTTAAGTTTAGGGAAAAGCTGAAGGAGCTTAGGGGGACAGCCCAGAGCAACCTGGTAGCTGCCCAACAAAAACAAAAGGTGTGGTATGACTGCAGAGCCAGAGCTCACTGACACTGTGGGTCAGGAAGTCATGGTCCTAATTCCGGTCCGGAAAGATAAGCTGCAGAATGATTGGGCAGGACCTGCATAAGGTAGTCAGGCAGGTGAAAGACATAAACTACATTATAGAACTACCTGACAGGAGACACACACAAAGAATGTACCGTGGCAACATGATGAAGCCATATGCTAACAGGGCTGACATGGTGTTTGCAGTGTGTAATCCTGGGAAGGGGACGGATGAAGAGACTCCTCTGGAGTTGCTGGAAGAAAGCAAATGGGAGTCCTCTGTGGAGGCAATTAAATGTTGTCCCAGCTGACCCCAGACCAGATCCAGGAAATAAGGAGGTTTAGCAGGCTTTGCCCCATTGTTTAGCACCAAACCTGGACTAACTCCCTTAGTGACACATGATGTGGAGACAGGGACATAAGCACCCATATGGCAGATGGAAAATTGGTGTCAGAGAGACTATCCAAAAGGACATTAGGAAGGAGGTGGAGGAAATGCTGGATTTAGGGGTAATCCAGAAATCCCACAGCCCTGGGCCTCACCAGTAGTCCTTGTTCCAAAGCCAGATGGTTCTACTTATTTTTGTGTGGACTATCATGGACTCAGTGCAGTCACAAAGTCAGATGCCCACCCAATGCCATGGACGGACGAACTCCTGGACAAGTTGGGAGGAGCGACATACCATACCACTACTGACCTGACAAAGGGGTATTGGCAGGTAGAGTTAACTGCCAGAGCTAGGGAGAGGTCAGCCTTCATCACTTTGATAGGGTTATTTGAGTTTAAGGTAATGTCTTTCGGAATGAAAAATGCCCCTGCCACATTCCGTAGTTGGTGAACCTGGTGTTAAATGAAGAGGAGTACGCCATGGCGTATCGGGATGATATTGCCATTTTAGGCCAGCTGGGAGGAACATCTGTCCACCTTAGGGAAGTGCTAGGCAGAATACAGAGGGCTGGACTCACTGTAAAAGCTGAGAAGTGCCAGGTGGCCATGGCTGAGGTGGCATACCTCAGACACGTAGTAGGCCGGGGATGGCTCCATCCTAACCAAGCAAAAATAGATGCAATCAAGGCATGGCCCAGACCTGAAACACAGAAGCAGGTTCAGAGTTTTCTAGGGACAGCAGGGTACTATAGGAAATTTGTACCAAACTACAGTGCCCTGGCCACTCTCCTATCTGGCCTGTTAAAGACAAAGATGCCTAAGAAAGTAATCTGGGAACCATCTGTAAGCAAGCCTTTACATGGCTAAAGGGGGCACTGTGCAGTGCTTCTGTATTAGCAAGTCCAGACTATAATAAACCCTTTGTAGTCCAGACTGACACCTCAGATGTGGGTATTGGGGCACTGCTTCGTCAAATGTCCAACCAAGGGAAAGATCACCCAATGGCGTACATCAGTAAGAAGTTACTTCCCAGGGAGCAAGCTTACTCTAGAGTGGAAAAAGAGTGTCTGGCCATGGTGTGGGCACTAAAGAAGTTAGAGCCATATCTATATAGGCAGCATTTTGAGATACAAACCCATCACAACCCCCTGGTTTGGCTGGCACAAATGGGTAAAACAAATGGTAGGCTGTTAAGATGGGGTCTTGCCTTGCAGAGTTATGACATGACTGTCTCACACAGGGCAGGGGCAGCCAACAAAATGCAGATGTGCTTTTGCATCAATTTGAGCAATGAACTGACTTTGGGAACTCATCCCATGCAGGAATAGATTCCCAAATTCAGTCTAGGAGGGAGAAGTGTGATGCTCTGCCATCTACTTGTCATTATTGTATAATATTTGTGATATAAAAAAAAGTTATGTGAATGTCTGCTCAAGGAATAGTAGCCAGCAAGTGTAAGAAGGCTTGACCTTTGACCTCAGCACAGCCCTACAGTAGCAGATAGCTGGTTTCCTGCTCTGTTTTAAAATATAGCTGCTGGTATTCTAAAGTGACAGTTTATAACACCTTATAAAATATTTCTACTTTAAAGAGCTGGGAGAAATATGCATTTTATCACCCATGAGGAACCTGGACATTTAACAGATTCCTGTTAACTTGTAAATCCTGAAATCATTTTGTGGGCCAGGAAGCTGATAGAGAGAGATCAAAGGAATTGCTTTGATCAAAGAGATTGTCATATTTTAAAATTGCTAACTGCTGATTTCCAGCCAGCAGTAAAATGACACCCTTGGATATACTTGGTCAGGTTACAAAATTAATGACAGGACAAACAGTGACCTCATGTGCCGTGACATCACAAGGAGGTGGAGAGATTGTCTTTCAAGATTACCAAGCATCTGAGGGGAAACACACTTTTTATCTCTGAACTCTTAAATGACACTTCATCTCTGAAACTCCAAAGAGGCACTTCTGTTAAAAATAGGTAACACCCATCTGGAACTTAGCTAAGCTAGAACTTTAAGTAATGAGGCATTCTGGTTTCTGTAAAATTCCAATTTATTTTCAGACTGTAAGTACTCAGGTTATATGTTTTATGTTTTGTATGTATTTGATATTTTTAATTCCAGTAAATCTTTTGGTTTCCTTAGTCCTGCCTGAGTCTTTTCTTTGCACGTGGAGGCTGAAACAGTACTTGATAATTCGGACAAGAACTGTTAAGGGCTTGAATGTGTTACTATCTTGCTAAGGAAAGAATATAACTAGGTCTCAAATTGAGTCATAAGGGTAGATGTTTGAACCTGGCTGGGTGCCCACAGGGTGAAGTATTGTACTGCATCCCCTGAAGAGAGAGTACGTATCTGAGCCTGTTAACTGGGTGTGCTAACAGAAAAGGTTCATATCTGACACCAGGACCCGAAGCTAGTAGGTGATTCGGACCCAAACAGACAGGAGGGTTACCCTGTTTGTATCCTGTTCATATTGCACTTCGAGGTTTGGCACTGTGGGAGCAGAGGGGCTGACCTGCAGGGTGCATTTGTAACATGCACAGCTTTGCATTTCTTGGCACTGAAGCCAAGCTGCCAGATCCCAAACCACCTCCCCAGCTTTCCTAGATCATCGTGGAGGTCTTGTATCCATTCAGCCATGTCCACTCTCCCACAGATCTTCATGTCATTCAGGAAAAGGCACATTTTTGCCCTTAATACCAAAAAAGCATTAGAATAATACAGGCAGGTATTCATGTTGAAAATGTGAAAACATCAATAGATCTAACTGAATTGCTGTGCTCCATCTCTCGATGTAGGTCTGAATTCTGAAGGCACTCAAAATAATATCAGAAGCAGACTTGATTTGTTCAGCCTCCTCAGTGTTAATTCAGAGCTTGACACTGTGCTAAATCAAGCAGAGGAAAGGTCAAGGGAAAGGGAACCATAGACTTTACAAACATAGTCTGAAGAGCTATTAAGTAACTCAGGACCTGATTTCTCAAGGTTGTTTAATGTATTTCAAGAGAATGAGGTACACCCAAATGCTAATACCCCTCCTCCCAGTAAGTCACCTTTAAGTGACTCAAATCATAGTAATTTTTTACTGGGCCTAAGACTCCACACATTTCTGACAAATCTACTTTCAGTCAGTATTCCAGCCTGAACACTGTTACTCAGATAAATGGATTTACCACACCCCACTTGTGTCCACAGCTATTGCATAAAATCATTTATGTATAAACAGACAGGACTAATAAATTTGGTAATGCAAAAATTAGATAAGCATGGCATAAGATATGAATCATTCTCAGAGAGCATAATTCCTGATACTCATGGGAAACCCAAAAAAGGTAAAGAAGAAAAAGATGAAAAAGGAAAAAATTCAAAAAGGAAACTGAGACTGTAATGGGACTCGAGGTTCCCCTAAATACAAATGTACACTGGTGATCGCACATAAGTTGACCATTACCGCGCATCGTGCATCATTGCGCGGTAGCAGTATACATGTTAGTCAATGGGTACCGCATTTGCGCAATGCTTGGTAAATTGCGCTAATGATCAACTTTTGCATAATTGCCACTGTATCTGAAAAACATACAGGAAAAAAGAAAAAGCCTAGTGGAGAATTAGTACAAAATGATAAAAAATTATTGGAAGAACCAAATGAGATTGAAGTAATAAACAGGATTCAGAACTAATAAAGTTGTCATTGCAGTTACATCAAATCCCTGGCAATAAAACTCAAATATGATTTAGTGTATCTGCAGGAGCAAATATAAAATTCTGACTTAGCAATAATGAATGTATTATGTTCAATAGCAAGGAAATGATCCTGAGAATGATTGGCATTTTTAAGAAAAAAATATGAAAACAATGACTGTTTACTGGACGTGGTACATCACTTGGTTGTGGCAGAATTAGGCATTCAATGTAACAAAAGTGAACTTTTACATGTCCTGAGGGATCTGGATTCTTCAGACACTCCAGTGTTTGCTTTATTAAGGATACTGAAGTTGCCAAGCTGTTTGGGCCTCAGTGAAGAAGTTCAGACTCAGCCCCAGAACTCACATGTGAGTCAAAATGTTCTGTGCATAACCTTATTCAAAATGGCTTCCTGGGGCTGAGTGAACAGAATTAAATTTAGAGGTAGATGGTTTAATCTCTTGGCAATCTAGTACTAATTCTGCTGCACATAATGAGGCTATAACTCTGAAAATGTATAATAAGAACACAGTTTCTGTGGTCTGTGCATATGATTGTAAACTTGGAAGGCTCTCCAGAGAATATACTGAGAATGGTGGGGAACAGTATGGTAAATTTCTGAGAATATTTGGTTAGACCTTCTCAATGGAGACTGAGTCCTTCCATATCATATACTACTTATAACAAACCTTTGAAATTGATCCTGGGTAGGATGGAATCATATCTCAAAGACTTAATGGAAGGATGATGGGAATCCGTTAACATATGGGTGAAAGATGAAACCCTTGCAATCATAATAATGAGAAAAGTGAATGTCTCAACAGATTTGGCCTTCATATGATTGATTTGGATCAATTATTCATGAAGAGACAAATATCTAAGAGTATTAATTCTCTGGTGGCCAGAGAGTGATGATGACAAATGGGGATCAGGGGAATGTTCTAGTCAAGCAATGAATACTGTGCATAGGAGTAACTTGTTAAACAATTAACTAAATAGGAGGGAAATTGCACTTGGGGGGACAGTAACAAATCCTTATACGGTAGATTTAAACTGTCAAATTGTATCATGGAATATTGCAAGATTAGCAATGAAGCTTTCTGACCCTGAATGGATAGAATTTATAAATAAGTTCTATGTCACTGCACTTCAGGAATCTTGGTTAACTGAAGATCGTAAAATGCATGGGTATCCAGGTATATTTTCTGTGGCCAAAAAAATAGCAAAGAATGGAAGACCTATTGGGGCTGGCAACACATGAATATTACTCCAAATCTAAAAGAAGTCAATGTCTTATGTCAGAATTTTAATGTACAGTTAATAAGAATCATATCTGAGGCATTAACAACTATGATATTGAATATATATATGTCCCCCAAAGAACTCTAAATATTGTACTGTAAGTGTCTGTTTATCTCTGGAAGAATATATATCTGAGGCTTTGGAAAAGAACACAGATGCAAAATTATTGATTATGGGGATTTTAATTCCGTGTAGCAGGTTTCAATGATTTAGAAAATATTACCTTGTGTTTTTCTCATGTAAATCTTCATAGAAAAATAAGGACACTTTAATAAATGAGTAAGGGAAAATCAATTTCACTATTAAAAGCACATAATATAGTGGTAGTGAATGGGCACCCAGAGGGAGACTTAGAAGGGAATTCAATTGTTTTATCAGTAGTGGCAAGAGAACAATTGATTTTATTATAACTCACCTTTTAGATCTAGCTATAATTAAAAACCTTAAAGTAGTATTACATCCAGAAAGTGATCATGATCTATTGTAATCACATTAGATGGGAGAGATTCACAAACATCAATAAATAATAGACACATAAATGACAACCAGCTAGATATAGTAGTAAAACTGATTGTGAAATATGAAACATTATTTCTTCCAGAAAACCTGACACTATTTGGTTATATGAATAAGGCTAACTCACCAATGATGGCTGCAGAAATAATATCAACCCTTTTATTAAATTAACTAATGTACTATATAAAGATAGGCACGGTTATTGCAGTACAGTAAGAACAAAACATGGTTCAATAATAACGTGGAAAGGCAAAAAGAGTTACATAAATTAGTGAAGCAAATCAAAGGAAACCCCACTAGACACAATTTAACAGCTCTAAACAGAGCTATGAAGTTATAATGAACATTTGGTTCTTGAAAAAGACAAATATAATGCTTAACTATGGAACAATATGTATAGTGTAATAATAAACAAGGATTTCGAATCAGTTTGGAGGCTGGTAGCAGAAGGTACATATAGTTTTCAACCCAACCCAGTTTCTACTGCACTAGCTAATAAATGGATCCGCTATTTCAGTAGCATGTTTTATGACTTGCACATGCCTATACATTTTACCAAATTAGAACAAGAGTTGCAAAACTACTGTATATCATACCGTTTAACTGTACTTTTCTCATGCACAAAAGGCAATTTTGATATGTAAACCTAATAAAGTCACAGGGGTTGACAAACTCTCACATATGTATATAAGGCCCATTTAAATATTTGGGTGCCGGTTCTTATGAATTTCTATAATAAGTGTCTCTGAGATTTTTATGTGCCAGATAGCTGGAGGATTAATATTATTGTACCTCTTTTTAAGAAATGAGATCTTAATGAACCTATAAATTTTAGCTCAGTTAGTCTAACGGATGCCATTGCAAAAATCTTCTCCAGAATCCTTCGAATAAAATTACAAGATTGGGCAAATAAAAAAAATGTAACCCCCCCAAGTTGGTTTCAGGAGTAGAATTTCTACTATACATCCTATACTGTATATACCTTTTCTTATATAATTGAAAATATGTCCATAGAAAAAACTTGAAACTATAAGTGGCATATATTGATTTTACCTATGCTTTCAATTCTATAAATAGCAATATTCTATGGAAAAAAAGGCTTCTTTTTTTTCTTTAAGTCTTTTTCCCTCCTGTTACGGCTCGTGGGAACTCTCTCAGGCATCCTGTCTTTGTGCCTGCCTGCCTGAGGTCCTCTGCAGTCTTGTGCCCTCTCTCTCTCTCCCTCCCCTGCTGCCAGCACCCCTGGTTTGACCCACCCAAGGAGGGTAGCCCAACTCCTTCCTTGGGCTGTCTTATTAAGGCAGACTCTGGCAAGCAGGCGGGGCCCAGGTGGAGGAGTGATGAGGCCTGGCTGAGTCAGACCCAGTGCTGGGCATGGAGGATAGGTGCCGTCACCTATCCCAGTGAGCTGGGTTTTTCCTTGTTCTATCCCTCTCCCCCCTCCGCGTGCGCACCCCCCGACGCTTGGTGCACAGCAACCCTGCCAGCATCAGGCATGCTGTTACATGCCATCCACACTTCTGGGGCACCCTCAATCTCCACCAGGGGCCACCAGACTGCCTGGCATCCTGATACCCTTCCCCCAGGACAGGAGAGCAGCCCACAGGGTGCTCAATCCGATCCCTCCCCTGCCGACCCCCAGCACCCAAGCCTGCTCCCAAACTTGGGTCACTGGCTTGGTGCGAGGTGTGGCATCCAGTGCCTCAACCCTCAGCACCATAGAGCTAGCAGAAAAAAACTTCTTGACCTGAATATTCCATCTAGTTTACTTTTACCAGTTGTTCAGGTATGTACTAACAATATGACATGTATCAGGTTATATATACGCAGTAGCCTTTCTAAACAATTCAGTTCTAATTGAGGGGTAAAACAGGGATGCTTACTAGCAGCCATTCTATTTAATATATATGTAAATGAGATATTACAAAAAATTGAACTATCCAGTTTTCACTCTCCAAATATAAAAGGGACTGCCTGTGCAGCCCACGCATATGCATACACTATGATTTTGCTTTCATTATCTCAGGTAGGTTTATAGTGAAAATTAAATCATTTTTATCATCTTTGCACTACTCATGAGTTAAAAATAAACTATAATACACTGTGGGGGGATTCAAGAATGCATGGGATAGACACAAGGCAGCCCTGACTACAAAGGGCAACTAGAGTGTCAAAATAGGTCTAAACAAATGGGCAGACTAGATGGACCTAGCGGTCTCCTTCTACCATCATCTTCTATGTTTCTATGTAACCAGACATGAAAGACTGTTAAGGAATATTGTTATTTGGGAATAACATTTACACCCAATGGCAAATGGTCTAAGCACATACAGATTCAAACAAAAAAGTGAAACCAAATATTCAGGCCATAAAAAAATTCAATTATGGGGGGTAAGTCTGTCATCGCAGCATTAAGAGCATGTGAGGCTAACATTAATGCCATTCTACTGTATGGCTCAGAGGTCTGAGGTTAGTCTTTTGCCTCATTCTGTAGAAATACCATTCTCTTTTTATTGTAATATTTTGAGAATTAGCAAATCATATCCGAGCAGATGGTAAGAACTAAGTTAGGATGAGTTTTGATTGGCACCCTAATCAAGACAAGAGTAACTGGATATTGGCTACATATTTAAATAGATTAAAGAACTTGGCTCAAAATGTGTTTGAAAAAAAAGCTAGAATCAAAACACAAAAAAAGTCATTATTGCTTGCTAATTTTCTGGAAACTTTAAAACATGTTAGCTGTTGGCATCTGTGGCAAGACTCCTTAAAAGGAGTGGTAATCTCTAATTCATATAAACAGTTACTGGCATTTAAAATAATGGAACTGGCACAACAAACAGATTTGACTCAGATTATAAACATAGCACCACGGTATTCTAGGCATAAATATTTCCATGCCTGTGAACAATATTTAACCTTACTTTTAGGATCAGAAGAATGCAGAATTATTCCAATGGGTAGATTTGAGATGTTACCTTTAAATAATTTGGAAATAAGGTATGGAAACCCCAATAAAATGGTACCAAATGTTTTGTATAAAGGGACAAGATAAAGATTTGTTTCATATACTGTTCAATTGCACTCTTTATGTGAAATGGCGGATGAAATGGCTTTCTGATTCTATCAGTCCATATGATGCATCATTACAAAATTGCATGAAAATATTATTAAATCCTGATAATGCTGGTGTGCCAGGATGTTAGCTAAATATATAGAAGTAATACTTAGACACAGGAACAAAATTGCTGCTATGAGATGAATTATCCTATTTGGACATGTCAGAGATGATCACTTCTTTGTACTGCATGTAATATATTTATTGTATTTTTATTGCTTGTATTGTATGTTTTTACTGTTCGTAATGACCAATGGTTGATCTACTAAAATCTTGAATACTGAATACTGAGTACCTCCTGCTTTTTACTGTCAACCCCTCTCCTAATGCACCCTTGCATCCTTTTATCCTTACTGAAGGCCTTGTTATATTGTCTTGTTTGTTCTAGGGAGTTACTAATGATGACTTTTCGGCCCTTTCCTCTAATGCTGTGTCCAGCTCGATCCCCATCCAATACTCTTTTCTGGGGGTTTTGTTCCCTAAGTACTTTGCTTTGCACTTTTTGGCATTTGATTTCAGCTGCCAAAGTTCGGACCAATTTTCCAGCATTTGCAAGTCTCTCTGCAAGTCCCTTATTCCCTCCACATTGTCAACCCTACAATGGAGTTCAGTGTAATCTGCAAATAGACACATCCTGCCCTGGATTCCCTTTCCTATGCCATTGATGAACATACAGAAGAGGACTGGTCCCAGAACAGATCTCTGTGGTACTCTTCTGGTGATCTCTTTTTTCTCTGATCTAACCCCGTTCACCACAACTCTCTGCAGCCTCCCCTCCAACCAGCTCCATCCCCACCTTACTATTTCCTCAGTTGTTCCCAGATGCCCCATCTTCTTCAGCAGCCATCTACAGTATGTGGTACCAAGTCAAATGTCTTACTGAAGGTGAAGAAGAGTAAATCTACTGCATGCCCCTTATCAACTACCCTGGTTACCCAATCAAAGAATATTTAAGGTTGGTGTGACAAGACCTCCCTACTATGAACCTGTGCAGCATACTATCCTGAAGCCTGTTTTCCTCCAGGTATTCCAATAGGTCCTCCTTGACAAGTGTCTCCATCAGTTTTTGTACCATGGAGGTAAGGATTATGGGTTCATGGTTTCCTGGCTGCTCCTTGTCCCCTCCCTTGTGCAGCACATTCACATCTGCCATCCTCCAATCCCTGGGAACCACCCCTTGCTGCATAGAGCTATTGAAAGCCCCAACAGGGGTTTGGTTAACACCAATTCTAGTTCCCATAGTACCTTTAGATGCATCCCATCCTGCCTCGGGGCCTTGTTTGCCTTCAGGGTGCTAGTCCTTTTTTGACTCTTTCACCGGTAAAATTCTGCAATTTCATTTTTGTGGCTGGCCCCTCTATCAGCCTCCTTTATGTCACTGTTTGCCAAGGGCCAACTGTTCTCCTTGGTGAATACTGAGCAGAAGTAGTCATTTAGTATGGCTGCATTCTTCCCATCCTCCTCTATAACCCTGACTCTCTCCATTAACCTGCCAAAGTCCCCCTCTCATCTTCCTAGTTTATCTCATATATCTAAAGAATTGTTTTTATCCCTTCTCGATCCCCTCTGCAATGCATAGCTCTGTGCTTGCTTTTGTGATCCTGACTATCCTCAAGGCCTTTCTAGTTTATTCCAGGTACTCATCCCATTCTTCATTCCACTGCTTTTCTTTGTACATTATGAAGGCCTCATTTTGTCCCTCATGGCCCCTGATCCTTTCAGAGAACCAGATTGGTCTGTTATACCTGTTTCTCTTTATAACTGTTGTCTTGCATGTGTTTGTTGCTTCAAGAATGGCCCTTTTATAACCCCATCTTTCTTCCACACTGATGCTGTGCACCCCAGCTAACCTGTCCAGCACTATTTCTTTCATATGACTGAAATCACAACCCTGAAGTCTAGCACTTCAGCCTAAGATAATGGCTTACTGATGCCTGGGCCACCTCAAACCATAAAGTATTGCAGTCACTGGACCCCAGTAGTTCCCCAACCCATACTCTGCCTACTCTTTCCCAGCTGGTGAGAACCACAACTAGAATGGCTAATTATTCTGTGGGATCCTTGATCTGCTGTCCATCATGTAGGCCTATAAGATATCAAACAAGGTCTGGCTTTTAACATCTATGGCTTCTGGGATGTCCCAGTCAATGTCTACAAACAAATAGTGTAGTTGCCATATTGGTCCTTGTAAGAACAGATTCAGAAGCAAATGATTTGATACCTTTTATTGGACCAACATTGATGTTACACAAAAAAAAACCAAGTGCTCTAGCTTTCAGACCAACCAGGTCCTTCTTCAGAAGCTTCATGGCACTCATTTAGAAAATCCCATACTATTAACACCCAGATAATGCATAAAAGACAGAAATAATTCTTGCTGGTTTAATATATACATTTAAAACATAACAGAAGATTGTGTCAGAGAAGCTAATTAACACCAGTATACTTTTAGCTGAGAAGACCTGAAGGGCAAAGGTTATCAAGAAATATCAAAGGGCAGAGAGTTCTCACATAAATTTTAAAATGTCTCAGTATGCTTCAAGGAAGCATTCTACTGATTAAAAAACCTTGGGATACTATTCTCCTAATACATGTACGATGGGCTTACAACTTTTATTGCAAGTGTCCTTGTGTTTTAAAGAACAGACAGTGAAAGACAAAATACTAAATGGAGGGTTAATTGAAAACAACCCCCAAATTAAACATTCATACATACATACGTACACACATATATACACATACATACACATATATATATATACATATATATATATATATATATATATATATACATACATATACATATAAATGTATAAATTCATACATATACACAGACACACATATATGGCATACAGAGGGTCTAAAGTGAAGTTTACTCAAAGTGAGCAAATGTTTCACAGTGGCCCAGATATTCAAAGGGTTGCGCATGGCTCAACAGTGTTGCACCATGCACAACCCACTGATGTGCCCCAGCGCGATTTTCAAAAGGGAAAAGTGCGCTGCACAAATCCCAATGCGCTGGAGTGCATCAGTAATGTATGCAGGCACAGGTGGGGGGGCATGCCCATGCATAACCCACACAGCCCGATATTCAGCCCAGGATGTGCAGAGTCATGCATGCACAACCCCTACCTGCGCCTGCACAAAGTTATGCCAGGAAAAAAGGAACAAGTGATGGCCACCCACAGGTGAGCTGCCACATTGCAGGGTGCAACACAGCAGCTGCCACCTGTGGGTGGCTACCCGAGTTCCTGCCGCACCTGGCGGCGCCCACCCATGCTCCATCGCGGGCATCCCTGTCATGAACTCCCCCCAAGTACAATATCCTGGTGGTCCAGTGGATCGACTGAGCCCGATCGCGGGCATCTGTAATGGAACCCCCCCAAGTCCAATATCCCTGGTGGTCCAGTGGACCTCTATGTACCGATCGCGGGCATCAGTATAGTCCCCCACCAATATCCCTGGTGGTTCAGTGGACCAATTGGTGCCCGATCGTGGGCATCTGTACCTCATCAAATACCCCTAAGACCGTGGTGGTTCTGGTGTACCCCCACCCCACCCACCCACTGGGCCCCGCCCCCACTCCCCCCGTCAGCTGGCGGGCGGCAGCACCCCACCTGCCTGCCACCCGCCACCAGCCGACTGACAGCTCAGTAGGGCTGCCGCCCGTTGGTTCCAGCGTGAGCCAATGGGCGTGCAGCCCATACTGTACTACTCAGTCCAGATGAACCCCAAGTAAATGAGATATGCATCTTAATATGAACAGATTTAAAATGTGACAGTAATCCACACACTGTCAACTAGTAGAAGGAAGTAAATGTTCACTCTATATGAGAACTAAGAGTCCTAGTCACTGTAACATCATTATGTCATCTGCTTGAATAAAAGCCTACCTCAATATCACCACAATAACTTCAGCCACTATACCCACAAAACCACCCCATCACCCACAAAAAAATTGGCCCATGCCACACTCTCCCTCACATACATGTGTACACACATAACACACACACCAACACACAAACATGACACACACAACAAACACAACACACACACACACACACATATATACACAAAGCACACCCAATCACACACACACACACATATACAAAAACACACACAACACACCCACAATACACACACACACAGACAACACACATACACTAACCACACCCACAACACACACACATGCACACAGTTGTTAATACAGGTCATAGTTGTTAATACACAGGTGTTAATAGTATGGGATTATCTAAATAACTGTCATAAAGCTTCTGAAGAAGGACCTGGTTGGTCTGAAAGCTAGAGCACGTTGTTTTTTTTTTTTGTGTAACATCTATGAAACATAGAAACATAGAATCTGATGGCAGATAAGGACCACTTGGCCCACCTAGTCTGCCCATTTCCTTACCTAATGGATAAGCTGCAGATCCTAGTTAACCAACAGCCTACTTCCTCCTACCCCCACTAGAATTGCCTTATGTCTGTCCCATGCATTCTTGTGTTTTTGACTCTAAGACCTCCTCAGGAAGACCGTTCCATGCATCTACAACCCTCTCTGTAAAGAATTACTTCCTCACATTACCTCTGAGCCATCCCCCATCTATCTTCAAATTGTGCCCCCTTGTTCTTGCACATCTCTTTTTCTGAAAGATGCCACCCTCTTGGACTTTGTTGATTCCCTTGAGGTATTTGAAAGTTTCTATCATGTCTCCCCTCTCCCTCCTTTCCTTGAGGCTATACATCTTAAGATCCTTTAGTTTTTCTTCATATGTCCTCTGGTGCAGACCCTGCACCATTTTGGTTGCCCTCCTCTGGACAGCCTCCACCCTGTATATGTCTTTGCGGAGATGGGATCTCCAGAACTGTGCACAATACTCCTGATGTGATCTTACCAACTGCCTGTACAGAAGACCAACAACTTCCTGTTTTCTACTGTTGGTCCAATAAAAGGTATCAAATCATTTGCTTCTGGATCTGTTCTTACAAGGACCAATATGGAAACTACACTATTTGTCAACATGGAAGATACCAGAATTTGCCACAGGATATGGCAGTTGTATAACATTAAGAAGAAACTGGCACAGCTAGACAGTGACATCTATTTTTTATCCCAGTGCAATAGGAATAACATTATCTCTAAAGGTCTAACTATCTGGAATCCATTGAGAATCATGGATAATTCCTACATATGCTGAACAACTTTGTCGAGGACCTCTGAGAAATTGAGAAATTAAAGACTCCATGGCTCATATGCCAAGAAAGCATTTTGAAGAAACAGTTTGATGAAATAGTTACCACACTGGAGAGGATGTCTGGTGAGCCTATTCCAGACATCTTGCATGAAATACACATGAACTACCAAAGAATCTTAAGAAAAGCCATATGTTTATTAAAAAGGAAGTTAGAAGCCTTCAACATACCATACTTCCTAACAACCACGAAGAACAGAATAGAGTGATTGAACAACTAAGCCACACAAATGAGCACCTTTCAGTTGTTAATTGTCCAACCACACACTGACTACTGGGGAATTAAATGTGCTTTATAAGGGCCTCACTTTCTGCCCAACTAAACCACTGGACAGAATACAATTTTGTGGTGAAATGAAGGAATACTTCTGCAGAATGAGACTTAAGGAATTTTTTCACGGCAGGGAAAAAAATCACAGGCAGTGAAGAAATCACAAACAGTAATAATTTAATGGATAAGAAAAAGAAACCAGCTGAGTCTACCCCATCAAAAGACCATAATCAGAAACTGGACAAATACATTCATTGCTTTCACCAGAGAGTTACTGGAGAGATTCTTAATAGGCAGAAACAGGCCCGTTACAACTTCTCTCCACTGGAATGGAGGGCTATACAAACACTAAAATTGAACCACAACATTGTCATAAAAAAGGCTGATAAAGGCTCTGCAGTGGTGATATTGAACAGAGAAGATTATATTAAGGAAGCCAACAGGCAGCTAAGTGACCGTATCTACTACAGAGTACTGGAAAGCGACTCTACTACAGAATATAAAAGATAACTACAGGAGATAATTGGAGTATTTCCACACCATGTCCAAGGCAAACTAAATGCCCTCATCCACAGTGAACCCAAGCCAGGGACATTCTACATGCTGTCTAAAATACATAAGCCTGGTGATCTGGGTAGACCCATATTCTCTGGTAATGGTACCCTGACAGAGGGGATATCAGGGTTTGTAGAAGCTATTTTAAAACCACTGGTTATACAAAGGGATAGTTACATCTAGGACACTACACACTTCCTGCATAAACTTTCTGGTTATAAAAACTTACCTCTGGATACCCTTTTAGCCACAATGGATGTAACATCCCTCCACACTAATATTCTGCACACAGATGGCATTTCAGCCTGCCTGAAATACCTGCATGAGAAAGAATTGGACCACAATGTCGACCCTGGAGTTGGGGGGGAAACTTGCTGAATTCTTTTTGACACATAACAACTTCAGCTTCAATAGTAAACATTATGTGCAAACTATGGGAACAGCAATGGGCACCAGGATTGCTCCACAGTATGCTAATCTTTTATAGTGAATTTGGAGGAAGACTTTTAAGGCACTGTACACATAAACCACTCACTTATTTCCGTTACATTGATGATTTCTTTATAATTTGAACAGATGGCACTGACATACTTAAGGATTTTCATCAGGAACTTAATAACCTCCACCCATTCTCAGCTCTGCTGTTGTGAGTGCACTGTGCTTTTACATTCCTTTGCTCCATCTAGTATAAATGAAATATGCTTGTATTGTAACATACTTGTAGTACTGAATTGACATTGTGCACTTGATTGGAGTGCTCAGGAGCCTCTGTAGGAAGCAGGAAGAGTGGGTTGTAATCCTTTACTGCTCATGTGGACTACAACTCAAGTTCTAGGAGTAATATATTCTTTCTGGGCATGATTTCCAGCTTGTGCTAAGAGTTCAAGTGCTGATTTTTTGACGCATGCATTAATTGGGGCATTTTATTATAGTTTTTTTGCTCACTGTAGCGAGAGTGCAGGTTGACCCCTGCCTTACTTCCAGGTCACTGGGCTGATTAAAACGAGCCCTGCTATGAGCAGGGTGAGTGCGCGCTTGCACACGTGAAGATACATGCAAAGACATGCGCGTCCAGTGCATGTTAAGTGTGTTTGGCATGGCAGCATGGCAAGTGGTCTAATATAAGTTCAGAAGTACTTGAATAGGGTATACATCTAAGTTCTGTTGGTAACTAAAACATCACAACGGAATTATGTTTCCCTGGATATATTAGCCCCACATGCATTGTGTGCTTTGTTTAGGCTACCAATACTGTATAATTTAGACACTAACTAAATAACTGAGGATTGTGTTCTTCAATTTTTATTAATAAACATCTCAGTATGGCTGACTTCATAACCACTATAACTGGAGACATAGGCACGAAATGCCCATCTTGTAGCATGTATTCCTTTCCTGCCAACACATTGTGCAATAAAACAATTTTTAAATGTATAAAATGTACCCTAAATGAAGAACTACAGTATGAAATAAGCACATTTGGAGAAAGATTACAGATGTTGGAAACCAGCCAAAATAGTATGGCTAATAGACTGCAATCAAATTTAAATTCAGAAGGCAAAGCATCATTAAAACTTAACCTTGGAACACAGAGTACAGGTCATGCTGACCTTATTAGTTTTCAAGCATGTAATACCACACCTGAGGCATATACTGCACAAGAAACGACAACAGTTCCACTACTGCAGGATAGGATCCAGAATAACAATAAAAAAAGATTCAGAGAAATTGATAGTAATATTAATACAGACGACAAATGGCGCACAGTCAAAACCACTAGGGCATCCAAAAAGGGCCGCAGAGCTAACACCTTCGACTTACCCCTATCTAATCAACTCACCTTACTAAATACTCCTGATGATAACGTGGCTAGCAGCTACAACCATACCGGCGATACCTCCCCTACAGCACCACTTAACTTAAACACCTATATAATAACAAAAATTCATTCCTTAAAATCTACTGAGACTTTGTTGTCTCATTCACCTAGTGATACTGAACAGATGGACCTAGAGACTGATATGACTACTAAACAATTGTTT
Source organism: Neoceratodus forsteri (assembly GCA_016271365.2). Taxonomy (NCBI): domain Eukaryota; kingdom Metazoa; phylum Chordata; order Ceratodontiformes; family Ceratodontidae; genus Neoceratodus; species Neoceratodus forsteri. The sequence goes on along the minus strand of CM028130.1, from coordinate 1,405,144,423 downwards.
GTACTAGGGGACTCTATAGTTAAGAACTTAGATAGATTGATTTGCAACCCTGACAAGGCATTAAGAACTCTATCCTCCTTTAGTGGAGCCAAAATAAGTGATATCACGTTAATGTTAGATAACATCTTGGCAAAATCAGACCATCCTTTAGTTATTATACATGCAGGGGCAAACAATATCTTAAAAGAACCTCTAACAAAAATTAAATATGACATTGTTGCAATGGCAAATAAACTTATCGATTTAAACTGCAATGTTGCTTTCTCCGAAATTCTACTGATTCCTAAAGCCTCTGAATTTAATATAAACAAGATCAAAGCCCTGTATAACTGGTTAAGAAGATGGTGTATAAAACAACAAATCAGATGTATAACCCACTGGGAGGATTTTTTTCAATAGGAAGAACTTTTTTCATGGGATGGGCTTCATTTGAGCAGAAGGGGGAACTCTCTATTAGGAAAACACATACAAACATAAATTCAAAACAGTTAAACTAATACATATGGGGAGAGCCCTATTTTTGAGTATTCTCTAAACAACAGGTCTGACTTTAACTCACAAATACTGGGCAATGCACCAATTACCAATTATATCAATACCCAATCAGTAACTAATACAAAATGTAAACAATTCAGTATTAAGCATCACACAGTAAATAATCTAAATATTTTACTTTTAAATGCAAGAAGCCTATTAAACAAGATAGATGAGCTAGTGTACTTCATGGAAACTAACAAAGTAGATATACGTGAAATAACTGAATCATGGTTTAAAAATGAAGACTGGGCTACCGAAATACCTGGTTACACTAAATTTGAAAAAAAAAAATTGGTTACATGCTAGAGGAGGAGGAATTGTTCTGTACATTAAAAATACTTTTAAAAGCTTCCTAGTAGCAAATGCTAATCAATATGATAACACTAGTGAATTCATTTGGATCAAAATTATACTTACAACAAATCACATAATTACAGTAGGATTAGGATACAGAGCACCAAACCTGAACAAAGAAGAAAATGACATATTCTTGGCCAACATCAAAGATAACTTACTTGACAAAGATTGTATATTTATGGGGGAATTTAACCTCCCTAATATAAACTGAGATGTCTGCAAGATGGAAGCTCTGCTTTTGATATTTCCTTCCTCGATCATATGTCTATAAATAACATGGAGCAATCAGTTAAAATTCCTACAAGAGATAGAAACATTCTAGACTTAGTCTTTACTAACATTGAAAATGTAAATTCACTAGTTAAGGTTACACACCCATTGTCAAATAGTGACCACAATATGGTCCTTACAGTAATGCACCTTACATATATTTTAAAACAAACTAGCTGTACAAAAATCAAAAACTACAAGGCAAACTACCCCTGCATCATTGAATATTTAAAAAAATGGAATTGGGCCAATGACCTTATAGGGTTTGACTTAGATAAAACTTGGAGCACAGTCGAAGGTAAACTTCAATATTGCATACATTCTTGGGTTCCTATAAGGATGAAATATAATAAGAAGAACAAAAGATCTCAACTATGGTGGAACAAAAACATAAAAAAAATTCTAGCAAAAAAGCAGAAATTGTACAGGAAATGTAAAAAGAATCCTTCACCATCTAATTGGAGCTTATATAAAATGATAGTGAATAAAAGTAAGAATATGATAAAAGAGCAAAAAAGAACACTTGAAGAAAATTTGGCCAAAACAGTAAAGGACAACAAAAAGTATTTTTTTAATTACATAGGCTCATTAAAACATAACAGTCCTATTATAGGTCCTTTACATACTCCAGAAGGAATCCTGACTGATGAAACAGAAATTGCATCCAAGTTAAACAATTATTTTATAAATGTATTCAAACCTAAACACACAGATTATCTAAGAATTAAAATAATAGAATCTTACATTTCCCCAATATCTGTACAAGAGGTCAGGGATGGGATAAACTTACTAAAAACCAATGGCTCACCCAGCCCTGATGGAATTCCACCGATATTTATAAAAAACTTGATTGAACCTTTGAGTGGGCCTTTAACCATATTGTTCAATCGGTCATTGGAAGCTGGTACTACTGTCTCAATATGGAATAAAGCCACAGTTATTCCTTTGCACAAAGGTGGCAGCAAAAACCTTTTACAGAATTATAGACCTATAAACTTAACTGCAGTATTTGCAAAATAATGGAAAAAATACTCAAAAATAGAATAATGGCATATTTAGGAGACATAAACTATGTGGACATATACCAACACAGTTTTGTCAAAGGCAGATCATACCACACCAACCTTTTATATTTCTTAGAACCAGTCAGTGAAACTTTGGACAAGGGTCTATCTGTAGACATAATTTTTCTTGACTTCTCAAAGGCATTTGACTTGGTATCCCATCAAATACTTACTGAACAACTTGAATTCTTAAAACCACACCCAGCAATTATAAATTAGATAAACGCATGGTTATCAGATCATATCCAACAAGTGTCTGTAAAAGGTCATTTATCAGAGTGGGGTAAAGTTACCAGCAGGGTTCCCCAGGGCTCTGTGTTAGGACCAACTCTTTTTAATATTTAGATATCTTCTATGAGTCCTTTAACCAATACATATTGGCTTGCCAAATTTGCCGATGACAGCAAATTAGGCAGTATAATAACTGATGTGAAATCTGCTTTGGATCTACAACATAATTTAAATCACCTTATTGAATAGTCTAAAAAAATGATCTATTGTTTAATGACTCAAAATACAAGGTGATGCATTTGGGTAAGAACAACCCTTGCTCTACATATACAATGAACAACATCAATCTACAGACAACAGATCATGACAAAGATCTAGGCGTGACCATTTCTAAAGATGTTACCTTTGATGTTCATACAATCAATGCCATTAAAAAAGGGCATGAAATATTAAATTGTATTCTTAGAAATATTAAAAGCAGGGATAAATATATAATTATTCCCTTATATACTGGTCTCGTTAGACTTCACTTGGAATATTGTTCCTCAGTAGTCGCACCTTGTTTGATAAGAAATAAATAACTTTAGAAAAGGTACAACATCAAGCTACAAAAAATGTTTATGTATTAAAAAGATTTGATTACTCGACTAAATTAAAAAATGTGGTTCTTTATTCTATGGAATATAGAAAAATGTGTGGAGACTTATGTCTGACATATAAGGCTCTGAATAGTGATGTCATTCTGGAAACAACAGGCCTAATCAGGAATCAGTCACTGGCTAATACTAGATCACATTCATTAAAATTAAAAGGCACCCAAAATAACACTCTAAAGAGAAACAAGTGGTACACACAAAGAGTGGTTAATATTTGGAACACTTACCCATGAATGTAGTACAAAGTACCACTTTGGGCTCCTTTAAAACAAATTTAGACCTACATATGGGTGTATTTAAGGTTGATTTCCACCAATGACTATTTGGTGGCGAGTCCATAAAGGGTAATTTTATCCACTGAACTCGTATAAAATCCTATGAACTTATAAACTATAAAGCTTTCCCTGGAATATTCTAACACCAGTGTAAACTTTCTGGATATAACTGTCACTATCAAGGATGGAACCCTACATACCTGTATTTACAGAAAACCAACAGACAGACAGAGATACTTACACAGGAAAAGCAATCACCCAAGCCACACAAAAAAAATCTGTCATGTATAGTCAAGCACTTCAGTATCACCAGCTCTGTTCAAAGGAGGAAGACAGAGACACACATTTGGCAATGCTTAAAGAAAAAGTTACTTACCATACTAACCTTATTTCTCTGAGAGGATACTCCAATATTCATAACTCTTCTGCAGTATACCTTTAAGGTTAGATCTGCCAGAGATAGAATGCTATGCTAATGAAGGAATCATTGGCATGAGCCACTTTTCAAATGCTGCCACCTATCAACTGCCTACATTCTAACCCTCAGATTTGGTGGACGCCTCTAAAGTCAGGGCCCAAAATTTAAAATATATAAAATTTAACTTCAAAATTCCCCACCCAAACCTATGACTGGAGGAAATATAAACTTATCATAAACAATCCCACAAGCTCCTATGTTAGAATCACCTGAAAAGGAGAACACTTAAGAACAAGTTCTAATTAAAGTAGAATGTGTCATGCAAACACAAAGGTACAGCATGGAATACAGAGGCCACTGGTTCTTAAATGGGGAGGCAGGGTGGGAGAGTTATGAGTATTGGAGTATCCCCTGGGAGAAATAAGGTTACTATGGTAAGTAACTTTTTCTTCTCACCCCAGGAATACTCCAATATTACTAACTCTTCTGTAAACTAAAAAGCAGTACCTTAGGAGGCGGGAAGAACCTATTTTAGAAACAGGCACTGCAGGTCAGCTGTACCAAACCTGGCATCAGCCCTAGTCTGCATATCCAAGCTGTAATGCTTGACACATGTGTGTACTGTTCGCTAGGTTGCTGCTTTACAGATATCCACCAATGGTACATTTCTTGCAGCTGCCGGTGTTGTAGCTGTACCCCTTGTAGAGTGGGCTCTAAGCACTGCTGGAGCTTCCTTGCCCACCTTTAAATAGCAAAATTGGATATACTGGACAATCCAATGAGAAATGGACCTTTTAGATGCTGGATTTCCCTTTCCCACATCCCCATAAGTAAGGAAAAGTTGTGTTCTGTCCTGCCTATGGGGCTTAGTGGCTGTCATGTAGTAGCTTAAAGCTCTTTTGACATCCAGGCTATGCAGCCTACGTTCACCAGAAGAAGATTGGTAAGTGAAGAACACTGGCAAAGTGATAGATTGGTTCAAATGGACGTCTGAAACCACTTTGGGAAGGAATTTCCTATTTGTCTGAAGGACTACCTCATCCCTGTGGAAGGCAATGTTGTCCTTTTCAATGCATAAAGCCTGGAGCTCATTAATTCTTCTAGCTGAAATAATGGCCACTAGAAACATTGTTTTCGATGTGATATACTTCAAAGGTGCTGAAAACATAGGCTCAAAGGGAAGGGCCATGAGTTGAGCAATGCAGATATTAAGGTCCCAAGCTGGCACCGGTTGTCTCACCGGTGGATACATATGTGAAAGGCCCTTGAAGAACCTTTTAAAAATGGGGTTTGATGCCAAAGAAACAGACTTGCCTGCAGATGTATAGGCCAAGACTTGAAGCCAAATGAATCTTTAGTGTAGAAGGATGTAAGCCTGAGGAATGTAAGTAGACCAGGTAGTCTCTTACCAACAGCACTCCTGCCTGGGTTGGCACTATACTCCTACTAGAACACCAAATAGAAAACCTCTTCCACTTTGCAGCATAGGTTTTCTTGGTAGAGGATTTCCTGTATCCTCTTAAAACATCCATAACTGGTTCAGAAAGATGTAAACCAGCATACTCTAGGTCCTCAAGAGCCAATCTTTGAGCTTGAGTGACCTGAGGTTTGGATACAGGAGCCTCCTCTGGTTGGAAGTCAGAAGACTGTGTATCCTGGGAAGGTGTATTGGTTTGTCCACTGACATGGACAGTAACAGGGAGTACCATGGCTGCCTGGCCCAGTCTGGGGCTATCAGAATCATTGTTGCTGGCTGAGACCTGAGTTTCAACAGTACCCTATATACCAAGGGAAATGGAGTGAATGCATACAGGAATTTCCCTGACCAATCCAGAATAAGGGCATCCAAAGGAACCATACCCACTACTGGAGGCCTGCAACAGAACTGTGGTAAGTGATGACTTTGAAGAGAGGCAAAGAGAGCTATTTCTGGGGTGCCCCACCTCCTGAATAAGGTCTGCTCCACTTGCCTGTTCAGGGACCATTCATGATGGTCCTGGCTGATTCGACTCAGGGCATCTGCCAGAACATTATCCTTGCCTGGCAGATGAATGGTCTGAAGTGAGGAGCCCAGTGAGTAAGCTAGAGTCCAAATTCTCATAGCCTCCATGCAAAGGAGGCTTGAACTTGTTCCCCCTTGCTTGTTTATGTAGTACATGGTGGTAGTGTTGTCTGTTCTGACTTGCACTACCTTTCCCTGTATCAGTGGTTTGAAAGCTTGCATTGCCAGAAACACTGCCCTGAGCTCTAACAAGTTTATGTGTAAAAGAGTCTCTGCACTTGACCAAGTGCCCTGGGTAGTGTGCTCTGCTAGATGAGCCCCCAGCCCAGGAGGGATGCACCTGTTGTGAGAATCATTGAAGAAAGTTCTTTTTGGAAAGGGAACCCTTCTCTGAGGTTGGTTTCCTCTTTCCACCACTTAAGAGCTTGGATAAATTGTTTTTGTTACAGGAACGAGCTTTGACAGGGAATCCTTTCATTGGCACCAATGAGCCCTTAAGTGAAATTGGATGTCCCTCATCTGAAACCTGAAGCCCAGCACTGTGCCTGTTGCAGCTGCCATGTGTCCCAGGAGTTGAAGAAAATTCCTTGCAGGCCTTGGGACATTGAGCCTGAAAGAGCCTGCTAACTGCAGGATGCTTTTTACCCTGTCTCTGGATAGAAAGGTTTTGCCCACTATGGTATTCAATTCTGCCCCAATAAACTGCAGAATTTGAGAAGGAAGAAAAACAGATTTTTCAAGATTTAAAAGGAACCCCAAGGATTGCAGAAGCTGCTGAGTGAGCTGCAGGTGTTCTGCTAACTGTTGTGGTGAACTTGCCACCACTAGCCAGTCATCTAGATAGGGGAATACTGTGACAATTTGTCTGCGCAGGTGAGCCACTACCACAGCCAGAAACTTTGTGAACACCCTTGGTGCTGAAGTGAGACCGAAGGGAAGAGCTGAGAACTGATAATGACCTGACAGGAGTCTGAACCTGAGATACTTTCTGTGAGACTCCCTTATGGGGATGTGGAAATAGGCATACTTTAGGTCCAGTGATGCCAGCTAATCTCATTTTCAGAGGGCTGGTAGAATCAGAGACAAAGTCACCATTTTGAACTTTGGTTTTGCTAGGAACCTGTTGAGAAACCTGAGATCCAAGATAGGCCGCAGCTCTCCACTTTTCTTTAGGGTGAGAAAATACCATGAGTAAAGTCCTTTTCCCCTTTGATGCAAAGGCACTGGTTCCACTGCTTTTAGTGAAATAAGGTGTTCCACCTCTTTTTCTAACCTTTTCCTTTCCAGGAGGGAAGTTGGTTTGAAAACTCTGATTTTTTGAACAGGGGAGGACTTGAAATTTAGAGACAGGCCCTGACCCACTATCTCCAGAACCCACTTGTCTGTGGTGATGGTTTTCCAATTCTGGAAAAAATGAGTCAGCCTGCCCCCTAGTGGCAAAGGAGAGGCAGACTGATCAATGAAGTCAGGAGTCCAGCTTAGATTGGGGCTGAGACTGGGCACCACGCCTGGCACCTTTTCTGCCCCAACCCCTGAAATACCCTTGCTGCGAGTATTGGAGTGCCTGAGGAAGTACCATGGCCTGATAAAAAGGCCTGGAATTAAATTGTCTGCCCCTGCCTCCCCTACTGAAGGTTCTAGAGGAGGTAGAGGGTCTTTCTTTTGCAGAATTGCTATGGAAGGTGGCTTTATATTCATCCACCTTCTTCATATAGGCCTCTGTATGGCTGCCAAATAAGGAATTGCTGTCCATAGGAAAATCCAGAGTCTTACTCTGGGTATCCTGCACGAGGTTTGTGGCTCTCAACCAAGCAAACCTTCTCTGTGCGATGGTATTTGCCATCCACCTTACAGCAGTCTCATTACTGTCTGCTGCCCTCTGAAACTAGCATTTGGCAGTGTCCAGGCCAAACCTAGCAGTTTCAGCTAGGTCTGCTGAAAGAGGAGAAGGTGCTTCATCAATTTTCCTGATAAAGGAAAAATGAGAAGAATAATCTTCTATAGTCCTAGGGGGGAGCCAAAGTCCTGTTCAGGGGAAACCTCAGGCTCTATAGGCTCATCTTCTTCTTCCTCCTCCTCCTCACCACACTCCTCAGGAAAGGAGGGTGAGTTGGAGGGTGCAGTGGTCTGGACTGGGGACTTTGAAACTACAGGCAGCAGACCCTGCAAAGTTTGAATTATTTTTATTGCTTGTGTAATCTCTGGAGGAGAAGGCACAGTGGCAGGCATCACAGAAGTCCCCTTTTCCACAGGGGGTTCAGTGTTCTTTGTTTTCTTTACTTTTTTCCTGGAATCAGAGAGATTAGCTAGTTCAGAGGGTCTATTTTTACCCGTATCAGGGGTAGAAACACTAGAAGTTGTGGTGTCACCCTCAGACCCTGAGGGTTTCGGCTTGTCAGAGCCAGAGGGACCCTTCAATTTCTTATTTAATCTCTCCAAACATTTTTCCAGTGTCTTTTCTGGGAAAGATTTGCAAATGTCACAATCAGTTTTTAAATGGTTTAAACCATGGCAGAAAACACAACTAGAGTGCTTATCTGCCTCGGCAAAAACTTCATCACACTCAGAACAGTTTTTAAAACCAGGTTCTCCGGTTGTCTTTTTAGGTTTTTCTGACATAATGAAGAAAAACCGCAACCGCCAAACACTAAGGGCCAGATATTCAAAATTGTGCCCCCGGGCTAAATTAGCACTGCCCGGCGGGCAAACAGAGCCCAGAGCAAAAACATAGCTATATTCAAAACGAATAGCCCAGTGCAAAACCAGCTGAATATAGCAAGCTAAGGAAGCCGGGCAAACAGGCCCAGGAGTGCAAGGCAAACATCGCCCAGGATTAAGACAGCACTGAATATAGCAGAGAAGACAGCACTGAATATAGCAATCAGACAGAGGCAGTGCAAACACCCACAGAAACAAAGTGTCAGAGGTGTAAGCAGCTGTCCCGGAACACAGGAAAGCAAAATAGCCCAGACAGACACAACTGCAGTACTAGTGAAAGGCATGGAATAACCTGGACCCACAAGTGAAAACAGAATACCACAGAACACTGTCAAATCCCGAGTCCACCCCAAAAAGATACAGGACACAGGAATGTCAAGCATAATAAAGTATAATGCAAAAGGAACAGGTAAGTCACAAAGGCAACAGGAACAAATATACAGAAAAACAAAGCAAAACACAGCAGAACATCGTTTGTAAACATGGGGTACAAGAAAAACATAATGAAAGAGAAAAGGACAGGCTTAACAAAGGGACTGAAAACAATGGGGAAAACAACAGTAACAGTGCAAAAAGGCAAATGTGAAATATATCTACAGTACAATGAGGAAAGAATGTGGAAGGGAGAGGGATGTGGACATAGGAAGCAATGGAGGGAAACAGGATGGCAGATATAGGGCTAGGGACAGTGGGCCAGGGACAGGAAGCAGGCTAACAAAAATAGTAGGCAAGAGTTAAGTCCGGGCAGGCGCTGGCAGATGTTCATCCAGGATGGCCGCAACCCGCCTCATCTCAGCAATCAACACAGCCTGCTGTTCGATCAGAGTACGCTGTTGCCGCACCACTCTCCTCAACAGCTCCTCCGTGCCTTCACCCTCTTCTGGGCCAGTGGCCCACAGTGACGCCCGATGTGGACCTACAGGAGAAAGGGGGACCATATCAGGACATGACGATGACACAAAGGCACGATGTACCACCACATGGTGGACAGCATGCCCCAACAACCATGTCCATGTGCCAGTACAGAACAAACCACAACGCACACTAACATGTGCCTGCAGGACAAGGCAGTATGTAACAGGCAGCATGCAACACCTCAATGTACATGGATATGTATAGATGTATGCTGAGAAACCTAACACAGTGGAATCCAGCCAGCACAGCGGCATGCAGACTGTAACAGTGCAAACAGACAGCCACCCCCAGAGATGTGAACGACAAGTGGACACTGAATGACATGCACATGGGATGACACATGGTGGGACATGCTGCCCACGGTCACACAGCTATGATACACAATACAGATGACACCAACTGGAGAAGGTGCCACAGCCCCAACCAAGTGTGTAACCAGACATGCCTGTCCCATACTCCCCCAACAGTGGCCCACCCTCACTGCTGCCCTCCACAAGAACTGTAGAGACCCAGCCAAACTGCCACCCACGATGTTATAACACAGCAGCTGTACAAATGATGACAGGAAGCCCAGAACAGGTGGGTGACTGACATAAGTGCGGAACAGTGGCAAGTGACACAGATAGAGACTCGACATGGACCACAGAGACCTAATGACCACAGAGGACAATGACACTGGCAACAGAACAGTAGGGACTGCAGGATGGGTAACCAAGCAGTACACAGCCAGGGAAAGTGCCAATGCCCACCCACACCACTTGCCACAACAGAAGGATGAGAGGCCCACACTGGTGAAGAGCATGGCACAGGGCTGTGCCACCACCCAAAGTGGCAGCACCATGAAGGCACACATGCAAGAAGACACACACATGTGAAACAGAGACACAGGCCACGGTCCACCAGTGGCAGTGCAGCAGTAGGCCAATGGCATGCACAGGACAGTGTCACCCTGGTGGTCAAGGCATGGCAAGGCACACACCCACACCTGTGGGAGCAGCATCTGCCATAGGGCCTGACACCCAACACACCATGCTACCACAGAACAACCCCTGCAGCACACTTGCATAACCTGTGCACAAACAACATGCACTGCAGAGACTGAGGGACAGCACTCTCTAGGGGACAATGGCCCCCACAACAGAGCTGGAGCCCACAGGCAGGGGTGTAGCCAGAGAGGTCACAACTGCACACCATGTGGACACACTGCCACCTCTCTCCCCATTGTTAGGGTGAGCTACCCCACCCCAGAGTGTAGCCAGACAATATACAAACATACACCAGGACTGTGTCTGTTGCCACCAGTGGCATACTAAATACAACTTATGAAACCCATGACAATGGGCGCTGCCCTGCATGCGTAAATACAAAGCCATGCATTTCTCCCCATGACACCCACATACCAGCCCACAACCTGTACAGTTGTATTGTCCATGGGATACACAGACAGTCATAGTGACCAGTCCTCCTAGCATAGACCACAATGAATTAAATCACAGAAAGGTACAACATTGTCTTTGTTAGGCTTCATAGAAAAAGTAAGCAGTTCAGTGCCTATTTGCAAACTCCCCACCAGAAATCAAATAGCACACCATTGAGTGCTTGGAGGATGCCTGCCGACACACATGCCGCAACAGGCATACATGCAATGTACAGCCACACAGGCCCATGTGGCACCATAGTCCCAGAGGCTCCCTCCCCAACAGCCCTGTGCATGTCCACCATGGAGGTCGGACAAGGGCACACAATAACATACCCGTGTCCTCACCACCATGACAGTACACTGGCAGGGAGATACATGCACCACATGACACAGTGTCCCCCCGTACGCCATAGTGTGCATAGCCCTGGCATGCGCTTACAACATGTCCTGCACAGATACTGACACATTATACATGGTACTATGAATGAGACATGCCATGAGAAGTGGAGAACAGTGTTGCCATGGCAGACAGGACAACAGCAGCAGCAGTAACAGGCAGCACGACAGACTGACCCCAGTAATCCCCCAACCCCAGGCATGATGACTGGTCTACAGCCATGCACAGACATGCAGCATCCTTCCACAATGGTGGACATAACAGCAACATGACGCACATGGCAGTACAAGGCAGATATCAGTGCACATGATGGCAATGGCAACAATAGATAAGACATACAGCAAGCCATGTCTCAGGCTTCGCAGCAGAAGGCAAGGCACTGGAGGCAAGGAGGACAACACAAATGCATGCAGCCATATCACATCTGGCCTGGATTACCTAGCCAACTGTGCCACGACACCAGACACAGCACTCTAGTGCAGGGGTGTAGCCAGACATTCACATGTTGTACACACAATCCCCAACAGCCACACTCCCCTTAAAAATTATGTACTCATCAACTCCAAATGGTACCCCCGTTCCAAATGGGTAGGATGGCTGTCAGATGATTCCCCTACTTGCTAATGAGGTTATACATGTATCTGTCTCCTACACAACAGCATTTCAAATAGAGCCACACCCCAGTGGCCTACAGTGGCCCAAATAGTATGGAGTAGTTAGTAACCGTTAACAGAAAGGCATATAGTTTGGGACATGCACTCCACAAAACTGTACACAAATGTGTACAGTGTGTATGCCTGCCTACACCCCTGCTCTACTGCCTGCCCTGGAAAGTCAGACACATAGTAGAAAAGCACAATATCACACAGTACTCACGTAACACACCCCTGTCACCGTCACTGCTCTCTGCCACGCGCTGCACCATCGGAGGCACCCTGCGGCTGTCCGTGGATGGCCCCTGTTTGGCCTGCATCTCACCCCTCCTGTCTCCAGTGTGTCCTCAGCGCTCTGCAGTGGGAAGATGGTACAGAAGCATCACTACAATATCAGCCACCACGGTACGCTAAAGACCACCCTGTACCCCAGTGATGTAGCACAACACATGCATCACTGGTACACAGGTGCAGTGCACCACCAAAGCCATGCCAAGCATGACACGGGTCAGCGCACACTGTCTACCGCTGGCCACACAGTACACACAGAATGGATAGAAGGACCCCATGGCATAAGAGCAACATGTCCAGCACAGCAACACACATGCACACAAGCACACCACAGAACACACAGCCCCACCACCCATGCCAGCAGCACCGTGACAGTCATCACTTACCTGGCACGGGCACAGTCCCCCTCCTGAACCATCACCCTGCAGCGTTCAAGCAGTGGCGCTGCCTGCACCTGATATCAACGTATCGATGGCAGCACTTCTCACCATCATGGCGTATACCCGTGATAGCTGTTAGGCGATGAGCAATTGAAGCCCAGACCTGGCTACGGGGACAGTCGCCCTCCCGGACCAGTCCAAAGATGCACCAATGGTGCCTCTCAGTTAACTTCACCAGGTTGGCTGTCTCCACCTCATCCCAATGCCTGTCACGGCCCACCACTGCCCTTTGCCTACATCTCCCAGACATTGCTGTTGTGGAAGGGGGCAAATTAATCACTACAACAGTGTAAGAATGACTGGCCACACACCCTGACACTCCCTAGCACTGCAGTCTAGCGCCGCGCGCAGATGTATGCCGTAGCGCCACACTAACAGGAAGTGTTCACAATGCGCATGCGTGACCCCTACCATGACCCTGAGCTCATGTACCATGCATGCGTGTAGCACCACACTATGCTGTGTAGCACTGCGCTACATCACGCTACAACAGGGTGATAGCGCGGACATGGGGGCCTCATGAGCATGCGTGTAGTCCGCACTAATGCACATAGCGCTGCGCTATTTAGGTAGTGCAGCGCTGACCCTCCATTAGCCCTGCGCTGGGCTTTGCACAGCGCTGCTATGCTAGCGTGGGGCTATTCAGAGCCATATTCAATGGGTGTATGCAAATAGGGGTACTTGTGTATGCATGGGACAAACCGTGTGATTAGCATATAATTATGCGTTCATTTACATGACTAACAGGCCTGATTGCCTGGGTGGGCTATAAAAGAGCAAGCAGTGCACCACCAGTGTTGTGTTGTGGTACTGTGGTGTAATTACAGCAGTGAGAATCTACGACATGGATAGAGATATGCAACAGGGAGATGAGCAGTGAGAGGCAGGTATGTATGACCGCCGTGGGACACACTTGCATGCGCTGTGCTGATGGCTGCATGAGACTACTACTATCCACTGCATTGTGCACATTCCCCTGCAGGTAACTGCTCCATGTGCCACTGCCTGCACAATGTGTCTGCCAGCCAGGTGCACTAGTGCACTACCGTGCTGTGTCCTGTGACACTAGCCCACCGACTTGTCTCCCTGGATGTGTGGCATGATGGTCTGTGGCCCCCTCCGCAGGACGTACACAGTGTACCAGCGATGTGCCGTCCCATGCAGCATGGTGTCCTGACATTGCTAGTGCACTTGTCCATGCAAACACTGTGGTGCTCAAAAGGGGCACATCACAGTGCAAGGTGGTTAGTGTAGAGGTGGGCCCAGTCATGGGGGTACATGGCAGACACAGGCCACAGCAGTGCACATGTGTGTACACCACTCGCTGTCCATACACGGGACAGACAGTGACTATGTGGCCATGTGCACCGTACATGCACATGCAGCAATCTGATATGTCCATGTGGCCTGTGGCACTGTAGGGGGTGACATCATGATGTCTAATGTGTGATGCACTGCAACACTGACACAGCCAATGACACCTGTCCCCTTTCGATTATCCCATAGGTGTGGTGGCATGACAGGAGCGCATCCATGCCCACAAATTCTTGCAGAATGAGTTGAACACCCTTGCACATGCGGTTAAGGAGAGGGAGCACGTGTTACACACACACAGGGCCACTGATGCTGTGGTGCGGCAAGCTTGGGAGGAGGTAACTGCAGCTGTGAATGCTGTCGGAGGCCATGGAAGGACGACAGAAGCAGTGCAAAAAAGATGGAATGACATCCTGCGACGTGCGAAGAAGGAGGAGGCACGCTAACTGAGGGACAGGATGAGGACCGGTGGTGGACCACCTGAGCACCAGCAGCGTGTGGAGGAGCCACACATGGCGATGGTGGCATCAACACTGCAGATGGTGGCAGTGACAGGTGTGCCGGGCGGTGGTTGTGAGATGACCCTCGCACTTCCAAGGCCAGGTCTGTATTCGCATGTGTAACCCCTGTATGTTGTGCTGGCATGGGTGCATGGTCATGCTGTTGGTGTCCTGCACAGGGTGCACTGTATCCTGCTGAACTGATGCCTGGCATGGCCATGGTCACTGTGGGTTGGGTGGATGCATGTTGTCATGGGCTTGTGTGAAGGGGGTACCTGTCCTGAGGACTGCATGGTGTAGAGGTGGTAGCGGTGGTGGTGTTTGGCCACAGTGTCCATGGACAGGTGACTGACCCTGTCCCTATTGTCTCCACAGTGCTGTCTGACAGGCCTGCACCACTACAGGATGTGCCATGGATGTACAGCCATGTTCCTGATGTCGTTGAGGAAGTGGATGAGGAACGTCCATCAGCATCCAGCCTCTGTCAAGCTCAGGGCCGCAAGGACACCATGCATGTGTGGCATTCCCGTGGACAGGGCATGAAACTGCCTGAGGAGGGGGGGTCACACCTCACTAGGGGTATTGGGATACAGTGGCCACCTGGATGCTGCACACACAGAGGATGATGGTGTAGGGGAGGTACTGCTGGTCACTGTCACCAGTGCGGATGACACTGATGTATCTGACTATTCACAACACCTGGCCGTTCCTGTGCCAGGGGATGCAGGGGTGGGGCTGCTTGCAGGCCATGGAACAGGTCCAAGTGGTTTCGTAGGTGTCACCAGTGTGGCTGTACCTGAACACACGGTGGTGGGTGGTGTGGGGGATATTGCAGAACAGCAGGGTGTGCAGTGTCAAGCACATGCTGGGGTTAATGTGCATACAGTGCCATGGACCACCACCAGTAGTAGCCAGCAGCAGGATGTACCAGTTGCTCCATTGCCACAGGCACCTCTGCCAGCTGCAGCTGAGGGTTCTGTGCCTCTGGGGCACAATGGCCATGGTGCCCGGCCACTTCTGCAGGCTGCTGTCACCTCCCAGAAGGAGGCCCATCTGGACCTGCATGGCATGTGATGGGAGCTGTGACATGAGCTGGGACAGATAAGGGAGGCCATCTCAGTGGGCTTTGCCCGTGCTGAACAGCAAGCAGAGGACAGGTTGGGCTGCCTGGTGGGTGCCATCAACTGTGGCTTCTCTAGACTGACTACTGCAGTGGTGGACATCGGGAATGTCATGCATGGTGTGCCTGTTGGTCGCCAGCATAGGATGGTTGGCCATGGTGCAGATGGCAGAGGGGCACACAGGCAGGTACACCATGGCCGCAGGGCTGCCAGTGGTTCCAGCTCAGCTGCATCACGCACTCCACCTGCAACCCAGCACCGTCGTGGCCGTCCATCAACCCTGTCAGTCTCCACTATCCCCCGGGGGCACAGGAGGCAGACACTACCTGCCTTCCCTTCTACTTCAGCTTTGTCCTCTGCCCAGAGCACCCCAGGGTCTATGTCCCATGGTACGGGTGCATGGCGCATGCATCGGTGTCAGCGTCGGTGATGCCCACAATCGGTCTGCAGTACTGTGCATGCATCTCCCACATGCATGTGCAGACGTGCACACACACACACATACACACACACACACACACACTCCCACCACCACAGTTGCCCCCTTACCCTCACAGCACACATCACACTTCCCCACTGACACTACACCATTTGTGTGTGTCCCCCCCACATGTGTCCTGCACAATCCCGACCTCACACCACATGCACACATTATTTGTCTGTTACACTGAGTTTGTTTACTGGTGTGATTGTTGGTGTCAGTGTTATGTTTGTCTGTGCACATTAAAATGATAATCACTTGTACTCTTTCAGGTTGTTGTGTAGTCTGTACTTACCCTCTGGTCTGTTGCAGTGTCCTGATGATGTTGTCCCGGTGCTGTATGGCCCTCCATGCCATGCGAGGGTCCCTCCTCTCCAGTTGCTCCACGATCCCCCTGACCGCTGGCTCTGGCTCACTGTCAGACTGTCCCTCAGGTTCAGGTGCCTGTATACCACAGTTCATTGCCATGTTGTGCAGCATGTAACAGGCTAAGAAGATACGGCATGCCTTCTGAGGTGTATACTGTAGGGCACCGCCTGATGTGTCTAGGCATCTGAATCGCATCTTCAGGATGCCAAACACCCTCTCTATGATGTTCCTTGTTCTGGCATGTGCCTCATTGTACAGCTCCTTGGCCACTGTGGCCGGTCGGAGTACTGGTGTCAGCAGGCTGGGTCGCAAGGGATAGGCACTGTCCCCTGTTGAGAGATGTATACCTGTTAGTGCCATACTGCGGTCTGTCAGCTGCTGTCCTGAACCTCTATGTGGCCCTCCCATACCCCTTCCCTGGCCTGCAATGCCTGCCCCCATCCATGCTGTTGTGTGTATGCCTTGTATGCTACTACTCACTGACTAGTTGCCCACTGGGTATCCTGCCCTCCTCAAAGGCCTGGCACAGCTGGACTGGTGCCAGATGAAGGCATCGTGGGCACTGCCGGAATACTGTGCATAGACATTGCTGATGCGCCCAGCCGCATCGCACACCACCTGGCAGTTGACGTACACGTCACTGCCATCGCCAGGTGGTGCACGGATGGGGACATGGGTGCAGTCAATGGCACTCAGTACGGATGGTAGGTGCGCAACTTGATGGAACTGCTGCATTGTTTCTCTGCACTCTGCTGCCATGCTGGGGAATACATGAATTCCCCAGCACGCGGTGAGAGCCTCTAGAATTGGGTCAGGAGGCGAGGTGATCATGCTACCCAATGGTGTCCCCATTGGTCGTTGGAACGTCCCTGTGGCAAGAAAGCACATCGCTGCTGTCACCTTCTCCTCCACTGTCATGGCATGACTGCGTCTGGTATTTGGGTGCAGCTGCTCATGTAGGAGTTCACAGAGCTGCCTCAACATTCCCCTGTTCATCCTGTACCAGCCAAAGATGTGGTCATCAGGTAGGGTCTCGAAGGAGACCCTGAGCCGGTACAGCCTGTTTGCAGCATACCATCTCCTTGGCCTGCGTTGTGGACCGTGTTGTGCCTGCTCCCTCTCCTCCTCCACTACAGCTGCCATCAATGGCAGCATCACTGCTACTGGCACTGCACACATTTCCACTCCCTGTGCTGGTCCCTCCTCCTCTGTGTTTTGCCCTGTGTTTAGACCAGCCTTTTATAGGCGGTAACTAGCGCCCGCTACGTGCCGTGCTATGTATCCTAGTGCGGCGCTGGACCTTTGAATATCCCCTTGTGCGCCTCTCTTGGCCCCCCCTTCCTTTTGGCCCTTGCATACATTAGTGGTTTGCCCAGCGCTAATGCTGTTAGCGCACGCTAACATGGCGGCTCCACGCTATTCCAGCGCTATTGCCGCACTATTGGTTTGCACGCCGCGCTATGCTTTGAATATCTGGCCCCAAAGGTTTTAAAATTCAAAAAATAATAATTTTATCGGTTGTGATCGGTTCAGGAACCGATCAGCAGAACTGGGAACCAATAGAAATAGAACCGGGATTAGCGGTTCGGAACCAAGGATTATCGGTTCTAAAAAAACAAAGATTTTAGCACATAAAAATTTACAAAACTAGTAAATAACCAGGGGGAAAAAGACAAAACTAACTAAAAGTACCTCGGTTCCTCAGCGGTTATTCCAAACCGTGAGAAACCGAGAAAACAATACAAAAGTAGCTAAATAAACTAATGGTTATTAAAATAATACTGATAAGAGGCAGCAAATGAAAATAAATGAAAAATACTTCAGTATTTGTTATTAACAAAGGCTTCTTTGACTAGATGAGGAGGAGGAGGAAATCTCCAGGTGCCTGGTCTTAACAGGCGGAGAGAGAAATCTGAGGGTTAGAATGTAGGCAGCTGATAGGTGGCAGCATTTGAAAAGTGGTTCATGCCAATGATTCCATCATTAGCATAGCATTCTATCTCCAGGCAGATCTGACCTTAAAGGTATACTGCAGAAGAGTTAGGAATATTGGAGTATTCCTGGGGTGAGAAATCACCTTTATTGAGCAGGGACACTCGTCCAGAGAAATTGACAGAGCAATAGAATGTGCAACACAGGTCCCAAGAGAACAACTACTGCAATATAAGGAAAGGACCACTACCAACAGAATACCCTTAATAGTCACGTATCATGCCGACCTTGAACATCTACATAAGATTATTAAGGACCTCCATCCAATAATTAGTTATGATGAAACCCTTAATTGTATTTTCCAAGAACTATCACTACTATCTTTTAAGCTACCACCTAATTTAGCCAACCTGATTATTAGAAGTCAGTTTGAACCAGAACAGAATACCATGATATCATATGGTGCATGACCCTGTCATCAACGCAGATGTAAGATATGTAAGCTCATTTCCACTTCAGATTGTGTGGTTACATCACAAAACAGACAATTCAGGGTACAGGAGAATTATACATATATATCAAGTAATGTTGTCTATTTCATCCAATGCAAGAAGTGTCCTCACACAGGTTATGTGAGGGAGACAAAGCAACAACTTCACACTAGAATGAATTCACACAGGCATTCTATTAATATGAAGATGACTGACAAATCAGCAGCGCAACACTTCTCCCAGGATGGCCACTCAATCGCAAATATGTCTGTGATGGTCTTAAAAGGACATTTCAACAGCACACAACAGAGACGGGAATCTGAAATTAGACTTATTTTACTTCTCAATATGGTGGCAGATGGAATGAACATTGATGTGTGTTATATGACACATTACTCCACTTAAAATTACACAGACCATTACTTTAAAGGATGGGCATAAATACTTTAGTTCTTCAGTGAGCCTTTGATTTTGTTAGTTTCTGGTTATCTACATGTTGGCTTCTCACCTTAGCACTGTGTGAATGTGTGTGTGTTTTGTTTTGTGTGTGTGTGTGTGTGTGTGTGTGTGTGTGTGTGTGTGTGTGGTTAGTGTGTGTGTTGTGTTTGCGTGTGTGTGTTGTGTGTGTGTTTTGTGTATGTGTGTTGTGTGTGTGTGTTGGTACGTGTGTTGGTGTGTGTGTTGTGTGTGTGTGTACACATGTATGTGTGGGGGGAGTGTAATTTTTATGTGGGTGCTGGGGTGGTTTTTGTGGGTATAGTGGATGTGGTTACTGTGGTCCTGTGTTGTGGAACCTGCCCTTATGGGTATGTTGCCTTTTATACTCTACTATTGAATTAAAGCCTTATCTCCTTAGCTTGGTGCTGTGCTGGTTTGTTTTTTCTGGGTGTTTTTTTGTGGGTATAGTAGGTGTGGTTATTGTAATATTGAGGTAGACTTTTATTCAAGCAGATGACATAATGATGTTACAGTGGCTAGGACTCTTAGTTCTCATATATAGCGAACATTTACTTCCTTCTACTAGTTGTCAGTGGGTGGATTACATACTGTCACATTTTTAAATCTGTTCATATTAAGATACATACCTCATTTACTTGGGGGTTCATAAAAGTTTTCATTCCTTTGGGTAAATATTGCAAAGATTGGTGTGAATGATAATGTATTATACAATGGCAAGGAAATTTCCTGAACTCTGATTGGTCAAACTGGTACTGGAGCCGGGATGTTATCCCAGCATAACATCCCGACTGTAGTCCCAAGTATAAGCAGGACACATAAATAATTTTAAAAAGCGCTCCGCAACTTGTCTACGACAGCTTCAACCCGTGTGCTGCTCGAAATCGCTGTCCCGGCCAGCTCACCAGTGACACACAAATCAATACTTCTGGGCAAAACAAGTATAAATAGCGCACCCCACCACACACAAACAAAATATTCCTTAAAAAAACGATAACATAACGCGACGAAAGCGCAGCGAGTGAACGAAGTCTAACCCTATTCAAAGTCCCACCACGCTGCTCGCCACACGCCGCACTTAAAACGAATTACCTGAAAATATTTTATTTCAAATAAAATCTGCTCCCTACCAACGACGTTCATTTCACTCACCACATCCTCCTGGCACCAGTCGGACAGCGGAAACAGCGCAAACCGGAAGCAATATGAAAAAAATGACAAACGAGGACGTTACTGTGGGGAAAAAATAACAAACCAGGACGTTACTGTGGAGAAGTACAAAACCAGCAGCTTAGTCTGAATGAAAGACATTAACAGCAGCTCCACCCACTGGTCACAACAGTAAAACAGCACCTCCACCCACTGGTCACAACAGTAAAACAGCACTATTTTTTTAATAAGTACACCTAACATGAAATAAACAGCAAAAATCCACTTTTAAAATATATATTTTTATCTTTTCATTTTTACAGTAGCGAGCCATTGTATAATAGGAATAATGCCCTCAGGGTGGGTGTTATGCTGGGATAACATCCGCCTTGGGTGTTGGGCGCCCTCGGCCGTTGGCCTCGGGCCCAACCACCCAAGGTGGGATGTTATCCCAGCATAACACCCACCCTGTCGGGCATTATTCCTTTATTAGGACTCTTGTACATATATCTCATTCCTACTAGTTATCTTTCCCAGAAAAAAAGGGGATGGGGGCTGGGGGATTTTATTCCTATGAGTTTTAATTAGGTTCCTTAGACTGATTCTGTACATGTTTGTTATACACTGACACTGTGTTGAAATCTGTACATATCAGGCTCATGGTTTCATTTTCTTTGGGGTCCTTGATAAGTAGTTTTGTTTTTTTGTTTTTTTCATTTGGCACTTATACTTACAACTGATATTATCATGATTTAAATCCTGTTACAACACTGAAGGCTTTAAAGTTTATGCAACGTATTAACTGGTTGAGACTATAGTTGGGAAAATGTCTCAAGCTAAGTTATATGTTACATTTTGCGTGAAACCTTTGCTCACTTTGAGTAAACTTCACTTTAGACCCTCTGTATGCCATATATGTGTGTGTGTGTATTTGTATGAATGTATACATATATACAGTATGTGTATGTATGTGTGTGTATATCTATATATACTATATGTCTATGTGGATGTGTATATATGTGTGTGTGTGTGTGTGTATGTATGTGTATATGTGTGTATGTTTAATTTGGAGATTGTTTTCAACTTGCAATTAGGCCTCATGTCAGCATTTTGCCTTTCATTGACTGATCTTTAAAACACAGGGACACTTGCAATAAAAGTTGTAAGCTCATCTTACATGTATTAGGGGGAGTAGTATCTCAAGGATTTTTTTTAAATCAGTAGAATGCTTCCTTGAAGCATACTGAGACATTTTAACAATTATGTGAGAAGAACTGTCTGCCTGTTGATATTTCTTGATAACCTTTGCCCTTCAGGGGCTTCTCAGCTAAAAGCATACCGGTGATTGACTTCTGGTGTGATGGCTGACAGCTAAGACATCCTTCCAGATGGCTCCCCTACCCTAACTTCTGGATTAATGCATAGATCCCACTGACCTTGCATCACGTCAGCATAGTAGTAGCTAACGGTCCTCTACTTGCCTTGAAAGAGAATCCTCCTAGTTAAACTGCAGATTGTCCGAGAAATGAATGTGGATATGAGGACACCACCACTCAGGCATACACCGCCGATGATCCCAGCCAAGGAGAAGGCCTCTAAGAAATCCAAAGCGAGCAGCACTGAAATCTATCCTACTGCCAAACTGCAAACAGCACTAATGGAGGAGAGGTTTCTCGAGGAGCTGGCACCAATGAAAGAAACCTTATTGACGCTTGCATCTGAATTCAGGGGCATGAAAGCATCACTAGACCAGCTTTCTATCCTCACTAAAGATAGTGAGGCCCGTATATCCTCCTTAGATGATTGGAGGGGGTGACTGGATCCGTAACTGGTTGCCTTGAAAAAACTGAAGATCGATTAGAGGATCAAGAAGGGCACTCAAGACGCAATAACCTAGTGGTACTAGGTCTCCCTGAAGGGAAGATGGGTTTTCAGCCTAGGTATTTTCCCAAAAGCTGTGTGAAAAATTAGTGGGGCCTTCATCCAATGGCCCCATGTATATTATAGAACATGCGCATAGGTCCCTTTGCCCCATGTCTCCCACTGGCTCATCTCCTCGACCCTTCATCTTTAGGATGCTAAACTTTCTCGATAAACAGCATGTCCTGGCTCGACTGAAAGAGGTTGCAGAAATACAATGGGCTGGCAAGAGATTGCGCATTGCACAAGGCTTACCATTTTCTGTATGCCAGAAGCGCTCAGCTCTTCACCCCCTGGTATCCAAATTCATTTCTGCTGGCATTAAATTCTGAGTTCACTATCCTGCAACCTAACAAATAAGTAGAGATGGGCAGTGGAACTCTTTTGAAACCCTGGAAGCTGCCAAAGAGGCCTGCAAGATATGGTTCCCAGATTTAATTAAGTGATAGCTCCCAGCTTAAATTCTGTGCCAAGAATGACACCCAGTGGTTGATACTTGAACTGCGAGTTTGCCACCACCCCTGCATATTTGATGCCTCGTGAGGAAGATTTCCTTATGTTTTTGCCATGTACTTTATTAGCAGAGAATTTTCATTAATCTGCATGGACTTTGAGGTTCCAATTCCACTGCGCAGAGAGGGGTTGTGATCCTAATTACTAAAGGGGTCCAATTCCAGGAACTGCAAACAATTGCTGATTCGCAGGGTAGGTTCCTAATTCTAAGGGGCCATTTAGACCATAGAGAATTAATCCTGGAGACTGTTTATGGTCCTAATGAATCCTCCCTAGAATTTGTTTCCAAACTAGCCCTTGTATTAGCCCCCTTCAAACAATTGCCTATTATTTTAGCTGGGGATTGGAACCTCAGTTATGACAATAGCCTAGATAGAATTACCCAGAGAGGTCACAATTTCTCCCCTGCCCAGCAATCACTGCATGAGATGATGGAAGTTTTGGGGCTATGTGACCCCTGGCATCTTCTTTATCCTCATGCAAGGGAGTATAACTTCTACTCCTATCATAAGTACCATTCACACATTGACTTTTTCCTGATGAACCAAATAATGTTAGCAGGCCTTACAAGTTGCGGTATCTGTCAGATCACTCTCTGAAATGGTTTGACAGTACTATACCACAAGGGATGCCCAAAGATACCCTATGGAAACTGAATGTTCACTTATTGTCTCAGGATGAGATAGTTGAAAGGATCAAAATGCTAATTGTCCAGTTCATGGATCAAAATGTTGATACCATACCAGCATATGATCACATTTGGATTTCTCTGAAATGTTATTTGAGGGGAGAATTTAGCAGAATAGCTGCTACTAGGAAGCACAAAAGGGAGGAAGCAGTTCAAGCGCTATTAAAATCTATCACACAACTTGAACTGGCTGTTTCTGAATACCCCTCCGAAGCGGTTCAAGAGCATCTCATGGTTCTCAAAGACCAGTACGCGAAGACCCTCAGAGAAAAATCTGAATATGCCCTTTTTAAGACACACACTGTCTATGTAGATCAAGGAAACAAAGCCAGCCATCTCTTGGCTCTTAGGCTGCAGAAGCAGGAGGAGTCTAGACTGATAACCTCTATCTCTTCCCTTGATGGCGGTGGGCACTTAACAACCCCTAAAGAGATTGTGAAGGAGTTTGAAACATTTTATTGGCAGCTTTATGGTCTTCCTGAATGTAGTCCCACACAGATTGAAATTCAAGAGTACTTAGCTAACATCCCTCTTCCAACTCTTAGCCCGGATCAGCAAGCCCAACTATCTACCCCATAACAGTATCTGAAGTTGTGTCAGCCATTCGATCTCTCCCATTAAATAAAGCTCCAGGACCTGATAGTTTTCCATCTAACTTCTATAAAACATTTGAAAAAGAACTCGCTCCCATACTCCACCAATTATTTAACTATATCTGTACAAAAAGGCTCATAGACTTTACTCTGCTGGATGCCATTATTGTGGTTTGGCCGATTCACCAACTATAAGTTGAACCTAAGTAAGACTGAAGTCATGCCCTTAAATCCTCACGTGAACAAGACGGATATAGAGACCCTTGCTATAACCTGGTCCACCAAACTTAAATATTTAGGAATTATCCTTGCACCCTCATTCTATCTTTTGAGGATGTTCAATTTGGACAACCTCCTTACAGTTTTCCAACAAGACCTAATTAGATGGACTCCCCTTTACCTTTCTCTGCAGGGAAGAATTAATGTCATTAAAATGAATGTTTTGCCTAGATTATTTTATCAACTTAATACGCTGAATATTCACCTCCCTCTGACCTGGTTCTGTAGACTCCACGGTCTAGTTTCTAAATTTATATGGAATAATAAGCCTCCAAGGAGAGCATATAATTGTTTATGTGCCCTGAAATCCAAGGGGGGACTTAAACTCCCTAATTTTTACCACTATTATCTGGCCAGTCACATGGCTAAGTACCTGCAATGGGAAACACTCCCTCCTGTGCAGGATGATCCCCAATATATCCCTATATGATTACAACCTGAACACCACATCATTCAAGATATGGGGTTGCCACCCTCTAGCCTTTGGTATACACTCCCTCAAAAACTGCTGGCCTCTCTGCAAAAAATGGTTCTATATGCATCAATTAAGGTCCATAATCAGTTATGTAAGTCTCTCAAATATGAAAATCTTAGGGAAATTTCACAACCACTGTTTGGTAATCCAACTTCATGGAGGGGGTAAATTCTTGCTTCCACATAAATTAAAAATAGCTAGGCAGACTGTTGTAAGAGACTTAATGTGCTATGGTGGGGTGGGGTCAGTGTCAGAGATACTGAGCCGATTTGACTTGCCACCGAAATATTCCTTTTTCATTTACCGAATCAGACATATCTTAATCAAATGGTTTGGAACAGTTCCGTGGGACAGTACCTGTGGGGATACCTTCTGCAAACTCCAAGCATTGGCTCAGCAGCCTCATGCTGTCTCTTGCCTAGTTGCAGCCTTGCACTCTAAACTTAACTCCAACTGGGTGGACCGCTCCCAATATTGGTCGGAGACCCTTCCCAATGCCTGTCTTAGCTGGGAGAAACTGTGGCAAGGGATCTATCAATATACTACAAACTATAAACTTCAACTGATACAGTTCTATATATTGCATAGTATGCATCTGACATCCATGAAGCTATATTGAATGGGCAGGCTCTCAAGCATGGATTGTTTTAGGTGCAAGCAGCATCAAGGATCCCCACTGCATATATTGTGGTAATGTCCCATGGTTGCCCCCCTTGTGGTCCTTAATAAAATCCAAGGTGGACCAGATCACGTGATGCTGCGGATGGAATAGCAGCTCAGAGAACCCATCTCCTCCCCAGCTCTGCCTTATAGAGAAAATTCAACAGTAACTATTGTGTTGATCCCAAAAGTACATCTGCTGCATAGCTTCCAACAACTTTCTGAACCTGCTACAGAACAGGCAAAAGCAGTCGCAGCAGTGGCTGGGAGAAAAAGCCGAAACAAGAATCAGGCCTACTTAAGAATGGAGGCAGAGATGCACCAGGCACCTCCCCTGCACACACCGCCACAGACGCCAGAGAAGAATTCCAAACGGGCTAAAGGACAGCCCGGGGCAGTTACTAAAGCAGGCTCGTCATCGACTGCAGGACCACCAGCCACCCCTCTCACAGAACAGAAATTTTTAGAAGAACTAAATCCCTTTCGAGTAGCGCACCAGGAACATACCTCAGAAATGAAAGCTATGAGAACAGAACTTACTGATACTAATCGAGCGAGCAAAGATGTTACAGCCAGGACGGCCTCATTGGAGGGATGGAGGGCAACAGTTGACTCTGAGCTCCCGGCGCTGAGCCAAAGATTGAATAAGATGGAGGTTAAATTGGAGGACCTGGAGGGCCATAGCCACTGAAATAACATTCTCACATTCGGCCTCCCGGAGGATTCAGAAGGGGTGACCCCAATCACTTTCCTGCAATGGCTGCTAACTATAATGGCGGGTCCCTCGCCTAATAACACCATCTATGTGATCGAGAGGGCCCATTGCTCGCTTAGATCAAAACCAGCGACTGGGCAAGCACCAAGGCCCCTGATCTTAAAATTTCTTAACTACCTAGATAAAGTGCACATATTGGGAAAGGTTAGGAGCCTTCAGGAAATTCTATGGGAGGGACAGAAGCTGAGATTTGCCCAAGACTTCCCAGCAACCATAAGGCAACAAAGGGCTGCCTACCACCCCATTGTCACAAAATTAATAGCTGCCAGCATCAAATTCAAAGTTCAGTATCCATCCAAGCTATTAGTGTAACATCAAAATTCTTGGAGGAGTTTTGATACAGCTGAACAAGCTCAGGCGGAATTAGCAGGGATGTTTCCAGACCTGTTCAAGCTACGCTGAACTTACTGCTAGTCATGGTGTTTAGTGAGCAGACAACCGAGACAAATGGTGTTGAATATGGATCTAACTAATAAATACCAGTTTCAGTAAAATTTAGCTATGGTTCTGGATCTCTCTGAAATATTGCAGAACGACAGGGGGCTTTTGGTGAAAGGGAAAGACCACATTTACTGCAGAAAATGAGTGAAAACTGGCTTTATTCTTGACTTCATTCCCCCTTCCCTGGTTCTTGGGCTCCCACTCCTTCTAGATGACAAAAAAGCTGGGAAAGGAAGAGATGGAATAACCGGAAAGGATCTACTACCTATGGAACTATTAGTTTTTCTGTGTCAAGGCTTCAATACACAGTACTGCCACTTTTCTATATTGCCCTAATGACACTCATATTTACTGCCACAAGAGGGCGGCTTAAAGTCTGCGGACTGATTGGACTATTTAATCTACTTTATTTTCCTTTTCGTCTGAAGAACTGCATCTTTTGATAGGAACAGCTCCATACCATGTGGATCAGAGGGTTGACTATGCCGCTTCTGAACTAGGAGGAAATATTTCTTCCCCCCCTTTTTTTAATATATATAGATCCCTGCCATTCGAGGAAAGACCAATTAAGATGGCGTAATATGCACTTGCCCTGTGTTATGGTTTACAGAACTTGTATGGTAGACTAACTACAGACTTGTGCACATTTCCACAGTGTTCAAAGCTGTATGAAAACGGCAGGGGTGTAATTAACTAACACTTTCAAGAAGACCTGAACACTGAAAGAGTTTGCATGGGTTCCAAAGTTTGGTTACTCCCCCCCCCCTTTCTGGGCCCCCTTTTTTTCTTCTTTCTTTCTCTCCTTCTCTGGCTTTCTCTCCCCCCTTTTTTTCTTTTTCCCTCAGCAATTTTGCTTCTTCTTATCCCTCTCCCCCTCCCATAAGTCAGGATGCTGCAAGTGTACCACTGTTACGCTAAAATAAGATAACAGTATTAGAAGCAAGTACTGGAACAATGAGGAGGGACTGAAGGGGCAGAAAAAGGGTGGGGGGATCGAATATTAAAGATGGCTTTAACACTGTTTTTAACAAGGTTGATATGAGGGGATTTGCTTGTAGTGTCTTACAATATCATTGTTTACCCCCCTCTTCTCCCCCTTTTTTTTTAATATATGCTATATTCTCATTGTGTGGAGCTGGGGAGGGAAAGGGGTAGATCTGTATTCTGAAATTTCAAGGAGGGTGTTGTGAACCAGGATGAAGGGAGGAGGGAGTATGCAGCCTTTAGGTGGGGCGTTCCCCGGGCTTTCTCCAGGCCTGACGTTTTGGTGGCCTGGGATTACACAATACAATATGACTGGGGGATGGCCCTGGGAGAGCCTCTACAAAAGGGTTGTGTACAGGGGAAGGGTGATGTACAGCGGAGGGGGAGGGAGAAGCGGGGGCTAAAGGGAATGGAGGGTGGGTGGGATCAGGTATGCAGCACAGCAGCCTTTTAATGAGGGTTATCTTAAGGATAATCTGAGCAATGCTATTACTCTTGGTGTAAAGCTGGATAACCCAGTAAAAAAACTGTCAATAAGGTGACTCCATTTAAAATATGTTCATGGAATATAAAAGAGTCTCAATCTCAAGCTAAACGTGCAAAAGTATTGTTGCACCTTCGTAAGCTTGGCATTGATATAGTGTTTCTTCAGGAAACCCATTTGCCTCCTTCCCTGGTCTCACAATTAAGAAGATCCTGGGTTGGCCAGGCCTTTGGGAGTGGACCGGATACTCAGAAGGGAGGGGTTGCCATTCTCGTAGCAAGAAGAGTCCCATTTTGACTTATAGACACCATAGTAGACTCTCAGCATATATATATTCTGATTAAGGCCCTGTTGGGTCAAACTGAGGTAGTGCTTGGTTCCATATATGGCCCCAATATGGAGGACCCATCCTTTTTTGTTTCCGCTATGAATGATCTTACCCCATGGTCCCATCTTCCCATACTGCTAGGAGGAGATTGGAACCTTGTTTATTGTAATATTATAGATCACTCTCTGAGTCGTTCTCCATCTCTCTCCCCAGCACAGGTTGCCATCAGAGAAATGATGGACTCCATTGGATTAATAGATCCTTGGAGGGCCCTTTACCCCCACCAGAAAGAATATTCGTTCCACTCTATTCCACACAACTCATTTTCTCACTTAGATTACTTTCTCGTAGACGTGGGACACCTCTCAGCTATAACAACCTGTAATTACCTCCCCAAGGTGATCTCAGATCACCATGCCACTTTACTAGGTTGGAGCCCGGGCCCGCCCATTTCTAGGGACAAGGTTTGGAGATCTAATTGTCAATTATTTCGATCAGAATACCTGAAGAATCAATTGGCCGGATTCATTTCAAAATTTATTGAGATAAATGCCCTCCATGACCAAGATAGACATGCAATGGGGTGCCTTAAAAAGTACAGTTAGAGGAGAAATAATTTGCATGGCAACAGTTAAAAAAAAACAACCTCAAAAGTTACTTCTGCTTTGCTGAGGGACATCAGGAAAATGGAGATGTCACTCTCCCCGAACTCCACAAATGATCAGTTTAAAGCTCTAGAAATTTTAAGGGACCGATATAACTCAATTCTGACTGAACATGTAGAGTATCTTCTTATACGCTCTAAGATTAAGTATTTTGATCAGGGTGACAAAGCCGGAAAACTTTTGGCTTTGCGACTCAAGGCACAAGCCTCGGACAGAATTGTTCCCAGTATTCAAAACTCTGCAGGACAAATAGTTACTTCCCCGAGAGAAATTACTAACTGCTTTCAAGAATACTACAAAACTTTGTATTCCCATACCTCCCATTCTTTTTGCCCAGCAATATTGTAACAATTCTTGCATCCGATACAGCTTCCGCAACTCAACATATCCCAAGTAAACTTGCTTAAAGCCCCAATCTCTCAGGATGAGATAACACAGGCTATTGATTCCCTTCCCACAGACAAATCGCCAGGCCCAGATGGATTCACAGTAGAAGTCTACAAACTTTTCAAAGAACAAATTGGACCAATGCTTTTAGATACCTACAATTATATGTTTGAGCATGGTATTACTGACCCTACCCTATTTGAGGCCACTATTGTGGTTATCCCAAAGCCTGATAGGGACCCTCTTCAGGTCACAAATTATCGTGCGATATCATTAATTAATGTTGACATAAAAATACTGGCAAAAATTATGGCCACCAGGCTATCCAAGGTTTGGCAAAGTCTAATAAGCTGTGAACAGGTTGGCTTTGTATCTGGTAGGATCTCATCTGACCACATGCGCAAGTTGGCGTATTTGATCTCTGCATCCAGGGACTCTCGAATTCCAGCTGCTTTGGTGTCCCTGGATGCAGAGAAAGCATTTGATAGGGTCTCCTGGGAATACTTATTCCATTTGCTACAACTTTACAATATCCCAAAACAGTACATAAAATGGGTCAAGATATTATATACTTGCCCCTCAGCACGTATACTATGCAATGGGCATCTATCCCATCCCTTTAAGCTACAACAAGGAACAAGACAGGGGTGCCCACTTCCCCCTTTCTGTTCGATTTATATCTGGAACCGCTTATTAGACGTATTAAATTATCCCCACATATTACCGGTATCTCTATTTTGCCCACACAATACAAAATCTCAGTCTATGACGATGATATTTTACTTCACATAAGTCACCCTTCAAAATCAGCCCCCTCCACTCTCGAAATTATCAAAACGTTTGGGACTTTTTCTAATTACAAACTCAATATTACAAAAACAGAAGTGATGCCCTTAAATGTTCATACATTCCAGGCTGAAATTGCTCACCTTGGATTCCGCTGGACCAGAGATAAGCTAAAATACCTAAATATATATCTCTCCCGTTCAGAGACCAGGATGAAACAATACAACCTGGACAAAATTCTTATGCAGATCAAAACGGATCTCTCCCACTTGGCCATGTTGCCGTTAACTCTTTGGGGACAGGTAAATGTTCTGAAAATGAACATTCTTCCGCAAATTCTGTACCCCCTACAGATGATACAACCTTTTCTACCCAAACCATGGTTTACACAGGTCAACAAAATTATGTC
Organism: Neoceratodus forsteri; assembly: GCA_016271365.2. Classification (NCBI taxonomy): domain Eukaryota; kingdom Metazoa; phylum Chordata; order Ceratodontiformes; family Ceratodontidae; genus Neoceratodus; species Neoceratodus forsteri. Next base: position 1,405,113,579 of record CM028130.1, on the reverse strand, counting down.
CAACTTTCTGTGGGGTGGGAAGACATCTTGTTGGGCTTTCTTTAAGCTGCAGAGGAGTAAAAATAATGGGGGTTTACAACTCCTGGACTTGCTCCTTTATCAGTTCTCCATTGTCTGTTCGATCCTAGTATATTGGATGAGGGACGACTCATGTCAGGAGAGTGTTCATTATATTCCCTTGTGGTATCAAATTGAACAAAGTTTACTCTCTCCACTCAACATATCTCCCAAGGCCCTCATTTTCTCCCCTCTCAAGAACTTGCCCAAAGCTCTCAAGACTACACTTATGGAAACAGCGCTTTGAGTACATTCCCAAATGTGCAACTTTTTTCAGATATCTCTGGTATAGGATGTTTCCCAGCCTATATGTGCTAATCCCAATTTCAAAATAGGGGGACTGCCACTTTTGAACAATTTCTGGCCAGGTAACATCCAACTGAGAGTTGTGGATTTACTTCATGAACACACACTGATACCTTTTCAAGCAGCCAGCTCACGGTTTAACCTCCCTAAAACCCTTTGTTTTAAATACCTCCAACTGCAACATATGCTCCTATGACACTTTGGAATGGGATACTGGACACAGTATCTAAACGGCTCCCTTTTACAGGTTATCCCTAACTTACCTTCCTCTCAACTCATTTCCTACTTCTATTTCCTCTTAAGAAAAGCCATGGAGGGGAAGCAAGGTGAGCCGCATCATAACTGGAACCAAGTACTACCTCCAAACACCTCAGCTCCTCAATCATGGCCAAAAATTTGGTCACAATTGTACCAAGATGTGAAGTGGATTAGATACAGCATCTTACAGTTTTACTTTATACACGATTTATACTACACCCCAGCTAGGCTTTATCAGATGGGGAAAATCTCCTCAAATGTATGTTCACGTTGTAAGCAAAGGCCTGGCACTCTGTTGCATATATTGTGGGAATACAATAAGGTCACGCCTTCCTGGGATAGTATTAAGCCCAACTTAGACCCACTCTTCGGGTTATCTGACGCATTCAAGCCAGAAATTTGTATAATAGGAGACTATGGTGAAGTTCTAAGTGGCACCCAATGAAAAGATATGACACTAATATCAGTGTGTGCAAAAAAAGTGATTATGCGCCACTGGTTAGACCAAAATATCCCTACATATACGGAACGGCTAAAAGAGATACTATTTGCCTTGCAGGCTGAGAACACGATTGCTCACATTGCACGGAGATCACAATACTATCAAAAAACATGGGCACCTTTACATACTCTACTGACTATTTAGTGGTTTAAGGCTACTAAATAAGTAAGTAAGGCTAGAAGGGGATAGCACCACAAGAGTGATACGACTTCACTAAAGAGGATTCTCCCTGACTACGTTACCTGGATTACAGGGAATGATGGACACTGTTGCTGCATACCTGAAAGGGAGGGAGAGAGAAGGGGGTCTGGGGAAGGGGGAGTAGGAGGAGGAATCTGAAGGGTCTCTGTAGTCAGCTGAGACTGTAATATTTGAATACAGCTGAGACCATGTTTGTAATATATACTTTACAAGATCTTGTATTGTAACAGGACCCTAGCATAGAACACTGTTCATACAGAATGTATATGTCAATGCTCATGTCAAATGTCTGAGTTAAATGATATCTTAACTCTTCCTATGAAGTAATAAAATATATTCAATTTGAAAATCCAAGGTGGACCCCTTATTGGGGATACAAAATCTATTCACCCCACAAATTTGCATTGTTGGGGACTATTCTGCAGTAGAAGTGAAGGAAAGACTTTACTATATTAATCTTATATCACTTACGGTGAAAAACCTAGTGCTAAGGCACTGGAATGACCAGAATACTATTACTTATCAGGAATGGGTCAATGATTTGCTTTGTAACTTGAGGGTAGAGAAAACCACTGCATGTCTTAGATATAAGATGTCTCGATATTGGACAAGATTGGAGAAAATCCATACTTTATGGTCTATCACTTCTACGCCCTAAATCAGGCTGTGATGGCCCTTTATTTTGTTAAAGGTAGGAGTATGTTCTCACTGCTAAGGCTTCTGGCCTTCTATAACTAATACCCAATGGGGAGTATCCATGTAAGTATATCTAGCTTTTGGAAACTGACATTCAAGAAACACAATTTCTTGGGCAGTACAATCTCTTGGCTCTGGCTCCTAGGGGTGGGAAGGCTTGATGGGGGACTGGGGAGGGTTTGGGGATTTAATAGATGGCGGGGTGGGAATAGCTGTTTAATTCCTTGCAATGTGTACTGACCTACCTATTGTGATACCTTTTGTATTATGTACTGCATTATGTGACTATGTGAAATTTGAATAAAATATATTAAATTTAAAAAAACATAAATAAAAGCATACTGGTGTTAATTAGCTTCTCTGAAGTAATCTTCTGCTATGTTTTACATGTATATGTTAAACCAATGAGAATTATTTCTGTTTTTTATGCATTATCTGGGTGTTAATAGTATGGAATTTTCTAAATACCGGTCATAAAGCTTCTGAAGAAGGACCTGGTTGGTCTGAAAGCTAGAGCACTTTGTTCTTATTTGTATAACATCTATGTTGGTCCAATAAAGGGTATCAAATTATTTGTTTCTGGATCCAGTCAATGTCTGGCAGATTGAGATTTCCCACTATTACAACCCACCCCTTCAACAACACTCTCCCTACTTCAGTATCCAGTTTATTATCTTTGTCTTCTCCCTGCCCAGATGGTCTTTAAATCACCACTTTGCAAGTCTTCCTGTCCAGCAGTTCTATGAGCTCAATCCACAGTGATTCTACCTCCCCCTTTCCCAATGGTAGCATCCTCCATTACCTGTATCCCTTCTCTGATGTAAATAGACATGCCACTACCTCTGCCCATCCTTCTACCTAGCCTATGTAAAGTGTAGACTGAGACTGTTATGTCCCAGTCCGTGTTCACACTGGTTCATGTTTCTGTGATGGCCACTAGATGCAGCCCTGAGTCTGCCACCAAAGCCTAGAGCTCACTTATCTTGTTACCCAGATTCCTGGCATGGAGGCATACCACCCTCCAACATGCAACTACACCCCCCCTCTTTTGGTTCTTGCTCATACTCTCCATTATCCTTTTGTAATACATTTCTTTGCATATCTTTGCACTACAAGTTCTTTTTCAGAGAATTTTAAGAAATAGGCCAGTGTGGGTCTTGGTCTGTCATACTGACTGTGAAGCACATTAAGTTTTGTGTGCTCTTTCATTCAGTAGTGGAGTTGAAAGTTTAAACTGTAACAGAACAACCTAACAGAGGTACACAGAGAAGTGAAAGGAAAGGATGTGGAGGTCAACCAAGGAGATGACCTCAGTGGGGAGAGCAGTGAACCCCAGAGGAGGAGGAAGTGAATCCTGGTGAGGGACTCTATCATAAGAGGGATCCAGCTAGGAACACATGAGGGGGAGGACAGGGAGGTGAGGTGCCCACCAGGAGTCATGGCATGAAGGGATGAGAGGAAGATCCTGGGGATCACTGAGAAGGCAAGATGGGAGGGTGATCTGGATGTCATTATCCACCTAGGTACTAATGACCTGGCAAACAGGGAGCCTAAGGAAGTTCAGGAAGAGTTTAGAAAATTAGGGAGAGGTCTCAAGCAAACAGCTACATCTGTCACCTTTTCGGAAATACTACCTGTGAGAGGCGTAAGAGAATGTAGGGGCGGGGCGCATGCACCAGGATCTTTAACACAAGGTTGAAGAACAGGTGCTGCAAGGAAGGGTTTGGATTCATTGGTGACTGGGGACCAACCTGGAGAGATGGGGGCTTGTTCAAGCCTAACGGCCTGCATCCATTCTGGAGGAGACTCCAAGCACCCAATGATAAATTTAAATGCTACATGGACAAGCATTTAAACTAGCCAAGGGGGGTGGTAGGCCAGCAAGGAGGGTACCTAATTGTCCATCCCCCATAGCTAGCAATGGAACCAGTGAACAGGAGGAAGGGCTTTCTCTCTACAAAGTAGTGTGCAAAAGATGGAGATAGGCACCCAAGGGGTGGATAGGCAGAAATGGGGCAAAATTCAACAGAAGGCTAGACAGCAGGGAGAACCAGGGATAAAGGACAACCAGGGAGGGGGCTAAAGTAGAACAGCTAAACAGTCCAGGGAGTTCATATCATGGAAAGTTATGTGTGCCAATGCCAGGGGCCTTAGCAACAAGATGGAGGATCTGGAGACTGCCATGGTGCAGTTGGACCTGGACATTGTGGCTATCACAGAGACCTGGTGTAATGATAACCATGGCTGGGAGATGGCCATACCTGGCTACAACATATTCAGAAGACACAGGGCAGGCAGGAAGGGAGGAGGAGTGGCACTTTATGTGAAAGATGGCATAAAGGCCACAGAGATCTAGGAGGAACAAAATTGGGGAGAGATATTGTGGGTCAAGCTGGAAAAGAAAATGGGGTGAGACATCCACACAGGGGTGGTCTACAGATCACCAGCCCAGGAGAAAGAGACAGATAGGGAGTTAATGCTAGCCATCCAGAGGATGGCAGACAAGGGGTAGGTGGTGCTGGTTGGAGATTTCAGTATTCCAGATGTGGACTGGAACCTCCCAGAAGCAGCATCAGCCAGGAGCAGATTTATCATGGACTCTCTTCAAGGTGCCTTCCTTAAGCAACTGGTCATGGAACCAACTCGACAGAAGGCAATACTGTACCTCGTGCTCACAAACAGGGACAGTGAGATGGGGTAACAATGGGGGAGCACCTGGGGAACAGTGACCACCAGTCACTGTGGTTTGAAATCACAGAAGGAGCAGAACCAAACTGCACAAAAATACATATCCTGGATTTTAGGAGGGCAGACTTTGGGAAAATGGGAACATGCTTGAAAGAGACACTAATGGGAATGGGAGGGAATCAGGGGTGGAGGAACAGTGGGCAATATTTAAAACAGGGATTACAAGAGCAACAGAATTATGTATTAAGCAAGTTAGCAAGGGGAAAAGGAAGAGGAGGCCATTATGGTTTTCTAAGGAGGTAGCAGAGAAAGTGAAAGACAGCTAGATCAAATTCAGGCAATGCAAAAAGACGCAGGCAGAAGGGGATAGGGAGAAGTACCAGGAGAAGCAAATGGAGGCAGGGAGGTCAGTAAAGGAAGCCAAAGCACAGACAGAAAAGTGCATCGCAAAATCAGTGGGTAGAGCGGACAAAACCTTTTACAGGTACATAAGTGAAAAAAGAAGGGCAGAGGGAGGGATAGTGAGACTGAAGGGGGAGGACGGGGGCTCTGTGGAGGATGACAACAGTAAAGCTGACATATGGAACAGATATTTCTGCTCAGTCTTTACTGAGGAAGAGGAGGGTAACTGGCCTGAAGGGAGTACAAGGAGTGGGAATGGCACAGAAATGGACACAAGTCCCTTTACACGGGAAAATGTCCTAAAGGAACTGGAAGGAATAAAAGTCGATAAAGCAATGAAGCCAGATAGGGTGCACCCCGGGGTCCTAAAGGAACTAAGAGAGGTGGTGGCTGAACCTCTGGCAATCCTGTTTAGACAATCACTGGAAACAGGGGAGGTACCCAAAGACTGGAGGACAACAGATGTAGTCCCCTTATACAAAATCAGGAACAAAGAGGAAGCAAGGCACTACAGACCAGTCAGCCTGACCTCGGTAGTGGGGAAGATCATGGAAGCACCACTGAAGGAGAGATTGGTGGAACATCTGGTTGCCAATGGACTACAGGACATAAGGCAGCATGGTTTCACCAGGGGGAGATCATTCCAGACCAATCTCATAGAATTTTTCAACTGAGTGACAAGGGAGGTGGATCAGAGGAGGGCAGTGGATGTGGCCTATCTGGACTTCAGCAAGGCCTTTGACACTGTGCCACATAGAAGGCTATTAAACAAACTGGGGAATATGGGAGTGGGCAAGACAGTAGTGCAGTGGGTGGGTAATTGGCTGGGTGGCAGGACACAGAGGGTGGTGGCAAATGGCTGTCACTCCACACAGGGAAGAGTGACCAGTGGGATACCACAGGGATCAGTGCTGGGACTGGTCCTATTCAACGTCTTTATCATTGACATTGCACAGGACCTAGAAGGCAGAATTTCCCTGTTCACTGATGACAAGAAGCTCTGTAACAGAGTGGACATGCCAGAGGGTGTAGACAGAATGAGGAGGGACCTGCAGAATCTTGAAGAATGGTCAAGGATTTCGTAGTTGAAATTCAACACAAAGAAGTGCAAGATAATGCATATGGGGCACAAAAACCCTGGAACAACTTATCAGTTGGGGGGTGAGGATATAGCATGCACCAAGCAGGAAAGAGACCTTGGGGTTATCATCTCTGATGACCTCAAGGTAGGGAAACAGTGGGACAAGGCAGCAAGTAAAGTAAATAGGATGCTGGGTTGCACAGGCAGGGGCATCACCAGCAGGAAAAGGGAGATCATAATTCCACTATACAAGGGAAAGGAAAGGGAAGGGAAGAGAACATTGTTTAACCAGGAGTAGCACACTAAGTCAAGGCTTGTTTCCAGATATGACCTGGGAGCACAAGGAAGTTAAGTGACTTGCTCAGGATCACAAAGTATGCACCTAGGCTGCTGTTGGATTCTATTGTATCCTGAAAAACCAAGTGATCTACACAAGGGGACTTCTTTAGGAACTGCACAGCTTTATTACATGCTTCTAATAAGGCAGCCTTCTTCTGAATACAGAGAGAAAGAGAGATTCTTCTGGATTTTTCTAACAACAACACTACTATTGCTCAAGATCTATATTCTCTTAGAATTTGTAAAGCCCATGCCGCCCTCTAGTGGTGCATCATAATACTACACTACAGTTGCATATAGCATATATCAGATTCAAACCCAGGTCTCCAGATCTGCAGCTCAGAGCCTTAACCCACTGCACTATACTGCCTCGACAAGACACTACTGAGGCCCCACCTGGAGTACAGCGTACAGTTCTGGAGACCTTACATACGTAAGGACATAGGCAGGGTAGAGAAGGTTCAGAAGAGGGCAACAAAGATGGTACAGGGATTGCATAACAAGTCCTATGAGAACAGGCTGAAGGGCTTTAATAAATACTTCCTGAAGGAGAGGAGGGAGAGAGGGGATATGATAGAGACATACAAGTACCTTACAGGGAGGAACAGGTTGCAGGAATACACTATTTTCCAGCATAAAAGATGTTCCAGGACTAGAGGGAATGGGATGAAGTTGGAAGGAGGGTGATTCAGAGGAAACGTGAGGAAGAATTTTTTCACAGAAAGGGTGGTGGACAAAGTGGAACACCCTGCCAGAAGAAGTGGTAGGGGATGAAACAATCATGGGATTTAACAATGCATGGGATAGACATAAGGGAATTCTGGAGGTCAGGGGTAAGGGGCAACAGTCTTTCAGAAAAACGTAAAGGGAACTTGCAAGCTCAAATGTGCAGACTGGGTGGGCCATAGGCCCTTATCTGCCAACAGTGTCTATATCGCTATGTATCTATGTAACAACTCAGAGAGCAGTTTTTGAATAAACCCATACATATCCCAACCTTCAGCTCCTTCAGGGCGGCCAAGTATGCCAAATTCTTGCATCATACTCTATTTTCAAGATCATCCACTTTAAGTAAGCACCTGATTTATTTTATTGCTCATTTTCTTGATCTTTGAGTTTAAAGGCCATATCTTCTGACCAAGAGATATGGGTCTCAGCTGCTTTAAGTCTGCTGTGTGTATGCTTCACATCAATTTTTCAGTCCTCAAATAAATTTGTTGGGTAGATAGGTCATCATTAATTTCTTTAAACATTGCAGTGAACATTTGTATCAGACCCGTAGAAGTTTTTTTTTTTTTTAGGTTCTGTAGCTTCAGTCAGTTTTGGCTGCCATGTCCATTTTATGTGAACAGCAATAATGTTCTAAATCTGATTAAAACTATTGAACTTGATTAAAATAAAAAAAAATGCTACTGGCATGTAGATTCTGTTCTGTTCTATGAATATAGTTTATTTTTATTTTTTATTTTATTACAACTAGGATTACAAGTACCTTTGAGCCAAGCTCTTTTAGGAGGTTCCGCATCATAATAGTAAATGGAGTCCACTCAGAAGAAAGGAGGGTTACTAGTGGGGTTAGGGTACCGCAGGGTTCAGTATTAGGACTGGTCCTCTTCAATGTCTTTATAAGCGACATTGCAGAAGGACTGGAAGGAAAAGTATGTCTCTTTGCAGATGACACTAAGATCTGCAACAGAGTTGATGCACAGGGTGGGGTGGAAAGGATGAGAAGGGACTTGGCAAGGTTAGAGGAATGGTCAAATGTATGGCAGCTTAGATTTAGTGCTAAGAAGTGCAAGGTAATGCACCTGGGAAACAAAACCAGGGAAGAGTACACAATGGGAGTGAGATACTAACAACAACAAAAATGGAGAGGGACCTGGGGGTAGTCATATCAGATGACCTAAAGATGGGCAAGCAATGTGAGAGGGCAGCAAGGAGGGCTGGGGGGATACTGGGATGCATAGGGAGAGACATCACCAGTAGAAAGCAGGAAGTTATTATCCTCTGTACAGACAGCTGGTGAGACCACATCTGGAGTACTGTGTGCAGTTCTGGAGACCCAATCTCCCAAAAGACATAGACAGGATGGAAGCTGTCCAGAGGAGGGCAACTAAAATGGTGCAGGGTCTGCACGGAAGACATATGAAGAGAGACTTAAGGAGCTTAATATATAGCCTCGAGGAAAGGAGGGAGAGGGGACATGATAAAACTTTCAAGTACCTCAAGGAATCAACAAAGTCCAAGAGGGTAGCATCTTTCAAAAAAGAGGTGTCAAGAACAAGAGGGCACAATTTAAAGATAGAGGGCGGCTCAGAGGTAATTTAAGGAAGTATTTTTTCACAGAGAGGGTTGTAGATGCATGGAGCGGCCTTCCGGAGGAGGTTGTGGAGTCAAAATCAGTGGTGGAATTCAAGCATGCATGGGATAGTCATAAGGCAGTTCTGGGGGTGGGGGTAGGAAGAAGTAGGCTGCTGGTTAACTAGGATCTGCAGCTTATCCAGTAGGTAGGGAAATGGGCAGACTGGGTGGGCCAAGCGGTCCTTATCTGCCGTCAAATTCTATGTTTCTATGTTTCTATCATATAGTGTTTTTTTGTGAGTCAAAATAAAATTTTAAGAGTCCGATAGCGTTAGATTACTAATAGTAGGGCAGAAGCTGTGTCTTCACTTGAATATCTTAGATGCCAGCATGCGCTCCTGTTTTCCCTGCAGTTTCCATTCTGCCAGAGATCTTAGTGTCATCTACAAAGAAACAGATCTTGTTCTGGATCCCATCCACTGTGTTGAATATGTTAAATAGTACCAGTCCTAGGACCAATCCTTGTGGTATCCCACTTGTTACCTTTCTACCCCAGAGTACTCCCCATTCCCAACACACTCCGAGTCCTTCCCCACCCTCCCACTCAGCCAATATCCTATCCACTTGGTCAGTTTGTCACCTACCTCCAACTCATCAAGCTTTTTTATGAGCCTTAGGTGGTGTACACAATGGAAGGTTTTGCTAAAGTCTAGACATGGTATATTTACTGCCTGGCCCTGTCCACTTCCTTTGTAACTGAATCAAAAAGTCAGTCAGATTATCTGTCATGATCTGCCCACCACAAACCCATGTTGCCTCCTATCCTGAAGACAATTGTCCTCTAAGAATTCCACTACACCCTCTGTTACAATAGTTTCCAGTAGTTTTCCAACAATCGAGATCAGTCTGACCATTCTCTAACTTCCTAGGTAGCTGCTATCTCCACTCTCATCTAGTGGCACAACAGCGGTCATCTTCCAGTCCACTAGAACCATCCCTGTGTCAAGGGATGGATTGAAGAGGTCAGTCACTGGGTCCTATAGCTCTCTAGTCACCCTATAGTCCTCTATGAATACCCTAGGGTGCAACCCATCAGGGCCTGGTGACTTGTCCAGTTTCAGGGACCTGGGTCCCTTGAGAACCACCTGCACTGTGCCAACCACATCTCTAGACCCTTAACTCTCTTTGCTTTGGCCTGTATCGCACTTTCTGTGAGCAGCCCCCCCACACACACACATACAGTAGACAGATAACAGATGTACTCATTCAAGATATCTGTCTTCCTCCCATTCTCCTCTTCCTCCCATCCCTTTACAGAATGTGACTATTCCTTCCTTTGTTTTCCTCTTTCCCTTATGCATTGAAAGGTAGATTTGCCCCCTTCCTTGACCCACTCTACTATTTATAGCTCTTCCTCCACCTTTGCTTTCCTCACCACTCTGTTGTCCACTTTCAATTTTCCTATGTAGAACTCCACATATTCTTCATGCTGTTTCCCCTTGCACTTTCTAAACACTGCCCTTTTCACCTTTATTTCCCCCACCCCCATCCCCACCCCCACCCATGGAGAACCAGACTGGTCTTTTATGATTTCTGTTTTTTTTCACTTGTCTCATACAGGAATTGGTTAATTCCGTTAACCTCTTCTTAATGATGTCCAATTTGACATCAACTTCTCTGCTTCCCTTATACCCACTAGTCTTTCACTAAGTATTTCCCCACATCTTCCCAAAATACATCCTTCTAAACTCCACGACCATTGTACTTGAGTTGGAATGGTGAGCTTCTAGCACTGTATTAAGCCACACTGAATTGTGGTCGCTAGTTCCTAGGGAACCTTCCACCCTGATATTCCTAATGATGTCTCTATTTCAGAGCACAAAATCAAGAAATGCCTCCTCCCCCAATAGATTCCTTAACCCACTGTACTAGAAAGCTCTTCTGCATCACATCCACTGGCATTTTTGGCCACTGGCATTTCCCAGTCTCTAGCAGGCAGGTTTAAATCACCCATTAACACCAACTCCCCTTTTGTGGCTGCTTCGCTGATTTCCTCCCCAAGTACCATGTCCCTCTCCCCCCCTTTGGCTTAGCACTCTATATACTACCCCTAAGCTAATATACCTTCTTCCTGCTGTTGGTAGCAGTACATAGACTGATTACTTCCCACTAGAGATGTTGCAAAGTTTTAATTCACCATTAAAGTTCTGGCAAAGTTACCGACTATGCCTCCACGGAACAATCCCAAAATTTTTTTCCATCAGCTTATAAATTTACCTAATTAACTTTTCTAGTAACTTTGCCATTAAGACAGTTAGGTGAAGCCTGTTCGAAATGAGGCTACAGGTGGTAAATAAGTGCTTGAGGTCACATGGAAACAACTCCTGCAGGTCACATGCTACTGTTATATGTACTGACTCATCCTTAATTTCACTCTGCAGTCTGAGCTAGTGAGTGGAAGGGGACAGATCTGTTCTTTTCATAGTAAAACCTAGGCACAAAAAACAATTTTTTCAGCTTCTTTTGCTTGTTCTTGATCTTATTTTTACTGTACAGTTTGTGAGTCTTTGTTTAGTTGTTGTTTAGCTGTTATTTTCTTTATATTGAACACTTTCATTTGTGCTATTTTTTCATCTCTTTTAGCATGTTTTTTTTTTACTCTGTGTTTTTTGGGGGTTCAAATGAGTGGGAGTGGTCAGGAGGAGGGGCCTTAGGCAGCAGATGGGAGACACTGTGCCTTTCGTGTTGAAAGGACCTGGCCCGTGGCACTGGCACTAGGAGGAGACAGCAGCAGCAGCAACCACCCACCCTCAGCGCAGCACCCCCAGCAACAAGATGAGGCAAGGGCACCACCACCAACAGCAAAGGAAGCACCAGCCCAGCCAGCAATTGTACCACCATCATCATTACCACCAGCACTTGCACACCATGAGAAGGAGATGCACTCAGGACCATCTTGCACTTCCCCTCATCAGCAGTAGCCAAAATCCCTTGTCTCTGATTTTTTTTATATTGACCCCATCAACAACAGTGTGGTCACCTGAAAATTATGCCACACTGTTGTTCAGCCTGGGAAACAGGGGAGCCATTTGGGGACAGGTAGGCAGCACACACCTTAGAGGGAGGCACTGTAAGGAGTGGGAGGACCATCTGTGAAATAAAGTTGGTGAGAGGGGTGGAGGTGGTGCGTGCCACCCTACTGGTTCTTGTCTGCCGGGCAAGAGAAAGAAATGTGGTATGCAGGTGCAGAAGGAGGAGGAGATGGAGGGGACTGGGAGAGGGACCTGCAGGCACACTCAGGTGCTGCAAGAAGCACCTGAGAAACTGGTCTCCTCCTCCCCCCATCCACCCACCCACGAGGAAGTACAACAAGCTCTGCAGGGAAGTAGGGGAGCTCTCCCGGCAAGTTGCAGGGATAAAGGAGCTGTTGGAGATTGTACTGTGAAATCAGCAAACCATTCTGGAGGGCTTGGCTGAACTGCAAAATGACAGCACACCCTCTGTCCCCAGGCCATAGCCCTCCAACCCTAAAAATAAAAAAATGTAAAAACTTACAAAGAAAAAAAATGTTCATCTACCCTTATTTCTCTCTGTCTGTCTGTATTTCTTTATTTCTTTTACTACTGCACTGTTAAACCCTAAAAACAAAAATAAAAAATGTTAAAACTTAAAAAGGAAAAAATGTTCATCCATCTTTATTTCTCTCTGTCTATATTTCTTGATTTCTGCTACTTCTTTGTTCTATCTATTGAAATGTTTCTGTTCAAACCCCAGGAATCCCTCACTATGCTTAATTAATGTAGAATCAGCCTGGAAGGTTGAGCTGCCCCAGAGTGGAATGTATGTAAATTATTTATTTATTAATTTGCTTTTGGTAACCAGGTGGGTGCACTAGGCATAAGAATGCCTATTTTCAGGCATGACACGGGAGGATACAAGTTGAAATACATGAGTATACATGTGACGCAGTACATGAGATACATAACACAGTGAGGAGGGGATCACATACAAACAATTGTAGGGTTAGAAGAAGCATTGTTCAGCATGATACAGTCAATACAGCTTAGACAGTTAAAAGAAAAAACAAGAAATGCAGAAAAAAACGTGAGAAAACTAACATTTCAAAAGCGTGTACAAAATACAATAAGTGCCATTATGTAGCCATTGGTTTAGAGACAGTAGAAACAGGGAGGAGAGGAGAGGGAAGAGGAGAGTGGTGGGAAATAGAGGAAGACGGTAAGGGACGATAGAAAGGATTTAAAGGATGGTTATGAGAGAGCAGGAGAAAGGTGTCAGAGGAGTAGTTGCCTGGGGCACAGAGGGTAGGGAGAAGGATAGTCTACAGTGGATGAAAGCAAGTGCAGGGACTAGTAGCACACAGACGATCGCGGTGACATTTCTTGAAACTAGCATGGGTGTGAACTTGATGAATAGTTTGGGGTACGGAGTTCTAGTACTTTGGAGCTGTGTAAGAGAAAGCACATGCACCCATATTGGTTTTGCATCTGGGGATATGGAGACGGGCTTGGTAAGTAGATCGAAGCCCGTAGGAGAGGGGTAGTGAGTGAAGCAGAGAGGCAAGAGATTGGGGGAGGCCTGATATAGCAATACCATCAATTAGAGAGCCATAGGATTGGAGTCGATAGGCAGAGGGGCTGGGCCATTTTAGGTCAGTATAGAACTGGCAATGGTGCTTGTATCATGGAGATGCAGAGGCATGGTGGCAGACAGAATTATAGGTGGTGTTCTATTTATGGAGGGTGGTCTCTGTGGCAGAGAGGTAGGTGGCTAAGCCATAGGCCAGGGCTGGGAGCAGAAAGCCTTGAGCCACAGCTAGTCTAGCTGATGGAGTGACAGCATAGCTAGTGCGATAGGCACCTCCTATCTTAGCATTAACAGATTTACAGGTGATAGTGATGTGCAGATCAAATCTAGAGATTCGTCAAGAAGAATGCCCAGATTTTTAAAGGAGCTAGTGCTAGCCAGTGAGGATCCATCAGCACATGATATTTTGAGGGACCTTTGGTTTGCTTTAAGTCTGGCAGGTGAGCCAAAGAGCACAGAGTGTGTCTTACTTATATTGAGAATTAGGTTGTTCTCCGTTAGCCAGGATTGAATACTTAAGAAATCCAAGACAAAACAGTAGTTTATATCCAAGATATTTCTTGCACTGTGGTAAATATCAAGGTTGTCCACATAAAGCACAGATGAACAGGTTGGTGTAAGCAGTGGAAAGTCGTTAATGAAAATTGAGAAAAGCAAGAGGCCAAGTATGGAGCCCTGGGGAAAGCCAACGTGTATAGACAAGAGATCAGATATGGCTGAGTTGAAAACTACAGCCTGTTTCCTGTTGGACAGATAGCTACTAAACCAGGCCACTGCATCAGCAGAGAAGCCTAGGGAATGTAGTTTCACCAGGAGAAAGGAATGGTTAACCATATCAAATGCTTTAGTTAGATCGATGAAAACTGTACCTGTCAGGAGGCCCGAGTCCATGGAAGCATAGATGCCATTTGTGAGTTTTAGGATTGCAGTGGAAGTGCTGTGGCCTTTGCAGAAACCATGTTGGGAGCAAGAGAGAAGGTTGTGCTTCTGAAGATAATGTATGGATTGAGTTGCCACTAATTTTTCCAAGATTTTGCTAAGCACAGAGAGGATAGCTATAGGTTGGTAATTAATGATTTCTTTAGGATCACCTTTTTTAGGAATGGGTGTAATTTTAGCTATTTTCCAGATATTAGGAACTGTGCCATGGCATAGTGATAGGTTGAAGACTTTTGTTAGGGGGGAAGCTATGAGAGGTGCAGCAGCTCTCAGGAGCCTAGGTTCCAAACCATCAAACCCTGAGCTGGTGCTGTCAGGGATGGAGAGTAGCAGCTTTAGAACTTCGGCTCTTGTGATGGTCTGGAACCTACATGGAGGATGCGTGAGAAGAGGTTTAGGGCCAAATATTCAAAACTTTGCCCAGGGGCTAAATTAACACTGCCCGACGGGCAAACTTAGCCCAGAGCACAAAGCAAGCTATATTCAAAAGGAATAGCCCGGGACAAACAGCTTCTGAATGTTGCATGGGAACGAGGCTGGGCAAACTGGACTAAAAGTGCAGGGCAAACTTAGCCCTGGAATAAGACAGCTCTGAATATAGCAACCAGGAAGTGCAAACTACAACAGCAACACAGTGCACAGTGACGTGAAGGTAGGTAGAGGTGAACTATGTGGCCAATGTGTGTGCCAGCAAATGTGTGGACCCAGTACAGCTGCAGGCAGCAGCGCATGTGAAAGTACAGTGTTCAAGACTATAATATTCCCTGAACTGTTTGCACAGTGCTAACATGTTTGCGTGGGTTTAGCGGAGGGCTAAACCATTAGCCCAGTGCAAACACGTTTGCCCAGCGCTAAACTTTGCCATATTCAAAAGTGACATGCAAATGAGCCTACTTAGGTAGTCTCTGGGCAAACATCCAGATTAGCATCTCATTATGCCCTGATTTGCATGCAGTTTGCACCGGGCTAATGGTTTAGCCCTGTGCTAAACCCGCGCAAATGTGTTAGTGCTGCGCAAACAGTTCAGGGAATATTATACAGTTTTGAACACTGTACTTTCACATGCGCTGCTGCCTGCAGCTGTACTGGGACAACACAGCATAGGCACAGATGGTGGTGGTGCTGCATGCAACTGTCACACTGTAGGTCATGCTACAGTACACAGCAGACACTACAGTAGCAAGGGGACTAGTAGTGTGTGGACACAGCACTGCGTGTGGTGTGTAGGGCAGTGCTGATGACTGCACTGTACGCAGTGCGGGCCCAACATGCAGGCGTTTACTGATAGTGGACATTACTGTTACACTAGTGTGTGACCCACAGATGCTGCACCTTTGGCATGGGATGCTTACAGTGACATATACATGTCCGCCTTTGTGTGCTGTGACAGTTGTACAGCTGTGCGGTATGTGACCTGGGGGGCATATATTATCAGAAAGGCACACTGATGTTGGGGTATTCCCAAAACTGCCCATGTGCACTGCATGATGTGTCTCAGCCTTGTGGCCACACCTGGTCTCTGGCACAGTCTGGCCACCCGTACACCCTCCCATCAACATCCTCCATGCCCACAGTACTGCGTGTGTATTCTGGCATCTGTTGGTGTCCACAGAAGAGTGGTCCGCAGGTATGTGCTGCATGGCCACACTGCCATGCTGTCCACTGGCAGCAGGGTCACCACTTACTGCCTGGCACGGCTGGGACTGGTGGCAGATGATGGCATCATTGTGATGCCATCAGTGAGCAGCATGTTTCCTGTATGTCTGGCATTATCTATGTGTCATATTTATTTGTTAGGGTCGTGCAAAGCTGCGCAAACACAGCACAAAGCTGATTGCCCAGGGTTAAGACTACTTTTTCCTGGGTGGTAATGTGTACTGCGCTAAGTGTTGCGCTAAATCGCGCAAAACCACTTTGCGTGGCGCTAGTCACTGAATATAGCATTGTGCCTGTATTCATGTACACACACCTCAGTTTGCCCCTTGCATACATTATGATTTTGCCCAGTGCTAATGCAGTTTGCGGGCACTATTTGGCCTTTTGAATATAGCAAACCCGTGCTAATCCCGCGTTAAACCTGCACAAACAGTTTTTGCCCGGCGCAAAGTTTTGAATATCTGGCCCTTAGTATGGAACTTGGAACACAATTCAAGCCTCCGCCGTGTGGTGGTGTGCATTCCGAGGTTTAACATCAGATCTATTTCTCCACCTGAGAAAGCAAGCTGCCTCAAAGAACTCTCCTCAACTGGACTCCGATTTTTGATTTTATTTTCTCAAGCATTCCATTTTTATTTTAGCATTTGTTTAGTGCAGTTCAGTTAGATTACTAGTTATTTCATTTTTCTTCGATGCGATCACAATTTTCAGTAACCGGAGAAAAATACTTACATTCTGCTTAGCGGTTCACTTTTATATAGAAACATAGAAGCTGATGTCAGATAAGGACCGCAAGGCCCATCCAGTCTGCCCATTTCTTTTTCTACCTTATAAATGTGCCATCAGCCTTTGCTCTGTCAATGGCATCTATTCATACTCATCTGTATTGCTTCGTTATGCCTATCCCATGCCTGTTTGAAGCCCTGCACTGTATTCATATCCACCAGTTCCTGAGGTAGGCAGTTCCATGCATCCACCACCCTTTATGTGAAAAAGAACTTCCTCACATTACCCCTTAATCGGCCTCCCTCTAATCGCATGCTGTGTCCTCTTGTCCTGCTATTTTTCTTATATTGAAACATGTTAGACTCTTTCACCTTGTTAAAGCCCTTAAGGTGTTTGAATGTTTTGATCATATCACCTCTCTCCCTCCTTTGCTCTAGGGTATACATATTGAGCTCCGTTAATCTGTCCTCATGCGTTTTCTGATGCAGTCCCTGAACCATTTTGTCTTGCCCTTCTCTGGACTGCCTCAATTTGGTTAATGTCCTTGTGAAGGTGTGGCCTCCAGTACTGCATGCAGTACTCCAGATGGGGTCTAACCAGTGTCTTGTAAAGAGGGATTATTACCTCCCTCTTCTGACTTGTGATATCCCTACTAATACATCCTAACATCCCCGTAGCCTTACCTACTGCTTTAGTGGTCTGCTTGGATGATTTCAGATCATCGGTGATGATGATGATGCCCAAGTCTCTTTCTTCTCTTGTGACTGCCAGCAACTCCCCTCCCAGCCTAAAGGTGGCTTCAGGTTTTCTCTTCCCTATGTGCATGATCTTGCACTTCTTTGCATTAAACCCCAGTTGCCACTCTTCCGACCATTTTGATAGTTTATCCAGATCTCTTCTCATTCTGCCCACCCCATCTGGACCATGTACTCTGTTGCAGATCTTGGTGTCCTCTGCAAACAGACAAACCTTACCCTCCAGTCCATCTGCAATGTCACTGATGAAGATATTGAAGAGGACTGGCCCCAGGACTGATCCCTGAGGTACCCCACTTGTGACTTGCATCTCTTCTGACTGTATACCATTTACCACCACTCTGTTTTCTGCCCATCAACCAGTTTGCCACCCAGTTGACCAACTTCTGACCCACTCTGAGCCTACCCAGCTTATTAATCAATCTTCTATGTGGAACAGTATCGAAACCTTTGCTTAAGTCAAGGTAGGCAACATCAACTGCTCCCCCCTTGGTCCACCACTCTGGTTACCCAGTCAAAGAAATCTATGAGATTAGTTTGACAGGACCTTCCTTTTGTATACCCATGCTGTCTTGGATCCTGTGCTCCAATGGATTCCAGGTGTTGCACTATCCTTTCCTTAAGGAGTGCCTCTATAATCTTGCCCACTACTGAGGTAAGACTGACTGGTCTGCAGTTCCCTGCCTCCCCCCCCTGCTAGCACTCTTGTGGAGTGAGATCACATGAGCCCTTCTCCAGTCTTCTGGGACCTCTCCTGTGCTCAGAGACTCACTAAACAGATCTGATAATGGCTCTGCTAGTTCCACCCTTAGCTCCTTTAGTACCCTGAGATGTATGCCATCAGGTCCCATTGCCTTGACCACCATGAGCTAATCAAGCTCTTGTCTGACCCTTTCTTTTGTGAAGGGACTAATGTTCACCTCCCTCCCCCCCCTCCGTGTCCATGGTGCTGAGCTGTGGGCCCTGCCCTACCTTCTCTTCAGTAAATACTGAGCAGAAGTATCTATTTAGGATAGATGCTTTTACATGGCCCTCCTCCTCACACTCCCCCTTATCTCCTTTGATCTTAGCAATACACCCTCTGGACTTTCTCCTTTCACTAATGTATCTATAGAAAGTTTTGTCACCTTCTTTTACTGTTTGTGCTAGTGTTTCCTCAGTTTGGGCCTTTGCCTGCCTTACTGCCTTCCCTGCTTCCCTTAGGGAAGCTTGGTATGCCTCCCTATCTTCATCCCACTGTGTTCCCTTATATTTCCTGAAGGCCAGCCTTTTGGCTCTGACTTTTTCTGCTACTGTTTTTGAGAACCAAAGTGTTTTCCTTCTTCTTTTGCACTTCCTTTTCTCTCTAAGACAATGGGATGTTGCTTCAAGCATTGTATCCTTAATGCTTGCCCACTTTGTCTGTACCCCCTCACCTGTATTTCTTTTTGCCAGGGCTAGCTTAACTCTGTTGGCCATCTTCTCAAAGTCAGCTCTTCTGAAGTCCCATATTTTTGCCTTGGAAAGGGATGATTTAGTTGTAGTGGTCAAATTGAATCATACTATGTGATGGTCACTGGCCCCCAGGTGACCTTCTACCTGGAGATCTGTGATCCTTTCCTTGTTAGTCAGTACTAGATCTAGGATAGCCCTGTCTCTTGTGAGTTGTTGTACCAGTTGTTTGAGGCCGTCCCCCTGCAGGGAATCCATCATGTGTCTAGTTCTGGCAGATGTTCCTGCTGGTATTGACCAATCTATATATAGCATGTTGAAGTCTCCCATTATCAGAACCTCCCCTTTAGCTGTCATGTTTTGTATATCTTCTAACAGTAATGTGTCTATGCCCTCCCCCTGGTCCGGTGGCCTGTAGACAACCCCAGTTCTTATGCCTGTCCTATTTCCTGTTTCCAGGGTGACCCACACTTCTTCTGGCTCCTTATGTGTATTTTGAATTTCTGTAGCTTTTATATTTTCATTGACATACAGGGCCACTCCATCCCCTTTTTGCACCTCGGTCTCTTCTGAACAGTACATAACCAGGTACTGGAGTCTCCCAAATGTGGGTACTGGTAAACCATGTCTCACTAATTGCTATTATGTCCAGTTTAGCCTCTGTCATTATTGCCTGCAGGTCTGGGATCTTGTTTCCCAGACTGTGAGCATTTGTGTACATGATTTTCTATTGGCCAGATTTTGGTGTGTTAGTTGTTGGGTGAGGTCTGGCATTTCTCCTGTGCATCGTATGGGGAGCTGGACCTTTTTCCTTACCTGGTGATACAAATGAACTGCAAACATGCTGAACTCCTGTTTGACCACTAGCGGGGGGGGAAGGGTGTTCTTCCCATTTGACTTATGGGATGCTGCACCCCTCTCCCCATTTGCTAGTTTAAATATTCTGCAAAGATGTCAAACTTCTGCCCCAATGCACTGACTCCCTCCTTAGTCAGATGCAGTCCATCAAATTTGAAGAACTTTCACTCCCAAAACTGTTGCCAGTTCACTACAAATCTGTGTCCTTTTTCCTGGCACCAGCGCTTAAGCCACATGTTTAGCTCCCCTATCTCCCCTTCTCTGACCTTCCGTCCATCTGCCCCCCTCTCCCAGACTGGCAGGACCTCAGAGAAGGAGATGCCGGATGAAATGGACGATAGTTTGTCACCCAGCCTGGTTAGGTGTTCCTTGATCTCCACAACTGACAGTCTGGTGAGATCATTAGTTCCTATGTGTACCAGGATGCCAATGTTTTCTCCTGCTTCCTGAACAATTTTAGCAATGCGGTCAGTGTCTCTCCACACTGATGTACCTGGGAGACATCTGTCCATTACCCCTGGCTGGAGATAGGTATCAACTCCTCGAATCCTCAATACCTTCAATACCACTTTCACAATGGGGAGACTCCTCCTGCTACTTCTCTCCCTGTCATGCATGGGGTTCCTTAAGGAGGATGTCCATATCACACAAAATATGGTGACCCATCCGCCTAGCCTCTCTGTCTCATCCTCAGTGAATAATGATCAGACCCTCATATATGCCCTACCATTGCTGCATCAGTATCCGTGGGGTGACTGCCATAAAGGGATGCAAATCACCATGTATGTATTCTGATCAAGGCTCCATTACTGCATATACAGTTCCCCCTTACACCTGACTACCAAACTGCTACTCGGTGTCTCGACATGGTGTCATAGCCCTCTGGAGCACCCCAAAAGAGTGGCGACAGAGCAAGAAAAGGAGGACCAAAGACAGCCCCCTCTTCCTATCTCTTGCAGCCTTTATGAAACTCCTATTCTTTCTACTACTCTGTATTGGAAATGTGGAAATCAACCTAGGCCCCCCTGAGTGTATCACCTCACCAGCAGACCTAACCTCTATCAAAAGCCTCATATTAATGTATGCAGCCTCCTGAAAAAACTTACACTGATACAAGGCTGGGTTGCCCATACCTTGCCAGACTTTCTCGTGGTATCTGAGACATGGCTCAAACCCACCACAGCAGAAAGGGATGTTAATCTACCCAATTATCAGTTATTCAGAGCGGATCACCTAACAAGGGGCGGTGGAGTAGCTATATATGTAAAGTCCAGTATACCTCCTGCTTTACTGCAACCTCGATGCCCAAAGAATTCGAAT
The DNA here is from genome assembly GCA_016271365.2 of Neoceratodus forsteri. Classification (NCBI taxonomy): domain Eukaryota; kingdom Metazoa; phylum Chordata; order Ceratodontiformes; family Ceratodontidae; genus Neoceratodus; species Neoceratodus forsteri. The sequence goes on along the minus strand of CM028130.1, from coordinate 1,405,092,458 downwards.
GTATATCCCTCAAAGTATCTCTCCCTAATACAGCAGCTTTCCAGCTAGTAGGATGCTACAGGCCCCCCTCTGCTGACCACAAGCTCTTATCCCACCTGGGGAATCTACTCAAACCAGGCTCTGAAAAAGTCATTATCCTAGGTGATCTGAATCTAAACTGGCTTTCCAAGGCAGCTGCACCTTTGGTATCGTTCTGTGATACACATGGGCTCACACAACTGATAAATGAGCCAACAAGAATAAACTCAAAGAATAGAAACAACAGCACACTACTTGATATCTTGCTGGTGAACAAACCCCATCTATTCACACACACTGGAGTGCTTTTCAGTGATATAAGTGATCACTGCCTCATTACAGGAGTCAGATCTTCCAGCAAACCAACAACCCCAGCAAAATTTCTAATGAGGAGAGCCAAGAAAAACCTCAGTATTGAAGGATATCTGCATGATCTAGCTCACTCTTCAAGCTGGCAAGAGTTTTATCTTGCACACTCTGTGGAAAAAGCACATCAGGTGCTAAACTGCATAATACTAAGTGCCCTTAATACCCATGCCCCAATCACTAGTGTCCAAATAAAAAACAAATCTTGCCGCTGGTTTTCAGCTGACTTCAAATCTGCACTGTTGGAGAGAGACAAATTATGGAAGATGACAAGAAAAAAACAAGAACCCAAATGACTGGGTGTTATTTAGGAAAGCCAGGAATAGCTGCACCAAGAAAGTAAGGGATGCAAAGGCTGCCTTTACTTGGCTGAACTTGACTCTCCTATCACAATCCTGCTAGGTTCTGGGGCACCATCAAGGGTATTGTAGGGCAGGATTCTGGCACCTCTACCAACTCAATTGCACCACAATAATGGTTCTATCTCTGCAAAATGGAAGTTCTGGATGCCTTCAATAACCACTTCACAACTGCTGGCCTTGCCTTTGACACCTCTCCAGCTAATATGCTGCATGCACAACTAAGCTCCCAGTACACTGGTGCCCAGAGAGCTGATTCTTCCTTCTCCTTCAAACCTGTCCTGTTGAAGCAAGTAGAGGATCTTTTATGGCAGTTGGATATTAAAAAAAGCGCAGGGGCAGACTCTCTTGACCCCTACTTTCTAAAGATTGCATGTCATGTACTTGCAGTTCCCCTAACACATCTCTTTAACCTATCTTTAACCTCTGGTTCTATTCCTACAGTGTGGAAGACAGCCCAAGTGGTTCCCCTTCTAAAATCAGGGGACCCTATGGACCTTAATAACTACAGGCCCATTTCCATTCTTCCAGTGCTATCCAAGATGCGAGAGAAAATAGCGAACATCCAGCTAAGAGAGTACATTGATGATGCTAACTTCTTGAATCCAGCTCAATCTGGGTTTAGGGCCAGGCACAGCACTATCTCTGCACTGGCCAAAGTTACAAATGACTGGCAAACTGAATTAGATAAAAAGAATAGTGTCTGTGCAGTATTTCTTGACCTAAGTAAGGCATTCAACACTGTGGACCACAAGCTGCTACTCTCTTCCTTGCATTCCATTGGCCTAGATCCACCCTCCCTTAAATGGTTCAGGTGTTACCTTATGGATAGGTCACAGCAGGTGAAAGCTGAAGGTGATCTATCCTCTTTAAAACCACTGCTAAGAGGAGTTCTGCAAGGATCTATCCTGGGCCCTATCCTTTTTGCTATCTACATTAATAATATTGATTCAAATCTCACCAAAGCCCCTGTCCACCTCTTTGCTGATGACACTGTTTTGTATGTCAGCAACCCATCATCTGCAGTTGCCCGTGAAATCTTACAGACAGAATTCTCCTTGCTGCAATATCAACTACTTGAGAAAAAGCTTCTTTTAAATGCAAAAAAAAAAAGCAATGCTTTTTTCCAATCAAAGCTCCACCAGCACCTCCCCACTAAGCAGTCTCCCCCAGCTATGCACTATCCTTGGAGAAAATCTGGAGTATGTAGAAAAATTCAAATACTTAGGTGTGTGGATTGATAACAGACTTGACTTCACACATCATATTGAAGAACTGCAGAAAAAACTTCGCCAAAGGCTTGGCCTATTCTATAGAATTAAACACTTTCTAACAAGAGACTCAAAGATGAGGTTAGTCCAGGCCACTTTTATTTCAGTTGTTGACTATGCAGACTTCCTTTATAGTCACTGCCCCATCTCCTACCTAAGCAAGCTGGATACCCTGTACCAAAGAGCAATAAGATTCATAACAGATCTTCCAGCTAACACTCATCATTGCTCTCTCTATGCTGCAGTTGGATGGGTTTCTCTACATCGCAGAAGGAACAGAAATGCAGCACTATGGATCTACAGAGCATTGTCTAAAAAACTTCCAAACTATATTCTAGACTGCTTCACCCAGGCCATAGCTAGCTCCTATGCCCTAAGAAGCAACAACCTCATCATACTCAAAATACCTAAAGTCAGCACCCAGCTAGGGAGGGTGGCAATCAGCTATTCTCTAGCTATGGCTTGGAATACTCTACAGAAATCCCTAAAGCTGTCCAATCTTATACCTATAGCATCCTTTAAACAGCTTTGCACAAGCTTTTTCGCAGAGAAATGCAATTGCTACCACAAGAGCTAGACTTGCCATTTCACAACCCCCCCCTTCCAGACAGCCACCACATATGGCATATTTTTGTTCCACAGTTCTCCCTCCTGGGCAGCCACCCTTTTTATAGTACCCCAGTTCCATTTCATTCTACCTAACTACCTACTACCTACCTAATCCTTCTCCCACTAATCACTGGCCCTTACATCATTCCTAAATGCTCCCCATTCATCCTAGTATTACATTATGCTGTGTGTATGCCTTGACTCCTATATTGGGATATGTATATACTTTATCTTTTGTATAACTTTCCTGTAACCTACCTTGTCATGTATGTCTGAATCAACTTCTTACCCTTGATCATTGTATTTATAAGTGTTTTTTTCTGTATCTGTTATGCATATATTAGTGCACTGATGTATATGTTGTGTACCAACTATCGAACCTTGATCTTATCAGGTCCATCTTGTAAATGAGCCTTGCTCAATGATGCTCACCTGAATAAATAAAGATTTGATTTGATTTGAATCATGGAGTCTCCTATGATCAGACATTTTTTGGATTTCCTTTTTGCTTTTTTTTTGTTTTGGTTCCTGTTTTGGGTGAGTTTTGTTGTGCTAGCTCCTGTGCTGCAGTGTTCTGCTCTGCAGTGTCCTCTGACCCTTTGTTTGATTTTGGAGATAGAGGCAGATAGCTGTTTGCAGTTTTTATATGGTTTGTGGAGGTAATATGTTGGAGAGCACCAAGTGATTGGGCACCCGATTTGCCCCTGCTAACCACCTGCCAACCTCCTGGACCAACTACCCTCTGCAGTCGAGGTGCTTCTGTTGGATGTTGGGGAAATGGTGAGTGGTTCTTGTAATATATTTCCTCTTGAATATGAAATTTGAGGCACGCAATCTCTGACCATGCTGCCTGGAGCTGAGCCCTAAGATCTCCAATGGCCCAACATGTAGGACAGTGTCTTAAATCCTGTAAAACTGCCCTTCTGAAAAGTGTTCCGCAGTACCTGCAGTTAATGATATCCATTCTAGATAATTTGCTGGGTTTATAACCTGGTCAGAGTAATTAGAAGGAAGAAAATGAAAGCAAAAGTTTAATTTTGTATTTTGTTTGTTTGTTTTTGTATAACTTGTTATAACAATTTAAAGTACTAGTGCCCCCCGTAAATGAATTCATCGTGTGGCTACCCCAATGAGCCACCCCTTCCTGCATTGCCACAGGAAATGTCACAACTATGCTTCCCAATAAAAGGAGTATAGTGTGGGGTGGTTGGGGATGGGGATGGGTGGCAGGGCCCTTCCCCTGCTGAAAAAGAAGACCCACGGATGAAAGAAACAAGAAAGTAAGAGCAGAAACAATCAGTCAGCAACAAATGCAGTAACCCTGAAAGCTTATCCTAATGATAGATAAAACTATAAAACTTGTAAAGCACCACCTGTAATAATTTCACAGAAGCTATACCCTGTAAGAAACACTTTGCTACAGAGAAAAATAAAGCAGTAACGGAAGATATACATTGCAAAAGACAATTTGAATCAGAAGATTACAGCAGTAATCTGTTAGCACACACCTGTAGGCACACCTTGTAATAATGCAGCAGAAGGTATACCCAGCAACAACAATTTGAATCAGAGAAAAATAAAGCAATAAAATGTTAGCAACAAACAATAACAATCCCTGTGAGTACAAAATAAAAATAACAACACACAGTAAATCTGCCTAGCCAAAAGAAGCCTTAATCCTTTCCCTTGCTCTGGTAAGGTTCGTTGCTCTGTCCTTTCAAGCAACCTAGAAGGAAAAAGCTCAGGTGAAGCTAGGTGCCTTGGCCAGCAAACCTAGCCTTCCACTGCCAAGATATCAACCAACCTGACCTTTTAACCCTTCTTTCTGTTGGAAGTTACTGACAGTTTGCCAGCTCCACCCCCCAGATACACACCTAATCCCCTGGAAGAGCTGTGGGAGGAAAGCAATTAGCTCATTCAGTGTGGGAAGGAGACTGCAACACCTCTGAGACAAAAAAACTTTTCAGCAAAAAAAATAAAATAGTGGCAAACGGTAATTTTGCTTAGCCTAATGATAAAAAGTCACAAAAATGTAAGCACCACCAGTAATAATTTCACAGAAGATATACCCTGTAAGAAACACTTTGTTACAGAGAAAAATAAAGCAGTAACAGAAGATATACATTGCAAAAGACCATTTGAATCAGAAGATTACAGCAGCAATCTGTTAGCACACACCTGCAGGCACACCTTGTAATAATGCAGCAGAAAGTATACCCAACAACAATTTGAATCAGAGAAAAATAAAGCAATGAAATGTTAGCAACAAACAGTAACAATCCCTGTGAGTACAAAATAAAAATAACAATACACAGTAAATCTGCCTAGCCAAAATAAATCTTAATCCTCTCCCTTGCTCTGGTAAGGTTCTTTGCTCTGTCCTTTCAAGCAACCTAGAAGGAAAGAGCTCGGGTGAAGTTAGGTGCCTTGGCCAGCAAACCTAGTCTTCCACCTTTTAAACTGCATTAATTCTTTATTGTACCCCAAATTTGCTTAAATTAAACTATTAAGACCCTTTTTAACAGATTGGGTTGGTTTTCATGGCTGACACTTTGGTTTACGTTTCAAAGGAACCATGCCATTTCAAAAGAATAGTTTTTATTTACTGGGGGTAAACTGTAAAACAAATTAAAAAAAAGAAGTTTTAGCTATTTTCAATAGCAGTCCACTGTTACAGGGAATTGGACCACAAATTGACATATTTTGTCTTTGGGAACCAGTTTACAGGGCCTGTCAGTTATTAGCATGTCTGACAGACCCAGAAAGAAAACAGGACCTACTGACTTTAAAAATTGCACCAGGTGTTTCAACCTCTTGGCTAAGGCAGATTGTCATGAGTTGTGTCTAAGGTGCATAGGTCCTGATCATTTGTTAACTGATTGTGCATTGTGCGACAGGTTTTGTCACAAAACTGTGAAAAATAGGGCCAAAAAGTTAGATGTTATTATGGCCTCTCAGTCTGCCTCCATGTCACCAAAGTATGCAGATGAAGGTCCTTTTTTCTCAAAATAAACACAAGGAAAGATCCTCAAAAGACACCTCTGACCCCATGGTTCCTGAGAAAGGGACTTCCAAGGTGTCCAAGCATAAAAGATCTGCTGAACAGATTCCAGATCCAATTCCTGCCAAGAGAAAATATAAAGAAAAATGTGTCACTGTCCCTCCTCCTAAAGAAGGAAAGGAGCCAGCAGTGGGCAAAGCAAAAATGTCCTCTATGGGGATATCACCAAGGCTTGGCAATTCTTTCAGGATTTTCAAGCCATGGGTACCCTAATGGCTACACTGGTTCCTCTTCAAGTTTCTGCTCCCCTCCAAGTTCCTCAGGAACCAGGAACCAAGCTTTATTATTAAGAGGAGGAGGAGGAGGAAGAAGAAGGGGAACCTATTGAGCTTGACAGTTTCCTTGAACAGGATTTCAGTTCCCTTTCCCAGGGTCTGGAGGATTTTTTCTCCCACTATGCCTTCGTAAGGTAAATGGTAGGCACCCTTGATCTCTCCACGCAGGAAACTGTGGAGGATGAGGAGGAGGCATTCTTAGACATGATGGGTTAACCCCAACTAAAAGTTTGCTTCTAGCTGTCCAAAAATCCTTTAAGAAAGTAACCCTTAAGTTGCTGCAGACCCATATTTCCACACTAGGGAGTGACAAAAAGATTGGAAAGAAGTACCAGCTGGACAGATGTGATGCTGAGAACCTCTGTTCTCACCCAGATTATGAAGGTGTGGGTGAGACAGTGGCCTGTGACAAGGCTAAATTTTCTCTTTCTACCCAGCATCAGACAAGAATTCCACAAAGCTGGATGGTATGGGGAAGAAGTTGTATACCTCTGTCTCCTTATTATTGAGGCAGGCTGCATATTTGGCCTACACTGCCCAGTACCAGAAAGCCCTCTGGAACTCTGTACTAGCCATGGGCTTGGGAAACAGGGCACAAGATCTGGCAGACACTGCCAAAATTGTTCTTGATGCCACCAAATACCAGTTCCATATGACAGTGGACAACAATGACACTGCCTGTAGGGTTATGGCCATGCCATTTCCTTAAGGAGATTTGCCTGGCTAAGGACCACTAATTTGTCCTAAGACACCCAGGCAAAGTCCATGGATTTCCCATGTAAGAATAATTCTCTATTTGATGATGAGACAGTGGCATATATGAAAATGATGAAAGATTACAAAACCACCTACAAAAGCAACTCTGAGAAAGAAATGGCCTCCACTTCCTACAGGCTTTATGGAAGGGGAGGAAGGGGTAGGGGTTACATTCGCCGAGTCTTCATGCTCTATGGTTATTCTCAGACTGATTCAGCTCCAGCACCTAAAACTCAGTCTGGGCAGAACCCCTGATGTGTCAGTTCAGGTCGCCCACCCATTGCCAGTGGGAGGAAATTTGGCTCACTTCTTTCAAGAATGGCTAAATGTCACCACAGACAAGGGGGTACTGGAAACAGTGAGCCATGGGCTCATGCTGCAGTTCAAAAGATTTCCCAGGAAACTTCAAACCTCCCTCTACAACAGAAAGGATTCTGCTGGAGTTGGAGGTCAAAAAGTTGCTGCAGGCAAATGCAGCAGAATAAGTTCCTAATTCCCAGTGGGGAAAGGGCCTTTATTCAATTTACTTCCTCTCACACAAGAAAAATGGGGAGTGGTGATCCATTTTAGACCTCAGGTTTCTGAACAAACACCTGAGAAAAATAAATTTAGAATGATCGCCCTGTCCACATTGATTTCACCCCCACAACAGGGAGACTGGATAGTATCTCTGGATCTCAAGGATGCATATTTCCACATCCCAGTCAGGCTGTGCCACATGAAATATTCAAGGTTCAGGCTGTCTTCTGCTCATTATTAGTTCACAGCCCTTCCCTTCAGTCTCTGTTCTGCTCCCAGAGTGTTCACAAAGTACTTAGCCATCGTGGCAGCACATCTCAGGCAGTGAGGAGTGATGGTCTTCCCCTACCTGGATGACTGGTTAGTTGCAGGGAAGTCACACCGGTAAGCCAGAGACTCTCTCCAGCTAACACAGAGCACCATGGAGACACAGATTTCTCATAATGCCCAAAAGTCCCAAACAGAACCAATGCAGTTGCTGGAGTTCATAGGAGCAGAGCTAGATGCCCTTAAGGGCAAGGCATTCCTAACCCAAGAGAGAATGGAAAGTCTTCTAAACCTAGCAAATACCTTTGTCCTGGGCCAGCCCAGGCCAGCAAGGTATTTCATTCAGCTCCTGGGTTATGTGGCTTCCACCACAGCCATGGTGCCAGGAGCCTGATTCCAAATGAGAGACATCCAGTATCACTTAAAGACCCATTGGTCCCAAAAGCAACATCCCCATTGAGGCTGGTGCCTGTGACAAAAACTCTGTTACAGGCTCTGGTCTGGTGGGAAGAAAGAGACAATCTCAGAAAGGGTATGCCTTTTCAACAAAACTTCCAGACAGTGGTCCTGACAACAAATGCCTCCCTCCTAGGCTGGGGAGCCCACCTGGGCAACCTAATAGTAAGTGGTGTGTTGTCTCCCTGAGACTCCAGAGAGCACATAAACCTCCAGGAGCTAAGGGCAGTTTTCCTCACCCTTCAGTCACTTGCTCTCCAGGTAAAGGGCCAGTTAGTCCAAATCAGGACAGACAACACCACTACCATGTATTACATCAACAAACAGGGAGGCACAAGATCATCAAAGCTATGCAAAGAAGCCATAAAGATCTGAAATTTGACTTATTGCATGGAAGTGCAGCTATTGGCAGTCTATCTCCCAGGGAAGGACAATGTCTTTGCAGATTCCTTCATCAGGGGTCAGCCAGTTGCATCACGAATGGTCTCTACATAGCTTGGTGCTGCTCACAATCTTCAGGAAATGGGGTACACCAGAAATAGACCTTTTTTCTTCCAAAGGGAATTATCAACTCCCTCACTTTTGTTGCAGGCCTCCGGCAATGGGTTCTCTTCCTGAGGACGCCCTCACCCTGGACTGGGCAGAAAAGTGTCTGTATGCCTTCCCCCCATTTCCTCTATTACTTCAAGTTCTTCTGAAATTAAGGAGCCAACCTACTACCATGATACTAGTGGCTCCAGACTTGGCCAGGCAGCCCTGGTACTCCCTGCTCCTGGCTCTTTCTATCAAACAACCCATTCATCTTCCACAGAGACACAATCTACAGACCATACCTCAGGGCAGAGTAACCTTTCCCAACCTCAGGTCACTGTACCTCAAGGCTTGGTTCTTGAGGAGCTAGAGTTCTCTGACTTCCAATTTTCAAAGGAGGTCCTCAAAGTCTTCAGGGTTTCCAGAAAGCCTGCTACTACAAAGACATATGCTTCCAAATGGAAACGTTTTTCTCTGTGGTGTGCTTCTAGGCAGTTCAGCTCTATACAGGAATATCTGCCCATTTTGTTGGACTATTTTGTTCACCTTCAGATTTCAGGTCTCAGGCCTTCAACTTTTAAAGTTCACCTGGCAGTGATTTCTGTCTGTATTTCAGCAGGTGCTGAGAAAATGGTGGCTTCACACACCATTTTCAAGAAATTCTTTAAGGGGCTGTTGCATCTGTATCCCCCTGTTGGGGAGCCAGTTCCTCCCTGGGATTTGAATTTGTGCATTGCCAAGCTCACAGAACCCCCTCTTTGAGCCCGTGGCCACTGTGGATCTGAAGTATGTCACCTGGAAGTCAGTCTTCATGGTGGCTATAACTTCTGCCAGAAGGATGAGCAAGCGGCAGGCTCTCTGCACTGATCCTAACTATATCAGCTTCCACAAAGACAAGGTAGTCCTTCAGACTAATAGGAAATTCTTTCCTAAGGTAGTGTCTGAGTTTCATTTGAACCAGTCTATCACTCTCCCAGTGTTCTTTATGGCACAGTCCAGTTCTGGTGAGCAAGATGTTCCACAGTCTGGATGTTAATAGGGCACTCAGTTACTATATGGACCACACTAAGCATCTCAGGACTTCCCACTCACAGCTGTTACTCACATATGGTGAAGTGGGCAAGGGCAGGCCAGCTTCTAAGAGGATCACTGCCCACTGAATAGTCTCCTGCACCAGTTCTGCTACACTAAAGCTGGCAAGCAGCCACTACAAGGCCTCAGGGGGCACTCCATTCATGGCACTGCTGCCTCAGTGGAAGCCACAAGGAATTTTCCCTTGTTAGAAATTTGTAAAGCAGCTACAGTACCTGGAAAACTGCACACACCTTTGCAAAGCACTACTGACTGGATGTGCAGTCCAGGAGAGATGCCAGGTTTGGCACTGCTGTCTTGCAGAACCTTTTCCCTAAATAGGTTCTATACCCAGCTTCCCAAGGTACTGCTTTTTAGTGTGCATTAGTTAAGCATAGTGAGGGATTCCTGGGGTTTAAAAAAATATATTTACCATAGTAATATTGTTTCTTCCAAGGGATCCCTCACTATGCTTAAATCTCCCATCCTGCCTCCTCTTCCAGAACATGGAAAAGGTTCCACAAGAATCAAAGGTTCCACGAGAATTAAAGTTTTGTTTGGTATTCACTTGCTTGAGCATTACCCGTTGTTTCTCCCACATTCAGTTTTTGCTGTAGTTTTTGTTTCATTCTGCCATATTTAGCCTGGTGAATAAATTTGTTATTGTTTATTGGATAATTTTCCATTCTAGGTATAGGATAGAGTAGACCAGTAGGTTTTTGTGGCTATTGCCATATAGACTTTCAAAACAGACCTGATGTTAAACCACAGAATGCAGCACCACCACTCAGCAGAAGTTTGAATTGCATTCCAAGTTCCATAATTTACATACATTCCATTCTGGGGCAGCAAGCTCAACCTTCCAGGCTGATTCTGCATTAGTTAAGCATAGTGATGGATCCCTCGGAAGAAACAGTATTATTATAGTCATTTGTTTCTTCTCAATGATTCAAAAGAAAAATCTAATTTCAGCTCTGTCTTTCTTGTGCAACTGCACAGTCCTTACACTATCACTAAAATTGCTTTCAGCTACTGCTGCTAAATGGTAGTGTGTGTGTTTCTCCCTCTACCCCCACCACAGGCTGCCCTTCCTGTAATTCACTGCACAAAAGTAGTGCAAATGTTCCGAAAAAACAAAGTAGGCTGAATTTTGGTACAAGCACTTTAGTACACACAACTGCCAAGCACAATATATAAATTTCTCACTTCTGGAAATTCTCTCCCAAACCAGAAATCAGTAATGCTGGTAATAAACTGCTGCTGCTGCTGCTGCTGCCACTGCTACTATGCTGTTTAAGTCACCCTCTCGTACAGTCTGTGTTGTCAAGTACTTTAGTACACAAAACTGCCAAGCACAATATATAAAAGTCTTACATCTAGATATTCTCTCCCAAACCAGAAATCAGTAATTCTGGTAATAATCCACTGCTGCTGCTGCTGCTACTGCTACTATGCTGTTTAAGTCACCCTCTCAGACAGTCTGAGCTATTCAGTGGAAGTGGCAGATTTGCTCTTTTCAGAGATGGTAAAGATTGCCAAAAAAAGGTTTTCAGCTTTCTTTTGCTTGTTCTTCATCTTATTTTTACTGTACAGTTTGGGAGTCTGTTAGTTGTTCTTTAGCTGTTATTGTTTGTATATTGAACATTTTTATTTGTGCTATTTTTTCATCTCTTTTAGTGTGTTATTTTTTTACTCTGTCGTTTTACTCTGCATTTTTTGGGGGGCTTTAAAATGAGTGGGAATGGTCAGGAGGACAGGGGGGTGCAGGCAGCAGATGGAAAACACCATGCATTTTGTATCAAGAGGCCCATGGTCGGGCAGTAGGAGACAGCAGCACCCAACCTCCCCCCCTGCACACACACACACACACACACACACAGCACTGCACCCCCAGAAGAAAGATGAGCAAGGGCACCACCACCAGCAGCAAAGGAAGCTCCTACTCAGCCAGCAGTTGTACCACCACCATCACCACCATCACTATCTGTGTATGATGATGATGAGGAGATGCAGACAGGACCATTTTGCTCCTCCTCTCATCTGCAGCAGCTGAAATTCCCTTGTCTGGGATATTTTTAATATTTACCTCACCAACAATAGTGCGGTCACCTGTAAACTATGCCACACTGTCATTTGGCATGGGAAAGAGGGGAGGCATTTAGGGACAGGTGGGCTGCACACCCACCTTAGAGCAAGGCACCACAAAGAGTGGAAGGACCATCTGAAAAATAAAGTTACTGAGAGGGGTGGTGGTGATGCCACCTCTACTGGTTCTTCTGTGCCAGGCAAGAGAAAGAAACATGGTGCGCAGGCGCAGGACTGGCAGAGGGATCTGCAGGTGGACTCGGGTGCTGTGGGGGGCACCTGAGAGACCAACCTCAGATCCTCCTCCCACATCTACCTGTGTGGAAGTACAACAGCTCCGCAGGGAGGTAGGGGAGTTCTCCCAGCAAGTTGCAGGGATGAAGGAGCTGTTGGAGGTGGTGCTGTGAAATCAGCAAGCCATTCTTGAGGGTTTGGCTGAACTGCAATGAATGTGGTGGTGCACCCTCTGGTGGTGCTGGAAGGGGAGATGGAGGGCACTGGGAGAGGGACCTGCATGTGGACTCAGGTACTGTGGAAGGCACCTGAGAGACTGGCCTCCTCCTTCCACATCCACCCATGAGGATGTACAACAAGCTCTGCAGAGAGGTAGGGGAGCTCTCCAGGCAAGTTGTGGGGATGAAGAAGCTGTTGGAGGTGGTACTGTAAAATCAGCAAACCATTCTGGAGGATTTGGCTGAACTGCAAAGTGGCGATGAACCCTCTGTCCCCAGGCCATAGTCCTCCAACCCAGAAAATTTTTTTTTTATCTTTCTGTTTTACCCTCTGATAAGCCCTAAAAATAAAATAAATAAAATATTTAAAAATAAATGTTCAACCATCTTTATTTCTCTTTGTCTGTCTGGATTTCTGCATCTGCTTTGTTTTATCTGTTGAAATTCTATTCTCTTCCATTCAAAAGAAAAAAAATCAGATTTCAGCTCTATTGTTGTCTTGTACACTTGCACAGTCCTTACATTATCACCAGAATTGTTCTCAACTACTGCTGCTACATAGTGCTGTGCTGTGTGTCTCACCCCCCCACCACCACCACCACAGGTTGCCCTTCCTGTAATTCACTGCACAACAGGAGTGAAAATGTTCAAGAAAAACAAAGTAGGTCTAATTTCAGTAATTCCAGAATTATATGTATACTGCTGTTGCATGGTGCTCCACTGTGTGTCTCACTCCCCCCCCCCACAGGCTGCCCTTCCTAACCCTATGATTCTTCTGTGCAATCCTGCATGATGTGGTGAAGATGATGACTGGCGATGGCTTGCTTGCTGGAGGAGGATGCAGCAGGACTACAGGACACCTGTAAAGAGAACAAAAAAAATCATTTAGAATCTACTCAACTTGCCACCATGGTGGTAATGGTATATCCGTTGTCCACTCCCATGCTTACTTTACCTGTCACCTGTGAATAAAACAGAGATTATTTAGCCTCCCTTTGGCCACTGTGGTGGCCACATGGTATATCCATTGTTCACTCCCATTCTTACTGTATCTCTCACCAGTGAATAAAAATGAGAAATTATTTAGCCTCCCTTTGGCCACTGCAGTGGCTGCAGATTATATCTATTGTCCACTCCCATTCTTACTGTACCTATCACCTGTGAATAAAAATGAGAAACTATTCAGCCTCCCTTTGGCCACAGAGATGGCCACATGGCCTGGCTGGTAGGAGACCTGACTAATGGCATTTTTATGCTGCATCAGTGTGGAGGCAGTGGCCCATGCTGTTTGTGGCTGTGTAGGACCCAAGCAGGCCAGAGGAGGAGGAGCAGTGCTGTGTCTTGCTGGCTGGGGCACAATAGCCCCAGCTGAACTGAATACATGCTCCATACTAGCACTCAAGGGTGGACAGCTGAAATATATTATTGCAACCGATGTCAGTGCTGGCCACTCAGTCCTCTTGCTGCTGTAGTATAGCAAGAACTCGGCAATAGGAAGGTGACTTGTGTCTGCCAAATATGCATCTACCATGTGTTGTGCTGCCTGCAGTCCTGCTAGCACATCAGCATCATCCTCCTCCTTTTCTTCCATGTCTTCAACTCCCACCCGACATAAAACATCCTAAATGGGATTTGGCATTTTCTCTTTTAATTTGCAAGTTTTCTCTGCCCATTTCCCATGTGAGGTGGTGGTAGCAACACCCAGTCTCTGTGGAGTTTCATGTTGTGCCTTAGACAAACGTGTCTTTAGCATCTGTGCCCTGTATACCCTTCTTATCAGAAGATCAGTCAACCTTTGGACCTGCTCATGCCCACCTTCAATTATTGATGCCAGCCTATGTTTATAGCGTGGGTCCAGCAAGGTGGCAATCCCAAAATCTTTAGACAGCAGAATGCCAGAAATATGTTTTGCAGTCTAAGACATGGAGCATGTGTTCCATTAAGGCACAACTTCCACTATCACCACCTGCCTCCAGCACTTGCTGCACATTCCTCAGTGTTTGCCTCAGCATGCATAGTAGTGGAATAGCCTGACTAATACAGGCAGTGTCAGCACTCACTGCCTGTGTTGCATGTTCAAATGTCCTGAGAATCATGATCAGGCCATCCATTTGGCACCACTGCTCTGCTGCCAGACACATGGATACTCCAGCACTGTCATGGCTTACATGTAGAAGCAGATATTCAGATATGGATTTATACTGCTCATACAATCACTCAATCATGTACAGTGTCGAGTTTCATCTGGTGACAACATCCAGCTTTATACAGTGCTGGGGCAATTTGTTTTGTATCTGCAGCTGATGGAGCTGGTCACAGGCCTTTCTGGAATGGGCAAACTGGACACAGATGTGACGGGCTACAATTAACATGGCCCTGAAATCATGATGGGTTAGAAACTGCTGCACAATGAGATTAAGACAGTGTGCCAGGCATGGCACCCTGACAAACTCCCCGTCACTGATACATTTCACAACATTTGATACATTATCACTCACAATGAAACCTGCTTTCAGTGAATGGGGGTGATATCACTCATCAGTCTTGGTAAGGAGCACTTCCAGCATTTTCTCACCCATGTGCGATCCAGGTATACCCTTCATTGTCAGTGTGGCATGCTGGCAAATACCCAAAATGTTGCTACCACCACAATTGGACTTAGTGCAATTTTTCCCATGCCCAGAGTCCCAGGCACCTGTGCCCAATATGCTGCAATGCACAAGTAGGAGCTAGCAACCATTTGGCCTCTGGTCCATATATCCATGCTCAGATGTATGCATGGTGATGCCGGATGCTTCAGGGCATTGTTTCCTGTCTGTGGCCCTGTCCCATAGGCTTCAGAAATGGCACATTTAGAAAAGTATGTTCTTGATAGAATCTGCCATTTGGGACAGGCACAGGCCATCAACCTCTGAACTCCAACACTGTCAACAAAAGAGAATGGCGATAGATCAATTACCAGCATTTCAGCAGTTGCTGCATTTAGCTCATGTGCAGTAGCATGACTGAGAGTGAATTTGGATTGACACTCAAAACATGCTATGCAGCATAGGCTGGACCTTTCATGGGGTTGTGGTACCAAACAACTGGACTCATCATGACAGCATTGTTGGAGTGGTATTTGACTCCTGGGGATTCATATGTGCTGCTGCTGCTCAAGTGACACCAGTGATTTGAGGGTTCTATGCAACAGTGTTACAGTGGTTTTTTGACTCTTGGTGGTACTACTCAACCCACCAGTACTGCAGCTATGTCTGCTTTTAGGCAGATCCACAGAATATTCCTCCTCCTCTCCATAGTCCTTCTTACTTGCCCCTCTGTCAGCTTGGTCTAGCACCCTATCACTTCTGTTTGCCTTAACTAATGGTGATGATGATAAGGAACAGGGAGCCCCTGTACTGGTTTCGCTCTGGTGTTGAATCCAGTGTAACAGGTGCCTGTTCTTCAGGTGTGTGTGTTGCCCACTGGTGCCTAGGTTGCTGCCCTTTTCCTCCTACTAATCCATGCTTGACATAGCTGACAGGTAGTGACTGTCTCATCAGCTGGGTCAAGTATAGAAAAATCTCAAACTAGGGATTTCGTAAACCCGATTTTTTTTTGCTGGACTCTGCATAAGACAGCCATCAGTTACCTGCATGCTCTGCCCTGCACCTTTCACCATGGGATAGATCCTACCCCCGAATACTCCTGGCTTACCCCTCAGGGGTGGGGCCATCAAGGGGGAGGTGTGCACTGCCACCGATGTACGCAAGTAGGTAATATGGGAATAGGATCCAGGGTGACAGTGTGAGGTCTGCTATGTGAGGTGGATGTCATCCTGTGGAGGGGAACCTCTAATTTTTCACAGTTTTTCTCCCCAGGAGGTGTGCTGTGTAAGAACGTTAAGGCAACAAACAGAATGTCTGACACACCTTTCGACTAGAGCAGGCTCCAGCAGCTGTATTCCCCCTGGCCTCCACCAGAGGTTAATCACGCAGCAGTCACCCCCCCCAGGGTGTTGGCGTTGCAGGCAGAAATCCAACTTCTGTGCCCCATAACCCTTGCTTTACCATGGCACCGAGAATAGGATAGTTGAAGGGAAGGGGTGGAAATTTGTGTTTTTTTGGGATGATTTCATAACATCAATAATATTGGGGGGGACTTCGGTAGTTGGATAACTACAAATAAAATCCCCTGCATCATCTGCATCACCACCATTACACTTTTTCTCTTCAGGCTCCCACAGGGTATCCAACAAATCATCAGCACAGCCACTGCTGTCCTCCTCATCATCACCATCTCCAGGTTCTCTGACCCTCACATCATCAGGAGACTGAGTGTGATGCACATTTTCAAGCTGTCCCACCTTAACCACTGACTCAGACTCCACATTGTCAGGTTCAGTACCACGAGCAGCAGTCATGTGGACACCAACAACCTCCTTCTCGACCACTGTTCCTTGCTTACTGCTGCTTCCTTTGCCATCTCCTACATCCCCCACCAGCATAGCTGCCACAGATGAGGCAGGGGAAAAATTTGCTACATTAATGCCACAGCTGCCAACTACTACTTCACTACTACCAGCCTCAGAGCCCATAGAACATGCTGCCACAGACATCATTTTTTTAACTGCAGCACTATTTAGCCCCACAGATTTTGAACACTTCTTTGCTGCCTTCCTGACACCTCTCTGTTTAGTAGAGCATCTCTTCCCGGTCATTCTTATATGCTAATTGTAACTTGATTGGGGATGACAAATTATAAAATGTAAATAAAGCCTACAGTACAAATAAGTACCAGAAGCAGACAATATCTCCCCCTAGGGAATCAGGGATCAGCAGTGTGATCTGAAAAAATAAAACACCACAGGGATTAACATGACACACACAACAGGGGTAAAAGGGTTAAATGAGTTATTAACTACCAGCAGCAGGCAACACCTCCCCTAGAGAATCAGGGATCAGCAGCATGATCTGAGAAAATACTATGCTAATAGCATGTAGTGAAACAAAAATATTTTTTTAACACAACACGGGATTAATAAAGTAACACGACAGAACAAATAAGTACCAGGAGCAGGTAACACCGTCCCCTAGGGAATCGGGGATCAGCAGAGCGATCTGAAAAACTACTACTAAAAACAACCAAAAAAGTTATTTTTTGGTTTTTGTTTTCTTTTTTTTAAAACAGAACAGGGATTAAAACAACAGGGATAATAGGAGTACTTTCATATTAAGTATAACAAAAAGTGACAGAATACTGCCACTCTAACAAAAATACAACTAAAAAAATCACTAAAAATGCTACAGATAGACACTGACAAATTACGTTACTTAAATACACTAAACTAAACCACAGAAATAAAAATGAGAAATTACACACTACAGATAAAAAATGATGAACAAGAAAGAGTAAGAAAAACAAAATATTACACACATCTCCTGCTTAAACAAAAATGTTCCTGATCTTTCTGGGCTGCCTTGCTAACTTGCTTTACACAGCACACCTTCCCTCCCCCTCAGCACTCCTGCACAGACTGACAAAACAGAATCCACTACTTTAAAATAAACCACCACTGAAAAAAAAAAATAGAAATCTAGGAGCACATGGCCCTCTGAAACAATTTGTGAGCAATTTGGATTCAAAAAGTTCCATTTTGAGATGCATTTTACAAGTTGTTTTCCTCAGACAAGCACACACAGACTTTTCTCCAACTCTGTTTTCAGAACACTGCACTGACAACAGCTTATGCATAGCATACAAGCTGTTTCAGCAATGTGTGACCTCCAGTCCTATAGTACATGGTAAACTTTGCCTTCGAACCAGACTTTGCCAGTGAAGTTGCAATTTTGCATTCTTGTAAGACTTTGTCTCTGTGCCAAACCACCAGCAAAGTTACAACTCACATTTCATGGAGCTATCAGTTTTCTGTGAATTTGGACTTTGTACAGTGGATTAACTTCACAAAATGAGATGAATTTGCGAATTAATCCACAAAACAGAGTTTTTCAACTTCTCACATCACTACTTCCCACTCTCTATCCCAATGGCCCTGTTCTAAGAAGTCTGTATGCTGGTTTTTATGTACAGAGGCACACCTCCTCCATCCTCCTCTACCACATAACCTATTCTTTTTGTAAAGGGTGCACACAGGAATAGCTGTTCCCAAGCTTAGCTTTGTTTCTCATTTCTCAGTAATGGCCATAAAATCAGGTACACCTTCTGCAGCTGCACACTGTAGGTCCTCAAATTTGTTTGTCAGGACTAATGGGGTTTATGCAGCCTTTTTTCAAGGAGTCAGTTTCTATGCCCTTTCCTGGTTGTAACTTGGTCCTTTCATCCTGTAGTTTCCATGGCTCAGCAGGTCACACACTCACCTCTAAAGCTGGAAGATCAGAAGGTTGTGGGTTCCTGCACTGCACCAGGAACCTGGAGCAAAATCCTACTACAAAAACTGCAGTGCAGCATGAGGAGAAACACAGAAACATAGATTTTGATGGCAGATAAGGACTGCTTGGCCCACCTAGTCTGCTCAATTCCCTACCTATTGGATAAGCTGCAGATCCTAGTTAACCAACAGCCTACTTCTTCCTACCCACCACCAGAATTGCCTTATGTCTGTCCCATGCAATCTTTAATTCCCCCACTGTTCTGACCCCACAACCTCCTCAGTAAGTCCGTTCCATGCGCGTCCACCACCATTTCTGTGAAAAAATACTTCCTCACATTGCACCTGAGCCGTCTCCCCTCTATCTTCAAATTGTGCCCCCTTATTCTTGCACATCTCTTTTTCTGAAAGATGCTACCCTCTTGGACTTTGTTTCTTCCCTTGAGGTACTTGAAAGTTTCTATCATGTCCCCCCCTCTCCCTCCTTTCCTAGAGGGTATACATATCAAGCTCCTTTAGTCTCTCCTTGTATGGCTTCTGTTGCAGCCCCTACACCATTTTAATTGCCCTCCTCTGGACTGCCTTCATCCTGTCTATATCCTATATCCTATATCCTATATCCTTGTGGAGATGGGGTCTCCAGAATTGTGCTCTAGATGGGGTTCTGCACTCCTGATGTGTCCTGTTTTGGATGAGACATTAAACTGAGGTCCTGCCTATCTGTCCTTGTGGTTGTTCAGGAGGATGTCAAAGATTCCATGATACTTCTCAAAAAGAGTAAAGGGCATTTCCCCATTGTCCTTACCAAATGTTCCCCATTCACTAAAATACCACCACCAACAGCCAAGCTGATTCAATATATATCTGTACCTACCCCCCCCCCAGATCAGGCTCAAAATAGGCAGAATTGCCTAACTCTTCTTCTCTTCTTTCCCGGTCAACAAAAAGCAACTATACTAAATCCTCCCCTTTCACATCTTTCTTTTTATCTCCATATTCTGCCTACCTGCTATTTTGCTGGCCTAATCAAGATGACCACCAGGCTGGACATGCTATCAGCTAGCTCCTGAGCTCCTCTGTGAGCTTTTTTATTTGTTTTATTAAGTGCTATCAAGTACTATAAGCATTTTTAATTATTATTTTTTAGTAAGCTATACCTTTAATAATTAATGTTACAACTTCTCAGCATTAGTGTTAGCTCGGCATGAAGAAAGGATATCATGTCTGATACTGTTTGTTCAGGGACTGGAGTGGGCATTGGGGTTTACAACTCCAAGGAAGACAGCACCACTGACTCTCCATGATTCTAGAGACCCAAAACCCCTAATATTTTTTCCTTTTGCTGCTTGGGGTAGTAGGGGTTGGGAGTTTGGGTTGCAAACCCTAACTCCACATTTCCCTACTTTTGTGGAATTAGTTGAACCCTAACTGGTACATTAACAAAGTTTTATGCAAATAATTTCCTTTCTTTTTCAGATAGAGAAATTGCATCCTCATTCACGCAAGTCCCAACAGATGCCAGAGCGCAGGGCCTGGAAGACTTCATCCACCTACAGAAGTGCAGGGCCCTTGTGGAACTACACTTCTGTGCATGACAGATGTCAAGAATTCATAGGGCTGTTTGGTGGGCTGTGGAAGCACAGGGCCCTCTGATCCCTGCACTTCCATGTGGCTGCAGATACAGATGCATAGGGGAAAACAGCCCATCTGTCAGCCAATGCACAGGACCCTCTGCCACCCACAGGTGCAGAGGTGCAGGGCCCTAAACATTATTATATGATACCTAGGCCTGTGTGGACAACTCTGTAGCTTTTATTCACTGGCTGGGTGTGTGTCGCATAACAGCACCATCCCCCCACCCTCACACTACACAGCTGGGTCACGGAGCTTGCACCTGAACTCAGATCACTGGTACAGGCACAAAGCATATCCACTGGGGTCAAGACTGCCACTACACAGGGTTTCTTGAATATATATATATATATATATATATATATATATATATATATATATATATATATATATATTTAATTTTATCCCAAATGTTCAAGTTAGTCATCTTGTGACTCCTTTATAAACATGACATGTAGCATATGTACTATATAAGCTGAAATGCCATTTTCCACCAGAAGTATGAAAACACATCTCATTCAGGATTTAAAAAATTGACACCTGTCACGTTTATGCGGCAGTGTGGAAAAATGGCTATGTTGAAAGTTTGGAGTCAGCATATTGAAAATTAGTGAAATTATGAGTGAACATTGAAATACTGCAAAGGTCACTCATAACCTGAACATTTTACTGTATTTGTACATCAAATTTTCAGCACAGCCTTATTATTATTACCCCAACTCATGAACCTAAAAGGTTAAAATTTTCAAATCACCACGAAGCATCGGTCTGCGCCACAGGTACGAAAACACATCTTGGCCAGGATTTGGAAAATGACAGCTGTCTCATTCATGAGGTGATATGAAAAATGGCTATGCTGAAAATTTGGAGTCAAAATATTTAAAAATTACCAAAGTTATGAGCAAGTGTTGAAACATTTTGATGCATGCTCATAACTTTGCAATTTTTACATATTCTGACCACAAATTCTCAACATAGCCTTCATATGACCCCACCTCATGAACAAGGGCAGTGAACATTTTCAAATCCCACCCAAAAGGTGATTTTGCAAAGTGATCAAGAAAATTGCCTTTCAAGCCACATTTGCATAATTCCACCACCATTGGTCATGTGGTGGGGTCCCAAAAAGGCCATGTTGAAAATTTGAGGTCAAAACATGTAAAAATGGTGAAGTTATGAATCAAAGTTCAACCCCCCATTGAAATACATTATACCACACTTACCTTATTTTCCCATACTGAAGTTGCCAGTTCCAGCAGCAAGATGTGTCTTTAATCAGAGAGTCAATCTACACCATGGGACATGTTCAGGTGAGTGAGGGTCTGTGGGAGGTGTGGGGTGGTGGGCAGTGTGAGGGAGGTCATGGTGGGGTGTGTGGGGGGATGAGATCAGTGAGGGACCGTTTTCTTTTTTATAGAATAAAACAAAAAACATTGAAGGACAGTTTACTTTATTCCAGGTGTTACATAGAAACATAGACAATGATGGAAGAAAAATATCAGAGATGTATCCCCTCTGCCCAAGTTCCCTATAATCCCTGGAACCCGCTGTTCCTCAAGGGTACTAACCCTCCCCATCACCTCTCTAGTCTCCTCCCTGGTCCTGTCACCCCCCCGTAACCAGTATTCCCTTCATTATGCCACAGCCCTGCTTGAATCCCATTTTTTGCACCCACCACCTCAGCCGACAGACTGTTTCAAGGTTCCACCACCCTTTCTGTAAAGTAGTACTTCCTCACATCCCTCCTGAACCTACCTCTTGTTAATTTCATGTCCATGTGACCACAAGTTGGTATTCAGGCTAAACAGTTCCTCACAGTTCACTTTGTTGATTCCTTTAAGGAACTTGAAGGTCTCTATCATATCTCCCCTCTCCCTTCTGGTCTCCAATAAGTACATGTTTAGTGCCTTGAGGTGCTCCTCATAGGACCTGCCTTGTTGGACTTGAATCATTTTTGTTACTCTGTGCTGCACTGTCTCCAACCAATCCTTATCCTTTCTGAGGTGAGGACTACAGAACTGGGTGCAGCACTCTAGGTGAGGCCTCACCAGGGATTTGTAGAAGGGAAGTATTACCTTGTTTCTTCTGCTATCAATACCCTTCCTGATACATCCCAGCATCCCGTTAGCCTTGCTAAAGGCCTTGTTGCATTAGCTCATTTGTTTAAGGGAGTTACTGATGATAACTCCTCGATCCCATTCCTCTTCTGTAGTGCTAACTCTCACCCCACCTATCCAGTACTCTGTCTTGGGGTTTCTTTTCCCTAGGTGCATTACCTTGCACTTTTTAGCATTGAATTTTAACTGCCAGGCCTTTGATCACTCCTCTAGCTTTTGTAGGTCTCTCTACATTTCTCTTATTCCCTTGTCACTATCCACCTTCCCACATAGCTTTGTGTCATCTGCAAAGAGATGTAAGTGTTATGGCTCCGCAGTGTCGGGTTAGTGTTTGGCTACACCAGGGAGTGGGCACCCAGATACAGCCATGTACACTGGGGAAACAAGGCAGGGTGAGTGACCTGGGGGGCAAGAGAAATGGTACCAGAGTGGACACCCCTGTCCACTTATGCATTAAAAAAAAATTATTTAAACATTGGGAAGAGTGGGCAGGTGACTTGGAGGGGAGGGGGGAGAAAGAAGCAGTAGTTGGAGTGGGTCCACTGGTCCGCTTGATAAATAATGAAATAAAAATAGATAGATAGATAGATAGATAGATAGATAGATAGATAGATAGATAGACAGACAGAAAGACAGATAGATACTGTAGATAAATTGAAGACAAAGAGAGAGCTAGAGAAAGACAAAGAGAGAGAGAAAGAGCAGGAGAATGCCAGCTCACTGCTTGAACTGAAGCCATCAGCATGACTCCAGTTGCGGCTTCAGTATTCAAAAAAGTCTCACTGTTTTCATACAGAGAATGTGAGTGAACCACTCCTCTTGCTAAGCTGGGCACCCTGGATTTTGGGATGCTCAGAAAAGGTATTTCCAGGACAATTTTCACAAAACAAATACCAGAATTTAACTAAACAGGTCCCATTTAGTTAGATTCAGGTGTTTGTTTTCTGAAAATGTATCGGTTCTATGTATTTTCAATGTTTGTGATTAAAAAAAAAACATTGTGGCCCTCATTATCAGTATTTTTTTCAACATGATGGATCTTTTTCCCTACATGATCGCTATTTTTTTTCCCACATGACAGGTAAATCATGAAAATAAACACTTATGATAATTTTTTTTTACTGTTCACAATTGTTAGTTAACTTAAAAATCTGTATATCTCTTAAACCATATAACATTTTTTCAGGAAATCATCCAAAGACACATGTTTGGCACAGGCCCCTTCAGCCCTAAAAATTTAATTAAAAAATTCCACATCGTCTAGGCTGTAGGTGACAGCATAAAACACGCAGTGTTAAGTACAGAGAAACCAAAAAATGAAAATTACGTACCTACCGTAATTATGATCTTTCTGTGTATCTTCACCATTCATCACTGTTGGGATATCTGCCGGAGGTCAGGACCCTGTGAGAGCTTTTTTTTTTTTTTTTAGGTTGGCAGAGCCGACACACCATTGGTGCTGCCCTCGATGCCGACACACTGTGTAGCGCTCTCGGGTTGGCGGTTAGGCTGTGGCAACTCCGCCTGCCTGCCAGTTCTGAGTCGCTGGAGAGGAAAGAGGAAGGGAGTGGAGGGTGGGACAAGGAAGTCCAAGGGACAGAAAAAGGAAAAGATGTATGAACTAAAAGGAGAAATAATGACTGTGAGGACAGAAAAGAGAAGAGTTGGAAACTACAGAGGATTGGTAGGGGCCCCAATCTCTGGAAAAGGAAGAGGGAGGTAGGGTGGGTAAAGAATTTAGGAAGAGAGGGGAAAAGGTTAACACATCCCAGACCCTGGTCCGTCTCCAAATTCTATAGGAACTGCAAGGAGTAGCAAAGGCTTTCTGCCAGAATTCAAAGCATGGTATAGCTGGCAAACACTCCAGATAAGCAGAGTTGGCTATTCTGGAAGAAGGACAGGGTACAGAGATTCAACACCCTCTCAAGGAAAGATTTTTGGTGAAAAAAGGGAATTTTTTTTTCAAGGAGAAATAGGTTGGATGGAAACAGGGAGGAGGAGAGAAAGGAGGGCAACTGCCAACTCCCACCCCACAGGGGTGGAGCCAAGGCACTGGAGAAGGAGTGTCCCTCAAGCTGTCCACTCTCCCTGGAACATTATCCCCCTGTGTGCCCCTGTTTTACCCCACTCCTAAGGAGGAGAGGGGGAGGAGAGGGCACAGAGAGGGAGGGGGACCCAGAGACTGAGGCCCCAGGGGGATGGAGGGTGGGATTGTGATGAATGGTGAAGATACACAGAAAGATCATAATTACGGTAGGTACATAATTTTCATATCTTATCTGTGTCAATCTTCATCATTCATCACTGTTGAGATGATACCGAGCCCCGAAGAGTTTTCTTTACACCCTAAGGGATAAAATCCCTTAGCCCTCAGTGGGTGACACACTAAGGGGGACCTTCCAGGGCCTGGAGGAGGCCGAGTGGGGAGAGAAGCGGAGTCTGCCGGAGGAAGGAAGTTGCCCGACAAGCACCGTCTCGCTCCGTGGGAGAAGTGATAGGTTCCCTGGTGAGCGAAGTTAATCACCCTACACCGGGCCAAGGGTGACAACCGGGAAAGACACAGCCATGCCATCTGCCTAGTGCAGATAGCTGTCCCTATGACCCTGGTAGCTACCTCGTTGGCATCATAGGATGCCCTCGCTGGGTGCCTTGCTAGCTCCAGGCCATGCGCAGAGAGTGCAATGGCTTGTCTGGTTTGCTTCGTGTCAGGCAGTGAGGCTAGAAGCTGACCCAGTCTGGACCACAAGAACCTGTCATAGGCTGCATAGTGGGCCTGATGTGCAGAAATAGAAAGAAGTAACCGTGCCGAGTAGAAAGTCCTCCTACCCCAGAAGTCAAAATCCGAGGAGTCTTGATCTGGGGGCCGGTCATGGTGAAGGGCGTGAAGCCCATCAGGAGTATCCAGCTGTGTCAATCCAGACTGTGGATGAGGCATGGAACCTGGAGACTCCAGGGGTGCACAATACCTCTGGCTGAGATCCCTTGGGGCAGGAACTCCGGAGAAGGGCCTCTGCCAGGAACGCAACAATGCCTCCCGAAAGGGAGCCAGCCAGAGCGGCACCACAAGGGTGGCCTCACCAAAATCACCTAGAAAGGCATGCACCAAGTGCTCAGGATTGCTGGTAGTGGAAGGAGTAAGGTGCTAGTCCTCCAACATCCTCACAAGGAATCGCTGAAACTCAGTGAGATTAGCAGCTGGAGAGATGTGGACAGAAGTTTCCTCTCCCCTAGAAGAGGGGGATGAGGAGCTGGAGGTCACCGGCTGTTCAGTGGGTGGCTGCACATGGGGAGGTTGAAAAACCTGGCTTTCCATCGCCCTAACTTAAGCAGGGAACCGAGCAGCCACCGCTCTGAACTGCTGCCAGGTGAGAGGCCCACTAGGACCCAGGATGCCTGGGAGCGCAGGAGAGTGTGGCAGAGGGATGGGGACAGAGCTGAGAAGAGATGTCGGCTGACCTCCTCCTGGGCTAAGGAGCGCACTGTGGGCACCCACAGAAGAAGGTGCCCTGGAAGACCCTACAGTCGACAGCTGAACAACCATATCAGTACTGCCTTGGCTGCACCCGGAAGAATCCCCCCTGTGAGGATACTGGGGCCGTATAGGTCCAGAAGGATGATCCCCTACCTCAAAAGAATGGGACTCTGTCAAAGAGACCGAGGAGGAAGAGCGGAGATCCGCACTTCGGCTTCTCCCAGAGCCTGGGTGGACCCCAGAAAAAGGCCGATGTGTTGAGCCCACACCCCTCGACCCCTCGGAGTCTGAAAGAGCCCTCATCCTTGAGAGAGCCAGCCTAGGTAGCTGGCATCTCTGGGCAGCTCCCGAAGGGGCTATCCAGGGCACAGTACCCTCCCCTTCTGTAGGTGCTCTGATCACCCCAAAGTTGGGCGATCTAGGCACACCACTGGTTGGGGTACCACTACTGAGTGGTCAGTGAAACCGCCAAGACCAGGCTGCAGAGCTATGGTGGCCTGCACCACTGCCTGCTGGTCAGCACCCCTGACCCTAGTCTCAGTAGCCACTGACTCCACCTCAGAAGGGGGCTGACTCCAGCTTGTCGAGGAGACTACTGGGCTACCCACCTCAACAGCCAATCATAAAGGGTCAGACTGCATGTCTGACTCAGAGCTTGACTCCGCCTCCGAGGAGGTAGAGTTCGAGGCCCTGCGTCAAACCGTGGGAGGGCGGGCAGTGCCATCCTTGCCAACAGGCCCAGAGACCAAATCTGCGTCCGAGCCAGTGCCAGCGCCTCCTGCAGCTCCGCGAGCAGAATCCACAGGAGGCATGGCCCCAGCCTGAACAAGAGGTCCAGAGCCTGGACCAGTCATGGAGCCATCCAGTCCCACGGCACCGAGAGTGGCGCCGAAGGTGGAGACCACGCCGATGATGGTGCCGATGGTGAACACTGCACCGACGATGGTACTGCCCTGCTCCCCGGTGCATCGAGCAGTGTTGAGTGCAGGGACAGCTCTGAGGATGGTGCCAACAGAGGAATCTGAAGGCCCCACATCGCCGAGCCTCGAGGACACGGTGCCGTGCTCAACCTCGGCGCTGAGGTGAGACATGGAAAAAGACACCACTGTAGCATCTCCCACGGTGCCGCTAGCAGTGTCAGTGCTGCAAATGGCTCCAACAGAGGCCACGGCACTGTGTGACAAGTCGGCACTGACGACGACTCCGTCGGGACCCACAGCACCGCGAACGGTGCGAGGCCCACAACAGCGCCGACCGAAGCATCGGGGATGGTGCCAAAGAGACACTTGCGACCTGTGGGTCTGACACGGGGAACCTTCACAACTTTCGAAGGCGGTGCCATGTTGGCGCCTCCGCCGCCCGGAAGAGGCGGGACGGGCCTCCTGCGCTGCGGAAGAAGCCTCAGCAATGGCTGGGCTACAAGTAGCCGAGCTCCCTCCTCCAGCGGTCCATATAGAACTGGGAGAGACCCGGGAGGAAAGACCGAGAGGCTGGCTTGGCCAGTGCGCACCCGACCCCCGAAAGTCGGTGGAGCTCGCCACACTTTCCACACGTGTTGCTTGATGACCTGGCGGTCCATGGAGAAACAGTCATCCCACAAATCTGTGTCATGAAGCAGGCCAAGACACGAAAGACACCAGTCGTGCTGGTCAGTGATGAAAAACTTTCGGCCGCATGGGCACTGTCGCGTGAGGGGCCAACCCGTCTTAGAAGATTTCTTGCCCTCCGACCGAGACATGACCTACGGGGAAAAAAAGACGCAAAACAGACTCGACGTCACAGAAAAATATAATAATGGAAAGATCTTATCAGGCGACATCGAGTATGGCAACACAGAACCGGCAGGAGGAACCAACAGACTTCGGCACCGAGAAAATTGTAACGGAGAAAACTGCAAAGCAGGCCTCAATCTACTTTCAGCGTCCCACAAGGTAACCTCTACGGTGGGAGATGAAGAACTAGCAGGCAGGCAAGTCATGGCAACCTAACGGCCAACCCACGAGCGCCATCGCAGGTCGTGGTCCGCCACCTTAAAAAAAAAAGCTTCCGCGGGGTCCTGTCCTCCAGCAGATACCCCAACAGTGATGAATGGTGAAGATTGGCACAGATAAGATTGTTTTTTCCCCATCTGTTGGAACTTTGTATCTCAAAAACCTAACAAGATGCCATCACCATACTTTTCATGTCTTGACAGCCTAATTGCGCAGGCCAAATTTTGTGCTATTTTGCCAAACAAAGCCATAGTTATTAAGGTGCAAAAATTGGGATTGAGCATTAAACTGCCTACTCAGCCCTAACTATAGGGGTGCTACCGTGCCTTTATAATACTACCTATATATACTACCACTATATTAACATGTTATTAACACATTTTTAACAATTTACTACCCAATAACACATATAACAAGCCCCTAAATAACACATGCAACAAGACCTTTAATAACACACACAACAGCCACCCTACCCCCCCAGCACTAAGTTAAAACATAGGATGCAGTAACAAGTGTTCAACCTAATGCATTATATAGAAGATTGCAAAGTCCAGCTTACTTGTGAAATAATACAATCACAAGATCAAACAAGCTCATAAAAGCCACTCACCCTCTGGCTCTTGACTTCATGGCTTGTCTGACCCATCAATGGTATTATTTCTTTGTATACCACACTTGGCCATCATTTATTCTCTCTCTCTCTCTCTCTCGCTCATTCTCTCTCTAGATAGATGTTGACAAGATATATATCATATACATACACATATATTTTCAAACTTTATGAGCATAGGGTTGATAACACCAATATCACATTTCTAGACTTTATGGTCATTGTCTTGGCAACCCTAATAGGTAATTTCTAACCCTTGTAGGGTTTCCGTTTTGTGTGCTAGTAACTCTAATAAGTATTACTTGCACAGTAGCACAAATATAGTTAGGGTTGAGCAGAGGTCTCAATGTTAAACCTCAATCTTTGAACTTTAATAACTTTGGCAGTGTTTGACACAATTGCCCCAACTTTGGAATGTGTGATCCTAGTAGCAAGTTCTTGAGACATGAGAAGCTGTGTGATGGCAGTTTATCCAAATTCAGAGATATGTCACAAATGCACAAAAAGCAACACTTTTGGCCCTTTTTGCTATTTATTTGCTCTCACCTCCAGAGTTTTAAGATTATGACACTTGCCTACTTAGCATGTTCAGTAGGGTTTCAGACTAACCCTCTGATACAACACAGAAATGTGCCTTTTGTGAGCAGGTTACTTTCACAAAATTAGTGTTTTTCATGTCGCGAGGAAACATTTTCATGTCACGATGGCCACCATCTTGTTTTTTGTTTTGGACAAAAAATAATTTGAAAATACATAGAAACACGTTGTTTGAAAGGGAAACAAAAACATGCATCTTGCTAAACCAGACCATTAAAGCAAGAGTCTGTTTGATTTTTCCCAAAATGAGCAAGAAATTCCCTTTTGGGACAATGGCTGTCGAGTTACTGAAATGGCCAATTCACATATCACAAGCCACAAATTTCTGTGTCGACATTTAAGTGCAACACTAAAACTTCCAACATTAAAATTTTCTATGCTTACCAAAAATGGAATTCCAGGGTTCCACTTAAATGTGCAACATAAGAATTATATTTTCAGTGCACATGAATACTACAACGATGATAGCTGGTCAGCAGGGTAAGGCATATGAGGAGAGGTTGAGGGTACTGAATATGTACTCCCTGGAAGACAGAAGGGAGAGAGGACATGATTGGGATCAAGTACTTGAAAAGGATAAATAAGGTTGATAAGGAGAGTCTCTTTAAGTTGAGTGGCAACCATAACACGAGGGGGCACAGTCTTGAGCTGGAGAGTGGGAGGTTTAGGAAGGAGGTCAGGAAGCACTTCTTTACAGAGAGCATGGTAGATACTTGTAATGTGCTGCCAGAAGAGGTAATCTCATTGAAGACAGTGGGTAGCTTTAAGAGAGGCTGGGACAGGCATAGGGGGAGGGTAATGGTCATGGGTAGGGAGGACGGGAGGAGTGGGGAGGGAAGACAGGGACATTAGCTCAAGTTATGGGCCCTGCAATATGAGAAGACATGATAGACAAAATGGCCTTCTTCTGCTGGCTTCTCCGTATGTTCGTATGTTTGTATGAATAAAATGTTTGTGTCTCACATACTTTTATTCATAACTTGGCCTTTTTACAATACTTTAGTCCCAACTTTTGAGTATACTGTTTACATGACCCTACCTTATGAACAAGGATGGTGGGGATGTTCAAGTGCAGATCAAATGGTGATTTCAGAATCATTGTGTGAAACCACAGTTTGGGTGGGATTTAACACATTTGGTATACCGTCGTGACAGCGACATGCCGAAGTCGACCAACCCTACAGCGACAACAGTGCCAGGTCACTGTAGTGTTGGTGCTGGACCCCAGCACTGTTATCTGGGGGTCTTGCACCCCCTTCCCTAATCAGCTTCAACTCACAGTTGATTATATTATGTGGGAGGGTGCAGGGGCACAACCCCCCAAAGAAAACATGGTAGGCAGTGACTATCTTTATGCCAACTGCAAATGTGGTCGACATAAAGTTTTCGCTGTACCGTCATTTGACAAAATTTTTGTCGACGAACGGTCACAGATCCAACACATTCTAGTGACCAAGCTAATGATGTGGGGTCAAAATGTAACAACAAAAAAAATTCTTTGGCCATCAACTTAGCAAGATGGCTGATTCTAGTGTTGTAAGCCATGAATTTGTGGGTGGCACATTTAAGTGTGACCCATGAATTTTTCGCATGCACCAAAAATGCTTGTTTTTCTGCCATATTATTTCTTTGGTTGCATATTTAAGTGCCACCCAATAATTTTTTGTGCAAAATAAAAGAACTGAATTTGGGCTGTGTGGAGATTTTGATATTCAGATGAAGAATTCTTTGATCACTCTTTAAGAGCAATCCAACAATTTTCAGGCAAACTAAAAAAAAAGCTTTTTGGATGGATGAAGATTTTGATATGAGAACAACAATTATTTGGCCACGACCCAATAGTTTTTTCATGCAAACTTAAAATTCTTGTTTTTTGAATGGTTGAAGATATTTACAGTATGTGTGATGTAAGAATTTTTAGGTTGCACATTAAGTTGTACAATACTGGCTCATGACATAAAAATGCAATTTTCTTCATGTCTCACATGCTTTTATGCATAGCTTGGCTGTCTTATAATATTTGTGTCTCAATTTTGAATATGCTGTTTACATGACCCTACCTCATGAACAAGAATGGTGGGAATTTTCAAACACAGGTTGAAGTTTGCTCTGCAAAGCCACCTTTCCAGTGGGCTTTAAAACATTCTAGCCATTAAGTTTATGACATGGGGTCAAAATGTCAAACAAAAAGTTGTGAAGAAATGCATGCAGTGCCGTCCTTTGGCTCAGTGAGTAGTACCTTGTGATCCTGTACTGCTGAATTAAGAGATGAGCTCAGTGAGCCAGCTGGATGGGCCAAGACTGGGAAAATGGTGCTGCCATGCAGCACTATCTCCAGCCTGGGAAAGGATGGAGCAGAATTGGCCACATGGGCAACAAGTAAGTCCTGTATATAGTGAAGAGAAGCATTATCTTGGCATAGGGCTTAGAGGGTCCTCCACATCTGTATCCATAGCTGCACACAAGTGCAGGGCCCAGGTGACACAAATTCAGTAGCACTAATGTACTATCTTAATTTATTTGTATCTGTGGCTGCAGAAATGTAGACACACAGTGTTATGTTGAACCCTAATTGGTGCATTAATGCATTTTTCTTTATGCATGAATGACTATATATATTTATACAATAGGGGTGAGACAAAAATGTAAAAATAAATGAAATATTTACATGGCAGTAGGACCTGGAGTGATGATAAATCATTTATCATCACAAGAGGTGTCATCACCATTTATCATCACTTGAGGTTGGTCACAAAGAAGCTGTTGACCAATGGAACAGCAGCTTGGACAATGCTTGATGACATCACAATAACCTCTGCTGCACTCAACACAGAGCAGTGACATCAAACTGAAACAGTTTATTCTTCATTAAAGGAACTAATCTGAAAGCTTTACAATTTAGCAAACATTGTATAAACTGGACACGCAATGGTCTCCCTCAGAATATGACATTTATCACCAAGGCTTCATTCAGAATATGCCATTTATCATTGCTTGTAAGGGGGCAAAACTATCATAACTCACCCATGGCTCTGCCACTAGTGAGTCATGGTCCTGCCCCTCACTCATCATGATAAATGGCTTATTCTGAGTTTGATTATTGTGTATACCACATTTATACACAGAAACATAGACTCTGATGCAGATAAGGATCACTTGGCCCATCCATTCTACCCATACAACATATGTATTAGGATAAAGAGCAAGATAAAAAGTGTTATCTTGACCTAGCATAGTAAGATATTATCTTGCAAAGTAGGATATGTCACAATGCATACTGAATCAATCAGAGTGTAGCCTTCACAGTGCTGGTGACAAGATATTAGCCAAGTGCAGCACTGAAGTGAGTGAAGTACAGTCAGCAAAAAATGGCAGACAATTCTTTTTTTTTTTTTACTTTTTCAATGAACAGATACATGCAAATAACTTTAAAACAAAAATGATACCATGGTACTGTAAGTATGAATGTTTACTGTAAGTATGAATGTTATTCAGCACAAAAATATCGACAAAATCAGTGGTGCTTCATTTATAGACACCTTTTAGATTTTTTTAGTCAGTAAAACATGGCAGAAAATGAAATCTTTCCTACTTTTTTCAATGAGCAAATGTGAATACCTTTAAAACAAAAAATGATAGCATCATACTGTGAGCAATTTTTGTTTCAGTTTTTCAACAAACAAATGCCCCCAAAAAAGCAAAAACATTAAAACTGTACTTCAGATTTTCTCATTTTGTACTGGCCATAATGTAAAGCTATGTGGCTCAGTGAGTTCAATAGAAGCATCAGTAAGCCTTTAGAAACCACTCCCAAATAAGTACTGTAACTGTAAAAGAAGTCAAAAGTTAGTCACACAATTCAAAGTCACAAGCACTTTTTTACACGTTCCCCATCATGTTTATCCCAAAACATATGTCACTATAAACAGAACATGACATGGCCCGACTGAAGATTTCATATTTATCTTCATTTGAGGCCAATGATATTAAGATATTTCTTTCATGGCTTCGCCACTTGTGAGCTGTCATAATATCATTAGACTCTCATGAAGCTAAATATATCTTCAGTCAGGCCATATCATATCCCTTATATATCCGATGCTTGTGAGACTATCATCTGGCACTTAACAGTGCTATTTTTGCTCCCTATGGCCCTAGAGTGAAAATATCAAAATATTGTCACTCTAGGTCCCCATGAGCAAAACATTCTCACTATAGCTGCTGAGTGATGGAATCCAGCAGTACAAGCAGCACAGTTCTGATTTTAGAACTCAAATCTGCTCTTGCAGACTGCCTGCGACTCCAAGTTTCATTTCATGCCAGGCTCATTTACAGCATTTTTATTTTCATACTTTGTCCCCAGTAACTTCAATTTCTTAAGTAAATACTATCCAAATCACCCAGATCACAATTTTCATTCCTTAAAATACATTATCAGTGCAGAAGCCTCTTCAGCACTTGTTTCAACTTCTCCCATCTCCTCCATATCCCTGAAACATGATCTTTCAATCTCTAACCAGCACTTCCCTGTTTCTCTCCCAGAGAAGAACCTCTGCTCAGCAGCTTTCATTTTAGCTAGACCAGCTTGCACTTCACTTTAAATTGCCCACTCTGTATCAACATTCCCAAACACTTGAGATGCAATGATGCACTGATGCATGCAACAGCATCACGTGTCATGGTGTCATTGTGTTGTGAGCCACTGTGCCATCCAAACACATGGATGAAAAAGCAGATTTTCGAACAAAGAAATAGCAAACCACAGCACAACACTAAAGAATATCACAAGAGTTGGATAAAAGAAATATGCCATAAGACCAAGAGAAATATCCCTGATACTTCTCACACTTTCTGTTTGACTTTTGGCATCAACCATGGCTCTGTCACGTGTGATGTCAAAGATCATACAGCAAGGTAAAAAGCACTCATGAAAAAATATCATGGATATTTCTCTAGGGGCCATGTCATCTCCTAGCTGTAGATACATATCTCTCTCTCTCTCTCTATATATATATATATATATATATATATATATATATATATCTATATCTAGAAAGACAAAGAACTTCTGTGCACAAACACTGAAGCAATAGTTACCCCAAAGGGCATTTGGCTGGAAAGCCAAGTTTCAAAATACAAAATCACACATGCCACACAATGCAAAGCATCATGGGCTGCATATGCAAATCACCACAGAATATTATGCTGGTTCAACTTTAAGCAGACTTGCATGGTGCGAAAGGCCTCTCACAGTTTGCAAAACATGCTAACAGATGACATAGACACGTGTTTCATCCTACCAGGACTCATCAGTGTGCCTCATCTGTTTGACACCCCAGTGGAATGAACCAGCTACCCTAAGATGGTCTGTCTGGGTTATGTTGTGGTGAACCCATTAAAACAAAAACTATTTAAAGACAAAGAACCTCTGTGCACAAACACTGAGGCAATGGTTACCCAAAGGGCATTTGGCTGGGAAGCCAAGTTTTAAGGAAATACAAAATCACACATGCACACACAATGCAAAGCATCATGGGCTGCATATTCAAATCACCACAGATCTTTATGCTGGTTCAACTTTAAGCAGAATTGCATGGTGCTGAAAGGCCTCTCACACAGTTTGCAAAGGGTGCTAACAGATGACATAGACACGTGTTTTGTCCTACCAGGACTCATCAACATGCCTCATCTGTTTGACACCCCAGTGGAATGAGCCAGCTACCTTAAGACGGTCTGTCTGGGTTATGTTGTGGTGAACCCTATTAAAACAAAAACTATTTACAAGACAAAGAACCTCTGTGCTAGAGTTTGTGTGTGTGTGTGTGTGTGTCAAAATTGGGGTTTTGATAGTTTAAAGTTAAGCAGGCTTATTCCTAGGACTGCAATATTTAGTTTGCACAGTTTCAGTGTTAGGCACTGTTTGACAAGTTTGGTGAAAATCAGTCTGGTGTTTCATAAGCAGGGCCACTGGAAATTGTGGAAAAGATTCCCCAGAATAGTAAGCATTTGCAAAATTTGCAGGAAATTGCAGGGGTTCTACTATAGACCTGAGTGCTTCACAATAAATCTTTTAATGTTTTCTGCAGCATATATTAGTCAGAATAAATTGCTAAATGAATGCACTGACACCTGAATATGTTTAAAGCATAAAGAAAAGTTTATGTTCCTAAAAAGAATACTAAACTGATAAGCTATCGTAAGCTTGCCTATCTTCCAAAATGTAAAAGCATCTGCCTCATACAGTGCTAAATAGATTCTATAAAGTGAGCCACAGCAAATCAACATTAAACAAAGCCAGAAGAAATATATTTTTTTGTTTCTGGCTGTAGAATAATGCAGCCTAATCAACAGCTGTTTATAGTGCTCTGCCAGCTATTCGCCCACTTTGGAACAAGAAAAAAAAAAACAGATAGAGTGGTGAATAATTGAGTTTTAGTAAAATGTTGTTAGAATGTTTAATGGTCATAATTTGTACTGTAGGTACTGTACACTATTTTTGAAATCACACATTTAAACACTAAATCTGAGGGTTATTGTGGCTGGCATTATAATCTAGAGATTAGAGTAACAGACTGTGAATGAGCTGATGACATGTAGCAGACCTGGGTTTGATTCCCACAACCTCCACTTGTATACTGTACGAGTCTGAGCAAGTCACTTAACCTCCTCAGTGATCCTGGGTTGTACCTGAAAACAGGCACTTGTGCCTAGTAGGCCTTACACGGTTACCAAAAAATGTAAAAAAAATACCAATACTGTATATTTTTACTGCATCATACAGTAGTCAGGGTACCCTCTAATTTGCTTGTGTTTTACTTTGGCTGCAATGATTTTGTTTACTTAAAGATAAATGTTCAGATGCATTTTATGCTTTATAGCTTGTTTTTAGACTTCAGTCAGATTTTTATTGTAGTCTTTGCATGTAAACATCTAGAGGTAGTTGCTAAGGTGAGATCACTGTTAGCAACAAGCTTATTCAAGTTCAAAATCAGCAGATCCATCCAAAATCCTCAGCTGTTTGAATCAAAACTAGTCTGAATGAAAGTATGCTCACAAGGAAAAATTTGCCCTGCCACTTACAAAAGGCTTCATACTTATCACCCCATCTAAGTGAATGGGATTGTGAAGCATACATTAAGCATGGGGCTTAATGTTTAGCTGCCGCCCTTTAAGATCACTTAGAACCTGCTTGTATCTAATTGTTGCACTGCCTGGCAGTGCCATATTGGTCTGTTAGTCAGAAATTGTCAGTCTGGGGCTAGACCGCATGAAGAGAACAACTGCAGTACAGCAAATAAA
Organism: Neoceratodus forsteri; assembly: GCA_016271365.2. Taxonomy (NCBI): domain Eukaryota; kingdom Metazoa; phylum Chordata; order Ceratodontiformes; family Ceratodontidae; genus Neoceratodus; species Neoceratodus forsteri. The sequence continues at coordinate 1,405,056,277 of CM028130.1, read as the reverse complement.
CCTGCTTTATTCTTTATTTTATGCGTCCATCTAGTCATTCACATGGTCCAGATGGGGTCCTCACCAGCAGCACCAGCAGCAACCGAAGGGTCTGGCAGATGACAGAGAAGGTAAGGGGTCTTTTAGTGGTGGACCATACAAAAAAATGCCACACATGGTGGAGAATGCGGCCCTGCTTCTGTCAAGACCTAATCTCGCGTTGCCTGCATCACTGAGTACCCCAAAGTCATCACCCCAGTATGCTTGAACTGTCTCAATGTTAATGTACCACAGCATTTACTACAGAGAAGAAAAAATGAACTGTCTCCTGAACTGTGTACAAGCCTGCAGCCCTCCCTTAACATCGTGACTGAGGGAAAAAAAAATGTGTTCAAGATTGCTAGCCAACTAAACAAATGGACTATGAGCCAGTTATTTTTTTTCCAAGCCTGAGCACCAAGGAGCTGCAAATGGTAACCCCCCCCCTTCCCACAGCTCTCACCTCGTGGCAGGGCCTATGGAACACCAGCTCCCTATGTTGTCTTCTCTTGCTGCTCCATGAAATAAAATAAAGCACAGGGCTCCATTCTGCCGACCACACACAGCTCTCAGGCCAGCACCGAGGCTCCTCTCTCCCCGTCTCACCACACTACAGCTCCCCATGAAGCACCAGCAAACAACCATCCGCAACTGCAGCTCCCAGACTCAACAGTCGCCCTACTTATAGCTGCCACAAGGGACTGTTACCTTGATCTCCCCCTCAGCCGCAAAGTACAGCATTGGAGTTCTGTTCCCTCAGCAGGGCCACAAACCGGAGTGCTCCCCACACAAACACAACTGAGTACTCCTCTCCCCACTCTTCCTCAGCCAGTCCTGTGGCCAACCGTAGCCTCCGTTATCTGCGGGCCTACCTCTACAGCTCTGCATGCTGCTCAGCCCTCATGAACTGCCACAACTGTCCTTTGCTCCAGCAGCCTATGGGGCCTTCCTGCAGCAAGCCACTTGGTCCCCTACCCTCCTCGCAAGTGGGGATCCACTCTGCCCATCCCTGCAGCCACACGGAGCACTTCCCTACAGGGTCTAAAGAAAAATGGCTCCAGCCTGCGACTGTGCTCACTCCCTGACTCACCAGCCTACAAACATACAGCATGGAGCCTCCGCTCCTTCTGAACAACCAGTCCTGCAAACCACAGCCTCTGCTCAGTGCTCCCTAGCTCTGCTCCTGCAGCACAACCACAGCAACAAGTCTCCTTGCCTGCCCTCACAACAGCAGCGCCACTCCCCACAAACATCACAGTTCAGGGCCGCCTGGCAATCTCCCCGATCTGCCATGCTTTCATAGGGCCCTCACAAAATAAATTACATACACATGGGGTGCGCCACATAAAGGACCAAACAATCAACAGAGCTGGACAAGCAGGAAGCCTCGGGCTGCAGCTCTACATGCGCTTACCACCCGCTCTGCAGTGCCTCACAAACTGCAGCTTGGCTTTTGTTCCTGCAGCCTCTGGGCTTACTCAGCCACCTACACAAATGGATGGTAACTGCAGGAGGCCAGTGAAACGAATACATAAACAAAAAAAAAAGTAAAGTAAATACTGCAGAGCCGCAAATAATCAATAAATAAATACAGGAACAGAAAAAAAGGGGGGCATTCAACAGACAGTTCTGAGGGCACACAGCACAAACCTGGGGGCAGAAAATGAAGAATAATTATGTACAGGACAGCTCTGAGTGGCAAACAGAGGGCGGAAAAATGGGGCACAGCCATAAACAAAACCTTGGACAAAGAAATAACTAATTACAGTACAAATCCTGGGAAACAACAGAAAACTAAAGCACAAGCTCATTTGAAACAAAATAGAGAACAGTCTCATAAATATAAAATTCCCCAGCACTTTCACTCACCACAAAACTCCTGCCATTTTCTGCTGGGAAAGAAGGGGATCAGGGTGGCAAGTGCCATTTTGAACATTGCTGAGCAGCCAGGCAGCCTTATGGCAAGGATCCTCTATCTTGAGCAGAGCAAAACAACAAGGAAGGAAGTGAACCTTGACGCCCCCTTGCTAGTGGCCATCTTGCTACAGTCAGCCCAGTCAAATCCCACAAGAACTGCATGTCACAGTTCGGCAGCCATCTTGTGAAGGGCACAGATTGACCTCACTTCATTAAACTCAATGGGAGTCCTATTGAAATGAATGGACACTGTAACGAAAAGCTGATTTTTGCAACAAAACCTTTATTTAAACAACAAACAACACAGAATTGAGTGGGAATTCTTTATTAAGACATCATTGATGAACTCTGCTACAAAAAAAAAAAATTTGTACTTTTGTCTACAAAAATAATTTTTGCTTGGCATGTCATCTACAATAGGGCATCCTATCTCCTGCATGACGGCAACTCCTTCTCACCCGTATGACCTTTGCTCAGTGAAACAAAGCTCATCTCCAACCACAATGTCTGAAGCCGACATAGATATGGGCGCCAGAGCATCTGGAGTCTTACCTTCACCCATCTCTAGGGCGTGGGGCTACAAAATCGAACAATCTTCCATGACATCCAGTCTCCTATTTCTGCTCAAGGAGCACCAGCTATGCAAGCTATTCAAGATGACCTGACCTGCACTAAAGCCATTGCCACCACAGTCCATGGTCCATACCAGCCTACAACCAGTAGCCTTCTCAGCCTTGCCTCACAAAGACGCTGTCGACTGACTGGAACAATTCCAAGTCTGGATTTCCTTGCATGGTTGGACTGATCCAGTGCATATTTCCAATGCCTTGCGCTTGCTTCTGAGAGGGACTGCCATTTCCTGGTTCAACGCACTTCCAGACCAAGTCAAAGGAGACACTGCCACACGGTACACAACCTTCAAAGTCCATTTTCTCCAAGCACACCCACCCTGGTTATTGGAGCAACAGCTGTGGGAAAGTACAATGCAACCCACTGAATCTCTTGAAGCCTTCATAGTGGACATTGAGTCTCACTGCAAACACTTACAGAAACCTGAGAAAGAAAAAATCACAATATTTGTTCTGGGACTGCTTCCAACTCCGTCTTTATGTAATCCAGCAGAAACCAGCAACCTGGATGGACACAATCCAAACGGCATGACTTGCACAACAATCCACAGCAATGTCCCATGCTACCAGTGTACAAGCACCTCAGTCGTCGCAGTTAGCCACACTCACAACATGTGTCTAGCAGCAATAATCAATGATAGAGATGCTCACTACAAGTAGCAATACTCTGCACCACAGTTCAACTGCTTCTTCTACTACCTTTGTCAATGTCCTTCGACCATTTTGACAGTGACCTCATCCACCTCTGCCTTCACTAGAACCAGTGACTTGCCAGTGGTGTGGATTCAGGGACACACTGCCACTGTCTGCAGCTGAAGTACTACAGAAATCGAGAGAACCACAGGCGCCTGCCACGGCACAATCAGCAAGATAACACACTCTCCCAGGACTAGAGGAACACAGCAACTGACCGCCCCTCTGACTCTCTAATTCAAACAAACTCTTCCTCCAACTGCAAACTCTGGCACACTCTCACTTCCTGGAGCAAAGGTACTTGTTATCCGATCACCTCTCCTAGAAAACTATGTACCTGTATCCATCAGAGATTGGTCTACACACGTCTTGGTCAACAATGGAGCAGAAATATCAGTTATCAACAGCGGTATTTTAAACAATCAAGCTATTCATCACGAACCTAATGTCTCTCAGCCGACATAAAGTACATTATCACAGCAAGTACAGATACAGTGCCTATCACAGGCATGGTCCATCTCAAGCTCCACTTTGGCTCACAGCAAGCTACTGTCAAGTTTTATATAGTTCCTGATCTTCAACCTGCAATAATTTTAGGCCTGGACTTTCTCAAAGCTCACAAAGTCATCCTAGATTTTGCCTCAAACAAACTGTCGCTAGATCCTCAGAGGCAACTCGCAGCTATAGACTCAGTCACTGTGCCTCCTCAGTTGGAAATGGTTTTGATTGCCAAGATTCGAGGTGAACCACTTCCACAAGAATTTGTTGGCATCATCACAGGATCCCACGCTGCATTCGTCAGGTCTCCTTCCGGAAATACCTTATCGGTGATTGCATGATGGCGCAGTCTTTCAAAATCCTGCAGCTTCACAGATGAGCCAGTGGTCATTTCAAAGGGTGCCAACATCATAAAGTTTGTCTGCTTGTCTTCAGGGGACCAGCTTCATCTTATGCAAGAACCTCAGCCTGGTTCCACCAACTCTACTCCTGTCAATACTATCACGACCACTCCAACTTCAGCAGCATTACCTCTCAGTCAGCGACTATCCTCTTCCAAACTTCTAACATCTCAAACAGAAAAGCAACAACTTTTGAAATTCCTGAAAAATTACCTGGATGTCTTTGTTGGTTCAGATAACAAGCTTGGATGCTGTGCTATTCTGCAACACACCATCAAAGTACAGCTCAACCAGAAACCAACCCATCAGAGAGCCTACTAAGTGGGACATAAACAGAAACAAAGTCCTCGAGGACATGATCAAAGACATGCTTGACCAAGACATAGTCGAAGAATCTACAAGCCCTAGGGTGCACCTCCTTGCTGGTAGTAAAAAGGACAAAGGGTATCATTTTGTGGAAGACTACAGAAAACTCAATGCCTACATGGTGCAGGATGCTCATCCCTTACCTACAACCAAAGATGCTTTAGAGATTCTTGGTGCGGCCAGTTCTGCTTACTTCACCATGCTAGACCTTCAGAGTGGGTTCTATCAAGTTTCCATTGATCCAGATTCTAATCCATACACCGCATGGCGCTGCCACTTGGAACTTTTCCAGTTCAAACGTCAGCCTATGGGTCTTCGGAACAGTCCAGCCACATTTCAACATGTTATGGAAGCCGTACTACATGGGTTGTCTTGGAAATCTTGCCTAGTCTACCTGGATGATGTGATTGTCTTCAGCAAAACTTTGCCAGAGCACCTCCATCTCCAAGAAGTGTTCGAACTTCTCAGACAAGTCAATCTCAAGCTTCGCCCAGAAAAGTGCTGTTTTGCACAGCATCAAATTCATTACCTGGGACATGTGGTTAGTTCTCAAGGCATCTCTCCAGATCCAGACAAGCTCTCAGCAGTCAAAGACTATCCAGAGCCTAACAATCTCAAAGACCTTTGAGCATTCCTGGGCTTGTCTGGCTACTACGAAGTTCATTTGCAATTATGCCAAGATTGCAGCTCCCTGACGCCCTCACAAAGGGATGTGACTATATTTGGACTTCTGAATGTAAAGAGGCCTTTGACACTCAAAACAAAACCTCATCTCTTCTCCAGTATTGGCCTACCCAAGGTTCGACCAACCATTCAAGCTCTACTCAGATGCTAGTTCCTTTGCAGTGGGTGCTGTGCTCTGTCAAATTCAAGATGGAACAGAACGAGTTGTCTCCTATGCTGGGCGCTTTCTTTCCTCATCTGAGCAGAACTATGGCATCACAGAGAAAGAATGTCTAGCCATGGTATTTGCCACAAAGAAATTTGACTGCTACCTTCGCTACTCCTCCTTTACAGCTATCGTTGATCACTCTGGCCTCAGATGGTTATTTGAAATGAAGGAGCCAGTAGGCAAGTTTGCCTGATGGATCGCCATGCTGCAATCCTACAACTTTGAAATTCAATACAGGCCAGGTTGAGTTCACTCAAATGCTGATGGTGTAAGCTGGAGACAATATCCCTCAGCATCCTCCTCAACAGATGAAGAATCCTGATTACAAGCTCTTCCCTTCCATGCCACAGATGTGCTTCCTGTGGACACTCCTACAGCACCTCAAGTTGCTTTGCTGCTCCCTACTGCTTCTACAGAGAGACACACAAATCCTCAGCTACTGCAAGCAGCCGAAAAGCTTCTCATCTCCTCTACATCCGATCTGTCCCTGGCAACTGTTAAAACGCAACAAAGAACTGACACTCAATTTACAGACATAATCTCCTACTTAGAGTCTGGAACCTTACCGCAACAAAAGAAACATTGACAAGATGTACTTTTCCTTGCTTCGCAGTACTTCCTCAATGACGGTGTGCTCTCTCACATTTGGACCAAGGAAGGCAAGGGTCATCACACAGATAGAACTCATGTACAGCTAGTTATGCCAGCCTCTCTCATCCCTTAAGTTCTCCTCTCCACTCATGCCTCTCCCCTTTCGGGTGGTCACATGGGAATACACAGAACTCTGGAAAAGACAAGGTTTCACTTCTTCTGGCCACACATGAACAGGGACATTGTCCAGTTCGTAAAATCCTGCCAGCCCTGCTCCCAGAGAAAGCCTCCTGCCAAACCAACAAAGACACACATCATCCCCATGCCTGTAGCCACTGAACCATTCCAAAGAGTCAGCACTGACATTCTTGGGCCCTTACCAACATGCTCTGACTCTGGTAACAAATTCATCCTTGTCTTTGTGGACTACCTGACAAAGTATTTGGAACTCATCCCCTTAAGAGATATTAAAGTCTACACTGTGACAAGTGCCTTTCTCACTACAGTCATTTGTCGTCACGGTACCCCATCGTACCTACATTCAGATAGGGGCACTAACTACCTGTCCACCATTGTCCGAGAAACTTGCAAACTTCTCGACATAAAAAAGACACATACCACAAGTTACCATCCACAATGCAATGGACAGAGTGAAAGAATGATGTCCACCATTCTCGGCACACTCTCCAAGTATCTGGATGAGACTCATGACACCTGGGACCGGTTTGTTCCCTTTGTGCAGTTTGCATACAATACTAGCCCTTGTGTTGACAGCACAGAATACACCCCCTTCTTCTTAGTCCATGGACGTCATCCAAGAACTCCACTGGACAGGGATCTGTCATTGCTAGAGGTGCCCAAGTCAGCTTCTTCTTTCATTATCCCTCTTCTGGAACAGCTGGAACTAGCCCGACGAGTTGCAATCACCACATTGGGCCAGAGAAAATCGGCAAAGAAAAAAATGCCTGCAGCCAAGGCACATGAGCCTTCATTCTCTATTGGGGACACTATTTGTATCATCCTGTTCTTGTTCTGGGTGCCACCAAGAAACTGCTTTGCCCCGGACTGGTCCATTCTACATTGTAGAAAATTTTCCTCCGGTCCACGTTCATCTGCGACGCAAGTCAGATGGTAAGCTGGTACACAACAAATTCCATATAAATTGACTAAAGCATGGGTACCTGAATAACAACCTTCCAGATGACCCCAGTCTCCCACAAATGAAGCTGCTCTTGAGCCTGCCATCCGTCTGAAGCTGAGATCCCTCGGACAACCTGCAGCCAGTTCCTACAGATCTTCCCACTCCTGACACTCTCAGACGGATTCCATTTTCCAGAGGATTTGCCCAGGACTTCCTCTTCTTCTCAATCTTCATCTTCTTCTCAGAACTCTGTTCCACACACCCCAGTGTATCAGATCAAGAAGATCCTAAGAAGAAGTTTGTCAATGGATCCTGGACTTACAGAGTAAAGTGGTGTGATTCGATAGTGGGCAGAATTCATGGGTCGCTTTTAACGACCTGACCCCTCCTGTCAGGAACTAGTGCAATCACATGCCTCCATTCCACTGACTGGAAAAGTCGATGGAGGTCTTGAACTTTTCTTACCAGACTCAGTGAAATGTGTCAGGACTAATTCATTTTCTGATTTAACTGTTTGCAGTAAATATCTCGTTGTACGGTCTCTTATCCTGTTACCATGGTACTATTTACCTGCACTAACACTTTTCCCCTTAGAAATGTCTTACCTGCATTAATGCTTTTCCCCATTAGGAATGTTTCTTTACATGGACAGCCCACATGTTGTTTATGCAACTGTTATTAAAGTGTGAGCCTGTATTCTGGGTATCCCCTGCTGCTACCCTTCCCTCTCTTCCTTTTTCCTTCCCCACACTTTAGTGCTTGTGGCATGACCAAGTCTCAAGTACTATTGTGTCTCTCTCTCTCTGGTGCTACTCTGACTGGTTCCCAGTGTAGTCCAGGTTCTCCCCCCCATGGCGGAGTACTGTTCTGTTCTGTTTTGTGAAATCTAATGCCTTGTAATGCATGAAAATGTTTTTTGCCTAAAATTATTTACTTAAAAATTCTTAGAAACATATAGATTATTGCTTGTTTGAGTTGTGCTCACATTCACTGTTCGGCAGTGATGTGAAGCACACATTAACATGGGACTTAATGTTTAGCTGCTGCCTTTAAGATCACTTAGAACCTGCTTGCATCTAATTGTTGCACTGCCTGGCAGTGCCATGTTAATCTGTCAGTCAGAAATTGTCAGTCTGGGGCTAGACCTCACGAAGAGAACAACTGCAGTACAGCAAATAAACCTGCTTTATTCTTTATTTTATGCATCCGTCTAGTCATTTGCATGGTCCAGATGGGGTCCTCACCAAGCACCAGCAGCAACGAAGGGTCTGGCAGATGACAGAAGGTAGGGTCTTTGGTGGTGGACCATACAAAAGCGCACAGGATAATTTGCACCTTTTATCCCATCTTTTGTTTCAGTCTGTGTGGCAACAAAAGTTTTCTGATAGACTGCTGCAACACAGAACAAATGTAAAGTGTTTAAGTGTACTTATGCTTGGCCAGTGGATTTTGTAACCAAACAAGACAAGGATTCAAAAGAAATCAGTGTCACATAAACCCTTGCCCTGCCTTGCACTGCATTGTTTCACTAAACCCAAGTCTGCATGCAAAATTGTCAATATATTTGAGAGTATTTTATTAAAAATGTTAATACTTTTTACACAGTTCAATATAAAAACTCAAAAATTGCAAGAAATTGTGGAACATGTCAGTTTTTGTGGAGAATGGTGAAAATTGCAGATTCTGCAAAAAAATTGCCGGTGCAATTTTCCAGCGGCCCTGTTCATAAGGAATTAGTCTGTGATATTGCATAAAAAAATCCTTAAATTCATACTTTGTTTTTGCTACTAGACAGCAAAAATAAAGAAAAGATTACATTTTAAGCGATGACACTTACTGGTTTGTTGAGAGCTTGGCCCAGAAATTAAAATGATATACATATCATAAGTGTTGATCTTCCTGACTATCTTAACCATTGATTCATTCTTACAAGTCTAGAGCCAGAGGCACTAGGACCCCCTGGATCTTTATCTTCAGGAGCAGAGCCAACATTGGCTACTGACACCACCTATGTACCACACCTACCTCATGTGGTGCCATATGCTATAAAATAACCACTGCCAGCTCCCTCATGCACCTCAGTTCTGTTCTTTCTGCCAATAAGTGCATACCATGAATGTGACAGCACCTCAGTTTGACCATTGTTGACTGAATTTCTTCTGTGTCACCACCAGAAACTCTATATCCATGGTGTTGCTAGCATTTTATTGTTTTCTGATATACTGAAGTCAAGAAAAGAAAAGGGGCTAAAAACAGAAAGTCCCTCATGTGTTGCCCTGTGGAAACCTACCATGGTGAAGGACCGACATCAAGTCTGCTGGACCTGCCTTGGCCTGACTCACAATATGAATTTGTGTGACACCTCCTTTTCCAAGAAACACCACACCCTAGAAGTCCATGTGTTGAAGCTGGATTACCCGATTCCCACCTTTGAGGCAGGCGATGCACATTGAGGCCATGGCCAGGTCTCTGGTCCCTTCTTGGGCACTTTCCCAGTGCCTCTGGTGCTGTGAAGCACTGGATCCTCCTTGACCTCACCAAGGCTTCAGAGGCCCTGGGAGAGGGTCTGGTCAACAGCTTGCCTCCTTGGTCAGCCAGCTGAACAATCCACCCCCAGTCTGTGTACCCTGGGCAGCAGACATCCCCAGTTGTGAGGCCAAAATTATTCTCTTAGTTTGCACCAGTGGACACCTTGGTGTTATGGCCTAGTGCTGCCCTGGCTCCTGACACTGTCCACAGCATCAATGAGTGGGGTGGTACCAGCCATGACATTGGGTCCCCTCTGGTAACATTTTTGGTACTGGAAAGGGATCAGCAGCAGGGTCATGTGGCAACCAGCTGCTGAGGGAAGGAAGATCCTTGTGGCTCCGGGAGGAGGCTGATGCTGCCCTGGTGACAGATACTGTGCGGTCCTGGGTGTTGGTTCTGGGCCCAACACTGAGCATGTTGCTAGTGACAGGACCAGTGCAGCATCCAAAAGTATGAATTAATGGTGAAGATGGTTTCTTGGAAGAGTATGGTCTTTTGGCAGTTTTAGAACAAGTTATTTAAAGTTTGGACAGCCTAAACAAAATCTGGAAAACACAAAGCTCCTAAGTCAAAGTTGGGCACAAACAAAAAATGTAAAGCTAAAAATGGAAAAAATACTTCACTCTAAAGGTTGATAGTTGTAGGGCTCATCAGAAGAAACTCTAACAAGGTATTTGAACTGGCTTTCAAAAAACAGTAATTACAAACAGTATTCTAATTAGAAAAAATGTTTGTGATTACATCAAAAAATCATCGAGATGAACTTTAATGAACACAGAAAATGCATAACAGATAGATTAGCTCTTGGTAAGACATGACAAGAAACACCACCAAGATAATTGTCATGAACACAACTGAAAATTGAACACATTTTTTCTTAGTTTTGTATGTTTCTTGGGAAATTGTAAAAACTGTTGCAAAAAGTGTTCTTTGTCCTACACAAACAAAATTTATTTATTTAGTTTTCATTGACCGGGTAAGTGCACGAGACAAATCCTGCCTATTTTCAGGCACGACCTGGGGGAGGTGGATACAGATGAATGCCAACTGACCTTGAACCAGATTAAGCTGTTGGTGGTATTTTTTTTAGTGAATGAGGGAAATTTGGCCAGGACACCGGGGAAATTCCCCTACTCTTTTCGATAAGTGCCATGGGATCTTTAACATCCAACTGAACTACCACCAATCCAGGCAGATGGGATGTCGGTTTAACATCTCATCTAAAAGACAGCACCTCAGAAGTGCAGCACTCCTGTCATGCTACACTACAGTGTCAGTACAGGGATATTAACCCAAGTGCCAGATGTGGGAACTGAACCCACAGCCCTCTGATCTTCTGGCTTCAGAGGCAAGTGTGCTACCTACTGAGTCACTGACACTACAAAATAACACTAAAAATGTTTAAAGTGGAGAAACACAAAACACAGTTGGGGTCTGTGTAAAGCAAGGTAGTGTTCACCTGCTTCTCATAGGGCCCTCCTGTTCTTGCAGGAATCAAGTTAGATTTACCTCCTGCTTTGTGCAGCTGTACAAAGCAAGTTACAAGATCTATTTTCCTAAATAGTAAAAAGCCACAAAACAAGGAAATTATTTATTTTATTTAGCTTTTGTTGACCGGGTAAGTGCACTAGACAAATCCTGCCTATTTTCAGGCACGACCCAGGGGAGGGGGGATACAGATGAATGCCAACTGACCTTGAACCAGATTAAGCTGTTGTTGGTGGTATGTTTTTAGTGAATGAGGGAAATTTGGCCAGGACACCAGGGAAATTCCCCTACTCTTTTCAATAAGTGCCATGGGATCTTTAACATCCACCTGAACTACCACCAGTCCAGGCAGATGGGACCTCGGTTTAATGTCTCATCTGAAAGATGGCACCTCAGAAATGCAGCACCCCTCTCATGCTGCATTACAGTGTCAGTACTGGGATATTAACCCAAGTGCCAGATGTGGGAACTGAACCCACAGCCCTCTGATCTCCTGGCCTCAGAGGCGAGTGTGCTACCTACTGAGCCACTGACACTGCAACACTGACATTATGGAGTTTGGGTTCTCCACACCCTCACCCAGCCCTAGCCTTATGACCCAGGGCAAGCTACAGGTATGAGGTTGTGCCTCATGGGTCAGCTACTTCAAGCTACACATCTGGGGCCCTGGGCAAAGAAAGTTATGACTGATGTCCTGCTTTGGACAGGGTCCACAGGGTCCTGCACAAAGAAAGTTATGTCTGATCTTCTGCTTCATGTGGAGCCCAAGTTATGACTGATCCTGTGGGCCCTAAGTTAAGCAGTAGATTTGTAGGCATGACTTCGAGGTCTGTAGCTTGATGCAGCACACCCGTGAGGTGTGGTCCTGGACCTGTAGCTTGTTCTTGGGCACGGGGCTGGGTGGGGGTGGGATTTAGTCTTATGAAAATCCTAAACCCACGTTTTGGCTGGCAGTATACCCTGGAGGTTAGAGTAATGAGCTGTGAATGAGCTTGGTACATCCAGCAGACCTGGGTTTGATTCTCATAACCTCCACTTACATACTGTTGTGACTCTGAGCAAGTCACTTAACCACTCCAGTGCTCCTGGGTCACCCCTGAAAACAGGCACTTGTGCCTAGTGGGCCTCATCTGGTTACCAGAAAGAACATTTCCTTCCTTCTGTAACTCTGCTTTATAACCCTAACTTGTGCATTAACTTTTTGTTTTGCAAGATAGATTGATAGACTGACTGAAAGACAATGCAAGATAGACTGATAGACTGAAAGACAGACAGATGTAATATTAAAGGAATAATGCCTGACAGGGTGGGAGTTATGCTGGGATAACATCCCACCTCGGGTGGTTGGGCCCGAGGCCACCGGCCGAGTGCGTCCAACACCGAGGATGTTATCCAGCATAACTCCCACCCTGGAGGGCATTATTCTATTATACAATGGCTTGTTGTTTTATAATAAAAAATAATTTTAAAGAATGTTTTGTTAGTGTGTAAACATATTTGTGTTTCTTAGAGAAAGAGGAGATGATCATGGAGGTGATGGGGATCGAAATCATCAAACAATCAGCAGGGATGTTATGCCAGGATAACATCCCTGCTGTGATAACCAACTGACCAATCAGAAACCAGGATTCTTTCTTGCCATTGTATAATGCATATTCATTTGCTGGGTGTCACCTTTACACATTTCTTTTAGGTGCAATACTCTGTATATAGTGTTTTATATGCTATTGTATGGTAATGTCTTTATTTACTGCAGTTCACTTCACCTTCTGTTTTAGATGTGCTATAAAATGCCTCACTGTACTGATGTGATTACTGCACTGTGCTGTTCCCCTTTCCCCTCAGGATGCATCTGGAAACAAGTTGCTGCCAGATCAGTATGCTTTTTCTATTAGAATGTTAAAAACTAGTAAATACATACACACATATGTATTGACAGCCCTTTCCTAATTACCAGCAACAAAACAGCCAGACCCCCGGGAAGCTGGGTTGGGCATGTATGATTCTAGGATCATGTTGTACACCTGTCATATAAATCAAGAACTTCAGTCTCCAGTTCTATCAATTCAACACATTTCATGAGTACTAAAAATATTCAATGCAAAACAAACAAAAAAAATGATTTTTACATTACTAATATCATAATTCTATCCTTCACATGAGATCTGCTCTTCGCAAAAGATGTTAAACTGATCCCATCTCTAGTGGCTGTCCAGGTGGAAGTTAGAAGGTACAGTACTTACCATAGGAGTACTTTCCCCAAGGACCCTGTCCAACATTCCCCCTGTCAATAAAACAGGTTAAGGTAATCCACACCATAAGTTTCACCAGGAAACAAGCTGTTAGAGCTCAGTTTGTCTTTCCTGGTAAAATAGCTAAACACAGAAATAAAAAGAATAGCCACATACTCACTATAACAGTAGATCTTCAACAGAATCTCTTTCATTAGGCCACACCTATAGAACTATAAGCCACCAGGCAGTAGGACCACATGGAAACCTTTGAAAGCAGTCCACTGGGGCAACCCACAATTACATCACACGTCGGCTCTCCCATATGTGGGTGGACCCTTCCCTCCTCAGTTTCTCGCCAGAGATCATGCTTGAAGGACCTCCCTGTGAGGGAACCAGGGAAGAACCAAAGGTTCTGCCTAACCAGGCAAGGCAGAGAGCAACAAGTAAACCCTTATGGAGAAGGAGACAGCACTCACCAGAGCCTCAGGATCTGATAGTGGAAGGAGGGTGGACGCGTGGCCTGTTGAAAAGATTCTCTCAAAGATCAACTGTTACAGTCAGCACATAAGAAAAAATTACTCACCATAGTAATGCTGTTTCTTCTAATAGAGTCTTGCTGTATTCTGACTATATGCAGTTAGCCCCAACACTTGAGCTGCTCCGGAGAGGAAAGAGTTAACTCTATGCAGAAGCATAGAACGTTGAGCTCGAGCTTGGTTTTCAAACCTCTGTCTCTGATACTCTGCAGTGTAACTGTCAGATTCTTACGAGCACTAAATTAACTAATCCAATAGGTAGAAAGTGTTTCTAAAGTTTTGTGCCAAATGGCAGTAACAGATTTTTAGGGTCAAAAGACTTAAGTCAAGAACCCCAAAAAGAATATAAGCAGGTGGTGAAACAACCAAAAACATTCATAATAAAAAACCAGAAAACCCCTTAATAAGATAAGGGCATGCAGCACTGTGCCTGCCAACCCACATCCCAAAACTACAAGGTTCCAGGAGGGGAGGCAGGGAGGGAGGGCAGAATACAGCAAGACTCCGTTAGAAGAAACAACATTACTATGGTGAGTAATTTTTTCTTCAAACAACATGAAGTCTTGCTGCATTCTGACTATATGCAAAGTACCAAGCAGTATCCCCTTGGAGGAGGGAGTCACAGAACCTATTTTGGTAATAGGCTCTGCAGCACAGTCATGCCAAGCCTAGCATCACTTCGTGACTGACTGTCCAGAGAGTAATGCTTGGTAAATGTGTGAACAGACTTCCAGGTGACTGCTTTACAGATGTCTATTAAAGGTATATCTCTAGCTACTGCAACCAAAGTAGCTGTACCTCTGGTAGAATGAGCCCTCAGGCCTGAGGGAGACTCTTTCCCAAGCTTTGAATAGAACTGGATACAGAAGACAATCCACCTGGCAATTGTTCTCTTGGTAGTAGGTTTGCCCTTTCCCACTTCTCCATAAGTGAGAAACAACTGAGAACAGTCATTCCTATGGGCCTTAGTATGCTCCACATAGTAACTAAGAGCCCACTTTACATGAAGACTGTGTAGTCTTCTCCCCCAGAGGAAGAATGATCAGTGAAAAATACAAGCAATGACATAGATTGATTCAAAAGAAAGTCTGGGGGTGCTAATGAGGAGCTGAAGCGTTTGGTCGCACTACTCTGGAGCTCCACCCGAATAGAGTAAAAAAGTGCTTATAAATTCAATCACTGTGACCTAACTTGGCAAAATCTATAAATTGAGAAGTGCAGACATGGATGATTATATTACCTTGGGCAAAACAGCCAGGCAAATGGCTAAAAATGCAAGAAGATCAAATCAGGAGGGAGCTGGGGTGAGGGACAAGGCCCAATTTCACCATTGGCAGCTGAGGTGGCTGCAATTAGCCATACAGTCTTGGAACAGATCTGGCTGACATCAAGCTGTGCTGGGACAGTATGGAGCAAACATTGACAGGGGTAGCTAACGAGCTGAAACAGCACACTCGGCAGATCAGAGAAGCAGAACAGAGGATCTCAGATTTGGAGGACTCTAATAGGGAAATACCCAGCAGAGTGCAGCAATTAGAAAAAGAAACAGAGGACCGGAAGGAAGCCCTGGATTATGAGGAAAATTATAGCAGAAGAAATAATCTCCACATCAGAGGATTGCCGGACGGAGCTGAGAGCGGAAATTTATTGAAATTTTGTGCTGAGACCCTTCCGAAGGTGCTGCATATGGATTTGGAGAAAAAGAAGCTAAAAATTGAAAGGGCTTATAGAGTCCTTGCTCCAAGACCTCAAGTGATCAGCCAAAGCAACAAGTAATATTTCAGCTGCACCATTATCAGGACAGACAGAGCGCTATTAAGCGGCATTCCAGAACAGAAAGGAGCTCAAGTATGCAGGTCACAATCTAACTCTGCAAGACATGTCACTTTGGATACAAAGAAAAAGGCAGCAATTCAATGTGCATATGGATGGCTTAAGGAAAAGAGGGCTGGAATGTTTTATGGTGTACCCTAAGACTGTCAAGGTGAGGGTTAGAGGCGCTACTTTCTCTTTCTGGGATGCAGAGAAGTTACAGGCCTTTATTGCAGAGTGGGATCAAAAACAAGGGAAAACCTGAGCAGCAGCATGCTAAGTGGGACTTTGGCGCTACTTTCAGTGCGATCAGTGAGACTGGCAATCGCATCACCTGATGGGACTGTCTAAAAATAAAACCGAGGTTAGTAATATGAAGAAATATTATTTTTTGTTCCATTTGGCCCCTTCTCCCATCTCCTCAGGGGTTTCTTTTGTTTAAAAATAAGAAGAAAAGACTTACTAAGCTGCCTCACACGTGGCACAGAAGAAAGCATGCGGTCATGGTTGGAACCCTAATAAGCATCACGAAATGAACCAGGCTATGGGGCTGTGTTACTCATAGCCTGACCATTGATCTACTCTTGAATGTGGACTAGAGACAGAACTTTTCCCGCTAAAGGCATATAGCACCAGGAAACACTTAAGCCTGGAGTTCATTTGATCTATGTTTAGTGCATCTTGATAGGCCACAGAGACACATTGGATTATTACAAGGAAAGAAGATGGCTGGCTGCACGCAGGACTATATGGGTGTTTTTAGGGATGAGTTGAAGTGGACTTTCTTGCAGGTTCAAAATAACTAAAGTGTTAAGATACATATTAAAATCTGGTGACATATGGTGGGATATAGGGAAGATGGGAATTGACTTAAAAATAGTAGAATAATCTCGAGGAGAGGGGTGAGGAGGGATGGGGAATGGAGGAAGGAACCAGCAATAGTTGGAAGCAGGGAATAAATTCAAAGTGAATTACTTGTACTATATTGGATGAGGTCTGGGGGAAAGAAGGGAAAAAGAAGGTACTGCATAAGCATATATCGATAAAATGTAGCAGTAGGAGTGGAGCAGGAGTATGGCGTAGTGGAGGTTTGACATACTTCTGAGAATGGTATGTTCGACTATGGGGGGAAGTTGGGGTTAGGGAGGGGGTGGGTAAACAGGTATGTTGGTGTTCTATATGTTCAAAGTCTTTTCTCACATTTTTGGGGAGGGTAAGTGTTGGGGTAGTTAGTATAATGTTTATCTTTAGAGGTTTTGTTACATATATTACTGTGGTCTGTGATCTGAGATGTCTTGATAGGGAAGACGGTTACTGCTCGAGAAGGGTCTTAAAAGGAGGGTTGATTTGGAAGGATGGCTAGTACAACACACAGCTTATCCAAGGGACCAAAATAGTCGTGTGGAATGTGAAAGGTTTACCTCTCCTGCAAAGAGAGCAAAATTGCTTGTTGCTCTGAGAAGAAAGAATGTGTCTGTGGCCCTTTTGCAGGAAACACATTTATCTAACTCAGAGCATAAGAAGTTGGTGAGGGGATGGGTTGGGGCCTGCCATGCAGCAGCTTATACCACACATAAGAAAGGGGTAGCAATACTCATAAATATGCAGCTCCCATTTACAGTCCAGCATGTGGTGAGAGACCCCACAGAGGAGCTATACATATTTGTGATTGGTGAAATAGCGGGCAGACTAATTGCTTTTGGGAATGTATATGCACCAGCAGATAATGACAAGGTCTTTTATCAAAAGATATCGGATGTGCTAGTTAGGGAACAGTTTCCAAATCTGATTTTGTGAGGGGACTTTAACTGTGTGGCGGACCCCAAAATGGATTATATGGATAAAGGGATAGGGCAGAGGGCACTCCAGCAATGGCTCTTTGGGCTGGTGGAATGAGGCCTTATTGATGGCTGGAGAGCAGCTAACCCAAATCTAAGAGTACACATTCTACTCAGCCCCACATGGCTTGTGGTCCCGACTGGACTATATTTACATGCAGAGAGATTTGTACCAACAGGTAAAATCAACTGGGCATAATCCAATATTTTTGTCGGATCATGCTATGGTGGAGCTGGAGATAGAACTGACACAAGCTCCCACCAGCTCCCCCCACTTCTACTTCAAAGCAGTCAAGGCTCACCAAGTATGCAAATATGTAACCAAAGCCCTTGATAAATCAAGATTCAGTAATGACTCCTCGATCTCAAAATCCTGTCTCTCACACTTGATGAAGTGCTTAGTCTTCTGACCAGAATTTTCAACCTCTCCCTTAGCCAGTTCCCAGACAGATGAAAATCTGCCACTGTCACCCCAATCCATAAAAGTGGTGACAAAACTGCCCACAATAACTACAGGCCTATCTCCCTACTACCCCCACTCTCCAAGGCACTAGAATGCATCATCTCGGACCAGCTCACAGAATACCTGGATATGTACAACATCCTGTGCAAGCAACAACATGGGTTCTGCAAAGATCACAGCACCTCCACAGCCCTACTTGAATTCACTGGCACAATCCGCAATGCACTTGGACTCAAGTGAACTACTAGGCTCAATCTACATTGACAACTAAAGCCTTGACACCATCAATCACCGCCTCCTGCTTGTCCAGCTTCAGAACACTGGGCTGTCAACTGACTCCATTGGCTGGTTTAAGAGCTACCTTGAAGAACAGTCCCAAACAGTCCCAAACAGTAAGAATCACTGATACACTCTTGGACCCTAGACCAGACGGCTCGGGAGTCCCCCAGGGCTCCATTCTGGGACCCGTCCTCTTCAGCCTTTTCTTAAACTCACTACCGGACAGCTGCCCAGAACAAATAATTCTCTACGCCGACAATGCTGTGATCCTCCCCTTGGACCCTGATCCAATCCAATTACAAAATAAACTTCAGTAGGACTTCTCCTCCATCGAATCCTGGTTCCTAAATCATAAACTGTTTCTCAATCAGAAAAAAAACAAGTTTATGGTCTTTCTCAATCAGAAAAAAAACAAGTCTATGGTCTTCTGCAGCCCCCACAACAAAAACAAACAACTCCACCTCTCCATTGCAACCGAACAAGGAGCCATCCTAGAGCAAACACAATCATTCAAGTACCTCGGCATCACCCTTGATCCCCACCTCTCATACGCTGTCCATATCAGCAATGTTGCAAATTCTGCCAATGCGAGATTAGGCATATTATTCCGGCACAGGAAACACCTAACCTCAGAAGCACTGTCAGTGGCCGTCCAAAGCTCCATCGTCAGCAGCATAGACTATGGTCTTATCATATATGGGTCTGCAACTACCACTGCTCTGAAACATATCACGACCTCCCTGAATAAGGCCTGTCATCTCATCACTGACTCACATCACCGTACCCACACATGTGACCTTTATTCCCAATCTGGATGGCTTCAACTGGACAAATACATAAAATACCAAACCTGCATCATGGCCAAGAAAATTATAATGGAATTTGCCCCATCTGGTGTCTGTGCCCTCCTTAAGCCTAGACATAGGAATGTCACTACAAAGAGATCCAATTACCATCTACTACATATCCCACGATGTCGCATGACCCAAGGACAAAGATCATTCACTTATCAGGCATCCAACTGGCTCAACTCTCTTGGCAGTGACATAGTGACCGCTCCAACACTCAGCCTCTTCAAGTCCAAGCTGTGCCTCTCACTGTTTGTATCCTGCAATTGCCCATCTTAACATTTCCACCGTTCCAGCTGCAAATGCCCCAGCACCCAGTACTTACAATCAGTCTTTGCACCCCTAGCACCTTACCTATCATATTCCCTTGACAAGGCCCCCTGGCTGCACTGTCTTCTGCCCTCACCCACCTCTACCCCGTAGCTCCACTCCTGCCCCTGCCCCAACCAACTCCCATACTCCTCCTTACCCCCTGCACCTCCTTCCACCCCTCAATCTCCTACCCTCACTTCCTCCACCACCCACCCCCCTCCTTCGCATGTCTTTCTCATAGCTCAAGTCTTTGTACTGGTTATTACATGTCTGTAAGTCAATGACTATATGTTTGTAACTAAAAATGATGATTGTTGCACATGCTGACATGGAACCTTTGTAAAAGAGCCTCGGCTCAAAGGTATTGTAATCCTAGATTGAAATAAATAAATAAAATAAAACATGCTGAGGGTCAGGGAGGGAGATGGCAGTTTCCTACATATTTACTATCTCAGGAGGATTTCAGAGAGTTCTTAAAAGAACAATGGAAATTTTATGAGGAACAGAATAAAGGAACAGTGGAAAATGTGGGCATGTACTGGGAGGCTAGCAAAGCCTATATGCAGGGAATGATAATTGGATATAATGCTAAGCAGAAAAGGGAAAGGAGACAAAAACAGAGAGAGCTAGAAATCAGAATAGGGGATCTAGAAAAAGAAGTGCTCAAAGGGTGTGGAGAGTCCAAAAGTCGGGAATTAAGACTGGCCAGAGAAATGTTAAATTCGAACATAGATAAGGAAGTTAGCACCAGAACTTTCTATGCTAAACAAAAGGTGCATGAGTGGGGGAATAGGCCGGGCCCTCTTTTGGCTCGACTCATGAAAGGTGGGAAAAGCAGTCACCGTATAATACAAATTAAAGACAAACGAAGGAGACTGTTACAAAAGGAGACAGAAATTCTAGATAGGTTTAACGAATATTATGAGGGGCTGTACCATGCGGAATGCCAGGGAAAAAGTGTAGAATGGGAACATTTCCTTAAAGATCTCAAACTTCTTAAGCTGAGTAAGGAGCAAACTGGAAAGTTGGAAGTGAAAATTAGTATAGGGGAAATCAGGAAAGCGATAGGAAGTTTTAAGAATGGGAAATCTACAGGCCCAAATGGCTTTAAAGCAGAATATTATAAAACACTGAAAGAAGAGGTGGCAGGTACACTTGGTGGGGTTCTAGAAGAAGCTAGGGAGAACCGAGGGATACCTCGAACATGCTGTCAGGCCCTTATAACAGTCATCCCTAAGACAGGTAAGGATCTGGAAGAGTGTGACTCCTTTCGACCCATCTCTCTTTTGAATCAAGACTGTAGGATTATGACAAAGGTACTAGCTGGAAGACTAGAGCAGGTACTTCTCCTTCTGGTTAAACCAAACCAAATGGGTTTTGTGAAAGGCAGACAGTCATATCACAATATGAGACAATTATGGAATGTAATATGGTGGGGAAAAAACATTCAGGGGAGGTATGTATCCTATCTATGGATGCGGAAAAAGCGTTTGATAGAATTGAATGGGAATCTCTCTTGCACCTTTTGCAGAGATATGGTTTAGGGAAGAGATAAGTGAAAATGGTGGGTGCCTTTTACAGAACCCCGATGGCGCAAATTTTAATCAATGGAACTCTATCCCCAAAATTTAGGCTGCACAGAGGAACAAGACAGCGGTGCCCATTATCGCCCTGCTATTTGCTCTGGCAATAGAGCCTCTGGCTATTAAGATTTGCAGCGACCCTAATATAAAGGGAATCTTAGGAAGGCAGGGTGGAAAACATGTTGTCACCTTATATGCAGATGATGTGCTGCTGTTCCTTACTAAACCAAAGCAGTCGATCACCAGAATATTGTCTATAATGGAGCAGTTTGCAATATTTTCGGGATACAGGATCAACATTCAGAAATTGGAGATTATGTTCCTGGGGGGGACAGCAGAAAAAATGAAGCCTGGGGTCTAAAGGTGGTACAAAAAACCTTTACGTATTTGGGCATTACGATAGGGAAGGACCTTGGAACGCTTTATGAGGAGAACTATAAGCCAATGTTTAAAGAAATTGTGCAGGATCTGGGTAGATGGAAGGAGTTACCCATCTCATGGATGGGAAGGATAAATTTGCTTAAAATGAATGTACTCCCCAGATTATTATATGTAATGCAGATGCTTCCATTCAGTCCGCTGGCACGAGATATAAAAAATACAGAGAAAGCCTTTACAACATTTATATGGTGAGGTAGGCTCCCATGAATTAGCCTGAAAATGCTGAAAGCACCTACTGCACAGGGCGAGCTGAATCTGCCTGACGTCATGGGCTACTTTCTGGTGACCCAATATAGGTATATTCAGAATTGGGTCAACAGAAGTGAGGTAGCAAGCTGGTTTGAATTAGAGGAAGAGGGAATACAAGGAAGGATCTCGAGCTATTTGGGAAGAGAGGGACCTAAAATATATAATAGGATACCAACACCCAACCCTATGGTGATAGCAACTTTGAAGGCCTGGAACAAAATCAAAAGAAGGCAAGGGTTAGATACAGTCTATACACTATTGGTTCCAGTCGCAAAGAATCCTGATTTTCTCCCAGGCATAGAAGATGAGGGCTTCGGGATATGGCAAAATAGAGGAGTGAGGTGTATAGCAGATCTCACCATGAGAAATGGCATATACTCTTTTCAAGAACTGAAAGAAGAGCTAAATCTCTCACCTACACATCTGTACAGATACTTTCAGGTGAGGAATTACTATAAGCGGATAACTGGATCTCAAGGAGCCATGGACCCGTTGTCTGACCCTGAAAGGGAGATACTAGGAGTGTCTAAGAATGAAAAACGGCTTATCAGGCGAGCAGTGAGGCTAGACAGAAAGTTTTTTCAGACACCTGTACAGTTAGCCAAGAAGTGGTGGGCAAAAGACTTAGGAGAAGAAATCAGTGAGTCTAATTGGCAACTAATGTTGGAATCCTACAAGGGGCTGCTAATATGCAATAGATATAAAGAAGCACAATATAAGTTTATACAGAGATTATACTAACCCCCGCTATAGTAAATAGATTTTGTCCAGGGGTGACCTCGATCTGTAATAAATGTAAAGTGGTGCAAGGAACATATAAGCATTATTATTGGGAATGTCCTCTGATTGTTCATTACTGGAAGGGGTAGTTAAAGAAATTTAGAAGATGAGGGGCAACCAACTGAATTTTCACAAAGATCACTGCTCCTGGGGGTGGAAGGAATTGATAATGGGGACTGGGTACTCTATCCCAGATGGATTAGGATACTCCTTGTGGTGGCCAGACAGGGAATACAGAATGTTTAGATCACAGCTTTAGGCCCCACAGTGGAGCAATGGAAGGAGTTCATCCTAAGAGTGCTTGCAATAGATCAACTAATATACTCCCTAAAAGGAGAAGAAGATAGATTCGAGCAAGCTTGGATGGGTTATCTGAGCTCCTTGAGTATGGGAGATAGGATATTGCTGGTAGAGAGTGGATTAGGACACTGAATGGCTAGATACAGGAAAGGTAGGGGAACTGAAGATACTTCCTCTCTCTGGATAGGGAAATAAAGACTTAGAAATATATGAATTAGTCGACCCACATGAATAAAGTGACACAGATACAAACACAGACCAACTTAATTGATGGGTTTACCAGTTTTGGGGGTTGTTTTACTGTTTTAAAGTTCTCCTCTCCTTTTCTTCTTTCTTTCTTAAACAAATAAGACTTTACAAGGATAGACTATTAGAGTTTGGATAAAAGATTATATATGCTATGTAGACTCTGAATTGTATTTTATGGTTATGTGTATAATGTAGACTGATCGGTCTGGATATTGAAATGACTGGTAACGTAATATGTAATTTCTCTGTCATTTAATAAATATATTATACAAAAAAAAAAAATGAAAGTCTGATACCACCTTAGGAAGAAACTTTCTGTTGGTACGAAGGACCACCTTATCCCTGTGAAATGAGATGAAATTAGGTTCCACTGTTAAAGCCTGTAATTCACTGATTCAACCTGGCAGAGGTAATGACTACCAGGGATACAGTTTTCCAAGTCAAGTATTTCAGCTCAGCTGAGGATAAAGGCTCAAAAGGGGGCTGCATAAGCTGCGCTATACAGATATTCAGATCCCAAGAAGGGGTAGCCTCCCCTGAAGGGAGGATTAACGTGTACTAAACCCTTGAAAAATTTCTTGAAAACTGGATGAGAAGCTAGGGAAGATCCCTTACCAGCAGAAAGAAAGGCAGACACAGCTGCCAAATGTACCTTAAGGGTAGTAGGCTGGAGGCCTAAACTGTTAAGATGCACCAGAGAGTCCAAACCCATGGCAATATCAGCCAGCTCTGGCTTGACATGCTTTTGGGAACACCAAAACCCAAATATTTTCCACTTGGAGTTGTAAGTCTTTCTAGTAACAGGTTTCCTGCTAACCTTTAAAATATCTAAGATTGATTGAGAAAGATGCAAGCTTGCATATTCTAGCTCTTCAAGAGCCAGGCTTTGAGCCTGAGAGTCTGAAGGTTGGGATACATAATCCTCCCCTTGAGATTGTACTGTCTGGGAAGACACCAAGGCATTGTTACTGACCGAGACAACAGTAGAGGATACCAAGGCTGTCTGGCCCAATCTGGAGCCACCAGAATCACTTTGCAATGTTGAGACCTGATCTTGATCAGGACCCTGAATATCAGAGGAAAGGAAGGAAATGCATACAGAAACCTGCTTGTCCAATTCAGCAAAGAGCATCCTGAGGGACAGGACCCAGAAGGTTGTCTGCAACAATAAAGAGGAAGCTGATGATTGTCCAGGTCTACAAAGAGATCTATCTCTGGAGTGCTCCATCTCTTGAAAATGACCTGAAGAAAAAGAGGGTTCAGGGTCCATTCGTGGTGGCCCTCGGAAATCCTGCTGAGAGCATCTGCTAGAATGCTTTCTATCCCTGGGAGATGCACAGCTATCAGGGAAGCCTGAAGGGAATAAGCTAGAGACCATACTTTCATGTCCTCTGTGCACAAGGTCGAGGACCGAGTGCCTCCCTGCTTGTTGATATACCACATGGTTGTGATATTGTCTGTCCTGATCTGCACCACTTTCCCTTGAA
Organism: Neoceratodus forsteri; assembly: GCA_016271365.2. Lineage (NCBI taxonomy): Eukaryota > Metazoa > Chordata > Ceratodontiformes > Ceratodontidae > Neoceratodus > Neoceratodus forsteri. Next base: position 1,405,031,703 of record CM028130.1, on the reverse strand, counting down.
CAACAGTTGAGAATGTCTGAAGTGCTAGAAAGACAGCTCTTAATTTGAGAAAGTTTATGTGTAGAAGGAACTCTTGGTGTGACCAGGTTCCCTGAGCTGTAAGGTGATCTAGGTGAGCCCCCCAACCTAGTAGGGAGGCATCTGTGGTGAGAATCATGGAAGGAGCCTGACTGATAAATGGGACACCTTGTTGAAGATTGTCCTCCTCCAGCCACCACTGGAGGGCCTGAACTAGAGTTTGAGACAGTGGAACCAATTTGGAGTGAGAGTCTCTTTTTTGAGACCAATAAGATCTGAGATGAAACTGAATATCTCTCATCAGAAACCTTGTTCCCTGGACCACAGCTGTGGATGCTGCCATGTGGCCCAACAACTGTAGAAAGTGCCTGGCTGGATGAGAAACTAGAGGATGAAAACAGGAAGGCAGAGTGACCAGGGACTGAACCCTTGAGAGAGGGAGAAATGATCTTGCCTGAATAGTCTCTATTTCCACTCCATGAATATGAGAAGCTGGGCTGGTTCCAGAACAGACTTTTCTAGGTTCAGAATGAAACCCAGGGATTCCAGGAGTCTTTGAGTGACCTCTTAGGCTGACTTGACTTGATCTGAGGACTGGCCCACTAGGAGCCAGTCGTCCAGATATGGGAACAGAAGGATACTCTGTCTCCTGAGGAATGCCACCTCTACTGTAAGACACTTGTTGAACACCCTTGAAGCAGATGTTAGGCCGAAAGGCATAGCTCTGAATTGGTAATGGCCTGAGGGCAACTAGAACCTGAGGTACTTTCTGTGGGAATGTCTGATAGGTATGTGGAAGTAGGCATCATCCTTAAGACCCAGAGAAGCTAGCCAGTCTCCTGGTCTCAGCGAGGAAGAATTACTCCCAGAGTCACCATCTTGAATTTTGGTTTTGTTAAATGTTTGTTCAGGTACCTTAAATCTAGGAAGGGTCGCCACTCCCTTCTTTTTGGGGTGAGGAAGTATCTGGAATACAGTCCTTTTCCCCTGTGACAAGAGGTACCTTCTCTAGAGCTTGCAGAACAGAAGAGGAGACTTCTGCATCTAAGGCCTTTGTTTCCAAGGAGAGGGAGGACTGAAGGACCTTGCCCTCATTTTGGGAACCTTTTTGAAACTGAGAGCAAGTCCCTCGCTCACTACTTCCAGGCCTCATCTGTCTGAAGTAATAGACTCCCAGGCCTGGGAGTAGTGAGCCAGCCTGCCCCTACAGGAACTGGGAGGTGACCCTGACTGACACCTCAAGGTGTCTGCTTGGCAGGAGCTTAGACTGAGTGGATGAAGGGGCCTAGTCATCCCTCATCTGCCTCTTCCTATAAAGAGCCCCCTCTGCTGAAAAGAAGAGTCAGAGGCCTGAGCTTAGTAAAAATGCCTGTGAAAAGGCCTGCCGCTACCCCTAAACTGCTGCCTCTGAGGAGTGGTCTGCTTTTCTTTGGCTACAGCACTCCTATAGATGGTCCTGCATTCATCTACCTTCCTCATGTAATTCTCTGTTTGGTCCCCAAAGAGAGAATTACCAGTTACAGGAAAATCCATGGCCTTAGCCTGGGTATCCTGTGAGAGGTTGGTACACCAAAGCCAAGCAAATCTCCTCATGGAGATAGATGCAGCCATGACCCTGGAATGAACATCATTTGAGTTTACAGCAGTGTGGAATTGCACCTTGGATGCCTCAATACCATTTGCAGCTACCTGCTTCAGCTCCTTGGCTAGCTGGGGAGGGGCATTCCTAGCCAGCTCCAGAACCATATCCCACATAGATTTCTGGGACCTGGCTGTATATGCCATCTAATTCGATTGCCTGAGTCCCACAGAGGATGCCAAGTATTGTTTTTTTGCCATGGCATCCACTTTCCTGGAATCCTTATCTGGGGGGTGAAATGCCAGGGAATATTAGCCTTTTCACAGGCTGCAGCTTACACTACACAACATGGCTGTTATGATTTGAAAGAAATTCCATCCCAGGACCTGACAAAGCATACTTCCTTTCCATTCTTTTTCCACAGGAGGAATGGATGTAGGAAACTGTAACATTTTGTGTCTGCTTCTCCAAGATTTGTGTAAGGAGATACACTCTTTCTGATTCTGGGACATCCATCATTTCCAGATAGTCAGGTTCTTACTGATCCTGTTCATCCTCTTCCATAGGAAGCTAAAGAGTCTCAGCCACTTTCTTGTAAAATAAGAAATGGGAAGAGGACTCAGAAAGCCTGGGAGGAGAAGCCTGAGAAGGCCTGTCTGGGAGATGTCAGGCTCTACTGGCTCATCTAGGCCTTCACATTGCTCTTCTTCATAATCTTCATCCTTCTCCCAATCACCCTCATAATATGCTTCAGGATCTATAACCAAAGCAGCTACTTCCAACTGAACCGATCTGCTCTGAACCGATGCCAGTTCGGTCTGAACCGGGCAAAGCGATTGCACTACTGTAATCATTTTCGCTATTTCCTCAGTGGTTGGAACATGGGGTGTAGGATCCGAACCGGCTGACTTTCATTTCCTTTTTGGCGGAACCGACTCCGCAGAGTCGGCTTTCTTTTTGCCCAAAGAGGTATCTCCCAGGTCAGTGGGCACCTCTTCAGGTTCGGCCACAACTGAACCGGGCTGGCCATCTGGGTCAGCAGACTTCTCGGCCTCCCTCTCCCTCAGCCTACTCAAAAATTTTTCCAGGGTGGCTTTGGCGAAGTTCTTATAGATTTGGCAGTCTTCTTTGAGGTGATCGAAGCCCAGACAATACACACAGATGAAGTGAGGATCAGTCTTAGCAAAAGCCTCCTTACACTCAGCACAGTGCTGAAACCCAGTGGGCCCGGTTTTCTTTTTGGGTTTCTCAGACATGCCAAAAATTAAAAAAAAAAGTCACCCTTGTCAGCATTTAAGCCAGGCAACTAAAAACTTACTGGTTCCAACCATGTCACGGGTCAGTTAAAAAAAATCCCACAAATACTGGATTTTTTTAGGAACTGATAAGTACCGGAAAGCCACAGAATTAACAGAGAAAGACAAACAAATCACAATAAGTTTCGGTTCAGAACTGGACTGAATGGAAAAGAACTGAAGGCAAAACAATTTCCAACAAATCACCAAAATAAACACTACCTGCTAGTATCACTTACTGTACCGGGAGAGAGATAAGAATACCGAAGAAAAATCAGGAGTTGCGGTTGAAAAAAATGACTGATTTGAACTTTTACCGAACCGAAGTGCAGGAGGGATCTCCATAGCGACTTCACAATTAGGAGGAGTAAGAAATCTGACAGTTACACTGCGCTACCAGAGACAGAGGTTTGAAAACAGAGCTCGAGCTCAGCGTTCTATGCTTCTGCATAGGTTAACTCTTTCCTCTCTGGAGCAGTTAAAGTGCTGGGGCTAACTGCATATAGTCCGAATACAGCAAGACTTCATGTTGTTTGAACTGCTCTATCATCTTTGAGGATATTTTCATCAGGCCACACCTATGGAATGAGTACCAAGCAGTACTGACCATAAACAGTCTAGGTGGCAGAGTCTACAGGCCTAAGAGGGTAGGTCTTGGAGCACAGATAAGCTAAGCCAGGCCTTTTTCAAGAGGCAATGTCCAGACTGTAGTGTTTGGTGAAGATGTGGACAGTATTCCATGTGGCAGCTGCACAGATTTCTGCAGCAGACACATTCTTGAAACATGCAACAGATGTGGCCATACTTCGAATGTAGTGGTGGCCAATACACCTTGTACTGGGATCCATTTTGGTGGTTCTCAAAAAGCTCCAAGATCCACTAACAGTAAAGTGAACAAAAAGTACGATAATTACGCTCATCAGCTGTAAGGGTTTTCACGGATTTGAAAATGCAACCTTTGCCTCAAGATCCACCAAAAATCTCTTAAAATCCACCAGTGGATCTAGATCCACGTATTGGCCACCACTAATCTAGTGGAATGACCACAACAACCTAGGAAGTTCCTTGCCATACTTCCTATAACAAAATGAATACAGTTTGCCAACCATTTGGACAGGCCCTGTTTGAAAACTGGAGTGCCCTCTTCCAGGGACAAATGAAACAAAAGGCTGTGAGGACTTCCTGCAGTCCTTCATGCAGTGTATATACTACCTGAGTATTCTGTGTACAGCTGGAGTATGAAACAATGCTTTCTCTGGATTGGCATGCTCAGGAAAATAACCTGGCAAGTGGATGGTTTGATTTAAATAAACTCAGACACCACCTTTGGTAAAAACTTAGATTAGTAAGATAATACACCCTACCCTCTCAACCCTGTCCCATCCCCTTTTAAAACCACCCACCATCTTACAGGAAACCATCTCCTCTGGCAGAGTGTTCCATTTAACCACAACCCTCGCTGAAAAAGTGTCTCCTCATTTCTCTCCTATATCTTCCCCCCTTCAATCTGAGACCATGCCCTCTCATGTCCCTACCCCTCCTTAACTTAAATACCCCTTCAGCACCTCTCTTGTTAATCCCCTTTAAATACTTAAAGGTCTCATTCATATCACTCGATCCCTCCTCTCCTCCAGGGAGTACATATTCAACTCACTCAGCCTCTCCCTCGTATGGTCTGTCCTCCAATTCTTGGACCATTTTGTCACTCTGCACTGTACCCCTTCTAGTAATTTGACATCCTTCTTCAGATATGGGTGCCAGTACTGCCGCAGTACTCCAGGTATAGCCTGACCAGTGACCTATACAAAGGCAGGATCACTTCCCTTCTCCTGGAGGAGATTCCCTTGCAAATACACCACAGCATCCTGTTGGCCTTTGATGCCACCTTCCTGCACTGCTCTGAGTTGTTCATATTCCCCGTTATAACCACCTCTAGATCCTTTTCTTTCTCAGAGATATCTAACTGAATTCCTCTCAACTGATGGCACCTACCTGGGTTCTTTGCTCCAAAGTGCAATACTTTGCACTTCTTAGCATTGAACCCCAACTGCCATGTTTCTGATCACTCCTCCAGTTTAGTCAGGTCATCCTGTGGCCCTGCCACGCTACTATGTCGTTCACCACCACCCCATCTTGGTATCATCAGTGAACAGACTGATCTTAATCCTGATGGCATGTGAGATGTCTGCTACAGTATGTATATCCCAAACAGCACCGGCCCCAGACCGAGACTTGTGGAACCCTGCTAGTCGTAGCCCTTGGAGATAAGAGTTCCCACCCCAACACCACCACCCTCTGCTGCCTCCCTGCAGCCAGTTCATGATCCAGTTCACCATCTTAGTCCCTGCCACCACATATTTCAACTTACCCTCCAACCTCCCATGTGGCACTGAATCAAAGGTCTTGCTGAAGTCCAAATACAGGACATCCACTGCATAGCCCTTTCCAATTCCCTTGTTACCCAATCATAATACTTAAAGGGGAACTGTCATCAACAGGGTTTCCTAATGTCTGAAAGTTCATAAAAAGCTAATTTGAGTCTTTGGGCTGGATATTCAAACTGCGCCATTCATAGGCGCAAGCCCTAGTGTCGCCATGCGAAAGAAGCTGCGCACAGGTGTCCAGGGTGATATTTAAAGGAGTTGCGCCATTGAGCAACTCCTTGAATATCACCCCCAGCCACAGCCACTGTGCATGGTGCAGTGGAACTTGCGCCACCGCAAGTTGACAGAGTGGAGCATTCAACTTGCGCATGGCGCAAGTACCATTGCGCCATGCACAAAATCCCAATATTCAAAAGGTGACATGCAAATGGGGCTATAATTCATGCAAAGCACAGGGGGGGCCATTTGCATCTGATTATGGCCCCAATTGCATGCCATTAGCATGCAGGTGCTCCGATCCCCAAGGACTTGCGCCTGGCGCCCTGCCAGGCAGCAGCTGTCGGGGACCGACGCGCCCTGCAGCCCGATCGCGGGCAGCCGACTGTAAATCCACCACCACCCCACTGGCCCGATCGCGGGCATGGTTCAATCCCCAACAGCCCGATCGCGGGCAGCAATATGCTCCCCCTCCGAATTCATCCTGTTGGTCAGTGGACAAGCCAATCGCTGGGCAGTAGTTGTGTAAACCCCCATCCCAAATCATCCCTGAGTCCAGTGGACCGAAAGTCCATCGCAAGTGTAGTGTAGAGTTCCTCCCGAATTCAGCCCTGGTGGTCTAGTGGCACATCCGATCGCGGGATATAAATGCTGCACAAATCCCCAACATTGCCCTGGTGGCTAGTGTCCCCTCCCCACCCACCCACGGCCCACCACCTCCCCCCCCCCTACAGGCTGGCGGGCAGCAGCATCCTCCACGCCCGCCGACTGACAGCTCCGGTAGGGCTGCACGCCCATTGGTGCAGAGAAAGAGCATTGAAACTAGTGAGTTAGCACCTTTACATTTCAAACTGTTAGTAAAAATAATCCATCTTCAGCTTTAACCTGTAGGCTATACTGCCAGCTGATCATTAAAAACTACACATCTCAAGGCTGACTCTGTGGTGTCAACAGGTATTGGACCACCATACTGTATCAGGATGTCTAAACCCTGGCTGTGTTTATGTCAGTGCAGATTTCTGGGGCTGCCACAACACCGACTTCTGTCTTATTCCATTCTCTCTCTTACAATTTTGAATGTGAACTCAGGTCTACAAGATGCAAATGTGGCTACGTACCTACTGGCCTGGCATCATGGGGCCAGCCTTGAAATGTGTAGTTTTTGACTAACAGTTCTCAGCATAGCCTAGAGGTTGAAGCAAAGAGCTGTGAATAAGCTTTGTTCATCCAGCAGAATGGGAGTTGATTCCAACATGCTCTACTTGTATATTGTGTGACCAGAGCAAGTCACTTATCCTCCCTGTGGTCCCAAAACACACCCAGAAACAAGCTGTACTGTAGTTGTGTGCCTTTCCCAGACAAAGACAGTGAAAACAATCTGAGCATGTTGACTTGAAAAGAAAAAAATGAGGACACCATTAATTGTTTATTAATTGCAAAAACACATAGACGGGCAACATTGTTAAAACATGCATAACCTGAAATGCATTGTTAAAAGAGTATTTTAGTTTTTTTGATGAAGTTAAAAGTATAACAGTTTCTTACTGAAATACTTTGTATGGAATGGATTTTCTACCATAAAGGAAACAAATGAATCTGGTTGATCCTGCCACTTATGCCTTTCGGCGTGTTTACATCCTGCAACTCTGCCAATGGACCACAGCTTTCCAGAATGCCATTCCATTGTAAGTAAAAAAAAAAGAAAAAAAAAAAAGGAGAGACGACGCTCATCTGTGTGTGCATGTGTGTGTGTGTGTGTGTGTGTGTGTGTGTGTGTGAAATATATGCGTGCGTGTGTGTGTGTGTGTGTCTATCTCTGAGAAGTGTTGCACTAACTGAACTGTGCTGAAAGGAAAAAAATTATCGCCATTAATTAAATAATATAATATATGGTGAGTGTAAAACCAGAATTTTGCACACCTTTGGTGTGGATGTTTTATAAACCCCTTGGACTTTGCCCTTGGGGTTAATGTAGCATCCATACCTTGTGTGTGTGTAAAATTCTGGTTACACACACCCACTCATATATTATTCTATATTTTAATAATGCAGTTCGATTATGCATGTTTAACAATGTTGTCTATCTATGTGTTTTGCAATTAATAAACTATTAATGGTGTACCATTTTTTTCTTTTCAAGTCAAATCTGGATAGAAAGAGCATATTTTCTAATCATAACACATGCTCAGATAGTTTTACTGTCTTTGTCCAGGAAAGGCACACAACTACAGCTTCTTTCAGGGTGTGTTTTGGGACCACAGTGAGGTTAGGTGACTTGTTCTGGTCACACAATATACAAGAAGAGTATGTTTGAATAAAACCCATTCTGCTGGATGAAAGAAGCTTGTTCACAGCTCTTGATTTTAACCTCTAGGCTGTACTGCGGCTGTAAATCATAAACTACACATTTCAAGGCTGGCCCCATGATGCCAGGCCAGCAGGTAAAGTAAACATTTGTATCTTGTAGACCTGGAGTTCACACCAAAATTGTAAAAGAAAAGGCTGTAAGAGAGGGAACTGATTAAGGCAGAAGTTGGTACTGTTGCAGCCCCAGAAATCTGTACTGACATAAACACAGCCAGGGTTTAGGAATCCTGATATGGCGTCCCAATACCTGCTGACACCACAGAGTCAACCTAGAGATATGTATAGTTTTTAATGATCAGCTGGCAGTATAACCTAGGGGTTAAAGCAATCCTAAAGATGGATTATTACTACTAACAGTTTGAAATGTAAAGGTGATAACTAGTTTTGATGCACATACAGTACAAAACAATTATTACAGCTGTAGAAAGTGTTGTAATAACACCTTAAAACACACTTAATAAAACAGATGATTTCCTATTTAACCTACAGTAAACTAAGGGCTAAGTTCCTCGGCAACATCATTTCCTGTCAGGAGCCTAAAATATATGTCTGCCCCCAGACCTTTTTTATAGGCTGATTTACATATGAATAACTGTGGACTGCAAAGACTCATACATAAATACAATGGCTCACTCAAATTAGCTTTTTATGGACTTTAAGACATTAAAAAACACTGCTGATGAAAGTTCCCCTTTAACTAGGCTGGTCTGGCAGGATCTTCCTGAGACAAACCCATGTTGCAGACTGTCCTGGAGCTCAATGATTTCCAGAAAGGTCACTGGCCTCTCTTTCAGGATTGTCTCCATTAGCTTCCCCACAATGGATGTGAGGCTTACTGGTCTGTAATTGGCCAGTTCATCCTTGGGCCACTTTTATGAAGAGGCATCATACGTGCCATCCTCCAGTCTTGTGGTATGCACTCTGTGTCCAGAGAGGTATTGAATAGGTCTGCCAGCAGCCCAGCCAGGACCTCCACCAATTCTTTCAGCACTCTGGGGTGTATGCCGTCCGGTCCTGGTGCATTATCCACCCTCAGAGCCTTTAGACTGTCCAATACCCTGCCTTCCATGATTATCTCATCTGTCACCCCTCCTCCACCCACCCTCCTCATCCCCTGAGGTAGTTGCCCGCCCTCTCCCTCATGAATACAGAACTGAAGTACTCATTTAGTACGTCTGCCTGCTCTGCCCTTTCTCTGCCCTCCCCATACTTCCTGATCCTCACTATCTGGTCCTTGCAGTTCCTTCTGTCCCATATGTACCTGACAAGTCCTTTTCACCGTCCTTGATGCCCTGTGTCAGTCTCAGTTCTCTGGAAGCTTTGACCACCATGACTCCTCTGGTTACTTCTTTGGACTTCTTCAAGTACTCATTCCTGTCCTCCTTCCTCCCAGAGTTCCTGAACCTCCTGAATGCTGCTTTTTTTGCCCTCACCTTTTCCAAGACCTCCTTATTCATCCTGCTTGGTTTCTTAGCCCTTCCCTTTTTGCTCTGCATTTTGGTACAAATCTCAGTAGTCTCCACAAGCCCCAGTTTAATTATTTCTCATTCTGGTTTGCATCCAAGCATGGATGAATTCTTGTCAGGTACCTCTCCAAAATTTCCCCCATCCTTCCAAAGTCAGCCTGTCTGAAGTCAGCCACCCTGGTTCCTGTTCCCACCATTTCCTTGTTCATGTTGAGAGTGAACCACACCGACTTGTGGTCACTCCCCACCAGTGGGTCCTCCACCCCCAACTCCCTTACAGCCTCACCGTTGGACAGGACTAGATCCAGCATTTCCCTAACCTAGTCAGCTCAGTAAACAGCTGCATTAGAAAGGTGTCCTGGAATGCTTCCAGGAGAACTTGCCCCTAGCACTCAAAGTGGCTGGGGTACTCCAATCCACTCCTGGCAGGTTGAAGTCCCCCATGATCAGTGTTCTTTCCCATAAGCTGTCCTAATTTGCTCTGCTAGTTCCCTGTTGAAGTCCTCCACCTGAGCCGGTGGCCTATAAACCACCCCATCCTGAGCATCCTATTTTTTGGTGATGGATTGCATCTACAATGCCTCTCTTCACCCTCCTCCCCTCTTCCCTTGCATACTTTATCCGTCCCTCACTTAAACCACCACCCTCCCCTTTTCCTTTGCCCTTATCCCTTCTATAAATTCTATACCTTGGGATCATTCGGTCCAGTCTTGATGATAGTTAGTATGTTTCAGTGATGGCCACTATGTCACCACCCCACTGCCAACTGAGCCCATAGTTCAGTGGTTTTGTTCCCCAGGCTTCTAGCACTCAAGTAGACAACCCTCCAAGTTTTTCCCTTTCCCTCCTTAACCTGTTCCCCACCTTTATTAACCCCCTCATACACCCCTTCCTTGATTCCGTCCCTATTTCTGTAGGGGGTAAGCTCGATATTCTCCTCTCTCTGGAGACCCCATGTTCCTGCTGCCCACTCACCTCCCCTCATGCCTAATTTAGCCATGTTTTCTTTAGTGAGTGTAATTTGCTGAGATAAATCCACAGGATGTGTATGCATCATAGAAATTGAGATTGAAGATAGCCACCACGCTGGGCCAGCTGCTAGTATAGCCTGCACATTTTTTTATCTAATTTTGAATTATTTTATGTGTTTATACACTTTTTAGTTACATTTATTTTAGATTTATGTTTTGTTTTTTCATCTGCCTCTATATATCTTGGTGGACAGTTTCCTGCCTGCCTGTTTCTCTGTTTACTTGCTGGAGATCGAGAGACCAAGATCGGGGGATTGGGAGCAAAATTGCAGCAGTCGGGTGTATTACATGCTCGAGTGGCATTGTGGAGCTGCGGTATCTGCTTCATACCATTTTTCAGCCTTGCTGAGGTTGACTTGTGTTGTTCTGACCCTTTACCGCTTTTTGGCAGATGGTTGAATCTGGTCGTTACCTCCTCTTTAAGAAATCTTTGTGGAGATAAGCTGTTGCTTGTTTGAGACTGAATGGACTGCATAGGGTATCAGCTAGTTCTTCGAGAGTCGTTGTGGAGATACTGACACAGATATTGTGAACAACCACCACCTTTGGCATGGATGACATGGATTCTTAAGTTCGACAGGATTTCATTACTGGATTGTGGATTTAATTCTGTGAATCTCCTGGGTGACAGTTCGAGTTTGTGCTTAAATACAAAACTGCAGCAATTTTGGGACACAGCTCTTTATTTGGGACTGGAGGGTAGGCCTTGATCCCGGGGGGTGGACTGTTTGTGGTGTGTGGCTGTCCGGGGGTCCTGGTCTTATTCCGCCAAGCAGTTGCAGGTATAGCCCAGCGTCTCTTAGGATTTCTCCCCAGGGATCACTGGAGAGTGTTGCCAGGGGGAGAACTGTTAGCAATAGCTGTGGATCTGAATTTGTCTGCCTACAGGGATTCATCGAGGCTTTCTCCTGGCCTGGAGAGCTACCGGATCATTGGGATGGATTCTCTTTATTTGGATCTTTCTTCACAAATTACGGTCAGATGTTTTTTGCATTCTATTTAAAACTGTAGCACTGAGAGTGCCTTGTCAGGCTGGGCACAGTGAGAGTGTGCCTAGTATTTTAAATTTGGACATATACTATTTCTTTTATTGAAGTGGACTTCTTACTTGGATTTTTTGTTTATATTTAAAACTGCAAGGCAGTGAGAGTGCCTCTCTAGGTCAGGGCACAGTAAGAGTGTGCCTAGTACTTTGGACATTTATTATTTTAGTATTTCTTTATAATTTCATGTTTATGATTTGTTAAGTGCTCTCCCCTGTCTTGTGAGAGGTGGGAGGGGGGAATTTTGGTTTAATTTAATTTAAAAATAGTACTGTTGTTTTTTAAATATTGGGTTGCATGTGTTGGGACAGAGTTTCTGTGGACAGGCGCTACTCCCCTCTAGGCTGAGGACCTCGCCTTGACTGCCCCCCATTACAACCTGAGGTATATAGTCATTGCCATGCCTTGGGAATTGCACGGGGAAGCAGGAGATGGAGGGGGGGGTTCCTCGCCTGGGGAGAGGAGCGGAGTGGACGAATAAGGGTGATGAGGTCTGGGAGACACCCTGGGGTGAAATGGGTCCAAGACAGGGGTTTGCGATGCCTGGTTCCCATACCCAAGGGTTCCACTGATAGTGGGCAAGTGGCCTGCTCTTCCACAGCCTCTCATCCAACCCGGGCAGTGTTATGCAATGCCAGGTCTATAAAGAACAAGACAGCAATTATTGCTGATCTTGTTAAGTCATCTGACCTGGCTTGCATCACTGAGACCTGGCTGGATGAAAATGCTGGTCCCATATTGGAGTCAGCTATTCAGCCAGGTACTCAGTGATACATCATGATTGGATCGAAGGAGGTCGCTGATTTGTTTTAAATTGAAATTGGGCCTTGTGGAGGTGCCAGTGGTGACCCCCAGTTCCTTCGAGTGTATCATGGGAGTAGGTGTGGGCAGCAGAATCCTTCTTGTCTACCGTCCACCCGGTGATGATAATGTTTTTCTGCAGGAAGTTGCAGACTTCATTGTCGACCTGGTGTTGGAGCCCTCCAGGTGGTGGATCCTGGGGGACTTCAATGCCTGGGTTGATGATGGACTCTTGCATTTTGGCCAAAACTTCTTCCAATTGATGATTTATTTGGGCTTTACACAGGTTGTTACGCTGCTACCCATATTCAGGGTCACTCTTTGGATCTGGAGTTCACCCTGGGGATGGAGATCTCAGAACTGGTGGTGGAACCAGTTGGGTGGTCTGACCATCACTCCATAAGGTTCAATTTCGTGGCCCCCCTTTGGGACCAACTCCTTTGGAGATGGTCCAGTACCGCCCTTTAAGTGGAGTTACCCCTGTGGGTCTGATGGCGGTGCTGGACCTATTGAGTTGGCCTTCTTCTATTAATGTGTCTGAATAACCTCTTTCTTTAAATCTCATAGATTCTTTTTGGAGATTTTCAAAGCATCTATCTTCTATTCCACAATTTCTTTTTATTCTCAACATTTGACTGAAGGGATATTACATTTTAAATTATAAGGATGGAAACTCTTAGCATGAAAGATTGTATTTCTAGTAGTTTCCTTCCTAAACAAGTCTGTGAGGATTCTCCCACCAGATTTAATGATTTTCAAATCAAGAAAATGAATTTCTGACTGGTCGCAAACCACAGTAAATTCTAAATGTGTATTTGCTGACTCTAAATATTCCTTAAAAGCAAATGCTTGTTGTTCAGTGCCTTCCCAAATTATCAATATATCATCCATAAATCTTTTGTAAGTAACAATAGTTTCAAAAATGGATTCTTTGCTGTGTGTATGTGCTGTTTCTCAAAATAGGCCATATAAAGATTTACATAAGTTGGCAGTAGAGAGACCGTTCTATTAAAACATGAATCCTGGTGGATTTACACTTTGAGAACTTATCAGTGTCGTTATGGTCTAAATGAAAATCTTATCTGGACAGGTTTCCAAGAATATGTGTATACGTGCAGTTTTTTCAGGATAAAAGTCTAGTTTGATTATGCGTACATTCTTGAAGACTATCTTGTGAACATTTGACCATTGTAATTAATTTAACAGATGTATATCTTCTGTCTTTTTCATGATTCTTGTCTCCTTTTGCTCTATGGCCTTCTACCCCCCTCCCCATTTTCTTCTCCTGTATGTTTACCAATAGATACATTTATCTACATTTATGGTTAAATTGCTTTGAAATTATTTTTGCTAAAACTTGAATTATTTTGTCATGTATTCTTATTAATAGTTAGCGGTCCTGAAATTATCATTATTCATTTAGCATTTCCTTTTTGATATATTGAGATTTGAATGCAGTCCAGTTTTGTTAATATAATAAAAATATAGTGGTTTTCCTAGAACAGGTATCCAAATACTATATATTTTTTTCAATTTATATATTAAACATGAGCAGGTGTCAGTTAGTTTATTGTATGTAATTCTGACCATGATAGGTCATTTAGAAGGGGGAGACTTATCTCAATTTTGCGAGTAGTTTCATTTTATGACCGGGTTGCAGGAGGTGTGGGTTACTTTGGTAACGTCAACACGTGCAACGTGCTCACCTTTGTGACCAGGACCACTTTCTTCATTACCTGGAAGGTGAATTCAGTTTGAGTCAGCTAGAACATTTTCAGTGTGTCTGCTAATGGCGGCTGGAGATTGAAATGGTCAGGAAACCGTGTTAAACCAAAAAGGAAATACTGACATGTTAGCTTTATTTCTCTTTGAATCATACAAAGGTAAGGTCATCCTGACTTACTTTGTTGTGTAGAATACACACTGGTATCTGATAGAACTTTAGAAACTAAATAAGTTTTTTTATGATTTTAGAACACTAAGAAGATGGAGTTCACTTCGGTGATGATTGAGATGAATCCTATAAAAGTAAACTATCCTTTTCAAAATATTAGTTCTAACTCTTAAACTTTAAAATAATTTCTGAAATCAACATGATAGTTTATAATAAAATGTTCTCCTTTTGTTGGAATAGAAACTGAAAAGGAATGTATTTGAAATACTAAGAGATGTACCCCCGCCTCCATTGCAGACGCACTTTCTCACACCAAGAGTGAATGTTATTTGAGATTCGTTAGATCAGGTCAGTTCCACCTGAGAGTATATACACTAACTTGTTAAGTTGTGATAATATTTAGTGCCTTAATTTGGATATATTATAATTATTAGTATTTTTTTTATATGCAGAAGTATGCTCCAGTGTCTGATGAAGGAACTTTTTGTTCTGAAATGCTACACAGGATTGTTTGATGGAGCTGTTTTTTCATTATAAAATTGGAAACATTCTGATTGAATTTTACAGCGAAGAATCTGACAATAAATAAGAATTTATTGAGAACTGGTTGAGAAGGTTTTTCTCTTGACTTTTACTACAAATGTGTCCCCTAGGCAGTCATTCCACCTTCAGTTCTGTTGGCTCCACTTTTATAGAGGAGCCGATTTTCAAACATTGGCGCCCTGCACCCTGATTTGCTCCCCCTGTACAGGGAGCCCCAGTCACTCCCAAGATCCTTAAGTGGCTATGGACGCCGATGCTCATCGTGGTGGAAGACTTTCAGGCAGCCACCAAGACATCAGCCATCCTTTGGAAACCCCAGATCTAGCAATGGCTATGTTTTCTGGATCTATGCATGGAGGTAAAGTGTCTTGCGGTCTGGATGGACCAGGGTTCCCTGCTCCTGTGATAGCAGCCCTGGCACAAGGGTAGAGATACTAGTGGTTCCACTGCCAGTTGCTGCACTAGGGAAACCAGACCTGTCAAGGCCATGGGGAGCAACAATGATTAGAGTTCCCCTCCATCTAAAGTATGAGTAGTACCTGATGCATGAGAAGGAAGGAAGAAAGGCATACAGGAATTTTCACTTCCAAGAAAGGGACAAAGTAACTCGCTAGAAAACTCCAGGCCCTGGAACAAGCAAGCAGAAAAGTGTCACTTTTACATTGTGTAGGTATGCCAAAAGGTCCAACTCTGGACAATTCCATCTGTCGAACACATCTTCCACCACTGAGGTCATAAATTCCTATTCATGTGACATGCTTAGCCTGTCTTCCAAGATGTTTTGGGTGCATGGAACATGTGCTGCTGACAGTTCTAGATCATGTTTCAGAGCCCAGTACCAGACTGTCATTGCTTCTCTGCACAGGGCTAAGAATGAGTTCCCCCTTGCTTGTTGATACAATGCATCACACTGACATCCCTCTGTATTAACAGAGGATCTGGGAACAGGTAAGCTTGGAAAGCTTGTATGCCATACAGAACAGCTAGCACTTCTAAAATATTTATGTTCAGGTGCTCTCCTGTGATCCATGTACCCTGCATCTGATGGGGCCTCAAATTGCTCCATGAGCCCATCCCTGAGGTATCTGTAGTTAAAATCTGGTGAGGGAGGGATCAGGAAAGGAAGACCCTTTGGCAGGTTGTTGAGTTCCATTCATCACTTGAGCACCTTGCATACAGGAGAGGTTAGTAGAACACTCTGTTCTAGATCATCTGTGAGTTGCTCCCACTTGACTCTTAGGGTTCACTGAGGAATCCTCATGTATACTCTGGGCAGACATACCATGACAATGGCCACTGCCCTCAAGCCTATGGGCCACAGGAATGTTCTGTCTGTGACACACCTGCTATCATGGACCATCTGGGCCTGTGCAATTAGATGTTCGGCCATGTCCAGAGGCAGGAAACCATCCAAAACTACCCCCATATACTGTAGAGGCTGGCAAGGAGTCAGGACAGACCTTGGTATATGGACAGTACCCCCCAAGGTGTGCAGGAGTTGCTTCTTGGAGTGAGCTTTCAGTAGCCAGTCATCCAGGTAGAGAAATACATAGAGCCCTCCCCCATGAAGGGCTGCTGCTACTACAGCCAAGCATTTGGTAAAGACCTGTGGTGCAGAGAACAAGCCAAAGGACAACACTCTGAACTGGTAGTGTCCCCTTGAAATAGGAACCTCAAACATTTCCTGTGAGGTTTTCAAATTTTTATAAGAAGGTAGGCACCCTTCATGTTGAGGGAACAGATCTAATCCTCTGTCTATAGTAGTAATGGCAGTAGGCTCTGTAGTGTGGCACTTCTGAACTTGCTGTACTCTATATAAGTCTCAGATCTCCTGCCCATTTTGGAACCAGGAAATAATGAGAGTAGAACCCTGTGTTTCTCTAACATAGAAACATAGACTTTGATGGCAGATAAGTACCGCTTGGCCCACCTAATCTGCCCAATTCCTACCATCTGATAAGGTGCAGTTTCCAGTTACCTAACACCCTACTTCCTCCTACCTCTCCCTAAAATTGCCTTATGTCTGTCCCATACATTCTTGAATTCCCCCATTTTTGACCCCGCAACCTCCCCAGGAAGGTAGTCCCATGCGTCCACCACCCTCTCTGTGAAAAAGTATTTCCTCACGTTGTCCCTGAGTCGTCCCCACCCTCTATTTTCAAATTATGCCCCCTTGTTCTTGTACATCTGTTTTTCATAAAGATGCTCCCATCTTGAACTTTGTTGATTCCCTTGAGGTATTTGAAAGTTTCTATCATGTTCCCCCTCTCCATCCTTTCCTCAAGGATATACATATTAAGCTCCTTTAGTCTCTCTTCCACAGGTACAGGTTCTAGTGCCATCTTCTGAAGCAAAGTGTGGACTTCCTCCAGAAGCAAAGGAATATGATCTAGAGGATAATGTGTACACACTGGTGGATGGTCTGAAGGTAGTTCTAGAAGTTCCAGAGCATGACCTTGTCCTACTATTTCTAGGATCCATGCATTGGAGGTCACCTCCTTCCACTGGTTCAGGTGTAGGAGAGATGACCCCCAACAACCACCCTGGAGTCAGTGGTGGTTGGAGTGTAAAGGAGTCAGGCACAGCCAGTTGTGATGACTCCTGCTGCTCCACTTCTAGAGGCTTTTGGTGGGGCACCTGGGATGGTTCCTGGAGTGGGCAGGGCTCCTGCTCCTTTGCCATTACCTTGTTGTCTGGTGAGTAGTGCGGTGTCAAGAACCAGCGGGAAGAAAAGGCACCCTCTGTCTACTCCTTGGTTGGGTATGATAGAGAAGTGTACTGATTTCAAGGTCCTACTTGAGGCCTGAAGATCAGAGAAGATATCTTGAACATCTGCACCAAACAGCTTGTATCCTCTAAAGGGGACTTTGAAAATGGACTGCTGGATATCATTCACAAAGCCTGCCACCATGAGCCAGGAGTACCTCCCAAGGCATATTCCTGAAGCAGCTGCTCTGGCTGAAGTATCAGATATGTCATAGGCTGTATGTAGTGGGTGTTTTCCTACACCAGCCCCAGCTGGTGCAGCTTTGAAGCTTCTGTTTAGGTGCACCTCCTGGGACAGCTTGAGCAGTTGCTCTAGCTTTTCTCAGAGTGCATTCTGGTATTTGACCATATAGGCCTGGTAATTTGCAATTCCTGACACCCAGAGAGTGGAGGCGTGAGGTTCTTGTACCCAGCACATCTAGCCTCCTGAATTTCTTATCAGGAGGAAGAGAGCTAAGGTGTTTTGTTGCCCAGGATCTATCATGGCGGCATTATTACTGCAGAGTCTGCCTCAGGTTGGCCTGCAAAAATGGTTTTCTGAGGGAGGCCACGACATTTTATCTGCCTTTCTAGGTATGACAGGAATCACGTTGGGCCTATGCTAAGCAACACAGGTGGCATCCTCCATGGCAGGGAGGTGAGGTGGAATTACAATGGGAGGGGCATCAGGCAATTCCAAGAGATCAATAAGGTTTTTCTTGGTTGTGTTCTTTTCCTCCAAATTGAATCCCATGGCAGTCTGTAATTGTTGCATCATGGTTATAAAAGATGGGTCCTCAGCGGGGGGCCTTAAAGTGTAAACCACTAAGTCCTCACTGCATGTGGACACAGTGGAACTAGTCCTTGCATAAGGAATTTACACATAATCTTCATCCTCCTCCTCATCATCCTGCATTATAAGGTCAGGACTGTACTGTAGGTCCTTGTCAGTCTGGTCGATGGGACAAAGGGAGTGCACTAGTGAGGTTGTCGGTGCTCGAGAGGGGGGCTGAAACACAGTCCTAGTATGTGTCAATGTAGGAGTCTGACTTATAGACCCCATCAGTGGAGCTCCTGCTGCAGGAAGAGGAGGTAATAGGCATTTCAGATTGTCTGTAAAGGACAGAGTACTGCCTGTATGTTGGCACCCATATAGTTAAAAAGAACTCTGGTAGAGGTCGACAGAGGCAAGGTCCTGGCATCGATGGTGATGCCAGCCCTCTAGGTCTGGTGGTGCCTATAGCCTGCCCTAACCTAGAAGTAAGGTCAACGGTCTGGGTAGTGGTAGGTGGCATCACCGCTGGACGAGTTGATGACAGTGAAGTGGTCATACCTGTATGAAGGGGTGACCTAGAGTGGCTCAGGGAGGTTTTGTTCTTTTCTTGCTGCCTCTCCTGGTCTTTATGCTTGTGTCCCAGACATCTTTCTGGGGATTTGGAAAGACTTGGACCATGAGGAATGAGCCAGCGATGCAACAGAGCACTTTGCTGGAGCTCCTTCTCCATTTGGGCTACCTGCTGCTTTAGGAGGTGCTTTTGTAGATTACCTTTCGGTGTCACTTGGTGGTTGTGTTGATCCCTCTACAAAGTGGGCAAACTTGAAGGTTATGGTCCGACAGAGGGCACATGCAGATCTCTGTGAATTTCCAGAGTATATCTTTTACTGCATTTGCAATAACAGAACAGTTTTGGCGGCTCCTTAGTCAACACACATGCTATCGAAAATCACACATAAAAGTGATTGCTAACTATGGTGAGAAAAAGCGAAAGTGCGGACTGTAATAGCATAGTTTCCATGCATGGTCCGACGAGTATGGTTGAAGGGAAAAGAAATGAGGAGTTAAGGGGACGCCCAAGTTTATATGGGAGAGCCGATGTCTGACGTTGTTGCGGGTGGCCCCTAGAGGACTGCTTGCAAAAGTTTCCATGTGGTCCTACTGCCTGGCAGTTTCTAGTTCCATAGGTGTGGCCTTATGTAAGAGATATCCTCAAAGAAGATCTTATACTACTGGTGCATTATGCATACTGCAGCTGTAGCGAGATAAAGTAAGACCATACAGCCTGTTAAGGCAACCTGTATGATACCCTAATAGCAGTAATCTGGAATGCCTTCCCCAAGCAGGTATTTTCACAGTTTGGAGCCTGGCTCTCAGTTGCAAAGTGTGGAGGTGCAAAACAGAGTGGATACAGCCTTTCAGTTGGGTTTCATTTGCAAACTGATGTGTCAATTCACCGGATGGGTGTGCAAACTGCTGCGCCTCCACATTTTGGGGTAATATGCAAAAGGTATGCAGTTATGTTGCAATGAAAATCATGCAGCTAAATGTTAGTGGTGCAAAGGGAGTTTAAGACTTGTAACATATCAGTTTCTAACTTCTCCATGGAACCCAGGGCTACCACAAAGTAACCTGCCCACCCACAATGTATAATTAGCCCTCGCCCTGGACTACTGCAATTTTGATTTTATTTCCATCCTCCATTAATGATCTTTGCCTAGGCCCACCCAACCCATTCACCAGTGCTTCATGTGTCTCTGACATCTAGCGGACCCTCCTCCTCTTAGCCCTGTTCTTCAATGTGGTTCCTTTAGTTATCAGTTTCTTTATGATCTCCATCACATGACAGCTCAAGTGATGACAGTCATGAAAGCTGCAATGCCTCATATTACCAGTCTGTATTGGTTCTATAGGCAGATGTTGTTGAAAATCTCTGAGACCAATGTTGTCAATGTTACCATGCTTTGTGCATGAACTTGTGGGCCATTTGCCTGGTGCCCACGTGCTTCTTGACATATTTGCAAACTGATTTGAAAATGCACCTGATAGATTTGTGAACCCCTTTGAGTATGACAACTTTGTAACAATCCCTTGCAACTTGGTATTGGGCAACAGGTGTTTAAACAACCCATTACAATGGGGCCCTGTAGCTTCATTTTCAGTGTGCCATGAGGGTAAAAATCCTACATCCTATGGAGTGGGTAGGTACTAGCATATCCTCCACCACATACCAAACAGTGAAACAAACAGAAATGGGAGAACTCATGGAAAGTGAAAGTTTTGATAATGAAATGAAATACATGGCCTAGGCTTTTTATTTGTTTGCTTATTTGTTTGTAGCTAATATTAGTGGTTTCTTTAGTTAGGCTTATAGTTGGAGCAGCATTAATTTATCCTCTCAAAGTAACTGCGAGATTTGCTGAGATTCAATTGCAGACTCCATGGTGACTGAGTGTAGTCTGTTCGTGACGTCCTTTCTCCAACTGACTATGTTGCTAAGTAGAGGATTTTTGTAAATTATTAGAAGAGCCCCCCAACTCTTGCACCCACCATTTGTAAATATTAAAAATCAACAGTCAGCTAATACAAAATCTCCATTGAGTGTCCAAAATCTGTATGAACTTGTCAGAAATTGTGCACATAATCTATTCTTAAACTCACTACCGGACAGCTGACCAGAACAAATAATTCTCTGTGCCAATGATTCTGTGATCCTCACCTCAGACCCTGATCCAATCCAATTACAAAATAAACTTCAATGGGCCTTCTCCTCCATCGAATCCTGGTTCCTAAATCATAAACTGCTTCTCAATCAGAAAAACAAGTCTATGCTCTTCCACAGCCCACACAACAAAACAAACAATTCCACCTCTCCATTGCAACCGAACAAAGAGTCATCCTAGAGCAAACACAATCGTTCAAGTACCTCAGCATCACCCTTGATCCCCACCTCTCATACGCTGTCCATATCAGCAATGTTGCAAAGTCTGCCAGTGCGAGGTTAGGCATATTATTCCGGCACAGGAAACACCTAACCCCAGAAGCACTGTCAGTGGCCGTCCAAAGCTCCATCGTCAGTATCATAGACTATGGTCTTATCATATATGGGTCTGCAACTACCACTGCTCTCAAATGTATCACAACCTCCCTGAATAAGGTCTGTCATCTCATCACTGGCTCACATCACTGTACCCACACATGTTACCTTTATTCCCAATCTGGATGGCTTCAACTGGACAAACACATAAAATAACAAACCTATATCACGGCCAAGAAAATTATAATGGGGCTTGCACCACCTGGTGTCTGTGCCTTCCTTAAGCCTAGACATAGGAACGTCACTACAAGGAGGTCCAATTCCCATCTACTACATATCCCACGATGTCGCACGACCCAAGGACAAAGATCATTCACCTATCGGGCATCCAACTGGCTCAACTCTCTTGGCAGCGACATAGCAACTGCTCCAACACTCAGCCTCTTCAAGTCCAAGCTGTGCCTCTCACTGCTTGTGTCCTGTGATTGCTCCTCTTAACATTTCCACCATTCCAGCTGCACATGCCCCAGCACCCAGCACTTAAAATCAGTCTTTGCACCTAGCACCTTACCTGTCATATTCCCAGCGACAAGGCCCCTGGCTGTACTGTCTTCCCCACCTCCCCATATTTCCCTCCTGCCCTGCCCCAACCACCTCCCATACTCCCCATACCCCTACCTCCTTTCCCCTCGATCTCCTACCGCACTCCCCCACCCACCCCCTTCCTTTGTCTTGCTCATAGCTCAAGTCTTTGTACTGGTTATTACATGTCTGTAAGTTAATGACTATATGTTTGTAACTAAAAATAATAAATAATAATATAATAATAAAATGTATTTAATTAAGCGCCTTTCAGGGTTTAAAAATGCTGTACAGTAGTAATACAAAACATAACATATATTCAAGTACATATAATATAAAATCAGGATAAAGCATGAAATAAATGCCTTTCCCCATAAAAAAAGTCTTTAGTGCCTGCTTAAAACTCCCCACTGTCCTGCACTCCCGGAGCTGACGGGGCAGAGAATTCCAGAGGGTAAGTGCCGCAAATTAAAAGGCACGAGCACCAGATGACTTCAAGTTAACCCTCAGAATCTCCAGCAACCAGTCATCAGTCGAGTGGAGCTGTCACAGAGGGTGTAAGGCACCAGGAGCTCTTTCAAGTCATCAGGATTAAAATGATGACTGTTCTGCAACGCTGATGTGGAACCTTTGTAAAGAGCCTCGCTCAAAGGTATTGTAATCCTAGATTGAAATAAATAAAATAAACTTCAAGCCTCACAGTTACAGTAACTATCAGCATAATTTAGCCAAGCATTACACTACAATACCTCTAGAAGACCTTTTCTCACACAGAGTTACAGCTGTGGAGTGGATTACCAGATACTGAAATAAAATTGAGTTGTGACTGTGCACAGAAATCTCAATTTCCTGTTCCTCCAGTCATGCTATGACATCAGATGCAGTAAGCATTTATGCCTCTATTTTACTACAAAAACAATTGGGGAAGCCAGTGGTAGGATAAGTATTTTGGAACTAAAATGAAAGACAGTGCATCCTGTTTTTGAAATTAACTGGTTATTCTTTTAGTGAGATTGACAGGTAAAGCTAGCAATCCAATTATATCAGGTGATAAATGCCCTAGCTAAACTAACTCTTTACATCATTTCCTGACTGTGTACTCTTGGTCTGTGCTCATGATTCCTAGTTTTGCATAAGAGCCTGTCAAAAGGTATTGAGTCTGTTTTATAACAACACTTCTTGAGTTTGTGTCTCAATTAAATAGACCCTCATACAGTATTTATGATACTATATACGACACATTTAATATACTACTAAACCTAAGACAAAATCAATAATTATTAGGAGAAAGAAATGGTACCAAAATCAAGATACAATATTACTTTCTCATTAATGAAAAGAAAATTAACTCGGACATGATTCAAAAGAACTACCACACTCAATGCAATCATAGTCCATTCAATAACCAGCAGCATGTATATATTTTAATGTAATACTGACCAATACTAGAAATAATATCCAAAGTTTCTGAATGAATTAATGACTCTTTTTGAAATGCATGTTTTGTTGTTCGGGAATGAGCTTGAGTCACCGGGGTCGCCGTGAGGTAGGGGGGCAGAGGATTGAGCAGGCACGTGACAACTCTCTTGCCTTGGGCAGGGGTGGTGGGACTTCCCAGCTCCTGGCTTCAACCAGGGGAGGCTTGGTGGTAGCACCAATGCATGGGAGACAAGATGTATGTCTGGAGAGTGGAAGGGGCGTGGTTCCAGGCATGCGCACCTCCATGCACATGTGTCCTCTGTGCTGCTGTGGCCCTGGGATGCAGAAGGAGAAAACAGGTGGAAAAAATTAGACCAGGGCTTTGTGAAGCCCCATCTGGGATACCTCGACCCACCCTTCCACTCTGGCTGGTGGGCATTTTGGATGTGAGTGCTTGGAACAGAGGATGACCCTCCCCTCCAGGGAACTTGCCCCCCAACATGGAGTGAGAAAAAGGATGGTCAGAGGTGTCCAGAGACGTGGTTGAATAGCCACCCAGTCTGGCTCAGAGGATAAACACCTTTATGGCAAAACAGAATGCATGTTATGTTGAACAAGTCAATATACACTGCACTTAGTATGCTGTTTTTACACTGTATGTTCATGCAACAGAAATTGTCCTGCAGTACAGTTGTGGTAACATGTGATCATAATTTGTATGTTACTGTAAATACTGTATAATCACACTGACTGCAGATATGTTTTAACCAGATAACGAACTCTCAGTATGTGGTCAATTTTTAATACTCCAGGCAAGTGATGCCAACCTATTACGCATGCACACATGTGCATATACGCACACAGACACAGACACAGAGACACACACACACACACACACACACTTATTCCAAGTAGTCTCTTGGTATGGCTAGGAACTTGGAAGTGAGGTAATGCTTAAAAGGAGCATGGCCAACAAAATTAAGTAGTTTTATAAGCAGAGTACAGTTTATTGCTCTGCACAATCACTGTATGTTAGGCAGCACGTTCGTGTTTATGTAGAAATGGGGCCATAAAAAGGTTTCTGCTGTTTTTCAAAGTCTATCTGGGTACGGAAGTCTAGGTACCTACAGTACAGAAGATTCCAACATGCTAATGAACCTTTAATTTCATAGTAAAAAAAAAAAGGAAAAACTGATTTCCTTTCCTTTCTCAGTGGGAAGTAATTCAGGTACAGTATAGATGGTTTTGAAGTAGCAAAGAAAAACAGAAACCAGGCCACATAAAAGGGCACACTATATATCTGCACCTCATAACACTGTGTCTAAACCTTGCACTTCACATTCATTTGAGTCTGTGGAAAAGTGGATACAAAAACGTACCTATCTGAAAGACTAAAACATGGCAGCATTTAAAGATATGAAATTTGGCATAACACTTGACACAAAAAAGTTTCTTAGCAAACAAGCAAAGATTCATCATCGCTGGTATGATTTTCTGAGAGGGGGTAGACAGTTCTTGTATTGGCACTTCCACAGAATGGCGCCTCCAACAGGCAGCTTGAACACCAAGGGCTCTTCCTGACAAGAATGTGCAACTATACATCGCTGGTCCATATGACTAGGAATATTTGAAGATTGTTCTGAACAGAAGTATACCTTGTCTTTGTTATTTAGTGGTAACCTACATAGCTCCTTTTCAGTTTGATGTCTGTCGTTTAGATACCTGGTCCCTGAATTGGCTCTCATTGATGCACAGTTTCTAGTTATACTAGGAAGGAAAGCATCTGAAACACCCTCAGACAATGGGTCTCTGAAAGGTTTTTCTAATGCAGGTTCAGAAGCTGCACACAACTCACTGCTGGAGCTCGCCTCAGAAACAGAAATATGAGAACGCTGTAAAATCTCAGGCTCCATTTGGATGTCTGTACATGGACTAGATAAAATGTCTGAAGGCAACATTTCAGTGCTAGCAGGTTCTGATTCTAAAGTATCACTACTAACGTCCTGTAGCTCTCCTACTTGACCATTTGTCTCTGCATCAGTGTCAGTGTCAGAACTGGGTCTTTGATGAGTAGTTGAAGAGTCTGGTGCAGTTTCACCAATGTCACTATGCTGAACCCTCACAGCCAGAGGTGGATGAGATGTATTTGGTGCTGTGAGCAGTGGGATCTGCCCCCGAACTCTAGGTCTGTGAAAAAGTCTGTTCCATATCCTGCCAAACTGTCTTGAAGTGCGCCTGGAAGAATGACGCCTCATTTGCCTTCTCATAGCTGTTCTGATATTCTGCAAAACTGAAGCCTGGAAAAACATATATTAAGAATGACTGTTTAAATGCTGGCAGTATGTGTCCATTTAAAAGGTCAACTCAAAGTGCTGGCAATTGTAATTCACATTACATATCCCCATTTCCATTAATCATCCATGTGAAATCCATTTTACAGCGTTTATTGCATGACAGGTCTGCTCAGAATATAAATGAGGACAAAAATAGACATTTCTGTCATAGCAAATATTGTCCACAACTACGTCATAGCAAATGATGCTGGTTTCTAAACCAGATTTTCTTTATGTAAGTACAAAAGCTTGAAAACAGGGTAGTCACCTTCATTGTACTATTGTACGTTACATTGGCAATCCACAATGATTCTACTTTTATGCAATTTAGAAACTGCAGTACAGAGCATAAAAGTCAAATACTCATACTAATTTCAGTTTTACTTAACTATGTCCCACTGTGATTACAATGCAACACTTACCTGTGATGCATTATAAACTGGAAAGTCTTCGACTGGAGGTATGAGACCCTGAGCAATCAACTGTCCATAAGAAGGTGGAGCTTCACGACGAACAAACTCAGCCTCAAGACGAGTCATTTGGGTTTCAAAAGCTCTGTAAAGAGACAGCATGCAAAGAGACAGACTTTACCTTTTTTTGTTGTTTTCAAATCCTCTTTATGCCACAGGTGTTTCTGGGGTGTTCAGAACCTCTTTTGGCCACTCACCAGTCCAGTACCATTTAGGATAACAACCCCAGCATGCAAGGGGGCCAACATCTCCCTCCTCAAAGCTTCTGTGGGCTTTCTTTCTCACTATGGCTGGACTCATCTAATACCAGGTCCACCAACAGAAATAAGGACATGGCAAAAGAGAGGCTAGAACACCCCAGACCCCAAGGGAAAGGGCAGAGCAGTCATTGCAGACAGGGGGCATTGGATGCTCACCACTTTCCCTTTTCTGCCTTGCTTCACCTGGACCCCACTCACAGACTCAATGGTACGAGTATCTGTACAAATGGCACAAGGCTCTGATTACCCCATTCAACCTGCCAGTAAGTGCTCTCCCACTGCACTGTTTTCTATGGTCACCCAGGTAGCCGTACTGCAGTGGGAAAAGAGCATCCTTTGGGGGCTTCGGTCCTCCTCCAGACAGCCTGTGCCAGCACCCTGGACTCAGGATGTGAACCACTTCATTATCTTCTGACTGTTGTATTGTACAGCAGTATAAAAGTGCTACCGCTCCAGCCTGAAGATTCTTTGTTATGGGCTAATGATTGTTCACCAGACTCACTCATACCCTTGGTGGTATCATGTGATATGAGCGAGTATTATTGAGTGGTTCAATATGAGCGACTCAATAATAATGCTCATAGGAATAGCGAGTGCTGCAAAAGAGCAAGGAGTAGGTTAGAGAGAGTGTAGCAGTGCGATGCACTCGCTACACCAGCAGGAAGATTAGTGGAGTAGTTTGGCCGAATTCTGCCAAGCTACCCATTTGATGCAGTGGCTAGAGCCACTGCCAATGGAAGTCAGGGACTCAAGTTCAGGTCCTGGTGTGAGACAGGATTTTTTTTTTGTCCTGGGTTTTCTTTTTATTTTTTGTAAGTCCCCCAAAGTTAGTAATATTAAAGTTGAAGTGTATGGGGGCATAGCACCACATAAAATGTTATTTTATTTTGTTGTCTGTAGGAAAATGTAGCGACCATTGCTGTTTAGCAGTCGCTCTGATGTGTGCTGCTTTTTTCACCTCAGGCGGTTATTGTGGTGCTGTTGTTGGTCGAGAGATTTAGTACTCATCTTTATCACATAAATCCTATCTTTTCACCACATTCAAGCTTTGCTTAGAGAGGAACTCCAGATACCAATATAAAAATTAGATCACAGTTGGCATCACTGTATCCGAATTATCCAAGAATCCCAAATAAAATGAAATTTCAAGTCATTCTGTTCTTTATAAATGCAGATGTGTATTGAAGCCTGATTCTTGAATTTTAACAGTTCACCGCTGTGGGTACAACTCACAACAGCATCAGGAAAGAAGCTGCACATGGAGGTGGTCCCTTTGGAAAAAAGCTTTTGTTGGCGAAACCGGTAGGGTGGTTCTTATCTTTCACACTGCTTGGATTTGAATGCAGTAAACCTACAGTATGTATGATTAAGTACTTGTTCTGGTGATGGCTTTTTTTGTTTCTACTATTGCCTTTTTCAGCCAAGCACAGATTAGTGGAGAGGAGCAGCTTTCTTTGGTTGTTTACATGGAGGTGGTCTATAGACTACTGGGACAGGGTGATGAGGGTGATAGAAAACTAGTGGCCAAAATTGAGGAGAAGACTGCAAAGGGGGAAGTGGTGCTTGAGTATGATCTCAGTCTACTAGACATACTGTAGACTGGGACACTCTAGAAGCTAAAAGCACCAGAAGTCAGGCCCTGCTAGGCGTTTCAGGACTGCCTGCTGGTGCAACTCGTCAGGCAACCCAGAAGACAGGTTGCTATTCTCAACTTGGTACTCAAAACTCAGAAATGGTAAATGAATATGGATTGAGGAACCACTGGGATTCAGTGACCATAACACATAGGTTGAAGTGGCCCTGGGTACCAGCATACCCACATTCTGGATTTCAGACAAACAAAATTTGATCATTTGAAGGAATTAGTCAAGAGTAAGTTTGCTGGCTTGCATAAAATTGAGGGATGGTGGAGGCAACTTGAAAGAAATTAAAGGGGACATTTCTGAAGCAACCAAACAATGCTGAGAACAGTTACCAAGGGTAATAGGCACAAGAGACCAATTTGGATCTCTAAGAAGGTCAGGGAGACAGTGAGGGCCAAGAAAGAGCCGTTATTAGCCAGAAGGAGAAATGGAGCAAAACACGTGTAAATACCAGGTAAAGATGAAGGAGGTTGATACGGCAGTCAATGATGCAAAAGCAGACACAGAGCTGTGAATTGCGAAAGGGGCCAAGGAGGGAAAACAGTTCTTCAAGCATATCAGGGAAGAAAGGAAGACAAGGTGGGAATCATTAGAATGATGGGCTGGCTGGACCACTGGCCCAGGTGCAGGTTGCCTACCTGTGACACTAGCGACCGGGTTCGGGAACAGATTCGGGACATTGCAGGGTCAGCCAGGGAAAAGGATTGAGCATCCAAGGACTACTGTCCTTCTGCAGGGGCAGGGGTAGTGTTTTGGTGCAACACAGACACCTGGGAGGCTGGGTATCTCATGGCATAGCAAAGTGTTCGGAGGGCAGGGCAGACGCTGGTCATTATTATGTCCCCAACCCCATACACCAAGGAAAAAATTCACCAGCCACTCCAAATAAAGCCCACCCTCTGCTTCTATTGCTCCCAGGTTGGGGAACGGATCTGAGACATTAGAGGTCAGCCAGTGGAAAAGGATTGAGCAGCCAAGGACTGCTCTCCTTCTGCAGGGGAGGGGAGTGTTTTTGCCTAACACAGACACCTAGCAGAGGCTGGGTATACGTACACCAATGCCAAAGTGTTCGGGGGCAGCGGGATGCTGGTCATTATTGCATGTCCCCAACCCCATACACCGAGGGAAAAGAAAATTCCACCGACCACTCCAAATAAAGCCCACCCTCTGCTTCTATTGCTCCCAAGTTGGCCTGTTGACCTATCCCAACCTTGCGGCACCTTAGGGACCGGTGCCGGAACCCCACCCTGGGGGATAAGCCAGGGGGTATCGGCGAGGCGTTACTGATTTAAGAAGCTGAAAGCAGGGGGTCCATGACTGGGCTGAGGAACTGGGCAGCCGATGGCAAGAAAAGCATACTAAATTAAAAATTTTTTTAAAAAAGAACGATGAAGGGGGTCGGGTAATATTGAAAGGCAAGCGGAAGGCAGCCATTCCAAGTGACTATTTTTGCTCAGAAACACAGAATTTGTAGGCAGCTAAAGGACCACTTGGCCCACCCAGTCTGCCCATTTTTCCTTAGCTACAGTATCAGCACAGACCCCACTTGATCTGTCTCCCTCCTCCAGTTTCTTTTCCATTAAGAATCCCATATCCCATGCATTCTTGAACCCCAACACTGTTTCTCCACCACCAACTCTGCTGGTAGGCTGTTCCAGGAACCCATCACTCTTACTGTAAAGAAGTATTTCCTCACATCTCTCCTGAATCTACCCACCTCCAGCTTCATAGCACGACCTGTAGTTGCTGTGCACCTTTATTTCTGAAAAAATACTTTCCTCCTGTACCTTATTTACCCCTGTGACATATTTAAAGGTTTCTATCATACCCCCTCTCTTCCAGGGTGTACATATCGAGTTCCTTTAATTTCTCCTCATAGTGCTTTAGATGTGGACCATGCCCCATTTTAGTTGCCCTCTTCTGGATCACTTCCACTCTGCCTATGTCCTTCCAGAGATATGGTCTCCAGAACTGGAGGCAGTATTCTAGGTGGGGTCTTACTAGCAACCTATACAGAGGCAATACCATCTCCCTCTTTCTGCTGGAGCTACCCCTCCCTATGTACCCCAGCATCCCTACTAACTGTCTTGCTGCACTGCCTGGCCACCTGTAGGTCATCAGATATGATTACCCCTTGGTCTCTCGCTTGTTTGGTAGTCATCAATGACACCCCGCCCATTTTGTACTCTACCTCTGTGTATCAGTGCCCTAAGTGCATTATTCTGTAATTTTTCACATCGAAACCCAGCTTGACCACACCATGACTTTTCATAGATCTCTGCTCATCTTTTCTATCCCTCGAGTGTCTATTCTGGTGTCATCCCCAAACAAGGAGACCTTCCCCTCCCACTCCTCTGCAATGGCACTTATAAAGATATTAAAGATAAGTGGTCCCAGCACTTATTCCTGAGGCACTCCACTGGTGACTCCCCTCCTCAGAGTGATCTCCGTTTACCACCACCCTCTGTTGCCTTTCCCCTGACCAATTTCTTACCCAGTTTACCACCTCTGGACCCACTCCTAAGCCACCCAACTTGATTACCAGTCTCCTGTGTGGAATGGTGTCAAAAGCTTTACTGAAATCTAGGTAGATCATGTCCACTGCTCCACCCTGATATAATTCTTTGCTCACCCAGTCAAAGAAATTCATCAGATTCATTTGTCATGACCCCCCTCACTCATGAATCCATGCTGCCCCGGGGTCGTGTAACACATTGGATTCAAGATATTCCACTATCCTTTTCTTCAGCAGTGATTCCATTAACTTTCCCACCAGTGATATCAAACTGATTGGCCTATAATTGCCAGCCTCCTCCCTACTACCACTTTTTTGCAGTGGGACTACATCTGCCCTCTTCCAGTCCTCCATAATCACCCATTTTCAGTGAGCTGTTTAATAAGACTGTCAGACGTGCAGTCAGTACCTCCCTGAGCTCCCTCAATACCCTTGGATGCCCCCCATCTGGTCCCACTGCTTTGTCCACTTTCAGATTAATGAGTCCCTTCAGGACTCTCTCCTTTCAAAAGGACTAGTGTCCACCTCCCTTCCTCCAGAGCTCCTGTTACTTTTGTGGCCTCCATTCTCTTTCCTCTGTGAACACTGAAAAACAGTATTTGTTCAAGATGACTGCCTTTTCCCAGTCCCCTCTGCAGTCCCTCCTTCCTTTTTAACATTACAATCCCTCCTCTGGTCTTCCTCTTTTTATTTATGTATTTATTTATTTAAAAGTTTAACAAGGAAGTACATACTGAGCTGAAAACAATCAATTTCAGATGTGTCACAGGGGAGAGAGGAGTAAGAGATAGCCACCAATACATAAGTAACAAGGTAAAATACAATAATATATGTTTTCAAGCAGAATCATAAATATTATAGGCAGAATAGTAATTGAAGGCATCTAGAAAATAACACACACACTGCTATACACAGAAAGGGAAAACAGCAGAACAGTGAGAAAAAGGCAGACTAGAGAATGGAGAAAAGAGGAAGGGTCAAGCAGGTGCAGGCAGGATGACAAAAGTCAGAAAGAAGAGACTTTAGGGAGGAAGGAGAAGAGGCAGAATGAATAGGAAGAGGAAGGAGGACCAACGCTTTGGAAAGCGGTAAGAAAAGCAGATTGGCCAACAATAGATTTTCTAGAAGGAAAAGAAAGAGAATGGAAAGTATTGTTGAGAGAGGGTAGAAGGAAGAAGGAGGAGGGGAAAGAAGGGATTTGAGACAAGAGGGAAGAGTGCCAAACCAGAATTTGGATAAAAAAAGAGACACAATGAGAAAAGCATCTAGCATCAAGAAAGGGGAGGGAAAGAGCTGAGTAAAGAAAGCAGTGGTGAGTATGAGAGGAGCAATCTAAAGCAAAGTGGCAGAAAGAATGAAAAAGGGGGTCCAGTCCGACAAGCAAGGATTTAGGGGCATTACTGTAGACTAAATCACCGTAGTCAAAAATACGAAGGATAATTTTTAGGACAATTTCTCAGCAGGCAGGGAACAGTTTATTCACTTTATTCCTGTACAAAGCACAAAGCTTAGGGTGAAGCCTTTGGTGAATTGCATCAATGTGCATGGAGAAATCAAGATGCTGGTTACGACAGACCCTAAAGTACTTAAAGGAAGAGACATCTTCAATATTAGCATCAACAAGGGTATTGAATAGTAGGTTAGAAGTACATTTGACAAGCCTCTGATGGGTACCAAAAGTCATTGAGACTGTTTTTTTTGGCATTAAGAGACAGTTGGTTATCTTTGAACCAGTACCAAATGTTGTCAAAATCCAACTTACAGTAAGTTTTGAGGTAAGGCCATGGGGAGAGGAGCCAGATGCAAAAAGAGCTGTGTCATCAGCATGCACATCAATAGATGCACATGAACAGACAAGGGGTAGATCATTTAGGAATACTGAAAAGAATAGGACCAAGGACAAACCCTTGAGGACACGCAGCTAATGGAAGTTAGAAGGTAAAATGGATTTTCCTATCCAGACAGCTTGAGACCTGCCTTTAAGGTAAGAACAAAACCAACTGACTGAAGAGTCAAAAAGGCCCACAGCTTTAAGTCTGTCCAGTAAGAGGGGATGCAACAAAGTGTCAAAAGCCTTAGCAAGATCAACAAAATGGCAGAAGTCATCAGTCCTAAATCCATACCTGTAAGTATGGAATCAGTGAGCTGAAGGAGGGAGGTAGAAGTGGAGTAGAATTTCCTAAAATCAGACTGAAAGGGAGTAAAAAAAGAGGAGCTATCAAGAATAGAAGTTAAACTGAGATAGAAACATAGAAACATAGACTTTGACAGCAGATAAGGACTGCTTGGCCCACATACTCTGCCCATTTCCCTACCTATTGTATAAGCTGCAGATCCTAGTTAACCAACAGCATACTTCTTCTTACCCCCTCTAGAATTGCCTTATGTCTGTCCCATGCATTCTTGAATTCCCCCACTGTTTTTGACCCCACAACCCCCTCTGGAAGGCTGTTCCATGTGTTCACCACCCTCTCTGTGAAAAAATACTTCCTCATGTTGCCCCTGAGCTGTCCCCCCTCTATCTTCAAATTGTGCCTTGTTCTTGCACATCTCTTTCTCTGAAAGTCACTACCCTCTTGGACTTTGTTGATTCCCTTGAGATACTTGAAAGTTTCTATCATGTCCCCACTTTCTTCGAAGCTATACATATTAAATGCCTTCAGTCTCTCTTTGTGTGGCTTCTGTTGCAGACCCTGCCCCATTTAGTAGTTGCCCTCCTCTGGACTAACTCCATCCTGTCTATGTCCCTGGTGGAGATGGGGTCTCCTGAACTACACAATACTCCAGATGGGGTCTCACCAACTGTCTGTATAGAGGATAACAACGCCTGTTTTTCTACTAGTGATGCCTCCCATGCATCCCAGTATGCCAGATGTAGATTGGAGACTTCCAGCACCTTCAGCTAGAAGTAGGGACATCCTGGACTCCTTGGAGGGGGCGTTCCTGAGGTTTGTGTTGTCTGCAAAGAGGCATACTTTTCCTTCCAGTCCCTCCTTCCTGAGGTGTTTTGTCATTGTTAATACCTTCCCCCCATTGTGTACTCTGTCCCTGGATTTTTGTTTCCCAGATGCATTACTTTGCACTTCTTTGCACTGAATCTAAGCTGCCAGCCTCTTGACCATTCCTCCAACCTTTGCCAAGTCCCTTTGCCAAGTCCCTTCTCCTATACTGAGATGCATCATATTTTATAATACATACTGTAATATTTCTTAAAAAACAGCATGTTTGTTGTACTTACCTCAGGTACCACACCACAATGTGTCACTTACACATCTACAAAATATCTTGTTCCTTTTGTTACCACTTGGGCTATTCTCTCTTCAGTTTGCACCTTTGCAAGCCTTATTGATTTCCCTGCTTCTCTTTGTTTTCCCTGATACACCTCCATATCCTCCTCCCTCTGTATTTTCTTATACCTTCTGAAAGCTACATTTTCTGCCACCTCTTTTGAGAATTACAGTGGTCTCTTTCTTGCTTTTGTTCACTTGCTTGATGGAAAGGTGTGTTGCCTTCACTATGCCCCTTTTTAGCTTTGCCCACTGTTTCTCCACCCCACCCAGGTCATCCTCCACAGTCACGTCACCCAAGACATTCACCCATCTTTATAAAATCTGCTCTCCTGAAGTCCAGGACCCTCACACTTGTGTGGTTCAATTCCTCAGCCTTCCTTATATTGAACCACACTGTGTGGTGATCACCAGTCCCCAGGTGGCCTCTCACCTTGATGTCTGAAACACTGTACCTGTTAGTGAATAACAGGTCCAGTATTGCCCCATCACGAGTGGGTTTGCTGACTAGTTGCCTCAGGAACACCCCCTCCAAGGAGTCCAGGATGTCCCTACTTCTAGCTGAAGGTGCAGCTGGAAGTCTCCAATCTACATCTGGCAGACTGAAGTCCCCCAGCAGCAGCAGCTCCCCCTTTTCTGCCATCTTGTCAACTGCTTCCACCAGTACCTTATCTAACTTCTACCACTGTGCTGGAGGTCTGTAGATCATGCCGATGTGAATATTGGCTCAGTTTCCCTTCTCCAGGGTGACCCACAGTACTATTGCACCCCCCACAATTCCCTGTATCTCTGTTGCATTTATGCTTTCCCTCACATAAGGCAACACGCACCTTCCTTTCCTGCCCCCCTTGTCCTTCCTTGAACAGAGTATGTGACCTGGTATGGCCATGTCCCAGTCATGGTTTTCCATGCACCATGACTCAGTAATGGCCAAAGTACCCATGGTGGCCTCCCCCATGATGGCCTCTGGGTCCAGAATTTTATTTCCTAGACTTCTACATTCACACACAGGGCCTTACATTTTTTGTTACCACTTTGCTTGTTACCCCTCTTTTCTTTTTGCCCTTCCTCCTTCCTCCTTCCTCCCTCTTTTTAATGTTTCTGTTCCCATTCCCTTTCATTTCTGCACAGTTTCCTATATTAATTTGCACTCTAGGGTTTTCCTCTTCCTTGGGTTCTCCTTACTTCCTACTTTAGAATGTGGAGGGCTATTTCTGACTCTGCAATTTCATCTGCCACCCCTCAGCTAGTTTACCAAAGTAACATTTAAACTGTCCACTGAGGACTACGAGACCCTTCCAGATGGATGTAGGCAATCACCCTCTATAAGCCCTTATCCATCCAGGTAGGTCCCCAGACCCGATGTAGCCAAAACCCTCATGTCTGCACCATTTCTTCAATCATGAGTTGAAGCTCATAGTGTGGGGATCCCTCTCCTTACCATTGTTGTAGACAGGCAGCACCTCAGTGAAAGCCACCGAACATGCCACCTGCCTAAGACCTCTCCCCAGCTCCCTGAAATTCCCCTGCATTATCCCAGCCCTGTCCCCAACCAGGTCACTAGTCCCCAGGTAGACAATGACATGTAGCTCCACCTCCCGTCCTGCTACCCTAGTGATCCTCTAGATCAGCTTCCTATCCCTCCAGACCATGGCATGGGGCAGGCACCTAACCTGCCTCTACCCCTTCCTATTCCCAAATCTATCCCCCTCACAATTGAGTCCCCTACTAGAAGTTGCTTCCTCATCTTCTTGGTTCTTCTATCACCCATCTTGGGGTCTCCACTATGGAATACCACCACACTCTCCATGGTGACTACCATGAGTGCCTCCTCCCAGCAGTCCTGACCCACCAGAGTGGCATAGGAATTATGCAGTGGTACTGGTTGAGGAATGTGCCTCTGACCACCACCCCCACCCTTTCAGGGCACACCATAGTCTAGTCATTCCTCTATGCAGGCATCCTCTGAGGTAACGTGTGTCACACTTGGTGGTCCCTGGGTGAAGAAAGTGGTCACCACAATGCTAGACAACTCAGCCTGGGAGTCTAGCAACCTCCCCTCAACCCAGAGAGGTGCATGCAGAGGGGCCAGCATTTCAGTCTCCAGACGGTCTCCATGAAAACTGCTTCCTCTCAGTATTCACACTGAAGGATAGTAAGCCTCTGCTGGAAAGTGGCATAAGAGATTGCTGCAAAGGGATCCCAGAAATGGGCGTGGTCATTACAAGAGACACTGTTAGAAAAGGGCTTGCAGCCCTAAAAATAGAAAAGGCTCCAGGGCCAGATAAGATGCACCTGAGGGTGCTCAGGAATTGGCATCACAACTGGCTAAACTCCTGGCAGGGCTATTCAATGGCTCA
This sequence comes from Neoceratodus forsteri, assembly GCA_016271365.2. Taxonomy (NCBI): domain Eukaryota; kingdom Metazoa; phylum Chordata; order Ceratodontiformes; family Ceratodontidae; genus Neoceratodus; species Neoceratodus forsteri. The sequence continues at coordinate 1,404,995,640 of CM028130.1, read as the reverse complement.
CTACAGACAGGGATGGTTCCAAAAGATTGGAAGATAGTGAATGTGGTGCTGCTTCACAAAGAAGGGGGCAGGGAGGAACTCAGAAATTGCAAGCCTGTCACTCTTACCTCCATTGTAGGTAAATAGATGGAGACACTAGTCAAAGACGACCTAATGGACTACCTGATGAGAAATGGGCTTCAGGTAGTAAGCAGCATGAGTTTGTGGTGGGGGGTAATCTTCTCAGATCAACCAGATAGTATTCTTTGACTGTGTAACAAAGGCAGTGGATGTGGGACAAGCAGTAGGTTTACTTTATTTCAGCTTCAGCAAGGCATTCAGCTCAGAGCCACACAAAAGGTTGCTTGAAGAAAATAGAGACTGGGACTAGCAAAGGTCCTAGCTGGATGGGTGGGAAGTAGATTAGAGGAGGGAAACAGCAGGGGGTGGTAGTAAATGTGATCAGATTGGGGGAAGGGAGGTCCAATGGTAGGGTACCGCAGGATCCATCCTCAGACCAGTCTTTTTTAATATTTTCCTCAGCAACGTAGGAGCAGGAATACAAGGCAAAATGTGTCCCTTTGCAGAAAGAGACAGATACTTGAAAAGACTGCGAGAGCTTAAAGATGCACAGTCTTCTTTGCAGCACTCCCAGACAGCTACTGAAGCTACTAAGCTCATTGGCAGGGTAGACAGTTAGGAGGAGGTAACGGAATTGTAGATGGACCAGCAAAGGTTAGAGAGGTGGTTCAAGGTCTGGCAGTTGAAATTAAATGTATTACCCTCCTATACTGAGATGCATCATGTAATTCAGAAACTGATCCTCCCAAGTTTAGCTGAATTTAATTGATTTTATAATACATACCGTAATATTTCTTAAAAAACTGCATGTTTGTTGTACTTTAATATGTCATTTAAAGCAGCAATGCAATGAAAAAATGTTTTTCCAAAAAGCTGGTTTCGACTACAAGTAATACAAATATTAGTACACTTGTCAAATCGACTTTTCTGTAGGCCAGCCCATCGATGCAATGGTAGCAGTACTGCTTACAATGCCAGTGACCTGGTTTGGGAACAAGCCCAGGTCATTGGAAGGTTGCCTGGGGAGGATGGTGGAGCACCCATATGGATGCTTGACTCCACGGGGAGGGTGGGTGTCTGAAATCCACTGCTCTACCACCACCTGGGTGACCACAAATGGTGGCGCAGCCAGAGTCAGCAGATCAAGGGAGGGGGATGTTGTTGTCTTGACATATGTTGTGTGTCAGTACAAGGGCCCATGCAATGTTCAAATGGTGAGGAGAAAAGGAAACTCCCTGATCATGCAGAATACCGCCCGCCACAGGTCCCACATAACCGACTCAGCCCCACTCCAGAACTGAAGCTAAGCTCCACTGGAGAAATTGGGCCTGGCCTCCAGTGGCCCTTCTCCTGGTGGGGGGGGTCATCCAGGGGGAACATGGAATACGGAGTCAGGGTAGGTCTCAGGGGATGGATGGTGATGGAACTGGACAGAGTGGTGGGGCCAATGGGGGTTGTTTAGTGCAAAGAGGTATAAAGCACAGTAAGTTTTAAAACAAGTACTTTTCTGTGTTCCTCCATAATTTTTTTTTTCAATTTTCTTGATCCTAATCGTTGCCAGGTTTACTTTTCTATTTATAGGCCAAATGTGGTGGCCATCTTTTTTTTTTGAGAAAAAAATAAATTTAAACATTTATAAAATACTCACATTTTAGTGGAACCATTTTACCACCAAATAAAACTGGAAGATGCCTGGAATCTTTCATAATGAAAAAGGTAGGGTTGTTTGCCCAGTTTCATTGCATCAATGTGTTAATTATTTCTACAGCCATGATAACCCTGAGGAAGAGATACTGAAATCTCAGAATATTGGTGTATCAATTAAATAGCTGGAAACTTCTGGAATACGATTATTAGAGGGTAATAAGAAGGCTGGCCATCATTTTTTCTAGTTGAAATCCAATGACAAAAAGTGCAAGGTGATGTATATGAGGAACAAGAACCCCAGGGCAAAATACTGGATGGGAGAAAGCAGAGGTGGTAGGCACAAAAACCATTAATGGCTGAGACAGAGTGAAGCACTTAACAGGTAGCAGTAAGGCAGGGAATAAGGACTGGGGAGGCGAGGGCTAAAACCACTTTTTAACAATAGGTCAAGGGGCAGGGGAGGGTAAACCTGGGCAGGCTAGATGAACCAATGGCCTGCTTTCTGTTGACACACTGTGGCAGTTGCGCAAAAGTTGACTGGTAGCGTAGTACAGCATAGGGTGAGTTAGCGCAGTAGCCACTGGATAACATGTATTGCACTACCACAAATACCACACTATACCACGATACCAGTCAAATTTTACATGACTACCACTGTAGTCTATGTTTCTATATGTCTGTGTTTCTGTTTTATGAAACTTCTCATGGAATCTCTATGCTGTATCTCTATGCTGACGACCCTGTTTGAATTCCAACATTATGTGTCTCAAAAAACAACTGGAAATGGCGCACTCACGAGGGAAAAGAACAATTACGCCTACTTTGAAATTTTAAACTATTTTATTACCTGGACGAACACTGCTGACACACCAGACTACTCCCCAGCACTTTGGTCAGGGACCTTCATCGGGGGTGGGGGGGGAGTAGTCCAGTGCATCAACAGTGTTCATCCTGGCAATAAAACAGTTTAAAATTTAAAAGTTGGACTAATTTTTATTTTTCCCTCATGAATGCACCATTTCCAGTTGTTTTCTGAGCAAACAGGAACAGCCAATGCCCGCAGCACCACCGGCATTCCGGTTGAGTGCAGATTGTTTGTCTTGTCCATGATGTTAGGTATCTCAAAACCTGGCTTATGCAGAATATGTTGCTACTGAACAAGCAGAAAACAAGGATTTACTATTTGGCTCTGCAGCCAGATTATCTGATAAAAAGGGACACCCTGAAATATGGTCTCCAGAAGGCCCTGTCTTACACGAAGTTGATAACTTCAAATACCCAAGTGCAGTTCTAGAGATTTCCTGAACTACAATGCTCGCCTTGACTACCTATCTGGGCAAATAAACAGGAAACTTGGTATATTATTTAGAGTCTGGGATTGCCTTTCATTGAGGCATGCTACATCATTGCTAACTACAACCTCCTCTCCCTGCTTGATGATGGCAGAGTACTCTTTGCCATGCTGGCTGATAAGGAAAGGGAAAGGTTCAAACTGCTTTATTATCGAATTAGATGCTCTGCCCTGGCAGCTGTCAAAAGGACATACCACTGCAAAATCTACAGTGAGCTGAATTGGTTCCCACCGGAAAAAAGACTGGAATACCTAAAGGCAATTTTATCTTTAAGATCTCTGCCTCTGGCTATGCTGACTGTTTGGCTATATTGTTCATGACAAATGACAGACAGCGAATACTATGATCCACTTCAGATGACCTTCTGTCTTTTCTCCTCTGCAAAACACACATGGGTCATTTACTTATGTGACCCCCCAAGATTCAGAACTCTGTCACTGCATGTATGAAAAGCCAAAACTACCTGGACTATAAAGAATAATTTAAAACATAAGCTACTAGTGAAGTTTTGAAGAAGAAGAAGAAGAAGAAGAAGAAGAAGAAGAAGAAGAAGAAGAATCAGTATTTATATAGCGCTTTTTGTACACATTGTACCCCAAAGTGCTTTACACGTAATGCTAGACTGGTAGTAAAATGACTGAACGTGTAGTGGCAGCCATTTTGCACATCAAGACCCGTACACAGCCTTGGACAATTGCATGAACCTGTTTTATGGGAAGGGGAATATAGGCCAGGAGACTGGGTAAATTCCCTACTGAACTGTAGGGCCTACCTAGACTTTAGCAAGGCATTTGACACAGTCCCACACAAAAGATTAATAGTCAAATTAACTAGCCTGGCAGTGGGTCCCAGGGTGGTAGCCTGGGTAAAACATTGGCTGGACAACAGGACACAGAAGGTAATTGTAAATGGAGTCCACTCTGAAGAAAGGGGGGTTACTAGTGGGGTACCGCAGGGTACAGTATTGGGTCCAGTCCTTTTAATGTCTTCATCAATGACATTGCAGAGGGACTGGAAGGAAAAGTATGCCTTTTGCAGATGACACAAAGATCTGCAACAGGGTTGATACACAAGGAGGCGTGGAAAGGATGAAAAGGACTTGGCAAGGTTGGAGGAATGGTCAGAAGTATGGCAGCTAGGATTCAATGCAAAGAAGTGCAAAATAATGCACCCGGAAACAAGAACCCAGGGAAGAATACACAATGGGCGGGAGGTAGTAACAACAACAAAAAGGAAAGAGACCTAGGGGTAATCATATCAGATGACCTTAATGTTAGCAAGCAATGTGAGAAGGCAGTAGGGAGGGCTGGGGTATACTGGGATGTATAGGGAGAGGCATCACCAGCAGAAAACAGGAAGTTTTTATCCCTCTGTACAGACAGTTGGTGAGACCCCATCTGGAGTACTGTGTGCAGTTCTGGAGACCCCATCTCCACAAGGACATAGACAGGATAGAGGTAGTCCAGAGGAGGGCAACTAAAATGGTGCAGGGTCTGCAAGAGAAGCCATATGAGGAGAGACTAAAGGAGCTTAATATGTATACCCTCGAGGAAAGAAGGGAGAGGGGGGACATGATAGAAACATTTAAGTACCTCCGTGGAATTAACAAAGTCCAAGAGGGTAGCATCTTTCAGAAAAAGAGACTTGCAAGAACAAGGGGACACAATTTAAAGATAGAAGGAGGGCAGTTCAGGGGCAATGTGAGGAAGTATCATTTCACAGAGAGGGTAGTGGATGCATGGAACAGCCTTCCTGAGGAGGTTGTGGGGTCTAAAACTGTGGGAGAATTCAAGAATGCATGGGACAGACATAAGGCAATTCTTGTGGGGGGTAGGAAGAAATAGGCTGTTGGTTAACTAGGATCTGCGGCCTATCCTGTAGGTAGGGAAATGGGCAGACTAGATGGGCCTAGCGGTCCTTATCTGCCATCAGAGTCTATGTTTCTATGTTTCTATGAACCTCTGGGCTGGTCAACGTTATGGCCAGTCCAGCTGAGATGCAGACTGAGAAGGAGGGTGAGGACACCTCTGTGCAAACCTCCTCTCCTAGTGTGACTTTTGAATCATCCCCAGGAATCCAGAATGGTTTGCATGTACAAGAGCTGGAATTTACCGATGGAATGGAGGTAGTGACTGAGAATGTTGAACACAAAACTGGTACTGTACTTATTGTCTCAAACGATGCAGAGCAACTGCTGGTCAAACAAACAAGAGTGGAGTTCTTAACAACAGAAAGAGACAGATACTTGAAAAGACTGCGAGAGCTTAAAGATGCACAGTCTTCTTTGCAGCACTCCCAGACAGCTACTGAAGCTCCGACTGATGCTGTCAGTGAACTGGAGACAGTATCTATTGTAATGACTCATGTCTCAGGCATGCAAGGAAGTCCTGAGAAATCAATTACTGTGGAACAAGCAAAGGGAGAAGGCCGGTCTGAGGCTGGCAGGTTAAACAGTTAGCCTTCTGTGTGCCAAACGTCTCTCAGTCATGAGGAGCAGGACAAACCACAGAAACCTCTGAAACAGTGCTTAGGGCATGGATCAGCTGTTCGCACACATGACAGGGCTAGGCAGGAGCTGCCCAAACATGCGACATAGCAGGGTTTGGTAGAACAGACTTTTTCCTTTAAGGACAGGCCACATCGGAAAGACTGGGGGGACATTATGGAGGCACAGTTGGCGGCAATAGATTGGTCTCCCAAGATTGCTTTGGAGAATGCAGGTTGGCAGCAGGACTCTACCGAGAAATGGTCACCCGACCCAAAGCACCCTTCCTACCAGGATTTATTGCTGGATTCTGTGGCCACCACCGAGATGCAACAAGAGACCTCTACCATACCCCAGGGTAAAGAATTTAAAAACACTGTACTTGTTGGGGGGGGACAATGTCAAAGATAAACTACCTGTACAGGGTGTTGATGTAACAATAGTTGATACTACTGAAGTGGGAACTGATGCAGAGGAGACTGTTGTAGGTGAAATTGATACTGCAACGCAAACAGAAGGTGTTAGGCAGGTACAGAATGAGATTCCTGTGCCAGTCCTCAAGATGTCTGACCTCTTTGCTACCAGGGGAGAGCCGGCCCACCGGCGTAATGCGATCAGGCTCTTATACAAGGGAAGACTGGAGGAACCACCTAGCAGGGTGCACATAGACAGGAATCTACTAAAAACATCTATGAGATATTTCTCCTCTGAAATCTTTTCCCTGATAAGTTTAGGGAACGGAAACTATGATATAAGTTTCAAGAGTTTAGCAAATTTAGAAAGGTTTTGGGCCCAGTACCAGACACTTAGGAATACCCCTGCTTGGATCCATTTCCATGCTATAGCATTGACAAAATCACAAATAAAGACAATTACTGTGATGTTTAAAAATGAAGGAGTACACATAGAAGACATCTTGTTTTGGTTGCGGCAACGCTGTGACATCATGGGGAAACTCTCACTCACATTAGACTCCCAACAAATATGGGATGGGAGATGGCTCATAAGATTAAGTTGCACTCATCAGATGCGGGTCCCATGCATTTGCCCAGCTCTCCTTTTTTGGGGGGAAAGACTGGGGGTCAATTTTCTATAATGGCCAGCTTCATGCATGCTTTAAGTGTGGACTGAGAGCTCATCTTAGTTCAGCTTGTGACTCTCCTCATTGTAGCCATTGCTTAGGGTTTGGACATGCTTCCTCCACATGTCTGAACCTGTTTAAATGCAATCTGTGTGAACGGACAGGGCACGCCTATAGGAGATGCCCATGGGCGTCTCACAACACAGAAGATTGTCCATCTCAGGAAGGATAATTAATGGGGCCCAACATCAACAAGTCAAAAAGGGCTGCAACTCAGGCTTTACAGAATAGTACCACACATACAAACCAGACCCAGGCTGATGTAATACAAACGGTGTACTGTCACCGAGCAAAACTCAGATGGCGAACACCACCACAGCAGCAGGAATCGGGCAAAATCTGCCCGTTGCTGTGGTAGACAGTGTGCCGATTGGGACTGCCTCACTGGGTGAGTGCCCCCCCCCCCGGTCCAACTTCGACTCGGAGTTAGAATCCTGAGACGGGGTTGGGGTGCAGCCCCTGATTATCAGCACCGACATCCCATTGCTACAATGCCGACGGTCAGCATTGTAGCTGTCGCTGTAGGGGATGTCGGCACTAGAGCTGTCGAAGCGCTATAAGTAAACCAATACAAACAGACAAAATGGAGGTGGAAGTACATAGGCACAGCCTGGAGATATCACAAGTAACAGTGGAACCCCAGAGCCTCTTGTAGAAAAGCCTCAGGAGAGAGTGGACATGGAGAAAAGGGAAATGCCACCCCCCCCAGTGGACAAGGATGGGCCCTTTCAAACAGTCTCCCTCAAAAAGAGGCCGAGAGCAGGTCAGCTATGAACCTTGAAGGCCAGGCAAAATGTACGCAATGTAGGACAGGGTGCAGGGTTCTGGAAATCAGGCAACAAATATGCCACATTATCAAAAGGGGGAACTGACAGAGACTCAGATGGTGAGGAATCTGATTCCTCCTCTATTGCGTTTAACACAGACACAGAGGGGAGTGGGGAGGGGTCCATAGCTAAGTGAACAAGGCAGCATAGGACCTCTAAGACCCCTTAGATTTCATTTCAGAGCTTAAATAAACATCTTGATGAACAAGCTTTCCATTTGTGCTATTAATATTATCAGCATAAAGAATGAGAGAAAGCGTTTAGGGGCCATGTTATGTTTGCAGAGAGTACAATGTGACATTGTTTGTGTACTAGATACCCGGCTGAAGACTAATTACGAATTACAGCAGGCCTCAAAATCATAGCCACTAGGTCCCTCCTTCTGGTCGTCAGGCACAAAGGTGTGCAATGGGGTGGGCATTTTATTTTTGAATTATAGGTTTAAAGTGTCCTGTTTGGTGGACATTCACCCTGGGAGAGCCTTAATGTTGGACTTCTCCTATGATTCTTGCAGAGGCAGGGTTATAGCCATATATGCCCCACAGACCAAAGCTCAAAGGGTAGCTCTATTTGGAGAAGTTCAGCCTTTCCTACATACTTCTAGACTGGTGTATTGGCTGGGAGATTTTAATTGTGGCCTCTCCAGAGCAGATGGAGGCATGCAAACAGAGAAAATATTTTCTGATTCAAATGCTTTGAATACAATTCTGATTCATGCAGGGCTCATTGATGCATACAGGGAACTACATCCCAAAGGTGGCGTTATATTCCATAAGGGGGTGTTAAAAACAAGGATTGATTTTATATCTCTTTCATCAGGGTTAAAAGTACAAGAGGCGCAAGTTACGGCATGTGAGTTTTCCAACTATATGATTGTTAAAATCAGTGCACATACAGGGACTTCTCCACACTGCAAAAAACAATATTGGAAGTTGAATGAATCAGTGTTAACTGATCCTCAGGTACAGAAAGCTTGGGAAAGGGAATGGGTGGTGAGGTTGTCAGTGGTTGAGTGCTACTCTGAGCTCGTTGATTGGTGGGAGGACTCTAAGAAAACATGGTGCTCCTTTTTTCAGCAAAGGGCACGGGCTAAGTCTACATCCAAGTACCTGACTTATTTGCAGCTTAGGCAGCAGATGCAGAGTTATTTCCTTGCTAGATTTAATGGGGCAAGACTTGAGTAAACAGGTTAGTAATTTGAAAACACAAATGAAAGACCTGCAGTATGATAGGGCAAAAACTTTACAGCAGGAACTCAGGTTTGGGACAAAGATGACAAAAGGTGGTCTTGAACCTTATAAAGAAAATAAGAAGAGAATTGAGGGCAGGGTAATAACTCATCTAGTCTCCTCCTCCTCGGGAGACCTGGTTTCTTCCCCGTTAGGCCTGCTCGGGGTAGTGGAGGCACAGATTACCCAAACATTTGGCACACACACACACTTCCCCAAACCAGAGGTTCTAGAACTTCTGGAATCCTTAGGGTTGCCAAGGGTTCAGGATAAGGATGCTCAGGAGTTAACTGCAGAAGTCACGGTTGAGGAAGTTAAGGCTGCTATTTCACAGTTGTCAATAAACACGGCTCCGGGTTCTGACGGTTTGGGAACATGGTTTTAAAGAACATTTATGGACAACCTTGCACCTGCATTAGTGATTCTATACAACCATATGCTGTAGACTTCTACATATTCAGCTTCCATGATGGATGCAGTGTTAGTGCTCCTTCATAAGAAGGGTGTAAAGGAGGACACTGGTAATTGGAGACCTTTAAGCCTGTTAAATTCTGACTTAAAGATATTAAGTAAGATATTACTAGCAAGACTGAATAAGGTGGCCCTTTTCAGACGTGTTATTATAAATAGGAAGCAACAGGATAACTTGGTCATGTTACGAGAAATCTTTTACGAAGGGAATTTGGTAGGGGAGGCAGGTTATGTGTTAAGCCTGGATCAGGAGAAGGCTTTTGATAGTCCCATCACTTCTTGTTTGCGACCTTACTTGGGTTTGGAATACCAGTTACCTTTGTGAACTGGGTTAAAGGGATGTACGCTGCCTCCTTTCTCTGGCCAAATGTAAATGACTGGTTTGGAAGGAAGGTGAAATTTCATAGAGGTGTTAAACAAGGTTGTCCTCTGAGCCCCCTTTTGTATGCTTTCGAGATAAATATTTTAATTAGATTAATATGGACAAATACTGACCTGGTGGGCATATCTCTCGTTGACTCCCTGCAGGTCAAAATATTGGCCTAGGCAGATGATTTTATGGTGGTCCTCTCAGACATATCCTCAGAGATGGCATTAACAGCTGTGCTATTACAATTCTCCTATTTGTCTGGGTCTAAAATCAATTTTGGGAAGAGTAAGGGAGTAACTTTGGGGTAATACCCTGTTGCCACCATCAGGTATGTGGGCTGAGATTACTATTACGTCAGACCCCATTTCTATACTAGGGGTTCAGTTTGGCCCAGGGGACATGGCCTTGTTAAACTGGACAGTTAAAATTGAGCAAACAAATAGGCTAGTAAATAGTTGGAAAGGGCAACAGTTATTTAAGAAGAGAAGGGTCCTTTTAATAAAAACATTGTTAGTCCCAGAGTTTCTTTATATCAGTTACATTTTTCTCCCTCCACAATCTATCTTCACTAGTTTATATTGGGTGTTCTTTCAGGCCTTTCGGAGTTCTCGTCTTAAAAGGGAATTTACATATTTGTCAGTGAGGGAGGGTGGTGTAAGAATGATAAAGCCTGTCGCCTTCTTTTATACTTTGTAAATTATAATATACGCTCTGTTCTATGCCCTAACATGAAGGATTGGGCCCCCCTGATTCTGGAATGGTTGGACCCCTGTAGGGCTGCATGGGATGGCAAGAAGATAGGGTCTATTCCTACAAGGATGCCGGAGTCTGGGAAAGAATGCATAAAGCAGGTTGTGAGGTGGAATATTACTCCAGTACAGTTATTGATCCTTGACAGAAAGAACATATATAGAGCTATACTAACTAGTGAGAAATCATCGGCAGTAGAATTCCTAGGCTGCACAAGTATCAAACAAGTTTATGTCATACATCAGTTGTCTAACCCTAGACTACCATCCTTTGTCTGGGATTGTGTCTGGCTCAGTAATTAAGGCAGGCTGGGAGTAAAGGGGAACAATAGACATAAACAGATAACTGAAAGGTACTGTCCCAGATTGACATGCCCATTAGTATTAGAAACACAGGAAACACCTCTTCTTAGGTTGCCACTATGCTAGCTCATTTTGGACTTATCTGGCACAAGCCTGGTCTGATAATCAATTGGCAACACCACATATTTAGACATTATGTATGGACCTGATGGGAATAGGTTTTGTAGGTATCATGGTGATACAGTGTATATAGCATTTGCGCTAATTAAATTTTATCTCTGGCAGTCTAGATGCATGTTAGTAATGCAACAAAGAATCATTGCTTATCAGGAGCTCCTGAATAATATAAAGTTGTCTTTACTGAGTGTACAGAAAGCTGATGTGCATAGATTGAAAAAGTACAACATTTATGGTTGAATTGTTCAGTTTGGTTGGATTAAGGAAATATTTATTTGTCAATAGCCAAACTAATGACTGTATGCCATGTAAATATTTATATGTTTGGTGAATAATATTGTCTGTATTGTATTTTCCTTTGTGTAATGAAGTCCAATCATAATATAAATTCCCCCATTCTGTGGTAGGGGGAGCTGTGACTGGTGCTGTTTGGCCAGTCTCCCTTGGAGAACGATGGATCATGACATGTGTGAGACAGAGGAGCAGGCCTCCTCCTCGGTCTTGGGAAATGTAGAGACTTTACCTGGAGCAAAGAATAGTGAAGGATCTCAATGTGGAACAGAGACTGTGGAACAGATAGATTTAGTGGTGGCCGAACGACATCAGGAACCGGAGACTGAAACTGAAGGAGATGGCAGACTCACATCCCCCGGCCTGCTACGTGTGTTGCAGGAGAAAGAACAAAGGTTTGCCACATGTAAGAACCAGATTCAGCAGGAATTGAGATGCCGGGAGGGGTAACAATGGACAGTTCATGAGTGCACCTGGAAACAGAGTTCGGGGGATCACGCTCGGCTATCTACCAGAGGAACCTAGTGGTGATTCAGACAATGGAGGGAGCAACAGCCAGCTCATCAGGCCAGATAAATTGCTCTCTGAGTACTGTGGCTCTGATTGGGAGCATTTTGGAGAAGATTTCTAAAACTTCTAAGGGGTAAAGTAATGTGGGTATTCACAGTGATGGTACTCTCAAAGCAGCAGAACTGGATAGTCCGGCTGAGGCTGGGTCGGGAGCTACTGCTCCTCTCTTGCTGCCATAACCTATTGTATTTTCTACTGGAGTTTTGACTAGCTGCCCTGAGAAAAAAGCAGCTGCAGCTAAGGTTCTGGCAGATAAAAATAAAGGGAAAGGTAAAATAATTATGAGAAAAGTGGGACAAGGGGAAATGCTCTTTCCACCTCAAATGACTACCAATTCTCCTATTTCAGTCCCAGCAGACACTCCACAGCGGATATACTGAGCCCTCCAAAATACTGGGTGGACCAAAACACGGCAAGGGTGGGACCTGAATCTGCCAAAATCTTTGGGAGCAGAGGAAACAAGTCTCATGGAGGTTACACCTGAAAGCCCACTAGATTGAAAACAAGTATGACTGCCTCAATTTCGCTTCCCCTAGGGCAACAAACTGTGCCCAGCGGAGCTGTGGGTCTGTACCAGGCCCCAAAAAACATTCAAGACCTAATAGCTGATATTAGGGTCTTGGATGGAGAAAAGGGAGAGCAAGAAGTCCCACTTCAGGGGGATGGGTCTTCAGCTACAGAACCCCTAAATATTGAATCAGTCTGTTGCAGTTCCTAGTTTATAAACCCCAGAGGAAGCAAAACAAAGGGCCCATCGGGTGGCCACAGAATGGGAAGGTGGTCAAAGAACAAATGTATGTAGCTCCAATGTAAAAGAATGTCTCTTCCCAGAGACTAAGAAAGTGACTGCTATTCATAGGAATGCAGTATGTTTAAGATACTGAGGAAATATGGATGACATATATGGATGACAATCCTGACCGCCTTTTTGTAGGCAGAGTGCTTCTAAAGACTAGTATGAAGTACTATGCTTATGAAATATATACTCTGATCCACATTCCAGAGGACACAATTTACAATGTAAGTTTCAAACACTCGGCAGGCCTTGAACAATTCTGGAGGTAATACCAGTTGTTAAACAGCACAGCCCTTTGGAAGCCCTTTGTGGCCATTCCATTAAAGGAAACTCTCCTTCAAATGCATCACCATTCTTTTTAGGAATGAAGGAGTTAATGTTGCGGATATTACATGTTGGCTAAAGAATCATTGTACTGTAAATTGCTATCCTGAGCCCATTCTTGATGATAAGCACCTGTGAACAGGTGGTTGACGATACAAAGTCACCCTAAAACAAGAGACTGGAGTGACTAAACACTTATCAAATTGTTTTTTGTTTTTTTTTGAGGTAGGGACAGGGGGGGTCTTGTTTTATGCTGGTCAATCCAGAACCTGCTACCAATGTGGGGATGTAGGTCATCCTAGCAATGTGTGCACCAGGCTGAAATGTATGTTCTGTGGTGAACTGGGGTATGCCAGTGTTCAGTGTCCTAGTCCAATCCGATGTAACTTATGTGAGGAACAGGGCCATACTTTTTACCCATGTGCCTGGGCATCACATAACAGTTGGGATAAAACTGTACAAGCAGAACAGCATGTACAGTATATGTAGCCACAGCACAGAAAGAACACATGAAAGTGGAAGAACAGATAACTCACTCTGAGGTATCAATCCCACGGCCCCAGCAATCCACTAGGCCTGGAGTGGGGAGGCTTTCTACGGTGAAACCCCGTACCTCAGAGGAAATCCCAGGTACACCCTCCACGTCTGTAGCAGTACCACCGACTTCAGGGTTAGGACCCCCCCTTTTAGAGGATCAGACACTGGCAGTCTCCTCAGTCCTGTGGGAGGAGATGACTTCAAATACTCAAGGAAGCATCATAGTTGAACCCACGGGAAATTTGGTGCAGTGACCAAATACGAATTCCCAGGAGGGGGAAATGCCCCCACCAGCACCCCTTCCAGAGCCCTCCTTTCAAAAGGTGACCAGATCGAAGGCAGTGTCACAACCTCCAGTTGCCACCACCACGTGTGAAGGCAAAGGTCCGATCCCCACTCAAAACTCATATGAAGTACTGATGGATCTAGAGCCCGTGGCTTCAGGTGGAGGCTCTGAAGTTTCTTCTGTAGCCTCCTCTCAACCTGAGGTAGTTAGTGAGACGCCTCCAGTAGAGAAAGCGAAGTCAAAGAAAAGAAAAAAAAACGAAGTGAAGGGGGTTTTGTTGTTTCTGTCATGACTAAGGTAATTTTGATCTTTCTCTTTTTCCTTTGATGTATCTCAACTTGATATCTTTAAATACTAATAGCATTAAGTCTGAGAATAAGAGATGAGTTACCTTTGCCAAGTTGCATATGGAGCAAGGAAATATAATTTTTTTTATAAGACACCAGATTGCACACACTCTCAGACACAGCCCAGGCCAAAGTGTATTGGAATTGGGGTCCCTCGGTCTGGTCGGTGGGGGAAGATGTGTGTTCTGGGCTTGGTATTTTGTTTTCAAATTTGTCCTTCTCAGTTCTAAAAGTTCTAGATGTTTTTCCAGGCAGGGTTCTGCTGATGGATGTGATATTTGAAGATATTACCTTCAGAGTAATAAATACCTATGCCCCACAGTCAAAGGCAGATGGAACGGCATTATGGAGACAGATAGAACCTTTCCTGACACTTCAAAAGAGATATTGTTGGGCAGGGTTTTTAACTGTGAGTTGTCCCATAGGGACGGGGGTTAGAAGGTGGGGAAGGTATATTGTGATACTAACCTGCTGCAGGATATCTTATCCAGAAACTGATTAAAAGATGTTTATGACATAACAGGCACCCCTCCCACATATACCTTCTAGAAAGGTACTCTATCAACCAGGACTGATTTCTGGTTCCTTCTGGACAGAACAACGGGAGTAGTTGTAACTGTTGTTCTTATGGAAGTATCTGATCACTTTGCTGTAAAAGTTACTCTAGGGGCAGACCAGGCTATTAAGATGGGAAGGGGATACTGGAAACTAAATGAATCCCTTTTACAGATAGATTCTCATCAAAGAGACAACCTGGTCATTTTAGAAGTAAGACATGATGTACGGTTTCTGTATAATGACCAAGGGAGTGGTGGGAAGACACTAAAAGAGACCTTAAAGAGATAATGATCGTCACATCTATGAGGAAAGCTAAAGAACGATATATTAATTATTTGGAACTTCGAGCAAAATTCTTAAAATATATTACACAAATGAGAGACACTGGGATTGACTTAACTGACCAAATTACAAGCATAAAAGCTGAAATGTATGCCTATCATCAGGCACAGGAGCACACAAAGGCTTTTAATCAAAAATTTAGTACTTGTGGCAAAAAAGGACAAGTGAACCCTTATGACACTCCAGCCAACAGAGTGAAACAACGGGTGATGACCTCTTTACAAAAAATAGATGGTACTCTGGTGATGAATGTTTCTTCAGTGCAGCAGGTTGTGCAACGATATATTAGAGAGCATTTTCAACTGGGGGGCTCCAAGGTCTCGGGTTCCTTTAAAGACCATTTAACCTTTCCCCAAGTACCTGCTGAGATGGCAACATAGCTATTGGAGCTAATAACTGAGTTTGAAGTCAGAACTGCTTTTGGGAAATTGTGTCTTAATATCTCGCTGGGTAGTGATGGTGTACCCAATGAATTTTATAAATCTTTTGTAGATCAAATGGCCCCGATATTAACAGAGGTGCATACAGCAATTTTGCTTAAAAGGGGGCTGTGTAATAGTATGAAGGAAGGGATTATGATTTTATTATATAAAAAAGGGGATAATAAAGATATTAATAATTGGAGGCCTATAAGTTTATTGATGGCTGATTACAAGATATTGGTTAAGATCATCACTGCTCTGTTGCTGAAAGTGGCAAAAAAGGTTATATCAGCAGTACAGACTTGTGCAATATCCGGAAGAAACATTATTCAAAATCTCATTTTGGTTAGATAGGTGATTAAACAAGGTTTATTATAAGTTTCATAAGTCGATTCAAGCTAGGGGACTTGCATCCATAATGCTTGCCATTACTACATTTTTTTTTAAAACATAGTAATTTTGTCATACAGAAAATTGTCGAGTCTAGTTTTAAATGTGCCCATGTTTGTGCTCTCCACCACATTTGTTGGTATGCTATTCCATGCAGTCACCACCCTGACTGTAAACCAGTGTTTTCTTAAGTTTGTGTTCCACCTTGGCAAATCCAATTGGATGATGTGCTTTCTAGCACTAGTCCAACCAGGTTTGTATGATAATTTAAGATCTTCTCTTAATGCAGTATCTTTAGATATTCTAAACATCATGCATAGATCTCCCCTTAATCTTCTATAATGTAATGAATACAATTTGAGTTTAGTCAATCTCTCCTCATAAGATAAATTCTTTAGTCCAATAACTGATTTGGTTGCCCTGCACTGCACACTCTCAATTCTAGCAATATTCTCTCTTTTTTGGGGAGACCACACCTGGACACAATACTCCAGGTGTGGTCTCACCAAGACTCCATACAATAGCATGATGACGCTCTCATTTCTACTAGAAATATGCCTCAGTTTGCAGTTTAGGTTCCGGTTAGCTCTTTTAACCTGTTGTTTGCAGTGTGAACTAAACTTTAAGTCTGTAGTAATTTTTATGTCCAAGTCGCTCTCTTCGCATGTTAATGCTAGACTGTTGTCCCCAATATAATACATATGATTATTATTATTTTGGCCCAAATGCAAAATTTTGCATTTAGAAATGTTAAGTTCTAATTTACTAGATTTTGTCCACCAATAGATTTCATTTATGACCTGCTGAAGAGAAAGGGCCTCTATTGTAGTAGTCACAATTGTACCTAGTCTGCAATCATCTGCGAATTTTGAAATCCATATATAAGGATTGCTAAGTTGTAAGGTCGAAATATAGACATTAAAAAGACAAGGTCCCAATACCGAACCCTGAGGTACACCGCTAGTGACTGCCAACCAATCTGACATCACACCCTTAATCACCACTCTCTGCTTTCTCCCAGTCAGCCACTCAGCTATCCATTTTATGATGTTGCTATCTATTCCCATCCTAGTCAATAATTGTATTAATTCCTCATGAGGTAATTTATCAAATACCTTGGCAAAATCCATAAAAACTACATCCACTGCTTTGCCATTATCCAACTCAGTATTAACATTTTCATAAAAGGATAACAAGTTAGTCTGGCATGATCTAGATTTAATAAAACCGTGTTGTGCGGGGTCAGATAGATTATTTGCTACTAAATAATCGACAACGATATCCTTTAAAATCCCCTCCATAACTTTACCCATTAATGATGTCAAGCTAATGGGCCTGAAAATGGCTGGCACAGATCTAGTTCCCTTTTTGTGGAGAGGGACCACCAAAGCATCCCTCCAAGCTTGGGGGACCTCACCACTATCCAGGGATGATTGGAATAAAAAACTGAGTGGAGCTGCTAAGGAATCAGCAAGTTCTTGTAGGATTCTGGGGTGAATATTATCGGGACTTGGAGATTTATTTTTTTTAGTCTACTCCTAACCTCCGCAGGTGTTATTTTAACATTCTCTGGTATAAATACTAATTCATCAGAAATAGAAGGGGTATTTCCAGAGTTGAAGACTGAGCAAAAATAATTATTTTGGATATTTACTGTCTCTTCCTCATTAACCAATTCACCGTTAGAGTTTTTAAAAGATCCTATTATTGTTGAATGGTTCTTCATACCATTAATATAAGAAAAAAAAATATTTGTTATTGTCTTTAATCTTATTGGCCAAAGTAAGTCCTGCTGAGCCTCCTCTCTTTTTATAGATACCTTAACTGATTTAGCACATTTTGTATATGCTAGATAGTTCTTCTGGGTCTTTTCCCTCTTGTATTTTTTTAAATAGCCTATCTTTGCTATTAATTAAATGTTTAATTTGTTTGTTTAACCAGCAGGATTAGATTTTATACCTCCCAAATGTTTAATTTTATATGTTGGAATATACAACTTAATTCAATAATGAAGCTTTACAAGAAGTATATCCCACATATCCTCAGTGTTATTCCCATTAAGAGCCTTAAACCAATCCCACAATGCCAGATCTTGCCTAAATTGGGAGAAGTTAGCTTTGGCCAAGTTTAATTTAGTAACTCCCTCAGATCTTGAGAATAAATCTAAATTGTGGGTTAACTCCATCCCAGTTAGTGTAAATAGAACCTTAGAGTGATCACTGTTGCCCAAGGAGGGGAGAAGCTGTCCCCCATTTATTAAATCACCCATATTGGTTAATACAAGATCCAGAATGTTATCTCCCCTTGTATTTTCATGTACCATTTGTGCAAAACTCAGCTGGTCAAATGCATCCAAATAGAGTTGTTCAGTTTTATTATCCACCTTTGTTACCTTCCAATCTATGTTAGGGAGATTAAAATCTCACAACACTATTACATTGTCAGCTGGATTTAAGTTATTAAGTAGGTACAAAAAGATAAGATCCTTTTCATGTGTATTAGATAGTGGTCTATAAAAAAAGCCGAATTATAATTTTGGGGCCACTTGATGGTATTAACTTAATCCAAGTAGTTTCTAAGTCGAGGTCATCATATGGTAACTGTAAGCTGTTTATGGAATTATGAACATATATTGCTATGTCCCCACTTTTCCTTTATAACCTAGACTTATAATATAGATTATAACCTGGGATTGATTTCTCCCAAGAATCATTGATATCCCACCAGGTTTCTGTAATGCAAGCTATTTGTATATCATGTGATACCAGGAAGTATTTAATCTCATTATATTTAATCGTGAGGCTTCTGGCATTTATGAGTACCATTCTCCAATCCTTAACAATATTATAATTGTTGGCCATGTTTGTGTTTAAATTAATTTCTAACGTGGGCTGCCCCCCAGCACCAGTTTAAATGAAAGTCAATAACTTTATTCAGTTTCCTGCCCAAAATCCTAGATCCTGCCAAGCTAAGATGCAGACCATCTGGTTTAAATAGGGAATTTTTGCAGAATGTGATGGGATTATCCATAAACCCGAGGTTGTTGTTTTTGAAAAAGGTGCTTAGCCAATTATTGATTGACTTAATTGCCCTATTTTTATATTCGAGATAACCGTGTGTTGGTAGTATGCCCGAAAAAATAATATCCCCACCTTTTTGTTTGATTCTTTTTGTTATATCAGTTATTTTAGCCTGAAATACCTTCGGGCTAGTTTTATTAACATCATTGGTGCCAGTAGGAACAATAACCAAGGGTTTCTCTGTGTTCTCCATGAGCCCCTCCAATAGATCAGATACATCTCCAGCTTTAGCTCCGGGAAGGGTACTGACAATAGTGCTGCTCTTCCTACCTTCACATACCATAGTATCCACTTCCCTGATTATTGAATCACCTATGACCAATATGACCTTGGTCAAGATCTTATTAATTAGTAGTGTGTCTTGATTATTTACAGGATCAAGCTCCTGGTGAGTACTTTGGGCATTTTGCACATAACTGTCCTTAAGGTCTATATGATCTTGCAAACATTCAAACATATTTTGGACTGGCAAGATGTTCTCATTGCAACTAGTACAAAACATTTTTGTAGCATATTTGGGTTTTACCCATGGAGTACTAATCACAGGCATTTCAGGCTCCACCCCAGCATATATTGAGTGTTCCTCTACCAACATACTTTTAGTTTTAGCAGTTGAAATTTGGGTTTCAGATGCTGTAATATTCTGGACAGCTTGCTTTACAAATCTTTCTAGACAAGTGATTTCTTTTTGAGTCTCTATTTGCTGTTGTAAACTGTCAATTTCCTTCCTTAGATTTGCAATTAAAATACAATTCTCACACACAAACTCCTTGCAGGTTGGTTCATCAGTAAACATTTGACAATTGATGCAAACTCTTTTTTATTTGCTGCCTCGCTTTCCCTTATTTTGTGACATCCGAGTGGCCTAATTATACTCACCAACAGTTAATTTTAATTAAGACCAGTATTCATGTCCTAATACTTCATGTACTCAGTGGACACAGCTGACACGCACAGATGGCTTCTGTCTCTATGCGCGCATCTCCACGTGCACCTTGCACATGCTCGCTATACTCGCTGCAGGGCTGAATATAAGCGAGCTCTCACCCGGAAGTGAAATTGACAAGGGGTCACTTGGCTCCTCGCAACAGAGTTGCTATTAACATGCCGTGCATTCTCCACTCATTCGTGGGAAAGGCACACAGGTGACAGCTATTTCACACTAAATGGTTTAAAAAGCACAGCCCTGTATTTGTATTATCAGCGCTGTCTGCCTGCATGCAATATCAGGGCTCCTTAACACACATACACACACACATACACACACATTAAAAAGTGTCCTCTGAATTTAGCTCTCAACTGCTTCCCACAGGCTTTTGCCCCAGTGTGCTGTTCCCTTTTCAGATGCACAGCATATGCCCGCCCACTCGCTACAGGGCTAAATATAAGCAAGCGTTCACCCGGAAGTGAAATTGACAAGGGGTCACTTGGCTCCTCACAACAGAGTTGCAAAATAAGTAGTTTGGCTGCTATTAACACGCTGTGCATTCTCCACTCATTCATGGGAAAGGCACACAGGTGACAGCTATTTCACACTAAATGGTTTTGAAATGCACAGCACTTTATTTGTAGTATCAGCGCTCTCTGCCTGCATGCAATATCAGGGCTCCTTAACACACACACACACACATTAAAAAGTGTCCTCTGAATTTAGCTCTCAAGTGCTTCCCACAGGCTTTTGCCTCAGTGTGCTGTTCCCTTTTCAGATGCACAGCATCATATTTATTGATGAATATAGAAGGCTATATAATGGTGGACCAAGAAACTGCATTTGATGCAGTCAAGCATGAATACCTGTGGGATAACTTGGTGAGGTATGGTGTTCCAGAAGGTTTTAAAGCCATGTTACAACTTTTGTATAAGGAAGCACAAGAAAGACCTATGATTAACGGACATCTTGGTTCTCCATGTACACTAAGAATGGGGTATGGCAGGGATGCCCCCTCAGCCCCTTATTATATATCTTTAGTTTGGATCCAATATTGAGGGAAGTTGAAGCACAGGAGATGGTGTCCCCTATTTGACAACTGTCAGGGGCAATAATGCCTAAAGTAACTGCATACGCAGATGATGATGCTCTACTGGTGGCAGACATGACCTCTGGTCTTTGGTCCCTTCAGGTGTTCGAAGACCATCAGCAGGAAACAGGTATAAAGATCAATAAAATGAAAAGCCAGGCTTTAGCTATAGGACAGGCGAGTGAAGACCCGAATTTTATAATACCTATCTATAAAGGGAATATAAAAATTTTAGGAGTTTTCTTTGGATCACAGGCAGCAGTGCAGAGTAATTAGGCTAATATATATGATGCCGCCAGCATTAAAATTCAGAAATGTAAGGCTTGGAAAATGACACGAAAGAAAAAAGTTTTTCTACTGAGGGCATACAAACTGCCTTTGTTTTTACACCTCTCTCAGTTTTTCCTCTTCCTTTTAGCATGCATTATAACATTTTGAGGGTTTTTTTTTCACTTGTATGGGGTAGCTGTTTAAATCAGGTGAAGAGAAGCCACTCATACCAGGCATGGAAGATGGCAGCCTAAATATGGTGCAACCCTTGTTTTTTTTTT
The DNA here is from genome assembly GCA_016271365.2 of Neoceratodus forsteri. Classification (NCBI taxonomy): domain Eukaryota; kingdom Metazoa; phylum Chordata; order Ceratodontiformes; family Ceratodontidae; genus Neoceratodus; species Neoceratodus forsteri. The sequence goes on along the minus strand of CM028130.1, from coordinate 1,404,974,317 downwards.
TATTCAGGAATTTTCTTTTTTCAAATATTTGGTCTTTACTATTGGGAAAAGATCGGACAGGAATACAGTCTATGTGGTTCTGGGAAGATAAGTTCCTTACAGCATGGGGCTAGGGGAAATGGCATGGGGAAGAGAAATGCCTCCACACACACACACACACACACACACACACACACACACACACACACACACACACACACACACACACACACACACACACAGATACAGGTATGCTTAAAATACATTAGATTATGGAAAATTGAAATGGGATGGTTTATAGGGGTTACCTGTAAGCAATTTTATGCTACAATAATTAAGAAAATATATTTTGAGGAGTTGCTGTTCAAAATTAGCCCCTCCATAGATACATCACTGCTACTAGGCTGTATGTTAGAACCCCGAATCCCTCAAAAAATGCAAGACACAATGCGGATTTTTGGGCATGTAAAACTGAATGTGCAAGGAAATCATAAACATAAATGAACCCAAGATGGTTCTATGTCATAACAACAACCTCCGAAAGGTTACTGCCATTAGGGTGACGTCACATCACGAAAATCAATTTCGCAATGTGCCCCCACCAGTGCACAGCAGCAAACGGCCAGGACATACAATTGTAATGTTATATGGGGCCTGCACCCCCCATGGGGCTTCAACCCCACACACCCCTACTAGTAGGATTCTCAACCCAGGGGTGTATGTCAGGGGGATGCAAATCCATGAAAAATAAAATTCGGGCCGGGTGCAACAAAACGTACCTGCACCCAGACCGAACCCAGCACCCTGCGAACCCCAGCCCTGAACCTATCCACCACGCCACAGCACCAGCTCGGCAGCTCACCACGGCACCTCCCCATCAAAGCCCTCCCTCTCCTCCCGCCCCTCGCTAAGCGTGCTCGCTCCTCCCCCCACACGTGTACATGTAGCGACATCCTGTTGCTATATGCGTGAACCACTCCATCCGGTCGCCCTCCCTGGTACGTAGCCCCGATGACATGTACCGTGATTGAGTTGTTATTTTTGTATGCACTCAATCGCGGTCACCCATGTCACAGCCTACCCCCCCAAGACAGAATGTGTTTGGTTCTGGAATGTAATGAGAAGGTGGAAACTATGGCACATTTGTTTTTTGAATGTACCTTAATAAAATCCTTTTGGCCACAATTGGATGCCTTCTGGGACACCACTTGCTTTTCAGGAATGACATATGAAACTTTGGTTTATGGTCAGCTAGCAATGCCTTGGTTGCAGTGGAACAAGAATACTATTTTTGCTGTTTTTGCCTGCATTAAGTGGGCTATCTGGCATGTGAGATGCCAGAGATTTTTACAGGGGGAAGTAGTTACTATTAATGATGTCATGTTTAAACTTCAGGTAGAACTAGATGGAATATATGAGGTGGAGATTGGGAATATATCTGTGCATGGTTATGGAAAGGTACTGATTGGGTGGGATGAGGGACTCCACTCACACATAGAGAGACAGTATCTGGTAATACCTTCTTTGGAAGTTTCTGGGTGATTGTTTTATATTGCACTGATCAGCTGATAGAATTGAAAATGTTATGGTTTGGATTATTTAAGAGTACAGTATTAGAATTTTTATTGTGTTCCTTTTTTCGCTTTTATGTATCCTTTATTGTTTATGTATGACATGTATGGATCTGACTATTTCCTTTGTTGGATTTGAATTGCAATAAAAATTTCCCCCTACTCTTGCCAGTAGAGGGAACCCTTGTCTGTCTCTGCAAGATGGCAGATGGTTGGTTTGTTGGAGGAGAAGGGAAGAAAACATTACTTACCATAGTAACCGTGTTTCTTCTAAGGGAATCTTACTGTATTCTGACAAATGCAGTATGGTCTCACCATAGGACTGCCCCAGAGCCAAAATGGTTAATAGAACCTATGCTAATAGTGGAATGTTAGGCTCAAGCTCAATTTTCAAGTCACTGTCCCTGGTTTCACTTCCTGCAACCGTTAGATTCTTATAAAGCATGCAGAAGCTAAAAAGGCACTATGTAACAAAGCTAAACTAACAATTAGTAGAACCCTTGTTAGGGGAAAAAAACATCCCTTAAATAACAGAGGGCATCACTAAGATTCAAGTCACAGATGCCTAATAAACTACTAGGTACCCACAGGTTTCCAACTTTAGTTGTACAGACAGTATGTAGTGCCTTGTAGGTCCTAGCAGGGGAGGAGGGTGGGAGCTCAGAATACAGTACGATTCCCTTAGAAGAGTCAAGATTACTATGGTAAGTAATGTTTTCTTCAAACCCCAGGAAATCTTACTGTATTCTGACAACTACAGACTACCCAAGCAATGCATTTGGAGGCAGGCAGAGGACCTACAGTACTTAGGAAATAGGCTTTGCAGAACTGCTGTGCCAAACCTGGCATCACTTCTAGCCTGAGTATCGAGGCAGTAATGCTTAGTGAATGTGTGAATTGACTTCCAGATAGCTGCTTTACAGATTTCCAACAAAGGGATATCCCTAGAGATTGCTATGGATGCAGCTGTTCCTCTCGTAGAGGGGGCCCTAAGACCCTGAGAGGGTTGTTTGCCCACCTTGCTATAGCAAAACTGGATATGTGCCACAATCCACCAAGCTATAGACCTCTTTGTGGCAGGTTTAACTTTCCCCACTTCCCCATAAGTCAGAAAAAGCTGGGTCCTATCCCCTCTGTGGCCTTCTGCATGTTCCAGGTAATAGCTGATAGCTCTTTTAACATCCAGGTTATGCAGCCTACATTCACCTGAAGAAGAATGGTCAGTGAAAAAGACTGGTAGTGTAATGGACTGGTTGACATGAAAATCAGACACTACTTTAGGAAGGAACTTGGTACTAGTCCTAAGGACCAGCTTGTCCCTGTGAAATGCAGTATAATCAGTCTCAATGGACAAAGCCTGAAGCTCACTGATCCTTCTGGCTGAGGTAATTGCAACTAGGAAGACAGCCTTCCAGGTTACATATTTGAGGTCAGCTGATGACAGAGGCTCAAAAGGTGGCTGCACGAGCTGTGCAATACTTACGTTGAGGTCCCACACTAGCGCGAGAGCCCTATGTGGGGGGGGGAGTGCAAATGCAGCAAACCCTTAAAGAATTTTCTAAATACAGAATTTGAAGCCAGTGATGATGCCTTACCTGCTGACAGGTTGGCTGATACAGCAGCCAGATGCACCTTGAGTGTAGAAGGCCGAAGGCCGAGGGAATGGAGGAGTGCCAAGTAATCTAGGACTACTGGCAAACCCACCTGAGTGTGATCCACACCTCTCTTTTGATGCCAAATGGAAAATCTTTTCCACTTGGATGTGTAAATCTTCCTGGTGGAGGGTTTCTAGAAACCCTAAGGACATTCATAACCCCTTCTGAAAGGTGCAGATCAGCATATTTTAGGTCCTCAAGAACTACGTCTTGAGCCTGAGGGACTGAAGGCCAGGATAAAGGATCTTGCCCTTGGAAGAAGTCAACAAGTTGTGCCTCCTGGGGAGGCTGATTGGTCTGGACACTGACAATGCCAGGACTAGGGGGTACTATGGCTGACTGGCCCAATCTGGAGCAATGAGGCAGGCTGGGATCTGAGCTTGTTCAGAACCCTCAGTAGCAAGGGAAATGGGGGGAAGGCATATAGAAACTTCCCTGTCCAATCCAGAATGAGTGTATTCAGTGGGACTGAGCCCAAGACTGGAGGTCTGCAACTGAATTTAGGAAGCTGGTGATTGTCTGGGGCTGAGAAGAGGTCTATCTCTAGAGTGCCCCACCACTTGAATACCACTTTTAGCACCTGCTTGTTCAGGGACCATTCATGATGGTTCTGATTTATCCTGCTCAGTGCATCTGCTAACACATTGTCTTTTCCTGGAAGGTGCACTGCTGACAAGGCAACCCCTACAGAATAGGCGAGACCCAATTTTCTCATGGTTTTTGTGCACAGGGATGTAGACCTTGTGCCCCCTTGTTTGTTTATGTAGTACACTGTGGTTGTGTTGTCTGTCCTGGCCTGCACTACCTGTCCTTGTAACAGATTGGCGAATGCCTGACATACTGGGAAGACTGCCCTGAGCTCTAGCAGGTTGATGTGAAACAGTGATTCCTGTTTGAGCCATGTACCATGAACAGTGTGCTCCTCACCCTAGTAGGGAAGCATCTGTGGTTAACACCAGGGAAGGAAGCTCCTGAAGGAAAGGAGCTCCCTGTCTGAGGTTGTCTATGTCCAACCACCACTGCAGTGCTTGCAGGAGGGTTTGTGTGACTGGAATCAGTTTTGACAATGGATCTGATTTCTGATGCCAGTACAATCTGAGGTGATACTGGACATCCCTCATTTGAAATATCGCTCCTGACACTGTGGCTGCTGAAGCTGCCATATAGCCCAGAAGCTGTAGCAAGTGTCTGGCAGGCCTCAGGCTTTGGGCCTTGAAAGTGCCTGCCAGCTGAGCCAGAGTTTTTGCTCTTGACTGTGGGAGAAAAGCATTTCCCTTCACCGAATCCAGCTAGGCTATGAATTCCAGGAGCTGCACTGGTTGTAGTACTGATTTTTTCAGATTGACCAGGAACCCCAAAGACTGAAGGAGCTCCTGTGTCAGTGCTAGAAACTGCTTCACCTGATGTGGAGACTGCCCTACGACTAGCCAGTTTTCCAGATAAGGAAACACTATTACCCCTTGCCTTCTGAGGTGTGCCACAACCACAGCCAAACATTTTGTGAAAAGCATTGCCTTGAACTGGTAGTGACCTGATGGCAGTCTGAATCTCAGGAATGTTTGGTGGGACTGTCTTATGGGTATATGGAAGTAAGAATCCTTTAAATCCAATGATGCCAACCAATCCACTTGTCTTAGGGTTGAGAGAACAGTACTCAAGGTTACCATTTTGAACTTTAGCTTCAGTAGATGCCTGTTTAAATGCCTGAGATCTAATATGGGTCACCACTCTCCTGTTTTTTTTTTCAGTGTGAGGAAGTACCTTGAATAGAGCCCCTTTCCTCTCTGTGCCAGAGGAACTGGTTCTATTGCTCCCAAGGATAGCAGATTCAGTACTTCCTCCTCCTCCAGCTTTGTTTCTGAGGGGGAAGATGGTCTGAAAATGGTCACAATTCATTCGCTCTTCTGGTGGATAGTGGTTCCTCTATGGAGGCACCTGCAGTGGAGACCAAGGAGGATGCTGGGAACCTTCACAAAGGAGACCCACAGGAGGGTGGCATGGGACCCCACAGGGGAAGGAAACAACTCCTGGTGGGGGAGTCAATCATTAGGGGGGTAGAACTGGGGAGGAAGGGGAGAAGGAGGTAAGGTGCCTTCCTGGCGCCACAGCTGGAGGGACAGGAGCGAATCCTCAGGATCATGGGAGGAGCTGCACGAGGGAGGAGTTGGATGTCATTGTCCACCTAGGGACAAATGACCTGGCTGGAAAATGGGATCAGAGCAGTGCAAGATGGAGTTGTAGAGAGTTGGGAAGGGGCCTTGAACAAGTAGCACCTACGGTAACCTTCTCGGAGGTGCTGCCTGTCTATGGCAAGGAGATGCTAGGGCACTTCTCACCAGGGAATTCAATGAGTGGTTGAAAACTGGTGTGGAGCTCAGGGTTTGCTTCACTGGGGACTGGGAGCCACCTGGAGGATGCAGACCTATACTGGTGCGATGGTCTGCATCTGTCCGAGGAGAACCAGGATCCTAGGTGAGAGGTTTAAATGCTTCATTGGCAAGCATTTAACGAGCCAAGGAGGAGGCATTGAAAGGAGCAGGAAATCTGAGCCTCCCTCCACAAAACATGGTGATTAGTGAGGTAAACACCAAGGTACAGAAGTTATTAGGGAGCAGAACAGTTTAAATGTAAAAAAGGCAAAGGCAGTAAGGACAGAAATGGGGCTAAAAGGGTAAGGCTATCAAAAGTGGAGGTGATGAGTACCAATGCCTGTAGTGTGTAACAAGCTCCCTGAACTAGTGGCCTTGATGGAAGAGGGTTGCCTGGATATTGTGGCAGTCACAGAAACATGGTACACAGAGAACTATGACTGGGATGTCAACATACCAGGATACACAATCTACAGGAGGGACAGGGAGGGTAAAAGAGGAGGAGGAGGAGTAGTAGCTCTCTATGTAAAGGAAGGGATCAAAGCAACAGAACTAAAGAGTAAACAGGGAGAATATGAGGCACTTTGGGTCACCCTGGAGACAGGAAATGGCACCACAATATGCATGGAGGGTGTATACAGACCCCCATCTCAGGGAGAGGGAATGGACAAGGAAATGATAGAAGGCTTTCTTAGAATGGCAGAGAAAGGGGAGATATTGTTGATGGGGGACCTGAATATGCCAGATGTTAACTGGAGCACCTTTGCTGCAGGCACATCCAAGAGCAGGGTCATTCTTGATGCCCTAAAGGGGGCATGCCTCAGACAGCTAGTATTGGAACCCACTCGGGAGGGAGCAATCTTAGACCTGGTACTTTCAAATGGGGATGGAGAAAGAATCTCAGATTTAGAAGTGGGTAGCCATCTGGGAACAAGCGACCACCAAACAGTGTGGTTCACGATAAACACAGCCATACAATCAAGCCATACAAAAGCAGGAGTACTAGATTTTAGGAGGGCTGACTTTGGGAAAATGAGAGAGTGCCTCAGAAAAGCACTAGCAAACAGGCAAGAAGGAGAGGTGGAGGAACAATGGGAATGATCAAACAGCCATCTACAGAGGCAACAAGCCTTTGTAAAGCAAATCAATAAAACACAACGAAGAAAAAAACTATGGTTCACAAAAGAGGTGGGAGGAAGGTTAAGGAGAAAAGGACAGCATTCAGGAAATATAGGAAACACAGAAGGAGCAGGATAGAGAACTTTATCAGTTAAAGCAGAAAGAGGCTGGAAGGCAGTCAGAATAGCAAAGGCCCAAACCGAGGAAAGGATAGCCAATTCTGTTAAGAAGGGGGATAAGACCTTTTATAGGTACATTAGGGAGCGAAGAAATACCAAAGGAGGGATACTGAAGCTTAATAAAGGGAGGAATGTGGGTAGAGGGTGACAGTGATAAAGCAGGGATACGAACGAATATTTCTGCTCAGTATTCCAAAAGGAAGAGGAGGGGGTTACCTAAACCAAACAAGAGAAACACTCTGAAGACGAGGTCGATACCAGTCCATTTACAGAAGAAAGGGTTCTGAAAGAACTAATAAAATTGAAGGTGGACAAAGCAATGGGGCCTGATGGGATTCACCAAAGATTCTAAAAGAACTAAGGGTAGAACTAGTGACACCTGACTACTCTCTTTAACAAATCATGGGAGGATGGGGTGGTACCCAAGGACTGGAGGAGGGCAGATGTGATTCCTCTTCACAAAAGTGGGAGCAGGACAGAGGCAGGAAACTACAGACCAGTTAGTTTGACCTCAGTGGTAGGGAAAATGATGGAATCACTTCTGAAGGAAAGAATTGTTGAGTACCTAGAGGCCAGTGGGGCTGGGACCCAAGGCAGCATGGATTCACAACGGAAGGTCATGTCAGACAAATCTAATAGATTTCTTTGACTGGGTGACCAAAGTAGTAGACCAGGGAGGGCTGTGGACATGGCCTACCTAGATTTTAGCAAGGCATTTGATACAGTCCCACACAAAGATTAATACACAAGATAGCCAGCCTTGGAGTGGGTCCCAAGGTGGTAGCCTGGATAAAAAATTAGCTAGACAACAGGACGTAAAGGATACACAAGATGGAGTGGAAAGGATGAGAAGGGACTTGGCAAGGTTGGAGGAATGGTCAAATGTATGGCAGCTCAGATTCAATGCAAAGAAGTGCAAGGTAATGCACATGGGAAGCAAAACCAGGGAAGCGTATACAATGGGGGTGAGATACTGACAACAGTAAAAACAGAAAGGACCTGGTGGTAATTATATCAGATGACCTAAAGGTGGGCAAGCAATGTGAGAAAGCAGTAAGGAAGGCTGGGGGGATACTGGGATGCATAGGAAGAGGCATCAATAGTAGAAAACAGGACGTTGTTATCCTTCTGTACAGACAGTTAGTAAGACCCCATCTGGAGTACTGTGTGCAGTTCTGGAGACCCCATCTCCGCAAAGACATAGACAGAGTGGAGGCTGTCCAGAGGAGGGCAACCAAAATGGTGCAGGGTCTGCACCAGAAGACATATGAAGAAAGACTAAAGGAGCTTAATATGTATACTCTTGAGGAAAGAAGGGAGAGCGGGGACATGATAGAAACGTTCCAGTACCTCAAGGGAATTAACAAAGTCCAAGAGGGTAGCATTATCCAGAAAAAGCGATGTGCAAGAACAAGGGGGCACAATTTGAAGATAGAGGGGGGATGGCTCAGGGGTAATGTGAGGAAGTATTTTTTCACTGAGAGGGTTGTGGATGCATGGAACAGCCTCCCTGAGGAGGTCGTGGAGTCAAGAACAGTGGGGGACTTCAAGAATCCATGGGACATGCATAAGGCAGTCCTAGTGGCGGGTAAGAGGAAGTAAGCTGCTGGTTAACTAGGATCTGCAGCTTATCTATTAGGTAGGAAAATGGGCAGACTAGGTGGGCCAAGCAGTCCTTATCTGCTGTCAAATTCTCTGTTCCAGCTGGACACCCACGAGGATAGCACCAGCACCAGGATGGGTAAAAGGGACCTTGGTTTAACATCTCATTTGAAGGATGGCACACCCCGATAGTACAGCACCCCTGTAAAACTGCACCCAGGTGCCAGCATTTTAGGTATGAGCCCAACCCCAGTGTGGGACTAGAACCCCAACCTTCTGGCCTAGAGGCAGATGTGCTACCAACTGAGCCATGCTGACACTTTAAATGTACTTGTGTAACTTGAGTCCTACATTATCTGCCTGGATGAATTAATTGTGCTATAAGTCTGCTTTGCTCGCCTATTCATCCTGATTAGAGATGTTGCAAAATTATACTTTGCCGGCAAAATTCCCGTGAAATCGGCAATTTTTGCCACACCTAATATTTCGCAAAATTTGCCCATTATGCGAAATATTTCGCAGGAAACGAAATACAGAATTTCGCCAGAAAAGTGGTAAAATTTCACCAGTGAAAGATGAATTTCACCATTTCGTGGGTGAAATTTTGCATTCTGCATGCAAAATTCCAACTTTCGGTTCCACAAAAATTTTGCAAAATTGGCGAATTTCACAAAATATTTCACGTAATGAAATTTGCCAATTTTGCACATTTCTCATCCTGATTTAGTGTACATATATTTCCCTATTGCTCCCAATCACCCCTGTAGACAGTCTTGATCCCAGTGGGTCACCTTGTTATCAAACACCTACATTAAAATTCAATTTAATCTGGAACAATCTATTTACCACAACAAATCCTTCTCCTGTAGGCCAGTTCTAACAAAGCAGCTTTATAAAATCTAGTGTCCTGATTGGTCGAAACCTGTGTATTAAATCTGTCTAATGCAAGGGTAAAAACAAGTCCTGCCAAGTTTGATGCAGTACCAATCCATGTGCTCAGCTTGGAATTTTCAAACTTAAACGGTTGCCATTTTTTCTCCTCACACACAGAACAGTTCTTTTTTTTAATTACAAACTATGCCGATAAAACCCTCCCAACAAATGCCAAATAATTTTTTTTATTATTGAATCAGTAATCAATATTGTTCTTTCATTGTTTCATTGGTTATAACCACTGACATCTGCAAACACAGAAATGTCATTTAAACAGAAATCATCAATCCTTTTTTGATTACATTTCTGCTTGCCTTTCAGTCATCCCCTACTCACCCACTTTCCTGTTTCCTAAAGTGAGTCACTCATGTTAACTGCATTGTGTTTCCCTCTCATTTTGGCAGAATAGACACAAAGATACTGAAAGCCAGTATTGGATTCAACTGGGGCCCGATACCAAAATATGGGGAAAAGCTGATCACAAACATTTGCACTACACTTGCCCATGCCCCTGAGGGTGCTATATATTTAGTCGGACACTGCAACGGTGTTATCCGACTGAATATAGGGCCATGATGGCACAGCGTGACATCAAGTATCGCTGCCCCAACAGACATTTGGGCTGTATGCAACCCATAGGGACAGGCAGAGAACAGCACCCTCAGACCTGATAGTGCTGGGAGCCCCCGGTGCAATATTCAGCTGGCAACATGCAAATGAGCCCATTGGGCATTCACAGTGCTAAAGGGAACATATGCATGCTCATTATGGGCTAATTTACATGGGAAGCAGCAGAAGGTTGTGCCCTTCAAAGATGACCCACCACGCAGGCAGGGTGGCAAGTGTCCCCTCAAACCCCAAACACCCAACCCCACAAGTTACATGGCCTCCCAGGTGTCCAGTGGCACCCCCTGCCTCTGATCCCCACCCCTGTAATTGAACAGTCCTTCCCTAGTGTCTAGTGGCACCCTCTGCCCTCTGATTCCCATCCCCATAATTCAATAGTTCTTCCCTGGTGTCTAGTGGCAAGCCCTGCCCTCCAATCCCTGTCCTGTAACTGAATAGTTATTTCCTGGCATCTAGTGGCCCCTCCACACCACCTGCACTGAGCTAACCACCCTGCCACCCCCTTATCTCTGTTGCCGCCAGTGCCACATGGATCCAGTACGGGGACTGGCACAGCTCTCCTCTCACCACCTCAGACAGCTGCCGTATGGAATGATGGAACATGTGTAATACTTGTAACTTTCCCCTTCACTCTCTCCTATCACCTCTGGAAGTTATCCACCATTTTCAGGGAGACCATCTCCTCTGGCAACTTGTTCCAACTGGCCAACCTCTCTCAGTGAAACAGTGCCTCCTCATTTCCCTCCTTAGGTTATGCCCCCTAGTAGACTCGTTCCCACTAAGGCTGAAGAGGTCCTCAGTGCCCACACCCTGTTTATAAGGTCTCGATCATGTCCCTCCTCTCCCTTCTGTCCTCAAGAGAGTACATGCTGAGCCCCTTGAGCCTTTCCTTGAAGGTGTTGCCAAGTTGGTCCTGCACCACCTTGGTTACCCTTCTCTGGACTGTTTCAAGCAAGGTGACAGCCTGCTCAATATAAGGGCACTAATACTGCACACTTTACTCTAGGTGTAGTCTCACTAGTGATCTGTACAGCAGTAGTACGATCTCTGCCTTCCTGCTGGTAATCCCTCTGGCAATGCAGTCCAGCATCCAATTTGATTTGGGTGTTGCTTTCCTGAGTTTGCTGAGTGCTTCAGCTCACACATGATGATTACTTCCTGGTCCTTTTCTTCCTTTGACCTGGTTACCTGTGCACCACCCAACTAGTATTTGGTCCCTGGGTCATCTGCCCCTAACTGCATACCCTTATACTTTTTAACACTGAACCCCAGTTGGCAAATGCCAGACCATTTCGCTAGCCCAGCCAGGTCTTCCGAGTTGCTGTCTCCCCTCCTCCTCCTCCGTGTCCACTCTCCCACAGAGCTTTGTATTATTAGTGAGCAGACAGATTTTACCTTTGATCCCATCTGTTATCTTACTGATGAAGATGTTATACAACATTGGACCGAGCACAGATCTCTGTGGAACCCCAGTGGTCACTGGCCTAGCTTCTGAGAATCCCCCCCCCCCAAATTACCACCTTTTGACTTCTGTCCTGCAACCAGCTTTTGACCCACCTAGTATGCTAAGCCACCACCCCCACATCTTCCAGCTTCTTGACCAGTCTCCTATGAGGTACAGGGTCATAAGCCTGGCTGAAGTCCAGATACAGCACATCAACTGCTTGGCCCTTCCCCCTGTCCTGGTCACCCAGTCGAAGAAGTCAATTACATTAGTCTGACAGGACCCCCCCCACATGAACCCGTGCTGCCTCTCATCCTGGAGCCCATTTTTCTCCAGAAAGCTCATCAGTCTTTTCTTCAGGATGACCTCGAACAGCTTCCTCCACTATTGAGGTCAGGCTGATCAGCCTGTAGGTCCCTGGTTCATCCCTTAGCTCACTTGTATGCAGAGGCATGACATGTGCAGTTCTTTAGTCCTAGGGCACACTCCCCAACTCCAGAGATGTGTTAGACAGATCTGCCAAGGGACCTGCCAGTACCTCAGGAGTTCCCTTAGGATCCTAGGGTGCATGCCATCTGTCCTTGGGGATTTATCTACCTTCATGGCTCTTAGGAATTTATGCATCTTGTCAATTTATATTACGCCATCTGTGATGCCTCCTTTCCTAGTTCCCACCCCTCTGCTCCCTTTCGACATTGGTTCATCCTTCTCCCTAGTGAAGACAAAGCAGAAATACTTGTTAAGTATCTCTGCGTTCTCTTCACTACCTTCTGCCCAACCCCCTCCTTTTTTTTTCATACAACTTTCACTCCTCCATGGCCACCTACGCCTTTTGTTGGGCCCCCTTTAGCCCCCAACCCTGTCAGCCTCTCCACCATTGTCTTACCAGTGGGGATCTACAGGGAGCAGGGTGTGGGAGCATTGGAGGCTGTCACACACAAGGTCATGGAGAGATATAGGCTTTCTGTGGTTTTCTCCCATCTCAACCCATAACAGTGGCACACATGGCGGGTGCGTGGAGGTGTGCACATGCTCCCTCCACCCTCCTGACATAGCATCAGTTCCCCAGACCTCTGCTCTAACATCCAACCTCCACTGGGTGTCACCCAAGAGCAAGGAAACTTGCCTACCTAATCTGGGAGATGCGAGCAGCCCAGCGGCCCCTACTATCATCTCCCAGTCTCCCAGTCTCCCACCCGACCCCCTGGCAACCCGAGCTCGCTCCCAGGTCACCAGCACGTGATTAGGTATGGCATCCAGAGCGACAACCCTCAGCACCACCGGGCTGGCCACTCCCCTCCTTTTTATGTTGGCTTGCATGCACGTGCAAGCAACATCTTGCGGTAGTAGCATTTCAGAGGTTGTCGGTATTGTGGCGAATGCAGGAGATGCTTTAGTGGGTGCATCCCTCAGCCGCCAACCAGTGAGCATGCTGCCAATGACAGCAGTTTCAGAGAGAGCCACAGTGTTGAAACGCATCTGCCGCTGCAGTCAGAGACAGGCTCATCATTGCAGTGGCAGATGACACGCCTCCATTATGTGCCTTTCCTGGTGAAACATTTCAATAAATGTGGTGGCTCCTGCCATCCACCAAACAATCCCAGAAAGTTGACATCGGGGTGCCCAATCTCCATGTCATCATGTTCCCCCCTACATACACATTATGTGGCACACCGTAACATGGCAGCCCCTGCTGCCCACCACACACTCCTGAAAAGCCGGCATCAGGGTGCCCAATCCCCGTGTTGGCATCCCCCCTCTTAGTGTGTCTTTCCTGGTTAAACAGTTTCCCTTCCATTTCCAACACCGGGATGCCCACTCCCAGTGTCTGATGCACACCCCCCCATCTATACGCCTTGCCAACACTGGGGTGCCTAATCCCTGTGTCAGCATCCCCCCCCCCTCCAGAATTGTGGCACACTGGGATCCCACTACAGAGTGCCTATTTTTGTCTGTGTAACCTGTAAATGAAGAAACCTTCCCTCACAGTCTTTTTCCCTGTAACAAGAACACGGTCCACTGTTGTCTCCTTGTCCCCCTCCCCATCCCCATCCCACCCTCCCTCTGTGCACCCATCTCCCACACCCTCCTCATCCATACTTACTCGGAGGTCGGAGCCACAATCTTCTCTGAACCGGGACATGTCTGCACTCTTCAAAGCCGTACTGCGAACTGAAGAAATGATGGTAAGCTTTATAATGGGAGGCAATGGGGGGTTTCAACTTAGATTGATATTTTTTTTTATTCACATCCTTCCTGATATGTGTCTTCACACCTGTGGCACAGAATGGCGTGGTCGCTGAGGGAAATCAACTTTCAGGACAGATTAACAAACTCACAGTGCCACTGTTCATGAGGAGAGGTTCAAAAATGCCCATGTTGAAAATGTGGTGAAAAAATTCCAAAAAATGATTGTGTCACAGGTGTGCATTGCGCAGTTTCTACGCACGATTGTAACTTCGCAAATTTTTCATATTTTACTCCAGATTTTCAACATTGCCATTTTTTCACACCATCTCATGAACAGTATAGCTCTCAATTTTCACATCCTGCCAGAAATGTGTTTTCACACCTGTAATGCCAAATAGCGCAGTCGCTGTGCAAAACAACCTTTCAGGATTGAATAACGAAATGATAGTGCCACTGTTCATGAGGTGGAGTCATAAAATTCCCATTTTTAAATTCTGGAGTGAAAATACCAACAATTGGATGGGGCATTAGGGTTTCCAACCATAATGCCCTACTCTGTAGAGACTAACAGGTGTCAAGGGTGTGTCTTGGGATCATCAGCTGTAATGCTCATGCAATTCCACCCCTACCCTGCAGCCAGTGACAGGCATCGAGGTGTGCCTTGGGGTCTTCAGCCCCAATGTTCACCCCATTCTCCTCTACCGCATCCATCTCAACAGATTTCCTTAAGGAATTGGATGGGATGACTATAAGGCTCAAAGACCCCAAGGCACACCGTGACACCTGTCAGTGTCTGCAGGGTAGGATGAGGTAAAATGGCATGAGTGTTACGACTGATGACCCAAAGACACACCCCCAACACCTGTCAGTCTCTGCAGGGTGGGGGTTGGGTTGGCATCAGTTCAATACTTCACTGCCATTCCTATTATGTATCTCTCTACTCCTGCACTACCAATGCCAATGCCAGCAAGCCAACATTCGCCATTGATAAATTCTTGTTTAATTTGACACTCTCAACTTTAATGTCCCTCTTCTCTCTTACACAGTGGAGGAAGGCCATCTCATCTATTTTTATTCCCTGTGCTGGCTATACTTCCTTTGTAACTTCTGCCACTCTAACCACTCTGCTTGCCTCCCTTGTTTTAGAACAGCACTTCTCCCTATCCTTCTCTTTCTGAGCACATTTATACTTCCGGAAGGCCAGCTTCTTGTCCCTTACCACATTTCTCCCCTCCTTGCCAAACCAGCTTGACTTTTTGGCCTTAGATGTCTTGCTTTTGATTCTGGCACACACACTAGTGACCTCATCAGTTCCTCCTTTATTATGGACAATTTCTGTTCCATCATCATCTCCTTTTTGATCCCAGCAAGGTATCCTATTAGACATCTCCTATCCTGCTTTAATCAGCTCTCCTGAAATTCCAAACCCTTGTCTTGGTCCTGACCATCCCTCTGCCCATGTTCATGCCTCTCTTTAAGTTTCATTTTTACATACAAGTAAAATACGGAAACCCATTTTATAAATGCAACTGACACTCCAGGGGTATGTATTATACAGTTCTAATGCAATGCCAGGGGCTGAAGGCACTAAGCCTACAGCTTTCTCCCTTATATACCCCTGTGCATTAGGATTGTTTGATGCACACCCTGTCACGTTTTACTGCTTACTTCTTTGTACCCCTTCCCTCCAGGCTGGACCTGGAAACTAGTTGGTTCAGTTCAAAATGTCTTTCCTGTACAAATAGTGTAAATAAATAATCTATTTTGCCCTGACGGTATTCAGAAGCTGAGGTCATACTCCCCTGCTTGCAACATCTCCATAAGTTCTACAGCAAAAGATTATGATGACACAAGAAGAGGACTCTGACCTTAGCTCCTGAATAACATTGGGACAAACTGAACTGTAACAGAAAAGGGATACATATTCATGCAGAAATATGTTTATTAATAATGAAAATAGTAGCTTGAAATTCAACTTGGTTTGAAAAGTTGAGTGATTGCTGTCTGCTGATGACAAATGTGTAGGATGGTGTACATCAGTTGTCTTATTCTGAATGAACACATTCTAAAATCAGACAGGCAGATTTTAAAAGTGTTACACAGACAGCTTGGCTTATAGTACTTAAGTCTTTGAGTAGAAGCCTAAAGCAACTGAGTTGGCTTCTGTGGTGCACCTCTAAAATTCCTGCTACCCAAATGTAGGATATGGTTCTTGAAAATGTTCGAAAAAGAGACAAACTATGGAGTAAAGACTGTATCACAGAATGGAAATCAGTGTTTCTGTGTTCATAAAGCTAGCTACTGATGGAGTACAGCAACATACTGTAGACTGGTACTGGTATGACTTTCTGCTTCAAGAGCTTAATGTACGGTGAGGGACAGCATCCACTCTATGTGGGACAGAAGGCTCCTGTACTATAAAATTTAAAAATGTCCTTTCTAATGATGGGCACTGGAAATGTTGTATGTTTCCGTAATGGATTACATGAAACATTAAATATTTCTGCAGGAATTCTATGATTTTCAAGTTGCATATTATTGCTACTTTTAAAGGAACTATAATGTAAGCATTTGAAAGCACCAGATCTCTCACTATTCAGTACAGAACTTATATATAGCCTATGGTTAGTTTCCCCTTTTTCTTCAACAAACACAGGAGAAATAATGCATCATGTATACCCACAAAGGCATATCGCGAACTTGAATTTCTAGAATCTTTGGTCCCATGGATTAAAACTGAATCAAATGACTAAGTCCAGTGCCATGTCGAAGCACCAGATCTAGGCAGTGAGTGTATCCATTTGATTTTGTTTGAATCCAAGGGTCTAAAGACTCCTTAAATGACTCTGAGATTCTCTATTTCTTTATAAGTATCTATAAGTGACTATGAGTTACATATGCAGATTCAAGATGTTCTTTGGACTCCCGTGGATTCATGAACCAAGAAATGCAGCTAAGTACTGCATTCATCCCCCAATTGTGCCGGCTCCTACAGACTTACATGGATGGCAGCATGGTCAGCTTGGGACACCCTGGTACACCTATGCACCAAGCAGTGTATGCACCACTTGGGTCACTTACTAGGGTGCCCAACTACACTGGGGAAGTATAGCCATAACCACTGCGTGACCCCAGCCTAGTATTATTTGAAGGCTCATGTGGCTCTGATGATACAGAGATGGCCATGTCCAGACCTTTCCTAGGCATGGAGGACTTGAAGCACCTTGAGAAGCAGTATTTGGTTCTAGTTATTTTTTTTCTTCAATGTCATAGCAAGCATAGGGATACGGCAGTCCTACATTCAGACTGCCGTGTCTCATGACCCCCTGATCCTGCAGAGCAAAGGATCCACTTTGGAGTTGGATTGGGCTTCTGATTGGATGCCCAGTGCCCCGACCATCTCCACCCTCCAGGCCACACCCTTCCCCTCTGTGCTGCTATACTCATGAGGGGTGGGGGGTGGAACTACTATGTGCATGGATGGTTTGCTGGCAGGTATTGCATATTGGCCCTGCACATTGTTTTGGGGTTGTGGTATGCTGCTGCATGACCTTGTACATCCTTTTGTGATGCATACCTAGCCATTTAGTGCATAAAACCCAACATGTGAAATATAAGTAGAAACTATTCTAAAATGTCTTTTCCCCCCAGTTTCTCTTTAACCACTTGAGCTCTTTCAAGAAACCAACACATAACTTTTCTACTTTAAACTTAAAAAAAAATGTTTTGTTAGATGCTAGAGATGCCACTAGTGACATTTCAGTGTTTATGTTTGCTTTCCTTATAGCATTACCAGTGGAGAAACTGCAGAAATGCACATATCTCCACTGTACAGCAGTAAATGACACCAATGTTACATGATAAAAACACAAAAAATGTGGATTGCAAAGGATGACTAAGACTACCACTGTTTACCTGTATTCCCTAGTTCGCAGTGAGTAAAGTTTGAATGCACAACCCAAGGCTATTACCAGCAACAGCCCACATATCAAACTCCCAATTAATGCAGCTGTGATTACTTTTCTTGGCACAATAACCAGGCAGTCCTGCTCATCACTTCCATCTTGGCAGTCCTCCTGGCCATCACAGCGCCAGGTCTCAAAAATACAAAGATTTGTACCACAGTGGAAGTTTCCTGGTTGGCACGTAAAGCAGTTCTTTTCATCAGAACCATCTGGGCAGTTCTTTTGATTATTGCAGCGGTCAAGCACAGAATAACATAATCCACTGTTTCCCTCACAAGGATGTTCATCCTTCTGGCATGCAGGGCAGTTCTCCTCATCCTTCCCATTTGGGCAATGCCACCAACCGTCACAGTGCTGCTTATCTGTAAAACAGCCCTCATCACTGCCACAAGGATGTTCCCATGGAAGGCAGTAACCTTTAACCTGATATGTTGCATTGAATCCATGGCCTGTGCTTTTGGATTTTACATGATAAGATACTGTGAGCTGTCCCTTCGATGACTCAAGGTTCACCGAATGCCTGTTATTATGATAAGAAAGTGCTTGCAGCAGTTTATCACTTCGCTCTCCTATGCCATCATAGACATGAACAAAGTCATTGTATCCCAACTGTAAATCAAGTTGCAAAATCACATGCCGATTATCCTGCGTATCAACAAACCAAGTGCAGTGCAGATCTCCTCCACTGTGGTCAGGTCGAAAAAAGTCTGGGGAAGCAAAAGAGCCATAAAAGTTTCCAAGTCTTTTTCCACATGAAAGATCAGGGCAGTTGTCCTCATCTGAACCATCACTGCAGTCTTTTGCTGAGTTACACCTCAGCTCATTTGACAAACAGTGGGTGGAATGTGCTATGTTGCACTGAAATGTTCCTGATGGGCAAATGCTGGTTACAGGCTCAGTTGGTGGAACTGTGCAGTTTTTCTCATCCGAGCTGTCTCCACATTCATCCATTTTATTACACTTCCATACACTTGGAATGCACTTGCCATTTCCACAAAGGAATTCAGCAGGCTGGCAGCTACTCTGTCCTAGTTTGCCTAAGAAACATTTGAAAACATAAGGGTTAATGGAGTATAAAGAAAATAAAAAATATGCAACTTGAACAGTAGCTAGAATATTACACAATTCTGTTTCCTCTAATACAGCCACATCATCAACCCCATACATTATTTGTAATTTTTTTACCATAAAGGCCCACTGAACAATGACAGCTTATTCCCAAGTGCATGCTGGGGACTCGAGGAGTGGGATTACATGGATCTGTTCTACTGATGGGGAATGATAGCCAGGATACTAGAAAAAACTCCCATACTTTTACAATAAGTGCTGTGTGATCTTCAACTTCCACTTGGGTACTCACCATAGATGGGCAGAAAGGACCTTAGCTTATCATTTCATCTGGAGAAGAGCAGCTCGACAGCACAGCACCCCCCCCCCCGCTACACTACAATGTCAATATTGGGTAGCAGTCTAAGTACTAGGTGTGGGACTAGAACCCATGAACTTCTGATCTTCCAGTCCTAGAGGCAAGTATACAACTATTTCACCCACTGGCATGTCATTATTCTGCTGTGCTAGGGTTATCAGCTGCAGAGGCAGTCACTTACTCATTCTTCTGGCTGAACGATGCTGCTTCATCTGCAACAACCCAGAAGACAGGTATATGTAAATCTATTGTTGCTATCACCTCAACAAGGGTCCCAGAGTCCAGCCGGACAGCATACTATCATTAATTCTTTTAACATTGAAAGCCTCCTGTTCTATGGGGAACTTAATGCAGGAGTCAAGGAAAGGCATACGAGTATCACTGTATTACAATTACCTACACTACATCTGTAATGGGCCTGAACACAACAGAGTATTTAACAAGGTGAACCAGTGAAGTTGTTCCATTAACTTATCTGGCAGAAATATAGTTCTATAGATCCAAAAAGGCATCACTTAAAGATGTAGCACTGCTACTATGTTTTACTTATAATGACACTTGGTCATGTAGTCACAAAATACATGTTAAATGGTTGTGAAATATTGCTGCTTGTGTGCCAGGATACTGACGTAGGGGGAACGTGATGACTCAGTGGATTGGTAGCAGGTTAAGGAGTCTTTCACCTCTAGGTTACTAGTTCAAATCCAGTACAGGTCAGCACTGGACAAAAGCCATTATCATCTGAAGGCTATTCAGTGGCCTATGTGAACTGAGTTATGTGATCTCAGTCCAGTTCCTGGTGGGCAGGTGTCCACATCACAAAACCAGCAACACAACTGACACTGACACCCTTGATGGCAGTCTCACATGAGAGACCAAGAACTGAATGGGCATGGAGTCGCACCTATCCTCCCACCTACGCGGTGGTCCCTCCATGGCAGGGTTGAGGCACATTGGTGAGGCAATGTGGGGAAACTTGCACTGTGATCGCCTGTGATATACCTGCCATGTGGATAAGCAGAGGACTTCAGGTTCCAGTGCTGTCAATCCAGCACCTTCCATGAGCATTAAAAATTCACTTACTATATTATGTGTGCATGTCCCCATCTTCAGCCTTTTTGCAGGAGCTCACTGAATTCTTTAGCAAGCCAGTATCACTCTCCCCCACCCTGTATTTCCTTCTCCAATATCCGAGAGGCCTAACTGACTCAATTTCACGCTATCTTTTGTGGATTTCCTCACAGTGGCCAAAAAAGCAGTAAGAAAATGCTTGCTCACCCCTACAATCCGAAGTGCTGTATACATACCTGGAGGTTGCTCATTAGTAGTATTTAATGGATGGAGTAGATCATCCACAGCAATCTCACAGAGTTGTGCTCCTCCTCCTGTTGGAATGTGTGGCTCCTTTACACCATGAGCAGAGACCCTACCATAGTTGCTTAGACTGACTGCGTTCTGATACACAAGTTAAATGTTAGTTGGGTAGTACTTGCAGATTATTCTGCAGGCTTAATGACAGTAGCAGGCTGCAGAACTTGGTCCCCTGAGTTTGCTTGCCTACCTCTGCCTGGCCCTCCCCACCACCCCATCGCCACAGCCACACCTAAGGGCATTTATGAAAAATGATATAAAGGCTTAATTACATAGGTGTCTATACCTTGTTTTCCCTGATGTTTTCTTTAATGGAATGCCCCCCCCAACCCTGTGCTGTCCCTAAGGGTGGAGAGGTGGCCATGTTAATACCGTATTGATACTTTGGTTTGACTGTAGCAAAAATGAATGCTCATTGTATAAAAGCTGCTTTATAATAATGTACCGCATTGACCACCAAACTTAATAATGATTATATTTACAAAAACAAAATTCATACACTGAAAAAAAAAAGGATAATGATGTAGGACCTGGTGGCACCATAAGTACAGTCCTGTGTCTGTGTCAGCAAACTGGTGGGCGAGCCTGGACCCAGTCAATTTCTGATGACAAACACCATCTTGAGCTGTGCCCCAGTGGGGTGGGTGGGATAGGACAATGGGGGCATTAAACAAAAGGAAAATAATAGAGGTGAAGAGGCAGATGCTGCAACAATGCTCTCCTCACCCACCGTGGTCCCCAGTCTTTTGTGCCCCCCCAGTCCACCTCTCTGGCTGAGCAATGAACAGCTGGTGCTACTGCTGGCCAACCAGCCCCACATGATTCAGTAAGACTAGAAAGATATTTGAGGGTGAAAGCAGTATGTATCTAGGGTCAGAGGTAACTGAATAATTTTGCTTCGAAACTGTAATTCCTAATCTATATGTATTGTTTTTACTGTCCTACCCAGGACCTCCTTGCAAATGAGCCTTGCTCAATGGAGTTTCTTTTTGGTAAAACAAATAAATAAATCAACTGCATAAGTAGGCATGGGATCAAGGGCTTATGGATGTGCTGAAAACTAGCCAGACCAACTGGGCAAGTCGGAAACAACAGAAGTACAAAAAAAATTACCTCTAATGTAAGACAGTCGAAATCCCTGAGCCTGTCCTGAGCTTGCTGTGTCAGCATGAAAAAATATCCACACATGATCCCTTGCAGAGATAAAGGAAGGAGGAATAGATGAGCCGCACACTTTGAACTCCTCTTTTTTAAGGGATGGACCAATCATGAGCCAGTCTAGTGTGCACTTAGGAGACTCTTCCACATCAAAATTCTTGAAACTGTAAAGAAAAGGAACATAAATCAGACAAAAGAAGAAATTAAAATCCAATTTACAATAAGTTCTTTTCGGTTAGTTCCAATGGTGCTGCTGGATTTGAATCCAGTGACAATGTAGAACTGTGCAGAAGGATAATTTGGTAGGTCTAAGAATATCAGTGTTTTCAACTGCTTTGCATATAAGAAGAGAGCCAGCACATGAGATGTGTCCAAATGTTTAGGTGCATTAGTGTGTCCTAAGCTCGTGACCCTTGCTTTCTAGCCATTGGATCACTGAGCAGGAGAGCCAAACAGGATAGGAAAATTATAATATATACAATAATCTATAGGGGGTGAGTGCATAATGAGAAACTGTGTGTACCCAATGTGTGGGATGCTACATAAACCCCGAGGGGTTTACATGAGCATCCCACACTGAGGGTGCTCATACTTTCTCATTTATTCACTCATCCCCATACATTGTTTCATATAATTGCTGAGGAGTGTTTTCTCAGCAACATCAGTTTTTAAATGTGAGTGACAGTTTGGCCAGCAGATGGGGATGGTGTTAACAAGTTTCTTGTTTCGTCCCCTGCACGCTGGTTAGAGTAAGTACTTGCTCGTTTATTAAAGAAAAAAAATCAGAGTACTTGAGAGATTAGCACCCTCCCTCCTTCCTCCCTCCTCCAGGTTAGCCCCAAGCTGATGTGCTGATCAGTGCGAGAGACGGCGAGTCCGTGGTGGGAGCTGCAAAACGATGAACTGCTGGTCTTTGAATGGGGATGAGTGAGGAAGGTGTGGTGGCTGAGAAGGACGAACCGAGTAGGGGCAGGAGCAGAAAAGCATTATGTTTATAATTCCTATGGCAATTGCTGGTTAGGGACACTGCGAGGGGGCAATGCACTTCCTGGAACAGTGTGTGCATGGACACAGTGTGCTCATGTGCACAGTGAGAGAAATTGGGCACGTGTTCATCGTTATAGCCTGTGGGTTATAACGGCGAATTATAACCCGGTTTCTCCATGGCCGAAAACACTCCTTAATTTATATAATAAATGCTGGCAGGATTATTTTAAATATTTAAACATGTCTACACATAGCGCCACTTAATCCATGGGTTGTTATATGTTCACATTGGAATCTCGCTTCTAGCTCTTTCGTTCCTTTTTCATCTCCTCTCTTTCTATCTTTTTATCTCCTTTTCTTCTTCTTCCCTTTCCCTCTTCATTCTTGTTCACTTTCTTAGATATTTTTCTCTTTTTTATGTTCTTCCTTTATACAGCCTTACACATACTTGTATTAAATTACAGCATAATAGAAGTACAATCACGACTGCTCATATTTCTTGTTTGCATCTACTCCTTTTACCCCTTGAACCATAAACTGCCATATTTTCTCTATATCATACAGATTGTACTGCTACATATTGTTTTCTCAACATTTGTTTTCCCCTTTAATATCATTGTATAATACTTCAGACATGTTTTTTCCTTCTCCTATTAAGAATTTATGCAAGTGTATATTGGAGAACGTAGTGTATTTGTATGTATAATCACAATAATTACAATAAAAACATTAACTGTAAAGAAAACACTCCCCAGTTATTACATAACAATTAGGCAACAAAACATGACAGGATGTGCAAGTATGGTGAGACAATTGATACTTAAGGCATGTTACTAGGAGGAAGGCACAGCTGGGGGCCATTAAATGCACCTGGGAAGTGAGATTATCTCACCATATTTACACATCCTGGTCTGTCTTATTGCTTTTATAAAAGTTTTTTTTTAATATGTCTGATTTAACATGCATAAAAATAAAAAAAATTAAATTATTGAAAAAAGATAAAAATGAAGATGTTTGATTCAAATATGCTTCCATTTGAACTTGGATGACAAAAATCAGTAACTATGCTGGCAATGGGGGGGAGCGGTCTAAAGACGATTAAAACTCTGTGCCACTTCATTTTTTAATTAAAAAACACATTAGTTACCTAATTAGTATTTCAAACTAATCCAGTCTATTGTAATGGAAAGGCTAGCATGCTCAAAACTGTTGAAATCACTAGGGTTTGTGTGTGTGTGTGTGTGTGTGTGTGTGTGTGTGTGTGTGTGTGTGTGTGTGTGTGTGGGGGTTGTACATTTCTTTTTTCTTACCCATTTCAAAATTAGTTGGTTCCTACATAGTAAAAATGCTGCAATAAATTCCACAAAGGTTTTAAAACATTTGAAAACAAAACTTATTATCTGATGCCTTCTTTAACTGCTCAGGCAATGACAGGTTGATTTCTTATATTAGTAGTGTAGGTAGTGCGAATCACAAAAAAACTTGATTCTAAGAACGATAGTTACAGGGTAGGTAACTGTTACGGTACTTTCCTTCTGTAGTTGTCCTCTGTCCCTCTGGGGCAGGCTAGTAAGCATTAGTTGTGGGGAAGATCATGGATGCCCTAAAATGTGAGGAGAAAGAAAACTGCCTAAGGCAGGAAGACATGATAGATGCAGAAAAACACATGTTTACCCATGGGAGGCCATGCATGGCGCTACACTTTGAATCTTACAGCAAACACAGAAGCTGCAATTATGGGCTGCACTCTTTACTTAGCAGTCACACAGCAGCAAAGAAACCAAATACATTACATATAGTAAAAGGATCCGTACATGATTGTCCACCTACAACTCCGACAGTCCTTAACGGTACCCACAGTGCCCTGTCAGGTATAGATGTCGAAAACGCACCAAATGCATCCTCTTTTCTTTGCTGCTCACACAGTGGTGGTAGCTCGAGGTTTTGGTGCAATTGTTCAGTTGTCATATTCATAGCTTCTATTTAAATTTAACAAACAACAAACAAACAAACAAACAAAAGAGTCTCACTGAAATATTATGACACATGTAGATCTCCTCCCACAGGCTTCTGCAGAAGGTTCCTCAATTACTGCCAAGAGGCTAGCACTGCAGTTGATAAGCACACTTGATTGGCAGGTGGCTAAGGCCAGGGCAGTGAGATCAAAGGAAAAGGAATCATGACAGTCAACTGAAGTAGATGTATATGGTGAAAAAAAAACGGAGCTTCATCCATAAATCAGGTGACAGATACCCATTTTCAGGTTAGAGGGGAGGATATTGACAGTGATTCGCCACTAAGACTTTTTTCTTCCAAGAATGAGTTTGCTGAGGCAGAACCTAGACATAAAGATGGAGCAGGTTCCCTCTGGCATCCCACCAGGATAGGGGGATGACCAGTGACGGATAACTCTATCTCTGAAACATGGACAGGTGAGAACACCTCAGGAGGAGGAAGAAACAGGGTAAATTCCCATTCAATGCCCCAGAAAGGGGCAGGAGTGATGTCTCCTCAAGCAGGAGGTTTAAGGAGCGCCCCCACAAGGGGCACAAGCATAATAGGTCGAAGAGTGGAGGTGACTTCTCCTGCGGGCATAGAGTGGCTTTCAAGTCAAGAGTTCTCAGGATGCAGATTATTCTGACCCTGAACCCAGTGGAAAATATAATTCTAGAAAGCAATGGCTGAAGAGCCAGCTTAGGCTCCCAGGCTCCCCTAGGCCAAAGAAAGCCCTTATGAAGACAAGGCATCTGGTTGACCCCAAGGCCCCCAGATGACCCCCCACCTGAATCTTTCATCCTTTCTGGCATGGAGTTGGACCCTTCACGGAAGAGGAGTGTCAGACTCGGGATCAGAGTAAGACAGATCCCAGCATCATATCTGGCTTATGAAGGTGGTTGGCATCCTGCAGCACCATAACAAGAACACTAGGGATGAGTCAGACTCTGGCCACAAGAAATTATCTTTTGACTCAAATGTTAAAAAACAAAGGCATAATAATAAAGTAGTGAAAAGAAGGATTAGATGTTTCAAGCAACTTTTAATGCGACACGTGAATATTGTGAATTTTAAAGTGTACGTTTTATTGCATGTGGACTTGTATTGTGCAAATGTTTCTGCTGATCTTACACAGGAGAATTCTAGAAACAGGACTATTAGTCTTAGATATCATTGGCTGTATAAAAAATATAAGTTATTCATCTGTAATGGTAGAAACATATAATCTGTCAGCAGAAAAGGATCTCCTGGCCCACATAATCTGCCCTGAAGTCCCTACCTCCTGTGCCACCATAGACCCTAAGTGATCTACGGCCTTACCCAAGCCCCCTACCCAGTTACTAAGGTCCCCCTGTGCCTATCCCATGCATGTTTGAAACCCACTATTGTTTGAGTTCCCACCACCTCTTCTGGGAGTCTGTTCTAGGCATCCACTACCCTTTCCATAAAGAAGTATTTCCTTACATCCCCTTTAAGTCTCCCCCCCTTCCAGCTTCATTTCATGGCCCATTGTTCTTGAACATCTCCTTCTGCACAATATGTCTCCCTACTGTACCTTATTGATTCCTTTGAGGTATTTGAATGTTTTTATCATATCTCCCCTTTCTCTCCTCTCCTCCAGCAAGTACATATTTAATTCTCCGAGTCACTCCTCGCATGGCCTCTGATGCAGGCCGTGCACCATCTTGGTTCCTCTTCTCTGCACTGCCTCCACCCACTCTATGTCCTTCTTGAGATGGGACCTCCAGAACTGGACACATTACTCCAGGTGGGGTCTCACCATAGTTCTATACAGGGGTAAAACTACCTCCCTTTGTGATACCCCTCCCTATGCAACCCAGCATCCTACTAGCCTTTCTCACTGCCTTATCACACTGCTTTGCTGCCTTCAGGTCATCAAGATATTATGACACACAGATCCCTTTCCTTATTCATGGTTGTTAACTCCCCCCACCCCGATTGATACAATGCCCTTGGGTTTCTATGCCAAATGCACATAATTTTACACTTCTTGGCATTGAATCCCAATTGCCAAACCCTTGACCAGCCTTTTTAAATCTTCCTTCTTTCCACCTCCCTGGAGAGTGTCCAGCATGTTGCAGATTTTTGTGTCATCCGCGAACAGACATACCTTTCCTTCCAGCCCCTCTGTGATATCACTAATAAAGACACTGAAGAGGACTGGTCCCAGTACTGACCCCCTGTGGCACCCTGCTGGTTGCTTTAACTTCTTTCGAGTGTACCATTTACCACCACCCTCTTGAGTTCTGTTACTTAGCCAACTTCATACCCATTTGATTATCTTTGGACCCACTCCCAGGTTGTCCAGCTTGTGTACCAGTCTTCTGTGTGGAACAAAGTCGAATGCCTTACTGAAATCCCCTACATCCAGCACTCCTCCTTGATCCACCTCCCTGGTGAATCAGTCAAAACACTCTGTCAAGTAAGTTTGGCAAAGTCTCCCCGTGAACCCATGCTGCCTCAGATCCTGTAATCTACTGGTAAGGTATTTCCCAATCCTTTCCTTAAGCAGTGTTTCCATAACCTTGCCCACCACCAAGGTCAGACATACTGGTCGGTAGTTTCCTGTCTCTTCTCTGTTCCCACTTTTGTGTAGAGAGGTCACATCTGCCCTTTCTCCAGCCACCAAAACTTCCCCTGTATCCAGTGACAGATTGAACAGACACATCAGAGGTGCAGCCAGTTCCTCCTTTAGTTCTTTTAATATCCTGGGGTGGACCCCATGGGGGCCCATTGCCTTATCTGTTCTTATTTTTTTAGCTCCCTGAGGGCTCTCTCCTTCATAAAGGGACTATAGTCTGCCCCCCTTTCCTTACTGCCCTTCTTCCTATCTGTGGCCAGTCACCTACCTCTTCCTTCATAAATACTGGACAAAAGTACTTGTTCAATATGTTTGCTTTCTGTTGGTCCCCTTCCACCCATTCCCCCTTCCACTTTTAGTCTCACAATCCCTGCCTTGCTTTTCTTCCATTCAATTATGTACTGAAAGAATGTTTTATCCTGTTTTTTTGCTGCCTTGGCAATGTTTTCTTCAGTTTGTACTCTTGCTCTCCTGACTGCCTTCCCTACCTCCCTTTGTTTCTCTTGATGTCTCTCCCTATCCTCTTCCTTCTGTATCAACTTGTACCTTTTGAATGCCTGCTTCTATTTCCTTACTTTCTCTGCTACTTCCTTGAAGAACCATAGTGGTCTCCTTCTTCTCTTGCTCTTTTGTACCTGTGTGACACAGAGGCTCATTGCCTTCTCAATGGCTTTCCTTATTATTGCCCATCCTTCCTTCACCCTACCCGCTTTCCTTATTTCTCCCCAGGCATCCCTGAGGCACTGTCACATTTTCTTGAAATTGGCCCTCCTGAAGACCAGGACCCTCATTTTAGTATGGTTCATTTTTGGTTTGATCCTTATGTTGAGCCACACCGTACAATGTTCACTGTTCCTCACGTGGCTTCCCACTGTGATGTCAGCCACAGTGTCCCCGTTTGACAGTACCAGGCCCAGTAATGCCCCATCCCGAGTGGGTTCATTAACTAGTTGCCGGAGGAATGCCCCCTGCAAGGAGTCTAGGATTTCCCTACTTTTAACTGATGCTGCAGCAGGGAAGCACCAATCCACATCCAGCAGATTGAAGTCCCCCACTAATAGAACCTCACCTTTATTGGCCATCCCTTGGATTTCCTCTAGCATATCCATAGTTGTAACAGTGGTGTACAGTACACATACACAAAATGGCAGTCTTCCCGGAGACAGCTGAGTCATCAGAATGTCTTCAAGCTCAGCTCCTCCCACCACCAGGGTGGTATATCCTCTGACTCTGCCCTGCGATGTCAAATCTTTGCATGCTTGAAGCAGGGATCTGGGTGCCACATTGCCAGGGGAGGTCGAGTGGGTGGTGACGATGTGAACTGTATACCTTACTTAGAGCAACAGTTAGACATGAGTGACTTAGATTTCTAAAGATGTGGACACAGTTCACTATCCATACAATGACAGACTCCTAGTAGTCCTCTGGGAAGAGGGGGCAAGGTGCATGCCCTTATTTGGCAAACAGAGACTGCAGGATCCGAACACAGCCTACCAAAAACTCATGACATTGGTGCTGTAATGAGAGAAGAAGGTGTGCATTTTTGCCCAAGTTACAGCCCTGCATATCTCCGGAATGTGGATATCCCTCAAAGCGGCCACTGAGGCAGTGATATGTCTGGTGGAATGAGCCCTAAGCCCCTTGAGTGGTACCCTCTCCATATGGAACCAGACGTACAGTGACAGGATAAAAGGACTGGGATGTGGAAGAACATATCCTGGAGGTCCAGGGATCAGAACCACATTCCCTGTTCCCACAGTGGTATTATCTGATTCAGAGTGACCATCTAGAAGTTGTGCTTCTGCAAGAAGTTGTTCAGACTGTGCATATCTAAAATGGGGTGCCAGTCCCCCATTCTTTTCAGAACCAGAAAATACCTGGACACATATCCCCTATGTGGTCAGGGCATCTGAGACACAAGCTATAGCCCAACACTCTGGGAGATGAGTTATGTCAGATTTTGTGTGCACAACATGTCCTTTGGCACCCTGGACTGCCTAGGAGCTCAGAAATGGTACAGCAGGAAAGCCCTGAAATCCAGAGGCAACCTTTTGCCCACCACTTCCAGAACCCACCTGTCTGAGGTAATGGCAAACCACTGTGGAAAGAAGTGGCACAACAGACCATTGACCGGTAGCTGGGATAGGGACTGGACAGAAGGCGGATGACACCCTATAACCCATCATTTAGCTGCCTTGGAAGAAGTTCCGGCCACAGGGACCTGAAAGAACCACCATCTCTGTTCCCTTTTCTTTTATTTTTACTTATTTAGTTTTTGTTGACTGGGTAAGTGCACTAGACAAATCCTGTCTATTTTCAAGCACGACCCGGGGGAAGGGGATACAGATGAATGCCAACTGACCTTGAACCAGATTAAGCTGTTGGTGGTATTTTTCGTCCCTGGCTGCTGAAGATAGGCTTCAGATGCCAATGTTGGAATTGCCACTGCTGGGGCTGCTAATGAGACTGCTAGGACAGAAACTGAAAAGCTTTTTTATTAGGCTTAGGGGTTTTTGAGTCCTTCTGCGACTAAGCCACAGAATGCAAGGTGACACTGGAGTACTCAGTGCAAGTGAGATGTACTGTAGTTTCACCCCAGAGATAAGGTGATTGGTGCCAGCTTGTGCTGAGTGTCCAGGGTAAAGGTGGACAGCCTCCGCTAGGCCCTACAATGCATGATGTCAACCATACCCATGGCATGGGCACAAGAATTGCCCATGTCTAGTGCCATCTGGAGCTGGTGTTTAGCCAGTAACAGACCCTGGTTTCTGATTATCCGGATTGCCAGATGCTTAGCTGGGAGCAAAAGGAGGAGATGCCCCACAATCCCAAAGAGGGAATGGCCAAAACTCAGCATCATTACCAAATAGCTGGCCTGATGAAGACCCAAAGAAGTGACCGCATGCACCTTTTTAGCCGCATAGTCAGTCTTTTTGGACTCCTTATCCAGAAGTTTGTCTGTGTCCCCTTTGGCCTTTCAACATGTGGAATGCCGAATCCAACACCAGGCCCTCTGCAGAGGGGTAGTCAGAGAACTCTGAAATGGTGCTTATGGGATCCCATACTTGTACACCATATAGGTAGAGGGTGCCAGGCAGGATCGTAAGATACTGCAGGAGATAAACCTCATGGTAAAACACCAACACAGATGTGCAGAAAATCAGTTTATTTCTCCCTAGTAATAGTACAGAAGACAGAAACATAAGAAAAATCTTACCAACTGGAACACAGACACAGTCATACACCAGGTGTGGAAGCTGGGTGCTTTTGGGGATCCCAAAGAGTTTGGCAGTGTACTAAGATTATATACTGTGGATAATAACATTCCATTACCAGAGCAATGAGCTTATAGACGTCAGTGTGTTTCTGTACTCAGTGTTCCATTGGACAATATATGGGCATCTTGCACCCAGGTTGTTACTTTTTGTAGCAGCTTCAGCAATGTGTTGACTAACTAGTTATGAGAACAATAGACTACCTGTTATATAATATACTAAATAAGCATGCTGACTTCGGAACATAGATGGCGATGCAGACCACAGAATATAGTATATTATTATATCATTATGTCATGTTAGGTTGCTAATATTGTAGTTGTTAGTAGAAATCATTTGAAATCACAAAACTATTTCTACAGTAAATGTTTGGCTAAACAGGAGATTCCTGCATAGGCCCTAATACAGCAAAACTGTCAGTGCATTAGTAAACCATTAGTATACAGTATTTATAGTGTTATCCCTTGTATGTTATGATAGCAATGATGGTTGTCATATAGGATGGCAAGTCAGACAGGTCCAACAGGATGCTGCCAAAGCACCAGGTCTGGTCCCAAGATGGTTTCAGCCAAGGGAAAGCAACCCACAGGGAATTATCCCTATCCAGGATATCGGTGAATGGGTATTTAGCCCATTTCTGGACTGGTTCCAAGGGCACTTTCATGGACTCTGACATTAATTGGAGCAATGCCCCACAAGATGCCATCCTGTGAGCTGTAGTGAATTCCTTGATCAATTCCTGGTTGAACTGATGAGTCCTGGTTGAGGCTGATGACTCAGCTTCTGAGTCCAAAGATTCCTCGAAGATGGCCCTTGATAGTTTACCACCATGGACCACCCTGGTATGTTAGTCCTGGGTGATCTGTATTGACAACTAGCCTGCCATGCCAGCAGTCTAGCAAGAGTCCTTAGTCAGAGCCCTGAACAGTGGCTTTGGTGGAAGTGCTCCACCTAAAGTGGAGGTGAAGCAGATGCTGTGGTCTGCAACATCTGATGGACCAGCATGGAATGGCCAGAGGAGGCCAACCGAGCACTACCCCTCCATGCAATCATCCAATGCTGCAAGATGAGCTCCTTGTAGCATCAATGCATATGATGTCAATGACTCTCCTCACCAGAGGATGAGGAGGTCAAGGAGCATCTATGGCACTGCCTCCCAGTTGAGTGAGATCAACAGCATAAGCAATGCCTTGATCTTGACCTCACGTATTGATCTGAGGGTTGATATCTATGGGTTTCCTCCAGGAGATCAGAAAAGTCCACCTGTTTAAACAGACAGACCAAAATAGGCCTCTGAGGTACAACCACTGGTGGAGACAACTCTAGAGGCAACTCATTCAGAGGGTTCTGACCAGTTCTAGTCCTCGTGTCTGAGGACAGGGAGCACCAGGGTCTGAGAGATCGACTCCTTGTTGACCACTTCTGACAGCTGGTCAACAGATTTGAGAAATATTTAAACTGCTTGCTCGACTGGAGTCAAGGTTGAAAAGCCCAGTGGGGTTACCATGGAGCCCTTGATCAAACCATCAACCCAGGAAATCTCAACCAAGGTCGAGTGGTCAGGGAGTTGAACAAGTGGGTACAGAATGACTATTCCTGGTCCCACAATTTGTGGCAAGAAAAATTACTCACTGTAGTAGAGTTATTTCTTCTCAGGGGATCCATCAGTAGTATTTACAAAGTTCAATCATTCGCCATGAATGATCAGCCCTGGAGATTGGAAATTTATTGTAATTGTGGAACGTTAGAATAAAGTTCAAACTCTGCTCTGTGGTTTGCGCCACCCTGCCTCCTAACATCAGATTTATTTGTAAAGCTGGTGTAAGGTATGACCACTAAATTAGCTAAATGGTTACTACAAATATTTTCAACATTTCTGTAACATTTTGAAAAAAAAAAACAAAAAAAAAACAGTGTGGGACAACAATTACATATCGTAAAAGATCTGTAACCAGACCACTGAGCAACATTGTAATGCATTGTAACAAGTAATGCTGAAGCCAATGGGAAAGAACTGATTTTTGTGTGAATCTATTTCCAGGTTCTGGAAGGGGAGGCAGGGTAAGGGATAGAGAATACTACTTCAGTATCCCTTGAGAAGAAACAACATTACTACGGTGAGTAATTTTTTTTTTTTTGTTCTAACTCCAGGAATCAATCAGTGTATTCACAAAGTTCAGACTACAGAGTAGTACCTTGGGAGGCTGGGTCCAGAACCTATTTAGGAAACAGGTTCAGCAAGACAGCAGTGGCAAACCTGGCCTACCTTCTGGACTGTAAGTCCAGACAGTAATATTTTATGAAAGTGTGTACTGTTTTCCAGATAACTGCTTTGCAACTTTCCTGCAGCAGAATACCTCTTGATGCTGCCACAGAGGCAGAGGTGCCTCTTGTAGAGTGTGCCCTAAGGCATCTGGGTGGCAACTTACCACCTATGTCATAGCAGAACTGTATGCAGGAGATTCTCCAAGTAAGCCATAATACCCGACAGGGTGGGCTTTATTGGGAAATACCGGACCACCCAGGGGCATAATGAGGCCCGACGCCACAGGAGGAAGGCCTTATAGCCCCTGGAAGGTCTGGTATTTCCCAATAAAGCCCACCCTGGAGGGTATTATTGCACTTAGAAAATGGCCAACCTTATATTTATATACGGTTAAATAAATAATGCTATATTTCACTGCTAGAACTGTTTATTCTTTAAGTTATTATGTTATAAAATAGTTCCTCTGCCTGTAGTAGAAAGCAGTTTTTCTTATCTGGGGACTATTGTCCTACTGGAGCCCCCGTAGTTTGTGTTTTAATAGCTCGTTTCCATGGTTATGCTAGTTATGCTGGCCATTACACACACTGATTTTTTTTTCTTTAACATGTTAAGCATTAAGTTTTGGATGGTAGAGTCTGCTGAGGTGCAAATAGTACTGTACTGAAGTAGACAGAAATGCCATTTTTTATTTTACGGAAGTAGACAGGAATGCCATTTTTCTAGACGTTGTGCTCTATACTTTCAGATCTGTGGCAGTCACAATGAGGACCAGATGTGGTTAGGGACAGCCAGGAGGTAAATGATTTATTTATTTAAAAATGTACAGAAACAGCATGAGTAACTGTGGGGGCAGTGCTGTGAGGGAGCCTCTTACTGCCATTTTCAAAGCCACGCTTCACACAATGAAACCGATGGGATGAATGGCTTCCGTTCACTTTTTGTCAGCGTGGTAGTGTGAGATCGTGGTCAGGAGAGTGGTGCCATAGTATGGCTGTGAGAATTTCTTCACTCTCCTGACTGCAGAATCAATGTGCTTCCTTTCTTTTTTTTTTTTAAGAAGAAGCAGGCAACAAGCAAGTAAGTAGTGTTGGGGGAATGGCGGGCATTTGAATTTTTTTTGGGTGCTTCCAGCCAACTACAAAGCAGGCTGAACACCACCGGAGAATGCTACTCAGTGAAGGGGCACTTGGACTGGCTTTAACGTTTGGCTGGGCAGCTATTGAAAAACCACGCCCACAGAGGTCCACACAAAAAAAACACGGAGACCAGTGGCTACCAGTGCCATGCACTTCATTCACATCATCAGCCACATGCCAAGACTCCAGGGTGCAGCCTCACATGACAGACACTGGCAGCACTATTTGAGGTACAGCGTCGTGTTACAGTAAATCAGAGTCAAGCCTCAATAAAAAAAAGCCTTTTGTGACTAACTGTAACTCCCGCATCTCCTCACTGAGGGAAAGTCCGTCACTATGATAAAGTGTAGACTTCTGTTGTCATGTTCCTTCCATCCACTGGTTGGACTTGAATTTTGGATAAAAGCCAGCTGGCCAAGGTCACAAGCTTTCACACATACAGAACATGACTGATTAAAAAGGCCCACTAAACCAAGTCAAATCTAAAAAAAATCTGTTTGTGACAGAAACTCATTGTGTATCGCTTCACTGATTACCCTTCACATCAACACTAGAAAAGTTTTGTGTCCTGGAGCCTTTGTCGTGTCCTGTCCATCGGTTTGATAAAAGCCAGCAGGCCAGGGTCACAAATCTCACCGGCTGGGCACTTGACATTTTTTTCTTGGCTTTTTGCATTTTTGCCAAACATATTTTCTACCACATACTCAGTCTTGTCTGTGACTTGACTGAGCTCTTATGAGTGAGTGTTTTTCTTCAGAATATAAGTTGTACTCTGGAGTGTGGTAATCATGGCACGGGGTCATAATGTCACAAGACATTATGCCATATGGCAAAATCGCACTAACAGTACAGCGCGATTTCTGCCATGTGTCATAAGCCTTTTTTCTGTGGGGGGCTCCACCCCTACACCCTCTGTTATGGGGGGCTGTGCCCCCGGACCCCCCCAC
This sequence comes from Neoceratodus forsteri, assembly GCA_016271365.2. Classification (NCBI taxonomy): domain Eukaryota; kingdom Metazoa; phylum Chordata; order Ceratodontiformes; family Ceratodontidae; genus Neoceratodus; species Neoceratodus forsteri. The sequence continues at coordinate 1,404,939,521 of CM028130.1, read as the reverse complement.
TAAAGATTCTCAACTCCGGGGGGGGGTCCAACTTGGGGAGTGCACAAGTAGGAAAAAAATACGTTTCTGGGACTGGGAATCAAACCCAGTCCCAGACGCAGTACCAGGGTTCCTACTGCTGTGGCTCAGTCCTGTGAGCCATGGCAGCTGCTCATTGGAACCTGCTCCCAGCAGAGGTCTTATCCTCTGCCTGGGAAAGCGCTACTGGTGCAATACATACAGCAGTATCACGGTATTGCACCAGTAGCGACCAGCATACTGCGCTGTTCCAGGTTAGCCATAATGTTGTACGCTATTAAGCATGTGACATTATGACCCGGTAGGGGTGATCATCCAGACCATTCATCAACACCGACCTGGACTACAGGAGGCACAGTACACAATAACTGACATGGAGCGGAGCGAAGAGGGCTGCTACTATCTAATCCATCCAGGATTTTCTAGCAGGTGGTCATCACTCTTTGAAGTAGGTAAAAAAAAAATATTAACTATTTGTATTTCTATAGTTGATCTGACTTGCAACTGGTAGCGGGCTTTTTACCTATTTAAAGTCATTTAGAAAGGCAGAGTATTCCTAGTCCAGTGGTGGCTCAGGAATACTGGAACTAGGACTATGCTCTGTCTCACTGAGTTTTAAGTAGGTAAAAAAGAGATAAACTGTATACATTCCTACAGCATTTGTTTTTGGTGTACAAAATGTTATGGTGCTGGCAATAGTTGTATGTAGCATTGTCTTCGGCTCCCAACATCCAGGTTGCCACCTGCCGCATGGCTGGACCCCAAGCTCAACCTGGCCTGCTGTTGGTAGCAAGCTTGTTACCTCTCTAAATGTCAGTTAGACAGTCAAGTAGTCCTAGTCCAGCAGTGGCTCAGGCTGTGATAAAATATTATGATGTCTAGACAATCTGATTTAGCTATGCATTATATCTAAATAATATATGCATACTAGGATACCCTAACATAAACTGCACACTACAGGACATTAGAAGCCTGTCACACGATCTAACAAAGAAACCCAATCTGTGGCTCCTTTCCAAAATGATATATCCTTACCATGTGCAACAGTTTCTAACCTTCATTTCCCACCACAAGAAAGAACATTCAGAGTAGCTGGGAACCCCTACAAATGCATTTATAGCATCATTAGCCCTTCAGCTTTCAGGGGACTAGGCAGCCACTGCCCCCCCCCCACACACTCCTATTAGTGAAGTCACAGAGGGCCCCACCATTACACATTACCCATGGCCCCGGAACTTGTTAATCTGGCCCTGGTCTTAATTAAAAGGTTTGAGTGCAGGAAGGCAGAATTAACTTTCAAGCAGACCGAGCACGTTCAGCTGAAAGTCTGGTGTTTTGCTGTTTCTAGTAACTGCATTACTTGCTCCTATTTGCTTTATATGCACTTTATATGAACCCTGAACTGCTTTTCAGAGAAATATGGGTCCCAAAAGAGATAAGCAGCAGTCTTCTATTTTGAGGTAGCTGGCTGAAGATTTCTTCACTCACAAGCTCAGTGACAACGCAGTTCTTTATCTAACCTCACAAGATCCTTTCCTCTCAAAAACTGAGGAAACAGCAGCTGATTTCAACCTAACAGTCACTGCAATGGATACCACCAAGGCATCAGATCTCAAGCATGGCACACATCATTAAGATCAGGCGACAGAGAATCTCACATTTCACTAACAACAGACAATGGTGGTTGGGGGACCATAAATAGTTTAATAATGAAACTGAGACACTAGAGAATACTCTTCAGACCTACAATGGTGGTGGGCATTTCTACCAGTGTTGCAGATTCAGAGGTATCTACTTTGATGAATGTGGTGTCTCAGACAAATTGGGGGTTGCATCTCTCTCCAGGGATTCAGGGAAAAATAATCTTATTAGGGCTGTGGGCGGAGCCTACAGCCATTTTGCCAGAGCTCTGTAGCTCTGAAAACGGCCGATCTCACAACAGCTTCCATTGGACATTTGGAAGTATCCTTCCGAAAGCCCAATGGAGCTTAAAGCCCTCCACCACAATCAGCCTATGGAATAACAGCTGCACTATTTCAGCTGTTACTTCTGCATTCCAATGCGTGATGTGCATGCGCAGTTCTACGGTGCCGCCATGTTGCGAATGGCAACATGCCATTCACTATTTTGTGCCCCCCTCCCATCATGCCTGACATCTAATGTAGCACACTGGGAGACCACCCCAGTGTGCGAAATTTGTTTTTTTCCTGTAAATTAGAAAATGGTCCCTCGTCGTGTTTTTTTCCTGGTGCTCCCTGCCCAAGTTATGCCCGACATCGGGGTGCCCAATCCCCATGTCGGCATTCATGTGCCACACTGGGAGCCCACCCCAGTGTGCCAAAATGTTTTTTTCTGCATTTGCTGTAAATTAGAAAACAGTCCTTCATTGTCAGTTTTTTTACCCCTGTGAAACTGAAAAGCGGTCCCTCGTCGTCGCTGTGGTCCCCCTCCCCCACCCTCACTAAGCACTCACCTCCCACACCCCTCCACCCCCATACTTACCTCCGGAGGTTGGCACTGTTATCTTCTCTGTACCGGGACACGTCTGCACTCTTCAAAGTCCAACTGCAAACTGAAGAATTAAAGGTAAACATGCTACACAGCCATTCAATAGGATTTTCAACTTATGTTCATATCTCAGCCATTCTTTGGAATTTTTGCCCCAGATTTTCAACATGGGGTTCTTGGGACCCCACCTCATGAAAACTGTCACTGTCATTTTGTTACTCAGCCCCGAAAGGTGATTTTTGCAGTCACTGTGCGGAATCACCTTTAGGATACATTCAACAGAAATGACAGTGCCCTATTCATGAGGTGGGGTCCCCAAATCCATGTTGCAAATTGGTGAAAAAATTCAAAAAAAACTGCGTTACAAATGTGCATTACACAGTTCTACACAACTCCTAACGTCGCTAATTTTTTATATTTTCACTCCACATATTTAACATTGCCATTTTTGCACACCTTCTTCAAAACAGTACAACTGTCATTTCCCACAACCTGCTCAAAATATGTTTTTGCACCTGTGGCACAGAATAGTGCCTTTGGGCTGCACAATCACCTTTTGGGACAATTGAACAAAATGACACTGGCACTGTTCATGAGGAGGGGTCCAAAAAAAGGCATGTTAAAAATTTGGTGAAAAAATTCCAAAAAAATGACTGCATTATGAGCGTGCGTTGCGCAGTTTCTACCCACTCTCCTAACATCGCCAATTTTTTATATTTTCACTTCACATTTTTAACATTGCCATTTTTGCATACCTCTGTCAAAACGCTACAGTTGTCATTTTCTACAACCTGCCCAAAACATGTTTTCACACCCGTGGCACAAAATAGCGTGTTTGGTCTGCACAATTACCATTCGGGACAACTAAACAAAATGACATTGACACTGTTCATGAGAAGGGGTCCAAAAAAGGCCACACTGAAAATCTGGTGCAGCACCTCCAAAATATGGCCAAGTTACACCTGGGCATTGAATAATTTCTATGCACATGTTTAACTTTCGTCACTTGGTAGCTCTTCACAGCCCTATCAACTCTGGCTAGAGTTTTTTTTTTTTTTTTTTTAGCTACTATCTTAGTTAGTTTACAGTCATCATAGGACAGAACAGAAATTTAATTGCTATCAAAGATAAACTATATTTACTTCTACAACGGGATCATATCTCTCTTGTCTCAGATGTGCATGCTAAAACTCAGGCTAAGTATAAGGGGTTCATTGTTGTAAACAACATTCTGGTCATCGAGAATTTACTTGGGCGGGGTCTGAAAAACTACACCTGACCTAAAATGGCAAATCTCACACACCCAGAAACTGTGGAACATTTTGCATAGCAGACTTTCATCCATCAGCAACCTAGGCTTAAAGAGCTCCTGACACAGTTGAGACAACTTTGAAAAAATGTAATATTTGGGTATAGATGTAGCTTATATCTCATATTTTATTCTGGAATTCTCACCCTTATTTCCTTATTACTAAGAGTATTTGCAAGAATATAGTATCGCTGCCCTTTTAGCTCAGGCTGCCTGCCTACACTTGACATCATAATTCTGTTTATGACATCAAAATATGTTGTTGTGGAAATTATTATGATGTCATAAACAGGGGATTGTGATGTCAGATGTAGAGAAACAGCCAGAGTAGATATAGTCTAGGGCAAAGGGATCTTGTTTTCATATGACTATCTTCAGTAATAAATAAAATGGGGAATGAATTACTGAAAATATATGAAGTAATAAAGAAAATGGGATGGTGCTGAATTTAAATCTTAACTTTTTTCAAAGTTTTCCTAATATTGTTAGGGTCTCTTTAAATGTTTGGGACATTAATGGACTGATATTTTTAAACATGACATGCCCTGTATTACCGGGGGGGGAAGGGGTAGGCAGGCTTGGGACAATTGTACGTGTTATGGTGACATTTTTGACCTATACCTTTTTAGTCTGTTTAGGCTAGCCCTTTTTCTCATGTCAAGTAAGATGCCCCTTCTCCTGGGTCCGGTCCTCTTTAATATCTTTATTAGTGACATTGCAGAAGGGCTGGAAGGGAAGGTATGCCTTTTGCCGGCGACATAAAGATCTGTAATAAGGTAGACATTCGAGTAGTGTGCAACGAATCATTAGTGATCTAAGAAAGCTGAAACAGTGGTCATAGGTGTGGCAGCTGAGATTTAATGTGAAGAAGTACAAGATCATGCACTTGTGGCACAGAAAGTCAAGGGAAGAGTACATGATGGGGGGGTGGTACTGATGACATCCAAGCAGGGAAGAGACCTGGGAGTAATCATTTCTGATGACCTCAATGTGGCCAAGAAGTGTGACAGGGCAGTGGAGAGAGCTATGGGGATGCTGGGGTGCATAGGGAGGTGCATCACCAGAAGGAAGAGGAACGAAATTATGCTGTTGTATAAAACATTGGTGAAACCTCACCTGGAGTACTGTGTTCAGTTTTGGAGGCCACATGTCCATAAGGACATAGAAAGAATAGATGCAGTCCAGGGAACAGCAACTGAAATGGTTCTGGACCTGCATCAGAAGCCCTATATGAGGAGAGGCTAAAGGACCTCAATATGTATACCCTAAAGGAAAGGAGAGAGAGAGAGAGAGGAGATATGATAGAGAATTTCAAATAACTCACGGGCATAAATAGGGTACAAGGGGAAAGCATTTTTCAGAAAAATAGATCCTCAAGGAAAAAGAAAGTGGAAATTGTTTAACCAGGAAAGGCACAATGAGCCAAAGCTTGTTTACAGGTGTGACCTGGGAGCACAAGGAAGTTAAGTAATTTACTCGAGGTTACACAGTATGCAAGTGGAGGCAATGGTATTCAAACCGAGGTTTGTAGCTCACAGCCCTAAACCACTGTTCTATACTGCCTCCCTACCAAGAATAAGGGCACATGCTATGAAGCCAGAATGGGGTAGATTCAGGGGAAATGTTAGAAAGTACTTCTTCACAGAAAGAGTGGTGCATGCCTGGAATAGACTTCCAGCAGAGGTGGTCGAAGCAAAAACTGTAGTGGGTTTCAAGAATGCATGGGATAAACATAAAGGAATTGCATTAGTTTAGAATGGGGGCAAAGCTGGAGACCAAGTAGGGTCTACGGTATTACATTAGGTAGGGAAAATGGGCAGACTAGGTGGGCCAAGCGGCCCTTATTTGCCAACAATGGCTATGTGAATCTATGTAATTCCCCATTTTGAATCTGCCTTAACATTTTTTTAGATCAGAAATAATTAGAGGCAGAATGACGGCAGTGTGGTCTAGTAGTTACAGCGCTGCCTAGGGAAGTGGGAGATCGCAGGTTTGAACCCCGCAAGAGCCAAATACTCACTCTGTGACTTTGGGCAACTCACTTAACTTCTCAGTGCTCAAGTCCACCCAGCCGTAGAACTGGGTAGATGCAGGACCTCACTGGAAAAAAAGTTGCAACTCAGCTGGGCTATCCTGGGTAAAAAAAAATTGAAAGAAAAAGGAAGCTTTTTTTTATACCACCACTTAAAACAGGAATCCTTATGTCAAGCTAAAAATATTTAAGGAGGTCTGTACAATGTACAGTATTACAAGATGCCCCTGGAAACCATATGGCTTCCCTGGGAGGTGTACCCTCAATCTCAAGGAGAGGGCTAATGGTGAAGCCAGTTGCTGAGCGAAGTGCGAACTGAACTATTTTCTTCTGATGTGAGAGGTTTTCAATGACTATTCATGCACAAAATGTGCCACTGTTATGAAGTTGTGACACGCGTTTATTTTATGTAATTTTGTGCCATATATCTTTTAAATGAAGTTATTAGGTACAACTATTGTCAGCTGTAACTGTTGTGGTTCTGGCCCATCCAGATGGGTCCTGCTGATCTTCTGGAATACGGTTAATTGATTATGTTGTAATGCAGAGGTGGCCACCAGTCAGAACATCTAGCTCCGGTCGTACAATTAGATTCAAGGTAACTCAGGAGGCTGTGCTAAGGTTACCACAGGAAAAAAAAAAACATGCTAGGTTGTGCAATTAAAATGTATTTATTTAAAACACATAAAAGATGGCAGCACGCTGGCCCAGTGGTGCTGGGGGTTGAGGCGCTGGATGCCACGCCAGTGACCCGGGTTCGGGAATAAGCCTGGGCCACTGGAGGTAGGCAAGGGGGAGAGAGGATTGAGCATTTGGAGGACTGCTCTCCTCTGTCCAGGAAAGGTGACTAGTCATCCCGCCTGCTGACTGCCCTCTAGTGGTGGCTGGAGGGCAGTACGGGTCAGGTGGCTCAGAAGCTGACATGCTTACGTTGGAGGAGAGGGAAGGGAGAAAATGGAAAATGGCCGGGGCTTCATGGACCCGTGATGGCCCAACCGCTCTGGCGAAGTCTGCCCCATCACCAGATATGATGTGCGGGTGGTGGGGGACACGGCACCCCCAACCTGGCCTCCTGCCATGGAGGGGAATCCATGGGGAACCTTGGGGAAGGCTGATGAGCTGGGGGTCAGGCCAGAGGATGTACCCCCTCCAAGGGGGTGGTTATAGCCCCGTGGAGCCTGCGGCAAGGAGGTAAAATAGTATATAAAAAAATAAGATAGTACACATAAGGCAGCCGACAAACATTTTTCGAGCTGCAGTCAGCTCTTTAGGCTGTATTATGTGTGCTGCTGTTTTTTATGTGTTTTAAATAAATACATTTTAATCAGACAGCCTAGCATGGTATAACCCCCCCTAACAAATGGGGGTTCCCAAAAAGTCTTCCTCGAGCTTGCCTAAATGCTCACTGTCAGGCTGGTGTCCTGCATTTTAGCAGTTTAAATGTGATTGCCAGAGAGTGCCTATATAGCCTCTGTGTACTGTCTCTTTAAGAGCTGCCTGGATTGCAGTCATAAGTAATCTGAGAGGGAGCTCTGTTGAAAGATGTAACTATTTGCTGAAAATCATTTAGAGTGATAATGATAATGTAGTTTGTCTAACCTGCCTTCTTTGCAGCAAGGACTGTTTTGTTTATCTCCACTATCTTGGTCCTGGACTGCCAAATTCGACCAATCAGTACTGGTGGGACCTAAAATGGAGCCGGACTACAGGAGCTGTCTGTAGTCAAAATCTGTAGGAATTGTAGTTTGGGGCTTTTGGCGCCTTTTTGCACCTGAAGGGGCAGCCTTTGTTGTGACTGACAGATCAACCAACTGAACCTTTCGGATTCTGGGGAAAGTCCAAGGCTTGCTGGCAGTTGAGTCAGATCTAAGTTGGGAGCTGAAGAGGCAACAGCTTGAGACAGTCAAGCAGCTGTCTGAGTAGTTTCGTGCGGGAGAACTGCAGAAAGGCCTGAGTTGTGGCCTGCATGTCTGCCTGCTGCCCCTGAGAAGGAGAGAAGAGAATTATTTCGGACTAAATCCAAGTTTGTGAAAATGAAGTAAGCCACTGATTTTTTTTACCAGGCTCATACCTGAAGAAGACCGAAGATTTTGCTGAATGCAATCGGCCTGTCAGGATTTCCAGCTGCTTTTGAATCCCAGTTTGTGCAGAGACTCTATGATCATGACCAGAGAGGCAGTTTGCTTGCACAGTAGAATTTCCTTACATGTAAAATGTGCTGTGAGTTGTTAGTGGGTCGTAAATTTGGTTCCCCACTGTGTGAACTGTATTCTGCTTGCTGGAAGCTGTATCCAGCCAAAATGGACTATATCCGAATTTGTCTCCATTTGGCCAGGCGCTGCTACACTGGCCCAGCCAGACTACCGCTGCACAGAAAGCCATCGATGAGAGACCTGCCTGGGGATCAGCCAACTGCTCCACGCTTGAACAGGAACGACGCCTCAGCGATTCATGTGGGCCCTGCTTCTCTCCAGATTAACCATCTGCTGTCTCGATTTTCATCCAGCCTGTATCCAGTCTTGGGTATCATGAGTAATCATCAGGGTGGCTCCATGCAAACACATCCTAATCTAAAAGTGTCTCATCTGATTGTCTTGTTGTTTTCTTTTCACGAACTGAGCCCTCCTGCTCCGGATTACAAATAGTGTGTGTTGTGCATGTTGTTTTCTTCCACCACATGGCCCCAACCAGCTGCAACGTTCCTGACTAGCCCACCATTCTCCATCTGGGTACCCAGAGTGTGTGACTGTTTATGGACCCTGAAGTGCATGCGTAACGGTTTGATTGATACAGCCTTTAAGCAAATTAACCTGATTACGTCCCTCCCTTGTTCAAGTCCCTTAAATAAATCAGATCTAACTCTTTTTTACATTTACCCTGACTGTGGTTCCAGTTTGTGCAAGAGTACAGTACTGCTGTTATTTGCTGTGTATAACTTTGTTTTACAGGGGTCCCCAGGGCCAGGCCAGAGGAAAGCTCTGGTGGCAAGTGCAAACAGTGTGGGTACAGTTGTGGTGTATCAGGGGTATTGTGAAAGTGATTATTGTGTATTGTTCTGGCCACTAGTAAGGAAAGAGGGGGGTTACAGTGTCCCAGAGGGCTGTGCCCAGATTAGCTTGACCACTACCAACCCTGCTCCAGGTGGAGGCACCCATTTCAGAGCTCAGGCCCCTTAACCTGCTACTAGCCAAGCAGGCAGGGGTAGTAGCCCTTGGGATAGCGTCAACATGGGGTTACAATGGTTTTTATTTTTCTGTGGTTAGCCTTAGCACAGCCTCCTGAGTTAATTGATTATTGTCCTGTAAGTCTGGATCACCTGACTCCTTTAATATAGATGGAGTTTAAAAACCAAAAGGAGGTAACTGCATGCTAGCTCAGCATGAAACTGAAGCTGAACATTGCAGCTACCATTCGAGAGATGTTGCTGCAATCCAGAACAGTCTGTAACTGCAGCTAGTCCAGAAAGCCACCCAGGCAGTGCCACTGCCTGGTGCTGGTCATTGCAGCACACTAGGGACTGGATGCCAGGATGTGGTGTGTTAGTCTGGTGAGGACTGGGTTTCACAGGTTGAGCTACTCTGCACCATAAGAAAACTGTCTGCTGAATACGGAGGTCAGGAGAGGCCTGGCTGGAACTGGAGAAAAATGCCATTTCATGATCTAACACCAGAGGCCTGGAAGGAGGAAGAAAGAGTGAAACCAGCCAAAGAAGGACTCCCTGCGACTATGCAATGCTCCCTGCACATTGAAGGAACCGTGAGTATATCAGTGCTTGCCCAGCCACAGCATTTCTATATCATAGCTCAAAGTATTTAATGAGTAGTCCCTCGAACTGAGACTTACAAATACCCTTCTGGGTTAAAAGATTATGGGTTTGGGGGTTTAAGCTGCAACAAGGCATTGCTTGTTTAATTTGTTTAAGTGCACCACTGCCAGCCAACCACATGCGATGAAACTGGGCCTACACCCATGGCTGAGTACCCAATGAAGAAGCACCGGTAGCTCCCCAGTCATAAATGTAAGGTTCATACACTGGTACCAGTAGAGAGAGGGTAGTGCCCACCAGTACAGCTGGGCAAAGCAGAAGTACTGTGCATGTGTGGTTTGGGAGTAAGCTACTACCAGTATGTTTTGGGCTGAACTTGAAAAGGCACTGGAAGCACAGCCTACATTACACATACAGTATATATCATTGAATTGCACCTAATACAGTGACTGAAGGTCAGCCCTTGTGTTAACATAGACAGCCTGTACTGGCACTGAAGAACCAGCCAGGGACTATACAGCGCTACCTCATATTGCTAACCCTACTTTTTCCCCTTTTAGAGTCTGCAAGCTGATTCTAAATAAATCCCTTGTTCTGTTTTCAGTCACTCTCTGAGCACTTAACGTTTTAGTTTACAAGTTAGTTGCTTTGTAAGGACTATGATTCAACCTACTTGGTTCACTAGGGTCGAATCTCTGGGGAGGTGGGTCTGTACTGCATCCTAAGGGGTGGTACTATACTTACACCAGGCAACAAACTTCCCAGCTAGGAATTTAACAGACTCAGGCCCCTAAACCTTACTGTAATAATAGTAGTAGTAGGTATATTTATTCACAAACTTAAAAGGGAAGAATCCAATTAAGGGTAGCTTATTTTCAACCAGGTCCTACAATTACACACATGGTTACAGTCAAGCAGAGTACATTAATATTAATTGAGTACAGTGTACAAGATATACAAATTACTATAAAATGTTTATAATGACTGGGTTTGCCTTTTTCTCATAGAGAAGCCATGGCTCAATTAGCCATTATAAAGGAGTGTTTATAATGGCAAGCATGCACCCGATTTCCCTCGCCCCATGCATGCGTCAGCTGCAGCTTTTAAATTCTGACTGCTGGCCACTCGGAGACTGAACCGCCACTTGGACTCAGTGGTAAGTGATTTCAAAAAAAAAAACTTCCAAGAGAGAGAAAAAAATTTTTTACTTTCAGCTACCGACAGAAACAAATAAAAAAAAATGTTTAAATAAACAAATAAAGACAACTGTGGACCGCACCTTGAAACCTAATCGGATCTCGATCGCACAGGAATGACCTTTTTTTATATAATTGCTGTGGTGAAAAAGGCAAATCCAACAATTATATAAAATAAAGTATGGGGCGGTGTGTTTACACTCGAAGTTTACACACACCCTCTATGTTATTACACAAACTGGGAATATGGGTGTGGGCAGGACAGTAGTGTGGTGGGTAGATAACTGGCTGGGTGGCAGGACACAGAGGGTGGTGGTAAATGGCTGTCACTCCACAGAGGGAAAAGTGACCAGTGGGGTACCACAGGGATCAGTGCTGGGACCGGTCCTATTCAACATCTTCATCAGTGACATTGCGCGGGATCTAGAAGGCAGAATTTCACTGTTCGCTGATGACACAAAGCTCTGTAACAGAGTAGACACACCAGAGGGTGTAGACAGAATGAGAAGCGACCTGCAGAAACTTGAAGAATGGTCAGGGGTTTGGCAGTTGAAATTCAATGCAAAGAAGTGCAAGGTAATGCATATGGGGCACAAAAACCCTGGCACAATATATCAGTTGGGGGGTGAGGATATAGCATGCACCAAGCAGGAAAGGGATCTTGGGGTTGTCATCTCTGATGACCTCAAGGTAGGGAAACAGTGTGACAAGGCAGCAGGTAAAGCAAATAGGATGCTGGGATGTATAGGCAGGGGCATCACCAGCAGGAAAAGGGAGGTCATAATTCCATTATACTAGACACTAGTGAGGCCCCACCTGGAGTACAGTGTACAGTTCTGGAGACCATACCTACGTAAGGACATAGACAGGGTAGAGAAGGTTCAGAGGAGGGCAACAAAGATGGTGCATGGATTGCATCACAAGTCCTATGAAGACAGGTTGAACGAACTGAACATGTACTCCCTGGAGGAGAGGAGGGAGAGAGGGGATATGATAGAGACATACAAGTATCTTACAGGGAGGAACAGGGTGCAGGAAAACACTATTTTTAAGCGAAAAAGATGTTCCAGGACTAGAGGGCATGGGATGAAGTTGGAGGGAGGACGATTCAGAGGAAACATGAGAAAGAATTTCTTCACAGAACAGGTGGTGGACAAGTGGAACACCCTGCCAGAGGAAGTGGTGGGGGCTGAAACAATCACGGGATTTAAGAATGCATGGGATAGACATAAAGGAATTCTAGAGGTCAGGGGTAAGGGGCAACAGACTTCTAGGAAAACAAACTGAACTTACAAGCTCAAATGGGCAGACATAGGCCCTTATCTGCTGACACTGTCTATGTATCTATGTATCTATGTATGTTAGTTGCTTTTCACAAACCCCTTGAGCTTTGCTCTCGGGGTTTATATAGCATCAAACACCTCGGGTGTGTGTAGGCAGGGGTAACTACCATAACATCAATGGCGGCACTGGTTGCAAAAAGAACTTCAAGGTTAAAAGTGTTGGTATTTACCCACACTAAGCATATACAACAGTCCCCCACTCACTGTAGACTTCCTGATACATTTTGCACTGAGAAGTGCTTTGCAAAGGTGTGCCATAAAAAGCAAATCAAGAGTAGTGCTGCTGTTGGTCTGGGTGGTGCTGGTTTCTCGTTTTGAGCATTTGGTCATTTTGCCTAAGGCCAGGGCACACTGCCATCCCTGAAAATGCCGCTTTCTCGTTACTTCTGTTTTGGTATTGGCAGGTTTTCACCAGTAGTTACAGCTGTTTTGAAGCATTCAGTGTCCCACAAGGTGAGGGAGCAATGACTTTCACATACTAGCTAACCATAGACACAAGAAATGTTATGTTAAACAGGTGTTCAAAAACAACAGAAAATACTAATAAAAGCCTTGGAATCACCATGTTGAATGCAGTACTCATTTTTACAATCTCAGTTAAAAAAATTGCCAAAGCAGACTCAAAACAAGGACATTGTACAAGCCAGGGGAACAAGGATGATCTAAAATGGAATGAAAAGGTATGGGTTCAAAATGTTGGCATAACATGCACTGCTACTCTAGTATTACAATTTGTACTATACTATAATAAATGGTAACCCCGATATCAACCCATTTTTAAGACCTGTAAAAAGTAGTATCAACCCGTGAGTTGATACGGCTTTTACTGTCTCATGCCAGGTTGTCTCTAGCAGGCTAGCCAGTTGAAACACTCCAAGGCTCCACAAGACGGTTCTCCAACAGAAAAGCTTCACCATTCAAAACAGTTCTCAATTCCGACCTCCACCTCCTGAAATAGTTAGCGACTCACCAAATTTACCCGTTCACAGCTGTATTTTTTTAAGTGTAAAAATGGAGAACCATTTTGTGTCAGCCTCAACCAGCAAGCGAGAAAAATTTGTAGCCGAGCTGTTTCCACAGGCCTTTGAAACTTGACCTTGTCACCATGTCAACCAGCATGCCCCGGAGCCCACACAGAAGCCAAATCAGAAACCTAGGAACACAAAATTTTAAAGACTGAACTTTAGTTTTACCATGTTAAAAAGTCGATTTTGCCTTTTTCTTTCCATCTTAATAAATCGGCTTTCAGTTAATTATTTTTTCTGTGTTATATTCCTGCTGGACTCGAACCCACGGCGCAAAAGGTACTGACCCCATGGAGTAAAAAGTACCAACCTGGTGTTTTATTTAAAAAAAAATGTTTTTTTCTCAAAAGATTCCTAAGTTGTTATATACATGTTAAAAGATTTTAAAGCAAGCACAGCTAAATGTTTCTTTGTCAATTTTACTAATAAACCACACCACAATATTCCAGGCTTGTCCTTCACTTTGCACCAGTTATGAAAAATAAAACATATGAAGGTGCATGATCTGCATTTTTTTTACATATCCTCGGTGTGTGATAATATATAAACCTCTCAGACTTCGCTCTCGAGGTTTCTATATTATCACACACCTTGGGTGTGTTTGAAAAAAATGTTTTTTTCTCAAAAGATTCATAAGTTGTTATACATATGTTAAAAGAATGTTTCTTTGTCATTGTTGCTAATAAACTACACCACAATATTACAGTCTTGTCCTTCACTTTGCACCAGTTATAAAAATAAAACATATGAAGGTGTGTGATCTGCAGTTTTTTACACACCCTCGGGGTGTAAAAACACTGCATATCACACACCTACATATGCATTATTCTCTATGTATTCTCTACTTACTCCTGCAGTTGCTTCTGATTTGGATTTACTTCTTACCTGTAATTTACCTAATTCACCGTCCTTCAGCACTTCCCCACATCCCCAGTTCAGCCATTTCCCCAGTTTCTTATTTTAAGTTAGAATCTATTTAATTGTTCTTTTGTTTAATTCCACAATTTATTGCATGGTAACTTATTTGTTGTCAGTGTATTCTTAGGCATAACTGTCCTGTTTATTTTTCACATACTTATTCCATTCTATGTATTTTATATTCTGTATCTTGCATCCATTATCTTTTCCCCTCTTCCCTTCCTCCAGGGCATATATAGAAACACGCTGTTACCAGCTGAGTATGTCTTTCCTGGTAAAACCTTTGAAATCAATCAATAATTTATTTATTTAGTTTTTTTTCACCAGGTAAGTGCACTAGACAAGAATGTTGCATATTTTCAGGCACAACCCGGGAGAGTTACAAACAATGGAACATTGTACAGACAGGAAACACAAAGGGCATATCACAACAGGAATTAAGCAAAATTTGAACTACAAAGCAGTGTTTACAACTGGCCAAAGACAGTTAAAATGGCAAGAAGAACAGAAAAATACATTAATTAAGCGCACTAGACAAGAATGCTAACTATTTTCAGGCAACAACCAGAGAAAGCAGCATGTGGCGGTACTGGCAGGAGTACAATATCCAAGTCACAAATTGATCTATGTAGCAGTGGGTCCACAAGACAGTCTATTCAGTGGGTCAGATAACATTTTGATATAATATTGAGAAGGCAGTACTCAGGAAGGTGATACAAGTGCAGATATGAGAGTAAATGCCATTTAGTGGAGCAGGTATAACAACCAATTGGGAAGCACAAGAGTGTCAGAGCAGGAGCAAATGTTAGAATCCCTAAGGAAGGATCGAAGACCCTTTTTAAAAGTTTGGTGGGATTTGGAGAGTTTGACATTTAGAGAAAAAGAGTTCCAAGTTTTGAGTGCAGATATTGCAAAGGAAAGTTCCTCCTTTTTTGTGGACCTTCTAGGAATTTCAAGAGGTGATTGTTCAGAAGATCTCAGGGGGTAAGTTAGAGTGGGAAGGTTTAACATATTAGAAAGGGATTCTGGAGCTCCAGTTCTGACTATGTTATCAATCAGACAGCCAGCAGCATAGAGCTAATGCGAGGACGGTGAGAGCTAGCTTAGACAGGAGTAGAGTTGGCAGCGATGAGTTATTCTGGGTGCAGAGAGTGCAAATCGGCATATGCTATTGTAGCATATGCTCCATTTTTGGAAAGCACCTTTGTTCACATCAAGATAGGCCATAGAGCCATATGTTAGACAAGGACGGAGTATACAATGAGCTACAGCAAGCCTGGCAGCAGAACTGAGGGAGGACCTGATTTTATAGGCCACACCCAGTTTTATGTTAACTGCCTTACACGTGGCTGCAATGTGAAGGGTGAAATCAAGAGATGGGTCAAGTGTGACCACAAGATGCCTGAATGAGTTGACCGTCTCCAAGGGGGAAGCCTTCCAGGCCCTGGATTGAGAGGGCAGAGGTACAGGATTTGATTCTAGGTGAGGAGCCAAAAAGCATGGCCACAGTTTTCTTAGAGTTTAGAGGAAGCTTGTTTAGTAGCAGCCATGCTTGTAGACAGTCAAAATCAGATTGAAGACTGGCATTTATGGAGAGCAAGTCTTTAGCACTCAAGTAAAGTACTATATCATCCGCATAGAGGATCCTAGAGGAGGAACAGGGCACAGTGGGAAGATTGTTAATAAAAAGAGTAAAAAGGAGGGGACCCAGGATAGATCCCTGGGGGACTCCGACAAGGGTAGGGGCAAGGTCAGAGATTGCAGTTCCTATTTGAACAAATTGCTTCCTTCTTGAGAGGTAGCTCTCAAACCAAGAGGTGGCATCCTAGGAGAAGCCAAATGAGGACAACTTGGATAGCAGCGGTAGGTGATCTAGAAGATCGAACGCTTTTGTGAGGTCAATAAAAATGGCCCCAGTGAACATGCCGTTATCCATTGCCATTAAGACATCATTAGAGAATTGAATTAGTGCAGTTGTTGTACTGTACCCTGATCAGAAACCATGCTAAGTAGGGGATAGGAGCTTGTTTATGTGGAGATATTCAGCGACCTGGGTGGCCACAACCTTCTCAAGTAGTTTGCCAAGAGTAGAGAGAATATAGCAATCAGTCAGTAATTCTCCATGTTTTTTTGTGTCCCCTTTCTTATGAACAGGAACCACTCAAGCGTTTTTCCATAAAGTTGGCACCATCTAGGTTATAATGGATAAGTTGAAAATTCTTGCAATTGGGACAGCAAGTGCAGAGGCTGCTGATTTGAAGAACTTAGGCAGTAAACCATCAGGCCCTGCAGATCCGTGGGTGGGGATAGCTTTAAGAAGTCGCAGCACTTCTGCAGAAGTGACCATCGTTAGAGTAAAAGGTGCTCAGGTGGGCACATTGTTACAATCAGTGAGTACTGGGGACTGACCTGAATTTTCCAGGTACACAGAGAGGTCCAAGAAGTGGTTGTTAAGAGAATTTGCAATTGTGACTAACTTGCAGCTGACATCATTCAGTGTAATTTCAGTTACAGATGGCTTGGGCCCTTGTCCCATAACATTTTTAATGTAGTTCCAAAACCCCCCCCGGCATCCCTTGCATAGGACTGGAGAAGTTTATTACAGTATTCCCTTTTGGCCTCCCGTATGTCATTTTTACAGGCATTCCTCAGGGTTCGGTACTTATCCCAGTCCGCCAGCAGTTGAGACTTCTTAGCAGAGGCCCAGGCCTTGTCCCTTTCCATAGAAGCCAGGAGATCACTATGCAACCATCTTGTTTCAGAGCCCCATATTATCCTCCTCTTTAGGGGAACATGTAAGTCCTGGAGAAAGAGTAGCTTAGTTATCAGGTAGTCAAGGGCCATCTCAACATCATTTATGAGACAGATTGGAGATCAGTCAATGCTTCTCATGTCAGATTGAAGTGCTGCTAAGTTTAGCTTTGAGAAATCTTGAAACTGTATTTCCTTGGGGAGGAGGGGGGCTTGGGACAGTGCCCATTCCAGATACAGAAAGTTGGCAAATGATCACTAATGGAATCCGGGAATGTGCCTGCAGCAATGATTCTCTTTGCTCTACTGGTAACAATCCAGTCCAATACAGATTGATGGTTGCTGTTGACAGAGATTCTAGCTGGTCCAGTAATCAACTGTGAGAGGTGAAGTTTTACGAGGGCTCCAGTGTACATACCATAGTTGCTCCCAGACCAGTCCAGGTTGAAGTCACCCAGTAGAATGACTTCAAATTTACCCTTTACAGTAGAAAGATAGTCCATAATACTGTTAAGCCCAGAGAGAGTGCCCTTCGGTGGGTTTTAGGCACATATCACATTGAGTCTCTTTGCACCACCTAATACCAGTACAGCATGCAAGGTTTCACAGGAGCCAGTTGACCCAGAGTGTCAAACAGTGACATTAAGATGCACTTTATAATAGAAGACCACCCACCTCCCCTCCATTTGGAGGGGCAGTCAGATCTAATAAGGTTAAAGCCATTTAGATTATACATAGCATCAGGAATGTCAGGCCTAAGCCAAGTCTCAGTTAGCCCCAATATGTTGGGGGGAGTGTATGGCAACCCACGCTTCCAGTTCAGGAAAGTTGGCTGGCAAGCTTCTTATATTCATGTGGACAATTTTAACACCCTTAGTGGAGAACCCGTAAGAGAAGTTGACAGGACTTGCAATGGTGGAGGGGCCAGGGTTTAGCCCTGTGTCACCAGATAGTGCTAAGCATAGGAGAGGAACCCATGTCCCTAGGAGGAGCTGAAAAAGGCGCCTGAAATCTTTAAGTACATGGGGAGGGTGAAAGTGGAGGTAGTATCCTAGTTTGGCAGGGCGGATTACATTAAGGGACCAGTTGCATATTGGGGGAAAGTTTTAATTAATCAGGAGATTTGAGTAGACAAAAGATGATTCATCATGAGAGCAAGACCTTGGATCTTCTTGCTTTGTAATTGGACTGGGTTCTTGAGTTCCCTCAATTTCAGTATCCTAACTCCCTGGTAAAATGTTTTAATTGTGTGGGTGGTTATAAGATTCAACTGAGTCATATCAGTCTTCTTGGATTTGATTTTTAGTATCATTTGCAGCCCCACCTGGATTTGGTAATATGGGGTACATCTGTTTCATTGCAGGCCCTGGTTGCTATTTTGTATTGGTAGGGATAGTAAGATTAAATTTATTATTGGGGATTATCCCACCGGCATCCCCAGCTCCTTCAATGAAGCAATGAAGTGGACTATGAGTGGATTTTTCTGTTTAAACCTGTCTGGGTAAGATACATACTTGTTCTGCTTGATCTATATCTGGCTGGATGCTAAACAACCTGGATTCAATTGTTGACACTGATACTTCACCTTACTGCTTTCATTATGCACACATTCAGTTTTATGCTATTTCTGATGCCTGCAAATTATTTGATATGCCATGACATTGTTGTATATGGTGACACATATGATGTATATTCTGTATTTTGTCATTCATAATATTGTAATAATTTAACTTTCATTGTATTTATGTCAGACATAGCCAAAAATGGACATGTCCCAGTCTACTTTCTGGTTAAAGAAAAAAAAAAAAAACAATCAAGCAAGCTTGATCTATATCTCTGTTTTGTTCGGTATTTATATTGCTATTTTTCTTGCAAAAAAAAGTATACTTTATTCCTAGTATGATGTCGAAATTGACTAAAAAAGTACAAAAAGGAATTAGGTGGTACAACTCAGACTGGGGGATGGGACAAGTGGAGGATCAGTGTTGGGAAATGGGATCAGCCTGTTTAAACGTCTGCATCAGTGATCTCAGCAAGGGTTTAAATAGGTGGGTAGTGAAATTTATGAATGATACCAAAATAGTAAACATAGCAGAAATCCGGGAAGAGGTAGAAACTTGCAGAGTGATTTGAACAGATTGGCTGTTAAATGAAGTATAATGTAGACAGATGTGGGATGATACAGCCAGAAATCGCAAGGCAGACTGTTTTGTAAAAGGGAACAACAGTAGGAAATCAGAAAAGAAAAGGAAAAGAAACTTGGAATAATTGTCGCCAGAATCCTAAAACATAAGAAAAGAGTGTGACTTATTGGTGAAAGTGAAGAGGGACTCAAATTTGGAGGTGCATCACTTGAACCTTTACATGCTGATTATGAGGTGTCACACTGCCAATCTGGGGAGTCTGCATGTTGAGTATTGTTGCCAATTATGGCCCCCATACTAGCAAAATGATATCAAAAGAGTGGAGAAGGGAGCAATGAAGGGTCACAACAATGATATCAGGGCTGAGGGATAACTATTATGATCCACGATTAGGTGAACTGGGTCTGTTTAGCCATGGGAAAAAGAGGATGAGTGGAGACTTAGAGAGCTACTGATGCCTCAGGAAAATGTATGTATTACAGCATAATTCAAATGGTGACATATAACTTCTGTTTTACAGTATCTCCCCTTCATTCATTATGGCTAAGCAATCAAGCAACAGAATTGTTGTCCCTTGGACTTCCATCAGGTGCTGCTGCCTTGACGTGCACTTTGCTGTAATCTCATTTCATGATGTGGAACTCTTGCAAACAAGCTGCTCTGGCTCAAAGGTGGATATCCAAATTAAACAAATAAAATAAATAAAAAAATAATCCTCTGCTTGTAGTTACAGCATAACCACTTTCACAGAAACGGTTTCTAATACAATACCTGAATAAGTAAGGGACAGTCACAATGTACTAACAAGGCTGCTATCACCTAAAATTCTTATGTTCCTTTGAAATACATCCTCTGCTAGATTTGTCATTCATGAAACTAACACCGCTCAGAACACACAATGTTTGTTCTCTGACTGATTCTTAGGGAAGACAGTCAATCCAGTGGCAAAATCACAGAACTCAGAACCAGGGAGTTCCATGTTCAAATCCCACCATAGGCACATGTTCATTTGTGGCCTTGTGCATAGCATTTGACCTTCCCATGCTTCAGTCCTACCAGCCATAAAACTGGGAAGAAGCAGGATCCAGCTGAAAATAAGTTAGCCTACCCTGGTAACATGAAATTGCAAAGGCAACATTCTACTTGTCTCATCAAACAGAAAATGAAAATAATCTGTTTCTTTAAGAATTTTTTAAACAATTTTTGTTTGTTTTTTTGTTGGGAGTTCCAGTAATTACACTACTGATTGGAGAAGAATATCATTAGAAAAACAAGCATATGACTACATCTTGGAATACCTTCAAGAATACAAATTATTCATTCAATAAGGTTTAAAATATTCCCGTTTGTCTTCAGTAAGCACATCTGAAACTCTTGTGTATATACATATTTCCATTTACTCAGAGGAGTCTGGATTTATTTAGCTTTGCAGTGGAGTTGTCATGTACCTACGTGCTTCATAATATGTAAACATTAAATTCGGCCAGCAGAGGGCGGTATAACAAAAGAACTATAATTCCAGCAGTATACATTCAACTTTCTAGTATACAACTATGTGTCTTCAGATGTCCTTGCCACAGGAATGTATAAACATAAATGTAACAGCCCCTTGATTCAACTTTGGCTGTTCTGGTGCCCTCCAGGTCCTCACAGCACCCCCTTCGAGGGGGCTGGCCTGGGTTAGGATAGATAGGCATAGAGTGGCGCGGTGCCTCCACCTGAGGAAATGATAGGGAATACCTGTAGGCACCTCAGTAAGGTAATTTTTTTATATAACAGCCACTAATATGGGGATATTCCTTGTACAATGCATTAAGGTGTTCCTGCAAGGTGTCAGTGTACATTGGTTACAACTGGATGTTCAAGAGGGCAAAACTGTTAGTGTAGGTTGTGTTTGGATTGCATAATACTGAATATGGTAAAGTATAGGTATACTGTCCTGTAGCTTAATCATAATGTTCTGAGGTATTAAAGTGTGCTTATAGTATTGGTATTATTATCTAGGGCATCGCAGATTATGGGGTTTAATAGTCAATGTTCATAGCTAGGTGTGGTCCAGCATAGGTTGAATAAACAGAATTCTGTGATATAATAACAGGATTAAGTAAAGCTAGCAAGGCAGTTGTATGTGGGAGCAAAGGAACTGGAGTAGGCATCAAGACGTATGGGAGGTACAAAGGTGGAGTGGAGGTAGAACTAGCATAACGCGAGGGGAGTAGGAAGGGTGGTCAGCAGTAATGGGTGTGGGGCTGCTATCATCCTAGGTATAATGTGGAGAGCAGGAGGTTGTCAAGTGTGTAGACAGCTTGAACAGATAAGGGAGGAGTTACAGAGGCTGAGATGGGAAGTGGGAAGGGGAGGGATGGGCTGGGAGGAATCTCATATGTGGAATGGTCAGGGGGTGCCATCTTCTAATGACATGGTAAGTACTCTCAGGGTGGAAATCAAGAGAAAAACATATGGATTGGGGGGCATTCTCACCAAATGTGCAGCAAAGAAACAGGGCGGATAACTGGCATGCAAGTGAAGAGTAGGAGAATGGGAGGAGAGGTTTCAGGGCAAGGATGGCGGAGTAGGGATAATGGAGGGAAATCACAAGTTGGACTTGTCAAGGGGAAGGATTCCTCAAATAGGTTCACTATATTGTCAGGTTTGGATGAGTGGGGTGACGATAAGGTGGCCATAGATCAAGAAGGAGTAGAGACTAGGAACAGAGTTAAGGGAAAAAGTGGGCCAGGTGGGGTTGTGGAGAGGTGAATCAGTGGCAGTGGTGAAAGGGATGTAAGATACATGGGGAGGAGGTAAGAATGAGTCTGGGATGGATGACCAGTGGGAGGGGAAAAGGGAGGTCACCAGGGAAGGCAAAGCAGAATGTCAGCACGGTGGAGGGGTGAACTAGGTATATAGGAGGGAATGGGCTTCTGGGATGTGCTCAGAAGGATGTGCAAAATGAGAAGGGGGGAAGGACATGAGGGTTGTTATACTGGGAGACTCAATGTTAAAGGGTGCGAGATGGGGAGGTGCAAAGAACAGCAATAGATGGGCAGAGTGTATACCAGGCATGAGGGCAAGGAGGGTAGGGACTCTTATTCCAAAATGTGTAGGACAGAATAGAGAGTTACCTCACACAGTGGTGCATCTAGGTACCAATGACTTTACAGGCTGTGAGGTAGATGAGGTTCAGGATAGGTTTAAGGTAGTAGGGAAGATATGTAAGGAGGCAGGAAGATTGGTTTCATTCTCAGAGGTTATTCCAGTCCCTAGGGAAAACACTGCTAGGAAGCAAAGAATTGAGGAGTTCAACACTTGGTTGAAGGGGTGGTTTGAGTCTAATAGATATGGGCTGGTGGGTGAGTGGGGAAGAACATGGGAAAATAAGGACCTGTATGCACTGGACAGGCTGCATTTACGTAAAAAGGACACAGAGGTCCTGAAGGTTAAGTTAGAGAAATATTTAGCAGTTAATCTGAATTAAAACTAAAGCTGGGGGAGGCAAAAGGTGTACTTCACTCATAGACACCAGGAAAGGGGGCCATCAGGCCTACCCCCCCTATTACATCATCAGTTGGAGGGGAGGTATAATGGTAGTGGGAATGGAGTGGAACCCCAATAGGGGTGGGATCATAAAGGGTTGATAGGGAATAAAGAGGCACAGGGATCGAGTTGGAAGGTGGTGTCCTTGAATGCAAGGAGTCTGGCAAATAAAATGGCAGATCTTCAGGCACTAATGCTGGAAGGAGGGGTGGACATAGCAGCCATCAAAGAGACATGGGCATCCCAATGCCATGATTGGGACCTTGTGATCCCTGGGTACAAACTGTACCAGAAGGACAGGGAGAGGGGGAGGGGGAGTGGTTTAGCCTTATTTGTAGGGAAAGGAATACTATGCATCAGGGAGAAGGAAGAGGAAGAGTAGTAAGGCAGAATAGAAGCCTTATGGGTAACACTCCAGAACAATAAAGGCAGAAGCCTTCGATTGGGAGTGGTATACAGGCCACCCCCACAGGAAGTGGAGATGGACAGGGAGATGGGGAATCAGATCAGGAAGATGAGAGGTAGAGGAAACCATGTTATAACAGGTGAATTCAATTTGCCTGATATTGAGTGGCATGCCCGGATTGCCTCCTCTGCCAGGGAAAATGTACTCCTGGAAGCTTTCCGGGACTGTTTCCTGGTGCAGGGGGTCACACAGCTGACCAGGGATGGTGCCACACTAGACCTGGAGCTTTCAGATGGAGAACATGTCCAAGAGATAGCCATGGAGGTATCCCTTGCTGGTAGCAACCACTGTACAGCGTGGTTTTACCTCAATATGGGTAAAGAATTAGCTAAAACCAAGACAAGGGTGGCAGACTTCAAGAGAGCAGACTTTAGAGGAATGGAGGATATTCTTGTAGGGCATCTTGCAAAAATCAGACTGGGGATGGATGCGGAGCAGAAATGGTCCATCATTAAGTTGGGTCTGAATGAGGCCACAAAAGACTGCACGAAAACCAAGAGTAAGAAGTCCAGGACTAAGAGACCAAGCTGGTTCAACAAGGAAGTGGCAGTGAAGGTAAGGAAGAAGGCAGCCTTTTGGAAGTGCATGCGTACTATGAGTGAAGAGGACAGAGAGTTTTTTTCAGGGAAATCTCAAGAGGCAGGGAGAGTGGTATGGGCAGCTAAAGCTGCAAAGGAACTAAAGCTAGCACAGAGGATCAGGGAGGGGGAACAGGACTTCTTCAGATATGGTATATAAAGGAGAGAAGAAGTAGTAAGGAAGGAATTGTTAGGATCAAGAAGGTGGGGAGATGGGCTGAAAACAGTGGAGAACAGGCTGATGCACTGCATGAAAACTTCAACTCTGTATTCACTAGGGAAAAGGATGGACCTGTGCTGCAGGGGATTATGGGAGTAGGAAGTGGGGGATGAAACAGGGACATCAAGATAGATAGGGTTTTGGAAGGTCTCAGGTCCCTTCGGGTGAACAAGGCACCTGGCCCGGGTGGCACACACCTGAGGGTCATGAGAGAACTGGCAGAGGTGTTTGGAGCCCCCCTGTCAGATCTGTTTAACACCTCACTAAAATGGAGTATGTGCCTCAGGACCGGAGAATGGCTCACGTGGTGCCACTCCACAAGAGTGATCCCAGAGATGAGCCTGGCAACTTCAGAATGGTCAATTTAACATCCATTATTGGTAAATTAATGGAGACCATTCTAAAAGAAAGGTTGGTAAACTTTCTGGAGGTTAGCAGTCTCCAGGATGATAACCAGCATGGGTTTGTCATGGGGAGAGCCTGCCAAACAAACATGATAGAATTTTTTTGACTAGGTCACAAGGTCATTAGACAAAGGCCAGACAGTGGATGTACTATACCTGGACTTCAGTAAGGCCTTTGATTCTGTGCTGTATGGTAGGTTGCATAGCAAACTATGTAGCCTGAGAGTCGGGGTTAAGCTGCTAGGTGAGTCAGGAGCTGGCGGCTGCAGGAAAGGAAACATATAAAGTGACAGTAGGAGGTGAACTATCCAAGCCTACCTATAACCAGTGGGGTACCGCAGGGATCAGTGCTTAGTCCAGTATTATTCAACAGCTTTATTGATGACATCACAGTAGGGGTCAAAAGTAAGATCTGTCTTTTCGCAGATGATACTAAAATCTGTGGGAGGGTGGACATAGAGGAGGGGAGACAGGAACTCAGGGAGGATCTGGCCAGACTTAAGAAATGGTCTGCAATCTGGCAATTGGGATTTAACACCAAGAAGTGCAAGGTCATGCACCTAGAAACATAGAATGTGATGGCAGATAAGGACCACCTGGCCCGCCTAGTCTGTCCATTTCCCTACTTACCTCAACTTCAGAGTCTAATTGATCTGCAGCTTACCTTCTCCTTCCTACTGCTAGAGTTGCCTTCTGTCTATCCCAAGCATTCTTGAATTTACCTATTGTTTTTGCCTCTATGACCTCCATAGGGAGGCTGTTCCAGGCATCCACCACCCTTTCTGTGACAAAGTACTTCCTCACATTACCCCTGAGAACCAGGGAGCTAGGAACCCAGGGGCCAGCTACTGGCTTTGGGGGGGTACAGGTGCCGGCTCAAAGGAGGAAAAGGATCTTGGGTTGATAATCAGGGGTGATGTGAAACACTTTGCACAGTGTTGTGAAACAGCAGCCAAAGCAAATAAAATGCTGGGATGCATCACCAAAGGAATCACCTCCAGGAGGGAGGAAGCCATTCTTCCCTTGTACAGGTCATTGGTTAGACCGTACTTGGAGTACTGTGTGCAGTTCTGGTGCCCTTATTTGAAGAAAGACATAAAGCTACTTGAGGGAGTCCAGTATAGGGCGACTAAGATGATCCAGGGCATGGGAGACAAATCAAATGATGAGAGGTTAAGGGAGCTCAATATGTATTCCTTGGAGGACAGAAGGGAAAAGAGAGATATGATAGAAACCTTCAAGTATCTAAAGGGTATAAACAGGGTTGGAGTGGAGGGCATTTTCAATTTAAAAAGGGAGGGGACCACTAGGGGCCACAGTCTGAAACTTGTGAGGGGTAGATTTAAAAAAGAAATGAGGAGGCACTTTTTCACGGAAAGGGTGGTGTCAAAGTGGAATGAACTGCCTGAGGAGGTGGTATCTTTGGAAACAGTGGGAAGTTTTAAAGGGAGGGTGGTACAGGGTAAAAATGAGAGTGGCAATGGGAGGGAGGAGGGGGAGAGGAAAGGGGGGCGTCGCTCTTGGAAGCAAGAGGAGGGTGGGGGCAGCTCCAGTAAAATAGACTGAGCTGCACAATAGAGCAGACTTGATAGACCACTAAGGCCTTTTTCTGCTGGCAATTTTCGTATGTTCATAAATAGCAGGTTACCACCCACAGGAAAGTATATTAGCTGCCCCAGGAAAGTATATTAGCTGCCCCTGAACAGTTCCCCACACACTCTGATAATATCCCCCTTCTTTACAGAAACACTGTATAGCAGCAATTAACAAAAACAACAACAACAATACTTTATCGTAAGGGAAGGGGAAAAAGAGAGATAAAAAAGCAACAACAATAACAACTAGCTAACACTTCTGCAGTTCTGCCTCAAACAATCCCCACTTTTCACCTGGGGATGCACCTATCTTTCCCTTGGCAGCTGCCCGGAAAATCTATACAGTCTTTTCGGTAGGTACCTCACCACGTTGCAGAAATCATCATAGGGATCTTTCATTGGGGCCCAAACTTTAAATTCACAAAGCTTAACTGTAACTTCTAGGCATGGGCAGGGTTTTCTGGTATAGTCATGTCCAGGAATTACCCCCTTTAACTTCCACCTAGCAGCTAGCTAGCTAAATAAAGACCCCCTAAAGCCGCAGCTTGGAGTGCTTACAGTTCAGTAGTTCAAAGATGGTGGCAGAAACTGATTTCACGGTACCGTCCTGGTATCTAGAGTTGTTGGTGAACAAAGCAGCAGTTGGCTGAAGAAATGATGAAAGCTGGTCTTCACCTGCCAGGTCTTTCCAGTCTTCACCCCTGGAGCCTTTATATGCGGTGTTCACCTGGCAGGCCTCTTGACGTCCTCCTCTCTGGTGGTCTCCTCTTCAGTCTGGGGAGTGATGGACGTGGTCCCCTAGACCTCTCTGTTGCACAACCTGGTCACACAATTACAGCTGGGCATTTTCACAGTCTCTTACCCCAGCACTCTCGCTCCTGGCTTCGGTACTCACAGCGGTGCTGGGCCCTTTCACAGCATCTAGCCACAGCACACCTCAGGCTCTCCCCTTGCTGAAATTTGTACTCACCACAATTACCTCTCTGTGAGGGAACCCAGTAAATCAGTCTTTGTACAGGGACAGCAGTACTTGGAAAATCAGGCAGCACACACAAAGTCTCTCTGCTCTCAATCCTGCTTTCAGCTCTCTCTCTCTCTCTCTCTGGCTGAAAACTCTGACTCCTGATCATCTACAGCAAACTTCAAAACCTTTCTCTCATTCCTGCTGCAAAGCTTCAAGCTCTCTCTTGCTGTCTTTTCAAGTATCTCTGGGTTTGTTAGGCCATTGGGGTCTGAATGTAGTGTTAAGGCTGGGAAGCCCACACAGTCTGTCCTGCACTCCTACTCTGACTGAACCTCTCAGGACTTCCCCCTTTGGCAGGTAAAACAGTCCCTTTTATCAGTTTTCCAGCAGCCCCTTCCTACTGGCTGCATCAGTTGTCTCTCTAAGCAAATAATTATTCAATTGGCTCACTTGACGCCCTATTGGCTCCTCATTTGGGTGCCAAGAAATGTCTTTCCTTTTACACCCAAAATCCTATTTTTCAGTCCCAGGAGCCTTCTGACAAATCTTTGCCTCCTAATTGGATGAGCAGGGGTTAAAAGTGACAAATATGGCTGCTATAGCAAACTGTTTATGCAGTCCCAAAACAGAGTCCCAACTTTTAAAGTCCCTTGCAGCAAAACCTAATATTTTTAACATTTATTTCCCCCAAAATTCAGAAGTAGATCCTCTGCCATTTAGAGCACACGTTGAGTTTACTAGTTTAGCTCAATTCCCTGCCGGTCGCTGTTGCCGATAATCTCAGCCCCCAGGCAGTAGACAGGCTCTCATTAATATTCATGTGCCTTTATTAATATTTATTAGAAAGCCCCTAAGTGCTCATTAGTGCTCTTAAACTAAATAGTTTTATGCTTTCTCCAGCACCTCCTCCATGCCTCCGGCCCCTGATTAGCTCATTTTGGGGTCCGGCCCACAACGGCAGAGAAAAATCTTGCATACAGTATCGCGCATGCATGGCCCACCACTCGCACATTTGTGCTGTGAGCTGCATGGTGGTTCTGCAGCTTCACTCCTCCAGTCCCTTTCTAACAGGGAAACAGTGTAGGGGCCAGATGGAGAACATAGGGCACACGGGACTCGGACCATGTGGTGGTGAGCAGAACGGGGGAGTGGGCAAATGGGAGCAAGCCAAGTAAGTCCAGAATGGGGGCTTACACAAAAAATTAAAAAACATAAAAATCTTTCAAAAACTGTTTTAAGACAGACTCTGCAGATCAGCAGTGCAACAGCAGTGCAACAAAAACAAGGTATTTACCTCAGTGATGTACTGTACAAATATCTTCTTGTGAAAATGTACCCAACATTCGTATTCTGGGTCCCATATTATAATGGCAGGAAAACATACTGGCCTCTGACTGGTCAGTCTAGGGCTGGATCCATGATGTTATCCAGGCATAACATCATGGATCTAGTCCCAGCACAGACATTACCAAATCACAAAAAAAAAAAAGCAGTACACAGTACCATCTTTATTAACTGTAGAGAAAGCCACATTTCTGATCAGCTTTACACCACTGTAAATCCCTCTTTCCTATGACAGGGTGAGCCCAGTCTGGGGTGGATGCCCCTCCCCCATTCCTTTCGCTCTTTGTTTCTGTGGGATTGCCACTCGCACTGGAAATGAAAATGAAATACATTTTCTGTATGCTTGTCTATTTTAGGGTGTCACATTTAATGATTTAATGGAAATAAAAAGAAAAAGATACAATGAGTTACATGGGTTGGCAGGAGAAGGGAAAAGAGGAGCATGCCCTCGTTCTGCCATTCCCCTTGCAAAACCCAGTGGAACTCTCATGGACTTAAACTATCTTATTAAAACTATCTTTTCAGATGAAGCAAAATGGAAACATAACACCCTCTTAACCAAGTGTAACCCCACCTGTTGGGGGCTTACCTGTTCTTGTCCACCCCCATTCTTTTTTGTTTCCAGGTCTGGTTTTCCCCTGTAGCCCTGTAGTCCCTGGATCCTCCCTCTGTCTCCCGCACTGTTTTGCTAAGGGGAGTGGGGCCAAGGGAGCTGGAATGCAGAACCACTGCCCAGTTTGGCACTCTGGTGTCAGGGCAAGCTCTGTGCATGCACAGTAGCGCACTTTCTTTTGGCCATTCCGTGGTCTGTTAGTGCTGTTTCTCCGGTGGTTCTGGTTCCAGAGTTGAGTAGTACAGGGACCAAGGCCATTTCACTGACCCGGGGAGGCAGAAAGGCGGCAGAAGGAGCCAAAAATGTGAGTGCCAATCACACTGCAGCATTTGGGAACCACCTCATGAATATTAATGAGGTGGCAACCCTTGAAGGAGTGTAACCCCCCCTACAAGTGGGGGTTCCTGAAAAGTCTTCCTTGAGCTTGCCTAAATGCTCACTGCCAGGCTGGTGTCCTGCATTTTAGCAGTTAAAATGTGATTGCCAGAGAGTGCCTATATAGCCTCTGTGGACTGTCTCTTAAAGAGCTGCCTGGATTGTAGTCATAAGTAATCTGAGAGGGACCGCTGCTGAAAGATGCAACTATTTGCTGAAAATCATTTAGAGTGATAATGATAATGTAGTTTGCATAACCTGCCTTCTTTGCAGCAAGGACTGTTTTGTTTATCCCCACCATTTGGCCTGGGACTGTGAACTAGACCAATCAGTACTGGTGGGACCCAGAATGGAGCCGGACTACAGGAACTGTCTGAAGTCAAACTCTGTAGGAATTGTAGTTTTTGGCTTTTGGTGCCTTTTTGCACCTGAAGTGGGTGCTCCTGTTGTGACTGACAGATGAATCAGCCAACCAAACCTTTTGGGTCTTGGGGAAATTCCCAGGCTTGTTGCAGTTTGAGTCAGGTCTCAGTTGGGAGCTTAAGAAGCAAGAGCTTGAGACAGACTCTGTAGAAAGGCCTGAATTTTGACCTGCATGCCTGCCTGCTGCCCCTGAGAGGGAGAACAGAATCAGTTCGGACTGAATCCGAGTTTGTGAGGACTATTTAAGCCACTGGACTGTGACCAGGCTTTAACCTGAAGAAGAACGAAGATTTTGCTGAATGCGATCGGCCTCTCAGGATTTCCAGCTGCTTTTGAATCCCCGCAGGGTTTTAAATAATTGATTAGCAGTTTTTTCTTGGGACAATACTAACTGTACAGAAAGCATTTATATAGGTTTTCTAGAAGTGTTATGTTTGTTAAACACAATGAGGCAAGTGATATGCATTTTCACAATGTTTTAGAACTTTTATGAGCAAAACGCTAATCAATTTTTAGAGTTAAATAAAACCCTGCCCCAGTTTGTGCAGAGACTTTGCGATCATGACTGGAGAGTGGTCTGCCTGGTACAGTAGAATTTCCTTACATGTAAATGTGCTGTGTATTGAAAGTGGGTCATGATTTGGTTCCCCACCGTATGAACTGTGTTCTGCTTGCTGGTACCGTAGAATCGTTTACTTGTAAATGTGCAGTGTATTGAAAGTGGGTTGTGATTTGGTTCCCCACCGTGTGAACTGTGTTCTGCTTGCTGGAAGCTTTATCCAGCCTAGTCGGACTGAATCCATGTTCATCTCCATTTGGCTTGGGCCATGCCATGCTGGCTCTGCCAGACTACTCCACTGCACAGAGAAAGCCACCAATGAGAGACCTGCCTGGGGATCAGCCCCCTGCTCCATGCTTGAACAGGAATGAAGCCTTGGCGAATCGTGTGGGTCCTGCTTCTCCTGGCACTCCAGGTTAACCACTTGCTGTCTCGATTTTCGTCCAGCCTGTGTCCAGTCTTGGGTATCGTGAGTAATCATCAGGGTAGCTCCCTGCAACAACAGCCTAATCTAAAAGTGTGTCATCTGATTGTCTTGTTGTTTTTCTTTTCACAAACTGAGCCCTCCGGCTCTGGATTACAAATAGAGTGTGTGGTGCATGTTGTTTTCTTCCATCACAGGGCCCCAACCAGCTGCAACATTCCTGGCTAGCCCACCATTCTCCATCTAGGTACCCAGAGTGTGTGACTGTTTGTGGACCCTGAAGTGCATGCATAACTGTTTGATTGTTAGAGCCTTTAAGCAAATTAACCTGATTACGCCCCTCCCTTGTTCAAGTCCTTTAAATAAATCAGATCGAACTCTTTTTTGCAGTTACCCTGACTGTGGTTCCAGTTTGTGCAAGAGTACTGTACTGCTGTTATTTGCTGTGTATAACCTTGTTTTACAGGGGGTCCGCAGGGCCGAGCCAGAGGAAAGCCCTGGTGGTAAGTGCAAACAGTGTGGGTACTTATGTGGTATATGAGGGGTATTGTGAAAGTGATTATTGTGTATTGTGTATTGTTCCTGCCACTAGTAAGGAAAGAGGGGGTTTACAGTGTCCCGGGCTGTGCCCCTTGTAGCTTGACCACTACCAACCCTGACCTCCGGGCGGAGGCACCCTTTTCAGAACTTAGGCCCCTTAACCTGCTACTAGCCAAGCAGGCAGGGGTAGTAGCCCTTGGGATTGCACCACCTAGGGGTTACAGGAGGATTCCTGTCCAGCGCCTGGGGCAGAGGTTTTTGGCACTAGCGACAGGAGAACTCAGGGCTAATATAAATAAATTTCAACAATGTGTGTAAGGGCAAAGCAATTGCTATCAGCCCAGGGAAGAATAAATAAATAAAAATGTATATGTTGACTGCACAGTGAGTTTAAAGCTGGGCTATGTATAGAGCTGCACTGGGGCTATGTATGTGTTGTCTGGGGACAGGTTGAAATGGCAGCAGCAACTGAGAGAGGGCTGGGGCAATATGTTCAAGTGGGCAGTTTCTTTACAGGGCTCAGGGGTGGCTACCAAATGGTGGGGCTAATGCAGAATAAAAGTAAAAAGTTTGGCTGCAAAGGGACACTAAACTTTGGATGCTGTAAAACTGTAGTAGAACTGTTTACATCAGCCTCCATGTTACAGCAGCCACATGACACCATCCAACCAACCCCAAAGCCAGGACTTGCCCAGAAGAATATGGGGCTTGTAAAGGGACTCCTGGGGGAAAAGACCAGGGAAAATCTAGGCACCAATGAGGCATCGAGGGAGCCTCATATATATTAATTTTCCTTATGGACAGTGGCTCCAGCCAATGGGGAGCTGCCAAGAAGCTCCCAAACTGAGAGAACTTGTGGGTTTTGAGTCAGCTTGGGGAGAGCCCCTCCACAGGGAGGGGGGGCTCTTGCCCCTATGAGGAGAATGGTGCTGAAAGGCTTGGAATGGGCCTGCCTGGGGGCTGACAGCAATTTGTCTCTCAGGACAGGTGGTGCCATCCACCCTTTAAAAAAGAAGCATGAAAGAGAAAATTTGCCTAAGAGGCAGCTTTGATGAGAAAGAGAGAAGCTGCAGGTTTCTGGAATCTGCAATGTTGAGGAGAAAAAATGCACCACAGCGATAATATGATTGAGGGGAAGGAAAGGTTGTGTCCTGAGCCTGTAAAAAGACAAAGGTTGTGTCCTGAGCCTAGGGAAAAGAACAAAGGTTACGTCTAAGCCTGGGAAAAGATGGGTACTTTCGCCTGCACCTGATCGCTGAGAAAAATGTGAGAAAAAGGAAAATGGAAATGAGAGAGTTATGAAGAGAGAGCCTCTTCAGGCTGGAGAATTGCTATGCATCTGTACAGTGAGCAAATAGATTGGTGAACTGTTTACTGAGATCGAGTTCTGGAATTGTGTGTGAGCCAGAGTGAGATTGCGGCTGTGTTAAAGCTGAGAGACTGTGAAAGCAGAAGGATGGATAGGTGCCTATCGGGGCAGGGTGCCTGTTGTCTGCTCCTGAGACACAGCAAGAAATAGACTGTTGTGGAAACCCTGGGTTTTCAGACTCTCCACCCCCTGGAGTCTGGGAGACAGGAAAGGACAAAAATGAAAATTACGTACCTACCATAATTCTTGATCTTCTCTTGTATGTTCACCATTCATTACTGCTGGGTGCAAGCCGGAGGTGCACACCTGCATGGGAGTTTTGTTTTGGTGGGGAGCTGACGGCACTGCCCATGAGACCCATGCACTGCATGGCACACACGGATTGGCTGTTTGGTGCCACAGGCTCCTCCTTCACCCCAGTTCTGTTCTGCTGGAGAGGAAAGGAAAAAGGGGGATAACGAAAACCAAAGACGAGGCAAGCCAGCCGAGGGACAGGAAAAAGGAAAGGATATAAACTGAAAAAGGAATAAGCCAACCAGATGACAGAGGGTATAGAACTTCTTCCTAACTGGCCTTAGGGCCCCAGTCCCTGGGCAGCAGCACAGGGAAGGGAGAGTGAAGGGAGAGGGAAAGGAAAGAGAGTAGAAGTAGAAAAAGAAGAAATAGGGGAGAGAGGAGAACCTCTACTGTGCCCGCTGGAAGACCATTGGCCTACTCTAGCCTCAAACCCTGAGCGATAAGAAGACACAGGATCAAGGATCCTGTCAACTTCAGGGACCACTGGATGTAGACTCAGAAAGAAATGTTAAATGGTCTTGGAAAATATAAAGCTTGGCAGAGAGGAACTACCCCCACCCACCACCCCAAGACCCACATTCGGAATAAAGTCCTGTAACATGGCCTTCTCTAGCTTACCATGTGAAGGTTTAGCTAAAGGGGAAACACCTCTTAAACAGAAGAGGATTCTGTCCAGAAATCACCCCCATAATAAAAGGGGGACAGCGAGAAAGGGAAAGGTGGAGGGAGTCCCCATGGGTCCTCCCATGGAATGCATTGACGAAGCCCCACCCTTTAAAAGCATACAACGGAGCTATAGATCCATGCTACATCATGTGAGGACCTCATAGAGTACCCCACTGAGAACTCTGGGGAGTTCCCTTCAAGGTCAGGGCAAGGACCTTACTCGCCGCCCTCCTAGACTGGGCGCTCTGTGACTTTTAGAGAAGGAAACAGAGGGCCCTGAGGAACCAGGGGGACTCTGCCCCCAAATGGCCTTGAAGAAGGGGAGGATGAGCAGGGTGGTGGCACCAAGAAGCTGAGGTCCAAGAGGGGAAGGTGGGCGGGAATCAGTAATGAACAGTGAAGATACAAGAGAAGATCAAGAACTATGGTAGGTATGTCATTTTCATACATTATCTTCCCTTGTCAGTTTTCACCATTCATTACTGCTGCATGAATACCAAGTCCCCTGGAGAGGACCTGGCACTGCCCTGAAGGAACAGATTCCCTCAGCCACCTGTGGGGCAGACACTGGGGGGGAGACCCCGTAGTCCTGCTAGACCATACATGGCCTAAGGCTGGTCAGGTCGAGGAGGTGTCTCTCATGGCCGGGAGAATGGAAGATGCCCCTGTAAGTTACTCTTCGCCTTATGGGAGAAAATATGGGTTCCCTGGAAAGCGGAGGAAATCACCCTACCCCGGGCAATGGGTGACAACCTGGAAAGGCGAAGCCATGCCGTATGCCTGATGCAGATTGCTGTCCCTGCCAGTCTGGAAGCCACCTCATTGGCGTAATAAGAGGCCCTTGCTTGGCACATTGCAAGCTCCAAATCCTGAGCAGAGAGGGCAATGTCTTGGCTAGATTCCTCCGAATCAGGCAATAATGCTAACACTTGTCCTAACATCGACCACTGATGCCTGTTGTAGGCAGCTTTGTGAGCTTAGCGTGAACTAATGCAAAGTAGCACATGAGCTGAAGAGAAAATCCTTCTTCCCTACCAGTCGAATTCAGTGGAATATGGATCAGGTGGTCAGTCGTGCACCAGGTGTTGAAGCCCGGAAGGAGTATCTAAGGCCATCAGTCCTGAAGGAGGGTAAGGCAGAGAACTCAGGGACTCCTGGGGAGCACACTACCTCCTCCTGCAGTCCCCTGGGGCTGGAGATGAGGCAGCTGGTGACTGCCAGGTGCAGAGTGACGCTTCCTGGAAAGAAATAGGCCAGGAGAATACCACCAGGTGGTGCACACTAAGCTCACTCAGAAAGAAGTGCATCTCTCACTCGGTATTGTGTCTTACCATATGGGATATATGGAGTTCCTGTACTTACCTCAAAAGGAACTGCTGATATTCAGTGAAATCAGCAGCGGTGGAAAGGTGGACTGAACATTCCTCTTTCTCAGATGAGGAAGCCAAGGAAGTCAAGGAGTTTGGGTGCTCAGAGTCCTCCTGCGGCAGAGGAGACAGACGAAAGACCTGCTCATCCATGGCTCTAACATACCTAGGGAAGGCCGTTGCAGTGGCCCTGAATGTCTCCCAGGTTAAGGGCCCCATACGGCCCATATCACCAGGGAGAGGGTTCTGCAAAGGGATTAGGGAAGAGCACCTAACTGAAAGTGCCTGACCTCTGCCAGGGCTCCAAGACCTCACAGTAGATCCTCCAACTTAAGGGGATCAGGGGGTCGACCCAGTCAGTGTATACTGCAGATGTGAAAACATATCCTGGCTGAGACCTGAGGAATCTCCCCTGTGGTGTGATTGGGGTTGCATGGATCCAGAAGGGCAAACCCCAGCGCCGCCCACTAAGGCCACCTCAGAGGACTCCGAGAAGAAGAAGCAGGGCTCTGCACTGCTACTCCTCCCTACCCCCCGCAGGGAAGTGGAAAAGAGCCCCCGCGCTTCACCCTGGCCCTCAACCCCTCAAACTCTGAGGCTGTCCTCTTCCTCAACCCCAGTGCTAATGAGTGCCCTGATCCTGCAGACCCCCCCAAAGAGAGGTTTCAGAAGAAAGGGTCCCGGTCCTAACCGAGGGAGTTAAGGCAGCACCAGACATGGCAGCTGCCCCGGCCCCCATGGTCGAGACTGCCACAACAGGGCCCCCGGAACTGCTATCTACTGCAGGGCCCCCAACACTGGAATCAGTGAGGGGGCCAGCAGAGGCCACAGATTCTGGGGAACCCAGAAGAGTGAACACTAGGATGCCTGGTGCCATGTCCAAGTAGGCTCCCAGACTCTGGGGAGTCGGGACACCAGTCCAGATCAGCCAGCGAGTCATTCTCCTCCTCCGAAGAGGAGACCATGCATACCGCCAGACTAGTGACCCATGACACACCAGAACCGATGGTGCCCCAAACTGGCGCCTATGCACCAGTTGTGTGGTACATAGGATGGCTTGCAGCAAACTCAGAGGGGTTGGTGCTGGGACCCCAGATTTTGCTAAATTTGGCAGAGGATCCCTGGTGCGCCTGAATCTGCCACAGTTGGGACTTTGGTGTATGATGTGCCAATTGTGGGATGCTTCTAAAATCAGGCCCATATTTTTTAGAAATTCAGAGCCAAGAAATATTATAGGAATCACCCCCATTTTATGTGCCAAAAAAATAAAATAATAATCACAGCTGACCAAAGATTTATCAAGATTAAAAAACATTAATTTTAAAGAATTCCAAAACATTTCAAACACTGTCTTTGATATATTCATTACTTTATCTTAAATTATTTTATTTGTATTAGTTCTTTTAATAGAATCATAAAGAGACAATGTAAGAAATAACATAACACCAGGAGATAAATTATCAGAAAAACCACCAAAATTGTACTGTGTTCTTAGGATATAATTAATACTCGTGCAGAATATCCTTCCAATCACAGGTATAATAATAATCATGACATATAGCATTTTTCATTTTACAATACAGCTTACAGAAACAGTGTAAAATCAATACTCCTATTAGGACCATTTTGTATCAATGTATTGAGGAGAAAAAATCCTGCAAGTTTCCATTTGGTTTCATTTTTTACACCTTTCACCATGTCATGGAAGGGGTCGCATGCCATCAAATATCAAAAATCTAAACGAGGATATGTCACCTCTACACACATTTCTGAAATGTCATCCTACTGCACTATCATATTTGGCCTGATTGATAGATCTTAAATTCTCAAAAATTCTGGAATGTGCTTCCCTCACAGTTTTACCAACATATATTTTAAATGTTAAAAAAGTTATTTAATTCAGCAAAGTGTGCCAATGCTGGCCAATCAGCTGCACCTCAGGCCTGCAATTGTCAGATCGGGGTACCCAAGGACAGAATTAGGGGCGTCATTGTGGACTGGTAAAAGCTGGGGATTCTGGGCATGGTTAACACCTGCAGCAGTTAACTAGTTACATAGATCTGGTGGCTGTATTGATCAGAATGTGGGGTCTTGAAAATAAAAGGGAAATGATTGTGGACAATAATTGTGGACACTGCTAAATCCTTAAAATGCAAATTCAAATCTCTGAAATGTTTTACATAACCTCTTTTCCACTTACCCCATCCTAACCCTCCCCTTTGTAAATAAATTGTGATGTTACTGTTTTGCAGAAGAACTGACCCCAGAGCCTAATTTTAGTGAGCAGGTTATTGTCTGAAATGTGAAATGGTAATTGTCTGGATGTGGGGAGGTTTGAACCTGGGTGAGTCCATGTTTGGGGAGGTGGGTTGGTACAACATCCCAGGGGGGTTGTACTGAAAATGATCTGGCCCACTATTTTGTACTCTGCATGGAGGCACCGCCATTTTAATTTATCTTAGGGAAAGGACCCCTATTACTAGCTAATGGGAACCCAGGCCCCTTAACCTGGTTAGTGGCCACCAAGGTGGGGGTAGTGGCCCTCTCTAGGACAGCACCAGAGAGGAGATACACAAGAAAAGAGGAGTTGAGTCTAGGCTAGAAAAATTAACATGTATGAACATGTATGTCTTTACTGTTTGATGGGGAACTCTTGAAAATAAGAGGTTTATACTGGTTTTAGCAAAAAGGGGTGAATCACCTGATGGTGATGTCATCCATGAAAGGTATAAAAACCCACCACTTGGAGTAACAAAGATAGACAGGGGAATCAGCTGAATACTGACTACCAAGTGAGGAGGACCTCAGAAGTGTGTGCTTGTTTCCACACTGTTCTGTTTGCAAAGGCTGAAGTTAAGCCTCAGGAATTTTCGAAATTAGAACGTTTGCTGGATACTGGACTTTGAATAACCTTTTGCCTTCTGTATGTGTATTATTTTTATTTTTGTATTTTCTGATTTGAATAAAATAACACACATTTGCATTTTTATGCACCTGACTTCTGGTTTGTTGTGTCTGTTTTATCCCACACCTTCACACTTTCCCACAATACAGAAACCAGCCAAAATTAAACCCACAATCTTCACGCATTCCTTCAAATCCACAAAGTTTTTGTTAATATTTAAAAAACAAGTGAAACCTGTCATTACGATTGGGTTCATGGACCGAGCACACCCAGTGAGTCAGCGAGCAAACATGCCTTTGAACAGTCAGCGTGCACCTTTTTTCATAATGCTCACTTACTCTTCACTGTCCACCAGTCGGCAGCTGACTTCACTCTGCCCGCTCCTCACTTCATATAGGAATGTCAGTTAAGTCACAGGAACAGAAAACAAAACTCTCCTTGAAGAAGTCAAATAAACCGCACCTCTCCCCATGTGCAGAAATCCTCCAGTTGTGGCTGTCCCACAATGTCTTGTGCTCAACAGGATACTGAACGATGCTTCAAAAGTCGGCAGATCATTCTCCCATACAAACTTTTACCTTTCTGAAGAGTATAAGACCCGAAAGTTGGAACGAGTGTGACTGGACCGAGACGAAGGGAACTCAAGAGAAACCCCCAGAATTAAAACACGCAAACAATGTGACTGGACCAAAATGTGGGAAGCCAAGAGAGAGACACATCATCAAAACACATACAGACACAGCTCCACCTTCTGGAGAAATGCTGTAAGGACCTATTTTTTTAAGCCAGTATACTTCCACAATAAACAATTATGTAACCCCCCTCCAAAGTAGTGGGGCTTACCTTTAGTTGTCTCCCTGGGCACTTTGTTTTGTCCTCCGCCAGGCCATGTCCCAGCCTTGTGTTCTGCTTTTGAACCTGACTAATATCTAGCAGTGAGTGTAAATCCGATGTACAGTACTGTTGCATCCATAGTCCTTGAGCGAATGTGTGAGATGGTGCCGTCGCACTGTAGTTTTAAGAAGCGCAGCCCGGTATATAGTGTGTATAGTCTGTGCTGGGTCTGAGTAAAATGAAGCTCGCAACTGACCAGGGAATGCTCCTTTAGTCTCCACTCTGCAGTCACTTAGAAGTGCAGAGGGAGCTCTCTTAAATGCTGTAAATATTTAAACCTAAAAGTAAATTGTTGTATTTAAAAATGAACTTTGAAGTTGGACTGTTTACTATCTGCCATCCAGAAGCCATGTTTGGTACTCTGACCCTGCCTTCTAGCAAATCGTAACTCAAAGGGTCCTAAAGGGTTTCTTCTGCTATGGTTGCTGGGTGAAATAGTGAACTGTGGGCTTGGTGTCCATTTTAGCCAATCGGAATCCTAGAAATGTGATAGACAGCCTCAGTATCCAATCAGATTACATGACTCTGTTTTCTTCAGGTAAGGAGGAACAGTTGAACCGGGCAGTTGCTAGAGGGCTTCCAGAAGAAGAAAGTGGAGAGGCTTGCTTACCTCTCTACCACCTAACAGCTTGAAACTTGAACTGTGTGAACTGCTGACTCTGCAGACTAATTCTTTTCAGCTCCCAAGCCGAAGGGGAGTGCGATTTCTTACTGAATTGCATCAGAGCCTATGTGGTGATTGCCAAGCTAAACTGCTGCAAAGTAAGGAATCTGCCTCAGGGACTGCTGTTTAAATCAAAACCTGTGGCTACAGAGTTTGTCTCCTGCCTAGCTGCTTTTGGAGGAGACTTTACAATAAGTTTTCTAGCTTACTGCCAGAGAATACCACCTGCAAAGTGGGTAAGCTGTGTGGCCTATTTGAAACTGTGTCAGAGACTGAGTTGCTTATGCAGAGTCCACATACTAAGAGGCTCCTAAGACTGTTGCTGCATATTAAATTTGAGCTACCACCATCCTCAGACCGGATCAGGGAGTCAGCTACCACCGCAATGTTTAAGCATTGGTTTGCGGCCACCTTGGAGGAGTATGCCCAGACTTGGGGGTGAGTCGTGCCAGCCCTAGTCCCTATATGTTGGTCCTGAAGGACAGAAGATTGCAGCCTGCAGCTGAGAGTCAGCAGATTGAATCCAGCTTCAGGCAAATCAGCCTGATATCATTACCAGCTCAAGAAGCCATGGTACAGTGAGTAAACTCAGGCCTGTCCAGGGGTTCAGTCAACTCCATTTTTTAGAGTATCTGACTTCCATAAATTAGGTAAAAGCTTCCAAAATGAAGGGGGGAAGAAGTCATTGACTTCCAGATGTAAAACAAAACAAGCATTTGTCAATGCCAAACATTTGCTGCTGGTATGCTGGTGACGGGAGAACAGCACTCCTGCTGAGCGATCCAGCAAGCGACTGGGGTGGGACAGCACAGACACCAAAACTGAACAGGCACACAGCGAAGAATGGGAATGCAGAGGATCACTGTTCTATGAGGAGATGGGAGGGGCCGGGAGCCTTTTGAGCAATCCACCACTAGCTGCTTCTATTACGGAGAACGGGGGCCACATATTGAACTGAGGAACTGGAATGCCGCAGGGGTGAAAACCGATCAGCTGCTTGCTGGCTGGCGAAGCCCTCTCTGATTGGGGTGACTTCTTTCTTCGAAGTACAGGCCAGCAAGTAGCGAGTTGTGTCATGGCCACAGTGTGTGGTGATTGGTGTAGGCTGTCGAGCCCCTTGAAGTTTCAACTGTAATAGGTTCGGCAGTGACCCCCCACCGAATTCCTCTTGTACCTGTCCCAAAACGTTGATGCGTAAG
Organism: Neoceratodus forsteri; assembly: GCA_016271365.2. Classification (NCBI taxonomy): domain Eukaryota; kingdom Metazoa; phylum Chordata; order Ceratodontiformes; family Ceratodontidae; genus Neoceratodus; species Neoceratodus forsteri. The sequence continues at coordinate 1,404,899,111 of CM028130.1, read as the reverse complement.
TGCAGCAAACATAAAAAATGAGGCTGGAACTGGAAGAACTTAGCTGGTGGCTGTATTTTTGACAAGCACTAACTCGGTGATTAAATGCACTTGCACATTTCCACCAGTGAGCCTTACTTCTGACAACACCTGAGCCTGCTGCTGCCGTTAACCGTGGGGAGGCCTGGCCAGCCCGCTATAGCCTCCTCACATACCTGTCAACCACACTGAATTTTGCATAGTACTATGATTTTTACACTGAAATGTACCCTTGCTCACAGAGGTTTACCGAAGTTGTTAATAATGTTATAGCTATTTCTGGACACAAACTAGTAGATCATTTAACGAAGCTGATAGAAACATTCAACAACACTAAATATATGGGACCCACTATCTGTAGACATATTATTCTTTAAAATAGGAAAGTGCTAATTTCTAAACATTATAATTCTATTTCTGGCCATTTGCTCTTAAGAAATGTAAAGCCCAGTACTATAAATTTTAATACTGAGAGGTTGAGGGGTGTTCCCCGAGACCCTCCCTGACCAGACTGGAAGTTTACACTACATTTTAATAACACAAATGGCATTAATAAGGAAAGCAAACACCTCTTACTATATAGTTTCACACAGAGAGCTTGCCATAATATGTGCTTTTGTAGATGAAAAGCTCCTTTGACATAATCTTTAAAATCACATTTACTTAAGGCAAATGTTTTTGTGGACTAAGGAGTTTAAAACAAGGTGATAGCTGCAGGACTGTGACAGGCTTTGCAACTGGCACAGGGCCTTTCTACTCCTGTGGGAGCATGAGATCAGCTTACTGGAGATGAAAGCTTCATTATCTCATACTGGGATTGGTGAGATGCTGAAAAAAAGCTGCGATGTTTGCACTGATGAGTTTATGGAAGGTTGTAGCCCCAATAACAGGAGCATTCTCAGCGTGGCATTCTTTTTTCCTCTTGGCAAGTATGACTATAAAGTGTGGTTGTTTGCTTAAGAACTAATTGCAGAACATAATTTATCATGAATGAAACCCTCCAAACCTTTCAAACAGCAGCATTTGGCTTACTTGAACCAATGGGCAAATGCGGTGATTTCACATAATCTACATATATGAGTAAACAACCATAGTTGTTCAGAATTCAAATTCAAATACTGGCTACAACTCATGGTAAGCAAGGTGACTGCCTTCTGATGGCGTGTTGGCACACACTGCTACAGTAGCCATATTATTATCATGACTTAACATTTTGACCCAGTGCAGTGTAGTTTTCAGAATTAAAAAAAACTAAAGTTATCATCATGACTCATACGGCATCGTAGTGGCTGCTTGGTCTCCATTAAATAAACAAAACCTCGCCTCATTCTAAATCAGACCAGCATGGGTTGGTAGCAACAGCATTACTTTTTTACATAATTAAAGAACAAAATTAAATACGTTTTTATTTAAACTAGTACTCCAGTCACTCCCGATTCGTCTCCGCATGGACTACTGGCTGCTTCAAGTTGTTCTCCTCGGCTCCTCTCTCTTCACTCCACACCGACACCGGCTACAAGTCTGACTCCTCATCCCAGTCCAATGTGAGATACTCACCCCTCGTGCTCTTGGTTCATTTTTCAATGAAACCCCCATGGCCTCCTTTAACGGTCCTAGTCCACGTTTTGCTGCCTGCAACTGCAGCCACTCACTAGCCTGCGGTCTCTGTCTACCTCCCTCTGGCCTCTCTCCTGGGCTACTTTTGGGGCCTGTGTTTGATTGCAGGGGCTCCTGTGGCTGCCTCTGTCCTGGCTCAGAGTTTGCTCTGCGCATCATTGACGAAACGACTAAGCGAAGGCACCAAACGTGAGGTGCTATGTCCTTGTATGCACAGTATGTCATCACTGTGCATGTGCAAGGCGGCAAGGAAAAGACACATGAAGAAATGAGTTGTTGTGCGTGGACTGAGTGAGAATGCGAGTTACAGCCATTGGACAAGTCGCAAAACTAAATGTATGAGTATGGTGGGTGCGTGCGGTGCCAAAGGTGGCAGCCACTTACACTGGTGTTCGGGAACAGTTTGTGAGACAAAAACCAGGCGGTATGTCCAAGGTCTGTGGAAACCAACACCAGAACTCTGAAAGGTTGGCAGCTGTAATCCACAAGTACCCTATGTTGCTGGCGGCTTCCACTGTGGAGAATGAGGACCACATATTGAGCCAAGGATCTGGAATGCCACAGGGGTGAAAGCCGATCAGCTGCTTGATGGCCATTGAAGCTCTGATTGGAGTGGCTTATTTCTTGGAAGTATAGGCCAGCTAGCAGCGAGTTGTGTCACGGCCACAGTGTGTGGTGATTGGTGTACACTGTCGACCCCTTGCATTTTCAACTGCAATGGGTTTGGCAGTGACACCCCACTCCAAATCCCCTTGTACTTGTCCCAAAACGTCTGATGCATAAGCATAGCAAACCTAAAAACTAGACGACTTCCAAAACTGTAGGGATGAAAGTCAGAAATAATGGATTTTTCTGAAAGAAATTGTATTCTACCACTAATATATTGTATTAACATCTGTAAATTGGCCCTTCCTAGGATAGTGACTTCCACAAGTGGGATCCTGGAAGTATTCTGACTTCCAAAAAATTGGAATGACTTCCACATTTTGACTCACAGAAGTTTTAGACTTCCGACAAAAATAAATTAACTGAACACCTGGGTCTGTCCCTGCAACCAAATTGAAGTTGTTTCTGTTGCCAAGTTGTTTACTCCCAATGCAAGTTGCTCTTTAAACTGTTGGGCAGGCCACCGGGCCTGGGATTTACAATTGCTTGCTGTTTGAAAGTTTCTGCATATGGTTTCGCAGAAAAGGTTAAAGGAAATAAATCAAAATGTATTTGTTTAAGGGCCCCAACGCTGGCCAACCAGCAGCAACGTGCCAGGCCTGCAACTGCTAAATTCTGGGTTCCCAGTGAATTTAACTGGACTGTCCAGGGGGCTGAATGTATTGATTGAATGTTATGCCACAACCAAATACTGCCTTTGAATCAGTTTTAATTTACACCTCTTTCCCCATTGTTCTTCCCCAAATAAATAAAGATTATTTTTAAATGTTAACACTGTCATGGAAACATAGAAATTTAGCAGCAGAAAAGGACCCTTTCGGCCGATCGAGTCTGCGCCTTACCCCCGCCCCCACTTGTCTCTTTTGTCCACAGATCTCCCACTCGGCCCACTGGTCAACCCCTTGTGTCTGTCCCATGCCTGCTTGAATCCTTCCACCATTTCAGCCTCCGCCACCTCTTCTGACAGACTGTTTCAGGACATCACCACCCTCTTAGTGAAGTAACACCCCCTCACATTGCCCCTAAACATTCCTCCTTCTAATCTTAGACTATGACCCCTAGTTCAAGCAATTACTTTTCTTGTAAATAAGCTCCCCCTTACCTTATTAATTCCCTTCATGTATTTAAATATTTATATCATGTCCCCCCTCTCCCTTCTAGTCTCCAGCGGGTACAGATCCAGTTCTCTCCACCTCTCCTCACAGAACTTCCCATGCATACTGTGCACCATCTTGGTTGCCCTTCTCTGAACCCTTTCAATCCCATCTATGTCCTTGCATAGGTGAGCTCTCCAGAGCTGGACCCCATACTCGAGGTGAGGCCTCACCATGGATTTATAAAGGGGCATCAGCACCTCCCTCCTTCTGCTTGTTATACCCCCTCCCATGCATGTCAGCATTCTATTCGCTTTGCCCACCATCTTGCTGCATTGGTTCCCACCTTAAGGTTATCTGAAGTTATAATCCCCAGATCCCTCTCCTGCTCAGTTGCTTTAATTCCCCCCCACCAAGTGTGTAAATGGCTTTGGGGTTATTCTGCCTCATGTGCATTACTGTACACTTTTTGGCATTGAATTTCAGCTGCCAGGTTCCCCGGAGGCACCTCGTTCATCAACTTTCCTCCCTGTAATGCACCCCATTTACCAACACCCTCTGGCTTCTGTCCTTCAGCCATTTCTCCACCCACTTTGTTATTTCTGGTCCCACCCCCAAACTTTCCAGCTTATTTAACAGCCTTCTATGGGGAATAGTGTCAAAGGCCTTCCTGAAGTCTAGATAGGCCACGTCCACTGCCCCTCCCTGATCAACCACCCTCGTCATCCAATTGAAAAACTCGATTAGGTTTATCTGGCATGATCTCTCTTGTGTGAAACCATGTTGTCTGTCATCCTGTAGGCCACTGTCTACAAGGTAGCTGACCACCCTTTCCATCACCTTACCCACCAATGAGGTGAGGATGACCGAATTACATTTTTCTACCTCCTCCCTGCTGCCACTCTTGTGAAGTGGTAACATGTCTGCCCTCTTCCAGTCTTTAGGCACCCACCCTGTATCTAGAGACAAGTTAAACAGCCTCATCAGAGGTGCTGTCAGCTCCTCCCTTAGTTCCCGGAGTACCATAGGATGCAGGGCATTCAGACTCATTGTCTTGTCCACCCTCAACCTTTCTAATTCCTCTCTTACCCTCTCCTCACTAAACAGGCTAGAATCTACCCTTTTGTCATCCCTTCTCCTCTCCCTCAGCTCTGGTCCCCTTCCTTCCCCCTCCACCGTGAAGACCAAGCAGAAGTACCTATTCAGCACCTCTGCCTTCTCGAAGTCCACCAAAGTTCAAAGTCTCCACTTTTACACCCCCTTCCCCTTCACTCTTGCTATCCCCTGCCTTTTCTTCCTCTTCTCTCCTACGTACCTAAAAAAAGTTTTATCTCCCCATTTGGCCTGCCTAGTAATTCTCTCCTCTGTTTCTGCTTTTGTCTTCCTAACCTTCTGCCCTGCCACCCTCAGCTTCTCCCGATAAATCCTCCTGTCCTCTTTCCTCTGGGTCCTCTCATATGATCTAAATGCCCTTTTTCTTTCCCCAATTGCCCCCCTCACTTCCCTGGTGAGCCAGAGTGACCTCTTTCTTTTTCTGTTCTTCTTTACCTTCTTTATGCAGAGTTCAGTGGCTTTCAGTAACCCCCCATTGATTTTCATAATTCCTACACATTCCCTATTTTCTCCTTCCCCTTCCCCTCCATTTTGTCCCTGAATACCTCCCTCATTTTGGCAAAGTCCACCTGCCTGAAGTCCAGAACCTTTGTGATAATTTGACTTGTTTCCTTCCCTGTCCTTACCCTGAAACTAACTGTATTGTGGTCACCTGCAGCTAGGCTGTCCCCCCACTACAACTTCTTCCACACTATCCCCATTGGTGAGGACCATGTTCAGTATGTTGCCACCCCTACTGGCCTCCCTTACCAGCTGTTGCAGGAAAGCTCCCTGGAGGCACTCGAGGATCTCTCTCTCTCTCTCTCTCTCTCTCTCTCTGCTCCTGGCTAATGTAGCTGATGTCCATAAGCATTTTATTACCAAGCACTAGTTTACTGTGTCTAACTGGAAGGTGCATTGTTGTTGTTGAAAACCATTCTTTGCAGGTACTCAGGGTGTGTTGCATGAGTCAGAACCCTGTTGGTAAGTGTGACTACAATGAGCATATTATTAGCTCTCCCGTCTAATTGTACTACTGAATGCAAAATAAGGTGATTTATGCTATTCCATGTGTGGGACCATTGGTTGGGGCAGTGGGTAGGTACAGCATTCCAGAGGGTTGTACTAGATTGTCATCAGACCCACTTAATGTATACTCTGGGTGGAGGCACTGCACAAATAGTTCTATTATTGGTATTGAGCCCCTTGTGTCATCAAAAACAGAACCCAGGCCCCTCAGCCTGCATTGTGGGCTGCAGGCAGGGGTAGTAGCCCATTGGGACACTGCTTCTGGGTTACATCTTTGGAGGCACTGCTGGGATCTCCTGTCTACCAGTTGGGCCCCACATGGAGCCTACTGCCAGTATGGACAGTGTTAACAGCACCAACTCTGAATTTCCCTCTAATAAAATGGCAGTGCAACATTTGTTTGGTTGGTATGGGGCAAAAGAGGTTGACTCTCAAAAAGCCCTATTACTCCTAGATATACTCCTCGGCACTGGAAGGGTACTATTGAGGAAGCTTTTTCCAAAATAAAGTGCCTTGGCTGAGCTGTTGTGAAGAGCTGACATGCTGATTTGACTGCACAAACCTCAATGGCCCTAGTGGAGTGCAGTAACCCCATGAATGCCACACAAGTACGCGAGACCATTGTTGCAGAGGGGTCACAAGTAGCATGGAAAGCAGTAACCAAGGACAATGTGGCTCCCTCAGAGCCAGAGCACCCACCTGTGACTTGAGAGTTTTGAAGGGAAACTTGCCAAATTGTTACTGGCTGAAGGGAAGGGGTTGAAGTGCTTCAGATGTTACTAGGCTCTAGTGGCGGTGCTACTCCTCAAGATGAAGGGACTCAGTCCATTTATGCCCCCCCTTCAGACTCATGCAGAAGGCTAAAAATGTTTTCAGGAGTGATACCTACTCCACCCGGAGTGGATGATTGAGAGACTTGGGTGTATTATGCTGCTCCCTTAGTGCAAGAGTGGCAAAGTTTGGAAGCAGAGAAAAAGAAAAGGTTAAGCGAATGCCTTCGAGGTCTGGCTCTGGATACTATTTGCTCAGTGCGAGCTGATAATCCAGAGGCATCTGCCCAAGATTATTTGGCTGCTTTGGAAAATGTATTTGGGAGCCCTGAATCAGGTGATGACCTTCCGTGGAGGTTTAAAACAACCCAGCAATGTCATGGAGAGCCTTCGTCTGTGTATTTACCTCGGCTTGAGAAAGTCCTACAGAAATGCTTTAGGAAAGGAGGTGTGGCCTTGGGTGAATTGAACCGGATCAGATTGGATCAGCTACTTAAATCTGCCCCATATTCTCATTGAATGTTGCTCACATTGCGGCTGCCATACTGAAGTGATTTGCCCCCCTCCTATAGCTTGTTGATGAAGAAAGTACAGGAGGTAGAACAAAGAGGGGCACAATGGGGCCCCCTCGCGCATCTGCGGCTATCACACAAGTCACTGATAGTGTGCAGTCAGTTGAAACTCAAGGGTTGAAGGCAGCACCAAGGGCGCACCAAGAGACAGTTGTGGTCAGCCAGAACCCCTCTGTGATGGATGTAGGGCATATGCTCAAGCCTCTCCCTCAAACCATGAAATCAGAGACCTTAGAACCCAGATGGATGAATTATTAAAGATGGTAGCTAACTTAAACGGCTGTCACTCATAAGCCATGCCTGGGATGGGAGAGAGGACCCTGGAACAGAAGTATGTAGCCACAAGCGCTCCTGTTCAAGCTCCAAGTGAATACACTAATAAACCAAACAAATCAAGCTGGAGACCACCGTCTGATGCACCTCTGAGCCCTCGACCAAACCAAAAGGGAATATTCTGCTACTGCTTTGGAAAAGAAGGTCATACTAAAAGATGGTGTCAGTCTCCCAACGATTTAAGAAAAGTAACCACTAAGCTATTAAATCAAGTTCGACAAAACAATGCAAAATCTGCTGCAAAGCTCTCCTACAAGTCTTCTGTTGCCAGGTCGTCAGTTCAAGTTCCTGCAAACACCTCTCTAGATTGGGCAGAGTTGGTAGGCCCATCCATGGGAACTACTGTGCATATAGAAGGGATCCCTGCCTGAGCAGTGCTAGACAGTGGTTTGCAGGTAACCATCATTTTTAAAGACTCATATGATCAGCATTTATCTCACTGTCTGTTGCAACCCCTTGATGGCCTACACGTGTGGGGACTGAGTGACAAATCTTATTCGTATCTTGGTTATCTCAAAGTGTGGCTTTCATTTCCATCTTCTGTAGCTGGTGTGGGAGATCCAGTAGAGACTCTAGCTCTGGTGTGCCCTCCCTCTGGAATGTATGATGGCATACCCATGCTGACTGGCACCAATGTCCACATGTTTAGTTGCTTAGCCCAGTTATGCCAAGACAGACAGCATAAAAAGAATCACAGAGCATTACACATTCATGCCATGGTAAAAAAAGCCTATGAATTGCAAATGCAACCTAAAGAGGAGGATAAAGATGAACCTGTAGGCATTGTATGGAGAAAAGACTTTTCTACTACTGTGCTCCCTCCAAACACAGAATGTAGCATCAGTGGAGAGGTCTGCTTGAAGAAAGATGTGACCAGCTAGATACTATACTCATGTTGGATGCTCCTGATGAAGGTAAACTGCCTGAAGGGCTATTACTCAAGCCTAGAGTGCTCCCTGTATGTGCCCATGCTTATGCCTGGCAAGTGGTCATCCAAGTACAGAATGTCACTGACAGAGACATTGAAGTCCATAGAGGATACACCCTGGCAAAAGTCTACTGTGCTGACACTGCTGTGCAGCCTTCCAGGAAGAAGAAAGAAAAAGATGGTGAAGTATCTGCAGACATGTTTGATTTTAGAGATTCACCCATTCCAGATGGCTGGAGAGCTTGAATCAGCTGGAAGCTGGCTCAAAGAACTAAAGTCTTATCTCTTAAAGAGTGGGATGTAGGATGTGTTACCGGTGCTGAGCATCACATCAGACTACATGATGAACGCCCGTTCCGTGAGAAATCCTGAAGACTTGCACCTCCTGACATAGACAATGTGAGGTGTCACCTGCAAGTGATGCTACCTGCAGGAATAATTCAAGAGTCCCAAAATCCTTATGCTTCCCCATTGTGGTAGTAAGGAAGAAAAATGGAGCAATAAGAATGTGTGTAGATTACAGAACACTAAATAAAAGAACCATTCCAGATCAGTACACTATTCCTTTCATACAAGATGCATTGGACCGTTTGAATGGGAGCAAGTGGTGTTCTGTTCTGGACTCGCAAAGTGGGTATTAACAAATTCCCATGGTCCCTGAAGATAGGGAGAAAACTGCTTTTATTTGCCTATTGGGATTTTACTAGTTTCTCAGAATGACACAAGGAATATCAGGCGCTCCCACAACTTTCCAAAGACTTATGGAAAGAGCAGTCGGGGACGTGAATCTCCTTGAATGCCTTAGAAACATAGAAACATAGAACTTGATGGCAGACAAGGACTGCCTGGCCCACCTAGTCTGCCCATTTCCCTACCTACTGTATAAGCTCCAGATCCTATTTGATCTATGGCCTACCTCCTCCTCCCTACCACTAGTTTTGCCTTCTGCTTGTCCAATGCATTCTTGAATTTGACTACTGTTTTTGCCCCCACAACCTCCTCCAGTAGACTATTCCATGCATCCACCACCCTTTCTGTGAAAAAAATACTTCCTCACATTGTCCCTGATTCTTCCCCCCCCAGCCTCATATTGTGACCCTTGTTTGCACATCTCCTTTTCTGAAAGATACTGCTCTCTTGAAGTCTGTTGATCTCTCTGAGGTATCTGAATGTCTCTATCATATCCCCCCCCCCCGTCCTCCAGAGTATACATATTGAATTCTCGCAGTCTCTCTTCGTATGGTTTCTGGTGTAGCTCCTGCACCATTTTCACTGCCCTTCTCAGGACTGCCTTCACCCTGTTGATGTCCATTCAGAGATGAGGTCTCCAGAACTGCATGCAGTATTCTAGATGAGGCCTCACCAACTGTCTGTACAGCGGCATCGCCACCTCCTGTTTTCTACTGGTGATACCTCTCCCTAAGCACCCCAGCATTCTACTAGCTTTCCTCACCACCTTCTCACATTGCTTGGCTACTTTTAGATCATCTGTTATGACTACCCCCAGGTCCCTTTCCATTTTTTTTGTTGTTAGTACCTCCCCTCCCCCACTGTGTATTTCTCCCCTGGGTTTTTGTTCCCCAAGTGCATTATGCACTTCTTGCCATTGAATCCGAGTTGCCACACTCTTGACCACTTCTCCAGCTTGCCTAAGTCTCTCCTCATTTGCTCCACCACCCCCCCGGCATTTCAACCCTATTGCAGATCTTGGTGTCATCTGCAAAGAGCCATACTTTTCCTATGGGTCCATCCGCAGTGTTGCTTATAAAGACATTAAAGAGGACTAGCTCCAGCACTGAACCCTGTGGCATCCCACTGGCTACCTCCCTTTCTTCAGATTGAACTCCGTTTATTACTACCCTCTGAGTCCTGTTGCTAAGCCAATTTCTGACCCAGTTTACTGCCTTGGGACCTACTCCCAGATTGCCCAACTTGTTTACTAACCTCTTGTGCGGGACTGTGTCAAATGCCTTGCTAAAATCTAGATGGACCATGTCCACCAACCCTCCCTGATCTGCTACCCTTGTCACCCAGTCAAATAAATCTGTCAGATTCATTTGACACGACCTTCCTATCGTAAATCCATGTTGCCTTGGGTTGTGTGTCTTGCTGGCTTCTAGATATTCTGTAATCCTTTCCTTCATCTTTCCCACCACTGAGGTCAAACTGACCGGTCTATAGTTACCTGCTTCTACCTTGCTCACACTCTTGTGAAGGGGTATCACGTTTGCTTTGTATACCTTGATGATGTCATTGTTTTTGGTAAAACACTAGAGGAACATGAAGCTCGCCTCTTTAAAGTACTTGATCGACTGGAAGAATTCGGTCTCCAGCTGTCAACAGACAAATGGCAATTATTTCAAAGTTCTGTAAAGTACATGGTTCATATTGTGTCTTCACAGGGCATTCAGACTGACCCTAGCAAAGTAGAAGCCTTAACTGACTGTCCCAAGCCCAACAATCTTAAAGAGCTACAGACATTTCTAGGGTTTTGCAGTTACTACTGTAGATTTGTTAAAGATTATACTAAAGTAGTGCACCCTCTTCTAAATCTGACACAGAGGTATCCTCCCACTCATAAAAAGTTTAAAAGAAGCACCGACCGCCGGCCCACCGGCACAGCAGTTGGATTTCTGCTTGCGACACCAGCGACCTGGGTTTGGGAGCGGACTCAGGTCACTGGAGGGCTGGCCGGGGAAGAATGGCTTGAGTGTCCCATAACAGCTCACCTTCTCTGGGGGGAGGGTTGGGGCCAATGCCTGCTACTTGTCTAACCTCAAGCAGAGGCTCGGGGTACTGCAAGCCCTGTTCACAGGGGGGCTGGCCATGATGTGTGGTGGACATCGGCGCATAGCGCCTTGACGTCAGGGCACACACCACACGAGGGGAGTAAACTGGAGGAAATCAGCCATCCATCGACGGGAAGACGAGGCACCAGGAGCGTGCCCTCGATGTGTCACCACCCGCCCAGACCACCTTGCCCGACGAAATCAAGTAAGTGTACGGGATGTACGGGCCCCACCTCGTTACCAATATGGGGGTAGAACTGCGGCTCCATGGGGCGCAAGGCTGATGATGGGTCAGGTGGTTGACAGAGGGATGACTCCCAGGTGCCTCCGAAGGGTCGGAGATGGAAGACCAGTAGGAGGAAAAATAGAAAGTAAATAAATAAATAAACAAAGCACCGACAAAGAGACTGCTAAGACCTATTTCAAACCTCATGAACCGTTTGGCCCTAGATGGACTGCCAGCTGTGATGCTGCCTTTGAAGAAATTATCTATCGGCTGACCCATGCTGATCTGTCCAAACTATATGTGCTTCACACAGATGCCAGCCTAAGTGATCTGGGGGCTATGCTCTATCAAGAATGGCTCAATGTCATAATCGCATATCCGCAATGCTGCTAAACTTTTAAATGCTTCCATTTAAGTGCAGGGTCTAAATCGTGCTGTAACAAAATATCGGCTGCACTTTATAGCGTGCAGCTCGAAAATTAATTCTTCATTTTTTTATGCACATCCTGGCAAACAGTAGGGGCAAATGTTTATATTTTTAACTGTTTAACTGTTAAACTCTTTTACTTATGCCTTGGCTTTCAGTGGTATTGACTGCAGTTAGATTCAAGTGATGTTACTCAGACCACAAAGCAACAAACCCAGTTTATCAGAGACATTCCTGTTTTTACATAAGTGCATTTCAACCCTGTCATGAATTTGAATTTATGCCAAAAAGCGGGGACCCAGAAGCAAATAATAATCTTAGCGGACAATTATGCCTTAAATAGCTTGTTTTCCAAAACTGTGTCCTTGGTCATGTTATTCACCTGGTTTGCCTGGCAGACTGCTGAGAAATGTACAGTTTGCTGTTCCTCAGTGATTCACGATGCAGTCCCTACAGAGACCCCTGCTGGCTGAGGTGCAGATGCTCAGCTGTAAAATACCCTATTGAGTCAGTCTGCATTGCCACTAGTAGCAAACCCCACAGCAAAGCAAACCAGCAGCATCCTGCTATCATCTGGAGCAGCCAATTTAACTGACAGACTCATGCTGTCCCCACTCCCCACACCCCCCCCAGGACAGAACAGATGACTGCTGAAAAGGTCAGTATGTGGAGTATTGCCAAACCAGAAGTGTTACAAATTTAACAGGTTCTATGCTGCAAAGGTTAGCAAATGCATTATCATGTGCTAATCAAATACTCAACATTTTGCGCAAATGCTGTTTGTGCAATTATGGTAGCGCTGTGGCAGTTGCTGATTATAACCGGATACCATCAAGAACACCCTGAGGGGATGCACCCAGTTGCTTTTACCAGCAGAAGTCTGTCTATTTCAGAAAAGAAATACCCAGTGCACAAACTTGAATTCTTAGCACTGAAGTGGGCTATAGTAGGGCAGTTCCATGAATATTTGTATGGAGCAAAAATCCTTGTTAAGACTGATAATAATTCACTAACTTATGTACAAACTTCAGCTAAGTTAGATGCCACAGGTCACAGATGGCTGTCAGCTTTGTCTACTTATGACTATGCAGTAGAGTATCACTCTGGTTTGAACCATGCCAACGTAGATGCCCTTTCTCGTCAACCTGTCTCTGATCCAAAGTAAGTGCGTATTCCTGAGCAATCAGTGAAAGCTTTGTGCCAAAAGTTTGATGAGGCGGAGTCCTCACCTGTAGAAACTATTGTCTGCCTGGTGGATTGCCTTGGACTGCCTGATACTTGTGTGCCGACAGCTTACTGTAATATAGCTGCCTTAGACCAGAGTTCTTTGCCTCAACAGACTAAAGCAGATCGAGAACAAAGGTGTGACCCATCGCTAAAAGAAATCATTACTGTCTTAAAGAAGAGAGGTGATGTCTCTCAGCTGCAGTCCACTGGCCCTACTGCTAGCCTACCACTGCGAGAATGGTCTAGACTCAAGTTGCATGAACAACTGCTGTACAGAGAACTAATAGCCTGGGGGTGTCTGTCAAACGACAGCTGGTGCTGCCATCCAAGTTCAAAATAATTGTATTGAAAGCTCTACATAATGACATGGGACATTTGGGCAGCGAAAGAAATTTAGACTTGGCCCAATCATATTTTTATTGACCTAGAATAGCAAAAGATGTTGAACAGCACATAAAGACTTGCAGCCGATATACACAAAGAAAGGCCCAGCCTCAAAGAGCAGCCTCCTTGGTTAACATAGTAACAAGTGCACCAATGGAACTTGTTTGTATAGACTTTCTTTGCATGGAGCCACACTCCAAGAACATTTCAAACATCTTAGTAGTTATTGATCACTTTACCAGATATGCTCAAGCCTATCCCACCAAGAACCAAAAGGGTGTCCACTGTTGCTAAAGTGCTGGTGGAAAAGTTCTTTGTGCATTATGGTGCACCAAAAAGCAAGGCCGTGGCTTCGAAAGTAGGCTTATTAAAGTAATGTTTCTCTGGGGTGTTGGAAAATCCGGAACTACCCCATATCATCTGCAAGGTGATCCCCAACTGGAGAGATTCAACTGTACTTTGCTGGATATGCTGGGCACACTTGATCCTAAAGACAAGAGTAAGTGGAACCAACAGGTCAGTACTTTGGTCCATACTTATAACTGTACAAAGAATGGCGCCACTGTATTTTCTCTGTATAGCCTAATGTTTGGAAGAGAGGCCCGCCTTCCTCCCGTTAATGTATGTTTTGGTGTTTTACCTGATGGCACCATGTCTGAAAGCTACTTACAGTATGTAAAAAAGTTAAAAGAACAGTTACTTCATGCTTATCAACCAGTAACAACAATGGCTGCCAAAAGAAATCAAGCAAAGCACACCATGAGAAGTGAGTGAAAGCCCAAGAGCTGCACAACCTGTGCTGTTCGCAATCTTGGATTTCAAGGCAAGCATAAAATAGCTGATCGATGGGACTATACCCCTTATGTTGTAATCGCCAAGCTTGATGGACTGCCAGTCTATAAGGTGCAACCAGAAGGACACACTCGTGTTATCAAAACAATTCACAGAAATCACCTTCTGCCTATAGATTAAACAGTGTTAAATGAAGTTCAAGAAACTGAAACTTCTCAACGCCCGGTGACCAGGTCTGTTATGTGAAATAAGCAACAAAGTCAGCAAACTCCTGCTACTTAGTCCACTGCTCCAATGAATGCTGCAGCTAATGTCAATGACCTGGATTCTGAAAGTGATGATGAAGAGTTCTGTGCTGTTTGTTACCCATCTCTTGAACTTGCCAGACTGTTCCAGGGGTTCCCTCCGTCTTCTCATTGCAATGCCCCTGAAAACCCAGTGCCAACTAATGACCCTGATCTATCTGTTGTGCATGAACCACCAAATAGTGAAGCAGACAGCATAAGTTCTGAAACCAGTGATTCCCCTTGTCCTGTGGAAATAAGTGAGCCAAGTGTTGAACCCAGTGTCAACCCAAGTGAATCAGGAAGTGAAGTTGGGTTAGATGGACTGGACTGGGTAATCTGTTTCTCTCAATGAAGGTGTTGTTAACCCTGGAAATAGACGATTTATATTGGATGATTTAGAATTTGTTGATATACCCTTTACAGATGAGGAGAGCCTGAAGAGCCTACAAGTAATAGTGAAAATTCATAGGTTTCATAGGCATATACAAGCTTGTTTAGACTTCCATCCTTTATGCTTGCCAATTGCCAATTTTTTCAATTTTGCCTAATGTGGGTAGATTCTTATTTTTATAGAAGTCATCAAACCTCCTTCTGAATATATCCATTGTTGCGCTGCCTATCACTTCTAAAGGCAGTCCATTCCATACCGTCACTACCCATTGGTTGAACCTGTTCTTCCTAATCAGTAGTTACCATGTTTCTACTGCTAGTTGTAATGGGTGCCTGTTTCACGTAGTAAAGCACTGCACCTGGCTGGTGGTGCTGAGACAAGAACAGTACAAATCTCAGTAAAAACAGTCTCACACTCACCACCTTCTCACAAAAAAAGCCGCTCACTAGGTTCACTCTCATGCAAAAGAATTTTAATATGGTGCAATAAACAACCACCTTTCCTTACACCTTGACGCATTTCAGATACACTCTATAATTATACTTGTAATCTTTAAGTGTCAAACCCAGCTCCTCCCATGGTGATTTGTCAGTTAGGGTTCTATATAGCATGCACACGTCTCCTCTAATTCTTCTATACTGCAGGGTACATAGGTCTAGTTTATTTAATCTCTCTATGTAAGTGACCCCTTTTAATCCATTTACTGCTGTTGTAGCCCTTCTTTGTATCCCTTCAAGTTTATGCATCTCACCTTTTTTATAAGGTGCCCAAACCTTGGCATAGTACTCCAACTGTGGCCTCACCAGGGAGCCATACAGTGGCATTAAAACTTCACTTCTTCTGCTCCCTATATGCCTCAGAATGCAATAAAGAGAGTGCAGTCATACCCACTACTACAGAAGTTGTTTCACTGGTAGACAATGAACTGGGAGTAGCGCCCCCAAATGCTGAAGAAGAAGTGCCAGTGCCAGACTTGACTCATCGCTCTGAAAGAACTGTGAAACCTGTGTTAAGGCTCATGTATGATACCCCAGTCAATACTGTTGATCTTCCTATGAATGTCGTGCATAAAGAAGTATACTGCATGTTACACCAAATTCCTTGCCAAGGCTTATTTTCACTGCCTCAAGTAAAAGCAAAACCTCCGTCCAGTATAAATGGGGCTATACAGGTAGAAAAAAGGGATAATAGGAAAAGCACTGGTAAATGTGTTGAATGATTTATCCTAATGTGACTTTGAAATGCCTAATGTATGCCATGTTGAATTTAAAATGTAATGAGAATGTCTTTAAGTTACTGCAGGATATTCAACATTTAAGTAAGTTTGATGTCATAGCATGCTATACCGTATATAGTTATTATGTGTCTGGCCAGATGTTGTATATAGCAAACTTTGTATATAGCAGACCTGTACATCACAGACTCTGTGCATAGTAAAATGCTATTATTGTGATTGCCAGTTCATTATGGACTTGGCATGGACGACAAGTTTTCCTAGGCAGGGGAGAGTGTAAACCCCTCCCCCAAAGTGATGGGACTTACCTTAAGTTGTCTCCCTAGGCATTTCATTTTACCCTCTGCCTGGCCATGTCCCAGCCTGGTGTTCTGCTTTTGAACCTGGCTAATATATAGCAGTGAGTGTAAATCTCCAATGTACAGTATTGTTGTATCCATTGTCCTTGCACGAACATGCGAGATGGTGCCGTCCCGCCGTAGCTTTAAGAAGCACACCCCTGTATGTAGTGTGAATAGCCTGTTCTAGGTTTGAGTAAAATGGAGCTCATGACTGGCCAGGAAATGCTCCTTTAGTCTCCACTCTGCAGTTGCTTAGAAGTGCAGTGGGAGCTCTCTTAAATGCAGTCAATATTTAAACCTAAATGTAAATTATTGTATTTAAAAATGAACTTTGAAGTTGGACTGTCTACTATCTGCCATCCAGGAGCCAAGTTTGGTACTCTGACCCTGCCTTCTAGCCAATCATATCTCAAAGGGTCTTAAAGGGGTCCTTCTGCTATGGCTGCTGGGAGAAATATCGAACTGTGTGCTTGGCACCCATTTCAGCCAATCGGAATGCTAGAAATGTGATGGACAGCCTCAGCAGCCAATTGGATTACAGAACTCTGTTTTCTTTAGTTAAAGAGTGACAACTGAACTGGGCAGTTGCTAGAGGGTTTCCCAGAAGGGAAGGAGGCTCTGTTTTGGCTCCAAGAAAGTGGATATGTCTGTCTACCTCTCCACTGCCTAACAGCTAGAAACTTGAGCTGTGTGAACTGCTGAATATGTAGACTAATTCTTTTTCAACTCCCAAGCCAAAGGGGAGTGTGATTTCTGACTGAACTGCATCAGAGCCTGTGTGGTGACTGCCAAGCTAAACTGCTGCAAAGTAAGGAACCTGCTTCAGGGACTGCTGTTTAAAATGAAAGCCTGTGGCTACAGAGTTTGTCTCCTGCCTAGCTGCTTTTGGAGGAGACTTGATGATACATTTTCCAGCTTACTGCCAGAGACTACCACCTGCAAAGTGGGTAAGCTGTGTGGCCTATTTGAAACTTTATCAGAGACTGAGTTGCTTATGCAGAGCCCACATACTAAGAGACTCCTAAGACTGTTGCAGCATATTGAATTTGAGCTACCACTATCCTCAGATCAGATTGGGGAGTCAGTTACCACCACAATGATGAAGCGTTGGATTGTGGCCACCTCAGGGGGTATGCTCAGATGTGGGGATGAGTCATGCCAGTCCTGGTCCCTGTATGCTGGTCCTGTTCCAGAAGGATACAGTGCCTTCAGAAAGTATTCACCCCCCTTAGATTTTGTCACATTTTGTTGTGTTACTACCAGAATTTTTAATGCATTGAAATGATTTTTCCCCCTTGATTCACACAGCATACTCAACAATTTAAAGGGGCCAAAATATTTTTATTGTGTAACAAAAATCTATGAAACATTGAAAACTGAAATATTTTGTTTACTTAAATATTCACCCCCCGAGTCAATACTTTGTAGATGTGCCTTTGGCAGCAATTACAGCTTTGAGTCTTCTTGGGTATGTCTGTATCAGCTTTGCACATCTGGATTTGGGGAGTTTTGCCCATTCTTCCTTGCAGATTTGCTCAAGCTCTATCAAGTTGGATGGGGAGCGTCGGTGAACTGCAATCTTTAAGGCTTTCCACAGATTCTCAATGGGATTCAAGTCTGGGCTTTGGCTGGGCCACTCAAGGACATTCACCTTCTTGTTCTGAAGCCACTCCAGTGTTGCTTTGGCTGTATGCCTGGGGTTGTTGTCCTGTTGGAACGTAAATCTTCACCCCAGCCCAGGGTCTACTGCAGACTGATGCAGGTTCTCCTCAAGGATGTGCCTGTATTTGGCTCCATTCATTGTTCCCTCTATCCTGACAAGTGCCCCAGTCCCTGCCACTGAAAAGCATCCCCATAACATGATGCTGCCACCACCATACTTCATGGTAGGGATGGTGTTACACTGGTGATGAGCTGTGTTCGGTTTGCGACAGGCATAGCGCTTTGCATTCAGGCCAAAGAGTTCAATTTTTGTTTCATCAGACCAAAGAATCTTTTGCCACATGGTCTCAGAGTCTGTCACATGCCTTCTTGCAAACTCCAGGCATGCTATTATGTGGCCTTTTCTCAGGAGTGGCTTCCGTCTAGCCACTCTCCAATAGAGGCTACATCTGTGAAGTGCTGCAGAGATTGTTGTCCTCTGGACGGGTTCTCCCATCTCAGCCATGGAACTCTGTAGTTCTGTCAGGGTGGTCATTGGGTTCTTGGTCACTTCCCTGACCAAGGTCCTTCTTGCCCAGTTGCTCAGTTTGGGAGGACGGCCTGCTCTAGGAAGAGTCTGGGTGGTTCCATAATCTTTCCATTTCCTAATGATGGACTTGACTGTGCTCCTGGGAACTTTCAACACCCTAGAAATGTTTTTATACCCCTCCCCAGATATATGCCTCCTCACATTTCTATCACGGAGGTCTACGGACAGCTCCTTGGTCTTCATGGTAGAGTTTCTGCTCTGACATGCACTGTCAACAGTGGGACCTTATATAGACAGGTGTATTTCCTCTGATATCATGTCAACCATTTGAACTGACCACAGGTGGACTCCATTCACGTTTTAGAGTGATCTCACAAGGAAATTGGATGCACCTGAGCTCAATTTGGAGTGTCATAGCAAAGAGGGTGAATACTTATCAAATCAAGACATTTCAGGTTTTTATTTTAAATTACATGTACAACAAATTCCAGAAGTTTCATTCCACTTTGACATTATAGAGTAATTTGTGTAGATACGTGACAAAAAAATCCCATATAAATGTATTTTAATTTGAGTTTGCAACATCACAAAATGTGACAAAATCCAAGGGGGGTGAATACTTTCTGAAGGCACTGTAGAAGATTGCCCCCTTCTCTGGGCTTGAAGTCACATTCTGGAACATTCTAGAAAGACAGAAACCACGGTACCGTGAGTAAACTCAGGATGTCTCCCAGCAACTGAAATCAAGTTGCTTCTGTTGCCAAGTTCTTTGCTCCCAATGCAAGTTGCAGATTAAACTGTTGTGCAGGCCATCGAGCCTCAGATTTATAATTGCTTGCTGTTTAAAAGTTTCTGCTTATGGTTTCACAGAAAAGGTTATCAGAAATAAATCTAAATGTATTTGTTTAAGGGCCCCAACACTGGACAACCAGCTGCAAACGGCCAGGCCAGCAACTGCTAAATTCTGGGTACCCAGTGAATTTAACTGGACTGTCCAGGGGAGCTGAATGTGTTGTTTGAATGTTATAACACAACCAAAGAATGCCTTTGAAATCAGTTTTAATTTACATCCCTTACTCCATTATTCTTCCCCAAATAAATAAGGTTCATTTTTAAATATCAACACTGTCCATGAGCATATTATTACCGAGCACAAGTTTATTGTTTCTAACTGGAAGGTACATTGTTGTTGTTGAAAACCATTTTTTGCAGGTACCCACGGTGTATTGCAGAAGTCAGAACCCTGTTGATAGTGTGGCTATTGTGAGCATATTATTAGTTCTACTCACTAATTGTACAACGGAATGCAAAGTAATGTGTATTATGCTAATCCATGTATGGGACCACTGGTTGGGGCAGTTGGTAGGTACAGCATCCCAGAGGGTTATACTAGATTGTCATCAGACCCACTTAATGTATACTCTGTGTGGAGGCACTGTGCAAATAGTTCTACTGTTGGTATTGAGCCCTTTGTTTCATCAAAACCAAAGTCATGGCCCCTCAACCTGCATTGTGGGCCACAGGGAGGGGTAGTAGCCCTTTGGGACATGGCGTCCGAGTTACAATTACAAAAATAAACATGTTAAAACACTATTTTTTTAAACTCTATATGTAAATGAGCCATTGTATAATAGGAATAATGCATGACAGGGAATGTGCTATACTGGGATAATGTCACGCCTCAGGTGTTGGATGCACTCAGCTTGTGGCCTCATGCCCAACCACTCAAGTCATGACATTATCCCAGCATGATATGCAACCTGTTATGCATTATTCCTTTATGTAATCCCCCTCGGTGGGGCTTACTTTATCCCTGTTCTCCCATTTGTCTCCCATTGCTTTGAGCCCTCGTTCTTACCCTGATGTGCACCAGCACTCCTGGCCCAAGTCCCAATGTGCCCCTGAGCCCCAGAATAGCCCCTGCATTTGTTTTTCCCACAATGGTGCTGGAGGAGCATTTGTGAGCCGCCGGCGCATTCTCTCCCTAACCACGTTAAGGAGAGCTGCTCACACATGTGTGGTAGCATGCATCTGTTTTCTTACCACTGTAGCGGTAAAATGAGTGGCTCCCTGATGGTCCTGGTTCCCGTTTGAGGCAGTGCAGGGACCGGAGACCTGAATGAGGCTGGTGAGAAGCCTCTTTAAATTGTAAATAGAGAACGCCGATTGTGCTGTGTTTTGGTTCATGAATATTAATGAGCAGCAGCATTAATATTCATGAACAAGTATGTCTAGTGCCTAGAGTCACTATATTTCGGCACTAGCAACAGGCACCGGATCTCCACTAAATGTAAAATTTGGGAATTGCATAGGGCACAGTTTCTGATTTTGAATAGTGGGGCAGTGGAATAAATAAAATGTTCACCAGAACTTTAAAATGGGAACATTGTTGGGCTGCTTGGGATTGTGTTACTAGCAGCAATGATTGCAGCCTTTGACCTTTTTGCAGCCAATCAGAAAGTTAGAATTTCGAGCACAGACTTTTGGGACTGTGCCAAGACTTGTGAGGGGAAAAGCAGGGACACATTTTGGTGCCTAAATGAGGAACCTATCAGGCATTGAGGGAGCCTGATGAATATTAATTTTTAAGAGAGACAACTGAATCAGCCTATCAGGAGCTGCCAAGAGCTCCCAAAATCCAAGACAGTCTTAGTTCTTGAGTCAGTTTAGCAGGAGAACCTCCACAGGGGTGGGGGGCTCTGGCCCCTTGTGAGAGTAATGTGACTGCAAAGAATTATAGTGGCTGGCCTATGGACTGCCAGATACACATCCCCCAGGGACAGCAATTGCCTTCCCATATTGGAGAAGATTTTGTGGGAGAATCCGGATTTAAATTCCAGCTGTGAGAGAGCCACAAAGTGAATCTGCTTGCAGTTGTGAAAGAGCTGCAAGAATGTTCCTACCTCAGCAGTGAGTGTGCTGATGAATCGTAAATGACCGTGGATAGTCTTGTGTCTGAAAAATGCCTTGATGTGATGATTTAATGTGCCTACAGGGATGGAAGGAAAGTATCCTGAGGTCGGAGCTTTGCCATAAATTGCCTGTGAGGACTGTAAAGTTCTAATTGGAGCTACAGATGCCAGCCAACCAAAAGGGACTGTGTATCTACCATTTCAGCTTGTGAGAAGCTTGTGATTCAGCTTCTGAGAAGTCAGTACCTGTGCTTGTGAGAAGCTACTTTAAAAGGATTTGCTGACATGTAGTGCCTAATTTGGTTGGAAGCCATGCCTTAAGCTCCATTGTCTGCTCTGTGGAAGAGTTTGGGTCTTCCCTAAAATCGCTGGGAATGCACCCGTTTTGTGAGACTGCGACCTGACCTGACTTGTGAAAGGACCACATCTGCTACACTGGCAGAATGGTTGAAATGCCTGTGATGACTCAGAGCTATTGAATGCCAGAAACTGAAAAGAGACTGTCTTGGATCAGCTTGGGAGTCAGCCTGGTAGTGTGCCAGCCCCTTGCACTGCCATATGCATCTCCTCCAGAGGGGCATAGCCTAGACTAGAGGCCTAAGGCATGCTGGCCCTGGTCCCAGTGCTGGTCTGTTTCTAGAATGTTCCAGAATGTGACACCAAGCCCAGAGAAAGGGGCATCTGCTACGAAGCTGAGAGAGAGAGATCCAGAATGCTAGTTGCAAAAGCCTGTTTAAAAGAGAGGGCAGCACTCGCTCCTGCCTGCGCCTCAGCTTAAAGTTCTTCTCCTGAGTTACATCTACCTCATATCTACCTGAGAGAACCTTTCTGCACCTGATGACTACTGAGCCATGAGTATGCAGGGTCAGCTCTGCCATTCTGGAGGGAACTGTAAATAGTTAGAGTTGTGTTTTCCAAGTTAAGTATCTAAGGCTCAAGCTAACAAGGTGAGGGTGTTACCTGTTTAATCTACATAGTTAAAATTGAATATGTAATTCAAGGGATAAGTAAAGCCAATCTAATTTTCTGCAAGGGCCCCAATGCCGGCCAACCAGCCGCAACATATCAGGCCTGCAACATTAAATAGTACTGGGTACCCAGAGGTATAGAATTGTTGGGTTCTATTATAGACTGGTGACTGGTACCAACTGAGGGTAATTAATGCCTAATATCTATGCAGCTAGATAGATAGAAAGCTATACCTGAATCCATCATGCTGGGTGGCCAGAAATGATCAATGTCTGAATTTAAAATGCAAAATAATTGTTCACTGAGTTATCATAAGCCAATCTGAAATGCTGTCTAACCTCTACATCCAATTCACCCTTCCTTAACCCTCACCTCCTTGTAAATAAATAGTTGGTTAACCATTTTTATAAATCTGGTGTCATGAGCATATTATTAGTGAGAGTCAATAATTCAGGGAAAAATGGTATTTGGAGGGTTTGGTCAAAATGGTTCCATGTGTGGGGTGATAAGAAAAAATTACTTACCATAGTAATCATGTTTTTTCCAAGGGAATCTTACTGTATTCTGACATATGCAGTATTGTCCTTCAATTGCACTGCTCCAGAGTCAAAATGGTTAAAGCACCTATGCTAATGATGGAACGTTAGGCTCCAGCTCGGTTTTCAAACCACTGTCCCTGGTCAACATTCTGCAACCATCAGATTTTTACAGAGCAAAACTAATAAGTTTTCTAAACTATACGAATAACAAGCTAACAAGTTAGCAACCATATAACAACTATTCCCCTTACTTTCTCTTAGCTAAAAATGTGAGCCAGTTAAGACTCAAGTCACTAAGCCCAAAAACCGAAGAATGCCCATAGGGTTGAACAACAAAAAAGCTGTGTTGCGGTACCTATAGTTTCTACCAGGGGAGGAAGGGTGGGAGCTCAGAATACAGTAAGATTCCCTTGGAAGAAACAAGATTACTATGGTAAGTAAATTTTTCTTCAAACCCCAGGAAATCTTATTGTATTCTGACATAAGCAGACTATCCAAACAGTACCTTTGGAGGAGGGTAGAGAACCTATTTAGAAAACAGGCTTTGCAGCACTGCTATGCCAAACCTGGCATTACTTCTGGCCTGAGTATCCAGGCTGTAGTGTTTGGTGAAGGTGTGAACTGTTTTCCAGGTAGCTGCTTTACAGACTTCCAGCAAAAGGATATCTCTTGCAGCTGCTATAGAAGCAGCTGTACCCCTTGTAGATT
This sequence comes from Neoceratodus forsteri, assembly GCA_016271365.2. NCBI lineage: Eukaryota > Metazoa > Chordata > Ceratodontiformes > Ceratodontidae > Neoceratodus > Neoceratodus forsteri. Next base: position 1,404,875,575 of record CM028130.1, on the reverse strand, counting down.
GGACCATGAGGCCTACAGGAGGCTCTTTGCCCACTTTGCTATGACAAAATTAGATACAGGCAACAATTCAGTGGCCACTAGTCCTCTTTAAGGTGGGTTTGCCTTTGTCCACCTCTTCATAGGTCAGGAAGAGCTGTGTTCTAGTCTGCCTGTGCCCTTTTGTGTGATCCAAGTAGTAGCTTATAGCTCTGTTGACATCAAGACTATGTAACCGTCTTTCTCCCCCAAGGTGGAATGGTCAGTAAAGAAGACTGGCACGGTCATGGACTGGTTAAGGTGGAAGTCTGATACCACCTTAGGGAGGAATTTCCTATTGGTCCTTAAAACCACCTTGTCTCTTTGAACCACTAAATAGTCTGGCTCTCTATGGACAAGGTCTGTAGCTCACTGATCCTTCTGGCTGAACTAATGACTACTAGAAACACCATTTTCCATGTCACGTATTTAAGCTCAGCTGATGACAGGAGTTCAAATGGTGGCTGCATCAACTGGCCAATACATATATTAAGATCCCATGCAGGAGTGGGTTCCCTATGAGGGGGATGCAAATGCAGTAGCCCTTTGAAGAACTTTCTGAATACCTGGTTAGCAGCTAGGGATGCTCTTTCCTTGCTTTGAACACCCCAGAACTGTGAATGGATTATTTTGAGACTGATTTACTAGGGGGGCTTTGTTGCATTTTAGAATTTCCAGACCTTGTGATTCTTTTGAAAATATTTTGTGTAACCCACTAAGCTGGTATTACTGTAGTGAAATAATCTGCACCAATAACATTGTTTAAAAAAGAATGATTAGATTTCTAAGTTAATTTTGTGCTTTGGGTTACTAGGAATATTTTAGATGTTCTTTTTTACCATGGACTTAATATATACATTGCTTATATACCCCAGAATAAGGAATGGATTGCCATGAGATTGATTTACTGGGAGGTCCTTGGTATTTGTTATTAAAAGGTTTCTTTAGGCCCTGGAATTCTTGAATAATGTTTTTTGTAATATATTGAACTAGCTAAACTATAAACAAACAACTTTAAAGTATTGACATCGAGGACTTTCCAGATTTTGAAAATGAAGAAACAATTTGATTCATTATGAATACATTTTGTCTATCAGCGCTGATAAATTTAAGTGTTGTAACTGGTTTTGTAATTGTATTTTTTATTATTGTTTTATGGATCACTCACTCATTTGTAATGGGGTTCCACCCCTTTGATTAATTAATTTTGGTATGTAAGGGTCACTTGATTCTGTTTCCTACACCCCGTAGGAAGGATCTGGTTAGGAGTCGAAGCGCTGGGTCTTTACTTCTCTCTGAACTGTTGTCGTTGAGCTGCACCATTAATTTTTATTTAAGATTTGTAATCAGTGGTAAGAAAGTTTAACATACCACCATCTATGTCATGCTACTTGTGGTGAATAAATTACATCAATAAAAGCACTTGGAAAATCTGCAACTTGTGTGGCTTCACTTTCTTTGGTTAGTGTTTTTTATGGGAGTAGCCGTCCCTCTTGTGAAGAACACTGGCTTGATTTGCTTGGGCGCCAGCACTACACATTGTTGAACTGTATTAAAGAGCTTTCTGTGCTGTGCAGATAGCTGAAAAACACTTCTCGTTTTTTGATCTCGCAGTTAACGACAGCATTACATTCTAAGAGAGTGGTATCAGCTGGGATTTGCTCGTATCTCCTTTCATATTGAATCATTAAAAGAAATCTGAGAATTTGCTTGGCTTTGGGACTTACTATGAGCCATTGACTGTCGACCGAAGCAGCAGCAGCATAAGGAATGAGCTACAGCTGGGAAACATCAAGTGGTTTTGAGACAAGAAGGCAACAAGCCCGAGATAAATTGCAGGGCAGTGGAGTCAGCTCGAATGGAACAGGTATGAATGGGGATACTAGTTCCATAAAAGACATTTTCTTTGAGCTAGAAAAATTGTTAAAGAAGGAACTTGATCTGACTTTCGATATATCTACATTAGAAGAATATCTTAATAGAGAACATGCTCCGCATGGTCTCTGGATTACCATTGTACCATCCAGTGGCCTTGAGGAGTTTATATATCGAGAGGAATGGCTCAAAGCAGCCTGTGCGTGTTCAAAGATTTTTATTGAACTGATCATTAAAAGTGATTTGGACAAATACAACAAATTATCGGCTGAACTTAAAACTTTAAAAGAAAAAGCTCTAGAACTTAAGTCTCAACCCTCTTTCTCTGATCTTGACAGTAAGTTACAACATAGACTTGCCAAATATGAAGCAGAAATTGTCGAAAGAAAAAATAAAAAACTTCTGAGAGATAAAGGTGACTACGAGAGGGGAGAAATCCTTCGGTGGTCAAGACAACGATTGGTTAGCACAGGGAGATTGAGGGTCCGTTTTCAAGGTCAGTCTGGGAGTAGAAACAATTACTGCAGACAACAGAGTGCATCAGGATAGGAACACTCAGAATCGGAGAGGTGTTTTTTTAGGACAAACATCAGTACAGAACATGGAGAAAGAAAAAGAAAATCTAAATGTAAGACAAGGTGAGGATATCGAGGAAATAAACGCAGGGAGGAGCAACGAGAGAACACTTCGGGTAAAGAACAAGACTGTAAGCTACAAATAGTTAACCTGTCTTCAATTAAATTGAATATTGAGCAGGTAAATATACTCAAAAGGGGTCTGACATTCATTCCTACTCCCCCTGTAAATGACTTTAATGTGTTTGTAGATTTGCATAAATTATTTAGAAAAATTAAACTGAAAGTGCATTTTCAAGAACAATTAAGTAGTTGTGAAACTACAGCCATGAGAGGTTTTACACAGGAATACTCTGAGGTCGAGGACTTGGATTACTTAATTGTAGCCATGTCCTCTGTTTCGCCTAATGCAGATATCAATATTGTGGGAAATTTAAAACCACACCTACAGACTCTCCTTCTGATCTGCCTAACATTTCTGATGAAAATCTATATGACTGTGATTTGGATATTTTATAGGATTTGTTGTCTGAGAATGTGCAGGAACCTACAGCAACTGCTACCAATATATTGTATGTTGGTAATAAATTAAAATAATTAAGGAAAAGTTATTTAAAGCTAGATCCTCCTTCTGCCCTAGAGTGTATAATAATGCCATTATCGCATCTGAAAAAACAGTATGAAGGCAGGTGCAGGAATTATTAGGCACTAGCTCACAGAAGCCCAGAAATAAAAATCTAACAGTGGGTGAGCAGCATGCTTTGGAACAACTAACCAAAATACATCATTCATAATTAAGCCAGCCGACAAAGGTGGCAATGTTGTAATTTTTGATATTGCACAATATAGAAACATTGTTTTAGGGCTCCTCAGTGATCAAAAGAATTACTGTTTTTACCATTAGATCCCACAGCATTGTTCAGAAGGGAACTGTTTTCCCTTCTGAATGATGCCTTGGATAGATGGGACATCAGCGAAAATGAGTACCAATATATTTGGGTGGATCATCCGGTCACCGATGGGTTTTATATACTGCCAAAAATCGACAAGAATAGATCAGAGCCACCAGGTCAGCCAATTGTTTTGGGCTGTGAAACCATCACAGAAAAATTAGGCAGGTTTATAGATTTCTTTTTACAACAAAGTGTGATTGAGTTACCTTCCTACATTAGAGATAGCACTGATTTACTACATACATTGATAGACCTCACATGGGAACAGGACTATGCATGGCTTTCTATAGATGTAGAAGCATTATACACCTCAATCGAACATTCTAAAGGTTTAGAAGCAGTTGATAAGACACTAACTGATTTGGGGCAAGGGACGACCTACCGAAAAAGTTTATTCTGGATGGTTTGAAGTACATTCTAACACACAATTTTTTTGAATTTGAGGGACAGCTTTTTTTACAGAAATGTGGCACTGCAATGGAGTGGCCCCCAGTTCCGCGAATTTATTTATGGGGCAGTGGGAACAAAAGTTTATATATGATAATAGAGTTAATTCCTTTCATGAAAATATTTGTCACTGGTTCCGTTTTATCGATGACATGCTGTGCATCTGGAAAGGTGATGTGGAGCTTATTCCAGAATTCATTACTTGGATTAATATTAGTGATTTCAATTTGAAATTTATATACTGTACTGCCAAGAAAACAATTAATTTTCTTGATCTTACAATGACAGCCTCAGATGGACAGCATGTCATCGAATCGAAATGCTATAGAAAGCCCACTGCCCGAATTCATTACTGTATGCTACGAGTGCACATCCTCCGAGTTTAAAAAGTTCCATTCCATATGGTCAGTTTCTGAGACTTCGCCGTAATTGCAGTAGCAACAAAGTCTTTGAAGAGCAAGCTAGTGACTTGCTGTCAAGATTCAGGGAGAGGAGTTATGATCAGGAACTATTAGTAAGAACACGATAAAGTGAAAAATATTCCTAGGAATTCATTATTGGAAGGTAGATCTAAGAAAGATAAAACAGCATCAGAAAGGGTCCCATGTACATTCATTACTGAATATAATCACCTAACAGGAAGTGCGGGGAATATTATTCATAGGAACTGACCAATTTTACTTAGTGATACCAATGCTGGTGCTGCAGTGGAAGAAAAACAAGGGTGACTTTCACAAAAGCGTACAGCCTTGGAGATAAATTGGTTCACAGTAGATGCAAACCAACTCACAAGCAGAGACAGACCTGGTTACCCATAAGAGCGAAGGGGTTTCATCGATGCTCTAGATGTAACATTTGTAAATATGCACAACCTAATGCTTTTTTAATACATCAGAGTTGAAAGTAGAAATAAAAGAACTCATCACTTGTGACACAAAATATGTGATTTATGTTTTGTGGTGCAATTGTGGATTAATCTATGTAGGAAAGACTGTACGTCCTGTAAAAGAACGCATACAGGAACATGTCAGGACTGTCATAAACTCTAAAAGAGATACTCCAGTTGGTTTGCACTTTTTTAATGTCCATAATTCCAGTGTACAGGATTTCACATTTATGGGGCTTGAATGGGTACCACCCATTTAAGTAGGTAGCGATAGAGCCAATTTTTTGTTACAAAAAGAGAGCAAATGGATCTACAAATTAAATAGTGTGAAACCCACCAGCCTTAACAATCATTGGGACTTAAAACCATTTTTGAAAAAATAAGTTCTTTTCATGAAATCTTAGGAACTAGTACCTCATCTGCCTGATTCCGTTTGGGATCTTGTAATATTTTAATTATTTGTAAAATGGTACCATTTATTTAAAAGGAATATAGAGTATTGCACAATAGCTAAATATTGATATGTTTTATTATCCTTTTTTTGGTACTATTTATTTTTTTGCCTTTTCCAGATGCCCTACTTTTCATCCTTGGATCTAACTCAGGCACCTTTCATTGCTTTGAACACCCCAGAAATGTGAATGGATTATTGTGAGACTGATTTACTAGGGGGTCTTCACTGCATTTTAGAATTTCCAGGCCTTGTGATTATTTTGAAAATATTTTCAGTAATCTACTAAGCTGGCATTACTATAAACAAATAGTGTGTACCAATAATATTGTTTAAAAAAAGAATTATTAGATTTATAAGTTAATTTTGTGCTTTGGGTTACCAGAAATATTTTAATTGTTCTTTTTCTACCATGGACTTAATATATACTCTGCTTATATACCCCAGAATAAGGAATGGATTGCCATGAGATTGATTTACTGGGGGGTCCTTGGTATTTGTTATTAAAAGATTTTTTTAGGCCTTGGAATTCTTGAATATTGTTTTTTGTAATATATTGAACTAGATAAACTATAAACAAACAGCTTTAAAGTATTGACATCAAGGACTTTCAGATTTTGAAAATGAAGAAACAATTTGATTCATTGTGAATAAGTTGTCTATCAGCACTGATGAATTTAAGTGTTGTAACTGATTTTGTAATTATATTTTTTATTATTGTTTCATGGATCACTCACTCATTTGTAATGGGGTTCCACCCCTTTGATTAATTAATTTTGGTATGTAAGGGTCACTTGATTCTGTTTTCTACACCCCGTAGGAAGACTCTGGTTAGGAGTTGAAGTGTTGGGTCTTTACTTCTCTCTGAACAGTTGTCATTGAGCTGCACCATTAATTTTTAAGTTTTGTGATCAGTGGTAAGAAAGTTTAACATACCACCATTTATGTCATGCTACTTGTGGTGAATAAATTACATCGATAAAAGCACTTGGAAAATCTGCAACTTGTGTGGCTTCACATTCTTTGGTTTGTGTTTGTTATGGGAGTAGCCTTCCCTCTTGTGAAGAGCACTGGCTTGATTTGCCTGGGTGCCACACTACACATTTTTGAACTGTATTAGAAAGGTAAGCAGAGACAGCTGCCAAGTGCACATTCAGGGTAGAGGGCCGAAGGCCCAGACAGTGTAAATGTGCTAGATAGTTAAGGACTACTGGCAGGTTGGCCTGGAGATGGTCTATCTGCCTCTGCTTACACCAAATAGAAATCCTCTTCCTTTTAGATGAATAAGTCTTTCTGGTGGAAGGTATTCTATACACCCTCAAGACCTCTAACACCCCTTCTGAGAGATGTAGGTCAGCGTATTTTAGGTCCTCAAGAGACAGGCTTTGAGTCTGAGGGACTGTAAATTGGGGTATAGGACCCTGCCCTAGGAGGATGTCAGCAGGTTGTGCCTCCTAGGCAGGGAGAATGCCAGGTTTGGAGATTGCCAGGGTCAGTAGCATTGAGTACCAAGGCTGCCTGGCCCAGTCTGGAGCAATGAGGATCATAGTTGCTGGCTGAACCCTGAGCTTGTTCAGCACTCTGAGCAACAAGGGAAATGGTGGGAAGGCATACAGGAACTTCCCTGTCCAGTTCATCAGGAGTGTATCTAGAAGCACTGTGCCCACTGTTGAAGGTCTGCAACAGAACAGCAGAAATGGATGATTGTCTGGGGCTGCAAATAGGTCTACCTCTGGAGTACCTAACCTTCTGAACACCACTTGCAGGATCTGTCTGTTCAGTGACCATTCATGGCGGTTCTAGTTGATTCTGCTGAGGGCATCTGCTAGGACATGTTCTTTTCCTGGCAGGTGGACTACCGAGAGGGAGATTCCCAGGGAGTAAGCTAGATTCCATACCTTCATGGCTTCTGTGCATAGAGGTTAGGACCTCATGCCCCCTTGCTTGTTGCTGTAATATATTGTGGTTATATTGTCTGTCCTGACCTAAACCACCTTGCCCTGCAGTATGGAGGTGAAGGACTGAATGCCCAGATAAACTGCCCTTAGTTCCAGTAGATTTATGTGAAGCAGGGATTCCTGCTGGAGCCAGTTACCATGGGCAGTATGCTCCCCTAGGTGGGTGCCCCATCCCAGGAGAGAGGTATCTGTTGTCAGAACTGCTGCTGGTGGCAGCTGAAGGAAAGACATGCCTTCCCTGAGGCTGTCCTTTTCCTGCCACCATTGCAGAGCTTGAAGCAGGGTCCCTGTGACTGGAACCATCTTTGACAGGGAGTCTCTTCTCTGAGACCAGTGAGCCTTGAGATGAAATTGAATGTCCCTCATCTGGAATCTTGATCCTAGCACTGTTGCTGTTGATGCTGCCATGTGACCCAGCAACTGGAGGAAGTGCCTTGCTGGTCTGGGGGTATGCAGCTGAAAGGATTTTGCTAGTTGCACCAAGCTGTCTACCCTGCCCTGTGGGAGGAATGCCCTTCCATTCTGGGTATTCAGTTCTGCCCCTATAACTCCAGGAGCTGAACTGGTGAGAGGACTGACTTTTTCAGGTTTACCAGGAAAGCTAGCATACCTAGTGTATCCTGAGTGATGGTCAATGCCTTTTCCACCTGCTGTGGGACTGACCTACCACCAACTAGTCATCTAGGTATGGGAAGACTGTAGCCCCGTGTTTTCATAGATGTGCCACCACAACTGCTAGCCATTTGGTGAACACTCTTGGGGCTGATGAAAGAGCAAAGGGCATGGCCCTGAACTGGTAATGCCCTGATGGCAACCTGAACCTGAGGTACTTCCTGTGTGACAGCCTGATAGGTAAATGGAAGTATGTGTCCTTTAGGTCTAGGGATGCCAGCCAGTCTCCTCACCTTAGAGAAGGGAGAATGATAGCCAGAGTGGCCATCTTGAACTTCGGCTTTGTCAAATATTTGTTCAAATGTATTAGATCCAGAATGGATCTCCACTCCCCTGTTTTCTTTAGAGTGAGGATGTATCTTGAGTAGAGACCTTTTCCCCTTTGAGGCAAGGGGACAGGCTCTGCTGCCTGACCCTGCATGAGCTTGGCTACTTACTCTTTGAGAAGGGAGACCTCTGATGGATTTGTAGGTCCAAATAGCCTTGCTCTCAACTTGGGCAAGAATCTGAAGCTGAGAGCAAGACCCTGGCTCACTACCTCCAGGACCCACTTGTCTGTGGTGATGGATTTCCAGGCCTGGATGCACTGAACCAGCTTGCCCCCTACTGGAGGTTGGGAGGTGACCCTGACAAGGTTCTCATGGATTCTGTTTTGTTTGAGCAGCAATATGGGTACTGGGTCTAGCCCTGTTGCTGCCTCTTCTGTCTCTGCCTCTAAAGTACCCCCTTTGGGGTTGATAAGAGGGTAAAGCTTGTGCCTGGAAGAAAGGCATGTAATGGGTTCTATCCCTTGCCTCTTCCTTGGAACTTTTGTGGAGTTGCTGCCTTCTCCTTGGCTGCAGCACTCTTGCAGGCTACCTTGTAGCCATTCATTTTGTTCATGTACGCTTTGGTCTTTTCCCCAAACAGGGAAGTGGACTCACAAGGAGTGTCAAGAGCTTTTGTCTGGGTGTCCTGAGACAAATTTGTTGTTCTCAGCCAAGCAAACCTCCTCAGGGACACTGAGGTAGCCATCTGCCTAGCAGCAATGTCACTGGCATCCACTGCCATGAGAAACTGGGACTTAGCAGCTTCAATGCCTCTTTTAGCTGCCGCTAAAAGATCAGATGCCATAGGGGCAGGGCATGCCTTTTCTATTTCTAGCACTGTATTCCACAAACCTCTGATACCTAGATACATAAGCCATGTGAGTGGCTTGTCTAATAGCGAGGGAGGCTCCCAGGTATGAATTTTTTGTTATGGAGTCCATCCTCCTGAAGTCCTTTTCAGGTGGGTGTGATGCCAGATGAATGCCTGCCTTATCACAGGCAGCAGCCTGCATCACCCCCGAATGGCTGGGGTGTCCAAAAAGGAATTCAGCCCCTGATTTGACCACCCAGTACTTTCTATCCATCCTGTTGTCCACTGGAGGAATGGACGTAGGTGTCCTTAAAATTTGAGTGGCTTGTTTCTTTAAGGATTTTTGGATGGACAACAGAAGCCTTTTTAGTTGCTGGAACATCTGTCATTTCCATATAATCTTGTTCCTCTTCCTCCTCTGTGGACTTCTGAGTGGAGAGGTCCAAGGTTTGTGCCACCTGCTTGAATAAGGCAAAGTGGGTAGAGTAATCCTCTGTTTCCTATTCTGGAGAACCAGCCCCATGATGATCTGGAAAAACGTTGGGCTCTATGGGTTCTCCGAATTCATCATCTTCAAAATCATCTTCTTCCACCAGGAAGACATCGGTTGATTGTTCTAAGGAACTGACAACCGTGAACCGGGGCGCTGAACTGATTCTACGGTACCAGTTTGCGACACCTGCAAAAGACTAATGGCACTCATTGTAGCTTCTGTGGTATGAACTGTTGGAACCATCGGTTGCGGTTCCTTGGCTGAGTGCTTCTCTTTCCTCTTCCTTTTGGCAGAACTTGCCGGTTCAGTGGTAGTTTCTGCAGATCTTTTTCTGGTCGAGGAACCATCACCCTGGTCAGAGGGCTGCTCACTCGGTTCAGAAGACTTCTCTTTCTGAGAAGTGGAGACTTGTCCATTGCTGGGTCAGCAGCTGTTTCAGACATTTTTTTCCTTCAGTCGATTTAAACGCCTATCCAGCGTCAACTGTGGAAAATTCTTACAGATGTCACAGTCAGCTATAGATGATCAAAATCCAGACATAGAACACAAATTAAATGGAGATCCACTTTGGCAAATGGTTCCCGCACTCTGTGCAATGCTGAAAACCTGTTGGGCTAATTCTCTTTTTAGGCAGTGACATAACTAAATTAAGCCTAAAACCACCACAGAATAACTCTACTGAGACTTTTTTTTTTTGATGGTCGGTTTAGTGGCCAAAGAAAAAACAAGAATTACCCCGGTTTTTCAATGAATAAACCAACTGGACCCTAACAGGTTTTTTAAAAGCTAATAGAAATTTAATTTAAACTAGGCCATCGACAGAGTAAAGGCCTATGGCACATTCATAAGGTAGAAAAAGAAATGGGCAGACTAGATGGGCCTTGCCGTCCTTATCTGCCATCAACTTCTATGTTTCTATAAAGAAAGCCAATTTCCTCCCGATTAAAAGAGCTGAGAAGAAACTGAGAAAACTTACCAGAACACAACTAAATCTAGACTAATCTACCTGTAAACCAAGGACAGTGATTCTTAAAACAAACAGAAATAAATTTTACTTCAGAAAACCAAAAAATGTTAATCTTCAAGAAAGATGCAGAAGGGCTGTCCGAGGCGTCTGTATTAGTCAAGCAGAGTAAAGAATCTGACAGTTGCAGAATGTTGACCAGGAACAGTGGTTTGAAAACCAAGCTCGAGCCTAACCTTTCTTCATTAGCATAGGTTCTTTAACCATTTCAGCTCCGGAGCAGTACAATGGAAGGACAATGCTGCATATGTCAGAATACAGTAAGATTTCGTGGGGTTTGAATGTGGTAGTGTGGTTAAGTACAACATCCCAGGGAGTTGTACCAGGTATTATCAAATCTACTTAACGTATACTCTGGGTGGAGGAACTGTGCAAAAATATTATCTTGGGAAAGAACCAGTTTTATATCTGAAATAGGAACTCAGGCTCCTTAACCTTGGTCAGGCCTACGAGGCAGGGGTAGTAGCCATTCAAAACCTGGAACCAGGGTACCATTTATTATAAAATGGGTAAGAGAAATACTGTGCTGTGATTGGTAGAATCCAGTCACATGACCATGCTGTTATCCCAGCACAACAGCACAGGTCAGAAATGCTTAACTTTCTGAACCTCATTACTTGATCCTAAAATAAGAAAATCAGGGAAGCCATTTTATAATCACAATAAGGCATTCCAGGGTGTGCGTAATTGAGGGATAACAGTCACTTCCCGAGGTATGCCGTTATCCCACAATAATGCATACCCCGTCATGCTTTACTGCTTAATTATTCACACTTGTTATATGTGTGAAGAATACAGGTACTGTAAATGGTTTTAAAACGCTTTTCCATTGTCCAGTATATCTGGCTCTCCAGTAGCCCTTTTCCCCACTTTAACACTGAAATTATTACACTTGCCACTTCCCTAAACCAAGTTGCCCTCCTCAGCCACAACGGCCTACCTTTACAAGTGCTTATTTTGTGGAAAATTACTGTAACCCCCCTGCAAATGGGGGTTCCCAAAAGACTTCCAGGAGCTTGCTTGAATGCTCCAAGCCTGAATGGTGTTTGGCATTTAAGCCATTTATCAGTGAGTGTTTTAGAGCCTCTGGTACTGTCTCTTTAAGAGCTGTCTGCTTGCAGACATAATTAGTTTGTATGGGGGACTGTGTGCTTCTCTGAGTACCACTCGAGCTGCTGCCAATTCACTTCATTTTGCAGTCAGTAGGAGTGCAAAGGAACCTATCTGAAAGATGTAACTGTTTGCCAGAAATTATTTAGAGTAATAATGAAATTACAGTTTGTCTAACCTGCTTTCTTAGTCAGAACTGTGTCTGCTAGTTCCCCATTCTAGTTTTGAACTGCTGAACTGGACCAATCAGTGTGGGGTAAGCTAGCTCTAAAATGGTGCCTTGGACGAATCAGAACTTGGACTCATAATCTGAGCCAGCCACAAGAGGATTGCACGAGCAGTGACTCTGGGAGATGTAGTTTAGACTTCAGCACCTTTTGGACCAACAGCAGCAGTCTATTGTGAGTGACAGCCAATCCAGTCAAGAACTGGGAGGAACTCAAAGGAAGTGCCGGTTTGATCGGTTGGAGTTTCAGTTGAGCTTTGGCAGTAAAGAAGGAAGGAGCCCTGTGCTTTTTCAGTGTGCAGTTTAGTCAAAAAACGTGTGTAAGGCCCAGAGTTCCAGTCTGCAGCTTGTGTAACAGCTTGTTAGGACTGAATCCGTCCCTGGAAAAGAATCAAAGGATCTCTGAAGAGTAGAAACCAGGCTCACCCTATAGAAGACTGGAGGAATTGCTGAAAATTGCATTTGGTCTGTCAGGAACTGAATCTGCTGTGTTCTCCCGGTATTGTGCAGTAATTGCGATCGGGATACAGATGCAGCCTGCCTGGTATAGTGCTTTCTTTTATATGGATGTGTGAAGAGGTTTGTGTACCTCAAGTGAGCCCTGCTGACATTGAAGGACCCTATCTTATTTGGAGGTGTGAGTACTAATTCAGGGTCGCTCCCTGTTGAATTGCCACATTAAATCCAAATGGAATTACTGTACTGCTGACTGTTTAATTCTCCTTTCTCTGTGTGAAAGGGCCCTACCAGCTACACGGTTTGGACTAGCCACTGGGCTTGGGTACCCAGGGACAGTAACAGATAGGGATAGGCCTGTGCACAGAGCCATAGGTAGATTATTAGAGTGATAAGCTAATTAACCTGATTTCCCCTGTCCTTGTTATATCCCCTAAATAAATCAGAGCTGCTTGTTTCAGCAAAGTTATACTGCCTGAGGTATTTGTCTATGTTAAAGTACTGTACTGTGATTGTTGCACTGTATCTCATTTCACAGGAGGTCCCAGTGCCAGAACCAGACCTGGGGGTAAGTGTATACTGTGAAGGTAATTCTGATATATTGTGTGGGCCACTAGTGGGAAGAAAGGGGTTGCAGTGTCCCAGAGGCTGTGACCAAGTTAGTTTAACTATTGCAAACCCTGACCTCTGGGTGGAGGCACCGCCATTGGATCCAGGCCCCTCAACCTGTTAGTGGCAAATCAGGCAGGGTAGTAGCCCCTGGGATAGCGCCATCTAGGGTTACATCTTGGAGGCTCACCGCTGGGATTGTGTGTCCTCTAGTGGCCATGTTATGAACCACTGTTAAGAAAAACATGGGTACCCGACAGAAGTGGCTGTGCACGGCTGGTGGAGTGGTGTACTGGGAGGAGATCGACCCCAAAATGCTATGCTTATCCTGGACATCCCCTGGGTATCACACGGACACTGTGCAGGAGTACTTTCCAAGGTGGAAGGTTTACAAAACCCTGTGGTGGTGGGTCAGCATGCTAATCTGCTCACCCACACTTTCCTGGCCCTAGTAGAGTTTAAGGATCCCATAGATAGCTCCAAAGTGCCACAGACCATTACCCCAGAGGAGCCCTCACTGCTTGGAGAGTGATAACTAAGGACAGTAAAGACCGGGGGAATCAGCCCCACCACTATCTGAAACTTTTGAGGAGAAATTTGCTGAATGGTTGCTGGGAGAGGGGAAAACTGTGGAGGACTTGAAGAAACTATTCTTGCCACCTGGGGGTGTTCCTCCCCCAACACCCACTCCTGCTCCAGTGCCCGTAATGGTGCCTGAACCAATGCAGACTCCTATTTCTGCACCTGCCATTAGTCACGACTCTTACCGAAGGTTGAGGATCTTCTCTGGCACCCTCCCCAACCCCCAAGGGGAGGATGACTGGGAGACCTGGATGAACTATGTTGCCCCAAGTGCTAGAATGGCAATGCTCGGAAGGCAGCGAAAGAGGGTTGGAGAGAGCCTCAGGGTCCTGCCTGGCTACCATCCGTGCTAAACGGGCCAGTAACCCTGAAGCACTGCACAGGCCTATCTTGAGGCCTTGGAGAATATGTATGGGAGCCCAGATTCTGATGAGGACCTATGGTGGAGAGTAAGAAATGCACAACAGTACCAAGGGGAGTTGTTGTCTGTGTATGTCTCTCGGCTGGAAAAATTGTTGCAAGAATGCCTCAGAAAGGGTAGTTTGCCAGCGATTGAACTGGACCGAACCAGACTGGACAGAATCCTTAAGTCTGCCCCCTTCTCAGAACTGCTGTTGCTTCAGTTACGCCTGGCAAATCGACTGGAATCCCACCCTCCTATGATGAGTTAATGGAGAATTCGAGGAGTTGAAAAAGGCGACCTCGGAGTACCTGCACCAACAGCTGTGGCTACGACCAGTGACTGAGGGTGACCCATCAAGTGAAGTTCAAGGGCAGAGGTTGACAGTCAATGAGTGCTCTGACAAGGAAAAGATATGCCACAATGGGTGAACTGTTGAGAGAGATCCGGAATTCAAAAACAGTCCTTTATGAAGGCCACGCCTGCAAGCAGAGGCCCTGACCTATATCCGACTGCATCTGCTATGGGGTGGGGTACCCACCCATGTATCTCCTGCTGATAACAGCTCCAAACTCAATTCCTTGACCATGGAAGTGGAGAAACTGACGAGATGTCTCCAAATGCTTATCACGCCACAGACAGAGATGGCACCCAGGTTTCCAGTTAGTAATACCCCGCCCTGGCTCCCAGTGGGCGCCGGCCAGCTCAAACTCCAGAAAGTATGTTTTGCTATAATTGTGGGAAAGATGGGCACATGAAAAGAGAATGCCAGTCCCAAAAGACACTGACAAAGTTGCATATAGGCTACAAGAGAGCTTGGAGAAGAAATCAGTGGTTAAGAGGTGCGCGACATGATCCCAGTGAGGGCACAAAAATGCTAATTCACGTCCTTTTGTGGCAAGGTCAGTTGCCCAGGCCCCACCACCGCCTCTCCAGACTGGTCCAGAATAGTGGGTCCCTCCATGGAGACCACTGTAAAGGTGAATGGAGGTCTACAAGAGCTGTATTAGACGGTTGCCCAAGTGACAATTATGTTCCAGGATTGGTATCAGAAGCATTTGTCAGACGTACCTTACAACCATTAGAAGGACTGCATGTATGGGGTTAAGTGAGAAGGTCACCCCTATTCCGGTATATCCGAATTTGGTTGTCTTTCCCCACCTCCGTGGCTGGAGTGGCCGAACAAGTAGAGACCCTAGCCTTAGTGTGTCCCCCACTGGACTGTATGATGGTGTCCCTTGTTGATTGGAACAAATGCTCATATGTTCGGAAGGCTGGCACAGTTGTGTTATGAAAACAGGGGTCAAAGACTAGTAGAGCTTTAAGAGTTCGGCTTTAATTAAGAAGGCCTATGAGGCACAGAGAGATGCTGAAAAACAGAACCAGAGGAACCGGTCGGAATTGTATGGAAGAAGGATCCTGAGTCTCTGATCCTGGCGCCAAATACCCAGTGTACCTTACAGGAGAGGTCCGTATCAGAAAGGATGTTAAGAATAAAATATTAATGTTGGATGCACCAGGCGATGGAAAATTGCCAGAGGACTGCTGGTCAGCCTCAGTATTTGCCCGCTAGAGCCCATGCGTATGCCAGAAGGGTAATGGTCCAAGTTCATAATGTGTCTGAAAGAGACATTCGAGAAACAGAGGTTGCATCCTGGCTAATGTGCATTGTGCAGACACTGCAGTGCTACCCAGCAGCAAGAGTTCAAGGAAGAATGACAGAGTAACGCCTGACTTGTTTGATTTCGGCGACCCGCTGCCAGCTGAATGGAAAGTGAGGATCAGTGAGAAGCTTGCCCAGAGAGACCAGGTGTTTTCTTTAAAGGAATGGATGTAGGATGCGTGCGAGGGCTGAGCACAATATCCGCTGCATGATGAAAGACCATTTCATTATGAGAGATCTCGACGCCTGGCACCTGCTGACATAGATGATGTGAGACGCATCTGCAAGATGTTAGCTGCTGGTGTAATACAAGAATCCAGAAGCCCTTATGCTTCCCCATTGTGGTAGTGAGGAAAGAATGGAACAGTAAGGATGTGTGTGGATTATCGCACCTTAAACCGTGGACTATCCCTGATCAGTACACAATGCCCCGCATTCAGGATGCTTTGACTGCCTAAACGGGAGCAAGTGGTTCTCGTGCTGGATCTCCACAGTGGGTACTACCAGATCCCGATGGCCCAGAGGACTTGAGAAGACGGCCTTTATCTGTCCGGGCTATTTCTATGAATTCATGAGGATGCCTCAATGATTTCAGTGCCCAGCCACTTTTCAACGATTGATGGGCGTGCAGTGGGGACATGAACTTACTAGAGTGCCTGGTATACCTAGATGATGTTATTGTGTTTGGCAGCTCACTGGAGGAACATGAGAGCAGATTATTTAAGGTATTGAATCGACTGGAGGACTTTGGCCTTAAAACTGTCCATTGATAAGTGTCAACTTTCAAACATCAGTAAGTATGTGGGACACATAGTATCCAACTGAGGAATAGAGACCGACCCAAGTAAAGTTGAGGCCTTGACCACCTGGCCACAGCCCAAAATCTAAAAGAACTGCAAAGATTCCTGGGATTCTGTGGTTATTATCGGCGCTTCATCAAGGACTATTCAAGAGTGATCCGCCCTTTACTTAACCTTACTCAAGGGTATCCCCAACCCACAAAAATACCAAAAGTCAGCGTCCCTCAAGACTGAAAGAGTGTATTTTCATCCGAGTGAAGTATTTGGGGCCCGCTGGACTCCTGATTGTGAGACTGCTTTTCATGACGATCATATCAACTTACCCATGCTCCAGTGCTGGCCTTGCCGATCCAAGAAAACCTTACGTCCTGCACACTGATGCTAGCTTGCAAGGTTGGGGCTGTGTTGTACCAAGAGCACGAGAATGGCCTGAGACCAGTGGCTTTGCCAGTAGAAGCCTGACCTCATCCGAAAAGAACTATCCTGTACATAAGTTAGAGTTCTTAGCTTTGAAGTGGGCTATTGTTGACCAATTCCATGAGTACTTGTATGGGGCTAAAATACTAGTAAAACTGACAATAATCCTTTGACCTATGTGCAGACCTCAGCTAAGTTGGATGCCACTGGCCATAGGTGGCTTTCTGCATTATCTACATATGACTATGCTCTCGAATACCGAGCAGGTCTGAACCACATAGATGCTGATGCTCTCCCGGAGGCCTGTTCCCCAGAATGATTGGGTCCGATTGGCAGAACCTGACATTCGGCACTCTGCCGGAAGTTTGACAGGGAGGAACAAATGTCCACGGACGAGTGGACTGCATGGTGGATTGCTTGGGACCCTCTGAGAATTGCATACCTACTGCTTATTGCCACTTTTCTGCAATAGACATTGGTGCACTGCCTCAGCTGGACAATGACAGTATTCGGCGGGCTCAATCCCCGATCCCATGATCAAAGCAGCTTTAGAAGCCCTCTATGCAGGAAAAGATGTGTCCAAATTACGCTCCACTGATTTGAGAACTGCACTGTTATACAAAGAAGGTCCTAAGTTGAAACTGATCAATAAACTGTTATACAGAGAAACAGTAGACAGAGGGGACAAGTAGACAAACAACAACTAGTGCTGCCCACTGCCTTCGAGACTCAGTACTGAGGTCCTTGCACAACCACATGGGGCACCTTGGTATAGACAGAACACTTGACTTGGTGAGATCCAGATTCTATTGGCCTAAGATGGGGCTGATGTGGAGCAACACATTCGAACTTGTAGTCGCTGCTTACAGAGGAAAGCTTTTCCCAGAGGGCTGCCCCTTGTTAACATCACCACAGTGCACCCATGGAGCTGGTCTGTATTGATTTTCTGAGTTTGGAGTCAGATCAAAGAAATATCAGTAATGTGCTGGTGGTCACTGACCATTCACGAGATATGCCCAAGCTTTCCCCACCAAAGACCAGAAAGCATCCACTGTGCCAAAGTACTTGTAGAAAACTTTTTGTTCACTATGGGGCTCCACAAAGAATCCATTCTGATCAAGGGAGAGACTTTGAGAGTCGTCTGATCAAAGAGATGCTTTCTCTGTGGGGAGTGCGAAGTCCAGAACCACTCCTTACCACCCCAGGGGACCCACAGCCTGAACGTTTCAAACCACACTTTGCTAGATATGCTAGGCACCCTGCACCCAAAGGACAAGCCTAGATGGAGCCAACAAATTAGCACCCTGGTACATGCTTATAACTGCACCAAAGTGATGCCACTGGATTCTCCCCTACCGCCTGATGTTTGGAAGAGAAGCTCGACTACCAGTAGTTGTGTGTTTTGGGGCTCTCCTGATGGGGTTCAAGCTGACAACTATTTACAGTATGTGCAAAGTTAAAGGCCCAGCTAACTCATGCGTACCAACTGGCTCAAACCATGGCTGCCAAAAGAAATCTGGCCAACAAAGAAAGGTATGATAAAAAGGTGAAAGCACAGGAACTCCAGGAGGAGATCGGGTATTGCTAAGAAATCTGGGACTGCATGGCAAGCACAAGATTGCTGACAGATGGCACCATCTCCCTCACATTGTAGTGGGCAAACTAGATGATCTGCCAGTGTACAAAGTAAGGCCTGAGAATAATTCAAAGATGTAAAAACAATGCATAGAAATCATTTACTGCCCATTGGACAAATCTTAATTGAGTCTGAGCCCTAGAAGATGCCCCTCTGGACCAGTGACTAGAGCTGCTGCTAAGAAAAGATCAAGGAAGTCTGCACCTACAGAAGCAGAGTTAAAGTGTTCCCTGCACAAGTCCCAGTTGAGCATGACTGTCAGTCCATATCAGAAGAAAGTGAGGTGACTTTGAATACTATCCTTCTTACGAACTGAGTCAATTGTTTGGGGCAATCCCTAGTCAATACTGGAGACAAAGCTGGGCCTTCTGGACTGTCTAAGCCCCAGCTTCATCCCTGGAGCCATTGCTCCCAGAAAGTGAAGTGCAAAGCATCAGATCAGATGAAATGGAATCATTGTGCATGGTTGAACTGTTTGAGTTTTCAAGGGAGGAAAATGATAGATTGGGGCAGACTGCTGATACACCCGAACAAGAAGAGTATTTTGAGTGCCCTGACAGTCCACTGCCAGTGTCCGAAAGCTCTCCATGCAAGCCAAATGTTGTGGACTCAGAAACTGTAACTCCTGGAGCTGAAAGTGCCCCAAGTTCTAGCCTCTCTACCCCCATGGAGACTCCCCTGACAAGTGAGGACAATGCTGAAAATGAGGCTCAGAGTGCAGAGACTATAACAGTTCCCCCTAGAAAGACTGGTCGAGCTGTAAAGCCTGTGGTGCACCTCAGTTATGATTCACTTGGGAGGCCTGTGGACTTGCCTCTCAATGTTGTCCATAAAGGAGTGTATGTGTCCCAGAGCTCATTGCCCAAACTGAGCATCAGTGCTAACTCAAGTTACTTGTGTTGCCCTCTAAGTATGGTGCCCTTGCCCCATCCAGCCCCAAGGTAACTGATAGGAAGGGCCCCTCTTCAGGTTTCATGTACAAGAGGTAATAACTTGAGTTATGGTACAATGTGTATGTAATACGTAAAGAGTGACGTACTGCAATGTTTCAGAAATGTGTTCTTGGTAAAATGATATATTGACTGATGATTACATGTGCGAGCCTAATGCAAATGTATATGGTTGCAGTTGAAACTTATGGGGGTACTTGCTTGACGCGGACGTCAAGCTTTCCCAGGCCAGGAAGGGTGTAACCCCCCTGCAAATGGGGGTTCCCAAAAGACTTCCAGGAGCTTGCTTGAATGCTC
Source organism: Neoceratodus forsteri (assembly GCA_016271365.2). Classification (NCBI taxonomy): domain Eukaryota; kingdom Metazoa; phylum Chordata; order Ceratodontiformes; family Ceratodontidae; genus Neoceratodus; species Neoceratodus forsteri. Next base: position 1,404,855,961 of record CM028130.1, on the reverse strand, counting down.
CAAGCCTGAATGGTGTTTGGCATTTAAGCCATTTATCAGTGAGTGTTTTTAGAGCCTCTGGTACTGTCTCTTTAAGAGCTGTCTGCTTGCAGACATAATTAGTTTGTATGGGGGGACTGTGTGCTTCTCTGAGTACCACTCGAGCTGCTGCCAATTCACTTCATTTTGCAGTCAGTAGGAGTGCAAAGGAACCTATCTGAAAGATGTAACTGTTTGCCAGAAATTATTTAGAGTAATAATGAAATTACAGTTTGTCTAACCTGCTTTCTTTGCAGTCAGAACTGTGTCTGCTAGTTCCCATTCTAGTTTTGAACTGCTGAACTGGACCAATCAGTGTGGGTAAGCTAGCTCTAAAATGGTGCCTTGGACGAATCAGAACTTGGACTCATAATCTGAGCCAGCCACAAGAGGATTGTATGAGCAGTGACTCTGGGAGATGTAGTTTAGACTTCAGCACCTTTTGGACCAACAGCAGAGTCTGTCTGAGTGACAGCCAATCCAGTCAAGAACTGGAGGAACTCAAAGGAAGTGCCAGTTTTGTCGGTTGGAGTTTCAGTTGAGCTTTGGCAGTAAAGAAGGAAGAGCCCTGTGCTTTTTCAGTGCAGTTTTAGTCAAAACGTGTGTAAGGCCCAGAGTTCCAGTCTGCAGCTTGTGTAACAGCTTGTTAGGACTGAATCCGTCCTGTGAAAAGAATCAAAGGATCTCTGAAGAGTAGAAACCAGGCTCACCCTATAGAAGACTGGAGGAATTGCTGAAAATTGCATTTGGTCTGTCAGGAACTGAATCTGCTGTGTGTTCTCCGGTATTGTGCAGTAATTGCGATCGGGATACAGATGCAGCCTGCCTGGTATAGTGCTTTCTTTATATGGATGTGTGAAGAGGTTTTGTACCTCAAGTGAGCCCTGCTGACATTGAAGGACCCTATCTTATTTGGAGGTCGTGAGTACTAATTCAGGGTCGCTCCTGTTGAATTGCCACATTAAATCCAAATGGAATTACTGTACTGCTGACTGTTTAATTCTCCTTTTCTGTGTGTGAAGGGCCCCTACCAGCTACGGTTTGGACTAGCCACTAGAGGCTTGGGTACCCAGGGACAGTAACTGATAGGGATAGGCCTGTGCACAGAGCCATAGAGTGAATTATTAGAGTGATAAGCTAATTAACCTGATTTCCCCTGTCCTTGTTATATCCCTAAATAAATCAGAGCTGCTTGTTTCAGCAAAGTTATACTGCCTGAGGTATTTGTCTATGTTAAAGTACTGTACTGTGATTGTTGCACTGTATCTCATTTCACAGGAGGTCCCAGTGCCAGAACCAGACCTGGGGGTAAGTGTATATTGTGAAGGTAATTCTGATATATTGTGTGGGCCACTAGTGGGAAGAAAGGGGGGTTGCAGTGTCCCAGAGGGCTGTGACCAAGTTAGTTTAACTATTGCAAACCCTGACCTCTGGGTGGAGGCACCCGCCATTGGATCCAGGCCCCTCAACCTGTTAGTGGCAAATCAGGCAGGGGTAGTAGCCCCTGGGATAGCGCCATCTAGGGGTTACATTACACAGCCTGCAGCTAGTCCAGAATGCTGCAGCAAGACTTCTGGTCAGACCATACTGAAACTTCATTATGCCTTCTGAGTTGGCTACCAATTAAGTGGCAAACTGACTAAAAGGAGCTTGTGTTAAACAGCCACTGACACCTCAAGAAGAACTTTGAGGAACGTAATATTTTAACACAAAGCAGCTTATATTTCTCACTAGCTCTGTATTTCTTACCTACATTATTTATTACTGAGGTCAGATGCATGAAAAGTTCTCTGAGAGTTCATCAGTTCCTACTGCTGCTTCCCAGCTTGATGTCATAATAATCTGCTTGTGACATCACAGTTATTGCCATAGCAACAGACGGTGATGTCACAACAGAGCATTATCATCATCATCACTTTATTTTTAAAATGCGCCCTTCCAGAGCTTAGGGTGCCTTTACAATTAAAACATGGAGTAACTTGTACACATACATATAGATTCACAGCTTCATACAAAATTAAAATATTAATATGATGTCAAGTAGGGAGTAGGTTATAGAGGCAGATGAGGTCTAAGGGATAAAGATCCTCTTTTAGTGGGAATTTCTTCAGAAACAAATAATGAAGAGGATAAATCTATAAAAGATATGTGAAATGCAATCTGCATTGTGTCCAACTATTATGTTATCCAGTGTTTTTTCAGAGGTGTCAGCTGCTCTTTAACATTCAAAGCACTAAATGAGCCAAAACCCCTTTGATCTGCAAACTTTTGAAACCCTTTGTCTTGGTAGCACTAGAGCCTCAAGCAAGGTTTATTCAATATCCACCCTTGTCTTAAGTCAGCAGGTGATAAGGCCTTTGGAGCGGCTGCCCCTGCTCTGTGGAATGCTTTACCATGGGATTTCCATTTACCCCCTTCAGTGACTTTGTTTAATATCAGACAGATTATGAAGGCACTTATGGGGGAAAGCTTGCTGGACCTGAAATAAATGGCTGTACAGTAATATTTATCTATATTTATTTTATGTATAGCTAACATTAAGTGATCTGGATCTGAGAACTGCTGTTAATTGTCATCCGTAATGTCTGTGTTATAAGTAAAAATTCTACTAAGAACTTGTCAAAAGTATAAATGGGCAAATTGTTCATCTGCTTACAAGCGTAAGAATAAAACAAAGAGAAAAGTGCTGTCCTCCTTTCTTTCAATCTATGGTGAGGGTAATGAGTTGACTGACTCTCTCTGGCTGCTCAATCTTTGTCCCTCCTCATCCCAGCAGTGTCAGCACTCCAAGTAAACAGGTAACTGACAGTTAATTTCAAAGCATGCTGATGCTGGAGAGGACAGAAGCACCATCTGTCTTCCTTCTGAAGACTGGATTGAAGCTTACTGATGTATACTCCATGATAAGCTCAATACAAGCCTCTATTATGGTTTGCCAGGCATCATGACTGCTATCCCCTCTCCTCCCCTACTCCCTGGTGCACTGTAAGATCGGCCATCACTTGACAGCTACATGCTTACTCAGAGGAATGATACTGTGGGAACCAGAAAGGGGGATCTACTGAACAACTGGAAAGTGTCTCTTAATCTACTGCCCTCTCTGTTTATGGGGGTAGGACTTTGCAAAGGTAGATCCTTTGGCTGCAGGAGAACAGAGGTGTGACTGAATGATGACATTGTGGGGGAGGGCTGAGACATATGCCCACTGGTACTTAAATTACATTCTTTGGTGCCCATCCCATGACAGACCAGGTGGAGAAGACACTACAGAGGTTGATTGTCCATATTTTTTAGGGAACTGGTAGGGCAGGATTATAGAGGAGTATGATTTTTTTTTTTTAAAGATGTATTGGATGGATGAACTGATATGATGCCAGATATTCGTTACTAAACTTACTGTTTGGGAGGACAGGGGGTGGGAAAGACAGCCATGGGTGTTGCCCTGCCATCTGGTGGAGAGCAACAGGTTTTTTTGCTCTGTCTTAACCCCTCCAAGTCCCTGCAACGCCAGTTCTCAGAGTAAGTAAGCAGCTGTCGGCCAGTTTTTCAGTGCACTGGTGAAGTATTATATGCCTATCGTCTGAAGACCAGACTGGCACTCAGCACTGTAGACTCAATGAAGAGCTCAATCCCATCCTCTATTAATATCTGCCTAGCATCTCCAAAGTCCCCCCCCCAAACTGCACCACAAGATCAGCCATTATCTGACAGCTGTGTAGTAACTCAGAGGTGTGACTCTGTGGGGACTGAGAGGGGGGCCAGCTGAGCAGCCAGGAAGTGCCTGTCAGTCTATTGCACCACCCACATCATGGATCAAGGGCTGGGGAATGGAGCAGGACTTTGTAAAGGTTAGTCTTTGGTGCAGGGAATGGACAGGTTAAGACAGTAGGTACTGATTAATGACAGCATTGGGTGGGGTTTAAGGGCAAGACAATTAGATATATGCCCACAAGGCATTTAAATTACACTTTTTGGAACCCCCTTCCATCATGGCTCAAAGGAGAAGATACTGCGGGGGGGGGGGTATCATGTCATAATAGCGACCCAAAATGAGCAACTAGAAATATAGGAATTCATTTTGGGTGCTATTATTGTGGACTACCCCTGCAAGATAAGCAGGTATGGGACAGCGACTATAGGGAAGGGTGAATGGAAGGGGGAAATAGCGAGGGAAGGGAGGGACAGGAAGGGTTTTCAGAGACTGCAGTACCTGCTCCTGCCAAGCTAGCCATGTGGCATGGTGGTGTGGGAGGCTTGCTCTGGCAGAGCAGGTACTGGGTTCAGGACCAGGAGCAGGTTACATTTTGCCGCAGCTGCGAGCTGCAGCACTTAATTTTTGCCCGACATCTGGATTTTACCCCCTTCCCAACATGCTCCCCCCTGGAGTTGAGCATCCTAATTCAGAGGGTGTTGGGGGGCACAGCCCCCCCTGCAAAAATACTTTTTTGATATCCAGATGCTGGGTCGCCTTAAAGTGTATCACCAATTTGCTTTTCGGTGATATACACTCTCCATAATAGCAATCACTGGTTTGTGATCGCTATTATGACATGGAACCGCAGGGGGCAACCATTCAAATTTATTACAGATCCCACAAGGGTTAGAATAGGGAGGAGGATTTTTTTTAGTTGTTAAAGGAGTAGTCAACCCAGAATTTCCAAAAACATACATTGTGCAGAGCGTTTTGATTTGTGTGTGAAGTCCTAGTGTGTCCTTCCCTCTGTCCGCTATTCGGAGTTTTTCCTAAATTTGCCTGCTAGCTTTATGGTAGTTTTACGGCCCCTGGGTGATTTCCATCTGAGCTAAGTTTATTGCCTTTCTTGTACCTATAATGCACCCTGTCTCATGTGACAGTGATGCAGCCGAGACCATAGATCAGCACACACATGTCAAACAAACCTAAGTATCTTGGAAACTTTACAAGCTACACAAAAATAATCACAGCAAAGTTGTCCAGGACAAAAAACCCTTTACAATGAGGGTAGTCACTAAGCTGAACTCTATATAGTTTTTAAAATATAGCCATCTTTACTGTTGTGAACTGATTGTAAAGCAGTGCTTTCTGCTGAATCTATGGTCTCTGTTACACCACTGTCACATGGGACAAGATACACTGTAGGTACAAGAAATGCAATAAACATAGCTCAGATGGAGATCCCCAGGGGTTGTAAAACTACCATAAAGCTAGCAGGCTAATTTAGGAAAAACTCCTAATAGCAGACAGAGGGAAGGACACACTAGGACTTCACACACAAATCAAAACACTTTGCACAACATATGTTTTTGCAAATTCTGGGTGGACTACTTCTTTAAGATAGTGTCGTGTTCCTGAACTTACTGTATGGGAGGATGGGAAGGAATTTGTCATGCGAGCAACCACCTGTGGAGAGCTAGGGGAATTTGCTTTGTATGTGTTTTTTTCATTTTCTAGAATACCTCTGATAGGGTCAGTATTCATTTGGCCCAGTATTCTTCATACAGTATTGGAAATTAATGAGTTACAAGCAATACATTGCCTGAAATTAACTATTAACTTTTAAAAGTTGACAGCTGCTGCTTTTTATTTCTTAATTACTTTTTCTTTTCACTTTTGCTGATAAGCAGATTTTCTGCATTACAGTGGTGTAATGTGTGCAGCAGCACTCTACCTGTAGGCTGACATACTGTATCTAGTTCTGTTTCCCTTCATACATTTAACATCATTATGTTGTTATTTTTGCAGTTACCACAATGATGTTTGTAAACAGGCCCTTTCAATTTATCTTATTTGTACCCATTTTTACCTCTGGTTTCCCCATCCCCGGGTCGCACCTGTAAATAAGCCTTGGCTCAGTCCACCTCTTCCATTCACCAATTTTCAAAATAGAAACTAAAACATAGACTGATAGCAGAAAGAGACAATGATCCCTTGTGTTTGCCCATTGTATACTACTTCACCCCAGACCTAGTGTCCTGCAGGGCTTTTCCCCTCTCCCCCAAGCCCCTGCATCCCTTCCCTCTCTGGTTCCCTCTAGTGGGACTGTGAGTCTCCTTGCTCTGCCCCAGCCATATCTAAATCCAGTAAGAGCACCTACTCCCACCACTTCTGCAAGCAATCTGCTTCATGACTTTACCACCCTCTGAGTGAAAGAAAACCTCCTCAAATACCTCCTGAGACTACCCCCCCTCCAATCTCCAATCATGCCCATTTTAGACCTTCACTATTCACCATATTTATGCCCCTTAGGAAATTAAATGTGTTTATCATGTCCACCCCTCGCATCTGGCTTCTGGCAAGCACATATTCAGGGCCTCCAGCTGTTCCTCATATGATCTGCCCTGCTGGTCCAGGATCATTTTGATGACCCTTCTCCGTACTGACTCCAGCCTATGTCCTTCCTCAGGTCAGAGCACCAGAACTGGGTATAGAGGTCTCACCAGAGATATGCATATTGGCACTATCACTTCCCTTGTCCTGCTCTCAAAACCCCTCTTCATACACATCTGAGGGAGAAGAAACAGAATGGATCGCAGGAGGAAGGGAAGACCAGAGCTTAGGGGACCAGAAGGAGAAAGCGGCTTGGCCTGCAGAATATTTCATGTATGGAAGGATGAGAGATCTAGGGTCAAAGTTATGGAGGGAGTAAGTAGGGGCGGAGGGGAATAAAATGAAGGATAAAGGATAAATGAAGAATAAAAGTAAGTTAAGGGGGGGGAGCCAAACCAGAATTTGGAAATAAAGGAGGCATAGAAAGAAAGATGCATGGTTTCAAGGTAGGGAAGGGACAGAGAGAGAGGAATAGAGGGACCAGCCATGAAAGGTTTCCTAAAAGGAAGTAGCATCAGGCCACAGATAAGATCAGAACTGAGGGACCATGATGTCCTCAAAAACCAGGCACGGGTCTTGGGAAAGGTTGTACATGAGCTTCAAGATAATTTATAGTAATAGAGCCTGCAAGTGGGGTGAAGAAAGAAACATACACAGTACTGGGATACATCAATTTTGACTTTAAGGGTCTTTTTGTCATTTTTTAAATAGTTTTTATAGGATTCCTAGATTTATGTACTATTTACATATTTAGATAGCGTAGATTGGCCACTGTCTCACTGTACAAGTTTAATAATGTTTTGTGAAGCCAGGACAGGATGGAAAGGGATCATATTTTAGCTATAATTAGGTGGCCAGCTGATCCCCTCCACTTCACTATTACTGTGATCTGCCCAAGCTCAGACATGTAAAGACATGTTCCCATGCTTATTAATGGCTACAGTGAGTTTAATCAAGACCACCACTTGACTAAGAAGGACCTTTTTAATCCAGCGGCAATTAAAGTAATTAAATATCACCCCCATTGACTTCAATGGGGCGCAGTCTTGCACTGTTCCTGGCCATACATCCTTACGTGCCTGAGCACAGGGTAGATTGCTACAACAGGGACGTGAAAAGGACTGGCTAGCGACCTGATTATGGCCAAAATACAGTTCCCTTCCTACTCCATCTTGGCATCACAGAAAATTATCAAACTCGTACAATGAGACTATTCCCGACCTACACTGTCTATATATGAAAGTAGCACCAAATCTTGGAAAACTCCTTTAAGTATTCACTCTTTTTTTTAATTCTTTTTATTAAACTTTTCAAATATAGAACACATAAACAAAGACAACTATAAAGTACATCAGTGCATAAAAAAAGGTCTTATCTAGAATACCGAGTACATTTTGGCACTGCTAAATTGATGAACAAGCATAAATAAAGCTATCACCTATCACATTTTAGACATCTCTTGTTCAAGAACTTATAGAGTACAAAACTATTAAGAACCCATATAAATACAAATATAAATACAAACACAAAGACAAATCTACCATTATTACTAAAACTAATACTCATCATGCAACTAAATTAATAAAAGAGAAAACAAACATAGTTTGCTCTACAGGCAGCACCAAATATAGCAAAGAAGCTCATCCAGAGGCTAAATAGATAAGTAGTCACCCAAGTTTAACCTGACAAGCAGTATCTGAAAAAAAGTATACACTGTATTTCTTCTGAGTCTATTTCTATTCTGAGTCTATTTCTTTTCTCTCCCCCTGACAGGTCTGGTTACAGTTGCTGACAGGCACCTTCATTCGTTTTACCTCTCCCACTGTCTACAGCCGATTCCCACATGTAATAGGGTAGATTTGCAAAGAGAGAAACATGGCATGCAGGGCCTGGAGTCCATACAGAACTGTCTGCATATGATTCATAGGATAATATGAACTGGGAGGTCCAAAGACCCATTATTGCTCGCCACTTATTCAGTGGTGATAATCATATTTTCTATTTCCCATGTATTGGTCTAAAGATGTCTTAAAAGACTTCATAATTTACTCGTAACTATAGATTCTAGAAGGGTATTCCATGCTATAACTCCTCATTGGCTAAACCATTTTTTCCTCTTGTTTGTGCTTATTTCACCTTTTATTTTTAGTCCATGTGTGCGCATACACTTAGTGGAGACTTGCGATGTAAATTCAATGGTTTCCCACATATAATTATCTCTGGATGTACGAAATACTAAGCATAAATCACCCCTCAGCCTTCTATAATTCACTGAGCACATGTTAAAATCCCTTAGTCTAGCGCCATAACTCTTCTGATGCACTGTCTTGATTCTTTTGGTTGCCTTTCTCTGTACCCGCTCATTCAATACTTCCCCCTTCTTTTTTGTGGTGCACAAAGTGGCGAACAGTACTCAATATGTGGTCTCACAAGAGATGTGTATAGGGGTACAATCACTAATGGGTTTTTACTCTTGATGTATCTAAAAATGCATCTTAATAATTTGCTTCCTCATTTGACTTTGGTTCTGGTATGAGAGTTAAAGGATAAGTTGCTTATAATAGTCACTCCAAGGTCATGTTCATTAGTTGTTTCCCCTAAAAGGGTACCATTTAATTCATACTTGAACTGATTTCTTGGGACGAAGCGTATCACTTTACATTTGTCCAAATTAACGTTGTTTGTTCTTATTTGCTCTTTGCTCAAGTTGACTCATATCTTTCTGCAGCTTACTGGCTGCCTTTACATTGACAATAGCTCCCACTTTGCTATCATCTGCATAGTCATACTTGTGTGAAGGCTGTATACCCGGAGTGACCATGACCCCTGGGACTTGAAGAACTGAAGCGGGTGCCATGATTGGAGGCATCAGTTGAAATGATCACCTGTGCTGAGGTTTTTAAAAAAAGGAGAGCTCTCCAACACAGCAGGAGGTACCTTAACAGATCATCAAATAATAATTAGGTGGTGCAAATAGCTTCTAGACCAGCAATAACCATGCATGCAGAGACCCTGGAGGAATCCTCATCTGCAAGTGGGGGCCTCTACCTAGGCTAGACTCAGGACTGCCTCTGTGTACTGGAGCTAGTGACAAGAAACCAGAGCACAGTGTCCCACCTCACTGACACCCCCATATTGTTCACTTGTCTGGTGTTGTGCAAGTTCACCCTACCCTGTCTGCTAATATCTCTTTCAGGAGCCAGTTGCCCAGGTATGAGAAGACATGGAGCATCTCCCAGTATAATGCCGTGGCTACCACAGCAAAGCATTTGGTAAGGACACATGGTGCTGATGATAACCCAATAGGCAAGACCTGCAATTGGCAGTGTTGCCCCTTTGGGCAAATTCTGAGGAATGCCTCTGTCACTATTTTACTTTTATGTGCAGATAGGTATCCAGCACATTCAGAGTGCAAAGGCAAGCTCCCCTTGACAGGAGAGGGAGGAGGGAACTCAGAGATAGTATGCAAAACTACTTATGAGCCAAAATGCTTATACAACCCACCCCCCAAGATCCAGGATGCACCAGCAAGTGCTGGTGTTCTTGGATACCAGGAAATGCTTGGAGTAGAACCCCTGATTGATTTCTGCTGTGGGGAGGGTTGTATGGCTTAATTGCTCAGTAATATCTGCACCTCTTCCCTTAAAAGAGGAAAGTGCTTGAAGGAGTACTGACAGGGTCTGAGAGGCACCACGGGGGGTTGTGACTCAAATATCCAGGCATACCCATGCTGGCGATGCCAAGGACCCTTCTGTTTGTGATCACTGTCTACCAGTAGGAACAGAGAGATCCTGTTCCCACCCAGGTCCCAAAGAGGGATCTGGTGGAGGGGGAAGGCATCAGAAGGAGAAGGGAGGGATGGCTGATAACTCCCCTTTTCCACGTTCCTTAGGAGCTTTGTAGGTGCCCACGTATGTAGCTGTCATGTGCAAAACCTCAACCCTGACCACAAAGGGTTAATGCAACAGCTCCTGCAAAAGGAGCCTTTGCCAAGGCCATTCTGTGAATCAATCCATATAAAAGACTGAATAGTCCAAACAGACTACTTGGAGGTCTTTAGGTCACAGAGAATGACCTCCACATCAGGTCGGAAGAGCTTGGTGCCCTTAAAGCAAGCACTCAGGAATGACAGCCGCATGTGATGGGCAATATACAAAATGTAGATCAAGGAGTGGCATTTTAAACAAATGCCAGAAGAGGCAGCCCTGGCAGTAGCATCTGAAGAATCATGGACTGATCTCAAAAAGTACTTGCCAGCATTAGAGCCCTGAGACTTATAAGCAGGAGGGGGTCACAGACATCAGGACCTGCCAGGCATGCTGCCAACAATATGGCTGAGATCTCTCCACATACTTTTCTGGTACCTGGCTAGATACAACCAACAGAGAGAAGGTGCTCTGCTCACTGTTGTGCACAGTTAATATTCAATGCATTCAATACAGAAGAAACTGGCACCACCACCATCATTGGAATGCAGTTTCAATGCTTTATTTCTTGCACATTCACAGCTTCCAACACCATCACCAAGAGTAAGAACAACACTTGCTAATAGCTGGACCTCTTTCATGCATGCATGCTTCCTCAGGGAGGCTGGTTGTGTGTGCTTGTGACAAATTTATACCATAACAGTGCACAGGTGTATATGTTAAAACAGTGACAGAACACACACAACAATTAAAATAACAGAGTAATCTATCAGCAGCACACATTTAATGACTGTCCACAGGCATGCCCACTATCTTAAACCCCATGGCTACTAAATCCTTAGGATTCTGAGTTCTAAGGATTTACTAACCATGGGGTTTGAGATGGTGTTGGAAGCTGTGACTGTACGAGGAATAAAACATTGAAATTGCATTCCAGTTATGGTGTTGGTGCCCGTTTCTTCTACAGTGCATACTTGGCTAGATACACCTGTTTATTAGTAATATGCAAGCCAAGGCAGGCTGAGGCAAACTTGTGCTTGCCCATTGTGTCCAATGTTCTGTACTCCTTGTGAGGTGGTCTGCTGCTCATCCTCTGGGGGGCCCAGAGATCTGTCAGGTGCAGCACTCATTACTATCAAGTCAGTGTCAGGCCACGTACAGTAGTACTTATTATCCTGGCTCCCTAATGGTCCCGGTATCTTCCACTATCTCTGTGGAGTGGCACCTGCTGAACACATTAGAGTAAGCACTGGCTCTGCAAACTAGGGGAAGGGAGTGTGCTTGGTACCTGATTGTTTCTTCACTGCCTGAGGATATAGCAGTATCCTCCAGCCCCAGAGATAGGGGAGGATCAGGCTCTACCTCCCTGCAATCCTCATCAACATCCAAGAGATCAAGGTTGTACTCCTCCTCCTCCAAGGGGGAGGTTGGAGAGTAGCAGACCACAGAAGCAGAGGCACATCAGGTCCAGTTGGGAACACTTGAAGAGGTGGCTTAAGGACAAACAGAGGCACAGAAGGCAACAATCTCTTCATCAAAAAGGAGAGTTCTGCCAGAACAGCAACTGGAATGGTGATGGCACCAACGCTGTCAGCACTGACGAGATGGTACTCATTGATGCAATGTCCAGAGTGCATGTGGGAGGCTATGGTAATGTTGAAACTGGATCTGAGCCTTTAGTAGGGTGGAGTTCTGGTCTAACAGAGGCTGAACCCACCAGTTTTGCTGGTGTACTGGAGAAATGTTTAAACTCGTCATCACTTTTAGAGAACAAGGATTTGGGTCACTGATGCTCAGAGGAGCAGCATTGACTCATCAACGCCAAGTGGTCCACATCCTGTCAGCCCTGGCAGCTCTTGGTTGATAGCAGGGGTGATTCCAACTAGGTGGCCAATTTCTGTGGTGACCAAGACACTGATTTATGTAGCAACTTGGACCCCTTATCAGTCACTGAAGGTTTCTGTTTTGCCACTATCAGTGGATTTGGTGACTTGACAGGCACCGGGAACTGCATTCACTTTGTTCACCTTTTCTAGAAAAGGCACCAAAACTTTAAGCCTGCATCTCTTTGTAGCCTGGTTGACGTCCTGGCAGATGTTACATTGTCTTTACTTCAGGGACTAGGCTCAAATAACACATGTCCAGATCATAGTTACCTTCATGATAAATCCTCTTTATACAATTAGCATGATGATAAAATGATGGAGATAAAAACAGTATTATGTCAGCTGATTAACTCATTTCATAGATAACAAATATATCTTATGAATCAGGTTCCTCACACTGCTATTTCTACACACCGGTTCATCACAATGGCAGGCAGCCTAAGTGACTAACTGGATCTTTTTGCACCCCATAAGTTGTTATTGTTCCACAGTACATCACTTGGCAAGTAAAGACATTTACTGAAATAGCCGTGATGGTGCTGACTCACGCCTCTATAGCCACATGGCTCCACTTCTCAACCGTCAAAAGGAAAAAAAAATATTCACTCCTGTCAAGGCATAACATTGCGCTGAAAATTAGAGTAAAAAGATAAACAGCACTGTCACAGCCAGTATTAAAATCATAAAGACAAGTGAGAGTTTGCTTTTTTGTTTTGTGTTGTTTCTTAAGGAATTCTCTTCTGACTCGTCAAGTGGTATCATCAAAGCAAACAGTAATTACTGCAACTAACATTACCACCCATGAATTCCATACCAAAAGTGCTTGCTGTATCATTTTTCATTAGTAATCAGTATTAAAAAATGAATATAAGCGAAGAGATGGAAACATAGAAACATAGAATTTGATGGCAGATAAGGACCGCTTGGCCCACCCAGTCTGCCCATTTTCCTACCTAACAGATAAGCTGCAGATCCTAGTTAACCAACAGCTTACTTCTTCCTACCCCCCACTAGGACTGCCTTATGCCTGTCCCATGCATTCTTGAAGTCCCCCACTGTTCTTGACTCCACGACCTCCTCAGGGAGACTGTTCTATGCATCCACAACCCTCTCAGTGAAAAAATACTTCCTCATCATTACCTCTGAGCCGTCCCCCCTCAGTCTTCAAATTGTGCCCCCTTGTTCTTGCGCATCTCTTTTTCTGGAAGATGCTACCCTCTTGGACTTTGTTAATTCCCTTGAGGTACTTGAAAGTTTCTATCATGTCCCCTCTCACCCTTCTTTCCTCAAGGGTATACATATCAAGCTCCTTTAGTCTTTCTTCGTATGTCTTCTGGTGCAGACCCTGCACCATTTTGGTTGCCCTCCTCTGGACAGCCTCTACTCTGTCTATGTCTTTGCAGAGATGGGGTCTCCAGAACTGCACACAGTACTCCAGATGGGGTCTCACCAACTGTCTGTACAGAGGGATAATAACTTCCTGTTTTCTACTATTGATGCCTCTTCCTATGCATCCCAGTATCCCCCCAGCCTTCCTTACTGCCTTCTCACATTGCTTGCCCACCTTTAGGTCATCTGATATAACTACCCCCAGGTCCCTTTCTATTTTTACTGTTGTCAGTATCTCACCCCCCATTGTGTATGCTTCCCCTGGGTTTTTGTTTCCATGTGCATTACCTTGCACTTCTTTGCATTGAATCTGAGCTGCCATACATTTGACCATTCCTCCAACCTTGCCAAGTCCCTTCTCATCCTTTCCACTCCATCTTGTGTATCAACCCTGTTGCAGATCTTTGTGTCATCTGCAAAGAGACATACTTTTCCTTCCAGTTCCTCTGCAATGTCACTTATAAAGACATTAAAAAGGACCGGTCCCAGTACTGAACCCTGCGGTACCCCGCTAGTAACCCTCCTTTCTTCACTGTGTACTCCATTTACTACTACCCTTTGCATCCTGTTGTCTAGCCAATTTTTTATCCAGGCTACCACCTTGGGACCCACTCCAAGGCTAGCTATCTTGTGTATTAATCTTTTGTGTGGGACTGTATCAAATGCCTTGCTAAAATCTAGGTAGGCCATGTCCACAGCCCCTCCCTGGTCTACTACTTTGGTCACCCAGTCAAAGAAATCTATTAGATTCATCTGACATGACCTTCCCATCATGAATCCATGCTGCCTTGGGTCCTGTGCCCCACTGGCCTCTAGGTACCCAACAATTCTTCCCTTCAGAAGTGATTCCATCATTTTCCCTACCACTGAGGTCAAACTAATTGGTCTGTAGTTTCCTGCCTCTGTCCTGCTCTCACTTTTGTGAAGAGGAATCACATCTGTCCTCCTCCAGTCCTCAGGTACCACCCCATCCTCCCATATACTTTTAAATACTCTGGTGGACTATGAGGAAGATGTTGAGCCACTCCTGGAACCTATAGTAGCAATATTAAATTTGAACCTGCCAAACACAGAGCAGTCTCCAGAGAATGTAGGTAAAACAAGAAGTAGGCACGATGTCAACCAATAATGACAGCATAGACAATGACTCTTTGACAGTAGCAGACAGCAGTGCACCAGAGGTAACTGAAAAGCACAATACCACAGTGAACAACATGATGTTATTGGAAGAGAGTCGGAAGGATTTCATACAAATAAATGAAAATAAGAACACTGTCAGAAAGACCCGTTATGATCTTGTTATTGTAAATGTAAGCCCCCTCGCTTTGAGAGAGGCTAACACTTACCTTTAGGGACCCTGCTCGTGTGCTTCTCCCCCTGGTTTAAGGGTTTGATAAGTATTTGGGGGAGGGTACAATTCTGGGCTGTGTTATCAGACTGCCACTAGGGGCAGTCTCATGGTCTATAAAAGGGTTCAGCATGGATAGTTCTAGGGGAGATAGGATGCTAAAATGCAAAATGTGGGGTCAGGGGGCCCTTTAAATCATCACACTTCAACAATGTTTAGTGATAATTTCATTCTTGCTTCTTTTATTTTCTGATCCCCTACGTTTCGCTCTAACATAGAGTTTGTTCACGGGGTATAATTTCTTTATGTTCTTTTTATCTGTTGATAAACAATTTTTGATACATTTTATAATGTTGCGAAATTGCATGTAGTTAAATATTTTCTACAATCTATTTTTTTAGTCAGGTACAATATACCACTGCTGTGCATATACTTCTGATTTCTCTTTCAGAAATGTGCTCTCATCAGAGGCCTTCGCTTAATTACAGTCATAGATTGTTGTTCTCTGTAAACAAAAATGAAACTCATGTTGCGGTTCTCTTTAGTTAAAGCCACATTTTTCATGTAATGTATTTTACAACAGCCAAAAATGGCTTGTGCCCCCTTTAACAGAGTTAGTAGTGTACCTTGATTTTCTGATCAGGCTGCTTCCTTTGGGATGATAAAATTAGTCTGTAATGACATAAGTGTTTGGCATTGTTTTTAAAAGTTTTTCTTCAAATGCTTCTTTTCTATATTATTCTTTTTACTACAATAAGCTTGTAAGAGAAGGTGTTTAAGTCTCTTGCCTCCTAGGACTTCGCCAGTTGTTTGCTGTGTTTGTAGTGTAATGGCTGCCTCACTCAGACCTGCTAGCTCCTTCTCCTCTCACCCATTTTGTGTAATCCTGCATTGTGATGTCTGATGATGTCACTCCGAGTGTCCGCACATGCCCGGAACGGTTGCTATGCAACTATACACTGTTGCTCATGAGAGAGACCGGGTTTGTACAAAATGGGCTCTATTTACATGAAAAAGTGGCTGAAACTATCCTGATTTATTAGTTTTTTGCTCTATCATGCTTCTTTCATTATAAAAATGGCTTTTATATACAGCTACAAGGATTTACTGATTTCATGAGGTATATGCTGGGCTACAGAGTGAACAGCACTCTGGAAATATTCTGTAGTCATTCATTTTACTTTTTGACAACATCATATGTCTTTATTGCATTATCCATACAGGTACAGGAAACCACTTTATAATATTTAAGTACTTTGTTTCTAGGTAATCTTTTAAAAGTTTTCTATAGTCTTTTGTCACCAAATGTCTTAGATAATTACAGCAGAGGTCAAATAATTTGACCTCCCTACTGCCAGATTTAATTATTCACTCAATGCTGAATATACCCCTTTACTTTTTATGTTCCTTTGTCTATTCAATTAGAATTTATTGTGATTTATATGTCTGCTGATTTACCCTGTTGAGATACTCAATAAGTGCTTTTTCATGTTCTGTTCAAGTGCATATCTTTTACATTATCCATTTTTTGTACATTTACTTGTTATATTTCTTACTTGATCATCATGTCTGCACCAGTTCTTAACATGCTGATGTTGTTCTGTACATTTGCAAAAGCTGGTCATACATTTTCAGACCAACTCTCTGTCATAATAGATGTTTAAATACAAGCATTCCAATTAGTTTCAATGTTCATACCAATTTCTGTCTCAAGTGTTCTCACATAAAATATCCACTTCATTTCAGTCTCTAATAACAGGTCTTTATGACTGACTCCCCTTCCTGGTACTGTCACCTTCTCTAAACCCCAGAAATATAAGGACGCTCCATTATGCCCTGCTGAGGCAAAATGCATTTCCACTGGAGATGTTTCATCTTTTCTGCGTATATCTCCCTCATGTTCTTGAATTCTCGTTTTCAATATTCTGTCTGTTTGTCCAATCTATAACTTATCACAGGGACATTGGATCACATACACTACCCGTTCACTTGTGCAGTCTATGTGTTGTTTAATGCTGAATGACTGTCCCGTGTATGGATGCACATCATTTTATATTTTGGATGTGTGACTACACACAGAGCATCTGCCACATGGCACCATCCCATTGCCAGTGCTCCCAATAATAGTTGATCTTGCTTATTTTCTGGAAGTTTAAATTGTGACTGTACTAACTGGTCTTTCAAAGGTTTTACTTTTTTTGCTACTATAATCGGTTTATTTTGTAATTCTGGTATTCTTATAGTCTGATCATTTGTACCAAGTACCAATGCTTGTTGATTATTTTCCTAATTCCAGTTAGTTTGTGATTGTACTTGGTTGCTAAAACAACACGCTGTGGACCTACAGTGGCGTGAAAAAGTATTTGCCCCCTTCCTGATTTTCCCTATTATTGCATATTTGTCACACTGGATGTTTTCAGGTCTTTAGACAAAATGTAATATTAGATAAAGGGAACCTGAGTGAACAAATAACATTTGTTTTTTACTTATTTCATTTATTTAATGAAAAAAGTTAACCAACACCAACTGGCACTGTGTGAAAAAGTAATTGCCCCCCTAATTAAATCAACCCAATTAAAGGGATAATTAGAGTCAGCTGATTGAACACAGCCAGGCTTGATTACAGCCAGCCCTGCTCAATATAAACCTCACTTATTTTGAACCTTACCATCAGAGTCACGTTGCCAGCACAAAGATTCAACAAGCACATTATGCCACGATCAAAGGAAGTTCCTGAAAAGATCAGAAAAAAAGTTGTTGCTATCTATCAGTCTGGAAAGGGTTACAAAGCTATTTCTAAGGCTCTGGGACTCCATCGAACCACAGTGAGAGACATAATCTCCAAATGGAGAACATGTGGAACAGTAGTGAATCTTCCCAGGAGGGGCGGCCTGCCAAAATTACTCCAAGGCGAGCGTAAAATCATCCAGGAAGTCTCAAAGGATCCTAAAACAACATCCAAAGAACTGCAGGCTTCTATTGCCTCAGCTAAGGTCAGTGTTCATGACTCCACAATCAGAAAGAGACTTGGCAAAATGGGCTTCATGGGAAAGTAGCAAGGTGGAAACCACTGCTAACCAAGAAGAACATAAATGCCATCTCTCATTTGCCAAGAAGCACCTGGATGATCCACAAGCCTTTTGGGAAAATGTTCTATGGACAGATGAGTCCAAAGTGGAACTTTTTGGACGACATGGATCCCATAATGTCTGGCGTAAAGCATACACAGCATTCCACAGTAAGAACATCATACCAACAGTCAAACATGGTGGTGGTAGTGTGATGGTGTGGGGCTGCTTTGCTGTCTCAGGACCTGGACGACTTGCCATAATTGTAGGAACCATGAATTCTGCTCTGTACCAGAAAATTCTTAAGGAGAATGTCCAGTCATCCGTCCGTCAGCTGAAGCTGAAGCGTAGTTGGGTCATGCAGCAAGACAATGATCAAAACACAAAACAAGTCCACATCAGAATGGCTGAAAAGAAGTAAAATTAAAGTTTTGGAGTGGCCTAGTCTAAGTCCAGACCTAAACCCAATAGAGATGCTGTGGCAGGACCTGAAACAAGCAGTTCATGCTCAAAAACCTACCAATGTTACTGAATTAAAGCAGTTCTGCGAGGAAGAGTGGCTACAATTCCTTCACAGTGATGTGAAAGACTGATATTGAATTATAGAAGCGTTTGGTTGCAGTCATTGCAGCTAAAAGTGGCGTAACCAGTTATTAAGTGTAAGGGGGCAATTACTTTTTCACACAGTGCCAGTTGGTGTTGGTTAACTTTTTTCATTAAATAAATGAAATAAGTAAAAAAAAAACAAGTGTTATTTGTTCACTCAGGTTCCCTTTATCTAATATAACATTTTGTCTAAAGACCTGAAAACATCCAGTGTGCCAAATATGCAATAACAGAGAAAATCAGGAAGGGGGCAAATACTTTTTCACGCCACTGTACATCCATTCCTCTCTGTCTTAAGATATCCTCTCTATTTTGCTGTTGAATCCTTTGTTTTGCCTTAGTTAATACTCCTTTATAGCCATGTTCCCTGAACCTATCTATCATAGTATCTATCTCCCTTTCAATATCTATGTTGGTACTACAATTTCTTGTAACTCTCATTAACTGAGAGAAAGGGATACTGATTTTTAATTTGGATTCATGGAAACTGCTCCCATGTAGTACCGTATTCCTGTCAGTTTCTTTTCTGTATAATGATGTCTCTAGCCTGTTATTTTCTACTTTTATTAATAGATCCAGATATGCTATCTGTTTCCTGTCATAATTCATTACAAATTTTACATTTTCATCTTTACTGTCTAGTTCCTCATAAAATTTGCCAAGTTCCTCTTCTGTTCTCTCCCATATCATAAAGATGTCATCTATATATCTAAGCCATACTTTGGCTTTCCCTGGATAGATGTCTGTGTTTCCATAGAAGTGATTTTTTCAAAATTATTCATATAAGCGTTTGCGTATGCTGTGACCATGGTAGACTCCATTGCTGTCCCACTATTTTGTTGATAGAAAATTCCATCAAACTCAAAGTAGCTCCTTTTCAAAATGATCTCACCTAGCTCTTGTAGTATTTGTGTCTCAACAAACATATAAATCACAATAAAGACTAACTGAACAGACAAAGGAACAGAAAAAGTAAAGAGGCATATACAAAATTGAGAGAATAATTAAATTTGACAGTAGAGAGGTCAAATTATTTGACCTCCACAGTAGTGATCTAAGAAATTTGGCGACAAAAGACTATAAGAAACTTTTAAAAGATTACCTAGAAACAAAGTACTTAAATATTATAAAGGGTTCTGCTGTACCTGCATGGATAATGCAATAAAGACATAAGATGTTGTCATAAAGTAAAATGAATGACAGTACAGAACATTTCCAGAGGGCTAGTCTCTCCTGTAGCCCAACATATACTCCACAAAATCAGTAAACACTTGTAGCTATATATAAAAGCCATTTCTATAATGAAAGAAGCAAGACAGCAAAAAACTATTAAATCAGGCTAGTTTCAGCCACTTTTTTATGTGAATAGAGTTTGTTTTGTGCAAATCCGGTCTCTCACAGGCAACAGTGTATGGCTGCATAGCAACTGTTCCGCTCATACACGGACACTTGGCATGACATCATCAGGCATCACAATTTGGGATTACACAAAATGGGCTAGAGGAGAAGGAGCTAGCAGGTCTGAGTGAGGCAGCCATTACACTGCAAATGGGCAGACTGGATGGGCCTTGCGGTCCTTATCTGGCGTCATCTTCTATGTTTCTATGTTCTATGCTTCTATGTTTCAAACACAGCAAACAACAGGTGAAGTCCTGGGAGGTAAGATACTTAAACACCTTATCTTACAAGCTCATTGTAGTAAAAAGAATAATATAGAAAAGAAGCATTTGAAGAAAAACTTTTAAAAACAATTCCAAACACTTATGTCATTACAGACTAATTTTATCATCCCAAATGAAGCAGCCTGATCAGAAAATCAAGGTACACTGCTAACTCTGTTAAGGGGGGTGCAAGCCATTTTAGGCTGTAGTAAAATATATTGCATGAAAAATGTGGCTTTAACTAAAGAGAACCATAACATGAGGTTCATTTTTGTTTACAGAGAACAAAAATCTATGAATGTAATTAAGTGAAGGCCTCTGATGAGAGGACATTTCTGAAAGAGAGGTCAGACGTATATGCACAGCAGTGGTATGTTGTACCTGACTAAGAAAATAGATTGTAGAAAATATATAACTACATGCAATTTTGCAACATTATAAAATGTATCAAAAATTGTGCATCAACAGATAAAAAAAACATAAAGAAATTATACCTCGTGAACAATCTCTATGTTAAAGCGAAAAGCAGGGGATCAGAAAATAAAAAAGCAAGAATGAAATGATCATTAAACATTGCTAAAGTGTGATGATTTAAAGGTCCCCCTGATCCCACTTTTAGCATTTTGGATTTATGTAGTGCCTCTGAGGGGAGCTGAAGAAAGAAGATTAGAGAATAAAAAAACATTTCCCATCTTGTATTTTTGCATGTTGTATGGTTCACTGTGAGTTGGCAGTGGATTAAAGAGGACAGGAAATCATTTCTGATTGGCAGCTGTTTATATAATTCTTATTCACAGATATGATAAGCATTCACATAAATTATCCATATTTACCTGTACCTGAAGAAAAAGTGATACAAAGAAATTGTATTTTGCATTGTTTTGTTTTTATGGGCAGCATTCTATTACAGTCCTGTTCATGGAACCAATAATTTGGAGTTTTTACTCTGTGACGGTTTGTGCAAACAATGCTAAGCATAGTTCTTATAGGTCAACGGCACATAATTAGCATTCTGTACACAAACGGTGACATAGTAAAAACTCCAAATTATTAGTTCCAGGAAGAGAACTGTAACAGAATGCTGCCCCTAATACAAAACAATGCAAAATACAGTTTGTCCTACCACTTTTGTATTTAGGTACAGTTAAATATGGATTCTTTAGGGGAATGCATATCATTTCTGAGAATAAGAACTTTATAAACAGCCACCAGTTAGCATAAATTTTATGTCCCCTTCAAGGTGGATGTTGGTAGAAACTGACATTTCTGACAAATAATTAATGCAGGAAGGCATTGGGCCTCTCATTTGGTACATCTATTACTTACTTACTTAATGCATATCAGTGGTTATTACTTAGAAATAGAGAATGCATAATTCTAATATAGACGTATTCTCCAACAAAGGAAGAAGTGTGCAAAGCACATTACATTTTGCTACTTTTGCTGATGAAGAGAAAAAAAGGCTTTTCGCAGTTGTGAGGAAAGACAGAAAGACCTGTCTGTCCAGATGGGAGAAGGACCAAAACAGTTAGCACAAAAAGCAGAAAACTTGAAATACAAAAACTGCAGACTAGAATGGCACGGCCTGACATTGACACAATTCCTACAGTACAGTAAAATCCCTAGGGGGCAAAATATTAATGTGGAACCAAATCTGGGCATAAAATCAACAAAACAGGATAACACATGGGATGGCATTAGAAACCGAGCCAGTTGCAACTTTGTGTATGCCCTTATAGAGGCTATTATTAATGAAAGGCAAACACTAGAGACAGACATCAGATTAGCAGAAGAAACATTGAAGCTGAAAGTTCAAGAGGAAGAATTTAAAAAAACCTAGAGGACTGTAAGAAAAAATTACTCACCTTAGTAATATTGTTTTCTCCAGTGTATTCTTCTATCTATTTTCATAACTTTCATTGTTCACTTGGGAGCTTAAACAACAGGTTGGTAGAAAAGAGGCCAGGAATTATATTTTGTTTTAAACTGAAATATTTGAATAGTTTGTTAGTGAAAATAGTTCTATGTGTTAAAAATTATTACCTTGAATTTGAACTGATACTTGGGCTGTGATATTGTAGGTTTGGGGATAGATGTTTGGCAGGGAAAAATAGAAGGTAATTTAAATGTGTTGTTTGCCTGGTGTTTGGTAAATACTGAAAAGCCACTGGGGGTTGGGATTGAAGGGCTGAGTATTTCTGTTTGGGACTGAAATTTGAAGCAACAGGAGTTGGTGGCCCTGTGACATCATACGGTACCTGGAGTCTGCTTGCACACACACTGTTATGGGACTGAACACATACTGGACTGTATGTGTTTGTGAGACTTGGGAACTTTGTTGGTGGGGTTGAAATGGGTTTGTAAATAACTACAGTCAGTATAGAGAGAAACTGTACTCCAGGGGAAAGGGACTGAGAAAAGGGGGTGTGCTATTATAAACAGAGGGGGATAATCAGGGTTGCCATATTCCACCATGGCAGGCATCTTCGGAAGGGTTGTAGGCTGCACAGGCTGTGGGATGGCAATAATTCTAAATTGGGCCTGGAGAGAGGGAGGCTGCCCACTCTGTAGACAGCTATCTTGTATCAGGAGTGAGGTATATTGGTTAAGGAGTAAGCTGTGGGAGCTGGGGGGGGTGTCCAAGGATAAGGGGTGTGGATATGGGCAGCAGAAGGGTGGGGCTGAGGGGAGGCTGGGGCAACGCTCTGAAATTACAGGACATTATGCTACAGCAAGCAGAAGGGGGGATATTAGGGACAGAGGACCCTTAGATAGGGAAGTTGATGCTAAGGGGAAAGCGTACAGGGTGAAAAGTCTGAATTCAAGGAGACTGGAGGGGGAAGAGTCAGGAGGGGCTGTTGTGCGGAAGCCTAAAACAGCAGACTGTGGGAAGGGAGCTCCTAAGGTGAACAGTGCAAGAGAGGAAGAAGAGGGTCAGTTTAGAGATGCAGGCAGGGGAAACTCGGGTTACTTGATGGAGGCTGACATAGAGTGTCACAATAAATTTGAGATACTAAGCATCCTAGAGGGGGAGGAAGGGGTTGGTGGAAATGAGGAAACTTATACAGAGGCCGGAGGGAGGGAGTCAGATACCCATAGGGCATCACAGAACAGCTATGGAAAGGATAGACATAGTCCCAGAGGGAGAAGGGGAAACATATATGTTAAGCAAATGGGGGCGATGCAACATATTCCAGACATGAGGGAGGAGAGCATGATTGGAGAGGAACTGGGAGACAAGGAGGTGGGAGAGGAGCCCCCCTTCAGCAGGAAGGTCAGTACCAAGGATGGGGCCCTAGCTAAAGGGACCCACAGAGAGCCTCTGGAGACAGGGTACTATTACAAGGGGGGGATGAGGGTGCGGGGAGGGGAAACCATCAGGGCCAGGATAAATGGTTCAGATAAGAGAGGGTTAAAGGGGACACCTATTCAGAGGGGGTTTGAGTTAAGTGGGCAAAATAGCAAGGGAGGCAGAAAGGGAGGTGACAAGGGGTCTCTAATAAGGCAGGAAGACTCCATGAAATTGCAATCATGAATAAAGTGGGGAGGGGGGCTGAGAGGGCATAGTGAGGTAACCATAAGGATGATGGCGGTGTTAAGGTTCTGTTACTGGGAGACTCGATGATTAAGGGTATCCATTGGGAGGGACAGGGGATGGATGCCATAGCCAGGTGAAGGTAGTGAGTATCTCTGGGCTGACAGTGCACAGAGCAAAGTTCATGGTGTATGAAATGGTTAGGGATTGTGGAGGAAACCGATTCCTGGTGCATTTGGGAACTAATGATCTAGAAGGAAATAGCATTATGGAAATCAAGCAAGGTTCCAAGAACTTGCCAGAGTCTTCGGATAATGGATGCAACATTTCTTTTCGGAGATATTGCCAGTACCAAAGGCCCCAGTGGAGAAAAAATGAAGCTCACAGAGGTTAATAAATGGCTCAGGAAGTGGGTGAAGAGAATGGGTTGGGGTGTTAGGGAACTGGAATGGGTTTGGGAGGATAAGGGACTATATGCCAAGGACAGGTTTCATCTTGCCCATTAGGGAAGGAAGTCCTTAAACAGGGATGGCTGACTACATACAAGAAAGGTGGGGTTTAAACTTGTAAGGGGAAGGGATAGGGAGGCTGACAGAAGCCCTCCCTCCAGATGAGGGAGTAGCCTTCAAGCCCAAGGGGAGGAGGAAACAGACTGGAGGTGGAGGTTCCAGGAGGAGCAGGGGAGGATGGAAGTATAAGGAATCTGGGTGGGGTTCGACAAAAAGGATCAGGGATAAGGGTGGGGGTTAGTGTTAGTAAATGCCAGAAGCTTGGGAAACAAGTTGCCAGAGTTCCAGGCCATGCTGTTCGAGGGTGGATGTGGCGGCAGTCACGAAGCGTGGGCCAACAAAACCATGACTGGGACCTAAATGTACGGGGTACACTATGCTTAGGAAGGATAGAAAGGAGGGCAGAGGGGTGGAGTGGCTATGTTCATTAGAGATGACATAGAAATTGCTATGGTAGAAGAGGCAGAGGGAAACGTGGAGGCCTTATGGGTCACCTACGATCCCCAGCAGGAGATAAGGTCAAGCTGGGTAGCATATAGGCCCCGGGATGAGTGATGTTCTAGAGGATGGTTTGCTGGACAACATCATTGCCCAGTGTGGTCCAAAAGGGAAGGAGTGGTGTTGATGGGGACCTTAATGCCAGGTACTAACTGGGGAACCATGTCCTCTAAGGTGGCCAAGGAGCAGAGGCTGCTGGATGGCTTCCAGGATGTGTTCTAACACAGCATGTGATGGAGCCCACAAGGAGGGGCATGTCCTGGATGTGGTTCTGGCAGATGGGGATCTGGTAAGGGACATGGTTGTACAGGACCCCCTGACTGGGAGTGACCACAATACTGTCTGGTTTCAAATAAGCATTGGGGAGTGGGGTGAGATCTAGGACACTGGCAGTGGACTTCAGGGGGCAGACTTTATGGGCATGGGAAATATTCTCAAGGATCACTTGAAGGATTACCTCAACAACAAGTGTGGAAAGGAGATGGGAGGTCATAAACGGGACTTCATGAGGCAGTCAGGATCTGCGCTAAGTTGAAACGTAAGGGAGCAAGGTCACATAAACCATGCTGGTGGTCCAGTGAGGTCCAGGTAGCAGTCAGAGAAAGAAGGCGACACAAAATATAAAACAACAAGAGGGATAGGGATAGGAAATGTACCAGCTTGCATCTAGAAAAGTCACCCGATGGTGAGGAGCAAGTCCAGTAAAGAGCAACGGCTGGCACAGGGATACATGGAGGGAAAAGGGTTCTTCGGTACATTGGGAGGCGGAGAAAACTAAGGGCCATCTCAGCAGATTGAGATCAGAAGGAGGGTGGGTGGAAGAGGCGAGGGACCAGGCAGAGGTATTTAACGAGTACTTTGCCTCTGTGTTCACTAGGGAGGGATGGAATATCTACAAAGCAAGGCACAAAGGGGATAGAAGCGGCAGGAGCAGGATCAGGGAGCAGCAGGAAATGGAGCAAAAGGGAGGGAAAGGTACCCCAGGGTGTCACATCTGGATAAGGATAAAAAGACCAGTAAGGTGGAGGGACGGATGATGCCATCCCACAAAAGGGTGTGGTTTGCCCTCAAGGCCCTAAAGAAAGACAAATCTCCTGGGCGGATGGCATTCATCCGAGAGTACTATGGGAATTGGCGGACATACTGGCTGCACCTGGGAGCTTTTCAACAGGTCACTTGAGACAGGAGGGTACCTAGGGATTGGCGAGAGGCACATGTGGTACCAATCCATAAAGGGGATCAAGGAAGTACCAGGAAACTATAGACCCATCAGTTTAACCTCGGTGGTGGGAAAATTAATGGAGAGTATACTAAAGGAACGATTGGGGGTTTACTTGGAGGAGGTGGGAGGTCTGGATAGTCGGCAGCATGGGTTTGTGCCAGGTAGATCATGTCAAACCAACCTTGTGGAGTTCTATGAATGGGTAACATCAGAACTGGACAGGGTAAGCCTGTGGATGTATTATTCTTGGACTTCAGCAAGGCGTTTGACTCTGTCCCCACAATGGTCTGGTGGAGAAACTGATGGGGTTAGGAGTAGGCCTTTGATGGTCAGATGGATTGAAAACTGGATAGCTGGACGCACTCAGAGAGTAGTGGTCTGTGGGGAGCTCTCAACCCTACAGAGGTTGGTAGTGGGGTACCACAGGGCTCGGTCCTGGGTCCAATCCTGTTTAATGCATACATATCAGACATCAGGGATGGTATAGGGTGTGAAATGAGTCTCTTGCGGATGACTCCAAGATGGGAGCAGTAGTTGAGAGAAGAGGGAGGTTGGCCCTGCAAGGGGACCTGGACACCCTGGAAAGCTGGGCTCACACATGGAAATTAAATTTCAATATCACCAAGTGCAAGGTGTTGCATCTTGGTCGGGAAAACCTAAACACATGTACACCCTGGGAGGGAGGTGCTGGAAGCCTCAACAGGGAAAAAGACCTAGGGGTCATGGTGGATACATGTATGAATAACACTGAGCAGTGCAGGAGAGCAGCTAGCAAGGCAAACAGGATGTTGGGATGCATCAAGGGGATCACCTCTAGGAGCAAGGAAGTGATTCTGCCACTGTACAATGGACTGGTTAGACCACACCTTGAGTACTGTGTACAGTACTGGAGACCACACTTGAGAGGACATACAGCTCCTGGAGAGGGACAGAGGAGGGCAACAAAGATGATACGAGGGCTGGGGATTTGACTTACGAGGACAGACTTGAGGAGCTCTGCCTGTTTTCATTGGAGGAGAGAGAGACAGGGGACATGATTGAGGTCTTCAAGTACCTCAAGGGAATAAATAGGGTAAACATGGAGGGGATCTTTAGACTAAAGCAGGGAGGCATCACCAGAGGGCATGGTTTGAAGTTGGAAGGTGGAAGGTGAGGGGGGAAAAGAGGAGGAGGTTTTTCACTGAGAGGGTGGTGGACCCTTGGAATGCTTTGCCTGGTGAGCTGGTTCAGAGATCCACAGTGGAGAGCTTTAAGAGAGGGTGGGACAGACACAGAAAGTGGATGTATCAGATGATGGCCTGTCCCGGGGGGGTGGGGATGGATGATAGGGGTTTCTGGAGCACAAGGGATGGGAGGGTCTCGGCATCCAACTAAGGATCTAGGTTCGAGCAGACTTGATAGACCATAAGGCCTAATCTGCTGGCAAATAGTATGTTAGTATGTTAACTGTATGCAGTCTATCTCCTAAGTAGAACTGCCCGGACAGAAATGGAACTATATGCAAATGATAGAACCTATCATTGCACAAGACACATATTCAAACTGCTGCCCTTATCTATTGCAACTTTCCATCAATGTCTCAGATTTCGATAACAGCCTATAAGGCAGAAGAACTACATATCTACCCAATACTGGCTATGAAATAGAAAGGAACCCACTCCTATAATCCAAATATGAGCCCTAGTGGCTATTCAATTACAATACTAAAATAAGTAAAGCTTTTATCCTGGAAACACAGGGAACCAATGAATAAGAAATAAATCCCACCAAACTTAAAAAATGTACTCCAGTAGTGTGTACATACATATTAAAATCCAAGAAAAATCAGTAGACAGGCTGAGGCTCTGGTTCTGGTAGGGTTGGCAGGGTGGGAGAGTTATGACTATAAATGAATACACTGGAAGAAACAATATTACTAAGGTGAGAAATGTTTTTTTCTAACACCATGTATTCTTCTATATTTATAACTGTATGCAGACTTCAAAGCAATACATTTGGATGTGGGCAGAGAACCTACTTAGGAAAAAGACTCTGCAGGACTGCTGTTCCAAATCTGGCATCACTTCTAGACAGTATGTCCAGGCTGTAATACTTAGTGAAAGTATGTACTGTCCTCCATGTGGCAGCTTTGCATATGTCCAGTAGGGGGACATCCCTTGAAGCTGCTATGGAAGTAGCTATTCCCCTGGTTGAGTAGGCCCTAAGTCTTAGTGTCACCTGCTTGCCTGCTTTTTCATAGCAATACTGCATACAACTGACTATCCAGTGAGAGACTAACCTCTTGATAGCTGGTGTACCTTTTTTCACATCCCCATAGGTAAGGATAACTGTTGTTTATCCTCCTTGTGATCTTTAGTGTGAGATATGTAATAGCTCAGAGCTCTCTTCACATTAAGACTGTGGAGTCTACACTCACCTGAAGTAGAATGCTCAGTGAAAAACACTGGTAGTGTAATGGATTGATTCAAATGAAAATCTGATGCCACTTTGGGGAGGAATTTTCTATTTGTCCCGAGTACCACTTTATCATTGTGAAAAGACAAGTAATCCTTTTCTATATGTAGAGCCTGAAGCTCACTTATCCTTCTAGCAGAAGTTATAGCCACTAAAAATACAGTTTTCCATGTAACATACTGGAGGTGAGCTGAGGACATAGGTTCGAAAGGTGGCCTCATAAGTTGAGCAATACAAATGTTCAAATCCCATCCAGGGACAGATTCCCTGATGGATGGGTATGTGTGACACAGACCTTTGAAAAACTTCTTAAAAATAGGATCAGCTGCTACAGAGGTGGGTCTACCCACTGAAATGTGAGCAGAGATAGATGCCAAGTGAACTCTTAGGGAAGTATGCTTAAGGCCCTGATCATGTAAGAAAGTGAGATATTCAAGGAGAGTTGAAATTCCGGTTTGATGCTGTGCACAGTTGCACCAAGAGACAAACCATTTCCATTTAGCTGAATAGGTTTTCTTAGCAGAGGGTTTTCTAAACCCCTTAAGTATGTGCAAAACTGCTTGAGAGAGATTCAGATTTGCAAACTCTATGTCTTCAAAAGCCAAGTTTTGAGACTGAGGGAGCTGAGGTTGGGATACCCTGTTTTCCCTTGGTGGGAGGTCAACAGGTTGTGCCTCTGAGGAAGATGCATCAGTCTGGATACCAACATGGATAACAAGAGAGAGTACCAATGCTGTCTGGCCCAGTTTGGGGTGATCAGGATCATCAAAGCAGACTGAGACCTGAGCTTGATCAGGACTCTAGGAATGAGAGTGAAGGGAGGAAAAGCATACAGGCTTCTTCCTGACCAATCCAGTGCCATGGCATCTACTGGGAGTGTGCCCCTGGCCGGAGGCCTGCAACAAAACAGTTGTAGTTTGTGGCTCTCTTGAGAGGCAAAAAGATCTACCTCTGGGGTACCTCACCTTCTGAACACTGAGTTTATTACCTGTCTGTCCAGGGATACTCGTGGTGACCCTGACTGATTATGCTGAGGGCCTCTGTCATAATGTTGTCCTTCCCTGGGACATGAATAGCTTGCAGGGCTGTTTTTAGAAAGTATGCCAGATCCCACTATTTCATGGCCTCTGCGCACAGAGGATCTGATCTTGTGCCACCCTGCTTGTTTTTATAGTACACTGTTGTGGTATTGTCTGTCCTGACCTGTATCACCTTGCCTTGCACCAGATGAGCAAAGACCTTTAGAGCTAGAAGTACAGCTCACAGCTCTAAGAGATTTACGAGAAGAAGATACTCTGCATCAGACCAAGTCCCACGGATGGTATGTTCTCCCATATGGGCACCCCATCCCAATAGAGAAGCATCTGTTGTTAGAATAAAGGAAGGGGTTTTCCCTGTGGAAAGGAACCCCTTGCCTTAAGTTGTCTGAATTTTTCCACCACTGTGAGGCTTGAATAACAGCCTCTGTTACTGGGATCAGTTCTGACATTTTGTCTCTTCTCTGTGACCAATGAGACCTGAGGTGAAATTGCAAGTCTTTCATTCTGTATCTTGCCCCTGAGTCGGTACCTGTTACTGCAGCTATGTGACCCAGAATCTGCAGATACTGTCTTGCTGGACATGTCTGGTTTAGCTTGAAAGAAGTAGCCAGGTTGATAATATTTTTCACCCTGTCCTGAGGGAGGAAATCTCTTCCCTGAATTGTATCCAGCTCTGCTCCTATGAATTGCAACACTTGAACAGGGGTAAGAACAGACTTTTTCTGGTTTCTCAGGAATTCTAGGGATTGCAAAAGATGCACTGTTGACTGCAAATGCTCTGAGACCTGTTGTGGGGACTTACCCACAACCAGCCAATTGTCCAGATAAGAGAAGACTAGAATACCAGACCTTCTTAGATGTGCCACCACTACAGCTAGGCACTTTATGAATACCCTGGGTGCTGAGGTCAGGCTGAAGGGAAGGGAAGGGAAGTCAACTGGTAATGGACTGAAAGGAGTCTGAACCTGAGAAACTTTCTGTGAGACTGTCTTATTGGGATGTGAAAATAAGCATCCTTTAAATCCAAGGCTGCCAGTCAATCCCCTGCTGGATAACCAGTAATATGGATGTCAGGGTGACCATCTTGAACTCTGGTTTCACTAGAAATTTGTTGAGAGATCTGAGATCCAGAATGGGTCACCACTCCCCATTTTTCTTTTTGGCCAGAAAGTAACAGGAATAGAAACCCCTTCCCCTTAGGTGCACTGGCACAGGTTTCACTGCTTTCATGTGGAGCAATTTCTGCACCTCCTTTTGCAAGAGTTTTCCCTCCATGAGGGAAGCTGGCTTGAAAATTCTTGATTTTAGAGGAAGGGATTTGAAACATAGGGACAAACCCTGACTTACCAACTCCAGAACCCACTTGTCTATGGTGATGGAAACCCAAGTCTGGAAGAAGTAAGTCAGCCTGCCCCCTACTGGTACTAGGGAGGCGACCTTGACCAACTGATCAGGGGTTTTGTTTTGGGGGTGCCTGAGCTTAAACAGATTGGGAGCCCCTCCTGGAAACCTTCCTGCCCCTAGATCTGAAGTACCTAGTCTGCTGTGGCTAGGTCTGTTGCTGGAAAGCAGCTTGGCCCTGGTAAAAAGGCCCCTCATAAGAGGAACTTCCCCTGCCTCATCTTCCGTAAGGTCTGTATGAAGGGGTCAGCCTGTCCCTGGAGGAGTTACTTTTGTAGGTGGCCTTGAATTCATCCACCTTCTTCATGTAATCCTCAGTGTGTTTGCCAAACAGGGAGTTGTTCTCCACAGGAAAATCCATGGCCTTGGCCTGGGTATCCTGGGTTAGATTAGTAGCTCTAAGCCATGCCAGTCTTCATAGAACCACTGTCAGAGCCATCCACCTGGCAGCATTGTCATTGGCATCAGCTGCCATCTGGAACTGATATTTAGCAGCTTCAAGACCAAATGTAGCTTTCTCTGCCAGGTTGTCAGAGAGGGGTGAGGGGGCCTTCTCTGACATAGGCAATACTGATAGTCACAGTGTTTTCTGATACTGTGTTGCATATGCCTGGTAATTATCCTGCCTCAGACCCAAGGAGGCAGCTAAATAATCCTTCTTAGACATACCGTCTATTTTTCTGGAATCCTTCTCAGGAGGGTGGGAAGAGAGAGAAACCCTCGCCTTTTCACAGGCTGCCTGTTGGACTGTGCCCTGACGGCTGGGGTGAGAGTATAAGAACTCTGCCCCTTCCTTGTCCAACTGGTATTTCTTATCATACTTCCTATCTATAGGAGGAACAGAATTAGGAGCCTGTAAAATCTTTAACAATTCTTTTTTAAAGAACTTGTTAATTGGCAGGAATATCTTTTTTGTGGGTGTTAAACCCATCATCTCTAAGTATTCAGCCTCCTCATCATCATCAACAACTTCAGTGGTAGCCAAATCCAAGGCATCCACTATTTTTCTCACAAAAGAAAAGTGAGATGAAAAATCCTCTAGTTGAGGAGAAAACCAAACTCCTGCTCAGGTGAGATTTCAGGCTCTGTGGGCTCATCCTGTTCAGGATCCATCTCACCATAATCTTAACATT
The DNA here is from genome assembly GCA_016271365.2 of Neoceratodus forsteri. NCBI lineage: Eukaryota > Metazoa > Chordata > Ceratodontiformes > Ceratodontidae > Neoceratodus > Neoceratodus forsteri. Next base: position 1,404,823,960 of record CM028130.1, on the reverse strand, counting down.
CAGGCTCATGTGCTTCAGGAATAGCAGCTGGGGTAGGAGCCCTTAGAGAAGTAGGTTGAACAGGCAAGATACCCTGTAAAGCCTGTAAAACTTTCATAGCCTGAGCTATCTCCTCTGCAGCTGGCAGGCTATGAGACACAGTAGAAACCCCTTGAGGTGTAGGAGCCTGGGGTTCTAAGTGTTTGGTTTTCTTGGACATTTTGGATGGGGCAGGAGAGTCAGCGAGACCACTCCCTCTTTTCAAACTGCCAGAAGCACCCTTATCACTGGTGGTAACAGAAGGCAAGGTGGTTTCACCCTGCACATTTTGATGGCTGGTTAGAGCCTGATAGACCACTGTCTACTTTTTTCTTGAGCCTTTCCATTCTTTTTTCAATTGTTCTTTGAGGAAAGGTCTTACATATGGCACAGTCTGAAAAATGTTCAGATCCGAAGCAGACTAAACATAAATCATGTTTGTCAGCCTTGGCAAACACTTCCCCACACTTGATACAATTTTTAAAACCTGGGGGACCAGTCTTTTTCTTTGGTTTTTCTTGTAATTCCATTTCCAGGAGAAAAACCAATAACCGGTTACTAGTATTCAAACTAACATTTTTTTTGTTTGTTTGTTTATTTTTTTGTCGGTTCAGGAACCGGTTAAGGATCCGAGAAAAAACTGATAGCTTTTTAAGCCGAACCAGTTCAGTGGTTCACAGAAACCAGAGTATCAGTTCAAAAGGACAGACTGCACGGTGACACAAAATACAAATAATAAACTCAAAGATCACAGAAAACAGAATAAAATAACACTAAACTATGGCAAAAAATACTGGAATTAACTAAGAAAACCCCAGTTCTTCAGCAGTTATCCTGAACCATGAGAAATGGAGAAAAAATAACATTTTAACCGTACACTTAAGTAAAACTAAGTTAAAATACAGCTAAAACTAAATTAAACAATAAATGAGACACTAGTTTAAATATAGGCATAAATATACTTAATTAAACTGGAATCAGCATGAACAGTTGAGAGGAAGATCTCCAGGCGTCTGACTTGTCAGGCAGAGTGAGAAATCTGAGACGCTGATGGAACGTTGCAATAGATAAGGGCAGCAGTTTGAATATGTGTCTTGAGCAGTGATAGGGTCTATCACTTGCCTATAGTTCCATTTCTCTCTGGGCAGTTCTACTTAGGAGGCAGACTGCATACAGTTATGAATATAAAAGAATACATGGGGTTAGAAACAAAAATTACTACAATATGAAGAACACCTTAAGCAACAGAAAATAAAAAAATTCATCAGAGATACAAATTACTACTGAGATAACAAGGTGTTCACATACAACAAATTCAATAAAAGAAAACCATATCAAAGCAGTGGATATAACACATATGACAGCACAGACAGTGATAATAGCTACACCAGAGACCCACAAAGGGGGATGGATGAAGCACAACAACTAGACATACCACAACCTAGCACATCAACAGATAGGGAGAACAGATATGAATTAAGAAACCAAACACACCAGAGAGATCAGTATAGACAGGGGGAAGGATTCTGGGGGCAGGGGAGGAGGACCCGGTGGAAGACAAACCAGGCAAACAGGAACAGGCAGAGACAGAACACAACAGAGCACAACATAATACCTATTTTCAACCTGAGCCACAGGATATTAACTCAGGAAAAAATCAATGTACTAAGCTATGGACTATCATTTACAACAACACACTCTATTGACCTCTTTGACCCTGAGGTAGACCTACAGAGGATAGAACCCTTAGATTAAAAAATCAATTTGGGAATGAAAGTATACCACAAACAGACCAATATAAACAACAACTTAGACAATCTATGCAGATAAACTCTAAGTATAATCCTCCGACAGGCAGGAATCATGGGATAGAATCTTTTTGTACAGTAACTGAAAAAGAAATTATGAATCTATTTAAAGAAGAAAACAACTTACATCCCCAACATAATAACCTCAAAAAGGAAGAAAGAACAGCACTAGAAAATTTAAAAAGAGATACAACCCTAGTAATTAAAAGTGCAGATAAGGGGGTGGTATTGTGATCCAGGACAGAGACCAGTATAGAAAAATGTGCATGACATTATTAGAGAAACAAGAAAATTATGAAAAACTGCAAGGTGACTCTTCTAAAAGAATCAAAACCGAAATAAATAACACCATAGAAGAATTCTTAGTTATGGGTTGGATCCAGCCATGGGAAGTGGAAATAAAATTTAAAATTTGTAATGAATTATGACAAGAAAAAATAGCATATCTGGATCTATGTTAACACTTTATTTTAAGTGTCCTTAACTACACCGTAATTACTGTATACCTACACTGTAACTGCTATGTAAGTACTGTGTAATTACATGTAACTACAATGTAGTTGGTAATTAGTTTCATATTTGCATATTATGTAGTTAGACCCACATTTCTATTAAGTAACTACACTGTTATTGCACTGTAAATACTATGTAGTCGTTAATTACTTTCACATTTGACTGGTGTGTAGTTATACAATTTGCATGAAGTGGTAGTTACACTTGCAACCACAACTGTTTCTCTTTTGGTGCAAATTGATTTGCTGGAAGTGTAATTACACAATGTAACAACTGTTGCAAAGTGCAACAGAAAAATGGATTTATGCCAGAAGTGTAACTACACATGTAACATCTGTTGCAAAGTGAGACATACATAGTTACATTTGCCAGAAAGAATTGATTTGAGGCAGAAGGGAGGCAACAGTAACTGGAGTAACTACCACTTCATATGAATTGTGTAACTACTGTACAGTACTACCAATCTTCCCTGTATCAATCTTCACAATTTATCACAGTCTGGGTGACAGCTGGAGTCACAGCATCCAGCGTGTTTTATTTTTTTTTTGTAGGGGGAGGAGCCACTGGCAGAGGTGGTGCAGCCCTTGAGGCTGATGCATTATGTGGCGCTCAAGGGTCAGCCAGCAACCATCACCAACTCCTCCTCCACCCCAGTTCTGCTTCTCCCACCATCAAGAGTGCAGCACCTCACACCTGCTGAAGAAATTTCATCTGCGACATTGCAGTCTAGTTAGTTATTTCAACATCATTGTTAACACCATTTTTGATCTGTTCCAGTTCTGCAATCCACTAGTAACTTGGTGACATTTTCTGCAGGAATCCGGTAAGACCTTTCCTTTTTCTTTCTTGAAGCAGTGCTGAGTCTGTTTCTTATTATTTTAGTTACCACAAGTCATGTTGGGTTCATCCAGGGGCCAAAAGCACTCTTCCAAGGCAGGCTGGCCTCCTATGAACTGGTGTCCCTGCGCTGGCAGACATCCATCCACAGACCAGCATGACCAATATCTCACCTGCCTGGGTCCGTCTCATGATATCGATAGTTGAGAAGCTTGCTTCTCCATGGACCACGGAGCACTGGAACACTGCGCGTGGAATGTCAGCCACAATCCACTGACTTTCAGGGGTCAGTGTTGTATGAGGGACTCCAAGCACAGGTCTCTCCACCCTTCCTTTTGATCCCCTCCTGATTCTATACAGTCCCATGAGGAGGGGGCCTCCTCTTCTTCTAGCCTTGCCATGGAGGAGGTCTCTTCTGCAGCGCTGGAGGACTGGTCTGGGCATCTCAGGGACCGAGCTGGGAGCAACGCACAGGCAGTCAACTCCTCAGAGGTGCAGGCTCCCCCAGTGTCACTGCCCATGCATGCTGGGCCCGGCATGGGTGGCTCCTCAGCACCACCCACCGTTGCCATTCTGTATGCCGGGGCCATTTGCAGCTCTGGTGATCAGCACTGTGACTGATACTGGGCCCTACTGCTGCAACGCAAGTGGCAGTATGGATAAGAAAACCTCTGGGGCTGCTCATCTGGAGGTTTTCTGGATCTCCTTCTCTCCAGAGCCAGTTGCTTGGGAGACTGCTCTGGACTGGCTGCTCAACTCCTCAGAGTTGGAGGGTTCTCTGATGCCCAGTAACTCTGTGCCCTCTCATGCATCCCTTCCCTTGGCACTGGTGATTATGATTAGTGCTGGCTCCCATGCCAGTGGTGACGTTAGGAACATGCCTGCCAATAGTGACCCTCCATCTGAGGGGATGGTGGTTTGGGTCTTGGGAGCCCAGAGAGCTGTCAGCCCAGTGCTGTTCCCACCCCCGGGCCAGAACAGGGACTTACTCTTCTGCGGCCTCCCTCCGGAGGACTGCATGATTGGAGCAGTCCCTAGCTTTGGGAGTGAGGAAGAGGTCAAACTTGGAATCGATGGGGTTCAGGGGGCAGGACATGGGGCAAAAACCTTCCCCAGGGACCCTTAGGGGCTCAGGGATGTGTTGTAGTGCTGAGCCCTTGTTCTCTCCTTCGTCCCCTTCAAGTGAGGCCTTATTGGGTGGGGTTGGGGTCCACTCTTCTGGTTCTATGTAGCAACGGTCTCCTCATGGGAGTTTTCCATTCAGGGCTCAATTCTAACCACTTTGAGCTGGTTGAGTGGCCAGTAACTGCACAGACCAGCAGATCCCCCAGGAGGTCCAAGATCACCAGCAAGGTTCCCTAATCCTGGCAGAGTTCACCCAGATAAGGTGAAGTGTGTCTCCCCATTGCCTCTGCAGACCCCCCATTTCCCAGGGCAGGTGGGTCCTTTAGGGCCCTTGACCTGGGAGCAGTTCAAAACCACTACTGTCTCCTTCCTCAGGTATGTCAGGGCTATGGAAGAGCAGGTCCTTTGCCTGTATTCCCCTCAGCAGCTGGACTTGGACTCTTCAGATTCATCAGCCTCCTCATCTTCTCCTTCAAGGAAGAGGATACCGTTGTCCATCTGTCCCCAGACACTGATCAGATAGTGTATCGGCATTTCCTATCGAGGCTGGTCAGTGATCTGCACCTATCCCACATCGCAAGATGCAATACTGAGTGGACAACATGTGTCTTCCTTAGCGAATTCAGTGTGGACCACTTGGTCATTCCCTTCCAGGAAGCACTGTCCCACATCTGGCAGTGCCCATCTGTCCAAACTCCAGCCCCTATGGACTGCCAGCATAGGTACTGCGCAAACCAGGGATCACCAAGGACCTTGCCTCATCCCACTTCTGGAGTGAGGGTACTGAATACCCCTTCTGGGCATAGACACCAGGTGTGCAACTCGCCCCTGGATGTTGACAACTGGAGAAGGAAAGTGTTCTCTTCGGCTTGTATCATGCTTAGCATTGCCACTCATCAGGCACACCACGCTACTTACAACAGGCATCTGTGTTCAATGCTAGGTCAGGTGCTGACATTGCTGCCTGTTACAAAGGCAACCAGACAGGCCATTTCCCTCTCTGTGCAGGGCCTGGAGCTCACAAGGCATGAGGCAAGGTTGTCTTATGATGCCAATGAGGTAGCTTCAAGGCTAGCAGTGACAGCGATCTGCATTAGGCGGACAGCGTGGCTTCATCTATCAAGGTTGTCACCCTTGGCACGGTGTAGGGTGCTGCTTCTGCTCTCTAAGGGACCCACTGTTTCTCCCACATGGCAAGGTGGGAACTACAGGGGTGATTTCCGTCTCCCAGGCAATGAGATACCCCACCTCACCCTGACCAGTCACAGGCCTAACTGGCCTGTAATGGGCCTCCTCCTTTTGTGGTCCTCCCCCACAAGAGACTAAGAGACTCATATCCCTCCGGGAAGTGCTGGACCCCCTTTGGGGGGGCTCAGTACTTAACCAGACAGTGATGAATGGTGAAGATTGACACAGGGAAGATATAAATATTACATACCTATTGTAATTCTTGATCTTCTTGTATATCTTCACCATTCATCACTGGCACCTTCCCTTCTGGACCTCAGTCCCTGGGCAATGCCCCCTCCCTGCTTGCCCTCCTCCTCCTTGAGGCCAATTGTGGTCTGGGTCCTACTGGTAACTCTGGGTCCTCTGTTACCTTCCTAAGCAACAGAGGGTTCCTCCTGGACAGAGTCTGGTCCTGTGATGGGGAATCTCCCTAGGTGGGGCAGAGAGGAGAGGGACCACGGGAACTCTCTTTCTTCCTCCTTATATAATCTTTCCTCCTCCCACTTTGTTTTGGGGGGAAGGACTTGTTCTGGACAGGATTGCCCCTGAACCCTTTGGGATCTCCCTCTTGGTAACCAGAGGGGCTCTTCTTTATCTATGAATAAACTGTCCTGTTGTACAATGCTGAACAGTCATAAGACTGACTGATTGTACATCATGTATATTGCACCCACACTTTAGCTGCTACTCTATTGCATTTCAACTGTATTATTGCATTTAGTTGTACCTAGCTGTACTCATTATATTCAGTGTATTCTATTTCCTGTACCTTTCTTTGTTATTGTAAGTGTATTGTCTGTATTACCTATGTACCATCTTTATAGCCCAGGTCGTCCCTGAAAAAAGTCCATTAGATCAGTGCACCTAGGAACATACGAACATAGGATATTTGCCAGCAGAAACAAGCCACATGGTCTATCAAGTCTGCTTGAATGTGCAGCTAGCACACCTACTTTGCAGCTGCCCTCCCCCTTCCCCTTCACAATAACCTCCCAACTCACCCTGTCCCATTCCCTTTTGAAATCCCCACTCTCCTAAGGATACCGGCTCTTCTGGCAGAGAGTTCCATTCTGCCACAACCCTCTCCATGAAAAAGTGTCTCCTCGTTTCCATCCTATAGCTACCACCCTCCAATCTAAGACCATGACCTTTTGTGTCCCTCCCCCTGCTTAACTTAAATATCCCTTCTGTTCCTGTCTTGTTAATCCCCTTTAAGTACTTGAAGGTTTCAGTCATATCCCCCTGATCTCGCCTCTCTTACAGGGAGTACATATTCAGGTCATGCAGTCTCTCCTCATATGGCCTTCCCCCAGTCCCTGTATCATCTTAGTGGCTCTGTGCTGTACCCCTTCCAGTAGTCCCATATCCTTCTTTAGATGTGGGCACCAGTACTGCATGCAGTACTCTAGGTGTGGACTGACCAGTGACCTGTAGAGAGGCAGGATCACCTCCCTATTCCTAGAGGAGATTCTTCTCCCAATACACCCCAACATCCTGTTGGCTTCTGCTACTGCATTCCTGCACTGCCCTGAGTTCATTTTCCCATTTACAACCACCCAAGATCCAATTCCTCCTCTGTGATACCTAGCTGTACTCAACCAAGCTGATAGCTCCTCCCTGGGTTCTTCACTCCAAAGTGCATCACCTTGCACTTTTTCGCACTGAACCCCAGCTGCCACTCTTCCAACCACTCCTCCAGTTTAATCAGGTCATTCTGCAGTTCCTGCTATCCCTCTATGTCACTCACCACTGCCCCAACTTGGTATCATCAGCGACGAGGCTGATCTTAATCCTGATGCCATGCAAGATGTCCGCTATGAATATCCCCAACAAAACCAGCCCAAGTACTGATCCTGCAGCACCCTGCTTGTAACTGCCCTTAGAGACGAGAGCTCCCCCCAACCACTACTCTCTGCTGTCTTCTCGGAAGCCAATTTTCAAGCCAGGTAACCATCTTAGTCCCAACCCCCACATACTTCAATCCTCCCCAACCTCCCATTCAGCACTGAATCAAAAGCCTTGCTGAAATCCAAAAAAGACAACATCCACCACATGACCTTTGTCCAGTTCCCTCAGTACCCAGTCATAGTACTCAACTAGGTTAGTCTGACAGGACATTCCCGAGACAAACCCATGCTGATGACTGTCCAAGAGTCCATTATCCTCCAGAAATGTCACCAGCCTCTCCTTCAGAATTGTCTCCATCAGCTTCCCCACAATGGATGTCAGCCATACAGATCTGTAATTGCCTGGTTCATCCTTAGGGTCACTTTTATGGAGAGGCACTATACTGGCCATCCTCCAGTCCTGGGGCATGCACCTTGTGTCCAGGGAGGTACTGAATAGGTCCACCAGTAGCCCTGCCAGTACCTCCGTCAGTTCCCTCAGCACCCTGGGATGTATGCTGTCAGATCCTGGTGTCTTGTCCACCCTCAGAGCCCTCAGACCCTCTAATGCCATATCTCAGTGATTGCCCCATCAGTCACCTCCCCCCACCCACCCACCCCACCCTCTGCAGAAGCTGCCTGCCCTTCTTCAGCGTGAATATGGAACAGAAGTACTCATTTAGCGCTTCTGCCTGTTCTGCTCCTTTCTCTGCCCACTCCATCCTTCTTGATCTGCACTATCTGATCCTTGCAGCTCCTTCTCTCCCTAATGTGTCAGAAGAAGTCCTTTTTCCCATCTTTAATTCCCTGAGCAGCCTCAGTTCCCTAGAGGCCTTGGCTGCTCTAATACCATTGGTAACTTCTCTGGACTTCCTCAAGTACTTATCCTTATCTTCCTCCCTCCCAGAATTCTTGTATGTATGGAATGCTGCTTTTTTTGCCCTCACCTTATTTAAAACTTCCCTACTCATCCAGCTTGACTTCTTAGATCTTCCATTCTTGCTCTGCAGTTTGGTACATGTCCCGACAGCCTTCACAATCCCCAATGTAGTTTTTTCCCATTTCTGGTTTGCATCTCAGTGAGATTAAATTCTGGCCAGGTACTCTCCTAAGATTTCACCTATCCTACTGAAGTCAGCCTTCATGAAGTCAACCATGCTCGTCCCTGTACCCAGCAACTCCCTGCCCATGTTGAACATGAACCACATAGATTGGTGGTCACTCCCTGCCAGTGGGTCCACCACCCCCACCCCCACCTCCCTTACAGCCTCCCTGATAAACAAATACCTGCTGTGTGGCGTAATGGTGGGTGGTACCAGATACATGTGCAGGGACTCTTCCTTAGTCATTACATGCACATCTTCACCACCATGCCCCAACAATCATGGTATAGTCAGGGACTGTGGTAGATTGGTGTGAATGATGGTGCCATGACTGCAACCTCTTTTAGTTAGTTGGAAGGGCATGTAATGGCTAAGGAGGCATCCCAGCATGTGTATCTGGCATCACCCACTATAACTCCACACAGCAGATTAGTGATATTTATTGTTTTTTTGTTTACCAGGTAGGTGCACTGATTCAGTTGACCATTTTCAGGCATGACCCAGGCTATAAAGATGGTACATAGGTAATACAGACAATACACTTACATTAACAGAGAAAGGTACAGGAAATATAATGCATTGACTATACTGAGTACGGCTAGATACAATTAAGTGCAAGAATACAGTTGAAACACAATAGAGTAGCAACTAAAGTGTGGGTGCAATACACATGATGTACAATCAGACTTATAATGACTGTTCAGCATTGTACAATGGGAAAATTTAGTCTTTGATACAGAAGAATTAGGACTGTCATTGAAGGGTAGCCCGTGCCCCACCTCCAGCCACCTAGCTGGGCAGCAGCAGGACAGGGGTGTGGATGCAGTACAGGTTTAGGTCAATCTTAAAGAAGCAGCACATTTAAAGTTATGTACATGTATAATTCGCATTGTGAAACTAGTTAACAACTACACAGTGCAGTTACAGTGTTGTTGTACAGTAGTTTCAGTGTAGTTAGTGACATTTAAAATTATCCATCAGAAAACAATCCTTTATGAAGCTACTGCAGTATAGCATAATGGTTAAAAACACTACGCTCAAGCCTGGAGAACTGGGTTCAAATCCGAGCCACCACTTGTATACTGTGAAAAAAAAAAAAAAGAACTAAAAATAAACATGCAATCTAACATTGTAAATTGTAATACAATAAAAAATTCCTAATTTACATAATTACTTATGGACTTTTAACAGTGCTATAGTTGTTAAGAAACATGCTGCTTCTGTGGCATTGTTTCCACAGTTAATGACTATCTAACATGCATTTGCAAAGTAAGTACACAGAAACTGACACTTAAAATAAAGTGTAAGAAGAAGGGTGTAACAGTGCTGCAGTTACTAAGGAATGTGCTAATTCTGTGGCATTCTTTCCACAGTTAATGCCTAACTAACCGAAACAGACACTTAAAGTATAAGAAGAAGGGTGTAACAGTGCTGTACTATAGTTACTATGAAATATGCTGCTTCTGTGGCATTGTTTCCACAGTTAATGGCTAATTAACATGTGCTTAACTAAACATGTCTTTTGGTTCCATAGCTGAAGATGCCCTTTTGGATCCACATCTACTCCTGCACTTTGCCAGCAACCCCCTCATCTTCACCTCCCCTGCTGGCCCGTGACAAATGTCACCCATCTGTACTACCTCTATTCTTACCCGCCTTCCACCTGTCCTCTCTCTGTTCCCCCCAACTACCTCCCCTTTTCTCCCATCCAGTTAGTCTCCCTGATTTCACCCTCCTCCTTTCCCTTTTCCTTCCCCAAGTTTCACCTTATTGTTCTTTTTTCCTCTACAAGACTAGGTGTTTTTTTTTTTGTTTTTTTTTATAAACTGTTATCTTTGCTTATGTTTGTCTCAATTGTACCAATGATGTGGAACCTTTGTAAAAGAGCCTCGGTGCAAAGGTATTTGTAATCCAAGAACAAATAAATAAATAAATAAAATAAACTTACAAAGTAAGTACGCAGAAACAGACACTTAAAATAAAGTGTAAGAAGGGTGTAACTACTATACACTTACACTGAATGTCAATGCTATAGTTCTGATGTATGCTTGCCTTCAGAAATCAGTCCCTCATGCACTTACTGCTTAATAAACGTGCAATCCAATATTCTTAATTGCTATACAACTACTGTACATTGGTTACTTATACAATAAAATAATTTATATAATTACTCACTGGCTTGTAACAATGCTGTAGTTACTAAGAAATGTGCTGCTTCTGTGGCATTGACCCACACCTCTTCTGTGCCCACACTTCTGGATTGCTATGGCCCAGGTGGGTGGCTGGGGGTGGGGCATGGCTACATACCATGTGCTTTACCACTGATCTGCTGTGTGGAGTGGTGGTGGGTGGTGAAGGATACACAGGTAGGGACCTTTCCTGGTGTGTAGTTATACAAACTGCATGATGTGGTAGTTACACATGCAGCCACAGCTGTCTCTCTTTTGGCGCAAATTGATTTATGCTGGAAGTGTAACTACACATGTAACAGCTGTTGCAACAGTAACTGCAGTAACTACCAGTTCATGCAAATTGTGTAACTACACTAAACCACAAATGTGAAACTAGTTAACTACTACACTGTAGTTACATGTAACTACACAAAAGTTACATAGTAGTTACATTGTAGTTATACAGTAGTTTCAGTGTAGCTAAGAACACTTAAAATGATGTGTAACTGGATCTATTAATAAAAGTAGAAAATAATAGGATAGAAATATTATTATACTGAAAAGAAACTGACAGGAATACGGTACTACATGGGAGCAGTTTCCATGAATCCAATTTAAAAAACAGTATCCCTTTCTCTCAGTTAACGAGAGTTAAAAGAAATGGTAGCATCAACATAGATATTGAAAGGGAGATAGATACCAAATAGATAGGTTCAGAGAACGTGGCTATAAAGAAGGAGTATTAACTAAGGCAAAACAAAGGATTCAACAGCAAAATAGAGAGGATATCTTAAGACAGAGAAGGATGGATGTAAGTCCACAGCATGTTGTTTTAGCAACCAAGTACAATCACAAGCTAACTGGAATTAGGAAAATAATCAACAAGCATTGGTACTTGGTACACATGTTTGGACACTATAAGAATACCAGAATTACAAAATAAACTGATTATAGCAGCAAAAAAAGATAAACCACTTGAAAAACTAACTAGTTCAGTCACAATTTAAACTTCCAGAAAATAAGCAAGATCAACTATTATTGGGAGTACTGGCAATGGGATGGAGCCATGTGGCAGATGCTCTGTGTGTAGAAACACATCCAAAAAACCAAATGATGTGCACCCATAAATGGGACAGTCATTCCGCATTAAACAGCACATAGACTGCACAAGTCAACGGGTAGTGTATGTGATCCAGTGTCCCTGTAATAAGTTAAAGATTGGACAAACAGGCAGAATATTGAAAACGAGAATTCAAGAACATGAGGGAGATATACGCAGAAAAGATGAAACATCTCCAGTAGAAATGCATTTTGCCTCAGCAGGGCTTAATGGAGCGTCCTTATATTTCTGGGGTTCAGAGAAGGTGACAGTACCAGGAAGGGGAGTCAGTCATAAAGACCTGTTATTACAGACCGAAATGAAGTGGATATTTTATATGAGAACACTTGAGACAGACATTGGTATGAACATTGAAACTAATTGGAATGCTTGTACTTAAACATCTATTATGACAGAGAGTTGGTCTGAAAATGTATGACCAGCTTTTACAAATGTACAGAACAACATCAGCACGTTAAGAACTGGTATAGACATGATGATAAAGTAAGAAATATAACAAGTAAATGTACAAAAAATGGATAATGTAAAAGATATGCACATGAATAGAACATGAAAAAGCGCTTACTGAGTATCACAACAGGGTAAATCAGCAGACATATAAATCACAATAAAGGCTAATTGAACAGACAAAGGAACAGAAAAAGTAAAGAGGTGTATCCAGTATTGAGTGAATAATCAAATTTGGCAGTAGGGAGGTCAAATTATTTGACCTCCGCAGCAATGATCTAAGAAATTTGGTGACAAAAGACTGAGAAACTTTTAAAAGTTTACCTAGAAACAAAGTACTTAAATATTATAAAGGATTCTACTGTACCTGTATGGATAATGCAAGAAAGACATAAGATGTTGTCATAAAATAAAATGAATGACAGCACAGAACATTTCCAGAAAACTATTCTCTCCTGTAGCCCAACATATACCCCACGAAATCAGTAAACTTTTGTAGCTGTATATAAAAGCCATTTCTATAATGAAAGAAGCATGAGAGAGCAAAAAACTAATAAATCAGGCTAGTTTCAGCAACTTTTTCATGTAATAGAGCCTGTTTTGTGCAAACCTGGTCTCTCTCACGAGTGACAGTGTATGGCTGCACAGCAACTGTTCCATGCATGCGTGGACACTCGGAGTGACATCATCAGACATCACAATGCAGGATTACACAAAACGGGCGAAAGCAGAAGGAGCTAGCAGCTCTGACTGAGGCAACCATTACACTGCAAATGCAGCAAACAACAGGTGAAGTCCTGGGAGGTAAGACACTTAAACACCTTCTCTTACAAGCTCATTGTAGTAAAAAGAATATAGAAAAGAAGCATTTGAAGAAAAACTTTTAAAAACAATGCCAAACACTTATGTCATTACAGACTAATTTTATCATCCCAAAGGAAGTGGCCTGATCAGAAAATCAAGGTATACTACTAACTCTGTTAAAGGGGGCACAAGCCATTTTTGGCTGTAGTAAAATACCTTGCATGAAAAATGTGGCTTTAACTAAAGAGAACCATAACATGAGGTTCATTTTTGTTTACAGGGAACAACAATCTATGAATGTAATTAAGCAAAGGCCTCTGATGAGAGGAAACTTCTGAAAGAGAGGTCAGAACTACATGCACAGCAGTTGTATGTTGTACCTGACTAAGAAAATAGATTGTAGAAAATATATAACTACATGCAATTTTGTTAATGAATTTTTAACCAGACTTCTTTGGAGGGAGTTTTAATGTTTCAGCCCGATTGAGACCTTTGCTTCCAGGGCCAGGATGCTGGTGAGGGACTTCCAGAGAACACAGCAAAGAAGAGGTCTCCTGTATCCTTCCTGACTTTCTAAAGAAGTTGCAAGGGGTAGCAGTTTCCATTATATCTGCAGTAGGACCCGGGCCATGATAAGAGAAAACCATCTTATTTCTTCACGATTGTCTATGTTCTGGTCTAGGTTCCTTCTGGGTAGGCCCCCCTTCCTTCTTGTAACATCGGGAGCCCCTAGACATTCGGGGAGGCGGGGTGGCTACATAAACAGTTATTTGTCTGATACCCATAATGAGAATAAATCAATAGAAACAACAGAACGAAGCAGACTAAGCACCCTACAAGCGGATTTTTTTATGAATTCAAAAACAAGATGGCACACCATATGAGCTCATGAGCCTAACAACAATATTTCAGAGCATCGATAGACACTTGCATTCCAAAACTTATGAGGCCTCCCTTTACCAGGGACAAATGCTTTGAAATGCTGAGGAAAGTAGTAGGAGCAGAGCAGAAGCAACTGAAGTCAGTGGGGATAGGGTGCAAAGCACATGCTTCAGATGAGTTGACAGACGAAATGATCAACATACTTTCTGAGAAACAACAACTTGGCCCACACTCGGCCATGTCTGTGATCAACAATCTGTGGTTGGTGTGCTCAATGCATTTTGGAATCAATGGCTGCACAGAGGCAAGGAATATACAAGCATTTGTCAATGCCGAATGTTTGCTTGCTGGCACTGGCATTGGTAGTGCAGGAGTTAGAGAGAGATGCATAATAGGAATGGCAGTGAAGTATTGAACTAACCCCCACCCCCACTCTGTAAAGACTGAAAGGCATTGGAGGTGTGCCTTTGGGTCATCGGCCATAATTGCTTATGCCATTCCATCTCAACACACCCTGCAGACACCGATAGGTGTCACTGTGTGTTTTGGGGTCTTCGGCCCTTATGCTCAACCCATTTCATAAGAAAATAAGCTGAGGTGGGTGCAGTATAGGAGAATGTGATGAACTTTAGGGCTGAAGACCCCAAGGCTCACCTTGATGCCTGTTAGTGTCTGCAGGGTGGGGGCAGAATGCCATGAGCATTTTGGCCAATGAACCCAAGTCACACCCCTGACGCCTGTCAGTCTCTATAGGTTGGGTGTTACAGGTGGAAACCTTAATGCCCTGGGCGTTTGTTGGTATTTACACTCCAAAATTTTCAAAATGGGCTTTTTGGGACCCCACCTCATGAACAGTAGGAGTAGTAGTAGTAATGATTTTATTCATCTATAAATGAACAAGGTAGACAACAGTGGCACTCTCATTTTGTTACTCAATCTTGAAAGGTGATATCACACAGCAACTACGCCATTCAGTGCCACAGGTGCAGAAACACATTTTGGGCAGGATGTGAAAAATGACAGCTGTACTGTTCATGAGGAGGTGTGAAAAAATGGCAATGTTGAAAATCTGGAATGAAAATATGAAATATTTGCAAAGTTACGAGAGTGTGAAAAACTGCGCAACGCACGCCCATAATGTGGTCATTTTTTGGAATTTTGTTCAGCAAATTTTTAACATGGGCTTTTAAGGACCTCTCCTCATGAAGAGTGACACTGTGATTTTTGTTAATCCATCCCAAAAGTTGATTTCGCACAGCAACTGCGCCATTCTGCACCACAGGTGTGAAAACACATTTCAGGCAGAATGTGAAAAATGACAGCTGTACTATTCATAAGGAGGTGTTAAAAAATGACAATGTTGAAAATCTGGAGTGAAAATATAAAAAATTGGTGAAGATACGAGCGTGGGTAGAAAATGTGCAATGCATGCCTGTAATGCAGTCATTTTTTGGAATTTTTTTCACCAAATTTTCAACATGGGCTTTTTGCAACCCCACCACATGAACAGTGGTACTGTTGCTTTGTTAATTAGTCCTGAAAGGTCATTCCACACAGTGACAGCGAAATCACCTTTCAGGACCGAGGAACAAAATGACAGTGACATGTTCATGAAGTGGGCCCCAAGAACCCCATGTTGAAAATTTGGGGCAAACATTCCTAAAACTGGCTGATATATCAACTTAAGCTGAACCCCTCCCCCCCCATTGAGTCCCATAATACAGTGCTTACCCAATTTCTCAGTTCTTAGTTTGGCTTTGAAGAGTGCAGATGTGTCACTGCTCCCGACCTCCGGAGGGTAAGTATGGGTGAGGGGGGTGCAGGGAGATGGGTGCACAGTGGGAGGGCTGGAGTGGGGGAGGGGGGACTGGGGAGACCACGCTGGATGGTTTTCTTTTTTATAGTGCAACAAACAACAAACAAAAGACTCTGGGGGACCGTTTTCTTTATTTATAGGTTAAAAAAATAAAAAAAACTTTTGGGCACACTGGGGTGGGCTCCTAGTGTGCCACATGAATGTGGGGGGCATGATGACAATGAGGATTGGGTACCCCCATTGGCAAGCTTGGGGGGGGACATGATGTCAATGGGGATCTCACACCCCCAACAGCAAAGAAATTGAGCTTGGAGGGTGGGGGGCATCCAACACTGGGAGTGGGCATCCCGGTGTCCGGAAAATAAAAACAATGTCTGAGCACACTAGGGTGGGCTCCCAGTGTGCCACAATGTGGCTGTGGGTGGGAGGGAATACATGCTGACACAGGGACTGAGCACCCCCCTGACGTTGGCTTTGTGAGAGTGTGTGCCTGGTGGCAGGAGCCTCCATTGTGGAAAGGCACACCAAGGCTGCTTTATTTATTGAACTATTTCACCAGGAATGGCACACCAAGCAACTGCTCGTAACTCTGGCCATGCGCATTACTGTTCACTGTAATGTGCATGGCCAGAGGCCTCTCATCTGCCACTGCAATGACGAAACTGCACCTGATTGCACTGGCAGATTTGTTTCAACTCTTTGGCTCTCTTTGAAGTTTGCTGACATCACCAGAATGCTCACTGATTGGTGACTGAGGGACGCACCCACCAATTCGTCCCATGCATTGGCCACAACACTGACACACCTCTGAAATGTGCTACTACCACAAGATGTTTCTTGCAAGCGTGCACATGCGTGCAAGCAAACATAAAAATGGGGAGACATCTGTGTTAAAATGGATGAGAATAGAAATAACTACCTGGAATATTCAACAGAATGGCAAACCAAAACCAGAACAGATCAAAATGTAAAGGACAGATGCAAAATCAGGCCCAAGGCTTATGAGAACAAAGGCAACATAAACAGGTGTCCTGCCAACATATTCAGAGTTTACGAAGCAGAGCGACCAATGTGTACCAAGACCCCAGAAAGTAAATTTTTCCTTGCAATAAATAGCAACAAGCCAGTCTACCAAACCAAAGTGCAGTGGTATAAACAAGCATTTGTCAATGCCCAAAGTACGCTGTTGGTATTACTGTTGTACATGCCTCCCATATTTTTCTATGTATATTCCTCTGCCTTGCATTTTAAGGGTGAGTGTTACGGTTGAAAACCCTAATGCCCTGTGCGTCTGTTGGTATTTTTGCTCCACATTTTTAACATGGGCTTTTTGCGACTCCACCTCATGAACAGTGGCAGTATCATTTTGTTACTCGATCCCAAAAGGTGATTTTGCAAGCAAGTGTGCCATTCGGTGCCACAGGTGCGAAACACATTTCAGGCAGGATGTGAAAACTTACAGCTGTACTGTTCATGAGGAGGTGTGAAGAAATGGCAATGTTGAAAATCTGGATTGAAAATATAAAAAAGTGGCAAAGTTACAAGTGTGCGTAGAAACTGCGAAACGCACACTCGTAATGCAGTCATTTTTTGGAATGTTTTCACCAAATTTTCAACATGGCCTTTTTGGAACCTCCCCTCATGAACAGTGGCACTGGAATTTCTTTACTCTATCCTGAAAGTTGATTTTGCACAGTGACCGCATCATTCTGCGCCACAGGTGCAAAAACACATTTTCGGAAGAATGCAAAAAATGACAGCTATACTGTTCATAAGGGGGTGTGAAAAAATGGCAATGTTGGACATTTGGAGTGAAAATCTTAAAAATTGATGACGTTACAAGTGTGCATAGAAACTGTGCAATGGACGCTTATAATGCAGTCATTTTGGGGATATTTTTCACCAGATTTTCAATAAGGGCTTTTTGGGGCCCCACCTCATGAACAGTGGCACTGTCATTTCATTAATTGGTCCCAAAAGATGATTACGCGCAATGACCATGAAATAACCTTTCTGGACCGAGAAACAAAATGACAGTCACTGTGTTCATGAGGTGGGGTACCAAGAACCCCATGTTGAAAATCTGGGACCAAAACTCCCAAAAATGGCTAAGATATCAACCTAAATTGAAACCCCCTATTGCCCTCAATTATATAGCTTACCAGCATTTCTTCAGTTCGAAGTTCGGCTTTGAAGAGTGCAGACATGTTCCTGGTCCACTGAAGACTGCTGCTCCTGACCTCCAGACGTAAGTATGGGTGGGGGGTGCAGGGTGTGTGTGCAGAGGGAGGGTGTGGGTTGGGGGGACCGGTGGGAATGACGAGGGACCATTTTCTTTTTTTCAGGTTTAAAAAAAGATGTTGTGGGTCTGTTTTCTTTTTTACAGGTAAACTATATGGATTTTGACACACTGGAGTGGGCTCCCAGTGTGCCAGAGTGTTGGGGGGGATCAAGGGGGGGATCAATGCCAACCCAAGGATTGGGTACCCTGAGGTCAGAGAATGTAGGGGTGTGGGGAGTGGAGACATTCGACACTGGAAGTGGGCATCCTTGTGTTGGACACACCACAGGCAGTTTTTGGCACACTGGGATGGGCTCCCAGTGTGCCATATTAAAGGAAGAGGGGGAATACATGCTAACACAGGGACTGAGTACCTGATGTCGGCAGGCAGGGGGGAATCCGCTAGTGCAATCGATCACACTTAGAGCAAAAATTCCTTGGGCACTGAATACTCCCAGCCCATATGGAGCTTAGGCTGTGGCCTGCTCTGCATGGATGGGAGAAAATACAGAAATGGAGACAGCAGGACGTGGAGGAGGCAGGTGAGGAAAGCGCCTCCTCCCACCTTTCAAGCAGGGACCATTGGGATATCGGGGGTGGGCAGAGATGTCATGATGCAAACAGCTGTTTGCTCTGTGGTGACCTGCAGATGAAAGGGAAAAGCTGCCGTATGATTGGTGCAGCTTTCTCTTTTCAAGTGCAGACCACTTTGGGCAAAACAGCATCAGGACCAGACTAGCTGATGATTGGTGAGATACTGTCGAGCCCCTTGCAGAGTGCTCTATAAGGGCAAAAGCTAAATGGCCACAGTTGTGACTGAAATGTGTGGCTCAATGCTCAAACTGAGTTAAACAAAAAAACATACAAAATACAAGTCACATAAATGAGCATAGGTGGGGTCCGTAATAAAATGTACTAGGCAGTAAACAAGAAAGGCAGAACGTGACAGGCGGTGCCCTGTCAAAGGTATTTGTGCTATAAATAAAAGGCATTTGTGCTGTAAATAAAAGGTATTTGTGCTGTAAATAAAACATTGTTGTATGGTGCAACTGGCTATGCAGGTAAATGTGAGTTCCAGGCAGTGTATCAAACTGGGCTCTTCAAACATGTCCGTGACTAAGGTCAGGTAGCCAGTTCCAGGCAGTGTATCAAACTGGGTTCTTCAAACATGTCCGTGACTATGGTCATGTAGCCAGTTCCAGGCAGTGCATCACCAACACACAGTAAATGACCATATTACGTAATAGGATTGCTAAGAGCAAATCATAATGTTAGTCCTGTTTGGGGTGTAACTTTCAAATTGTGTATATAAGCTGTGCATGTGTAACATCAAGTGGAATAATGTAACATCAAAGGCTAAGTGCAAGTGGCACTATAATGACACTGTTAAATAAACTGTCTTTGATTCTCTATTGGTCTCGTTGAGTAATTATATTGTTAGTAACATTAAGTATACATTACATTTTTGGTGCCATAACTCAGATTCAAACTGAGGTTGCTGCAGGCCGATGACAAGAGAGCAGTGGGAAAGAGGTCTCGCTCATCAGGAGACTGATCACCTCTGGCGGGGAGAGGGCAAAGGCTCGGTCTGAATCAAAAGAAACCAGACGTTAATGATTGAGTCAGAAGAATAACGTAAGTATGGAGACAATTATAAGGAAATGGTTAGAAAAACATCTAAGAAAAGGCTTTTATGAAGTCCCAGTGAACGGGCAAGACGTCCGCTGTCACTATGAAACTCAGTGCTATGAGAGAAATAAGACATGTAAAATGAAAAGGAAAAAGTAGCTAACAGTGTAGCGGCTTTGTTGGGTATTAATAACTCCCTGGTTCTGAGACACCAAAAAAACAGTTGGGAGCTACAGGATAAGATTGATAGACTTGAGGAGGATCTCCAGGGAAAACAAAAAGAACAGGAATGGAAGTATAGTGAGAAAGCAGGGGAGTGCAGTACTCTAACTTTAGAAATGAGTAAATGGAAGGAAAAGTATTACTTTGAATTAGAAATAAAGGGACAGCAAATAGAACAGCTCCAAAAGGAGGTAACTCATTTGAAAGTAAAAATGCAACAGAATGATGATAATGGTTAGACAATAACAGGCACACACTGGCATGCTGAAAATCAAAAACAATAGAATTTTACAGCATGACAGACCTATCTACCCCCCCCCCACACACACACACACATCCAAAGCTAAGCAATAAGTTACATGCATGGCTTAAAGCAGTAAAGTAAATCAAAAAGTGTATTGACTTGGTGCTATGTATTTACTGTTTGTTAGAAATGCTAACTGTTGCAAAATCAAATGCTATAGAAAGGTTTTCTAACCTTAAAAAAAAGAGGCTGGAGCGCAGTCAGCCAAACCCACCAAGTAAAAGAACGTAAACTACCTTTGGTTTGCATAAAAATTATGTCTTAATGCTGCTTGATTGCTTTGTTTCATATTAGTATTAAATGCAAGGTTTGTTACAGTGCAAACTGCATACATTTGCTTCATTTAAAAGTTGAGCAAAGTTAATTGTATCATAAAAAAAGGAAATGTTTTCCTTATGTCTGCTGAGTGAAAAGCACTCTGGTTTACAACAAGAAACATGCTGTAATTAAGCCACATACATTGGAGATATGTGCCTTAAATGTTTCATTAGTTAAGATTTATTTTAATCTTCTAGAGCAATAAAAAACTGTGTCATTCACTTTTCAAGTTAGTCTTGGTGATGTCACAGGGTAACTTCTTCACAAACTGCTCCACATGTATTCCTATCTAAGGCAATGATGTAATCATGGATAATTAGCTAAAGGAATGCATGTATTTGTTGAAACAGCTCAGTAGTATGGCTGTATTTTGGGCTGGCAGGGAAGGTGGTACAATAGGTAGATAATCTGCGGCTCTAGTCTAATAATGTGTCTGAACACCAACAACTTCTGAAGCATGTATTAAAGACAACTGGGAAAGTGGGGCTGGAGTTAAACCCAGATAAAGCACAGGTGGGAAAACAAAAGGTAACCTATTTAGGAATAGAGATCTCTGATCAGGGCCACAGGGTAGACCCAAACAAAGACAGACTGATACAGCAGTTGCCCAGGCCCAAATTGGTGATGGCCCTATGGCAGTTTCTGGGCATGATTGGTTGTTGTAGAGAATTTATCCCCAATTTTGCTGATATAGCACTCCCTTTGTACAACCTGCAAAAGGATAATCCAGGAAAGAGATGATCAACTAGAGTGGCCCCCCACCACTCAGGCAGCGTTTGGGACTTTAAAACAAGCCTTATTAACCAGCCCCATGTTGATAGCCGCAAACATAAAAAAGGACTTTGTACTGCAGACCGCTGCTGGCCCAAACGCTCTGGTGGCGGTGTTGCTGCAAGAAAAACAGGGAAAATTGAGACAGATGGGATATTTCTCATGGGTATTGACTCCTGTAGAGAATGGATATGGGGCTTGTGAGAAGCACCTATTGGCAGTCTGTTGGGCAGTACAAGCCACTGAGCACATTGTGGGTTTTAACTTGAATTGTATAGGAAACCCCGCATACCCCAATAAAATATATTTTACAAGGATCACCTAGAGGGGTTTCTGATCAACAACTAGTGAGGTGGATGCTAGCCTTACAAGGAAAAAACATTGAAGTTAAAAAGGTAAGAGATGGAGGTATAGCATCCCAGCTGGGGCAAGAAGGGAGCCACATGACTGTGGGACCATAGATCGTGGGATGGTTGTAACGTCTCCTTTCATGGAAGACCACCCAGACACCCCCCTGGAGATCTATGTCGATGGGTCCCGACAGTGGAATAATGGCCAGTTCCACACAGGGGCCGCAGTATGGATTCCCTCACAACAGCGAAGCATCAAAATAAAACTGCCGGCGAACTTCTCTGCCCAAAGAGCTGAGTTAGAAGCCATCCAAGAGGCAGTCCTTAGATATCCCAAGGGAAAAATCACCATCTTTTCAGACTCCCAGTTTGCTGTTATGTCCCTAACTGAATGGGTTCATTTGTGGGAATCGAGGGGGATGATTAATGCATTTGGGGAATATGTCCAGCACAGAGAGGTGTTACAACACTTGCTGGCCTTGGCAAATGCCACCCCAGGTAGAGTTGCTATTTGTAAGGTCCATGCCCACAACAAAAGCCCCATGGCTCATGAAAGGGAAAATCAGGTGGTGGACCAACTAGCCAAAGATATAGCCAGAGATGAAGAACCATGGAGAGATCCTCTCGGGGGCTCCCCCATGGCAGCCATCCAAGTTAAAAATCCATTAGTTAATTTGGTACAACTTCAGATGATGAATCCCTGGCTATCGCAACAAAAACAAAAATGGAGCGAATCGAGGCAATGTAGCTACGAAAACCTGACAATATAGGAGGACATGTATTTTTGGAAACGCCATAGCCAGTTAAAGTGGGCCCTGCCATCTGATCTCAGGAAACAAATTACCATGGAGAACCACAGGATCGAAGGACACTTTGGTCTCCATAAAACTTGTCAAATTGTCACATCTAAATATTTGTGGCCAAAGGTCGACAAGGATGTAAAGACATGTCTGGAGTCATGTCTAATCTGCACACAGATAAACTAGCCTAGTACCCAGGCAAAATGAGCACCATTGCAATGCGTGCCGGTGGCTGAAGGGCCTTGGGAGGCTTTGCAGATTGATTATGTAGGTCCTTTGCCCACTGCCAAGGGGGTTTTAGATATTTGTTAGTAGTAATAGATGTTTTCTCTAAATGGGTGGAGGCTTTCCCCCTCACCACTAACACTGACAAAGCGACAGCCAAAGTTTTGTGGGAACAAGTGTTTTCTCAATTGGAATTCCCCAGGATATTGGAATCAGACAGAGGAACACACTTTATCGGGCAAATCATGCAGGACATGTGTGGGTTGTTAGGAATACAGCAGAAATTCCATTTACTGTATCACCCTCAGTCTTCTGGAATGGTAGAAAGGCTGAACCGGACCCTAAAATTAGCTTCAAAACAGGCAGTGTTGGATACTGGAAAGGTATGGGTGAACCATCTACCTGGAATCCTCATGGCAGTGAGAGGTACCATACACACCAGTACAGGGATTACTCCTCATCAGCTTATGACTGGACGGGACATGCGATTGAGCTATCCCACAGACCCCGAAGTGAGTGCAAGTGTAAGAGATAGCACCAACACAGAAGTATTCCTACAGCAAGTACAGAATCAATTTCAAAAATATTTTAAATTTGCTGTCAGCAATATGGCACAAGCACATTGGAAAAACAAAATGTATTGAGATAAAGATACACTGGAACAACCGGTGTACACAGTTGGTGACCAGGTAATGATAAAAAGCTTTGATAAAAAGAGCTTGTGGGATGCAAACTGGATGGGACCCTACGTGATGGATCAATACCTTGGTACCACCACTGTACACGTTACTAGGCTAGAAAAGGGAAACAGACCACTAGCATGGGTACACATAGATCAGTGTAAACTGTTTAAGAAAAAAAGTTTATAAGCCTGGAAGGGCTGTGCTTGATGTTCCTATCAGGAATATTAAGGGCAGTACAGGGGACTGTTCAAGCCAGCATTGGTCTCACCCCGTATCAAGTAACCCTGATGTTTCCCTCTCCCCTTTTTCTACCTCCATATCTGTCCCTTCCACATTCCTTTGACCCTGGTTCCAGCTCTAAATTCTCCATACCGTTATCACTATATATCTTTTTATATTAGGTTTTATTTGTGTTTGGTGCACCTGATATGTATATTTCTTTACTTTTATGAAAAATTGTGTCCTACCCAAAATTAGTTGTATCTTCTGTTCCAAACGTGTACTACTGTCAATGCTACCTGCTGATACTTTGTATATAATGTATTATTGTATCTCACTTTATTTGTATTATTACTATTTTCTTGTGTGTTGCATCCCATGTATATTGTCCCTTGTTCCTTGTTAACAAACCCAGGTCCACCTTCGAAAATGAGCTTGCTCAATGGTGATCACCTGGTTAAATAAAGACTTTGATTGACTGATTGATTGATTGATTGAAAAAGGTAACGCTAGAACACATGGTAGTGACAAATATAGCCATAGTGCATAATATAAAAAGATCTGGTCATAAACAAACATTTGAAAAAAATAATTCTTGGAGAATAAAAAGAAGAAACAAACTGCCATGTAAAATGTATCAGAGTACTGACGATGACGACTGATACGGCCCTTGTTCTTACGGGTAAAGGATGTGGAAGTATGCACTATACATGGCCCTGTTGGGGAGCTTAGTGAGTTGTACAGTGGCTCTACATCTAAACACCAGCACCCCGCATGTCACCCGGGGATTATAAACAACCCATGGTCCTACCAATCACATGGAGCTGGGCTGAGGAAGAAGCAGATGCTACTGTAAGTCTGTGGCAAATAGTATGGACAAATATTGATTTAACTGTAACTACCACATGGTGGTGCTATATGGCTGATTGGAAGGCCAGTCCACGGTTCTGCTCATCCCAGTACAACTCAACACACAGAGGATATGTGTACCCCGAAGATGGATCACTAATATTGGAGACACCCACACCAAAGGACTCCGGTACATATCAAGTAATTGTTTTCGACTGTACTAGAAATCCGAATAATGTTATTGGAGGATGCACTCATGAAATGGGTACCGCTGGAAATGAAACATGTGACAATAATAACTGTTACACCAATCACACCAGTAGAAATATAACTTTAACATTAAGACCACCACAGTGCCCCTATGTAACACAAGGGCCACCTTTTGCACTAACTTCCACACCAACGGACCAGACTCTTGTAAATAACGTACAGTATATAAGATTACCAGTCATTTTCAATTTTTCGAGTTGGGATCTAAATAGCACTGGTCAATGCACCAATACTAATGTTTCTAAATTCTATGCATCTATGTTATTAAATATGGTTAGTATTCCAGGCTATGCAAGGGGGATGTACCCCAGTCCCCACAAATGGTAGTAACCACAACAATACCTCTAATAGGTGATGTAAGAGACCTACTAGGGGACATAACCAGCCTGCTTGGATCCAGGATGAGTATATGGAATAAAGCAGATTTAGATGCTATAGAACAGCACCAAAATATTGTAAATCAAGAAATAGAAGGAAGAGTGTTACTGCCCCTTGCTGTAAATCAAGCGGGTTTGGCACAAGAGGAACATTTGACAGTATACAATATGCATGATATCGCCAAATTGTTAAAACAAGTTCAAGGCAAAATCAATGAAATTATCACAGACCATAATGTTCAAGTTACAAATCACACTGGCAGGCGGTCCATAATATGTGCAGCCTAAGGGGTCCTATGTTTTAACCACTGTAAGTAAACTGCTAAATCAATTAGATGAACAAAAGCTACCCGATATGGTACCAGATGCACAAATCAAACTATGGTACTGCCCAATGTGTAATGGTACTACTGATAGTAAGTGCCTAAACCCATGCGCGCGACAAAGGGTGCCTCCAATAGCATGGGTAAGAAAGGCAGCAAAGGTATCACACAACCATGCTGTTTTAATAAAAACAGCACCCTAGGTCAAACAATGATGGTGTCATTTACAGTTAAATTACCTCAGGTAAATTATGAAGAGCAGGAGTACACACACATTGTTAAGGTACATTTGGTGGGAAAATTAATAGGTAACTATTATGCATATAGAATAAGCCCACCTGACATTTTAGTAGCTAACAAAAATGGGTCCTGGGGTGGCCCCCAATCTGCACTGCTGTGAGCAGATAAGTGTGCAGTGGGTATGCCAGTGTGATGTTATGGCCCAGGACCAGCCTGTTTGTGGGGAGGAACCTATACAAGAAGCCCTTAATACCTCGCTTTGGTGTCTGGTTCAACTGCAAAGGTGGACAGTGCTTAAGGTAGTGTTTGTGTACAATTCCACCATGCGGTACTGTATAGTTACCAATGAACCAAAAATGACTCATCTAGGGAAAAAGTGTGCAATAACCCAGTCAAACTTTTGCTTTATCCCTAAAGGAGATGTGCAAATTGGAGGGCACACCTTCCATCCTATTGTACAGTATACCCAGAGGATGTCATGAATTAACACTTCGGTACCCAGTTAAGCAACTAAAATTAATGAAAATGCACCTGCTTTCGGAATGCCTATGCCTCCCCTAACATTAGATGTGCAAAGGTTATTAGACCGAAAAGACACACATCTTATTCAAATTCAAAACTCTGCCTATAAAATAAAACAAGACATTAATGTGCTTTTAGATGATGCAGATAAGAAACACTTAATATATGCCAACCTGGGAGGATCTTGAGGGGGCATTGTCGTTCAAAGTGTTGTGGATGCTACAATTGGTATTAGTGTTTATTTTGTTAGTCAGTACATGTTATTTGCGCTGCTTAATATGTAACCTGCATCATGATATGTTTATGCTCAATATGTCAGCAGCCACATGTCAAATGTTGTAACAATGTGCCCTTGGTTAGTGGTGGCTCCTATTAATAGGGTGGGCAAGGTGGAAAGGGCAGCAAGCCATCCAGAGAATCCGAGAGCGGGGTCCCTATCGGAGGTCTTCAGCCTTACCCACTCATGTTCTGTCTGGGAAAACCACACCCAATTTCAGTCCCAAAGGGGGGATTGTAAGGGCAAAAGCTAAATGGCCACAATTGTGACTGAAATGTGTAGCTAAATGCTCAAACTGAGTTAAACAAAAAAACATACAAAATGTAAGTCACGTAAATGAGCATAGGCAGGGTCTGTAATAAAATGTACTAGGCAGTAAACAAGTAAGACAGAACGTGACAGGTGGTGCCCTGTCAAAGGTATTTGTGCTATAAATAAAAGGTAATTGTGCTGTAAATAAAGCATTGTAGTATGGTGCAACTGGCTATGCAGGTAAATGTGAGTTCCAGGCAGTGTATCAAACTGGGCTCTTCAAACGTGAACGTGGCTAAGGTCATGTAGCCAGTTCCAGGCAGTGTATCACCAACACACAGTAAATGACCATATTACGTAATAGGATAGCTAGGAGCAAATCATAGCGTTAGTCCTGTTTGGGTTGTAACTATCAAATTGTGTATATAAGCTGTGCATGTGTAACATCAAGTGGAATCATGTAACATCAAAGGTTAAGTGCAAGAGGCACTATAATGACACTGCTAAAACATTCTTTTTGATTCTTCATTGCTCTCGTTGAGTAATTACAGTATATTAAGTTGTTAGTAACTTTAAGTATACGTTACATGCTCTGCACTGGACAGACAGTGTCAAACCCCTCAAAGTCACTATTCCACGGAGTTCGCAGTGCATGCACGAACTCAAAAACAACCAGTCGGGGTTAACAAGCTGTCAGCTATATTGAAAACAATGTTAATGAAATGCAGGCCTAGAGGCAGAGAAAAAAATAACAAACGACAGTGCTCGCAGGCATGTCTAAAAATGTAATGACTGTGGCATTCCACAGATGGAGATTATGCAGATAACTGGGCATAAGAATCCAAAACATATCAATGACTACTCCCGACTAAACGAAAGGCAGCGTCAGACGATATCAAACCTTATCAGTGGTGTGGAAGAGGAATGTAAACAAATATAGCCAGTCCCTGTGAATATCCAGCCATCATCGAGTATAGGAAGTAGATGGGAGGGATACTTTACCAACCTTAATTCAAGGCAGAGAAAATTTCATTTCACTTCAACACAGGTCAGTAAAAAATGTTTAAAAAAAAATTGCTTTAGATGGGCCACGCCCAGTACAATGGCAATTGTCAATAACAGAAGTGTTGCAAAGCACATTGCAAAGCAGTCAGTTTTCTCTACGTGCAGTGTATTTTGATGTTTTGTATTTTTGTTTGTATTCTTCCCACAAGCATTTCTAAAGTGGAATTTTACAAATGGTTTACTTATATTTTTTTTCTTGCAAGCCATGAATAATAAAACAGTAATACATATTCACAGGTAAATCCATATATAAATAGTTCAGAGTTCTTGTATAAGTAAACAGCAACAGCACTAACATCATACTCAGGCACAAGAACAAAATTGCTAATTATGTTTCTCCTAATTATTGCAGTACATCCAACAGGGGTTCAGAAAAGAAAGAGAGTGCCTGTCATCTCCAGTGACAGTGACAGTAATTAATGACAGGTAAGTAGTTTAAAACAAAAAGTCCATATCATGATGACAGCAGAATTATGCTAAATAGCACCTTTTTGCTTAATGAGGGTATGGGAGGTGGGTGTGATTATTCAATGAAGTGGGAATTTTCAAGAGCAATGTAATGAAAGAATAACTGTAAAACTATGCAGCGTTGTTGGCAAACATGAAGCTAGTTAAGAAACTAAGCAATATTCAATAATGGCAATAATGTAAAGATATGTAGATACATGGTGGCAGGTGGGACAAATGGGTACACTGTTTTGAAAAATTGAACCAATCAAAAAAAAATGGATTTTTGTTTTTATTGTGTTGTTTCCTTCTTGACTCCGCAGGTCTGGCAAATAATCAAACAGAAAGAGGATATCTACAGAACAGAAGAAAGATTGCATGGGACACCTCTTCCTATCCAGCAGAACTTGTTTTTAAAATTTTCTAAAGCATTATTTTCAGCCTTGTGTTCTTTCTAATTTAGTTTACTTCAATGGCAGTAGTTGTGTCCATGGTAAAGTGTAACTAGTTGTGCAGCAGTTATCTGCTATATATTCTGAAGACAGCATATTACAGAGCAATAGAAAAATGAAATGCAAAAGAGCCAAGTATTTATTTAAGGTGCATAAAATAATAACATTGAATTTTAGATGATTAGGTAGCAGTTCCTCTCAGTGTCTTGTGCTTGCATAAGTTAAAAAATACCACATAGTGCAGAACATGCACAGCAAGCAGCATGTCTAGTTTGTTTCGTCTACACATACAGGGCTGGATATTCAAACTGCACCATTCTGAGGCACAAGCCCTTGCACTGCACAAAATAGTTGCGCAGGGGTGTGGCCCAGGCGATATTCAAAGGAGTTGCGCTATTGAGCAACTCCTTTGAATATCACCCCCCAGCCACAGCCACTGTGCATGGCGCAGTGAAACTGCGCCACCGCGAGTTGTCAGAGTGGAGCATTCAACTGCGGTGGCCAAGTACCATGCGCCATCGCCAAAATCACCGATATTCAAAGGTGACATGCAAATGGGGCCATAATTCATGCAAGGAGCAGGGGCCATTTGCATCTGATTATGGCCCCATTTGCATGCCATTAGCATGTAGGTGCTCCAATCCAGAGGACTTGCGCCTGGCCGCCCTGCCAGGCAGCAGCCGTCGGGGACCGACGCACCCTGCAGCCCGATCGCGGGCAGCAATGTGGCTCCCCCACCTCCTCCCGTACATCTCCCTGGTGGTCCAGTGGACCAAAATGCCCGATCGTGGGCAGAATGTAAAATGAACCCCCAAACATGTTCCTAGTGCCCGATCGCGGGCAGTAAGTAAAGTGCCCCCACCCGAACATCTCCTGGTGGTCCAGTGGACCGTAATGCCCGATCGTGGGCAGAATGTAAAGTGTCACCCCCCGCCCAAACATCTCCCTGGTGGCTAGTGTCCCCCAACCCCACCACCCACGAGCCCCACCACCCCACCCCCGGCGGCCGG
Source organism: Neoceratodus forsteri (assembly GCA_016271365.2). Classification (NCBI taxonomy): domain Eukaryota; kingdom Metazoa; phylum Chordata; order Ceratodontiformes; family Ceratodontidae; genus Neoceratodus; species Neoceratodus forsteri. Next base: position 1,404,794,314 of record CM028130.1, on the reverse strand, counting down.
CGGGCGACAGCATCCACCGCCTGCCGCCCACGCCGCCCGCCGACTGACTGCCGGTGGGGCCTCTGCGCCTATTGGTGCAGAGCAAGAGCCAATGGGCGTGCAGCCATACCGTACATGACAGTCAGATTTGTGAATGAAATCACGGACTGTCGTATGCAATATGGGCTACGCCCATTGGCTCTTGCCCTGCACGGTGTGGCAGCTCATCAGCAGTCAGCTCGGGCGGGCGGCAGGGTGATGCTGCTGCCCGCCCGGCCGCCGGGGGAGGAGAGGGGTGGGGGCTTCGTGGTGGGTGGGGTGGGGACACTAGCCACCAGGGAGATGTTTGGGCAGGGGGTGTCAATTTACATTCTGCCCGCGATCTGGCATTCCGGTCCACTGGACCACCAGGGAGATGTTCGGTGTGGGGCACTTTACTTACTGCCCATGATCGGGCACTAGGAACATGTTCGGGGTTCATTTTACATTCTGCCCGCGATCAGGCATTACGGTCCACTGGACCACCAGGGAGATGTTCGGGGTTCATTTTACATTCTGCCCGCGATCGGGCATTATAGTCCACTGGACCACCAGGGAGATGTTCGGGGGTTCATTTTACATTCTGCCCGCGATTGAGGCATTTCGTCCACTGGACCACCAGGGATGTGAGCAGGGAGGCGGGGAGCCACATGATGCCCGCGATCGGGCTGGTGGTGGGGGAGTACACTATGCCTGCGATCGGGCTGAGGGGGCACAGGGACTGAGTTGGGGGTCAGCCACAGGTGGCAGCTGCTGTGTTGTGCCCTGCAATACAGCAGCTCACCTGTGGGTGGCCCTCTACTTAAGCCTTTTTTTTTTGGCTCAAGGTCCTGCAGGCTCAGGTTGGGGGTTGCGCCTGCACAACTCTGTACAGCCCGGCTGAATATTGGGCTGTGAAGTTTATGCATGGTTCCTCCCCCTCCCGTTGAGCATGCATTCATTTGCATTGCGCTGTTGCTCAGCCTGTTTTCAGTGGCGCAACTGCCTCCTGCTGAATATCGCAGAATGGCGCAATGTAGGACTTGAGCATGCGCAACCGTGTTGAGCATGGCGCAACCCTTTTGAATATCTGGCCCACAGTGTTTATTGTGAAAGAGACAGCTGTTCTCATTTGTTAGTGCTGCTGCATTACAGTACAGTTAATCTGTCATTAATTTTCACGTCAAGGTTTGCATCTCTACACTGCACCACTGTTAATTTCATAATGTTGTCTGCTGTATGCCAATCTATCAATAAACTATCTCTACACTCAGTTACTGTCCGTGTTCTCAGAAGGCAGGTTTGAGACTGATAAATGGAGGAAAATAACAGGTAGATAAAGTAAGAATTAAAAAAAGCACTAAGGTATTGCTTTTGCTTGGCCAGCTTTAAATATCAGTGAGTCATACCTGCCTCAATTGTTTTCCAAGTTCCCAGAGATTTCTGACATCGTCCCCACACACAAACACTGGCAAGACTTCTAATTTTCCACTGGCATTATCAGCACATTACTGATGTGAATCACCAATATTCATAGCAACTCACTTGACAATGTCATATGGCACTAGCTTCCATAAACTTGTGTTAAGAAGTGTGGCTGGAGGACTGTGCGGCCATTAAACAAAAGGATAAAGTTTTAAGTTTCATTTTCAACAGTTCCCAAAAAATAGCGCAGCAACCAAAATAATTGTTTGAAAACCCCAACACACACCTTATTAATGCATTTAAAAAAGAAACAAACAAAAAAAGGATGAGATCCAAACATGACACCGGTTCGTTCGAAGATTAGAGTTCACCCTGATGCAGAATGACAGCTTCATGCAAGTAAATCTCTGTGTTAATTGGCCTGCCAACATTAGAAAGCCAGCCAATGGGTTGACTTTTCCCATGCTACATGGGCCAATAGAAAAGCATTGATTGCCTGGCAACCAGCATAGCAACAAAATCACCAGGCAACCAGTGCAATTTGCATACCATGATGTGCAGCTATCTGTCAAGCTACCTATCAACCTGATTGCTAGGTGACAATACCATGACAACGGAGAGTGCCTAAGCATCTGTGCTCCTGTTTAACAGCATAGGAAGATGAGTTTAAAAAGGAGATCCAGTAACAACATAAAATTGTGTTAAGATAAAACAATATAAAAGAAAAACACCTCTATTATCAGCTTTCACATGTCATCACACTAATTGTTTAAGCCAGATATGTCATGGGTGTTCATGTCATATGCTTTTTATCTTCATTCGAGGTCTGTGACCTCTTACTCCGTCACTCATGGCTGCGCCACTCGTGAGGGGTCAAGAGGTCATAGACCTCTCATGAAGATAAAAAGCGTATAACATGATCACCCATAACATATCCCCTATTTCCACAGTGATAAAAGTTGAAGAAGCACTTTACTTTGTGATGGCATATGCCAGTGATGAACTTTCCTAAAGAAGAGCTTCCAGTGAAAAATAAACTCTGATGAGGAAACTTGATGACACAAAAACACCTCACTGGTCCTACAGTAACTCTTTTGATGGCGAAAGAAAAAAAACTGAAGTCGTTTGGGGCTGGCCTGTTAGGCACATCAGCATGGCAAGCCCCATCTTACAAAAGCTTCCTGCAAGGCCCTGATGCCAAAGGCTTACAGTCCAGTGTATTAGGACTCCATGGAGATGCCCAGTAAGAATATCGAACAGCAATGACTAGTGATGGACCCGATCAACATTCTGGCTGGCATGTACACAATTTGCACACTGCTGGCCAGTGCCATTCCACTCCCCACTGATGCTGCACAAGACCAGGTCGGTGATGGCATACACAGACCCATGCCCCTGTTGGTGAGTGCAGATGACAATATGGACACATTAAGCACTCCGAGTGGCACAGCTGGGCCAGTCACTGAACTTCCAATCAGAAGCCTGGACTGATCCACAACTAAATCCCTTGCTTCACTGGAACAAGGGACTGAGGGATACCCAGCCCACATGGCCTGCTGTATCTGCTTTAGAAACATGACATATTAAAAAAAAAGACTGAGATACACTGGTGGCCATGGAAGGAGACTTAAAACATTTACAGTAAGGGTCTGACCTATGTACCATCCACACCCTTCATGAACCCAAAGCCAGGTATACCAGGCTTTGGGCATACTGGTGGAGCATAACTCCATCCTCCACTTGCCTTCCAATACACTGATTTGCCTATCTCTTCAGGTGCATGGAGTGGGCCATGGCAACCTTTGCCAAGGGTATATGGGAGACTTTATTAATGTGGCACAGGGTTGTTACACTTTTTGTGGAAAGAGTGCACTCTATGGCATTTAGAGGACCTTTGCATCAGCAAACAGCACTGTCAATCAGGCACAAAACTGCTGACTTTTGTTTTTCATTTTTATGTTCACCCTTGCACAAAGCGAACATATTGGTATGACAGCGCGTTTTGAGAGGTGTGTCACTGTCGATGCAATGCTGGGAAGTCTGCAAGGGGCTTGATAGTGTCAGATCAATCATCAGCCAGACTGATCATGACATTCTTCTGGTCTTGCTGGGCAGAAACTTCATGTAGTTCAAAAAAAAAAGAACTACCTGAATCAGAGGGTGGCTGTTTTCTTTGATCTGCATAATGCCACCCAGCTAGAAGAGCTGATCAATGTCATGATCAGCCTACAGTGGTCTCCCCCTCACACTGTAAAAATAATCCCTCCCACCCCTTCATTCTTAATTTTCTGGCACCAGGAGCCCAGTCACCAGTATCGTCTGCTCCCCCCGTTTTCACTATGTGACACTGGGGAGCCCCTGCCTGGTCCCACCAAACATAACACCAACACTGGGGTTTCTAATCCCCAGTATCAGCATCTGAAAGAAAACTGTATCTCAATCCCTTCCACCCATTCCTTCTTAATTTTCTGACACTGATTTTCCAATTTCTGGTGCCGGCTAGTAACCCACACCCTGCCTGTTTTCCCTGTGTGACACTGGGGAGTCCACCCCCCAGTGCCACCAAACACAATGCCAACACTGGGGGGACCACTCCCCAGTGTTGTTACATGAAATAAAACCATACATCAGTCTCTCCCACCCCTTCCTTCTTAATTTTACAACACTGGGATGCACAATCCCTGCTGCCAGCTACTACCCCCCCAACCTGGTCCTTTTTCACAATGCAACACTGGGTAACCCCATTGCTGGTGCCCCCAAATGTAACATTGGCACTGGGGTACCCAATCCCCAGTGTCAGTACCTGAAATAAAGAAAACTGTCCCTCATAGTCTTTTTTTGATTTTTAAACACCCTGTAAAAAAGTAAACCATCCATCGATGTCTACTGATGCCACCAGCCAACTGCTGCCATTACCCTCCCCTCAAACATCCTTTCCACTCAGCACCCCACCACCCCTTACTTACTTACCTACCAGGAGTCCAATGCCGTAATCCTCTTAGGACCAGAGCTACATCTTCAGTCTTCAGTGCTAGAACAGGAAAGTACAGTTATGCAACAACTTACCGTAACAGACCTTCAAAAGGAGCTCTTGCAGCAGGCCAACACCAGTAGGACTGAGCCATCAGATGCCAGGACCACACAGAAACTTTCTAGCTAGCAGTCTATCATGGGGGACTACCCACTACTGACACCATCCTCTGTTGTTGGCCTACCCTATAAACGCGGACGGTCCCCCACACCCTCCTCAGCTCTCCCACTGGAGACCCGAAGTGGGTAGCAGAAGAAGAAACTGAGGAGGTTTCCCAAGAGCTGAATAAGGAAAAACAGAGCAGAATACTCATTCATATGGAAGAAGATGCAGCTAAGGAAAGGCAGACAGAAAGAAGGGAGAAGGAAGGAAAATCATGGCCTGCTGCAAGAGCTCCTCTTGAAGATCAACTGTAACTGTAATTTCTTACATAACTGTACTATTTTACTTGGAGGAGGCTCTTGCACCAGGCCAGCACCAGTAGAACTAAGTCCCAAGCAGGTCTGGCAGCATAGAGGAAGCAGCACTGGGAGGAGGACAGACAGCAGCCAATGGCCTAAGAAAGAAGGCCCTGCAGAATGGCTAGACTGGAGTTGGCCCTACGCCTAGAAGCAATGTCCAGACTGTAAAGTATGGTGAAGGGGTGGACAGAACTCCAGGTGGTGGCTGTACAAGCATCTGCAACAGACACATTTTGGAAGCAAGCTGTGGAGGCAGCCTTACCCCTGGTGGAATGACCCTTAACCACTCCTGGAAGGTCCCTGCCGTACTTGCGGCAACAATAAACAATGCAATTGGCTAACCACTTAAACAAACACTGTTTGGACACCAGAGTGCCCTCTCTCCTAGGGGCAAATGAAACAAATAACTGATCAGACTTTCTTAAAAGTCTTAGTCCAGTATGTGTATAATATTGGAAGATTCCATGTACATCCAAAGTGTGGAGCAAAGCCTCCCCTTGATTAGAATACTCTGGAAAATAAATGGGTAGGTAGATGGATTGATTAAAAGTAAACTCCGATACCATCTTGGGAAGAAAATAAAAAAGCATGGAAAGCACGGGAAATGGCGGTCGACTGTAGCTGCAGCAGCTTCAGTGGTCCAACATGCGAAGGTTGACAGCGGGAAAAAACTGAGGAGGGTGTGGGGGACCGCCCTCCTTTATAGGGTAGGGTGCCATCAGAGAGTGATGTCAGTGATGGGCAGTCCCCCGTGGTAGACTGCTAGCTAGAAAGTTTCCATGTTGTCCTGGTGCCTGACAGCTCAGTTCTGCCAGTGTTGGCCTGCTGCAAGAGCCTCCTTGAAGTAAGATCTGAGGAAATCAGGTATGCGGTTTAACAGATGTCAATGCATTTGAACTTGTCCTCATAACTTGGTCATTTTTAAATATTTTTTCCCCAAAATTTTCAACATGGCTTTACCTCATGAACAAACCAGTCAAATTATGCAAATTCATCCTGAAAGGTGATTTCACGGTCACTGCACAAAATCACCTTTCAGGCAGGATTTGATAATTTATGAGGTGGAGTCATAAGGACAGACTAGGAACCTTATTTATATGCACCTTTCCAGAGCCATAAGTGCTTTACAGTACAAATACATTTAAATTACAAATACTACATCACAGCAGCGGTAAATTTCTATTCACATTATACATTAAATATATGCATATTCCACAGAGAGTAATGGGGCTTATCAGTCTCCTGAGAGGGCCTGTCTAAACAGCCAGGTCTTTAACGGAGATTTAAAACTTTCCCCTGAGAAGGCAGAATGGATGGGTTTTGGGACAACATTCCAGAGTCTCAGTGCAGTTACAGAAAATACTCAGCCCCAAGCAGATTTTAATCTTGATACTGGGACTAACAGAAGTCTCTTGGTGTCTGAGTGAAGAACTCTGGTACCCAGATAATCCTCCTGATAGAACCATGTTGACAGTTTGGGGTAAAAATCTTAAAAAACACCAAAGTTATGAAGGTATGTTGAAAATCTTCAATGTTCACTCAGAACTTTAATGATGTTCAGTATTTTGACCTCAGATTTTCAGCACAGTCTTTACATGATCCTATCTCATGAACTATGAAGGTGAAAAATATCAACTCAGGCACCAAAGGTGATTTTACAGTCACGCCATGAAATCGTCTTTTAGGCTGGATTTGAAAAATGTCACCTACCAGGTTCATGATTGGGGTCGTGTAAAGGCTATATTGATAATTTTGGGTAAAAATCTTTAAAAACATCAAAGTTATGAAGGTACACTGAAACATTTCAACATTCACTCATTACTTTGGTAATATTCAATGTGTATTATACTGCAATATAAATGCATTTCATATGCGTCCCGAACAATCTCTTTAAAGCAAGCACACATTTGACATTGACAGATGCGTAACACTTGAATCGATTTTCCTCTATTAAATCCACATACCACTTGCTAATGGCAATTTGTAAGCTCTTAGTGTCCACTTCAAAATCTGACCTTCGACAAAACTACAAACGGCAACTAGCAGGCTCTTTCTTCTTCAATGTCCATCAGCTAAATGTCCCAGATAAGACATAATATCACTTCATACAGGATAATATTTTATTTGCTGCATAGCTGAGTGTCACCTGGAATACCTGCCAAATTATGCAGAGCAATAAAATCAATCATAAGTATGTTTTTTTTCTTTCTCTTTTTTACGCTGTTTTAGATCTGTCGATTTATTTTTTAATATAGAGGATAATGGCTGGGGATCGGGTGATAACCACACTGTAATCACCTCGAGTGGTTGCTAGGGCAACATGGTAAACCTCGAGAGCGCAGCTCGAGAGGTTTACTGTAGCCCTAGCAACCATGAGAGGTGATTTCAGCGTGGTTGTCACCCGATCCCCAGCCATCATCTTTTATAGTGTATGGTCAAAAAAACACTGTTTGCATTCTATGTGTGAGAATTATGGAACTCTGGTGCATTCTTTTTTCTTATGCCACTGTTTGAAAGTTCCGAAGTGTGGTTAACAACTTTTAACATTCTAAACAGTGTATAACAAAGCTGTGTGACTGCTGATTATGGTGGTTAATAGGCACTTACCATACATTATAAAATTATAACTGAATACTTTATTCACTTGTGTGGATTCTCAAGAGTTAAGAAAATCTTAACTTCACACAAAGTATTGCAGAAAGAGATTTTAACTTGGATTTATCAGCCTCAAAAAAGTAATTGAACAGGTGAATGACATAGTCATGCCCAGCACACAACAGAGGGAACTGAAATCATACTGGGAAAAGAGAGACAGACCCATGAAAAAAAACAGGAAGACAGCTGTAAATATGTCTACTATTATTTAAAGAGATCACACTGGCTTTGGACAAGCTTATAAATTTTAGCTAGCTCCAGTTGTATTTCTGATATTTCTTGTTTTTGTCTCCCTTCTTACTTTTTTAATGTTAAGGGAATTCATACAGAAATAGGATCCATAGACTTCATCTGCTGCTGCTGTTCGTCTACCTGTGATATTAACTTCCTGCTTGTGCTATCATAATCATTTTCACAGTAACAGACTGGAGAGCCCCACATTCATAGCTGGCTGGCAGCACATGCACATGGGGGTGCTGCATGAAAAAATAGGGCCTGTCGACTTTGGTGTCATATTCAGAAAGATAGCACAATCTGAACTGACCACACTATCCATCTAAATATGGGGCCATGGTAGTGTGGTGCATAGCAAGCAGCTGCCATGCTGTGTACCATGCTACCAGAGCTCTGGGCCAAAGACTACCCATGGGGTAAAGTGTGGCACACACTGCTTAGCGCTGCAGCCCCTATGGGCAATATTCAGCCGAAACATGCAGATGAGTTCATTGGGCATGGACGGCACTAGCAGGTCATTTGCATGCCCATTATGTGCTCATCTGCATGCTGCTGCAACAGCAGACTGTGCCGAGCCAGGTTCCCCCTCCCATATCCAATCCCTGTCTGTTTAAAAAAATAGCAATCCCTGGTGGGCCAGTGGCTCTTCCATGCCCTGATCCCCATCTGTAGAAAAAAATAGTAATACCTGGTGGTCTAGTAGTCCCTCCCATGCCCTGACCACCATCTGTTGAAAAAAATAGTAATCCCTGGTATTCCAGCAGTTCCCTCTGAGCCCTGAGCCCTGTCTGTTTTATAAAACAGTAATCCCTGGTGATCCAGCAGTCCCGCCCATGCCCAATGACTGTCTATTTAAAAAATTAGTAATCCCTGGTGGTCCAGCAATTTCCTCCCATGCCCCAATCCCAGTCCGCAGCAAAATATTGTAATCTGTGGTGGTCCAGTGGTTTTCCCGAGCCCTGATCCTTGTCTGTTTCCAAAATAGTAAACCCTGGTGGTCTAGCAGTCCTTCCCCAGCCCGATCACCTGTCAGTTATCCTACCCAGACCCCCTGATGGTCTAGCAGAAACCCCTCCCTAATGTCTAATGGGGACTCCCCTCTCTAACCTGGACCTGCCCTTAGCATTCAAACTCCATCCATCGTGGTATAGTGGACCCCCCCAACCTGGCAGGTAGTGTCCCACTGCCCCACACCTCCCCATGTCCCCACCCCAAGAGCCAGAGACTGGTACAGCCCTCTGCTCACCACCACAGCTGGTCACAGACTGAGCTTTCATGATGCACTTACTGTATCATGAGAGTTCAGTCTGCCGTTGGCTATGGTGGTGAGTGGAGGGCTGTGCCGGTCGCCAGTTCTCAGGGTGGAGGTGGGGGTGTGTGGGGGGGGACACTACCTGGGGGGGGTCCACTATACCACAAGGGATGGAGTTTGAATGCTACGGGCAGGTCTGGGTTAGAAAGGGGGGTCCCCATTAGACCATCACGGAGTCCTGTTAGGATGTCTGACAGGTGATCAGAGCTGGGAAGGGACTGCTAGATCACCAGGGATTACTATTTTTGAAACAGACAGGAATCTTGGCTCAGGGGAACTGCAGGACCACCACAGATTATTATATTTTTCTACAGATGGGGCTCAGGGTGGGGGGACTGCTGGACCATCAAGGATTACAAATTTTTAAACAGACAGGGATCAGGGCATGGAAGGGACCATTAAACCACCAGAGATTACTATTTTTTTCTACAGATGGGGATTGGGGTATGGGAGGGACCACTAGCCCACCAGGGATTACTATTTTTCAAACAGACAGAGATCGGGGCTTGGGGGCGGAACAGCTGGACCACCAGGGATTACTATTTTTTTCTACAGACAGGGATCGGGGCATGGAGGGACCACAGGACCACCAGGGATTACTATATTTTGAAATACACAGGGATCAGGGCATGGGAGGGACCACTAGACCACCAGGTTACCCAGGCCTTGACGGTGCATGGCCGGGGTGCAGGGAACCCACCTCCTCTGCTCCCTGTTAAGGCCTGGGTTTCAAAAACGTTAAACTGCACTGTGCTAGCAGTCATATAGCGCTTCTGAAAATTTTCAATATCATGTTGTGCTGTGAATGCATGGGGGGCCCTCATTTGCTTATGCACAGCATGATACTGTGCGCCATGGTGCTGTCAAGGAAGCACCATAGATGATCTTTGAATATGGCCACACCTCGATGGTCAGCACTATTCCTGGTTAGCGCAGTGCAAACTTGGTTTGTGCCGCGCTAACCTTTTGAGAATGGGGATCTGTGAGTCACAAATGTGCGTAAATAGTATGCTTCATTTTTTTCAAGTTGTCCCAGATGTCACATGTGCTTTAGATTTACTTTTATGCTAGACTTGCTGTTTAAACAATTGTGTGAAACAAAGTTCAAGCAATCTCAAATCCTCTTGCACTGCTTCTCCAGTGCTGAACATATCACTACTGTGGTCTGAGAACAAAATGTTGTAAATCATGAACAAAACTACTTTTCCCAACAGTGTACTGAGATCAATAAGAATTTCAGGACAGTTGGATTCATCCTTTATGTCATAGGTTGCTGAAAGTTTTATTTTAGTGTGCTAAACTGCTTAACCTTTCCCGTTAGCACTTTAGAATAGCACTGCATGGGAGAATGCATATTGTACAGCTGTACAAGGTTTTAAGTTGAATGCAGAAACAAATTCATTTCACACTGTAAAATGTATGCATAGTGATTTTTTTATGTAAAATAATGTCTTTTAGCAATACATTTTATGAATTATTAAATTATAGGCATGTGGTAAAAAGACGACCGCCAGCATGGCTCTCCAAAGTCTGTGCTCCCCAGATTCTGCAATGCACATCATGCATTCACGCACTGCCATGAAAATGGGACTGCTGGTTTTTTATACAGAGAATTATATATGGGCAGCAGTACACTGTGAGTTTTTTGTCCTTTTTTGTTAAAAACACCCAAGGTGTCGGTTGCTCAATGCTCAATAAATGCCATGAAACTTACAAAATCAGAATTCAGAGGCTAGAGTACCATTTCAGGTAGCCAGTGGGAAGCTCAACACAGCTTAATACAGTAGGACTGATGTACAGACATTTCGAACAATTATTATTTATATGTAATCTTAGTAACGTGTTTCTCCTGTTTTCTTTGTTTTTCCTAGGTCATGTAATATTTTCTCTTGGTGAAGGGTTGTCTTGTCACATACAATTCTGTTTCAACAGTATGGATTACAGAACTGAAGTTTCAATTTGCAGCGTTTCAGTGGGTATAGTCCTTTGATATTATGCAAGGATGTATAGATGAACACTTTATATAATGTATAAAACAGTACTGTTATGCTGCTGTAATGCAGCCAATCAGGCTTTAATAAAATTCTTTTACAGGTAACATCCTACAATACCAATAATTTTATATAATGGTAGAAATGTGAACTTTGCATTGTCATAAAAGTGATATTGCAATTGCATTAGTTTATCCCAGCATTATAGAAAACGAGTGTTCACTTCTTATACGTAGACAATTGGCAACTTTATTTGTTATGTTTTGATTTGCTAGTAATTACTTTATACTTTTACGATAAGATGTTTGTAAACAAGTGGGTTTTACCTCTACTTTGCATACTGCTAGTAAGAAGAATTTAAAGCAGCAGTGCATTGGAAAACGTTTTTTCCAAAACAGTTAGTTTCAGCTACAAATAACAGAAATATAAGCATGCCTGGCAGATCTACTCTTCTAGGTACCTCCTATGCTGTGCACAATAAATACAGGTTACTCACCTGTAACCGAATCTGACAGCAGTACCAGGAGGGAACTGGGTTTGGGGAGAAATAGGTTACTCGGCACAAGGGCTAGGTTTGGCTACTCTGCACAGGGGCACCCAAGTAATTCCAAACACAGGAAGCAATAACTGTAATGTCCAATACCAGGAATGGGATTCTAAAGTGTGGCTTTTATTCACATCCAAGCAGAACAAACAAAGCGGTACTAACTGAGAAAAAGACCGAGGTAGACAGGTCAGTGGGGGATGCTGCAAAAGAAGGTAAAGCCATCAAAAATGGAGAGCAATGAGTACCAATGCCTGTAGTCTGAGTAACAAGCTTCCTGAATTAGTGGCCTTGATGGAGGAGGAACATCTGGATATCGTGGCAGTCACAGAAACATGGTACACACAAAACCATGACTGGGACATAAACATACCAGGATACACTACTTACAGGAGGGACAGGGAGGGTAAAAGAGGAGGAGGAGTAGCTCTTTACATAAGGGAAGGAATCAAAGCAACAGAACAAAAGGGAAACCAGGGAGGAGAAGAAGCACTGTGGGTAAATTTGGAGACCGGCAATGGCACCACAATCCACACAGGGGTTGTATACAGACACCCCTCTCGGGAGAAATGGACAAGGAAATGATAGAAAGATTCTTAGAATGGCAGAAAAGGGAGATATTGCTGATGGGTGATCTGAATATGCCAGATGTTAACTGGAGTGCAGTTGCAGCAGCCACTTCAAAAGTGGGTTATTCTAGATGCCCTACAAGGGCATGCCTTAGACAACTAGTATTGGAGCCCACTCGAGAGGAGCAATCTTAGACCTGGTTCTCTCTCAAATGGAGATGAAGAGAGGATCACAGATGTAGAAGTGGGTAGCCATCTGGGAACAAGCGACCATCGAACAGTATGGTTCACAATAAACACAGCAATAGAGTCAAGCCTACACAAAGGCAAAAGTACTGGACTTAGGAGGGCTGACTTTGCTAAAATGGGTGAGTGCCTAAGGAATGCACTAGCAAATGGGCAGGAAGGAGGTGGAAGAACAATGGGGAATAATAAAACTGCCATCACAGAGGTAACAAGCCTTGTGTGAAGCAAATTAACAAAATGAAACAATGTAAGAAACCACTATGGTTCTCAAAGGAAGTGGCAGTGAAGGTTCAAGAGAAAATAAAGCATTCAGGAAGTACAAGGAATCACAGAAGGAGCAGGACAGAGAACTGTATCAGTTAAAGCAAAAGGAAGCTGGGAAGGCAGTCAGAATAGAAATGCCCAAACTGAGGAAAAGATAGCCACCTCAGTTAAGAAGGATAAAACCTTTATAGGTACATCAGGGAGTGAAGGAAGACCAAGGGAGGGCTAGTGAGGCTTAATAAAGAGGAGGGAGGGTGGGCACAGGGTGACTGTGAAAAGGCAGAGATACTAAACACATATTTTTGCTCAGTATTTACAAAGGAAGTGGGGAAGGTACCTAAAACAAACAGTAGAAACACTCTGGATACAGAAGTTGATACCAGCCCATTTACAGAAGAAAGGGTTCTGAAAGAACTCTTAAAACTGAAGGTGGACAAAGCAATGGGGCCTGATGGGATTCATCCCAGAATTCTAAAAGAACTAATGGTAGAACTAGTGACACCACTGACTACCCTCTTTAACAAATCATGGGAGGATGGGGTGGTACCGAGGACTGAGAAGGGCAGATGTGATTCCCCTTCACAAAAGTGGGAGCAAGGCAGAAGCAGAAAACTACAGACCTGTTAGTTTAACCTCAGTGGTAGGGAAAACGATGGAATCACTTCTGAAGGAAAGAATTGTTGAGTATCTAGAGGCCAGAGGGGCTCAGGACCCAAGGCAGCATGGATTCACAGCTGGAAGGTCATGCCAGACAAATCTGATAGATTTCTTTGACTGGGTGACCAAAGTAGTAGATCAGGGAGGGGCTGTGGACATGGCCTTCCTAGACTTTAGCAAGGCATTTGACACAGTCCCACACAAAAGATTAATAAACAAGTTAGCCAGCCTGGGAGTGCATCCCAAGATGACAGCCTGGGTAAAGAATTGGCTGGAGAATAGGACACAGAGAAGAATAGTAAATGGAGTCCACTCTGAAGAAAGGGGGGTTACTAGTGGGGTACCGCAGGGTTCAATATTAGGACCGGTCCTCTTCAATGTCTTTATGTTCACATTGCAGAGGGATTGAAGAAAAGTATGTCTCTTTGCAGATGACACAAAGATCTGCAACAGAGTTGATGCACAAGGTGGGGTGGAAAGGATGAGAAGGACTTGGCAAGGTTAGAGGAATGGTCAAATGTATGGCAGCTTAGATTCAATGCTAAGAAGTGCAAGGTAATGCACCTGGGAAACAAAAACCCAGGGGAAGAGTACACAATGGGGGGTGAGATACTAACAACAACAAAAATGGAAAGGGACCTGGGGGTAGTCATATCAGATGACCTAAAGGTGGGCAAGCAATGTGAGAGGGCAGCAAGGAGGGCTTGGGGGATACTGGGATGCATAGGGAGAGGCATCACCAGTAGAAAACAGGAAGTTATTATCCCTCCGTACAGACAGTTGGTGAGACCCCATCTGGAGTACTGCATGCAGTTCTGGAGACCCAATCTCCGCAAGGACATAGACAGGATGGAGGCTGTTCAGAGGAGGGCAACTAAAATGGTGCAGGGTCTGCACCGGAACACATATGAAGAGAGACTTAAGGAGCTGAATACTGTATGTATAGCCTCGTGGAAAGGAGGGAGAGGGGGAACATGATAGAAACTTTCAAGTATCTCAAGGGAATCAACAAAATCCAAGAGGGTAGCATCTTTCAAATAAAGAGGTGTGCAAGAACAAGGGGGCACAATTTGAAGATAGAAGGGGCAGCTCAGAGGTAATTTAAGGAAGTATTTTTTCACAGAGAGGGTTGTGGATGCATGGAACGGCCTTCCGGAGGAGGTTGTGGAGTCAAAAACAGTGGTGGAATTCAAGCATGCATGGGACAGTCATAAGGCAATTCTAGGGGTGGGGGTAGGAAGAAGTAGGCTGCTGGTTAACTAGGATCTGCAGCTTATCCATTAGGTAGGGAAATGGGCAGACTGGGTGGGCCAAGCAGTCCTTATCTGCCGTCAAAATCTATGTTTCTATGTTTCGATAGACGGATCCCCACGGGGCTACACTTCTGGTAATGCAGATAAAAAGAATCAGGAACACTTCTTCAACTCTTTAGCCCTCAGGCTCTGAACCCACCGGGTACACAGCCCAGACCTGCACGCTGCTTTGGGTACACAGCCCGAACTTGTACACTATCTGGGATTCCTAGGCTCGGCTCCCTTGCCAGCCACTCGGACACCTTCCATATGTCATGGAAACATTTTCTGGTGGCTCCCTAAACCACCTAAGAGCACCTCAGCTCTATCAGGGACTTCTCCTTTTAATCCCACATCTGGGTACTTTCCTCAGGCACTGGCCAAGTACCTGAGAGAAAGTAAAGGTGCCACAGAGCAAATCCGTAGAGGTGAATTTGGTTACTACTGATGGGGGGTCTCCCACCTCTCGCTTCCACAATTCATACCCGGCCATTTCTCTGAACATTAAACATCTCATTCTGTAAAGCTTGGCAATGTAGATTAAGGCTAAATGTATGTCACATTTCCTCTGCTTGTCTTGCTTTCCCATTGTGCTGGACTTGAACATACTTTTACTTGGCTTAGCCCATTGCTCTAGGCCTCCCACTGATTAAGCAGTCCAATCCCCATTTTACTTTACTGTTTGTGCTGGACTTGAACCTACTTGAATTAACCTGCACCGTCTATTACACTAGACCTCCTACAAATTAAGTAGTCCAATCCCCACGTTCCAACAGTTCAGATGAAAACGTAGGCCCTATATCAGAGCAAACTCACCCTTTGGTTGCAGGTGCCCCACAGGCGATTCCTCACAGGAATTTCTTTCCCACAGCTTCTGGTGCCGCAGCACAACTTGAAATAAGGAAACTTCTTCCTTAGCTGGAACCAGAAGGGTTGCCCCTGGAAGACAGGTGAACCTTTCCACCCCCATCCCCTCAGGGATGGGGCACGTGGACCAGTAACAGCGGTCTCCACCACTTCACCATTCAGCTTACTGTGTTCCGCTTTCCGTGGAAACACACACCTCCCTTACAGTAGCTCTAAAACAGAGCTTAAGGCTCTGAGAGCCTGCACACAGACTACTGTGCTGCTGCTCTCTCCAAGACTGCACACAGACTCTGTTTAAAAATCTTCAACATTCTATCCTAACTTTCAACTGCAGCATTCCAGTGTGGGTCATGCAGCTGTGAGAGTTCTATGGTGATGTCATTCCTCAGTCTCAGCTGAGACTGAGAACTGAGTGAGACAGTGTGAAATCCATTTAGCTGGAGTTTCACAAGCTGCCATCCCTGCCTACCACTTGGTCTTACTGGGATTCTAGTAACCCCGGGTAACAGGGGGGTTACATGAAGTTTTAGGAGTGGTATGCAGTTCACATCCATACTCTGGCAGTTCCACTGGAACGATGAAATCAGCCAGACATCTTTAAGCAAAACTCCTACCACGTATATCCTCTGGCTCTGCCACATAATGTCAGATCTTTGCACACTGGAAACAGAGATCTGTCTGTCACTTGACAGGAATTGTATGGATGTGAATTGTATAACACCCCTAGAACTACAGTTACAGGTGAGTAACCCATATTTCTAACAGCATGAATACAGCTCACTATTCATACTCTGGCATACTCCAAGCAGTTCTCCAGGGGGCGGAGGGGGCTTGATGTACTCCCTGATTTGGCGAACAGAGACTGGAGAACTAAGGTCCCAAAAGCCGCATCCTAATGTGACATAATGTTAGTGCTGTAATGGGAAATTAAGGTATGTGCTTTCCTCCAGGTAGCAGCCCTACAGATTTTCTGTATTGGGATGTCTCTGGAGGCAGCCACTGAGGCACTGGTATGTCTGGCAGAATGAGCCCTAAGTCCCTTGGGAGGCTCCCTACCAGATAACCTATAGCTGAGGTTGATGCAGGATGTTATCCACCTACAAAAAGTCTGCTTTGCTGCCATCAGCCAGGCATGGCTTTAAAGTATGTTACAAACTGCTGGCAAGCCTCACCCTGAACTATAGCCATACCTCCTTATAGAAAAGAGAATGCCCTCCACAGTTCCAGGTATGGAGCCTGTGATCTGCCTCCAAGGGCAGGGTAGTAAAATATACCAGTAAGTTAATGACCTGATTAAGGGGAAACTCCAATACGACCTTTGGGAAGAACTCTGGGTGGGGGCCAAGCACAACCTTGTCCTTGTGGAAGACCGGATAAGGAGACTCTGCCAAGACCACCTGGAGCTCACTAATCTTTCTAGAAGATGTAATGGCCATCAAGAAGGCTGTCTTATATGACAGCTATGACATTCCACCCCAATACATAGGCTCAAAGGGCTTTGCCAATGAGCATGCCAACACAAAAAGTAGGTCCCAGCATGGTAGTGGTCCATGTACCGGAGGGGACAAGTGGTCCAGGTCCTTGAAAAAGTGAAAGAGAGCTGTAGGAATCTGGAAGTGAGACTCAAATGGACAGTAACTTCTGTATATTTTTCTGAGGTCCTGTCAGTTTGGTTTAGGGTAAAAGTAGGCTTATTCTGAGCACTTGCTTCAACTTTTCTGATCATTTGCTTCAACTAATGGCTGAGAGAAAGGTGTAGGGAAGAGGGCTCTGTGTACATGGGAGATTGGGGCACTCCTGGAAGGGAAGAGAGCTATATAAACAGGATGGCCTATACCCCTTCAAGGGAAGGCACCAGGATACTAGGGTGCAAGTCTGCAAAGCACATTGTGAAGTTTTTTAACTAGAAGAGGGTGAAGGTAGATTAACTACTGTAACGGTGTGGGATAACAGATAGACACCACAAGTAGAAATACATTTAACGCGTTTTGTTCAGTGTGATGTTTATTACTTCATAAACAGTTTCATAGCAATAAAACAAACTAAAGACTTTTTTTCAGCTAAAACAATAAACAGAAAATAAACATAAATGGGTTTTCAAGGCTGTGGCAAACTCTTCACAAGTTTCCACTCACTTTGTAGCATGGGACTCCCCTCAGTCCTCCACCTACAGTAGCCAGAAGGAACTGACTCTATCTGTCTATATGCTCTGGAGTCAGTCCTTTTATACCCACCTACTAGGTTACGTGATCTGAGCATCATCAGGTTTTTAAAACTCTTTTTATTAGCTCTCTTATTAATTTAAATAAGGCAAGAGAGCTTGCTAAACAATAATCAATTTCATCCCCAGGTATTCTCTTGCAAAACAAACTTTTCAGGTAAAAGTAAGACCTAAAATCCTGTATAGTATGCATTTCCCCCACTTGATTGGCAGGTGTAATACTATAAAAAATGGTCTCTAGGGTCCACTGCTGCCTTATAGGGCTTAGTTCTACAGGAAGCTTCCCCTTGAAACTACAGCGTCTACACTGTTAGTGACCCAGGTTCTATAGAAAATGTTGTATACTGCACAGGAGACCTAGCTGGTAAGAAGAGTATTTATTTCTTATGGGAGTTTGGGGTTTTTGTCCACAAAATAGCACAAACCCATATTTAGAGTATATAAGAACCTGATGTAACCTCTCACAATTCTAGAGAGTGAGAGCTTTGCCATTGTTGGCAATTATTCATTAGCCCTTTTTATTCTTTTACTGACAGTACAGTCACCTTTAAATCTTAAGTATAAGTCTCTTGTTGTTTCCATGGTAAGCCCAAAGAGAAAAGTAACAAAATGGAGGGTATAAAATAGGAGCTGGCAGCTGAAATGTCAAGCTGCCAGCTAAACATTTCATTCTGGCCCTTTTTCCAGTTGCTAGCTTTTGGCCAGGTAATGAATGAATGAAAACATCCTCCGGTTTCTGCTGACTGAACCAGGAAGGAGCATACAACTATTAGTAACCTCCTGGCCCTACTGACCCGACTCCTTGGAGTCAGTGCCAGAAAACACAGTCCGGTCTCAAAAGGAGTCAGCCACATGGTGAAGACTTTGCCACTGGTGGAGTGAGAGAGAGAGAGAGAGAGAGAGAGAGGCTATTTCTTGCAGTAAGACTGCATTTCTTTTAAACTTCCTCTCTCATCTCTTGCTTTGGGGCAGAGAAAAAAATATATACTGCACTGTCACACAACAGGCTTAGCAGTTCGGCTACTATTTGTTAAGCCAAACTAGAAATGACGCAGCCAGTGAGTCTTCGGATTCTCGGCGCTTTGACAAGTGCTGCACTGTGCTCCGTTTCATTCAACGGAGCACCAGCTTCAATTCAGCCATCACATTCTGTGGCAAACAGCATGACAGAGGTCGGGGTGCTATCAATTTGTATGCTGTATCACATTATTGTACAAATCATAGTTCAACGACCCACATTTCAAACATGGAGCAGCACAAGGGGAGCACAGGGTACAGAAATACCAAAGTGTGTGTCGCTCCTGTAATTAAACCCAACAATGAATAATTTTCATCTCTCTCTAAGGAGCAACCGGGGGGAAACAAGTAAAACAATAGGGAAAAAGGTCTGTTTGCTCCACAATAATGCGTGGTCACAGGTTTATAAGCCACCATTTATTCTACTTTTTTTTTTTTAGTGTTATATCCCAGTACCAGGCACCCATACACAAGGGTGCACCTACTGTCGTGCACTCGGAGGTCATTATCCTTAACCTCCCTTCATTATGAACCTCAAGAGAAATGGAAAATAAAGTGGGAGATGGGGGGGGGTGCCCAGAGGTGACCAACCTTCCAGACTTAAAAAACTTAGGGATAGAAAAAACAAATAGAACTGTTGCAATAGAAGTTTTGGAGAAGAAAAAGTGGTCCAGTTACAGGGACAGGGACTTCCCCTGTCACAACTACTGATAAGTGTTATCTACTCAAATAAGAGAGGCCTGGATGGTCTCCCCCAGAGCTAGCAGATACAGAAGAAACAGGGTAAAAAAGATTGAAACCAAGGGGGAAACAGAAAAGGATACAGAAAAGGGTTTGCAGGGAGTCCTGAAGGGGAGAGAGTGGGGAGCAGGAGCAGGGCTACGGATGAGGGCAGAGAGAATGGTAGGTATAATGGAGTCACAGCGAGGGAGGGAGCGAGCAAGAGACATGGAGGACTATTTGCGGTAATGTCAGGAGCCTAGGGAACAAAACCTGTGACCTGGTGGCAGTTGCACAGTTGGAACTAATCACAGTCACTGAGACAGTGATAACACAGTACCATGACTGGGATTTGACCATTCCAAGGTAAGCAGTGTTTAGATGAGACAGACAGCAAGGAAGGAGGGTATAAAAACAACAAGGTCAAGGTTAAGGGAAGGTAAGTGTGCAGAGACAGTGTGGGTATGGGCAGTCACATATGGGGGGAGGAACATCAGGACTGGAGTGGTATACAGACTACTATCTCTAAATGAGGTTGCTGATGGGGAACAGGGGCACAGGATAAAAAGGGAAGCAAAACAAGGGGAGGTGCTGCAAATGAGTGACTTCAACATGCCAGATGTGGACTGGAGGATCCCAATAGCAGCAAGTGCAAGAAATCAGCTGCTTGCAATCAATTCTGGGAAGCATTCCTGATACAGAGAGTTGAGGAACCTACAAGTGAGGCAGCCATCCTAGATGTATTCCTCACAAGCAAGGACAGTATATGTTAGATCACAGTACAGAACCCACCGTGAACCAGTGATCACCAGACTGTGGGGTTTGATATCAAACTAGAAGTAGAGAGAAGCAGTGCAGTTATCGCTTGCAAGTGACCTGGGTTTGAGAGCAAGCCCAGAACTTTGAGGGCCAGCCAGAGGAAGGAGGATCGGGCATCATACAGGATACTCTCCTCCTCATGGGAGGGATGATAGCATTCCCCACTGCAATTACGCCATCTGGGTAACAACAGGTGCTGCTGCAGCTGGAGAAGCTTGAGCTTGGGAGTATGCAATCAGGCTCTGTAGCACAGCCACACAAGTGTGTGCACATGCGCACCATGGAGCCCTTGCGTGCAGTATCCTTGGGCTTGGAAGGAACTAACAAGAAAAACCCTGGTATGCCGTAGCATGGTGCTGGTACACTTGGGCCCCACCACTGTGACTTGCCTCTGTATTCCACACTTTAAGGATCAGAAAGGGCACTTCCACTGTCAGGCCCCCCACAGTGGATTTCACCATAAGGCAGAAATGGCCCATGGGCCACATGTGGACAGATAACTATCAGAGATGGAGCAGGATGTGGATGAGTGATCCCCCGGCAGAATCAGGCAGTACCAGTGACCAGGGGATAAACAGAATACACATTTTTTTTAGAAGAAGCAGAGAGGAAACAGTCACAGAGAAAAGTACTGGACTTAAGGCGGGCTCATTTTGTCAGGATACAGAAGCTGTTGTGAAGAAACTGGAAGGGGATGGGGCAATGGAGCAGGTGAACAAGAAGTGGGAATTGATTAAGAATGGGATATTGGAAGCCGAGAGTCTCTATTTAAGGGCAGTAAGGGAAAACAGGAAGGTAAGAAACCACTATGGCTTACAACAGAGGTGGCAGAGGCTGTGAGAGAGAAAAAGAAGGCCTTTAGAAAATACAAAACCTGCCAGGAGGAAGGGATAGGGAGATGTTTCCACACAGTACAAGAAAGGCCAACAAGGCTGTGAGGATAGCAGAGTCTGACACTGAGTTGAGGCTAGCTGAGGTAATGAAGAAGAAGGGAAAAACTTTCTTTTATTACATACAGGAGAACTCCTTAACAAATGTCAGAGGATATTTATAGACTAAAGAAGGGGGAACGACGGGAGGAGGGGAATGAATGGAAGGTGGGCAAACTGAACCAGTTTTTGTGTTCGGTATTCACAGAGGAGGAAAAGAGGCCATTGCCAAGTATTTTATCAAGGAAAGCAAGGAAGGAGGTAGGGGTATCAATGAGGAACCAACTTTGGAGGCAAAAGTATGAAAGGGATTAAACACACTGAAGGTGGACAAGTCAGTGGCCCGGCTGGACTGCATCCCTGTGTGCTAAAGGAAATGGAAGAGGTCCTAGATGCATCACTGGCTGAGTTCTTCAACTGCTCTCTGGACACTGGGGTAGTGCTTAGGATCTTGAGGACAGCAGATGTAGATCCCCAGCATAAAAGCAGTAGTAGGGACAAACCAGGGAACTACAGACCTGTCAGTCTGATGTCCACAGTGGGGAAGTTACTAGAGATTGCATTAAATGAGATACATTTGGGTTTTCAGGAGGCAAATGGGTTTCAGGATATAAGACAACACGAGTTCGCAGGAGGGAGGTTACGTCAGATGAAATTGATCAATGTCTTTGATTGGGCGATGGAGGTGGAGGAGCAGGGTCCGGTGGTGAAGATACTGCACCTTCACTTCAGCAAAGCCTTTGATTCTGTTCCACAAGGACGGTAGGTCAAAAGTTGAGTGAGCTGGGACCGGGGAGAAAAGATTACAAGATTGGTAGGAAATTGGCTAAGTGACAGAACCCAGAGGGTTGTTGTTAACGGGGAACACTCAGAGATCAGAGAGTTCAACAGTGGTGTGCTGCAAGGATGGGTCTTGGGTACAGTCCACTTCAACATCTCTAAATCAGGGATCCAGGGAACATCTGCCTCTTTGTGGATATTACTATGATCTGTGTAAGAGATGACAGTGAGGAAAGGGTAAGAAATATAAGGAAAGACCTGAAAAAACTAGAGAAGTGGTCAAAGGTCTGGCAGTTTAAATTCAACACTAAGATGTGCAAGGTGATGCAGATGGGGTAGAAGGTCTGATACAGAATGAGGGGGTAACAGTGGAAAGTATGAGCGAGTGGGATTAGGGGTAATAATATTGAGCAACTTAAAAACATCAACGCAGTGCAACAGGATAGTGGGCAGGGTGAACAGGATGCTGAGATATGCAGCTCTTAAGTGTAAAGTCTTAATCCTTAGTAATTACTGTAAAGCTAGAGCAAAGTGATTGCAGCAATTTTGTGAAGCCTTAGGATTCTCTGCTTCTAACTTCTGTCTCTTGCTCTGTCCTCCCCCCCCCGTCCCCTGTCCTCCACCTGAATCTTTCTGCTGAATCTCTCTGTCCCTTCTCTCTCTCTCTCTCACTCTTCCCATCATCCCTGCCTCCCTCCCTGCCTTGCTACCTGCTGGCCCACCCACCGTTTAACTTTTCATTTGTTTTCCCTGGACCTCTACTGCCAGCCTGTCTCCTTATCCTGTCTGACCTCCGCCCACAGTCTCCTGCCCTCATATTAATCAGCTCTTCTCTGCTTGTGCTCTTTTCCAGCCTCGGGAGGCACTAAAGGGCAGAAGTGGCTGTGCCCAGCTTCACAGGATGCGGCACTTCTCCTGCTGCCATCCCCACCGCGTCCACTGGCCACCTAAGCTAACAGGTATGCCTCTCACTCCTTCTCCATGCCAGCTTTCAACTCCGGCACTGAGCACTCCATGATTGGCTAAGCGAGCGGACACGGGGCTTACGATTGGTCCGCTCGTGGGACTGTGCGCCATGACTGGTCGAGTGTTTCAAGCCTGGCCTGGATCTTGTAACTCGGTTCCCGTTGCTTTCTTCAAGTGCTCAATTTTAAACTGTATTTCTCGTCCCTCCCGCCTCCCTGGCTCGAACCTGTAAATACAACTAAGCTCCTCCCTCATCCAGTTGCCCTGCTCCCACTGGCCCATCACAAGGCTTGTACAATCCTATAAACCAGCATACCCCATCCTCCCTACCCCGGAGGCAAATGGTCCCTAACTTAAGTAGGTACTAAGGTCTATGACTCAGGGACTGCAACATATGTGGCATATACAGTATTGTTATAGTGGCCACCCTCAAAGTACACTATTAAGCAGCCCTTCCCTACAGTGTTTCCTCGCTGCCCACAGCGTTTCTGGCACTGCCAACCAGTTTCTTTTCTCTGCTTCGTTACTTCCCTCTTTTCACAGGGATTCCATTTGTTATTTCCCTCTTTTCACAGGGATTCCATTTGTGACCAAAACGTCTCCTAAAATGAATCCATGTGTGATGCTCCTTATGCTGGCCTCTATGTCCACCTTGCTGCTGGTGACTGATGCCTGTGCATCAATATTAGCTGTTGACCAGCAAAAACAATGCCCCTCCCAATCCCCACCCACTTTCTCATACACCCTGATCATTGTGGACAGACATGAACTTACCCTCACGAGTGCAGCCCTCCTGCCACTACTGTCTAATAATGAACGCCATCTGCTCGGCCTATTTGTGCACTCCCTCACCTTTCAGTCCCCCCATTGGCTCCCTCCTATCTGCCCTCTACTTACACTGATTCTCCTCTCTGGTGATGTAGAGAGTAACCCTGGCCCCATAAACACCCACATCAACCATACGGATACCGCCTGGACAAGACACCTTGGATTAAAAGTTGCCCACATGAAAATCTGCAGCCTCCAATTGAAGTTCCATGAGCCTGAGGCATGGGTATCTCTCTACAAGCCACAGGTATTAGGTCTCACTAAGACCTGGCTGAAATCCTACCATTCTGACTCCTCATTTCACCTACATGGATACTCACTTCTACAACTGGACAGACCAGAACGATAGAAGGGTGGGGGCGTGGCACCGTACATGCAAGACAACATTACTGCCACCATCATCAACTGCTCAACTCCCACCTCCCCGAGTGAGTGGCTTCTCACTGAGAAAATCCTAGGTGCATCCAAGAAACTTTACCTAGGTTGCTGTTACAACCTCCCCACTGGAGGTATCCCAGGTCTATCGAACTTCTTAGATGGCATAGGGAGTACAACACCCCCAAGAGACAAAATTGTGTTTGGAGACTTCAACCTCAATTGGTTGGATGCCCCTGCACCTGACTACACAAACGTACTGAAACAGCACAACCTAGAGCAAATTGTCTCCTCCCCCACCAGACACAATGCTCACACACATAACCACTCCCTTACTGACGGGGTCGCCACAAACCGGGTTGACTTGGTCCTCCAGGCAGGCACTATATCCGATTCTGTAAGTGACCACACCCCAGCCTATGCTATACTGTCCACCAAATCCAGCCGTCCCCCTCACAGACTCCTGTCATTCAGAAAGTTTGACTGCTTGGATCCCAAACCTGTCTTCAGTGACGTAAGGGCAATAAATTGGCCGGCCTTCTACCATCTCAGAAACATCTCAGATGCGGTCACTTTCTGTACATCCACACTCTCCCATCTATAGGACATACATTTCCCCCATCACAACCAGAAGAGTAAGAGGGGGCTGTACCCACTGGCTATCCAAAGAACTACTGGCACTTATGAAAGTTCGAAATAACAAATGGAAGCCGTACAAGGCATCACCCTCTCCCCACCTCTGGAATGCCTACAGACAACTACGCAACACCTGAAAACAGACTATGAAATCACTCAAGTGCAAATTCTACATTAACCAACAAAGCAACAGCCTTGGCAAGCCATGCAATTTCTGTGCCTCTAGTGGGTCTCTCTTAAACCCCAAGACCAATAGACAATTAACTCAGCTTGAATCCCCCCTCTGGTCCTATTTCAAACCCTACTGAGATTGCTAATGCTTTTAACATGAAGTTTGAGGATTTATGCCCCTATCTGAGCAAGCTCCTACCCTAGGCGTCCTCAGCCCCGAACCACCTGCCTCCCACCCCCCTCCTCCTCAGCTACTATCCTACCCCACCTTTCCATTTCAGAGCCATTGGGCATAAAGACACAATTAAGCTCCTGAAGTCTCTCTCAGATAAATAGCAGCCCCGGCAGTGATGGACTATACCCCACGTTTCTTAAACTCATCTCCCTCGTAATTATCAAACCCCTCGCCTTCCTCTTCAATCTCACCCTCACAACATCTACTGTCTGACTCTTGGAAGCATACAAAACCTCTTCAAAACCGGTGACCCTCTCACTCCTTACAACTACAGGTCCATATACCTACTCCCCCACCTGAGCAAACTGCTTGAAAAAGTTGTACACCTCCAGCTATCAGAACATCTCGAAAAATACAACCTCCTATGTCTCCTCCAGCATGGTTTCCACAAGCACCAAATTACCTCCTCTGCTTTGGCCCTTTTCTGTGATCATGTGCTGAGAAACATGGACTAAGGCAAAGCCACAGGTGCTGTCTTCATAGAGCTGTCAAAAGCGGATCACGTGATGAGCTAGAGGGGAAAAGATGTTCCGTAGGTTGCTCCTGGGCCGCGCTGCATATTGCACCATAAAATTACTACTTTGGACCTCATCATTTCGTTCTCAACCGGGAATCCTGTTGCCTAAAGGGGTATAGTGTTTTTGGGTGCAAGCAGAAAGCATAAAATAAAGTAACGTACTCATGTTCAGCAAAGATGTGCCAGGCCGAGAATATGGCCGAGATGGAATGTGAAAGCCCTGAGCCTCCAGCTGCAAGGTCACCGGCTGTGAAGCGATCAAACCTCACTCTCCGTTGCCAGAGAAAAATGATGGCCAGCTGATTGAAGAATGAAGAGGTCAAGCATCTTTGGATGATATCTCTGAAATTAAATATTTCCTCCAAGGGCTAGTGACTGACTTCTCTACTTTAAAACCAGCACTGAAGGCCTTAACGCAACGGGTTGGGGATGTGGAAGCCAGGGTTGCCTCCCAGGAAAGTAAAACGGTGACGATAGACCATTATGTGGTTACGCTGAAAAAAACAAGTCAGGAAGTTGGAAGGTCGACTCGAGGACCAGGAGTCATGCAGTCGGAGGAACAACCTGATAATGGCTGGGCTTCCCGAGAGGACGGAAGGATCAGATTGTGTATCCTTCATGCAGGATCTCCTCATGAAACTGTTTGGTCCTACACCCTTTGGAGAGTCCTATAATATTGAAAGGGCACACCGGTCATTGAGAGAGATCCCACCACCTGGTGCTAGACCTCGGGTCTTTATCATGCGCTTTTTAAATTATAAAGAAAAAACCCATGTTCTGTATAAAGCCAGAGGAAATAAAAGTCTTCAATGGAATGGGGCCTCTACCTGGTTTTTTCAAGACCTGACACCCTCAGTTCGAGAAAAACAGAAGGAATATGCTGAGATTAAGAAGAAGCTATATCTTGCAGGGGTGAAGTTTAGACTCCAACATCCAGCAACGCTGATTGTTAGGTTGCAGACCGGAGAGAGGAGGTATGCGACGGCGACTGATGCTGCAGAAGGCCTGCGGGTGGAGCTACTGGCTTTGTTTAAACCTGCGACCTGAAGATTCAAGGTGCCAGGAGGCTTGACCTTAGTAGAGCTGTGACTGGGAGCAGGACTGATTGGGAAGAGCTACAAATGTAGGTAGTGCTTGATCTACTCGAACTCTGTTTCACTCCCCACGCTTCGGAGATCAGATTTGCCTCTTTACTGTTTCGACCACCCTGGATTTATTCTGTGCAGGACTGTTAGGAAATGGCTTATTATTTATTATTTCTAGGGTCAAATGACCCCAATCCGCTAAATTTTATTTTTTGACTCAGGGAGTTGAAATTTTATCTTATGATGGGGGGCTAACAGCAGGCTGCCTGAATTATTGAGCAATGTAGAAAAGCCTAAGCTGGTTCAAGACTTTTGAGTGTGGATTGCTGTTTTTACTTTGTTGTTTCTTGGGGACGGGGAGTGACTATGCCCAGCGATAACTGGGGTGATGATAAGTCTGTGCTACTGAGCATACCTACACTGAATTAGTAGTTATATTAGGGCATTTTCTCTAGATTGGCTAATTATTGGTTCCGGGGGCTCGATGGTTTTCTCCTCATCTGTTATGCTTGAATTAAAAGAATGGGGGAAATGGCGGGGAGGGGGCACAATTCTATTGCTGCATCTATCTGAGGTCGGGGGGGTGTTAAGCTCTTTGACCTCTGACTCTGTGGCGAGGACTAAATAGGGATTGGAGTGCATTCTCCTAGCTACTACTGGATATTATAGAGGAAGAGACCTCTAGTGGGGAGTGAAATGCACTTACTGAGTCTCTGGAGTTTATCTACCTTTAACTATTAAGAGTATTTGGTAACTCAAGAAGCTTAGAGTGGGACTTAACGTCATGGGTGGAGTCTATAGATTTCTTAATGGGATTCGAGGGTGTCCGGGGGCACTTGGGGGCTAGCTCATTCACGTCTCAATCTGATCAAGGACGATGACTGGAGGATCGGGGGTTATAGTGGGGGGTGTCATGGGGGAAAGGGGAAAAGAGAGAATCCATGGTGTATATAAGATGGTAGGCAGACTGTCAGAGGGTGAGAAGCAGGCGTATTGTTATAAATAATGGTATTGCTTAAATTTATTTCTTGGAATGTTAAAGGCCTCAGGGGTAGGAAGAAAAGACTGGTAATATTACGATATATTAATCAACTGGAGGTTCAAATTGCTGCATTACAAGAAACACACTTGTTGAAAGAGGAATTATATCTATTGAAGAAAATGTGGGTGGGCCAATTAATAGGAGAAGGGAAGGCAAAAGCATCGGGGGGGGGGTGGCGATACTAGTAGGAAAGGCTTGCCTATACGTAATTTCTCAAATCAAGGCAAGAGAGGATGGTAGGGGGATTTATGTTTCGGGTGCTATCTTGAGAAATCCATTTTCTTTTGCTTCAATCTATGGCCCTACTCCATCTAAACCTGACTTTTTTGCCTCACTGGAAGTGGATATTGCTAATCTCCCACCCCACCGACTTGTTTTAGCAGGGGAATGAAATCTTTGCTTGGATAATAGGGTGAACAGGAACCCTCCTTCTAAAAAAACCACCTTCTGCGGCACAGGTAGCTTTAATTAGATTTTTGGAAGTCACAGCATTAGTAGACCCCTATAGGGTGTATACTAAAGGGGACACCGATATGACCTTCTATTCTGGAGTGCATAACTCCCACTCCCGAATTGACTTTTTTTTTTGGTCAATGGGGCAGCACTAAGGGGCGTCAAGGAACTGACTGCTCTTAATAGAGTATTATCTGACAATTCCCCTATACAGATGTTCTGGGAAATAGATACCATTCCCCCAAAACCATATATGTGGAGATTGGATGATACGGTATTAATGGCTGATAATGCTGTGTCTAATTTAGAGGAAGCTCTGGTGGAAATTAACCAGACCCAAATACCAACACTCCAGGATAAGAGACTTGCTTGGCCTACTTGTAAAGTACTATATGCAGGAATAGCCCAGGTAAATACTGTTAGGAGGAACAGTATGAATAGAGCATGGGAAGAATTTTTAACTGGGGCCCATTAAGTCACTACTCCCTTTGGAGGGTTCCTCTAGTGAGTTGGACAATGAGCTTAGAGAGTTAAGAGATGAAATGAGTAGCATGATGTATGTCAGGATAGATCGTTGGCTTGAAAGATTAAATGCTAAATATTTAATGCAGGGAGATGTGCTGGGCCATTTGTTGGCTAACAGAATCAGGGAATGGGAGGCAGAATGGACGGTTCCTGCAGTAAAATTTAAAGGGGATGTTATTACAGACCCTCAGGGAATGTCCGATGCCTTCTCAGATTTTTATATTGGGATTTATTAATGGGGGGGGGGGTTACTAGTTCTGAAGAAGAGATTAAAGGGTTTCTAGATAAGATCCCTCTGCCTAAATTAGACCAGGAGCAGATTCAGGCCTTGGCAGCCCCAATCCAAGAAGTGGAAATAATGGCAGCAATTAAAGCATTGCCAAATGGTAAGACACCAGGGCCTGATGGTCTTTCAGCTAAATTTTATAAAGTTCATTTACTGTCTATACTCCCTCTACTGAAAGACTTATTTTCTGATATTATGCATGATGGGGTTACCCATCCTCCCTTGTATCAAGCCTATATCACGCTTATCCCAACGCCAGATAAGCCTAGGGATTTGCCTGGCAACTACAGACCCATAGTTTTAATAAATCAAGATATTAAAGTGCTAACTAGAATCCTGGCTAATAGAATTTTAAAGTTTCTCCTTTATTAATTAGTCAGGATCAAGTAGGGTTTATGCTAGGTTAGGGGGCACATGATGCATTAAGAAAGCTTCATCATATTCTTTGCAGGGCCTCCAATTCAAAGTCATCTATGGCTTTGATTGCACTCGATGCTGAGAAGGCATTTGATAGGGTTTCCCATGCTTATCTATTTCTTACGATGGAAAAAATGGGCTTCCCTGAGGGCCTTCTCAGAGGTCTTAAAAACCTTTATGCTGCCCCCACTGCCAGGATTCTGTGCAATGGCTATCTTTCCAAAGAGTTGCTTCTGATGAATGACACCAGACAGGGATGCCCCCTTTCACCAATCTTGTTTAATATCGATTTGGAACCTTTATTAAGAGCACTTTACATAGAGCCTGAGATACAAGGGATTAAGGTTCATGGGAGGGAGCTTAAATTCTCAGTTTTTGGTGATGATATATGTTATATCTACATAAACCGGCTGAGAGCTTCCAAAAAGCCCTGGAAATCATTAGGCAATTCTCTAAGGTTTCCAACTACAAATTAAATTTAAGTAAAATGCAGGTTCTTCCTCTTACCCCTTATACATACAGAGCAGATTTTGAACATATGCAAATAAACTGGGCCCCAATTAAGATTAAATATCTGGGTATCTGGATTATGGCTAAATTAGAGGATGGGGTGGAAGCAAATATTGACAGTCTTTTATCTGTAATTAAAACTGATATTTTAAGGTGGAATAAACTCCCTGTAAACTTCACTGCCAGACTGGGACTGATCAAAATGAACCTCCTGCCTAGATTGCTATACCCGATTCACTTACTGCCCTATAATATTCCTAAAGGAAGGTTTATTAAAATCCAGAGGGTAATCTCTGCATTTCTGTGGAATTCAAAGCCCCCCAGGAGAAAACATACTACTCTACGCCTTCCCCACCTTATGGAGGGTATTAAGCTTCCAGATCTACATTTATATTATGTTGCGGGACAATTAGGTTTAATAGGACGGTGGTACAGAGGCCTGGAAGAAGGGGGATATACCCCAACCTGGCTGCAAATCGAGAGACAAATTCTGGAGGACCTGAAACTTTCCCCAGCAGTGCTGCTTTTCTCAGATCCAGAGGGCTTACCTAAAAAGGGAAAGCAGACACCAATTTTTAAATCAATGTTGGCGTCGTAGAATTTTTTAAATCCCACACAGAGGAGAGACCAAAGAGAGTTCAGGATCAGCCTATACTGGAAAACCCTAATCTTCGCCTAGGGGGACAAATAATCAATGATAATTGGGCTCCGCACTTATCTGACCTAACTTTGGTAGATTTTATAGTAGAGGATAAGGCGATCCTCCCACCGCAGGCTAGGGATTGGGAGTTTTTTAAAAAGATTCAGATTACAAATATTTTTAAGAGTTAGCAAAGATGCTGGTCTGAGCCCATTTACTTGGGATAATCTGAGGGAGATCGATTATTCTCAACACCACCTCTTAAAAGTTTATAAAGTGTTGTCAGATTTTGTGAGCTCTGGTTCCTCGGCTCAAGTTTTATATTATGAGAAAAGCATAATCCCCCTGAGTCCTGACTGGAAAGAGATTTGGAAGAGTGTTAAATTCCTGCCTATACCAAAATACAAGACTATGCAATTTTTTTTTCTCAAATATTTACTACACTCCTGCTAAGCTATGTTCCCGGAGACTCAGACAGACAGATCTGTGCTTTAGATGTGGCATGAAGCCAGGGGATTTGTTACATGTGATGTGGGATTGTCCCAAAATACATTCATTATGGGTTCATATTGGTCAAAACATGGATCCCTTATTAAACTATTCGGAGCATGTTAAGCCGGAGATCTGTGTCTTGGGGGATATGAATTTGGTTGTGAGGGAGTCAGCTAAGCATCATGTGACATTCATAGGTGCCGGAACAGGGGGGGTTTGCCCTGGTTAAGGCATTTGTCCTAAGACATTGGAAAAGTGACCTTATCTATAATTATGATCATTGGGTGAGAGATCTGTTACATATCCTAGATAGACTCAAAAGACAAATGTTAATGGAAGATTAAAAGAAAATCTATGATAAAAGGTGGAGGGCATTAGAGGCAGTGTACTCAATACAGCTTAAGAGTACTCGAACCCAGATCTGTCTGTCTGATTGGGATTAGCTTGAAATTGTTGCTTATGAAAAAGATAAAAGGGACTTTGATTTTTATAGAAGACTGGAATTTCTTGCCTTTAGGTATTCTTCTCAGAGATGTGCTTTATTCTCCTTAGATAGTTTTTATTGTGGTCATATTAGGTCTGCCACATCAGTGTGGATTAGGATGGATTCTTTTTCTTTCCCAGGGACACAGTTTTAAAAGATTGGCTTAACTGACTTACAGCCAGTTAGAAATTAAAGTTAGTACTAATGGGGGATAGTCAACATGGGAAGTTGACTAGGTTCATAATTAAATCAGAGTTGATAGATTTTAACCTTACATCAGTAAATCAACCGGAGAATGGCTAGAATATTATATGAAAACTGTGTATGTATATAGTTATGGGGATGTACATAGTGGCCACAGCCAGTTTGGGGATGTGGGCCCGGGGTAAACCTGGGTTATATGTATGTATGCCTTTTTTGTATGTCTCATAAACTTTAATAAAGAAGTTTAAAAAAAAAAAAGAGCTATCAAAAGCTTTTGACCTTGTCGAACACCACCTCCTCCACTCAACTCTGTTTCTCTTTGGCTGCTCCACCGGGACTGCTGCATGGTTCTGCAGCTATCTGTCCAACAGGTCTCAGTCCATCATCATCAATAATGCCTCCTCTACTGCCCTCCCACAAACACTGGAGTCCCCCAGGTCTCCACACTCGGACCCCTGCTCTTCTCCATATTCATTAATGCACTCCCAAGGGATAGCCTCAGCTGTAAAGAGCTCCTCTATGCAGATGATCTGCTTCTTTACCTTAGCGATAAATCTACTGAGTCCATCTCCTCCACCCTCACACACAACTATGGCTCTGCATATAAA
This sequence comes from Neoceratodus forsteri, assembly GCA_016271365.2. Taxonomy (NCBI): domain Eukaryota; kingdom Metazoa; phylum Chordata; order Ceratodontiformes; family Ceratodontidae; genus Neoceratodus; species Neoceratodus forsteri. The sequence goes on along the minus strand of CM028130.1, from coordinate 1,404,761,809 downwards.
TGGTTCTTCTCCAACAGGCTCCTAGTCAATGAAAAGAAGACGAGTCCCATGCTCTTTAGCTCTAAACCTTTCCTCGACAAAGCTGCCAAATCCAACTCCTCCCTACTAGTACTCATCCTAGCAGGCCCCCCTCTTGAAAACGTCCCATCTTTTAAATATTTAGGTGTTACCCTTGACCCCTCCCTCTCTTTACTGAGCATGTCAACAATACTGTGCGGAGCATTCACCAGAAACTAGGCGCTGCTTATAGACTCAGACATTTCCTGTCTGCTGAAGCACGACTTGCCACTCTTAGGGTAACCTACTGCCCCTTCTTGACTACTGCTCCCTTGTCTACTCCTTCATATCCCCTACCTTGCACTCACAACTAAATATTACATACAGCTCTATCTGTCAATTTGTCCTTCAACCTCCCCACCGGACCCACCACCGCACACACTACCAGTCTCTTTGGTGGCTCCCTTTGCAAGGTCGCTTTGATTATGCTATTGTCTGCCTAGTAGACAACTCGCTTAGAAACCAACACCTATCCCTGTACTCACTCCTCTTGACAGACAGAGTGGCTTCTAGGACTCTTAGGGCATCCTCAGTCCCCCCGCTGGAGGCACCCCGCGTCTCCAATGCAATGGGAAGTAGAGCTTTCTCCATCTCTGCACCCTCCCTATGGTACAAGCTTCCACCGTCCATCCGCTTGTCCCCCACACACCTGGCTTTCAAACAGAATCTGAAAGCCTGACTCCTAGCTGCTTCTGACTGTCACTGTTCCCAGTAATAATATTAGGGCACCATAGTGCCCACGTCTCTATGATGAGCAGGCATCCACTACCTCTGCCCTCAATCATTTCCTCTCTCATTTCTGTCTTTCTCTAAAACTCTCTTTTCCCTTTAAACTGCTAATCCCTAAAGATTGATGTGATGAGCTCTGACTGGCTGAATCTGCACAGCTTTATCGATGGCCCTGTATTAAATTGGTTTTGTATCATATTATGCAATTATATATGTTCTTTTTTGCACTATGTAATGTGGCTCCTGCATTCGTGTTATCATATATGGGCTGGCAGTATAGCCTAGAGGTTAAAGTAATGAGCTGTGAACGAGCTTGGTAGATGCAGCACACCAGACCTTGGTTTGATTCTCACAGCCTCCAGTTGCATACTGTGTGACCCTGAGCAAGTCATTTAACTGCCCAGTTCTCCCAGATTGCCCCTGAAAACAAGCACTTGTGCCTAGTGGGCCTTACCCAGTTACCAAAGACTAAAATTAAATAAAAATATATTGCTATGAATGTCTTCTTTTTTCACACTATGTGTTTCTTACCATGCTTGGTCATTGCCTAGCTCTGCTGCCATTGTACAATAGAGCTGTCTAATGCTCATTTCTTACTTTCCACACCACCTCATGAGGTGTGCATTACCATGCCCTGTATGTACTGCTGTGATCTGTGTTGTTTGCCAGTTTGTGGCCCGACTCATGACTGAAAATGGTCCTTTGGATCAGTGCACTTACCCGGTTAACAATGACATAACTAAATAAATAAATATTTTTTTTTGGGGGGGGGGGATAGTAGTAGCAAGATGAGTGAGGAGATTCTGTCACTGTACAGAGCCCTAGTCTTCCCTCAGCTGGAGTACTGTGTGTAATTCTGGGACCTGCACTTGAAAAACAACAAGGACAGGGAGGAGGCAATGCAGAAGAGGGTACCCAAAATGATGCAGGGTCAACAGGAAAAGACATACAGTACATGGAGAGGTTGAAAGATCTCAACATATACTGACTGGAGGCAAGCAGGGAGGGGGGAAGAGTTGTCTATGCTGGGTGGGAACACAATTAACAGAGGAAACTCAATGAAACTGGTTCAGAAAGCATGTCTTCATGGAGAGGGTGGCAGAAGGCTGGAATGGACAACCTAAGGAGGTAGTCTCTGCAAAATCAGCAGTGGGTTCAAACATGGGTGAAACACACACGTGGGGCTGGTAAAGACAGTGGCAAAAAGAAGGGTAGGGGGTAAGAAGAAGTGAAGAGCCACTAGGGTCTTCACAGCCAACATTATACAGGTAGGGCTGGGCAGACTTGATGGGTTGCAGGGCCTTTTTCTGCTGACAACTCTGATGCTTCTGGGTAAGCATTTTCTAATAACATAGTGTAAACTAAGCAACACAGACTAGAACAAAAACAGAACAATGACCTACTTGTACTAAATTCATAAAAGGCCATGCTCTTTCCAAACCTGGTCAGCTAAAAAGCGATGATATACTGCCACAGAGGATGCTTTTTATCTTTATCCTGAAGTGTACAAAAAAGGATCCCTCCTTCCTATAAGGATAATTCATTCCTATGAAAATTGACACACAAATTATTCAAATGTCTAAACCTGATAATACATCATTTCAAATCCTCACATCATTTTAAGAAAGAGGACTACTCAAATCTTTCATTTAAGTCTCAGATACTGTATTCTAGTGCTCCCAGACAAAAGATCCAACATGGCTCCTTCTTATTTAGTACATCCTCATAATCCCCACCACCAACACCATTTCTCTTAATTATTTCTCTCTGTTTGGCATGAACCATGTGTAATGCACGGTCAACCATACCATTTATTTATTTAAGTTTTGTTGACCAGGTAAGCATGCTAGGTCAAAGACAAACAAGAAACCCCGCTCCACTGACAAGGTCTGTAACAGGCTACAAAATGCAATATCGAACAACAAAAACCCAGCATAGGACATTGTTTCAATTGTTGTAATAATTTATTTATGAATAGCAACAGTACAGCACAACAAAGAAAAGGGAACATGGAGGACGGCAACAGAACTCCCTCACCGGTTTCATACCTAGTGCTTTGTTGGAAGGAGTGAAGTACAAGACAGTGGCTGATATTTAATTAGAAAATTTAAAGTGAAAGTGCCTCAAAACAAAAAATATGTAGAAGTGTGAAAAAGTGATATTTGCAATTAAAAACAAGCTCAGTTCATATTTACCAGCAGTAAGGACTAGGAAACTGTACATGTTAAACCACAGTACCAAAACAACATTCCACTAGCCAAAATGGCTACTTAAGGAGATTTGCACCAGTCCATAATTATAGATAGTATACAGCCTGAAAAATATCAAAATATGCTAATCTACAGCTCCTATATTAGTTTCTAAATCAATTTCATATTTTAAACAGAGTAATAAAAATAACCATTGCCAATGACATAATTCGGGCTTAAACTGTACAGAAATTTTATAGCTGCAGCACTTCTCATGGTGGCTTCTAAAAGAGAAATTACGGAAAAATAAGTTTAGCATAAATACAGTTTAATCATGACATTTCGATCCCTTAAAAAGGGCACTATATCAAATCTGTCATTGAGTCCAGGACCTCTAAGCAACCTCAGAATTTAAATCCATCAATCTGCAGGTAGAAAAAAGTAAGCATGGGCCCTAGGGGAGATGTGACTTTGAAACTGCTGAAAGGGGAATCCAATTGGATTTACACTTTTTTAAGGGATTGAAAGAAGTAGGTTAGAAATGTCATGATTAAACTGTATTTATACTAAGCTTAGTTTCTCTCTAATGTCACTTTTGGAAGCCAGGATAAGTACTGCGGTTATTACACTCCTGCACCTTCCAAGACCAAATTATACCACTGGCAATTATTATCATTCTGTTTAAAATAGGAAATTGGCTTAGGAACTAATACATGAGCTGTATACTAGCATATTCTGGTATTTTCCTTGCTGTATACCATTCATAATTATGGACTGATGCAAATATCCTGAGGTAGCCATTTTGGCTAGTGGAATTTCATTTTGTTACTGTTGTTTAAAATTTACAGTTTCTTAGTCCTTGCTGCTAGTACCTATGAATTATGCTTGTTTTTAAATTGCAAATACTGTATCACTTTTCTGCACTTTTGCATATTAATTGTTTTGAGACACTGTCACTTTAAATTTTATAATTAAATATCAGGCTCTATCTGCACTCGTCTTATTCAAAGGAAGCACAAGGTGCGAAAAAAAACAGTTACATAAGAACTTACAGTAACAGTAGATCTTCGAGGGAATCTCTGTCATCAGGTCTCACCTATGGAACTCAGCCGTCAGGTGTCAGGATCTCATGGAAGCTATTTCCGCAGCAGTCTATTAAGGGCCATCCACACCGACATCACGCTTTGATGTCACGTGCCCTGTATAAGCATGGGCGGCCCAGCTCCCTCCTCAGTTCTTTCCCTATGGGAGATAGGAGTCCTGCAAGGGAACCAGTGTGAGAGAGAAGGTGCCCAGCTAGCAGAAAGGCTAGAGCAACAGGACAGCTGAGCTGGAGAGACAGAGAGAGAGAGAGAGAGAGAGAAAGGGGCATGGAGGGAGGGACAAGATGACCTGATGACAGAGATTCCCCTCAAAGATCTACTGTTACAGTAAGTTCTTACCTAACTGTTCTTTCTTCTTCGGGGACATCTCTGTCATCAGGTCACACATATGAAATGAGTCCCAAGCAATGCTGTGAGCAATGACAGTCTGGGTGGCAGAAGACCAAAGGCCTAAGAAGGAAGGCCCTGAAGCACAGCTAGGCAAAAGCCTACCCTTCTCCTGGAGGCAATGTTCAGACTTTAATGCTTGGTTAAAGTATGGACAGTACTCCAAGTGGCAGCAGCGCAAATCTTGGCTGCAGACACACCCCTGAATCAGGCAACTGAAGTGGCCAAACTCCTGGTGAAATGGTCCTTAACAACCCCAGGAAGTTCCTTACCATACTTCCTATAACAAAAAACAATACAGTAGGCCAACCATTTGGACAAGCACTGTTTCGAAACCAGAGCGCCCTCACTTCCAGGGGTGATAGAAGCAAACAACTGAGAGGACTTCCTACAGTCCTTTGTATGGTGTGTATACTAACGCAGAATTCTGTGCACATCTAAATTACGAAGAAATGCTTCCCCTGGATTAGCATGCTCTGGAAAATAAACAGGCAGATGGACGGATTGGTCTAGGGTAAATTTAGACACCATCTTAGGAAGAAACTTAGGGTTAAGTACGCAAAGAGACCTTGTTTTTGTGGAAAATAAAATAAGGCTGCTCGGAGGGTCATGTGATGCAGGGAACCAACTTGCGGCCTAAATTTGCAGCTCCAGCTATCCGTCCCATTTAAAGTCATTTTTATACTTCAAACGGCTATTTAATAGGCATTCTTCTGCATCCCTACTTGTAAGAACTACCCTGGAGTGCCCTTGTCAAATTCCATGCCAAATGGAAATAGAGATGAGGAGAGCCTTACCTAAACATACTCCGCCTCCATTGCCAGTAAAGGCCCCAAAAAAATCCAGGGCCTTTCCATCTGCTGGTGATACCATCCAAGAGCAGACAACTGCAGAAGATGAACCTCTGACATTGGCCCACTTCCTGGCAGAGTTTAAGCCTTTTTGGGAGGAAGTTCATTCAATTACGGAAGAGTTGAGATCAGTGGCACAGGCTTTAGAGGACCTAACTAAAAGAACCGGAGACTGCGAGGTCCGACTTACTTCGTTAGAGAAAAAAATGGAAAGAAGTGAGCCAGAACTGGTCACACTAAAACAGAAAATTATTAAAATGGAAAACAAGATTGAGGACTTAGAGGGGCGGAGTAAGCGTAATAATGCCATAATAATTGGTCTCCCAGAGAAGGAAGAGGGGACTGATGCAGTCCTGTTCATCCAAAACCTTTTAGCAAATTAGCAGGCCCCACACCTTTTGGGACTACCTACACAACTGAATGGGCTCACAGGTTGTTAAGAGCTAGGCCATCCCCGGAGCCCCACACCCCCCACACCCATGCAACTTACGTTTCCTTAATTTCCAGGAAAGGCAGCACTTCTTTCTTAAAATTAAAGAACTTCAAGAGATTAAGTGGGAGGGCACCTGTTTGAGAGTGGCACAGGATTTACCTATATCTGTCCGGCAAAGACGAGCTGAATACCATCCATTGGTGGTTAAATTGATTGCTGCTGGAATCCATTTATGTATGGGGTATCCTGTTAGGCTTCAGGTACTTGTGACTGGTACTTGGAAGGACTATGAAGACGCCATCGTGGCCGCTGCAGGACTGTTCAAAACCTTCCCGGACCTGTTTAAGAAAGGGTGAAGAAAAGATTTTATCCCCCTGGAGAACCTGGAGTTTTGTGCTCTAATTGGGTCTGTGTTCTAATCGGGGATTGTTAGACTGGTCCATTCAGTTTATTTGTCATTATGTTCATGGAACTGCACCCTCCTTGAGAGATTGCCATGTAGGGAGTCTGGAGCTCATATGACTGAAGGGACCGCACAAGAGCACAAGTTGAAAAATAATTTTTGAACCTTTCTTAGTAAGAGACTGATTCTCACCTAGACTATCAATCCGTTGGCTTATTTTCAATGTTTTGCCGGTACTGCAGACTCTACAGGGGACCGCTGAGGATTTGTAGGCATCGCAGAGTTGGGGATGGACATACCTCAAGAATAACTGCAGTTTTTGTTTATGGACTCGCAGCAAGAGGGTGCTCGCCTAACTCCGGGACGGGTTGCCGTGGTATTAGTTGTAATCTTTATTTGTTCAACTTTAGGAGTGGGCTTCAGAGCGATAGCTCGCTTTGTATGTCTTTGGGCTAATTATTTCTGGAATTTTGTCTCTAATCTAAAAAGGACAGTTCATTAGCGAAATAGCTAGCATATAGCCATTACGGAATGTTCATTTTGGTTAGTCCCTCTGAGCGAGTCATTTATGGGGCATGTTTTACCTGGAGAGAGCTCAGAGGTCTCAAGTTTACAGATTCAAATTAAGTTCAGAAACAGAGGCAAGAGGGGATTATATTTTACCCTCCAGTCTTGGGCATGTTTTATTTTCAGGATTGTTTAGAACTCAATACTATCCGGGGGGGCTTATTTTTTATTTTTAGGGTTTCTGGAATAGTTAAATGGTCTCAGACAGCAGACTTTTATTAAGTAGATTTCGTCATAATGTCCTTTTCTGTTCACAAGGACAGGGGTTTTCCTTTTTTTTTTTTTAACACGCCTCGTGATGCAGGACATAAATCCATATTTTACCCTTTCTTAATTTACTTCCAGGGGCATTCCTTGAACGATGAGATGTCAGGAAGGATTTATTTTCTGTAGGCATACAATAGCTTCTTATGTTTAGGGTAAAGGAATGGGAAAGCTGGGGGATTGGGTAGCTTAGTTGGATCCAGGGCAGTCATGGGCTGAAGTATGCGTTTGTTGGTGGGGAGGGGGGTAAGTTTGTATTTTTTCATAGTTATTCCACTTTTACAGACATTTCAAGGGATTGTACTTAGGTGAAAGGGGAAAGGAAAAGGGGACTGGGTTCGATGGGGAAATGTTATGTTAGGCAGGTTCTGCATCTGTTTTCGTACTCAATTGTTTGAAGACTATTGGGGTAATGTGTGTTATACAAGAGGGGGGAGGAAAGGCAGCCTTGCCAGTCAGGGGCTAGCGATATGTGTGCATCTCCTGGTTAATACCCTTGAGACTGGGGACCTTAGGGGGAACTACTGGAGGGAACTTGAATGTCAATCTAATAACAGGGTGGTTTCCTATGGGAGGGAATTATGAATGTATTACATGGAACATTAAAGGGGCAAGAAATAAAACAAAGAGGTATAAAATCCTTAAACATATACAGTTTCACAAAGGGACAATTATATGCTTACAAGAAACGCATGTGCTTGAATCAGAGGCCAATTTACTCGAGGCAATTTGTGGGGCAATTCTTCATGGCAGGTTATAACACAGCCAGCAGGGGAATGGCCATACTAATTTCAAGATCTGTTTCTTTTGTTTGTAAACAGTGTATTAAAGATCCGGAAGGGCGCTATATCTTCATTCTGGGCCTCTTAGATCGAACTAAATTGTTAATAGGGAGTGTGTATGGCCCGAATGCAGACTCTCCCAATTTCTGTGTGAAACTATTGAATGTCTTATCTCCCTTTGTTAACTTTCCCATTCCCCTGGGGGGGGACTGGAGCCTTCCTTTCAGCCCAGACCTGGATAAGGATGGGAGGAAACAAACAGGTTTGTCCCCGGCTCAGCGACCACTTCGTGATTTTGCTGACCATATTGGTGTCTGCGATCCTTGGAGGGTCTTGCATTCGGATCTCAGGGAATTCATTTTAATATAAGAAGTACACAAATCCCGTTCAAGAATAGATTACTTTCTTTTGAGTTCCTACTTGCTGCCAGAGATTATGGGATGTACAATAGAACCTGGAGTAATATCTGATCACTCTTTGGTTAGATATTCTCTCTGCCTAAACCCCAATATACCCAGACAATCTATATGGAAACTAAATAATCAATTACTTAAATCTGAACAAATCAAGGATAGTATTATTAAAATAATAGAGCAATACCAGAACGATAAGCTCAATTCCACAGGGAAAGGTGATATAGAATGGAGCGCTCTGAAATGTATTTTGAGGGGAGAATTGATTGACCTAGAAGCAGTACGGAAGAAGAACAGGGAAAGTAAAGCCCGATTTTTATTAGATCAGATCAGACAAATAGAAAGGACCCTTTCCCCAATCACCTCAGTACAGATCAGGGAAAAGTTATTAGGTCTTAGAACTTTGTATGATGACCTCTTGATGGATAAAGCAGAATATGCTATCCTCAAGACTAAAGCAACCTTTATCATCTCAGGAACATTGCCAGGGTGAAGCATCTTGTTCCGTCTGACTCCCTTCCTACTTTGGTTCATGCCTTTGTATCTTCACGCTTAGACTATTGCAATGCCCTGTACTTTGGGCTTTCTGGGGTTGAAATCCGTCGCCTGCAGCTGGTGCAGAACGCTGCAGCCTGGGTTTTGACTGGGACAAGTCGTTTCTGTCACATCACTCCGCTGCATGAACTGCACTGGCTGCCTGTGCAGTGTGGATCACCTTTAAAGTCATTTTGTTGACTTTCAAAGCCCTTCATGACCAGGGTCCAGCCTACCTGAAAGACCTCCTGGTGCCTTACTGCCCTGACCGATCATCTACTGGCCGATATGGGGTTGTTAGAGATCCCGAGAGTGAGTCTGAAATTTTCTGGCAGCAGAGCATTTTCATTTGCTGCACCCACTCTTTGGAACTCTCTACCATGTCAGCTATGGCAGTGCACCTCTGTGGAACTCTTTAAAAAAGAGCTGAAAACTTACCTGTGGAGCATGGCTTTTTAGATAATTAATTATTTATTAACGCTCTGGATTTTATTATTACATATTTTATCTTGTGGTATGCTGATTTTATGTTTATGTTTGTGTATGTAACGTTTGAATTGTTAAATTGTTCAGCACCTTGATATGTTGAAAGGTGCTATATAAATAAAATTATTATTATTATTATTATTATTACTATTACCTGTCTTGATCAGGGAGAAAAGTCTAGCCAGCTGTTAGCCATAAGGCTAAGAGCAGAAGAGGCCTTCAGAGTTATTCAGGGTATTAAATCTCAAACTGATGGTTCTATTAAGATTAGCCCTCAAGATATTGTATTAGAATTTGAAACTACAAAAATCTTTACAGCCCTATGGAATTTCAACCTAGCACGGTTGCAGTAGATCACTACCTTTCCTCGATTCAGTTACCAACAGTTCCAGAGGATCTCAAGGAGGAAATGATTTCCTCCATTTTGGAAGTGGAGATTAAGGGGCAATTCAATCTCTAACTCTAGATAAGGCCCCGGGGCCAGAGGGATTCTCTCCAAATTTTTATAAGTGTTTCACTGATCATTTAATCCCGAGCCTGAACAGTTTGTTTAATACTACTTTACAGCAGAGAACAGTGGATAAGCACCTGTTTGAAGCCCTCATCATTGTTATCCCTAAACCACGGAAAGACCCGGAAAAGGTCACTAGCTATCGTCCCATCTCCCTGATGAATTATGATGTGAAAATCCTTGCTAAAATACTGGCTAACAGACTAGCTGGGGTCTTGCCTTTCATAATTCATCAGGATCCGGTTGGATTTATGTCAGGCAGAGCCTCCACTGATCATCTGTGCAAGCTCTCTCATGTCTTCTCTGTGTCCCGTGACTCGGACACTCCATGTGGTCTGATGTTACTGGATGCAGAGAAGGCATTTGACAGGGTGAATTGGAGGTTTCTGTTTTCAGCTATGGCCAGGTTTGGTTTCCCCTCTACTTTTATTAAGTGGATTTCATCCCTGTATAAAAATCCCAGTGCGACACTATATTGTAATGGGATCTTTTCCTCCACCTTTCCACTGTTTTTTGGCACCAGACAGGGTTGTCCTTTGTCGCCCCTTTTATTTAATATTTATCTAGAATCTCTGCTCGTGAACCTGCGTCTAGATCCTAGGGTCCAGGGGATAAGAGTGGGCTCCTACGGATTTAAACTCTCTGCTTATACGGATGACATTCTTCTCCACTTGAAACATCCCACCATTACCTTCCTTGCAGTATTAGATATCATAGATGCATATAGTAAAATGTCTAATTATAAAATCAATGTGGAAAAAAAAAAACGTGCTTCCCTCTTAACTTAAAATTACAGAAACAGACAATCACTGACCTGGGCCTGCAGTGGAGCTCAAGTACTATTAAATATCTGGGTATATTACTGGCTAGGAGTGAGTCCAAAATGGTTCAGCTCAATTTAGACTCCACCCTCCACTCTATTAAACTTGATTTAGCCAGATAGAGTAAACTTCCGCTTTCCCGGTTGGGGAGGATAAACTTAATCAAAATGAATGTTTTGCCGAGGATGTTCTACCCTATTAACATGCTTAATGTATGGTTGCCACAAAGCTGGTTTAAAAGGGCACACTCAGTGATTGCAGAGTTTGTTTGGCAGGGGAAGGCCCCTCATAGGGTTTATTACAAATTAGCTGCCCCCAAAGCTAAGGGGGGATTACGATTGCCTCACCTAGGGTTATACTAATGGGCGAGTACCACCAGTAAATATTTAAAATGGTTATTTTCTCCAATGGTGGAAGTTTCCTGGTCTTATATCCCCTCATGGGTACAGTTGGAAATAGAGTTGGCTAGGAAGGCTGGTTTGGAACCGATTGCCTTGTTATACTCTACTCTCAAATCCCTCCCAAAATCGCTTACATCAGTCCCCATAATTACCTCTTTGAGAATCCATGATCAACTTTGTTTATTTTTAAGATACACTGCAAGTCAAGACCTACATCAACCCTTATGTAGGAATCCCAACCTAAAGATAGGGGGCAAGATGATTCCCGAAGACTGGATTCCAGCATTGGGAGGTCTGAGAGTGGAAGATCTGATGAGAGAGGGAACCTTCCTCCCAGTAGGTACTATAATAGATAGATACAAAACAGGCCCAAATCAAGCGTTTAAAATGTATCAGCTTATGCACATGCTTGTGCAGTTCCAAGAAGGTCATAGAGTAAGTAGGTTACCGGAGAGATATTTTGAATTACTCTCTCAAGGGGTGTGGGAACCGTACATGGTATCTAGGCTTTATACATCTCTGTTTGAACAAGCATATGTGGCTCTTGATGGGATACCTAAATACTGGGTGGAACAGTTACCTGACCAGACTAGGGACTGGAAAGTCCTATGGCAAAATAATTATTGGTATGTTACCCAAGATAGACTCAGGGTGATGCAGTTTAAATTCTTAAACAACATGTTCTGGACTCCAGCTAGATTACATAAGTTGGTAGAGCTATTAATCCAATATGTAACAGGTGCCACCAGGAGGAGGGAACTCTCTACCACATATTTTGGGAATGTACCCATCAGGGACTTATGGGAGATCATTAAAACTAAAGCGGATCCAATACTAGGGACTGGAGACTGCTTCACCCCAGAAATTTGTTTAATTGGAGATTATGTGAAAATTGATGTAAAAGCCAGGAGATATTACATGGCATTGATCTCTTCCTCTCTTAAAAAACTGGTGTTGAGGCATTGGCTGGATGATCATCCTCTAACTTACATAGAGTGGCTTAGGGAATTTTTATCTAATCTGAATGAAGAAAAAATAGGAGCTAGTCTTAGGAACTCCCTTCCCAGATATAATAAAATATGGGGCAATCTGCATACCCTGTATTTGCTTCAAACATGAGTGACCTCCTCCTGATCTGGCACTATGAATTGAGTTGGTTCAGATATACGTGACATCTATTGGTTTGATGTCCCTGGATTGAAGATGCCTTGGATTGTGCTGGCAAGGCTGGAGTGGGTAGAGATTGGGAGGGTGGGGGAAGACATGGGTGGGGAGGATGGAGGGAAGGGAGGAAAAGGATGGTTAAGTTCTGATGTAACTATTTCCTTTTCTGTATGGAACCACTTTTCCTCTATAAACTGAAAATGATTAAACTTGAATAAAAAAAAACAACAAAAAAATAAGGCTGCTCACACATGAGAGCCTGTAGCTCTGAAATTCTTCAAGCAGAAGTAATGGCAACTAAAAATAACACTTTCCAGGACAGAAAGCATAGCTCGCAAGATGTAGTCGGCTCCAAAACAGGCAAGATCAGCTTCTTGAGCATGAAACTGAGGTCCCAAGCTGGGAACAAATTATGGATAGGAGGCTTCAATTGGAGAATGCCTCTCAGAAAAGTCTGGGCCACATAAATTGGGCCACCGTACAGCCCTCAATAGGCAAATAAAAGCCTGAAATACTGTAGCTGACAGGTGCACCTTGATGGAGGAATATTGGGGTGCTACATCCGATAAGGACAGGAAAGATAATAGAAAAAAAAAATAGGAGGCTTCAAGTGGACAATGCCTCTCAGAAAAGTCTGAGTCACATCCAACTGGGCCACTATATGGCCCTCAATAGGCATATGAAAGGCTGAAATACTGTAGCTGACAGGTGCACTTTGATGAAGAAATATTTGAGTCCTGCATCCGATAAGGACAGGAGGTACTCTAGAACTTGGTTGACAGGGCAAGTAAAAGGGTCTAGATGATGGGAAGTGGTCCATATGGCAAAGCTCTTCCACTTCATTGAGTAAGTGGCCCTGGTGGAAGGTTTCCTTGCAGCCACCAGGACATCAGCAACCTTCTGAGACACTCCTCAGGAGCCATGCATGCAGATGGAGAAACTTGAAGCCTGGATGGACCAGGGTCCCCTGAGTCTGTGTCAACAGGTTCCAGCAAAGGGGTAGAGGAACTGGATGTTTCACAGCCAATTGTTGCAATAATGGAAACCATATCTGATGAGGCCAGAATGGAGCCACCAGAATTAGAGTGGCACTCTCCATCTGTAGCTTGATGAGTACCCTCTGGATCATGGAGAAGGGAGGGAAGGTGTAAAGAAACCTCCCTTTCCAGGAGAGGGACAACACATCTCGCCAGAAAACACCAGGCCCTGGATCTAGCAAGCAGAAATGTGGTAGTTTTGCGTCGAGTGGAGACACAAAAAGGTGCAACTCTGGACGACCCCACCCATCGAACAGATCTTCTGCAACCGAAGTCAGCAGCTCCCACTCATGTATTTTGGACTGTGATCTGCTGAGGCTGTCTGCCAAGGCATTTTGGGTGCCTGGTACATAGACAGCCAACAGTTCTAGACTGTGATCTACAGCCCAATACCAGACCCTCATTGCTTCCTGGCACAGGGGGTAGGAATGAGTCCCCTTGTTTGTTGATGTAATACACAACACAGAGATGGTCCAACTTCACCAGCAGAGGGCTTGGGGAGAGATAGTTCTGGAAGGCCTGGAAGGCATACAGAACCACCCACATTTCTAAGACGTTTATGTGAAGGTGAGTCTCCCTCTGGGACCACAGGCCCTGGGTCTGATAAGGAATGAGGTTGGCTCCCCAACCTAGACCTGAAGCATCCATGGTGAGGATTTGCTGAGGAGTGGGGATAAGAAAGGGGATCCCTTTTAAAAGATTGTCTGGGCCCATGCACCAGTGAAGCACTCTGTGGACTGGGGAGGAGGAGACAAGGACCAGTTGATCTAGGTTGTCTGAGCACTGATCCCTCTGGACCCTGAGGGTCCACTGGGGGATTCGCATGTGCAGTCTGGCCAAAGGGACCATAACAATGGCCACGGCCATTAGGCCTAGAAGCCACAGGAATGTCCTGGCCAGGACACACTGGTTCTGAGCCACCTCCCAGGCCTGGGTAATGTGATGGTCTGCCCTGTCTTGGGGGAGGAAGGCCTTACCCTGAGTAGAATCAAGAACCACCCTATGCACAGCAACCACTTGGATGGGATCATCCTAGACTTGGGCCGATTGACAGTGTTGCCTAAGGACTGGAACAACTGCAAGGTATGCTCTAGAGTTAACAATAGGAGCTCCCTGGACTGGACTTTCAGTAACCAGTCATCTAGGTACAGGAACACATACAGGCCCTCATGTCGGAGGGCTGCTGCTACATCTGCTAAGCACTTGGTAAATACCCGTAGCATACAGGATAAGCCAAAGGGCAATACTCTGAACTGGTAATGCTCCCCCTGGAACAGAAACTGCAGGCACTGCCTGTGAGGTGCGCAAAGCATGATATGCAGATAGGCATCCTGCATATCGAAGGAGCATAGCCAGTCACCCTGCTTGAGCAGAAGAAGAAGGCCATGTAGGGTTACCATCTAGAATTATTTGCACTGGATGAAAAGATTCAGCTCCTTGAGGTCTGGAATGGGCCTCAAGTCCCCTGTTCTTTTGGGAACCAAGAAAAACCTGGAGTAGAACCCCTTGTTCCTTTGACACCTGGGCACTGGTTCTATGGCCCATTTGTGCAGCAAGTTGAGCATTTCCTCCATAAGCACCTCTGTGCAGTCTGGAGATAAAAGGTGGGGACCGTAGGAACATCTGGAGGCTGTTCTAGAAGTTATAGAGCATGGCCATTCTCGATTAGCTGTAGGATCCAAGCATCTGTAGTAATGGTTCTCCACTGGGACAGATGGAGGGGAGAACTGACCTCCGACCACCACCTCCTGGCTTGGAACAAGATAAGGGGGGCTGGCAAGGAGTCAGGCTGAGGCTGAGCCAGTGGTAGGGGCTGCACCTTCTCCCCTGGATTGCTTAGCAGAGGAGCCAGAGGTGGAGGAGGGGACAAGCAAGGCAGAGCTGACCCTGCGCTTACCCTGGAGCTTGAATCCGGAACCAGCCTTGTGAGAGGTCTTACAAAATGACAGCCTCGGTCTGTTCCTGGAATGAGTATGATAAAGGGAATGGACAGCCAAAATTGCCCTACCTGAGGCCTGCAGGTCATTAATAATATCCAGCACATCAGGGCCAAATAACTTATGACCCCCAAAAGAGGCATTCAATACTTTTTGCTGGACATCAGCTGCAAAACCCGAGACTCAAAGCCAGGAGTGCCTTCTAAGGTAAATGCTGGAGGAAGCCGCCCTGGCAGTAGTATTAGCAGTGTCATAGGTGGCTCTGAGAAGATGCTTACTAACACCTTCTGAGGCCTGGAGAACCTTGAGAAGCTCTTGTTTCTGAGAACCCTCAGGAAAGGATTGAGCAGCAGCTTTTCCCTTCCTCCAGAGGGTATTCTGGTACTTGATCAAATGAGCCACATAACTGGCAATCTTATGGCTTAGATTCATAGAGGCAAAGGTCCTCTTGCCCCAGAGGTCTAGCATCCTAGATTCCCAGTCAGGGGGCAGGGAACTAAGGTGCTTGGGTGCCTTAGTCCTGTCATGAATGGCCTTGATTACTACAAAGTTGGTTTCCAGCTGCTCTTCATAAAAGGGCAGCCTCTGAGGAGCCTGGTAAAGCTTGTCAGCCTTTCTAGGCATGGTTGGAGCCAGGTTGGACCTATGCCAGGCAGCAGTGGCAGCATTATTCAGGGCTGGCAGCAGAGGAGGAATAACCTTGGGTGGAGACTCTAGAAACTCTAAGAAATCCACCAGATTCCTCCTTGCAATATCTTCTTCCTCAGTCTGGAACCCCATAGTGGAGGAGAACTGCTTCATGATGTTGAAGAAAGAGGGGTCCTGTGGGGAGGGACCTGGGGGTGTGCTTAACTAAGTCCTCGCTCCTGTATGAAACAGTAGACCTATCAGAGGAGTCTACATCAGTGTCTTCCTCCACATCCTCTTCCTCAGGGAGAATGAGGTCAGGATGTTATTCTTCCTCAACGTTGGCCTGTTCTGGAGCAGGGACCAACAGTCCAAATACCGCCAACTCTCTAGAAGGCACAGGACAGATGGGTCAAACTGGTGTTGATGCCAAGGCAGCACCTGATGGTGAGAGCGATGACGGCCCAGGCCATGGAACAAACTGTTGTATGACAGATGTGGAAATTGAGGAATGAATAGCATTAATGTCGACAGTGGGAAAAGGAATAGTCGTCGACACAGGCATCAATAGAGGAGGCGCAGAGACCAGCTCCAATGAACCACTGCTATCTATAGTAGAAGCAGTAGGGCCCAACACCTGAAGACTTCGAGAATCAAAAGGTCTCAATGGCAGGTCAGGGGCCAATGACCCAGAGGCTGAAGGCCCCTCTACAGCCCTGTGAAGCCTGGGAGAACTCTTGTCCATGGGGGCCCGATAGGAACAGAGGCCTGCATGGAGTGAGGCGTAGATGCCAGAGCAGTTGATGGAGCAATCCCAGGAGAAGAAGACGAAGAATCCAACGGGGACCAGGATCATCATCAGGGGAATGTTCCTTAGACCAGTCCTTGTCCTGATGAGAGTGTTTCCTTGAGGACTTGTCCCAGGCCTTGGTATCCTGAGAGCTTGAAGAAGATGCTGGTGACTGGGGGAAGGGCCTGATAGACCTCTGCTCTCCACTGGCTATCTGTTGCTCCATGAGGAACTTCTGCAAGGCTTTCTTGCTTCAGTGCAGGGTGGTGAGGTGGAACTTCGGGCAGAACTCACAGGTGAGAATGTTGTGGCCAAGCCCAAGCCCAAGCCAGCAGATACAGAGTTCGTGTTCATCAGTTGAAGAAATCTTTTTTCCACAGCAGCAGTGACAGAAGAGGACCAACGAAGGATTAGTTCTTAACATACAAAGACAAATTAATTACTTTAAAATAAGGTGATTCAAGGGCTACTACCAAACAAAAAAGGTAAGTAGTTTTGGCAGTCGAACTGACCGACAAAGCTTCCATGGAGTCCGTGCATGAATGATCAATGGCAGGAAAGAACTGCGGAGGGAATGGGGCTGCCCGCACTTATATAGGGCATGTGACATTGGAGCATGACATCAGCATGGGCGGCCCCTAATAGACTGCTGTAGAAAAAGATTCCATGGGATCCTGATGTCTGACGACTGAGTTCTAAAGGTGTGACCTGATGACAGAGATATCCCTGAAGAAGATCAAGGAGTTTTGTTGGCATCCTGCAAGTTCACCTTTTTCTTTGGTGTGTGTACTAGTACTATGCTTACATTTTTGCAACTCTAGGTTAAAGGCCTGTTTTCAGGAGTAACCAGACTACTGCCACGGCATAATCATGGCTATTTGTTTGGATAGCTCTAAGGTGTGACCCAGATAGATTTTAATTTTATTAGTCTGTCCTACATAACAGCAGCCACAAGATCAAGTAAATAAATAGACAAAACCGTCAGTGTTGCAAGTGATGAAATTCTCGATACAAATGGTCTGACCATCTTTTGGCTTCACAAAACTTTGTTCTTAGGATAAAGCAGTTACAGCAACATGGACCCCTAGTCTCCAGTTTTGGCAGCCAAGTCCTTTCCATGGCGGGCTTGCAACTGTTGACCAATTGGTCCTTTAAATTCCTAGCATGTTCTGAGATGCACACAAATGTTACTCAACTAAGGTGGGGGAAGTGGGGTTCAGATTGCATTGTATGATGTTTACCACCGCTGGGTCAAAAACATAATACTGTAAGTGGTTGTGAAGGTAAGCTGGTTATTACTTGCATTATTTTGGGGTCCATCCTGTATTACAGCATCTCTGTCAAACTAATCAACTTCTTCCCTTATGGCAAGTAGATGGGAATGCTGCCTCCTTTGATGTTTTGAGTTGCTGTTTGTTAGAGCAACAAGCACCATTGAATTAACCAATTTTGTTTGAAAAAAAAAACATGAATGATTACCTTTACAGTGGGAACGTATATGGTTTCATAGTATTTAGAATTCTATCACAAATGTAAATAAAAGCTCAAAAAGTCCCATGCAGACCCAAACCTAAAATAGCAAGGACATCGAGCATGAAGATGTCACTGGAATGAGACCACTCTGTGTCGAATTGTAAAATACCTATGGATTCCTTTTATATTGTTCTCAGTTTGCCTTATGTGATATCTATATTTAATGATATTTAACCTATGCATTTGACTCTAATGCACAAGCATCGATAATGACAGATTTCACATATAAGGCAAATCGAAAACATAGAAACGCTCCGTAGGTTTTTTACTATGAGGCACATTGCAGTCTTTCTCTGATGACACAATCACGTGTGACATCTGTGCCCTTTTAGGTTTGCATCTGTGCAGGACTTTCAGCTTTTGTTTACATTTGTCATAGAATTTTTAAACCCTATGAAACCCTGTAAAAGTAATAATGTATACATTTCATTAAAGCACTCCTTAGGCTACAGCTGTATGGGAGGATTAATTAAAAGTCACCTGGGCAAGATGCCCATTTACAGTAGATGTCCTTTAACCAACTGGGCTGGGAGCAACTAAATATAAGGAGGAACATACATCTAGGAATTATGATGTACTGCAGTCTACATAGTTTAGTGACCAATTACTTAGCAGGAAAATTCCAACCCCTACCAAGTGTCCATTCTTGAGAAACTAGAATCAGTGTTAATTGTAATTCCGTACAATCTCTAATGTTAGAACTAATGGCAAAGCATAATTTCTTTATGCAAACCCTATACTGTACATATTTACACACCAATGTTATTAGAACCACTCCCAACCTTGCTACTTTAAAAAATGCAAGGACAGGCCCGGTGGCGCTGAGGGTTGAGGCGCTGGATGCCTTACCTCATGCTATGCTGGCGACATGGGTTCAGGAATGATCTCAGGTCATCGGGGTGCCAGCGTGGGGGGGGGAGAGCAGGATTGATGGAACCAGCAGGCTGTTCTGCTCCTGGGGTGGTGGGGGTGGTTGTCGCCCTCCCTAGTTACGCCCACCGGGTGGAGGTCCGGTGGGATAGCGTACATGGAGGGGGTGGCAAGAACGTGAGGATGGAAGGGGCTGAGCTGGCACTATGGTGTGCATGCGTGCCTCCACACGCACATATGACCATGTGCTGGGGCCTCGGGCAAGGAACTGGGACAACCTACAAAGAAAAACCCATAAACATCTATATAAAAAAATGCAAGGATGCCATGTCATGAGAACTTCTGGGGGAAGGGCAGAATGAAAAAGTGGTCTCAGGAGAGCCTGAAATTACACTTTTCCAGCCTTCCTAAGACCAAAAAGTACTAACTGGATGAGAATTTAGAGTGCCCCCTTTTCCCCTCCCATGGGCAAGACAGCCCTGAAAAAAAGGTCACTAAACCCTTTAAAACACAGAACATCTATTATGAACATATGAACATGCGAAAATGTCAGCAGATACAGGCCAAGCGGTCTATCACGTCTGCTCAATTGTGCAGCTCACAGCTTAGACTACTGCTGCTGCCCCCACACCATGACCAACCCTCAGGGTCATTTCCCCCAGCTGCTTCCCTCTCCCTGCTCAACTTCCTCCCTACTAGTATCTTGCCCCTGGCCCTATCCCATCCCCTCTTAAAGCTCGGCACCAATTTCAGAGATATCACTTCAGGCAGTGTGTTCTAACTAGCAAACACTCTGTCCATGAAGTAATATCTCCTCATTTCTCTCTTGAACTTACCCCCCAACCTCAGACTGTGCCCCCTAGTGATTCCCTCTCCCTTTAAATGAAACATGCCCTCAGTACTAAACTTGTTCATGCCCTTTAAGTACTTGAAGGTCTCTATCATATTACCCCTTTTCCTTCTCTCTCTCACTCTCTCTCTCCTCCAAGGAGTACATGTTGAGCTCCCTCAATCTATCCTCATAAGGTTTCTCACCTATTCCCCTGAGCATCTTTGTTATCCCCCTGCTGGACCCCCTCCAAAAGCTTGTTGTCCTTCCTTAAATAGGGGCTCCAGAACTGCACACAGTACTCCAAATGGGGCCTAACCAGTGATCTGTACAGTGGCAGAATGACTTCCTCCCTCCTAGAGGTGATTCCTCTGGCAATGTACCCCAGCATTCTATTGGCCTTGGCCGCCACTTTCCTACAATAAGATGAGTGATTCATATTACCTGTGACCATCACTCCCAGATCCTTTTCCTTCAAAGAGTTGGATAACTGCACCCCTCCCAAACGGTAGCTGTACCCTAGGTTCCTGGCTTCAAAGTGCAAAACCTTGTACTTCTTAGCATTGAAACCCAGCTGCCAAGTGTCTGACTATTGCTCTAGTGTTTACAAATCCTCCTGGAGTTTCCTCCCACCCTCCACACCATCCACCACCAGGTACCAGGTCAAAACAGCGCACCAGAAAGAGTGCTGCAGGAACCGTCCTGTGTGAAGCGTGAAAGGATTTAGAGCAATGGGGGTAGAATAGTGGTAGGGAATTACTGCTACCCCTGTCACTCTGCACTCTTCCTGGAATGGATCAAGTAGATGTGTGCTATGGAGTGGTAGGAGACCTGGGACCGCAGTTCGGTTCCTGCCAGGTCTCCTCCTGCTGCAATTATTGTTTTTACAAAAAAACAGTAATTTTCCTTCTCCTGATGTTTTCCCCATCCCCAAAGTCCACGACCCCAGGAGTTGATTATTTTAAGTCCGTGGGATGGGGGGGGTGAAACCCCCTATGTCAGGGGGTGCTGGGGGCAAAAATAAAGAAGTCTCATTATTGTTAATGGGGCTGCGCTGTTGTTGTCGGGTCACTCTAAAATGACTCTATTACTTGACCTTATTTGGGACAGCACTGTTTTCCTTGCAGCATTTATTGCCGCATGTTTTTTGTATGCGGCAAAATGACCCAGTGCCAACCACCACACCTATCTTGGTGTCATCAGCGAATAGGCTGATCTCACTCTTAACCCCTTCCACTATATCAGCTATGAAGATGTTAAAGAGCACCAGCCCCAGCACCAAGTCCCGTGGGACCTCACTGGTGATCGCTCTGGGAGTTGAGAGCTCCCCTCCTACAACCACCTTCTGATGTCTGTCCCTTAACCAACTTACAACCCACTTAACCAATTTTTCCCCAGCTCCCAGGTTCAATAGTTTACTAGTCAATCTCCCATAGGGTACCGAGTCAAAACCCTTGCTGAAGTCCAGATACAGTACATCAACTGCCCGACCACCACTGAGTGCTCTAGTCACCCAGTCAAAAAAGACAACAAGGTTTGTTTGACATGATCTTCCAGAGATGAACTCATGCTGCCTATAGTCTAGGAGACCATTTACCTCCAGGAAGGTCACCAACCTTTCTTCAAGGATAGTCTCCATTACCTTACCCACAATGGACATAAGGCTGACTGGCCCATAATTTCCTGGTTCGTCCTTGGGGCCGCTCTTGTGGAGGGGTACCACGTGTGCCATCCTCCAGTTCTGAGGCACACACACTCAGTCTGCACAGAGGTATTGAACAAGTCTGCTAGAGGTGCTGCCAGGACTTCAGCTAGCTCCCTCAGGACTTTAGGATGTAGCCCATCCAGTCCAGGTGCCTTGTCAATCCTCAAGGCCCTCAGTCCTTCCAGCACCCTGTTCACTGCGATCTCATCCATTATCCCCTGTCCCTCCTCCCTCCCTCCCTCCTTTGCCTTTCCTCTGCGGGATGGGCCCATCCCTTTCCCTGGTAAATACTGAGCAGAAGTACTCCTCTGTACAGACATTTGGTAAGACCACATCTGGAGTACTGTGTACAGTTCTGGAGACCCCATCTCCGCAAAGACATAGACATGGTGGAGGCTGTCCAGAGAAGGGCAACCAAAATGGTGCAGGGTCTGCACCAAAAGACATATGAAGAAAGACTAAAGGAGCTTAAGATGTATAGCCTCGAGAAATGAGAGAGAGGAGGGACATGATAGAAACTTTCAAATACCTCAAGGGAATCAACAAAGTCCAAGAGGGTAGCATCTTTCAAAAAAAGAGATGCGCAAGAACAAGGGGGCACAATTTGAAGATAGAGGTGGGATGGCTCAGAGGTAATGTGAGGAAGTATTTTTTCACAGAGAGGGTTGTAGATGCAAGGAACAGACTTCCTGAGGAGGTCATAGAGTCAAAAACAGTGGGGGAATTCAAGAAAGCATGGGACAGACATAAGGTAATTCTAGTCGGGGGTAGGAGGAAGTAGGCAGTTGGTTAATTAGGATCTGCAGTTTATCCATTAGGTAGGGAAATGGGCAGACTAGGTGGACCAAGCGGTTCTTATCTGTTGTCAAATTCTATGTTTCTATGTTATGTTTCCTCGAGTGTCTCTGCCTGCTCAGCCCCCTTCTCTGCCCACCCTCTATTTCTCTTGATTCTGGTGATTTTTATTTATTTAAGTCTCGGAATTAACACCTTTAAGCCAGAGACTCATTTACAAAGGCTCCACATCGTAGATAAGTAGAAAACAAATGGAAAATTACATGGTAAAGTAGACTGAGTGGTTAAAATAAACAATTACATTACAAACAATAAGAGCTATAAAAAGTGCCAGAGGTGATTACAAAGATTACAAGAAATAATTTTGTATGACTGCAGTTAGAAGGATGACATTATCCAAGTGGTGTTAGGATAGTCCTAACAGGAAAGTATGATAGCTGTAGGAACCAGTCAGGAGAGGTAAATGTACACAGTCAGGGGACATTGCCGTAGGCAGGTAAGGAAAGTACTATCGTCAGATAGTCTGTGGCAGCATGAGGAGGGGGAGACTAGGGCTAGGTCCAGGCAGGTTAAGGGGGGGGGGTGGAAACAGGAAAACAGGACAAGATTATTAGTACGGTTGAGTTGGCTTGATGCAAAGGTAGTAAGGTGAGGAGAAAAGGGGAAGGGATTAGGTTAGTTCAGGGGGACTGGGTATAGCCGCACCAGATTACGGGGGGCAGTCACAGCTACTAAGTTTTGAAAGGTGGAGTCGACATTCGTTTTTGAATCGTTCAATCTTAGATTCAGTCAGGCTGCTGGGGGGGTGCTATTGAGCCCACTGGGTGCTCGAAAATAGAAATTCCGTACTTACCGTAATTCTTGATCTTCTTGGATGCAGTCTCCACCACTCATTCACACTAATGGGATAGCTCCAGAGGCACTAGGACCCAGCAGGAGCCAAACATTTTCAGAAGGGCCAGCGCCGGGATAGGACCATGCATGCGCGGCATCGTGAGACTAGCTCGTGCCTGTGTAGGCTATCTGGGTGTCGACTCTCCAACCACCTCAGTACCTTTTCAACCAAGGAGGTGCAGCGTAACTAGTAAAAAATAACTTATCCTTACCTTCAGGGCCTGAAAGATCCAGATGACCCTTGCTCGAAGGGTCAATTGAACAATGTCTTCACAGTGGGAACCACAAGACCGTGAAGACCAAAGAAACAAAACGAGTGAGCCCTGGGAATGGTGGGAGGGCGTGTGAATAAGTGGTGGAGACTGCAAACAAGAAGATCAAGAATTACGGTAAGTAAGTAATTTCCATAACTTCCTGGACTCAAGTCTCCACCACTCATTCACACTAATGGGAGAGTACCAAGTTAAAACCAACCCCCCTGAGTAAGAAGGTAGGAAATAGGGCTCATTCAGAAAGAACGTCCAAGGACTGTCCTACTGAGAAAAGAGCTGTCTGGAAAGAAGATGCAGAACATAGTGCTTACAAAGGTATGCACTTGAGCTCCAACTCACCACTTTGCAGAAGACTGCAACAGACACAAAATGAAACTCCGCCAGGAAGCTGCAACCACTCCTGAAGAGCAGTGAGAACCCAGCCTCTCAGTTTGGTCAAATATAAAAATTAATAGTGCTGAAGACATGCTACTAAACTAGCCTAAAACATCTCAGGGCAAGAAGGTAATCCAACTGAGACAAACTGAAGCTACACAAAAAATGTTGGAGTTTAGCTCTTCATTCTGTGAAGAAAGTCACAGAACCGTTGAAACAATCAGAGAGTGAAGGGAGTGCTCCCTTCCTTCTGGAGGTAAGGCAAAAAACTTTTACTAACTGAAAGAGCCGAAGGCAAAGTCTACTGGTTCAAGGTAGACCAAGAAAGCACAGATGGATTCCACCACTACCAAGTATGGCTGACCTGTGAAAACAAGTCCAAGAGGCACTTGAACCCCTTACTTGGTAAGCAATCAGAGGTCCATGTGGGGTTAGTCCATCAATGGAGAAAGGTTTCCACTTAGTCACTTAAGCCTTCCTGATGGAAGGCCAAAGCACAACTTAGAAGCCTCTTGTGGTGGTCTGGGAGAATCAGAGCCTACCCACTTCTTATTCCAAGAGGAATCATTCTGCCCCTGTTTGCCTACAACTCTAGTAGCAGTCTCTGAACTAAGGGAAGAGAGGGAAAGTGTACAGGAGGAATGTGTCCACTACGGAGATGCATTCTGACAGGAAAAACCAGGGTCTGAATTTCAGAGGCAAGATAGGGGTAGATCTGCGTCGAGAGGGGACACAGAAAGGGCCAAGTTCGGGCTGACCCATTTGTTGAAAGTAACTGCATAATGACTGATGTGACTTAACGTGGTGAGGCACCACTCACTCCGGCCATCCTGAAAGGGAGTAGGAAAAAGGTTCTATATTGCTTGCTGATGAAAAACAAACAACATAGTTTCGTCACCTGCTCGAAGTGGGTAACTTCGTGTCAGAGGATCTCCTTTGCCCTGGAGGTAACTAGGGGAGTTCCTAAGAGAAGGAGCTGCTGGGAAGGTGAAACTAACACCTTCCCCTTAATAGAAAAAACTCTTCCTGGGAAAGGGAGAGGAGAGCTGAGCAACTGCTTCAGAAGAGTCTAGTCCAGAGCGACTGGCACGGAACCAATGTGCAGGAAGCAAAGGTATGAATACTGAGAACCCATCTCTGAACAAGAACCTACTTGATCTTTATGGTCGAGAAAGGGAGCATACCATCTGTTAACTTGGAGCAAGCAAGGAAGTAGGAACCTGTATTCCAACTCGCCGTGGAGTCACTTCTGTTGCTCTGAGGCTCTGATCCAAGAAAAGAGAGTCTGACAGAAAAAAACAACAGACTGGGCTGCCGTCTAGGTCTAGGGAACATCTCTGAATTAAGAGAAAAGCTCCCTCGGAGAAAAGTGATGACCCATACCTCCGCTGGATTGGACTTCCCCTAGAAGTAGAAGAAGTCCAGTGCTCTCCACCGTAGTTTAGAGACGACCACCTCAGGCAGCTGAGGCAGAACCTGGGCTGGATCCAGAAGGATGGTATCGGGTAGCTTCAGGCTAGGCCCTCTGCTGTGAGTGTATATATATATATATATATATATATATATATATATATATATATATATATATATATATATATATATATATATTTTTTTTTTTTTAACAACTAGTTGCAGCCTGACAAGGCTCTCAAGCTTCTACCTTGAAAGGACTGCCTGATACAAGAATGATGAAGATGTTGTCCATCTGAGGGGCAGTGGGGAGCCTGAGTATCCATAACTGAAATAGGGACTGGACCAATAATCACAGCTGAGGCGATGTTAATCACCCGTTGCCGATGAAGCCACCAGGGCAGTATCATGGGGGGCCATATACCCCCATCATAGGTGTGGAAGAGTCCAGAAGACTCCTGACCATTGAATTAGTGTGTTCCACAGGGTGTAATTGTACTGACGACTGAAAAGAGTCCAGACACAGAAGTGTTTGGTCCACGGAAGAAGTCCAAAATGTTATGGTGGACCCCATATCCCTGAGGAAAAACTAAAAAGAAGATCTTCCATCACAGACTCTGCTGCTAGAGAAGGCTTACCCTCCAGTCTCTAAACTGAGTCATCCACTGTATCACCGACAAGTAGGACAGGGAGAGACTCATCCAGATGCACTTCTATCCAAGAAGAACCTCCAAAAGGAGGTCTAGGTCAGAATGACTAGAGACTCCGCCACCAGGAAAGGTGTTGAGGAGCTCAATGCCACTTAAGGAGCCAACAAAGTACTGAGCAAAATGCGGGATTCTGCCAGCAGAACAGCGCAAAACAAGAGTCCCACCAGTGAGAAACTGCCGGAATGACACAGGATCCCACGTGGACCTCCACTCACTAGGATCTGTGGAAAATATTCCATGGAACAGGACTTAATTCCACAGAAAACACTTTGCAACAACTTCTGCAGAAGAAGAGGTCTGTGGAAAGGAAAAACTCTGCCACCTGTTCTGCCGGACAGCACTAACCAGCACCACCCATGGCACCTGTGAGTGCCCGCAGCACCATCCGTGGCACCAGCAATGCCAGACACCCATAGCACTGCCCGCGGAGCTGCCCAGCACCAATGGCACTAACGCATCACCACGGCACCGCGAGCACCAACGGTGCTGTTCACGGTGCCGTGCAGCACCAACAGCGCCATCAATAGCACCGTGCAGCACCAACAGCACCATCCACTGCACCGTGCAGCACAAACAGCACCAGCAGCACCATCCACAGCACTATACAGCACCAACAGCGCCATCTACAGCACCAGCAGCACCAACAGCACTGTCCACAGTGTTGTGCAGCACCAACGGCACCATCCAAGACACCGCATGGCACCAACGGCACCAGCGGTGCTCTCCTCAGCACCGCGTAGCACCAACGGCACCTGAAGATCCTGAGGAAAGAGGGAAGAAGGATAAGCGGTACCCTTGCTGGCCCCTGCATGGAAAAAAGGGGAGGGGATAGGCATGAAGGGTCGATGTGATGGTGAAGGCACCAAAGATGGCACTGCACATATCATGACCCAATCGACCCGGCCCCGGTCCAGCGGCTCTGAGGCCCAGAGGTCCTGGAACCAGGAACACTGGCCAGGAAAACTGGACAGAAGTCGAAGTCCCTGCCCCAAGGGAGCAGCCCAAAGGTGAAACTGCTCACCAGAACTCCATCGAGGACAGAGATGAAATTCGGTATTGAAGAATGCGGCCGTTAAGAGCAGGGCCAAGGGGAACCCACCAAAGTTGGTTCAGGCCTACCACCCCTCACGACCAACAATCCCTGCGCAGACGTACCAGAGGGCGACCTCGAGCAGTACAGATTCTTCTTCCCCCAAGGAGGAAGAAGAGCTCAAGGTCAAGCAGAGCTGGATCCACGGAACCACCAGTTTTGTGCTTCAAAGGACTGTCCTCCCCCCCCCAATAAGCATGGGACTGCCTGTGGTCAGGCCCCCCCATTTGCGGAGGGCGGCAGACCAGACACAGTCCCTCTGCCATAACAACTTTCAAATGAAGTCTTCCTACCGTCACCGCTACCATCTAAGGCCGACTCCGTTGATGGCAGGTGAGAATTACCTTTTCTTCTTTTTCATAATCTTCTTTTTCTTCTTCTTCTTCTTAAAATAAGAAAATACTACTTAAATGTTAATTTAAACGGATACTGAACGGCTTAATGCTGCTGCCGTATAGATGAAAACTTTAACTCTGGCAGACAAGCGACGTTGACATCCAAGTGCACTCGACGGTGGGAGAAAAGGAATGAGGCAGTTGGAGGGTCAACACCGAGATAGCCTATACAGGCGTGAGCTAGTCTCACGGTGCTGCGCATGCATGGTCCTATCCCGACGCCAGCCCTTCTGAAAATTTTTGGCTCCCACTGGGTCCTAGAGCCATTCCCGTTAGTGTGACTGAGTAGTGGAGACTTGAGTCCAGGAAGATCATAAATACCCTCTGGGCTTGTGCCGTACAGCAGAAGGGAACATGAAAGGTAGCATTGGTTGTGCTATGCGTGCAATGAAGGGTTTTGTTTGCCCTAGTGAAGAGCTACTGTATGGGTGGGGTGGGATTGCCCTAGGTTGATCTTTTTCGCTAACAGGCAGGTATGGTAAGAGATCCTACCATGAAGGTTTAACCAGTTTGTTAGAGAATAAATGTCACAGGTGTGGGTGTAATTATGTGCCCCTGTGACCAGGCAGCACGCTTTGTTTAGAGCAACACTAATCCTTCTAAGAGTGGTGTCAGATTTGTTCCTTCTAATAAGCTCTATTAAAATCTGAAAACATATACTACTTGTGAGCTGTCTTTTTGTGTAATAAGCACTGTAATCTGTAATCATGTATCATTGTCTGGGTAACTGTTAGGCATCTTGGGAAATGCTGTTGTAGGGCTTAATAGGCTATCCTGAAACAAAATACATTATCAAATAAAAATAAAAAAAATTACCTACAGCAATGCATTAAAAAAGAACAATTTTCATTAATTAGACAGCATTCTAGAAAACACAGGCACTTGTACTGCATCTATAGACAGAATCATGATGTATGTCTAAACAGTTTGCAAAAGTCAATATGGTACACTAGCAAACCAATTAGATGGCTAAGCGTCCGAGAAACTGTACAAGTCTGGTTCTGGGAGCACACAGATTGCCCTGCTTTCCTTTAGTACTATTTGTATGCAAATACAGAAAGCTACTGTACAACTGTTCTGTTCATTACATACTGGGGTATCCATGATTTTAAACTTATATAATCCCCCTACAAATGGGGGTTCCCAAAAAGTCTTCCTTGAGCTTGCCTAAATGCTCACTGCCAGGCTGGTGTCCTGCATTTTAGCAGTTTAAATGTGATTACCAGAGCTTGTATAGCCTCTGTGTACTGTCTCTTTAAGAGTTGCCTAATTGCAGTTTAAATAATCTGAGAGGGAGCTCTGTTGAAAGATGTAACTATTTACTGAAAATCATTTAGAGTGATAATGTAGTTTGTCTAACCTGCTTTCTTTGTAGCAAGAACTGTTTTGTTTGTCTCTACTATCTTGGTCCTGGACTGCAAATTGGACCAAACAGTACTGATGGGACCTAAAATGTAGCCGGAACTTTAGTTTGGAGCTTTTTTGCGCCTTTTTTGCAACTGAAGGGGGAGCTCTCGCTTTGACTGACAGCCAAATCAGCCAACCAAATCTTTTGGATCTTGGGGAAGTCCTGGGCTGCCTGCAGTTTTCAGTTAGAACTAAGCTGGAAGCTGAGCAAGAAGGAGCTGAAGTGTTTCTGAGCAGCAATCCTGAGTGGATTCGCATGGGAGAACTCTGAAAAGGCTAAGTTTTTGGCCTGCATGCCGGTGTACTGCTCCTGAGAGGGACAGAAGAGAATTATTTTGGACTAAATCCAAGTTTGCGTGATAGCTACCCCTAAGCTCCCGGTGTGTGCAGAGACTTTGCAATTGTGCCCGGGGAACGCTTTGCCTGGTACAGTAGAATTCCCGTATGTGTAAATGTGCTATGAGCTGCTAATGGGTTGTGAGTTAGTTCCCCACTATGTGAACTGTGTTCTGCATGCTGGAAGCTGTATCCAGCCCAAAACGGACTGCTTCCGAACTTGTCTCCATGCGGTCTGGGCCTTGCCAGACTGGCCCAGCCAGACTACCCACTGCACAGAGAAGCCATCAACGAGAGACCTGCCTGGGGATCAGCCCCCTGCTCCATGCTTGAACAGGAACGACGCCTCTGCGATTTGTGTGGGCCCTGCTTGTCCTGGCATTCCAGATCAACCACCTGCAGTCTCGATTTTCGTCCAGCCTGTGTCCAGTCTTAGGTATCGTGAGTAAATACCAGGGTAGCTCCCTACAATAACAGCTTAATCTGAGTGTGTCATCTGATTGTCCTGTTGTTTCATTTCCTTTATGAACTGAGCCCTCTGGCTCCAGATTACAAATATTGTGTACTGTGCATGTTGTGTTTTCCATCACAGGGCCCCAACCAGCTGCAGCCCTGGGCAACTGTCCTGGCTAGCCCATCTCTTCTCTACCTGGGTACCCAGAGGTATCTGTGCGGGGGGGGGCTCAAAGCGCATGCATAAATGCTTGATTGATACAACCTTTAAGCTAATAACCTGATTTTGCCCTTCCCTTGTTCAATTCCCCTGAATAAATCTGATCTAACATTTTCTGCATGTAATCTGACTGTGGTTCCAGTTTGTGCTCAAAGTACTGTACTGTTGCTATTTGCTGTGCTTAACCTTGTTTTACAGGGGGTCACCAGGGTCGAGCCAGAGGAACCAGCCCTGGTGGTAAGTGCAAACAGTGTGGGTACTTGTGTGGTGTACCAGGGGTATTGTGAAAGTGATTATTGTGTAGTGTTCAGGCCACTAGAGGAGAAAGAGGGGGGTTACAGTGTCCCGGAGGGCTGTGCCCAGGTTAGCTTGACCACTACCAACCCTGACCTCTGGGTGGAGGCACCTGTTTGAGAACTCAGGCCCCTTAACCTGCTACTAGCCAAGCAGGCAGGGGTAGTAGCCCTTGGGATAGCACCACCTAGGGGTTACACTTAGAATTGGACAATATGTTTCTATATGGCATCAGTATGTTCTGGGGTTGAAACACTACTACAAGATACTAATTTAAGAAAAATAAAAACCTAAAAAACATCTTACAAAATAAAAGACAAAACTGTGATTTGCAAGCATTATATGACTACAGATTATCAGTAAGCAAACAAGGTACAGCAAGGTTAGAAACCTGGGGGATTTTTTTTTTGCTGCCCTCTCCAACCAGTAACAAACATGAAAGAAGAATCACCTGGCATGAATTAATGGTCTGCATATATTATAACTTATTCATGCCTTTTAGTTAAAAAGATTGTTAAATTTTATTTTAAAAAAAGAGATCTGCAATTCTTGAGGACAGGGGTGTTTATGGTAAAACTGGGTAATCTAGAATATAATATGCAACAGCCCAGTTCAATGCTAGCTTAGTTTAGGACTACAAGCTATATCATGAAGGGTGGGGGGGGGTGGCTAGCAGCTGACTGAGCCAGGTTTCTTTTACAGGACCTCTGGCTGGCAACAGCTGATTTATCATTTTTGGAATGTTTTCTTGTAATTTTTGGAGACAATACCCTGCAGCACAATTGTTCTTGCCTCAATTTACCCCCCAGAGTAAATTTTCTTAATATTTCAGCTTGATTTTGGAGTTTAATCACGGGAAGACCCAAGACCAAACAGCAATATGGACAAAAGCATGGCACTGATGGATTTCCCTCGACCAGGGCTGTACTGAAGGCTGTTAAAGATCTTGAAGTCTTCATCAAGGAGCTTAATAAAAAAGTGGACAGTTTTACCTCAAGAGCCTCCACCGTTGAAACTAAGCTAGACCTGGTGACTACAGACTCAAAGCAGTCAAAAACACTTGCAGAGAGGGAAGTGACTGCTACAGTGTGCCTGGTTCAAGAAAACAAACTACTGTACCTTCACCTCGAGTACCTTGATAAAGGGGCCCATGCTTACTGGGGGTACCAGAGTTGTGGGAGGGACAGGACCTGCTGACATTTGTCTCTTCAATCCTGGCTATCACACTCAGATTCCAACTAGAGGAAGCACTCAGCAGAGCCTACAGAATAAACCCTGCCGGTGACCAGCACAGGAAGGGATGCTTAGTGCCATTCTCATCGTCACATGAGGACCCACAGAAAAACAGCAGATCCTACAGGAAGCGAAGGAAAAGGGTCAGCTACAACTCATGGATGGTACCTGAAGAAAAAAATTAGCAGAGTAATGTCAAGCAATCATTGACCTGGAATGAGCTGCCCAGTAGTTTCAAATTTTATGTTAATTAGAGTATGCTATAAGGAAATTCAAAACTCTGTTGTGTGGTCACACTCAACCGTGCATTCTAACAGGAAATTTATTTCTAAAGCTAGGGTGAGCAGTGACCACTAAACTAGTTAAATGTCTACCAAAAATATATCAAGAACCAATTTAAAAAGTTTTCAATAACTTTTTCAACATGGTATAACAATTTATTTAAAATGTAATGAAACATTTTAGAAAGTTTAGCTCACTGAATATCAGTTGTAAGGCACTATAACAAGTAATCCTCAAGCAAACAGAAAGAACTGATTCTTGTGAAAACCTTCCCCCCCCCAGACTCTGGAAGGGGAGGTAGGGACAGGTATTGTTAAGCACAGTGAGGGATCCCTTTGGAAGAAACAATATTACTATGGTGATTTTTTCTTCAAACCCCAGGAACCCTCACTTATGCTGAACAAGAGCAGACTCCATAGCAGTACCTTGGCAGGCTGGGTACAGAACCTATTTAGGGAAAAGGTTCTGCAAGACAGCAGTGCCAAAGCTGGCATCCCTCCAGGACTGTATGTCCAGGTAGTAGTACATTGTGAAAGTATGTACTGTTTTTCAGGTAGCTGCTTTACAGATTTTCTGCAGTGAAACCTGTAGATGCTACTGCAGAGACAGAGCTGCCCCTTGTGGAGCGAACCCTAAGGCCTTAAGGTAGCAGCTTGCCAGTTTTGCCATAGCAGAACTATTTGCAGGAAACTATCCAATAGGAAATTATTCTCTTGGATGCTGGTTTTCCATTCTCCACTTCACCATATGTAACAAGTGAGTGCAAGTAGACCTTATATCCTTTGTGTGGATCAAGTAGGAGCTCAGAGCTCTCTTAACATCCAAATTTGGAGTGCATGCCAGCACTGATGAGTATAGACGGTTGAATGGTAGCTCCTGATTTCACCCATCTATTTCAGTCATTTCTATGTTAAATTTTTCTTTTTTTCAGACCAAAACAGTTTATTTCGTCAAACCTAACACTAACACCAGCTAACGAATTATCCAAAAATCTTGAAACGTGTACACCAATTTGTGTTTTTTTTTCTCCATTTTTCAACCGCGCTAATGTTACACTATGCTGACCATGGTCACAAAGTTACCAGAGCCACGTAAACAAGCAGCCAGGAGCAACGTAGTGGCTGGCAGCAATAATGCAGGGAGAAATGAACATTCAACTGTTAAGACACATTCGCTGACATCAAATAGAACATTGCAGATGTTAAAGTATCATCAGCTGTGTTAAAAAGGCAAAATGAGGAAGTTGTCACCAGGATTGACAAAAATGACTTTCAGATTATTGAACTTAGGTCAACAGCTGGTTATTTAGAACAGCTGGCAGAACATCAGAGCAAGCAGATTTTGTATCTTATGGAAACAATAGATGATTTACAGAATGGGGGAGTGCAATAATCTAAGAATTTTAGGAGTCCCTGAAGCTCTCAAAGGCAACAATATGATACTGTTTCTCTAAAACTTTTTGCCAGATTTACTTGATTATCAGTGGCCTTGGCCACTAGAAACTGAACAGGCCCATAGATTGTCAAGTTCCAAGGCTCACAACAACTCTAAGCCCAGACCCATCATAGCCTACTTATTAAGATTTTCGATTAAAGAAGAGATTTTATGACTGGCCAGGGAGAGGGGATCACTAATCTGGAGGGGAGAACACATCCTGATTTTTCAAGTGAAATAATGGGGAAGAGAAAAGCATTTGTCGATGTTAAACAACTGCAAGGAATGGGTGGACCACAGTGAGCTCAGGGAGGGTGAGGGTGGTGGAATAGAGGCGCATCCCTCCAGTTGTACCTCTCCACACTTCATATGCCATTCTGGCAGAGTGTGGTCCCTCTACAGAGGCACCCACAGTGGAGACCAAGGAGGAGGCTGGGAAACCTCCACAAAGGAGGCCCACAGAAGGGTGGCATGGGATGCCACAGGGGAAGAAAACAACTCCTGGTGGGGGACCCCATTATTAGGAGGGTAGAATTGGGGGAGGGAGGGGAGAGGGAGGTAAAGTGCCTGACTTGCGCCATGGCTTGGAGGGACAGGGAGTGAATCCTCAGGATCTCGGGGGCAGCTGCATGGGGGAGGGAGCTGGATGTCATTGTCCACCTAGGAACAAATGACCTGGCTGGGAAAGGGATCGGAGCACTGCAGAAGGAGTTTGTGGAGTTGGGGAGATGCCTTAGACAAGTAGCATGCACGGTAACCTTTTCAGAGGTGCTGCCTGTCTATGGTATGGGTGAGGCTAGGGTACTCCACACCATGGGATTCAATCAGTGGTTAAAAAACTGGTGCAGAACTCAGGGTTTCAGCTTCATTTGGGACTGGGGAGGCATACAGGCCTATACTGGCATGATGGTCTGCATCTCTCCAGGAGGGGAACCAGGATCCTAGGTGATAGGTTTAAATGCTTCATTGGCAAGCATTTAAACTAGCCAAGGGGGAGGCACTGAAAAGGAGAAGGGAAATCCTAGCCCCCCCCCAAAAATCTGAGTAGTTAGTAAGGTAAACACCAAAACAGAGCAGTCGATAGAGAGAAGGACAGGGGTAAATGGAGAAAAAGACAAAGGCAGTAAGGACAGGGATGGGCAAAAAGAAATAAGACCATCAAAAAATGGAGGGTAATGAGTACCAATGCCCGTAGTCTAGGTAACAAGAACCCGAACTGGTGGCCTTGATGGAAGAGGGATGCCTGGCTATCGTGGCAGTCACAGAAGAAAAAGTTACTTACCATAGTAACCTTGTTTCTTCCAGGGGATACTCCAATATTCATAACTCTTCTGCAGTATACCTTTAAGGTCAGATCTACCCGGCGATAGAATGCTATGCTAATGATGGAATCATTGGTATAAGCCACTTTTAAAATGCTGCCACCTATCAACTGCCTACATTCTAACCCTCAGATTTCATGGATTCCTGGAAAGATAGGGCCCCAAATTTAAAAATTTTACTTTAAAATTCCCCACCCAAATCTCCAACTGGAGGAAATATAAACTTATCATAAACAATCCCACAAGCTGCTATGTCAGAATCACCTGAAAAGGAGAAAACCAAAGAACAAGTTCCAATAAAAGTAGAATGTGGCATGCAAACACTAAGGTACAGCATGGAATACAGAGGCCACTGGTTCTTAAACGGGGAGGCAGGATGGGAGAGTTATGAATATTGGAGTACCCCCTGGGAGAAACAAGGTTACTATGGTAAGTAACTTTTTCTTCTCACCCCAGGAATACTCCAATATTCCTAACTCTTCTGCAGACTAAAAAGCAGTACCTTAGGAGGTGGGAAGAACCTATTTTGGAAACAGGCTCTGCAGGACAGCTGTACCAAACTTGGCATCAGCCTTAGCCTGCATATCCAAACTGTAATGCTTGACAAATATGTGTTCTGTTCACCAGGTTGCTGCTTTACAGATATCCACCAAGGGTACATCCCTTGCAGCTGCCAGTGTTGCAGCTGTACCCCTTGTGGAGTGGGCTCTAAGTCCTGCTGGAGCTTCCTTGCCCGCCTTTGAATAGCAAAATTGGATACACTGGACACTCCATTGAGAAATGGACCTTTTAGATGCTGGAATCCCCTTTCCCACATCCCCATAAGTGAGGAAAATTGTGTTCTGTACTGCCTATGGGGCTTAGTGGCTGTCATGTAGTAGCTCAAAGCTCTTTTGACATCAAGGCTATGCAGCCTACATTCACCAGAAGAAGAATGATCAGTGAAGAACACTGGCAAAATGATAGATTGGTTCAAGAGGAAGTCTTAAATCACTTTGGGAAGGAATTTCTTATTTGTCTGTAGGACTACCTTATCTCTGTGGAAGGAAATGTAGTCCTTTTCAATGCATAAAGCTTGGAGCTCACTAATCCTTCTAGCTGACGTAGTGGCCACTAGAAACACTGTTTCCCATGTGACATACTTCAAAGGAGCTTAAAACATGGGCTCAGAGGGAGGGACCATAAGTTGGGCAATGCAGATATTAAGGTCCCAAGCTGGCACCGGTTCTCTCACCGGTGGATACATATGAGAAAGGCCCTTGAAGAACCTTTTAAATATGGGGTTTGATGCCAAAGAAACAGACTTGCCTGCAGATGCATAGGCTGAGACTGAAGCCAAATGAATCTTTAGAGTAGAAGGCTATAAGCCTGTGGAATGTAAGAAGACCAGGTAGTCCAGTACCAATGGCACTCCTGCCTGGGTTGGCACTATACTCCTACTAGAGCACAAAATAGAAAACCTCTTCCACTTTGCAGCATAGGTATTCTTAGTAGAGGATTTCCTGTATCCTTGTAAGACATCCATAACTGGTTCAGAGAGAGGCAAACTAGCATACTCTAGGTCCTCAAAAGCCAAGCTTTGAGCCTGAGTGACTTGAGGTTCGGATACAGGAGCATCCCCTGGTTGGAGGTCAGAAGATTGTGCATCCTGGGAAAGTGTATTGGTTTGTCCACTGACATGGACAGCAATAGGGAGTACCATGGCTGCCTGGCCCAGTCTGGGGCTATCAGAATCATTGTTGCTGGCTGAGACCTGAGTTTCAACAGCACCCTGTATACCAGAGGAAATGGAGGGAATGCATATAGGAATATCCCTGACCAATCCAGAATAAGGGCACCCAGAGGAGCCATGCCCACTACTGGAGGCCTGCAACAGAACTGTGGCAAGTGGTGACTCTAATGAGAGGCAATGAGGTCTATTTCTGGAGTGCCCCATCTCCTTAATAATGCCTGAACCACTTGCTTGTTCAGGGACCATTCATGATGGTCCTGGCTGATTAGGCTCAGGGCATCTGCCAGAACATTGTCTTTGCCTGGCAGATGAATGGCCTGTAGTGAGGAGCCCAGTGAGTAAGCTAGGGTCTAAATTCTCACAGCCTCTATGCAAAGGAGGGTTGACCTTGCTTCCCCTTGCTTGTTTATGTAATATATGGTGGTAGTGTTGTCTGTTCTGACTTGCACTACCTGTCCCTGTATCAGTGGCTTGAAAGCTTGCATTGCCAGAAACACTGCCCTGAGCTCTAACAAGTTTATGTGTAAAAGAGTCTCTGCACTTGACCAAGTGCCCTGGGTAGTGTGTTCTGCTAGATGAGCCCCCTAGCCCAAGAGGGATGCATCTGTTGTGAGAATCATTGATGGAAATTCTTTTTGGAAAAGAACTCCTTCTCTGTGGTTGGTTTCCTCTTTCCACCACTGAAGAGCTTGGATAAATGTTTTCGTTACAGGAATGAGCTTTGACAGGGAATCCTTTCATTGGCACCAATGAGCCCTTAAGTGAAATTGGATGTCCCTCATTTGAAACCCGGAGCTGAGCACTGAGCCTGTTGCAGCTGCCATGTGACCCAGAAGCTGAAGAAAATGCCTTGCAGGCCTTGAGACATTGAGATTGAAAGAACCAGCTAACTGCAGGAAGAAAAAATTACTTACCATAATAATCTTATTTCTTCCCAGTGATGCTCAGGAATTCATAACTTTGTGCAGTAAGCCTGGAGAGTTGGACTGCCCGGAGAGATGGAACACATGCAAATGAATGGAATTCTTTGCACGTGAGCATCTTTCAAATACTGCCTCTACCAACTGTAGTGTTCTAACCCACTCAGATTTGTGAGAAGCCTGGAAGTCAGGCATTAGGAACTAGTGTAATTAAAAACTATAAGAGAGGGGTTTCCCCAAATCAAAGTACAAATTTAACATAAACTCCCAAAGGGAGGTTGACTCTAATAAAAACCACATCAATAAAACTGTAAAAGAGAACATTGAAAACTCCAGTTTAAAATGATTAAAACAGGAAAATGCAACATATAATATGGCTTAATAGCACCAGCATGCGGAATGCAGAGGCTGAAGTTCTGGAAGGGGAGGAAGGGAGGGAGTTATGAATTCCTGAGCATCACTGCGAAGAAATAAGATTACTATGGTAAGTAATTTTTTCTTCTAACCCCAGTAATGCTCAGGATATTCATAACTTTGTGCAGACTACCAAGCAGTACCACTGGAGGTGGGCACAGAACTTTATCTTGGAAACAGGCTCTGCAGGACTGCTGTGCCAAACCTAGCATCAATCCTGGATAAAATATCCAGGTTTTAGTGTTTTGTAAAGGTGTGTACTGTTTTCCAGGTAGCTGCTTTGCAAATATCCACCAAGGGAACCTCCTTGGCAGCTGCAAGGGTAGCAGCTGTTCCTCTTGTTGAATGCACCCTCAATCCTGTTGGGGGCTCTTCACCTGCCTTAGTGTAGCAGAACTGAATACACTGGACTATCCACCGAGAAATGGATCTTTTTGAGGCGGGTTTACCCTTTCCTACATCCCCATATGTAAGGAAAAGTTGTTTTCCATTTTTCCTAAGATCTTTGGTGGCTGTCATGTAGTAGCTGAGAGTCCTTTTCACATCCAGACTGTGCAATTTTCTTTCACCAGAACTGGTCTGGTCTGTGAAAAAGACAGGTAGAGTGATTGACTGGTTCAGATGAAAATCTGAAACCAACTTAGGGAGAAACTGTCTTGTAGTTCTGAGGACTACCTTATCTCTGTGAAATGAGAGATAATCCTGGTCAATGCAGAGAGCCTGGAGCTCGCTAATTCTCCTTGCAGAAGTAATAGCCACTAGGAAGACTGTTTTCCAAGTAAGGTATTTCAAGTGGGCAGTAGCCATGGGTTCAAAGGGAGGGCCCATGAGCTTGGCTATACACACATTCAAATCCCAAGCAGGCACTGGTGCCCTGTGAGGTGGGTGTAAATGCATTAGTCCTTTAAAAAATCTTTTGAAACGTTTATCAGATGCCACTGATACCTTGGACAGCTTCTGAAAGATTTAAATCTACATACTCTAATTCTTCAAGAGCCATGCCTTGAGATAAAGAGACTTGAGATTGGGGTACAACAATGCTCCCTGATTGGAAGTCAGGAGATTGTGTCTGAGGGTCAACTGTATCGGTTTGCTGACAGACATGGAGAGCAGAAGACAGTACCATGGCTGCCTGGGCCAATCCGGAGCTATCAAGATCAACGATGCTGAGAGGGACTTTAGCTCCAGTAACACCCTGAAGACCAGGGGGAAAGGGAGAAAAGCATACAGGTGTCTGCCTGTCCAGTCCAGAACCAGGGCATCCAGAGGAACTGTGCCCTGTGCTGGTGGTCTGCAGCAATATTGCGGGAGTTGGTGGTTCTGGTGGGATGTGAACAAGTCTATCTCTGGAGTGCCCCACCTTCTGAAAATGACTTGTACCACCCGCTTGTTCAGAGTCCATTTGTAATGGGACTAGTTGATGCTACTTAATGCATCTGCCAAAGTATTGTCCTTTCCTGGCAAGTGAATTGCCTGTAAATAGACCCTCAGAGAGTAAGCCAGTATCCAAATCTTCATGGACTCTGTACAGAGGAGGCCTGACCTGGTGCCTCCCTGTTTGTTTATGTAATACATTGTGGTGGTATTGTCTGTTCTGATCTGAATCACTCTGCCCATGACCATGATCAGTGAAGAAAAAGCCTTTAGGGCTAGTAACCCTACTCTAAGTTCCAGTAAGTTTATGTGCTGAAGGGACTCTGCTGCTGACCAGATTCCTTGGGTTGTGTGCTTTCCTAGGTGGGCACCCCAGACCAATAGGGATGCATCTGTTGTGAGTACCACAGAGGGGATTTCTTTCTGGAAAGGCGCTCCTTGCCTTAAATTGGATTCCTGTTACCACCACAAGAGGGCCCTTAATAGTGGGCCTGTCATGGGTATAAGCTTTGAAAAACAGTCTTTTTTCTGACTCCAGTGAGCCCCGAGGTGAAACTGGATGGCTCGCATGTGGAATCTGGATCCCTGGACAGTGCCTGTGGATGTAGCCATATGACCCAGTAGCTGTAGAAACTGTCGTGCAGTTTTTGAGCTGTTCAGGACAAAGGAATTTGCTATTGACTGCAGACTTTGCACCCTGTCTAAGGGTAAAAAGGCTCTGCCCTGAAGTGTGTTGATTTCTGCCCCTATAAACTGCAGAATTTGAGCAGGGGTTAGGACTGATTTCTTTTGGTTTATGATGAAACCCAGGGACTCTGAGAGGACTTGGGTGATTTTTAGGGGGAGTTCCTTACCTGGTCTGGTGAGTTTCCCACTACCAGCCAGTCATCTAGATAAGGGGAAAACAGTCACTCCTTATCTTCTTAGATATGCCACTACAGCAACTAGGCACTTTGTGAACACCCTTGGTGCTGAGGAGAGACTGAAAGGAAGAGTTGAAAACTGATAGTGGCCTGAAGGGAGCCTGAATCTGAGGTATTTTCTGAAAGATTCCTTTATGGGGATGTGGAAATAGGAATCTTTCAAGTCCAGTGATACCAGCCAGCAATATTCTAGCCAAAGTGACCATTTTGAACTTTGTTTTTTTCAGATGCTTGTTCAGAGCTCTGAGATCCAGTATTGGCCACCACTCCCCACTTTTCTTTGTTGTTAGGAAGTATCTGGAGTAAAAACCTCTTCCTCTCAGGGTGGTAGGGACTAATTCCACTGCTCTGAGATGTATCAAATTTTAGACCTCTACTTCTAGCAATGCCCTCTCTGCTAGAGGAGGTGAGCAGTAAACCCTGGTTTTCTGAGGAGGAAAAGATTTGAAGTCCAAAGACAGACCCTGACCCACTACCTCCAGCACCCACTGGTCTGTGGTAATGCTCAGCCAAGCCTGGAGGAAGTGGGATAGTCTGCCTCCGACAGGGAGGGAGGAGGCGGCCTCATCCTTAGGGGTTTTGCTTTGGTTGGAGTTGAGGTTGGGTTTGAGAACCCCTCCTGGAGCCCCTTCTACCCCTGCCCCTAGAGTATCCCTGCTGGATACTGCTGGTACTGGGGCATGGCTACTGGCTGGAACAAAGGTCTGGTCATTAAAGACCTTCCCCTACCCCCCCCTCCATAGGGTCTAGTGAATGATGAAGCACGCTCTTTAGCAGAGTTGCTTCTATAGGTTGCCTTGTATTCATCCACTTTTTTCATGTATGCAACTGTGGATTCCCCAAAGAGAGAGTTTCCCTCTAGGGGAAAATCCAGAGCCTTGGATTGAATGTCCTGAGTAAGGTTAGTGGCCCTGAGCCAAGCAAACCTTCTCTGTGCCACAGTGTTAGCCATCCATCTGGCTGCAGTGTCATTAGAATCAGCAGCCATCTGGAATTGGTACTTAGCTGCCTCCAACCCAAACCTGGCAGTTTCAGCCAGGTCTTCAGACAGGGGTGAGGGGGCTTTGATGGACATGTCCAGTACTAACTGCCACAAGGATTTTTGATACTGGGCAGCATAAGCCTGGAAAGTAGCCTGTCTCATGGCCAAGGAAGCTGTTAAATAGCCTTTTTTGGCCGTGCTGTCTATTTTGATGGAGTCCTTGTCTGGAGGGTGAGAGGACAGATGGACTCTGGCCTTATCACAGGCTGCTTGCTGTATGACCCCTTTATGGTCAGGATGGGAAAAAAGGAAATCAGCTCCTGTCCTGTCCAACTGGTACTTCTTATCTATTCTCCTATCAATCAGAGAAACAGAGTTAGGGGTCTGTAAAAGTTTCAGGGAGTCTTTCTTAAAAAATGTGTACACTGGCAAAAGGAGAGCTTTTGAGGGTGTTAACCCCATCATATTTAAATATTCAATCTCCTCCTCATCCTCTATCTGCTCTGTAGTAGCAATGTCCAGTGCATCTGCCATTTTCCGTACAAATGAGAAATGGGAGGAATAATCCTCCGACATCCTGGGGGGAGAACCAAAATCTTGTTCATGAGATACCTCTGGAGGAATTGGGTCATCGTCCTGAGAGAGTTCATCCCCCTCCTCAAAATATTGCTCTTCCTGAAAAGGAGGAAAATTACCACTGCTGGCCTGGGAACCCTGAATAGGGGCAGGCTGCTGTGGGACAATGTTCTGCAGTGTCTGTATAATTTTAAAAGCCTGGGCTATTTCTTGAACCGAAGGCATAGCCAGCATCTGTGCAGAAGTCCCTGGTTTAGCAGGGGAAGATTCTGCATGCTTAGTCTTTTTCAGCTTTTTTGAGGGAACCGGGGAGTCAGCCGGTTCTTTCCCTCTTTTTGCCCCTTTATCGCCCGTACCAGGGGCAGGGGTAGGCAAAGTTGTGGGTTCAGTCACAGTAGACTGGGGTGTCAGCTGGTCAGAGCCAGAGGGACCCCTAGGAAATTTCTTATTTAGCCTTTCAAGGCATTTTTCCAAAGTTTTCTCAGGAAAAGTTTTGCAAACTTCACGCTCTTGGTCCAAATGTTCAAATCCCAGACAAGCTACACATAAGGTGTGCTTGTCTGCCTTGGCAAAAACATCTCCACATTTTAAACAATTTTTGAAACCGGGTTCTCTGGTTCTCTTTTTGGGTGTCTCTGACATGGTAATACAAAATAAACACCAACTGCTAACAAGGCAAAATGCGTTTTTTTTTAGAAATAAACGCTTTTGCGGTCGGTTCCGGAACCGATAGGAACCGGAGGAACCGAAACAGGAGAAGCCCAAATGAACCGGTTCAGTGGTTCTGTAACCAAAGAAAAGCGGTTACAAAAACTTTTAAAAAGGACCAAATTTAAAGCAAAAATAACAGGTTCTTTAATCGGAGAACCGAAAATAAACCTAAACTAACTCGGATCCCTCACAGTTATCCCGAACCACAAGGAACCGAGAAAATAACTAACTTAGGCAATAAACAAGATTTTAAACTATCAATAAGTAGAGGCAGTAAAAGAAATTGAAAATACTTATGGTTTTGATGATTTATAACTTTCTTCATGCGAAAGAGGACAACAGAAGACTCCGAGCGACCAGACTTTCAGGCGGAGAAAAAAATCTGAGTGGGTTAGAACACTACAGTTGGTAGAGGCAGTATTTGAAAGATGCTCACGTGCAAAGAATTCCATTAATTTGCATGTGTTCCATCTCGCCGGGCAGTCCAACCCTCCAGGCTTACTGCACAAAGTTATGAATATCCTGAGCATTACTGGGGTTAGAATGCTTTTTACCCTGTCTCTGGGTAGAAAGGCTCTGCCCACTATGGTATTCAATTCTGCTCCTATGAACTGCAGAATTTGAGAAGGAA
The DNA here is from genome assembly GCA_016271365.2 of Neoceratodus forsteri. NCBI lineage: Eukaryota > Metazoa > Chordata > Ceratodontiformes > Ceratodontidae > Neoceratodus > Neoceratodus forsteri. The sequence goes on along the minus strand of CM028130.1, from coordinate 1,404,719,201 downwards.
GAAACACAGATTTTTTTAGATTTAAAAGGAAACCCAGAGATTGCAGAAGCTGTTAAGTGAGCGGTAGGTGTTCTGCTAACTGTTGTGGTGAATTTCCCACCACCAGCCAGTCGTCAGATAGGGGAATACTGTGACACCTTGTCTGCGCAGGTGAGCCACTACCAAAGCCAGACACTTTGTGAACACCCTTGGTGCTGAAGTGAGACCGAAAGGTAGAGCTGAGAACTGATAATGACCTGACAGGAGTCTGAACCTGAGATACTTTCTGTGAGACTCCCTTATGTGGATGTGGAAATAGGCATCTTTTAGGTCCAATGATGACAGCCAATTTCCTTTTCGGAGTGCTGGTAGAATCAGAAACAAAGATACCATTTTGAACTTTGGTTTTGCTAGGAACCTGTTGAGTACCCTGAGATCCAAGATAGGCCACAGCTCTCAATTTTTCTTTGGTGTGAGAAAATACCTTGAGTAAAGTCCTTTTCCCCTTTTATGCAGAGGCACTGGTTCTACTGCTTTTTCCAGAATTGCTTTCCAGGAGGGAAGCTGGTTTGAAAACTCTGATTTTTTGAACACGGGAGGACTTGAAACTTAAAGACAGGCCCTGACCCACTATCTCCAGAGCCTACTTGCCTGTGGTGATGGTTTTCCAATTCTGGAAAAAAAAGGGTCAGCCTGCCCCCTACTGGCAAAGGAGAGGCAGCCTGATCAATGAAGTCAGGAGTCCTGCTTGGATTGGGGCTGAGACTGTGCACCACACCTGGCACCTTTTCTGCCCCTACCCCTGAAATACCCTTGCTGCGGGTATCGGGGTGCCTGAAGAAGTACCATGGCCTGATAAAAATGCCTGGAATGGAATTGTCTGCCCCTGCCTCCACTACTGAAAGGTCTAGAGGAGGTGTAGGGTCTTTCTTTTGCAGAATTGCTATAGAAGGTGGCTTTATACTCATCCACCTTCTTCATATAGGCCTCTGTATGGCTGCCAAATAGGGAAGTGCCCTCCATAGGAAAATCCAGAGTCTTATTCTGGGTATCCTGCATGAGGTTTGTGGCTCTCAACCAAGCAAACCTTCTCTGTGTGATGGTATTTGTCACCCACCTCGCAACAGTCTCATTACTGTCTGCTGCCATCTGGAACTGGTATTTGGCAGCTTCCAGGCCAAACCTAGCAGTTTCAGCTAGGTCTGCCGAAGGAGGAGAAGGTGCTTTCTCAGCCATGTCCAGGACAGACTGCTGGAGAGCATTCTGGTACTGGGCTGCATAGGCCTGATAGTTAGCTTGCCTAATGGCCAGAGAGGCTGACTGGTAACCTTTCTTGGCCATACTTTCAATTTTTCGAGAGTTCTTCTCTGGAGGGTGGGAAGCCAGAGGGACTTTTGCCTTGTCACAAGCTGCAGTTTGCACCACCCCCAGGTGGTCAGGGTGTGAAAATAAGAATTCAGCCCCTGTTCTGTCAAGCTGATACTTTTTATCCAACCTTTTGTCCAAAAGAGGGACAGACCCGGGAGCTTGGAGGAGTTTTAAAATATCTCTTTTAAAAAACTTGTTTATGGGGAGTGACAGTTTTTTAGTAGGAGTCAGCCCCATCAATTCCAGATATTCAGCCTCCTCCTCATCCTCTACAGCTTCAGAGGTAGGGATGTCCAAGGCATCAACAATTTTCCTGATAAAGGAAAAATGAGAAGAATAATCTTTTATAGTTCTGGGAGGGGAGCCAAACTCCTGTTCGGGGGAGACCTCAGGCTCTATAGACTCACCTTCTTCTTCTTCCTCCTCACCACGTTCCTCAGGAAAGGAGGGTGGGTTGGAGAGTGCAGGGGTCTGGACTGGGGACTGTAAAACCACAGGCAGTAGACCTGCAAAGTTTGCATTATTTTTATTGCCTGTGCAATCTCTGAAGGAGAAGGCACAGTGGCAGGCACCACAGAAGTCCCCTTTTCCATACAGGCTTTGTTTTCTTTACTTTTTTTCCTGGAACCGGAGAACTAGCTGGTTCAGAGGGTCTCTTTTTACCTGTATCAGGGGTAGAAACAGTAGCAGTTATGGTGTCACCCACAGACCCTGAGGGTTTTGGCTGGTCAGGGACCCTTCAATTTCTTATTTAATCTTTCTAGACGTATTTCAATCATCTTTTCAGGAAATGATTTGCAGATTTCACAATTAGTTTTTAAATAATCAAAACCAAGGCAGAAAACACAAATTGAGTGCTTGTCTGCCTTGGCAAAAACTTCACCACACTCAGAACAATTTTTAAAACCAGGTTCTCTGGTTCTCTTTTTAGGTTTTTCTGACATACTGAAGAAAAACTGCAACCGTAAAACACTAAAGGTTTTTAAATTAAAAAAAACAACAAATTCATTGGTTGCGGTAGGCTCAGGAACCGATCGGAGAAACCAAGCGGAACCGGGAAACGATAGAAACAGAACTGGGATTAGCGGTTCGGAACAGAAGTTATCGGTTCTAAAAAAGAAAAGATTTTAACAAATAAAACTTACAGAAACTAGTAAATAAACAGGGAAAACTAACTAAAAGTACCTCGGTTCCTCAGCGGTTATCCCGAACCATGAGAAAACGAGAAAACAACACAAAACTAGCTAAATAAATGAATGGTTATTAAAATAACACTGATAAGAGTCAGTAAATGAAAATAAATGAAAAATACTTAATTATTTGTTATTAATTAAGACTTCTCTGACTAGATGATGATGAGGAAATCTCCAAGCATCTGGTCCTAACAGGCAGAGAGAGAAATCTGAGGATTAGAATGTAGGCAGTTGAAAGGTGGCAGAAATTTGAAAAGTGTCTCATGCCAATGATTCCATCATTAGCATAGCATTCTATTTCCGTGTAGATCTAACCTTAAAGGTATACTACAGAAGAGTTAGGAATATTGGAGTATTCCTGGGATGAGAAACATGGTACACAGGGAACCATGACTGGGATGTCAACATACCAGGGTACACAATCTACAGGAGGGACAGGGAGGGTAGAAGAGGAGGAGGAGGAGGAATAGCTCTCTATGTAAGGGAAGGGATCAAAGCAATGGAACTAGCGGGTAAACGGAGAAGACGGGGCACTGTGGGTCACCCTGGAGACTGGAAATGGCACCACAATCTGCACTGGGGTTGTAAACAGACCCCCATCTCAGGGGGGGTGGACAAGGAAATGACAGAAGGCATCCTTAGGATGGCAGAGAAAGTGGGAGATATTGCTGATTTGGGAACTGAATATGCCAGATGTTAACTGGAGCACCTTTGCTGCAGCCACATCCAAGAGCAGAGCCATTCTCGATGCCCTACAGGGGGCATGCCTCAGACAACTAGCTTTGGAACCCACTCGGAAGGGAGCAATCTTAGACCTGGTATGCTCAAATGGGGATGGAGAGAGGATCTCAGATCTAGAAGTGGGTAGCCATCTGAGAACAAGTGACCACCAGTGTGGTTCACGATAAACTTAGCTGTAGAGTCAAGCCATACAAAAATGAAGGTACTGGACTTCAGAAGGGCTGATTTTGTCAAAATGGGAGAGTGCCTCAGAAAGGCGCTAGCAAACAGGCAAGAAGGTGGGGTGGAACAACAATGGGGAAACATCAAAACTGCCATCACAAAGGCAACAAGCCTTTGTGTGAAGCAAATAAACAAATCAAAACGAAAGAAAAAAACACTATGGTTCTCAAAAGAAATGGTGGGGAAGGTGAGGGAGAAAAAGACAGCCTTCAGGAAGTATAAGGAAACACAAAAGGAGCAAGACAGAGAACTGTACCAGTTAAAGCAGAAGGAAGAGGGGAAGGCAGTCAGAAGAGCAAAGGCCCAAACTGAGGGAAAGATAGCCAACTCAGTTAAGAAGGGGGATAAAACCTTTTATAGGTACATTAGGGAGCAAAGAAAGTCTAAGGCAGGGATACTGAGGCTGAATAAAGAGGAGAGTGGTTGGGCAGAGAGTGACAGTGAAAAAGCAGGGATACTAAACAAATACTTCTGCTCAGTATTCACAAAGGACGAGGAGGGGGAGGTGTCACAAACGCACTCAGCAGGTCAAGCCCTCTGCTCCCACAGTCCCAACCTCAGAACACAATAGTGTGAACAGGTAACAGACAGGGTAACCCTCCTGTCTACTTTTGGGTTCGAATCACCTTTAGTCTCAAATTCCAGGGGGATTCAAACTTTGACCCTTATGCTAGCATACCCAATGTACAGGCTCAGATACATACCCTCTTTGGGGATTGCGGTACAATCTTTCGCCAGGGGCACCAAACCAGGCATCCAAAATGAACCCTTAAAACTCTATAAGAGACCTTAGGCATATTCTTACCTATTCCCAGTTTAGTAACACCATCAAGCCCTTCAGAATAGCTGTCAAACTTAACCACGTCTACATCACATGCAAGAAGAACTTGGAAGAGACACCCAGGCAGTATCTTGAAAAAAAAAAGAGTTTACTAAAAGATTATAAAAATATGAAAAATTTAAACACAGAACAATATATCAAAGAGCTCACAATCACATAAAATAATAAGGGCAAAGTAGAAAACAAAAACTCCTACCACAATACATTTACATTTTTTCTATCTAATGTATTACCTCCGTAAGTGCCTTGAAAGTTAGAGAACTGTGTCTCTCTCTAGAGTCCCAAAATAATATCTCATATTCCCCAGTTATAAGGATACATTTCAGCCCCATCTCCCCACCACCTTGGTGAGTCATCTAGCTCCTCCTTTTTAGAATAAAAAATTCCAAACATGATTTTGTAGCAGAAGGTGTGTTAAATAATGTCACATCAGAAGGAAAAGCACTTCCTATATATGACTCCTTCATTAAACATCTTCTCTTTGATATTGTCTGGTTTCCTGTTCCAAGGCAGATTCAAAGGGTTTTACAACCTTTAACACCATGTTTGTATCAATGGCCTGTTCCTCTTAATATGTCATAAAGGTTTATTAGGCTTATCCTCTGACCCCATTTTGGGCAGCGATCACAACTCTATCCTGTTCACTATAAACAAATCCTATGTAACCACATGTAATAATACTAAAATTTACTTATATAAGAAGGCTGATCTGGCCTCCATTAATATGATTATTAAGGAAGTTAATTGGCAGTCTATTTTTTCAAAATTAAATTCAGAAAATAGTTGGTCTATATTTAAAACATTTATATGCAATATAAGAGACACTTTTGTTCCAGTTAAACCCAAAGTCTGTTATTTAAAATGCTCACCAAGATGGTTAAATCCATCCATTAAAAGATTAATAAAACTAAAAAGAAGGAAATATGATAAATAAAGAATAAATCTAGCACTGATTGGAATGTGTATCTTACTATGCAGTCAAAATGTAAATCCTCCATCAAATAGGCAAAATCAAAGTGGGAATATAAACTTGCTAAAAATTCTAATAAAAATAATAGTAAAGAGTTCTATTCTTATATCAATTCATTAAAAAACTATGTGTCAAGTAGGTCTGATTTTGCAGAATTCAATTTTGGTACACAATCACAAATCCATGGCACATTTATTTAATCGTGAGTTCTGTAATGTATTTGATCAAAATTATAATGACTTTGCATGTAGTACTGAATCAATTGAAGACACTGTTGTAATGTTTCAAGAAAATGTGATATTAGATAAACTCCTTACTCTTAAGGGTAAATATTCACCTGGCCCTGATAATATTGCTGGGCATATGCTGTTTCTGTTAGCTAAACATATTTCCCTCCCATTAAAAATTATATTTGAAAAGTTTATGGTAGAGAGTTATGTCCCTGCAGATTGGAAAGGAGCAAATGTCATTCCTATATATAAAAAAGGGTTAAAAAATAACTGGGAGAACTATCGCCCTATAAGCTTGACTTCCACTATATGTAAAGTCTTAGAGAGTTTGATTAAAGATATCTTAACACCAACGTTAAATAGTAAAGATTTGGAGCAACATGGCTTTAAAAGAGGCAGAAGTTGTCTTACTAACCTGTTATGTTTCTATGAGAATATTAGTGCTTCTCTAGATCATAATATACCATGTGATGTTGTCTTCATCGATTTTAGGAAAGCATTTGATGTTTTGCCCCTCAAGGCACTTATTATAAAACTTCATAACATGAATATAAATAGCCATATTATCAATTGGATCTGTAATTGGTTGCAAGATAGAACACAGAGGGTTGTTGTCAATGGCACTTATTCTGAGGTTGGTAGATCAGGGATCAGTAATTTTCAGATCAACAATTTGTAGAATATTACTACACAAAACAAGGTCTAGAATTCTATCTGCGCTGGTCGGTTCAGATACAAGTTGTATAAGATGCAGCTCAAGACTTATAGAAAGGAATTTTTTAACCTTACTACTAGAGGCAGTGCTATCCTGCCTATTAATATCTCCAAGATTAAAGTCACCAGTTATGACAATGTACCCAACGTCATAAAGATTTTTAGGCTTATCCTCTGGCAGATGGCCATAAAATGTAATCTCTCAAGGAAGTTAATTACATTACAGAGATCTTCTGGTCACTTAACAAATAACCTGTAGCTTCACTGAAACCTGGTGGGGGGGGCACCCATGGAAGCCCAGGCTGTCTTATGTGAGACAATCACATACTATATTTTTATATTACAAATATCATACAACAATCATAACCAGCTGGCCAAGCATCACAAGGTACCTAATCCAGTCAACAGAAGCACTCTGGATAGAGGGGCTGATATCAGTCCTTTCATGGAAGAAAGGGTTCTGAAAGAACTCCTAAAATTAAAGGTGGATAAAGCAATGGGGCCTGATGGGATTCACCCCAGAATTCTAAAAGAACTAAGGGGAGAACTTTTTAACAAATCATGGGAGGATGTGTGGTACCTGAGGACTGGAGGAGGGAGGATGTGATTCCCCTTCACAAAAGTGGAAGCAAGACAGAGGCAGGAAACTATAGACCTGTCAGTTTGACCTCAGTGGTAGGGAAAATGATGGAATCACTTCTAAAGGAAAGAACTGTTGAGTACCTAGAGGCCAGTGGGGCACAGGAACCAATGCAGCATGGATTCACAGTGGGAAGGTCATGTCAGATGAATCTAATCCATTTCTTTGAATCTAATCCATTTCTTTGATTGGGTGACCAAAGTACTATACCAGGAGGGGCTGTAGACATGACCTACCTAGACTTTAGCAAAGCATTTGACACAGTCCCACACAAAAGATTAATAAACAAATTAGCCACAAATTAACTAGCCTGGGAGAGGGTCCTAGGGTGGTAGCCTGGGTAAAACATTGGCTGGACAACAGGACACAGAGGATAATAGTAAACGGAGTTCACAGTGAAGAAAGGGGGGGTTACTAGTGGGGTACTGCAGGGTTCAGTACTGGAGCTGGTCCTTTTTAATGTCTTTATAAGTGACATTGCAGAGGGACTGGAAGGAAAAGTATGTCTCTTTGCAGACAACACAAAGATCTGCAACAGGGTTTATATGCAAGGTGGGGTGGAAAGGATGAGAAGGGACTTGGCAAGGTTGGAGGAATGGTCAAATGTATGGCAGATTAGATTCAATGCAAAGAAGTGCAAAGTAATGCACCTGGGAAACAAAAACCCAGGGGAAGAGTACACAATGGGGGGTGAGCTACTGATAACAAAAATGGAAAGGGAACTGGAGGTGGTTATATCAGATGACCTAAAGGTGGGAAAGCAATGTGAGAAGGCGGTAAGGAGGGCTGGGGGGATACCGGGATGCACAGAAAGAGGCATCACCAGTAGAAAACAGAAAGTTGTTGTCCCTTTGTACAGACAGTTGGTAAGACCACATCTGGAGTACTGTATGCAGTTCTGGAGACCCCATCTCCGCAAAGACATAGACAGGGTGGAGGCTGTCTAGAGGGGGGCAACCAAAATGGTGCAGGGTTTGCACCAGAAGACATATGAAGAAAGACTAAAGGAGCTTAATGTGTATAGCCTCGAGGAAAGGAGGGAGAGGGACATAATAGAAACTTTCAAGTACCTCACGAAATCAACAAAGTCCAAGAGGGTAGCATCTTTCGGAAAAAAAGAGTGCAAGAACAAGGGGACACAATTTGAAGATGGGGGTGGATCGGGGCAATGTGAGGAAGTATTTTTTCACAGAGAGGGTTGTAGATGCATGGAACAGCCTTCCTGAGGAGGTCGTGGAGTCAAAAACAATGGGGGAATTCAAGAATGCATGGGACAGACATAAGGCAATTCTAGTGGGGGGTGGGAGGAAGTAGGCTGTTGGTTAACTAGGAACTGCAGCTTATCCATTAGGTTGGGAAATGGGCAGACTAGGTGGGCCAAGCAGTCCTTATCTGCTATTACATTCTATGTTTCTATGTAAATACCCTGCTACGCTAGTCATTCAGGAAGCAAGGGGCAGTTTTATTAAATGTGACTCTGTTAATGATGCATTGGATTATGCTCAGTGTATACAAGAACCTCATCCATTAAACTCTGTTACTGGTCATCTTAACAGTCACTTTCATTCAAATGTAGCATGAGGTCAGAATAGCCTGGAACTCTCGAATTCTAACCCTCATGCCCACCCACCCCCTCCACAGCCTCACGCGACTGAAAGTTCTGCAGCACAGGCCTCCACTATGCACAAACAACAGTCAATTACCTCCACCCCTCATCTCTACTCTGTGGCAGTTAAAAGCAAAGGCAAACAGTCTTGGGTGTCATCGACGCACAGGTCAGGAAGCATACGGAAAACCAGGAGCAGTTGTAGAATTCACCAAAAATATTTATTTACAGTGGCAGTAACACAAAAAGAAATAAACTTGTTCAGAATAACTATGAGAAAATTAAATAAAGTTTTTTTTCATTCTGTGTCCCTTGTTCTCTTAATCTTTTTTGCAGTTGCAGCTTAGCTCTTATAAGTCTTTTCAACACCCATTCTTGGCAAGCATCCTGTTTTTGTAAATATCAGGCAGGAGCTGCTAGAACACAGTGTGCTTGCTGAGGCCCCTTGTGCACAGCTTTTGCAAAAGGCTGGAAGATTTGCACTCGAGTGACCACTAGAGTTTACAATAGCTTTCTGCAATCATCTCAAAATATAATGATATATATTTCAACAGTAACACTATATATTTTCTAAACAAAAGTGATCCCATTATCAGTTACATTTCCATATAATGATTTGCACATATTTTTATATCTGCAGATATGCATATGTAAGGGAGAAAAACAGACAGCAAGAGAAAACTGAGACAGTGAGAGCCAAATAATTGCGAGATTGTCGGGATGATCAAATCCAAAGTCTCACAGGAAAATTGGGTTGCGCAACCAGACAGAGAAGAGACACAAAAGGAAAGATCCTTGCATTTAAACACTTTCTCCATATCAAATGGGACAGGGTCCTATTCTACCCTGTCACATACACCCCCTCCATAAGAGGGAATCTGTTTTATTAAACAGGTTTCCAAAACTTTTGATTAATTCTCTACTAATAATTGCTGCTTTCAGAAATTAAGCATATGTGCATTATCAGTTTTTTTTAACAGTACCGCCAACAATAACGTTTAAATTCGTACATTTGCTTTCAACCTTTAGCACCCTCAATTCCTGATCCATATCTTGACAGAAAATCAGCATTGTTATTCTCTTTACCAGATTTGTGTATCATAGTGAATTTAAATGACTGCAGTGCCAGGTACCACCTTGTGATTCTGGAATTTTTATCATTCATCTGGTTAAGCCAACAGAGAGGGTTGTGATCAGTTACAAGAACAAAATCAGTTCCTAGCAAATAAAACTTACTGCTGCCAAACATTCCTTTTCGATAGTAGAGTACCTTTTCTCTCTGTCATGCATTTTCCTGCTGATGCACAGAATAGGATGTTCTATCCCATCTATATTTTGACTCAGTACTGCACCTAAGTCTACCTCTGATGCATCTGTTTGAGCAAAAATGGTTTCTCAAAGTCTGGGCTTTTTAAAACAGGGGCTGAACATAATGCAGCCTTAATGGCTTGAAAAGCTTCATCACACTCTTGGGTCCATTTCATATTATTTGGGTACCGTTTTTTCATGAGCTCAGTGAGGGGAGTAGCTAACTCTGCAAAGTTGGGAACAAATCTCTGATAATAACCAGCCAGCCCTAAAAATGACCTGACATGTTTCTTTGTTTTAGGTACAGGGCTGTTAGCTACAGCTTCTATTGTAGAAACCTCTGGCTTAACTTCTCCATTTCCCAACACAGCCCAAATATCTGGTTTCCTGCATGACCAATGCACATTTGGTAGGATTAATAGTCAGACCTGGATTTTTGATAGCTTGGATAACTGCTCATAGGTGTTCCAGGTGGCTTGTCCAGTCTGGATTATACACCACAACATCATCTAGGTACGCAGCACAATAACCAGTGTCAGGTGATAAAATGACATCCATGTACCGCTGGAATGTAGCTGACGCACCATGTAAATCGAAGGGCATGGTGGTGAACTGATAGAATCCTATAGAGGTGGCAAATGCAGTTTTATCTCTGGATTCTTTAGCTAAAGGTATTTGTCAGTAACCCTTGGTGAGATCAAGGGTACTGATATACTTTGCAATGCCCAGTCTGTCCACCAAATCTTCTATTCTGGGCACAGGATAACTGTCAAATTCTGATACTTGATTAAGTTTCCTAAAATAAAGACAGATTCTAACACCACCCTTCTTTTTATGTCTGCTTGCACGCATGTGCAAGAAACACAGTGCCATCATCTGAGTTTTTCGGAGGTGTGGCACCTGTCTTCCAATTCAAACAGTGTGTTTGCAGGTGCGGCCGTAGTTCTTCAATGAACGCTGCAGCTGTCTATGACAGCAGTTGAAAATGCAGTGCCGTACATTTGAAAGGGAGAGCTCTGCTTCAGTGAGCAGTCCTCCCTTCCACATGGATGCGCATATTGCGGCATATCGCTTCCCCCCAACACACACACTGTGGCCCAGAGATTTAATCCCCTGTCGGCTCCGCTCCCCAAAAGCTTTCCAAGTGCCACGCTGGGAGCCCAACCCAGTGTAGCTAAAATTATTATGGCTGACAGGGGTGCCCAATCAACCGTCAGCTCCAGCACCCCCAAACAGTCTTCTAGCTGCTACGCTGGGAGCCCACCCCAGCATGACAAACGTCCTGTGTCATCTTCCTTAAAAAAACCAAACCTGTAAACAAAAAAGTTCCCTCGGCGGTCTCCATGCCCACCCGCGCCCACCCTCGGCGCATCCTACCTCCCCACACCCCACACCCCATACTTACCTCCAGAGTCCGGCGTGATGATCTTCAGTGGACTGGGAACATGTCTGCACTCTTCAAAGCTGACTGCGAACTGAGGAAATGCCGGTATGTTGTATAATGCAATAAATAGTTTTTTCCAAGTTTAATGCATATCTCAGGTATTTTTTGGAATTTTGGCACCAAATTTTCAATATGGGGTTTTTGGGACCCCTCCTCATGAATTCTGGAACTGTCATGACGTTAATCGGGCCCAAAGAGTGATTTCGCAATCACTGCGCGAAATCACCTTTCGGGACCAATTAACGAAACAACAGTGCCAGTGTTCATGAGGTGGGCTCTCAAAATGCCTATGTTGCAAATTTGGTGAAAAAATTCCTAAAAATGACTGTTTTACAAGCGTGCATTGTGCAGTTCATACACACGCTCGTAAGTTCACAAAGTTTTAATATTTACACTCTAGATTTTCAACATTGCCATTTTACCACACCTCCTTATGAGCAGTACAGCTGTCATTTTTCACATCCTGTTCGGAATGTGCTTTTGCACCTGTGGTGCTAAATGCCGTAGTTGCTGTGCAAAAGCAGCTTTCGGCTAACAAACTGATATTGCCACTGTTCATGAGGTGGGGGTCACAAAAAACCCATGATGAAAATTAGGAGTGAAAATATCAATGAATGCCTGAGGTATTAGGGTTTCCGACCATAACACCGCACCCTGTAGAGAATGACAGGCATCAGGGGTATGACTTGGGATTCTCACCTGTAATGTTCATACCATTCCACACCCTGCAGCCAGTGAGAGGCATTGAGGTGTGCCTTGGACTCTTCGGTCCCAAAGTTCACCCCATTCTCCTATACCGCACGCATCTCACTGTATTTCCTGATGGAATGGGGTGTGCATAAGGGCCAAAGACCCCAAGGCACACCGAGACATTTGTCGGTGTCTGCAGGGTAGGGTGTGGTGAAATGGTGTAGCCGTTATGCCTGTTGACCCAAAGGCACACCCCAATGCCTGTCAGTCTCTGCAGGGTGGTGGTGGGGTTGGCTTCAGTTCAATACTTCACTGCCATTCCTATTATGCAGCTCTGTAACTCCTACACTACCAATGCCAATGTCAGCAAGCAAACAGTCAGCATTTACAAATGCTTGTTTGTTTATAATTACCATGGGAGATGATCAAGTACTCTTTGACTCCTCTATGATACCCAATTCTTTCATTTTTTTTCTATTTCCTTAACCACGTCAGCTCTTATCCACTCTGACAACCTTTATGTCTTTTGTCTAATAGGACGAGCATTCCTTGTCACTATTACGTGCTCAACCCCTTTTGCTCGGCCTGGTACTGTGGCAAAAGTACTGTTAAATGTCTTGAGCACACTACGAATGTCTGCAGTTTGTTCTGAGGTTAAGGAAACATTCACCTTTATAGCATCAGCATTTACAGTTTGCTCCAGTCTATCATAAGCTACATCAATATCTTCCTTATCAGTTTCTGGTAAAACCAGCAAAGCAGCTTTTGGCATTTTTTTCAACCCATTTCTTGAGGAGGTTAGCATGATATATCTTAGTAGGATTTTTCCTGCCTGTCAGGGGTCTCAATCTCATAGTTAACAGTGTCAGTGCATCTAAGCAGTTTATAAGGCCCTTGCCACTTCATTAATAGCTTATTTTCTGTTGTAGGTAACAGTAGCAAAAACTTTTCACCTGGCTTGAAAACTTTTTCTTTTACCCCACAGTCATAATATACCTTCTGCTGGTTTTGAGCCTCTTCCTGATCACTATGAGCAATTTCAACATACTTTGCCAACTTCTTTTTTAGGGCATACATTTAAGACATTATAGATTGTTTCTGAGTGGGGTTATCTTCCCACATTTCTCTTATCACATCCAGTGGCCCTCTTGGCTGCTTACCATACAGCATACAACTGTGGCACTTCTCTGTAAGCAAAAAGTAGGTAAGGCAAGTATTGGTCCCAGTCTTTCCATTTCCCTTTTACACACCTTTTTAACATGCGTTTTAGGGTTTGGTTAAAACGATAAACAAGATCGTCTGTTTGAGGGTGATACGGGGAGGTTCTTATGGCAGTGATACCTAGCAGTCTGTATAGCTCCTTAAGCAATACAGCACCAAAATTACTACCCTGATCAATAACAATTTCTTTAGGTATGCCCACTCTGCTGAAACTTTTGGCAAGTTCTGTTGCAATATTTGGGGCTGTAACAGTACGCATTGGAACTGCTTCTTGAAATCGAGTAGCATAGTCGCATACTACTAGGATAAATCTATTACCCTTTTTACTTTTGTCTAAAGGACCAACCACATCCATTGCAATTCTCTCAAAATGCACATCTATCAAGGGTAGGGGCACCAGGGGCACCTTGTCTTTTCTAGTGACTGGGGCTACTTTCTGACACTCAGCACATGAATTACAATAGGTAGCAACATCTTCATGAATTCCCAGCCAGTAAAATCTATACAGCAATCTGGCAAGGGTGCGATCCCTCCCTGAGTGACCAGCCATAGGACTATCATGTGCTATCTGTAACAATTATGTTCTATACTTCTGTGGTATAACCAATTGTTCTGTCTGTTCTTGGGTCTGAGGTTTAACCCAAACTCTGTACAGTAACCCATTACATTTTTTAAACATTGGTTCACCTTGTTTTGGTTTTGCCCACAGCTGCTTAAAATAACTCTGGAGAGAAACATTGTTAGCTTGTTCTGAAAGAAAATCACAATCAGTTATAAGTTTAGTTTCAGCATTTTAATATTTTAACCCTTCATGTCCATCAGTCATTTGCTGCCACAGTTTCTTCAGGCATCATCTTTCTTTCTTGGATTTCCAGATCTTGGAGCTGTGCTCAAACAAGTCCGAATCAAAATCGTTGAAAGGAAAAGTGTCCCCACCGTCTGAAATTTTCTTTGCCTGAGCTCTTGTCACCACAGCTGCTGAAACATCAGGATGTACTCTTTCTTTGATCAACTCAGTAAATCCTGGGAAGTCATTTCCAATAATCACAGGTATAAGTAACTTAGGTACTACCCCAACTTTCATTTGGTGCGACACACCCTTAACGGTCAGAGTCACTTGGGTGGTGGGATAGTATCGAGTGTCCCCGTGCATGCAGATGACACCAGTATCTGGTCCCTTTGCACATTGTTTTTCCAGCACTTCAACATGCACTAGGGTCTTTCTACTTCCCGAATCAATGAGTTCCTTTATAATCTTATCCCCCACCTTCACATCTGTTAAGTACTTGCCCCAGTTTGCCAAGGACAAATCTGCTCCAGTGCCACTCTCCTTATGACAGTTTCTTGTAAAATGGCCTGGCTTATTACAGTTTTAGCAAATAACGTCTTTGAGCATAGATTTGTTGCTCGTCTGGATCTGTGCCGGATCCTCTGTCTTTGATAGCTTGCAAGGCATCTAGCCATCGCTGCTCCTGTCGCTGCATCTCTTATCTCATCTGTTGCTCCTGTCGCTGCATCTCTTCTCTCCTCTGCTGCTCCTGTCGCTGCATCTCTTCTCTCCTCTGCACTTCTAAGCGTTGAATCTCTTTTTCTCTCTGCTTCTCCATTTCTTTTTGTTGTATAGCCCACCATTTGAAAAACTTCATCAGGCTTTGAGGTTCTGTCACTGCCTGTTCTTTTTCCATAACTTGTGCGGGCTGTACAGTCTCAGACTGGACTTCTGTCTCTGCTAGTTTGGCTGCCATTCTCCTGGTAACCACTCCTGGACTTGCTGTTGCAGAATCCATACCTTTCTCTATGCTTCCCAGGTACTAGATCCAGTACCCACGCACAGAACTCTGGTCGTAGGGTATGCACGGTGTAAATCCCACTTAGGCTGCCACCATCTGTCATCGAGGCACAGGTCAGAAAGCACAGGGAAAACCAGGAGCAGTTATAGAATTCACCAAAAAGATTTATTTACAGTAGCAGTAACATAAAAAGAAATAAACTTGTTCAGAATAACTATGCACAGAGAAGAAAATAAAATAATGTTTTCTTTCAGTCTCTGTGTCCCTTGTTCTCCTAATCTTTCATGCAGTTGCAGCTTAGCTCTTCTAAGTCTTTTCAACCCCCATTCTTGACAAGCATCCTGTTTTTGTAAATATCAGGCAGGAGCTGCTAGAATACAGTGTGCTTGTTGAGGCCCCTTGTGCACAGCTTTTGCAAAAGGCTGGAAGATTTGCACTCACATAACCTCTAGAGTTTACAATAGCTTTCTGCAATCATCTCAAAATATAATTATATATATATCAACAGTAACGCTATATATTTTCTAAACAAAAGTGATCCCATTATCAGTTACATTTGTATACAATGATTTGCACATATTTTTATATCAGCAGATGTGCATATGCAAGGGAGAAACACAGACAGCAAGAGAAAACTGAGACAGTGCGAGCCAAAGAATTGTGAGATTGTCGGGGTGATCAAACCTGAAGTCTCACAGGAAAATTGAGTTACGCAGCCAGACAGAGAAGAGACAGAAAAGGAAAGATCCTTGCATTTAAACACTTTCCCCATATCAAATGGGATAGGGTCCTATTCTGCCCTGTCACATTGGGCATCTGGAATTTATCGTAAATACAAGCCTTCTGTCCGGTATTCAGATATTCCCAGGCTTTCTCAACATAGTGCTAATCCTAGAAAAAGAAGTCGAAGCAGGGACAGCAATTGTACATGATCTACGTGAACCTCCCCTTGACCAGATGTGGAACAAATGTGTGCAGAGCCTTCCAATATATCAGCCCTTCCTGAACCCATGCAACAAGCTGGAACTGTAATTCAGGGAGCTCGTGTTCGCCCCCTGTCACTTCCTCCCAGGACACAAGTTGCTTGCCTTACTACATTTCTGGTGTACCAAACCCTCTAACCACAGAGATTTTCGCCAGGAACCTGTTACACTGAATTTGCTTGAAAGGATAGCAGACTTTAAATGTTATCTCCAATGCATCTCAATACATCTGTCTTGTATGCAATCACCTTCAAAGCTGACTACTGTATTATTGGGATTTCTGTGCTGAACAGACTGCTGTTTTAAGTCCTGCTTGTACACGTCGTCATTGTAACTATTACAATTTGACTATGCGTATAGATGTATTCCATAACACAGTTATTCACAATATGTTGATGATTCTTTAATTGTTTATATTGTGCCCAAAAGGTGTGTGGAGTTCTACAGAGGATTAAATAATAAGTTAACCACCAGCTTTACCTGTTGAATTTTGTTTTGATCTTTTAACCTTAATATAATAAGGAATTCTATCAAACACGCTAGCCTCTGACATGTTTGGGCTCTAAGAGCACTGGGTATATCCCTTTAATGCTTTTTTAAGATGCTTGGCAAGGAATCTTATTAGTTGGGATGGCCCTGTTAACCATCAACACATCCTGATCTCTCTTGAGACTCAGCATGTTCAAAAGGCACCGCTACATAATTGATTAGATTTACAGCCCACCTATTAAGATTTCCTTTTCATTTTTCCCTCTCTGTCTCTCTCTCTCTCTTCCTTCTTCTTCTCAATCCTTCCCCTACCCCTATGGTTCTCTATACACCAGATGGGTCCCCTCAATATATCAGCACATTTATTTAGGTTCTCTGAATCCTATAATTAATTTCTGGTCACTCCATGCTCTTCAATAAGAGCGATACTTCTGGATTCTTAATGAAAGGTAGAATCAACCTTTACTCACCCAGCCACCGCAACTCTGGGAACTTAATGCAAGTTACCACCTTGGACCCTTGTTTGATGGACTTGTGGCAAAATAGTAGACTTCAATCTACTGGACTTACGTTACTTTCTCTTCAGTTCTTATAACTAAACGTATGCAAGAAAAAGCCACAAAATTACTGAAACAAACTGCACAAAAGCCAAGTACACACACACGCCAGTCCCATCATGTGAAGGAAATGCAACCTTACAAGTATTTCTTCAGAAGTTGCTCCTTTTATTGTTTCCAGCATAAAAACAGCATACATAGACCAGGCAGGCCCCTCTCCCAGGTACAGACCCTCACCGTTTCATGTTTACACGCTTTGTCAAGAGGATAATTGACACACCTGAATAATACACTTAAATAGTGCTCTCTTAAGGACATAGTGTACTATTTTGTGTACATGACTTGAGTGTGTCAGTTCTTAAATGTAGTTAAAATTTCAATTTTTAACCAAAATTAAAACAAAATCATAAGCCTGATCATTCTTCGTAGTACAAGTCAATAAATATTAAATGATACAGTCTGAAACAGCTAATATTCTAAACAATTAATTTCTACTATTACAGAACAGACTGCTGCCAAACAAATTTACTTTCTTACCTTTTGAGGGATTTTAAGCATGTCCCCAGAGGACTGTGAATACATAAATTTCCATCATATGACCAGGAAAGAAACTTGTTTTTTGATCCATGGCTTGAGGAAATACATGACTCTTCTTTATGGCTGATTAATCTTATTATCAAGGACTCTATTAGTCAGCAAGCAGTAATTGGCGCTGACCTTAAGATCAAGGAAACTGAGTAATACGTCTTCAGCACATCCAGGTTATGTGATGTTTACAGAGAAAACGAAAAAGGCCATAGCTCATCTTGACATTTAGTTAAGAGCACAAAAAGATGTACCAGGAAGAGGGACCTGCCTGGTCTATGTATGCTGTTTTTATGCTGGAAACAATAAAACTGTATGAGAGACTTTTCGGCACCATGCATTTCTGCTTAAAGTTGAACCAGCATAGTATTCTGTGGTGATCTGCATATGCATCCCATGATGCTTTGCATTGTGGGGCATGTGTGATTTTGTATTTCTTTGAAACCTGGCTTCCTGGCCCAATGTCCTTTGGGGTAGCCATTGCCTCAGTGATTGCACATAGAGGTGCTTTGTCTTTTAAATAGTTTTTTGTTTTAATTGGGTTCACCACAACGTAACCCAGATAGACCATCTTGGGGTAGCTGGTTCATTCCACTGGCGTGTCAAACAGACAAGACATACTAATGAGTCCTGGTAGGACGAAACACATGTCTATGTTTTCTGTTGGCACCCTTTGCAAACTGTGTGAAAAACATTTCGGCACCATGCATTTCTGCTTAAAGTTGAACCAGCATAATATTCTGTGGTGATCTGTTTATGCATCCCATGATGCTTTGCATTGTGGGGGCATGTGTGATTTTGTATATCTTTGAATTGTAATAATGCGTGTCAATGTATGCAATTGTTATTGGTTTAAAGTTTTGTATTGCATGTTAATCTTTATGTCAGGCATAGCTGATAAAGGGCTGTGCCTAGTCCATCACCCGGTTAAAAATAAAGAAATAAAAATGAAAATGGTCTTTTTTGCCACCAACTGCTATGTTTCTATGCATTTGTATTCATTCCTGCCTATGATGGGGGCAGACATGATGTACCTTGATTCCCTTCCCACCTTGTAGACTGTTTCTATGTTACTTGGTTAGTTTGAAAGGTTGAATAACTGATATTTGTAATTTTCATGAAAAAAGTTATATTTCATTATTTCACCCTGTGAATTCACTACTTAAATTTACTAGATGTCAGTCTTCTGGCTGGTTTTGTAATGTATTGGTTTGGGTAGGGATAAAACAAAAGTAAGGGAGAATGTATGTAGGTGACATCACACTACACTATACCATGCTACACTACAAAGTTTATCTTCAGCATAGCTAATAGTTGTCACAAAATGTACAAGAAGAGTTAATAGGAAACCTTTATGACTAGCTTTGCAACTTCTGATGAAATACTTATAAAGTTGCATTTCCTTCATGTGATGGGACTGGTGTGTGAGTGTAACCCCTAGGTGGCGCTATCCCGAGGGCTACTACCCCTGCCTGCTTGGCTAGTAGCAGGTTAAGGGCCTGAGTTCTGAAATGGGTGCATCCACCCGGAGGTCAGGGTTGGTAGTGGTCAAGCTAACCTGGGCACAGCCCTCTGGGACACTGTAACCCCCCTCTTTCCCCTCTAGTGGCCTGAACACTGTACAATAATCACTTTCACAATACCCCTGGTACACTACACAAGTACCCACACTGTTTGCACTTACCATCAGGGCTGGTTCCTCTGGCTCAACCCTGGGGCACCCCTGTAAAACGAGGTTATGCACAGCAGATAACAACAGTATAGTACTTTCAGCACAAACTGGAACCACAGTCAGATTGCATGCAGAAAAAGTTAGATCTGATTTATTCAGGGGCCTTGAACAAGGAAGGGGCAAAATCAGGTTAATTAGTTTAAAGGTTATATCAATCAAGAAGTTATGCATGTGTTTTGAGTCCCCCCACACAGTCACACCTCTGGGTACCCAGGTGGAGAAGAGATGAGCTAACCAGGACTGTTGCCCAGAGTTGCAGCTGGTTGGGGCCCTGTGATGGGAAACACAACATGCACAGTACACAATATTTGTAATCCGGAGCCAGAGGGCTCAGTTCGAAAAGAAAATGAAACAACAAGACAATCAGATGACACACTCAGATTAAGCTGTTGTTGCAGGGAGCTATCCTGGTATTTACCCACAATACCCAAGACTGGACACAGGCTGGACGAAAATCGAGACTGCAGGTGGTTGATCTGGAATGCCAGGAGAAGCAGGGCCCACACGAGTCGCAGAGGCATCATTCCTGTTCAAGCGTGGAGCAGGGGGCTGATCCACAGGCAGGTCTCTCGTTGATGGCATCTCTGTGCAGTGGGTAGTCTGGCTGGGCCAGTCTGGCAAGGCCCAGACCGCATGAAGACAAATTCGGATGCAGTCCATTTTGGTCTGGATACAGCTTCCAGCAAGCAGAACACAGTTCACACAGTGGGGAACTAAATCACAAACCACTAGCAGCTCATAGTACATTTACATATATGGGAATTCCACTGTACCAGACAAAGTGCTCCCCGGTCCCAATCGCAAAGTCTCTGCACACACCGGGAGCTTAGGGGTAGCTGGAACTCCTGACAGGCCAATCGCATTCAGAAAAATCTTTGGTCTTCTTCAGGTTGAGTCTGGCCCACTTCAGTAGCTTACTTTAGTCACACAAACTTAGATTTAGTCCAAAATAATTCTCTTCTCTCCCTCTCAGGAGCAGCTGGTGGACATGCAAGCCAAAATCTCAGCCCTTTCACAGTTTTCCCATGCGAATCCACTCAGGATTGCTGCCCAAAATACACCTGAGCTCTTCTCATTCCACTTCCCAGCTCAGAACTAACTGAAAACTGCAAGCAGCCCGGGACTTCCCCAAGATCAAAAAGTTTGGTTGGCTGATTTGGCTGTCAGTCAAAGCAACAGCTCCCCCCTTCAGTTGCAAAAAAGGCGCAAAAAGTTCAAAACTACAATTCCTACAGATTTTGATTTCAGACAACTCCTGTAGTCCGGCTACATTTTAGGTCCCAGCAGTACCATTTGGTCCAATTTGCAGTCCAGGACCAAGATAGTGGAGACAAACAAAACAGTCCTTGCTACAAAGAAAGCAGGTTAGACAAACTACATTATCATAATCACTCTAAATGATTTTCAGTAAATAGTTACATCTTTCAACAGAGCTCCCTCTCAGATTACTTAAGCTGCAATAGGCAGCTCTTAAAGAGACAGTACACAGGGGCTATACAGGCCCTGGTAATCACATTTAAACTGCTAAAACGCAGGACACCAGCCTGGCAGTGAGCATTTAGGCAAACTCAAGGAAGACCTTTTGGGAACCGACATTTGTAGGGGGATTACACCCTTCCCTGCCTGGGAAAACCTCGCGTTCATGTCAAGTCTGTACCGTCATAACATAGAAAATGCAACATATACAAGACATTTATACCATTAGCATGCTATACAAGTACTATCTGATTCAGCAATTGGCATAACTTGTCACTTTACTGTATATTTCAATGTACTCCACTATATAATTTCCATTCTGACAATACGTTATACATATTTCACACAAATAAATTGAACATTACCATACCAAATCATGTAATAACTTCTTGTACTCTAAACAATGCAAGAGGGGGGCCCTTCCCTATCAGCTAACTTGGGGCTGGATGGGGCAGGGGCACCATGGTGAGAGGGCAGAACAAGTAACCTGGAATGGGCCGTCAAGCTCAATTTGGGCAGTGAGCTCTGAAAGACATAAACACCTTTGTGGACTACATTGAGAGGCAAATCCACAGACCTCCCGGTGGAATCGTAACTGAAGCGCACCACTGGCTTGACAGCTCGGCCAGTCTTTCTGGGGTGCACAACCACAGTCTCTGTACTTTCAGCAATGGTCTTGGAGCTTTCATCACTTGTGAGAGGTGCCTCTGCATGAAGGGGAATGTCCAAGCTGGGAGCACTGTTAGCCCCTTGCTCTGTAGTCTCTGTTTCTACAAAACTTGGCTCATTTTGAAGACACTCTGGCACTGAAGGAGGGTTGTCAGCACTCTCATAGTGTTCCTCAAGTTCTGGCATGTCACCAGAAAGACTCATACCATCAGTCTCTCCTTCAGGCAAATCATACAGTTCCACGATACACAAAGACTCAGCAACCTCAGATGTGATACTTGGCACTTTACCTTCAGGGAGCATTGGCTCCAAGGATAATGCCGGGGCGTTAGGCAGTCCAGAAGTCCCAGCTTCATCCCCATAATTCAACATAGGATTTCCATGAAACAACTGACTCAGTTCATATGAGGGGTAATAGGCATTATCACACTCACTGTCATCCGAGTTAGACTGGCAGTCATTATCATTCTGGGCATGCTGCGGGGGAAGTCTTAAATCGGCAACCACAGGGGCAGGCTGACTGTTTCTTTTTTGCAGCAGCATGAATCACTGGTCCAGGGGAATCAATCTCAGCAGGTTCAGCCTCAATTATAACTTGACCAATAGGTAGCAAGTGGTTACGGTGCATGATCTTGACAGCTTTGGAGTTATTCTCTGGGTGCACTTTGTACACTGGCAAATCATCCAACTTTCCAACCATGACATGGGGAAGATGGTGCCATTGATCAGCAATTTTGTGTTTACTATGCAATCCTAAATTTCACAACAACACATGGTCTCCAGGCCTAAGCTCTTGAGCCTTTACTTTTCTATCATGACTCTCTTTGTTGGCTAGATTTATTTTGGTGGCCATTGTCTGGGCCAGTTGACAGGCATGGTTCAATTGAGCTTTCAGTTTTTGTACATATTGCAGGTAATCTTCGGCTCAGACCCCATCGGGAGAAACCCCAAAACAGACATCAACAGTCAGCCGGGCCCCTCTTCCGAACATGAGGCGGTAGGGAAAGAACCTGGTAGCATCATTCTTCATGCAATTGTATGCATGTACCAAGGTGCTAATCTGATGGCTCCATTTATGCTTATCTTTTGGGTGGAGGGTGCCTAGCATGTTTAGCAGGGTGCGGTTAAAGCATTCTGGTTGAGGATCCCCCTGCGGGTGATAGGGGGTGGTTCTTGACTTTTGCACCCCCCATAGAGAGAGCATTTCTTTGATTAGCTGACTCTCAAAGTCCCGGCCCTGATCAGAGTGAATTCACTGGGGGGCACCATAGTGAACGAAGAAATTTTCCACTAGCACCTTGGCCACGGTAGATGCTTTTTGATCTTTGGTGGGAAAAGCTTGTGCATACCGTGTGAAATGGTCCGTAACCACTAACACATTGCCAATGTTTCGCTGATCAGGCCCTAAACTCAAGAAGTCTATGCAGACTAGTTCCATTGGGGTGCTGGTAGTAATGTTGACAAGGGGGTCAGCCCTCTGAGGCAGGGCTTTTCTCTGCAGGCAGCGACTACAAGTCCTTACATGGTACTCAACGTTGGCTCCCATCTTGGGCCAGTAGAATCGAGATCGTAGTAGGTCAAGGGTCCGGTCGATACCGAGGTGGCCCATATGACTGTGAAGGGACCTCAGTACCAAATCTTTGAAGGCTGTGGGCAGGACCATTTGTTGCTTGTCTATTTGGCTACCCCAATCTACAGTCTCTCTATACAACAACTGATTAGGCAGCTTCAACCTGGGGCCTTCTTTAAACAATAAAGCGGTTCACAGATCAGAGGAACGCAACTTAGACACATCTTTTCCAGCACAAAGGGCATCAAGTGCTGGCTGAATCATAGGATCTCGGGATTGAGCCCACTGAATGCTGTCATTGTCAAACTGAGGTAGTGCACTAATATCTAGAAGAGAGAAGTGGCAATACGCAGCCGGTATGCAGGTGTCAGAGGGGCCCAAGCAATCTACTAAGCAGTCCACTGTGTCTGTAGACATCTGTTCATTTCTATCAAACTTTTGGCACAATGCTCGGATGTCAGGTTCAGACAGTCTGACCCAGTCGCTCTTGGAAATGGGCCTCCAAGATTGGGTGTCAGCATCAATATGATTCAGGCCTGGTCTGTATTCGACAGCATAATCATGTGTTGATGATGTAGAAAGCCACAAGTGCCCCACGGCGTCTAACTTAGCTGAAGTCTGTACATAGGTCAACAGCTTATTGTCAGTCCTCACCAATATTTTTGCCCCATAGAGATAATCATGAAACTGGTCCACAATGGCCCATTTTTTTTGTTATTAAATCAATTTTATTGTTTTCACCACAATCTCATCAAAACACAACCAAACAGGCAGAGTTAGAGGTACCTATTATTGTATCAGTTAACAGCTAAATTCTAACTCACAAATTAAATCCCTCCTTCCCCCCTCCCCTCCCAAGGCTACACATATAAGCTGACCCTAAGTCGTCATCCCTGAGGCAATCTGATCATCAGGTTTCCACGCCATTAGGAGCGCCTCTAATGAACTCCAAGATGACATATATCTTAACCCTGCCTCGCATGTAGGAACTATGCCTTTCTAGCTGTAATGCCAAGATGCACTGTCTGTACCACTCCATCAAGGAAGGAGGTTTGTCACTAGCCCAATGTCTCAAAATTATCAATTTAGCAACCGCTGAGATAAGTGACATTTGGGCTTTTTTAATCTTAGTGGTACCTACTGGGAAAAGACTCATCAGACATACCTCAGGGGTGAACAGAATTTCTAAGCCATGGATAGGGTCTAATAAATTATTAATGGACTGCCAGAAGGCCTGCATAGAGGGGCATAACCAGACCATATGGTACAAGGTACCATCGCCCTTTTTGCATTTGCAACAAAGGGGCGTATCCTTTGCCCCATACTTACATAACTGAGTTGGAGTTAGGTACATATTATGCATTATATTAAAATGTACCATTCTCAGCCTGTCTTGCTTTATGAATTTATACATTGAGAGCCAAAGCTTCTTCCAAAGGCTAGGTACCTCCGGTATTCCCAACTCCCTCGTCCAGTAAAAACACACCCCTGACAGTAGCCTGAAATCCCACTCCTGGAGTATTTTATACAACTTGGAGACTGAACGTGGTTGAGAAGCTGTACATAAAAGAGTATTGAGATCTCTTTCCCTGGGATCAAAGGGTGCGATCCGAAAGAAGAAGGAGGTTAGGCCTTTGCTGACTTGCAACAATTTAAATAATCCCTGATGTGTAACTCCTAAAGATCTCTTCAGCTGATCAAAGGGAAGGAGCCTCATTCACCCAAAGGTCCGAGACCCTAAGATGATTTACCTGAGGCCAGAAAGCAGGGGACAATGGCACCCCCAACCTTAATGTGTGGGTTACCGATAATGGGTTAGTCGACTGAGTGGTACCCATTTTACTGCAAGATATTTTTGTAACTGATGAGAGGTTTTTAATGACCATCCCATAGGATTGCTTTTAAGGGACTTAGGATAGCCGACGGGGAGACATATAGAAGAGCTCAAGCTAACATTTCTCCTTCTCTGCCAGATGTTGCTCTATGTCTACCCACAAAGGTGAGTAATTCAGTTGACCGCTCCTCCACTCCAATGGCCCAACTTGCTTATGTGCTGCGAGTATAATATAGAAAAGGGAGGGAGTGGCTAATCCTCCTTTTAATTGCGGGTCTGTCAATTTAATATAAGATCTACGTACCCTTTTTCTGTTCCATATAAATAAATTAAATGCCCTTTGTAAATTAGAAAACCAACCTTTCAAAAGATATACACCCATCACACCCAGAGGATATAATAGCCTTGGCAGTATATTCATTTTGAGGATACTCAGCCTTCCCCAGAGTGAAAAAGAGAGCAGCCGCCACCTCTCCATGTCCCCCATTATTATTTTAACTAAACTGCCCAGGTTATCTTTAATCATGGAGTTCAATTCTGTACAGATATTGATTCCTAGGTATGTAAGTGACTTTGTTTCCCAACAAAGACCAAACGGCAGGAATTCAAACTTATTAACTTTGTTATTTAAGGGAAGGATCTTCGTCTTCGCCCGATTTAACTTATAGTAAGATATTTTAAAGAAAGAGTCAACCTCCGCCAAGATTGCTGGGATTGAGACCTCAGGGTCTTCAATATGTAGTAATATATCATCTGCATATACCGAATAGGCATCCCTGGCATCCCCACGGTATACCTTTAATGAGAACACTCCTGCCAATCTATGCAATAACGGCTCTAAATATAAATTAAAGAGTAAAGGGGACAAGGACATCCTTGCCTTGTGCCCCGCTCCAACTTAATTATCGGGGACAATATCCCATTACACTTGACCCTGGCAGAAGGAAAGGAATATAGAATTTGTACCCATCTCTGGAAATCATGAGGCAGACCGAAGGTGGACAGGGTAGCAAACAGGTAGTCCCAAGATACCCTATCAAACGCCTTCTCGGCATCCAATGATACCAATACCGCTGGAGTATCGGAGTCCCTTGCAATTGTGATGAGATGTAATAATTTCCTCATGTGGTCTTGAGGTTACCTCCCCATCATAAATCCCACTTGTTCTCGGCTGATAAGGTTACCTATGAATTTGGATAGCCTATTTGCCAGGACTTTGGCTAGAATTTTAATATCTGTGTTCAATAAAGAGATAGGGTGGTAACTATCCATATTAAAAGGATTTTTCCCTTGTTTTAGGATTAAAGAAACCGTCGCTTCCTGGAAGCTAGGATCCGATAATCCATTATCAAACCAATACTGAAAGACCTCTTTTAAAACTGGGGTTATTAACGAATGGCAAACTTTGTAAAAGTTACAGGGGAACCCGTCTGGCCCAGGAGACCTGTCTAGGGGCATCTGTTGAATGGCCTGCTGGATTTCCAGAACCGATATTGGAGCACTCAAGTAGGCCGCTTCTATATCTGTAACTTTCGACAAATCCACCGACCTAAGAAATAGGTTGATGTCGTACACAGTGGGTTTTGTCTTTGGATCTACCGCTTACAGCACCTGAAAATAGGATCCAAAGGCCTTCGCCATTTCCTCTGCGTCCGTACATACTTGCTCACCCTGACCCTTGTAAATTCCCTTAATAAATTGTGATGAGTCTAAGTGACGAATACGCATGGCGAAAAGCTTACTCGCTCTTTCCCCTGTATCTAAGTATTGGAGCCTGGTCCTCAAGAGGGCCAGTTCCGCTTTCTGTGACATCAGGCCTGAATATTGGGCCTGTAACTGGTAGAGTCTGGCCCAGCTTACTGCAGACGAGGTACAGGATAGATTGTGTTCTATGCTCTTAATGGAATCAAGCAACGATTCTAAATGGGCCCTTTGTGCCCGTGTCCTTTTGGAGGCCATCTTTATCAATTCTCCCCTTAGGGAGCATTTTAAGGCAGCCCAAATTAGGTCCTTTTTAGTCACTGAGCCTTGGTTATCCTTGAGAAATTCCGTGATGAAATCTACTATGTGCCTCAGTGAAGATTCATCTTTCAGTATCTGGCAATTTAATTCCATTGTGGGGACCGCTCACACCCCACAGTTAGCCAAAATTCCAGACTAACCGTGCATGGTCAGATAGAACCTGGCGGATATATCTGCCTCATTACCCCTGACATTGCAAATGAACTAATTAAAACATAGTCAATTCGTGAATATGTCTTGTGTACTGCAGAGAAAAAGGTATATTGCCGCGCAGTTGGATTAATAACGCGCCAAACATCAACCAGAGCGGCCTCACTAATGAGATCTTTTAGTGTTCTTTGTGCTGGAGATAGTCCTCGTCTCTCCCTACCCGATCTATCCAAGTCATTTTGGAGTACTAAATTCCAGTCCCCACCTAATATTGTAAGCTTCACAGGATTAGTTACAACCATATTCAATAATCTTACAAAAAGGCTGGGGAATCGTAATTGGGGCCGTATATTGAACCAAGTAAAATCGGGTGCGATTCTAGTAAACCATGTACTATGATGTACCGACCTTCCGGATCCCAAATTTCCTCAGCCATTTTAAAGGGGACACTCCTTGCTATGAGAATGGCTACCCCTCCCCTATTCGTGGATGTCCCTGCCCCGAAAACTTGTCCTACCCATGACCTTCTAAAGAAAAGGATATCACTTCTCCTTAGGTGCGTCTCTTGCAGAAAGGCGAATTGTACCCTCAGTTGTCGAGATGTCTCAATATAATTTGCCTCTAACCCTATCCTTGGCTCTTTAACATTCCAGCTGACAATTTATATTGATTGCTCATGTCTCACAACAATTAACCTTAAACACAGGTGCATAAAAGACATATCGGTGGATTGTACAGCAGTTCTATTATAGTAATAACATACCACCTGACTTGAAAGATCCTTGAGAAGCCCTGACGATGTGTAGCCTTGGTCCCCCTCACACCACAATTCCCGACCCCCCATCCCACAAAACTATGACCCCCTGCCCTAATACAACAAAACTATAACCCCTGCCCCAATGCACCAAACATACCCCAGTTCAAATAAACTGCATCCTAGTCACATCTAAACAGCCCAAACTACACAGTCCTCCCCCGATCCCCTCCTCACTATTAAACTATGCTTAAATCTATATGTTAACAACACAGAACTATATTAGCAGATCTTAACTCTAGCATTTAGAAAGCCACTCGCCCCTATGCTTTCTTTAGCCGATTTCAGGGGGCTTTGCATCTGTAAAGTTTAGGTAAATAAAAATAAGCAATAACCAGTCTATCTCCCTTGAGGTGTCTTAGATCATCCATTAAAATGTTTTAATGTACCAATGCTGAGACCAGTAACCCCATTATCCACTCCGATCGTTGGATATTGTAACCAAAAAAAAAAAACCGAGAAAAGCACTCTTCGTAACCCCTGCTTGTATGCGAGTCTGTTGCACATTACAAGTCTCAAGCCATAGATTCTACTCAACCATTCCAGGGCAGCTCACCGAAAGTCTCTATTCGCCATCCACCATCTTAACTATTCAGGCTCCTACTGCCGACACCCTCCTGACTCGCCACTGTCCAAACATCCATCCTCATTGCGAAGCCATTGCTCACATGCTACACCACAGACCAAAGGAAGGAGTAAATATGCAACATCTCATCGCCATGAATGAATCACTCCTCGTAGAAAGCACAAGTTCATGCCATCTACCAGTGCGAATCTTACTTGCATTGTGCTCACAGATACGAGTAAAACAGGGCGGGGAATCATATTCACATTAGGAATTCGCAGTGCATGTAAATTTACTTATATGCAGGGGTTAACTACTTTTGGTCCGATCTGATCCCAACCAGATGTCACAGTTACAGGTAGCCCTGTTCCATTCTGCATTACCAAAGACCACCAGCAGGGATCTGTTACAGTTAAACGTCAAACCACCAAGGAGAGCCGATTTATATTCGTCCGTTACCTTTCGCTGGGAAATTTGTCCACGCATAAACCATTACCAGCTGGATCCTCAATTCACATTACAATTCCGCAGTTTACAGTGTCCTTGCTAAAAGACCTTCCTTCTACCAATCACTTGTAAAGTTCTGGAAAGATATTTTTCAACTCCTGTAAAGCTTGCGCAAGGGACTCAAATGTCAGCCATTTGTCCTCATGTTTCACCATCAGAACGGCGGGGTACCTGACTCTGAATGGTTTAGAAGCCGCCACCAATTTAGACACAATCGGGTGAAATTCTTGTCTCCGTACCCTCACCGAGTGTGGCAAATCCTGGGTGATACGTATCTTCTTGCCCTCCTATGTCAGCTCGCTAACATCTCTAGCCTTAGAAAGCACATGTTGTTTGTCCAAGTAATTCAATAATTTGAAAATTATTGGTCTAGGTGGCTGACTCTGGGTTGGCGGCGGGCGCAGTGCTTGGTGGGCTCTCTCAATTACGTACTCTCCTCCCCCTGGAGGAGTGCCAGCTATTTTGTTACAGAATCTCTGCAAAAAAGTTATTATGGCACTCCCCTCTTCTTTCTCTGGTAGCCCGATTATTAACAAATTATTCCTCCTACTGCGACCTTCTAAGTCCTCCAGCTTATCTTCTAATTTCTTCATTCTATGTTTCACATTAATTAACTCAGTCTCACTCCTCTCTTGCTTTCTCTCAGCGATATGATCTTAGACTCAGAGTCCCCGACCTCCTAGTTAGCGTCCACTGAACCTTTGATCTCCTGCAAATCCTCTGAAATTGAGGTGATGGCGGTCTGGAGAGGTTGCAGGACCTCCAAAAATCTGCTTTCAGACAGGGCAGCTTCTAATGTGGACATCTTGGGTGTGCCAGCTGCCTGTTGCTTAGGCCGTTTTGCGGCCTTATCTTTCTCTGGTATTCGTGGAGGAGAATGCCTCGGGGCGCCTTCCTCATATATACTTCCATTAATCAACCGAGTTCTAGCGTCGGAGGTAAGTCAGCAGTTGCTTACACTTGTTGGAGTAGGCTTTATAAGTAAATACCGCTAAATAGAGTGTAAATCGGGAAGCTGAACGCGGAGCTCCGGGAAGAAACTGTCTTCTCTCAGGCTGCCATCACGTGACTCCCACAATGGCCCATTTTAATGCAAGGAACTCCAACTTGTGCACAGGGTAGTTTTGCTGTGACGGGATCATGCTCCTACTGGCGAATGCCACTGGTCTCAAACCATCCTCATGGTCTTGATACAGTACAGCTCCTAGACCCTGCAGACTGGCGTCAGTATGCAGCACATAGGGTTTGGTGGGATCAGCATGAGCGAGGATGGGGGCATGGGTGAGCTGGTATATGACTTCGTGGAAAGCTGCTTCACAGTCAGGCATCCAACAGGACCCGAAAAGTTCACCTGGGCAGAAATATGTTTTGTCTGGTTCTTTGATGGACCCTTTTTTGTATTTCTGATTGGTAGGAGGGTAACCCTGGGTAAGATTCAAGAGTGGCCGAATCACTTTGGAATAGTCCTTTATGAACCGTTGGTAGTAGCCACAGAATCCCAGGAAACGTTGTAGTTCTTTCAAATTGTGGGGCTCAGGCAAAGTAGTCAAGGCTTCAACTTTACTAGGATCAATCTCTATCCCCTCTGTAGACACTATGTGCCCCACATACTTCACAGAGGTTTGGAAAAACTGGCACTTGTCAATGGACAGCTTGAGGCTGAAATCTTCCAGTCAGTCTAGTACTTTGAACAGTCAACTCTCATGTTCCTCTAGGGAGCTCCTGAACACAATGACATTGTCCAAGTACACCAGGCATTCTAGCAAATTCATGTCTCCCACTGCTTGTTCCATCAGTCGCCTGAAGGTGGCTGGGGTGCCCGATATCCCCTGTGGCATTCTCAGGAATTCATAGAACCCCAAAGGACAGATGAAGGAGCCATCGGAATCTGGTAATATCCACTGTGAAGATCCCACACCGAGAACCATTTGCTCCCATTCAGACAATCCAGAGCATCTTGTATACGAGGCATGGTGTATTGATCGGTGATGGTCCTCTGATTCAGAGTTCGATAATCAACACACATTCTCACAGATCCATTTTTCTTACACACAACCATAATGGGAGAAGCATATGAGCTCCTGGATTCTTGTATCACACAGGTCGCAAGCATTTCCTGCAAGTGTCTTCTCACATCGTCTATGTCTGCAGGGGCTAGGCATCGAGACCTCTCTTGAAATGGCCATTCATCGTGCAGGCGTATGTGATGCTCCACACCCTGGACACATCCCAGGTCCCATTCCTTCAACAAAAACACTTGATCTATCTGGGCAAGTTTCTGGCTAATTCTAGTCTTCCATTCAGCTGGCAACAGGGAGTCGCCAAAATCAAACAAGTCGGGAGTCACTCTATCTGTCTTGCCAGGGTGCTTGTTGCTGGGCAACACTGCAGTGTCTGTGTAGTGTACCGTAGCTAGGGTGCATCCTCTGTTCACCTGGATCTTCCGATCTGACACATTATGAATCTGGACCATCACTCCTCATGCATAGACATGAGCACGAGCTGGCAAGATGCTGGGCTTAACCAATAATCCTTCCAGCAATTTTCCATCGCCTGCGTATCCAACATCAGTATTTTGTTCTTGACATCTTTGCAGAGGTGGACCTCCCCTTGAATGGTATACTGGGTGTTAGGGGCCAATACCATTGAATTGGGATCCTTCTTCCACACGATCCCCTCATTCTGGTCCCCTCACTTGGGGTTCTGCTGGAAATCATAGACCCTCTTGATCAGAGCGGGAATTCTTAGGGGCCTCCCAGTCCGTCGAACTTGTTTCTAGCGACAGAGTTGTGCCAGTCTCCCAAACATATGGGCATTGGTCCTCATTAACAGGGGAACCCCATCATACAGTCCAGTAGGGGGACACACTAAGGCCAGTGTCTCAACTTGCTCCTCTGCACCAGTTACAGCTGCAGGAAATTACAACCAGAGGCGGACATATCCTAGGTAGGGATAAGACTTGTCATTCAGCCCCCACACATGTAGGCCTTCCAGGGATTGTAAAGGCACAGCAGATAAGTGTTTGTCATACCAGTCCTTAAATACAGTGGTCACTTGCGACCCACTGTCCAACACAGCCCAATTAGGAATACCATTCACAGCCACAGTAGTCTCCATTGAAGGGCCCACTATTTTGGACCAGTCTGGAGGGACAGAAGCAGGGGCCTGGACAGATGATTTAGCCACAGGGATTTGAGTTACTACTTCTTGAACCCTCACTGTGGTCATTTTGGGTACTTCTTGACCGCTGATTCGTTCTCTGAAGCTCTCCTTGAAGCCTGTATACAACTTTATCTAGGTCTTCTGTGGACCAACATTCTCTCTTCATGTGCCCATCCTTCCCACAATTATGGCAAAATATGTTTTCTGAGATTTGAGGTGGTCGAGGCATCACACTGGGAGCTGGGGCGGTGGTACTACCAACTGAAAACCTTGGTGCCATCTCTGTCTGCTGTGTGGTGAGCATTTGGAGACATCTTGTCAATTCTCTTACTTTCAAAGCCAAGACATCGATTTCCGAGCTGCTATCAGCAGGAGATGCCTGGGTGGACACCCCACCCCCATAGCAGATGCAGTTGGATAATGGTCGGTGCCTGTACTTGCAGGAGCGGCCTTGATAAAGAGACTGTTTTTTGTTTCCCTGAACTCCCTCAGCAGTTCATCCCATGGTGGCACACCCTCATTGGTCCCTACTTAGGAAGGGCCTTCCGATGCTGTGATCACTTGGGCTGTGCTCACCCTAGAATTACAATCCCCCTCTTCATCTTTAACCTCCCGGAGTTCTTTTATCAAGTCACAGTAGTCCGGTGGGTTACCCCTTCTATCTGGGGGCCTTAACCGAAGGAGCTGCAATTTAGAATGCTTTGCATGTTGCAGTTTGTGCCCCAACCTCACATGGTTTAAGTCATTGGCGGCTACCCCACCTTTTCGGTAAGCCTTCTGCAGCACTCTTTCCAGACGAGTAACATATGCAGACAAACTTTCCCCTGGCCATTGTTTTGTACCTTGAAATTTCCACATCAAGTTCTCCCCTGACTCAATGCTCCCAAAATTGCCTTCAAGTGCAGATAGGTACTTCTGGGCAGATGCATCAGGGTTTGTGGACCTCAGAAATTTAATGGCCTCTAGAGCAGGACCCCTCAAACTTTCTATGATCCTTTTCCATTTCTCACCCTCCGCACACTGCCATTCAGGTACCAAAGGGACAACACAATCTATCCAGGTCTCCCAATCATCCTCCCCTTGGGGGGTTGGGAGGGTGCTGGAGAAGATTCTCAACCTCCGGTAAGAGTCGTGACTAATGGCGGGTACAGACATAGGAGCCAGCACTGGCACTGGGGCACAGAAGGAGGGGCAATAATGGGTGCTGGAGTGGGAGGGGGTGTTGGGGGAGG
Source organism: Neoceratodus forsteri (assembly GCA_016271365.2). Classification (NCBI taxonomy): domain Eukaryota; kingdom Metazoa; phylum Chordata; order Ceratodontiformes; family Ceratodontidae; genus Neoceratodus; species Neoceratodus forsteri. The sequence continues at coordinate 1,404,685,897 of CM028130.1, read as the reverse complement.
AACATCCCCAGGTGGCAGGAATAGTTTCTTTAAGTCCTCCACAGTTTTCCCTTCTTCCAGCAACAACTTAACAAATTTCTCCTCAAAAGTCTCAGATAGTGGGGGGGGCTCATTCTCCTCAGGGTCTTTAATGTCTTTAGTTATCACTCTCCAGGCAGTGAGGGCTCCTTCTGGGGTGATAGTCCGTGGCACTTTGGAACTGTCTACTGGGTCCTTACACTCTACTAACGCCATGAAACTGTGGGCGAGCAGATTAGCCTTTCAACCCACCAACACAGGGTTTTGTAAACATTCAACCTTGGAAAGTACTCCCTCTACAGTGTTCTTATTGGTACCCAGGGGAATATCTAGGATAAGTATAGCATTTTGGGGGTTGATCTCCTACCCAGTACACCACCCCACCAACTGGTGTACAGCCACTTCTTTTGGGGTAGCCATTTATTTTTAACAGCAATTTGCAAATTTGGCCACTGGGGACGCTAATCCCAGCGGTGAGCCTCCAAGATGTAACCCCTAGGTGGCTTATCCTCATGGGCTACTACCCTGCCTGCTTGGCTAGCAGGTTAAGGGGCCTGAGTTCTGAAATGGGTGCCTCCACCCGGAGGTCAGGGTTGGTAGTGGTCAAGCTAACCTGGGCACAGCCCTCTGGGACACTGTAACCCCCCTCTTTCCCCTCTAGTGGCCTGAACACTGTACAATAATCACTTTCACAATACCCCTGCTACACCACACAAGTACCCACACTGTTTGCACTTACCACCAGGGCTGTTTCCTCTGGCTTGACCCTGAAGACCCCCTGTAAAACAAGATTATGCACAGCAAATAGCAACAGTACAGTACTTTGAGCACAAACTGGAACCACAGTCAGATTACATGCAGAAAAAGTTATATCTGATTTATTTAGGGGACTTGAACAAGGAAGGGGCAAAATCAGGTTAATTAGTTTAAAGGTTATAGCAATCAAGAAGTTATGCATGCGCTTTGAGTCCCCCCACACAGTCACACCTCTGGGTATTCCGGTGGAGAAGAGATGGGCTAGCCAGGACAGTTGCCCGGGGTTACAGCTGGTTGGGGCCCTGTGATGGAAAACACAACATGCACAGTACACAATATTTGTAATCCAGAGCCAGAGGGCTCAGTTCGAAAAAGAAATGAAACAACAAGACAATCAGATGACACACTCAGATTAAGCTGTTGTTGCAGGGAGCTACCCTGGTATTTACTCACGATACCCAAGACTGGACACAGGCTGGACGAAAATCGAGACTGCAGGTGGTTGATCTGAAATGCCAGGAGAAGCAGGGCCCACACGAGTCGCAGAGGCGTCGTTCCTGTTCAAGCGTGGGAGCAGGGAGCTGATCCCCAGGCAGGTCTCTCGTCGATGGCTTCTCTGTGCAGTGGGTAGTCTGGCTGAGCAAGTCTGGCAAGGCCCAGACCGCATGGAGACAAATACGGATGCAGTCCGTTTTGGGCTGGATACATTTTCCAGCAAGCAGAACACAGTTCACACAGTGGGGAACTAACTCACAACCCACTAGCAGATCATAGCACATTTACATGTACGGGAATTCTACTGTACCAGACAAAGCGCTCCCCGGTCACAATTGCAAAGTGTCTGCACACACCCGGGAGCTTAGGGGTAGCTGGAACTCCTGACAGGCCGATCCCGTTCAGCAAAATCTTCGGTCTTCTTCAGGTTGAGCCTGGCCCACTTCAGTAACTTACTTTAGTCACACAAACTTGGATTTAGTCCAAAATAATTCTCTTCTCTCCCTCTCAGGAGCAGCTGGCAGACATGCAAGCCCAAAATTCAGCCCTTTCACAGTTTTCCCATGTGAATCCACTCAGGATTGCTGCCCAAAATACACTTGAGTTTTCTCATTTCACTTCCCAGCTCAGAACTAACTGAAAACTGCAAGCAGCCCGGGACTTCCCCAAGATCCAAAAAGTTTGGTTGGCTGATTTGGCTGTCAGTCAAAGCAACAGCTCCCCCCTTCAGTTGCAAAAAAGGCGCAAAAAGTTCAAAACTACAATTCCTACAGATTTTGACTTCAGACAGCTCCTGTAGTCCGGCTACATTTTAGGTCCCACCAGTACTGTTTGGTTCAATTTGCAGTCCAGGACCAAGATAGTGGAGACAAACAAAACAGTCCTTGCTTCAAAAAAAGCAGGTTAGACAAACTACATTATCATTTTTCGCTCTAAATGCTTTTCAGTAAATAGTTACATCTTTCAACAACGCTCCCTCTCAGATTACTTAAGCTGCAGTAGGCAGCTCTTAAAGAGACAGTACACAGGGGCTCTACAGGCCCTGGTAATCACATTTAAACAACTAAAACGTAGGACATCAGCCTGGCAGTGAGCATTTAGGCAAGCTCAAGGAAGACTTTTTGGGAACTGACATTTGTAGGGAGATTATATGAGTGTTCTTGGCTTTCGTGCAGTTTAGTTCTTATAACTACTCTGCATCAAGTTATTTTTGGACTTTATTCCGCACAAGGGAATATTACCCCACATCTTGTTATTTACAGTGTTCTTGTATTGTTAGATTATTTAGTCATTACACATAGATAGCCTTGCTACCATTTAGAATTTTTTTTCCTTAATTCAATTAGTTCATAATGATTTGTTAATATTTGTTATTACATAGTTTGGTTTCACTTTGTAAAATATTTTCCTTTACTTTTAGTATTTGTTGACTATATATATATACATGTATATATATATATATATACATACAGGTTTATTTGGTGTTGTTTAACCCCTCCATCTTGCCTTCCTTACTTAGTCATTAATTACTATAATGCACTAATACAAAATTGTATCTTGGAATGTTAAGGAATTGGCTCCCCCATCAAAAGGAAAAAAAAAAGTATCTTAATAGGAAAAAAGCAGACATGCTCTTATACAGGAAATGCATTTGGACCCTAATAAATCAACTCTTCTTTCCTAGGAGGGAGCGGGGCCGTAGATCCTAGTGCTTGGCGACTCTCAGTGAAGACTGGGGGTGCAGCAGCTGCCAGGATCCCTAGTAAGGGGATTGGCTGCAGCGGTGCTCCTGTGAGCATCCGCGGGAACATGCATGCTCACACTAGTGCACATTGCACAACCGAGCCAATAGGGAGGAACAGAAAATGGAAAAGCCCTGGCTGTATAATAGGCAAGGGTGGGTCCAGTGGATAGCCTCCACGCATGACACTGGATCCTCCCAGCCAATGCCTGGTTCTCCCTCTGCTCCTGGGTCACTCTGCTAGATTCTGGATAAAGTGCCAATAGGAGTCAGTGGTCCCATCCCGGGGGCTCAGAGCCAGGCGTTGGGTGGCCAGTGGAGTTGGAGAGGAGATGGGCCAAAACCAGGGGTATGACTGGGGACTTCAGGTGTGCGGGAATAAGCTGGGCTGAGAGACCTCACTTGAGAGAGTTCAGGCAACCAGTGAGGAGGGGACATAAAGAAAGTTAAAAAAAAAAAAAAAACAAGAAAAGAAAAGAAAAGAAAAAAGAAACATTGGCCCAAAAAATTAAAATAAAAAAGGGCCCAACTTCTGGCTGTGTGTCTGTCCACACCCCTTGATAGCCACTGTATTAATTTTACTATCTGTGCATTGTAGCAAGCTATTGCTGCTGTCTGTGACATACCATCCACCCTCTATACAGTACTGATCAAGGAGTGGATTGGGGAATAAACGACTTCCTCCCCAGATTAGCTACTCAAAACAGTATAGGAGTACCCCTGCCCAACCACTCCAACACCTGATGCCTGCCAGAGTAGGAGCAAGATAACTACCTTCATCTTTATAACAGCCATACCTGCCAGTCTCTCCATCTATCCACATTTTTTTTACTGAAGACAGAGTCAGGCAGTCATGGCTTCCAATAGACCACCTCCTTGACTCTCCCTATCCACTCCACCAGCGTGGGTGGCTCTCATTGGAGCCAACGTGCCATAATGCATTTTAAAGCTACTACAATAAAAATCAGTAACATTTTATGTGTATCATCTTTCTGGTGCGTGGCTGTAGGGATCCCCAGGACCCAATCTTCAAAAGTCATCGGGACATTTATCTCTGTGATGACTAATACGGCTATCTGCAAACTACTCCAATAATCCAGTAGTAAGGGACAATCCCAGAAAATATGCCAGTTGTTTCCTATTTGGCCACATCCTCTCCAGCAGTCGTCCAACCCAGTAGAGCCATAGTGTTTTGTGATAATCGGTGTATGAAAATATCTAACTAGGACCTTCCAAAAAAACTCCTGCCACATTGGTGCAGATGTTACCTTCCTTCCCCATTTTAACCTGTGCATCAAATCAGAGTCACTGATGGTCACGGCCGCCTCTCTTTCCCAGGTTTGCTTATAGATATGAAAAGCCCCCCCCACAGCTCAAGAAAGCAGACTATACATGCATGAGATATATCTGCTCGGGCCCCTAATTGTCACCACCCCATATAGGTAATTTTCCCACTCTGTGTATGGTCTGGTCAGCTGCGTTATGTGGTCTGCAAAGTTGATAAAATGCCTTATTTGCATGTATCTTAAGAATTCAGTATTAGCACACCCAAACCTCTCTTTGGCTCTTTGAAAAGTAATACAACAGCCGTTTTCCAATAGCTGAGCAAATCTTGTTATTACCTGCCCCTCCCATCTTGCACATCCCAAATCCAAGGCAGGAGGGAAAAAATCAGAGTGATGTCTAATTAAAGACAAAGATTCAATCCCAGAAGGGGTGGATATCAATTTCCTAACCTTGGTCACCACATACACCCCATGTCTAACCCACCTGTTCCCAATGGCCTTCTTGTATTCTGAAGTAACCGAGGTCAGGGCCAGAGTAAACAGCGGTCTGCCACCTGCACCTGCATTTTCGATCTGATATCATCTCATTTTCTTAGGGGTCCTTGACAGGTTTGTTTTTCAATCTGGCTCTTATACTGACATTTGATATTATCTTGTATCATATGTTATAGCACTGAAGATCTCATGGTTTATGGAATATAACAACTAGTTGAGTGTATAATTGGGAAAATGTCTCCAGATAGGTTGTATACTGTATAAATATATGAAACAGTTGCTCATACTAGGGAAACTGTACTTTAAACCCTCTTTATGTCATATATAGAAAATTTCAGTTTTATATATATATATATATATATATATATATATATATATATACTGTATATATATATATATATATATATATTTTTGCTTGTTTTAACATACGGCCGTGACCTATTGAGGTCAGAAAAATAAAGGAAAGTTTGAGGGCCTCCGCTGGAATTCAATTTGTTCCGATTAAATGTAATTTGAATATTGGAAGATCATCTGTACTTGCCAGAGGTATTAGTTTATGGAATAAATCTCCCCAAGTTTTGAGAAGTAATAAAACTAGGCACAATATAAGTGAACTAAGGAAATGATATATGTCTGTATTAAACAATACTACAACATGCAATAATTGTTAGCACTTTAAAGTATGCTTCTGTTATGTCATTGATTTGTCTTTTTCTTAACCTTATTTATTATTGTATTGTTAGTTGTTTTATTTTTCGTGTTGTACTAGTTTTGTTGTACTGTTAATTGATGTGGAACCTCTTAATGAAACTTGGAACTTCATTGAAAATGAGCTCTGCTCAATTGAATGTATCCAATTATTCGTATTCGAATAAAAATGATTTACTACTACTACATTAATATTACATTTTAACATGTACTTAGGTTAGTATTGAATCTAAGGTTCTTGCTTTTCATTAGACTGATAGAAGACATCCTTGGGATGGCAGAGAAAGGTGAGATATTGCTGATGGAGGACCTGAATATGTCAGATGTTAAATGGAGCACCTTTGCTGCAGCCACATCCAAGAGCAGGGCCATTCTCAATGCCCTACAAGGGGCATGCCTCAGACAGCTAGTTTTGGAACCCACTCGGAAGGGAGCAATCTTAGACCTGGTACTCTCAAATGGGGATGGAGAGAGGATCTCTGATCTTGAAGTGGGTAACGATCTGGGAATAACGACCACCAAACAGTGCGGTTCATTATAAACTTAGCGGTAGAGTCAAGCTACACAAAAGTGAAGGTACTGGACTTCAGGAGGGATGATTTTGTCAAAATGGGAGAGTGCCTCAGAAAAGCACTAGCAAATAGGCAAGAAGGTGGGGTGGAGCAACAATGGGGAAACATAAAAACTGCCATCACAGAGGCAACAAGCCTTTGTGTGAAGCAAATAAACAAATCAAAATGAAAGAAAAAAACACTATGGTTCTTAAAGGAAGTGGTGGGGAAGGTAAGGGAGAAAAAGATAGCATTCAGGAAGTATAAGGAAACACAGAAGGAGCAGGACAGAGAACTGTACCAGTTAAAGCAGAAGGAAGCGGGTAAGGCAGTCAGAATAGCAAAGGCCCAAACTGAGGAAAAGATAGCCAACTCAGTTAAGAAGGGGGATAAAACCTTTTATAGGTACATTAGGGAGCAAAGAAAGATGAAAGTGGTTAGGCAGAGAGTGACAGTGAAAAAGTAGGGATACTGAACGAATATTTCTGCTCAGTATTCACAATGGAAAAGCAGGGGGATAGACCTAATCCAGTCAATAGAAGCACTCTGGATAGGGAGGTTGATATTAGTCTTTCACAGAAGAAAGAGTTCTGAAAGAACTCTTAAAACTGAATAAACTGGATAAAGCAATGGGGCCTGATGGGATTCACCCCAGAATTCTAAAAGAACTAAGGGAAGAACTAGTAACACCACTGACTACCCTTTTTAATAAATCATGGGAAGATGGTGTGTTACCTGAGGACTGGAGAAGGACAGATGTGATTCCCCTTCACAAAAGTGGGAGCAAGACAGAGGCAGGAAACTACAGACCTGTCAGTTTGACCTCAGTGGTAGGGAAAATTATGGAATCACTTCTGAAGGAAAGAATTGTTGAGTACCTAGAGGCCAGTGGGGCACAGGACCCAAGGCAGCATGGATTCACAGCAGGAAGGTCATGTCAAACAAATCTAATTGATTTCTTTGACTGGGTGACCAAAGTAGTAGACCAGGGAGGGGCTGTGGACATGACCTATCTAGACTTTAGCAAGGCATTTGACATAGTCCCGCACAAAAGATTAATAAACAAATTAGCCAGCCTGGGAGTTGGTTCCAGGGCGGTAGCCTGGGTAAAACACTGGCTGGACAACAGGACACAGCGGGTAATAGCAAATGGAGTCCACAGTGAAGAAAGGAGGGTAACTAGTGGAGTACTGCAGGCTTCAGTACTGGGGCCAGTCCTTTTTAATGTCTTTATAAGTGACATTGCAGAGGGACTGGAAGGGAAGGTATGTCTCTTTGCAGATGACACAAAGATCTGCAACGGGGTTGATACGCAAGGTGGGGTGGAAAGGATGAAAAGGGACTTGGCAAGGTTGGTGAAATGGTCAAATGAATGGCAGCTTAGATTCAATGCAAAGAAGTGCAAAGTAATGCACCTGGGAAACAAAAACCCAGGGCAAGAGTACACAATGGGGGGGTGAGATACTGACAACAACAAAAATGGAAAGGGACCTGGGGGTAGTCATATCAAACGACCTAACGGTGGGCCAGCAATGTGAAAAGGCAGTAAGGAGGGCTGGGGGGATACTGGGATGCATAGGGAGAGGCATCACCAGTAGAAAACAGGTTGTTAAAGTTGTTGGCCCTCTGTACAGACAGTTGGTAAGACCACGTCTGGAGTACTGTGTACAGTTCTTGAGACCCCATCTCTGCAAAGACATAGACAGGGTGTAGGCTGTCCAGATGAGGACAACCAAAATGGTGCAGGGTCTGCACCAGAAGACATAAGCAGAAAGACTAAAGGAGCTTAAGATGTATAGCCTCGAGGAAAGGAGAGAGAGGGAGGACATGATAGAAACTTTCAAATACCTCAAGGGAATCAACAAAGTCCAAGAGGGTAGCATCTTTCAAAAAAAGAGATGTGCAACAGGGTTTTAAATAATTGATTAGCAGTTTTTTTCTTTGGGCAATACTAACTGTTCAGAAAGTGTTTATATAGGTTTTCTAGAAGTGTTATGTTTGTTAAACACAGTGAGGCAAGTGCTACGCATTTTCACAATGTTTTAGCACTTTTATGAGCAAAACGCTAATCAATTTTTAGCGTTAAATAAAACCCTGTGCAAGAACAAAGGGGCACAATCTGAAGATAGAGGGGGGCAGCTCAGAGGTAATGTTAGGAAGTATTTCTTCACAGAGAGGGTCATAGATGCATGGAACAGCCTTCCTGAGAAGGTCATAGAGTCAAAAACAGTAGGGGAATTCAAGAATGCATGGGACAGACATAAGGCAATTCTAGTGGGGGGGTAGGAGGAAGTAGGCTGTTGGTTAACTAGGCTCTGCAGCTTATCTGTTAGGTAGGGAAATGGGCAGACTAGGTGGGCCAAGCGGTCCTTATCTGCCGTCAAATTCTATGTTTCTATGTTTCACAAAGCACACTTAGACTTTCATAATTTATGTTAGTGGAGCTTTCTGCATGAAGGGTCCTATCTCGTTTTGGTGACATTTGACCTTGAAAGGCTCCTTAGTTTAAAACAAACTGGTGTAATGTGATTCCTTTGATTTGAACTGCTGTTATGGTTTTAATGAGTATTTTAAACGAATGAGAATTCTTTCTGAGGTTTTTTATGTATGATCTGGGTGTTACTAGTATGGAATTTTCTAAATAACTGTTATAAGCTTCCGAGGAAGGACTTGGTTGGTCCAAAAGCTTAGGCATTTTGTTATTTTTGTAACATCTAAGTTGGTCTAATAAAAGGTGTCAAACCATTTGCTTCTGTATTTGTTCTTACAAGGACCAATACAGCAACTAAACTAAATCTGTTTATACCATCGAGAGGATTCTCTCAGCTTAGCCCAGATAAAAATGGCAGTCATCTGTGCAGCCAAGTAATAGAGAGAGAGATATGGGAGAGACAGACCACCCTCCTCCTTAGACAGATGTAGTAGGCGCCAAGCCATGTGTAGGTGTTTATGATTCCAAACAAATTGATAGATTGCACTGGTGAGCCTATTACAAAAGGAAAGCAGGATCCTCAGGGGCAGGCACTGAAATAGGAAGAGAAGATGCTGCAAAACATCCATTTTCACCACGTCCACCCTCCCCACCAGCGCCAAAGGAAACAGGTGCCATCTTGATATGTCGGACTGCAACATGGTCCACAGTTTTTCATAGTTTAGGGAAAATAGTTTTGATAACTCTTCAATAATCTGGATGATACCTGAACTGATTCTTAGGGATCCATTGAAAGGGAGAGGATTTGTGGAACCCGGAAGGCACTGTCCACTAATCAAAGTGGCTTCCGACTTGGAAACATTAATTTTATAGCCCAATATGTGGCTAACATTTTGGAGTAATACTATTAATTAGGGTAAAGAAGTTTCAGGGGAGCAGAGGAAGAAAATAGAGTCATCTGCATATAACGATAATCTTTGTTCAACACCTCCAGCCATAATTCACTTTAATTCCAAGTCTTATCTCACCCTGACCGCTAAGGGCTCCAGACTCAGGGCAAACAAGAATGGGGATGAGAAGCAGCCCTGACGGGTTCCACGGGACAGTGAAAATCATTCTGAACCGATGCCATTTACCCGTACTAGTGCCTTGGGGATGGTGTAAAGTTGTGTGATAGCTTGCATAAATTTGGGGCTGAATTTCATCTTCTCCATGGATGTTTTTAGAAATTGCCAAGTAACCATATCAAATGCTTTTTCAGCATCCATGGAGATGGTTATCTGGTACTCCTTCTGAACATTCTGAGTTGAGATTATGTTGAGCAATCACCTGATGTTATCCTGCAGTTACCTGCCAGATATTTGGTCTTCATGTATTAACTGAGGGATCACAGCCTGAACCCACAGTGCTAGAATGCCAGTAAGAAATTTTAAATCTACATTCAAAAGTGAGATGGGTCAGTATGATCTGCACTCCAGAGGGTCTTTCCCCAGTTTGTGTAGTACTATAATTTTATCTGCCTTCTATGACTCGGGCATCTCCCTTCACTCCATGACCTCCTGATAAACAGGCAAAAGGACAGACAAAAGCAGATCTGCAAAGGATTTATAAAATTTGGATGGAAAGCCATCCAGTTCCGGAGATTTGCCGCTCTTTAAAAGTGCTAACTGACCCCACATCTGCTCCATGGAGACCACTCAATCTAGCAATTCTGAAGTCTCTGTGGGGAGCTGATGGAGGTCTAGGCCTTCAAAGAACTGCAAGATTTTCTCCTGGAAATCTGGCATGGCCTCCCGTGTTTATAGGGACCTATAATAGTCCACAAAGATTTCCATGATGTGTCCCAGATGGCTAGTTATTACTCCCCCCCCCCCAGGGTCTTTAAGTTGTAAAACCAGTCTGGAACTCTGCTGTACTCACAACATCGATGCCAGCAATTTGTCTGCCCTGTTGCTGTTTTCAAAGTAATTCTGCCTGACCTGCCTATAACCGCCCTCTATTTGATCTGTCAAGAGTGTATCCAGGGCCTCTTTTCTATCACTCAGTTCTTTCTTGACTGGGGTGTTCAGGCTAATTCTGTGCTGGAATTACAAATCAGAAATGGCACTCTCCAGTTCTCTCTGCCTCTCCTCCCTTCAGTTCCTCAGGTCCGAGACAAATTGGATAATTGTGCCACAGAGCACCGCCTTCAACGCATCCCACCTGACCGCATGGGAGGTGGTTCCAGCTGGGTTATTAATCAGGTATTAATCAGTGATTTAAAATCTGGGTAGTTTAAAAGGCCTGTGTTAAAGCACCAGTGTGAATTTTGCTGAGATGGGGTAAGTGCCAGGGTCAGTAGTACCGGGGCATGGTCAGACCAGGTATGGAGGTGGATTCGGAAGGAGGAAGCAGCATGCATCCACTCCTCTGGTATAAAAATCATATCAATATGTGTATAACAATTATATCTGTCAGAGTAGTGGGAAAAGGCACTAATTTAGCCATTAATATGCTGCCAAGCATCCAACAGGCCAAGGGTCTGACATAATCTATTAAGGGTCGTCCCCACTGTACCCAGTTTTGCCCTAGTTGGGCCCTCTCTCTTATCTACAGTGGGAGACAAAATTGCATTAAAATTTCCCCCAATGATACGCAAACGATCTGTGGTGGAGATTGCATCTAGAAAAATCTTTTTGAAAAAGTGGGAGGCCTCTCTGTCATCATTCGGGGCATAGATACTTGTAATTATACACAGAATGTCCCCATCGTTGCCAGCAGCTTTATGTATCTGCCCTCTTGATCTGTCTCAACACCCTCAACCTATAGCGGGCAGGCTTTATGTATCAAAATTGCCGTGCCCCTCCGATGGGGATTGGGAAGGTTTGAGGAGGCATACACAGAGCCTACCCATCTACAACAGAGCTTCCCATGCCTGCTCTCCATCAGATGGGTCTCTTGCAAGAGGGTGATGTGGACATTCAACCTGCCCATAGAAACATAGAAGTTGACGGCAGATAAGGACCGCAAGGCCCATCCAGTCTGCCCATTTCTTTTTCTACCTTATAAATGTGCCATTGGCCTTTGCTCTGTCAGTAGCCTATCTATTCATACTCATTTGTATTGCTCCCTTATGCCTATCCCATGCCTGTTTGAAGCCCTGCACTGTATTCATAGCCACCACTTCTTGAGGTAGGTCATTCCATGCATCCACCACCCTTTCTGTGAAAGAATTCTCTCATTCCCCTTAATCGGCCTCTCTAATCTCATGCTGTGTCCTCTTGTCCTGCTATTTTTCTTATATCTAAACATGTTAGACTCTTTCACCTTGTTAATGCCCTTAAGGTGTTTGAATGCCTCGATCATATCACTCTCTCCCTCCTTTGCTCAAGGGTATACATATTGAGCTCTGTTAATCTGTCCTCATATGTCTTCTGATGCAGTCCCTGCACCATTTTGTTGCCCTTCTCTGGACTGCCTCAATTTGGTTAATGTCCTTGTGAAGGTGTGGCCTCCAATACTGCACACAGTACTCCAGATGGGGCCTAACCAGTGTCTTATAAAGAGGGATTATTACCTCCCTCTTACGACTTGTGATACCCCTACTAATACACCCTAACACCCCCCTAGCCTTACCTACTGCTTTAGAGGTCTGCTTGGATGATTTCAGGTCATCAGCGATGATGATGCCCAAGTCTCTTTCTTCCTTTGTGACTGCTAGCAACTCCCCTCCCAGCCTATAGGTGGCTTCAGGGTTTCTTCCCTATGTGCATGATCTTGCACTTCTTTGCATTAAATCCCAGTTGCCACTCTTCTGACCATTTTGCTAGTTTATCCAGATCTCTTCTCATTCTGCCCACTCCATCTGGATCATCTACTCTGTTGCAGATCTTGGTGTCATCTACAAACAGACAAGCCTTACCCTCTAGTCCATCTGCAAGGTCACTAATGAAGATGTTGAAGAGGACTGGCCCCAGGACTGATCCCTGAGGTACCCCACTTGTGACTAGCATCTCTTCTGACTGTATACCATTTTACCACCACTCTCTGTTTTCTGCCCGTCAACCAGTTTGCCACCCAGTTGACCAACTTCTGACCCACCCCAAGCCTACCAGCTTATTTATCATCAATCTTCTATGTAACAGTGTCAAAAGCTTTGCTGAAGTCAAGGTAGGCGACATCAACTGCTCCCCCTTGGTCCACCACTCTGGTTACCCAGTCAAAGAAATCTATGAGATTAGTTTGACAGGACCTTCCTTTGTAAACCCATGCTGTCTTGGATCCTGTGCCCTATGGATTACAGGTGTTGCACTATCCTTTCCTTAAGGTGCCTCCATAATCTGCCCACTACTGAGGTAAGACTGACTGGTCTGTAGTTCCCTGCCTCTTCCCTTCTACCACTCTTGTGGAGCGGGATCACATGAGCCTTCTCCAGTCTTCTGGGACCTCTCCTGTGCTCAGAGACTCACTAAACAGTCCTGCTAATGGCTCTGCTAGTTCCACCTTTAGCTCCTTAAGTACCCTGGGATGTATGCCATCAGGTCCCATTGCCTTGTCCACCCTGAGCTTAGCAAGCTCTTGTAGGACCCTTTCTTTTGTGAAGGGAGTAGTGCTCACCTCCTTCCCCCCTGTGTCCATGGTGCTGAGCTGTGGGTCCTGCCCTAACTTCTCTTTCAGTAAATACTGAGCAAAAGTATCTATTTAGGATAGATGCTTTTACATGGTCCTCCTCCTCACATGCTCCCTTTTCTCCATTAAGCTAATACCCCCTCTGGACTTTCTCCTTTCACTAATGTATCTATAGAAAGTCTTGTCACCTTCTTTTACTGTTCGTGCTAGTGTTTCCTCAGTTTGGGACTTTGCCTGCCTTACTGCCTTCCCTGCTTCCCTTAGGGCAGTTTGGTATGCCTCCCTATCTTCATCCCTCTGTGTTCCCTTATATTTCCTGAAGGCCAGCCTTTTGGCTCTGACCTTTTCTGCTACTGTATTTGAGAACCAAAGTGGTTTCCTTCTTCTTTGCACTTCCTTTTCTGTCTAACACAATGGGATGTTCCTTGAGTATTGCATCCTTAATGCTTGCCCACTTTGCCTGTACCCCTCACCTGTGTTTTTTTGCCAGGGCTAGCTTAACTCTGTTGACCATCTTATCAAAGTCAGCTCCTCTGAAGTCCCATATTTTTGCCTTGGAATGGGATGATTTAGATGTAGTAGCCAAATTGAACCATACCATGTGATGGTCACTGGCCCCCAGGTGACCTTCTACCTGAAGATCTGTGATCCCTTCCCTGTTAGTCAGTACTAGATCTAGAATAGCCCTGTCTCTTGTGGGTTGTTGTACCAGTTGTTTGAGGCCCTCCCCCTGCAGGGAATCCACTATGTGTCTAGTTCTGGCAGATGTTCCTGCTGGTATTGACCAATCTGTATCTGGCATGTTGAAGTCTCCCATTATCAGAACCTCCCCTTTAGCTGTCATGTTTTGTATATCTTCTAACTGTAATGTGTCTATGTCCTCCCCCTGGTCTGGGGCCTGTAGACAACCCCAGTTCTTATGGCTGTCCCATTTTCTGTTTCCAGGGTGACCCACAGTTCTTCTGGCTCCTTATGTGTATTCTGAATTTCTGTAGCTTTGATATTTTCATTGACATACAGGACCCTCCTCCCCCCTTTTGCATCTTGGTCTCTTCTGAACAATACACTAGCCAGGTGAAGTCTCCCAAGTGTGGTTACTGGTAAACCACGTCTCACTAATTGCTACTATGTCCAGTTTAGCCTCTGACATTATTGCCTGCAGGTCTGGGATCTTATTTCCCAGGCTGTGAGCATTGTGTACATGATTTTCCATTGGCCAGATTTCGGTGTGTTAGTTGTTGGGTGAGTTTGGTATTACCCTGTCGTCGTATGGGAGACAAACCTTTTTTCTTACCTGGTGATGCAAATGAACTGCAAACATGCTGAATCCCTGTTTGACCACTAGCTGAGGGAGGGTGTTCTTCCCATTCGACATATGGGGTGCTGCACCCCTCTCCCCATTTGCTAGTTTAAATATTCTGCAAAGACGTCAAACTTCTGCCCCAATGCACTGACTCCCTCTTTAGTCAGATGCAGTCCATCAAATTTAAAGAACTTTCACTCCCAGAACTGTTGCCAGTTCCCTACAAATCTATGACCTTTTTCCTGGCACCAGCCCTTGAGCCACGTGTTTAGCTCTCCTATCTCCCCTTCTCTGACCTTCCGTCCATCTGCTCCCCTCTCCCAGACTGGCAGGATCTCAGAGAAGGAGATGCCGGACGAAATAGATGATAGTTTGTCACCCAGCCTGGTCAGGTGCTCCTTGGTCTCCACAACTGACCAGCTGGCGAGATCGTTAGTCCCTATGTGTACCAGGACATCATTGTTTTCTCCTGCTTTGTGAACAATTTTATCAAGTGGTCAGTGTCTCTCCATGCTGATGTACCTGGGAGACATCTGACCATTACCCTGGCTGGAGATGGGTATCAACTCCTGAATCATGGAGTCTCCTATGATCAAGTTTTTGGATTTCTGTTTGCTTTTTTGTTTTGGTTCCTGATTTGGGTGAGTTTTGTTGTGCTAGCTCCTGTGCTTGCAGTGTCCTGCTCTGCAGTGACTTCTGCCTCTTTGTTTGATTTCAGAGATAGAGGCAGATACCTGTTTGCAGTGTTTATATGGTTTTTGGAGGTAATATGTTGGAGAGCAGAGAGTGGTGGGGCACCCGATTTGGCCCTCCTAACCACCTGCCAACCTCCTGGTCCAACCACCCTCTGCGGTCGAGGTTTTTCTGTTGGATGCTGGGGAAATGGCGGATGGTTCTTATAATGTATTTCCTCTTGAATATGAAATTTGAGGCGTGCAATCTCTACCCATGCTGCCCGGAGCTGAGCCCTAAGATCTCCAATGGCCCAGCATGTAGGACAGTGTCCTAAATCCTGTAAGACTGTCCTTCTGAAAATTGTTCCACAGTACCTGCAGTTAATAATATCCATTCCAGATAAGTTGCTGGGTTTATAACCTAGTCAGAGTAATTAGAAGAAAAAAAATGCAAGTAATGGTTTGATTGTGTTTTGTTTTTGTTTAACTTGTTATAACAAGTTAAATTACTAGTGCCCCTGTAAATGAACTCACCTTGTGGATGCCCCACTGATCCGCCTTCCTGCTCTGCCACAGGAAATGTCACAACTGTGGTACCCTATAAAAGTGTAGTGTGGGGTGGTTGGGGATGGGGGTGGGTGGCTGGGCCCTTCCTCTGCTGAAAAGAAGAACCACAGGACGAAAGAACAAGGAGGTAAGAGCAGAAACAATCAGTCAACAACAAATGCAGTAACCCTGAAAGCTTATCCTAATGTTAGATAAAACTGTAAAACCTGTAAAGCACCACCTGTAATAATTTCAGAGAAGATATACGCTATAAAAAACACTTTGCTACAGAGAAAAATAAAGCAATGAAATGTTAGCAACAAACAGTAGCAATCCCTGTGAGTAAAAAATAAAAACAACATCACACAGTAAATCTACTTAGCCAAAAAAAAACTTAATCCTTTTCCCTTGCTCTGGCAAGGTTCTCTACTCTGCCTTTCAAGCAGTCTTGGAAGGAAAGAGCTCAGGTGAAGCTAGGTGCCTTGGCCAGCAAACCAAGCCTTCTACCTCAAGATATCAACTAACTTGACCTTTTAACCCTTCTTTCTGTTGAAATTACTGACAGTTTGCCAGCTCCACCCCTCACATACACACCTAATCCTTTGGAAGAGCTGTGGGAGGAAAGCAATTAGCTCCTTCAGTGTGAGAAGGAGACTGAAACACCTCTGAGACAACAAACATTTTCAACAAACAAAAAACAAGAATAAAATAAAACAGTGTCAAACAGTAATTTTGCTTAGCTCAATGATAAAAAAGTCACCAAATGTAAGCTCCACCTGTAATAATTTCAGAGAAGATATACCCTGTAAGAAACACTTTGCTACAGAGAAAAATAAAGCAGTAACAGAAGATATACCTTGCAAAAGACAATTTGAATCAGAAGATTACAGCAGTAATCTGTTAGCACACACATGTAGGCACACCTTGTAATAATGCAGAAGAAGGTATACCAGCAACAACAATTTGAATCAGAGAAAATAAAGCAATGAAATGTTAGCAACAAACAGTAGCAATCCCTGTGAGTAAAAAATAAAAACAACACCACACAGTAAATCTGCTTAGCCAAAAGAAGTCTTAATCCTTTTCCCTTGCTCTGGCAAGGTTCTCTACTCTGCCTTTCAAGCAGTCTTGGAAGGAAAGAGCTCAGGTGAAGCTAGGTGCCTTGGCCAGCAAACCAAGCCTTCTAACTCAAATTGCTGCAGTATTTGAGCTTGGATCACAGGGCTATTTAGCCCTTTGACAGTGTATGTAGCTGTATTAAAACCATACATTGTAGTATGGCCAGATCCCACAGGTCAAAAAGTTTACTACTCTCCCTAGGAAGGTTCCCCCCCCCCCACCAGCTTGCATGTCACAAGTGGGCATCCCAAAACTCTGGGGTGGAAGACACGCAGCCCAACCATACAGCCAATAACTGTAAACATCTAAAACAGTAAGGCATTGAAATAACAAATAAACCAGTTTCAACAGGTGCATAACTAATTGTAACCATAATAACAAAACATGTTTACATCTCACTTTCAAAGGTGCCACAAAGCGGTGGTGGGCAGTGCAGAACTGAGTCTTGCACCCTGCTGCAACTGACCACAAAACCAGTCTGTATGCAGCAAATGTGTTGTTGCATGTGCCATGTTTATTACCACTCCCTCTACCCTGCAAGAAAAAGAAAGACTGTATTTGGGATATCCCAGACTGACCTGACTTGGCCAAAGCCCAGAAACTCTCCCTCAGACAAAAAGTAATACACCTCAGATGTATGAAATTATTGCCCTTGGCCTCCCCCTCCGAGTGAAGGTTGGGCACAAGGCATTTACTGGCTTGTTATGAGCCCCAAGCAGGCAAAAGCTCAAGCTCAACCAGCGACCACCATTTATCCTGGGAATCATCCTGGCTTTTATCCTAGTTATCCATTCCCTCCCTCCTGCAACTTAAACCATGTAAACCATCTGTCCATTTGAAATTAACCAAATCTAATAAATTTCAAAGAAAATATATCAATGCTAGCCAGTTGCACTCACTGAATATTTAACACAAAAGAGATCATTGGGGCTGAATGGGCAATATTTGGGGAACCCAGTCATCAAAAACTTAATTACAGAAAAAGAAAATAGACTGACAGTTCTTGTTGCCCCTTCCATCCACCCCAAAAGAGTCCCAATAGGAATCAAGTCCAGTCGGAGGGAAAGAAAAAAATGAGTCACCTTAGTAATATTGTTTCTTCCAATGTATTCTTCCATATTCATAACTCTCTGCAATTAGCTTGCTCAGTAGAACTGCCTGGAGAAATGGAACTATATGCTAATGATGGAACCATCATTGGCTCGTGACAAACATTCAAACTGCTGCCCTCATCTGCTGCAAGTTCCATCAATGTCTCAGATTTCTAGGATGCCTACAAGGCAACCTATTCTAAACAAAGTGTAAATGCTGACTAATGCAGCTTAACTATATATAGTACATTAAATCTGATAATAATGATTATGATATCAGTTACTATCCTGAAAAAACAGAATCACCTGGGGAAAAAGAAAGGATAACTTAAAAACCCCACAGGATTAAAATATGTACGGCTGTGTTTGGGTCTATCAATCAAGAAGACCATGCAGAGGCTCTGGTTCTGGAAAGAGAGGCAGGGAAGGAGAATTAAGAATACATTGAAAGAAACAATATTACAAAGGTGAGTAATTGTTTCTTCTAACCCCATGTATTCTTCATGTTCATAACTCTCTGCAAACTTCAAAGCAGTACCTTTGGAGGTGGGCAGGGAATGTACTTAGGAAAGAGGCTCTGCAGAACTACTGTGCCAAACCTGGCATCACTTCTGGACTGTATGTCCAAACTGTAATGTTTAGTGAAGGTGTGTACTGTTCTCCAGGTAGCTGCTTTACAGATCTCCACTAAGGCGTATCTCTTGAGGCTGCTATAGAAGCAGCTGTGCCCCTAGTAGAATGGGCCCTGAGGCCTACTGGGGCCTATTATCCAGATTTTGAGTACCAAATCTGAATGCACTGAACTATCCAGCGATAGATTGACCTCTTGGAGGCTGGATTGCCTTTTCTCACATCCGATAAGTGAGAAGAAGTTGTTGCTTATCACCCCTATGATCCTTGGTGTGGGTCAAATAATAACTGAATGCCCTTTTTACATCCAAACTATGGAATCTGCGTTCCTTTGAACTGGCATGTTCTGTGAAGAAGACTGGCAGTGTTATGGACTGATTTAAATGGAAATCAGAAACCACCTTAGGAAGAAACCTCCTATTTGTTCGAAGCACTACTTTATCATTATGAAAGGACAAATAATCCTTTTCAACACATAATGCTTGCAATTTGTTTATTCTCCTAGCAGAAGTGATTGCCACCAAAAACACAGTTTTGCAAGGAATACACTGCAGATGAGCAGATGACTTCGGCTCAAAGGGAGGTTTCATAAGCTGAGCAATGCAAATGTTCAGGTCCCATACAGGGACTGGCTCTTTAATAGGAGGATGAAAATGGCATAACTCTTTAAAGAACTTTTTGAAAATGGGATTAGATGCAATGGAAACATTTTTCCCTGTGGAAATAAAAGCTGAAATTGATGCCAAATGCACCTTTAGAAATGCATGTTTCAGTCCTTGTGAGTGTAACTCAGTGAGGTACTACAGCAACACTGGGATTTCTGCCAGGGAAGGAGAAATCTACTTGGCATCACACCAGATTGAAATCCTTTTTCACTTTGCATTATAGGTTTTCTTAGTAGAAGGCTTTCTATATCCTCTTAGGATATCCGGAACAGCCTGAAAAAGTTGTAAATTTGCAAACTCTAAGTCCTCAAGAGCCAGACCTTGAGCCTGAGAGACTTGAGGTCCAGATATAGGATCTTCCCTTGATGGGAAGTCAGTAGATTGTGCCTCCTGGGTAGGAGGATTGGTCTGGACACTGACATGGGCAGCAGGAGGGGGTACCATGGCTGCCTGGCCCAGTCTGGTGCTATCGGTAGCATGGACGCAGGCTGTGAACTGAGTATGATTAGGACTCTGAAGATGAGAAGAAAGGGAGAGAAGGCACACAGATACCTTCCTGACCAGTCCAGGGCTAGGACATCCAGTGGAATTGTACCAATGACTGGTGGCCTGGAACAAAATAGGGGCAGTAGGTGATTCTCGTGAGATGCGAAGAGATCTACCTCCGGAATGCCCCATCTTCTGAACACTGAATCCAGAACTTATCTGTTTAAAGACCATTAGTGGTGTGCCTGGTTGATCCTGCTTAAGGCATCTGCCAGGGTATTGTCCTTTCCTGGCACATGAATGGCCTGCAGGGAAGCTTTTAGTGAGCAGGCCAATTCCCAAATGTTCATGGCCTCTGTGCACAGAGGATTTGATCTTGCTTCCCCTTGCTTGTTTATGTAGAACATTGTAGTGGTGTTGTCTGTTCTGACCTGCACCACTTTGTCCTGTATAAGTTGAGAGAAGCTTTTTAGGGCCAGAAACACTGCTCAGAGCTCCAGTAGATTTATGTGAAGGAGAGACTCCACACTTGACCAAGTGCCATGGGTAGTGTGCTCTCCCATAGGAGCACCCCATCCTAACAGAGAAGCATTTGTTGTAAGAATGACTGAAGGATTTTCCTGCTGAAAGGGAACTACTGCCCTTAGCTTGTGGACATCCATCCACCACTGAAGGGACTGAATCACAAATTTAGTTACAGGAATCAATTTGGACATTTTGTCTTTTCTTTGGCACCAGTGTGCCCTTAGATGAAACTGAATATCCCTCATTCAAAGTCTTGCTCCCAAGACAACTACTGTTGCTACAGCCATGTGTCCTAGTATTTGCAAGTATCTCCTTGCTTGACATGGCTTGCCCAGCTTGAGTGAGGTAATCAGTTGCAGAACAGATTGAACCCTTTCCTCTGGAAGAAAGGCTCTTCCCTTTAAGGTATTCAGTTCTGCTCCAATGAAATGCAGGACCTGAACTGGTGTGAGAATGGACTTTTCCTGGTTCAACAGAAAGCCCAGAGACTGTAACAGTTTTTTTATTTCCAGTTGCTCTTCCACCTGATGAAATGACTTTCCCACGACTAACCAGTCATCAAGATAAGGACAAACTGAAATTTCCAACCTTTGCAGGTATGCTACTACCACTGCCAGGCATTTTGTATATACCCTTGGTGCTGAGGTGAGACCGAAGGGCAGGGCTGAGAACTGGTAGTGACTTGAAGGGAGTCTGAACCTGAGATATTTTCTGTGAGACTCCCTTATGGGGATGTGGAAATAGGCATCCTTTAAATCTAGAGATGCCAGCCAGTCTCCCTGTTGAATGACTGGTAGAATCAGAGACAGGGTTACCATTTGGAATCTTGGTTTTACAAGATAGTTGTTCAGATGCTTGAGATCTAGTATAGGCCACCATTCCGCATTTTTCTTTTTGGTGAGGAAGTTCCGAGAATAAAAACCTCTTCCTCTCTGAAGTTTTGGTACCTGCTCCACTGCTTTTATGCAGAGCAGGGTTTGAACCTCCTTTCCAGGAGCTGTTTTTCCAGAAGAGAAGCTGGTTTGAACAGCCTTGATTTCAGAGGAGGAAGAGACTTGAAGCTAGGGGACGGTCCCTGACTCACTAGTTCCAAAACCCACTTGTCTGTGGTTATGGCCTGCCAGGCATGGAAAAAGTGAGTCAGTCTGCCCCTACTGGTACTAGGGAAGCGTCCCTGACAATGAAGTCAGGGGGTTTGTTTAGGCGGTGCCTGAGCCTGAGTGGATTGGGAACCTCTCCTGGAACTCCTCCTACCTCTGGCCCTGTAATACCCAGTCTGCTGTGGGTATGACTGTAGATGTGAGCCAGCTTGAATCTGATAGAAGGGACCTTCCTCTATCTCCCCTTCCATAAGGCCTGTATGAGGTGGAAGGCCTTTCTTTGGAGGAATTGCTTTCATAGGTGTCTTTATACTCATCCGCCTTTTTCATGTACTCTTCAGTTTGTTTGCCAAAGAGGGAATGATCCTGTACAGGAAAATCCATGGCCTTAGCCTGGGTGTCCTGTGTTAAATTTGTAGCCCTTAGCCAAGCAAACCTTCTTAGGGCTACAGTCAGAGCCATACACCTAGCAGCATTATCACTGGCATCTGCTGCAATTTGGAACTGGTATTTTGATGCTTCCAGTCCAAACCTGGCTATTTCTGCTAGGTCGTCAGAGATAGGGAAGGGCACCTTCTCTGACATGGCCAAAACTGACTTCCACAGTGTTTTCTGATATTATGCTGCATAGGCCTGGTAGTTAGCTTGTCTGACCCCCAAGGAGGCAACTAAATACCTTTTTTAGACATACTGTCCATTTTCCTCGAATCCTTCTCAGGTGGGTGAGAGGACAAAGGAACCCTCGCCTTCTCACAGGCTGCCTGTTGGACTACACCCTGATGGTCAGGGTGAGAATAGAGGAATTCATCCCCTTTTCTGTCCAGCTGATACTTCTTGTCAGCCTTCTTATCCAGAGGCATGACAGAGTTAGCGTTCTGCAGGATCATGAATAAATCCTTTTTAAATAATTTATTAATAGGGAGAAAAATGTTCTTAGTGGGTGTTAACCCCATCATCTCCATATATTCTGCCTCCTCTTCATCTTCTATGACCTCAGTGGTAGCCAGGTCAAGGACATCGACTATTTTCCTTACAAAGGAAAAATATGATAAAAAATCCTCAGGCATGGGAGGAGAACCAAATCCCTGCTCTGGTGAGATCTCCAGTTCAATGGGCTCACTATCATCCTCCTCTGGTAATTCATAATCCCCAGTATCCATATCCTGGGACTGGGGGACAGGGGAGGGAGTATGCTCCTAAACCCTTAGAGGCAGGAGGGTTGGAGAAGGTATGAACCCCTGAATTGCCTCACTGACCTTAATGGCCTTGGCAATCTCCTCAGCAGTAGGCAGACTGTGAGGCACAGAATAATCCCCTTTTGATTTTCCCTGGGGTTCGACGTGCTTGGTCTTCTTAGGTTTTTTTGGAGGGGACTGGAGAGTCAGTTGGCCCACTCAGCCTTTTCAAGGAGGTTGATTCCCCCTTGTCAAGGGAGCTAAGAGAAGAAATAGCGGTTTCACCCGCAGATTTTGAAGGTGTTGGCTGGTTAGCGCCTGGAGCACCTTTTTACAGTTTCTTCTGCAATCTCTCCAATCTTTTTTCCACAGTTTTTTGTAGGAAAGATATGCATATTTCACAATCAGAAGACAAATGCTCGGTTCCCAGGCAGACGACACAGCGTTCATGCTTATTTGCTCTGGCAAACACATCCCCATATTTAATACAATTTTTAAACCCTGGGGGACCAGTCTTTTTCTTTGGTTTTTCTGTCAATTCCATTTTCAAGAGAAAAATCAGAACCACAAAACAGAAAACTTTTTATTTATTTATTTTTTTATTTTTTTTTTTTTTTTTTGCAGTCGGTTCAGGAACCGATTAGGCTCCTTAAAAAGAACTGATAATTTTAAACTTCGGAACCGGGTCAGCGGTTCACAGAAACCAGGTTAGCGGTTGAAAAGAAACCAGGTTAGTGGTTTCAAATAATATTTAAAAACAACTTAAACAGCAATATAGCAGAAAAGTTCCACAACTAAAGGTAAACTACCCGGTTCCCCAATGGTTATTCCGAACCATGAGGAACTGAGAAAGCAACGCTAAAGCTAACTAATACTAACTAAAATTAATGTTAGAATAAAAATTACAATAAATGAAGGCAGTAGTAAGAATATTAAGTATAATAAAAATTACACTTCACAATTAGCCAATGAACGATCTGAGGGAAGTCTCCTGGGTGTCTTGACTTGTGAGGCAGAATGAGAAATTTAAGACGTTGATGGAACATGCAGAAGATGAGGACAGCAGTCTGAATGTTTGTCATGTGCCAATAATGGTTCATCATTAGCATATAGCTCCATTTCTCCAGGCAGTTCTACTGAGCAGGCTAACTGCAGAGAGTTATGAATATGAAGAATACATGGGCTTAGAATAAATGTTTCTTGGAAAAAAGTCATAAGAAAATATACCCACATTAATGGAAAATTACAGAGTCACCAGTAAAATATGTGCAAAGATACACACTTCTCAATATCTACATCACTGGTCAGCGGTCGCTCAAAATCAGCTTTCACCAAGAAAGATCCCAACAACTAAAGCTGTTTTAAACTTGCCCAAAATACCACCTTTCAGGTCTGGGGATTTTCCTGATCCATGCTGGCATCTGCTGCTTCTGCCATTTGATCCTGTTTAACCTCCACCATCTGTTACTGCACTTGTGGTGACTTGCCACGTTCTCCCGATCCAGACTTAGCCAAGGTTTTTAATTTAGTCCAGGGGCTAGTTTTGGGGCCCATGTTCTGCTACCCAGTATGCCTTCTTAAATCCTGATGGCCTGCCAGCCCAGTGGCAATGGAGGTTGAGGCACTGGATGCACACCTCATGCCACGCCAGTAACCCAGATTCGGGAATGAGCCTGGACTGCTGGGGGTCGGCAAGGGAGAGACAGGATTGAGCATCCAGAGGACTGATCTCCTCTCTTGAGGAAGGAAGGATTGCTGTCCCGCTTGCTGATCACCCTCTAATGATGGCTGGAGGGGGATATGGGTCAGGAGGCACATTGTCAGTGTATGTTGATGGGGTGGGGGGGTAGGGAGAAAAACAAGGAGGAAAATGGAGCTGGCAGGCTCCATGATGACCCCACCAGCACCCGTCCCGATGCCTGGAATCTGAATGTTGGTCTCCGGGGTGGGGGGGCTGACGCCCTTCACCTTGGCCCTGTCACGGGGGGTTGGGACAACCCATGGGGGATAGCTGGGTCAGTCGGGCGGAGGAAGGTGGGACTGGAGACCAAGTTCCCTCTGAGGGAGGGACCAGAATCACCTGCCAGGCTCCCAGGAGGGAAAAACCTGTATGAAAAAAAGAAAAAACCTGACAGCCTCTGACGAATTGCCATTGCTGTTTTTCAACTTCCTTCAGAGTGAATGGATTAATCAGCTCATCCACTACAATGTCTAAGGATGCCCAGTATTTCTCAGCCTCTGGTACAGTATCGAAAATTTTTATTCCATTATCGGAAATGATGTGGAGATGAGATGGAAAGTCCATTCTTGCTTTCAGTCCCTTTCCTCATAGAGCCTTTATGACAGGGAACCACAATTTTCTTTGAGCTGTAGTTGTGTGGGCATAATCCGGTTCAAGGTACAGTGTGGCATCACTGAAGATAATCTCCTTCATGGCCCAGGCCTTTCTGAGAACCATCTCCTTGGTTCTGTAGTCTAAAAATGCTATGATTATGGAGAGTGGCCGAGTCTTTGCATCCTTAGGGGAAGCCAACAGTGCCTTGTGAGCCTGAATGATATTTAAGGGGGTTTCGTTGTCGATATGCAGAACCTCATGAAGTAGGCTTTCAATAAACTCTTTGGTGCTCCCTGTCACAGTTCGTTATGGCAAGCCATGAAGGTGAATATTAATCCTTCGGGATCAGTTTTCTAAGTCTTCAATCTTATTCAGGAAGAATTGGGACTGATCGTGCAGTTGTAATATTGCACCATTATGAAGGTCAGTGGTGTTCGAGATGGCCATCACTTGGTCCTCTACTTGTTTTAATTTTTTTTCTTGATGCTGAATATTGGTTCAATTAGCCTCAACATCCTTTCGGATGGCATTCAAGGTATCACCCAGTCGCCGGAGTTCTCGGCAAAGCTGCCTTGAAGTAATGGTAAACTCCTCTTCTTCATTCTCTGACTCCATTTCATACTCAGGGTCCGTGGCTTTAGTAGGCCCAGCAGAGGAGCCACTCTTAACTAGCTCCTGAGGAGTCAGCTTTAATTTCTATTGTTTTAGAGTTCCTCCACCTCCTGATCAGGGTTTACTGCAAGTCGACATGCTGTGCTTCATGTGAAGATGCCAGAAAGGTAACTTTTAATCATGAGGTAACCACAAAAACTGACGTTTAATCACCAGGGTATCGGGAGCCATGTTTTTCTGCTACTACACAGCTTGGTGATGTCACTGGAAGATCCCCAACCCATTTCTTTGATGAATTCCGATTATAAAATTTTAGCAAAAATTCTGACATTATGAGTTAAAAATGTCATTAGTGGCCTAGCTGGCAAGTAACAGGTGGGTTCCGTACAAGTAGATCTGGTGCTGACAGTGTCAGAAGACTTTTAAATGTCTTATGGGTTGCAAACAAACTTAAAAGAACCATATCTTGTCTTATTCCTTGATCTATTTAAAACCTCTGACTCACTCTCTTGGGATTACATGTTCAAGGTGTTGGACCACTTTGGCTGTGGTGCTAACTTCAGCAGCTAGGTATCCTTTCTCTACCAAAATTCGACTGCCCAGATTCTAATGGTCTCCTCACCCATCCCATCACTTTAGCAAGGGGCACCAGACAAGGTTGTCCTTTATCTCCGTATCTATTTATACTCACAATAGAACCCTTAATTAGAGTAATTGCAAAACACCCAGGCATTTCTGGGATTAAAATCTGTACTCACATGCATAAAACTTTTGCCTTTGCAGACGACCTCTTCCTTCTGACCCTGACTAGACCAGTCCAATCTTATGCTTTTTTAAAAATGTACTATCCCATTTTGAGTCCATTTCAGGACTGCAGGAGAATTGGGATAAATTGCAGGTACTGTGCCCTAACCCACCTTTTTTATTATAAAATTTAAAAGAAATGTTTGACAAAAACTGGATTAAGGACCAAATAACTTATTTAGGCCTACAGATCACCACTAGACTAGAAACCTTGATGAATAATAATTTTCTTCCATTACTTCAAGATATAGAATCACCTCAATCTCTCACTTTTGGAGAAAGTAAATTGTATCAAAATTATTATAGCTCCCGAAATATTTTACATCCAGAACATCCCTCCCCTACTGAAAAATAAATTGATTCACATATTAGAGAATTTCATAAGAAAGTTCTTGTGGTACTGTAAACCTCCCAGATTGAGCATCAAGAAACTAAGCCCCCCCCCAAAGTTATCAATGGGCTTTTATTTTCAAGCAGATATTGGCTACACATGCAGAACAAAACAAGTGATTTGAAACAGGAACCCTTATGATCCAAACTGAGAAAGCCCTCTTGACCCCTTCTTTATCGGATTTTTTATACGTTGCCACCCATTCAACCATCAAAGGCATCCCTGTTTACATACTAACATACTAAAAGCCAGCAGAATAGGCCTGACGGTCTTTCGTGTCTGCTCGGTAGCCAGCCCCTAACGTGCGCTTGCTCCCCCCCTTGTCCCCGTGAGGGTCAATCTTGGCTTCAGTACCCCGATGGTCCCACCCCCTCTTGAAGCCCTCCACAGTGCCTTGCTCGACTAGACTCCCGGACAAAGCATTCCATGGCTCCACCACTCTCTTCATGAAGTAATGCCTTCTATGTTCTCCCCTATAGGTTCTTCCCTCTAGTTTCCATTTATGCCCTCTGGTTTTGCCCTTTTGCTTTAGCCTGAACATTTCTTTGGCTCTACCCCTGTTAATCCCTTTCACATACTTGAAAACCTCGATCATGTCCCCCTATCTCTCCTCTCCTCCAGTGAATATAGCCCAAGGGCTTCCAGCCTGTCCTCGTAGGTCCTATCCCCCATGCCCTGGATCATATTGGTTGCCCTCCTCTGGACCCTCTCCAACAGTACTATGTCCTTCTTAAGGTGTGGCCTCCAGAACTCCACGCAATACTCAAGGTGCGGCCTAACCAAGGCATTGTACAGAGGTAGAATCACCTCACTCCTCTTGGACGTTATTCCCCAGGCTATGCAGCCCAGTAACTTGTTTGCCTTTGTCGCCATTCTTCTGCAGTTCTCACTGTTGTTCATTTTGGTGTCTACCACCACCCAGAGGTCCCTTTCACTCGAAATGGCTTGCAGTGGAACCCCTCCCAAGGTATAAACATGCCCTGGGTTTCTGACCCCCAGATGCAACACCCTACGCTTCTCCGGGTTAAACCTCAGCCCCCACCTCCTTGCCCATCCCTCCAGGGTGTCCAGATCCCTCTGGACTGCCACCTTTGCTTCCTCCCCATTGGCCAGTGCTCGCAGCTTAGAGTCATCCGCGAAGAGGCTTATCCTACTTCTAACTCCTGTCCCTATATCAGAGACATAGGCATTGAACAGGAGTGGCCCCAGTACCGACCCCTGGGGCACCCCACTGACAACCTTCCTAGGGGAGGAGACAGTCCCTCTCACCACCACCCTCTGTGTTCTATCTGTAAGACAGTTTTCCACCCATCTAAGCACCTGTCTTCCCACCCCCATCTCCCCCAACTATGTCAATAACCCGGAGTGGGGTACCGAGTCGAACGCCTTACTAAAATCCAGATATAAAACATTCACTGGGCTCGGTCTGTCTAGGGTCCCTGTCACCCAGTCATAGAAATCTATGAGGTTGGTCTGGCACGATCTCCCTGGGACGAAACCATACTACTTGTCATCCATGTGTCCCAGCCTATGAAAGTACTTAAGAAGATTAATGTGGCCATCAATCCTAATCTTCTTACTCTGAAGTTTACATCCATCTGGTCCAATCCTTGTATAATCAGAGGTAATATTTCTAATGAACACTGAATGGTCTTGAGCAGCTATCTACAGAATACGTGACATTCTATTTGAGAACTTGAATACCCTAATGTATTTTACTGAAATCGTGGAGAAATTTAAGTTACATAAATTTCAATCACATTACTACCTACAATTAAGATATACGCTCAAAGACTCCATACTCCTCTCTGAGTACTCACTTCTCACAAATGAGTGGGATCAAATTATTCAAGTAGGCCCCCTGAAAAAAGGCGCTAGCTTTACTTATAAAATAGTGGCTAACCCCTTTTTCATCCTCATCCTTGACTTCCTCAGCAAAAAGAAAATGTGAAACCGAACTCTGCATTATTATATCCGACCAGGAATGGAACTCTGCCTGGAAACATGCGTACTGTGGGAATAGGGAGTTACAAGGTAAGCTTATTCGGTATCAGATTTTACATCAGTTCTGTTTGTCTCCCAGCAAACTTTAAGAATTAGGCCTAACAACTAATAATGCATGGTGGAAATGTAATCAGACAGGCACTATCCTATCTCACATGCTTTGGAGTTGTCCCACATGAACAAACATTTTTGGAGAAATATACATTTTACATGCAGAACCAGTTTAGCAACTGCTCTGCCCCCTTCCCTCTTATTTACATCCTGGGAATCTTTCCACCCTCCACCTCCATTACCGCCCGAAATTATGGCTCTCAGCTGCAGCCCTTGTAGCCAACCATTTAATCTTAAAATACTGGAAAGATCCAAGAGTGCCCTCCCTGACTGAATAGTATAACCAAATGAGTTACATGGCAAATAACAAGAGAATTAGTTATTTGATTTCTGACAAGATGGATACATTTCTTGAAGTTTGGGGTCCATTTCTTCAGTTAAATAGCGACTGAACACTCCATGTTATCTTTTTTACCCTGTTGTAATGTTCCACTCCTTATTATCAAATCTATTCAATGCAATACTGTATCTCCCTGTTACTATACAGTATGTATAGATCTATTAGATATACCTTTGTTAGCATTAACAATTTACTAGCCAGCTAATATTGCATGTTTGCACTTTGAAGTGTGATGTAATGCTGTCTCAAAATCTTATCTGTTTATTGTTACCTGTTTTTCTTGTTTCATCAATAAACATCATTATGGGAAAAAAAACATCCAGACTGTGGAACATCTGTTCTACTGAGCTGAATTTTGCTGTGAAGAATACTGGCAGTGTAACTGACTGATTCAGATAGAATTCAGACACCACTTTAGGATGGAATCTTCTCTTGGTTCTCAAGACTACCTTGTCCTGTGGAATATGATATAGTTAAGATCTCTGCAGAGCATTTGCAGCTAGCCCAGCCTTCTGGCAGATGCCAGTGCCACAAGGAAAACTGCTTTCCAGGTGACATTCTTCAGAGCAGCTGTTGCCACAGGCTCATAAGGAACTTCCATCAGCTGGGCAATACACAGATCTAGGTCCCATGGAGGGAGAGGATCCCTTACTGGAGGGTACTGGTGATTGTGAGGCCACTGACCTATTTTTGCCGGCTAAAGAGAACTCTAGCTCTTCAAGTACCATGCTCTGAGACACAGAGTTCTTGGACTGGAAATGTTATCCTGTCCTGAGACAAAGTCAGCAGATTTTATCTCAGGGGAAGGTTGACAGGATGTCTAGTGGAAAGGGACAGTAGCAGGGAGTACCAAATCTGCCTGGCCCAGTCTGAAGCTATGAGAATTACTGTTGCTGACTCCCTTCTCAGTTTTAGCAGTACTCTCAGCAAAAGTAGGAAAGATGGAAAGGCATAAAAGAACTTCCCTGACCAGTTGAGGACTAGAGCATCCTCTGAGACTGCACTCACCAATGGGGGTCTGCAAAAGAAGAGTGGGAGCTGGTTGTTTTCTCAGGATGCAAACAGGTCTGTTTGTGGTGTACCCCATCTTCTGAGCACTGTCGCCAGCACCTGCTGGTTCAGGGTCCATTCATGATTTCCCTGGCTGATTCTGCTTAGGAAGTCTGTCAGAATTTTGTCCTTCCCTGGCAGATGTACTGCCAAGAGCTGGACCTCCAAGGAGTATACTAGGTTCCAAATATTAATTGCTTCTTTGCAGTTTTGAAGATCTTGTTCCTCCCTATTTGTTTATGTAATACACAGTTGTGTTGTCCGTTCTGATCTGGATGGACTGACCACTGATGTGAAAGGAAAAGGCCTGCATTGCCAGGTACAGTGCCCTGAGTTCTAGCAGGTTTATGTGTTCCTGAGTCTCCTGTGTGCTCCCCATACCATTTACGGTGAGGTCCTCCAGGTAGTGCCCCAGCCAGGAGGGAGGCATCTGTAGTAAGTATGGGTGATTGCTGAAGGAAGGGAACCCCCTCTCTGAAGCTGCATTCTTCCTTCCACCACTCCAGTGCCTTTAGCAGACACCTTGTGACAGGGATTAGTTCTGAAAGTCATGGGACCAATGGCTACCTTGGAAGTACTGGAGATCTCTCATTTGGGACCTGGCACCACTACAGTGGATGATGACATGTGCCCTAGCAAACACAGAAAATCCTTTGCAGGTCTAAGATGACCTGCCTTAAAGGATTTTGCAGTTGTGAACACATTTGCTACCCTTTCCTAGGGAAGGAATGCCTTCCCTTGTAGGGTATCTAGCTCGGCGTCTATGAAGTTCAGAACTTGAACCGGTTCTGTTTGTGACTTTTGAATACTAAGAAAGTCCAGGTCCTCCAAGGTGCCCTGCATCAGAAGGAAGGAGGATTTGGCCTCCTGTGTGATTCTCCTGTGACTAGCCAGTCATCCAGATAGGTAAAAACCACCACCCCTTGCCTTCTCAAATGTGCTGCCACTATGATTAAGCAGTTTGTGAACACTCTTGGTGCTGAGGATGGACTTACGGGAAGGGCTGAGAAGTGGTAGTGGCAATTTCCTACCCAAAATCTAAGGTACTTTATGTGGCTGGGCCTGACTGATATGTGAAAGTAGGCATCTTTCAGATCCAGTGACCCCAGCCAATCTCTTTTTTGCAGTGATAAAATCACTGATCCCAGTGTTACCATCTTGAACTTTTCCTTCTTCAAGTGTTTGTCCAGGTGTCTCGGGTCTAAAATGGGCTGCCACTCCCCATTTCTCTCATGGGTCAGGAAGTATCTTGAGTAAAGTCCTTTTCCCTGAGTGTGAAGGAGGAATCTTTTGCAATGCATTTGCTTGTAGTAATTTTCTTATCTCTATATCCAGCAAGAGTCCTTCTGTTGGAGTGAGAGAATGGAAGGTTTTGTGACTCTTCAGTTTAGGGAATTATTTTAACTGTAGGGGTGGACCCTGCCTCACTATTTCCATGACTCACTTATCTGTGGCTATTTTACCCATTTCTGAAAAAAGTGACGCAGCCCCCCCCCCCCCGCAATGGCTGAGCAACCTGTGCGTGTTTGTCAGGGGTTTTGCTTGTGATTTGGGAGCAGGCACAGCATCTGCACACCTGGGACCCCTTCTACCCCTACCTCAGAAGAAATCCCTCTGTTGAGAGTTGTCATAAGTAATGTAAGCATGGAAGAAGTATCCCCTAACAGTACATCCCCTTCCAGAAGGCCTGTAGGAAATGAAGGCCTTTTCCTTCTTAGTGTTGCTCTTGTAGGTGGTCTTGTATTCATCCACCTTTTTTCATATAAGTCTGTCTTGTCATCAAACAAAGAATTTCCCCTCACAAGGAAAATCCATTGCCTTTGTTTGAGTATCCTGGGAAAAGTTTGTGGTTCTAAGCTAGGCAAACCTTGTTAGTGACACTGCCTGTGCCTTGACCCTGGATGCAGTGTCACTGGTGTCCACTGCCATGTGGAACTAGTACTTATGGCATCCATGACTGTCTTTGCTACGTCAGCTAAATCCTGTGCCAGATCACCAGTGGCTTTCTTGCTCATTGCCAAAAAGGAGCTCCAGGGGGCTTTCTGGTACTGAGCTGTGTAGGCCAAGTACGTAGCCTGCCTTAATAGCAGGGAAGCTAAAGTCTAAACTTTTTTCCCATGCTATCCAGTTTCCTGGAGTCTTTCTCAGGAGGCTGGGAAGAAATGGGCACCTTGGCCTTGTTACAGGTGATAGCCTAAACCACTCCCTCATGATCAGGGTGAGAACAGAGGTATTTGGAGCCCTGTTCGTCAACCTGATATTTTTTCTCAATTTTCTTATCTATGCCAGCAGCTGTAGTGGATGTTGTGATGATGTTGCAAGTAGCCTTCTTGCAGGATTTTTTGATGGGCAATAGCAATCTTTTTTGTGGGAGTTAAGCCCATCATAGCCATAAATTCCACCACATCCTCATCTTCAGCAGTCTCTTGCGATGAGATGTTGAGGGTGTTCACCATCTGCCTCACAAAAGTATAGTGTGTGGTACAGTCATCTGGGGGGGATGAGGAGGGGAACCAAACTCATGTTCAGGAAAACCATCAGGCTCAATGGGTTCTCCTTCATTCTCTCCCTTCTCATAGTAAAATTCAGCCTCCTCCACAGGCATTGGGAATGGAACTGGAGCCTGGGGAGGGGCACAGCCATATTCATGAAATTCCCCATAGCCTAGAAAACCTGGAGGAATTACTATGCCCTTGTCATGTCATGTCCTCTGTTGAGAGCATTCTATTTGCATCTCCTGACAGGTGCTTTCCTTTTTTAGGTGGAGGGACAGCGACATGTTTTTCTTTTTAGTTTTTTCTTAGCAGGCACCATCTCAGGTGTCTGTTCAGAGGAACTATAATTTTTACTGGATTCAGGGTTCCCCCATTCAGGCACCCTTATTTTGGAACCATCTCTTGCAGCCTTTTCTTTGTTATGCTGATAACTTTAAGGGACTAGACCCTCATCTGAGCTTTTAGGTGACATGGAGGCAAACTGAGAAGCCATTATGTTTTTTAACACTTTTCTTTTGCACTACAGGGCAGAAATTAATATAAAGAGTTCAGAACTGACAGAACTGTGATCTGGACCCAGACACAACTCGTGGCAGTCTGCCTTAGCCAGGCACTGGAAACAGATTTTACAGTTTTTAAAGGCTGTGTGTCCCATCTTCTTTTTGGGCATGTCAGTCATGTCAAAACAATGACGATCGAAGAAAGATGTTCCGATTCCAAAGATTAACAGCAATGGGTTTGAAAAAATAAGAAATTTGGTTTGGTTCCTTTTAGTCAATAACCACAATAACCAAGTGCGCTAAACACGAAAAAGGCCCAATTACTGACTTGGTTCCAAAAGAGGAGGAACCGGGAAATGAAAATCAAAATACCACAAAGCGATACCCTTTTTGTACACTTTTAACACTTGTTATAAATAAATTTAAGCGGTTCCCTGGAGGTAGGAATCACACCACAAAATGGCCTTCTCCGGATCCTGGGAACTGATGTAGAACCAGAGAAATTACAAATATATATACCAGTACAAGAAAAAGACACCCTAACTAACACAAACTTATCGAGATATAACTAAATATTAGACTTTTTCAAATAAACAACAAAATAATAAACCGTAATCAATTGAAGTGAAGAGACGACTTCGAGGCAAATGCTTTCATCAGGTGGAGAAATAAATCTTCCTTTAGAATGCAGGAGTGAGGGCCAGCCCGGTGGTGCTGAGGGTTGAGGTGCTGGACACCACACCTCGCACCACGCTGGTGACCAGGATTCAGGAATTACCTCGGGACGCTGGGGGTTGGTAGGGGCATGAGAAGATTGAGCGTCCATGGGACTGCTCTCCTCTCCTGGGAGGGGTTAGGCACTGTCATTCGCAGTGTGGGTGACCTCTGGCAGTGGCCGGGGATCGCGGGCTGCGGGGACCAAATTATGGGGTATGGGAGTTTCCGCTGATGTCCAGTGGGTGGGTGCGGGAGTGCGCCCATCTCATGCTGGACGTCACTGCACATCCGAGCTCCTGGGGAAACAAAGAAAAAGAGAAAAACAGCTGGCACCCAGGTAGGTGAAGGCCTGCTCTCCAGACCCAGCCACATTCAATGTCAGACTCGCCCCGTTCATCTCCATCCTTCTGTCTCCCAGGCTGCAACTTTGACCCTAAAAGATACAGTGCCAGAGGAGTTGGCGGCCCTTACCTGGGGGATCAGAGCTGGGAAGCCTGTCACCTGGTGAGATTGGGGGGGAAGCCTCCCGGAGACAGGAAGGTGGGGAGCCTCAGACAGAGCAGGATATCGGGTACAAAGGTGAGCAGTGCTGGAGAGAGACCTAAGGGACCAGTGAATGGAGTAAAAGAAACGATACAAACAAAAAAAACCAAAAAAGAAAGACTGCAGGAGTGAGTGTGACCACACAGCAGAGTTTTGAATTTTATTCTACTATTTCCTTCTAATTCCTCTAATTAGCATAAAATTCTATGCTCTGGGGCAGCTCATTCCAGGTGAATGACTGCAGTTATTACGCATAAGTGAGGGATTCCTGGGGTCTGAATCTTCTGTTTCCCTGACCTTTTCTTTGTGACCAGACAATGAAGGAAATCCTTTGATGCCATGAGATTTGAACTGAAACAGTTAGGGATCTCCCGTGCCTTACTATATCCTGCTAAGCTCCAACTTTCATATGCGGGTAAGATCTACCTAGTTGATGACCCTGCTGAGGCAAGGAAAAGACTATTTAAAGGGAAACTCCAACTGAGTCCCTCAGTGCAGCAGCGGCTGCAGAAACACCCGATTAGGGCTTTCAACATAAAATACATTTTTTTAGTACCTGGTAGGGGCAATAAGAAGGACCTTGAGGGTGAAGGGACTGATGTTTGGGGTCTGTGTTTAAGCACATAATCATTAACATCAGTTTCTGCTGTTTACCTTTGTGGTACCTTTTACTGCTTTGATTTAAATACTAACCAATGGCCAATTGGCGGTGAGTTCAGGGGAAGCATAATCCTCTCTCCTGATGCAGGGTTTGCATGGTGCTTGAGTTAAGGAACTGGTTTCCACTTTTGAGGTAGCCTCTTGGAGCCTTTGGAGAAGACTGAGGGCTTTAAGATGGTGATGAATGCGAGGTTGTTTACACATAGCACTACATGCGCCTCACCAACCAAACCCCGCAGGAAGCCTTGGATCTCTAGTCTGCCATCTGGTAAGCTCTATTAGGTGTGGTTCATGTTATGGTTATATACAGTTACTAATGTTCGTGCAGTCTTTAATTGGACCAGATTTCAGATGAAAAAGTTTGTGAATGTTACAAAAGTCACATTTGTTTTTACCTTTGATGTTAAAATTGAGTGATCAACACATTTTCCCTTTTTTTCTTAATACACAGAAGGACTAAGCTTTGCTCTGGTAAAACAATCTGTTGTGTACCTTATGTTACCACAGTTAAGTTGTTGCAGGAGGAATTCTGTGGAAGTGGTTGAATGTAATTAATGGGACATATTATCGACTACATGGAGTTTTGAATGGTCTCTGTGACCAAATATGAAAATTACATACTCACCATTATTCTTGATCTGTTTGGACCATCTTCACCATTGATTCCCACTGATGGGTTCTGGGCTGAAGGCGCTAGGACCCTGTGGGAGCCAGAACTTTTCAGAGGCCGGTGCTGAGGTAAGCTGCACTCATGCGTGGCACTGCAAGACTAGCTCATGCTGCATGGCTTACCTCGGCACCGACCCTCAATCACCTCAGTACCTTTTTATCGAGGAGGTGCAGCATAACCTAAGTAAAACACCTAACCTAAAAAAGCATAAGATAGCCCTTTCAGCCCATATAAGAATGGTCAACAACAGGAGTGCAGTGTCTTCAAAGCCCAAACCAAAAGCAAGGGGATAAAGACCAAAGAACAGAGAGAGTGAGCCCAGAGGACGGCGAGTGGGCATGTGAATCAGTGGTGAAGATGGTCCAAGAAGATCAAGAATTATGGTGAGTACATAATTTTCCTATTTTTCTGGGCTATATCTTCACCACTGATTCACACTGATGGGTTTGAGTACCAAGCTCAGATAAACGCCCCCCCCCCCCCGGTGCAGGGCAGTAGGAGCCGGAGTTCATTCAGGACAAAAGTCCATTAAGAATTGTCCTGCCAAAAGAGCCATGCTGCCTGGCATGGACATCCAAGGAAGAGTGCTTGATGAAAGTATGCACTGTGCTCCAGTTGGCAGCTCTGCAAATATCTGCAATGGGAACAGAGTGAATCTCTGCCAAGGATGTAGCAAGATTCCACCACCAGAAAGCACCCGTGATCCGGCACCAGGCAATTAGGGCATCAATCGGCAATGTCGACGATCATGTTTTTTGTGGGGGGCTATGCCCACCACATCTTCCCTACTTACTGATTCTAATTCTGAGAGTGGGTGGACCTTGGGGAAGGGGAGGCGCATCCCATATTTTGCGCCCTGATTGCCCAGCGCCATAATGCCGGCACTCTGAGTGCCGGAAGGGTATAGAAATCAGTCTTGTGGAGTGGGCATGAATTTGGCCTTCCAACTTGACCTGTGCCATAGAATAATATTGGTGGAGGCAAGCGACGATCCAAGTGGAAATGCATTTAATCGTAACCAGCTGACACAGCCGGTTGGGACTGAAGGAGACAAAGAGCTGCTTGTACTGCCGGAAGTTCTTAGTTCTGTCTAGGTAGAATCATGGGGCTCTCCTAACATGCAGAGAGTGAAGGGTGTGCTCCCCTTCATTCTGGAAGTTAAGAAAGTATGTAGGCAGTACCAAGGGTTGGCTCAACTGGAACTCTGACACTACCTTGGGTAAAAACACTTGAGTGTGTGTGAAGAACCACCTTGTCTCTATGAAAGACAGCATATGGAGGGTCTGTGACTAAAGCTGAGGTGATGATCACCAAAAACACTGTTTTCCAAGTTAGGAACTCTTAGGTCACAGGTAGCCAGAGTTCAAAGGGTTTACAGGTGAGCATATCCAACACCAGGTTGAGGTCCAAGGTAGCAACAGGTTTTCTGACTGGGGGCCTTGTGTACAGGATGCCCTTCAAGAACCTCTTAAAGAGGGGTAGCTGAGCTAGGGTGAGGTTCTGACTGGCTTGTGGTAAGCAGAGACAGTGTATAAATGGACCTTAACTGAGGGATATTGCAATTCTGCATCTGAGAGATCCAGCAAATACTCCAAAACCTTATCTGGTAGCAGCGGAACAGATTTATATGGGATGTGGAGCACCACTCAGAGAAACGTCCCCACTTGGCCTTGTAAGTCTTTCTTGCAGAGGGCTCACAAGCTGCCAGGATGATCTCAGAGACCCTCTGAGAGCAGGCTGGCCCACTGGCACAGCAGTAGGGCTACTGCTTGTGATGCTGACGCCCTGGATTCAAGAACGAACCCAAGGAGTGGAGGGCCAAACAGGGGAGGAGGACTGAGTGTCCTAGGGACCATTCTCTTTCAGTGGGGGGGAGGTTGGGTGTGTGGCACATGATTGCCCCCTGGTGGAGGTTAGGGGAGCAGCTGCCAAAGCTGAGTCATCAGCGTGGCATGCTAGATGTCAGCGCTTTGGAGCACTATGTCATTGCACACCACACCTCCCAAGGAACAAGCAACCAAAAATGCCAGCTCCCATTGACAATACCCCGCTCCTCTGATCCTGCTGCATCTGTCTGTGACACTCGGTTGGTGACTGAGTACAGTCCTCCATCAGGTATGGCCTGGCCCCATGGCCCCACACTGGAGGGTAAGCCAAGGAGGAACACTGACAGTTGGGAGTCTCCCGAGAACCAATGTCAGTCTCTATGTGGGCACGCCTGATTGGCAGCCCTGCCCAGGGGGCAAGCCAGGGAGGACCACCGTCGAGGTAAGTCCCTGGGGGTGAGTGGAGGCCAAGGGCTGAGTTAACAGGGGGATCAAGCAATGAAAAAAGAATGAAAAAAAAAGAGTGACCCTCTGAGAGACCTTGTACCTGCTTACTTCTGTTTCTTCAGGAGCCAAGCATGGAGATGAAGGGAGTGCAGGCTGGGATAAACCAGGGACCCCTGCATCTGAAAGTCTGTCCATAGGGGAAGAGGTCTCGGATGGGCAACTGATAAGTTGTTGAGTAGAGGAAACCGTATATGCTGAGGCCAGTACGGTGCAATGAGAATCATATCGCCCCTGTGAGCCTCCAGCTTGAGCAGTACTCTCCAAACCGGAGGAAATGCGAACAGAAAGCAATTTGTCCACTGTAGCCTGAATGCATCCTGATACAAAACACCATGTTCTATGTAACCCCTAGGAGGCGCTATCCCAAGGGCTACTACAACTGCCTGCTTGGCTAGTAGCAGGTTAAGGGGCCTGGGTACTGAAACGGGTGCCTCCACCCAGAGGACAGGGTTGTTAGTAGCAAGGCTAACC
The DNA here is from genome assembly GCA_016271365.2 of Neoceratodus forsteri. Classification (NCBI taxonomy): domain Eukaryota; kingdom Metazoa; phylum Chordata; order Ceratodontiformes; family Ceratodontidae; genus Neoceratodus; species Neoceratodus forsteri. The sequence goes on along the minus strand of CM028130.1, from coordinate 1,404,647,458 downwards.
TGGGTACCGCCCTTCGGGGAAACTGTAACCCCCCTTTCCCCTCTCGTGGCTTAGACAATATGCAGCTAACACTTTCACAGTAGCCCCTATTCAGCATACAATTCCCCACACTGTTTGCACTTACCACCAGGGCTGGTTCCACCAGTTCAACCCTGGAGACCCCCTGTAAAACAAGGTTAGGCACAGCAAATAACAGTACAGTGCTTTTGGTACAAACTGGAACCACAGTCAGATTAAATGCAAAAAGAGTTAGATCTGATTAATTCAGGGGAATTGAACAAGGGAGGGGTGTAATCAGGTTTATTGATTCTGAAACTGATCTAGTCAGGCAATTATGCATGCATGTTTAGTCCCTGCACAGTCACACGCTCTGGGTACCCAGTTGGAAGTAAGGTGGGCTAGCCTGGAACATTGCCCGGGGTTGGCCGGTGTCGCAGCTGGTTGGGGCCCTGTGATGAAAAGAAAAGGCATACACAACCACACACAATCTGTCATCCGGAGCCAGGAGGCTCAGTTCGTGATGATTAAACAAAACAATTAAATCAGATGACACACTTTGATTGAGCTGTTGTTGCAGGGAACTACCCTGGTGTTTACTCATGCTACCCAGTACAGGACACGGGATGGACAAAATGGAGACTGCAGGATGATTTGCTGATTTGCCAGGAGAAGCAGGGCCCACACAATTCACTGTGGTGTTGTTCCTGTTCATGATGTTAAGCAGGGGACTGATCCCCAGGCAGGTCTCTCATCAATGATCTTCTATGTGGCGTGAGCAGCTGGCTGGGCCAAAGTGGCAAGGCCCAGGCTGGGTAAGACAGTTCGGATATCAGTCCAGGAAGGCTGGATGCAGCTTCCAGCAAGCGTGGCACAATTAAACAGTGGGGAACCAAACTGTGACCCATTAATAGCAAACAGCACATTTATAGTAAAGCAATCACCATACCACCAAACGGATAGCAGTCCAGTCACAATATCAGTGTCTCTGAGCAAAACCGGGAGTTCTATGGTGAATGGATGGCCTGACAGGCCAATCGCATACAGCAAATCTTCAGTCTTCTTCAGGTTTAAATTTGGTCACTCTTCAATGGCTTTGTCACGCCCCAATTCAGATATAGTCAAATTGCTAAACCTTTTCAAAAAATTCCCTCTCGAGGGACAGCAGACAGACAGGCCAAACTCAGCCTTTCCACCAATTTCCCGTGCTACTACGCAGGGGCAGCTGCTTGAATCACTCGAGCTGTTTACTCTTCAAACTCTTAACTCCAGACTGAACACACTGCAGCAGGCAGATTGGGAGTTTCCCTTTGGTCCAAAGTGTTCTGGTTGGTTGATCCATCAGTCTGTCAAAGCAAGGGCTCTTCCTCCAGGTCCATTTAGGCGCCAAAGTGCAAAAACTACAATTCCTACAGAAATTTGTTACCACAAGACCCCTGTGGACAGACACCATTTTAGAGTCCCCAAAGATACTGATTGGTCCCAATAGGCAGTCCAGAACCAAGATGGTGGGGCAATACTGAAATGTCCATGCTGCAAAGGAAAGCAGGTTAGACAAACCATGATATTTTATTTATTTAGTTTTTGTTAACCAGGTAAGTGCACTAGACAAATCCTGCCTATTTTCAGGCACTACCCGGGGGAGGGGGATACAGATGAATGCCAACTGACCTTTAACCAGATTAAGCTGTTGGTGGTATTTGTAGTGAATGAGGCAAATTTGGCCAGGACACCAGGGAAATTCCCCTACTCTTTGGAGGGGGAACCTTTGGTGGTCGGACGCAAGATGGCCACTTCTGCTCTGCCTTTGGTGGAGATGGAAGTGTCTGGGACGGGGGAGTGGGCCTCCTCCCCTGCTCCTGAAGCACCTGAGGCTATTGGTTTAGTGGCTGAACTCCAGGATGCTTCTCTGTCTGTGGAGTTTTTTGTTTCTCCTGAGTCTGTGTGCCCTGAGAGGGTTACTCCCATTGTAACTTGCCAGTCACATTTTGATAACCTTTGGATACTTACTGAGAAGGAGCGTCTTTTGGATGAAGTGCTTTCTGCATCGGAGGAATGTTCGCGTCATCAGACTCAGTTACAGTGCGAAATTGCAGCTTTGCACTCTATTTCCCCTGTTTTGGCACAGTCGGCTTCCTGTACTTCCTGGTTGCAGCATGATGACGTTGCCTCCTGTTCTTCACTGTGTGTGCCTGCTTCCCAGTCTCTGCCTAGTTCTGCTAACTCGTCTGTCTTGGATTTGGAAGCTATTAATCAGCGAGGGGTCGTTTCGATATCGGGTGATCCTACTACTTCTGATACGCTGCTTTCTACACTGAGGAAGGGATAGTCTGGTAATGTATTGCAAGGCAATGAACAGCCTAATTTGTCATTGGTTTCTACGGAGAGGGAGGGTGATTTGTCTCTGGGAGCTGCTTCGGTTTTTCCTCACGATGCTCTTCAGTCTCAGAAGTCCCCCCCTGCATTACTTACACCCCCTGTTCAATCTAAAACGTCCCCTTTATCTACCTTTGCCCAGGATGGTTGGTCACCGGAGAAGGCTATATCTGCTGCTGGGTGGTTACGACATTCGGATGGACAATGGGTGCCTGATCCTACTGATGAGGAGGTGAAATGTTTTCACTCTCCTATTACTGGCTCTGTGGCTTCTTCAGCTTTACGCTGTACTACTTCCAACTCTTTGCCACCTAAACTGCCTATTTTAACTGCGCCAGTGGCTAATGTCTCTCAGTCTATTATTCAGTTACCTACTGAACATCTAACAACTGACATGTCTGTTCCTGGTCCTGACTTGTCTAATAAGGGTCCCTCTCTCCCTTTCAAACTTTCTGATTTGTTTTCAAACAAGGGTGAGCCTGCACCACGCCGGAATGCTGTTCGTCTGATTTATAAGGGTGGCTTGGAAGACCTACCTGATAGACTTTATATTGCAAAAGTTTTGCTTAAAGGTTCTCTCAAATTTCTGTCTGCAGATATATATGCTCTTATACATATTGGTAACTCAAACTACGACATTAGTTTTAAAACCTTTTCAGGTTTGGAACGTTTTTGGACTACTTATCATGCTGCTAAACACTCTCCGCTCTGGATACCTTTTTTGGCAGTGCCTTTGACTAAACCATCTGTTAAGTTGATTACTGTAATGTTTCGTAATGAGGGGGTTCATATTGAAGATATTCTATTTTGGTTGCGTAGAAGATGTGAAGTGTTGGATAAACCAGTACCTATTCTTGATAGTGAGAATATTTGGAATGGGGGTTGGAAAATCAGGGTAAAACTTTTTTGTCACGAATACTGGACCGCAACACCTGCCCAATAGCTTTTTTCTGGGAAAGGATAGGGGTAGTCTGTTTTATTTTGGCCAGCCTAAATCCTGTTTTAAGTGTGGTTCTAGGACACATCTTAATACGGTTTGTGATACTCCTCGTTGTTCACATTGTTTTGAATTTGGTCACCAGGCCTCTTTGTGCCTCAATTTATTCAAGTGTAATTTGTGTGAACAGACAGGCCATGGCTATGCTAAATGTCCTTGGGCATCCCATAATAGGGATGACTGTCCTTCTCATGAAAGCTTGATTGTTGTTGCTCAACATCTGGTTCCGGACTCTCTACCTCCCTCTGGTGATGGTGGAGCATTACCGCAGTTACAGGTCCCCGATGTACCTTCTGTGACTACTTTGGACATTGGTCTAGGAGAGTCCGCTTCGGGTGACTTACCGGAAAGTGTGGCTCAGCTCCCAGAGGTAGTGGTTCCCCCAGCCACCCTCTGTCTGCAGCTCTCATATCTTCATGTGATAAGATGGATGTTTTGGAAATGCCCCCTCCTTCCTCCCAAGTGTTGCCTTTTAAAAAAGTTACTTCTAAGAAACGTCATAGATCCAGGAAGACTATTCCCCCTAGACATTTACCTGTGGCCTCTCTTACCAGTGATACTTCGGAGTCCTGGAAAGCTGGTAACAGTTTTGCTGTTCTGTTTTCTAAGGAAGACTCCGAAGGAGAAGACTCTGACCATTCCTCTAGAGCTTCTGTAGTCACAGATACCTTTTCAGAAGGAGAGGATGGTGAAGTGACGCAGGCTGAAAGTCTTTCTAGACGTTCTCAGCGTAGATGTGTTTCCAAAGTCCCTTGATTTTGCTTTCCTTCTGTTGGTTCTTCCCTTCCTTCTCTGCATCACCTTGATTATGGCTTCTTTAACATTTACATCCATTAATGTTAATAGTATCAAGAGTCACAAGAAGATGGTCACAGCCTTATCATGTTTACAACAGCTAAGCAGTGATGTGATTTGTTTACAGGATACCAGACTAAAAACTATTTGTGAAGTGCAACGTGCTCGTAACCTTTGGTCTTTGGGGGTTTCTTTTTGGTCTAATGGGGACTCTCTTTGTGAAGGTGTTGGGGTGTTGTTTACTAATTCGGCACTGAAGATCTCCAAAATGGTTGACATTTGTCCTGGTAGAGCTTTACTATTGGATATTAATTTTCGGGGAGAACGATTTCGCTTAATTAACATTTATGCCCCACAGACCAAGGCACTTCGTGTTGCTCTTTTTAAGGACGTTCAACCCTATTTGCATACTTCCCGATTGGTTGTTTGGGCAGGTGATTTTAATTGTGTCATTAGTGTTGGGGATAGAGGAATGAAACGTCTAAATTATTTTTGATTCTCATAAGCTATTACACATTCTGGACACTGCCCAGCTTCGGGATGCCTACCGTAGTGTTTATTTTGTGGGTGGTAATACATTTTTTAAGAATGCACTATCCACTGGGATAGATTTTAATTTTCTTTCTGTTGTGTTGCAGGTCACCTTGGTTTCTTTACAGGTTTGGGAATTCTCTGATCATAAGTCTCTTACGGTTTGTTTGTCATGGGCTAACACTCCTCGTTGTAGGAAAAATATGTGGAGGTTGAACTCCTCTCTTTTGACTGATGAATCTCTTCGAAAAGCCTGGAGGTCAGAATTTAGTGCCCGAATATCTGTTTTTGAACTTTATGGTGACGCTGCTTCTTAGTGGGAGGATACTAAGAAGGACTGGAAGTCCTTTTTTCAAGCCTTTTCTTGTTCTAAGTCTAATTTACAGTATTTGGAGTATTTACAGCTCAGATCACAGTTGCAGAAGTTGATTTCTTTAACTGAGACTGAGGGTATTGATTATAGTGTTCAAATTAAAAATGTTAAGACCTGTATGTTAGACTATCAATATGATTGAGCCAAGTCATTGGATCATGAACATAGATTTGGTCTTAAATTACATAAGGGTGCTTTGGATCCCTTTCAGGATTGTAAGGACCGAGTTGGTAAACGTTTAATAACTGAATTGGCTACTAACTCAGGTGAATTAGTTCGGCTCCTTCTGCTTTGCTTGAAGTTGTGGGCGTTATTTGGGACTGCTGTATCGGAAGGATGACGGGTACAAAGTGGCTTGTTTGATTTTGATTCCTTACAGATACCGCAGTTGTCTGAAGTTAAAGTCAGCAGTTGTTACACGAGATTTCTGAATCTGAATTACGTGATGCTATCCTGACCTTGAATGTTGATTCCTTACCTGGGACGGATGGTTTGGGTGCTGGTTTTTACCAGACCTTTCAGGATGATTTGGTTCCTATTTTGACTCAGGTATTCAACCAAATGTTGTCTACCAATCAATTAGCCCCCTCAATGTATATGGCACTGGTAGTTTTGCTTTATAAAAAAGGGCTGAAGACTGATTTGAGTAATTGGAGGACGTTGAGTTTACTCAATACGGATTTAAAAATCTTGAGTAAGATTTTATTACATAGATTGTATGCCTTCGCAGATAAATTGATAAGTCCCTGCCAAACTTGTTCTATACAGGCGGGACTCAGTATGATAATTTACTGATACTCGAGAACTTTTTCGACCGCGTCTGGTTCCCTAAAGGGTTATCTTTTGAGTCTGGATCAGGAAAAGGCTTTTGACCGTGTTTCTCATGTATTTCTGTTTTCTGTACTACACGCATATGGTTTGCCTTCTGGTTTTATTGATTGGATCAAGATCTTATAACATTCAGCCTGTCTTATACCGAATGTGAATGGTTGGATTGGTGCTCCTGTGGCTGTGCAAAGAGGTGTTGGGCAGGGATGCCCCTTGAGCCCACTTTTGTATGTTTTTTTTATTGATATTTTCCTTCGTATGGTTAGCACTCATTCTGGTTTATCAGGGGTACGGCTTGTTGATAATGTCTCTCCTATTAAGATTTCTTGCCTACGCGGATGATTTAGTTCTTTGTCTTTCAGATATTGCTGAAGGTTCTATAGTGGGTGATGTGTTGGATTTCTTTCTCGTTTTCTGGTTCTAGATTAATTATGTGAAGTGTAGGGGTTTCCCTTTGGTAATTCCTTTATCCCGACTAATGGTACCATTGCTGGTGTTACCGTTTCCAAGGATCCCATCACTATATTGGGTGTTGAATTTAGTGATGGTGACATGCAGTTGGAAAATTGGACTCGTAAATTGGGTACTGCTCAGTCACTGGTTGCTAGATGGAAGGGTAAACAGATAGCTAAACGGAAGCGAGTCTTGCTTATTAAAACTTTGATGGTGCCTTTATTTTTGTATATGAGTTATGTATTTCCGCCTCTGGTTTCTCTCTTCACTGCCCTATATAATGTTTTTTTCAAGCTTTCTGGGAGCAGACTGAATCCCATTAAACGGGATACACTTATAGAAGTATCCGACAAGGTGAGTAGGTATATGGTCCATCCGGTGGCGTTTTTATTAGTATTTTTCTTTCCTACAATTTCAGTCCTTTATTGCACCCTGGTTGGAAGATTTGGTTCCCTTATGTTAGGCGGTGGTTTTTGATAGATTTACCCCTTTGGAGACTAGGTAAGGCAAATTCCTTTGCTCGCCTTTCCCTGTTTCCCATATATGGTAAGGAAATTTTTCATCATTTATTGAAATGGAAGATTTCTATTTCTAACTTGGAAACAATGAATAGAAAACAGTTGTATGGTAGCATTGTTTCTTCTGATTTTTCTGATGCTTTGGTTTTCCCTGATTGTCCTCCACAGTCTCAAGAACAAGTTCTTTTGTTGCTCTCTCATAGACGTTTGCCTGACTTTATTTGGGATAGTGCTTGGTTAAGTTCTTATGGTCATTTACCAGTGGGTAATACACATAAGCATAAACAGCTTAGTGATAGGTACTGTACACGTGTAATGTGTGTCTCCGTGTTGGAAACGCAAGAACATATTTTGTTACACTGTCCCTATATTAAGAAATTTTGGGCTTCCTTAGCGGTGCAATGGAAAGTGCCTTTGTTCTGGACTATTTCCTATGGTACACTTATGTATGGAACACATGGGGGTGAATGGTCCAGGTATCCTGTAGACACTTTGCTGTTGTTTTTTTTTTGTTCTTCGTTTTTATATATGGCAATCAAGATGTTTTTGGTCAACTCAGAAACGTATTGTCTCCTTTGAAGAACTCCTTTCTAATACCCATGTTACTTTACAAACTATTTATGATAACGATTTACATATCTATGGTCGGGTGAAATGTTCATTTTTGTGGCTTCATTGTGCAACATGGTGGGGATGTTGATTTTCTCTGTTGTTTTTTGTTATTTTCTTGTTACTTACTGTTCTGTTTGTATATGATTGTTTTCTGTACCAGTTGATTTACCTGTTTGGAGTCCACCTTTTCAATAAAAATTCCCCTACTCTTGCAGTAGGGGAACCCCTGGGATTACTGGACTGTTCTCAGTATGTCTCTGACTGCTGAGTGTGTGGATGTGTTGGTGGAGAGCTCCTTGGACCCTGCTAATGTGCTTTCTAATGACTCTGTTATAATGTCTTCTGTGGATGATTTAGCTGTTTCCTTACCTGCTGGAGCTGTGGATTTACAACGTAATCTATTGAGCTTATTCCAATGGATGTTTCATCTGACCCGGTAGCGGTCCCGACCTTGGAGGACGAAAAAAAGCGTAAATGCCAGGATTGCTGTCAACCGGCACCCCCCAGGATGGCGAAGAAGAGTAATTTAGATCCTATGGAGGACTTAGCGGTCGACCCGGCTACAGTGTCGGCTGCTCTATCGGAGGATGGATCTTTTCCGTTTTCGGCGAGGCTTTCTTCTTGGTCCCCAGAGTTGGCTCTCGAGAAGGCAGGGTGGGTCAAGACTCCCACCTCCTGGATACCTGACCCTAGCATTCCTTTGCCCGAAGAAGGGTTGCCTCTGGTCCTGGAACCCTCTGTTTCATCGTGTCAGCCGGGGTTTCCCACTTCAGAGATGGACCAGGATGTTGTGTCACTTCCGGTGGTTCATAGGGATACTGAGCATCTGGCTCTTGCAGTCCCTGCTGCATGTTTGGATTCCCATCAGCCGGAGTCTTGTTTGCCGGCATCTCCTGCTCCAGTGGCCTCTCAGGATGGTCGATTGTCCTCCGAACTGTGACCTGGCTCTCCTTCTACAGGTCAGTCCTTTCCTGTCTTGAGTAAAGTCCCGGTTTTGGGTCCTGTTGTGGACGCGGTGCCTAAAGCTCTACGGGATGTTTCCTCTACTAAACCTACAAGTTATGCTTCCTTGTTTTAGCTGTCTGATATACCTGCAAGGAAGCGTTTTGTCGCTCAGATTTATTATAGGGTGGTTTGGACCTTCCCCAGACCGCAACTATGTGGGCAAGCATTTAATTATTAACTCTCTGGGTATAATGCCGACTGAGGTGTAATTTCATCCACACCTCAGGGACCATAACTGATGTTTCTTTTTGTTCAGCTACTTTATTGGATAAGTTCTGGGCTGCATATTATGATGCCCGCTCAGACCCTATTTGGAAGCCTTTTGTAGTTATTCCCATTACTAGGCCTACTGCTAAAGTCATTACTGTTCTTTTTAGAAATGATGGGGTGAATGTTTTGGATATTCTGTATTGCCTGGAAAAACGCTGTACTGTTAATGGGGTGCCTCATGCCCTAATTGATGACAATGGATTTTGGACTGGAGGGTGGAAGTTTAATGTCCAACTCAAAATGACTGATAAAGGGATTCAACATCTTCCTAATTGTTTTTATTTGGGGAGGGACCGTGGTATTTTGTTTTATCCTGGCCAGCCTCGCTCCTGCTATAGATGTGGATCTTTGTCCCATCTCAGCTCTGATTGTGATCAGTTGAAGTGTGTGGCCTGTGGGGTGCTTGGTCACTCAGTATTGTCTTGTACTGTTCCTCCTACTTGCAATCTGTGTGGTGAGGATTCTCATGTTTTTGCAGCCTGCCTGTGGGCTGCCCATAATACTACTGATTACATGGAACATGACTTTTATATTACTAAATCGGCTTCGTCCACTAAGTCCCCTTCCCCTGGTTCAAACCCAGTTCCTAGCTTCGTGCCTCCGACTCGTCCCTCTGCAGTTTCAGATGGTGACCCTGCCACCCCTCGGAGGCAAGAGACCCCTGTGGTTACCTCCCCTCCCCTCCCCTGAACCCCATCCTCCACCTGTTACCTCTGTTCTCCTTGTACCGACTCTGCCCCCCCCTTCCTGAGGCAGTGGGTATGGGGTCGGAGGCAGCTATGGAGACCTTTCATCCTGTAGGTATGCGACCTCACTTCCACCAGACTGGTAGAGGAAGCTCAACAGTTTTCCATTTCAGTGGATAACCCCTATGAACCTTTACAGAGCTGGGGAGACATTATGGATGGGGATGATCCTGCTGAGTCTCTCCCTCCTTCTTCTCAACCTGAGGCTCCTTTAGTCCCTACCCCTTTGGCTGACGTCCCTGGGACTAACCTGAAGAAAAGGTCTACCAGAACTAGGAAGAAAAAATGATTTGGTCTCCTTTATGGGGTTTCTTTCTTTATTTTTCCGCTATTTTTGTTATGTCTCTGATATCACCTACTATTCATTTAGCTAGTCTGAATATTAATAGTATCAGGTCACTGTATAAATGGACTGCTACATTTTCAGCTTTGCATTCCTTATCTTATGAGGTTTATTTTTTACAGGATGTACGTCTTTATACTACTATGGAGGTTGATAGGGCTACTAGAGATTGGGGGTTTGGGCCTTCTTATTGGTCTCTTGGTCAGGAGCTCTGTTCTGGTGTTGGGTTTTGTTTTTCTACTTCTGGATTTATTTTTCAAAAACTGGTGGATTTGGCCCCTGGGAGAGTATTGCTTTTAGATGTTTTGTGGCATGCTCTGCCTTATCTGTTTATTAATATTTGTGCTCTGCAGCAAAAGGCTGCTAGGGTACAGCTTTTTTGGTTAATTAGGCCTTATTTGTTCACAAATCAGATAGTTTTGTGGGGAGGGGATTTTAATTCCAGTTTAGACGTTACCTCTGCAAGGAAGGTGTATTGTGACACGCATGCTTTACAAGCTATTATTGCAGACTTGGATCTGGTGGATGTGTTTGCCTAAAATCCATTATATACCTTTTCTAAAGGTAACCTGACCTCCAGGATAGATTTCTGGCTTTGCTCACAGAATATTGGGGATTTTAAGGGTGTAGTTTTGCCAGTTGCTACTTTGGATCATAATTTGTTAGGGCTACAAATCCATTTGGGAGGGGTGACTGCTCATGGGCCTGGGGTTTGGAGGGCGAATACATCTTTATTATTGGATCAGGAGTTTCATAAAGGTTTTTTGAACCTCCTCTCGGATCGGACTTCTGTGTTTTTTCTTTATGATTCTATGATTGAGTGGTGAGTGGATACTAAGATATGTTTAAGAGCCTACTTTAAATTCCGCTCTAGACTCTTAGCAGATAGTAGGCACCGCCAATCTCGGCTCCTTCGGGCTGAGCTGTATGAATTGTTTTCCGCAGTTTATTTGTCGCAATTAGATCGTGAAGATCATATTAGGGAGGTTAAATCGGCTCTGACACAAGTCCAGTATGATAGACAGAGGTCTTTAGATTTTGAACAACGATTTCGGACTTCAGGGAAACAGAGCCAATTTAACCCCTATGATACTGGCAAGGAAAAGAGTTTTGATAGGCAGATGTTTCAGCCCATTGATCATCAAGGTCACCTTGTTAAAGGGAAGTCTCAGCTTCTGCAGTGTGTTGAGGATTTTGTAAAGCACACCTTTGAATCCCCGGTATCTGAATCAGAAGAAATGCACTTATTGTTACAAGCCTCGGATGTACCTACCTTGACATTGGCTCAGCAACAGGCTGTTTTGGCCCCCTTTTCACAGGCAGAAGTTAAGGCGGTCATCTCCACTCTAAAGGATATGGTGGCACCTGGCTCGGATGGGTTGTCTTCCAAAATTTATAAATCTCTGTGGAGTATTATGCCTACTCAGTTATTGGCTGTCTTTAATGATTTTGTCTGAAGACCGCCTTTCAGACCAAATGTATGAGGGGTTGATGCTTTTTCTTTTTAAAAAGGGTGATAGATCCGATTTAGGTATTGGCGCATGATTACGCTGCTGAATACGGATTTTAAAATATTTGCGAAATTGTTAGGTAATAGGATTTCGAAATTGTTGCCCTTTTTGATCTCTCCCTATCAATATTGTTCGGTCATGGGTAGGTCCATCCGAGATGCTTTGATCCTGGTAAGAGAATTGTTTTCTCAAGGGCACAGGGGAGCTCTTACTGGTTACTTGTTTAATTTTGATTTATCCAAAGCTTTTGATGGTGTGTCTCAGGAATTTATTTGGTTAACTCTCCGGCATATGGTTTCCCGATATTTGTCAATTGGCTTAGCTTATGTTACTCCTTGGCTTATGTCAGGCCCTATGTGAATGGGTGGATTGGGTCTCCTTGTTACATCCGTCGGGGTGTCAGACAAGGTTGTCCTTTAAGCCCGCTTTTGTTTGTATTAGCATTAGACCCTATTATTCGTTTACTTCAAGGATCTCCTGGACTTCCGGGTATTTCAGGTTTGGGTTTGTATAATCATAAAGTAATGTGTTATGCTGATGATTTATGTGTATTGGTACCGACCGTACTGGTCGGCCGTTTATTATGTCAAGTTCTTCCTGTTTTTTTTATGTTGTATTGGTTCTCGTTTGAATTTTCAAAAGAGTGTATGTTTCAATTTAGCGGGACCTTCTATTGGGAGTTCCCACCTAGGTGGTATTCGGTTGGTGGATTCTCCACACAAGATTTTGGGTCTTTTTTTTGGTGTGTCTGATATGGCACAGTATAATTGGGAATCGCATTTGAATATAGGTAAGGAAAAGGTTTATAAATGGAATAAATGGTTTATGGGGAAAAAGAAAAGTATTTTTTTTTTATAAGAACTTGTTTATTACCTTTGTTTTTACATGTTGCTCACATTTGTCCAGTGCCTAAACAGTTTTTGTGCCTCTTATGGGTCTTTTTTTTCCTGTTTTTGGGGTAGCAGGTTAAATCCAGTTAAAAGGAATATCTTATATGCTGATTACCGCCATGGGGGGTCAATATGATTCACCCGATTGTTTTCTTTTATTCCATTTTCTTTTTCACCAATTTACGGCCTCTGGTCCTTCGGATGCCTAACTCGTGGGTCCCATTGGTCCATACTTCTCTTTCTGAGATTTTGCAGGAATGGTTTACGGCAAGTTTTTTGCACAAAAATAAGCGGAGTTATGTTTTGTCCTCCGATTGGGTAGTGGTGTTTGACATGCTTGAGACATGGCATATTACGGTACAAATGGTATCTGAGCTTTCTAGGAGAAGTTTATACTTGGTCATAGTGGACTCTTGGTTTTCGGAGGATGTCTTTCCTGATTTTACGGTTTCAGAAAAGACTATGATTGGTAGTCGCCTTACTGATACTAGAATTCCTTTAGTCATGTGGGATATTTTATGGCTGGGTGTGCATGGCAAAATAAATGTTCGGGAGAATCATAAACATAAACAGTTGTTAGCTCGTTATTGTTTTAGAGATTCCTGTGCTGAGATAACTGAGACTATGTACATTTATATTTTTCTTGCCCCTTTATTGAACAATTTTGGTTTTTGTGGCGCCGTAAATATTGGCACCATGAGTGGCAAGTGTGGGACCCAAGATCTTTGTTTTTTGGTTTATTTCCAGCTTCATGGGATAGGTATGACCCTAGTACCCTAAATTTAATAGCTGTTATTATATTATATTGGGTTTGGTGAGTTAGGTGTCGCTTTTTGTTTCAACAGCACTATGTATCCCCTACAGATCTGTTTCACAAAATTGTGCATAATATTGATCGTAATAAGGAGGGGGAAGGAAACTTCTCAAACGAAACATTTGGGAAAGATATTGGGGTTTTTGGTGATCTTGTTACTTACTGTACAGACCTTTTCCTTTTATTCTTTTCAGATGGAAATCTTTGCAACCTTGAGTATGTCCTTTATTATTTCTATATTATGTATTATGTTTTACCGGGGGGTGAGGGTTTCTTGTTTTTTTTTTCCCCTTTGTGTGTTTAGATTTTTTGCCTTCTGTATTTGTTTCTGATTTGCCTGATTTTTGAATAGTTGCTTTCTGTTATGATTTGTTATGGTTTTAATAAAAATGCCCCTACTCTTTTCGATAAGTGCCATGGGATCTTTAACAGCCACCTGAACTACCACCAATTCAGGCAGATGGGACCTCGGTTTAACGTCTCATCTGAAAGACGGCACCTCAGAAGTGCAGCACCCCTCTCATGCTGCACTACAGTGTCAGTACTGGGATATTAACCCAAGTGCCAGATGTGGGAACTGAACCCACAGTCTTCTGATCTCCCGGCCTAAGAGGCGAGTGTGCTACCTACTGAGCCACTGACACTGACATTATTATTATTAAAACAGAGAAACAGTAAACAGTCACAGTTCCTAGCAGGGCTCCCTCTATGCAAATAGCGATGGCAGAATGGAGCAATAACACTGCAGCTCAGGTGGGACTCGAGTCTGAAACTACTCAGTCCCTACCAAGATTAATTTTACACCACAGATAGACAGCTCTTAAAGAGACAGGCACGAAGGCTAGCAGGGCACTCACATGCAAACACTTTTAAGTCGTTGTGACACGGAACACCAGCCTGGCAGTGGCCATTTAAGCAAGCCCAAGGAAGACTTTCAGGAACCCCCATTTGTAGGGGGCTTACACCTAGATCTTTGGAGCAGAATCAAAGCAGTTTGGAGTTGAGTGGGGCAATAAGGTCCAGTTCTGGGGCTCCCCACTCATCGAAGAGAGACTATACTATGTCTGGAGCTAAGGACCGCTCATAAGGGTTTGCTTCTGTCTGACTAAGCTGGTCTGCTAGACTGTTCTGAGCACCTGGCAAACTTGTATCAGAGTGTTCTGCTCCAGACACCATTCCTACACTCTCATTGCTTCTCTGCAAAGAGGGTAAGAGTGTGCTCCCCCTTGCTTGCTGATGTAGTACATGACTATCTTGTTGTCAGTCTGACTCTGCAAGAGGATTATCTTGTGATGGACATAGGCCACTAGGGCATGGTGGGCATACGGGACTGCTCTCATCTCTCATTCCACTGAGTTCCAGAAACTCTTAAGTGTGGTGGCCCTGACAATGGGCTCGCCACCCCACCAGAGACATGTGTCTGTAGTGAGGGTTATCTGAGGCTCTGGAGGAGAGAAGGGGAGACCTTGGAGAAGATTGTCCTCCTGCATCCACCATACAAGAGACTGAAGGAGGGGCTTTGTCACCTTGAAGGGGTAAAACTGAGGATGCATTGTCGGAGACCACTGAGTGCATCCACTGAGTTGTCCTCATGTGCAGATGCACTAGAGGCACCATGAAGACAGAGGACACTATGAGGCCAAGCATCCACTGCATGGAGTGAGCTAGGATGGAAACGTGCCATCAGAAGGATAGCTTTCCTTCTGTCTTCTGGGAGGAAGGCCCTCGCCTTGGTGGTGTCCAAGAGGGCTTCGATACAGAGGAGTTGCTGAGAAGGCTGAAGCTGCGACTTTTCCATATTCAGCAGAACCCCCATGGAGGTCAGGAACTGAGCTGCTGTGGTCACTGCTTGTTCCATGCACTACTTGGATGGGCTGGCTAGGGCCAGTCATCCAGATAGGGAAAAACTTGAAGTCCAAGCTTTCCAAAGTGCACCACGAGAACTGCAAGGCACTTTGTAAAGATTTGAGGCACCGAGGGTAGTGCAAAGGGCAGGACTTAAAATTAGTAATGCTGACCCAGAGCCACGAAATGAAGAAATATGTGGTGGCTGGGATGGACCAGAATATGCTGGTAGGTGTCCTGCATGACCAGGGAGGCCAACCAGTCCTGGGACTTGAGAAGTGGCAGCAGGGTCCCAAGGAGACCATCTTGAACTTCTCTTGGTGTAGGAACTTGTTCAGTTTTATGAGGTCGGGGATGTGGTGCATGACCCTGACTTCTTCAGAACAAGGAAGTAATTGGAGTAGAAGCCTGTATTATGCTCCACCTCTGGTACTACTTCCACTGCCCTGTTGCTAAAGAGGCCCACTATCACCGAGACAAGTAGATCCGACATGGCAGCTGACAGGGGGTGCTGCTGCTTTCTGGGTGGATAGTCCAGGGGTATTTCTGTGAAATTCAGTAGGTATCCCTCCCAGATGATCCTCAAAACCCACTTGGTGATGACAGTTTTCCACTGATGGTAAAACTGAGTCAGACACCCCTCCACCGAAGCAGAGAGTGGCACTAGGCACTTTTGGGGCCTGTGCCTATGGCTGTGTTTTCTTCTGCGTTTCAGTAGGTTGGGACTTGACTTGGACTCCTCTGCCTTTGCACAAAAGGGTTGTTTATTATGGTACAAGACTCTGACTCTCCCCCTTTGAGGGCGAACTGGAGCAGGTTAAGCAGTCTTGATGGTCGTCCGGGGTCTTTTGAGAGGCTTTAAGGGACTGTTCCACTTGTTGGCTGAACAAATAGGAGCCATCAAACGGGACATTCATGACTTGCAGTTGGACGTCATTAGAAAAAACAGACGTCCGAAGCCAGGAATGTCTCCTAATGCAGAAACCAGCAGCAGCAGAGTGGGATGCAGTGCCATATGCATCCATAGCTGCCTTCAACTGATGACTGTTAGGCTCTGTACCATGGGTAACAGTTTGAAGAATTTTCTGCTTAGTGTCCAGTTCTGGCAAGGTCTCAGCAAGAGACTTGAGAGATGCCCAAAGGG
This sequence comes from Neoceratodus forsteri, assembly GCA_016271365.2. Taxonomy (NCBI): domain Eukaryota; kingdom Metazoa; phylum Chordata; order Ceratodontiformes; family Ceratodontidae; genus Neoceratodus; species Neoceratodus forsteri. The sequence goes on along the minus strand of CM028130.1, from coordinate 1,404,631,410 downwards.
TATACTCGTACTAGGAGAAATGCCCCTGGTAGCTAGCTATTCCCCTACTCAAGATAGCTGCAGCAAAGTCTCATTTCCCCATCATAATAATTTTACATGACTCCTTACTGATGGGGTGTGCTGCAACTTCTTGAGGAAGGATGGCTTTATCATTCTCAGCCAGAATGATGATTTTATCAGCAATAGGCAGAGAAGCCAGAATAGGTCTGTCCTTAGGTGCAATGTACTTGCGGTCTGTCTACTTACAGACAGAAGGAACGGAAGCACACCTGGCCCACACTGCCTCTGAAAGTGTTTCAAAAAGCAAGAGGGATAGGAGGTGTGAGGTTAATTGGAATATTGGGCACATGTAGCCACTCAAGATGTAGCCGTTTACCTGGAGCCAAGGCAGAGGTCTCAAGAGTGAGCACTGCATGCATATTCTGAAGCAAAGCATGGAAAGAATGGTCCTCCTGTGGAAATGGAGGAGTGCCAGGAGGAGGGGTATCCAGACAGTAAAAGGAATTATCATCACCACCTTTAGAAATAATGAGGTCGGGGTCAGAATCATCCTCCTCCAACTCCTCTCCGGAAGAGGGGTAGGGAGCAGTGTGGAACTAGAGAAGCCTAGCCCAGCCCTGAGTTTGGAAAAATGGCAACACCAGCACCAGCATAGGAGCTGGTGCCAGGCCTGACACCGGCACCAAGGGAGCTGATGCCACCACAGAGACTGGACCCGGCACCAAGGAGACCCTTGACGTTGCAGGTGTCATCGGATGCCATGCTGGACACGGCACTGGGACAGGCCCTAGGAGGCCTGAGCCAATTGCTGAAGCTGAAGCTGTCCCCAGTGAAGGTCCAACTGGCACAGAAGTGACTGGCAAAGGTACCTGGGTTGGTCACTGCACAATGACACTGCGAGAGAGTACAACTAGTGGAACCTGCATTGGCGGTACATTTACTGACAAGGGATTAGGATCCGCTGATGGAGCCAAATGCTCTACCTGGCTAGAATGTCCCAACTGCATCACCAAAGTCCTTAGCCCTGAGGGGCCTGGAACTGGTTCCACAGGAAGGGGCAAATGATCCAGACATTGTACCCACTGCTCCATAAGAGCTGCCCAGTGGTGAAACTGCCCACTGGAATCCCCACAAGAGGACAGAGAGGGGCTCTGGGCCCAAAACCTAGAATGACTGCGAGCATGAGTGGCCAGGGATACTGACACCAGGGAAAGCCTCCTACTCCTGGATCTTGAAGACCTCATGGCAGACCTACCAGAGGGCAACCGCAAGTGGTACTGTTTCTTCCCCTTCCAACAGGAAGAGGAAGAACTCGAGGTTGAGTGCTGCTGAGTCCCCAACCAGGATTGAGAACAGACCACTTTATATTGAGTTTACAAAAGGACTGCCCTCCCTCCTGAACACAGGACTGCCTGTCGTCAGAACCTTCCCTCAGTGAGGAAAGTGGTCTGGACATGGCCCCGCTGCCAGAGCAGCAAGGCTGAAGAGGCTTTCTACTGTCACCATCGTCATCCATGGTCCTAAGCCATTGCTCGGTAGGGCTGAGAGAAACTGACAGGAAAAAAGTTATTTTTTTGTTTTAAATGAAACAAAAATAACAAACACTAGCTAAAACTACAGAAACTGAATAAACTGAATGCTGTTGTCATATAGACGTGAAGATCTGACTCCCAGCGGGAGAGCAAAGTCGTCACTGAAGCGCACTTGATGGCGGGGGAGAAAAGGAACTGAAGCGGTTGAGGGCTGGTGCCAAGGTAAACCATGCAGTGTGAGCTAGTCTCATGGTCACATGTGTGCAATCTACCTTGGCACTAGCCCTCCTGAAAAGTTCTGGCTCCCACAAAGGTCCTAGTGCCTTCAGCTCAGAACCCATCAGTGTGAATCAATGGTGAAGATATGGTCCAGGAAGACCAAGAGTGCTTCACTCAGGGACTTAACGGTATTATAATAACCGGGGAGTGTTTTTTTTCCCATATGGAACCCCAGTTATAATTTGCCATTATAGCCTGCTGGTTATAACGGCAAACATGCACTGATTTTCCCTCACTCCATGCATGCACCAGCCGGCTGTCTTCCCTTCGTGGCATGGGACACTTCACCACCAGCCGGGACCGCCACTAAGACTCTGCTGTAAGGAATTTTTACAAAAAATGAACTTAGCTCTTTGAAATAAACTTTGGAGATGAACCGCTTTATATTTAATAAAAAAAAAAAAAGTTTCCACAGCCACTTGGACCCGACTGCTTTGGACCATGCTTGAATCCAACTGGACCGCAGCTTCACAGCGATGTGTTTGTATTTTATATAACTGCAGTGGTGAAAAACTGCTCCCCAGCAATTATATAAAATAAAACATGAGGTGTGTGTAAAAGTCAAATTTTTTCAAACACCCTCAGTGTTAGACACTTAAATAAACCCCTCAAGCTTTGCTCTTGGGGTTTATGTAGCATCCAACACCTTGGGTGTGTGTAAAATTCTCGTTCAATACACCACTCCCTATATTATTCTATATATAATATCAACAGACTCTAGTCCATGGTCATGGCACAGATTGCCATCTTTGGGACACTACAGGACACCAAAATCTTTTTATTACTGAGATACCCTTCTATGATGTAACAGTGGGTGAGAAGGATTTAGAGACTATGTATACCCTTTCTGTTAACTGATGATTTATATGCTTTTGAACCTTGGATATGCATATTGTACATGTTTTTTTCTGACATAATCAATAAACATAAACTATTTAAAAACAGAAAGACAGACAGATATCCTCTGGTTACCATTAACTTTAAGCCAGTACACATATATTCTTTGCTAGAGCAAAGCTTTCCATTAATGAAAGCCTTGAAATAAGGTTTGGTGCCCAAATTGCAAACTAATGCAATATAAATTTCCATTAGCAGTTTTCTACCTCCTTGATTGGCCTTGGACTTCCAGCTCAAAGAAAGAAAATATTGATTGCTTTAAAAAACACAAATGTTTACAAGAAAAGTTCTTTTATGTATCACATGCTACAGACAATTGTAATACAATTTTCTGGATTGCCCCTATTCACTGATAGTTATTTATTTGCAGTTATTTATTTATTGATTTTATTTATTTGTTTAAAATTGGTAATCAGGAAGTACAGACTGAGTCAAGGCTCATATTCAGGTGCGACCCAGGAGGAGGGGTACAGGAAAACAAGACATTCAGAGATACTGTGCAGACAAAATAAACAACAGTTTTACTGCAGTCTGAACAAACTAGTTCATACCAAATGTTTCTGGAGCAGATAAAGACAAGAACCCATGTGAACTGCTCCGCCATTATTTCAGTCATAGTATTTCATAATTGGCATTGAGACCATGTAAGAGTTTAGGGCTCGGATATTCAAACTGCGCCAGGCTGTGGCGCAAGCCTGGGCACAGCTCAGCTTTGTTGCTGGGGGTGTGGCCTGGGCGATGTTCAGCAGGCTGCGCTGGCAAACAGCAGCAGAATATGCCTACCACCCACTGTGCATGGTGCAGTGGCACTCGCCAGCGCAGAGTAGCCAGAGTGGAGCATGGAGATGTGCTAGAGCAAGTGCCACTGCGCCATGCTCAGCACCTGCGATATTCAAAAGGAGACATGCAAATGGGGCTATAATTTATGCAAGGCGCACATAGGGCCATTTGCATCTCATTATGGCTCCATTTGCATTCCATTAGCATGCAGGTGCACCGATCCCCGACGACTTGTGCGTGGCTTCCGCCCGGCAGCAGCAGCCTGTCACCGACGCCTTCTGCAGCCCGGATCACGGTAATTCGCCTAAAAGAAACCCCTTCCAATATCCCTGTGGTCCAGTGACTTATGCCCGATCGCGGCGCTTGTCTAGAAGAATAAGCCCCATCCTATATCCCTGGTGGTCCAGTGGACCACCTCTGCCCGATCACGGCATCGGTATAGTAACCCCCCCCACGTCCAATATCCCTGGTGGTTCAGTGGATTGATTGCTGCCCAATTGCGGGCATCTGTAAATCATAAAATACTCCTACTCCTACTACCCTGGTGGTCTAGTGTACCCCCCTCCCCACCAGCCCACTGAGCCCCACCACCCCGCTCCCCCCCCATCAGTCGGTGGGTGGCAGCAACCCACCCACCTGCCGCCCCGCCGCCCGCTGACTGACAACTCGGTTGGGCTGCACGCCCATTGGTTCACAGCGTGAGCCAATGGGCATCATCCCATACCGTACAACACAGTCCAAATACGTGAACGAATTTCAGTAAGGCTTTCAACATTGTTTCACATAGGAGACTAGTACGTTAGCCGGGTAGCTTAGGAATGGGTCCAAAGGTGGTAACCTGGATAAGAAACTGGTTAGAGGATCAGCGACAATGGTAAATAGAGTTCACCCCCAGGAAGAGAAGGTGACCAGTGAGGTGCATCAGGGATTAGTACTGGGACCGGTCCTCTTTAATGACTGTAAGAGACATTGCAGAGGAGCTAGAAGGGAAGGCCTGACTCTTTGTAGATGACACCAAAATCTGCAATAAAGTGGACACTCCATGGGGTAGGTGTGTGTGAAAAGGATGAGCAGAGACCTGAGAAAACTAGAGGAGTGGTCATGAGTGTGGCAGCTAGGTTTCAATGCAAAGAAGTGCAAAATCATTCACCATGGAAACTAAGAGGCAGAACACAAAATGGGTTGAGGTGTGTTGATGACCACCAAGCAAGAAACAGACCTGGGGTAATCATATCAGATGACCTAAAGGTGGCCAGGCAGTGTGACAAGTCAGTAGGAAGGGCTGGTGGGATGCTGGGGTACATATGGAAGTGTATCACCAGCAGAAAGATGGAGGTGATGTTACCTCTGTATAGATCACTGGTAAGACCCCACCTAGAATACTGTGTCCAGTTCTGGAGATCACATCTCCAGAAGGACATAGACAGAGTGGAGGCAGTCCAGAGGAGGGCAACTAAAATGGTGCAGGGTCTGCATTAAAAGTCTTATAAGGAGAGACTAAAGGACCTCAGTATGTACACCCTGGAACAGAGGAGGGAGGGTGGGGGGATATGATAGAGACATTTAAATACCTCATGGTAGTAAATAAGGTACAGGAGGGAAGTATTTTCAGAAGAAAAGGGTGCTCAGGAACAAGGGGACATACTATGAAGCTGGAGGGGGGTAGATTCAGGAGAGATGTGAGGAAGTACTTCTTCACAAAGAGTGGTGGATTCCTGGAACAGCCTTCCAGCGGAGGTGGTGGGGGCAAAAACAGTGATGGAGTACAAGAATGCATGGGATAAGCACAAGGGAATCATAATGGAAAGGAAAGGGGGAAGGAGAAAGAGCTGTAGATCGGACACGGTCTGTGGTAATGGTGTAGGTAGTGAGAAATGGGCAGACTGGATGGGCCAAGTGGTCCTTATCTGCCATAAAATTCTATGTCTCTATGTTTTTACCAACAGGATCAAGCAAAGGGTGAAGTCTGGCAGCATTTTCCAGATGTTAAATGTCTCTCTTGACAACAGCAGACACCTGAGATTCAAGTGTCAGTCAACTGTCAAGAATTACCAGCTAACTGCTGGTTGGTAGTGGCTGAAAGCCATTATCACCTGAGGGTTGTTCAGTGGCCCGTGAAATGAGTTGTGGTGGTCTCAGTCCAGTTTCCATTGTGCAGGTGTCCCACATCACAAAACCACCAACAAAACTGGCACTAGTTGGCACCCTTGTCGGTAGTCTCACATGACAGGCCAAGTACTGAATGGGCATGGAGTCTGAACTACCCTCTCACCTACGTGGTGGTCCCTCCATGAGAGAGCTGAGGCACACTGGTGGGGCTGTGTGGAGAAGCTTTCACTATGATCACCTGTGTTGTACCTGTCATGTGGTTAGGTGGAGGACTTCAGGCTTCAGTGTTGTCAATCCAGCACCTTCCACATGCACTAAATTCACACACAGTAAAGAAAACGTTTTTAACAAGAAAAATACCAGTTTACTGCAAACTTCCTTTACCTCCCTAATCTTAATCCCATCAAGCTGGGGTAGCCTGAGGCCACACTTTAAGTGTCGATAACTGCATGTCTGGCCCCACCAGTAAGGCAATGTAATTTTATTTCTAAGGCACCCTATCCCTTGGGCTCAAGACACCTTAGAAAGAGACAATAAAATATACAGCAAGGGGGTCGATAAATATTGTACAATAAATGCAATGCACATTCACTAAAAAGTACTCTGGGCCAGCTCGTACAGATAGGATTTTAATGCTCCCTTAAAGGACTCCACCGAGCAGGCACCAAACAAAGGGTGGTAGAGAATTCCAAAATGAAGGGGTGGCCATCGTAAAGGCCCTGTCCCCAGATAATTTAAGCATTAAATGGGGAACAGCCAACAAACCAGCCTCGGTGAAGCAAAGCAAGTGGACAGGAGCACATGGGGACAGATCTTTCGGGTAGTCTGGACCCAAACCATGCAATTCCTTGTACAAGCCAATCGTGAAACTGATGTACCCCCGAACTGGCAGCCAGTGCAGGTCGTGTGGCGCTGGTGTGATATGCTCATTCTGAGATGTCCTGTCAATCAACAGGGCTGCCACATTCTGCATCAGCTGCAGGCAGCATAGCAAATCTCCTGGTAACCCTAGGTAAAGGGCATGGCAGTACTCCAGTCTACAAGTGACATATGCATGCACTATCATAATTAGATCTCCTGAATATAACATACAGTTTGATCCAGATGATATTACATAAATAGAACAAGCCAATGCCGACTACAGCTGACACTTGCAGTTCTAGTGTCAACTTCGAGTCCGTAATAACCTCCAGATTGTAAACCTATCTACATCTCCAAGTGCGATACCATTTAGAGGTGGCAAAATATTATCAGCACCTGTCATTCCTGACCCAAGGGAACCTGGTTTGACAAGCAGCACCTCTGTCTTCCCTGGCTTAAGGTTCATCCACTTAGAGACCACGCAGTCATTGATTTCACACAGACAGTTACTCAGCATAGAAACAGCATTATCCCCATCAAGTGCACAAGACAGGTATAGCTAAGTATTATCAGCATAGCAGTGAAACTCCAGACTACACTGTCTTGTGATCTCAATAAACAACATCATGTATATTACAAATGTAACCCCCCTGCAAATGGGGGTTCCCAAAAGACTTCCAGGAGCTTGCTTGAATGCTCCAAGCCTGAATGGTGTTTGGCGTTTAAGCCATTTATCAGTGAGTGTTTTTAGAGCCTCTGGTGCTGTCTCTTTAAGAGCTGTCTGCTTGCAGACATAATTAGTTTGTATGGGGGGACTGTGTGCTTCTCTGCTTGAGTACCACTCGAACTGCTGCCAATTCACTCCATTTTTAGTCACTAGGAGTGCAAAGGGAACCTATCTGAAAGATGTAACTGTTTGCCAGAAATCATGTAGAGTAATAATGAAAATACAGTTTGTCTAACCTGCTTTTTGCAATCAGAACTGTGTCTGCCTAGTTCCCCATTCTAGTTTTGAACTGCTGAACTGGACCAATCAGTGTGGATAAGCTAGCTCTAAAATGGTGCCTTGGACGAATCAGAACTTGGACTCATAATCTGAGCCAGCCACAAGAGGATTGTATGGGCAGTGACTCTGGGAGATGTAGTTTGACTTCAGCACCTTTTGGACCAACAGGAGCAGTCTATTGTGAGTGACAGCCAATCCAGTCAAGAACTGGGAGGAACTCAAAGGAAGTGCCCGGTTTTGTCTGTTGGAGTTTCAGTTTAGCTCTGGGAGTAAAGAGGAAAGAAACCCTGTGCTCCTTCAGTGCACAGTTTTAGTCAAAAAACATGTGTAAGGTCCAGAGTTCCGGTCTGCAGCTTGTGTAACTGCTTATTAGGACTGAATCCGTCCTGTGAAGAGAATCAAAAGATATCTGAAGAGTAGAAACCAGGCTCACCCTGTAGAAGACTGGAGAAATTGTTGAATTGCACTCGGTCTGTCAGGAACTGAATCTGCTGTGTGTTCTCCCGGTATTGTGCAGTAATTGCGATCGGGATAGAGAAGCAGCCTGCCTGTATAGTACTTTCTTTTGCCATATAAATGTGGAGGAGTCTCGTGAGCTCAAGAGTAGCCCTGCTGACATTGAAGGACCCTATCTTGTTTGGAGGTCGTGAGTACTAATTCAGGGTCGCTCCCTGTTGAATTGCCACATTGAATCCAAATGGAATAACTGTACTGCTGACTGTTTAACTAATTTTTCTTTTCCCTGTGTGAAAAGGGCCCCACCAGCTGCCATGGTTTGGACTAGCCACTAGGGCTTGGGTACCCAGGGACAGTAACTGATAGGGATAGGCCTGTGCACAGAGCCATAGGTAGATGAGTAGAGTGATAAGCTAATTAACCTGATTTCCCCCTGTCCTTGTTATATCCCCCTAAATAAATCAGAGCTGCTTGTTTCAGCAAAGTTATACTGCCTGAGGTAATTGTCTATGTTAAAGTACTGTACTGTGATTGTTGCACTGTATCTTATTTCACAGGAGGTCCCAGTGCCGGAATCAGTCCTGGGGGTAAGTGTATACTGTGAAGGTAATTTGATATATTGTGGGGCCACTAGTGGGAAGAAGGGTTGCAGTGTCCCAGAGGGCTGTGACCAAGTTAGTTTAACTATTGCAAACCCTGACCTCTGGGTGGAGGCACCCGCCATTGGATCCAGGCCCCCAACCTGTTAGTGGCAAATCAGGCAGGGTAGTAGCCCCTGGGATAGCGCCATCTAGGGGTTACATCTTGGAGGCTCACCGCTGGGCTTGTGTGTCCTCTAGTGGCCATATTTCCGAACCACTGTTAAGAAAAAAAAATGGGTACCCCGACAGAAGTGGCTGTGCACCGGCTGGTGGAGTGGTGTACTGGGGAGGAGATTGACCCCCAAAATGCTATGCTTATCCTGGACATCCCCCTTGGTATCAATATGGACACTGTACAGGGAGTACTTTCCAAGGTGGAAGGTTTACAAAACCCTGTGGTGGTGGGTCGGCATGCTAATCTGCTCACCCACACTTTCCTGGCCCTAGTAGAGTTTAGGATCCCATAGATAGCTCCAAGTGCCACAGACCATTACCCCAGAGGAAGCCCTCACTGCCTGGAGAGTGATAACTAAGTACAGTAAAGACCGAGGGAATGAGCCCCCACCACTGTCTGAAACTTTTGAGAGAAATTTGCTAAATGGGTGCTGGGGAAGGGAAAACTGTGGAGGACTTGAAGAAACTATTCTTGCCACCTGGGGTGTTCCTCCCCAACACCCTCTCTCGCTCCAGTACCCGTAATGGTGGCTGAACCAATGCAGACTCCTATTTCTGCACCTGCCATTAGTCACGACTCTTACCGAAGGTTGAGGATCTTCTCTGGCACCCTCCCCACCCCCCAAGGGGAGGATGACTGGGAGACCTGGATAGACTATGTTGCCCCCCAAGTGCTAGAATGGCAATGCTCGGAAGCTGAAAAGTGAAAGAGGGTTAGTGAGAGCCTCCGAGGTCCTGGCCTGGCTACCATCCGTGCTAAACGGGCCAGTAACCCTAAAGTGACTGCACAGGCCTATCTTGAGACCTTGGAGAATGTGTATGGGAGCCCAGATTCTGATGAGGATCTATGGTGGAGAGTAAGAAATGCACAACAGTACCAAGGGAGTTGTTGTCTGTGTATGTATCTCGGCTGGAAAAATTGTTGCAAGAATGCCTCAGAAGGAGTGGTTGCCAGCGATTGAACTGGACGAACCAGGCTGGACAGGATCCTTAAGTCTGCCCCTTCTCAGAACTGCTGTTGCTTCAGTTACGCCTGGCAATCGACTGAATCCCCACCCTCCTATGATGAGTTAATGAGAAATTCGAGGAGTTGAGAAAGGCGACCTCGGGAGGGACCTGCACCAATAGCTGCGGCTACGACCCGAGTGACTGAGGGTGGCCCATCAAGTGAAGTTCTAGGGCAGAGGTTGGCAGTCAATGAGTGCTCTGACAAGGAAAAAGATATGCCACAATGGGGCGAACTGTTGAGAGAGATCCGGGAATTCAAAAACAGTCCCTTTATGAAGGCCACGCCTGCAAGTACGGGCCCCAACCTGTATCCGACTGCATCTGCTATGGGGGTGGGGGTACCCACCCATGTATCTCCTGCTGATAACAGCTCCAAACTCAATTCCTTGACCATGGAAGTGGAGAAACTGACGAGATGTCTCCAAATGCTTATCACGCCGCAGACAGAGATGGCACCAAGGTTTCCAGTTAGTAATACCCCCGCCCTGGCTCCCAGTGTGGCGCCTCGGCCAACTCAAACTCCAGAAAATATGTTTTGCTATAATTGTGGGGAAGGATGGGCACATGAAAAGAGAATGCCGGTCCCCAAAAGACACTGACAAAGTTGCATATAGGGTACAAGGAGAGCTTCAGAGAACAAATCAGTGGTTAAGAGGTGCAGAAATGATCCCAGTGAGGGCACCCAAAATGCTAATTCACGTCCTCTTTGTAAGGTCAGCTGCCCAGGCCTCTACCACCGCCTCTCCAGATTGGTCCAGAATAGTGGGTCCTCCATGGAGACCACTGTAAAGGTGAATGGAGTGTCTACAAGAGCTGTATTAGACAGTGGCTCCCAAGTGACAATTATGTTCCAGGATTGGTATCAGAAGCATTTGTCAGACGTACCCTTACAACCATTAGAAGGACTGCATGTATGGGGTTAAGTGAGAAGGCCTACCCTATTCTGGGTATATCCGAATTTGCTGTCTTTTCCCACCTCCGTGGCTGGAGTGGCCGAACAAGTAGAGACCCTAGCTTTAGTGTGTCCCCCACTGGACTGTATGATGGTGTCCTTTGTTGATTGGAACAAATGCTCATATGTTCGGAAGGCTGGCACAGTTGTGTTATGAAAACAGGGTCAAAGACTAGTAGAGCTTTAAGAGTTCTGGCTTTAATTAAGAAGGCCTATGAGGCACAGAGAGATGCTGAAAAAATAGAACCAGAGGAACCGGTCGGAATTGTATGGAAGAAGGATCCTGAGTCTCTGATCCTGGCGCCAAATGCCCAGTGTACCTTACAGGGAGAGGTCCGTATCAGAAAGGATGTTAAGAATAAAATATTAATGTTGGATGCACCAGGCGATGGAAAATTGCCAGAGGGACTGCTGGTCAAGCCTAGTATTTTGCCCCGCTAGAGCCCATGCTTATGCCAGAAGGGTAATGGTCCAAGTTCATAATGTGTCTGAAAGAGACATTCGAGTAAATAGAGGTTGCATTCTGGCTAATGTGCATTGTGCAGATACTGCAGTGCTACCCAGCAGCAAGAGTTCAAGGAAGAATGACAGAGTAACGCCTGACTTGTTTGATTTCGGCGACTCCCCCGCTGCCAGCTGAATGGAAAGTGAGGATCAGTGAGAAGCTTGCCCAGAGAGACCAGGTGTTTTCTTTAAAGGAATGGGATGTAGGATGCGTGCAAGGAGCTGAGCACAATATCCGGCTGCATGACGAAAGACCATTTCGTGAGAGGTCTCGACGCCTGGCACCTGCTGACATAGACGATGTGAGACGGCATCTGCAAGAGATGTTAGCTGGTGTAATACAAGAATCCAGAAGCCCTTATGCTTCCCCATTGTGGTAGTGAGGAAAAGAATGGGACAGTAAGGATGTGTGGATTATCGCACCTTAACCGCGGACTATCCCTGATCAGTAACAATGCCCCGCATTCAGGATGCTTTGACTGCCTAAACGGGAGCAAGTGGTTCTCTGTGTTGGATCTCCGCGTGGGTACTACTAGATCCAGATGGCCCCAGAGGACCGTGAGAAGACAGCCTTTATCTGTCCGCTTTGCTATGAATTCATGAGGATGCCTCAAGGATTTCAGGTGCCCCAGCCACTTTTCAACGATTGATGGAGTGCAGTGGGGACATGAACTTACTAGAGTGCCTGGTATACCTAGATGATGTTATTGTGTTTGGCAGCTCACTGGAGGAACATGAGAGCAGATTATTTAAGGTATTGGACCGACTGGAGGACTTTGGCCTTAAACTGTCCATTGATAAGTGTCAATTCTTTCAAACATCAGTAAAGTATGTGGGACACATAGTATCCACCGAGGAATAGAGACCGACCCAAGTAAAGTTGAGGCCTTGACCACCTGGCCACAGCCCAAAATCTAAAAGAACTCCAAAGATTCCTGGGATTCTGTGGTTATTATCGGCGCTCATCAAGGACTATTCAAGAGTGATCCGCCTTTACTTAACCTTACTCAAGGGTATCTCCCAACCCACAAAAATACCAAAAGTCAGCGCCCTCAAGACTGAAAGAGTGTATTTTCATCCGAGTGAAGTATTTGGGGTCCGCTGGACTCTGATTGTGAGACTGCTTTTCATGAGATCATATATCAACTTACCCATGCTCCAGTGCTGGCCTATGCCGATCCAAGAAAACCTTACGTCCTGCACACTGATGCTAGCTTGCAAGGGTTGGGGGCTGTGTTGTACCAAGAGCACGAGAATAGCCTGAGACCAGTGGCCTTTGCCAGTAGAAGCCTGACCCCATCCGAAAAGAACTATCCTCTACATAAGTTAGAGTTCCTAGCTTTGAAGTGGGCTATTGTTGACCAATTCCATGAGTACTTGTATGGGGCTAAAATACTAGTAAAACTGACAATAATCCTTTGACCTATGTGCAGACCTCAGCTAAGTTGGATGCCACTGGCCATAGGTGGCTTTCTGCATTATCTACATATGACTATGCTCTCGAATACCAAGCAGGTCTGAACCACATAGATGCTGATGCTCTCTCCGGAGGCCTGTTCCCCAGAATGATTGGGTTCGATTGGCAGAACCTGACATTCGGGCACTCTGCCGGAAGTTTGACAGGAAGGAACAAATGTCCACGGAGCGTGGACTGCATGGATTGCTTGGGACCTCTGAGAATTGCATACCTGCTGCTTATTGCCACTTTTCTGCAATAGACATTGGTGCACTGCCTCAGCTGGACAATGACAGTATTCAGGGCTCAATCCTGCAATCCCATGATCAAATCAGCTTTAGAAGCCCTCAGCGGGAAAAGATGTGTCCAAATTACGCTCCACTGATTTGAGAACTGCACTGCTATCAAAGAAGGTCCTACGTTGAAACTGATCAATAAACTGTTATACAGAGAAACAGTAGATAGAGGGGACAAGTAGACAAACAACAACTAGTGCTGCCCACTGCTTTCGAGACTCAGTACTGAGGTCCTTGCACAACCACATGGGGCACCTTGGTATAGACAGAACACTTGACTTGGTGAGATCCAGATTCTATTGGCCTAAGATGGGGGCTGATGTGGAGCAACACATTCGAACTTGTAGTCGCTGCTTACAGAGGAAAGCTTTGCCCCAGAGGGCTGCCCCTTGTTAACATCACCACCAGTGCACCCATGGAGCTGGTCTGTATTGATTTTCTGAGTTTGGAGTCAGATCAAAGAAATCATCAGTAATGTGCTGGTGGTCACTGACCATTTCATGAGATATGCCCAAGCTTTCCCACCAAAGACCAGAAAGCATCCACTGTGCCAAAGTACTTGTAGAAAACTTTTTGTTCACTATGGGGCTCCACAAAGAATCCATTCTGATCAAGGGAGAGACTTTGAGAGTCGTCTGATCAAAGAGATGCTTTCTCTGTGGGAGGCGAAAGTCCAGAACCACTCCTTACCACCCCCAGGGGGACCCACAGCCTGAACATTTCAACCGCACTTTGCTAGATATGCTAGGCACCCTGCACCCAAAGGACAAGCCTAGATGGAGCCAACAAATTAGCACCCTGGTACATGCTTATGACTGCACCAAAAGTGATGCCACTGGGTTCTCCCCCTACCGCCTGATGTTTGGAAGAGAAGCTCGACTACCGGTAGATGTGTGTTTTGGGGTCTCTCCTGATGGGGTTCAAGCTGACAACTATTTACAGTATGTGCAAAAGTTAAAGGCCCAGCTAACTCATGCTACTAACTGGCTCAAACCATGGCTGCCAAAAGAAATCTGGCCAACAAAGAAAGGTATGATAAAAGGTGAAAGCACAGGAACTCCAGGAGGGAGATCGGGTATTGCTAAGAAATCTGGGACTGCATGGCAAACACAAGATTGTTGACAGATGGCACCATCTCCCTCACATTGTAGTGGGCAAACTAGATGATCTGCCAGTGTACAAAGTAAGGCCTGAGAATAATTCAAAAGATGTAAAACAATGCATAGAAATCATTTACTGCCCATTGGACAAATCTTGATTGAGTCTGAGCCCCAGAAGATGCCCTCTGGACCAGTGACTAGAGCTGCTGCTAAGAAAAGATCAAGAAAGTCTGCACCTACAGAAGCAAAGTTAAAGTGTTCCCCTCCACAAGTCCCAGTTGAGCATGACTGTCAGTCCATATCAGAAGAATGTGAGAGTGATTTTGAATACTATCCTTCTTACAAACTGAGTCAATTGTTTCGGGGCAATCCCCTAGTCAATACTGGAGATGAAGCTGGGCCTTCTGGACTGTCTAAGCCCCCAGTTTCGTCCCTGGAGCCAATGCTTCCAGAAAGTGAAGTGCAAAGCATCAGATCAGATGAAATAGAATCATTGTGCATGGTTGAACTGTTTGAGCTTTCAGGAGGAAATGATGGATTAGGGCAGACTGGTGATACACCAGAACCAGAAGAGTATTTTGAGTGCCCTGACAGTCCACTGCCAGTGTCGAAAGCTCTCCATACAAGCCAAATGTTGTGGACTCAGAAACTGTAACTCCTGGAGCTGAAAGTGCCCCAAGTTCTCAGCCTCTCTACCCCCATGGAGATTCCCTGACAAGTGAGGACAATGCTGAAAATGAGGCTCAGAGTGCAGAGACTGTAACAGTTCTCCTAGAAAGACTGGTCGTGCTGTAAAGCCTGTGGTGCACCTCAGTTATGATTTTCTTGGGAGGCCTGTGGACTTGCCTCTCAATGTTGTCCATAAAGGAGTGTATGTGTCCCCGAGCTCATTGCCCAAACTGAGCGTCAGTGCTAACTCAAGTTACTTGTGTTGCCTCTAAGTATGGTGCCCTTGCCCCGTCCAGCCCCAAGGTAACTGATAGGGAAGGGCCCCCTCTCTTCAGGTTTCATGTACAAGAGGTAATAACTTGAGTTATGGTACAATGTGTGTGTAATACTGTGCAAAGAGTGACATACTGCAATGTTTCAGAAATGTGTTCTTGGTAAAATGATATATTGACTGATGATTACATGTGTGAGCCTAATGCAAATGTATATGGTTGCAGTCAAAACTTATGGGGGTACTTGCTTGATGCGGACGTCAAGCTTTCCCAGGCCAGGAAGGTGTAGCCCCTGCAAATGAGGTTCCCAAAGACTTCAGGAGCTTGCTTGAATGCTCCAAGCCTGAATGGTGTTTCATGCTTAGCCATTTATCAGTGAGTGTTTTAGAGCCTCTGGTGCTGTCTTTAAAAGCTGTCTGCTTGCAGACATAATTAGTTTGTATGGGGGGACTGTGTGCTTCTCTGCTTGAGTACCACTCGAACTGCTGCCAATTCACTCCATTTTTGCAGTCACTAGGAGTGCAAAGGGAACCTATCTGAAAGATGTAACTGTTTGCCAGAAATCATGTAGAGTAATAATGAAAATACAGTTTGTCTAACCTGCTTTCTTTGCAGTCAGAACTGTGTCTGCCTAGTTCCCCATTCTAGTTTTGAACTGCTGAACTGGACCAATCAGTGTGGGGTAAGCTAGCTCTAAACTGGTGCCTTGGACGAATCAGAACTTGACTCATAATCTGAGCCAGCCACAAAAGGATTGTATGGGCAGTGACTCTGGGAGATGTAGTTTAGACTTCAGCGCCTTTTTGGACCAACAGGAGCAGTCTATTGTGAGTGACAGCCAATCCAGTCAAGAACTGGGAGGAACTCAAAGGAAGTGCCCGGTTTTGTCTGTTGGAGTTTCAGTTTAGCTCTGGGAGTAAAGAGGAAAGAAACCCTGTGCTCCTTCAGTGCACAGTTTTAGTCAAAAACATGTGTAAGGTCCAGAGTTCCGTCTGCAGCTTGTGTAACTGCTTATTAGGACTGAATCCGTCCTGTGAAGAGAATCAAAAGATATCTGAAGTAGAAACCAGGCTCACCCTGTAGAAGACTGGAGAAATTGTTGAATTGCACTCGGTCTGTCAGGAACTGAATCTGCTGTGTGTTCTCCGGTATTGTGCAGTAATTGCGATCGGATAGAGAAGCAGCCTGCCTGGTATAGTACTTTCTTTGCCATATAAATGTGTGAGGAGTCTCGTGGAGCTCAAGAGTAGCCCTGCTGACATTGAAGGACCCTATCTTGTTTGGAGGTCGTGAGTACTAATTCAGGGTCGCTCCCTGTTGAATTGCCACATTGAATCCAAATGGAATAACTGTACTGCTGACTGTTTAACTAATTTTTCTTTTCCCTGTGTGAAAGGGCCCCTACCAGCTGCCACGGTTTGGACTAGCCACTAGGGCTTGGGTACCCAGGGACAGTAACTGATAGGGATAGGCCTGTGCACAGAGCCATAGGTAGATGAGTAGAGTGATAAGCTAATTAACCTGATTTCCCCCTGTCCTTGTTATATCCCCCTAAATAAATCAGAGCTGCTTGTTTCAGCAAAGTTATACTGCCTGAGGTAATTGTCTATGTTAAAGTACTGTACTGTGATTGTTGCACTGTATCTTATTTCACAGGAGGTCCCAGTGCCGGAATCAGTCCTGGGGTAAGTGTATACTGTGAAGGTAATTTGATATATTGTGTGGGCCACTAGTGGGAAGAAAGGGGGGTTGCAGTGTCCCAGAGGGCTGTGACCAAGTTAGTTTAACTATTGCAAACCCTGACCTCTGGGTGGAGGCACCCGCCATTGGATCCAGGCCCCTCAACCTGTTAGTGGCAAATCAGGCAGGGGTAGTAGCCCCTGGGATAGCGCCATCTAGGGGTTACACAAACAACACTGAAGTTAGGATCAAACCCTGTGGTACTCCACAGTCGAGCACAGCTGTTCCAGATATGTGGTTACCCACAATAACTTGCTGCACCCTTTCTGTGAGGGAAGACTCAACTCTGTCTACTCAGAGCTAAGTGCCAACCAACTGGAGGCCATTTAGACCCTGATCTCTTCAAGGCCTTGTTCTAACCATTGTACAAATATATATATAGTCTTGATGAAGCTGGGAAAATGCAACTCTGCCATACAGTAAAATACACCAGACTTCTCTTTTAGTCTTCCAATCAATATGATAAAAGATGGTGGCAGAAGTTTCTTGAAATAGGTTTGTTGAGGTTCAGAAAATTCACCCCAAATTATATATATATTATGTTCCCTGGCTCATGCTGAGCAACCTTTAGAAGTGAATGATGCTTTGCAAAGCCTATACGCTCTGTGGTCTTTCTATCCTCATCAATAAACTACAATAATGAGGACATCTAAGTGCCCTGCCTACTTTATGTGATCCTATAACTAATTTCTTCTTATCCACCAGACAATAAAGCTACATTAACCCTCCCCCTATTCATTTCTAGCATTTATCCTACTATGCCTTTTATAAAGCCAGCATGTCAGGTCAGGCTTCCATCATAACTAAGACAAATGCCACATCACTTCTTAGTCAGCAGACATGGAGCCAAGTGTTCTTGTACCCCCTTTCCCTCCAGTGCAATTCTGAACATATTATGTCTTCAAGCTATATAATCTTGAACAGCCTATGGCATGGGAGCCTAAGTCATCTCCCAAACTTGGCTCTACCCCAGCTGGTACCACAAGGCAGTTCTACTGCATCTCTGTTCCAGCAATATTAATCAGTAGAACAAAAAATATACTGTATGTGTACAATGCTGGTGTGCCACTTCAATGGCCTTGAGATTACGGTGCAATTCCTGAGCCCAGGAGTGAATTGGCAGCAAGTAGAGAGGCTGTCCTGGTACACTGTCTCCTCCAAGGGCTGTGTTCCTGCATTCAGTGCACAATGACTGCCCCGGTGGCTTGGGGGAGGAATCCCATTTACACCTAAAGGTCTTTAGTTTTGCCTCCATTCTCTTGGCAACAGTAGTAGAATGGGCCCACTGATGAAAGAGTGTGGTGACTCTTACATTAGGCCACTTCCCTGCCATAAGATTCAGTTACTCAGCCAGGCCCAGTGGTGCTTCATGGTGATGTGCTGTATGCTGGTGTAGGACAGTCTCGAGGCTGAATCCAACCAAGGCTCCTTTGCTCCAGGCCAGTGTAGCACTGGGCACACTGCGGAGGCAACATGCACAAACTCGTAAAGGGTGGGGGTGCTGGCACTCACATATTGTGTGCCTCCTGGTGGATGTGGGAATCTTGACATTGTGGATGATCATGCAACAGCTGCCAACCCCCCCCCCAGGCCAGCACAAGCATGGTGTGGGTGGACTGCCTAACACAGTGGTTTGAGTGGTGAGAGGTACTACGTTAATTATGGGGAAAAACTCCCTGCCACAGATTTGCATGGCAGCTCCCCCCCCCCCGCATCATGCCACCATCCCAACTTCTCCAGTTCCTCGCATTCTGCCAGTGGACACATCTCCTGATTCAGGTGCTCTGCCAGACAGGACAAGCTGTAAGGCTTTCAGCACTGGAGGTCTAGTCAGGAAGGTTGCATGTACGGCGGTGACTGGTGGAATAAGTTGAGGGCCAGAGTGGTCAGTGGAGACAGCAGACTTGATGGGGGGGAGAAGATTGTGAATTAAAAAAAAAGACGCAGTTGCTCCACAGACAAGTTGTTCCATCAGTGCCTCAGCCATTCCAGCACTTTCTTGATCCCAGGTGCTTCCCCAGGCCTGTCAACCAGCATTGCTGGGGTCCTGCATAGACAGACCCCTATTTGTGAAAGGAGAGGGACATTACGGTAACCAACCAGGGAGGACTGAAGGGCCAGTTAAGCAACACAAACCACGGTCCAAAGAGATAGCTCTTCAGTCATGGTGGGATCCACAAAGCTAGCAGGAACAGGAAGGGTATGGGGAGGAACAGACAAAATACCAGAAATGTAGTGATAAAAAAGGATTGAAAACAAAATAAAAATCAAACAACATTCACAACTTTTTAACATTTTTGTTCTGGAAAGCTAATTTATCTATGGCATGCTAACTGAATGTCTTTTATTTTGTGTTAATTGGAATGCTTTACAATAATTATGTACCAAATGAAACTTCCATACCTAATTGTTATAATGTCCCCACGGTCTCCTTGGATATACCAACTGCAGTTTACTGCTGATGGGTAGTTTATTGGCCAGGAAGGGCTGTAGATGACACCGCGTCTTTCTGTGTGCTGTTCCATTTTTCCACTGCAAGCAGCTGAAAGGGAGGGTATAAAGTATAAGAACAAATAATCTCTTGTTTATTGTCCTCCAATACTTTTTCAGGCACAGCCTGTTGCAGTATATAAAGTGTTGGGGTTACTAGCTTGACATCAGGATTTTATGTTACACCTTTGGAAAAACATTTTCCTAACAAAAAACATACCATTGTTATTAGTTTTGCTTCTATATGAAACAAAATTCTGAAAATGTTAAGTCTTTCTGTCAATGTAGTGTGTTTAGTTACCATATTAATGTAGTATATTTGCATTGTATCAATACAGTATAATAAAACTGCTTGTTTCTGTCAATATAGTAGAAGTACATCATTAGTACATCACCACAGCATATGTTTGTTTATACTGTAGCGTATATCGAGACAACTTATTTCCGTAAATATAGAAGAAATGCATTATTTGTATATTACTAAAATCATATTTATTTACACTGTATCAAAATACTGAAAAAACTTTTTTCTGTCGATATTGGGATTTGGGAAGTGCATTATTAGTATATCACTATAGAATACATTTATTTACAGTGTAGCGACATACTGAGACAACTTCTTTCTGTCAATATGGAGGAAATGCATTATTAGTACAGCAACCCAAAATAAGTTTATTTACACTGTTTGATACACTGAAACAACTTCTTTCTGTTGTTATACAGAAAGTAATTATTATATCACTGTAGTATATGTTTATTTGTACGACATATGTCTTTGGATAAATGCCAAGATAAAAAGTGATATCTTGGCTACTGTGGAAGATAATATTATCTTTCATTGTCCCTATATGTCATTCTTGTACCATTGATAGTACCAGTACATCATGTATACAAGAATGACCATGAGACCTCAAAAGTGAAAGCATTTTTAGACTAACCCACACAGCTATCAGTGTCAGTGGCTCAGCAGATAGCACACTTACTTCTGAGGTCGGGAGATCAGACGGTTGTGGGCTCTGTCCCCATACCAGGTACTTGGGTTAATATCCCAATACTGACACTGTAGTGCAGCATGGGTGGGGGTGCTGTACTCCTGAGGTGCCATCTTTTGGGTGAGACGTTAAAGTGAGGTCCCATCTGCCTATTCTGGTGGTAGCTCAGGTGGATGTTAAAGATCCCATGGCACGTCTCGAAAAGAGTAGGGGAATTTTTATTATTATAACATCAAAAACTAAATTTTACAAAACAGTATTAAATCACAAAAATATACAAATCATAAGAAAAAGAAATAAAAGTAAGTATTATATTCATACATTAAGTAGGCTTTTATCAGAAACAGTATTACCAGATACTAAACAAAAAAAGAAAACTCAAAACATAAATCTGTGATTACATCATACAAGAAACTCATCTCCCCTACTTATATTTTATAAATATTGCAAACCCTTTCCACCACTGAAATACTTTATTGGATGCATGAAATTGTTTATCTTTTATGTAGTCTGTCCACATGGCTTGCATAACCAAGATACTCAGAGTGTCACAAGACATATACTTTTGTTGCAGTGCCCATTGACACCGAGCTTGTCATATGTAAAATTTTAAACAGCAAAACAAAACTGTTACTGTACCTTGATAATATTTACTAGTTAAGTGGGGAAAATGACCTAAAACAAAGGAATGATAGTCAAGTTTCATTAACCATTTGAAGTCCCATTTGTTTGCCAAAAAAAACAAAGACTTTGGCTCTGGTTCAGAACTAACCAGTTATTCCTAAACCCTACAAAAACTGTGTCGCTCACTTTTGGCTCCCAACAAAGACTCTCCCGACAAACCCCATCCCTATTCAAAACCCTGGAAGGGTCTCCCCTGGAGCAATGCACTAGATATAGATATCTAGGCATCTGGTTCGATCAGTACCTAGACTTTGCATCTTACATTGACTCCCTGCACAAGAGGCTGCTCCCAAAACTGGGTGCACTTTATCGAAACAAGAACTGCCTCCCCATGCAAATGAGACTAGCCATTGTACAAAAAATGATACTGCCCATTCTCGACTATGGGGACATAGTATACACTATTGCACCGGCATCCACCCTGGCAAGCCTAGAAACCCTATTCCACTCCTTTTGTCGCTTCATCCTAGACTGCCCGCAATCCATTCACCACTGCACGTTATACAGCTCCCTCAACCTGCCATCCCTCCAAGATCACAGATTAACAAACTGCACTAGGTTCGCTGACAAATACTGGTCCCTCTCCCTTCCTCCCTACCTGGAATCCACCCTATCCCAACAACCTCCTCCTGCATACTCCCTAAGAGGCACTGACCCTAGACTACTCCATGTCCCACTCATGCACACTACCAAAGGACAGGCAGCTTTCAAATACAGAATCCCACAGCTATGGAACGCCCTACCCGCCCCCATACGACATGAGAAAAATCCCACCATCGTACCACTACTCAAGGCTCATTCTCCTCCAACTGCTCCTGGCACTAATCACCGCTACCAAATGTGTTGTACAGTCTCATGTGATATTGTATACCGGTCCCTATCTGTAACTCCTGACTTTGGTTGCTAGGAGTAAACTTGTCTGTATCCTAATTACTGTATTGTATTGCACAATTTTTATGCTATGTACCGGGCCTTGGCCCCCAGGTCGCATCTGGAATTGAGCATTGTTGCTCAATATGCCTTCCTGGTGAATCTCGTAAATAAATAAATAAATAAAATAAACAAGCATTTGTCAATGCCGAATTTCTGCTTGCTGGCACTGGCATTGGTAGTGTAGGAGTTAGGGAGATGCATAATAGGAATGGCAGTAAAGTACTGAACTGAAGTCAACCCCACCACCACCCTGCAGAGACTGACAGGCATTGGGGTGTGCCTTTGGGTCATCAGGCATAACGGCCATGCCATTTCACCATACCCTACCCTGCAGACACCGACAAGTGTCACAGTGTGCTTTGGAGTCTTTGGACCTTATGCTCACCCCATTCCATAAAAAATACGGTGAGATGGGTGCAGTATAGGAGAATGGGGTGAACTTTGGGGCCAAAGAGTCCAAGGCACACCTCGATGCCTGTCACTAGCTTCAGGGTGTGGGTTGGGGTGGAATGGCAGAAGTATTACAGGCAACAGTCCCAAGTCACACCCCTGATGCCTGTCAGTCTCTTCAGGGTGAGGTGTTATGGTCGGAAACCCTAACATCCCAGACGTTCATTGGTATTTTCACTCCAGATTTTAAACATGTTTTTTTGTGACCCCCACCTCATGAACAGTGGCAATATCAGTTTGTTAGCAGAAAGCTGATTTTGCACAGCGACTATGCCATTTGGCACCACTGATGCGAAAACACATTTCAAACAGGATGTGAAAAATTACAGCTGTACTGTTCATGGGGAGGTGTAAAAAATGGCAATGTTTAAAATCTGGAATGAAAATATAAAAAAACTGGTGAAGTTATGAGTGTGCGTAGAAACTGCGCAACACACAAACATAATGTAATTAGTTTTGGAATTTTTTACAACAGATTGTCAACACAGGCATTTTGGGACCTCCGCTCATAAACAATGTCACTGTGATTTTCTTAATCTGTCCTGAACACTGATTTCCCACAGCAATCATGCTTTTCTGCGCAGGAAGTGCGAAAACACATTTCAGCCAGGGTGTGAAAAATGACAGCTGTACTGTTCATAACGAGGTGTGGAAAAATGCCAGTGTTGAAAATCTGGACTGAAAATATTACAAATTCATGAGCTTACAAGGGTGCGTGGAAAGTGCGCAATACACACTCATAACAAAGTCATTTTATGGACTTTTGTCACAAAATTTTCAACATAGCCATTTTAAGATGTCTGCTCATGAACAGTGTCACTGTAATTTTCTTACTCTGTCCTGAACATTGATTTCACACACCAACTGCACCATTGTGCGCTACATGCACAAAAACACATTTTGGGCAAGATATGAAAAATGACAGCTGTACTGCTCATAAGGAGGTGTGATAAAATGGCAATGTTGAAAATCTGGAGTGAAAATATAAAAATTTGTGACTTACTGCGTAGGCAGAACTGCAAACACACACTCGTAAAATAGAGCTGAATTATCACCAACATAGGGTTTTAGACCACTCATGAATGAGCACTGTCATTTTGTTACTTGTCCTGAAAGGTGGTTCGTGCAGTGACCGAAAATCACCTTTGGGACGGAATAACAAAATGACAGTGACTGAATTCATGAGGTGGGGTCCCAAGAAACCTATGTAAAAATTTGGTGAAAATTCCCAAATGGCTGAGATATGCACCCACATTGAAAACCCATTTATGCCATTATACAGCTTACTGGCATTTCTTTAGTTCGCGGTCGGCTTTGAAGAGTGCAGACGGTTCCCGGTCCATCAAATATCATCGCGCCGGACTCGGAGGTAAGTATATGGTGTGTGTGTGTGTGTGTGTGGGAGATGGATGCACAAAGGATGGGCGCGGGTTGGGGGAAGGGGCAAGACAATCAACGAGGGACCATTTTTTGTTTTTAGATTTTTTTTGTGAAGACGATGTGGGACTTTTGCCACGCTGGGGTGGGCTCCCAGCGTGGCAGCTGGAAGTTTTTTCGGGGGGGTCAGTGGAACCGACGGGGGATTGGGCACCCCTGTCAGCCATACAGATGTTTGCCATGCTGGGGTGGGCCCCCAGCGTGATAACTGGAATTCTGCTTGTTTTTGTTGGGGGGGTTCAGTGGAGCCGACAGGGGATTGGGCACCCCGTCACCATTCTGACTTTTGCCACGTTGGGGTGGGCTCCCAGTCTGGCACTTGGACGTGTGTTTGGGGGGGCAGCAGATGGACATTTGCCATGCTGGAGTGGGTTCCCAGCGTGGCACCTGGAAGAGTGTTTGGGGACTGGGGAGCCTACGGGGGGTTGGGCACTACCATTGGCCATACAGTGTTTGGGGGGAATGCATGAGCACACTGGGGTGGGCTCCCAGCGTGTATCTATGTGTTTGTGGGGGGAAGAACTGTCTATGACAGTTCAGATCAGATGCAGTGCTGACATAGGCAATTTGCATACTGTTGACGGCAGTATGCAAATTGTCTACGGTGGTGTTTTCCTGACAACTGTACACCACTGCATCTGAACGGCTGTCATAGACAGCTCAGACATTCATTGGCACGGTGCAGCCATGCTTGCAAAAGGGAGCAAGGCATTGGAAGTGAGGGAGGCACACCTACGAAAACTCATATGGTGGCACTATGTTTCTTGCACATGCGTGCAAGCAAACATAAAAATGTTCCATTGTTTCTTCCATAGCCTGACATGACAAATAGGGACAATATCTATCACTTTGCATTTTATGCTTGGCATTACCCTTAATATTCAATCTGCCATACAGAGATAACCATAAGATCTCCCACATGTGCATAGGTATCCTCTCATTATTTAACTGTTTTAATACTGACCCTTTTAGGGCATTTGGACAGTTTCTAAAATCTGGCTCAGAAGGATGTACTCATCCCATTATAATTTTATAGAGATGTGGACCAGAATTCTGGGTTAACTGAGATTTTGAAAGAGCCCATTTATAGAGCTTTTGTGCACAAGGTTTAAAATAACCTGGGAGCTGCGCACGTGGGGATAGTTTTGAGGGAGAATCATTCCACAGTGTAAGATAATCTCCTATTATATTCAGTAACCACAACTGATGCAGTGTGCACGAGGGCTGTAAACCCAATCTGAGATTCTGAGATTAAAAAGGGAATGAAAATAAATTACAGGATATATCATCCCTAGCCCTCCTTGAGCTTTTGTCAAATAAGTAAAACAACGTTTGATTGGATTTAACCTGCTACCCCATAACATAGAAAAAAAAACCAAGCATATAACAGGGTTTCGAGATGTATAAGGGGAGGAAATATCATGGCTGTATACAGGAGGCAGGGAATTAAAAATCTTTTTATAATATACATTCTTTTAATTTTTGAAAGTCCCCAGCCCTTACATCTTTGTACTTTCAATTCCACTCCCTTTAGAGCAGCTTCCCAATTTTCACCAGGACAATTCTGGGCACCAAAACTGATTCCCAGGATTTTAAGAGGTTCTGCTGAGATTTTTATACCCTTTATACACACACAGGATCTGGGGGGACAGGGCCAATAAACCGGCCTCTAGATTTCTCAACATTTAGTTTTGAATCAGAAACTATTGCATAGTTATTTAACTCCTGAAGTACTACAGGAATCTGTGTTACGTCAGATAAAAATAGGCATGCATCATCTGCATAGGCCTGGACAATCGGAGCATCTTGTTCTTGGTCTCCTGATAAACCTGCTAATTCACAGGATGAACTTATCCTCCTTAAAAGGGGGTCTAGTGAGAATACATATAGTAGGGGACTAAGGGGACATCCTTGCCTCGCCCCTGATGTAATTTTAATAGGTGTAGTGACCTTTCCCTTAATAATAGGGTGAACCAGAACTGATGAATACAATACCTTTATCCATTTTATAAACTCCAAAAGTATTTTATAATGTTCTAAAGTAAGAAACAGAAAATGATGGTCGACCCTATCAAAAGCTTTGCATTGATCCAACGAGAGTATACAACCCTGTTGCATTGTTTTATTAAAATATTTGATCACATCTCTAATTATTATTAGGGCACTTTGAATTTTTCTATTAGCGAGGCCACACAATCATGAAGGGTGAATTAAGTCCCCTGCCACACTTCATGATCTACCATTTAGAATCTGAGAAAGAATTTGAAAGTCAGAATTTAGAATTGTGATAGGCCTCCAATTAGAGATTTGTTGCCTATCACCAGATTTAAATAAAAATACTAAGAGGCCTGAGGTAAAACCCACTGGAACTGATTTTAGACTTAGAAAATGAGTAAATATCTTTTCTAAGTATGCTGCTAAAATTTCGGAAAGGATTTATTGAACTCATATGGGAGCCCGTCCAAACATGGAGAAGTCCCTAATTTTTGAGACCTAATCACTGACTTTACTTCCAGGGTCATAATGGGGGAGGATAGTTTTAGTGCATCCTCAGATGGTGAGGGTACTTTTAATTTTCTTTAGGTAGGCAACAATTTCATCCTTATGTGGAGGGACTGCAATCTTATGTGATTGTAAATGTCTATTAATGGTATTATTAATTCCTTCTTCGGTTTAAATTAGTCTCCCATTTTCATTAATTAATTCTTCTAACCAAATGGCCTCAGTTCTAGCTTTACAGGCTTCGAAAGGGTCACCAATTGGGAATTTTTGGGTACTAAACTGCAATTCAATTCTTAGGGTTTTGGCCCTATCATACTGATAAGATTTCATCTCCACTTTTAATTGTTCCGTTTGTGGGGAGTAGTCATGCCTGAATGTTGCTGATACAGAAAATAAACACTGTAACTGGTTCCTTAGTTTTAAGTAATGAAGAAATTGTACATTTGCCTTCCTTTTCCCATAACCCTGAA
Organism: Neoceratodus forsteri; assembly: GCA_016271365.2. Classification (NCBI taxonomy): domain Eukaryota; kingdom Metazoa; phylum Chordata; order Ceratodontiformes; family Ceratodontidae; genus Neoceratodus; species Neoceratodus forsteri. The sequence continues at coordinate 1,404,604,720 of CM028130.1, read as the reverse complement.
ACCATTTTTTTATACCTTCTTTCGTGTCTGCCCACCAGTCCCCATATCCTCATATAGGTTGGCTATCGAGGTTCTGGCCCATAACAGATTGTTTATACCAGCAGAGACTAATGGGTCAATCAAAATAGACGTATTTAAGCGCCATCTATTATTTTTTACTTTATGTGGGGGGGGGGATGTTGAAAAGACTATTTTTAACAAAAGGTGGTCTGAAAATTCACTTGGGAAGGTTACATAAGTTGGGATAGGCAAATTCTTAGAAAAAGGTGGTCTATTACTGAAGTTAGTTTTTCTTTCTTGTATGTATAGGGGGGACAATATATTTGGTAATTTCTACAGTTATGTAAATCAGCAGTTTTAATAGTTCTTCCTAAAGCAGTTGTATCACAGTATATTTTGTTCCAATACCTGAATTCCCATGATTAGGGAGTCCACCGTTGAACTCCCCTCCCAGTATAATATATGTAGAAGATGCCAAATAAGGTTGAAGTGCATTCAATAGAGTGACTCTGCCAGCCTTTGTTTGAGGCTCATAAACTATAATGAATCAATAGTTTGAATGTTGTCATATTCCATTTATTATCAAAAGTCTGCCTGGAATCAACTCAATTAATTTGGTCAGGGAAAAAGGAAAAGGATCTGAAAATGATTCCTATTCCATCTGCCCCGTCCAAACTGAACAACCAGAAGGAAGGACCCCATACCCATTCAGATTGAAAAAGTCTTCTCTGGTCTTGTGTGTACATCCAGGTCTCCTGTAGGAAACAGATATCAATTTTAGCATTATAAAGAGACTGAAAAAGCGCATATCTCTTAAAAGCATTAAGTAAACTACAACAATTTAGTGTTCCTATACATAAATGCGCCAGAGGTTTACAAAAATGAGTAGGGCCCTTTCTTCCTTTTTGTGTTGCTTGCATGCATGTGCAAGAAACACATTGCATCAGCTTCCTGCAAAAGCGAGTTATGGAGGCGTGTCAGTGTTGTGCCGAATGGCAGCAGTCCATTCTAGGGTTGGTCTCTGCCACAGCCAATAGAGGAGCATGCTGTCGATCACAGCAGTTAATGAGCATGACACAATGCATAAAGAAATTCAGCCATGTCACCATGTAATCAGCTGTTTTGGTGCATTACAAGTTACCAAAACAGCTGATTGTATGGTGTAACCATGGCGACAGCTTCTCCGTTGGCCTCTTACAGTCCCCACGAGGCCAACGGAAAGCCACCGCCCACTGTTCAGTGTGCCTTCCTGGTGAAACATTTTAATAAATAATTAAAAAAATCCATCGAGGTGCCCAATCCCCCTGTCGGCATGACCCCCTTCCCAGTTCATTTGCCGATTGGGTAGCCCAATCTCCGTCGACATAATGCACCTCCCCCATTTGTTGTTTACAGAGGGGGATGCCCAATCCCCCCTCGGCTCATGCGACTCCCCCCAGCACACTGTATGGCCGATGGGGATGCCTAATCCCCTGTCAGCTCCACTGCCCCCCCCAAACAAACTTCCATCTGCCATGCTGGGAGCCCACCCCAGCATGGCAAAAGTCTCTTTGGCCAACGGGGGTGCCCAATCCCCCATCGGCAACACTGCCCCACCAACAAACTTCCATGTGCCACTCTGGGAGCCCACCCCAGCGTGGCAAATGTCTCCTTGGCCCACTGGGGGTGCCTAATCCCCTATTGGCTCCACTGTCCCCTCTCCAAACAAACTTCCTGGTGCCACGCTGGAAGCCCACCCCAACGTGCCAGAAGTCCCCCGTCGTCTTTAAAAAAAAAAACTACATGAAAAAATGGTCCCTCATTGATTCTTTTGCCCCTTCCCCAACCTGCACCCACCCTCTGCGTACTCCACCTTCCACACCCCTGCCTCACCCCATACTTACCTCTGGAGCCTGGCGTGATGATCTTCTGTGGACCGGGAACACGTCTGCACTCTTCAAAGCTGACCATGAACTGAAGAAATGCAGGTAAGCTGTATAATGGCATAAATAGGGTTTTTTCAACTTTGGTGCATATCTCAGCCATTTTAGGGAATTATTTCACCAAATTTTCAACATGGGGTTCTTGAGACCCCACCTCATGAACTCAGTCACTGTCATTTTGTTATTCTGTCCCGAAAGGTGATTTTGCTGTCACTTCACGGAACCATCTTTCGGGACTGAGTAATGAAACAACAGTGTCAAAGTTCATGTGGTAGTCCCCCAAAAACCCTATGCTGAAAATCTGGTGAAAAAAAATTCCAAAAATGGTTGTTTTATGAGCTTGCATGCCAGTAGTTCCTCCACACGCCTGTAATCATGTAGCATTTTTAATGTTTTTCTCCAGATTTTCAACATTGCCATTTTACCACACCTCCTTATGAACAGCATAGTTGTAATTTTCACATCTTCACAAAAAATGTGTTTTTTACGCCTGTGGCGCTGTGGTTGGTGTCTTGAAATCAATGTTGGGAAAGAGTAAGAAAATTACAGTGGCACTGTTCATGAGGTAGGCCCCCAAAAACCCTATGTTGAAAATTTGGTGAAAAAAGTCCCAAAAATGACTGTTTTATGAGTGTGTGTTGCGCAGTTCCTACACACGCTCATTATTTCGAGCATTTTTAATATTTTCACTCCGGATTTTCAACATTGGCATTTTACCACACCTCCTTATGAAAAGAATTTCTGTCATTTTTCACCTCTTGCCCCAAATGTGTTTCTGTGAACGTAGCGTAGGGTGGCACAGTCGATGTGCGAAATCAATGTTCAGGACAGATTAAGAAAATCACAGTGACACTGTTCATGAGCAGAGGTCTTAAAATGGCTATGTTGAAAATTTGGTGACAAACGTCCATAAAATGACTGTGTTACGAGCGTGCATTTTGTAATTTCCACGCACCCTTGTAAGTTCATAAATTCGTAATATTTTCAGTCCAGATTTTCAACACTGGCATTTTTCCACACTTCCTTATGAACAGTATAGCTGTCATTTTTCAGACCCCTGGCCGAAATGTGTTTCATGCTTCCAACGCCGAATAGTGCAGTCGCTGTGGGAAATCAGTGTTCGGGACAGATTAAGAAAATCACAGTGACACTGTCCATGAGCGGAGGTCCCAAAATACCTATGTTGAAAATCTGATGTAAAATATCCCCAAACTAATTACATTACGGGTGTGCGTTGCACAGTTTCTACGCACACTCATGACTTCAAAAGTGTTTTTATATTTTCACTCCAGATTTTCAACATTGCTATTTTTTACACCTCTTCATGAACAGTACAGGTGTCATTTTTTCACATCTTGTTTGAAATGTGTTTTCACACCTGTGGTGCCAAATGGCGCAGTCACTGTGCAAAATCACCTTTTGGCTAACAAACTGATACTGTCACTGTTCATGCGGTAGAGTCACAAAATGCCCATGTTGAAAACTTGGAGTAAAAATACCACAAAACACCCAGGGTGTTAGGGTTTTTGACCATAATGCCCCACCCTGTAGGGACTGACAAACGTCAGGGGTGTGACCTGGGACTGTCAACAGTAATGCTCATGCCATTCCACCCCCACCCTGCAGCCAGTGGCAGGCATTGAGGTGTACCTTGGATCCTCTGGCCCCAGAGTTCACCCCATTCTTCTATACTGCACCCATTTTAGCATATTTCCTTATGGAATGAGGTGAATGTAAAGCCTGAACACTTCAAAGCACACCTCGACATTTGTAAGTGTCTGCAGGGTAGGGTGAGGTGAAATGTCGTGACCGTTATGGGCGATGACCCAAAGGCACATCCCAATGCCTGTCCATCTCTGCAGGGTGTGGGTGGAGTTGGCGTCAGTTCAGTACTTCACTGCAATTCCTATACTGTATCTGTCTAACTCCTGCACTTCCACTGCTAATAACAGCAAGCAACACTTGGCATTTACAAATGCTTGTTTTCTTTTTTTTTCCTTTGTAATCTAGCTGAGATGGCCTGTTTGTAGTGGAGCGCATGGGGTCAGAAGCCCCAGTATCCATATCAGAATCTCCCCCTAGTGTTTCTAGGATTGCATAGGAATACTCCATTTCTACTTCAGGTGGTTCTGGTGGGGCGGGGGGGGTTGAAACTCCTAGTGGTCCATCTTTCAGGCATAGGGGGTATTTTCAGGTAAGTAGATGGTGCTAAAGTCAGTGGTGCTTCCTAGTAACAAACCGGGGGAAAGTCATCTACATGTGTTGAGTCAAGAGGGACAATGACAATGACTTTTTCACTAGCTGCAGTCACTAAGGGAACTGTATGACTGCCACCATCCTTGCTTGGGTCCTCACTACAGGAGAGTTTGGGGGGAGGGTTGTAACTCTTCCTCTGTATGTGTTTTGCTAATAGCTTACTCCTGGGCTTTTTGGATTAAGAGTTCTGGACTTATGACTGGCTTTATTCTTAGCAGCCCATGGACACTCCAAAAAGCCATGCCCTGACTCTTCACACAAGTCACATTTTAGTTGGTTATTACACTGAAGGCTAATATGGCCAACTTCCCCACAGATCTCACAATGGGGGGTATCACAAACACTAGACAGATGAGTACGAGAGCCACACTTATAGCAGGCATGGAGCTGGTCAGCATAAAAACAAACTCCTCTATCCCTACCTAACATAAAGGAGTTAAGAATATTCTCAATATAATTTTCAGCCTGTCTCAGTTTCACCTTATACTTCCACCTCCCTGTCCAGAAGTATTCAGAGTCTAGAATAGCCTCTGGGGCACTCAACACCTCGCATTTTGGGACAACCAGTAAGTGATGTCCTCAACATGGACCCCTTCATTCCTAAATATGACCGTCATGTACTTAATTAATGGTTTGGTCAAAGGAATCACAAAAAGGGGTTCCACAGAGGAGAAACCTTAACCTGGTTGTATCTTTACCAAAACAGATCAAGTGAATATGAGGAACGAAAACTCACATAGAAGTTATATTCGCCTGAGATGTTTATAAAGGCAAAGACTTCCTTAGGGGAAAATTTTAAAGACTCTTTAAGTAGGGATTTCCCCACATACAGTCTATCTGGCCTAACTTCTAAACCCCCTTTCTAATGAATGTGAACTGCATTTCTATGTGGAGCAGCTTCCTTTTTTTTCTCTGCAAGAAGTTCCGATAACAATCATCTTGCTTTGAGGGGGTTCTCCTGAATCCCCAGTATTCTTAGTAGCTGGAACAAGGTCAACCTTGTCTTCCACTCTTCTATCTGTTAATTCCACATTTTCAGATGTAATAAGATCTCTAGAAATAGTGTTTTCAGTACAGGAGGCAGGAAGGCCTTGTGAAGCAGGTACCTGAATATGAACCGGGGAGGGGGGCCATTCTGCAGATTGCTGGGTCAGAGGGTCATTTGGGCTCCATTCAGGGTCTGGGAGCCATGTACCAGGGGGAAATTAGCAAAGGGGTCATTTGAGGCAGGGTTTATAGAAAAGGCCGATTGAATTGCCAGAGATATAAATTGCAGCTGTTTAATGTGCAGAGAGGCCTGAACTCCCGTTGGATTCTTACTTGTTACAAGCCATTCCGAGGAAATGTTTCTATTAGCTGATGTCAAAGCTGCTCTTTTGATTTTAATTCCCTCCATTGAAGCCATTTTTACTGCCTGACCCTTTCCTGAAAAGGAATTAACTTGTGACATTCTCCTGGTTCAGGGGGTCTGATAGATATATTATAGGATCATCATGCTTTTTTGCACCATTTTGCTTAGTTAATGTCCCCTGGTCAGTATTGTTAGACATATCTGCTTTAGTACATATAGTGAATAGATTTCCAAACATGCAAACACTCGGGGTAGAGACTTTTTTTTGCTGTATGAAGCTGGGAAACCATAGGGTTATTTGACACGTTTCAATTGTGTATCCAATTGTAATCTCCCCAATTCCCTGTTCCCTGCTTTGGGTAGCTAGGTTTTCTATGTCCATCGGATTTTGACACACGCGATCCATCGTGATTTGACTGCCAGCCATTAAGTTTATGTTTCCTGGCGAGATACCGGTAGAAATTTCAAGGTAAGAAGACTTAGGCATCTGGGCAGCGTCCTCTTCTGATGCTAGTCTGTCATCACTAGTTTTGACATTTCTGCCGCTGTCATTGACAGACGCACTACCCAACTTTAACATTTGCAAGCAAAGTCCCCATAGGGAGAAGTCTCTGAATATTAACCACCATAGAGGATTGATCATTCTGGTATATACTATCATTATTATCTTGTATCTCAAAAGTAGAATCTTTACTTAACTGAGAGTCTGATGTCTCCATTTGTTACTTTTCATGAGGAAAACGTAAATCTTCCATGGACTGGAAGAGTTCCATATCTCCTTCTTCGTCGTTAGAGTCAGGTAAACGTGGTACAAACTGAGCAGCCCCTTGAGTTACCAGACCAGAGGAGGAGGCCGGCTCCTCTGTCTCATGGATGTCCATTCCATCTGCCAACCCACAATGAGTGGCCATTTTGAGACACAGCCAACAGCTCCCTCTACCAACGAGTAAGGGAATTTCCCTGGCGCCCTGGCCAAATTTCCCCCCATTCACTAAAATACTACCAACAGCTTAATCTGGTTCAAGGTCAGTTGGCACTCATCTGTATCACCCCCCTCTCCCAGTGTCGTGCCTGAAAATAGGCAAGAATTTGTCTAGTGCACTTACCCGGTCAACAAAAACTAAATAAATAAAATAAATATCAGAACTGCAACAGCCGTACGGTTCTGAGTTCTCTTCTTCTTTTTCCAACAAATAATATAGTTTCAACTTACTTCTAAATTTTTTGTACATCCTGCTCTCCTCCCCCTCTGACGTGCAGACACAATCCCAGACACAATGTTCTACTTCTATGGCTGAATAATTCCCAACATGCACAGGCACACTAGTAGCATGTTTGTGAACCACGCAATGGCAGATGGTAGCGTGCTGCTGGCCACATCACCCCACAATTCTCAGTGGTGGTTCCCTGGCCTGTCTTCAATGAAATGGAACATCAATGGGAAATCATGGGAGGGATTAGGCACTTATGTAAATAAAACACCACTCAGTGCACAGAAGGGAGTGAACTGTAACTAACAACACAACATCTAGTAGGGGACTAGAGAAATTCAGCCATTATTTTCTGTTCTGTCCTATCCTGAGTGAAACGGAGCAGCAAGAGAACAGCAAGGGGGATGCATGTTTTTAAATGAAAGCCACATTCACAACCCAGAACAGAGCCTGCTTTAATATCTAATGGTGGGGGAGGGGTAGAAAAATAAATTCTATTTATCTGTCCTACTATAGGATCTCTTTGTTGAGTGGTGCAGTGACACAACAATTCACAGGTACCATCATTTGGCCAAAGACATGTGTCTCTATAAACAGAATATGATATGGCCGGACTGAAGATATATTTTCCTTCAGCTGAGGCCAATGACATTAAGATATCTCACTTTCAGCATCGCCACTCTTGTGATATCATAATATCATTGGACTCTCAAGAATAAAAATATGATATCTTTAGTCAGCCCATTTCATATCCCCTATTTACACCATAGCAATATACTGAGACAGCTTCTTTCTGTCAATATAGAGGAAGTTATAGTGAGGCAATCATGCTTTTCAGCCTCAGATTTCCACAGCTCAGGGAAACTGTCATAAACTGTCACTTTTTGAGACTCAGTTAAGAAACCTGAGGCTGGGTACATATGAACATACGAAGATGCCAGCAGATTAGGCCAAATGGTCTATCATGTCTGCTCGTGAGCTGCTCACTTTACAGCCACCCCAGCTCCCCCTCCCCGTATTCTTCCCCCCCAAGTTCCATACTTTTAGCACTTCCCCCTACCTGTACCTTGCCCATGTACCTGTCCCCTCAATTCCTGAAGCTTCTTACTGATTCCAAAGAAATCAGATCCTCGGGCAACTAATTCCCGGAAGACACCACACTTTTCGTGAAGTAGTGTTTTCTCAATTCCCTTCTGTACCTTCCTGCTACCAGCTTCAGGCTGTGCCCTCTCATGGACCCACCACCCTTTAATTCGAACAACCCCTCTGTATTTACTCTAGTGATTGCTTTCAAGTATTTGAAGGTCTCTATCATATCCCCCTGTCCCTTCTGTGCTCCAGGGAGTACATGTTCAGCTCTCTGAGTTTCTCCTCATATGACCTTTCCCCCATGCCATGTATCATCTTAGATGCCCTCCTCTGAATGCGCCCCAGGAGCATGATGTCCCTCCTTAAGTAAGGATGCCAGAACTGCACAGAGTACTACAGGTGTGGTCTAACCAAGGAATTGTACAATAGCAGGATTACCTCCTTGCTTCTTGAACTAATCCCCCTGGCAATGTACCCCGGCATTCTGTTTGCCTTCACCGCTGCTCTCCTGAACTTCTCTGAGTGATTCATTTTAGCATCAGTTATCACCCCAAGATCATTTTTCACCTTTGAGATATTCCGCTGTTCCCACCTCCCCCAACCCCAAGCTGGTAGCTGTAGCCTGGGTTCCTAGCCCCTAAGCACTTGAACTAAAAGAAAAAATTACTCACCTTAGTAATATTGTTTCTTCCAGTGTATTCTTCTATATTCATAATTGCATGCAGTCTGCCTCCTAAGTAGAACTGCCCGGAGAGAAATGGAACTATATGAAAATGATAGAACCTATCATTGCTCGAGACACATGTTCAAACTGCTGCCCTTATCTATTGCAACATTCCATCAATGTCTCAGATTTCGATAACAGCCTACAAGGCAGAAGAACTACATATCTATCTAATACTACCTATGAAATAGAAAGGAACCTACTCCTAAAATCCAAATATAAGATCTAGTGGCTAGTCAATTACAATACTAAAATAATTAAAACTTTCATCCTGAAACACATGTAACCAAAGAATAAGAAGATAAATCCCACCAAAGTAAAAAATGTACTCCAGTAGTGTGTATATGCATATTAAAATCCAAGAAAAAATCAGTAGGTATCCTGAGGCTCTGGTTCCGGTAGGGGAGGCAGGGTGGGAGAGTTATGAATATAGAAGAATACACTGGAAGAAACAATATTACTAAGGTGAGTCAGTTTTTCTTCTAACTCCATGTATTCTTCTATATTTATAACTGTATGCAGACTTCAAAGCAGTACTTTTGGAGGTAGGAAGAGAACCTACTTAGGAAAGAGGCTCTGCAGGACTGCTGTTCCAAATCTGGCATCATTTCTGGACTGTATGTCCAGGCTGTAGTGTTTAGTGAAAGTATGTACTGTCCTCCACGTGGCAGCTTTGCAGATGTCCAGTAGGGGGGACATCCCTTGAAGCTGCTATGGAAGCAGCTATTCCTCTAGTTGAGTTGGCCATAAGTCCTGATGGTACCTGCTTGCCTGCTTTTTCATCACAAAACTGGATACAACTGACTATCCAGCAAGAGACTGAACTCTTGGTAGCTGGTGTACCTTTTTTCACATCTCTATAGGTAAGGAATAACTGTTGTTTATCCTTCCTGTGATCTTCAGTATGAGATATGTAATAGCTCAGAGCCCTCTTTACATCAAGACTGTGGAGTCTACCCTCAACTGAAGTAGAATGCTCACTGAAAAACATTGGCAATGTAAAGGATTGGTTCAAATGAAAATCTAACACCACTTTGGGGAGGAATTTTATATTTGTCCTGAGTACCACTTTATCATTGTGGAAAGACAAGTAGTCCTTTTCTATACATAGAGCCTGAAGCTCACTTATCCTTCTAGCAGAAGTTATAGCCACTGAAAATACAGTTTTCCACGTAACATACTGGAGATGAGCTAAGGACATAGGTTCAAAAGGTGGCCTCATAAGTTGAGCAATACAAATGTTCAAGTCCCACCCAGAGACAGGTTCCCTGATAGGTGGATATATGTGACACAAACCTTTGAAAACCTTCTTAAAGCTAGGATCAGCTGCTACAGAGGTGGTTCTATCCACAAAAATGTAAGCAGAGATAGATGCCAAATGAACTCTTAAGGAAGTACGCTTAAGGCCCTGATCATGCAAGAAAGTGAGATATTCAAGGAGAGTTGGAATTCCTGCTGAGGCAGGTTCGATGCTGTGCAAGTTACACCAAGAGACAAAACCTTTTCCATTTAGTTGAATAGGTTTTCTTAGTCGAGGATTTCCTATACCCTTTAAGTATGTGCAAAACTGCTTGGGAAAGATTTAGATTTGCAAACTCTATATCTTCAATAGCCAAGCTTTGAGACTGAGGGAGCTGAGGTTTGGATACCCTATTTTCCCTTGGTGGGAGGTCAACAGGTTGTGCCTCCGAGGGAGATGTATCAGTTTGGATACTGACACGGATAACAGGAGAGGGTACCAATGCTGTCTAAGCCAGTTTGGGGTGATCAGGATCATCGAAGCAGACTGAGACCTGAGCTTGATCAGAACTCTGAGAGTGAGAGGGAATGGAGGAAAAGCATACAGGCTTCTTCCCAACCAGTCCAGTGCCATGGCATCTACTGGGATTGTACCCCTTGCCAGAGGCCTGCAATAAAACAGTGGTAGCTTGTGGTTCTCTTGAGAGGCAAAAAGTTCCACCTCTGGGGTACCCCACCTTCTGAAAACTGAATTTATTACCTGTGTGTCCAGGAACTACTTGTGGTGACCCTGACTGATTCTGCTGAGGGCCTCTGCCAGAATCTTGTCCTTCCCTGGGACATGAATAGCTTGCAGGGCTGTTTTTAGACAGTATGCCAGGTCCCACAATTTCATGGCCTCTGCACACAGAGGATCTGATCTTGTGCCACCCCCCTTTTTATATAGCACATTGTTGTGGTGTTGTCTGTCCTGACTTGTACCACCTTGCCTTGCACCAGATGAGAAAATGCCTTTAAAGCTAGAAGTACAGCTCACAGCTTTAAGAGATTTATGTGGAGAAGAGACTCTGCTTTGGACCAAGTACCGTGAATCCCAATAAATTATTCATCCCAATAAAGAAACATCTGTAGTTCGAATAAAGGAAGGGTTCTCCCTCTGGAAATGGACCCCTTGCCTTAAGTTGTCTGAATTTTTCCACCACCGCAAGGCTTGAATAACAGCCTGTGTTACTGGGATCAGTTTTGACATCTTGCCTCTTTTCTGTAACCAGTGAGATCTGAGGTGAGACTGCAAATCTCTTATTCTGTATCTTGCCCTCGAGACGGTACCTGTTGCTGCAGCTATGCGACCCAGACTCTGCAGATACTGTCTTGCTGAGCAAGGCTGGTTTAGCTTGAAAGAAGCAGCTAGGTCAAAAATACTTCTCACCCTGTCCTTAGGGAGGAAAGCTCTTCCCTGGATTGTATCCAGCTCTGCTCCTACGAATTGCAACACTTGAACAGGGGTAAGAACAGACTTTTCCTGGTTTACCAGGAATCCTAGGGATTGCAGAAGATGCACTGCTGATTACAAATGCTCAGAGACCTGTTGTGGGGACTTGCCCACAAGCAGCTAATTGTCCAGATAAGGGAAAACTAGAATACCAGCCCTTCTTACATGTGCCACCACTACAGCTAGGCACTTTGTGAATACCATGGGTGCGGAGGTCAGACCGAAGGGAAGGGAAGTGAACAGGTAATAGCCTGAAAGGAGTCTGAACCTGAGACACCTTCTGTGAGACTGCCTTACTGAGATGTGAAAATAGGCATCCATTAAATCCAAGGCTGCCAGCCAATCCCCTTGCTGGATAACTGGTAGTATGGACGACAGAGTGGCCATTTTGAACTTTGGCTTCACTAGAAATTTGTTGAGGGATCTGAGATCCAGAATGGGTCACCACTCCCCATTTTTCTTTTTGGTCAGAAAGTAACAGGAATAGAAACCCCTTCCCCTGAGATGCACTAGCACAGGTTCCACTTCTTTCATGTGGAGCAATTTTTGCACCTTGTTTTGTAAGAGTTTTCCCTCCATGAGGGAAGCTGGCTTGAAAATTCTCGATTTTAAAGGAGGAAGGGTTTTGAAGCACAGGGGCAAACCCTGACTTACCACTTCCAGAACCCACTTGTATGTGGTGATGGAAACCCAAGTCTGGAGGAAGTAAGTTAGCCTGCCTCCTACTGGCACTGGGGAGGTGACCTGGACCAACTGGTCAGGGATTTTGTTTTGGGGGTGCTTGAGATGGGGCAGATTTGGAGCCCTTTCTGGAACCCCTCCTGCCTCTAGATCTAAACTACCAAGTCTGCTGTGGGTAGGGCTATTGCTGAAAAGCAGCTTGGCCCTGATAAAAAGGCCTCCCATAAGGGGACCTTCCCCTGCCTCCCCTTCCATAAGGCCTATAGGAAGGGATAGGCCTGTCCCTGGAGGAGTTACTCTTGTAGGCGGCCTTGTATTACATACTACATACTAACATACTAAAATGCCAGCAGATAGGCCTAACGGTCTCTCGAGTCTGCTCGATTGGTCAGCCCCCACCCTGGGTGCTGACCTTGCTGCCCCCCTCGCCTTCTCTGGCTTCTCCCTTCCCAGTTCCGGATATTCTTGCTGCATTGGATTTTGCTTCCAGAACCCTTCCCCTGTACTTGTCCCAGCCACTCTTGAACCCCTCCACCGTCTCTGCCTCCACCAGCCCCCTAGGCAGTGCATTCCATGGCTCCACCATTCTCTCAGTGAAGTAGCACCTCCTCCTTTCTCCCCTGAATCTTCCCCTCTCCAGCTTCCACCCATGCCCTCTAGTGGCCCCCTCCTCCTTCCTTCGAAGCACCCTGACTGTTCCTCCCCTATTTACCCTCTTCATGTACTTGAAGACCTGTATCATGTCCCCCCGGTCCCTTCTCTCTGCCAATGTGTACATATTTAGCTCTTTGAGCCTCTCCTCATAGGTCCTGTCCCCCAAGCCCCTAATCATTTTGGTTGCCCTCCTCTGGACCCTCTCCAGGAGTTTAATGTCCCTCTTTAAGTGTGGCCTCCAAAACTGCACGCAGTACTCAAGGTGTGGCCTCACCAAGCAGTTATACAGAGGGAGCATCACTTCCCTCCTTCTGGAGGTGATCCCCCTAGCGATGCATCCCAGCATCCTGTTGGCCATGGCTGCTGCCCTCCTACAAATTTCTGAGTTGTTCATTTTGACATCCACCACCACCCCAGGTCCCTCTCAGCCATCGAGACTTGTAGCATTTCCCCCCCCAGAGTGTACACTTGGCCCGGGTTTCTGGCCCCAGGTGGAGTATCTTGCATTTCCCTGCATTGAACCTCAGCGTCCACTTTCTAGACCATCTTTCCAGAGACTCCAGGTCCCCTGTAGGGCCACCTCCCTCCTCCCATCCACCACCGCCAGTTTTGAGTCATCCGAAAGAGACTCATCTCACTCCTGATTCCTGTCCTTATGTCAGAGACGTGGCGTTGAACAGGAGGGCCCAAGGACTGATTCCTGTGGGACCCCACTAATGACCCTCTTTGGGGATGAGACTTATCCGCCAACTATGACCCTCTGGGTCCGGTCCTGGAGCCAATTGCCTATCCATCTGATCATCTGGTTCCCCACCCCCATTTCTCCCAGCTTATCCAACAGGCCCATGTGAGGAACAGAGTCAAATGCCTTGCTGAAGTCTAGAAAGAGGACGTCCACTGGTCTACCAAGGTCCAAGGCACTCGTCACCCAGTCATAGAACTCCACAAGGTTTGTCTGACACGATTTCCCCAAGATGAATCCATGCTGTCTATCGTCCAGGCACCCTGACTTTTCCAGGTCCCCCCAGCCTCTCCTTGACAATGCCCTCCATCACCTTGCCCACCACCGATGTCAGGCTGACAGGCCTGTAGTTCTCTGCCACCTCCCTTGATCCCCCCTTGTGGATAGGCACTATATGCGCCACCTTCCAGTCCTGGGGCACCCACCCTGTCCTCAGAGAGATGGTGAAAGCTCCGCCAGGGTTTCGCCAGGACATCCAAAATTCCTTCAGCACTCTGGGATGTAATTTATCTGGCCCGGTGCTTTCCGTCTTAAGGGGTTGAGGGCTTCCTCACTCTCTCTGCTGATTTCACTTCCAGTACCTCTTCTCCTGCTTAGCCCTTCCCCTCCTGCCAGTGATGCCTCCCTCTCCCCAGACCCGCCGATCGGTAAGGTCCCCTCCTCAGTATCTCTGTCTCTCCCATGTATGATGCAGCACACCCATTTTCCTTGGTGAAACTGAGGTGAAGTACTCATTTAGTACCTTAGCCTGCTCCCCGGGTCTTGTGCCCATCTCTCCTGATTTAATCCTGCTAATCTGCCCCTTCACCCTTCGTTTTTCCCTATGCTCTAAAGAACCCTTGTTCCCTCTCCTGATTTCCTGGCCAGGTTCTGCTCCTTCCTTGCCTTGTACGCCCTCACCACCCTAGTGGCCCTTCTAGCCATCAGCTCATGCCCTCGATCCTTTTACTCCTTGAGCACTTGAATTGCCTATAGGCTGCCTTCTTTCCCTGCACCACCTCCTGGACCTCCTGGTCCACCAGCAGGATTTTCGGCCCTCACCGCATTCGTATTACTCTTGCACAGGTGCTGGTAGCATCTTGCATCCCTCTCCTGATGATTTCCCACCTACTATCAGCATCCATGTCTGACCAATCCCATCCAAATGCTCTAAGGATCCTTCCTATTTCCTTAAAACGTTCCCCTGAAGTCAGTCTACTCCATCTTTGTGCAGCTTTCTAGCCCTCCTAGGTCCAGGCAGAACCAGACCGTGGCATGGTCACTCCCGCCAACGGGTCCTTACCTCCAGGCCCTAATCTGGTCACTGTCTGCCAGGACCACATCCAGTACGCATGCCCCTGGTTGGTTCCCCACCTGCTGAGTTAGGAATGCGTCTTGAAAGACATCCAACAACCTCTGTTCCCTGGTCACAGAAGATGTCATAGTCTCCCAGTCTGTTCCTGGCATGTTTAAGTCCCCCAACACCACCACCGTTCCTCTGCCCAGTCTGCAGTGTCTCCTAACATCTGCCACCATCATCCACCTTTTCATGTAAGACTCAGTGTGTTTGCCAAACTGGGAGTTGTTCTCCACAGGAAAATCCATGGCCTTGGCTTGGGTATCCTGGGTTAGATTAGTGGCTCTAAGCAATACCAGTCTTCGCAGAGCCACTGACAGAGCCATCCACCTGGCAGCATTGTCATTAGCAACAGCTGCCATCTGTAACTGGTATTTAGCAGCTTCCAGACCAAATCTAGTTGTCTCTGCCAGGTCATCAGACAGGACAAGGGAGCCTTCTCTTACATAGCCAGTACTGATTGCCACAGTGTTTCTGATACTGTGCTGCATAAGCCTGGTAATTAGCCTGCCTCACACCCAAGGAGGCAGCTAAATAACCACTTCTTAGACATATCGTCTATTTTCTGGAATTCTTCTCAGGAGGGTGGGAAGAGAGGAGCCTCACCTTTTCAGCAGGCTGCCTGCTGGACTATACCTTGATGGTCAGGGTAAGAGTATAAGAACTCTGCCCCTTCCTTGTCCAACTGGTATTTTTTATCAGACTTCTTATCTATAGGAGGAATAGAATTAGGAGTCTGTAAAATCTTTAACAAGCATTTTTTAAAGAACTTAATTGGCAAAAATACCTTTTCTGTGGGTGTTAAACCCATCAACTCTAAATATTCGACCTCCTCCTCATCATCATCAATAACTTCATGGGTAGCCAAATCCAAGGCATCCACTATTTTTCTCACAAAAGAGGTGAGATGAAAAATCCTCTGGTCAAGGAGGAGAACTGAACTCCTGCTCAGCTGAGATTTCAGGCTCTGTGGGCTTATCCTGTTCAGGATCCATCTCACCATAATCTTCACATTCAGGCTCCTGTACTTCAGGGGTAGGAGCTGGAGCAGGAGGCCTTGGAGGAGCAGGTTGAACAGGCAGGATACCCTGTAAAGCCTGTAAAAATTTCATAACTTGAGCTATCTCCGCTGCAGATGGCAGGCTGTGAGACACTGTAGAAACCCCTTGAGGTGCAGGAGCCTGGGGTTCTAAGTGTTTGGTTTTCTTGGACTTTTTGGATGGGCAGGAGAGTCAGTGGGACCACTCCCCCTTTTTAAACTGCCAGAAGCACCCTTATCAGGGGTGGTTACAGAAGGCAAGGCAGTTTCATCAGCATGTTTTGATGGCTGGTTAGAGCCAGATGGACTGCTGTCCACTTTTTTCTTTAGCCTTTCCATTCTTTTCTCAATTGTTTTTTGAGGAAAGGACTTACATATGGTACAGTCTGCTGAAAATGTTCAGATCCCAAGCAGACTAAACATAAATCGTGTTGTCAGCTTTTGCAAACACTTACCACACTTGATACAATTTTAAAAACCTGGGGACCAGTCTTTTCTTTGGTTTTCTTGCAATTCCATTTCCAGGAGAATAACCAGTAACTGTATATAGGTATTCAAACTAACAGTTTTCTTTTTTTTTTTTTTTTGTCGGGTCAGGAACTGGTTAACAATCCGAGAAAGAACTGATAACTTTTCAAAACCGAACCGGGTCAGCTGTTCACAGGAACCCGAGTACCGATTCAAAAGAACCGACTGCATGGATCCACAACATACAGATAACAAATTCAAAATTTACAGAAATTAGACTAAAATAATGCTAAATTATGGCAAAATACACCAAATTTAACTAAGAAAACCCTGGTTCCTCAACGATTATACTGAACCATGAGGAACTGAGAAAAAATAAAATTTTAACCGTAAACTAAATAAAATTAACTTTAAAATGTATACTAACATACTAAAATGCCAGCAGAATAGGCCTAACAGTCTTTTGCGTCTGCTCGTTTGGTCAGCCCCCATCCTGGGAGCTGACCTTGCTGCCACCCTCGCCTTCTATGTCTTCTCCCTTCCAAGTTCCTGATATTCTCGCTGCATTGAATTTTACTTCCAGAACCCTTCCCTGTACCTGTCCCACCCTCCTGAACCCCTCCACCGTCTCTGCCTTCACCAGCCCCTAGGCAGCACATTCCATGGCTCCACCACCCTCTCAGTAAAGTATCACCTCCTCCTTTCTCCTTGAATCTTCCCCCTCCAGCGCCCACCCATGCCTCTAGTGGCCCCTCCTCCTTCCTTCGAAGCACCCTGACTGTTCCTCTCTATTTACCCCTTCAAGTACCTGAAGACCTCTATCATGTCCCCCAGTCCCTTCTCTCTTCCAATGTGTACATATTTAGCTCTTCGAGCCTCTCCTCATGGTCCTGTCCCCAGGCCCAAATCATTTTAGTTGCCCTCCTCTGGACTCTCTCCAGGAGTTTAATGTCCCTCTTTAAGTGTGGCCTCCAAAACTGCACACAGTACTCGAGGTGCGGCCTCACCAAACAGTTATACAGAGGGAGTATCACTTTTCTCCTTCTGGAGGTGATCCCCCTAGCGATGCATCCCAGCATCCTGGTGGCCTTGGCTGCTGCCCTCCTACAAGTCTCCTAGTTGTTCATCTTGACAACCACCACCACCCCCAGGTCCCTCTCAGCCATCGAGACTTGTAGCATTCCCCCCAGGTGTACACTTGGCCCAGGTTTCTCTCCCCAGGTGCAGTACCTTGCATTTCCCTGCATTGTACCTCAGGTTCCACTTTCTAGACCATCTTTCCAGAGCCTCCAGGTCCCTCTGTAAGGCCACTCTCCCCTCCTCCCCATCCACCACCGCCCCCAGTTTTGAGTCATCCGCAAAGAGACTCATCTCACTCCTGATACCTGTCCTTATGCCAGAGACATAGGCATTGAACAGGAGGGGACCAAGGACTGATCTCCGTGGGACCCCACAAATGACCCTCCTTGGAGATGAGACTATCCCGCCAACTACGACCCTCTGGGTCCGGTCCTGGAGCCAATCGCCTATCCAATATATGTAATAGAACTAAATTAAACAATAAACAAAGGCAGCAGTTTAAATATAGGCTGAAATATACTTAAACTGGAATCAGCACGAACAGTCGAGAGGAAAATCTCCAGGAGTCTGACTTGTCAGGCGGAGTGAGAAATCTGAGATGTTGATGGAACGTTGCAATAGATAAGGGCAGTAGTTTTAATATGTGTCTCAAGCAATGATAGGTTCTATCATTTGCATATAGTTCCATTTCTCTCCGGGTAGTTTTACTTAGGAGGCTGACTGCATACAGTTATGAATATTGAAGAAATACATGGGGTTAGAAATACTTGTTTAGTCTGCTGCTACTCTGAACCTGAGATTGCTACCCTTACGAAAATGGAATATATTGCAAGATATTGAAAAATATGCGTTAAAGTATGTCAATACAATGAGAAATACATTGTCCCAATGTAATATATTATATAATATACAATGAAACGTATTTTTAAATATACTGACATAATATATTTCTAACCCATAGTATGCAAAAATATATGTCACTACATTGAGAAATACAATGACTCAATGTCAAATACACAGCGTATTTCAGCATATAATGAAACCACATATTCTGCCTCATACTTGAAAGCATGTCAGTCTATTCAGTAATACATTGTCTGAAATATATTATTGGTATATTTCAAAATATATACTGTATTCTTTGTATGTTACATATATTTTATATATGCTACATATATTTTATATGTTACACATATTTTATACGTTGCATATATTTTTTATATATATTACATGTATTTTTGTAAAAACTTAGTTGAGTCCCATGCGAATATTTGCATAACAAATCTGCATATTTCAAAAACATAGTTTATCAGCCTAAATCATGATAATTTCTAGTTTTACAATACTTTCAAATTTACAACACTAGCTCACAGACTGAAAAGTGCAAATTATAAAGCCAGTGCATATAGGATCTCACCCTTACCTAAAAGTAAAACAAAATGGAGTGGTATAAATACCAGTCTGAGCCTTTAACAAGCATGAGCTTGTGAGGTAAATAATATGTGTAAGTGCTGTATAAATGTATAAAATGTATATTTGAGTTAAAGCTGCACTGTAAAACAATAATTCCATGTAAATATCTCCATGATTAATAACAAGATAAACTTCAAGGGTGGGATATTCAAAAGAGTTGCGCCATGCGCAACCCACAGATGCACCCCGGCACAATATTCAAAAGGGGAAAGTGTGTGGCACAAATCCTGATGCACCGGGCACATCAGTAATGTATGCAGCACAAGTGGGGTGGGGTGGAGGGGGCGTGCCCATGCATACTCCGCACATCCCAATATTCAGCCCAAGATGTACTGAGCAGATGCAGGCACAACCCCTACCTGCGCCACGCACAGTTGAGCCAAGAAAAACAGAAGCAACAGCTGGCCACCCACAGGTGAGCTGCTGTATTGCAGGGCGCAACACGGCAGCTGCCAGCTGTGGGTGGCCACCCGAGCTCCCTTGTACTGTCTGTCATGGTAGTGCTCAGGCCCGATCGCAGGGCATAAGTTTTGAATTAACATAGCCCATTATTCCTGGTGGTTCAGTGATCCTGCCTCACCTGAGCATGGTAGCAACAGAGCCCTGGTGGTCCAGCAGTACTTTCTTCACTGCCACCGAGTCTCACCACCCGCCTCCCATCAGCGGGCAGCAGTCGCCGCGAGCTGCCCGCCGCTGCCGACCGACCGCGCACAGTACGCCGTACGTCCTGGTCCACAGCATGGACGATGGGCGGTAGACCATAACAGATTACACAGTCCAGATATGTAAATGGATTAATTCACTTATCTGGACTGTGTAGTATGGCATAGCTAGATGCCCATTGGCTCACGCCAGGACCAATGGGGCAACAGCCGTACTGTATGCAGTCAGTTACGGCAGCCGGGCGGGCTTGCGGGTGGGAGCTGCCGCCGCCGCTGACGGGGGAGCAGGGTGGTGAGGCTCAGTGGGCGGGTGGGGAGGTGTACCACTGACCACCAGGGATGGTTTTTACATTGTATTTACTACATATGCCCGCGATTGGGCTGGAAGCGGTCCACAGGACCACCAGGGATATTGGATGTTTATTTTATACTTATGCCTGCGATCGGGCTGGAAGAGGTCCACTGGACCACCAGGGATATTATACGTTTATTTTATACTTATGCCCGCGATCAGGCTGGGAGTGGCCCACTGGACCACCAGGGATATTGGACAGTTTATTTAATTCATATGCCCGCGATTGGGCTGGAAGCAGTCCACTGGACCTCCAGGGATATTGGATGGTTCATTTAATATATATGCCCACAATCGGGCATTGGAGTGCGTTTTCAGTGGGGGCAGGTGGCGTTGGTCCCCGACGGCTCCTGCCTGGCAGAAGCGCCAACTGCAAGTCACGGGGATCGGCACACCTGCATGCAAATGGGGCCATAATGACATGCTAATGGCCCCATTTGCGCCTTGCATACATTATGGCCCCATTTGCATGTCCACCACTGAATATCATGGTTGCTATGCCTAGCGCAACGGCACTTGCGCTAGCGCATTCCCCTGCTTCTCACTGGCCACTTGTGCTGGTGCAGTGCCACTGTGCCATGCGCAATGCGGGTGGCCACGGTGCCATATTCAACAGTGCAGAGCCATGGTGCAGCATCACTGAATATCGCCCAGGCCACACCCTGGCGCATTCCAGTTGTGCTGCGTCCGCTTTGCGCCTTCGTTTACGTAGTTCTGGAATATCCCACCCCAGTTGTACAAATAGAGGTATGTGTAGATAATTTATTTTGTTTTTATCTGGTAGTTAATAGTTATATTAATATCTATTACACATGTATATTATATAGATTTGTAAATATAGGAAACAACATTTGAAATGTAAAACAAAATACATTTGTACATATATTGGCAATACACCAATAACATATATTTACCATCCTTATTTCAATATATTTAGAATGTTATCAATATATTTTGCAATATACTGGAATATACTAAAGTGTCCATAATGTATATTTTACAGTACATTGCAATATATTTGACATTTTAAAATATATTGAAATATATTGATTTTCCAGTACATTATAATATATTATAAAACAAGTAGATTGGAATATATTTCACTATATGTAAATATATTGTTAATAATATATTTTAAAATATATTTCATTTTCATAAGGTATCCTCAGCCCTTGGGTTGAAAAATAATGTATGTGACAACACTGGGAACTGCATAAGGAAGACAAGGACATGAACTTGACATGCACCCACAAGTCTAATCAATTAGCTATTGCATCAACTTACAACTGTGATTATAAAAATGGCAAGAAAAAATCTAGAAATCTCATTAGCCAAGACAGATCAGCTGACCATACATGAATTCTCTGTATACGCACAGTCATCCTGGTCCTAAACCACATTACACAA
This sequence comes from Neoceratodus forsteri, assembly GCA_016271365.2. Taxonomy (NCBI): domain Eukaryota; kingdom Metazoa; phylum Chordata; order Ceratodontiformes; family Ceratodontidae; genus Neoceratodus; species Neoceratodus forsteri. Next base: position 1,404,583,542 of record CM028130.1, on the reverse strand, counting down.
TGAGAAGATCAGTCCTCTTATAACCAGCACTATCTTCCATCAATCTCCTACAACCAGAACTGATCTTCCACCACAAACATGGCCACTACCTTTACACTGAAGCAGGGCATAGCTACAGGTAGTCAGGGGTGCAGTGGCACCCAGGGCCCTGAGGTTTGAGGGCCCAAATCATAATTTTCATGTTTATTCAAAACTAGGAAGGGACCCTGTAACATTGCTCTTTGCACCCAGGCCTTCTGGGAATTTGCTATGCTACTGCACTGTAAAAACCTTCATCTGGGCCCTAAAATTAAAATGATCTTAAATATGAAAAAAAAAAAATAATTACATGTTTTTTACCAGATTGTCACACTCCCCTTACACACATAAACAAATTAGAAACATTAAGTATTGTTTATAGTTTTCATTACAACTGTTTGTTTGCTAACAGTGAAAAATCTCCTTTCTATCTTTACCTGCTCATCAAGGAAATCTCTTCTGCTTCCCCTGACAAGTGAGATAATTGAGTCTCTGGCTCTAAAACAGGCCTTTGTTGTCTGTGTGTACAGTATGTTAGTAGAGGAAAATTCTGCTAGTAGAACTGAGCAGAATTTTGAATCCCTGTATTCCACAGTAAACATTCCATGATAAACATTCCATTACTTGAATGTGGGGAAACACAAAGGGAAAAAAAACAGAATGAAGAAAGTAAGCAATAATATTATATAAACAAAGAGAAAAGGTGGTAAATGACTCACCCTGCTGTTTATCTTTTAGGACAGAGTGAGCAGTTCATGATGCTATCAGTGAGTGTGGCAGTTTTGAACCACGCTCATGCTTACAGCTGTGGGGAACTGAGAAGCCTCTGCTATGGTTTCTTTTTAGTTTTGTCTACAGAGTGAGGAGAATGAAATAAAAAAAGGGGGCTATGTGTCGTACTTAGAATGAGAAAAACAGCATTTGTGAATTGTTGTGGCTGGTAGGGAAATATGAAGCTTAAGTGGGCAGGGAGGCACACACTGTAGAACACTACTTTAATCTAGCACCAATAGGCGAAAGGACTATTTTATGTTAAAAGCACAGATTCACTTATATTTTTGCTTATTTTAAAATGTGTTTAAAAATAAAAAAAACTGCTTGTAAAAATAAAGGGACATTTTATAAGTGCAATAAGACACTCTGTGGTTGTGCATTATGGTGTGATATCCGCTCTCCCAGGGATGACCAGCACTCGGCCTTCTGCCTCGTGCCTAACTATGCCCCAGAAGTGTGGTTATCACACCATAATACACACCTCGTCGTGTCTTATTGCTTACATGTGCTGATACACAAAGGACATCTATGACTATTCCATCTCTACACTTGCTGTCTGCAAAAAAAAAATGCTGGCAGTAAAAATAAATGAAAATATAGAGAAGTGCATTATTAATACAGCACTATACTATAAGTTTATTTTGATATACTGAAACAACTTTCTGTTGATCTACTGAAACTGCATTAGCATTCACACTATGGCCCAGATATTCAAACTGTGCTCAAAATGAGCGCAACAGCAGGAGCAAGCACAAACCAGTTGCGCAAATGCGCAACAGGTGCGATATTCAAACATGGAGCAGAACAAATTGCGCAAACAACCAACGTCTGAATATCTCACATACTGCGCCATAGCGCAACCAGGAAGGAGAAGCTGAGCCGAAATGTTGCGCTATGGAGCAACCAGGGCAGCCCAGCTGAGCATTCCAGAGGTGCCATAGCGCAAGCAGAGCCCCCAGAGCAATGGAACTGCACATCCAGGGAGGCAGGCTGGGGCCCACGCCAGCCATGCCACACATGGGCACAGGAACATACTGCAGAACCCACACCACACCTGCACACCCCAAGCACAGCATCACTGGGGGTGTGATGGATGATCTACTGGCCCATGGGGACAAGCCAACACAGCATAGTGGAGCCATGACACCCCAGCACAACCACTGGCATGCTGAGAGTGCCACACACAGGGGGTTGACAACCACAGTGCACAGCAGCCCCCCGTACGCACAGCACACCCTGCACTGTGACCCCAAGACACCACCTATGTGCAGTGACTGGCACTGCAGGAAACCATGCATCCCCCAGCACACGGCCAACCCCTGCAGAGAAGCCTACAAACCAGACACACCCTGTGCACCCAGCAGTGGGTGGCAGCAGATGGCAAGACCAACCGAAAGTCACTGCCATGCTGGAGATACCTCCCCATGCACACACATGCACACACACACACACATACATACCCAGGACCATACCAGCCCAGATGGCATGTACACCCCTGCAACTGAGCACTCATAGGCAGCTGCAAATCACAGACCAACACATTATTCGTATAAAAATATAAACATGTATTAAACATCAATAAACAGTAGCAAAACAAGTCCAACTATTTACAAGGGGGATGGGTACAAGGTCGGGTTGGTCAAGGGGTAGGGATTACAAACTTGGAGAGGGAAGGCAGGGTGGTAGGGATGGGAGAAGTGGGAAGGGTAAGAACATTTATGGTCCCGCCGGCCGCCCGTCTCCTGGCTGGTGTCGGCCCATCCCATGCCGCCTCCTCCGAAGGCCATGTCTGTGAATGGAATGCAGGATGGCCTGGTTGTCTTCCATCAGCTGTCTCAGGCCCCGGGCATCCCTCCCAATGCGCTGGAGAACCTCGAGGCCTAGGAAAATGGGAACACAGTCAATGGCTGTGACTGACCACAACCCTGAACACCACCCAACCTGCAAGCCATATAGCCCAATGTCCCACACCTGTGATGGCATGCACCCACCCACAGTGAACATGCACATGGCCATCACAAACAGGCGGCACCAGCTATGCGCACCACTGCACACACACACTGCCCATGTCCATCACAACACAAACAAGGCTGTCCAGTGACGTGGCAACGTGGTGCGATGCCAGTTACACAGCTATGTGCCCAGTGCATGCCTGGACCACCACTGATGCATACACAGACGTGCTGTGATACTGGACAGTGATGCATGTCACCTGTGTTGTGCATACATACATAGATACATAGACAGTGTCGTCAGATAAGGGCCTATGGCCAACCCAGTCTGTCCATTTGAGCCTGTAAGTTCACTTTGTTTTCCTAGAAGTCTGTTTCCCCTTACCCCTGACCTCCAGAATTCCTTTATGTCCATCCCGTGCATTCTGAAATCCCGTGATTGTTTCAGCCCCCACCACTTCCTCTGGCATGGAGTTCCACTTGTCCACCACCCGTTCTGTGAAGAAATCCTTTTCCATGTGTCCTCTGAATCGTCCACCCTCCAACTTCATCCCATGCCCTCTAGTCCTGGAACATCTTTTTCACTTCAAAATAGTGTTTCCTGCACCCTGTTCCTCCCTGTAAGATACATGTATGTCTCTATCATATCCCCTCTCTCCCTCCTCTCCTCCAGGGAGTACATGTTCAGTTCTTCAACCTGTCATTATAGGACTCGTGATAGCCATGCACCATCTTTGTTGCCCTCCTCTGAACCTTCCCTGCCCACTCTACATCCTTACGTAGGTATGGTCTCCAGAAATGTACACTGTACTCCAGGTGGGGCCTCACTAGTGTCTTGTATAGTGGAATTATGACCTCCCTTTCCTGCATGGTTGTATTGTGCAGGGCTAGTGGTCTTCCCCAGCATGCAATAGCATCCATGAAGTCATGATACTATTGCTGAAGCAGCTGTGTCTGCTGCTGTTGCTGCTGCTGTTGCTGCGGCTGCTGCTGCTGCTGCAGCTGGGGTGTGACTCGCTGCCACCGGGCCCTGGACGGCCCTCCTCAACCCGGCCCTGCATCCTGACATCCCGGCCTGTGGGAGACATATGTTGAGACAAACATCAGTGTGACTCAAAAGCAGAGTGCCCCCTGCCCCAGTGAGCGTGCCTGCCCACACAGCCATACCCATTCATCTCACAGCTGCACACACTGACACAGCCAACCGTGGCTGAGCCATCACCTATGCACAGCCACCAAAGCACACACACACCCCTACAGAGAATACAGGTGCATAGATGGTACACTCACCTGGCCTAGGCACCACACCCCACCTGGCACGTGCCCGCAGCCTTGCCAACATGTCTGGCTCCCTCCGGTGGAGGTCACTGTACCGGTGCCGGCACTGCTCAGCAGACCGGCACTGTCCAGTGACCCCCACCAGGTCAGTGGCCACTTGCTGCCACACCTCCGTTCTTGCTATGGTGAGGAGGGCCTCACCATAGAGTGCCTCATAGTGGAGCTCTACTAGGGCCACCAGGTTGTCCACCTCCAGTGGGCTCCAACTTACAGCCCTCCTCCTAGCCATGTTAGCCAGTTTACAGCAGGCAATATGGCGCCCTGCTGCACCGTAACCCCCACGTGGAGATGTTGTGAATAGACCACCACAGGCTCAATCGTGCTGTTCGAACAGCGCCATCATACATAAGCGCTGTCACCAGGACAGCGCTAATAGGGACGTACACATGGCAGGCGTAACAGCGCAGGGGCAAGGGCATACACAAGGTCATGAGCAATGACGTAAGGCTACGCATAGCGCCATCTGGATGTATAGGCATCCTGTGCGACCGACCAGCCGCGCACCAGTGCCACAGTGACTATTGCGCAGTAGTGCCACAGCGCCAATAGTGCCCAGTGCTGTAGCGCCACTGGTACAATGGTGGCCATGGCCTGAATTGCCGATCGCCTCACAGCGCGGCAGCAGCGTGACAGATGCGTAGTAAGCTATCTGGGCATCACGCCAATGCAGTGTACCACACAGGCACAGATCTCGCGCCATTGGCTCAGCCGACTTCTTCCAGTGCGCAGCGCAGATTCGCTATATTCAGCCGACTACGCAAATCATCTGACAGCCATTCAAGGGCGCAGTGGCGCAATTTGCATGTCATTAAAGTTGCTCCACTCCTAATTTGCATGTGTTGCGCTATAAATGTGCGACATTGGGCTGTGCTGGCCAGATTCGGTTACTGCAGGTGAGAGGTGAGTTGCATGCTGTGTGATGTTCAGGACAATGCTCATGGGGAAATGCTGTAGACTGCACAGTGACAGGTGTCCACTTCCACCCATACAGATCACCATGACCGAGCAGAGCCAAGGTGAGGGTGAGGACGGTGGACGTAGGAAGAGGCCCAACTTCACAGCGGCAGAGATGGAGGCCTCTTCCAGGCCTACCTGGATGATGAGCCAATACTGAGTGGACGGAGGGCACCCTCAGTCCCATCGGCTGCATGGGAGGGGTAGCTTGTCGTTAACCTGCACGGAAGCCACCAGCGCCTGGCAGGAATTCAAGAAAAGATGGGGACTGACCGCAGGAGGTTGAAGGAGAAGGTGGCAGCCTTCAGGGCGGCACGTGCTGGCACTGGTGGGGGCCCGCCAGTGGTGTTGCAGCTGACCCCAAATGAGGAGACACTGGTCTCAGCCATGCAGCCGAGCGCCATTGCGGGCATACCAGGTGGAGGATTCCAGACAGGTGGAAGCCCATCGCTGCACGGTATGACATGGTGGTGGTGTTTGGGGGGGGGTAGCGGTTGTTCACATGCACTCACATGTACTCTCTTTCTGTTACAGATCCTGTTCGCCTTCAGGATATGGTGGTGGTGGGTCCAGACAGTGATGTTGACCTGCTGGACATGGAGGAGGGACCATCCACCTCCACCACCAGCCAGCAGGCACTGCAGCAGCATGCACGCTGGGCCAACAACTCTGGTGTCAGTGATACGGGTGCGGGGTGCACGAGCCTGTGTCTCAGCAGTCTGGCATGCAAGCATGCCAGCACGCCAGACCATGGCAGTAACGTACCTGCACCATTGATGATAGAAGGCCTGCACTGGGCAGTGATAGGTGGTGTCCCATGATGGACACACGGCAGGCCAGCACGTGCCCTGGGCCTTCTGGTTCAAACATGTGTACCAGCATGCTGGCACAGTCCCAGGCTGTGCCTGTCAGCACCGTGGGGCAGCACCGTGGCTGTGCAGGTGTCTGGCACTGTTGCCAGCACAGCGTGGAACAGGTGACCTGGGGGCACAGCGGTTGGAGGGCAGCAGCAGCAGTCGCACACCAGGTCTGGGGTACAGTGTCAAGCAGTGGCACATGTCCACCACCCTTGATCCGCCCATTCCTGGTCCTGGCGAACAGCGCCACCCTCAAGGGGTGATGTGCATCAGGACCGTCCACCTCCCTAAGTCAGGATGCCATTGGGGCACAGTACCCATTGGCCAGCCACACCCGCCTGCTGCAGGAATCAGTACAGCTGCAGGGGCGGGTGCAAGGTCCGTGGAGGCACTGTCTGTGTCCATGGAGTAGCACAGCAGGGAGGTGTCGGGACCGAGCCAAGCTGGTCCATATGCAGACGGATGTGACGCCGCCATTGACAGGCTGACCCAGACAGTGGTCTCTGTCATGGATGCGATTGGCACACAGTCAGGTGCCCTGTACCGACACCCCACACAGTGCACTCTCCACTCCCCATTCCCCGCATCGTGCGACACCAGGCCTGTCGACACCGGGTTCTGCTGTGGGCATCCTGAGCACCCTGGTGCAGGTTTGTTCGGCATGCTGCAGACCCTGTGCGGGCAGGTCGCGTTCGCGCAGTGGGACCCTGGTGGTGCAACAGTGCCACCCCATGTGGCCCTGCTCAGCCTGCCCGTGCTGTTGGGTCACGGCGGGCCACCCACGCATCCGTGGTGGCCGTGGGACAGTGCTATGAGCTGAGCTGTCTCCCAGTGCAGGCCCTGTCTGGTGCTGCCATGTGTGCAATGTGTGTCATGGTGGGCAGTGCACTGCTGGGTGCTCTGCTCACCACGCCGACACACGGACCACCTGCACACCCTCCCAACTGCTGTCCACAGGTGCATGTGCATGATGATGCCTGCATTGCACTGTACACCAAGGTGCAAGGGTGCCCAGGTTCTGACACACATACTTGGACAGTACGGGTGGTGGGGGTGGTCGGTGGTGCTGTGTGTTAGCAATGTCGGTTCTGCAGTGCTGTGCATCTGCTTATGTACGCTCTGTGCCTGGTGTGTGTGTGTGTCCATATGAGGGCTCACCCCTTCCTGATGGTGTGTTGGTATGCCTGGACCCTTCCACTCCCTGACCGCCATGCACCCCTGGTGTGTTCCCTGTGCCTGTGGTTTTGGCATGGACAGTGTTGGTTGCACATGTCCCTTGACTTACCTGTGTTGCGAGTGCTCCTCTGTGATGGTGTCCGGTGCAGCTGGGCCTGCCGGATCAGTCGGGGTCCCTCCGTCTTAGGGGGCTGCTCATCACCATCATCACCGAGCCACTGGCGTCCCCATCGCCATCCCCTGTTCGACCTGTACGGCTATCCCATGGTCTTTGGCCATGTTGTACAGGATGCAACAGGCCAGGAATATCCCACAGGCCTTTTGGGGGCTGTACTGTAGGGCACCGCCGGAGGTGTCTAGGCATTGAAGCGTGCCTTGAGCATCCCAAACACCCACTCTATGATGTTACGTGTTGCGGCATGTGCCTCATTATAGCATAGCTGCGCTGGGGTCGTGGGGCCTGCACGGTGTGAGCAGCCAGGGACAGAGGGTATCCGCAGTCACCTGTGTGGAGATAGTGGAGAGCAGTGTCATGTTCAGGTCCATATGGCCATCTCCCTGTGTCCACTACCATGGCACCTGTGGCATTCCACCCTTGCCCAGAGTTTGCATTCCATACATGTGTACTCACCCACTAGATGTCCTGTGGGGATGTCCCCACTCTCGAATCGATGACACAGTGCAGACTGATACCATATGAAGGCATCATGTGCTCCGCCAGGGTGTGGCACAGACATTGATTACGCGCAGTGGCATCACACACCACCTGGCAGTTGACACTAGAAAGCCCTTTCTGTTCGATATCGTGGCCGCCGGGGCCGGGTGGCGTGCGGATAGCCACATGGGTGCAGTCTATGGCCCCTAACGCATAGGCATACATGCTACCCTGTGGAACTCCTGCATGTTTGCTGCACGCTCTGCCACGTGTTGGGAAATGGATGTTCTCCGCGAGCATGTGGCAGCAGTGCGCTGAGGAATGGGTGAGATGCGTGGCGTGGCCGACTGTGTGATGCCTGTGGTGTCCCCTGTCAGCCTCTGGAAGGTGCCGTGGCGAGCAGGCACATGCAGGCTGTCACCTTGGTCTCCACCGACAGGCGTGACTCCGTCGTGAGGTGCCTGCATCACATCACTGCACAGCTCACAGAGCCGTCTCAGTATCAGTCTCTGTTCAGGCAGTACCGCCCACTGATCTCTACATCTGTGTACAGCCTCAAAGCTGATGCGGCACGGTACCGCCTGTCGGGCATACCGACGCGGCCCTTCCACGGCCACGCCCCTGCAGCATGGATTCTCACCCCTCATTACGGCTTCCATGTGGAAACTGGCACTGTCCATCTCCTGGCTTCTGCCCCCGGCTGTGTTGATGCATGTTACCCCACTGTCCTGGCTGCTACTGACTGCACCGACACCCCCGCTGGCCTCTACAAACTATGGGACACACTTTCCTTGCCTGCCCTTTTCTGTCTGTCTCTGTCTGTCTGTCTCTCTCCCCACTTGGCAGCCTGGTAGCGTTCTTGCGCGGCTTCCTTGAGCCTTTTTATTTTGGCTCATTTCGCTAGTGCGCAGAGTTTCCGGCTGGCCGCTTATTGGCGTACGCAAGTCTTTGAATATAGCATTGCGGTCTTTATGCATGGATCCACCCCCTTCGGTTGCGCATGCCTTCATTTTCATTGCGCTGTTGCTCAGCATGTTTTCAGGGGCGCAACTGCCTCCTTCTGAATATTGCGAAATGGCGCAGTTTTGGACTTGCGCATGCGTAACCCTTTTGAATATCTGGGCCTATATGTTTAATATGTAACTTTTTCAGCTATCGATCTTTTTGTTCTAGTATTACTTTGACATAGCTCACCATTTGCATGTCTGATTTCTCACCTTTTAATTACATGAGGCCTATTTCCTGGTAGTCACGTGATTAACATAGAAAGATAAACATAGAATGAGTCGGCAGAAAAGGAGCAGTAGGCCCATCTATTCTGCCCCATTTTCCTGCCTAGCACTACAGTTTGGACTCTGTTTGGTCACAGGTGTCCTCCTCCCTCCTCCTTTGCCTCTATCTATTACACCCATGTGCCTATCCGACGATGTTTGAAGCTCCCCATTGCCTTTGCCCCTATCAACTATTCTTGCAGGTTGTTTCAGGCATCCACCACCTTTCTATGAATAGGTATTTCCTCCCAACCTCGTAACTCCACCACCCCCAAGCTTCATAGCATGTCCTGTGTTCTGGGTGCCTCTTCCTCATGTGAAAAAGACCCTCCTGCACACTGTTCACCCCAATAAGGTACTTATAGGTCTCAAACATGTCCCTTTTCACTCTGCTCTCCTCCAGGGAGTACATGCTGAGTTCCCAACCTCTCCTCATATGGTTTCTTGTGCAACCCTGCACCATTTCAGTAGCCCTCCTCTGGACTGCTTCCACCTGTCAATGTCCTCGTAGAGTGCAGACTCCAGAACTGGACACAGATTACTCAGTGGAGTCTCACAAGTGAGCCGATACAGAGATAACACCACCTCCCTTCTCCTGCTAGAGATCCTCCTCTCTATGCACCCAAGCATCTGGCTCATCTTGCCTACTGCCCTGCCACCTTGAGATCATCTGATATGATCACCCAAGGTCCCTTTCCTGCTTGGTAACTGTAAGGACCCCCTCCCCCCATCTTATACTCAGTCCCAGGTTTCCCCTCCCTAGGTGCATGACTTTGCATTTTTTGGCATTGAAACCCAACTGCCACACCCTAGACCATTTCTCTAGTTTCTCTGAACCCCTTTGCAATCTCTCCACCCCCTCCTGGGTATCTACCCTTTTTTTTAAATGCAGTCTTTTTATTTAATTTATAAATGGAACAATTTTACAGACAGCAATACATCACTTATTGATACCAGTTGATAACATCACAATACATTACATGTATACTTGTAGCAGTCATATTAGGGGAAAATAAATTAACATCTTATTGCTTCAGTATCCAGAGAATCATAATTACTACTATTTAAGTTCAGTCTGTGATCCATTCAAATCAAATCAGGCATAGCACAGTGAGCCCTCCCCTATCCCTCCCAGATTTTATTCCCATTAAAATTCAAGGAGCATCACAGATCATATCCCAAGTATCTTTTCAATGCAAAAGAAGAACAAAATGACATGTTTAGTACCTTGCTTAAGGTACAAAATCATCGTAATGATTTAGTTGGTATGATATCCACTTCTGCCATTGTACATCAAATTTTTGAACTTTGTCCATCATCTTGGCCAAGATTCGCTCAAGGGCATATATCTCCCTGGACAAAACAATCCAGGCTTTTTTAGTGGGTATTTTACTTGTAAACCACAGTCTAGTGATAATTTTGTGGACTGCTGTTATAAATTTTAAAATTTGTTTCAGCAAGTTTTTGTCAATTTGCAGACCTTTTGGTTTAATAAAAGTCAGTATAAATGTGGGAGTGAATAAATCAGTGGTGTCATAAATTGCACTCAGCTCTTCAAGGATCTCCTTACAAAACTTGGATAGCTTAGGACATGACCAAAGGACATGGTTCTGATTTGCTTTATCATCCCCACATTCTGTCCAACACTGTCTCTCCCCTAATTCTCCGGGTATCTACCCTTTACAGATTTTTTTGTGTCATCTGCAAAAAGGCACACCTTCCCATCCAATTCTTCAGCAATGTCCCTTATGAAGACATCGAAGAGGACAGGTCCCAGTACCAATCCCTGTGGTACCCCACTAGTCATGCTCCCATCCTCTGTGTGACTGCCATTTACTGCTATTTACTACCACCCCTGCCTCCTATCTTTCAGCCAGTTTGCTGCCCAGCTCACCACCTTCTCCACCACCCCCAAGGCTGTTAAGTTTCTTTATCAGTCTCCTGTGTGGTATGGTATCAAAGGCCTTACTAACGCCCAAATAGGCTACATCCACTGCCCTCCCCGATTCACTTCCCTAGTTACCCACTCAAAGAAATCCATGAGATTTGCTTGACATGACTTCCCCCCTGTGAGGCCATGCTGCCAGTTGTCCTGCAGGCCATATGTCTCCAGGTAATCCATCAGTCTCTCCTTCAGCAGGGACTCCATTATCTTCCCCACCACTGATGTGAGACTGACTGGTCTGTAATTGCTGGCCTCCCCCCTGCTACCACACTTGTGCAGTGGGGCAACATCAGCCCTCCACCAATCCTCTGGACCCCTTAAATTGTATTAAATTGCTTCCTTTACACCCTTCCCTATGTTACACAATCTGGGATCCACAAACTCTTGTATATATTCTGAAACGCTGGTTAGTTTTCCGCACCTGATGAAGGACCTAAGAGAACTCAAAAGCTTGTGTAAAAATTCTTCAGTTAGTCTAATAAAAGGTATTACCACAAAAAAAGCACACTTTATTTACACTGTATCTGTATACTGAAACAACATCTTTCTGTCAATATAGAGGAAGTGCATTATTAGTGTATCACTATAGAATAAGTTTATTTACACTGTATCGGTATACCAAAACAATTTATCTTTTTCTTTATAGAGAAGGTGTATTGTTACTGTGTTATTATACTGTAGTATTACATTATATTACGATACTAAAACATCATCTATCACTTCTCTTATGAAGAGACCCACCCAGTCTCCTCTTTTTTTGGTGAGGTCTGTCCCTCCCAGTAACCTCTGTGAGTGCCACCAAGTTCTGACCATCAAAGTGTAGCACACCCTTGAGCTCACCCATTTTGCTGGACACTCATATTCAACTGCATGCAAGTGACAATATTGGCCTGTCTCTGATTCCTGTCTCCCTTTGTGGAGGTCTCTCTTGTTTCTCCCTGCTCTGCTGTCCTTCTCTCAGTGATCTCATACATGCCACCTGCCCTTGGTGAAACCCTGCACCAGCTCACTTCTCCCAATTCTCTAGTTAAATTCACCCTAACTACCCGGCAAACGTGCAATCGATCATGGGCATACAGGCATCTTTTTTGCCCTAAAGGGCCCCTCAGTTAGCAAAAGAAAGAAGAAAAAAGGAAAAAGAAAGCCATCCCTCTTAGATCACCTTAGCCAAGTGTCTACTTGCCTAATGCTCCAATGCCACTCCTTACTTGCTGCAGGACTGTCTAAATCTGGGAAAGGATCACACAAAATGTCCTTCCCTTCAGGAACTTACATAATTCCATGAATGACATCCTCATGTCTGGTTCATAAGTATCCTATGTAGTTTGTGCCAACATGGATTATGAGGGTCTGCTCCTCCCTCAGCTGTGTTGCGTGGCCCTAGATAGCAGCTGGCCAACACATGCTCAAGGCAGGCAATTCATTTTTCCCAAGATACCATCCTGGTCCAACAATAACCTTTCCACCTCACTCACTGCCCTAACAGTGGAGTCACTGACTCCTACCTTTATGCCACTCCACTCAACCCTAGCCACTCACTAGAAATACCACCAACAGTGTAATCTAGTTCAATTTCACCTTGTTTCCATATATATCCTCCCCTTCCCCCAATGAGGCTGATATGGGCAGAGTCAGAATTGCCTAGTCCTCCATCCACAGTCAACAAAAACTAAATAAATAAAAGTAAACTGTCCATCCTCTTCCTTAGCAGGTCAGGAGTCCTGGTGCCTAGACTACCCCCACCAGCCCAAGGTATTTGTTGACCCACCTCAGCCTCATCAGCCAGATGCTGATACCTATTGCTGGTATATGGCAATGGTACCTCCTTATGAACATTCTATCCCATCCTTTACTCTGCTCCATCCACATCCTTCTAAGTGAAGATTACAGTCCCTTGCCACTCTCTTCCCTCCCTACCCTACCTGTCTCAGTCAACGTATTATGTTATTATTCTCAGTCAAAGTGTTATATTATTGTTGAATACACACAGCACAAACATTTTTCTTTTTAGGTACAAAGACCAAACTAAAATCTCATCTCTTTTCCAAATTAACTATGTATACTTTGCATTTAAAGGGACACAGTCAACCCTTTTGCATCATATTAGTTCTAGTTGAAAGCCTACATTTCAGCCGGCCACCAGTGCAACAGTAGTGCTATCTCTCAAGATGCTGGCGATCTGGGTCTGAAATGAGCCTGGGGAGTCAGAGGCTAGGCTGGGGAGAAGGCTTGAGCATCCATGGGCCACTCACCCTTCTCAGGGAGGGAGGGGGACGTAGGCTCAGTGCTTAACTAACCTCAGGTGGAGGCCTGAGGTACAGTAAGTGCCTAGCCATAGAGAGGGAGGGCATGATGGACATCGGCAGGTCCCGCCTTGATGTCAGGGCATACGTCACACCCAGAGAAAAACTAAAAATGTCTCCCTGTGCTCCAGGAAGATGGAGTGCCAGTACAGATCCCCACTGCCTGCCCCAACTTGTAGCCTCAATGAAATTCAAGTGTTCAGGGTGTACAGGCCCCACGTCATCCCCGCCTGGGGGGGAACCAAGGCTACATGTGGGGACTACCGCAGGCTCCAGGCAGGAAGGAACAGGGACAGATGTCAGGCATCTCCTGATGGGGCGAAATGCAGGGGGCAGGGTGGGAGCAGAAATAGAAAATAAAAAAAGCCTACATATTCTGATTGCTTATCTTTTCTAAAATTAACTGATGTTCCTGGTTGTTCTACTTGCTTCTTTTCAAAGTAGAACTAAAATGCATGCTAATGGCATAATTATACCCAGCTTTCCTTTGTTTTAAATCCTTGATGTACTCTTTTTGCATACAGCAGCACTTCCAAACAGGGCAGCCACTCATGGTGCAATAGACGTCTCTCTTCCCGCTGCATCATCAGTGACTAGACAGTGTTGAGGGAGTTCCCAAGTCCAGGAAAGATGCAGTGAGAGTTGATCAAGGGATACAAACAAGTACGCTTTTGTGTGCTAACACCAGTATGGTGGGCAGTCTGGTATTCATTTTTAAAAACAAAAAAGAGGAATCAGAATCAAACTACCAGCTATATCAGCAATCATAACAGAATGTGATGTATCAAAATGTATTTTTAAACTACAGACACTTCGGAGCCTAAGGGGGTTGACAGTGTCCCTTTAAAGTAAGTCTACCACTTTTGAGAAAACACTGAAAACACAATAATTATATTCAATTCAGCTTGTATTTTATAGATTGTGTTGCATTTCTGTTCCTTTTAATCTTCTTTAATAGAATCACTAAAATGGAAGCAGGATCCTTGTTCCCAGCAGTTAATCTACTCCTGCAGTCTAATCCATTGCTGAAGTCACAACTCTCTGTTTGTGATGGACATTTAGAACATACGCATTAGTACTAGATTAAAAAAATTGGATCTTTTGCAACAGTTTGTTTCCTGTGCTCTGCTGAGCACTTACCTGGTAATCTTTCTTGTTTTACTGTACTATCACCCCGTAATTTGTTTCATTTTTCTGTTTTTGCTTACATTTCTCCCACCTGCCATGTTAATACAACCTCTGCTGCCAACCAATATGCACATGACTTGCAGCACTACATCGGGACAATGGCAATGTGCAGCACAGGGTCCCATGGAAGTAAACAAAAGATGTGGTGGGACATCGTGGGGAGTTTGGTTGCAAATTAGGCAGCAGCCATATTTACTGTTGAGCCACAACAATGGAAATACATTTTAAATATCTAAAAACTAGAGATGGCTAGAAAAATATTTACAGACATGGAAACTTAACTATGGCTGCATGCTTCCAGCCAAAAGTAGAATTTTGATAAGCCCTTCCTGATTATCTAGTACTGCTGCTTTAAGATATTTGAGACATCATAATTATTTCCTCGGCAATACACTATGATGTCACATAAAGAAGATTATGACTTTTCCAAAGGATATCGTAAGAAAAGCAGAGAAGCTGCAGGGACAAAAATCCATTTATGTGAAAATGAACTTAGTAATGAAGAATAAAGGAATAGAAATGCAAATAGTATATAAAATATACACAAAATCAAGTGTTTCAAACTTTTTAGAAAGTTACAAACACATTTTAAAGGGATTGGAAAAGAAATGGGCTTGTGTTCAGCTTGTGTTTTTTTTTGTTTCTTAAAAAGCATACAGTGCTGATACTTCCTCCAAAGCTAGGCATCATGATGTCTGTGATAACATTTTGGCAAATACAGATCAAATCTTGTTATATGAAAGTATGGGACATGTGGAATCTAAATATATGCTTGGGTGGGGGTGTTGAGGGAGTTGTGTTGTATGTTTATCTGTATATAAACAGAAACACTGAATTTGGTCCCTGATGTACACAGTCTAATATGAAAGTTCCTCCTTTTCCCTCTTATTCTTCCTTCCCTTTTCAAATCCTGCCTCAGTAAAAACCTAATTATTTTCTTTTGTTTGCCAGTACTGGCTTCACACCAGTTTCACTTCTGTTGCTTTTCAGTGGTTCCTTGCAGTGTTGGCTTCACTGATAGCTGTTTTAAATTATACAGATTCTCTCTTTGAAAAAATATATATTTCTTTATTTCCTTATTGTGTTTGTCTGCAGTGTGCTTTGTCTCCCAAGTCCTGTCCTGGAACTCCACTTACTCGGCCTGTTATTTCTACTTCTGGACCATGGTGCTTTGCCCATGACTTGACCCCCAAGGTGGGCTGCCTATTTTCCAGCCAGAGTCTCACCTGATGGCGTGACTTCTGGGCCAGAACAAGTCACCGCAACACTGGACCATAAGGAGTACAGGCCTCTTGGTATACACACTGGATGTGGGTGGGCTCATGTCATCTTGCCACAAACAAGGGATTTTTTTCCATTTTTCACTTCCCACCTCTGCTGTAGCTAGTGTATATGAACATGGCAGTCCTGGGGGGAAGGGGTACCCAATGTCATGGAGCCCTCTACAATGTTTATGACACCACCATTGCCTGGCTTCATGACAATGTCTTATAGAGCAGCTGATGCCTTTAGGAGAACTTTGACAATATATATTTAGATACAGTTCAGCTTGTATTTCACATTAGTTCTGTATTTTTCCTCCCAATTATTTATTACTGAGGTCATTTGCATGAAAACAGAATTGTGGCAGAGTTAGGCTACACCTACAGCTGTGACTGATGGAATACTTTTCTATCTCTTTATTTCCTAGCTACCAAAACATCTGTTATGAACTGTTAACACTTTTTCTTTGCTTTTCTTTCTTCTTCCCAACCCTAGGTTGGCCACCTAGCGTAGCTCTTTCACTGTCCCTACTAAACTTCCTACTAGTTCTCCTTTCATTCTTTTCAATTTCATCCATCCAGTGCCTGGAATGGTGCCAAACACCCAGAGAGGTGTTTTGTAAAGTGCCTAAGTGCATTTATGTGTACGAAAAGCAAGAAGGCTATTTGAGATAGCAGGAATGAATACAATTAATAAAACCTTTTTAAAGAAAAAAGGACTCAGAAGCCATATAAAACAATAATAATTTCATGATTAATACAGTTATAAGAAATCCTTAAGGTATTTTCACAAATTCACACTATAAACCTGTTACTGTATAAGGTCCTATGTATAAAAGAGCTTAGTCACAGTGGATCAGAGATACAGAAAGTCAATATCGGTGGATATATGCACTGTACCTTTAACTGAACCAGGAAATCCCCTGACACAATCCCCTCCACCTTGGTTTTGAAACATGTCCAGATATGTAAGGGCTAGGTCAGGTGACCCTACCAAAAATATATAAAAACCTTTGCACAGAGTTTACTTCAGTTCAGATCAGTGGGGCTCAGCCCTGAGAGAGAGAGAGAGGAGAGAGGTTCTACTGCTACTGTAGACAAGCTGTTGAATGCAGATGAGAAGGGTCTTAGGAGCTCTAAGATCCAGGACTGTATTATGGGAGAAACTACTGATGTTAAGTAGTGATTTTGTTTGCAATTTGTTTGTTTTCATTTATTATTTTTCTCATTTTTGAAAAATAAATATCACACCAAGGTGTGTTCTAAACCTGTAAATTTGCCTCATCGGAAGCTTATTCCCACATGCTGTGACAAGAATCTTTGCTCCTGAAGAGTTCATCCACTCCCATTTGTTATTCCCTACTTAAGGTCATAATGCACTGGTTGTGACATCACAGTTACTCTCATGGCAACAGATTGTGATGTCACAACAGAGGATTATGCCATGAAGTAGGGAGTAAGCTATAATGGCAGATAAGCTCTAAAGGAAGGGAACACTAGGGGAAAAAGATTATATATTAATGCAAATTTACTCAGTAATAAATAATGGGGAGGAGTCAGCCCAGTGGTGCTGAGGGTTGAGGCACCACACCTCACACCATGCTGGTGACCCAGGATCAAGAATGGACTCAGGTCACTCGGGGCTGGCAGGGGTGAGAAAGGACTGAGCGTCTGCAGACAGCTCTCCTTCATCAGGAGGGGACAGTGTGGTGCGCTGTTTAACTGACACCCAGCAGCGGCTGCATGTCAGTGCATACGTGCTGCCAGAATGGAGAGGGCCCCATGTCCAGAGCGCAAGGCTACTCCATGGAGGCAGAGCCCAGCCACTCTGCCCACTGCAAGTTTGTGGGGCCTGAGGAGAAAATGTAAAAAATGGAGCTGGCAGACTCCATGATGGCCCAGGTGCCGGGACCAGAGAATGAACCCTCAAAGAAGGGCCGGAGCCACCTACCTACTCTAGAAAAATGTAAATTAAAAGAAATTGAGGAGGGAGATATATAGAATGTACATGGAATGCAAACAGAATTGTACCAGATTATTATGTTTTTCAGAGTTTTCTTTGAGGCATCAGTATCTCTTTAACTTTTGTATTTATTGATCTTAAAGGGAAGTCTCCCATAGTTTCACACCCATATTTTCCCAACTCCTTATGTGTAATTGTTGTGTTCTCCTTCTAGTTGCCAGCAGTCCTACTGCTGTCCAAATCTAGATTATAATTAAAAATATACAGCCCTCAGAAGTTATCAATGTGTTTGTCCTCCATTTTACCATCAATGCTGCTGGAGGATGATGTCATCAGAGCAACAGATAATGGTGCTGCACTAAATGTTGTTCCACCAGTAAACAGAACCCACAATGTTTGGTCCCCCACTTGAGTAATGGGGGAGCTCCTCAAGTGCTGTGCACATCCTGATGTGCAGGTCTAATAGGGACTAGGACCGTATGAGTGTGATTCAGCACTGATTTGATATGTATATACAGTATGCCTATAAGGAAGTGCCTGTATGAGTTGTATTAACGTTTCTGTTAGCAAAAACAGTTTACCCAATAAATAACTCTGGGTACAACAAGAGTCTTAAGTGGTATTATATAGCTGTTTTATTATGTTCTGTGTGTGTTAGCATTCTCTGTTTTGATTGACACCAGCAGTGAGACACAATCTTGCAAAAATGCCCCTTTCCCTTTGTAACTAGGCAGTCAGTGATTGGATGGCTGATGTAAGGCAATAAAGATTTCAGCTATAACAAGGAATAGGTTACCAAGACATCAGTTGCAGCATATGGAAGAACAGTAATCTAGTGTTTAAAGCACAGGCACAAGAACTCGGAAACTGGTTCAAATCCTACTAAAGTCCCTTACTCTCTAACCCTTAACAAGTTCCCCTAACCTCCTTGGAAACTGTGATGGCCCCTCAGGTCCATGACTTTAACAGTGCCCCCATTCCCATTATAAATCATTAGCAGTGAAGTAAGAGCTACAGCACTTCACTTTGAAGGTACTGAAAACAAGCTGTGGCAGCCCCCCCCCCTTTGTAATGCCAGCATTTGAAGTAGGATGTCCCTCACAAATCAGATGCTACACTTCAGCTGTTGTAGGTAAACAAACTAATCGGTCTCAGTGTTTGTAGTACTCTGAATTTGCTTAGCTCATTCCTCCCATGTCATATACATTCTGTGTCTTGGTATTTCCAGTCAGAACCCAGATGTAAGGAGCATCTGAAATATAAAAAATACACTTTATAAAGTAAGTGATCTAGCTCTCCACTTTCAGGCTGCTGAAAGGGGAGTGTATAATTTGTGCAAAGGAGGAATTCTGTCTTGTGTGATCCTTTGGGAAACTGCTCAAGCCTACCTTGTAAATGAATCCTTTCAAGGGTGTTCACCTGGTTCACTACAGAGTGACTGATTGACTGCTCGATTGATTGATTGGTTGGTTGATTGGTAGATTAACTGATTCAGTCTACTGCTTTCCACAACATGTTACAACTGTCTCACAGAGAGAAATGAGCAGTACACAGGAACAACTTTTGTTTCCTGTGAATGAAATACTACTACACATATTATTTGCTCTACATATGCAGTATTAAGGCTACATGTACCACTCCCTGTGTGAGTTGCATGACAGAACTGTCTTAAGCCATTGCAAACTTAAACTAAAATCAGGCTAGACAGCATTGATACTCTTATGTTTTGTTCTGCACTGTTGCTGCAGTGACATCAAGGAATGGGAGGGGCTGTATTACAAGTGACTCATTTGCATGTAAATGGAGGCTTGCTTGACATTTTGCTACCTTGTGTCAGAGCCTCAAACTCTTGATATGTGCTGCAACAGAAGAAATGGATGATCTCTTATTGACATATGTAAAGTACTTGATGTAATGTATAATAAATGCATCAGACATATCCAAATCATAAATATACAAGAGTCTTCTCCTTTAAACTGTAATTTTTGTTGCATTTGTTGTGAGGCACCCAGAGCCCTTGGAATTGGGTGCAGTACAAATAAAAATGCCTTGTCTTGCCCCACCACCAGGTGCTGCTGAAGAGTGATGTGTTATTAACCCACCCTCCTGGGAGGAAAGTGTTCACTAGCCACTCCAAGCCCTCTCTGATGTCCCAGGCTCAGGGAACAAACCCATGTCGCCAGAGTGACAGTGCAGTCACCCACTACTCAGCGCCACAGAGCCAGCAAATTTTATTGGTTCTCTCAATAATCTTGTATCAGTCTGTTGCACTAATAGTCTTTTACCTGTTTATTCATGTCAGATTTCACTTGCTCTTTTCATCAATCTTATTATATGCTTTCTAGGATGCATTTATGTCCTAATATAAATTCAACTGCACTGTAAAACCGAATTATATTCTATGTTTTGTGAGGATTAGCATAATGGAACCCCCCCCCTTTGCAATAGCAAGGACTTTTGTAGGTTTCTGGGGAAAGAAGAGGCCCCATATTCTGGTGCCTTTTCCCTAACCTGTGGATTCTCAGTTATGCTGAGTGTCAGCCCCAGGCAACAATGGAAGTGGTCCATCAACTATGCCTATAAAGAGGGACTGTGCTGGAGATAGGCAGCTTTGAGAGAGATCTCTGGTGTCAAGGCCTGCTGTCCTAGGAGCAGGTGCAAGCTGCACCAGCCCAGGTCTACACTGTGGAGTCAAGCTGCAGAGAATTGTTGTTCCTTGTAAGGAGAATGTCATTTACATGTGAGCCTGAACAGTCAACTACTCTGTAAAGACAGCTTACAGCAGAGAAACTGAGTACAGGGCTGGTGGTCTGGACTGCAGGGGAGCAGAAAGAGAGAGAGAGAGAGAGAGAGAGAGAGAGAGAGAGAGAGAGAGATGGAAGATGGAGCCTGCCTGTGATGAAGGCACTCTGGGAGAGCAGAGATCCAGCAATCTTCTATGTCAGGAGGTGCCATCAGTGTCCAGAAACCATGAGTACATTACAGGGCTGCACAGCTTTTCATGGAAAGTTCATCTGCTGTTCATCGAGTTTGCAAGTTGTTCTGGACAGATTACAAATACCCCAGGTCAGGAAGCAATTGAACTGCATGGTCTTTGGGGCTGTGCCAAACATATTGGCTGCACTAATCATTTCCATTTCAGGTCATTATGTAAGTAATAACCCATGACAGGGTGTGCATTAAAGGATTTTAATGCATGCCCCAGGGGTGTGCTAAGGCACGAGGCTGAAGGCTGAGTGTCCTTCCACCTCTGGGAAGTGCATTAAAATCTTTAATGCACACCCTGGAGTGGCTTATCACACTTATAAAAATAGGCCATCATAATAAAAGAATTAGTTTGATTTACTCTGATAGGAATTAACATGTATTTACTATTTTCAAGAGGTACAATACATTACCTCTAAAACATGGAAAACTGAAAAAGTAGTCCATATTAATGCATAAAATAGCATATCTCAGTAATAGGTTAACTAGAACAGCACTTTGCAGTACAAGTATATATTAGTAGAGCTGGTTGAAAATATTTTCTCTGTAACATGTACATTTTATCATATAAATGCACTGTAACATCTGTAAATTTGTAAAATATAAGCAGTTGCTAAAACTTAATTTTCATTACACTGTAGTTATACAGTTTCATGCAAGGCAACCTTCTCGTTATTTTTGTTTTTTATTTATGTGTTGTGGTCTAGTACATAAAAGGAAAACTGCTATAGGATTGAGGTGAAAGGTTAGTATGAAAAAAAAACCTGCCAAGTTGTCTTTTTGTTCTGGTGGAGGTGGGGAGGGTAGATTTCACCTGAAAACACCTATATATGATTCAAATGTATGTGCTATTATAAACATCAGAAATATATTTGAGCAATTTGGGTCTGCCTATGTACAATGACTGTGTTTTCCCACCTTTTCTTTTTGTTTATTAAGTACTGCTGTATGAAAAACTTACTTACCATAGTAATCTTCTTTTTTTCCCAGTGATGCTCGAATATTCATAACTTTATGCAGTAAGTCTGGAGGGTTGGACTGCCCGGAGAGATGGAACACATGCAAATGAGTAGAATTCTTTGCACGTGAGCATCTTTCAAATACTGCCTCTACCAACTGTAGTGTTCTAACCTCTTCAGATTTATGAGAAGCCTGGAAGTCGGGCATTAGGAAAGTAATGTAACTTTACATTTTATAAAAAGAGGGGTTACCCCTAATTAAAGCATGGAATTTTAACAGAAAAAAACTCCAAAGGGAGGAGAAAAACAACATTTAACAAAACCACATCAATGAAAACTACAAAAGGAGAAAACATTTGAAAAAAAACCTGTTTTAAAATGATTAAATGCAGAGAATATGCAACAAAACAACATGGCTTGGTGGCACCAGCATGCGGAGTGCACAGGCTGAAGTTCTGGAAGGGGAGGAAGGGAGGGAAGTTATGGATATCTGAGCATCACTGGGAAGAAAGAAGATTACTATGGTAAGTAATTTTTTCTTTGAACCCCAGTAATGCTCAGGATATTCATAACTTTATGCAGACTACCAAGCAGTACCACTGGAGGTGGGCACAGAACTCATTTTGGAAACAGACTCTGCAGGACTGCTATGCCAAACCTATCATCATTTCTGGACAGAATGTCCAAATTGTAATGCTTTGTAAAGGTGTGTACTGTTTTCTAGGTAGCTGCTCTGCAAATGTCCACCAAGGGACCTCCTGGAAGCTGCAAGGGTGGCAGCAGTCCCTCTTGTAGACTGTGCCCTCAACCTGGTTGGGGGCTCTTTACCTGCTTTAGTGTAACATAATTTAATACACTGGACTATCCATTGAGAAATGGATCTTTTTGAGGCTGGTTTGCCCTTTCCTACATCCCCATATGTAAGGAAAAGCAATTTTCTATCCATTCTATGGTCTTTAGTGGCTGTCATGTAATAGCTGATGGCCCTTTTAACGTCCAGATTGTGGAGCCTTCTTTCACCAGAGCTGGTATGGTCTGTGAAAAAGACAGGTAGAGTGATTGACTGGTTCAGATGAAAGTCTGAAACCACTTTAGGAAGAAACCGTCTGTTTGTTCTGAGGACTACCTTATCTCTGTGAAATGAGATATAGTATTGATCAATGCAGAGAGCCTGCAGCTTGTTAATTCTTCTTGCAGAAGTAATAGCTACTACTAAAACAAGCATTTGTCAATGCCGAATGTTGTCTCGCTGGCATTGGCATTGGTAGTGCTGGAGTTAGAGATGCATAATAGGAATGGCAGTGAAGTATTGAAGTGACGCCAACCCCACCCCCAACCTGTAGAAAGCAACAGGCACTGGGGTGTGCTTTTGGGTCATCAGCTGTAACGCTCATGCCACTGTACCTCACCCTACCCTGTAGAGACTGACAAGTGGTGTGGTGTGCTTTGGGGTCTTTGGGTGTTATACTTACCCCATTCCATAAGGAAATACACTGAGGTGGGTGCAGTATAGGAGAATGGGGTGAACTTTGTGGCCGAACAGTGCAAGGCACACCACGATGCCTGTCACTTGCTGCAGGGTGGTGGTGGAGGTGGAATGGCATGAGCATTACACCCGATGATCCCAAGTCACAACCTTGACACCTGTCAGTCTCTACAGGGTAGGGTGCTACAGTTCCAAACCGTAACACCGTAGGTGTCTCTTGGTATATTCACTCCAAATTTTCAACATGGGCTTTTTGTGAGCGGCACTATCAGTTTGTTAGCCGAAAGGTGGTTTTGCACAGCGGCTATGCCATTTGGTGACACAGGGACGATAACACATTTTGGGGAGTATGTGGAAAATGACAACTGTATTGTTC
Organism: Neoceratodus forsteri; assembly: GCA_016271365.2. Taxonomy (NCBI): domain Eukaryota; kingdom Metazoa; phylum Chordata; order Ceratodontiformes; family Ceratodontidae; genus Neoceratodus; species Neoceratodus forsteri. The sequence goes on along the minus strand of CM028130.1, from coordinate 1,404,560,080 downwards.
ATGAGGAGATGTAAAAAAAATGGCAATGTTGAAAATCTGGAGTGAAAATATGAAAAATTGTTGAAGTTATGAGCATGCATAGAAACTGTGCAACACATGTCCGTAATCCAATTATTTTTGAGATTTTTTTAACCATGTTTAACATAGGCATGTTGGAACCTCCCCTCATGAACAGTGGCACTGTGATTTTGTTAATTTGTCTGAAACATTGATTTCGCACAGTGACCACGCCATTGTGTGCCACAGGTGCGAAACACCTTTAGGGCAGGATGTGAAAATGACAGCTATACTGTTCATAAGGAGTGAAAAATGCCTGTGTTGAAAATGTTGCATGAAAATATTGAATTTAGAAATTACAAGGTGCGTGGAAACTGAGCAACGACACTTGTAACACAATCGCTTTATGGAATTTTGTCCATCACCAAATTTTCAACATAGGCATTTTAGGAGTTCTTCTCATGAACAGTGTCACCGCATTTATTTAAACTGTCCTGAAAACTGATTTCACACAGCGACCTGTATATTCTGCGTTGGAAGTACGCAAACATTCCGGCCAAGACATGTAAAATGACAGCTGTACTGTTCATAAGGAGGTGTGGAAAAATGTCATTGTTGAAAATCTGGAGTGAAAATATTACAAATTCACGAAGTTATGAGTGTGCATGGAAACTGTGCAATGCACGCTCGTTAAACAGCCATTTTTTGGATTTGCAACAAAGGCTTTTTGAGAGCCCCCCTCATGAACACTGGCACTGTTGTTTTGTTAATTAGTCCCGAAAGGTGATTCCATGCAGTGACCACAAAAATCACCTTTCAGGACTGAATAATGCCATGACAGTGCCTGAATTCAGGAGGAAGGGTCCCAATAACCTGATGTTGAAAATTTGGTGCCAAAATTCCCAAAAATGGCTGAGATATGCATCAACATTGACAAAAACCTATTTATGCCATTATATGGCTTACTGGCATTCTCACCAAAATCGTCCCCGCGGACTCGGAGGTAAGTATGGGGAGGGGGGGGAGGCAGGGTGTGCAGAGGGTGGGCGTGGGTTGTAGAAGAGGGCACGGAGACCATGAGGGACCATTTTCTTTTCACAGGTTTACAAAAAAAAAAACATTGCAGGATGTTTTTTCTTTGCAGGATTTGGCACGCTGGGGTGGGCTCCCAGCATGCCACCTAAGTGTTTTTACTGAAGGGGGGGACACACGAGCCAAGGGGGATTGGGCACCCCCCTCGGCACAGAACAAAAGTGGGGGGGTGATATTATGCCAACGGGGAGTGGGCTCCCCGTCAGCAAAATAAACGGGACAGGGGACAAACGCCGATTGGGATTGGGCCCCCTGTCGGCAAAGAAAAACTGTTTGGGGGGCACATGATGCAGAGGGGGATTGGGGACCCCCTAGGCATATATTTTAAATGGGAGGGGGGGTCATTATGCTGACGGGGAGTTGGCTCCCCAGTCAGCATGTGACAGGAGGCGGCGGCAGTCACTGTCGCCATGTTGTGTGCTCGTCGGGAGGCGTGTTGTGGTCATGCTGCATGAGAACTTCACTCTCATTGCAGCAGACCTTTTCTTAGATCTGGTGGCCACATTAGGGATTCATGATGTCAGTGTCTGCTGCTGGCTGATTGGGGAATGAGGGACGCACCTACCGATGTGTGCCCTGCATTCGCCCAACCGTGACTGTGCCTCCAAATCTGCTATCATCAGAAGATATTGGGCTGGCGGCAAGCAATTGGCGCCAACATAAAACTGTTTTCCAAGTAAGATATTTCATGGGCAGTAGCCATGGGCTCAGAAGGAGGACCAATAAGCTTGGCTATACACACATTCAAATCCCAAGCAGGCACTAGTGCTCTGTGAGGTGGGTGGAAATGCATGACTCCCTTAAAAAATAATTTGAAAAGTTTGTCTGATGCTACTGACACTTTTGCCCCCGCAGAAAGGTAGGCAGATACTGCTGCTAAATGAACTTTAAAGGAACTGGGTTGTAAACCCTGTGAATTCAAATAAGTAAGATAGTCTAAGACAACTGAGACTCTAGCCTTATGTGGGATAAGGTTCATACTTGAACACTAATGAGAGAATCTCTTCCATTTGGAAGAATAAGTTTACTTTGTAGAGGGTTTTCTGTAGCCCTTTAAAATATTTAAGACAGCTTCTGAAAGATTTAAATCTGCCTACTCTAATTCTTCAAGAGCCATGCCTTGCGATGAAAGGACTTGAGATTAGGGTACAACAATGTTCCCTGATTGGAGGTCAGGAGATTGTGTCTGAGAGGTAATTGTATTGGTTTGCTGACAGACATAGAGAGCAGAAAAGAGTACCATGGCTGCCTGGACCAGTCTGGAGCTGTCAAGATCAGAGATGCAGAGAGGGATTTTGGCTTCAGTAGCACCCTGAAAACCAGAGGGAATGGGGGGAAGGCATATAGGTGATTGCCTGTCCAATCAAAAGCTAGGGCATCCAGGGGGACTGTGCCCTGTGCTGGAGGTCTGCAGCAGTACTGAGGTAACTGGTGGTTCTGGTGGGATGCGAACAAGTCAACCTCTGGAGTGCCTCACCTCCTGAAAATAACTTGAACCACCAGCTTGTTTAGAGTCCATTCGTGGTGGGCCTGGTTGATACGACTTAGTGCATCTGCCAAGGTATTGTCCTTTCCTGGCAAATGTATTGCCTGCAAGGATACCCTCAGAGAGTATGCCAGAGTCCAAACTGTCATGGCCTCTGAGCAAAGGAGGCCTCATCTAGTGCCTCCCTGCTTGTTTATGTAATACATTGTGGTGGCGTTGTTTGTTCTGATCTGTACCACTCTTCCCAATACCAGTGAAGAGAAAGCTTTTAGGGCTAGCATCACTGCTCTGAGCTCCAGTAAGTGTATGTGTTGAAGGGACTCTGCTGCTGACCAGGTACCCTGGGTCGTGTGCGTTCCCAAATGGTGCCCCAGCCCAAGAGGGATGCATCTGTTGTGAGTACCAGAGAGGGGTTCTCTCTCTGAAAAGGAACTCCTCGCCTTTAATTGGATTCCTCCTTTTACCACAAGAGGGCCTTTAATAGTGCTCTTGTCACCGGTATTAGTTTTGAAAAAGCGTCTCTTTTCTGACTCCAGTGAGTCCTGAGGTGAAACTGAATGTCTCTCATATGAAACCTGGATCCCTGCACTGTGCCTGTGAATGCAGCCATATGGCCTAGTAACTGCAGAAACTACCTTGCAGTTTTTGACTTGTTCAGGGTGAAGGAATTTGCTATTGACTGAAGACTTTGCACCCTGTCTAAGGGTAAAAAAGGCTCTGCCCAGAAGTGTGTTGATCTCTGCCCCTATGAACTGCAAAGTTTGAGCAGGGGTTAGAATTGATTTCTTTTGGTTTATTATAAAACCCAGGATCTCTAATAGGTGCTGGGTGACATGTAAAGAATCCCTTACTTGGTCTGATGACTTGCCTACCACCAACCAATTGTCCAGGTATGGGAAGACAGTCACTCCCTGTCTTCAAAGATACGCCACCACAGCAACTAGGCATTTTGTGAATACCCTTGGTGCTGAGGAGAGGCCGAAGGGAAGAGTTGAAAACTAATAGTGACCTGAAGAGAGCCTGAATCTGAGATATTTTCTGAATGATTCCTTTATGGGGATGTGTAAATAGGCGTCTTTCAAATCCAGTGATGCCAGCCAGTCCCCTTTTTGGATTGTTGGCAAAATTCAAGCCAAAGTTACCATTTTGAACTTTGTTTTTTTCAGATGCTTGTTTAAAGCTCTGAGATCCAAACTTGGCCACCACTCCCCACTTTTCTTTGTTGTTAGGAAGTATCCGTAGTAGAAACCCCTTCCTCTCAGGGTGTTAGGAACTGGTTCCATTGCTCTGAGCTATAACAATTTCTGAACCTCTGCTTCTAGAAGTGTTCTCTCTGCTACAGGCGGTGAGCAGTAAACCCTGGTCTTTTGTGGAGGAAAGGATTTGAAGTCCAGAGACAGACCCTGGCCCACTACTTCCAGAACCCACTTGTCTGTGGTGATGCTTAGCCAAGCCTGGAGGAAGTGGGAGAGTCTGCCTTCGACAGGGAGGGAGGGAGGAGGCAGCCTGAGCCTCAGAGGTTTTGTTTTGATTGGGGCTGAGGTTGGGCCTGAGAGCCCCTTCTACCCCTACCCCTAGAGTACCCCTGTTGTGGGTACTGCAGGTACTGGGGAACAGCTACTGGCTGGAAGAAGGGTCTGGTCATAAAAGACCTCCCCCTGCCCCCCCTTCCATAGGGCCTAGTGGATGGAGAAGCTCACTCCTTACTTGAGTTACTCCTATAGGTTGCCTTATACTCATCCACTTTTTTCATATATGCAACCGTGCATTTTCCAAAAAGAGAGTTTCCTTCTAAAGGAAAATCCAGGGCCTTGGATTTAGTATCCTGAGAAAGGTTTATGGCCCTGAGCCAAGCAAACCTTCTCTGTGCCACAGTGTTAGCCATCCACCTGGCTGCAGTATCATTCGAATCAGCAGTCATTTGGAACTGGTACTTAGCCGCCTCCAGCCCAAACCTGGCAGTTTCAGCCAGGTCTTCAGACAAGGGTGAGGGTGGACATGTCCAGTACCGACTGCCACAGGGATTTTTGATACTGGGCAGCATAAGCTTGAAAGGTAGCTTGTTTCATGGCCAAAGAAGCTGATAAATAGCCTTTTTTTTGGCCTTGCTATCTATTTTTCTGGAGTCCTTGTCCAGAAGGTGGGAGGACAGAAGGACTCTGGCCTTCTCACAGGCTGCCTGCTATATTACCCCTTGACAGTCTGGATGGGAGAAAAGGAAATCTGCCCCTGTCCTGTCCAGCTGATAATTTTTATCTATTCTCCTATCAATAGGAGGAACAAAATTAGGGATCTGCAGAAGTTTCAGGGTGTCTCTCTTAAAAAATGTATAAACTGGCAGAAGAAGAGCTTTTGTGGGTGTTAAACCTATCATATTTAAACATTCAATTTCTTCCTCATCCTCAATCTGCTCTGTGGTAGCAATATCAAGAGCATCTGCCATTCTCCTCTCAAATGTAAAATGTGAGGAGTAAGCCTCTGACACCCTGGGGGGAGAACCAAAAATCCTGCTCAGGGGACACCTCCGGGGGAATTGGTTCATCCTCCTCGAAAAGATCATCATCTTCCTCCAAATATTGCTCCTTTTGTAAAAAGGGCAACACACCACTGCTAGCCTGGGGACCCTGGGGAGGGGCAGGCTGCTGGTGGACAATATTTTGTAGAGCCTGGATAATTTTAAAAGCCTGGGCTATCTCTTGAGCCGAGGGCAGAACAGGCACTTGTGCAGAAGTCCCTAGTTTAGCAGGAGAGGGTTCTGCATGTTTCATTTTCTTCAATGTCTTTGAGGGAACTGGGGAGTCCACCAATTTTTCACCTCGTTTTGCCCCTTTTTCTCCCATCTCAGTGGCAGGGGTAAGCAAACTTGTGGGTTCAGCCACTGCAGATTGAGGTGTCAGCTGGTCAGAGCCGGAGGAAACCCAAGGAAATCTTTTATTTAGCCTTTCAAGGAGTTTTTCCATGGTTTTGTCTGGGAAAGTTTTACATATTTCACAATCCTGGTCCAGATGTTCGAGCTCCAGACAAGCCACACATAAGGTGTGTTTGTCTGCCTTAACAAACACATCTCCACATTTTAAACAATTCTTAAAACCGGGTTCTCCGGTTTTCTTTTTAGGTTTCTCTGACATGGTAATGTCTAAAGAGAAAAAACACTAACCGCTAAATAAAAGAGTAAATGCGGTTACTTTTCTTTTCTTTTTTTTGTTTTTGCGGTCGGTTCCGGAACCAATAGGTACCGGAGGAACCGAACCGAAGAGATGATAAATGAACTGGTTCAGCGGTTCTGTAACCGATAAAAGCAGCTACAAAAACAGCCAAAATACACACAAAAAACTAAACTAATAATACAAAAAACAAGGCTCTTTAATCAGAGAACCCCGATGAAGTAAATAACTAACCCGATTCCCTCACGGTTATCCCAAACCGCAAGGAACTGGAGAAAATAAATGATTTAAACAATAAACAAGATTTATACTGGCAATTAGTAGAGGCAGTAAAAAAAATGAAATATACTTACATTTTTTAAGGTTTTGAATCTTCTTTCATGCGAAAGAGTAAGACGACCACCCTGAGCGACCAGACTTTCAGACGGAGAGAAAACTCTGAAGAGGTTAGAACGCTTCAGTTGGTAGAGGCAGTATTTGAAAGATGCTCACGTGCAAAGAATTCTACTCATTTGCATGTGTTCCGTCTCTCTGGGCAGTCCAACCTTGCAGGCTTACTGCATAAAGTTATGAATATCCTGAGCATTACTGGGGTTAGAAGCTGTGTTTGTCTGCCTTAGCAAACACATCTCCTCATTTTAAACAATTCTTAAAACCGGGTTCTCCGGTTTTCCTTTTAGGTTTCTCTGACATGGTAATGTCTAAGGAGAAAAAACACTAACCACTAAATAAAAAGGGTAAATGTGGTTACTTTCTTTTTTTTTTTGCTGTCAGTTCTGGAACCGATAGGAACCGGAGGAACCGAACTGAGGAGATGATAAATGAACCGGTTCAGTGGTTCTGTAACTGATAAAAGCGGTTACAAAAACAGTGAAATACACATAAAAACATAGAAACATAGAAACATAGACTTTGACGGCAGATAAGGACCGCTAGGCCCATCTAGTCTGCCCATTTCCCTACCTACAGGATAGGCCGCAGATCCTAGTTAACCAACAGTCTATTTCTTCCTACCCCCCACGAGAACTGCCTTATGTCTGTCCCATGCATTCTTGAATTCTCCCACAGTTTTAGACCCCACAACCTCCTCAGGAAGGCTGTTCCATGCATCCACTACCCTCTCTGTGAAATAATACTTCCTCACATTGCCCCTGAACCGCCCTCCTTCTATCTTTAAATTGTGTCCCCTTGTTCTTGCAAGTCTCTTTTGCTGAAAAATGCTACCCTCTTGGACTTTGTTGAGTCCACTGAGGTACTTAAAAGTTTCTATCATGTCCCCCCTCTCCCTTCTTTCCTCAAGGGTATACATATTAAGCTCATTTAGTCTCGCCTCATACGGCTTCTCTTGCAGACCCTGCACCATTTTAGTTGCCCTCCTCTGGACTGCCTCTATCCTGTCTATGTCCTTGCGGAGATGGGGTCTCCAGAACTGGACACAGTACTCCAGATGGGGTCTCACCAACTGTCTGTACAGAGGATAACTCCTGTTTTCTGCTGCTGATGCCTCTCCCTATACATCCCAGTATACACCAGCCCTCCCTACTGCCTTCTCATTGTTTGCTAACCTAAGGTCATCTGATATGATTACCCCAGGTCCCTTTCCTTTTTTGTTGTTGTTACTACCTCCCCACCCATTGTGTATTCTTCCCCTGGGTTCTTATTTCCCAGGTGCATTATTTTGCACTTCTTTGCATTGAATCCTAGCTGCCATACTTCTGACCATTCCTCCAACCTTGCCAAGTCCCTTTTCATCCTTTCCACGCCTCCTCGTGTATCAACCCTGTTGCAGATTTTGTGTCATCTGCAAAAAGGCATACTTTTCCTTCCAGTCCCTCTGCAATGTCACTGATGAAGACATTAAAAAGGACTGGACCCAATACTGAACCCTGTGGTACCCCACTAGTAACCCCCCTTTCTTCAGAATGGACTCCATTTACAATTATCTTCTGTGTCCTGTTGTCCAGCCAATGTTTTACCCAGGCTACCACCCTGGGTCCCACTCCCAGGCTGGTTAATTTGACTATTAATCTTTTGTGTGGGACTGTGTCAAATGCCTTGCTAAAGTCTAGGTAGGCCATGTCCACAGCCCCTCCCTGGTCTACTACTTTGGTCACCCAGTCAAAGAAATCTATTAGATTCATCTGACATGACCTTCCCGCTGTGAACCCATGCTGCCTTGGGTCCTGTGCTCCACTGGCCTCTAGGTACTCGACTATTCTTTCCTTCAGAGTAGCTCCATCACTTTCCCTACCACAGAGGTCAGACTGACAGGTCTGTAGTTTCCTGCCTCTGACTTGGACCCACTTTTGTGAAGGGGAATCACATCCACCTTCCTCCAGTCCTCGGGTACCACACCATCCTCCCATGATTTATTAAAAAGAGTAGCCAGTGGTTTCACTAGTTCCTCCCTTAATTCTTTTAGAATTCTGGGGTGAATTCCATCAGGACCCATTGCTTTGTCCACCTTCAGTTTTAGGAGTTCTTGCAGAACCCTTTCTTCTGTGAAAGGACTGGGATCGACCCCTATCAAGAGTGCTTCTGTTAATTGGATTAGGCACTTCCCCTCCTCTTTGTGAATACTGAGCAGAAATATTCATTCAGTATTACTGCTTTTCACTGTCCCCTCTGCCCACCCACTGTTCATTTTATTCAGCCTCACTATCCCTCCTTTGTCTTTTCTCGCGCTGATGTACCTATAAAAGGTTTTATCCCCCTTCTTAACTGAGTTGGCTATCTTTTCCTCAGTTTGGGCCTTTGCTATTCTGACTTCCCTCCCTGCTTCCTTCTGCCTTAAATGGTACAGCTCTCTGTCCTGCTCCTTCTGTGTTTCCTTATACTTCCGAATGCTATCTTTTTCTTCCTGACTTTCACAGCCACCTCTTTTGAGAACCATAGTGGCTTTTTCTTTCATTTTGATTTCTTCATTTGCTTCACACAAAGGCTTGTTGCCTCTGTGATGGCAGTTTTGATAATTCCCCATTGTTGCTCCACACCTCCTTCTAGCCTGTTTGCTAGTGCTTTTCTGAGGCACTCTCCCATCTTGCCAAGTCAGCCCTCCTAAAGTCCAGTACCCTCACTTTTTATGGCTTGACTCTGTAGCTGAGTTTAACGTGAACCACACTGTTTTGATGGTCACTTGTCCCCAGATGGCAACCCACTTCTAGATCTGAGATCCTCTCACTGCCCCGTTTGAGAGTATGAGGTCTAAGATTGCTCCCTCACGAGTGGGTTCAAACTAGCTGTCTGATGCCTGCCACCTGTAGGGCATCAAGAATGGCCCTGCTCTTGGATGTGGCTGCAGCAAATGTGCTCCAGTTAACATCTGGCATATTCAGGTCTCCCATCAACAGTATCTCCCTTTCTCTGCCATTCTAAGAATGCCTTCTATCATATCCTTGTCCATTCCTTCCCCTGACATGGGGGTCTGTACCAACCCTGTGCGGATTGTGGTGCCTTTCCAGTCTCCAAGGTGACCCACGTGCCTCCTCTCCTCCCTGTTTACTCTTTTGTTCAGTTGCTTCTATCCTTCCTTTACATAGAGAGCTACTCCTCCCCTCTTCTCCCCTGCCTGTCTCTCCTGTAGGTTATGTGTACTCTGTATGCTATCATCCCAGTCATGGTTCTCTGTGTACCATGTTTCTGTGACTGCTACGATATCCAGGCATCCCTCTTCCATTAAGGCCATCAGCTCAGGGAGCTTGTTGCCCAGACTACAGGCATTGGTACTCATTACCATCCATTTCCTGATGGCCTTACTCCCTTTGCCCCATCCCTGTCCTTCTTGCCTTTGTCACTTTCTCCATTTACCCCTGCCCTTCTCCTATCGACACCTCTATGTTGGTGTTTGCCGACTTACTACCGTGATTATTTGGGGGCTAGGATTTTCCTGCTCCTTTCAGTGCCTCCCCTTGGCTAGTTTAAAAGCTTGCCAATGAAGCATTTAAACCTATCACCTAGGATCCTGGTTCCCCTCCCGGACAGATGCAGCCCATCATGCCAGTATAGGCTTGCATCACTCCAGGTGGACCCCAGTCCCCAATGAAGCCAAATCCCTGAGCTCCACCAGTTTTTCAACCACTGATTGAATCCCATGGTGTGGAACACCTAACCTCTCTATGCCATAGATGGGTAGCACCTCCGAGAAGGTTACCGTGCGTGCTACTTGACTGAGGCCCCTCCCCAATTCCACAAACTCTTCCTGCACTTCTCTAATCCCTTTCTTAGCCAGGTCATTTGTCCCTAGGTGGACAATGACATCCAGCTCCCTCCCCTGTGCAGCTGCTCCGGCAATCCTGAGGATTCGCTTCCTGTCCCTGCAAGCCATGGCTCCAGGCAGGCACCTTACCTCCCTCTCCCCTTCCTCCCCCAGTTCTACCTTCCTAACAATGGAGTCCCCACCAGGAGTTGTTTCCTTCCCTGCAGGGTCCCCTGCCACCCTCCTGTGGGTCTCCTTTGTGGAGTTCCCAACATCCTCCTTGGTCTCCACTGTGGGTGCCTCCATGAGAGGAACCACACTTTGCCAGAATGGCATAGGGTGTGGAGGTACAGCTGGAGGGATGCACCTCCTGTTCCACCACCCTCACCCTCCCTGGGCCCCCTGTGGTCCAACCGCTCCTCTTTCTTGGCAACTTCTGAGGCAGCGGCAGTGGCACTGGTGGTCCCTGGATGGAGAGGAGGTCCCACAATCCTGGCCAACTCAGCCTGGAGATGAGCAACCTCCTCCTCAGCCCAGAGAGGTGCTTGCAGATGGGACAACACCGCATCCTCCAGAACATCTCCCGGAAGACTGCTGCCCACAGCCACTGCACTGCACACCTCCAATCATGTCTTATTTCTGGCCCTTAACTGTTTGCAATCCTTACTCTTTCCTCTGTTTTTTCTCTCTCTCTCTTACTTTCTGCCTGTGTGCCCTTTAAGCTCCTGATTGTCCTGTTCTGAGACAGGAATATCCTATATTCGCAGTAGACCACTTACTTGCTCAGAGGCAGACCTCCAGCAGCTAGAGGGGCGAGAGCTACTCTTGCCTTTCTAGGATGGTGGGTCCTTGGTGGTTCTGTGATCACTCACTTCCTGCCCCTAAACAGGAAGTTCCTGTTGTCAGTCAAATTCTGTGCCTATAAAAACAGAACTAGCTTCTGTGGGGGGTGGAGGGAGGAAGGAGGGCAATATAGTCCCAGCAGAAGTTCAGTCACACAGCAGTCCTTTCTCCTGGTGTCTTCTGCCAAGCTATTAGCAGAAACTTTCTAAGGCAGTCTTTAAATGTAGCTTCCTTCTAGCTAAGCCACTCCCCCTACTTACCAGAACTTTCTACAAGTAATTTAAACCTCACAGCAGTTAAGTCCTTTCAGTCACCTGAGATTTACACCTAGATAACTCGTCAGATACCCATTCAGTTCAGTTAACCCAAACACACACTTTTTTTTTGTATGTTAGTTTTTTTACCCTAAATTAAAGGTCAAATACAAAAGTTCTTCTACTTTAGTCCCAGCAGAGAAGTTCAGTCACACAGCAATCCTTTCTCCTGGTGTCTTCTGCCAAGCTGCAAAACTAAACTAATAATACACAAAAAACAAGGCTCTTTAATCAGAGAACCCCGATGAAGTAAATACCTAACTCGGTTCCCTCACGGTTATCCCAAACCATGAGGAACCAGAAAAAATAAGTAATTTAAACAATAAACAAGATTTATACTAATGATTAGTAGAGGCAGTAAAAGAAATGAAATATACTTAAGTTTTTTAACATTTTGAATCTTCTTTCACGTGAAAGAGTAAGATGGCCACTCTGAGTGACCAGACTTTCAGGCGGAGAGAAAAATCTGAAGAGGTTAGAGCACTACAGTTGGTAGAGGCAGTATTTGAAAGACGCTCACGTGCAAAGAATTCTACTCATTTGCATGTGTTCCATCTCTCTGGGCTGTCCAACCCTCCAGGCTTACTGCATAAAGTTATGAATATCCTGAGCATTACTTGGGTTAGAATCCCTACTTTCTTCATTCTGTTTTTTTTTTCTGTTTTCCCAACATTCAAGACATAGACTGTTTATCATGGAATGTTTACCATGGAATACAGGGATTCAAAATTCTGCTTAGTTCCACTTGTAGAATGTTATTCTCCTAACGTACTGTACACACAGACAACAAAGGCCTGTTTTAGAGCCAGAGACTCAACTGTCTCACTGTCAGGGCAAGCAGAAGAGATTTCTATGATGAGCAGGTAAAGACAGAAGGGGGATTTTTCACTGTTAGTAAAGAAACAGTTGTAATGAAAACTATAAACAATAGTTAATGTTTCTAATGTGTTTATGTGTGTAAGAAAAGTGTGATGATCAGGGAAACAACATTTAATTAATTTGTTTTATTTTTTATTTAAGGTAGTTTTATTTTTAGGGCCCAGTTGAAGGTTTTTACAGTGTAAAGGTAGCAGCCAGGTTTGTGATGGAAGATCAGTTTTGGTTGCAGGGGGACTGATGGAAGATATTTCTGGTTGTAGGAGGACTGATTTGCTTATTGTGTGATGTGGTTTAGGACCAGGATGACTGTGCATATAAAGAGACTTAATGTACAGTCAGCTGGTGTCTCTTGGCCAATGAGATTTCTAGATTTTTTCTTTCCATTTTATAATAGACAATAAAGCTGTGTTCTTTTGTTAAATGTGGTTGTTTACTGGCTCCCAAGTGTGGTGACGTAAACTGTGGTTTCCTTACGAAACCCACCAAGAGGTAAGGACCCTGTGATTTGGTTGATTTGGAGTGTCCCCTGTACTTACCACAAACCCAGTTATACTAGAACAATCCACTTTACCAGAAGTGGTGGCAGTGCCACATGCATAGGCCGGGCACACCTTGTAGTGGGTGGGGTCCATCACACAAATAATGTTGACTTTTGGTCTTGACTTAGTCACCAGTAATGCTTGCATTTAAAGAATCCCTTAGTATTATACTATTCAACAACAGCAAACTAATAAGATTCAAACTGCCAAGCGATCATCAGTTTGTAGTAGTAGTAGTAAAAATCTTTATTTTTTATACAGGAAGGTGTTAATATAATACATCATTAGGGCCCGAAGGTCCTGTTTTCAAGATGATCCTGTACAATTTCCGTATTTCATAAAACGAACAAGTATTGAAATAATACAATCAGTTTGAATACTGCATACATAAAAGGAGATAGATCTCTATAGCTCTCCTATTGACCATAACATTACATGGGTTCAAGTTATAGAACTGTGCAATTGCAGTAGTCTAAAGCTTTTAAAATTATTCAGGTCTCCAGTAGCAAATATAAATAACAGGCAGGAAATAACTATATTTAAAATCACATGTTATATGGGTAGACAAACAGGTTAAAGTGCAATACTACAAAGACGTCCACTCATAGTAGATAATCTAAACAGTTCACAATTATACTCTTTCCAAGTTTGGCATTGAAGGATTTTGGGTGTAACTTCAGCTTCTCCTCATGGCTAGCTAAGTTTCCCCAATATTTGTTTACTGTATTGGTAAAGGACATATTTCCATATTTGTTTATTTTAGAAGTTTGAAATTTATGTAGACTATTATTTCTTAAATTATGCTTACTTTCTCTTTTACTCAGTTTGTCAATCAGATATTGGGGTTTGTCTGCTCTAATTGTTTTATGAATCAGTCCAGTCCACTTTATTGATCTCTTATTTTCTTTTTTTTTCATATACACTTTTAGTTTTCAGTTTTTCTCTCCCCCCTCGAGGCTATGGTGTACACATGCATGTACATACGTGGAGGTGCATGTGCATGCCAGGACCTGGTTGCCCCTTCTGCCCCTTCCGGACTTTCATTGCCACTCCATACCACCTACGCCCTCACCGGACCTCCACCCGGTGGAAGTGGGACTACGGACAGGTGGACGTCCACCCCTTTGGAGGGGAGAGCCGCAGCTCAATCCCTGCTCCAACCCACCCCACCCCCCGAGCCAGCACCCCGGTGACCCAAGGTCGTTCACAAACCCGGTTACCAGCACAGCATGAGGTGGCACCAGCACCTCAGCCCTCTGTGCTACCAGGCCGGCTGAGCTCTTATTTTCTAAATCTAGCCATTTCATTCTATTATATAAAGTACAGTGATGAGTAGTGAAGTCACATTTCAGAACAAATCTTGCTAATCTATTATACAGTTTCTCCACTTTTCCTAAGGTAGTTTTATTTGCTAAACTACAGATATGGTCCTCATACTCAATTTCTGGAAGTAGTAGCTGGTTTACAATAGTCTCTCTTATCCTATAATTTAAACAATAACGAGATCTTCTAAATGTCCCCAGTCATGAATCTACCTTTTTAATCATTATGTTTATGTGATGTTCAAAGTTTAAGTTTGTGTCCACCCAAACCCTTAAGTATTTATACTCATTAACCTGAGATAGGGCCTCATTGTTTATGGTTTTGATAAAAATTTATTTTCTTATTTTATTTTTGGCTAATGAATTAAAAACCACTATTTGCAATTTTTTACCATAAAGCGCGAATTTGGAATCTGCAAACCAGGCGCATAGCGCATCAAACTCCTTTTTGAGATAGTTTTCCATTTCTTTTAGGTTGTTACCAGTTGCTGTAAGTACTGTCTTGTCTGCGTATAAACACAGACTAGAATTTTTAATATACCCCACAACCTGGTTTACATAGACCAAAAATAGGGTAGGCCCCAAAATAGACCCTTGAGGCACCCCCTACCCATTGGCCTTCTTTTTGATAGGACGTTCCCTATTTAGACCTGCTGTTGTTGATTTTTTAAAAAGGAATCAAACCACTGGATAGTATCAGCCGCTATTCCTTTTTTTCCCCATATGAAGTTTTACTCCTCCAGCGGAGCTGGCAGGTGGCTCCAGCCCCTCCTTCGGAGGGGACTTTTCTCTCTGGCAAGGCTTTCCACACACCCACTCCAACCGGCCATCCTCCATGGGTTACCCCCCATGACAGGACCAGTGGCAAGGGGTGCCAGCCTCCCCCCAACCCTGGAAGCCAACATCTGGATTGCAGGGGTAGGCGCGGGCACAGCCTGCCATCATGAAGCCTGCCAGCTCCGATTCCTTTTTCAGTTTTCTCCCCAGACCCATGCATGTGCAATGGGTGGGGCGACTGTCTCCACCTCCGCAGAGGCAGTCTTACGCCCTTTGTGTGGGTCCACCCCTTTCTAGATCACGCCTGTGCTGCTTCCAGCCTCCACTGGGTGTCAGTCTACAGCGTGATGCTGAGGCCCCCCACTCCCAAGAAAGGAAAGTTGTCAGTGGACAATCAATCCTCCCTTGCCCCAGCTGACCTCCAAGTGACCCAAGTCCATTCCTGAACCCAGGTCACCAGCTTGGCGCGAGATAAGGTGTCCAGTGCCTCATCCGTCTGTACCACTGGGCTGGCTATCAGCCACTATTCCTTATGCAAAAGCCTATTTTTCAAAATGGAGTGATCTACAGTGTCAAATGCTTTAGATAAATCCACGAACACTGCACCCACCTCCCAGACATTGTTTAGAGGAGTAGAAATCAAATTGACCAGGCCAGGGAGTGCGGTGTCCATGGAATGCCTTTGCCTGAATCCAGATTGATACTTGGAAAGCAATGAGTACTTTTCCAAGTATTGTCTTAGTTGTTCTTGAGCTAAACCCTCCAATATTTTGGATAGTATGGAAAGTAATGCTATTGGCCTGTAGTTTGCTGCCTCTGTTTTTTGGCCATCTATATGTATAGGAACTATTGTATCTAATTTCCAGGAACTAGAAAATTTCCTTTCCATTAAGCTCCAGACAGTTTAGCAATTTTGTTATTATAGGGGCAATTATTTTATTTGAATCTTTCAAGAATCTACTTTCCACTCCATCTGAGCCACGTGATTTATTTGTTTGCATCTGTTTTATATATTTCTTTACCTGGCTATACTGTATAGCCCTGAACCTAAATTTGGGATGGTCCTCATCTGCCTTTTCCTTTAGATTATTTTTAGTTTTGACCTTTGAAGTTGGAATTTTTATATTTGGCAATGTGGTGAAATATGTATTTAAGATATCAGCAGATATCTTTGAACTCTGAACTACTCCATTACTAACCATCTGAACTAGGGGCTTCTATAGATTTTTTAGAGGCCAATATTGACTTGGGTTTGTAGTTTTTGGATTTTATTTTTACAATAATTTTGTTTTGTGTTTCTTAAAAGTTGCTTTCGTTTATTCCTAAAAATTTTGTATTTACAGTATTCCATAGTTCTGTATCTAATGTTTTATTAGCTAATTTTATAGGCGTTTTTAATTCTGATTTCTTTCTTAAATTTTTCAGTGATCCATGGGGCCTGATCTTTTCGCTGTACTTTTTTAGTGACTGGAGCAACTTTATTACATACTTGTAAGAAAGATTTTATAAAATCCTCTATGGCCAAATCTAAGACTGGGATTAAAAATATTTGATTCCATTTTATTTTCACTAGTTCAGCAATCAGTCTTTCTTTAGAGTAATTTTTGAAGGATCTGCTTTTCCTAGCCCCAGGTTCTAGTTCCACATAACCTAAGTTTTGTCTCTTTACTATAAGTAAATCTACTATTGAGCTGTGGTTACCCAGGATAGGTTGATCTACCTTTATCTACAGTGGTTTGACTCTGGGAGAAAAAGATGAGGTCTAAAATATTTCCTTTATTTACTAGGCTGCTTTTCCTGGTAGGGATTACTATAACTTGCCTTACATTCAATGATGGGAAACTTTTTTCCAAAGCCTCAGCCCTCATCTGTCCCCAGGCTGCAATGTAGTCCCCTGTTAATAGTAGGTACTTCCATATTGAATTACTCATTAGAATCTGGGAAAGTAAACTGAAAGTGCCTATGTTTACCCTTGGGGGAGAATAGATTACCCCCAAAATTAAATTTAATCCATGGACTTCTACTAATAAACAATCAATTTTGTCAATTTGTTTTGCATAAATTATTGCTGTTTGTCCTCGTTCTCATTTTGTAAACAGCAGAACTCCCCCGCTTCCCTACCCTATCTATTCTATGGGTGTGGTAGCCGTCTAGATTAATTTCTGTGTTTTTTATTTGATTTTTATTTATTTATTGAAATCTTGGATGACACCTGTGAGAGGATGCTCATTGAGAGGTTCCACATCAGGTACATTAACACAAGAGGACACAGTATAGTTACAGTAAAGTATACATACAGAGTAAAAAAAAATTCAACAATACATGGGTTGCAATGACAAACAGTTCACAAATTGTGCTACGGCATAGTACATGGTATGCCAGCATCCAGCGGAAGAGAGAGAGGCACAGGCAGACTGTTAGGGTAAGGTAGGGATGGGCAGTGGGAGTTGGATAGGAAGGGCAGAGGGAAAGAAAACAGCCAAGAGGTAGAGGGTGGGAGGCAAGTGCTAGGGCAAAGACTTAACTCATTTGCTCACGGTGGCCATTTTGGGTTGGATCCAGCAATGGACGGTTCCAATGCCATATGGTGTCAATGGGAACAAAGTCATTAACTTAGTGGGTCAGGAGCTGGAAGTGCTGAGGCAGACTAAATCTGCTGGCGCAGACTAGTGGGGGAATCTACAGGTGCTACTGTCAGTGAGGTATAGACAGAGTTTGCACTTAAAGGAACCAAGGGTTGTGGCTCCGGCTATGTCAGGTGGTAGACCATTTGTCCACATAGGGGCCCGGTGAGCAAAGGATTGCTGGGCCATAGTTGTGTGGCACCTGAGCACATGGAATATTTGTGTAGTTTTTTTATGTTACTATTTAACCATGTTTCAGTTAGTGAATTGACCTCTGGTTTTTCAATGGCCACCCATGTTCTCAGGAGGTCCACTTTTTTAAAAAACTTCCTGTGTTATCATACAACATTTTTATATCCTTGTCCTTGGGACCTGGGTTTGTCTTTATTTCCCCTGTGTAACTGGGTAATAAAATTACCTTTCTCAGATTCTTGTTGGACCTGCACAAAAGGAAGAGACAACAGACAAGTGGTGTCCAAGCAATAAATGTAATTTATTACTGATAAATGAGAATAATACAGGCTTACAACCAACAGTGTAATAATCACCGGAAGAGTATCCAGTTTTCTTACCTATAGGTGCAGTCAAGTCTCTCTTAGAGAAAATATGTGACACACAGGGTCTTATACCCTGATAATTGCTATGGCAACTATAAAGAAGATACATAAAAAGTAAGTGATTGGCTACAAACAGGTGGTCAGAGAGTAACCATCCTAACTAGCATGGGAAAGTTGCTTAGCTAGCAGAATGTAAAATATATAGGATAGTGTATGGGAGCCCATACACAACCACACTATTCTAATACCGGGTGGTTTCCAGTGACGATGAGGACCTCAAGAGCAAAGCTCGAGAGGTCCCTATCATCACTGGAAACCACAAAGGAATTAGAATAGTTGGTTGTGTATGGGGCTCCCATACACTTTTCTATATAGTGTATGGCCCCCAAAAAGAAGTATTCTTACTTTAGTTTTTCTCTGTGATCAGTCCTTGCCACCGGACGCTCCCTTCTCATTTTGTAGCTCACAAAGTCGGCTAGTGCACGCAGCTCATCGACTGCCCCCTATCCAATGAACAGCGCTGTTTGGGGCAGTTTGTATTGTGACGTCCTCACTAACGCAGAATGAAAAGTCATTCTGCATTAGTGAGGACGTCACTACTTTAGCAGAACGACTTTTTGCGGTGTATGGATTTCCAAACACAACCGCATTCCACTATATGAACAATAAGGCCTGTGATGCTTTCCATGGTCACTTGCAGTTACAGTTTGCACAAGCACTAAAGATGGCACTGTTGCCTAACTAATGATTATACAATAAACTTATACTAGAACATCTCCCAGTGGTACAATATATTGTGAGAATATAGTGAAGTATAATATTCATTATAAAAGTACAGTAGAACTCTGATCTTGACATTTATGCTTATGTGACAAGTGTCTGTGCCCTAAGGTTAGTACAAATACCTACATATGTATTGCTGTCCATGAGGTGGGGGGTACAATCAGAGGTGCTGGTCCATGGATAACATTCCCCCCTTGTTGCCTCAGAAGGGGCAATAATCCCAAGAAAGTAGTGGGGTGGAGTTAAAAAGTCATTTACACATGAGCCTTGTAAAGGAATTTGAGTTGTTCTTGGTGTTGTCTTAGAGTACATCACAGACGGCAGAGGGTAAAGATTAGAAAAATAATCAAAAATGCTTGAATAATAACAAAGCTTTAAAAGTAATTTCCAACCAAGTGCTGGATAAAGCAGTACTTAAATCACCATCATTAATAAGGGTATTAAGAACATCACCAGCTTTAGAAATAGTATTGCTAAATTACTGTATATTAAATGTGAATCCTTCCTAGCTAAAAGAGATCGCAAGGAAAGTATCAAAGGGTCAATGTGCATGTTAAACATGGGCAAATACTGAGACAAGGCAATCAAGTATTGTGGATCAGTATCAATAACATCTGGTTCAGGGACAGGAACAAGAGTTATCACAGTGTGACCTATAAGAGTTTTCTGCTGTGGAGTAAAACAAAAGTTAGGTGCTTCAATAACACATGATTTATGACCAAAAGCAAAAGACTTATGATTGGTAACAATGCAGCACCGGCCATCGGAGTGATACATGACTCTGACAGATGAGACCCTCCATCACTGTAGATGTATTGGGCAGGCAAAGGACTGGTTGGTGAGCTGTGAAGTGAAGCGATGTACCTCTTCCAGGTAGCTTCAGGACGTAGCTGCTTTGGCATCAGGCGCAGAAGATGCAGCTTGTACAGATTCGGAGTTGTCATCCTCATCAATATCAGTAAGGTTCAACAGCAATCCATCACCCAAGGTAAAGACCCAGTCAAGGTGTTCTGGAGCGTAGCCACACACTGGTTTCACAATGTTGAAGACGTCACAGTGGCACAGGTAGTAATATCCTTTCTTGGCACAACAGTTCATGTGGGGTGCCACCCAAGCTTGGAGCACAGCATGGTAGACCAATAAAGATGGAAGGTCAGTTCTCTCACAATAGATGTCAGCATCAAGATGTCCGATGGAATGAATTTCAGAAAGTTTATCAAAGACAGATGTAACGGGGTCAAAGCGGGCAATGACACTGTAAATGTAACGAACATATAGTGTATGTTAGACATTGCATTCCTCAAAATCTATCATTTACTAGTCATGTTGTACCATTGATGTGACATCACAATGTTGTACCATCGTGAGTATGTCACGTCAATGGAACAACAGGATGTAATGTCTTTGTGCCTGCGCAGTTAGCTGAGAATCGGCCACAGCGGTGAGCGCTCAAATTCAGTTCCTCGCGGGTGGGGAGGCGGGGGTAGGTGAAGTCTGAAAGCGCCGCAGCACAAGAAAGAGTTTGACAGAGCGGCAACTCAGCTTTTAAATTACTGTTGCCCATACACTATAAAAGACAGTGGATGGGCAACAGTAAACAACAATACTGTTTCTCACTTCTCGAGGTTTCATGACAACCGAAAACCTCTTGAGCTTCACTCTCGACGTTTACAAGGTTGTCATGACAACCTCTCGAAGTGAACAACAGTGTTGTTGTTCACTGTTGCCCATCCACTATCCTCTATGTTGTCATGTATAGAACAATTCTTGGTAAAATAGTAAGATGCTTGATTTGGATATCCTGAGACATATCCAAGATTTCTAGCTGTAGACATAGAAATATTATTAGAATTTGCTAGACACATATTAATACAACCGAGAGATTTGCAGTGAAGACAATACCATTTACCCATTCATTTATCATGTATGAGATCTGGGATGTGTCCTGTTTCCACTGTTAACAGTCCCTTAAGAGACTTGTTAACAGTGAAACAGGACACATCCCAGATCTCATACATGATAAAATGAGAATGGAGCCATAAGCAGAGCATAAAAGTTCACGGGCAATATATTGCTTGTCTGCCTCCTTATTGTTCTGAAAAATAAGTTCATTAATCTTAGACTTGGTATCATTGAACCCTTTAGCAATTTCCTACATGTTGTACACTGTAAAATGTTTCTCTTTGCTTAAACCATCTACACCATGTAATAGTGGGGTAATATATCATTTTTCACTGCTTGCTGAAATTTAAGAGTTTGTGCGTTGACAGCAGCTGTGTCTGCTCTATTCCAAATAGACATGCCTGGGCCAGAAATGGTGCCTGCTGCACCGATGACATCTGCAGTATCACGCCTAGTGCATGGTCTAGCTTTAGCATTAGGTGCAGGTCAAAAGACCCCTACATGATCAGTGGTATGGGGGCCACTGACTAGATCATTAGTACATGTCTGATAAGCAGATACAATATCTGTAAGCATCATACTATAAAATTTTGAAGTATTGGTTATGTGACAGAGACCAATCTCAGCCACATTGCAACGTGTAAGATTGAAAATAACTGATACATACATAAATTGTACATTATTAATCAGGGCACCTGGAAGGGAAGAAGCAGTCAAACCACTAGGAGGACCTTCCTCCTGGGGAGGACAGTCAGTCAATTCTTCTTCGGTGGGTGGGACTACAGAGAGAAAAAGAGCTTCAGCAGCTACATAGTTATGAAGACAGACAGAAGGCACATTCCTCCTCAGAGGTGAGGTGGTCACACCAAGCAGGATCTATGACAGCAGTAAGATTGTAACAACCAGTATGTCTTGCGGAAGTCTGTCAAATAGAAAGAGTATCATTTTTATACATGTCAGTGTTAGGCCATCTGTGGAATGTACCTTTGGATAGGTGGGCTACAGGGAGTGTGCAGCCATTTAAATCAGTTTCCCATTGGATAGATAGGAAGGACCTATCTGGAGCAACTACCAAGGCATTAAGATAGGCGTCTGAGCCTTCTTTAACAGTAATCATTTTGTCAGGTACACTAATATGAATTCCCATTGGGGCTGAATGTTCAAGTTTGCTTAGAAGGTGTTCTGCACATTGTTTATGTCCAGTTGACAGAGGTTTGTTCTGAGAGTCTGTCAGGAAAATAAGTTGTAGTCTCACCAAGGAGGAGATGCAAGACTGCCATCTTGCCAGTATACCTAAAATAAAACAGAAAAGGTGTAAGTGTGGGTACTATTCCGCCCTAAGTGGGTTGGGAAAATAAGTTTAGTCACCTTTGTACAACTTGAGCTGATTAGCATGGAACCACTTGTTGGTGGTCTTCTTTTGCTGTTGAACTCAGACCTGATACACAGCAGGGTTGAGTTTGTTGACAATGGGGTATGGGCTTTCCCATTTGTTGGCAAAAGAACAGGTTGGTTGTCTGTACTGGAGAAGCATAACTTGGTCTCCAACGCTCAGTCGACTTCTTTGACATGCTTATCAAAATGAGTTTTGGCTTGTTGCTGAGCCTTATCCATTTGATTGGCAGCAAACAGGTGTTTCTTCATGATGTCATGAAGCTTTTCAACTATACTTGCCTACAGATACTCGATCTACAGAGGGTGTGGAGATCAATCAACAGGTGCTCAGGTAATCTCATGGCTCTACCAGTCATAACCTCATAAGGTGTACGCTGAGTAGTGGCTGCAGGGGTACCCCTAATTGCCATCAGGAGTAGTGGCAAGAGGGAATTCCAATCCTTGGGATTATCACTGATAAATCTGCATAACATCTGTTTGATTCTTTTGCTGGATCTTTCTGCCTGGCCTGAGGATTGAGGCTGGTAAGATATGTGGAATTTCTGATCTACTCCAAGTAAATGGAGTGTCTGTTTCATCACCTCAGCTGTAAAACTGGTTCCCTGGTCTGAGTCTACCTTTAAGGGTAGGCCCCACCTGGAGAACAATTGATCCACCAGGATCATGGCAGTTGTCTTTGCCATGTTAGTCTTAGCGGAAATGCTTCACTCCTTGGAGAACAAATTTGTGATGACATAGAGAATACTGGATGGGCAACTTGCACAACTAGTGTGTTCTTACAGAGGAGTTCTGATTCCCTCTGACCTTGAGAGAGAAGCTCGAGAGGTCCATGGGAATCAGAACCCCGAGGTGACAGAACACACAGGTTGTGCATAAAGTTGTTCATCCTGTATTTTTTATAGTGTGTAGTAGTACTATGTGAAATGTGTGCTTTGTGTTTTCTCTCTTTTTCATAATGAAACTGACTTGAAAAGTCTCTAGAGGTTCTAGAATACTGTCACCACAGAATTAAATAGAGGAAAGCAACAATGCGCCAGGATTCCAAGTGGTTCTGCTGCAGTAGTAACATCTCTACTGCAGCAGAACAACATAATGACATCACTACTGCAGCAGAACAAGCATATTCCAGGCATGGAATTTCATGCATAACAGCATTCCACTACACATTATAAGTGCATACTTGTTGTTCTTGCCGGAGTTGGTAAGGGGGCCAATGAAATCGATTTGTATCGCATTCCATGATCCAGTTTGCCTTTGGGGCAACAATTTGGCATTTCTTTTTACCAAAATTGGATTGTTCTGGGCACACACTATGCAGTTGCCCACATAGTGTTCTACATCCTTGGCCATGCCAGGCCACCAGACCACTGTTTTGAGTCACTGGAGGGTGTTTTCTGTCCCCTAGCGTCCACCAGTGGGAGTATCGTGAACCTTATGGATGAATTCAGTTCATAGTTATTGTGGCACAACCCACAATGTGTCACCTGTATTTTGTTTTCAATACCAGATGAGCTTCAGATCACTGGACAAGTGCATATTGTCCGAATGTCTCGTGTATGGACTACCAACAGGTAGTGGTTGTTCAGTTCCTTTGTCTAGGAATTTGAACACATCTTTTAGTTCTGGGTCTGATTTCTGTGCAGCAGAAAGATCCAGTGGAGGTTCTGGTACTGGTTTCTGCCTGATGTTAGCAGCTACTATAGCTGCCACAGCTATTGGGTGAGTCATTGTCCATGTCTCCCCCTCTCGAGTGCCTGCTTTGGCAAGCAAGTCCACTCGATCATTGAATTCATGGTATGGGTCAGATTTACAGTGAGCCTTTACCTTGTGTATGTATAGTTTGTGAGTAAACTGTTGTGCCAGGAGGTGTGTATATATACAAACAAATCCCTATATTTGACAGGTGTGCCATCAGAGGATGTAATATTGTTTCTCTCCCAGAATGGTAAAACTCAGTAAGGGATGAGCAGACCCAGCTGGAGTCTGCAAAGATGATGGCATCCTTGTCACCATGGGGCATGACCTCCAAGCACAGGTCTCAGCTGCCAATTCAGCATACTGTGAGGAGAAAGTGCAATTCCTGAAAATGCACCTGAAATCACCTTCTTTGTCCAGAATGAGCACTCCAAATCCTGCCACCTGCTCTCCATCCACATAGGAGGTGGAGCCATCTGTAAAGATACAATACATGTTGGTATCTTCCAGAATTTCAGGTGTAGTCAGTAAGAATGGTCCTGGCTCAAGTAAGTCAGAAGGTTGAAGGTCAAAGTCATGGGGCTTACCTGCGTAGAGTAGGCCATGGGCCAAGATGGAGGGCTTTTAACAGGCAGTACTTTGATGTCCCTGTTCTGCAAAAGCAAAGACCAATGGGTTAGTCTGGTGTTAGAGACTGAACCATCTTTTATTTTATCTGGAAGCAAAAGTTAGTTGGGTGTGAAAGGTATGCAAGACAATAGGCGCATACCCAATAATGTACAGAAAGTGCTTAACAGCCCAAAAGGTTGCCAAAAGTGTCCTTTCACAGAGACTGTATTTCCTCTCTACTGGGGATAACATCTGAGATGCATAGGCAATGGGTCTGTGGTACCCATTGTACTTTTGTGCCAGCACTGCAGACATGGCCACATCAGAGGTGGCAGTTTCTAAATGGAAGGGAAGGTTTGGGTTGGGACTGCTCAGTGCTGAGACTGAGGCTAAGGCCTGCTTGAGATGTGTAACAGCTTCAGTGTGAGTGTGGCCCCATGTCCATGGGGCATCCTTTTAAGTTCATACAAGGAGCAGCCTTCAAAGGCAAAATCAGGGATAAAGTCCCTGGAGTAATTTACCATTCTAAAAGCATCTGGTGTGGCCAAGCTAGTAGGAAGTGGCAGATCTTGAAAGCCCTGGATCTTCTTGACAGCTTGGCTTATGCCTCAGTCCATGATCTGTAGGCCAAGGAAAATTACCTTCTTTTCACACAATTGTGCTTTATAGAGGTTGCACGTGAGGCCTGCTATCTTGAGGAGACACAATAATTCATCTAGAAGTGCCAAATGTTCTTCTTTTGTGGTGGTTGTCAAGAGCAAGTCATCCACATACTGCAGGAGACACTGGGGTGTGGGGAACCCCTGCTGGGCATCCATCATATGGAGATGGACGAGGGAGGGGCTATTATGGAAGCCCTGGGAAAGACAGGTCCAGGTGTACTGGCACCTATCAAAGGTGAAAGCAAATGTATATTGACTTATCTGTACTAATGGGAGTGACCAAAATCCATTAGAGATGTCAAGAGCTGAGAGCCACTTTTTGTCAGGGGTCAGTAACTTGAGCACATCAGGGGCCGATGCCACTGTTGGGGCACAGCTGGGGGTAACTTGATTAAGTTTCCTGTAATCATTTGTAAGTCTCCAAGCTCCATTTGGCTTTTTCACTGGTCAAATAGGCGAACTGACAGTGGAGACACAAGTCCTAATCACTCCTTTTTGTAGCAGTGATTGGATGGTCTCCCTCAGTGATGGTAAGGGTTCAACAGAAAATGGGTACTACTTCTGCCTCACAGGGTTAGGTCCTGGAATCTCAATAGTGTGTGCATACTATCACAGTCATGCTTGTTAGTAGCAAACACATCAAGGTGTTTTTGCAGCAAAGGTGCAAGTTCAGAAAACAGGTCAGGACTTTTGAACAAAGCCATGACGTCATACTCCTTGTTGTTATGGAGATGGCTGCCACCACATGCAAATCTAGGATGGTGACAGCGTGACATTGTCCTTGATCTGGATAAGTAGCCTGTTTGCTAAGTCTACTGTACAGCCATGCAGTGCAGGAAATCAATTCCTAGTATGCTGAGGTGATGACGTAATACCATGAGGTCAAAGGCAAAACCAGTCCTGAGGTGGCCTATCAATACAGGCAAAGATACAGATCAGTAGGTGTGTAGCTGAGTACCATCTACACCCTGTGCACTGGTCTTCCAGCCGGTGGACCAGTCAGATGTGGCTGTGTTCTCATCATGAAGAACAGACATGGCTGCTCCGGTATCCAGAAGCATGTCCAGTTTGTGGCCCCTGACCATGGCCTTCACACAAGGTTGTCTGTTCGTGTCAACAAGCAAGTCACTCACAATCTGGACTGGGGCCTGTAATTGCCAATCTGTGCAATTCTCAGAATCTTTGTCATCATCCTGTTCCTGAAATCTGAGGCCTGCAGGATCCCGTTGGGCCTCCTTAATGTCCTACACAGGATACAGATATTGTACCTGTGACGTCCACAGGCACAACAGCGCCTGCTCAGTTGGTTTCTCCCTGGTCATCGCATTGGCCTGGCTAGTACCCGATACCACAAAGGGATTCTTTCATCTGCTGCTCAGTTGTTTGGTAGCTAAGAGCAGGAACAGATTTGTGTTGCCGAGCGGTGCAAGGGCAGCTACAGTACATGTAGATGTGGCCTCTTTTCTGGCACGGGCCTCCTCCAGTTGTTTACGGAGGGTCTCGTTCTCGTCCCTAAGGGTTTGATAGCTGGGACCATCATGGTACTTGCCATCAGATTGGGCATTTGGATTTTTCCAATTGTTCCTGTCCTTATTTCTGTTGATTCTATAATTCTGGATCCCCCCCACCCCGTATGACTGCTTGTTGTCAGAAGGGGCCTCCTGCTTCTCGTTATTGCCTTCCACAGTGTAGTGTGTTGGTGGAGGGTGCACTGCAGTGACTTGGGCTGAGGTTATCTGGGCCATCAGGGTTTGGAGAGCAGCAGCCTTGTTTTACCGGAAGCAAGGTTACGAGGTAGACCTGAAAGGCACGCCCATCTTGGTGAAGATCTTGGCAAAGGTGTCAGTCTCCGGACAAACGTTGAGTTCACCCTTTTCCTGAAGGCCCGGAGTCATATTCTGGATGTACAAATCCTTGTACTCGATTTGGTCCTTGTGTGCAAGCTCACATGCTAGGCCCTTTCCAGCCTTGTAGGCGAGCCACAACCATTGATGGTAAGCTGCTGGGCTTTCCTTCACACTTTACTTAACCTTGTAGGCCAAGCAGGCTCCAACAAAACCTGGGATGTGGGCAGCAAGGAGTGCCTGAGCGATATCATTGTAGGCAAGCATCTTGCAATTGTGGACAGCGTTTGGGAGCTTGGCCCAGAGGGTAGGTTCGATCATCTATCTCAAGACTTGAACCTGGTACTCAGGTTGGAGAGAAAGCTTCTCGCACAGGGAGTGCACCTTCTCCAAATGGCAACTGAGGTTGTCAGTTGGGCCCATCTGTCCAATGCTTTGGGCAATTTGCTGAACAGAATGGGCAACCTGTAGGGGGTTGGTCATACAGGGAATCGCAGTGAATTCCACGTGACCCATAGCGCCATAGAGGGCCGCTTCCACCTCTGCATCAGCGACTGCTCTGAATGCGTGGTCCTGGGTTACAGTATCTTCAAACATGCGATCAGTTCAGTCTTAGATGGTTCTTTGACAGTCCAGTGTAACAATATTATTAAAGTCCTCTTGTATCATGCCATGCACTTCCATATTGTCTTCCCTAGAGAGGGGAGCCAATGGAAGCGCACCACTCGGAGGTGGTCAACCTCCCGTGTCATGGGGGCCGCCATGTTTGTGTTGACATGGCAACATAGGGGATGTGCCAATGTGGCCGCCATCCTGTGGATGGCTGATAAATGCTACCGCCCTGTGTGGCATGGACTTGGATGTGACAAGACGAGTCAGTTCTCCATAGTCGGAGTCGTCATCGTTGGATGATGCAATGTCAATGGCCATATACTGGAAACCATTTATGGCTTTAACATGGCCAGTGAGAACCTCTTGCAGATGGCGCATTTTCGTAATCTTCACGCTACATCTCTTATGACAAACTTTTGTAGTGACCTGCTCAATATCCTTTCTCTACCTCATGCTGCAATACTCGGTATGCTGTATCCAATTCAATGTTTTTCCTAAGTTCTTTGTCTAGCTCATGCGTCAACCTTTCATTCTCTTCTTTCAACTCAGCAGTCTCCTCTCTCAAACCTTCGTTCATATCACTCAGGATATTATTCAAATAAGTTAACTGTTTCTTATCACATTTCAGCCTTTCACAATCATCTCTCAACATGCAAGTTTCATGCTCAGCGTCTTGAGCAGTACAGTGTAACAGTCTGTTATTGTGTGATCATCATGGAGTGACTGTGTCTCCTCTGTTAGTTCCTTTTTGTAATTCATGATGTCTGCAAGCCCACCTCTTTTTAGAGATGCATTTTGCAGTTCAAGGGAGGCACACTTCGCTGTGAGACTCTCAACAGTGGTATGTAGAGAAGCAACCAAGAGACCTTTAAGGTTCTATTTCTTGGATTTACATTTGGACTCTAAGTATTGGCCTGAAGTTAGCAGCAATTAGTTGTCTGCAGACTTCGCATCCAGCGCAAAATCTGTCCATCCGTCATGGGATGTGAGGTAGTTCGAGACATCCAGTCTCAATTCTGTGCAAAGTTCAGGCATAACAAACAAAGGGTAAACAAACAAAGAAGCAGTTGGAAAACTGGATAAATCCTAGTGCCATTACCAATGGCTTTTCGGTCCCGTGGCAAACGGTGGTGCTCAGGCAGTTCGCTGTCACTCGCAGAGGGAGTGTATTAGGGTCCGGAGTGGAGGTGCCACAACCGAGACCAGGACGGAGTGTGTCTGTCACAATAACAACCACTGTAAGTACGTGAAGGTCCAAGTAGGCAAGAAAGGCACTACACTACTCGACATTCACAATTAATTGAATGGAATCCTCCTTTGTACGTTCCAACCTGCACACAGTCGCCAAATGTAACTGGGTAATAAAATTATCTTTCTCAGATTCTTGTTGGACCTGCACAAAAGGAAGAGATGACAGACAAGTAGTGTCCAAGTAATAAATGTAATTTATTGCTGGTAAATAAGAATAATACAGGCTTACAACCAACAGTGTAATAATCACCAGGAGAGTATCCAGTTTCTTACCTATAGGTGCAGTCAAGTCTCTCTGAGGAGAAAATCGTGATACACAGGGCCATATACCCTGGTAATGCTATGGCAACTACAAAGAAGATACATAAAAGTAAGTGATTGGCTAAAACAGATGGCCAGAGAGTAACCATCCCTAACTAGCATGGGAAAATTGCTTAGCTAGCAGAAGGTAAAATACGAACAATAAGGCCTGTGATGCTTTCCAAGGTCACTTGCAGTTACAGTTTGCACAAGCACTAAAGATAGCACTGTTGCCTAACTAATGATTATACAATAAACATGTACTAGAAAACATCTCCCAGTGGTACAATATATTGTAAGAATATAGTGAAGTATAATATGCATTATAAAAGTACAGTAGAACTCTGATCCTGACACTTATGCTTATACAAGTGTCTGTGCCCTAAGGTTAGTACATATACCTACATATGTATTGCTGTCCACGAGGTGGGGGTACATTCAGGGGTGCTGGTCCATGGATAACACCTGCTAACATAATGGCTTGACAGACAACAGTTTTGGAGTTATTTAGTTTTAAGCCTAATACAGACAGAGATTTGATTTTTATTTGGTTCAAGGCTTGTATACAAATTAAAGCAAATTTATTTTTCTTGCATTTTCTTCTGCAGGTGTTCCTGTCTCTATCAAATTTAAATTGTCCCCTTTGGGCACCAGAGAGGAATGCCAGGGAGCTTGTTTTCTCAAGTGGTTCACCCTCCCCCCTAGAAGAAAACACCACCATGACAAGGCCCAGACAATAAAACAGCAACTTCATTTTCTCCCCTTAGCTGCTATAAATAGAAATGTAAAATATTTTATTTTTCATACAATACTTACAAGAGTAATTGATGTTTCTATTTACTAAGTGCAGCTATAGTAACTTACAAATATTCTAATGCAAGTTTTTAGAAAACTTGATACTTTTAATTATCAAAGGCCTGCTTAATAGATAGGTCTTGCTGTAGTTCTATCGGCCAAGCAGAGCTGTAGAGACTGAGTATCCCAATACAAGTCTTAAAATATTTAAATTGTGACTAACTAGATGCAAGACTAAATGGGGGGGGGGTCAATTTATCAATTTACAATACACTTTAGTTGCATAAAGTACTAATCCTACCACTTGCGTTTTACTATCTAAACTCTGGACCTGAGATAAAATCTTTTTTATTTAATTTGAGTACCTGGGTTTGGAAGTTCAGAATATAGTGAACTAGATGTAAAGTATTCAGCCCTTCAATTCAAGAGCATCCAGTAAAATTTTGCTACCGAGTGGTTTGCTATGCCCTGTGGATGTATTTCTGATTTCCACTGGTGGGGTCTGGTATCCCTAGGCAGTAACTGCTACACTTAAAATCTTTTAAAAGATATATAAATAGGAATTGGAATAGGAACAATTTGGGAGGCAGTATAGCGTAGTGATTATGAGCACCAAGATGCAAATCTGGAGAACTGGGTTTGAATCCCACAGCCACCACCTGCATACTGTGTGAGTATGAGCAAGGCAGTTAAGTTTCCTGTGCTCCCAGAATGCTCCGAGAAACAAGCCTCTGCCTTTCTTGTCCAAAAATTGTATAAAAAATAAAAATAAATTAGTCTAAAAAAAATATCAGCTAAGGCAAGGGGTAAGCATCTGGTAAATATGTATTATTTATGGTATATCAATTAATATATAACATACATAACTGCCCTGCATCCTGCTACACTACAGAGGTCAATAATGTTTACCTCTTGGTGAGCACTTTGTATCTTAAAAAGAAATACACTCATAAAATGTTAATGCATAATTTGTCATGAGTGTTCATTTGAGAATTATCTAGAGAGTAGCTATCATACAAGTTTAGATATGAAACCTCACAGCTCCTTTAATGAATTTTCAATAAAATCCCAAGTGGATCCGCAATACTGATCAAATGGAATTTTTCAGAAGCTTCAGTTCTGTGGGCAGTTTAGAAATGTTGTTTTCCCACCACTGCAATACCAATTAGAGTTTTGAGATCATGAAAGTGTAAGGACTTTGCAATCTCTGCCATTAGTTAGCTTTCATTTGTATCTTTAAAGGGAAGGCCCCCCTCAGCCTTTTATTCTGTCTACCTGTTTAGTTTGTAGGCATGAACAATAATTGCATCTACTGCACCATCCTAATTTCATCAAGACTGAAATGTAAATTAAAGTACTAGAGTCTGGTGTGAAAACCTGCCTGATGGCAGTGCAAAGGTCATGACCTGACTCATGTAAGGCATACTGCAATTTTATGATGTTTAAGGCTAAAGCCTACAGTAGTTATGTAAGCATTAAGCCACGATGAAGGTGGCATCTAATGGGGAATTAATGCATGGTTGGGGGCTTACAGCCCAACCATGCATTAATTCCCCATTAGATGCCACCTTCAGAGTGTTTTTAATGCTCTTGTAACATGGTTTTCTAATAATTAAGTGTGTTGAAATTTACATAATATTATTTAAGAAACAGTATGGAGACACAGTTTTGTTTTGTTACTAATGTTTACTGCACTTTTGCAAACGTGAACAAATGCTTATTTACGTACAGATGATGTAGAAAACAAATATCAGATATTGAGAGATACATACTAACATTCTAACATACTATTTGCCAGCAGATTAGGCCTTACGGTCTATCGAGTCTGTTCGAACCTCAGATCCCTAGTTGGGTGCCGAGGCCCTCCCCTCCCTTGTGTTGAAGAAACCCCTATCATCCATCCCCACCCCCCTGGGACAGGCCATCATCTGATACATCCACTTTCTGTGTCTGTCCCACCCTCTCTTGAAGCCCTCCACTGTGGATCTCTGAACCAGCTCGCCAGGCAGTGCATTCCAAGGGTCTACCACCCTCTCAGTGAAAAACCTCTTCCTCTTTTCCCCCCTCACCCTTCCACCTTCCAACTTCAAACCATGCCCTCTGGTGATACCTCCCTGCTTTAGTCTAAAGATCCCCTCCATGTTTGCCCTATTTATTCCCTTGAGGTACTTGAAGACCTCAATCATGTCCCCCTGTTTCTCCTCTCCTCCGATGAAAACAGGCAGAGCTCAAGTCTGTTCTCATCGTCAAATCCCTAGCCTCTCGTATCATCTTAGTTGCCCTCCTCTGTACCCTCTCCAGGAGCTGTATGTCCCTCTTCAAGTGTGGTCTCCAGTATTGTACACAGTACTCAAGGTGTGGTCTAACCAGTCCATTGTACAGCGGCAGAATCACTTCCTTGCTCCTAGAGGTGATCCCCCTTACGATGCATCCCAACATCCTGTTTGCCTTGCTAGCCGCTCTCCTGCACTGCTCAGAGTTATTCATACATGCATCCACCATGACCCCTAGGTCTTTTTCCCCTATTGAGGCCTCAAGTGCCTCCCCTCCCAGGTGTACCTGTGTTTAGGGTTTCCATGATGCAACACCTTGCACTTGGTGATATTGAAATTTAATTTCCATGTGTGAGCCCAGCTTTCCAGGGTGTCCAGGTCCCTTGCAGGGCCAATCTCCTCTTCTCCCTCAACTACTGCTCCCATCTTGGAGTCATCAGTGAAGAGACTCATTTCACACCTATACCCTCCTGATGTCCGATATGTTTGCATTAAACAGGATCGGACCCAGGACTGAGCCCTCTGATGCCCACTACCAACCTCTCAGGGTTCAGCTCCCCACAGACCCTACTCTCTGGGTGCATCCAGCTAGCTCAGTTTCAATCTATCTGACCATCAAAGGGCCTACTCCTGATGGCTTATTTAAAGTAATTTTCACTACATTGTGTAAATGTGCATGGCTATTATTCTAATAGTGTGCTTGGGAGGTCTACGATATGCTGCTCTGTGTGTTCCGAGAGTTAGGTATCGCACTGATTAGCATACTGTCTGACCTAGTGTTTAGCTGCTGTGCGTCCATCCGATGTCGCACCCTGGTATTCATTTCTTCTGCCTCTTCGTTCTGCCCCAATATTCTGCATCGGTCTATGTGGCTACTTGTTTGACTGTCCGCCATGTTGTGCGCCACAATAATTAAAATTAATGGTTCTGTGTACCGTGAACAACTGAAAGTGAAACAGGTTCAGCATTTTCACCTGCCACACCTCTAGCCCTGGCGTGTGCTCTGGAAGTGTTGATTTCTGTGTAGTGCTGCTCTCTGTGGCATTACTGCTACATTCAGGTGTGACTGGTTTTTTATTTGATGATGCTACCTCCTGTTTGTCTGATAATGGTTGTTCGGCTCTATGTGTTTCTGCATTTCCACAGTCTTTTTTGCAGTGCATGTGGTGGATCCTTCTTCTGGCACATTATTTTTTCCACTGCTTCCGATACTTTCTGGCTTGTTTCTATTTGACAATATTTTCAACCATTTCTTTCTGTCATCTGTGGTTGGTGCCCAGTCGTTTTGGAGGCTGGTCTCGCATCGGTGACCAGTCACCGACATTATTCTCAAGATGTAAGACCAGCCTCCAACAGCATTTGTACTGCAGTGCTCCTTACACTATGATTAGTGTAACGCTTACTTAATGAGGTGTCCTCTGATATGCGGGACATCATCTCCCTAAGTAGTTATGCCCCATCGGTTGTTTGAGTACCATATCTCCCTCTTATCTAGCACATGTTGTGGCTGTTTGATTGGGTGCAGATAGAATGAAGGGGCATTACTTGGACATCTGCTAACATACTCTTTAAAAAGAGCAACAGGACAATGAGTCGAATCTACTTGTGAATACGGCATGCCTCTGAGAGCTTATTTCTTACTTTCATTTATAGCTCCATGATTTTTTGTGGCTTCGTTAAAACTGATAGCTATGTATTCTGTGCCACTACTGTCTTGTTCCACTCTAAACAACTCTTGCTTTAGCTGTCTCAGACCCTCACGTCCTCTTCTCGCTAGCCCAAGCTGGATTTCAAACCAGAGCTGCCAGACTAAGCCGTACGCAGTCTCTGGATTTAACCTGAAGCATGTTCTGATCTTTTCCAGATCCTCTTTGCTAATGTATGCATGATGACTTGCTACATCTTTTCCAGCTCTCCTATACTTTTTCATTATAGCTAGAAAGATATTATTAGCAGCCTGGAACTGAGGGTCAGACATGATGTTAATGCTACACCTGACTTCAACACTATTAAAATAGTGGTTCAGTCCTGCTTGGATTCATACGAAGGAGCTGAACTATACTCTTTTGATCCCTCAGCTCTAACAGACCCATAGAACTGCCTCAGTTTTCCTGCTAGTGTGTCCTCTCACTCTTCCTATATTGACTGACATGTCATTAGCTCTCAGCCAGTCAGAAAATACGTTACAAGCCCATAGTGTGTTTTTTGGGTATTTAGCTCCACTCTGTTCTGGTCCAGCTGATCTAGCTCATTTGCTGATAATATGGCATGTCTGTTACTTTTGCTTTACTGTGCATTGATTTCTCTGAATTTTAGGTGTTTCAGTACAAATCTCTAAATGTTTCTTTTTCTCTTTTTTTTTTTGCAGATAACAGTACTGCCAACTTCGTTTCTTTAGCTTCCGGGTCATGCCTCCCTCCTTGAGAAATAACATTTGTCAGACTGTCACAGCTAGAGATGCAGAGAATTTTAATTCCACCGGCGAAGTGCCCGCAAAGTGGGCACTTCGCGTTGTCACTCCGCTACGTGAAGTGGCCAATGCAAAAGGCTCACTTCGTCTTGTATATATTACTTCGAATTGTCATTCCGCCTTAACAAGAAGTAAGGCAAAGTGACAACAATATTGGCAGCCCTTCACACGGACAGTCACCAAAATTAATGTGCATCCCCAAAATGTTCATGTCTTGTGTCCAGAAAACTCCCCACTGCTGACGAAGTGTAATGAGAGCACAAGAAATGCAAAGTCTCCCAGAATTAATGGCGCACTCAGTCATGTGTGCAGTGATCACACACAGTCACCAGAATTAATGTGCATCCCCAAAATGCTACTGTCTTGTGTCCAGAAAATTACCCAGTGCTGACGAAGTGAAATGAGAGGGCAACAAAAAATGCAAAGTCTCCCAGAATTAAAGGTGCACTCCATCATGTGTTCAGTGGTCACACACAGTCACCAGAATTAATGTGCATCCCAAAAATGCTACTGTGTTATGTCCAGAAAATTCCCAGTACTGACAAAGTGAAATGAGAGTGTAACAAGAAATCAAGTCTCCCAGAATGAGTGGTGCACTACAAATGCACAGACAGATTAAGATTGCACTGTGCACTCAAGAGATGCAGGCGCAAAGGCACAACAACACCTAACCAATGCTCACAAGTCACAATCCAAATCTGGAAAAGAATACCTTTTGCCAGTTTTTTTGGGGGTAATGCACAGTAACAGTCCACTACCAGTAAAGATACCACAAAGCAGTATGAAAATTCATGCAGGTGCAGTGGATAGCAGGTTCACACTGCTGCAATTATTCTGGCACAATAAAAGGTGTCTGATTTAATGGCATGCATCGCATACACACTCACACACACTACAAGTAATGCGTAGCAAATTGAAAACCTTTAGTAATATAACCAAATGTTTTAAACAAACTGAAATTATACACTGCTGCACCACAACAAGTAGCAAAAAAATGTCAAGAATTACTGAAAATATTACTGTGTATACATTAACACAGTTATACAAGAAAAATATAACCAAAACAGAAAGACTACCTTTTTCTCCCAGTTAATCTTCCTACACCACAGATACACCCCTCCTCCAAAGCACATAGACTGACTGTTCTAAATTAGCATTCAAAATCCGCACACAAACAATAAACACTCGATGATATGAGCACAGGATGGTTTCCTATAATTGATGTACTAAATTGTGAGCAAAAAATAGCTCAAAAAGACTTTTTTAACAGCTTTTAGAGGATCAGAATTGCAGAGCTCTGAGAGGAAACTGTCTCCATCTTCCACCACACACTACCCAGAACTGAGGCTATGCAGAACAATCCAGAGCCCATGTGACCTGCAATCCCATAAAGCACTGCAAAATTCATCTTTGGAGCTCAAAAACAAGGCAAAGTGAGGCGAAGTACATTGATTTCAATGTATTTCACCTTAAAACTGGTGGAGAAGTGGTCTGGGGAAGGTGGAATAATGCGAAGTCATTGTTTCCAATGGACTTCGCTTTCTCCATTATGATGCGAAGTATTCTGCTTCATGTTGTGGAGTACTTCACGGATTCCACGTTACTCCGCAAATCACTTCGCGGAGCGAATTTCGGCCACTTCACCCACCACTAGTCACAGCCGAACTTTGCATCTACCCACTTCTCCAAATCGATCTCTCCTGAAATGTCAAAGATAATGTGATTCTTTTCCATTTTCACTTGCCAGCTGATTTACACGTTGTCTTCTGCTATACTACTCTCCTATTCTGCGTTTCTATGAGGTACGAGAGTTACAAGCATGTGGGTGGGTGGCTAGGAAAGACATGCACTTTCTAATGCACTACCATGCCCTTTTCTACACAGTGCTTTTTTGCTTGTGTGGATTCAGAAAATACTTCACTTTCAACACGGCATTACTGCTTCAATAATGCCATGTTGAGATATGCACGCGTGACTTATTTCCTTCAATCGTTTTTGTACTTTACCTAGTTGTTAATTTTGCCATGTTACAAACTGTATTAATCACTGCTGTTACTGTTCTCTGCAATCCCTATGTTCTTGTCTTTTGCTGGCCATGAAACTTTTCAAGGCATAGTAAGTGCTCTACTCTTTTCTATAGTTTAAAGAGTATCAGAGTTAGAAAAATAATGCTTTTAGAGAATACAGGGCTTCACAAGACATGTAACAGAACTGAATGAGAATATACCTTTCTGCTGGCTTGTACACATATGAGTCATCAGCTCCTGTGATGTCTTACATAAGTGGGGTCATGACCTTTGCAATGGACACAAATGTTTTCATACTAGGGCAAAACAGAGTGAAGCAACCTCATTTATATTTAAATGAGGATGAAACTAAAAGAAAGACAGGGAATCAATCTTCCTGCCTACAAACTATACAGAAAATAGGATGAGGGGACGTTCCCTTTAAAGTGCACCTTTCTTGCTCTTTTCTCAACTGCCCCCCAAACCATGGATGACCATTACTTGGCCCCAAGTCACTGCTGAACAATTCATAATTTCTGATGGAGCTATTTTGAGAGAGAAGGGGTCATATTTTGGCCCTGCTTCATAATTTTGATGCAGCTATTTTGAGAGAGAAGGGATCATATTTTGGCTCTGTGGAGCTCAAAGCCTTTTCCCTTCCACTTCGGTCCTGAGTGCCACCCCCCTTTTCACGTTATGTGATGTAATAGCATGGAGGCCCAGAGGCGCACTCCATAGACTACTAGGCGGTTTTGGGTTCTTTTAATACTTATGTTCCAATTTGAAAATCAAGACACGTCAACTAACAAGGGCCTTGTTAGTTGAGTGGTGGCTTTGATTTGTCCAAATCTAAACCTTAAAGTATTAAAAAAACAACTTTAAAACCCATCCCTATAGTAGTATATGGAGCGCGCCGCCATGCTCTATATATTATTACATCCCATAACGTCCTAGTGCAAGTGGATGAACATATTTTTGAGATTTACAGACAGGCTGCATGGATATCAGGAGGGATGGAATCTTTATGTCCAGCACCTTTGGTGGTTTTACCTGAGTTGGTGAAGCAGCAGTTAATTACACCTATTCACCAACAGGAGACATTACATTATTTTGGGTCAAAAACTGGTGTATTCCCTGGGAGGGATGGCCTCCCTAATCTATGTTATAAAATCTTTGCTACAGACATTGTAAATGAGCTGGTTACAGTATTTTTCTCCTTTACTCTTGGTTACGGTAATGCCCATGAGTTTTTCATGGGAGTTAGTGACTTTTTCTGTTTAAAGCTGGTGACAGGGGTAATTTGAATAACTGGCAGCATATTAGTCTGTTAAATTTGCACTATACAATTTTAACAAAGATTTTACACCAGAGATTCTCACATGTAGCTGTGATACTCATTAACCCAGCCCAAATTTGTTCAATACCTTCTTGCAGCATTCAGGATAACCTTTTTTTAATCAGTGATGTGCTAGAATGGTAAATCTCAGCATAAGTGTGGTTACTTGCTTTTCTTTGATCAAAGGAAGACATTTGATAGGATTAACCATGAATACCTGTTTGATGTTTTAACTGTATATGGTATTCCCCTTGAACGTGACTCCTGGATCCATAGAATAATGTATGGGTGACCATACACAACAAGGCAGTGTTTCCATCGAGGAATATGATGACATCATACAGACCCTGTGAGAGAAGCTCAAGAGGTCTCTATGGCAGCATCGCATCTGTGAGATGGAAATAGAGTCTTGTTGCATATTGTCATCCATACATTGTTTTATGTAGTATATGGTTCCCAAAATCCTAACAAACTTTTATTTGACAAGGTTTCATACCTTATGTTCACGGTCCCGCTTGGTGCTGGCAGCTCAGTCGGCTCAGTGTGGTCCTGCTCCACTCCCGACCCTATAAAGATTCTCGATGGTAGTTCTCCATTCCCGACCCTACACGCATTTTTTGCAGGTAGTTTCAAAAAATCTGACAAATTCATACAGTTTGGAAACACAGAGCCGACTAGGCAGTCCGTGTCCAAACTGTCTCAGTGAAGAGCTCGCTAGCTGTGCTGCCATCTTTTCTTGCATTTTTTCTACAGAGCACTGTTTCCTCCAATCAGATGGCAGATGAAGAAGAAAACATTGTTGCAGTATCGTTGTGATGTCAGAAGGATACCACAACAATTTTCAGTCACCTTGAACTGTCCTACAACAAGATTTTGAAAGCCGCCATTTTCTATGCACAGTAAGCCCTAACCATGTACTGTAAGAGCTTTGTATGGCTCTGCACCAATATCTCATCTCATTTTAGGTAGAACAGAACAACCAGTGTCTGTCAAGATTGGGGTACAACTGTGCCCATTGAGCCCCCTCCTCTATGTGTCTGCATTGGACCGTTTGATTAGACTCATTATCCAGGACCACAGGGTAAAAGGAACAGCAGAATTTTAGTTATTTATTTAAAACGTGGTAACCGGGAAAGGCACACTGAGCCAAGGATAGTTTCCAGGTGCGACCCGGGGAAGGGGATGCAGAGTGAAGCATATACAGTTCAGCATAATATGAAAAAAACAATTGTAATCCCCCTGCAAATGGGGATTCTCAAAAGTCTCCTAGGAGCTGGCTAAGTGCTCCCCGCCTGAATGGCATCTGGCGTTTAAGCCGTTTATCTGTGAGTGCTTTTAGAGCATCTGGTACTGTCTCTTTAAGAGCTGCCTGCTCGCACACTAAATTAGCTTGAATGGGGGTCTGTGTAGTTACTGCTCAATCCCGCCCCTGAGCTGCCATCTGATAGCTCCATATCTGCAGTTGCTAAGGCGCAGAGGAGCCATCTGAAGATGTAACTTTTCCTGAAATCATTTAGAGCATTAGTAAAATTGCAGTTTGTCTAACCTGCGTTATTGCAGCTGGACTCTCTGTGTGTGTTGCTCTCCATTTTGGACCTTAACTGCTAATCTGGGCCAATTGGATAAGGAGCCCTAAAATGGAGACTGCCTGAGCCAACCAGAACTTGGACTCTCACCTGGAGCCTGCTTAAAGGGGAATGTGGCAGGTGCTTCTGGGAGCTGTAGTTTGGACTTTGGCGCCTTTTTGCACCAACAGAGGAGCCTTGCAGTGATTGACAGTTGAATCCTCCAGCCAAACCTGTGTGGAGCCTAAAGAAATGCCTGAACGGTTCTTGGATGGCCAGATGCGAGTTGACTGTGAAGGAGTAGGAGCTCTGTTCTGCTGCGTGTGCAGTTTTGCTGGGAAGATATATGGAGGTCCTGAAGTCGGCCTGTAGCTTAGCGGGTGCTCATTCGGACTGGATCCGAGTTGTGGAATGAGAAGAAGGAAGTGTACAAAACCAGGCTTGACTGTAGAAGACCAAAGATTTGCAGAAGTGCAATCAGCCTGTCGGGGACTCTGTTGCTGCGTGTGTTCTCGGGTTTTGCAATATTTGCGATCGGAATCGAGAAGCAGCTGCCTGGTATAGTCATTTCCTTTACATATAAATGTGCCTAGTGTTTGTAGGAGATCGCGATTCTTTTTCACCTTGTTTTGTGAGTTGTGAGCTGAAGCTGGAAGCTGGACTCAAAGCTAATCGGACTGAATCGTCTGCTATCCAAATCAGTTAGGCCCTGTCACAAGGTCTCACCTCCATGCTCGCTCATTCTGGCTATCAGATCCACCTCCTCAATTCAGCTATCGATTTGGGGTTTGTGAGTACAAATAGGGCACCTCCCTCACCTTCATTTAATCAAAGTGTGTCAACTGATCGTTTTGTGTTCTTCTGTTTGTAGACTGAGCCATCCGGCTCCGGATTACAATTTGTTTGTGCATATATTTTTCTTCTGCAGGGCCCCATCCAGCTGCACCAGACGCCAACCCGGGTAATGGACCTGGCTAGCCCCCATCCTGGGTACCCAGCGAGTGACATTTGGACCCTAA
The DNA here is from genome assembly GCA_016271365.2 of Neoceratodus forsteri. Taxonomy (NCBI): domain Eukaryota; kingdom Metazoa; phylum Chordata; order Ceratodontiformes; family Ceratodontidae; genus Neoceratodus; species Neoceratodus forsteri. The sequence goes on along the minus strand of CM028130.1, from coordinate 1,404,519,774 downwards.
ATATATGTGCACAGTACTGTGATTTGAACTTTCTAAACTAATCAACCTGATTACCCCTCCCATGTTACTGTCCCCGAATAAACCAGATTTATTGTTTATATTATATACTGGCTGTGGTGTTAATGTATCTAGAACTGTATTGCAGATTGCTGTGTATGTTGTTTAACCTTGTTTTACAGGGGGTCCTCCAAGACAGGCTGCAGAATCAGTCTTGAGGGTAGGTGGTATCTCTATGTGTAAAAAGTGTGCATATGTGGGGTATTGGGAAGGTAACTCCTGTGCATTGTGTGGGCCACTAGGGGGAACAAAGGGGGGTCACAGTGTCCCAGAGGGTTGTACCCAAGCTAGTTTAACCACTACTAACCCTGACCTCTGTGTGGAGGCACCCATAATAGAACCTAGGCCCCTCAACATGTCAGTAGCCAAACAGGCAGGGTTAGTAGCCCCAGGATCAGCCATCTGGGGTCACACAATTACAGGATTAAATACAGTTTAAAGGTCAGCTAACAGCAGGATCTGAAACACAGAGGTTTACAACATAAAAATCAGCACAATTCAGGTAAATTTCAACAATCACAATATTTGCTGGATTGTCTGGTGCAGGCTGTAGGGGGATTAGCTGCAGGGATAGTAGCTAGGCATCTTCAGGTGCTGAGAATTTAAACATTTCTGCATATGCGGATGATATCTGTTTGTATGTGGTGGACTACCCTAGTGGGGAGCAAGCACTGGCTGACACAGAAAAGTTCTCACAGATATCAAGAGCCAATCAAATCTAAAGCCATGTTTACACCACGGCTCGCGAACTGGAGCACTGCACCACTCTGAGTGTCCATGTTGTCTTTCCACAGGCACAATCTGCATGTACACAGTCCCCTATGCTCCGCTGCAAGTTGCACTGGTGGCTATGGGCGTGATTGACGAGGAGGGCGTGGTCTGTGACGTGGTGCCAACGTGCTCTCTCACCAGAAACGCAGAGTGCACAATCGGGTTTACACACCAGGCTAATCCACTGGAGCCACATGGAGTACCTCCTCCTGTTGCAATCCGAAAAATTGCTCCGAAGACATCAAGAGGCAGAACGGTGAGTGTTCACACGGTGACATCTGCAGCGCATTAACCCATGCACAGAGGTTAATGTGCTGCAGATGTGATGGTGTAAACAGGGCTTAAATAACAGCACAGAGATCCATCTAGGGGTTGCGTCCAGGGAGAAAAGGGCTGTAGCAGTGATAACAGTTAACCCAAGAGCCCATTCATAGTTGGGAGGGGGTGAAATTTGGATCAGGAAATATGGCCCACCTAAACTGCTCTGAGAAATTAGAAATCTGGGCCCAAAAAAGTGAACAGGTGGAAGGGATGGAGAAAGTCAGAAAAGTCAGGTTTTCCTAACTAGGCAATTTCTGATTCTCTCTCTCTCTCTCTCTCTCCTGTATGTCAGTTATGTTCTTCCCATCCCTATAAGTTTAGGGTTAGGGGAGTTTCTAGCCAAACTGAGGAAGTGTAATACCAACACCTTAACAGTATTATTTAAATGTTTCAGATTTTATCTTTGGCAAGCAAGATACCATCTAGTGCTACAGCAACTCAAAATGTCTTCTATATAATATTCTATGTGGGCACTGATATGACAAGGACATCTTAGGTGAGGCTAACCTGAACTTGTTTTTAGCTGTGTGCTAGGCACTTCAGCACATAGCTGTCAACCAAGTAGAGGGCTTGAAATCTTGAGCCCATTTCATAAAGGAAGTATGTATACAAACATGATTGTAATAGGTTAGCATTATACCAGTTACGTGATTTATGGATTGGGTTTCACTGGTTACATCTTCTTGGGTGAGAAGGTATGGAACAAGTCTGACACTTTGCTATAATTACGGAGTCTTTTGATGGGTTGTCCCACTCCTGTTTTTTTTTAAATTGGTATTACATCAGTATGGGTTCTCCTCTTGTTTTATTAAATGGATAAAAGCCTGTTATACTGGGGCATTGTTTCATCCTAATATTAATAGGTGGAGGGGGAAAGGGATTCCGCTTTTAAGAGGGGTTCAGCACAGTTGTTTATTGAGCCCTTTACTCCAGTTTTGGGTATTGATGCATTCTAAGGAAATTTCACTGAATCTATTCAACATATTGTATCGCCATAGGGTTTTCTGGTACCCAAAGTAGTAGCTTACTAAAGCTACCAACTTTCCAAGGCCTAAAACTGGGACAAGGTCCATCCTGACCATGCCCTCCCCCACACACCGTGTCACTCCAGTGGGTACCGCCACAGACAACGCTGCACACAATCAATGAAATTTTGCTACTTGTTCTGGCCATGCCGCCTCACAGTAACACCAGTAGCAAACATCCAGATTAAAACAATACATCATTCTGCTGCAGCGAGTTCCTAATCATGATGTACAGAAAGTTCATTAGAAGCAAATCTGCATTAAATTGTGTTCAGACATTCAAACTGCATATATATTTCTCCTACTGACAGTCCCATCCCCACCTACTTACACTCCCCTCATTTGTTGAGCAAACTTCATTTCAGTAACTCCCATCACCATACCAGATTGTTTTCACTCACTTCCCTTCAGCTGATCAGGTTCAGGTACCTTAGTTCACAGCTGCTGGTCTCCTCTGTCTGGAGTCCTTTTCCGCTGCTGGCAGGCAGATGTCCACATGCACTTGTTTGCATTACTACCCAGTCTAACCTAACAGGAAGGAACATGCTTTACCGTGCTCCTGCTGACGTGCTTGCAGTGCAACATAGACGCAGGGGTTAAAGTTGCAAACTGTTGTCCAGTTCGAGCAGCGCTACAGTGGTGCTGAAACAACTGTCACTCACTGGATTAGCAGTCAGCAAAAAAAAGGGACAAAACTGGGACAAATAAGCAAAAACCAGGACAAAAGTGACATTTTGCAAAACTTGTGGGGACACTGGGACATGCTGCCTAAAATAGGGACTGTCCTGGGAAAATAGGGACTGTTGGTAGCTTTAGCTTACACTGATGATTTGTGTATGTTTACTAGTATGAGATGCCCCTCCTGTCACCAGGCCTTCTCTGCCCTGCAGTCTTTTTTCCACACATCTGGGTCAAGGAACAATATCAGTACGTGCATTGGATACAGGTCAGGTGCCAGGTGATGGTGACACCAGACTGACTTCAGTCTCTGGGGTCAAAATCACATCCGCTCCTGTTAAACTCCTTTATTTATTTTGAAAGTCCAATGACATAAAATATAATCGGAAACTTAAAAGGAAAAATGGAAATGGTAAGGTAGCCAGATGGAAATGTTGACAGTTATCTATAAAAAAAATGTATTTATATGATTCTTTTATTATGCCTATTTTTTTGTTTCCTAATTATGTTCCCCCCCAGGTGTCATTGGAGACTGGGCTATACAGTGTATCCCACTTAAATGCATGCCTGATAAAAACATAGCCCCTATAAACGCATAGAATTTCCAAGTACCAATTTATGCTTCCTGGCCAGGGTATTCAGACTGTGCCTGGCAGTGGCCCAAGCCTGGGCACAGCAAAACTGGGATGTGCTGGGGCCAGGACCAGGTGATATTCAACGGTGATACACCATGGCGCAGCACTGACACTGCACATGGTGCGAGTGGCACTGCGCTGGTGCAAACAACAAATAGGGAGCACGGGGATATGCCAGTGTAAGCATGATTCGCGATGGGTGCATCTGCCAGCGATATTCAGCAGAGGGCATGCAAATGAGGCCATAATATATGCAAAGGCACAAATGGGGCCATTGCATGTCATTATAGACCCATTTGCATGCCTTGCACAGGGCAGCCTAGTGAATTGTGCCTGGCGCCCCTGCACAGCAAGATGTGTGCATGAGGGGGGCCGGGACATACCCGTCTTGAGCCACAATCACAGTAAAACACATTAAAACAATTCCCTGGTAGTCTAGTGGAACTCCCTCCTCCCATGTCCCCAATTGCGGTACCATACTGTAATAGTAATCCCTGGTAGTACAGTGGAACTCCCTCCCTCCCGTGTCCCTGATCAGGTCCGTACTGTAATAGCAATCCCTGGTAGTCCTAGTGGAACCCTCCCTCCCGTGTCCCCGATCGCGGCACATTACTGTAATATTAAGCCCTGGTAGTCTAGTGGTACCCCTCCACCCATTCCGCGATCATGGTAAAGCTCCATAAAACAATTCCCTGGTGATCCATTGGCACCTCCACCCCTCCACCCACAGAACCCTTGCCCACCTCCCCGTCGCCGGCGGCTGCAACCCATCCGCACCCCACCCAGCCGTCCACACGAATGCAGGTACAGTATGGGCTTGCAGGGCATACTGTACTAGATAGACCCAAATATGTGAATGAAGTGGGGCTATCGAGTACAGTAACCCACCTGCTCCATCGTCGGCTTGAGAGAATAAGCGGTATGAAGCAGAGTTGCAACGCCAGCTGGCGGGGGAGGAGTTGAAGTGGCAAGGGGCTCTGTGGGTGGGAGTGTTAGGCAGGTGGACTGCCTGCCACCAGGGGATGTTCACAGGCTTACCGTGATCATAACAGCGGGCAGAGGTTGCCACTAGACTACCAAAACTTAACTACAATAATTGCTAACAATCAGTTACATGGAAAAGCCTACTGGACTACCAGGGATTTATACGATATGAAGTACCGACAATCGTGCAATGGGAGGAGGTGTACCACTGGATCACCAGGGTTTTAATCATAGGGAATGAATGGCGATCAGCGGCAACAGGAGGGAGGGTGTCACTGGATCACCAAGGAAGTACTATACAGCGAATTACAGCGATTGGGGACACGGAGAGAGGGTTACCACTAGACTACCAGGGCATTATGGTGCTTGTGGACGGTGTTCTGCATGGGTGGGTGGCCACCACAGCTGGCGCGAGTGGCCAGAGATTGTTCCTCCGATTCACGGGCTCAACTTTGAGTCCCCCTATGCGGTGCAATGCAGGGTTGCACCAGCATATGCACCACACATCCTGAGCTGAATATTGAGATGTGCTGCATATGCATGAGCACGCCCCCTGCATCTTCGCCACATACAATTACATTGTGCCCCGGCGCACGGGGATTTGCGCTGTGCCTGGCAGCCTTTCCAATATTCCACTGGGGTGCAATGCAGGGTTGCGCTGGCACAACTCTATTGCGCTATGTGCAACCCCTTTGAATATCTGGGCCCCTATGTATAACAGACCTGTTAAACACATAAAGGATCCCTTTTAAAGAGCAACTGACACCTTTAGGAAAACTGCAAAAAACATAATGTTCCGACACAGTTCAGCTGTTATTTCATATATTTTCTATAGATTTCTACAGATTTCTCATCTTCATTATGTAGTAGTGAAAAAATTCCCACAAAATCAAGATCTGTATCCCTTAAAGTTCTTCTGCCTCTATAGCTTATTCCCTACTTGAAATCACATGCTATGTTGTGACATCACAATCTGTTGCCATGGAAACTGTGATGTCACAAGCAGAGATATTATGACATCAATTGGGAAGATGCAATAGGAGCGATGAGCCCTCAAGGAACAACAATCCTGTTTTCATACATATGACCTCAGTAATAAATAATGGGGATAAGAAATACAAAGTTAATGAAAATGTAAAGCTTCTTTGTGTACAAATATTATGTTTTGCAAAGTTCTTCTTGAGGCATCAATGGCTCTTTAAATGCATACTTTTTCCCCTCAGTTTTGCTGTATGAGTGTGGAATGACTGGCCCAATTTTACTGACACTGTAGCTGCCTTACTAATTAGCTCTTAATTGTCTGTCAATGGGGTGCCCTATTTAAACTGAGGTGTTAAACATCTATTTCAACCTTTTAACCATCAAACCAAAGTTTCAAAAGCACCCTCCCTCATGCTGAAATCAAAGCAAAGAACCCAAAAGAACGTCACAGAAGTACTTTACCAGAATCACAGAAGCACCCTTTCTCACACAGAAATCAAACCAAAGAAATATCACAGAATGTCACCAAGCACTTTACAGGAATCACAAGCCTTGCTCACACGACCTGATCTGCATCATTGCGAGTGGTACAGATGAGTTGCATCAGTGCACATCAGGTTCTGTTAATGACTAGTGGAGTGTTGTACGTTGCTTCGCTGCAGCGAACCTCCATCCTTGTTTTGGTGGCATCATATACCAGTGCAGGCATTTTTTGCAAATGTTTGAATGTGCTGCTCCGCTTGCATTGGTGCAGCTTTGCAGCATACTGCATTAGACCTCCAATCAGCGGGACAAACCCAGTCTGCCTGCTTCCCCTAGTGCTATAATTTTTTAATAAATATAACAGATCAACATACATTCTGGGATGCAGGTAGAGTTGCGGATGGCCACAATGTATTGCCAGCAAGTCTCTCTACTTTTCTGACATGCCAGCAGACATTTTTACCATTTTGTAGTATACATAATGTATTATTAAGAGTGAAGCAGCCTTGGCTGCTACTCACGATGCTGAAGGTATGTGGATCCATTGTATTTGTATAGCAGCAGTTATCCACATACAGCAACATACTGTCATGGCGCCCCAATGGGCATTTGCCTGAAATGCCAGAAGGGCAGTGCACCAATGCAGGGAGATTATGTGCGAATGGGTGCAGCATCGCTGCAGCATAACATAACAACCTGCACACATAGCATAAGTGAACAGGGTAGGTGGTGTGAACACACCTACAGAAGCACCCTCTCTCACATAGGAATCAGACCAAAGAATGCCACAGCATGTCACAAATCACTTTATCCCAATCAAGGAAGCACTTAAGTGCTAGCAACATTACTTTCCCTACCCAGCACACTGGCACATATTGCAAGTTGTGCTCGCCATTAAAAGAATACAAGACTGGATAAACACATAGCCCCCGTAAATGCATACTTTTTTGCAGTCCTAAGGTATGCATTTAAGGAGGATGCACTGTATGGTATTTTCTTTTAGATGTTATGGTGGAATAGACTGAACCTTATAAAGAGGAATGACACAGATTTAACATTAAGAAAGGGGGGACTTGGAATGGTTAACCCCATTGTCATTTTTTATAGAAATTTCCTATGGGTAAATCTTGGGGGTATTTTACTAACATACTAACATACTAAAAGCCAGCAGATTAGGCCTGACGGTCTTTCATGTCTGCTCGGTAGCCAGTCCCTATTGGGCACTCGCTCTCCCACCCCCCAGCCCCCGAGAGGGTCATCTTCGGCTTCAGCATACCCATGCACCTGTCCCATCCCCCCCTTGAAGCCTTCCACTGTGCCCTCCTCCTCCTCCACTAGACTCCCAGGCAGTGCATTCCATGGCCCCACCACCCTCTCAGTGAAATAATGCCTTCTACGTTCTCCCCTGTAATTTCCCCCCTCCAGCTTCCACTCATGCCCCTTGGTTGTGCCCCCCTTCTTTAGCCTGAACATTTCTTTGGCTCTGCCCCTTTTAATCCCTTTCACATATATGAAGACCCCTATCATGTGCCCCCTGTCTCTCCTCTCCTCCAGTGAGTACAGCCCAAGGACTTCCAGCCTTTCCTCATAGGTCCTTTCTCTCATGCCCTGAATCATCCTGGTTGCCCTCCTCTGAACCCTCTCCAGCAGTGCTATATCCTTCTTAAGGTGAGGTCTCCAGAACTGCACGCAATACTCAAGATGCAGCCTGACCAAGGCATTATACAGAGGGAGGATCACCTCCCTCCTCCTGGACGTAATTCCCCCGGCTATGCAGCCCAGAATCCTGTTTGCTTTTCCGCAGATCTTCTGCAGTTTTCAGTGTTATTCATTTTGGTGTCTACCACCACCCCCAAGTCCCTTTCACTCATTGTGGCTTGCAGTGAGACCCCCCTCCAGGGTGTATACATGACCTGGGTTTCTGACCCCCAGATGCATTACCCTACACTTCCCTGGATTAAACCTCAGTCCCCACCTTCTTGACCACCCATCCAGGGTATCCAGATCCCTCTGGACTGTCTCTCTCCTTCATCCCCATCTGCCAGTGCTCATAGGGACTACCAGTGTACTGGGCACCTGGTTGAGTGAATAGCTAGCGCCATTCTTACCCCAATGGGGCCAGGGTAAATATAGCTGGCCCACACTGAATATCTCAGCACATCCAGAATATGTAACGAATATGGTTCTGAAACTGCACAAATGGCATATTGCCCTTTCTGGGATGTCTCATTTCTCCAGGAAAGAACTATATTAACATATAATATCTACTGAATTCTCTGACGCTCCTACTGGCCTCCCACAGCCAGCACTGTGTATGCTCATAGATTCTAGACTCCTGCCTCAGATGTTGGATGTTTCTTGGTTTAGTTCCCATGAACAACTGTCAGTTAGGAATAACAGGAAACACAAAGTTCACTATAAAGATTTCATCAAGACAGAGCTGTGAGGCCCATTAGGAGACTCAAACCCACTTATTTCTTGATTGCCTTTTATCTATTTATTTGGTTTTGTTAACCAGGTAAGTACACTAGCCAGAAAGACTATTTTCAGGCACGACCTGGGAGATGCAAAACAATGATACAAAACTTCAGAAGAACAAACATGAATACTAAAACTTTTTACATGAGGATATATGCATTAACAATGGAAATTTTGACAAAGGGTTTATAATGAGGCATAATGGAGCAGACAACAATGAATACATCAGTAAGGTAACACAAGCAATAAATCAGGCGATTTAAGGCAATACAGACATTTTAAGAGATAATATAAAGTGCTAAGGAGTGAATACCGGTAGGCAGAAATAGATGAAGAGAGGCTAGAGAGAGGAGTAAGAGGAGTAGGGAGGTGGCAGCACCGATATTATGGGCAATGTGAGATATGGGGTTTGAGGAGAGGGGGGAGAATTAAGATGATGCTGGAGAGGGAAGGGGATAGATAGAGGATGAGGGAGTAATCGATAAAAGGAGAGACTTAGAGGAAGTGCACCAGGAGGGGTAGACCACCAACCCGTGACAACAGAGAGGGGGTGGGTTTGTGGAGTAGAGACTACGGCGGTTTGAAACAGGAGCATGTGTGGGATGAGATGAGATGGTGTCTAAATCCTCTCTTAAAGGAGTAATGGGAAGTCGATTTTCGAAGTGTTAGAGGGAGTGAGTTCCAGAATTGGGGCGCATGGTGGGCATAAGCACTACTACCTTTTTTGTACGATGTCTAGGGATAAGGACAGGAGCATTTTCTGCAGAGCATAACACATAATAAGTTTTCTGGTAGGGAAAGAGACAGGCCAGATGTTTGGGTGTCTGAGACCTAATATATGTCAGTGATGGATCCAAGTGCAAAGGACCTAAATTCCTTAGGCGGGAGCCAGCCAAGATCCAGTAGAGTAGGCAGTGATGTTTCAGCCTAGGGGAACTGGAGACAAAATGACAGATGTTGTTATACGTTACATCCCACTTACGAAGACATGAGTTACTGGCTGATGCATATATCGAGACCTTGTAAGTGAGAGAGGGAAGTAGTATGCCACGGGCAATTGCAAGTCTGGCAGAGGGAGTGAGAGCATAACTGGTCCGGTAGGCAATCCCAAGCTTGGAGTTGGCCTGCTTGCAGGTAGATTGAATATGAAGGTCAAAACTCAGGCATGGGCTAGGGTGACACTTAGATATTTAAATGAGGTAACCACCCCAACCGATGAGCCATCAAGGGAGGAGACAGTTAATTGGGTTTGGACATGTTTGAGTTTGACAGTAGATCCAAATAGCATGGCTTAGGTCTTTGTATTATTTAGACCAAGTTTGTACTTAGTAAGCTGCAGTTGGATAAGCTGATAATCACGGGAGAGATTAGCATTTATTTCCTCAATACTATTAGAGCTTGAGTATAGAACAATGTCATCTGCATAAAGTAAAGAGGAAGTGCTAAGCAGATTTGTAGTAATGCTATTGATGAAGATGGAGAAAAGCAGAGGACCTAAGATGGACCCATGAGGTACTCCAATGTTTGTGGAGACCTTTTCCGGTCACGTATTGAGACCTATCTGACAGGTAGCTGTCAAACCATTTTACAACATGTGGCGAGAAACCTAGAGAGCTCGGGGTGGCGGATAGAGTGGGATGGTCAACTAGATCGAAAGCTTTGGTCATATCGATAAAGACAGCCCCGGTGAGCTTGCTGGAGTCCATGGCCACTAGGGTGTCAGATGAGAATTTGAGGTGGGCAGTTGTACTACTACTACGTCCCTTGCGGAAACCATGTTGAGCATCAGTTAGAAGGTCGTATTGCTGGAGAAAGGAAGTAGTTTGTGTGGCAACAAGCTTTTCAAGAATTTTACTGAGAACAGATAGTATAGCAATGGGTCTGTAATTAGATGGATCAAGCGGATCACCCTTTTTATGTACCAGGGTGATTTTCGATGTTTTCTAGATCGTTGGGACAGTGCAGTTACACAGTGAGAGGGTAAAGATCCTAGCCAGGGGAGCGGCTATGTAGGGGGCTGCCAATCTTAGGAGCCTAGGTTCCAAGTTATCAGACCCAACTGCTGCGTGCTCGGAGATGTTTCTTAGGGAGTTGAAGAACTTCACTTTTTGTACAGACTTGAAAGAGAGTGGGTCCTGTGGCCTTTGCAGGAGATAGGGATGGATGAAGTGGGGAAGGAGGCAGTATAAGGTGAGGTCAGCAAATTGCCTATTGAAGAAGTTTGCAGTGGTGAAGGGATTGTTGCAGTGGATGCCATTGAGAGACATATTATTTGGGGTGGGAGTCTGGCTAGATCCAAGGAAGAATTTGACATGGGACCAAAATTTTTTTGGGTCACCCTGGGAGTCAGTAAGAAGGTCTCTACAGTATGAGCTTTTAGCTTGTTTGATTTCCTTTTTACATGCATTTCTCATGGCTCTGTAGGCATTAAGGTTGGCGGGAGAACCAGATTTCTTATAAAGAAGCCATGTCTTGTCCCTAAGCCGTAATTTAGATAATAAGTCAGATTTTAACCACCGGGACTGTTTATTTCTAACCCACCTAGTCACAAGTTGACAATGGGATTCTTGTAAAGCTAAGAATTTTGACAAGAAAATGTTCAGAGTAGTCTAAACATCGGCTGAGCTATAGATAGGGCTCCAGTCAATACAGGCCATGTCTGACTGAAAAGCCTCCGGGTCAAGGTTACATAATTACAGAAAGTGATGAAGCGAGGCTTCATCGGATCCATCCGACCTTTACCCCAGAAACAAAAGGTGGGGAGTGATCAGAGATGGCATCAGCTAGGACTCCTGCATCAACAATATTTTCAGGGCAGTTTGACATAATCCAGTCTAGCAAGCTACTAGTGTTAGAATGAGGCAAGACACGAGTAGGTTCTGAGATGAGCTGATGTAGGTTAAAGCTCTGTAGTTTAGTCAGGGGTAACATTTGTTTCTACCCTTGGCTCTCACTCTTTCCCTATTAACTCTTCCTGCTGCACCCACCCTTCCCTATCCACTCCAGCCTGGCTAAAGTCCCACCCCATCCATAGTAGTGTCCCAATTATCTACCCCTCCTCCGTCATTACCACAATAAACAAGTACACGACAGCCATCGTCACTTTCTGTGGTTTTAGCTCAATTTTTCCCCCAGTCATCAGTAACATATCCCTCCTCTTCTTTACCTCTCTAACCTGCCACCCCATACACGGCCTCTTTCCCCTATATGTGCAGTTGCGGCTGCCTCACTCAAAAGATCTCTGCTTATAACCCTGTATGCCTACGTTGATTGTACATCTGCTGACCTCTTCAATTGTAAAATAATGCTGTTTTTATTTATTTATTTCAACCTTGTACTCGTACTGTATATACTTTTCTTCCTTGTATATTATTGCTTTTGTATACCTGCTTCTGTACTGTACTTTGATGTATTCATGACCAGGTCCACCTTGCAAATGAGCTTTGCTCAATGGTGCCTCCCTGGATAAATAAAGATTTGACTGATTGATTGATTTGTGTTTTCCCCAGCCAGTTTATATTAATGTCACCTTATATAAGAACTTCATTATTTCCAGAGTAAATAGATGATTTGTCAAGTAACTCTTCCAAACCTTTCAAGCCATGGATAGGGGGATTATAAGCACAGACAATATTTATTTTCTTCGAACCAAGGGTGAGGAGGACATGAAGTGCCTCACAGTGATTTGGGGGGGGTAGAGATAATTACCGAGAGCTGGAGGTGAGATTTGAAATAGATGGCTGTACCTCCCCCTCTTTTGAGGCGGGTCTGTCATTCCTCAATAAATTGTAGGATGGCAGAAGCAGAGAGTCAGGAGGATGGCTTCAGCCAGGTTTCAGTTAGACACAGTATGTCGGTTTGTAGTGCTCGACCCAGGGTTCAAGCTCCGAGAAGTTTCGCTCCAGTCTCCCTAATATTATAGTGGATTATTAAGTAGGCCTTTACAGTAGAAATAGAAACATTGTTAGGGGTCAGGGGCCTGGGGTTAGGCTGTACATCCCCAGATAGCAGAATGGCCAATAGTATGAGGTACCAGAGCTTACGGTGTAGGTATGGAGATAGGGTGTGAGTACGCAGGGAGCTATATTTGAGGGCATAAGCAACCAGATAGATCCAGGCCTTTGTTGGGAGTAAGGGGGTAGGATCGCACCATGTAGCTAGTGCCACTAGCATGTTTGAGAAAGTAAAATCATTTTCTGGGGTAGGTGGGAGAACAGATTCAGTATTGGGGACTCCCAGCGTTGATAGGTATAGTAAAGGCAGGGAGAGTAGGAGAAACATGAGCAACAATTGTTTAAACATTTTTTTTAATAAGCCATTGGAAATAAGGAATTAGAGAGGATATAAGATTAGCAGGGGTGGGCAGCAACGAGGGAGAGATAGTACAGGCAGAAAGACAGGTCAGAGATTGGAATAGAAGTAGTAGATGTTTGAGTTAGAAATGCCTGAGAAGGAAGCGTAAGGAATCAGTGTAGTTATGGGAAGGCACCAGGGACTGTCTATCAGGATGAGTAGGAAGAGGGATGTGAGGAAAAACAAAATTAGCAGGACCAGCAAAGAACAGAAATGAAGCAGGGGCAGAGAGACAGGAACACGATAAGTAGTAAACCAAGTAACTCCTGAGTACACGAGGTGAAGGATAAGCAAGGAAAACAAATTGTGACTAGGAAATAGCACAGTTACAAAGGCTGAAGAAGGTACAGTAGACACCATGTGGCAGGAGGGAGACTGCGAGTGGATGCAATTCAGTAACCTGAGAGAGGCGGGGACTGCTAGCATATTTAATAGGTGGCCTGGGTGGGGTGGGGGCAGGAGAAAAAGTACCCTACACTGTGCAGTCCGACCCCTAAAGAGCGTGCCTAATAGTGGGTAGGTGGCAATCCAGAGAGCAGACTGCAGGCACACTTATCAGAAACCTAGCTGCAACCACTCAGCCTATCAGGAGGCTTTGGGGAAAAAGGCGCTCCAATCAGAATGCAGCTGTAGGCTAGCCGAGACTGGGTGGTAATACCTTTTTATTAGAGGCTTCTGGAATCAAGTGACTTCTTCCTGGAAGGAGCCCCTATTTTGTTTCAGCTGGTATGAGGAACCTGTTTTTCTTACTCTGAGATCTGGTGGCAGAAATACCATTACAAATACCTTGGCTCTCTGGTTTACGATAATCAAGTTTTTATCTGGCAGGTTAGATGTCAGTTATTTACAACAGCACTATGTGCTGCTAAGATGGTCACCCCAGTTCTTAAAAAGGAGACAAGACATTCATTACTAACTACCAGCCAGTCTCTATTCTACCCCAATCTAGAGCCCTAGAACGAATCATCTACGCTCAACTTGGGACCACTTAGACAAATACCACCTACAATGTAGCAAACAACATGGCTTTAGAAAACAACATAGTACAACAACTGCACTTGATTTTACAGTTTTATTCATGACACCCTAGACCAAGGGCACTTAGTAGAGACTACCTTCATTGACCTCCTTGATACGGTCATTCACAAACTACTTCTAAATCTATTGAGGTCAACCATGTCCTCATCCTCTTTAGGCTGGTTTCAGAGCTACCTCACTGGTAGGGTTCAGCGAGTTAAAATCAGGCGCCACACTCTCCGACAGTCTAAGTGTAAATACCGGTGTTTCCCAAGGTTCCATCTTGGACCCATTGCTATTGATCTTTCTTAACCCCCCACCACAAGCATGTCAGGATAAAATCCTCCTATACACCGATGATGCCATCCTCTTTTCTAGCCACCCAGACCCTGCCATCCTAGAACAACGTCTGCAGAGTCATTTCATACTTGCCGAAGATCGGTTCATTAATTCTCGACTACTACTTAACTACAAGAAAAATAAAACAATGCTGTTCGCCTGTACACACAACAAACATAAAACATTCAAATTATCGATCTGCAACAAACAAAATGAAATGCTCAAGATGGTCCACAAATTCAAGTACCTCGCGATAACACTGGACACCTCCTTATCTTACTCTCATCACATAAACCAGGTTTCCAGGTCAGCAAATAGGAAGATTGGTCAACTGTATAGACACAGACCCTGCCTCACTTTTGAAGCCCTCAAACTAGCCATAAATAATTCTGTCTTCTCAGTAATAGATTATGGCCTCGTTGTTTACAGTTCAGCCAACAACACAGCCTTAAAAGAATAGCTCTAACACTGAACAAAGCTTGCAGGCTCTCCTGGGGCGCCTCGCCTAACCCACACCTGCAAGCTTTATTCCTTCACGGCTGGCTGGACTTGGAAAACCGTACTCATTACCTACAATGTCTCCTCACCAAGAAGGCAGCTCTAGGCCTAACCCCTCCTGGGGTCCAAACCATACTATGCCCTGATGCACCCACAAAGGCTAACTCTGAGGGTCACATAACACCCTTCAAGGTTCCTTTCCCGCACCTCTCAAGGTCAGTGATCCTTTGCATACCATGCCCCAAACTGGCTAAACTCCTCCTGAGTGACCTTCTAGCTGAACCAAAATTGGGCCTTTTAAATCTAAACTACGTGTCTCCTCTCTAGTCAAATGAAGTGCTCATGCTCCCTATAACTGGGAGCAAATGGCTGGTAATGATTTCTTTCAGCACTTTATCTCCCCCAGATCTGACTCTGATCTACCAGCACTAAACCCCCTCAATTCCCCTTTATCCACCTATGTTCTCCCAACCCTTTCCTTACAAATCTAAGCCCTCCCCTTTGTAACCGTCCTCTTAGCCCCCTCTGCCTTCCCACCTCTTTCCCCACTTCCTTTGTACCTCCTTCGCACCTCCTCCTTACCTCTCCTCTACTTACCTCCCCACTATTACCCTGCCTCCACTACCCTGCCCGCCCTTACTGAACCCCCTTTTTCGATACCTCTCACTTCACACAAAACCTCTTCGCTCCTCCACCTCACATACACTCATTTCTTCTAACTCCTGCCCCCTCCCAATCTATCTCCTCCAGACAAAGTGAACTAGTTCTCCCCGCAATGACCCCTTATCCCTCTTCCAAGAACACCTACCCCCCCACCTAATTCCTATTTCATGACCTCACTTAGTCTTTATTGATATTGTTTTGTCAATCTTTTACTGCTGTTTTAAGCCAATCTACTCTGTACAATATAAAGGGAAAGGGAACATTGTTTAACCAGGATTAGCACACTAAGCCAAATCTTATTTCCATATGCGACCTGGGAGCACAAGGAAGTTAAGTTACTTGCTCAGGATCACACAGTGTGCACCTAGGTGGCTATGGGATTCAAACCCAGGTCTCCAGATCTGCAGCTCAGAGCCTTAACCCACTGTGCTATACTGCCTCCAATATGATTGTAATGTTCTTGTTATGTATGTGTCATTGACACAGAACCTTTGTAAATGAGCTCTCAGCTCAAAGGTTGTAATCCTAGTTCTAAATAATAATAAAAATATGTTTCTGTCTTGGAGCTGGAGCTGACAATCAACAGTTCTTTACTGTCAGTTTTCAATAAGAAGGAATCAATCTTTGGGCAGTAGAAATAGCTCCTCTAATATTGATTTCCTTTTTGTTACCTGGAATGTCATTTCTAATCCCTTGTTATCTTCCTTTGTATTTGTTTCTTCATATTTTCAGTATTGTTTAACTGATTTTGGATTTGGTTGATTTTCTTTTGTTTGTCTTTGTTTCCTTTTAATAAAAATTCCCTTACCCTTTTGTCACATTTATTTTTTAACTGTCCTTACATTCAAGATTTTGTGGACCCAGTAGCCAGAACCTGGAAAGTATCTTTGTTTACCACCACGGACTATGATACTTTAAATTCTTAGGGATCCTTTCACCTACAAAGAACGCATTCTGCGTGTGCCCGTTATAATATTTGCTTTCATGAAGTACTGGATTCAGGAAATTAGATGTAAATATTTCTTGCAGCATCAATTCACCTTCTCAAGAGGATCTTTTGAACAGCATTACAGCAGAAATTGGTACACTGCATTAGATAGAACTAAGTAACTCTAAAAGGCATTTCCCACACTTGATGGAGAAACGTTTCCTGGTTGTAAACCTGAACGTGCTTGTCTGCTTATCTTTTATGTTGTTTTTGATTTCCTGGAGTGTAATTTGATTTGACTTCATATGCAGTAGGGTACCACTTGTTCAGTTTCTTTTCAATGGTTTTGTTCTGCAGTATATATCTAGCACTTACTGAATATCTGAGTTTTTCCTTTATTTTCTGGATTGTAAACAGTGTAAATTCTGGGGGGTTGTTTTTGTGTGTTAAATAAATATTTCCCTACTCTTTTCGAGAAGTGCGATGGGATCTTCAATGTCTGCCTGAACAACCATCAAGGAAGGCAGACAGTACTTTGGTTTAATGTGTCATCTGAAGGACAGTACACCCTGACGGTATAGCATCCCTTAGTACTGCACTCTGTTGCCAGTGTTTATGGTAGGAAATCAACCTCTCTGTGAGAGACTAGAACCAACAACCTTCTGGCCTAGAAGGTGGATGTGCTATGAATTGAGCCACCTGACACCTAACACCAGCTTTACTAAATAAATCATCTGTAATCTCTTCTTTTCGTAGCACATTTTGTACATTGAAAGATAAGCACAATGAGGATGTGTGTTAATGCATGCCTCAATAACATTTATTGATTTTGCTAACAGTTTAATTCTGTTGAAACTGAAGAGCCAAGGAAAGACTTTATCTTCTTTTTCACAGTCTTAGTACTGAAAGCGGTCTTCAGTTTTTAAAAAGCATCACAGAAACACTGTCTGACAAACAAGGACAGCCTACCAAATAGTTTTTGCTACTGCTTCAGACCGAGTAAATGGCTAACTTATTTGACATTCAGTAATTCTGTCTTTGCAGATGCACTTTCAGCGTCAAGTCTGTTGCTCTACTTTCAGCCAGATTTCCTTTAGTTTTTTTTGGTTTGTTTTTTTTAACTTAATCACTGGATAAGACAATGGAAAAGTACAATTTTTATGCTGGCTGCCTCTCATGGGAGACACAGTTGGTAATCTAACAGTAGTTATAATGCTTTACAAGAACAGAGATACAGCTATTCATAACAGACTTTATTTCAAGCTGAACTACAATATATTCTGTTTTCATGGTTAGGTTTCTTACAGCTAAATTTAAATTGTAAGTCCAGGTGGAACCATTAACTGACCTCATTAACTCCCCCAAAGAAACAGCGGTGGTTCCAATGAATAGGAGGAATGCCAGTTGGGTCACACTTCCACAAGAGAAGGAGTAGAGATGACCCAGGAGAAGAACAGCCTGGACAGCCTGACCTCCAACCTGAGAAAACTGCTGGAAACCATTATATAAAGTGCATAAAGTGGAATGGCTGGAGGCCAGTAGGCCCTAGGTCAAGAAGCAGCAGGGGTGTGTGTAAGGCAGATCGTGCAAGACAAACTTGATAGACTTCTCTAATTGGGTCGCGAAGGACCAAGCAGTAAATATACTGTAGATGGTCCTTAGTGAGACCATCAACTCTGTGCCTTCTGTAGGAGACTTGTGCAAAAGCGGAGGGATCAGGAATGGGAGACAAATTGATTTGGTGGATTAGTATCTGGCTGGGGGAGAATTCAGAGGGTAGTTGTCAATGAGAGAATACTCAGAGGATAGGGAGTTACTGTAATTCTTGATTTTCCAGAATATCTTCACCACTTATTCACTAGTGGGTCTGAGCTGGAGGCACCAGGACCTAGTGGGAGCCAGCACTTTTTTAGAGGGGTAATGATGCAGTGTACCACATGCATGCCATCATGCAATGACGCACTTGTCTGCTGGTACACAGCCAACACCATTGAGTCTCCCAAGATTAAAACTCTGCTACCCCCCCTTCCTCCTTCCTTTCCTCCTCCTATGACACTACTTGTCCCTTGAGATCCTCCACTGCCTGTCTAGTCCCCCTCAGCCTTGTTCTCCAATCTTGGTCCCTGCTCCTCCCCCCTAGTCTGACCGTTCGTTCCCCCAGCATTCCATGGCCACACATCTTACCTTCCCTCCCTATGCTCTGTCCTGTTCACCTCTATCCTGTACCCTCTGTTCTCCCTGCATCACTCCTCCCCCATCCTGCCTTCCACTTCGATCCCCTACCTGTTGCCCCCCTCCCTACCTTCACTACTACTGTGCACTCTTCCACCTCCCTTCACTTGGCTAACCCCCCCTGGTCCCCCGGACCCCACTCTCTACCTCTGCCCCTTCCTGACCCAGGTCAATGGGAGGAACCTATTCCACACTGGTACCTCACTAGGTGCTCCCACTCTAGTCCTCTTCTTGTGACCTCCCACCACTGTCCACCCCACCTAGGTCTCCTCAACCTCTGAGGTAAGAATGAAACAAAAGCAAGGTTACTTATGGTTTATTGTTTTGGTTTACATAAGCAAAGCTTTTATTTTTTAAAGAATTCAATCAGAAATGAACTTGTGCCATTTTTCAAAACAATCCTATGTGTAAAGGACACAACACATGTAATGTAGTAAAGCCTTCTACCATTCTGCATGTGAACTTAATCAGTGATTTTAATACAAATTCATAAGACAAAATGACATTATTATTTTTGTTTCTGCTTTATTGTAGAATATGGATTAAATCCCCTTAAAAAAGCTCAAATGGAGTGAAATGTCGGGGCATAGCAATAAATTCAAGATCTATACTTCAAAGTGCTTGATTGTCTCCTCTTGAGAAGCAGTGTCGCTACCCCCAACATCTTTTCAGAGGATAGCAAAACTATAGAAAATTCAGCCCTTGCCTACAGAAATTTTTTTTTTTTGTTAGATTTGTAGGTCTGCTTTATGAAGGTGCGACAGACATCTGTGGAAACTGGCTATTATATGAATATTGGTTATTTTACAGTACCAGCATATTATATTCTAGTCTCGGCAGCACAGTCTCTGTTCATTTAAAAGTACTTTTCTACCATTATGGACCATTGGGGGTTAAATGCATTTGTTGATATAGGGCACAGTGTCCATAATGCATTACATTTTACTACATATTCAGAGGAAGACAGAGAAAAAAACCTCATCCAGCTGATGAGGGGAAAGCAAGACCCAGCCTCCCATATTGGAGAAACTACGCGTAATATAGCCCAAAACACTGAGAGCTTAAAATGTTAAGACTGCTGCCTCAAGTGGCATGGGTTGACTCTGTCCCAGTATCTTAAACATCAAAAGATGCCAGATGGCCTACGTATCGACACAGAGCCTAATACTGGAATTAATTCCCAGAGGCTGAATACGAAATGAGATGGCATTAGAAATCGGGCCAGTTGTGACTTTATGTAAGCCCTAATAAAGGCAGTTGTAGAGGACAGACAAAAGCTTGAGAATGGGATACAAAAAAAAACAAGGGAGTCTCACATTAAAAATGGAAGAGGCAGAATTCCAAAAAAATGTGGATAGGATAAAACAAAAACTAGCAGAGTAGGAAGACAAATTAAAACAACAAAAATTCTGAAATTCTAGCACAACACATTGGATTACAGGGACAGCCATGTGTATATTTACAATAAATATATAGTTAAAAGAACCACACACACTACTGATAGCAGCACTAATAGCGATTCAAGTTACACATGCAACAGTCAGAAACAACTGCACAGAGAGAGAGGCCTTTTTTAGGCTGAGGTTCGGATCCACAATAGGGGAAGAAATCCAGAGGCTATCAGGAGTTCAGGTACAACTTGAGGAGCAAGCCACACATTACATGGGAGGCAGACAGAGACCCAGAAGTGGAGCCAGAAAAGGGGGCAAGAGGAGGAACAGGAAGCACTGACCCCAAGACACAGAGGACGCAAGGGGGCAAGGGGAACCACACTGCAACATAATTATCCCAGTCTTTAAGCAGTAGAATTCTTACAGTAAATGAAATAAGTGCATTGAGTTTGGGTCTATGTTTTGCTCCAACATTGCCTGTTATTCTTTTCGAACTAGAGTCTGACTTGCAGAGGTTCTATAAAACTTTAAGGCTTAAAAGCCTATATGAAGAACAAGAAAATGTTACTTGAGTATAAAAATCGACTTAAAAAGGTATTAAACAGCAAGTCCTCCTTTAACCCACAACCAGGCAAAAGTAATAGTATTGAAAGGTTCTCAACAGTGGTTGAACTAGAAATCAGGAATCTTTTCCAAGAAAGAAACAGTGTATTCCCCAGTAGAAACAACCTAACCAAACAGCAAAGAGCTGCATTAACAACACTGAGCAAGGACAATACCATTGTAATGAAGCCAGCGGATAAGGGGAGGAACAGTGATCCAGGAAACAGACCAATATCGAAACATGTCTCAGGTTATTACAGGACAGTAATAACTACAGAGTTCTAAATGGGATCCCACATCAGAAATCAGATAAATTAAAGAGAGACTATCTGAATATATGGACTTGGACTGGCTACATGAATGGGGGTGGGGGTGGGTGGTTGTTATTAGAAAAGAAACACCCTAGGATTCCTATATTTTACAGTACCCTAAAGGTGCACAAAAAATGAAATGCCCTTCCTCCCACGGGAGGCCTACAGTGTTAAAGGTGACCTACAGACTAATTGTAGTAGCCTGCTCCCGTCCCACATACCTTTCTATGGTGCTGCTATGATGATGATCTTTCATATAAAATTAATATTTAAAAAAAGCACCAAAACTTTTCGGCGAACGCGGAAGTGCCTTGGGGATCCTGATCTTGCGGGCGCAAATAACTATGGGTATTTCACCCAGTTTGTGATGTGGCAAACACCACTGCTATGAAAGAATAGCAGTGGCTGCAGTTTGGCTGCAGTTTACTATTATTTATTTTATTGCTTCTAGGTGGGTCTTGATGCCTAAAATCATATGTACAGCAAGGACCTGTCCAGGTGTTGCTGTAGGTATGATTTTAGGCATCAAGACCCACCTAGAAGCAATAAAATAAATAATAGTAAACTGCAGCCACTGCTATTCATTCATAGCAGTGGTGTTTGCCTATGTCACAAACTGGGTGAAATACCCATAGTAATTTGTGTCCGCCGATTGGGATCTCCAAGGCACTTCATGCTCACCAAAAGTTTCAGTGCTTTTTAAATATTAATTTTATATGAAAGATCATATCTCAGCAGCCCTGGACCTCAGCAGCACCATAGAAAGGTATGTGGGATGGAATGGGCTGCGCTTACTAGTTTGCAGGTCACTTTAAGCATTGACTTGATGTTCAAGCCTATTTCACAGTACATAAATTAGCATCTCCAACTGTTAGAGGAAAATATGAGCACTTATGTGCATGATACAACAAACATGCTACGCAAACTAGAGGAGCTCTCTAGCAAAGGAATCAGCAGTGATAACATCCTGGTTACAAATGACACTTCTAATTTATGTACATCCATACACCATCAGGCTAGCATCATCAGCATGGATGGGATGTTAGACACAAGAGGTGAAGTTGTAAATCCAAAAACAAGGATGCTATAGAAACTAGCTGAACTTATTTTAAACAAAAATTACTTTGAATTTGATGGAAGGTACTATGAGCAGATCTGGGTGCTGCCATGGACAGTACAAAGGCCCCGGCATATGCAATTGAGTTTGAACACAAACATATATTAAGCTTGGATATGAATCCATATTTTCTATATAATGAAGCTTGGCTTTCAGATATATACATATATATATATATATATATATATATATATATATATATATATATATTTATATATATACAGTATATATATATATATACTGTATATATATATATATATACTATATATACATAGATACATACACACACAATATATTTTTTATCTGGTATGGCTCAGAGGAAAAACTACTGAATGTTGATAGATTTCTAAATATGAGGGCCCCAACTTGAAATTTACCATGCAGCATGAGTAGCACAGAAATACATACTGTACAAACATATGAAGAAACCAGCAGAAGAAGGCCATTTGGTCTATCTAGTCTGCTCGTATTGCAGGGTCCACAGCTTGAGCTACTGTCCCTGCCCCGCCACTCCTCCCATCATCCCTACCCATGATCCTTACCTTTCCCCTTTGCCTATCCCAGCCCCTCTTGAAGCTGCCCACAGTCTTCAATGAGACCACCTCTTCTGGCATTGCATTCCAAGTATCCACCACCCTCTCTGTGAAGAAGTGCTTCTTGACCTCCCTCCTAACCCCCCCAGCTTAAGATTGTGCCCCTCACGTTATGGTTACCACTCAGTTTAAAGAGACCCTCCTAATCCACCTTATTTATCCTTTCAACTACTTGAAGGTCCCAATCATGTTCTCTCTCTCTCTCTCTCTCTCTCTGTCTCTCTCTCTCTCTCTCTCTGTCTCTGTCTGTCTGTCTGTCTCTCTCTCCCCTTTCCTCCAAGAAGTACATGTTCAGTGCCCTCAGCCTCTCCTCATATGCCTTACCCTGCTGACCCACTATCATCTTTGTAGCCCTCTGCTGGATCTTCTCCAGCAGGTTAATGTACTTTTTTAGGTGTGGGCACCAATACTGGGCTCCATACTCTAGATGGTCCTTATCTGCCGTCAAATTCTATGTTTCTATTCAAGAACATTGGGGGACTTCAAGAATGCATGGGACAGGCATAAGGCAGTCCTAGGGGTGGGTAAGAGGAAGTAAGCTGTTGATTAACTAGGATCTGCAGCTTATCTGTTAGGTAGGAAAATGGGCAGACTAGGTGGGCCAAGCGGTCCTTATCTGCCGTCAAATTATATGTTTCTATGTTTCACCAGTGACCTGTACAAGGGAAGTATAACCTCCTCTCTCCTACTACTGATCCCCCTAGCTATGCATCCCAGTACCTTGTTTGTCCTTGCTGCTGCTTGCTTGCACTGCATGGAGTGCTTCATGTCACTAGTGATCATCACTCCCAGGTCCTTCTCCTCCTCTGATGCAGATACCTGGACTCCACCCAGGTAGTACTCCATCCTGGGATTCTTGGCTCCAGTGTGCATAACTTTGTATTTCTTGGCATTGAAGCCAAACTGCCAGATCGCACCACCTTCCCAGCTTTTCCAGATCATCCTGTAGGTCCTGTATCCCTTCAGCTTTGTCCAGTCTCCCATAGAGCTTTGTGTCATCCGCAAATAGGCACATTTTGCCCATAATGCCATCCCCAATATCATTGATGAAGACACTGAACAACACTGGCCCCATCACTAAGCCCTGTGGGACCCCACTGGTGACCTCTCTGGTGCCAGATAACTCTCCCCCACAACCACCCTCTGGGTTCTGTCCCTTAGCCAGTTTTCCAGCCATTTGGTCATCTTATCCTAACCCCGCGATCCGCTAACTTCCTGATCAACCTTCTGTGTAGCATGGAGTCAAAGACCTTGCTAAAATCCAGATAGAAGATGTCTACCACTTGGTTTCTGTCTACTGTCTTAGTGACCCAGTCAAAGAAGTCAATCAGATTCGGTTGACACGATCCCCCATGAATCCATGCTGCCTCACATCCTGCACACCATACTCCTCTAGATATTTTACCAACCTTTCCTTAAGTATGTTCTCCATGAGTTTGCACACGATTGCATTCAGACTGACTGGTTTGTAATTCCTAGGTCATCCTTGGGACCGCTTTTTGTGGAGGGGCACCGTGTGCTGTTCTCAGTCCTGCAGTACCACGCTTGACTGTAATAAATTATTAAATAAGCCTTATTTAGACCGAACAATACAGAAACAAAGAAGCATATAACTACAATGTTGTTTGTAAAACCCACAGAGCAACACTACTTCATGGCATTGGTTTCCATGAACCTAAATTAATTAACGTACCATATTCTCAATTAACAAGAGTCAAGAGAAACTGCAGTAGCCAACAGAATTCATTATAAAAAAGAACATTATGCTAAAGAGGTTCTGGGACAGGAGATATGATATCAAAACACTAAACGAACTACCTTAACTATACAAGGGACCGGCAGGGATGTCCTACTGAAATTAAGGACCCAATACGATTAAGAACAAGTGGTATTCAGTTGCTAAATACTTCTACTCTCCAACACAATTCCGTGCAAACCCTACTGCCCTGCTAACCCCTGCTTCAACCAAGTGGCAGCTTCAACACCTTTTATCATACCTGGACCCACTTCTGTACATGGCCTTCTGCTCCCTTATGTCTTTACCTTACTCTTCACTTTACTGTGCATCCTTAAATTTCAGCTCTCCACCTTCAATTATTCACTTCATTCCCTAAACTATCTAACAGACCTTGGTTCAAGAGTACCAAGCTGCATTTCATCATTATCATCTCTTACTCCTCTCGGCAGGAGACAAAATCCTAAACAGGGTCCAACACTCAGTAAAGCCCCTACTCCATCCACTCCCCCAGCTTCTGCTCAACCCAGTTTCACTCCACGTGGCCTAAAATTCCCTCCACTTTAACATTCGCAGTCTCCTCCCTAAACTTGACCTGCTACTCCCACTTGTAGGATCTCTCAATCCAGACATCCTCATTGTATCAGAGACTAGGCTAACAAACAAAATCCATAATGCTTCTATCATAATTTCTGGGTATGCCATTACCTGCCAGGACTGCACTGGTAAGGGTGGGGCATAGCTATCTACTCCCTCCTCTCTCAAACCACTACTGTTCTATCTACCACTGACCCCAATGCCTATGAAGCCCTCATCATTAGACTCTCTACCCTTTTCCATATCAATATTCTCGCAGGAGCCTACTGCCATCCTGGTCTACACCACTCTGTAGCCACTGATCTAATCACCCTATTGGGTCCCATACCTCCTCAGGTGGGCTCCACCTGTTAAAGGGTCTAAACCTGAACTGTTTGCCACCTGCCCTAGATAA
Organism: Neoceratodus forsteri; assembly: GCA_016271365.2. Lineage (NCBI taxonomy): Eukaryota > Metazoa > Chordata > Ceratodontiformes > Ceratodontidae > Neoceratodus > Neoceratodus forsteri. The sequence continues at coordinate 1,404,494,590 of CM028130.1, read as the reverse complement.
TACTTCTACTGAAATAGCTTCCCTTAACCTGTCCCAATTAATCACAGAACCTACCGCCTCAAACCACAAATCACATAACCACACTCTCATAGACAGGGCTTTCACCTCCCATCCTCACAGGGTAATCCAGTCAGACCTACTGCCAGGCAGCTCTTAGTGATCATCATATGATCTACATAGTTAGGAAAGTACACAGACCTGAGGCATCCCACAAACTACTAATGATCCGCTCTTACAAAATATTAGACCTTGCCCCTCTACATCATGACTTAACTCACGTTGACTGAGCCCCTATTTCCTCAGCCAAAACTATAGATCATGCCCTGGCTTAGTTCAAAGATCATTTCATCAATGTCTGGAACAAACATGTTCCCCTGAAGCAAGTTAGAGTGTGTGGAAGTCACCTCCCCATGGTAACCCCTGAACTTCTGGCCTGTCAACAAGCGCATAATAAAGCATGGAAAACTCACAAAGCCTCCAAACTCCCTTGTGACTACACCATCTACCAGACATTCCAAAATGCCTGTGCCAAAGCCATCCACCTGGCCAAAGCGGAATATTTCTGGTCCACCTTTAATACTATTATAAACAACATATCAAAGTTTTGGAAAGTAGTTCACTCAATTATCTCTCCCCAGACTAAACCCCCATCCCTGCTGCTAAAAATAAACAACCAACTCATTGCCAACCATCCTACAGTAGTGGTGGAATTCAATTCCTACTTTATTTCCTGTGCCTCTACCCTGTTAACCTCCCTCCCACCCCACCCTACTACCTCTTCCCTCCTCCAGATTCCTCCGAACACCACCAATTAAGCGAAGAGTTTTGCCTTTTCACCCATCTCTCCCAAAGACACCTGAAAGGCACTGCTCTCTATCAACCCAACTAAGAGCATCTCCCGATGGCCTTGACCTAAGCTGCTATACCTCTCTGCTCCTGCTATTTCCCTCCCTCTCGCTGATCTCTTCAACCTGTCTTTCCACACTGTGACTATCCCTGAAGCCTGGAAACATGCTACTGTTCTCCCTATTAAAGGGAGATGATCTCTCATCTCCTGGGAATTACCACCCATCTCGCTTCTACCTACCCTGGCTAAACGCCAGGAGCACTTTGTTCTCTCGAACTCTCCTCCTTTCTTGATAACTCCTCCTTCTTCATTCCCTTCCAATCTGGTTTTGGAAGAATTACTCACAACCACTTCTCTTAGGCTCACTCACTCTATCCATTCTGCCACAGATAGAGGTCACATTAGTTCTGCTATCTTTGTTGACCTTGCCAAGGCTTTCGACAGATCTCCCATTCCTCCTCCTCGAAACTCTCTCATCAGCTGGCTTGTCTCTGTCTGCCTGCAACTGGTTTGGAGCCTACCTGGTAGGTAGAACTCAATCTGTTAAAATAGCTGACTCTACGTCCCCTCCACTACCAACCTCTAGTGGTGTGCCTCAAGGCTCCATACTTGGCCTACTCTTAGTCTCAATTTTTCTACATGATTTACCGTCAGTATGCTCTTTATCCTCTATCCACATGTATGCTGATGACACGGTCTTGTTTACTTCTGGCCAATCTCCCTCCAATGTGCCTTCCAGACTATAGCTGGACTTTAATAATGTTCAACACTGGCTACTATCATATTAACTTTTCCTCAACGCCAAGAAGACAGTCTCCATGACCTTTGGCACAAGGCAGAGACTCTCTAGGCTGCCCTTCCTTTCCTTCTTCCACACCCTTGATAAGACAACACTAGAGGACACCACCTCTTTCAAATACCTGGGTGTCTGGCTTGACCAACACCTTAACTTTTCTGTACGTATCAATGCCATCCTGAAAAAACTAGCTATTCTACTGATGCCCTTTACAGGAACCGTGGTTCCTTACCATCTACCGGTCAGGTGTGATTTTGTTCAGAAAACGATACTCACTATTTTGACTATTGCAACAGTCTACAGTGCTGCTCCTAAGTCTTCCCTTACCAGGCTGGATACTCTCTTCAGTACTTTCTGTCGCTTTGCTCTTGATTCCCCCTCCTGCATGCATCACTGTACCTTGTATCATTTTCTAGCTTTCCCCCTCCCTTGAGTGCAGGCGTCTCTCTCACTGCACCAAGTTCACTTCTAAATTCTGGTTTGGAACTCTCCCCTCTTACCTCTCCTCCTTACTCTCTGCTCCAACTCCCTCCTCCCACCCTCTCAGATCCACAGACGAGTGCACTCTAGTCTATCCTTGTCGCTCTACCTCCACAGGCCAGGAAGCTTTCTCCTACCACTTCCCAAAGCTTTGGAACTCACTGCCACCTCCTATCAGACATTTCTCTTCCCCATTTTCAATCTCCTTGGCCCTTCACAATTTCTATTACCCTAACTGCACTTGTTCTTAGCCCCCCTTCAGCCCTCCCAACCCTGGCACATTATCCTTTAGCTCTACTTTACTTCTAGTCTCCTAACTGCACTTGTTACTAGTCCCCTTCGCAACCCTCCCCACCCTTGCGCACCATCCCTACTCCTCTATCCTGACTTACCTCCTGTCTTCAAACTGAACACTTCCTCTGATTACTTCCTCACATACCACCTATTATACCCCTCATCCCACCCCTACCACAACCTACTCTGCCATTCTGACTCTCTACTACCACCACAACCTACTGTGCTATTTCAACACTCTATTGCTGTCCTTCCCCCACTGATGCTCTCCCTTTTTCCATTCCTAGTTTACCCCTATTGTCTTCAGCCTCCCTATTCCTTATCCCTCTCTTCCCCTCTGGTCACCCATCACATTCCACTACTCCTCCCTGTTCCCCCTTCTCTCCCTTCCTTTTTGTGCCTGTTCCTGTCCCCCTTGCAGGATTATCTGTCATCCTGAAGGGTACAGATCTTGGCTCCCTCTCTTCTACCCCTCTTCCTTTCCCACCACTTTCTAATCCTGACCCCCTGCAGGGTTCTCTGCATTCTGAAGGGGCATATTTTGGCTCTCTCTCTTTTTCCCCTCTCCCTCCACTTTCAAATCCACCGCCCGTCCACCTCCCTACTTCCCTATCCCTCTCCTCCCTTCCTGTTCCTCTGCCCCTCTCTTCTCTACCTCCTCACTCCCTTTCTCTCCCCTCCCTTGCTGCCTGGTCCTGTCCCCCTTGTAGGGTTCTCAGTATCCTAAAGGGGTTAGATCTTGGCTGTCCCTCTCTCTCTCCCTCCCTTCCTCTTCCATCCCACACCTTCCACCCCTCGCCTGTCCACTTCCTCACTTGTCTTATAACTGCCCTCCCTTGGGTATACATAGCACTTTGAATCATGTGTTCAGCCTACTACTTTAGCACTTCAAATGTGTTATCCATCCTCTAACTTTTACCCTACTGGATCACCTGCTCTTGGGTTGTTGCAATGTATGCTACATCCGAACATGGTTTGTTACCCTGGCCAGTTGGTCTGGGTTATTTCTGCTCTATAATTGTACTACACTGTTTTGTTTTAGTAATTGTACTTGTATTGCTCTGTTATTGCTATGTGTTTGCCTGTTCTCCCAATTCTTGTACCCCCCCCCAACCAGGACGCTTCTGGAAATGAGCTGTTTACAGCTCATGTTGTCTTTTCTGGTGAAACATTTTCCAAATAAAATAAATAATAAAATAAATGATATATGCAACAAAATACAACGATGCATTCAAGCAAATATGCAGAATCATTAACAAACACTGGCACCTTGTGGGGTTGGTCACTCACATGTGACAGTTCTACAAAACAAGCCCATCACTGTGACCAAAAGGGTGTCAAAAGTTAAAGACAGAGTGGTGAGATCACAATTTCTGCCACCACAAGCATCTGAGGGATAACTACTTCTGCGTCCCTTACAACCTGGAATGTCACCATGCAGCCGATTTTCGGTTTTGGGGCATACAAGTAAGAAAAATGTGTATAGACACCCTCATACTGGACAGGAGTTCAAAATTAGACAACAGAGAGATTGTACAACAGAAGGGGTTCTATATGTGCTGCACTGTCCATGTGACTTGCTGTTTATTGGCAAAACTAGCCAAGTATTTAACATTAGCATACAGGTACACAAGGGGGACATTAGGAGATCTGATGAAAGATCTCATGTTGCTCAGCATTTTAAATCAGCAGGACACCAGAGTGCCACACTTAGGTTTTGGGACTTACTTGATGGAGTGACACATACACACACACACACACACACACGCGAGGTAACCACACAAAAACACTAGACCAAGCTGAGATGCATTGAATCTTTAATTTAAAGTGCTAAACCGAAAAACAGTTAAGAATATTGACACCAACTAACCAGCATGTTGGTGAATGGGCAGTAGAGAGGCAGGAGGAACTCCAAATGAATATGGTGCATAGAACTCATGTACTGTACATATATGTCCATAAGTGGGTAGAAGTTATGCATGACATGCAATAGGGTAGAATGACTGGGTTTGTGGATATTTTTAAAAGGTTGTTACTGTCAGCCTGTTTAATATGCTTGAATGCCAAAAAATTAATGCACAGCAGAATTCAAGTTACTGTTAAAGGCCTGCTGACACCTCAACGAAACCTCTGAAAAACATAATATTTAGGTACAATTCAGCTTGTATTCCATATATATATGCTATAGATTTTTTCTGCACATTATTTATTACTGAGGAAATTTGCATAAATACATGATCTTTTTACCTCAGAGGTCATCTGCCTCTATAGCTTACTCCCTATTTCATGTCATAATCCTCTGTTGTGACATAACAATTTGTTACCATGGTAGTAACTGTGATGTCACAAGCAGTGCATTATAACTTCAGGTAAGGGGAAGGCAACAGGAACAGATGGACTTTTCAGGAGCAAAGATCCTGTTTTCATGCACATTACATCAGTAATAAATAATTTGGAGAGAATACAGAACGAATGTGAAATACAAAACCAAACTGTGTCTAAATATAATGCTTTGTTAAAGTTCTCCTGAAGGCATCAGCTGCTCTTTAAAGTATCCTAAGACACACATGTGATGCACAACTATAGAATGGTCAAATATATCACAACTTGTATGTATCCTATGACTAATTTGTAAATTGAGATATAAGAATTTGGCATCTCTAAACAGTACTACTGTGACATGGGCCATTCCGGCCACATGTTTTTACATCCGTGTCGCTGTGGTGCACAATAAATTTTTTTGGCACATTATTTTGGCGTGCTTACATATGTCCAGCATTGATGGGTGCTCGTTTGTTTATCTGATGTGCTTAGTTGTATGTAGCACCAACCATCCATGCTCGGTGCTTCATTGTTACTTTGTATTCTGAGACTACTGTGACACGCAGTTCCGGCACAACCCGAATGGCGGCTTAGCCCTGCTACTCCTCCTTACCAGGTCGCTTTATAGTTCGAATCCTTTGCCATCCGACAAAGAATTGTGCATCTCTATACTGCCTTTTGATCTGGGAAGTGCTGTAGAGATGGGGAAAATGAAGAAAAATGATATGGGCACTCCGAATCGCTCCTCTACTAGGCAAATGATTCCTAAGCCTGTAAGCCCAGCTGTGTCCCATTCTTTAATGTTAACTGCCTCCGCTGATGTGTAGAAGCTAGAGCTCGACAGAATAATATTCATATTTCGGGTATAGCGGAGTGCACTGAACAAGCTGATATGGCTGCCTTCATTGATTCAAGGCTACACCAGGAATTAGATTTCACAGAAGGCTTTCCCCTAGAGATTGAGAGGGTGCATCGCTGCATAGCTCCCATGCCTAAGTTAGGAGCCCCCCAAGAGCAATTTTAGTGAAATTTCTCAAATACACCACCAAAGAGAAAATACTTAAACTGCCTGGGACAAGAAAAATCTTAATATCAATGGACAGCACATCTCGTGGGTCGGATTTTCCCCACATATGATGGTAAAAGCGGAAGAAGGTTCTAGGTGTAGTAAAGGCTCTCAGGGAAAAGGGCTACAAAATTTTCTTACTCTATCCTGCTAAATGATGGCTACAGGACACCGAGGGATTCAAGTGTTTGATTCCCTCCTACAGGCCATCCTAAGTTGAGCAAGCTGAATATTCCTATACCTGATACAGTGAAGAGCTGGCCAATCAGAAATTGAAGAGCGGTTATGGCAGCTTGTTCCTGGGTCTAGGAGACCGGGTAAAGAAAAGTGGATTCTTTACTCCCCTTCACGCTGACATTACGAAGTGGTTACTCCCCAAACATCTGAATACGTGAAGTGGACCCTTTCTCACCTCATGCTACTTCATCGATTTCGGTCTGGATCAAGATATCCAAGTGACTTGGGATGTGGGACTGAACACAGCATCTTTTAAGGTTCTTGCAGTTGGTTATACTAGTCCAGTACAGAGAGATGGAACTATAAAGATGGGGCGCTGTTATCAGGGGACTGGTTTCCAACTGGACCACTGAGGTGGTGTCCTATATATTTCCTCCCCACAATACCTTCTCGAATGTATGAAAGGTCTCCTTAGCTCTAACTGCAGTGGAACCCTACTCTCTCTGAAGAATTATATCTGCACTGCTGCCTGGCAAGTTCTCTCACCGTGGTTAAGATATCTAGGACACACTTTTCTATAAGGGAAACTACTCTTATGTAATGAACCACAGTGAGGGATGCTAAGGGACTTTACAGCTGGGCCTATCACAGTTATTTGCTGTTTTATATAGACTCAAAATGTTACCCGTTCTTTTCCTTTTTTTCTTCTTTTTGTGCATTGCTTTCTCACTTGATAAGACCTTATGAAAGTTAGGGTAATTTCAAGCTGTGAAGTGGGTCCCCTTTGGTAAAATAGCTCACTGAAATAATCAAACTTTTGGGATGGTATTACTGCTAATGGACAGGAGAGGGGCGCCTCATTTCATCTAATGGTAGCTTACTAGACAAGTTTACTTAGTCACCTCACCCAAACTGCTAGGTATCAGCAGAAAGTTCTGAAATGGTCGATCCGAAAACTATGCTTACCATAATTTAATCAAGGAAAAAAAGGTATAGATGGTTGTTTTACCTTATATAATGATGGCATGGATTTCATTTTGGTATCACATTTGACCTGGTCGGGAGAGCCGAGGTTTCGCTGTCCATGTACTGTAAAGCTACAGTGGAGGAGAGTTAGAAGCTTCAATGCAGGTTGGAGAATCTCTCTCAGCACAAATAGCGCTTGACTCCTCTACCTCTCGACCTTGAGGGCACTCCTCTCTGAGCCGCCCCTCACTTGGGGGTTGGTGGAAGTCATCCACAGGGTTCTGTGGGTCACTTGTTAGCGTCTAGGGGCAGTTCAATGTCCCTGATCATCTCCCTGATGTGTTACATGTTAACTCTGTAGTTTTAAGTAGGGCAAATTTAGTGTTTCTCTTATTTCTGTCTTTTTGACCATTATATACTTTTGCTTCCTAGGGGCTTGGGCGGGGGGACAGGTGAGAAAATTTTATTGTGTTTTAATGGGTACTCTCAATACTTGTACTATAAATGTTAAGGGCATTAACAATGTGGTGAAATCGCTAAAATTCTGCGGAGTTACGAAGGGTGGGATGTGATACTGGTTGTCTTCAGGAAACTAAATTATCAAAAGTGGAGCATGAAATCTACGGCGAATGTGGGTTGAGGGCAGTATCGCAGACTTTCATCCCACCTTAGCTAAGGCCGGATCCACCATACTGATTAAAAGGGCCTCCCATTCCAAGTGACTGGAATACAGACAGAGGGCCATGGTCGATGGGTTATCCTCTCAGGAAATCTATGGGGTAGACCCATCAATATAGTCTCTATATGCACCCACTCCTTCTTTGGGTACTTTTTACTTCTCTATTTAATTGTATAGCTAAGTTACCTCCTGCAGAGTTGTGTTTATTAGGGGATTGGAATGTGGTTGAAAATTGTATGTTGGATAAGTCCCCTCCTCATAGAGGGGGATCTACAAGTACTTCAGGCACCTCCATGTATTGGTCGAGGAAGGGGAATGCTGAATGTCTGGAGATGGTTAAATCCATCTGCCCAAGATTTTACATTTTTCGCACCAGCATCTCAGACCTATTCTAGACTGGACCTCATTTATACTTGGAAAAAGGGGATTCATTTTTTTCAAGATGTGGTTGTGCACCCGGTCACCTTTTCTGACCATGCAATGGTACAAGCACAGATATGCTGGGACTGGGAGGTGGGGGGGAGGAGGTTGGAAATATGATCCAGGATTATTAAACGATGGGACTTTTTTACAAAATATAAAAGAGGATATTACACGCTACATAGAGGAGAACAAGGAGACCGACACAGCCTTGAAGTATATATGGGATGGCTTGAAGGCTATGCTTCGGGGAGATTTATCAGTTATTCAGCTTACTTGAACAAATTGCACAAGCTAAAATAATTAAAAGCTTAGAGGAGATTTCTTCACTGGAGGCACAGCACAAGGCATCCCGAGACTCAGAGGTATTGACCAAGCTAAGAACTGCCAGGGAATCTCATGCTCGATTGCTGATCCATAAGGCCCTGAATTCATTGAGATTCACTAACCAAAAATACTATGAAGGGGGGAAAGACCAGGCAAACTGCTAGCGCTTAGACTTAAAAAACAAGAAGCCGATAAGTATATCACTAAGATTAACTCGCTGGTGGATCCTACTATTCAGTCACTCAACCAGAGAAGAGAGATAGCAAAGGAGTTCTCCTCCTATTATACAGCTCTTTACCAAAAGGAAAGGGCCACAATCATACTCAAGAAATAGCACAATTTCTTGAATGTGTGGAGCTCCCCATATTGACTGAAGATCAAAGGGTCGCCCTCGAATGCCCCTTTACAGAAGCAGAGGTTCTGTCAGTGATTAAGTCTTTACCTAATGGAAAATCCCCAGGACCTGACAGATTTTCATCACAGTTCTTTAAACAGCTGGCATCTGAGCTCACACCCCTGCTGACAAAGGTCTGTAATTCAGCTCATGAGTCTGGGCAGTCCCTGACACCTGGGAGGAGCTCTCATTTCCTTAATCCCTAAACCAGGCAAACACCCAGCAGATTGTGGAAGTTACCATACAGTATCCTTCCTCAACCAGGATGCTAACATTTTTACTAAATTGATAAGTAATAGACTACAATCTCTCATCCCCTCCCTTGTTCATATCGATCAAACTGGCTTTATTCCTGGACGTCACATACAAGACAATATCCGCCTGCTTCTAAACACTATGTCAGCTGCAGACTCCCTCCCTCCCTCCTGGATGTGTAAATGCTGTCATTGCGGTAGACGCAGAGAAAGCCTTTGACAAGCTAGATTGGTTGTATTTAGAATGCACGCTAAAGAAATTTGGATTTGGCAAAAAATTCCTTAAATGGATATCTAATGTATATAACAACCCAAAGGCATCTGTAAAAGTTAATGGTGTGACCTCAGAAACTTTTGGGATAGAAAGGGGAACTAGAGAGGGATGCCCGCTCTCTCCCCTACTTTTTGCTGTTAGTATGGAGCCCTTTGCAGCTATGGTTAGACAGTCCCAAGAATATAAAGGGATTAAGGTAGAAGGGTCAGAAATTTGAATCTCCCTTTATGCAGATGATACTCTGCTATATGTTTCTGACCTGGAACACTCCATTCCTCTCCTGGAGGCCATGTTGAAGGAATTTGGTGGGATTTCTGCTTTCAAAATCAATGAGGCAAAAACTGAAATGTTCCCTAATCTGGCTGATGCTCGTTCTCCCCTTCCTCAAGTGAGTCATTTTAGATGGGTAAAAGATAGTTTTCAGTATCTTGGGATTCTGATACCTCAAGATATTTCTAAACTCTATAATATTAATTATCAAAAACTTATGCAAACAGTGCAGGAAGACTTCCACAGATGGAGTCTCCTCCCTCTCTCTTTATCTGGTCGATTGGAATGCATTCATAAGAATGTCCTACCTAGATTTCTTCTTCTTTTTTCAGCTATCCCTCTGCAGCTTCCCAGTTCTTTTTGTAAGGGTTGAAATCTGCTACTTCCCATTTTATATGGCGAAATCGGCCACCCCGGATAAAATGGTCCACTTTGATGAGGACTAAGGCTAAGGGAGGTCTTGGTATGCCAGACTTTCATAAATATTATTGGGCAGCCCAACTGGGGTGGTGGCGAGTTTCACTTAGTGGGGACCCCCTCCGTAGACTTCTCTTGAAAGAATTACAGTCCCTTTGCTAAGTGTGCCAGACCTACTGTATATGGATGAACTGGGGCTCTCAAAGTTTCCTTTAATAACCCCTGGACAGGTGTTATAAGGCATGTAGTTAGCTATGTGCAGGAGATTAAAGCTATCACTGAAGATTACCCTCCACCCCGGGCTTGTCTAGATTTCGTCCCACTTCAACTGAATATGGGTTTTACCAGATGGTATACAAGAGGTTTGACTAGAGTGGAGCATCTTTCAGTTGGAGGAACTTTAAAATCTTTCCAACAGCTGAGCAAAGATTATGATTTGCCAAGACAAGATTTGTTCAGAGTCTTACAAATTAGGCATTTTTTGCCTGGGAAGGGTTTAGATATTCAGGAAGGTCCTATGGTAAATCCCTTACTTGATTCTTTGAGACTCTTGGTTGAACACGGTGTCAATAAGGGTCTAATTTCTAGATTGGTACAGATGCTAGATGTTCAGGACTCCTTGCATTCCTGATCTCACAGCTAAATGGGAAAATGAAGGGTGGCATTAGTTTGCAGAATGAAGTCTGGGCATCAGTTTGAGGTCGGGGTACATCGTACCTCAGCTTCTCTTGCGCTAAGGAAATTTAGATAGAAAGTGGTAGTTAGGTTTTTCTTAACTCCTACCATTACACAGCATTTGAAGACTTCAACTTCTAATCTGTGTTGGGGGCAGTGTGGGGAAGTAGGCTCGCACACACACATTTTTTGGACATGTGCAAAAATAGGGTTATACTGGGAGCAAATACAATTGGCTTTTAACCAAATCTTCGAATCCCAACTCCCAATGTCCCCAGAAAGCTGGTTATTTGTTCATGTTCCCAGGGAGATACTGACAAGGTCACAAACGTTATTGTTTTACATGCTACTAGCAGCGGTCTTGAAGGCTATTACCAAATGTTGGCTTACCCCCACTGTCCCTACGGAAAAATGATGGTACTCAATTTGTTTAAAAATCATGCAAATGGAACATTTAACAGCTACACTGAGAACACATTTAGATACATTCAAATCTAAATGGATGCCTTTTGCATTTCCAAGCAACAAAGGAAAATAAAGATATAATACAGATTCTGCTGAGATAACCTAAGTGAAGGCTAACACCTTCAGGTAGACCCTGACTTTTAAAGGTCACAATCCAGGTAATGGGAAAGATAAATTGTTTTTACCCTCCTAATTCATAACTGATCAAATTATGATGATAGTATTACTTTGTTAGAATAGAAGGTACCTCATCCCCTCCTGTTTAGAGCTCCTTAAAGGGTCATTCCTCCACCTACTTCAAGCCCCCTACTTCTTTTCTCCTTTCTCTTTTCTCCTCTTGTTTGTTCTGTTTTCTTTTCTGCTATCCTATATTTCTTCTCTCTTTTTTCTCTGGCTATTATTGATTGGGTTAGATTCTTCATGTGTACACTTATGGACATTAATATTATTATATTATATATATCTTAAAGTGGTATATTGAACAAACTGCTGTCTAATGTATCAAAGAATCACAGGACTTGGGAGTTTATCTAGCATAGCGATGCATCAAAGTATGGGAGATATTTGCCCTGCAACTTATTGTGATGTGGAAGCGTTAAGAGTTGGACAGCTCATGGTTAAATGCTATTTGATAAAGATTGTGTAAATCCTTTACACAGAGATAGCTATTGTGGTATGTAATGTGAAATTGCTTTGTTAAAAGAAAAAAATTCTCTTAATAAAAATTGCTATTTAAAAAAAAAAAACAGTACTACTGTCTGTTATGCCTTTTGTGCCCCCAACCCAAAAAACAAAAACTGACTTGGATGGGCTTATTAAACTATAACTTTTTTATGGAGAGATTTTTTTACATTGCAGTAATGTACTTCAAAATGTATAAAAGCTATGTAACAATATCAAAATTTGCATCCCTGCACATAAACCTTTGTGTTTGTGAGACCACAGTGATCCCTCCCGCTTGCAGCTCTTGTTAAATCTGCTAGTGTGGTTGCCTAGCAATCAGATGTGTGGACTGTGTGGCATGCATGACCATCAGCATGATTTCTGATGTCATGTGATGTTGAAGAAGCTGCAGGCTGAAAAGGAAGCCAGTGGCAGTTTAATATCCTTCTGCACAGAACACCATCACGCACATGGGACTGTAAACTTCAATCAAGGTAAAACTACATTTCAAAACACTAAGGCCCAGATATTCAAAAGGGTTGCACATGGCACAACAGTGTTGCACCATGCACAACCCACTGATGCGCCCCGGCGTGATATTCAAAAGGGAAAAGTGCGCGGCACAAATCCCGATGCGCCAGAGTGCATCAGTAATGTATGCAGGTGCAGGTGGGGTGTGTGCCCATGCATACCCTGCACAACCCGATATTCAGCCCAGGATGTGCAGAGCCATGCATGCACAACCTCTACCTGCACCAGCACACAGTTGATCCAAAAAAAAGGGAACAACTGATGGCCACCCACAGGTGAGCTGCCGCATTGCAGGGCGCAACACGGCAGCTGCCACCTGTGGGTGGCCACCCGAGTTCCCGCTGCACCTGGTGGCCCCCCATGCCCAATCGCGGGCATTTGTAAAAAAAAAATAAGACATATGTCCAATATCCCTGGTGGTTCAGTGGACCGTTGTCTGCCCGATCGCGGGCATTTGTATTGAAGAAAAGAACTATGTCCAATATCCCTGGTGGTCCAGTGGACCGCTGACTGAATCGCGGCATTTGTATTAAAAAAGTAATAATAGCAATATCCCTGGTGATCTAGGTTCCCCTCCCCACCCGCCCACTGGAGCCCCACTGCCTCACTCCCTCCACCCCGGTCAGCGGTAGGGTGGCAGCCTCCCACCCGCCTGCCGCCCTGCAGCCACGCCGACTGGCTGCAGATTGGTAGGCTGTACACCCATTGGTCCCTGGCGTGAGCCAATGGGCGTGCAGACCGTACCGTACTACACATTCCTTCTGCTTCTAGCTCTGTAAAATCCAGTCTGCTGTGGTTGGTACTGCTGCTGGGAAACAGCCTGTACTTGAAAGAAAGGCCTCCTAAAAGAAGACCTGCTCCTGCCTCCCTTAGAATAAAATGAAGTAGAAGTAGAGGGCCTGTCTCTAGTCGAGTTGCTCCAAAAGTAGCTTTATATTCGTCTACTTTTTCATATATCCTCAGTCTGGGCACCAAAAGAGTGGCCTTCAACAGGAATGCTCATTGCCTTAGTTTGGGTGTCCTGGCGAGGCTGGTAGCCCTCAGCCAGGCAAATCTTCTTAGTGCAATGGTACCAGCCATCCACCTTGCAGCTGTATCATTGGTGTCAGCTGCCATTTGAAATTGGTATTTGGGAGCCTCCAAGCCCAATTTTGCTGCTTCTAGCAGCTCTGACACTGTTAAAGAGGGTTAGCCTCAGCACTGTCCACTACTGACTGCCAGATAGCTTTTTGCTAAAGGGGCTGCATGAGGCCTGGTAGCTGGCTGATGAATTGCCAAGGATGCTGAAAGGAACCCTTTTTGCCATGCTGTCCACCTTTCTCTAATCCTTCTCAGGGGTGAGAGGATAAGGGAGTTTTGGCTTTCTCACATGCAGCCTGCTGTACAATACCCTGGTGGTCTGGGTGACTAAATAGAAACTCAGCACCAGATCTTTCTAACTGATACTTCTTGTCACACTTTTTGTCTGTGGGTGTGACTGTATTGGGAACCTTTAGGATTTCTAAAACTTCCTTCTTAAAGAATTTATAGATAGGCAGAAGGAGCCTTTTTGAGGGTGTCATCCCCATAACCTCCATGTATTGTGCCTCCTTTTCATCCTTGGTCTCTTCAGCTGTTTGCAGATCCAAGGTCTCTACCATTTTCTTAACAAAAGAAAAATGGGAAGAGAAATCCTCTGAGGGCCTGGGAGGGGAGTCAAAATCCTGTTCTGGTGACACGTCAAGTTCAATTCCCTCTTCATATGCCACTGTAGCAGTATGTAAAAGAGGGGTAAAACAGTTGCTTTTTCAACAGTAGTATCACGGGCTGCTGAGGGGGTAATAAACCCTGCAGCACCTGGAGTAAGGCAAAAGCCTGTGTCAAATCAGAAGGAGAAGGAGCATTAATAGGCACCTGAGGGACCCCTTGAGGCATTTCAGACGGGGTGTCAGTGTGTTTGGGTTTCTTGATTTTTTTGGCGGGCACCGGGGAGTCAGCCAGTTGACTGCCTCTCTTGCCAGAGCCCTCACCCGTATCAGGGGTGGATTTAGAGGCTCTGGAAGGAACTGCCACAGTCTTAGAGTGGGTGGACTGGTTAGAGCCCATGGACCCCTCCTCTAGTTTTCTTTTAAGCCTCTCCTTACATTTTTCCACTGTCTTAACAGGGAAAGATTTACAAATATCACAGTCTTCATTGAAGTGCTGTTGCCCAAGGCAGATCAAGCAAACATCATGCTTGTCTGCCTTGGCAAACACCTCTGCACACTTCAAGCAATTCTTGAACCCAGGGGGTCCTGTTTTCTTTTTAGGCTTGTCTGCCATTATAGAAAACAGGAACCAGTAACCGACCAAAAATAGACCAAATTTAAACATTTGTGGTCAGTTTCAATAGAATAACTGTCAGTTCAGGAACCGATAAAGTGAAAAAACTATCAGTTCCGATCGGATCCGGAACCGAGAAACTGCTTAGGAAAACCGATAAACCTCGATTCAAAAGTGGTTAAAATTAAATAAAATTAAAGAATAATGTAACCAGAACCCTCTAAAAAGGTTCCGATTAAATAAAAAAAGGTTGGTTGCCCCTCGGTTCAAAGGAACCGTGAGGAACCAATGAACAAGTTTAAATTTAAAACTAATGAGTTATGAAACACTAAAGAACAATGACACTAGGCAGTAATGAAAACTGAAACAAAAATACTTAAGTTTTTTGCTGTATGCACTACAGGAATCTGTCTTCATTGAAAAGAGATCTCCAGGGCATCTGAACTTTGCAGCAGAGAGAGAAGACATCTGAGGTAGAATGTAGGCAGTTGACACTGGGCAGTTTGAAAATAGATGCACAAGCTAAGCGTTCCATGATTAGCATAGCATTCTATTCTCTCTGCGGCAGTGCTGGCAAGGAGCACTGCAAGGGTAATAATATTAGTGGCTTCCTGGGGTTAGAATTACCTTTTCCTCACATAAGTTACACAGAAGTTCGTTAAGATAGTGTCCACTTGTATGCCCTATTTCATTACATAGAATATACCTGACTATCACAATACTGCCTATGTGGCCTGTTGACCCACACTTAGAAGACCAGGGGAGGTTCCCCGGTGTCATGTCCAACATTCCCCATCAATAAATCAGGTATATACAATCCATCTCCAAGTACACACCTGGAAACAAGCTGTCACATGCTTAGTGTGCCTTTCTGGTCAACAGTTACAAATAAACAATAAATAAAGACAGTCAGAGATCAGTATCAGCATCGAGTAGCACATTTAAGTGGCAGGTAGGAGAAGGCAGTTGTGGCAGGACCAAGGCCCTATAATACTCCTTGAGCTGGGCCTTGTCAGACAAAAGCTCAGGCAAGTGGTCAGAGTAATGGCTGTACCTCTCCACAAGTGGGAAAGTCTGTTATAAATGGTGTCTTGGCCTGTGTTGTGTTTGAAGAGAGGGGTTTCAAACCTATTTCCTGACTCTGCTCTGAGAGAATAGGCAGCATTAGATGTAGGGGTCAAGATCCCATTTAGGTACCCTGTGAGTTTTCCAGCACAGAATTTAACTCCCACAGGGGCAGTGTGAAGTGAGTGCCTCACTCAGGATGAGCTGCCCCAATTTGTTGAATACAGCACAGTGATGGGTGCAAGGGAAAGATGGCCAGGGCAAATCTACAAACAGCATTGAATAAGGTAGTCAGTTTGGAGATGCAAAACTGAAAGCAAAAGAGAAAACGACATCAGCATAATTCACTGTAGTAAAAATAATATGCTCAACAAAAATCTTTCTGGGATTGAAGGGGAGGCAACTGTCCATCCTATACAGAGCACCCGGTTCAGCAAAACACCTGGAAACCATACCATTAATATGAATGGAGTAATCCAGATACTTGGTTAAAGAGATTCACCAAGCTTTTTAAGTTTCTGAATTGCACCACATATTGTGGTGCCTTACCTCCATGAAATACCATCCATGTATATCTTATTAAATTTCCGTTGCTATTTTACACGTGGAAGGGATTGTAACTTTGCCCCTCCCCCCCCAGATCCCTTCCACTTCCTCTGGCCCTTGTTAGTTGACTAGTGTCCATGATTGCTCTCCATCTGGCCTTAGTTGTCAATAAAAAAATACATGAAACTGACCCCCATTTATTTTAATGGGGGTGTATCCCTGCGCTCTCCATGAGTACATGTCATTACATGCCTGAGCGTGGGGGTGGATCAGGTGCGGCACGATCAACTGGGAAGTGGACAGGATCCAGGGAGAGCAAAGTTACAATCCCTTCCACTTGTAAAATAGCACAGAAAATTTAATAAGATGTTACCGCGAATGATGTTTCACAAGTAAGGCACCACAATATGTGGTGCAATTCAAAAGCTTGATGAATTTCTTTAAACACACAAAAACTAAGAGCTACACATAAATTGGAGTGAAACAGATTGACATTTTTTATGCAGCAGGCCCTATTTTTAAAAACATTTTTTTCTCACTCCTACTAAGTTATTACAGCACTCTTGAAACACTATACAGTACAATGCTTCGTGTGTCACTGATTTTCATTAGTGGAATGCTATCAATACTACAAACTTCCAAGTATGTTTGGTAGAAATACTCAAATTTTCTATTTCAGACCTTTCATCATCATGTGGTCCAATGTTTCCATATGTTTGGGCTATTGTATTCCATGTTTCTTCTAAAGAATAGATAAGCATTTTTTTATTAAAGACAGCAATGTCAAACTCACTGAAATCCAGTCTGTTACTACATGACAAATCAATACATTAGACCGTAAATTAACAGCCAGTATGATACTTCACATCTTTTTGGTTAAAAAGAGTAATGGGCTAAATGGAATCTGGATGGCATCTGAGGCAATTAAACATGCCATCAAGTAAAAATTGATTTGGCACAGAAAACTGCATGATAATCCAAAAATGTATTTCTAATTATACTGTTTTCAAACATCTTTGATAGGAAATATAATTATTCAAAATAAACTCGCAATTAAAGCATGTTACGGTGAATATTTCTGACCTGTAATCCTTTTGTATTTTAAAATGTCATTTTCTCCTGTCTTGTAAGATTACATTTTCTTTGTTTTGTGTCTGTTAGTACTTTTGTTATATTTAAACAAAAAAGGGGCGTTCCTTTCAATATAGCCATCCCAGGATATTATCATTATTTTCCACCGTTTTTGAGCTCCCATTGTCCAATAAGGATAGTGAGCATTTGTTGTGTCCTAATTCACTTTAGTCACAAGAAGAATGATGCTAAACAATGTGCGTTTAAACATAGCTAAGAAAAATGGTGATAGTCTGAGGTGAGTAATATTAAAAGGAGCATTCCTTTAAATTATTCCAAATGTCAAAAACATTACAGCAGACTCAAATAGGGAAATAGGTCATCTTACAAGACAAGAGAATAAAGGCACACTTACAGCAGTAGTGCAATGACAAATGTTTTCATAGTTTCAGCAATAAATCATAACAATATTAGCATATGTGTCAGATCTACTGTACTAGGTACCTCCGATGCTGCGCACCTTGTGTTTTTTGTATTTTCTCAATTATAACCCTAGTCAGGTCTATGATACTAGTTCAAGCCAAATGTGGTGGCTATCTTTTTTCTTGAGGAAAACACAATTAAAACATTTATAAAATCACTCAGATTTGGTGACATTAGTAAATTATATCACCAAATAAAACTAGAAGATGCCTGGACTCTTTTGCGGTGAAAAAAGGTAGGGTCACATTTTTTGCCCAGTTTAAGTGTACTGCAACTTTGAACAGATTATAAAGGTATAGGTGAAAATTGCCTGCCCTTAGGAGCTAAAGTATTGCCTAAAAAATGAAAATTACATACTTACCATAATTGTTGATCTTCCAGAATATTTTTACCATTGATTCATACTTATGGGTCTGGGGCAAGCAGTAGGACGATGTGAGAGCTTTTCTACAGAAAAGGAGCCGATGCCAGCTACTGATGTCACCCACATACCTCATTTACCTTATGTGGTGCCACGTGGGCTAGAAGATAACCATTGTCAGCTCCCTCATGTACCTCAGTTCTGCTCATCAGAAGAGAAACAAAGTGGCGAGAAAGAAAAGAGGACTATATACTTTCAATCCCAAAGGGACAGTAAAGGACATAGGAAATAAAAAACAACCAATTAGAACCCGAATACCAACCTAGAGACTTAGGGTTGGGCCTGTCAGGTGGCTCAAGAATAGTGGGTCTAAAAAGAGCCAGAGCCTCTTTCCACTAGCCAGACAGAGTGTGGATAGTGATAAGTAAAAAGATAGGGTAGCAACCCTAAGCAAATCGCTCTGGTAGAAGTAGCTAAACGGGAAGTCCAGTCAGGGACCCCCCCCCCCTTGCAAATGAGATGACAGAAATGCCAACAAATTGAAAATGACATCAGAGTTCCCCAGAAAATAACAATTTCATGCCAGCAGACAGAACTTGAGTAAACTGGAGAGTCCACCCATATCCCTTTTTTCTCTATGACAGGAGAGAGAAAAACAGGGATGAGAGCACAGTAGTTGCAGGACTAGCAGTCGTAGGGTGGCAAGATGTGATTATCTTCTCTGGCATGCTCCCAGAAGAATAGATAAAGCCCAAATCACAGAGTGAAGTGACAAGGGATACCAACCAAAAAATTAGAACAGGAAAAGAACATGTCCTGCTTCTCCCGGCAACTACGGGGATGTACCGTGTGAAGCTAGTACATGGATCCAAAACAAAGTGCACAGCACCTCTTTAGAGACATAGTATCTGCTCTTTTGTGCAGTTAGATTGGAAAGTGCCCAGGACATGTGGTGCATATAGCAACTAACAGGGATATATCCTAAAAGGGATCTACCCCAGGCAGGAAGAAGGAGCAAAGTGAAAAATGGAGGGAAGGGCCACCCACCCTTTACAGAAAAAAATAAAGTGTCTTTTTATTTGCTTGTTTTTACGACTGTGGGCAGAGCCAACAGGAGTACTGCATGTACAAAAGGAGTGATGTCATGTTTTCCATCCGTGGAACTGACTGAAGGTGTAAATAGTCTCTCCCTTACCCTCCTCAAGCAATGTTTTCCGCCCTCAAATAAATACCCTTCATGTTAGTGGTACAAGAACTGGAACCTGAGTAGTAGGAGGCAGCATTCAGGTTTCTTTTTAGTAAGATCCATCTCCGCTTCCATCCCAAACTTTTTCTTGATTCATGTGGGAGGGGCATGAGATAGCTGTAGCACGCTGTAATGAGATACACTAGTTTGGGACGTTATCAACCAACAGACATGCCTTGGCAGTGGAGAACAGAACAGAAGTTATTTAATGCCTTCAAACTGACTTAAAAATCATTTGAAACAAATGATTATCAAAGCCACCTGGGGCCTCAGAAGGAGATCTAGACACACATCTAACTCTGTAAGAAAATTTTCTTTTTTTTTGTGGGGGCTGTGGGATTCAAACACAGATCTAACTGCTCAGATCATCAGTGCTATAAAATGTTATAATCAATAGACTCTAGCTATTTTCTTACAGAAACCCCACTCAGATTTCAATTATTTGCTAAATTGTAAATGTAGGTATCAGCATTCAGCTAGTAGTTAGTGCTGATTGTGGTCTGTGTGACGTAGACAGCCAACTCTGAATGCTGTAGCTTTTTTTTAATATAAAATGTATGACTGACTGTCTCTACTAAAAAAAAAATCTGATGCTCTTAGAATGACCTCACTTATCCCCCCCCCCAGATTTCAGCTGAGAGGTGGAAGCCATGAGGAAATGCTGACAGCATGTGAGTTCACACACACTCAGTTTTTAGAGACAATGTGTTACATGGAAGACTTTAATCAAGGATCCTGTTTCTCTGAGTTAATTACAGACTTGTTTAAGTTAATTTTGTTAAGCGAGAAATCATAAAGAAGGTTTTATGATGTTGGAGAGGAACCTAGGTTGTTACACAGGGGTTCAAGGTTATAAATGTCCCAGTGAAGCCTGTGTGAGGGAGGATACAGCATGAGATATAAGCATACAAAATTTGCCAGCAGATAAAGGCCTAGAGGTCTATCAAGTCTGCTCAAATGTGCAGCTAGCACCCCTTATTCTGCAGCTGCCCCTCCCTTCCACCCTTCCCCTTCATTAACCCTTCCCCTTGTCCTGTCCCATCCTTGTTTGAAGCAGTCCACTGTTCTACTGCATACCATTTCAGCAGGTAACGCATTCCACCCAGCCACCACCCTCTCTGTAAAAAAGTGTCTCCTCATCTCCCTCCTGAACCTTCCTCGCTCCAGTCTCATATCACGGCCCCTGGTGGCCCTCCCCTCCCTTACTTTGAACAGCCCCTCTGTACCCATCTTGTTTATTCCTTTCATGTATTTAAAGGTTTCAATCATGTCACCCCTGCCTCTCCTGTCCTCCAGTGAGTACATGTTCAACTCCTTCAACCTCCTCTTGTATGATAAGTCCCCAGCCCCTTGATCATCTTTGTGGCTCTGCCCTGCACCCTCCAGTAACTTAATGTCCCTCTTCAGATACGGAGCCAGTACTGCATGCAGTACTCAGGTGTGGTCTAACTAATGACCTATACAGTGGCAGAATCACCTCCTCCCTCCTCGAGAATATACCCCTTGCAATACAACCCAGCATTTTGTTGGTCTTTGCAGCTGCCTTCCTACATTGTGCTGACTTGTTCATTGACCCTGTAATGAGCACACCCAGATCCTTCTCCTCCTCTGTCTGGGCTAGCTGCACTCTCCCTAGCTGGTAACTCCTCCTTGGGTTCTTCATCCCAAAATGCAGCACCTTGCACTTTTTGGCATTAAAGCCCAGTTGCCAGGTGTCTGACCAGGTTTAAAGCTTTGCCAGATCATCCTGCAACCCCTGCCATCCCCCTAGGTCATCCACCACCGCACCTACCTTGGTATCATCAGCAAATAGACTGATCTTGCTCTTGATGTCCCATGATATGTCTGCAATTAATATCCCAAACAACACTGGTCCTAACACTGAGCCCTGTGGAACACTGCTCGTCACTGCCCTTGGGTGTGAGAGCTCCCCACCACCACCACCCTCTGTTGCCTCCCTGCAGCCAGTTTCCTACCCATCTCACCAGCTTTGCACCCGCCCCTGTGCCTACTAACTTCCTTCCCAGCCTTCCATGTGGCACTGAGGTCAAATGCCTTACTGAAGTCCAGATACAGGACATCCACTGCATGGCCCCTGTCCAGTTGCCTAGTTACCCAGTCATAGAACTCGACCAGGTTGGTTTGGCAGGATCTGCCACGTGTAAGCCATGCTGTCTGCTGTCCTGTAGTCCTTGGCCTCTAGGAGGGCCACCAGCCTCTCCTTCAGGATAGTCTCCATTAGCTTACCCACGATGGATGTGAGGCTCACTGGTCTGTAGTTTCCCAGTTCATCCTTGGGGCCACTCTTGTGGAGGGGCACCATGACCATCCTCCAGTCTGAGGTACACACCCGATGTAGTGAGGCATTAAATAGGTCTGCCAAGGTCCTGCAAGGACCTCTGCCAGCTCCTTCAGTATCCTGGGGTGGATGCCATCTGGGCCTGGCACCTTGTCCACCCTCAGTGCCTTCAAACCCTCTCGAACTCTGCTCTCCATGATTTCCCCATCTGTCACCACCTCCCCTCCTGCTTCTGCCATTTCTCCCACCTTGGGTGTCACCCCCCTTCTCTTTAGTAAATACTGAGCAGAGTACTCATTTAGTACTTCGCTTATCGCACCTGCTTCCACCCAACCCCTCCTTCCTAATCCTTACTATGTGGTCCTTACAGCTCCTTTTCTCCCTGATGTACTTAAAAGTCCTTCTCCCCTTCTTAATGCCTTGTGCCAGCCTGAGTTCCGTGAGATGCTTTGGCTCCCTTACTGCCCTTGTCACCTCCTTCGATTCTATGATACTCCTCCCTGTCCTCCCCTCAATGTTTCTTGTACTTCTAAAGGTAGCTCTTTTCCTCCTTACCTTTTCCATGACCTCCTTGCTCAACCAGCTCGGTTTCTTAGCCCTAGCCTTCTTGCTCTGGGCTTTGCAGCAGGTTTTGGTTGCCTCCACTATCCCCAGCTTAGAGCTCCCACCTCTGGTTAGTGTCCATACTAGATTGAATTCTGGCCAGGTACCCTTTTACCACTTCCCCCATCCTCCCAAAGTCGGCCCTCCTGAAGTCCAGCACTATTGTGCTAGATTCCACTCCTTCCTTGCCCATATCCAATGTGAGTCATACTGAGCGGTGGTCACTCCCTGACAGCGGTTCCTCCACTGTAAGTTCTCTCACAAAGTCCCCATTTGCCAGCACAAGGTCAAGGCTATTTCCTAACCTGGTTGGTTCACTGACCATTTGCAGCAGGAAGCTGTCCTGGAAGGCATCCAGCAGTACCTGCTCCCTTCTGTTCCTGGTTGTTGGGGTGCTCCAGTTCACTCCTAGCATGTTGAAGTCCCCACAATCACCACACTACCCTTCTCATGAGGTCCTCCTGATCTGTCCCGCTAGTTCCTGTCTAATTCCTCCATCTGAGATGGTGGCCTGTACACCACTCCCATTCTAAAATCCTATTCTTGGAATCCTGGATTTGCATCAAAGTGACTCCATATCCCTCCTCCCCTTCCTCCTTACACACTTCAGTCCTTCCTTCACATATAGTGCCACCCATCTCCTTTCCCAATCACTCTGTCCCTACAAAATAATCTGTACACTGGTACAGACAGGTCCCAGTCATTGTATTGGGTGGCCCATGTTTCCGTGATAACTGCAATGTCCACCTCTCCCTCTGCCATGAGAACCTGTAACTCTGCAGTTTTCCTCCCAAGGCTCCTAGCATTAAGGGTAACCACCTTCCACCCTTCCCCCCCCATCCTGCCCTCCTTTCCTAGCATCACCAACAGTACTTGCCATTTGTCCTTTGTCACTGTTATGGGGGGTAAGTTCATATGGTTTCCCAACCTGTGGTCTCTGCATATCTCTTCCCCAACTGCCACCCCCCACTCCTAGTTTAAATTCCCAACTTCCTCGATGTACTCCTCCATCCTCTGTTTCAACACTTTCTTTCCCTCCTCACTCAAGTGTAGTCTGTCCTTGGCATAGAGACTACTGTCCTCCCAGGTCCCTCCCCAGCCCCCCAACAGCCCATACCCTTTAGCACAACACCAGGTTCTTAGCCATCCATTAAATTCCTCTATTCTCAGCTTTCTTGTTGTGCTTGCCTTTGGCAAAGAGTCTCGAAAAAGTTACTGATCTTCCTGCCCCTCACATAATTGAGCTAGTTCCTCAAACCTCCTCTGACTGTATCTACTGTCTTGTCAGCCAGGTCGTTTGTCCCAAGATGTATAATTAAATGAGGTTTGTCCCTACCCCTTCTAGCATATTTCAGAACAGACTGTCCCACCCTTTCCGCTGTCATTCCTGTCTGGCTTCCACCCAATGCGACTATGCCTCTCCCCTTGCTACCCCACCTAACTCCTCTTAGTATTGAGTCCCCAGCACTAAGATTCCACCCTCTTACTCCCTGCTTGCTTCCATTCATCTCCTCTCTCTCACTTCCAGCTCTCTTCTTCCTCCTGCATTATTTCCCCTTTTACCCCTGTTGCAGTTCTCCAGCAGAACTTTCCCCTGCTCCAGTTTGGTCCAGGTATTTATCAATTACTCCTCTAATTTCATCATTTCCTCCTCCACCTTCTTCCTCTCTAGCAGTGCACAACTATTTTCTGAAGGCCCTTCACAAATGCCCCTCCTCTTCATAGTAACCTGTTCTCTCCTTTCCACTCCATGACTTTTGCCACTTCTTCGCCTCCCTCACAAGTCCCTATCTCCTCCTTCCATTTGTCTTTTGTCTCCTGACCTGGTTTCCCAGCAATTGCTCTTCCTGGCCTGGGTCCTTTGTCTCTGCTTCCTTCTTCTGACCCTCTCCTCACCACTGTTGGCTTAAATCGCCTCCCTCATCTCCCTTCTTCCTCCCTCAGTATTGGGCTAAACCCACCCCAATCTGCCTTGTCTGTCTTAGTTCCTCCTGCAGACCCTCAATCTCCTTTCTAAGTTTTTCTATGTGGTTGCACACACTAAACATCCTCCACACTCCAGGCAATTTTAGAAGATTGGTGCACCGCAGTTGTTGCAGCCTCACCCTACCCACTGCTGTCGTTGCCTACCACCAACCCCCACCCTTCCAGATGCAGGATACCAAACACTCCCCAAGTTCCCCTCTCCCTCCTCTATCAGTGCAAAACATTTTCTTTATTTCCCTTACCTCCTTTGTTGCCACGTTTAGATATATTGAGCAACTGCTTTTATATTCCTATCCTTCCTATCCACACTCAAAACAGACTTTAAGTAGCCATTGCACAACCTTCTTCAAACTCCTACTCCTCTTTTCCCCAATGCAATATCAATGCGAAGAAATAATAATGAAAGCTTCTAGATTTGCATTTACTTCCCTTCCACTGAGAGAGCAGTCACCTCTTCACTTGCTACTGTTCCTTTCCTGGATGTCTGCTTTTGCTATGACAGGTGCATATCCTTTGCCTGTTTGAGGAAGTGATGTCAGAACCCCTGGTATAAAGGAAATAATGGACCAAGGTGGGACCAGCCCAAGTCTTCCAGAAACAATCAGGTAGCTGAGGCCTCTGGTCAGACCATTAGCACCCTTCCCCACTCAGCACTCAAACTTTGCAGCTAGTGAAGCCAGCAACAATGAATCACAATTCTACTCAAAGCCCCCAAATAAGCTTTCTACCCAAAGAAACAGTACTCCAATTCAAACAGCTTCAACAACACATTAAAATAGGCTTGGAATTAGAAGATATATGTCTCCAATTCAAAGAAACAGACCCAGTTAAATCACACCAATTATGTTTTAAAACAGAAGAAATAGGTCTCTAAATGCAGCGCCACACAGTGAATCAAACAAATAAGCCCACTTATAGCTACCAAAACAGGTTTAAAAATTCCAACAGCCCCAAACAATACCCTGCTAGCCCTTAGTAGTAAGA
The DNA here is from genome assembly GCA_016271365.2 of Neoceratodus forsteri. Lineage (NCBI taxonomy): Eukaryota > Metazoa > Chordata > Ceratodontiformes > Ceratodontidae > Neoceratodus > Neoceratodus forsteri. The sequence continues at coordinate 1,404,469,328 of CM028130.1, read as the reverse complement.
AAGAAAAGAAATAACCTTCTACCAAGTAGAATCCACAAGAAACAATGTAAAACAACAAGAAGCTACTGTACTGTAGATCTGATCTTGTCCCCCTTCTAGTTCCTTCTGAGAAGCCAAAGCACTGAGTTCCAAACTCTGTGATTTCCCTTGTGCTGCTTTCAAAATCAGACAGTTCCAAACTCTTTGACTTCCCATGTGCTGCTTTCAAAATCAGAGTTCCAAACTCTTTGATTTCCCTTGTGCTGCTTTCAAAATCAGACAGTTCCAAACTCTGTGATTTCCCTTGTGCTGCTTTCAAAATCAGACATTTCCAAACTCTGTGATTTCCCTTGTGCTGCTTTCAAAATCGGACAGTTCCAAACTCTGTGATTTCCCTTGTGCTACTTTCAAAATCAGACAGTTCCAAACTCTGTGATTTCCTTGTGCTGCTTTCAAAATCAGACAGTTCCAAACTCTGTGACTTCCCTTGTGCTGCTTTCAAAAACAGACAGTTCCAAACTCTGTGACTTCCCATGTGCAAACAAAGTGTCATTTGAAGGACATGAATTATGTTGAAGTTGCAGAATGTAATACTTTAAAAAAAAGATATCCTGTTTTTTTGTATAAGATATATATTTATAATTACTGGCCACAATTTTTTCCAATACAAAAACCGAGTTATAATTTGCCGTTATAACTACCTCAGCCAGTTATAACGGCAAACACGCGCCACTGTGCTCTAGAGAAGCACGAGACACAGCCGCAGAGTGAAGAAAACTGACTGACTCATGCTCTCGCAGCTCCGGGTGTCCTGTCAGATCCAACGCGACACGCAGAACTACACAGCAAGCAAACGAAAATCAGCTCCAAGACGTCTTCGAGCCACACCACATAACCAAATTAACAGTTTGAACTCTTAGTTTAAAAGTTTGGAGAGTTTTTATACCATTAAGTTTACAGCCTTTCACAGTTCCTCCTCATGAATGAAGCCATCTAAAACGAAAGTAATTTCATTCAGGAACTGGAAGTTAAAACATTTAAAGATCCTGACAAATGTTGTAATGTTACTGTTCATGTTTCTTTTCCAAACATAAAAAAGACATTTTAAAAACACAAATCATTAAAAACTGCAATGTAATACAACACAAATAAATTGTTCATCATAGCACAACTGCCTTACTCATTTCTTTGCAAATTGAATAGATTACTGCTGAAAAAATTGTGACCAACAATTATAAAAAATAAAGTAATGGACAGGTGATTATTCATGAGAATTTTACACAAACCCTCGGTGTGGGATGCCTAAATAAACCCCTCGGGCTTTGCCCTCGGGGTTTATGGGGCATCCCACACCTCGGGTGTGTGTAAAATTCTCATAATAACCACCTCCCCATACATTATTCTCTATATAATTACAGGCCACAATTTTTTTCATACAAAAATCGAGTTATAATTTGCCATTATAACTACCTCAGCCAGTTATAACGGCAAACACGCGCCACTGTGCTCTAGAGCACAGCGCGAGACACAAAGAACCGCAGAGCGAACAAAACAACTAACTGACTCACGGTCTTGCAGCTAGGGGTGTCCTGTCAGATCCAGCGTTGTTCTGTCAGACACAACACAAAACCAAGCAGCATTAAATTATTTTTTTTTAAAACTCTGTTACTTCAAAAGGCTGCACTTAGAATAGGTAGGCTGCACTGACCCAAGTAATTTTTTCTAAGGGTATTTCCCTGTACTTTGTTTTCAATCACTGCAGCACCAAAAGTGTTTTTTTAATGCAGTTCTCGGTTTCGGCTGGTTACCACAATGCACAAGGTGGACAACGCTATTACCTTTACTTTTTACACTACAAATTATCTGAAGTTACACTTCATTTAAGTGCGGTCGTCATTACTCTGGACACAGAACATTAAAATGCTCTCTCCTTGATGAGCGATAGAGAAGGAGGGGGTTGAGCCTCTTGAAATCATGCTCCCGAAGAGGAGTGATGACATCTCAATAGTGACATCTTGGGTGGCTCAGTCACTAAGGAAACCAATTCTTTGCCATCGCGAAGCTTCCCTCGTATTGTCTTATTTAACTTTTTAGCTATCCAACTGCTTTCTGAGGAGCTATCCTTTAAATTCAAGGTTCAAATAAGCTTTTTATGGCTACATTTTACCCGAGTCTCAGGAATAATGCAAGTCTGTTGATAGTATCGAGAATAAATGTGGTGGAAGTATTTGTACATTTGTTTTGTATACTCGCCACCTAAAAAAAAGAAAAAGCACTCCCACTTTCACACACTCCCTAACCCACGGTGACCTAACGCTTTCCTCTTCTCTTCCAACACGTTTTAAAATAACAAAAAAACTGCAATGTTATACAACCACCACAAATGAATTCTTCATTATACCACAACTGCCTTACTCATTTATTTGCAAATTGAACAGATTATTGCTAAAAAAAATTGTGACCAGCAGTTATAAAAAATAAAGTAATAGGCAGGTGGTTATTTATGAGAATTTTACACAAACCCTCGGTGTGGGATATATATAAACCCTTGGGCTTCGCCTCGGGTTTATGAGGCATCCCACACCTAGTGTGTGTAAAATTCTCAATAACCCTACCTATACATTATTCTCTATATAATAACTGGTCAGCAATTTCTCTCAATGTACTGACCAGGTTGATATTTTCCATAACAACCAGCTGGTTGTTATGACATTCATGAGCCATGCCAGTCAAACTTATGCTGTTGCCTCACTGGCCAACATTCTGTATGTGGGCAGGGCCAAACAGTCTCACAAACTGCTGGAGAAAAATTTCTGGTCTGTTATTATAAAAAATAAAAGATGGGGAGGGTTTTTCATATGAGAATTTAATGCACACCCTCGTTGTGGGATGTTTTGATAAACCCCTCGTGCTTCGCCCTCGGGGTTTATGTAGCATCCCACAACTCGGGTGTGCATTAAATTATCATATCAAACCCTTCCCCATCCATTATTCTCTATTTATATATATCTATCCTGACAGGGAGGAGCTAGGTGACCTCCTGCAAAGAGGTGGAGTAAAAGCCAGCTTTTAAATTATTCAGTTTTACTTCACTGACACACACTTTTACCTAGACTCTGACAGAGGAAAGATCTTTGGAGCACTTGTAAACAAGATTTAGAAAGATTTCAAATCTTAAGTACTGTAAGTAGGAAGTTGCACTGTTTAAACCTTGTTCTTTGTTTTAAAAAGATTTGTATGTCTTGTGGTATAAGAGTTCTGTATTTTGCATTTTACATATTTTTAACTATTTTAGTAAAATTCTTTTTAGAATTTACTTTGTCTGTCTTTGACTTCTTTTTAGTTGTAAGAAAAGTATATGGTTATTGCAGATACTTAACATAAGCTTGAATGGTGGTACCAAACTGGACAAAGAAGCGTTTTAAATCTGAGGTCTTTATTAAAGTTTTTAAGGGTTCATCTCTGCATACCTGGTTAGGTGCCCATAGGCAAATATATCTGGCCCCCCCGCTGAAGACAGAAGTACCTGAGCCTGTGCATTGAGTATGCTAGCAAGAGGTTAACAGTTTGAATCCCTCCAGAACTGAGACCAAAGGTTGATCCAAACTTATAAAAACAGACAAGAGGGTTACCTTGTCTGTTACACTGTTCACAAGACTGTGCTCAGAGGTTAGCACTTTGGGAGTAGAGGACCTGACCTGCTGAGTGGGTTTGTGATAGTCTATAACAAGATCATTTTTTTTTTTTACAAATGAAGTGAATGGTAGGAAGCTGTAAACAGACTTTGATGATAAAGTGTGTTTTTCTTTTAAGTTTGAGATGTATAGAAAACTCTGAACAAGAAAACAATTTGTGATTTTAAAAGCTATTCTGATCAGAGCTGACATAAAAAAAAATCGTAACTATTTTTTATTTTATCATGGACACTAGAAATAGGATGTCAGCATTCACTCCATTAAACCTATTTTTCAGGTTTTTTATAGCATCTTGCTTGCCAAGGTAATCTTCCCAGAATGCAATCTGTTGCAGGGGAGGGTTGAAATTGTTTTAATCATGAAGCACTGGTGTTAGTAATGCATTTAGAAATACAATTTTTACGTTCACTTGCACGCATGCACAAGGAACGTTTTGGGAGAGTAGCACACTTGGAGGTGTGCTTCTCCCATCCAATGCACTGCTCCCTTGAGCAGGCGTGGTGGTCCTGCACCAATGGGTGCAGGAGCTCAGTATGACAGCGGTGTTCCTCGCTTTAAAAGGAAGCTTTTCCTGCCATACTGGCCTTACGCTGTCATCCTCCTCCTGCGCCACACGCCCGCCCACGCGTGTCACGCCGCCCCCTCAAAGCTTTCCTTCTGCCATGCTGAGAGCCCACCCAGCGTGGCAACGTTGTTTGCCGACGGGGTGCCCTAATCCCCGCCGGCTCCAGCCCCCAAGCCATCCTGCTGCCATGCTGAGGAGCCCACCCCAGCATGGTAAACGATCATTGTTTTGCCGGCCAGTGCCCAATCCCCGTCGGCTCCTGACTCCCACACATCTTGTGCCATGCCAGGGAGCCCACACCCAGCGTGGCAAATGTCTACGTCATCTTTTTTTTTTTAAACCTGTCAAATAAAAGCGGTCCCTGGCGCTTCTCCCAGCCCCTCCCACAACCTGCACCCACCTACTCGCACCAGCCTCCCACACCCCCACCCCATACTTACCTCCGGACTTGGTGACGATCTTGATGGACCAGGACACGTCTGCACTCTTCAAGCCGACCCCGCGGAACTGAGAAATGCGGTAAGCTGTATAATGGGCTACATGGGGGGTTCAACTTTATTGCATATCTCAGTCATTTTGGAATTTTTGCACCAAATTTTCAACATGGGGTTTTTGGGACCCCTTCTCATGAATGATGTCACTGTCATGGCGTTATTCAGGCCCGAAGGTGATTTCACAGGCACTGCACAGTCACTGCGTGAAATCACCCTTCAGCCTCAAATAAAGCCATGATAGTGACATCATTCAGAGAAGGGTCCCAAAACTCCATGTTGAAAATTGTGCAAACATTCCTAAAATGACTGTTTTACTGAGCGCGATGCTACAGTTCCTACGCAGGCTTGTTAGTTCGCGAATTTTCAATATTTTCCTCCAGATTTTCAACATTGCCATTTTATCACACCTTCTTATGAGGCTGTATAGCTGTCATTTTCACCTCACCCAAAATGTGTTTCCGCCCATGTGGCGCACAATGGCGCATTCGGTGTCTTGAAATCAATGTATGGAACACATTAAGAAAATCACAGTGACACTGTTCGCGAGCACAGGTCTTAAAATGGCTATGTTGAAAATTGGTGAAAAATTCCTAAAATGACTGTTTCTGAGCGTCGTTGTGCAGTTCTCAGCGCTTCGTACGTTTGCGAATTTTCAATATTTGCACTCCAGATTTTCAACATTGCCATTTTACCACACCTCCTTATTAGCAGTACAGCTGTCATTTTTCACATCCTGCCCAAAATGTCTTTCCGCCCATGTAGTGCACAATGGCCAGTCCGTTAATGCGAAATCAATGTATGGGACACAGTAAGAAAATCACAGTGACACTGTTCATTAGCAGAGGTTTTAAAATGGCAATGTTCAAAGAATGATGAAAAATCCCTAAAAATGACTGTTTTATGGTGATGCTGCGCGGTTCCGCATGCGCTTATAGGTTGCCAATTTTCAATATTTCCACTCCAGACTTTCAGCATTGGCATTTTACCACACTTCCTTATGAGCAGTACAGCTGTCATTTTTCACATCCTGCCCAAAACGTGTTTCTGCCTATGTAGCACACAATGGGGGTAACAAAAAGGACATGCTGACAATTTATTGTGCAAATACCAGCAATCGCACAGGGCATTAGGCTAAAGCACCATACATGCCAAACACCACTGCAAATACCTGCAAGCGAACGTTCGGCATTGACAAATGCTTGTTAATTGTTTTTACAGTTAAACATGCAGTTTCATGTCAGGGCACATTTTTTGGAGGGGTTCAAATTAGTTTAAACATGGGCACAGTACTTGGTAAATATAGACTTTGATGATAAAGTGTATTTTTTCTTTCAGGTTTGAGAAGTATGTATCATATATATAAGTGTAACCATGTTGTAAATGGTTAAGTAGGCAGTGGTTTAAGGCTCTCAGCTACAAACCTGGTGACCTGGGTTTCACTCCCACAGCCCCAACTTGCATACTGTCTGACCCTGCATAAATCACTTAAAGGGTAGTCCACCCAGAATGTGCAAAAACACATGTTATGTAGAGTGTTTTGATATGTATGTTAAGTCCTAGTGTGTCCTTCCCTCTGTCTGCTATTTGGAGTTTTTTCTAAAATGCCTGCTAGCAGTATGGTAGTTTTACACCCTAGGAATCTCCATTAAAAATATTTTATTGCATTTCTTTCTCCTACGATGCCCCCTGTATCATGTGACAGTGATGTAGCCATGCCCTTAGATTTAGCATGTGTACTACTTTAAAATTAGTTTAGCTACAGCAGAGCCTTGTAACTGTTCTTATCCAGGGAAAGCAAATGTCAACAGTTAGTTTAGCAGATACCTGAAAGCTATCTAACCGGGGTTTCTGTAAGAAAATAGCTGCTAAATAGCTCTAATTCATTATTTGTGTTTTTGATGTTAAAACACTCCTGCTAGCTAGACCTGATGCACAGAGAAAACAAAAATAGTGAATTACAGCTATTTAGTAGCTGTTGTCTTACAGAAACCCCAGTTAGCTTGATCAAAGGTTTGTAAATCTGATATTTTTTAAATAAATAAATACATGTTTATGTTTAAGCCCATGAAACACTCTTATCTAGCTAATGCATTCACAGTCATTGTGGCTCTGCCAGATCTTGTTTGGTTGGTTGGGGGGGCCATGAGTGACCCACACTCCAGTTTTGTTGTTTGTTTTTTGTGAAGTTAGCACCGAGTGACCCACCTTTTTTTGCTGTTGTTAAAACAACAAGCAGCATAACCACTAAGGACCATGGCAGAGGAGACAGTGCAGACTGATCTGCTGCTAGCCCCCACAGGGTGAGCTGCCAGAAGCCCTGGCTGTTAGCTGAGCAGGAGATGCTGGACAGGCATCAGAATCAATAGTGATAATATTATGAAAGATCAACAATCACACTAGAGATGTAATTTTCATATCTTCCAAAGAGTCAGTCATCACCACCGATTCATACTTACAAAGCTTCCAAGCTCCCCAAAAAGAAGGGAGCAGCAAACACCCACAGCCACCTGCATGGGGGAGAACACCTGACAGCAGGGGCTCCTCACAGGTCTTGTGAGACTCAAGACTGGTCTAGGTCAGAAGGATGAGCAGGATGGCACCCCGATAGCTCCTGCATCACTCTACAGGAGAAGAAGTGAGCCCCATGAACATGGGAGTTAAGCTCCTTTGTTGGGCCATATCGCCAGTCATAAGAGGTGAAGCCATGCCATCCACCAAATGCAGACTGCAGTTCCCATCAGCCTGGATGCCATTTTACTGGCATTGCACAATGCCCTTGACTAGTGCCTTACCAACTCCAGGCCCTTGGCAGAAAGGCAGATGCCTTGCCTGACTGACTTCATATGTAGCATGGGATCTACAGCTGACCTGCGTCCATGGGCACTTGTTGTATGCTGCCTTATGTACCTGATGTACAGAAATGCACATCACAGTGGGAGCCAAAGTAAACACCTTCCTGCCTGAAGTATTTACCTGAGCAGAGTCCATTTTAGGAGGCCAGTCATGCACCAGGCGCTGAGGCCATGTCAGGGTCTGTAGAACTGTAAGCCCCGAGGTAGGGTGAGACACTGTATCTGCACAGAGTGAGGGTGTGCAGTACCATTGCTGGATATCCTTTGGGGCTGGAGGGAGTGCAAAGGAATGTCCCAGACTGTCCTTGAACATTCTTTGAAGGTTCTGAGGGATGACACAGTTGGCATCGCTCAAAGCTCCTAGAAGTCCCAACTGCAAAGACACAGTGTTGCAGGAGACAACTGCCTAATGTCCAGCACCTGCAACATATCTCCAGGAATATCTGGTACAGGGGCGTACTAAGAGGCCAAGGACATGTCAAGAGGATTCTGTGTCCTCAGAGGAGGACACTGATGGAGAGGAGGGGCTGGACATGGAAGTAGGTGCTGCCAGGGGCTGGGTTGGACCAGAGCCCAGTCTGCATCTCTACAGTACTAGAAAAGACACCAGCCCACTTCCATGCTGACTCCAGGTGACTCGCCCCAGAGGACCCATGATCCCTGATGTTCTAGCGGAGGTAATATAGAAACATTTTTCTTTTGCTGTTCTAGCCCCAATTGAACTGGCCTCTCCCTAAATCATTTTCTTCTTTATCTGAGGTTGGCTGAGGTGGATGTTCTGTTCTTAGAGGTGATACAGGCCCAACAGGGAAGTGGGAACAAGGGGCCCCAGGGCTTATACCTGGGCTGCAGGGATGCTCAGAAGACCTCGCCAGAGGGGAGGGCCCCAGGGCCTATACCTAGGCTGTGGGGATGCTCAGAAGACCTCGCCAGAGGGGAGGGCCTGACAAGACCACCTGAACAAGGCTGACCTACAGAAGAGGAATAACCAGGTCAGTGCCCATGGGGGACACCCCAGGTGAGGAAAGGGGGACTGTACAGTCCCCTTGGGGCAGCTCCAGTCCTCACTGGTGGCAGGTCTGGGGAAAACTCCATATCTTGTCTGTCCTCTAACCCCAAACCAGTGCCACCTCCAGCACCAGGCCCAGGGCCAGGGAATGGCACAGACATGCATCTCCTTCAAGTGACACTTCCGATACTGCCCTTGGTGCCAGGCCTGGTGCAGGCTTTGACACTAGCACCAGGTCCATCACCATCACACCGGAACTGGGGATGGACCTAGCAGTGATGCTAATTATACCTGGTGTCAGATCCAGGACCGACACCAGGACCAGTGCCACATCTATCATCATGGGTGGCGTCAGTCTCCTCCCCATAGTTACAAAGTTGCTTGAGGCAGAGATCAATACCTACACCTCAGCGACTTGATGCCGTACGGTACTAGTGCTGGTCCCTCTCCAGATGTTGCGAACAGTGTCAGGAGGGGGTCTGATGACAGAGCTGGTTGACCAGTTCAAATACCTTTGAGTATGGTTAGATAGCAAATTATCCTTCTCATTTCACATTGAATCCCTCGCTAAGAAGCTGAAAATACGTCTCGGCTTTTTCTACAGAAACAAATCCCTTTTTCCATTAGACATTAGGAAAAGACTCATCCAAGCCACCTTTCTCCCTCTACTTGACCACGTGGATATCATTTACAATAGTAGCACAGCAACAAACCTTCAAAAGCTGGACATACTATTTCACAGCGCAATCTGGTTCATAACCAATGCACCCTATAGAACCCATCACTGTGCCCTCTGCTTGGCGGTAGGCTGGACATCCCTGGCAGCAAGGATATTCCACACTAGTATCTGGGCTCTTAAAGCACTCCAGAACAAAGTTCCCTCCTATATCACCTCCCTATTACACCAATACAACTGCACCTACACTCTTAGAAAAAAATGCATACATTTTATTTGAAGTGCCCAAATTCCTTACACTCTATGGCAAAGCTGTGCTCAGTCATGTTAATCCATCCACTTGAAATAAACTCCAAGCAATATTAAAACTTCCTGAACCGATTTCCTTGAACGCATTCAAAACTATGGCCAACAAAGTGCTTGCAGAAAGTTGCCATTGCCAAAATATCAAACAGTCCTTGCCATTGTCAAAATAGCAAGCGGTCCTCCCAGTGGAGAACTCCTACAGCCCTTAAAACACTTGACTGTAAACTCATTTTATGTCCCCTCATTTTTACCTTCCTGCCTGCTAGCCAAGCTCCCCTTTCTTCCTTCTTGCCTGTTAACTCTGCTTCTATAGCTCTGCATTAAAGTTAATTTATCTTAACTCTTACTGTACATTGTTTACATGTGTGAAAACCAAACAGAATTAATGTACCACAGCTGTGTTGTACTGTACTATATGCTATTGTATTATTGTAACACTTTTGTATACTGTACCAAGAGGTCCTACCAGGACCTCCTTGTAAATGAGCATGCTCAATGGAGTTTTCCTGCAAATAAACTTGAAATTGAACTTGGAACTTATATGCTAACACCTCTTCTCTCCGACCCTATAGGTGGTGCCAGGAACCAAAGCAACACCAGGCCATGACACCGAGTTGTTCACCAGTGTAGACCCAGCGTGATAGCTTCAGCCTCACCAACAGGGAGGTCAGCTGCCCAGGGCAGACAGACTGCAGGGTGCTCATTCGGCTGCCCAGAAGGAGCCAACTGTCCATCAGACCCACCTTCAGGGCCTCCAATCCTTCAGCGTGGTGAGCTCTAGAAGGACAATGTGCTTCTCAGTGCATCATGTACTGGAAAGGGGCTAACATGGAAAGGACACCGAGACCATGCCATGGCCTCAAAAGTCGATGCCTGCCTCTGGAGGTGGGTTTTGGGTGACCCACTTCAGTCAGTGAATCTCTAATGTACAGCGGTCCACAGAGAAGCAGGTGTTCACACATCCATATGATAAGCGAGCTAAAGCAGATCCAGCGCAGATGCGTTGATCCATCACCACAACAGGTTTCCACAGAGGGTCAACAATGCATGCTGGGGTGCTGACAGTCTTTCTTTTTAGACCCCTTTTTCTTTTTCTTGAACTTTGACATCACAGAAAATAAACAGTCAACACATAGACAGAAAAACATTTTGGTGGTGATATAGAAGGATTTCGGTCGACGATGGCTGAAGTGAGAAAGTGTCACTCCCGTGGTGTGCACTCAGTAGTGGGAGGAACAGAACTAAGGTACATGAGGGAGCCAACAATGATTACTGGCTAGCATGCGTGGCACCATGTGAGGTATGTGAGGTACATGGATGATGTCACTAGCTGACATCAGCTCCCTTCCTGTAGAAAAAGCTCCCACAGGGTTCCCAGTCCTAGACCCATAAGTAGGAATCAATGGCTGACTGATTCTTGGAAGATTTAATATTAGTTTTAAAAGCAGTAACTATTAACTTTTATATTTGATGCACATTTTCTTTTCTCTCTGGTTAATTAAAAGATTATTTTTTTACCTGATGTTAGTAGGTGTGATGTGTGAAACTGCACTCTGCCTGGCAGCTGACATACTGTGTATAATTCTGTTCCTCCTGTTATAACATTCATGTTCAGAGAGGTACTGGCTACACCTCTGACAACCCTTTTCAACAGCTCACTGGAAACAGAAGTCCCAACAGGGGGCGATCCTCTGGCAGCTAGTCAGTGAACCCACTTGTGATGGGGCTATGCGGGATCTGGTACTTACAAACAGGGACAGTGTAGTATATATCAAGGTGGGGAGTCACCATGGGACCAGAGATCACTGTCCAGTGTGGGTCAATATAAGAACAACTGCAGATTTCAGCCACACTAGGGTGAGGGTCCTGGACTTCAGGAGGGCAGATTTTGTAAAGATGGGTGAATGTCTGAAGGATGATCTGACAGGAACAGATGACCTAGATGGGGTGCAGGAACAATGGATGAAATTAAAGGAAGCCATATTGAAGGCTACAAACCTCTGTGTCAGGCAAGTGAGTAAAAAGTAAGAGGAATAACAGATCATAGTGGTTCTCGAGAGAGGTAACTGGAAAGCTAAAGGCTAAAAGGTTAGCATTCAGAAGATATAAGGAGATGCAGAGGGAAGAGGATAGGGTGGTGTATCAAGAGAAACAGAGAAAAGCAGGGAAAGCAGTTAAGGAGTGCAAAGGGTCAAACTGAAGTGAAGATTGCCCAAGAAGTCACAAAAGGGGACAAGACATTTTTTTTTCCTTTTTTTTCCGTGCATGTAGGGTTTTTCTAGCTTTCTTCTCCCTGTTCCCATACCCTTGTCTCTGCACAGATGCGCACATGTGGAGGCAAGTGCATGTTGTGCTATGAGACACCCTCCCTTCGTGCCGGCCCCTTCCACCTGCATCGTCACCGGACCTCCACTTGGCAACAGCAGAACTACGGAGGGGAGACTACCTCCCCCGGGAGAGGAGAGGAGAGCTGCTATTAGGCAGCTCAGTCCTGCTCCCTCCCTCCCCCCCAGACGCCAGCTTCCTGATGACCCAAGGTCATTCCCGAACCCAGGTCGCCGGTGTGGCGCTAGGTAAGGCGTCCAGCACCTTAACCCACAGTGTCACCGGGATGGCATAACAAGACATTTTTTAGGTACATAAGTAAAAAGAGGAGGATCAGGGGAGGAATTGTAAGACTAACAAATCAGGTCAGAGCCATCATGGCTGCTATACTGCTTTAAAGGGACACTGTCCACTTAAAATGAACAAAGTTATGAGGGTGCATTGAAAAATTACAATGTAAGATATCAGTGTGTTGTTTTGTAATATTTTTACCCCATATTTTCAAATTAACCTTATTATGACCTCTCCTCATGAACAAGGGTTGAGAAAAATGTCAAAACCTACCCGAAAGGTGATTTCATGCAGCAACATAATTTTGTGACATAGGTGTGAAACACATTTTGGTGAGGATATGAAAACTGACAGCTGTCAGGTTCATGAGGTGATATGAATAGATGGCTATGTTGAAAATTTGGGGTCAAAATAGTGAAAATTATCAAAGTTATGAGCATGAGTAACAACATTTCAATGTACGCTCATAACTTTGACATTTTTCCGTTGGTTGTGAGCATGCACAAGCCAACATATTGTGGCAATAGAGGATTTCAGGATGTGTGCCACTGCTGAGCCCACTGTACTACACAAAACTAGGGGTTTGGAATGGGCTCAGCAGGCTACACCAATGACCACTCGGTGTGGTCCTGATGCAACTATCTGCTGGGTGGGCTGAATGATCATGCACTTCAAAGGACCAAAGGCGCTCCAATCAGAGAGGGTTTCGGGCCTTTGATTTGCACAAAGTGGAGGGCTACCAGACAGATGGGGAAAACAGACACCCAGCAGAGCACCCACCAGCACTGTTGCTCCTGGAAGTACAGTGCGGTGTTTCTGTCAACATTTCACCGAGCTGAGCTGTGAGCCCTACTGCAGGATGGGGGAAGGGATAAAACAGCGATCAGGAAGTGTGCCCCCTTGGTGACCATTTCTGCCACTGCTGCCACAGTTCCTCCACTTATCTTTGCCAGCATCAGGGGGGCCTAATCCCTGTGTCGGCAGTGCAAGACACCCCCACCACCACTGTGGAACACTGGGGAGCCCACCCCCAGTGTCCCAAAACATTCCTGTCCCTAAAAATAAGAAAACTGTCCTCTGACGTCTTTATTATTGTTTTCAACCCTGTGAAAAAGAAAACGGTCCCTCGTCGTGTCCCATACCCCTTCCCCATCCTGACCCTCCGTCTGCGCACCCACCTCCCCGCACACCCACCCTTACCCCATACTTACCACCGGAGGTCAAGCACTGTCATCTTCTCTGGACCGGGACATCTCCGTGCTCTTCAAAGCCGAACCGCAAACTGAAGAATCAAGGAAAATACTGTATAATGGCTGTCAATGGCGGTTTCAACTTATGTTGATATCTCAGCCATTCTTTGAGATTTTTGCACCAAATTTTCAACATGGGGTTCCTGGGACCCTACCTCATGAACACTGTCACTGTTATTTCATTACTTGGTCCCAAAAGGTGATTTCACAGTTGCTGCGCAGAATCACCTTTCAGGACTGATTAATGAAACAACAGTACCACTGTTCATGAGGCAGGGTCCTAAAGTCCATTTTGAAAATGTGCTGTAAAATACCGAAAATGTCCGAGTTATGTGCGCCATTACAATTTTTTTTACGACGCACGAACTTTGTTATTTTTAATATTTTGACTCAAATTTTCAACATAGCCATTGTTTCACACCACCTCTTGAACAGTAAAGCTGTCATTTTTTACATCCTGCCTGAAATGTATTTTCGCACCTGTGGCACGGAATGGTGCAGTCACTGCATGAAATCCCCTTTCGAGATAGAGTACTGAAATGATAGTGCCACTGTTCATGAGGTGGGGTCCCAAAAACCCATGTTGAAAATTTGGAGCAAAAATCAACAAACGCCCAAGTTATGTGCGCTCATTTAAATTTTCCCACGCACAAGAGTAACTTGGTCAATTTTATATTCGGCTATGCAGAGCAAGAAGTGAAATATATTGGGAGAGTAGCACACTTGAGGTGTGCCTCTCCACCCAATGCACTGCTCCCTTGAGCAGGCGTGGCGTCCTGCACCAATGGGTGCAGAAGCTCAGTATGACAGCGGTGTTCCTCTGCTTCAAAGGAAAGCACCGCTGCCACTGAGCGCCACCCCCCCTCGCATCACGCGCTACCCCCCCATGCACATCCGTCATGCTGCCCCCAAAGCTTTCGTGCCACGCTGGGAGCCCACCCCAGCATGGCAAACATTGTTGCCGGCCACGGGTGCCAATCCCCGTCGGCTCCACAACACCCCCAAAGCCAACTGCTGCCAGCTGGGAGCCCACCCCAGCGTGGCAAACCTTGCTGTTGTTTTGCCGACGGGGTGCCCAATCCCGCCGGCCCTCGGCCCCCACACATCTTCTGCCATGCTGGGAGTCCACCCCAGCATGGCAAACGTCCGTCGTTCTATTTTTTTTTACCTGTAAAATAAAACGGTCCCATCGCCGAGTCATCTAGCCCCCACAACCCGCACCACCCACTGCACACCCAGCCCCCACCCCATACTTACCTCCGGACTCTGGCGCGACGATCTTGGTGGACCGGGAACACGCCTGCACTCTTCAAAGGCAACCGCGAACTGAAGAAATGCTGGTAAGCTGTATAATGGGCTAGATAGGGGGGTTTCAACTTTAGTGCATATCTCAGTCATTTTTTGGAATGTTTGCACCAAATTTTCAACATGGGGTTTTTGGGACCCCTTCTCATGAATGATGTCACTGTCATGGCATTATTCGGGTCCGAAGGGTGATTTTGCAGGCACTGCGCAGTTACTGCGTGAAATCACCATTCGGCCTCGAATAACACCATGACAGTGACATCATTCATGAGAAGGGGTCCCAAAAACCCCATGTTGAAAATTTGGTGCAAACATTCCAAAAAATGACTGTTTTATAGCGTGCTTTGTGCAGTTCCTACGCAGGCTCGTAAGTTTGTGAATTTTCACTCCAGATTTTCAACATTGCCATTTTATCACACCTTCTTATGAGCTGTACAGCTGTCATTTTTCACATCTCACCCAAAGCTGTTTCCGCCTCATGTAGCGCACAATGGTGCAGTCGGTGTGTGAAATCAATGTATGGAACACATTAAGAAAATCACAGTGACACTGTTCATGAGCACAGGTCTTAAAATGGCTATGTTGAAAATTTGGTGAAAAAATTCCTAAAAATGACTGTTTCTGGCGTCTGCGTTCGCAGTTCTGTGCCTTTCGTGCGTTACGAATTTTTCATATTTGCACTCCAGATTTTCAACATTGCCATTTTACCACACCTCCTCATGAGCAGTACAGCTGTCATTTTTCACATCCTGCCCAAAATGTGTTTCTGCCCATGTAGCACACAATGGCGCAGTCGGTGTGCGAACTCAGTGTATGGGACACATTAAGAAAATCACAGTGTCACTGTTCATGAGCAGAGATCTTAAAATGGCTATGTTGAAAATTTGGCAAAAACATTCCTGCAAATAACTGTTTCTGGCGTCGTTGATGCAGTTCTATACGCGCTTCATTAAGTGTCATAATTTCCAATATTTTCACTCTAGATTTTCAACATTGCCATTTTACCACACCTCCTTATAGGCAGTACAGCTGTTATTTTCACATCCTGCCCAAAATGTCTTTCCCCATGTAGTGCACAATGGCGCAGTCGGTATCGAAATCATGTATGGGACACAGTAAAAAATCACAGTAACACTGTTCATTAGCAGAGTTTTAAAATGGCAATGTTGAAAATTTGGGAAAAAATTCTAAAATGACTGTTTACGAGCGCGTTGCCAGCACAGTTCCCACGCGCTCGTAGGTTTTCATCTTCAATATTTCCACCCAGATTTTCAACATTGCCATTTTACCACACTTCCTTATGAGCAGTACAGCTGTCATTTTCACATCCTGCCCAAAGCGTGTTTCCGCCTATGTAGTGCACAATGGGGTAACAAACAGGTCATGCTGACAATTTATTGCAAATACCAGCAATCGCACAGGGCATTAGGGTAAGCACCATACATGCCAAACACCACTGCAAATACCTGCAAGCGAACGTTCGGCATTGACAAATGCTTGTTAATATTATCACTCCAAATTTTCAACATAGCCATTTTTCCACACTGCCTTATGAACAGTACAGCTGTCATTTCTCACATCCTGTCCACAATATGTTCTTGCATCTATGGCATGGTATGGCACAGTCACTGCACGAAACCACCTTTCAGGATTGAGTAACAAAATGATAGCACCACTGTTCATGAGGCAGGATTCCAAAAAGCCCAGGTAGAAACTCTGGAGCAAAAATACCAACAAAAGACAGAGTCACGCGCACTCATTGAAATTTTCCTACGGACGCGGATAACTTTGCCAATTTTTTATATTTTGACTCCAAATTTTCAACCTAGCCATTTCTTCACACAACCTCATGAATAGTACAGCTGTCATTTTACACATTCTGCCCCAAACCAGTTTCTGCACCTGTGGCATTTTGTTACAGATTAAGACATTTTCACTGGTTTATGAGGTACGGTGATTAGGTGACTATGTTGAAAATTTGGGGTCAAAATTTAAAATTGGGGTGTATAGGCAGGCGTGTCACCAGCAGAAGGAGGGAGGTAGTGATGCCATTATATAAAACCCTGGTCAGGCCTAACAGTGGGTAAGTCGTGTCAGACAAATCTGATAGATTTCTTTGACTGGATGATGAAGGAGGTTAATTGGGGAGGGGGCGTGTCATCACCTATCTCAATTTCAGCAAGGTCTTTGACACCGTCTCACATAAGAGGCTTGTTAACAAGATTGGTAGTCTGGACATGGTGGACAAGGTGGTGAACTGGGTTAGGAACTGGCTAAAACAGGAGACAGAGGGTGGTGGTAAATAAGATACAATCTGGGGGGGGTGACTAGCGGGGTACTGCAGGAATCAGTCCTTGGGGCAGTCCTGTTCAATGTCTTCATTAGTGACATTGCAGAAAGGCTGGAATGAAAGGTCTTCCTGTTTGCAGATGAAATCAAGATCTGCAATAGGGTGGATACTCCGGAAAAGGTGGAGAAAATGAAAAAGGACCTAGGCAGGCTTGAGAAATGGTCTGAGGAGTGGCAATTGAGGTTTAAATCAAAAAAGTACAAAATTATGCACCTGGGCCATAGGAACCCTGGGAAGAGCTACAGGATGTGGGGGAGGGAGTTGCTGACAGTCACCAAGGAACAAGGGGACCTGGGGGTTATAATTTCACATGACTTGAAAATGTCAAAGCAGACTACAAAGGCAGCGGGGAAGGCCAGTGGCATGCTGGGGTGCATAAGCAGGGGTATCACCAGCAGAAGAAGGGAGGTAGTGATGACATTATATAAAACCCTGCTCAGGCCTCACATGGAGTACTGTGTGCAATTCTGGAGGCCACACCTTCGAAAGGGCATAAACAGGCTGAAGACGGTCCAGAGAAGGGTGACTAAGATGGTACAGGGCTTGCACCACAAAATAAAGAAGCAGAGATTAAGGGACTGCAATATGTACTTGCTGGAGGAAAGGAGGTAGACAGGAGACATGATAGAGATAGTCAGGTACATCAAGGGTTTAAACAGGGTGCAGGGGAAAGATGTCTTCCAATACAGAAGGAGTACAAGAATGAAGGGGAAGGACATGAAACTGGAAAGTGGCAGGCTAAGAGGGAATAGGAGGATGCATTTCTTCACAGAGAGGGTGGTGGACACATGGAATGGTCTGCCGCAGGAGGTGGTGGGAACGAGTACTGTGGCAGGAGTCAAACATGCATAGGACAGGCATGGGAGAAAAATAGAAGTACAGCTGAGGGAGCGTCAGACGCCATAGTCAAGTACACAGCTTACAGTCAGACTGGATGAGACTAGCGGTCCTTATCTGCCGACAGTTTCTATGTTTCAGCCTCTGACAGCCATGTTCACAGAGTTACTCAACACAGGAGTGGTGCCAGAAGATTAGAGGAGGGCACATGTGGTCCCTCTACACAAATTCAGCAGTAGGGAGGAGGCAGGGAACTATAGGCCAGTCAGCCTCACATCAGTAGTGGTGAAGATCATGCATGCACTGCTTAAGGAAAGGATAGTGGAACATTTACAAGCCATCGGTGCCCAGAACCCTAGGTAGCATGGATTCACAGAGGGTAGGTCATGTCACACACGAATCTGATAGGTTTCTTTGACTGGGTGATGAAGGGAGTAAAATTGGGGGGTAGATGTCGCCACCTCGATTTCAGCAAGACCTCTGACACCGTCCCACATAAGAGGCTTATTAACAAGATGGGCAGTCTGGGCATAGGACACAAGGTGATGATCTGGGTTAGGAACTGGCTAACAGACAGGGGACAGGAGGTGATGGTAAATGGGATACAATCTGGGGACAGGAGGATGACCAGCAGGGTACCGTAAGGATCAGTCTTTAGGCCAGTCTTGTTCAATGTCTTCATTAGTGACATTGCAGAGGGGCTGGAACAAAAGGTCTGACTGTTTGCAGATAACACCAAGATCTATAACAGGGTGGATATTCCGGAAGGGGTAGAGAATATGAGAAAGGAACTAGGCAGGCTTCAGAAATGGTCTATGGAGTGGCAACTGAGGTTTAATTCAAAGAACTGCAAAATTAGGCACATGGGCCATAGAAACCCTGGGGAGAGCTACAGGATGGGAGGGAGTTGCTGGCAGTCACCAAGGAACAAAGGACCTGGGGTTATTATCTCAGATCACCTGAAAATGTCAAAGCAGAATGCAAGGCAGAGGGAAGGCCACTAGCATACTGAGTTGCATAGGCAGGGGTATCACCAGCACAAGAAGGAGGTGGTGATGCCATTATAGAAAACCCTGGTCTGGCCTCCATGGAGTACTGTGTGCAGTTCTGAGGCCGTGCTGTCAAAGGACATAAACAGGCTGGACACGGTCCAGAGAGTGTGACTAACATGGTACAGGGCTTGCACCACAAAACTTGCAAGGACAGATTAAGAGAACTCAATATGTACTCGCTGGAGGAGGGAGAGAGGGACATGAAAGAAACTTTCAGGTACCTCGAGAGATAAACAAAGTGCAGGAGGGGTTATGTCTTCAATACTGGAGAGTACAAGAACGAGGGGCATGACATGAAATTGGAGGAGGCATGTTAAGAAGGAATGTGAGGGGGCACGGCTAGTGCTTGGTCATGGTGGATGTGTGCTAGTCAGGCTCCACTAGGCACAAACTTGTAAGCATGGAGAAATCAGACCTGAGGGGATCAAGAGTGAAACCCAACCACAGACCTAATAGCCTTTGTCTATGGCAACCGGCAGGCATAAAAACAAACAAGCAAAACTTTATTTTGAGCTGGTGGAACAGCAAAAAGATATTCGCCTGAGACTGGAGGCCCATACAAGAGTGCAGGCCCATGTGGCTGGGGAGCCTGATTGGAACATGTCTGAGCTGAAGCGATCGCTGGCTGGGGTCCCTGCCACCCTAGCCAATATGTAATCTGAGATAAAGGCAGGGCTCACCAACATTGCCGTCCGAATAGCAAATATGCAAAGCGTTGTGACTGGACTGTCTGAAACCTTGGCCTCCCCACGACATGCATCACTGAATTTGAGCAGAGAGTCAGCGATTTGGAGTATTCCTTAACATGTCACCGCTGACTGAAACCAACTGAAAGAGCAGGTCGAGGAGATGGGAGCAAGGGTGTACGACCAAGAAAATCATTCCCAGCACTCCAGTCTCTGGATTGTGGATCTCCCGAAGGAACTGAAGGCCTCATCCCTGACATGGGGCTAATAAATGGATCACCAAACATCTTTGAATGCCTCAGAGGCCCTACAGTTCGAGACAGAGCAGCGCACTGGTGGGCCTCCACGAGCCAGGAGAACAAACCACAAGCACTGTCTAATAAAATATTTCAGATATACTGATAAGGAGGCAGTTCTCAGAGCAGTGGAAGCCCATGGACCCATAATGTTGAAGAACAACAAAGTTCAGATTTTCTAGGACTACAGCCGGAGATGCAGCTAAAATGCCAGAAATTCAGTCCGGTCAAGTCAAAGCTGCACTCCATGGGCTAGTCGTTTGTCTTCATGTACCCCACCATACTTTGGGTCAACCACACAAGAAAACCTCCCAAATACTTTGTTTGCCATAGAGAAGCTGAGAAGTGGGTCGAGGAGAGGCCAGGGTGTCTGGTGGACGTAGGTCACCCAACCCAAAAACCACCAAGGAAAACTAAAGGTACTGTTCTTTGCTTTTAGTATGGTCGAAAACATTGTCCATTAGGTGCACCTAGTTTCTGCTAGGCCATTCAGCCGGTCCCTCCCCACACCCCTACTTTCATTGGCCCGGAGCCCCCATTCTGGATTACAGGCTAAACTTACTCAGCCAGGTCTGAATCAGCTCAGGACGGTAGGGGCAGGAGGGATACCTTTTTCAGGGATTCACAGCGCGAGCAGAGGGTTCTCTGTCCTTAAATTCTCCACTGTAACTAGTATGCTTGGTAGGGCCCTGCAAAGCTGAGCAGCGCCCCCGGGAGATACTAATTGCTCCTATCTGCCTTCATGTCAAAACACTAGCACTTCAGTGCCCTGAAAGATCTAAGACAGATCAGTGTTTTGGTGCTATTTGTTGAGAACTATTTCTAGGTCCCGGACTTAGTAGGCCCACTGGAGAGATGGTTTAAGTTGTACAATTTTGGTTTGGGTGACAGGCGTTTGGCCCCGACCATGTCTGGGGACATGGGTAGCAGCGAGCTGAAACCAGTGATTCAGTGGCCTCTTGATAACTGCCACATCGGAGGCTTCATCTAGCCTCGGTAAGATGATTCGGGTTGTGGCATAGTGGATTCACCCGAGGACTTTCTTTTCATCTTTGACTATTAACCACCCACAAAGACTTAAGTCTGTTGTTTTTTTTTTTTGTTTTTTTTTTCTGCTAGGAAAGCACTCAGTAGTCATAGCCCATTCACTGGAGTGGGTAAGGGGGGTGCTGTGCCCTGTTGGTGGGCCCCCAACTATGTATTCTAGCCAGGGGCTGAGTCTCAGGACAATATAATTTTCAGCTGTACATTGGTTATAGGCTTCAACTTTATTCTGAATTACATGTTTGGTGCTTTGTTGATAATCACTTTAACCGCCATCAGTTTGCAGGGGATTTATAGCCAGAATCCAGTTGATCTGGCTGGGGGGTGGGAGAGGGGCAGTATTTGCAACCCTGGATGCCTCATTTGGTTGTAGGATCTGGAAGAAGTCTTTTTTTTAAGCCTCTGAGTTACACTGGGGATGGACGGGAAGGGAGAGGGATTCACATAAGGGGAAAATGTTATTTTTGCTGCAGATTTGTTCTCTTCTTTAACATTGTAATTTGCTGGAACGTACAATAGGTAAATTAGTAATCCTGCACTCAGCCATTTTGTTCAAGGGTTTAAAAATATGGTTTGAAAATGGCTAACTCAGCCAAAGTTGCAACTTGGAATGTTAATAGCCTAAAGCCAGTCATCAAAAGGAAGCCTGTCCACTTGGAGGGTATGCTGATGAACTGGTTCTTTACTCTGCCTCCAAGTCAATAGCTGAGCTCAACCAACAATTATCATATGCTTTTCAAACCCTCCAGTCTTGGTTTGCCTCCAATGACTAACACCTAAACCTTCACAAGACACCTCTCGAAGTCAACCGCACAAGAAAACCTCCCTCGAAAGGTTCCTTCTGAGTCTCCTAAGCTCCTACTCCATGGCTGCAATGGGTCTCTGGTCTTGAACACTATAACGTTCAATTATCTAGGTGTGACTCTAGATCAGGGACTGGACTTTGCCTCTCATATAGGAGGTTTGCCATACAGTTAACGCCAAGATTGGAGCATACAGAGTCGTCACTCACTTACCCCAGCAGCCAGGATCTCTGTGGCGAGAGGTGTGTTGATGCCACAACTACTGTATGCTTCCAGTACCCTCCCATGCCGGCACAGGGGTCTTACGTAAATGGGATGTTTCGGATAATAACATCTGCAGATTCGCCTTATCGGCTCCTCATCTTACACATCATTGCCAGCTTTATTCTGCCTTGAATTGGTTGTCCCCTAGTGCCCTGTGGTCCTGTGTACTTGGATACTTTGTGGACTCTCTAAACGGAACACCTCGCCCTGCTGCCCTGGCAGATATGCTGACCCCTGTCTCCCACACTTGTGCTCTCAGGTCCTCCTCCTCCACCTTGCTCTCAGTACAGCCATGCTCCCGTAAAATGGGCGAGCAGGCTTTTTCCTATTTTGCACCCAGATTCTGGAATTCACTCCCCCTACACATGAAGTTCTCTACAACCCACCTTATGTTTAAGAATGCACTTTTCCCACCTAAACGCACTGGGTGTCTGTGTCTGCACAGCACAGGCTCCTACCTTTACCCCTCCCTACCTCTGAGGTTATTGCTATTGTGTTTGTTGTATATCAATCTCCTGTTTCCACTGCATTGGACACAGGACCTCGTACTCTGGTTACTATGCCACTTATGTATGTTCTGATCTAATGTTTATTCTAGCTTATGGTACTACAATGTTAATTGTATTCAGTTACTGACAATATGGCACGTTATGTTGGTTTCCCATTTGTACCTTCTACTTATCCTTGCTATTGTCATGAGTTGTACGCTCTGTTGCCCTACTGTACTATTGTAAATTGTACTCTCAGGGTCGTGCCTGAAAATAGGTAGGGTTTTTGCCTAGTGCACCTAATGGGTCATCAAAAGCAAATAAATAAATAATCTCAAGTGCCTCCAGGAAACTCATATGTCTGCAGCAGAGGCCCAGAAGACAGCGGATTCCATGGGTGGGGTTTGGCTGTCCTTCTGTTTCTCCACCAAGGCAAGGGGCACTTCCATCTGGTTCCTTCGAGGGGTACAGGTTAAAATTCTAAACCAATTAGCACACAATGTTGGCTGATATGTACTTGTGAGGGCAGAGATGGTGGGGGTTGGGATGCTGTCTTTTGGTTCTGTGTATACCCCAAATGTGGAAGAACCCGTCTTTTCCAGAAACTGGTGGTGGATATGGCCATGTTCTCTGGACCCTGGATCTTGGGGGGGGGGGGGGCAGGGTGACTACAACTGTGTTTTAGACATGGTACTGGACCGCTCCAATCAGGCACCTGTCCCCCTTTCCAAAAATGCAAAAGCCCTGGGGGAGGTTGAATCCATGTTCACTTTGGTAGACGTATGGTGCCTTTTGAAACCTACTGGCTGGGACTATAGTTTTTATTCCCACACACACCAGTCATATGCCCACTTAGACAGGCTTTGGTGAGTGTCACCCTCCTGGCTACTATCAAGTTGGCAGACTATTTGCCTATACTACTCTCGGACCATGCTTCCCTTACCATGGCCTTGACTTCCTTAAGCTCCCTACCAGCAGCCAGATGAAAACATTATTCACCTTATTAATCTTGTTTCTTCTAAGGTATTCTTCTATATTCATACCTGTCTGCAGTCAGCCTCCTAAGCAGAGCTGCCCAGAGATAATGGAACTTTATGCTAATGATAGAACTATAATTGGCTCATGCCACATATTCAAACTGCTGCCCTTATCAGTTGCAACGTTCCACCAACGTATCAGATTTCTAAGGAGCCTACAAGGCAAGCTATACTAAGACTATCTAATATACTGTACTTATCTAATGTAACACAACTAAGCTGTCCATGACAGCAGAAACAGCCTTAATATTATTGTAATAGTACTCCCGAATGCCAGAATCACCTGGAAAAGAAGGGAATTAAATAGTTCCACTAGGGCTTAAACTATGCATGCCAGTGTTTGGGACTTTACATTAAAACACTTGGTCAGGAGTTCAGAGGATCTGATTCTGAAAGAGGAAGCAGGGTGGGAGAGTTATGAATATAGAAGAATACCTTGGAAGAAACAAGATTATTAAGGTATTTTTTTCTTCTAACCCCAGGTATTATTCTATATACCTAACTCTCTGCAGACTTCAGAGCAGTACCTTTGGAGGTGGGCAGAGAACCTATTTAAGAAAGAGGCTCTGCAGAACTGCTGTGCCAAACCGGCATCACTTCTGGACTGTGTCCAAACTGTAGTGTTGGTAAATGTGTGCACTGTCCTCCAGGTAGCTGCTTTACAGATTTCCACAAAAGGAATATCTCTGGATGCTGCTGTAGTAAGTTGTGCTCCTAGTTGAATGAGCCCTCGACCCTGCTGGGGTTCCTTGCCAACTTTCGAATAGCAAAAGTGAATGCACTGGACTATCCAGCGAGAATTGACCTCTTGAAAGCTGGGTACCTACCTACATCCCCATAGGTAAGGAATAGCTGTTGTTTGTCATGTCTATGATCCTGGTGTGGGTCATATAGTAACTTAATGTCCTTTGACATCCAGACGTTGGAGTATATGCTCACCTGAACTAGTATGTTCAGTGAACAAAGCTGGTAATGTAATGGACTGGTTTAAATGAAAATCAGAAACAACCTTGGGGAGAAATTTTCTATTGGTTCTTAGCACCGCTGTGCTGTTATGGAAGGAAAGGTAGTTCTCAACACACAATGAAGTTCACTAATTCTTATAGCTGAAGTAACTGCAACCAGAAAAACGGTTTTCCTGGTAACGTATTTTAAATGTGCTGAGGACATAGGCTCAAAAGGAGGTTTCATCAGCTGAGCAGTGCATATGTTCGGGTCCCATACTGGTACTGGTTCCCTAACAGGAGGGTGCAAATGGCACAGACCATTAAAGAACTTTCTGAACATGGAATTGGATGCCAGGGATGAACCTCTCCCAGCAGAAATGCAGGCAGAGATTGATGCTAGATGCACTTTTGGGGATGTATGTTTCAACCCCTGAAAGTGGAGGTAGGTGAGGTAATCCAGGACAGCTGGAATCTCCACTAGAGTTGGAGAAATCTCTTGGACACAAACCAAATAGAAAATCTCTTCCATTTTGAAGCATAGGTTTTCTTAGTCGAAGGATTTCTATATCCCTTGAGGATATCCAGACCGCTTTGAGAGAGAGTTAAGTTTGCATATTCTAAGTCCTCAAAAGCCATGCCTTGAGTCTGAGAGACCCAAGATTCAGGTACAGAATCTTGCCCTTGTGAAGTAAGTGTACTGGTTTGGCTGCAGACATGGAAAGTAATAAAGGGTACCATGGCTGCCTGGCCCAGTCTAGTGCTATCAGTATCATTGATGCAGGTTGTGACATGAGTTTGATCAGGACTCTGAAAATGAGAGGAAGGAGAAAACATACAGACTTCTCCTGACCAGACCAGAGCCAGAGCATCCAGTGGGATTGTTCTCTTGGCTGGTGGTCTGCAGAAAAAGAGGGGCAGATGATTATTCTCTTGGGATGTGAAGAGATCCACCTCTGCTGTGCCCTATCTCCTGAACACTGAGTCCAGCACTTGCCTATTGATGGACCACTCTTGATGTGCCTGATTGTTTCTGCTCAGGGCATCCGCCAGGGTGCTGTCCTTTCCTGGCACATGAATGGCCTGTAGTGAAGTGTAAGCCCTACATCCTGCCTATTTTGCAAACGACAGGTGGTATGCTGTTGAAGCTGAGAGCAGTACCAGGCTGGGGACTGGGTTCAGGGAGGACTAGGTTACTCGGCACAAGGGCTAGGTTTGGCTACTCTACATAGGGGCACCCAAGTAAATCTGAACACAGAAAGCAATAACTGTAATGTCCAACACCAGGAATAGGATTCTAAAGTGTGGCTTTTGTTCACATCCAAATTGAACAAAGCATAGATGGACCCCCCCACGGGGCTACATTCCTGGTAATGCAGATTAGAGAAACAGAACATTTCCTCAACTCTTCAGCCATCAGGCTCTGGACCCACCAGGCACACAGCCCAGACTTGCATGCTGCTTTGGGTACACAGCCCGACTTGTACACTGTTTGGGTTTTCCCTGGCCCAGCTCCCCCTACCGGCCACTCGAACCCCGTCCATATGACATGGACACATTTTCCTGGTGGCTCCCTAAACCACCTTAGAGCCTTCGACTCCTTAAGGGAAATTTTCTTTCAGTCCCGTATCTGGGTACTTCCCTCAGCACTGGCTAAGTGCCTGAGGCAAAGTAAAAGGGCCACAGAGCAAATCTGTAGAGGTGAACCTGGTTACTAATGATGGCAGGGTCTCCCACCACTAGCTTGCACAATCCATACCCGGCCATTTCTCTGGACATTAAACAACTCTTCTGAAAAGCTTGGCAGTGTAGATTTAAGGGTAAATGCATAGCATATTTCCTCTACATGTCTTGACTTTCCCCTTGTACTTGACTCGAACATACTTAAACATCTCTCTCTGAAAAGGTTAGCAGTGTAGATTTAAGGGTACATGCATAGCACATTTCCTCTACATGTCTTGACTTTCCCCTTGTGCTGGACTTGAACATACTTTTACTTTGGCTTAGCCTATTCCTCTAGGCCTCCCACTGATTAAGCAGTCCAATCCCCACTTTACAACAGTTCAGGTGAAACATAGGCCCCATGTAAGAGCAGACTCACCCTTTGGTTGCAGGTGGCCCATAAGCGATTCTTGACAGCTTCTGGTGCCACAGCACAACTTAGAAAAATAAGGCAGCTTATTCCCTAGCGGAACCAGGAGGTTGCCCCTGGAATAGCAGGCAAACCTTTTACCCCCATCCCCTCAGGGATGGGGCACAGAGACCAGTAACAGTGGTCTCCACCACTTCACGAACAGCTTACTGTGTTCCTCTTTTGGCGGAAACACACGCATCTCCCTAAAAGTAGCTCTATATCAGAGCTTTAGGCTCCAAGAGCCTGTGCACAGACTGCTGTGCTCCTCTCTTCAAGACTGCTCACACACAACTGCTGCAGCTCACTGTTCAAAAACTCCCAACATTCTAACCTAACTTCCAACTGCAGATTCCAATGTGGCTCATGCAGCTGCGATAGTTCTATGGTGATGTCATCCCTCAGTCTCAGCTGAGACTGAGAACAGAGTGAGACAGTGTGAAATCTATTTAACTGGAGTTTCGCTGCCTTCCCTGCCTACCACTAGGTCTTACTGGGATTCTAGTAACCCCGGGTAACAGGGGGGTTACAGAAGCTTTCAGTGAGTAAACCAAACTCCAGACTTTCATTGCCTCTGTGCATTGGGGGTCGGTCCTTGCTCCCTCTTGCTTGTTTATACAGTTGTGGTGTTGTCTGTCCTGACTTGCACCACTTTCTCTTGTACCAGATGGGCGAATGTTTTGAAGGCCAGAAAAACTGCCCTTAGCTCCAGCAGAATTATGTGCAGGAATGACTCTGTGATGGACCAGGTTCCATGGGTGGTGTGTTCCCCTAAGTGAGCATCCCACCCTAACAGAGAGGCATTGGTTGTAAGAATGACTGATGGGGGTTCCCTTTGGAAAGGTACCCCTTCCCTGAGGTTGTCTGCTTCCTTCCACCATTGGAGAGCCTGTAGCAAAGTTTTTGTTACTGGAACTGGTTTTGTCAAATTGTCTTTTCTTTGGCACCAGTGTGCCCTGAGATGAAACTGTATGTCTCTCATCTGAAACCTGGCTCCCAGAACTGTGCCTGTTGTTGCAGCCATATGTCCCAGAAGTTGCAGAAACTGCCTTACTGACTGTGGCTCATTCAGCCTGAATGAGGCAGCTATCTGCAGAATGCTTTGCATCCTGTCCTGAGGGAGGAAGGCTCTGCCCTTTAATGTGTTCAGTTCTGCTCCTATGAAATGCAGGACTTGTGCTGGGGTGAGAACGGATTTATTTATTAAATTTTGTTAACCGTGTAGGCCCACTGGGCCCCGGAGGTCCCTTTTTCATGGGCAACCCAGAGTTAGTTACATAGCGCTAAGAAAGTACAAACAAGTAATACATAGTAGGATATTGCGTACAGAAGTGCTGTGACATTGTACAATAACCAGTTATACAACACAACAATAGTGACAGCAGTTAGATTTAGGGCAGGAGGAACAATAAAATACACAAAATACACAAGCAATACGGTATAAGGCTAAAAGGTACATGGTTACATTGGGAATGACAGGTTTTCATAAAAGAGAGCAACTATTTACAGGTCAAGTACACACGGTCTACAGTGGCAGCTAGATGGCAGTAATGGCAGTTAGGGCGCCCGTAACCAGGCAACAGGGAGCATGATTTAGCTAGCCTTCAGGACAGACACAGGAGCTGAGGTTCAGGAGGTGAGTACGTAGTCCCGTCTGGAAAATCGTTAGGGAGGGGCCTTCTTGGAGATGACAGGGGAGCTTGTTCCATAGTGTAGGGGCTATGTTGGCAAAGGATTTACTGCCAGCTGCAAATCTGGACCTGGGGAGTGCAAGGAGAGCTTTGCCCAAAGTGCAGAGGGGCCTGCTGGGCTGCTTTGGGGCAAGTAGCCTGAGTAATCCCGTGGGGGGATGGTCAGAGAGGAGCTTATACTGTATGTCCAGCTTAACAGGGGGTACTGGAGCCTAAGGTTCAGAGTAGGCCATTTGAGTGCGGCTAGAGCTTCACAGTGGTGGGTCCTTGAATGGGCTTTTGTGGTGAATCACGCTACTTTGTGGTACAATGTCTGTAGTCTGCCATGGTCGAGTTTTCCCATGCTGAGCAGGGTTGGGGCCGAAAAGGTAACAGTAGGTAGGAGGATACTCTCAGCAACTGCCAGTCTTGTCTCAGGTATCATATTGGCGCTAAGGCGGTATAGCAGCCCAAGTTTTTGGTGGATGCTTTTTGTCACCAGATCTACTTGAGGCTTTAGCGTGAGTCCCTGGTCTAGTGTAAGACCCAGGTATCTAAAGGATTGGACCACCTCTATAGTTGTGCCCGCTGAGGTGACCAATGGTAGCAGATGTGCCCAGAGGGACCCAGGTATTTTGGACCAAACAGGGGCACTTTGGTCTTGATTGCATTGAGGACCAGGCAATTCTCAACCAGCCACGCTTTGACCTGGGTGAAGTCAGCCTGGAGTAGGGGTCCAAGATCATTTCTCCTGATTTACCAGGAAACCTGGAGACTGTAACAAATTTAGTGTTACTTTTAAATGGTCTTGCCCTGCTGTGGTGAACTTCACCACCAGCCAGTCGTCGAGATAAGGAAGACTGATACACCTAACCTTCTTAGGTATGCTACCACCATTGCCAGGCACTTTGTAAACACCTTTGGTGCTAAAGTGACGCTGAAAGGTAGAGCTGAGAATTGGTAGTGTCCTGATGGAAGTCTGAATCTGAGGTACTTCCTGTGAGATTCTCTTATTGGGATGTGAAAGTAGGCATCTTTTAGATCCAGAGATGCTAGCCAACCTCCCAGCTGGATTACTGGAAAATCATTGCCAGTGTGACCATTTTGAACTTTGGCTTTATTAAGTGCCTGTTCAGTAGTCTGAGGTCTAGAATGAGCCGCCACTCCCTATTTTTTCTTTTGGTAAGGAAATATCTTGACTAGAAAACTCTTCCTTCTGCTGAAGTGGAACACACTCCACTTGTTTCAACTGGAGGAGCTTTGGACCTCCTTCTCCAGGAGTTTCTTCTCTCTAGGAGGGAAGCTAGTTTGAACACCCTTGTTCTCAGGGGAGGAAAAGACTTGAAACTTAGGGACAAGCGTTGAGTCACTACCTCCAGGACCCACTTGTCTGTGGTGATGGATTGCCAAGCCTGGAAATAGTGAGCCAGTCTGCCCCCTACTGGTAGAGGGGAGGCGGCCGTGATCATTAAGTCAGGGGTTATGTTTTGCCTGAGGCTGAGCTTGGGTAGTTTGGGAACCTCTCCTAGAGTCCCTTCTACCTCTGTCCATGAAATACCCAGTCTGCTGTGGGTATTGCTGATACTGGGGGACAGCCTGTGCCTGATAAAAAGGCCTATTATAGGCTGTCCTACCTCTGCCTCCCTTTCTGTAAGGCCTATAGGAGGAGGAAGGCCTCTCCTTTGAGGAATTACTTTAATTGGTGGCCTTATATTCATCCACCTTCTTCATGTATGCTTCAGCCTGTTGGCCAAATAAGAAAAATTTCTTACCATAGTAATCTTCTTTCTTCCTGGTGATGCTCAGGTATTCATATCTTTATGCAGTAAGCCTGGAGGGTTGGACTGCCCCGAGAGATTGAACACATGCAAATGAGTAGAATTCTTTGCTCGAGAGCATCTTTCAAATACTGCCTCTACCAACTGTAGTGTTGTAACCTCTTCAGAGTTTTAAGAAGCCTGGAAGTCAGGCATTAGGAAAAAAATCCTAACAATTATAAATTTGGGGTTACCCCCAACAAATACAGAATTAACAAAAACCTCTAAAAGGAGGAACAATAATAAATAACAATGGTGTTCACCAAACAGCATCAGAAAAACTGTAAAGAGAAAACAGAAAACTCTGCTTAAAATTAGCTAAGCATAGAGTAAAATAAACCACAACAGGATATGACTTAGTGGCACCAGCATGCGGAGTGTAGAGGCTGAAGTTTTGGAAGGGGAGAAAGAGAGGGAAGTTATGAATATCTGAGCATCCCTGGGAAGAAAGAAGATTACCATGGTAAGTAATGTTTTCTTCTAACCCCAGTGATGTTCAGGATATTCATAACTTTATGCAGACTACCAAGCAGTACAACTGGAGGTGGGCACAGAACTTACTTTGGAAACAGACTTTGCAGAACTGCTGTGCCAAACCTGGCATCACTTCTGGACCAAATATCCAGGTTGTAATGCTTTGTAAGAGTGTGTACTGATTTCCAGGTAGCTGCTTTGCAAATATCTACTAAGGGAACCTCCCTAGCAGCTGCAAGGCTAGCAGCTGTTCCTCTTGTAGAGTGTGTCCTCAGCCCAGCAGGAGGCTCCCTACCCACTTTACTGTAGCAAAATTGAATACACTGAACATTCCATTGAGAAACTGATCTTTTTGAGGCTGCTTTGGCCTTTCCTACATCCTCATAGGTAAGGAAAAGTTGTTTTCTACCTTGCCTATGGCCTGTAGCAGCTGTCATGTAACAGCAGAGAGCTCTTTTCACATCCATACTATGGAGTCTTCTTTCACCAGAACTAGTATGGTCTGTAAAAAAAACAGGCAGAGTGATTGAATGGTTCAGAAGGAAGTCTGAAACCACTTTAGGAAGAAATTGTCTATTTGTTCTGAGGACTACCTTATTTCTGTGGAATGATATATAGTTCTGGTCGATACAGAGAGCCTGAAGCTCGCTAAATCATCTTGCAGAGGTAATTGCTACTAAAAAAACTGTTTTCCAAGTAACATACTTCAGATGAGATGTAGCCATGGGCTCGAAAGGAGGCCCCGAGTTTAGCTATGCACACATTAAGATCCCAGGCAGGAACTGGTGCCCTGTGAGGGGGATGCAAATGTATCAGACCTTTAAAGAACCTTCTGAAAATGGGATCTGATGCTACTGACAACTTTGCCCTAGCAGAAAGGTAGGCAGACACTACTGCAAGATGAGCTTTCAGAGAACTGGGTTGTAGACCCTGTGAATGCAAAGGAGTGAGATAGTCTAATACAACTGACACTCCTGCATTATTTGGGACAAAATTCCTACCAGAGCACCAAAGAGAAAATCTCTTCCATTTAGAAGAATAGGTTTTCTTAGTGAAAGGTTTTCTATAACCTTTCAAGATGGCTAATACGGCTTCAGAAAGGTTTAAGTCTACGTACTCTAACTCCTCAAGAGCCATGCCTTGAGGTGGAGGGACTGGAGATTTGGGTACAGCAGTGTTCCCTGACTGGAGGTCAGGAGATTGTGCCTGAGAGACAGGTTTATTGGTTTGTTCACAGACATGGAGAGCAGAGAGTACCATGGCTGCCTGGGCCAATCTGGAGCTATCAAGATCAGAGAAGCCGAGTGGGATTTGAGCTTCAGTAGCACTCTGTAAATCAGAGGAAATGGGGGGAAGGTATATAGGAACCTGCCTGACCAGTCTAACATCAGAGCATCCAGGGGAATTGTGCCCTGAGCTGGTGGTCTGCAGCAATACTGAGGCAACTGGTGGTTCTGGTGGGATGCAAACAAGTCCACCTCTGGAGTGCCCCACCTCCTGAAAATTACCTGCACCACTTACCTGTTTAGTGTCCATTCGTGATGGGCCTGATGATCCGACTCAGTGTATCTGCCAAGATATTGTCCTTTCCTGACAGGTGGATTGCCTGCAAAGATACCTTTAGGGAATAAGCCAGAGTTCAGATTTTCATGGCATCTGTGCAGAGAAGGCTTGATCTGGTACCTCCTTGTTTGTTTATGTAATATATTGTGGTGGTATTGTCTGTTCTGATCTGTGCCACCTTGCCCGTCACCAAAGAAGAGAAAACTTTTAGGGTTAGCCACACTGTTTTGAGTTCCAGCAAGTTTATATGCTGAAGGGACTCTGCTTCTGACCTGGTACCTTGGGTTGTGTGCTCTCCTAGATGGGCGCCCCAGCCCAGAAGGGATGCATCTGTTGTGAGAACTAGTGAGGGATTCTCTTTCTGAAAAGAAATTCCTTGCCTTAGGCTGGATTTCTTTTTCCACCACAGGAGGGCCTGTAACAGTGCCCTTGTTACTGGGATAAGCTTTGAAAAGAGGTCTTTTTTTCTGACTCCAGTGAGTCCTGAGATGAAACTGGATGTCTCTCATGTGAAACTTGGAACCCTGTACTGTGCCTGTGGATGCAGCCATATGGCCCAGAAGCTGCAGAAACTGCCTGGCAGTTTTTGGCTTGTGCAGAGTAAAGGAGTTTGCTACTGATTGAAGGCTGTGCACCCTGTTAGGGGCAAGAAGACTCTGCCCTGAAGAGTATTGATCTCTGCTCCTATGAACTGTAAAATCTGTGCAGGGGTTAGGACAGATTTTTTCTGGTTTATTATGAAACCCAGGGATTCCAACAGATCTTGGGTGAGCTTTAGGGAATTTTTGACTTGGTCTGGTGGTTTGCCCATCACCAGCCAGTCGTCTAAGTATGGAAAAACAGTCACTCCCTGTCTTCGAAGAAATGCCACCACAGGTGCTAGGCATTTTGTAAATATCCTTGGTGCTGAGGAAAGGCCAAAGGGTAGGGTTGAGAACTAGTAATGACCTGATGGGAGCCTGAATCTGAGATATCTTCTGAAAGATTCCTTTATGGGGATGCGGAAATAGGCGTCTTTCAAATCCAGTGATGCCACAGTCCCCTTTTTGGATTGTTGGCAGAATCCGAACTAGCGTTACCATTCTGAACTTTATTTTTTTCAAGTGCTTGTTTAAAGCTCTGAGATCCAATACTGGCCACCACTCCCCACTTATCTTTGTTGTTAGGAAGTACCTGGAGTAAAAACCTCTTCCTCTGAGGGTGATAGGAACTGGTTCCACAGCTCTGAGCTATAGCAGCTTATGAACCTCCACCTGTAGCAGTGCTGTTTCTGCTAGGGAGGGAGAGAGGAAAACCCTGGACTTCTATGGAGGAAGAGATTTGAAGTACAGAGACAGACCCTTTTCCACTACCTCCAACACCCACTAGTCTGTGTTGATGGTTAGCCAAATGTGGAGGAAGTGGGACAGTCTGCCTCCGACAGGGAGGAAGGAGGTGGCCTGCTTCTCAGGGGTTTTGCTTAGGCTGGGGCTGGGGTTGTGCCTGAGACCCTCGCCTAGAGCCCCTTCTACCCCTACCCCTAGAGTACCCCTGTTGAGGATACTGCTGGTACTGGGGCACAGCTACTGGCTGGAAAAAAGGTCTGGTCATGAAGGACCGACCTCTGCCCCATAGGGCCCGGTGGATGAAGAAGCTCACTCCTTAGCAGAGTTGCTTCTATAAGTAGCCTTATATTTATCCATCTTCTTCATATAAGCAACAGTGGATTCCCCAAAAAGATAATTTCCTTCCAATGGAAAATCCAAGGCTTTAGATTGAGTATCCTGAGTGAGGTTTGTGGCCCTAAACCAAACAAACCTCCTCTGTGCCACTGTGTTAGCCATCCATCTGGCTGCAGTGTCATTAGAATCAGCAGCCATTTGGAATAGGTACTTAGCCGCCTCTAGCCCAAACCTGGCAGTTTCAGCCAGGTCATCTGATAAGGGTGAGGGGGCCTTCATAGACATTGCCAGCACCGACTGCCATGGGGATTTTTGATACTGGGCAGCATAAGCCTGGAAGGTAGCCTGTCTCATAGCCAATGAGGCTGACAAATAGCCTTTCTTGGCCATACTATCCAGTTTTCTGGAGTCCTTGTCCAGAGGGTATGAGGACAGAGGGACTTCAGCCTTATCACAGGCTGCCTGTTGTATTACCTCTTGATGGTCTGGATGGGAGAAGAGGAAATCAGCTCCCTCCCTATCCAGCTGCTATTTCTTGTCTATCTTCCTGTCAATGGAAGGAACAGAGTTAGGGGTCTGCAGAAGCTTTAAGGCATCCTTCTTAAAAAATGTGTAGACTGTCAGGAGGAGGGCCCTTGTGGGTGTTAAACACATCGGGCCAGATATTCAAAAGGGTTGCGCCATGCGCAATAGGGTTGCGCCTGCGCAAGTCCGAACTTGCTCCATTCTACGATATTCAGCAGGAGGCAGTTGCACCACTAAAAACAGGCTGAGCAACAGCGCAATGCAAATGAATGCATGCTGAACTGGTGGGGGAGGTACCATGCATAAACTGCACAGCCCGATATTCAGTTGGGCTGTGCGAGTTGTGCAGGCGCAACCCAACCTGCACCTGCACAACTTTGAGCCAAAAAAAGGCTAAGTCAGGGTCACCCACAGGTGAGCTGCTGCGTGCAGGGCACAACACAGCAGCTGCCACCTGTGGCTGGCTAACCCACTCCTCTGCCCCCCGCGGCCCGATCGCAGGCAGCCAACTGTAATCCCACCACCACCCCCACTGGCCTCATGCGGGCACAGTGGCCTCCGCCCCCCACCAGCCCAATCGCGGGCAGCAATGTGGCTCCCCCAACGTATCCCTGGTGGTCAGTGGACGAAATGCCGATCGCGGGCAGTAAGTTTAATAAACCCCCTCCTCCTGCAGTCATCCCTGGTGGTCAGTGGACCAAAATGCCCGATCGCGGGCGGTAAGTTTCCTAAACCCCCTCTGAACATAGCCCTGGTGGCTAGCATCCCCACCTCATCCACCACAAGCCCAACCACCCGCTCCCCGGTGGCGGTGGGCGGCAGGATCCACCGCCTGCCGCCCGCCCCGCCGACTGACTGCCGGTAGAGGCTGCGCCCATTGGTGCAGAGCAGAGCCAATGGGCGTGTGCTACAAGTACATGACGGTGAATTTGTGAATCTGTGAATCACAAATCTGGACTGTCGCTCGGATACAGGGCTACTGCGCCCGTGGTCCTGCTCTGCACCAATAAACATCCTTCTCCTTCTGGAGGTGATCCCCAGCGATGCATCCCAGCATCCTGTTGGCCATGGCTGCTGCCCTCCTACAAATTTCTGAGTTGTTCATTTGACATCCACCACCACCCCAGGTCCCTCTCAGCCATCGAGACTTGTA
Organism: Neoceratodus forsteri; assembly: GCA_016271365.2. Taxonomy (NCBI): domain Eukaryota; kingdom Metazoa; phylum Chordata; order Ceratodontiformes; family Ceratodontidae; genus Neoceratodus; species Neoceratodus forsteri. Next base: position 1,404,433,786 of record CM028130.1, on the reverse strand, counting down.
GCATTTCCCAGAGTGTACACTTGGCCCGGGTTTCTGGCCCCAGGTGGAGTATCTTGCATTTCCCTGCATTGAACCTCAGCGTCCACTTCTAGACCATCTTTCAGAGACTCCAGGTCCCCCTGTAGGGCCACCTCCCTCCTCCCCATCCACCACCGCCTAGTTTTGAGTCATCCGAAAGAGACTCATCTCACTCCTGATTCCTGTCCTTATGTCAGAGACGTGGCGTTGAACAGGAGGGCCCAAGGACTGATTCCTGTGGGACCCCACTAATGACCTCTTTGGGGATGAGACTTATCCGCTAACTATGACCCTCTGGGTCCGGTCCTGAGCCAATTGCCTATCCATCTGATCATCTGGTTCCCCACCCCCATTTCTCCCAGCTTATCCAACAGGCCCATGTGAGGAACAGAGTCAAATGCCTTGCTGAAGTCTAGAAAGAGGATGTCCACTGGTCTACCAAGGTCCAAGGCACTCGTCACCCAGTCATAGAACTCCACAAGGTTTGTCTGACACGATTTCCCCAAGATGAATCCATGCTGTCTATCGTCCAGGCACCCTGACTTTTCCAGGTCCCCCCAGCCTCTCCTTGACAATGCCCTCCATCACCTTGCCCACCACCGATGTCAGGCTGACAGGCCTGTAGTTCTCTGCCACCTCCCTTGATCCCCCCTTGTGGATAGGCACTATATGCGCCACCTTCCAGTCCTGGGGCACCCACCTGTCCTCAGAGAGTGGTGAAAGCTCGCCAGGGTTTCGCAGGACATCCAAAATTCCTTCAGCACTCTGGGATGTAATTTATCTGGCCCCGGTGCTTTCTCCGTCTTAAGGGAGTTGAGGGCTTCCTCACTCTCTCTGCTGATTTCACTTCCAGTACCTCTTCTCCTGCTTAGCCCTTCCCCTCCTGCCAGTGATGCCTCCCTCTCCCAGACCCGCCCGATCGGTAAGGTCCCCTCCTCAGTATCTCTGTCTCTCCCATGTATGATGCAGCACACCCATTTTCCTTGGTGAAACTGAGGTGAAGTACTCATTTAGTACCTTAGCCTCTCTTCGGGTCTTGTGCCCATCTCTCCTGATTTAATCCTGCTAATCTGCCCCTTCACCCTTCGTTTTTCCCTATGTTCTAAAGAACCCTTGTTCCCTCTCCTGATTTCCTGGCCAGGTTCTGCTCCTTCCTTGCCTTGTACGCCCTCACCACCCTATAGTGGCCCTTCTAGCCACATCAGCTCGCCACTTCTCCCGATCCTTTTACTCCTTGAGCACTTGAATTGCCTATAGGCTGCCTTCTTTCCCTGCACCACCTCCTGGACCTCCTGGTCCACCAGCAGGATTTTGGGCCCTACCGCATTCAGTATTACTCTTGCACAGGTGCTGGTAGCATCTTGCATCCCTCTCCTGATGATTTCCCTACTATCAGCATCCATGTCTGACCCAATCCCATCCAAATGCTCCTTAAGGATCCTTCCTATTTCCTTAAATCCGTTCCCCTGAAGTCAGTTACCTCCATCTTTGTGCAGCTTTCTAGCCCTCCTAGGTCCAGGCAGAACCAGACCGTGGCATGGTCACTCCCGCCAGCGGGTCCTTACCTCCAGGCCCCTAATCTGGTCACTGTCTGCCAGGACCACATCCAGTACCCGCGCCTCCCTGGTTGGTTCCCCCACCTGCTGAGTTAGGAATGCGTCTTGAAAGACATCCAACAACCTCTGTTCCCTGGTCACAGAAGATGTCATAGTCTCCCAGTCTGTTCCTGGCATGTTTAAGTCCCCCAACACCACCACCGTTCCTCTGCCCAGTCTGCAGTGTCTCCTAACATCTGCCACCATCATCCACCTTTTCATGTAAGACTCAGTGTGTTTGCCAAACTGGGAGTTGTTCTCCACAGGAAAATCCATGGCCTTGGCTTGGGTATCCTGGGTTAGATTAGTGGCTCTAAGCAATACCAGTCTTCGCAGAGCCACTGACAGAGCCATCCACCTGGCAGCATTGTCATTAGCAACAGCTGCCATCTGTAACTGGTATTTAGCAGCTTCCAGACCAAATCTAGTTGTCTCTGCCAGGTCATCAGACAGGGACAAGGGAGCCTTCTCTTACATAGCCAGTACTGATTGCCACAGTGTTTTCTGATACTGTGCTGCATAAGCCTGGTAATTAGCCTGCCTCACACCCAAGGAGGCAGCTAAATAACCCTTCTTAGACATATCGTCTATTTTTCTGGAATTCTTCTCAGGAGGGTGGGAAGAGAGAGGGAGCCTCACCTTTTCACAGGCTGCCTGCTGGACTATACCTTGATGGTCAGGGTAAGAGTATAAGAACTCTGCCCCTTCCTTGTCCAACTGGTATTTTTTATCAGACTTCTTATCTATAGGAGGAATAGAATTAGGAGTCTGTAAAATCTTTAACAAGCATTTTTTAAAGAACTTAATTGGCAAAAATACCTTTTCTGTGGGTGTTAAACCCATCAACTCTAAATATCTGACCTCCTCCTCATCATCATCAATAACTTCATGGGTAGCCAAATCCAAGGCATCCACTATTTTTCTCACAAAGAGGTGAGATGAAAAATCCTCTGGTCAAGAGGAGAACTGAACTCCTGCTCAGCTGAGATTTCAGGCTCTGTGGGCTTATCCTGTTCAGGATCCATCTCACCATAATCTTCACATTCAGGCTCCTGTACTTCAGGGGTGGGAGCTGGAGCAGGAGGCCTTGGAGGAGCAGGTTGAACAGGCAGGATACCCTGTAAAGCCTGTAAAAAATTTCATAACTTGAGCTATCTCCGCTGCAGATGGCAGGCTGTGAGACACTGTGAAAACCCCTTGAGGTGCAGGAGCCTGGGGTTCTAAGTGTTTGGTTTTCTTGGACTTTTGGATGGGCAGGAGAGTCAGTGGGACCACTCCCCCTTTTTAAACTGCCAGAAGCACCCTTATCAGGGGTGGTTACAGAAGGCAAGGCAGTTTCATCAGCATGTTTTGATGGCTGGTTAGAGCCAGATGGACTGCTGTCCACTTTTTTCTTTAGCCTTTCCATTCTTTTCTCAATTGTTTTTTGAGGAAAGGACTTACATATGGTACAGTCTGCTGAAAAATGTTCAGATCCCAAGCAGACTAAACATAAATCGTAGTTGTCAGCTTTTGCAAACACTTACCCACACTTGATACAATTTTAAAAACCTGGGGGACCAGTCTTTTTCTTTGGTTTTTCTTGCAATTCCATTTCCAGGAGAATAACCAGTAACTGTATATAGGTATTCAAACTAACAGTTTTCTTTTTTTTTTTTTTGTCGGGTCAGGAACTGGTTAACAATCCGAGAAAGAACTGATAACTTTTCAAAACCGAACCGGGTCAGCTGTTCACAGGAACCCGAGTACCGATTCAAAAGAACCGACTGCATGGATCCACAACATACAGATAACAAATTCAAAATTTACAGAAATTAGACTAAAATAATGCTAAATTATGGCAAAATACACCAAATTTAACTAAGAAAACCTGGTTCCTCAACGATTATACTGAACCATGAGGAACTGAGAAAAATAAAATTTTAACACGTAAACTAAATAAAATTAACTTTAAAATGTATACTAACATACTAAAATGCCAGCAGAATAGGCCTAACAGTCTTTGCGTCTGCTCGTTTGGTCAGCCCCCATCCTGGGAGCTGACCTTGCTGCCCCCCTCGCCTTCTATGTCTTCTCCCTTCCAAGTTCCTGATATTCTCGCTGCATTGAATTTTACTTCCAGAACCCTTCCCCTGTACCTGTCCCACCCCCTCCTGAACCCCTCCACCGTCTCTGCCTTCACCAGCCCCCTAGGCAGCACATTCCATGGCTCCACCACCCTCTCAGTAAAGTATCACCTCCTCCTTTCTCCCTTGAATCTTCCCCCTCCAGCGTCCACCCATGCCCTCTAGTGGCCCCTCCTCCTTCCTTGAAGCACCCTGACTGTTCCTCTCTATTTACCCCTTCAAGTACCTGAAGACCTCTATCATGTCCCCCAGTCCTTCTCTCTTCCAATGTGGCACATATTTAGCTCTTCGAGCTCTCCTCCATGGGTCCTGTCCCCAGGCCCAAATCATTTTGGTTGCCCTCCTCTGGACTCTCTCCAGGAGTTTAATGTCCCTCTTTAAGTGTGGCCTCCAAAACTGCACACAGTACTCGAGGTGCGGCCTCACCAAACAGTTATACAGAGGGAGTATCACTTTTCTCCTTCTGGAGGTGATCCCCCTAGCGATGCATCCCAGCATCCTGGTGGCCTTGGCTGCTGCCCTCCTACAAGTCTCCTAGTTGTTCATCTTGACAACCACCACCACCCCCAGGTCCCTCTCAGCCATCGAGACTTGTAGCATTCCCCCCCCCCCAGGTGTACACTTGGCCCAGGTTTCTCTCCCCCAGGTGCAGTACCTTGCATTTCCCTGCATTGTACCTCAGGTTCCACTTTCTAGACCATCTTTCCAGAGCCTCCAGGTCCCTCTGTAGGGCCACTCTCCCCTCCTCCCCATCCACCACCGCCCCCAGTTTTGAGTCATCCGCAAAGAGACTCATCTCACTCCTGATACCTGTCCTTATGCCAGAGACATAGGCATTGAACAGGAGGGGACCAGGACTGATCTCCTGGGACCCCTACAAATGACCTCCTTGAGATGAGACTATCCCGCCAACTACGACCCTCTGGGTCCGGTCCTGGAGCCAATCGCCTATCCATATATGTAATAGAACTAAATTAAACAATAAACAAAGGCAGCAGTTTAAATATAGGCTGAAATATACTTAAACTGGAATCAGTACCTAACAGTCGAGAGGAAAATCTCCAGGAGTCTGACTTGTCAGGCGGAGTGAGAAATCTGAGATGTTGATGGAACGTTGCAATAGATAAGGGCAGTAGTTTTAATATGTGTCTCAAGCAATGATAGGTTCTATCATTTGCATATAGTTCCATTTCTCTCCGGGTAGTTTTACTTAGGAGGCTGACTGCATACAGTTATGAATATTGAAGAAATACATGGGGTTAGAAATACTTGTTTAGTCTGCTGCTACTCTGAACCTGAGATTGCTACCCTTACGAAAATGGAATATATTGCAAGATATTGAAAAATATGCGTTAAAGTATGTCAATACAATGAGAAATACATTGTCCCAATGTAATATATTATATAATATACAATGAAACGTATTTTTAAATATACTGATAATATATTTCTAACCCATAGTATCAAAATATATGTCACTACATTGGAAATACAATGACTCAATGTCAAATACCAGTGATTTCAGCATATAATGAAACCACATATTCTGCCTCATACTTGAAAGCATGTCAGTCTATTCAGTAATACATTGTCTGAAATATATTATTGGTATATTTCAAAATATATACTGTATTCTTTGTATGTTACATATATTTTATATATGCTATATATTTTATATGTTACACATATTTTATCGTTGCATATATTTTTATATATATTACATGTATTTTGTAAAACTTAGTTAGTCCCATGCGAATATTTGCATAACAAATCTGCATATTTCAAAAACATAGTTTATCAGCCTAAATCATGATAATTTCTAGTTTTACAATACTTTCAAATTTACAACACTAGCTCACAGACTGAAAAGTGCAAATTATAAAGCCAGTGCATATAGGATCTCACCCTTACCTAAAAGTAAACAAAATGGAGTGGTATAAATACCAGTCTGAGCCTTTAACAAGCATGAGCTTGTGAGGTAAATAATATGTGTAAGTGCTGTATAAATGTATAAAATGTATATTTGAGTTAAAGCTGCACTGTAAAACAATAATTCCATGTAATATCTCCATGATTAATAACAAGATAAACTTCAAAGGGTGGGATATTCAAAAGTTAGCATACATGCGCAACCCACGAATCACCCAGCACAATATTCAAAAGGGAAAGTGTGGCACAAATCCTGATGCACCGGGCACATCAGTAATGTATGCAGCACAAGTGGGGGGGTGGAGGGGCGCATGCCATACTCCGCACATCCCAATATTCAGCCCAAGATGTACTGAGCAGATGCAGGCACAACCCCTACCTGCGCCCAGCACAGTTGAGCCAAGAAAAACAGAAGCAACAGCTGGCCACCCACAGGTGAGCTGCTGTATTGCAGGCGCAACACGGCAGCTGCCAGCTGTGGGTGGCCACCGAGCTCCCTTGATACTGTCTGTCGCGGTAGTGCCTCAGGCCCGATCACAGGCATAAGTTTTGAATTAACATAGCCCATTATCTCCTGGTGGTTCAGTGATCACCTGCCTCACTGCGTATGGTAGCATACAGAGCCCTGGTGGTCCAGTACTTCTTCACTGCTTACCGAGCCCCACCACCCGCCTCCCATCAGCGGGCAGCATAGCCGCCGCAGCTGCCCGCCGCTGTGCCGACCGATCACGCGCACAGTACGGCCGCACCTGGTCCACAGCATACGATGGGCGATAGATCATATCAGATCACAGTCCAGATATGTAAATGGATTAATTCACTTATCTGGACTGTGTAGTACGGCATAACCAGACTGCCCATTGGCCACGCCAGGACCAATGGGATACCGCACTGTATCAGCAGTCAGCATGGCAGCCGGGCGGGTTTGCGGGTGGGAGCTGCCGCCTGCCGCTGACGGGGGAGCAGGTGGTGAGGCTCAGTGGGCGGGTGGAGGGGTGTACCACTGACCACCAGGGATGGTTTTTACATTGTATTTACTATATGCCCGCTGACATTGAAGCGGTCCACAGGACCACCATGGATATTGGATGTTTATTTTATACTTATGCCTCGCGATCGGCTGGAAGAGGTCCACTGACCACCAGGGATATTATACGTTTATTTTATACTTATGCCCGCGATCAGGCTGGGAGTGGCCCACTGGACCACCAGGGATATTGGACAGTTTATTTAATTCATATGCCCGCGATTGGGCTGGAAGCAGTCCACTGGACCTCCAGGGATATTGGATGGTTCATTTAATATATATGCCCACAATCGGGCATTGGAGTGCGTTTTCAGTGGGGGCAGGTGGCGTTGGTCCCCGACGGCTCCTGCCTGGCAGGGCGCCAGCTGCAAGTCACCGGGGATCGGCACACCTGCATGCAAATGGGGCCATAATGACATGCTAATGGCCCCATTTGCGCCTTGCATACATTATGGCCCCATTTGCATGTCCACCACTGAATATCATGGTTGCTATGCCTAGCGCAACGGCACTTGCGCTAGCGCATTCCCCTGCTTCTCACTGGCCACTTGTGCTGGTGCAGTGCCACTGTGCCATGCGCAATGCGGGTGGCCACGGTGCCATATTCAACAGTGCAGAGCCATGGTGCAGCATCACTGAATATCGCCCAGGCCACACCCTGGCGCATTCCAGTTGTGCTGCGTCCGGCTTGCGCCCCTGCTTGGCGCAGTTCTGAATATCCCACCCCAGTTGTACAAATAGAGGTATGTGTAGATAATTTATTTTGTTTTTATCTGGGTAAGTTAATAGTTATATTAATATCTATTACACATGTATATTATATAGATTTGTAAATATAGGAAACAACATTTGAAATGTAAAACAAAATACATTTGTACATATATTGGCAATACACCAATAACATATATTTACCATCCTTATTTCAATATATTTAGAATGTTATCAATATATTTTGCAATATACGGAATATACTAAAGTGTCCATAATGTATATATTTACAGTACATTGCAATATATTTGCACATTTTAAAATATATTGAAATATATTGATTTTCCAGTACATTATAATATATTATAAAACAAGTAGATTGGAATATATTTCACTATATGTAAATATATTGTTAATAATATATTTTAAAATATATTTCATTTTCATAAGGGTATCCTCAGCCCCTTGGGTTGAAAAATAATGTATGTGACAACACTGGGAACTGCATAAGGAAGACAAGGACATGAACTTGACATGCACCCACAAGTCTAATCAATTAGCTATTGCATCAACTTACAACTGTGATTATAAAAATGGCAAGAAAAAATCTAGAAATCTCATTAGCCAAGACAGATCAGCTGACCATACATGAATTCTCTGTATACGCACAGTCATCCTGGTCCTAAACCACATTACACAATGAGAAGATCAGTCCTCTTATAACCAGCACTATCTTCCATCAATCTCCCTACAACCAGAACTGATCTTCCACCACAAACATGGCCACTACCTTTACACTGAAGCAGGGGCATAGCTACAAGGGTGCAGGGGGTGCAGTGGCACCCAGGGCCCTGAGGTTTGAGGGGCCCAAATCATAATTTTCATGTTTATTCAAAACTAGGAAGGGACCCTGTAACATTGCCTTGCACCCAGGCCTTCTGGGAATTTGCTATGCTACTGCACTGTAAAAACCTTCATCTGGGCCCTAAAATTAAAATGATCTTAAATATGAAAAAAAAAAAATAATTACATGTTTTTTACCAGATTGTCACACTCCCCTTACACACATAAACAAATTAGAAACATTAAGTATTGTTTATAGTTTTCATTACAACTGTTTGTTTGCTAACAGTGAAAAATCTCCTTTCTATCTTTACCTGCTCATCAAGGAAATCTCTTCTGCTTCCCCTGACAAGTGAGATAATTGAGTCTCTGGCTCTAAAACAGGCCTTTGTTGTCTGTGTGTACAGTATGTTAGTAGAGGAAAATTCTGCTAGTAGAACTGAGCAGAATTTTGAATCCCTGTATTCCACAGTAAACATTCCATGATAAACATTCCATTACTTGAATGTGGGGAAACACAAAGGGAAAAAAAACAGAATGAAGAAAGTAAGCAATAATATTATATAAACAAAGAGAAAAGGTGGTAAATGACTCACCCTGCTGTTTATCTTTTAGGACAGAGTGAGCAGTTCATGATGCTATCAGTGAGTGTGGCAGTTTTGAACCACGCTCATGCTTACAGCTGTGGGGAACTGAGAAGCCTCTGCTATGGTTTCTTTTAGTTTTGTCTACAGAGTGGGGAGAATGAAATAAAAAGGGGGTATGTGTCGTACTTAGAATGAGAAAAACAGCATTTGTAGTTATTTGTGGCTGGTGAGGAAATGTATGAAGCTTAAGTGGGCAGGAGGCACACTGTAGAACACTACTTTAATCTAGCACCAATAGGCTTAAAGGACTATTTTATGTTAAAAGCACAGATTCACTTATATTTTTGCTTATTTTAAAATGTGTTTAAAAAAAAAAAACTGCTTGTAAAATAAAGGGACATTTATAAGTGCAATAAGACACTCTGTGGTTGTGCATTATGGTGTGATATCCGCTCTCCAGGGATGACCAGCACTCGGCCTTCTGCCTCGTGCCTAACTATGCCCCAGAAGTGTGGTTATCACACCACAATACACACCTCGTCGTGTCTTATTGCTTACATGTGCTGATACACAAAGGACATCTATGACTATTCCATCTCTACACTTGCTGTCTGCAAAAAAAAAATGCTGGCAGTAAAAATAAATGAAAATATAGAGAAGTGCATTATTAATACAGCACTATACTATAAGTTTATTTTGATATACTGAAACAACTTTCTGTTGATCTACTGAAACTGCATTAGCATTCACACTATGGCCCAGATATTCAAACTGTGCTCAAAATGGGCGCGCAACAGCGAGCAAGCACAAACCAGTTGCGCCGATGCGCAACAGGTGCGATATTCAAACATGGAGCAGAACAAATTGTGACAACCAGCGTCTGAATATGGCATACTGCGCCATAAGCGCAACCAGGAAGGAGAAGCTGAGCCTGAAATGTTGCGCTATGGAGCAACCAGGGCAGCCCAGCTGAGCATTCCAGAGGTGCCATAGCGCAAGCAGAGCCCCCAGAGCAATGGAACTGCACATCCAGGGAGGCAGGCTGGGGCCCCACCAGCCATGCCACACATGGGCACAGGAACATACTGCAGAACCCAACCACACCTGCACACCCCAAGCACAGCATCACTGGGGTGTGATGGATGATCTACTGGCCCATGGGGACAAGCCAACACAGCATAGTGGAGCCATGACACCCCAGCACAACCACTGGCATGCTGAGAGTGCCACACAGGGTTGACAACCACAGTGCACAGCAGCCCCCTCAGGCACAGCACACCCTGCACTGTGACCCCAAGACACCACCTATGTGCAGTGACTGGCACTGCAGGAAACCATGCATCCCCCAGCACACGGCCAACCCCTGCAGCACAGAAGCCTACAAACCAGACACACCCTGTGCACCCAGCAGTGGGTGGCAGCAGATGGCAAGACCAACCGAAAGTCACTGCCATGCTGGAGATACCTCCCCATGCACACACATGCACACACACACACACATACATACCCAGGACCATACCAGCCCAGATGGCATGTACACCCCTGCAACTGAGCACTCATAGGCAGCTGCAAATCACAGACCAACACATTATTCGTATAAAAATATAAACATGTATTAAACATCAATAAACAGTAGCAAAACAAGTCCAACTATTTACAAGGGGGGGGATGGGTACAAGGTCGGGTTGGTCAAGGGGTAGGGATTACAAACTTGGAGAGGGAAGGCAGGGTGGTAGGGATGGGAGAAGTGGGAAGGGTAAGAACATTTATGGTCCCGCCGCCGCCTGCTCCTGGCTGGTGTCGGCCCATCCCATGCCGCCTCTCCGAAGGCTGTCTGTGAATGGAATGCAGGATGGCCTGGTTGTCTTCCATCAGCTGTCTCAGGCCCCGGGCATCCCTCCCAATGCGCTGGAGAACCTCGAGGCCTAGGAAAATGGGAACACAGTCAATGGCTGTGACTGACCACAACCCTGAACACCACCCAACCTGCAAGCCATATAGCCCAATGTCCCACACCTGTGATGGCATGCACCCACCCACAGTGAACATGCACATGGCCATCACAAACAGGCGGCACCAGCTATGCGCACCACTGCACACACACACTGCCCATGTCCATCATAACACAAACAAGGCTGTCCAGTGGCGTGGCAACGTGGTGCGATGCCAGTACACAGCTATGTGCCCAGTGCATGCCTGGACCACCACTGATGCATACACAGACGTGCTGTGATACTGGACAGTGATGCATGTCACCTGTGTTGTGCATACATACATAGATACATAGACAGTGTCGTCAGATAAGGGCCTATGGCCAACCCAGTCTGTCCATTTGAGCCTGTAAGTTCACTTTGTTTTCCTAGAAGTCTGTTTCCCCTTACCCCTGACCTCCAGAATTCCTTTATGTCCATCCCGTGCATTCTGAAATCCCGTGATTGTTTCAGCCCCCACCACTTCCTCTGGCATGGAGTTCCACTTGTCCACCACCCGTTCTGTGAAGAAATCCTTTTCCATGTGTCCTCTGAATCGTCCACCCTCCAACTTCATCCCATGCCCTCTAGTCCTGGAACATCTTTTTCACTTCAAAATAGTGTTTCCTGCACCCTGTTCCTCCCTGTAAGATACATGTATGTCTCTATCATATCCCCTCTCTCCCTCCTCTCCTCCAGGGAGTACATGTTCAGTTCCTTCAACCTGTCATTATAGGACTCGTGATGCAAGCCATGCACCATCTTTGTTGCCCTCCTCTGAACCTTCCCTGCCCACTCTACATCCTTACGTAGGTATGGTCTCCAGAAATGTACACTGTACCAGGTGGGGCCTCACTAGTGTCTTGTATAGTGGAATTATGACCTCCCCTTTCCTGCATGGTTGTATTGTGCAGGGCTAGTGGTCTTCCCCAGCATGCAATAGCATCCATGAAGTCATGATACTCACATTGCTGAAGCAGCTGTGTCTGCTGCTGTTGCTGCTGCTGCTGTTGCTGCGGCTGCTGCTGCTGCTGCAGCTGGGGTGTGACTCCCGCTGCCACCGGGGCCCTGGCACGGCCCTCCTCAACCCGGCCCTGCATCCTGACATCCCGGCCTGTGGGAGACATATGTTGAGACAAACATCAGTGTGACTCAAAAGCAGAGTGCCCCTGCCCCAGTGACAGTGCCTGCCCACACAGCCATACCCATTCATCTCACAGCTGCACACACTGACACAGCCAACCGTGGCTGAGCCATCACCTATGCACAGCCACCAAAGCACACACACACCCCTACAGAGAATACAGGTGCATAGATGGTACACTCACCTGGCCTAGGCACCACACCCCACCTGGCACGTGCCCGCAGCCTTGCCAACATGTCTGGTCCTCCGGTGGAGGTCACTGTACCGTGCCGCACTGCTCAGCAGACCGGCACTGTCCAGTGACCCCACCAGGTCAGTGGCCACTTGCTGCCACACCTCCGTTCTTGCTATGGTGAGGAGGGCCTCACCATGAGTGCCCTCATAGTGGAGCCTCTACTAGGGCCACCAGGTTGTCCCACCAGTGGGCTCCAACACAGCCCTCCTCCTAGCCATGTTAGCCAGTTTACAGCAGGCAATATGGCGCCCTGCTGCCGTAACCCCACGTGGAGATGTTGTGCATAGACCACCACAGGCTCCAATCGTGCTGTTCGAACAGCGCCATCTATCATAAGCGCTGTCACCAGACAGCGCTAATAGACGTACACATGGCAGGCGTAACAGCGCAGGGGCAAAGGCATACACAAGGTCATGAGCAATGACGTAAGGCTACGCACAGCGCCATCTGATGTATAGGCATCCTGTGCGACCGACCAGCTGCGTACCAGTGCCACAGTGGACTATTGCGCAGTAGTGCCACAGCGCCATATAGTGCCCAGTGCTGTAGCGCCACTGGTACAATGGTGGCCATGGCCTGAATTGCCGATCGCGCTCAGCACGGCAGCAGCGTGACAGATGCATGCGTAAGCTATCTGGGCATGCGCAATGCAGTGTACCACACAGGCACAGATCTCGCGCCATTGGCTCAGCCGACTTCTTCCAGATGGCAGCGCAGATTCGCTATATTCAGCCGAATATGCAAATCATCTGATCAGCCATTCAAGGGGCGGTGGCGCAATTTGCATGTCATTAAAGTTGCTCCACTCCTAATTTGCATGTGTTGCGCTATAAATGTGCGACATTGGGCTGTGCTGGCCAGATTCGGTTACTGCAGGTGAGAGGTGAGTTGCATGCTGTGTGATGTTCAGGACAATGCTCATGGGGAAATGCTGTAGACTGCACAGTGACAGGTGTCCACTTCCACCCATACAGATCACCATGACCGAGCAGAGCCAAGGTGAGGGTGAGGACGGTGGACGTAGGAAGAGGCCCAACTTCACAGCGGCAGAGATGGAGGCCCTCTTCCAGGCCTACCTGGATGATGAGCCAATACTGAGTGGACGGAGGGGCACCCCTCAGTCCCATGCGGCTGCATGGGAGGGGGTAGCTTGGGCCGTTAACCTGCACGGAAGCCACCAGCGCTCCGTGCAGGAATTCAAGAAAAAGATGGGGACTGACCGCAGGAGGTTGAAGGAGAAGGTGGCAGCCTTCAGGGCGGCACGTGCTGGCACTGGTGGGGGCCCGCCAGTGGTGTTGCAGCTGACCCCAAATGAGGAGACACTGGTCTCAGCCATGCAGCCGAGCGCCATTGCGGGCATACCAGGTGGAGGATTCCAGACAGGTGGAAGCCCATCGCTGCACGGTATGACATGGTGGTGGTGTTTGGGGGTAGCGGTTGTTCACATGCACTCACATGTACTCTCTTTCTGTTACAGATCCTGTTCGCCTTCAGGATATGGTGGTGGTGGGTCCAGACAGTGATGTTGACCTGCTGGACATGGAGGAGGACCATCCACCTCCACCACCAGCCAGCAGGCACTGCAGCAGCATGCACGCTGGCCAACAACTCTGGTGTCAGTGATACGGGTGCGGGGTGCACAGCCTGTGTCTCAGCAGTCTGGCATGCAAGCATGCCAGCACGCGTAGACCATGGCAGTAACGACCTGCACCATTGATGATAGAAGGCCTGCACTGGGCAGTGATAGGTGTGTGTCCCATGATGGACACACGGCAGGCCAGCACGTGCCCCTGGGCCTTTCTGGTTCAAACATGTGTACCAGCATGCTGGCACAGTCCCAGGCTGTGCCTGTCAGCACCGGTGGGGCAGCACCGGTGGCTGTGCAGGTGTCTGGCACTGTTGCCAGCACAGCGGTGGAACAGGTGGACCTGGGGGCACAGCGGTTGGAGGGGCAGCAGCAGCAGTCGCACACCAGGTCTGGGGGTACAGTGTCAAGCAGTGGCACATGTCCACCACCCTTTGATCCGCCCATTCCTGGTCCTGGCGAACAGCGCCCACCCTCAAGGGGTGATGTGCATCAGGACCGTCCACACCCTGGAAGTCAGGATGCCATTGGGGCACAGTACCCATTGGACGCGCACACCCGCCTGCTGCAGGAATCAGTACAGCTGCAGGGGCGGGTTGCAAGGTCCGTGGAGGCACTGTCTGTGTCCATGGAGTAGCACAGCAGGGAGTGTGCTCGGGACCGAGCCAAGCTGGTCCATATGCAGACGGATGTGACCGCCGCCATTGACAGGCTGACCCAGACAGTGGTCTCTGTCATGGATGCATTGGGCACACAGTCAGGTGCCCCTGTACCGCACACCCCACACAGTGCACTCTCCACTCCCCATTCCCGGCATCGTGCGACACCAGGCCTGTCGACACCGGGTTCTGCTGTGGGCATCCTGAGCACCCCTGGTGCAGGTTTGTTCGGCATGCTGCAGACCCCTGTGCGGGCAAGGTCGCGTTCGCGCAGTGGGACCCCTGGTGGTGCAACAGTGCCACCCCATGTGCCCTGCTCAGCCTGCCCGTGCTGTTGGGTCACGGCGGGCCACCCACGCATCCGTGGTGGCCGTGGGACAGTGCTCATGACTGAGCTGTCTCCCAGTGCAGGCCCTGTCTGGTGCTGCCATGTGTGCAATGTGTGCATGGTGGGCAGTGCACTGCTGGGTGCTCTGCTCACCACGCCCACATCGGACCACCTGCACACCCTCCCAACTGCTGTCCACAGGTGCATGTGCATGATGATGCCTGCATTGCACTGTACACCAAGGTGCAAGGGTGCCCAGGTTCTGACAACATACTTGGACAGTACGGGTGGTGGGGTGGTCGGTGGTGCTGTGTGTTAGCAATGTCGGTTCTGCAGTGCTGTGCATCTGCTTATGTACGCCTGTGCCTGGTGTGTGTGTGTCCATATGAGGGCTCACCCTCCTGATGGTGTGTTGGTATGCCTGGACCCTTCCACTCCCTGACCGTCATGCACCCCTGGTGTGTTCCCTGTGGCCTGTGGTTTTGCGCATGGACAGTGTTGGTTGCACATGTCCCCTTGACTTACCTGTGTTATGCGTAGTGCTCCTCTGTGATGGTGTCCCGGTGCAGCTGGGCCTGCCGGATCAGTCGGGGGTCCCTCCGTCTTAGGGGGGCTGCTCATCACCATCATCACCGGAGCCACTGGCGTCCCCATCGCTGTCCCCCTGTTCGACCTGTACGGCTATCCCATGGTCTTTGGCCATGTTGTACAGGATGCAACAGGCCAGGAATATCCCACAGGCCTTTTGGGGGCTGTACTGTAGGGCACCGCCGGAGGTGTCTAGGCATTGGAAGCGTGCCTTGAGCATCCCAAACACCCACTCTATGATGTTACGTGTTGCGGCATGTGCCTCATTATAGCATAGCTGCGCTGGGGTCGTGGGCGCCGGTGCGTGAGCAGCCAGGGACAGAGTGGTATCCGCAGTCACCTGTGTGGAGATAGTGGAGAGCAGTGTCATGTTCAGGTCCATATTGCATCTCCCTGTGTCCACTACCATGGCACCTGTGGCATTCCACCCTTGCCCAGAGTTTGCATTCCATACATGTGTACTCACCCACTAGATGTCCTGTGGGGATGTCCCCTCTCAGTCGATGACACAGTGCAGACTGATACCATATGAAGGCATCATGTGCTCCGCCGGTGTGGCACAGACATTGATTACGCACGCAGTGGCATCACACACCACCTGGCAGTTGACACTAGAAATCCCTTTCTGTTCGATCTCGTGGCCGCCGGGGCCGGGTGGCGTGCGGATAGCCACATGGGTGCAGTCTATGGCCCCTAGCGCATGAGGCATACATGCTACCCTGTGGAACTCCTGCATGTTTGCTGTACGCTCTGCCACGGTGCTGGGGAAATGAATGTACTCTGCAGCATGTGGCAGCAGTGCGCTGAGGAATTGGGTGAGGATGCGTGGCGTGGCCGACTGTGTGATGCCTGTGGTGTCCCCTGTCAGCCTCTGGAAGGTGCCCGTGGCGAGCAGGCACATGCAGGCTGTCACCTTGGTCTCCACCGACAGGCGTGACTCCGTCGTAGGGTGCCTGCATCACATCACTGCACAGCTCACAGAGCCGTCTCAGTACCGTTCTGTTCAGGCAGTACCGCCCACTGATCTCTACATCTGTGTACAGCCTCAAAGCTGATGCGGCACGTACCGCCTGTCGGGGATACCGACGGGCCCTTCCACGGCCACGCCCCTGCAGCATGGATCTCACCCCCTCATTACGGCTTCCATGTGGAAACTGGCACTGTCCATCTCCTGGCTTCGCCCCCGGCTGGTAAGCATGTTACCCCACTGTCCTGGCTGCTACTTCGACTGCACCGGACACCCCCCGCTGGCCTCTACAAACTATGGGACACACTTTCCTTGCCTGCCCTTTTCTGTCTGTCTCTGTCTGTCTGTCTCTCTCCCCCACTTGGCAGCCTGGTAGCGTTCTTGCGCCGCTTCCTTGAGCCTTTTTATTTTGGCTCATTTCCGCTAGTGCGCAGTTTCCGGCTGTGCCGCTATTGCGCATTGCGCAAGTCTTTGAATATAGCATTGCGGTCTTTATGCATGGATCCACCCCCTTCGGTTGCGCATGCCTTCATTTTCATTGCGCTGTTGCTCAGCATGTTTTCAGGGCGCAACTGCCTCCTTCTGAATATTGCGTAAATGGCTTAGGTTTTGGACTTGCGCATGCGTAACCCTTTTGAATATCTGGGCCTATATGTTTAATATGTAACTTTTTCAGCTATCGATCTTTTTGTTCTAGTATTACTTTGACATAGCTCACCATTTGCATGTCTGATTTCTCACCTTTTAATTACATGAGGCCTATTTCCTGGTAGTCACGTGATTAACATAGAAAGATAAACATAGAATGAGTCGGCAGAAAAGGAGCAGTAGGCCCATCTATTCTGCCCCATTTTCCCTGCCTAGCACTACAGTTTGGACTCTGTTTGGTCACAGGTGTCCCTCCCTCCCTCCTCCTTTGCCTCTATCTATTACACCCATGTGCCTATCCGACGCATGTTTGAAGCTCCCCATTGCCTTTGCCCCTATCAACTATTCTTGCAGGTTGTTTCAGGCATCCACCACCCTTTCTATGAATAGGTATTTCCTCACAACCCTCGTAAACTCCACCACCCCCCAAGCTTCATAGCATGTCCCTGTGTTCTGGTGCTCTTCCTCATGTGAAAAAGACTCCCCTCCTGCACACTGTTCACCCCAATAAGGTACTTATAGGTCTCAAACATGTCCCTTTTCACTCTGCTCTCCTCCAGGGAGTACATGCTGAGTTCCCGCAACCTCTCCTCATATGGTTTCTTGTGCAACCCCTGCACCATTTCAGTAGCCCTCCTCTGGACTGCTTCCACCCTGTCAATGTCCTCGTAGAGGTGCAGACTCCAGAACTGGACACAGTACTCTAAGTGGAGTCTCACAAGTGAGCGATACAGAGATAACACCACCTCCCTTCTCCTGCTAGAGATCCTCCTCTCTATGCACCCAAGCATCTGGCTCATCTTGCCTACTGCCCTGCCACCTTGAGATCATCTGATATGATCACCCAAGGTCCCTTTCCTGCTTGGTAACTGTAAGGACCCCCTCCCCCCATCTTATACTCAGTCCCAGGTTTCCCCTCCCTAGGTGCATGACTTTGCATTTTTGGCATTGAAACCAACTGCACACCCTAGACCATTTCTCTAGTTTCTGAACCCTTTGCAATCTCTCCACCCTCCTGGGTATCTACCCTTTTTTTTAAATGCAGTCTTTTTATTTAATTTATAAATGGAACAATTTTACAGACAGCAATACATCACTTATTGATACCAGTTGATAACATCACAATACATTACATGTATACTTGTAGCAGTCATATTAGGGGAAAATAAATTAACATCTTATTGCTTCAGTATCCAGAGAATCATAATTACTCATTTTAAGTTCAGTCTGTGATCCATTCAAATCAAATCAGGCATAGCACAGTGAGCCCTCCCCTATCCCTCCCAGATTTTATTCCCATTAAAATTCAAGGAGCATCACAGATCATATCCCAAGTATCTTTTCAATGCAAAAGAAGAACAAAATGACATGTTTAGTACCTTGCTTAAGGTACAAAATCATCGTAATGATTTAGTTGGTATGATATCCACTTGCCATTGTACATCAAATTTTTGAACTTTGTCCATCATCTTGGCCAAGATTCGGTCCAAGGGCATATATCTCCCTGGACAAAACAATCCAGGCTTTTTAGTGGGTATTTTACTTGTAAACCACAGTCTAGTGATAATTTTGTGGACTGCTGTTATAAATTTTAAAATTTGTTTCAGCAAGTTTTTGTCAATTTGCAGACCTTTTGGTTTAATAAAAGTCAGTATAAATGTGGGAGTGAATAAATCAGTGGTGTCATAAATTGCACTCAGCTCTTCAAGGATCTCCTTACAAAACTTGGATAGCTTAGGACATGACCAAAGGACATGGTTCTGATTTGCTTTATCATCCCCACATTCTGTCCAACACTGTCTCTCCCCTAATTCTCCGGTATCTACCCTTTACAGATTTTTTGTGTCATCTGCAAAAGGCACACCTTCCCATCCAATTCTTCAGCAATGTCCCTATGAAGACATCAAGAGACAGGTCCCAGTACCAATCCTGTGGTACCCCACTAGTCATGCTCCCATCCTCTGTGTGACTGCCATTTACTGCTATTTACTAACCCTGCCTCCTATCTTTCAGCCAGTTTGCTGCCCAGCTCACCACCTTCTCCACCACCCCCAAAGGCTGTTGAGTTTCTTTATCAGTCTCCTGTGGTATGGTATCAAAGGCCTTACTAACGCCCAAATAGGCTACATCCACTGCCCTCCCGATTCACTTCCTAGTTACCCACTCAAAGAAATCCATGAGATTTGCTTGACATGACTTCCCCCTGTGAGGCCATGCTGCCAGATTGTCCTGCAGGCATATATGTCTCCAGGTAATCCATCAGTCTCTCCTTCAGCAGGGACTCCATTATCTTCCCCACCACTGATGTGAGACTGACTGGTCTGTAATTGCTGGCTCCCCCTGCTACCACACTTGTGCAGTGGGGCAACATCAGCCCTCCACCAATCCTCTGGACCCTTAAATTGTATTAAATTGCTTCCTTTACACCTCCCTATGTTACACAATCTGGGATCCACAAACTCTTGTATATATTCTGAAACGCTGGTTAGTTTTCTCTGCACCTGATGAAGGGACCTAAGAGAACTCAAAAGCTTGTGTAAAAATTCTTCAGTTAGTCTAATAAAAGGTATTACCACAAAAAAAGCACACTTTATTTACACTGTATCTGTATACTGAAACAACATCTTTCTGTCAATATAGAGGAAGTGCATTATTAGTGTATCACTATAGAATAAGTTTATTTACACTGTATCGGTATACCAAAACAATTTATCTTTTCTTTATAGAGAAGGTGTATTGTTACTGTGTTATTATACTGTAGTATTACATTATATTACGATACTAAAACATCATCTATCACTTCTCTTTGAAGAGACCCACCAGTCTCCTCTTTTTTGGTGAGGTCTGTCCCTCCCAGTAACCTCTGTGAGTGCCACCAAGTTCTGACCATCAAAGTGTAGCACACCCTTGAGCTCACCCATTTTGCTGGACACTCATATTCAACTGCATGCAAGTGACAATATTGGCCTGTCTCTGATTCCTGTCTCCCTTTGTGGAGGTCTCCTCTCTTGTTTCTCCCCTGCTCTGCTGTCCTTCTCTCAGTGATCTCATACATGCCACCTGCCCTTGGTGAAACCCTGCACCAGCTCACTTCTCCCAATTCTCTAGTTAAATTCACCCTAACTACCCGGCAAACGTGCAATCGATCATGGGCATACAGGCATCTTTTTTGCCCTAAAGGGCCCTCAGTTAGCAAAAGAGAAAGAAAAAGGAAAAGAAAGCCATCCCTCTTAGATCACCTTAGCCAAGTGTCTACTTGCCTAATGCTCCAATGCCACTCCTTACTTGCTGCAGGACTGTCTAAATCTGGGAAAGGATCACACAAAATGTCCTTCCCTTCAGGAACTTACATAATTCCATGAATGACATCCTCATGTCTGGTTCATAAGTATCCTATGTAGTTTGTGCCAACATGGATTATGAGGGTCTGCTCCTCCCTCAGCTGTGTTTGCGTGGCCTAGATAGCAGCTGGCCAACATGCTCAAGGCAGGCAATTCATTTTTCCCAAGATACCATCCTGGTCCAACAATAACCTTTCCACCTCACTCACTGCCCTAACAGTGGAGTCACTGACTCCTACCTTTATGCCACTCCACTCAACCCTAGCCACTCACTAGAAATACCACCAACAGTGTAATCTAGTTCAATTTCTCACCTTGTTTCTATATATCCTCCTCCCCCAATGAGGCTGATATGGGCAGAGTCAGAATTGCCTAGTCCTCCATCCACAGTCAACAAAACTAAATAAATAAAAGTAAACTGTCCATCCTCTTCCTTAGCAGGTCAGGAGTCCTGGTGCCTAGACTACCCCACCAGCCCAAGGTATTTGTTGACCCACCTCAGCCTCATCAGCCAGATGCTGATACCTATTGCTGGTATATGGCAATGGTACCTCCTTATGAACATTCTATCCCATCCTTTACTCTGCTCCATCCACATCCTTCTAAGTGAAGATTACAGTCCCTTGCCACTCTCTTCCCTCCCTACCCTACCTGTCTCAGTCAACGTATTATGTTATTATTCTCAGTCAAAGTGTTATATTATTGTTGAATACACACAGCACAAACATTTTTCTTTTTAGGTACAAAGACCAAACTAAAATCTCATCTCTTTTCCAAATTAACTATGTATACCTTTGCATTTAAAGGGACACAGTCAACCCTTTTTGCATCATATTAGTTCTA
Source organism: Neoceratodus forsteri (assembly GCA_016271365.2). Lineage (NCBI taxonomy): Eukaryota > Metazoa > Chordata > Ceratodontiformes > Ceratodontidae > Neoceratodus > Neoceratodus forsteri. Next base: position 1,404,412,645 of record CM028130.1, on the reverse strand, counting down.
GTTGAAAGCCTACATTTTCAGCCGGCCCACCAGTGCAACAGTAGTGCTACCTCTCAAGATGCTGGCGATCTGGGTTCGGAAATGAGCCTGGGGAGTCAGAGGGCCAGCTGGGGGGAGAAGGCTTGAGCATCCATGGGCCACTCACCTTCTCAGGGGAGGGAGGGGGGACGAGGCTCAGTGCTTAACTAACCTCAGGTGGAGGCCTGAGGTACAGTAAGTGCCTAGCCATAGAGAGGGAGGGCATGATGGACATCGGCAGGTCCCGCCTTGATGTCAGGGCATACGTCACACCCAGAGAAAAACTAAAAATGTCTCCCTGTGCTCCAGGAAGATGGAGTGCCAGTACAGATCCCCACTGCCTGCCCCAACTTGTAGCCTCAATGAAATTCAAGTGTTCAGGGTGTACAGGCCCCACGTCATCCCGCCTGGGGGAAACCAAGGCTACATGGGGACTACTGCAGGCTCCAGGCAGGAAGGAACAGGGACAGATGTCAGGCATCTCCTGATGGGGCAAATGGGGCAGGGTGGGAGCAGAAATAGAAAAAAAAAAGCCTACATATTCTGATTGCTTATCTTTTCTAAAATTAACTGATGTTCCTGGTTGTTCTACTTGCTTTTTTCAAAGTAGAACTAAAATGCATGCTAATGGCATAATTATACCCAGCTTTCCTTTGTTTTAAATCCTTGATGTACTCTTTTGCATACAGCAGCACTTCCAAACAGGGCAGCCACCATGGTGCAATAGACGTCCTTCTTCCCGCTGCATCATCAGTGACTAGACAGTGTTGAGGGAGTTCCTAAGTCCAGGAAAGATGCAGTGAGAGTTGATCAAGGGATACAAACAAGTACGCTTTTGTGTGCTAACACCAGTATGGTGGGCAGTCTGGTATTCATTTTAAAAACAAAAAGAGGAATCAGAATCAAACTACCAGCTATATCAGCAATCATAACAGAATGTGATGTATCAAAATGTATTTTTAAACTACAGACACTTGGAGCCTAAGGGGTTGACAGTGTCCCTTTAAAGTAAGTCTACCACTTTTGAGAAAACACTGAAAACACAATAATTATATTCAATTCAGCTTGTATTTTATAGATTGTGTTGCATTTCTGTTCCTTTTAATCTTCTTTAATAGAATCACTAAAATGGAAGCAGGATCCTTGTTCCCAGCAGTTAATCTACTCCTGCAGTCTAATCCATTGCTGAAGTCACAACTCTCTGTTTGTGATGGACATTTAGAACATACGCATTAGTACTAGATTAAAAAAATTGGATCTTTTGCAACAGTTTGTTTCCTGTGCTCTGCTGAGCACTTACCTGGTAATCTTTCTTGTTTTACTGTACTATCACCCCGTAATTTGTTTCATTTTTCTTTGTTTTTGTTTACATTTCTCCCACCTGCCATGTTAAATGGGAACCCTCTGCTGCCAACCACACATGCACATGACTTGCAGCACTACACGGGGACAATGGCAATGTGCAGCACAGGGTCCCATGGAAGTAAACAAAAGATGTGGTGGGACATCGTGGGGGGGGGAGTTTGGTTGCAAATTAGGCAGCAGCCATATTTACTGTTGAGCCACAACAATGGAAATACATTTTAAATATCTAAAAAACTAGAGATGGCTAGAAAAAATATTTACAGACATGGAAACCCGAACTATGGCTGCATGCTTCCAGCCAAAAAGTAGAATTTTGATAAGCCCTTCCTGATTATCTAGTACTGCTGCTTTAAGCATATTTGAGACATCATAATTATTTCCTCGGCAATACACTATGATGTCACATAAAGAAGATTATGACTTTTCCAAAGGATATCGCAAGAAAAGCAGAGAAGCTGCAGGGGACAAAAAATCCATTTATGTGAAAATGAACTTAGTAATGAAGAATAAAGGGAATAGAAATGCAAATAGTATATAAAATATACACAAAATCAAGTGTTTCAAACTTTTTTTTAGAAAGTTACAAACACATTTTAAAGGGGATTGGAAAAGAAATGGGCTTGTGTTCAGCTTGTGTTTTTTTTTGTTTCCTTAAAAAAGCATACAGTGCTGATACTTCCCTCCAAAGCTAGGCATCATGATGTCTGTGATAACATTTTGGCAAATACAGATCAAATCTTGTTATATGAAAGTATGGGACATGTGGAATCTAAATATATGCTTGGGTGGGGGGTGTTGAGGGAGTTGTGTTGTATGTTTATCTGTATATAAACAGAAACACTGAATTTGGTCCCTGATGTACACAGTCTAATATGAAAGTTCCTCCCTTTTCCCCTCTTATTCTTCCTTCCCTTTTCAAATCCTGCCTCAGTAAAAACCTAATTATTTTCTTTTGTTTGCCAGTACTGGGCTTCACACCAGTTTCACTTCTGTTGCTTTTCAGTGGTTCCTTGCAGTGTTGGCTTCACTGATAGCTGTTTTAAATTATACAGATTCTCTCTTTTGAAAAAAAAATATATATTTCTTTATTTCCTTATTGTGTTTGTCTGCAGTGTGCTTTGTCTCCCAAGTCCTGTCCTGGAACTCCACTTACTCGGCCTGTTATTTCTACTTCTGGACCATGGTGCTTTGCCCATGACTTGACCCCCAAGGTGGGCTGCCTATTTTCCAGCCAGAGTCTCACCTGATGGCGTACTTCTGGGCCAGAACAAGTCACCGCAACACTGGACCATAAGGAGTACAGGCCTCTTGGTATACACACTGGATGTGGGTGGGCCTCATGTCATCTTGCCACAAACAAGGGATTTTTTTCCATTTTTCACTTCCCACCTCTGCTGTAGCTAGTGTATATGAACATGGCAGTCCTGGGGGGAGAGGGTACCCAATGTCATGGAGCCCTCTACAATGTTTATGACACCACCATTGCCTGGCTTCATGACAATGTCTTATAGAGCAGCTGATGCCTTTAGGAGAACTTTGACAATATATATTTAGATACAGTTCAGCTTGTATTTCACATTAGTTCTGTATTTTTTCCTCCCAATTATTTATTACTGAGGTCATTTGCATGAAAACAGAATTGTGGCAGAGTTAGGCTACACCCACAGCTGTGACTGATGGAATACTTTTCTATCTCTTTATTTCCTAGCTACCAAAACATCTGTTGCGCAACTGTTAACACTTTTCTCTTTGCTTTTCTTCTTTTCTTCCCCAACCCTAGGTTGGCCACCTAGCGTAGCTCTTCACTGTCCCTACTAAACTTCCTACTAGTTCTCTCCTTTCATTCTTTTTCAATTTCCATCCATCCAGTGCCTGGAATGGTGCCAAACACCCAGAGAGGTGTTTTGTAAAGTGCCTAAGTGCATTTATGTGTACGAAAAGCAAGAAGGCTATTTGAGATAGCAGGAATGAATACAATTAATAAAACCTTTTTAAAGAAAAAAAAGGACTCAGAAGCCATATAAAACAATAATAATTTCATGATTAATACAGTTATAAGAAATCCTTAAGGTATTTTCACAAATTCACACTATAAACCTGTTACTGTATAAGGTCCTATGTATAAAAGAGCTTAGTCACAGTGGATCAGAGATACAGAAAGTCAATATCGGTGGATATATGCACTGTACCTTTAACTGAACCAGGAAATCCCCTGACACAATCCCCTCCACCTTGGTTTTGAAACATGTCCAGATATGTAAGGGCTAGGTCAGGTGACCCTACCAAAAATATATAAAAACCCTTGCACAGAGTTTACTTCAGTTCAGATCAGTGGGCTCAGCCCTGAGAGAGAGAGAGAGAGAGAGGTTCTACTGCTACTGTAGACAAGCTGTTGAATGCAGATGAGAAGGGTCTTAGGAGCTCTAAGATCCAGGACTGTATTATGGGAGAAACTACTGATGTTAAGTAGTGATTTTGTTTGCAATTTGTTGTTTTCATTTATTATTTTCTCATTTTTGAAAATAAATATCACACCAAGGTGTGTTCTAAACCTGTAAATTTGCCTCATCGAAGCTTATTCCCACATGCTGTGACAAGAATCTTTGCTCCTGAAGAGTTCATCCACTCCCATTTGTTATTCCCTACTTAAGGTCATAATGCACTGGTTGTGACATCACAGTTACTCTCATGGCAACAGATTGTGATGTCACAACAGAGGATTATGCCATGAAGTAGGGAGTAAGCTATAATGGCAGATAAGCTCTAAAGGAAGGGAACACTAGGGGAAAAAGATTATATATTAATGCAAATTTACTCAGTAATAAATAATGGGGAGGAGTCAGCCCAGTGGTGCTGAGGGTTGAGGCACCACACCTCACACCATGCTGGTGACCCAGGATCAAGAATGGACTCAGGTCACTCGGGGGCTGGCAGGGGTGAGAAAGGACTGAGCGTCTGCAGACAGCTCTCCTTCATCAGGGAGGGGGGACAGTGTGGTGCGCTGTTTAACTGACACCCAGCAGCGGCTGCATGTCAGTGCATACGTGCTGCCAGAATGGAGAGGGCCCCATGTCCAGAGCGCAAGGCTACCTCCATGGAGGCAGAGCCCAGCCACTCTGCCCACTGCAAGTTTGTGGGGCCTGAGGAGAAAAATGTAAAAAATGGAGCTGGCAGACTCCATGATGGCCCAGGTGCCCGGGACCAGAGAATGAACCCTCAAAGAAGGGCCGGAGCCACCTACCTACTCTAGAAAAAATGTAAATTAAAAGAAATTGAGGAGGGGAGATATATAGAATGTACATGGAATGCAAACAGAATTGTACCAGATTATTATGTTTTTCAGAGTTTTCTTTGAGGCATCAGTATCTCTTTAACTTTTTGTATTTATTGATCTTAAAGGGGAAGTCTCCCATAGTTTCACACCCATATTTTCCCAACTCCTTATGTGTAATTGTTGTGCTCCTCCTCTAGTTGCCAGCAGTCCTACTGCTGTCCAAATCTAGATTATAATTAAAAATATACAGCCCTCAGAAGTTATCAATGTGTTTGTCCTCCATTTTACCATCAATGCTGCTGGAGGATGATGTCATCAGAGCAACAGATAATGGTGCTGCACTAAATGTTGTTCCACCAGTAAACAGAACCCACAATGTTTGGTCCCCCACTTGAGTAATGGGGAGCTCCTCAGTGCTGTGCACATCCTGATGTGCAGGTCTAATAGGACTAGGACCGTATGAGTGTGATTCAGCACTGATTTGATATGTATATACAGTATGCCTATAAGGAAGTGCCTGTATGAGTTGTATTAACGTTTCTGTTAGCAAAAACAGTTTACCCAATAAATAACTCTGGGTACAACAAGAGTCTTAAGTGGTATTATATAGCTGTTTTATTATGTTCTGTGTGTGTTAGCATTCTCTGTTTTGATTGACACCAGCAGTGAGACACAATCTTGCAAAAATGCCCCTTTCCCTTTGTAACTAGGCAGTCAGTGATTGGATGGCTGATGTAAGGCAATAAAGATTTCAGCTATAACAAGGAATAGGTTACCAAGACATCAGTTGCAGCATATGGAAGAACAGTAATCTAGTGTTTAAAGCACAGGCACAAGAACCTCGAAACTGGTTCAAATCCTACTAAAGTCCCTTACTTCTAACCTTACAAGTTCCCTAACCTCCTTGAAACTGTGATGGCCCCTCAGGTCCATGACTTTAACAGTGCCCCATTCCCATTATAAATCATTAGCAGTGAAGTAAGAGCTACAGCACTTCACTTTGAAGGTACTGAAAACAAGCTGTGGCAGCCCCCTTTGTAATGCCAGCATTTGAAGTAGGATGTCCCTCACAAATCAGATGCTACACTTCAGCTGTTGTAGGTAAACAAACTAATCGGTCTCAGTGTTTGTAGTACTCTGAATTTGCTTAGCTCATTCCTCCCATGTCATATACATTCTGTGTCTTGGTATTTCCAGTCAGAACCCAGATGTAAGGAGCATCTGAAATATAAAAAATACACTTTATAAAGTAAGTGATCTAGCTCTCCACTTTCAGGCTGCTGAAAGGGGAGTGTATAATTTGTGCAAAGGAGGAATTCTGTCTTGTGTGATCCTTTGGGAAACTGCTCAAGCCTACCTTGTAAATGAATCCTTTCAAGGGTGTTCACCTGGTTCACTACAGAGTGACTGATTGACTGCTCGATTGATTGATTGGTTGGTTGATTGGTAGATTAACTGATTCAGTCTACTGCTTTCCACAACATGTTACAACTGTCTCACAGAGAGAAATGAGCAGTACACAGGAACAACTTTTGTTTCCTGTGAATGAAATCTACTACACATATTATTTGCTCTACATATGCAGTATTAAGGCTACATGTACCACTCCCTGTGTGAGTTGCATGACAGAACTGTCTTAAGCCATTGCAAACTTAAACTAAAATCAGGCTAGACAGCATTGATACTCTTATGTTTTGTTCTGCACTGTTGCTGCAGTGACATCAAGGAATGGGAGGGGCTGTATTACAAGTGACTCATTTGCATGTAAATGGAGGCTTGCTTGACATTTTGCTACCTTGTGTCAGAGCCTCAAACTCTTGATATGTGCTGCAACAGAAGAAATGGATGATCTCTTATTGACATATGTAAAGTACTTGATGTAATGTATAATAAATGCATCAGACATATCCAAATCATAAATATACAAGAGTCTTCTCCTTTAAACTGTAATTTTTGTTGCATTTGTTGTGAGGCACCCAGAGCCCTTGGAATTGGGTGCAGTACAAATAAAAATGCCTTGTCTTGCCCACCACCAGGTGCTGCTGAAGAGTGATGTGTTATTAACCCACCTCCTGGGAGAAAGTGTTCACTAGCCACTCCAAGCCCTCTCTGATGTCCCAGGCTCAGGGAACAAACCCATGTCGCCAGAGTGACAGTGCAGTCACCCACTACTCAGCGCCACAGAGCCAGCAAATTTTATTGGTTCTCTCAATAATCTTGTATCAGTCTGTTGCACTAATAGTCTTTTACCTGTTTATTCATGTCAGATTTCACTTGCTCTTTTCATCAATCTTATTATATGCTTTCTAGGATGCATTTATGTCCTAATATAAATTCAACTGCACTGTAAAACCGAATTATATTCTATGTTTTGTGAGGATTAGCATAATGGAACCCCCCCCCTTTGCAATAGCAAGGACTTTTGTAGGTTTCTGGGGAAAGAAGAGGCCCCATATTCTGGTGCCTTTTCCCTAACCTGTGGATTCTCAGTTATGCTGAGTGTCAGCCCCAGGCAACAATGGAAGTGGTCCATCAACTATGCCTATAAAGAGGGGACTGTGCTGGAGATAGGCAGCTTTGAGAGAGATCTCGTGGTGTCAAGGCCTGCTGTCCTAGGAGCAGGTGCAAGCTGCACCAGCCCAGGTCTACACTGTGGAGTCAAGCTGCAGAGAATTGTTGTTCCTTGTAAGGAGAATGTCATTTACATGTGAGCCTGAACAGTCAACTACTCTGTAAAGACAGCTTACAGCAGAGAAACTGAGTACAGGGCTGGTGGTCTGGACTGCAGGGGAGCAGAAAGAGAGAGAGAGAGAGAGAGAGAGAGAGAGAGAGAGGAGAGAGATGGAAGATGGAGCCTGCCTGTGATGAAGGCACTCTGGGAGAGCAGAGATCCAGCAATCTTCTATGTCAGGAGGTGCCATCAGTGTCCAGAAACCATGAGTACATTACAGGGCTGCACAGCTTTTCATGGAAAGTTCATCTGCTGTTCATCGAGTTTCAAGTTGTTCTGACAGATTACAAATACCCCAGGTCAGGAAGCAATTGAACTGCATGGTCTTTGGGGCTGTGCCAAACATATTGGCTACTAATCATTTCCATTTCAGGTCATTATGTAAGTAATAACCCATGACAGGGTGTGCATTAAAGTTTTTAATGCATGCCCCAGGGGTGTGCTAAGGCACGAGGCTGAAGGCTGAGTGTCCTTCCACCTCTGGGAAGTGCATTAAAATCTTTAATGCACACCCTGGAGTGGCTTATCACACTTATAAAATAGGCCATCATAATAAAAGAATTAGTTTGATTTACTCTGATAGGAATTAACATGTATTTACTATTTTCAAGAGTGTACAATACATTACCTCTAAAACATGGAAAAACTGAAAAAAGTAGTCCATATTAATGCATAAAATAGCATATCTCAGTAATAGGTTAACTAGAACAGCACTTTGCAGTACAAGTATATATTAGTAGAGCTGGTTGAAAATATTTTCTCTGTAACATGTACATTTTATCATATAAATGCACTGTAACATCTGTAAATTTGTAAAATATAAGCAGTTGCTAAAACTTAATTTTCATTACACTGTAGTTATACAGTTTCATGCAAGGCAACCTTCTCGTTATTTTTGTTTTTTATTTATGTGTTGTGGTCTAGTACATAAAAGGAAAACTGCTATAGGATTGAGGTGAAAGGTTAGTATGAAAAAAAAACCTGCCAAGTTGTCTTTTTGTTCTGGTGGAGGTGGGGGGAGGGGTAGATTTCACCTGAAAACACCTATATATGATTCAAATGTATGTGCTATTATAAACATCAGAAATATATTTGAGCAATTTGGGTCTGCCTATGTACAATGACTGTGTTTTCCCACCTTTTCTTTTTGTTTATTAAGTACTGCTGTATGAAAAACTTACTTACCATAGTAATCTTCTTTTTTTCCCAGTGATGCTCGAATATTCATAACTTTATGCAGTAAGTCTGGAGGGTTGACTGCCCGGAGAGATGGAACACATGCAAATGAGTAGAATTCTTTGCACGTGAGCATCTTTCAAATACTGCCTCTACCAACTGTAGTGTTCTAACCTCTTCAGATTTATGAGAAGCCTGGAAGTCGGGCATTAGGAAAGTAATGTAACTTTACATTTTATAAAAAGAGGGTTACCCCTAATTAAAGCATGGAATTTTAACAGAAAAAACTCCAAAGGAGGAGAAAAACAACATTTAACAAACCACATCAATGAAAACTACAAAAGGAGAAACATTTGAAAAAAACCTGTTTTAAAATGATTAAATGCAGAGAATATGCAACAAAACAACATGGCTTGGTGGCACCAGCATCGGAGTGCACAGGCTGAAGTTCTAAGGGAAGGAGGAGGGAAGTTAGAATCTGAGCATCACTGGGAAGAAAGAAGATTACTATGGTAAGTAATTTTTCTTTGAACCCCAGTAATGCTCAGGATATTCATAACTTTATGCAGACTACCAAGCAGTACCACTGGAGGTGGGCACAGAACTCATTTTGGAAACAGACTCTGCAGGACTGCTATGCCAAACCTATCATCATTTCTGGACAGAATGTCCAAATTGTAATGCTTTGTAAAGGTGTGTACTGTTTTCTAGGTAGCTGCTCTGCAAATGTCCACCAAGGGGACCTCCCTGGAAGCTGCAAGGGTGGCAGCAGTCCCTCTTGTAGACTGTGCCCTCAACCTGGTTGGGGGCTCTTTACCTGCTTTAGTGTAACATAATTTAATACACTGGACTATCCATTGAGAAATGGATCTTTTTGAGGCTGGTTTGCCCTTTCCTACATCCCCATATGTAAGGAAAAGCAATTTTCTATCCATTCTATGGTCTTTAGTGGCTGTCATGTAATAGCTGATGGCCCTTAACGTCTAGATTGTGGAGCCTTCTTTCACCAGAGCTGGTATGGTCTGTGAAAAGACAGGTAGAGTGATTGACTGGTTCAGATGAAAGTCTGAAACCACTTTAGGAAGAAACCGTCTGTTTGTTCTGAGGACTACCTTATCTCTGTGAAATGAGATATAGTATTGATCAATGCAGAGAGCCTGCAGCTTGTTAATTCTTCTTGCAGAAGTAATAGCTACTACTAAAACAAGCATTTGTCAATGCGAATGTTGTCTCGCTGGCATTGGCATTGGTAGTGCTGGAGTTAGAGATGCATAATAGGAATGGCAGTGAAGTATTGAAGTGCGCCAACCCCACCCCAACCTGTAGAAAGCAACAGGCACTGGGTGTGCTTTTGGTCATCAGCTGTAACGCTCATGCCACTGTACTCCTCACCCCTGAGAGACTGACAAGTGGTGTGGTGTGCTTTGGGGTCTTTGGGTGTTATACTTACCCCATTCCATAAGGAAATACACTGAGGTGGGTGCAGTATAGAGAATGGGTGAACTTTAGGTCAACAGTGCAAGGCACACCCACGATGCCTGTCACTTGCTGCAGGGTGGTGGTGGAGGTGGAATGGCATGAGCATTACAATCTCGATGATCCCAAGTCACAACCTTTGACACCTGTCAGTCTCTACAGGGTGAGGTGCTACAGTTCCAAACCGTAACACCGTGGGTGTCTCTTGTATATTCACTCCAAATTTTCAACATGGGCTTTTGTGGCGGCACTATCAGTTTGTTATCCGAAAGGTGGTTTTGCACAGCGGCTATGCCATTTGGTGACACAGGGACGATAACACATTTTGGGAGAGTATGTGGAAAATGACAACTGTATTGTTCATGAGGAGATGTAAAAAAAATGGCAATGTTGAAAATCTGGAGTGAAAATATGAAAAATTGTTGAAGTTATGAGCATGCATAGAAACTGTGCAACACATGTCCGTAATCCAATTATTTTTGAGATTTTTTTAACCATGTTTAACATAGGCATGTTGGAACCTCCCCTCATGAACAGTGGCACTGTGATTTTGTTAATTTGTCTGAAACATTGATTTCGCACAGTGACCACGCCATTGTGTGCCACAGGTGCGAAACACCTTTAGGGCAGGATGTGAAAAATGACAGCTATACTGTTCATAAGGAGGTGTGAAAAAATGCCTGTGTTGAAAATGTTGCATGAAAATATTGCAAATTTGTGAAATTACAAGGGTGCGTGGAAACTGAGCAACGCACACTTGTAACACAATCGTTTTATGGAATTTTGTCCATCACCAAATTTTCAACATAGGCATTTTAGGAGTTCTTCTCATGAACAGTGTCACCGTCATTTATTTAAACTGTCCTGAAAACTGATTTCACACAGCGACCGTGCTATTCTGCGTTGGAAGTACGAAAAAACATTCCGGCCAAGACATGTAAAATGACAGCTGTACTGTTCATAAGGAGGTGTGGAAAAATGTCATTGTTGAAAATCTGGAGTGAAAATATTACAAATTCACGAAGTTATGAGTGTGCATGGAAACTGTGCAATGCACGCTCGTTAAACAGCCATTTTTTGGATTTGCAACAAAGGCTTTTGAGAGCCCCCTCATGAACACTGGCACTGTTGTTTTTAATTAGTCCCGAAGGTGATTCCATGCAGTGACCACAAAATCACCTTTCAGGACTGAATAATGCCATGACAGTGCCTGAATTCAGGAGGAGGTCCCAATAACCTGATGTTGAAAATTTGGTGCCAAAATTCCCAAAATGGCTGAGATATGCATCAACATTGACAAAACCTATTTATGCCATTATATGGCTTACTGGCATTCTCACCAAAAATCGTCCCCGGACTGAGGTAAGTATGGGGGAGGGTGGGGAGGCAGGGTGTGCAGAGGGTGGAGTGGGTTGTAGAAGAGGGCACGGAGACCATGAGGGACCATTTTCTTTTCACAGGTTTACAAAAAAAAAACATTGCAGGATGTTTTCTTTTTTGCAGAGGATTTGGCAGCTGGGGTGGGCTCCCCAGCATGCCACCTAAGTATTTTACTGAAGGGGGACACACGAGCCAAGAGGGTTTGGGCACCTCGCACAGAACAAAAGTGGGTGATATTATGCCAACGGGAGGCTACCCGTCAGCAAAATAAACGGACAGGGACAAATGGCGGGGATTGGGCCCCTGTCGGCAAAGAAAAACTGTTTGGGGGCACATGATGCAGAGGGGATTGGGGACCCTAGGCATATATTTTAAATGGGAGGGTGATTATGCTGACGGGAGTTGGCTCCCCAGTCAGCATGTGACAGGAGGCGGCGGCAGTCACTGTCGCCATGTTGTGTGCTCTGCTGAGGCGTGGTGTGGTCATGCTGCATGAGAACTTCACTCTCATTGCAGCAGACCTTTTCTTAGATCTGGTGGCCACATTAGGGATTCATGATGTCAGTGTCTGCTGCTGGCTGATTGGGGAATGAGGGACGCACCTACCGATGTGTGCCCTGCATTCGCCCAACCGTGACTGTGCCTCCAAATCTGCTACTACCGTAAGATATTGGCTGGCGTGCAAGCACGAGCCAACATAAAAACTGTTTTCCAAGTAAGATATTTCAAGTGGGCAGTAGCCATGGGCTCAGAAGGAGGACCAATAAGCTTGGCTATACACACATTCAAATCCCAAGCAGGCACTAGTGCTCTGTGAGGTGGGTGGAAATGCATGACTCCCTTAAAAAATAATTTGAAAAGTTTGTCTGATGCTACTGACACTTTTGCCCCCGCAGAAAGGTAGGCAGATACTGCTGCTAAATGAACTTTAAAGGAACTGGGTTGTAAACCCTGTGAATTCAAATAAGTAAGATAGTCTAAGACAACTGAGACTCTAGCCTTATGTGGATAAGGTTCATACTTGAACACTAATGAGAGAATCTTCCATTTGGAAGAATAAGTTTACTTTGTAGAGGGTTTTCTGTAGCCCTTTAAAATATTTAAGACAGCTTCTGAAAGATTTAAATCTGCCTACTCTAATTCTTCAAGAGCCATGCCTTGCGATGAAAGGACTTGAGATTAGGGTACAACAATGTTCCCTGATTGGAGGTCAGGAGATTGTGTCTGAGAGGTAATTGTATTGGTTTGCTGACAGACATAGAGAGCAGAAAAGAGTACCATGGCTGCCTGGACCAGTCTGGAGCTGTCAAGATCAGAGATGCAGAGAGGGATTTTGGCTTCAGTAGCACCCTGAAAACCAGAGGGAATGGGGGGAAGGCATATAGGTGATTGCCTGTCCAATCAAAAGCTAGGGGCATCCAGGGGACTGTGCCCTGTGCTGGAGGTCTGCAGCAGTACTGAGGTAACTGGTGGTTCTGGTGGGATGCTAACAAGTCAACCTCTGGAGTGCCTCACCTCCTGAAAATAACTTGAACCACCAGCTTGTTTAGAGTCCATTCGTGGTGGGCCTGGTTGATACGACTTAGTGCATCTGCCAAGGTATTGTCCTTTCCTGGCAAATGTATTGCCTGCAAGGATACCCTCAGAGAGTATGCCAGAGTCCAAACTGTCATGGCCTCTGAGCAAAGGAGGCCTCATCTAGTGCCTCCCTGCTTGTTTATGTAATACATTGTGGTGGCGTTGTTTGTTCTGATCTGTACCACTCTTCCCAATACCAGTGAAGAGAAAGCTTTTAGGGCTAGCATCACTGCTCTGAGCTCCAGTAAGTGTATGTGTTGAAGGGACTCTGCTGCTGACCAGGTACCCTGGGTCGTGTGCGTTCCCAAATGGTGCCCCAGCCCAAGAGGGATGCATCTGTTGTGAGTACCAGAGAGGGGTTCTCTCTCTGAAAAGGAACTCCTCGCCTTTAATTGGATTCCTCCTTTTACCACAAGAGGGCCTTTAATAGTGCTCTTGTCACCGGTATTAGTTTTGAAAAAGCGTCTCTTTTCTGACTCCAGTGAGTCCTGAGGTGAAACTGAATGTCTCTCATATGAAACCTGGATCCCTGCACTGTGCCTGTGAATGCAGCCATATGGCCTAGTAACTGCAGAAACTACCTTGCAGTTTTTGACTTGTTCAGGGTGAAGGAATTTGCTATTGACTGAAGACTTTGCACCCTGTCTAAGGGTAAAAAGGCTCTGCCCAGAAGTGTGTTGATCTCTGCCCCTATGAACTGCAAAGTTTGAGCAGGGGTTAGAATTGATTTCTTTTGGTTTATTATAAAACCCAGGATCTCTAATAGGTGCTGGGTGACATGTAAAGAATCCCTTACTTGGTCTGATGACTTGCCTACCACCAACCAATTGTCCAGGTATGGGAAGACAGTCACTCCCTGTCTTCAAAGATACGCCACCACAGCAACTAGGCATTTTGTGAATACCCTTGGTGCTGAGGAGAGGCCGAAGGGAAGAGTTGAAAACTAATAGTGACCTGAAGAGAGCCTGAATCTGAGATATTTTCTGAATGATTCCTTTATGGGGATGTGTAAATAGGCGTCTTTCAAATCCAGTGATGCCAGCCAGTCCCCTTTTTGGATTGTTGGCAAAATTCAAGCCAAAGTTACCATTTTGAACTTTGTTTTTTTCAGATGCTTGTTTAAAGCTCTGAGATCCAAACTTGGCCACCACTCCCCACTTTTCTTTGTTGTTAGGAAGTATCCGTAGTAGAAACCCCTTCCTCTCAGGGTGTTAGGAACTGGTTCCATTGCTCTGAGCTATAACAATTTCTGAACCTCTGCTTCTAGAAGTGTTCTCTCTGCTACAGGCGGTGAGCAGTAAACCCTGGTCTTTTGTGGAGGAAAGGATTTGAAGTCCAGAGACAGACCCTGGCCCACTACTTCCAGAACCCACTTGTCTGTGGTGATGCTTAGCCAAGCCTGGAGGAAGTGGGAGAGTCTGCCTTCGACAGGGAGGGAGGGAGGAGGCAGCCTGAGCCTCAGAGGTTTTGTTTTGATTGGGGCTGAGGTTGGGCCTGAGAGCCCCTTCTACCCCTACCCCTAGAGTACCCCTGTTGTGGGTACTGCAGGTACTGGGGAACAGCTACTGGCTGGAAGAAGGGTCTGGTCATAAAAGACCTCCCCCTGCCCCCCCTTCCATAGGGCCTAGTGGATGGAGAAGCTCACTCCTTACTTGAGTTACTCCTATAGGTTGCCTTATACTCATCCACTTTTTTCATATATGCAACCGTGCATTTTCCAAAAAGAGAGTTTCCTTCTAAAGGAAAATCCAGGGCCTTGGATTTAGTATCCTGAGAAAGGTTTATGGCCCTGAGCCAAGCAAACCTTCTCTGTGCCACAGTGTTAGCCATCCACCTGGCTGCAGTATCATTCGAATCAGCAGTCATTTGGAACTGGTACTTAGCCGCCTCCAGCCCAAACCTGGCAGTTTCAGCCAGGTCTTCAGACAAGGGTGAGGGTGGACATGTCCAGTACCGACTGCCACAGGGATTTTTGATACTGGGCAGCATAAGCTTGAAAGGTAGCTTGTTTCATGGCCAAAGAAGCTGATAAATAGCCTTTTTTTTGGCCTTGCTATCTATTTTTCTGGAGTCCTTGTCCAGAAGGTGGGAGGACAGAAGGACTCTGGCCTTCTCACAGGCTGCCTGCTATATTACCCCTTGACAGTCTGGATGGGAGAAAAGGAAATCTGCCCCTGTCCTGTCCAGCTGATAATTTTTATCTATTCTCCTATCAATAGGAGGAACAAAATTAGGGATCTGCAGAAGTTTCAGGGTGTCTCTCTTAAAAAATGTATAAACTGGCAGAAGAAGAGCTTTTGTGGGTGTTAAACCTATCATATTTAAACATTCAATTTCTTCCTCATCCTCAATCTGCTCTGTGGTAGCAATATCAAGAGCATCTGCCATTCTCCTCTCAAATGTAAAATGTGAGGAGTAAGCCTCTGACACCCTGGGGGGAGAACCAAAAATCCTGCTCAGGGGACACCTCCGGGGGAATTGGTTCATCCTCCTCGAAAAGATCATCATCTTCCTCCAAATATTGCTCCTTTTGTAAAAAGGGCAACACACCACTGCTAGCCTGGGGACCCTGGGGAGGGGCAGGCTGCTGGTGGACAATATTTTGTAGAGCCTGGATAATTTTAAAAGCCTGGGCTATCTCTTGAGCCGAGGGCAGAACAGGCACTTGTGCAGAAGTCCCTAGTTTAGCAGGAGAGGGTTCTGCATGTTTCATTTTCTTCAATGTCTTTGAGGGAACTGGGGAGTCCACCAATTTTTCACCTCGTTTTGCCCCTTTTTCTCCCATCTCAGTGGCAGGGGTAAGCAAACTTGTGGGTTCAGCCACTGCAGATTGAGGTGTCAGCTGGTCAGAGCCGGAGGAAACCCAAGGAAATCTTTTATTTAGCCTTTCAAGGAGTTTTTCCATGGTTTTGTCTGGGAAAGTTTTACATATTTCACAATCCTGGTCCAGATGTTCGAGCTCCAGACAAGCCACACATAAGGTGTGTTTGTCTGCCTTAACAAACACATCTCCACATTTTAAACAATTCTTAAAACCGGGTTCTCCGGTTTTCTTTTTAGGTTTCTCTGACATGGTAATGTCTAAAGAGAAAAAACACTAACCGCTAAATAAAAGAGTAAATGCGGTTACTTTTCTTTTCTTTTTTTTGTTTTTGCGGTCGGTTCCGGAACCAATAGGTACCGGAGGAACCGAACCGAAGAGATGATAAATGAACTGGTTCAGCGGTTCTGTAACCGATAAAAGCAGCTACAAAAACAGCCAAAATACACACAAAAAACTAAACTAATAATACAAAAAACAAGGCTCTTTAATCAGAGAACCCCGATGAAGTAAATAACTAACCCGATTCCCTCACGGTTATCCCAAACCGCAAGGAACTGGAGAAAATAAATGATTTAAACAATAAACAAGATTTATACTGGCAATTAGTAGAGGCAGTAAAAAAAATGAAATATACTTACATTTTTTAAGGTTTTGAATCTTCTTTCATGCGAAAGAGTAAGGCGACCACCCTGAGCGACCAGACTTTCAGGCGGAGAGAAAACTCTGAAGAGGTTAGAACGCTTCAGTTGGTAGAGGCAGTATTTGAAAGATGCTCACGTGCAAAGAATTCTACTCATTTGCATGTGTTCCGTCTCTCTGGGCAGTCCAACCTTGCAGGCTTACTGCATAAAGTTATGAATATCCTGAGCATTACTGGGGTTAGAAGCTGTGTTTGTCTGCCTTAGCAAACACATCTCCTCATTTTAAACAATTCTTAAAACCGGGTTCTCCGGTTTTCCTTTTAGGTTTCTCTGACATGGTAATGTCTAAGGAGAAAAAACACTAACCACTAAATAAAAAGGGTAAATGTGGTTACTTTCTTTTTTTTTTTGCTGTCAGTTCTGGAACCGATAGGAACCGGAGGAACCGAACTGAGGAGATGATAAATGAACCGGTTCAGTGGTTCTGTAACTGATAAAAGCGGTTACAAAAACAGTGAAATACACATAAAAACATAGAAACATAGAAACATAGACTTTGACGGCAGATAAGGACCGCTAGGCCCATCTAGTCTGCCCATTTCCCTACCTACAGGATAGGCCGCAGATCCTAGTTAACCAACAGTCTATTTCTTCCTACCCCCCACGAGAACTGCCTTATGTCTGTCCCATGCATTCTTGAATTCTCCCACAGTTTTAGACCCCACAACCTCCTCAGGAAGGCTGTTCCATGCATCCACTACCCTCTCTGTGAAATAATACTTCCTCACATTGCCCCTGAACCGCCCTCCTTCTATCTTTAAATTGTGTCCCCTTGTTCTTGCAAGTCTCTTTTGCTGAAAAATGCTACCCTCTTGGACTTTGTTGAGTCCACTGAGGTACTTAAAAGTTTCTATCATGTCCCCCCTCTCCCTTCTTTCCTCAAGGGTATACATATTAAGCTCATTTAGTCTCGCCTCATACGGCTTCTCTTGCAGACCCTGCACCATTTAGTTGCCCTCCTCTGGACTGCCTCTATCCTGTCTATGTCCTTGCGGAGATGGGGTCTCCAGAACTGGACACAGTACTCCAGATGGGGTCTCACCAACTGTCTGTACAGAGGATAACTCCTGTTTTCTGCTGCTGATGCCTCTCCCTATACATCCCAGTATACACCAGCCCTCCCTACTGCCTTCTCATTGTTTGCTAACCTAAGGTCATCTGATATGATTACCCCAGGTCCCTTTCCTTTTGTTGTTGTTACTACCTCCCCACCCATTGTGTATTCTTCCCCTGGGTTCTTATTTCCCAGGTGCATTATTTTGCACTTCTTTGCATTGAATCCTAGCTGCCATACTTCTGACCATTCCTCCAACCTTGCCAAGTCCCTTTTCATCCTTTCCACGCCTCCTCGTGTATCAACCCTGTTGCAGATTTTGTGTCATCTGCAAAAAGGCATACTTTTCCTTCCAGTCCCTCTGCAATGTCACTGATGAAGACATTAAAAAGGACTGGACCCAATACTGAACCCTGTGGTACCCCACTAGTAACCCCCCTTTCTTCAGAATGGACTCCATTTACAATTATCTTCTGTGTCCTGTTGTCCAGCCAATGTTTTACCCAGGCTACCACCCTGGGTCCCACTCCCAGGCTGGTTAATTTGACTATTAATCTTTTGTGTGGGACTGTGTCAAATGCCTTGCTAAAGTCTAGGTAGGCCATGTCCACAGCCCCTCCCTGGTCTACTACTTTGGTCACCCAGTCAAAGAAATCTATTAGATTCATCTGACATGACCTTCCCGCTGTGAACCCATGCTGCCTTGGGTCCTGTGCTCCACTGGCCTCTAGGTACTCGACTATTCTTTCCTTCAGAGTAGCTCCATCACTTTCCCTACCACAGAGGTCAGACTGACAGGTCTGTAGTTTCCTGCCTCTGACTTGGACCCACTTTTGTGAAGGGAATCACATCCACCTTCCTCCAGTCCTCGGGTACCACACCATCCTCCCATGATTTATTAAAAGAGTAGCCAGTGGTTTCACTAGTTCCTCCCTTAATTCTTTTAGAATTCTGGGGTGAATTCCATCAGGACCCATTGCTTTGTCCACCTTCAGTTTTAGGAGTTCTTGCAGAACCTTTCTTCTGTGAAAGGACTGGGATCGACCCCTATCAAGAGTGCTTCTGTTAATTGGATTAGGCACTTCCCCTCCTCTTTGTGAATACTGAGCAGAAATATTCATTCAGTATTACTGCTTTTCACTGTCCCCTCTGCCCACCCACTGTTCATTTTATTCAGCCTCACTATCCCTCCTTTGTCTTTTCTCGCGCTGATGTACCTATAAAAGGTTTTATCCCCTTCTTAACTGAGTTGGCTATCTTTTCCTCAGTTTGGGCCTTTGCTATTCTGACTTCCCTCCCTGCTTCCTTCTGCCTTAAATGGTACAGCTCTCTGTCCTGCTCCTTCTGTGTTTCCTTATACTTCCTGAATGCTATCTTTTTCTTCCTGACTTTCACAGCCACCTCTTTTGAGAACCATAGTGGCTTTTTCTTTCATTTTGATTTCTTCATTTGCTTCACACAAAGGCTTGTTGCCTCTGTGATGGCAGTTTTGATAATTCCCCATTGTTGCTCCACACCTCCTTCTAGCCTGTTTGCTAGTGCTTTTCTGAGGCACTCTCCCATCTTGCCAAGTCAGCCCTCCTAAAGTCCAGTACCCTCACTTTTTATGGCTTGACTCTGTAGCTGAGTTTAACGTGAACCACACTGTTTTGATGGTCACTTGTCCCCAGATGGCAACCCACTTCTAGATCTGAGATCCTCTCACTGCCCCGTTTGAGAGTATGAGGTCTAAGATTGCTCCCTCACGAGTGGGTTCAAACTAGCTGTCTGATGCCTGCCACCTGTAGGGCATCAAGAATGGCCCTGCTCTTGGATGTGGCTGCAGCAAATGTGCTCCAGTTAACATCTGGCATATTCAGGTCTCCCATCAACAGTATCTCCCTTTCTCTGCCATTCTAAGAATGCCTTCTATCATATCCTTGTCCATTCCTTCCCCTGACATGGGGGTCTGTACCAACCCTGTGCGGATTGTGGTGCCTTTCCAGTCTCCAAGGTGACCCACGTGCCTCCTCTCCTCCCTGTTTACTCTTTTGTTCAGTTGCTTCTATCCTTCCTTTACATAGAGAGCTACTCCTCCCCTCTTCTCCCCTGCCTGTCTCTCCTGTAGGTTATGTGTACTCTGTATGCTATCATCCCAGTCATGGTTCTCTGTGTACCATGTTTCTGTGACTGCTACGATATCCAGGCATCCCTCTTCCATTAAGGCCATCAGCTCAGGGAGCTTGTTGCCCAGACTACGGGCATTGGTACTCATTACCATCCATTTCCTGATGGCCTTACTCCCTTTGCCCCATCCCTGTCCTTCTTGCCTTTGTCACTTTCTCCATTTACCCCTGCCCTTCTCCTATCGACACCTCTATGTTGGTGTTTGCCGACTTACTACCGTGATTATTTGGGGGCTAGGATTTTCCTGCTCCTTTCAGTGCCTCCCCTTGGCTAGTTTAAAAGCTTGCCAATGAAGCATTTAAACCTATCACCTAGGATCCTGGTTCCCCTCCCGGACAGATGCAGCCCATCATGCCAGTATAGGCTTGCATCACTCCAGGTGGACCCCAGTCCCCAATGAAGCCAAATCCCTGAGCTCCACCAGTTTTTCAACCACTGATTGAATCCCATGGTGTGGAACACCTAACCTCTCTATGCCATAGATGGGTAGCACCTCCGAGAAGGTTACCGTGCGTGCTACTTGACTGAGGCCCCTCCCCAATTCCACAAACTCTTCCTGCACTTCTCTAATCCCTTTCTTAGCCAGGTCATTTGTCCCTAGGTGGACAATGACATCCAGCTCCCTCCCCTGTGCAGCTGCTCCGGCAATCCTGAGGATCCGCTTCCTGTCCCTGCAAGCCATGGCTCCAGGCAGGCACCTTACCTCCCTCTCCCCTTCCTCCCCCAGTTCTACCTTCCTAACAATGGAGTCCCCACCAGGAGTTGTTTCCTTCCCTGCAGGGTCCCCTGCCACCCTCCTGTGGGTCTCCTTTGTGGAGTTCCCAACATCCTCCTTGGTCTCCACTGTGGGTGCCTCCATGAGAGGAACCACACTTTGCCAGAATGGCATAGGGTGTGGAGGTACAGCTGGAGGGATGCACCTCCTGTTCCACCACCCTCACCCTCCCTGGGCCCCCTGTGGTCCAACCGCTCCTCTTTCTTGGCAACTTCTGAGGCAGCGGCAGTGGCACTGGTGGTCCCTGGATGGAGAGGAGGTCCCACAATCCTGGCCAACTCAGCCTGGAGATGAGCAACCTCCTCCTCAGCCCAGAGAGGTGCTTGCAGATGGGACAACACCGCATCCTCCAGAACATCTCCCGGAAGACTGCTGCCCACAGCCACTGCACTGCACACCTCCAATCATGTCTTATTTCTGGCCCTTAACTGTTTGCAATCCTTACTCTTTCCTCTGTTTTTTCTCTCTCTCTCTTACTTTCTGCCTGTGTGCCCTTTAAGCTCCTGATTGTCCTGTTCTGAGACAGGAATATCCTATATTCGCAGTAGACCACTTACTTGCTCAGAGGCAGACCTCCAGCAGCTAGAGGGGCGAGAGCTACTCTTGCCTTTCTAGGATGGTGGGTCCTTGGTGGTTCTGTGATCACTCACTTCCTGCCCCTAAACAGGAAGTTCCTGTTGTCAGTCAAATTCTGTGCCTATAAAAACAGAACTAGCTTCTGTGGGGGGTGGAGGGAGGAAGGAGGGCAATATAGTCCCAGCAGAAGTTCAGTCACACAGCAGTCCTTTCTCCTGGTGTCTTCTGCCAAGCTATTAGCAGAAACTTTCTAAGGCAGTCTTTAAATGTAGCTTCCTTCTAGCTAAGCCACTCCCCCTACTTACCAGAACTTTCTACAAGTAATTTAAACCTCACAGCAGTTAAGTCCTTTCAGTCACCTGAGATTTACACCTAGATAACTCGTCAGATACCCATTCAGTTCAGTTAACCCAAACACACACTTTTTTTTTGTATGTTAGTTTTTTTTACCCTAAATTAAAGGTCAAATACAAAAGTTCTTCTACTTTAGTCCCAGCAGAGAAGTTCAGTCACACAGCAATCCTTTCTCCTGGTGTCTTCTGCCAAGCTGCAAAACTAAACTAATAATACACAAAAAACAAGGCTCTTTAATCAGAGAACCCCGATGAAGTAAATACCTAACTCGGTTCCCTCACGGTTATCCCAAACCATGAGGAACCAGAAAAAATAAGTAATTTAAACAATAAACAAGATTTATACTAATGATTAGTAGAGGCAGTAAAAGAAATGAAATATACTTAAGTTTTTTAACATTTTGAATCTTCTTTCACGTGAAAGAGTAAGATGGCCACTCTGAGCGACCAGACTTTCAGGCGGAGAGAAAAATCTGAAGAGGTTAGAGCACTACAGTTGGTAGAGGCAGTATTTGAAAGACGCTCACGTGCAAAGAATTCTACTCATTTGCATGTGTTCCATCTCTCTGGGCTGTCCAACCCTCCAGGCTTACTGCATAAAGTTATGAATATCCTGAGCATTACTTGGGTTAGAATCCCTACTTTCTTCATTCTGTTTTTTTTCTGTTTTCCCAACATTCAAGACATAGACTGTTTATCATGGAATGTTTACCATGGAATACAGGGATTCAAAATTCTGCTTAGTTCCACTTGTAGAATGTTATTCTCCTAACGTACTGTACACACAGACAACAAAGGCCTGTTTTAGAGCCAGAGACTCAACTGTCTCACTGTCAGGGCAAGCAGAAGAGATTTCTATGATGAGCAGGTAAAGACAGAAGGGGGATTTTTCACTGTTAGTAAAGAAACAGTTGTAATGAAAACTATAAACAATAGTTAATGTTTCTAATGTGTTTATGTGTGTAAGAAAAGTGTGATGATCAGGGAAACAACATTTAATTAATTTGTTTTATTTTTTATTTAAGGTAGTTTTATTTTTAGGGCCCAGTTGAAGGTTTTTACAGTGTAAAGGTAGCAGCCAGGTTTGTGATGGAAGATCAGTTTTGGTTGCAGGGGGACTGATGGAAGATATTTCTGGTTGTAGGAGGACTGATTTGCTTATTGTGTGATGTGGTTTAGGACCAGGATGACTGTGCATATAAAGAGACTTAATGTACAGTCAGCTGGTGTCTCTTGGCCAATGAGATTTCTAGATTTTTTCTTTCCATTTTATAATAGACAATAAAGCTGTGTTCTTTTGTTAAATGTGGTTGTTTACTGGCTCCCAAGTGTGGTGACGTAAACTGTGGTTTCCTTACGAAACCCACCAAGAGGTAAGGACCCTGTGATTTGGTTGATTTGGAGTGTCCCCTGTACTTACCACAAACCCAGTTATACTAGAACAATCCACTTTACCAGAAGTGGTGGCAGTGCCACATGCATAGGCCGGGCACACCTTGTAGTGGGTGGGGTCCATCACACAAATAATGTTGACTTTTGGTCTTGACTTAGTCACCAGTAATGCTTGCATTTAAAGAATCCCTTAGTATTATACTATTCAACAACAGCAAACTAATAAGATTCAAACTGCCAAGCGATCATCAGTTTGTAGTAGTAGTAGTAAAAATCTTTATTTTTTATACAGGAAGGTGTTAATATAATACATCATTAGGGCCCGAAGGTCCTGTTTTCAAGATGATCCTGTACAATTTCCGTATTTCATAAAACGAACAAGTATTGAAATAATACAATCAGTTTGAATACTGCATACATAAAAGGAGATAGATCTCTATAGCTCTCCTATTGACCATAACATTACATGGGTTCAAGTTATAGAACTGTGCAATTGCAGTAGTCTAAAGCTTTTAAAATTATTCAGGTCTCCAGTAGCAAATATAAATAACAGGCAGGAAATAACTATATTTAAAATCACATGTTATATGGGTAGACAAACAGGTTAAAGTGCAATACTACAAAGACGTCCACTCATAGTAGATAATCTAAACAGTTCACAATTATACTCTTTCCAAGTTTGGCATTGAAGGATTTTGGGTGTAACTTCAGCTTCTCCTCATGGCTAGCTAAGTTTCCCCAATATTTGTTTACTGTATTGGTAAAGGACATATTTCCATATTTGTTTATTTTAGAAGTTTGAAATTTATGTAGACTATTATTTCTTAAATTATGCTTACTTTCTCTTTTACTCAGTTTGTCAATCAGATATTGGGGTTTGTCTGCTCTAATTGTTTTATGAATCAGTCCAGTCCACTTTATTGATCTCTTATTTTCTTTTTTTTTCATATACACTTTTAGTTTTCAGTTTTTCTCTCCCCCCTCGAGGCTATGGTGTACACATGCATGTACATACGTGGAGGTGCATGTGCATGCCAGGACCTGGTTGCCCCTTCTGCCCCTTCCGGACTTTCATTGCCACTCCATACCACCTACGCCCTCACCGGACCTCCACCCGGTGGAAGTGGGACTACGGACAGGTGGACGTCCACCCCTTTGGAGGGAGAGCCGCAGCTCAATCCCTGCTCCAACCCACCCCACCCCCCGAGCCAGCACCCCGGTGACCCAAGGTCGTTCACAAACCCGGTTACCAGCACAGCATGAGGTGGCACCAGCACCTCAGCCCTCTGTGCTACCAGGCCGCTGAGCTCTTATTTTCTAAATCTAGCCATTTCATTCTATTATATAAAGTACAGTGATGAGTAGTGAAGTCACATTTCAGAACAAATCTTGCTAATCTATTATACAGTTTCTCCACTTTTCCTAAGGTAGTTTTATTTGCTAAACTACAGATATGGTCCTCATACTCAATTTCTGGAAGTAGTAGCTGGTTTACAATAGTCTCTCTTATCCTATAATTTAAACAATAACGAGATCTTCTAAATGTCCCCAGTCATGAATCTACCTTTTTAATCATTATGTTTATGTGATGTTCAAAGTTTAAGTTTGTGTCCACCCAAACCCTTAAGTATTTATACTCATTAACCTGAGATAGGGCCTCATTGTTTATGGTTTTGATAAAAATTTATTTTCTTATTTTATTTTTGGCTAATGAATTAAAAACCACTATTTGCAATTTTTTACCATAAAGCGCGAATTTGGAATCTGCAAACCAGGCGCATAGCGCATCAAACTCCTTTTTGAGATAGTTTTCCATTTCTTTTAGGTTGTTACCAGTTGCTGTAAGTACTGTCTTGTCTGCGTATAAACACAGACTAGAATTTTTAATATACCCCACAACCTGGTTTACATAGACCAAAAATAGGGTAGGCCCCAAAATAGACCCTTGAGGCACCCCCTACCCATTGGCCTTCTTTTTGATAGGACGTTCCCTATTTAGACCTGCTGTTGTTGATTTTTTAAAAAGGAATCAAACCACTGGATAGTATCAGCCGCTATTCCTTTTTTTCCCCATATGAAGTTTTACTCCTCCAGCGGAGCTGGCAGGTGGCTCCAGCCCCTCCTTCGGAGGGGACTTTTCTCTCTGGCAAGGCTTTCCACACACCCACTCCAACCGGCCATCCTCCATGGGTTACCCCCCATGACAGGACCAGTGGCAAGGGGTGCCAGCCTCCCCCCAACCCTGGAAGCCAACATCTGGATTGCAGGGGTAGGCGCGGGCACAGCCTGCCATCATGAAGCCTGCCAGCTCCGATTCCTTTTTCAGTTTCTCCCCAGACCCATGCATGTGCAATGGGTGGGGCGACTGTCTCCACCTCCGCAGAGGCAGTCTTACGCCCTTTGTGTGGGTCCACCCCTTTCTAGCATCACGCCTGTGCTAGCCCCCAGCCTCCACTGGGTGTCAGTCTACAGCGTGATGCTGAGGCCCCCCACTCCCAAGAAAGGAAAGTTGTCAGTGGACAATCAATCCTCCCTTGCCCCAGCTGACCTCCAAGTGACCCAAGTCCATTCCTGAACCCAGGTCACCAGCTTGGCGCGAGATAAGGTGTCCAGTGCCTCATCCGTCTGTACCACTGGGCTGGCTATCAGCCACTATTCCTTATGCAAAAGCCTATTTTTCAAAATGGAGTGATCTACAGTGTCAAATGCTTTAGATAAATCCACGAACACTGCACCCACCTCCCAGACATTGTTTAGAGGAGTAGAAATCAAATTGACCAGGCCAGGGAGTGCGTCCATGGAATGCCTTTGCCTGAATTCAGATTGATACTTGAAAGCAATGAGTACTTTCCAAGTATTGTCTTAGTTGTTCTTGAGCTAAACCTCCAATATTTTGGATAGTATGGAAAGTAATGCTATTGGCCTGTAGTTTGCTGCCTCTGTTTTTTGGCCATCTATATGTATAGGAACTATTGTATCTAATTTCCAGGAACTAGAAAATTTCCTTTCCATTAAGCTCCAGACAGTTTAGCAATTTTGTTATTATAGGGGCAATTATTTTATTTGAATCTTTCAAGAATCTACTTTCCACTCCATCTGAGCCACGTGATTTATTTGTTTGCATCTGTTTTATATATTTCTTTACCTGGCTATACTGTATAGCCCTGAACCTAAATTTGGGATGGTCCTCATCTGCCTTTTCCTTTAGATTATTTTTAGTTTTGACCTTTGAAGTTGGAATTTTTATATTTGGCAATGTGGTGAAATATGTATTTAAGATATCAGCAGATATCTTTGAACTCTGAACTACTCCATTACTAACCATCTGAACTAGGGGCTTCTATAGATTTTTTAGAGGCCAATATTGACTTGGGTTTGTAGTTTTTGGATTTTATTTTTACAATAATTTTGTTTTGTGTTTCTTAAAAGTTGCTTTCGTTTATTCCTAAAAATTTTGTATTTACAGTATTCCATAGTTCTGTATCTAATGTTTTATTAGCTAATTTTATAGGCGTTTTTAATTCTGATTTCTTTCTTAAATTTTTCAGTGATCCATGGGGCCTGATCTTTTCGCTGTACTTTTTTAGTGACTGGAGCAACTTTATTACATACTTGTAAGAAAGATTTTATAAAATCCTCTATGGCCAAATCTAAGACTGGGATTAAAAATATTTGATTCCATTTTATTTTCACTAGTTCAGCAATCAGTCTTTCTTTAGAGTAATTTTTGAAGGATCTGCTTTTCCTAGCCCCAGGTTCTAGTTCCACATAACCTAAGTTTTGTCTCTTTACTATAAGTAAATCTACTATTGAGCTGTGGTTACCCAGGATAGGTTGATCTACCTTTATCTACAGTGGTTTGACTCTGGGAGAAAAAGATGAGGTCTAAAATATTTCCTTTATTTACTAGGCTGCTTTTCCTGGTAGGGATTACTATAACTTGCCTTACATTCAATGATGGGAAACTTTTTTCCAAAGCCTCAGCCCTCATCTGTCCCCAGGCTGCAATGTAGTCCCCTGTTAATAGTAGGTACTTCCATATTGAATTACTCATTAGAATCTGGGAAAGTAAACTGAAAGTGCCTATGTTTACCCTTGGGGGAGAATAGATTACCCCCAAAATTAAATTTAATCCATGGACTTCTACTAATAAACAATCAATTTTGTCAATTTGTTTTGCATAAATTATTGCTGTTTGTCCTCGTTCTCATTTTGTAAACAGCAGAACTCCCCCCCCCCGCTTCCCTACCCTATCTATTCTATGGGTGTGGTAGCCGTCTAGATTAATTTCTGTGTTTTTTATTTGATTTTTATTTATTTATTGAAATCTTGGATGACACCTGTGAGAGGATGCTCATTGAGAGGTTCCACATCAGGTACATTAACACAAGAGGACACAGTATAGTTACAGTAAAGTATACATACAGAGTAAAAAAAAATTCAACAATACATGGGTTGCAATGACAAACAGTTCACAAATTGTGCTACGGCATAGTACATGGTATGCCAGCATCCAGCGGAAGAGAGAGAGGCACAGGCAGACTGTTAGGGTAAGGTAGGGATGGGCAGTGGGAGTTGGATAGGAAGGGCAGAGGGAAAGAAAACAGCCAAGAGGTAGAGGGTGGGAGGCAAGTGCTAGGGCAAAGACTTAACTCATTTGCTCACGGTGGCCATTTTGGGTTGGATCCAGCAATGGACGGTTCCAATGCCATATGGTGTCAATGGGAACAAAGTCATTAACTTAGTGGGTCAGGAGCTGGAAGTGCTGAGGCAGACTAAATCTGCTGGCGCAGACTAGTGGGGGAATCTACAGGTGCTACTGTCAGTGAGGTATAGACAGAGTTTGCACTTAAAGGAACCAAGGGTTGTGGCTCCGGCTATGTCAGGTGGTAGACCATTTGTCCACATAGGGGCCCGGTGAGCAAAGGATTGCTGGGCCATAGTTGTGTGGCACCTGAGCACATGGAATATTTGTGTAGTTTTTTTATGTTACTATTTAACCATGTTTCAGTTAGTGAATTGACCTCTGGTTTTTCAATGGCCACCCATGTTCTCAGGAGGTCCACTTTTTTAAAAAACTTCCTGTGTTATCATACAACATTTTTATATCCTTGTCCTTGGGACCTGGGTTTGTCTTTATTTCCCCTGTGTAACTGGGTAATAAAATTACCTTTCTCAGATTCTTGTTGGACCTGCACAAAAGGAAGAGACAACAGACAAGTGGTGTCCAAGCAATAAATGTAATTTATTACTGATAAATGAGAATAATACAGGCTTACAACCAACAGTGTAATAATCACCGGAAGAGTATCCAGTTTTCTTACCTATAGGTGCAGTCAAGTCTCTCTTAGAGAAAATATGTGACACACAGGGTCTTATACCCTGATAATTGCTATGGCAACTATAAAGAAGATACATAAAAAGTAAGTGATTGGCTACAAACAGGTGGTCAGAGAGTAACCATCCTAACTAGCATGGGAAAGTTGCTTAGCTAGCAGAATGTAAAATATATAGGATAGTGTATGGGAGCCCATACACAACCACACTATTCTAATACCGGGTGGTTTCCAGTGACGTATGAGGACCTCAAGAGCAAAGCCTCGAGAGGTCCCTATCATCACTGGAAACCACAAAGGAATTAGAATAGCTGGTTGTGTATGGGGGCTCCCATACACTTTTCTATATAGTGTATGGCCCCCAAAAAGAAGTATTCTTACTTTAGTTTTTCTCTGTGATCAGTCCTTGCCACCGGACGC
Source organism: Neoceratodus forsteri (assembly GCA_016271365.2). NCBI lineage: Eukaryota > Metazoa > Chordata > Ceratodontiformes > Ceratodontidae > Neoceratodus > Neoceratodus forsteri. Next base: position 1,404,384,050 of record CM028130.1, on the reverse strand, counting down.
TCCCTTCTCATTTTGTAGCTCACAAAGTCGGCTAGTGCACGCAGCTCATCGACTGCCCCCTATCCAATGAACAGCGCTGTTTGGGGCAGTTTGTATTGTGACGTCCTCACTAACGCAGAATGAAAAGTCATTCTGCATTAGTGAGGACGTCACTACTTTAGCAGAACGACTTTTTGCGGTGTATGGATTTCCAAACACAACCGCATTCCACTATATGAACAATAAGGCCTGTGATGCTTTCCATGGTCACTTGCAGTTACAGTTTGCACAAGCACTAAAGATGGCACTGTTGCCTAACTAATGATTATACAATAAACTTATACTAGAACATCTCCCAGTGGTACAATATATTGTGAGAATATAGTGAAGTATAATATTCATTATAAAAGTACAGTAGAACTCTGATCTTGACATTTATGCTTATGTGACAAGTGTCTGTGCCCTAAGGTTAGTACAAATACCTACATATGTATTGCTGTCCATGAGGTGGGGGGTACAATCAGAGGTGCTGGTCCATGGATAACATTCCCCCCTTGTTGCCTCAGAAGGGGCAATAATCCCAAGAAAGTAGTGGGGTGGAGTTAAAAAGTCATTTACACATGAGCCTTGTAAAGGAATTTGAGTTGTTCTTGGTGTTGTCTTAGAGTACATCACAGACGGCAGAGGGTAAAGATTAGAAAAATAATCAAAAATGCTTGAATAATAACAAAGCTTTAAAAGTAATTTCCAACCAAGTGCTGGATAAAGCAGTACTTAAATCACCATCATTAATAAGGGTATTAAGAACATCACCAGCTTTAGAAATAGTATTGCTAAATTACTGTATATTAAATGTGAATCCTTCCTAGCTAAAAGAGATCGCAAGGAAAGTATCAAAGGGTCAATGTGCATGTTAAACATGGGCAAATACTGAGACAAGGCAATCAAGTATTGTGGATCAGTATCAATAACATCTGGTTCAGGGACAGGAACAAGAGTTATCACAGTGTGACCTATAAGAGTTTTCTGCTGTGGAGTAAAACAAAAGTTAGGTGCTTCAATAACACATGATTTATGACCAAAAGCAAAAGACTTATGATTGGTAACAATGCAGCACCGGCCATCGGAGTGATACATGACTCTGACAGATGAGACCCTCCATCACTGTAGATGTATTGGGCAGGCAAAGGACTGGTTGGTGAGCTGTGAAGTGAAGCGATGTACCTCTTCCAGGTAGCTTCAGGACGTAGCTGCTTTGGCATCAGGCGCAGAAGATGCAGCTTGTACAGATTCGGAGTTGTCATCCTCATCAATATCAGTAAGGTTCAACAGCAATCCATCACCCAAGGTAAAGACCCAGTCAAGGTGTTCTGGAGCGTAGCCACACACTGGTTTCACAATGTTGAAGACGTCACAGTGGCACAGGTAGTAATATCCTTTCTTGGCACAACAGTTCATGTGGGGTGCCACCCAAGCTTGGAGCACAGCATGGTAGACCAATAAAGATGGAAGGTCAGTTCTCTCACAATAGATGTCAGCATCAAGATGTCCGATGGAATGAATTTCAGAAAGTTTATCAAAGACAGATGTAACGGGGTCAAAGCGGGGCAATGACACTGTAAATGTAACGAACATATAGTGTATGTTAGAACATTGCATTCCCTCAAAATCTATCATTTACTAGTCATGTTGTACCATTGATGTGACATCACAATGTTGTACCATCGTGAGTATGTCACGTCAATGGAACAACAGGATGTAATGTCTTTGTGCCTGCGCAGTTAGCTGAGAATCGGCCACAGCGGTGAGCGCTCAAATTCAGTTCCTCGCGGGTGGGGAGGCGGGGGTAGGTGAAGTCTGAAAGCGCCGCAGCACAAGAAAGAGTTTGACAGAGCGGCAACTCAGCTTTTAAATTACTGTTGCCCATACACTATAAAGAGTAGTGGATGGGCAATAGTAAACAACACCAGCTCACCGAGGTTTCATGATAACCGAAAACCTCTTGAGCTTCACTGACGTTTACAGTTGTCATGACAACCTTCGAAGTGAACAACAGTGTTGTTGTTCACTGTTGCCCATCCACTATCCTCTATGTTGTCATGTATAGAACAATTCTTGGTAAAATAGTAAGATGCTTGATTTGGATATCCTGAGACATATCCAAGATTTCTAGCTGTAGACATAGAAATATTATTAGAATTTGCTAGACACATATTAATACAACCGAGAGATTTGCAGTGAAGACAATAACATTTACCCATTCATTTTTCATGTATGAGATCTGGATGTGTCCTGTTTCCACGTCCCTGAAGAGATTGTTAACAGTGGAAACAGGACACATCCCAGATCTCATACATGATAAATGGAGTGGAGTGGAGCCATAAGCAGAGCATAAAAGTTCACGGGCAATATATTGCTTGTCTGCCTCCTTATTGTTCTGAAAAATAAGTTCATTAATCTTAGACTTGGTATCATTGAACCCTTTAGCAATTTCCTACATGTTGTACACTGTAAAATGTTTCTCTTTGCTTAAACCATCTACACCATGTAATAGTGGGGTAATATATCATTTTTCACTGCTTGCTGAAATTTAAGAGTTTGTGCGTTGACAGCAGCTGTGTCTGCTCTATTCCAAATAGACATGCCTGGGCCAGAAATGGTGCCTGCTGCACCGATGACATCTGCAGTATCACGCCTAGTGCATGGTCTAGCTTTAGCATTAGGTGCAGGTCAAAAGACCCCTACATGATCAGTGGTATGGGGGCCACTGACTAGATCATTAGTACATGTCTGATAAGCAGATACAATATCTGTAAGCATCATACTATAAAATTTTGAAGTATTGGTTATGTGACAGAGACCAATCTCAGCCACATTGCAACGTGTAAGATTGAAAATAACTGATACATACATAAATTGTACATTATTAATCAGGGCACCTGGAAGGGAAGAAGCAGTCAAACCACTAGGAGGACCTTCCTCCTGGGAGGACAGTCAGTCAATTCTTCTGTGGGTGGGACTACAGAGAGAAAAGAGCTTCAGCAGCTACATAGTTATGAAGACAGACAGAAGGCACATTCCTCCTCAGAGGTGAGGTGGTCACACCAAGCAGGATCTATGACAGCAGTAAGATTGTAACAACCAGTATGTCTTTATGAAGTCTGTCAAATAGAAAGAGTATCATTTTTATACATGTCAGTGTTAGGCCATCTGTGGAATGTACCTTTGGATAGGTGGCTACAGGAGTGTGCAGCCATTTAAATCAGTTTCCATTGGATAGATAGGAAGGACCTATCTGGAGCAACTACCAAGGCATTAAGATAGGCGTCTGAGCCTTCTTTAACAGTAATCATTTTGTCAGGTACACTAATATGAATTCCCATTGGGGCTGAATGTTCAAGTTTGCTTAGAAGGTGTTCTGCACATTGTTTATGTCCAGTTGACAGAGGTTTGTTCTGAGAGTCTGTCAGGGAAAATAGTAGTTGTAGTCTCACCAAGGTGAGGAGATGCAAGACTGCCATCTTGCCAGTATACCTAAAATAAAACAGAAAAGGTGTAAGTGTGGGGTACTATTCCGCCCTAAGTGGGTTGGGAAAAATAAGTTTAGTCACCTTTGTACAACTTGAGCTGATTAGCATGGAACCACTTGTTGGTGGTCTTCTTTTGCTGTTGAACTCAGACCTGATACACAGCAGGGTTGAGTTTGTTGACAATGGGGTATGGGCTTTCCCATTTGTTGGCAAAAGAACGAGTTGGTTGTCTGTACTGGAGAAGCATAACTTGGTCTCCAACTTGCCAGTCGACTTCTTTGACATGCTTATCAAAATGAGTTTTGGCTTGTTGCTGAGCCTTATCCATTTGATTGGCAGCAAACAGGTGTTTCTTCATGATGTCATCATGAAGCTTTTCAACATACTTGCCTACAGATACTCGATCTACAGAGGGGGTGTGGAGATCAATCAACAGGTGCTCAGGTAATCTCATGGCTCTATCAGTCATAACCTCATAAGGTGTACGCTGAGTAGTGGCTGCAGGGGTACCCCTAATTGCCATCAGGAGTAGTGGCAAGAGGGAATTCCAATCCTTGGGATTATCACTGATAAATCTGCATAACATCTGTTTGATTCTTTTGCTGGATCTTTCTGCCTGGCCTGAGGATTGAGGCTGGTAAGATATGTGGAATTTCTGATCTACTCCAAGTAAATGGAGTGTCTGTTTCATCACCTCAGCTGTAAAACTGGTTCCCTGGTCTGAGTCTACCTTTAAGGGTAGGCCCCACCTGGAGAACAATTGATCCACCAGGATCATGGCAGTTGTCTTTGCCATGTTAGTCTTAGCGGGAAATGCTTCCACCCACTTGGAGAACAAATTTGTGATGACATAGAGAATACTGGATGGGCAACTATGCACAACTAGTGTGTTCTGCTACAGAGGAGTTCTGATTCCCTCTGACCTTGAGAGAGAAGCTCGAGAGGTCCATGGGAATCAGAACCCCGAGGTGACAGAACACACAGGTTGTGCATAAAGTTGTTCATCCTGTATTTTTTATAGTGTGTAGTAGTACTATGTGAAATGTGTGCTTTGTGTTTCTCTTTTTCATAATGAAACTGACTTGAAAAGTCTCTAGAGGTTCTAGAATACTGTCACCACAGAATTAAATAGAGGAAAGCAACAATGCGCCAGGATTCCAAGTGGTTCTGCTGCAGTAGTAACATCTCTACTGCAGCAGAACAACATAATGACATCACTACTGCAGCAGAACAAGCATATTCCAGGCATGGAATTTCATGCATAACAGCATTCCACTACACATTATAAGTGCATACTTGTTGTTCTTGCGGAGTTGGTAAGGGGCCAATGAAATCGATTTGTATCGCATTCCATGATCCAGTTTGCCTTTGGGGCAACAATTTGGCATTTTTTTACCAAAATTGGATTGTTCTGGGCACACACTATGCAGTTGCCCACATAGTGTTCTACATCCTTGGCCATGCCAGCCACCAGACCACTGTTTTGAGTCACTGAGGGTGTTTTCTGTCCCTAGCGTCCACCAGTGGGAGTATCGTGAACCTTATGGATGAATTCAGTTCATAGTTATTGTGGCACAACCCACAATGTGTCACCTGTATTTTGTTTTCAATACTAGATGAGCTTCAGATCACTGGACAAGTGCATATTGTCCGAATGTCTCGTGTATGGACTACTAACAGGTAGTGGTTGTTCAGTTCCTTTGTCTAGGAATTTGAACACTTTTAGTTCTGGGTCTGATTTCTGTGCAGCAGAAAGATCCAGTGGAGGTTCTGGTACTGGTTTCTGCCTGATGTTAGCAGCTACTATAGCTGCCACAGCTATTGGGTGAGTCATTGTCCATGTCCTCCTCTCGAAGTGCCTGCTTTGGCAAGCAAGTCCACTCGATCATTGAATTCATGGTATGGGTCAGATTTACAGTGAGCCTTTACCTTGTGTATGTATAGTTTGTGAGTAAACTGTTGTGCCAGGAGGTGTGTATATATACAAACAAATCCCTATATTTGACAGGTGTGCCATCAGAGGATGTAATATTGTTTCTCTCCCAGAATGGTAAAAACTCAGTAAGGGATGAGCAGACCCAGCTGGAGTCTGCAAAGATGATGGCATCCTTGTCACCATGGGGCATGACCTCCAAAGCACAGGTCTCAGCTGCCAATTCAGCATACTGTGAGGAGAAAGTGCAATTCCTGAAAATGCACCTGAAATCACCTTCTTTGTCCAGAATGAGCACTCCAAATCCTGCCACCTGCTCTCCATCCACATAGGAGGTGGAGCCATCTGTAAAGATACAATACATGTTGGTATCTTCCAGAATTTCAGGTGTAGTCAGTAAGAATGGTCCTGGCTCAAGTAAGTCAGAAGGTTGAAGGTCAAAGTCATGGGGCTTACCTGCGTAGAGTAGGCCATGGGCCAAGATGGAGGGCTTTTTAACAGGCAGTACTTTGATGTCCCTGTTCTGCAAAAGCAAAGACCAATGGGTTAGTCTGGTGTTAGAGACTGAACCATCTTTTATTTTATCTGGAAGCAAAAAGTTAGTTGGGGTGTGAAAGGTATGCAAGACAATAGGCGCATACCCCAATAATGTACAGAAAGTGCTTAACAGCCCAAAAGGTTGCCAAAAGTGTCCTTTCACAGAGACTGTATTTCCTCTCTACTGGGGATAACATCTGAGATGCATAGGCAATGGGTCTGTGGTACCCATTGTACTTTTGTGCCAGCACTGCAGACATGGCCACATCAGAGGTGGCAGTTTCTAAATGGAAGGGAAGGTTTGGGTTGGGACTGCTCAGTGCTGAGACTGAGGCTAAGGCCTGCTTGAGATGTGTAACAGCTTCAGTGTGAGTGTGGCCCCATGTCCATGGGGCATCCTTTTTTAGAAGTTCATACAAGGGAGCAGCCTTCAAGGCAAAATCAGGGATAAAGTCCCTGGAGTAATTTACCATTCCTAAAAAGCATCTGAGTGTGGCCAAGCTAGTAGGAAGTGGCAGATCTTGAAAGCCCTGGATCTTCTTGACAGCTTGGCTTATGCCTCAGTCCATGATCTGTAGGCCAAGGAAAATTACCTTCTTTTCACACAATTGTGCTTTATAGAGGTTGCACGTGAGGCCTGCTATCTTGAGGAGACACAATAATTCATCTAGAAGTGCCAAATGTTCTTCTTTTGTGGTGGTTGTCAAGAGCAAGTCATCCACATACTGCAGGAGACACTGGGGTGTGGGGAACCCCTGCTGGGCATCCATCATATGGAGATGGACGAGGGAGGGGCTATTATGGAAGCCCTGGGAAAGACAGGTCCAGGTGTACTGGCACCTATCAAAGGTGAAAGCAAATGTATATTGACTTATCTGTACTAATGGGAGTGACCAAAATCCATTAGAGATGTCAAGAGCTGAGAGCCACTTTTTGTCAGGGGTCAGTAACTTGAGCACATCAGGGGCCGATGCCACTGTTGGGGCACAGCTGGGGGTAACTTGATTAAGTTTCCTGTAATCATTTGTAAGTCTCCAAGCTCCATTTGGCTTTTCACTGGTCAAATAGGCGAACTGACAGTGGAGAACAAGTCCTAATCACTCCTTTTGTAGCAGTGATTGGATGGTCTCCTCAGTGATGGTAAGGGTTCAACAGAAATGGGTACTACTTCTGCCTCACAGGGTTAGGTCCTGGAATCTCAATAGTGTGTGCATACTATCACAGTCATGCTTGTTAGTAGCAAACACATCAAGGTGTTTTTGCAGCAAAGGTGCAAGTTCAGAAAACAGGTCAGGACTTTTGAACAAAGCCATGACGTCATACTCCTTGTTGTTATGGGAGATGGCTGCCACCACATGCAAATCTAGGATGGTGACAGCGTGACATTGTCCTTTGATCTGGATAAGTAGCCTGTTTGCTAAGTCTACTGTACAGCCATGCAGTGCAAGGAAATCAATTCCTAGTATGCTGAGGTGATGACGTAATACCATGAGGTCAAAGGCAAAACCAGTCCTGAGGTGGCCTATCAATACAGGCAAAGATACAGATCAGTAGGTGTGTAGCTGAGTACCATCTACACCCTGTGCACTGGTCTTCCAGCCGTGGACCAGTCAGATGTGGCTGTGTTCTCACTATGAAGAACAGACATGGCTGCTCCGGTATCCAGAAGCATGTCCAGTTTGGCCCCTGACCATGGCCTTCACACAAGGTTGTCTGTTCGTGTCAACAAGCAAGTCACTCACAATCTGGACTGGGGCCTGTAATTGCCAATCTGTGCAATTCTCAGAATCTTTGTCATCATCCTGTTCCTGAAATCTGAGGCCTGCAGGATCCCGTTGGGCCTCCTTAATGTCCTACACAGGATACAGATATTGTACCTGTGACGTCACAGGCACAACAGCGGCCTGCTCAGTTGGTTTCTCCCTGGTCATCGCATTGGCCTGGCTAGTACCCGATACCACAAAGGGATTCTTTCATCTGCTGCTCAGTTGTTTGGTAGCTAAGAGCAGGAACAGATTTGTGTTGCCGAGCGGTGCAAGGGCAGCTACAGTACATGTAGATGTGGCCTCTTTTCTGGCACGGGCCTCCTCAGTTGTTTACGGAGGGTCTCGCTCGTCCCTAAGGGTTTGATAGCTGGGACCACATGGTACTTGCCATCAGATTGGGCATTTGGATTTTTCCAATTGTTCCTGTCCTTATTTCTGTTGATTCTATAATTCTGGATCCCCCCCACCCCGTATGACTGCTTGTTGTCAGAAGGGGCCTCCTGCTTCTCGTTATTGCCTTCCACAGTGTAGTGTGTTGGTGGAGGGTGCACTGCAGTGACTTGGGCTGAGGTTATCTGGGCCATCAGGGTTTGGAGAGCAGCAGCCTTGTTTTTACCGGAAGCAAGGTTACGGAGGTAGACCTGAAAGGCACGCTCCATCTTGGTGAAGATCTTGGCAAAGGTGTCAGTCTCCGGACAAACGTTGAGTTCACCCTTTTCCTGAAGGCCCGGAGTCATATTCTGGATGTACAAATCCTTGTACTCGATTTGGTCCTTGTGTGCAAGCTCACATGCTAGGCCCTTTCCAGCCTTGTAGGCGAGCCACAACCATTGATGGTAAGCTGCTGGGCTTTCCTTCACACTTTACTTAACCTTGTAGGCCAAGCAGGCTCCAAACCTGGGATGTGGCAGCAAGGAGTGCCTGAGCGATATCATTGTAGGCAAGCATCTTGCAATTGTGGACAGCGTTTGGGAGCTTGGCCCAGAGGGTAGGTTCGATCATCTATCTCAAGACTTGAACCTGGTACTCAGGTTGGAGAGAAAGCTTCTCGCACAGGAGTGCACCTTCTCCAAATGGCAACTGAGGGTTGTCAGTTGGCCCATCTGTCCAATGCTTTGGGCAATTTGCTGAACAGAATGGGCAACCTGTAGGGGGTTGGTCATATACAGGGAATCGCAGTGAATTCCATCGACCCATAGCGCCATAGAGGGTCGCTCACCTCTGCATCAGCGACTGCTCTGAATGCGGGTCCTGGGTTACAGTATCTTCAAACATGCGATCAGTTCAGTCTTAGATGGTTCTTTGACAGTCCAGTGTAACAATATTATTAAAGTCCTCTTTAGACATGCCATGCACTTCCATATTGTCTTCCCCGAGAGGGGAGCCAATGGAAGCGCACCACCGAGGTGGTCAACCTCCCGTGTCATGGGGCTGCCATGTTTGTGTTGATATGGCAACATAGGGATGTGCTATGTGGCCGCCATCCTGTGGATGGCTGATAAATGCTACCGCCCTGTGTGGCATGGACTTGGATGACAAGACGAGTCAGTTCTCCATAGTCGGAGTCGCCATCGTTGGATGATGCAATGTCAATGGCCATATACTGGAAACCATTTATGGCTTTAACATGGCCAGTGAGAACCTCTTGCAGATGGCGATTTTCGTAATCTTCACGCTTACATCTCTTATGACAAACTTTTTGTGAGACCTGCTCAATATCCTTTCTCACCTCATGCTGCAATACGGTGCAGTGTATCCAATTCAATGTTTTTCCTAAGTTCTTTGTCTAGCTCATGCGTCAACCTTTCATTCTCTTCTTTCAACTCAGCAGTCTCCTCTCTCAAACCTTCGTTCATATCACTCAGGATATTATTCAAATAAGTTAACTGTTTCTTATCACATTTCAGCCTTTCACAATCATCTCTCAACATGCAAGTTTCATGCTCAGCGTCTTGAGCAGTACAGTGTAACAGTCTGTTATTGTGATCATGGAGTGACTGTGTCTCCTCTGTTAGTTCCCTTTTTTTGTAACTATGATGTCTGCAAGCCCACCTCTTTTTTTAGAGATGCATTTTGCAGTTCAAGGGAGGCACACTTCGCTGTGAGACTCTCAACAGTGGTATGTAGAGAAGCAACCAAGAGACCTTTAAGGTTCTATTTCTTGGATTTACATTTGGACTCTAAGTATTGGCCTGAAGTTAGCAGCAATTAGTTGTCTGCAGACTTCGCATCCAGCGCAAAATCTGTCCATCCGTCATGGGATGTGAGGTAGTTCGAGACATCCAGTCTCAATTCTGTGCAAAGTTCAGGCATAACAAACAAAGGGTAAACAAACAAAGAAGCAGTTGGAAAACTGGATAAAATCCTTGGTGCCATTACCCAATGGCTTTTCGGTCCCCCGTGGGCAAACGGTGGTGCCAAGGCAGTTCGCTGTCACTCGCAGAGGGAGTGTATTAGGGTCCGGAGTGGAGGTGCCACAACCGAGACCAGGACGGAGTGTGTCTGTCACAATAACAACCACTGTAAGTACGTGTAGGTCCAAGTAGGCAAGAAAGGCACTACACTACTCGACATTCACAATTAATTGAATGGAATCCTCCTTTGTACGTTCCAACCTGCACACAGTCGCCAAATGTAACTGGGTAATAAAATTATCTTTCTCAGATTCTTGTTGGACCTGCACAAAGGAAGAGATGACAGACAAGTAGTGTCCAAGTAATAAATGTAATTTATTGCTGGTAAATAAGAATAATACAGGCTTACAACCAACAGTGTAATAATCACCAGGAGAGTATCCAGTTTCCTTACCTATAGGTGCAGTCAAGTCTCTCTGAGAGAAAATACGTGATACACAGGGCCATATACCCTGGTAATTGCTATGGCAACTACAAAGAAGATACATAAAAGTAAGTGATTGGCTAAAAACAGATGGCCAGAGAGTAACCATCCTAACTAGCATGGGAAAAATTGCTTAGCTAGCAGAAGGTAAAATACGAACAATAAGGCCTGTGATGCTTTCCAAGGTCACTTGCAGTTACAGTTTGCACAAGCACTAAAGATAGCACTGTTGCCTAACTAATGATTATACAATAAACATGTACTAGAAAACATCTCCCAGTGGTACAATATATTGTAAGAATATAGTGAAGTATAATATGCATTATAAAAGTACAGTAGAACTCTGATCCTGACACTTATGCTTATACAAGTGTCTGTGCCCTAAGGTTAGTACATATACCTACATATGTATTGCTGTCCACGAGGTGGGGTACATTCAGGGTGCTGGTCCATGGATAACACCTGCTAACATAATGGCTTGACAGACAACAGTTTTGGAGTTATTTAGTTTTAAGCCTAATACAGACAGAGATTTGATTTTATTTGGTTCAAGGCTTGTATACAAATTAAAGCAAATTTATTTTTCTTGCATTTTCTTCTGCAGGTGTTCCTGTCTCTATCAAATTTAAATTGTCCCCTTTGGGCACCAGAGAGGAATGCCAGGGAGCTTGTTTTCTCAAGTGGTTCACCCTCCCCCCTAGAAGAAAACACCACCATGACAAGGCCCAGACAATAAAACAGCAACTTCATTTTCTCCCCCCTTAGCTGCTATAAATAGAAATGTAAAATATTTTATTTTTCATACAATACTTACAAGAGTAATTGATGTTTCTATTTACTAAGTGCAGCTATAGCAACTTACAATATTCTAATGCAAGTTTTTAGAAAACTTGATACTTTTAATTATCAAAGGCCTGCTTAACAGATAGGTCTTGCTGTAGTTCTATCGGCCAAGCAGAGCTGTAGAGACTGAGTATCCCAATACAAGTCTTAAAATATTTAAATTGTGACTAACTAGATGCAAGACTAAATGGGGGTCAATTTATCAATTTACAATACACTTTAGTTGCATAAAGTACTAATCCTACCACTTCGTGCTTACTATCTAAACTCTGGACCTGAGATAAAATCTTTTTATTTAATTTGAGTACCTGGGTTTGGAAGTTCAGAATATAGTGAACTAGATGTAAAGTATTCAGCCCTTCAATTCAAGAGCATCCAGTAAAATTTTGCTACCGAGTGGTTTGCTATGCCCTGTGGATGTATTTCTGATTTCCACTGGTGGGGTCTGGTATCCCTAGGCAGTAACTGCTACACTTAAAATCTTTTAAAAGATATATAAATAGGAATTGGAATAGGAACAATTTGGGAGGCAGTATAGCGTAGTGATTATGAGCACCAAGATGCAAATCTGGAGAACTGGGTTTGAATCCCACAGCCACCACCTGCATACTGTGTGAGTATGAGCAAGGCAGTTAAGTTTCCTGTGCTCCCAGAATGCTCCGAGAAACAAGCCTCTGCCTTTCTTGTCCAAAAATTGTATAAAAAATAAAAATAAATTAGTCTAAAAAAAATATCAGCTAAGGCAAGGGGTAAGCATCTGGTAAATATGTATTATTTATGGTATATCAATTAATATATAACATACATAACTGCCCTGCATCCTGCTACACTACAGAGGTCAATAATGTTTACCTCTTGGTGAGCACTTTGTATCTTAAAAGAAATACACTCATAAAATGTTAATGCATAATTTGTCATGAGTGTTCATTTGAGAATTATCTAGAGAGTAGCTATCATACAAGTTTAGATATGAAACCTCACAGCTCCTTTAATGAATTTTCAATAAAATCCCAAGTGGATCCGAATACTGATCAAATGGAATTTTTCAGAAGCTTCAGTTCTGTGGGCAGTTTAGAAATGTTGTTTTCCCACCACTGCAATACCAATTAGAGTTTTGAGATCATGAAAGTGTAAGGACTTTGCAATCTCTGCCATTAGTTAGCTTTCATTTGTATCTTTAAAGGGAAGGCCCCCCTCAGCCTTTTATTCTGTCTACCTGTTTAGTTTGTAGGCATGAACAATAATTGCATCTACTGCACCATCCTAATTTCATCAAGACTGAAATGTAAATTAAAGTACTAGAGTCTGGTGTGAAAACCTGCCTGATGGCAGTGCAAAGGTCATGACCTGACTCATGTAAGGCATACTGCAATTTTATGATGTTTAAGGCTAAAGCCTACAGTAGTTATGTAAGCATTAAGCCACGATGAAGGTGGCATCTAATGGGGAATTAATGCATGGTTGGGGGCTTACGGCCCAACCATGCATTAATTCCCCATTAGATGCCACCTTCAGAGTGTTTTTAATGCTCTTGTAACATGGTTTTCTAATAATTAAGTGTGTTCGAAATTTACATAATATTATTTAAGAAACAGTATGGAGACACAGTTTTGTTTTGTTACTAATGTTTACTGCACTTTTGCAAACGTGAACAAATGCTTATTTACGTACAGATGATGTAGAAAACAAATATCAGATATTGAGAGATACATACTAACATTCTAACATACTATTTGCCAGCAGATTAGGCCTTACGGTCTATCGAGTCTGTTCGAACCTCAGATCCCTAGTTGGGTGCCGAGGCCCTCCCCTCCCTTGTGTTGAAGAAACCCTATCATCCATCCCCACCCCCTGGGACAGGCCATCATCTGATACATCCACTTTCTGTGTCTGTCCCACCTCTCTTGAAGCCCTCCACTGTGGATCTCTGAACCAGCTCGCCAGGCAGTGCATTCCAAGGGTCTACCACCCTCTCAGTGAAAAACCTCTTCCTCTTTTCCCCCCTCACCCTTCCACCTTCCAACTTCAAACCATGCCCTCTGGTGATACCTCCCTGCTTTAGTCTAAAGATCCCCTCCATGTTTGCCCTATTTATTCCCTTGAGGTACTTGAAGACCTCAATCATGTCCCCCCTGTTTCTCCTCTCCTCCGATGAAAACAGGCAGAGCTCAAGTCTGTTCTCATACGTCAAATCCCCTAGCCCTCGTATCATCTTAGTTGCCCTCCTCTGTACCCTCTCCAGGAGCTGTATGTCCCTCTTCAAGTGTGGTCTCCAGTATTGTACACAGTACTCAAGGTGTGGTCTAACCAGTCCATTGTACAGCGGCAGAATCACTTCCTTGCTCCTAGAGGTGATCCCCCACGATGCATCCCAACATCCTGTTTGCCTTGCTAGCCGCTCTCCTGCACTGCTCAGAGTTATTCATACATGCATCCACCATGACCCCTAGGTCTTTTTCCCCTATTGAGGCCTCCAGTGCCTCCTGGGTGTACCTGTGTTTGGTTTCACCAAGATGCAACACCTTGCACTTGGTGATATTGAAATTTAATTTCCATGTGTGAGCCCAGCTTTCCAGGGTGTCCAGGCCTCTTGCAGGGCCAATCTCCCTCTTCTCCCTCAACTACTGCTCCCATCTTGGAGTCATAGTGAAGAGACTCATTTCACACCTATACCCTCCCTGATGTCCGATATGTTTGCATTAAACAGGATCGGACCCAGGACTGAGCCCTGCGGTACCCCACTACCAACCTCTCCAGGGTTCGAAAGCTCCCCACAGACCACTACTCTCTGGGTGCATCCAGCTAGCCAGTTTTCAATCTATCTGACCATCAAAGGGCCTACTCCTGATGGCTTATTTAAAGTAATTTTCACTACATTGTGTAAATGTGCATGGCTATTATTCTAATAGTGTGCTTGGGAGGTCTACGATATGCTGCTCTGTGTGTTCCGAGAGTTAGGTATCGCACTGATTAGCATACTGTCTGACCTAGTGTTTAGCTGCTGTGCGTCCATCCGATGTCGCACCCTGGTATTCATTTCTTCTGCCTCTTCGTTCTGCCCCAATATTCTGCATCGGTCTATGTGGCTACTTGTTTGACTGTCCGCCATGTTGTGCGCCACAATAATTAAAATTAATGGTTCTGTGTACCGTGAACAACTGAAAGTGAAACAGGTTCAGCATTTTCACCTGCCACACCTTCAGTTCCTGGCGTGGCGCTCTGGAAGTGTTGATTTCTGTGTAGTGCTGTCCTGTGGCATTACTGCTACATTCAGGTGTGACTGGTTTTTATTTGATGATGCTACCTCCTGTTTGTCTGATAATGGTTGTTCGGCTCTATGTGTTTCTGCATTTCCACAGTCTTTTTTGCAGTGCATGTGGTGGATCCTTCTTCTGGCACATTATTTTTTCCACTGCTTCCGATACTTTCTGGCTTGTTTCTATTTGACAATATTTTCAACCATTTCTTTCTGTCATCTGTGGTTGGTGCCCAGTCGTTTTGGAGGCTGGTCTCGCATCGGTGACCAGTCACCGACATTATTTCTCAAGATGTAAGACCAGCCTCCAACAGCATTTGTACTGCAGTGCTCCTTACACTATGATTAGTGTAACGCTTACTTAATGAGGTGTCCTCTGATATGCGGGACATCATCTCCCTAAGTAGTTATGCCCCATCGGTTGTTTCGAGTACCATATCTCCCTCTTATCTAGCACATGTTGTGGCTGTTTGATTGGGTGCAGATAGAATGAAGGGGCATTACTTGGACATCTGCTAACATACTCTTTAAAAAGAGCAACAGGACAATGAGTCGAATCTACTTGTGAATACGGCATGCCTCTGAGAGCTTATTTCTTACTTTCATTTATAGCTCCATGATTTTTGTGGCTTCGTTAAACTGATAGCTATGTATTCTGTGCCACTACTGTCTTGTTCCACTCTAAACAACTCTTGCTTTAGCTGTCTCAGACCCTCACGTCCTCTTTCTCGCTAGCCCAAGCTGGATTTCAAACCAGAGCTGCCAGACTAGCCGTACGCAGTCTCTGGATTTAACCTGAAGCATGTTCTGATCTTTTCCAGATCCTCTTTGCTAATGTATGCATGATGACTTGCTACATCTTTTCCAGCTCTCCTATACTTTTTCATTATAGCTAGAAAGATATTATTAGCAGCCTGGAACTGAGGGTCAGACATGATGTTAATGCTACACCTGACTTCAACACTATTAAAATAGTGGTTCAGTCCTGCTTGGATTCATACGAAGGAGCTGATACTATACTCTTTTGATCCCTCAGCTCTAACAGACCCATAGAACTGCCTCAGTTTTCCTGCTAGTGTGTCCACTCTCACTCTTCCTATATTGACTGACATGTCATTAGCTCTCAGCCAGTCAGAAAATACGTTACAAGCCCATAGTGTGTTTTTTGGGTATTTAGCTCCACTCTGTTCTGGTCCAGCTGATCTAGCTCATTTGCTGATAATATGGCATGTCTGTTACTTTTTGCTTTACTGTGCATTGATTTCTCTGAATTTTTAGGTGTTTCAGTACAAATCTCTAAATGTTTCTTTTTTCTGTCTTTTTTTTTTTTGCAGATAACAGTACTGCCAACTTGCGTTTCTTTAGCTTCCGGGTCATGCCTCCCTCCTTGAGAAATAACATTTGTCAGACTGTCACAGCTAGAGATGCAGAGAATTTTAATTCCACCGGCGAAGTGCCCGTAAAGTGGGCACTTCGAGTTGTCACTCCGCCACGTGAAGTGGCCAATGTAAAAGGCTCACTGTCTTGTATATATTACTGAATTGTCATTCCGCCTAACAAGAAGTAAGGCAAAGTGACAAATAATATTGGCAGCCTTCACGACAGTCACCAAAATTAATGTGCATCCCCAAAATGTTCATGTCTTGTGTCCAGAAAACTCCCCACTGCTGACGAGTGTAATGAGAGCACAAGAAATGCAAAGTCTCCCAGAATTAATGGCGACTCAGTCATGTGTGCAGTGATCACACAGTCACCAGAATTAATGTGCATCCCCAAAATGCTACTGTCTTGTGTCCAGAAAATTACCCAGTGCTGACGAAGTGAAATGAGAGGGCAACAAAAAATGCAAAGTCTCCCAGAATTAAAGGTGCACTCCATCATGTGTTCAGTGGTCACACACAGTCACCAGAATTAATGTGCATCCCAAAAATGCTACTGTGTTATGTCCAGAAAATTCCCCAGTACTGACAAAGTGAAATGAGAGTGTAACAAGAAATGCGAAGTCTCCCAGAATGAGTGGTGCACTACAAATGCACAGACAGATTAAGATTGCACTGTGCACTCAAGAGATGCAGACGCAAAGGCACAACAACACCTAACCAATGCTCACAAGTCACAAATCCAAATCTGGAAAAGAATACCTTTTGCCAGTTTTTTTTGGGGGGGGGTAATGCACGGCAGTAACAGTCCACTACCAGTAAAGATACCACAAAGCAGTATGAAAAATTCATGCAGGTGCAGTGGATAGCAGGTTCACACTGCTGCAATTATTCTGGCACAATAAAAGGTGTCTGATTTAATGGCATGCATCGCATACACACTCACACACACTACAAGTAATGCGTAGCAAATTGAAAACCTTTAGTAATATAACCAAATGTTTTAAACAAACTGAAATTATACACTGCTGCACCACAACAAGTAGCAAAAAAATGTCAAGAATTACTGAAAATATTACTGTGTATACATTAACACAGTTATACAAGAAAAATATAACCAAAACAGAAAGACTACCTTTTTCTCCCAGTTAATCTTCCTACACCACAGATACACCCCTCCTCCAAAGCACATAGACTGACTGTTCTAAATTAGCATTCAAAATCCGCACACAAACAATAAACACTCGATGATATGAGCACAGGATGGTTTCCTATAATTGATGTACTAAATTGTGAGCAAAAAATAGCTCAAAAAGACTTTTTTAACAGCTTTTAGAGGATCAGAATTGCAGAGCTCTGAGAGGAAACTGTCTCCATCTTCCACCACACACTACCCAGAACTGAGGCTATGCAGAACAATCCAGAGCCCATGTGACCTGCAATCCCATAAAGCACTGCAAAATTCATCTTTGGAGCTCAAAAACAAGGCAAAGTGAGGCGAAGTACATTGATTTCAATGTATTTCACCTTAAAACTAGTGGAGAAGTGGTCTGGGAAGGTGGAATAATCTGAAGTCATTGTTTCCAATGGACTTCGCTTTTCTCCACGTATGATCGCGAAGTATTCTGCTTCATGTTGTGGAGTACTTTCACCAGATTCCACGTTATTCGCAAATCACTTGCTGAGCGACCGGCCACTTCGCACCACTAGTCACAGCCGAACTTTGCATCTACCCACTTCTCCAAATCGATCTCTCCTGAAATGTCAAAGATAATGTGATTCTTTTCCATTTTCACTTGCCAGCTGATTTACGTTGTCTTCTGCTATACTACTCTCCTATTTCTGCTTTCTATGAGGTACGAGAGAGTTACAAGCATGTGGGTGGGTGGCTAGGAAAGACATGCACTTTCTAATGCACTACCATGCCCTTTTTCTACACAGTGCTTTTTTGCTTGTGTGGATTCAGAAATATTTTACTTTCAACACGGCATTACTGCTTCAATAATGCCATGTTGAGATATGCACGGTGACTTATTTCCTTCAATCGCTTTTGTACTTTACCTAGTTGTTAATTTTGCCCATGTTACAAACTGTATTAATCACTGCTGTTACTGTTCTCTGCAATCCCTATGTTCTTGTCTTTTGCTGGCCATGAAACTTTTCAAGGCATAGTAAGTGCTCTACTCTTTTCTATAGTTTAAAGAGTATCAGAGTTAGAAAAATAATGCTTTTAGAGAATACAGGGGCTTCACAAGACATGTAACAGAACTGAATGAGAATATAACTTCTGCTGGCTTGTACACATATGAGTCATCAGCTCCTGTGATGTCTTACATAAGTGGGGTCATGACCTTTGCAATGGACACAAATGTTTTCATACTAGGGCAAAACAGAGTGAAGCAACCTCATTTATATTTAAATGAGGATGAAACTAAAAGAAAGACAGGGAATCAATCTTCCTGCCTACAAACTATACAGAAAATAGGATGAGGGGACGTTCCCTTTAAAGTGCACCTTTCTTGCTCTTTTCTCAACTGCCCCCCAAACCATGGATGACCATTACTTGGCCCCAAGTCCACTGCTGAACAATTCATAATTTCTGATGGAGCTATTTTGAGAGAGAAGGGGTCATATTTTGGCCCTGCTTCATAATTTTTGATGCAGCTATTTTGAGAGAGAAGGATCATATTTTGGCTCTGTGGAGCTCAAAGCCTTTTCCTTCCACTTCCGGTCCTGAGTGCTATCCTCGTTACTACGCTTATGTGATGTAATAGCATGGAGAGTTTAGGCGCATTTACAGATATTATAGGGAGGTTTAGAGTTCTTTTTTAATACTTTATGCTCCACCTGGAAATCAAGGCCACCGCTCAACTAACAAGGGCCTTGTTAGTTGAGTGGTGGCTTTGATTTGTCCAAATCTAAACCTTAAAGTATTAAAAAAACAACTTTAAAACCCATCCCTATAGTAGTATATGGAGCGCGTCGCCATGCTCTATATATTATTACATCCCATAACGTGCTAGTGCAAGTGGATGAACATATTTTTGAGATTTACAGACAGGCTGCATGGATATCAGGAGGGATGGAATCTTTATGTCCAGCACCTTGGTGGTTTTACCTGAGTTGGTGAAGCAGCAGTTAATTACACCTATTCACCAACAGGAGACATTACATTATTTTGGGTCAAAAACTGGTGTATTCCCTGGGAGGGATGGCCTCCCTAATCTATGTTATAAAATCTTTGCTACAGACATTGTAAATGAGCTGGTTACAGTATTTTTCTCCTTTACTCTTGGTTACGGTAATGCCCATGAGTTTTTCATGGGAGTTAGTGACTTTTTCTGTTTAAAGCTGGTGACAGGGTAATTTGAATAACTGGCAGCATATTAGTCTGTTAAATTTGCACTATACAATTTAACAAGATTTTACACACCAGAGATTCTCACATGTAGCTGTGATACTCATTAACCCAGCCTAAATTTGATTCAATACCTTCTTGCAGCATTCAGGATAACCTTTTTTTAATCAGTGATGTGCTAGAATGGTAAATCTCAGCATAAGTGTGGTTACTTGCTTTTCTTTGATCAAAGGAAGACATTTGATAGGATTAACCATGAATACCTGTTTGATGTTTTAACTGTATATGGTATTCCCCTTGAACGTGACTCCTGGATCCATAGAATAATGTATGGGTGACCATACACAACAAGGCAGTGTTTCCATCGAGGGAATATGATGACATCATACAGACCCTGTGAGAGAAGCTCAAGAGGTCTCTATGGCAGCATCGCATCTGTGAGATGGAAATAGAGTCTTGTTGCATATTGTCATCCATACATTGTTTTATGTAGTATATGGTTCCCAAAATCCTAACAAACTTTTATTTGACAAGGTTTCATACCTTATGTTCACGGTCCCGCTTGGTGCTGGCAGCTCAGTCGGCTCAGTGTGGTCCTGCTCCACTCCCGACCCTATAAAGATTCTCGATGGTAGTTCTCCATTCCCGACCCTACACGCATTTTTTGCAGGTAGTTTCTAAAAAAATCTGACAAATTCATACAGTTTGGAAACACAGAGCCGACTATGGCAGTCCGTGTCCAAACTGTCTCAGTGAAGAGCTCGCTAAGCTGTGCTGCCATCTTTTCTTGCATTTTTTTTCTACAGAGCACTGTTTCCTCCAATCAGATGGCAGATGAAGAAGAAAACATTGTTGCAGTATCGTTGTGATGTCAGAAGGATACCACAACAATTTTCAGTCACCTTTGAACTGTCCTACAACAAGATTTTGAAAGCCGCCATTTTCTATGCACAGTAAGCCCTAACCATGTACTGTAAGAGCTTTGTATGGCTCTGCACCAATATCTCATCTCATTTTAGGTAGAACAGAACAACCAGTGTCTGTCAAGATTGGGGTACAACTGTGCCCATTGCCCCCTCCCTCTATGTGTCTGCATTGGACCGTTTGATTAGACTCATTATCCAGGACCACAGGGTAAAAGGAACAGCAGAATTTTAGTTATTTATTTAAAGCGTGGTAACGGGAAAGGCACACTGAGCCAAGGATAGTTTCCAGGTGCGACCGGGAAGGGGATGCAGAGTGAAGCATATACAGTTCAGCATAATATGAAAAACAATTGTAATCCCCTGCAAATGGGGATTCTCAAAAGTCTCCTAGGAGCTGGCTAAGTGCTCCCCGCCTGAATGGCATCTGGCGTTTAAGCCGTTTATCTGTGAGTGCTTTTAGAGCATCTGGTACTGTCTCTTTAAGAGCTGCCTGCTCGCACACTAAATTAGCTTGAATGGGGGGTCTGTGTAGTTACTGCTCGAATCCCGCCCTGAGCTGCCATCTGATAGCTCCATATCTGCAGTTGCTAAGAGCGCAGAGGGAGCCCATCTGAAAGATGTAACTTTTCCTGAAATCATTTAGAGCATTAGTAAAATTGCAGTTTGTCTAACCTGCCGTTATTGCAGCTGGGACTCTCTGTGTGTGTTGCTCCTCCATTTTGGACCTTAACTGCTAATCTGGGCCAATTGGATAAGGGGAGCCCTAAAATGGAGACTGCCTGAGCCAACCAGAACTTGGACTCTCACCTGGAGCCTGCTTAAAGGGGGAATGTATGGCAGGTGCTTCTGGGAGCTGTAGTTTGGACTTTGGCGCCTTTTTGCACCAACAGAGGGAGCCTTGCAGTGATTGACAGTTGAATCCTCCAACCAAACCTGTGTGGAGCCTAAAGGAAATGCCCTGAACGGTTCTTGGATGGCCAGATGCGAGTTGACTGTGAAGGGAGTAGGAGCTCTGTTCTGCTGCGGTGTGCAGTTTGCGCGGGAAGTACATGTAAGGTCCTGAAGTCGGCCTGTAGCCGTTAGCGGGTGCTCATTCGGA
This sequence comes from Neoceratodus forsteri, assembly GCA_016271365.2. NCBI lineage: Eukaryota > Metazoa > Chordata > Ceratodontiformes > Ceratodontidae > Neoceratodus > Neoceratodus forsteri. Next base: position 1,404,362,606 of record CM028130.1, on the reverse strand, counting down.
CTGGATCCGAGTTGTGGAATGAGAAGAAGGAAGTGTACAAAACCAGGCTTGACTGTAGAAGACCAAAGATTTGCAGAAGTGCAATCAGCCTGTCGGGGACTCTGTTGCTGCGTGTGTTCTCGGGTTTTGCAATATTTGCGATCGGAATCGAGAAGCAGCTGCCTGGTATAGTCATTTCCTTTACATATAAATGTGCCTAGTGTTTGTAGGAGATCGCGATTCTTTTTCACCTTGTTTTGTGAGTTGTGAGCTGAAGCTGGAAGCTGGACTCAAAGCTAATCGGACTGAATCCGTCTGCTATCCAAATCAGTTAGGCCCTGTCACAAGGGTCTCACCTCCATGCTCTGCTCATTCTGGCTATCCAGATCCACCTCCTCAATTCAGCTATCGATTTGGGGTTTGTGAGTACAAATAGGGGCACCTCCCCTCACCTTCATTTAATCAAAGTGTGTCAACTGATCGTTTTGTGTTCTTCTGTTTGTAGACTGAGCCATCCGGCTCCGGATTACAATTTGTTTGTGCATATATTTTCTTCTGCAGGGCCCCATCCAGCTGCACCAGACGGCCAACCCCGGGTAATGGACCTGGCTAGCCCCCCCCCCCATCCTGGGTACCCAGCGAGTGACATTTTGGACCCTAAATATATGTGCACAGTACTGTGATTTGAACTTTCTAAACTAATCAACCTGATTACCCCCCTCCCATGTTACTGTCCCCTGAATAAACCAGATTTATTGTTGTTATATTATATACTGGCTGTGGTGTTAATGTATCTAGAACTGTATTGCAGATTGCTGTGTATGTTGTTTAACCTTGTTTTACAGGGGGTCCTCCAAGACAGGCTGCAGAATCAGTCTTGAGGGTAGGTGGTATCTCTATGTGTAAAAAGTGTGCATATGTGGGGTATTGGGAAGGTAACTCCTGTGCATTGTGTGGGCCACTAGGGGGAACAAAGGGGGGTCACAGTGTCCCAGAGGGTTGTACCCAAGCTAGTTTAACCACTACTAACCCTGACCTCTGTGTGGAGGCACCCATAATAGAACCTAGGCCCCTCAACATGTCAGTAGCCAAACAGGCAGGGTTAGTAGCCCTTGGGATAACGCCATCTGGGGGTCACACAATTACAGGATTAAATACAGTTTAAAGGTCAGCTAACAGCAGGATCTGAAACACAGAGGTTTACAACATAAAAATCAGCACAATTCAGGTAAATTTCAACAATCACAATATTTGCTGGATTGTCTGGTGCAGGCTGTAGGGGATTAGCTGCAGGGATAGTGAGCTAGGCATCTTCAGGTGCTGAGAATTTAAACATTTCTGCATATGCGGATGATATCTGTTTGTATGTGGTGGACTACCCTAGTGGGGAGCAAGCACTGGCTGACACAGAAAAGTTCTCACAGATATCAAGAGCCAAATCAAATCTAAAGCCATGTTTACACCACGGCTGCGAACTGAGCACTGCACCACTCTGAGTGTGCCATGTTGTCTTTCCACAGGCACAATCTGCATGTACACAGTCCCCTATGCTCCGCTGCAAGTTGCACTGGGTGGCTATGGAGGGGCGTGATTGACGAGGAGGGCGTGGTCTGTGACGTGGTGCCAACGTGCTCTCTCACCAGAAACGCAGAGTGCACAATCGGGTTTACACACCAGGCTAATCCACTGGAGCCACATGGAGTACCTCCTCCTGTTGCAATCCGAAAAATTGCTCCGAAGACATCAAGAGGCAGAACGGTGAGTGTTCACACGGTGACATCTGCAGCGCATTAACCCATGCACAGAGGTTAATGTGCTGCAGATGTGATGGTGTAAACAGGGCTTAAATAACAGCACAGAGATCCATCTAGGGGTTGCGTCCAGGGAGAAAAGGGCTGTAGCAGTGATAACAGTTAACCCAAGAGCCCATTCATAGTTGGGAGGTGAAATTTGGATCAGGAATATGGCCCACCTAAACTGCTCTGAGAAATTAGAAATCTGGGCCCAAAAAAGTGAACAGGTGGAAGGGATGGAGAAAGTCGAAAAGTCAGGTTTTCCTAACTAGGCAATTTCTGATTCTCTCTCTCTCTCTCTCTCTGTATGTCAGTTATGTTCTTCCCATCCCTATAAGTTTAGGGTTAGGGAGTTTCTAGCCAAACTGAGGAAGTGTAATACCAACACCTTAACAGTATTATTTAAATGTTTCAGATTTTATCTTTGGCAAGCAAGATACCATCTAGTGCTACAGCAACTCAAAATGTCTTCTATATAATATTCTATGTGGGCACTGATATGACAAGGACATCTTAGGTGAGGCTAACCTGAACTTGTTTTTAGCTGTGTGCTAGGCACTTCAGCACATAGCTGTCAACCAAGTAGAGGGCTTGAAATCTTGAGCCCATTTCATAAAGGAAGTATGTATACAAACATGATTGTAATAGGTTAGCATTATACCAGTTACGTGATTTATGGATTGGGTTTCACTGGTTACATCTTCTTGGGTGAGAAGGTATGGAACAAGTCTGACACTTTGCTATAATTACGGAGTCTTTTGATGGGTTGTCCCACTCCTGTTTTTTTTTAAATTGGTATTACATCAGTATGGGTTCTCCTCTTGTTTTATTAAATGGATAAAAGCCTGTTATACTGGGGCATTGTTTCATCCTAATATTAATAGGTGGAGGGGGAAAGGGATTCCGCTTTTAAGAGGGGTTCAGCACAGTTGTTTATTGAGCCCTTTACTCCAGTTTTGGGTATTGATGCATTCTAAGGAAATTTCACTGAATCTATTCAACATATTGTATCGCCATAGGGTTTTCTGGTACCCAAAGTAGTAGCTTACTAAAGCTACCAACTTTCCAAGGCCTAAAACTGGGACAAAGGTCCATCCTGACCATGCCCTCCCCACACACCGTGTCACTCCAGTGGGTACCGCCACAGACAACGCTGCACACAATCAATGAAATTTTGCTACTTGTTTGGCACATGTCACTACCACAGTAACACCAGTAGCAAACATCCAGATTAAAACAATACATCATTCTGCTGCAGCGAGTTCCTAATCATGATGTACAGAAAGTTCATTAGAAGCAAATCTGCATTAAATTGTGTTCAGACATTCAAACTGCATATATATTTCTCCTACTGACAGTCATCCCACCTACTTACACTCCCCTCATTTGTTGAGCAAACTTCATTTCAGTAACTCCATCACCATACCAGATTGTTTTCACTCACTTCCCTTCAGCTGATCAGGTTCAGGTACCTTAGTTCACAGCTGCTGGTCTCCTCTGTCTGGAGTCCTTTTCCGCTGCTGGCAGGCAGATGTCCACATGCACTTGTTTGCATTACTACCCAGTCTAACCTAACAGGAAGGAACATGCTTTACCGTGCTCCTGCTGACGTGCTTGCAGTGCAACATAAACGCAGGGGTTAAGAAATTCCACCAAACTATTGTCCAATTCGAAACAGCCTTCAGTGGTGCTGAAACAACTATCACTCACTGGATTAGCAGTCAGCAAAAAAGGGACAAAACTGGGACAAATAAGCAAAACCAGGACAAAAGTGACATTTGCAAAACTTGTGGGGGACACTGGGACATGCTGCCTAAAATAGGGACTGTCCTGGGAAAATAGGGACTGTTGGTAGCTTTAGCTTACACTGATGATTTGTGTATGTTTACTAGTATGAGATGCCCCTCCTGTCACCAGGCCTTCTCTGCCCTGCAGTCTTTTTTCCACACATCTGGGTCAAGGAACAATATCAGTACGTGCATTGGATACAGGTCAGGTGCCAGGTGATGGTGACACCAGACTGACTTCAGTCTCTGGGGTCAAAATCACATCCGCTCCTGTTAAACTCCTTTATTTATTTTGAAAGTCCAATGACATAAAATATAATCGGAAACTTAAAAGGAAAAATGGAAATGGTAAGGTAGCCAGATGGAAATGTTGACAGTTATCTATAAAAAATGTATTTATATGATTCTTTATTATGCCTATTTTTTGTTTCTAATTATGTTCCCCAGGTGTCATTGGAGACTGGGCTATACAGTGTATCCCATAAATGCATGCCTGATAAAACATAGCCCTAAACGCATAGAATTTCCAAGTACCAATTTATGCTTCCTGGCCAGGGTATTCAGACTGTGCCTGGCAGTGGCCCAAGCCTGGGCACAGCAAAACTGGGATGTGCTGGGGCCAGGACCAGGTGATATTCAACGGTGATACACCATGGCGCAGCACTGACACTGCACATGGTGCAGTGGCACTGCGCTGGTGCAAGCAACAAATAGGGAGCACGGGGATATGCCAGTGTAAACGCAGTTGCGATGGGTGCATCACCCGCGATATTCAGCAGAGGGCATGCAAATGAGGCCATAATATATGCAAGGCACAAATGGGGCCATTGCATGTCATTATAGACCCATTTGCATGCCTTGCACAGGGCAGCCTGGTGAATTGTGCCTGGCGCCCTGCACAGCAAGATGTGTGCATGGGGGGGCCCGGGACATACCCCGTCTTGAGCCACAATCACAGTAAAACACATTAAAACAATTCCCTGGTAGTCTAGTGGAACTCCCCTCCCTCCCATGTCCCCAATTGCCGGTACCATACTGTAATAGTAATCCCTGGTAGTACAGTGGAACTCCCCTCCCTCCCGTGTCCCTGATCACCGGTCCCGTACTGTAATAGCAATCCCTGGTAGTCTAGTGGAACCCTCCCTCCCGTGTCCCCGATCGCCGGCACATTACTGTAATATTAAGCCCTGGTAGTCTAGTGGTACCCCTCCCACCCATTGCCGCGATCATGGTAAAGCTCACATAAAACAATTCCTTGGTGATCCATTGGCACCTCCACCCCTCCACCCACAGAACCCTTGCCCACACTCCCCCGTCATCGGTGGCGGCTGCAACCCATCCGCACACCGCAAGCCGTCCACGAATGACGAGGTACAGTATGGGCTTGCAGGGCATACTGTACTAGATAGGCCCAAATATGTGAATGAAGTGGGGCCTATCTGAGTACAGTATGCCTGCAAGCTACTGCCTGTCATCGACAGGAGCCAGGCGGTATGTGAGCAGAGTTGCAGCCGCCCGCTGATAACAGCGGAAGGAAGTTGGGTGGCAAGGGGCTCTGTGGGTGGAAATGGTAGGCAGGTGCCACTGGATCACCAGGGAATTGTTTTACGGAGCTTTACCGTGATCACAGCAACGGGCAGGGGGGTTACCACTAGACTACCAGGGCTTAATATTACAGTAATGTACTGGCAATCGGGTACATGGGAGGGAGGGGGGTACCACTGGACTACCAGGGATTACTATTACAGTAAGGTGCCGGCAATCGTGGCAATGGGAGGGAGGGTGTACCACTGGATCACCAGGGTTTTTAGTCATGGGAATGAATGGCGATCGCGGCAACAGGAGGGAGGGGAGTGTCACTGGATCACCAAGGAAGTACTATACAGCGAATTACAGCGATTGGGGACACGGGAGAGAGGGGGTTACCACTAGACTACCAGGGCATTATGGGTGCTTGTGGACGGTGTTCTGCATGGGTGGGTGGCCACCCACAGCTGGCGGCTGGTGGCCAGAAGTTGTTCCTCCGATTCACGGGCTCAACTTTGAGTCCCCCTATGCGGTGCAATGCAGGGTTGCACCAGCATATGCACCACACATCCTGAGCTGAATATTGAGATGTGCTGCATATGCATGAGCACGCCCCCTGCATCTTCGCCACATACAATTACATTGTGCCCCGGCGCACGGGGATTTGCGCTGTGCCTGGCAGCCTTTCCAATATTCCACTGGGGTGCAATGCAGGGTTAGCTGGCACAACTCTATTCGCTATGTACAACCTTTGAATATCTGGGCCCCTATGTATAACAGACCTGTTAAACACATAAAGGATCCCTTTTAAAGAGCAACTGACACCTTTAGGAAAACTGCAAAAAACATAATGTTCCGACACAGTTCAGCTGTTATTTCATATATTTTCTATAGATTTCTACAGATTTCTCATCTTCATTATGTAGTAGTGAAAAAATTCCCACAAAATCAAGATCTGTATCCCTTAAAGTTCTTCTGCCTCTATAGCTTATTCCCTACTTGAAATCACATGCTATGTTGTGACATCACAATCTGTTGCCATGGAAACTGTGATGTCACAAGCAGAGTGTTATGACATCGAATTGGGAAGATGCAATAGGAGCCGATGAGCCCTCAAGGAACAACAATCCTGTTTTCATACATATGACCTCAGTAATAAATAATGGGGATAAGAAATACAAAGTTAATGAGAAATGTAAAGCTTCTTTGTGTACAAATATTATGTTTTGCAAAGTTCTTCTTGAGGCATCAATGGCTCTTTAAATGCATACTTTTTCCCCTCAGTTTTGCTGTATGAGTGTGGAATGACTGGCCCAATTTTACTGACACTGTAGCTGCCTTACTAATTAGCTCTTAATTGTCTGTCAATGGGGTGCCCTATTTAAACTGAGGTGTTAAACATCTATTTCAACCTTTTAACCATCAAACCAAAGTTTCAAAAGCACCCTCCCTCATGCTGAAATCAAAGCAAAGAACCCAAAAGAACGTCACAGAAGTACTTTACCAGAATCACAGAAGCACCCTTTCTCACACAGAAATCAAACCAAAGAAATATCACAGAATGTCACCAAGCACTTTACAGGAATCACAAGCCTTGCTCACACGACCTGATCTGCATCATTGCGAGTGGTACAGATGAGTTGCATCAGTGCACATCAGGTTCTGTTAATGACTAGTGGAGTGTTGTACGTTAACCACTGCAGCGAACCTCCATCCTTGTTTTGGTGGCATCATATACCAGTGCAGGCATTTTGCAAATGTTTGAATGTGCTGCTCCGCTTGCATTGGTGCAGCTTTGCAGCATACTGCATTAGACCTCCAATCAGCGGGACAACCCAGTCTGCCTGCTTCCCTAGTGCTATAATTTTTAATAAATATAACAGATCAACATACATTCTGGGATGCAGGTAGAGTTGCGGATGGCCACAATGTATTGCCAGCAAGTCTCTCTACTTTTCTGACATGCCAGCAGACATTTTTACCATTTTGTAGTATACATAATGTATTATTAAGAGTGAAGCAGCCTTGGCTGCTACTCACGATGCTGAAGGTATGTGGATCCATTGTATTTGTATAGCAGCAGGTTATCCACATACAGCAACATACTGTCAGCAGCGCCCCCAATGGGCATTTGCCTGAAATGCCAGAAGGGCAGTTGCACCAATGCAGGGAGATTATGTGCGAATGGGTGCAGCATCGCTGCAGCATTAACATAGCAACCTGCACCGCAACGCAAGTGAGAACAGGGTAGGTGGTGTGAACACACCTACAGAAGCACCCTCTCTCACATAGGAATCAGACCAAAGAATGCCACAGCATGTCACAAATCACTTTATCCCAATCAAGGAAGCACTTAAGTGCTAGCAACATTACTTTCCCTACCCAGCACACTGGCACATATTGCAAGTTGTGCTCGCCATAAAAGAATACAAGACTGGATAAACACATAGCCCCGTAAATGCATACTTTTTGCAGTCCTAAGGTATGCATTTAAGGAGGATGCATGTATGGTATTTTCTTTAGATGTTATGGTGGAATAGACTGAACCTTATAAAGAGAATGACACAGATTTAACATTAAGAAAGGGGGACTTGGAATGGTTAACCCCATTGTCATTTTTATAGAAATTTCCTATGGGTAAATCTTGGGGTATTTTACTAACATACTAACATACTAAAAGCCAGCAGATTAGGCCTGACGGTCTTTCATGTCTGCTCAGTAGCCAGTCCCTATTGGCACTCGCTCTCCCACCCCCAGCCCCGAGAGGGTCATCTTCGGCTTCAGCATGCCCATGCACCTGTCCCATCCCCCCTTGAAGCCTTCCACTGTGCCCTCCTCCTCCTCCACTAGACTCCCAGGCAGTGCATTCCATGCCCCACCACCCTCTCAGTGAAATAATGCCTTCTACGTTCTCCCTGTAATTCCCCCTCCAGCTTCCACTCCTTGCCCCTTGGTTGCACCCCTTCTTTAGCCTGAACATTTCTTTGGCTCTGCCCTGTTAATCCCTTTCTGCCTACCCCCTATCATGTGCCCCCCCTCCCTCCTCTCCTCCAGTGAGTACAGCCCAAGGACTTCCAGCCTTTCCTCATAGGTCCTTTCTCTCATGCCTGAATCATCCTGGTTGCCCTCCTCTGAACCCTCTCCAGCAGTGCTATATCCTTCTTAAGGTGAGGTCTCCCAGAACTGCACTAATACTCAAGATGCAGCCTGACCAAGGCATTATACAGAGGAGGATCACCTCCCTCCTCTGGAGCATAATTCCCCGCTATGCAGCCCAGAATCTGTTGCTTTCACCAGATCTTCTGCAGTTTTCAGTGTTATTCATTTTGGTGTCTACCACCACCCCCAAGTCCCTTTCACTCATTGTGGCTTGCAGTGAGACCCCCCTCCAGGGTGTATACATGACCTGGGTTTCTGACCCCCAGATGCATTACCCTACACTTCCCTGGATTAAACCTCAGTCCCCACCTTCTTGACCACCCATCCAGGGTATCCAGATCCCTCTGGACTGTCTCTCTCGCTTCATCCCCATCTGCCAGTGCTCATAGGGACTACCAGTGTACTGGGCACCCTGGTTGAGTGAATAGCTAGCGCCATTCTTACCCCAATGGGGCCAGGGTAAATATAGCTGGCCCACACTGAATATCTCAGCACATCCAGAATATGTAACGAATATGGTTCTGAAACTGCACAAATGGCATATTGCCCTTTCTGGGATGTCTCATTTCTCCAGGAAAGAACTATATTAACATATAATATCTACTGAATTCTCTGACGCTCCTACTGGCCTCCCACAGCCAGCACTGTGTATGCTCATAGATTCTAGACTCCTGCCTCAGATGTTGGATGTTTCTTGGTTTAGTTCCCATGAACAACTGTCAGTTAGGAATAACAGGAAACACAAAGTTCACTATAAAAGATTTCATCCAAGACAGAGCTGTGAGGCCCATTAGGAGACTCAAGCCCACTTATTTCTTGATTGCCTTTTATCTATTTATTTGGTTTTTGTTAACCAGGTAAGTACACTAGCCAGAAAGACTATTTTCAGGCACGACCTGGGAGAGTACAGAAACAATGATACAAAACTTCAGAAGAACAAACATGAATACTAAAACTTTTTTACATGAGGATATATGCACTTAACAATGGAAATTTTGACAAAGGGTTTATAATGAGGCATAATGGAGCAGACAACAATGAATACATCAGTAAGGTAACACAAGCAATAAATCAGGCGATTTAAGGCAATACAGACATTTTAAGAGATAATAAAAGTGCTAAGGAGTGAATACGGTAGGCAGAAATAGATGAAGAGAGGCTAGAGAGAGGAGTAAGAGGAGTAGGGAGGTGGCAGCACCGATATTATGGGCAATGTGAGATATGGGGTTTGAGGAGAGGGGGGAGAATTAAGATGATGCTGGAGAGGGAAGGGGATAGATAGAGGATGAGGGAGTAATCGATAAAAGGAGAGACTTAGAGGAAGTGCACCAGGAGGGGTAGACCACCAACCCGTGACAACAGAGAGGGGGTGGGTTTGTGGAGTAGAGACTACGGCGGTTTGAAACAGGAGCATGTGTGGGATGAGATGAGATGGTGTCTAAATCCTCTCTTAAAGGAGTAATGGGAAGTCGATTTTCGAAGTGTTAGAGGGAGTGAGTTCCAGAATTGGGGCGCATGGTGGGCATAAGCACTACTACCTTTTTTGTACGATGTCTAGGGATAAGGACAGGAGCATTTTCTGCAGAGCATAACACATAATAAGTTTTCTGGTAGGGAAAGAGACAGGCCAGATGTTTGGGTGTACGAGACCTAATAATATTGTCAGTGATGGATCCAAGTGCAAAGGACCTAAATTCCTTAGGCGGGAGCCAGCCAAGATCCGAGTAGAGTAGGCAGTGATGTTTCAGCCTAGGGGAACTGGAGACAAAATGACAGATGTTGTTATACGTTACATCCCACTTACGAAGACATGAGTTACTGGCTGATGCATATATCGAGACCTTGTAAGTGAGAGAGGAGTAGTATGCCACGGGCAGTGCAAGTCTGGCAGAGGGAGTGAGCATAACTGGTCCGGTAGGCAATCCCAAGCTTGGAGTTGGCCTGCTTGCAGGTAGATTGAATATGAAGGTCAAAACTCAGGCATGGGCTAGGTGACACTTAGATATTTAAATGAGGTAACCACCCCAACCGATGAGCCATCAAGGGAGGAGACAGTTAATTGGGTTTGGACATGTTTGAGTTTGACAGTGATCCAAATAGCATGGCTTAGGTCTTTGTATTATTTAGACCAAGTTTGTACTTAATAAGCTGCAGTTGGATAAGCTGATAATCACAGGAGAGATTAGCATTTATTTCCTCAATACTATTAGAGCTTGAGTATAGAACAATGTCATCTGCATAAAGTAAAGAGGAAGTGCTAAGCAGATTTGTAGTAATGCTATTGATGAAGATGGAGAAAAGCAGAGGACCTAAGATGGACCCATGAGGTACTCAATGTTTGTGGAGACCTTTTCCGGTCACGTATTGAGACCTATCTGACAGGTAGCTGTCAAACCATTTTACAACATGTGGCGAGAAACCTAGAGAGCTCGGGGTGGCGGATAGAGTGGGATGGTCAACTAGATCGAAAGCTTTGGTCATATCGATAAAGACAGCCCCGGTGAGCTTGTTGGAGTCCATGGCCACTAGGGTGTCAGATGAGAATTTGAGGTGGGCAGTTGTACTACTACTACGCCCTTACGGAAACCATGTTGAGCATCAGTTAGAAAGTCGTATTGCTGGAGAAAGGAAGTAGTTTGTGTGGCAACAAGCTTTTCAAATTTTACTGAGAACAGATAGTATAGCAATGGGTCTGTAATTAGATGGATCAGCGGATCACCCTTTTTATGTACCAGGGTGATTTTCGATGTTTTCTAGATCGTTGGGACAGTGCAGTTACACAGTGAGAGGGTAAAGATCCTAGCCAGGGGAGCGGCTATGTAGGGGGCTGCCAATCTTAGGAGCCTAGGTTCCAAGTTATCAGACCCAACTGCTGCGTGCTCGGAGATGTTTCTTAGGAGTTGAAGAACTTCACTTTTTTGTACAGACTTGAAATGGAGAGTGGGTCCTGTGGCCTTTGCAGGGGAGATAGGGATGGATGAAGTGGGGAAGGAGGCAGTATAAGGAGTGAGGTCAGCAAATTGCCTATTGAAGAAGTTTGCAGTGGTGAAGGGATTGTTGCAGTGGATGCCATTGAGAGACATATTATTTGGGGTGGGAGTCTGGCTAGATCCAAGGAAGAATTTGACATGGGACCAAAATTTTTTTGGGTCACCCTGGGAGTCAGTAAGAAGGTCTCTACAGTATGAGCTTTTAGCTTGTTTGATTTCCTTTTTACATGCATTTCTCATGGCTCTGTAGGCATTAAGGTTGGCGGGAGAACCAGATTTCTTATAAAGAAGCCATGTCTTGTCCCTAAGCCGTAATTTAGATAATAAGTCAGATTTTAACCACCGGGACTGTTTATTTCTAACCCACCTAGTCACAAGTTGACAATGGGATTCTTGTAAAGCTAAGAATTTTGACAAGAAAATGTTCAGAGTAGTCTAAACATCGGCTGAGCTATAGATGAGGGCTCCAGTCAATACAGGCCATGTCTGACTGAAAAGCCTCAGGTCAAGGTTACATAATTACAGAAAGTGATGAAGCGAGGCTTCATCGGATCCATCCGACCTTCCCCAGAAACAAAAGGTGGGGAGTGATCAGAGATGGCATCAGCTAGGACTCCTGCATCAACAATATTTTCAGGGCAGTTTGACATAATCCAGTCTAGCAAGCTACTAGTGTTAGAATGAGGCAAGACACGAGTAGGTTCTGAGATGAGCTGATGTAGGTTAAAGCTCTGTAGTTTAGTCAGGGGTAACATTTGTTTCTACCCTTGGCTCTCACTCTTTCCCTATTAACTCTTCCTGCTGCCCACCCTTCCCTATCCACTCCAGCCTGGCTAAAGTCCCACCCCATCCATAGTAGTGTCCCAATTATCTACCCCTCCTCCGTCATTACCACAATAAACAAGTACACGACAGCCATCGTCACTTTCTGTGGTTTTAGCTCAATTTTTCCCCCAGTCATCAGTAACATATCCCTCCTCTTCTTTACCTCTCTAACCTGCCACCCCATACACGGCCTCTTTCCCCTATATGTGCAGTTGCCGGCTGCCTCACTCAAAAGATCTCTGCTTATAACCCCTGTATGCCTACGGTTGATTGTACATCTGCTGACCTCTTCAATTGTAAAATAATGCTGTTTTTTATTTATTTATTTCAACCTTGTACTCGTACTGTATATACTTTTTCTTCCTTGTATATTATTGCTTTTTGTATACCTGCTTCTGTACTGTACTTTGATGTATTCATGACCAGGTCCACCTTGCAAATGAGCTTTGCTCAATGGTGCCCGCCTGGATAAATAAAGATTTGACTGATTGATTGATTTGTGTTTTCCCCAGCCAGTTTATATTAATGTCACCTTATATAAGAACTTCATTATTTCCAGAGTAAATAGATGATTTGTCAAGTAACTCTTCCAAACCTTTCAAGCCATGGATAGGGGGATTATAAGCACAGACAATATTTATTTTCTTCGAACCAAGGGTGAGGAGGACATGAAGTGCCTCACAGTGATTTGGGGGGGGTAGAGATAATTACCGAGAGCTGGAGGTGAGATTTGAAATAGATGGCTGTACCTCCCCCTCTTTTGGGGGCGGGTCTGTCATTCCTCAATAAATTGTAGGATGGCAGGGAGTAACGAGAGTCAGGGAAGGATGGCTTCAGCCAGGTTTCAGTTAGACACAGTATGTCCGGTTTGTAGTGCTCGACCCAGGGTTCAAGCTCCGAGAAGTTTCGCTCCAGTCTCCTAATATTATGGTGGATTATAAGTAGGCCCTTTACAGTAGAAATAGAAACATTGTTAGGGGTCAGGGGCCTGGGGTTAGGCTGTACATCCCCAGATAGCAGAATGGCCAATAGTATGAGGTACCAGAGCTTACGGTGTAGGTATGGAGATAGGGTGTGAGTACGCAGGGAGCTATATTTGAGGGCATAAGCAACCAGATAGATCCAGGCCTTTGTTGGGAGTAAGGGGGAGGATCGCACCATGTAGCTAGTGCCACTAGCATGTTTGAGAAAGTAAAATCATTTTCTGGGGTAGGTGGGAGAACAGATTCAGTATTGGGGACTCCCAGCGTTGATAGGTATAGTAAAGGCAGGGAGAGTAGGAGAAACATGAGCAACAATTGTTTAAACATTTTTTTTAATAAGCCATTGGAAATAAGGAATTAGAGAGGATATAAGATTAGCAGGGGTGGGCAGCAACGAGGGAGAGATAGTACAGGCAGAAAGACAGGTCAGAGATTGGAATAGAAGTAGTAGATGTTTGAGTTAGAAATGCCTGAGAAGGGAGGCGGTAAGGAATCAGTGTAGTTATGGGAAGGCACCAGGGACTGTCTATCAGGATGAGTAGGAAGAGGGATGTGAGGAAAAACAAAATTGTTAGCAGGACCAGCAAAGAACAGAATGAAGCAGGGGGCAGAGAGAGACAGGAACACGATAAGTAGTAAGCAAGTAACTCCTGAGTCACACGAGGAGTGAAGGATAAGGCAAGGAAAACAAATTGTGACTGGGAAATAGCACAGTTACAAAGGCTGAAGAAGGTACAGTAGACACCATGTGGCAGGAGGGGGAGACTGCGAGTGAATTGCAATTCAGTAACCTGAGAGAGGCGGGGACTGCTAGCATATTTAATAGGTGGCCTGGGTGGGGTGGGGGCAGGAGAAAAAGTACCCTACACTGTGCAGTCCGACCCCTAAAGGGCGTGCCTAATAGTGGGTAGGTGGCAATCCAGAGAGCAGACTGCAGGCACACTTATCAGAAACCTAGCTGCAACCACTCAGCCTATCAGGAGGCTTTGGGAAAAAGGCTCCAATCAGAATGCAGCTGTAGGCTAGCGAGACTGGGTGGTAATACCTTTTATTAGAGGCTTCTGGAATCAAGTGACTTCTTCCTGGAAGGAGCCCCTATTTTGTTTCAGCTGGTATGAGGAACCTGTTTTTCTTACTCTGAGATCTGGTGGCAGAAATACCATTACAAATACCTTGGCTCTCTGGTTTACGATAATCAAGTTTTTATCTGGCAGGTTAGATGTCAGTTATTGTTACAACAGCACTATGTGCTGCTGGGGTGGTCACCCCAGTTCTTAAAAAAAAGGAGACAAGACATTACATACTAACTACCAGCCAGTCTCTATTCTACCCCCAATCTAGAGCCCTAGAACGAATCATCTACGCTCAACTTGTGGACCACTTAGACAAATACCACCTACAATGTAGCAAACAACATGGCTTTAGAAAACAACATAGTACAACAACTGCACTTGTTGAATTTACCGGTTTTATTCATGACACCCTAGACCAAGGGCACTTAGTAGAGACTACCTTCATTGACCTCCTTCGATACGGTCATTCACAAACTACTTCTAAATCTATTGGGGGTCAACCATGTCCTCATCCTCTTTAGGCTGGTTTCAGAGCTACCTCACTGGTAGGGTTCAGCAGGTTAAAATCGGCGCCACACTCTCCGACAGTCTAAGTGTAAATACCGGTGTTTCCCAAGGTTCCATCTTGGACCCATTGCTATTTAGTCTTTTCTTAACCCCCCCCCCCACCACAAGCATGTCAGGATAAAATCCTCCTATACACCGATGATGCCATCCTCTTTTCTAGCCACCCAGACCCTGCCATCCCTAGAACAACGTCTGCAGAGTCATTTCATACTTGCCGAAGATGGTTCATTAATTCTCGACTACTACTTAACTACAAGAAAAATAAAACAATGCTGTTCGCCTGTACACACAACAAACATAAAACATTCAAATTATCGATCTGCAACAAACAAAATGAAATGCTCAAGATGGTCCACAAATTCAAGTACCTCGCGATAACACTGGACACCTCCTTATCTTACTCTCATCACATAAACCAGGTTTCCAGGTCAGCAAATAGGAAGATTGGTCAACTGTATAGACACAGACCCTGCCTCACTTTTGAAGCCCTCAAACTAGCCATAAATAATTCTGTCTTCTCAGTAATAGATTATGGCCTCGTTGTTTACAGTTCAGCCAACAACACAGCCTTAAAAAGAATAGCTCTAACACTGAACAAAGCTTGCAGGCTCCTCCTGGGAGCGCCTCGCCTAACCCACACCTGCAAGCTTTATTCCTTCACGGGCTGGCTGGACTTGGAAAACCGTACTCATTACCTACAATGTCTCCTCACCAAGAAGGCAGCTCTAGGCCTAACCCCTCCTGGGGTCCAAACCATACTATGCCCTGATGCACCCACAAGGCTAACTCGAGGGTCACATAACAACCCCTTCAAGGTTCCTTTCCACCGCACCTCTCAAGGTCAGTGATCCTTTGCATACCATGCCCCAAACTGGCTAAACTCCCTCCTGAGTGACCTTCTAGCTGAACCAAAAATTGGGCCTTTTAAATCTAAACTACGTGCTCTCCTCTCTAGTCAAATGAAGTGCTCATGCTCCCTATAACTGGGAGCAAATGGCTGGGTAATGATTTCTTTCAGCACTTTATCTCCCCCAGATCTGACTCTGATCTACCAGCACTAAACCCCCTCAATTCCCCTTTATCCACCTATGTTCTCCCAACCCTTTCCTTACAAATCTAAGCCCTCCCCTTTGTAACCGTCCTCTTAGCCCCCTCTGCCTTCCCACCTCTTTCCCCACTTCCTTTGTACCTCCTTCGCACCTCCTCCTTACCTCTCCTCTACTTACCTCCCCACTATTACCCTGCCTCCACTACCCTGCCCGCCCTTACTGAACCCCCTTTTTCGATACCTCTCACTTCACACAAAACCTCTTCTTCGTCTCCTCCCACCTCACATACACTCATTTCTTCTAACTCCTGCCCCCTCCCAATCTATCTCCTCCAGACAAAGTGAACTAGTTCTCCCCGCAATGACCCCTTATCCCTCTTCCAAGAACACCTACCCCCCCACCTAATTCCTATTTCATGACCTCACTTAGTCTTTATTGATATTGTTTTGTCAATCTTTTACTGCTGTTTTAAGCCAATCTACTCTGTACAATATAAAGGAAAGGGAACATTGTTTAACCAGGATTAACACACTAAGCCAAATCTTATTTCCATATGCGACCTGGGAGCACAAGGAAGTTAAGTTGCTGCTCAGGATCACACAGTGTGCACCTAGGTGGCTGGGATTCAAACCCAGGTCTCCAGATCTGCAGCTCAGAGCCTTAACCCACTGTGCTATACTGCCTCCAATATGATTGTAATGTTCTTGTTATGTATGTGTCATTGACACAGAACCTTTGTAAATGAGCTCTCAGCTCAAAGGTTGTAATCCTAGTTCTAAATAATAATAAAAAATATGTTTCTGTCTTGGAGCTGGAGCTGACAATCAACAGTTCTTTACTGTCAGTTTTCAATAAAGAAGGGAATCAATCTTTGGGCAGTAGAAATGACTCCTCTAATATTGATTTCCTTTTTTTGTTACCTGGAATGTCATTTCTAATCCCCTTGTTATCTTCCTTTGTATTTGTTTCTTCATATTTTCAGTATTGTTTAACTGATTTTGGATTTGGTTGATTTTCTTTTGTTTGTCTTTGTTTCCTTTTAATAAAAATTCCCTTACCCTTTTGTCACATTTATTTTTTAACTGTCCTTACATTCAAGATTTTGTGGACCCAGTAGCCAGAACCTGGAAAGTATCTTTGTTTACCACCACGGACTATGATACTTTAAATTCTTGGGATCCTTTCACCTACAAAGACGCATTCTCGTGTACCCGTTATAATATTTGCTTTCATGAAGTACTGGATTCAGGAAATTAGATGTAAATATTTCTTGCAGCATCAATTCACCTTCTCAAGAGGATCTTTTGAACAGCATTACAGCAGAAATTGGTACACTGCATTAGATAGAACTAAGTAACTCTAAAAGGCATTTCCCACACTTGATGGAGAAACGTTTCCTGGTTGTAAACCTGAACGTGCTTGTCTGCTTATCTTTTATGTTGTTTTTGATTTCCTGGAGTGTAATTTGATTTGACTTCATATGCAGTAGGGGTACCACTTGTTCAGGTTTCTTTTCAATGGTTTTGTTCTGCAGTATATATCTAGCACTTACTGAATATCTGAGTTTTTTCCTTTATTTTCTGGATTGTAAACAGTGTAAATTCTGGGGGGGGTTGTTTTGTTGTGTTAAATAAATATTTCCCTACTCTTTTCGAGAAGTGCGATGGGATCTTCAATGTCTGCCTGAACAACCATCAAGGAAAGGCAGACAGTACTTTGGTTTAATGTGTCATCTGAAGGACAGTACACCCTGACGGTATAGCATCCCCTTAGTACTGCACTCTGTTGCCAGTGTTTATGGTAGGAAATCAACCTCTGTGAGAGACTAGAACCAACAACCTTCTGGCCTAGAGGTGGATGTGCTATGAATTGAGCCACCCTGACACCTAACACCAGCTTTACTAAATAAATCATCTGTAATCTCTTCTTTTCGTAGCACATTTTGTACATTGAAAGATAAGCACAATGAGGATGTGTGTTAATGCATGCCTCAATAACATTTATTGATTTTGCTAACAGTTTAATTCTGTTGAAACTGAAGAGCCAAGGAAAGACTTTATCTTCTTTTTCACAGTCTTAGTACTGAAAGCGGTCTTCAGTTTTTAAAAAGCATCACAGAAACACTGTCTGACAAACAAGGACAGCCTACCAAATAGTTTTTGCTACTGCTTCAGACCGAGTAAATGGCTAACTTATTTGACATTCAGTAATTCTGTCTTTGCAGATGCACTTTCAGCGTCAAGTCTGTTGCTCTACTTTCAAGCAGATTTCCTTTAGTTTTTTGGTTTGTTTTTAACTTAATCACTGGATAAGACAATGGAAAAGTACAATTTTTATGCTGGCTGCCTCTCATGGGAGACACAGTTGGTAATCTAACAGTAGTTATAATGCTTTACAAGAACAGAGATACAGCTATTCATAACAGACTTTATTTCAAGCTGAACTACAATATATTCTGTTTTCATGGTTAGGTTTCTTACAGCTAAATTTAAATTGTAAGTCCAGGTGGAACCATTAACTGACCTCATTAACTCCCCCAAAGAAACAGCGGTGGTTCCAATGAATAGGAGGAATGCCAGTTGGGTCACACTTCCACAAGAGAAGGAGTAGAGATGACCCAGGAGAAGAACAGCCTGGACAGCCTGACCTCCAACCTGAGAAAACTGCTGGAAACCATTATATAAAGTGCATAAAGTGGAATGGCTGGAGGCCAGTAGGCCCTAGGTCAAGAAGCAGCAGGGGTGTGTGTAAGGCAGATCGTGCAAGAACAAACTTGATAGACTTCTCTAATTGGGTCATGAAGGACCAAGCAGTAAATATACTGTAGATGGTCCTTAGTGAGACCATCAACTCTGTGCCTTCTGTAGGAGACTTGTGCAAAAGCGGAGGGATCAGGAATGGGAGACAAATTGATTTGGTGGATTAGTATCTGGCTGGGGAGAATTCAGAGGGTAGTTGTCAATGAGAGAATACTCAGAGGATAGGAGTTACTGTAATTCTTGATTTTCCAGAATATCTTCACCACTTATTCACTAGTGGGTCTGAGCTGGAGGCACCAGGACCTAGTGGGAGCCAGCACTTTTTTAGAGGGGTAATGATGCAGTGTACCACATGCATGCCATCATGCAATGACGCACTTGTCTGCTGGTACACAGCCAACACCATTGAGTCTCCCAAGATTAAAACTCTGCTACCCCCCCTTCCTCCTTCCTTTCCTCCCCTCCTATGACACTACTTGTCCCTTGAGATCCTCCACTGCCTGTCTAGTCCCCCTCAGCCTTGTTCTCCAATCTTGGTCCCTGCTCCTCCCCTAGTCTGACCGTTCGTTCCCCAGCATTCCATGGCCACACATCTTACCTTCCCTCCCTATGCTCTGTCCTGTTCACCTCTATCCTGTACCCTCTGTTCTCCCTGCATCACTCCTCCCCATCCTGCCTTCCACTTGATCCCTACCTGTTGCCCCCTCCCTACCTTCACTACTACTGTGCACTCTTCCACCTCCCTTCACTTGGCTAACCCCCCCTGGTCCCCCGGACCCCACTCTCTACCTCTGCCCCCTTCCTGACCCAGGTCAATGGGAGGAACCTATTCCACACTGGTACCTCACTAGGTGCTCCCACTCTAGTCCTCTTCTTGTGACCTCCCACCACTGTCCACCCCCCACCTAGGTCTCCTCAACCTCTGAGGTAAGAATGAAACAAAGCAAGGTTACTTAAGTGGTTTATTGTTTTGGTTTTACATAAGCAAAGCTTTTATTTTTTTAAAGAATTCAATCAGAAATGAACTTGTGCCATTTTTCAAAACAATCCTATGTGTAAAGGACACAACACATGTAATGTAGTAAAGCCTTCTACCATTCTGCATGTGAACTTAATCAGTGATTTTAATACAAATTCATAAGACAAAATGACATTATTATTTTTGTTTCTGCTTTATTGTAGAATATGGATTAAATCCCCTTAAAAAAGCTCAAATGGAGTGAAATGTCAGGGCATAGTAATAAATTCAAGATCTATACTTCAAAGTGCTTGATTGTCTCCTCTTGAGAAGCAGTGTCGCTACCCCCAACATCTTTTCAGAGGATAGCAAAACTATAGAAAATTCAGCCCTTGCCTACAGAAATTTTTTTTTTTTGTTAGATTGTAGGTCTGTTTTATGAAGGTGCGATAGACATCTGTGGAAACTGGCTATTATATGAATATTGGTTATTTTACAGTACCAGCATATTATATTCTAGTCTGCAGCACAGTCTCTGTTCATTTAAAAGTACTTTTCTACCATTATGGACCATTGAGGTAAATGCATTTGTTGATATAGGGCACAGTGTCCATAATGCATTACATTTTACTACATATTCAGAGGAAGACAGAGAAAAACCTCATCCAGCTGATGAGGGAAAGCAAGACCCAGCCTCCCATATTGGAGAAACTACGCGTAATATAGCCCAAAACACTGAGAGCTTAAAATGTTAAGACTGCTGCCTCAAGTGGCATGGGTTGACTCTGTCCCAGTATCTTAAACATCAAAAGATGCCAGATGGCCTACGTATCGACACAGAGCCTAATACTGGAATTAATTCCCAGAGGCTGAATACGAAATGAGATGGCATTAGAAATCGGGCCAGTTGTGACTTTATGTAAGCCCTAATAAAGGCAGTTGTAGAGGACAGACAAAAGCTTGAGAATGGATACAAAAACAAGGAGTCTCTACATTAAAATGGAAGAGGCAGAATTCCAAAAATGTGGATAGGATAAAACAAAAACTAGCAGAGTAGGAAGACAAATTAAAACAACAAAATTCTGAAATTCTAGCACAACACATTGGATTACAGGGACAGCCATGTGTATATTTACAATAAATATATAGTTAAAAGAACCACACACACTACTGATAGCAGCACTAATAGCGATTCAAGTTACATATGCAATAGTCAGAAACAACTGCACAGAGAGAGAGGCCTTTTAGGCTGAGGTTCGATCCACAATAGGGGAAGAAATCCAGAGGCTATCAGGAGTTCAGGTACAACTTGAGGAGCAAGCCACACATTACATGGGAGGCAGACAGAGACCCAAGTGGAGCCAGAAAGGGGGCAAGAGGAGGAACAGGAAGCACTGACCCCAAGACACAGAGGACGCAAGGGGCAAGGGAACCACACTGCAACATAATTATCCCAGTCTTTAAGCAGTAGAATTCTTACAGTAAATGAAATAAGTGCATTGAGTTTGGGTCTATGTTTTGCTCCAACATTGCCTGTTATTCTTTCGAACTAGAGTCTGACTTGCAGAGTTCTATAAAACTTTAAGGCTTAAAAGCCTATATGAAGAACAAGAAAATGTTACTTGAGTATAAATCGACTTAAAAAGGTATTAAACAGCAAGTCCTCCTTTAACCCACAACCAGGCAAAAGTAATAGTATTGAAAGGTTCTCAACAGTGGTTGAACTAGAAATCAGGAATCTTTTCCAAGAAAGAAACAGTGTATTCCCCAGTAGAAACAACCTAACCAAACAGCAAAGAGCTGCATTAACAACACTGAGCAAGGACAATACCATTGTAATGAAGCCAGCGGATAAGGGGGAGGAACAGTGATCCAGGAAACAGACCAATATCGAAACATGTCTCAGGTTATTACAGGACAGTAATAACTACAGAGTTCTAAATGGGGATCCCACATCAGAAATCAGATAAATTAAAGAGAGACTATCTGAATATATGGACTTGGACTGGCTACATGAATGGGGGTGGGGTGGGTGGTTGTTATTAGAAAGAAACACCCTAGGATTCCTATATTTTACAGTACCCTAAAGGTGCACAAAAATGAAATGCCCTTCCTCCCACGGGAGGCCTACAGTGTTAAAGGTGACCTACAGACTAATTGTAGTAGCCTGCTCCGTCCCACATACCTTTCTATGGTGCTGCTATGATGATGATCTTTCATATAAAATTAATATTTAAAAAACACCAAAACTTTTGTGACGGAGTGCCTTGGGATCCTGATCTTGCAGGCAAATAACTATGGGTATTTCCCAGTTTGTGATGTGTAAACACCACTGCTATGAAAGAATAGCAGTGGTTGCAGTTTGTTGCAGTTTACTATATTTATTTTATTGCTGTGGAAATTTGATGCCTAAAATCATATGTACAGCAAGGACCTGTCCAGGTGTTGCTGTAGGTATGATTTTAGGCATCAAGACCCACCTAGAAGCAATAAAATAAATAATAGTAAACTGCAGCCACTGCTATTCATTCATAGCAGTGGTGTTTGCCATGTCACAAACTGGGTGAAATACCCATAGTAATTTGTGTCCGCTCGATTGGGATCTCCAAGGCACTTCTGCGTTCACCGAAAAGTTTCAGTGCTTTTTTTAAATATTAATTTTATATGAAAGATCATCATCGTAGCAGCCCTGGACTCCCGCAGCACCATAGAAAGGTATGTGGGATGGGAATGGGCTGCTACGATTAGTTTGCAGGTCACCTTTAAGCATTGACTTGATGTTCAAGCCTATTTCACAGTACATAAATTAGCATCTCCAACTGTTAGAGGAAAATATGAGCACTTATGTGCATGATACAACAAACATGCTACGCAAACTAGAGGAGCTCTCTAGCAAAGGAATCAGCAGTGATAACATCCTGGTTACAAATGACACTTCTAATTTATGTACATCCATACACCATCAGGCTAGCATCATCAGCATGGATGGGATGTTAGACACAAGAGGTGAAGTTGTAAATCCAAAACAAGGATGCTATAGAAACTAGCTGAACTTATTTTAAACAAAAATTACTTTGAATTTGATGGAAGGTACTATGAGCAGATCTGGGTGCTGCCATGGACAGTACAAAGGCCCGGATATGCAATTGAGTTTGAACACAAACATATATTAAGCTTGGATATGAATCCATATTTTCTATATAATGAAGCTTGGCTTTCAGATATATACATTATATATATATATATATATATATATATATATATATATATATATATTTATATATAAGTATATATATATATATATACTGTATATATATATATATATACTGTATATATACATAGATACATACACACACAATATATTTTTTATCTGGTATGGCTCAGAGGAAAAACTACTGAATGTTGATAGATTTCTAAATATGAGGGCCCCCAACTTGAAATTTACCATGCAACGCAGTAGCACAGAAATACATACTGTACAAACATATGAAGAAACCAGCAGAAGAAGGCCATTTGGTCTATCTAGTCTGCTCGTATTGCAGGGTCCACAGCTTGAGCTACTGTCCCTGCCCCGCCACTCCTCCCATCATCCCTACCCATGATCCTTACCTTTCCCCTTTGCCTATCCCAGCCCCTCTTGAAGCTGCCCACAGTCTTCAATGAGACCACCTCTTCTGGCATTGCATTCCAAGTATCCACCACCCTCTCTGTGAAGAAGTGCTTCTTGACCTCCCTCCTAACCCCCCCAGCTTAAGATTGTGCCCCCTCACGTTATGGTTACCACTCAGTTTAAAGAGACCCTCCTAATCCACCTTATTTATCCCTTTCAACTACTTGAAGGTCCCAATCATGTTCTCTCTCTCTCTCTCTCTCTCTCTGTCTCTCTCTCTCTCTCTCTCTGTCTCTGTCTGTCTGTCTGTCTGTCTCTCTCCCCTTTCCTCCAAGAAGTACATGTTCAGTGCCCTCAGCCTCTCCTCATATGCCTTACCCTGCTGACCCACTATCATCTTTGTAGCCCTCTGCTGGATCTTCTCCAGCAGGTTAATGTACTTTTTAGGTGTGGGCACCAATACTGGCTCCATACTCTAGATGGTCCTATCTGTCACAAATTCTATGTTTCTATTCAAGAACATTGGGGACTTCAAGAATGCATGGGACAGGCATAAGGCAGTCCTAGGGGTGGGTAAGAGGAAGTAAGCTGTTGATTAACTAGGATCTGCAGCTTATCTGTTAGGTAGGAAAATGGGCAGACTAGGTGGGCCAAGCGGTCCTTATCTGCCGTCAAATTATATGTTTCTATGTTTCACCAGTGACCTGTACAAGGAAGTATAACCTCCTCTCCTACTACTGATCCCCTAGCTATGCATCCCAGTACCTTGTTTGTCCTTGCTGCTGCTTGCTTGCACTGCATGGAGTGCTTCATGTCACTAGTGATCATCACTCCCAGGTCCTTCTCCTCCTCTGATGCAGATACCTGGACTCCACCCAGGTAGTACTCCATCCTGGGATTCTTGGCTCCAGTGTGCATAACTTTGTATTTCTTGGCATTGAAGCCAAACTGCCAGATCGCACCACCTTCCCAGCTTTTCCAGATCATCCTGTAGGTCCTGTATCCCTTCAGCTTTGTCCAGTCTCCCATAGAGCTTTGTGTCATCCGCAAATAGGCACATTTTGCCCATAATGCCATCCCCAATATCATTGATGAAGACACTGAACAACACTGGCCCCATCACTAAGCCCTGTGGGACCCCACTGGTGACCTCTCTGGTGCCAGATAACTCTCCCCACAACCACCCTCTGGGTTCTGTCCCTTAGCCAGTTTTCCAGCCATTTGGTCATCTTATCCTAACCGCATCCGTAACTTCCTGATCAACCTTCTGTGTAGCATGGAGTCAAGACCTTGCTAAAATCCAGATAGAAGATGTCTACCACTTGGTTTCTGTCTACTGTCTTAGTGACCCAGTCAAAGATCAATCAGATTCGGTTGACACGATCCCCCATGAATCCATGCTGCCTCACATCCCACACCATACTCTAGATATTTTACCAACCTTTCCTTAAGTATGTTCTCCATGAGTTTGCACACGATTGCATTCAGACTGACTGGTTTGTAATTCCCTGGGTCATCCTTGGGACCGCTTTTGTGGAGGGGCACCACGTGTGCTGTTCTCCAGTCCTGCAGTACCACGCTTGACTGTAATAAATTATTAAATAAGCCTTATTTAGACCGAACAATACAGAAACAAAAGAAGCATATAACTACAATGTTATTTTGTAAACCCACAGAGAGCAACACTACTTCATGGCATTGGTTTCCATGAACCTAAATTAATTAACGTACCATATTCTCAATTAACAAGAGTCAAGAGAAACTGCAGTAGCCAACAAGAATTCATTATAAAAAAGAACATTATGCTAAAGAGGTTCTGGGACAGGAGATATGATATCAAAACACTAAAACGAGCTACCTTAACTATACAAGGGACCGGCAGGGATGTCCTACTGGAAATTAAGGGACCCAATACCGATAAGAACAGAGTGGTATTCAGTTGCTAAATACTTCTACTCTCCAACACAATTCCCGTGCAAACCCTACTGCCCTGCTAACCCCCTGCTTCAACCAAGTGGCAGCTTCAACACCTTTTTATCATACCTGGACCCACTTCTGTACATGGCCTTCTGCTCCACTTATGTCTTTACCTTACTCCTTCACTTTACTGTGCATCCTTAAATTTCAGCTCTCCACCTTCAATTATTCACTTCATTCCCCTAAACTATCTAACAGACCTTGGTTCAAGAGTACCAAGCTGCATTTCATCATTATCGCTCTCTTACTCCTCTCGGCAGGAGACAAAATCCTAAACAGGGTCCAACACTCAGTAAAGCCCCTACTCCATCCACTCCCCCCCCCCAGCTTCTGCTCCAACCCCAGTTTCACTCCCACGTGGCCTAAAATTCCTCCACTTTAACATTCGCAGTCTCCTCCCTAAACTTGACCTGCTACTCCCACTTGTAGGATCTCTCAATCCAGACATCCTCATTGTATCAGAGACTAGGCTAACAAACAAAATCCATAATGCTTCTATCATAATTTCTGGGTATGCCATTACCTGCCAGGACTGCACTGGTAAGGGTGGGGGCATAGCTATCTACTCCCCCTCCTCTCTCCAAACCACTACTGTTCTATCTACCACTGACCCCAATGCCTATGAAGCCCTCATCATTAGACTCTCTCTACCCTTTTCCATATCAATATTTATCGCAGGAGCCTACTGCCATCCTGGTCTACACCACTCTGTAGCCACTGATCTAATCACCACTATTGGGTCCCATACCTCCTCAGGTGAGCTCCACCTGTTAAGGGGTCTAAACCTGAACTGTTTGCCACCTGCCCTAGATAATACTTCTACTGAAATAGCTTCCCTTAACCTGTCCCAATTAATCACAGAACCTACTCGCCTAAACCACAAATCACATAACCACACTCTCATAGACAGGGCTTTCACCTCCCATCCTCACAGGGTAATCCAGTCGGGCCTACTGCCAGACGCTCTTAGTGATCATCATATGATCTACATAGTTAGGAAAGTACACAGACCTGAGGCATCCCACAAACTACTAATGATCCGCTCTTACAAAATATTAGACCTTGCCCCTCTACATCATGACTTAACTCACGTTGACTGAGCCCCTATTTCCTCAGCCAAAACTATAGATCATGCCCTGGCTTAGTTCAAAGATCATTTCATCAATGTCTGGAACAAACATGTTCCCCTGAAGCAAGTTAGAGTGTGTGGAAGTCACCTCCCATGGTAACCCCTGAACTTCTGGCCTGTCAACAAGCCATAATAAAGCATGGAAAACTCACAAAGCCTCCAAACTCCCTTGTGATCATACCATCTACCAGACATTCCAAATGCCTGTGCCAAAGCCATCCACCTGGCCAAAGCGGAATATTTCTGGTCCACCTTTAATACTATTATAAACAACATATCAAAGTTTTGGAAAGTAGTTCACTCAATTATCTCTCCCCAGACTAAACCCCCATCCCTGCTGCTAAAAATAAACAACCAACTCATTGCCAACCATCCTACAGTAGTGGTGGAATTCAATTCCTACTTTATTTCCTGTGCCTCTACCCTGTTAACCTCCCTCCCACCCCACCCCACCCTACTACCTCTTCCCTCCTCCAGATTCCTCCGAACACCACCAATTAGCGAAGAGTTTTGCCTTTTCACCCATCTCTCCCAAAGACACCTGAAAGGCACTGCTCTCTATCAACCCAACTAAGAGCATCTCCCCCGATGGCCTTGACCCTAAGCTGCTATACCTCTCTGCTCCTGCTATTTCCCTCCCTCTCGCTGATCTCTTCAACCTGTCTTTCCACACTGTGACTATCCCTGAAGCCTGGAAACATGCTACTGTTCTCCCCTATTAAAGGGAGATGATCTCTCATCTCCTGGGAATTACCGCCCCATCTCGCTTCTACCTACCCTGGCTAAACGTCAGGAGCACTTTGTTCTCTCCGAACTCTCCTCCTTTCTTGATAACTCCTCCTTCTTCATTCCCTTCCAATCTGGTTTTTGGAAGAATTACTCCACAACCACTTCTCTTAGGCTCACTCACTCTATCCATTCTGCCACAGATAGAGGTCACATTAGTTCTGCTATCTTTGTTGACCTTGCCAAGGCTTTCGACACAGTCTCCCATTCCCTCCTCCTCGAAACTCTCTCATCAGCTGGCTTGTCTCTGTCTGCCTGCAACTGGTTTGGAGCCTACCTGGTAGGTAGAACTCAATCTGTTAAAATAGCTGACTCTACGTCCCCTCCACTACCAACCTCTAGTGGTGTGCCTCAAGGCTCCATACTTGGCCTACTCTTAGTCTCAATTTTTCTACATGATTTACCGTCAGTATGCTCTTTATCCTCTATCCACATGTATGCTGATGACACGGTCTTGTTTACTTCTGGCCAATCTCCCTCCAATGTGCCTTCCAGACTATAGCTGGACTTTAATAATGTTCAACACTGGCTACTATCATATTAACTTTTCCTCAACGCCAAGAAGACAGTCTCCATGACCTTTGGCACAAGGCAGAGACTCTCTAGGCTGCCCTCCCTTTCCTTCTTCCACACCCTTGATAAGACAACACTAGAGGACACCACCTCTTTCAAATACCTGGGTGTCTGGCTTGACCAACACCTTAACTTTTCTGTACGTATCAATGCCATCCTGAAAAAACTGCGCCCCAAGCTCGATGCCCTTTACAGGAACCGTAGTTCCTTACCACTACCGGTCAGGTGTGATTTTGTTCAGAAAACGATACTCACTATTTTTGACTATTGCAACAGTCTACAGTGCTGCTCCTAAGTCTTCCCTTACCAGGCTGGATACTCTCTTCAGTACTTTCTGTCGCTTTGCTCTTGATTCCCCCTCCTGCATGCATCACTGTACCTTGTATCATTTTCTAGCTTTCCCCCTCCCTTGAGTGCAGGCGTCTCTCTCACTGCACCAAGTTCACTTCTAAATTCTGGTTTGAACTCTCCCTCTTACTCTCCTCCTTACTCTCTGCTCCAACTCCTCCTCCCACCCTCTCAGATCCACAGGCAGGTGCACTCTAGTCTATCCTTGTCGCTCTACCTCCACAGGCCAGGAAGCTTTCTCTACCACTTCCCAAAGCTTTGAACTCACTGCCACCTCCTATCAGACATTTCTCTTCCCATTTTCAATCTCCTTGGCCTTCACAATTTCTATTACCCTAACTGCACTTGTTCTTAGCCCCCCTTCAGCCCTCCCAACCCTGGCACATTATCCTTTAGCTCTACTTTACTTCTAGTCTCCTAACTGCACTTGTTACTAGTCCCCCTTCGCAACCCTCCCCACCCTTGCGTACCATCCCCTACTCCTCTATCCCTGACTTACCTCCTGTCTTCAAACTGAACACTTCCTCTGATTACTTCCTCACATGCTACCACCTATTATACCCCCTCATCCCACCCCCTACCACAACCTACTCTGCCATTCTGACTCTCTACTACCACCCACAACCTACTGTGCTATTTCAACACTCTATTGCTGTCCTTCCCCCACTGATGCTCTCCCTTTTTCCATTCCTAGTTTACCCCTATTGTCTTCAGCCTCCCTATTCCTTATCCCTCTCTTCCCCTCTGGTCACCCATCACATTCCACTACTCCTCCCTGTTCCCCTTCTCTCCTTCCTTTTGTGCCTGTTCCTGTCCCCCTTGCAGGATTATCTGTCATCCTGAAGGGTACAGATCTTGGCTCCCTCTCTTCTACCCCTCTTCCTTTCCCACCACTTTCTAATCCTGACCCCCTGCAGGGTTCTCTGCATTCTGAAGGGGCATATTTTGGCTCTCTCTCTTTTCCCCCTCTCCCTCCACTTTCAAATCCACCGCCCGCCCACCTCCCTACTTCCCTATCCCTCTCCTCCCTTCCTGTTCCTCTGCCCCTCTCTTCTCTACCTCCTCACTCCTTTCTCTCCCTCCCTTGCTGCCTGGTCCTGTCCCCTTGTAGGGTTCTCAGTATCTAAAGGGTTAGATCTTGGCTGTCCCTCTCTCTCTCCCTCCCTTCCTCTTCCATCCCACACCTTCCACCCCTCGCCTGTCCACTTCCTCACTTGTCTTATAACTGCCCTCCCTTGGGTATACAATAGCACTTTGAATCATGTGTTCAGCCTACTACTTTTAGCACTTCAAATGTGTTATCCATCCTCTAACTTTTACCCTACTGGATCACCTGCTCTTGGGTTGTTGCAATGTATGCTACATCCGAACATGGTTTTGTTTACCCTGGCCAGTTGGTCTGGGTTATTTCTGCTCTATAATTGTACTACACTGTTTTGTTTTAGTAATTGTACTTGTATTGCTCTGTTATTGCTATGTGTTTGCCTGTTCTCCCAATTCTTGTACCCCCCCCCAACCAGGACGCTTCTGGAAATGAGCTGTTTACAGCTCATGTTGTCTTTTCTGGTGAAACATTTTCCAAATAAAATAAATAATAAAATAAATGATATATGCAACAAAATACAACGATGCATTCAAGCAAATATGCAGAATCATTAACAAACACTGGCACCTTGTGGGGTTGGTCACTCACATGTGACAGTTCTACAAAACAAGCCCATCACTGTGACCAAAAGGGTGTCAAAAGTTAAAGACAGAGTGGTGAGATCACAATTTCTGCCACCACAAGCATCTGAGGGATAACTACTTCTGCGTCCCTTACAACCTGGAATGTCACCATGCAGCCGATTTTCGGTTTTGGGCATACAAGTAAGAAAATGTGTATGACACCCTCATACTGGACAGGAGTTCAAAATTAGACAAGAGAGATTGTACAACAGAAGGGTTCTATATGTGCTGCACTGTCCATGTGACTTGCTGTTTATTGGCAAAACTAGCCAAGTATTTAACATTAGCATACAGGTACACAAGGGGGACATTAGGAGATCTGATGAAAGATCTCATGTTGCTCAGCATTTTAAATCAGCAGGACACCAGAGTGCCACACTTAGGTTTTGGGGACTTACTTGATGGAGTGACACATACACACACACACACACACACACGGAGGTAACCACACAAAAAACACTAGACCAAGCTGAGATGCATTGAATCTTTAATTTAAAGTGCTAAACCGAAAAACAGTTAAGAATATTGACACCAACTAACCAGCATGTTGGTGAATGGGCAGTAGAGAGGCAGGAGGAACTCCAAATGAATATGGTGCATAGAACTCATGTACTGTACATATATGTCCATAAGTGGGTAGAAGTTATGCATGACATGCAATAGGGTAGAATGACTGGTTTGTGGATATTTTTAAAGGTTGTTACTGTCAGCCTGTTTAATATGTGAATGCCAAAAATTAATGCACAGCAGAATTCAAGTTACTGTTAAAGCCTGCTGACACCTCGAAACCTCTGAAAAACATAATATTTAGGTACAATTCAGCTTGTATTCCATATATATATATGCTATAGATTTTTCTGCACATTATTTATTACTGAGGAAATTTGCATAAATACATGATCTTTTTACCTCAGAGGTCATCTGCCTCTATAAGCTTCTCCTATTTCATGTCATAATCCTCTGTTGTGACATAACAATTTGTTACCATGGTAGTAACTGTGATGTCACAAGCAGTGCATTATAACTTCAGGTAAGGGGAAGGCAACAGGAACAGATGGACTTTTCAGGAGCAAAGATCCTGTTTTCATGCACATTACATCAGTAATAAATAATTTGGAGGAGGAATACAGAACGAATGTGAAATACAAACCAAACTGTGTCTAAATATAATGCTTTGTTAAAGTTCTCCTGAAGGCATCAGCTGCTCTTTAAAGTATCCTAAGACACACATGTGATGCACAACTATAGAATGGTCAAATATATCACAACTTGTATGTATCCCTATGACTAATTTGTAAATTGAGATATAAGAATTTGGCATCTCTAAACAGTACTACTGTGACATGGGCCATTCCGGCCACATGTTTTTACATCCGTGTCGCTGTGGTGCACAATAAATTTTTTTGGCACATTATTTTGGCGTGCTTACATATGTCCAGCATTGATGGGTGCTCGTTTGTTTATCTGATGTGCTTAGTTGTATGTAGCACCAACCATCCATGCTCGGTGCTTCATTGTTACTTTGTATTCTGAGACTACTGTGACCGCGCCAGTTCCGGCACAACCGAATGGCGGCTTAGCCTGCTACTCTCCCTCCTTACCAGGTCGCATAGTACGAATCCTTTGCCATCCGACAAAGAATTGTGCATCTCTATACTGCCTTTGATCTGGGAAGTGCTGTAGAGATGGGGAAAATGAAGAAAATGATATGGGCACTCGAATCGCTCCTCTACTAGGCAAATGATTCCTAAGCCTGTAAGCCCAGCTGTGTCCCATTCTTTAATGTTAACTGCCCTCCGCTGATAGCAAGCTGAAGGCTCGACAGAATAATATATTTCCGGGTATAGCGGAGTGCACTGAACAAGCTGATATGGCTGCCTTCATTGATTCAAGGCTACACCAGGAATTAGATTTCACAGAAGGCTTTCCCCTAGAGATTGAGAGGGTGCATCGCTGCATAGCTCCCATGCCTAAGTTAGGAGCCCCCCAAGAGCAATTTTAGTGAAATTTCTCAAATACACCACCAAAGAGAAAATACTTAAACTCGCCTAGGACAAGAAAAATCTTAATATCAATGGACAGCACATCTACGTGGGTCGAGATTTTCCCCCACATATGATGGTAAAGCGGAAGAAGGTTCTAGGTGTAGTAAAGGCTCTCAGGGAAAAGGGCTACAAAATTTTCTTACTCTATCCTGCTAAATGATGGCTACAGGACACCGAGGGGATTCAAGTGTTTGATTCCCTCCTACAGGCCATCCCTAAGTTGAGCAAGCTGAATATTCCTATACCTGATACGAGTGAAGAGCTGGCCAATCAGGAAATTGAAGAGCGGTTATGGCAGCTTGTTCCTGGGTCTAGGAGACCGGGTAAAAGAAGAGTGGATTCTTTACTCCCCCTTCACGCTGACATTACGAAGTGGTTACTCCCCAAACATCTGAATACGTGAAGTGGACCCTTTCTCACCTCATGCTACTTCATCGATTTCGGTCTGGATCAAGATATCCAAGTGACTTGGGATGTGGGACTGAACACAGCATCTTTTAAGGTTCTTGCAGTTGGTTATACTAGTCCAGTACAGAGAGATGGAACTATAAAGATGGGGCGCTGTTATCAGGGGACTGGTTTCCAACTGGACCACTGAGGTGGTGTCCTATATATTTTCCTCCCCCCCCCCACGCAATACCTTCTCGAATGTATGAAAGGTCTCCTTAGCTCTAACTGCAGTGGAACCCTACTCTCTCTGAAGAATTATATCTGCACTGCTGCCTGGCAAGTTCTCTCACCGTGGTTAAGATATCTAGGACACACTTTTCTATAAGGGAAACTACTCTTATGTAATGAACCACAGTGAGGGATGCTAAGGGACTTTACAGCTGGGCCTATCACAGTTATTTGCTGTTTTATATAGACTCAAAATGTTACCCGTTCTTTTTTTTTTTCTTCTTTGCATTGCTTTCTCACTTGATAAGACCTTATGAAAGTTAGGGTAATTTCAAGCTGTGAAGTGGGTCCCCTTTGGTAAAATAGCTCACTGAAATAATCAAACTTTTGGGATGGTATTACTGCTAATGGACAGGAGAGGGCGCCTCATTTCATCTAATGGTAGCTTACTAGACAAGTTTACTTAGTCACCTCACCCAAACTGCTAGGTATCAGAGAAAGTTCTGAAATGGTCGATCCAAAACTATGCTTACCATAATTTAATCAAGGAAAAAAGGTATAGATGGTTGTTTTACCTTATATAATGATGGCATGGATTTCATTTTGGTATCACATTTGACCTGGTCGGGAGAGCCGAGGTTTCGCTGTCCATGTACTGTAAAGCTACAGTGGAGGAGAGTTAGAAGCTTCAATGCAGGTTGGAGAATCTCTCTCAGCACAAATAGCGCTTGACTCCTCTACCTCTCGACCTTCGAGAGGCACTCCTCTCTGAGCCCGCCCCTCACTTGGGGGTTGGTGGAAGTCATCCACAGGGTTCTGTGGGTCACTTGTTAGACGTCTAGGGGCAGTTCAATGTCCCCTGATCATCTCCCTGATGTGTTACATGTTAACTCTGTAGTTTTAAGTAGGGCAAATTTAGTGTTTCTCTCTATTTCTGTCTTTTTTGACCATTATATACTTTTGCTTCCTAGGGGCTTGGGCGGGGGGACAGGTGAGAAAAGTTTTATTGTGTTTTAATGGGTACTCTCAATACTTGTACTATAAATGTTAAGGGCATTAACAATGTGGTGAAATGCGCTAAAATTCTGCCGGAGTTACGAAGGGTGGGATGTGATACTGGTTGTCTTCAGGAAACTAAATTATCAAAAGTGGAGCATGAGAAACTGCGACGAATGTGGGTTGGGGCAGTATACGCAGACTTTCATCCCACCTTGGCTAAGGCCGGATCCACCATACTGATTAAAAAGGGCCTCCCATTCCAAGTGACTGGAATACAGACAGAGGGCCATGGTCGATGGGTTATCCTCTCAGGAAATCTATGGGGTAGACCCATCAATATAGTCTCTGTATATGCACCCACTCCTTCTTTGGGTACTTTTTTTACTTCTCTATTTAATTGTATAGCTAAGTTACCTCCTGCAGAGTTGTGTTTATTAGGGGATTGGAATGTGGTTGAAAATTGTATGTTGGATAAGTCCCCTCCTCATAGAGGGGGATCTACAAGTACTTCCAGGCACCTCCATGTATTGGTCGAGGAAAGGGGAATGCTGAATGTCTGGAGATGGTTAAATCCATCTGCCCAAGATTTTACATTTTTCGCACCAGCATCTCAGACCTATTCTAGACTGGACCTCATTTATACTTGGAAAAAGGGGATTCATTTTTTTCAAGATGTGGTTGTGCACCCGGTCACCTTTTCTGACCATGCAATGGTACAAGCACAGATATGCTGGGACTGGGAGGTGGGGGGGAGGAGGTTGGAAATATGATCCAGGATTATTAAACGATGGGACTTTTTTACAAAATATAAAAGAGGATATTACACGCTACATAGAGGAGAACAAGGAGACCGACACAGCCTTGAAGTATATATGGGATGGCTTGAAGGCTATGCTTCGGGGAGATTTATCAGTTATTCAGCTTACTTGAACAAATTGCACCAAGCTAAAATAATTAAAAGCTTAGAGGAGATTTCTTCACTGGAGGCACAGCACAAGGCATCCCGAGACTCAGAGGTATTGACCAAGCTAAGAACTGCCAGGAATCTCATGCTCGATTGCTGATCCATAAGGCCCTGAATTCATTGAGATTCACTAACCAAAAATACTATGAAGGGGGGAGAGACCAGGCAAACTGCTAGCGCTTAGACTTAAAAAACAAGAAGCCGATAAGTATATCACTAAGATTAACTCGCTGGTGGATCCTACTATTCCGGTCACTCAACCCAGAGAGAAGAGAGATAGCAAAGGAGTTCTCCTCCTATTATACAGCTCTTTACCAAAAGGAAAGGGGCCACAATCATACTCAAGAAATAGCACAATTTCTTGAATGTGTGGAGCTCCCCATATTGACTGAAGATCAAAGGGTCGCCCTCGAATGCCCCTTTACAGAAGCAGAGGTTCTGTCAGTGATTAAGTCTTTACCTAATGGAAAATCCCCAGGACCTGACAGATTTTCATCACAGTTCTTTAAACAGCTGGCATCTGAGCTCACACCCCTGCTGACAAAGGTCTGTAATTCAGCTCATGAGTCTGGGCAGTCCCTGACACCTGGGAGGAGGCTCTCATTTCCTTAATCCCTAAACCAGGCAAACACCCAGCAGATTGTGGAAGTTACCATACAGTATCCTTCCTCAACCAGGATGCTAACATTTTTACTAAATTGATAAGTAATAGACTACAATCTCTCATCCCCTCCCTTGTTCATATCGATCAAACTGGCTTTATTCCTGGACGTCACATACAAGACAATATCCGCCTGCTTCTAAACACTATGTCAGCTGCAGACTCCCTCCCTCCTCCTGGATGTGAATGCTGTCATTTGGGTAGATGAGAGAAAGCCTTTGACAAGCTAGATTGGTTGTATTTAGAATGCACGCTAAAGAAATTTGGATTTGGCAAAAATTCCTTAAATGGATATCTAATGTATATAACAACCCAAAGGCATCTGTAAAAGTTAATGGTGTGACCTCAGAAACTTTTGGGATAGAAAGGGAACTAGAGAGGATGCCCGCTCTCTCCCTACTTTTGCTGTTAGTATGGAGCCCTTTGCAGCTATGGTTAGACAGTCCCAAGAATATAAAGGGATTAAGGTAGAAGGGTCAGAAATTTGAATCTCCTTTATGCAGATGATACTCTATATGTTTCTGACCTGGAACACTCCATTCCTCTCCTGGAGGCCATGTTGAAGGAATTTGGTGGATTTCTGCTTTCAAAATCAATGAGGCAAAAACTGAAATGTTCCCTAATCTGGCTGATGCTCGTTCTCCCTTCCTCAAGTGAGTCATTTTAGATGGGTAAAGATAGTTTTCAGTATCTTGGGATTCTGATACCTCAAGATATTTCTAAACTCTATAATATTAATTATCAAAAACTTATGCAAACAGTGCAGGAAGACTTCCACAGATGGAGTCTCCTCCTCTCTTTATCTGGTCGATTGGAATGCATTCATAAGAATGTCCTACCTAGATTTCTTCTTCTTTTTTCAGCTATCCCTCTGCAGCTTCCCAGTTCTTTTTGTAAGGGTTGAAATCTGCTACTTCCCATTTTATATGGCGAAATCGGCCACCCCGGATAAAATGGTCCACTTTGATGAGGACTAAGGCTAAGGGAGGTCTTGGTATGCCAGACTTTCATAAATATTATTGGGCAGCCCAACTGGGGGTGGTGGCGAAGTTTCACTTAGTGGGGACCCCCTTCGTAGACTTCTCTTGAAAGAATTACAGTCCCTTTGCTAAGTGTGCCAGACCTACTGTATATGGATGAACTGGGGCTCTCCAAAGTTTCCTTTAATAACCCCTGGACAGGTGTTATAAGGCATGCTTGGTTAGCTA
The DNA here is from genome assembly GCA_016271365.2 of Neoceratodus forsteri. Classification (NCBI taxonomy): domain Eukaryota; kingdom Metazoa; phylum Chordata; order Ceratodontiformes; family Ceratodontidae; genus Neoceratodus; species Neoceratodus forsteri. The sequence goes on along the minus strand of CM028130.1, from coordinate 1,404,326,511 downwards.
TGTGCAGGAGATTAAAGCTATCACTGAAGATTCGGCCCTCCACCCCCCCCCCCGGGCTTGTCTAGATTTCGTCCCACTTCAACTGAATATGGGTTTTACCAGATGGTATACAAGAGGTTTGACTAGAGGAGCATCTTTCAGTTGGAGGAACTTTAATCTTTCCAACAGCTGAGCAAAGATTATGATTTGCCAAGACAAGATTTGTTCAGAGTCTTACAAATTAGGCATTTTTGCCTGGGAAGGGTTAGATATTCAGGAAGGTCCTATGGTAAATCCCTTACTTGATTCTTTGAGACTCTTGGTTGAACACGGTGTCAATAAGGGTCTAATTTCTAGATTGGTACAGATGCTAGATGTTCAGGACTCCCCTTGCATTCCTGATCTCACAGCTAAATGGGAAAATGAGGGTGGCATTAGTTTGCAGAATGAAGTCTGGGCATCAGTTTAGGTCGGGGTACATCGTACCTCAGCTTCTCTTGCGCTAAGGAAATTTAGATAGAAAGTGGTAGTTAGGTTTTTCTTAACTCCTACCATTACACAGCATTTGAAGACTTCAACTTCTAATCTGTGTTGGGGGCAGTGAATGAGAAGTAGGCTCAGCACACACACATTTTTGGACATGTGCAAAAATAGGGTTATACTGGGAGCAAATACAATTGGCTTTTAACCAAATCTTCGAATCCCAACTCCCAATGTCCCCAGAAAGCTGGTTATTTGTTCATGTTCCCAGGGAGATACTGACAAGGTCACAAACGTTATTGTTTTACATGCTACTAGCAGCGGTCTTGAAGGCTATTACCAAATGTTGGCTTACCCCCACTGTCCCTACGGAAAAATGATGGTACTCAATTTGTTTAAAAATCATGCAAATGGAACATTTAACAGCTACACTGAGAACACATTTAGATACATTCAAATCTAAATGGATGCCTTTTTTGCATTTCCAAGCAACAAAGGAAAATAAAGATATAATACAGATTCTGCTGAGATAACCTAAGTGAAGGCTAACACCTTCAGGTAGACCCTGACTTTTAAAGGTCACAATCCAGGTAATGGGAAAGATAAATTGTTTTTACCCTCCTAATTCATAACTGATCAAATTATGATGATAGTATTACTTTGTTAGAATAGAAGGTACCTCATCCCCTCCTGTTTAGAGCTCCTTAAAGGGTCATTCCTCCACCTACTTCAAGCCCCCTACTTCTTTTCTCCTTTCTCTTTTCTCCTCTTGTTTGTTCTGTTTTCTTTTCTGCTATCCTATATTTCTTCTCTCTTTTTTCTCTGGCTATTATTGATTGGGTTAGATTCTTCATGTGTACACTTATGGACATTAATATTATTATATTATATATATCTTAAAGTGGTATATTGAACAAACTGCTGTCTAATGTATCAAAGAGAATCACAGGACTTGGGAGTTTATCTAGCACTTAGCGATGCATCAAAGTATGGGAGATATTTGCCCTGCAACTTATTGTGATGTGGAAGCGTTAAGAGTTGGACAGCTCATGGTTAAATGCTATTTGATAAAGATTGTGTAAATCCTTTACACAGAGATAGCTATTGTGGTATGTAATGTGAAATTGCTTTGTTAAAAGAAAAAAATTCTCTTAATAAAAATTGCTATTTAAAAAAAAAAAAAACAGTACTACTGTCTGTTATGCCTTTTGTGCCCCCACCCCAAAAAACAAAAACTGACTTGGATGGGCTTATTAAACTATAACTTTTTTATGGAGAGATTTTTTTACATTGCAGTAATGTACTTCAAAATGTATAAAAGCTATGTAACAATATCAAAATTTGCATCCCTGCACATAAACCTTTGTGTTTGTGAGACCACAGTGATCCCTCCCGCTTGCAGCTCTTGTTAAATCTGCTAGTGTGGTTGCCTCAGCAATCAGATGTGTGGACTTGTGGCATGCATGACCATCAGCATGATTTCTGATGTCATGTGATGTTGAAAGCTGCAGGCTGAAAAGGAAGCCAGTGGCAGTTTAATATCCTTCTGCACAGAACACCATCACGCACATGGGACTGTAAACTTCAATCAAGGTAAAACTACATTTCAAAACACTAAGGCCCAGATATTCAAAAGGGTTGCACATGGCACAACAGTGTTGCACCATGCACAACCCACTGATGCGCCCCGGCGTGATATTCAAAAGGGAAAAGTGCGCGGCACAAATCCCGATGCGCCAGAGTGCATCAGTAATGTATGCAGGTGCAGGTGGGGGTGTGTGCCCATGCATACCCTGCACAACCCGATATTCAGCCCAGGATGTGCAGAGCCATGCATGCACAACCTCTACCTGCACCAGCACACAGTTGATCCAAAAAGGGAACAACTGATGGCCACCACACAGGTGAGCTGCGCGTTGCCAGAGGCACGCGCAAGCTGCCACCTGTGGGTGGCCACCAGTTCCCGCTGCACCTGGTGGCCCATGCCCAATCGCGGGCATTTGTAAAAAAAAATAAGACATATGTCCAATATCCCTGGTGGTTCAGTGGACGTTGTCTGCCCGATCGGGCATTTGTATTGAAGAAAGAACTATGTCCAATATCCCTGGTGGTCCAGTGGACGCTGACTGCCTAATCGCGGGCATTTGTATTAAAAAAGTAATAATAGCAATATCCCTGGTGATCTGGGTTCCCCTCCCCACCGCCCACTGGGCCCCACTGCCTCACTCCCTCCACCCCGGTCAGCGGTAGGGTGGCAGCCTCCCACCCGCCTGCCGCCCGCCGCCCGCCGACTGGCTGACCGTTGGTAGGCTGTACACCCATTGGTCCACGCGTGAGCCAAGTGCGTTTCCGTACCGCACTACACATTCCTTCTGCTTCTAGCTCTGTAAAATCCAGTCTGCTGTGGTTGGTACTGCTGCTGGGAAACAGCCTGTACTTGAAAGAAAGGCCTCCTAAAAGAAGACCTGCTCCTGCCTCCCTTAGAATAAAATGAAGTAGAAGTAGAGGGCCTGTCTCTAGTCGAGTTGCTCCAAAAAGTAGCTTTATATTCGTCTACTTTTTTCATATATTCCTCAGTCTGGGCACCAAAAAGAGAGTGGCCTTCAACAGGAATGCTCATTGCCTTAGTTTGGGTGTCCTGGGCGAGGCTGGTAGCCCTCAGCCAGGCAAATCTTCTTAGTGCAATGGTACCAGCCATCCACCTTGCAGCTGTATCATTGGTGTCAGCTGCCATTTGAAATTGGTATTTGGGAGCCTCCAAGCCCAATTTTGCTGCTTCTAGCAGCTCTGACACTGTTAAAGAGGGGTTAGCCTCAGCACTGTCCACTACTGACTGCCAGATAGCTTTTTGCTAAAGGGCTGCATAGGCCTGGTAGCTGGCTTGATGAATTGCCAAGGATGCTGAAAGGAACCCCTTTTTTGCCATGCTGTCCACCTTTCTCTAATCCTTCTCAGGGGGGTGAGAGGATAAGGGAGTTTTGGCTTTCTCACATGCAGCCTGCTGTACAATACCCTGGTGGTCTGGGTGACTAAATAGAAACTCAGCACCAGATCTTTCTAACTGATACTTCTTGTCACACTTTTTGTCTGTGGGTGTGACTGTATTGGGAACCTTTAGGATTTCTAAAACTTCCTTCTTAAAGAATTTATAGATAGGCAGAAGGAGCCTTTTTGAGGGTGTCATCCCCATAACCTCCATGTATTGTGCCTCCTTTTCATCCTTGGTCTCTTCAGCTGTTTGCAGATCCAAGGTCTCTACCATTTTCTTAACAAAAGAAAAATGGGAAGAGAAATCCTCTGAGGGCCTGGGAGGGGAGTCAAAATCCTGTTCTGGTGACACGTCAAGTTCAATTCCCTCTTCATATGCCACTGTAGCAGTATGTAAAAGAGGGGTAAAACAGTTGCTTTTTCAACAGTAGTATCACGGGCTGCTGAGGGGGTAATAAACCCTGCAGCACCTGGAGTAAGGCAAAAGCCTGTGTCAAATCAGAAGGAGAAGGAGCATTAATAGGCACCTGAGGGACCCCTTGAGGCATTTCAGACGGGGTGTCAGTGTGTTTGGGTTTCTTGATTTTTTGGCGGGCACGTGAGTCAGCCAGTTGACTGCCTCTCTTGCCAGAGCCCTCACCCGTATCAGGGGTGGATTTAGAGGCTCTGGAAGGAACTACTACAGTCTTAGAGTGGGTGGACTGGTTAGAGCCCATGGACCCCTCCTCTAGTTTTCTTTTAAGCCTCTCCTTACATTTTCCACTGTCTTAACAGGAAAGATTTACAAATATCACAGTCTTCATTGAAGTGCTGTTGCCCAAGGCAGATCAAGCAAACATCATGCTTGTCTGCCTTGGCAGCTACTCTGCACACTTCAAGCAATTCTTGAACCCAGGGGGTCCTGTTTTCTTTTTAGGCTTGTCTGCCATTATAGAAAACAGGAACCAGTAACCGACCAAAAATAGACCAAATTTAAACATTTGTGGTCAGTTTCAATAGAATAACTGTCAGTTCAGGAACCGATAAAGTGAAAAAACTATCAGTTCCGATCGGATCCGGAACCGAGAAACTGCTTAGGAAAACCGATAAACCTCGATTCAAAAGTGGTTAAAATTAAATAAAATTAAAGAATAATGTAACCAGAACCCTCTAAAAAGGTTCCGATTAAATAAAAAAAGGTTGGTTGCCCCTCGGTTCAAAGGAACCGTGAGGAACCAATGAACAAGTTTAAATTTAAAACTAATGAGTTATGAAACACTAAAGAACAATGACACTAGGCAGTAATGAAAACTGAAACAAAAATACTTAAGTTTTTTTGCTGTATGCACTACAGGAATCTGTCTTCATTGAAAGAGATCTCCAGGGCATCTGAACTTTGCAGCAGAGAGAGAAGACATCTGAGGTAGAATGTAGGCAGTTGACACTGGGCAGTTTGAAAATAGATGCACAAGCTAAACGTTCCATGATTAGCATAGCATTCTATTCTCTCTGCGGCAGTGCTGGCTTAAGGGAGCACTGCAAGGGTAATAATATTAGTGGCTTCCTGGGGTTAGAATTACCTTTTTCCTCACATAAGTTACACAGAAGTTCGTTAAGATAGTGTCCACTTGTATGCCCTATTTCATTACATAGAATATACCTGACTATCACAAATACTGCCTATGTGGCCTGTTGACCCACACTTAGAAGACCAGGGGAGGTTCCCCGGTGTCATGTCCAACATTCCCCCATCAATAAATCAGGTATATACAATCCATCTCCAAGTACACACCTGGAAACAAGCTGTCACATGCTTAGTGTGCCTTTTCTGGTCAACAGTTACAAATAAACAATAAATAAAGACAGTCAGAGATCAGTATCAGCATCGAGTAGCACATTTAAGTGGCAGGTAGGAGAAGGCAGTTGTGGCAGGACCAAGAGGCCCTATAATACTCCTTGAGCTGGGCCTTGTCAGACAAAAAGCTCAGGCAAGTGGTCAGAGTAATGGCTGTACCTCTCCACAAGTGGGAAAGTCTGTTATAAATGGTGTCTTGGCCTGTGTTGTGTTTGAAGAGAGGGGTTTCAAACCTATTTCCTGACTCTGCTCTGAGAGAATAGGCAGCATTAGATGTAGGGGTCAAGATCCCATTTAGGTACCCTGTGAGTTTTCCAGCACAGAATTTAACTCCCACAGGGGCAGTGTGAAGTGAGTGCCTCACTCAGGATGAGCTGCCCCAATTTGTTGAATACAGCACAGTGATGGGTGTAAGGGAAAGATGGCCAGGGCAAATCTACAAACAGCATTGAATAAGGTAGTCAGTTTGGAGATGCAAACTGAAAGCAAAGAGAAAACGACATCAGCATAATTCACTGTAGTAAAATAATATGCTCAACAAAATCTTTCTGGGATTGAAGGGAGGCAACTGTCCATCCTATACAGAGCACCCGGTTCAGCAAAACACCTGGAAACCATACCATTAATATGAATGGAGTAATCCAGATACTTGGTTAAGAGATTCACCAAGCTTTTTAGTTTCTGAATTGCACCACATATTGTGGTGCCTTACCTCCATGAAATACCATCCATGTATATCTTATTAAATTTCCGTTGCTATTTTACCGTGGAAGGATTGTAACTTCCCTCCCCAGATCCCTTCCACTTCCTCTGGCCCTTGTTAGTTGACTAGTGTCCATGATTGCTCTCCATCTGGCCTTATTTGTCAATAAAAAAATACATGAAACTGACCCCCATTTATTTTAATGGGGGTGTATCCCTGCGCTCTCCATGAGTACATGTCATTACATGCCTGAGCGTGGGGGTGGATCAGGTGCGGCACGATCAACTGGGAAGTGGACAGGATCCAGGGAGAGCAAAGTTACAATCCCTTCCACTTGTAAAATAGCACAGAAAATTTAATAAGATGTACACGGATGGTGTTTCACAAGTAAGGCACCACAATGTGATGCACAATCAAAAGCAATTTCTTTAAACTACACAAAAACTATGAGCTACACATAAATTGGAGTGAAACAGATTGACATTTTTTATGCAGCAGGCCCTATTTTTAAAAACATTTTTTTCTCACTCCTACTAAGTTATTACAGCACTCTTGAAACACTATACAGTACAATGCTTCGTGTGTCACTGATTTTCATTAGTGGAATGCTATCAATACTACAAACTTCCAAGTATGTTTGGTAGAAATACTCAAATTTTCTATTTCAGACCTTTCATCATCATGTGGTCCAATGTTTCCATATGTTTGGGCTATTGTATTCCATGTTTCTTCTAAAGAATAGATAAGCATTTTTTTATTAAAGACAGCAATGTCAAACTCACTGAAATCCAGTCTGTTACTACATGACAAATCAATACATTAGACCGTAAATTAACAGCCAGTATGATACTCACATCTTTTGGTTAAAAAGAGTAATGGGCTAAATGGAATCTGGATGGCATCTGAGGCAATTAAACATGCCATCAAGTAAAATTGATTTGGCACAGAAAACTGCATGATAATCCAAAAATGTATTTCTAATTATACTGTTTTCAAACATCTTTGATAGGAAATATAATTATTCAAAATAAACTCGCAATTAAAGCATGTTACGGTGAATATTTCTGACCTGTAATCCTTTTGTATTTTAAAATGTCATTTTCTCCTGTCTTGTAAGATTACATTTTTCTTTGTTTTGTGTCTGCTTTAGTACTTTTGTTATATTTAAACAAAAAAGGAGCGTTCCTTTCAATATAGCCATCCCAGGATATTATCATTATTTTCCACCGTTTTTGAGCTCCCATTGTCCAATAAGGATAGTGAGCATTTGTTGTGTCCTAATTCACTTTAGTCACAAGAAGAATGATGCTAAACAATGTGTGTTTAAACATAGCTAAGAAAAATGGTGATAGTCTGAGGTGAGTAATATTAAAAGGAGCATTCCTTTAAATTATTCCAAATGTCAAAAACATTACAGCAGACTCAAAATAGGGAAATAGGTCATCTTACAAGACAAGAGAATAAAGGCACACTTACAGCAGTAGTGCAATGACAAATGTTTTCATAGTTTCAGCAATAAATCATAACAATATTAGCATATGTGTCAGATCTACTGTACTAGGTACCTCCGATGCTGCGCACCTTGTGTTTTTTGTATTTTCTCAATTATAACCCTAGTCAGGTCTATGATACTAGTTCAAGCCAAATGTGGTGGCTATCTTTTTCTTGAGGAAAACACAATTAAAACATTTATAAAATCACTCAGATTTGGTGACATTAGTAAATTATATCACCAAATAAAACTAGAAGATGCCTGGACTCTTTTGAGGTGAAAAAAGGTAGGGTCACATTTTTTGCCCAGTTTAAGTGTACTGCAACTTTGAACAGATTATAAAGGTATAGGTGAAAATTGCCTGCCCTTAGGAGCTAAAGTATTGCCTAAAAAATGAAAATTACATACTTACCATAATTGTTGATCTTCCAGAATATTTTTACCATTGATTCATACTTATGGGTCTGGGGCAGAAGCAGTAGGACGATGTGAGAGCTTTTTCTACAGAAAAGGAGCCGATGCCAGCTACTGATGTCACCCACATACCTCATTTACCTTATGTGGTGCCACGTGGGCTAGAAGATAACCATTGTCAGCTCCCTCATGTACCTCAGTTCTGCTCATCAGAAGAGAAACAAAGTGGCGAGAAAGAAAAGAGAGGACTATATACTTTCAATCCCAAAGGGACAGTAAAAGGACATAGGAAATAAAAAACAACCAATTAGAACCCGAATACCAACCTAGAGACTTAGGGTTGGGCCTGTCAGGTGGCTCAAGAATAGTGGGTCTAAAAAGAGCCAGAGCCTCTTTCCACTAGCCAGACAGAGTGTGGATAGTGATAAGTAAAAGATAGGGTAGTGACCCTAAACAAATCGCTCTGGTAGAAGTAGCTAAACGGGAAGTCCAGTCAGGGACCCCCTTGCAAATGAGATGACAGAAATGCCAACAAATTGAAAATGACATCAGAGTTCCCAGAAAATAACAATTTCATGCCAGCAGACAGAACTTGAGTAAACTGAGAGTCCACTCATATCCCTTTTTTCTCTATGACAGGAGAGAGAAACAGGGATGAGAGCACAGTAGTTGCAGGACTAGCAGTCGAGGGTGGCAAGATGTGATTATCTTCTGGCATGCTCCCAGAAGAATAGATAAAGCCCAAATCACAGAGTGAAGTGACAAGGATACCAACCAAAAATTAGAACAGGAAAGAACATGTCCTGCTTCTCCGGCAACTACAGGGATGTACCGTGTGAAGCTAGTACATGGATCCAAAACAAAGTGCACAGCACCTCTTTAGAGACATAGTATCTGCTCTTTTGTGCAGTTAGATTGGAAAGTGCCCAGGACATGTGGTGCATATAGCAACTAACAGGGATATATCCTAAAAGGGATCTACCCCAGGCAGGAAGAAGGAGCAAAGTGAAAAATGGAGGGAAGGGGCCACCCACCCCCTTTACAGAAAAAAATAAAGTGTCTTTTTTATTTGCTTGTTTTTACGACTGTGGGCAGAGCCAACAGGAGTACTGCATGTACAAAAGGAGTGATGTCATGTTTTCCATCCGTGGAACTGACTGAAGGTGTAAATAGTCTCCTCCGCCTTACCCTCCTCCAAGCAATGTTTTCCGCCCTCAAATAAATACCCCTTCATGTTAGTGGTACAAGAACTGGAACCTGAGTAGTAGGAGGCAGCATTCAGGTTTCTTTTTTAGTAAGATCCATCTCCGCTTCCATCCCAAACTTTTTTCTGATTCATGTGGGAGGGGCATGAGATAGCTGTAGCACGCTGTAATGAGATACACTAGTTTGGGACGTTATCAACCAACAGACATGCCTTGGCAGTGGAGAACAGAACAGAAGTTATTTAATGCCTTCAAACTGACTTAAAAATCATTTGAAACAAATGATTATCAAAGCCACCTGGGGCCTCAGAAGGAGATCTACACACATCTAACTCTGTAAGAAAATTTTTTTTTTTGTGGGGCTGTGGATTCAAACACAGATCTAACTGCTCAGATCATCAGTGCTATAAAATGTTATAATCAATAGACTCTAGCTATTTTCTTACAGAAACCCCACTCAGATTTCAATTATTTGCTAAATTGTAAATGTAGTATCAGCATTCAGCTAGTAGTTAGTGCTGATTGTGGTCTGTGTGACGTGAGACAGCCAACCTGAATGCTGTAGCTTTTTTTAATATAAAATGTATGACTGACTGTCTCTACTAAAAAAAAAATCTGATGCTTTTAGAATGACCTCACTTATCCCCCCCCCCAGATTTCAGCTGAGAGGTGGAAGCCATGAGGAAATGCTGACAGCATGTGAGTTCACACACACTCAGTTTTTAGAGACAATGTGTTACATGGAAGACTTTAATCAAGGATCCTGTTTCTCTGAGTTAATTACAGACTTGTTTAAGTTAATTTTGTTAAGCGAGAAATCATAAAGAAGGTTTTATGATGTTGGAGAGGAACCTAGGTTGTTACACAGGGGTTCAAGGTTATAAATGTCCCAGTGAAGCCTGTGTGAGGAGGATACAGCATGAGATATAAGCATACAAATTTGCCAGCAGATAAGGCCTAGAGGTCTATCAAGTCTGTTAAATGTGCAGCTAGCACCCCTATTCTGCAGCTGCCCCTCCTTCCACCCTTCCCTCATTAACCCTTCCCTTGTCCTGTCCCATCCTTGTTTGAAGCAGTCCACTGTTCTACTGCATACCATTTCAGCAGGTAACGCATTCCACCCAGCCACCACCCTCTCTGTAAAAAAGTGTCTCCTCATCTCCCTCCTGAACCTTCCTCGCTCCAGTCTCATATCACGGCCCCTGGTGGCCCTCCCCTTCCTTACTTTGAACAGCCCCTCTGTACCCATCTTGTTTATTCCTTTCATGTATTTAAAGGTTTCAATCATGTCACCCCTGCCTCTCCTGTCCTCCAGTGAGTACATGTTCAACTCCTTCAACCTCCTCTTGTATGATAAGTCCCCCAGCCCCTTGATCATCTTTGTCGCTCTGCCCTGCACCCCCTCCAGTAACTTAATGTCCCTCTTCAGATACGGACGCCAGTACTGCATGCAGTACTCCAGGTGTGGTCTAACTAATGACCTATACAGTGGCAGAATCACCTCCTCCCTCCTCGAGAATATACCCCTTGCAATACAACCCAGCATTTTGTTGGTCTTTGCAGCTGCCTTCCTACATTGTGCTGACTTGTTCATTGACCCTGTAATGAGCACACCCAGATCCTTCTCCTCCTCTGTCTGGGCTAGCTGCACTCTCCCTAGCTGGTAACTCCTCCTTGGGTTCTTCATCCCAAAATGCAGCACCTTGCACTTTTTGGCATTAAAGGCCAGTTGCCAGGTGTCTGACCAGGTTTAAAAGCTTTGCCAGATCATCCTGCAACCCCTGCCATCCCCTGGTCATCCACCACCGCACCTACCTTGGTATCATCAGCAAATAGACTGATCTTGCTCTTGATGTCCCATGATATGTCTGCAATTAATATCCCAAACAACACTGGTCCTAACACTGAGCCCTGTGGAACACTGCTCGTCACTGCCCTTGGGTGTGAGCTCCCCACCCACCACCACCCTCTGTTGCCTTCCTGCAGCCAGTTTCCTACCCATCTCACCAGCTTTGCACCCGCCCCTGTGCCTACTAACTTCCTTCCCAGCCTTCCATGTGGCACTGAGGTCAAATGCCTTACTGAAGTCCAGATACAGGACATCCACTGCATGGCCCCTGTCCAGTTGCCTAGTTACCCAGTCATAGAACTCCACCAGGTTGGTTTGGCAGGATCTGCCACGAGGAAGCCATGCTGTCTGCTGTCCTGTAGTCCTTTGGCCTCTAGGAGGGCCACCAGCCTCTCCTTCAGGATAGTCTCCATTAGCTTACCCACGATGGATGTGAGGCTCACTGGTCTGTAGTTTCCCAGTTCATCCTTGGGGCCACTCTTGTGGAGGGGCACCACATGAGCCATCCTCCAGTCCTGAGGTACACACCCCGAATGTAGTGAGGCATTAAATAGGTCTGCCAAAGGTCCTGCAAGGACCTCTGCCAGCTCCTTCAGTATCCTGGGGTGGATGCCATCTGGGCCTGGCACCTTGTCCACCCTCAGTGCCTTCAAACCCTCTCGAACTCTGCTCTCCATGATTTCCCCATCTGTCACCACCTCCCCTCCTGCTTCTGCCATTTCTCCCACCTTGGGTGTCACCCCCCTCTTCTCTTTAGTAAATACTGAGCAGAAGTACTCATTTAGTACTTCCGCCTTATCGCACCTGCTTCCACCCAACCCCCCTCCTTCCTAATCCTTACTATGTGGTCCTTACAGCTCCTTTTCTCCCTGATGTACTTAAAGAAGTCCTTCTCCCCCTTCTTAATGCCTTGTGCCAGCCTGAGTTCCGTAGATGCTTTGGCTCCCCTTACTGCCCTTGTCACCTCCTTCGATTCTGTGATACTCCTCCCTGTCCTCCCCTCAATGTTTCTTGTACTTCTAAAGGTAGCTCTTTTCCTCCTTACCTTTCATGACCTCCTTGCTCAACCAGCTCTGTTTCTTAGCCCTAGCCTTCTTGCTCTGGGCTTTGCAGCAGGTTTTGGTTGCCTCCACTATCCCCAGCTTTATGAGCTCCCACCTCTGGTTAGTGTCCATACTAGATTGAATTCTGGCCAGGTACCCTTTTACCACTTCCCCCATCCTCCCAAAGTCGGCCCTCCTGAAGTCCAGCACTATTGTGCTAGATTCCACTCCTTCCTTGCCCATATCCAATGTGAGTCATACTGAGCGGTGGTCACTCCCTGACAGCGGTTCCTCCACTGTAAGTTCTCTCACAAAGTCCCCATTTGCCAGCACAAGGTCAAGGGTATTTCCTAACCTGGTTGGTTCACTGACCATTTGCAGCAGGAAGCTGTCCTGGAAGGCATCCAGCAGTACCTGCTCCCTTCTGTTCCTGGTTGTTGGGTGCTCCAGTTCACTCTAGCATGTTGAAGTCCCCACAATCACCACACTACCCTTCTCGCAGGTCCTCCTGATCTGTCCCGCTAGTTCCTGTCTAATTCCTCCATCTGAGATGGTGGCCTGTACACCACTCCCATTCTAAGAATCCTATTCTTGGAATCCTGGATTTGCATCCAAAGTGACCTGCATTACCCTCCTCCCTTCCTCCCTTACACACTTCAGTCCTTCCTTCACATATAGTGCCACCCATCTCCTTTCCCAATCACTCTGTCCCTACAAAATAATCTGTACACTGGTACAGACAGGTCCCAGTCATTGTATTGGGTGGCCCATGTTTCCGTGATAACTGCAATGTCCACCTCTCCCTCTGCCATGAGAACCTGTAACTCTGCAGTTTTCCTCCCAAGGCTCCTAGCATTAAGGGTAACCACCTTCCACCCTTCCCCCCATCCTGCCCTCCTTTCCTAGCATCACCAACAGTACTTGCCATTTGTCCTTTGTCACTGTTATGGGGGTAAGTTCATGTTTTCCCAACCTGTGGTCTCTGCATATCTCTTCCCAACTGCCACCCCCACTCCTAGTTTAAATTCCCAACTTCCTCGATGTACTCCTCCATCCTCTGTTTCAACACTTTCTTTCCCTCCTCACTCAAGTGTAGTCTGTCCTTGGCATAGAGACTACTGTCCTCCCAGGTCCCTCCCCAGCCCCCAACAGCCCATACCCTTTAGCACAACACCAGGTTCTTAGCCATCCATTAAATTCCTCTATTCTCAGCTTTCTTGTTGTGCTTGCCTTTGGCACAGGAAGTATCTCTGAAAAAGTTACTGATCTTCCTGCCCCCTCACATAATTGTGCTAGTTCCTCAAACCTCCTCTGGACTGTATCTACTGTCTTGTCAGCCAGGTCGTTTGTCCCAAGATGTATAATTAAATGAGGTTTGTCCCTACCCCTTCTAGCATATTTCAGAACAGACTGTCCCACCCTTTCCGCTGTCATTCCTGTCTGGCTTCCACCCAAATGCGACTATGCCTTCCCCTTGCTACCCCACCTAACTCCTCTTAGTATTGAGTCCCCAGCACTAAGATTCCACCCTCTTACTCCCTGCTTGCTTCCATTCATCTCCCTCTCTCCTTCCAGCTCCTCTTCTTCCTCCTGCACATTATTTCCCCTTTTACCCCTGTTGCAGTTCTCCCAGCAGAACTTCCCCTGCTCAGTTTGGTCCAGGTATTTATCAATTACTCCTCTAATTTCATCATTTCCTCCTCCACCTTCTTCCTCTCTAGCAGTGCACAACTATTTTCTGAAGGCCCTTCACAAATGCCCGCTCCCCCTCTTCATAGTAACCTGTTCTCTCCTTTCCACTCCATGACTTTTGCCACTTCTTCGCCTCCCCTCACAAGTCCCTATCTCCTCCTTCCATTTGTCTTTTGTCTCCTGACCTGGTTTCCCCAGCAATTGCTCTTCCTGGCCTGGGTCCCTTTGTCTCTGCTTCCCTTCTTCTGACCCTCTCCTCACCACTGTTGGCTTAAATCGCCCTCCCTCATCTCCCCTTCTTCCTCCCTCCAGTATTGGGCTAAACCCACCCCCAATCTGCCTTGTCTGTCTTAGTTCCTCCTGCAGACCCTCAATCTCCTTTCTAAGTTTTTCCATGTGGTTGCACACTAAACATCCTCCCACACTCCAGGCAATTTTTAGAAAGATTGGTGCACCGCAGTTGTTGCAGCCTACCACCCTACCCACTGCTGTCGTTGCCTACCACCAACCCCCCCACCCTTCCAGATGCAGGATACCAAACACTCCCCCAAGTCTCCCCTCTCCCTCCTCTATCAGTGCAAAACATTTTCTTTATTTCCCTTACCTCCTTTGTTGCACACGTTTAGATATATTGAGCAACTGCTTTTTATATTCCTATCCTTCCTATCCACACTCAAAAACAGACTTTAAGTAGCCATTGCACAACCTTCTTCAAACTCCTACTCCTCTTTTCCCCAATGCAATATCAATGCGAAGAAATAATAATGAAAGCTTCTAGATTTGCATTTACTTCCCTTCCACTGAGAGAGCAGTCACCTCTTCACTTGCTACTGTTCCTTTCCTGGATGTCTGCTTTTGCTATGACAGGTGCATATCCTTTGCCTGTTTGAGGAAGTGATGTCAGAACCCCTGGTATAAAGGAAATAATGGACCAAGGGTGGGACCAGCCCAAGTCTTCCAGAAACAATCAGGTAGCTGAGGCCTCTGGTCAGACCATTAGCACCCTTCCCCCACTCAGCACTCAAACTTTGCAGCTAGTGAAGCCAGCAACAATGAATCACAATTCTACTCAAAGCCCCCCAAATAAGCTTTCTACCCAAAGAAACAGTACTCCAATTCAAACAGCTTCACCAACAACACATTAAAATAGGCTTGGAATTAGAAGATATATGTCTCCAATTCAAAGAAACAGACCCAGTTAAATCACACCAATTATGTTTTAAAACAGAAGAAATAGGTCTCTACAAATGCAGCCTGCCACACAGTGAATCAAACAAATAAGCCCACTTATAGCTACCAAAACAGGTTTAAAAATTCCAACAGCCCCAAACAATACCCTGCTAGCCCCTTAGTAGTAAGAAAGAAAAGAAATAACCTTCTACCAAGTAGAATCCACAAGAAACAATGTAAAACAAGAAGCTACTGTACTGTAGATCTGATCTTGTCCCTTCTAGTTCCTTCTGAGAAGCCAAAGCACTGAGTTCCAAACTCTGTGATTTCCTTTGTGCTGCTTTCAAAATCAGACAGTTCCAAACTCTTTGACTTCCCATGTGCTGCTTTCAAAATCAGAGTTCCAAACTCTTTGATTTCCCTTGTGCTGCTTTCAAAATCAGACAGTTCCAAACTCTGTGATTTCCCTTGTGCTGCTTTCAAAATCAGACATTTCCAAACTCTGTGATTTCCCTTGTGCTGCTTTCAAAATCGGACAGTTCCAAACTCTGTGATTTCCCTTGTGCTACTTTCAAAATCAGACAGTTCCAAACTCTGTGATTTCCCTTGTGCTGCTTTCAAAATCAGACAGTTCCAAACTCTGTGACTTCCCTTGTGCTGCTTTCAAAAACAGACAGTTCCAAACTCTGTGACTTCCCATGTGCAAACAAAGTGTCATTTGAAGGACATGAATTATGTTGAAGTTGCAGAATGTAATACTTTAAAAAAAAGATATCCTGTTTTTTTGTATAAGATATATATTTATAATTACTGGCCACAATTTTTCCAATACAAAACCGAGTTTATAATTTGCCGTTATAACTACCTCAGCCAGTTATAACGGCAAACCACGGCAACTGTGCTCTAGAAACCACGAGACACGGCATGAGTGAAGAAAACTGACTGACTCATGCTCTCGCAGCTCCGGGTGTCCTGTCAGATCCAACGCCGACACGCAGAACTACACAGCAAGCAAACGAAAATCAAGCTCCAAGACGCCTTCTGAGCCACACCACATAACCAAATTAACAGTTTGAACTCTTAGTTTAAAAGTTTGGAGAGTTTTTATACCATTAAGTTTACAGCCTTTCACAGTTCCTCCTCATGAATGAAGCCATCTAAAACGAAAGTAATTTCATTCAGGAACTGGAAGTTAAAACATTTAAAGATCCTGACAAATGTTGTAATGTTACTGTTCATGTTTCTTTTCCAAACATAAAAAAGACATTTTAAAAACACAAATCATTAAAAACTGCAATGTAATACAACACAAATAAATTGTTCATCATAGCACAACTGCCTTACTCATTTCTTTGCAAATTGAATAGATTACTGCTGAAAAAATTGTGACCAACAATTATAAAAAATAAAGTAATGGACAGGTGATTATTCATGAGAATTTTACACAAACCCTGGGTGTGGGATGACTAAATAAACCCCTCGGGCTTTGCCCTCGGGTTTATAGGGCATCCACACCTGGTGTGTGTACCTCACAATAACCACCTCCCCACATACATTATTCTCTATATAATTACAGGCCACAATTTTTTTCATACAAAATCGAGTTATAATTTGCCATTATAACTACCTCAGCCAGTTATAACGGCAAACACGCGCCACTGTGCTCTAGAGCACAGCGCCAGACACAAAAGAACTCAAGCAGAGCTTAACAAAACAACTAACTGACTCACGGTCTTGCAGCTAGGGGTGTCCTGTCAGATCCAGCTTGTTCTGTCAGACACAACACAAAACCAAGCAGCATTAAATTATTTTTTTTTAAAACTCTGTTACTTCAAAAGGCTGCACTTAGAATAGGTAGGCTGCACTGACCCAAGTAATTTTTTCTAAGGGTATTTCCCTGTACTTTGTTTTCAATCACTGCAGCACCAAAAGTGTTTTTTTAATGCAGTTCTCGGTTTCGGCTGGTTACCACAATGCACAAGGTGGACAACGCTATTACCTTTACTTTTTACACTACAAATTATCTGAAGTTACACTTCATTTAAGTGCGGTCGTCATTACTCTGGACACCAGAACATTAAAATGCTCTCTCCTTGATGAGCGATAGAGAAGGAGGGGGTTGAGCCTCTTGAAATCATGCTCCCGAAGAGGAGTGATGACATCTCAATAGTGACATCTTGGGTGGCTCAGTCACTAAGGAAACCAATTCTTTGCCATCGCGAAGCTTCCCTCGTATTGTCTTATTTAACTTTTTAGCTATCCAACTGCTTTCTGAGGAGCTATCCTTTAAATTCAAGGTTCAAATAAGCTTTTTATGGCTACATTTTACCCGAGTCTCAGGAATAATGCAAGTCTGTTGATAGTATCGAGAATAAATGTGGTGGAAGTATTTGTACATTTGTTTTGTATACTCCACCTAAAAAAAAAGAAAAGCACTCCACTTTCACACACTCCTAACCCACGGTGACCTAACGCTTTCCTCTTCTCTTCCAACACGTTTAAAATAACAAAAAAAACTGCAATGTTATACAACCACCACAAAAAATTCTTCATTACACCACAACTGCCTTACTCATTTATTTGCAAATTGAACAGATTATTGCTAAAAAAAATTGTGACCAGCAGTTATAAAAAATAAAGTAATAGGCAGGTGGTTATTTATGAGAATTTTACACAAACCCTCGGTGTGGGATGCCTATATAAACCCCTTGGGCTTCGCCCTCGGAGTTTATGAGGCATCCCACACCTCGGGTGTGTGTAAAATTCTCATAATAACCACCTGCCTATACATTATTCTCTATATAATAACTGGTCAGCAATTTCTCTCAATGTACTGACCAGGTTGATATTTTCCATAACAACCAGCTGGTTGTTATGACATTCATGAGCCATGCCAGTCAAACTATGCTGTTGCCTCACTGGCCAACATTCTGTATGTGGGCAGGGCCAAACAGTCTCACAAACTGCTGGAGAAAAATTTCTGGTCTGTTATTATAAAAATGAAAGATGGGGAGGGTTTTCATATAGATTTGACAACACCCTCGCTGTGGATGTTTGATAAACCCTCGTGCTTGCCTCGGGTTTATGTAGCATCCCACAACTCGTGTGTGCATTAAATTATCATATCAAACCCTTCCCCATCCATTATTCTCTATTTATATATATCTATCCTGACAGGGAGGAGCTAGGTGACCTCCTGCAAAGAGGTGGAGTAAAAGCCAGCTTTTAAATTATTCAGTTTTACTTCACTGACACACACTTTTACCTAGACTCTGACAGAGGAAAGATCTTTGGAGCACTTGTAAACAAGATTTAGAAAGATTTCAAATCTTAAGTACTGTAAGTAGGAAGTTGCACTGTTTAAACCTTGTTCTTTGTTTTAAAAGATTTGTATGTCTTGTGGTATAAGAGTTCTGTATTTTGCATTTTACATATTTTTAACTATTTTAGTAAAATTCTTTTTAGAATTTACTTTGTCTGTCTTTGACTTCTTTTTAGTTGTAAGAAAAGTATATGGTTATTGCAGATACTTAACATAAGCTTGAATGGTGGTACCAAACTGGACAAAGAAGCGTTTTAAATCTGAGGTCTTTATTAAAGTTTTTAAGGGTTCATCTCTGCATACCTGGTTAGGTGCCCATAGGCAAATATATCTTGCCCCCGCTGAAGACAGAAGCAATGTTTATGTGCATTGAGTATGCTAGCAAGAGGTTAACAGTTTGAATCCTCCAGAACTGAGACCAAAGGTTGATCCAACTTATAAAAACAGACAAGAGGGTTACCTTGTCTGTTACACTGTTCACAAGACTGTGCTCAGAGGTTAGCACTTTGGGAGTAGAGGACCTGACCTGCTGAGTGGGTTTGTGATAGTCTATAACAAGATCATTTTTTTTTTTTTTACAAATGAAGTGAATGGTAGGAAGCTGTAAACAGACTTTGATGATAAAGTGTGTTTTTTCTTTTAAGTTTGAGATGTATTAGAAAACTCTGAACAAGAAAACAATTTGTGATTTTAAAAGCTATTCTGATCAGAGCTGACATAAAAAAAAATCGTAACTATTTTTTATTTTATCATGGACACTAGAAATAGGATGTCAGCATTCACTCCATTAAACCTATTTTTCAGGTTTTTTATAGCATCTTGCTTGCCAAGGTAATCTTCCCAGAATGCAATCTGTTGCAGGGGAGGGTTGAAATTGTTTTAATCATGAAGCACTGGTGTTAGTAATGCATTTAGAAATACAATTTTACGCTCACTTGCACGCATGCACAAGGAACGCTTTTGGGAGAGTAGCACACTTGAGGTGTGCTTTCTCCCATCCAATGCACTGCTCCCCTTGAGCAGGCGTGGTGGTCCTGCACCAATGGGTGCAGGAGCTCAGTATGACAGCGGTGTTCCTCGCTTTAAAAGGAAGCTTTTTCTGCCATACTGAGCCTTACGCTGTCATCCTCCTCCTGCGCCACACGCCCGCCCACGCGTGTCACGCCGCCCCCTCAAAGCTTTCCTTCTGCCATGCTGAGAGCCCACCCAGCGTGGCAACGTTGTTTTGCCGACGGGGTGCCTAATCCCCGCCGGCTCCAGCCCCCAAGCTATCCTGCTGCCATGCTGGGAGCCCACCCCAGCATGGTAAACATTCATTGTTTTGCCGGCCGGGTGCCCAATCCCCGTCGGCTCCTGGCTCCCAACATCTTGTGCCATGCTGGGAGCCCACCCCAGCGTGGCAAATGTCCCACGCCATTTTTTTTTTAAACCTGTCAAATAAAAGCGGTCCCTGGCGCTTCTCCCAGCCCCTCCCACAACCTGCACCCACCTACTAGCACCAGCCTCCCCCACCCCACCCATGCCTACCTCCGGACTTGGTGACGATCTTGGTGGACCAGGACACGTCTGCACTCTTCAAAGCCGACCGCGAACTGAGGAAATGCCGGTAAGCTGTATAATGGGCTACATGGGGGGTTCAACTTTATTGCATATCTCAGTCATTTTTTGGAATTTTTGCACCAAATTTTCAACATGGGGTTTTTGGGACCCCTTCTCATGAATGATGTCACTGTCATGGCGTTATTCAGGCCCGAAGGGTGATTTCACAGGCACTGCACAGTCACTGCGTGAAATCACCCTTCAGCCTCAAATAAAGCCATGATAGTGACATCATTCAGGAGAAGGGGTCCCAAAAACTCCATGTTGAAAATTTGGTGCAAACATTCCTAAAAATGACTGTTTTACGAGCGTGCGTTGCACAGTTCCTACGCAGGCTTGTTAGTTCGCGAATTTTCAATATTTTCACTCCAGATTTTCAACATTGCCATTTTATCACACCTTCTTATGAGCTGTATAGCTGTCATTTTTCACCTCACCCAAAATGTGTTTCCGCCCATGTAGCGCACAATGGCGCATTCAGTGTGCGAAATCAATGTATGGAACACATTAAGAAAATCACAGTGACACTGTTCATGAGCACAGGTCTTAAAATGGCTATGTTGAAAATTTGGTGAAAAATTCCTAAAATGACTGTTTCTGAGCGTCGTTGGCAGTTCCCACGCACGCCTGCACGCTTATGTATTTTCAATATTTGCACTCCAGATTTTCAACATTGCCATTTTACCACACCTCCTTATTAGCAGTACAGCTGTCATTTTTCACATCCTGCCCAAAATGTCTTTCCCCATGTAGTGCACAATGGCGCAGTCCGTAATGCGAAATCAATGTATGGGACACAGTAAGAAAATCACAGTGACACTGTTCATTAGCAGAGGTTTTAAAATGGCAATGTTGAAAATTGATGAAAAATTCCTAAAAATGACTGTTTTATGAGCGTACGTTGCGCAGTTCCCACGCACGCTTGTAGGTTTGCCAATTTTCAATATTTCCACTCCAGACTTTCAGCATTGGCATTTTACCACACTTCCTTATGAGCAGTACAGCTGTCATTTTTCACATCCTGCCCAAAACGTGTTTCTGCCTATGTAGCACACAATGGGGGTAACAAAAAGGACATGCTGACAATTTATTGTGCAAATACCAGCAATCGCACAGGGCATTAGGCTAAAGCACCATACATGCCAAACACCACTGCAAATACCTGCAAGCGAACGTTCGGCATTGACAAATGCTTGTTAATTGTTTTTACAGTTAAACATGCAGTTTCATGTCAGGGCACATTTTTTGGAGGGGTTCAAATTAGTTTAAACATGGGCACAGTACTTGGTAAATATAGACTTTGATGATAAAGTGTATTTTTTCTTTCAGGTTTGAGAAGTATGTATCATATATATAAGTGTAACCATGTTGTAAATGGTTAAGTAGGCAGTGGTTTAAGGCTCTCAGCTACAAACCTGGTGACCTGGGTTTCACTCCCACAGCCCCAACTTGCATACTGTCTGACCCTGCATAAATCACTTAAAGGAGTAGTCCACCCAGAATGTGCAAAAAACACATGTTATGTAGAGTGTTTTGATATGTATGTTAAGTCCTAGTGTGTCCTTCCCTCTGTCTGCTATTTGGAGTTTTTTCTAAAATGCCTGCTAGCAGTATGGTAGTTTTACACCCCTGGGAATCTCCATTAAAAAATATTTTTATTGCATTTCTTTCTCCTACGATGCCCCCTGTATCATGTGACAGTGATGTAGCCATGCCCTTAGATTTAGCATGTGTACTACTTTAAAATTAGTTTAGCTACAGCAGAGCCTTGTAACTGTTCTTATCCAGGAAAGCAAATGTCACAGTTAGTTTAGCAGATACCTGAAAGCTATCTAACCGGGGTTTCTGTAAGAAAATAGCTGCTAAATAGCTCTAATTCATTATTTGTGTTTTTGATGTTAAAACACTCCTGCTAGCTAGACCTGATGCACAGAGAAAACAAAAATAGTGAATTACAGCTATTTAGTAGCTGTTGTCTTATAGAAACCCCAGTTAGCTTGATCAAAGGTTTGTAAATCTGATATTTTTTAAATAAATAAATACATGTTTATGTTTAAGCCCATGAAACACTCTTATCTAGCTAATGCATTCACAGTCATTGTGGCTCTGCCAGATCTTGTTTGGTTGGTTGGGGGGGCCATGAGTGACCCACACTCCAGTTTTGTTGTTTGTTTTTTGTGAAGTTAGCACCGAGTGACCCACCTTTTTTTGCTGTTGTTAAAACAACAAGCAGCATAACCACTAAGGACCATGGCAGAGGAGACAGTGCAGACTGATCTGCTGCTAGCCCTACAGGGTGAGCTGCCAGAAGCCCTGGCTGTTAGCTGAGCAGGAGATGCTGGACAGGCATCAGAATCAATAGTGATAATATTATGAAAGATCAACAATCACACTAGAGATGTAATTTTCATATCTTCCAAGAGTCAGTCATCACCACCGATTCATACTTACAAAGCTTCCAAGCTCCCCAAAAGAAGGGCAGCGAAACACCCACAGCCACCTGCAGGGGGGAGAACACCTGACAGCAGGGGCTCCTCACAGGTCTTGTGAGACTCAAGACTGGTCTAGGTCAGAAGGATGAGCAGGATGGCACCCCGATAGCTCCTGCATCACTCTACAGGAGAAGAAGTGAGCCCCATGAACATGGGAGTTAAGCTCCTTTTGTTGGGCCATATGCGCCAGTCATAAGAGGTGAAGCCATGCCATCCACCAAATGCAGACTGCAGTTCCCATCAGCCTGGATGCCATTTTACTGGCATTGCACAATGCCCTTGACTAGTGCCTTACCAACTCCAGGCCCTTGGCAGAAAGGCAGATGCCTTGCCTGACTGACTTCATATGTAGCATGGGATCTACAGCTGACCTGCGTCCATGGGCACTTGTTGTATGCTGCCTTATGTACCTGATGTACAGAAATGCACATCACAGTGGGAGCCAAAGTAAACACCTTCCTGCCTGAAGTATTTACCTGAGCAGAGTCCATTTTAGAGGAGTCATGCACCAGGCGCTGAGGCCATGTCAGGGTCTGTAGAACTGTAAGCCCCGAGGTAGGGTGAGACACTGTATCTGCACAGAGTGAGGGTGTGCAGTACCATTGCTGGATATCCTTTGGGGCTGGAGGGAGTGCAAAGGAATGTCCCAGACTGTCCTTGAACATTCTTTGAAGGTTCTGAGGGATGACACAGTTGGCATCGCTCAAAGCTCCTAGAAGTCCCAACTGCAAAGACACAGTGTTGCAGGAGACAACTGCGCCAATGTCCAGCACCTGCAACATATCTCCAGGAATATCTGGTACAGGGCGTACTAAGAGGCCAAGGACATGTCAAGAGAGGATTCTGTGTCCTCAGAGGAGGACACTGATGGAGAGGAGGGGCTGGACATGGAAGTAGGTGCTGCCAGGGGGCTGGGTTGGACCAGAGCCCAGTCTGCATCTCTACAGTACTAGAAAAAGACACCAGCCCCACTTCCATGCTGACTCCAGGTGACTCGCCCCAGAGGACCCATGATCCCTGATGTTCTAGCGGAGGTAATATAGAAACATTTTTCTTTTTGCTGTTCTAGCCCCAATTGGAACTGGCCTCTCCCCTAAATCATTTTCTTCTTTATCTGAGGTTGGCTGAGGTGGATGTTCTGTTCTTAGAGGTGATACAGGCCCAACAGGGAAGTGGGAACAAGGGGCCCCAGGGCTTATACCTGGGCTGCAGGGATGCTCAGAAGACCTCGCCAGAGGGGAGGGCCCCAGGGCCTATACCTAGGCTGTGGGGATGCTCAGAAGACCTCGCCAGAGGGGAGGGCCTGACAAGACCACCTGAACAAGGCTGACCTACAGAAAGAGGAATAACCAGGTCAGTGCCCATGGGGACACCCCAGGTGAGGAAAGGGACTGTACAGTCCCTTTGGGGCAGCTCCAGTCCTCACTGGTGGCAGGTCTGGGGAAACTCCATATCTTGTCTGTCCTCTAACCCCAAACCAGTGCCACCTCCAGCACCAGGCCCAGGGCCAGGGAATGGCACAGACATGCATCTCCTTCAAGTGACACTTCCGATACTGCCCTTGGTGCCAGGCCTGGTGCAGGCTTGACACTAGCACCAGGTCCATCACCATCACACCGAACTGGGATGGACCTAGCAGTGATGCTAATTATACCTGGTGTCAGATCCAGGACCGACACCAGGACCAGTGCCACATCTATCATCATGGGTGGCGTCAGTCTCCTCCCCATAGTTACAAAGTTGCTTGAGGCAGAGATCAATACCTACACCTCAGCGACTTGATGCCGTCATGTACTAGTGCTGGTCCCTCTCAGATGTTGCGAACAGTGTCAGGAGGGGGTCTGATGACAGAGCTGGTTGACCAGTTCAAATACCTTTGAGTATGGTTAGATAGCAAATTATCCTTCTCATTTCACATTGAATCCCTCGCTAAGAAGCTGAAAATACGTCTCGGCTTTTTCTACAGAAACAAATCCCTTTTTCCATTAGACATTAGGAAAAGACTCATCCAAGCCACCTTTCTCCCTCTACTTGACCACGTGGATATCATTTACAATAGTAGCACAGCAACAAACCTTCAAAAGCTGGACATACTATTTCACAGCGCAATCTGGTTCATAACCAATGCACCCTATAGAACCCATCACTGTGCCCTCTGCTTGGCGGTAGGCTGACATCCCTGGCAGCAAGGATATTCCACACTAGTATCTGGGCTCTTAAAGCACTCCAGAACAAAGTTCCCTCCTATATCACCTCCCTATTACACCAATACAACTGCACTACACTCTTAGAAAAAATGCATACATTTTATTTGAAGTGCCCAAATTCTTACACTCTATGGCAAAGCTGCTCAGTCATGTTAATCCATCCACTTGAAATAAACTCAA
The DNA here is from genome assembly GCA_016271365.2 of Neoceratodus forsteri. Classification (NCBI taxonomy): domain Eukaryota; kingdom Metazoa; phylum Chordata; order Ceratodontiformes; family Ceratodontidae; genus Neoceratodus; species Neoceratodus forsteri. The sequence continues at coordinate 1,404,301,862 of CM028130.1, read as the reverse complement.
GCAATATTAAAACTTCCTGAACCGATTTCCTTGAACGATTCAAAACTATGGCCAACAAAGTGCTTGCAGAAAGTTGCCATTGCCAAAATATCAAACAGTCCCTTGCCATTGTCAAAATAGCAAGCGGTCCTCCCAGTGGAGAATCCCACAGCCCTTAAAACACTTGACTGTAAACTCATTTTATGTCCCTCATTTTACCTTCCTGCCTGCTAGCCAAGCTCCCTTTCTTCCTTCTTGCCTGTTAACTCTGCTTCTATAGCTCTGCATTAAAGTTAATTTATCTTAACTCTTACTGTACATTGTTTACATGTGTGAAAACCAAACAGAATTAATGTACCACAGCTGTGTTGTACTGTACTATATGCTATTGTATTATTGTAACACTTTTGTATACTGTACCAAGAGGTCCTACCAGGACCTCCTTGTAAATGAGCATGCTCAATGGAGTTTTCCTGCAAATAAACTTGAAATTGAACTTGGAACTTATGGCCAACACCACTCTTCTCTCCGACCCTATAGGTGGTGCCAGGAACCAAAGCAACACCAGGCCATGACACCGAGTTGTTCACCAGTGTAGACCCAGCGTATAGCTTCAGCCTCACCAACAGGGAGGTCAGCTGCCCAGGGCAGACAGACTGCAGGGGTGCTCATTCGGCTGCCCAGAAGGAGCCAACTGTCCATCAGACCCACCTTCAGGGCCTCCAATCCTTCAGCGTGGTGAGCTCTAGAAGGACAATGTGCTTCCTCAGTGCATCATGTACTGGAAAGGGGCTAACATGGAAAGGACACCGAGACCATGCCATGGCCTCAAAAGTGCGATGCCTGCCTCTGGAGGTGGGTTTTGGGTGACCCCACTTCAGTCAGTGAATCTCTAATGTACAGCGGTCCACAGAGAAGCAGGTGTTACACACATCCATATGATAAGCCGAGCTAAGGCAGATCCAGCACAGATGACGTTGATCCATCACCACAACAGGTTTCCCACAGAGGGTCAACAATGCATGCTGGGGTGCTGACAGTCTTTCTTTTTAGACCCCTTTTTCTTTTTCTTGAACTTTGACATCACAGAAAATAAACAGTCAACACATAGACAGAAAAACATTTTGGTGGTGATATAGAAGGATTTCGGTCGACGATGGCTGAAGTGAGAAAGTGTCACTCCCGTGGTGTGCACTCAGTAGTGGGAGGAACAGAACTAAGGTACATGAGGGAGCCAACAATGATTACTGGCTAGCATGCGTGGCACCATGTGAGGTATGTGAGGTACATGGATGATGTCACTAGCTGACATCAGCTCCCTTCCTGTAGAAAAAGCTCCCACAGGGAGTTCCCCAGTCCTAGACCCATAAGTAGGAATCAATGGCAATGACTGATTCTTGGAAGATTTAATATTAGTTTTTAAAAGCAGTAACTATTAACTTTTATATTTGATGCACATTTTCTTTTCTCTCTGGTTAATTAAAAGATTATTTTTTTACCTGATGTTAGTAGGTGTGATGTGTGAAACTGCACTCTGCCTGGCAGCTGACATACTGTGTATAATTCTGTTCCTCCTGTTATAACATTCATGTTCAGAGAGGTACTGGCTACACCTCTGACAACCCTTTTCAACAGCTCACTGGAAACAGAAGTCCCAACAGGGCGATCCTCTGGCAGCTAGTCAGTGAACCCACTTGTGATGGGGCTATGCGGGATCTGGTACTTACAAACAGGGACAGTGTAGTATATATCAGGGTGGAGTCACCATGGGACCAGAGATCACTGTCCAGTGTGGGTCAATATAAGAACAACTGCAGATTTCAGCCACACTAGGGTGAGGGTCCTGGACTTCAGGAGGGCAGATTTTGTAAAGATGGGTGAATGTCTGAAGGATGATCTGACAGGAACAGATGACCTAGATGGGGTGCAGGAACAATGGATGAAATTAAAGGAAGCCATATTGAAGGCTACAAACCTCTGTGTCAGGCAAGTGAGTAAAAGTAAGAGGAATAACAGATCATAGTGGTTCTCGAGAGAGGTAACTGGAAAGCTAAAGGCTAAAAGGTTAGCATTCAGAAGATATAAGGAGATGCAGAGGGAAGAGGATAGGGTGGTGTATCAAGAGAAACAGAGAAAAGCAGGGAAAGCAGTTAAGGAGTGCAAAGGGTCAAACTGAAGTGAAGATTGCCCAAGAAGTCACAAAAGGGGACAAGACATTTTTTCTTTTTTTTTTCCGTGCATGTAGGGTTTTTTTAGCTTTCTTCTCCCTGTTCCCATACCCTTGTCTCTGCACAGATGCGCACATGTGGAGGCAAGTGCATGTTGTGCTATGAGACACCTCCCTTGGTGCGCCCCTTCCACCTGCATCGTCACGGACCTCCACTTGGCAACAGCAGAACTACGGAGGGAGACTACTCCCCGGAGAGAGAGGAGAGCTGCTATTAGGCAGCTCAGTCCTGCTCCCTCCTCCCCAGACGCCAGCTTCCTGATGACCCAAGGTCATTCCTAACCCAGGTCGCCGGTGTGCGCTAGGTAAGGCGTCCAGCACCTTAACCCACAGTGTCACCGGATGGCATAACAAGACATTTTTAGGTACATAAGTAAAAAGAGGAGGATCTAGGAGGAATTGTAAGACTAACAAATCAGGTCAGAGCCATCATGGCTGCTATACTGCTTTAAAGGGACACTGTCCACTTAAAATGAACAAAGTTATGAGGGTGCATTGAAAAATTACAATGTAAGATATCAGTGTGTTGTTTTGTAATATTTTTACCCCATATTTTCAAATTAACCTTATTATGACCTCTCCTCATGAACAAGGGTTGAGAAAAATGTCAAAACCTACCCGAAAGGTGATTTCATGCAGCAACATAATTTTGTGACATAGGTGTGAAACACATTTTGGTGAGGATATGAAAACTGACAGCTGTCAGGTTCATGAGGTGATATGAATAGATGGCTATGTTGAAAATTTGGGGTCAAAATAGTGAAAATTATCAAAGTTATGAGCATGAGTAACAACATTTCAATGTACGCTCATAACTTTGACATTTTTCCGTTGGTTGTGAGCATGCACAAGCCAACATATTGTGGCAATAGAGGATTTCAGGATGTGTGCCACTGCTGAGCCCACTGTACTACACAAAACTAGGGGTTTGAATGGCTCCAGGCAGGTTACACCAATGACCACTCGGTGTGGTCCTGATGCAACTATCTGCTGGGTGGGCTGAATGATCATGCACTTCAAAGGACCAAAGCCCCAATCAGAGAGGGTTTCGGGCTTTGATTTGCACAAAGTGGAGGGCTACCAGACAGATGGGGAAAACAGACACCCAGCAGAGCACCCACCAGCACTGTTGCTCCTGGAAGTACAGTGGTGTTTCTGTCAACATTTCACCGAGCTGAGCTGTGAGCCCTACTGCAGGATGGGGAAGGGATAAAACAGCGATCAGGAAGGTGCCCCCTGGTGACCATTTCTGCCACTGCTGCCACAGTTCCTCCACTTATCTTTGCCAGCATCAGGGGGTTTAATCCTGTGTCGGCAGTGCAAGACACCCCATCATACTGTGGAACACTGGGAGCCCACCCCAGTGTCCCAAAACATTCCTGTCCCTAAAAATAAGAAAACTGTCCTCTGACGCCTTTATTATTGTTTTCAACCCTGTGAAAGAAAACGGTCCCTCGCCGTGTCCCATACCCTCCCCATCCTGACCCTCCGCCTGCGCACTCCACCTCCCCCGCACACCCACCCTTACCCCATACTTACCACCGAGGTCAAGCACTGTCATCTTCTCTGGACCGACATCTCCGTTTTTCAAAGCCGAACCGCAAACTGAAGAATCAAGGAAAATACTGTATAATGGCTGTCAATGGCGGTTTCAACTTATGTTGATATCTCAGCCATTCTTTGAGATTTTGCACCAAATTTTCAACATGGAGTTCTGGGACCCTACCTCATGAACACTGTCACGTTATTTCATTATTTGGTCCCAAAAGGTGATTTCACAGTTGCTGCGCAGAATCACCTTTCAGGACTGATTAATGAAACAACAGTACCACTGTTCATGAGGCAGGGTCCCAAAAAGTCCATTTTGAAAATGTGCTGTAAAAATACCGAAAAATGTCCGAGTTATGTGCGCTCATTACAATTTTTTTACGCACGCACGTAACTTTGGTTATTTTTAATATTTTGACTCCAAATTTTCAACATAGCCATTGTTTCACACCACCTCTTGAACAGTAAAGCTGTCATTTTTTACATCCTGCCTGAAATGTATTTTCGCACCTGTGGCACGGAATGGTGCAGTCACTGCATGAAATCCCCTTTCGAGATAGAGTACTGAAATGATAGTGCCACTGTTCATGAGGTGGGGTCCCAAAAACCCATGTTGAAAATTTGGAGCAAAAATACCAACAAACGCCCAAGTTATGTGCGCTCATTTAAATTTTCCTACGCACAAGAGTAACTTGGTCAATTTTTATGTTCGCTTGCGCGTATGCGCAAGGAACATATTGGGAGAGTAGCACACTTGGAGGTGTGCCTCTCCCACCCAATGCACTGCTCCCTTGAGCAGGCGTGGCGGTCCTGCACCAATGGGTGCAGAAGCTCAGTATGACAGCGGTGTTCCTCTGCTTCAAAGGAAAGCACCGCTGCCACACTGAGCGCCACCCCCCACTCGCATCACGCGCTACCCCCCCATGCACACCGTCATGCTGCCTCTCAAAGCTTTCGCACACGCTGGGGAGCCCACCTCAGCATGGCAAACATTGTTTGCCGACGGGTGCCCAACTCGTCGGCTCCACAACACCCCCTAAAGAGACTGCTGCCACGCTGGGAGCCCACCCCAGCGTGGCAAACCTTGCTGTTGTTTTGCCGACGGGGTGCCCAATCCCGCCGCCCTCGCCCCCCACACATCTTTCTGCCATGCTGGGAGTCCACCCCAGCATGGCAAACGTCCCACGCCGTTTCATTTTTTTTTACCTGTAAAATAAAACGGTCCCATCGCCGAGTCATCTAGCCCCCCACAACCCGCACCCACCCACTGCACACCCAGCCCCCACCCCATACTTACCTCCGACTCTGGCGCGACGATCTTCGTGGACCGGGAACACGCCTGCACTCTTCAAAGGCAACCGCGAACTGAAGAAATGCTGGTAAGCTGTATAATGGGCCAGATAGGGGTTTCAACTTTATTAGATATTCAATTATTTCACGACAATTAACATGGTTTAGATCTTTCATGATGATGTCTACCGTTATGGTATTATTCGGTCCGGGCGGTGATTTTGCAGGCACCGCGCAGTTACCGCGTGAAATCACCATTCGCCTCGAATAACACCATGACAGTGACATCATTCATGAGAAGGGGTCCCAAAAACCCCATGTTGAAAATTTGGTGCAAACATTCCAAAAAATGACTGTTTTATAGCGTGCTTTGTGCAGTTCCTACGCAGGCTCGTAAGTTTGTGAATTTTCACTCCAGATTTTCAACATTGCCATTTTATCACACCTTCTTATGAGCTGTACAGCTGTCATTTTTCACATCTCACCCAAAACGTGTTTCCGCCCATGTAGCGCACAATGGTGCAGTCGGTGTGTGAAATCAATGTATGGAACACATTAAGAAAATCACAGTGACACTGTTCATGAGCACAGGTCTTAAAATGGCTATGTTGAAAATTTGGTGAAAAAATTCCTAAAAATGACTGTTTTACGAGCGTGCGTTGCGCAGTTCCTACGCACGCTCGTACGTTTGCGAATTTTCCATATTTGCACTCCAGATTTTCAACATTGCCATTTTACCACACCTCCTCATGAGCAGTACAGCTGTCATTTTTCACATCCTGCCCAAAATGTGTTTCTGCCCATGTAGCACACAATGGCGTAGTCGGTGTGCGAACTCAGTGTATGGGACACATTAAGAAAATCACAGTGTCACTGTTCATGAGCAGAGATCTTAAAATGGCTATGTTGAAAATTTGGCAAAAACATTCCTGCAAATAACTGTTTTACGAGCGTGCGTTGTGCAGTTCCTATGCACGCTCGTAAGTGTGCGAATTTCCAATATTTTCACTCTAGATTTTCAACATTGCCATTTTACCACACCTCCTTATGAGCAGTACAGCTGTTATTTTTCACATCCTGCCCAAAATGTCTTTCCCCCATGTAGTGCACAATGGCGCAGTCCGTGTGCGAAATCAATGTATGGGACACAGTAAGAAAATCACAGTAACACTGTTCATTAGCAGAGGTTTTAAAATGGCAATGTTGAAAATTTGCGAAAAAATTCTAAAATGACTGTTTACGAGCGGCGTTGCACAGCGTTCCCACGACGCAGTAGGTTTTGCATATTTCAATATTTCCACCCAGATTTTCAACATTGCCATTTTACCACACTTCCTTATGAGCAGTACAGCTGTCATTTTTCACATCCTGCCCAAAACGTGTTTCCGCCTATGTAGTGCACAATGGGGGTAACAAACAGGTCATGCTGACAATTTATTGTGCAAATACCAGCAATCGCACAGGGCATTAGGGTAAAGCACCATACATGCCAAACACCACTGCAAATACCTGCAAGCGAACGTTCGGCATTGACAAATGCTTGTTAATATTATCACTCCAAATTTTCAACATAGCCATTTTTCCACACTGCCTTATGAACAGTACAGCTGTCATTTCTCACATCCTGTCCACAATATGTTCTTGCATCTATGGCATGGTATGGCACAGTCACTGCACGAAACCACCTTTCAGGATTGAGTAACAAAATGATAAGACCACTGTTCATGAGGCAGGATTCCAAAGCTCAGGTAGAAACCTGGAGCAAAATACCAACAAAAGACAGAGTCACGCCAGCACTCATTGAAATTTTCCTGACGCCGGATAACTTTGCCAATTTTTATATTTTGACTCCAAATTTTCAACCTAGCCATTTCTTCACACAACCTCATGAATAGTACAGCTGTCATTTTACACATTCTGCCCCAAACCAGTTTCTGCACCTGTGGCATTTTGTTACAGATTAAGACATTTTCACTGGTTTATGAGGTACGGTGATTAGGTGACTATGTTGAAAATTTGGGGTCAAAATGTGAAAAAATTTCAAGGGGTGTATAGGCAGGCGTGTCACCAGCAGAAGGAGGGAGGTAGTGATGCCATTATATAAAACCCTGGTCAGGCCTAACAGTGGGTAAGTCGTGTCAGACAAATCTGATAGATTTCTTGACTGGATGATGAAGGAGGTTAATTGGGGAGGGGCGTGATATCACCTATCTCAATTTCAGCAAGGTCTTGACACCGTCTCACATAAGAGGCTTGTTAACAAGATTGGTAGTCTGGACATGGTGGACAAGGGTGAACTGGGTTAGGAACTGGCTAAAACAGGAGACAGAGGGTGGTGGTAAATAAGATACAATCTGGGGGTGACTAGCGGGTACTGCAGGAATCAGTCCTTGGCAGTCCTGTTCAATGTCTTCATTAGTGACATTGCAGAAAGGCTGGAATGAAAGGTCTTCCTGTTTGCAGATGAAATCAAGATCTGCAATAGGGTGGATATCCGAAAAGGTGGAGAAAATGAAAAGGACCTAGGCAGGCTTGAGAAATGGTCTGAGGAGTGGCAATTGAGGTTTAAATCAAAAAGTACAAAATTATGCACCTGGGCCATAGGAACCCTGGGAAGAGCTACAGGATGTGGGGAGGAGTTGCTGACAGTCACCAAGGAACAAGGGACCTGGGGGTTATAATTTACATGACTTGAAAATGTCAAAGCAGACTACAAAGGCAGCGGGGAGGGCCAGTGGCATGCTGGGGTGCATAAGCAGGGGTATCACCAGCAGAAGAAGGGAGGTAGTGATGACATTATATAAAACCCTGCTCAGGCCTCACATGGAGTACTGTGTGCAATTCTGGAGGCCACACCTTCGAAAGGGCATAAACAGGCTGAAGACGGTCCAGAGAAGGGTGACTAAGATGGTACAGGGCTTGCACCACAAAATAAAGAAGCAGAGATTAAGGGACTGCAATATGTACTTGCTGGAGGAAAGGAGGTAGACAGGAGACATGATAGAGATAGTCAGGTACATCAAGGGTTTAAACAGGTGCAGGGGAAAGATGTCTTCCAATACAGAAGGAGTACAAGAATGAAGGGAAGGACATGAAACTGGAAAGTGGCAGGCTAAGAGGAATAGGAGGATGCATTTCTTCACAGAGAGGGTGGTGGACACATGGAATGGTCTGCCGCAGGAGGTGGTGGGAACGAGTACTGTGGCAGGAGTCAAACATGCATAGACAGGCATGGGAGAAAAATAGAAGTACAGCTGAGGGAGCGACGCATAGTCAAGTACACAGCTTACAGTCAGACTGGATGAGACTAGCGGTCCTTATCTGCTCGGACAGTTTCTATGTTTCAGCCTCTGACAGCCATGTTCACAGAGTTACTCAACACAGGAGTGGTGCCAGAAGATTAGAGGAGGCACATGTGGTCCCTCTACACAAATTCAGCAGTAGGGAGGAGGCAGGGAACTATAGGCCAGTCAGCCTCACATCAGTAGTGGTGAAGATCATGCATGCACTGCTTAAGGAAAGGATAGTGGAACATTTACAAGCCATCGGTGCCCAGAACCCTAGGTAGCATGGATTCACAGAGGGTAGGTCATGTCACACGAATCTGATAGGTTTCTTTGACTGGGTGATGAAGGGAGTAAAATGGGGGGGTAGATGTCGCCACCTCGATTTCAGCAAGACCTCTGACACCGTCCCACATAAGAGGCTTATTAACAAGATGGGCAGTCTGGGCATAGGACACAAGGTGATGATCTGGGTTAGGAACTGGCTAACAGACAGGGGACAGGAGGTGATGGTAAATGGGATACAATCTGGGGACAGGAGGATGACCAGCAGGGTACCGTAAGGATCAGTCTTTAGGCCAGTCTTGTTCAATGTCTTCATTAGTGACATTGCAGAGGGGCTGGAACAAAAGGTCTGACTGTTTGCAGATAACACCAAGATCTATAACAGGGTGGATATTCCGGAAGGGGTAGAGAATATGAGAAAGGAACTAGGCAGGCTTCAGAAATGGTCTATGGAGTGGCAACTGAGGTTTAATTCAAAGAACTGCAAAATTAGGCACATGGGCCATAGAAACCCTGGGGAGAGCTACAGGATGGGAGGGGAGTTGCTGGCAGTCACCAAGGAACAAAGGGACCTGGGGGTTATTATCTCAGATCACCTGAAAATGTCAAAGCAGAATGCAAAGGCAGAGGGGAAGGCCACTAGCATACTGAGTTGCATAGGCAGGGGTATCACCAGCACAAGAAGGGAGGTGGTGATGCCATTATAGAAAACCCTGGTCTGGCCTCACATGGAGTACTGTGTGCAGTTCTGGAGGCCGTGCTGTCAAAAGGACATAAACAGGCTGGACACGGTCCAGAGAAGTGTGACTAACATGGTACAGGGCTTGCACCACAAAACTTGCAAGGACAGATTAAGAGAACTCAATATGTACTCGCTGGAGGAGGGAGAGAGGGGACATGAAAGAAACTTTCAGGTACCTCGAGAGATAAACAAAGTGCAGGAGGGGTTATGTCTTCCAATACTGGAGGAGTACAAGAACGAGGGGGCATGACATGAAATTGGAAGGAGGCATGTTAAGAAGGAATGTGAGGGGGGCACGGCTAGTGCTTGGTCATGGTGGATGTGTGCTAGTCAGGCTCCACTAGGCACAAACTTGTAAGCATGGAGAAATCAGACCTGAGGGGATCAAGAGTGAAACCCAACCACAGACCTAATAGCCTTTGTCTATGGCAACCGGCAGGCATAAAAACAAACAAGCAAAACTTTATTTTGAGCTGGTGGAACAGCAAAAAGATATTCGCCTGAGACTGGAGGCCCATACAAGAGTGCAGGCCCATGTGGCTGGGGAGCCTGATTGGAACATGTCTGAGCTGAAGCGATCGCTGGCTGGGGTCCCTGCCACCCTAGCCAATATGTAATCTGAGATAAAGGCAGGGCTCACCAACATTGCCGTCGAATAGCAAATATGCAAAACGTTGTGACTGGACTGTCTGAAACCTTGGCCTCCCACACGACATGCATCACTGAATTTGAGCAGAGAGTCAGCGATTTGGAGTATTCCTTAACATGTCACCGCTGACTGAAACCAACTGAAAGAGCAGGTCGAGGAGATGGGAGCAAGGGTGTACGACCAAGAAAATCATTCCCAGCACTCCAGTCTCTGGATTGTGGATCTCCCCGAAGGAACTGAAGGCCTCATCCCTGACATGGGGCTACATAAATGGATCACCAAACATCTTTGAATGCCTCCAGAGGCCCTACAGTTCGAGACAGAGCAAGCGCAACGGGTGGGCCCTCCACCGAAGCCAGGAGAACAACACCCCAAGCACTGTCTAATAAAATATTTCAGATATACTGATAAGGAGGCAGTTCTCAGAGCAGTGGAAGCCCATGGACCCATAATGTTGAAGAACAACAAAGTTCAGATTTTCTAGGACTACAGCCGGGAGATGCAGCTAAAATGCCAGAAATTCAGTCCGGTCAAGTCAAAGCTGCACTCCATGGGCTAGTCGTTTGTCTTCATGTACCCCACCATACTTTGGGTCAACCGCACAAGAAAACCTCCCAAATACTTTGTTTGCCATAGAGAAGCTGAGAAGTGGGTCGAGGAGGAGGCCAGGGTGTCTGGTGGACGTAGGTCACCCAACCCAAAAACCACCAAGGAAAACTAAAGGTACTGTTCTTTGCTTTTAGTATGGTCGAAAACATTGTCCATTAGGTGCACCTAGTTTCTGCTAGGCCATTCAGCCGGTCCCTCCCCACACCCCTACTTTCATTGGCCCGGAGCCCCCATTCTGGATTACAGGCTAAACTTACTCAGCCAGGTCTGAATCAGCTCAGGACGGTAGGGGCAGGAGGGATACCTTTTTCAGGGATTCACAGCGAGAGCAGAGGGTTCTCTGTCCTTAAATTCTCCACTGTAACTAGTATGCTTCGGTAAGGGCCCCTGCAAAGCTGGAGCAGCGCCCCCCCCCCCCCCCGGGAGATACTAATTGCTCCTATCTGCCTTCATGTCAAAACACTAGCACTTCAGTGCCCTGAAAAGATCTAAGACAGATCAGTGTTTTTGGTGCTATTTGTTGAGAACTATTTCTAGGTCCCGGACTTAGTAGGCCCACTGGAGAGATGGTTTAAGTTGTACAATTTTGGTTTGGGTGACAGGCGTTTCGGCCCCGACCATGTCTGGGGACATGGGTAGCAGCGAGGCTGAAACCAGTGAGGATTTACAGTGGCCTCTTACTCTTCGATAACTGCCACATCGGAGGCTTCATCTAGCCTCGGGTAAGATGATTGCGGGTTGTGGCATAGTGATTCACCCGAGGACTTTCTTTTCATCTTTGACTATTAACCACCCACAAAGACTTAAGTCTGTTGTTTTTTTTTTTTGTTTTTTTTTTCTGCTAGGAAAGCACTCAGTAGTCATAGCCCATTCACTGGAGTGGGTAAGGGGGGTGCTGTGCCCTGTTGGTGGGCCCCCAACTATGTATTCTAGCCAGGGGCTGAGTCTCAGGACAATATAATTTTCAGCTGTACATTGGTTATAGGCTTCAACTTTATTCTGAATTACATGTTTGGTGCTTTGTTGATAATCACTTTAACCGCCATCAGTTTGTAGGATTTATAGCCAGAATCCAGTTGATCTGGCTGGGGGGGAGAGGGGCAGTATTTGCAACCCTGGATGCCTCATTTGGTTGTAGGATCTGGAAGAAGTCTTTTTTTTAAGCCTCTGAGTTACACTGGGGATGGACGGGAGGGGAGAGGGATTCACATAAGGGGAAAATGTTATTTTTGCTGCAGATTTGTTCTCTTCTTTAACATTGTAATTTGCTGGAACGTACAATAGGTAAATTAGTAATCCTGCACTCAGCCATTTTGTTCAAGGGTTTAAAAATATGGTTTGAAATGGCTAACTCAGCCAAGTTGCAACTTGAATGTTAATAGCCTAAAGCCAGTCATCAAAAGGAAGCCTGTCCACTTGAGGGTATGCTGATGAACTGGTTCTTTACTCTGCCTCCAAGTCAATAGCTGAGCTCAACCAACAATTATCATATGCTTTCAAACCCTCCAGTCTTGGTTTGCCTCCAATGACTAACACCTAAACCTTCACAAGACACCTCTCGAAGTCAACCGCACAAGAAAACCTCCCTCGAAAGGTTCCTTCTGAGTCTCCTAAGCTCCTACTCCATGGCTGCAATGGGTCTCTGGTCTTGAACACTATAACGTTCAATTATCTAGGTGTGACTCTAGATCAGGGACTGGACTTTGCCTCTCATATTAAGGAGGTTTGCCATACAGTTAACGCCAAGATTGGAGCAGCCTACAGAGTGCGTCACTCACTTACCCCAGCAGCCAGGATCTCTGTGGCGAGAGGTGTGTTGATGCCACAACTACTGTATGCGCTTCCAGTACCCTCCCATGCCGGCACAGGGGTCTTACGTAAATGGGATGTTTCGTATAATAACATCTGCAGATTCGCCTTATCGGCTCCTCATCTTACACATCATTGCCAGCTTTATTCTGCCTTGAATTGGTTGTCCCCTAGTGCCCTGTGGTCCTGTGTACTTGGATACTTTGTGGACTCTCTAAACGGAACACTCCCCTGCTGCCCTGGCAGATATGCTGACCCCTGTCTCCCACACTTGTGCTCTCAGGTCCTCCTCCTCCACCTTGCTCTCAGTACAGCCATGCTCCCGTAAAATGGGCGAGCAGGCTTTTTCCTATTTTGCACCCAGATTCTGGAATTCACTCCCCCTACACATGAAGTTCTCTACAACCCACCTTATGTTTAAGAATGCACTTTTTCCCACCTAAACGCACTGGGTGTCTGTGTCTGCACTTAATGCACTTGAGGCTTCCCTACCTTTACCCCTCTCCCTACCTCTGAGGTTATTGCTATTGTGTTTGTTGTATATCAATCTCCTGTTTCCACTGCATTGGACACAGGACCTCGTACTCTGGTTACTATGCCACTTATGTATGTTCTGATCTAATGTTTATTCTAGCTTATGGTACTACAATGTTAATTGTATTCAGTTACTGACAATATGGCACGTTATGTTGGTTTCCCATTTGTACCTTCTACTTATCCTTGCTATTGTCATGAGTTGTACGCTCTGTTGCCCTACTGTACTATTGTAAATTGTACTCTCCAGGGTCGTGCCTGAAAATAGGTAGGGTTTTTTGCCTAGTGCACCTAGCCGGTCATCAAAAGCAAATAAATAAATAACTTCAAGTGCCTCCAGGAAACTCATATGTCTGCAGCAGAGGCCCAGAAGACAGCGGATTCCATGGGTGGGGTTTGGCTGTCCTTCTGTTTCTCCACCAAGGCAAGGGGCACTTCCATCTGGTTCCTTCGAGGGGTACAGGTTAAAATTCTAAACCAATTAGCACACAATGTTGGCTGATATGTACTTGTGAGGGCAGAGATGGTGGGGGTTGGGATGCTGTCTTTTGGTTCTGTGTATACCCCAAATGTGGAAGAACCTGCTTTTCCAGAAACTGGTGGTGGATATGGCCATGTTCTCTGGACCCTGGATCTTGGGGGGCAGGGTGACTACAACTGTGTTTTAGACATGGTACTGGACCGCTCCAATCAGGCACCTGTCCCCTTTCCAAAAATGCAAAGCCCTGGGGAGGTTGAATCCATGTTCACTTTGGTAGACGATGGTGCCTTTTGAAACCTACTGGCTGGGACTATAGTTTTATTCTCACACACACCAGTCATATGCCCACTTAGACAGGCTTTGGTGAGTGTCACCCTCCTGGCTACTATCAAGTTGGCAGACTATTTGCCTATACTACTCGGACCATGCTTCCTTACCATGGCCTTGACTTCCTTAGCTCCCACCAGCAGCCAGATGAAAACATTATTCACCTTATTAATCTTGTTTCTTCTAAGGTATTCTTCTATATTCATACCTGTCTGCAGTCAGCCTCCTAAGCAGAGCTGCCCAGAGATAATGGAACTTTATGCTAATGATAGAACTATAATTGGCTCATGCCACATATTCAAACTGCTGCCCTTATCAGTTGCAACGTTCCACCAACGTATCAGATTTCTAAGGAGCCTACAAGGCAAGCTATACTAAGACTATCTAATATACTGTACTTATCTAATGTAACACAACTAAGCTGTCCATGACAGCATGAAACAGCCTTAATATTATTGTAATAGTACCCCCCCCCCCCCGAATGCCAGAATCACCTGGAAAAAGAAGGGAATTAAATAGTTCCACTAGGGCTTAAAACTATGCATGCCAGTGTTTGGGACTTTACATTAAAACACTTGGTCAGGAGTTCAGAGGATCTGATTCTGAAAGAGGAAGCAGGGTGGGAGAGTTATGAATATAGAAGAATACCTTGGAAGAAACAAGATTATTAAGGTATTTTTTTCTTCTAACCCCAGGTATTATTCTATATACCTAACTCTCTGCAGACTTCAGAGCAGTACCTTTGGAGGTGGGCAGAGAACCTATTTAAGAAAGAGGCTCTGCAGAACTGCTGTGCCAAACCCGGGCATCACTTCTGGACTGTGTCCAAACTGTAGTGTTTGGTAAATGTGTGCACTGTCCTCCAGGTAGCTGCTTTACAGATTTCCACAAAAGGAATATCTCTGGATGCTGCTGTAGTAGAAGTTGTGCTCCTAGTTGAATGAGCCCTCGACCCTGCTGGGGTTCCTTGCCAACTTTCGAATAGCAAAAGTGAATGCACTGGACTATCCAGCGAGAGATTGACCTCTTGAAAGCTGGGGTACCCTTACCTACATCCCCATAGGTAAGGAATAGCTGTTGTTTGTCATGTCTATGATCCCTGGTGTGGGTCATATAGTAACTTAATGTCCTTTTGACATCCAGACGTTGGGAGTATATGCTCACCTGAACTAGTATGTTCAGTGAACAAAGCTGGTAATGTAATGGACTGGTTTAAATGAAAATCAGAAACAACCTTGGGGAGAAATTTTCTATTGGTTCTTAGCACCGCTGTGCTGTTATGGAAGGAAAGGTAGTTCTCAACACACAATGAAGTTCACTAATTCTTATAGCTGAAGTAACTGCAACCAGAAAAACGGTTTTCCTGGTAACGTATTTTAAATGTGCTGAGGACATAGGCTCAAAAGGAGGTTTCATCAGCTGAGCAGTGCATATGTTCGGTCCCATACTGGTACTGGTTCCCTAACAGGAGGGTGCAAATGGCACAGACCATTAAAGAACTTTCTGAACATGGAATTGATGCTAGGATGAACCTCTCCCAGCAGAAATGCAGGCAGAGATTGATGCTAGATGCACTTTTGGGGATGTATGTTTCAACCCCTGAAAGTGGAGGTAGGTGAGGTAATCCAGGACAGCTGGAATCTCCACTAGAGTTGGAGAAATCTCTTGGACACAAACCAAATAGAAAATCTCTTCCATTTTGAAGCATAGGTTTTCTTAGTCGAAGGATTTCTATATCCCTTGAGGATATCCAGACCGCTTTGAGAGAGAGTTAAGTTTGCATATTCTAAGTCCTCAAAAGCCATGCCTTGAGTCTGAGAGACCCAAGATTCAGGTACAGAATCTTGCCCTTGTGAGTAAGTGTACTGGTTTGGCTGCAGACATGGAAAGTAATAAAGGGTACCATGGCTGCCTGGCCCAGTCTAGTGCTATCAGTATCATTGATGCAGGTTGTGACATGAGTTTGATCAGGACTCTGAAAATGAGAGGGAAGGGAGAAAAACATACAGACTTCTCCCTGACCAGACCAGAGCCAGAGCATCCAGTGGGATTGTTCTCTTGGCTGGTGGTCTGCAGAAAAAGAGGGGCAGATGATTATTCTCTTGGGATGTGAAGAGATCCACCTCTGCTGTGCCCTATCTCCTGAACACTGAGTCCAGCACTTGCCTATTGATGGACCACTCTTGATGTGCCTGATTGTTTCTGCTCAGGCATCCGCCAGGGTGCTGTCCTTTCCTGGCACATGAATGGCCTGTAGTGAAGTGTAAGCCTACATCCTGCCTATTTTGCAAACGACAGGTGGTATGCTGTTGAAGCTGAGAGCAGTACCAGGCTGGGGACTGGGTTCAGGGAGGACTAGGTTACTCGGCACAAGGGCTAGGTTTGGCTACTCTACATAGGGGCACCCAAGTAAATCTGAACACAGAAAGCAATAACTGTAATGTCCAACACCAGGAATAGGATTCTAAAGTGTGGCTTTTGTTCACATCCAAATTGAACAAAGCATAGATGGACCCCCACGGGGCTACATTCCTGGTAATGCAGATTAGAGAAACAGAACATTTCCTCAACTCTTCAGCCATCAGGCTCTGGACCCACCAGGCACACAGCCCAGACTTGCATGCTGCTTTGGGTACACAGCCCGACTTGTACACTGTTTGGGTTTTCCTGGCCCAGCTCCCCCACGGCCACTCGAACCCCGTCCCATATGACATGGACACATTTTCCTGGTGGCTCCCTAAACCACCTTAGAGCCTTCGACTCCTTAAGGGAAATTTTCTTTCAGTCCCGTATCTGGGTACTTCCCTCAGCACTGGCTAAGTGCCTGAGGCAAAGTAAAAGGGCCACAGAGCAAATCTGTAGAGGTGAACCTGGTTACTAATGATGGCAGGGTCTCCCACCACTAGCTTGCACAATCCATACCCGGCCATTTCTCTGGACATTAAACAACTCTTCTGAAAAGCTTGGCAGTGTAGATTTAAGGGTAAATGCATAGCATATTTCCTCTACATGTCTTGACTTTCCCCTTGTACTTGACTCGAACATACTTAAACATCTCTCTCTGAAAAGGTTAGCAGTGTAGATTTAGGGTACATGCATAGCACATTTCTCTCATGTCTTGACTTTCCCTTGTGCTGGACTTGAACATACTTTTACTTTGGCTTAGCCTATTCCTCTAGGCCTCCCACTGATTAAGCAGTCCAATCCCCACTTTACAACAGTTCAGGTGAAACATAGGCCCCATGTAAGAGCAGACTCACCCTTTGGTTGCAGGTGGCCCATAAGCGATTCTTGACAGCTTCTGGTGCCACAGCACAACTTAGAAAAATAAGGCAGCTTATTCCCTAGCCGGAACCAGGAGGTTGCCCCTGGAATAGCAGGCAAACCTTTTACCCCCATCCCCTCAGGGATGGGGCACAGAGACCAGTAAGAGTGGTCTCCACCACTTCACGAACAGCTTACTGTGTTCCTCTTTTGACGGAAACACACGCATCTCCCTAAAAGTAGCTCTATATCAGAGCTTTAGGCTCCAAGAGCCTGTGCACAGACTGCTGTGCTCCTCTCTTCAAGACTGCTCACACACAACTGCTGCAGCTCACTGTTCAAAAACTCCCAACATTCTAACCTAACTTCCAACTGCAGATTCCAATGTGGCTCATGCAGCTGCGATAGTTCTATGGTGATGTCATCCCTCAGTCTCAGCTGAGACTGAGAACAGAGTGAGACAGTGTGAAATCTATTTAACTGGAGTTTCACAAGCTGCCTTCCCTGCCTACCACTAGGTCTTACTGGGATTCTAGTAACCCCGTGTAACAGGGGGGTTACAGAAGCTTTCAGTGAGTAAACCAAACTCCAGACTTTCATTGCCTCTGTGCATTGGGGGTCGGTCCTTGCTCCCTCTTGCTTGTTTATACAGTTGTGGTGTTGTCTGTCCTGACTTGCACCACTTTCTTGTACCAGATGGGCGATGTTTTGAAGGCCAGAAAAACTGCCCTTAGCTCCAGCAGAATTATGTGCAGGAATGACTCTGTGATGGACCAGGTTCCATGGGTGGTGTGTTCCCCTAAGTGAGCATCCCACCCTAACAGAGAGGCATTGGTTGTAAGAATGACTGATGGGGGTTCCCTTTGGAAAGGTACCCCTTCCCTGAGGTTGTCTGCTTCCTTCCACCATTGGAGAGCCTGTAGCAAAGTTTTTGTTACTGGAACTGGTTTTGTCAAATTGTCTTTTCTTTGGCACCAGTGTGCCCTGAGATGAAACTGTATGTCTCTCATCTGAAACCTGGCTCCCAGAACTGTGCCTGTTGTTGCAGCCATATGTCCCAGAAGTTGCAGAAACTGCCTTACTGACTGTGGCTCATTCAGCCTGAATGAGGCAGCTATCTGCAGAATGCTTTGCATCCTGTCCTGAGGGAGGAAGGCTCTGCCCTTTAATGTGTTCAGTTCTGCTCCTATGAAATGCAGGACTTGTGCTGGGGTGAGAACGATTTATTTATTAAATTTTGTTAACTGTAGGCCCACTGGGCCCCGGAGGTCCTTTTTCATGGGCAACCCAGAGTTAGTTACATAGCGCTAAGAAAGTACAAACAAGTAATACATAGTAGGATATTACATAGAAGTGCTGTGACATTGTACAATAACCAGTTATACAACACAACAATAGTGACAGCAGTTAGATTTAGGGCAGGAGGAACAATAAAATACACAAAATACACAAGCAATACGGTATAAGGCTAAAAGGTACATGGTTACATTGGGAATGACAGGTTTTCATAAAAGAGAGCAACTATTTACAGGTCAAGTACACACGGTCTACAGTGGCAGCTAGATGGCAGTAATGGCAGTTAGGCGCCGTAATCAGGCAACAGGGAGCATGATTTAGCTAGCCTTCAGGACAGACACAGGAGCTGAGGTTCAGGAGGTGAGTACGTAGTCCCGTCTGGAAAATCGTTAGGGAGGGGCCTTCTTGGAGATGACAGGGGAGCTTGTTCCATAGTGTAGGGGCTATGTTGGCAAAGGATTTACTGCCAGCTGCAAATCTGGACCTGGGGAGTGCAAGGAGAGCTTTGCCCAAAGTGCAGAGGGGCCTGCTGGGCTGCTTTGGGGCAAGTAGCCTGAGTAATCCCGTGGGGGGATGGTCAGAGAGGAGCTTATACTGTATGTCCAGCTTAACAGGGGGTACTGGAGCCTAAGGTTCAGAGTAGGCCATTTGAGTGCGGCTAGAGCTTCACAGTGGTGGGTCCTTGAATGGGCTTTGTGGTGAATCACGCTACTTTGTGGTACAATGTCTGTAGTCTGCCATGGTCGAGTTTTCCCATGCTGAGCAGGTTGGGGCCGCAAAGGTAACAGTAGGTAGGAGGATACTCTCAGCAACTGCCAGTCTTGTCTCAGGTATCATATTGGCGCTAAAGCGGTATAGCAGCCCAAGTTTTTGGTGGATGCTTTTTGTCACCAGATCTACTTGAGGCTTTAGCGTGAGTCCCTGGTCTAGTGTAAGACCCAGGTATCTAAAGGATTGGACCACCTCTATAGTTGTGCCCGCTGAGGTGACCAATGGTAGCAGATGTGCCCAGAGGGACCCAGGTATTTTGGACCAAACAGGGGCACTTTGGTCTTGATTGCATTGAGGACCAGGCAATTCTCAACCAGCCACGCTTTGACCTGGGTGAAGTCAGCCTGGAGTAGGGGTCCAAGATCATTTCTCCTGATTTACCAGGAAACCTGGAGACTGTAACAAATTTAGTGTTACTTTTAAATGGTCTTGCCCCTGCTGTGGTGAACTTCCCACCACCAGCCAGTCGTCGAGATAAGGGAAGACTGATACACCTAACCTTCTTAGGTATGCTACCACCATTGCCAGGCACTTTGTAAACACCTTTGGTGCTAAAGTGACGCTGAAAGGTAGAGCTGAGAATTGGTAGTGTCCTGATGGAAGTCTGAATCTGAGGTACTTCCTGTGAGATTCTCTTATTGGGATGTGAAAGTAGGCATCTTTTAGATCCAGAGATGCTAGCCAACCTCCCAGCTGGATTACTGGAAAAATCATTGCCAGTGTGACCATTTTGAACTTTGGCTTTATTAAGTGCCTGTTCAGTAGTCTGAGGTCTAGAATAGGCCGCCACTCCCTATTTTTCTTTTTGGTAAGGAAATATCTTGACTAGAAAACTCTTCCCTTCTGCTGAAGTGGAACACACTCCACTTGTTTCAACTGGAGGAGGCTTTGGACCTCCTTCTCCAGGAGTTTCTTCTCTAGGAGGGAAGCTAGTTTGAACACCCTTGTTCTCAGGGGAGGAAAAGACTTGAAACTTAGGGACAAGCGCTGAGTCACTACCTCCAGGACCCACTTGTCTGTGGTGATGGATTGCCATGCCTGGAAATAGTGAGCCAGTCTGCCCCCTACTGGTAGAGGGGAGGCGGCCGTGATCATTAAGTCAGGGGTTATGTTTTGCCTGAGGCTGAGCTTGGGTAGTTTGGGAACCCTCTCCTAGAGTCCCTTCTACCTCTGTCCATGAAATACCCAGTCTGCTGTGGGTATTGCTGATACTGGGGGACAGCCTGTGCCTGATAAAAAGGCCTATTATAGGCTGTCCTACCTCTGCCTCCCTTTCTGTAAGGCCTATAGGAGGAGGAAGGCCTCTCCTTTGAGGAATTACTTTAATTGGTGGCCTTATATTCATCCACCTTCTTCATGTATGCTTCAGCCTGTTGGCCAAATAAGAAAAAATTTCTTACCATAGTAATCTTCTTTCTTCCTGGTGATGCTCAGGTATTCATATCTTTATGCAGTAAGCCTGGAGGGTTGGACTGCCCCGAGAGATTGAACACATGCAAATGAGTAGAATTCTTTGCTCGAGAGCATCTTTCAAATACTGCCTCTACCAACTGTAGTGTTGTAACCTCTTCAGAGTTTTAAGAAGCCTGGAAGTCAGGCATTGGAAAAAATCCTAACAATTATAAATTTGGGGTTACCCCAACAAATACAGAATTAACAAAACGCGGGTGGATGCTGCCGCCCGCCGGCCGCCGGGGGAGCGGGTGGTGGAGCTCGTGGTGGTGGGGTGAGGGGACGCCAGCCACCAGGGCTATGTTCGGGGTTTATTAATGTACCGCCCGCGATCGGCATTTCGGTCCACTGACCACCAGGGATGACCGCGGAGGAGGGGGGTCTTAAACTTACTGCCCACTGATCAGGCATTTCGGTCCACTGGACCACCAGGGATACGCTGGGGAGCTACATTGCTGCCCGCGATCGGGCTGGTGGGGGAGTACATTATCCGCGCGATCGGCCACTGGGGGTGGTGTGGGATTGTACACCGATTCCCGCGATCGGCTGCAGGGGGGCGTGATCCCGGCAGCTGCTGCCTGGCAGGCACCAGGCGCAAGTCCTGGGGATCGGGCGCACCTACATGCTAATGGCATGCAAATGGGGCCATAATCAGATGCAAATGGCCCCTGTGCCTTTGCATGAATTATAGCCCCATTTGCATGTCACCTTTTGAATATCAGGATTTTTAGCATGGCGCAATGGTACTTGCGCCACCGCAAGTTGAATGCTCCACTCTGTCAACTTGCGGTGGCGCAAGTTCCACTGAGCCATGCACAGTGGCTGTGGCTGGGGATGATATTCAAAGGAGTTGCTCCAATAGCACAACTCCTTTGAATATCGCCTCCGGACACACCCTCAAAAATTTGTTTTAAGAGTTAAGGGTTTGGCGCTGAATGGCGCAGTTTGAATATCCAGCCCAGTGTATTCAAATATTCGATTTCCTCCTCATCCTCAACTTGCTCTTTTGTGGCAATATCCAGAGCATCTGCCATCTCTCTTCCCCACAAAGTCCTGCTTAGGGTACACCTCTGGGGTGATAGGTTCATCCCTCCTCGTATGGCTCAACATCCTCCTCAAAATATTGTTGCTCTGGTAAAGAGGGCAACACAGCACTGCAAGCCTGGGGAACCTGAGAAGGAGCAGAAGGCTGAGGGATGATGTTCTGCAGGGCTTGAATAATCTTGAATGCCTGGGCTATCTCCTGAGCCGAAGGCACTGCAGACACCTGCGCAGAAGTGCCTGGTTTAGCAGAAGAGGGTTCTGCATGCTTAAGCTTCTTAGCCTTTTTTTAGGAAACTGGGGGGTCAGCCAGTTCTTTGCCTCTTTCTGCCACTTTTTCACCCGTATCAGAGGCAGGGGTAAGAACACCTGTGGGTTCAACCACGACAGACTGGGGTGTCGGCTGGTCAGAGCCGGAGGGACCCCTAGGAAACTTTTTATTCAGCCTTTCAAGGCGTTTTGCCACATTTTTATCCAGGAAAGTTTTACAGATGTCACATTCTTGGTCAAGATGTTCAAAACCCAGACAAGCTACACATAAGGTGTGCTAAAAAAGAAGTATTTAATAAAAGAACCACAGCAGTGTTTCTTATTTAGTGGTTGGTGTTTTTTCTACTTCTATATTAATTGACCTGTCCAAAGCCTTCGACCTTGTCGATTATGCATTGTTTTGTACACAGTTGCGGTCGCTCCCCCTCTGCTATGAAATGGCTTACTGGCTACCTGCATGGTAGAACGCAGTGGACTAGATTCAACAAAGTCCTCTCCGAGCCCCTACCAGTAATCTCTGGCATCCCCCAGGGTTCAGTCTTGAACCCCCTCCTTTCTCCCTCTTTGTTAACCAACTCCCAGCGGCTGTAACTAACTGCGGTGCCACCCTATACGCGGATGACCTGGTTATAATGGCTCACTCCCGGGACACTGCAACTCTTAACCAGTGCTTGTCCAAGGATTTTAACAATGTCCTGGCCTGGGTAACTAAACATAAACTGGTTCTGAACCTGAAAAAAATGCAGGCTATGCTATTTGGTTCAGCAGCCAAAATCAAAGCCTCACCAGCCCCGCTGGGTATTACCAGTCCGGATGGAACTTCCCTCCCAATTGTGAACTCCATCAAATACCTTGGGGTGACACCTGACCCTCAGCTCAACCTGGGGAGTCATATTTTAAATGTCTGCAGAGCAGCAAACTGCAAACTGGGCCTGGCCTACAGGGCCAAATATAACCTCACACCTGCGGTTCGTCTGGCCCTTGTGAGAGGTGTACTCCTTCCCTCCCTTAGTTACGGTCTGCACCAATTTGCTCGCACCTCCAAAACTCATCTCACTTGGTGGCACACGACGTATAACAACATCTGCCATTTTGCCCTGGTCGCCCCCCATCTCACCCACCATTGTGACCTTTATGACACACTCTGCTGGCTCTCTCCAGCTAAGTACCTGGACTTTGGGGTAGGATGCCTCGCGGGCAAACAGATAAGAACTGGCACGCCACCGGGGCTGGTCCAGCTTCTACCACCTGCTGACCTCTCCCCCTACCAGCTCAGGTCCCAGGTTCCAGGGATGCTAAGAGTTCCCCCCACCCAAACCCTCATGGGGGACAGGGACTTTGCTGTATGTGCTCCTAGACTCTGGAACTCCTTTCCTGAGTATGTTCGCTCAGCCCTCTCCCATCAGTGTTTTCATAAATCCCTGAGGGATTTCTTGAAACAAGCCTCAGTGTGTGATTGTCCCAAGCCTCCCTAGTGCAACGTCACCTGTCAACTGGACCCTAGTGCTTCTCAGATGTCCTGCCAGTAATACCTTGCTTGTCCCCACAATTCAATCTCATACCAGTGCACTTGACTGAGTTTTAAAATTGTCTATGACATAATAACTGGTGAGTCTATGTACCTCACTAGTTTGTCAGGAGTGTTGCTACATGCCTCTCTACTCTGTTACACCTTGGATAATGTTACTCAATATACTTCCTTACATTGCTATTCTGTCATGATGTATCTGTATTTTTCTGTACCACTCTGTATCATTATGTTGTACTCTCCCGGGTTGTTCCTGAAAATAGGCATAATACTTGTCTAGTGTATCTACCCGGTTAACAAAAGCTAAATAAATAATAATTGTCTGCCTTAGCAAACACATCTCCACATTTTAAACAATTTTTAAAACTGGGCTCTCTGGTTCTTTTTTTAGGTTTCTCTGCCATGGTGAAGCCAAAGTAGAAAAAACACCAACCACTAAATAAGAAAGACTGCTGAGGTTCTTTTATTAAATATTTTTTTTTTTTTTGCGGTCGGTTCCAGAACCAATAGGAACCAACCAGGGGATGTGAAAACAAACCAGTTCAGCGGTTCTGTAACCGAGAAAAAGTGGTTACAAATACAATTTGAAAAATAGTTAAATATACACAAAAATAAAGGTTCTTTAGTCAGAGAACCCCAAAGTAACTTAAATCTAACTCGGTTCCTACACAGTTATCCCGAACCGTGAGGAACCGACAAAACAACTATTTTTAAATAATAAACAAGATCTAGACTCACAATAAGTAGAGGCAATAAAAGAAATGAAATATACTTATTTTTTTTTATCTTTCTTCACGCGAAAGAGGGCGACAGGAACTCCGAGCGACCAGACTTTTAGGCGGAGAGAAAAATCTGAAGAGGTTGGAACACTACAGTTGGTAGAGGCAGTATTTGAAAGATGCTCACATGCAAAGAATTCTTCTCATTTGCATGTGTTCCATCTCTCTGGGCAGTCCAACCCTCCAGGCTTGCTGCATGAAGTTATGAATATTTGAGCATTTATTTCTTTGCCTTTGTTAATCGGGTAAGCACACTAGACAACCAAGTGCCTATTTTCAGGTGCAACCCAGGAGATTACAAGGTACATACATGAACATCAGGCAAAACAAGTGAAGGTTACATTTAAGAGCATAAGCACACAGGGCCAATACAAGTAACAACAGGGGTTTACAATGCAGGCAGCAGGTAGAATGACAGTATGGTACTCTTCATGAAAGGCAGTGATCGTCATGCTGGGCAGCAATGCTGTAAAGATTGCAGGTAGACAGAGGAGAGACAAATTGGGATAGAGAAGGCCCAGAGCAAAATAAGGAAATTGGACAGTAACAATGCACACCCTGTTTGAGCAGTTGGGCCTAAGTGGTCTAATCCTACTAGTAAGCTGTGAGCTTAGGTAGTGAATAAAGTGCAGAGGGCCACTGCCTTTGACAGATTTGTTAGGTAGTGTCTCAGCCAGTCGGAGCGGCATAGGTCGAGGGGGTTAGTCTAGTACAGAGGAAGGTGGAGGCCATTTTGAGAAAGCCCCAGAGGGAGTCTTTAAAGCAGTGGGGGGAGGGAAAGGAGCAATTGCTTGAAGGAAGGGAGTTCCACAACCTGGGCGTGTACGCAGTGAAGGCCCGGTCTCCCATTTGGGTGCAAGTCGTTGGAACCAGGAGGGCATGAGAGTCACTGGATCTCACATGGTGGGAGGGGGTAGCCGGAACGAGGGATTCAGAGAGGACTGAGGGGGTGGCAGATCTGATAACACTGTCTATGAAGTTGCCCACGACATTGGAGCGGTGCATTCCCGGTGGGAGCCTTTCAAACCGGAAGTAGAGCTCACAGCGGTGGGTGAGGTGGGGAGCTGAGAGAGCAAAGCAACATACACTGTTGTACGCTATGTCCCATTTTGCTAGACTAGTTTTTGCAACGTGGGCAAAGGTGACTAGTCCATAACAGAGCATGGGTAGGAGGATTCCCTTGGCTAAGATGAGGTGGGCAGCTGGGGTGAGACAGCTTTTTGCTCAGTATGCAAGGCCCAACTTGCAGTTTGAGGCCTTACATGTATTGTGTATATGCAGATTCAGATCCAGTAGTGGGTCAAGTGTCACCCCCAGGTACTTGACAGAATCTGCAACTTGCAGTAGGGACCCATCGGCCCCTGAGATATTTAGTTGGTCTGGGACAGTTTTTGTCTTGGCTGTTGAGCCAAAGAGCATGGCCTGCATCTTCTGCAGGTTAATCATGAGCTTATGGTCCTTTAGTCAGGTTTGAATTTGGTTGAAGTCGGAGTTTAGCTTGGCGTTGATGGTAGAGATGTCCCAGGAGCTGGTCATGATGACTTGGTCATCTGCATACAGCATTACTGGGGTTAGAATGAATGATCCTCTACAGAAAAGTTTCAACCTTGTACTGTACTGTATACACTGTATATACTTTTTCTTCCTTGTATATTATTGCTTTTTGTATACCTGCTTCTGTACTGTACTTTGATGTATTCATGACCAGGTCCACCTTGCAAATGAGTCTTGCTCAATGGTGCCCGCCTGGATAAATAAAGATTTTGATTGATTGATTGAAAAATCCATAGCCTTGACCTGGGTATCCTGTGCCAAATTAGTAGCACTGAGCCATGCCAGCCTTCTAAGGGCTGTGGTAAGAGCCATCCATCTGGCAGCACTGTCACTGGCATCTGCTGCCATTTAAAATTGATACATGGCTGCTTCCAGCCCAAACTTGGCTCTTTCAGTCAAATCATCAGAGTGAGGTAAAGGAGCCTTCTTTGCCATGGCCAACACAGACTGACACAGTGATTTCTGATACTGTGCTGAGTAAGCTTGATAGTTAGCCTGTCTTACTCCCAGTGAAGCAGCCAGGTATCCCTTTTTTGCCATGCTGTCTGTTTTCCGAGAGTCCTTCTCAGGTGGGTGAGTAGCTTAAGGCACTCTCACCTTCTCACTGGCTGCTTGCTGGCTTATCCCCTGATGGTCATGGTAAGAAAAGAGGAATTCAGCCCCTTGTCTGTCCAGTTGGTACTTTTTATCTGCCTTCTTGTCCAGAGGTGGGACAGAATTTGGAGTTTGCAGGATCTTAAACAAGTCGTTTTTAAAGAACTTGTTTATAAGGAATATAATTTTCTTTGTGGGTGTTAACCCCATCATCTCCATATATTCAGCCTCTTCCTCATCCTCTATGACCTCTGTGGTAGCCAGATCAAGGGCATCCACTATTTTCCTTACAAAGGAAAAATAAGAGGAAAAATCCTCTGGTCTAGGAAGAGAACCGAATTCCTGCTCTGGTGAGATCTCAGGCTTAATGGGCTCACCTTCATCCATTTCAGGTAAATCATACTCTTCAAACTTCATCCTCTCCTGAGATGGGTTTGGGTCAGAGGAGGAGGAAGCAACCATGATTTGAACCAGTGCTGGGAGGGTTGGAGTGGGTATAAAGCCCTGCAATGCCTGTATGACCTTCATGGCCTGGGCAATCTCCTCTGATGATGGCAGGATGTGGGGCACAGATGAAACTCCTTTTGGTTTATCAGCCAGGGGTTCAACATGCTTTGTTTTCTTAGTTTTTTTGAGGGGGAACTGGAGAGTCAGCTGGATCACCCATTTTTTAGCCAGTAGCTGTTTCACCCTTAGCAGGGGTGCTCAAAGTAGACACAGCGGTTTCACCCGCAGGTTTAGAGGGTGTGGATTGGTCAAAACCCGCAGCACCCTTCTCCAGTTTTCATTGGAGTCTTTCCACCCTCTTTTCAACAGTTTTCTGAGGGAATGATTTGCAGATATCACAATCTGCTGAAAAATGGTCATTCCCCTGGCAGACTACATATAAAGCATGTTTGTCTGCCTTTGTAAAAACGTCCCCACACTTAGGCAGTTTTTAAACCCTCAAGGTCCAGCCTTTTTCTTAGGTTTTTCTGCCATCGTCCAACCGATAAAGAAAAACAGAACCGCAATAAAGAATTTACTTTTTTTTAAAATGCACTCAGTTCAGGAACTGATGAAAGTTCCAATACTGAACCAGGAGCTGCAGAAATAGAACTGGGTTAGCGGTTCACAGCAACCAGGTTCGCAGTTACAAAATACAGTAATTTGTTAAAAAACTCAAATAAGCTAAAATAAATACCTAGAGAAAATAAATCAAGCTCTGGAAAGGGTACTAAGACCCGGTTCCTCAATGGTTATCCCGCACCATGAGGAACCGAGAAAATAAACTGAAAAAAAAAAAAACCTAAAATAATGCTAACTAACTAACTAACGGTAAGAATATAAACAGAAATAAAGGCAGCAGTAAGAATAATAATATGAAATACTACTTATATTCAATGATGAACCACAAGGAACGACTGAGAGGGAAGTCTCCAAGGCGTCTTGACTTGTTAGGCGGATAAATAAATCTGATACATTGGTGGAATGTTGCAGCTGATAAGGGCAGCAGTTTGAATAAGTGGCATGAGCCAATGATAAGTTCTATCACTAGCATATAATTCCATTTTTTCTGGGCAGCTCTGCTTAGAAGGCTGACCACAGAGAGTTAGGAATATAGAAGACTACCTGGGGTTAGAGTGTGGCGGCTGGACCCTTTTACGTTTGAGGGATGGGAAGTTCATCAGTTTTATGGCTGACAACATAAGGGAATTTTACTGTACAACAAAAAGGGTGACACTACCCATAGCTGCAGGTAGGAGGCCCTAAAAGCCTTTATCAGAGGTCAGTTGCTTGCCTACTCTGCCTGCAACAAGAAACTGTCTGAACAGGAGCTTAACCAGCTTTGTACCAAAATCATTGCCTGTGAGGAGGCCCACATGCAGTGACCCACTCTGTCTCTTTATAGAGTTGTACAAAAACTGAAATGGCATTTTAATATTTCAAGCAGCGTTTGAATAGAATGTACTATACTGCTAACACAAGCCAGAGCATATTTTGATGAGGATGGGGGAGGGGCAGATACTTGGCATGGCAGCTGCACCGCCGTGAGGGGGAAAAAAGCATTGGCCAAATATGGGATCTCATAGGGCAGTTAGTTAACGATGCTGCTTCAGTTGGTACAGCATTTAATTAATTTAACAAATCACTGTACTCTTCTGAGGTATCCCCTTCTGTACAGTAATTGAATGATTACTTCCTTCAAGCGCCAATCCCGAATCTGGAGGAGGAGTAGAAGGAGGAAGCCAGGGATCTAGATAGCCAACTCACTAAAGAGGAGGTTGCCTGGGCTATTAAAGCCTTAAAAGGTGGGAAAACTCCGGGCCCAGACGGACTCCTAATAGACTTCTTTAAGAACTTTCACTCTATACTATTAGATCTCCTGTATGAAATGCTGGTGGAAAGTCTGGATCAGGGGCATTTTCCCCCCTCCATGCAGTCTGCTACCATTTCGCTCCTTCCTAAGCCAGGCAAGGACCTGACCTTGTGTGCATCGTACCATCCCATCTCGCTGTTGGCATCAGACTATAACATTTTGGCTAAGGTCCTTGCCTCACACCTGAACCCCCTGCTCCCATCCCTAGTGCACACAGATCAGGCCGGGTTTGTCCAGGGAAGACAGGGGAAGCATAATATTTGGAGGACCCTAAATGTGGTGCACTCATGGGGGAAATCAGCAACTGCGCATGGTGCAGCAGTCCTGGGCCTGGATGTGGAAAAGGCCTTCAACCGCGTGGAGCAGGGGTATATGTTTGAGACACTGAAGAGACTGGGGCTTGGTCCGAGATGCAGGAGCTGGGTGAGCACCTTATATTCCTCCCCCACTGCTCAGATAGTGCTAATCAGGGAGCTGACCCCTCCATTCATGCTGAGCAGTGACACAAGGCAGGGATGCCCCCTATCACCACTCTTGTACGTGCTCTTTCTTGAACCCCTAGCAGCAGCTATTAGAAGTAACAGCTGTTGCTGGGGGCTGACCCCAGATGCCCGGGGGAGATGGGAGTCACCCTCTGTGATCCTTGGCATTGGTGAATGCTCCGAAAACAATAGTCCAGGCTTGCATGTCCTCCTCTTCTCCCACTATTCCACAGTGGGCCAATAACCTTAAACAGTGCATGGCCTTGGAGAGGATCCAGCTCACTGCCAATGGAAGGGGGATTCTTTTCAAACCTTGTGGAAGCCCCTGGTGGATGCGATTGAGCATGGTTTGTTTCCTATCTGAGCCTGGAGAGGGTGTGCTGCCTTGGCAGGTACACCTCAGCACCCCCTTCCCCTCCCCCCCATTTTTCCCCAGTCCCTTTTTCACCCACTGGAAGGGGCAAATCAGCACTCTCACAATCGAATGCCCTTGGGCTACCTCCTTTGATGTAATGACACTGCTATGGTCTTTCATTCACTGGCTGAGGCTGTGCAGTTCAGATTTTTCTGTTTAATAATATGTGATTACCAGTAAATTCTTAATATGCTGTTATTATCTGTGTAATGTAGAGCAGCTACCTTGTATCAGAATGTAGGTCTGTCTACTTTCAATAAAAAGAGTTAAAAAAAGAAAGACTGAGAGGAAGTTTTTCTTCATGGAAAGGGTAGTGGACGCATGGACTGGTCTGCCACAGGAGGTAGTGGGAGTGACTACTGTGGGTGGATTTTAACATGCATGGAACAGGCATAAGGGAACCACAGAGGTGAAGTAGAGGGGGTCTCAGAAGCCGTAATCAAGTACAGGGCTTATGGGCAGACTGGATAGGCCTAGCAGTCCTTATCTACCAACAATTTCTATGTTTCTATGTCTGTATGCGCTTCCCACCTATATACATAGAAACATAGAAACAGAATTTGACAGTAGATAAGGACCGCTTGGCCAACCTAGTTTGCCCATTTCCCTACCTAACAGATAAGCTGCAGATCCTAGTTAACCAACAGCCTACTTCCTCCTACCCCCCACTAGAATTGCCTTATGTCTGTCCCATGCATTCTTGAATTCCCCCACTGTTTTTGACTCTACGACCTCCTCAGGAAGGCTGTTCCATGTATCCACAACCCTCTCTGTGAAGAAATACTTCCTCACATTACCTCTGAGTTGTCCCTCTATCTTTAAATTGTGCCCCTTGTTTTTGCACATCTCTTTTTCTAAAAGATGCTACCCTCTTGGACTTTGTTGATTCCCTTGAGGTATTTGAAAGTTTCTATCATGCCCCCCCCCTGTTCCTCGAGGCTATGCATCTTTACTTCCTTTAGTCTTTCTTCATATGTCTTCTGATACAGACCCTGCATCATTTTGGTTGCCCTCCTCTGGACAGTCTCCACCCTGTCTATGTCTTTGCGGAGATGGGGTGTCCAGAACTGTACACAGTACTCCAGATGTGATCTTACCAACTGTCTGTACAGAGGGCCAACAACTTCCTGTTTTCTACTGGTGATGCCTCTCCCTATGCATCCCAGTATCCCCCCAGCCCTTCTTACTGCCTTCTCACATTGCTGGCCCAACTTTAGGTCATCTGTTATGACTACCCCCAGGTCCCTTTCCATTTTTGTTGTTGTCAGTATCTCACCCCCCATTGCGTACTCTTCCCCTGGGTTTTTGTTTCCCAGGTGCATTACTTTGCACTACTTTGCACTGAATCTAAGCTGCCATACATTTGACCATTCCTCCAACCTTGCCAAGTCACTTTTCATCCTTTCTACCCCACCTTGTGTATCAACCCTTTTGCAGATCTTTGTGTCATCTGCAAATAGACGTACTTTCCCTTCCAGTCCCTCTGCAATGTCACTTATAAAGACATTAAAAAGGACCGGTCCCAGTACTGAACCCTGTGGTACCCCACTAGTAATCCTCCTTTCTTCACTGTGGACTCCATTTACTATAACCCGCTGTGTC
Source organism: Neoceratodus forsteri (assembly GCA_016271365.2). Classification (NCBI taxonomy): domain Eukaryota; kingdom Metazoa; phylum Chordata; order Ceratodontiformes; family Ceratodontidae; genus Neoceratodus; species Neoceratodus forsteri. The sequence goes on along the minus strand of CM028130.1, from coordinate 1,404,270,691 downwards.
CTGTTGTCCAGTGTTTTACCCAGACTACCACCTAGGGCCCACTCCCAGGCTGGCTAATTTGTTTATTAATCTTTTGTGCGGAACTGTGTCAAATGCCTTGCTAAAGTCTAGGTAGACCATGTCCACAGCCCCTCCCTGGTCTACTGCTTTGGTCACCCAGTCAAAGAAATCAATTAGACTTGTCTGACATGACCTTCCCGCTGTGAATCCATGGTGCCTTGGGTCCTGTGCTCCACTGGCCTCTAGGTACTCAACAATTCTTTCCTTCAGAAGTGATTCCATCATTTTCCCTACCACTGAAGTCAAACTGACAGGTCTATAGTTTCCTGCCTCTGTCTTGCTCCCACTGTTGTGAAGGGGAATCACATCCACCCTCCTCCAGTCCTCAGGTACTACCCCATCCTCCCATGATTTATTAAAAAGGGTAGTCAGTGGTGTTACTAGTTCTTCCCTTAGTTCTTTTAAAATTCTGGGGTGAATCCCTTCAGGCCCCATTGTTTTATCCACCTTCAGTTTTAAGAGTTCTTTCAGAACCCTTTCTTCTGTGAAAGGACTAATATCAACCCCCCTATCCAGAGTGCTTCTATTGACTGGATTAGGTATTTCCCCTTGCTTTTCCATTGTGAATACTGAGCAGAAGTATTTGTTCAGTATCCCTGCTTTTTCACTGTCGCTCTCTGCCCAACCACCTTCCTCTTTGTTCAGCCTCAGTATCCCTGCCTTAGTCTTTCTTTGCTCCCTAATCTATCCATAAAAGGTTTTATCCCCCTACTTAACCGAGTTGGCTATCTTTTCCTCGGTTTGGGCCTTTGCTATTCTGACTGCCTTACCCGCTTCCTTCTGCTTTAACTGGTACAGTTCTCTGTCCTGCTCCTTCCGTGTTTCCTTATACTTCCTGAATGCTATCTTTTTTCCCTTACCTTCCCCGCCACTTCTTTCGAGAACCATAGTGGTTTTTTCTTTCATTTTGATTTATTTGCTTCACACAAAGACTTGTTGCCTCTGTGATGGCGGTTTTGATGTTTCCCCATTGTTGTTCCACCCTGCCTTCTTGCCTGTTTGCAAGTGCTTTTCTGGGGCACTCTCCCATTTCGACAAAATCAGCCTTCCTGAAGTCCAGTACCTTCACTTTTGTGTGGCTTGACTCTACAGCTAAATTTATCGTGAACCACACTGTTTGGTGGTCGCTTGTTCCCAGATGGCTACTCACTTCAAGATCAGAGATCCACTCTCCATCCCCATTTGAGAGTACCAGGTCTAAGATTGCTCTCTCCCGAGTGGGTTCCAAAACTAGCTGTCTGAGGCATGCCCCCTGTAGGGCATCGAGAATGGCTCTGCTCTTGGATGTGGCTGCAGAAAAGGTGCTCCAGTCAACATCTCACATATTCAGGTCCCCCATCAGCAATATCTCCTGTTTCTCTACCATCCCAAGGATGACTTCATTCATTTCCTAGTCCATTTTCTCCCCCTGAGACGGGAGTCTGTATACAACCCCTGTGCGAATTGTAGAGCCATTTTCAGTATCCAGGGTGACCCACAGTGCCTCCTCTCCTCCCTGTTTATGCTTTAGTTCTGTTGCTTTTATCCCTTCCCTTACATAGAGAGCTACTCCTCCTCCTCTTCTTCCCTTCCTGTCCCTCCTGTAGATTGCATACCCTGGTATGTTGACATCCCAGTCATGGTTCTCTGTGTACCACATTTTTGTGACTGCCACAATATCCAGGCATCCCTCTTCCATCAAGGCCACCATTTCAGGGAGCTTTTTACCTAGACTATGGGCATTGGTATTCATTACCCTCCATTTTTTTATGGCTTTATTTCTTTTTGCCCCATCCCTGTCCCTACTGCCTTTGTCTTTTTCTCTATTTACCCCTGCCCTTCTTCTTATCGACTGCTCTATTTTGGTGTTTACCTCACTAATTACCCTGATTATTTTGGAGGGGCTAGGATTTCCCTTCTTCTCTTCAGTGCCTCCCCCTTGGCTAGTTTAAATGCTTGCCACTGAAGCATTTAAACCTATCACCTAGGATCCTGGTTCCCCTCCAGGATAGATACAGACCATCACACCTGTATAGACCTGCATCCCTCCAGGTGGAGCCCCAGTCCCCAATGAAGCCAAATCCCTGAGCTCTGCACCAGCTTTTCAACCAGTCATTGAATCCCATGGTACGGAGTGCCCTAGCCTCATCCATGCCATAGACAGGTAGTACTTCCGAGAATATGCGCATTTATGCAGGAATTCGAGCACTGGGTCCAATACTATTACACTATCCCAAAAGTAAAGAAATTCATCGCAAAAAACTTCAATAATGCATCAGCGCACCATCTCCAGTGTCGCTTCCTTTCTCTTACAACAGTGCTGATCCTCATCTGGCACCTGACCTTTCACGCTGTTTATTGCACTCTGACAACTATTACAAACAACCTTCCCTATCAATTTATGTCAACCACCTATGGTACTCATACTTTTCCCCTTTATTAGTCCCAGCATTCATGTACCATGCTCAGCATACCAATTCTGATTTCACCTTGTTTACCAAGGACAATTAGATGAAAACAGAAAAGGACCTCCTGGCCCACCTACTGTAGTCTGCTGTAAGGTCTCTACCTACTATGCTACCATAGATCCTAACTGCTCATGTTATAAAGGGGCGGTCCCCAGCACCACCTCAGAGATCTGGGGGTCATCATATCTGACACTCCAGGCACTTGGGATAAATCCTAATACTGACACTGTAGTGCAGCATGAGGGTGGTGCTGCACTCCTGAGGTGCCATCTTTTGGATGAGACATTAAACCGAGGTCCCATCTGCCTGTTCTGGTGGTAGTTGAGGTGGCTGTTAAAGATCCCATGGCACTTTTCGAAAAGAGTTGGGGAAAATTTTATTGAGGAAACTAATCAAATCAAAATTTATACAAACATCAATCACTGGTTACATCATGTTTTTCCATTATAATCTTAGCAATACATAAGAGAAAAGAAGAACATTAATGTACATGTCGTTACCCCATTATTGTACATCATTCTGTAACAAAATGTTTCCACCAACGTCTTGCTTTTACAATATTCTTTTTGCATTCCTCATTAAACACTTTTGTTAGGTTCTGTTTAATCTGTATTAAAACCAGCTGTTGTTTAAACTCTTGCTGTTGAGCTAGCAGGGCACATCTTGCCTGCCACAGATAATATTTACAAAGGGTGAAGAATATTCTAAGTGTAATCAGATGGTACTTACTCATAGAAGAATATATTCCCAAGTACTAGGATTTCATAAGTTATATGCAAAGTTTTATCTATGCTCCATGATTTTAATGTTAGTGACCAAAATTCTCTTTTGGAAAAGGGCATTCCAAATAAAAATTAACCTAAGTTTCTACTATTCCTAAGCATGTGGGCCTAGGACACATATGCGCTTCCACAGCTTTATGTTTGTGGTTACCTCTTACCCCTAGTCTGTCATAACAGGATAGCCATACCACATCCCAGACTTTTAGTGGTAACGTTTTTTTCTGTAAGCTGGGAAAATATAATAGAACCTTTTGAATTATAGTTAAGAACCTGCAGAATCTCATAATACTCACTGTTCAATGTAAGGGCGTAAATGGACTTTCTGGAGTTACTTTGCAGTGTCTGAGGGGTCACTTGCCATAGTTTCAATTTCACACATGCCGCATGTAGGTATGGTGGAAGTTAAAACCTTTTTAAGTTATGTGGCAGGACATAAGGGGGGGTTACCCATTCTTGAAAAGTTTCTGTAAGTATGAAACCCATCTACTCATATCCTGCCTGAATGGGATGAGACAGCAGAGGAAGAAAATTCAAGTAGAAAAACAGACTATAAAAAAATAATGGCTTTACCATCCGTACTCCACCTAGAGGGTAGTCACTGTAGGTGTGTCCTCTTTTGATGGGGTTAAGTCTACTACCCCAGAGTCCAGGGAAGAAAATGTTCATTAATCTAGATTCCATATTAAGAGGTACAGGGAAGATGCAAACAATGTGTAAAAATATAGGAATAATCAAAGTATATAACAGAGAGACCCTTTTCTTTTTAGCTATGGTCCTGTTTTTCCAAGTGGAGATCATCTGTTCTGCTCTCTGAAGTGCCTGGGTCCAGTTCTGATCAGCATCATCAGAGCTCCCAAACTGTATACCCAGAATTTTAATAGAATGGGGTGACGTCTGTATGTTTGCAAATCTTTCTGGGCCCTCTGATGACGGCAAAGTGTGGAGAATTAGTGCTTGACGTTTGTCATAGTTAAGTTTGGATTCTTATGCATTTTCAGATTCTGTTATTTCCTGTACAAACAGTCATTCATTTAATTCTGGTGTGGTACAGATACAGAGATCATCTGCATAAGCACTCATTTTTGGGGCAAGAGAACCATCAGGGAGGGGTATAGAAGGAACGCCCGAGTTTCTAGAGATCCACCCAACCAGGGGGTCTATCTGAAAGACAAATAAGGGGCTGAGCGAGCAACCCTGCCAAACCCCTTTTATCTCCAAAAAAGTCAAGCCTTGGTTGCCATTTACCTAAGGCATAATCGTGGCTAATCTATATAGTAGAGAAACCCATCTTATAAATCAATCAGGGATATGGTATACCTGCAGAACCTTAAAAAGGTAGTTATGGTCCATGCGTCTGAAGGCCTTCTCTTGATCCAAGACCAAGATCAGTCATTTTGGTTTAGGGTCAGAAACAGAAGACATTAAGTCCCTTAGCTATATTAAGTTTTTAAACATAGCCCTGCCCTCTGTTGCACAGGATTGCGTGCTGCTGATTACTATTTTAGCTACCTTGGAAAGACGGGCTAATAGTACTAATGCTAAAATGTTGTAGTCCACATTTAGGAGACTGATTGGTCTCCAATTAGTGAGATCTCTTTTGTCTCCTTTTTTATATACAGTAAAATTACCAAGGCTTCAGCCATGATTTCTGGAAAAGTTCTGAAGACAGAATGTGGGAAAATACATCAGCCAAAATTGGAGCAAAATAAACTGCATTTTTAATATATAGCTGACTGGTAAGTTCGTCTCTTCCAGGTGCTGAATTTTTACTTAATTTCCCAAAACTGCAGTAACCTCTGTTGGAGTGACTAGGGAGGTTAACTCAGATAAAGACTTTGTCTGATCTGTTTGGGGAATATTTAAATCTCTTAAATAATCAAGATCACCTGTTGTCGAGGAGGGAGTGCCAAAAATTTCCTAAATATAAGTTTGTGAGACATTTTGGATTTTAGCTTGATCTGAGTACTGTGTTTTGTACATGGGTCCAAAAACTGTATCAATTCTAGTATGATTTATTCTATTTTGACAACTTTTGTAAATGTTCAACGAGGGCCTTGAACCCTGCGTACCAAATTGTGCCTCAAGTTTTAATTATTCTGCTCTATTGTAGTGATATTGAAACATTTCTGCCTTAAGTTCCTGTATTTCACTGTTTAAACCCAATTTAAATTCATAAGCCCTTGAAATAATTTTATATAGTTTATCTCTTAGCTTTAGATATTGCATATAGGAGAAGGTTGTGTTTTTAACAGATTGTTTTATAAAAAAGCCTTTAGCTCAACTTTTGTGTCAATCCACCAATCTATAAGTGAATCAAAAGCTTCCATCACAGTAAACCTTGCTGAAAGTAAATCTGATAGTTTTTCTTCCATATCAGGGTGAGATGAAAGGGAGTTGTTTTACATCCATCTAGAGGTAGATTTGCTTAGAAGGGAGGAAGGGCAGTTCGTTTCCAGGGTACACTGTAATGATACTGCTAGACAATCTGAAGTCTCACAGGGGGTAACTTGTGCTTGAATGCCATGTAAGGATTTAGAGATAAATATGTAGTCTATTCGAGTGCTAGTGGACCCTTAGAAAATGTTTTTACTCCCTTAGAGAGAACTGAGACACATCTGTCCACAAGCCCCAAAGTTTTTAGAAAAGCATTTAGATGATTAGAATCTCCAAAAAACTTAGTGGTGCGACCACCTCTATCTGTTGTGGACAAGGGCAATTAAAATCTCCACCCATTATAATATGATTTCTCATGTGCAAATATGGTTGGATTAAAGAGAAAAGTGCAGAACGGGATGCTATGCTCTAGGAGGCATACACATTTATTACCCTAAACAATTCTTTTTCTCTGCTTAAATCTAATAAAAGTGCCCTTCCTGGACTTATGTCAACCACCCTCTGAACCGTGAACTGACAGCCTTTTATTCAGTATACCAACCCCATTGCATATGTCTGGACCCTAAGACCAGGAGGATGATCCCAATGTCCATAACATTTTTGAGTGTGAGACTTCACTTGTGGTTTTTAACCTTGTATCCTGAATAAAGGTGAAGTCTTTAGCAACGTCCTTCAACAGTTGAAGGGTGGTGAGTCACTTTTTGTATGCCTTTCTACTGCATACATTGAGGGTTAGAAATGAGATATGCTGATCTACCCTCATTCACCTGATATGTTGGGTGAATTTGTGACCCTTTCTGATGGGTTTTCTCATTTTTTTTTACTGCTTCTGGCTGTGAATCTGAAGAAAGGTCTAGTTTAGAGGATACCATGGATGAGTCAGAATCACCCCCCCCCTTGTCCTCTGTATCACCCCATTGTCATCATTTCGCTAACGCTTGGTAACGGTTTCTGGTTACCACTTGTTTTTTCTTGGGGGGGAGTTTGAACCACTTTCCTTTTTCCTTTTTGGCCCCCACCATAGTAAATTAAGTCTGCTGGGGGGAGGCATATCCACACTACCATTGACCACAGTTGAAGGGGTGTGGCGGGGTCCTGGTCATTTGCTTCACTAGTGGAAGGCCCTGCTGAATCTATCACTCTTGAGTGCTTACCTCAGTAGGAGGGGGAGAAGGAGAAAGTTTTCCCCTTTCTGGGGGCTGTTTGGAATGTTCCTGCTTCTGAAGGGCTTGTACTTGACATTATTCTAACAGCTGAACGGGGTCTTGCTGGGCCTTATCCAATCTATTTCTGTATGTGCGGCCCCCTTCATCACACAGGTCGCACTTAAGGGGATTGGGGCAACCTAAACTTGGGAGGCAGTATAGCACAGTAGTTTAAGGCTCTGAGCTGCAAATCTGGTGACATCTAACAGACCAGACCTGGGTTTGAATCCCACAGCTTCCACTTGCATACTGTGTGACCCTGAGCAAGTCACTTAACTTCCCTGTGCTCCCAGGTTGCTCCTGTAAAAAAGCTTTCAGCTTACTGTGCTACTCATGGTTAAACAACTAAATAAAAAAAAAATAAAAAAAAACTGACATGCCCGTACTCCAAACACAGGTTACATCTGGGTTGTTCACATACTGAGCTTAAATGGCTACGTGCCCCACATTTGTGGCATGTTCTGGGCTGCCCTTGATAGAAGTATAAGCCCCTGTCTCTACCAATGTGAAAACTTCCTGGAAGATGAACTATACCTGTGTCCATTTTTTTAAGCTGGACCTTTACCTTCCAGTTCCCATCCATACTAGATCCTCATCTAGGATGGGGGTTGGGGCTTCCAGGATTGTACACCTTTGCTGCAACCAGTACTGCACATGTAACCACTAGGTGATGCAATCCCAAGGGATACTACCCCTGCCTCCGTGACTAGGCACAGGTTGAGGGGCCTGAGTTCTGTGAATGGGTGCCTCCAGCCGGAGGACAGGGTTAATGGCAGCATAGCTGCTCTGGGTACAGCCCTCCGGGACACTGATTACCCCCATCTAACCCCTCTAGTGGCAAATACAGGTCAGCATTTAGACACTTACAATGAACACCAGAATGCAATGTTATACCCACACTTGGCACACTTACCACCAGGGCTGGATCAGCTGCACTGGCCCTGGAGACCCCCTGCAAAACAAGACCTGCAATGGAGAAAGGCAATAGTAACACAGTATCCCCACCACAAAGGTACACAATAGCCAGGGTAAATGCAAAAAGATTTATATCTGATTTATTGGGGGATGTGAACAAGGGAGGGGCAGTAATCTGGTGTTTGATTCTGGATCTGATTTACTCAGGCTAAGCATGCATGCCTCTAAAAGTCCCTCTAACACAGTCACACACACCCTGGGTACCCAGTTGGTCTGCAGGCTAGCTTGGAGTATTGCCCGGGGTAGGCCAGCATTGCAGCTGTTGTTGGGGCCCTTAGGAAGGAAAAAAACACAACATGCACTTTAGCCCACAATTTGTATTCCAGAGCCAGATGGCTCAGTTCATAATGATTAGCCAAAACAATTAAATCAGATGACACACTTTGATCTGAGCTCTGTTGCAGGGAGCTACCCTGATATTTATTCACGCTACCCAGACCAGGAGGCAGGATGGATGAAATGAAGACCTCAGGATGATTGACTGCTGTGCCAGGAGAAGCAGGGCCCACGTGATGCACCATGGTGGTTGATTCTGTTCAATGGTGTTGAGCAGGAAGCCGAATCCCCAGGTGGGTCTTTTGTCAGATGCAAGTCTGCGACATGAGCGGCAATCTAGGCTGAGATGGAGAGGCCCAGACCAGGTGAACAGTTCAGATACATTCCGGTAAAGTGCTGGATACAGCTTCCAGCTAGTGTTACACATTCAAGCAATGTGGGAAACCAAATCACGACCCACAGTGCACATTCAGCACAATTATAGTAAAGGATAGACAAATACCACAGTTTGGATGGCAGTCCAGTTGCAATCAATAGTGTTTTTGCGCAAACCGCACATTCTGCGGTTGTCTCAAGTCTTGACAGGCTGATCGCACCAAGGCAAATCTTCGGTCCACACCAGGCGAATTTCACTTTGTCACAATTTAGGATTCCGGTCACAATCACAGCAAATTTGGATAAAGTCCGAGATATTAATGCAGACTTCTTCACTCGCGAAGATGGTAGCAGGCAGGCCAGACACAGCCTTCCCTCCGATTCCCCCGCGCTACTACGCAGGAGCAGCTGCTCTCATTACTCGAGCTGTTCACTCTCTCAACTCCAACTACACTCTGACTCACTGCTGCAGGCAGCTCTGGGGTTCCCAATGATCCAAAAGGTTTGGTTGGCCGATTCATCTGTCTGTCACAGTGAGGGCTCCCCCCCACCCTGGTCCATTTAGGTGCCAAACAGTAAAAACTACAATTCCTACAGAAATTCACTCCCACAAGACCCCTGGGGACAGTCTCCATTTTAGGTTCCCCAACGGTACTGATTGGTCCAAACTGGCAGTCCAGAACCAAGATAGTGGTGCAAAACAGAAAGTCCATGGTGCAAAGAAAGGCAGGTTAGACAAACTACTGTATCTTTACTGTTAAAGCAGATAATCAGCAAACAATCACAGTTTCTAGAAGGGCTTCCTTTGCGCAGTTAGCGATGGCAGAATGAACCTATTGTATTGCAGCCCAGGCAGGACTTGAGCCTAGAAACACTCAGTCCTCACCCAGAATAATTATACACTACGAAAATGATGCATCTTAAAGAGACAAGCATGGAGGCTAACAGAGCACTCACATGCAGGCACTTTTAAAACTGTTAGAACACAAAACACCAGCCTAGCATTGCATATTTAGGCAAGCCCAGTAAAACAATTTAGGAACCCCCATTTGTAGGGGTGGTTACACACACCAGCAAACTAACACTTTCATTTCTGAACAAAAGGGTAATGATTTTAATAGCTGGCTTAGTGAGAGGAATCGGGGAAAAAAGGTTGCCATAACAGGGAATTTTGAACCTGTGGCTATTTAGCCCAAAATCTGTCTAGGGTGTAGTTAGTTTTAAAGCTAACATCATATATAAATTCCCCTTTCACATGGATAACAGCAAACAACTCTGAAGGAGTAATACCTGTGGCATGTGGACAGCTGGTTCTGATGTCAATATGATATTTTTTCTGCAATATAAAATATGTAAGGGAGTGTCTGTAAGGAGAAAATGCTGTCTTGCTGAACTTGACACATCAAACCCCCAAGGGATAAGTTCAAAGGACTGGAGGTAACTTAAACTGCAGATATGAAATGCAATTACTTTAAGTTTTCTTTGAAGCCCAGGAAATAAAATATCCATTCATGACGTCCTCAGGGAAATCCTTTGATTTACACTAGGTGTCAGGAAGGAAGGAGAAAATGCATATGCTGGGGTGTCTTTCAAGATAGCCAGTAAATACATCAAAGAGACTTTGATGTCTGTGTGAAGCAGGTCCCAGACTAAATTAGGAAGTCCAATATACATTAGCTTCAGATATCCAGTGAATTACATTAAACAGACTTTTGATATCTGTGTGAAGCAGATCACAGACCGGTTTTGGCAAGTCACATGAAGAGAGGAGATTCATTTAGGTCACCTATTATTTTTTTTAAATATCTTAGTAGGACATCCTGTGTTATAAAATATAAATTTTAATACACCAAGACAGACTTAGGTGACATCAGAGAGAAGGCCGGCTCAAGATTTATGTCTAACCTATAAAGCCTTCCATAACGACTTAATGTTTGAAACTATTGGTTTAGATAGAAATATAAGTAACAAAAATACCAGATCTCATACACAAAACTTAAAGGAACCCCCAATAATACTGTAAAAAGAAATAATTGGTTCTCTCAAAGGATTGTTAATCTCTGGAATAACTTACCATCCAGTGTAGTCAACAGCGAAACTATAACTATGTTCAAATCAAATATTGACAAAGAAAAAGGAGACCTTAAATTCTGTTTCCATCCATGAAGGATGGCGTGTTTGTAGAAGGTAGAAATACCTACTGAACACATATTTAACTATGAAACTATGAAGACTGCTTTTAAATATACTGAGCAGACCTTATACAATGACATTCATTTTCTGACTGAGAAAAGAGGAACATTGAAGCACTGAAAGAGTAAGAAGTAAGGATACATTAGCTAACACCAGTCTGAGTGTATGAGTTGTAGGAATTTGCACTTTTAAACCTGTTTTGTTTTTAAGGCTGTATGTGTTGGGATATCTTGTTCTGTATTTTACTGTTTTCCTGTTTTACCTATTTTAAAGTAAAGATAAATATTTTAAAAACAGAAACTGCCTGGTGTGCCTTGAAACTTCTTTTTATATAAGTGAAGCTTAGATGGTTATAGTTGACACTGTGCATGAGCTTACTGTGGTACCAAACTGGGAAACAGATAAGAGTTCTGTAGGTCTTGCATAGAGTTCTAAGGGTTAATTTTGTAATACCTGGTTAGGTGCCCATAGGCAAAGATATCTGGCCCCGGAAGACAGAATTATCTGATCCTGACAATTGGGTTTGCAAACAAGAGGTTATCAGTTTGAATCCCTCCAGAACTTGGGACCAAGGTGACTCGAACCCACAAAACAGACAAGAGGGTTACCTTGTTCTGTTAACTATTCACAATTCTATGCTCAGAGGTTGGCACTTTGGGAGTAGAGGGCTGATCTGCTGAGTGGGTTTGTGACAATACCCATTCATTCTTTTAACATTTGATATAATACAGTTTTTCTATCTGGTGCATTTACCGGATCTCCATTAAAATTAGCCTAATTGCATTTCTTCTCTGAGTTGGTCCCCCTCTGTTCCTAAATAAATCTGCCATATAAAATTTCTTAGGTTGGTCTGCAGCAGTAATGTCTACATTTTCAGTATTATCTTCTGTGTGACCCAAGGCTAAGTCTTCTGCTCCGTTTTCTTGAGGGGATTCACCTATATGCTTACAAAGTTCCTTAGCAACCTGGGAGTGCAGATCTGAAGGGCCAGCTGGCTGGACAGGTTTCGAGACAGTTGTAGCTAGTCCTGAGGTTTTGTTGGGCGCCTTAGGGGAGCTTCCTTGATTATCTGAGCAGTGCTCACCGGGCCCGAGAAAACCCATGAATTCGAGTGAGGGTCCTGATTCCAGCCTGCCTCTCGTAATGCAGCATCCAAGGACCAGGCCTGGGGTTTTTCTGTAGAGTCTGTGTCTCGTCCTTTTCGCAAGATGAGTGATTGTTTAGTAAACAGATTCATCGGGTTTTGAACATCTTGTTCTGCTGCATATGCTTCCAGGGTGAGCAGTAAAGGTATTGAGGATTGGCTGGTTCGTGCAGTCACATCCATGTCATTGTCTTCCTGTAGCAGTTTTAACAAAAATTCCTTGTTTGACCTGATCGCATTTCTTAGCAAGGTTTCATGGTAAACATCTTGCTGTACCTGTGCTCCAGGTGCTATGACATGTTCAGTTTGTTGTATATCCATATGAACTTCTCGAGGTGGAACATTAGAATCTGTGCAGGGTTTTATTTAACTCTAAAAATTGATTAGCGTTTTGCTCATAAAAATGCTAAAACATTGTGAAAATGCATAGCACTTGTTTCACTGTGTTTAACAAACATAACACTTCTAGAACACCTATATAAATACTTTCTGCACAGTTAGTATTATCCCAAGAAAAAAAAACTGCTAATCAATTATTTAAAATCCTGCTGTGGCAATTGTACTTAACCCTTGAACTCCATCCACTTCTTTGGTCGTCTCCATTGCTTCATGCTGCACACTGTGTTTGGATAATACCAAACTTTCACCAGTAGACATTGTGACATCCATTGAACTTGCTCCAGCATTACCTTCTCCTACAAAGTATCCGTCCACCATTATGGATAGGTGGACAAGGGTTCCCCCTACAGCAGAGTAGGGGTATTTTTTTATTGAAAACATACAAAATAGCATTACTTCATACAAAATAATATCAAATGACAACAAACAGAAATAGGTAGTACAGCATATATGAACTATAAACTAAACTATTCCAAAAATAAACACAATCCCCGTCCCATCCGTACCAAAAAAGTAGGTGGAAGAAAAATCAAAAAAAAAAAAAAAATACAAAAAATGTACTATGTCATACAATCAGAATGAAAGGGAGCAACAATAAAATACAATTTTCACAGCAGATATGAATTACAAAACAGAAATAATCCAAGTTAGTGCAAACCCCCCTCCCATCCCTACCAAAAGTGTAAGGGAAAGCTGTTTATTCAAAAACAGTAAAAGAAAGGCAACAACAGCAGTACAAATCTAAATAAAACAGGCCTGAAAAGGGAAGAAACTGAATCAAGAGAAAATCCATGAACACATATCCCAATACTTGCAGAAAACCCCAGGCAGTACAGTAGCCTGCTCAGAATAATAGACAGAATGCAAACCCTGTAAAATCTGGGTGACTGTCTGAATAGGACTACTAACCATCTGTTGCAGTAAAAAAGCACACCTCGCCTGCCATAAATAAAAATGACAAAATGCAAAAATCAAACTTAAAGTACTAGGACAATAGCGACTCAGACCAGGAGGGTAAATACCGTAGATCAATATATCATAGGTGAGAATCGGGAGGGACTTCTCCTTCCACTCATGGAGGAGGAGTGTCCACATCGGGCAGGAATAAGGGCAATCAAGGAAAAAAATGCACCATGGTCTCAGGAATGGAAAGGCACATATCACGGGGACAAGTCTTATCCTCATGAGCCTTATGCTTCAGGTTGTCATGAACACCTAGTCTACCATGACATGACAACCAAGTAATGTCTTTAACCCTTTGAGGGATACGGGGATCAGTTAATTGGTGAAAAACACTGGAGGAGTCCAGCAAAGTGCCAAGGGAATCCCATAGTACAGGGAGATCTGAAAAGGACGTCCACAAAACAAACTGATATAAATGCTTCCTCAAGGTAGAGAGGATTGTCCTAGGGGCCAGAGACCACTGATGAAGCTTCAAAAAGATGGGAATAATAAAACCGGAGAGTTGGAATTTACAAAAATTTCAGGGGATTTCCAGCGGGGGAAGAGTCCATACAGCACACAATGGAGCAACATGAAGATGAAGAAGAGAGAACCAGAAGACAGGGGAATCATGTAAAAGGGAATAGTAAATTTGAAAAACTGACAGTGAAAAAATACCAAGGGATTCAACATTCGAACTCCGCCATGGCAATAATCAGAGTACGTGTAAGTATGCTTAACCGGATTTAAGGGACTGCCCTAGAATCCTTGAAAGAAAACATTATATACTCGGGCCTCTAAAGAGAAGGGGATAGGAAAAACCAAAGTCAAGTGAAGAAATAAAGGAAGAACAAAAGTTTTAAGCAACAAAACCCGCTTCCTCTTTGCAATAGTACGTCTCTTCCAAGAAGCAACTACATGTGAGGCCCTCTCTAGAACAGCAGTCCAGTTGGAGAGAGCACCATCAGAAGCACCAAAAGACAAACCCAATATCTTGATCGGGGTGAACTGCAAAGGCACCCCAGTGATAGAGGAAGGAGAAGTAGAAGACTGCCGAATCAGGAGGTACAATGCAGAGCTCTTGCCAAAATTCAGTTTAGAGCCAGATACTCGTTCAAAATCTGTAAGAAGGTGGAGCAAATCAGTGTCCTGAAGCTGGGGGGTGGTAAGAATACAAATGTCATCCACATAAGCAGAAACCATGGGAAGAGAACATCCAGAAGGGTAGAAGAGGTGAGGAATCAAAGGATGGCATAGAATCTTACGAAGCAAGGGATCAATGTGGAAAAACATAGGGGAGAGGACTGAGAGGACAGCCTTGTCGAACACCTGTACAACTCAAAAAAGGAGGGCAATATGAACCATTCACATAGGGATGGAGCCAGGCAGTAGAATAGAGTAGTCTGATCCACTGAATAAAACAATGTGGAATACCATAATAAGAAAGAACATGAAAGAGGTAAGCATAATTCACTCTGTCAAATGCCTTATCCTGATTGTGAGAAAGGAGAAGTGTGGGCAAAGAAGGAGAGCTAAAGGCTGAGACATCCCTCAAAAGGGAGAGATTGAAAATGATAGAACGGTGTGGAAGAGCACAAGTCTGTACTTCAGAAATAATATGGGAAGCAACCGGAAGGAGTCGATGAAGCAAAACATCTTATAGTCCACATTCAGAAGGCTCAAAGGCCTCCAATTTCGAATATCCATCCTATCCCATTTTTTAAACAAAAGAAAAACAATGGCATCGGAAAAGTGCTGAGGAACAGAATGAGCTTCAATGATAGTATTAAAAAGTAAAGTAACAATGGGAGAGAAAACGTCAGAAAATGCTTGATAAAGTTCTGCTGTAAGACCATCCCGTCCAGGTGATGTACACTGCTTTTGCTTCTTAATTGCAGCTTGCACCTCTGCCAAAGAAATGGAAGCAGTCAGCCTGGTACAAAGCTCAGAAGGGGGAGAGGGGGCCTGGAAATCCAAAAAGGAATCAAAATGTTGGAAGACCACCGTAGTAGTCCCAAAGACACTGATTAGATGAGAAAAGACCTTTTGCTGTAGAAGAGAGATAGTATCATAAACAGTGGATGTGTCAGGATCAGTAAAACAGTCAATATGTGTGGCTGATAGCCTGTCAGAACACCGCTTGTAAACATCAAAGGAAGCCTTAGAAGAACGGGTACCACAAGACACTTCACGACGCAAAGAGCGAGCCCTAGCATATTGAAAATCCGCCATCCTGGCCTTCAAGGAGGCAATAAGAGGGGAATAATCCAAACCAGACTCACAGGCCCTAGAGATGGTATCCTAAAAATGCTGTCTCAAAAACAAATACTGATGGTAAGAAGAGGCAGATTTCTGTCTAGCATGCCGGGAAAAAAACACTTAAGGTCCAGTTTAGTATCATCCCACCAACGTAAGGGGAGGTGTATGCATCCAAAACTGAAATACAAGCCAACAAAACCTCATGAAAATTATGAACAATGCTAGCATCAGACAACAAGGAGCTGTTCAATTTCCAATGAGAAGAAACAACAAGAGGATGTGAGGCAGTAGAAGGAACACAAAGCAATGAAACAGCCATGTAGTAAGAGGTTTCACAGGGAACAGCCCTCACTTTCTGGACCATGACATTCTGGGAAAGAAAGAAAAAATCAATACAAGTAGCCAAAAGGCCCCGTGGCAAGTCTTGGCTCCCATGAGGTGTACTGCACAGTAGCCATCCTGAAGAGAAGCAGTGTGAAGAATAGCGTTCAATGCAAGAGAGTCCCCAAAAACTTCCGGGAGGAGCCACCCCTGTCCAACAGTGAGTCCACAATTGAAATCTCCTCCCAGGTAGAGATGTTGGGAAGTATGCAAACAAGGCTGCAGTAACCGGAACAAATCTGAACGAGCTGCAATGCTTTGAGGTGCATAAACATTCAAGATTCTGAGTTTCAGGCGACAAAAAGTGCAGTCAAGCAGTAAAGCACGGCCAGGAACAAGATCTACCAGTCTGGTAACCGTACAATCAAAGTTAGAAAACAGAATACCCAGGCCATCGCATTTATCCATGCCAGAGGACCAATAAGACGGACCTTTGGTCCAAGTGGCAGATGCTCAAGAGAGCTCATAGCGAGTTTTCAGACGTGTGTCCTGAAGCAAGTAGAAATCATGTGGGAGATCCAAAAGAAACTGTAAGGTGGTAATACGTTTCTTGTGGGACTTCATGCTGCACACATTAAGTGTGAAACAGTGAAGACTTAAACCCACAGACATAAGGAGAAAGAAAAACGGAAAGGGCAAAGGTAAGACAAGAAAACACTAAATAAGAAAACATCAAGTAACCACCGAATGTCACCCGGTATCCGATTTAGAAGGGGAAGGGTCCAACTGGAAATCAGAAGAGTACTCCATATGGAGGGAAGAGGCCTGAGAAGATCCAGAATCATTTTCCTCATCCATTATGTCACCCCGCTGCTTCCGTTTGGACAAAGCCTGGTAACGATTTCTAGTTAGGATGGACAGCCTGGAGGAGGGAGTGGGAGCCTTGCGCTTACCCTTGGACATACCCTTCTTGCCCTGAACCACCTCCATGAAAGGGTCTAGGGCAGGAGCAGGAGGGGCAGCATAAGAGTCAATGGGAACAACCACCATAGAAGCCAACACCAGACAGGGATGATCCGTAACCTGTTGTTACTGAGTATCCACCTGGAGAGAGGATGGAGGAACATCACTGGAGGGGGAGGGGCACCGTATCTTGGAGTTCCCCATCACGCCGGCTAAGCACCTGTGTTTGTGAGTCAGTGATGAGTGATACCAGATCCTAAGGAGGGCGATCAAGCCTATTGTGGTCAGCTCACGGGCACTAGTGGTAAGTGTGCCCATGTTCATCACAAAGATTACACTTTTGAGGGTTAGGACAACTAAGATTCACATGACCATAGGCCAAACAAATAAAGAAATGTGGCTCATTGCAGGTATGACTGAGATGGGTCCGAGCCCCACACTTATGACAGGTGTGGGTCTGGCCAGGGTAAAAGCACAAACCCCGATCCCTACCGATATAAAAACTGCCAGGCAAATGTGAAATACCCCTATCCATCTGTTGCAATTGTACTTTAACTTTCCAGCCCCCTGTCCAGACAAGGTCCTCATCCAAAAAGGACGAGAAGCCTCGAGGATATTGCAGCACTGCTTGAGCCAGTACTGGATGTCTGCTATGCTCACCCCCTCATTACAAAAAAGAAGAGTGATGACCTTCACTGTAGGTTTCGTAAGAGGGATGAGCATAAAGAGAGCATAAAGGCTGGGACTTGACCAATTCATATTTTGCCCAAAACTTTTCCAAAGTGTAAACATTCTTAAAACTCAAATCATAGATGGACACCCCCTTAACATGTATGAAAGCAAACATCTCACTGGCAGAAATACCCAAAGAATCACACAACATATAAAGTAACACCATCCTTCTGTCAGGTGCAGTAGTGAGTGCACCAAAAAGTCATACAGCGTTTCTATGCTGAGCAGGAGTCCCCAAATTCTGGAAAAGGTCACTAAGAAACAGAGGGTCCGGCACAGTCCCGTCCACGGGAAGTGAAGGCAATGCAGGATCAGCAGGGTGGTGTTGAGAGTCGTCTTCCGAAGAAGAAAGCTGAGAAACAGGAGGTTGTGGCACCACAACAGAGTCCTGCACAGGCAGTGAGCAATTTGAAGTAAGTGGCAGTTGGCCAACAGATGAGATATGGGAGGGGGGGCAGAAAAGTGGGACAAAGTCTCCGAAACAGACTGCATCGACAAGGAAGTAACTGAAGCAGATGGTCCAGGAACAGAATTCTCCAAAATAATGTCCACGGCACTAACCGCTCGGGGAGAAGTCCAAGGTGCACCAGGAACTTGTTGGGTCCAACCCGCAGCACGAAGGGCGGAAGCCGGGGACCAGACTGGTGCAGAAAATGGTAAGTCTCCGGGAGCAGCCACAGAAGCAGATGAGGCAACAGAAAACACACTAGTACTGGTAGGAACCAAAGTAGATCCTTGCTGATGTAAAAACGAGCGATTCGGCGGGAGAGCAGGTAGAACTAAAGCAGATGACAGGGTAGAGTGCACAGCATCTTCCTCTAATACCAGTCACCGTAATTGAGTATGATGTAGCGAAAATAGTTGTTGAAGTTGCGAGAAGGTAAGGGGAGCAGTGGAGGCCTCGGGAACAGCAGGCAGTATAACTTCCTCAGTCAGCGTTACAGCAGGCTCGGCAATCTGTGCAGCAGGAGGGGAAAGCACCCCAATAGTGGAAACTAGAGCAGGCACAAAGTCAGGAAGACCATTACTGTGAGAATTAAGCTGAATAATAGGCTGAGAAACCTCAATAGAAGCCTGAGGATGTAAAGCCACATCACAAGCACTCTCACCAGTGTCCAGGACAGCAGCCATCTTGGTAGGCAGATCAAAACAGCCAAAGAGTCCCCCTGCTGCAGAGTAGGAGAATTTTCCCAGTGTCCTGGCCAAATTTCCCCCATTCATTAAAATATCACCAACTTAAAATCTAGTTCAATTTCAATTGGCATCCATCTGTATCCCCTTCCCCTCTAGGACGAGGCTGAAAATAGGCAAAAAACCATCTTGTCCTCTTTCCTGGTCAACAAAAACTAAATAAATAAATAAATGGCCTGACGGTAGCAAAGCAGTGTGATAAGGCCGTAGAAAAGGCTAGTAGGATGCTGGGGTGCACAGGAAGGGGTATCACCAGCAGAAAAAGGAAGGTAGTGTTACCCCTATATAGATCAAAGGTGAGGCCACACCTGGAGTAGTGCTGTAACGTGAGAGATCTTGTAGGTATGCAGACTAGACTCGCCATTGGGCTTTTTTGGAAAAAAATCAAATTGTTTAACAAACAACCAATGTTCAGCATTGACAAATGTTTATTTTTACCTTCAGTTTTTTACATAGCCATCTTATGACCCCACCTGATGAACAAGGTCAGTGAAAATTTTCATATCATACCCGAAAGGTGATTTCGCCAGGTGACTGCAAAAATGCCTTTCGGACCTGATTAACATAATTCCACTTTCATGGGTCATGAGGTGGGGTCCCACAAAGGTCATGCTTAGAATCTGAGGTGGTAATATGCAAAACAGCAAGTTATGCATCAAAGATCAAAACACCATTGAACTACATTGATGTACAGTTTCCATGTGTAACCCCCCTGCAAATGGGGGTTCCCAAAAGACTTCCAGGAGCTTGCTTGAATGCTCCAAGCCTGAATGGTGTTTGGCATTTAAGCCATTTATCAGTGAGTGTTTTTAGAGCCTCTGGTACTGTCTCTTTAAGAGCTGTCTGCTTGCAGACATAATTAGTTTGTATGGGGGGACTGTGTGCTTCTCTGAGTACCACTCGAGCTGCTGCCAATTCACTTCATTTTGCAGTCACTAGGAGTGCAAAGGGAACCTATCTGAAAGATGTAACTGTTTGCCAGAAATTATTTAGAGTAATAATGAAATTACAATTTGTCTAACCTGCTTTCTTTGCAGTCAGAACTGTGTCTGCTAGTTCCCCATTCTAGTTTTGAACTGCTGAACTGGACCAATCAGTGTGGGGTAAGCTAGCTCTAAAATGGTGCCTTGGATGAATCAGAACTTGGACTCATAATCTGAGCCAGCCACAAGAGGATTGTATGGGCAGTGACTCTGGGAGATGTAGTTTAGACTTCAGTGCCTTTTTGGACCAACAGCAGCAGTCTATTATGAGTGACAGCCAATCCAGTCAAGAACTGGGAGGAACTCAAAGGAAGTGCCCGTTTTGTCGGTTGGAGTTTCAGTTGAGCTTTGGCAGTGAAGAAGGAAGGAGCCCTGTGCTTTTCAGTGTGCAGTTTTAGTCAAAAACGTGTAAGGCCCAGAGTTCCGGTCTGCAGCTTGTGTAACAGCTTGTTAGGACTGAATCCGTCCTGTGAAAAGAATCAAAGGATCTCTGAAGAGTAGAAACCAGGCTCACCCTGTAGAAGACTGGAGGAATTGCTGAAAATTGCACTCGGTCTGTCAGGAACTGAATCTGCTGTGTGTTCTCCCGGGTATTGTGCAGTAATTGCGATTGGGATACAGATGCAGCCTGCCTGGTACAGTGCTTTCTTTTATATGGATGTGTGAAGAGGTTTGTGTACCTCAAGTGAGCCCTGCTGACAATGAAGGACCCTATCTTATTTGGAGGTCGTGAGTACTAATTCAGGGTCGCTCCCTGTTGAATTGCCACATTAAATCCAAATGGAATTACTGTACTGCTGACTATTTAATTTTCCTTTTCTCTGTGTGAAAGGGCCCTACCAGCTGCCACGGTTTGGACTAGCCACTAGGGCTTGGGTACCCAGGGACAGTAACTGATAGGGATAGGCCTGTGCACAGAGCCATAGGTAGATTATTAGAGTGATAAGCTAATTAACCTGATTTCCCCTGTCCTTGTTATATCCCCTAAATAAATCAGAGCTGCTTGTTTCCAGCAAAGTTATACTGCCTGAGGTATTTGTCTATGTTAAAGTACTGTACTGTGATTGTTGCACTGTATCTCATTTCACAGGAGGTCCCAGTGCGGAACCAGACCTGGGGGTAAGTGTATACTGTGAAGGTGATTCTGATATATTGTGTGGGCCACTAGTGGGAAGAAGGGGGTTGCAGTGTCCCAGAGGGCTGTGACCAAGTTAGTTTAACTATTGCAAACCCTGACCTCTGGGTGGAGGCACCCGCCATTGGATCCAGGCCCCTCAACCTGTTAGTGGCAAATCAGGCAGGGGTAGTAGCCCCTGGGATAGCTCCATCTAGGAGTTACATCTTGGAGGCTCACCGCTGGGATTGTGTGTCCTCTAGTGGCCATATTTACGAACCACTGTTAAGAAAAAAATGGGTACCCCGACAGAAGTGGCTGTGCACTGGCTGGTGGAGTGGTGTACTGGGGAGGAGATCGACCCCCAAAATGCTATGCTTATCCTGGACATCCCCCTGGGTATCAATACGGACACTGTGCAGGGAGTACTTTCCAAGGTGGAAGGTTTACAAAACCCTGTGGTGGTGGGTCGGCATGCTAATCTGCTCACCCACACTTTCCTGGCCCTAGTAGAGTTTAAGGATCCCATAGATAGCTCCAAAGTGCAACAGACCATTACCCCAGAGGGAGCCCTCACTGCTTGGAGAGTGATAACTAAGGACAGTAAAGACCCGGGGGGGAATGAGCCCCCACCACTATCTGAAACTTTTGAGGAGAAATTTGCTAAATGGTTGCTGGGGAAAGGGAAAACTGTGGAGGACTTGAAGAAACTATTCTTGCCACCTGGTGTTCCTCCCCAACATCCTCTCCCACTCCAGTACCATGAATGGTGGCTGAACCAATGCAGACTCCTATTTCTGCACCTGCCATTAGTCACGACTCTTACCGAAGGTTGAGGATGTTCTCTGGCACCCTCCCCACCCCCCAAGGGGAGGATGACTGGGAGACCTGGATAGACTATGTTGCCCCCCAAGTGCTAGAATGGCAATGCTCGGAAGCCGAAAAGCGAAAGAGGGTTAGTGAGAGCCTCAGAGGTCCTGCCCTGGCTACCATTCATGCTAAACGGGCCAGTAACCCTGAAGTGACTGCACAGGCCTATCTTGAGGCCCTGGAGAATGTGTATGGGAGCCCAGATTCTGATGAGGACCTATGGTGGAGAGTAAGAGATGCACAACAGTACCAAGGGGAGTTGTTGTCTGTGTATGTCTCTCGGCTGGAAAAATTGTTGCAAGAATGCCTCAGAAAAGGTAGTTTGCCAGTGATTGAACTGGACCGAACCAGGCTGGACAGGATCCTTAAGTCTGCCCCTTCTCAGAACTGCTGTTGCTTCAGTTCGCCTGGCAGATCGACTGGAATCCCACCCTCCTATGATGAGTTAATGAGAGAAATTCGAGGAGTTGAGAAAAGGCGACCGAGAGGTACCTGCACCAACAGCTGTGGCACCCGAGTGACTGAGGGTGACCCATCAAGTGAAGTTCAGGGGCAGAGGTTGACAGTCAATGAGTGCTCTGACAAGGAAAAGATATGCCACAATGGGGCGAACTGTTGAGAGAGATCCGGAATTCAAAACAGTCCTTTATGAAGGCCATGCCTGCAAGTACGGGCCCTGACCTATATCCGACTGCATCTGCTATGGGGTGGGGTACCCATCCATGTATCTCCTGCTGATAACAGCTCCAAACTCAATTCCTTGACCATGGAAGTGGAGAAACTGACGAGATGTCTCCAAATGCTTATCACGCCGCAGACAGAGATGGCACCCAGGTTTCCAGTTAGTAATACCCCCGCCCTGGCTCCCAGTGTGGCGCCTCGGCCGGCTCAAACTCCAGAAAGTATGTTTTGCTATAATTGTGGGAAAGATGGGCACATGAAAAGGGAATGCCAGTCCCCAAAAGACACTGACAAAGTTGCATATAGGCTACAAGGAGAGCTTCGGAGAACAAATCAGTGGTTAAGAGGTGCACGACATGATCCCAGTGAGGGCACCAAAAATGCTAATTCACGTCCTTTTGTGGCAAGGTCAGTTGCCCAGGCCCCCACTACCGCCTCTCCAGACTGGTCCAGAATAGTGGGTCTCTCCATGGAGACCACTGTAAAGGTGAATGGAGTGTCTACAAGAGCTGTATTAGACAGTGGCTCCCAAGTGACAATTATGTTCCAGGATTGGTATCAGAAGCATTTGTCAGACGTACCCTTACAACCATTAGAAGGACTGCATGTATGGGGGTTAAGTGAGAAGGCCTACCCTATTCCGGGTATATCCGAATTTGGCTGTCTTTCCCCACCTCCGTGGCTGGAGTGGCCGAACAAGTAGAGACCCTAGCCTTAGTGTGTCCCCCACTGGACTGTATGATGGTGTCCCTTTGTTGATTGGAACAAATGCTCATATGTTCGGAAGGCTGGCACAGTTGTGTTATGAAAACAGGGTCAAAGACTAGTAGAGCTTTAAGAGTTCGGCTTTAATTAAGAAGGCCTATGAGGCACAGAGAGTGCTGAAAAACAGAACCAGAGGAACCGGTCGGAATTGTATGGAGGAAGGATCCTGAGTCTCTGATCCTGGCGCCAAATGCCCAGTGTACCTTAGAGGAGAGGTCCGTATCAGAAAGGATGTTAAGAATAAAATATTAATGTTGGATGCACCAGGCGATGGAAAATTGCCAGAGGGACTGCTGGTCAAGCCTAGTATTTTGCCCGCTAGAGCCCATGCTTATGCCAGAAGGGTAATGGTCCAAGTTCATAATGTGTCTGAAAGAGACATTCGAGTAAACAGAGGTTGCATCCTGGCTAATGTGCATTGTGCAGACACTGCAGTGCTACCCAGCAGCAAGAGTTCAAGGAAGAATGACAGAGTAACGCCTGACTTGTTTGATTCCGGCGACTCCCGCTGCCAGCTGAATGGAAAGTGAGGATCAGTGAGAAGCTTGCCCAGAGAGACCAGGTGTTTTCTTTAAAGGAATGGGATGTAGGATGCGTGCAAGGAGCTGAGCACAATATCCGGCTGCATGACGAAAGACCATTTCGTGAGAGGTCTCGACGCCTGGCACCTGCTGACATAGATGATGTGAGACGGCATCTGCAAGAGATGTTAGCTGCTGGTGTAATACAAGAATCCAGAAGCCCTTATGCTTCCCCATTGTGGTAGTGAGGAAAAGAATGGAACAGTAAGGATGTGTGTGGATTATCTCCTTAAACCGGCGGACTATCCCTGATCAGTACACAATGCCCGCATTCAGGATGCTTTGGACTGCCTAAACGGGAGCAAGTGGTTCTCTGTGCTGGATCTCCGCAGTGGGTACTACCAGATCCCAATGGCCCCAGAGGACCGTGAGAAGACGGCCTTTATCTGTCGCTTGGCTTCTATAAATTCATGAGGATGCCTCAAGGGATTTCAGGTGCCCCAGCCACTTTTCAACGATTGATGGAGCGTGCAGTGGGGGACATGAACTTACTAGAGTGCCTGGTATACCTAGATGATGTTATTGTGTTTGGCAGCTCACTGGAGGAACATGAGAGCAGATTATTTAAGGTATTGGACCGACTGGAGGACTTTGGCCTTAAACTGTCCATTGATAAGTGTCAATTCTTTCAAACATCAGTAAAGTATGTGGGACACATAGTATCCACCGAGGGAATAGAGACCGACCCAAGTAAAGTTGAGGCCTTGACCACCTGGCCACAGCCCAAAAATCTAAAAAGAACTGCAAAGATTCCTGGGATTCTGTGGTTATTATCGGCGCTTCATCAAGGACTATTCAAGAGTGATCCGCCCTTTACTTAACCTCAAGGGTATCCCCAACCCACAAAAAATACCAAAGTCAGCGCCCTCAAGACTGAAAGAGTGTATTTTCATCCGAGTGAAGTATTTGGGGCCCGCTGGACTCCTGATTGTGAGACTGCTTTTCATGAGATCATATATCAACTTACCCATGCTCCAGTGCTGGCCTATGCCGATCCAAGAAAACCTCGTCCTGCACACTGATGCTAGCTTGCAAGGGTTGGGGCTGTGTTGTACCAAGAGCACGAGAATGGCCTGAGACCAGTGGCCTTTGCTAGTAGAAGTCTGACCCCATCCGAAAAGAACTATCCTGTACATAAGGTTAGAGTTCCTAGCTTTGAAGTGGGCTATTGTTGACCAATTCCATGAGTACTTGTATGGGGCTAAAATACTAGTAAAAACTGACAATAATCCTTTGACCTATGTGCAGACCTCAGCTAAGTTGGATGCCACTGGCCATAGGTGGCTTTCTGCATTATCTACATATGACTATGCTCTCGAATACCGAGCAGGTCTGAACCACATAGATGCTGATGCTCTCTCCCGGAGGCCTGTTCCCCAGAATGATTGGGTCCGATTGGCAGAACCTGACATTCGGGCACTCTGCCGGAAGTTTGACAGGGAGGAACAAATGTCCACGGACGCAGTGGACTGCATGGTGGATTGCTTGGGAGCCTCTGAGAATTGCATACCTGCTGCTTGTGCCACTTTTCTGCAATAGACATTGGTGCACTGCCTCAGCTGGACAATGACAGTATTCAGCGGCTTAATCCCGCGATCCCATGATCAAAGCAGCTTTAGAAGCCCTCTATGCAGGAAAAGATGTGTCCAAATTACGCTCCACTGATTTGAGAACTGCACTGTTATACAAAGAAGGTCCTAAGTTGAAACTGATCAATAAACTGTTATACAGAGAAACAGTAGACAGAGGGGACAAGTAGACAAACAACAACTAGTGCTGCCCACTGCCTTCGAGACTCAGTACTGAGGTCCTTGCACAACCACATGGGGCACCTTGGTATAGACAGAACACTTGACTTGGTGAGATCCAGATTCTATTGGCCTAAGATGGGGCTGATGTGGAGCAACACATTCGAACTTGTAGTCGCTGCTTACAGAGGAAAGCTTTCCCCAGAGGGCTGCCCCTTTAACATCACCACCAGTGCACCCATGGAGCTGGTCTGTATTGATTTTCTGAGTTTGAGTCAGATCAAAGAAATATCAGTAATGTGCTGGTGGTCACTGACCATTTCACGAGATATGCCCAAGCTTTCCCCACCAAAGACCAGAAAGCATCCACGTGGCCAAAGTACTTGTAGAAAACTTTTTGTTCACTATGGGGCTCCACAAAGAATCCATTCTGATCAAGGGAGAGACTTTGAGAGTCGTCTGATCAAAGAGATGCTTTCTCTGTGGGGAGTGCGAAGTCAGAACCACTCCTTACCACCCCAGGGGACCCACAGCCTGAACGTTTCAACCGCACTTTGCTAGATATGCTAGGCACCCTGCACCCAAAGGACAAGCCTAGATGGAGCCAACAAATTAGCACCCTGGTACATGCTTATAACTGCACCAAAAGTGATGCCACTGGATTCTCCCCTACCGCCTGATGTTTGGAAGAGAAGCCGACTACCAGTAGATGTGTGTTTTGGGGTCTCTCCTGATGGGGTTCAAGCTGACAACTATTTACAGTATGTGCAAAGTTAAAGGCCCAGCTAACTCATGCGTACCAACTGGCTCAAACCATGGCTGCCAAAAGAAATCTGGCCAACAAAGAAAGGTATGATAAAAAGGTGAAAGCACAGGAACTCCAGGAGGAGATCGGGTATTGCTAAGAAATCTGGGACTGCATGGCAAGCACAAGATTGCTGACAGATGGCACCATCTCCTCACATTGTAGTGGGCAAACTAGATGATCTGCCAGTGTACAAAGTAAGGCCTGAGAATAATTCAAAAGATGTAAAACAATGCATAGAAATCATTTACTGCCCATTGGACAAATCTTAATTGAGTCTGAGCCCCTAGAAGATGCCCCTCTGGACCAGTGACTAGAGCTGCTGCTAAGAAAAGATCAAGAAAGTCTGCACCTACGGAAGCAAAGTTAAAGTGTTCCCCTCCACAAGTCCCAGTTGAGCATGACTGTCAGTCCATATCGGAAGAAAGTGAGAGTGACTTTGAATACTATCCTTCTTTCGAACTGAGTCAATTGTTTCGGGGCAATCCCCTAGTCAATACTGGAGATGAAACTGGGCCTTCTGGACTGTCTAAGCCCCCAGCTTCATCCCTGGAGCCAATGCTCCCAGAAAGTGAAGTGCAAAGCATCAGATCAGATGAAATGGAATCATTGTGCATGGTTGAACTGTTTGAGCTTTCAGGAGGAAATGATAGATTGGGGCAGACTGGTGATACACCGAACAAGAAGAGTATTTTGAGTGCCCTGACAGTCCACTGCCAGTGTCCGAAAGCTCTCCATGCGAGCCAAATGTTGTGGACTCAGAAACTGTAACTCCTGGAGCTGAAAGTGCCCCAAGTTCTACCTCTCTACCCCATGGAGACTCCCTGACAAGTGAGGACAATGCTGAAAATAAGGCTCAGAGTGCAGAGACTATAACAGTTCCCCTAGAAAGACTGGTCGAGCTGTAAAGCCTGTGGTGCACCTCAGTTATGATTCACTTGGGAGGCCTGTGGACTTGCCTCTCAATGTTGTCCATAAAGGAGTGTATGTGTCCCCGAGCTCATTGCCCAAACTGAGTATCAGTGCTAACTCCAAGTTACTTGTGTTGCCCTCTAAGTATGGTGCCCTTGCCCCATCCAGCCCCAAGGTAACTGATAGGGAAGGGCCCCCTCTCTTCAGGTTTCATGTACAAGAGGTAATAACTTGAGTTATGGTACAATGTGTATGTAATACTGTGTAAAGAGTGACGTACTGCAATGTTTCAGAAATGTGTTCTTGGTAAAATGATATATTGACTGATGATTACATGTGCGAGCCTAATGCAAATGTATATTGTTGCAGTTGAAACTTATGGGGGGTACTTGCTTGACGCGGACGTCAAGCTTTCCCAGGCCAGGAAGGGTGTAACCCCCCTGCAAATGGGGGTTCCCAAAAGACTTCCAGGAGCTTGCTTGAATGCTCCAAGCCTGAATGGTGTTTGGCATTTAAGCCATTTATCAGTGAGTGTTTTTTAGAGCCTCTGGTACTGTCTCTTTAAGAGCTGTCTGCTTGCAGACATAATTAGTTTGTATGGGGGGACTGTGTGCTTCTCTGAGTACCACTCGAGCTGCTGCCAATTCACTTCATTTTTACAGTCACTAGGAGTGCAAAGGGAACCTATCTGAAAGATGTAACTGTTTGCCAGAAATTATTTAGAGTAATAATGAAATTACAGTTTGTCTAACCTGCTTTCTTTGCAGTCAGAACTGTGTCTGCTAGTTCCCCATTCTAGTTTTGAACTGCTGAACTGGACCAATCAGTGTGGGGTAAGCTAGCTCTAAAATGGTGCCTTGGACGAATCAGAACTTGGACTCATAATCTGAGCCAGCCACAAGAGGATTGTATGGGCAGTGACTCTGGGAGATGTAGTTTAGACTTCAGTGCCTTTTTTGGACCAACAGCAGCAGTCTATTGTGAGTGACAGCCAATCCAGTCAAGAACTGGGAGGAACTCAAAGGAAGTGCCCGGTTTTGTCGGTTGGAGTTTCAGTTGAGCTTTGGCAGTGAAGAAGGAAGGAGCCCTGTGCTTTTTCAATGTGCAGTTTTAGTCAAAAAAACGTGTGTAAGGCCCAGAGTTCCGGTCTGCAGCTTGTGTAACAGCTTGTTAGGACTGAATCCGTCCTGTGAAAAGAATCAAAGGATCTCTGAAGAGTAGAAACCAGGCTCACCCTGTAGAAGACTGGAGGAATTGCTGAAAATTGCACTCGGTCTGTCAGGAACTGAATCTGCTGTGTGTTCTCCCGGTATTGTGCAGTAATGCGATCGGGATACAGATGCAGCCTGCCTGGTACAGTGCTTTCTTTTATATGGATGTGTGAAGAGGTTTGTGTACCTCAAGTGAGCCCTGCTGACATTGAAGGACCCTATCTTATTTGGAGGTCGTGAGTACTAATTCAGGGTCGCTCCCTGTTGAATTGCCACATTAAATCCAAATGGAATTACTGTACTGCTGACTGTTTAATTTTCCTTTTCTCTGTGTGAAAGGGCCCCTACCAGCTGCCACGGTTTGGACTAGCCACTAGGGCTTGGGTACCCAGGGACAGTAACTGATAGGGATAGGCCTGTGCACAGAGCCATAGGTAGATTATTAGAGTGATAAGCTAATTAACCTGATTTCCCCTGTCCTTGTTATATCCCCTAAATAAATCAGAGCTGCTTGTTTCAAAAGTTATACTGCCTGAGGTATTTGTCTATGTTAAAGTACTGTACTGTGATTGTTGCACTGTATCTCATTTCACAGGAGGTCCCAGTGCCAGAACCAGACCTGGGGTAAGTGTATACTGTGAAGGTGATTCTGATATATTGTGTGGGCCACTAGTGGGAAGAAAGGGGGGTTGCAGTGTCCCAGAGGGCTGTGACCAAGTTAGTTTAACTATTGCAAACCCTGACCTCTGGGTGGAGGCACCCGCCATTGGATCCAGGCCCCTCAACCTGTTAGTGGCAAATCAGGCAGGGGTAGTAGCCCCTGGGATAGCGCCATCTAGGGGTTACACATGCTTCCTCAGTTTGCAGCTGCCGGTTGGAGCAGCAAGACATGTCCTCGGCTACAGAAAGGATCTATGCCAGGCGAACTGTTCAGATGAGTATGGGGGGTGTACTGGGGGTGTGGGGTGGAGACTGCTGAGTGGGAGGCCAGGGTGGGAGGGAGTCAGATCGGTGAAGGACTGTTTTATTTTTTACACGTTTAAGACAGAAAAACAAAGAAAAAACATTGAGGGACTGCTTTCATTATTACAAGTTCCACATGGAGAGGCCAATCAGAGGGTGTGGGAGTGTCATCAGACACCAGGGAAACATTACAGGGAACAGGGATCCAGGGGGGGTGTCACTGGACACCAGGAAACATTACAGTGAACAGGGATTGGAGGATGAGGGGAACTGGACACCAGGGCAAAAAATGATAGGGGATGGGGACTAGAGGGTGGGGGTCCCATTAGACACCAGGGAGAAACACCATTCAAATACACTGAACCACAGTTTGCATGCTTCATCAGTATGCAGTTGCCGATTGGAGCACCAAGGCACATTCTCAATTGCAAAGAGGATCTATTCCAGGTGAGTGACGGTGTGTTGGGGAGTGTACTGAGGGTGTGGGGTGATGACTGCTGAGTGAGAGGTCTGGGTGGAAGGGGTCAGATTAGTATCGGAACATTTTCTTTTTTTTACAGGTTTATGACAGAAAAAAAAACAACAACAAGGGACTGTTTTCATTATTACAAGTCCCATATGGGGAGGCCAACCAGAGGATGGGGGTACCACTAGACACCAGGAAACATTATATGGGAAGGGGATCAGAGAGTGGGGGGTACTACTAAATACCAGGGAAACATTACAGGAATGTGGATCAGAGAGTGGGGGGATGCCATTAGATACCAGGGACACATTACAGTGACAGGGAATTGGGGAGGCACTAGACACTAGGGAAAAAATTATAGTGGATGTGGACTGGAGGGTGGGGGGGGCACTAGACACCAGGGAATACATAACAGAAATCAAAGGGTGGGAGGGTGCCACTAGATACCAGAGAAACATTACAGGGAATGGGGATCAGAGGGTGGGGGTTCACTAGATACCAGGGAGACATTACGGTGAACTGGGATTGTAGGTTGGGTGGGTGGACACTGGACACCAAGGGAAAAAAATTATAGGGGACGGGGATTAGAGGGTGGAGGGGATGCCATTAAGGCATTAGGGAACACACAACAGAACCCAGAGGGTGAGGGGGTGCCACTAGATGCCAGGGAAACATTACAGGGAATGGGGATTGGGTGTGTGCTACTGGACACCAGGGAAACATTAGAGTGAGTGGAGATTGGAGGGTTGGGGGGGCACTGGATGCCAGGGCAAACAATTATAGGAGATTGGGATTCGAGGGTGGGGGGGGGTCCCACTAGAAATATACTGAACTGCAGTTTGCATGCTTCATCAGTATGCAGTTGCTGGTTGGAGCAGCAAGACATGTCCTCGATCACAGAGAAAAAACAACATTGAGGGACTGTTTTCAATATTACAAGTCCAATATGGGGAGGCCAATCAGAATGGGGGGGGTGCCAGCAGACACCTAGGAAACATTATGTGGGAGGGGATCAGAGGGTGGGGGGTGCCAGTAGACACCAGGGAAACATTACAGGAAGGAGGGATCAGAAAGTGTGTGGGAGGGTGCCACTAGACATCAGGGAAACATTACAGTGACTGGAATCAGAAGGTGGGGTGTGAGGAACCACTGGACACCAGGAAAAAAATTATAAGAGGTTCAAATTGGAGGTTGGGGGTGGGGGGTGCCACTAGGCACCAGGGAAACATTACAGGAAACAGGGATCGGGGGCGGGGTTGCCACTGGCCACCAGGGAAACATTACAGTGAATGGGGATTGGAGGGTGGGAGGGCACTGGACACTAGGGCAAAAAATTATAGGGGATGGGAATTAGAGGGTGGGGGTTCCACTAGACACCAAGGAAAAACACCATTGAAATACACTGAACCGCAGTTTGCATGTTTCATTAGTATGCAGTTGCCAGTTGGAGTAGCAATACATGTCCTCAATTGCAGAGAGGATCTATGCCAGGTGACCTGTTCAGGGGAGTGAGGGTGTGTGTGGGATGTGAGGTGATGACTGCTGAGTGGGAGGTCAGGATGGGAGGGGTCAGATTGGTGACGGACTGTTTTCTTTTTTTGCAGGTTTATGACAGAAAAAAAAAACATAGAGGGACTCTTTTCATTATTACAAGTCCCATGTGGGGAGGTCAATCGGAGGGATGGGAGGTACCACTAGACACCAGGGAAACATTATTTATTTATTTATTTAGTGTTTGGTTATATGGGATGGGGATCGGAGATTGGGGGATGCCACTAGACAACAGGGAATGGGGATCGGAGGGTTAGGGGTGTCACTAGACTCCAGGGATTAGTGACCAAGGATGGGGGGGGCACTGGACACTAGGGGAAAAAAATTATAGCAGATGGGGATTGGAGGGTGGGGGTGGTGCCACTAGACACCAGGGAACCTACAACAAAAATCAGAGGGTGGCGGGGGCAGCAAAATATATAACATTTACATTCAGTACATTAAGGACTGGTATACCATCAAAGCAAACAGATGCGCAATGCCGATCTTTATTATTTTTTGATTCCTGCAATTAACTGTTGTGGTTTAGCCCCTGGAATGCAATGCTCCTATAATGCATTGTCTGTAACAACACTGTAATTTAATTAATCTGTCTACAGAAAGAATGTACAGCATTTTGCTCAGCATACAGAAATGCAGCTCACTCTGTAAAAAATGCTTCAGTTTTAACTAGCGCATACACTGTCAATACACATTTGTGCACCGCTGTGCAAGGCAATTTTATTTATAAGATACCCAATCCCAGAGGCTCTGGGCACTGAACAAGTATCAGTACAGGAATACAGGTTTAAAACACAAGAAGAAAGTATAAAATACCAACAGTCAATGTAAAACACAGCTTTAAAAAATGAATTAAAAAGCTCCAGAATGCCACACCCGGGGGCTGGACATTGATGGAATCAGCAGTCTGCAAAAGCCAAGGCAAAGAGGTGGGCCTTCAGCCGCCGCTTAAATACCTCAATATAAGGGGCCTCCTGGACTCTAGATTGTAGCAAGCTCCGCAGGGTCAACCCAGAGATGCTAAAAGCGCGATCTCCTGAGGTCCTGAGCTGAACCCTGGGAACCTCCAGGAGGCCCCTCGAAGAGAAGTGAAGGGAACGAGCAGAGGTCACTGGTGTCAGGGACTCTGACAGGTAACCAGGACCCAGTCTGTATAGGGCCTTAAAGGTGAGAAGACCCACCTTGAAAAGGACCCTCCGCCTGACCAGCAGCCAGTGCAGGACACGCAGGACTGGGGTCACATGACTGGACTTTGAAAGGCCCGTCAGTAACCGGGCCGCTGCATTTGACACCAGCTGCTGTCTGTGAAGGGTCCCTCCCATGACCCCAAAGTACAGACAGTTACAGTAGTCGAGCCTAGAGGTCACAAAGGCATGCACTAGCATTGGCAGGTCCTCAGGTGGAACAAAGGGCTTAATCCGGTCAATGTTCCACAAGTGGTAAAAACCCCTGCTGACAACAGACGACACCTGATCTTCAAAGGTCAGTCTACTCTCAAGGATCACGCCCAGATTTTGAACCCTCGGAGAAGCCACCAGCAAAGCCAATCTCAGGAAAAGACCTGTATCAGCCCCAGGTAGCAACCCATCACGCCTGCGACCAGGCTCGATCACCAGTACCTCCATCTTGGCTGGGTTAAGTCTCAGCTAGCTGGAAACCATCCACTCATTGATTTTAGCCAAATAGTTGTTCAGTACATCGACAACTCCTGATGTTCTGGAGGCAAAAGAAAGATACAGCTGGGTATTATCTGCATAGCAGTGAAATTCCACTCTGTACTGTCAAATGATCTCGCCCAGAGGAAGCATGTACACTGCAAACAACATTGATGACAAGATCAAACCCTGTGGCACTCCACATGACAGAGGCATTGGGGAGGAGGAGAAGTTCTCCATCACCACCACCCACTGCACCCTGTCAGAGAGGTAGGACTCAAACCACCTGATGACAGTCCCGGTGAGTCCACAAAACTCACAGAACCGATCAAGAAGCATGACGTGATCGACAGTGTCAAAAACTGAGAAGAAATTGGGGAGTACAAGAATTGACCTGTCTCCTTTATCTCAAGCCCTCAGCAGATCATTATGTACCCTCACTAGAGCTGTTTCTGTGCTGTGCCCTGCCCGAAAACCTGACTGAAATGGCTTATAGATATCCGAGGACACCAGGCAGTCCTCGAGCTGCTGTGCCACTAACTTCTCAATAACCTTGCCCAGAAAGGGAAGGTTGGAGATAGGATGGTAATTCACCAGGATGTCTAGGTCGAGGGATAAGTTCTTAAGGAGGGGCCTCACCAACGCTTCTTTCAAAGCAGCTGGGAAGACCCCCCCCTCCACCATCGAGCACCTGGCAATCCTGGCAAACACCGGGCCAACAGCCTCGACACATCCCATGAAGAAATGCGTCAGGACTGGGTCCAGTTCACAAAAAGTGTGCTTCAGCTCTAAGATCATCTTAGTCACTTCAGACACCTCCACTGGCCTAAAATCCTCCCAGACAGGCAGAGTACCTCTGAGCCCCCCTGACCCAACCACTGCGAGGCAAATGCCTCCGTGTTGGAATCCCCGACTGGTTGGCTGACACTCTATCTGAGAAAAACAGCAAACTCCTCACATAAAGTGGATGACAGCACTTTTTTCATCTGTAGGCAGGCAGAATGTAAAAGCCTGTTCACAGTCTGAAATAGCTGGGATGATCTGTTTTTCCCCGCAGCAATTTCCCTGGACAGGAATTCTGTCTTCTTACGGGAAATTGCTCCCTGGTACTCAACATAGTGGGCCTGCAGGGCCAGTCTGTTGGCCTCCAGCTGGGTCTTCTGCCAGCAAAGCTCCAACTTCCAACCCTTGATCTTCATTGCCTTGAGATCTTCGTCAAACCAGGGGGATCTCAAGTGAGAAGATCTGGGTCATATTCGAACTGGTGCAAAGACATCCAGAGCTTCGGAGACCACACTATTATAGGTGGCCTCCGCCTCTCCAGGGCCAATTGCACAGGCTATGTCAACCCTCAATAGGTCAGCTAGCACCAACAGTCCCTCTGAGTGCATGCCCTTTAATGGGCGACAGCCAACCATCTCCACAGGGCAGGGATTACCAGGGGAGGCCCCAAACGTGAACTCCAAGGCACAGTGATCAGACCAAGAGACCTGCTCAGTCTTGAGGTTATCAACCTCAAGACCCAGCAGGAACACCAGATCGAGTGTGTGGCCATGCTGATGGGTCACAGAAGCAACATCTTGTGACAGGCCCAGTGAATACATCAGCTGGAGTAGGTTGTAACCAAAATGCAAGGATTTGTCGTCGATCCAAGCATTGAAGTCCCCCATGATTAAACACCTGTGGGACTCCAACACCTGGTCGACGACGAAGTCCACCACCCCCTTCAGGAATTCTCCCCCCACACCAGGAGGGCGGTAGACGAGGAGAATCCTGCAACCTGCACCCCCATGCACAGCGACTCACTCAAAAGATCAGGTGTTACCAACTGGGTGCACTCGTGCACCCATGGCACAATTAATAGCAGTTGTCTAGCAACAGTGAGCGAGTCCACATCTGCTGACATCATAGTCAGTCATCAAGCACCTTGTCCTGTGGGTAGAAGAGGTAGTGCCTAGGTGGACTCTGTGCTGCTAGCTTGAGCCACGCTTCAGAAGCAGACACATACAATCTCTGGTAAACTGATAAATTCTTTATTTCCTTGGAAAGCACACTAAATCTTGTAGCATACAAATAGTGGCCTCAGAATAATTTGAATTTTGCCAAGCAGTTGAAAGCTGGGGAGAAACATAAGGGCAGTAAAATAATAAAATGATTTGTTTGCTTTATTTTTAACCAGGCAGTGCACGGGGCACAGCCCATTTTCAGCCACGCCTGACATGTAACATTACTGCAACCTCTTCCTCAAGTTTGCATAAATGCTCACTGCCAGGCTGGTGTCCTGCGTTTTAGCAGTTTAAATGTGATTGCCAGACAGTGCCTGTCTAGCCTCTGTGTACTGTCTCTTTAAGTGCTGCCTGGATTGCAGTCATAAGTAATCCGAGAGGGAGCTCTGTTGAAAGATGTAACTATTTGCTGAAAATCATTTAGAGTGATAATGATAATGTAGTTTGTCTAACCTGCCTTCTTTGCAGCAAGAACTGTTTTGTTTATCTCCGCTATCTTGGTCCTGGACTGCGAATTGGACCAATCAGTTCTGATGGGACCTAAAATGGAGTCGGACTACAGGAGCTGTCCATAGTCAAAATCTGTAGGAACTGTAGTTTGGGGATTTTGGCCCCTTTTTACAGCTTA
The DNA here is from genome assembly GCA_016271365.2 of Neoceratodus forsteri. Lineage (NCBI taxonomy): Eukaryota > Metazoa > Chordata > Ceratodontiformes > Ceratodontidae > Neoceratodus > Neoceratodus forsteri. The sequence continues at coordinate 1,404,235,094 of CM028130.1, read as the reverse complement.
AGGGGGAGCTCTTGCTTTGACTGACAGCTGAATCAGCCAACCGAACCTTTTGGGTTTGAGGGAAATCACCAAGCTGCCTGCTGTTTAGGTCAGATCTAAGTTGTAAGCTGAAAGAGCAACAGCTCGATATAGTTCGAGCAGCCGTCTGTGTAGTTTTCATGCGGGAGATCTGCGGAAAGACCAGATTTCTGGCCTGCATGTCTGTCTACTGCTCTGAGAGGGAGAAGAAAATTGTTTTTGGACTGAATCTGAGTTGTGTGATTAAAGTAAGCTACTTAAGTGGGACCAGGCTCAACCTGAAGAAGACCAAAGATTTTGCTGAATGTGATTGGCCTGTCAGGAGTTCCAGCTACCCCTAAGCTCCCAGCGTGTGCAGAGACTTTGTGATTGTGACTGGGGAGCGCTTTGCCTGGTACAGTAGAATTCCCTTACATGTAAATGTGCTGTGAGCCGCAAGTGGGTCACGATTTGGTCCCCTACTGTGTGAACCGTGTTCTGCTTTCTGGAAGCTGTATCCAGCCCAAAACGGACTGCACCCGAATTTGTTTCCATGCGGTCTGGGTCTTGCCAGACTGGCCCAGCCAGACTTCCTGCTGCACAGAGAAGCCATCGACGAGAGACCTGCCTGGGGATCATCCCCCTGCTCCATCCTTGAACAGGAATGACGCCTCGGCAAATCGTGTGGGCCCTGCTTCTCCTGGCTCTCCAGATCAAACCCCTGCTGTCTCGATTTTCGTCCAGCCTTTGTCCAGTATTGGGTATTGTGAGTAATGATCTGGGTAGCTCCCGACAACAACAGCTTAATCTAAATGTGTCATCTGATTGCCTGGTTGTTTCTTTTTTCTTCACGAACTGAACTCTCTGGCTCCGGATTACAAATAGTGTGTATTGTGCATGATGTTTTTCCATCACAGGGCTCCAACCAGCTGCGACGCTGGCCTACCTCGAGCAACAGTCCTAGCTAGCCCATCTCTTCTCCACCTGGGTACCCAGAGGTGTGACTGTGTGGGGGAACTTAAAGTGCATGCATAACTGCCTGATTGATATAACTTTTAAGCTAATCAACCTGATTTTGCCCCTCCCTTGTTCAAGCCCCAGAGTAAATCAGATCTAACATTTTCTGCATTAAATCTGACTGTGGTTCCAGTTTATGTTCGAAGTACTATTCTGCTGCTATTTGCTGTGCCTAACCTTGTTTTACATGGGGTCCCAAGGGTCGAGCCAGAGGAACCAGCCCTGGTGGTAAGTGCAAACAGTGTGGGTATCTGTGTGGTGTACCGGGGTATTGTGAAAGTGATTATTGTACAGTGTTCAGGCCACTAGAGGGGAAAGAGGGGGGTTACAGTGTCCTGGAGGGCTGTGCCCAGGTCAGCTTGACCACTACCAACCCTGACCTCCGGGTGGAGGCACCCGTTTGAGAACTCAGGCCCCTTAACCTGCTACTAGCCAAGCAGGCAGGGGTAGTAGCCCTTGGGATAGCGCCACTTAGGGGTTACATTACAATACAAAATTACATTCACACAAAATACAAAAAATTAATCACAATTGCAAACAGTATCACAATATAGCTTCTTTAACAATAAATGTTTAAAATGAGATTCTGAATGTGCTTTTTGAATCAATTCTCCAAATTCATTTAAAAATGAAGGTGCATACCAGGAAAATGCTTTCTTTCTCATTTGTAACCTAATTACATACAAGTTAACTAAGCTACTCTGATTTGACCTCTTCAAAAAAGTTAAACTAACAAAGGCAATGGCATCTGATGCCCAGAGGAAATGTTTAAACATAAAGCAGGGCGTAAATTCAGTAACAGTTGAAATAATGTAAGAGTAAACAATTAGATGGCTATATGAAATGCTGGAGTCTGCAGATTGACAAAGCTTTAGCATTAATTGTACTCTTGGCTTCAGTCAAGCTCCTAGTGAAATACTGCTGCAGACAGACAAAAATGCTTAACACTAACTGTACTGTGATGGGCTTTATTCCGACTCAGAATATAAACAGTGAGAGGTATAAATGAGGAAATGCTCTTGCTCACCCCAGCAGCTCCATACTCGAACACTCCATTCACTTACTCAATTCTTTAGAAGTGCTGTATCCTGGCTTTTGATTACCACAAACCACTTCTCTAGAACCCCAAAAGCAAGTGGCAGGGAAAAGACAAGCACAGACAAAAGCCTCAGCCACTCTGCAAGCAAAACTTTAAGGCAAACGGAGATGACCCTCGGAGAGGAGCAGCAGCGTGGCCATCTTGCTGCTCCTCCTCCTCCTCAGACAAACTAAGTTACTGCTTATTAATAGTGTGCATTTCCCTACAACCTGTCCTCCCCTCAACATGGAGACAGTGTCGGCTCAGCTCCTTGAGTTTAAGTTAAAAGTCGCACCCACCAATAGAATACTTGAAGTTCAGGAGAGAGGCTTTACAGAGGCTAGAATGTAGGTCTCTGTCCTGTTCTCTATTGTCTTCTGTGTGTAACTCGGGAGCCACCTCCCAACGGGCTTCTACCCCTGCCTGCCTACCTAGATGCACGTTGAGGGGCCTGAGTTCGGGTTTAGCTGTTACCAGGGGCTCTATTTTAACAGTACTGTACTGCTATTAGCGCAGTGCCTCCACCCAGAGAGTTCTTTAAGCAGGTTAGATATTAAGCTAGCACAGCCCTCTGGGAAGTTGTACCTACCCACAGCCCAACCTAGTGACCTTTCACATAAATTATCATAACACACTTTACCTTACTTTTCATTTAATTTTTCAATTAAGGGAGAGTGATAATAATATGCTCACGGTGACCACACTTACCAACAGGGTCTGGAACTCTTGCATGTACCCTGTGCCTCTGCAAAGAAACAGTTTTCCAGCAATAACAACACAATACCTTACAGTTATTTAAATTAACCCAACACCCAGTAATAATATGCTCACAGGCCAAGTTAACATTCAAATGACAAACTGGTTTATTTAGGGGTTTAAACACGGAGTAGGGGATACAAATCAAAATTAGATTAGTTAGTACTGTTGTCTTCAGCAATATTTTGTTATTACATAGTATTTGACACAACACATCCACCCCCCCTGGACTGTCCAGTTAACCTCACTGGATACCCAAGATAAGCTACATTGCAGGCCTGAAGTGTTGCCGCGGGTCGGCTGGCATTGCAGCTGGTTGGGGCCCTTAAATAAAATATTGATTATTAATTCTTTGACTTTTGACTCTTGCAACATGCACAACACTTTATTCCCAAGAAAATTGTAATCCCCAGGCCCAATGGCCTGCAAAGACAGTTTAAAGAGCAGCTTGAAACTGATAGACAAATCAGATGGCAAAACACTTTAAATTGGTTGCAGTTACTCACTAAACCATGGACCTCAGGATCTGGGATGATTTCCAGGTTGACTCCCCTTGAGGCAAGATTTGGCTCTCTGGCTTGAAGCTGCTCTATGGAAACAGGGATTGGGGAGTTATTTTATTTTTTACAGTGATCATGTCTAGAAAGGAATTGGGGTTGGGGAGGGGGGACATTATGCTATGGAAATGGGGATCAGGGAGTTATTTTATTTTTTACAGTGATCGGGGCTGGGGAGGGGGCACGCTACACTATAGAAACGGAGATTGGAGTTATTTTACAGTGATCAGGGCTGGGAAGGGGGGGACACTACACTGTGGAAATGGGGATCGGGGAGTTATTGTATTTTTTACAGTGATCGGGGCTGGGGAGGTGGAACACTGCACTATGGAAACGTAGATTGGGGAGTTGTTTTATTTTTTACAGTGATCAGGGCTGGGAGGGACACTACACTATGGAAACAGGGATTGGGGAGTATTTTATTTAACAATGATTGGGGCATGGGACGGCTGGCCCAGCGCACAACATGGCAGCACAGTCATGCAGATAAGCCCATAATAGGCATGCAAATGGCCCCATTGAGCTGTGCATGCCCAATGGGCTTATCTGCATATGTGGTCTGAATTTTACCCATGGGGGCCACAGCACATACCAGTGTGCACCCCGCAGTTCCTTTATGGGCGGTATTTAGCCCCCGCACCCTGGTTGCACTGCACAGCACATGGCAACCCCCTGCTGTGCGCCATGCAACCAGGGTCCGATATTCAAACAGATTGTGTGGTCTGTTCTGAAAATGTTTGAATATCGTGCCACAGCCAGACGGCCCAACTTATTTGTGCGGTGCACCGTTATGCACACGCATCTGGCCAGTTCTGAATATGGGACCCCTGGAGTACAGAAGCAGGAGAGAGATCTAGGTGCAATCATCTTGAATGACCTAAAGGTAGACAAGCAGTGTGACAAGGCAGTCAGGAAGGCTAGTGGGATGTGAGGTTGCACAGAGAGAGGTATCACCAGCAGAAGGAGGGAGGTGGTGTTGCCTCTGTATAGGTCACTGGTGAGACCTCATCTGGAATACTGTGTACAGTTCTAGAAATCACATCTATGAAAGGACACAGACGAAGTGGAGGTGGTCCAGAGGTAGCTAAAATGGCGCAGGGTCTACATCAGAAACCCTATGAAGAGAGACTGAAGGAACTCAGCATGTACACCCTGGAACAGTGGAGGGAGAGAGGGGATATGCTAGAGACCTATAAATACTTAAAGGGGGTAAATAAGGTACAAGAGGGGAGTATTTAAAAAAAATGTGCTCAAAAACAAAGGGTATGATATGACGCTGGAGGAGGGTAATTTCAGGAGAGATGTGAGACAGTACTTCTTCACAGAAGAAAAAGTTACTTACCATAGCAATCTTGTTTCTCCCAGGGGATACTCCAATATTCATAACTCTTCTGCAGTAAGCCATTAAGGTAGATCTGCCCCGGAGATAGAACGTTATGCAAATGATGGAATCATTAGCATGAGCCACTTTCAAATGCTGCCACCTATCAACTGCCTACATTCTAACCCTTCAGATTCTGTGGATGCCTGGAAGGACAGGGTCCAATGTTTCAATATCTTAAAGAATTAAAAATGTAAAATTCCCACACCCAACCTCCAACTGGAGTAACAAACATATTAATATATATATATATATATTTTTAGGCAACACAATCCCCTATGTCAGAATCGTCTGAAGAGGAGAAGAAACCAAAGAACAAAGTTCTAACAGAAAACAGAATGTAGCATACATAACCAATATACAGTATGGAATGCAGAGGCCCCTGGTTCTTAATAGGGGAGGCAGAGTGGGAGAGTTATGAATACTGGAGTATCCCCTGGGAGAAATAAGGTTACTATGGTAAGTAACTTTTTCTTCTCACCCCAGGAATACTCCAATATTCCTAACTCTTCTGCAGACTAAGAAGCAGTACACTTTGGAGGTGGGAAGAACCTATTTTGGAGATAGGCTATGCAGGACAGCTGTACCAAACCTGGCATCAGCCCTAGCCTGCATATCCAAGATGTAATGCTTGACAAATGTATGCACAGTACGCCAGGTAGATACTTTACAGATATCCACCAAGGGAACTTCCCTGGCAGCTGCCAAAGTGGCAGCTGTACCCCTTGTGGAATGGGCTCTGAATCCTACTGGGGCCTCTTTGCCCACCTTTGAGCAACAAAACTGAATACATCCAGCGAGAAATGGACCTCTTAGATGCTGGATTTCCCTTTCCCTCATCTCCATAAGTGAGGAAGAGCTGTGTCCTATCCTGCCTATGGGGCTTAGTGGCTGTCATGTAGTAGCTCAAAGCTCTGTTGACATCCAGGCTATGCAGCCTATGTTCACTAGAAGAAGAAGAATGCTCCTTGAAAAACACTGGCAGAGTGACAGACTGGCTCAAGTGAAAATCTGAGACCCCCTTGGGAAGGAATTTCCTTTTAGTCTGGAGGACTAACTTATCCCTGTGAAAAGATATGTAGTCTTTTTCAGTGCATAAGGCCTGAAGTTCACTGATCCTTCTAGCTGAAGCAATGGCAACTAGAAACACAGTTTTCCATGTGACATACTTCAAAGGTGCTGAAAACATGGGCTCAAAGGGAGGACCATAAGTTGAGCAATACAAATGTTAAGATCCCATGCTGGGACTAGTTCCCTGACCAGTGGGTATGTAACCCCCCCCTATAAATGGGGGTTCCTAAAAGCCTCCTAGGTGCAGTCTAAGTGGTCCCCCTGGTGGTTGGCATTCGGCGTTTAAGCCGTTTTAGATGGCAATACTGTGAGTGCTGTTAGAGCCTCTGTGTACTGTCCCTTAAGGGCCGCCTGCTGGTTGCTATAACTAGTTCAAATGGGGGGTCTGTGTGTTTCCCTGCTCGAGTCCTGCTCAAGCTGATGCCCCCATGCTCTGTTATTGCTGTCGCTGATTGCACAGAGGGAGCACGTTGTGAAGATGTAACCACTTGCTGGGAATTATTAATAGTGATAATGAGGTTACAGTTTGTTCTAACCTGCTTTCTTGCAGCCTGGACTGTTTCTGTTGCACCCCACCATGTTGGCCCTGAACTGATGAAGTGGACTAATCAAATTAGAGGATGCGATAGGGAGTCGACTGACCAATGAAGATACAGATAGTAATATTGGGAAGTGGCATTATGGGCTATGGTGCTTCTTTGCACCACTGAGAGCAAAAGAAAATGACTGGCATGTGTAGCCAGCCTATGAGGTCGGGTAGCGCCTGAACTGTGAGGATTGCTCCATGCAGTTAGGGGCAGAGGCGCTGTGACCGTAGAGAAGAAGGGAGCTCTGAGCTGCAGTGCCATTGAGTGTTCGCGCGGGAAGCATGTGAAAGGCCTGAGGGGGCCGTTTTTGCCTAGTCAGAAAGCTTCGGATTAAATCCGCTGGCGTGCGGTCAGACAAGGCTGTGTATAAACACAGCAACCTACCAGACTTCACCTGAAGAGGACTGGAGAATCTGCTGAATCGCGCTCCGTCTGTCAGGCCCTTTGAAGCTGCAGTTAACGCCCGAAAGTGCTGTGAGTTCGTTTGGGTCCTGGAAGCAGCTGCCTGGTATGGTACCCCTCTGTTGTATTCCATATAAATGTGTGAGGAGGCCTCTGAAACTCAGGCTCAGCCCTGCAAGTGGTGAAAGAGTGATTCTCTGTTGGAGCTATGAGTACTGGATCAGGGTAGCTCCCTGTTAATGCCTACAAACCAAGGCCAAGTCATTTGTTGTACTGCAGACTGTACCAATTGAGCTTTTGGCTCCATCTGATCTGTTTAGGAATTAAATGCTCATCTATGTCAGGGCCCAACCAGCTGCATCGAGGAACTAGCCATTAGGGCTTTGGTACCCATAGACAGTAATTGATAGGTTAGGCCTGTGCACAGAGCCCTAGGTATTCAAATATATATAAATATATACACATACATATATATATATATTATTTATATATATATATATATATGTATATGGCAGTGGTAAGCCAATCCCCCTGATTTCCCCCGGTTCTTGTTATCTCCCCTTAAATAAATCAGATTTATTGTTTTGCAGAAGTACCCTGGCTGGTTTGTGTTTTACTGGTGATATACTGCACAGTGAATAATTAATAACTGCACCTTACTTTCTAGGGGGTCCCCGGAGTGAGCTGAGTGGCTCGAGCCGGGTGGTAAGTGTTCAGGGTGAGAACATTGTAATTGAATTGTGTGAACCACTAGTGGGAAGAAGGGGGGGGTTGAAGCAACCCAGAGGGCTGCGACCAAGTCAATTTGGACTGTTCTATCCCCGACCTCTAGGTGGAGACACCCGTCAACGGATCTGGGCCCCTCACCCTGTCACAGTTGAGGCAGGCAGGGGTAGTAGCCCTTAGGATAGTGCCTCCTGGGGGTTACAAATTGGAGGCACCACTGGGATCAGAGTCCCCTAGTGGCCAAGTGAGTGAAGTGCATAAAAAATGGAAAAATTGACAGGGAAACTGGAAGGGGATATTATGGCAAAAATTAAGTTGGATCCTATTAAGACTATGGTACACAAACTGATGGGGTGGGGCTAAGCCAAAGAGCTGGACTCCCAGAGAATTGTGTTACTGTTAGATGTGCTCCTGTGAACCCCAACCACTGACATTATTTCTATAGCAGATCGTGTTAAATGTTTGGGCAAAGTGGAGGTAAAGGGGCATATGGCTGACCTGCTTGATTAGATGCTGCAGGTGCTACCTTTATGCAATGTGGCCATCGACTCCCCCCAAGAGGGTATCTCCAGTGATTTACCCAGAGGGTGCCCCACAAGGGTGGAGGCTGGTTCATATTCGGAGTGGGTCAGTCACTCCTGGGGTGTCCCCCCAGACTAATAGTTTTAAAGATAAACTGCTTAAATTTCTGGCTGTGGAAGGGAGGACTACCCAGGAGTTGCTGCAAGCATTGGATCTGTCTAGTGACACTACCTCCCAGGTCTCCCCAGGTACCTCCCCCTGTCCCCCTCAAGAGCTCTATTTTGGCTCCACTGCCCTTAGTGGTCCCTCCTATACAGCTCGACTCTTACTGTAGGCTAAAACTTTTTTCTGGCACAGTGCCAGTGCCTACAGGGGACGATGACTTGGAAGCATGGATGGACTACGCCACCCCCTTAGTTCAGGAGTGGCAATGCTCTGAGGGGGAGAAAAGAAAATGATTGATGGAGAGTCTGCAGGGCCCCACTTTAGAAGCCATTAGGTTTTTGCGGGCCACCAACCCGGAAGCCACCGCAGCAGAGTACCTTTCTGCTTTGGAGGGGGTGTTTGGGAGTACAGAGACTGGGGAGGACTTATTATGGAAATTCAGGTCTGCCAAGCAATGGAGAAATGAGAAACTGTCCGCCTTTGTTACTAGGGTGGAGCGGACTTTGCAAAAGGCCTATAGAAAAGGGGGGATCACAGCCACGGCCCTGAACCAGGTCAGGTTGGAACATGTTTTGAAGTCTGCTAGATTTTCCAGTGTGACATTGTTAAAGCTTAAGTTGCATGATAGACGGGCTGCTCTGCCTGAATACTGTCAATTGATGAGGGAAATTAGAGAAGTGGAGGCTGATAAGGAGGGGTGGGAACCCTATGTGGGGGCTGTGAACCCAAGCCGGACCCCTGAGTCTAGCACCCCCGAAGAGACCCACCCTTCAGGAAGGCCTGATGCGTCCCCAGATTTTCAAGGTGATGTGAGGGTGCAAGCTATTTCCTCGGATCCACAAGTAGAAAGTGAGTTGAGGGCCATGGTCAGAAATTTACGAGAACTGGTGAGGGACTTGAAGCGATCCACCCTCTACCCTGTTAGGTCTGGGAAACCTGAGTTATCCAGAAACCAATGCCCTGGCCAAGGGGAACCCCCTCACCCCCCGGAGGGCCCCCAGCAGACAAGGTACTCCCCCTCCAATAGAGACCCCCGGGACCCCAAGTTTTGTTACCACTGTGGGGAGGATGGACACTTTTAGCCTGAGTGCCAGATGCCGGAGAATTTAAGGAAGGTCAACAGCAAACTGATCACTTGGCATCGTAGGGCCCACGTCCGACCCCCCAGGAAGAGCTTTGTGACCCAGGAAAATGCCCAAGCAACTGTCAATGCTGTGCCCCTGAATAGTCTGATGTGGTTGGGCCCTTGATGGAGGCCCCAGTGCGAGTAAATGGGATTCCTACCCGAGCCATATTAGACAGTGGCTGTCAGGTAACCATCATGTTTCAGGACTGGTATCAGACACATCTACCTGAGCTGCCACTACAACTCTTGGATGGTCTACATGTATGGGGGTTGAGTGACAAGGCTTATCCGTATTTGGGGTATATCTGGATCTGGTTGTCATTCCCTACTTCTGTGGCTGGAGTGGATAAACAGGTGGAAACCTTGGCTCTAGTCTGCCCCATCACTGGACTGTATGATGGGGTACCCCTGTTGATCAGGACAAATGCTCATATGTTTGGACGACTAGCCCAACTGTGTTCAGAAAAGCAAGCCTTTAGAACCGGGCGGGCCCTAAGAATACCCGCTGTGATCCAAAAGGTCACTGAAACCCAGAAGAGGGTTAGCCAGGAGGAACCTGAAGGCCCGGTGGGCGTAGTATGGAAAAAGGATTTGGCCCCTGTGACGCTTGCCCTGAATGCTCAGTATGTTCTGCACGGGGAAGTCCAACTGAAAACAGATGTCAAGAATAAGTTGTTAATGTTGGATGCACCTGGAGTGGGAAAATTGCCTGAGGGACTGCTGGTCAAACCCAGTATCTTGCCGGCTAGAGCCCATGCTTACGTTAAGAGGGTGATGGTTCAAGTTCATAATGTGTCCGATAAGGAGATTCGAATAAGAAGAGGGTGCACCCTAGCCAGTCTACATTGTGCAGATACTGCAGTGCTGCCCAATAGCAAGGGTTCAAAGAAAGATGACCGAGTAACTCCCGACTTGTTTGATTTCGGTGACTCCCCGTTGCCTGCTGAATGGAAAGTGAGGATCAGTGAGAAGCTTGCCGAAAGAGACCAGGTTTTTTCCCTGAAAGAATGGGATGTGGGATGTGTGCAAGGGGCTGAACACCATATCCAGCTGCATGATGAAAGGCCTTTTCGAGAGAGATCTCGGCGCCTGGCCCCGGCTGACATAGACGATGTGAGGCGGCATTTGCAAGAGATACTTGCTGCTGGTGTAATACAACAGTCCAGGAGCCCCTATGCCTCCCCCATTGTAGTAGTGAGAAAAAAGAATGGGGCGGTTCGGATGTGTGTAGATTACCGTACCTTGAATCGGCGGACCATCCCAGACCAGTATACTATGCCATGCATACAGGAAGCACTGGATTGTTTAAATGGCAGTAAGTGGTTTTCTGTGTTGGACCTCCGCAGTGGGTACTATCAGATCCCAATGGCCCCAGAGGACCGAGAGAAGACTGCATTTATTTGCCCCCTAGGTTTCTATGAGTTTATTCGGATGCCTCAAGGGATTTCAGGTGCCCCAGCCACCTTTCAGCACCTGATGGAACATGCTGTGGGGGACATGAACTTGCTTGAGTGTTTGGTTTACTTAGACAATGTCATAGTGTTCGGTCATTCATTGGAAGAACATGAACATCGATTGTTCAAGGTCCTGGAGCGGCTGGAGGATTTCGGCCTCAAGCTATCTATAGACAAGTGCCAATTCTTTCAAACCTCTGTGAAATATGTGGGCCATATAGTATCCCCCGAAGGCATAGAGACTGACCCCAGCAAAGTGGAGGCTTTGACCACTTGGCCTCAGCCCAGGAATTTGAAAGAGCTGCAACGGTTCCTGGGATTTTGTGGTTATTATAGACGGTTTGTCAAAGATTATTCTCGAGCAATCCGCCCCCTCCTCAACCTCACTCAGGGTTACCCTCCCACGCACAAGAAGTATAAGAAAGCTGTGCACTCTGAGATGGAGAAGAAGTATTTTCGGCCCAATGATGTGTTTGGAACTCGCTGGACTACTGAGTGTGAGGAAGCTTTCTATGACATCATATATCAACTTACCCATGCCCCAGTGCTGGCCTATGCTGACCCGGCCAAGTCGTACGTCCTCCACACTGATGCCAGTCTACAAGGATTGGGGGCTGTGTTATATCAGGAGCATTCGAACGGTCTGAGACCTGTGGCTTTTGCCAGAAGAAGTCTGGCTCCTTCAGAAAAAAATTATCCAGTGCACAAGCTAGAGTTCCTGGCTCTGAAGTGGGCCATTGTTGATCAATTTCATGATTATTGGTATGGTGCCAAGATATTGGTAAAGACTGATAACAATCCTCTGACCTATGTGCAGGCCTCAGCCAAGTTGGATGCCACTGGCCATAGGTGGCTCTCTGCGTTGGCCACCTACAACTATGCCATTGAGTACCGAGCAGGTCTAAACCATATAGATGTGGATGCTCTCTCTCTCGGAGACCTACGACCGGACACCGGACACTACGCCACAGACTGATTGGGTCAGGTTGTCAGAACCTGACATAAGAGCCCTGTGCCAGAAATTTGACAAGGAGGAACCGGGGTCTCCTGCTGCTGTAGACTGCTTGGTGGATTGCTTAGGGCCATCCGAGAGCTGCATACCTGCTGCCTACTGTCATTTTTCTGCATTAGACACTAGTTCACTGCCCCAATTCGACAATGATAGTCTTCAACGGGCTCAATCCCGAGACCCTATGATAAAAACGGCTGTGGAGGCTTTGCAGGCCGGGAGGGACGTGTCCAAGTTGTGTTCCGCTGACTCGAGAACTGTCTTGTTATACAAAGAAGGGCCTAAGTTAAAGCTGATTAATCAACTGCTATACAGAGAGACTGTGGATAAGGAGGGCTAGGAAGACAAACAACAACCTGGTGCTGCCCATTGCTCTTAGAGAACTGGTCTTGAAGTCCTTGCATAATCACATGGGGCATCTGGGCATAGACCGAACACTTGACCTGGTACAGACCCGATTTTACTGGTCAAAAATGAGTACAGATGTAGAGCAATATGTCAAGACCTGTGGCTGCTGTTTGCAGAGAAAAGCCCTACCTCAGAGAGCTGCCCCCATGGTCAATATCACCACTAGTGCCCCTATGGAGCTGGTCTGTATTGATTTCCTGAGTTTAGGACCAGATCTGAAAAATATCAGTAACATATTAGTAGTCACTGATCATTTTACTCAGTATGCACAGGCCTTTCCTACTAAAGATCAGAAAGCGACCGCGGTGGTTAAAGTACTTGTGAGAACTTCTTTGTCCACTATGGGGCCCCCCAGAGGATCCACTCCGACCAGGGGAGGGACTTTGAGATCCGCCTGATTAAAGAGATGTTATTTCTGTGGGGAGTACGAAAATCAAGAACCACCCCATACTAGCCTCAGGGAGATCCCCAACCTGAAAGATTTAACAGCACCTTGCTCGATATGTTGGGTACACTGCAACCCAAAGACAAGCCTAGATGGAGCCAGCAGATCAGCACCCTGGTTCATGCCTATAACTGCACCAAAAGTGATGCCACTGGGTTTTCCCCGTACAGGTTGATATTTGGGAGAGAGGCTAGACTGCCAGTGAATGTGTGTTTTGGGGTTTCCCCTGACGGGGTGAAGGCAGAAAATCATCTGCAGTATGTACAGAAGTTGAAGGCCCAATTGAATCATGCCTACCAACTGGCCCAGACCATGGCTGCTAAACGAAACCTGGTCAACAAGGAGAGGTATGATAAGAAAGTGAAGACAATAGAACTGAGAGAGGGAGATAGAGTACTACTGAGGAATTTGGGACTGCATGGCAAACATAAGATTGCTGACAGATGGCATCACTTCCCTCATATTGCTGTAGGAAAACTGGCAGACTTACCTGTATATAAAGTGTGGCCTGAAAACAATTCAAGAGATGTGAAAACTATACACAGAAATCATTTGCTGCCAATAGGGCAGATCTTGATTGAAGCCGAACCCCCCAATACCCCTCCCTCCAGGCCTATGACTAGATCTGCTGCCAAGAAGAAACCCAGACCGCTAGATTCTTCAGAACGCCAGATAAGAGAACCTTGCCTAACCCCTTCCAATGAAGATGACTGCCACTCTGTGTCCGAAGACAATGAAAACAATATTGAATATTATCCCTGCTATGAACTGAGCCAGCTGTTTCGGGGCAATCCCCTCGTTAACTCTGGAGATGAGGTTAGGCTTTCTGGACTGTCTGAGCCCCCAGCTTTGTCTCCGGAGCCAATGCTTCCAGAGGATGAATGGGGTAGCAGCAAAGCCCAAGAAGGGGGGGTCCTTGAGCCTGGCTGAACTGTCTGGCCTGGCTGAATTATCTGATTTTTCAGAAGAAGAAAGTGACGTGGGGGAACAAGCCAGTGATATTCCGGAACCTGAGGAATATTTTGAATGCCCTGATGGTTCCTTACTAGTGCCTGAACAGTCCCCAGCTGAGCCAAGTAGTGTGGGTCCTGATATAGAGGGTCATGCCCCTGAAAGTACTATAAGCACTGGGTCCCCATCCCCTGTTGAGGTTCCCCCTACTAATCTCAATGAGGCTGAAATGGAATCGGGGCCTGTAGCCGGGTTTTCCGAGACCCCTAGATGCTCCAGCCGGGAAGTACGGCCTGTAGTAAAGTTAAGTTATGAGTCTCTGGGTCAGCCTTTGAATGTGGTCCATAAAGGGGTGTATGTGTCCCCAAGCTCCTTGCCTAAGTTAGCTTTGGGGGATAACTCCAGCCTGTTAGTATTGTCCTTTGAGTGTGGTACCCCAACCCCAGTTAGCCCGCCAGTAGCTGATGGTGAAGGGCCCCTCCTCTTTTCAGGTGTCATGGGCTGGGAGTAATGACCTGATTTGAAAAAGGAAAAGGTTATGTGTGTGTGTAATGTTGCATAAACTGTAGTAAACTGTAAATATAGTAGTAAGGCATGTGATCTAAGGTGTGACACACTGCTAATTAAGATGTTTGCCTTAAAGTAATTTAAGGGTAACTACTTGATGCGGACGCCAAGTTCTTTCTAGGCCAGGAAGGGTGTAACCCCCCCTATAAATGGGAGTTCCTAAAAACCTCCTAGGTGCCACCTAAGTGGTCCCCCTGGTGGTTGGTGTTTGGCGTTTAAGCCGTTTTAGATGGCAATACTGTGAGTGCTGTTAGAGCCTCTGTGTACTGTCCCTTTAAGGGCTGCCTGCTGGTTGCTATAACTGGTTCAAATGGGGGGTCTGTGTGTTTTCCTGCTCGAGTCCCACTCGAGCTGATGCCCCCATGCTCTGTTATTGCTGTCGCTGATTGCACAGAGGGAGCACGTTGTGAAGATGTAACCACTTGCTGGGAATTATTAATAGTGATAATGAGGGTACAGTTTGTTCTAACCTGCTTTCTTGTAGCCTGGACTGTTTCTGTTGCACCCCACCATGTTGGCCCTGAACTGATGAAGTGGACCAATCAAATCGGAGGACGCGATAGGGAGTCGACTGACCAATGAAGATACAGATAGTAATATTGGGAAGTGGCATTATGGGCTATGGCGCTTCTTTGCACCACTGAGAGCAAAAGAAAATGATTGGCATGTGTAGCCAGCCTATGAGGTCGGGTAACGCCCGAATTGTGAGGATTGCCCCATGCAGTTTGGGGCAGAGGTGCTGTGACTGTAGAGAAGAAGGGAGCTCTGAGCTTCAGCGCCGCTGAGTGTTCGCACGGGAAGCGCGTGAAAGGCCTGAGGGGGCCGTCTTTGCCTAGTCAGAAAGCTTCAGATTAAATCCGCCGGCGTGCGGTCAGAAGAGGCTGTGTATAAACACAGCTACCTACCAGGCTTCACCTGAAGAGGACTGGAGAATCTGCTGAATCGTGCTCTGTCTGTCAGGATGTTTGAAGCTGCAGTTAACGCCCAAAAGTGCTGTGAGTTTGTTTGGGTCCTGGAAGCAGCTGCTTGGTATGGTACCCCTCTGTTGCATTCCATATAAATGTGTGAAGAGGCCTCTGAAACTCAGGCTCAGCCCTGCAAGTGGTGAAAGAGTGGTTCTCTGTTGGAGTTGTGAGTACTGGATCAGGGTAGCTCCCTGTTAATGCCTACAAACCAAGGCCAAGTCGTTTGTTGTATTGCAGACTGTACTAACTGAGCTTTTGGCTCCATCTGATCTGTTTAAGAATTAAATGCTCATCTGTGTCAGGGCCCCAACCAGCTGCATCGAGAAACTAGCCATTAGGGCTTAGGTACCCATAGACAGTAATTGATAGGTTAGGCCTGTGCACAGAGCCCTAGGTTTTCAAATATAGATATATATATATATATATATATTATAGAATATATATATATATATATATCTATAGATATATATATATATATATATATATATATAGATATATATATATATATATATAGATATATATATATATATATGTAGTAGTAAGTTAATCCCTGATTTCCTCCGTTCTTATCTCCCTTGAATAAATCAGATTTTTGTTTTGCAGAAGTACCCTGGCTGGTTTGTGTTTTACTGGTGATATACTGCACAGTGAATATTTAATAACTGCACCTTACTTTCTAGGGG
Source organism: Neoceratodus forsteri (assembly GCA_016271365.2). Classification (NCBI taxonomy): domain Eukaryota; kingdom Metazoa; phylum Chordata; order Ceratodontiformes; family Ceratodontidae; genus Neoceratodus; species Neoceratodus forsteri. The sequence goes on along the minus strand of CM028130.1, from coordinate 1,404,219,227 downwards.
GTCCCCGGAGTGAGCTGAGTAGTTCGAACCGGGGGGGGGTAAGTGTTCAGGGTGAGAACATTGTAATTGAATTGTGTGAGCCACTAGTGGGAAGAAGGGGGGGGGTTGCAGCAACCCAGAGGGCTGCGACCGAGTTGATTTAGACTGTTCTAACCCCAACCTCTGGGTGGAGGCACCCGTCAACAGATCTGGGCCCCTCGCCCTGTCACAGTTGAGGCAGGCAAGGGTAGTAGCCCTTAGGATAGCGCCCCCTGGGGGTTACAGGTACATATGAGACAGGCCTTTAAAGAATCTTTTAAAATGTGATTCGACGCCAGAGAAACAGGCTTGCCTGCTGAGGCATAGGCAGAGACTGAGGCCAAATGGATCTTTAATGAAGAAGTCTGCAAGCCCAGAAAATGCAGATGAACCAAACAGTCCAACACAAGTGGCATGCCTGCCTGTGCTGGCACTATACTTCTGCTGGAACACCAGATAGAAAACCTTTTCCACTTTGCAGCATAAGTTTTCTTAGTGGAAGGTTTCCTATACCCCCTTAATACATCTATAACCCCTTCAGAGAGGTGCAAATCTGTATATTCTAAGTCCTAAAGAGCCAAGCTTTGAGCCCAAGAGACTTGAGGTTCGGGTATAGGAGCCTCCCCTGATTGGAGGTCAGAAGACTGTGCCTCCTAGGAAGGTGTATTGGTTTGTCCACTGACATAGATATAGTAGGGGATACCATGGCTGTCTGGCCCAGTCTGGGGCTATCAAAAACACTGTGGCTAGTTGAAGTCTGATTTTCGGTAGGACCCTGTACACCAGGGGGAATGGAGGAAATGCATACAGGAATTTTCTAGACCAATCCAGGGTAAGAGCACCCAGGGGGACTGATCCCACAGCTGGAGGCCTGCAACAGTACTGTGGTAGGCGGTGACTTTGATGTGAGGCAAAAAGATCTATCTCTGGAGTACCCCACCTCCTGAATAGTCTGCACCACCTGCTTGTTCAGTGACCATTCGTGACGGGCCTGACTGATTTGGCTTAGAGCATCTACCAGGATATTGTCTTTGCCTGGCAGGTGAATAGCCTGTAAAGAGGATCCCAGAGTGTATGCCAAGATCCAGATTCGCATTGCTTCTGTGCAGAGAAGGTTTGACCTTGTTCCCCCTTGCTTGTTTATGTAATATATGGTGGTAGTGTTGTCTGTTCTGACTTGCACTACCTTTCCCTGTATCAGTGGTACAAAAACTTGCATTGCCAGAAACACTGCCCTGAGCTCTAACAGGTTGATATGTAGAAGAGTCTCTGCACTTGACCAAGTGCCCTGGGTAGTGTGCTCTGCCAGATGAGCCCCCCCCCCATCCTAATAGGGATGCATCTGTTGTGAGAACCACTGATGGAAGCTCCCTTTGGAAAAGAACCCCTTCTCTGAGGTTGGCTTCCTCCTTCCACCACTGGAGGGCCGGGATGAAGGTTTTTATTACAGGGACAAGTTTTAAACGAGAATCCTTTCTTTGGCACCAATGAGCTCTTAAGTGAAATTGGATGTCCCTCATCTGAAACCTGGAGCCCTGGACAGTGCTGTGGCAGTTGCCATGTGCCCCAGGAGTTGAATGAATGGCCTTTCAGGTCTCAGAGCATTTGGTTTGAAAGAACCTGCCAGCTACAGAATGCTTTTTACCCTGTCCTTGGGTAAAAAGGATCTGCCCACTTCGGTATTCAATTCTGCTCCTATGAACTGCAGAATCTGTGAAGGAAAGAGAACTGATTTCTTTAGATTTAAAAGTAATCCCAGAGACTCCAGCAGTTGGTAAGCGAGTTGAAGATGCTCTCTTAACTGCTGTGGTGACTTTCCCACCACCAGCCAGTCATCTAGATAAGGGAATACTGAGACACCTTGTCTTTGCATGTGTGCCACTACCACAGCCAGACACTTTGTGAACACCCTTGGGGCTGAAGTGAGACCAAAAGGTAGAACTGAAAACTGATAATGACCTGAAGGGAGTCTGAACCTGAGAAACTTTCTGCGAGACTCCCTTATGGGGATGTGGAAATAGGCACCTTTTAGGCCCAATGACGCCAGGCAATCTCCCTTTTGGAGTGCTGGCGGAATCAGAGATAATGTTACCTTTTCTGAATTTTGGTTTTGTTAGGAGCCTGTTGAGGACCCTTAGGTCCAAGATAGGCCACAACTCTCCATTTTTCTTTGATGTAAGGAAATATCTTGAATATAATCTGTTTCCCTTTTGCTTTGGAGGCACCAGTTTTACTGCCATTAGCGACAGTAAGGGCTTGACCTCTTTTTCCAGCAGCTTTCACTCTGTGAGAAATGCTGGCTTGAGGACTCTGGTTTTTTGGAAGGAAAAGGACTTGAAACTTAGGGACAGTCCCTGACCCACTATTTCCAGAACCCACTTGTCTGTGGTGATGTTTTTTCCAATTCTAGAAGTAATAGGTCAGTTTTCCCCCTACCAGGAGAGGAGAGGCAGCCTGATTTAGGAAGTCTGGAATCCTGCTTTGACTTGGGCTGATGTCGGATACCACACCTGGCACCCCTCCTGCCCCTACCCCTAAAGTAACCCTGTTGCAGGATACTGGGGTGTCTGAGGGACTACCATGGCCTGATAAAAAGGCCTGGCATGAAATTGTCTGCCCCTGCCTCCCCTACTAAAGGGTCTAGAAGAGGTGGAGGACTTCTCTTTCACAGAGTTACTCCAGAAGGTGGCCTTATATTCATCCACCTTCTTCATATAGGCCTCTGTATGGCTGCCAGACGAGGCACCCTCCATAGGAAAATCCAAAGCTTTATTCTGGGTATCCTGTGTGAGATTTGTGGCTCTTAACCAGGCAAACCTTCTCTGTGCAATGGTATTAGCCATCCACCTAGCAGCAGTCTCACTGGTGTCTGCTGCCATTTGAAACTGGTATTTGGCAGCCTCCAAACCAAACCTAGCTGTTTCAGCTATGTCTGCAGAAAGAGGAGAAGGTGCTTTCTCAGCCATACCCAGAACAGACTGCCAGAGAGTCTTCTGGTACTGGGCTAGTTAGCCTGCCTGATGGCCAGAGAGGCTGACAAGTAACCTTATTTGGCCATACTGTCTATTTCACAAGAGTCCTTCTCTGGAAGGTGGGAAGCCAGAGGGACTTTTGCCTTGTCACAAGCTGCAGCTTGCACCACCCCCTGGTGGTCAGGGTGTGAAAACAAAAATTCAGCCTCTGTCTGGTCAGGCTGATACTTTTTATCCAACCTTTTGTCTAAAGGAGAGACAGACCCAGGAGCCTGGAATAGTTTTAAAGTATCTCTTTTAAAGAATTTATTTATGGGAAGTAACAGCTTGTTAGTAGGAATTAACCCCATCATCTTCGGATACTCAGCCTCCTCCTCATCCTCTATGGCTTCATAGGTAGAGATGTCCAAGTCATCAGCAATTTTCCTGACAAAGGAAAAATGAGAAGAATAATCTTCTATAGTCCTGGGAAGAGAGCCAGACTCCTGCTTATGGGAGACCTCAGGCTCTATAGACTCACCTTCTTCTTCCTCCTCCTCTCCACGCTGCTCAGGGAGAGAGGATGGATTGGGGGTACAGTAGTCTGGACTGAGAACTGCGGAACCACAGGCAACAGACCCTGTAAAGTCTGTATAATTTTAATAGCTTGTGCAATCTCCATTGCAGAAGGCATAGCTTCAGGCACCTCAGAAGTCCCCTTTTCAGTATGGGATTCAGTGTGCTTTGTTTTCTTCAGTTTTTTTGCTGGTACTGGAGAGCTAGCCGGTTCATTTCTTTTCTTACCTGTATTAGGGGTAACAGGAGCTGAAACTCTGGTTTCACCCACAGATCCTGAGGGTTTCAGCTCATCTTTTGTTTAATCTTTCCAGACGTTTTTCATGCATCTTCGCAGGGAAACATTTTCAAATTTCACAGTTTGTTTTGAGGTGATCAAAACCAAGGCAGAAAACACAGATAGAGTGTTTATCTGCCTTAGCAAACACCTCACCACACTCTGTACAATTCTTGAAACCGGGTTCTCCGCTTCTTTTCTTAGGTTTTTCTGACATAGTGCTAGAAAAAAACAGTAACCGCTAAAGAATCGAGAGGAAAAATTATTTAATTTTTAAAAATTTAACAGCTGTTTTTGTCAGTTGCGGTTGGTTCAGAAACCGATCGGGAGAACCGATTGGGACCCGGAAAAGAGAGAAAAAGAACCAAGGGTATCGGTTCATTAACCAATGTTATCGGTTACAATAACAACTTAAAATAACTCAATTTTAAATAAAAACAAAGCATAAATGAAGAGGAAGGACCCCGAAAACTAACTAAAGAAACCTCAGTTGCTCAGCGGTTATCCCGAACTGTAAGAAACCGAGTAAAATTAAATAGACTAAAAACTAATAAAACAGTTAATAAATTTTAACAAGATAAATGGCAGCAAATGAAAATAAAAAAAAAATACTTAAGTATAAGTGGTTGTTTATGTCTTCTCTGATGAGATGAGTAGGAGTAAACCTCTGAGCATCTTGTATTGACAGGCGGAGAGAGAAATCCGAAGGGTTAGAATGTAGGCAGTTGAATGGTGGCAGCATTTGAAAAGTGGCTCATGCTAATGATTCCGTCATTTGCATAACGTTCTATCTCTGGGCAGAGCTACCTTAATTGCATACTGCAGAAGTGTTAGGAATATTGGAGTATTCCTGGGATGAGAAAGGTTGGTTTATTCCTGGAACAGCTTACCAGCCGAGGTAGTTGGGGCAAAAACAGTGGAAGGATTCAAGAAAGCTTGGGCAAGGTATAAGTGAATCTTCGGGGAAAGGAATAAGAGTAGGGAGAAAGAGCTAGAGATCAGGTAGAGTCTGCGGTGATACTGTAGGTAGGGAAAAATGGGCAGACTGGCTGGGTCATGTGATCCTTATCTGCTGACAAATTCTATGGAGAACAGATGTAGTCCCACTTGATACAAGTGGTAGCAAGGAGGAGACTGGCAACTATAGGATGGTCAGTCTAACACCAGTGATGGGAAAGCTAATGGAGTCACTTTTATAGGAAAGGACTGTGAAAGTATCTTGAATCCAGCGGGATATAAGATCCAAGGCAGCATGGACTTACGGGGGGGAGGTCATGTCAGATGAACCTGATAGATTTCTTCAACTGGATGTCCAAAGAAATAGATCAGGGTGGAGTGGTGGATATGGCCTACTTAGACTTCAGCAGGCCTTCAACACCATACCACATAGAAGGCTCATTAGGAAGTTAGGCAGTTTCAGAGTGGGTCCTAAGGTGGTAAATTGGGTATCAAATCGGTTGATGGGTAGGTGACAGAGGATGGTGGCTAATGGAATTCACTCACGGGAGGGGAGACTGGCCAGCAGCGTACCGCAGGGCTCAGTACTTGGTCCAGACCTCTTTAATGTCTCTATAAGTGACACTGCAGAAGAGCTAGAAGGAAAGGTATACCTCCTTGCAGATGACACCAAAATCTGCAATAAGGTGGACACCCCAGATTGGGTGCAGAGAATGTGCAGAGACCTTAAAAAACTCGAAGAGTGGTCAAGTGTATGGCAGCAGGGTTTCAATGTGAAAAAGTGTAAAATCATGCACCTAGAGCACAGACACCCACAAGCAGAGTTTAACATGGGGGAGAAGTACTGATGGTCACCAAACAGGAAAGGGATCTAGGAGTAATCATCTCTGATGACCTCAAGGTGGCAAGGCAGTGCAACAAGGCAGTAGGTACAGCCAGTGGGATGGTGGGGTGAATAGGAAGGGGTAGCATTAACAGAATGGGAGAGGTAGTGTTGCCACTGTGTAGATCATTGTTGAAACCCCACCTGGAGTAGTGTGTCCAGTTCTGGAAACCACATCTCAAGAAGGACATAGACAGGGTAGAGGCTGTTCAAAAAAGGGCAACACAAATGGTGCAGGAGCTGCATCAGAAGCCCTATGAGGAGAGGCTAAGAGATCTCAATATGTACACCCTGGAAGAGAAGAAGTAGGGGGGAATATGATAGAGACCTATGAAAATCTCACATGGTTAAACAAAGTACAGGAGGGTGTTAAGTTAACTTTATTTTAAGTAGCCTTCTACACATGTATTTATGGTACCTGGGGACTTAGTTTCAGGTGCTCCAGTAAGGGGGAAGTTTTTGTGGGTGAGCACTTCCTGTGGCTGTAGTGGAAGGTCTGTAAGCTGTTATCACTGGCCTATCTAGTAATAAAAGGTCTTTGCTGCGCCCCTGTACAGTGTCTTCTGGAGTTTTATTAGAACATTGGTAGCAGAGGATGGTTAGCAATTACAGGGTCCTGCCTGCATTTGACGAGAAAAGGGCGTATGAAAGCTGGAAAAATTAAGTTGCAATATGGCAACATTTTACTGAACTGGAAAAAAAAAAACGCTAACGGTCGTATTTTCGCTCAAGGGTAGAGCGAGGGACACTGGATTGGAAATTTCAGCAGAAGATTTAAACAAAGATACGGGAGTGGAGACATTAATCAGAGCACTTGATGTGTTTCTCAAGGAGGAGAAGGATCAGATTTACGAAGCATATACTAATTTTGACCGGATTGCTAGAGGCAGTTCAACGTCCATGACGGACTACATTATTGACTTTGAGCAAAGGTACATTGTCATGCTCAAACACAATATGATTCTGCCAGATGCTGTGCTAGCTTTCAAGTTGTTAAATACTTCATGCTTAGATGTGAAGGATAAACAGTTGGCTTTAACTGCCTGTACAAGCCTGACATTTGCATCAATGAAGTCAGCATTAAAGAGGATTTTTGGCGATAACACATCTATTGTGCCAGTCATAGAGGGAATTCACGTGGGGGCAAGATGCAGCGTATTTCACTGAGCAAAGGAAAAAACAGGATAGCATGGCGCACTATCAAAACGACCACAAGAGGGTGCCATTGCCTGGCAAAAATCCGTTGGATAGATATGGGAGAAGATCAAAATGTGCCATTTGCCAAAGCACTTATCATTGGGCCAAAGACTGCCAGCACAAAAATGAACAAGTGAAGTAAATGGAGGAAAAAACAAATATAGATGAAGTAGAGCAGTGTAACATTACATTGTTTTCAAAGGAGCTCGCTACTGATGCAGAGGTATTTATGGTAGAGTCTTTAGGATCTGCAGTCATTGATACTGCGTGTACACACACAGTCTGTGGAGAAAAATGGCTAGATAGCTACGTAAGTGAACTTAGACAAGATGTAGTGCACAAAATGGTGGACATACCAAGTTGCAGAGCTTTCAAATTTGGAGATGGAAGAGTTGTGCATTCTATCAAAAGAGTTAAAATCCCAGCAAAAATAGGTCAGACAAAATGTCACATAGAAACGGAGGTTGTCCCTACAGATATTCCTTTGTTGTTAAGCAAAACTTCCTTAAAGAAGGCAGGGGCAGTGCTAGACATTAAAATGACAAAGCGGTGATGTTTAAACAACCAGTCATACTTGAGCTTACTACTTCAGGACATTGTTGTGTCAGCATTCTAGACAAAGACATTACAGAGAGTCCATGTGAAAATGAGATTTTAACAGTGACAGAGAACATGTCCACAGATGAAAAGCACAGAGTTTTGTTAAAACTTCACAAGCAATTTGGACATGCTTCAGTTGATAAGCTTCAGAAATTACTGTGAAGTTCTGGTAATAATGATAAAGAGAGTGTTTCCATTCTACAACAGATAGTGAACAGCTGTGAGACATGCCTGAGATACAGCAAACCCAAGCCTGCTGTTGGGCTACCAATGGCTTCCAAGTACAATGAAAGAGTGGCTGTGGATCTTCATGAGCTAGGACCAAGTGTGTGGTATCTTCACATAATTGATCACTTCACACGTTTCAGTGCTGGAGGCATTGTGACTACAAAGAAACCTACTGAAATTGTGAAGTAGTTTATTCATTCCTGGATAAGTGTGCATGGCCCACCTAAAAAATTATACAGCGACAATGGAGGAGAATTCAACAATGATGAAATCCGTGATATGGCAGAAAATTTTAATATAGAAGTAAAGACAACCGCTGGGTATAGTCCGTGGAGCAATGGACTTTTGGAACAACATAATTTAACACTCACTGAAATCCTATTGAAAGTAAAAAAAAATGAATCAATGTGATTGGAAAACAGCCCTAGATTGGGCACTTATGGCAAAAAACTCAATGCAGAATGTCCATGGCTACAGCACATACCAGCTAGTGTTTGGACAGAACCCTAATCTTCCCTCCGTGCTGGTTGATAAGTAACCTGCTTTGGAAGGGACGACTATGAGTGAATGGGTAGGACAGCATATTTCAGCATTGCATGCAGTGAGGAAAGCATTCACCGAAGCAGAATGCTCAGAGACAATTCGCCAGGCTTTGTGTAAACAACTTCGTCCTACAGATGAAAAATATGAGACTGGGAGGCAAAGTCTATTAGAAACGCATGGATTGTGCAGAGTGGAAAGGACCTGGTGTCGTCATTCATCAGGATGGTGTGGTAATATTTGTGAGACATGGAGGCACCTATGTGCGGGTGCATCATTCAAGGTTACAAAAAGTGAATAACGAGGAAGTTGAAGGAGCAGTGGCTGACCATCTGCATGTTACACAAAAGGTCGCAGAAGGTGAGACAGATTTATGAGATGCTAAACACAATAACGTGGACACTATGAGTGGCACAGACAATGATGAAGTAGAGGACTTCACCAATGACACAGGAAATACTGATGAAGTGGACATTCAACAATGCCATGTGTCAAGACAAGACAGCTGTGTCAATCTAAAACCTGAACAAATTGTTAGATATACAGACAGAGAAAGTGGGATTCCATACACAGCAAAAGTTCTTGGACGTGCAGGAAAAGTTAAGGGGAAAAACAAACACTGGTACAATTTACACTACTTGGAACCCTCTGCCATTTGATACAGCAGGGTCAGTTGACTTGTCACGTGTAGACAATCTTCACATCGAACCTATGGACAACCAAGTGCAATACTCTGAAGATGATGTGCTAGTTACAAAAGAAGTATCTTTTGATTATGCAAAACAAGATGAGCTCAGTAGCTGGAAAAGCAATGGAGTGTTTGATGTAGTCAAAGACAATGGACAAAAGTGTATTTCTACAAGGTGGGTTTGTACCCTAAAAGAAACCTCAGATGGAATAGTTCCAAAAACATGTCTGGTGGCCAGGGGTTTTGAGGAACTTGACAATAAAGAACTTCCAAAAGACTCACCAACATGCGCCTTAGAGTCCTTAAAATTGCTTCTAACTGTAATTTGTCAAAAACAATGGAGACTTCATTCCATGGACATTAAATCTGCTTTCCTACAAGGAACAGAGTTGTCTCGAGATATTTACATCAAACCTCCACCTGAAGCTAAAGGTGAAGGAGCACTGTGGAAACTTAAAAAGTGTGTCTATGGTCTGGCAGATGCATCTCTGTACTGGTACAACAATGTTAAAGAAACTATGCTGAATACAGGTGGAAAAATGTCACAAGTGGATCCTGCCATCTTCTACTGGTTAGATCAAGATAACAATGTAGCTGGAGTGCTTGCCTGCCATGTTGATGACTTCATTTGGGGTGGCTCATATAACTTTGCCACAACAGTAATACCACACTTAAGAAATGTCTTTAAGACTGGCTGTGAGGAGCATGACAACTTTTGTTACGTGGGCATGGAGTTCAATACAGTTGATAAAATCGACAGTTACAACAGCAACTATACAAAAATCTTCATCCATCCACATGGATTCCACAAGAGTGTTAAGACCGTGATGATCCTCTCACTGAAAGTGAAAAGGATCAATTGAGGTCAAAGACAGGCCAAATTCTCTGGGTTGCTAGACAGAGCAGACCTGATGTCATGTTTGATGCTTGCAACTTGGCATCCAACACGAAACAAGCCACTGTTCAAACCATACATGAGGCAAACAAAATTGTTCGAAAACTGATATCAGAACAAGTGACTTTGAAATTTCAATGTTTGGGAAAAGATGCCTCCTTAAAATTGGTAGTTTTTAGTGATGCATCACTAGGCAACCTCCCGGATGGGGGTACTCAGGGTGGTCACCTGATTATCTTAATGGGTGAGAAAGGATGCTTTTCACCACTTTCCTGGCAGTCAAAAACGATAAGAAGAGTAGTCCGGAGCACGCTTGCTGGGGAAACCCTTGCTTTGGTTGAGGGAATTGACAATGCCATCTTTCTGGCAATGCTCTACTCAGAGCTCACTACCGGTGGTACCAAACACATCTTACCTGTGACATGTGTTGTGGACAATCATTCACTAGTTGATGCTATCAAGTCAACCAAGTCAGTTTCAGAGAAAAGGCTTCGTCTTGAAATCAGTGGCATTAAAGAACTTATCCAGGCCAAGAGGGTCCAGCGTGTTCTCTGGTCTACCACGAAGGAACAATTGGCTGACTGCTTGACAAAAAAGGGAGCATCGGCTCTTGTGCTTCTAAAAGCACTCAGTAAAGGGATGTGGCAGCTTGAGGAAGAAGACACTTAGCCATGTGGACATAAAACTTTTCTATTATAAAAGGGGGGGGCTAAAATTTAAGTCTTTAAAGAAAAGTGGGAGATTGTTGAGTTAACTTTATTTTAAGTATCCTTCTACACATGTAATTACAGTACCTGGGGACTTAGTTTCAGGTGTTCCAGTAAGGGGGAAGTTTTTGTGGGTGAGCACTTCCTGTGGCTGTAGTGGAAGGTCTGTAAGCTGTTATCACTGGCCTATCTAGTAATAAAAATGTCTTTGCTGCACCCCTGTACAGTGTCTTCTGGAGTTTTATTTGAACAGAGGGTACAATTTTTCAGATGACAAGGTGCACGAAAACAAGGGGATGTGCAATGCAGCTGAAAAGGGGAAAATTTAGAAGGGACGTGAAGAAGTACTTCCTTAATGAAAGAGCTGCAGATGCTTTGAAACAGTCTTCCAGCGGAGATAGTGGAGATGAAAACAGTGGTGGGCTTCAAGCATGCATGGGATAGGCACAAGGTAATCTTAGCTGGGAACAGGGGGGATGGGAGGTTGCCAGAGATAAGGTAGAGTCTGCAGTGAAGGTACAAGCAGGGAAAAAGGAGCAGAATGAATGGGCCAAGCTGTCCTTATCTGCCAACAAATTGATTGTTTCTATGTTTGATCAGGATTATGACCTCACTGACTGTAACATCACAGCTGTTCAGAAGGAGCCACTCAACAGCTGCCAGGTCGGACACCTGTGATGTCACTGTCAGTGAGGTCAAAATGCTGATGATGCAGTGGAAGGAATAGAACTAGACAGCTGTATATGGCAGTTACCACGCAGAGTGCTCTTCCACACATCCAGCACAATACTGTCACATAGAAAACTTTCTAGCTACAACTGACAACTTCATAAAATTTGTAACATTTCCTGCCAATTTTGGTCCTACTAGTTCTTTAACATGCACTGCTGCTTTAAACTTACATTATGCATGAATTACATCTCTTAATGTATTTACTCATCATTATCCATCAATTACCATCAGAACCCACTGCCACTTTTAAATATAGATCCTTTTTTTCTCTTTGCCAGTCTCTTGCTGTTTGCCAGATCATTTACAGTCTCATAAAGAACTATTTCATGTCTCTAAAGAAGCTAATATCATGGTTGGACAAAAGTCAGGAAACACTACTCCAAATGTTGGCATAAACCCCATAAGGAAAGTGTATTTCAGTAATGAAGCATTATTATTTTGGTAAGTCCTCCAGGGTCTTCCAAAATGTCAATACTAGGAGATTAGAACAACTTGATAACTCACAGGTATGCACCTTATATTGATTGAGTCTGACAGTATCAAATGTAATCAGAATTACCCAACACTGCAGCCGGTCTGGCTATTCGATTAGAGATGTTATCTGCAGTCAGTATAGATTAGCTTACAAAGACTCACAGCACTGTCCTTCCTTGCCACAGCTGAAAAAGGTTTTAAGTGGTGCAAGACTAAGGCTAAGGCAAGGAAGGAGCAGAACCTGGCCAGGGAAATTAGGAGAGGAAACAAGGGGTCCTTCAGCTACATTGGGGAAAAACGAAGGGTGAAGGGGCAGATTAGCAGGATTAAATCAGGGGAGAGATGGGCACAAGACCCGGGGGAGCAGGCTGAGGTACTAAATGAGTACTTCACCTCAGTTTTCACCAAGGAAGATGGGGGTGCTGCATCATACATGGGAGGAGACAGAAATACTGAGGAGGGGGGACCCTTACCAATCGACGGGTCTGGGGAGAGGGGGAGGCATCACTGGCAGGAGGGGGGAGGGTTAAGCAGGGAGAAGAGGTACCAGAAGTGGAAATTACAGCAGAGAGAATGAGGGAAGCCCTCAGCTCCCTTAAGACAGAGAAAGCACCGGGGCCGGATAAATTACATCCCAGAGTGCTGAAGGAACTTGCAGATGTCCTGGCGAAACCCCTGGTGGAGCTTTTCACCATCTCTCTGAGGACAGGGTGGGTGCCCCAGGACTGGAAGGTGGCAAATATAGTGCCCATCCACAAGGGGGACTGCGGGAGGTGGCAGGAACCTACAGGCCTGTCAGCCTGACATCGGTGGTGGGCAAAGTGATGGAGGGCATTGTCATGAGAGGCTAGGGGGACCTGGAAAAGTCAGGGTGCCTGGACAATAGACAGCATGGATTCATTCCGGGGAAATCGTGTCAGACAACCCTTTTGGAGTTCTATGACTGGGTGACGAGTGCCTTGGACCTGGGTAGACCAGTGGACGTCCTCTTTCTAGACTTCAGCAAGGCATTTGACTCTGTTCCTCACGTGGGCCTGTTGGATAAGCTAGGAGAAATGGGGGTGGGGAACCAGATAATCAGATGGATAGGCAATTGGCTCCAGGACCAGACCCAGAGGGTCGTAGTTGGCGGGATAGTCTCATCCCCAAGGAGGGTCATTAGTGGGGTCCCACAGGGATCAGTCCTTGGGCCCCTCCTCTTCAATGCCTATGTCTCTGACATAAGAACAGGAATCAGGAGTGAGATGAGTCTCTTGGATGACTCAAAACTGGGGGCGGTGGTGGATGGGGAGGGGAGGGTGGCCCTACAGGGGACCTGGAGGCTCTGTAAAGATGGTCTAGAAAGTGGAAGCTGAGGTTCAATGCAGGGAAATGCAAGGTACTCCACCTGGGGGCCAGAAACCCAGGCCAAGTGTACACCCTGGGGAATGCTACAAGTCTCGATGGCTGAGAAGGACCTGGGGTGGTGGTGGATGTCAAGATGAACAACTCGGAGACTTGTAGGAGGGCAGAAGCCAAGGCCAACAGGATGCTGGGATGCATCGCTAGGGGGATCACCTCCAGAAGGAGGGAAGTGATACTCCCTCTGTATAACTGCTTGGTGAGGCTGCACCTTGAGTACTGCGTGCAGTTTTGGAGGCCACACTTAAGAGGGACATTACCCTCCTGGAGAGGGTCCAGAGGAGGGCAACCAAAATGATTTGGGGCTTGGGGGACAGGACCTATGAAGAGAGGCTCGAAGAGCTAAATATGTACACATTGGAAGAGAGAAGGGACTGGGGGGACATGATAGAGGTATTCAGGTACATGAAGAGGGTAAATAGGGGAGGAACAGTCAGGGTGCTTCGAAGGAAGGAGGAGGGGCCACTAGAGGGCATGGGTGGAAGCTGGAGGGGGGAAGATTCAGGGGAGAAAGGAGGAGGTGCTACTTCACTGAGAGGGTGGTGGAGCCATGGAATGCGCTGCCTAGGGGGCTGGTGGAGGCAGAGACAGTGGAGGGATTCAAGAGGGGGTGAGACAGGTACAGGGGAAGGGTTCTGGAAGCAAAATCCAATGCAGCAAGAATATCTGGAACTGGGAAGGGAGAAGCCAGAGGAGGCGAGGGGGCAGCAAGGTCAGCACCCAGGGTGGAGGCTGACCAAACGAGCAGACACGAAAGACAGTTAGGCCTATTCTGCTGGCATTTTAATATGTTAGTATGTAAGACCTGATAGCTCAGTTGTTCAACCAAAGGTAATCTAGGCTGTATCCAGCATGACAACGTATTTCTGTAGTTCATGCTCTGGGAATCTCTGAAAGTAACCACTTTACTTCAGCATGATACTCAATAGTAAAACATAAGTTGCAGCAAACAATCGTAATTAAACCGGGATGATTTTTAAATTATTTGAACTTCTAGAAAAATTCAACCCATATCAGCAGCTGAACATTTTTTTATCACTGGCTTAGCTGACAAACAATTCTAAATATATGTTTAAAGTGATTTTCTGGGTTCCTGCAAAAAATAAATTACTATAGCATTGGCAGGACTCAAGTCTTCTACGATTCCAAAACATTTGCATTTATGGGTATTCAATTTTTATGTTCACTGTGTAAATGTGTGCGCAGCGAGCATCTTGCTATGATAGTGCCTTTTGAAGGTAGCAGTGTTTAAGGGGTGAGTCAGTATCACAACAAACATCATTCATGCCGATAATGACCAAAGGTTTGGCTTGCTGGGAGGAGAACTCATGAACTTGAAAATAAACAGCTGACCCAATCCTGGGTCAGCTCTTTCCTTTAATCTAGGCAGAAGAGCTATTTTGTCCCATCAGCCTGGAATTTCAAACAAGCAGGAACTCAGGCCGGCTGTAACAGAAAAAAACCTGTGTGTGTGTGTATGTGTCTCTGCCTCTCTCAGTGCCCAGCTCTGCAGATGTATGTTAGCTGTACTCACCATATTCAAATGTGAATAACTTTAAACTGAAAAATGATAGCATGGTACTATGTGCATGAAAGTTGTTCAGCACAAAATAATCAACAAAATGAGTGGTATTTCATTTACAGATACCTTTTAGGTTTTTTTTATATATATATAATTAGCAAAATAACAGCAGAAAATTCTTTTTTTTCCACTTTTCCAAAAAACAAATGCAAATAACTTAAAATGACAGCATGGTACTGTGAGCACATTTGCTCAGCACAAAAATATCTACAAAATGAATGGTGTTTCATATATATATATATATACATAGAGAGAGAGAGAGAGAGGGAGCACAACATTCTGTGGTGATTTGCATATGCAGCCCATGATGCTTTGCATTGTGGGGGCATGTGTGATTTTGTATTTTCTTGAAACTTGGCTTCCCAGCCATATGCCCTTTGGGTAACCCTTGCCTCAGTGTTTGTACACAGAGGTTCTTTGTCTTTATATATATATATATATATATATACATATATATATATATATATATATATATATATACACATATATATATATATATATATATATATATATATATATATATATATATATATAGTTTTAGATTTTTATAATTAGCAAAAACCAGCAGAAAATTCAATTTTATTTTTCACTTTTTGCCACAAACAAATGTAAATATCTTTAAAATGAAAAAATGATGGCATGGTACTTTGAGCACAAAAATTGTTCAGCACAAAAATATCCACTAAATGAGTGGTGTTTCATTTATAGATATCTTTTAAATTTTTTATAATCAGCAAAAAATGGCAGGAAATTTTTTTTTTTTTTCACTTTTTCTAAAGTATGGCATACTGTAAATGGAATATGCTACTCCCTACTTTCAAAATTGATGCACAGAATTTACACTGTCACTTTAAATATTTTCTTACTTAAGACCTAAGACTAGCACTGGAGAACCACCCCCAGATGACGTACTATGTACGAAACCAGTCAGGGTTCTAGTAGCGAATGACCAGCTTGTATACTTAATGGCGATATGTTTTAAATGTTCTCATCATTAAAGCTTTATTTATGCAGCTGAAGAGTATGGATGCTTGCTTTCTACATTTTACCCCTACTGGAAATATTGTTAATATAGTTTGTCCATGTGTCAATTGACCTGATGATATCACTCATGGCTTTGCCACTCGTGATGTCATCAGGTCAATAGGCACTCGAACAAAATGTATCAAGTTCAAGTTCAAGTTTATTGCAGGAAAACTCCATTGAGCAAGCTCATTCACAAGGAGGTCCTGTGACATAAACACTTTGGCCCAGATAGTCAAACTGCGCTCAAAAGTAGCGCAACAGCAGGAGCAAGCACAAACCAGTTGCGCAAACGCGCAACAGGTGCGATATTCAAACATGGAGCAGAGCAAATTGCGCAAGCAACCAACATCTGAATATCGCACATACTGCGCCATCGCGCAACCAGGAAGGAGAAGCTGAGCCAAAATGTTGCGCTATGGCGCAACCAGGGAAGCTCAGCTGAGCATCCCAGAGCTGCCATAGCGCAAGCACAGCCCCCCAGAGCAATGGAACTGCACATCCAGGGAGGCAGGCTGGGGCCCACCGCCAGCCATGCCACACATGGGCACAGGAACACACTGCAGAACCCACACCACACCTGCACACCCCAAGCACAGCATCACTGGGGGTGGGACGGATGATCCACGGCCCATGGGGACAAGCCAACAAAGCATAGCAGAGCCCTGACACCCCAGCACAACCACTGGCAGGCGGAGAGTGCCACACACAGGGGTTGACAACCCAGTGCACATCAGCCCCCCATATGCACAGCACACCCTGCACTGTGACCCAAGACACCACCCATGTGCAGTGACTGGCACTGCAGGAAACCATGCAGTCCCCCAGCACATGTCAGCCCATGCAACACAGAAGCCTACAAGCCAGACACACCTGTGCACCCAGCAGTGGGTGGCAGCAGATGGCAAGACCAACCGAAAGCCACTGCCATGCTGGAGATACCTCCCATGCACACACATGCACACACACACACACACACATACCCAGGACCATACCAGCCCAGATGGCATGCACACCACTGCAACTGAGCAACCATAGCCAGCTGCAAATCAGAGACCAACACAGTATTCATATTAAAATATAAATCTATTAGAAAATGTAATTACAAAATCCACAACAACATAACTATTTACAAGAGGGAGGGGTACAAGGTAGGGGGGGCAAGGGTAGGGATGAAGAACTTGGAGAGGGAAGGCAGAGTGGGAGGGATGGGTGGAGAGAGAAGGGGGATCTGGCCTAAGGCCTAGCAGACTGGTCTACTGCTGCCTGGTGCCGTCTTTCTTGGCTGCGCCTCCTCCTTAGCCCATGGTGCTGTATGTCCTGGAGGATGTGCTGGTTCTCCTGGGACACCCGGGTCAGCTGATGCAGTGACTGCTCCATTCTGCAGAGCACAATGAGGCCTAGGAAAAGGGAACACAGTCAATGGCTGTGACTGACCACAACCCTGAACACCACCCAACCTGCAAGCCATATAGCCCAATGTCCCGCACTTGTGATGGCGTACACCCACCCACAGTGAACATGCACATGGCCATCACAAACAGGCGGCACCAGCTATGCGCACCACCGCCCACACACACTGCCCACGTCAATCACAGTACAAACTAGGCTGGCAAATGATGTGGCAACGTGGTGCGATGCCAGTTACACAGCTATGTGCCCAGTGCATGCCTGGACCACCAGTGACGCATACACAGACGTGCTGTGATACTGCACTGTGATGCATGTCACCTGTGCCGTGCCTACATACATGGATACATAGACAGTGTCGGCAGATAAGGGCCTATGGCACACCCAGTCTGGCCATTTGACCTTGTAGTTCACTCTGTTTTCCTATAAGTCTGTTGCACCTACCTGACCTCCAGAATTCCTTTATGGCTATCCCGTGCATTCTTAAATCCATGACCAAGTCAGCCCCCACCACTTCCTCTGGCAGGGTGTTCCACTTGTCCACCACCCGTTCTGTGAAGAAATTCATTCTCATGTTTCCTCTGAATTGTCCCCCCTCCAACTTCATCCCATGCCCTCTAGTCCTGGAACATCTTTTATGCTTAAAAATAGTGTTTTCCTGCACTCTGTTCCCCCCTGTAAGATACTTGTATGTCCCCATCATATCCCCCTCTCCCTCCTCTCCTCCAGGGAGTACATGTTCAGTTCCATCAACCTGTCTTCATAGGACTTGTGATGCAATCCATGCACCATCCGTGTTGACCTCCTCTGAACCCGCTCTACTCAGTCCATGTCCATACGTAGGTATGGTCTCCAGAACTGTACACTGTACTCCAGGTGGGGCCTCACCAGTGTCTTGTATAGTGGAATTATGACCTCCCCTTTCCTGCATGGTTGTGTTGTGCATGGCTGGTGGTCTTGCCGCCCCCAGCATGCAACAGCATCCATGAAGTAATGATACTCACACTCTAGCTGGCTCTGCCGCTGCTGCTGCTGCTGATGCTGCTGCTGCTGCTGCTGCTGCTGCGGCACAACACCCCCCGGCACCGGGGCCCTGGCATGGCCCATGTCACCGTCGCCCTGCGTCCTCAGATTGCAGCCTGTGGGAGACATATGTTGAGACAAACATCAGTGTGACTCAAAAGCAGAGTGCCCCCTGCCCCAGTGAGAGTGCCTGCCCACACAGCCATAACCATCCATCGCACAGCTGCACACACTGACACAGCCAACCGTGTCCGAGCCAGCACCTATGCACAGCCACCCAAGCACACACACACCCCTACAGAGAATATAGGTGCATAGATGGTACACTCACCTGGCCTAGGCACTACGCCCCGCCTGGCATGCGACCGCAGCCACGATAAAAGTTCTGGCTCCCTCCGGCGGAGGTCACTGTACCGGTGCCTGCACTGCTCAGCAGACCGGCCCCGTCCAGTGACCTCCACCAGGTCGGTGGCCACTTGCTGCCACAGCTGAGTCCTTGCACTGGTGAGGGGTGCCTCACCATACAGGCCATCATAGTGTGGCTCAACTAGGGCCACCAGGTTGGCCACTTCAATCTGGCTCCAGGACACCGCCCTCCTCCTAGCCATGGCACCAACTTTACAGCAGGCAATATGGCGCCCCGCTGCGCTGTAACCCCACGTGGAGTTGTTGCACAATAGACCACCACAGGCTCCAATCGCACTGTTCGAACAGCCCGTCATTACATGGCGCTGTCACCAGACAGCCTAATAGGGACGTGCACAGCATGCCAACAGCGCCAGGGTCAGAGGCATACACAAGGTCACGCACGATGCAAGGCTACGCACAGTGCCATCGGACATATAGGCATCCTGCGCAACTGCCAAGCTGTGCACCAGTGCCACAGTGGACTATCGCGCAGTAGTGCCACAGCGCCATACAGTGCCCAGTGCTGTAGCGCCACTGGCACAATGGTGGCCATAGCCTGAATCACCTATCGCACTCAGCAGGTCTGCAGCGTGATAGACGCATGCGTAAGCTGTCTGGGCATGCGCAATGCAGTGTAGCACGCAGCCACAAACCTGCGCATTGGCTCAGCCGGACCTTCCGAATTGCGCAAAGCGCAAATACGCGATATTCAGCCGACATATGCAAATCATTCGATCAGCCATTCATAGGCGCAGTGGCGTGATTAGCATGTCATTATAGTTGCGCCACACCTCATTTGCATGTGTTGCGCTATAAAAATGCGACAGTGGGTTGTGCTGGCCAGATTTGGTTACTGCAGGTGAGAGGTGAGTTACATGCTGTGTGATGCTCAGGACAATGCTCATGGGCGGAGGATGATAAAGGCTGAGGGGGCTGAGCATGAAAGGGCACTAGAAAGGGACAAAGGGCACCCTTTCTATCAGTATCTGCCATGCGGAGAGGAACGTGGGGGCTTCGCCCCGGCCGGGAGCTATGCTCATGGGGAAATGCTGTCGACTGCACAGTGACAGGTGTCCACTTCCACCCTACAGATCACCATGACTGACCAGAGCCAAGCTGAGGTGTGGACGGGCGTGAGGAGGAGGCCGAACTTCACTGCGGCAGAGACGGAGGCCCTCTTCCAGGCCTACCTGGAGGATGAGCCACTATTGAGTGGACGGAGGGCACCTCAGGACCAGCAGCTGCATGGGAGGGGGTAGCTCGGGCCATCAACCTGCATGGAAGCAACCAGCGCCCCGTGCAGGAATGCAAGAAGAAGATGGGGACTGACCGCAGGAGGCTGAAGGAGACGGTGGCAGCCTTCAGGGTGGCACGTGCTGGTACTGGTGGGGGCCCACCAGTGGTGTTGCAGCTGACCCCTACAGAGGAGACACTGGTCGCAGCCATGCAGCCGAGTGCCATTGCGGGCGTACCAGGCGGAGGATTCCAGACAGGTGGAAGCCCATCACTGCACGGTATGACATGGTGGTGTTGTTGGGGCTGTTGTTCACATGCACTCACATGTACTCTCTTTCTGTTACAGATCCTGTTCGTCTTCAGGAGACGGTGGTGGTGGTGGGTCCAGACAGTGATGCAGACCTGCTGGACGTGGAGGAGGGACCATCCACCTCCGCCACCAGCCTGCAGGCACTGCAGCAGCATGCACACTGGGCCAACAACTCCGGTGTCAGTGATACGGGTGCAGGGGGTGCACAGCCTGTGTCTCAGCAGTCTGGCATGCAGGTATGCCAGCATGCTGTGCCTATGGCAGTGGCACGCACCTGCACCATTGATGATAGCAGGCCTGCAATGGGCAGTGATAGGTGTGTGTCCCATGACGGACACGTGGCAGGCCAGCACGTGCCCCTGGGCCTTCCTGGTTCACACTGTGTACTAGCATGCTGGCACAGTCCCAGGCTGTGCCTGTCAGCACCGTGGGCAGCACCGTGGCTGTGCAGGTGTCTGGCACTGTTGTCAGCATGGAGGTGGAACAGGTGGACCTGGGGGCTCAGCAGTTGGAGGGGCGGCAGCAACAGTCGCACACCAGGTCTGGGGGTACAGTGTCAAGCAGTGGCACATGTCCCCCGCCCTTTGATCCGCCCATACCTGGTCCTGGCGAACAGCGCCCACCCTCAAGGGGTGCTGTGCACCAGGACCGTCCACACCCTGGGGGTCACGATGCCATTGGGGCACAGTACCCATTGGACGTGCACACCCGCCTACTGCAGGACTCAGTACAGCTGCAGGGGCAGGTTGCAAGGTCCGTGGAGGCACTGTCTGTGTCCGTGGAGCGGCACAGCAGGGAGTGTGCTCGGGACCGAGCCGAGCTGGTCCTTCATGGGACGGATGTGACCGCTGCCATTGACAGGCTGACCCAGGCAGTGGTCTCTGTCGCGGACGCATTGGCCACACTGTCAGGTGCCCCTGTACCACACACCCCACACAGTGCGCTCTCCACTCCCCATTCCCGGTGTCGTGCGACACCAGGCCTGTCGACACCGGGTTCTGCTGTGGGCATCCCAAGCACCCCTGGTGCAAGTTTTTTTGGCAGGATGCAGACCCCTGTGCAGGCAAGGTCGCATTCGCGCAGTGGGACCCCTGGTGGTGCGCCAGCGCCACCCTATGTGGCCCCTGCTCAGCCTGCCAGTTGCTTGGGCCGCGCGGGCCGCCGCATCCGCGGGTGGCCGTGGGACAGTGCTACCTGACTGAGCTGTCTCCCAGTGCAGGCCCTGTCTGGTGCTGCCCTGTGTGCAATGTGTGTGCATGGTGGGCAGTGCACTGCTGGGTGCTCTGCTCACCACGCTGACACCACGACCACCTGCACACTCTCCCAACTGCTGTCCACAGGTGCGTGTGCATGATGATGCCTGCATTGCACTGTACACCAAGGTGCAAGGGTGCCCAGGTCCTGACACACATATGTGGACAGTCCAGGTGGTGGAGGTGGTCGGTGGTGCTGTGTGTTGGCAATGTCGTTTCCGCAGTGCTGTGCTGCTGCCCATGTACATTGCCTGGTGTGTGTGTGTGTCCATATGAGTGCTCACCCCTCTCTGATGGTGTGTTGGTATGCCTGGAACCTTCCACTCCCCTGACCTTCATGCACGGTGTGTCCCTGTGTGCCTGTGGTTCTGCGCATGGACAGTGTTGCCTGCACATGTCCCTTGACTTACCTGTGTTGGGCGTAGTGCTCTTCTGCAATGGTGTCCCGGTGCAGCTGGGCCTGCCGGGTCAGTCGGGGTCCCTCCATCCTAGGGGGCTGTTCATCACCAACACCACCGCGCCACTGGCATCCCCATCGCTGTCCCCTCTTGGACCGGTCACGGCTATCCCATGGTCTTTGGCCATGTTGTGCAGGATGCAACAGGCCAGGAATATCCCACAGGCCTTTGGGGGCTGTACTGTAGGCTCGCGGAGGTGTCCAGGCATCGGAAGCGTGCCTTGAGCATCCCAAACACCCGCCTCTATGATGTTACGTGTTGCGCATGTGCCTCATTGAACATAGCTGCGCTGGGGTCATGGGGCACCGTATGGTGTGAGCAGCCAGGGACAGGTGGGTATCCACAGTCACCTGTGTGGAGATAGTGGAGATCAGTGTCATGTCAGGTCCATATTGCCCACATCCTTGTGTGCCACTACCATGGCACCTGTGCATTCCCACCCTTGCCCAGAGTTTGCATTCCATACATGTGTACTCACCCACTAGATGACCCGTGAGGATGTCCCCACTCTAATCAATGGCACAGTGCAGACTGGTGCCATATGAAGGCATCATGTGCTCCGCCAGGTGTGGCACAGACATTGATAATGTGCCTGGTGGCATCACACACCACCTGGCAGTTGACACTGGAAAACCCCTTCCGGTTCCGATATGCCTGGCCGTTGGGGCCAGGTGGCGTGCGAATGGCCACATGGGTGCAGTCTATGGCCCCTAGCATGCCAGGCATACGTGCTACCCTGTGGAACTCCTGCATGTTTGTTGTACGCTCTGCCGCGGTGCTGGGGAAATGGATGTACTCTGCAGCATGAGGCAGCAGTGCGCTGAGGAATTGGGTGAGGATGCGTGACATGGCCGACTGTGTAATGCCTGTGGTGTCCCCTGTTGGCCTCTGGAAGGTGCCCGTGGTGAGCAGGCACATGCAGGCTGTCACCCTGGTCTCCACGGACAGAGCGTGACTCCGTCGTGAGGGTGCCTGCATCACATCACTGCACAGCTCGCAGAGCCGTCTCAGTATTGCCCTGTTCAAGCGGTGCCGGCCCACAATCTCGGCGTCTGTGTACAGCTCGCGCGGCTGATGCAGACACGATACTGCCTGTCGGGCGCACGGCCCGGCAGGGCCCTCCGCAGCCACGTCCCCCTGCAGCATGGTTTCACCCTCATTACAGCTTCCATGTGGAAGCTGGCACTGTCCATCTCCTGGTTTCTGCCCCGGCTGCTGTTCCTGTGTTACCCGCTGCCCCACCTGCTTCCACTGCACCGGGCACCCCCACTGGCCTCTCTGTCCTCCTGGACCCACTGTCCCTCTCTGCCTTCCAGCTCCTGTCTCTCTCTCTCTGTCTCTCTCCCCAGTTTGCGGCCTGCTAGGGTTCTTGCCGCTTCCTTGAGCCTTTTTATTTGGCTCAATTCCTCTCGCAACTTCGGCTGAGCCACTCTTGCGCATTAGCAAGTGTTCGAATATCGCATTGCGACTTTATGTATGGACCCCGCCCCTTCGCTGCGCGCATGCCTCATCTCATTGCGCTGTTGCTCAGCATGTTTTTGGTGGCGCAACTGGCCCTTCTGAATATCGCAGAATGGCGCATTTTTTGAGTTGCGCTATATCAACCCTGTTAAGCGATGGCGCAACCCTTTGAATATCTGGGCCTTAAAGTACAAAACACAGATAGGTAATAACAGTATATACATGAAATGCACGTTACATGATACAGGCTGGATATACATACAAGGGTACCACATAGGGTGACCGCAGGTGGTAAACATTGATATGAGACAGGAAGCGATTTACAGGTTGCATACTGATAAATGAAACATGATGACTGGTGTGTGCAATACATATACAGCATTTTGGCAGCTAGAACAAACAACAGTCTACAACTGATATGGGGGAGGATTTGATAGAGTAGCAGTGGGCGTAAGCAAAGATAAAGCCAGGAGTAGAAGGGAAGGAAAGCAGTTAATATGACAAATCAATTATACCTTACCAGTGGATAAATATGGCACACATGGGAAGGAAGAGACTTAATGACAGTTACAGGTGTCTTTTATTTTGGCTGAACTTAGCGATTTGTAGAAGTTTATTGAAACTGTGCCAGTTAGTTTCAGTATGGTTTGTAATTGGTTCCAAATGGAGGGAAGGGCATATGCAATAACACGTTTACCAAAGGAAGTCCAGCGTCCTTGGTATGTCAAGCATAATAAAGTCAGATTTTCTTAATGAGTATGCACTATGTGAGATACTAATAGGGAAGAGAGATAGCTTGGCAATTTCTGCAGGAGCAGTTTAAGAGTCCATAGCCCAGCATGGAGACAGGCGTCTAGTAGTAAGGATGTCCAACCAACAGCTGCATATAAGTCACAGTGGTGCGAACGGTAAGGGAGTTGGTAATGAACCGTAACGCACGGTGATAAAGGATGTCCAGTTTACTTAGATTTGCAAGAGTGGTGGAGGAATAGATTACATCACCATAGTCGAGTAGGGGGAGAAAAGTGGCCTGTACAAGCTTGTTTCGAGTTTCATGGGGAAAGGGCCTATTTCTGTAGAAGAAACCTAACCTTGCTTTTAACCTTCTAGAGACATCTTCGACATGGTCACTGAAAAGATAATTTATTGTCGATCCAGATACCTAGATATTTAAATTTGGTTACAACTTCCAGAGGCTCATTTAGTGGTGACAATGAAGTCTTGGGCAAGGGTATTGGGGGCCTGAGACAGTACTGCGGAGAATATCATCGCTTTAGTCTTCTTAGCATTGAGCAGAAGCTTTGCCTTTATTAGATTATGCTCAAGTTGTGCAGTCCGCTGAAGCACTCCCTTGACTTCAGATAACAATGAGCCAGAAGTATACAACACAGTATCATCTGCAAAAGTGCAGATTGGACGTGAGATATGTTAGCATCTAAGTCATTAATGTACAGAGAAAACAAGATAGGGCCTAAGATGGATCCTTGGGGGACTCCTCTTGCAACTGGCAAGGCAGCAGAAAATAAGCCTTCCGCCTTTACTTTTTGGAATCTTCCAGTTAGGTAGCTAGAGAACCACTGGGTGGTATGGTATGTGGCACCCATCTTTGCAAGGCAATTGACTAATAGTTTGTGATCAACAGTATCAAAAGCTTTGCTGAGGTCCAAAAGACTGCACCAGTTACCTTCTTAGCATCTATAGCAGAGATCCAATCATTGGTTACTTTTGCTAGTGCAGTGATTGTGCTATGATTAGCCCGAAGCCAGATTGAGCTGGGTTAATGGGAGAGAAGGTTTCAAGTGAGATTTTAACTGAATATGGATCAGTTTTTCGAGAACTTTAGAAAGGATAGGCAATATGGAGATAGGCCTATAGTTGTTTACATCGCATGGGTCACCAGATTTAAATAGAGGGAGGATATGTGCTGATTTCAGCAGGACGACACAGTAGCAGATGTAATGGAAAGATTGAAGATGTGGAGAATTGGGGCAGTGAGATGGGCGTAGCCTGACCTTAGGAAAAAGGGTTCCAAGCCATCATCCCCTGTACTTTTTTTGGTGTCTAAGTTAAGAAGAGAATCTTCTACTTCTTTATAAGTTATCTCGCGCGTTGGAAGGGGCTGGGTGCAGGACTAGATGTGGCGGGAGGGGTATGCTGGCCTACGCAGCACCAGCATAAGGTGATGAGTCAAAGCTAATCCAGCTGTGGCAAAGTGGGAGTTAAGTTCCTCTAGGATTAGGGACTTGTTTTCCACAATCTTGCCACTTGCAACTATCTTTGTTGGGACAGAGGGGCCATGGGCGCCTTCTATAGCTTTGATAGTCTTCCATATTTTATGAGGGTTACCTTTAGCTTGTTCGAGAGTAAATATAATAGTTAGCTTTAGCAGAGTGAAGTTTTTCACACAGTTATTCCTGACTGTTCTAACGGCCTGCCAATCCAAGATTCTTTGGAATGTCTAGCTTTAGCCCAGAGCTTATCTCGAGCTATAAGGGCTGCCTTGAGATCCGGATGAACCAGGGGTTGGAATTGTTCCTGCACTTACTTTGATGAAAGGGGCATGCTTATTTATTATTGTAGTGAGTTTGTCATTAAGGATGCAAGCTGCCTTGTTGACATCTTTGGCTAGGTAAAGATCTTGCCATCTGATCATGCTCAGGTCAGATAGGAAGTTTACTGCACTGAATTTGCGAAAGGATCTTTTTGTTATAAAGATGGGTTGCGGACGGGCCTTAATTTGAGATCTTATGCAAGCAACAATTCCATGATCGCTCATGTCGTTGTGAAACACTGCCAAATGAGAAATTTTGTGTGATGGGTGGTTAGTACCACATCTAGAATGGAACTGTTGGCAGTATTTAGAGTGTTGTTCCTAGTAGGTTCACTGACTAATTGCCCAAGACCCAGCCTGTCACAAAGGGATTTGAGGCCGTGTGATTTAGGTGACAGCCAGTCCATATTTAGATCTCCTAGAAATATTGTTTCAGTTTTGCATCTACGAACATGGATTTCAAAAGATTAAGGACTTCATCAACACCAGACGGGGGTCTATAGCCACCTAGGATAGTGATACATTCCGAGGAGGGGAAATGAAAGCTCAGCAAAACTAACTCAAATTCCTTGGCTAGAGATTTGCAACTAATATTGGTGACCAAGTACTTAGATTTGGCGTAGAAAACCACACCCCCGCCTCTAGACTCTCTATCTGCTCTAAATAAATTGTAGCCCTGCAGTGATATTTGTTGATCAGTGTTCGCCTTTTAACCACGACTCAGTAATTATGATAAGGTCTGGGTTAACGGTGCAGCCCAGGCTTGCAGCTGTACAAGTTTTTAGGCAGGCTTAAAATGTTGACCATCATCATTTTGAGACCTGTGGCCTCAGCAAAATTGATAGGCGGTGTAAGTTGTGGGGGGGGGGGCCAGGGTTGAGCTCCACATTTCCTGAGCAGAGAAGAAGCAGAAGTATAACTTTCTTTAAGGAGCTTATAAGAATGGAGACAACCCATATCGTGCTGCGCAAGAGGCGGCACCACTGTAATGACAGTTGATCGTGATCAATGTAAGTGCTTGGGTAGACATAGGTGAGGACAGTAGCAAGGGGGTGTAGGCTAACCGGGGGGAATAGGCTAAAAGGGGAGAGGAGAATGACATAGTGTCTGCACGGTAGACTGTTATAACATTAGGTATTGATAAGGTACATTGGAGAACTGAATTGCATTGAGGTACTTCGAATTTCACTGTATTACTGAAAACTCTGCACCTTAGGAGCAATAAAAACACAATAAGGAGAGCCATGGTCCCAGATTGAGTGGTCTCATGATTTGTATTAGTGCAATATTTTCTAGGCAAGAAATTTGCCTACCTAGGTACTCACTTAAAACCTAGATGAGAAAATACAGCAGAAAGGGAACAAGGAGAGCAGGAGCAGCTTAGTTAGTGGCCATCCACCTTCAGACTCAAGTCCCTTGTAGCAGAACCGGAAAGAAGTAGAATGATAATGCAGGCCATATTGCCCACGAATGAATACAGTGATTTATGTAGAAGACCAAGAATCCCTCTAGTGGCAGGTCTGTATAACCTGCTAATGGAAAACTAGCCACTTAAAAAGGTAGTTAGACTTATCGGCACCAAGGCAGAGTGCTTGGATGGGGGCGCTGCAGGAAGAGCAGTCAGACAGAAGAGGTGTAAGCACTTTAAAACAGTAGTAGAAATTACAATCCAGCTAATACAGTTGAAAAACTCCTAATAACACAGTTGAAATGTGCTTAGTTCTATCGAAAATCCAACAAAGTGCCAGGTGTCTATAGCAGGGAAAACTCCTGCCAATCAGAGTGGGTTTGCTGGAAGCACCCATGTTCCGATTGGCTGCGCTGTCCCGTACCTTCCAAGGAGCTGCAGGCGGGTGTCCTGGTCTTGGTCGGTGGCTGGCTGGGTGCCGGCCAACCGTGGGTGAGCTGGAGCAGCCCTGTTCAGGGACAAGCAGCTTCCAAGGAGCTCGGCGTGGTGTCCTGGTCTTGGTCGGTGGCTGGCTGGGTGCCGGCTGACCGTGGGTGAGCTGGAGCAGCCCTGTTCAGGGACAAGCAGCTTCCAAGGAGCTGCAGGCGGGTGTCCTGGTCTTGGTCGGTGGCTGGCTGGGTGCTGGCCGACCGTGGGTGAGCTGGAGCAGCCCTGTTCAGGGACAAGCAGCTTCCAAGGAGCTGCAGGTGGGTGTCCTGGTCTTGGTCGGTGGCTGGCTGGGTGCCGGCCGACCGTGGGTGAGCTGGAGCAGCCCTGTTCAGGGACAAGTAGCTTCCAAGGAGCTGCAGGCGGGTGTCCTGGTCTTGGCCGGTGGCTGGCTGGGTGCCGGCCGACCGTGGGTGAGCTGGAGCAGCCCTGTTCAGGGACAAGCAACTTCCAAGGAGCTGCAGGCGGGTGTCCTGGTCTTGGTCGGTGGCTGGCTGGGTGCCGGCCGACCGTGGGTGAGCTGGAGCAGCCCTGTTCAGGGACAAGCAGCTTCCAAGGAGCTGCAGGCGGGTGTCCTGGTCTTGGTCGGTGGCTGGCTGGGTGCCGGCCGACCGTGGGTGAGCTGGAGCAGCCCTGTTCAGGGACAAGCAGCAATATTTCCAGCAGGGGGCTAGCATATCCCTTATATATTCTTTGCAAAAAAAAAAAACCTCCGTTATTGCATCAGTTTGTGTTGCTATTAAAGTGACAAAAGTATGGAAATGCAATGTTAGGGTTCTCAACACTAACTCCACATTACCCCCCCAAGCAGCCAAAGCGAACAAGGCAACACAAACAACCACAGACATCCATTGGTTACACCTCATGCCTCACAACCCACCTGGGGCATACAGTAATTTAGTATTGCCCAATACCCTGTCATGTCTTGTTCCTTACTTACAATTTACAGTGTGATCTTATGGGAATTTTTTACCACAATTCCCAGGTGGTGTGCAAGTGTAGAGGTGTATCCACAGCTACAGAAGCACTGGTCTACAGTTGGTGGCTTCTGTTACAGATATCAAACTAATCTTATCTTAAAAAAGGAGTTTATATACTGTTTTAACAGAAGATGATTGATTTTAAACTTTTGGCAGCATGTCCTTTACTAACACCGCTCGGTTGCACTACATTACAACAACGGAACTCACTCTTCTCTCTCTCTACAGCCTGTGGCTTCCTTTACAGATATCTAAACAATCTTAAGTTAAAAAAGGCAGTTTGCATACTTTTTTTTAACACAAGATGCCTTATTTTAACCCTCTGCCAGCATGTCCTTTACCACCATTCACACCGCACTTCTATACCAGTAGTGAGCATCCGGCATTGAAAAATCTTGTTTAGTATTGAAAACATTTTCAAGAAAGAAAGGCTATTTGACTCTTGGACTTCATCTGTCTTTGCTGCTTTTCTGCTTTGAAGTCATAATCCTTTGCTTTGGGCATCATAAAACTATAGATGTCACAAGCAGAGAAGAAAAAGTTATTCATAGTAGTAATGTTGTTTCTTCCTAAAGAAGAACTGCATTGAATCTATAAGTCATTTTCCCCATATAAACTGTTTTTAAATACTGGTTCAAATTCTGCTATTGCTTTAGTGTTACAGGTTTTTCAGTTATCCTACTGGATGTTTCTGATTTACATGCTACTGTTAAGAACCATTTTAGAACTGTATGATGTAGTTTATGTCCTTATTCTTTTCTTTTATTGTTGGTACAGTGCATCCATGTTCTATTATAGAACTCTGTGGTTGAGAAGGACATAAACTACATCACACAGTTCTAAACTGGCACTTAACACCACAGCATAAATCAGAAACAGCCACTGAGGTTGCTAAGAGGTTTATATAGATGGAACGATAACAACATTTGTATCAGTACTTAAAAACCAGCCTCTACTGGAAAAAATGGTTTACAGTTTCAGTGCAGTTCTCTTTTAAGAGATCACTCGCTATGTTTACACTTAGTCATCTCAGCCAAGAGTGGCACCCCAGAGGTAAAACTTATACACATTTTAGAATTTGGAATGTAGGTTCAAAGTCTGCATCCACGCGCCACTCTGACGGTTGCTCAGATTTGTTTCCATGCCAGAGTAAAGTGGCGGCTAGTAAAACTAGTTAAAAGTCTACCAAGAATTTTTTGGAAAAATGTTACACAATTTTTACACCACCAAACAAATTGAAGCAGACTACAATAACAAGTTTACAATCATAGGAATGTCATAGTAATGCTAAAGCAATCTCAATGAGAAAGGAACTGATTCTTGTGTGAACCTAATTCAGATTCTGAAAAGGGAGGCAGGGTTAGGGAATGTAAACATAGCGAGTGATCCCTTAAGAAGAAACAAGGCTACTACAGTGAGTAATTTTTTTTCTTCTAACCCAAGGAATCACTCACTTAATGTTTACACTTTTTGCAGACTGAGTAGCAGTACCTTGGGAAGCTTAATTCAGAACCTAGTTAAGAAAAAAAGATTCTGCAGGACAGCAGTTCCAGAGCCCTTCTGGATTGTATATTCAAACAGTAGTGCTTTGTGAAGGTGTGTACTATTTTCCAGGTAGCTGCATTGCAAATGTCTAACAATGTGATGCCCCTTAAGAATGCCACAGAGGCAGTGGTACCCCTTATGGTGTGCGCCCTTATTATTTTTCCAGCATTACACAGCAGAACTGAATACAATAGACTATCCAGCAACAGCTAGATGATCTTGTGGCTGGTTTGACTTTTCCAGCCTCACTACAGGTGACAAAAGCTGGGTACTGTGGAATCTGACATCTTTTATCTGGTCCATGTACATAGTTAGGACTCACTTTAGGTCCAGGCTATGCAACATTTCCTTACCAGGGACCGAAATGCTCTGGATAGAGTACAAGGAGGGTCACTTACTGATTCATGTGGAATTTAGATACCAGCTTAGGAAGGAATTTTCTGTTGGTTCTAAGAACTACTTTATACCTGTATGGGATTATGTAATTTGACTCTGTGCAGAGGACTTGCAATTCACTTACCTTTCTAGCAGAGGTCACTGCAACCAGGAATATGGTATTCTACGTGACATACTTCAGCTGACCAGTTTCCACAGGCTCAAAGGGAGCCCCAAATTAGTTGGGCAAGGCATATGTTGAGGTCCCAGGACAGGGTCCCTCACTGGTAAGTACAGGTGGCATAGGCCTTTAAAAAAACTTTTGAAAATGGGTTGTGAGGCCGAAGACTTTCCCTTGTCAGCTGATATGTATGCTGATACTACTGATAAATGCACCTTTAAAGCTGACGGCTGTAGGCCTAACCACTGCAGATGCACCAGGTATTACAGAAGTATAGGCAACCCTGCCTCTATTGGGTTTTATATTTCTGAGGCACACCAGTACGAAAACTTTTTCCATTTACAGGAATAAGATTTCCTGCTAGCGAGTTTCCTTTAAACCTTAAGCACCTTCAGGACTTCTTATGAGAGATACAATCTAGAAAATTCTAACTCCTCAAGAACCATGCCCTCACACATAGCGTCATGGGGTTCAGAAATGTTGTTCTGCCCTAGGACAAGGTCAACAGATTAAGATGGAGTGGCAGGCTGACTGGATTTTTGTCTGGCAGGACCAGGAGTACTGAATACCAGGCCTGTCTGGCCCAGTCTGCAGCTACCATGATCATTGTTGCAAGCTCCCTCCTGAGTTTCAGGAGTACTTTCTGAATGAGTGGAAATGGCAGAAAGGCATACAGAAACTTCCCTGTCCAGATCAATACCAAGGCATCTTCTGGGACTGTTTCTCTGGCTGGTGGTCTGCAACAAAACTACGGGAGATGATAGTTCTCCCAAGACACAAACAGGTCTATACAAGGAGTGCCCCCACCTTCTGAATACCATGGCCAGATCCTGCTGGGTTAAGGCCCATTTATGATTTCCCTGGCTGATTCTGCTTAGAGAATCTGCCAGAATATTCTATTTGCCTGTCAGATGCCTTGCAGTTATGTTTGCTTCACAGAAGTATGCCAGGTCCCAGATCCTCACTGCCTCCATTCACGGTTTCATTCCTCCCTGCTTGTTTATGTAGTATAGTGTCCTGATTTGGACAGACTGACCACATAGTTGAGAGGTGAAAGACTGCATTGCTAGTAGTACTTCTCTGAGCTCCAGGAGGTTTATGTGATCTCTTGACTCCTGTAGGTTCTAAATGCCACTCACTGTGAGGTCCTGCAGGTGGGCATCCCACCCCAGGAGTGAGGCATCCATAGTAAAAAATACTTTTTGGTGATCGCTGAAGGAAGAGGATGAATTCTCTGAGGTTACTTTCTTCCTTCCACCACTGCAATGATTCCACTAGTGCTTTTGTTACTGGCACTAATTTTGAATGACGATGCCCTGCTGTGAAAGACGCTGTTGTTGCTATCAAATCTATAACGCTAGTCTGTGGGAGGAAAACTTTCCTTTGCAGGGTGTTTAATTCTGGTCCTATGAAGTCCAGTACTTGAACAGGCTCTAGCTGGGACTTCAACAAGTTTATCAAAAATCCCAGGTTCTCCAAGGTGCTTTTTACCAAATGAACAGACCACCTTGCCTCTTGTTCCATTTTTCCTCAGACTAGCAAGTCATCCAGGTAGGGGAAACCACCACACCTTGTTTTCTCAGATGTGCTACCACCACAGCCTGGCACTTTGTGAAAATCCTTGGAGCTGAGGTGCGACCAATGGAAGAGCTGTGAACTGGTATTGGCAGTTCCCCAGCTTGAATCTGAGGTATTTTCTGACTGGGATGTGGAAACAGGCATCTTTCATATCCAGGGATCCCAGCCAAGGACCTTTCTGCAAAGATGGTATCACTGTCCTTAGTGTGGCCATCTTGAAATGGTAGGATAGTAAAGGTACCATAGGATTTTCCTGTCAGGAATGGGATTTTCCTATAAAAACTGTTCTGTCAGGATCCACCACACAGTGTTTTCCCCTGAAACTTCCATGTCAGGAAACTGTCCCATCAGGAACCTGTTTACCCTTCCCAGCAGGGCTTTAACCTCTACAGTCAAAGAGCTGAACTTCATTGCTGTGCCAGCTTTGTGGTAAAGTGAAAAGGTCTACAGCCTCATAAACAAGAGACTGTGAGTTTGAATCCAGACAAGCTCTCCTCAGTTTTGTTTTGCCATATGAATTTCACTAGAGTGATGATCCATGGCAGCATGGGATTACAATACTAAATATATAGGAAAAGGGACTTACATGTGAAAAACAGTGAGTGTTACATGTGAGAAACAGTAAGTGTAATGCTAGGATCTGGTGTGGCAAAAGTTTCCGACAGGAAAGTCTCCTGGTACCGTTACTATCCTTGCTCTTGAATTTTTCTTTTTTTCAAATGCTTGCTCAGAAACCTGGGGCTCGATACTGGACAGCGGGCAAAATCGAAGCACAAAGGTTTGCGCTGTGTTTGCCCATGCCCATGACCCTAAGGATGCCATAGTCAGTCAGACAGCTCATTGACACTATCTAACTGAATATAGGGGCATATTGTCATAGTGCTAAGTTGAGTAGCGCTGCCCTGACATAGATCTGGAAAGTGCTGGGAATAGCACCCTCAGACCCAATAACGCCAGGAGCCCCCAGCACGATACTCAGCCCGCACCATGCACATGAGCCCACCGGGTATGAAAGGCACTAAAAGGCCATATGCATGCCCATTGTGGGCTCATTTCTATGGGAAGAGCAGCAGGTTTGCGCCCCTTCTGTGACCAGCCCCATACTCCAATCACCTGTCCCTGTAAATGTCAAAATATTCCCTGTGTCTAGTGGCAACTGCTCCCCTCAGATCCCCTTCACCATAAAGAATAAATCATTCCCTGGTGTCAAGTGGTCCCCCACACTTCAGTCATCGGCCCCATGGGTTTAATAATAGTCTCTGGTGTCTAGTGGTACCCTCCACCCTCCAATCCCCATCCCTGTAAAGAATGAACCATTCTCTAATGTCTAGTGGCTCCTTCCCACCACCCACACAGATTACACCAGCTTGCCACCCCCCTTACCACAGTTGCAGTGCACGGAGAGCCCATGCGGTGACTGGCACTGCCCTCCTCTCACCTCCTCAGCTGACCGCCATATGCAATAACAGAGAGTGTATGTCCTGCGTACTATAAAGAGGCATGCATACTGTCAGTATGTGCACTCCCTTTACAGTACACAGGACACGCACTTCCTAGCACTACATATGGCGGCCAGCTGAGATGGTGAGAAGAGGGCTGTGACGGTCACTGTTTGGGCTCACCACAGCATTGGTGAGTGTGTTAAGGGGGAATGGTAGGCTGGTGTACCCAGTGTGGGTGGTGTAGGGGTCTGCTTGATGCCAGGAACTTCTTTTAATAAACAGTGGTAAGTGATTGGAGGGTGGGAAGGGGGTGCCACTGGACACCAGGGAATTATTCATTAACTTTTTTTTTTATATACTTTATTTCTCCCAGTCGGCCGGCTCTCCATCCACTGGTCCCCCCAGCCCCATCACCCCAGCGTCCACTGGGACTCACCTCACTTGTTCTTCCGAGGTGCCCAACTGGCCTGGTATGGAGCCTGCAGAGGACTGGTGTCATTCTGTCAGTCAGCCACCATCTTCCCCCTGTTTTCTCCCTTGAGTGTGGTGTGGCAGCATGCAGTGATGCCAATGGCTGAGCTGTGCACGTTTCTGCATGTAACATGCCTGGTGTCAGCTTCGCATCCACCCCCTGTGTCTCCAGGTCCATTGTGCCAGCGCCTAGCAAGGGCCGGGCAAGCAGCGGACTCCGTCGCCACCAATCCCCGGGAGAGAAGAGCTGTCCTCCAGATGCTCGATCCTCTCCCTCCCCGACTGACCCCCAGCAACCCTCTTGCACCACAAGCATGGGTCGCTGGCATGGCAGGAGGTAAGGCAGTGATGCCTCTGCCCTCCACACCACTGGGCCAGCATGGGAAGTATTCATTCTTGATGGGGATCAGAGAGTGGGGGTGCCACTAAACACAAGGGACTATCATTAGACCTACTAGGCCAGTGATCAGAGGGTGGAGGGTTCCACTAGACACCAGGGGTTATCATTAAACCAATGGGACCAGAGATCAGAGGGTGGGGGGTGACACTAGGCACCAGGGAATAATTTATTCTTCACAGGGGAGGGGATCAGAGGATGGGGGGCGTTCACTGGACACCAGAGAATGATTTATTATTTACAGGGATGGGGACTGAAGGACAGGGGGTGCCACTGGACACCAGGGACATCATTGGTTCAATGGGCCAGGGTGGGTGGCTGCAGTATGTTTGCCAGCCATCAGGGTTTGCGCCCCATTATGTCGGGGTTTGCAAAGGCAGTAACCTGTGCCCATTCAGGTGGCAGTTACTGCCTGTGCAAACCTCAGAATGTGCCACTGCACCAGTACAGAGGAGATGACTTCCTCATTTGCATGGGCACATCAGTAATGCTCAGATGCTAACGGGTTTTGCCCACATGGGGGGGGAGGGTTCTGAATTTAGACCCCACCCAAAAATCGGGTGCAAAACCTGGTTGACGGGGGCACACACCACTTAACACCTGGGCTGTGTTTCCAATATCTGGCTCCTGCAGTCTAAAATGAGTTGCCACTCCCCATTTTTCTTATGGGTCAGGAAGTATCTTGAGAATAGGCCTCTGCTTCACTCGGAGGCTGGGAATTTTTCTATAACTTTTGACATTATTAATCTTTTTTTTTAACTTCCAGTTCCAGCAGACTTTTTTCTGTGAGAGAGTGAGCTGGAAAACTTCTGTGTTTCTGCAGGCTTGGAAAGTGTTTGAAATGCAGACACAACCCCGGCCCACTACTTTCAGCACCCACTTGTCTGTGGTAATGTTTACCCATTCCTGGAAGTAGTGTACCAGTCTTTTTCACACCAGCAATGGCTGGGTGACTGGGGCAAAACTGTCAAGGGTTTTGTTTCAGCTGGGGCTTAGGCACTGGAGCTGCAGCATTATGCCTGCATGCCCTTTTTCACTTCCCCATTCCTCTTTGTGACTGGTACTCATGGGGGCATACGAGACAGAGGGTCTTGGGAATTAGCCCCTAGCTCTGACTCCCCTTCTGCATGACCTGTAGGAAGTAGATTATCTTTCTCATTGTTACATTTGAAAGTGGTTTTGTATGCAACCACTTTTTTCATGTAGGACTCTGTTTTGTCACCAAATAATGAATCTCCCTCAAAGCAGAAATACATGGCCTTGTTTTGAGCATCCTGGGAAAGGATGGTAGTCCTTAGCCAGGAAAAGCTTCTTTATGGTGACATTGCATGAGCCAAACCTCTGGCAGCAGTGTCATTAGTGCCCACGGCAGTGTGAACATTATATTTTGTGGCATCCAGGGCTGTTCTTGCTGGGGCAATCAGATCCTGTGCCAAACCATCCTCTGCTCTTTCTGCCACTGCCAGAACTGTGTTCCAAAGTGCTTTCTGGTCCTGTGCTATATGTGCTGAATAAGCTCCCTGCCTGATAAGCAGGGACACTGTTGTATAAATATTTTTGCCACAGTGTCCTATTTCCTAGAGTCTTTTTCTGGGGCCTGTGCAGATAGCGTGATTTTTGCTCTCTCAGAAGCAGCAGCCTGGACTACCCCATGATGATCAGGATGCACAAACAGATATTCCAGTCCCTGTACGTCGACCTGATATTTTTCTCTCAGTCCTTGTGTCAATGGCTGCAGCTGAAGTGGGTGCAAGCCATGATCCTTGCTATGGCCTTTTTAAAGGAAAACTACACCCAAAACTTGAAAAAAATATATGCTGCGCAGAGTGTTTTAATTTGCATGTGAAGTTCTAGTGTTTCCTTCCCTCTGACTGGTATTAGGAGTTTTTCCTAAATTAGCCTGCTAGCTTTAGGGTAGTTTTACGACCCCTGGAGATCTCCATATCAAATAGCTTTACTGCATTTCTTTGTCCTACAATGCACCTTGTTTCATGTGATGGTGATGTAGCAGACCCCATAAATCCAGCAGAAAGCACTGCATTACAATCAGTTCACAACAATAGAGATGACTATATTTTAAAATATGTAGAATTCAGCTTGGTGACCACCCTCATCCTAAAAGTTTTACTGTCCTGAAAAACTTTGCTGCTGGTAATTTTTGTGTAGCTTGTAAAGCTTCCAAGATATTTAGCTTGTCTGGCATGTGTGTGCTGAATGTTGGGTCTCTCTTACATCAAAGTCACATGAGACAAGATGCACTGTGGGAACAAGAAATACAATTACGCTATCAGGTATGAAGATCCCCAGGGGTCGTAAAACTAGTATAAAGCTAGCAGGCTAATTTGGGAAAAACTCCTAATACCAGTCACAGGGAAGGAAACACTAGAACTTCACATACAAATTAAAACACTCCGCACAACATTTATTTTTTCAAGTTTTGGGTGTAGTTTTCCTTTAAGTAGTTAATGTATGGGAAGTAACATCCTTCCTGATGAAGCTACTCCCAGCATGTCCATAAAATTGGCATCCTCTTCAGCCTCCTCCGTTTCAAGTAGGAGGATGTTGAGGGTATCAATCATTTGTCAGAAAAATGAGGAAACGCTGAGTAGTCCTCAATTTGCTTTTGAGGAAGTTCAAAATCTGGTTCAGGTATGCCCTCTAACTCCATGGGATCATCTTTCTCTATATGCTCATAGTATTATTCTTCCTCCTCCTCTTCCTCTGCAGGCAGATGGGTTGGAGTCTAAGCCTGGGAGGGGGGGACGACAGGTTTTTTATTCAAATTTCCCATGGCTTGGATTACCTGGAAAAATAGCCACATTGTTGACTGTCTTCATATGAGGGCATTTTTTTCTATGCTATCTGCCTGCTCCTTTCTTCCTACATAAGAAGTGACAGTGACTTTATTTTTTTTTTTCAGTTTTTTTTTGGCAGACACCACTTCCACTGCCTGCTCTAAGGCTCTTATTTTTATCTTTGCCATCACTGGATTTGCCCCTTTCAGACACCCTGATATCTGAATCATCTTTACAAAGCCTTTCTTTTTTGCCATAAA
Source organism: Neoceratodus forsteri (assembly GCA_016271365.2). Taxonomy (NCBI): domain Eukaryota; kingdom Metazoa; phylum Chordata; order Ceratodontiformes; family Ceratodontidae; genus Neoceratodus; species Neoceratodus forsteri. The sequence continues at coordinate 1,404,181,470 of CM028130.1, read as the reverse complement.
AGTTTTTATTAAGTTTTCTGTGTTTTTTTCCACAGGTGACATTTACGGCATCTATGTTGCAGTTAAACAGGTGAACAGAAGTACGTATCAATTTAATAATAAGTAAACATCAACTATATGTTTAATGTACATGAATAACAGTTCATACAGCATGGAAAACCTGACAGCGTATCATAGTATGATGAACTAAAAAGATTAGAAGTGGCATATGTTATCCAGTAAAGAAGGCTCAGGCTTGCTAATACCCAACTCAACTACTTGCTGTCAAGTAACTTATGAGAATCTGGACTTAGTCTGTTATTGTAAGCTGTACATGGAATTTAGTAGTTTCAATGTATTGCCAGAGAGTACCTGTATAGCCTCTGTGTACTGTCTCTTTAAGAGCTTCCTGGATTGCAGTTATAATTAATCTGGGAGGGGGCTGATTGTTTCTATGCTCGAGCCCCACCCGGGCTGCCAGATAATCGCTCTGTTCTGCCATCATTACTTTCGCAGAGGGAGCTCTGTTATAAGACGTGCTTATCTGCTGAATATCTATTAGAGTGATAATACTATTGCAGTTTGTTCTAACCTGCTTTCTTTGCAGCAAGGACTGTTCTGTTTATCTCCTCCAGCTTGGCCCGGGACTGTCAGAATGGGCCAATCAGTACTGTTGGGACTGTAAAATGGAGCCTGCCTACAGGGGCTTGCTGGGGTCAAAACTTGTAGGAATTGTAGTTTTTGCATTTTGGTGCCTAAATGAACCTGAAGGGGGAGCCCTTATTGTGACTGACAGACAGGTCAGCCAACCAAACCTTTTGGATCTTGGGGAAATTCCCAGACTGCTTGCAGTTTTGAGTTAGTTCTGAGTTAAGAAGTGAAATGAGTAACAGCTCAAGTGATTTGAGCAGCAGTTCTGTGTAGTTTTGCGTGGGAAAACTGTGAAAGGGCTGAGTTTTGGCCTGCCTGTCTGCCTGCTGTCCCTGAGAGGGAAAAGAAAGTTTATTCGGACTGAATCCGAGTTGTGAGGACTATTATAGCCATTGGACTGTGATCAGGCTTTAACCTGAAGGAGACCGAAGATTTGCTGAATGCAATCAGCCTGTCAGGATTTCTAGCCACCTCTGAACTCCCGGTTTGTGCACAGACTCAGTAATTGCGACTGGATAGCAATCTGCCTGGTATAGTGGAATTTCTTACATGTAAATGTGCTGTGTGCTGTTAGTGGGTCGTGATTTGGTTCCCCACTGTGTGTTGAACTGTGTTCTGCTTGCAGCTGGCGTGATAGATAGCAATCTGCCTGGTATAGTGGAATTTCTTACATGAAAATGTGCTGTGTGCTGTTAGTGGGTTGTGATTTGGTTCCCTACTATGTGTTAAACTGTGTTCTGCTCGCTGGAGGCTGCATCCAGCTCCAACGGATTGAATCCAAATTCACTGCCATTTCGCCTGGGTCTTGCCACACTGGCCCAGCCACGCTACCCATTGCACAGAGAAAGCCATCGATGAGTGACCTGCCTGGGGATCAGCCCCCTGCTCAATGCTTGAACAGGAACGACACCTCGGTGATTCGTGTGGGCCCTGCTTCTCCTGGCACGCCAGCTCAACAACCTGCAGTCTCAATGTCATCCTGCCTGTATCCTGTGTTGGGTTTCGTGAGTAAACATCAGGGTAGCTCCCTACAACAACAACTAAATCTAAAGTGTTGTCATCGGATTGTCTGGTTGCTTTTTCTTTCACGAACTGAGCCCTCTGGCTCCGGATTACAAATAGTGCGTGTGAGTGTATGTTGCTTTCTTCCATCACAGGGCCCCAACCAGCTGCAAAGTTCCTGGCTAGCCCATCATCTCCCTACCTGGGTACCCAGAGTTGTGACTGTGTGGGGACTTAAAATGCATGCATAACTATTTGATTAATATAGCCTTTAAGCCAATTAACCTGATTACGCCCCTTCCTTGTTCAAGTCCCCTGAATAAATCAGATCTGACTTTTTCTGCATTTAACCTGACTGTGGTTCCAGTTTGTACCAAAAGTACTGTACTGTTGCTATTTGCTGTGCATAACCTTGTTTTACAGGGGTTCCCCAGGGTTGAATCGGAGGAACCAGCCCTGGTGGTAAGCGCAAGCAGTGTGGGTACTTGCATGGTGTACAAGGGGTACTGTGAAAGTGATTATCATATGTTGCTCAGGCCACTAGAAGGGAAAGAGGGGCGTTACAGTGTTCCGAAGGGCTGTGCCCAGGTTAGCTTAACCACTAACAACCCTGACCTCCAGGTGGAGGCACCCGTGATATTACCCAGGCCCCTTAACCTGCTACTGGCCAAGCAGGCAGGGGTAGTAGCCCTTGGGATGGCACCACCTAGGGGTTACATTTATATTCCCTATGAATCCCAAGCTGTAGGACTTTGCAGCATAAGATTGCTACTCCTCTCATTCTGGTGGAGTAAGCATTGTGGAAGATTGAGCCCACCCAACTACAATGTAACCTGGAGGCTTCAGATTCTAAAAGGTGCATCTCCTGGAGAAGAGCTATACTGCAATGCATCTGTTTTAAGTAGTATTTTACACCTTTTGAGGGGACAGTTAAGTCCCCTAGTGTTCCAAGTGACCACTTGTAATGTGGCAAACAATGCCATGGCAAGCACCAGCAGGTCCACAGTCCCCCTTCTCCCACCTCAACCCTCCTTTAGTCTCTCAGAGTTCCCCACTCACCCACCCATCTCCAGCAACAAGACAACGACCACAATGAGGACTATTATAGCAAATAACTGTATTAACTCAAAATAGTATTTAACACTGAAAGAAGCATCAAGTCAAACACCAACAGTAACAAAAAGTAAACTGTAGTTTGAAAGGTGATCCTTACTAACCGAGACAAGCTTGAAGACACTCCTATTGAGTGTCTAAGGTGGCGCTTGCGCCATTGACCACACGGAACCTGTAACCTTTGACCAAGTGGGGCGCTAGCCAGACAGCCAACGCAACCCCTCCCCTTCATCTACTATAATGTCTCATCAAAAGAAACTCATTGCATGTATGGAGCATTAGGGTAGAAACACAGTCCCCAAGAATGGTGCCATAAATGTTACTACAGAAGGAGTGAAGCAGTAATAGGCATCTGGAGTTATACATACTGCCTCCCATGGATCACTAACACCTGTGCCTGCTACATATAGGTCAGGCAGTAGAAATGCTACAAATAAATATTATAAAGCTAAATAAGGGACAGGTTAGTATTAGCAAACTCATAAGGACTTAGTGCCCACTGGAAATGTCTCCACAGGCTCTGTATCTATGGAAAGAGGCCATCCAGTGGGAAGAAGTTTGCAAGTCAGAGCCTAGGAATATTGTGTTTATCAGCAGGTTGCACGGTTGACAATGGTGCTAATGGCACAGCATAGAGACTGGTGCCATTGGAAAAAACTGAAAGTGCCATATTTTCTTAACAGTATGCCAACATGGCCTGAAATGAGGGTACACGGTGTGGCCAATGAAAGTTCCATCTACCCCATCTGGAAAAAGTGCTAGTAGTTTCCATTGGCAGAAAACCCTCTTTACAGTCCTGCCTGGTAAAGGTTGGTACTAGGGCAAAAACAAAAAATTACTTACCATAGTAATGTTTCTTCCAGGGGATCCCTTAGTATGCTTAACTATAGCAGTTAGCTTCCTATGTTGAACTGTCTCGGAGAGATCAAAACATATGTAAATGACAGAATGCAACACTGGCTGGCTCATGCCAGTAATTCAAACGTCTGCCCCTAGGTGCTTCTGTGTTCTAAACCATTCAGCTTCATTTAGAAAGCCTAATAGGGTCTACCCCCTTCCCCAATCTATCCTATCTTATAGAAAAACTACCCTATAGGTAAGAAAAAGGAAAAAAATTACTCACTGCAGTAATCTTGTTTCTTCCAAGGTATTCTTCAATGTGATTAACTCTACCAGTCAGCCTCCTGTATTGCAGTGCCCCGGAGATGAATGGAACTTTATGCAAATAGTGGAACACTTACTGGCTCGTGCCACCATTCAGACCTGCTGCCCTTGCCAAATGCTGCGTTCTGTAAATGCTCAGATTCACTGGAGCCTGCAATCAGACCCTCTAACTAAGCTATTCTAATAGTTAACAACTAAATATTAATAATAATGACCAATTTAATGATTACTCCCCTATTTCTCCAATGCCAATGGAAATGCCCAGAAGAGGCTAATAACAATAAAAAAACAAGGCCAACTGTTTTAAACTTAACAATACCAATGAATGGCCAACAAAGCAGAAGGAGTAGCAGCTGTATTGCAGAGGCTAACTGGTTCTGGAAGGGGAGGAAGGGTGGGTGAGTTAATCATATTGAAGAATACCTTGGAAGAAACAAGATTACTGCAGTGAGTAATTGTTTCTTCTAACCCCAGGAATTCTTCAATATGATTAACTCTAGCAGACTATGAAGCAGTATCTTTGGAGATGGGCCCAGAACCCTGTTTAGGGAACAAGCTCTGCAGCACTGCTGTGCCAAACCTGGCATCACTCCTGGACTTGAGTATCCAAACTGTAGAGCTTTGTAAAAGTGTGTACCATTCTCCATGTAGCTGCTTTACAGATCTCCAACAAGTGAATATCCCTGGCTGCTGCTATTGTAGCAGCTGTACCCCTTGTGGAATGTGCCCTCAGGCCTACTGGGGGCTCCTTGCCAGCTTTACTTAAAACTACCAACTCTCCAAGGCCTAAAACTGGGACAGTCCATCCTGACCATGACCCCCCCCCCACACCGTGTCACTCTCATGGGCACCACTGCTGACAATGCTGTGTACAATCAATTACATTTTGCTGCTTGCTCTGGCCAAGCTGCCCCACAGTAACACCAGTAGCAAACATTCAGATTAAACCAATACATCATTCTGCTGCAGCAAGTTCCAAATCGTGATGTACAGAAAGTTCATTGGAAGCAAACCTGCGTTAAATTGTGATCAGACATTCGAGCTGCATGTATTGCTTCTCCTGACAGTCCCATCCAACCTGTTTACATGCACCTCATTTATTGAGCAAACTTCACTTTAGTGACTACCATCACCACACCAGATTGTTTTCACACACTTCCCTACAGCTGATCAGGTTTGGGTACCTTAGTTCCCTGCTGCCAGTCTTTCCTCTGCCTGGAGTCCCTCTCAGCTGCTAGCAGGCAGACGTCCACATGTGCTGTTTGCACCACTACCCAGTCTAATCTAACAGGAGCATGCTTTAATGTACTCCCGCTGACATGCTTGCAGTGCAACATAGGTGCAGGGATTGAAGTTGCAAACTGCTGTCCAGCCCGAGCAGCGCCACAGTGGTGCTGAAATAACTGTCACTCACAGTTTTGCAGTCAGCGAAAAAAAAAAGGGACAAAACTGGGACAAGTAAGCAAAAAAAGGGACAAAAGTGACATTTTGCAAAACCTGTGGGGACACTGGGACATGCTGCCTAAAATAGGGACTGTCTTTGGAAAATAGGGACTGTTGGTAACTTTAGCTTTACTGTAGCAGAATTGGATGCATGCCACTGTCTAGCATGCAATTGTTCTTTTCAAAGCTGGCTTTCCTTTCCCTACATCACCATAGGTCAGGAACAATTGCTATCTGTCCTGCCTATGGGCCTTGGTGTGCTCAATATAATATTTGAGAACTCTCTTTACATCCAAACTATGTAACCTGTGTTCCCCTGAACTAGAGTGTTCTGTAAAGAAAACTGGCAAAGTGATAGATTGGTTAAGGTGAAAGTCAGAGACTACTTTTGGAAGGAATTTCCTGTTAGTCCTGAGCACCACTTTGTCCCTGTGGAAGGAGATGTAGTCCTGCTACACAGACAGGGCCTGTAACTCACTTATTTTCCTAGCTGATGTGATAGCCACTAAGAAAATAGCCTTTCAGATGACACATTTTAGATGCGCTATAGCCAAGAGCTCGAAAGGCGGTTTGATGAGCTTGGCAATGCAGACAATTAGGTCCCAAGAGGGCACTGGTTCCCTGTGAGGAGTGTGCAGGTGAGCTAATCCCTTCAAATACTTCTTGAATATAGGATTAGCAGCTAGAGAAACACCCTTACCAGTTGACAAATAGGCAGAGACAGATGCCAAATAGACCTTATGGGTAGTTGGCTGTAGTCCCATAGAATGCAGGTGTCAGGTAGTCTAACAAGACTGGTATTCCTGCTTCAAATGGTAGCATATATCTGGTGCCACACTATATGGAGAGTCTTTTCCATTTGGAAGCATAGGTTTTCTTCATAGAGGGTTTTCTAGAACCCCTCAGAACCCTGAGTACACCCTCTGAGAGGTGTAGGTCAGCATACTGTAGGCCATCAAGAGCCATGCCTTGAGTCTGAGTGACCTGAGGTTTGGGTACAGAATCCTCCCCTGGGAGGAGGTCAGGAGGTTGTGCCTCTGAGGGAGGTATATGGGCTGGGCTACTAACAGAGAGAGCAGCAATGAGTACCAAGGCTGCCTGACCCAATCAGGAGCTATCAGAATCATTGTAGCTGATTGGGACCTGAGCTTGATTAGGACCTTGATCAACAAAGGGAATGGGGGAAATACATACAGAGTTTTCCCTGGCCAGTCTAGCACAAGGGCAACCACTGGCACTGACCCCTCGCTAGAGGCCTGCAGCAGAATTTGGGCAACTGGTAATTCTCTTCTGAGGTGAAGAGATCTATCTCTGGTGTTCCCCTCCTTCAAAACACTACTTCCAGCACCTGACAGTTGAGGATTTTGGTTGATTCTGCTGAGTGCATCTGCCAGGGTGTTGTCCTTTCCTGGAAGGTGGACAGTCACTAGGGATACTTTTAAGGAGTATGCTAGACTCCAACTCTTCATTGCTTCTATAAACAGCAGGTCGGACTTTGTCACTCCCTGCTTGTTAATGTAATACATTGTGGTGGTATTGTCTCTTCTGACTTGTACCACTTTGTCCCTTATCAGAGATACGAAGGATTGCAGTGCTAAGAACATTGCCCTGAGTCCCAGAAGATTTATGTGCAGCAGTTACTCTGTGGGGGACCAAGTGCTATGCACTGTATGTTCCTCTAAATGTTTTCCCCACCCCAGATGTAAGGCATTTGTTGTGAGCACTAGGGTAGGAAATTCCTGTTTGAATGGAATTCCCTCCCTTAGGTTGGCTCTGTCCTGCCACCACTGCAGGGCCTGTAGCAGGGTCCTTACCATCTTTAAGAAAGAGCCCTTTCTTTGGCACCAGTGTGCCCTGAGATGTAACTGTGTGTCCCTCATTTGGAATCTGCAGCCTTGCACTGTACCTGTGGCTGCAGCCATGTGTTCCAGCAACTGCAGGAAATGTCTTGCTGGCCTTGATTTGTTTAGGGTGAATGATCCCGGACTATGCAGGATTTTGTCCACCCTGTCCTGAGGGAGGTAAGCTCTTCCCTGAAGGGTGTCCAATTCTGCTCCTGCAAAGTGCAGAACCTGGACAGGCTGAAACACAGACTTTTGTACATTTATGAGGAATCCCAGGGACTCCAATGTCTCCTGGGTGATTCTGAGAGATTCTTTTACCTGTTGCGGGGATTGCCCCGTGACTAGCCAGTCGTCCAGGTATGAAAACACCAATATGCCCTGCCTCCTTAGGTGTGCCACCACTAATGTCAGGCATTTTGTGAATGCCCTGGGGGCAGAGGTTAGGCCAAAAGGCAGAGCTGTGAACTCGTAATGACCTGAAGGTAGTCTGAACCTTAGGTGTTTTCTGTGTAATTCCCTTATGGGAATGTGGAAATAGGCATCCTTCAAGTCTAGTGATGCCAACCAGTCTCCTTGTTGTAGTGTTCGAAGAATCATTGTCAAAGTTACCATCTGGAACTTTGGTTTTATGAGGTGCTTCTTTAAAGCTCTCAGATCTAGAATGGGTTGCTACTCCCCATTTTTCTTTGAGGTTAGGAAGTCAATCAATCAATCAATCAATCAATCAAAGTCTTTATTTAACCAGGCGATCACCGTGAGCAAGCTCATTTTTGAGGTGGACCTGGGTAGTTCTGAACTGTATCTGGAGTAGAAACCTCTTCCCCTTTCAAAGGAATGGACTGGTTCTACTGCTTGTGATGCCAAACAGGGTGGACACTTCTTTTTCTAGTAATGTCTGCTCTGATGGACTTGTGGAACTGAAATGTCTTGGTCTCAGTTTGGGGAAGGTTTTGAAACTGAGGGCTAACCCCGACTCCCTACTTCAAGCACCCACTTGTCCGTGGTGATGGTTTTTCAATTTTGAAAGTAGTGGGTCAGTCTGCCCCCAACTGGGATCGAGGAGGCAACCCTGACCGTCACATCAGGGGTTCTGCTTTCCTTGTGTGGCAATTTGAGGGGATTGGCCCCTCTTTTGGAGCCCCTGCAGCCTCTACCCCTGTAGTAACCCCTTTGCTGGTAACTAGGGGTAGCTTGTGCCTGGTAAAAGGGCCTACCGTAACCCCCACCTCTACCTCCCCTTCCACATGGCCTATAGGAAGTTGAGGCCTTGTCTTTTGCAGAGTTACTCTTATAAGCGGACTTGTATTCATCCACTTTCTTCATATATGCCTCTGTCTTACTGCCAGGAAGGGAATGGTTCTCCACAGGGAAGTCCATGGCCTTATTTTGAGTGTCTTGTGTGAGGCTGGTTGTCCTAAGCCAGGCAAACCTCCTCAAGGCAATAATTAAAGCCATCCACCTAGCTGCATTATCATTTGCATCCACAGCCATGTGGAATTGATATTTTGTGGCTTCTAGACCACACCTCACAGTTTCCAGAAGGCCAGCTGCAAGCCCTGGTGGAGCCTTGTCCATCGTGGCCATAACAGAAGTCCAGAAGGTCTTCTGATACTGTGCTGCGTAAGCCATGTAATTGGCTTCCCTGATACCCAGGAAAGCTGCCAAGTACCCTTTCTTCACCATTCCATCCAGTTTTCTGGAATCCTTCTCAGGAGGGTGGGTGGCCAGAGGTACTTTGGCCTTGTCACAGGCAACTGTCTGAACTACCTCTTCTGGATCCGGGTAAGACAGTAAAAATTCAGTACCCAGGGGAACTAACTGGTACTTCTTGTTGGCCTTCTTATCCACAGGTGATATGGAATTTGGGGTATCCAGTACATTTACCACCTGTTTTTAATTTTTTAAATGTATTAATGGGCAACAGGATCTTCTTTGTGGGTGTTAACCCCATCATTTCCAGGAATTGTAATTCCTCCTCACCCTGTTCAGGTTCATATGGTATAAGATATAATGCCTCCACTATCTGCCTCACAAAAGTAAAATGTGAGGAATAGTCCTCAGGAGTCCTTGGTGGGGATTCAGACCCATGCTCCAGTGAAATCTCCAGTTCAATTGCCTCTTCTTCATCATACTCTCTATATTCCTCCAGTTAGGGATCAAACATTTCTGCACTCTGAACAGCGGAGCCCACACCTGAAACCGATGGCCCAGCTACAGTCGGTTGCTGCTGAACTGGTGTTAGACCTGTTTGAAAGGATCAGTCGTAGGCATATTTGGCTGTGATACTGGGAGCCCTGTTGCTTTTCCAGCTGGGGAACCAATATTTTCCTTTTTATCTAATTTCTTTAATGGAGCTGAATCCTTTACTGGTTCACCCGGTCTTTTTAGTCTGGATGTCTCGACTTTTTCAGGGGTGTTAGTATCGGCATCCTTAGACTTATTTTTCAGTTCTGCATTCGGATCATTTGGATCCGGAACCGGAGATGTGGAAATTTTTTCTTCAAAACACAATGTGTTTTTCAATGGTTTTCTCAGGAAAAGTTTTGCAAATCTTGCAATCTGCCTTGAAGTGATCAGACCCAAGGCAAAATAAACACAAGTCGTGTTTATCTGCTTCTGCGAAAACTTCCTTGCAATTTTTAAAAGCAGTCGGCCCAGGTTTCTTTTTAGGCTTTTAGGATATTACCACTGTAAACATTAAACCACAAAAATAAACCTAAGTCGGTTTCTGAACCAAGCTCTAAACTGGTTAAACACCACAGAGCGGTTACATAAAATTTTATTTATTTATTTATTGAATTGTTTCACCAGGAAAGATACACTGAGCAACTTAATGCTCATCTCACGGTACGTCCTGGGGAAGGGGAAAGGGATATACAGAGTACAGATATACAAAGTACAGAGTACAAATCCTTGCAGTTGTTTCCTCAACCAAGGAAAACCATGATTTTAACTAGATATTAAAGCCAGAATAAACCCAGAAACAGAAACATAACTAAATGAAAAAGTTTTTAAACTAAAGTGATTTAACACTAAATAAGATTAACTAATCGGTTCCCCAATGATTTCAAGGAACCGGTGAGAAACCGAAAAAATTACCGTAAACTAACTAAAACTTCAATAAAAATACAAAGGGCAGCAGAAATGAAGTAAATAAATGCTAATATTTATTTTTTGGTTGAAAAATAATGTTATTCTCAGTCACGCCGAGGGGTAGTCTCTGAGGCGTCCAACAAGGCAGGCGGAGAATGAAATCTGGTGTTACAGAACACAGCAGTTGGCAAGGGCATCAGGTTTGAATGGCGGCACGAGCCAATAAGTGTTCCACTATTTGCATAAAGTTCCATTAATCTCCAAGACAGTGCAATCCAAGAGGCTGACTGCTAGAGTTAATCATATTGAGGAATCCCTGGGGTTAGAACTACTGTTTTTAGGAGAAACACAGACAGACTGGTTTCCGCTGTGAAACTTAACAAATATTAAAATACTCCAAAAGTGAACATCCCCAGCCCCCAGATTTGCTCTAAGTGGCTAAGAAGAGGATATCAATGGAGGATGCAGAACCTTTTCTGGTTCTGGAAGGGGAGGTAGGGTGGGAGATTTAAGTATATCGAGGGATCCCCTGGAAGAAACAACACTACTATGGTAAGAAATTTTTTCTTCAAACTCCAGGAATCCCTCAGTATGCTTAACTATAGCAGAATATCAAGCAGTATCTTGCGAGGGTACAGAACCTACTTAAAGAAAAGGTTCTGCAATACTGCGGTGCCAAACCTGGCATCACTTCTGGACTGTATATCCAGACAATAGTGCTTTCTGAAGGTGTGTACAGTTTTCTAAGTAGCTGCTCTACAGATTTCCAACAGAGGAGGCAGTATGGTGCAGTGGGTTAAGGCTCTGAGCTGCAGATCTGGAGACCTGGGTTTGAATCCCACATCCGCCTAGGTGCATACTGTGTGACCCTGAGCAAGTCACTTGACTTCCTTGTGCTTCCAGGTCACATCTGGAAACAAGTTTCGACTTAGCGTGCTACTCCTGGTTAAACAATGTTCTCTTTCTGCTTTCCCTTTCCAACAGGGGAACATCTCTTGTTGCTGCCACTGATGCAGCTGTTCCATGAGTGCAGTGAGCTCTGAGGCCTTGAGGAGGCTGCTTGTCAGCTTTGCTGTAACAGAACTCTATGCAAGATACTATTCAGCATGCAGTTGCCCTCCTTGATGATGGCCTACCTTTACCCACTTCACCATATATCAGGAACAGTTTATTTATTTATTTATTTAGTTAAACATCAGTTTAGAAACCTTTGAGCCAGAGGCTCATTTACAAAGGTACCTCGTCACATAGAGGACATCAAACAGCAGTACAAGGGACAACAGATATTACAGAAACAAGATAGTTACAATTCAGGGTTACAGTAAGTTTCAATACCAATGAACTACATGGCAGAGAGTGCAAAGACTTGGGGTTGGGGCGGGGGTTCAGGTAGGAGAGGGTAGAGGTAGAAGGGGAGAGGGACGGGGGAGGAGGATTAGTAGAAAAGGAAAAGGGGGGGTGCCGCTCAGTGAGCATTGTCAAGGTTTTTTTTTTTTTTTATTAGTGGCAGTTGCATTTGCGTGAGATGAGCAGGTGGTTTCTGAGCCTGAGCTTAAAGCTTGCTAAGGTTGGTGAGTCAGAGATACCGGCAAGGAGGGAGTTATACCAGGAGGGTGCTCGGTATGGGAACGCCCTCTGCCCTTGAGAAGTCCTGGCTCTTGGTATGACTAAACTTGTTTTGGATGAGCTGCGAGTGATCAGGGTTGGCGTAGTTCAGCGAATTGAGTCGGATAGGCCCATGGAGGATAGGCCATGAAGGGCTTTAAAGGTGAGCTGGCAGGTCTGATACATGAGCCGCTCATCCAGGTTGAGTAGGGTTGCCAGGGTGTACAGCAGACATGTGTGAGTGAGTCTGGTGCACTGGTGATAAGTCTGCAGGCCTTGTTAAGCATAAGGCGAACCTTGCTGAGGGCTGTCTGATCAGCTGAGCCATAGACTGGAAGGCCATAGTCGATTATAGATATGACAGAGGAGGTGACAGCCAGGCAGAGGCATCTGGGGAGGCATTTTCTTGTGCAGTAGGGAGAATGCCCAACCCAGCGAGTTGTCGTCATAAATTTAGGGCAGATATATGTCCATGGAACGAAAGTGCAGGGTCAAAGGTTATTCCAAGATATTTATAGGACTGCACAGGTTCATGGGGATATTGAGGGTGGAGTCGATGGCGAGGGGAAACTTGCTGTACTTATTTTGGGGGTGGGAGAAGAGCATTGTTTTTGTTTTCTTTAGATTGATAACAAGTCGGTGCTCAGTGAACCAGGTCGCTGCAGTCAAAAGCTAGTTGGAGAGAGTTCTGAAGCAACAAGGGGTTACTGTGAGAGGCAATGAGTACAGCACCATCAGCATAGAGAAGGCTCTTACCCGTACAACTGCTGGGTAGGGAGTTGAGAAAGAGGCAGAATAGTAGAGGTCCAAGAATAGAGCCCTGGGGAACTCCAGAGCGAATAAGGCAGGTATCGGAGAGAGTTCCACTAACTTTCACCCGTTGGGAGCGGGCTGAGAGATAGCTGGTGCACCAGGTAACAGGTCCAGTGGCAAAGCCTATTAGGTCGAGGGTGGATAACAGGAGAGGATGCGATCACGGTATCAAAAGCTTTAGACAGGTCAATGAATATTGCACCAGCCAGGGCGCCAGAGTCCAAGGAGGCGTGGAGGAAGTTGGCAAATTCCAGGAGTGCTGTATTGGTACTATGACCAGCTCTGAACCCGTGCTGTTCAGGGCAGAGAACATTGTACTTACAGAGGTAGTCAGAGACTTGGGAGGCCACAATTTTCTCCAAGACCTTAGAGAGGGGGGAGAGGATCGAGATGGGTCGATAGTTACCCGGAAGAGTCCTGTCGCCACCTTTGTGGACAGGGGTAACCGTGGCAACCTTCCAGACAGCAGGGAATTGTCCAAGACAGAGCAATTTGTTGAAAATGCATGTGATAGGGGAGAGGACCTGATCCAGGACCTGACAAAGGAGGCAGGGATCAAGTGAGTCATTACCGACGGTGTTACCTTTTAGGGCTTTAAGCAGGTATGGCCTGGTTTCTTGTATGGTGACACAACGCAGGTGGAAGGAGGGGTGTGCAATGGGTGGTGTGGCAAAAGGAGGTGGCGGGCTGAAGAAGTTACCAGGGAGCACTGAGCTAAGGTCGGTAAAGGAGTCATTGAGGTGAGTGGCAATGTGGGCAGGGTCAGTGGAGACAGCACCGTTGATGTTAAGAAGCGAAGGAGAGGGGGACCGGGAGTGACCATTCAGTTGCTTGATGTTGTCCCAGAAGCACCTAGGGTTCCCCCAAGAGGAGGTAAAGGGAGGCTTGGTAGTATTCATGCTTTGCTTTATGGATGGCCCAGGTGCACTGGTTATGAAAGCAGCTGCATAGGACTGCCTGTCTGCTGTTCGCCAGTAGCGGCCAGCAAGGTGCCAAAGTTGTCTCGTTGCTTAAGATGCCACAGTAGGGCAGGGGTGATCCAAGGGCATGTCTCACTTTGGACCTCCGAGCAGTTATAGGAGCAAAGATGTCAGGCAGAGTTGAAGGTGTTTACAAAGAGGCCAGGGCCGAGTCAATGTTAGTTGGTTTGTCAGTGGAGACCAATCAGTATGGGCAAGGTAGCGCTTTAGGTCTTTGAGTCCCCCAGGTCTAAGCCGCCTCCGAGAGGTGGTTTTGACCGAGGATGTGGGCTGAGGGGTTACCCAGTTGAAGAGTACAGGGGAGTGGTCACTGAGGCAGTCAGGGAGGATTTGGATGTTATGGATGCGGCTTGGCCTGTTAGAGAGGACCACATCCAAGAGGGTGCTGGGGTTGATTCTAGTTGGCTGCATGATCAGTTGGGTTAGGTCAATTGCATCGAAAGCCTCACGGGAGGAGGAGGACAAGGGGCAAAGCCAGTTAATGTTCAAATCGCCCACCAGGATTTGGTCATAGGGGTTGGGTAGGGAGGTAAGGTAGTCAATTAGTGGGCCCAGTGCCTGGGATTGGTTCTTGGGAGGTATGTAGGCTGTGGTTAGGAAGATAGGGCCTCTAGAAGGGTCAGGGGATAGCTTTAGAGTAAGGGTCTGGGCCTTATGGTCGAGGTCAGGAGGAGGGTAGACCCATGAGAGAATCCTTCAAATAGAAGGCACAACCCCCACCTCTCCTACCGACATGGTCCAACCAGTGGAGGGTGTAGCCGGGGAGAGAGACATGGGAGTTGGGAGTGGAGTCAGACAGCCAGGTTTCAACCAGGGCAACCACATCCGGTTTATGAAGCATCACCCAGCAGTGTAGTGAGTCCAGTTTTTTCAGGAGGCTACAGATGTTCATAGTTGCAACACGCAGTCCAGAAGATTTCAGGGGAGGACCAGTGTTGCCAGGCCCGGGATTGGGGTGGATGTTACCTGACAGGAGCAGGAGGAGGAGGGCTGCTCCTGGGAGAGAGCGACTGCAAGAGTGTTTTCGACGGTTGGAGAAGGGGGGATGAGGGGATGAGATAGTGCAGGGGATAGGCAGAGTAGAACAGACAGGAGAAGCAAGCACGATGAGATGTATGAGGGGGCAGTGGGGGTAAGAGAGAGGGTGACAATATGTATGGAGATGGATAGGGGAAAATGCTGGGTGAGTGTAAGCAGCAGAAGGAGGTGGAGCAGGGGGGAAGGGGGTGGGTTGCAGGCAGATCATTGGGGGCATAGGAGCAGCATGCTAGCGGGGATATAGTTCCCATAGGGGAGGTAATGATTATAAGTAGGAGGGGGAGGAGCGCAAGACGTAGAGTGTTGGGCATTTTTTTTTTTTGAGGAACTAACAGGCTAAGAGAGTAGTGGGTATTAGTGATAGTTGAAGGATAAGAGGAGACACGGTAGGAGACAGCCTAGTTGGGATCAGGAAGGGTGGTACGGCAGTAGGGTTGTTAGGTGGGGAACAGTGCCCCCTGGTGGTCAGCAGGTATAACCTGCTAATGGGAAAGTGGGGACTTAGGTTCTGGCACAACAGGACGTGAGGTCACAGGAAGTGGCGTCAGCAACCTGAGCCAAAGCTACAGCCGCCCCTGGGTGGGTGGGTGGCTGGGGTGGGCGGGGCAGACGACGCGAAGCGTCGTCGGGCAAGCACCCCACAGCAGCTGTCCGCTGAAACAATCAGTGGGCTGTGGGCAGAGAAGCAAGCCAAGAGTTCTTCTGTTGTCCGATCGTCTATGGCAGGTGATTATGCTGTATTTCGTCTTTTTTTCTTTTACCTGGAATGCAGCGTTTCAGTCCAGAGAGGGCTCCTGGTAGGAGCAACTTTCATCCTTCCCTGCCGCGGTCGGCAGTGTTCTGAGCGTGGGGGGGGGTCCGCCTAAAAAAGGTAGGAGGCAGGGAAAATTAGTATGCAGCAGGAGGATTGTGAGTGGCCTGACCTGAGAGCTTTAGTAAGCTCAAGATAGTGACTAAGTGCCCTCTTGACATCCAGGCTATGTGACTGTAGCTCACCTGAGCTGGACTTGGCTGTAAAAATACAGGAAGGGTGCTAGATTGATTCAGGTGGAATTCAGAGATCACCACTTTTTACTGGTCCTGAGGACCATCTTGTCTCTGTGGAAAGCAATGCAGTTGGCATCTGTGAAGAGGGCTTGCAGCTCACATACCCTCTGAGCAGAAGTGATGGCTTCCAGGAAAACTGTCTTCCAGGTAACATACGTTAGGTCAGCAGTAGTCAATGGCTCAAATGAGGGTTCCATGAGCTTGGCCATACACATGTTCAGATTCCAAGGGGGGACCAGCTCCTTGAGAGGTAGGTACAGGTACAGAAGTCCCTTGAACAACTTCTTGAAAATGGGGTGAGAGGCCACTGACCTCTCCTTGTTCACTGAGATATAAGCAGAAATTGCTGCCAGGTGGACCTTAAGAGTGGAAGGCCTGAGGCCTAGTGTCTGCAGGTAGACTAGGAAATAAAGGAGCACAAGCAGGCCTGCTTGTAGGGGACTGACTTTCTTAGGCTTATGCCACAAGGAAAACCTCTTCCATCTGGAAGCATAGGTCTTCCTAGTTGCAGGCTTACTGGATACCCTGAGAACATCTAGGACATCCTTGGAAAACTGGAGATTGGAGAACTCTAGGTCTTCAAGAGTCAAGCTTTGAGGTGAAGTGACCTGAGACTGAGGTACAGCATCCTGCCTTGGGACATAGTCAGGAGACTGTGCCTCTAAGGAAGGTGAATAGGCAAATTGATGGAGAGGGCTAGCAGAAGGGAGTACCATGGCTGTCTGGCTCAGTCTGGGGCCACCAGAATCATGGTTGCCGACTGGCTCCTCAGTCTGATGAGAACCCTAAGCAATAAGGAAAAAGGGAGGAACGCATAGGGGAACCTCCCTGTCCAATCCAGAGCCAGGGAGTCCAAGGGTACTGTGCCCAGTGCTGGAGCCTGCAGCAACACTGAGGAAGCTGGTGATTCTACCTGGAAGCAAAGAGGTATATTTCTGAGGTACCCCACCTCCTGCAGATGGTGTCCAGTACCTGTTTGTTCAGGGACCACTCATGGTGGGTCAGACTGATTCTGCTGAGAGAATCTGCTAAGACATTGTCCTCCCCTAGAAGGCTGATGTGGTATATTGTGATGGTGTTGTCTGTTCTGACCTGTACTGATTTGCCTTGAATCTGAGGGGCAAATGACTGCAGGGCAAGAAAGACTGCCCTGAGCTCCAGCACATTGATATGTAAGCTTAACTTCTGGGGTGACCAAAAACCACTTGCTGTAAGGTTGGTCAGATGTGCTCCCCA
This sequence comes from Neoceratodus forsteri, assembly GCA_016271365.2. Classification (NCBI taxonomy): domain Eukaryota; kingdom Metazoa; phylum Chordata; order Ceratodontiformes; family Ceratodontidae; genus Neoceratodus; species Neoceratodus forsteri. Next base: position 1,404,164,462 of record CM028130.1, on the reverse strand, counting down.
CTCTAAGAGGAAGAATGACTGTGGGAGCCTGTTGTTGGAAAGGCAATCCCTTTCTGAGATTGTCCTTTTCCTTCCACCACTCGAGAGCATGTAGGAAAGATTTTGTAATTGGAACCAGTTTGGAGAGAGGGTCTCTTTTCTGGGACCAAAGGGATCAGATGAAACTGTATGTCCCTCATCCCTAAGGTTGGCTAGTGAGGCAAGTAAGGAAGTCCAGCGAGCAAAGGCACAGAAGGAGCTTCAAATAGCTAAAGGAATTAAGAAGGGGGGGTAGGCTTTCTTTCTCTATATAAGTGAGAAAAGGGACAAGAAGGAAGAGATTGTTAGGCATAAGAAAGGTGCGGAGTGAGTGGAGGATAATGGTGGAAAAGCAGGGATACTAAATGAATACTTCTGTTCTGTCTTCACCAGGGAGAAGGATGGACCAGTGCCTTCAGGAGGGAAAAGAGGAGCAGAGGGAAGGGGAACACAGACATAGTGATAAAGGAGGCTAGAGTGAGGAAGGGTCTGTTGGCACTGAAAGTGGACAAATCACCAGGCCCGGACAGAGTACATCTAAGGGTACTAAAGGAACTGGCTGAGGAGCTGGCAGGGCCACTAGCAGACCTATTTAATAGTTCACTAGAGTCAGGCATGGTACCACAGGACTGGAGAACAGCACATGTAGTGCCCCTTCACAAAAGTGGTCCCAAGGATGATCCAGGGAATTACAGACCAGTCAGTCTGACCTCCACTGTGGGCAAGCTCATGGAGACCATACCAAAGGAAGGGCTGGTGGAATATCTAGTGGAACATGGTCTCCAGGATGAGAGGCAGCATGGGTTAATTGGGGGGGAGATCATGTCAAACAAATCTGATTGACTTCTTTGACAGTGTCTCTAAGACAGTAGACAGGGGCCAAGCAGTAGACATCCTCTATCTTGATTTCAGCAAGGCCTTTGACTCTGTGCCCCACAAAAGGTTGATCAGGAAGTTGGTGGATCTTGGAGTTGGGGAAAAGATGGTCAGTTGGGTGGAAAACTGCCTGAGGGACAGAACCCAGAGGGTGGTGGTAGGGGGAGACTTATCTGGCACTAGGGAGGTAACAAGTGGGGTTGTGGTGTTGTTCAATGTCTTTATCAATGACATTGGGGGATGGCATTAAAGGCAAAATGTGCCTATTCGCAGATGACACCAAGCTCTGTGGAAGAGTGGACACAGCTGAAGGGATACGGGACCTTCAGGAAGATCTGGAAAAGCTGAGGAGGTGGTCCAAGATCTGGCAGCTTGGTTTCAATGCCAAGAAATGCAAAGTTATGCATATTGGAGCCAAGAATCCCAGGACAGAGTATTACCTGGGTGGAGTCCGAGTATCTGCATCAGAGGAGGAGAAGGACTTGGGAGTGATGATCACTAGTGACCTGGAGCACTTCAAGCAGTACAAGAAAGCAGCAGCAAAGACAAACAAGATGCTGGGATGCATAGCTAGGGTGATCAGTAGTAGGAGAGAGGAGGTTATACTGCCCTTGTACAGGTCACTGGTAAGACCGCATCTACAGTATGTAGTTCAGTACTGGTGCCCACACCTCAAAAAGGACATTAACCTGCTGGAGAAGGTACAGAGGAGGGCTACAAAGATGATAGCTGGCCAGCAGGGCAAGGCATATGAGGAGAGGTTGAGGTCACTGAACATATACTCCCTGGAAGACAGGAGCGAGAGGAGATATGATTGAGACATTCAAGTACTTGAAAGGGATATATAAGGTTGATAAGGAGGGTCTCTTTAAGCTGAGTGGCAACCATATCACAAGAGGGCACAGTCTTAAGCTGGAGGGTGGGAGGTTTAGGAGGGAGGTCAGGAAGCACTTCTTCACAGAGAGGGTGATAGACACTTGGAATGTGCTGCCGGAAGAGGTCATCTCATTGAAGACAGTGGGCAGCTTTAAGAGGGGCTGGGATAGGCATAGGGGGAAGGTAAGAATCATGTGTAGGGAGGATGGGAGGAGTGGGGAGAGAGGGCAGGGACATTAGCTCAAGCTGTGGACCCTGCAATACGAGCAGACTTGATAGACCAAATGGCCTTCTTCTGCTGGCTTCTTCATATGTTCATATGTATTTGGAACCTGACACCACTGCTGTGGTGGCAGCCATGTGGCCTAAGAGTTGCAAGAAATTTCTTGCTGGTCTGGGCTGCCCTAGGACAAATGAACTTGCCAGTGCCAGAATACTGTTCACTCTGTCTTGTGGCAGGAATGCCTTTTCCTTCTGGACTTGTACGGGTTCTTTCTGAGATTTTTGGGAGTTTATAAGAAACCCCAAGGATTTCAGGGTGCCCTGTGCTAGACTGAGAGAATCCTTGACCTGCTGGTAGGACTCTCCAATAACTAGCCAGTCATCCAGGTAAGGGAACACCGTGACTCCTAGTGTCCTGAGATGTACCACCACCACTGCCAGGAACTTTGTGAACACCCTGGGGGCCAAGGAGAGACCGAAGGGGAGTGCTGAGAACTGGTAATGATCTGAGGATAGCCTGAATCTCAGATACTTTCTGTGACTGGATCTGATTGGAATGTGGAAATATGCATCCCTCAGGTCCAGCGAGGCCAACCAGTTCCCTTTCTGAAGGGAAGGAATGACTATGGCCAAAGTGACCATCTTGAATTTGGGCTTTATCAGGTGCTTGTTTAGAAGTCTGAGATCCAGAATGGGTCACCATTCCCCATTTTTCTTCTGGGTAAGGAAGTATCTTGAGTAGAAGCCTTTCCCCCACTGTGGTATGGGAACTGTCTCCACTGCATTCATCTGCAGGAGCTTCTAGACTTGCAGCTCTAGGTGGACTTTCTCGATTGTGGTTGCAGGTTTGAAACTTCTGTAACCCTGCAACTTGGGGAATGACTTGAAATTCAGTGAAAGACCTTGGCTCACTACCTCCAAGACCCACTTGTCTGTGGTGATGGTTTCCCACACTTGGAAGAAGTGAGACAGCCTGCCTCCCACTGGGAGTGGGGTGGCAACCTGAACACGCACGTCAGGGGGTTTCCCTGGACTAGGTCCTGGTAGCTGGTGCCAGGTCAGTCCATTTGGAGGGCTTTCTGCCACTGCCCCTGAAGTAACATCTGGGCTGCTGGTAGTCAAGGGATGCCTGAGCCTGACAAAAGGGCCTAGTATAGTGCCCCGTACCCCTACCTCCCCGTCCCTGTGTCTGATAGGAAGTGGAGGGTTTCTCTCCAGCTGCATTGCTTCTATAGGTGGTCTTGTATTCCTCCATCTTTTTCATAGAACCCTCAGTTTTGTCGCCAAAACAGCAAGTTGTTATCACAAGGAAAATCCATTGCCTTGATTGGAGTGTCCTGAGAAAGGTTAATGGTTCTGAGCCAGGCAAATCTCTTCATTGAGACAGCTAGGGCCATGAACCTTGAAGTAGTATCGTTGGCATCCATTGCCATGTGAAACTAATACATGGTTGCATCCAAAGCTGTCCTGTCAGTCTCTGCCAGATCAAGGGCCACCTCACCTGTGACCTTGTCACTCATGGCCAAAACCAACGAAAGAGTGCTTTTTGGTACTGGGCTGTTTAGGCCATGTAGGTAGCCTGCCTGAGAAGGAGGGAGGCTGCCAGATACCCTTTCTTCCTCATGCTGTCCAATTTTCTGGAATCCTTATCAGAGGGATGTGAAGAAAGGAGGACCATAGCTTTGTCACAAACTGCAGCCTGGACTACACCCTTGTGGTCTGGATGAATAAAGACGTAGTCAGCAGTTGATCTGTCCAGCTGATAATTTTGGTCTATTTTCCTGTCGACCCCCGGTATAGAGTTGGAGTTCTGCAGGATCTTGAGGGATGCCTTCCTGAGGGACTTGTGAACTGGTAAAAGTAACCTTTTGGTAGGCATTAGCCCCATCATGTCAAGGAACTCGTCCTCATCCTCATCCTCCACCATCTCCTGGGTGGAGAGGTCGAGGGTATCTACCATATGTATCACAAAAGCATAGTAAGACAAACAGTCTTGGTCACAACAAGGGGAACCAAAGTCTTGCTCTGGAAAGACCACTGGCTCAATAGGGTCCCCTTCCCCCTCCGCTTCCTCCTGTTCCTCATAAAAATATTCCAGCTCCTGGCTAAAGGGAACCGAAGCCTTGACCAGAACCTGGGAAGTAACCAGAGTGCCCAAAATGGAACCGACGGATTGAAAGTCCTGGAGAACTTGCAAGGCCTTAGCTACGTCCTCCATGGAGGGCACTGCAGGTTTGTCAGCTGAGAGCTCCTTTGCTTTTTCAGTAGAGGTGCTGCGACATGTTTTTCCTTATATTTTTTTCTTTGCAGGAACCAGGTCGGCAACCTGCTCCGTAGACCTTTTCGATTTAGAACAGTTTCTTTAGCAGCGGTTTTAGGATCTGAGGACTCCTTAGGCCTGTCCTTGGGCTTAGTGTGAGAGAAGGATGCCTCCTCTGAAGACTTTGGTGATGAAGAGGTGGGAGAAGCCATATCCACCATCTTCTTAGCCCTCTTTTTAACTATTTTAGAGCAGAACTTGCTACACAAGTCACAGTTAGCAAAAATATGGCTAGGGCCAAGACACTTCAAATGTAGATCGTGTTCGTCGGCTTTAGCCAAAATCTGAAAGCACTTAATACAATTTTTAAACTCAGTTGGTCCTGTTCTCTTTTTAGGCCTCTTTGACATGCCCAATCATCAGGAGGTTGAAAAGACAAGGTTCCAGAAGAAAAAAGCAAAATTTGCGATCAGTTTTTTTAAAGAAAGGAACCATGAAAATTTACCACAAAAAAGTTATAGAATTGAACTTAGCGCTTCGGTTCCCTGAAAAAGGAACCGGAGCATAAACCAGAAATAAGTAATAAAATAGAGGAAAAAAATTAAAAGAAAGTGTGGTAAAACCACTAAACTGAGTGGTTTTCTGGTTCCCTGGAACCGCTGAGGAACAGGACAGAACTGCTTGAAAACAGTAAAAAAAGTCTAAAAACTAACTAAATTAACCTGAAAATACTGGGCAGACTAAACGAAAATAATTAAACTTTGTTTTTTCCATGGAAAACAATGAAATACAGTGAAGCACTAAAGAGAGCTCTCTGAGGCATCTTATTAGGCAGGTGGAGAAATGAATCTGAATGGTTTAGAATGCAGCAGAACCTAGGGGCAGACATTTAAATTACTAGCACGAACCAATGATGCATTCCATCATTTACATATGTCACAGACTCTCTGGGACAGCTCAACATAGGAGACTAACTGCTATAGTTAAGCATACTGAGGGATTCCTGGAGTTTGAAACAGCAATTGCAACCTTACGGGCATTGCGCAAGATACCAATAGGCGGTAAACCAGGAAAGAGTATGAGAAGCATTTACTATCAGGGGGAACCACTTGGTAAGGCAAGAAGAATCTTGATTAAGTCCATGTAGAGAGGGCTAGTAGCTGAGGCTGTTCCCCAGGAGGCTCCCCAAATCCAGGATACTTACAGTTAGGCTGAAGAGCAGTGAGAGGGTTACCTCATCCACCACATGGAACACCATTGAAGGTCAGTGAGCAGGGAAGTTATTGATCCATATTTTTGGGCTGTGTTTCTGCAACTGATGTTGATCCGGCAGGGCCATGGGTAGTGCCTCAACCCCTGCTCTCCCTCCAAACACCCGCTCCATAGTCTTCTTGATTTTTGCAGTGGGGTGGGTGGGCCCAGGCGGGCCTAGAAGAACTCATCTGCTTCACTCGAGAATTGAAATTGAATCATTTTCCCTTCAAAGGTAACCTGCAAGACCACTGGGTAAAAGAGAATAGGTAAGCCCCCTATTTCAAAGTTCTTCCTTTATTTTATCAAACCCTTACCTCTGTTCCAGGATTGATCTGGGGTACTCCAGATAAAAGGAAAGGCAGGCCCAGCTACTTCGATGTTGTGCAGATCTCTGACTTTGCTCACGATAATTTCTTTGTCCACAAAGCGCAACAGTTTAAAGATAAAGGGCCAGGATCTATTAACATTTGCTGCATTATGCACTCTTCTAATTCTATGGGCCCATTCGATTTCGAAGACATACTCTGCTGGGTCCAGTTGCAGCCACACTGGTCAGTTAGTTCGGAGAAAGTGCAGAGGATCCTTTCCTTCTATACCTTCGTGTATCCCCAAGATGCAAATGTTTTTACGGTGTCCCCTGCCCTCAAGATTCTCTAGTTTGTTAGTGAGCCATTCTATGTGCTGTTCCGCAGCTAGCAGACATTGTTCACGGCTGCCCTCTCTCTCTATTATTGATGTGATGCTTTGTTCATTGACCATAACCAGCTGGTTAGAGTGGAGAGGCTTGCCTCTGTTTCCGGAATGGTTGTTCTTATTGTTTCTACCAACTCTACTATTTTCTCTAGAAGCGAGGGAGCAGAGTCTTCCAACGCAGGACGACTTCAGGGAGTATGATGCTCCATCTTGGGTACAGGAAGCTGAGGAGGTTGGATGAGATTCTTCTATGTCTTTTTTCTGTTTTGTCGTGTACTTTTCCAGTTCCAAATTGGTCTGAGAACTCCACATGCCTTAGTTCTCCCATCCTGAAGAAGATAGGAATCACCAGGCACTGATTAAGGTATCTGATGGAGGAAGATTGCTGAAGGCCAGCTAGGAGCTCAAAAAAAAGCAGTCATCTTAAGCAGATGCACACGACACCCCCTTACAAAGCCTTTCTGATGGGTGTGTAACTTTATCTTCTTCTTTTTTTTTCCATGTCACCTTTCACATTTTTTGCTGCTGTACACGAGGAGATGGACCCTTTTGATGCGTGCCTTCCACCATTGTTGGGACTAACCTTAGAGCCTTTTTTATTATTTTTAGGTGACACAGAGGCAGACTGAGAAGGCATGCTTCTTTTTAAAAGTGTTACCTTTTTAAATGAAGTTTCTGGGCAAAAAATATGACATGACTTATAAAGTCGTGTTGTGGACCTAAACATGTTAAACAAAGCTCGTGACAGTCTGTCCTTGTCAGGAGCTGAAAACAATTTACAATTTTTTGATGGTTCACAAGGTATCTCTGACATACCAATTTGAGAGAACCTTGAAATAAAAACAATTCCCAAAAGCTATGCAGTACAAGAACCCAATATTAAAAACATGATTCTTGTACTGAAGAAAACTGTGCCAAAGGTCAAACTGTGGCTCCAGTCCAGGAACCAATTAATTAAGGTGGAAGGGCACAGACAGAAATAGAAAGTGAAAATGCTCAGTTCTTTGTAAATTGGATAGCTAAAATTATACACCAGTAATAATAGCAAAAATGAGTGTGGTTTACTAGCCAAACTGCCAAAATTGGAAATGGTAGTCAAGCAGGATATTCTCCAGTTCCTGGGAATTAAACTGGAACTAAAAAAAGCATAATTTACAGAAAACCTTAGCTAAATACAAAGTAAGTGAAAAAAGACTAAAATACACTTTTTGAAATAAAGTACAAAATAAAAGCACGACTGGGGAACTAGACATTACCAGAGTTCACTAGGGAACAACTGCTTCTTCAGGTAAAGAAACACAGCAATGGCCAGAGTGAAGTGCAGGAAGAGTTTGAACCTACATTCCAAATTTTAAAATTTGCATATCTCCGGGGCATCACTCTCAGCCAAGATGACTGCATGAAGTATAAAGTGTAAACATTAAGTGACAATTCCTGGGGTTAGTGTAACCCCCCCTACTAATGGGGGTTCCTAAAACCTTCTTGGAGCTGCGTAAGTGCTCCTTGCCTAACTGGTGTTCGGCGTAATGCTGCTTGAATGTGGGCACGGTGAGTGCTTTTGGAGCCTCTGGTACTGTCTCTTTAAGAGCTGCCTGCTTGCAGTCTGATCAGATTGTATAGGGGGACGGTGGGTTTACCGCTCAAATCCCACTCGAGCTGCTGTTTGAATCGTTCCGTTCTGCTGTCGCTAAGCGAGCTGAGGGAGCCTCATTGAAGGATGTAACTATTTTCTGGAACATATGTAGTGTGGCAGTAAAATTTCTGTTTGTTGTGTGTTTGGCCCCTCCATTTTGGACCTGGACTTCTGAGACGGGCCAATTGGGGAAAGGGGGACATTAAAATGGAGACCGCTTGAGCTAACCAGAACTTGGACTCCCACCAGGAGCCTGCCCAAAAGGGAATATATGGCAGGTGCTCCTGGGAAGTGTAGTTTGGACCCTGGCACCTTTTTTGTACCAATAGAAGGTGTGAGGGGTGATGGACAGAACAAAGCAGCCAACCGGAGCCCTGTGGAGCAAGAAGAAACTGCCCTGCAACTGTCCTGGGGGGGCAGAGCGGATGGTGATCGTGAAGGGAGAAGGAGCTCTGGCTCCTGCGCTGTGAAAGTCTTCACGTGGGAAGCGCGTGTGTTAGGCCGAGAAGGCGGGTGACCACATTGCCAATAGAGCGAGCAGACAAGATCTGTGGAGGAGTGCAGGCAGAGGATGCTGTACAGATACAGCTACCTACCAGGCTCACCCCGTAAAGGACTGGAGAATCTGCTGAATCACGCTCGGTCTGTCAGGACAAGTGAGGCTGCGTTGTTGACCTGGTTTGATCAGTGAAAAGCGATCGGGAGTTTGGAGCAGCTGCCTGGTATGGTACCCCTCTGTGTTACATATAAATGTGTGGAGCAGTGTCTGGATTACAGGCCAAGTCCTGCAGTGGTGTGAGGGGGATCTTTCTGCAGGAGTCGTGAGTACTAAATCAGGGTAGCTCCCTGTCAAATGTTTCTTCTGAGGACAAGAGTTGTCTGGCTGTTTCATTGGCTGCATGAATTGTGCCTGCGGGGTCTTACAAATCAAATCTAGGTACCAAATGCTTCTTTCTTCACCAGGGCCCCAACCAGCTGCACAGAATAGGCTAGCCTTGTAAGGCCTGGGTACCAAAGACAGTGACTGATAGGTTTGGCCTGTGCACAGTGCCCTATATAGTAGAAGTGTTAAGCTAATCAACCTGATCTCCCCCGTCCTTGTTACCCCTCCCTTTAATAAATCAGATTTGTTGTTGCAAGGTATACCGTTTGAACTGCATGTTTGTGCTACCCTTTTGGTGTATGGGTTATTGTATAACTGCATCTTATTTTACAGGGGGTCCTCAGCACCAAGTTAGCCATCCCGACCTGGGGGTAAGTGTAAGTCATAGCGGTAAAGTGGGAATTGCTGGAGAGCCACTAGTGGGAAGAAAGGGGGGTTGCAGTGACCCAGAGGGCTGTGACCAGGTTGCATTTGACTGTTCCAACCCTGACCTCTGGGTGGAGGCACCTGCCATTGGATCCAGGCCCCTCAACCTGTTATTAGCTGAGCAGGCAGGGGTAGTAGCCCTTGGGATAGCGCCCCTAGGGGTTACATTTTGGAAGCACCGCTGGGATTAGCGTCCCCTAGTGGCCAAGTAGACGAAGTACCCCAACATGGCCAAACTAAAGAAAAAACTGGAGGGGGATATCACGACTAAAATTAAGTTAGACCCTATTAAGATGATGGTACATAAACTGATGGGGTGGGGTGAAGCTGAAGAGTTGGATTCCCAGAAAATTATGTTATTACTGGATGTACCTCTGGGGATAAAGAACGCTGATCTTGTTTCTGCAGTTTAGCATGTTAAATGTTTAGGTAAGGCAGAGGTGAAGGGGCGAGTGGCCGACCTCCTCGACCAGACCCTGCAGGTGCTGCTTTTATGCAGTGATTTACCCAGAAGGTGCTCAAAAGGGGTGAAGGGTCATTCATGTCCGGAGTGGTTCAGTCACCCCAGGGGGGTCTCCCAAGACTAATAGCTTTAAAGATAAACTGTTAGCTGCAGAAGGGAGGGCTACTCAGGAATTACTACAGGTGTTAGACCTTTCTAGTGATCCCACCCCCCAGACCTCCCCAGGTACCTCTCCCAGGTCCTCCAAGAGTTCCACTCTGGCTTCACCCCCTATAGTTATTCCCCCTATACAGCTATCGGAGATTAAAACTTTTTTCTGGTACTGTACCTGTGCCCTCAGGAGAAGATGATTTGGAGACTTGGATGGACTGTGCTACCCCTTTAGTCCAAGAGTGGCAGTGCTCTGAGGGGGAGAAACGAAAGAGACTAATGGAGAGCCTGAGGGGCCCAGCTTTGGAAGCCATTCATTTCCTGCGGGCTACTAGCCCCGAAGCCACTGCAGTAGAGTACCTTTCTGCCCTAGAGGTGGTGTTTGGGAGTACAGAAACTGGGGAAGACTTGTTGTCGAAGTTCATGTCAGCTAAACAGTGGAGGAATGAGAAATTGTCAGCCTTTGTCACCAGAATGGAAAGGTCATTGCAAAAAGCTTATCGAAAAGGGGGGGTGACTGCCCCCGCATTGAATCAGGTCCGGCTGGATCATATCTTGAAATCTGCTAGATTTTCCAGTGTGATATTGTTAAAACTCAAGTTACATGACCGCCGAGCTGCCCCTCCCGAATACTGCCAATTGATGACAGAGATTCGAGAAGTTGAGACTGATGAAGAGGGGTGGGAACCCTATGTGGGGGTCATGAATCTATGCCAGACCCCTGAGCCCAGTGATCCCGATGAGACCCACCCATCAAGGGGATTGAACAAGGGGCCGACAGAGACTTATCGGGGACCTGATGCATTTCCTGTGCCTCCGGAGGCCCAGGGTGGAGTGGGGGTGCATGCTGTCTCCTCTGATCCCCGGGTGGAGAGTGATTTGAAGGCTGAGATTAGAGATTTACGGGAAATGGTGAGAGAATTGAAACAAACTGCTGCCAACCCCTCCAAATATGGGGAACCTGAGTTATCTAGGAACAAACTACCTAGTCCAGAGGAGCCCTCCAGAACCCCCAATGCCTCCCGGCAGGCGAGATATCTCCCTACCAACAAAGACCCTCGAGCTACTAAGTTCTGTTACCACTGTGGGGAGGATGGACACTTTCAGACTGAGTGCAGATTACCAGAGAACTTAAGGAGGATCAAGAGCAGGCTAGTAGCCTGTCATCGCAAGGCCTATACCAGACCTCAGGGAGGGTCTCTTCAGAAGAGTTTTTGTTACCCGGGCCAATGCCCAAGCAACCTCCAAAACCATGCCCCCTGAATGGTCTGACATTGTGGGTCCCTCAATGGAGACCACAGTGAGAGTGAATGGAGTACCCACCCAGGCTGTGTTAGACAGTGGTTCCCAAGTGACCATTATGTTTCAGGACTGGTATCGGAAGCACTTGCCTGAGGTGCCTCTGCAGCCTTTGGATGGACTACATGTTTGGGGACTGAGTGATAAGGCCTACCCTTATTCTGGGTATATCCGGATCTGGTTGTCCTTTCCTACTTCTGTGGCTGGGGTGGCCGAACAAGTGGAAACCTTGGCACTAGTGTGTCCTCCCACTGGACTGTATGATGGGGTGCCCTTGTTAATTGGAACAAATGCTCACATGTTTGGTCACTTAGCACAGCTGTGCTCTGAAAAACAGAGGTCCAGGACTGGGCAAGCTCTCAGAATACCCGCTTTGATTCAGAAGGCCTATGAGACCCAGAGAAAGGCCACCCAGGTGGAACCCGAAGGCCCGGTGGGTGTTGTCTGGAAGAAGTATCCAGAATCCTTGCTGCTAGCCCCAAATGCCCAGTGTGTTCTACATGGAGAGGTCCGGATTAAAAAGGATGTTAAGAATAAAATACTGATGCTGGATGCACCAGGCGAGGGAAAGTTGCCAGAAGAGTTGTTGGTTAAACCCAGCATCTTACCTGCTCGAGCACATGCTTTCGCCAGAAGAGTAATAGTTCAAGTGCACAATGTATCTGATCGAGAAATTCAAGTGAAGCAAGGCTGCACTCTGGCCATGGTGCAGTGTGCAGTTACCGTTGTTCTGCCCAACAACAAGACACCCGGGAGGAGTGACCGAGTGACCCCTGATCTGTTTGATTTCGGTGATTCCCCACTGCCAACAGAATGGAAGAAAAGGATTAGTGAAAGGCTCGCCCAGAGGGAGCAGGTGTTTTCCTTGAAGGAGTGGGATGTGGGTTGTGTGCAAGGAGCTGATCACCACATTTGACTACAGGATGAGCAACCTTTCCGTGAGCGATCTTGACGCCTGGCCCCTGCTGATATAGATGATGTGAGATGACACCTGCAGGAGATGCTTGCAGCTGGGGTGATACAGGAATCCCCTATGCTTCACCTATTGTAGCAATGAGGAAAAAAAATGGAACTGTTTGGATATGTGTGAATTACCATACTTTAAACAGGCGAACCATACCAGACCAGTATACCATGCCATGCATTCAGGATGCCTTGGACTGTCTAAATGGTAGTAAATGGTTCTCAGTGTTAGACCTTCGCAGTGGGTACTACCAGATCCCGATGGCTCCAGAGGATCGAGAAAAGACTGCTTTCATTTGCCCACTAGGCTTCTACGAGTTTATACGGATGCCCCAAAGGATTTCAGGTGCCCCTGCTACTTTCTAGCGCTTGATGGAGCGTGCTGTGGGGGACATGAACTTGCTCGAGTGTTTAGTCTCCCTGGATGATGTCATAGTGTTTGTCAGCTCCTTGGAGGAACATGAAAGCAGGTTGTTCAAAGTCCTGGATCGACTGGAAGACTTTGGTCTCAAGTTGTCTATAGATAAGTGTCAATTCTTTCAAACATCTGTGAAATATGTGGGGCACATAGTATCCACTGAAGGCATAGAGACTGACCCCAGTAAAGTGGAAGCTTTGATTACTTGGCCTCAACCAAAGAATTTGAAAGAGCTGCAACAGTTCCTGGGGTTTTGTGGATATTATAGGCGATTTATCAAAGACTGTTCTCGAGTGATCCGCCCTTTACTCACCCTTACTCAGGGGTACCCTCCAACCCACAAAAAGTATAAGAAAGCTGTGCTCTCTGAGACTGAGAAAAAATATTTCCATCCAAATGATGTGTTTGGGACCCACTGGACTGCTGATTGTGAGGTAGCTTTCCATGATATTATATATCAACTTACCCATGCCCCAGTACTGGCCTATGCTGACTCTGCCAGGCTGCACATTTTTCATTATGATGCCAGTCCACAAGGATTGGAGGCTGTGTTATATCAAGAGCACACAAACGGTCTAAGACCTGTAGCTTTTGCCAGCAGAAACTTGACTCCTTCAGAAAAGAACTATCCAGTGCACAAACTAGAGTTCCTGGCCCTGAAGTGGGCCATTGTGGATCAATTTCATGACTACTTGTACGGTGCTAAGATACTGGTGAAGACTGATAACAATCCTCTAACATATGTACAGACCTCAGCTAAGCTGGATGCCACTGGCCATAGGTGGCTCTCTGCGTTGTCTACCTACGACTATGCTGTTGAATACAGAGCAGGCCTAAACCATATAGATGCTGATGCTCTCTCCTGGAGGCCTGTGCCCCAAGCCGACTGGGTGAGGTTGTCAGAACCTGACATTAGAGCCCTTTGCCAAAAATTTGACAAGGAGGAACAGGTGTCTCCTGATGCTGTAGACTGCATGGTGGATTGCTTGGGGCCATCTGAGAACTGCATACCTGCTGCTTACTGTCATTTTTCTGCATTAGACACTAGTGCGCTGCCCCAATTCAACAATGATAGTCTCCAGTGGGCTCAATCCCGAGATCCCATGATAAAAACTGCTTTGGAGGCTCTGCAAGTAGGGAGAAATGTGCCAAAACTGCATTCCACTGACCTGAGAACTGCCCTGTTATACAAAGAAGGTTCAAAGTTGAAACTGATTAATAAACTATTATACAGGGAGACTGTAGACAAAGAGGGGCAAGTAGACAAACAACAACTGGTGCTGCCCACTGCTTTTAGAGAACTGGTGTTGAGGTCTCTACACAATCACATGGGACACCCTAGCATAGACCGTACCCTTGACTTAGTGAGGGCCCGATTTTATTGGCCTAAAATGGGTGTTGATATGGAACAGCATATCCGGACTTGTAGCCGATGTTTACAACGAAAGACCCTGCCTCAGAGGGCTGCCCCCTTGGTTAATATCACAACTAACGCCCCTATGGAGTTGGTCTGCATTGATTTCCTGAGTCTAGAACCAGATCAGAGGAACATCAGTAATATATTGGTAGTTACTGATCACTTCACTCGGTATGCACAGGCTTTCCCTACTAAAGATCAGAAAGCAACCACGGTGGCTAAAGTACTTGTTGAGAATTTCTTTGTCCACTATGGGGCCCCTCAAAGAATCCATTCCGATCAGGGGAGAGATTTTGAGAGCTGCCTGATTAAAGAAATGCTATCCTTGTGGGGGGTACGAAAGTCAAGAACCACCCTGTATCATCCCCAGGATGATCCCCAGCTTGAAAGGTTTACTCACACATTGCTTGATATGTTGGGCACACTGCAACCTAAAGATAAGCCTAGATGGAGCCAGCAGATTAGCACCTTGGTACCTGCTTATAACTGCACCAAAAGTGATGCCACTGGATTTTCCCCGTGTAGACTAAAGTTTGGGAGAGAAGCTAGAATGCCAGTGGATGTATGTTTCGGGGTTTCTCCTGATGGGGTTCAAGCAGCTAATCATCTACAGTATGTGTAGAAGTTGAAGGCCCAACTAAACCGTGCCTACCAACTGGCCCAGACCATGGCTGCTAAACGAAACCTGGCCAATAAGGAGAGGTATGATAAGAAAGTGAAATGATGGAACTGAGAAAAGGAGATAGAGTGCTACTGAGAAATCTGGGACTGCATGGCAAACATAAGATCGCTGACAGATGGCATCACCTCCCTCATATTGTTGTGGGAAAGTTGGAAGATTTACCTGTATACAAAGTGCAGCCTGAGAACAACTCAAAAGATGTGAAAACTATACACAGAAATCATCTGCTGCCAATTGGACAGATTTTGATAGAGCTGAACCTTCCAATGCCCCACGACCTGTGACTAAGCGCCTGCAAAGGAAAAACTAAGACCGGTTGATTCCCCAGAAATCAAACTAAAGAGGCCTTTTCACCCCACCCCTCAGTGAAGTTGATTGCCAGTCTGTATCCGAGGACAGTGAGAATAATCCTGAGTGCTACCCCTCTTGTTAACTGAGCCAGCTGTTTAGAGGCAATCCCCTAATCAACCCTGGGGATGAAGTTGGGTTTCCTGGACTGTCTGAGCCCCCAGCTTTGTCTCTGGAGCCAATGCTCCCAGAGGAAGAAGTAAGTGGTATTAAATCCAAAGATAGGAGCTCATTGGGACTGGCTGAACTGTCTGATTTCTCAGATGAAGGAAGTGACGTGGGGGAGGCAACTGGTGCTATGCCAGAGCAAGAAGAATACTTTGAGTGCCCTCATAGTTCCCCGGCAGTACCAGAAATGTCTCCAGCTGAGCCAAGTAGGGTGAGTTCTGAAATAGAAGGCCCTGCCCCCGAAGGTGCTATGGACTCTGGGTTCCCCCCTCCTATAGAGGTTTCCCCAGCCAACCCAAGTGGGGCTGAAATGGAGTCGGAGCCTTCAGAAATTTTATCTGAGACTCCTAGATGGATTGGGCGAGAAGTACGGCCTGTAGTGAGATTGAGTTATGAGTCCTTGGGGCAGCCTGTAGATCTGCCTCTGAATGTGGTCCATAAAGGGGTGTATGCGTCCCCGAGCTCCTTGCCCAAACTAACCCTGGAGAATGATTCCAGACTGTTAGTATCGCCCTCTGAGTATGGTGCTCTTGCCCCATTTAGCCTTCAGGTAGCTGACAGGGAAGGGCCCCTCCATCCAGGTGTCATGGGCAGGAAGAAATGACTTAATTTAAGAAGGAAAAGGTTGTCTGTATGTGTAATGTGTATAACCAATAGTAAACTGTGTAATACAGTAACAATGTATGTAACCAAAGGTCTGATGTGCTGTCAGTTTAAACTGTTTTGCCTTAAAGTAATTTAAGGGTAACTACTTGACACGGACGCCAAGTTCTTTCCAGGCCAGGAAGGGTGTAACCCCCCTACTAATGGGGGTTCCTAAAAACTTTCTTGGAGCTGCGTAAGTGCTCCTTGCCTAACTGGTGTTCGGCGTAATGCCGCTTGAATGTGGGCATGGTGAGTGCTTTTGGAGCCTCTGGTACTGTCTCTTTAAGAGCTGCCTGCTTGCAGGTCTGATCAGATTGTATAGGGGGATGGTGGGTTTACCACTCCAATCCCACTCGACCTGCTGTTTGAATCGCTCCATTCTGCTGTCACTAAGCGAGCTGAGGGCCTCATTGAAGGATGTAATTGTTTTCTGGAACATACGTAGTGTGGCAGTAAAATTGCTGTTTGTTTAACCTGCTTTCATTGCAGCTGGGACTCTGTGTGTTTTGCCCCTCCATTTTGGACCTGGACTTCTGAGATGGGCCAACTGGGGAAAGGGGGACCTTAAAATGGAGACCGCTTGCGCCAACCAGAACTTGGACTCCCACCGGGAGCCTGCCCAAAAGGGAATATATGGCAGGTGCTCCTGGAAGTGTAGTTTGGACCCTGGCACCTTTTGTACCAATAGAGCGTGTGAGGTGATGGACAGAACAAAGCAATGGCAGACCCTGTGGGCCGAAGAGGAAACTGCCCTGCAACTGTCCTGGGTGGGCAGAGCCGTTGGTAGATCGTGAAGGAGAAGGAGCCTGGCTCCCCATGCTAGAAAGTCTCATGGGAAGCGTGTGTTAGTTAAGAAGCTGCTGCATGAATACATCGCTAGTAGAGTGAGCTGGACAAGATCCGTGGAGGAGTGCAGGCAGAGGAGGCTGTACGGATACAGTTACCTACCAGGCTCACCCTGTAGAGGACTGGAGAATCTGCTGAATCGCTCTCGGTCTGTCAGGACAAGTAAGGCTGCGTTGTTCACCCGGTTTGATCAGTGAAAAGTGATCAGGAGTTTGGAGCAGCTGCCTGGTATGGTACCCCTCTGCGTTACATATAAATGTGTGGAGCAGTGTCTGGATTACAGGCCAAGTCCTGCAGTGGTGTGAGAGGGATCTTTCTGCAGGAGTCGTGAGTACTAAATCACGGTTGCTTCCTATCAAATGTTCCTTCTGAGGACAAGAGTTGTCTGGCTGTTTCATTGGCTGCATGAATTGTGCCTGCGGGCTCTTACAAATCAAATCTAGGTACCAAATGCTTGTTTCTTCACCAGGGCCCCAACCAGCTGCACCAAATAGGCTAGCCTTGTAAGGCCTGGGTACCCAAAGACAGTGACTGATAGGTCTGGCCTGTGCACAGTGCCCTATATAGTAGAAGTGTTAAGCTAATCAACCTGATCTCCCCGGTCCTTGTTACCCCCCCTTTAATAAATCAGATTTGTTGTTGCAAGGTATACCATTTGAACTGCATGTTTGTGCTACCCTTTTGGTGTATGGGTTATTGTATAACTGCATCTTATTTTACAGGGGGTCCTCAGCACCAAGTTGGCCATCCCGACCTGGGGGTAAGTGTAAGTCATAACGGTAGAGTGGGAATTGCTGGTGAGTCACTAGTGGGAAGAAAGGGGGGTTGCAGTGGCCCAGAGGGCTGTGACCAGGTTGCATTTGACTGTTCCAACCCCGACCTCTGGGTGGAGGCACCCGCCATTGGATCCAGGCCCCTCAACCTGTTATTAGCTGAGCAGGCAGGGGTAGTAGCCCTTGGGATAGCGCCCTCTAGGGATTACATTAGAATTATACATTTACAGCAAGAATAAACAACTGGAACAAATGAAAGCAAGGAGAGAAAATATCCTGTTTTAATAAAAATGTTCAAGTATAAGAAATGGAAGGTCATGAAATTCATATTTGAGGAGAATTTTATGTAGCAAAGTTTTGCTGATTCCACCTGTGAATTCTTTGCTGGAAATTGCATATCCGTACCAGTACCAGTACCAGCAGCATGGCCAGCTGTGGCCCAGACGTTATGAGCAACAGTGATACTGACTGCCACGTTGACCCTGTCGCCAGAAACTTCACTGGTGCAGACAGCAATGCCAGCACTGGCATCACCCCAACACAGACACCACAAAAGGTGTCAGTGTCAAGGCCCACATTCACGCCTGCGACAACAGCTAGACTGACTCCAATGCCAGCACCACAAACAGCACTAACACCTAACTCAGCATCACCACTGTCATAATGGAATTTGGCACCAAAGATATTAACCCAGCAACAGTGTCTTCCAGTGCCAATGGCTAGCAGACCATGGTGAGAGCTCCCCTGGCTGCCCAGAAGGAGACGACAGTCTGCCCAACACCACCACCACCTGAGGCTTTCTCATAACCCCATCTTGATGGAAGGATGGTAAGTTTAGAATCTCAACTAGTTCCAAAGAATGATGAGAGGGCTGGAGGGGGCAGAAGGGCCCAGACAGACCTAATCTAGTGACCTCTTGTGTCAGTGCCTGCCCTTAAGGTCAGGGCATCTCCAGCTCAGAGCCCAGTCCTCCACATTCTGAAAATCTATGTGTGAGCAAGCGCCACTGGCCTGCATGTCATAGTTGGGTCCAAGGTAGCAGGACCAGCAAGTATGACAGTCAGAGCGAGAAAAGTCATTCCCACACCTACAGTGTTGACTAATGGGATCAATATGATCAGCCTTTGGAGTTTTGCTCTTTTACTCCAACAAATTTGATAAGAAAATAAGAAAACAAAAAGGCAAAAGAGTAGCAAACTGAGGTAATTAATGAAGTTTCATTACTACAGTGTGCACTCGAAAGTGAGAAAAATAGAACTGACATAGGGCATCCTTGACAACCACTTGCTGCAACACATGGTGTCACACATTTGCCAATGCTGACTCCATTGTAAACATCCTGCCTGAAAAGTTTTGCTCCCAGGGGTCCTAATACCTCTTGCCTACTACCAGATAGTGGGACTTTATGAAGAACATTAAAAAAAAAAATCTAACTTGAATTTGATCCTAGTTTTTACAGACATACAGTAAGAGTTGATATACAAAGGCGGTCAGTACAGAGTGATACAGATCAATGCATAGTTTCTGTTTAGATGCACTGGAACCTTTTGCTGTGGTCCTGGGGTATTAGGGGGCTTGGATATCTATTAATACTTGCACCAAGTCTAAGGCTCACTTGTCCAGTGGTCTGCCCATCCCACCGCACCTCCTCTTCCACATGATTTCACAAACCAGCACACCTCCTGGGATTGTCACAAGAAGAGGTCACGCATGTCAAATGACTCTGATAGATTTCTTGGACTGGGTGACGAAGGAATTAGATCAGGGTGGCGCAGTGGACATGGTCTACCTGGATTTCAGTAAGGTTTTTGGCAGTGTTCCACATAGGAGACTAGTAAGCAAGCTGGGTGACTTAGGAGTGGGTCCAAAGGTGGTAAACTGGGTAAGAAATTGGTTAGTGGATGGGTAACAGAGGATATAGTAAAACAGAGTTCACTCAGAGGAAGGGAGGGTGACCAGTGGGGTGCCTCATGGATCGGTGCTGGGACTGGTCTGCTTTAATGTCTTTATACTGTAAGTGACAATGCAGAGGAGCTGGAAGGGAACGTCTCCCTCTTTGCAGATGACACCAAAATCTGCAATAGGGTAGATACTGTGATGGGGGAGTGGAAAGGATAAGCAGAGCCCTGAGAAGACTAGAAGAGTGGTCAAGGGTATGGCAGCTGGGTTTCAATGCAAAAAGGTGCAAAATTAATGAACATAGGGCACAGAAACCCAGGGGCAGAGTCAAAAATGGGTTTAGTACTATGACGACCACCAAGCAGGAAAGGGACATGGAGGTACTCACATCAGATAACCTAATGGTGGCCAGGCAGTGCAACAACGCAGTCGGGAGGGCTGGTAGAATTCTGGGATGCATAGAGAGAAGCATCACTAGCAGAAAGAGGACAGTGGTGTTGCCTCTGTGTAGATCACTGGTAAGATCCCACCTAGAGTACTGTGTCCAGTGAGTGGAGGTGGTCCCCAGGAAGGCAACTAAAATGGTGCAAGTTCTGCATCAAAAGCCCTATGAGGAGAGACTACTAGTATGTACACCCTGGAACCAAGAAGGAAGGGGGAGAATATAATAGAGATCTTTAAAGATTTCACAGAGATAAATAAGATTCAGGAAGGAAGTATCTATATGAAGAAAAGGTTCTCAAGTTCAAGGAGATATGCTGTGAAGGGGGTGGGTAGACTCAGGAGAGATGTGAGGAAGTACTTCTTCACAAAAACAGGGGTGGATTCCTGGATCAGACTTCCAACTCAGGTGATGGGGCGAAAACAGTAGTGGGGTTCAAGAATGCATGGGATAAGCACAAGGGAATCATAATGTAGAGGAAGAGAGGCAGGAGAAAGAGCTGTAGCTTAGGTACGGTCTGTGGTAATAGTGTAGATAGGGAGAAATGGGCAGACTGGATGGGCCAAGCGATTCTCACCTGGCATCAGATTCTATGTTTCTATATTTCTGTTGTTTCATAGTACAGCTTTATGAGATTATATCTGTTCTGATCTCCATGACATGTAACAGACATGAATTACCTATTCTAGTGTGTAGGCTGCCTGTTCTGTAGCTGTGCCATTAGCCTTTCCATTTTGTAACTGTCCAGAATAGTGTTTTGCCATTGTGTGGGGGAGGCTGGTTCCAGATTAAGCCAAAGCCTTGTGACCGATTTTTTGTTTTGTTTTGTGGCAGTAAACAGAATATTCAAAAGGTAAAGATGTATTTTGTTTTTGATATGCTGGGGTTAGAGGAGTCGGAGTGCTGCTTCAGGGGTGGTCCTGCCATACAGGTAGGTCGTAATAATGGGACTGACTTCCTGACCCACCATAGTCCAGAATGGAGTCAGAGCTGCACAGGGTCAAAATATGTGAGAGTGAGTTGCCATGTCCTGGCTACATCCCCTCCAGCATGTGGACCCACAGCTTGGGATGAATTTGGCAGCTATTTGAGGGACTCTAAAATATTTGATGGCTGTTTTCCAGCAAAACACCTGTACTGTAAGGGACCCATGACTTTCTGTTGTCTGTAACACCTTAGGTACCATTCTGCTGTTGAGACTGTGATCATCAGCTCTGCCTTCCACAGACATTTAGTGGAGTCTGTGCTAATTTGTTGCTTTTCCACTAAGGCTTAATAACACGCTGATATAAAGTAGGCTTACCAATGACCTTGGAGTGTGTTCCTAATGAAAGTTGTGGGATGAAGGATAAAGCTTCATCTACCACAAGTTCATGTTTGGAACCTAAATGGTGCCTGATCTGTAGAAATTTGTAATGGTCCCTGCTGTCCGGGTCAAATTCTCTGGAGAACCGTGCAAAGGATTTAAAGGTGCCAGTCTCATAAAACAAATAAGCATATATTAGTCCACAACAGAAATTTGTGGTCTAGTGTGGCAGGAGTGAAGCCCATATCAAAGGCCAATATACTAAGCCATTGGGCTCCTAATTTGTGCACTGGTTGCTGAAGCAGTTGATGACAGGTACGGAGGAGGGCAGCTGTTAAGCATGAAAGGCAGAGTTAGCGTTACTCAGTCCTTCAATCCAAACAGCAGGGAGTCTAAATTGAGTAGGAAATTGGAAATTTTCCATTCTGTCCACCTAGGACAGGGCAGTGGCAGTTTCCACATGAGGATGTGTTTTAGGAGTGTGGGTTGAGCATAATGATACAAGTTTAACAGGGCCAGCCCCGTTTTTGAGGCTGTAGCTTCCAATATGCTATTCTAAGTCTACCCCACAAAGGAATATAGATATTTATTCCATCCTTGTTATTCCTTTTGCATGGGTGCAAATAGTAGAGTTTGGAATAAGTAGAGAAAGCATGGAAGTATGCTCATTCTAATAGAATGTACTCTGTTCAACAAACTTAGTGGCAGGATTTCTACCGGTGTAGGTCCCCTTGTACTCCCCGTACCATACCAGGATAATTCTGCTGGTATAAATAAGTGAGGTTTGCCCCCAATCATACTCCCAAATATTTGAAACACAGTCTTCCCCATTTAAATGGGCAATTAGCTTTCATTATGGGGTTCAGCTGGTAGTCAGTTTGAGGCCCTAGTTTTATCCTCATTGATTCTATATCCCGCCAGTTCCTCAATAACTTTCAAGAGCTAATGCAACCAAAACAGACAGGAAAATTATACAAATTTTAAGAAGTAAACAGTTGTAACTCTTTATTTCTGAAATATTTTTCATTTTCCTTTTGATCATTAGAAAGTTTTTTGTGTGACACTATTGTGCTGGATGTGAGGAACAGCTCTCAGACTAGCAGCTGACATGTCTGTCTCCATCCACCTCCCAACCCCACTACATCATTAGCACTGTGACCTTACAAACTGTGACATCACAGGTGTTCAGGAAGAGCCACTCAGTAGCTGCCAGGTCAGTCATCTGATGTCTCACTCAGTGAGGTCACAGTGCTGATGATGTAGTGAGGGAATAGAACTAGATATGTAAGCTACCAGGCAGAATGTTGTTCCACACACCACACCTACTAACAGCAGGTAAACTATCTTCTACTTACCCAAAGGAAAAAGAATAAAAACAGTACCTCAGATATAAAAGGTAATGGTTGACTGCTTTTAAAAACTAGTATTAATTTTAGGTAGCACACTAGCTCTTTAAGACAGTTCATCAGGGCTGGGAGTGATTTTCCAGACTTTGTAACATAGCAGCAGATGATCGGCATAACATGACTACTTTACGTGTATGGTCTTCCACAACAATACCCTCCATTGCTACCATTTGATAGGGGTACTGGGCCAATCTTTCTGCACAGAGGGCAAACAGGTAATAAGAAAGAGGGCACCACAAATGTGTACCCTAGTAAGGAGAAATCTGCAGGAAATAGTAGAATATTGATCCTTGAAAGATTTGGATTTGTTTTTAAGAGTTAGCACACTGCATGGACAGTATTTATTTATTTAGGTTTTAGTAACCAGATAAGTACCCTAGCCAAGCAAAATGTGCATTTTCAGAAACAACACAGGAGTTACACAACAAACCAACAAGTAAACAAATATATAACGTATGGAGAGCCCTTATTATTAACTGAAATCACATAGTTTACAACGTTGATATGGTATCATTGTGATGTCAAGAGGTTGTTAACTCCTCTTGACTACATCACAACAACACCATAACAATGCGAACAACACTGCGCATGCCTGAATATTGAACATGGGGCTTTGGACCAACAGCAGCAGCGGTGAGAGCTGGCCCAGAGGGAGGGTGGCACGATGAAAAAAAGGAAAAGTAAGCTAAAATTTGTTTTAACTGGTGTCCATACTAACAGGATAATTGTGATAGCCCCTATTATGGGGCTTGGGATTAACTGCCGCGGAGGTGAAAGCTGACCCAGAGGGAGAGCAGAGTGATTAAAAAAAATGAAAAATAAGTTCAAATTTGGCTTAACTGGTGCCCATACACTCTAAAAGACAATGGATGGGCACCAGTTAACAACGAGTGTTCCCATCCCGAGACCTCTCAATGGGGACACAGCCTTGTTATTAACTGGTTCCCACCCATTATCCTATGTATAGAAAAACTGGTGATGTAATCAGTATGTATCCAATATAATAATGCTTTTAAGAGCAATACAATAGCTCAGGAACAAGTTATGGCAGTGTTTAAAAAGGGCCAGTTTAAAATGATGATCTGAATCTGAGTAACTGACCAGGAGAAAGAGACAGTCATTTAACTGGACATTTGGCAAAATCGGAGCCAGAGTTCAACTGACAAGAGCTTTTACTGTTCCTTCCCTTACTTTGGGGGGGGGGTGGATTCTAAAGAAATTCTGAAAGTAGCATAGAGGAGCTCCAATGGAGGCGAGGAAGCTTCCTCTTATTAGTTTGCAGCACAGAGGAAGGTGCTCTTTAACAAAGCTTGGAGGAAGGGCAAAGCCAACCCAGGAAGGAGTAGAGGGTGCAGTGATGAGTGAGGCAAGCAGTATACAGCACAAATTGTTACACCCCATGCCCTACTTGCCTAAGGTAGTTTTGGAAGAGTTGAGGCTAGAACACACCAGCTAAGGGTAAGTAGAAGGATACTGTTACAGTAGCTACTGCCAGTCCAGCTTGTAAGGTTAGGCTAGATCTAACCTGGAAAGCAAGTCCCAATTTAATACTGACTGACCTGCAGGTTGAAAAGTTATGCAAGAAATCAAGGAAGGGATCCAAGGGCACATTCTAAATAAAGGAGCCATGCATGCAATAAACGTATATACTGCCTGGCCAAGAGCAGATCTTGTGTTCTGATCTAAACATCCTAGGTTTGTGGGGTTGGGGGGGATGTTGTGTCAATATCTAGCTTATTTTGTGACAGCCAGCTCTGGATGGAGCCAAATTCATTGTTCATGCACTGATCTAAGATTGCCAGATTGTTAGTGCTTTAATAAACCAATACTAACTTTGTAAAATAGTTAGCCATTACTTTTCCATTTTGAAATTTTTTTTCTTTGCCTGTTTAGAAGATTTTCAACCTGACAGTTCTAGATGGGATGTGTGGAACAGTACGCTGCCTGGAGGTGGACATATCTAGTTCTAGTCCTCTTCATACCTCATCGGTATCGGGATTTCAATGACTGTGACATCACAACTGACCAAGAGGAGTTACTCACCTTCTGTGAGACTGATCATTAGTGATGTCACAGTGAGTAGGGTCACAGTGCTGATGTGGCAAGAAGGGGAACTGGACATGTCAGCTTTCAGAGAGAATGCTGCTCTATTGATCATATAGTACCTAATAAACGATAAAGGTGAAAAAGCCTATAGCTCACAAAAGAAAACAGAAATGTACTTCAGAAATAAAACTTCACTACTGACTACTTTTAAAAATAGAAACATAGAAACATAGACTTTGACGGCAGATAAGGACCACTTGGCCCACCCAGTCTGCCCATTTCCCTAACTATTGGATAAGCTGCAGATTCTAGTTAACCAACAGCCTATTTCCTGCCACCTCCCACTACAATTGCCTTGTGTCTGTCCCATGCATGTTTGAATTCCCCCACTGTTTTAGCCCCAACAACCTCCCCAGGAAGGCAGTTCCACGCATCCACCACTCTCTCCATGAAAAAATATTTCCTCACATTACCCCTGAGCCGTCCCCCTCTATCTTTAAATTGTGTCCCCTTGTTCTTACACATCTCTTTTTCTGAAAGATGCTACCCTCCTGGACTTTGTTGATTCCCTTGAGGTACTTGAACATTTCTATTATGTCCCCCCTGTCTCTTCTTTCATCAAGGGTATACATATTAAGCTCTCTCAGTCTCTCTTCATATGATTTTTGATGCAGACCTTGTACCATTTTAGTTGCCCTCCTCTGAACTGCTTCCATCCTGTCTATGTCCTTGAGTAGATGAGGTCTCCAAAACTGCACACAGTACTCAGATGGGGTCTCACCAACTGTCTGTACAGAGGGATAACCACTTCCTTTTTCGTTAAGCATGCCTGCGCAAGGAACGTTTTGGGAGAGTAGCACACTTTGGAGCTGTGCCTCTGCCTTTCAATCCAGTGCTCTGTTGAGCAGGTGTGGTGGTCCTGCACCAATGGGTGCAGGAGCTCTGTATGACAGCGGTGTTCTTCCGCTCCAAAGCAAACCACCGCTGCCATACCAAGCACCGCGTCACGCCGTCCCCCCCTCGCATCACGCGCTCCCCCCGCGCGTGTCCGCCGCTCCCCAGCTTTGGTGCCACGCTGAGAGCCCACCCTGTATGTAACAGCGTTGTTGCCGATAGAGGGTGCCCAATCCCCGTCGGCTCCACGGCCCAAGCCATCCTGCTGCCATGCTGGGAGCCCACCCCAGCGTGGCAAACATTCACTTTTTTTTGCTGGCGGGGGGTGCCCAATCCCCGTCAGCTCCACCGCCCCCAGCGTAGTTTGCAGATCGGGTGCCCAATCCCCGTCGGCTCCTCGGCCCCCAGCCATCTTCTGCCACGCTGGGGGGCCACACCAAGCGTGGCAAACATCCACATCGTCTTTTTTTTTTTAAACGCCAAAATAAAATGGTCCCACGGTAACGTCTCTCAGCCCCCTCCACAACCCGCACCCACCCCTGTACCCAGCCTCCCCACACCCCACCCCATGCACTCACATCCGGACTCCGGCGTGCGATCTTCAGTGGACGGGAACACGTCTGCACTCTTCAAAAGCGACCGCGAACGAGGAAATGCGGTAAGCTGTATAATGGGCTAGATAGGGGTTTCAACTATTGCATATCTCAGGCATTTTTGGAATTTTGCCCAAATTTTCAACATGGGGTTTTGGGACCCCTTCTCATGAATGATGTCACTGTCATGGCATTATTCAGGCCCAAAGGTGATTTCACAGTCACTGCGCGATCACTGCGGCGAAATCTCCGAGGGCCTGAATAAGCCCTGACAGTGACATCAGAAAAAAACCCGTATCAAATAAATCTCAAATCAAACTGTTTCTGATTCCTCATGCGCTCATACGTTTGCAATTTTCAATATTTGCAGTCCAGATTTTCAACATTGCCATTTTACCACACCTCCTCTCGAGCAGTACAGCTGTCATTTTCACATCCTGCCCAAAATGTGTTTCTGCCCATGTAGTGCACAATGGTGCAGTCGGTGTGTGAACTCAATGTATGGGACACATTAAGAAAATCACAGTGACACTGATCATGAGCAGAGGTCTTAAAATGGCTGTGCTGAAATTTGGTGAAAAATTCCTAAAATGACTGTTTTATGAGTCTCGTTGCGGTTCTACGCACACTCATAAGTTTGCGAATTTTCAATATTTTCACTCCAGATTTTCAACATTGCCATTTTACCACACCTCCTTATGAGCAGTGCAGCTGTCATTTTTCACATCTTGCCCAAAACATGTTTCCGCCCATGTTGCGCACAATGACACAGTCAGTGTGCGAACTCAGTATATGGGACACATTAAGAAAATCACAGTGTCACTGTTCATGAGCAGACATCTTAAAATGGCTATGTTGAAAATTTGGTGAAAAATTTCCTACAGATAACTGTTTTAAGAGCGTGCATTGTGCAGTTCCTACGCACGCTTGTAAGTTTTCGAAATTTCCAATATTTTCACTCCAGATTTTCAACATTGCCATTTTACCACATGTCCTTATGAGCAGTACAGCTGTCATTTTTCACATCCTGCCCAAAACGTGTTTCCGCCCATGTAGTGCACAATGGCGCAGTCAGTGTGCGAAATCAATGTATGGGACACAGTAAGAAAATCACAGTGACACTGTTCATGAGCAGAGGTCTTAAAATGGCTGTGTTGAAAGTTTGGTGACAAAATTCCTAGAAATGACTGTTTTACGAGTGTTCATTGCGCAGTTCCTATGCATGCTCATAAGTTTGCAAATTTTCAATATTTTCACTCCACATTTTCAACATTGCCATTTTACCACACCTCCTTATGAGCAGTACAGCTGTCATTTTTCACATCTTACCCAAAACGTGTTTCCACCCATGTAGCGCACAATGGCACAGTCGCTGTGTGAACTCAGTGTATGGGACACATTAAGAAAATCACAGTGTCACTGTTCATGAGCAGAGATCTTAAAATGGCTATGTTGAAAATTTGGTGAACAAATTCCTAAAAATAACTGTTTTACGAGCGTGCGTTGTGCAGTTCCTACACACGTTTGTAAGTTTGCGAATTTTCAATATTTTCACTCCAGATTTTCAACATTGCCATTTTACCACACCTCCTTATGAGCAGTACAGCTGTCATTTTTCACATCCTGCCCAAAACGTGTTTCTGCCCATGTAGTGCACAATGGCGCAGTCGGTGTGCAAAATCAATGTATGGCACACAGTAAGACAATCACAGTGACACTGTTCATTAGCAGAGGTTTTAAAATGCCAATGTTGACAATTTGGTGAAAAAATTCCTAACAATGACTGTTTTACAAGCGTGCATTGCACAGTTCCCATGCACGCTCCTAGGTTTGCGAATTTTCAATATTTCCACTCCAGATTTTCAACATTGCCATTTTACCAGACTTCCTTATGAGCAGTACAGCTGTCATTTTTCACATCCTGCCCAAAACTTGTTTCCGCCTATGTAGCGCACAATGGGGGTAACAAAAAGGTCATGCTGACAATTTATTGTGCAAATACCAGCAATTGCACAGGGCATTAGGATAAAGCACCATACATGCCAAACACCACTGCAAATACCTGCAAGTGAACGTTCGGCATTGACAAATGCTTGTTCTACTTGTGATGCCCCTTCCTATGCATCCCAGTATCCCCCTGGCTCTCCTTACTGACTTCTCATATTGCTTAACAACCTTTAGATCATCTGATATGACTACCCCCGAGTCCAGTTCCATTTTTGTTGTTGTTAGTACCTCTCCTGCTATTGCGTACTCTTCTCCTGGGTTTTTGTTTCCCAGGTGCATTACTTTGCACTTGTTTGCATTGAATCTAAGTTGCCATATGTCTGACCATTTCTCCAACCTTGCCAAGTCCCTACTCATCCTTTCTACCCCCCTTGTGTATCAACTCTGTTACAGATCTTTGTATCATCTGCAAAGAGGCATACCTTTCCCTCCAGACCCTCTGCAATGTCACCTATAAAGATGTTAAAGAGGACTGGACCCAGTACTGAGCCCTGAGGTACTCCACTAGTGACCCCCCTTTCTTCGGAATGTGTTCCACTCATTATTACCTTCTGTGTCCTGTTGTGCAGCGAGTTTGCAACCCAGGCTACCACCCTGGGACCCACTCCCAGGCTGGCTAACTTGATTATTAATCTTTTGTGCAGGACTATGTCAAATGCCTTGCTAAAGTCTATGTAGGCCATATCCACAGCCCCTCCCTGGTCTATTACTTTGGTCACCCAGTCAAAGAAATCTATTAGATTCGTCTGACATGACCTTCCTGCTGTAAATCCATGCTGCTTTGGGTCCTGTGCCCCGCCTGCCTCTAGGTACTCAACAATTCTTTCTTTCAGAAGTGATTCCATTATTTTCCCTACCACTGAGGTCAAACTTACAGGTCTGTAGTTTCCTGCTTCTGCCTTGCTCCCACTTTTGTGAAGGGGAATCACATCTGCCCTCCTCCAGTCCTCAGGTACTACCCCATCCTCCCATGATTTGCTAAAAAGTGTGGTCAGTGGTGTCACTAGGTCCTCCCTTAGTTCTTTTAGGATTCTGGGGTCAATCCCATCAGGCTCCATTGCTTTGTCCACCTTGAGTTTTAGGAGTTCTTTCAGGACTCTTTCTTCTGTAAATGGACTGGTGTCAACCCCCCTACCCAGAGTGCTTCTATTGTCTGGTTTAGGGTAACTCCTCCTCATCTTCTTTTATGAATACTGAGCAAAGTATTCATTAAGTATATCTGCCTTTTCACTGTCTCCCTCTGCCCACCTCCCTCTCCTTATTAATCTTCACTATTCTCCTTAACCTTTATATGCCCTAATGTACCTATAAAGGTTTTATCCCCCTTCTTAATTGAATTGGCTATTTTCCCTCAGTTTGGGCTTTTGCTATTCTGACTGCCTTCCCCACTTCTTTCTGCTTTAATTGATACAGTTCCCTGTCGTGCTCCTTCTGTGATGCCTTATACTTTTTGAATGCAGCCTTTTTCTCCTTAACCTTCCCTGCCACCTCTTTTGAGAACCATAGTGGTTTTTTACTCCACTTTGTTTTCTTTATCTGTTTCACACCAAATGAATAACATTTTCTGTTTGCTATTTTTGGCACTACCAGTTTGTTAAAGTTTTATTGCTTTTTTTTTCAAAAACACAGAGGCCTCTGCATTAATGATCATGTTCTAAAATGCATATGAGGAATTCCAGGCATTTTAGTTAACTAATATGTAACTGTCACAGAAAATGTTAAGGCCTTTTTTTATGCCGACTGTCTATTTTCTGAATAAATCTGATTATTTTTTGCAGTATCCCACGTGCTACGTTTCAGTGTTTTTCTAAGGCCTTTTATAAACAGCATAAAAGGTCAAAACAATACACAGAAATAGATTTAGATCATGAAGCACAGGTACTTTTCCAGTACTTATGTTTTAAAGCATTTTTCCCCACAGAGATGAGGCTGAACACAAGGCTGTCAGATCCGAAAAGCTTTTTTTAGTTACCTGTCTGTTAAACTTGTTACCTAAAATGTATTTACCAAGAACACCAAAACTGAGATGCAAAATCTTGTTTTTAGTGGGTTCCTGCTTCTGTTTTACAGTTGAAAGGACTAAAGCGCAGGGAGGTCATGAGACTTGCTCATGGTCATGCAGTGAGTCAATGGCTGCAGTGGGATTTGAACATATGATCTTCTGTTTCACGGTTCAGTGACTTAACCTCTAATCCACACTGCCTCCTTTATGTTCTAATAAACTATTACTTAAAAGGGCAATGCTGGTCTGTCCAGTAGCCTAGTGGTACCCTGTCATGCTACCATGCTGGCAACCTGGGTTTGAGGGCAAACCAGGAGTGCTGGTAAGCAGGCGGCAGGGGATGAGGAGTGCTGCTGATGGCAGCACATCCCCGACCGGGAGGGGAAGGGTCACATTACTATGGTATCAACAACTTAGCAGCGCTCTGGAGGGATTCCCTATCCATCCACAAGGGAAGCTGTGTGCTAGTGAGGACCCTAGTGACTGAGTAAGGCACCGCATTGGAAGGCACATACAGCAGAAAAAGGAGCAGAAAACCACTGCACAGTCTTGATGGCCGTCTGCCTCCTGGGTCCATAACACTGGTCAACAGGAGGTTGGCATGCTGGAATGTCATCAGAAACGGTAGTTTACACACCTGAGGCACTCCACATTCCTGACATCATGGGTTGTATACACCTGATAGGTTGTCTGATACACATGTGACGTAAAGTAATCCTTCCCCTTCTGGTGGTCACTGGGCTCCTATGGTCAGTTTGATATATTCCAAAGCTGTATCTGAAATTAAATCTGTTAGAATCCCCCCTTTGTGCCCATAGTAACAGTATGGTGAGTAGCGTGTAAATGTTCTGGTATTGAAATTTTTTAATGGTAACCATATGTACAAACAGTTTATCATGTTTTGCATAAGATTGTAAAGGTTTGTTGAAATGTCAAGTAAATGCTATATCATAACTGTGTATTGTCAATTCACATCTAGTAGGGTGTGATGTGGAGTGCCTCAGAGATTCATTCCCCCACAATCACCTTTACCAGATGAGTAAACTACCATTGTGTGGGATGACTGAAAGTTCAGTGATTGCCCAGTGTGTTACCAGCTGGCACAGCTTAGGGAGGAGGTTGAGGGGATTAGGAGACAGCTGGGGGAAGGGGGAGGTATGGTTGGGGAATAGGGCAGGGGCTCTCCCATGGGGTTGCACAAAGCACTAGGGGCGGGGGTATAGGGAAAGGAGTGCAGGAGAGTACTCTGGGGTTGCATAGGGACCCTGGCAGATGGGTCCCAAAAGGAGGATACTACGAAGGAAGCAGGCAGGTAACTGGGGGCCCTCACAGATGAGGGCCAAAGGGAGGACATTCTCAGGGAAGTAGGCAGATGGCTGGGGCTGGACAGAAGGAAGCAATGGAGGGAGGTGGATCGGACCTTAAGCTCAGTAACCGCTTCAATTCTCTTCTTCTGCTTGAGGATGAGGGGGGTGATGTAGCCATGCCAGGGGCGGTTAGAGAGGGAAAGGGAGTAGGAGGCAGGAGGCAGGGGCTGGATAGCAGGAGGAACGGAGGGAACTTGGAAAGTGGGAAAACAGGGGGAGCAGGGGATCAGAGCAGGAGGATGAGGGGGTAGAGGTAAGAAAGCACAAGGAAAAGGACCAGTTGAGAGGAAAGGGCAAGGAGAAGGACCAGAAGTACAAGGAGGATATAGTAAAGGGAGCTGAGGGTTTAAGCAAGGGAAGCACAAGCAAGGAGGGGCTGAACAGGGAAGGAGGGAGGATGAGCCAGGCTAGTTTAGCAGATGGGGGGGAGGACCAGTAGTGAGCAGTAATGGTGGGGGTAGCGAGGTACAGAAGGATATTCAGGAGGACGAGAGGCATAGGATTGGAGGGAAGGGGGTGGCCAGGGTAAATAAGGAGTGGATGGCAGGTGGCACCCAGATAGGGGGAGGAGCAAGGAGCCAGCTGGGGAGAGGGGCCAGTACAAAGGATGAGGGACATGGAAGGGGGGAACTGGAGGAAAAGGGGCAGCCAGAGTGCTCATGTTGGGTGATTCCATGATCAGGGGGATCAAATGGGATAGAGATGGAGAAGCCTGCCCGGTTAGAACAAAATACTTCCCTGGACTAACATTGCACAGGGCCAAGCATGAGGTATATCAGCTGGCAAAAGATTGTGGAGGTTCCCCGGACATACTAGTCCACCTGGGTACCAATGAGATTGAGGGAAACAGTGAGCTAGAGATACAGGCAAGGTTCAGGGAGCTTACCAGGGTCTGTCATGATATAGGATGCGCAATTTCCTTCTCGGAAATCCTGCTGGTGCCAAGGGCTAATGGGGAACACAAGAGGAAGATTAGGGTGATAAACCAGTGGCTCAGGGAGTGGTGTGGGGCCAGAGGGTATGGGTTGATGGGGGATTGGGGGGAGACCTGGGAGGATAAGGGGCTGTACGCTAGAGATAGGCTCCATCTCAATTTGGAGGGGAAGGAAATCCTTAAGTTGAAAATAGAGGGGTTCATTGGTGAAAGGTGGGGTTTAAACTTGTGAAGGGGGGAGGGATGAGAGAAAAGGCTGTCGATGGTGGTCCGATAAAGGATGGACTCTGTCTCCACCCCCCTGGGGAGTGAGAGGAATGCAGGAAAAGGCCGACTGGTAAGGTGCGGACCAGGGGAAGACAGAATCCCCACAGGAACACGAGCAGGAGAAATGAAAGTATAGGGAAAGGGTGGAAGGTAGTCCTGCTAATTGCCAGGAGCTTGGGCAATAAAATGCCTGAGCTCCAGGCGATGCTAACTGAGGGAGAGATGGATGTGGCAGCGGTCACTGAGACCTGGGCCACCTCAGGGCATGACTGGGACCTGAATCTGGAGAGTTACACCATGTTCAGGAAGGACATGGGGGAGGGAAGGGGAGGAGGGGTAGCAATAATAGTAAAAAACTGCATCGCCATAGGAGGAGTGGAGGAGGCGGAGGGAACTGTGGAAGCGATTTGGGTCACCTTGATAATAAGGGAGGGCTAGAGAGTAAAAACAGGAGTGGTGTATAGACCCCCTGCGCTGGCAGAGGAGCTGTAGGAGAATCCGGTGGCAGATGTTGGGAGACACTGCAGATTGGGAAGGGGAAGGGTGGTGGTGTTGGGAGACTTAAACATGCCAGGAACAGACTGGGAGACTATGACATCATCCTCGGTGGCCAGGGAACAGAGGTTGTAGGATGTCTTTCAGGACGCGTTCCTAACTCAGCAGGTGGAGGAACCGACCAAGGAGGAGCGGATACTGGATGTGGTCCTGGCAGACAGTGACCAGATTGGGGACTTGGAGGTAAGGGACCCGTTGGCGGGGAGCGACCATGCCACGGTCTGGTTCTGCCTGAACCTAGGAGGGTAGAAGGCTGCACAAAGATGAAGTAACTGACTTCAGGGGGTGGATTTCAAGGAAATGGAAAGGATCCTTAAGGAGCACTTGGATGGGATTGGGTCAGACATGGACGCTGATAGTAGGTGGGAAATCATCAGGAGAGGGGTGCAGGATGCTACCAGCACCTGCGCAAGAGTAAGACGAAAATGCGGTAAGGCCGGAAAACTCTGCTGGTGGATCAGGGAGGTTCAGGAGGTGGTGAGGGAAAAGAAGGCAGCATGTAGGCAATTCAAGTGCTCATGGAGTGAAAGGGACCAAGTGGAGTATGAGCTGATGGCCAGAAGGGCCACTACAGTGGTGAGGGCGGCTAAGGCAAGGAAGGAGCAGAACCTGACCAGGGAAATTAGGAGAGGGAACAAGGGGTTCTTTAAATACATTGGGGAAAAATGAAGGGTGAAGGGGCAGATTAGCGGGATTAAAACATGGAAGGGATGGGCACAAGACCCGGGGGAGCAGGCTGAGGTACTAAATGAGTACTTCGCCTCAGTTTTCACCAAGAAAATTGGGGGGCTGCATCATACATGGGATGAGATGGTGAAACTGAGGAGGGGGGACCCTTACTGATCGGCGGGTCTGGGGATGGGGGGGTATCACTGGCAGATGGGGGGAAGGCAAAGCAGGGGGACAAGGTAGCGGAGGTGGAAATCATGGCAGAGAGAGTGAGGGAAGTCCTCAGGTCCCTTAAGATGGGAAAGGCACCAGGGCCGGATAAATTACATCCCAGAGTGCTGAAGGAACTAGCGGATGTCCTGGCGAAACCCCTGGCGGAGCTCTTGAGCATCTCTCTGAGGACAGGGTGGGTGCCCCAGGACTGGAAGGTGGTGCATATAGTGCTTATCCACAAGGGGGGGATCAAGGGAGGTGGCAGGGAACTACAGGCCCGTCAGCCTGACATCGGTGGTGGGCAAGGTGATGGGAGGGCATTGTCAAGGAGAGGCCAGGGGAGGACCTGGAAAAGTTAAGGTGCCTGGATGATAGACAGCATGGATTCATCCCGGGGAAATCGTGTCAGACAAACCTTGTGGAGTTCTATGACTGGGTGACGAGTGCCTTGGACCTGGGTAGACCAGTGGATGTCCTCTTTCTTGACTTCAGCAAGGCGTTTGACTCTGTTCCTCACGGGGGCCTGTTAGATAATCTGGGAGAAATGGGGGTGGGTAACCAGATGATCAGATGGATAGGAAATTGGCTCCAGAACCGGACCCAGAGGGTCGTGGTTGGCGGGACAGTCTCATCCCCAAAGAGGGTCATTAGTGGAGTCTCTCAGGGATCGGTCCTTGGGCCCCTCCTGTTCAACACCTACATCTCTGACATAAGGAAGGGTATCAGGAGTGAGATGAGTCTCTTTGTGGATGACTCAAAACTGGAGGTGGTGGTAGATGGGGAGGAGGGGAGGGTGGCCCTACAGGGGGACCTGGAGGCTCTGGAAAGGTGGTCCAGAAAGCGGAAGCTGAGGTTCAATGCAGGGAAATGCAAGGTACTGCACCTGGGAGCCAGAAACACGGGCCAAGTGTACATCCTGGGGGAGGGGGAATGCTACAAGTCTCGATGGCTGAGAGGGACCTGGGGGTGGTGGTGGATGTCAAGATGAACAACTCGGAGACTTGTAGGAGGGCAGCGGCAAAGGCCAACAGGATGCTTGGATGCATCGCTAGCAGGCTCACCTCCAGAAGGAGGGAAGTGATACTCCCACTGTATAACTGTTTGGTGAGGCCGCACTTCGAGTACTGTGCACAGTTTTGGAGGCCACATTTAAAGAGGGACATTGAACTCCTGGAGAGGGTCCAGAGGAGGGCAACCAAAATGATTTGGGGCTTAGGGGATAGGACCTATGGGGAGAGGCTTGAAGAGCTAAATATGTACACATTGGAAGAGAGAAGGGACCAGGGGACATGATAGAGGTCTTCAGGTACATGAAGGTGGAAAATAGGGGAGGAGCAGTCAGGGTGCTCCAAAGGAAAGGGGGGGCAACTAGAGGGCATGGGTGGAAGCTGGAGGGGGGGAGATTCAGGAGAAAGGAGGAGGTGCTACTTCACTGAGAGGGTGGTGGAGCCATGGAATGGTGCTGCCCAGGGGGTTGGTGGAGGCAGAAACGGTGGAGGGGTTCAAGAGGGGGTGGGACAGGTACAGGGGAAGGGTTCTGGAAGCAAAAACCAGTGCAGCGAGAATATCTGGAACTGGGAAGGGAGAAGCCAGAGAGGGAGAGGGGGGCAGCAAGGTCAGCTCCCAGGGTGGGGGCTGACCAAATGAGCAGACACGAAAGACCGTTAGGCCTATTCTGCTGGCATTTTAGTATGTTAGTATGCTCTCTGAGGCACTCCACATTCCTGACATCATGGGTTATTAAAAAGCAGTGATCATTCCTATGGCTGGGTTAGACGTGTCAATGGTACTTTGTACTGTGTGGGCCGCTAGTAGTGCAGCCCTGGTGAAGTTTGTCTTAGAGACTTGGGACACATCCATTCTGTAGTGCCTTGTGAAAGTGTGGATAGTTGACCATGTGGCTGCGGCACATATTTCTTCTGCTGTGGTCATATTTCTTTCCTCCCATGAGGTAGCGACTGCTTTTGTGGAATGTGCTTTTAAGCTAAAAGGCACCTGTGTGTTGGTTGTTTTGTAAGCCTCTGATATGGCTGTCCTCAGGTATCCTACTATCAAAGATTTCGAGGCTGGGAGGCCTTTTCTGCGTCTTTGTACAATGACAAAGAGTGTCTGTTTTTCGAATGTCGCTCATTCTTGTGAGGTAGGTTGTAAGAACTCTCTTCATTCCCAGCATTTTTAGTTGTGGATGTGCTTGAATGTCCGCCAGAGGTAGTTCTGCAGGTATCTCAATGGTCTGACTGAGGTGAAAGTTTGACACTATTTTCGGTCTGAATGAAGCAATGGGATGCAGGGATATTCGGTCGTTGTAGAACTGTAGGAATGGCTCTTTACATGATAGGGCCTGTAGTTCACCTACTCTTCTGACTGACGCAATAGCTGTTAGGAAGACGGCCATGAGCTATAACCATTTCAAGGAAATGGAGTCTATAGTCTCGAATGGTGGCATAGTCATTGCCTTTAAAACTGTGGTTAAGTCCCAAGGTGCCATTATTGGTTTCTTGGAGGGACGCATGTTGGTGGCTGCCTTTAGGAATTGTACTAAGTCTTGGTGTGACCCTGGTGCAATGCCTTGTATTTGTCCTCTGGCTGCCCCTATAGCTGCAACTTGTACTTTTAATGAGGACGATGAGAGGCCCACTTGTAGTCCTTCTTGAAGGAACAAAAGGATCTGGGATATGGTGCATAATTTGGCTTTTATTTTGTGGTGAGTGCACCATTTGTTGAATATGTCCCATTGGCATTGGTAGGTAGTAATTGTGGACTGTTGTTGTGATGAGGCCATAGTGGTTATGACTGAGGGGTGATAACCTGCTTTTAGCATTCTCTCCCTTTCAGGAGCCATGACGCCAGTTGGAGGTGTTGTGGGCTTGGATGTAGTATAGAGCCTTGTGATAGTAGGTCCGGTCTGAGTGGTAGTTTACATGGGCCGTCTAGTGTCATTGAAACTATTGTTGCAAACCATGATCATCTTGGCCAATGTGGTGCTACCAGAATGACTCGTGCTCTCGAGATATGTATTTTCCTGAGAACTTGTGCTAGGAGTGCGAGGGGGAGAAAAACATAAGCTACTTGGAATGTCCACTTGGCTGACAGTGCGACCTCCCCATGGCTTTGTGGTCCTTGAACCTTGACCAATATTTTGTGCATTGGTAGTTCTTGTGTGATGCCATGAGGTCTATCTCTATTGGACCCCATCTGTGGTGTCGTTGCAGGAACACTTGAGCATGTAGTTTCCACTCCCTGGGATGAATTATTTGGCGGCTCAGCCAGTCTGCTGTTACGTTCAGTTTTCCGGCAAGATGTATGGCTGTTATTGATTGTAAGTGTTTTTGTGTCCATGTCATGAGTTTTGATGTTTCTGCCATCATTGCTCTGCTTTTTGTGCCACCCTGCTTGTTTATGTATGTCACCGTAACTTGGTTGTCTGATTTTATTTGTACGTGTTTGTGCTGAATTAGGTGTGAGAAGTGTAGCAGTGCTATGTAGACTGCCTTCATCTCTAGCACGTTTATTGTTCGTTTGGCCTCTGTTAATGACCATTTCCCCTTGTGCAGTGTGTTTTCTGCTAGGCTGGCATCTGTCCTTATTATGATCCCTGGGACTATGTCTAGGGGCATCCCTTTTGTAAGTTTGCATCTGTCTGTCCACCATGTTAGACTTGATCTCACTCGTGGAGGTAGACTGACTGTTTCTGAGATATTTATGTCATGCGTGGGTCCCTGATTTAAGATGAATGACATGAGGGGCCTGGCATGCCATCTTGCCCAGGGGGGCCGTGTCTATTGTTGAGGACATAAAACCTAATATTTGAGATATAGGTAGAAGAGTGGGGTGGTGGGAATTTTGTAGTCGTCGTGCGGTTGATAAGATTGATTGAATCCTTGTGTGGGATGAGAACACTAGGCCCTTGCCCGTGTCTATGAGTGTGCCTAGGTGTTCTATGGAGTGACTGGGTATTAGTCGGCGTTTCTTGTGATTGATTACCTAGCCGTGTTGTTGTAAGCAACTTATCACTATTTGAGTTTCCCTGGCAGATTGCTGTTGTGATCGTGCCCTGATGAGCCAGTCATCTAAGCATGGTATGACATGTACCACTTTCTCTCGAAGTTTGGCTGCCAGTACTATCGATACTTTCATGAACACTCTCAGGGCTGAGGCCAGACCGAATGGAAGAACTTTGTATTGCAAGTGTTGTCCCAGTATGCAGAAGCGCAGGAAGCATGAGTGGCTGGGTCGCATGGGAACATGAAGATAGGCGTCTTTTAGATCTATCGAGGTGAGATAGTCTCTCTGTCTGATTGCCCAGTGTTGACCTGATCATCTCCATTTTGAATGGAGTGTATCTCACTGATTTGTTGACATATTTTAGGTCTAGAACTCTTCTTGTGCCCCTGTCTTTTTTGTCACCAAGAAGAAGATGGAGTATATTCTTTGCCCTTCTTCCTTTGGGATGGGTGCTATAGTATTGTTTGTGCGAACGTCTTGTATAGTTGTTAGGATCTCACTTATTGTGGTTTTGTGTCTGGAGGCAGGGGATTGAATCATTCTGCTTTTGCATGGAGTTTGGGTGAACTCAATTGCATAACCTTTTCTTATTATTTCCAGTACCCACTTGTCTGATGTTGATCTTTCCCATTGATGCAGGAATTGTGTGAGCCTTGCTCCCACTGCTGTCTTGTGATTTAGTAGCGAGTGAGGATAGTCAGGATCTGGAGTGATTTCAGCACATGTAATTTCCTCTACCTCTTTGTGTTGTTCCTTGGCCCCGGTACCTGTTGTAAAGATAGGGAGTGGTACAGTTCTGTCTGTATGAGTTTCCCCTGAAGATCGAAGTCCCCATTTTCTTGTCCCGAAAAGAGTGAAATCTATTCCTTGGGCGAGTGGGTAAATAGGAAGATCTGGATTGGTCTCTGGCTAGTGTTTTACTGTCTTCCTTTCCCTTGAGATATTTTTTCCAGACCTTCCCCAAATATCATGTCACCTTTAAACGGTAATTTTTGTAGTGTAGCTTTTGATTCCTTGTCCGCATCCCATATTTTTAGCCATAATGATCTATGAGCTCTGTTGGTGATAGCTGCTGATCTAGCATTAATTTTTAATGAGTCTACTGCCATGTCTGCCAGATATTTGGTGGATAATATGGCCTGTTCCAGTAGTATGGATTGGGTAGACTTTGGCGGGATATGCTTTTGAAGCTCCTGGAGCCCGGTTAGCTGTGCCCTAGTGACGTAGATGGCGGTGGAACCAGTTCTGCTGCCCAAGCTGGCCAGCTCTGCATTCTTTTTTAGGTTTTCTTCTATTTTTCTGTCTATAGGGTCCTTTAGCCCAGAAGTGGACTCGGTGGGTATGACAGTCTTTTTACTTAAAGTGGCTATTTGGGGATCCACTGAAGGAGGGGTGCACCAGAGAGTGAGTTTTTCCGCTTGTAGTGGATACATTTTATCCCACGATTTTCTCTCTGGGATTCTAGCTGGTTCAGAAGATGACCATTCTTTCTGTACCAGCTCTTCTATAGCCTCGCAGACTGGAAAGACGTCGGCGTGCTTGGCCTGGGGTTGTAGTGAAGATAGTAGTTTTGACGTGGGGGTGGGAGTTGAAGTTTCAAATCCCACAGCGTCCATAATGTGACAGACTATTGAAGGGATCTGGTCTGGGAAGCACCATTTTGTCATGAGAGTTTGTGGCTCTTGCTCTGTCTCCTCCTCCTTCTTTTCGGAGGCATCGCCTGTGTCTGCAAGCAACAAGGAGGGGGTAGCTGCGGGGTAGTCCATAGGATTATAGTTAGCTGAAGTGATTCTTTTATTTGCTGGAGGTGGATTAACCACCTGTAGGTTTCATAATTCTGCTAGTTGTTGTAGCA
Source organism: Neoceratodus forsteri (assembly GCA_016271365.2). Classification (NCBI taxonomy): domain Eukaryota; kingdom Metazoa; phylum Chordata; order Ceratodontiformes; family Ceratodontidae; genus Neoceratodus; species Neoceratodus forsteri. The sequence goes on along the minus strand of CM028130.1, from coordinate 1,404,124,689 downwards.
TGGCTGCTAGCACTTCTTGTTGGGCTTGCATGAGTTGGTTGTTGTGAAGTAAGGCTTTAGCGGTGTCTGACTGATGATCTTTGTCTTATGTGTGGGTAAGAGTAATAATGTCATCTTCAGCTTGTTGATCATCAATGTGTGAGGTGGAGTCTTCTACACAGGAAGCACACAGCCTTCCTAGCTGTTGGGGTGGAACTGGAACATTGCACTGCCTGAAACACTTTGTTTTGGGCATTGTTACCTGTTAAGTAATGAGAGGGACAGTCTGAGATTCTGAATGAATTTGGCTGCATTATAGTAAAACTTCATTAATTGATGATTTTAAATTGTATCCCCCTATTAGTGGCTGTTATTGTATTGTAACTGTGCTGAAAAATGCAGTGGTATGTGGTTAAAAACAGTATGGGTGTGCCCCTTTAAGAGAATGTGAATGTGCTTCCTATATGCTTTCCATAATGTGTCCTGTGCCTTTGGGGGGGCGGGGTTTGCTGTTGAAGAGTTTGAGAGCATGCTGAATTTGAAATATATCCAGTGAGGCGTGTTAAAAAACCGCTGTGTGTCTCATGTAGAGATAAAACTGAGGGAGAGTTGATCAGCAGCAAGTACATTGTCATTCTGTTTGCAGAACGATCAGCGCGATGTAGAACAGACTGCAGGCTGTGTAGCTGACGTCATCGCATGAGTGTGGTGTTCGTGCAGTATCGCAAGAGTGTAATCACCAAACGGAGAGCTGGAAATGCGAGCCGCGAGAGTAGGACAGTTGGAACAGGAAGAGAAGACATGGAGGCAAGATAATTATGGGCCATAAAGAAACATTATTGCCATCTCCATTTTGGGTCTGTAGAGGTACTACAGTAAGCTGCTGCTGCTGTCCTGGCAAGTAGGGACTTATCTTTTTGTCACTCACTAGAATCGTGCATGGATGATGATACAGGAGAGTCTGTGACTGCTGATAGGGGTGTCCAGAGCACTCATGAATTATATTGATGATTGCAGTAGGGGTGTCTCTCGTTCTGCTAGTATTGTAGCTAGAGAGGCTGTTAAACTTGGTAATTCAATGCACTGTAGACCGCTAGCAGGGGACACACAGTGCAGTAAAGATGTGGGATGTTTTTTGTGACTAGTAACTGCAGGCAGCAGAAGCACTGCAAGTGTGCCCAACCGTTTAAAGTGTTGCTCCTTCTTCTCATGCTTCTTAGATTCATTTGCTGGAGTAGCTTTAGTTAGCATGCAGCTGGTATTGCAGATCAGAGTTTTGCCTTTTGACCTATGCCTGAAATTCCTGACGTGGTAATAAACGCAGACAGTTCTAGTCTGAATAACATTACATTTTGAGTGTAGTAGTTGCTGAATATTACAAAGTGCATTTGGCATAATTTTTGGCACACTTTGGGTATATAAGTGTATTATTTCTTACCTTGTCGATGATTGATATTGGTAGTTAAAGACTGGAGCTCTGTAGGAGTGCGACAACCTGTTTCAGATGCACAATTAGAACTGACCATAGGAGCCCAGTGACCACCAGAAGGAGAAGGATTATTTTACATCACATGTGCATCAGACAACCTATCAGGTGTATACAACCCATGATGTCAGGAATGTGGGGTGCCTCAGAGATCATCCCCCACAATCACCATCACCATCACCATCCTGATGACTGGCGGCAGGGACAAAGTTGGATGAAAAAAAAAAAAAACAGACCCACCATCTAAAGAAATAAGACATGGCTACTGTAGCTCAAGCCACTGCAGTAAGTGTAGGTACTGAAAAGGAATCACGAAAGCCAGACATAAACAATTCATGTCATTAAATAGTAAGAAACAAATAGTGGTGCCCAGATAGTGTATTTGCTGATCTGACTCTCCTCCAATGCATAGTGCTCATATGCAGCTCCGAATCCAAAATTTATCCGACCAAATTCAGATATGGATCTGAGGTCAGAATTCAGATTCAAGGTCAAATCCCTGGACTCCAAAGATGGATCCATGAGTCAGATCCATGAATCCAACCTCCAGATCCAATGTATCTGACCATCAGATCAAATTAATCCACGTATTCTAATTGGATGCATAAGATCCAGGAATGGGATCTGAGGTTGTCGGATCCATTCTCGTTTTTTCCCCTTCCCTAAGTGTGGACGCTAATGGCTGAGCTGTGCATGCTGCCGCAGATGACACGCCGAGCATCTGCCTCATAACCACCCCATACGTGTGAGCCACTGGTGCTGGACCCCAGCCTCCGCAAGGGGTCAGGCATGCAGTGGACTCCGTCCCACCCTCTCCCTGGGAGAGAAGAGCTGTCCTTAGGATGCTGTATCCTATCCCTCCCCAGCCAACCCCTGGCGGCCTGCTCGCACCAAGAACATGGGTCACCGGCGTGGCAGAAGATAAGGCATGATGCCTCAGCCCTCCATACCACTGGGCTGAATCCAAGCCATTTCTAAAAAAGACTATCACGCCTTACACCACTTCAACTGACCAAGTTAAGGCTCATGTGGCATCTCATAAGAGCAAATCCATAAAGAAGAAGAAACACTCAACATGTAAAATACTGCAAAAAAGCATCTCTGCCTCACTCTTTTCTGCTATACTGACTTTCCGAATTTATGTTTCTTACCCACCACATAATGTAAATCCTAATGTCTTGCTGACTCAAGACTCTGCATCCAGTCAAAACACCTCACAAACCATCTCACAACCCAAAGTAGCCAAATAGGTTGGTGCCACACCTACACCAAATCATACTGACACCAACACAACATCTATGCCTCACACACACGGACACACAAATCATACCCCTATAGGTACACCCAGCAAACCAAGCCAAAATACTACCGAAACGAAGAAAACAATATCATGAATGTGTACCTGTAGCAGTCGAACCTCGCCTGTATCAGTGCAATCTCAGTATGAACATTACAGCTTATATGAATTACTTACCACCACAATACCATTTGCCTCTACTCAAGAGACTGAAAGCATTTTTGAAAAGAGTAAAGGTACATTGTAAATTGTGTTCCAAACAGACTGACAACCAGCCAGTCATATCAGTGAATTTAACTGCTTACTGGTACAACTTTTTCAACAAAAATCAGACATCTAAATGGCTTCGAGATTATTCTTGGGTACACTATCTCGCCCGGACCCATAGAAGCGAGACTGAAGACCCTCTCCGATACCAGGCATGTCCATAAAATTACTCCCTATACTCTGTAGACCTTCCAATACATCAAATTGGAGGATTTGTCAAAAAGAATGGACAATATTACAGACTTATGCACCACTGTCAGTATATTTCAAGGGAATGGTTTACCTCTGAACAGTCCGAGATGCCATATTGTAATCTTACGTCAAAGAATGAAGCAAATAAAAATTCAAGGATTCCAAAACTCTGTTACTGTGCAAATGTTACCAGGCTCCAAATTATTGACTATAAAAATGTCAGTACAGAACATGGCAAACTCAAGTACAATGTCCACTGTGTGATGGATTACACCGGGGCACTAACGTTGTCATCACTCCAGGTATATAAATTTGTCCCCCAACTCAAGTATGTGTCTTACGAAGGGACTGTATTTTGTGACAAGCCACCTCTTAATGAGACAGCGTGCACAATTTGGAATTGCACCATAGCTTGCCCTCCACCCATAGTCAACCTGCACATACCAGTGACACAATGGTATAACGAATTAAGAGACATTAATGATGTGGGAAAGCCAAACATGCTCCCACAACAAAAACCTTTGGGATTCACTGCAAATTTCTTCTCTTCTAAGCACACCAATTACACGGATACCTGCCAAGCTGAAATATACAAATATGGATCAGGATGTGAGATCTTACAATGTGCTCAAGTACAATCACCAAGACTAAAACTTTGCAAACGATCACTGGCATATGCCTATCAACACATCATAATATCAGCAAGCCCTGGAACACCTGGGGACCAATATAAAGGACTTAATCACATATCTTAATAATCAACATATAGAATTAATAAACCAACTGAATCTGGCAGAAGATTTAAATGAAGCAGCAAATATGCATCTGTTTCCCCTCTTAAGAGGCGACTGCCTGGACGGAGAACAAGCCTGTAAGAGAGAATTCTGTTTTGATCCTGTCAAATACCAAATCCAAGTAACCAAACTCAGCCACACCATCTGCTCATATGCAGGTATGCTACATGTTGTTCCACCAATACTCTTACAATCTAACTTGTTTTTACTCACACACAGCCTATTATTTGTGTTACAACCCACAAACACCTCAATACTTAAATGGTGTTGGCCATTTCAGGATTTCAGCACTATATATTAACCATATAACATGCTACCAAACAACACACTATTAGACAGCAGGACCATAGGCAACCTTGACACTCCCATCCTTATTTCGGTTTATGTTTCGAAAGATATCACAGACTTCTGTATCATGTATTATAACTGCACTGCTGAGCAATTATCAATCTCTCTCCTACTGCAATCTCACACATATACCAGTGCACAACAAAGCCTTATCCAACACACAATATCTAGGTTAAACACAGTGCTTGGTACTATGCAATTTCTCAGATTCACTTTACACAACCAACAGGCAGTATTCAAAGGAGAATTAGATAAACTTGTATACACAATACACACATGCAAAAAAGATATAAAGGTCATAAAGAATGGCAGAGTCATAATAAAGGGTGATATAAACTCAACAAAACAATTGACTTAATGAAAGAGGACATAGCAATTCTACAAGAATAGGTAGTCGAACTTGAATTTGAACAGTCTGAGACAGAGTTTTCTAACTGGAAGCGCAAATTCACTTATGTCCTTGAATCAATATTTGGGAGTATAACTGAAGAGGGAGCATGAGATTGGCTAAATCCAGTAAACTGGATAAAATGGCTGTTGGATTGGCTGCTGTCATTATTCCATATAATATTAGTGATTTGGGGGATTACTGCTGTCATTATGATACTTTGCTATTGCAGAAAGTAATCAATGTCTAAATCTTTACCTAAAACCTGTACCCCTACTGTAACAAGTTTTTTCTATTGATTTTCAGATGGCCAACTGTGTCAGGCAGGGTCACTATTTTAGAACTGCCCTGACTTGCCTGAGACACCACAGGGAATGGCCCACCTTAGCCCAAGAAAACGATCAGTCTCAGCTGCAGCCTTGTTTATTCAACCATACACTGGTGGCAGAGCCCAGTGTGTATTTTGTGATCAGATATTTCTGAACCTGTCACAATCTCGAATTGCTGATCGCCTTAGAACCCATATGCCGATCCAACATTCAGACCCACCCGAATGTTTAGCACTCAAGTGTGATGGACAAAACTGTCAATTAGCAGTTATGTTAACTATTTACCCTATGCATGGACCAGAAAATCCACGTTTCTGTCCTCCACTGCACTTCTGTAAAGGCGAAGGGAGTTGCTCAGTCTGTGCCCCACTTCAGCCCCCAATGGGTCTGCTCGCCCCATCACTCCTAACCAATGAAGTAATGAACCAGGAGCTTGAAGAGATAATGAATAGATGGGCTATTCCAGACATTCCACCAAGAGATCCTCTTTTGGACATCATAAAAGAATTCTAAGTAATGTTAGATAAAGTCATTCTTTGCTTAGTGTGTTTTAAAAATGCAATAAACTAATAAGCAGGTTTAAGCATTAACATCTTGTAACTTGGGTTTTCAGCTTTCCTTGCCAAGATATAATTACAGTTGGACTTACTACTTAGGCATATGTGTTTTAATTACTTACAATTAAGTTTACTTATAGTCATGGGTTGTATTTAATATTTACTAATAGGACTTCGGTTCTGTATTTTTACTAATACTTGCTAACATGATTATTGAGTGTGGATTTAAACATTTTTATTTTGTATTTACAGTAAAATACATGCACAGAGAGGCTGTTTCTGATAAACCGTAAGTCAAGGTATTCTTAGACCCTTTCTTGTAAATGGCTTAACCACACAGTCAGGCATTACTTACTCTTGTGACAGACTAACAGACAGACTGAAACAGAAATATTTTGTAACTAAGTATTTGAATATAACTTTCAATTTATACTTATTTGAAAGCCTAGATCATATTCGAGATTTACTGGTCTACTTATTAATTTGTGTGAAAACTTATAACTGAATGTGGACTCTTTTTAATAAGTATTAAATGCTTTACATAGATACTTTACAGTAGGAATCATATGCCAAGGCATTTTAAATACTCTTCTTATAAGTCACATATTAAACATATTTAAATGCCTTTCTTGTAGCAAACTTAACCACCAGTCAGACAATCAGATGCCTCTGAGAAGTCACCACATCCTTGGGGTACTACAAAAATAACTCACTACCCCAGGTAGTGTTTACTATTGGCAAAAATAAAATTATTTTTGTATTTGGCTGAAAATCCCCCAGTCATACTAGACATTGTAGCATGACATCAAACTGTTAGTGATAGCCCATACGTTTACTTAAAAAGCCCCTTTTTAATAAGATGCTTCGAGTTATTGATAGCTTTCTGATACAGAAAGTTATTAACTGATGGTCTTCTGACATATAAAATGATTTTCTAACACAGAAGACTATTGCTTTAAACCCATCCCATAAACTAGAAACTGCAAAGGTGCTAAAACAATTGATTCCTTTTGACATACTATAAAAGTCAGCAGACAAGCCAGTCCAGGTAAGACCAACCAGAAGGAAGACACAGAATCATCCTTAGTCCAGGATCTCAAAGCTTGACATCTTGGTAAAATCTGGTGGGGTGAGTTTTGCCTTCTAACCCAGGCATTTGGAACTGGGTAAAATAATGCTTACATAATTTTTTTTGTTTCTGGTTTTATTCTTTTATTGCAACTAATTTCATGCAACGGGAAATGGAACAAGTTAAACAAAGAGTTTCAGATCTGGAAGATGAGCAGGTACTGATGAAGAGGCAAATAAATATGTTGTAAACTTCACGCTAGATTCTAAAAGACAAACTAACTGACTTTGCAGCTTAAGCAAGATGAAAAAACAACAGAATCTTTGGCGTACCAGAAGAAAAAATACTCACCTTAATAATATTGTTTCTTCCAGTGTATTCTTCTGTATTCATGACTCTATGCAGCCTGCCTCCTAAGTAGAGCTGCCCAGAGAAATGGAACTATATGCAAATGATAGAACCAATCATTGCTCGAAACACATATTCAAACTGCTGCCCTTATCTACTGCAGCATTCCATCAACGTCTCATATTTCGATAAAGCCTACAAGGCAGAGGCCACCTATTTACCTAATACTACCAATAAAATATAAAAGAAACCTATTCGTATATATAAAATGTATGCAGTAATGGCTAGTTAACTACAGTATTTAACAAATATAGCATTTCATCCTGGAAACACAGGATAACCAACGAACAAGGACTAAATCCTGCCAAGTTAAAAATGTACCCACAACAATGTGTACATAGTGACTAAGAACCAAGAAAATTCAGTAGGCGTGCAGAGGCTCTGGTTCTGGTAGGGGAGGCAGGGTGGGAGAGTTATCAATATAGAAGAATACAGTGGAAGAAACAATATTACTAAGGTGAGTGATTTTTTTCTTCTTACCCCGTGTATTCTTCTATATTTATAACAGTATACAGACTTCAAAGCAGTACCTTTAGAGGTGGGCAGAGAACCTATTTAGGAAAAAGGCTCTGCAGGACTGCTGTTCCAAATCTGGCATCACTTCTGGACTGTATGTCCAGGCTGTAATGCTTAGTGAAAGTATGTACTGTCCTCCACGTGGCATATGTCCAGTAGTGGGGCATCCCTTGAAGCTGCTATGGAAGCAGCTGTTCCCCTAGTTGAGTGGGCCCTAAGTCCTGATGGAGCCTGCTTGTTTGCTTTTGCATAGCAAAACTGTATACAACTGACTATCCAGCGAGAGATTGTCCTCTTGGTAGCTGGTGTACCTTTTTTCACATCCCCATAGGTGAGGAATAATTGCTGCTTATCCTCCATATGATCTTTAGTGTGAGATATGTAATAGCTCAAGGCTCTCTTCACATCAAGACTGTGATGTCTACGTTCACCTGAGCCAGCATGTTCAGTGAAAAACATTGGTGTGTTATGGATTGATTTAAATGAAAATCTGATACTACTTTGGGATGAAATTTTCTGTTTGTCCTCAGTACAACTTTATCATTGTGGAAGGACAGGTAATCCTTTTCTACACAGAGGCCCTGGAGCTCACTTAACCTGCTAGCAGAAGTGACAGCCACCAAAAAGACAGTTTTTCCATGTCAAGTACTGAAGGTGAGCTGAAGTCATGGGTTAAAAGGGTGGCCTCATAACTTGAGCAATGCAAATGTTCAAATCCCACTCCGGAACAGCTTCCCTAATAGGTGGGTGCATGTGACACAGACCTTTAAAAAATTTGCTAAAAATAGGATCAGCTGCTATGGAGGTAGTCCTACCCACAGAAATGTAAGCAGAGATAGAGGCCAAATGAACTTTCAAGGAAGTATGCTTGAGGCCCTGATCATGCAAGAAAGTGAGATACTCAAGGAGAATTGGGATCCCTGCAGAAACAGGTACTATGCTGTTTAAGTTACATCAGGACACAAACCTTTTCCACTTAGCTGAATAGGTTTTCTTAGTAGAGGGTTTTCTATGCCCTTTCAGTATGTGTAATACTGCTTGAGAGAGACTTAGGTTTGCAAATTCTATGTCTTCAACAGCCAAGCTTTGAGACTGAGGGAGTTGAGGTTGGGATACCCTATTATCCCCCTGGTGGGAGGTCAACAGATTGTGCCTCCGAGGAAGGTGTATCAGTTTGGATACTGACATGGATGACAGGAGGGGGTACCAATGCTGTTTGACCCAATTTGGGGTGATCAGGATCATTGAAGCAGGCTGAGATCTGAGTTTGATCAGGACTCTGAGGATGAGAGGAAAGGGAAAGAAAAGCATACAGCCTTCTTCCTGACCAATCCAGTGCCATGGCATCCACAGGAATTGTGCTCTTGGCTGGAGGCCTGCAACAAAACAGTGGCAGTTTGTGATTTTCTTGAGAGGCAAAGAGATCTAAGTCTGGGGTACCCCACCTTCTGAATACTGAGTTCAGTACTTGTCTGTTTAGGGACCACTTGTGGTGACCCTGACTGATTCTGCTGAGGGCATCTGCCAGGATATTGTCTTTTTCTGGGACATGAATAGCCTGCAGGGAGGCCTTTAAGGAACAGGCCAGATCCCACAATTTCATGGCCTTTGCACACAGAGAGTCTGATCATGTGCTACCCTGCTTGTTTATGTAATACATTGTTGTGGTATTGTCTGTTCTGACCTGTACCACCTTGTCTTGCATCAGATGAGAGAAAGCCTTCAGAGCTAGTAGAACTGCTCACAGCTCTAAGAGGTTTATGTGAAGAAGAGATTCTGCATCGGACCAAATCCTATGGATGGTGTGCTTTCCCATATGAGCACCCCATCCCAATAGAGAGGCATCTGTTGTTAAAATAAGAGAGGGATCTTCCCTCTGGAAGGGAACCCCTTGCCTTAAGCTGTCAGAACTTTTCCACCACTGTAAGGCTTGAATAACAGCCTCTGTTACTGGAACCCACTTTGACATTTTGTCTCTCCTCTGGGACCAGTGAGCCCTGAGGTGAGATTGCAAATCTATCATTCTGTATCTTGCCCCTAAGACTGTACCTGTTGCTGCAGCTATGTGATCCAGAATCTGCAGAAAGTGTCTTGCTGGGCATGGCTGGTGAAGTTTGAATGAAACAACCAAATAGAAAATGCATTTTACCCTGTCCTGAGGAAGGAAAGCCCTTCCTTGAATTGTATCCAGTTCTGCCCCATGAAGTGTAACACCTGAACAGGTGTAATGACATATTTCTCCTGGTTTATCAGGAATCCTAGGGACTGCAGGAGATGCACTGTTAACTGCAGATGCTCTGAAACCTGCTGTGAAGACTTGCCCATGAGCAACCAGTCATCCAGATAAGGTAAGACTAAAATACCTAACCTTCTTAGATATGCCACTACTACAGACAGGCACTTTGTAAATACAGTACCCTGGGAGCTGAGATTAGGCTGAAGGGAAGGGATGGAATTGGTAGTGGCCTGAAGGGAGTCTGAACCTGAAGTATTTCCTGTGAGACTGCCTTATTGAGATGTAAAAATAGGCATCCTTTAAATCTAAGGCTGCCAGCCAATCCCCCTGCTGAATAATTGGTAGTATGGAAGCCAGGGTAGCCATCTTGAACTTTGGTTTCACTAGATATATGTTGAGAGATATGATGTCCAGAACAGGTCGACACTCCCAATTTTTTTTTTGGTTAGGAAATAATGAGAATAGAAACCCCTTCCTATGTGGTGCACTGGTACAGGTTCCACTGCCTTCATGTGAAGCAATCGTTGCACCTCCTTCTGAAAAAGCTTTCCTTCTATGAGTGAGGCTGGTCTGAAAATTCTCAATTTTAGAGCAGGAAGAGATTTGAAACATAGGGACAATCCCTGACTTACCAACTCCAGAACCCGCTTGTCTGTGGTAATGGAGACCCATGTCTGGGGACATAAGTCAGCCTGCCCCCTACTAGCACTGGGGAGGTGACCCTGACCAGACGTTCAAGGATTTTGTTTTGGGGTGCCTGAGTTTGTGCAGAATGGGAACCCTTTCTGGAACCCCTTCTGCCCCTGGATCTGAAGTACCCAGTCTGCTTTGGGTAGGGCTGTTGCTGAAAAGTGGCTTGGCCCTGATAAAAGGGCCTCCCATAAGAGGACCTACCCCTGCCTCCCCTCCAATAAGGCCTATAGGAGGTAGAAGGCCTGTCCCTGGAGGAATTGCTCTTGTAGGTGGTCTTGTATTCATCCACCTTCTTCATATAACCCTCAGTGTGTTTACCAAACAGGAAATTTTTCTCCACAGAAAAGTCCATAGCCTTAGCCTAGGTATCCTGGGTTAAATTAGTAGTTCTAAGCCATGCCAGTCTTCATAGAGCTACTGTCAGAGCCATCTACCTGGTAGCACTGTCATTTGCATCAGCCGCCATTTAGAACTGGTACTTGGCAGCTTCCAGTCCAAATCTAGCTGTCTCTGCCAGGTCATCAGAGATGGGTGAGGGAGCCTTCTCTGACATAACCAATACTGACTGCCACAGTGTCTTTTGATACTGTGCTGCATACACCTGGTAATTAGCTTGCCTCACACCTAAGGAGGCAGATACCCCTTTTTAGACATGCCATCTATTTTTGGGGAATCCTTCTTAGGTAGGTGAGAGGAGAGAGGGATCCTCACCTTTTCACAGGCTGCCTGTTGGACTATGCCTTGGTGGTCAGGGTGAGAATATAAAAACTCAGCCCCTTCCCTGTCCAACTATTTCTTATCAGACTTCCTATCTAAAGGAGGACCAGAGTTAGGAACCTGCAAAATCTTTAACAAGTCTTTCATAAAAAACTTGTTAATTAGCAGGAGTATCTTTTTTGTGGGTATTAAGCCCATCATTTCCATGTATTCATCCTCCTCCTCCTCATCAATGACCTCTGTAGTGGCCAGGTCCAGAGCATCCACTATCTTTCCAACAAAAGAAACATGTGAAGAAAAATCCTCTGGCCTAGGAGGAGAGCCGAACTCCTGCTCAGGTGAAATTTCTGGTTCTATAGGTTCATCTTGCTCAGGCTCCATTTCCTCAAACTCATCAAACTCAGGCTCCTGTGAAATATCAGGAGGAGCAACTAGAGTTGGAACCCTTAGAGGAGTAGGCTGAACAGGCAAAAGACCATGAAAGGCCTGCATAATGTGCATAGCCTGAGCTATCTGCTCCCCAGATGGCAGACTGTGAGGCACAGTGGTAACCCCTTGAGGTGCAGGAGAATGGGGTTCCATGTGCTTTGTGTTCTTGGTCTTCTTGGAGGGGGCCGGAGAGTCAGCTGGACCACTGCCCCCTTTTAAACTGCCAGAAGCACCCTTATCAGGGGTGGTTACAATAGGTATAGCGGTTTCACCCGCATGTTTGGGAGGCTGGTTAGAGCCTGATAGACCACTGTCCACTCTTTTCTTAAACCTTTCCAGTCTTTTTTCAACAGTTTTCTGAGGAAAGGACTTGCAAATGTCACCTTCTACAGAGAAGTGTTCAGACCCTAAGCAGACCAAGTATAAATCATGTTTGTCAGTTTTGGCAAACACTTCTCCACATGTGAGGCAATTTTTAAAACCTGGGGGACCAGTCTTTTTCTTAGTTTTTTCCTATAACTCCATTTCCAGGAGAAAAACTCACAACCGTTTAATTAGTATTCAAACTAACATTTTTTTGTTGTTGTTTTTTTTTGTCAGTTCAGGAACCAATTAAAGTTCCGAGAAAGAACCAATGAAATATGACACCGTACCGGGTCAACAGTTCACAGAAAACGGGTTATCAATTCAAAAGAACTGACCACACAGTTCCTCAAATGCACAAATAATAAACTAAAACTTAGAAAAATAATATTAGATAATGGCAAATAAATGCCGAAACTAACTAGAGAAACCTCGGTTCCTCAGTGGCCATATCGTACCATGAGGAACTGAGAAAAAAACACGATTTCTACCCGTAAATAAAATTAAACTAGCTTTAAATATTACAGGAACTAAACTATAACAATAAATAAAGGCAGCAGTTCAAATATAGACAAAAATATACGTATTTAAACTGGGAGCTACTCAAACAGTCGAGAAGGAGCTCTCCAGGCATCTGACTTGTCAGGCGGAGTAAGAAATCTGAGATGTTGAAAGAGAGCTGCAGTAGATAAGGGCAGCAGTTTGAATATGTGTCTCGAGCAATGATAGGTTCTATAATTTGCATATAGTTCCATTTCTCTGGGCAGCTCTACTTAGGAGGCAGACTGCATAGAGTTATGAATATCAAAGAATACATTGGGTTAGAAATTTGGGATACAAATAACACACTACGAAATACGTTACATAAACCTGTGGCTGCTTATTTGGAACCTGATCCAAGTAATGTCAATATGGAAATAGAATTTGTAGATCCTTTCCCTCTAAGCCAGATATTCACTCCTCACCTAGACCAATAACTGTGAAATTTATGAAGACAGAATATAAGGATAAACCGATGAAAGAGGTCTACAAAAAGAAAAGAATTAAACTCCTTGGAGCTACAATTTCAATTTAATGACTTACCACTAGATTTGGTAGCCTAAAAGAAGAAATTTGATTTCTTAGGCAATAAACTATGGAAGAACAATCTGAAAGCCACAATAATTTACCCTGCAAGAATGAAAGTTATGTTGAATGGAGAAAGGATTGTCCATGACACATTATGGGACTCAGCAGATTGGCTCCCTGAGATTTTTTTAAAAACTGACAGCTCAACTGCTTGGAGAAGAATTTAACTCTAGCTTCAATAGTTTATTTTCAATACTAATAGTAGGATTTTCATATTTTTGTTTTGTTTTGCATTGCACTGCAGATAAACCAAAAGTGAGAATGAGTTAATCCTATTCAAAGATACTATAGGATTACATGTTTTGAATAAGGTTTCAGTGCAGCCCATTTCAGCTGGAAAGCAATTTCAAACTTAATTTTAATGAATCTGACTAAAGCTCCCCTGAACTAGTATCCTTCCACTTACTAATTGCCTTAAGCTGACTCCCCTAACTATGGCACTGCTTCAAAGAATACCTACACATACCTTAAAATGTATAATTGCACTTCTTAGGATGGTAGTTGATGTCATTCTTGTGTATTGTTTATTTACTATTATTCTATGGTAACTAACTGGCCTGTCTCACATTGAGTGACTGTGTTCTGTAATGTCTCCATGAGTTAGTTTACCTATGTGTAGACCTTATGTTTTTCCTTGTGTCTGTTGATTATTGAATTCTGTACTGTGTATGACAAATGTCACCTGTTCTCTTACATGTAAATAATCCCAGGTTGCCCCTGAAAAAGGGACCTTTGATCTCAGTGGCCTACCCGGTCAACAAAATTCAATAAATAAATAAACTTTCGCTGCTAAATCAAGATCGATGAGGAGGAGTTGAAAGTTAAAGAAAGTCACATTTTTCAGATGCAGATATAGGATAGTGAATAAAAGACGAGGCAAGAGTGTGGGGGCACATAGATACAATATGATATTAAAATTGATTGTCAAAACAACGAACGGTAATACTAAAATTACTTCCACAAGTTTCAGCATATTAAATAAACTATGAAAGCTTAATGGCATATGTGAACAATAATATTTTGTGTACCTCATTTAATGTTAACTGGGTCAACCCTATAGTACAAAGAGGAAGAACTCTAAGTAATATTAACAAATTAAAACTGGATATAATATGCCTCCAAGAAAACCACTGGGATAGAGATTAAATATTAAAATTCAGATGGAAATGGATCTCACAAGTATATTACTCATAAGGGACAAAGTTGTAGGGTTGCAATTTCAATAAGAAAAAGTTTGGGATACCAAGTTACTGACTTTCACAGTTAAGGAAGAAATAATAATACTACTACTACTAAAGGGGAAAATAAGAGGATGTGAATACACAGTGGGATCCATTTATGCCCTAGTGCAGCAATATAGTGCATTTTTAACCAAAATAACAGAAGGCTTGAGACATCTAAACGCACAAAATATTATACTGTAAGGAGATTTTAATGCATTAGTAATCACAAAACTGGATAAAACCTTAAGAATAAACAAGTTAAACCAGAAAACATCCAAGATAATATTAGATTTTCTTCACCTGCATAATATTGAGGATGCCTGGAGAATTAAGAATCTGACATCAAAACAGTTTAACCACTATGCTCAGAAAAACACAAGGATTATCCAGGATAAACATTATCTTCATTTCAAATGATGTTGGTAAAGAATCTAAAACAGGCAACAATACTTCCTATCAAATCACACAGTGGTAGTAGGAGAACCCATAACAGAGGATAAACTCCAGAGAAATATTCCTATTTGATCATTTAACACCGAGTTGCTAAAAAATGAAGGAGTAGTAGTACAAAAAAGTAATAATAAAAGAAGCTATTAGAGAATGTTGGCACTTTAATTATAATGGCCAGGAACTAGTAACAAAAATATGCAATGCCTTCAAAGCTACCCTAAGAGAGGTAATTATTTCTATACAGGTGGGGGCAGCTGAAAACATATAGGAGAAAGAACAAACAGATACACAGCTAAAAGAATTAGACAGATTAATAATGTCAGACTTCAAAACTTATCAGAAGGAATGGCTGGATACCAGACTCAAAAAACAGGAATTAGTCAATAAGGAAACTACAAAAAAATATAAAGATAGTTAAGTGTACAAAATATTTACAGGAGGACAAAATGGAAAAAAAATGCTAAGAAATGCCCTTAAATGAGACAAAAAAAATGAATAATTGAACATAGAGGCAACCAGCAGCCAGCAAATTTGAAGATAAAGAAATAGTTAATATAGAGTTCTACAAAGAAATGTATCAGAAGAAAATAATCAACAGAAGAACGAGAGCAATATGTTGTAACTAGCAAACTAGCCAAATTAATATGTGTAGATGCTAAGATTGCCCATAACAAACAAAATTATTATGGGTCTCCCCAAATGTAAAAGCCCTGGATTGTGTGGCTTTACAGCAGAGTTTTTTTAAGGTTTATGCTGATAATCTGGCTCTGTGGATACAGCTAATGTTGGAAGAACTACTGGTTGGCACAGGGAGATTGCCATTATCATTAAATGAAGCAAGAATAAGTAAGCAATAACCCACAACAGGGTATGGGGTTATAGGGATTTAATCAACGCCCTGGGTACATTGTGAGGCACGACCCTCACAGCACCCAGGGCGTTGATTAACCCCATAACCCCATACCCCTGAGTGGGTTATTGCACTTATAACATGAGTTATTGCATTTAAAAGAAAACAATCAGAAAATGTTTAGTTTTGCCTATATATATATATATATATATATCAAAAAACTCTGTGTATTCTGCAACGTTAAAGTAGTTCACAGAAAAACATATTGACTTCATTACGTTTATAATAACAATTCTGTTACAATTTATGTCATCAAGTGATCTGTGAAGTCTGCTTTAAGTAAATGCATTTCAAATACGTTTTTTTCTGCCCACCACTCTTTTGCTCTCTCCTTACTGAGTAGTTCCTGCTATGAGATGCCCACCACTGTCTGTCATTCTCGGGTTGTGATGGAAACTAAACTTGGCTAGGGAGGGAGAGAGAGAGAGAGAGAGAGAGAGAGAGAGAGCAAGACAATGATGGCCAGAAAACAACGTATTGGTAATCATGACATACATTGTTACAGAAGTGTAATTATAACACTACACACAGGCACACAGAAGTTGCTGCTTCCAGTGGCCCTCAGTTATCTGGTCTCCCTAAGTTGTCCCTCAACCCAACCTCCTTGAAGTGCCTTTCTCTCCGCAGCTCCAGAGCAGATGATGCAACATCTCTGTCTCTCTCTCTCTCTCTCATGCATGCGGAAGTTGAAAACACTGACAGCAGGTCAGTGCATATTTAATACAGTAGCCTGCATATCTCCAACCTATGCTGGCCCGTCGGCCCAGCGGTGGGATTTCCGCTTGCGACGCCGGCGACCCAGGACCGAGAGAGCGGATCCGGTGGGCCGGGCTTGGCTCTGAGGGAGTAGGGATCGGCGTCCGATGGCAGCTCTCCTACTCGGGGAGCGCGGGCAGCACTCGGTGCGATAGGGACCCCTGGTGGAGACGGGAGTTCCATGCAACCGGACGCTCGGCGTGGGGGAGGAGGCTGGGCGGACGCTGGCGTCATTGCCGTCCCGCCTCCTCGGGAGAAAATCTGGTGGAAAAGAAGGTGGGCAGGACCACCGTCTATGAAGCCACTCCTGAAACCTCCACGTACCTTCGTCGCTGGGACCCCGACCAGTTACAGTTCCGGGGTCACAAAGGTGCCCACGGCCCCACCCTCCGGGGGGAAAGCCGGGGGTGACTGTGGGTCCCCAGCAGCAATTGATGGAGGTAGAGGTCTCCGGGGGCTGTGACCAGGGCGGATGGCCCCGGTGGTCCTGCCAGAAAAAGGGGCAAATAAAAATATCTCCAACCTGCTGTCACAACCTTCTCACCTTACTAGTGGCACTCGCTGAAGCTCTCTCCCAGGGAGCTCACCCACAGCACCTGCACTATTCTCTCTCTCCCCCCCCAAGTCCCTATGCAGCACTTTAACACAGTGACAGTGGGTCACAGCTCTCCCACATTTAATATACTCACCTTCATATTGCTGACCTGCTGTCACTATGTTCTCCCCGCTACTGGCACTTACTTTTATTCCATAACTGTCACTTCTTGCCACTTATGAGTCCCCATTATCCTCGATGACCATGGTGGATCTGGCTCTCACTTGAGGATTTTTGCATGGCTGCCATTTTGATTTTCTTTGCTTAGGACTGAATGAGTCCTGATGGCAGTTTCTCTGAGTCACTCTGCAAAACTGTGCATTAAAAAGGGAATTTAACGCATGGCCATGCAGAGCAACTGGGCCAATTGGGTTGCACGTTTTTGCCAACCCATGTTGTAATGTTAATAAGTAAACAGGGAAAGGAGGTATGGAGTCAGGATAATTACAGACCCATTTCACTTATGAATACAGACTGCAAAATTACAGCCAAAATAATTGCCCCTAGAATACTGGAGAAATTAACCACTGCCAACCACCATAACCAGTATGCTTTTACCCATGGCTGTACTATCCCTCAAGTTATATGCAAGGTTCAGTTAGTGTTTGAGGTAATTATAAAATGCCCAGAGAATTATAGATCTGCATGCCACTAAAGCTTTTAACATAATTAAACAGAGAATGTATGTTTTAAGTGTTTGCAACTTTAAAATAAATAAACAACTTTGGAGTATTCCTCAGATGCTTTGTACAGTTAATAAAGATATTATACCCTGAAACCAAAGCTTGATTCTAGATTAATGGCTACCAAACTTTAATTATGGACATGCTGAATGGGGTGTGACAGGGATGTTCCTTATCACCTACACTGTTCATTTCACCCTGGAGCCTTTTTTTACAACTTGTGTTTAAGATCCAAGTGATAGAGGGCCTTAAAGTATTAGTTTATATGGTGACAACATTTTATTGATTATAAAAATATCCATAAATTAATTCCTATATTTATAAAGGAGGTAGAAAGAGTTGAATATTTTTCCAGCTATACACGGTTAAGTAACAATAAATCTGTTCTTTTGAGAATATCAGAAGGGGTACAAAACCAAGAGGGAAAAAAGAGTATTAAAAAGTTTAAGAGAGGAAAAAAAAACAAAAGTATAATTTTAACAAAGAACCAACAAGAAAATATAAAAATGAATTTCAGTAACTCCAAAGGGGGAAAAAAGTTATTGCATCAACGGCAAACTTTATCACTATCTTAATGGGGTACAACTGAACCCCTAAAAATGATAGCACTGCCACATTCAGTTTTTGCAACTCAAACAACATTTAGAGGCCCTTCCGAATCTTGTTTTTCAATTTTAAGAGCTATCTTTTCAACTTTCCTATGTAGAGGAGGCAAACCAAGAATAGCCTGAAAAGAGTTAACTCTTCCTAGCGAGCTTAAAGGTGTGGGTTGCCCTGACCTATTGACTTCATTTTTCCAGTCACATACTGAATCTGATTTGGAAATGGTTATTCCTTAACAATCAGGACTACGATCTACTGCAAGGTGTTCTTGATGAGGCAGACAGGATCAAATTTAAACTAAATGGATTGTTATTTATCTCTCAAAGGCAACATATCAAATCTGGTTTATTATATTACTCTTACTGGAATGTTATAAGAGAGTTAATAAATCAGATAATACACTTAAAGTTCCCATGGTCCAGCTCTAAAATCCTTGCTGATATCAAATTATGGACCAAATCTGATAATCAACTAAATAAAAAAAGTTACTTAAGGTAGAAGTTAAGAGATGAACAGACCTGCCAGCCTGGTGGTGTGAAGGGCAGGGGCACCCATGCCTCATCTGCTGTCACACTAGCGACCCAGGATTGGGAATGACACTGGGCCACTCAGGGGTTGGCCTCTGGGGGATGAGGATTGTGCATCCCAGCAGATGCTCTCCTCTAGGGAGGGAGGGCAGACTGTGCTGCCATAACACTGCCTCCTAGGTGACCATGGGAGGCAGTACATCTGGTCAGCAGTTCCAGGTGTGGGACACTCCCTAGCAGGAGATGTAAGCAGATCCTCTGATGTGCACACCTCAAACCACCACCTCTACAGAGCATCCATGGGTTCAAGGGAGAACACCGGAGAAAAACACTGCTGGCTGCAGGATGCCATCCTGCAGAGTCCCACAGATCTCACGCCACCTACTGGGCACAGGGACCACAAATCTGAATGCGGCACTGGAAGGGAGTCTGGGGAAACCCCCAATGGCCCCGCCACAGGGGGCAATCTGTGGGGTACTTGGTGGCCCTGAGGTAAGTTACAGGGATGCAGGAGATGAGGTTGGGGGAGCCGTGAGGGATAAATGGGGCTGCCAGCGGGGGGGGGGGGGGGGGGAGAGATGGACAGACCTGATAAAGGATGGAAATGTTATCAAATTCTCACACTTTCAGGACATGATCAGAGGTGTAATAAATGTAGATCTTCTAACTTATATTATGTTAAGGAATACGTTTAAATTCTTTTGTGATTCATTAGGAATTAAATACAATGCAAATTTAAGCACAAAGTTAAAAGAAGGGTTGGCTTTGAATAAAGGCACAAAATAATTGCTTTCCAAGAACTACAGAGCTTTGTCCCAACTAAAGAGAAATAAGTGTACCAATAAAACTAGAAAATATGCTAATGAAGTGAATATCACACTTAACAGAGAATGTTTGAAACAATTAAGATGTAAAGCAAATAAAATTTATTTTTCTGCTAAGAATCAGTCCTTTCAAAGAAAAATATTAGAGCATGCCTAAGTCAAATTATTTTAGCAAAAATAAATAAAATACTATCAAATAAATGCTGGCAAAGCAGTGAATATGAGGGAATTTTATTTTGTCTGTTGTGGGACTGCATAAAAATTAAACCTTTGCAGAGAGCCACTAAAAGTAACTTGGAAAATGTGTTAAATGCAGAATTACAATTACTCCCAGATTCATTTCTTAACAACACCAATGCATTCAATCTTAATAAAACTCAGGAGAAAATATTTGCCTTGGAAATAATGACAACCAAACATCTGATTTTAAGTCACTGGAATGTGCAAAACTTGCCAAACTTTGAAAAAATACAGTAAGTGGTGGCATATTTTTTAAGAAACATTACGTTTTTGAGAAGTTATAGCAGGCTTATAGAGTACATAGTAGGACCCAACTGGAAACAAGTAGTAAACTTACTCCCCCCTCTTCTGAGACTGGATTAAGAGATATATGTATTCATTCATAATTGGGAAGGTTACATTATGTACTGCAATTTATGAAGTTTAAGGTAAAATTAAATTAGTTTTCACAAGCTGTGGGCCTATACACAAACGAGATGGAATTATGCACCAGAGATGCATATCCCACCTGCGTAACTCTGTGGCTCTGGACAGGCACAGGGTGCACGGTATTCACTACCTTATGCACCAGTGGGGGAACCCCAGGCCCCCAGTGCATAGGACCATACAGGGTGGCCGGGGATGAAGTGGCGGACCCAGGAAGGCATCCAATCAGAGGCCCATCCTGGGTCCCATAGTGGATCCCTCGTGCGGTAAATCACTGCTCTGGGTGTATGAATATCTACCACAGGTACCTGGATACAAGCAGCCAGTCCCTGGCATCCAGTTGACCCCCTCTGGCTATGTCCACATGTCACAGCATCCTCCTGACACACAGATGGACCCCCAGCAGTAGGACCTCTGCCCCAGTCTGGTATGGCAACCCACCCCACCCCACAGTACACAGCTATGCCTCATCCCTCACACCAAAGCATCCTTGTATGGGACCCAGTCCCAGTACTGTGAAGCTCAACCACCCCCCCGCCCTGATCCTAGCACCCCCATCCCTTCAATGGTGGTCAATGCCTACCTGACATGGCAGAGCCCCATCCCTGAGGTAGTTGAACCCCACAAATGCCCCATCATGATTGGCCCATTGCAGTGTAGCACAACCCAAACATCTCCTTGAGCCCCCCCAAGTCTGAAACCTGACCCTCTTTGATGTGCAGTGGTCCCCCCACCCCATGGCGCTGACATCCCCCCATACCTGCTCATCAGTGCTGCAACTCTAGATGGCCAGCGGCACAGCCCTCCTCACACTTCCATGGCCGCCGGCTGTCCAACTGATGCTGGGAGTGTGCTGCCTATATACTGCAGCACTCTTCCAGCATCACTTGGGTGGCCAGCGGCTGAAATTGAGAGTCGGGGTTTCTGGACCGGGGCTCAGGGAGGTGTTCGGGTTGTGCTGTACTGTAATGGGCCATTCACGACAGGGCTTATGTGTGGGGGGTGTGGGGGCACTCACCACCAATGACGGGTCAGAGGATTCAGGATTGGAGGCAGGGGGGTGGTAGGGTTTTGCAGTACTGGGACTGTGTCCCATATGAAAATGCTTTGGTGGGGGAGGGCACAACTGTGTTCAGTGGGGTGGGCTGGCATATGGAACCAGGACAGTCACCCTGCTGAGGGAGTTATCACTCAGGGCGATGGGGCTGTGATGTGGGAGAGGGACTGCATGTGCCATGTCAGGATGTGGCTGCCATGTGGGGGGGGGCTGCTTGTACATCGGGACAGGGCTGTCATGTGTGGGGGGCTGCTTGTACCATGTCGAGACAGGGCTGCCATGTGTGTGGGAAGATGCTTTCCAAATGTCAAGGGCAGGGCAGACATGTCAGGAGGGGGCTGCCAGTCTGCTGCCGGGGCCACTGTGTGCACAGAGCTGATCGTGTAGTGCAGTTACGTCAGGGTCCCCCCGGTGTAACCTGCACCCACCTACATTCCCCTATGCACAGCACTGCATGCTTTTATGCATGGCTCATAGTGCTGGCACACCCCCAGAATGCCCCCGACATGTTTCTGACCATGCGGCCAGGAGATCGGGCACATATCTGCCTTATGCATGGACACTGCATGCCGCTGGGGGTCCCATGTGCAGATTTCAGACTTGGAGTTGCCCATGCAGCTCAGATATGTGGCGCATAAGCAAACCTTTTTTCAAGCATAGGCACCTATGTTAGCAGATATTACTAATTAAGCTTTTTTCCTTTTTGGGATCATTTTCATTTTTTTAACTTTATATAATTCCCTACACTACTGATAGTATGTCTATAAAATGTTTTTGATGTAATGAATACTCAGAAACATTGAATAAGATTCCATATATAAAAATGAAGAATTGCTGCAGCTGATCATCTACTCATAGTGTTTAGGGAAGCACTATAGTTCTGCTTCCTATGGTACCACCACTACTTGTTCAAACCCTATTGCATATTTTATTTGTGCATAGATCTAAAAGGAGGAGGCTGTGATGACTACATTGTTTTTCAAGAGAAAACTGTACACAGCTTGAATCAAGGCTACATTAGGGAAAGAGATGCAGCTTACCTGTCAGTGCTCCACTACACTCGGTTCTCCCAGCTAAGAATAATACGTTTCCTGTGAAACAGAAAATAAACCAAGTATCATGGTTTCATTTGCTGTCAAAGCTTCTCTCCACTTGGATGGTAAAATATAAAATATACTATCTGCAGCAAACTGTAACTAGCCAAAAGCAAACAAAAACAGGTAGGTATGCAGTGCATCTTACTACATTATTTGAGAAACATATCTGTTCAGCTTTTGTAATTTACTAGAGAATACCGTGTCAAACATTCCACTTGTCTTTCTCAAGTCTGCTGATACTTACAACACTCTTGCCCATTTTATGTATGTTATAAGTAAAGTAATCCACTCCAGGTGTGTATCAGTGCTGTAATAACCTCACTTCCTGAGTGAATGAAGGCCCTTGGCAGTACCACATTCTTCACAACAGGTCTTTCAGTTATTACAAAATTGCCTCAAACCCGACCATGGATTATTCCTTACATATTTGATGATCTGTCCACAAAGTCTGTATAAAAAACTTCCATCAGGATTCATGGACTTCACTGTGCTCATTTATAACATCGCAGCCTGCTGCTGTGGCAATGACTATGATCTCACAAAAAGGATTACTTCAATGGCGGGGGGGGAGGGTGGAGAAGCAGAATGAGAGGAAGTATGAGACACAAGATCCAAGACTGGATTTTCAGCCTTCCCAGGACTAAGTCCTGCTTCGCAGTGGCCGGTGTGGACTGAAATCTTCACACCTGCAGATGTCTTTATTGTCAGTTCTCACTGCTGAGGGATATGGTATGCCTGGTTCCACTAGGCATACCATTGTGGTGCAGCTGCTGCAAAAAATTGACCACAAGCTGCCATAAATTGGACAGCCAGTCGTAACCAGCTCTTGCTTTGAAAATGCGACACATGTGGGGAAAACTGCGGCTCTGCTAGTGAAGCCCCACTTACGGCAGTTTTCCCCCAGCTGTGCCAATTTCAGACAGGCTGAAAATGCAGCCCTCAGTCTTCATGCAAAGGACCTCATAATAAAGAATGAAGGGAGCTAAAAAGAGACCATTATTGAAATATAAGCTGAACTGAGACTGAAAATTATATTTTGAAATGTTTTTTTTTTTCTGTATACAGGAATCTCAGTTGAATAATTTCATAGAAACACAGACAATGATGGCAGAAAAAGACCATTGGTCCATCCAGTCTGTACATATGGCATTTAATGTTATTGTTTTCTAGTGCTTTTCACCTTCCTCTCATTATTACACTTTTACTTATTTCCCAAAAATGAGTACTCATTCCACAGTCTGTTTAGAAAGATCAGACTGTCCCCAACTGACCTCACAACTGCAAGGTTAGTAACATCACAATCAGTTGACATGGGAAGCACCGTGGCAGAAAAAGATGAAACTACAAACTCGCTCCCTCAGCTGCATTCCAGTCAGAGCAGTCTACATGACAGACAAGAGAAACAATGGATGCATACAGTACAAGTGACATACAGTACAAAAAAGTCACTAAATTATTTACAGAAACTCATCAGTTCAGCCAGACACAATAGCCAGTCTCCCCAACATTTGATCCAACTAAACCCAGAAAAAGCCATATTTTCAATGGGTGAAACATTGTGAAGTCTGACTGTTGTGCCTGACTGGGCCTATGAGTGTCTCTAAGTCATTTAATAAAATGGTTGTACCGTTTGTCTTTTGTGTGTGCCACTGTTTCTCCTTTCATTAACAAGCACTATGACATTATAGAACAGAGAATTATGATCTTAGTGCAGGGAAAAGCAGGATGCTGAAAGAAAATCTGAGACACAGTGACCCTGTGTTCACGCAGATGGCCTCAGTATTAAAAAAGAATGAGAGGAGGTAAATAATGACAATTAATGAAACAAAAGCTGAATGCTGCTTAAAGCAGCAGCGCATTATGGTGCTGACTTTTACTTTTTTTTATTTTAAATTGCCCCATATCTCCTGACTTCTATGATACCCTTTTCCCCATTTGGAGTATGCGTTACCATTTTTTTTACACAGTTGAAATAATAAAAGAAGAGCTACATTTAATATGGCTCAGTCCACATCGTCTTCTGTATTCTCCATTGTTTTTAAACACCCGTGTTTAACATCACTTTTAGTGGGACTAAAATGAACTAGCATGCACCAGATACTGCTCCAAGACCTTATGTGACAACAGGTGTACAAAAATAGCTAAGAATACTAAAGAAACCCTGAACTGAACCATATTAAAAAGGACTGTTTCTTTTATTATTTCAAATATGAAGAAGTGCCAAAGCAGACTCAGAACTGGGAAAGAAGGATATCGATTAAGTCAGGAGATAAAGGGCAATCTAAAATACAATAAAAATGTATAGGTCAAAATTTTCACCACTATCATATACTGCTGCTTTAAAGATGTTTTCCAAGTTTCTCCAAAAACACTGCTGTTAGCATTGGTAGAAGAGACATCTCATTAGATCCTCCCAAATTTAAATTCCTGGGCATGCCAAACTTTATTACTGAAGGTATCTGCCTGAAAATTAGCTCTTTACCAGTTTAGACTTCACCTGTTCTTTTTCCCACTTTGAGGTCATGATCCTCTGCTTGTAACATCAGAATCATGTCCCTGACAATAGGTTGTGATGTCATAAACAGAGGACAGGGGCCAGTGCTGACCAAGTGCTTACAAAGAGGGATAGCATTGCAGACGTCACAATAGACAGTACCCTAGGTACCAATGATCCCCATACAGTGTGGTTTACCATTAAGACAGGAGCAGAGGCAAACCACATGGAGACAAGGGTCCTACAGGAGTTTAGGAGGATGGATTTTAAAGAAATTGGCAAATGCCTCAGAAACTGCCTAGCAGGGCAGGATTGCCAGGGAAGTGTAAAGGAACAGTGGGGAAAAATAAGAGAGGGCGTAAACAAGGCAACTATCCTCTGCATGAAGGATGTGAATAAAAGCAAAAAGGAAAAAAGAGATTGCAGCGGTACTCTAGGAAGGTGGCCACTGTGATAAAGGAATAAAGGATGGCACTCAGGAGGTACAAGGAAATGCAGAGGGAGGAAGGAAGACAGGGAGGTGTACCAGATAAAACAGAGGGAAGCAAGTGAGGCAGCAAGGGGGAGCAAAGGCAGACAGAGAAAAGGATAGCAAAAAGGGGTTGTAAATGGGGATAAGACTTTCTTTGGATACTTAAGTGAGAAGAGGACAGCAAAGGGAGGGATAGTGAGGGTAAGGAGGATGGCAGAGAAAGGCTGTGTAGAAAGGGACCAAGAAAAGTAAACATCCTAAAAAGAAACTTCTGCTCAGTCTTCACAGTGGAGGGAAAGGTGGGGATGGACCACTATGGAGCAGGAAGTGAAGGGTGGGGGACTCAAGGCCATTCTCAGAGCTGCAAATGCTAAGGGGACTTGGAACTCTGAAAGGGGATAAGTCTATGAGACTGAACAGGATGCATCCAGTGGTAACAAAGGAAGTCAGGGAGGTGCTCATTGCCCCATTGACAGCCTTATTCAACTGCTCACTGGAATCGGGCATGGTTCTGGAGGACTGGAGGAGAGCAGACATGGTCCCTCTACATAAAAGCAGCAGAAAAGAAGAGGCTAGCAACTACAGGCCAGTAAACCTCACCTAATGGGCTGCAAGACTCAAGGCAACATGGATTCATGGGGAAGGGGGGAGGTCTGGTCATGCCAGAGGAACCTGATTGATTTCTTTGACTGAGTGACCAGGGAAATAGATCAGGGTAGGGCAGTGGATATGGCCTATCTGACTTCAGCAAAGTCTTCAACACTGTGCCACATAGAAGACTGATTAAGAAATTAAGCTGCCTAAGAGTGGGATCCAAAGTGGTGGACTGGGTTCAAAATTGATTAACAGATAGGCGACAGAGGGTGATGGTTAACGGTACTCACCCTAAGGATGGGAACGTGACCATCGGGGAGCTGCAGGGCTCAGTACTGGGACTGGTCCTCTTCAATATTTTCATAAGTGACACTGCAGATGAATGAGAAGGTAAGGGAAGGGAAGGGAAGGTATGCCTTTTAACACATGATACCAAAATCTGTGGTAGGGTGGACACTCAGAAGAGGGTGGAAAGAATGCATATAAATCTTGGGAAGCTCAAGAAGTGGTCAAAAACATGGCAGCTGAGTTTTAACATCAAAAAGGTCAAAACTCTGCACCTAGGGCATAGGAACCCAGGAACTGAGTACAGGAGGGGAGGTGATACTGTCAGTTACTGTGCAAGAAAAGGGACCTTGAGGTCATCATATCTGATAACCTCGTAGTGGCAGGGTAGTGTGACAAAGCAATGGGTAGCACCAATGTAATGCTGGGATGCACAGGGAGATGTACATCCAGTAGGAGACGAGAGGTGCTATTGCCTCTGTATCTCTCACTGGTAAGATGCCACCTGGAATATTGTGTTCAGTTCTGGAGGCCACACCTCAGAAAGGACATACAGTAGACAGGGTGAAGGCAGTTCAATGTAGGGCAACAAAAATAGTGCAAGGGTCACACCAAAAGCCCTATAAGAAGAGACGAAGGAATCTCAACATGAACACCCTGTATGCAGGGCTTCAGATAACTGTATTCTGAATGTATTTTACATCCAGAAATATGTTGGAAAAGTCCAAAAATAGACTCCAAGGAGTCATTTACATCTGTATATAACATCTAGGTTAAAGGGCAGAAGTCCAATTTTTTCTGCTGTGGTTGTCATTTCAGCACTTACCAGTCCTGTTTCATTGAACTAAGCCGACCCTGACTGATTTACTTCTGTGCAGGGGTGTGTATGTATGTGTGTGTGCAGGGGGGGTAGCCTTGTCATCAGTGTGTGTTTCCACAGCACAGTGAGTAAGAGAAATAAAAATTAAACTGAACAACTACAAGTCCTTTTTCACTGTTAAGTAAGGCTAAGCTGACTCCTGATGACTGATCTGCTGTGGAGGTAGGTGTGTGTGTGTGTTGGAGGGGTTAGCATTATCAGTGGAGTCTGCATTGCAGGTTTGTGTTAGTTGGATGAAATAAAAATCCTCCTAACATTTTTGTCCTACTTGCTTCCTTGCCCCAACCCCCTCTCCTGACCTCCATGCTTTACATCATCTGACTGCAAAGGAAAGTGTTGCTGCAGACCTGCTAGCAGGCAACTCCTCTTACAAATGCCAAATAAATCAAAGGGCACTTAGACCAAAGCTAATCAGGACTTGAGTCTACACAGATGGTCAAAAAAAAACAAAAGGTAAAGAAATCAAAGAAAAAATATATGGGCATGCCTGTGAACCCTGTCCTGACTTTTTCAATCTAGCTAAAAGTTTAAATGCTGACTATGGTTGAATTAATGTTAACTTGATTTCAAATGCTAAAGTGAAATGTAAAACAAATTGCTTCTTTGCCACCCACCCTGACCCCTCACCGGGCCTGACTGCCATGCCACATACTGCACATCATCTGATGTCAAAAGAAAGTGCAGTCACCAACCTAGTCACAGGCAGTGTCTCTTACCTAATGCCAAATCAAATGGCACTCAGATGGTAAGAGACAATCCATATCAAGCAGGCAAATTTGGGAAATTGGGGTAGTTATATATTATTTCTTCAGTGCCTTTATTAGGTAAAATCTCGCTGTATAAATTGCAGAAGATGAATGACATAGCAGTTAAGTAGAAGTTATATATTACAGACTCCCAGAAGGGCTGTGGACAAAACCAGGTGTGCGGACTGCCTATACAGCTACTTGAAGACAATTCCCAAACTGCTCACACTGCTTTGCCATTTTGCACTTTAAGTTTCAGCTGCCAATATCGGATATAACTATTTGAGGATTCCTAATTATTATGTCCTGATTCTGGTGCAGATCCAGTGTGTCCCCCTACCCCATTTGCTGCTTGTCTACCTCTGATATGCTGGCATAACTGCAAGGCCATTCTATGCAAAGAATAAGTGTGCTCAGCTCTGAGATTCTCTTCTTCTTTAATCTGTTTCAGAAAAAGTATAGTTTCCTGGGGGGGGTAAAATTTTGAGGGCAATAATACCACAGAGGGCTTCTGCAGGTGGTATCACTGGCCACTGAAATCCACCCAGCTGAAGTACACCAGATCCAGGGCCAGGTGGCCAAAGGTGCAGTGGTAAAGTTGCTAGACTAGAAAGCTGCACCAAAGTGCCAAATGGGTAACGCTTACATTTACCCTGCATTTTTTCATGACACACATTTGCCATTTTGATTGTTAAATATGCTATATGCTGCTGTTCCCGTTCCTGTTGTCTACAGTATTCTCTCAGATAAACATACGCAAACACCGTGGTAGAAGACAGTAGACTGTTATTGAATGTAATAGTACCGGGGGAACAAGATTAAAAAAATTGTTGTTTTTTTTTATGTTTGGTACTACGTGATAGAATCTGTGTCACCACCATGACAGTTTTTAACAGTTGATGAAGGAGTTTACCCCGAACCTTTGTTATCATTCCTCTCTGCAGTCTACATATGAAGTAAATTCAAGTAAGATGTGAGAAGAGATGGAGAAAAAACACACGAGATTTTGGGGCATGATCTGGTTCTGTTCTAGAATATGAACCTACTCAAGCCAGTCTGCCATAAAAGTGTGGCACACAGAGTTGCAGCCAGTTTTCACATAACTGTCTGCATGTTCAATCATGCAGCACCACTCCGGGGGAGGGGATGGTGGAATACAAGACCACTGAAAACCCAGTCCAGTGGGTCCACTGTGTGTTGGGATGGGGGAGGACCGTTCTCTGTTTGTACTCTAGCATTCCAGGCGCCTATCATTCTTGTCATTCTCCTCTGAATCCTTTGATGTGTGCTGGTGGTATTGGTAAATTCAATCGTGTTGTCTGTATATCCATGACACTCCCACTTTTCCACCATAGGGTTATGTACGCCTGATAGGCTGCTGATGCACATGTGACCTAGGGTCAAATTACGAACTCTCCTCCAAGCCCCTTCTGTAGCCTGTTGTTCCTCAGTTTAACTTGTACATCTGATAGAGGCTGCAACACTGTCCCAAGCTCCAGTACATCAACAAGGAAAAGGTAATTACAAAAACAGCTACATGGCACAGACAGTATCAAATGACATATAGAGAACAAGAAATGGCTAGAAATGTTTGTAAGAAAAAAAAGTATATAATATATATATACACACATATATATATATATATAAATATATATATATAAAAGAAACAGAGAGACACAGAGACTATAGCAAAGGAATCGAACAGTAAGGATCTGGGATTAATGAATTATGAAATGCACTGCGTCATTTAGCGTCACATTCTTTAATGAATATAGTATTTAAACAGAGATACTAGCAGTCCTAGGATTAGCATGAGCCAGCTGAGTTTAAATGGACCACCAGCAGGACTCCTCCCTCATGAGTGAGGATATCCAGCTTTCTACTCTAGGCAGTCCCTGACCAGTGACTGTTTCAGAGGGAGGCACAGCAACAAAAAAATCTGGTTAAAGTGATTTCCCTACCTTACTTCTGACCGAGGGGGACCCAGCCCATCGTCTCCCTTACGTAGCAAGACGATGGTGCACTGTGCCTCTGTCCCCTTGATCATTTTACTGAATCTGACCCTTAAAAGGTGAAAGAGAGCCTTGCAATCTCCCCCCCCCACAATAAGGTCCAAGTGTTGGCACTGGCTCGTGCTATTCAGAAGCATAAAAGTATGTGAATTAAGCTACCTTGTCCCTGTCTCTGGCATTGTTCGGCCGCGGGGCCATGCGGCACGCAAAGGGCAAAAAAAAAAATGGTGCTGGCCTGCCTTCCCTGCTCATTTTTCTCGGCCATTGCTCCACTAGGGTGCCGCGCATGTTCCATAAGGCCTCCATACATGTGCAGTACATCTTTCTCCATTCGTGCATGCGCGATGCCCCGCTGTGCCATCTTTAAGAGGGACACAGAGCATACACACTCAGGGAGTGCTCGTGCATGCGCGATAGCGATCCACATTACAATCGCACACCACTACTGGGGAAAATAACAGCAGAGCAGCTGCTGCTACCATTTTATCAAGGGGGCTCCATAACAGAATAAAAAAATAAATAAAAAAAATTAAAAGAGCAAGCAAGGATGCCCTCCTCAAGCACTTGGCAATCCACAAGCATATGAGCCATTTAAAGGGCAAGCACATCAAAGCTGCAGCTGAAGGGTTCGTCCACTGGGCAGATGAGCCTTACAGGGGCCAGCACACTATGATATTGCAGGGAATTGCCACAACTGATTATAATACTACGCATGTCTCTCATACCGGGGGGGGTTCCCAGGTCATTACTAGTGCTACCAACTCCTTAGTTGATAAGGCACTAAGAGAAAATAAAAAGGGGGACATTCCAAGAATTACACTAACAATCCCTTCACTTGCTATCTTACAGATGTCAGCAGGAAGGGAATGCCAGCCATGCAAGATGCCTCTTCTGCCCCAACAGAAGGGCCCATTATGCCCCGCTTGCGAACTGGACAACCAGGATAATTTAAGGGTTGCCCGCCAACCCAGCAAGATGGGCACCAGTAACTCCTGGCACACTGACCCGGCAATGGTGGCACTCCAGAAGGCTACAGCGGCTATGATGGAGAGCCAACAAAACTTCATGCTCCAAGTCTTGGAGCGGATGTCCAGCTTCACTAATCCTAAGACATTACCAGGGACATCATCTATAGCCCCCCCCAAACCATATGGGGAGACCCAAAAGCAACCAGCCAAGGGACTTATCCCCCACAGCAGAGACGGGGGAGAGCAATGACAACCCCACGGATGGGATTGACGAGGATGAGCCTGACAACACTCATTCTCACCACGACAGTGATCAGGACTCTGAGCATGGCTCAGATTCAGAAGGGCCTGCAGGACCAGTCACCCCTGAAGCCACTTCTATTGCCTCAAGGCTATTCGCATCAGAGAACATCACCGATTTAGTTCTCTCAATACGTAACACATTAGGATTCAAACAACCGTCACCTCCACCAGATGGCAAACTGGACCCAATGCTCCAGCCACCTCCCAAGATCAAACACTTCTTCCCAGTATGTCCAACTATACAAGACATTATTATAAAGGAGAGGGAGGCTTTGGACCCGGCAAGATTGCCGGAAAATAGATATCTAGACAAACTATACCTCATGCAGGAGGAAAGCCTGAAGATCTGGTGCATGGTATCAAAGATTGACCCAAAGATAGCAGAACTCAACAAGAGAACGGTTCTTCCCGCAGAAGGCACAGCTGCACTAAGGGATCCAGTGGACAAAAAAATAGAGGATCTACATAAGAAAATGCATGGAATGACAGATCAATCGGTCAGAACAGCCGCTACCACAATATACGTGGCAAGAGCCCAGATTAGGTGGTTAGATGAAATCGCTAAGGCCCTCACACCCAAGTCACAAGAGGCCATACTACTAGAACAGTCTCTACAAACAGCTAGATATATAGGAGACTTGTCCATGGACGTGCTTAAGATGAGCACCAGGACAGTGGCCGTGGCAAATAAAGTGAGAAGAAACTTGTGGCTGAAACTATGGAACGCAGACAATGAATCAAAGACTAGACTACTTAAACTACCCTTTAAAGGTGACAGAGTTTTCAGAGATGGACTCCAAGAGTTCCTTAAACACAGGAGCCGAGGGGCAGACATGGAGGGTGATAAGGGCATGGGGTACCTACCCTCTAACAGAGGGAGATCTCTGTCCTTTCGCCCCCCCACTCAGACAGAAGGCATCAGAACTCCTTTCATGACAGAAAGAACACGGCCCAACACAGGTACAATTACCAACACAAGGGGCACACCCCTTACAGAGGAAGGGGGACCACAGGTTTTCTAGCCAGAGAGGTAGGTCTACCAGGAGATCTAGACAATGACTACACCAGGACACCACAACCGCAAGCCACCCTAACCTAGTATCCAGAAGCGCATACACCACCGATAGAGGGGAGGCTTCAACAGTTTAGTCAGACATGGGGAGAATCATCATCAGACAGATGGGTAAATGAAGTGGTGACCCAAGGGTATGCAATAGAATTCTAGCACGCACCTCACAAAAACAGACTGGTAGTATCACCAATGTCAAAGAAAAGATGCCCAATAAGACAAATCCAGAACATTTTGGGAACATTACTCGCATCAAAGGCCATACAAAGGGTACCACAGGACGAGCTTGGCAAGGGGATCTACTCAATCTTCTTCCTGGCTCCAAAGAAAACAGGAGACTTCTGACCAGTCCTAGACCTCAAATATGTAAACAAATTCATTATCACAAAAAGATTCAAAATGGAGACCATAAAATCAACAATCAGGTCGATTGGGAAGGGGAGACTTCCTAACACCAACAGACCTCAAGGATGCTTACCTCCACATACCCATGCACCTGGCACACAGAAAATACCTCAGATTCCAAATCCTGGGGCAACATTACCAATACAAGACACTTCCATCTGGTCTAGCGTCAGCTCCAAGAGTGTTCACAAAAGTTTCAGTGGTTCTAGCGGCAAAACTCAGAGAAGAGGGAGTGCACATCATTCCCTACCTCAACGATTGGTTCATCAGGACATGATCCTACCAAGAATTACAAAAAGCAACTGCAAGAATGGTACAGGTGCTGGAGAAGCATGGCTGGGTGATAAATACAGAGAAGAGTTGCTTAACCCTGGCTCAATGCAAAGAGCACCTAGGGGCAAGGAAAGACACACAAACAGGCCTAGTGAGGCCAACACAAATGAGAATAGACAACATCTCAAGGCTGTCAAATCAACTACTAAACACCACAGCGCCAACCATGGCCCAGGTTTCTCAACTACTAGGATGCATGTCATCGTGCATAGACCTCATCCTCTGGGCGAGGTGGAATATGAGACCCCTGCAAATGTTACTACTACAGTAGTCCCATCACAAGAGAACATGCAACAAAAAATAAAGATGACAGACAGAGTCAAGACATCACTAAGTCGGTAGACAGACCTGCAACATTTGTCCAAGGGACAACCCCTGGAGATATCTCACGAGGCCACCTTGGAAACAGATGCCAATCTTTAGGGGTGGGGGCATCCATGGGCTACAAATCAGCCCAGGGCCAATGTTCAATCAGAGAGATAAAAATGTCAATCAATGTGCTGGAGATGAGAGCGGTATACAATGCATTGATAGCCTTCTGGACACAAATTACACAGAAGTCCATACTAATATGGTCGGACAACAGAGCCACAGTGGCATATATTACCAAGCAAGGGGGCACCAAGAGCTTGGCCCTCCAATGGGAAACAATTCCATTATGACATGGTTGCAACAGAATCTCAGTCACATCACAGCCATTCACCTAGCAGGCAAGCTGAACACAACAGCGGATTGGCTAAGCCGCGAGCAAATAAACCCCGGGGAGGGCGGCTCGACCCACAAGTGTTCAAAGCAATACAGAGGAAATGGGGCACAGTAACCTTGGATCTTATGGCAACCAGCAAGAACTCTCATTCCCACAGATTCTACTCCAGGTTCAAGGAACCACTATCAATAGGGGTGGACGCACTGTCAATCCCATGGACTCACGATTACGCATATGTATTCCCCCCACTACCTCTGCTAGCACAGGTGCTATCAAAGATCCGGCACTCACGGAGAATCACAGTACTCATAACACCCTACTGGCTGAGAAGGTCATGGTTCTCAACAGTCATATCCATGGCCATGGACAGAATGACCCTGCCAGCGTGCCCAGACGCATTGATTCAAGGACCAGTCACCATCCAATCTGGATCAACCTCAGACCATGGCCTGGCGCATGAAAGGGAGAGACTGCTAAAAGCAGGTTACCATGAGACAGTCATATACACCATGATACAATCACATCGAAGTTCCACCAGTTCAACATATTCCAGACAATGGTCAATATTTTCATCCTGGTGCAATCTGAGGAACATTCGCACCCAGTCAACATCAATATCAGACATACTGATGTACTTACAGCAGGGCTAGGACAAGGGTCTAGCAACTGCAACCCTGAGAGTACAAGCATCAGCAATAGGGGCAGCAACCAGACCCATAGGAGGGATCTCCCCGGGATCACACCCAGACATTATCTGCTTCCTCAAGGCAACAGGCAACATACGTCCCAGAATCAGGGTGACCGTACCCCCATGGGACCTCACTTTGGTACTAAACGTATTAACAGAGACACCGTTCAAACCAATCTTGAACACTGAACTATACTGGTTAGGCTTCAAAACAGTCCTACCGGTAGCAATATGCTCTGCCCACAGAGTCAGGGAGCTGACAGCTCTGTCCTGCAAAGTTCCATTCACTACATTTACGGAACAAGAAGCCATACTAAGAACGGTCCCTTCCTTCATCCCAAAGGTCAGCACCACATTCCACACAAATCAAACCATCGAGCTCCCAACATTTTTTGAGGAGCCGACAAACGAGCAGGCCAGAGCCCTTCACAAGTTGGATGTCAAGCGAACTCTCCAGGCCTACATAGAAAGGACAGCACCACTCAGACACTCAGAAAGACTATTTTTCATATCTTCAGGACACAGGAAGGGTTTTCCAGTGGCAAAGAGCACTATCGCTACATGGATAAAGAGAGCTATAACTGAAGCATACAAGGCAAGACACAAGGTACCTCCCATGGGAATAAAAGCACATTCAACCAAGGCAGTAGCAACATCCTGGGCCAAGAGAAATACGGCTACAGTGCAGGAAATATGTGCAGCTGCAACCTGGTCCATGATACACACTTTCACCAGGCATTACAGACTGGACACAGAATGTCCACAAAACAATACCTTTGGACACAAAGTACTGTTAACAGCAACCTGGGGCAGCTCCCCCCCCACCTTAATTAAGAGGTACTGCTTTTTACAGATCCTATGGTGGAAAAGTGGGAGTGCCATGGATATACAGACAACACAATGGTAGTTTACTCACCTGGTAAAGGTGATTGTGTTACTGTATCTCCAAGGCACTCCGGCCCACCCGGGGGAGCAGAGTACAGATAATGCATGTACAAAAAAAAAAAAAAACTAAGACTTACAGGAATACTTACAGTACTAGAAAAGTTCGGAACTGTAACTACATAGACAAGTACAGAACTGTAGGTACAGGCAAGTTCAGATCTGTAAAATAATCAAGTGAATAAAGGTAGATGGTTGAAACTCATGGTATCCACATAGACTGTCTGTGCAGGGAGAATAATGCATTTCTTTCACAGCTCTGGAAGTATCAAAACTGAGGAACAACAGGCTATAGAAAGGGCTTGGAGAAGGGTTTGTAATTTGACCCTAGGTCACATGTGCATTGGCAGCCTATCAGACGTACATAACCCTATGGTGGAAAAGTGGGAGTGCCATGGATATACAGTAACACAATCACCTTTACCAGGTGAGTAAACTACCATTACTGGTGATAGCTAGCTTCTGCTAGCTAGCTGGACAGATGGGCAGACAGACAGACAGACAGACAGACAGACAGGCAGGCAGGCAGACAGATGATGATGCATCATCAAAGCCAGCTACCGTCTTGCAGTTTTGGTTTCTGGATGAGTGCAGAATGAATGCTGTTGGTTAGTAGGTTGGGGGTAAGAAAGAAAATAGTGAGAAATACATTTTGGCACAACCGGACCTGAGGATTTATGTCAACAACTCATTTCTCAGTCAGTGTAGCTTGGTTGGCAGCACATCTGCTTCTTGACTAGAAGGTTATAGGTTCTAGTCCCACACCGGGACTTGGGATCATACCAAAAAACATTGGCACCCTAATGAAGCACTAGTGTGTGTGTGAGTGTGGGGGGGGGTGCTGTACTATTAGTATGTGCTGTCCTTCAAATGAGATGTTAAACTGAGGTCCCTTCTACCCATCTCTGGTGCTGTCCTGCTGGGTGTCCAGTAGAAAATGAAAGAACCCAAGGCCCTTTTAAGTAAGAGTAGAGGATTTTCCCCTGATGTCCTGGCCAAGAATCCCCTTCCCTTAAAACCTGTTCAGGCACTTAAGAAATATATTTCTGTAAATGTGGTGTGGATGGGGTTACAATGAGGTATTCAGAAGGCCAATGACTTCAAAAAATATAGGACTTGGGAGTATTTCGACTTCCAAAATTTGTGGACTGGAATTATTTTGACTTTCAAAAATTGATAGCTGGGAGTATTCTGACTCCAGTAAAACTGAAAACACTTCCAGATTTCAACCCATGGAAGTATTTGACTTCCATAAAAAAATAATATATGTGTGTGTATATATATATATATATATATATATATATATATATATATATGTGTATGTGTGTGTATATATATATATATATATATATATATATATATATATATATATATATATATATATATATATATATATATATATATATATGTATATATACACATACATACACACACACACACACACACACACACACACACATATCTGAAGCCCTGCCTGTATGAGAGAAAAGCGAGAGGGGAAAATGAAAGAGATCTACAAGCACCTCACAGGGTTGAAGACGGTGCAGGAGGGAGTCTCTTTCAAAGGAGGAAGAGCGCCAGGACCAAAGGGCATGTGATGAAGGTTAGGGGGAGATTAAGGATGGATGTGAGGAAGTGCTACAGTACTTCACAGAAGTGGGAGACACATGGAATAGGCTACCAGCAGAAATGGTGGAGGGGTCTTTAAGCATACATAGGATAGACATACGATAAGATTAGTGAACAGGCAGGGAGGAGAGAGGGTCACTGAAACCAGTTAGGGTCTGTGGAGACAGACTGGGCAAGGGCCATCTGGGGAAGATTGGGAGGACCAAGCAGTCCCTTTCTACCAACAAATTCTGTTTCTATGATTATGTCATCAAAGCAGGCATACGCAACATGGACAGATAAAATCTTTAGTTTATTGTAATCAAAGACTTTTGAGCTCAAGAGCCCTTTTTCTAAGGTGTCTTAGGGAAAAAAGTTGGTCACTCTCTCCTCCCCCCTATCCTTCACCCTTGATGGTACCATCCTTGATGTAGTCCCCTCTTTCAAATACCTTGATGTCTGCCTGGATAGTCGGCTTGATTTTTTTGGTACACATTGACCACATACATTCAAAACTCCATCCCAAGCTTGCAACCATGTATAGAAACAAAGACTCCCTCTCCTCAACCATCTGCTGGGAACTTCTCTCTAAAATTATCCCACCTATATTCGATTATGCAGACGTAGTCTTTGGATCCTCCCCTGTCTCTTCGCTATCCAGGCTGGATGCTCTATATAATGCCTCCTGATGCTTTGTTTTAAATGCCCGCCCACACTCACCGCTGCTCCCTCTACTCTGCCCACTATCCTCTCTACACCTGCACCATCAGTACCATGCCGCCCTTCTCATCTCCAAATTCTGGCTTGGGTCTTTTCCCTCCTACCTCACCTCTCTCCTCTCTCCCTCTACCCTCTCTTCCTACCCTCTTCACTCCACAGATCCCCCCACCTTCTCTCTTCCCCATCCTTCATCCTGTTTGGGTCAGGCAGCCTTCTCCTACTGCTTACTCTCTCTCTCTCTAGAACTCTCTCCCAAACTCCCTTAGTGAGTCTCCCTTCCCACTCTGCCTGTAGCATAGCCTCTCCCAATCCTCCCCTCCTGCGTGCTCCTGTCCATCCTGCTCCCTAAACCCAGATTACTGCTTCTCACAACCTCCACCCTCCTGACAGAATGCCTTCATGCAACTCCCAGAGCTCCTCCTTTGATTGTATCACTACAGTAGCACTCGCTAGGCACCTTAAGCTCTTATCACTGCACTCTGAATCCTTCTACATAGTCTTAAATACCAGCTTGCTATATTTAAACTTTTATCAATCTGTCTCCTATATTGGATTGCTGTAATCGAAAACTTGGTGTGTGCATTATTTTCTCCACTGCACAATGTTTTATTCCAGTATGCCACATAATTTGTTATTCTATTAACTGTTATTGTTAACTTTACGTAACCTCATGTCTTCATTTGCAGAATGCTCTGTTCCTATACAGTATGCCATATTTAAATTGTTAAATTCTATTACCTTTGCACTCCCCCCCTCCAATGTCACACCTGGAAATGAGCCTTGCCTCAGTGTGCCTCTCCCGGCCACCAACTTTTAAGTAAATAAATAAAAGTGGTGCCAGAGATTTATTTAAATCTGGTCTCAGATACTGAACCAATACGCCATTTCATAAGATTGTGGACATTATTTTTCCCCATCAAGTTTGGCTACACTCAGAGAAATCTGCCATCAAAAATTGCATGCAGCTTGTAAAATGTGTTTGTTTTTCATGCACATTTAATAGAAGCAGTACCCTCTGGTCCCCATATTTAGCTGTGTCCAACAGCACTGTGAAAAGGACAGTGCAGCACTCTAATTAGTGTGCTGGTGTCTCAGGGGTATATTTGTACATGCAAAATACCCTTCTCCTGCTTGTGCTACATGTAGTAGCTACATGAAGGGCTGTGGATGCACCACGCAAAGTGTAGATGTGCAGTGCACCCTGTGATGGCAACAGTCACACTGGAGCAAAGGGGGCAGCTAGTACATCACAGATGGATTAGCCTCTGCACTCCTGGCTGCCATATAGAATCACAAGTCTGTTAATAACCAGGTGTGGCATGCAAAGCGCCAAGAAGCTATTTGCACTCCATTATGTGTCTGCTTTTGGATGCGACATTAACATGAGGTCCCTTCTGCCCATCTCTGGTCACTGTTCAGGTGGAAATAAAAGATTCCATGGCATTTATCTAAGGAGAGCAGGGGAGTTTCCTTGGTGTCATGGCCAACATTCCCACTGCCAATAAAACAGGTCCATGCAAACCACCCCCAAGGATACACGTGGAAACAAGCTATTATACAGCTTAGTGTGCTTTCCTGGTTACAAATTACAATTAAATAAATAAAAATGTGGCCATTAGCATCTATGTGCAATGCCCCTATGCTGTTGTCTGCATGGAAGCATTAACAGAGACCTGTTTGGTGCACCCATCCTCCACTGAACCCAGATCATAATGATATGTAATGCAAGTCCCCAGTGCTGGTTGTCCTCCACTTCCTTACCCGATCCCTAATCCTATTAAGAAGTAATGTAATGCTCTCGTACTTGTGGTACCCCCCTCAACCAGTCCCTGTTTGCACAACAGACCATCTCCCTAGTAGGAGGTAAAAGTGGCAGCAGGAAGGAGGCTGCAATTACAGGCCAGCCAGCCTGACTTCGATGGTGGTAAAATTAATGGAATCACTGCTGAAGGAAAGGATTGTGGAATATCTTGAATCCAGTGGCTTACAAGATCCAAGGCAGCATGGATTCACTGGGGGAGATCATGTCAAACAAATCTAATAGCTTTCTTTGACTGGGTGACCAGGAAATTAAATCAGGGTGGAGCGGTGGATATGGCCTACCTAGATTTGTGCATACTTTTTGTTTGCTTTGCATATGTATTTCACCTTGTATATTTGTATATTGTACTTTTGTACAAATTGTACTTTTGTTTACTATTTTTCTGACCTACACTGTATTTTGCTGTGTATGTATTTCCCTGTTCCCCTCCCCCCTGGATGTATCTGGAAACAAGCTGATTCTCAGCTCAGTATGTCTTTCCTGGTAAAACTTCTGAAATAAATAAGGCATTTGACACCATTCCACATAGGAAAATCATAAACAAGCTAGGGAGCCTAGGAGTGGGTCCAAAGCTGGTAAACTGGGTAAGAAATTGGTTTGGGGACAGGAGACAGAGGGAGGTGGTAAACGGAGTTCATTCTGAGGAAGGGATGGTGACCAGTGGGGTATCACAGGGATCAGTACTGGGACTAATCCTCTTCAATGTCTTTGTTAGTGACATTGCAGAGGGGCTAGAAGGAAAGGTATGCCTTTCTGCAGATGACACTCAAATCTGCAATAGGGTAGACACTCCAGAAGGGGGATGATTAGCAATCTAAGAAAGTTAGAGGAGTGGTCAAGGGTGTAGCAGCTAAGTTTTAATGCATGAAGTGCAAAATCATGCACTTGGGGCACAGAAACCCTGGGGCAGAATATAAAATGGGGGGAGTATTAACGACCACCAAACAGGAAAGAGACCTGGGAGTAATCATATCTGAAGACTAAAAGGTGGCCAGACAGTGTGATAAAGCGGTGGGGAGAGTTAGTGGGATGCTAGGGTGCATAGGGAAGGGTATCACCAGCAGAAAGAGAGAGGTGGTGTTACCACTGTCTAGATCACTGGTGAGATCTCACCTAGAGTACTGTGTCCAGTTCTGGAGACCACATCTCCAGAAGGACATACAGTGGATGTGGTCCAGAGGAGGGCAACTAAAATGGCACAGAGTCTGCATCAAAAGCTCTAGGAGGATAGACTAAAGGACCTCGATATGTACACCCCGGAGGAAAGGAGGGAGAGGGGGGATATGACAGAGACTTTCAAATACTTCATGGGTAAAGATAAGGTTCAAGAAGGAAGCCTTTTTCAGAAAAAAGAAGCTAAAGAACAAGGGGACGTGCTAGGAAGCTGAGAAGGGGCGACTCTGGGGCAGAGAAAAAGTGGTGGATGCCTAGAGCAACCTCCCAGTGGAGGTGGTGGGGGAAAAATGGTAACGGGATTCAAGAATGCATGGGATAGGCATAAAGGAATCTTAGTGGTAAGGAAAGATGGGTAATGCCGGAGAACAAGTAGGGTCTACGGTGTAACAGTAGGTAGGTAGGGAAAATGGACAGACTAGGTGGGTCAAGCAGTTCATATCTACCATCCAATTCTATATTTCTAGCATCTAGTAGTCCTCCCACATGTCAGCTAAGGGCCGGCACTTACCCTCTGCTCACCTCCCTGCCAGCCACCGTCTGCCCAGCATGAATCCTATTGCAATATACCAAGCTATGTATGATATCAATACAGTGCTTTTGGACAGTAAGCAAACTAGGTTCACATAAAGCAATACAGAGCTCGTGTGAATGGAATTTGTTACTTTTCAGACCAAAAGTCTTGTACTGATATATAGCTTGGTATAGCCTTACAGTACTTGTGTGAGGCAGCCAGCCATGGAGGTGAGTGGAGGGTATGCGCTGTCTACTAGGGGACATCGAGGAGAGGGACTAATGGACACTGAGGACTTGTTCTAGTGTGCCAGCGGGGATCAAATGGGTGCTAGGGGAGCCCCTTGACTACCAGACAGTGGACTGTAATAATATGCATATCCCAGTGGGTTTTCGTGGCAATAAATAGCAATGCCTGAGCATCCTTTTAGCACTTCCAAAACCCATTAATTATACCACTGTACCCTGTATGCAAGAAGTTCACCTTATTTGCATGGGTGGAGTGGTGTATTTAGTGCAACCAAATTTAGCGATGCATGAAGTATATTTATTATTTATCTTAGTCTTTGATAACCGGGTAAGGCCCACTAGGCACAAGTGCTTGTTTTCAGGGGCACGCTGGGCGGTTAAGTGACTTGCTCAGAGTCACACAGTATGCAAGTGGAGGTTGTGAGAATCAAACTCAGGTCTGGTCTGCCGGGTGTATCAAGCTCGTTCACACCTCATTCCTCCAACCTCTAGGCTATACTGCCAGCCCATACTTTTGTATATAGCAGTGGGCAAGCTAACATATTTCAAAAATGTTTATCACTGTATGATCCAGCATGTCTTCGTTTTTAAATTAAACTGCACTGGTCTCAAATAATAACGGAGTTCCAAAGTGACTCAAGAAATGTCTAACCAGTTTACAACAGCAGCACACAAAAATGAATGTGTTCTGTATCATTCAGGACTGTGGGTACCATGTAAGAATTTCAATGTAGCTGAAATGTTCAGGTGGCAAATCATTTT
Source organism: Neoceratodus forsteri (assembly GCA_016271365.2). Lineage (NCBI taxonomy): Eukaryota > Metazoa > Chordata > Ceratodontiformes > Ceratodontidae > Neoceratodus > Neoceratodus forsteri. Next base: position 1,404,082,358 of record CM028130.1, on the reverse strand, counting down.
TTAAGATTCTCATAGTCACTGAATGTGTGATTACAAGCTTTTACCATAGAGTGCATTCACATATAAAATCTGACTTTATTTCAAAATACTGATTTCCAGATACAACAGCTCCTGAAAAATGCATGGTGCCGCCGTGCACATTATGCAACTCTGTAATTATCCCTGGGACATATATAAACATAGCTCATGCATTCGTGTGTGCGTGCGCGCGTGCGTCCGTGTGTCCTATAATGTTCTTTATCTGTATAGGGCAAACACAGTATGCAATTAAGTGGTTAAAGTCGTTGTGGCATGTCGTCAATTTTCTGATGTTTTCAGTATCCCTGAGCATTGAAAACAACGTAATACGAAGTCGTGGGAGGAATAGTGTAGTGAAAATAGCTTACACTAAATACAGTATCTAAAGCCAATGATATGTTAAAGGTGAGTATAATATTAACTATGGTATGGCGAATACTCACCCAAAAACACAGATAATTTAAGTGAAATCCAAGCAGAAGACATAACCTCCGATACTGCCGTTTTCTCCATCATGGAAAAGATCCAGAATGTCCTTTTGTCACCCTGAGGATATTAACATCTGCAGCGTTTTTGTTAGTCAAATGAAATGCATGCCTGCCCAACCGCTATCGAAAGCACAGCTGCAGCCCTTTCTTTATACCGGTATGTGTGCTATTAAAATTCAGGAAATGCAATTTGCAGAGCAGGCTCCCAGCAGCTCCAAGGTTAACCGATACAAGTATATGCATCATGGCTAAAGTAGGAGTGTTGCCTGCCATAAACTCGTTATTACTTCTGCACCGGATGAAATATACATATTGCTCGGTGAAGCCGCTTGTTTCCGACCGCAATATCGTATACATATGAAGATATCGCGTAGATGCATTACCATACAGAAGCTGTCTTTCTCCCTCTGTCTTTCTCACCGACATTGAAGGTACTCGTTTACAGCTTCGCTTCACGACGTCAAAATCAACTCCTTGCACTTCCCCGGCTGCCTGAAGCCGAAATAAAACAGGTCCGGATTTGTGCTTTCATTATTTTTCTCGCATTTTTTAAAGAGGACCTAGAGTTTCTCCTTGAATTCGTTTTATGAAGTGTCTGTCCACTGTTATCAAATAACTTAAAAAAAATCGACCCAAATAATTTAATAATGTTTTACCCTGCCCATTACTACCAGGATAAAACATAGGAGAAAAGTAATTCTCCTCGATTGCTCCTAGTGCCTGCAGTAAAACCATCTTAAAGGTAACAGCTGGAAATCGCCCTTCCCCCACCATTCTTGTCCCACCAGAGTCACATGCAACCTTCCAGGTAAGGCAGCGGGGAAGGGGAGGGTTGGATTGCTGCTCTGCCAACAGCTGGAAAGGAAGTGCTAGTATTTCATTCATAACTAATGCAGCTTCTTTTGGTATTGGTAATCGCTGCCTTCACTAGATACATTTTTTTCATGACTTTTCCCTAACACAAACGGATGATCTCATCATTATGGTTCCTGTGTTTTTATATAGGAGGACTTCTTTTGGTGGAAGAGTAGGGCTACAAATACTTTCTTTGTAAGAGGAATGTGAAAATTCTGCTTTTTATACCCCCTTGAAAGGTTATCAGCATTTCATTAACCACATGAAGGCTAATATATTACAGGCTGTTGTCAACCTGATGTCTCACAAACTGTAAATTATATAGAGCATGTACTGTCTGAAGGTTAGGAGGAGAAAAAGCAATATATAATAAAAACATGCAGAACTTCCAAGAATCAGTCTTCACCTCTGATTCCCACATATGGGTCTAGCCCAGAGGCATTAGGACTCGGTGGGAACAAGGCTTTGGGCCAGAGGGTTGGCAGTAGCTACAGAACAAGGTGCCTATGCACCCTCAGGTGGTATTTCGCGCTAGCCAATAACTGTTGCTGGCTCACTCACTCACCTCAGTTCTGTTCTTTCCGCCACCAAGTGCACACCATGGGAGCAGTACTTCAGGCCTCAGTTCGCCTCATCACTGCTGTTTTCTACTATGTCACTGTGATTTTTCTCTATTTACGGTGCTGCCTGTGTTTATTATTTTACCGCAAATTAAGGTATCCTACAAGAAAGGGGCCAAGTCATCAAGAAAAGTCTGAAAGACACCCATTATGCATCATTGTTCTTGTGGGAAACCGATGGCTGTGACAGATCGGCATCAGCCTGCGCAGACCGTCTTGGACCAGAGCATGACGTGGATGTGTGCAATGCCTGCTTCTCAATGGACTGTCATACTTTTGAGAGCCATGCATTGAGGTGGGGTCACCCGATCCCCACCTTCAGAGGCAGGCCAAGAATAAGTGCATCCAAGACCAGTCTTTAGATCTTTCCCCTGGGCCTCTTACCATGACCTGTGATTCTTATTTTATTTATTTATTGAAAAGGTTCACCAGTTAAGGCACACTGAACAACAATTTGCTTGTCTCCCAGTGCGACCTGGGGGAGAGTGTAGTGGGAGTTACATAGTAAGATATTGTACAAGAATAATACACAGCATAACATATACAGCAAAGTTTACAAAGTGGGTAGATTATAACATTTACGGTGAGCTTATTGCATGACCTATAGAGTCCATTGAAGTATGGAATTCTCTTTGACTCACTGTGCTGAGATGTTGGAGACTTAGGTGGATGGGTCTGGTAGACAGTTGGCTTTTTCTGGGCAGTCGACTATGAACAATCCACAGGCTGTGTGCCTTCAGCAGCAGACATCCCAGTGACGAGGTCTCAGCTATGTGCTTGGTCTACATTATTAGACACCTTGACATCATCCTCTGACATGGCCCATGCAGTTGTCACCACAGCAGGTGACACTGTGGACAACACTGGACCCCTGCTGACACTGTTTACGGTGTCAGGAGAGGGATCATCAGAGACATGTGATGCTGCCCAACTAGAGCAGACATGCTGGAAAGAGCTCTATGGGACTTGCTACACTTAAATACTTAAGCAACAAGGCATAATGGGGCAGTGGTTGTACTAGGTTTACCCCACAGTCAGGGGCATAGTAAGGTATAAAGAAAAGTTGACTGCCTTTAGCCCTTGACCGTGGGGTAAACCTAGAAAAAACAACATCTCCAGAGTGTCTTATTGCTTATATAAAATGGGCATTTCCTGAATAATTTAATAAAAATAATAAAACAATTTTGAAATATATGAAAAATTTAAAAATATATGTAAAATAGTTCCTCCACCTAACCTGTAAACTAATAGAAACTTTTAAACCACTTTTGTATCCTTTTATAATTTTATTTGTGAGTGTATTTTTTCAGCAATTTGCCTATTTTTGATTGATTAGGGAGTAGTACCTGGGGTGAGTTAAACATATCACCAAGATCCATGGCAAGAACACCAATGCTTTCTTGCCATGCAGAACCTCAGATGGAAGTCTGCTGCCAGTGATCACGATTCCCGTCAGCGGTCCGAGTGGGCAGGAGGGGCAGGAAAAGGAGTGACAGTGTAAGGTTATGGTAGGCAGGTTAGCAGCACAGAAAGTGACTTAGTTTCATGTGAGGCTCACATCCGTGGTAACAGCAATTACCATTGTAGAGGTTAGAGTGTGCAGATGCTCTTACTTTCGGTTTCAGAAGTTGCAGGCAGGGGTTGTAGCAGCTGGAGTATGCAGAACAAGATTGACCACTCAGGTGACACTGTCTACATTTTTTGTTTGTTTAAGTACAACTAGTTGAGTGGCTGGTGGGAAAAATAATAATGAGCAGACAGTTGAAGCTGATTGAACTGGCAGTCGGTGCGGGTAATGCAATGGGGCTGCAGAATGCCCAGCACAGGTATACTTTATTAGCAAAACAATTTGTTAACTGAATAGTGCAGCACGTGTGATCACACGTTTATGTACTAACAGAGCACGAGTGCATGGGGGTCCACATCATGCTGGTATGTTGTGCTATACTCAGTGATCTGCTGTTACTGTGTGTGGGGAAAAATGGCAGACATTTAAAAACTTACAGTTCTGTAAAACCACAGATCTGGAATGTGATGTTTCCTGGTTGAAGAGGACTTGTTTTTAGCCATCGGTAGTGTTCTGTTAAGCCAATGGCTAAAACCAAGTCTCGACCAATCAGGATACAGGGATTTCCTCACCCATTTTATATTAAACTAAGCAATTAGAACTAATCTTTAGTGAAATCCGTCCACATCAGCAGCTTGGATACTACTTCTGGCATGAAATACCTGAAGTTGAAGCACCAGCTTGCAGAAATAATGGTGATAATCATCGACAGACAAGAGCCCTTATCTCAGCCATGGTTGCACATGCATCCCCCTCTGCCAAAGCAGTCACAAGGGCCTAAATGCTAGAAGGCCTCTACTTCTCCAGCTCTGCTAGGTGAAACCCACTACACCAGAAGACACCATGGAGTGTTTCTTCAAGGAATTCAGCTCTATTAAGAAGCAATCCTGGATATATAGTGTTTCCCCAAGGCTCAGTCCTTGGCCCACTTCTGTTCTCCATCTTCCTCAATGACCTGTCCTCTGTCTGCCTTCACACATCCATTCACATGTATGTGGATGATACGGTATTGTACACATCTGGCCCCTTGACCTTCGATGTAGCAACCAGACTCTAGCAGGACTTTAGTGCAGTTCAGTGCTGGTTTCGTTCAAATCCATTTTTTCTCAATGCCAAGAAAACTGTCTCTATGACCTTTGGCAAAAAGTAGAGACTTTCAAGGCTGCCCTCCACCTCCTCCTTCCACACCCTAGTATATATTTCAAATGACCTAAGAAACAACAAACAAATTAATGAGGCAATCAACAAAACAAATCGTGCTATTTGGTCAATCAAGAGGAATATTAAATCCGGAAACCCTGAGGTTATGCTCCCCCCATATGCCAGACCCCATTTGGAATACTCCTCCCAGTTGTGGTGCCCATATGAGAAACGTGAAAATACAGCCATGGAGAAAATTCAGAGAAAATACACAAAGCATACATTAGGCCTTTATCATGTTCAGAATGAAATAATTAAATCTCATGCCCTTGTAAACTAGATGCCTTAGGGGTGATCTTATTTTTATGTATGACATAATACAGGACTCACATTTATTTATAGAGTTAGGTTTTGAGTTTAAAAATGACACGCATAACACTAGAGGACATCCTTTTCAGATTTCTAGACATATGTTTCATCATAACTCTCACAAATTTTTTTACACACAGAGAATAGTTAATCCCTGGAATAAACTGCCCTTTGAAGTTATTTCCAGTAAAGCCAAGGCAGAGTTTAAAAACTGTCTGGATAAATTTATTTCAGCTGGGTCTATACCTAGGTATTATAATTAATACAGGTGCTGTCATGGGCCCTCCAGCCCCCTTGCACCTAAATCACCTTAGTATGAACCATGGATGGGACTATTCTTGAGACTTGCACCTCCAGAAGATATCTTAGTGTCTGGCTTGACCAGCACCTAGATTTCTCTGCACATATCAATGCCATCCATAAAAAACGTCACCCCAAGCTGGGCGCGTTGTACCGTAATCGTGGATGCATCCCACTACTGGCTCGCCATGCAATCGTGCAGAAGATGATTTTCCCCATTTTTGACTATGGGGACATAGTCTACAGTGCCATCCCTAAGTCCATTCTAGCCAGACTGGATCCCCCCTTCCACTCCTTCTGTTACTTTGCCCTTGACTGTCCTCCATTCACTCAACACTGTGTATTATACAGTAACCTTGACCTCCCCTCATTGCAGGACCAGCGTCACTCTCACTGCACTAGTCTCACGGCCAAATACTGGGCACAGTCCCTCCCTCCCTCCCTATCTTGCCTCCATCCTCCTGGCCCCTACCTTACAGAGCTATGCACTGAGAAATAATGACTCATGTCAACTGTCCATTCCTCTCATGTCAACCTCGTCAGGCCAGTCAGCAATCACATATCGCATGCCTGAACTTTGGAACTGTCTCCCCTTGGACATCTGTCATGCCTCCCCTGGTCAGCACCTTAACTCACTCCTCACAAAACACTTTTACCCCACCAGCACATGTACCCACATGAGCTCATGACTCAGTAACAGGACCTCCTGAAATTGGACTGCCTGAAATTGGACAGAATCTGTTCTGTGTACTTATCCCTTATTTTTCCTGGCATATACCTTGGCACTGCAATCAAACCTGTAGTTATATCTTTTTGTTTTGGTGTTTTGCTCAACTGCTTGTTGTACTGCACTTTACCCTGTAATGATTATTTTGAAAAGTGACTTTTATTTTATATTTATTTTTGTAATGTTCCTTATGTTCTTATTTTATGCCTCGTCATTGTAATTCATCCTGTTACTATATTTTACAGTCATATGACTTGTACAACTGTGTAGTACTGCACTTAACCTTGTTTGTTGTATGATTATCATGTAATGTGTCTGATCATCTATAATCCTCTCCCTCTCACCCTGCCCCCAGGGCTCATCTGGAATCGAGCAGGAGTCTGCTCAGTATGCCTTCCTGGTTAAACCTTTAAATAAATATATCTGGGGATTTAAAAGTCATTCACCCTGCCCTCAATGTCCTGGCATGTTGAGCAGGTGATACAGAGGTGCATTTCATCAACTGAGGACAAGCAAGCCAGGGAAGAGCACAACATCATGGAACTTTGCCTAGAAGATTAGGAAGGGAGGAATCAAAGAAGCAATTTAGTGGTCCCCAGGATTCCTGAGAAAATCAAAGGCTCAGACATGCTTAGTTTCATGCAGAAATTATGTGTGGAGGTGGCAGGGTCAACACCACATGGCACCAGCTACATAATGCAGAAGACACACAGGGTTCCCCACTGTTTGAAAATATAGAGTGATGGCAGTGGTGATCAGGTCAAAGGGTGCCATATTCTTTGGACCTCCAACATGCATTGTACTTGTGCATATGTGGATGTTAAGTAAGGTATAGTGTGCTGGTATCAAAACAGGGGTAACAGTGCAATGAAGGATGGCAGTAAAAGGAAATTCTGGTGGATTTTATTTATTTTTTGTTGACTGGGTAAGTGCAGTAGACAAATTCTGCCTATTTTCAGGCATGACCCGGGGGAGGGGGATACATATGAATGCCAACTGACCTTGAACCAGATTAAGTTGTTGGTGGTATTTTTAGTGAGTGTATTTTATAAGAAAAACAATTAGAGTAATGGATAAAAATATAGAGTGGTGGGAAAAAATATAGAGTGGTGGCCCACCGCACTAAAATAATGAATGGTGAACACTGGGCACACAGAGCCTTAAGATCTATGCCTGGCATAAATGAAAGACCCAGGCCAATTATTTTAAACTACTGAATTTCCTTGAAAAACTACACATTCAACAGAGGAGTGAGGGGAGGAGAACTCAAGTGAGAAAGCAAGCAGTTCCATATTTTTAATGACCTCATTCCACAAACTTGTCTGCAACAAGGAGACTAACAGGGGATTAAAGCTAAACTCACCACAGCTGGCATCAAATACAAGGTTTTATACTCAGGCAGACTATTCATTACAACTAATGCTGGCACACAGCAATTGTGGGTCCTGCAGAAGCCACTGAAGGACTGACTGAGATGTCCTCAGACCTCTTTCCTGCCGGCCACCATCCCCATCAGGAGGGCTGAGGAGATGAACGCCACTGATGCTGATGCCTAAAACTGACACACCAGACCAGAACAAATGGGACAAACTAGTCAGTGTGACCCTTGGCCAGCTGGTTATGCTTGTTCTATGATATTTGTAATATAAAAATAGTATGTGCTTGTCTCACATAAAGCAGCTGTGCCATGGGTGTGCCCCCGTTTCAGTTACAGGAACTGACCAGGAGATCTCTGTAATGTAATTAAGTTCCTTGAGAAGTTGCATTTTATGGCCTTTTTATGAACTCCTGCCTCTGAAGTTGGGAAGCTAAATATGCATTTTATTACAGGACAGGACATAACTCAGCTGATTCCTGTTGGCTATATTCGCACCTAAGTGACGCATGGCAGAGCTGTAAAAACCTTTGATGATCCTTGGGAAAATAAGAAACCAGCCACCAGTTCAAAGGAAAGGCTTGATTAAAGACTATCATAATTTGGGAAATTGTTTTTTGCTGTAGTCACATTATTTAAAATATCTCCTGACAGGAAATCATGTTTGTATTTTTTTGGTTCTAAAAGGAGGAGCTAGGTGACTCATAGAAAGGGTGTGGAGACACAGAGTTTTAAATTGAATACTGTGTATGAACTTGGTTGTTATATATCATTTGGGGACTCGAAAGACAGCTTTCTGATAAGCACTTAGAGGTAATACATTAGGTAGAAAAGTATCTGACTGTATGTTGGTAGGAGTTTGTCTGTAGTCTCCTTTGTTTTCTTTTAAGTGATTGTATGATTTTTGATGTACTGTTCTGTGTTTACATTTTACAAATTTTTTTTATCCATTTTAGTAAATATTTTATTTAAAAGACTGACTGGGTGTCTGTTGTGGCACGTGGACAGCTGGTTCTGATTACAATATGATATTTTTTCTGCAATATAAAATACGTAGGGGAGTGTCTGTCAGGAGAAACTACTGTCTTGCTGAAACTGACACATCAAAATCCCCCCAGTTATAAGTTCAAAGGACAGGATGTAGGTTAAACTACAGATATCTGAGATGCAATTACCTTGTCAATTTGCTTTGAAGCCAGGAACCAATATATCCATTTTATAATGCCCTCAGGGAAATACTTAGATTTGCATTAGGTGTCATGAGAAAAGGGGCATATGCATGTGTTTGGGGTGCCTTCCAAGAAAGCCAGCTAATTACATCAAAAAGACTTTGATGTCTGTGTAAAGCAGGTCCTAGACTAAATTGGGAAGTCCATTATGCATTTGCTTGCGGTATCCAGTGAATTACATCAAAGAGACTTTGATGTCTGTGTGAAGCAGTGAAGCAAATCACAGACTGGTTTGGGAGAAGTCACATGAAGAAAGGAGATTCATTGATGTCACCTATTTTGTTAAAATATCTTATTAGGGCATCCTGTGTTATAAAATATAACTTTTAATACACCAAGGTGGAGTTAGGAGACCTCAGAGAGAATGCCGTCTCAAGACTGCTTTTAAGTATACTGAGCAGACCTCACAGAGAGACATTCATTTCTGCTGAGAAAGAGGAACATCAAAGCACTGAAAGATTAAGAAAGTAAGGATATATTAGATAAGACCAACCTGAGTGTATGGGTTGTAGGAATTTTAACTTTTAAACCTATTTTGTTTTTAAGACTGTATGTGTTGGAATATCTTGTTCTGTATTTACTGTTTTCCTATTTTTTACCTATTTTAAAGTAAAGATATATTTTAAAAACAGAAACTGCCTGGTGTGCCTTGAAACTTCTTTTTATATAAGTGATGCTTAGATGGTTATAGTTGACACTGTGCATGAGCTTATTGTGGTAGCAAACTGGGAAACAGATAAGAGTTCTCTAGGTCTTGCATAGAGTTGTAAGGGTTCATTTTGTAATACCTGGTTAGGTTCCCATAGGCAAAGATATCTGCCCCCCCCAAAGACAGAATTATCTGAGCCTGGCAATTGGGTATGCTAACAAGAGGTTATCAGTTTGATTCCCTTCAGAACTTGGGACAAAGGTGACTCAAACCCACAAAACAGAGAAGAGGGTTACCTTGTTCTGTTAACTGTTCACAATTCTACACTCAGAGCTTGGCACTTTGGGAGTAGAGGGCTCACCTGCTGAGTGGAGTTGTGACATCTGCAAGTTCTTTTTTGCATGTGACATATAGATGGTTAAGTCTGACAACTGTTCAAAAGCTTGACGGTGTTACTAAACTGGGAAAAGGTAAGAATATACCTAAGGTCCTTTATAGAGTTTTAAAGGAATAATTTTAGATACCTGGTTAGGTGCCCTTAGGCAAAAGATAATATTGCATCCCCCCAAAGAGAATATTATCTGAGCCTGTACATTTGGGTAAGCTAGCATAAGGGTCACAGTTTGAATCCCCCTAGAACTTGAGACTAAAGGTGATTTGGACTCACAAGCAAACAGGATTACCCTGTCTGTTACCTGTTCACATTACTGTGCTCAGAGGTTGGTAGAATTTCTATTGGCCCAGCTTCACCCAGCAGGTGAAGGAGTATTGCAGGTCTTGTCACCAGTGTCAAGAAATAGGGAAGGCAGGTAAGAAAACCCTAGCCACCCTAATTCCTTTGCCCATGGTGGAGGAGCCATTCCAGAGGGTGGGAATGCATATTGTGAGCCTTTAAATACCCCCAGTTCCTCCAGGAAGAGGTTCATCCTGACTGGTGGATCATGCCACCCAGTATCCAGAGGCAGTCACCCTATCCTCATTGAAGTCAGACAAAGTGGCAGATGCCCTGCTTGCGATTTTCTCCCGTGTTGGGTTTCCGCAGGAGGTTATCACCAATCAAGGGGGTTCCTTCATGTCAGACCTGATGAAATGTTTGTGGGAGAAGTGTATGGTGGTGCAGAGGCGCACAACACCTTATCACCCACAAGCCAATGGGCTTCTGGAAAGATTTAACGGTACCCTGAAGTCAATGCTCCAAGCGTTTGCTGAACAGCATGGGAGGGACTGGGAAAAATACTTTCCCCACCTGTTGTTTGCATACAGGGTGGTGCCCCAGGAGTGGACAGGATTTTCCCCCTTTGTGCTCTTATACGGACGCCAGGTACGTGGGCCCCTAGACTTGGTCCGGGAGGGCTGGGAAGGCAAGCACGCCACCCAGGGCACCTCCATAGTGGATTATGTCCTTAATTGTAGGGAAAGGCTGAAGGAGCTTATGGGAACAGCCCACAGCAATCTGGCAGCTGCCCAACAGAAACAAAAAGTATGGTACGACTGCAGAGTCAGAGCTTGCTGGTACACAGTGGGTCAGGAAGTCATGGTCCTTATTGTGATCCAGAAAGGCAAGCTGCAGGCTTTGTTGTTATATATCATCTGGGGACTCGAAAGACAGCTCTCTGATAAGCATTTAGAGGTAATACATTAGGTAGAAAAGTATCTGACTGTATGTTGGTAGGAGTTTGTCTGTAGTTTCCTTTGTTTTCTTTTAAGTGATTGTATGATTTTTGATATAGTGTTCTGTGTTTACATTTTACATATTTTTTTATCCATTTTAGTAAGGCTTTTATTTAAAAGACTGCCTGGGTGTCTGCCATGGCACATAGACAGCTGGTTCTGATTACAATATGATATTTTTTCTGCAATATAAAATATGTAGAGGAGTGTCTGTCAGGAGAAACTACTGTCTTGCTGAAACTGACACATCAAAACCCCTCCAGGTATAAGTTCAAAGGACAGGACATAGGTTAAACTACAGATATCTGAGATGCAATTACCTTGTCAATTTGCTTTGAAGCCAGGAACCAATATATCCATTTTATAATGCCCTCAGGGGAAATCCTTTGATTTGCACTAGATGTCATGAGGAAAGGGGCATATGCATGTGTTTGGAGTGCCTTCCAAGGAAGCCAGATAATTATATCAAAGAGACTTTGATGTCTGAGTGAAGTAGGTCCCAGACTAAATTGGGAAGTCCAATATGCATTTGCTTGCGGTATCCAGTGAATTACATCAAAGAGACTTTGATGTCTGTGTGAAGCAGATCACAGACTGGTTTGGGAGAAGTCACATGAAGAGAGGAGATTCATTGATGTCACCTATTTTGTTAAAATATCTTATTAGGGCATCCTGCATTATAAGATATACATTTTAATACACCAATGCGGAGTTAGGTGACCTCAGAGAGACGGCCGGCTCAAGACTGCTTTTAAGTATACTGAGCAGACCTCACAGAGAGACATTCATTTTCTGACTGAGAAAGAGGAACATCAAAGCACTGAAAGATTAAGAAAGTAAGAATACATTAGATAAGACCAGCCTGAGTGTGTGAGTTGTAGGAATTTTCACTTTTAAACCTATTTTGTTTTTAAGACTGTATGTGTTGGAATATCTTGTTCTGTATTTACTGTTTTCCTATTTTTTACCTATTTTAAAGTAAAGATATATTTTAAAAACAGAAACTGGCTGGTGTGCCTTGAAACTTCTTTTTATATAAGTGAAGCATATATGGTTATAGTTGACACTGTGCATGAGCTTATTGTGGTACCAAACTGGGAAACAGATAAGAGTTCTCTAGATCTTGCATAGAGTTCTAAGGGTTCATTTTGTAATACCTGGTTAGGTGCCCGTAGGCAAAGATATCTTGTCCCCCAAAGACAGAATTATCTGAGCCTGACAATTGGGTGCACTAGCAAGAGGTTATCAGTTTGATTCCCTCTAGACCTTGTGGCAAAGGTGACTCGAACCCACAAAACAGACAAGAGGGTTACCTTGTTCTGTTAACTGTTCATAATTCTATACTCAGAGGCAGGCACTTTGGGAGTAGAGGGCTAACTTGCTGAGTGGAGTTGTGACATCTGCAAGTTCTTTTTTGCATGTGACATATAGATGGTTAAGTCTGACAACTGTTCAAAAGCTTGATGGTGTTACTAAACTGGCAAAAGGTAAGAATATACCTAAGGTCTTTTATAGAGTTTTAAAGGGTTCATTTTGGATGCCTGTTTAGGTGCCCTTAGGCAAAAGAGATATTGCATCCCCCCAAAGAGAATATTATCTGAGCCTGTAAATTTGGGTACACTAGCATAAGGCACACAGTTTGAATCCCCCTAGAACTTGAAACTAAAGGAGATTCAGACCCACAAGCAGACAGAAGGGTTACCCTGTCTGTTACCTGTTCACATTACTGCGCTCAGAGTTTGGCACTGTGGGAGCAGAGGGCCTGACCTGCTGAATGCGTTTGTGACAGCCTAATTGTTGCTTCACAACCAGAGCTTTCATTAATTTAGGAATACACTCCCATACTGTCACACTATCTGCTTCATGCTGGTCTGGAATTGTCACTTTCCCCTTGTAGTCCCACTATCAAAATCTATCACATGTCTAAACAGGACTGAAAGAAAAAATGACTCACTGCAGGAATCTTCTTTCTTCCAAGGGGTCCTTTAGCATCAGTAACTTTATTTGCACTTAGCTGGCTAGGTGCAAGTGACCTGGAGGTGTGCCTTTAAGAGATATTTAAATGAGCTTAGGACCAAGCCAATCAAAAGACGGGGGGGGGTGTGAGCTGAGTGAGAGCTGTTGAAGGCTTCAGAATTTTTTCAAGGAAAGACAAGGGCAAATGCCCCAAAAAAGATTCAACAGGATTCAAAAAGCATGCAAATGTCCCCAAAAGTGGAAATAGAAACAACAGCAACATGAGCTAAAAACTCATCAATAAGAAACTCCAAATTTGGTAAAAGGTGACATAAAGAGCCCTTCTCCGACAGGTGAACTAGAGAGGAAGGGTGGGAGCTTACTGATGCTAAAGGACCCCTGGGAAGAAAGAAGATTACTGCGGTGAGTACTTTTTCCTTTTTACTCCAGGAGTCCTTTAGCATCAGTAACTTTTGTTCAGACTACCAAGCAGTACCAAGTGGGAGGTGGGCAGAGAACCTACTTAGGAAAGAGTCCCTGCAGACCTGTCCTGCCAAATTTGGCATCAGATCTGGTCTGCACATCCAAACTGTAGTGTTTCACTAAGGTGTGCACAGATTTCCAGGTACCAGTAGCTGCTTTGCAGACATCCAGTAGAGGAATGTCCCCTGCTGCTGCAAGCGAGGCTGCAGTGCCCCTGAGCACCACTGGAGGTTGTTGACCAGTTTTCTCTTAGCAGAATCTAATACAAGAAACTGACCAACAAGAAATAGTTCTCTTTGTAGCTGGTTTTTCTCTCTCTACATCCCCGTAGGTGAGGAACAACTGAGTGGAAGAGCCTCTGGACTGTCTAGTATGCTCTAGGTAGTGAAAGATTGCTCTTTTGACATCCGAGTGGTGGAGCTTTTGCTTGCCAGAAGTTAAGAAGGGGGATAAAACCTTTTATAGGTACATTAGGGAGCATAGAAAGGTTAAGGGAGGGATAGTGAAGATTAATAAAGGAGAGGGGAGGTGGGCAGAGGGAGACAGTGAAAAGGCAGAGATACTGAATGAATACTTTTGCTCAGTATTCACAAAAGAAGAAGAAGAGGAGGAGGAGTTACCTAAATCAAACAGTAGAAGCACTCTGGATAGTGGGGTTGACACCAGTCCATTTACAGAAGAAAGAGTACTGAAAGAACTCCAAAACTCAAGGTGGACAAAGCAATGGGGCCTGATGGGATTCGCCCTAGAATCCTAAAAGAGCTAAGGGAGGACCTAGTGACACCACTAACCACACTTTTTAACAAATCATGGGAAGATGGGGTGGTACCTGAGGACTACAGGAGGGTAGATGTGATTCCCCTTCACAAAAGTAGGAGCAAGGCAGAAGCAGGAAACTACAGACCTGTTAGTTTGACCTCAGTGGTGGGGAAAATGATGGAATCACTTCTGAAAGAAAGAACTGTTGAGTACCTAGAGGCCAGTGGGGCAGAGGACCCAAAGCAGCATGGATTCACAGCAGGAAGGTCATGTCAGATGAATCTAATTGATTTCTTTGACTGGGTGACCAAAGTAATAGACCAGGGAGGGCTGTGGATATGGCCTACCTAGACTTTAGCAAGGCATTTAACACAGTCCCGCACAAAAGATTAATAATCAGTTAGCCAGCCTGGAGTGGGTCCCAGGTGGTAGCCTGGGTAGCAAACTGGCTGCACAACAGGACACAGAAGGTAATAGTGAATGGAACACATTCTGAAGAAAGGGGGGTTACTAGTGGAGTACTTCAGGGCTCAGTACTGGGTCCAATCATCTTTAACGTCTTTATAGGTGACATTGCAGAGGGTCTGGAAGGAAAGGTATGCCTCTTTGCAGATGACACAAAGATCTGTAACAGAGTTGATACACAAGGAGGGGTAGAAAGGATGAGAAGGGACTTGGCAAGGTTGGTGGAATGGTCAGACATATGGCAACCTAGATTCAATGCAAAGAAGTGCAAAGTAATGCACCTGGGAAATAAAAATCCAAGAGAAGAGTACACAATAGCAGGGGAGGTACTAATGACAACAATAATGGAAAGGGATCTGGGTGTAGTCATAACAGATGACCTAAAGGTGGGTAAGCAATGTAAGAAGTCAGTAAGGAGAGTCAGGGGGATACTGGGATGCATAGGGAGGGGCATCACAAGTAGAAAAAGGGAAGTGGTCATCCCTCTATACAGACAGTTGGTGAGACCCCATCTGGAGTACTGCGTGCAGTTTTGGAGACCTCATCTACTCAAAGACGTAGACAGGATGGAAGCAGTCCAGAGGAGGGCAACTAAAATGGTGCAGGGTCTACATCAGAAACCATATGAAGAGAGACTGAGAGAGCTTAATATGTATACCCTTGATGAAAGGAGGGACGGGGGGACATGATAGAAACTTTTAAGTTTAAGTTAATCTACCCAACTATCAGCTATACAGAGCACATCGCCTAACAAGGGGCGGTGGAGTAGCTATATATGTAAAGTCCAGTATACCTGTTTCCTGCTTTACTGCAACCTCGATGCCTAAAAAATTCGAATGTATATCCCTCAAAGTATCTCTCCCCAACACAGCAGCTTTCCAGCTAATAGGCTGCTACAGGCCCCCCTCTGCTGACCATAAGCTTTTATCCCACCTGGGGAATCTACTCAATCCAGGCTCTGAAGAAGTCATTATCCTAGGTGATCTGAATCTAAACTGGCTTTCCAAGGTGGCTGCACCTTTGGTATCATTCTGTGATACATATGGGCTCACACAACTGATAAATGAGCCAACAAGAATAAACTTAAAGAATAGAAACAACAGCACACTACTTGATATCATGCTGGTGAATAAACCCCATCTATTCACACACACTAGAGTGCTTTTCAGTGATATAAGTGATCACTGCCTCATTACAGGAGTAAGATCTTCCAGCAAACCAACAACCCCAGCAAAATTCCTAATGAGGAGATCCAAGAAAAAAACTCAATATTGAAGGATACTTGCGTGATCTAGCTCACTCTCCAAGCTGGCAAGAGTTTTATCTTGCACACTCTGTGGAAAAGGCACATCAGGTGTTAAACAGCATAATATTAAGGGCCCTTAATACCCATGCCCCAATCACTAGAGTCCGAATAAAAAACAAATCTTGCCGCTGGTTTTCAGCTGACCTCAAATCTGCACTGTTGGAGAGAGACAAACTATGGAAGATGGCAAGAAAAACCAAGAATCCAAATGACTGGGTGTTATTTAGGAAAGCCAGGACCAGCTGTACCAAGAAAGTAAGGGATGCAAAGGCTGCCTTTTATTTGTCTGAACTTGACTCCTCCTATCACAATTCTGCTAGGTTCTGTGGCACCATCAAGGGTATTGTAGGGCAGGATTCTAGCATCTCTCTACCAACTCAATTGCACAACAATAATGGCTCTATCTCTGGCAAAATGGAAGTTCTGGATGCTTTCAATAACCACTTCACAACTGCTGGCCTTGCCTTTGACACCTCTCCAGCTAATCTGCTGCATTCACAACTAAGCTCCCAGTACACTGGTGATCAGAGAGCTGATTCTTACTTCTCCTTCAAACCTGTCCTGCTGAAGCAAGTAGAGGACCTTTTATGGCAGTTGGACATTAAAAAAAGTGCAGGGGCAGACTCTCTTGACCCCTACTTTCTAAAGATTGCATTTCATGTACTTGCAGTTCCCCTAACACATCTCTTTAACCTATCTTTAACCTCTGGTTCTATTCCTACAGTGTGGAAGACAGCCCAAGTGGTTCCACTTCTAAAATCAGGGGACCTTATGGACCTTAATAACTACAGGCCCATTTCCATTCTTCTAGTGCTATCCAAGATGCTAGAGAAAATAGTGAGCATCCAGCTAAGAGAATATCTTGATGATGCTAACCTCTTGAATCCAGCTCAATCTGGGTTTGGGGCCAGGCACAGCACTATCTCTGCACTGGCCAAAGTTACAAATGACTGGCAAACCGAATTGGATAAAAAGAATAGTGTCTGTGCAGTATTTCTTGACCTAAGCAAGGCATTCGACACTGTGGACCATGAGTTGCTACTCTCTTCCTTGCATTCCATTGGCCTAGATCTACCTTCCCTTAATTGGTTCAGGTGTTACCTTATGGATAGGTCACAGCAGGTGAAAGCTGAAGGTGATCTATCCCCACTAAAACCACTGCTAAGAGGATCTATGCTGGGCCCTATCCTTTTTGCCATCTACATTAATAATATTAACTCAAATCTCACCAAAGCCACTGTCCACCTCTTTGCTGATGACACTGTTTTGTATGTCAGCAACCCATCACCTGCAGTTGCCCGTGAAATTTTACAAGCAGAATTCTTGCTGCAATATCAACTACTTGAGAAAAAGCTTCTTTTAAATGCAAAGAAAACAAAAGCAATGCTTTTCTCCAATCAAAGCTCCACCAGCACCTCCTCACTAAGTAGTCTCCCCCAGCTATGCACTATCCTTGGAGAAAATCTGGAGTATGTAGAAAAAGTCAAATACTTGGGGGTGTGGATTGATAGCAGACTTGACTTCATACATCATATTGAAGAACTGCTGAAAAAACTTCGCCAAAGGCTTGGCCTATTCTATAGAATGAAACACTTCCTAACCAGAGACTCAAAGATGAGGTTAGTCCAAGCCACTTTTCTTTCAGTTGTTGACTATGCAGACTTCCTTTATAGTCACTGCCCCATCTCCTACCTAAGCAAGCTGGATACCCTGTACCATAGAGCAATAAGATTCATAACAGATCTTCCAGCTAACACTCATCATTGCTCTCTCTATGCTGCTGTTGGATGGGTTTCCCTACATCTCAGAAGGAACAGAAATGCAGCACTATGGATCTACAGAGCATTGTCTAAAAAACTTCCAAATTATATTCTAGCCTGCTTCACCCAAGCCATAGCTGGTGCCTATGCCCTAAGAAGCAACAACCTCATCATGCTCAAAATACCTAAAGTCAACACCCAGACAGGGAGGGTGGCAATCAGCTATTCTCTAGCTATGGCATGGAATACCCTACAGAAATCCTTAAAGCTGTCCAATCTCATACCTATAGTATCCTTCAAACAGCTTTGTGCAGGTTTCTTCGCAGAGAAATGCAACTGCTACCACAAGAGCTAGTCTTGCTATTTCACAACCCTTCCCCCCTTCCAGACAACCATCATTTATGGCATAATTCTGTTCTACAGCTCTCCCTCCCAGTCGGCCACCCTTTTTATAATACCCCAGTTCCCTTTAACTCTACCTAACTACCTACTACCTACCTAATCCTTCTCCCACTAATTTCTGCCCTTACATCATTCCTAAATGCTCCCCATCCATCCTAGTATTACATTATGCTGTGTGTATGCCTTGACTCCTCTTTGCCTATAACCTATCTTGTCATGTATGTCCTAACCAACTTCTTACCCTTGATCAGTGTATTATAAGTGTTTTTTTCTGTATCTGTTATGCATATATAAGTGCACTGATGTATCTATTGTGTACCAACTATTGAACCTTGACCATATCAGGTCCATCTTGTAAATGAGCCTTGCTCAATGATGTTCACCTGAATAAATAAAGATTTGATTGATTGATTGATTGATTGATTGATTAAGTATCTCAAGGGAATCAATAAAGTCCAGGAGGGTAGCATCTTTCAGAAAAAGAGATGTGTAAGAACAAGGTGGCACAATTTAAAGTTAGAGGAGGGACGGCTCAGGGGTAATGTGAGGAAATTCTTTTTCACGGAGAGAGTGGTGGACACATGGAACCACCTTCCTGGAGAGGTTGTGGGGTCTAAAACAGTGGGGGAATTCAAACACGCATGGGACAGACATAAGGCAATTATAGTGGGGGGTTGCAGGAAGTAGGCTGTTGGTTAACTAGAATCTGCAGCTTATCCAATAGGTAGGGAAATGGGCAGACTTGGTGGGCCACGTGGTCCTTATTTGTCATCAAAGTCTATGTTTCTATGTTTCTATGGATGGCTCAGTAAAGAAGACAGGCAGAGTAATGGACTGGTTCAAGTGAAACTCTGAAATCACCTTTGGCAGAAATTTCATATTTGTCCTGAGCTCAACTTTGTTGTTGTGAGGGATAATGTAATTCGGCTCAGTGCACAGGGCCTGTAGCTCTGAAATTCTCCTGGCAGATGTAATGGCTACCAGGAAGATGGTCTTCTAAGTTAAAAACTTGATGTGAGCCATGGACATATGCTCGAAGGGTGGATTCATGAACCCATCTATGCAAAGGTTCAGGCTCCAAAGAGTAACAGGCTCCCTGGTTGGAGGTGGAAGAGGCCTTTGAAAAACTGTTTAAAAATGTCATGGAAAAAACAGATTTTTTTTCTTTGCCACCGAAAGGAAGGCCAAAATTGTTGCCAGGTGTAGCTTGAGTGACGATGGTTTCAAGCCTGACACCTGTAGGTGTACCAGGTAGTCTAACAGCTGAGGGTCTGAAGCTGATAGGGGTTCAACCTTTTCACTCTTTATTTATTTATTTATTTATTTATTAGAATTTTGGTAACCGGGTAAGTCCATTGAGACCATGCAGTCCCTTTTTCAGTGACTACCCGGGTGATAATGATGAACACAGTACAATAGAGAAATACAATAATAATATACAGGATACGGACAGATTTAACAATGCTACAAAAATTATTACAGTGGAAAGCCAGGTAAGTAACTTAAAACAGATCAGGCATTAATCATATATGAATAAACAGAATAACTAATATTATACATTATATACATAGCAGGAACATGAGAGCAGGTGAATGACAAGATACATCTATCAGAATAGCATAGACTAGGCATTAACGATGCTATAAGGATTATTTAAAGCAATTGCAGAAGAGGGGGTTAGTAGGAAAGAGGTAAGCTATATTTTGAGGGGGGATAGGGTAGGGCAGGAGAGTAAGTTAGTGGGGAGGGAATTCCAAACAGAGTGAGCTGAGAAGACTAATGAGCACTTACCCGATAGCTGTTCCGACTTCCGGATTGCTAATAAGGTAAAGGAAGTAGATCTAAGCGTGCATGTGGGTGCTTTTTTGTAAATGATTCCCCTTAGGCAAGGGGGATTAAAGAGCTTTATAAGTTTGAATACAAGTCATAAGGTGTGAAACTGTAATCTTGAGTCATAGGTAAGCCATTGAAGAGAATACAGGGCCTCACAGTGGTGTTTTCTGGAGTCTGCTCCAAAGGCAAAATGTCCAATCTTATGATAGAGTTGACGCACCCGTGCAATGGAAGAGGATTGGGCTGAGAGTAGCAGAGGGGCACCACAGAACAAAATAGGGAGAAGGGATATTGGTGCAATCATTTTACAGGCGGCGTTGGATAAAAGAGGACAGAGGTGGTATAATAACCTGAGCTTCTGGTTTACCGTTTTGGTAAGCTGAGTTGCATGATGCTCCATTAAGAAGGAGGCATCTAAGTGAACCCCAAGGTATTTAAAAGTACTAACCACCTCTATGGGGTCTCCTGGCTGTGTACTGATCTGGAGCTGTTTGGTAGGTTTGGAGTTGCTCTTGCACCTGAGGGAAAACCTTTTCCATTTGGCTGCATGAGTCTTCTTAGTGTTCATTTTTTTAGCCATCCTCAGTGTCTTAAGGACCTGTTCAGAGTACTGTGAGGATGGAAAATCTAACTTCTCAAGAACCAGGCCTTGAGATGAAGGGAGTGTATGTCTAGGTACTGCACTCCCGTCTGAGGAGGGGTCAGCAGGGAGTGAGTTGGAGGCAGGCGAATGGGCCTGTTGCAGGACATTGAGAGAAGGAGAGGGTACCAGGCTTGCCTGGGCCAGTCCAGAGCCACTAGGATCATCGATGCAAGCTGCAGTCTGAGTTTCAGCAAAACCCTGAATATCAGGGGAAAGGGAGGAAATGTGATAGGAACCTCCCTGACCAGTCCAGGATCAGGGCATCCAGAAGAAGTGTTCCAGGAACTGGAAGCCTGCAGCAGTACTGAGGAAGCTGAAAATTGAGAGGAGAGGCAAACAAAGCCACACCAGACGTGTGCCCCACCACCTGAACACTGTGGCTAGTACTTGCTTGTTCAGTATTCATTCGCTCTGGCCTTGACTGATGCGGCTTACAGCATCCGCTAGAGTATTGAGTTTGCCTGGGAGGTGAATAGCTGAGAGGCTGACTTCCAGGGAGAATGCTAGAGACCAGAGCTTCAGAGCTTCCAAACAGAGTATTCCTGATCTGTTACCACCCTGCTTATTTATCTAGAACATTGCAGTGGTGTTGTCCATTAGAGTTTGAGCTGTCTGCCCTTCTATGCTGGGAGCAAAAGCTTTGAGAGTTAGTAAGACTGCTCTGAGTTCCAAAAGATTTATGTGCAACTGTGACTCTTCGGGAGTCCAGTTGCTGCTTACTGAGGCACTGTCCAAATGAGCTCCCCAGCCCAAAAGGGAGGCATCTGTGGTGATCATCTTTGTGGGAAGAGGAGCTTGAAAGGGAACCCATACCTGCAAATGTTTAGGGTTCTTCCACCACAGCAAGTTTTGGAGGAACTGCTCCAAAACAGGTATCAACTTTGAAAATGTGTTGCTTCTCTGAGACCAGTGAGCTCTAAGGTAGGCTTGCAGGAGTCTCATCCTGTACCTGACTCCTGGGACTACTGCAGTCATAAAGGCCATATGTCCCAGAAGTTTGAGGAAATGTCTGGCTGGTCTTGGCTGTCCCCAGGTGAAAAAATCTGCCACTGAAAGGAAACTTTGATTTCTTTCCTGTGGGAGGAAAGCATATCCCTTCTGCATATCCAGCTGGGCCCCTATGAAGGTGAGCAGCTGGGTGGGTTCCAGGTGAGATTTCTTTAGATTTACCAGGAAACCCAGAGACTCCAGAGTGCTTTCTGTGAGGGAAAGAGAGTCCTTGACCTGGCAAGGATACTTTACTACTATGAGCCAGTCTTCCAGATAGGGGTAGAGAGTGACACCCAGTCTCCTGAGATGTGCGATTACCACTGCGAGATACTTGGTAAAGATTCTTGGGGCCAAGGACAGACTAAAGGGCACTGCAGTGAACTGATAGTGACCCAAAGGAAGTTTGAACCTGAAAAACTTCCTGTGAGATCTCCTTATGGGTGTGTGGAAGTAGGCGTCTTTTAAGCCTAGGGAGGCTAGCCCGTCTCCCTGCTGTAAGGACTGTATGACCAGTGACAGAGTGACCATTTTGAATTTGGGTTTTTTCAGATGTTTGTTTAAATATCTGATGTCTAAGATAGGTCGTCACTCCCCAGTTTTCTTTTGTGTCAGAAAATACCTGGAGTAGAGGCCCTTGCCCATCTCATGGGTGGGGACCCTCTCCTCTGTTCGTAAAGCCAGAAGGTTTTGTACCTCCATTTTTGACAGTTGTATCTGTGTTGAGGACAGAGGTCTTGACATCTGGGTACGCTTGAGGTGTGGCAGCTGCTTGAACTGTAATGACAGACCCTTCTCCACTATCTCCAGCACCCACTTGTCTGACGTGATAAGGAACCAGTGCTGAAGATAGTGGGAGAGTCTGCCTCCAACCGGAAGTGGGGAGGCAATGCCCCTACCACCCCTGGGATGGGATCTCTGAGGGGTGGCAGGCTTAGGCTTGGATGAGTGACTCTGCGAGGAGACCTTGTACTCATCTTTTTTAATGTAATCAGTGGTTCTGTAATCAAACAACTTATTTCGATCACAGGGAAAATCCATGGCCTTGTTCTGAGTGTCTGTGGTCAGACTGGTTATTCTAAGCCAGGTGAAGCATCTCAGAGAGATGGCATGGGCCATCGCCCTAGAGGCTGCATCATTGTTGTCATCTGCCATGTGGAATTGGTACATAGTAGCTTCCAGAGCAGTTTTTGACATATCCACCAGCTCCTGCACCATAGAATCTGATCTGTTGTGGGCGATAGCCTGGACAGATTTCCAAAGGGCTTTCTTATATTTGGCTGTGAATGCCATGTAGGAAGAAAGTCTGAGAAGTAGGGAAGCTGTGGCATACATTTTCTTTGCTATAAAGTCAATTTTCTTGGAATCCTTGTCAGGGGGAGAGGGGGACAAGGAGACTCCAGCTTTCTCACAAGCTGCCTGCTGCACTATACTCTTGTGGCTAGGGTGTGCAATATAGGAACTCGGTACCATTTTCAGACTATTTATATTTTCTCTCAAGCCGCTTATCAACCTCTAATACTGAAGTGGGGTATTGAGGCACCTTCGTGGTATTTTTTCT
Source organism: Neoceratodus forsteri (assembly GCA_016271365.2). Taxonomy (NCBI): domain Eukaryota; kingdom Metazoa; phylum Chordata; order Ceratodontiformes; family Ceratodontidae; genus Neoceratodus; species Neoceratodus forsteri. The sequence goes on along the minus strand of CM028130.1, from coordinate 1,404,059,195 downwards.
AAATGCATTATAGTTAGGGACACTCAGGGTCTTTGAGGATGAAAGACCCTTCATCTCCCTATAATCTTCGTCTTCATCAACATCCTGGTTAGGCTTCTGCATAGGGAGGTTCAGGGTGTCCAGCATATTTTGTATAAATGTAAACATAGAGGAAGGATCCTCATGGTCACCTGTGGGATCCCCAAGATGAGGGTCAGGGGACTCCTGGGGCTCAAGGCCCTCCAAATCCATGTCAGGGGCATCATAAAACTGATCATCATCTGTGTCACCCTCACAGTCTACAGAAGAGAGAACTGTGGAAGAGTGCTTGCCAGCCCCAGTAAATCAAGGACCCATTTTTTGAAGGGTCTGAAACAGTTGTCATGCTTTTTCCATATCTTGCACTGACGGAAGAACCTGCACAGTTTATACATGTTTTGTTTTTTTTTATATGCTTTAAGCTGCCTGTTGTCTCACTGTTGGTTTTCCCAGGAGCAACGGGAGCATATTTTTCTTGACAGAGTTTCTATTTAGCCACTTCAGCAGAGGCTTGATCAAGCTTCCTTTTTTCGCCACTCTTATTATTTTTCAATTTGTGAGGAACTTCATCTTTGGAAGCTTTATTTTTTTGGCTGGGATCTGGAGGGTTCCTCTGCACCTCTGCTTTTGGTAGTAGTACTTTTGAATGTCCCCTCATTGGAAACCTTTGATTTATCCTCAGCCATAATAATCAAAGGTTTGTCTGCTATGTTTGCCAATTTAAGCAAAGCAAACCGATCCTGGACCTATGAACTAAGTGCAGGTTTCTGTGAAAATGCCACTGGCCAGTCCTGCCCCAGTTAATAAATTCTGTCTATTACTAGTGCCTTTTTTTTTTTTGGTTGTAGAACTGGGATCTATACCAGTGCCAGTCTTAATAGAAACCCAGTACTACTCAACTGCGCACAGATGGCTGCTGGACCCTTATGGACAGTCCTGACACAGATGATACCAAGATCCAGTAATATAACAAAAAAGGTTTCCTCATAATTGCCAATATAAAGAGAAAACCCCCAGGCACTGTTTAAATTTGAAATCCACTACAGGTGCCTCGCAGTAAACCCTGTGAGGTCTCAGGTAAAAAACAAGGCAACTGTCCCTAATTCAACGATTTCCATAAGAATTTGCCCAAAAATGAAAAAAACCTTCGAAAATAAGCACCCGTGATAAAATTAAGCTTTAAACTAAATAGTCGCGGTAAAAATAAAGTCAAAATAGCGCTGTCATGCTAAAATTAAAAAATTTGCACGGCACTAATGAAAAAGTAAAACTTTCATTTAGCACACTAAAGGAAATAATTTATCAGGAAAACTTTACCCAGATAAGCACTAGGAGGCTGACAACAAGGAAAGTTGGGAGATACCTCAGAGGCAATATTGCTCAGTCCAGCAGAGAAAAAATTCTGAAGCCTTCAACAGCTCTCACTCAGCTCACACCCCCCCTCCTGTCTTTTGATTGGTTTGGCCCTAAGCTCATTTAAATATCTTTTAAAGGCACACGTCCAGGGCAGTTGCACCTACCTGTAGCCAGCTAAGTGCAAAAAAGTCACTGATGCTAAAGGACTCCTGGGGTAAGAAAATATATTTCCCTGTACTTTGTTGTGTATTAACAATTTTCTCTCCAAATAGGATTCGCCACAGGGACACCTGATGTGTACAATGAACTGGGTGGATGACGGGGTGGCTAGAGCAGTCTAGGTGGCTGACCAAACCATGCGGTGCTCTGGTTGTGGCGGATGCACATGATATTGCCCCATGCATTTGTACAAAAAGCCTTCATGAATACCGGCTTAAGAAACTTTGTAGAGCCAACCGACTTGCAGCCCTCATCTTTCAACTGGTGGAGTTTTGAGACACTTATTCATACGCCACCATATTTAATTGCACAGCTGCAGACATTTAATGCTCATCAAAACTAAAGATGGTTTTACTGGGGCATGTGAGCAACAAGACTGTACTTCTCAGCTGCATTTTATACAGTTAATATGTGAAAGAGTACATTAATCAGTTGCTGATCTTTCACAATTTTCTAGTTTTTCATACTTCTAGGTCACCTGGGTCAAAAATGCAATACTTAGCTTGGATTATTGGGGATGGGAATGGGACAGAAGAGTACTCAGTTATAAAGCTTTTTCTGTGTAACGGTTCACATGTGGCACGCAGTCGGTTCAGAAGTGCATTTGAAACTGCACTTGCACAGTGACAAGTGGGATGCTGCAGGTGGGGCTCTCAAGAACACAGCCACAACAAATAAGATGTCTATGTGGGGACGGGGGCGAGACATAGGTGGCCCTCTCCCATCTCCACTTGCACAAATAGCAATAAAATAGCAACATACCAGATGCAGCGAGAGCCTTCCCCCCGGTGTCAGGAAGCTACACAAACTGTCCATGAACCTTACATGAGCAGTCTGCACACTATGCATGGTAAAGTAAATAGTACTCTCTCCCCACTAATGCAGGAAAGCAGCCAATACAGAGATGCACATAGTCATGCTGCCTGAGCTGTAACTAGGAGGTGGTGAGACTGCTGTATATGTCGAGGAGCAGACATTTCCCCTCCAAGCCCATTCTTGATAACAGGCACCCTCTGATCCTGATCCACAAGAGAAAGGAACAGCTGAATCTATTTGATGTCACCCCTCATCATGAGCTGATACAGATAAAGTATTGAAGTGACAGGCACAGGCCATGGCATATGACCTTCTTTAATTGCTAAGAAATGGCTCAGAATAAGTGAGCATCCTGACAGGCCCACAGATTCATACCAGAGGGAGCATAGGAGGTAGAAATTCACTGTATCACCATGCTATATCTCACACCTCCGTATAGTACTACATAAGGTTGTCCTTAATGTTGCTGTTTCAATGGTTTTACAATTGTTCAGTGTGTCATCTGTGTTTCAAATAGGGGAAGGTGGGGATGGGTGATTTTTTCCACTGTTGTCCGTGTTTGGGGAGGGAAGGGATATAATCATGATGAGCTATTATACTGCCTGGGGGGAGGGCACATAGTGCAAGTGACTATAATTCCCTTAAGTTAATTGTGAGTACCGCAATTAATTTGTAACATGGAACATTAAAGGTGCCCAAACCAAAGAAAAGTGATATCAAGTGCTACGCCACCTTAAACAAGCATTTGTCAATGCCGAATGTTGCTTGCTTGTATGTGCTGTGTAGGTATTTGGAAGTCAGTGGAGTGCAAATATTGAAAATTTGCAAATTTGCGAGCGTGCGTAGGAACTACGCAACGCACGCTCGTGAAACAGTAATTTTTAGGAAGTTTGTGACCAAATTTTCAACATAGCCATTTTAAGACCTCTGCTCATGAACAGTGTCACTGTGATTTTCTTAATGTGTCCCATACAGTGATTTCGCACACCAACCACGCCATTGTGCGCTAGATGGGCGGAAACACATTGTGGGAGAGATGTGAAAAATGACAGCTGTACTGCTCATAGGGAGGTGTGGTAAAATGGCAATGTTGGAAATCTGGGGTGAAAATATTGAAAATTCGTGAACTTATGAGCATGTGTAGGAAGTGTACAACACAGGCTTGTAAAACAGTCATTTTTAGGAATTTTGTCACCAAATTTTCAACATAGCCATTTTAAGACCTCTGCTCAAGAACAGTGTCACTGTGATTTTCTTAATGTGTCCCATACAGAGATTTTGCACACCGACTGTGCCATTGTGCGCTACATGGGTGGAAACACGTTTTGGGTGAGATGTGAAAAATGACAGCTGTACTGCTCATAAGGAGGTGTGGTAAAATGACAATGTTGAAAATCTGGAGTGAAAATATTGAAAATTCGCAAACTTACGAGCGTGCGTAGGAACTGTGCAACGCAGGCTTGTAAAGCAGTCATTTTTAGGAATTTTGTCACCAAATTTTCAACATAGCCATTTTAAGACCTCTGCTCATGAACAGTGTCACTGTGATTTTCTTAATGTGTCCCATACAGTGATTTCGCACACCGACTGCACCATTGTGCGCTACATGGGCAGAAGCATGTTTTGGGCAAGATGTGAAACATGACAGCTGTACTGCTCATAAGGAGGTGTGGTAAAATGACAATGTTGAAAATCTGGAGTGAAAATATTGAAAATTCTCGAACTTACGAACGTGCGTAGGAAGTGCGCAATGCAGGCTCGTAAAACAGTAATTTTTAGGAATTTTGTCACCAAATTTCAACATAGCCATTCTAAGACCTCTGCTCATGAACAGTATCACTGTGATTTTCTTAACGTGTCCCATACAGTGATTTTGCACACCGACTGCGCCATTGTGCGCTACATGGGCAGAAACACGTTTTGGGCGAGATGTGAAAAATGACAGCTGTACTGCTCATAAGGAGGTGTGGTAAAATGACAATGTTGAAAATCTGGAGTGAAAATATTGAAAATTCACAAACTTACGAGCGTGCGTAGGAACTGCGCAACGCAGGCTTGTAAAGCAGTCATTTTTAGGAATTTTGTCACCAAATCTTCAACATAGCCATTTTAAGACCTCTGCTCATGAACAGTGTCACTGTGATTTTCTTAATGTGTCCCATACAGTGATTTTGCACACTGACTGTGCCATTGTGCGCTACTTGGGCGGAAACATGTTTTAGGTGAGATGTGAAAAATGACAGCTGTACTGCTCATAAGGAGGTGTGGTAAAATGACAATGTTGAAATTCTGGAGTGAAAATATTGACAATTCGTGAACTTACGAGCATGCGTAGGAACTGCTCAATGCACGCTCGTAAAAGTCATTTTTAGGAATTTTTCCACCAAATTTTCAACATAGGCTTTTTGAGAGCCCGCCTTATGAACACTGGCAGTGTCATTTCATTAATTGCTGCCGAAAGGTGATTTCGCGCAGTGACTGCAAAATCACCCTTCGGGCCCGATTAATGCCATGACAGTCAGAGCATTCATGAGAAGGGGTCCCAAAAACCCCATGTTGAAAATTTGGTGCAAAATTCCAAAAATGCCTGAGATATGCAGCAAAGTTGAAAAACCCTTTTATTATATTATACAGCTTACCGCATTTCCTCAGTTCGCGTTGGCTTTGAAGAGTGCAGACGGTTCCCGGTCCAATCAAGATCATCGCGCCAAGGTCCAGAGGTAAGTATGGGGAGGGGGTGGGGGAGGTGGTGCAGTAGGTGGGCGCGGGTGGGGCTCAGACAGCTAGGACCTGTTTTTGCATTGCAGTTTTTTTTTTCTTTTAAAACTGGAAGACAACGCCGGATGTTTGCCACACTGAGGTGGGCTCCCAGCATGGCACAAGGATGCTGTTTGGGGGGCGTGGAGCTGACGGGGGGTTGGGCACCCCTGTCGGCGATAGCATCTGTTGCCACGCTGGGGTGGGCTCCCAGCGTGGCACCTTGTACTTTGGAGGGGAACATTGGAGCTGATGGGGGATTGAGCACCCCCATCAGCTATACAGTGTGTGTGTGGGGGGCTGAGCACACAGTGTGTGTGTGTGTGTATGTAGGGGGAGTGCGCATGAGCAGGTGATATCTTATCGCTGCTCACTGAAGTGTAGCTCTCCCTTTCAACTGTACGCCACTGCATTTTAGACTGCTGTCATAGACAGCTCCAGCAGTGAGTGGAGAACTGGGGCCGCACCTGCAAACACACTGACTGAATTGGAAGAGGGCTGCCACACCTCCGAAAACTCGAATGATGGCACTATGTTTCTTGCACATGCATACAAGCAACATAAAAATGACAGGCCAAGATTGCCTTCCTACAGGAGACAACATCTCAAAACTGATTAGCTCAGTCTATTAAGAAGGGAGTGGGTGAGGTAGGTATACAGAACTGGGGATGGCACCTGTAGCAAAGGAGTGGCAGTCCTTACAGTCCACCCTGTTTTGTTCACAGCACTACAGGAACTGGGGGACACTGAGGGAGATATGTCTGTCTTTGAGAGTTCTTGGACAAAGAGTGGTGCTGCTGGGATCCAAACACAGATGATTCCAGATTTTACGCGAGCCTGCTGGGAAAATTGGCCCCACGGTGAATCTTGCCATTTTACTGGCTATGGAGTGGAATCTGGTGTTAAAACAGGACTCCCAGATCTACAGGGATTCCTGTATTTTACAGGATTTGGAACCATCTAAAGGGAAATTCTTCCCATAGATTAGCATTGGTTATACAGGAAAAGAAAAAAATGACTTACCATAGTAATCTTGTTTCTTCCCAGTGATACTCAGTTATTCAGAACTTTATGCAGTAAGCCTTCTAGGTAGAACTGCCCGGAGAGATGGAACATAGCCAAATGATGGAATCTTTTGCATGAGTCACTTTTCAAATGCTGCATTCAACTAACTGCCTTAGTTCTAAACACTTCAGATTTCCTGGAAGCCTGGAAAGACAGGCCTATGAGGACTAAGTGTAATAATAATCATAGTAATAATAATAACAATAATAATTATAGAGGGAACTCCCTTAACCCCCCCCCAAAAAAAATGCCTCCAAGTGAAGGGCATAACATATGAATGAATTCCCCTGAATGTCCAAATCACCTGAAAAAGGGAGAGGAACAACAATAGTAAACACAATCACAACAGTGTGTACCAGAAATGGCATTAATACCCCTGAGAGCACAGTATTCAGGAGTGCAGAGGCTAAAGTTCCAGAAGGGGAGGCAGGATGGGAAGTTATGAGTACCTGAGTATCACTGGGAAGAAACAAGATTACAATGTAAGTAATTTTTATGTTTGCTTGCATGCATGTGCAAGAAACATAGTGCCACCATACGAGAATTCGTAGGTGTGCCTCCCCCACTTTCAATGCCCTGCTGCCCCACCAATGAATGTCAGAGCTGTTTCTGACAGCCCTTCAGATGCAGTGGCGTACAGTTGAACACAAAAACGCTGCAATCAGCAGTGGTAACGCACACTGTCATACTGCCGATCGGGTAGTATGCAAAGTGCCTCACACTCGCACTGCAGTGAATCAGCTGTCATAGACAGCTCCATCCCATAACAAGTAGCATGCTGGGAGCCCACTCCAGAATGCTCATGCGCTCCCCTCCCCACACACACACATTGTATGGCAGACGGGGGTGCCCAATCCCACGTTGGCTCTGTTCCCCCCAACAGAGTTCCATGTGCCATGCTGGGAGCCCACCCCAGCATGGCAACAGTTCCGTAATGCCAATGGGGGTGCCCAATCCCCATCAGCTCCACTGTATCCCCCCAACAGATTGCCAGGTGTCACGCTGGGAGCCCACCCCAGCGTGGCAAAAGTCCTGCGTTATCTTTAAAAAAAAAACATGCCCTGTAAGAAAAAAACAGTCCCTCGCTGACTGTCTTGACCCCCCCACCTAGCGCCCACCACTGTGCACCCTGTCTACCCACAGCCCCACCTCACCCCATACTTACCTCCGGAGGCCAGCGCAACAATCTTCGGTGGACCAGGAACACATCTTCGCTCTTCAAAGCCGACTGCGAACTGAGAAAATGCCGGTAAGCTGTATAATGGCATAAATAGGGTTTTTTCAACTTTGATGCATATCTCATGCATTTTTTTGGAATTTTGGCACCAAATTTTCAACATGGGGTTTTTGGTTCCCCTCCTCATGAATTCTGGCACTGTCATGGCGTTAATCAGCCCCAAAAGGTGATTTCGTGGTCACTATGCGGAACCACCTTTCGGGACTGATTTACAAAACAACAGTATCACAGTTCATGAGGTAGGCCCCCAAAAATCCAGTTGAAAATTTGGTGAAAAAATTCCCAAAAATGACTGATTTACGATTGTGCATTGCGCAGTTTCTACGCATGCTCATATGTTCGCAAAGTTTTAATATTTTCACTCCAGATTTTCAACATTGCAATTTTACCACACCTCCTTATGAGCAGTAAAGCTGTCATTTTTCACATCCCGCCCAAAATGTGTTTCCCCGCATGTAGTGCACAATGGCGAAGTCAGTGTGCAAAATCAATGTTCGGGACAGATTAAGAAAATTACAGTGACACTGTTCATGAGCAGAGGTCTTAAAATGGCTATGTTAAACATTTGGTGACAAAAGTCCATAAAATGACTGTGTTACGAGCGAGCATTGCGCAGTTTACACGCACCATCATAAGTTCATGAATTTGTAATATTTTCAGTCCAGATTTTCACCACTGGCATTTTTCCACACTTCCTTATGAACAGTATAGCTGTCATTTTTCACACCATGGCCAAAATGTGTTTTCGCACTTCCAGTGCAGAAATGCGTGGTCGCTATGGGAAATCACTGTTCGGGACAGATTAAGAAAATCACAGTGACACTGTTCATGAGCAGAGGTCCCAAAATGCCTGTATTGACAATCTGCTGTAAAAAATCCCCAAACTAATTACATTACGGGTGTGCCTTGTGCAGTTTCTACGCACGCTCGTGACTTCACCAGTTTTTTTAATATTTTCACTGCAGATTTTCAACATTGCCATTTTTTACACCTCCCCATGAACAGTACAGCTGTCATTTTTCACCTGTTCAAAATATGTTTTCACACCTGTGGTACCAAATGGCATAGTCACTGTGCAAAATCAGCTTTTGGCTAACAAACTGATATTGTCACTGTTCATAAGGTGAGGTGCACAGAAAAACCATGTTGAAAATTTGGAGTGAAAATACCAATGAACGCCTGAGGCGTTAGGGTTTCCAACCATAACACCTCACCCTGTAGAGACTGACAGACATCAGGGGTGTGACTTGGGATTGTCACCTGTAGTGCTCACACCATTCCACCCTCACCCACACCCTGCAGCCAGTGAGAGGCATTGAGGTGTGTCTTGGACTCTTTGGTCCCAAAGTTCACCCCATTCTCCTATACTGCACCCATCTCACCATATTTCCTGATGGAATGGGGTGAACATAAGGGCCAAAGACCCCAAGGCACATTGTGACACTTGTCGGTGTCTGCAGGGTAGGGTGTGGTGAAATGGCATGGCCGTTATGCCTGATGATCCAAAGGCACACCCCAATGCCTGTCAGTATCTGCAGGGTGGTGGTGGGGTTGGCTTCAGTTCAATACTTCACTGCCATTCCTATTATGCAGCTCTATAACTCCTACACTACCAATGCCAATGCCAGCAAGCAAACATTCGGCATTGACAAATGCTTGTTTCTTCTCACCCCAGTAATACTCAGGTATTCATAACTTTATACATACTACCATGCAGTACCTTTGGAGGTTGGTGCAGAACTTTATTCTGGGAACAGACTTTACAGGACTGCTGTGCCGAATCTGGCATCACCCCTGGACAGAATATCCAGACTGTAATGCTTTGTAAAGGTGTGTACTGTTTTCCAGATAGCTGCTTTACAGATGTCCACATGGGGAAAATCCCTGCTAGCTGCTATGCTAGCATCTGTGCCCCTTGTTGAATGGGCTCTCAACCCTGTTCAGGGCTCATTTCCAGTCTTAGAGTAACAAAAACTGAATATGCTGTACTTATCCAGTGAGAAATATACCTTTTTGATGCTGAGTTACCCTTTCCCACATTCTCATAGGTCAGGAACAGCTGTTTCCATCCTGCCTATGGACTTAAGTGACTGTCAAGTAGTAGCTAAGAGCTCTTTTAACATCTAGACCATGAAGACTCCTTTCACCAGAACTAAAGTGTTCAGTGAAAAAGACAGTTAAGTAATGGTTTGGTTCAAATGGAAATCAGAAACCATTTTAGGAAGAAACTTCCTGTTTGTTCTCAGGACCACTTTGTCTCTGTGGAATGAATTGTAGTCCTGTTCAATGCAAAGAGACTGGAGCTCACTGATTCTTCTGGCAGAAGTCATTATCACAAGGAAAGGTTTTTCATGTGACATATTGCAAATAAGCTGAAGACATAGGCTCAAAAGGGGGACCCATGAGCCTAACTGTACATACATTTAGGTCCCATGTTGGCACCAGTTCCCTGTGGGGGGGAGGTGTGCAAATGGGCAGGCCTTTAAAGAACCTTTTGAAGAAAGGGTCTGAGGCTCGAGAAACATTCTGTCCAACTGAAATGTAAGCAGATGCTGTGGCCAGGTGGGCGTTTAAGGTACTGGATAGCAAGCCCAGTGAATGCAAACAGGTAAGATAGTCCAGCACAGCTGGGAAACCAACCTTTGCTGATATGGGTCAGACCCCTAAAGAGCCTTTTTGAAGATAGAATCTGGAGCCATTAAAACATCTTGTTCCACTGATATGCAAGCAGATGCTGCAGCTAGATGGACCTTGAGGGTGCTGGACTGCAAGTCCAGTGAATGTAAATAGGTCAGATGGTAAAACAGAGCTGGAACCCCAGCATATGCTGGTACCAGTTTTCTGGTTGAACACCAAATAGGAAACCTTCTTCCATTCTGAAGTATAGATGTTCTTAGTGGAAGGCTTCCTGTAACCACTTAAACTGTCCAAGACACTTTCAGAAAGATGCAAGCCTGCATATTGTAGGCCCTCAAGAGCCATCCTTGAGCCTGAGTGACCTGAGGTTTGGGTACAGGAGCCTCCTCTGGTTGGAGGTTAGCAGATTGTGCCTCTGAGGAAGGTGTATTGGTTCAGACCCAGACATGGAGAGTAGCAGAGAGAACCATGCCTGTCTGGCCTAGTCTGGTGGTATTAAGACCATTGATGCTGACTGGGACCTGAGCTTGAGAAATGCTTTGTACACCCGAGGGAAGGATAAAAAACATGCAGGTGCTTCCCTGGCAAACTCAGAGCCCAAGCATACAGGGGGATTGTTCCCGGATCTGGCAGTCTGCCATAGTACTGTGGCAGGTGGTGGTTCTGGTGGGACGTGCACAAGTCTACCTCTGGGGTGCCCCACCTCCTGAAGATCACTTGCACCACCTGACTGTTCAAGGCCCATTCATGATGGGACTGGTTGATTTGAGTCAGGGTATCTGCCAAGGTATTGTCCTTGCCTGGCAGATAAATAGGCTGTAGAGACCCATGGAGCATGCTAGACTCCATATTTACACAAGTCCTGTGCAGGGAGGGCTATACCTTGTCTCTCCCTCCCTGCCTGTTTATGTAGTACATTGTGGTGGTATTGTTTATTCTGACCTGTACCACCTTCCATGTACTACTTCTGTGAAAGCCTTTAGTGCCAGTAACACTACTCTTAGCTCCACAGCAGATGTATGTGCAGGAGTTACCCTGCACTGGATCATCTGCTTTGGGTGGTGTAAACTCCCAAATGGACACCCCAGTCTAGTACAGATGCATCTGTTAGAACAACTGGTGGGGTCTCTTGCTGAAAAAGGAACCATCTTCTTTAGTTTGGTTTTCCTTCCACCATTGAAGGGCCTATAACAATGTTTTTTTTTTTTACTAGAATTAGTTTTGAAACAGGGTCCTTTCTCTGACACCAGTGAATCCTGAGGTGAAACTGGATGTCTCTCATCTGTAAGCTGAATTCCAGGACTGTGCCAAAGGCAGGTGCCATGTGGCCAGTAGCCGAAGAAATTGTCTTGCAGTTTTTGGTTTATTCAGGCTGAATGAGCCCGCTACTAGTAGAATACTTCTTGCCCTGCGTAGAAGTAGATAGGCCCTGCCTTGCAGGGTATTTAGCTCTGTTCCTATGAACTGTAGTGCCTGAGCAGGCTGAAGGACAGACTTTCTTTGGGTGTATTAGGAACCCTAGAGACTCCAGGAGCCCCTGGGTGAGTTGCAGATGCTCCCACTTGCTGGGGTGGTTTTACAACCACCAGTCAGGATATGGGAAAACTATGACACCTTGTCTTCGAAGGTACTACAACCAATGTGTACATTCTTGGAGACTGACCTGATGGGAGTCTGAACCTGAAGTACTTTCTGTGAGACTCCCTTATGGGGATGTGGAAATAATTTAAGTCCAGTGATGCCAGTCATTCCCCTTTTTAGATTGTTGGCAGAATTAGTGACAAAGTTATCATTTAGAACTTTGGCTTTGTTAATTGCCTGTTTAGTGCCCTGAGTCTAAAACAGGCTGCCACTCCCCATTTTCTTTGTGGTGTCCTTTGCTGTACTAGGACAAGCTCCACTGTGTTTGACAGTAACAGGTTTTGAACCCCTTCTCAGGAGTTCTCTCTCTACATCTGTAGATCAGTTGAAAACTTTTGTTTTTACTTCTGGAAGGAATTTGAACTGAGAGACAATTCCTGACTCACTATATCCAGGACCACTTGTTTGTGGTGCCTGAAGTACCCCTGCTGATACTGAGGCACAGCCCTGGCCTGATAAAAAAAGGGCTTGCTGTGAAATGATTTGCCTCTGCCTCCCCTTTCCTATGTTTTAGTGGACGGGGAAACTCTCTTTGCATAATTGCTGCTGTAAGTGGTTTTGTATCCATCCACCTTTTTCATGTATGCTTTTATCTTTCTCCAAAGATGGAATCACCCTTGACTGGGAAATCCATAGGCTTGGTTTGGGTATCCTGAGTGAGGTTTGTGACTCGCAGCCAGGCAAACCTTCTCTGAACCATTGTATTTGCCATCCATCTGGCAGCAGTGTCATTAGAGTTAGCAGCCATTTGACTGGTATTTGGCTGCTCCCAAACCAGATTTAGCTGTTTCAGCTAGATCATCTGACAGGGGAGTCTGGACCTTGACTGCCCTAGGAAGGACAGACTGCCATAGTGACTTTTGGTATTGAGCAGCATAGGCTTGAAAGCCACTTGATGGCCAAGGAAGCTGATAAATATCTTTTTTTGCCATGTTGTCAATTTTCCTGGAATCCTTGTTAGGAGCATAGGATGCCAGGGGTATCTTTGCCTTGTCACGGGGCTGTCACTTGTACCACTCCTTGGTGGACAGGGTGGGAGAATAAAAATTAAACTTCTTCCTTGTCCAGCTTATATTTCTTATCCAGCTTCTTAGCAATAGAAGGAACAGAGATTGGATTTTTGTAAAATCTTTAAAATATCTTTCCTGAAGAAATTATTCACAGGAAGGAAAAGCTTTTAGTGGGTGTCAGCCCAATCATTTTTCACAAATGTGAAGAGTGAGGAATAATTCTCAGATTGCTCTGTTGGGAGAGCCAAACCCCTGTTCAGGGGAAACCTCAGATTCAATAGGTACCCCTTCTTCCATTTCATCATAATCATATATTCTTCCTCTTAGCAGAGGAGACAGATTGCTTTGTAGGGGTCTGCTGCTGAGAGACAGACAGCCCTTGTAAGCCTCAATGACCTTAAAGGCTTGTACAATTTCTGCAGGAGTTGGCAGACTATATAGCAGGCGCAGAAGTCCCCAAATGCTGTCCAGCAGTGGGTTCTGTGTGCTTAGTTTTCTATAATTTCTTTGAGGTAACCGGGGAGTCAGCTGGTTCAGCAAGCCTCTTAGGAACTGCTTACATACCGTCTCGGGGTAGCAGTTACAGTAATTGTTGTGGTTTCACCCACAGTAATTTAGGGTGTCAGCTGGTCAGAGCTCGAGAGCCCCTTAGGTGGTGATAGTTTTCTCTTTAGCCTTATCCAGGCATTTTTCAATAGTTTGCTCAGGACATGTATTGCAGATTTCACTCTGCTTTTAAATGTTCATATCCAGGTAGGCAACACAAAAGAATGTTTGCTTAGTAACATTTCACCACACTTAATACATGGTTTGAAACCGGGATCACCAGTTTTTGTCTCGTTTTTTTCTTACATTTACAATGTAAAACCAATAAAAGTTGCAATCTCTAAAAAATGTTTTAATTTAAAGTTTATTTAGCAATTGTGGTTGATTCCGGAACCGATGAGGAACCAATTGGGAACCCGGAACTGAGGTAAAATGAACCGAGGCTATCAGTTCAAGAACCAGACTTAGCGGTTCTTAAAACAAGCTAAATGTAATAAAATTAAATAGAACTAATGGAGTTTTTTAGTCAGAAAATTCCTATAAATATAAAATAAACCTTGGTTTAGGCCCAGTTATACCGAACTGGGATTAACCAAGAAAACTTACAATTTAAACACTAAAACTACGGTTTAACTTAAAATTACAAAAAGTAAAAGGCAGCAAATGAAATGTAAAGAATACTTATATGTATTTTATAAGTTTTCTCATGTCAGAACAGGATGATGAGGAGAGGATCTCTGAGCATTTAGTCTTGACAGACGGAGAGAGAAATCTGAGGAGTTTAGAACTATGGCAGTTAGTAGAATGCAACATTTGAAAAGTGACTCATGCAAAAGATTCTATGATTTGCCTATGTTCCATCTCTCTGGGCAGTGCTACCTAGAAGGCTCACTGCATAAAGTTATGAATACCTGAGTATTACTGGGGTGAGAACAGAGCATTTCGGCTTCCATAGGAAATAATGTAATCTACAGGAAAACATAGGGAAATCAGGGACAATGCCAAATCAATCTGGGAGCACTGTTAAGACCTGGACAGATCCAGAGGCATAGGAAAGGTTTTAGTCTTCACCAAAGAGCTGTGTACAGGGCCCTGGTACTCTGCAGCATTTTTTCCTGATTTTCGTGGCTAGGCTCCTAGGCTTCTGTGGCATCATTTTCTGATTTCTGTGGCAGGATTTAGTCATTTCTGTGGCAGAATGCAGTCCTGCAGTTGGTTAAAATATGATGACGACATCACATGCAGAGCATAGATGAGGGACTTCAGGACAAACAAGGAAGGGGAAGGAGAAAGGGGAAATTGTTTAACCAGCAGAGGCACACTAAGCTGAAGCTTGTTTCCAGGTGCAACCTAGGAGCATAAGGAAGTCAAGTGACTTGCTCAGGGTTACACAGTACACAAGTGGGGGCTATGGGATTCAAATCCAGGTCTCCAGGTTTGCAGCTCAGAGCCTTAAACCACTGCACTATATTGCCTGTCACAAGCTGGGGAAGGAAACTGGGCACTATGGAAAAGTGTGCATTTGAATGAAAATTCACCAAAAACAATTCTGCGGCACTGTAAATATTCTGCAGAATAATGCACATTCTGTGAAAAAATCTGCAACTGTGGAATTGCTGAATTCCAGGGGCCTTGATAGGCTGTATGTGACTTAGTGGACACACTGGACTTAATAGCTCCCTGGAAAGTACTCCACCCACAACAGAGGGAATACACATTCCATTCTATCCCACATCAACAAGGCCACTGCTTACGGTGATTAAAGTAATGAAATTCCATTTTCAAGACTTGAAATTCAAGGAACTGCACCTGTGATTGTTA
Organism: Neoceratodus forsteri; assembly: GCA_016271365.2. Taxonomy (NCBI): domain Eukaryota; kingdom Metazoa; phylum Chordata; order Ceratodontiformes; family Ceratodontidae; genus Neoceratodus; species Neoceratodus forsteri. Next base: position 1,404,044,072 of record CM028130.1, on the reverse strand, counting down.
GTCTAATTCCGAATTGTACTGGGATTCTACTGTCATTCTTTTAGTATGTGTATAAATAATCAGAATAAAATGAGGCTGAATATACAGAGCATTAAATGAGGCTTCAATGTTTGGGTGAATCGAGTATGGGGTTAGAAGTGCTTATGTAACTGTAGTTTACTTTGGCTTTTCTCTTCCCCCCCAGTAGGTAAGCTGGGTAGTGGGTAGGGAATAGAAAGCCCAACACCAAGGGTGAGTAGAGTGCCAGAGAAGGAGGAGGCAGGGGTGGATGGTGGGTGTTTCGCAATGTGCTAAGCAGAGAATCATCATGGGAGGCTGACCTTTGTAGGAGATTTGGGAGGAGCTATTCCCCCACACTAAACCTTGGGCTATAGCCCTCCCATTCAATATTTGGGTGAATAAAGTATGGGGTTAGAAGTGCTTATGTAACTGTAGTTTACTTTGGCTTTTCTCTGTTCCTATCTTTGATAGGTAAACTGGGTAGTGAGTAGGAAATAAAAAGCCCAAAAAGAATTAGCGCCAGCTTGGTGGTGCTGAGGGTTGAGGCACTGAATCCCTCACCTCGTGCCATGCTGACAACCAGTAGCCTCTGCATTCCTGGGAGTATGTACATGCTGGTGTCAGGAGTGACCTTGGGTGTTGGAGGGTTGGCCCAGGGGGGGAGGAGGAGGATTGAGTGTCCCAGGAATTTTTCTCCTCCAGGGAGGGAGGGGTGGGATTACCACTACTGTGCTGACTCCTGGTGGTGACTGGAGGTCAGTCCAGGCAAGTGGTTCACTGAGTGGGGGGCGGCATGGATGGCATTGGATGTGCAGTGCGTGGAAGCACACATGGCAGCGTCATTGATGCCCTGCACATCTGGGCCAAGGGGTGGGGATCCAAACTGTCACAGAAAAACCTCCAGTGTGCACCATGACATCTGGGCCATCACCCAGTGCCACTCTAACTCAGGATAGCTCTTCCCAGATCCGGATCCTCGGCTTCCATGGTGGTGGGGTACATACCCGCTGTGAAGCAGCTGATGAGAGGAAAGGAAGAGGGGATTGAGCTAGGGAACTGGGAGTGGTGTGGGGCTGTGGATCTGGACTGACGGGGGGACCATAGGTAACACCCCCCAGCCAAGGAGGGAATAAAAGAGACTAGCAAAAAAATAAAAAAGAATTATGAATGAATGTTCAAAAAAGTATGATTACCTCCTCCAGCTCCTGGAGACTATAACTAGTAGCATACAGGAGAGGGGTAAAAATCCGAGGTGGAGGAATCCTCTGAGGACCCATGGCTACTGACCTGCCCGTCCTCTGGGCAGATTAAGAGGAGATGAATCTAGGTTCTTGCATCCATAATCTAATTTTGGGAGAAGGTGCTCTTCTTGGAGAGATCTTTGAATTCATAGATGATGCATTCTGGAAGGATGATTCTGAGGCTAAAGTCTATTCTGAAGGGACATCTGAATCCTGAGAGTGGAGTAGGTCCAGTCAAAAAGGGGCGAATATAGTCCAGGTTTCCAAGGTGGTGATGATGGATGATGTCCAGAGGGATTACAGAGGCTAATGAGCAGGAAGAGCATGATATGATAAAATATGCTACTAGACTTTCAATGGTAGGAATATGATCAAATCAAATCAGCTTTATTTTTATAGCACCTTTCAAAACCAAGGCGCTGTACATAAAACCAAATACATCAAATATAAATAAAATTAAAAACAAAAACATTAAAACAGATCATCCATAACTAGGGAAGGCTAAATTAAATAAATACATTTTTAACTCAGTTTTAAATCTACTGACGGTTGGGCATTCTCTTAGCCAATGAGGTAGAGGATTCCACAGTGTTGGAGCTGAAAAAGAGAAGGCATGAGAACCAGATGTCTTCAAACGTACCCTGGGAATCTCCAGCAATCCCTCATCAGCGAATCAGAGAGGATGGAGGGGGCAGTAGGGTACCAGGAGATCTTGCAGGTAACTGGATTCCTGATCATATAGGGATTTAAAGGTTAGCAAGCCAACCTTAAAGGTGATCTGCCATTGAACAGGCAGCCAGTGCAGCTCACAGAGCACAGGTGTAATATGACTGGTTCGAGAAGTTCCAGTCAAAAGCCTGGCTGCCACGTTCTGCACCAGCTGCAAGTGTTGGATATCAACCCCTGGTAGCCCTAGGTAGTGGAAACTGCAGTAATCAAGATGGGTAGTGACAAAGTCCTGGACCAATGCTGGAAGATCATCTGGAGGAACCAGGTGTTTCAGCCGGGTGATATTCCTCAGCTGGTAGAAAGAGGATTTGATGACAGCTGACACCTGAGATTTTAGAGTCAGACCATCATCAAAAATAACGCCCAGGTTACGCACCTGTTCTGAGGTAGTGAGCGACATGCCACCAAGCAACAAGCCTGATGGTTGTCCAGCCCCCAAACCCGCCCCCAGATGACCTGGGTCTACTACCAGCACTTCAGTCTTGTCTGGATTCAGTCTCAGCCAGTTGGAACTCATCCAGATTCTGATCTCAGTAAGGCAATTATTTAGCAAGGCGAGTGCATCATTCTGTCCGGGCAGAAAGGACATATACAGCTGAATATCATCTGCATAGCAGTGAAAATTCAGACTGTATCACCTGATGATATCTCCCAATGGCAGCATGTACACTGCAAACAACATGGGGGCCAAAATGGATGGAGTGAGCACCAGAGGAATAAATTCCAGTGGCAACTCTATGAAACCTGCCCATGAGGTATGAATGGAACCATTTAAGGACTGTTCCAGACAGCCCACAAAAAAGCTGCAGGCACTCCAGAAGCACACCATGATCTACAGTGTCAAATGCAGCAGCGATATCAAGAAGGACCAGAATGGTATGTGCCTTTCGATCTCCAGCCATTAGGAGGTCATTCAGTACCCTGACAAGAGCAGTCTCCATGCCGTGCTTCTTCCTAAAACCAGACTGGAGAGTATCATAGACATTGTGAGTTGTAAGATGATCATCCCATTGCAACACAACCACCTTTTCAATAACCTTACCAACAAATGGCAGGTTAGAGATAGGCTGGTAGTTGGCTAGACAGTCTGGATCCAAGGAGGATTTCTTAAGGAGTGGTTGAATGACCGTCTCCTTGAGGGGGTCAGGAAAGACCCCCCTTCAAGGAATTCCATGCAATGTCAGCAAGGATCAGGCAGATAACATCTACACATCCCACTAAAAGGGGTGCAGGGCCTGGATCCAAACTACAGCTGGTTGGGTGCAATGTTTGGACGATCTTCACAATGTCAGTGAATTCTGGAATGATGGTTATGAAGTCAGAGACAATCTAACTTTGTAGATGGTTTGATGTTCAAGTTAGAGTCTGGAGGCGAGGAATCAAGTGGTGAGTGATAAGTTGCAATGTCAGCATCCTTGAAGCAGTAGGAGGAGTTGGACAGAGTCATTACGTACTTGGTAGAAGTAGTGACGTGAATGATTTTAGACCAATTAAGGAATATTGGTATATGCAGTAGAAAGGGTAACTGAATCTATATGGAATAATTGAAAGTTCAGTACAAGGAATTCGAGAGTTGATTTGAGTATTAATGTCATAATGATACTTGTATAGGTTCTTGCTGGTCTGTTGGTAGAAAAGTAGATATGGATAGTTCTGTGGTGCAGTTGCTGTGACATGCACAGAGTTGCCCATGACTGTTCTGCCTTACAGGGAGTCCAATGTCCAAATACTGTGGGAAGCCTGAAAATGGGTATATGAAAGAGTCTATAGACTGATATGACAATGAGGAGTAGAGAGCAGTATAGAATGCCAGGGGTGCCTAGCACTGTAGTCAAATATAGAGCTGTTGAGAGGCAAGACGGGGATAGTGAGACAGCCAGATCAGTTGCAGATGTTCAGATTGTGAATCGATGGAAGCCTGCTCTTGGTGAAAGCCTGCACTGGAGTGAGTATAGGAGGTGAATCATGAGGGTTGAGCTAGAAGGACCACTGGATGGGTATCTGATCTGATTAATGGTAATATGATGAATGAATGTAAATGATTGTATGAAGTATTGTGACATCCAGGAGCCGGAAAACAGTGGTTTGGATAGAATGCCTTTAGTAAGGCAGCTAGGCACCAGAGATCCAATGATGGGAGTTCTGGGAAGGTAGCTGCAAAGATCTTTAAACATCCAATGGCTATTGAAGAAGTAGGAGTCGAATCACATGATCAACAGAGTCAGTGCTCGTAGGAGAAGTTACGGAAAGATAAAACAAATGATGTCAGTACTGCTATGAGGTATCTTGCGGTTATCCATAGCAGCCATGATGATTACAGAGTCATTGCATGAAAGAAGGATTAGGTCACTTTTCCATGTAAAGAGATATCCTATGAGACATGGTAGATAAGGAAGACATAGTGCTCAAATTGACAGGATGCGTAGGGAGTATCCAGTAGAGTCAGATGAGGGATGAGATCTTCCTATAGTCCGGTCAAATGGAATTCCAGAAATGGTCCTGGAGAGATGATTGGGAAGTATAGATAACTCTATGGTGACATAAGAGTATAAGAGGCATGTTGTCCAAGGGATGTTTGCTAGAAGATGTTTTCCTCAGGTAAAATGAACAAGTGCTCCATCGAGTAGTGGATGGCAGCTGTTGGTAGGAGTATGAGATAGATAAATGGGAGGAGTAGTTGGCTAGGTAGGAATACTTGCAGAGATAGGGCAAAAGGCCCAAAAAGAGCCACAGCAAACAGAATGAAGCCCCGAGCCTCTAGAGCAGCGAGGAGAAAGCAGCTGTCCAAGGATGGAGAGGAAGAAAAAATTACTCACCATAGCAATCTTGTTTCTTCTCAGTGATACTCAGGTATTCATAACTTCTGCAGTGTCCCTTTAAGACTGAGCTGCCCAGAGAGATGGAATGCTATGCAAATAATGGAATCTTTGCACATGCTGCTGATTTTTAAGCACTGCTTTTAACCAACAGCCTTGCTTCTAAACCTTCACATTTCCTTGGAGCCTGGAAAGACAGGTCTCAGAACTACAAAATTGTACCTACCACCCAAATGATTGGAATTATAATAATTAAGTAATACCCCATAAAAATCCTCCAAAGGAAGGTCAACCCCCCAGAATTGAGGATAAACAAAAACAACCACTCCCCTGAATGTCAGAATCCTCTGAAGGGGAAAAAGAAGAACAACATGAATTACAAACAATAGTGCCTGATTGTGGCACCTACATTGTAGGCCAGATACATACTCCCAGGAATGCAGAGGCTACTGGTTCTTGAAGGGGAGGCAGGATGAGTAGTTATGAATACCTGAAAATCACTGGGAAGAAACAAGATTACTATGGTGAGTAATTTTTTTCCTTCTAACCCCAGTAATACTCAGGTATTTGTAACTTCCATAGACTACGAAGCAGTACCTTTGGAGGTGGGCACAGGACCTATTTTGAAAACAGACTCTGCAGGACTGCTGCACCAAACCTGGCATCACTCCTTGACAAGATGTCCAAACTGTAATGCTTTGTGAAGGTGTGTACTGATTTCAAGGTAGCTGCTTTACAGATGTCAATTAATGGAACATCCCTGGCAGCTGCTAATGTAGCAGCTGTGCCCCTTGTGGAATGGGCCCTCAACCCTGTTGGGGCTTCCCTTCCCACTTTAGAGTAACAAAACTGGATGCACTGAGCTATCCAGTGAGAAATGGACCTTTTAGATGCTGGGTTACCCTTTACCACATCCCCATAAGTCAGGAACAGCTGTTTTCTGTCCTGCCTATGGTCCTTAGTGGCTGTCATGTAATAACTAAGGGCTCTTTTAATATCCAAACTGTGGAGCCTCCTTTCACCAGAGGGGGAGTGTTCAGTAAAAAAATAAAGGTATGGTAATGGTTTGGTTCAGATGGAAATCCGAAACCACTCTGGTGAGAAATTTCCTGTTTATTCTCAGGACCACTTTATCATTGTAGAAAGAAATGTAGTCCTTGTCTACACATGGAGCCTGAAGCTCACCGATTCTTCTGGCAGAAGTCATTGCCACTAGAAAAACTGTTTTCTAAGTGACAAACCTAAGATGAGCTGAAGACGTAGGCTCAAAAGGGGGGTCCCGTGAGCTTGGCTATATACACATTAAGATCCCATGCAGGCACTGGTTCCCTGTGAGGGGGTGCAAATGAGAAAGGCCCTTAAAGAACATTTTGAAAATATGATCTGAAGTCAATGAGAACTTTTGCCTGGCTGAAATGTAAGCAGAAGCTGCAGCCAAATGTACCTTCAGTGTACTGGCCTGAAGGCCCAAAGACTTTAAATGAGAAAGATAGTCCAACATGACTGATATCCCAGCCTGTGTTAGTTCAAAATCCTGTGTGGAACACCAGATGGAAAACCTTTTCCATTTTGCAGAAAACATTTTCTTAGTGGAGGGCTTCCTGTAGCCTTTCAAAGTATCCAGAACACCTTCAGAAAGGTTTAGTCCTGCATATTCTATGTCCTCAAGAGCCAGGCCTTGAACCTGAGAGATCTGAGGTTCAGGGACGGTAGCCTCCCCTGACTGGAGGTTAACAAATTGTGCCTTCTTGGAAGGTATATTGGTTCGGTCACAGATATGGAGACCAGTAGAGAGTACCATGGCTGCCTGGGTCAATCTGGTGCTATTAAGCTCATGGATGCTGGCTGGGACCTGGGCTTGAGCAAAACTCTGTATATCAGAGGGAAGAGAGGGAAAGCATGCACGTACTTCCCTGACCAATCTAGAATTAAGGCATCCAGAGGGATTGTTCCCCTCTCTGGTGGTCTGCAACAATATTTCGGCAGGTGGTGGTTCTGGTGGGATGTGAACAAGTCCACCTCTGCAGTGCCCCACCTCTTGAAAATTACCTGTACCACTTGCCCATTCAGGGTCCATTCATGATGGGCCTGGTTGATCTGACTCAAGGTATCTGCCAAGGTATTGTCCTTGTCTGGGAGATGAATGACTTGGAGAGAAATTCCCAAGGAGTAAGCCAGACTCCATATTTTCATAGATTTTGTGCAGAGAGGACTGGACCTTGTCCCTCCAAACTTGTTTATGTAGTACATCGTGGTGGTATTGTCTGTTCTGATCTGTACCACTGTTCCCTGTAGCAGAGGCGTGAAGGTCTTCAGTGTTAACAAAACTGCTCTGAGCTCCAGCAGGTTTATGTGCAAAATAGATTCTGCACTTGACCATGTGCCTTGGGTAGTGTGATCCCCCAGATTGGCACCCCACTCCAGAAGTGATGCATCCATTGTGAGAATTACTGATGGGGGCTCCTGTTGGAAAGGAACCCCTTCTCTCAGGTTGCTTTCCTCTTTCCACCATTCGAGAGCATGTAACAGAGTTCTTGTTACTGGACTCAATTTTGAAAGAGGGTCTCTTTTCTGGCACCAGTGAACCCTTAGGTGAAACTGGATGTCCCTCATCTAGAACCCAGATCCTAGTACTGTGCCAATGGCAGCTGTCATGTGGCACAACAGTTGAAGGAACTGTCTTGCAGTTTTTGATTTGTTCAGGACAAATGAATCTGCCAAGTGTTGAATGCTTCTTACCCTGTCTAGTGGCAGGTAAGCCCTACCCTACAATATATTTAGCTCGGCTCCTATAAACTTCAATATCCAAGAGGGGTGCAGAATTGACTTCTTTAGATTTATTATGAATCTTAGAAACTCCAGGAGTTCCTGAGTAAGAAGCACCTGCTGTGGGGACTTTCCCACTACCAGTCAATTGTCTAGGTATGGAAAAACGGTGACACCCTGCTTTTGAAGGTGTGGCACCACTACTGCGGAGGCACTTTGTAAACACCCTTGTTGCTGAAGTGAAGCCAAATGGCAGTGTTGAGACTGGATAGTGACCTGAAGGGAGTCTGAACCTGAGCTATTTTCTGACAGACTACCTTATGGGGATGTGGAAATAGGCATCTTTTAGGTCCAGTGATGCCAACCAATCTCCTTTTTGGAGGGTTGGCAGAATCAGTGCCAAGGTTACCATTTTGAACTTTGGCTTTGTTAGGTAGCTGTTTAAGACCCTGAGGTCTAATATGGGCCGCCACTCCCCATTTTTATTTGTGGTAAGAAAGTATCTTGAATAAAGTCCCTTTCCCTTTAAGCTGGTTGGCACTGGTTCTACTGCTCGAGCAAGGATCAGCTTTTGAACCTCTGCTTCCAGGAGTTTTCTTTCTGTATTTGAAAATGGTTTGAAAACTTGAGTTCTTAAAGGTGGAAGGGATTTGAAAGTCAGAGACAGTCCCTGACTCACTACCTCTGGGAACCACTTGTCTGTGGTGATATTTTTCCAAACTTGAAAATAGTGAGCCAGTCTGCCTCCTACAGGCAGTAGGGAGGTGGCCTGTACAGACATGTCACGGTGCCTGTTTTGCTTGGGACTGAGCCTTGGGCTGGCAACCACTCTTGCAACCCCGTCTGCCCCTTCCCCTAAAGTATCCTTGCTGTGGATACTGCTGGTATGGGGTTGTAGCCATGGGTTGAAAGAAGGGCCTGCTTTGAAAGACCCTGCCCCTACGCTCCCTTCCATAGGGTCTAGTGGATGGGGAAGTTTTTTCCTTTGTGGAATTTGCTTATGTAGGTGGTTTTATACTCATCCACCTTTTTCATGTAAGCCTCTGTCATTTGCCCAAAGAGGGAATGTTCCTCAAGTGGGAAATCTAATGCTTTGGTCTGAGTATCTTGGGTCAGGTTTGTGGCTCTCAACCAAGCAAACCTTCTTTGAGCCACAGTGTTTGCCATCCACCTGGCAGCTGTGTCATTAGTATCCGCAGCCATTTGAAACTGATACTTGGCTGGTTCCAGACCAAATCTAGCTGTTTCAGCTAAGTCAGCTGAGACAGGAAACTACCTTTTCAGACATTGCAAGCACTGATTGCCAGAGTGATTTCTGGTATTGTGCAACATAGGATGGAAATCGGCCTGTCTGATACCCAAGGAAGCCGAGAGGCAGCCTTTCTTGGCCATGCCATCTATTTTCCTCGAATCCTTGTCTGGAGGATGGGAGGCTAGTGGGACCCTTGTCTTGTCACAGGTGGCCACCTGCACTACTCCTTGGTGGTCAGGGTTAGAGAATAAAAATTCTGCACCCTGTCTTTCCAGTTGGTATTTTTTTCCAACCTCTTATCCAAAGGTGGGATAGTACTAGGAGTCTGCAGTATGTATAAGGCATCTTTTTTAAATAATTTATTAATGGGGAGAAGAAGCTTTTTGGTGGGTTTTAACCCCATCATATCCATATACTCTACTTCTTCTTCATCCTCAATAACTTCACTTGTGGGGATGTCTAAGGCATCCACCATTTTTCTTATAAAAGTGAAGTGAGAGGAAAAATCCTATGATGCCCAAGGAGGAGAACCAAATTATTGTTCAGGGGAAACCTCCAGTTCGATGGGGTCCCCTTCCTCCTCCTCCTCAATATCTAGGTACTTTTCTTGGTCATAAACACAAGACTGAGAAGAAGAGCCAATCTGTCTGGCTGGTGTTTGAGGCAAAGGGGTAGTCAGCCCTTGTAAAGCCTGGATCACACGGAAGGCCTATGCAATCTCTTCTGCACTTGGCATTTTTATTGCAGGTACAGAAGCCCCCAAAGGCTTATCAGCAGGGGGTTCTGAGTGCTTAGTCTTTTTAGATTTTTTTGAGGGAACCAGAGGGTCAGCCAGTTCAGCAAGACTCTTTGAAACTGCTTGAGTAACCATCTCAGGGGTGGCTGTTACAGTAGTTGAAATTGCTGTGGTTTCACCCACAGGCATAGAGGTGTCAGCTGATCAGAACCAGGGACCCTTTGAAACAGACATCTTTTTCTTTAGCCTTCTAGGTGCTTTTCTACAGTTCTTCCTTGAAAAGTTTTACAAATATCACAGTCTGTTTTTAAGTGTTCAAAACCCAGACAGACCACACAAAGGGTGTGCTTGTCTGCTTTAGCAAAAATCTGACCACAATCAGTACATAGTTTAAAACCGGGTTCACCGGTTGTTCTTTTCGGTTTTTCAGACATTCAGAGAATAAAAACAGAATTAGCAAATAACTGCTAAATAAGAAAGGTTTTAAAACCTTGTTTAGCGGTCGGTTCCTGAACCGAGAAAAACTTACTGGAACCGGAACCGAACCAAGAAGCCGAATCAGAGTTATCGGTTCGTGAACCGGGATTAGCAGTTCAAATAAAATAAAAAAAAAACTTTAAATTGCTGTTCAGATTTTACTGTGTGTTTAAAGTGTTTGTGACACTGGAGCCCTACTCCCTTTGAGACAGGAAGTAGGAAGAGAGCACGGTAGTTCTGTCAGTGACAGACAGAACTACAAAAGCGCTAGTTGTCTGTGTTTTTCACCACCCGGGACATCATTGCACTGTGCCTTGGCCTCACATGAGAGGCAGATGCACAGAGTGCATAAATCATATTTTAAAAAGCTGACAGTAGTTTGAGGGATTTACGACCCCCACAGGCACTTCCGGGTCATTTAATCCCATATCTAGTGGCCCTGTTACGAACGGGTGAGCATTACTGTGCTAATGCACATTGAGGGAACAGCTGTGAAATTTGGGGAGTGAGTAAGGAACTGCTGTTCGGATTTTACTGTGTGTTTAAAGTGTTTGTGACACTGGAGCACTACTCCCTTTGAGACAGGAAGTAGGAAGAGAGTGTGGTAGTTCTGTCAGTGACAGACAGAACTACAAAAGTGCTAGTTGCCTGTGTTTTTCACCACCCAAGATATCATTGCACTGTGCCTTGGCCTCACAGGAGAGGCAGGTGAATGGAGGGCATAAATCATATTTTAAAGCGCTGACAGTAGTTTGAGGAATTCATGACTCTGTTAAGGCACTTCGGGTCATTTAGCCTCATATCTAGTGGCCCTACAAGTAGCAGGTAAGTACCACTGCGCACAGAGACACGGGCAGAGACATGCATGTCAGCATGTGTCAGATGGGGCACTGGGAGCTGGGACTAAATATCACCAATAATTTACAAGGCCTAACCCTACCATGAAGCAGTGTGCCAGGTGCGGTATGTACATAGAGGGAGATGATACTCTGGGGTTTATATGTGATAATTGTAGCTCAATTGAGGTTCTGCAAGCTGAAATTGCTGCTGTACAGCATAGTGTGAGGGTACAGGCCAAGATCTCTGTGCTGGAACAGTTTATTGACACAGCAGCAAATGAGTTATCTATGTCAGAACAGTCCTCATCATCCAATATTCCAACATCCCCAGTTAAAGCCCCCTGACAAGTCTGGTAATAAAAATGACTGGTACATAGTGCATAAATCATCTAAGGGAAAAAGGGAAGAAGGAATATAGGGGGCTTTTCCAATATATTAACCCCTAATAAATTCTGTGCCCTAGTTGCTGACCAGGATCTTAATGAAGTAATTGAGCCCATACTACAAGGTGATCAAAAAATAAATAGTGGTACTCCTTTGAGCTCCCATGATACAGTCAACCCAGTCACACCAACACAAGATAAAGAAGCACCAAGGGGTGTCCTCTTTATAGGTGACTTAATGCTTAGGTACACAGACCATGTGATCTGCAGAAATAGGAATGAAAACACCACTGTTTCTGTATTGCCTGTGGCTGGTATTGGGGACATACGGAAGTTACTCCCTGGCCTGCTTGAAAACACGCATAAACCGGTAACAGTTTTACATGTAAGAGTTAATGATGTGGGCAGGAGAAGTCTCATTTAAAATACAGTGGGACTTTGAGTTAGTAGGGGAGGTGCTTACAACCAGTGGATGCGAACTGGTTATTTCTGGCATCTTACCCATTCCTCAAGCAGGACAGTATCAACATGAGGACATTAGAATTTTAAATGGGTGGCTGAAGTGTTGGTATTTTAGGGAGAGGTTTACCTATATGAATCACTGGGAGGATTTCCAGGCACCACACAGTTTCATGCAGGATGGATTACACCTTAACAGGCAGGGAAAACGGCTCTTTGCCAGTAAGCTAAAGCAGTTTATTGACACTTATTTAAACTCGAAGTAAGGTGGGATGTGGGGACCACTATTAGGAATATAGTACATAACTTGTAGTCCAAATGAAACTTTCTTGTACTAAATGCTAGAAGCCTAAACAACAAAATGGATGAATTGAAGTTGAAATTATACAATTCAAACATCCACATATGTGCCATTACAGAGAGTTGGTGGTGAGCAGGGGACACTTGGGACAAACACATCTCGGGCTATACCTTATACAATAAGGCTAGGATTCACACCAAGGGAGGAGGGGTGGCACTATATGTTCTTGATAGTACAGTGTCAGAAAATATTGATTGTACTGTATGGGGCAATTCTGAAATCTTGTGGATTAAAGTTACCCCCCCATGCTCACCTAAGATCAGTATAGGAATGGTATATAGACCACCAGCTAACCCAGTCCAAAATGATAGCCGACTATTAGAGTTCATCAAATGCATCACGAGGGAGGATAATGTTATCCTACTGGGAGATTTTAATCTCCCAGGTGTAAACTAGGATACATTACAAATGGACTCCCAGGTGGAGACTAGTTATTTGGAGGCCTTTCTGTTAGCAGGACTAGAACAATTGGTCCGGGAAAATACTAGGGGAAATCATGTCCTGGACTTGGTACTGAGTAATAGGCAGGCAGTATAGCACAGTATAGGGAGGCAGTATAGCGCAGTGGTTTAAGGCTCTGAGCTGCAAATCTGGAGACCTGAGTTTGAATCCCACAGCCCCCACTTGCATACTTTGTGACCCTGAGCAAGTCACTTAACTTCCCTGTGCTCCCAGGTTGCACCTGTAAACAAGCTTTCAGCTTAGTGTATCTCACCTGGTTAAACAATTGGCAAAAAAAATAAAAAAAATGACAGAAAACATTCAGAATTGTACAGTGGAGGTTCCCCTAAGTACTAGTGACCATTCTATGGTTCATTTTAAGTATATAGGGGTCAGGGAAATCAACACGGGTAGCACAGTAATTCACAACTACAGTAGGGCAGACTTTAGTACAATAAAAGAAGAACTGGACAAATGGAACTGGCCGAAAGAATTTGAAAACCTAACATTACACAATATGTGGGATTGGTTTAGTACCAAACTTAATAAACTGGTTCAAACCTATATACCGGTCACCAGTAAATATAATAAGTCTAGGAGAGCCCTTCTCTTAAGGCTCACTTATGTGATTAAAAAAGTAATTAAAAAGAAGCACAGGGCATGTAGTAGGGCTAAACAGAGTGGTGATAATAGATCTTTGGAAGCGTATAAACACGGCTTGAAGGAAGCAAAAAGAACTATTGCCGAGGCAAAAAGTAAATATGAGTATAGACTAGCTACAAAAGCACAAGATAATTATAAGTCCTTCTATGCTTACATCAATAACAAAAGGGGAGTAAGTAGAACGATTGGTCCATTAAAAGATAATGCTGGGGAGCTAATAACAGGGAACAAGGACATGGCAGATCAGTTTAATAGCTATTTTTCCTCAGTCTTAAGTACTGGCCAAAAACTTCAAAATATCCAACTATAAGGGACTCTAGGCCCACAAACTGAGGCTCAAGACGTAAGAAATAGGTTAAAAAATCTGAATCAAAATAAAGCACAGGGTCCAAATGGTCTACATCCTAGACTTCTTAAAAAACTTGCAGATAGCTTGGCAGGGCCTGTTACATTTCTATTTCAACAATCCCTGGATACGGGGCTGGTTATAGAGGTATGGAGACAGGCAACAGTAATCCCAATACACAAAAAAGGCTCAAGACAGGAGGTCGGTAACTATAGGCCAATTAGCCTGACCTCGGTCCTCGGGGAAAATACTCAAGGGCATTGTCAAGGACATGATCATGAGCAACATTTAATTAGAGGGGGCCAAGGATGAGACACAACACAGATTTACAAAGGGTAGATCATGCCAAACTAACCTACTTGAATTTTATGGTAAAGTTAGTAAAGCATTGGACAAAGGTAGCTCGGTGGATGTTGTGTTTCTGGATTTCGCCAAAGCTTTTGACAAGGTCCCCTATGAGCAGCTGATCAAAACCCTTAATGAATTGGGAGTACAGCCAAAATTAGCTAGCTGGATTAGGGATTGGCTGACGGGGAGAAGGCAAACAGAATGTGTACTGGGTGAATTGTCGGATTGGACAGAGGTGACTAGCGGGTTCCCCCAGGGATCGGTACTGGGACCCTACCTTTTTAACTTATACATCTCAACAATGAAGACAAAAACTGATATCTTGCTTTCCAAATTTGCAGATGATACATGCCTGGGTTTCCCAGTAAATAAGCAATCTGATGCGGCAATACTACAGGAAGCATTAGGGGAACTAGAGACTTGAACACGGGGAAAAAAAAGCACTTTTTGACATCGAGAAATGCACAGTGATGCACTTGGGGGAAAAAAATGATTTAGATTACACACTGGCTGGGCTGGTGCTCAGAGTAGTGCATGATGAATGAGACCTGGGGATCAGGGTTAGCAATAACCTTAAATTCCAGCTACATTGTAATCAGGTGATTAAAAGGGCTAGTGGAATCCAGAGCTGTAGCCATAGACACATTAAGAGTAGGAAAAGGGAGGTTTTGCTCCCTCTTTATACCACCTTGGTGCAGCCACATGCCGAGTATTGTGCATAGTTTTGTGCTCCTGGGAACTAGGGAGACATTAGAACCTTGGAGAGAGTCCAGAGAAGGGCGACACGAAGAATCAAAGTCATCCAGGGGTTAGACTATGAAGAAAGACTGAAGGAATTGGACTTGTATACTTTAGAATATTGCAGATTGAGGGGGGATATGTGCCTGATTTTTTGGGCTCTGTCAGATCAACATCTGTGGAAACAATTGGGCCTCACCCTCAGAGACGAGATTTACAATACAAAGGCCTATCCCCTACAGCTAAAAGGTGATAGGTTCAATACGCATGTACGAAAGCACTGGTTTTTGGTGAGGGTGGTTAAAATCTGGAATGAATTACCCATTGAGGTGGTAGATAGTAAAACTATGGAGGCATTCAAGCATACTCTTGACCGCTATATGACTAGTAAAAACATCACTGGGTATCTGTTGATCTCTATAAGCCAGTTATAATGGACTTCGGGCTTTATGGAGCTCAGAGTAACCTATGAAACCTATGAAATTTAAATAAAACAAATGGATTTCCTTAGTCAGGGAACTCCAAAAACACTACAGAAAGCCTCGGTTCACCACCGATTATACCGAACTAGAAGAAACTGAGAAAACAAAGAATTTAAAACTAAAACAATGGTTTAATAACTAATAGCACTAGTTGGGGCAGTATAAGAAAAAGAATAAAAAAACACCTGTCCATTTTATGAAGATTTAATGTGTCAGTACTAGATGATGAGGAGAGAAACTCTGGGCTTCTGGTCTTGACAGGCAGAGAGTGAAAGCTGACGGTTTAGAACCAAGCCAGTTGGTTAGAGGCAGTGTTTGAAAATCAGCACCTGCAAAGATGCCATCATTTGCATAGCATTCCATCTCTGTCTGGCAGCTCAGTCTTAAAGGGACACTGCAGAAGTTATGAATACCTGAGTATTACTGGGGTTAGAAAGTCCAGAGGGGATGTCAGTGGACTGGAGTCCTAGAAGAAAATAGCAGGGCCTAAGCCATACTGACATCACAGGTGTAGGAAGGAACAAGACTGGGGTCACCACCACAGTTAACCAAAGTAGGATGTAGTAAAGTGCTGCAGGCCATGAGTGGTGGATCCAAGGAAGACCAGAAGTAAATCTAGATACCAAGTGCTATGAAGGTGATGCATGAAGGTCCCATGGTCACAGAAGAGGGTGAACAGCAAGTGCAGATGTAACTCCCTTGTTACACGGGGTTACTAGAATCCCAGTAAGATCTAGCGGTAGGCAAGGAAGGCAGCTTGTGAAACTCCAGTTAAATGGGTTTCACACTGTCTCACTCTGTTCTCAGTCTCAGCTGAGACTGAGGGATGACATCACCAATAGAACTATCGCAGCTGCATGAGCCACAATGGAATCTGCAGCAAGGGAGTTAGAATAGAATGCTGGGAAGTTTGAACACAGACTGAGTCAGTTGGTGTTGGGAGCTTGCTGGGAAAGCAGCACAGCAGCTCAGTGTAGGCTCTTGGAGCCTCAGCCCTGACAGAGGGATACTCTTAGGTAAAAAAACGTGTGTGTCTCCACCAAAAGAGAGACACAGAAGATAATTGAAGTGTTGGAGACCACTGTTCAGGTCACAGTGCCCCCTCCCTCTGGGGATGGGGGGCAGGAAAGGGTTTTCCTGCAAATTCTTGGGGCAACCCCCTAGTTCTGCTATTAATGGAGAAGCTGCCTATTTGTTCCAGAGTTTTTTTGGGGAACAAGAAGACTTGTGGATTGCCTGCGGGGCACCTGAAACCAGAGGGTGAGTGTCTGCTCTTCCTGAAAGGGCCTATGTTTTTCACCCTGGGACTTGTATGACAATGTGGGGATTGAACTACTGAAATAGTGGGAGGCCTAGAGTAATAGGTTTAGCCAAAGAGTAAAAGTAGGTTCAAATCCAGTGCTTATTGGGATCAAAATGATATGTAGTGGAGATGTGACATACGTCTACCCAGGAATCTACATTTGCAAGCTTTCAGTAAAGGAATTGTTTAGTTTCCAGAGAAATGGCCGGGTATGGGCTGTGGGAGCTGGAGGTGGGAGACCCCCCATCTTTAGCGACCAGATCCACCTCTACGGATTTGCTCTGTGGATTTCTACTTTGCCTCAGGCACTTGGCCAGTGATGAGGGAAGTAACCAGATGTGGGATTTGGAAGGAAAATTCCCTCTAGGAGTCAAAGGCTCTAGTGTGGTTTGGGGAGCCACAACAGGATAATTGGTTCATTCCCAAAATGGACCACAGATCCAGTGGCCAGCAGAGG
The DNA here is from genome assembly GCA_016271365.2 of Neoceratodus forsteri. Classification (NCBI taxonomy): domain Eukaryota; kingdom Metazoa; phylum Chordata; order Ceratodontiformes; family Ceratodontidae; genus Neoceratodus; species Neoceratodus forsteri. Next base: position 1,404,027,235 of record CM028130.1, on the reverse strand, counting down.
AGCCGGGCCAGTGGGGAAAACCCAAGTAGTGTACAAGTCAGGCTGTGTACCCCAAGCTGCGTGCAAGTCTGGGCTGTGTGCCTGGTGGGTTCAGAGCCTGAGAGCTGGAAATAGTGATAAAGTGTTTGGTTGTCTCTAACCTGCATTACCAGGAATGTAGTCCCGTGGGGGTCCATCTATGCTTTGTTTGTTCGTTCAGCTTGGATATGAATAAAAGCCACACTGGAGAACCCCATTCCTGGTTCTGGACATTACAGTTATTGCTTCCTGTGTTCAGATTTACTTGGGTGCCCCTGTGCAAAGTAGCCAAACCTAGGTCCCCTGTGCCGAGTAACCTCATCCTCCCTGAACCCAGTCCCCACCAGGTACTGCTGTCAGGTTCAACAGCATGCCACCTGTCGTTTTGCTAAAAAGGCAGGGGTGAGGGGTTACACAGAGAACAGAAGGAGCTGCATCAATGAAGCATGAGGTTCCCATCTCCAAAGGAGAAGGTGAACTCACATGGTAGCCAGGAAGGGGTGGCCAGCAATATGGAAGTCCAGGAGACAGTTGAACTGAATGAAGGCAGAGATTGAACAAGCTGGCAGAGTCAAAGTCCGAAGCACAAGGAGGCTAAGGCTAAGGCGGGGACAGGTACAATGAGTCCTTGGAAGTGCAGGATGTAGACTGGTGAGGTAGAATGTGGAAGGCAAACGTGGTACAGTGGTTCTGTTCCTGAAAGAAGGTGGCAACTGGCTATCAGGCAGACAATGCAGAAGGTTTAAACAGTCGAATGCAGACACAGGCTCCCATCCCTGGTAGTCAAGTTGTGATGACCATTACTCAAAGTCACCAGTCAGAGGTAGGATGGTGAAGGAAAACTGGGTAAAGTAGCCCTGTTCCCAAAGGGAAGTGGCAATTAGGTATTCAGGCAGAGAAAGCAGAAGACTGAAACAGGCTATTGCAAACATGGGCTTCCATCCCTGGCAGACAGTGCGAGACATCCTTCATTCGATGCCGCTAGGCAGAGGTAGGATGTTGAAAGCAAATGGGGTATAGTGGTCCCGTTCCCAAAGCAAAGCGGCAACTGGTACATTGGGTAGAGAATGCATAAGGTTGAAACAGTCAAATGTAAACACAGGTTCCCATTCCTGGTAGTCGAAGTGAGACAACTTTGAATCTAGGCTGCCAGGCATAGGTAGGATGTTGAAAGCAAATGGGGTAAAGTGGTTCCATTCCTGAAGAGAAGCAGCAACTGAGTATCAGGTAAAGAATGCATAATGATTAAACAGTCATTTGCAGACACAGGTTTCCATCCCAGGGATGTGAGGTGAAAAGAACTTTACTCGATGCCGCCATGCACTGTAGGATACTGAAGGCAAAATGGGTAAAGTGGTCCCATTCCCAAAGGAAAGCAGCAACCAGATTGTCTGGTACAGAATGCATAAGTTTGAAACTGTGGATTGCAGATACAGGCTTCCATCCCTGGTAGTTGGTGCAAGATGACCTGCAGTCAATGCTGCCAGGCGGAGGTAGGATGTTGAATGCAAATGGGGTATAATGGTCCCATTCTCGAAGGGAAGCAGCAACTAGGCATCTGGTGGAAAATGCATAAAGTTGAAACAGCCAAATGCAGACTCAGGCTCCCAGTCCTGGTAGTCAAGGCGAGACAACCTTGACGCGAGGCAGCAAGGCATAGGTAGGATGCTGCAGGCATATCGGGTAAAGAGGTCCTATTCCCAAAGAAAAGTGATAACCGGTATTAGGTATAGAGAATGCAGCAGTAAAACATAGTAAATTGCAGACATGGCTCCCATCTCTGGTAGTCGGGGCATGCTAATCTTCAATCAATGCCGACAGACAGAGTTGGGGATGGAGGATGTCAGGTTTATAAGTAGTAGGTGTCAGTGAGTGTAACGGAATTCCATAACCAGTAGACAGGGCAAGCCTACCTTCGCTCAGTACCTCAGAAGGTCTGAGTTAGGGACGGAGTCTGGAAAAACTGCTGGCATGGGCTGAGCAAGGAAAAGGCAGCTGGCTGCGTAGGCTTAGTTAGGTAAAGTGTGATACAGTATACATGAGAAGGAAGCAAGTCAGAGTAGGAGAACGTGAGAAGGAGTCATCAGGAATGCCAGTAAAAGGGATTTTAGAATAATCCAAGAAGGAGCATGCTGGTAGCGGTGGAATGCAATGAATGACTGAGGCTGAGTAGGCCAAAAGGATAATAATGTAAGCAAGGGTAGCAGAAGCCAGGTAGGCAGGAGAGCAGGGTATATTATATGGCCGACACGAAGCAGGTTCCTCATAGACTAAACAGGGAATAGCAGGGTAGAGGTACCGGGAGTGAAAATGGCAGGGGGTGTAGGCTTCAGACCAGGGGTAGAGGTAGCATGAGTCAGGATGGGAGAAGGGGCATGAATGCGGATGAAATGCTGGGATGAGGAGTGAAAGGCCCAAAAGGAGAACCAGGGAGCAAGGGACAGGAACAGAGGTTGAGGGGAGCAGAGGGAAGAAACAAACAGGTGGGGCCCCGGAAGAGAAAGTAGTAATATGGCCATCCTGGTAGGAAACAGCGGGGCAAGCATCAGAAAGTCTGAAGAACAGGCAGAGCAGAGCACACTCCAAAGAAGGAAACAGGACAAAAAAAGAGAAATATACTGTAGTAGAAAAGCAAAGGATAGGGCAGGAGGGGTAGTTGAGAATGAACGAGCTCAGCATAAGGTGAGGTAACATCACTGGATAGTTAGCAGAGACTGGCAAGGTAGTGCAACAGTGAACAGGCATCGAGGGAGGGCTGTAAGAAACAGAAAAAATGCAACAAGAACAGAACCCTGGGCAACAGCAAGCCTGACAGGGGCAACACATGAGAGGCTTACAGTTGTTGCGTGGCAGGAGTTGAAACCTGTTGGGAAGATGGTATCGGGATGTAGAATGTCGGGCAGGCAACTGGTGGGATGTCGGACGGCTCCTGGCACAGCAGGAAACCGACACACAGCTAAGGGGTAAATTAGAGCAGTCCAGTCATGCATGGTGCAAAAGTCAGAACAGAGGAAGGGTTGAGGATGAGCTGTACTGGTACAGTGAGGGCACAAGACTAGGTGGTTGCATGGGAAATGGGGCAGTGAGCACTGATACAACAGAGAGGAAGAGAAAGGAAAATTACGTACCTACTGTAATTCTTGATCTTCTCTTGTATCTTCACCATTCATTACTGCTTGGGTGTCAGCTGGAGGCACGCACCCACCATGGGAGTTTATTTTTTTTGAGTGTGCCCAATGGCACCGCCTCGAGACTGACGTAATGCGCACGCGCGAGGCAGCCGTTAGTTTCCAGACTCCTCCATCTCAGTTTGGTTAGCCGAAGAGGCTAATAAAGGGTAAGAAAAGGAGTGAGGCAAGAGAGCCGAGAGACAGAAAAAAGGAAAGGATATAAACTGAAAAAGGATAAGCCGGTAGAGGACAGTTGAAGAGAAGAGAAGAGGATGCATACCCTAAGGGCCACAGGACCTTGCTCCTGGGGTGGCTCCAAAAAAGGAAGAGGAACAGGGAGGAGAGAAATAGGAAGAATGAGAGAAAGGAAGGCAAAAAAAAGGAATGGTGAGAGGGGAGAGGTCCTGCCAAGGGGAATTGGTTTGGAGGTTTATAAGCTCGGAACCAAAACAAGGGAGCAAGGATCCCATATAGGGAGTTTGAAAGCAAAAGTGTTTTGGCCAAACCAGTTGAACAGATTAGACACCAAGGGCAGATTCTCTACACCTCTCATCATTCCTAACCCCCAAATCCTAGAGGAGAGCACACAGACTGCGAAGGCAGAAAAATTATTCTGACGGGGGAGCGCTCTAACAGGAGGGGAAAAAAACCCCACTCGCACCTTGTTAAATGCTAACACCAGAATGTGTAAGTGGGAGAGGGTTGGACAGAACCCATAAGAGGGTACAGTTTTTATGTGGAATAGAGCAGGAACTCAATCGGACTTCCTAAGACAAGCAAAGATTCCAGCTCAGGGCAAAATGCTGGAACAGTTCCAAGAATAGTTGGAACTGATACAAGGAGATCTGAGCCTGCCCGAGGGGTCCTAGAGGAAGGGATTGAACCAAAGGGAACAGTCTCTCAAAACTGTGAAGTGAACAGTATGGCTTAAGAAAAACCAAAGGGCCTCCCCAAGGGGGATCAGAAAGAGTTCCCTCAGGAAAAAGAATATTAGTCGTTCTCCCTTACCCCTCAGGGAAAAAAGGGTCTGTCCAGAGGAACGGAAAGTCTTTTTTTTTTTGGCAAAGGCCAGAAGAAAATTGGGGGGGGACGAGCAGGGAGGGGGAGACGCCAAAGAAGGAGGCCCTTGAGGGGAAGGTGAGAGGGAATCAGTAATGAATGGTGAAGATACAAGAGAAGATCAAGAATTACTGTAGGTATGTAACTTTCCTATCTTCCCTTGTCAATCTTCACCATTCATTACTGCTTGGGTGAGTACCAAGCCCCCTACCACCGGGGGGGGGGAGGGGAGAAACAGAGCATCCCTAAGGGAACAAGAACCTCAGCCCTCTGTCGGTGATAAACAGAAGGGAGAGACCCTTGTCTGATTGAAGAAGAGCCTAAGGATGGGAGGAACTAGGAGGTGTCCCCCAAAGACGGGGGGACGGAGAAAGCCCCTGAAAAAGCCTCCTAGCCCTGGAGAAGAACAGACAGGTCCCTCAGAAGGTGGAGCGTATTGCCCTATGCCGGGCCAGGGGTGACAACCTTGATAGATGAAACCACGCTGTCCATCTAATACAGATCACTGTCCCTGGAAGCCTGGAAGCCACCTCATTGGCATCATAAGATGCCCTTACTTGGTGTCTTGCCAGCTCCAGGCCTATAGTAGAGAGGGCAATGGCCTGTCTAGATTGCTCCGAATCAGGCATTGATGCCAGAAGCTGGGATAGCATTGACCATAAATGTCTGTTGTAGTCAGCATGGTGCACCTGATGTGACACAATGCACAGCATCGCACGAGAAGAAGAGAACACCATTCTCCCACACCGGTCAAATTGCAGGGAATCTGAATCTGGTGGGCAGTCGTGCGCCAGGCGGTGGTGCCCGGAGGGAGTTTCAAGGAATGCCAATCCCGAAGGCAGATTGGGAAGAGAACCTAGAGACTCCAATGAGGCACAGTACCTTCTCCTGCAGTCTGCCGGGCTGGAACAGGGACGGCTGGTGACTGCTAGGAATGGATAGATGCCTCCTGGAAGGGAATAGGCCAAGAAGGTACCACCAAATGCTGGGCACTGAATTCACTGAGGAATTCATGCATCTCCTGTTCAGTATTGTCTCGTCTAACAAAGGAGATACAAAGATCCCTCACCATCCTCGAAAGGAATCACTGATATTCAGTGAAATCAGTGTCAGAAGAGAGAAAAGCAGGGGTCTTCTCTCCCTCTGAGGAGGGAGACGAGGATGATGGGAAGCTCGAATGTCCAGAAGACTCCTGCAGTGGTGAGGATAGGTGAAACACCTGCTCATGCATACATCTAACGTATGAGGGGAAGGCCGCCGCAGTGGCTCTAAATGTCTCCCAGGATAACGGGCCCGTAGGACCAACATGGCCTGGGAGAGACAGGGGTGGCTGCAGAGGAATGGGAGAGGGGCACCTACAACGAGGCAACTGTCCTCTGCTGAGGCTTTGAAATCCGGAAAACGGAGCCTGAGCTGGCAGGTTCCCAGACAGCAAACCAGGTCGCAGAATGATACCCTGAGGATGCGAAGCCTGGAAGAGCCTAGTAGGGGATCCTCCCCTGTAATGTACCTGAGGCTGCATGGGTCCAGAAGGGCAGCCCACAGCAATGCCACCAGAGGGGTCCCTGGAGTCTGAGAGGGAAAGACAGGGCCCAGCACTATGGCTCCTACTCACACTCCGAGGGGAGGCAGGTGAAGACCGAGGTGCCTCATCCTGGTCTCTCAACCCCCTGGACTCTGAGAATGCCCTCCTCCTCAACCCCAATGACAACCCACCCCGAGCAGGTGCAGCAGCACCAGGATCAACAGCTACCGCAACCCCCTCAGGAGGATGAGCCCCTTCCCATGCCTCCACACCATCCCCCTCCAGGGACCCCAGGCTACCCCCAGCCTGGGAGGCCTCAGGAGAGGACAGCAGAGGAGTCTGAGGAATAGGCGCACTGGGCTGCCTAGCACCTCATCTCACTGGAGACCCCAACTCTGAACAGTCAGGGCACCAGGATGGGTCCACGTCTGAATCACCCTCCTCCGAGGAGGAAGAGACCAGCTGGACCTCAATACTGGCCACTCCAGGGGTCTCCAGAGAAATGGCACCGCAAACAATGCTGGTGCCACCTACAGTGCCAGATGGCTTCTGCACACCAGAGACACCAGAACCCGGCCCTGACTCACCAACAGCGCCGGTCAGACCCCCAACATGGCACTGCTAGAAGAATCAACCAGGCCCACGGCACCGAGAGCCAACATGGCACTGCGAACGGTGCTGCCCCGATCACCAGCACTGTGAACGGCACCAGGATCTGGAACGGCACTTGAAGGCAGTGTCGAGGGTCCACCGGTGCCAGGCCCAACAGATCTGGGCCTTGACACTGGGGGAGCCTACACCTCCGAAAGGGTGACTTCCGAGGCGGTGTCTCCACCGCAGCTCCAGGTGGGAATGCAGCATTCCTCTGACACCGTGAAAGAGGCCTCCTCCTCGGCAAGACCAGAAGATGAGGAGGCCTCCTTCTCTCCAGACTGTATAGGCCTGGAAGGGGACCCGGAGGAAGGGTCTAAAGATCTTACCTGGGAAGTCCTGGAGTGATGCCATTCCCCAAAAGTCGGCCGAGCCTTGCCGATCTTGAATGCGTGGATTTCTAGGACGCGATGATTCATCAAGAAACAGGCATCACACGAATCCATATCATGGTTGGGTCCCAGGCAGTGAAGGCAAACATCATGCCGGTCTGTAACGGAAAAATGCCGGCCACAGGAGCACCGACGCATAGGGGCGTGGACCACTTTTGATTTACGCTTTGCTCCTGAACCAGACATGTTGCAAAAACAATATAAAATACAGCAAAAGCTCCCGGCATCGTGAAAAAGAAAGGAACAATCTTACCAAAATCAACGGCATCGGGAAAGAACTACTCGGAGACAGGAGTCGCAAAAGTAGGCCTCTGGCGCAGACGAAAAACTTCACGTGTAGCAGATGCAACCTTGATGGCGGGAGAAACAGAACTGAGATGGAGGAGGAGTCTGCGGCACCTAATGGCTGCCCCTTGTGCATCACGAGCAAGGCCACCTCGGGGCGGCACTGTGCCGACTCAAAAAAACTCCTGTGGTGGGTGCGCCCCGGCTGACACCCAAGCAGTAATGAATGGTGAAGATGGACAAGGGAAGATCTCAAAAAGCAAGCCAGGGGAAGGGACACAGCATTGAGAAATATGACCAGGTGGTTGCTTGCGTGCTAGAGGTTGCATGACACAGTGAGACAGAGGATCACAGGCAGTGGTACTTACCCAGTTGTCCAACAAAAAAAGAAGCGAGGACTCCAGGACATGTTGTCCACTGAGGTGTTGGGACATGGAGACAGCTGCAGGTGGCTCGCAAGCGATGCTCCCGACAGGGAGCAAGAAACAGGAGAGGAGCGAATGAGCACGGCAGGGTGGCACGCCAGTCAAGTTGTGGTACAGAAGGATAGCTCACAGATGAGGTGAACAGCGTTGCCATCTCCCAGGAGGGTGGTGAGGTAGCAACATGGGGAGGAAAAGGAATGGCAGGGGGATGGCGTCATGCCAAAGGGAAAGGAAACATGGAATGGCAGCTATGAAACAGAGAAGGAGCGGCAAATGAGGCACTGAGAGGGGAGGAAGAGAAAACAGAGGTAAACAGTAGTGAATGGATATGGATGAGAGGAGGGCTAGAATGGGGGGGGAGAATGTGAGGGAGCAGAGGAAAGCAAACAGGGAACAGAAGGAGAAGGGAGGGAGGCTCAGCCCATGAACCACACAGGAGCCCAGGAGCTATGGGACACAAAGCGCTAAGTGGCAACTCATCATGGAGGCTGGCCTTTGTAGGAGATGTGGGAGGAGCTATTCCCCCACACTGAACCTCGGGCCATAGCCCTCCCAAAATTGAAAATAGTACAGGGAGAAATTATAAGAAAAATACAAGTTCTATAGATTTACTGATCTGGTATAAAATGCCAAATTCCATGAAATTCTTTATTTTTACCGGTGTGCAGGCAGTCCAAATTCAGGAATTTTATCAGGTTTTCCAGTAAAAATTGAAACTCAGTGGCCTTGCACTTCAATCATTCTCCAGATTCGATTACTTTCTTCTGTGGACAGACTTCATTCATGGCATTCATCTCTGTGAGCATGAGGCTAGGATAATTTTGGACCAGAGTCCAGTTATGCTGCAGTACGGTTTCCCCAACCCCACTGACCATGATAAAATGTGGCACCTCAAAGCTTAAAAGACAAACAGATCTTAGAGAAACTACAACATTTTGTTGTTGATTTCATGGGCAGTAATTAATATTCAGTGAACAAGGGAGGTGCTGTGGACTGCTTCTAAAAGTAGTATCAGAGGGGAAATTATTCAGGTAACCACCATCAGAAAAAAAAGAGAGAAGAAAGCCACAGATTTACTCACAGCCAACAGGGGCATGGAGAAAAAGTTGAACCCCCAGACACCAGAAGAAACCTGGCTAAGGTTAAATGGCTTAAGAGCACAATACAGGGTATTAAACAGAGAAAGGGCAGAACATGCCATCAGTAGAATCAATGAAAAAATATTTTGATCAAGGAGAGAAGGCAGGCAAGCTGATGGGCTTGTGTCTGCAAAAGCAGGAAATGTCTAGAATCATTTTTTTTTATTTTCTGTTTTTGCCTCCTACTCACCCCCTCGGCTCTGGACTTCGTCAGGAGCGCATGGAGTCATCCCTCTACAGCACACACCCTACCCAGCCATCCTCTGTCACCCACAGAGCCTCGGTTATACCCCCCGGGTGGGGACAGGGCGGGCCCCAATGCTCTGACATAGCAGTAACATCGGTCGGGAGGATGCCGGGTGGGCGGCCGTAAATCAGGGGCAAGTTCCTGGTGCTCCATTTCCGCCGGAGCCAAGAGGCATTTTCCTGTTTTCTCCTGGGGAGTGGCTGGTGCCCTGATGTCAAAGTGTATCCAACGTCTGCCACTCCCTCCTCACTCCTATTCTCTCCTCGCAGTGCCTGCTGTATCTACAGCCTCCGCCAGAGATTAGCAGAGCACCGATCGGGACCCCTGTCCCTCCCTGGGAGAGGAGAGCTGTCCTCCGAATGCTCAGTCCACTCCATCCCCTGCCAACCCCCAGCAACCCAGGCTCGCTTCCGAACCCAGGTTGCCGGCGTGGTGGGCGGTGTAGCATCCAGCAACTCAACCCTCAGTGTCACCGGGCCGGCCATGTCTAGAATCATTGTGAGTATTAAGAATGCACAGGACCAAATAGTTATGAGTCCTAGAGAAGTAGCAGAGCAGTTTCAACAGTTTTATAAAAAAAAACTATATAATGCAAAAAGACGGCACCTCTGACAAACAGAAAACAGACAACCTTTCCACCATAAACCCTCCCACAGCTAGCTATCAGCAGGAAGCCTTAAAGGCACCTGTCACTGAAAGTGAGCTGAGGAAAGCAATAAAAGATCTTACCCCGATAAAGCCAATGAGCCAGATGGGTTCTCCCCTAACTTTTATAACTCTCTAATCAACAAACTGGTCCCACTGCTGTTAAAGGCCTATCAGTATTGCTATGAGCATCTATCTGTTCTAACTCTTCCAGAGGTGAGCTTTACATTTTAGGTGACTTTAAAGAGCTAGTGGAAGTATTGTTGTTTTAGTTAAAATAAATCCGGAGTTCAGTTTTTGTCTTATTATTCACTTGCCTCTGTTTTGTGATGCCTTTGCTGTTTAGAAACAATGCTTTCTCCTCTTATTTTTCTGTCCATCTTTTAGTTGTTCCATTTACCTGTGTGGGGCTTGTGCACACCGTGGCAATAGGAGGACGTGACGTCTTGGGGGGTCGAGCTTGACTGATCTGCCAATCAGTGAAGGTGTAACTCTGTGTGTGGCAATAGCGAATGTAGGGATGACATTAGTGCATGAGTAAATGATTGAAAAAGTGTGGCTGTACCTTTTCAGTCCTTGTCCAATTTTCATTAATTCATGTCTTTTTGTTTGGCTTTTGTCACAGGTGAGCTCCATCTGAGCTGAATGGATGTACAGCAGTTCTGTGCTGCCATGGTTTTTACAGGGAATACATTTCTACCCTTCCTTTTTATCTCTCTCTTTTTACACGTTTTTTAGTCTTTTTTAGGATGCTTGGTTTTGTTAGTGTGAAAACAGGTTGCGACAAATGGAGTTTTTTTTTTGGTCCGAGGTGGTGGTGGTGGGGAGTAAATTAGATTTTTGGGTAATATTTGATGATGTTACAATTTCAAGATACTGTTAGTGCTTCAGTAAGAGTCTCCATCCTATGAAAATAAGTGTGAAATCATATGTCCATTTTGTGCCTGGCTATGTCAATGTATGAGAACCAGAGTATCTGTGGTAAAAATGTACACGATGAGCCTTTACTGCTAATGACTCCTGAACTCACCCCACAGTACTCAGCACCTAGCAGCTAAAACATTTAAGGACACGTGAAACATATGAAAATGGTACAAAAATTTAAATAAATAAAAAAAATATCCTACAAAGTACATTGTATTCACAGGAGATAGGCAGCGTGGTATGACCAGTGTGAGGCACGGTGTCATTCTGCTGCTCCGAAATTTCAAGACCTAAATTCGGAGACTTACAGAAACAACCAAGATAAAAAAAAACAAAAAACAGGTATTAGAATTATGTGTGGTACTTTATGTAGAAAACCCCTCAAGCAAGACAACACAAGCTGCAACCGCAAAAAAGTACCTTCAGAATTAGTCCACACAAACAGAAAAAACAGACACCCAGTCAGTGAATAAAAAAAGTGAAAAAAGACAAAGGGATAAAACACATGAAATAAACAATTTCATTCATAATAGAGGACATGCACTTTTATCATATAGAAGGACACCTACCTAGCAATTTTTAATTCTCACTGTGAAAAGAGTAAAATAACAATTCACACTGAAGCTGACAGAGTCAAAACAGTACTACTCATATGTGGACAAAACTAAAGTGATCCCCGATGACATCACTACCGGAAATAGCTTCCTGGTCTGTAGGACCTCAGTCTTTCATGACCGGAATGCAAAAAAACTGTAAAAGGAAAAAAAAAAAAGGTTAAAATACGACCCTTAGAAAACATTACCATGAAAAAGACAAAAGCCAGAAAACTGCTGTGCTGTAGATAGGAATAAGAAATATAAAATCCATTCCACTAGCTCTTTAAAATAAACTGGCTCTCCTCCAACACAAATAAAACTGCCCCAAATGTAAACTCATTATAACTGACACAATTGATTTCTGACCCCACTCGCCTAAATTTTAAATCTCTAAATCTCTCTCTCTGTTAGACTGGGTCCTTTTATCTCATCCCCACCACACTGTGAATGCAGGAATCCTTCCTGCCATCCTCAGTGACCACCCATCATATAGTTTACTGTGTGTGCAAGATACATCTTCCTAAGGCCTCGCTAAATTTATTCATTTCAGGTCCTTTAGGTCACTAAACTTGTCCTCTCTCCTAGCTGACCTAGAAGCAACTGATAGGTCCCCAATCTCAACAGCAAATAATATAAATGTTGCCTTGCAATTGTTTCTATCCATATTTGTGACTGTATGGGATCATCATAATCTCCTGAGAAAGAAACAGGGTATGGGGGGGTGGGGGCTCTTATCTTCCCTGGATAACAGCTGAGGTTATGACTTGCCTCCATACTAGAGACTTTGCCTGACATTCTATTAAGATTATTGGCCCCACGACTGCTTAGGCAAAATATCGAAGTCTTTGTAATGCCTGTACCAAAGCCATAAGACTTGCCAAATCTGAATATTTTGCAACCACAGTCCAGAGCAACATTAATCACCCCTCCACATTCTGGAAGGTTATCCATTCCCTTTTCTTCCCTCCAGCCCAGTCTTCCTCCCCTGTTCTCGGGGCTGATGACTCCCTAATCTCTGACCCTTCCATTGTTGCCTCTTCCTTTAAAGAGCTGCTGACGCCTCAAAGAAGACTTTAAAAAACATAATATTTAGGTACAATTTAGCTTGCATTCTATATGTATTTGATAGATTTCTCCTCCCCATTACTCATTACTGAGAAATTTGCATGGAAACATGCTCTATATCCCTTAGAGTTCATCTGCCTGTTTAGCTTACTCCCTACTTCATGTCATAGTCCTCTATTGTGACATCACAATCTGTTGCCATGGGATTAATTGTGATGCCACACATAAAGCATTATGACCTTAGGTAGAGAGAAAGCAACAGGTCTAGATGAGCTCTTCAGGAGCAAAGATCCTGTTTTCATGCAAATAGTCTCAGTAATAAATAATGGGGATGAGAAATACAGAACTAATGTGAAATACAAGCCAAACTGTGTCTAAATATTATGTTTCATTAAAGCTGTCCTAATGGTGTCAGCTGCTCTTTAACTCCTACTTTACTACCTGTGCCCTCTTTCTCTCTCTCTCTCATCCCTTCCTCCCCCTTTCTTCCTTCCCTCTACCCTCTCCTCATTTAAATCTCTTTTTTCCTTCTCTTTTACCACCACCTCTGCTTCCCTTAAGTCCATACTTGCCCTTAATCCTCACAAAGGTGGTAGCCCTGATGGCCTTGATCTCAAACTTCTACTTCTCTCATCCCCTGCCATTGTGCTGCCTATTACACTACTCCTCAACCTTTCTTTTTCCTTTGCTACTGTCCCTGAAGCCTAGAAGCAGGCTTCTGTCATTCTTCTCCATAAAGGTGGCGATCCCTCTTCTTCTGGTAACTTCCTTTCTATCTCTCTCCTTTCCACCCTAGCTAAGTTACAGGAACACTTTGCACTATCTCAGCTCTCTTCCTTCCTTGACTTCACCACTTTCTTCACCCCCCTCCATTCTAGTTTTAGGAAACCACACTCCACTTCTACTTCCCTCCTTCAGCTCACTGACTCCATCCTCCCAGGTATGGATCAGAGGCTGATCATGTCTGCCATTTTTGTTGATCTTGCTAAAGTTTTTGACACAATGACACATCCCCTCCTTCTGGACAAGCTGAAAGCAATGAGTCTATCTGACTCTTCAGTCAGCTGGTTTTATTCTTACCTTGAGGGAAGGTCTCAGGCTGTCTGAATAGGAAGCTTCATTTAATTTCCACTCCTTATCTGCTCAGGTGTCCCTCAAGGGTCTGTCTTGGGTCCTAGTCTCTTTTCCATGTTCTTGAATGACCTCCCTTCTGTCTGTTCCTCTGTGCCCATTTATTTGTATGCTGATGATACATTTCTTTTTGCATCTGGCTCCTCTTTCAATGATCTTACCTCACATATTCAGCTGAATCTGGACAACTTTCAGTGCTGGTTCCAGTCTAAACAATTATCCCTCAGTGCCAAAAAACAGTTTCCATGGCTTTTGGTACCCATCAAAGCCTTTTCAGACTCATCACTCTCCCTCTGTTTCACATCCTTGATGGTGCTATGATTGAGGATGTAGTCTTTTTTAAGTACCTCGGGGGCTGGCTTGACTGTCTTCTTGATTCCGCAGTTCATATTGATGCCATACACCAAAAGCTCCACCCCAAGTTTGGTGTATTGCACAGGAACAAAGTGAGTATTCCACTTCCTGTCTGCTGAGAGATTGTTTTAAAGATGATTCTCCCTATTTTTGATTATGGTAGTATAGTCTATAATGGAGCTCCCAAATCCTCCCTTGCAGACTTGACTCCCACTTTCACTCTTTTTGTCATTTTGCTTTAGTTTGTCTCCCTTTTGTAACCCCCAACAAATTGGGGTTTACTAGAATGTCTTCCTGGGCTCCATAAATTCCCACTGTCATGCTGGAGTCCTGTATTCAGTAGTTTTGTGTCTTTGTGTGAAAGTGCCATATTGAGCCTCTGCACCTGTCCCTTTAAGAGAATAGCTAATCTGTGTTTAGAAAATGGTCTGTTCTGGGTCCAAGTGATTTAGGGCTTGCAACCGGCCAGACAGTGATCTGATTTGCTCCAATCTGCAGTCGCTACTTGCGTAGAGGGAGCATATATAGGAACTGTGATTATTTACTGTTTATCTGTTGTTATATTAAAGATAGGGAAGTTTTTCTAACCAGCTTTGATTGCAGCTTGAACATTTGGATGGGAGCCACCCTGTTAGGTCCTGGACATCCAGTAATTGGACCAATTGAACCACTGGGGACCTAAAATGGATCCTGTCCCCAGGGGTCTTGTGGGAAGGAAATTCTGTAGTCTTGTAGTTTTATCCAGTTGGCACCCAAATGGACTGGGAGGGGGAGCCCAAACTGTGACTGACAGCTCCTATAGCCAACTGAACCTTTGGATTTACAGGGGAAATGTCCTGTGTGCTAAGAGACAATGGATCAGTTAGAGTTGGAGGCTGAAGTGTGAACAGCTCGAGCCTTTGAGCAGCTGCTCCCAGAAGGAGCGTAGGAGAAGCAGCGGAACTTGCCTTCCTGCCACTTTCTCCTGCATTCAACTGCCCTATTGCAGAAGTGGGACTTGTCTGATTCCAGCCTGGAACTGTGGCAGAGAGAAGACAAAGTGTCAGTGTGACTTGTGATTTGGACTGAGGACTTGCTCCTGAAGCGATTGTCCCAGCTTGTGTGTGGAGTATACGCGGATCGAAAGGTTTGAGCAATAAAGCTGTTAGTTTGCAACCGGACTGAATCCGAACTGTTTACAGAAGTAGTGATTGATTTAAATGTGCTGAATGTGTTTTGTGGGATGCGATTTGGTTCCCACAATTGAATGTGTTATGCCAGCTGGAGGCTTCAACAGCAGAAGATCACAAACTTTTCCAGAACTGTTCACCCTGCCTGGGCCCTGCCATTTTGGCCTAGGATGCTACTGCTGCACCAGAGACCATTTCAGTGAGAGACCAGCTCAGGGATTCTGCCCCCTGCACAACAACATTGCGCAGGTTGCAACTATCTGGAGATGTGTCATGTTGGCCCAGCTTCCCCCTGCCCACTGATCATCACCTCGAGGGCTACATATTGCCAGTCTTGCAGTGAATTTCTGGTAGCGTGAGTACAATCAGGATAGCACCCTGCAACAAGGGTTTAAATCATCTGTGGTACCATCTAATTGTTTCACTTTTTCTTGGGTTTACAAAGGACTGAGCCAACTGACTTGGATTACAAATAATTGGGTTGTTTGCATGTTTAACAGCCTTTTCTTCCACCAAGGGCCCCAACATCAGCTGCAACTCTGGCTACCCCTGGGCAATATTTCAGGCTAGCCTGCATAACATTCTGATTACACAGTGTTGTTGAACTGTATAATTGGTACTTAATGTGCATGCTGGAAAAACCTGATTTAAGTCAGAATACAAATCATTTGACCAGATTCACACCCCCTTAATAAATCTGACTGTCTTTTTCACATTTAACCTGGCTAATGTGCATATTATTAGTTGGGTTGCTGCATTCACACTGTGTTCTTGTATTGCTGATGTTACTTTACAGGGGGTCTCCAGGGAAGCTGCTGCGGGTCCAGCCCTGGTGGTAAGTGTGAAGGGTGTGAACATATTATTACTGTTTCCAACTGGGTGTGAATTCACTACTGTGTTAGATATTAGGCCACTAGGAGGGTTGGTGGGTGGTTATTGCTTCCCAGAGGGCTATACCAGAGCAGATAAGCAACTCCCATACCATCTCTCTGGGTGGAGGCACCTAATTAGAGAACTCAGGCCCCTCAACCTGTGTATAGCCATACAGGCAGGGGTAGTAGCCCTTAGAATAGTGCCACCTAGGGGTTACACTTGTAACCACCATTGCACATTCTTCTTTGCCCTTTTTCTCCCCTCTTTTGATACCAGGTGCCATTCCCATTGTGCCTCCTTTATATCTAAATTCTGGTTTGGTTCCTTTCCGTCTATCTTACATCCCTCTTTTCCTCTCCCTTATCCTCCTACTACCCTCTCCACAATATTACTTCCCATTCCATCTCTATTCCTTCTAGAAGATCTACTGTTGGTCAATCTGCTTTCCTAAACTATGGGCCTCCCTTCCCCTGTCAATCCACTCTGCCTCTTCTGTTTTCTCCTTAAAATCTCTTTTTCATGACTTTTCTTCTCCCACCTGCACCTGTTCATGACCCTCTTCCTCTCCCCTACTAGTTGTAAGAGTAGGTTCCCTCATCTAACTTATCTCAATTTTTTCTACCACACGTATCTATCTACACAGTTCTGCTCTACTATTTTACTCACTACATGGATATGTATTTGTTATACTGATTTGTCTTCAATTGTTTGATTATGCTCCTTTGATATATTTTATTGTATTTACTGAATGTAACTTACCTCATCCCTTAACCCCCAGGATGCATCTGGAGACAAGCTGTTAATCCAGTATGTCTTTCCTGGTGAAACGTTTGAAATAAATAAATAGGGTAGGAGATTATATTCTGATGGAAGCCTATACCGCTATTTTACCAAAACCCGGGAAAGGCCCCATGTTGGTAGGGAGTTTATTACCAATATCCTTCATAAATCTTCATATGAAAATCCTGACTAAGGTTCTAGCAGCTCAACATAAATGCAGAATGGGGCTCCCTGATAGGATGAGAGCAAGTGGGATTTATGCCAGGCATACTGCTGTCGGACAATCTCTGCAAAAATAGCTTACCTCTTCTCCATGTCCAGGGATGGTCTGGAGCCCACAGTCCTAGTGTCACTGGATGCAGAGAAAGCTTTCGACTGAGTGGATCTGGGATAGCTTTTTCTTGCATTGAAAGAGTATAAGAAACCAACAGAGTTCCTGAAATGGACTGAAAGCATATACTGGGCCAAGAGCTAGAATTATGTATAATGGTGTATGTTCTGAATATGTCTCATTGCATAGACGTACCAAGCAGAAGTGTCCCCGTTACCCTTATTGTTTAACCTGTTCCTTTAGCTATTAATACTGATAATTAAACCGAACCCTGATATTCAAGGCATCAGAAAGAGCACACAAGAATATACACTATCAGTATATGCAGATGGCATTCTTTTGCATGTAGGTAAACTGGGGTCATACCTCCCTGCAACTTTGGATGAGAGCAGAGAATTCAGACATTTGTCTAATTACAGGCTAAACATTGATAAAACTGAATTTATGCTACTGAACGACAAGATGTTTAGAAGGACTTGGGCTAACATGAACTGCTGATAATATAAAACATCTGGGAATATGCCTTCACAATTCACTGAACCAACTTAAGAGGCAGAATTTAGACATCTTGGTTGAATGAATTAAACAGGATCAGACCAGATGGGCTAAGTTACCATTTATACTATAGAGCAGGATAAACATAGCTAAAATGAATGTCCTCCCAAGACTTTTGTATCCTTTGGGTATGTTCAACCTATCTCAATCTCCAAGTTCATGTGGGACAACAAGGCAGTCAGGAGAGCATACCCAAACTATCTGCTCTTAAGGATAAATGGGGCTCTGCCTGCCGAATGTGTGGTTATACTATTTGGTACACCACAGCAGTAAGTATCTACAGTGGTTCTCAGAGCAGGATGAGAGAGGTGTCCCAGAATGCCAACTCTAGTTGCTTAAAATAGAGAAGCATCTCTGCTTCATATCACATATTGACCCCAGATCCCTTCTACATGTTCCTGTAAGGAAACTGCCTTCAAAACTCAGGAACACACTTGTGGGAGTCTCCATACAGCTGTACACCCAGCTTTGTCAGACACTAAAAACAGACCCAATAGAAGATACATCCCAACTATTGCTCTCCAACCCTAATTTCAAGATAGGGGAACATACTCCATACACCCATCTGGTAATACACTAATATTCAATGTGTAGAACAGGAGGGTGTAAGGGTGTAGGGAGCAAACCAATACCATTTGAAACAGTTAAAGTCAAATATAATATACAAAATAAAGACTGCATTAAATTTTACAGGTAACACATCTTCAGATAAAGCACTTTAGGTTACAAGCTTGGTCTAAAGATCATGGCAGTAAAATAGCCAGCCTGATTCCTTAGACATAATTGCCACACCCTACAGGTATATCTAACCTGTACAGTGAAATATACAATCTGACCCTGAACAAATCAAATGGATCAGCCACATTTTGGGCACAGGCGCTCCGTAATCCCGACAGGACAACTGAATGGGATACTATATGAAAAGATTTATACAAATGTGAAATTTAATAAATACTAATTAATACAGTTACAATTTTTACATACCATGTCCTACATGCCATGGAAGCTGCATAAAATTGGAAAATCACTGACAACCACTTGCACCACATGCTCAGAACAGTGTCGCTGTACCACATCATGTGGGAATGTTTTAAAGTTCAACCCTTCTGGCAAAATATAAAAGACAATATGGACCCCTATTGGGTTTGGAGAATGCATTTACTCCTGAAATATGCCTTCTAGAAGACTACAAAGACAGACAGACTCATTGGGGCCCAGAAATACCATATAATCCTCATGTCACCATGTACAACAAACGATTATGCACAGGCACTGTCTGGATCCAGAAGTCTCAACCTATCAGGACTGGTATAATGACATTGTATTTGCACTCAAGGCAGAGAAAATGATGGCCAGCATGGCAAACTGACTAAAATCATATAGTAGCAAATGGGAACCCTGCATATGTGCTTACTACTACCCCAATGAAAATAAGTATGCCAGTAGGAGAACATAAAGGGTAATGGCAGTTGTTTGGGTGGTTAGACTGTGCTGTCTAGTGTTGAATGTATTAACCATGTACTGTATACATCCTTGAGCTGACACAGGAAAATATGTATGAATCTACTGTAGAGTCTCATGATTGCATGGGGGGGCATTATAATGTACTGTCTTGTACACCTTGTCCACATGTATTGCCTCTATGTGTGTAAACTGAAAAAGATTTCAATAAAGTTTACTGAATTAACAAAAATGATCAACTGTCACCGAGGCTGTTTGCCATACTATTGCCAATTTGGATGTTGCCACAATCCATGGTATTGCTAAGAACAGCAAGGAAGATGAGCGCTCTGGACACAGTGACAGTGATGGCACTATCCTTGGCCTGGATCCGAGCAAGATGACAATGTCATCTCAGAGATTGTCTCCAACTTTGGTGTCACCTTCTACACCAAGCAGGGTGATGTCACCAAGCATGACATCAACACCAAGCAAGGTATCGAGGACAGTGCCAGTCATGGCAACAAGGAGAACTCTGTCTCTGAGGTCATCACTAATCCTGAGCCTGTTACTGGGGCAGTCCTGATTCAGGATCAGATGATAACCTTGATGTAGAGTTTTCTTCTGAGCCACTGAATGTCACCATCACCAGTAAAGACTGGGGTTACCTTGTGGTACCTGCATGGCTCCACTCTCCTCACCTGGGGATTCCCCCCATGGGCATCAATCATGTCACTTCTCAAATGTAGGAGAACTTCCTTCAGATGCTTCTACTAGGCCTTCCTCTTGGGCAAGGCCCCCTACACAGTTTTGCAGCCCACAGTGAAACCCTCGAGACCAGGAGTCTGAACCTTCATTACATGGGTTTTGCTGCTTCTTAGATACTGTAGGATGTTCTTGTTCGTAGACACTACAGGGCCTTTAATGTGGAAGCAACACTGGCCTTCATTGATGCCTTAGAGAACTGGCATAGGGAGTCTGACAGGGCCCAGTACAGGCTCTTCTTCCTGGCACAATCAATACCCAGATTCAAAGCCTCATCCCCTTCAGTGTCCTCCTCAGAGGACTATGAATTATCTGTCCACATGCCCACTAGCTGATAAATAAGCCTTGTGGTGCTTGGCATTTTAAAAGCCATGATCTGGCAGCCCTGGTGTTCGGACTCCTCAGAGTTCCCAATGTTGACACTACTGTCATTCCTTACATAAATACATAGATGCATAGAATTTGTCAGCAGATGAGGACTGCCTGGCCCATCTAGTCTGCCCATTTTTCTACTTTTAACTTACACTGCAGACTGTAGTTGATCTGCGACTTTCCCCTGTTTCTAGGGTTCCTTTGTGTCTGACCCATTAATTTTTGAATTCTTTCACCGTTCAACCTGGTGGATTACTGTGACTGGGTAACTAGACAGTTGGACAAGGGCCATGCAGTGGATGTCCTGTTTCTGGACTTCATACGGCATTCGACTTGGTGCCACATAGGAATTTGGGTAGTAAACTGGCAAGTACAGGTGCAGTGACAAAAATGGTGGGATGGATAGTAAACTGGTTACAGGGAAGTCACCAGAGGGTGGTGGTGGTGGGAGGGGAGCTCTCATCTCCGAGGCAGTGACAAGCGGAGTACCGCAGGGCTCAATGCTGCGACCGGTGTTGTTTGGGTTGTTCACATCAGACATCTCAAAGGGCATCAAGAGCAAAATCAGTTTGTTTGCAGATGACACCAAGATGGGAGCAGTAGTGGATGACCTAGGAGGGTGGCATGGGTTGCAGGATGATCTGTCAAAATTGGAGACCTGGTTGGACACCTGGCAGTTGGGGTTCAATGACAAAAATTGCAAGGTGCTACATTTCGGGGCAAAAAAATCAAGAAGGAGCTACCAGCTTGGGGGGGGGTTCTGCTAGCCATGACAGAGAACGAGAAGGATCTGGGGGGTGATTATAACAGGCTCAATGAACAACTCAGCACAATGCAGGAAGGCAGCTGCAAAGGCCAACAAAATGCTGGGTTGTATTGCCAGTGGTATATCTTCAAGGGGAGGTGACCCAGCCATTGTATAGGTCACTGGTTAGGCCACACCTGGAGTACTGCATGCAATACTGGCACCCATACCTGAAGAGGGACATTAAGTTACTGGAGGGGGTGCAGCACAGGGCAACAAAGATTATCCATGGACAAGGGGACATACCCTACATGAGCAGGCTGAGGAAGTTGAACATGTACTCACTGGAGGAGAGGAGAGGAGAGACGGGGATATGATTGAAACCTTCAAGTTCATGAAGAGAATAAACAAGACAGGCACAGAGGGACTATTCAAGTTAAGGGGGGTTAGGGACACTTGAGATCATGATCTCAGATTGGAGGGGGGAAGGTTCAGGAGGGAAATGAGAAGACACTTTTTTATGGAGAATGGTGTGTGGGTGGAACGCGTTGCCTGCGGAAGTGGTATCCTGTAGAACAGTGGACTGCTTCAAAAAGGGATGGGATGGTATGGGATAGGGTAAGAGGGAGGGGCAGGGGAGGGGAGGGAGGGGCAGCTGCAGTATAAGGGCTGCTAGCTGCACACTCAAGCAAACTCGACAGACCATAAGGCCTTTATCCGCTGGTAAATTTATATGTTGATATGTTTTTGCTCCCACCATCCCTGCGGGGAGGCTGTTCCAAGCATCCACCACCCTTTCTATAAAGAAATACTTTCTCACGTTACCCAGATTCTACCCGCCTCCAATTTCATCTCATGTCCCCTAGTTCTTGTCCATCCTCTTTTCTGAAAGATGCTACCCTCCTGTATCTTATTGATCTCTTTAAGGTATTTATATGTCTCTATCATGTCTCCCCTCTCTCTTTGCATTTCAAGAGAATACATTTGGAGGTCTTTCAGCCTCTCCTCGTATGCCTTCTGGTGCAGCCCCTGTACCATTTTTGCAGTCCTTCTTTGGACTGTCTCCACTCTGTCTATGTTCTTCCTGAGATATGGCCTCCAAAACTGGAGACTATACTCCAGATGAGGTCTCACTAATGATCTGTATAGTGGCATCACCACCTCCCTTTTTCTGCTTGTGATGCCTCTCCCTATGCACCCCAATATTCTGCTAGCCCTTCTAACACTGTCTGGCCACCTTTAGGTCCTCAGATTTAATTACTCCAAGATCCTTCTCCTGTTTGGTAGCCAACAGCATCCCCCCCCCATATTGAGTACTCCTCTCTCAGGTTCCCGTGACCTAAGTGCATAAGAAAAAAATTAAATACCATAGTAATGCTTCTTCCAGGGGATCCCTCAGTGTACTTGACTTATGCAGTATTGTTAGCTGAGTTCAGCTGCTCTGGAGGTGGAGTTTATGCTAAAGGTGATAGGAATTAGATAGTCAGGTTGTAGTTGGTGAGTGCTGCTTGTAGGTGTTGCTATTAGTGAGTCAGTCAGATTCATTTTGTAGCCTGAGGGCCAAAAAAAACCAAATCCTAAATCTAATCTAGAACTATAGAAAAAAAAGAACAAGTGGAAAAAAGAAATCTCCTATAGGCGAACAATATACATCATACTTCACTGTGGAATATTACACATGCTAGGCTCTACAGTAAGAAATCTGGCCTGTGGCAAGGACTGCTGAACTATTTTCAGTAAGGTTATGTGAGGGGAGGATGGATGGGAGATCAAGCATACTGAGGGATCCCCTAGAGGAAATAACATTACTATGGTACGTAATTTTTTTCTTCTCACACCAGGAATCCCTCAGTATGCTTGACTTATGCAGACTACGGAGCAGTGTAATTGGGAGGAGGGAATAGAACCTGCTTTGGGAAAAGGTTCTTCAGGACTGCACTGCCAAATCTGGCATCTGATCAGGACTATACATCTAAACAGTAGTGCTTTGTAAAGGTGTATACAGTCTTTCAAGTAGCTGCTTTGCAGATATCAAGCAAGGGTAAAGCTCTTGCTGCTGCCACTAAGGCTGTTGTGCCCCTAGTAGAGTGGGCCCTGAGGCCTTAAGGGGTCTGTCTGCCAGCCTTACTATAGCAGAACTGGATGCAAGAGACTATCCAGCAAGAGATAGTTCTCTTAGAGGCTGGCCTGTCTTTACCCACTTCACCATAGGTGAGGAATAGTTGGGTGTGAGATGATCTGAGCTGCTTGGTGTGCTCTGGGTAGTAGGTCAGTGCCCTTTTGATGTCCAGACTATGGAACCTGCACTGACCAGGAGTGGATTTTTCTGTAAAAAAAAGACAGAGCAAGTTATAGATTGGTTGAGGTGAAATTCAGACACCACTTTGGGAAGAAATTTCCTGTTGGTCCTGAGGACTACTTTATCCCTGTGGGAAATAAGAAAAAAATACTTACCATAGTAATCTTGTTTCTTCCAAGTGATACTCAGGTATTCATAACTTTATGCAGTCAGCCTTCTAAGTAGAACTGCCCAGAGAGAATTTGGAATATATGCAAATGATGGAATCTTTTGCATGAGCCTCTTTTCAAATGCTGCCTTTGTTCTAAACCCCTCATATTTCCTGGAAGCCTGGAAAGACATGCTCATGGGGACTAAGTGCAATAATGATAATTACAATAATAATAATAATAATAGTAATAATAATACTAATAATAACAACTCTATTAATCATAATAATAATAGAGGAACTTCCTTAACACCCAAGAAAAGGAAACTCCAACTGGAGGGCATAACATATGAAAGGATACCCTTGAATGTCCAAATCACCTGAAAAGGGGAGGGGGACAACAATCATGATCACAATCACAAATAGCATTTATACCCTCTGACAGCACAGTATTCAGGAGTGCAGAGGCCAAAGGTTCCAGAAGGGAAGACAGGGTGGGAAAGTTATGAATACCTGAGTATCACCTGGAAGAAACAAGATTACTATGGTAAGTAATTTTTTCTTCTAACCCCAGCAGTACTCAGGTATTCATAACTTTATGCAGACTACTAAGCAGTACCTTTGGAAGTGGGCACAGAACCTTATTTTAGGAACAGACTTTGCAGGACTGCCACGCCGAACCTGGCATCACCCCTGGAGAGAATATCCAGACTGTAATGCTTTGTAAAGGTGTGTACTGTTTTCCAGGTAGCTGCTTTACAGATGTCCACCAGGGGAACATCCCTGACAGCTGCTATAGTAGCAGCTGTGCCCCTTGTGGAATGGGCCCTAAATCTTGTTGGGGCTCCTTTCTAGCCTTGGAATAACAAAAACTGAAAAAGCTGTACTATCCAGTGAGAAATTGATCTTTTTGATGCTGGGTTACCTTTTCCCACATTCTCATAAGTCAGGAACAGCTGTTTTCTATCCTGCCTATGGACTTCAATGGTTGTCAAGTAATTGCTAAAAGCTCCTTTGACATCCAGACCATGAAGACTCTTTTCACCAAAACTAAAGTGTTCAGTGAAAAAGACAGATAAGATGGGCAGACTGTAGGCCCTTATCTGCCGACACTATTTATCTATGTCTAATGGTTTGATTCAAATGGGAATCAGAAGTCATTTAAAAGAGACACTTCTTATTTGTTCCCAGAATAATTTTGTCTCTGTGGAATGAAATGTGGTCCTATTCAATGCAGAGATACTTGAGGCTGCTGATTCTTGTGGCAGAAATCATTACCACAAGGAAAAGGTATATATATATATATATATATATATATAGATATAGATATTTCAAATAAGCTGAAAACATAGGCTCAAAAAGGGGCCTATTAGCCTAACCATGCCCACATCTAGGTCCCATGCTGGCACCGGTTCCCTGTGAGGGGGTGCAAATGGACCAGGCCTTTAAAGAACCCTTTGAAGATAGGGTCTGAGGCTTGAGAAAACATTCTGTCCATCTGAGAAGTAAATAGATACTGAGACCACATGGACCTTTAAGGTACTGGTCTGCAAGCCCAGTGAAAGTAAATACATAAAATAGTCCAGCACAGCTGGAACTCCAACCTGTGCTGATATGTGCCAGACCCTGAAAGAACCTCTTTGAGGCTAGAATCTGGGGGCCATTAAAATGTTTTGTCCAGCTAATATGCAAGCAGCTATTGCAACTAGATGGACTTTAAGGATGCTGGACTGCAAATCCAATGAATATAAATAGGTAAGTTACTCAAGCACTGCTTGACCCCAGCATGTGCTGGAAACTGTTTTATGGTTGAACACCAATAGTAAACCTTTTTCCTTCTGAAGTGTACAGTTTCCTAATAGAGGGTTTCCTGTAACCACATACAATGTCTAGACACTGTAAAAAAGATGCAAGGCTGCATATTGTGCAATAGGCCCCGAAGAGAGTGAGCAGCTTTAAGAGAGGCTGGGATAGGCATAGAAGGAAGATAAGAATCATGGGTAGGGAGGATGGGGGAGTAGGGAGGGAGGGCAGGGACATTAGCTCAAGCTGTGGACCCTGCAATACGAGCAGACTTGATAGACCAAATGGCCTTCCTCTGTTGGCTTGTTCGTATGCAAGAGGCATGACTTGGGCCTGCATGACCCAAGGATTGGGTACAGAAGTCTCCTGGTTGGAGGTTAACAGGTTGCACCTCTGACAAAAGATGTATTGGTTTGGGACCAGACATGGATTTTAGCAGAGAGAACCATGTCTGCCTGGCCCAGTCTGGCATTATCAAGACCATTGATGCTGGCTGGGACCTGAGATTGAGAAATGCATTGTATGCCAAAAGGAAGGAATGAAAGCATTCAGATGCTTCCCTGGCCAACTCAGAACCAGAAAATCCAGGGGGACTGGTCCTGAATCTGATTGACTTAGTACTGTGGCAGGTGGTGGTTGTGGTGGGATACAAACAAGTCTACCTTTGGTATGCTCCACCTCCTGAAGATAACTTGCACCACCTGATTATTCAAGGCCCATTCCTGATGGGAATTGTTGATCTGAGTCAAGGTATCTGCCAAAGTAGTGTCCCTACCTGGCAAATGAACATCCTGCAGGGACCCATGGAGCATGTTAGACTCCATATTTTCATGTCCTGAGCAGGGAGGGCTTAACCTTGTCCCTCCCTATTTATGGATGTAATACATTGTGGTGGTATTGTCTGTTCTGACCTGTACCACCTTTGCAGTAATTGTGTGAAGACCTTTAGTGTAGTAACACTACTCTTAGCCCTTGCAGGTTTATGTATAGGGGTAACTCTGCACTTGACCATGTGTCTTGGGTGGTTTGACTCCCAGATAGGTGCCCCACTCTAGTAGCAATGCATCTGTTTTCAAACAACTGATAGGGGCTTTTGCTGAAAAAAAAGAAAACCCTCCCTTAGATTGGTTCCTTCGTTTCCTCCATTGGAGGCCTGTAACAATGTCCTTGATACTAGAATTAGTTTTAAAAGAGGTTCCTGTCTCTGACACCATTGAGCCATGAGGTGACATTGAATAGCCCTAATCTGTAACCTGGATTCCAAGACTGTGCCAGTGTCAGATGCCATGTAGTCAGTGTGACACTCAGACAGCTGGTTCTGATTAATCTATGATTTTTGTATATAAAAATGTGTTATTGAATGTCTCTCATGAGAGATGCTGAAACAGCCTGTGGAATGACAAACCCCCTCCCAGGTTTTAGCTACAAGGTGTGACCTGGAAGGCCAAGAGATAATTACAGGCTAGAAGATACCTTAACATTTAGGATCTCCTGTTTATGTGACTAATTGCAGTTTGCCAACTGCCAAGATAGGTCATAAACTTTTATGACGTTCAGAGGAAACACAGTTAATATTCACATAGTGATACAAAGCATGTTGCACCTCCATGAGATCTGGCAGAGAGACATAACAAATCCTTTTGATGTCCTGGAAAGGGGAAGCTGCTCATAAGATCAAAGAAAGTCATATGGGAAAATGAGTTGTGCTGAGGTCACAGAATTTAATACTTTGATAAGACATCCTGTTTTGCATAGATATATTTTTTTATATTCGGACAGGGAGGAGCTAGGTGACCTCTTACAAAGAGGTTGGCAAAGACAGTTTTTAAACAGTATTCTGTTTTCCATTTTGACACAAATGTTTGGACTCTGAAAAAGAAATATCTACAGCACTGTGAGATAAGAATACCTTAGAACAGACAAGTCTAAGTGTATTAGTGGTAGGAATCTGCACTTTTTAAAATCTTGGGTTTTTTTTTGTTTTTTTGTAGTGATTATATGGTTTTGTGATATATGGTTCTGTATTTATGTTTAACATTTTTTAATCTATTTTGAAGTAAACCTCTACTTTCGAGACTACTTAGTGTGCCTTTAAATTTCTTTTTCTTGACAAGTGAAGCATACATGGTTAAAACTGACTCTGTACAAAGCTTACTGGTTTTACCAAACTGGGGAAAGGTAAGAATTTATTCTGAGGTCTTTAATAGAGTTTTAAGAGTTCATTTTGTACACCTAGTTAGGTGCCCATAGGCAAAAGATATCTGCCCCCCCAAGAGCAGAATTATCTGAGCCTGTACATTGGGTACGCTAGCAAGAGGTTCACAGTTTGAATCCCTCCAAGACTTGAGACCAAAGGTTGATTTGAACCCACAAAACAGACAGGAGGGTTACCCCGTTTCTGTTAACTGTTCACAAGACTGCGCTTGGAGGTTGGCACTGTGGGAGCAGAGGACCTGACCTGCTGAGTGGGTTTGTGACAGATTGGTTGGCAGTGGTGTGAAAAATTTTGGTATTACAAGCTTTTATTGTTCAGTGTGTCAGCTTGAGACTGTCAGCTCACTTGCAGAGAAAGAAAAAGGCAGTGATTTATTTTTAAAAAAGGAGACAGAACTATATCACTTGGTGTACAGTCAAGTATCTACCCATTTTATTTTTTTTTCTAAAGTGCAAGTCAGAGTAGCCATAGTTAGGGAAGAAGATGGCTTCCAACTACAGCAGACACACTGTAGACTACTTAAAGCAGTTGTGCGGGGACAGAGGAGTCCCATTCAAGGTGAAAGCCAGCAAACAGAACCTTGTGGATGCCCTGATGGCAGCAGATACCCAGAGCAGTGAGTCATAGACCGTGACTGAAAAGGACCAAACCTTGAGTGTGGCAGGGCTAGTGGCCAGTGCAGTGTCCAGATCCGATGAGGAGGGCAACAGGGCCACTGTCAGTGAAGGGCCATAGCAGCAGGGAAGGGGCACCAGTATCCTGGATCCAGAAGTACTCAGGCTGCAAACTGAGTTGTGCAGAATGGAGCTGGAGTTTCAGAGGGATAGGGACCGTGAACAGTGAGAGGCAGAGCGAGAATGGTAAGAGGTGGACCGTGAAGAGCGTGAGCGCCAGAGGCAACATGAAATAGAGAAGCTACAACTCCAACCAATGGCACCAGAGCAGGTAAGTGGCTTGGGTTTAACTGAGACTACAGGACTGGGTTACAAATTGAATTCCAAATTGATAGCCGAATTTAAAGAGGGGGAGGATACAGATGCCTTTTTAAATTCTTTTGAAAAAGTTTGTATGCAGGCTAAAATTCCTAGAGAGTCCTGGAACTTCCAGCTATCCCCGCTACTTATCGGGAAAGCTCAGGATGCATTGGGTCAAATGGACAATGAGGACAGTGATGATTACAGCAAATTTAAAGCTGCACCGTTAAAGAAATTTGAATTAACTGCTGAATTATCCAGAGCTAAATTCCATAAGCTCAGGAGAAACCCTGACATGAATTATGAGGAGCTAGCTATGAAACATCAGTTTTTAAAACGTTGGTGGGAAGGAATTGGAGCAAACTCTGTTGCTAAAATTGAAAATGTTGATTTTGTTAGAACCTGGCTGGAGGACTGAGATCCCAAAACAGTGCAAGAGGCTGCTGAACTCTCAGACTGCTATGCCAAGAGCAGACCTGTTCTGAGGGTGAATGGGGTGGGCATGGCAGTGTAGAAAGGGAAAAGCGCACCTTCAGGGCAGCTAAAACGCTCATTGCCTCCACCAAAACCAGTTAGCCCCAGGTTTCAGAGAAAAGATTTCTCTAAGAAAAGAAATGAATGTTGGCTGTGCAAAGAAACTGGGCATATTGCCAGACAGTGTCCCAAAAAGGTGAGCAATACACAACAGGGGGCTAGAAAAGAAGTGAGTTGTTTGTGTGTCCCTGGAAGCATGCCTGTGAACATGAGGGAACACATGCACCCAGTCATGGTAAATGGTGTACAGACACAAGGGCTAAGGGACACAGGGGCATCCCTGACATTAATAAAAGGGGATCTAGTAGAGCTTGGTCAGCTTATACCCAATAAATATGTCACTTTTACAGGACTTTACTGGTGAAGAGAAAACATTGTCCCTCGCTAGTGTTTTCCTAGACTGGGGTGAAACAGGGGGAACTGTGCAACAGGTAGCTGAAGCCCAAACCTTAGCAGTGGATGTGATCCTGGGCAACAATCCCATACAGGAGTTGGTGTGTGCAGTTACCCACAGCCAAGCAGCAAGGGAAAATTGTAGTTCCCTGAACCCCACAGAAGC
Source organism: Neoceratodus forsteri (assembly GCA_016271365.2). Lineage (NCBI taxonomy): Eukaryota > Metazoa > Chordata > Ceratodontiformes > Ceratodontidae > Neoceratodus > Neoceratodus forsteri. Next base: position 1,403,998,047 of record CM028130.1, on the reverse strand, counting down.
TATTGCGGAAACCACTGAGAGGCTGGTTCCCCAGCCTGTTTCTCCAGATGGGGATATTAATGAAAAGGGGGGTAGAAAGGTCCCCAGTAACAAGTAACCACACAGCTACAGAGGGTTACTCCAAGGAGGGAGGGGTAACCCATTGTCAGAGGGTTGGGACTGACAGTGATCTTGAGTGCCCTGATGCTAGTGCTAGGGACCCTAGTTTAGCAATTGAAGGGGACCTGTCCCATGCCTTGGGAATGTGCGAGGGGTTTGCAACTGCTCAGAGAAGTGTCCCTAGTCTAGAGAAGCTGAGGGCTTGGGCAGACTCTGACAAGGCACAGGGAAGTGACGGCAGACATAAGGTTTATTGGGAACATGGACTTATGTATACTCAGGCTGTGCAGACAGAGGAAGGGATGCTAGGCAGGCACCTTGTCATTTTCCAGGGGTATCGTGAACAGTTGCTCAAGGCTGCACATGATATTCCCTTGTCCGGTCATCTGGGAATCACACGCACTATGCAGCGGTTGGCCCAGAACTTCTATTGTCCTAACTTCACCCAGCAGGTGAAGGAGTATTGCAGGTCTTGTCACCGGTGCCAAGAAATAGGGAAGGCGGGCAAGAAAACCCAAGCCACCCTGATTCCATTGCCCATAGTGGAGGAGCCATTGCAAAGGGTGGGAATGGATATTGTGAGGCCTTTAAATACCCCCAGCTTCTCAGGGAAGATATTCATCCTGACTGTGGTGGATTATGCCACCTGGTACCCAGAGGCAGTCGCCCTATCCTCACTGAGGATAGACAAAGTGACAGATGCATTACTTGGGATTTTCTCCTGTGTTGGGTTTCCACAGGAAGTTATCACCGATCAAGGGGGTTATTTCATGTCGGACCTGATGAAATGTTTATGGGAGAAGTGTGGGGCGGTGCAGAGATGCACAACACTGTATCACCCACAAGCCAATGGGTTTGTGGAAAGATTCAATGGTACCCTAAAGTCAATGCTCTGGGCGCTTACTGAACAGCATGGGAGGGACTGGGAGAAATACCTTCCCCACCTGTTGTTTGCATGCAGGGAGGTGCCCCAAGAGCCAACAGGATTTTCCCCCTTCAAACTCTTATATGGACGCCGGGTACGTGGGCCCATAGACTTGATCTGGGAGGACTGGGAAGGCAAGCACGCCCCCCTAGGAACTCCCATTGTGGATTACATCCTTAGGTTTAGAGAAAGGCTGAAGGAGCTTATGGGGACAGCCCAGAGCAACCTGGCAGCTGCCCAACAGAACCAAAAAGTGTGGTACGACCGCAGAGCCAGAGGTCACTCGTACATGGTGGGTCAGGAAGTCATGGTCCTTATTCCAGTCTGGAAAGACAAGCTGCAGGCTGAATGGGCAGGACCGTACAAAGTGGTTAGGAAGGTAAATGACGTGAACTATATTGTAGAGTTACCTGACCGAAGACAGACAGAAAGGATGCGCCATGTCAACATGATGAAGCCATATACAAATACGGTGGACATGGTATTTGCAGTATATTGTCCTGGGAAGGGGACGGACGAAGGAGACCCCCTTCTGGACTTGCTGGAAGAAGGTAAGCAGAAGTCCTCTGTGGAGGCAGTAAAATTGTCTCCCCAGCTGGCCTTGGATCAGATCCAGAAAGTAAGGGAGGTTTTAGCAGACTTTGCCCCATTGTTTTGCACTAAGCCTGGACTAACTCCCTTAGCAACTCACGATGTGGAGACAGGGACACAGATGCCCATACAGCGAACAACATATCGGGCATCAGAGGCTGTCCAAAAGGACATTAGGAGGGAAGTGTAGGAGATTCTGGATTTAGGGGTAATCCAGAGATCCCACAGCCCCTGGGCCTCACCTGTAGCCCTAGTGACTAAGCCAGATGGCTATACTCATTTCTGTGTAGACTATCATGGACTGAATATAGTCATGAAGTCAGACACCCACCTGATGCCCCAGACAGATGAACTCCTGGACAAGTTGGGGGGTGACCTACCTTATGACCATTGACCTGACCAAGGGGCATTGGCAGGTAGAGTTGACGGACAGCGCTAGGGAGAGGTCAGCCTTTATCACTCTGATAGGCTTATTTGAATTTAAAGTAATGCCTTTTGGAATGAAGAATGCCCTGGCCACTTTCCAAAGGTTGGTGAACCAGGTGTTAAATGGTACTGAGGAGTACGCCATGGTGTACCTGGATAACATTGCCATCTTTAGTGCCAGCTGGGAGGAACACCTGTCCCACCTTAGGGAAGTACTGGGCAGGATACAGAGGGCCAGGCTCACTGTCAAAACTGAGAAGTGCCAGGTGGCCATGGGAGAAGTGACTTACCTCAGGCATGTAGTAGGCTGAGGACAGCTCCGTCCCATTCAAATAAAGATAGAAGTAATCTGGGCATGGCCCAGACCAGAAATGCAGAAGCAGGTCAGGAGATTTCTAGGGACAGCAGGGTACTACAGGAAATTTTTACCCAATTACAGTGCCCTGGCTGCTCCCCTATCTGACCTGACAAAGAAAAGGATGCCCAAGAAAATTACCTTGGGCCCAGCCTGTGAGGAAGCCTTTTCCAAACTAAAGGAGGCACTGTGCAGTGCTCCTGTTTTGACAAGTCCTGACTATAGCAAACCCTTTATAGTTCAGACTGACGCCTCAGACATGGATATTGGGGCAGTACTGAGTCAGACATCCAGCCAAGGGAGAGATCACCCAGTAGTGTACCTGAGTAGAAAGTTACTTCCCAAGCAGGAGGCATACTCTACTGTGGAAAAAGAATGTCTTGCCATAGTGTGGGCCCTAAAGAAGTTGGAGCCATACTTATATGGGCAGCATTTTGTGGTGCAGACTGACCACAACCCCTTGATTTGGCTGACGCAGATGGGAAAAACAATGGTAGATTACTAAGATGGAGTCTTGCTTTGCAAGGGTATGATATGACAATATTACATAGGGCTGGAGCCAAAAATCAGAACTCCAATAGGCTGTCTCGTGTCTACGAGGAGTGAACTGATTTGGGAAGCTCATCCCATGCAGGGGATAGAGCCCACAAATTCAGTCTACTGCTGGTTCTGATTAATCTATGACTTTTGTATATAAAAATGTGTTATTGAATGTCTCTCATGAGAAATGCTGAAACAGCCTGTGGAATGACAAACCCCTCCCAGATTTTAGCTACAAGGTGTGACCTGGAAGGCCAAGAGATAATTACAGGCTAGAAGATACCTTACAATTTAGGATCTCCTGTTTATGTGATTAACTGCAGCTTGCCAACTGCCAAGATAGGTCATAAACTTTTATGACGTTCAGAGGAAACACAGTTAATATTTACATGGTGATACAACGCATGTTGCACCTCCGTGAGATCTGGCAGAGAGACATAACAAGTCCATTGATGTCCTGGAAAGGGGAAGCTGCTCATAAGATCAAAGAAAGTCATATGAGAAAATGAGTTGTGCTGATGTCACAGAATGTAATACTTTGATAAGACATACTGTTTTGCATAGATATATTTTTTTATATTCTGACAGGGAGGAGCTAGGTGACCTCTAGCAAAGAGTTTGGCAAAGCCAGTTTTTAAACAGTATTCTGTTTTCCATTTTGACACAAATGTTTGGACTCTAAAAAAAAAACATCTACAGCACTGTGAGATAAGAATACCTTAGAACAGACAAGTCTAAGTGTATTAGTGGTAGGAATCTGCACTTTTTAAAAATCCTGCTTTTTTTAGTGATTGTATGTTTTTGTGATATATGGTTCTGTATTTACATTTTACATTTTTTTATCTGTTTTGAAGTAAACCTCTACTTTAGAGTCTACTTGGTGTGCCTTTGAATTTCTTTTTCTTGACAAGTGAAGCATACATGGTTGAAACTGACTCTGTACAAAGCTCACTGGTTTTATCAAACTGGGAAAAGGTAAGAATTTATTCTGAGGTCTTTTAATAGAGTTTTAAGAGTTCATTTTGTACACCTGGTTAGGTGCCCATAGGTGAAAGATATATGCCCCCCCCCCGAAGAGCAGAATTATCTGAGCCTGTGCACTGGGTATGCTAGCAAGAGGTTCACAGTTTGAATCCCTCCAAGACTTGAGACCAAAGGTTGATTCAAACCCACAAAACAGACAGGAGAAGTGACCCTGTTTCTGTTAACTGTTCACAAGACTGCGCTCAGAGGTTGGCACTGTGGGAGCAGAGGGCCTGACCTGCTGAGTGGGTTTGTGACAGCCGGTAGCTGAAGAAAACTGTCTTGCAGTTTTTGGTTCATTCAGCCTAAATGAGCCCACTATTAGTGGAATACTTCCTGCCCTGCATAGGGACAGGTAGACCCTGCCTTGCAGGGTATTTAGCTCTGTTCCTATGAACTGGAGTATTTGAGCAGGCTGAAGGTCAGACTTTCTTTAGATTTATCAAGGACCCTAGAGAGTCCAAGAGACCCTAGGTGAGTTGCAGACTCACTTACTGGGGGTGATTCTATCAGCACCAGCCAGTCATCTAGATATGGGGAAACTGTGACACCTTATCTTTGAATGTGATCCAACCACTATGTACTCTCCTAGAGAGTGACCTGATGAGAGTCTGAACCTGAAGTACTTTCTGTGAGACTCCCTTATGGGAGTGTGAAAATAATTTAAGTACAGTGATGCCAGGAATCCCTTTAGGTTTTTCCCGGAGTTTGACATTGTGTTTTTGGTTTTCATAGAGGGGACTGGAGAGACAGCCAGACCACTCACCCCCACTTTTTTTTTAAAAGCCTGAATCACCCTTCTCAGGGGTGTGTAAGTAATAGATAGCAGTTTCACGTGCAGATTTGGAGGGATTTGGCTGATCAGAGCCTGAACTGCCCTTATTTGGTCTCTTTTGCAACCTTTCTAGTCCTTTTTCCACTGTTGTTAGTGGAAGGAATTTGAGTTCAGAGATAATCACGGACTCTACATCCAGGACCACTTGTCTGTGGTGCCAGAAATACCCCTTCTGTGGCTACTGCTGATACTGAGACACAGCTCCAGCCTGACAGAAAAAAAGGGGGCTTGCTGTGGTGTGTGTATATAAATATATATATATATATATATATATATGTGTGTGTGTGTGTGTGTGTGTGTGTGTGTGTGGACAGTATTTGAGAGACTTGGGTGTGCACTTAAAATAAGGTCTGTATTTTACTCATAATTGATTTAAAATACAGAAATTGTGCTCTGTACTGTTGCCAATATGGTCAAGAGATAGTGTGCATAAAAAAAGGGTGTATGTATTTTTATTTTATTGTGGCAACGTTTTAATAATGAAAATAGCCTTAAAAAAGGCAGCCATTTTTTGACATGGCTGTGCTACACATCTTGGTAACCATTAAATTTATTGTATTTAAAGCACAATACTAAAGTTTTCTTTTTAATTGGACAGAATGGATGTGTAACTGTCCCCCAGAGATTACTGATATTATGCAGATGTAATTACATTTACATGACACCACATGTGATTTATTACTTCCGTGCATTACTGTGGTGTCTTATATAGCTGCATAGTTTATTTTGTGTATTCTGCCTTTATGCTTTGAGGGTTTTTTTTCAGTGTCAGTTCACATTGCTTAATGTGTTTCCCCCACACAAATCTGCAATCTTAATGCAGTGGTATATAGATCCTGATAGGAGCAGCAGCAGCATCAGAAACTGTGGCTCTTATTGTTATGTCCATGTTACCCACATGGATGATGATAATGCTGGTATTGCTACAAATAGCCAGGACCCAAAGGTGACATCAGGCATTCAGTTTTGGCACTCTGGCTCTAAGCAAAGCTGTTCTCTTCCCACTGCTTCTCCCATTTACCATTCTTAAAAACAGATAGAATGAAGCGTCATCTATTTTAAATCTGGTGTGCTGCACAGGAGTTTGGATGGATCTCAGAGCTCTCCAGTCACTAGAAAACATGATCTTCAGCATTCTGCTACAAAACAGCAAGTTAAAATTCTGGGAGGCATATTAAATAGTGACTAGCTAAAGTGCAGCAGTTATTCTGTGTCATTTTGGGGACAGAAAAAGTGAAGTATTCACCTTAAGACTTCATGGTCCTGCTGTTTATGAAGGGCTCCACTTCAAAATAGAGGACGATTGGATTAGTGGGCTGTGCAGCACAATGTGTATATTTTAAAGTTTTGTTTGGGAAGTATATCAGCAGAACTTTCCTCTGGTTCTAGCACTGTGTAAATGGGGCACATTAACATAGAAGAGTTTAAAGTTGTGTATGGGACATATATCAGTAGATATTTCTTCTGGTGTGGTTAGTGTTTAAATGGGGCATATTAAATAGTATATTTTAAAGTTTTGTTTGGGAAGTATATCATCTGAAATTTCCTCTGGTGCTGGCACTCTTTAAATGGGGCATATTAAATACTATCTGGCTATAGTGCAGCAGTTGTGTTCTATCATCTTTGGGGGCAGAAAAGTTACATTTGTGTGTTCTCTCATGGCCCAGCTGTTTGTGAGGGGCCTCTCTTCAAAATGGGGATGCGCATATATGGGACTAGTCTAATCAAATAGAGTTTTGTTTAAGATTTATAGTTTTTTGTTTACAATCCATCAGCGGGGTTTCATTGTATAATTTGATTTCTTCAGAATATTGCTAATATTGGTGAACTTTTCCCTGGTGATGACTTTAATCATGTTTAAATGGGGAAAAAATAACACTTGCGGGGTTCCTACTGGTAAATTCTAAGAATGTGTATTTGTCAAATGAATGCTGCACCTGTTGATGTGATGATGGCTTTATTTTAGAAGTGTGTATGTGGAATGAATATAAAAAGCTGCACTCTTAAAATGTTTTAAATAAAAATAAATGCAATTTGTGAGAAATGCTTGTAATTTTTGGAAAGAAGGGGTTATGCTGGCTCTGGTTAAGGTAGGTGTGTGTGTGTGCACGTGCATGCGTCTGTGTGCATGCGTGTGAGTGTGTGTGTGTGTGTGTGTGTGGTATTTTAAAATGATAAAGTTGCCTTTCTTGATATAAGAATATAAAGGAGCATCATTGTATTGGCACACTGAACTAGGGGATCAGGTGTGGGTGGTGGCATATTATATTGGAACTGTTTGAAAATAAAAAAAAACTACAGCAATGGGACGTACCTCAAAAATGCTTCTTATGGCATTGGTAAGTTCATTCGAGGTTATGGGGGGTTACCACATGTAGGAATGAGACTGCTTCTAAACTAGACATCAAGTGGTGGCATAATATATTGGAACTGTTTAAAAATAAAAGAATACAGCACTTGGGCCTACCTCAAAATGGCTGCTCATGGCATGGGGGGGTACCATGTGTAATAACTGGGTCATTGCCTGGGTGTAGTAGTGCCTGTTGGGCTACATCAGTGGTTTGGATTCATCTGGCAAAAACATTTAGCAGATTTATTTATAATGAGACTGCCTATAAATTAAATGTCAAGTGTTGGCATAATATCATGGAACTGTTTGAAAATAAAAAATACATCAACTGGGCCTGACTCAAGCAGTTTGGATGTGGCATTTCATGTGCAGTACAAGACCCCTGCAGCAGCTGTGTCCCTGTGATGCACATGGTGGCAAGCAGAGGGCAGGCCTGTGTGATATTTTGACATAATTTTTCCCATAGTGGCTGGCACTGGGTTGTCAGGGCATTCCATGCAGTGCCTGCATCTATAGTTATCAACACCAAACAGTTTGCCTGAGTACTTTCTAGTTGTAACTGTGGTTGGGCCTGCCCTCAGTTTGACTCTGTGGAGGTACAGTGATGTCAAAATGACCCCTGATGTGGCTCAGGCCCACCGTGTCACATCCAGCTGTCTCTTGCCTTACCTTTGCTTGTTCATGGGGAACGTTGGTGTATTGGTTTGACTTGTAGAGTAGTTTGGATGTGGCATTCCATGTGCAGAACAAGAACCCTGCTGCAGTGGCATCCATGCGATACACGTGGTGGTGAGCTTAGGGTGGGCCTGTGTGATATTTTGGCATCATTTTCCCCTCAAAGGCCAGCACAGGGTTGCCAGGGAGCATCATGTGGCACCCTCATCTATAGTTATCAGTACCAAACAGCTCTCCTGGGTGCTTTCTGGTTGTTAACTGTGGTTGGACCTCTCCTCAGTCTGGCACTGCAGAACTACAGTGATGTCAAAATGGCCCCTGATGTGGCATGGTACTTATCAATGTGTATTGGCTGTTTGGTTGATAATAAGCCATTAATAAAAGTTGTATCATGTATTTCACATGTTGCACTGCTACTGTGGTGTCCACATTACCCACAGTAGTTTTATGCAACAGAGATGGTCACATAATAAATCAAGTACAACCAAATGATTTGTTCATGTTTATCTTTCTACTTAACGTCCAGCTTAAGTGTGAAAGGCATGTAGACTGGACATAAACAGTATAAGCATGAAGCAATGAAACTTTGGTAACCTCCTGTTTGTATTTTTAGTGTTGTCTACATTGGAGGGTCGATAGCAATACATACGTATAGAAGAACATTAAATCATTAGATGTTGCAAATGAATACATTTAAATAGAAGACAGAGACACTGCATTTGAACATTTTATTTATTACTAGTATTGGGAAATAATGCATAATGGACACCAAGTTACTCATGAAAGTAGTTTACATGTCATAAATAACTGTGCCATTTTTCCAAACTTAGAAAAATAGAACTATCTTTATATTTTGTATTATGCAACTATTACATATACACATTAAAATTAAGGTTGAGTCATGCCTAAATATAAAACTCTTTTGAGTGTATGAATGTCACACTTTGTCTCACGAATACTGTCCATACAGATATATATATATGTATGTATATATATATATATATATTATGGTATCACGGTAGTGCTACCATAGTTAGGGTTGAGGAGCCATTTCTATGTTAAACCCCAAAACTTTGCACCTTAATAACTTTGCAACCGTTTGATGGATTTGCCTGAAATTTGAAATTTATGATCAAGAAACATAGGCCTTGGGATCTGCCAAGTTTTGTACTGGTCAGATATACAGCTGCGGAGTTATTAAGTGTGATCTGTGCGCAGCGTTTACGCTTTTCTGGAATTCTGTGGTCGCGCCTACAGGTCGTACAGTTTGCGTGACCGGCCTGAAATCTTCAGGGAACATGCAGCCAGGGTCCCCAATGTGCCTTTCAAAGATTTCGTGAAAAAATATTAAACGGTTCAAAAGTTCTTCAAAAAACAGTTTCCCATTATAAGTCAATGGGAAATGTTAACAAAAAGTTCAACACTTTCGCAAATGCATTTTTACTTTCGCAAATGGGCCTGTTACTTTCGCAAATCGGCCATTTTGTTTTCAGTTGGTGATCAGAAAAATGGTTGGCATTTAAATTTGGGACCATTTAAATTAGCAACCTAATTCTTTTTGTATTCACCTAGTCGGGCCCTGAGGATGCTTGCCATGTCTTTATTTTGTGGTAAAACACCCCAGAAATATGTTTTTCAGATTTCTGGAAAAAGTACTTTCGCAAATTACTTTCGTGCTCATGAAAGTGTCACAAAGTTTTGCGAAAGCTTTCGCAAATTGCGACAGCAATTTTCTAGTCTGTGGGAAAATGACAGCAATTCTTCGGCACTGCACTGCAAAATAACCTTTGGGAGTTTTGGGCTGAAATTTGGAGGGAACACAGCTGACAACTCACAGATGTGCCTTTCAGTGTTGTATTGAAAAAATATTACATGGCGGCAAAGTTATGGCACTCCAAAGTTGACAGTTTTTCCCATAGGATAACATTACGGCGCCCGAAGCATTACAGGAATCCTTTGGCACCCTGCTGCAAAATAACGGTTTGGTCTTTTTCCTGAAATTTGGAGGAAGACAGCCAACAGTACACAGATGTGCCTTTCAGTAGATTGGTGAAAAATATCACATGGCGGCAAAGTTAGGCACTCCAAAATTTCGTTTTCCCATAGGATAACATTACGCGCCCGACACTTAACAGAAATCATTTGGAGCCCTGCTGCAAAATAACAGGTTTGGTCTTTTTCCTGAAATTTGGAGGAAGACAGCCAACAGCCCACAGATGTGCCTTTCAGTAGTTTGGTGAAAAAACATTACAGGGAGGCAAAGTTATGGTGCTCCGAACTTTTCTTTTTTTCCCATAGGATAACATTACGGCATGCGCCGCGCCTTTCAGGGCCCGTATCTCGGAAACGGTGCGAGATACAGACTTTTCGTTGGAAAATTTCTTAGCCCCAAATGGGGCTAAGATTCAAATTAGCCAGGACAGTTGTAAATAATACGACTTTTAAATTTTTTTCTACGTCATACGGTTCCTGAGATATAATGTATTTAGTATTCCAAGATCTCATTTTCTGCGCCGATACTCATTATTTTGCATACATTATTTGTACTCACTGTCTTTCTCAATGCAGGTTTTGGGGAAAACCAGCCTGGGCACTTACATTACTGTTACTGTTGCCCCTTCCGCTTGCGGATCCGTACCCGTTTCACTTACCATTGACGTCTGCACCACCATGTGCATTATCCTTTGCGTTTTCATTTGCGCTTGCGTTTCTGTTATTTTTTGCCATTTCTGTCTACAGTACTATTTATCTTACTGTTTCACTTTACATCACCATGCCCATTGACATTTCTGTTTTCAGGCACCATGTTCCTATGTGACAACACATCACGTGGCAGACCATTCCCGTCTACGCCACCATGTGCATTACCCTTTCTGTTCTCATTCGTGCTTGTGTTACCATAATAAGCCGCTGTTAACATTTCTGTTTGCATTGCTGTCCCTGTTAGTATGCCACAACACATTCGGACCGCCTCCACCAACGCATTATGCAGCGGGGCCTTGACACCGCTACATTACATTCACTATTTCTGTTATCATTCTCAAAGAAGGAAATTAGAGGCAAAAACTCCATTTAATGCATTAGTTAGGGTTGTTCCTAGCGACAAAAGTGAGAAAGTCGCTGTTAGGGTTGAAAACCTGTGGACCACCCCCAACTGGCATTGGGAGTGCGCATTGGGATCGTGGGTCCTAACTCTCACCCATTCTCCTATACTTCTGCTGCTTTATACATGTCATGGGGTGAGAGTTGAGACTAATGATCCCAATGCGCTCTTGATTGAGGGGTGAACGAGAAAGGTCAGGGGGTTTTCAGCCTAACGAATTTCCTCACTTTGCTGTGGAACAACCCTAACTAATGCATTAAATGGATTTTTGCTCTAATATATATATATATATATATATATATTTATATATATACACCTTTACATGTAAGCCTTTATCTTTCCCCAGAGAGGACTTACCCTTGACTGGAAAGTCTATAACCTTGGTTTGGGTATCTGATTGAGGTCTATGAGTCGCAGTCAGGCAAACCTCTTCTGAACCACTGTACTTAGCATCCATCTGGCACCAGCCACTTGCACTGTTATTTGGCTGCTCCCAAATCAAATTTAGCCATTTCAGCTAGATCATCTGATGGGGGAGTCTGGGCCTTGGCTGACATAGCAGGGGCTGACTACCATAGTGACTTTGGTATTGACATAGGCTTGAAAAGTCTGTGCCTGCCTGATGGCCAAGGAACCTGATAAATATCCCTTTTTAAGACATGTTATCAATTTTTCCTGGAATCCTTGTTAAGAGGATAGGATGCCAGGAGTATCTTTGCCTTGTCACAGGCTGTCACTTTAATCACTCCTTGGTGGACCAGTTGGGGGAATAAATTTCAGTTCCCTCCCTGTCCAGCTGATATTCCTTAAACACCCTCTTATCCAAGGGGAACAGGACTTGGAGTTTGTAAAATCTTTAAAGTATCTTCCCTGAACAATAGTCACAAGAATGGGAAGTTTTTAGTGGGTGTCAGCCCAATCCTCAGATGTTGTGTGGGGAAAGACAAACTCATGTTCAGAGGAAACATCAGATTCAATATGTTCTCCTCCATTTCATAATAATTACATATTCTTTCTTTTAAATATTAGGAAAACTGCTTTGCAAAGGTCTGCTGCTGAGAGACATACAGCCCTTGTAAGCCTGAAAGTGTTTTCTTTAACCGGTCCAGGAATTTCTCCTCACTTTTTCCTCAGCAAAGTTTACAAATTTCACAATATTCATTTAGGTGATCTTAGTCAAGGGAAGCAACACACAACTGTGCTTACCTGTCTTGTAAAATACTTTGAAGGAGTTGGCAGGCTTTATAGCAGGCAAAGAAGTCCCCAACATGCTGTCAGCAGGGGGTTCTGTGTGCTTAGTGTCCTTCAATTTCACTGAGGGAACCAGGGAGTCAGCCAGTTCAACAAGACTCTTAAAAACTGCTTATACACCCATCTCAGGGTAGCAATTACTGGCCCAGATATTCAAACTGCACCCAAAATTGTGCAATAGCAGGAGCAAGTGCAAGTCCATTGCGCCCATGTGCAAGAGGCATGATATTCAAAAACTGAGCTGGCCAACATGCGCCTACAGCCAACGACTGAATATCACACCACCTGCGCCATAGCACAAAAAGGAGTGTTCAGCTGAGCAGATCTGATGCGCCATAGCACAACAAGGAATGTTCAGCTGAGCAGTCCAGAGGTGCCATAGCGCAACCAGGGATGCCCCCCAGCAGCAGGGCAGCAATGCAACTGCACAACCAGGGATGTAGAGGCCCACCATCCATGTCACAGATGGGCAGAGGAACACACAGCAGAACAGACATTGTCTCCCTACACCCCATGCACTGCACAACTGGGGGAGGGCTGGAATAACCACTGGCCCATAGACACAACCAACCAACCCACAGCTGGGCCATGGTGCCCCATCACACCCCCTGGTAAGCTGTGACCGGCACACAAGGAGGGCCAACCACCCTGTGCCGCACCATCCCCCCAATGCAGAGCACACCCTGCACCGTGACCCCCAGACACCCTACCCAGGAGCAGCGTCCACCACTGCAGGAAACCCCATGCATGCCACCACCCCCACTGTGACAATGCAACCCTGTGCAGCACAGAACCATGCAAGGCAGCCCCACCACGAGCACCCATCAGCAGGTGGCAGCACACAGCGATGCAACAACAGCATACACAGTGTCACCATGCACAGCCCCCCCGAGGTACAGCTGAGAGACCGACCATGCGTTGGCACACGAGGTACCCCACATGGGACAGGGCATGCCCCAGACACCACCACCAGTGGTACAGCACTCTGTGCACCCTCCCAAGGACACATCCTGACCCAGCACTGGCCACAACAGCCAGCACAGACACCCACAGTGGTGCTTGGAAGCATGCACCACACCAGATGCCACACAGTCCATGGACAAACACCCACCCATACCCAAGGGCACAACAACACAGGGATGCAGTAGCGGGGCAACCAAGCCCCCAGTGTGGGCCCATGGAAACCATGTACACACAGCCTGCAGTCCTCCATGGCACAGGAGTGCCAGCCACCCTGCACAGGCACTGTGAACCTGTACGTCACCATCATTTGCCCGCAGCACAAGTCACAGACAGTGGTGCACATCCCCTGAAACACACACAAGCTACATCCTGGCGGTGGGACAACAACTGTGGAGGCCACAGTGTCACCCAAAGCAGACATGCACCACACCAGTGACAGGAGGCAACCCAGCATTGTGACGGGTACAGTGGCTGCCCTGCATGGATAGCCACCACTGACATGCCAGCAGACCATGCAGGTCACAGACATGCAAGGGTGTCAGCTGCACAGGCCATGGATGAGCTGACAGGGGCGCCATGGACACAGAGCATGCACCATGGACCACTGCACACAGTCATCCAGTGCACAGGGCACAACACACACACCACAGACATTGACTGATAGCTACTCCCACACCATAGTCACCTCCCCATGGACACAGACACATACCCATGACTGCACCACCCCGACGCCATGCACACCACTGCAGCTGAGCACCTATAGCCCGCTGAAAATCAGAGACCACCACAGTATTCATATCAAAAGATTTGTATTCAAACATATCAAAAGGAACTATTTACAAAACTATGTACAAATGTGGGGGTGAGGGCCACAAACAAGGTGGGGGTGGGTAAGGGGCAGGTGTGAACAAATAGGACAGGAAAGGAGGGGTGTGAGGGTGGGTCCGGGGGGTAGGGGATATCAGGGGCAGAGGGATGATCAATGGGAGCCCTGCTCCCCGCTCTGGCTGCTCTGCCTCTGGTGTCTTCTCCGGACCCCAAGCCGGTCAATCCTTTGCAGGATCTCCAATGATGCCCGGCCCACATTGAAGATCTCCTGCAATGCCTCCCTTATCTCCTGCAGCTGGTGGATGCCTAGGACAAGGGAGCACAGTCAATAGGTGTGAATGCACAGCCCCATACAGCCCACCCACTGTGCATGGCATACGGCCGTGGGACATGCCTCTGTGATGGTATGTGACCACCCACAGTGATCACGTCCACAAGACCTGCCCATCCAGGTGCATACAGCCATGCAGACTGCTGCACACACCCACCAGTCAAGTCATGCACAGCACCACCATGGCCATTTAGTGACATGGCTATGTGGTGTGAAGGCAGTGGCACAGCCATGTACCCAGTTCATGCATGGACCATCATCAACGCACTCCCAGACATGCAGTGCCACTGGACAGTGTTGACTGTAACAAGTTGCGTGCATGGCAGTGGTGTCAATGGATGGTGGCCATACCCCGCTGACCACCCTGTTACACAGCATGCAATAGTAATCATGGAGGTATGGCACTCACCATCATCAGGCCAGTCCCACGGGGGCTGTGGACCGTCGCCCCTCCTACCAGCCCTGTCGTCCTGCTGACACCGCATCTCCCTGGCCAGATGCCTCTCTTCCAGCCCTGTGGTGCAAACATGGAGAGAGGAACATCAGTACAATCCTGTAGCAAAGTCCCCCTGCCCCCATGTTTGTGCACTCCCACCCAGCCAGACCCACCCACCCCACACCCTGATAACACCACCACAGCCAACACTGGACGGTCCCTCCCCCATGTTCCAGACACATACAACCATGATACCCATATGGAAGATAAAAGTGTGTGGACGTAACACCTACCTGGTCATGGCACTGTGCCCCTCCTGGCACATCCCTGCAGGTGGGCAAGCAGGTCCAGTTCCCTCCTCCTCAGGTCACCATACCTGTGGCGGCACTGCTCCACTGTCCGCCCCCTTCCTGTGGCCTCCTCCAGGGTGTTGGCCACCTCCTCCCACACCTGGCTCCTGGACCTGTCCAAGGGTGCCTCCCCAAACAGTGGGCCATAAAGTGGCTCAACAATGGCCACCAGGTTGGCCAGTTCAATTTGGGTCCACTGGGTAGCCCTCCTCTGCGCCATCTCACTTGCTCAGTCAGCTCAAAATGGTGCTCTACAGCACGGCTCCACCATGTGCAGATGCTGCGTGGTACAGTACTGCCATTCCCTATTGCGCTGTCACCGAACAGCGCGAAAGTGGTGCACCCATGCCTGATGCATGGTGCCTAGGGGTCAAAGGTCGGGCACAGGGTCAAGGGTCTGTGGCGCATGGACAGGCACAGCGCCATTGGAACCCAATGCATGTAGCATGATTGGGTGCCTGTGTGCTACCTCCAGTAGTGGTCTACCGCGCTGTTGCCTCGATGCGCCTATGATAACCCAGTGCCACAGCGCCATATAGGTGAACATCGCTGTAGCGCCACTGGCACAATGGTGGCCATACCCTGCATTGCCTCCCGTGCACAGCACATCAGCAGTGCAGCAGACACCTGCGTCAGCAACCCGGGCACGCGCAGTGAGGTGTGTACTGCGCATGTCACAGAACTGCGCCCTTGGCTCAGCACATTCAACACAATTGCACAAATCGCAACAGCGTGAAATTCAGTTGTCATATGCAAATCAGCTAATCAGCCATTCAATGGCGCAGCACTACAATTTGCATCCACTTAAAGTTGCACCTCACCTCATTTGCATGGGTTGTGCTATAAAAGTGTGACATTGGGCTGCACTGGCCATAGTCAGTTACTGCAGTCTATTGGTGAGTTGCATGCTGTTTGGGAGTGTGGACTGTGGATTTTGGGACATGCATGGGACTGCACAGTCACAGGTAACAACTTTCATTCTTACAGGCTAAATAATGACCGAGTGAGTTGTGGGAGAGGAGGCACACAGTGGTGAGAGCAGGCGGAGACCTAATTTCACCAAGACTGAGACAGATGCCCTGCTTGAGACCTACCTGGATCAGGAGCCGCTTCTCAGTGGATGGCAGGGAACACCACAGGCCCATGCTGCTGCATGGAGGAGGTGGCACGTGCAGTGAACCTGCATGGCAGCCACCAGTGCTCCGTGCAGGAGTGCAAGAAGAAGATGGGCACAGACAGGAGGAGGATAAAGGAGAAGGTGGCTGCCATCAGGGCAGCATGAGCTGCGACAGGTGGGGGACAGCTGGAGGTGGTACACCTGACCCCACAGGAGGAGAGGGTTGCTGGAAGCATGCAGCGTTGTGCCATTGAGGGTGTTCCGGGTGGTGGCTTCCAGACGGGTGGTATCCCGTCACTGCATGGTAGGTCATGGTCTGTCTATTGGGGGGGCAGGGTAGGTCACATGCAGTAACGTGACTTTGTTTTCCCTTATAGATCCTGAGTGTCTGCATGGGTCAGTGGTGGTGGTCCTCTCCACTGAGGCCAGTCAGATGGAGATGGAGGAGGGCCCATCCACCTCCACAGGAATACACGGCTCAGTGTGACAGTGGGCCCACCTGGGTGTCCAGACTGATGTTGTTGGAACAGGTGTGGAGGAGGCCCTGCCCATGTCCCAGCGTGCCAGCATCCATGGATGCCAGCATGCTGTGACTTGGGCTGGTGCCAGGTCTGTCACCGATGATGATGTCGCTAACGGCATGGGCAGTGACACGTGTGTGCCATGGGATGGCCACGCAGCAGGTAACATCACAGCCATGGCTGTGGGTGGTGCCGCTGTGGAGGACTACGTGTCATCACAGTCCCAGCCTGTGCCTGTCAGCACCAGTGGGGCAGCACTGGTGTGTGTACAGGACAGTGGGACTGTTGCAGCCACTGCAGTGGCACCAGTGAGCCCTGGTGAGCGGCAGCCAGAGGGGCAGCATCAGCCGTCGGCAAATGGGCTTGGGGGTACAGGGTCAGGGGGTGGCATCAGTGCACTGCCTGTGGACATGCCCAGATCTGGTCCTGGTGTGCAGCGCCCACCCTCAGGAGGTGCTGGGCATCAGGGCCATGCACACCCTGAGGGACAGGATGCCGAGGAGGCAGATGACCTCTTGGATGAGCACACCCACATACTGCAAGCATCAGTCAACCAGCAGATGCAGCTTGCAACATCGGTGGATGCACTGCGTGCGGCTCTGGAGTGGGCAGAGGAGCGTCGCAGCAGAGACACCGCTCTGATCCTGGCAGGGATGGACCGGTTGTGGGAGGATGTGACCGCTGCCATTGACAGGCAGATACAGGCATTCACTGCTGTCATGGCCACAATGGGCACACAGTCATGTGCCCATGCATCACAGACACCATACAGTGCACTGTCCACCCCCCCATTCCTGGCATCGTGTGACACCCTCCTTGTCGACACCGGGTTCAGCTGTGGGCATCCAGAGCACGCCTGGAGCAGGCATGTTTGGTGTGCTGCAGACCCCTGCACAAGCACGGTCACGTTCACGCAGTGGAATCCCTGGGGGACCATCGGTGCCACCCCATGAGGCCAGTGGTCAGTCTGTCAATGCTGGCGGGTCTTGACGGGGCCACCCACGCATCCGTGGTGGCCGGGGCACTGTGGTGCATGACTGACCTGTCTCCCAACGTGGCTACTGTCTGGTGCTGCCCTGTGTGCATTGTATCATTCAGCGGACATTGCACAGGTGGGTACCCGGCCCTGCACGCAGACACACAGTCCATCTGCACACCCTCCCAGCTGCCGTCCGCGGGTTGTGTGTGCATGATGATGCCTGCATTGTGCTGTACACCAGTGTGCAATGGTGCTCAGCATCTGACACACGCACAAGGACAGACAGTGGGCGTGGTGGTCTGTGGACATGTGTGTGGCTAGGGGTGGCATTCTGAGTCGGTGTGCCTCCTACCCTTTGTGCATGTCTGGTGCATTGTGTGTGTGTGTGTGTGTGTGCGTCCGTCCGCGTGGCATGTTAGACCTCACCCATCTCTGGTTGTGTGTGTGTGGTTCCATGTCTGGCCACTTCCCTTGATGGAATGCACCCCTGGTGTGTGTCCATGCGTGTTTGTGGGTTGTGCCTTAGCCACTGTTGGTTGCACATGGCCCCATGACTTACCTGGGTTGGCTGAAGTGCTCCTCCGTGATGGTGTCCCGGTGCAGCTGTGCCAGCCGGAGCAGTTGGGGGTCCCGTCACCCAAGGGGGGGCTGCCCATCTCCATTGTCACTGGTGTCCTCATTGTCCCCATTGCTGTCCCCCTCTTTGACCCGTACGGCTATCCCACATTCGTTGGCCATGTTGTGCAGGATGCAACGGGCCAGGAATAGCCTGCAGGCCTTTGAGGGGCTGTACTGTAGGGCACTGCCGGAGGTGTCCAGGCAATGGAAATGTGCCTTCAGCATCCTGAACACCCACTCGATGACATTACGTGTGGTGGCATGTGCCCCATTGTAGCATTGCTGCGATGGGGTCGCGGTCTGCCAGTAGGGTGTGAGCAGCCAGGGACAGAGTGGGTATCCACTGTCACCTGTGTGTAGAGGGTGGAGGTTAGTTTGGTGAT
Organism: Neoceratodus forsteri; assembly: GCA_016271365.2. Lineage (NCBI taxonomy): Eukaryota > Metazoa > Chordata > Ceratodontiformes > Ceratodontidae > Neoceratodus > Neoceratodus forsteri. The sequence continues at coordinate 1,403,979,348 of CM028130.1, read as the reverse complement.
CAGCATCGCCCTGCCCCGGGCCATGTAGGCCACTACCCATGTCACCTCTGACCATGCCCCCCCAGGCCCTATGATTGTCCATGTGGTTTGCATACTCACCCGCTAGGTGGCCAGTGGGGATATCCCCACTCTTGAATCTGTGGCACAGTGCCAACTGGTGCCAGATGAAGGCATCTTGTGCTCTCCCAGGGTGCATGGCATAGACATTGATTATGCGTCCCCTGGCATCGCACACCACCTGGCAGTTGATGCTGGCATAGCCCTTGTGATTTACATATGCAGCCCCCTCGGGGCCAGGTGGTGTGTGGATGGCCACATGGGTGCAGTCTATTGCCCCCAGCATGCCAGGCATACATGCTACCCTGTGGAACTCCTGTATATTTGCTGTGCGCTCCGCCGGTGTGCTGGGGAAATGGATGTACTCCACAGCATGTGGCAGCAGTGCGCTGAGGAATTGGGTGAGGTGGCATGATGTGGCCGACTAGGTTATGCCTGTGGTGTCCCCAGTTGGTCTCTGGAAGGTACCTGTGGTGAGCAAGCACATGCAAGCTGTCACTTTCGTCTCCACTGACAGGGCATGGCTCCGTCGTGTGGGTGTCTGCATCACATCACTGCACAGCTCACAGAGCCACCTCAGAATTGCCTGATTCAGGCGGTACCGGCCCACAATCTCTGTATCACTGTACAGCTTGAAGCTGGTGAGGGCTCGGTACTGCTTGTTGGGGGCATACCACCGACGGGCCCTTCCACAGCCACACACCCCTGCTGCCCGCCTTCTCACCCCCCTCATTACGTCCTTCATCTGGATGGTGGCACTGGCCATGTCCCTGGCTTGTGTTCAACCCCCTGGCAGCTGTTTCTGTATTCCCACCGCTGTCCTGGCTGCTACTTCCCCTGCACCAGGAACACCTGCCTGTGCTGGCCTCACTGCTGTGGGGTGTACTTCCCCCTTCTGCACTGTGGCTTCTCACACCTTCCCCGTGCCTGTTGATTCCAGGTGCCTTTTCCTGGCCTGCCCTGTGTGTCCCTGCTGCCCAGTTTTTCCTGATAGACTTTGCCCTCATGTGGCTTCCCTGTAGCGTTCTTGTGCCTCTCCCTTGCTCCCTTTTATTTTGGCTCATTTCCGCTATGGCGCAACTTCCGCTTGCTCCCCTATTGCGCATGGTGCTTGTTGTTGAATATCGCACTGCACCATTTATGCATGGTTCCTCCCCCTTCAGTTGCGCATACATTCATTATCATTGCGCTGTTGCTCAGCATGATTTGGGGGGGCGCAACTGCCTTCTGCTGAATATCGCAGAATGCGCATTTTCGGACTTGCGCAGGCACAACCCTATTGCGCACGGCTCAACTCTTTTGAATATCTGGGCCACAGTATTTGTTGTGGAGTCACCCACAGTAACTTAGGGTATCAGCTGATTAGAGCTCGAAGGACCCTTAGGTGGTGACAGTTTTTTATTTATTTTTTTGCCTTTTTTTACCTTATCCAGGCATTTCAGTAGTTTTTTTCAGGACACGTAATGCAGATTTCACTCTGCTTTTAAATGTTGATGTCCAGATAGGCAAAACAAGAGAATGTTTGCCTTAACAAAATTTCACCACACTGAATACAAGGTTTGAAACTGGGATCACCAGTTTCTTCTAGGTTTTTATGACATTTTCAATGTAAAACCAATAACAGTTGCAACCACTAAAAAATATTTTAATTTAAAGTTTATTTAACAGTTTTGGGTGGTTCCAGAACAGATCGGTACCCAGGAACAGAGATAAAATGAATCAAGGCTATTGGTGCAGTAACCAGTATTAGCGGTTCTTAAAACAAGCTAATTTAATAAAATTAAACACAACTAATGGATTTTTTTAATCAGAAAACTCCAATAAATATAAAATAAACCTCGGTTTGACCCTGGTTATACCGAACCGGGAGAAACCGAGAAAACTTGCAATATAAACACTAAAACTATGAGTTAACTAGAATTACAAAAAGTAAAAGGTAGCAAATGAAATGTAAAGAATACTTAGGCCCGGATATTCAAACTGCGCCATTCTGAGGTGCAAGCCCTTGCGCTGCTCAAAATAGTTGCGCAGGGGTGTGGCCGGGGCGATATTCAAAGGAGTTCGCTGTTGAGCAACTCGCTGAATATCACCCAACCACAGCCACCGTGCATGGCGCAGTGGAACTTGCGCCACCGCAAGTTGTCAGAGTTGATCATTAAACTTGCGGTGGCGCAAGTACCATTGCGCCATGCGCAAATTTCCGATATTCAAAAGGTGACATGCAAATGGGGCCATAATTCATGCAAGGTGCAGGGGGGTGCCATTTGCATCTATTTATGGCCCCATTTGCATGCCATTAGCATGTAGGTGCACCGATCCCCGAGGACTTGCGCCTGGCCGCCCTGCCAGGCAGCAGCCATCAGGGACCGACGCACCCTGCAGCCCGATCGCGGGCAGTATGTATGAATACACTCCCCCACAATCTCCGATGCCCGATCGCGGGCGGTATGTATGATGCCTCCCCACAATCTCCCAATGCCCGATCGCGGGCAGTATATATGAATACCTCCCCACAATCTCCGATGCCCGATCAGGGCAGTATGTATGAATACACTCCCCAAACAGCTCCTGATGCCCGATCATGGGCAGAGCGTGAAACAACCCCCAGTGCCCAATCACGGGCAGAATGTAAAAGCCCCCAACCCGAATATCTTCCTGGTGGTCCAGTGGACGTAATGCCCGATCGAGGCAGAATGTCAAGTTACAACCCCCAAACATCTACTGGTGTCTAGTGTCCCCCACCACCACCCACGAAGCCCCACCCGCTGCCCCCGGCAGCCAGCGGGTGACAGCATCCACCCGCCTGCCGCCCGCGCCCTCCGCCGACTGACTGTCGGTGGGCTTCACGCCCATTGGTGCAGAGCTAGAGCCAATGGGTGTGCAGCCATATAGCTCATATCGTATATGACAGTCCAGAATTGCTGAATGAATTCGACAACTCTGGACTGTCATGCATTTGCTGGCTGCACGCCCATTGGCTCTAGCCTGCACCAATGGGCATGCAGCCCACCGACAGTCAGTCGGGCGGCGCGGGCGGCAGACGGGTGGATGCTGCTGACTTCGCTGCTCCCGGGGAGCGGGTGGAGGGGCTTCGTGGGTGGGTGGGGTGGGGGACACTAGACACCAGGGAGATGTTTGGGGGGTTATAACTTGACATTCTGCCCACAATCAGGCATTACGGTCCACTGACCACCAGGGAGATATTCGGGTGGGGGTTTTTACATTCTTCCCACGATCGGGCACTGGGGGTTGTTTCACATTCTGCCTGCGATCGGGCATCGGAGCTGTTTAGGGGAGTGGATTCGATACATACTGCCCGCGATCGGGCATTGGGAGATTGTGGGGGGAAGTGTATTTACATACCGCCCGCGATCGGGCATTGTGAGCTGTTTGGGGAGGTATTCACATACTGCCCATGTATCGGGCATCGGGAGATTGTGATGGGGAGTGTATTCATATATACTGCCCACAATCGGGCATTGTGAGCTGTTTGGGGGTGATTCTACATACTGCCCAAGGATAGGGTATTGTGGAGCTGTTTGGGGAGGTGTCTGGATACATACTGTCCGAGATCGGGCCGGTGGGGGGGGCACAGGGACTGAGTTGGGAGCCAGCCACGGGCGGCAGCTGCTGTGTTGCGCCCTGCAATACAGCAGCTCACCTGTGGGTGGCCCTCAACTTGATCCTTTTTTTTTGGCTCAAAGTTGTGCAGGTGCAGGTTGGGGGTTGCGCCTGCACAACTCTGCACAGCCCGACTGAATATCGGGTTGTGCAGTTTATGCATGGTTCCTCCCTCATGTTGAGCATGCATTCATTTGCATTGCGCTGTTGCTCAGCCTGTTTTCAGTGGCGCAACTGCCTCCTGCTGAATATCGTAGAATGGCGCATATAGATTTCTATGATGCGCAACCCTTGCTGCATGGAGCAAACTTGAATATCTGGGCCTTAAAATATTTTATAAGGTTTCACGCCAGAACAAAAGATGATGAGGAGAGGATCTCTAAGCATCTAGTCTTGACAGGCAGAGAGAGAAATCTGAGGGGTTTAGAACAAAAGCAGTTAGTATAAGGCAGCATTTGAAAAGTGGCTCATGCAAAAGATTCCATCATTTGCATATGTTCCAAATTCTCTCTGGTCAGTTCTACTTAGAAGGCTGACTGCATAAAGTTATGAATACCTGAGTATTACTGGGGTTAGAATGTAGTTAGGCTCAGTGCATAGAGCTTGCAGCTCTGAAATCCTTCTGGCTGAAATGATTGCCACTAAGAATAAAGTTTTCCAGGTGACATACTTGAAGTCTGCAGTAGCCATGGGCTCAAATGGAAACTCCATCAACTTAACTGTACTCAGGTTCAAGGCCCGTGGGAACAGGTTCCCTAACTGGGGGTTGAAGGTGCAGCAGGTCTTTATAGAATTTCTTGAAAATGGGATTAGAAATTACAGATTTCTCCTTGCCTGCTGAAATGTAGGCCAATATGGCTGCTAGGTAGACCCTCAGGGATGAGGACCCAAGTCCTCATGGTTGTAGGTGTTCCAAATAATCTAGTATAAAGGACAGACTGGCTAGCAATAGGTCAATCTGCCTGTCTTTACACCAGAAAGAGAACCTCTTCCATTTGGAAGTATAGGTTTTTTTGGTACTTGGTTTCTTGGCTAGTCAAAGAATCCTCAAGACTTCCTTTGAATACTGGGAGTCTGAGAATACTAGCTCTTCAAGTACCAGGTCTAGAGTCAAAGAGACTCTATGTTGGGGTATGTTATCCCCGGCTGAGGCTGGGTCAGGATACAGTGGGTCGAGGGCAGGTGAATGGGCCATTTGACTGACAGGGCAAGGAGCAGGGAGTGCCATGGCTACCTTTTCCAGTCTGAAGCCACCAGGATCATTGATGCTGGTTGCTTTTGGAGCTTGAGAAGCACTCTGAGGATCAGAGGAAATGGAGGAAAAGCATATAGGAACCTCCTTGTCCAGTTCAGGAACAGGGCATCCACTGACACTGAGCCCAGTGCCAGAGGCCTGCAACAATGCAGGAGAATCTGATGATTGTGTTTGGAGGCAAAGAGATCTATCTCTGCAGTGCCCCATCTCCTGAAGCCTGTAGACAACACTTATTTGTTCAGGGTCCACTTGTGGCGGCCCCGGCTGATGCAGCTCAGAGAGTCTGCCAGCACATTGTCCCTGCCTGGCAGGTGAATGGCAGTTAGTTTCATGTCCAGGTAGTAAGTCAGTGACCAGATCTTCATGGCCTCTGTGCAGAGCTTTGAGGATCTTGTTCCCCCTTGCTTGTTGATGTAGAACATGACAGTGGTATTGTCCATCCTGATTTGGACAGACTGTCTTTTCAGCTGGGGGGCAAAGGCTTTTAATGCCAGGTACACAGCTCTGAGCTCGAGGAGGTTTATGTGACACTTGGATTATCTGGGAGACCTCACCCCACTTATGGACTGGTCTGCCAAGTGTGCGCCCCACCCCAGGAGGGAGACATCTGTAGTGAGCACTCTGAAGGGTTCCTTCTGCTGGAAAGGGATTCCTTCCCTGAGGTTGTGCCTGTCTTTCCACCAGTGCAGGGCTTGTAAGAGAGTCCTTGTGACTGGAACCAGTTTTGATGGAGAGTCTCTATTCTGAGAACAATGAGCTCACAGATGGTACTGAATGTCCCTCATCTGAAACCTGGCACCTGAAACTACTGCTATAATAGAGGCGTTGTGGCCTAGGAGTCTGAGGAAGTACCTGGCTGGCCTTGGTTGGCTGAGGACAACAAGTGTGCCAGAGTCTGAAGGTTCTGTGCCCTGTCTAGTGGGAGCAGGGCTTTGCCTTGCTGGGTGTCCAGTTCTGCTCCAATGAATTACAGTGGTTGAACTGGCTCCAGGTGAGGCATGTCTGTGCTGATCAGGAAACCTAGTGACTCTAGGGTGAGCTGTGTGAGGCTGAGAGAGTGTCTGACCTTTTGGGGAGACTTGTCCACTGTGAGCCATTCATCCAAATAGGACCCGACTGGAATATGAAAATAGGCATCTCTGAGGTCTAAGGAGGCTAGCCAATCTCCCTGTTGCAAGGAGGGGATCACTTCTGATAGTGTAACCATTTTAAATTTGGGATTGACCAGGTGCTTGTTCAGGTGCCTGGGGTCTAGAAGAAAAATGTACTCACCTTAGTAATCTTGTTTTTTCCAAGGTATTCTTTTGTATAACTGTAGCAGTCAGCCTCCAGTGTTGAACTGCCACAGAGAAATTTTGGAACAGTATGCTAATGATGGAACATCTATCGGCTCATGCCACCATGTAAATCTGCTCCCTCTACCAACTGCTGCATTCTGTAATGCTCAGATTTTCTTGGAGCCTGCTTGTGTAGTCTCCTATCCTAAGCTATCCTAACAATGCTAAATAATAATTTAAAACAATCCCCTTCTCCTGTCCCCTGAAAATGTCAGATAGGACTAAACTACAGGAACAAAGAGCCATCTGGTTTTAAAAGATTAAAGGAGTAGTACACCCAGAATGTGCAAAAATCATATGTTATGTAGAGTGTTTTGATATGTATGTTAAATCCTAGTGTGTTCTTCCCTCTGTCTGCTATTTGGAGTTTTTCCTAAATTGCCTGCTAGCTATATGGTAGTTTTATGACCCCTGGGGATCTCCATAACAAATAGTTTTATTGGCTTTCTTTCTCCCAGGATGCCCCCCTGTCTCATGTGACAGTGATGTAGTCATGCCCTTGGATTTAGCATGTGTATTGTTTTAAAATTAGTTTAGCAACAGCAGAGCCTTGTAACTTCTTATCCAGGGAGCACAAATGGCAACAGTTAGTTTAGCAGATACATGAGAGCCAGCTAACTGGGGTTTCTGTAAGACAACAGCTACTAAATAGCTCTAATTCACTATTTTTTTTTCTCTGTTCATCAGGTCTAGCTAGCAGGAGTGTTGTAACATCAAAAACACAAATAATGAATTAGAGCTTACAGAAACCCCAGTTAGCTGGCTCTCATGTATCTGCTAAACTAACTGTTGCCATTTGTGCTCCCTGGATAAGAAGTTACAAGGCTCTGCTGTTACTAAACTAATTTTAAAGCAATACACATGCTAAATCCAAGGGCATGACTACATCACTGTCACATGAGACAGGGGGCATCCTGGGAGAAAGAAAGCCAATAAAACTATTTGTTATGGAGATCCCCAGGGGTCGTAAAACTACCATATAGCTAGCAGGCAATTTAGAAAAAACTCCAAATAGCAGACAGAGGGAAGGATACACTAGGATTTAACATACATATCAAAATACTCTACATAACACATGTTTTTTTTAAATTCTGGGTGGACTACTCCTTTAAGAAAAACCCAGGATGACTAACAATAAAGTAAACCAGTTGTGGTGCAGGGGGCAACTGGTTCTGGAAGGGGAGGTAGGGAGGGTGAGTTAATCATATTAAAAAATACCTTGTAAGAAACACAATTACTAAAGTGAGTATTTTTTTTCTTCCAACCACAGGAATTCTTCAATATGATTAACTGTAGCAGACTACGAAGCAATACCTTTGGAGGTGGGCACAAAACATTGCTTAGGAAACAGGATCTGCAGCACTGCTGTGCCTAACCTGGCATCACCCCCTGGAAGGAATGTCCAGACTGTAATGCTTGGTAAAGGTGTGTACTATTCTCCATGTAGCTGCTTTACAGATTTCCATAAGGGGAATATCCCTGGCAGGTGCAATTGTGGCAGCTGTTCCCCTTGTAGAATGTGTCCTTAGGCATACTGGGGGCTCCTTACCAGCTTTGCTGTAGCAGAACTGGATACATGCTACTATCCACCGTGAGATGGTTCTTTTAGTAGTTGGCTTTCCTTTTCCCACAACCCCATAAGTCAGAAACAGCTGTTGTCTGTCCTGCCTATGGTCTTTAATGTGGTCAAGATAGTATCTGAGGGCTCTCTTAACGTCAAGGCTGTGGAGCCTCCGCTCCCCTGAACTGAAATGATCAATGAAGAAGACTGGCAGAGTAATAGTCTGGCTCAAATTAAAATCTGAGACTACTTTAGGGAAGAACTTCCTATTTGTCCTGAGGACCACCTTATCCCTGTGAAAGTATATGTAATCCTGCTCTATGCATAGAGCTTGTAGCTCGCTTATCCTTCTGGCTGAGGTGATGGCCACTAGGAATATAGTTTTCCAAGTGACAAACCTCAGATGTGCTGTAGACATGGGCTCAAAAGGGGTCCCATGAATGTAGCAATGCAAACATTAAGGTCCCAGATGGGCACTAGTTCCCTATGAGGGGGGTGCAAGTGTGCCAGTCCTTTGAAAAATGTCTTGAAAACAGGATTGGCTAGTAAAGAAGTGCCCTTGCCAGCCTAAAGATAGGTTGAGACTGATGCCAGATAGACCTTAAGGGTCAAGGGCTGTAGGCCCAAAGAGTATCAATGAGTGAGATAGTTCAAAAGGACTGGCAGGCCTGACTGGTTGGGAACCAAGTCTTTAGTGCCACATCAGATAGAAAACATTTTCCATTTTGCAGCATAGGTTTTCTTCATAGCAGGCTTCCTTGAGCCCCTAAGCACCCTAAGAACACTTTCAGAGAGTTGCAAGTTGGCATACTCTAAGTCCTCAAGACCCAGGCCTTGAGCCTGAGAGACCTGAGGTTCAAATACAGGATCCTGCCCTGAGAGGAGGTCAGGAGGTTGTGTCTCTGAGGAAGGCTCATTGGTTGAGCTACTGACAGAGAGAGAAGTAGGGAGTACCATGGTTGCCTGGCCCAGTCTGGGTCTATCAGAATCATGGTTGCTAATTGAGACCTGAGTTTTATCAGCACTCTGAGAAGTAATGGGAATGGGGAGAAGGCATAAAGGTGCATCCCTGTCCAGTACAACACCAGTGCATCCAGTGGCACTGTGCCCTTCACTGGAGGCCTGCAGCAGAACCTGGGCAGCTAATGATTTTCTTCTGAGGTGAAGAGATCTACTTCTGGAGTTTCCCATCTCTGAAACACAACTTCTAGTACTTGTCTGTTCAGTTGAGGGACCACTTATGGTGGTTTTGGTTGATTCTGCTGAGGGCATCTGCCAGAGTATTTTCCTTCCCTGGCAGATGAATGGTTGCCAGGGACACCTGCAAGGAGTAGGCCAAACCCCATAGCTTCATTGTTTCTGTGCACTAGAGGTTGGACTTTGTCCCTCCCTGCTTGTTTATGTAGTACATAGTGGCGGTATTGTCTGTTCTGACTGGTACCACCTTGCCGCTTATCAAAGTGGTGAAGGACTGAAGTGCTAGCAGCACTGCTCTGAATTCCAACAGGTTTATGTGTAACAATGATTCTGTTGGGTACCATGTACCATGCACTGTATGATGTTCCAGATGTGCCCCCATCCTAGGAGGGAGGCATCTGTAGTGAGGACCAGTGAAAGGGACTCTGCTTTGAAGGGAACCCCCAGCCTGAGACTGCTTTTGTCTTTCTACTACTGCAGGCCTGCAGGAGTGTGCTTGTTTCTGAGACCAGCTTTGCCAAGGATTCCCTTCTTTGGTACCAGTGTGCTCTGACATGGAACTGGATGTCTCTCATCTGGAATCTGCAGCCTTGGACTGTTCCTGTTGCTGCTGCCATGTGTCCCAACAACTTCAGGAAGTGCCTTGCTGGCTGAGACCTGTTGAGATTGAAGGAGCTTGCAATTTGAGATATATTGCCTGCTCTTTCATGAGGAATCCTTGGCAAAGCTGGTCTCAGAAACAAACACACTCCTGCAGGTCTGCAGTAGTAGAAAGACAAAAGCAGTCTCAGGCTGAGGGTTCCCTTCAAAGCAGAGTCCCTTTCACTGGTCCTCACTACAGATGCCTCCCTCCTAGGATGGGGGCACATCTGGAACATCATACAGTGCATGGGGAGGCAGTATAGCGCAGTGGTCTAAAGCTCTGAGCTGCAAATCTGGTGACATCCAGAAGACCAGATCTGGGTTTGAATCCCACAGCTTCCACTTGTATACTGTGTGACCCTGAGCAAGTCACTTAACCTCCTTGTGCTCACAGGTCGCTCCTGTAAAAAAGCTTTCAGCTTAGTGTGCTATACCTGGTTAAACAAATAAATAAAAAAAAAAAAAAAAAAAGCTCTTCCTTGCTGAGTATTCAGCTCTGCCCCTATGAATGTCAGAACCTGAGTAGGCTGGAGGACAGACTTTTGGACACTGATGATGCATCCCAGTGCCCCCAAGTTGTCCTGGGTGAACTTGAGGGCAACTTTTACCTGCTGTGGGGACTTACCCGTGACCAGCCAGTCATCCAGGTAGGGGAACACTGTTATACCCTGCCTTCTCAGATGTGCCACCACCACTACTGCCAGGCACTCTGTGAAAACCCTGGAGGCAGAGGTTAGGCTGAAAGGCAGAGCTGCAAACTGATAATGCCCTGAGTGAAGCCTGAACCTGAGGTATTTTCTGTGAGATTCCCTGACTGGGATGTGGAAGAAGGCATCCTTGAGATCTAGAGGTTTCAGACAGTCTCCTTCCTGAACAGTAGGGAGAATCATTGCCAGAGTTCCCATCTGGAACTTTGGCTTTGCTAAGTGCTTATTCAGAGGATGGGTCACCACTCCCCATTCTTTTTTAGTGTGAATAAGTATCTTGAATATAATCCTTTTCCCCTCTGTAAGGCTGGAACAGGTTCCACTGCCCTTGCTGCCAGCAGGCCTGACACCTCTTTTTCCAAGAGTGCCCTTTCTGTGATACATGCTGGTCTGAAGGACCTTGACCTTAACTTGGGTAAGGATTTGAAGCTGAGGGCTAGTTCCTGGCTCACTACTTCCAAGACCCACTTGTCTGTGGTGATTGTTTTCCAAACTGGTAAGTAGTGAGCCAGCCTGCCCCCTACAGGTGGTAGGGAGGCAACCGTGACCTGTGGATCAGGGAGTCTGTTTTGCCTGGGCTGCAGACTGGGTGGTCTGGTCACCACGCCTGGAACCCTTACTGCTTCTGCCCCTGAAATGCTCCCTCTGCTGATGGTATACCCAGGTGGCCTGGGCCTGAAAGAAAGGTCTACCATAGCCTGACCTTCCTCTACCTCCCCTTCCTTCCCTGTGCCTGTAGGAGGTAGAAGCCTTTTGTTTGGCAGTATTGCTCCTACAAGTGGTTTTGTATTCATCCACCTTTTTCATGTATTTATTTTTTCATTTATTTAGATTTCGGATTAACACCTGTGAGTAGGGGCTCTTTTACATAGGTGCCACATCAAGGTACAGAAAAGAAATAAAGAAAACAATTCTAACAATGGATAACATACAAGAATTTAGCAACCAAAAACAATAATGTGCAACAAAAGGAAGAGTAGCCAAGGTGGCCTTGTCAGATTAGAACAAAGTTAACATTGTAAATAAAACTGTCGCCAAGCATTGTACAATGTATGCCTGATTCTACAAAATTATTAGTAAACTAGAACCAAGTAGTGTAGATGATGTAATAGAAAATAGATCAGTGCAAGTTTACGTACTACCTGGATTGGGCGAAGCAGCCCAGAATCTCTGACAGGATAGGAAAGGAGTATGGGAAAAAAGAGGGTGAGGGATAGGAGGATGGTTGGGAGGGAAGGTTATGAGTAGAAGAGGAGTAAAGTGAGAAAAAGGGGGGTAGGGTAACAAAGTGGGGTTGGGAAGAAGTTGGTAAAGGGTGTATGTAGTAGGGTGTGTGGACCGAAGACAGGTCAAGTACTAACTTATGAGAAGTAGTCACAGGAGGCACGAGCAAGGAGCAAGCAATGTAGGCTTCAGTCTTGTCTCTGAACAGGAAATTGTTTTCGAAAAGGAAGTGAGTATCCTGGGTGAGGTTTGTTGCCCTGAGCCAAGCAAACCTCCTTAGAGCCACTGTTATGGCCATCCACCTAGCTACAGTGTCATTTGAGTCCACTGCCATGTGGAATTGATACTTAGTGACCTCTAATCCCAGCCTGGCTGTTTCAATTATCTCAGAAGCCATGGTGCGTGGTGCTTTCTCAGCCATATGCCATGTAATTGGCTTGTTTCAAGGACAAAGAAGCAGCCAAGTATCCCTTTTTTGCCATACTGTCCAGCTTTCTCAAATGCTTTTCTGGAAGAAAAGACAGTGGCACTTTTGCCCTATCACAGGCAGCTACCTGTAATACCCTCTCATGATCAGGGTACTGAAACAGGAATTCTGCCCCTGACCTATCCAGTTAGTATTTCTTGACAGCTTTTTTATCAGCTGGGGGAACTGAATTGGGAGTCTGCAACACCTTTAGGGCATATTTCTTTAGGGATTTCTGGATGGGCAAAAGGAACCTTTTTGTTGGAGCCAGGCCCATCATATCCAGAAAATCTGCCTCTTCTTCCTCCTCCTCCTCTTTTTCATTAGTGGGAATGCCCAGGGTCGCCACCATTCACTTTACAAAAGTGGGAAGAGTAATCCTCTGGCAGCCTAGGAGGAGACAAACTCCTGATCTGGAGAAACCTTCGGTTCGATGGATTCCTCCTCATCCTCATCCTCATCATACTCTTTATATGTAGGGGTTTTGGGAAGCTTGAACCAGTCCCTAAACCAGTGTTCTAACTGGTGCTGGAACCGCATGCAGTTCTGATGGAACTGGGGTTGCCAGTTACAGGACCAGTACCAAGCCCTGTAATGCCTGCAATATTTGCAAGGCTTGAGCTACAGCTTTAGACGAGGGCATGTTCAGTTTCTCTACTGAGGGCTCATTTGACTTTTTGCCTGGAGGCTCAGCATGTTACTTTTTGAACTTTTTCCTTCACCGGAGACAGTTCCGGAACCGGGTCAGTGGTTCTTTTTGTCTTGGAACTTTCGCCTTTGTCAGAAGCTTTAGTCTCCGCATTTTTATCTTTAGGAGGAAAAGACAGTTGATCAGGAACTGATCCGCCTGGTTCCTCCATTTACTTTTTAAAGCTTTCCAGGTGCTTTTCCACAGTTTTAGCCAGAAAAGTTTTACATATATCACAGTTAGTCTGGAAGTGTGTGGAGCCTAAGCAGAGCAAACACAGGTCGTGTTTGTCCGCTTTTGCGAAGATGTCCCCACACTCAATACAATTTTTAAAACCTGTAGGACCTGTCTTCTTTTCAGGCTGATCAGACAACCCCCCAAAAAAAGAAAATCAGACAGTTAAATATAGAAAAAGAATAGGAGATGTAATCCCTCTCAGCGATGCGTTCAGTTACTAAACCGATGAAGAACCACTAAATCTTCAGAATTAACTGAAGTTTACTCAAAGGACTCCGATAGGGTCCTAATTGAAAAACCTTACATTTTTATTTAAAAAAAAGAAAATACAGAAATAGAGGAACTGTGGTTCCCCCCACTGGTCAAAGAACTGCTGAGGAACCGAAAAACTGAAGTAAAATGTAACCCCCCTGCAAATGGGGGTTCCCAAAAGTGATCCAGGAGCTTGCTTGAATGTTCCAAGCCTGGATGGTGTTTGGCGTCTAAGCCGTTTATCTGTGAGTGCTTTTAGAGCCTCTGGTACTGTCTCTTTAACAGCTGTCTGCCTGCAGACATAATTAATTTGGATGGGGGTCTGTGTGTTTCCCTGCTTGAGTCCCACTCGAGCTGCTGCCAAATCAATCCATTTCTGCAGTCACTAAGTGGGCAGAGTGAGCACTTTTCAAAGATATAACTGTTTGCCAGACATCATTTAGAGTAATAATGAAAATACAGTTTGTCTAACCTGCTTTTCTTTGCAGTCAGAACTGTGTTTGCCTAGTCCCCCATTCTAGTTTTGAACTGCTAAACTGGACCAATCAGTGTGGGGTGACCTTTGAAATGGAGCCTGCTGCTGGCAAATCAGAACTTGGACTCTCATTGTGGAGCCAGCCACCTATGTACTGTATGGCCAATGCTTCTGTGAATTGTAGTTTTGACTTTGGCATCTTTTTTCTACCAACAGGGGGAGTTTACTGTGCGTGACAGCCAAACCAGCCAACTGAACTGGGAGGAACTCAAAGGAAATGCCCGGCTCTGTCTACTGGAAAGATCAGATGAGTTGTGACTGTGAAGAGGGAAGGAGCTCCGGGCTTCTGCGCTGTTGAGTTTTCACACGGGAAGCTTGTGTGGGGGCCCAGAAGTTTGGCTTACAACTGTTTGTGAGTGCCAGTGTGGACTGAATCAGAGCTGTAAGGAGAAATAAGCACCAGAAGTGAGGAAACCAGGCTCACCCTGTAGAAGACTGGAGAAATTGCTGAATCGTGCTCGGTCTGTCAGAAACTGAATCTGCTGTGTGTTCTCCCAGGTATTGTGCAGTAATTGCGATCGGGATAGAGAAGCAGCCTGCCTGGTATAGTACTTTCCTTTTACATATAAATGTGTGTAGTGCTTGTGAGGAATCGCGTTTCAAATCCCCTGTACAGTGAATTGAGTGCCTGAAGCTGGAAGTAAACCCCAGCTTAATCCAGACTACATCCATTTGCTCTGAACTGCCGTGGGGTCCAGTCACAAGGACCTTGTCCACATGGTCTGCTCCTCCTGGCAATTCCAGAACAATCTGTCTTCCATTCAGTTTCAGCATTGAATTTGTGAGTACAAATCAGGGTAGCTCCCTGCCATCATCTAATTGCAAGTGTTCCATCTGATTACTTTTCCTTTCTTTATTCACGAACTGAGCCTACCGGCTCCGGATTACAAAGTGGGTATTGTGCATGCATTTTCCGTCCTCAGGACCCAACCAGCTGCACCAAATGGGCTAGCCTCTTATTGCCTGGGTACCCAGTAAGAGTGACATTTGGGACATTTGGGACTCTGAAATATGTGCACAGTACTGAGATTATTAATGTGACTGAATCAATTAAACTGATTTCCCCCTGTTCTTGTTACTATCCCCTAAATAAATCAGGTTGGTTGTTTAGCAAAGTTACACTGCTTGAACTGTGTGTCTATGTTGAATTACTGTACAGTGGTTATTGTATAACTGCATCTTACTTTACAGGGGGTCCCCAGAGTCAAGCTGATTGAACCAATCCTGGGGATAAGTGTATATTGCAAGGATACTGTGATTGATTTGTGTGGGCCACTAGTGGGAAGAAAGGGGGGGCAGTGACCCAGAGGGCTGTGACCAAGTCATATCAGACTGTCTTAACCCCAACCTCTGGGTGGAGGCACCCGCCATCGGATCCAGGCCCCTCAACCTGTTAGTGGCAAATCAGGCAGGGGTAGTAGCCCTTGGGATAGCGCCCCCTTGGGGTTACAAAAATGCTACTAAATACTAACTAAAATAGTGCTAAAATTGTGTAGATAGTAAAGGCAGCAGACATGTAACCCCTAGGTGGCACCACCCCAAAGGCTACTACCCCTGCCTGCGTGGCTAGCCGCAGGTTAAGGGGCCTAGGTTCAGTTACAGGTGCCTCCACCCAAAGGTCAGGGTTGGTCGTGGTCAGTCTAACCAGGTCACAGCCCTCTGGGACACTGTACCCCCCCTCGACTCCCGCTAGTGTCCCTCTCAATACACTAGGGTAACCTGCCCAATACCCCAGATATGTAAAACACATACACATATGTCTGGTACTTACCCCCAGGACTGATTCCTTCAGCGTGGCTCTGGGAACCCCCTGTAAAATAAGGTTATGCAATGCACACAGCTATAATGCAATACTTTCACCATATACTGACACCACAGTCACTGTAAATTTCAAAGAACAAATGATCTGATTTAGTCAGGGGTCTGTGACAAGGAGGGGGCGTGATCAGGTTAATTAGCTTATTCACATTATGAATCACTCTATGGTGCATGCAATCAAAGTCCCATTCAGTCACACTCTCTGGGTACCCAGGATGGAGGGAAAGGCTAGCCAGGACCGATGCCCCGGGGTAGGCCAGCAGTGCAGCTGGTTGGGGCCCTGTGACAGAAAAAGAACATGCACACACACAATTTGTAATTTGGAGCCGGAGGGCTCAGTTCGTGAAAATGAAACAACACAAGGATCAGATGGCACACTTTTGATTAAGAAATGCTGCAGGGAGCTACCCTAATAATTACTCGCGGTACTCAGACTGAACACAGGAGGGCTGATGAATGGACAGTCTGGATTGCCAGAGGAAGCAGGGCCCACACGAGTTGCTTCAGTACTGTTCTGGTTCAGGCAAGGAGCAGGGGCTGATCCTCTAACGGGTCCCTCGTCGATGGATCTTCTCTGCGCAGCAGGGTAGGGAGACAAGGCACTCATGGCAGGGCCTATCTGCATCAGGCAACAACGGATTCAGTCCAAAATTAGCTGGTAACAGTCTCCAGCAACTAGCACACAATTCACAGCAAAAGGGGTTAGATCGTGGTCCCCATTCAGCACATAACACATTCATAAGTACAAGCCAGCAGCACACAGCCAAACTAAATCACGATTCTCCTTCAGTACACAGTACATTTATATACCAGAATTCTACCTGTACCAGGCCAATTGCTCCCCAGTCATGATCGCAAGTCTCTGCACACACTGGGAGCTCAGAAGTGACTGTAATTCCTGACAGGCCGATCGCATTCAGAAAATTCCTTGGTCTTCTACAGGTAAAGTCTGGTCTCAAATCAGCAGCTTGCTTTGTTCTCACAGAATTCGGATTTAGTCCGACAAAAGTCCTATTCTCCCTCTCAGGGCAGAAATCAGGCCAGCAGTCAGGCCTTCCATGATTCTCCCGCGTGAACTACTGTGCAACACAGCCGCTCGAACACTCCAAGCTGTTGCTCTCTCAGCTTCCAACTTGAATCTGGCTTGCCAGCAGACAGCGCAAGGGCTTTCACTCAGATCCAAAAGGTTTGGTTGGTCAGTTCAGGTGTCAATCACAACAGGCTATCTCTATAGGTGCAAAAAGGCACCAATTGTCCAAAAACTACAATTCCCAGAGTCTCACTCCACATGCCCCATTTAAGCAGGCTCCATTTGAGAGTCCCAAGTACTGATTGGTCCAATTCGGCAGTTCAGGACTAAAATGGTGGAGCTAAACAGAAACAGTCCTTGCTGCAAGAAAGCAGGTTTGAACAACTCACATTATTATTATTACTGTAGCAAATGTTCAGCAAATAACTACATCTTTCAGCAGTGCTCTCTCTCTCTGCACAATTAGCGGTGGCAAAAATGGAGCAATTATTCAGCAGTTTTAGTGGGACTTGGGCATAGAACCACACAGACCCCCCATTTAAACTAGTACTGAATGCAGGCAGGCAGGCCTTAAAGAGACAGTACATGGAGGCTTTAAAAGCACTCACTGCAACAACATTTAAACGGCTTTAACGCCGAACACCAACCAGGCTGTGAGCAATTAGACAAGCTCTTGGAAGACTTTTTGGGAACCCCCATTTGTAGGGAGGTTACAGATATAATGGTAAACTAAACCAAAATATTTATGTTTCTGGTGAAAATAAAGAATTCTTCCACAGTGATGAGGAGCAGTCTCCGAGGCGTCCTAACAGGCCAGTGGAGAAAGAAATCTGAGCGTTATAGAACACAGCAGTTGGTAGAGGCAGCAGATTTGAATGGTGCACAAGCTAACAGATGTTCCATCATTAGCATACCATTCCAAAATTTCTCCAGGGCAATTCAACACTGGAAGCTGACTGCTACAGTTAGTCATATTGAAGATTTCCTGAGGTTAGAATTGGTCACCAGTCCCTGTTTTTCTTGAGAAAATATCTCAAATAGAGACCCCTTCCCCATTGGGAGGGGTCACTCTTTCTACAGCATTTGCTAAGAGGAGAGATTCACCTCTGATTCTTACAGAATCTTTTCTGTGGGGAGTCAGAGGTTTGACATTCCTGTGGCCCTGCTATGAGGGGAATTTCTTGAACTTCAGGGTAAGTCCTTGACCCACCACCTCTAGTACCCACTCATCTTTGGTGATATATTGCCACTGATGGAGGTAGTGGGTCACCCTTCCTTCCTTCCACTGGCAGAGGGGAGGAGACCTGGGCCTTCGAGTCAGGGGTTTTGCTTGGATTGAGCTTTGGTAAAGTGGTGGGGTCAGTGCACTTCTAAGCCCTCCTTCCTCTTCCTCTAAAGCATCCTCTCATTTGGAAGTAATCCATAGGCATAAGCATTGGCATAGGATAGAAGGCTCTGGGGTAGTAATCTCTACGTCTTCCCTCTCCTTACTGTAACAAAACTGCATGCAGGCTACTATCCAGCATGCAATGGCCCTTCTAGATGCTGGTTTAGCGTTACCCACTTCCCCATAGGTGAGGAATAACTGGGTCACCTCTGGTCTATAGGACTTAGCCCTATCCAAATAGTTGCAAAGTTCTCTCTTGGCATCCAGGCTATGCAATCTCCACTCCCCTGAGTTGGAGTTGGTGGCAAAAAAGATTGGCAATGTGATAGATTGGTTCAGATGGAAATCTGATACCACTTTAGGAAGGAATTTCCTTAGTCATGAGGACCACTTTGTTTGCCCCTGTGGAAAGAGATATAGTTCAAATCTGTGCGCAGGGCCTCAAGCACACTTACTCACCTAGCTGAAGTAATGGCTACTAGAAAAATAACTTTCCAAGTAACATACTTTAAATCTGCAGTTGCCATTGGCTTGAAGGGGGGTTCTATCAGCCTGGCAATGCAGATGTTGAGATCCCAGGCTGGCACTGGTTCCCTTAAGGGAGGATGCAAATGCAGCAGACCTTTAAAGAACTTTCAAAAGACAGTGTGAGATGCCAAGGATCTGTCTTTACCAGCTGAGATGTAGGCAGAAACTGCAGCCAGGTGCACTTTCAAAGTAGAAGGCCTAAGGTCTAGTGAATCTAAATTGGCTAGGTAATCCAAAAGGACAGGCACCCTAGTGGTGGTAGGGTGGATATCCTTGTGTCCACAGCATATAGAGAACCTCTTCCACTTGGAAGCATACATTTTCCTGGTCGAAGGTTTCCAAGAACCCCTAAGGACAGTGAGAATCTCTTCGGATAGGTGTAAGCTGCCAAACTCTAAGTCCTCAAGAGCCAAGCCCTGAGGTGAAGGAACTTGAGGCTGGGGTAGAGGATCCTGCCCAGAGAGGCGGTCAGCAGATTGTGCCTCTGAAGGAGGTGGATTGGCTGTGCCACTGACATGGTTAAAAGGAGCAGGTACCATGGTTGTCTCACCCAATCTGGAGCCACCAGGATCATAGTTGCTGATTTGGAACTGAGTTTGATCAGAACCTTGAGCAAGAGAGGAAAGGGAGGAAAGGCATAAATAAATCTGCCTGACTAATCCAATGTCAGGGCATTCACTGGTATAGTCCCCTTGGCCAGAGGTCTGCAGCAGAACTGTGGCAGCTGGAGGTTGTCTGGGGAGGCAAAGAGATCTGTCTGTGGTATGCCCCACCTTCTGAACACTGATTGCAGCACCTTTGTGTTTATGGACCACTCGTGATGATTCTGGCTTATCCTGCTTAGCGAGTCTGCCAGAACATTGTCTTTGCCTGGTAGGTGGATAGCGGACAGGGACCCCTGCAGGGAGTAGGCCAGCTTCCAGACCTTCATGGCTTCTGTTCATAGTAGGGTTGACCTGGTGCCTCCCTGCTTGTTGATGTGATACATAGTGGAGGTGTTCTCTGTTCTGACATGTACCACCTTGCCCTTTAGCTGAGGTGCAAATGCTTGAAGAGCCAGATACACTACTTTGAGTTCTAAGAGGTTGATGTGCAGGAGTGATTCCTGATGGGACCATGTGCTACTGGTCATGAGGTTGAGCATGTGTGCCCCCCACCCCAACAGGGAGGCATCTGGAGTGAGAACCAGCAAGGGGCTCTCTTTTTTGAAGGAGGTTCCCTCTCTGAGATACTGCCTGCCTATTCACCATTGCAGTGCCTGTATAAGAGTTTTTGAGACAGGTACCAGTTTGGCCAGAGGATCCCTCCTTTGGGGCCAGTGAGCCCTTAGGTGGAACTGAATGTCCCTCATCTGGACTCTTAAGCCTGGCACTATGGCTGTGGCCGCTGCCATGTGGCCTAGTACTTGGAGGAAATATCTGGCTGGCCTGGGCCTGTTCAATGTGAAGGTTCCTGCCAGCTACAAAATACTGTTTGCCCTGTCTTGAGGGAGGAATGCCCTTCCTTGCAGGGTATCCAGCTCTGCCCCTGGCTGGGCCGCTGGAGCAGGGACATGGCGTCTGCCTGCACTGCCGATGGCCCAGGTTCAGGAACGGACTCGGGAGATGGAGGGCTTGCAGGGGGGAGAAGGAGTGAGAGTCCAAGAGACAGCGCTCCTGCTCCGGGGGGAGGGGGGGGATGAAGTGTCCGGCGCTCTACAGATCCCTGGCGGAGGCCAGGAGGTTCCATTGCAATCAGCACCTGGCTTCTCGGGGAGGCTTGCTGGACACTGATGCTCTGCATCACTGCATCATTGCATGCCACGCCTCCTACCAGGACCACATACCGGGGAAAAGAGCAGATGCCATACATGACGCCCTGCTTCTTCCAACCCTGATCGCTGCTGTGGCTCTCCTGGACAGATCGACCTATCCCATCGCCTGTTGTCTCCAGTCCGACTCCATGCTCCACCCTGGGGGGTAAGCCAGGGAGGCAATGCCGGTAGGTGCCCCTGCCAACATCCTTCTCCCATCATCATGGGAGTTTGCACTAGTGCAGTAGCCTCGTTCTGGAGGGTAAATCAGGGGGTATCGTCATGGAAAGGAGGTAAGTCCCAGTGGCAAGGAGGGGTTCCATGGTGGGCAGGGGCTTAGTCCAAGGCATGCACGTACTAAAAAGCACACTAAATAAAAAAATCCAGCTCTGCCCCTATGAAGTCCAGCACCTGTACCAGGTCTACCTGTGACTTCTGGGCATTCACCAGGAACCCTGAAGATTTCAGGGTGCTTTGGACCAGTGCCAAAGAATCTCTGGTGTGTCGAGGAGACTGTTATATGACTAACCAGTTGTCTAGATAAGGAAAAACTGTGACCCTTGCTTTCTCCGGTGGGCCACTATGACAGCTAGGCACTTTGTGAATGCCCTTGGGGCTGAGGTTAGGCCAAAGGGCATGGCCATGAACTGGTAGTGACCTGAGGGAAGTCTGAACATCAGACACTTTCTGTGTCTGGGTCGGATTGGGATGTGGAAATGGGCATCCTTGAGGTCCAAGGATGCCAGCCAATCTCCCTGCTGGAGAGTGGATACACTCATAGCTATGGTGACCATTCCGAACTTTGGCTTTGTCACATGCTTGTTCAGGAGTCTGAGATCTAATTGGTCACCAGTCCTCATTTTTATTTTGTGTTAGGAAGTATCTGGAGTAGAACCCCTTGCCCCTCTGTGACAGATGGACAGCTTCCACTGCTCTGATTTGCAATAGGTTGACAACTTCTGTTTCCAGAAGCATTCTCTCTGATGGGGTTGGTGGGGGAAAAGTTCTGCTTCTTAGCTTGGGAAGTGTTTTGAAGCTTAGGGCAAGACCCTGTCTCACTACCTCCAGGACCCACTTGTCTGTGGTGATGGACTGCCAAGCCTGGAGGAGTGAGCCAGCTTGCTGCCTACTGGTAGAGGGGAGGTGTCCTACACTAACATGTCAGGGGTTCTGTTTGGGTTGAGTCTTGGCCTGGAGGGCTGGTTCTGTCCATCTAGCTGCCCTTCTGCCCCTTTCTCTGAAGTACCCCCTGATCTGCTGGTAGTCTGGCATTGCTTGGGCTGGAAGAAAGGCAGCGAGTAGGAGCCCCTACCCCTGCCTCCCCTTGTCTGTGACCTATACAAAGTGGAGGCCCTATCCTTGGTCACATTACTTCTGCAGGTGGCTTTGTACTTCTCCACTTTTTTCATGTAGGCCTCTGTTTTGTCCCTGAAAAGAGAATTGTTCTCACACAGGGGAAATCAATAGCCTTAGCTTGAGTATCCTGAAAGAGGTTTGTGACTCTAAGCCAGGTAAACCTCCTCATGGAAACTGACAGGGCCATGAGCCTGTCAGCATTGTCATTGGCATCTGCTGCCATATGGAACTGATATTTTGTGGCATCTAGTACTGACCTGGCAGTCTCAGCCAGGTCCACTTCCATCTCCCCTTGTATTATATCCGACATGGCTAGAACTGTTTACCACAGTGCTTTTTGATATTGGACTGCATAAGCCATGTAACTGGCTTGCCTGACCAGGAAAGAAGCTGCCATGTACCCTTTTTTGACCATGGCATCAGTTTTTCTAGAGTCCATGTCAGGGGGCTAGGATGCCAAAGGTACCCTTGCCCTGTCACAGGAAGCCACCTGTACCACTCCCTGATGGTCAGGGTGAGTAAAAAAAAAGTCAGTATTAGATCTATCTAACTGGTACTTTTTATCCACTTTTCTATGTACCCCTGGCACAGATGTTGGGGTCTGCAGGATTTTTAATACTGCCTTCCTGAGGGATTTATGGATGGGCAGTAACAACCTTCTTGTGGGGGTAAGATCCATCATATCTAGGAAGTCAGCTTCCTCCTAATCCTCAACTGACTCCTTTATGGAGAGTTTAAGGATATCTACCATCTGCCTCACAAACGAGTTGTGAGAAGAGTAGACCTCTGGACCCCTGGGGAGGGAGAACCAAAGTCCTGTTCCAGAGTGACTTCTGGCTCTATGGGTTCTCCCTCCTCCTCCTCCTCCTCCTCTGGTTCCTCATATAGATAAACCATTTTCTGTGAAATCACTTGATGCACCTAGAGTGAGGGGACATCTTTCCTACAGCTCTGTGACAAAGATTCTTTTAAACCATGGCAAATTGTCCAGATCTACATAAATTCAGCTGCAAAATAATATTTCATTAGATAAAAGGGTGCTGGAACAAAATATTGCTTCAAATCAGGAGATGGATCCATGGGAGCTGGAACAAATGGAAACAAGCATGATGGATACCCTGCTGCTCGCTCAAGCTGCAAAAAGACTCAGGTCGGACATAGGCGATACTACCCAGCTGAGCTTGATATTGGTGAATCCCTGGCTGGCAAACTTGAACTGTTCCATAATCATTTTGTGAAAGTTAATCTCACTATCTGTGAATCTGTGACAGACATTAAAATTATGAAGACAATGCTTGAATCCTTATCCGCTCGAGTAGCCGACGTTGAAGCCAGGGTCAGCTCGGTGGAGGACAAGCAGATAGGGGACAAAAAGGAGCTAATCAACATGAGACAAAAATTAAACAGGATAGAAGACCACATTGAAAAACAAGAGGATCACTACAGATGCAACAACCTGATCCTTGTTGGCATCCCGGAGAACGCAGAAGGGCGCAACATAGTGGCATTTGTCCAAAAACTGCTGCTGGAGGTAGCCAGGGTGCCAAGCTATGAAGCAGCTTGCAACTTGGAGTGGGAACACTGTTCCATGAGAGTGCCACGTCAGCCCAACAGTAACACCCATCCCAGAGCCATCATATTTTGTTGCCAGAGTCTCCCAAATAAGTCATTAACCTTAAACCAAGCCAGGAAGAAAGGAACACTGCTACGGAGGGGACAAAAATTCCACATATTTAATGACATTACTCCGGCGGTGAGGGACAGGCAGTGGGCTTACCAAACCATCAAATCAACACTACATCAAGCAAACATTCTGTTCTGGATGCTTTACCCTGCAGGCCTGGTTATAACAACCAATAATGTGATGACAGAGTTCCAAAATGCAGAAATCGCTAAGCAAGAGTTACATAAGTACCTCCCCAAGTTGTTCCAGCCACCTCACTCTCCACCGCAGAAATCTACCCCCCGGCAAGCACCCCTCATGATGTGATCGGGTGAGTGAAAATATCAATACTGGCATGATTATACTTAAAATCATTTACAAATGTCCCACTACGCTACCTCACTCCTCATAGAATATGTCATTATCCCTAATCATGAATTATGCCTTGACCAATTAAATGGAACTGTCGTCAAGCTGACTTCAGGCAGAGCCACACCCCCAAATCATTGTTACCCTCCCTACTCCTGCACAAACCAGGACGCTGATTATTCTATCAGTCCCTATGATGCTATATGGGACAGCAATATCAGAAGATGAGAATCTTCTCATGAAGAAGAAAGAAAGCACCTCTGATTCTCCTAGGCCACTTCCGGATGTACATACATACATTCCATCCAACATACAGTGGTTCTTTATTTTTATTATTACTGTCATAATCAAAAGCACAACTATGATCATTCTTAGTGAACTTACCCAGCGAGAGACCGCTTACTACCTCTCGGCCACACCAGTCTTATTAACCATTTGCACAGTGAACACTGCAGGCAGCCTCTGCTACCCCAAAGAGGAAACTCGCTGCTAATGTTACAATCATACGGCCTGCCAGAGGATAGGGAGATGTGAGGGGATGGGGGGAAGGGTGTGATGGGGGCACATAACTTTCCTGCTGCCTAACAATGGACTGAGCAATGAGGCGCAAAGAGAGCTGGGCTAATGACATGCACCTAAATACTTACTATGTCCTAACTGTGGCATAGCCAGATGGTTATTACAATTTGCTTGTATCTTGCAGACAGGCTTCTTATGGTTTCCGGTAGATTGCAGTATTCCCATGAACTTCCAAGTAACACTAAAAGGAAGGGCTTTCCACCCTCCCAAAGTGAGACATAAAGGCTGGAGTGGTCACAACAGTCAGTCAGTCTGCATAATGCGATGCAGCCAGGCGGGTGACTCAGACTAATTTCACTGGCTGCTGATCACAATGTGGCCCACACACACACACAACATGTGACCACTCCCAAAAGCTGGGACAAGAACGCTGTAATTAAAAGCAGGACAGGACAGTGGGTTTGGAGTGGAATACACCACGCCAACCTGGGCAGCAAAAAGTGGTGCAGGGGGCCTGCCTGTGGAAGGAACTCATTCACATCACTCCCATGCTAGGTGCAGGCTGCCCCCGAACTGCTAGTTGTGTCTACCCATAGGATGAAATTAGTGCTTGCACAACAGTTGGGGCCCAAAATTTTTTAAGGGTTACAAAAATACTAACACTACACAAGAGCCAATGGGCCGTCATAACAAAGCATACTAACTGGTATCAAAGGGGAAGGAAGAAGGGGGCAGATTGGGCCGAACAAACACTAGCCATATGACTGAAGCACAAGACAGGCAGAACACAAGCTCATCCTGGAGGGGGGGAATTTACAAGTTGCAGTTAGATTTGGTTCTGGAACTGGATTTGAAGCCACATAATTTCACTAAATGCGAGCTACTGACTGTTGGAAGATGGAGGAGGGTGTTTAATGTTGAATGTGAATGTGATATTTAGTGTTGTTTTCCTGTTTAATTCCTGAAGGAGTATCTCCAAAGCTATGACCATGACATGCGACAGTTCACACCCCTACATCTAGCCACCTAATGCAGACTGGACCGTGCACATCATTAAACCACTGTTGAGTATCATGGAGCAGGAACCCCCTCATAAAGGCTCATAACGGACCAATGAGACTAGGGTCCAGCCACCGCTGGGCACCGCCCGCTTCCCTGGAAGGGGGAGGTCCCAGCCCCAGCTGGGCCCATCCCGACCCACCATGATATATACATTATATGCATGCACCACCAACCTTAGAATGTGATATTTTTAATGTAAGCTTTTGTGTACTGAGTTTGTTTATTTGTGCATACAGTGACCTTCATATGCTATCAGGACTGGTCTTTCAACATCTCAGGATGTACAGAGTGAATCAGCTGCAGGCTGGAGGCTGCAGGAGTAGAGATGATGACCATACCCATCCTTGCACCCCTGCTATCAGAATCAATCCCATGCCTTCTGGAATAGAGATCTCAAGCCATCTTATGAAGGTAAGGACCAGTACACACACATCCATAAAACCCCATACACCCTGATGACAACGCCTTTTAACTTCATAACCTGGAACGTCTGGGGGGAACAAACTAAAGAAAAAAGATACCAAATCCTCCAGCACCTAAAATGGGAAAGGATAAAAATAGTCTTTTTACAAGAAACCCACACTATCAATACTCAAGCACAATTATGGTGCAGGGAATGGGTAGGCAGTGACTTTGCAGCAGGGGCTGATAACAAACGGGCAGGAGTAATGATCTTAATCCACAGAAAGAAAAAATTACTCACATGTAGTAATCTTATTTCTTCCAACGGGATCCACTAATATTATTACTTCTTGCAGTGCTCCTTTAAGACAGCACCGCCCCGGAACCAAAAGGAATGTCATGCTAATGACGGAATCTTTAGCTCGTGCATTCAATTCAAAAACTGTCCAGTCCAACTACCTACATTCTAACCTCAGATTTCTTAAGAGCCTACAAAGAGGCCATACTAATATCTAATTAGAATAAACAACAGAAAAAGGGCCCCAGCTGGAGCAACTGGTAATCACTAAACCACAGGGGAAAAAGAAAAGTCCCCCTTTTCTAAATGTCAGATTCACCTAAAAAGGGGAAAAAAGACATACTAAGCTATAAAACATTACTAAGAAGTGCCAGCAGATGGCAAACTACTCCAGGTATTTATTCAGTCAGTGCTGGAGAGGTCTTTAGATTCTCTCAGGGGAGGCAAGGGTGAGGAACTAATAATATTAGTGGATCCCGTTGGAAGAAACATGACTACTACAGGTGAGTAATTTTTCCTTTTAACCCCAGGAATCCACTAATATTATTACTTCTTACAGACTATGAAGCAGTACCTTACAGAGGTGGACAAAGAATCTATTTAGGAAAAAGACTCTGTAGGACTGTTGTACCAAATCTGGCATCACTCCAGGACTGGGTGTCCAGGTTATAATGTTTAGTAAAGGTGTGAACTGACCTCCAGGTGGCTGCTTTACAGATTTCCAGCAATGGTACCTCTCGGACAGCTGCAATAGAGGCAGCTGTGTCCCTTGTAGAGTGGGCCCTGAGTCCAACTGGGGGAACCTTACTTGCTTTTGAGTAGCAAAACTGGATACACTGAACTATCCATCGACAGATAGTTCTTTTAGTGGCAGGTTTCCCTTTACCTACCATTCCACAGGTGAGGAAAAGCTGTTCTCTGTCCTGCCTATGGTCCTTGGTATGAGTCATATAGTAACTCAAAGCTCTTTTAACATCAAGGCTATGGAGTCTACGCTCCCCTGAGCTAGAATGCTCAGTGAAGAAAACTGGCAAGGTGATAGACTGATTCAGGTGGAAGTCCAAGACCACTTTGGGGAGATACTTCCTATTAGTTCTCAACACTACCTTGTCCTTGTGAAAGGAAATATAGTCTTTTTCAATGCACAGGGCCTGGAGCTCACTTATCCTCCTGGTGAAAGTGATTGCCACGAGGAAGACTACCTTCCATGTAACAAACTTGAGATCTGCAGAGACCATTGGCTCAAAGAGAGGAAGCGTAAGCTGAGCAATGCAAATATTCAGGTCCCAAGCTGGCACTGGTTCTCTGTGAGGGGGGGAACAGGGGAGACAGTCCATTGAAAAACCTCCTGAAGATAGGATTTGATGCTAAGAAGGTGTTCTTTCCAGTAGAAATGTATACGGACACTGAAGCCAGGTGCACTTTCAGGGTTGAATGCTGCAGACCTTGGGAATGCAGGTGAGTCAAATAGTCCAGCAAGGTTGGTATGCCAGCTTGAGCTGGGGCTACACCCTTATCCTGACACCATATAGAGGACCATTTCCATTTTGAGGCATAGGTTTTCTTAGTAGAAGGTTGCCTATACCCTCTGAGGACCTCTAGGACCTCTTCAGAGAGCTGCCATCCTGCATATTCTAAGTCCTCAAGAGCCATGCCTTGAGTCTGAGAGCTCTGAGATTGGGGTACATGACCCTTCCTTGGGAGGAGGTCAGTAAGTTGTACCTCTGTGGGAGGTGAATCAGTTTGGCCACTGACATAGAGAGCAGGAGGGAGTACCAAGGCTGTCTAGCCCAGTCTGGGATTACCAGTATCACCGAAGCTGGCTGTGATCTGAGCTTGATGAGCACCCTGAGTATCAGGGAAAAAGGAGGGAAGGCATAAAGATGCCTCCCTGTCCAATCCAGAATCAGGGCATCCAGGGAAACTGTTCCCTCGGCAGGGGCCCTGCAACAATACAGAGGCAGATGGTGGTTTTGGTGGGATGCAAAAAGATCTATCTCTGAAGTGCCCCACCTCCTGAATAGGCTGTTCACCACTTGCTTGTTCAGTATCCATTCAAGATGGAACTGGTTTATCCTACTCAAGACATCTGCCAGGGTGTTGTCCTTGCCAGGCAGGTGGATGGACTGTAGGGAGGCATTGAGAAAGTAATCAAGGCTCCATATCTTCATTGCCTCTGTACAAAGTGGGGTAGACCATATCCCTCCCTGCTTGTTGATGTAGTGCATTG
Source organism: Neoceratodus forsteri (assembly GCA_016271365.2). NCBI lineage: Eukaryota > Metazoa > Chordata > Ceratodontiformes > Ceratodontidae > Neoceratodus > Neoceratodus forsteri. The sequence continues at coordinate 1,403,951,115 of CM028130.1, read as the reverse complement.
TTGTGGTATTGTGTGTTTTGACTTGTACCACCTTTCCTTTGATTAGATGTGAGAAGGCCTGAAGGGCTAGGTAAACTGCTCTCAGCTCTAGCAGATTTATGTGCTGTAGGGAATCTCTACTCTCTCAAGTGCCGTGAATGGTGTGCTCCCCCAAGTGGGCACCCCACCCTAACAGGGAAGCATCTGTCATGAGAACCAATGAAGGGGGCTCCTGCAAGACGTGAACCCCTTCCCTCAAGTTTTCTGGCTCCATCCACCATTGGAGTGCCTGTAGTAACACTCTTGTTACTAGTATGGGTTTCAAAAGAGAGTCCCACCGTTGGCACTAGTGTGCCCTGAGGTGGAATTGAACATCTCTCATTTGAAACCTGGCACCCATGACTGTGCTTGTTGCTGAAGCCATGTGGTCTAACAATTGCAGAAACTGTCATGCTGGCTTCGGCTTGCCCAGGGCAAAAGAGCCTGCCAAAAGTTGAATGCTTTCTGCCTGTCCTGAGGGAGGAAAGCCCTTCCCAGTATGGTGTTTAGTTCTGCACCTATGAACTACAGTACCTGCACAAGAGTCAGAACTGACTTTTTGATGTTAAGTAGGAATCCCAGGGAGTGCAACAGACCCTGGGTTACCTGAAAGTGCACGCTCACCTGCTGGTGAGACTTTCCCATGATTAGCCAATCGTCCAGGTAGGGAAAAACTGAAATACCTAGACTTCCTAGGTGTGCCACCATTACTGCCATACACTTGGTAAAAAACCCTTGGTGCAGAGGTGAGTTCAAAAGGTAATGTTTAGAACTGGTAGTGGCCTGAGGAGAGCCTGAACCATAGATATTTTCTGTGTGACTCCCTTATGAGAATATGGAAGTATGTGTCCTTTAGGTCTAAGGAGGCTAGCCAGTCTCTTTTCTGCAGAATTGGAAGAATCATAGCCAGTGTGACCATCTTGAACTTGGGTTTTACCAGGTTATCTGTTTAGCAGTCTGAGGTCTAGTATAGGTCACCACTCCCCATTCTTTTTTTTTGTTGTTGTTAGGAAATATCTTGAATAAAACCCCTGCCCTTTTTGGCTGAAAGGGACAGGCTCTATTGCCCTTGCTAGGAGTAGGGCCTGAACCTCCTATTCCAGCAATTTTCATTCTGTGAAAGGAACTGCTCTCAACAGCCTTGTTCTTAGAGGAGGAAGGGATTTGAGGCTTAGAGACAAATACTGACTCACTGCTTCCAGAACCCACTTGTCTGTGCTGATTTTTAACCATTCTTGAAAGTAATGAGTCAGTCTGCTCCCTACGGGAACTAGAGTGGCAGCCTGGAGGGAAAAGTCAGGGGATTTGTTTTGTTTGTTGCCGGGGTTGTGCAGATTGGGATCTGCGCCTGGATCCCCTTCTGCCTCTGGCTGTATAAAAACCACCCTGCTGTAGCTAGTACTGCTGTTGTAGCATAGCCTGCACTTGATAGAAAGGCCTTCTAAAAGAAGACCTACTCCTGCCTCCCCTTCCATATGTTGAAGTGGAGGGTGAAGGTATCTCCCTGGTAGAATTACTGCGATATGTAGCCTTATACTCATCTACCTCCTTCATATATGCCACAGTCTGGGACCCAAAGAGTGAGTTATCCTTGACTGGGAAGTCCATAGCCTTACTCTGGGTGTCCTGAGTGAGATTGGTAGCTCTCAGCCAGGCAAATCTTCTCAAGGCTACAGTACCTGCCATCCATTGAGCAGCTGTGTCGTTTTTATTAGCTGACACTTGAAACTAGTACTTGGAAGCCTCCAAGCCCAGTTTTGCAGTGTCCACTAGCTCTGAAACTGGTGTGGAAGGGTTAGCCTCTGTAGTATCAAGGAGGGTCTGCCAAAGAGCCTTCTGGTAGAGGGCTGCACGAGCTTGGTAGCTGGCTTGGCAAACTCCCATGGAAGCCAAAAGGTACCCTTTTTTAGCCATGCTATCTATCTTTCTTGAGTCCTTCTCAGGGGGATGAGAGGACAAAGGAGTTTTTGCCTTTTCACAGGCAGCCTGCTGTACAATCCCCTGATGGCTAAGGTGAGTAAATAAAAATTCAGCCCCAACCTCTCAAGTTGGTATTTTTTATCACACTTTTTATCAATGGGTGTGACAGAATTAGGAGTCTTAAGAATTTCAAGTATATGTTTCTTGAAAAACTTATAAATAGGCAGAAGGAGCCTTTTTGTGGGTGTCAGTCCCAAAAGCTCCATGTATTGGGCTTTTTCCTCATCCTAGATCTCTTCTGCAGTTGCAAGATCCAAGGCTTCCTCTATCTTCCTGACAAAGGAAAAATGTGAGGACAAATCTTCTGTGGGTCTGGGAGGTGAGCCAAACTCCTGTTTGGGTGAGACCTCAGGTTCAATACCCTCTTCTGCCTCATAATCCTCAAAATCAACTATCTCAGTGGCTAGTGGAGAGACAAAGGAATTTTTTTTTCAACTGGAGTAGCCACAGGCTGCTTCTAGGGTAGTAAGCCCCGCAGCACTTCCAGAGTCTGGGTTATCTCAGTAGGCACTGGAGCAGGTACAGGCACTTGAGGGGCTCCTTGAGGCATTTCAGCTGGGATCTCAGTGTGTTTTGTCTTCTTGAGTTTTTTGGCAGGCAACGGAGAGTCAGCCGGTTCAATGCCTCTCTTGCCAGAGCCCTCACCCATATCAGGGGTGTTTTTTGTGGCCCTGGAAGGTTCAGCCAAGGGTTTAGAGGGGGTGGACTGGTTAGAGCACGTGGACCCCTCCTCCAGCTTTCCTTTCAGCCTTTCCTTACATTTATTACTGTTTTAGCAGGGAAAGACTTGCATATTTCACAATCTATAGAGAAGTGTTGTTGCCCAAGACAGACCAAACATAAAGGTCATGTTTGTCTGCCTCTGCAAACACTTCAGAGAACTTCAAACAGTTTTTAAACCCAGGAGGTCCTGTTTTCTTTTTAGGCTTATCTGACATTTTAAAAGAAAACAGAAACCGTGAACCTATAAAAATATAAACAAGTTATCAGTTTGCGGTCGGTTCAGGAACCAAGAAAAAAAAACAATCTATTGGTTCCGATCAGATCTGGAACCAAGGACCCGCACAAGGAACCTCGGAAATCTCTGTTTAAAATAACAAAAATTAAAGTAAAAACACTGAAAAGTAATCAGAAGCCCTAAAAAATAGTTCCGATTTAGGTAAAAAAGGAATCAGTTACCTCTCAGTGCACAGAAACCGCGAGGAACCGGATAAAAAAGATAAACTACGTTAAATTTTAAAACTCCGAGGGAAAAAAACGATAAATTAACACTTAAACTAGGCAGTGATTGAATAATAATCAAAAATACTTAAGTTTTATTGATCAAATGCACTTCAGGAATCGTCTTGATAGAGAGAAGATCTCCAGGGCATCTAGTCTTTGCAGCGGAGAGATGAAATCTGAGGTTAGAATGTATGGAGTTGGACTGGGCAGTTTTTGAATTGAATGCAAAAGCTAAAGATTCCATCATTAGCATGATATTCCATTTGGCTCTGGGGCAGTGCTGTCTTAAAGGAGCACTGCAAGAAATAATAGCATTAGTGGATTCCTGGGGTTAGAACGCACCGTTCCACCCTAGACAAATAAGGGAAGACCCAAGCAGTCACCTTACTGTAGAAGGAACTTTAGATAGGACCAAAGTACAGTACAAGTCACATTAGACTGTTCCTTCAGTGAGTTGCTGTAGCATTTCTGTTTGAGTTGCATTAGTGTTGCTGGGTTCAGCACAAAGCCCTGCACAAACTGTTTCTTGAAATTTAAAACTCAGTTTTGCATTGCTCTGTGACTAGACTGCAGATGCATTCCAAATGAGTTGCAAAAACATTTCACAAACATTGCTTTTGAGCTGGTTAAGTATTAAAAATAATGCAATATAAGTTGTTAATGCATTGCCAACTGTGAAAAACAATGTTAAACTGACTCATTGGTGGAACAGTTTAATATGACTTGTACTGTAGTCCTAGCTTCAGTATATGACCAAACAAAGACGACCCACAATTTTTTGCCACACTCTTAGCCGAACTCACCAAACACAAACACATCTCCATTGTGTTAGCAGAAGACTGGAACAAAGTCCCTGCCTCAGCTATGGACAGGTCCAGGTCCCATAGGATTGGACTAACACCCAACCAGAGGATTTTATCTGAGCTACAAGACTCACTAGGCCTCACAGAGGTATGGCAGACCTTACACCCAGGCAAGAGGGAATACATCTTCTGGACCCCTCTCCATAACATGTCCTCCAGAAAAGACTAATTCTTCATCTCAGCTACTCTCCTGGGAAATACCCACCAATGCAACATACTCCCGCCATCATTTTGGATCACTCACCAGTTCTCCTTTCACTGGCCCCATCCGTTAACACACCCAGAAGGGACACCACATGGACAGTCAACAATGTACTACTCCAGCGGCCAGATATACAGTACAAGAGAGAATTGTCCAAACCATCCAAAACTTTTTTAGAGAAAACACAGGCACAGTAACAAACTATAACAATGTATGGTGTGCTTTCAAATGCACGTTGAGGGGAGAAATTATCAGGCTAGCAGCCACTGGGAAGAGGAAAAAAGAAGCCTTGTCCAAACAGCTCCTCCACAAAATCAAGGCATTAGAGAAGTCACTGTCATCCTCCTCACTCCTCGAAGACTGGTTATACCTCAACTCACTGAAAGCACAATATAGGGAAACCCTGAGAGAAAATAAAGAGCATGACTTACTCAAAGCCAGAACAAGATATATTGACCAAGGTGAAAAGGCAGGGAAACTCCTAGCATTACATCTTAAACAACAGGAGGCAGCAAGGACAATTAAAGGAATATACCTGGCTCCATCTACCCCTCTCGTCACCAACCCCAAAGACATTGCCTCAGCCTTCGCTAACTACTACTGATTGCTCTACACCGTGGAAGTTACTGCCCCAAAACACCTCATTAACAACTTCTTAGAGGCAGTGTAACTCCCTCAGCTTTCACAAACTCAAATAGCAGAGATTTGCATTGAACTTACCACACACAAAATCATGAGCGCCATTAAGGATCTGCCTCTGGACAAAGCACCAGGGCTGCATGGCTTCTCAAACAATGTATACAAATTTTTTGCACAACAGCTAAGTGAGTCTCTGGTAACCCTCTATAAGTCAGCCCTGGAGATGCATTGCCTAGACCCCTCACTCCAAGAAGCCCACATAACCTTACTCCCCAGACCAGGGAAAGACCCAGAGTGCCTAGCCAGCTATAGGTCAATCTCACTCCTCAACACAAATCTCAAGATTCTGGCAAAAATCATGACTGCAAGAGTACAGAAGGTTTTAGACCACCTCATAGATCGCAAACAAGTGGGATTTATGAAAGGCAAATGCTCAGCGGATCACCTGCGCAAGCTTTCCCACCTAATCTCAGCAGCCAAAGACACTGACCACCCCGCAGTTCTGGTGTCTCTGGACAAGGAGAAAGCCTTCTACAGAGTGGTGTGGCCCTTCTTATTCCAAACCCTTCATCACTTCAGATTCCCAGACTTCTTCATTAGCTGGATTCAACTAATATACTCACAACCCTCAACTCACATCAGATGTGAAGGGGTAAACTCTGAAGCCTTTACTCTTCACAGGGGCACCTGTCAGGGCTGCCCGCTCTTTCCATACCTAGCCAACCTCTGTCTAGAACCACTAACTCAGATAATCCTGTGTATGGAGGACATACAAGGAATTCAAGCTGGTAAACACAGGTACAAAATATCCACATATGCAGATGATGTCCTCCTGCACGTAGAGAATCCATCCATGTCTCTTCCAGCCATATTTGCCCTTGTGAAATAATTTAGCACCCTTTCTGGCTACAAACTGAACCTGGACAAATCCAGCATCATGCCCCTGAATCATTGGGCCCCAAAAGACCTGCTCCAAGTATGAGGAGCACAATGGTGTCCAGCCTCGATCAAATACTTGGGGTTGCATATCACCCACAGCAAAAGGCAAGCATGTATGCTAAACCTAGACACACTTCTAAAAACCATCAAACAGAACCTAAACAGATGGTCTGCCCTTCCACTCACCCTCTGGGCTAGGATCAACACTATCAAAATGGACGTGCTGCCTAGAATGCTGTACCCCCTAGAAATGACTGACTTATTCATCCCCATGCATTGGTTCATCAAACTGAAATCTCTCCTAAGCGCATTCCTCTGGGTCAGCAAAATGCCATGCAGAGTGTACAAAAAACTAACACTTCCCAAATGGCAAGGAGGACTGCAGCTCCCTGATTTCCACCTTCTTAATCTAGCCCTGCATGCGGGGAAGTTCCTCTGGTGGACCACAGCAAACTTCACCACCTGATCAAGCAGTTATACTCCACAGTGGCACCAGATTGAACTGGACCTATGCCACTCAGCCGGCATCAACATTGAGTCTCTCATATACATCCCCCACTCACAGATCCCTTCTGCACTCAACCTCATCTGATGGGCACCTCCCACCTGGCAATCCAACAGCTACACAGAACCCTTAAAACCAAACTCATCCTTGCTCCATCACAACCAATCTGGGGAAACCCTAATTTCTGAATCCAACACAAACCCGTCCCTAGTAGCTTCCTCAAAACCCCACAGCCAGTACGCTTGGGCCACCTTATACAGAACGGCTCCTTTATAGCATACAATGCCTACACCGCACTCTTCCCGGACATGCAACTTTCCCCCTTCGCACTCCTGCACAGGCCATGGCAACTATATGACCCATCAAAATGGGAAGAATTTACTCTTTTGGCAACACGACCACACCCCACCTCACACCTGTACCAGAAGAAAATATTACTCACTGTAGTAATCTTCATTCTTCCAGGATATTCTTCAATATCATTAACTCTAGCAGTCAGCCCCCTGGATTGGACTGCCACAGAGATAAGTGGAACTTTATGCAAATAATGGAACATTAATTGGCTCATACCATTATTCAAATCTGCTGCTCTGCCAGCTGTAGGCGTTCCATGATGCTCAGATTTTGACTAAGCCTGTACCTAGGTCTTATACTATGCTATCCTAACACTCTATAACAAAGTAATAATAATTATATTTTAAGTTAGATTAAACCTCCCTTTTCTTTTTATTTCCCCGAGCCAACTGACAATGTCCAAAAAGAACAATGAAATAGAACTGGGCCTATTGGTTTAAAAGAAGATTTTGTGCCAGTAGAGGCCAACCAACACACAGTAACACTTGTAATATTATACTGATAGGTTCTGGAAGGGGAAGTAGGGTTGGAGAGTTAATGATATTGAAGAATACCCTAGAAGAAAAAACATTACTACAGTGAGTAATATTTTCTTCTAACTCCAGGTATTCTTCAATATCATTAACTGTAGCAGACTATAAAGCAGTACCTTTGGACGAGGATCCAGAACCCTATTTAGAGAACAGTCTCTGCAGCACTGCTGTGCCAAACCTGGCATCACTTCTGGACTGGAGGTCCAGACTGTAGTGCTTTGTAAAGGTATGTACTGATTTCCATGTGGCTGCTTTGCAGATTTCCAGCAAGGGCATATCCCTAGCTGCTGCTACTGTAGCAATTGTACCCCTAGTGGAATGTGCCCTCATGCCTACTCAGGGGTTCCTTGTCAGCTTTAGTGTAACAGAACTGTATGCATGCCACAATCTAGCATGCAATTGTCCTCATTGAAGCTTGGCTACCTTTACCCACATCACCATAGGTCAGGAACAGCTGTTGCTTTTCCTGTCTATGCTCCTTTGTATACTCGATGTAGTAGGTCAGGGCTCTCTTTACAACAAGACTATGCAATCTATGCTCCCCAGAGCTAGAGTGCTCAGGAAGAAGACTGGCAAAGTAATAGATTGAGTCAGATGAAAATCAGAAACTACTTTAGGAAGGAATTTTTTGTTAGTTCTGAGCATCACCTTGTCTCTGTGGAAAGAAATGTAGTCTTGCTCCAGACACAGAGCTTGTAGCTCACTTGTTCTTCTTGCAGAAGTGATGGCTACTAGGAAGATAGTCTTCCAAGTGACAAATTTCATATGGGCACTGGCCAATGACTCAAATGGGGGCTCCATGGGCTTGGCAATACAGATATTCAGATTTCAGGCTAGAGCTAGCTCCCTGTGAGCAGGATGCAGATGGGCCAGCCTTTTAAAGAATTTTCTAAAACTAGGGTTAGCTGCTAGGGAGACCCCTTTATCAGCTGACAGATATGTAGAAACTGATGCCAAATGGACTTTGAGTGTGGATGGCTGAAGTCCCAGAGAATTTAGGTATGTCAGATATTCCAGCAAAACTGACAACCCGATCTCTGTGGGAACCACCCCTTTTGAAGCACATCAGATGGAAAACTTCTTCCATTTGGAAGTATAGGTTTTCCTAGTTAAAGGTTTCCTGGAACCTCTTAGCACCTGCAGGACATCCTCTGAAAGGTGTAGGTCAGCATACTCTAGGGCCTCAAGAGCCGTGCTTTGAGTCTGAGAGACCTGAAGTTCGGATATAAAATCCTCCCCTAGGAGGATGTCAGGAGATTGTGTCTGTGAGAGAGGTGTATTGGTTGAGCCACTGACAGAGAAAGCAGCAGTGAGTACTATGGCTGCCTGGCTCAATCTGGAACTATCAGAATCATTGTGGCTGACTGGGACCTGAGCTTGATCAGAACCCTGCGTAATAAGGGAAATGGAGGAAAGGCATAGAGTTTTCCCTGCCCAATTTAGCACCATGGCATCCATGGGGACTGACCCCTTGGCTGGGGGTCAGCAACAAAATTTTGGCAACTGATGATTCTCTTCTGAGGCAAAAAGATCTATCTCTGGAGTGCTCCACCTCCTGAACACTATCTCCAGTACCTGTCTGTTGAGACACCATTCAAGATGGTTCTGGCTGATTCTGCTTAAGGCATCTGCCAAAGTATTGTCTTTCCCTGGAAGGTGCACTGCCACCAGGGACACTTGTAGAGAGTATGCTAGACCCCACCTGCTTGTTGATGTAGTACATGGTAGTGGTATTGTCTGTTCTGACCTGTACCACCTTTCCCTTTATCAGAGATGCAAAAGACTGGAGTGCTAGAAGCACTACCCTGAGCTCCAAAAGGTTTATGTGTAGCAGTGACTCCATGGAGGACTAGTTGCCTTGCACTGTGTGTTCCTCTAGATGAGCTGCCCAACCTAGCAGGGAAGCATCTGTTGTGAGTATCATAGGAGACAGAGTCTCGAATAATACTCCTTCCCTCAAGTTGCTTCTGGCCTGTCACCATTGCAGGACCTGTATCAGGGTCCCTGACACTGGTACCAACTTTGACAAAGGATCCCTCTTTTGGCACCAGTGGGCCCTTAAGTGAAATTGGATGTCTTTTATCTGGAACCGACATCCCTGCACTGTGCTTGTAGCTACAGCCATGTGTCCCAGCAGTTGCAGAAAATGTCTTGCAGGTCTTGGTTTGTTTTGGACAAAGGAACCTGCCATGCTCACAATACTGTCTGCTCTATCTTGGGGAAGGAAGACCTTTCCCCGAACAGTGTCCAATTCTGCTCCTATGAATTGTAGTACTTAAACAGGTTGCAATACAGACTTTTGAACATTTATAAGGAATCCCAGGGACTCCAAAGTCTCCTGTGTAAGACTCAAGGCATCTCTCACTTGTTGTGGGTTTTTCTATCACTAACCAGTTGTCCAGATATGGGAACACCGAGACACCCTGTCTTCTCAGGTGTGCCAGCACTGCTGCCAGGTACTTTGTGAATACCCTTGGGGCAGAAGTCATGCCGAAAGGCAGAGCTGCAAAACTATCCTGATGGTAGTCTGAACCTCAGGTACTTTCTGTCGGATTCCCTTATTGGAATGTGGAAGTAGGCATCTTCTAGGCCCAGTGATGCCAGCCAGTCTCCTTGTTGCAATGTGGTTCAGATCATTGCCAAAGTAACCATCCCGAACTCTGGTTTTATGAGATGCCTGTTTAGGGATCTCAAATCCAGTATGGGTCGCAACTCCCCATTTTTCTTTGAGGTCAGGAAATATCTGGAGCAGAAACCCCTTCCCCTTTGAGAGGAAGGAACTGGTTCTACTGCCTTTGCTTCTAACAGTGAGGAAACCTCTTTTTCCAGTAGTTTCCTCTCTGTTGGGTCTAGGCACCGGAATGATCTTGGTTTTAACCTGGGAAAGGTTGTGAAACTGAGGACCAGTCCCTGACTCACCACCTCCAATACCCACTTGCCTGTGGTAATGGATTTCCAATTTTGGAAAGAGTGGGTCAGTCTACCTCTGACTGGAATAAAGGAGGCAACACTGACTAACAAATCAGGGGTTCTGCTTTGACTGTGTGGTAGGCTGAAGGGATTGATCTCCCCTTCTTATTTATTTATTTATTTATTATTTATTTATTCATTCATTTAAAAGTTTTACCAGGAAGGCATACTGAACAGAGTACTGCTGGATTTCAGATGCGTCTTGGAGGGCAGGGTCAATAGGAGAAATACATAGTTACAGAGAGTACATAATACCCCAAAGTTTACAAGAAAGGTTACAGAGGATATAGAGCATGTACATAACCCATGTTATAAGGCAATGAGTAACAAGAGCAAACCTGCAATTGCTAGGGTAAGGTAAGCACTCCTGTGGTAGGTAGTTGTACGAGGGACACATGTACAGTGCAGTGCATGTAACTGGATCCTCTGCGACCCCTGCCCCTATAGTACCCTCTCTGAGAGTAATTAGGGGTAGCTTGTGCTTGGTAGAAAGGTTGGTTGTAACCTTTACCTCTACTCCCCTTCCATAGGGCCTCTACATAGTAGAGGCCCTCTCTCTGGCAGAGTTACTTTTGTAAGTGGCCTTATATTTGTCCACTCTTCATATACTCCTCTGTTTTGGGTCCAAACAGAATATTAGTCTCCACCAGGAAATCCATTGCTTTGTTTTGGGTATCTTGAGTAAGACTGGTTGCCCTAAGCCAGGCAAATCTTCTGAGGGCTATGGACAAAGCCATCTATCTGACTGTATTGTCATTCACATCCACAGCCATATGGAATTAATATTTCATGGCTTCCAGGCCACACCTGGCTGTTTCCAGAAGTTCAGCCTGCAGGCTTGGGGATGCCTTATCAGCAATAGCTATAATGTAGTTCCATATGGTTTTCTGATATTAGGCTACATAGCCCATGTAGTTAGCTTCCCTAATGCAAAGGGAGGCTGCCAAGTACCCTTTGTTGCCATCCTATCCAACTTCCTGGAGTCTTTCTCCGGTGGATGTGTAGCCAGAGGTACCTTAGCCTTATCGCAGGCTGCTGTTTGCGCCACACCCTCAGGGTCTAGGTGAGAAAGTAGGAATTCCACCCCAAAGAATCAAGCTGATACTTCTTGTCAGTTTTCTTGTCCACAGGCAAAATCTTGTTTAGGGTATCAAGAATTTTGAGCACTTGCTTCTTGGAGCATTTGTTAATAGGCAACAAATGAAAATTACATACCTACCATAATTCTTGATCTTCCTGTGTATCTTCACCAATTATCACTGTTGGGTGTCTGGATGGAGACAGGCACCTCTTGGGAGATTTAGGGAGGAGCCGGCACCATTGGCACCACCCACGAGGCCAACGCATTGCATGGCGTTTGTGAGTTGGCTGTGAATGTCACTGCTATTCCTCCTCCACCTCAGTTCTGCATGCCGGGGAGACAGAAGAAAAAGAAGGTATAGAAAAAATAAGGGTGAGGCAAGGTAGCCCAAGAGACAGCAAAAGGAAAAGGAGCAACTGAAAAAGAATAAGCCGATCAGAGGACAGAGAAGGAGAGGGACCTGGAGGTTATGGGCCGAGGAGACCCCAGTTCCTGGATGACCAAAGGTAGGAAGGGAGAAAGAGAAAGAGAGATAGAGAAGAGGTTTGAGGGAGAGCAGGATGAGAGAGGGAAGCCAAGATCCATCAGGATAGATTGGCTGATCAGAAGATCATTAAGAGATGGTCTCAGGGGAGGTTCCGAAGATTTGGATAATCCCAATGGGTAAGGCTATCTCTAACCCTGATCCCAATTCCTGAGGGGAATATCCCTGCTCTTCTCTCCCCCCTCCCACAGTTACCGAAAGAAGAAAAACCAAGGTTTTTGAAGGTGAGGGGGGGATGGGGGAGAAGGAACCCTTAATAATAATGCCATCCCTGGGGGAGGGTAAGCGAGAGAAGAAACAACAAGGGGCAAGGGAGTTATGGCCAGCCCCAGAACCTCCTCATCCTAGATGACTGAGAGTTGGAACTCATGGGATGGTTGCACCCCACAGAACAGTTCAAGATAGAGGAGGGGGCCCACCAGAAGACCCTAAGAAAACCTCCTATGGAGCTCTACTCGCCCATCTCCAACACCCACCTGGAGGCCTCTTGGCGGCCTGCCAGACAGGAGAGGAAATAATCCATGGGGGGGTGAGTAGGGAGGCAGTTCAGCTCAGGGACTGAGGCCTTGTGAGGGGAAGGTGGGAGGGATTCAGTGAAGAATGGTGAAGATGCACAGGAAGATCAAGAATTATGGTAGATACGTAATTTTCGTATCTTACTTGTGTCAATCTTCACCATTCATCACTGTTGGGTGAGTACCTAGCTCCCCTAAAGGGGGCCCAAGAAACACTGAGAGAATAACATCCCTCAGCCCCCCAAGGGGAAAAACGGGGGAAGGAGGACCCTCCGCTAGCCAGTTAGGCCTGGGACTGGTCAGGACGAGGCGGGGTCCCCTGACCCCTAGGGGAAGAAAGACACCCCTGTAGTTCCTGTTTCACCCTGCAGGAGAAGAGATGAGTCCACTGGAAGGAGAAGGCCAGTTACCTACACCTGGCCAAAGATGACAACCTCGAAAGGCATCGCCATGTCATCTACCTAATGCAGATCGCTGTCCCCGCAAGCCATGAAGTGATTTCATTGATGTCATAAGATGCCCTTAACTGATGCCTTGCCAACTCCAGGCCTATCACAGAGAGGGCTATGGTTTGCTGGGTAGCCTCCAAATCGGGCAACAGTGCTAGTGCCTGGCCCAGCATCACCCACAGATGCCTGTTATAGGCAGCGTGGTGTGCCTGATGTGAAATGATAGCAAGCATCATTCTCTCAGAGGAGAAAACTCTTCACCCCAGCTGATCAAACTCCCAAGAGTCAGGATTAGGGGGCTTGTCGTGGACCGGGCATCTATACCCAGAAGGGGTGTCCAGACGCATTAGTCCAGAAAATGGATGAGGCAGAGAGTCTGGAGAACCCTGGGTTGCACAATATCATCTCTAGCAGTCCATAGCAGCTGGTTTTGAGAAATATGGAAGCTGCCAGGCACTGTATGATGCCTCCTAGAATGGAACTGGCCAGGATGGGAACACCAAATGATGTGCCCCATATTCGCCTAAAAAGGCTTGTGTCGGTATTGTCTCAGGCATAACGTGAAATGTGGAAGTCCTTGACCAACCTTGCTAGGAAGCGTTGATACTGGGCCCAATCTGTGTCTGAGGGGAGATGGACAGAGGGCTCCTCTTCCCCTGTGAAGGAAGACGAGGAGGTTGAGGAACCTGTAGAGTCAGATTCTGGCTGCAGAGGGGGAACCGGTCAGAAGATCTGCTCATCCATGGCCCTAACATACTGTGGGAAATCTGCAGCCTAAGATCTGACCTGTTCCCAGGTCAAAAGTTCCAGAGGACCCACGTGGCCTGGGAGAAGGGGAGCTGGGCACAGAGGCAAGGGTGAGCCTGCCACCTGACATGATGTGTCTCTGCCAGAACTAGAGGAATCTGCAGGAGAACCTGTCATAAGCGGGAATCTGCAGGTCTGTAAATTCACTGACCTGTTAAGGAACACAAATCAGTCAGGACTTAACCCTGTAGGGTGAGCTACCCTATGAGGGGACTGAGGCTTCATGGATCCAGAAGGGTGGTCCCCAGCCCCACCCAATGAGACCTCCCTAGAAAAGGATGAAGGGAGGAGACCAGGATCAGCACTACGGCTCCTCCCCGGCCCTGAAGGGCCACAGAAGTGTGCCAATGTCCTTCACCCAGTTCCCTCAACCCTGTTAACTCTGAGGAAGCTCTCTTCCTAGCACCCTCTGCCAAAGAGCCCCCCAACTCAGGTGACCCCCCCAAGGGGGCCACGGGGGGGCTCAATCTTGATTCTGAGAGGAGGAATGGCACTCGGGATGGCAGCCACCCCCACACTCAGGATCCTGGTCGCCACTCCAGCAGCAGCTGGACCATCAACCCACAGCTGACCCACTGAGCCACCATCGGCTTGAGAGTCAACATGAGCCACAGTCACTGGAGCCACTGGAGGGGGCACCTGGGGAGGGCAGGGGTGCTAGGCTGTGGAGAACCCTCCAACTCCGAAGAATGAGGCCTCCAGTCCTGATCAGCTTCCAAATCACCTGACCCCGCACCCCTCATGGCGCTGCCCCATTCACCAGAGCTGCAAATGGCCCCAGGATCCAAGACGGTGCCAAGGAGTGCCCCATGCCGGGACCAGCCATGGGTCCCAACAACAGAGGAGTCTATACCTCAGAAGAGATGACTGCTAGAGAGGTGCTCCCAGCCCAGCCCCAAATGGAGCCAGACCGGACCTCCGGTACCATTGTAGGAGCCTCCTCTATGGCAAGGCATGAAGAAGAGGAGGCCCCCTCTTCACCAGACCATGAAGGCCCAGAAAGGAACCCAGAGGAAGGGCGAAGCATCCTGCACTTGGACTGACATGAGTGACGCCACCCCCGGAAGTCGGCGGAGCCCTGCCAACTTTTAACACGCAGTGCTCCAGAACTCAGTGGTCCATCGAGAAGCAGGCATCACAGGAATTTTATGTCGTGTTGAGGTCCAAGGCAGGAAAGGCAAACATCATGCTGGTCGGTAACAGAGATCTGTCAGCTACAGGGACACTGACACATGGGAGGCTGACCTGTTTTTTTCGACCATTTCTTGTCCTGAGAACCAGACGTGATGCATACGGTAACTTAAAAAACAAACCAGAAAAGACTTGATGACGCTTAATAAAAAGGAAATATCTTACCGGTCTAGAAATGGCATTGAGTAGGCAGCAGAACTGAGGCAGTGTCATGGTGGAGAAATTGAAGGATGGCATTGAACAGCTCCGAGGCGTCGACGTCAAACCAGGTTGTGCAGAGAAAACTTGAGCGAGATGCTGTTTAATGGCAGGAGAAGCAGAATTGAGGTGGAGGAGGATCCAATGGCCATTATTGGCCAACCCATGAGCACTACGCAATGTGTCGGCCTCATGGGTGGTGCCGACAGCTTCTCCTTCAAAAAAAAAATCTCCTGTGGGGGCCAGACAGCCAACAGTGATGAATGGTGAAGATTGACACAGGTAAGATAATTTTGCTTGTGGGTGTTAGCCCCATCATATCCATAAATTGCACCTCTTCCCAGAGGTGTGTTCAGAAGCCATGAACAAGGGGGGTCCAAAATCCTAACAAAGCTAGAGGGGTCTGGGGGCATGCTCCCCCAGAAAATGTTTGAAAAAATCACTGTGAATGGTACATTTTCCTGCATTTTACAGTTAGACAAGATACACTACAGCCCAAAGCATGAACAGGTGTGCAAACTTGGAAAGGAGCTTGGTGCTCTGCAGGCGGTAGTAGCTAGTCCCTGTAAATCTGAAGAGAGAAAGTTCAAGGTAGCAGAGCACTCAGCAGCTTTCCACAATAAGAAATGCAAGAGTAAGGAAATATATTAAAAAATTCTCCACTAGCCGGCCCAGTGGTGCAGAGGGTCGAGGTGCTGGTGTCCTATCTCGCGTCACGCCAGCAACTCGGGTTCGGGAACGATCTCAGGCCACTGGGGTCCCGGCTGGGGGGGGAGGGTTGGAACAGGATTGAGCCTTGGCTCTCCTTCCATGGGGCTGTTTTTAGCCACCTGTTTATGCCTTCCATGGGGTGGACACCTGCTCCTCCATAGTCCCGCTCCCACTGGGTGGAAGCCCGGTGGGTAGTGTAGGCAGTTAGGAGCTGCAACGAAAGTCCAGGGAGGGGTGGAGGGGGCCACTGGATCCTGGCATATGTGTACTCCTCTACGCATGCACACGCATGTGTACTCAATGGCCCTGAGCAAGTGAAAAAGAACCAAGCATTTGACAATGCCGCATGTTTGCTTGCTGCCATTGGCATTGGTAGTGTAGGCATTAGAGAGCTGCATAATAGGAATGGCAGTGAAGTATTGAACTGAAGCCAACCCCACCACCACCCTGCAGAGACTGACAGGCATTGGGGTGTGCCTTTGGGTCATCAGGCATAATGTCCACGCCATTTCACCACACCCTATCCTGCAGACACTGACAAGTGTCAGGGTATGCCTTGGGGTCTTTGGCCATTATGCTCACCCCATTCCATCAGGAAATATGGTGAGATGGGTTATAGGAGAATGGAGCGAACTTTTGGGCCGAAGAGTCCAAGGCACACCTTGATGCTTCTCACTGGCTGAAGGGTGTGGAATGGTATAAGCATTACAGGCGATAATCCCAAATCACACCCCTGATGCTTGTCAGTCTCTGCAGGGTGGTGTGTTATGATCAGAAACCCATATGTCTGTCAATACCAGCACAAGGAGGAACACACCAGCAGAAATCTTAATCAAACAATAAATGTAATAGCATATACAAACAAGCATTTTTCAATGCCGAATGTTTGCTTGCTGGCATTAGCATTGAAAGTGCAGAAGTTTGACAGATGCAAAATAGGAATGGCAGTGAAGTATTCAACTAACACCAACCCCACCCCCACCCTGCAGAGACAGACAGTCATTGGGGTGTGCCTTTGAGCATGGGCCATAATGCTTATGCCCTCTCACCTCAACCCTGCAGACACCTACAAAGTATTAAGGTGTGCCTTGGGGTGTTCGGGCTTTACACTCACCCCATTCCATAAGGAAATACACTAAAGTGGGTGTAGTATAGGAGAATGGGATGAACATTGGTGCCAAAGAGTCCAAGGCACACCTCAATCCCTGTCACTGGCTGCAGTGTGGGGGTGGGGGTTTAATGGCGTGAGCATTATGGTCGGCATCCCAAGTTACATCCCTGATGCCTGTCAGTCCCTACAAGGTATGGTGTTATGGTCAGAAACCCTAATGTAAATCTACAATTCTTGTCTTCCTGGGTTCCTTTTTATATAGTAGGTTTATAGGAAAATAGGGGAGTGAGACTAAGTGGATACATGCAACAACAAAAAACAAGTGGAAGTATCACTCAGCCCCTTCAAAAAATAGATGGGCCAAAGTAGTTTATAAAGCTATTATTTTATTTTCTTTCAAGCTGTAACTCTTATAATGGGTTTCTCCTTATAAAAGATACTTTCTTTCAAAAAGCTCCCAAAAATTATAATATGCTCCTGATACTTTTTTTATTTATTTTGTAACATTTCAGCACACACACTGGTTCCTTCTTCAGACATGGAGCTCTCAATAAATCTAAAATAGATATAAAGAAACAAAAAGGAGAAATATTTTAAATGTATTAGAAGAACAAAATTATTAGAGTTATAATAATTGATTAAATAATCTTTCAAGTTTTCTCCAAATATATAATTCAGGTGGAACTGACCTGTATTTGCTTCAAAAAATGAATACTTAGTAGGAAACAGCATTGGTTTAATGCTTTGGGTGAGGGGGGGCAATTTCAGACTTCAGTTTTAAAACTCCTCACAAAATAGTCCCATGTAAATTAGAAAATGAAAAAAGATTTAATTTACAACCTGAGAGTTTTTAGTTGAAACAAAAAGCTCTGGTTTATGGTCCAAATTTCTTACTTTAACTTGAAGATACAAATTATTTCAAACAAAGGGATTCATTTGTTCTGATTATCAGTTTGCGATGATTCTGAATGAAAAGAGAGGAAACAAAACCTCATATATAGCTCAAAATAAAAAGTGTGTGAGCTTATAAATATTTCTGTATTCATTCAAAGAAGATACTGTACTCACTTACCTCTCACTGGGAGCTCGATGTAAATTTATTTTGAGAAACTCAATAAATCCGAGAAAACGCAAACAACCCATCGTCATTAAATGAGATGCTGTTTCCAAAGTGTAACTAGGCTGAGCACCTTACAAGGTGAAGGAGAGGGGCCAGGCCGTTTGGCTGCATGCCAGGTAGCATGCCAACGTCAGACATGACATCACCAGGCGGCCCGGTCAATAAACTATTCTGATGCATGCAAAGCTATCAGAAAGTCCCCAGCTCCTAATACATTTGAAATATCTTCATTATGAGATAATCTAATTCACAAGAATATAAAACACAGACCCATATTAATAAATGAAATATAAGTCAACAAAAATTAACTTTTGGTTATTTAACAAAAGCAATATATATGAATGTGTTTTTTTTAAGATATATGATCAGATCAAATATTTATGCCATCTTATATTATATAATCTTCAAATGTTCGAGGTTAGGCAATCAGATGGAGAAATAGACAGTGGGACCCTACGTGAACAGTAGAAATTAGATAAGTTTATTAAGATACAAGCTATAACCAACAGAGGGAAAGAAGGTAAATGGAGAGTGATTGTAAGGTTAATATAGAGTGGAAAATTATTGAACATGCATTTGTACGAGAGACTAAATATGGTGGGGTGAAAAGTAAAGGAAAGATGAGCAATATAGGAAGCCCCAAAAGAAGAGCAGAGGCAATGGTGGGATGAGAACCAGAGTAACGATTATATATTACTCTCTCTCCACTGAATGTCTTTTTTTCTAACGCAAATCATTACTCTGGTTCTCATCCCACCATCGTCTGGTATGATTATCCGACATCTATCCGACCAGACTTGCGGCTCACCGTCGGGTCTATTTAACTGCCAACCAAAATCCTGACAAATCTTCCCTAAAACTCACTGTGTATTTGAAAAAGAATCCAAAGCTGTGCCCATCATTGGCAGTTGCCATTCTGTGCTGTGGCTCCTCACACAGGACCAGTGACACATCTCTCTAGTGGCTGTGTAGTGGCTCACTCTGCACGGAGTATCGGGGATGGGGACAAGAATACAGCCTTTCTCTGTCCCATGCTCGCTCGCTTGCTCTCTCTCTCTCTCTCTCCCTCTCCAGTGAGCAGTCTCTCTAGGCATATGGGTGAAACCACTTCTCCTGGAGCACAGTTGGGGAATATACATAGTGCTACTGCACAGAAATAACACAGCCATTGTGTGAATGTCCCTCAGGACACACTTTTGTTTCTGATGGCAGTACACCTCTGGAGACAACTAGTTCAGCTGGGTGGGGAGGGAGTATATGGGACCTCGGTAGCACACAGATTTGGCAGATGATGGGACAGGGATCAAACATGGGCAGCTTTCTTGACGCAGAAGGAGTACGGAGAGAGATGGCACTGTAACTCCTGAGAGAGATGACACACAGAGGCGGGTAACATCCTGCCACACATTAACTGCTGTCTCTTTCTCTCCCTGCATGTAGCAGTACGGCAGCTGCTCCTTTCACTCAGTGAAATATAAATATTTTATAAATATATAGTAGAAATGTAAATAGACTATCGAGGATGAGAATGGGGGAGCTCTTTGATCTGTTTTCTGTGCACATTCCACATTAATATGCGTAATGCGTGCGTGCGTGTGTGGGGGGGGAGTGCTGCTCACTGAAGTGGAGCTCTCCCTTTCAACTGTACAGCACTGCATTTCAGCTGTCATAGACAGCTGCAGCCTTCATTGGAGAACTGAGGCCACGCCCGCAAATGCACTGACTGAATTGGAAGAGGGGTGGCACACCTCCGAAAACTCGGATGATGGCACTATGTTTCTTGCACATGCGTGCAAGCAAACATAAAAATGAAAACAAACTTGCTTGTGGTTAAAATTACGGACATATTTAGAAAAATATGATGAGCTGTATATACCTGTCCGCAATCCAACTAGCCTAGGGGGTGTATACGACAATGTTATAAGTTATATTTATGACCAATCCAGTCCTTGAGCTATGCTCCACTCCTATGTATGATGACCTGTATATATCTTTCAGTTGAACTAGCTAGTCTAGAGTGTATAATCTGAAATGTGCTTACTACTATATGTTTCCCCTAGCGTCAAATGATGTATTTCCCACTTGTTTGTTTACTGTGACAAAAAACTGTACTGTCTTTGCCATGTCTCCTTGACTGTTGTTCCTCATGTTGTATTCTCCCGGGTCGTTCCTGAAAATAGGCATAATACTTGTCTAGTGTACTTACTCGGTAAACAAAAGCTAAATAAATAAATAAAACTGCAAGGTGAGAACAGACTGAGCTGGACCTCATTATTTGGTTCAAACTTTCCACTGGTGTGCTTCTCCCTTGTGCTTGCTGTGAACTCTTTCAGGTCTCACCTGGATTTACCTGCAGTGCTCACTGCCCTTTAGCACTCCACCCCCGATATGCCTCTCAACCGGGGGTGGGAGGAGGTATGGCACAACAGACTCTCTGTACAAATTTACCAACAGTGTTTGAGTACAGTACGTGTCCCAAGTCACAAAGGGAGGCAGTATACAGTGGCGTGAAAAAGTATTTGCCCCCTTCCTGATTTTCTCTATTATTGCATATTTGTCACACTGGATGTTTTCAGGTCTTTAGACAAAATATCATATTAGATAAAGGGAACCTGAGTGAACAAATAACACTTTTTCTTTTTTACTTATTTCATTTATTTAATGAAAAAAGTTAACCAACACCAACTGGCACTGTGTGAAAAGTAATTCCCCCTAGTTAAATCAACCCAATTAAAGGGATAATTAGAGTCAGCTGATTGAACACAGCCAGGCTTGATTACAGCCAGCCCTGCTCAATATAAACCTCACTTATTTTGGCCCTTACCATCAGAGTCACGTTGCCAGCACAAAGATTCAACAAGCACATTATGCCATGATCAAAGGAAGTTCCTGAAAAGATCAGAAAAAAATTTGTTGCCCTCTATCAGTCTGGAAAGGGTTACAAAGCTATTTCTAAGGCTCTGGGACTCCATCGAACCACAGTGAGAGACATAATCTCCAAATGGAGAACACTTGGAACAGTAGTGAACCTTCCCAGGAGTGGGCGGCCTGCCAAAATTACTCCAAGGGCGCAGTGTAAAATCATCCAAGAAGTCTCAAAGGATCCTAAAACAACATCCAAAGAACTGCAGGCTTCTCTTGCCTCAGCTAAGGTCAGTGTTCATGACTCCACAATCAGAAAGAACTGGCAAAAATGGGCTTCATGTGAGGTAGCAAAGGGGAAACCACTGCTAACCAAGAAGAACATAAATGCTCGTCTCTCATTTGCCAAAGCACCTGGATGATCCACAAGCCTTTTGGGAAAATGTTCTATGGACAGATGAGTCAAAGTGGAACTTTTGGACAACATGGATCCATAATGTCTCGCGTAAAAGCAAACACAGCATTCCACAGTAAGAACACCATACCAACAGTCAAACATGGTGGTGGTAGTGTGATGGTGTGGGGATGCTTTGCTGCCCTAAGGACCTGGATGACTTGCCATAATTAAAGAAACCATGAATTCTGCTCTGTACCAGAAAATTCTTAAGGAGAATGTCCAGTCATCCTTCTGTCAGCTGAAGCTGAAGCGTAGTTAGGTCATGCAGCAAGACAATGATCCAAAACACAAAAGCAAGTCCACATCAGAATGGCTAAAAAAGTAAAATTAAAGTTTTGGAGTGGCCTAGTCAAAGTCCAGACTTAAACCCAATAGAGATGCTGTGGCAGGACCTGAAATGAGCAGTTCATGCTCGAAAACCTACCAAATGTTACTGAATTAAAGCAGTTCTACGAGGAAAGTGGGTTAAAATTCCTCCACAGCTATGTGAAGACTGATATTGAATTATAGGAAGTGTTTGGTTGCAGTCATTGCAGCTAAATGTGGCATAACCAGTTATTAAGTGTAAGGGGGCAATTACTTTTTCACACAGTGCCAGTTGGTGTTGGTTAACTTTTTTTCATTAAATAAGTGAAATTAAAAAAAAAAACAAGTGTTATTTGTTCACTCAGGTTCCCTTTATCTAATATTACATTTTCTCTAAAGACCTGAAAACATCCAGTATGACAAATATGCAATAATAGAGAAAATCAGGAAGGGGGCAAATACTTTTTCACGCCACTGTAGCTTGGAGATTAGAATACTGAGCTATGAACCTAAAGATCCAGCAGACTTGGGTTCAAAACCCACAACTGCTCTAGCATACTGTATCACACTGAGCTTGTCTATCTGCTCCTGGGACACACCTGGAAATAAGCCTAGCCCCAGTGTGCTTTTCCAGGCCAAAATTTTTGGAAAAAGTGCATTTTTTAAGAACTTAGAGTGCTTGGACTAGCAAAAATGGGATAGTGACTGGAGTTTAGAAAGTAATATTTGGACCAGGGTGAATAAAGAAATAGGCTATAAGCCAAGATGTTTATTAACACCCAGTAAGGTTATTACCAGTAAAGATCTTACCACTCAACATTATAGCTATTATACTCAGAAAAAAAGAGAAATGTTTTTAGAGTGCTGAAACTGCATTCTCTATAGTACTATGGCAAAACTAGCCGCTTCCATCATGGCCAATCCACTTTCTTACATTATTAATCTATCTCTTTCCATGGCCACGGTACCAATGCTGTGGAAAAAGGCTAGTTCCAATCTTTAAATCAGGAGACGCTTGCCAGCCTGAGAACTATAGGCCAGTGTCCATACTATTTCATATGAGCAAGATTATGGAGAAGGTTGTCTTCTGACAAGTATCCAAACACCTTGAGAAGCAAAGCCTTCTATCTAAAGGGCAGCATGACTTTAGAAAAGGATACAGTGCGACCACGGCATTATCTCTTTTTACAGACCATGTACTTAGACAGGATGATTCAGGTCATCTCACAGGAGCAATATTCGTGGATCTATCCAAAGTGTTTGATATGGTGGAGCATCCTCTACTCCTTCAAGTGCTGTATGCTCGCAGTTCTCAGCCAACACAACCAGGTGATTTCAAAGCTATCTGTCTGAACACAAATGGTCAGACCTGGGGATACTTTGTCCAAAACCCTACACGTTCTCACAGGAGTACCTCAAGGGTCCATCCTGGGACTTCTGCTATACTCTCTATTTGTTAATCCTTTGCTTAACGCACCCTCAACCAGTCAAAGGATCATGTATGCAGATGAACTAGTGCTGTTTTATAGTGATAGAAACTTAACAAATCTCCCTAGTCCTACACAGTGACTTCCATACTGCTGCCCACTGGTTCAAGAGTCACAGACTAGTGGTGAATGCACAAAAAAGCAAAACAAAATCTATGCTGCTTGGCTCAAGGCAGAGTCAAGAGGGCATCATCTGCCAATCTGGCCTCTCTCAACATTGTGTCCCCAGAAGGAGCTACCCTGGAGCAGGTGGAGATTTTTAAGTATCTAGGTGGGGTGTCTCTTCATACCTCACTCACCTTCTCCAAACACACTGAGCAGGTCATTAAGAAGATAAACCAGAAACTTGGAATCTGCTATAGGCTCAAACACCTCTTCACGGCCGAGGCAAGGTCCAAAATAGGGAGGGGTGCCCTGCTACCCATCCTTGAATACTGCTCCCCTATCATCTCCTTGCCCCCCCAGTCATTTGAAACAGCATTCAATAACATCTGCCACTTTATCACACAGGCCCCAATTAGCACACATCACTGTTTACTGTACCAGACTTTGGGTTGGCTCCCTTCACAGGTTCACAGAAACCTTATGCTTGAGACCTCATCTGTAAGGCTCTCCCACGAAGGAACAAAATCACCCCATTGAACCTTTTAGTCATTAACAGAATTCTAGGATCTTGAGGTCTTCATCTAATAGGTGCTTGGAATGCAGCAGGACAGCCACTGACATGGGAAATACAGCCTTGTCGTGGGTTGCACCCAATTTTTGAAATGCTCTCCTGGATGAGATCCAAAATCTCCAATCCTCCAACACCATCAAGAACCACCTGAGAGAATCATTAATAAGAGACTGAATATGCAAATGCTAACAATGAATCAATATCTCATTGTACCACTCATGCACTTATTTAGAATGTTAGGTACTTTGTGTTCACTGACTACTACATTTATTGTAACTGTTCTAATTGTCTTGTATTGTTTTTCTTCCTAAGTTGGAAAATAATGTATACTACGTACCTCCATAAATACTTAAGATGTTCCGCGTTAACTGTACTGCTTTTCTCTGTTGAAAGACATAGGTCTGTGAATTATTGTTACTGTCTGTACATGCCATGTAAATGGCCCATGTCATGCCTGTAAATGGTCCCTCGGAGCAGTGCATTTACCCTGTTAACAAATACATAAGTAAATAAATGTCTGAGAGAAAAAAGGAAATGTTAGGTTGTTTTTCACAGATACACAGTAGCTCTTGTCCTAGCCAATCAGTACACTGGGATTAGCATACAGTTGCATTGCTGAATCAGCTGTATGGCTGTTGCAGAATAACAAGACAGTAGTTTTGTGTTCCAATTGGTAGAGTGAGAGCTCTTTCTCAGTATAATTAAGTGATAGCATTCAGTTAGCTGGAGTATATGAAGGCATAACCAGCTGATGTGGGTGATTAAATGCCAAGGCTGAAGACGAAGGTGGTGGGGCAAAAACAGTGGTGGGCTTCAGGCATGCTTGGGATTGGCACAAAGCCATCTTGGCAGAAGGGGGGGTTGTGGGACATCAGGTATGGTCTTCAGTGCCTGTATAGGCATGGACAAAAATGGTCGGGGTTCAGGACGAAGGTTCTGAACTTCAGGAGGTCAGATTTAAAACAAAATGGGTGAATGCCTCACGGATGACCTAGTGGGCCAAATTAAGAGATGGCATAATGAAGGCAACAAAGTTTTGCACAAAAGAAGTGAGCAAAAACAGGAGGAAAAGACGACAACTATGGTTCTCCAAGGAAATGACTGAGAAGGTAAAAGTTAAAAAGGTGGCATTCAGGAGGTACAGGGAGATGCAGAAGGAAGAGGATAGGAAGGTGTACCGGGAAAAGCAGATAGAAGCTGCTAAAGTGGTGAGGAGCGCAAAGGTACAAACAGCAGAAAGGCTAACCAAAGGGGTAACTAAAGGGGTCAAAACCTTTTTTAGATACATAAGCGGAAAGAAGACAAGGAAAGAGATTGTGAGGAAGAAAGGCAAGGGAAGATGGTGCAAAGGAGGATCAGAAAAAGTAGATATCCTGAACAATACATCTGCTCAGTCTTCACAGTGGAGGGAGAGGTAGATGGATCATATAGAAGGGATGAGGAGGAGAGTTAGGGTATAGTTGGGTGGAGGGGGGTGGCATCAGCTCCCTGATAGGGATATTGCACAGCTGCTGCCGTGCCTGTGCTGTCGGGGGGGGGTACCACATGCCTGGTACCATGGGGAGGACCCTGCAGGCACCACACCACTGATGTCTCCAGGTGTTGCGGGGGACATGTGATACCATGGGCAGGCAGCAACACCAGGGGTGACAGGTGGAGACACCAAGGGGGCATAGATTCCCTCCCATCCAGTGACAACTCTGGGGATGGTGCACATGCCATTAGATCAGCCCCAGGCTAGTCCATCACAGAACATGCGCCCTGTGGGGGGATTCCTGAATCACAACATAGAGGATACTGCAGTTTGCATCTGCTGCAAGCTCCCTAGCACCATGGTGAATCCTCCAACCGGGTGCAGGGCTGGCATAGGACCTGCTCACTGCAAGTGGTCCCAAGGTTGCCACAGCCTGCATACCTGAATCGTAGTCAGCACAATTTTTCTCCCAAGGTGCCCCTTGCATGAATTCCATTTGCCGCAGGCACCGTGCATCACTACTTCAGCTTTGTGAATCAGGCCCCCTGTTTCTAACCATTACCTACATACTCATACTGCTCAACAGCATGTCCCTCATTATGAGGGATGCCCCTCATTTTACCCCTTAAAATTACTCTGTCCCACATGGAAAAGATGCTGCCTTCATAGTGTAAACCATGTAAACTCATACATCAACACAGAAATTTGTAATATTTTAAGATGCTAAATCAAAATTAAACTCTGCATAATTTTTAAGGGCAGTGGTTTCCATAGTACAACAATCAGCAGTGTCAATTAGGGGTAGCCAGAGGCTGCAGTTGAAACCCCTATGATTTCTTTCCAACCCTTTTGATGTCCACTGCAACCCCTAGGACCCCCAAGACCAAGATTTCCCTGGCATTTATTTATGTTAGATGTTATGGATGTACAAGCTTTGCAACTACTATGATTCTGCTGAATGGGACTTTGCAGTCCCTATGATTCTGGTGAAATTATACTACTGGAAACACTGTATCCCATTTTGAGTGTCCCTGTCCCTCATTTCAGTGGCAAAACTGCCTACTATTTACTTATTTATTTGAAACGTGTTATAACAAGGTAAGCAAACAAGATTCCAAAAATGGGCTCCTTTCCAGTTGCAACCATGGGTGGGGGATCAGGAATCCACTACAACTAATCCAATGTATATGCGAAGTCATCAAATGTACAGGAACAACAATACATGCAAAGTCACCAAATTTACACAATGCATTTGGCTTAGAAAGAGGCAGGGACCACTCACTTGCACCTCAGTTTCATAGAGTTTTTTTTTTTTAACTTTTGGGGTTGGTGTATGACAGAGGAAGGGTGCTGTGTTGTGAGAGTGAGTATCCCACTTTTGGGGTTGGTGCAAGAAGAAAGAGGGAGGGTGTGGTGAAGTGAGTGACTGGTGGTGCAAGGACCTGGAGGAGAGGCCACGCCACGCTATCACGCGCTGCCCGTCAGGGACCGCTCACCAGCACCGTTGCTGCTTAGCTCACATATCGTGCCGAGATGGACCCAGGCAAGCAGCAGCTCCGAACTCGACTTACCGCCAGCCAGTTCAAGGAGAAAGCGCCGATATACATCGATGCAATTGCCTTGCAGACTGTTTTCTGTGCTTTTTTTATTGGACACCGAGATTCTCTGATGAAGATACAAAGGCAGCTTGGGGGGGTTGGTGCAAAAGTTATGTTAAGGAGTCCGTGCAATAATGCAGTTAGTTGGAGACACCTGTGTACAAACTAAAGGACATGGAGAGTGACAGTCTAACAGATGGTCACTGATGGGAGGGGGGCAACCTTTGTGTCAGGGATGAATTTCGACTGCTTTAAACACCGGTATAGCAAGTTTGCAAAAACTTGTCAGCTGGACATCCTGGACAGACTGCTCAGTTTCTCACCTAAGTCTCACATTTCTGACTGTACACCTAGCAGCTCAGAAGTGTTTTAACTTAACGAACATGATTATAAACATATGAACTAATTCTGCAATGTTGTTTAAATTTAAACCGAGGACCTCGGTTGCTGCTGCACAGTTGGGTGCCAAAGGTGCAGTCACAAAACAGTGGAGTGCATGAGCACATGTCTTATTGCTGCTCACTGAAGCGGAGTTCTCCCTTTCAACTGCACGGCACTGCATTTTCAATTGCTGTCATAGACAGCTGCAGCATTCATTGGTGAACTGAGGCTGCGCCTGCAAACACACTGAATGAATTGGAAGACAGGGTGCCACACCTACAAAAACTCAAATGATGGCACTATGTTTCTTGCACATGCATGCAAGCAAAGATAAAAAATGAAAAAACTATATATGGAAAAAATATTCTCCACTTTTACTGCAGATAATTAACAGCTGCACGCAGTGTGTGCTCACCGCCACAACAAAACCCCAGCGCTTCAACAAAAGTCTTCCTGAGGGAGTCAGTTTTACTGTGGCAAAATAATCCCTTTTATACAGTTTCCTGAACCAACATACTGTCTGCCACCCGCTGTTTTAAATACATATAGACATGTTAATTCATGATTTAGATTTAAAGAGCTAATGGAGCCAAAACAGGCAGATAGAAAAATAATGCACATTTTAAGTAGTAGGTAGTTTTAACTTTTTATTTCTGATGTATTTTTCCTTTTTCCTGTGCTTACCAGAAAGTCTTCTACGTGATAATATTGTACTGGATGTGTGGAACAGCTCTTAGCCTGGCAGCTGACATGTCTAACTCTACTGCCCCACACTACATCATTAGCATTATGATCTCACTGACAGTGACATCACAGGTGAATGACCTGGCAGTCACTCACTTGCTGTTGCTAAGTAGCAGTGATGTCCCAGTCAGTGAGGTCACAATGCTGGTGAAGTAGTGTGGGGCAGTACAGCAAGATATGTCAGCCGCCAGGCTAAGAGCTGTTCCATACATCACACCTACTAACATCAGCTAAACGATCTTCTAATTAAACAAAGTGAAAAGAAACCTTACCTCAGATGTAAAAGGTAATGGCTGGCTGCTTTTAAAATCTAATATTACTTTTAGGCAGTACACTAGCTCTTTAAGTGACTGTGATGGGATTTGAACAATGGCGGAGCAAATGCAACACAATGGAACATACAGTAAGAAATAAAAAATGAATACTGAAAAATGTATACATGTCAGGTGGAATTTCACTAGGGAAAATGAGTTTGAAAAACAATCTCAGGAACTGTACAATCATACAAAGTGGCTACAATGAAATTTAGCAATGCTCTTGAGCTAAAAACATGGAAAGGGACTCCTTGTTAGAAACAAAGAATCAGGAACAGGGTGATAACAGATACTGGCCCATAGTTCTTAATGATTCTATTTTATCAAGAGAATTAACAGAGAGCCCTGGAATGACATTTTCAAGAGCAGAGTATCTAACAAACAGTCTATTTCACAACTATTTTGTTGGAACCAAACCTGAAGCATCCTGAAAGGATGTTGCAATGTGGGAAATGTAACATGTGCTCTCTGCTGCCAGAGTAAGAAATTCCAGCTTGAAGGTTATGAACACACTGTTAAGAGCCGAAGCTTTTTTAATTACAGCAGCTCACGACTCTGAGGTCATGCAAAGCAAACAACAGGGGGGGTCAGGGCCAGCCTCGGCCACCCCCTATGCATGCCTCTGCCTCTTCCTCAGCCTGTTCGGGCTCATAAGGAGTGAGGTCCAGAGCTTCAACCATTTGCCTCACAAAAGTAAAGTGTGAAGAAAAATCCTCAGTTACCTGGGGGAGGGGGGATCAAACCCATGTTCAGGAGAAATTTCAGGTTCTATTGGTTCATCCTCACGTTCCTCCACAAAATCATCTTGGGAGGGATCCTTAGCCTTTACATAGACATAGACATAGGTGCTGAAAGAGTAACCAGTTGCTGGTTAACCAGAGCCAAACCAGTCTGCAAAACCTGCAAAATTTGGAGAGCCTGTGCCACCTGGTCTGCGGCTGGCATATTGCCTGGAACAACTGGGAGCTCCATTGCTTTTTCAGCTGAGGAACCAGTGTTCTTTTTCTTGTCCAGCTTTTTTAAAGGAGGTGAATCCTTCACTGGTTCTCCCGGCCTTTTTAGTCCAGACTTCTCACATTTTTCAGAGGCGTTTGAACAGAGATCTTTAGACATATTTTTATCAACATTCAGATCCTTCGGATCTGAAACAGATCGTGTGGAAGTTCTTTCTTCAAAACGTTTTTTTACATTTTTACACAGTTTCTCTGGAAAACTCTTACATATTTCACATTCAACATCAAAATGTTCAACTCTCAGGCAAAACAAGCAAAGTTTGTGCTTGTCTGCCTTGGCGAATATTTCCTGACATTTAATACAGTTTTTAAATCCGGTAGGTCCGGTCTTTTTCTTGGGTTTGTCAGACATTATTATGGTAAACTAAAGAACTTAAATAAAAAGTCTGGAGTTTCTTGTGTCAGTTCATGAACCAAGAAGAAACTGGAGAGTAACCTTAAATTTTAAATGTAAATAGCTCGCGGTCGGTTCCTCAACCGAGGAAACCACAGAATCCCAATAAAAAGTTACCCAGATAAACCGGACAGCAAATAAACAGTCGCTACAATTTAAACTAAAGAAACAGCAATTTAAACACTAATGTAAATAAGATTAAGACGGTTCCTCACCGGTTACAGGGAACTGACAAGGAACCACAAAACTAGCTAAAATAAACTAAATTACACTAAAATAAACTATAAACTATAGTGGGCAGCAGAAATGAATAAAATAAAAACAATACTTATGGTTTTCGTTGACAAAAACAAAGTTCTCTCAGTAACGCTGAGGAGCAGTCTCCGAGGTGACCAACTAGGTAGGTGGAGAAAGAAATCTGAGCATCTTGGAATGCCTACAGTTAGCAGAGCAGCAGACTTGAATAGTGGCATGAGCCAATTAATGTTCCATTATTTGCATAAAGTTCCATTTATCTCTGGGGCAGTACAATCCAGGAGGCTGACTGCTAGAGTTAATAATACTGAAGAATACCTGGGGTTAGAAACTCTTGCAACTCACAACCTCTGAAGACATGGACACCGGCCCATACTGGGTGACAGAGTTCCCAGAGTTCAATAACCCTGCCTTTAGAAAGTCAATGTGAGGGAACATACATAGCTACATTAAGGTAGATAATCTCAAAATAATGCAAACAAAAATTGCACAGAGCATGTACTTTACCCCTCAAAGGCTTCACAAAATGGGTCACTTACAATCAGCAAACTGTATTAGGTGCAGTCAAGGGACAAGGACTCTGAAACATATCCTCTGGGAATGCCCCAAAGTGGTTCCACTTTGGACGTATATCCAACAACATATGGACCTTCTGCTAGGGCTTGATTCAGCATTCACCGCCGAAGTATGCCTATTGGGGACTGGCCTCAACCAAATAGTTTGGTTCAGAAAATTCCCCATCTCCCTTATAGCAGCAACAGCAAAACAAACTATTATAAGGCACTAGTTGGATGACACTACACCCTCCTACGTAGCTTGGCACAATGCTGGGGGGGCAGAGCTAGCCAGCAAGCTGAGCAGATGGGTTTTCTTGAGCTCTCCTGATGTCTTTTTGATTTTGACTAAATTTCTAACTCTTTTGCAAGAGTAGTGCCTATCTGCTTGGAATTTATTTGTGGTAACTCCTATGAAGGAAATGGCTCCAAAGAAAGTTGATAAAGTGGGTTCTTTTTCAAAATCGGTCGAAGAGTTCCTATTCCTGAAGGCTGGTGTAGCAACAATGGCACCGCTGGCCTCTCCAAAAGATCCCTTGATCAACAGACTCTTCAATATCCTGCAAAAGACTGAAGATGAAGTTAATTTAACTAATACCTCCTTGGCAGCTATGAATCAGCAGGTTTTGAAGTTGGAGGAAGGAAGGGAACAGTCTTCTAAGGCACTGGAGGATCTCTCAGCTCAGCAGGAGCGTTTTGCAGCAGCCTAGGCCCAGGACTCCAAATTCCTGATCAATAAGGTCGAAACACTGGAAAACCATCTCTGAGCTATGAACATTCGGGTAGTGAGGCTTCCACCATTCATCGATATCGAGTACCTTAAGGAGGCATTTGGAACTATAATTGTGGAGTTGCTGGGTTTGGTTGTGGACTCCATTCATATCACTTGGATCTTTCACCTGCCAAGTCACAGAAAACTCTCGGAGGACACAGTAAAGCAATCTATGGTGCTTGTGTCTGTTGGTTCGGTGGAGGAGTGCTTGAGGGTCCTTGCAGCTGCTAGAGATAAGCATGACCTACTATAGCAAGGACACAAAATTTCTTTGTTTCCAGATGTTTCCTTCTGTACGCCATCCCGGAGAAAGGAACTTTTAAAATGCATACAGCATTTGGCCAAGTTTGGGATTTCAACTAATCTGTTTTTCCCCACTAGACTGCTTTTTACTTACAAAGGTAAGAAAAAATTACTTATCATAGTAATCTTGTTTCTTCCAAGGGATACTCCAATATTCATAACTCTTATGCATTATGCCTTTAAGCCAGATCTGCCTGAAGATGGAACGTAATGCTAAAGATTGGATCATTGGCTCATGCCACTTTTTCCAATGCTGCCACCTGTCAACTGCCTACATTCTAACCCTCAGATTTCGTGGATGCCTGAGAAGACAGGGCCGAAGATGAAATGAATAATTAATGCTATAATAACAATAATAATAAAACACCTAAAAGCCTCCAAGAGGAGGGGAAAAATCTACCAACCCCCCCATGTCAGAATTACCTGAAGAGGGTAAAACCAATGAGAAAACAGTTCCAAATATAAAAGCCAGAATGTGGCACACATATCCCTGGTAATACAGCATGGAGTGCAATGGCCACTGGTTCTAGCAGGGGAGGCAGGTTGGGAGAGTTATGAATATTGGGCTATCCCCTGGAAGAAACAAGATTACTATGGTAAGTAATTTTTTTCTTCTAACCCCAGGAATACTCCAATATTCCTAACTCTCATGCAAACTAAGAAACATTACCTTTGGAGGTGGGCACAGAACCTACTTTGGAAATAGACTTTGCAGGACAGCTATGCCAAACCTGGTATCACCCCTATCCTGTGTGTCCAGGCTGTAATGGTTAGTAAAGGTGTGCACTGTTCTCCAGGTAGCTGCTTTTCAGATGTCCCACCAAAGGAGCATCCCTGGAAGCTGCTTTAGTAGCAGCTATACCCCTTGTGGAATGGGCTCTTAGCCCGGCTGGGGCCTCCTTCCCAGCTTTTGAATAGGAAAACTGAATACACTGGACTATCCAGTGAGAAATGGACCTCTTAGATGCTGGATTTCCTTTTCCCACATCCCCATAAGTCAGGAGCAGTTGTTTTCTGTCCTGTCTGTAGGTCTTGATGACTGCCATGTAGCAGCTAAGAGCTCTCTTAACATCAAGACTGCACAGTCTACACTCCTCAGAGCATGAATGCTCAGTAAAGAAGACAAGTAAGGTAATGGACTGGTTCAAATGAAAGTCTGAAACCACCTTTGGAAGAAATTTTCTGCTAGTCCGCAGAACCACTTTGTCCCTGTGGCATGAAATGTAGTCCTGTTCAATTCAGAGAGCCTGGAGCTCACTGATCCTTCTAATAGAAGTGATTTCTACTAGTGAAACCATTTTCCATGTGACATCTTTCAAAGGAGCTGAAGACATGGGTTCAAAAAGGGGACCCATGATCTTGGCAATACACACGTTTAGGTCCCAGGCTGGCACCAGTTCCCTGTGAGGGGGTATAAGTGAGCTAGACCCTTAAAGAACCTTTTGAAGATAGGGTTTGATGCCAAAGGGGCATTCTTCACAGTTGAAGTGTAAGCAGACACTGAAATTAACTGAATCTTCAAAGTCGTGGGCTGCAGGCCCAGTGAATGTAAATAAGTAAGGTAGTCCAGCACAGCTGGAACCCCTGCCTGAGCTGGCACCATATCCATGGTGGAGCACCAGATGGAAAACCTTTTCCATTTAGAGATGTAGGTTTTCTTGGTGGAAGGTTTCCTGTACCCCCTTAAAATATCTGGAACACTTTCAGAGAGATGCAAGCCTGCATACTCTAGGTCCTCAAGAGCCATGCTTTGAGTCGGAGTGACTCGAGGTTTGGGTACAGGAGTCTCCCCTGACTGGAAGTTAGCAGGTTGTGCCTCCGAGGAAGGTGTATTGGTTCGGCTACAGACATGGAGAGTAGTAGAGATTACCATGGCTGTCTGGCCCAGTCTGGAGCTATCAAGATCATTGAAGCTGGCTGGGACCTGAGCTTGAGTAGCACTCTGTACACCAGAGAAAATGGGGGCAATGCATACAGGTACTTCCTTGACCAGTCCAGAATCAGAGCATCCAGGAATATTGTTCCCTGAGCTGGGGGTCTGCAACAATACTGTGGCAGGTGGTGACTCTCGTGGGATACAAAGAGATCTATCTCTGGGGTGCCCCACCTCCTGAAATTCACTTCTGCCACCTGTCTGTTCAAGGTCCATTCATGATGGGCCTGGTTTATCTGACTCAGGGCATCTGCTAGGGTGTGTCCTTGCCTGGGAAATGAATGGCCCTAAGAGAAACTCCTTGGGAGTAGGCCAGAGTCCAAATTCTCACAGCTTCTGTGCAGAGAGGATCCAACCTTGTTCCTCCCTGCTTGTTTATGTAATACATTGTGGTGGCACTGTCTGTTCTGACTTGTACTACCTTTCCCTGAACTAGTGGTGTGAAGGCCTGGAGTGCCAGGAACACTGCCCTGAGCTCCAGCAGGTTTATGTGCTGGAGAGACTCTGCACTGGACCAAGTGCCATGAGTAGTGTGATCCCCTAGGTGGGCATCCCACCCTAGTAGTGATGCATCTGTTGTAAGGATCACTGACGAAGGCTGTTTTTGAAAGGGAACCCCTTCTCTGAGGTTGGCTTCCTCATTCTACCACTGAAGGGCCAAGAGTAATGTTTTTGTTACTGGGACTAGCTTTGAGAGAGAATCATTTCTTTGACACCAATAAGCCGTTCGGTGGAATTGGATGTCTCTCATCTGGACCTTGGAACCCAGGACTGTGCCAGTGGTGGCAGCCATGTGGCCCAGTAACTGTAGAAACTGCCTTGCAGTTTTTGGTTTGTTCAAGTTGAAGGAGCCTGCCATCTGCAGGATACTTTTTACCCTGTCCAGAGGTAGGTAAGCCCTGCCTTCCTGGGTATTTAATTCTGCTCCTGTGAACCGCAGCACTTGTGCAGGGAGAAGGACTGACTTTTTGAGATTTACCAGGAAACCCAGAGACTCCAAGAGTCATTGGGTGAGCTGCAGGAGAATTCCTCTACCTACTGATGTAATTTTCCCACCTCCAACCAGTCGTCCAGATAGGGAAACACTGTGACACCTTGCCTTCGCAGGTGTGCCACAACCACTGCTGGCACTTTGTGAACACTCTTATAGTTGAAGTGAGACTGAAAGGCAGGGTTGAAAACTGGTAATGACCTGAGGGGAGTCTGAACCTGAGGTTCTTTCTGTGAGACTCCCTTATGGAGATGTGGAAATAAGCATCTTTTAGGTCCAGAGATGCCAGCCAATCTCCTTTTTAGAGAGTTGGCAGAATCAGTGACAAGGTTACCATTTTGAACCTTGGCTTTATTAAGTGTCTGTTTAGCATGCTTAGGTCCATGATAGGCCACCACTCCCCATTTTTCTTTGTTGTGAGGAAACATCTTGAGTAAAAACCCTTTCTCTTTTGTTGTGGAGACACAGGTTCCACTGCTTTTGCCAACAGTAGGTTTTGAACCTCCTTTTCCAGCAGCTTTCTTTCTGCAGTGAAAGCTGGTTTGAACACTCTGGTTCTTAGAGAGGGAAGGGATTTGAAGTTTAGGGACAAATCCTGACTCACTACTTCCAGGACCCATTTGTCTGTGGTGATCTGTTTCCAAGCCTGGAAATAGTGAGTCAGTCTGCCCCCTACTGGAAGTGGGGAGGCGGCATGGGAAAGCACGTCAGGGGTCTTGCTTTTCCTGGGGCTGAGAAAGGGAACCACACCTGGAACCCCTTCTGCCCTTGCCCTGAAGTACCCTTGCTGAGGATACTGTTGCAGTTGGGGTACAGCCATGGCCTGAGGCCTGGAATGAAATTGTCTCCCCTGCCTCCCCCTCCTTAAGGTCTAGTGGATGAGGAAGCCTTTTCCTTGGCCAAGTTGCTTCTGTAAGTGGCCTTGTACTCGCGCACTTTTTTCATGTAGGACTCTGTGTGTGTTCCAAAGAGGGAATTACCCTGAACTGGGAAATCTACAGCCTTATTCTATGTGTCCTGAGTAAGGTTTGTGGCTCTTAACCAGGCAATCCTTCTCTGGGCAACTGTATTGGCCATCCACCTGGCAGCAGTGTTATTGGTGTCTGCTGTCATCTGAATTGGTATTTGGCAGCTTCTAAGCTAAATCTGGCAATCTCAGCAAGGTCAGCTGAAAGACTGGAGGGAGCCTTATCTGCCATAGCCATGGCAGATTGCCAGAAGGATTTTTGATACTGAGCTGCATAAGCCTGGAAATTAGCCTGTCTGATGGCCAAATAAGCTGATAAATAGCCCTTTTTGGCCATACTGTCTATCTTCTGGAATCCTTCTCTGGTGGATGGGATGCCAGAGGAACTTTTGCCCTGTCACAGGCTGCAGCTTGTACCACCCCCTGGTGGTCATGGTGGGCAAACAAAAATTCAACTGCTTCCCTATCTAGCTGGTACTTCTTGTCCAACCTTTTATCCAAAGGAAGGACAGACCCTGGTGTCTGATGGAGTTTTACCACATCTTTTTAAAGAGCAGGTATTCACTGTTTTTGTTTGTTTTCTTTTACAGGTTTGGAGCTGTCCTGCCTAATAAAGAACTTTACCATACTTGCAGTGTTGTGTTTCTTTATTTTTTTTTTTTTAATCTACTGTGTCCTCACTCGTTCTGTTAGTTTTAGTCATACAATGAAACTGGACCCGGTTTTAAAAAATCACCGTCACCTAGAACACGGAATCTTCAGTAAAAGTGACTTCAATTAAAGATGGAACCCCCAGGGATTCTGCAGGACAGCACTATGCGCATGTGCTGTGTTAGTGTGGCGGCACTACGTGCTCATCCCTGTGAGGGTGACTGACAGCTGTAAACACTCACACTCTCGGCTGAACAGCTTGAACAGAGTCTTTCGCTTAAGCTAGGAAGTTCAGGCAGTTTTTAAACGACAGATCTTCAGTCATTAAACACAATTTGAAAGACTGCAGGTACCTACAAGAAGCGGAGAATTTTGTTTTGGGGGGGTGCTCTCTATAGCATGTTCCTTCTGAATATTCCCTCACCAGCCTTTTCCTCAACACGACATTACAGATTTCCT
Organism: Neoceratodus forsteri; assembly: GCA_016271365.2. Taxonomy (NCBI): domain Eukaryota; kingdom Metazoa; phylum Chordata; order Ceratodontiformes; family Ceratodontidae; genus Neoceratodus; species Neoceratodus forsteri. The sequence continues at coordinate 1,403,914,570 of CM028130.1, read as the reverse complement.
CATGATTGAGTATGTTGACTAGTTTGACAAACCCAATCTAACTACGTGTTGGCAGAGTTTTATTCTACCCTCCAGTTCCCCATCGCGTGCTCTCTCTCCACAAGCAGTGAATCAGTGCAACCACCCGCTAGCTCCCCATGACTGTATCACATACCTCACAGTAATGACACACACAGAGCAAAGCTAAGTTTATAAAAGACAGACAAGCTGAAACAGTTCAGCAGTAGTGCAGGGGTTAGAGTGTGTACTTGAGAGCATGACCAAGTCCTGGCTTGGGAGTTCAATCCCTGTGGGATCATTTGCTTTTCCTTGTCCAATTATCAAATAAAAGACTGAGGTCTTTATTTTTTTTTTTTTATTTTGTATTTAACATGCATTTTGACTATTTGATTTAATTTACCTCTAATCTTAAATAAAGTAGTCTGAGAGTGAAATATTGTTTTTCATGATAGTCAGCTATAGTCACCCCCCCAACCTCCACCCCCACAGCCTTGCACAAACATCAGCATCTATCACTGTCCCCTTTTCAGTCATCTGCTGAGATTTTGTCAGCACGCTGGTTTTGCCCAAGTAGCGGCTATGAAGGTGGCATGGCAGTTTGTGCACACTTTCACACGAGCACCATCACCTTCATTCTTCAGTGCACTACACTTCCTGATTGCATTTGGGTGATTGAAAGTGACAAAAAGCATAGCTAATGTGCTAGCAGGCATTGCACCTTTGACAGACTGCTGTTCAAACATTTGTGTTCGTCTTGGTGGATCATCAGTCAGTCTTTGCTCTTTATGTGTCATTACTGTGAGGTATGTGATACAGTTGAGGAGAGCTGGCTGGTGGTTGCAGGGTTTCACTGCTGTGGAGAGCGGTAGAGAAAGAGAGAGCATGTGATGGAGCGAGTGAAGGGGAACTGGAGGGTAGAAAAAAACTCTGAAACATAGAGTTAGATTGGGTTTGTCAAAGCAGTCAACATACTCAATCAGAAGGAAATCTGTACATTCGTTTTGAGGAAAAAGCTGGTGAGGGAATATTCAGAAGGGATGTGCTATAGAGAGCAACACCCCCTCCCCCCCCAAAAAATGTCACCGCTTCCCATAGGTCCCTGCAGTTTCTCACTCACTCCCACTCTCTCTCTCTGTCTTGCTGTCTCTCTCTCTCTCTCTCTCTCTCTCTCTCATGAACATTAATAACCTTCTACCACTAACAATCCAGTTAAAACATTAACTCCAGTGAACTAATTCATACTTTTTAATTCTCCTCTGACTTAACATATTACCATTAACTCCAGTCCCTGTTAAAATCATTCTGTTAAAATGGCTCCTCCGCTAACCTGAAGTAACTGAGTGGAAATGCCTGTTAAATTGTGTTTAATGACTGAATATCTGTTGTTCAAAAACTGCCTGAACTACCTCACTTAATTAAAGCCATTAATTAAAATGCCTCCTATCTTGCGTTGGAGTCAACACTATTTTAACAGCTGTTTGAGCTGTTCAGCTGAGAGTGTGAATGTTTATAGCTGTCAGTCACCCTAACAGGGATAAGCACATAGCGGTGCCACACTAACCAAGCACATGCGCATAGTGCCATCCTGCAGAATCCCCCGGGGTTCCATCTTTAATTGACATCACTTTTACTGGAAATTCCATGTTCTAGGCAGCGGTGATTTTTTTAAATCGGGTCCAGTTTCATTGTATGGCTAAAACTAACAGAACGAGTAAGGACACAGTAGATAAAAAGAAAACAATAAAGAAACACAACACTGTAGGCATGGTAAAATTCTTTATTAGGCAGGACAGCTCCAAACCTGTAAAAGAAAACAAACAAAAACAGTGAATACCTGCTCTATAAATAACTTATTTATAGTAAGTAGTAACTTTTTGGTGGGTGTTAACTCCATCATTTCCAGGTATTCTGCTTCCTCCTCATCTTCTATCACTTCAGTGGTAGAGATATCCAGAGCATCCACCATTTTTCGGACAAAAGTAAAATGGGATGAATAATCCTCTGATGCTCTGGGAGATGAGACAAACTCTTGATCAGGAGAGACTTCAGGCTCTATAGCCTCCCCCTCATCCTCCTCTTCATATTCCCCATAATCTTCCCTGGCATCATGCAGGGAGGACAGGGTTGATTCAGCAGGGGTCTGAACTGTTGACTGCTGTCCAGCAGACAGAATGTCCTGTAAGGCCTGCAAGACCTTAAAGGCCTGAACAATCTCCAGTGGAGTAGGCATATTTACAGCCACCCCAAAAGTCCCCAGGCAACGATCAGCAGGGGGTTCTGTGTGCTTAGTTTTCTTTGTTTTTTTCAAAGGAACCGGAGAGCTAGCCGGTTCAGCAGGCCTTTTTGTAATGGCCTTTGCACCCATATCAGGGGTAGAAGTTGTGGTTTCTGTGGTTTCACCCACAGCCACTGAGGGTGTTGGCTGGTCAGAGCCTGAGGAACCCCTAGGTAAAGGCAATTTCTTTTTAAGCCTTTCCAAATGTTTTTCATGCATTTTTCAGGAAAGATCTTGCAAATTTCACAATCAGTTTTCTAATTATCATAGCCAAGGCAGGCAAAACAAGAAGTTTGTTTATCTGCCTTGGCAAAAATGTCTCCACACACTGTACAGTTTTTGAAACCAGGTTCACTGGTCTTTTTCTTAGGTTTTTCAGACATTTTGTAAAATACAATCAAAAAACGCAACCGTGAATAAATCAGAGCTTTTTAAAGTAAAACTATCAGTTGAGGTTGGTTCAGAAACTGATCAGGGAACCAATTGGAACCAGGAACCAAAGGGAAAAGGAACCGGGATTAGCGGTTTAGTAACCAATATTAGTAGTTACAGAAAAACAGTTTTAATAAAACAATTTAAAATTTCAACTTCAACTTCAAATTTATTGGATATCAAATTGAGATAAAAATCTCTTTTCTAATTGATTCTATCTCATAACATATACCACAGGTTTACAAACATACACAGTTATTTCATATAAAACATAATGCATAAATAGTCAAGACGGTGTAGATAAAATACAAATTTCATCCAAAACAATTACAATGTGTATCATAAAGCATGTTCAAAAATTACCTAAAACAATCAAAAGATTTTAATACAATAACATTTATTTGCTTTGACAATCTTTCCCATGTTTTTGGTATCAAACTCGACAAAGTTTCTTCCCAAAACTAATTCTACATCGAGGTGCATAAAAACATATTCGATCTAATGATCTTAGACCATGTATTTGTTTTTGTCTAATTGCCACTGTCTTCAAAAGGAAATTTGGTAAAGACTGGCTCACAAATCTATAAATCAATACATTCGAATGCATAGCTGGTCTATCTGATAGTGAACATATACCTGATTTCTGGTACAAACCACAATGGTGAGTTTTATATGGAAATTTGTTATGAATCTTGAAGCACTATTAAACAACACATCCAAAGGACCTAATAATGTTTTGTAGCATTTTTATAAACCACGTCTCCATAATCTAATATTGTCAAAAGCATAGATGTAACTAACAAAAAATAAAGGAGTTTCAGTCAGAAAACTCCGCTAAAGACTAAAAAATCTTTGGTTCCCCAATGGTTATCCTGAACTAGGAGAAACCAAGAAAAATAAACAATTTAACTAAAATAAAGCTAACGGGTACTACAAACAAGAGATAAGGGCAGCAGATGAAAATAAAATAATACTTATATCTATTTTATAAATTTCACAGTGAGATGATGATGAGAGGAACTCCGAGCGTCTAGTCTTGACAGGCAGAGAGAGAAAGCTGAGGGTTAGAATGTAGGCAGTTGATAAGTGGCAGCATTTGAAAAAGTGGCACAAGCCAATGATTCCATCATTAGCATAATGTTCCTCCTCCGGGCATATCTGGCTTAAAGGCATACTAGAGACAGTGTGTTGCTATAAGAGCACCAACAGGAATCAGCAGCACAGGACTCAAAAAGTTGCAAAAATATAAAAGTCCTTTATTAAAGCAAGTGCAGATATACACCTACACCACATAAATCCCATCAATAGGCAGTAAAAACCTTAACGTTTCTCCTGACCACTGTCAGGCATATTTAGAGTGAATCTAATTCCGGTCAAGTTTGGACCTTAGTTAAATATTTACATCATAAATACATGTGACCACAAAATCCAATCAAATGTTAAAAACAATAAATATCAATTACTGTAGGTGACCACATTCCTTAGTAAAAAACATACTGCCTAATTTAAAACAGCTTAGGTTAAGCCTGTTGAAGTTACATATTGAAAAGAGACACATTTTTAAATTCATGGAAATCTCATTTGCATGGTTGTCCTATCCTTACTATATAACCGTAGGTTGTTTTTTTCACTCGTATGTAAGAAAAACATTATACAACAGCTTAACTGTTTACAGCTACAACAAGGTGCACTTATTCTTTCAGTGAGATTACACACCAAGCTATAAATTTACTAAGCTCTCAAGTGCACTATTGTCTCAGCACTTCTCAATTGATTTATATGTAATCTATCTCAGAACAAAAGGTTACCTAGGTACACAAACTTAATGAAAACACACGTTGTTTGCTTTAAGTCACAGTTTAAAAAGTTTTTTTTTAAAAGAAAAACTTTTTTAGAATTGTTTTATTATCGTCACTGATATATTTCAGCTCAACATTACAACTTAGTGTGTTTTCATTAGGTGTGTAATCTCACTGAAAGAGTAAGTGCATATTGTTGTACTGTAGCTGCAAACAGTGAAGCTGTTGTATAATGTATAAGAATAGGACAACCATGAGAATGAGATCTCCATTCATTTAAAATTGTGTCTCTTTTCAATCTGTAACTTCAACAGGCTTAACCTAAGCTGTTTTAAATTAGACAGTATGTTTTTCACTAAGGAATGTGGTCACCTAATTAATATTTACTATTTGTAACATTTGATTGGATTTTGTGGTCACATATACTTATGCTGTAAATATTTAACTAAGGTCCAAACTTGACTGGAATTAGATTCACTCTGATGATGCCTGACAGTGGTCAGGAGAAAAGTTAGGGTTTTTACCAACTATAGATGGGATTTATGTGGTGTAGGTGTATATCTGCACTTGCTTTAATAAAGAACTTTTATATTTCTGCAACTTTTTGAGTCCTCTGCTGCTGATTCCTGTCGGTGCTCTTATAGCAACACACTGTCTCTGGTTTATCTTTATAGAGCACAACAGTAAGTGATCCTGGTGCTTCATTTTCTTTTGTCTTTTTTATGACTTAAAGGCCTACTGCATAAGAGTTTGGAATATTGGAGTATTCCTGTGGTGAGAAACCTTATATTTTTGCAGATGTGGAGGTGGTGAAACATTTTATAGATGGCTTGCCACCTTGAGAAGCCTTGGATTCTGATGGCCCTGATGACCAGACTGTAACTACATGAATAGACATTATTTTGAGCTTTCTTGGACTATATTATATATTATATTAATACTATGGCCATTAATGTTTTTTTTTTTGCTCAAGGATGGTTATTCTGATGATGTTTTCTAGCATCAGTATTGCTGACTTTTAATTTTTGGTATGTCACCACAAGTGGGGGGTTCGTTGTATATCTCCTGCTAGAGCTGGTCTCTTATATCCTTGGGGCAGGATTCACAGAAGGGATGTGCCAGGGCATCCCCAAAATTCACCTAAGGGCAATTCAGGCAAGGTGCCTATGCGCCAGCACAACCCTGATGCGCCGGCACATCACTGATGCATCGCATACCACCAGTAATGCTATGCGGCACATCTGGAGGGGTTGTGAGGGGGGTGTGCCCATGCATACTAGGCACAGCCCCATTCACAGCCCAATACTGTGGCACAACCCCAGGGCACCTCCAGGGATGCGCCATAGAAAGATAAGTCTAGAAAAGTAGACATGTTGGGGGCCACCTACAGGCAGGCTGCTGCACTGCAGGCAGCAGCACGGGTGCCCACCAACCCTAGCAGTCCAGTGAGCTTCCCCAAGCCCCCGTACAATGCTTCCCCTGGCAGCAGTAATGGAAATGTCCCCCCCATGCCCCCGTATGAGGCAGCACCCGGTGGCAGTAGCAGGACAGATGCCCCCTGCACATGTACGATGCTGCTCCTGGTGGCAGCAGTTGGTACATAACCCCCAGCACCCCTACGATGTCACTCCTGGTGGCAGTAGCAGTAAAGATGACCCCCACCCCCAAGCACCTGTGACGATGCTGCTCTGGCAGCAGTGTATGCCAGTCCGAACCACCCTCCCAGCCCCATGCTCTCGATAATGCCGCCTCCTGCAGCAGCCATGCAGACAGCCCCCACATGTACCCCAACCCACCCTTCTCCCCCCACCCCAGTAGGGTCCCACTGTCGGTGGGCAGCTCAACCTGCCCGCATACTGCCATGGCCGCCGGCTGACAGAGCTGTCTGAGAATGACAGCAATCGCACAGCCTGAAGCCTGTTCCTTTTGGAAGATGAGAAACTGGCTATACTGCAGAGAACAAACTAGAATGCATTTGAGGAACTGGTAACTTGGTAAAACATAATATTGTAGGGGACTAGGAAGGTAAGCTACACTTTCTACAGAAAGTTTCATTATTTTCTTATTGGCATTAAGAATTGCAGAATTCCATTAAAGTGTAGTAATTTTATAACCAGAGGGGTTGTAACACAACTGAAGTTGCTTCATTTCTGTGCTAGACACATAAGATTTGGAAGGATATTTGTGCAATATTTTGGAAGTGTTCTGCTGGCTGAACAGTGGGTTCATTTTTATCCCTGGACTCAGTAGAGTGGTTTGTGTAGGAGCAGTGGTCTAGTACATTGTAGTGTTGGTTGACTTACTATAAAGGGCAGTACTCACCAGGGTGGTGGAGCAGTGGTGTATTTGATTGTTTCTAACAGTCACCAATGGTTGTGGCCCACCCCAGGCGTGGCATTTCCTTTATAGCCAAGGTTCTGACATCACTTCCTCAACAGATCTTGGAGCAGAACTGTCATATTCTTAATTACCCAGCACAGTGCATAAAGTGTAAGTATATACACACACACACAAAAAAAAATTAAAAAAAATTAAAAATAAATTGTATATTACTCATTGTATATTATAAGGAAGAGGGACATGTGGGGAGTGGTGCAATGCACTGGCTGTGGGGCAGCAATTTTCCGGGAAATATTCTGGAACCTGCATTGCTGCCCTATTTGCAGGCAACTGTCAGCTCTGAGGGGGGAAGTTGCCCACCTCCAGGCTGAACTGGCAAGGACTAAGTAGGACTCCCCCACCCAAAGAGCACCAGTTCCACAACCACTGCCTCAGAGGTTGCCATGTGTGAAGAGCAGATGGACCACAGTAGATTCTGGGAGGGTGAGGGTGGTGGAACAGAGGCATAGCCCCCAAGTTGCACCTCTACACAAATCATATGTCGGTCTGGCAAATCAAGGTTCCTCTATGATGACACCCTCATTGGAGACCAAGAAGAATGCTGGGGACATCCACAAGGGAGACCCACAAAAGAGTGGCAAGGGACAACACAAGGGAAAGAAACAGCTTCTGATAGGGGACTCAACTGTTAGGGGTGTAGACCTGGGAAAGGGAGAGAAGAGGGAAGTAAGGTGCCTGCCTGATGCCATGGCTTGGAGGGACAGGAAGCGAATCCTCAGGATTGCAGAAGCAGCATCACAGGAGAGGAAACTAGATATCATTGTCCACCTCTGGACAAATGACCTAGCTAGGCATGAGATCAGTACAGTGCAGGATGAATTTGTGGAGTTGGGGAGGGGCCTCAGACAAGTAGCAAGCACGGTAACCTTCTCAGAGGTGCTGCCAGTCTATGGCAGGGGTGAGGCTAGGGTACTGCACACCATGTGGTTTAATGAATGGTTGCAAAACTGGTGCAGAGCACAGGGCTTTGGCTTCATTGGGGACTGGGGGTCCACCTGGAGAAATGAAGGTCTATACTAGCATGATGGTCTGCATCTGTCCAGGAAGGGAAACACGCTCCTAGGTGACAGGTTTAAAGGCTTCCTTGGCAAGCTTTTAAACTAGCCAAGGGGGGAGGTGCTGATAGGAAACAGGAAAGTTCAAGCCTCCCTCCACAAAGCATGGCAGGTAGTAGGGTAAACACTGAGGTGCAGAGCTTGAAAGAGGGCAGGACAGGGGTAAATAGAAAAATGGACAAGGGCAATAAAAGCAGGGATGGGGTTAAAAAGGATAAAGCCAACATTAAATGGAGGGCAATGAGTACCAATGCCCATAGTCTGGGAAACAAGCTTCCAGAGCTAGTAGCCCTGATGGAAGTGGAACACTTGGATATTGTGGCAGTCACAGAAACATGGTACATGGAGAACCATGACTGGGATGTCAACATACCAGGGTACACAATCTACAGAAGGGACAGGGAGGGTAAAAGAGGAGGTGGAGTAGCTGTCTACATAAGGGAAGGGTTCAAAGTAACAGAACTAAAAAGTAAAGGGGAGGACAAGAGGAACTCTGGGTCACATTGGAGACAGGGAATGGCATCACAATCCGCACAGGGGTTGTATACAGACCCCTGTCTCAAGGGGAGGAAATGGACAAGAAAATGATAGCGGGCATTCTCAAAATGACTGAAAAAGGGGAGATACTGTTGATGGGGGACCTGAATATGCCAGATGTTAACTGGGCAACATGGACTGCAGCCACATCCAAGAGCAGGGTCATTCTCGATGCCCTATAGGGAGCATGCCTTAGACAGCTGGTGGTGGAACCCACTCGGAAGGGAGCAATATTAGACCTGGTACTCTCAAATGGAGAGAGGATCACAAACTTAGACGTCAGTAGACACCTGGGAACAAGCGACCACTGCACAGTGTGCTTCACAATAAACACAACCATGGAGACAAGCCATACAAATACAAGGATACTGGACTTTAGAAGGACTGATTTTGGCATAATGGGTGAATACCTGAGAAATGCATTAGCAAATGCCAGAAAGGAGGGGTGGAAGAACAATGGCGAAAAATCAAAACTGCCATCATGGAGGCAACAAGCCTTTGTGTGAAACAAATAAAGAAAACAAAGCGGAATAAAAAACCACTGTGGCTCTCAAAAGAAGTGTCAGGGAAAGTTAAGGAGAAAAAGGCTGCACTCAAAAAGTATAAGGAATCACAGACGGAGCATGACAGGGAACTGTATCAATTAAAGCAGAAAGAAGTGGGGAAGGCAGTCAGAAAAGCAAAGGCCCAAACCGAGGAAAGGATAGCCAGCTCAGTTAAGAAGGGGGATAAAACCTTTTATAGGTACATTAGGGAACATAGAAAGGTTAAGGAGGGATAGGGAAGATTAATAAAGGAGAGGGAGGTGGGCAGAGGAGACAGTGAAAAGGCAGAGATAATGAATGAATACTTTTGCTCAGTATTCAAAAGAAGAAGAGGAGGAGTTACCTAAACCAAACAGTAGAAGCACTCTGGATAGTGGGGTTGATACCAGTCCATTTAAAGAAGAAAGAGTACTGAAAGAACTACTAAAACTCAAGGTGGACAAAGCAATGGGGCCTGATGGGATTCACCATAGAATCCTAAAAGAGCTAAGGGAGGACCTAGTGACACCACTAACCACACTTTTTAACAAATCATGGGAAGATGGGGTGGTACCTGAGCACTGGAGGAGGGCAGATGTGATTCCCCTTCACAAAAGTGGGAGCAAGGCAGAAGTAGGAAACTACAGACCTGTTAGTTTGACCTCAGTGGTGGGTAAAATGATGGAATCACTTCTGAAAGAAAGAATTGTTGAGTACCTAGAGGCCAGCGGGGCACTGGACCCAAAGCAGCATGGATTCACAACAGGAAGGTGATGTCAGACAAATCTAATCAATTTCTTTGACTGGGTGACCAAAGTAATAGACCAGGGAGGGGCTGTGGATATGGCCTACCTAGACTTTAGCAAGGTATTTGACACAGTCTCACACAAAAGATTAATAATCAAGTTAGCCAGCCTGGGAGTGGGTCCCAGGGTGGTAGCCTGGGTAGAAAACTGGCTGCACAACAGGGTACAGAAGGTAATAGTGAATGGAACACATTCCAAAGAAAGGGGGGTTACTAGTGGAGTAACTCAGGGCTCAGTACTGGGTCCAGTCCTCTTTAATGTCTTTAAAGGTGACATTGCAGAGGGTCTGGAAGGAAAGGTATGCCTCTTTGAGGATGACACAAAGATCTGTAACAGAGTTGATACACAAGGGGGGATAGAAAGGATGAGAAGGGACTTGGCAAGGTTGGAGGAATGGTCAGACATATGGCAACTTAGATTCAATGCAAAGAAGTGCAAAGTAATGCACCTGGGAAACAAAAATCCAGGAGAAGAGTACACAATAACAGGGGAGGTACTAACAACTACAGTAATGGAAAGGGATCTGGGTGTAGTCATATCAGATGACCTAAAGGTGGATATGCAATGTGAGAAGTCAGTATGGAAAGCCAGGGGGATACTGGGATGCATAGGGAGGGGCATCACAAGTAGAAAAAGGGAAGTGGTTATCCCTCTATACAGACAGTTGGTGAGACCCCATCTGGAGTACTGTGTGCAGTTTTGGAGACCTCATCTATGCAAGGACATAGACAGGATGGAAGCAGTCCAGAGGAGGGCAACTAAAATGGTGCAGGGTCTACATCAGAAACCATATGAAGAGAGACTGAGAGCTTAATATGTATACCCTTGATGAAAGGAGGGACAGGGGGGACATGATAGAAACTTTTAAGTACCTCAAGGGAATCAACAAAGTCCAGGAGGGTAGCATCTTTCGGAAAAAGAGATGTGTAAGAACAAGGGGGCACAATTTAAAGTTAGAGGGGGGACGGCTCAGGGGTAATGTGAGGAAATTCTTTTTCACGGAGAGAGTGGTGAATGCACGGAACCGCCTTCCTGGAGAGGTTGTGGAGTCTAAAACAGTGGAGGAATTCAAACATGCATGGGACAGACATAAGGCAATTATAGTGGGGGGTTGCAGGAAATAGGCTGTTGGTTAACTAGAATCTGCAGCTTATCCAGTAGGTAGGGAAATGGGCAGACTTGGTGGGCCAAGTGGTCTTTATCTGCCGACAAAGTCTATGTTTCTATGTTAGGCTGTGTGATTGCTGTCATTCTCAGACAGCTCTGTTGACGGGCAGCCATGGCAGTATGCGGGTGGGTTGAACTGCCTGCCGACAACGGGACCCTGCTGGGGTGGGGAGAGGGTGGGTTGGGGGTATATGGGAGGGACTGTCTGCACGGCTGCCATGGGAGGCGGCATTACCGAGGGCATGAGGCTGGGAGGTGAGTTCGGACTGGTATTCACCGTCGCTGAGAGCAGCATCGTACAGGCGCTTGGGGGTTGGGGATCATGTTTACTGCTACTGCCACCAGGAGCGGCATCGTACGGGTGCTGGGGGGGCATCTGTCCTGCCACAGCCGCCGGGTGCGGCATTGCACGAGGACTTTGGGGGGCTACAGTACTATTGGGGCCACCAGGAACGGCATGACTTGGGCTGGGGTCGGGCAGGGGAGGGGCGGAGGACACAGTTCGGCACATTCTGCTGGGGCATCCCAGCTGGCGCTATGCAAATGGGGCTATAATGGCATGCTAATGGCCCCATTGCACCATGCATGCCTAATGGCCTCATTTGCATGCCCCAGGCTGTGAATCGCGTTTTTGGGTGCTGGGCATCCTAAGATGCCATGTCCCAATGGGCTCACAGCCTGTCATGGGGGATGCGCTAGAGCAGCCTGGGATGCTCTGGGGAATCCTGGGCTGGGCGCACCTGTGCTATTCACAGAGGGGTTGTGCTGGGGCATCTCCCTGTGCCTCCTCTGTGAATCACCCATATTGCACTCAGTGCATCTCCCCTGCATCGGGGCAGCTGAGATGCACTGGGCACATCTTCTTTGTGAATCCTGCCCCTTGTGTTTATACTCTCATCTTGTTGATGTCATAAGCCTCTCCCGGGTAATGTTAGTAATCATATTACAGTAGTTATAGGAACAGGGTGTTATTGCAGATATTTTGGGGTATTAGCTTTCTGTGTTTATATTGTTTTCCTATACTTACCCTGCCATTTTTTGGGATATTGGGGTGCAGGGAGTAGATTTTGTTCAAATTTGTCTGCAATGATATAAGCTACTACATTACTGTTCTTTATTTTCTATTAGGGGAATAATCCCAACTGTTTCCCCAACTCCTACAAGGTGGCTGATCCCACTTCTTGGTAATTCTTTTTTTTTTTTATTTCCAAGTGAGAGCCGGATCTATGTGTGAATGACGCTTATATTGAAATTCTCATTATTCTGTTTTGTGTTACTCATGACATTCTATGAAGAAGAATGTAATATTTTTTTTCTGTATTGTAATGACAATTTTTAATAAAAAATAAAATTAAAAAAAAAGAACCGCACAACACCATACTCGATGCCCTCAGAATAGAAAAGATGGCTTGCTCAATCCTGACTTGCCGGGAACACTACGACCACAGGTGGCGCACACTTAAATCCCTGTTGTTGTTTACCCAAACATCAACATCACAGGTAGACAACAGTAACAATGGCTGCAATTGAAACAAAGACAGGATTGTCTTGGCTCCCGCTGCCTCCATGCTTGCGGCCCTCTTCCTGGGGCAGTATATTGAATAGTTCCTTTATGTGCTCTGCTTAACTATTAACAGTTGATTGTACGAATGTACTCACATTAATGTTCTCAGTCCTGGTCTGATGTTATACACCCATCACAACCTTATATCTTATGCATTGTAAGAAAAAAATTACTTACCATAGTAATCTTGCTTGTTCCAAGGGAATCTTACTGTGCTCTGACATATGCAGTATGGTCTCACCATAGGACTGCCCCGGAGCTGAAATGGTTAATAGAACCTATGTTAATGATGGAATGCTAGGCTCCAGCTTGGTTTTCAAACCACTATCCCTAGAATACATCCTGCAGCCATCAAATTCTTACGGGGTGGGCATAATAACAAGCAATCTAAACTATACTAATACATAATTAACAACCCACAAAAACAAATAATACCCTTTATATAAAAATGGGGGCAACACTAAGACTCAAGTCACTAAAGCCCGATAAAGAAACACTCACAGGTTTCAAACAGCATGGACAGCTGTGTTGCAGTGCCCATAGGTTCTAGTAGAGGAGGTAGGTGGGAGCTCAGAATACAGTAAAATTCCCTTGAAAGAAACAAGATTACTATAGTAAGTAATTTTTTCTTCAACCCCCAGGAAATCTTACTGTATTCTGACATATGAAAACTACCCAAGTAGTGCCTTTGGAGGATGGTAGAGAATCTATTTAGGAAACGGGCTCTACAGTACTGCTGTGCCAAATCTGGCATCAATTCTGGCCTGGATATCAAGGCTGTAGTGTTAGATAAAGGTGTGAACTGTTTTCCAGGTAGCTGCTTTACAAATTTCCAACAAAGGGATGTATTTTACAGCTGCTATTGAGGCAGCTGTACCCCATGTAGAATTGGCCCTGAGGCCTACAGGGGGTTCTTTTCCCACTTTGCTGTAGCAGAACTGAATACAGGCAACAATCCAGTAAGCAATAGACCTCTTTGAGGCAGGTTTGCCTTTTCCCATTTCTCCATAGATTAGGAAGAGCTGAGTGCTATCTTGCCTGTGGCCCTTTGTGTGATCCAAGTAGTAGCTTATAGATCTCTTGAAATGTAGGCTATGTAGTCTGCATTCCCCTGAACTGGAGTGGTCATTGAAAAAGACTGGCAAAGTGATGGACTTATTCAGAGGAAAGCCTGACACTACCTTGGGAAGAAACTTTCTGTTAGTCCTGAGGACTGACTTGCCCTTATGGACTGATCTGTAATCTGGCTCAGTGGACAAAGCCTGGAGCTCACTGATCCTCCTGGCTGAGATGATGGCTACCAGGAACACTACTTTCCATGTTACATACTTAAACTCTGCTGAAGTCATGGGCTGAAATGGTGGTTGCATAAATTGGCCAATGCATATACTGAGGTCCCATGCAGGAGTGGGTTCCCTGTGAGGGGGGATGCAAGTGCAGCAGGCCCTTTGAAAAACTTTCTGAATACATGGTTAGCAGCCAGGGATGAACATTTACCAGCTGAGAGGTAGGCAGAGACAGTTGCTAGGTGCCCCTTGAGGGTGGAAGGACTAAGGCAAAGAGAATGAAAGTGTGACAGATACTCCAGAACAACTGGCAAACCAGCCTGGCAGTAATCTATCTATTTTTGCTGGTACCAAATGGAAAACCGCTTCCATTTAGAGGTGTAAGTCTTTCTGGTAGAAGGTTTTCTAGAAACTCTAAGGACCTCTAGCACCCCTTCAGAGAGATGCAGGTCAGCATACTCTAAATCCTCAAGACCCAAGCCCTGAGCCTGAGGGACTGGAGACTGGGGTAAAGGATCCTCTATGCCTTCCCTCTATTTCCCCTATTGCTCAGAGTGCAACAGCATGGACAGCTGTGTTGCAGTGCCCATAGGTTCTAGTAGGAAAGGATCATCAGTGTCAGTGGCTCAGCAGGTAGCACACTCGCCTTTGAGGCCAGGAGATCAGAAGGCTGTGGGTACTGCCCCCACACCAGACACTTGGGTTAAATCCCAAAACTGACACTGTAGTGCAGCATGAGAGGGACGCTGCACTCCTGAGGTGCAGTCTTTCAGATGAGACATTAAATCGAGGTCCCATCTGCCTGTTCTGGTGGTAGTTCAGGTGGATGTTAAATGTCTCTGGTGGTAGTTCAGGTGGATGGTAAAGATCCCATGGCACTTCTCAAAAAGAGTAGGGGAAAGTTTTATTGAAAACAAAAATCAGAAAACAACTACAAATAACAAACTGAACAACATTGTTCATGAAATTCTACATAACTACAAGTTCAGGTAACAGCAGCATCCATATCAGTAATCCAAGGAAGAGCAGTCCATAACTCCAAAATAATATGCCAAGGCGTTGTACGACATTCAAATTCATACACTTTTCATAAATCTTTTACAATTTTCCCCCTAAATCTAGAAAAGTACATTCTTTTTGTTGTAAAGTAAATAAACAGTGAGCCATCCAAATGTTCCATTTAATCACAACAAATATAAGATTCAATGTCTCTTTAGTCCATCTCCTCCACTGAGGAGAGAAATTGCCATACATTAAGTTTTGATAAGTGACTGTCATAAATAGGGGTTCTTTTCAGTGTTGGGCCAAAAATTTCCAAAAGGGTTTGATAAAGGAACATTCAAAAACTAAATGAGATATAGTTTCTTGGATAATAATACACTGCGGGCGAGAGCAAAGCCTTTCCTGGGACTGTTTGTGTTTCTGATTTACTTTTACATTAATTCTTTTGTGGCAGGACAGCCAGTGAAAGTCCCACATATGAGCCGATATTCTGGTATTTTGTAGCAGGGACCACAAAGAGCTCAAATAAGGGACAGGGCATTTTTCCTTTATTAATTTTTTTCCATTTAGTCTTTTTGTGCCACATCTCTCTCTGCTGGCTATCTGCCCAATCACGGACCTCTCGGCTGTGGCATCCCCACATGAGCCACTCTCTGGGACTCCCTGGATTACCCCCCAGGGCAGACACATAGCACCCAGCCCTTAAGGTGCCATGAACAATGGGATAGGGCAGGAGCTGGCCTGGGGAGTCAATTGCCACCAAGGGGCAGGCATCACTTAGGCAGAGAGGAAGTAGGCTTGGTTTTCTCCCCGTGGGTGACAGGAACATGCAATGATGTCAGCATCTGTCCCTCCTCCTTGTAATCTTGCTGGTGGTGTATGCTGCGGCACTCCTGGCCTCCACCAGGGATCCCCCTTGCACTGGTGACATCCCGCACCCTTCCCCCAGAGAAGGAGAGCAGTTGTGAGATGCTCAATCCTTCTCCCCCCGGCCGGCCCTCTGATGACCTGAGTCCGTTTCTGAACCCGGGTCGCCGGCATCGCAAGCAGAAATCCAACAGACAGGGCATTTTTCAAATGGTTTTTGGACTGCACAAATAGTGAGTAAAAGATGATTATATAACACCTTATGGGTGGAGGTAAAAACCAACTGGGTTGTAATTTACCATTGCTTTAACCTCAAAAAAGCATGTTTCAAATACAGAGGAGCTGAATCTTTTTTCCTGATTATATTTAAGGAATTTGTTTCCCATTGGTGAAACCAAATTCTACATGATGAGTACAGCCATGGTTCCCATCCATTTTGGGTATTAACGAACAAGAGGTTAAATATAAAAAACATACTGGTAAAAAACAACAGGGGGGGTTTACAATTTGCAGACCATCATCTTTGATAGGCAAATAGGTTACGTTTCGTTGAATTGGATTGAGCTTACTCCCCCACAGGGCTTGGAAAAAAGACTTAGTATACTGGTCTCTAATATTTTGGGAATGGGAAAGACATAGCTCAGATACAAGAAGAGAGGTATTAAAAAGGTTTTGATAAGAAACACTCTCTTTTTCTTTCCAATCTGCCCCATTCCATTGTGCCACTTTTTGTTTGCCAATCGCCAGTTTGTCTTCCCAGTTGGTTACATCTGCCTCTGGGGTTCCAAATTTAATCCCCAAAATATTGATGGAGCCTGGACTAAGAGAGATAGGGCCTATTAGACTAGGTTGTGTCTGAGGGGGACCTAATTTCATACCAACACACTTATCTAAATTCAGTGAAGCTCTTGAAAGTGTACCAAACAAGGTACATAGGTTTAAAGATATAGATACTGATTCTTCGCCTGCTACAAGGAGACAAATATCATCAGCATAAGCAATTGCCTTATGTTTGGCTGTAATGTCTCTATTCTGAATCAGCTGTATGTGAGAATGGGAGTTTAGCCGTCTCAGTAAAATATCAATAAAAAAAAAACA
The DNA here is from genome assembly GCA_016271365.2 of Neoceratodus forsteri. Lineage (NCBI taxonomy): Eukaryota > Metazoa > Chordata > Ceratodontiformes > Ceratodontidae > Neoceratodus > Neoceratodus forsteri. The sequence continues at coordinate 1,403,897,758 of CM028130.1, read as the reverse complement.
TATAAGAGCGGGCTGAGAGGACATTCTTGCTTCATCCTCTCTTTATTTGTATTAAGGGGCCTATCCATCCATTTACTATAGATACCACTGCTGCTGTCCTATATAAAGCATGCAACCAGGAAATCATTGTATCTGGGATGTGGTAATGACTTAAGGTGGTCCAAAGGAACTCATGGTGAATCGAATCAAAGGCTTTTCTTTGATCTAATGACACTATATAGCCTTGGACAGTATTCTTGTGACCATGAGAAAACAGTTCTCAGAGTAGTATTAAATGGTCCAAGATCTGCCTGTTTGGGAGAGAGCATGACTGAGCAGGAGGAATCACCAATTCTGCGATTACTAAAAGCCTCTTGGTCAGGATCTTGGTTAAGAATTTGAAATCAGTATTCAACATGCATATCGGTCTCCAGTTCTGTAAAACTGCTACGTCACCCTTCTTGTATAAATAGGTTAGGGAGCCTTTAGTAAAACCCAGTAGAACAATTTCAGAAGAAAGTACAGTATTTAATACAATTGTTAATTTGTTCTTCAAATGTTCACTAATGATTTTATACAGGGCATTTGACAAGTCATCCGGGCCTGGTGTAGTGTTAGATCTCAGAGAATGGATGGCTAGCAATAATTCTTGCGAGGTGATAGGTAAACAAGTTTGTGATAAAATATGTGGTATGTCTGGAATTGTTATATTAGACAAAAAATCAGAAAAACTATTCGCAGAGGGTGGTAAAAGTGAAAATAGGCCTAGTGTGCATTCGTAACTATTCTACAGATCTGTTTGGGTAGTATATTGATGGCCAGTGTAGTCAGTGAGACAAGTCATGTATTTCTGGCCTACTGTATGGTAGTTATGGTCAAAGGGACATATTATATGTTGTGCTACTTGAGTGCCAAATTTGTGCTGAAAAAACAATTGTTGGGCTTGCTGCTTCTGGTAAGTGAGCATCTCTGGTTGAATAAGGCGAATTTGTTGGGTTAAGTCATGACCTGTTGTGCACGCTGTCGTCTTTAAGGATTGTAAATGGGATCTTTGTTGTAAATATTTTAAATCATCAGTGTTACATTTCTGGTGACTATACTGTTTCAAGAATTTCACTAACTTCCCTTTGGCGTCTTGACACCAGGAAATAGGGCCATTAAAACATATGAATACCGATTGCCTAGCTATTAAAAATTGTTTGAGATCCTGTAGAAATGGAGGGTCTTGTAACAGGGTAGTATTCCATTTCCACAACCCAGGCCCTTTTGGCAATGGGGATTATATGCCAGTGGTTGCTGAAACCAATTTATGGTCAGAAAATTCAACCAATTGGACTGTTGCAGGATTGATGTGAAGGTTCTGAGAAAGAAAATTAAATCAATTCTAGTGGCCAGTCTACCCTTCTGAAGTGTTGGTGTGTGTTGTTTTGTTTGTTCAAAATATGCATCTCACAGGTGTGCTGTTCTTAGAATAGTTAACAACTCTTGGGAGTCACAATACAGTTTCTGTGTTCAGGCATATGTACTTCTGTTGTTCAGACTTAGGCCACAGTTGAAATCTCCTGAGAAAATAACATGTTTGAAAGTGTGCAAGTAGGGACATATGAGCTCAAGTAGATCTACTGTATGCGGGCTGTTTTGGTCTGTGGAGCATATTGATTAATTATCCTAAAATGCTTCTGTTGTATAAGCACATTCAAGACCAAAGCTCTGTCCGGTGAGATATCATACAGTTTTAACAGTTGAAAGCCAGGTAGGTTAACCAAGATCCCAATTCCAGAGCAAGTTTCCTGACCAATCGACCAGAAGGTGGGGCCAAGCAGCCACTCCCTCTGAGCTTTCCTGATTTCATGCATTGTGTGGAATCTAATTTCCTCTAAAAAACAAATACTTAGGGGTAACATGTGTAGGAAAGAAAACACAGCTTGCCTCTTAGTCACTCTTTTTACACTATTCAGATTAATAGTGTGATAAGAAAAAGCATCAAGCATTTGGAAGGATGATAAGAGGAAAAAGAGTGACTAAGAGGAAAAGAGGAAAAACTCATAATTATGTTCATTTCTTTCTACTTGCAGAATCCTTCCCTTTCATTTTAACTTTAGCTTTTCTTTTTTGCGGTACTCACCCCTCCATTTTAAGTTCTGTGTCTGTAGTCCCCTCCAGAAACAAAGAGGCTACTGAGAATGAATCAGTTTCTCCCCCAGTATCTTCCAAATTTTCCTGGAGGAGCTCATATTTATTGGACAGCTCCAAAGAGGAAGTTTTCAGGGTCTTAGTTGGGGGTGAAGTCATTTATGGGTGACTCCTAGTGGAACATCTCTGTACACTTAAGACTGTGTCGCTTGGGGGAGGAATAGCCACAAGTTCTGTGGTAGAGAGAAATCTCTCAGTCTGGGCCAGCAGGGGGCTGGGTTTGGGGTGGCAGGGGAGGTGTCTGGGGAGGCACAGACTGGGGTACAGAATTAATAACTGCAACATCTATGGGTGAGTTTGCAGGCCTTTCTAAAGATGGGGCTTGAGATATTAGAGAGGGTTTGCTTCAAAGTTTTGCTTTTTGCGCTTGCATTATAATAAACCTCTGGTCTGCACCATCCTCACAATGCTCTTGAATATCAGCAGTGCACTTACAGTTCTGAAACATGTGACCCAGTTCATCACAAAGGTTGCATAGGCATTCATTTAAGCATTGTCTTACCACATGACCAAGTTCCCCACATACATTACATTTTGCCTTGTCACAGACACTGCTTAGGTGAGACAGATCCCCACATCTATAGCAGGCTTTAGGTTGGCCTGGATAAAACAAGACACCTCTATTCCAGCCTAAAACAAAGGAGTTAGGAAGATGTATCACACCAGATTCATTTGAACTTAGCAAGACTTTAACTTTCCATCCCCCAATCCAAATATTTTCAGTGTCAAGTATTGCTTTTGGTTGTCCAAGTACTGTACACCATTGTTTAAGTCAGTATAAGATGTCTGCCATGTCCACTCTTTCATTCCAGAAAAGAATGGAAATAATAATAATAAAGAATGGTAATAGTTCTGTATGCTGGCTTTGTTAGTGGTATTGCCATAAAATGTGTCCATAATGCTGTATTTTGGTATGGTATTTGGACCAAAACCTCTCAAGTCCTCGAACAGTCTGAAAGCTAACGTCAAACATGATCTTACCAGAAATGTGTATTAAAGCATATATTGTATGAGAAAAATTTCATATAGTCTTTGAGAAGAGTTCATTCCACAAACAAGTAGTCGGGGGGGGGTCAGGTAGGCCTCCAAGGTATGAAAGTCGGACCTCATTGTGGCGTTTTGCTGGCAAGACTGGTAGTTTAAATAATGAGGAGAAAGTATGTTTCTGACCGTCTGCCTGTTGTGGTGCAGGAATATTTTTAGGCCTTTGTGTATCTTGAGAAAGCTCAATATCTTCAGGCTGGCCTGGGGAGGGGGACCTATGACATTCTGGAGGACTGGGTTTTGTGTGAGGTACAATTCCTCCAATAATTGTAGAGGATCCTGCATCCTACTGTCAGGTGTGCTCACTCCTTTCATGTTTCTGCTGTCAAGCGGTGGCCCCTTTGATGATACTGCACCACTGAATTTTGCTTTGGCTTCGACAGCATCTGTTGAACTGTCAGAGTGGAGCTGTCAGATTTCTTGCTGCAGTTTCATCTTTTTTATCGCAAACGTGCCCTCCTCCTCCTCCAGTACTCGCTGCAATTCAAGTGTTTCTGATGTTTCTTCTTCTTAGGCTGATGAAAATGAATTCTGCTAATGAGTATCACTTTTGGTGGCCTTCTGCCCTTCTGAATCTGAATATGGCAAACTTACATGTATTGCGTCTTGAGATCGTAGCAACTTGTCTTGTGGCAAAATAGGTAAATTCATAATATTCTGCAAGTCTTGTCTATTAGTCTCAACATTAGCCAAGGTGGGAGACAAGACCAGCTTTTCCACCTCCACGTCCTCCTCACCATCTAGCCTTCCACTCACCGCCATCTTGGCCCGTAGCCAAGACAGCAACAGGGCCCCCTACTACAGAGTAGGGGAGACTTTTATTGAATCGTATAATGAAAATATCCACAAAAAAGCATCAAAACAATCTCATCACCAAACAAAATAATATAGTTAATCTAGCCAGAAAAGAAAAAGAACATAAAAAAAAGAGAGAAAATAAAAAATACACAGTCAAATACACAACTACTAAACAACTGTACCAAAATCTGCAAGAACTCTATTTATATTTAATAAAATAAGTGAATCCCCTTCACCAATTCAACACCTGTTGTGGGGAATACAATAAACAATCTGAATTATAAATGTTCCTGAGTTCATTGGAAACTAAAGTACTAAGACAATCATAAGACATTCTTTTCTGCTGCAAGACCCATTGACAATGGGCTTGCCATAAGTAAAATCTGAGTCAGCAAAAGAATACAATTAAAGTATCAGAATGGTAATGTACCAAACCAGTCCCATATTTCCTCACAACTAGGGTATCATATGATAAATATCGAAGCCAATCCAAATGCCGTTTACTTGCCAGAAAATCCCATAGAGCAGTTATATAAGAACAATGTAACAAAAAATGTTCCATAGTTTCCAGCTGTGCCATACACTCCACATAAGGACAGTTTCTTTCTACCATGCTGTTATGTTTGACATTCCCCATTAAATTTAATCTGCCATAAACCATGAGTCAAAGATTTTCCCCACATTTTCTTAGGAATCCTCTGAAGGGTGAGTTGATGAAAGATGAAGTGGTTATCAACTGAAGGACAGTTTTTAAATCTGGGTTCCATAGGGCAGTATCTGGTTATTATACTTCGATATAGTGTTTTTGTGGTATGTGTTGTCATGCAATCCTTTGTGATACCCCACTTATATAATTTCTGAGCTGCAGGTGCAAAATAAAGGGGAACTTGAAGACGGGGATGCAGTTTGGGTGCCACCTGAAGCCATGATTTAAGATATGTGGCAAGGGATTTCCGCATCCAAGCATTGTGAATAGTCTCAGTAATGTGAAGTGCGATACCAACAGAAACATAGAAAAATAGAATTTGATGGCAGATAAGGACCGCTTGGCCCACCCAGTCTGCCCATTTCCCTATCTAGTGGATAAGCTGCAGATCCTAGTTAACCAGCAGCCTACTTCTTCCTACCCCCAACCCCTAGAATTGCCTTATGACGGTCACATGCATGCTTGAATTCCACCACTGTTTTTGACTCCACAACCTCCTCCGGAAGACCCTCTCTGTGAAAAAATACTTCCTTAAATTACCTCTGAGCCACCCCCCCCATCTTCAAATTGTGCTCCCTTGTTCTTGCACACCTCTTTTTTTGAAAGATGCTACCCTCTTGGACTTTGTTGATTCCTTTGAGGTACTTGAAAGTTTCTATCATGTCCCCCCTCTCCCATCTTTCCTTGAGGCTATACATGTTAAGCTCCTTAAGTCTCTCTTCATATGTCTTCCGGTGCAGACCCTGCACCATTTTAGTTGCCCTCCTCTGGACAGCTTCCATCCTGTCTATGTCTTTGCAGAGATTGGGTCTCCAGAACTGCATGCAGTACTCCAGATGGGGTCTCACCAGCTGTCTGTACAGAGGGATAATAACTTCCTGTTTTCTACTGGTGCTCTCCCTATGCATCCCAGTATCCCCCAACCCTCCTTGCTGCCCTCTCACATTGCTTGCCCACCTTTAAGTCATCTGATATGACTACCCCAGGTCCCTTTCCATTTTTGTTGTTGTTAGTATCTCACCCCCATTGTGTACTCTTCCCCTGGGTTTTTGTTTCCCAGGTGCATTACCTTGCACTTCTTAGCATTGAACCTAAGCTGCCATACATTTGACCATTCCTCTAACCTTGCCAAGTCCCTTCTCATCCTTTCCACCCCACCTTGTGCATCAACTCTGTTGCAGATCTTTGTGTCATCTACAAAGAGACATACTTTTCCTTCCAGTCCCTCTGCAATGTCACTTATAAAGACATTGAAGAGGACCGGTCCTAATACTGAACCCTGCTGTACCCCACTAGTAACCCCCCTTTCTTCAGAGTGGACTCCATTTACTATTACTCTCTGTGTCCTATTCTCCAGCCAATTCTTTGCCCAGGCTGTTATCTTGGGACCCACTCCCAGGCTGGCTAACTTGTATATTAATCTTTTGTGTGGGACTGTGTCAAATGCCTTGCTAAAGTCTAGGTAGGCATGCTAGGTAGAGTGTTTAAAAAATAATGTATGTAGAAAGACAACGGGTTCTATCATATTTAGGCCTCCCATATTAATCTCCAAATATGTGTAGTGTCATTTAATAGGATTTAATTTGGTGCCCCATAACATTTGAAAGCACAGACTGTACAATCTTGTATCTAAATAAATAGGTAAGGGATATAGGAGAGCCTCATGCTGCAATAGTGGCAAAATGATTTTTTTTTAAATTGCAATTCATTTAAGTTTGGAAAGCTTCCATTGTTTCCATCTGTTGACTTTCATTTCTGCTTTGTGAATAGCCAGTTCCCAATTATTATCAGGTACATTCTGAGGTTCAAAAATGATCCCCAGAATTTCCAAAGGGGTAGAGGAAACTGTAAGTCCTTGCACGAGGGTAGAAGGGGCCATAGCAGGCCCAATGAACATCCCTTTACTTTTTTCCATATTTAGTTTAGCATTAGAAATGGTCTGATATTTCAAAATCTCCAGTAAAAACAAACTAAACTGCCCTGTATGTGAGAAGAATGCACATATGTCATCAGCATAGGCTTGGACACATAAAGCCTGTGGGATTCCAATCCCCACCAGCCCTTTCCATTTTGGTGGTGTCATAATGGAGCCAAGCAACGGATCCAGTGAGAAAATATACAACAAGGGGCTCAACGGGCACCCTTGTCGAACTCCACAATGTACCTTAAAACTATGACCAACAAAGTCTTTTAAAAGAGGTCTGACAGTAAAATAAGAATATAATAACTGCAACTGTTTAATATAGGATAATGGTATTTTGTAGGTTTTTAAAACTAAAAATGTGTATTGATGGAAAACCCGATCAAAGGCTTTCTCCTGGTTGGTTGTCACGATGCAGTCCGAAAGACCTGAAACAGTACAATGGTGAATTACATCCCTCAGGGTCATTAAGGCTTGTTGAATATTTCTAACAGACCACAATATTGAAATGGGGAAATTACTAAAGAGGCATAAGCCTTTAAACGGGTATTTAAAATGTTGTGCCAGGATTTTATAATCTGTATTCAAAAGAACTATTGGTCTCCAATTATTGATTTGAGTACGATCTCCTTTTTTATAGAGGTAAAACAATAAATCTTCAGAAAAGGAGGGTTGAATGATGTTATTCCTGAACCAATGTGTATGAGTTATAAATAAGCCTTCTGTGATTTGTGGGCAAAAAGTTCTATAAAACACATGGGGGATGCCATCCAAGCCCGGTGCAGTATGAGTTCATAAGGCCTTAATTGCCTGTATGATTTCCAACTTGGTGATAGGGGATTGCAACTTCAGGAGTTCTGTTGGGAAATCTGGAACTACAACAGCCTGCAAAATATCTATCACGTCACTTTCCTGAATAGGTGCTTGTGGATTTAAAGATCCATAATGATGCTGAATGACAGCTTCTAAATCCTCATGCAAGCTCACCTTCCAGCCTTCCGGGGAAAGCAAGGATTCCATAGAGACTTTATTGTTAAGAGATTTACAGGCCTCGTAGGGACCTCCTATGGGGAGGTGGTAGTACCACTAAATAACAATGACTGAATTGTCTTAGCCCTATCATTTTCAAAGACTTTCATAGCCTCCCTAACAGAGAAATTGATCTGTGTAACTGTTGTCTAAGGGACAAATACTTTAAAAACTTATTATTACCAATTCTTTTGCCATATTTTAGAAACCAAGCTCAAATGTCAGTTTTGGTGTCTACCCACCATTCCCCTTTGTCAGGGTACAGAAATTCGACTGATAATCTGGCTTGAAGCAAGGCTGTCATATCCTTAATGTAAATTGTGTTTTAAATTGCTGTGGATTTTAATATTGTATGTGAAATTTTGTAAAGGCTCCCTGAGCTTTGGAAAGGCGCCTCATATAAATAAATTTTTACTTACTTACTTAATAACCATGGAATCATTCAAAACTGAAACATTAAGCTTCCATCTACCACGTAAAGTGGATCTTTCCACAAAATGATTTAGTGACATGATTAACAACACATAATCCAAAAATGCAATGGGAATAATAGATAGGGACCCCTGAGGTACGTTTGAAGAAATGAAAATGTAATCAATAATAAAGGTATAAGCATTGTGCTTACAGGTGAAGTTAGGACCTTTTACATGAAGTGAATGACAATTAGTCAGGTCAGCAGTGTTAACCATCTGAGCCAGTGCATTTGAGTCACAATATATGTTTTTTCTTTCATCTTTTTTCCGTTTTTTATCATGAACCAGACTACAATTAAAATCCCCACAGAGGAAGATTTTATAATGAGAAACCAAAAATGGCTGGATTGCTTTCATGAGACTTACTTTTTCTGCTTTTACTTGTGAATTGTAAACAGAAATGAATCTACAATCCATGTTATTCCAGAGGCCATCCAAAATCAAGGCCCACCCTGGTACCAAATCAATTAATTTACGCAGAGTAAAATTATAGGAGTGAAAAAGAATCCCCACTCCATCAGCGGAATCCAGACCAAAGGACCAATAAGATGGATCCCAAACCCATTCTTGCTTAAACATTCAAACCTGATCTTCTGTATATATCCAGGTTTCCTGGAGTAAACAAACATCAAGAGACATAGCATGAAGAAATTGAAACACAGCACATCTCTTATCAGAATTCAGCAGACTATGCAGATTTAGAGAACACACCGTACCAACAGCCATTCTAATAAATCATATGTTCTTTCAGCTATTTTTTCCTCCTCTCTTTTTTTCCTTTATAAACCCCTTCTACAACAGCCTATGAGCCGTGTTCAGTAACAGATTTCTGAGAGTCTGAATCTCCTACCCCAATTTCAGAGTCCCCCCAAGAAGTAAACAAGGCCAAATATGAGTTTTTAGTTTCTACCAGGGTGGGATGGTCAGAAGAAATGGATTTTGTAAACCTAGAAGATCTACGGGGTAACGGGTCTGGAATAGGTAAGTTAGGGACCTCAATAGGGGTGTTAATAGGGTCTTTGTAACAAACTGGAGTAACAATATCTGAGGTGGTAATCTGCTTCACAGTGGCATGTGAAGAACTATCTTGATTTGGAGTGTCATCTGAAATAACAATAGGATCATCAGGAGGAACTTTTGCGGATAAGGGAGGGGAAGGAATCAAAGACAGGGAGGGTTGGGGGGTCTGAGGAGAGGATTCAGGGGAACGGGGTTTCAAAGCAGCTGGTGTAGCAGAATCCTGTGCCTGCTGAATAAGTAATTCCGAGCTTACACAAGTCGCCTTATTCTGTGCTGCCCAGCGACATTCTCCAAAAATGTGCCCATATTCCTCACATAGGTCGCAGCGAGTGTGATTGGTACACTGCATGGCGCTGTGATCCACCTCTCCACAACTGTTACATCTGGGCTTATCACATGTGCTGGAGAGATGCGTTTGGAAACCACACTTATAGCATGCCTGTGGCTGACCTGCATAAAAGCAAACCCCGCGGTCTCTACCCAATTAAAGGGAATTAGGGATATGTTCTCTTCCAGCATCACCTTGATGCAGCTTTACTGTATATTTCCATCCCCAGGTCCAGAAAAGTTCGCTATCAAGGATAGCCTCTGGTTCACTCAGTGCCTCGCATTTTTGTGATATCTAATAGGTGATATCGTCAACATGGACTCCCTCATTGTGAAACATAACTGTGATGTATTTCACAAGAGGTTTAATCAGAGGTATGACAACAAAGGAGGTCCATATTGGAGCCCGTCTTAACCTGTCCATACCATTCCAAGAACAAGTCCAGAGCATATGAGGTACGAAAACTAACGTTATAATTGTCCTCTCCAGAGATGTTTATGAAAGCACAAACCTCTCATGGAGAGAAATGCAAAGATTTTTTTAAGAGTACCTGCCCCACATAATATCTATCTGGTCTGTCCTGCAACCCTCCCTTATAACGAATGTGTACAGCATTTCTATGAGGAGCTGCTTCTTGTTTAGTTTTTGAAAACAGATCAGACATTAATGGTTTTGAGTCCTGTGGTTTGTCAGTGTCCAAAGGTGGAGGATGATTGATGCCTGAAAGTTTAGCAGGTTCTAAAGATGGGAAGGAGTCAGTAGCTTCAGCATTAGATTGAGAGCTCTTGAGGGAACCTGCAATAATAGGCAAGTTAGGGGATTGATGTTCAGGTAATAAAGAACTGTCCTGCAAAGAACCAGAAGTGATCCTTGGCTTCCACTCTGCAGAGGCTTGAGAGGGCAGAACATCCCATGAGGGATCAGGAATCCATATACCCCCAGTTTATTTCTTTCATCCTGCACCAGAGAGAGCCTTCTGTGGTGACCATGGATCTTTGGGCAGGGAACTGGAAGGGTTAGTATGAGAGAAAGCGGTGTCCAAAGGTTTATTCAATGGAACTGAGACTGTATTAAGGACTAGTGGTTCAGTAATCTTTATCTCTTTTACCTCTTGCACTGTCTCCTTTAATGATTTGGTACCAAAATTAAAGTTTGTTACACCTTCTTGAGAATTGGGCTGTGTTTGATAAATTATTCCAGAGTCCGTTCCCACAGCCTTCGGATGTTTAAATACAAACCCCACAGTTTTAGAGAGATGAACCACTGGAGAAGGCAGTACAGGGTTTGCACTGTTCGAGCAGTCTCGTTGCGAGCTTCGCTCACTTAGTACAGCAGAATCAGGTGCAATATGCACAGGAGAAGCATTTCCACAAGTCTCAGACTCAAGGCACACACCAAGAACAGTGTTACAACTGCCAGTGTGGTTAGATTTCACAGCAGGGATGTCAGGTTCTGTTTAAGGCAGATTTGCTGCCGGGGAAGGCTGTACCAGGTTATCAGGGTATTGAGAGTTTGAATGCAATCACTGCTTGCTCAGACCAGAAATGGGAAAATTTATTCTTGTGCAAAGGGGAATCGTTTTGAGAAGAAATAGGCTCTTGGCACACATCAGAAGAGGCGTCAATGCTGCCAGCCTGTTGCAATGAAAAAATAGGGAAAATATTGTCAGACTCACCCAGCCTTGCTGGAGCATTGTCAATACTACTGCATCATCAGGCTGTTTGACAGGCCTAGTCGAGGGAATGACAGGAGCAGAGTCAGAATGCAGTAGAGCTAGTTGCGCTTCCAGGCATTCTCTTTCCAATTTATGTCGTGCTTCTTCAGATTGAACCAGCTTCAATATTTCCTGCTGCTTTATGTCCAAATTGTTGGTTAATTCATTCTCTCTAACAATTGCTGTCTCCATACTCAAATCTTCGGTTGACATGTAAATATCTGTGATACCCTCAGTAGAAGTTGTAGGAACAGCAGTTAAGTTACCTTCTTCAGCCTCTGACAAACTCAGATCAGGAGAGGAGGCCTGCTCTCCCTTTTGCATGACATCTGCACCCTCTGGTGCTCCAGTAAAAGTGGCCATCCTGCAATCAGATGGCAAGTCCCCCTACTGTCAGAGTAGGGGAATTTTTTATTGAAAAAGAGGACTCCAAAACAGGGAAAAAAATAAGTGTACACAGCAAGAAACAAGAGAAAAACAATAATAAACAGGTTGAACAATAGAAACAACAAAGTATTTCAAAAATGTGCCACCCAATGTTCACAATTAACCCACAAAAATCTGCCCTTGACCTTACCCAACAAATGAATATCAGTATTATAACTTTTCTGTAAAGTCTGTTGTACATTAACAAAAATCTCATCAAACAATATCAATCTTTGCTGTGAAACCCAGAAACATCTAGATTTCCAAACATAAAAACAAAGAATAGAGAAAACCAATAATAAAGTTTCAGCATGATACTTGGACCATTCACCCTTATGCACTCCATACAACAAAGTACAGTAAGTAAGAAAGGCAAATAAAGGCTCATTCCACTTGGAGGCTAAGGAGACCCAAAAGGCCCGAACATAAGAGCATTCCAAAAAGGTGCTCTGAGTTTCCAAAGAGAGCTATACAAGAGGCCCTTGCACAATACCGATCTCTAATTTGTTTGTGTTTGTTAGAATTACCTACAGGCAATCGACCATAGGAACCCAACCAAACACTATCCCAAACAAATTCAGGCAACGTTTATTCGAAAAACCTGAGAACCCTGTCAACGAGCTAGAAGGACAATCTGGAAATACCACAATGTCCGTAGAATTCAGTAGAAATGACATGATGATACAGTTTTTTCTATCCAATGTTTCAGATGAGATACAGTGAAACCCCATTTCAATAAATTCTTAAGGTTTCCAAACCATGGGGAAAAAGGAAGCTTAGAAAAAGGGCAAATTTAACCTTTACAGCAACCCTTTGAAAACCAATCCCATACATGAATGCCAATGTTGTACACCTGGTCGAAGGAGAGGCTTATATTATAGGAAAAAGAGACAGACAAAAAATGCTACCGGGTGTACCACGGCCACCCCACCTTCCTTTATGCTTCTATACGATAGCCACGTTTAATGGGATTCGACCTACTACCCCAAAAGGCTTGGAAAAACACATTAAATAAAGAAGTAAACAAAGAGAGAGGGGGAGGGAACGCATAACTGATATACAAAAAAATAGGAACCAACAAGATTTTAATTAACAAGACCCTTTTACGTTTAGCAATTTGCCTTCCTTTCTATCTGGACACAAATGACTGGGCTTTTTCAATTTTCTTTAACCAGTTAGCATGGGCCATGTCACTAGAACCAAATTCCACCCCCAATACAGTTGTAGGAGCTGTACTAATAAGAATATCTGAAATACTACTGGACACAGGAACCGGAGTATCCCCTAAATGGATCCCTTTACTCTTAGCATAGTTGATCTTAGAGCCGGAACATCTAGAAAACAATGATAAAATATCTCGCACAACAGGACCATCCTTAACATCAGAAAGGCAAAGAACCAGGTCATCCGCATAAGCTAAAATCTTAACGGGGGGACACCAAAGCCAATACTTAGCCCAGCTAGATCCGTATTGTTAACAATCAGGTGAAGTAAAATATCGACAGAAAAGACATAGAAAATGGGGCTCAAAGGACAACCTTGATGCACACCACGCTTCACAGGAATCGGATTACCAATCCAGACGTTCACATTAGGAAGAAGTAACGCTGATCTATACAGTGTTCGAATCCAATCCATAATACCTACAGGCACACCATAAGCCTGTAAAACTAAAACTAAAAATTCATGTGAGACCTGGTCAAATGCTTTTTCCTGATTCAAACTCAAAATATACCCATGTAACCGCCCAGTCTGTGTAACTGAAAACAGCTCCTATAATATTAATAAATTCTCATATTGGGTCCTACCAGAGATGGAACATGTTTGGTACAGACAAATCAAACGAGCAGCAACCCCAGACAATCGGAGCATTAAGACCTTACTCAAAATCTTCAAATCGGTGTTTAACAAACTGAGCGTGCTCCAATTCTTTAAATTTTCCTTCAGCCCTTTTTTATACAATAAAAGTACCAAGGCCTGATTCATAGAGGAGACCAAGGAGGAATTGGACAGCATCGCATTGAAAACATGAACCAAAACTGGGACAGGGTCATCCTGAAATACCTGATAAAATGCAGCCCCTAAACCATCAGTACCAGATGCAGAGTCTGGGTTCAAAGAAGAGATAGCCTGACGGACTTCATCAGCAGTGATAGCAGCAGACAACTGTTGTTTGTGCAAAGCAGACAACTGAGGCAAAGACAAAGAATCAAAATCAAAAGATGTACAGTCAAGACCAGGATCCCCTCTGAAAAAGAGAACTCAAATACTGTTCAAATACAGCAACCAAGTCCTCCGGGGACGTAACCAAACCTTTAGTAGGGGATGTCAATTGTGAAACCAGCCGACTACCCATGCGATCCTTACAATCCTGAAAAAGATCCAAAGCACCCTTATGCAATTTCAAACCATAATGATGTTCATGTTCTAATGATTTCGACCTGTTATATTGGTAGGTAAACATTTGTTTCTTAACATTTTGCAACTGATCCCTATAATCACGCTTCTCAGTCTCAGTTAAAGAAATCAGCCTCTGCAACTGATTTCATAGGCGCAAATACTCAAAATAATGGGCAGTAACAAGAGTACGAGAGCGGGCCTGAAAAAAGGGCTTCCAATCATGTTTGGTATCCTCCCACCAAGAGGCCAAATCATCATAGAGCTCAATAACAAAAAGCCTAGCTAGCCAGTCCATTTTCCATGCTTTGAGAACATTTGCATCAGTCAATAAAGAATTATTTAGGCGCCATAAGTTCTTCTTACTTCTAGGTACCCCATCCCAGGAAACAGTAAGTGACCTATGGTCAGAAAACTCCCAGGCATACAAGGCAACAGAAGAAACATGCAAAACAGCCAAAAAAAAAACAAAATCAGTTCTGGTGGACAGTGTAGATCTAAAAAAAGTGTTACCCCCAGAGGCATGAACACAGCGGTAAGCATCCTTAAGCTGAGCAGTATTGAGAACATGGAGAAGCTTATTAGAATCGCAAAACAACTTAGAGGTCTTCAACCCCCTATCAGAGGTACTCAGAGAACAATTAAAATCACCAGCCCAAAGAACCAACCTAGACGTATGGAGATAAGGCTGAATGTCCAAGAGCAATGCAACTCACTGAGCCTTGATCTGGGGGGCATAAATATTAATCAACCTAAATCTTTCACCCCGAAAATTAACATCTAACAATAAAGCCCTACCAGGGCAAACATTCACCAATTTGGAAACTTTTAAAGCCGAATTAGTAAACAAAATCCCAACCCCATTACAAGTGGATTCCCCATTAGACCAGAAAGTAGCGCCCTTAGACCACAGGTTACTAGCAAACTTTACTTCAAGTGATGTTTTCAGTCTAGTATCTTGAAGACAAATTATACCACTGTGATGCTATCGTAAAAGGGTCAAGGTGGTAACCATTTTCTTATGACTCTTAATACTATTGACATTAATAGTAGAAATAGTCAAAGACGCTATAAAGTAAAAAAAGGAAAAATAGCCCAAAACAAGCAGAAACATTAAGGGGCCTTAACTACCCTCCGACGCCTAGATCTCTGAAGGGTAGTATCTACTTTTTTGACTTCACCGTCCTCACCCTCTGAAGCAAAATCAGTAACAGCGGATGTTTTAGAGGAGCGGTCTGAGTCTTCCCCCTCAGATTCTTCCCCAGGAGCCAATGCTGCAAACTGATTACCTGTTTTCCAATCATCAGGGTGATCAGTACCAGAAGAGGTCATGGGGCGGATTTGGACAGAATAGTCTTACCAGATCTATTACGTTTTTTCGCAGTAACTTTCTTAAAGGGCAAAATCGAGGGGGGGGGCATACCTGAAGCCACAGAATCTTCCAAAACTGGAAGTGCAGAGGTAGAAGGCTCAGGATGGACAGAAGAAGGCATACAGTAGGGTGAGGAACCAGTCCCTGGTCACTAGCACCAGGAGAGGACAAGGGAAGTATGGTGTTCCTGACCCCCAATGTAGGCTTCACAGGGGACCCCAAAGCAGGTCGGGCGTCCATACCATCAGACGACACTGGTTTAGCAGCTTGCATATGTTGGGCCACAGTAATTAAACTTTCATGGGAAGGACAGTCGTCTCTATTATGGGAAGCCCAAGGGCATTTCACATATCCATGCCCAGTCTGCTCACATAAGTTACATTTAAACAAATTAAGACATGTAGCTGCTGAGTGACCAAATTCAAAACAATGAGAGCATCGAGGGGTGTCACAAGCTGTATTCAAGTGTGTCCGGGAACTAAGGTGTCAGCGTGGCTCAGTTGGTAGCACATCTGCCTCTGGACCAGAAGGTCGTGGGTTCTCATCCCACACCGGGATTGGACTTGCACCTAAAAATCGCTGGCATCTGAGTGCAGTATTGGGGGGTGCTGTACTGCTGGGGTGTGCTGTCCTTCAGATGAGACGTTAAACCGAGGTCCCTTCTGCCCATCCTGGTGTTGCCCTAATGGGTGTCAAGGTGGAAGTAAAAGAACCCAGGGCACTCTTCGTGAAGAGCAGGGAACATTCCCAGTGTCCTGGCCAACACTCCCCTTCCCATAAACCAGTTCATGCAATTATCCAGGCTGTGTGTGGGTGATGATGTGCGATATGGCCGCCACCACACATTCAGTCACTTCACTATCAGTCTAGCATTGCTTGTAAAGCGCTTTAGGATACTGTGTATGAAAAGTGCTATATAAATGCTGATTCTTCTTCTTCTTTAAAACAAGACTTAGGTTGGCCAAAATAAAACAAACTGCCCCTGTCTTTCCCAAGAAATAAACTATTGAGAAGGTGGAGAGGTCCGTTGTTGGAGGAAAAAAGCTTCACCGACAATTTCCAACCACCATTCCAAATTTGTTCACTGTCAAGAATAGGCACAGGTTTATCCAATACATCACATCGCTTACGTAACCAAAAAAGAATATCCTCAATATGCACACCTTCATTGCGGAACATAACAGTAATTAATTTAACAGCAGGCTTAGTCAGGGTACTGCCATAAACGGAACCCAAAGAGGAGAATTCTTAACATTGTGATAAAGAGCCCAAAACTTCTCTTAACTAGAAACAGTTTTAAAGCTAACATCAAAATTAGAATTGTCAATGTGAATAAGGGCATAGATATCAGAAGAAACAAAGTGCAGGGAACCCTTAAGCAATTGCTTAGCAATGTACAGTCTGTCAGGCAAGTCCTCTAAGCCTCCCTTGTAAATCAGATGGACTACGTTCTTTCGTGGAGCAGGCTCACACTTATTGGAAAACAGGTGGAACATTTTAAACTGAGAAGTAGAAGCAGGGTCAGTTGAAACAGTACAAAGACCCTCAGCAGCAGGAGAGTGAGAAGGGACAGAGGTAGTATCATGCAAACCCTGTACAGGAGAACCAGTCACACACAAAGTATCCTTAGTTCTTCCAGTAAGGTCAGATTGGGACATGCGCTGATAACGTTGTACAGCAGAATCAGTGGGGTCAGGGATCCAGTTACCATTGGGATGTCTGAGCCACCCAGCCCCCTCTATTGCATGTTCAGGGGACCATACCCCCTGAGTACAGGGATAGGGGGAAGAAACAGACCCACCCTTTACAACAGACTCTTCCGGTAAATCAACCCAGTCTCCCGTGGCAGTACCATAACAGAACCGGTGTCCCGACATCCCAAAGCCGGAGATGAAGTGCACAGCAATGGGGCAACAGGGCCCTGTGGTAAGACAGCATTAGACATACCAAGATGTTCAGTAGTCATCGAGGGAACAGCTGTACAGGAGACAGGAGGAACAGCAACCGGGAGCGGATGTCGGCACATATCTACGGAGCGGTCAGGACTGCCAGCCGAGGTCAAAACATCCATAGCTCGAGACACACACGGCCCTGGAACCTCACAGGTGTCACCAGAAGGCGATGAGACAGTACAGGAGGTAGGGGAGGTAACAGGGGAAGAAGACTTACGTTGTGCAGCAAGTTCGGACAATAAATCAGACTTCTGATGCGTGCAATGTTCCTCCTCTGACAAAAGCTCTGCCAGTAACTTTTCCTTGCAGGCAATCTCAGCAGCAATAGACACAGTAGTACCTCCGGCAGGAACAGGGTCAGCACAGCTAGCAGGAAAATCAGCAAAACGAACCTCTTCCATAGTAGAATCAAAAAAGTCCTCAGGTAAACCAGAGACAGAAAACTCATTATTCAATGCAGTAGCCTCTTAGAAAGCAGGATCATAGGAGGAGGCCCACTCCTCTGTCCCATCCACATCCATCTACCCCGAAGGTCACTCAGAAGTGGCTATCTCCTCAGACAGCTAAAGATTCCCCATCCTGGAAAGCAGGGGAATTTCCCCGCTGCCATGTCCAGATTTCCCCCCATTCACTAAAAATACCACCAACAGCTTAATCTGGTTCAAGGTCAGTTGGCATTCATCTGTATCCCCCTTCCCTGGGTCATACCTGAAAATAGGCAGAATTTGTCTAGTGCACTTACCTGGTCAACAAGAACTGAATAAATAAAAATAATAAATAAATCCTGGCCTGAGAGAAGGTCAATAGGTTGTGCCTCCTGGGTAGGGAGATTGGACTGGCTATTGACAGGGTTAGAAGCAGAGAATACCAGGGCTGCCTGGCCCAGTCTGGAACAGTGAGGATCATTGCTGCTGGTTGAGCCCTGAGCTTGTTCAGCACTCTGAGCAATAGGGGAAATGGAGGGAAGGCATACAGGAACTTCCCAGTCCAGTCCAGCAGAAGTGCATCCAGAGGGACTATGCCCACTGCAGGAGGTCTGCAACAGAATTATGGCAGCTGATGATTGTCTGGGGCTGCGAAGAGGTCCGCCTCTGGGGTGCCCCACCTTCGGAACACAACTTGCAGGATCTGTCTGTACAGTGACCACTCACAGTGATTCTGATTGATCCTGCTGAGGGCATCTGCAAGGATGTTGAACTTCCCTGGGAGATGGACTGCTGAGAGGGAGATCACCTGGGAATAAGCCAGATTCCAAATTTTCATGGCTTCTGTGCATGGAGAGAGGAAGAGACCTTGTGCCCCCTCATTGCTTATGCAGTACATTGTGGTTGTATTGTCTGCTCTGACTTGAACCACCTTGCACTGCGGCATTGAGACAAAGGACTGAATGTCCAGGTAAACTGCCCTGAGTTTCAGCAGATTTGTGTGAAGCAAAGATTCCTGCTGGAGCCAGCTGAGTGATGGTCAGTGCATCTTTGACTTGTTGAGGAGCCTAGCGTACCACTAACCAGTCATCCAAATATGGGAAGACTATAACTCCTTGCCCCCTTAGGTGTGCTACCACTACTCCTAGTTACTTGTTAAACATCCTTGGAGCAGAAGGCAGGCCAAAAGGTATGGCTCTGAACTGATAATGGCATGATGGCAATCTGAACCTGGGATACTTTCTGTGGGATTGCCTCATGGGAATATTGAAGTAAGCATCCCTAAAATCCAGAGATGCTAGCCAATCTCCCTGCCTGAGTATAGGAAGAATGGTAGCCAGAGTGACCATTTTGAATTTTGATTTTGTCAAATGTTTAAGCATCTGAGATCCAGTATGGGTTGCCACTCCCCTGTTTTCTTTAGAGTGAGGAAATATCTTGAGTAGAGACTGCTTCCCCTTTGGGCCAAGGGAACAGGCTCTTCTACCTTGTCCTGAAAGAGTCTTGCTACTTCTGTCTCCAACAGAGCTGCTTCTGATAGAGTGGCAGGTCTGAAAATTCATGTCTTCTGTCTGGGTAAGACCTTGAAACTGAGGGCAAGCCCCTGGCTCACTACTTCCAGTACCCACTTCTCTGTGGTAATGGATTCCTAAGACTGGAGATAGTGAGCCAGCCTGCCTCCTTCTGGAAATGGGGAGGTGACCCCTGCTTTGCTTGTGCACCTGGCTGGGTGCTGGGGCCAGCAAGACTGCTGCCTATTCTGCCCCTGCCTCTGAAGTACTCTCTCTGAGGGTGAGGCTGGCAGGGCCTGAGTCCGGAAGAAAGGTCTGTAGTGGGTTCTACTCCTACCCCCTCTGCCCTGATACTTCTGTGGTGTTGCTGCTTTCTCATTAGCAGCAGCAGCACTCTTGTAGGCTACCATCCATCTTTTTCATGTAAGCCTCTGTTTGCTCCCCAAAGAGGGATGAGGCCTTACAGGGAAAACCCTAGACCTTCATCTGGGTGTCCTGGGACAGATTAGTGGTCCTCAGCCAAGCAAACCTCCTCAGGGACACTGAAGTTGCCATTTACCTGGCTGTAATTTCATTGGCATCCACAGCCATCCTAAATTGGCATTTTGAGGTCTCTATGCTCCTTTTTGCAGCTTCAACCACCAAATCTGATGCCATGTGTGCAGGGCAAGCCTTGGCAATCTCAAAAACTGTGTTCCAGAGGCTTTTTTGATATATGGACTCATACGCCATATAAGTGGCCTGTCTAATGAAGAACCCAGGTAACATTTCTTGGCCATAGACTCCATCAGCAGTGTCAGTGGCTCAGTAGGTAGCACACTCGCCTCTGAAGCTGGGAGATCAGAGGGCTGTGGGTTCAGTTCCCACATCTGGCACTTGGGTTAATATCCCAGTACTGACACTGTAATGCAACATGAGAGGGGTGCTGCATTTCTGAGGTGCCGTCTTTCGGATGAGACGTTAAACCGAGGTCCCATCTGCCTGGATTGGTGGTAGTTCAGGTGGCTGTTAAAGATCCCATGGCACTTATTGAAAAGAGTAGGGGAATTTCCCTGGTGTCCTGGCTAAATTTCCCTCATTCACTAAAATACCACCAACAGCTTAATCTGGTTCAAGGTCAGTTGGCATTCATCTGTATCCCCCTCCCCCGGGTCGTGCCTGAAAATAGGCAGGATTTGTCTAGTGCACTTACCCGGTCAACAAAAGCTAAATAAATAAATAAATCTTTTGGGAATCTTTATCAGGTGGGTGTGATGTCAGGGGAATACCTGCTTTATCACATGTAACAGCCTGCACCACCCCTTCATGGCTGAGGTGTCCAAAGAAGAACTTGGCTCCAGACTTGGCAATCCAGTACTTCCTGTCTGTCCTCTTGTCCACTGGGGGGATGGAAGTGGGGGTCTGCAAGATTCTAGAGGCATGTCTGTTTAGAGATTTGTGGATGGGCAATAACAGCCTTTTAGCTGCTGGCACATCCATCATCTCCATGTAATCTGGCTCCTCCTCCTTCTCCTCCTCTGTAGATTCCTGTGTGGAGAGGTCCAGAGTTTGTGCCACTTGCTTCAAAAAGCAGAATGAGTAGAAAAATCTTTAGCTCCCTTATCAGGGGAGTCAGGACATTGGGGATCAGGGGATACATCCAGCTCCAGAGGCTCTCCAAAGTCCTCATCATCGTCATCTTCATCCTCATCTTCACCTACAGCATAACCCACAGCAAAGTGTACAAAAGAACCAGGAAGAACCCAGATCCTGAACCAGAGTCTGTAAACCGGGCCTGTGAACTGGCACCATGGTTCCAGTTTGCAGTGCCTGGATAATTCTAATAGTGTTAGCTATTTCCTCAATGGTAGGAACTGACAGGCTTGTCAGTTGTGGTTCCTTACCTGAGTGTTTCTCCTTCTTTTTCTTTTAGCAGAACTTGACAGTTCAGAGGCAGTGTCTGCAGTTCGCTTTCTACCTGCGGAACTATCACCCTGGTCAGAGGGCTGTTCAGCCAGTTCCTTGGGTTTTTCTTTTGCATGTGAAGGAGACAGTTTATCTGAAGCCAGATCAGCAGCCTGATCGGACATTGTTTCTCACAGTCAGTTCAATCGCCAATCAAGCATCGACTGAGGAACATTCTTACAAGTTTCACAATCTGCCTTCAGGTGGTCAACCCTAGGCAAAAAAACAAAAATCAAGTGAGGATCTGCTTTAACAAATGGTTCATCATACTCTGTACAATGCTGAAAACCTGTAGGGCCGGTTCTTTTCTTGGGTAGTGACATAAAGAAAAAATCCTAAAACTGGGTTCTGTGAGTCAGATACCTATTCTAGTAAGCAAAACTTTTTCATTTTACAGTCAGTTCAGTGACTGAAGAAAGAACCAAAAGAACCGAGAATTACCACGGTTTCTTTCCTAACTTAAATAAAATCAGATAACCGGTCCGGGGAATTAAAGACAAATTACCTTAAAAAATAGAAACAAATGCTTGATTTCCTCCCGATTGTAAAGAACCGGCAGGGAACTGAAAAACTTATCAGAATAACACTAAATCTAGACTAATCGACTTGTAAAGCCAAGGACAGTGCTTTAAAAACTAACAGAAATAAAAATTACTTGAAAATAATGAGAAAATAAAATCTTCAGGAGAGATGAAAGCGAGCAAGCATTAAGGATGCAATACTTGAAGCAACATCCCATTTTGTTAGACAGAAAAGGAAGTGCAAAACAAGGTTAGTTGATATCTTGGAGGTAGAAGACTTTTTTTGCTGGCAAAGGCACTTAGCTTCACCTGAGCTCTTTCCTTCTAGATTGCTTGAAAGGACAGAGCAGAAAACCTTACCAGAGCAAGGGAAAGGATTCCGACTTCTTTGGGCTAAGCAGATTTACTGTGTGTTGTTGTTTTTATTTTGTACTTACAGGGATTGCTGCCGTTTGTTGCTAACATTTCAGTGCTTTATTTTTCTATGATTCAAATTGTTGTTGCTGGTATGCCTTCTTTTGCATTATTACAAGGTGTACCTACAGGTGTGTGTTAACAGATTACTGCTGTAATCTTCTGATTCAAATTGTCTTTTGCAAGGTATATCTTCTGTTACTGCTTTTTTTTTCTCTGCAGCAAAGTATTTCTTACAGGGTCTATCTTCTCTGAAATTATTACAGGTGGTGCTTTACAGGTGTTACAGTTTTATCTAACATTAGGATAAGCTTTCAGGGTTACTGCATTTCTTGTTGACTGGTTATTTCTGCTCTTACCTCCTTGTTCTTTCATCCATGGTTCTTCTTTTTCAGCAGGGGAAGGGCCCAACCACCCACCCCCATCCCCAACCACCCCACTACACTCCTTTTATAGGATACCACAGTTGTGACATTTCCTGTGTCACCCAGCCTGGTCAGGTGTTCCTTGGCCTCCACAACTGACCGGCTGGTGAGATCATTAGTCCCTATGTGTAGCAGTGGATGGATCAGTGGGGCATCCACAAGGTGAGTTCATTTACAGGGGCACTAGTAATTTAACTTGTTATAACTAGTTATACGAGAACAAAATACAAAATCAAACCATTACTTGCATTTTCTTCCTTCTAATTACTCTGACCAGGTTATAAACCCAGCAACTTATCTGGAATGGATATCATTAACTGCAGGTACTGCGGAACACTTTTCAGAAGGACAGTCTTATCAAATTTAGGACACTGTCCTACATGCAGGGCCATTGGAGATCCTAGGGCTCAGCTCCAGGCAGCATAGGCAGAGACTGCACACCTCAAATTTCATATTCAATGGGAAATACATTATAAGAACCAGCCGCCATTTCCCCAACATCCAACAGAAGAACCTCAACCGCAGAGGGTAGTTGGTCCAGGAGGTTGGCAGGTGGTTAGGAGGGGCAAATTGGGTGCCCCATCACTTGGTGCTCTCCAACATATTACCTCCAAAAACCATATAAACACTACAAACAGGTATCTGCCTCTATTGCCGAAATCAAACAAAGTGGAAGAGGACACTGCAGAGCAGGACACTGTAGCACAGGAGGTAGCACAACAAAAACTCACCCAAATCAGGAACCAAAACAAAAAAAGCAAAAAGGAAATCCAAAAAACTTCTGATCATAGGAGACTTCATGATTTGGGAAGCTGATACCTATCTCCAGCCAGGGGTAATGGTCAGATGTCTCCCAGGTACATCAGTGTGGAGAGACACTGACCGCATTGCTAAAATTGTTTAGGAAGCAGGAAAAAACATGACATCCTGCTACGCATAGGGACTAATGATCTCACCAGCCGGTCAGTTGTGGAGACCAAGGAACACCTGACCAGGTTGGGTGACAAACTATCATCCATTTCCTTGCATGTCCATCTCTGAGATCCTGCCAGTCTGGGAGAGGGGGGCAGATGGACAGAAGGTCAGAGAAGGGGAGATAGGGGAGCTAAACATGTGGCTCAAAGGCCGATGCCAGGAAAAAGGACACAGATTTGTAGGGAACTGGTGACAGTTTTGGGAGCAAAGGTTCTTTAAATTTGATGGACTGCATCTGACTAAGGAGGGAGTCAGTGCATTGGGGCAGAAGTTTGTCATCTTTGCAGAATATTTAAACTAGCAAATGGGGAGAGGGGTGCAGCAACCCATACGTCAAATGGGAAGAACACCCCTTCCTCCTCAGCTAGTGGTCAAACAGGGATTCAGCATGTTTGCAGTTCATTTGCATAACCAGGTAAGAAAAAAGGTCTGTCTCCCCATATGACGCACAGGGGAAATGCCAGACCTCACCCAACAACTAACACACCGAAATCTGGCCAATGGAAAATCATGCACAAAAATGCTCACAGCCTGGAAAATAAGATCCCAGACCTGCAGGCAATAATGTCAGAGGCTAAACTGGACATAGTAGCAATTAATGAGATGTGGTTTACGAGTAACCACACTTGGGAGACTTCAGTACCTGGTTATGTACTGTTCAGAAGAGACCGAGGTGCAAAAGGGGGAGTGGAGTGGCCCTATATGTCAATGAAAATATTAGAGCTACATAAATTCAAAATACACATAGAGAGCCAGAAGAACTGTGGGTCACCCTGGAAACAGAAAATGGAACATCCATAAGTACTGAGGTTGTCTACAGGCCTCCAGAGCAGGCGGAGGACATAGATACATTACTGTTAGAAGATATACAAAACATGACAGTTAAAGGGGAGGTTCTGATAATGGGAGACTTCAACATGCTGGATACAGACTGGTCAATACCAGCAGGAACATCTGCCAGAACTAGACACATAGTTGATTCCCTGCTGGGGGAGGGCCTCAAACAACTGTACAACTACCCACAAGAGACAGGACTATCCTACATCTAGTTCTGACTAACAGGGAAGGGATCACAGATCTCCAGGTAGAAGGTCACCTGGGGGCCAGTGACCATCACATGGTATGGTTCAATTTGGCCACTACAACTAAATCATCCCATTCCAAGGCAAAAATATGGGACTTCAGAGGAGCTGACTTTGATAAGATGGTCAACAGAGTTAAGCTAGCCCTGGCAAAAAGAAACACAGGTGAAGGGGTACTGGCAAAGTGGGCAAGCATTAAGGATGCAAGAAACAATTACTCACCATAGTAATCTTGTTTCTTCAAAGGGATCACTCATTATGATTAAACATAATGCAGTCAGCCTCCTGTGTCGAACTGCCCTGAGAGATGGAATTTTATGTAAATTATGGAACTCTCAGTTGGCTCATGCCACTTTCAAACTGCTGCCCTAGCAACTGCTGCACTCTGAGTGCTTCAGATTCTTATGGAGCCTAAATGGGTAAAAGACCCACTAGCTAAAAGTTAACAAACCTTAAAAATAATATTTTTTTGCCCTTTCAGGTTAAAACATCCTTAAATGACAAATCTAAGAAAACTGAGACCACAAGGACACCAACTGGCTAAACAAAGTGAGTCTCTATCTTAACCTATATAGGAGAAAGAAAAACCCCTAATGCAGGGATGCAGAGCAACTTCTATAGGTTCTAGTAGGGGAGGTAGGGAGGGTCTTTAATCATAATGAATGATCCCTTTGAAGAAACAAGATTATTATGGTGAGTAATTTTTTCTTCTAACCCCAGGAATCACTCATTATGATTAAACATAATGCAGACTACCAACCAGTACCTTTGGAGGTTGGGCAGAGAACCTATTTTGGAAACAGACTCTGCAGTACTGCTGTACCAAACCTCGCATCACCTCTGGATTGCAAGTGCAGGCTGTAATGCTTTGTGAAGGTGTGTACTGTTTTCCATGTAGCTGCTTTACAGATTTCCAGTAGCAGAATTTCTCTTGAAGCTGCCAGTGAAGCAGCTGTGCCCCTGGTGGAGTGTGCTCTCAGGCCCAGATGTACCTGTTTACCCACCTTACTATAACAAAACTGTATACATGCCACTATCCAGTGAGCAATTATACGTTTTGTTGCAGCTCTGCCCTTACCAACTTCACCATATGTGAGAAAAAGCTGTGATTGACTTGTCCTGTAAGATTTGGTTCTGTCAATGTAGTGGCTGAGAGCCCTTTTGACATCAAGGGAGAGAAGTCTCCTTTCTGGAGAACTGGATTTGTCTGTAAAGAAGACAGGTAGTGTGATAGACTGATTTAAGTGAAAATCAGATACCACCTTGGGAAGGAATTTTCTATTAGTCCTAAGGACCACCTTGTCCCTGTGGAATGAGATGTAGTCCACATCTGTGCACAGGGCTTGTAATTCACTGATTCTTCTGGCTGAAGTAACGGAAGCAAGGAAAACAGTTTTCCAAGTGACATACTTCAAATCTGCGGTTGCCATGGGTTCAAATGGTGCATCTATGAGCTTAGCAATGCAAATATTTAGATTCCAGGCCTGAACCAGTTCCCTTAGAGGAGGGTGCAGAAGACTAAAGCCTTTAAAATATTTTCTAAATACCAGATGAGAAGCCGTAGAACTCTCCTTACCAACTGACAGGTAAGCAGAGACTGAAGCTAAGTGAACCTTGAGTGTGGAAGGCTTCAGGCCTATGGAATGTAAATGTGTAAGGTAGTCTAGAAGAATAGCCAAATCAGCCCGGAAAGGGCTCAAGCCTTTACCTGTACACCATATTGTAAATCTTTTCCACTTAGAGGCATATGTCTTCTTAGTAGAAGGCTCCTGGAACCCCTAAGCACTGTCAACACCTGTTCTGATAGATTAAGGTTAGCAAACTCTAAGTCCTCAAGAGTCACGCCTTGAGCCTCATTGATTTGAGATTGGGATACAGGATCCTATTCTGAGAGGAGGTTAACAGGTTGTGCCTCCTGGGCAGATGGATTGGGGAAACCACTGACAGAGACAGAAGAAGAGAGTACCAGTGCTGTCTCACCCAATCCAGAGCCACCAGTTGGGACCTCAATTTCAGTAGGATCCTGAATATCATGGGGAAAGAAGGTAATGCATACAGAAATTTCTCAGTCCAATCCAGGGCCAAGGCATCCAGGGGAATTGTGCCTCTTAGAGGAGGCCTGCAACAGTACATTGGAAGCTGGTGGTTTTCTGGGGAGGCGAAGAGATCCACCTCTGGAGTGCCCCATTTTCTGAAAATTGTACTGAGTACCTGAGCATTCAGGCATCATTCATGGTGGTCCTGACTTATCCTACTTAAAGAGTCTGCCAGCATATTGTCCTTACCTGGAAGATGTAAGGCTGACAGGGATACTCCCATGGAGTATACTGGGGACCACAGTCTCATTGCTTCTGTGCACAGTAGATGTGACCTGGTACCTCCTTGCTTGTTGATGTAATACATGGTTGTGATGTTGCCTGTTCTGACTTGCACAACCCTGTTTTTCAGGTAAGGAGCAAATGTTTTTAAAGCCAGGTAAACAGCCCTGAGCTCCAAGAGATTTATGTGCAACAGAGACTCCTAGGGGGACCATGTGCCACTTGCTGTGTGCTCTAACATGTGTGCCCCCCAGCCTAGAAGAGAGGCACCTGTTGTGAGGATTACTGAAGGTTGTTCCCTTATAAAAGGCACACCCACCCTGAGGTTGTGCTCGTCCAGCCACCATTGTAAGGTCTGGACTAAACTTTCTGTGACTGGAACCAGTTTGGACATAGGATCCGTCCTTTGAGACCAATACTCTCTGAGATGGAACTGAATATCTCTCATTTGAAATCTGGAGCCCATTACCACTGCCATGGCAGATGCCATGTGGCCTAGTAACCTGAGAAATTCTCTGGCTGTTCTGGGTCTCTCAGGGACAAAGAATTTTGCAATCTTTAGAATGCTCGTTGCCCTGTCCTGTGGCAGGAGGACTCTGCCCTGTCTGGTATTTAGTTCTGCTCCAATAAACTCCAGCACCTGGAGTGGTACCTGTTGAGATTTTTCTTCATTTATCAGAAATCCCAGGGACTCTAGTGTGGATTTTGTGAGTGTCAGTGACCGTACCGCATGCTGCAGAGACTGTCCTACTATTAACCAGTTGTCCAGGTACGGGAAGACTGTTATACTTTGTTTTCTCAAAAACTCTACCACCACTGATAGGCACTTTGTAAAAACCCTTGGTGCTGAAGTTAGCCCAAAGGGGAGAGTTGCAAACTGATAATGGCCTGAAGCCAGTCTGAATCTCAAGAATTTTCTGTGAGACGGTCTGATGGGAATATGGAAATAAGCATCCCCTAGATCTAGGGAGGCTAGCCAGTCTCCCTTTTGCAAGGAAGGAATGATTATGGCAAGAGTGACCACTTTGAACTTTGGTTTCAAAATGTGCTTGTTCATAAGTCTTAGATTCAAAATAGGCTGCCAATCCCTGTTTTTCTTCCTTATGAGGACATATCTGGAATAAAAACCTTTTCCCCTACTTATTAGAGGCACTACCTCTACTGCTTTGATTGCTAGCAGATGTTTTACCTCTGCTTCCAACAAAACCCTGTGTGCAGCTGTTGCCAGAGCAAAGGTTCTTGTTCTCAGCTTTGGGAATGATTTGAAACTGAGTGCCAAGCCCTGGCTTATTACCTCCAGCACCCACTTGTCTGTGGTGATGGACCGCTAAGCGTGAAGGTAATGAGCCAGTCTGCCACCTACTGGTGGATCTGTAATAGGGGATGTGACCTGCACTAGCCCATCAGGGATTCTGTACAGGCTGTGCCCGAACCTGTGGTGCAGCAGCTGCTCTTCTCATGGCTCTCCTTCCCCTTCCTCTAAAATAACCTCTAGCCTGCTGCTGAGGCTGGGAGGCTTGTGCCTGAAAGAAAGGTCTGGGATAAAAAACCCTGCCCCTACCTCCCCTACTTTTGGATCTATAAGAGGTGAAGGGCCTATCCTTAGAATTGCTCCAATAGGTGGATTTATAGTCCTCCACCTTTTTCATGTATGCCTCAGTTTTATCCCCAAACAAGGAGTTGTTCTCCAGGGGAAAATCCATTGCTTTGGCCTGGGTGTCTAAGGTTAGGTTGGTGGCTCTAAGCCATGCAAACCTTCTGAGTGAAACTAACAAAGCCATTAACCTGGATGCAGTATCATTGGCATCCACTGCCATATGAAATTGGTACCTGGTAGCATCAAGTGCAGCCCTTGCTGTATCTTGTAAGTCTACAGCCACTTCATCTGGGACCCTATCAGCCAAAGCTAGAACAGTGTTCCATAGAGCTTTTTGGTACTGCACTAAATATGCCATGTAACTGGCCTGCCGAACTAATAAAGAGGCAGCCATGTACCCTTTCTTTCCCATAGCATCCATTTTTCTTTAATCTTTGTCTGGTGGATGGGTAGCTAGTGGGATCCTGGCCTTTTCACAGGCAGCAGCTTGGACTACTCCCTCAGGATCAGGATGTGTAAATAGAAAATCAGCTGTAGTTCTGTCCAGCTGGTATTTCTTGTCAGCTTTCTTATCCACACCAGGAATAGAGGTTGGAGTTTGAAAAATCTGCACTGCAGCCTTCTTTAAAGATTTATGCATGGACAGAAGTAAACATTTCATGGGGTTTAACCCCATCATTTCTAGAAAGTCTGTCTCCTCCATATCCTCCTCTGTTTCCTGAAGAGGAAGGTTCAGGGTTTCCACCAAGTTCTTAACAAAAGCATAGTGGGAGGAGTATTCCTCAGGACCCCTGGGAGGAGATCCAAAC
Organism: Neoceratodus forsteri; assembly: GCA_016271365.2. Classification (NCBI taxonomy): domain Eukaryota; kingdom Metazoa; phylum Chordata; order Ceratodontiformes; family Ceratodontidae; genus Neoceratodus; species Neoceratodus forsteri. The sequence goes on along the minus strand of CM028130.1, from coordinate 1,403,868,385 downwards.
TCTTGATCAGGAGAAACCTCTGGATCTATAGGTTCCCCTTCAAAGTCATCCTCCTCCTCCTCCTCCCCAAACACTTCCAGCACTTCTTGCCTTGCTGGGGCTGTAGGAGGAACCAGGGCAGTCGGTGTAGGAACCGGGATTGCACCCTGTAGGGCTTGTAATACTTGTAATGCCTTAGCAATGTCCTGAGTCGAGGGTATAATATGTTTGTCTGCTGGGAGCTCCTTAGCCTCCTTGGCCGGAGGTGCAGCAACATGTTTTTCTTTACACTTTTTCTTTAATGGAACAGGTTCAGTGCCTGTTTCCACAGCCCTTTTTGTTTTACCTTGTTCAGATTTATCTGAACTCCTGTCAGGATCCTTGGCTTTATCGCCATCCTTTTTGTGGGAGGAGGAAGAAGCAGAATTATCCCCAGAAGCAGAAGCCATCTCTTCCAAAATTTTAGACCTTTTCTTTAATGTCGTTGGGCAACATATCTTACAAATATCACAATTGGCAAAAATGTGACTTATACCCAAACAAGAAATAACAGAGAGAATGTCTGTCTGCTTTTGCTATAAGTTGCCCACAAGAGTCACAACATTTAAAACCTATGGGTCCTGTGCATTTTTTAGGTTTATCCAAATGGACCTCTGACATTTAAGCTAGGCAAAAAAGATTACTTCAAAACACCGTTATTTAATGTAACTCGGAACCGGAGATTACTCTAAAATAACTACTGCTAGTGGTTCCTGGAACAGAGCGCTATTCGGTTCCTGAAGAAAAAGAAACCGAGAAAATTACTAAATTAGGACAAAACTAAAGCGGTTCTGGGAACTGATCGCTAAATCACTCTAAATAATAATAAATTGAGTTAGGAAACCTTTAAAATAGACGCGGAACCCTCAGTTCCAAGGAACCGTGAGGGAACCACTAATATAAATAAAAAAACTACTAAAACACTAATTCTACTATACTAAACAATGTTTCTAAGGCAGTAATTTAAAATTAAACTGAAAATGAATACTTATCTACAGATAAACTTTAGTCAGAGACAGTTCAAGGAGAGCTCTCCAGGACGTCCTTATTAGGCAGATGGAGTAAAGAATCTGAAGCACTCAGAGTGCAGCGGTTGCTAGGGCAGCAGTTTGAAAGTGGCATGAGCCAACTGAGAGTTCCATAATTTACATAAAATTCCATTTCTCCAGGCAGTTCAACACAGGAGGCTGATTGCACTACGTTTAATAATAATGAGTGATTCCTGGGGTTAGAATACTTGAAGCAACATCCCATTGTGTTAGACAAAAAAGGAAGTGCACAAGAAGAAGGAAACCACTTTGGTTCTCAAATACAGTAGCAGAAAAGGTCAGAGCCAAAAGGCTGGCCTTCAGGAAATATAAGGGAACGCAGCGGGATGAAGATAAGGAGGCATAGCAAACTGCCCTAAGGGAAGCAGGGAAGGCAGTAAGGCAGGCAAAGTCCCAAACTGAGGAAACACTAGCATGAACAGTAAAAAAAGGTGACAAGACTTTCTATAGATACATTAGTGAAAGGAGAAAGTCCAGAGGGGGTATTGCTAAGCTCAAAGGAGAAAAGGGTGTGGAGGAGGAGGACCATGCAAAAGCATCTATCCTCAATAGATACTTTTGCTCAGTATTTACTGAAGAGGAGGCAGGGCAGGGCCCACAGCTCAGCTCCATGGGCACGGGGGGGAGGGAGGTGAGCACTACTCACTTCACAAAAGAAAGGGTCCTACAAGAGCTCGCTAAGCTCAGGGTGGACAAGGCAATGGGACCTGAAGGCATACTTCCCAGGGTACTTAAGGAGCTAAGGGTGGAACTAGCAGAGCCATTAGCAGAACTGTTTAGTGAGTCTCTGAGCACAGGAGAGATCCCAGAAGACTGGAGAAGGGCTCATGTGATCCCGCTCCACAAGAGTGGTAGCAGGGAGGAGGCAGGGAACTACAGAACAGTCAGTCTTACCTCAGTAGTGGGCAAGATTATGGAGGCACTCCTTAAGGAAAGGATAGTGCAGCACCTGGAATTCATAGGGGCACAGGATCCAAGACAGCATGGGTTTACAAAAGGAAGGTCCTGTCAAACTAATATTATAGATTTCTTTGACTGGGCAACCAGAGTGGTAGACCAAGGGGGAGCAGTTGATGTCACCTACCTTGACTTCAGAAAATCTTTCAACACTGTTCCACATAGAAGATTGATAAATAAGCTGGGTAGGCTTGGGATGGGTCAGAAGTTGGTCAACTGGGTGGCAAACTGGTTGACGGGCAGAAAACAGAGAGTGGTGGTAAATAGTATACAGTCAGAAGAGATGCAAGTCACAAGTGGGGTACCTCAGGGATCAGTCCTGGGGCCAGTTCTCTTCAATATCTTCATTAGTGACATTGCAGATGGATTAGAGAGTAAGGCTTGTCTGTTTGCAGATGACACCAAGATCTGCAACAGAGTAGATGATCCAGATGGGGTGGGCAAAATAAGAAGAGATCTGGATAAACTAGCAAAATGGTCAAAAGAGTGGCAACTGGGATTTAATGCAAAGAAGTGCAAGATCATGCACATAGGGAAGAGAAACCCTGAAGCCACCTATAGGCTGGGAGGAGAGTTGCTGGCAGTCACAAAGGAAGAAAGAGACTTGGGCATCATCATCACCAATGATCTGAAATCATCCAAGCAGACCTCTAAAGCAGTAGGTAAGGCTAGGGGGATGTTAGGGTGTATTAGTAGGGTATCACAAGTCCAGGAGGGAGGTAATAACCTCTTTACAAGACACTGGTTAGGCCACATCTGGAGTACTGCATGCATTACTGAGTGCACACCTTCACAAGGACATTAACTAAATTGAGGCAGTCCAGAGAAGGCAACCAAATGGTGCAGGGACTGCATCAGAAGACATAGAGGACAGATTAACAGAGCTCAACATGTATACCCTAGAGCAAAGGAGGGAGAGAGATATGTGAAACATCTAAACACCTTAAGGCATTAACAAGGTGAAAGAGTCTAACATTTTCAATATAAGAAAATAGCTGGACAAGAGGACACAGCATGAGATTAGATGAAGGCTGATTAAGGGGTAATGTGAGGAAGTTCTTTTTCACAGAAAGGGTGGTGGATGCATGGAATGGCCTACCTCAGGAAGTGGTGGCTATGAATACAGTGCAGGGCTTCAAACAGGCATGGGATTGACATAAGGGAGCAATACAGATGAGTATGAATAGATAGGCCACTGACAGTGCAAAGGCCGATGGCACATTTATAAGGTAGAAAAAGAAATGGGCAGACTGGATGGGCCTTACGGTCCTCATCTCCATCAACTTCTATGTTTCTGTGAGCTCTCTGAGGCACCCGACTTGACAAGTGGAGTAAAGAATTTGAGGCTGCAGGATGTATTCCAGGGACAGTGGTTTGAAAACTGAGGTTGAGCCTAGCATTCCATCATTAGCTTAGGTTCTAGTAACCATTTTGGCTCCAGGAAAATCCTATGATGAGACCATACTGCATATGTTAGAATACAGTAAGATTTCCTGGGGTTTGAATGTATGTTATGTCTGTTATGCTGTGAAAACTCAATAAAGTATATCATGATACAAAAAAATAAACCAGTTCCTGAGAAACTGGAACCGAAGTGGGAACCAGAGGAACCAGAGGAACTGGCAGAGGAACCTGGGCACCAGCAGCCTGAAGGGCCTGCAGAACTTGCAGGGCCTTGGCAATTTCCTTAGCAGAGGGCATAGCCAGCATATTCACTGACAGCTCCTTTGCTTTTTCAGCAGGAGGTGCAGTGGTGTGCTTTTCTTTATGTTATTTCTTAGCCAGAACAAGTTCCAAGACCAGTTCCACTGTCTTTTTGCTTCTGAAGAGTCAGTTTCGTCAGTGGATTTTTCCACTGGTTCCTTGCTCTTCTCTTTTTTAGAAAAGGATGGTTCCTCAGAAGACTTCAGTGGAGATGCTGGGGTAGCCATCTCCTCCAGCTTTTTTGCCCTTTTTTTGTTAAGCTTTTTGACCCCTGTCACCACCTCCCATCTACTTGACGACAGGAATACATGGTGGAGCTGGCAGGTGCCCTTGGCCCCTCCCTCAAAGGGCTTGGTCTAAGGAACTCTGCTTCCCCCAGCGCCCAACCCTCCCAGTAATCCCCCATGGGTTGTCCCTCACCCTGTGGCAGGGCCAAGGGTGAAGGGCATCGCCTTTCCCTTCCCTCGGAGACCAACATGTAGAATCTGGGGGCGGGGCCATCATGGAACCTGCCAGCTCCATTTTACAGTTTTATCTTGCATCTTGCTGTGGTTTCTCACATGCACATGAAGGTACATGCATGCAGCAACCCACGGCACCCTCCCTATGCTAGTCACTCCCGACTGCACTACCCCCGAACCTCTACCCGGGGGCAGTCCCTTAGCGGGCATGGCTTGGTCCCCACCCAGGAGGGGAGAGCTGCTGCCCATTCCATCTCCCAGATTCCCCCTAACCCCTTCTCTGACCCCCAATTACCTGGGCTCGTTCCTGAACCTGTGTCACCAGCATGGCGCAATGTGTGGTCGAGGGCCTCAACCCTCAATGCCATCGGGCTGACTTTGGCCCTTTTCTGAAGTGTTTGGGACAGAAGGTTTTGCAGATATCACAGTTAACAAAGCTATGACTAGTTCCTTGACAGGAAATACACAAATCATGCCTGTCTGCTTTGGCAACTATTTGTCCACAACCAGTACAGTTTTTAAACACAGCTGGTTCTATCCATTTCTGTTTTGTATGTGTTTCTGACATTAGTGTCTGGAACAACAAACATATATTCAAAAAGGAAAAATTACTCACCATAGTAATGTTGTTTCTTCTAACGGAGTCTTGCTGTATTACGAACATACGAAATTTGCCAGCAGATAAAGGCCTAGAGGTCTATCAAGTCTGCTCGAATGTGCAGCTAGCACCCCTTATTCTGCAGCTGCCCCTCCCTTCCACCCTTCCCCTTCATTAACCCTCCCCCTTGTCCTGTCCCATCCTTGTTTGAAGCAGTCCACTGTTCTACTGCATACCACTTCAGCAGGTAACGCATTCCACCCAGCCACCACCCTCTCTGTAAAAAAGTGTCTCCTCATCTCCCTCCTGAACCTTCCTCGCTCCAGTCTCATATCATGGCCCCTGGTGACCCTCCCCTCCCTTACTTTGAACAGCTCCTCTGTACCTGTCTTACTAACATACTAAAATGCCAGCAGAATAGGCCTAACGGTCTTTCATGTCTGCTCATTTGGTCAGCTCCCACCCTGGGTGCTGACCTTGCTGTCCCCCTCGCCTTCTCTGGCTTCTCCCTTCCCAGTTCCGGATATTCTTGCTGCATTGGATTTTGCTTCCAGAACCCTTCCCCTGTACCTGTCTCACCCCCTCTTGAATCCCTCCACTGTCTCTGCCTCCACCAGCCCCCTAGGCAGTGCATTCCATGGCTCCACCACCCTCTCAGTGAAGTAGCACCTCCTCCTTTCTCCCCTGAATCTTCCCCTCTCCAGCTTCCACCCATGCCCTCTAGTGGCCCCTTCCTCCTTCCTTTGAAGCACCCTGACTGTTCCTCCCCTATTTACCCTCTTCATGTACCTGAAGACCTCTATCATGTCCCCGGTCCTTCTCTCTTCCAATGTGTACATATTTAGCTCTTGACCTCTCTCCTCATAGGTCCTGTCCCCCAAGCCCTAAATCATTTTGGTTGCCCTCCTCTGGACCCTGTCCAGGAGGTTAATGTCCCTCTTTAAGTGTGGCTTCCAAAACTGCACGCAGTACTCAAGGTGCGGCCTCACCAAGCAGTTTATACAGAGGGAGTATCACTCTCCTTCTGAGGTATCCCATAGCGATGCATCCCAGCATCCTGTTGGCCCAGGCTGCTGCCCTCCTACAAGTCTCAGAGTTGTTCATCTTGACATCCACCACCACCCCCGTCCCTCTCAGCCATCGAGACTTGTAGCATTTCCCAGGGTGTCACTTGGCCTGGGTTTCTGGCCCAGCAGGAGTACCTTGTATTTCCTGCATTGAACCTCAGCTTCCACTTTCTAGACCATCTTTCCAGAGCCTCGGGTCCCCTGTAGGCCACCCCCCCTCCTCCCCATCCACCACTGCCCCCAGTTTCGAGTCATCTGCAAAGAGACTCATCTCACTCCTGATTCCTGTCCTTATGTCAGATACGAGGCGTTGAACAGAAGGGCCATGACTGATCCCTGTGGGACCCCACTAATGACCCTCCTGGGGATGAGACTATCCCACCAACTATGACCCTCTGGGTCCGGTCCTGGAGCCAATTGCCTATCCATCTGATCATCTGGTTCCCCACCCCCATTTCTCCCAGCTTATCCAACAGGCTCACGTAAGGAACAGAGTCAAATGCCTTGCTGAAGTCTAGAAAGAGGACATCCACTGGTCTACCCAGGTCCAAGGCACTTGTCACCCAGTCATAGAACTCCACCAGGTTTGTCTGACACGATTTCCCCGGGATGAATCCATGCTGTCTATCGTCCAGGCACCCTGACTTATCCAAGTCCCCCAGCCTCTCCTTGACAATGCCCTCCATCACCTTGCCCACCACTGATGTCAGGCTGACAGGCCTGTAGTTCTCTGCCACCTCCCTTGATCCCCCCTTGTGGATAGGCACTATATGCGCCACCTTCCAGTCTTGGGGCACCCACCCTGTCCTCAGCGAGATGGTGAAAAGCTCTGCCAGGGGTTTCGCCAGGACATCCGCAAGTTCCTTCAGCACTCTGGGATGTAATTTATCTGGCCCCACTGCTTTCTCCATCTTAAGGGAGCTGAGGGCTTCCCTCACTCTCTCTGCTGTGATTTCCACTTCCGGTACCTCTTCTCCCTGCTTAGCCCTTCCCCCACCTGCCAGTGATGCCTCTCCCTCTCCCCAGACCTGCCAATCGGTAAGGGTCCCCCCTCCTCAGTATCTCTGTCTCCTCCCATGTATGATGCAGCATTTTCCCTGGTGAAAACTGAGGTGAAGTACTCATTTAGTACCTCAGCCTGCTCCCCCGGGTCTTGTGCCCATCTCTCCCCTGATTTAATCCTGCTAATCTGCCCCTTCACCCTTCGTCTTTCCCCAATGTATCTAAAGAACCCCTTGTTCCCTGTCCTAATTTTCCTGGCCAGGTTCTACTCCTTCCTTGCCTTAGCTGCCCTCACCACTCTAGTGGCCCTTCTAGCCATCAGCTCATACTCCCCTCGATCCCTTTCACTCCTTGAGCACTTGAATTGCTTATAGGCTGCTTTCTTTCCCGCACCACCTCCTGGACCTCCCTGGATCCACCAACAGGATTTTTGGGCCCCACCACATTTTCGTCTTACTCTTGCACAGGTGCTGGTAGCATCCTGCACCCTCTCCTGATGATTTCCCACCTACTATCAGCGTCCATGTCTGACCCAATCCCATCCAAATGCTCCTAAGGATCCTTCTCATCCCTTAAAATCCGCCCCCCTGAAGTCAGTTACTTCTGTCTTCATGCAGCCTTCTACCCCTCCTAGGTCCAGGCAGAACCAGACCGTGGCATGGTCACTCCCCGCCAATGGGTCCCTTACCTCCAGGCCCCCAATCTGGTCACTGTCTGCCAGGACCACATCCAGTACCCATGCCTCCCTGGTCGGTTCCCTCACCTGCTGAGTTAGGAATGCATCTTGAAAGACATCCAGCAACCTCTGTTCCCTGGTCACAGAGGATGTCATAGTCTTCCAGTCTGTTCCTGGCATGTTTAAGTCCCCCAACACCACCACCGTTCCTCTGCCCAGTCTGCAGTGTCTCCCAACATCTGCCACCAGACTGTCCTCCAGCTCCTCCGCCAGGCAGGGGTCTATACACCACTCCTATTTTACCTCTTGCCCCCTTGTTATCAAGGTGACCAAATCGCCTCCACGTCCCTCTGCCTCCTCTACTCCCACTATGCCAATGCAGTTTTGACTATCATTGCTACCCTCCTCCCTTCCCTCCCTCCCCCGTCCTTCCTGAACATAGTGTAACCCTCCAGGTTCAGGTCCCAGTCATGTCTTGCAGTGGCCCAAGTCTCAGTGACCGCTGCCACATCCACTGCTCCTCAGTTAGCATCACCTGGAGCTCAGGCATTTTATTGCCAAAGCTCCTGGCATTTAGCAGGACTACCTTCCACCCTTTCCTATAGTTCCATTTCCCTACTTGTGTTCCATGGGGATTCTGTTTTCCCTGGTCTGCACTTTGCCAGTTGGCCTTTTCCTGCAATCCTCCTGTCCCCAGGGGTGGAGACAGAGTCCCTCCTTTATCGCACCCCTTGACAGCCTTTTCTCCCATCCCACCCCTTCACAAGTTTAAACCCCACCTTTACCAATGAACCCCTCTATTTTCAACTTAAGGATTCCTCCACCCAAATTGAGATGTAGTCTATCTCTAGCATACAGCTCCTTATCCTCCCAGGTCTCCCCCAATCCCCATCAACCCATACCTCTGGGCCTCACACCACTCCCTGAGCCACTGGTTTATCTTCCTAATTTTCCTTTTGTGTTCCCACCAGCCCTTGGCACTGGCAGGATTTCTGAGAAGGAAACTGTGCATCCTATGTCATGACAGACCCGGTGAGCCCCTGAATCTTGCCTGTATCTCTAGCTCACTATTTCCCTCAATGTCATTTGTACCCAGGTGGACCAGTATGTCTGGGGAACCCCACAATCCTTCTTCCAGCTGATATACCTCGTGCTTAGCCCTGTGCACCGTTAGTCCAGGGAAGCATCTGTTCTACTGGCCAGGCTTCTCCTCCTATCCCATTTGATACCCCTGATCATAGAATCCCCAGCAGGAGCACTCTGACCACTCCTTTTCCTCCATTCCCCTTCCATGTCCCTCATCCTTTCTACAGGCCCCTCCACCCAGCTGGCTCCTTGTTCCTCCCCCTATCTGGGTGCCACATGCCACCCCCTCCATATTTACCATGGCCACCCCCTCCCCTCCAGTCCTATGCCTCTCCTCCTCCTGAGTATCCTTCTGTACCTTGCTAATTCCCCCCTCACTGCTCACAACTGGTCCTTCTCCCCCATCTGCTAAACTAGCCTGGCTCATCCTCCCTTCCTTCCTGTCTCCATTTAGTTCCTCCTTGCTCGTCGTGCTCCCCTGGCCTAAACCCTCAGCTCCCTTTACTGAATCCTCCTTGTACTTCTGGTCCTTCTCCTTACCTTCCTCCCAACTGGTCCTTCTCCTTGCGCTTCCTCCCTCTTCCCCTGCCTCCTGCTCTGATTCACTGCTCTCCCATTCTCCTGCATTCCAGGTCCCCCCCTGTTCTTCCTGCTATCTGGCCCCTGCCTCCTGCCTCCCACTCCCACTCCCTTTCCATCTCTAACCACCTCTGTCGTGGCTACATCACCCCCCTCATCCTTAAGCAGAAGAAGAGAATTGAAGCGGTTACTGAGTGTAAGGTCTGATCCACCTCCCCGCCTACTTCTCTGAGAATGTTGTCCCTCTGTCCCCCCTTTGTAAGGGTCCCCAGTTACCTGCCTGCTTCCTTGGTAGTGTCCTTTTGACCTCTGCCAGGGTCCCTATGTGACCCCTGAGTATTCTCCTGCACCCTTCCCTATGCCCCCACCCCCAGTGCTTGGTGCAACCCTGTGGAAGATTCCCAGCCCCTTCCCCAACCATACCACCCCCTTCCCCAGCTTTCTCCTAATCCCTGCAACCTCCTCCCTAAGCTGTGCTAGCTGGTAGCACACTGGGCAACCACCGAACTTCCAAGCCCAGTCCAGTATCATGGCTGCTCCACACCCTGTGCACCCCACCACCCTCCCAAAGATGCCAGCCCTAATGATGTGTGGTTCCATCCCTTCCAAATAGGTTTCCTGGTGAGCCACCAGTTCCCCTAGTCCAAGATACCCCTACTGCCTAATCAGGTCACCCACTAATCTTAGAGACAGTCCCACTGTACACCAGTAGCCCTGTTACTAGTGCAGTACAACATTAAACTTACAAGGAAATGAACAACTCCCCAAGCTCCTCCTCCCAGCCTTTAAATCCAACCCCAGTGGCTAGAACTACATGAGCTGCACCTGCAGCTTTTCTCCAATTGCAGGGCAGGTGTTCCCCTATAAATTCACAGACTTCTGGGAGGGAGGTGGGGAGGGTGGTCCTGGGCAGACACCTGACTCGAGAGAGAGTGTATCAGCCCTGTGTCTTCCCTCCAAGCCCAGCAGTCAAAGAACCAGGCCCAAGCAAATCCCACCAAATAGGTTTTAAATCAGAAGAAATAGGCCTCTACCAGCACAGCCTGTTACACAGTGAAACATCCACAAAATGAGCCCCACTTACAGCCACCAAATCAGTTTACAAACATCCAGCAGCCCCCAAACAATACCCTACTAGCCCCTTAGAAGTAAAAAAGAAAAGAACTAACCTACCAAGTAAAATCCACAAGAACCCTGTGAAAACAACAGCAGCAGCTACTGTCCTGGAACACAACTAATCCTGTTCCCTTCCAGTTCTTTATTTCTTGTTTATTCCTTTCATGTATTTAAAGGTTTCAATTATGTCACCCCTGTCTCTCCTCTCCTCCAGTGAGTACATGTTCAACTCCTTCAACCTCCTCTCGTATGATAAGTCCCCCAGCCCCTTGATCATCTTTGTCGCTCTGCGCTGCACCCCCTCCAGTAACTTAACATCCCTCTCAGATACGGATGCCAGTACTGCACGCAGTGCTCCAGGTGTGGTCTAACTAATGACCTGTACAGTGGCAGAATCACCTCCTCCCTCCTCGAGGATATACCCCTTGCAATACAACCCAGCATTTTGTTGGCCTTTGCAGCTGCCTTCCTACATTGTGCCGAGTTGTTCATTGACCCTGTAATGAGCACACCCAGATCTTTCTCCTCCTCCTCTGTCTGGGCTAGCCGCACTCCCCCTAGCTGGTAACTCTCCTTGGGTTCTTCATTTGAAAATGCAGCACCTCTTTTTGGCATTAAAGCCCAGTTGCCAGGTGTCTGACCAGGTTTCAAGCTTTGCCAGATCATCCTGCAACCCCTGCCATCCCCCTAGGTCATCCACCACTGCGCCTACCTTGGTATCATCAGAAAACAGACTGATCTTGCTTTTGATGTCCCATGATATGTCTGCAATGAATATCCCAAACAACACTGGTCCCAACACTGAGCCCTGTGGAACACCGCTCGTCACTGCCCTTGGGTGTGAAAGCTCCCACCCACCACCACCCTCTGCTGCCTTCCCTGCAGCCAGTTTCCTACCCATCTCACCAGCTTTGCACCCACCCCTGTGCCTACTAACTTCCTTCCCAGCCTTCCATGTGGCACTGAGTCGAATGCCTTACTGAAGTCCAGATACAGGACATCCACTGCATGGCCCCTGTCCAGTTACCTAGTTACCCAGTCATAGAACTCAACCAGGTTGGTTTGGCAGGATCTGCCACGTATGAAGCCATGCTGTCTGCTGTCCTGTAGTCCTTGGTCTCTAGAGGCCACCAGCCTCCTTCAGGATAATCTCCATTAGCTTACCCACGATGGATGTGAGGCTCACTGGTCTGTAGTTCTCAGTTCATCCTTGAGACACTCTTCTGGAGGGCACCACATGAGCCATCCTCCAGTCCTGAGGTACACACCCTGAATGTAGTGAGGCATTAAATAGGTCTGCCAAAGGTCCTGCAAGGACCTCTGCCAGCTCCTTCAGTACCCTGGGTGGATGCCATCTGGGCCTGGCGCCTTGTCCACCCTCAAGTGCCTTCAAACCCTCTCGAACTCTGCTCTCCATGATTTCCCCATCTGTCACCACCCCCTGCTTCTGCATTTCTCCCACCTTGGGTGTCACCCCTTCTCTTTAGTAAATACTGAGCAGAAGCACTCATTTAGTGCTTCCGCCTTATCGCACCCTGCTTCCACCCAACCCCCTCCTTCCTAATCCTTACTATGTGGCCCTTACAGCTCTTTTCTCCCTGATGTACTTAAAGAAGTCCTTCTCCTTCTTAATGCCTTGTGCCATCCTGAGTTCCGTAGATGCTGGCCCTTACTGCCCCTCGTCACCTCCTTCGATTCTGTCAAGTACTCCTCCTGTCCTCCCCCCTCCCTGTTTTCTTGTACTTCCTAAAGGCAGCTCTTTTCCTCCTTACCTTTTCCATGACCTCCTTGCTCAACCAGATTGGTTTCTTAGCCCTAGCCTTCTTGCTCTGGTCTTTGCAGCAGGTTTTGGTTGCCTCCACTATCCCTAGCTATATGAGCTCCCACCTCTGGTTAGTGTCCATACTAGATTGAATTCTGGCCAGGTACCCTTTTACCACTTCCCCCATCCTCCCAAAGTTGGCCCTCCTGAGTTCAGCACTATTGTGCCAGATTCCACTCCTTCCTTGCCCATATCCAATGTGAGACATACTGAGTGGTGGTCACTCCCTGACTGCGGTTCCTTCACTGTAAGTTCCCTCACAAAGTCCCCATTTGCCAGCACAAGGTCAAGGGTATTTCCTAACCTGGTTGGTTCACTGACCATTTGCAGCAGGAAGCTGTCCTGGAAGGCATCCAGCAGTACATGTTCCCTTCTGTTCCTGGTTGTTGGGGTGCTCCAGTCCACTCCTGGCATGTTGAAGTCCACCACAATCACCACACTACCCTTCTTGCAGGTCCTCCTGATCTGTCCTAAGTGACTCCGTACTACCCTCTCCCTTTCCTCCCTTACACACTTCAGTCCTTCCTTCACATATAGTGCCACCCCCCTCCTTTCCCAATCACCCTGTCCCTACGAAATAATCTGTACCCTGGTACAGACAGGTCCCAGTCATTGTATTAGGCCCTACACCTCATGATGACTGCAATGTCCACCTCTCCCTCTGCCATGAGAACCTGTAACTCTGCAGTTTTCCTCCCAAGGCTTCTAGCATTAAGGGTAACCACCTTCCACCCTTCTCTCCCCCTCCCATCCTGCCCTCCTTTCCTAGCATCACCAACAGTACTTGCTATTTGTCCTTTGTCACTGTTATGGGGGGTAAGCTCATATGGTTTCCCAACCTGTGGTCTCTGCATATCTCTTCCCCAACTGCCACCCCCCACTCCTAGTTTAAATTCCCAACTTCCTCTATGTACTCCTCCATCCTCTGTTTCAACACTTTCTTTCCCTCCTCACTCAAGTGTAGTCTGTCCTTGGTATAGAGACTACTGTCCTCCCAGGTCTCCCCCCCCCCCAACAGCCCATACCCTTTAGCACAACACCAGCCATCCGTTAAATTCCTCTATTCTCAGCTTTCTTGTTGTGCTTGCCTTTGGCACGGGAAGTATCGCTGAAAAAGTTACTGGTCTTTCTGCCCCCTCACATAATTGTGCTAGTTCCTCAAACTTCCTCTGGACTGTATCTACTGTCTTGTCAGCCAGGTCGTTTGTCCCAAGATGTATAATTAAATGAGGCTTGTCCCTACCCCTTCTAGCATATTTCAGAACAGACTGTCCCACCCTTTCTGCTGTCATTCCTGGCATGGTCTCCACCCAAATGCAACTATGCCTCTCCTCCTTGCTACCCCACCTAACTCCTCTTAGTATTGAGTCCCCCAGCACTAAGATTCCACCCCTCTTACTCCCTGCTTGCTTCCATTCATCTCCCTCTCTCATTTCCAGCTCCTCTTCTTCCTCCTGCACATTATTTCCCTTTAACCCTGTTGCAATTCTCCCAGCAGAACTTCCCCACTCCAGTTTTGGTTCAGGCATTTATCACCATTCTAATTTCATACTTCCTCCTCCACCTTCTTCCTCTCCAGCAGCGCACAACTATTTTCTGAAGGCCCTTCACAAATGCCCGCCTCTCTCTCTTCATAGTAACTCTTCTTCCTTTCCACTCCATGACTTTTGCCACTTCTTCACCTCCCTCACATGTCCCTATCTCCTCCTTCCATTTGTCTTTTGTCTCCTGACCTGGTTTCCGCAATTGTTCTTCCTGGCCTGGGCCCTTTGTCTCTTCTTCCTCTTCTTACCTCTCTCACCACTGTTGGCCTAAATCGCCCTCCTCATCTCCCTCTTCCTCCTTCCAGTATTGGGCTAAACCCACCCCCAATCTGCCTTGCCTGTCTTAGTTCCTCCTGCAGACCCTCAATCTCCTTTCTAAGTTTTTCTACGTGGTTGCACACTAAACATCCTCCCACACTCCAGGCAATCTTTAGAAAGATTGGTGCACCACAATTGTTGCAGCCTACCACCCTACCCATTGCTGTCGTTGCCCACCAGTGACCTCCCACCCTTCCAGATGCAGGATACCAAACACTCCCCCAAGTCTCCCTTCTCCCTCCTCTATCAGTGCAAAACATTTTCTTTATTTCCCTTACCTCCTTTGTTGCACACGTTTAGATATATTGAGCAACTGCTTTTTATATTCCTATCCTTCCCATCCACTCTCAAAAACAGACTTTAAGTAGCCATTGCACAACCTTCTTCAAACTCCTACTGACTATATGCAGTTAGCCCCAGCACTTGAACTGCCCCGGAGAGTAAAAGGTTAACTCTATGAAAAGACATAGAATGTTGAGCTTGAGCTCAGTTTTCAAACCTCTGACTGTGGTACTCTGAAGTGTAACTGTCAGATTCTTACGAGCACTAAACTGACTAACTCAAAGGACAAAATTGTTTCCAAAATGTTGTGCCAAATGGCAAAACAAAGCTTTAGGGTCAAAAACCTCAAGTCGATAATACCCAAAAAGAATACAACAGGTAGTGGTTTACCAAAAAACTTAATAACAAACAAACAGAAACCCCCTGAGAGATGGAGGCATGACCAGTACACCTCTGGGGTGCAGCACTGTGCCTGCCAACCCAATCCCAAAACTACTTGGTTCCAGGAGGGGAGGCAGGGATCAAGGTCAGAATACAGCAAGTCTCCATTAGAAGAAACAACATTACTATGGTGAGTAATTTTTTCTTCAAACAACATGAAGTCTTGCTGTATTCTGACTATATGCAGACTACCAAGCAGTACCCTCTTGGAGGAGAGAGTTAGAGAACCTATTTTGGGAACAACCTCTGCAGCACAGCCGTGCCAATCCTAGCATCACTTTGTGACAGAATTTCCAAAGAGTAATGCTTGGTAAAGGTGTGAACAGATTTCCAGGTAGCTGCTTTACATATCTCCACTAATGGTATATCTCTAGCTGCTGCAATAGAAGCAGCTGTACGTCTGGTAGAGTGAGCCCTCAGGCCTGAGGGAGGCTCCTTCCCAAGTTTGGAATAGCAGAATTGAATGCAAGAGACAATCCACCTGGCAATAGACCTCTTGGTGGCAGGCTTGTCCTTTCCCACCTCACCATAAGTGAGAAATAATTGAGAACAATCCTTTCTATGGGCTTTTGTATGCTCACTATAGTAAGTGAGAGCCCTTTTCACATCTAGACTGTGTAGCCTTCTCTCCCCAGAGGAAGAACGATCAGTGAAAAAGACAGGCAGAGACATAGACTGATTCAGATGAAAGTCTGACACCACCTTGGGAAGGAACTTGCTATTGGTATGAAGGACCACCTTATCCCTATGAAAGGAAATGAAATCAGGTTCCACTGATAATGCCTGTAGTTCACTGATCCTCCTAGCTGAGGTAATGGCTACCAGAAATACAGTTTTCCAAGTTAAATATTTCAGCTCGGCTGAAGATAAAGGTTCAAAAGGGGGCTGCATAAGTTGTGCAATACAGATGTTCAGATCTCAAGAAGGAGTGGGCTCCCTGAAGGGAGGATTGACATGGACCAAGCCTTTGAAGAACTTCTTGAACACTGGATGCGAAGCCAAGGAAGAGGCCTTGCCAGCTAAAACAAAAGCAGACACAGCTGCCAAGTGTACTTTAAGAATAGTAGGCCGGAGGCCTAAATTGTTAAGATGCACCAAATAGTCCATAACAGTGGCAATGTCGGACAGACCTGGCTTAAAATGCCAACTGGAACACCAGCAACCAAACCTCTTCCATTTGGAGTTGTACATCTTTCTAGTGGCAGGTTTCCTGCTAACTTTTAAAATATCCAAGACTGATTGGGACAGATGCAAACTTGCATATTCTAACTTTTCATGAGCCAGGCCTTGACTGAAGGTTGGGGTACAGAATCCTCCCCTGAGAGGAGGTGAGGAGATTGTACTGCCTGGGAAGATACAACAGATGTGTTACTGACAGTGACAACAGAAAATGATACCAAGGCAGTCTGGCCCAGTCTGGAGCCACCAGAATCACCTTGCAAGGCCGGGACCTGATCTTCAACAGGACCTGGAATATCAGAGGAAAAGGAGGAAATGCATACAGAAACTTGTTCGTCCAATCTAGTAGAAGAGCATCCTGAGGAACCAAGCCCAAGAGGGTGGTCTGCAGCAATACAGAGGGAGCTGACGATTGTCTGTGGCTGCAAAGAGATCTATCTCTGGGGTGCCCCATCTCCTGAAAATGGCTTGAAGAATGACAGGTCTCAGGGCCCATTCGTGGTGACCCTGAGAAGTCCTGCTGAGAGCATCTGCTAGAATGTTGTCCTTTCCTGGGAAGTGCACAGCCATCAAGGAAGCCTGCAGGGAATAAGCTACAGACCAAATTTTCATGGCCTCTGTGCACAAGACTGAGGACCAAGTGCCTCCCTGTTTGTTAATGTACCACATGGTTGTGGTATTGTCCATTCTGATCTGCACAACTTTCCCTTGGACAACTTCTAAGAATATCTGAAGTGCCAGCAAGACAGCTCTTAACTTGAGAAGCTTTATTTGCAGAAGGGACTCCTCATGTGACCAAGTTCCCTGAGCTGTGAGATAATCTAGATGGGCCCCCCACCCCAAGAGAGGCATCTGTAGGGAGAATCACAGAAGGGACCTGACTTATGAAGGGGACCCTTTGTTGAAGACTGTCCTTGTCCATCCACCACTGAAGGGCCTGGACCAGGGTCTTGGAGACTGGAACCAATTTGGAGAGAGAGTCCTTTTTCTGAGACCAGAAGGATCTGAGATGAAATTGAATATCCCTCATTTAAAATCTTGCTCCCTGAACTACTGCTGCCGTGGAAGCTGCCATGTGTCCCAACAGCTGCAGAAAGTGTCTGGCTGGATGAGACATCAGAGGATGAAAAGAGGAAGCCAGAGTACCAGAAACTGAACCCTTGAGATAGGAAGAAATGCTGTTGCTTGAACTGTATCTATTTCCACTCCTATGAAGGTGAGAAGCTGGACTGGCTCTAGAACAGACTTCTCTAAGTTCAGAATGAAGCCCAAGGATTCTAGAAGCCTTTGGGTGACCTCTAAAGCTGACTTGACTTGGTTTGAGGACTGGTCCACTAGAAGCCAGTCATCCAGATATGGAAACAGAAGGATGCCCTGCCTCCTGAGGAATGCCACCACCACTGCGAGACACTTGGTGAACAGCCTTGGAGCAGATGTTAGGCTGAAGGGCATGGCCTTGAGTTGGTAATGGCCTGAGGGCAACTCGAACCTGAGGTACTTTCTGTGGGAATGTCTGATAGGAATGTGGAAGTAGGGATCTTTGAGATCCAGGGAAGCTAGCCAGTCTCCTGGTCTTAGAGAGGGAAGAATCACTCCCAGAGTCACCCTTTTGAACTCTGGTTTTGTCAAATATTTGTTCAGGTACCTTAAATCGAATATGGGTTACCACTCCCCTGTCTTTTTGAGGGTAAGGAAGTATCTTGAATACAGTCCTTTTCCCCTGTGACAAAGAGGTACCATCTCTACTGGTTGCAGAAGCAGAAGAGAGGAGACTTCTGCCTCTGGGGCCTTTGTCTCCAAGAGAAAGGAAGGACTGAAAGACGTTGCTCTCATTTTTGGGAACCTTTTGAAACTGAGAGCAAGTCCCCGACTCACTACTTCCAGGACCCACTTGTCCGAAGTAATGAACTCCCAGGCCTGGGAGTAGTGAGCCAGCCTGCCCCCTACTGGGATTATGGAGGTGACCCTGACTGATACCTCAGGGTGTCTGCTTGGCAGGGGGCTTGAACTGAGTAGCTGATCGGGTCCTGGTCACCCCACGTCTACCTCTTCCCCTAAAGAAACCCTCTGCTGAAAAGAAGAGGAGGAGGCCTGAGCTTGGTAAAAAGGCCTAAATTGCTGCCTCTGAGGAGTGGTCTGCTTCTCTTTGGCTGCAGCACTCCTATAGGTGGTCCTGTACTCGTCCATTTTCTTCATGTAGTTCTCTGTTTGCTCCCCAAACAGAGAATTACCAGCTACAGGAAAGTCCATGGCCTTAGCCTGGGTATCCCGAGAGAGGTTGGTACACCTATGCCAAGCAAATCTCCTCATGGAGACAGATGTAGCCCTGACCCTGGAATGAACATCACTGGAATCAACAGCAGTGTGGAATTTCACCTTAGATGCCTCTATACCAGTTGCAGCCACCTGCTCCAGCTCCTTGGCCAGCTGGGGAGGGGCACCCTTACCCAGTTCCAGAACCATATCCCACATAGATTTCTGGTACCTGCCAGTGTATGCCATGTAATTAGATTGCCTGAGCCCCAAAGATGATGCCAGGTACTGTTTTTTTTTGCCATGGCATCAACTTTTCTGGAATCCTTATCTGGGGGGTGAGATGTCAAAGAAATATTAGCCTTGTCACAGGCTGCAGCTTGTACTACCACAACATGGCTGCTATGAGATGAAAGGAATTCTGTCCCAGGACCTGACAGAGCATACCTCCTGTCCATTCTTTTTTCCACAGAAGGAATGGATGTAGGAAATTGTAGAATTTTCTGAGTCTGCTTCCCCAAGGATTTGTATGATGGGATAGACACCCTCTTAGACTCTGGGACATCCATCATTTCCAGATAGTCAGGTTCTTCCTGATCCTGTTCAGTCTCTTCCATAGGAAGCTGAAGAGTCTCAGCCACTTTCTTGTAAAACAAGAAATGGGATGGGGACTCAGAAAGCCTGGGAGGAGAAGCCCGAGAAGGCCTGTCTGGGGAGATGTCAGGCTCTACTGGCTTATCTAGGCCTTCACATTGTTACTCTTCATAATCTTCATCTTCCTCCCAATCACCCTCATAGTATGCCTCAGGATCCAATTCCGAAGCAAGTACCTCCGACCGAACCGATTGGCTCTGGACTGAGACCGGTTTGGTCGGAACCGGGCAAAGTGACTGAACAATTGAAATCGCTTTCCCTATCTCATCAGCGGTCAGACCATGGGAAGCTGAATCCAAACTGGCTGATTTCCTTTTTCCTTTACCCAGAACCGATTCTGCAGAATCGGCTCTCCTTTTGCCCAAAGAGGTATCGCCCAGGTCAGTGGGCACCTCCTCAGTTTCGGCCACAACTGAACTGGGCTTGCCATCCAGGTCAGTGGACTTCTCGGCCTCCCTCTCCCTTAGCCTACTCAAACGTTTTTCCAGAGTGACTTTGGGAAAGTTCTTACATATCTGGCAGTCTTCTTTTAAGTGGTCAAACCCCAGAAAATACACACTTACGTGGTGAGGGTCGACCTTAGCAAAGACCTCCTTACACTCAGTGCAGTGCTGAAACCCAGTGGGTCTGGTTTTCTTTTTGGGTTTCTCAGATATGCCTTCCAATATAAAGTCACCCAAAAACAGCGGTTAAGCCAGGCGACTGCAAACTTATCAGTTCCAACCATGTCACGGGTCAGTTAAAAAAATCCTAAACCAGATTTATTTAGGAACCGATAAGTACCGGAAAAAAACACACAGTTAAACACAAGATATATAGACAGAAAAGGTTTTGGTTCCAAACCGGACCGACCAGCAAAGAACCGAAAACTAAAACAATTTCTTTATGAAAAGCTGCCACTACCTACAACTACCACTTACTGGTACCGAGTCAGAGGCAAGAATACCAATGTTTAAATGAAGCGGGTTGAAAGAACCGACCGATTCAAACTTTTACCAAACCGAAGTGCAGGATGGATCTCTGGAGTGACTTCACAGTTAGGCGGAGTAAGAAATCTGATGGTTACACTTCAGAGTACCACAGACAGAGGTTTGGAAACTAAGCTCGAGCTCAACATTCCATGCCTTTGAATAGAGTTAATCCTTTACTCTCCGCGGAAGTTCAAGTGCTGGGGCTAACTGCATATAGTCAGAATGCAGTAAGACTTCATGTTACTAGAAGAAAGTATGGTTCCCAACCCCAATAGACCCACTTTTCTTTTTTTCAAAAGTGGTTGGTTTCCCACAGAGGAAATACAGAGGGAACTGACCTAGGCGCTCAGTTCCTAACAGGAAAGGAACCGGGCAGTGATAACAACAAACTACAAAAAAGACCAAATACAATGGTCCCGAAAAGGAATCAAGAGGAAAAAGTAATTTAAACTAAAAAGGTGGTGTGCCGGCCTGCCAGCACAGCGGTAGCGCCACCGCCCATGATGCCAATGACCCCGGTTCAGGAGCAAACCCAGGGAGCCGGAGGGCCAGTTGGGGGAGGAGGCTTGAGCATCCCAGGGACCACTCGCCTTCTCCAGGGGAAGGGGGACCAGGGCTCGGTGCTTGGCTGAACCCAGGCAGAGGCCCAAGGTACAGCAAGCCCAGTCACTTGTAGAGAGGGGAGATGTGTGAAGGACGTCTGCGCTTAGCACCTTGGCATCAAGACACATCACACATAGAAAACAGAAAAACAGCTCACAGCACTCCCAGTAGATGGAGCACCAGGCCCCGATCTGCAATGCCCCTACCTGTCCCAGTGGTATGGCATCCCGACGAAACTCAAGAATTTCAGGGCGTAAGGGCCCCCAACCTCATTTCTGCTGGAGGGCAAGCCGCGGCTACATGGGGATGGACTGCTCTGGGCTACAGGTAAGAGGGTGGGGACTAGAAGGCCGTAGTCGACTCCTGAAGGGAGTGGAGTGCCGCAGGCAGGGGGAGCATAAATATCAAGTAAAAAAAAACAACTAAAAAAGTAGTAAAATTTATCACAGAAACAGTGATTTACCACAGTTCCATGGAACTGTGAAGTACTGCTGTAACTAAATTAAAACCCACTAAGACTTGTTAAATACCTGAAATAGGGGCAGCAATCTTAAAATAAAAGTAAAAAATCAAACTTCTTCAAAAATAGAAGATTTATCAAAGAAATTGAGGACAGCTCTCTGAGGCTTCTGAACTGGCAGGTGGAGAAATGAATCTGAGCACCTCAGAATGCAGCAGTTACTAGCTGGCCCGGTGGTGCTAAGGGTTGAGGCACTGCACATCACACCTTGTACCATGCCGGTGACCCGGGTTCGGGAGTAGATCCAGGCCTTCAGGGTCAGCAAGGGAGGAAAGGATCAAGCATCTGGAACACAGCTCTCCTTTCCTGGGAGGGAGGATCAGTCTTCTGTGTTTGGTGACCCTTAGTGGAAATTAGGGGCCATACAACAATCAGGACCTAGCATAAGCAGGGATGTGGCCACAGCAGCTCTTCTGCGGGCATGGGCAGGAACGTCCATGTGCCACACTGAAGAGCACTGCACAGCCAGGCCATTGAGGGGAGGAGTACTAATAAGAGAAAAAAACTCTCTAGATTATAGATAGAGCACCAGTATGTGGAGGCGGCCCTACCTCAGGGGCCTCAGAGCTGGGGGGATTGCCTGGCTTGGGATCGGCAGAGGACAGTAAAAGGTCCTGAGAAGCAGGACCACGGTGGGCGGTAGAGCGATCTGGTGAGCTGGGGTAGCCTGAGAGAGTTCAGGTTCAGGGGAGAGAAACAAAGTTTGAAAAAACAAACTGTGCAGCAGTTACTGGGGCAGCAGTTAGAAACTGGCACGAGCCAATGAGAGTTCCATCATTAATATGAAAAGCACAAAGCATCATTAATCTACATTCCAGTCCCTCTGGGGCAGTTCAACACAGGAGGCTTACTGCATCAGTTGAGCAGACTGAGTAATTCCTGGGGTTTTAAGCAGGCTTATTTCATACTGGGTCCAAAAAGGTCTCAAACACAGGGGGAATGGGGGAATTAGACTGATCGGCATGGTGGAAATGTTGAGCCACTTCAGACAGAGACATTTACTCAGATCAACAGCTTAATGCTCAAAAGCAAGTGCAGCATACATGTTGTGAAGAAGAGCCTGAAGAGAAGTCCTCTTGGGGGACAGGAGTAGAGCCTGGATCCAAAGTGTCTAGGCTATAGAAGGAGTCATCATTACCCTCAAAAATAATGAGTTCAGGATCAGACTTGTCCCCCTCCAGACCTTTCCCTGGGGGAAGGGTCCAGAAGAGGAGTGGACCATATCATCCCTAACCCAGTCCAAGCAGCAGGCAGCACTGGTAATACTAACACAGGCAGAAAGGGAGCCAATGCCAGATGTGGTGCCATAGTCAAAATCACGTTCGGTGCCAAGATCCCTCTTACCCAGTGCTGCAGTAACTGGCAGAAGTACCAAGATTGGTCCAAAAGTAGTGACACTAAATGGGGGTGGGGCCAGTGAGGCAGGAGTCGGTGGCAAGGTCACTGGCAAGGACCCAGAGGCTGTTGATAGAGCCAGATGTTCTACCAAGTTAAAAGGCCTTGGCTGCGGCTTCAGTACCCCAGCCCCAAATGGCCTGGGACCAACTCTGCAAGGAGAGGCAAATGAGCCAGACACTGCACTGATTGCTCCATAAGAGCTGTCAGTGGTGAAACTGCCCACCAAAGTCTCCACAAGTAGACTGGGAGGGGGATTCTAGGTCCAAGACCTCGACCTTCCATGAATAGTATCTGTTGGTCAAACTGATGGCTCTGGGAAGACATTCTGCTCTGAAACACCAAGGACCTTGAAGCAGGCCTCATGGAGGGCAACCTCAAGCGGTACCGTTTCTTCCCCCTCCGATGGGAAAAGGAAGAACTTGAGGCTGAGTGATGCCATTTTCTTGACTGGGATTGGGAACAGTCCCACTTCTTTTTGTGTTTACAGGAGAGCGGTCCTCCCCACCAAACACAGGACCATCCATCATCAGAACCCTCCCCTGGAGGAGGAAGCAGACTGGACATGGCCTCTCTGCTGAAGCAGCCTACCTGAAAAGGCTCCCTACTGTCACCATCATCGTCCATGGTCATCAAGAAAAAATTACTTACCTATTAATCTTGTTTCTTTCAAGTGATACTCAGGTATTCATAACTATATGCAGTCTTCCTCCTAAGTAGAACTGCCCAGAGAGAATTTGGAACATATGCAAATGATTAAATCTTTTGCATGAGCCGCTTTTCAAATTCTGCCTTATATTAACTGCCTTAGTTCTAAACCCTTCAGATTTCCTGGATGCCTGAAAAGACAGGCCCATGGGGACGAAGTATAATAATAGTAATAATAACAACAATATTAATAATAACAACAGAGGGCACTCCCTCACCACTAAGTGTAATAATAATATTAATATTAATAATCACAATAATTAGAGAGAACTCCCTTAACCTGGAAAAAGGGCCTCCAACTGGAGGGCATAACATATGAAAGAACACCCTAGAATGTCCAAATTACCCAAAAAAGGGGAGGGGGACCCAATCACAACATGTGTGCCAGAAATGGCATTTATGCCCCTGAGAGCACAGTTTTCAGGAGTGCAGAGGCTAAAGGTTCCAGAAGGGGAGGCAAGGTGGCAGAGTTATGAATACCTGAGTATCACTTGGAAGAAACAAGATTACTAGGTAAGTAATTTTTTCTTCTAACCCCAGTAATACTCAGGTATTCATAACTATATGCAGATGACCAAGCAGTACCTTTGGAGGTGGGCACAGAACCCTATCTTAGGAACAGACTTTGCAGGACTGCTGTGCCGAATCTGGCATCACCCCTGGACAGATTATCCGTAATGCTTCGTAAAGCTGTGTACTGTTTTCCAGGTAGCTGCTTTAGAGATTCACCAGGGAAACATCCCTGACAGCTGCTATGGTAGCAGCTGTTCCCCTTGTGGAATGGCCCTCTACCCACAAGGGGCTCCTTTCAAGCCTTAGAGTACCAAACTGATTATACTGTACTATCCAGCAGTAAGTGGACCTCCTTTGATGCTGGGTTATCCTTTCTCACATTCCCATAGGTCAGGAACAGCTGTGTTCTGTCTTGCCTAAGGGCTTTAGTGGCTGTCAAATAGTAGCTAAAACTGCTTTGACATCCAGACTATGAAGACTTTTTTTTTCACCAGGACTAAAGTGTTCAGTGAAAAAGACAGGTAAGGTAATGATTTGGTTCAAATGATAATTAGAAGTCATGTTAAAAGGAAACTTCCTGTTTGTTCCCAGGACAACTTTGTCTCTATGGAATGAAATATAGACCTGTTCAATTCAGAGACACTTGAGCTCACTGATTTTTCTCCCAGAAGTGATTACCACAGGAAAAAGACGTTGGTTTTTTTGACATATTTCAAATAAATTGAAGACATAGGGTCAAAAAAAGGGGACCCATGAGCCAAACTATACACACATCTAGGTCACATGCTGGCACCAGTCCCTTGTGAGGGGGTGCAAATGGGACAGGCCCTTAAAGAACCCTTTGCAGATAGGGTCCAAGGCCTGAAAAACATTCTGTGCAACTGAAGTGTAAGTAGATGCTGTGGCCAAGTGGATGTTTAAGGTACTGGACTGCAGGCCCAGTAAGAGCAAATAGGTAAGATAGTCCAGCACAACAGGAACACCAGCCTGTGTTGACATGTGCTATGCCCATAAGAGCCTTTTGTAGCTAGGATCTGAAGCAATAGAAACATTTTGTCCAACTAATATGCCAGCAGATGCTGCAACCAGGTGGAACTTGAGGGTACAGGATAGTCAGTCCAATGATTGCAAATATATAAGATAGTCAGACAGCTGGGACCCAGCATGTTCTAGGACCAATTTCCTGGTTGAGCTCCAATCATAAAACTTTTTCCCATTCTTAAGCATAGATTTCTTAGTGGAAAGCTTCCTGTAACTACATCACATGCTTGAGACACTTTGAGAAAGATGCAAACATGCATATTATACCAAAGGAACTCAAGAGCCATGCCTTGAACGTGAGTGATCCGAGGTTTGGAATATAGGAGCCTCCTGCTGGAGGTCAGCAGATTGTGCCTCCAAGAGAAGGTGTATTGGTTCAGGCCAGGCATGGAGGGTAGCAGAGAGAGGCATGTCTGTCTGGCCCATTCTAGTGCTATCAAGATTATTGATGCTGACTGGGACCTGAGCTTGAGAAAATTGCTCTGTATACCAGAAGGAAGAAAGAAGAAAGATGCACTTGCTTCCCTTGCCAACTCAAAGCCAGAGCATCCAGGGGAATTGTTCCCAGATCTGGCTGTCTGTCATAGTACTGTGGCAGGTGGTGGTTGTGGTGGGATGCAAACAAGTCAACCTCTGTGGTGGCTCACCTCCTGAAGATAACTTGCACCACCTGACTGTTTAAGGTCCATTCATGATGGGGCTGGCGATTTGAGTTGATGTATCTGCAAAGGTACTGCCCTTACCTGGCAGTGGCAGATGAATATCCTGAAAGGACCCATTGAGCATGATAGATCCCATATTTTCCTGAATCCTGTGCAGGGCGGGCTTAACCTTGTCCCTCCTGAAATGTTTATGTAGTACGTTGTGGTGGTGGTACTGTCTGTTCTGACCTGTACCCCCCTCCTTGTAGTAGTTATGTAAAACCTTTAGTGCCAGTAACACTACTCTTAGCCCCAGCAGGTTTATGTGCTATAGGAGGTGTGAACCCCCAGGTGGGGCCACACTCTAGTCAAGATGCCTCTGTTATCAGACAACTGATGGAGCTTTTTACTGAAAAATAAACTCCTTCTATTAGATTGGTTTCATGTTTTTTCTCCATTGGAGACCTGTAACAATATTTCTGTTACTGAAATTGGTTATGACAGGGGGTCCTTTCTCTGACACCAATGAATCCTGAGGTGAAACTGAATAGTAATATGTAACCTGGATTCCAAGACTGAGCCAGTGGCAGGTGTCATGTGCAGTAGCTGGAGAAACTGTTATGCAGTTTTTTATTCTATTTATTTATTTATTCATTTCATCCAGGATGAATGAAACCACTATCAGTGGAATACTTCTTGCCCTGCTTTTAGACAAGTAGGCCCTGTCTCACACTCTGCTCCTATGAACTGTAATGCACGAGCAGGCTGAGAGGCAAACTGCCTCTAGATTTATCAGAAAAACCTAGAGACTCCATGAGACCCTAGGTGAGTTGCAGATCCACTTGCTGGGGTGAATTTGCAACCACAACCAATCCTCTAGATATAGGAAAAACTTGTGACACCTTGTCTTTGAAGGTGCTACAACCACTGTGCACACTCTTAGAAAATGACCTAATGGGGATCTGAATCTGAGTTACTTTCTGTGCTTATGGGGGATGTGGAAATACGTCTAGTGATGCCAAACCTTTCCCTTTCTTTGGAGTGCTGGCAGAATCAGTGCCAAAAGCACCATTTTGAACTTTGGCTTTGTCAGATGCCTGCTTAGTACCCTCTAAGACAGGTTACCACCCCCAATCCTTATTGTAGTACCTTTCGCTATACCGAGACAGACTCCTTTGTCTTTGGCAGTAACAGGTTTTAAACCTCTTTTTCTTGAAATGTTCTTTCTCTACATCTGTAGATGGATTGAAAACTTTTTTTTTGGAAGGGATTTGAACCCAGAGACAATCCCCGATTACTACATCCATGACCACGTGTCTGTGGTGTCTGAAATACCCCTGCTGTAGGTATTGCTGATACTGAAGAACAGCCCTAGTGTGGTACAACAAAAGGAGCTTACTGTGGTGTATTCATCCATTTTTTTAACTTTTATCTTTTCTCTAAAGAGGAATTACCCTCGACTTGGAATCCGTAGCCTTGGTTTGGGAATACTGAGTTAGGTTGGTGACTCACAACCAAGCAAACCCCCTCTGAACCACTGTATTTACCATCCATCTAGCAGCAGCCATTTAAACTGTTATTTTGCTGCTTCCAAACCAAATTTAGTTGTTTCAGCTAGATCATCTGGCAGGGGAGTAACATGGACTTGAAAGTATGTCCGTTTTCCTGGGATCCGTGTTAGGAGAGTAGGCTGCCAGGGATCTCTTTGCCTTGTCACAGGCTATTACTTCAACTACTCCTTGACATATAGGATGAGGGAACAAACTTTGAGTTCCCTCCCTATCTAGCTGATGTTTCTTGAACTTCCTTTTATCAAGAGGGGAAACAGCTTAGAGTTTTATAAAATATTTAAAGTGGCTTCCCCAATGAATTTATTCACAGGAAGGGGAAGCTTTTAGTGGGTGTCAGCTCAATCATTTCTCACAAATATGAAGAGTGAGGGATAATCTTTATTTTTGGTGAAAACCCAAACATTCCATGAAATCACAGACTTCCTCCAGATAATGGGAGGACTGATCAGAGGAGACAAGATGCTGTGCAGAGGTCTGCTGCTGAGAAGTAGACAGCACTTGTAAGCCTAAAAGTGTTTTCTTTAGCCATTCCAGGCATATCTTTACACTTTTTTTAAGGAAAGTTTACAATTTTCACACCTTCATTCACAGTGTAAACCCACCAGAATAAAGCACAGTGCTACAAAATTCTGTAGTAAAGTTACTGCAGTAAAGGATACCATTTCAGTGGGAATTAATCCCTTTAGTGATACAGTAAACCTGAGATACTGTACCTCATCCTGGTGGTCTTCACTCTAGGTAACCAGATGTGGGAATTGGCAGGTTTTCTAGCAAGCACAGAAGTCCCCATACGCTGTCTAGCAGGGGGTTCTATGTGCTTAGTTTTATTTGATTTCTTAGACGGAACCAGGTAGTCAGCCAGTTCAGCAAGCCTCTCAAGAACTGCTTGTATACCTGTCTCGGGGTAGCAGTTTACATTAATTGTTGTGGTTTCACCCACAGTAATTTAGGGTGTCAGCTGGTCAGAGCTGGAGGGACCCTTAGATAGTGAACGTTTTCCCTTTTTTTTTTTAGCCTTATCTAGGCATTTTTCAATAGTTTTCACAGGACATGAAATGCAGATTTCACTCTGCTTTTAATGTTCATGTCCAGATAGGTAGACAAAAGGAACTTAACAGAATTTCACCACACAAAATACATAGTTTGAAACCAGGATCACCAGTTTTCTTTTTCATTTTTATTACATTTTGAATGTAAAACTAATAAAAGTTGCAACCACTAAAGTATTTTAATTAAAAGTTTATTTAGTAGTTGCGGTCAGTTCCAGAACCAATGAAGTACCGATCGTGTCCCAGGAACCGAGGAAAAATGAACCAAGTCTATTGGTTGAACAACCGGTGTTAGCAGTTCTTAAAACAAACTAATTTAATAAAAATTAAACATAACTAGTGGAGTTTTTTAGTCAGAAAACTCCGATAACTGTAAAATGAACCTCGGTTTACCCCGGTTATCCCAAACTGAGAGAAACCAAGAAACTTACAATTTAAACACTAAAACTATGGGTTTACTAAAATTACAAAAAGTAAAAAGGAAGCAAAATAAATGTTAAAGAACACTTATCATATTCTGTAAGGTTTCTCACACCAGAACAAGATGATGAAGAGGAGAGAATCTCTGGGCATCTAGACTTATCAGGCAGAGAGAGAAACCTGAAGGGTTTAGAACTAAGGCAGTTAGTATAAGGCAGCATTTAAAAAGTGGCTCATGCAAAAGACTCCATCATTTGCATATGTTCAAAATTCTCTGTGGGCAGTTCTACTTAGGAGGATGACTGCATATAGTTACGAATATCTGAGTATTACTGGAGTTTTAACCATTGCTTGGTAGGGCTGCGAGAGCTGGAGAAGAAACTTTTTCATTTGTTTTAAAACTGAACTGACACAATAATAATAAAAGCTATGAAACGACTACAAACCATGAAAAACTGAATGCTGTTGTTATATAGACATGAAGTTTTGCCTCCCAAGGGGCGATTAGTACCATTAATAAAACACTCTTAATGATGGGGGGAAAAGGAACTGAAGCGGTTAAAGGCTGGTGCTGAGGCAAGCCTGTACTGTGATGCATTACCGTGCTTGCACACAGCTTACCTAGGCACCAGCCCTCCTGAAAAGTTCTGGCTCCCGCGGGGTCCTAGCTCATCTATCTCAGAACCCATTCATGTGAATCACTGGTGAAGACCGATTCCTGGAAGATCCGTGATTACACAGGCTTTCTCTGTTTATTGGGAACTGAAACAAGAACCAGAGAAAGTATTAAAATGAGTCAAGCAAGGAAAAAAAACCCTAAACTAATGTAGTTATTGAAAAACTAACTAGGAGTTCAACAACATAAATTTTTGAAACAATAACACACTTTCTAAAAACCAGAATACTGGAGCTGAACTTTGGGGTGACTGTTCTCTTCAGGTGGAGAAACAAATCTGATCCGACTGCCTAGTAGCATGACACCAGGCAGAGTTTGAACCTAATTCCGAGTTCTAATCATGTGCATAGGTTCTATCTCTGAGGCATCGCTCTGTGTGGGGAAGAGATGCATATGTGTAAACATCCAGTGAGGGATTCCTGGGGTTAGACAAAAAAACAATGATGGCCGTTGAACTGATGCACTGTCGCTCCCACGGTGTGCACCTCATGGCATGAAGAAGAGAACTGAGGTGCATGAGAGAGCCAACAATGGTTATTGACTGGCTTGCGCGGCACCACATAAGGTGTGTAGGTGCCATCAGTAGCTGTTGTCGGCTCCCTCACTACAAAAAAAAATTAAAAATTGCACCCTTGGAGTCCTAGTGCCTCCGGCTCCAGACCCATCAGTATGAATCAACGGTGAAGACTAATTCTTGGAAGAACTCCAGTGTGGCTAGACATTTTGTCCAGGAGAATCATCAGGTATCCTCCCTGAGACTGTTTGGGCTACAGAGGCTGGCTCATCCAAAATGAAGTGGAGACTGGGAGTGCTTCTTGCTCATGCATGAGTCTTTATGGAGTGATGCTGTAGGTGGTTTGGCACATTGGACAGGAGGTGGGGTATGAAACAAGAGCTATAGCTGGGGGACAATACTTTGAATTACTGTCCCCTATTGTATTCTGACCTACTTATATTTTCAAATGTGGGTGTAATATGGTGTTATACACCCAAGTGTTGTGACATTGTGTACAAGTGTACACCTTTTTTTATGGTATACGTGTTCTGCATTAGTTTTCATTTCAGTTTTATTTTCATGATCATTTGTGTGAGACTTCAGAAACCCACCCAAACAGACACTCTATGGAGTTGCAGCTCTGGGAGCAGCTGTTTTGGTTTTTCCTGACCTCCTTGATCCCCTGACCTACCTCATGTGACCCGCTTCCTCATATTAAACCAAAGCTATTAGAAGATTTGGCAATACCGATTACTATATTGCCAAATCTTCAAATAGCTCCAATTTAGAATCTGTGTGTTTTTGGGCTACACCGAGACTAAGTACCAACTGGTAGGGTACTTGTCAGCCAGTACGTGGTATTGGAAATGCACTGGGATGCCCTGGCTCCAAACTGGAGCTATTTTTAAAAAGGAGCCATGTATTTAACATGCAGATCACCCTGGCTGCTCCTGCTTGAAATGTCATCACAGGGACAGCCGCGGGTGCTTGTGGACATGCCGGGGAGGGCTCTTCATCCTAAAATGCTAGGGCAGAGAGGGCGCAGGATCAACCAGATGTGATTTTAAATAAATAATTGGCGAGTAAGATAGTTTTAATTTATCCTACTGCATCTGCTTATCGAGACCCACTTCACATGGAGGTGAGGCCCGACTGTACGTGGACGTTTCCCTTTAAAGTGGAGTTTACAGAAGGGGTATGTGCATGGTATCCTCCTCCAAAGCTCAGTCATCTACTCACTCTATAAGGCGTGGCATGTAAGAAAAAAAAACAAGTGGTAAAAAACTAAAATAAATAATAATATAATCATATCAGAACATTTTGTTGCCCTTTCCTTACACATGCTGTTAATGTGGAGTTAATGTGCATTTTTTCCCCCTAATCTGGCAATGTATGGTTTGACTAGTACACTCCTGTTTTGATCAGCCTCTGTTTCCATTCAAACACTGATGTCGCAGAATAAAAAGGTTGACATATCTTTGTGAAACCGACAAAACAAAACTCACTTGGGAACAACGCCCCGAATCATTCCAGAATGTATTCACATCACTGGTAACAAAGTACCTAGGACTCTGTAAAGGATTAACTAACTACTCAAAAACAATATTTTATTTTAATTTACTTTCTGCTGTCAGGTACTTGTAGCTTCTGCTGGTGAGGACTTTCACATGCAGACGGTGGCGCTGGCAGTACTTGAAGTCGCAACTCATAGCTTAGCCTCAACCCCAGCCAGATCAGTGGAAACTAATTTTGTCTTGCAGCCGGACAAATCATAGATTATGCTTTTTTTCTGCCTTGCCTGCAACTGCAAATTAGAGCACTTCTGCACTTTATAGTGCAGACACCACCCTCCATGACAGACAGTTCAATAGATTTAACTAGCTCGGTGCTCTCCTCTCCTCGTTGACAACACTGCAGCACACTCGCTGTCATCACCAGGCTTCTCCTGGTTTAATGTGACGTCGTCTCCCATTTCCCTAGCAGGTCCCGCACATACGCACTGTGTTGCGGCTAGCTCCAGATGCTAGGGAGACTGGGACTTGGAGTTTTTAACAGCAGGATTAACAGCAAACCTAAAAATAAGGGACAACAGGCGTCCCTTGTGCATTTTGTAAGGGACAGGCAATTTCACCCCAAAATAAGGGACGTTACCTTAAAATAAGGGACTGTTGGCAATCCTAGATCATCAGCCTGACCACTGGCATTAAGCTGAGCTCTCACAATCTATAGGCAGGAACCTAAATTGCAAGATCACTGTGCGACTGAAGGTGGTGCTTCACTCGTCTTCTGCTGGGCAATGGTCTTCCATGTGTGAATCAGTGCTATGGCCCATAATACAGCTAACTGTTAGGAACATGAGATAACTCCACCCCCAGTAGCAACTCAAGAGAGAATTGGGGAAGACTGAGCTCTAAGATTTGTTCCATAATTTTATGTACTGCACACCAAAAGGGCATGATTTGGGGGAAAGTTAGACTCATGTACGAAGGTGCCTTTATGTATTTTACATATAGAACATAGTGCAGATCTGTCAGGATTTCTGCGGCGCCCCCTGGTCCTAGTGAAATAAGCCTGATACATACAGGTTAATTGTATCTGACATAGTTTATTGTTTCTAGAGCACGTGGCAAAGTGGGAAGATGCCTTTTTATAAATTTCATCTGTAATGAGAGTGCCTAAATCATCCTCCCACCTCATACAGATATTTTCAGATGGTGAAAGTTTACCCCCTCAGAGTAAGTTGTACTACACTGATAGAGGTTTACCAGCTGGCTGGGGTTGGGTCAGTTCTTCCTTGAAGGGTGAGGGAGGGGCAAGATTAATGTGACTGTATTCCCTAAGAGTGATGTGGTAGAATTTAGCAGATGTCTAATGCAGAAGAAGGCAAAGAGATGTCCTAGCTATAGTTCAAATTCCCTATGCAGGGCAGTGAAATCACTGAATAAACCCCCATGTAATAATTGATTAAGGTGTGCCAAACCTTTTTTTCCCAGGTGAAGAGAGTTTGATGGAGGGTATATTGTATTGGGGTTTTCCCTTTGAAGTGACCCTCAGATAAGTAAATTTGCAAGGGCCCATTGCCATTCAAGGGATTTGCGATCTGCCAGCCAAGTGACCACCATAGTTTTGGTAAAAGAGTTGGAAAGCAGTAGTGTGAGACTTTGAAGTGATCCAGAGCTGCTGATAGCAGACCATTCCTAAGGTAAGAAAAAAATACTCACCATAGTAATCTTGTTTCTTCAAAGGGATCACTCATTATGATTAAACTTAATGTAGTCAGCCTCCTGTGTTGAACTGCCCGGAGAGATGGAATTTTATGTAAATTATGGAACTCTCAGTTAGCTCGTGCCACTTTCAAACTGCTGCCCTAGCAACTGCTGCACTCTGAGTGCTTCAGATTCTTACGGAGCCTAACTGGGTAAAAGACCCACTAGCTAAAAATTAACAAACCTTAAAAATAATATGTTTTGCCCTTTCAGGTCAAAACATCCTTAACCAACAAACCTAAGAAACTTGAGACCACTTGGACACCAACTGGCTAAACAAAATGAGTCTCTATCTTAACCTATATAGGAGAAAGAAAAACCCTAATGCAGGGATGCAGAGCAACTTTCTATAGGTTCTAGTAGGGGAGGTAGGGAGGTCTTTAATCATAATGAGTGATCCCTTTGAAGAAACAAGATTACTATGGTGAGTAATTTTTTCTTCTAACCCCAGGAATCACTCATTATGATTAATCTTAAAGGAGCACTGTCAGCCTCCAGTCATGAAAATACACTAACACACACTCATTATTAGTTTGTGACCCGCTGGCTGCCACTATTGCTGTAGATTCCATGTTTTTCTTTTTTACTCCATGGTTGTGTACATTTTCAACACTTAGTAATTTCAGCCGGGACGGCTGAAATCCTATCAGCCAGCAACATGATCCCTATAATGCTAGGTGTCAAGACCCACCCACAATGATGTGCGCTAGCACGCAGGTAAGCTCCCTTTCCTTTCTTTATTCATCAGCGACCTGTAACCACGGCAGTCTCCAGAGGGTTTCTGTCTGCACAGTTCCATTCTGTTTCATTATATTGCCGGTAGGTAAGGCATTTCTCAAATTTTCCAAAGATGCAGTGTTTCATTGGGGCAACATGTTACATGTTCACCACAGGCACCCTCATTTAGGACAGCAGAGCAGGTGATTTAATCCGAAATCGTTCTCTGCTGTAGTGACCTTTTTTCTATCTATGCGATGTAGCTTTGACTCTGTAAGGTGTTCTGTACTGCAATGCAATACAGCCATATATTTCTTTCATTTTTACATTCTCCTGTCTGCCTAAATAAACCACGTTTTTCGTTAGTAACAGAACAAAATTAAATGAAAAATACCATGGTCATGGTGTGCTGTGCAATGGATAGAGAGAGAGAGAGAGAGCGAGAGAGAGAGAAAAACCAAGAGACTGGTAGATGGCGTATACTTAGTACTGCAATTCAATGCCGCCCGATATATTTCTTCTCTGTACCGTTGCCTCTCTGCCTAAATAAACCAAATGTTTCATTATAAACCGACGAACAAAACCGTAAGATACCATAGTTATGTTGTGAATGGACATTGGCAGGCATATGCAGTGTATGGTACAGCGTACATAACATTATGCTATGGGGTATCATTTTCTGAGCTGCCAGCACCATTTCACATTATTTTTCCTTCTCTGTAGCCATTCCTTACCACCTTTCCCAACCTCACTTATCCAGTCCAGCATGTACCTGGGCAGTGGATGCCTGCAAGAGGAGGGGCGTGAGGGAGGTGGTGACTGGCCGGACTGAGGTTCCATAGGGTCGATAGCTAACTGTTAGCAGCTATGGCAAAGAGGAATGCCTTATGATGTATGAACCAACCTACTGGTCAGTGAGGAAGGAGTCAGAGAAACAGCATGTTTCAGAAATAGACTTCTACCTGGGAAGTAGATAACTGAACGGGGGTTAGATAAACTTTTGTATGTTACTTTGAATCCCCTTGGCTTTTCTGGACTTCTGATTGCATTTGGCAAGTGCGGCAACCCGGTAGATTGATCGGAGACTTGTGTGATCATGTAAGGGGACAAAGAGTGAGCAGAGCAAACGGTCAGAGGCTGATCAGCATACTTATTCAGAAATGAAAAGAGAAAAAATGAAACTGAACTATTCGATAAATTTGTTTTGACTGACCCGATCTGGCCTTCTAATCACTGACCCTCTCAAAAAAAAAAACATTTTACTGAATGTTGTTACAGCTTTTTTGCTAAGCAAAAAATAAAGTTAGCTAATTTTTGCCTGTGCAAATTTTGTTGAATATATTTGCTGTGCTGCATATCACAGTGGTGTTTTCCAGATTTAGCTTTACAGAGATATTTTATGTTTATCTTCAGTGCTGAAATTGAGGGTTGTGTGGTGGGATGTGCTGAAACTTGGGGGGGCTGTGCTATCCTGTATTAAGAGCCACAAACTGCATTATGCTGACAGCCTTGTACTCAGTGTGTATGTGTGTGTGTGTGTGTGTGTGTGTGTGTGAAAAGCACTACCATAAACAATTACAAAAACAGTGGATTAGGGGATATCTGTGTACCGGAGGCTTGACTACAGTGCTACCAGTCACAAACAATGGTGTGGTATCTGTGCCTGGGGTATGGGGTGTTATCTGTGCTGACAAACAAGGGTGTGGTATCTGTGGCTGGGGTATGGGGTCATATCTGTGCTGACAAACAAGGATGTGGTATCTGTGCCTGGGGTATGGGGTGGTATCTGTGCTGACAAACAAGGGTGCAGCATCCATGGCTGGGCTATGGGGTGGTATCTGTGCTGACAAACAAGGGTGTGGCATCTGTGGCTGGGCTATGGGGTGGTATCTGTGCTGACAAACAAGGGTATGGTATCTGTGCCTGGGTTATGTGGTGATATATGTGCTGATAAACAAGGGTGTGGTATCTGTGGCTGGGGTATGGGGTGGTATCTGTGCTGACAAACAAGGGTGTGGTATCTGTGGCTGGGATATGGGGTGGTACCTGTGCTGACCAACAAGGATGTGGTATCTGTGCTTGGGGTATGGGGTGGTATCTGTGCTGACAAACAAGGCCGTGGTATCTGTGGCTGGGATATGGGGTGGTATCTGTGCTGACAAACAAGGCTGTGTTATCTGTGGCTGGGGTATGGGATGGGGTGGTATCTGTGCTGACAAACAAGGGTGTGGCATCCATGGCTGGGCTATGGGGTGGTATCTGTGTGTACGGCATCCTTGGCTGGGCTATGGGGTAGTATCTGTGCTGACAAACAAGGTTATGGAATCTGTGCCTGAGGTATGGGGTGGTATCTGTGCTGACAAACAAGGGTGTGGCATCCATGGCTGGGCTATGGGGTGGTATCTGTGCTGAAAAACAAAGGTGTGGCATCTGTGCCTGGGGTATGGGGTGGTATCTGTGCTGACAAACAAGGGTGTGATATCTGTGTCTGGGCTATGGGGTGGTATCTTTGCATGTGGCATCCTTGGTTGGGCTATGGGGTGGTATCTGTGCTGACAAACAAGGGTGTGGTATCTGTGCCTGGGCTATGGGGTGGTATCTGTGCCGACAAACAAGGGTGTGGTATCTGTGCCTGGGGTATGGGGTGGTATATGTGCTGACAAACAAGGATGTGGTATCTGTGGCTGGGGTATGGGGTCGTATCTGTGCTGACAAACAAGGGTGTGGCATCCATGGCTGGGCTATGGGGTGGTATCTGTGCATGTGGTGTCCATGACTGGGCTATGGGGTGGTATCTGTGCTGACAAACAAGGGTGTGGTATCTGTGCCTGGGGTATGGGGTAGTATCTGTGCTGACAAACAAGGGTGCGTCATCTGTGCCTGGGGTATGGGGTGGTATCTGTGCTGAGAAACAAGGGTGTGGCATCCATGGCTGGGCTATGGGGTGGTATCTGTGTGTGTGGCATCCATGGCTGGGCTATGGGGTGGTATCTGTGCTGACAAACAAGGATGTGGTATCTGTGCCTGGGGTATGGGGTGGTATCTGTGCTGACAAACAAGGATGTGGTATCTGTGCCTGGGGTATGGGGTGGTATCTGTGCTGACAAACAAAGATATGGTATCTGTGGCTGTGGTATGGGGTCGTATCTGTGCTGACAAACAAGGGTGTGGCATCCATGGCTGGGCTATGGGGTGGTATCTGTGCTGAAAAACAAAGGTGTGGCATCTGTGCCTGGGGTATGGGGTGGTATCTGTGCTGACAAACAAGAGTGTGGCATCCATGGCTGGGCTATGGGGTGGTATCTGTGCATGTGGCATCCATGGCTGGGCTATGGGGTGGTATCTGTGCTGACAAACAAGGGTGTGGTATTTGTGTCTGGGGTATGGGGTGGTATCTGTGCTGACAAACAAGGGTGTGGTATCTGTGGCTGGGATATGGGGTGGTATCTGTGCTGAAAGCCTGCCAAATCATCACAACAGTTTCTTTTTAGGATGTAAACTTTATGGTGAATATGCTGTAGCCTGTGAGATGGTCTGTCTGCAAGACCAGGGGAAAAGTAGTACCACTTCTTCAAAGTCCTCTCTTGTGGACACTGTTTGAAATAAAACAAAAAGGATGGAGAGACACGCATTCCAGCTAAGGGGTGGGGCTTGGAAGGGTGATATTTGTATGTTGAAAACTTGCTGAAATGATGCCCTGCAGCCATTGGGATGCAAGCTATTACTTCTTTATTTATGTTTGTGTATCTAGTAATTCAACAAATGGCTGGGGGAATGGTGTGGATCCATGGGGTATGGTTTGGTGGCAGAGTAGGGCAACAAGTGGGAGAATAAGGACCTGTACTTGAAGGATAGGTTGCACCTTATCAAGGAAGGCTTACAGGTCCTTAAGCAGAAGTTGAGGGAGTTCATTCTAACTAACTATAATTTAAACTAGGAAAGGGGGGTGGGCAAGGGTTGGCCAACCACCAAGAGGGGGGCCTCTGGACCTCCGCCCACAGCTAGTCTGGAGCAGAAGTGGAATAGGATTGGGGATGAGGCAGGGAAGGGTGCTGAGGGGATAGGATCACATTGCAGAGTGGTCTTATTGAATGCTAGGAGCATGGCTAACAAGACAGTGGAATTCCAGGTAATGCTGTTGGAAATGGAGGTGGACATAGCCACCATCACTGAGACATGGGCAACTCAATAACATGCCTGGAACATAGCTATCCTCAAAGTCAAGCTATACCGCAGGGACATAGAAAAAGGGAAAGGGTGGGTGGCTGTCTGTGTTAGGGAAGGAATTGGGTAGCAGGGAGGAGAGGCAAGAATGCAGGGCAAAGGACAGTACAATGCTGTGGTGCATCACAATGAGCATCATCTCTCAGAGAGGAGAAGTCACCCTGCCCCTGTACAAGTCCCTGGTGAGGAAACACTTGGAGTTCACCGTGCAGTACTGGTGCCCCTACTTGAAGAAGGACATCAAGCTATTGGAGGGTGTGCAGCGTAGGGCAATGAAAAAGAGCCTGGGAAGGAGTGATAAACCATAGAGGAGAGACTGAGGGAGCTCAGTATTTATTTCTTGGAGGATAGAAGGGAGAAAAGGGATATGATCGAGACCTTCAAGTACCTAAAGGACATAAACAGAGTAAACACTGAGAATATGTTCACGTTAAGAGGTATGAGGGGAAACTAGGGGATACAGTCTGAAATTGGAAGGAGGAATATTCAGAAGGGAAATGAGGAGGCATTTTTTCATGGATAGGGTGGTTACAGGATGGAATGCGCTGCCAGAGGAGGTGGTAACAATAAGATCAGTAAGCAGCTTCAAGAGGGGGTGGAACAAGGTCAATAGAACGGTCCAAACTGAGGGTGTACTGTGTGTGTGTGTGTGTGTGTGTGTGTGTGTGTGTGTGTGTGTGTGAAAGAAGCAGGCGGAAGTGCAAGAGGGGCAGCTGCAGTCTAAATGGCTGAAGTGCTGCACACTCAAGCAGACTGGATAGGCCTGTATCTGCTGTCAATTTCATATGTTCGTATTTTTGACTATGAAATGGGTAGTAAGAAAGCTGGCTCCTGACTGGCCAAAAGGTACTTCCAGCCAGGCCCCCAGCACAGCAGTCTAGCTGAAAGTAGCTCAACAAAAATATATTTAAAAAACTATATCAAATTTACCAAAAAAAGGACCCATTTCATAATCACAATAAGGTACTTCAGGGAGTGTGTTGTGGTGGACTAATGCCACTTCTCAGGTGGTGGAAGCACTCGGCTTCACCTTGTGCTTCAACCTACAGTAAGTGATGTGGGCCATTACCCACCAGAACATACCACCTGTCATGCCTTATTGCTTAAATGTCCTGACTGGGTGTTTTCAGGTACTTAGGGCATGAGTGAGTGAGTAGTACATGAATGGTTTTTGGCTGGTGTGGGTGCCCAACTTTAGAATGTTTGGTTCCATATTAATATGAGTGAGCAGGTAGTGTGTGAGCAAATGTTCTGGTGTGACTGGACACTGTAACTAAAAGCAAGTCCTTCAGTCTGATGTTTTTGTTTAAAAGGTTGTCATACTGTTTGAGTATAGGTGCCGGGATATGTGCATTACATATTTTCAGTTTGAATATACCCCACTGATGCTGAAGTGTTGTGGGGCTGGACAGGCAATTGTGTGTGTGTGTGTGTGTGTGGGGGGTAGCAGTGTGGGCAGCTTTGTGTACAATTTTGAAATTCCTGGCTACACCCCTGATGTTGTGCTGTACACGGGATAGCAAGAGAGCAAGAGAGAGAGCGACCTACAGAGTGGTGGATGGTGCATACTTAGTACTGCAATTCAATGCCGCCCGATATATTTCTCCTTTGTACCGTTGCCTCTCTGCCTAAATAAACCACATATTTTGTTATAAACAGACAAAAAATAACCGTAACATACCATAGGCATGTTGTGCTGTACAAGGGATAGCAAGAGAGCGAGAGAGAGAGCGACCGAGAGAGTGGTGGATGTTGCATACTTAGTACGCTCACCATGTCTGTTATGACCATTCATTCATGTATGATTCCTTGAAACTACTTTTCAAACTTGTTTTGATTCCGTGATCAGCAAATCATTGTCTATTTATTCCCCTAAGTGTGCTGTCGCCCATTCCTGCACCCAAAATTCATGTGGCTTTGTTGGAGTCCTTTTGTGTTCCTTTTTTACCCTTCACCGATCTTTTTTTTCATTTCGTGTATTGAATAGTCTCCATTCAGTATGTCTCTGCCTTTCTTTGGTCACATTCCACTTCCGATCTCCACCATTCTGTTTTAATTTTCCCTTCTGACTCTACTCAAAAACGATTCTATCCTTTTCTTTCCCAAGTGAATTTTTTAAAAATTTGGCTATGTACTCATTGCACTGCCTTCTCTGCTGTCTTTCACTGAAATCCCATAGTGCCCTGCCAGCCAGCACTGACAGTGCACAAGGCTGAGCATTACTTGGATTCACTGGCAATGGAGTGTGGTGGTAACCCATACATTCTAGAGCACTTTCGGCCAAGCAACATAACTAGTAATATCGAACTAGAAATTCATGCCTGGAACCTGCAGTTGTCAATGTTATGCCTTTCCATAGGCTGTAATATGTTCTTTTCAGAACTCCTGGCAGTTCCAAGGGCTAGTGGGGTAAAGAAGATGAAGATTAGGGACATTGATCAGTAGCTTAGGGAGTGGTGTGGGGAACTGTGGTATGGCCTGGTGGGGGACTGGGGGTAGACCAGGGAGGATAAGGGGCTTTATGGAAGGTGAAGGAAGTCCTAAAGCTCAAACTAGCTGTGCTCATCAGTGAAAGCTGGGGTTTAAAATTGTGACAAGGGAGGGATCGAAAAAGGTGGATTGCAAACAGGTACGATAAATGAGGGGCATGGTCTCCACTCATCTATATGACTATGGATATATGGAACTGGATCACCAGGTAGGGTCCCGGAGCAGAGAAACTGGAGCTCAAATGGGAGAAAGGAGAGGAGGACAGAGGGGTGGGTAGTGGTCCTGATAAATGCCATGATCTTAGGAGAAAAAATGCCACAGCTCAAGGCAATGCTAGTTCGGGTAGGGAGGCAGATGTGGCAGCAGTCACTGATACTTGTGCCACTCAAGGGCATGATTGGGAGCTACAGTAAATCAGGAGGGCTGCACTATGTTCAGAACAGATAGGTGGGAGGGAAGGGGTGGTGGTGTTGCACTGTTAGTCCAAAATGGCGTGGATATTGAAGGATTAGAGGAGGCATGGTTGAATGTGAATGCTATTTGTGTCACCTTGCTGGCTCCGAGTGGTAAGACAGTTAAAGTCGGAGTGGTATACAGACCACCATCACTGGCTTCTGTCCTAGAAGAAAGTTTGGTGGCAAATCTCGAGGGACACTGTAGATTAGGAAAGCGAAGGGTAATAGCAAAGGGGGACCTCAACATGCCAGGAACAGACGGGGGACAATGACATCAGAAGTGACCTAAGAGCAGAAGCTGCTGGATTTCTTCAAGGTGCATTTCAGACACAACAGGTAGGTGAGCCCACTTGGGAGGCCCGGACATGGCACTTGGTCCTGGCGAACAGTGATCAGGATTGGGTCCTATAGGTGAGGGACCCATTTTGCTGTGAGTCATCAGGCCAGTCTGGTTGGTTCTTACCGGTCCTAGGGGTGGAGGAAAGCCTAATAAGGATGGTAGTAACAGACTTTAGGTGTGCTGACTTCAGGGAGATGGGAAGCATCCTTAAAGATCATCAATACAGGCTAAGGTATCATTAGGAGTGGAATACAGGATGTTACGAGGTCATGCGTGAGAGAACGGTGTTATTTAGGTAAGGCCAGAAAACCCTGCTGGTAGACCTGGGAGGTACAGCAGGTGTTGAGGGAAAGGAAGGGGACATATAGGTGCTACTAGTGGTCATGGAGTGCAAGGGATCTGGAGGGATATGAGCAGACAGCCAAGAGAGTCACCAGGGTGATGGGAGCAGCTAAGGGGAAAAAGGAGCAGTCCTTTGGCAGTGGGATCCAGAGTGGTGACAGGGGATTCTTTATATACATAGGGAAAAAAGGAAAATAAGGGGGCAGAGCATCAAGATAAGATAAGAATAGGGGATATTTGGACAGAGGAGGCGGGGAAAAAGTTGAAGTCCTAAATGAGTACTTTACATCAGTTTATACAAGTAGGCATTGAGGTACTATGTCTTGCAAGGGGAGCAGTGGCTAACCCGAGCAAGGGGTGCTACCGGTAGAGACAAGGGTCCCTTATTGTTCTGTGTAAAGGGAGTGGACAACACGGATAGGTTGGGGCCAAGAAGTGCATGGTGAGAAGGTTGGGGACCAGGCTCAAATCCCAGTACAGAGAGTAAGGGAATTTTTCTGGTTCCTTTGGATGTAGACAGCACCTGGTCCCGATGAATACATCCCAGGGTGAAGAGGGAACTGCCGGATGTCCTGGCAGCCCCTGTAGCAGACATCTGTAGGTGGCTCAGGAGTGAGATGATTCTCATGCAAATGACTCACAGCTAGGTGCAGTGATGGACGTGGAGGAGGGGAGGATTGACTTGCAGGAGGACCTGGAGTCTCTGGCACGGTGGTCATAGAAATTGATAATAAAATTCCATGTGGGGAATTGCACGCTTTTGCATCTCTGAGTCAGAAATCCAGGACAGGCATATACCCTGGCAGGAGACATGATTCGAGTCACGGAGGGTGATAGGAACCTGGGCATAGTGGTTGATGTCAAATGAACATCTCAGAGACCTGTAGGAGGGCAGCAGCAAGAGCAAATAGGATCATGGGATGCATTGCCAGGTGGCTTACCTCCAGAAAGGCATAAGTGATCCTTCCACTGTACAACAGCTTGGTTCATCCACACCTTGAGTATTGTGTACAATTTGGTGACCACATTTACAGAGTGACATAACACTCATAGAGAGTGTACAAAGGAGGGCAACCAAATTTATATGGGGCCTGGGGTACAGGACGGATGAGGAGAGGCTCACGGAGCTCAACATGTACACCATGGAGGAGAGGAGGGACAGCAGTGACTTGAAAGAGGTCGTTAATACATGAAAGGGATCAATAAAGGAGGAACAGTCTGGGTGCTCCAGAGGAAGGAGGGTGGTGCAACATGAGATCACAGTTGTAAACTGGAAGAGGGCAGTCTCAAAGGGGAAGGGAGGAGATGTTATTTGCCTGAACAAGCGGTGGAGCCATGTAATGCACTGAGCAGGGAGCAGGTAGACATGGAGACTGTTGACATGTTTAAGAGTGGATGGTACAGGTACAGGGGGTAGGTCAGTCTGTCCAGGTCCAATGAAGGTTTAACATCTGGTACTGGGGACAGTATAACCCAAGGGCAAATGTTGTTGGTGGGCACCAAAATCGTACCTCAAACCGGGTGCTTAAAATCAAGCATACTTGATTGACCATTTGGCCTATTCTGTTGGCATTTGAGTATGTTAATATAGTGTACATATGTTCTCCGTTCAGCTGTTCATTTTTCACTTTACAGCACAGCAGTACAAATAAAAATGGATACTCCCAAGGCCAGGAAGTGTGGCAGGCCAAGGACAGTCAGTGACTTGGTACGAAAAAGACAGAGGAAAATGCATGACAATCAGTGTTACAAGTGTCGGATAGCCATCGGTGATCAACTGTCCTGTTGGCTCACACTGAAAGAATCACTCAATTTTAAATTCAACTCAAATGTGGCGCATGTACTGCTAGACATGTGAGTGACTGCTTTCATCCGTTTGCATGAAATGCTTATTCGACTTACTACATAAGTATGACCAATGGCATTCACATTCTCCAATGCAGGTATGATGCTATGAACGTACACAGTGCACACAGACAACAGTTGATGTCACCAGTATTATGCTCAATGCCACAATCTTCACAACTGCCTGGTCAACAATGCTTGCCTACATACGACACTCCGAGAACTAAAAATTACACAAATCTGAGCAACATACATTCCTTGACAAGGCAAGTAGCATGTGTGCTGTTGGTCTGTTGCCATTTCTCA
Organism: Neoceratodus forsteri; assembly: GCA_016271365.2. NCBI lineage: Eukaryota > Metazoa > Chordata > Ceratodontiformes > Ceratodontidae > Neoceratodus > Neoceratodus forsteri. The sequence continues at coordinate 1,403,824,990 of CM028130.1, read as the reverse complement.
TGTATCCCTGCTGTACTATGTCTTACTACTCCTTCTACTTGTAGGATTGAAATGGATTCATGCTCGGACGCGATGGTTTGTACTCCAGAAAGTCCAGTGAGCACTATGGCACAACACTTTGGATACACGGAAACATCCCAGCTGTGAAGGTTTTCTATTCATGTGAACTTCAAAGTGAGTTAGCAATACTTAGTGGTTGTGTACATGCACCAATCCATGGTTTATATCTCCTGGCACACACAGTTATTATTGTGTTGTTCTACTTACATTTCTATATTTATAACAGGTGTGTTGACAATGAAACCACTGATGAAACCTATCATGCTGATAGCCACTGCGATTCCACCTTTGTGTATGATGCCAATGACTTTGCAGCTGTATCGGGGTATGTCTATCTAAAGGAAACTGTTGAAAGTAACAGCACTAAATGTTGATTCCATAGGAGATGATGCACTGTGGGTCCCCCTTGAGATTGGGAATGTAACCACAAGCGCCCCGGTTTGTATACACATCCCCATCTCATAGTATGAAAAATGACAGGAAGAAAATTAAATAAGTCAACTGGAGTATTGCAGAGAAATATCCATTATTGTCATGCAGAACAAAATTCTAGTTAGTGCACTGCTGTTTGATTTATTTATTCAACATTTGAGAGTAATTCAGAAAGGCACCAGCAACCAGGCAAGAAGGTGTTGTATTTTAACCTTGGTCAAACATAAAAAGGACTGTAACTGAGCAAACTATGAAATGTGAGAAGCAAATAACATTACATGCAAGGAAAAATAGCTATGGCTATCAAAAGACGGTGCTTTACAGGTTAGATAGAAACAGCATAGATTTCATGAACTATAGAGAAAAGATAGGAGTAGCATAGAGAACTGTCACCAGTTAAAGCAAAAGGAAGCAGGCAGAGTGAGTCAACATAGCAAACAACCAGTATATTTATATATATATATATATATATATATATATATTATGGTAGCATGGTAGTGCTACCATAGTTAGGGTTGAAGAGCCATTTCTATGTTAAACTCCAAAATTTTGCACCTTAATAACTTTGCAACCGTTTGACGGATTTGGCTGAAATCTGGAATACATGATCAAGAACCATGGGCCATGGGATCTGCTAAGTTTCGTAGTGGTTGGCTACACAGCTGTGGAGTTATTAAGCGTGATTTGCGCGTGCGTTTACACTTTTTCTGGAATTCTATGGTCACGCGTACAGGTCGCACAGTTTGTGACCAGCCCGAAATCTTCAGAAAACGTGCGCCCAGGGTCCTCGATGTGCCTTTCAAAGATTTGGTGAAAAAATATTAAACGGTTCAAAAGTTATTCAAAAAACAATTTCCCATTATAAGTCAATGGGAAAAGTTAACAAAAAGTTCGACAGTGGCGCAAATGCATTTTTACTTTCGCAAATGGCCCTGTTACTTTCGCAGATCCGCTATTTTGTTTTCAGTTGGTGATCAGAAGAATAGTTGGCATTTAAATTTGGGACCCTCTAGCAACCTAATTCTTTTTGTATTCACCTAGTCGGACCCTGAGGATGCTAGCCATGTCTTTATTTTGGGGTAAAACACCTCAGAAATATGTTTTTCAAATTTCTGAAAAAAGTACTTTCGCAAATTACTTTCATGCTCACGAAAGTGTCGAACTTTTTTGTGAAAGCTTTCGCAAATTGCGACAGTAGTTTTCTAGTCTGTGGGAAAGTGACAGCAATTCTTTGGCACTGCACTGCAAAAGAACGGTTGGGAGTTTTGGACTGCAGTTTGGAGGGAACACAGCCGACATCTCACAGATGTGCCTTTCAGTATTTTGGTGAAAAAATATTACACGGCGGCAAAGTTACGGCACTCCAAAGTTGACAGTTTTTCCCATAGGATAACATTATGGTGCCCGACGCATTACAGGAATCCTTTGGCACCTGCTGCAAAATAACGGTTTGGTCTTTTTTCCTGAAATTTGGAGGGAAGACAGCCAACAGCCCACAGATGTGCCTTTCAGTTGTTTGGTGAACAAATATTACAGGGAGGCAAAGTTATGGCACTCCAAACTTCTCTTTTTTTCCCATAGGATAAGATTACGGCGTTCGCCGCGCCTTTCAGGGCCCGTATCTTGGAAATGGTGCGAGATATGGACTTTTCGTCAGAAAAGTACTTAGCCAAAATGAGCCAGGACAGTTGTAAATCATATGACTTTTAAAATTTTTTTCTACGCCGTGCGGTTCCTGAGATATAACCTATTTAGTATTCCAAGTCCTCATTTTCTGCTCCGGTACCCATTATTATGCATACATTCTTTGTACTCACTGTCTTTCTCTATGCAGGTTTTGGGGAAAACCAGCCTGTGCGCTTATATTACTGTTACTGTTGCCCTTTCTGCTTGCGGTTCCGTACCCGTTTCACTTACCGTTGACGTCTGCGCCACCATGTGCCTATCCTTTGTGTTTTCATTTGCGCTTGCATTTCTGTTATTTTTTGCCATTTGTGTCTACAGTACTGTTTCTCTTTCTGTTTCACTTTGCGTCACCATTCCCATTGACATTTCCGTTTGCAGGCACCATGTTACTATGTGACAACACATCACGAGGCAGACCATTCCCGCCTACACCACCGTGTGCGTTACCCTTTCTGTTCTCATTCGCGCCGTTACCATTTGCGCCACTGTTAGAGCTTCTGTTTGCATTGCTGTTCCTGTTATTATGCCACAAGACATCATGTGGTGGGAACGCGGGCGCTGCATTACAGTCACTATTTCTCGTTATCATTCTCAAAAAGAAGGGAAATTAGAGGCAAAAAACTCCATTTAATGCATTAGTTAGGGTTGTTCCACAGCGACAAAAGTGAGGAAATTCGCTGTTAGGGTTGAAAACCCTAACTCTGAATTCACCCCCCCAGCACCACACACACACACACACACAGACACACACACACATGCAAGTATGGGGGATGACCAAGTCAACACAACCAATGACAGACTTCCAGCAGCAGGTGACAGAAATAACAAACAATTGTCTAAATGTACTATGAGACATCCCCACCCACCTGACCAGGTACTGCATGCTCAGTGGAGATCAACAGCAAAACTGAAGCCATGTACACCAAACATACACATCCCTGATTGCAGCTGCACACAACGTACCACACTTAGTAGTTGCATGGCCTTACCTACCGATGCCCCACACCAGACCACACCACATGTGATGGGCCACCTGAGCAATAGAGTTGAGCAAAACCAAGGAGTTGTACAGGTATAATATCTCTGATTATAATAAGGGTTTGAGAAATGCAGCTTTCTAATGGACTGTACACATTGTAACAGCCTTATGTTTAGTTTTTATTAAGATACATGTAGAGCCTAACCATATCATGAACATGGTTTAATGTTGTTTAAAAAAGCAGTTTTATTATGATAGCAATAAGCCACTCCCAGGTATTATGTTAATGGTCAGTTTATCACTGTCTAGCGACATGTGGCCCTCGGCTATGCCTCATTCAATGTTAAACCCCTACAGGGTGATTAATAGACCATTTAACATAACTGTTGGTCATGCCTTATTGCTTAATTGTCTTTATGAGTAGATACTCTTCCTCTGCTAGGCACTGCAGCAGCTTTGCAACACAGTGTCCCACCCAGTTACACCATACACTGTCTAGTTACTGGAGAATGGCTGTGAATATGAACTCATGAAGATGAACAGTGTAACTTGATCATTACAGTCATCGTAACCTTAGTGTGATTATAACTGACAGAGTCAGTGATAGAGAATAATCCCTGCTGTCCTAGTACACTTATCCCACTGTGAGTTAAATCAGTACTAAAAGACATTCTGTTTATATCTACACTATACCTACTTGATTCCTGTTGTACCACAATTAACATAGTTATCACTTTGATAGCATCAGTGACAGAAGTGTGGCAAACCCAAACACTAGGCATACAGCCTGAGTATGAAACAACTGTTAAAAAAATTACACTGTGTCCATAAGTGGCATAGATCACTCATTGCAACAATAGTAAATATATCACTATTAGAATAAGTTAGCCATCACAGATGCAATGAGATTGTCTTTCTCAGGTACAACATACTCAGTAAGTGCCTACAGGAAAATCTATCCTATAGACATCTCCGATACAGGTACGTCATTGTTGGCTCAGTAGTGCTATGATATTTAGAAGTTGCTTGGCCTGATCCATGCAATTACACTGTTTCTTACGAAGAATACTTACTGCACCTTTAGTATTGAAACACACTGAAGGTCTATGTACATACATCAGCAGTACACCTTCATCAGTAAGAATGCATCTGATACTGGCAGTACGAATTTCACAGCGTTGAACAGGCAATGTTTTTCCATACGATTACATCAGCCTCTCTATCTTGAGTAAACAGTTGCAGTAAATGTACTACTATGTAAATCACATACTAAATGTAACACTACTTTTATCTTGAGCATGCTAGTGTCTTGTAGTTAATTTATGTACTTCTCTTAATTAATGTATACTCACTAGTGTTAAAACCTTTCTACAACTGTCATCATGCACCTTCAGCATATATATTGACTAACGGCACAGTACCAGTTGTGGTGTGGTGTGGGGCATCAGTAGGTAAGGCCATGCAACTACTAAGTGTGGTACGTTGTGTGCAGCTGCAATCAGGGATGTGTATGTTTAGTGTACATGGCCTCAGTTTTGCTGTTGATCTCCACTGAGCATGCAGTACCTGGTCATGTGGGTGGGAATGTCTCAGTACATTTAGACAATTGTTTGTTATTTCTGTCACCTGCTGCTGGATGTCTGTCATTGTTTGTGTTGACTTGGTCCTCCCCCATACTTGCATATGTGTGTGTGTGTGTCTGTGTTTGTGTGGTGCTGGGGGGGTGAATTCAGAGTTAGGGTTTTCAACCCTAACAGCAAATTTCCTCACTTTTGTCACTGTGGAACAACCCTAACTAATGCATTAAATGAAGTTTTTTGCCTCTAATATATATATATATATAAAAGCATGCATTGCTCTTCAAGGTAACTCGATATTCTCTGTTTCTTTCAAGCTGTATGCGCTAATTTTTTGCTGGCAGTACGTGGTGCTTATCTTATCAAACTCAATAACAATGCTTACTCTTGCTTTACAGTATTCATGATCTTCCCGGTGCATCTTTTTCATCCGACGCTCTTGACCAGTCAGATCAGGTTGCTGCCAATGATGAAGCAATCTGTTACCATGAAACACATCATGTCCAGGACATTGACTGAGAGGATACTGATGCCAATATTGACCTTGCAAAGTCTGTTGTGGAACAACAAAAGTTTGTTGTGTGCTACAAGAATTTGCTTGACCTGGCAAAAGCATCTGTGCCGAGCACTTGCCGTTCTTGTGGCCATACACTTAGTATCCTTTCTGCGACTACTGGATCTTGCCTTCGGCTTACATGGGTAGATTTATCCTACCTTATGATTCAGTTGTGAACTTGTACTGACAAAACACTTTTTTGAGCACTTATTTACTGTTCATTCTCTTTTATTTTTCCAGGTACACAAAAATAAACATGTCGCATTTAAATGGGCAACTCAGCCACAACTCAAACATGGATTTAATGGTGGAGACTTAATGACAGCAAGCTCAGTCTTCTTGTCTGGGAATAATTATGGCAAGATATCCCTAATGTTTAAATTCCTCAACCTGGCAATGATTAGTCCATCCTCATTCTTTCAATTCCAAAAACTATACATGGTGCCAGTTATTGAGAATGTTTGGGAGGACATAGAGGCGAAGATGATCACAGAATGAGCAGGCAAACTGGTGGTAGTCATGGGTAACTATTTACATTCATTTATTCACAGAAACTGATGTGTCAGATTGCGTGGAAAATTTTAATCACAGTATTCAATTTTCTGTCTTATGATGACTCACAGTTCCATTTTTTTTCTTTGCCAGGAGACGGTTGAAGGACAGTCCAGGATATTCTGCGCAATATTGCACATATACCTGCATGGATTATGACACTAAAGAAATAATTTCAGTGAAGATAGTGGATAAAAAGGAAACTGGACTCAAGTCCCCAAATATGGAGACACTCGCATTTTGATGTTCTATAGATGCACTCCAGAGACATAATGTGGTTTTAACAGAGGTGGTGACCGATTCTCATGATCCCATTTCAAGTTTAATGCATGAGTAATACAATTTGCCGTATTATTTTTAGTACAAGACACCAAGTTTCTCATCACAAAGTATGTCGTTCTAGTAGAGTGTGCAATTTTGCAAGGAGTAAAATACACCATTATGATCTGAATGGTGAACAATGCAAATATACAGGCAGTGTAAGTAAACATTTTTTCAGTGCAATGCACAAACAAGAAATATATTTAGAATACTGCATAGGTCTTGGCAGCAACTACAGAAAAACTGAAAAACACTAACTGGCTGCACGACATGCGGGCTGGTATGTATATGTCATGACCGATGAACACAGAATGCATGAAAAAGCATTACTAGAATACACAGGACAGTCGAATGTGATGCAAATAGCTCATTTTGCTGACAATTCACAGATACAATTTTGGAAGTAGAAAAGTAAAGGGAATTTATTTGGCTTGATGATATGAAGTCTACTCTGCAGAGAGCCAGCACGCCTGGGCACCCTTGATTGGTGCTGCACTGCCATAGAGGGATTGTGATTGGTACGCCAGCTTGCCTGCTTTGCTCTGATTGGGGCACCTTCTCTATAGCCTGTTACAGTGTTCCCTTCTTAATTCTGACTTCTCAGCTCTCACTCTGACCTGAAATTTTCTCCCGCCCCCACCACCCCCCTCTCCCAGGCCTCCTTTAAATGCACTCATGATCCGCCTCCTATATCATATTACTGCTTCATTGGCCTAGTTTTGACTGCTGCCAACCTATGATTGGTATTTGAGTGTGGCCAATAAGACTGCCCTATGTGAATATCTCTTGAGCCCTGCCACTAACTAAGCTGCTCCTGCTCTCCTTGTTCCCCTTTCTGCTGTATTTTCTCATCTAGGTTTTAAGTGAGTACCTAGGTGGGCAAATTACTTGCCTAGAAAATATTGCACTAATACAAATCATGAGACCACTTAATCTGGAACCATTGCTCTCCTTATTGTGTTTTTCTTGCTCCTAAGGTGCAGAGTTTTCAGCAATACAGTGCAATTCGAAGTACCTCAATGCAATTCAGTTCTCCAATGTACCTTATCAATACCTAATGTTATAACGGTCTACCGTGCAGACACTATGTCATTCTCTCTCTCCCTTTAGCCTATTCCCCGGTTAGCCTACACCCCCTGCTACTGTCCTCACCTATGTCTACTCAAGCACTTACATTGATCACGATCAACTGTCATTACAGTGGTGCCGCATCTCGCAGCACGATATGGGTTGCTGCTAAGAAATAAAAAGCAGTCTCCATTCTTATAAGCTCCTTAAAGAAAGTTATACTTCTGCTTCTTCTCTGCTCAGGAAATGTGGAGCTCAACCCTGGCCCCCCACAACTTACCTCGCCTATCGATTTTGCTGAGGCTACAGGTCTCAAAATGATGATGATCAACATTTTAAGCCTGCCTAAAAAACTTGTACAGTTGCAAGCCTGGGCTGCACAAGTTAACCCTGACCTTATCATAATTACTGAGTCGTGGTTAAAAAAGACGAACACTGATCAACAAATATCACTGCAGGGCTACAATTTATTTAGAGCAGATAGAGAGTCTAGAGACGGGGGTGTGGTTATCTATGCCAAATCTGAGTACTTGGTCACTAATATTAGTTGCAAATCTCTAGCCAAGGAATTTGAGTTAGTTTCACTGAGCCTTCATCTCCCCTCCTTGGAATGTATCACTCTCCTAGGTGGCTATAGACCCCCGTCTGGTGGTGATGAAGTCCTTAATCTTTTGAAATCCATGTTCATAGATGCAAAAACTGAAACAATATTTCTAGGAGATCTAAATATGGACTGGCTGTCACCTAAATCACACGGCCTCAAATCCCTTTGTGACGAACTAGGTCTTGGGCAATTAGTCAGTGAACCTACTAGGAACAACACTCTAAATACTGGCAACAGTTCCATTTTAGATGTGGTACTAACCACCCATCCACACAAAATATCTCATTCTGCAGTGTTTCACAGCGGCATGAATGATCATGGAATTGTTGCTTGCATAAGATCTCAAATTAAGGCCCAGCCGCAACCCATCTTTATAACAAAAAGATCCTTTCACAAATTCACTGCAGTAAACTTCCTATCTGACCTGAGCATGATCAGATGGCAAGATCTCTACCTAGCCAAAGATGTCAACAAGGCAGCTTACATCCTTAATGACAAACTCACTACAATAATAAATAAGCATGCCCCTTTCATCAAAGTAAGGGTATGGAACAATTCCAACCCCTGGTTCACCTCGGATCTCAAGGCAGCCCTTATAGCTCGAGATAAGCTCTGGGCTAAAGCTAGACATTCCAAAGAATCTTCGGATTGGCAGGCCTTTAGAACAACCAGGAATAACTGTATGAAAAACTTGCTCTGCTAAAGCTAACTACTGCCTCTGCTAAAGCTAACTATTATATTTCTACTCTCAAACAAGCTAAAGGTAACCCTCATAAAATATGGAAGACTATCAAAGCTATAGAAGGATGGCCCATGGCCCCTCTGTCCCAACAAAGATAGTTGCAAGTGGCAAGATTGTGGAAAACAAGTCCCTAATCCTGGAGGAATTTAACTCCCGCTTTTCCACAGCTGGATTAGCTTTTGACTCATCACCTTATGCTGGTGCTGCGGTGAGCCAGCATACCCCTCCCCCTACATCTAGTCCTGCACCCAGCCCCTTCCAACTGCATGAGATAACTTATAAAGAAGTAGAAGATTCTCTTCTTAACTTAGACACCATAAAAAGCGCAGGGGACGATGGCTTGGAACCCTTTTTCCTAAGGTCAGGTTATGCCCATCTCACTGCCCCAATTCTCCACATCTTCAATCTTTCCATTATATCTGCTACTGTGCCGTCCTGCTGGAAATCAGCACATATCCTCCCTCTATTTAAATATGGTGACCCATGCGATGTAAGCAACTATAGGCCTATCTCCATATTGCCTATCCTTTCTAAAGTTCTCGAAAACTGATCCATATTCGTTAAAAATCTCACTTGAAACCTTCTCTCATTAACCCAGCTCAATCTGGCTTCCGGCTAATCACAGCACAATCACTGCACTAGCAAAAGTAACCAATGATTGGATCTCTGCTATAGATGCTAAGAAGGTAACTGGTGCAGTCTTTTTGGACCTCAGCAAAACTTTTGATACTGTTGATCACAAACTATTAGTCAATTGCCTTGCAAAGTTGGGTGCCACATACCATACCACCCAATGGTTCTCTAGCTACCTAACTGGAAGATTCCAAAAAGTAAAGACGGAAGGCTTTTTTTCTGCTGTCTTGCCAGTTGCAAGAGGAGTCCCCCAAGGATCCATCTTAGGTCCTATCTTGTTTTCTTTGTACATTAATGACTTAGATGCTAACATATCTACATCCAATCTGCACTTTTTTGCAGATGATATTGTGTTGTATACTTCTGGCTCATCGTTATCTGAGGTCAAGGGAGTGCTTCAAGTGGACTTCGCACAACTTGAGCATAATCTAAAAAAGGCAAAGCTTCTGCTCAATGCTAAGAAGACTAAAGCAATGATATTCTCCCGCAGTGCTGTCACAGGCCCCCCCAATACCCTTGCCCAAGACTTCATTGTCACCATGCTAAACGAGCCTCTGGAAGTTGTAACCAAATTTAAATATCTGATTATCTGTATCGACAATAAATTATCTTTCAATGACCACGTCGAAGATGTCTCTAGAAGGTTAAAAGCAAGGTTAGGTTTCTTCTACAGAAATAGGCCCCTTTTCCCCCTTGAAACTTGAAACAAGTTTGTACAGGCCACTTTTCTCCCCCTACTCGACTATGGCGTTGTAATCTATTCCTCCACCACTCTTGCAAATCTAAGTAAACTGGACATCCTTTATCACCGTGCGTTATGGTTCATTACCAACTCCCCTTACTGTTCGCATCACTGTGACTTATATGCAGCTGTTGGTTGGACATCCCTTACTACTAGACGCCTGCTCCATGCTGGGCTATGGACTCTTAAACTGCTCCTGCAGAAATTGCCAAGCTATCTCTCTTCCCTTATTAGTATCTCACATAGTGCATACTCATTAAGAAAATCTGACTTTATTATGCTTGATATACCAAGGACGCAGACTTTCTTTGGTAAACGTGCTATTGCATATGCCCTTCCCTCCATTTGGAACCAATTACAAACCGTACTGAAACTAACTAGCACAGTTTCAATAAACTTCTACAAATTGCTAAGTTCAGCCAAAATAAAAGACACCTGTAACTGTCATTAAGTCTCTTCCTTCCCCATGTGTGCCATATTTATCCACTGGTAAGGTATAATTGATTTGTCATATTAACTGCTTTCCCTTCCCCTTCTACTCCTGGCTTTATCTATGCTTACGCTCCACTGCTACTCTACCAAATCACTCCTCCCTCCCATATCAGTTGTAGTCTGTTGTTTCTTCTAGCTGCCAAAATATATGTATTGCACACACCAGTCATCATGTTTCATTTACCAGTATGCAACCTGTAAGTCGCTTCCCTGTTTCATATCAATGTTTACCACCTGCGGTCACCCTATGTGGTACCCTTGTATGTATATCCAGCCTGTATCATGTAACATGCATTTCATGTATATACTGTTATTACCTATCTGTGTTTGTACTTTAAGTGTTTATGTCACAGGACCTCCTTGTGAATGAGCTTACTCAATGGAGTTTTCCTGCAATAAACTTGAACTTGAACAATAAACTTGAACAGCGATTCGTGATGCTTTTTACTATTTGTTGTGAATCATGCGTTAGTTGTTGCAGTCTTGCTTGTGCTTGGTGCTGTTTTAATTGAGCATAATTGTACATTTTTTACTTTTCTATTTTTTATGCTGATGCATGCTTGTGAATCTTCTCTCTATTTCTTTCAGGTAACCATTACCCTGCTGTGAAACACTCTTTTGACATCTGGCATGGAGCAAAAAATCTGGGCAAACGCATCATTGCAGTAAGTGACCACAATATCAACACAGCCGCAGAGCAAGATACGTAAATGTAACATATTGGTAGTAATGTTTGCTACTTCTTTTCTACTGTTAGTCAGGTACACAAGCTGGGTACAAGAGTTTATGGAAATGGTGCCGTGGCATTGTTAACCATTTCTGGCACTGCTGCCAGGAATCAGATAATTACCCAGATTTTATGGTATGTTGCATATTTTTGCGTCACTGTAGCAGTTGTGTTGATGTCCATCTCTCAAGTGTGGAGTTTAACAGTTTGCAACATCTCTTGCAGGAGCGCTGGGTTGGTATTTGCCACCATGTGGTGAACATGCATGAATGGGAACTGGGTAGTGGCCAGGGTGTGGGTGTGTGCAACCATCCAGAGCTCGTACTCCCCCGTGACAAAAAATGGCTGATAGCTTCATCGCCAGCACATCGGGATCTGTGTAAAGTGCTTTTCAGCAAATGCTTTCTGGGGTCGATTCCTTACTATGTTACATTCAGGTAATAGTCACCTTGCACATAGCACATGGTGTCTGTCACTCTTGGGCAATGTCAACCTGTGTTTCGCTGTACATCTTAATGTTTCCTTTATGAATGCTTAACACCTACTGTATCTCATCATTTACAGGAGCACCTACCAACTTGAACAATTCCAACAACACATACTCAGGTATTGCTCTAAAAGACACACATATACATTCCCAGTATATCATGCTAGAAACTACCTTGCAGTGATGGACTACAATCACCATGTCACTCGTCCATACCTGCACAATAAAAAAGGAGAGAAGGTGTATGTATCTCATACTCTTTACATCATTTTATAACCACTATTGCATGTCACTTGTGCAGTGTTGCTTGAATGATCAACAGTTCTTTTTGTGTACAGGCACTACAACTTTTGGATGCCTTATACAGTACATAGCTGCTTGGAGGGACAGGGAGTGAATCCTCAGGATTGCCGGAGCAGCTGCACAGGGGAGGGAGCTGGATGTCATTGTCCACCTAGGGACAAATGACCTGGCTAAGAAAGGGATTAGAGAAGTGCAGGAAGAGTTTGTGGAATTGGGGAGGGGCCTTAGTCAAGTAGCACGCACGGTAACCTTCTCGGAGGTGCTACCCATCTATGGCATAGGAGAGGCTAGGGTGTTCCACACCATGGGATTCAATCAGTGGTTGAAAAACTGGTGTGGAGCTCAGGGATTTGGCTTCATTGGGGACTGGGGGTCCACCTGGAGTGATGCAAGCCTATACTGGCATGATGGGCTGCATCTGTCCGGGAGGGGAACCAGGATCCTAGGTGATAGGTTTAAATGCTTCATTGGCAAGCTTTTAAACTAGCCAAGGGGGGAGGCACTGGAAAGGAGCAGGAAAATCCTAGCCCCCAAACAATAATGGTAGTAAGTGTGGCAAACACCAACATGGAGGTGTCGATAGGGAGAAGGGCAGGGGTAAATGGAGAAAGTGACAAAGGCAAGAAGGACAGGGATGGGGCAAAAGGGGGTAAGGCCATCAGGTAATGGAGGGTAATGAGTACCAATGCCCATAGTCTGGGCAACAAGCTCCCTGAGCTGGTGGCCTTAATGGAAGAGGGATGCCTGGATATCGTAGCAGTCACAGAAACATGGTACACAGAGAACCATGACTGGGATGTTAACATACCAGGGTACATAACTTACAGGAGAGACAGGTGGGGGAGAAGAGGGGGAGGAGTAGCTCTCTATGTAAAGGAAGGGATAAAAGCAACTGAACAAAAGAGTAAACAGGGAGGAGAGGAGGCACTGTGGGTCACCTTGGAGACTGGAAAGGGCACCACAATCTGCACGGGGGTTGTGTACAGACCCCCATGTCAGGGGGAAGGAATGGACAAGGATATGATAGAAGGCATTCTTAGAATGGCAGAGAAAGGGGAGATACTGTTGATAGGAGACCTGAATATGCCAGATGTTAACTGGAGCACATTTGCTGCAGCCACATCCAAGAGCAGGGCCATTCTTGACACCCTACAGGTGGCAGGCATTAGACAGCTAGTTTCAGAACCCACTCATGAGGGAGCAATCTTAGACCTCATACTCTCAAATGGGGGCAGTGAGAGGATCTCAGATCTAGAAGTGGGTTGCCATCTGGGGACAAGTGACCATCAAACAGTGTGGTTCACGTTAAACTCAGCTACTGAGTCAAGCCATACAAAAGTGAGGGCACTGGACTTTAGGAGGGCTGAATTTGGCAAGATAGGAGAGTGCCTCAGAAGAGCACTAACAAACAGGCTAGAAGGAGGTGTGGAGCAACAATGGAGAATTATCAAAACTGCCATCACAGAGGCAACAAGCCTTTGTGTGAAGCAACTAAACAAATCAAAATGAAAGAAAAAGCCACTATGGTTTTCAAGAGAGGTGGCTGTGAAAGTCAGGAAGAAAAAGATAGCATTCCGGAAGTATAAGGAAACACAGAAGGAGCAGGACGGAGAGCTGTACCAGTTAAGGCAGAAAGAAGCAGGGAGGGAAGTCAGAATAGCAAAGGCCCAAACTGAGGAAAAGATAGCCAACTCAGTTAAGAAGGGGGATAAAACCTTTTATAGGTACATCAGCGAGCGTAGAAAGACAAAGGGAGGAATAGTGAGGCTGAATAGAATGAATGGTAGGTGGGCAGAGGGGGACAGTGAAAAAGCAGGAATACTGAACGAATATTTCTGCTTAGTATTCTCAAAAGAGGAGGGGGAAGCGCCTAATCCAATTAACAGAAGCACTCTTGATAGGGGGATTGATCCTAGTCCTTTTCCAGAAGAAAGAGTCCTGCAAGAACTCCTAAAACTGAAGGTGGACAAAGCAGTGGGTCCTGATGGAATTCACCCCAGAATTCTAAAAGAATTAAGGAAGGAACTAGTGAAACCACTGGCTACTCTTTTTAATAAATCATGGGAGGATGGTGTGGTACCCAAGGACTGGAGGAAGGTGGATGTGATTCCCCTTCACAAAAGTGGGAGCAAGACAGAGGCAGGAAACTACAGACCTGTCAGTCTGACCTTTGTGGTAGGGAAAGTGATGGAGTCACTTCTGAAGGAAAGAATAGTTGAGTACCTAGAGGTCAGTGGAGCACAGGATCCAAGGCAGCATGGGTTCACAGCGGGAAGGTCATGTCAGACGAATCTAATAGATTTCTTTGACTGGGTGACCAAAGTAGTAGACCAGGGAGGGGCTGTGGACATTGCCTACCTAGACTTTAGCAAGGCATTTGACACAGTCCAACACAAAGATTATTAGTTAAATTAACCAGCCTGGGAGTGGGTCCCAGGGTGGTAGCCTGGGTTAAACATTGGCTGGACAACAGGACACAGAAGGTAATTGTAAATGGAGTCCACTCTGAAGAAAGGTCGGTTACCAGTGGGGTACCGCAGGGTTCAGTATTGGGTCCAGTCCTTTTTAATGTCTTCATCAGTGACATTGCAGAGGGACTGGAAGGAAAAGTATGCCTTTTTGCAGATGACACAAAGATCTGCAACAGGGTTGATATACAAGGAGGTGTGGAAAGGATGAAAAGGGACTTGGCAAGGTTGGAGGAATGGTCAGACGTATGGCAGCTAGGATTCAATGCAAAAAAGTGCAAAATAATGCACCTGGGAAACAAGAACCCAGGGGAAGAATACACAATGGGTGGGGAGGTAGAAACAACAACAAAACAGGAAAGGGAACTGGGGGTAATCATATCAGATGACCTTAAGGTTAGCAAGCAATGTGAGAAGGCAGTAGGGAGGGCCGGGGGTATACTGGGATGTATAGGGAGAAGCATCAGCAGCAGAAAACAAGAAGTTGTTATCCTCTGTACAGACAGTTGGTGAGACCCCATCTGGAATACTGTGTCCAGTTCTGGAGACCCCATCTCTGCAAGGACATAGACAGGATAGAGGAAGTCCAGAGGAGGGAACTAAAATGGTGCAGGGTCTGCAAGAGAAGCCAGTATGAGGAGAGACTAAAGGAGCTTAATATGTATACCCTTGAGGAAAAGAAGGAGAGGGGACATGATAGAAACTTTCAAGTACCTCAAGGGAATCAACAAAGTCCAAGAGGTAACATCTTTCAGAAAAAGAGACTTGCAAGAACAAGGAACACAATTTAAAGATAGAAGGAGGGCGGTTCAGGGCAATGTGAGGAAGTATTATTTCACAGAGAGGGTAGTGGATGCATGGAACAGCCTTCCTGAGGAAGTTGTGGGTCTAAAACTGTGGGAGAATTCAAGAATGCATGGGACAGACATAAGGCAATTCTTGTGGGGGGCAGGAAGATATAGGCTGTTGGTTAACTAGGATCTGCAGCCTATCCTGTAGGTAGGGAAATGGGCACACTAGATGGGCCTAGCGGTCCTTTTCTGCCATCAAAGTCTATGTTTCTATGTTACCACAAACACACATTGTGTTTGCTGCTAGAGGAATGGTGGAAAGGATGCTGAGCACGTCTTACACTTCAGGCACTGAAATTTACATATGTGCTATCTGTGCCTCTAACAATGCATCATAGAATGATCCTGTGAATGACAAGGTCTCACAATTCTCCCTTTTGCAGTTTCAGACGTCTCTTCAACAAGAAAAGCTGCAGATGGACTGTTGCCAAGAAGATTCCAAAGGACTATTTGTACATCTCCAGCATAATGATGTAAATAGTACTGCACCGTATCGACAGCACTATCAATGTTACTTCACGAACTGCCTTGACAGAAGATGATCCACGGCAGATTCAAGAGACTATAGCAGCCGTTCAACCACTGGAAACTAAACACCTTGTTGCACAGCATTTGTCTCGCTTTAGACAATGATGCAGAACTAGCAGCAATCAATGGATATTCTCATTCATAATGTATCATTGGACCATTAACCGACAGAGTTTAGAACATAATATGTAACTGTTTAGAACAGAAAGAGAATACACCTTGTTTCTTTACTGACACCATGGTATATATACCTTCCCACGTGTGTGACAATGCCCATTTTTTAAGGGAGCTACTGGTGAAGCATCTACAGTGTATGAACTTTGTGGAAGTTTTTTTTTTTTGGCCATATTGTGACACCGCAATGTTTACTTTTGCATATTTTTATTGTTGTACCACACCATGTGATAACACTCCTTATCTGGACAAATGACATTGATCATGTTCTGTTTTTATCGTAATCTCTCACTGCCATGCTTTTATTAATGTACTACTTCTGCTATCATAATGAACATTTAGGTGAGCAATAACAGTATGTCCCACCACCGGTTGAAGCGACGCAAGGTATGTACAGATTTGCGTTGCTCTGACAGTCTATCACACCCTGTTAACACTTTTTCTGATAAGTTGGGGCTTCTTCTTTTCCATCCAGAATCTGCCCACCACCTTTTAATGTCGGTTAATTATTTTCGGTATCCCACACAACACACCTGTACCAGGGCGATAGGACTTCACTAGATCTGTATGTGATCACCCTTGCTATGCATCCTAGCTTCAGGTTATCCATACCTGCTGCCTGCACACACTGGGTAGTATAGTTAAATGACCCATTCACCAATACCATATGCTTTGTCTCCTCATTGGATGTGTACTTTGTGATCCAATCCATCCATTTGTTGTTCCCACTTGTCACTGCCCTGTGCTCTGATGATGCTACCAGCGCAGTTTTGCTCTGTTGCCTGCCCCTTGGCCAGTTTCCTACTGATTGTGTGACCTTTCACCCACTGCAAAGTCTACTCTGCTTGAAGGACAACCGTCCTTGTGGCAGTGATTCAAAGAGCTTGCTGCACTTGATGGAGACTGCCACATGTCCTGTGTCCATTGCCCTTGTCACCCATTGCAAACTTGAAGCTACTTTTGTGTTATGGGATCGTGCACCAACTAACACAATGCTGTCTATTGTCTTGCAGATCATTCAGAACAAGAAATCACACCAGCATTTCTTTGACAATAGATTGCATTCGATTCCATACACAAGTGGTTTGGCTCCGTATGCTGTAGTTCCCACTTTCCTCCTTGGGCCAACTTTGGTGGAGTGGTGCCAAGCGTGCCTTCATCCAATCTATGTGCACACATCCCATACTGATCGAGCTGTTCACCAAATCAACCAGTGGCTGTGCCTATACCTCTGCCAGCAAACTATGAGCCACAGCAATGTGCACACTCTGAAGGTGGTGCCTTCTTTTGCCTCAATGATGTTAGGCACTGCAGCACCATTTGCTTCAGTCGTACCCAATCTCTGTTACTCTCACTGCACATAAATGCATCCCCTTACGGCACTGTTTTGATCCATTTGGGGTGATCGTTATTCACAAATGGGGGAATCACAACTAGGTTTCACTAGAGAGACCACAGTGTCTTTTGCTTCCTCAGGCACCATTCATGTATTTACTTTGCAGAAGTTCGAGTACCCGTACATGTACCTGTATTACTGAGTCAATATGCATTATTGTACTACCTACCGAGGTATACCTTGCTGTCTCAGTTGTGTTTCATGGCCCATGGCATAAACCATTGCATATAGATCAGTCCACTTTCTGGTTTAACAAAGAAATACATACATGCATAAATAAATGCATACAGAGATAGACAAAAAGACAGAGAATTCACAGACATACAGGACACAGAAGTTATTTCATGCTAAAAACAGTAAACTGTGGCACTTAGCATTAATGGTATCTATTACTTGCCTCTAACCAAAATGTTGTTGTTTAACATTACACTACTTGGATATGCAGAATTCCGCATTGTGATGCTGTACAAGGACATGTGTTGGCATTGCCATTAGCAAGACTGAATTTGCACTATTGTACCTTGCAGTTACATGATTGTGTTACAGAGCGCTGTAAAATAAATGCTCTTGAACTGCTCATTAGACAATGAAACTGGTTTAATTCACAAAATGGATTGATCAATGCTTGTCTGTCCGATGTTGCGTGATTACTATTCTTATGCCTACTACATCAATGTTGGTGCTGCACAGTCAGAGCAAATTGTGTCAGCATAAACAATGTGAGTCTAATCTGTGTATTAACAGCAAACCTTCTATACATTCTTTGGATGAGTACCAAGTCATTGTCTGTGCTTAATTATGCCCTTAATAACAGCCAACTATTATGTTGTCACTACTGTCAAATGATGTCCTTTGCTTCCAAAGGACTTTCAAAGGTCCAGCAGAAGTTGAATTTTCTATGTGAGTAAAGCACACAAAACAGTTCAACACTGAGGATGCACTAGTAGAACAGAAAGTTACCATTCCCTTCTGTCTCTTGCCAAGACATGGTAATTAATCACCCTGACAAACGTGCTTCAATACAGAAGAAGCCAGTAATAACAAAGTGTGTGGTTCATAAAATGTTCTTTATTTCAATATAAATGAGTGCGTCAGATACACAAGCTCATGATTGTCATTACAGAAATGAAAATGAGTATTCAAAATATTT
Source organism: Neoceratodus forsteri (assembly GCA_016271365.2). Classification (NCBI taxonomy): domain Eukaryota; kingdom Metazoa; phylum Chordata; order Ceratodontiformes; family Ceratodontidae; genus Neoceratodus; species Neoceratodus forsteri. Next base: position 1,403,806,462 of record CM028130.1, on the reverse strand, counting down.
CATTATCAGCATTTTCCTGGAATGCAATCATAGCAGGTGATCACGTAATGACATGAGGTATGACATGCGCTGAGTGTTTTATACATTAGTATGATCAAAAACTATTTTGATGACAAGCACTGAAATAAAGAGACAGGTCAGCCATTCATCTGAGTAACTTTGCTTTGGACATAAAATGGTGCAGTAGTGACAGTCACTGGCTGGCCTCATGTCTTGCTGCAAAGCAACATCAATGCCTGATCATGGAGTGACATGTACAGTCATTATGAAAGGCGATCATTGCAATATCCCGTATATTGTCCAGAAGGATCTGGGTAAACATCATGTATTCACCATACACAGCAACTAGGAATAGGGGAATGGTTATGACTTCCCAGATGCCCCAATCTCCACAGCATAAATTGTCAATATGCGGCATGTCGTCGTGCTCTATTGTAATCAGCATCAGGTGCAAATGCAAAGATATCCTCCCGGTATGCTGATGCCATTGTAAGGACTCTGGGATCAAGCACTAGGTGATGCATCATCTGCAAGAGAAGAAAACATTAAGTAGCAGCTATTCGGTCCCAGCACATCAAACAGACTGTATACATCAACTTTGAGAACGTGCAGTGATGTGTGACTAAATTTCTCTACTGTGCCTATATTGCCCTCATTCCCTCACACACATCACAAGGCCACCAGAGATTCACCATCATCGAACAGCAAGTGTAGCCATAAAGCCCCCATTAGCTGCGGGATGATGAGCAAGTAAGGGGTCTAATGACTAATATATAATCTTCTTGTATCAGAACTTGATGAGCAGGAACTTAAATGCCAAGGACAGGTGTATGCCAAGGACCAGCTTCACCATGCCCTGCTAGGAAAGGAAATCTGCAAACTGGTGGTGGTGGATTACATTCAAGGAATGTGGGATTTAAACTTGTGGGGGCGGTGGAACAAGGGAGGGGCTTGTCAGAAGCTCCCTACACCAGATGATGGGAGTAGCCTTCAATCCTAAGTGGAGAAGGTTGAAAATAGTCAGGGTGATGAGTTTTCAGGAGGAGCAGAAGGTTGCAGGAGGCACAGGAAACCAGGGTGAGATTTGACAAAGGGGACGGGGAACAGGGTGGTCGGTGGTTTTAGTAAATGGCTTGGCCACAAAGTTATCATAGATCCAGGCCATGCTGTTTGAGAGGGGAGTGGATGTGGCTGTGGTCACAGAAATGTGGGCCAACAACAACCATGACTGTGACCTAAAAGTGAGGACATACATTTTGCTTCGGAAGAGTAGAAGTGAGTGCAGATGAGTAGTGGTGGCTCTGTACATTACAGAAGGCATAGAAATTGCTAGCGTAGTAGAGGCAGAGGTAAAAGTTGGGGCATTATGGGCCACCTTAAGAACACCGACAGGAGGTAAGGTCAAGCTGTGTGTAGTATGTTGCACCCCCCCAGATTGGGCCTTGTTCTTGGGGATGGTTTGCTGGCCAACATTGTAGCCCAGTGCATACCAAAAGGGGAGAGACTGGTGTTGATGGTGGATCTCAAAGTGCCAGAGACAAAGTGGGAAACCATGTACTCTAAGGTGGCCATGGATCAGAGGCTGCTAGATGGATTCCAACATTTGTGTTTGTAGCACAACATGCGAGGGAGCCCACGAGGGAGTATCAGGTTCAGCAATTTTTTTTGGTGGATGGGGACCTGGTAAGACACATGGTGGTAGGATAACCCCTGACTGGAAACGACTACAACACTGTATGGTTTCAAATCAAACTGGGCGGGGGTTAGGATACTGTCAGTGGATTACAGGGGAGCTGATTTCATGGGCACAGGAAACAATCTAAAGAAGCACAAGAAAGATTATTACAAAAGTGATGGACATGGAAAAGAGATGGGAGGTTACAACATGGAGACTTCATGAAGCTGTCTGGTCCTGTGCTACGGTGAAGTGCAAGGGAGCCAGATCACATACACCGTGCTGGAGAACCGGTGACGTTCAGGGAGCGGTCAGGAAGAAGAAGACTGCAAAAAAAAAATACTAAACCGAAAGGGGTTAAAGGGAAAGGGTGATATACCACCTAGCAGCTAGACATGTCAACCAGGTGGTGAGGCCAGGGATAAGTCCATTAAAGAGCACCGTCAGACACAGGGGATTCTGGGAGGGGATAAGGGTTTTTGAAGGTTTATCAGGGAAGCAGAGAAAAACAAAGGGCAAACATGGCAGACTGAGAATGGATGGTGGGTGGGTGGAAGAATCTCGTCCATACTGCAGACTGAGTGGATTGCACAGTCCGTAGACAGTCCGGAAGAGACTGGCCGGTCAATTGCATGTAGCAGCAAACTCTCCACGGAATGGAACTCAGCTCTCCCATGGGTGATACCTGATTAATAGACATCATAACAGTCCAAAAATAACTGTCTGACAACATCCAAGCAGGATTACCACCTTGCCCTCTCTAGCCTTGATCTCATTCTTCTCATCTCCTTCAAGGAGCCATCAAATCAAGGAGTCCTTGGGTGCTGGGTGAATGTACAGTCACAAAGAGGAGCCATTGATTCCATGGCATCACCCACTGCCTTATTATAAGCAAGTACAACATACCCAGGCGGATGCAGTCACTTGACAGGCACCATTGGTCAAATAGCGCCGATAAGCACTCTGCGGCAATTACCATCAAAGGGTGATACAGGAGCATCTCCATAGGTGTATGCCTATTTGGGGGAGCCCTGAAGCAAAATCTTATGGTGTGATGGTCCTTCATGGCATTTGCTTCCACCCACGATTTCGCGACCTCCGTCTCCAGGAGAAACAGAAGGTCTGATGAGTGACCCCCTATATGGGTAGCATAGGTAACCACCAGTGTAAGGGCAAACATAGTCATAAGTTGGTGGAGATTATTTCCAAAAAGTGAGACTTCATCATCGACCCAGGCATTGAAGGTGCCCAGTATCCACCACCAGGGCGATGAAGATAATGGATTTATTCTACTGGGTGACCAATGTCCTGGAACAGGGAGTAATAGTCTAATGAACCAGCCTGTGAGTGAGACACAGGGTATTAGCCCAGGTAAAACATGGGCTTGACAACCGGAACACAGAAGATAATGGTAAATGTAGTGCACTATAAAGAAAGAGGTGGCATTAGTGGGGCACCACGTTGGTGCATTGGTGGGCATGATCCTTGACATTGAAGAGGGACTGGACAGAAAACTATGCCTCTTTGCAGATAACACAAAGATCTGCAACAATGCTGATACACAAGGAGACTGAAGGGAGAGAAGGGACTTGGACAGGTTGGAGGAATGGTCAGAAGTATGGTAGCTTGAATTCAATCCAGAAAAGTTTAAAAAAATTCACCGTGGAAACCAAAATAAAAGGGGAATATTACACTATGGGGTGATGGTAGTAACGACCAAAAAAATTGTTAAGGGACCATGGCAAAATCGTAGCCAATGACCATAAGGTTAGCAAGCTTTTTTAGCAGTCAGAGTAGGCAACAAGTCAGCTACTATGGTAGATATACAGAAAACACAGCGGAACCACCTACCTGTAAACCTGATAGACAATCCTCAGGTCCATATCCACAGCATAGACTCTTCACTGCTGTAGGCATCTCATGACACTTGTTGCACACACACCATTCTGGAGCACCAGCAGTGACATCACTGTGTACAGTTTGGCTCAAATCGGGCTGACTCAAAGACATTATATTGAAAATCAGACCTGGATTTTGGAGTGCACATTGCTGGCACAGGTCATGAAGGCCATCCACGGTCATGTTGTTTATCTTTGCCTATAATAAAAATGGAATAAATAAATACTGCTGCTAGGTCATGTCTGTGCTGCTCATATGACTCACATAGATCAGTTTGACAAGGTAGCAATGTTCATTGAACACATCTAGAGACAGGGAACATAATGAGATGTGTTTGTTGCTTATATAATGCAACTAATAGCATGATCTGTTATTGAAGATCGCATGGTGATGTTAGTTCCCCTTTCCCAATTTTTCAAAACTTTTTTGTGTTTGCAATATTTTTATTTCCGTTCACGTTCATGGTGACTGTCTCAGGCTTCCTGCCCTATATTCCCATGACTGAAGTGCTCCCCCTGAGCCCTTGCTCAACTCCTCCGCTACCCACATTCAGTACCCCACACCTTAACACCTCTGTTGTGTGGCCATGCATACTCTTTGGGTGCTGTGAGACAGAGCTCCTAAAGTAGGCAAGGATCCATATGGAGGAACCTGGAAGGCATGGCCGCATGGACCCTGGGTAGTGAATGGGGGAAGGTTCTGCAGCCTACCCCATCAGACTGAGTTTGTACTTTTTCTCGCAGTCTCATTCCATCCTCCTGTGTGTGTGAACACACTCCACGCTAGAGGCATTGCAATTCCTTCCTGAGTCAGGGCACGCTAGATATGTGCTGCAAGACATGTTGAAGCGCTCCGTGTCTCCACTAGGAGCTGATGACATTCAGTGTGATCCACATCCCACCACTCAGGGAGGAGAGCAGCACCCATGGTGGATTAATCATCAGCCACCAATATTGAACCCGAGCAAGCCAATTTCATTCACAAACACAGGTCAATGGTGTTGCGCAAGGTCTGGCGTCCATCAACTCACTCATCAGTGCCACCTGGCTGCGTGCTAAAAACTTATGTATATATGACCGAATACAAAAAGCATATTTACCTGGTGTCTCTCACACAGCACAGCACTCATGATAGCTAGTGCACACACACAACTCGATTGCAACGCCCACTGCCAGACAGCAGCACACTCTTGCACACACCCCAACATCCAGTATCAATATTGATTTTTCAAAGGATGAACACATGCTTGTACTACTACGTGCACATTCATTGACCAAGTGTGGAACCAGTGAATAGCAATAACAGGGACTATAGGGACAGGTGGAGGGGCTCCACTCACCGGCACTGGTTAGTAAAGGTGTCAAGCGTCGCTGTGGACTACTGAAGGACCAAGGATGAAATATTGATTTACTGCTGTCCAGAAAGTGGTGAGGGAGCTTTTATTTGTAAAGACACCATCACAGCAACTCACAATGTGTAATGAACATGTATACGCCAAAAAAGGAGTATCACTTTTTATTGCTAATTGTCCTCCATCACACCCCCACAAGCCAGTTCTACTTTTATAGCCACTGGATTTGACTGACAACAGGAAATTCTTTTTTGGCAGTAGGAAGGGAAGTATCATAGAGAAACATTCACTTTATCAAACATAATGGAAAAAAGTAGCTCTCTCTCCACCCTTGCTGTTGGTTGGCAGACACTAAGCAAGGAAGAAGGAGGCTACTGAAGAATACGGGAAGTTGCTGTCCCAGAACAGGAGTGGTCAGAGTTGTAAGAAGAGGAGAGAGTAATCATACAGAGAAACAGGAGAGGGGAGACAAAATAAGACATGATGGGAGTGGTGCAGTGCAATGGCTGTGGGGCGGCAGTGTTCTGTGAGAATTTCTGGAGGCTGCGATGCTGCCCTGTTTGTAGGCACCTCTCTGGTCTGAGGAAGGAGGTTGCCCATCTCCAGGCTGACCTGGCTAGGATTCGTGAAGCCTCCTCCCACACCAAGGGAACACCATGGCCAAAGCCACTGCCTCAGAAGTTGCCAAGAAAGAGGAGAGGCTGGACAAGGGTTGGCTGAGGGAGGGAGAGGGTGGTGGAACTGAGTTGCATCTGTCTAGCTATACCTCTCCATATGTCATACACTTGTCTGGTGGATAGTGGTTACTCTATGGAAGCACCTGGAGTGGAGATGGAGGAGGATGCTAGGAACCTTCACAAAGGAGACCCACAGGAGGGTGGCATGGGACCCAACAGGGGAAGTAAACAACTCCTGGTGGTGGACTCAATCAGTAGTGGGGTAGAATTGGGGGAAGAAGGGGAGAGGGAGGTAAGGTGCCTGCCTGGCTGGCGCCATGGCTGGAGGAACAGGAATCATATCCTCTCGATCATGGGAGTCGCTGCACGAGGGATGGAACTTGATGGCATTGTCCACATAGGGACAAATGACCTGGCTAAGAATGAGATCAGAGCAGTGCGAGAGGAGTTTGTACAGTTGGGGGGGTCTTAGACAAGTAGCGCATACAGTAACCTTCTCGGAGTTGCTGCCTGTCTATGGCAAGGGTGATGTTAGGGTACTCCACACCATGGAATTCAATGAATGGTTGAAACACGTGTGTGGAGATTAGTGTTTTGGCTTCATAGTGGACTAGGGAGCCACTTGGTGAGATGCAGACCTATAATGGTGTGATGGTCTGCATCTGTCCCGTGGGGAACCAGAATCCTAGGTGAGAGGTTTAAATGAAGCATTGACAAGCATTTAAACTAGCCAAGGGAGAGGCACTGAAAAGGAGCATCCAAGCCTCCACCCACAAAACATGGTAATTACTGAGGTAAACACCAAGGTACAGAAGTCATTAGGGAGCAGGACACAGCTAAATGGACAAGTAAATGATAGAAGGCATCCTTAGAATGGCAGAAAAAGGGTATATATTGTTGATAGGGGACCAGAATATGCCATTTGCTGCAGGCAAATCCAAGTGAAGGGTCATTCTTGATGCACTACACGGTGCATGCCTCAGACAGATAGTATTGGAACCCACTCGGGAGGGATCTATCTTAGACCTGGTACTCTCAAATTGGGATGGAGAAAGAATCTCAGATTTAAAAGTGGGTAGCCATCTGGGAACAAGCGACCAACAAACAGTGCGGTTCAAGATAAACAAAGACATAAAATCAAGCCAAACAAGAGCAAGAGTATTGGACTTTAGGGAGGCTGACTTTATGAAAATGAGAGAGTGCCTCAGAAAAGCATTAGCAAACATGCAAAAAGGAGTGCTGGCAAAACAATGTGGAGTAATCAAAACAACCATCACAGAGGCGACAACCCTTTGTGTAAAGCAAATCAAAAAAACACAACAAAGGAAAAAACAGCTATGGTTCTCAAAAGAGGTGGCAGGGAAGGTTAAGGAGAAAAGGATATCATTCAGTACATATAAGGAAACACAGATGGAGCAGGACAGACAACGAATGTTTCTGCTCAGTATTCACAAAGGAAGAGGAGGGGGAGATACTAAGAACAAACAATAGAAACACTCAGAAGATGGAGGTCGATACCAGTCCATTTACAGAAGACAGGGTTCCGAAAGAACTAATAAAATTGAAGGTGGACAAAGCAATTGGGCCTGATGGGATTCCCCCAAGAATTCAAAAAGAATTAAGGGTAGAACTAGTGACACTGCTGACTACTGTCTTTAACAAATATTGGTAGGTTGGGTTGGTACCTGAGGACTGGAGGCGGGTGGATGTGATTCCTCTTCACAGAAGTGGGAGCAGGACAGAGGCTGGAAACTGCAGACCAGTTAGTTTGATCACATTGGTAGAGAAAATTACAAAATCACTTCTAAAGAAAATAATTTTTGAGTACCTAGAGGCCAGTGGGGCACAGGACCCAAGGCAGCATAGATTCATGAAGGGAAGGTCATGTGAGATGAATCTAATAGATTTATTTGACTGGGTGACCAAAGTAGTAGACTAGGGAGGGTCTGTGGACATGGCCTACCTAGATTTTTAATTGGCTAGACAACAGGATGCTAAGGGGTGGTACTAAATGGAGTTAACAGTGAAGAAAGGAGGGTTACTAGTGGGGTACTGCAGGGTTCAGGACTGGGAATGGTACATTTTAATGTCTTTATAAGTGACATTGCAGAGGAACAGGAAGGAAAAGTATATCTCTTTGCAGACGAAACAAAGATCTGCAACAGGGTTGATACGCAAGGTGGGGTGGACAGGATGAAAAGGGACTTGGCAAGGTTAGAGGAATGGACAAATGTATGGCAGCTCAGATTCAATGCAAAGAAGTGCAAGGTAATGCACCTGGGAAACGAAAAACCCAGTGGAAGAGTACACAATGGGGGGTGAGATACCAACAACATTAGAAATGGAAAGGGACCTGTGGGTAATTATATCAGATGACCTAAAAGTGTGTAAGCTATGTGAGAAGGCAGTAAGGAAGGCTGGGGGGATACTTGGATGTATAGAGAGAGACATCAATAGTAGAAAACAAGAAGTTGTTACCCATCTGTACAGACAGTTAGTGAGACCACATCTGGAGCACTGTGTGCTTTGCTTGAGACCCCATCTCCACAAAGACATTAACAGAGTGGAGGCTGTCCAGAGGAGGGAAACCAAAATGCTGCATGGTCTGCACCACAAAACATACTAAGAAAGACTACCCTTGAGGAAAGAAGAGAGAAAGGGGACATGATAGAAACGTTCAAGTGCATCAGGGGAATCAACAAAGTCCGGGAGGGTAGCATCTTTCAGAAAAATAGATGTGCAAGAACAAGGGGGCACACTTAGAAGATAGAGGGGGGATGGCTTAGAGGTAATGTGAAGTATTTTTTGAAGGATAGGGTTGTGGATGCATGGAACCATTGACTGGAATAACCTTTGCATGGATGCATTGACTGTTTGATGCTGAAATGCTGAAAGACCAAAATGGCATATAACAGGAACTGCTATACAAGGTGTTCAGAAACTGAGTGACAGATTAGTAATAGCCCTTCAAGCACAAGTGCTTCAAGCAAACTGTCATACAGGCAAATACTTCTATAACACAATGACATGGTAAGGATTCCTGGCCACACAATAGATGCAACATCCACCACTCACTCACTCTCTCTCTCTCTCTTCCTCTCTTCCTCTCTCTCTCTCTCTCTCTCTCTATTTCTATCTCGCGCACAGCAACAATACACAGAAAAGCAGAGAACAGCAACACCATTTCATTGTTCATTTTATTTCATTCAAGGTAGACAAAATATTTGTTTTTTTAACGAAATGGCACACACATACAATGTAGACACAACTACATACACCTGTTCGGGATCCATGCAGTGGTACCAAGAAGTTGAAATGATGCGCACCAGACAGCACTGCTTCAATGAAAAGTTTCTGGATGGTAGGACTACAATGACACGCACTCCCATGCCGGAAACAGGAAAGTAATTATCCAAAATGGCAGAACCAAGCACACAGATCGGCCGCATGAACGCGCATGCAGTGTAAAAGAAACTTGAAATTGTGCACAGGGCGTGTCGGGGGATGCTGCGAAATACAGTGTTAAAATTTAGGCTTTTTAATGATAGAGACAAACTGAGACAAGGACATACAGTGGACTACATGAAACTACACTTCTGGGAAGAATGACAACTAAGGTTAGTGTACATAGGTAGTGGTAAAAAGATGACAGTGCCACTATAATGCAGACTACCAAGCAGTACCTTTGGAGGTTGGGCAGAGAACCTATTTTGGAAACAGGCTGTGCAGTACTGCTGTGCAGTACTGCTGTACCAAACCTAGCATCACCTCTGGATTGCAAGTCCAGGCTGTAATGCTTTGTGAAGGTGTGTACTGTTTTCCATGTAGCTGCTTTACAGATTTCCAGTAGTGGAATTTTTCTTGAAGCTGCCAGTGAAGCAGCTGTGCCCCTGGTGGAGTGTGCTCTCAGGCCCAGAGGTACCTGTTTACCCACCTTACTATAACAAAACTGTATACATGCCACTATCCAGCGAGCAATTGTACGTTTTGTTGCAGCTCTGCCCTTACCAACTTCACCATATGTGAGAAAGAGCTGTGATTGACTTGTCTTGTAAGATTTGGCTCTGTCAATGTAGTGGCTGAGAGCCCTTTTGACATCAAGGGAGTGAAGTTTCCTTTCTGGAGAACTGGAGTAGTCTGTAAAGAAGACAGGTAGAGTGATAGACTGATTTAAGTGAAAATCAGATACTACCTTGGGAAGGAATTTTCTATTAGTCCTAAGGACTACCTTGTCTCTGTGGAACGAGATGTCGTCCACATCTGTGCACAGGGCTTGTAATTTACTGATCCTTCTGGCTGAAGTAATGACAACAAGGAAAACAGTTTTCCAAGTGACATACTTCAAATCTGCGGTTGCCATAGGTTCGAATGGTGCATCCATGAGTTTAGCAATGCAAATATTTCGATTCCAGGCTGGAACCGGTTCCCTTAGGGGAGGGTGCAGAAGATTAAGGACTTTAAAATATTTTCTAAATACCGGATGAGAAGCCATAGAACTCTCCTTGCCAACTGACAGGTAAGTAAAGACAGAAGCTAAGTGCACCTTGAGGGTGGAAGGCCTCAGGCCTAAGGAATGTAAATGTGTAAGGTAATCTAGAAGAATAGCCAAATCAGCCTGGAAAGGGCTCAAGCCTTTACCTGTACACTATATTGTAAATCTTTTCCACTTAGAGGCATATGTCTTCTTAGTAGAAGGCTTCCTGGAACCCCTAAGCACTGTCAGCACCTGTTCTGATAGATTAAGGTTAGCAAACTCTAAGTCCCCAAGAGCCACACCTTGAGCCTCAGTGATTTGAGATTGGGGTACAGGATCCTGCCCTGATAGGAGGTTAACAGGTTGTGCCTCCTGGGCAGATGCATTGGGGAAACCACTGACAGAGACAGCAGAAGAGAGTACCAGTGCTGTCTCGCCCAATCTGGAGCCATCAGTATCATTTTTGCTGGTTGGGTCCTGAATTTCAGTAGGGTCCTGAATATCATAGGGAAAGGAGGGAATGCATACAGAAATTTCCCTGTCCAATCCAGGGCCAAGGCATCCAGGGAGGACCATGCCCCTTAGAGGAGGCCTGCAACAGTACATTGGAAGCTGGTGGTTTTCTGGGGAGGCGAAGAGATCCATCTCTGGAGTGCCCCATTTTCTGAAAATTGTACTGAGTACCTAAGTATTCAGGCACCACTCATGGTGGTCCTAACTTATCCTGCTTTAAGAGTCTGCCAGCATATTGTCTTTCCCTGGAAGGTGTTTGGCTGACAGGAATACTCCCATGGAGTATACTAGGGACCACAGTCTCATTGCTTCTATGCACAGTAGATGTGACCTGGTACCTCCTTGCTTGTTGATGTAATACATGGTTGTGGTGTTGTCTGTTCTGACTTGCACCACCCTGTTTTTCAGGTAAGGAGAAAATGTTTTCAAAGCCAGGTAAACAGCCCCGAGCTCCAAGAGATTTATGTGCAACAGAGACTCCTGGTGGGACCATGTGCCACTTGCTGTGTGCTCTAACAGGTGTGCCCCCCAGCCTAGAAGAGAGGCATCTGTTGTGAGGATTACTGAAGGTTGTTCCCTTATAAAAGGCACACCCACCCTGAGGTTGTGCTCATCCAGTCACCATTGTAAGGCCTGGACTAAACTTTCTGTGACTGGAACCAGTTTGGGCATAGGATCCATCCTTTGAGACCAATACTGTCTGAGATGGAAATGAATATCTCTCATTTGAAATCTGGAGCCCATTACCACTACCATTTCAGATGCCATGTGGCCTAGTAACCTGAGAAATTCTCTGGCTGTTCTGGGTCTCCCAGAGACAAAGGATTTTGCAATCTGCAGAATGCTCATTGCCCTGCCCTGTGGCAGGAGGGCTCTGCCCTGTCTGGTATTTAGTTCTGCTCCAATAAACTCCAGCACCTGGAGTGGTACCTGTTGAGATTTTTCTTCTTTTATAAGAAATCCCAGGGACTCTAGTGTGGATTTTGTGAGTGCCAGTGACTGTACTGCATGCTGCAGACACTGTCCTGCTATTAACCAGTCTTCCAGGTAGGGGAAGACTGTCATACCTTGTTTTCTCAAAAACTCTACCAACACTGATAGGCACTTTGTAAAAACCCTTGGTGCTGAAGTTAGCCCAAAGGGAATAGTTGCAAACTGATAATGGCCTGAAGCCAGTCTGAATCTCAAGAATTTTCTGTGAGAAGGTCTGATGGAAATATGGAAATAAGCATCCCTTAGATCTAGGGAGGCTAGCCAGTCTCCCTTTTGCAAAGAAGGAATGATTGTGGCAAGAGAGACCATTTTGAATTTTGGTTTCAAAATGTGCTTGTTCAGAAGTCTTAGATCCAAAATAGGCCACCAATCCCCGTTTTTCTTCCTTATGAGGAAGTATCTGGAATAAAAACATTTTCCCCTGCTTATTAGAGACACAACCTCTACTGCTTTGACTGCTAGCAGATGTTTTACCTTTGCTTCCAACAAAATCCTGTGTGCAGCTGTTGCTGGAGCAAAGGTTCTTGTTCTCAGCTTTGGGAATGATTTGAAACTGAGTGCCAAGCCCTGGCTCACTACCTCCAGCACCCACTTGTCTGTGGTGATGGACTACCAAGTGTGAAGGTAATGAGCCAGTCTGCCACCTACTGGTGGATATGTAATAGGGGATGCAACCTGCACTAGCCCATCAGGGATTCTGTGCAGGCTGTGCCTGAACCTGTGGTGCAGGAGCTGCTCTTCTCATGGCTCTCCTGCCCCTTCCTCTAACATAACCTCTAGCCTGCAGCTGAGGCTGGGAGGCTTGTGCCTGAAAGAAAGGTCTGGGGTTAAAAACCCTGCCCCTACCTCCCCTACTCTGGGATCTATAAGAGGTGAAGGGCCTATCCTTGGAATTGCTCTGATAGGTGGATTTATATTCCTCCACCTTTTTCATGTATGCCTCAGTTTTATCCCCAAACAAGGAGTTGTTCTCCAGGGGGGAATCCATTGCTTTGGCCTGGGTGTCTACAGTTAGGTTGGTGGCTCTAAGCCATGCAAACCTTCTGAGTGAAACTGACAAAGCCATTAACCTGGATGAGTATCATTGGCATCCACTGTCGTATGAAATTGGTACCTGGTAGCATCAAGTGCAGCCCTTGCTGTTTCTTGTAAGTCTACAGCCACTTCATCTGGGACCCTATCAGCCAAAACTAGAACAGTGTTCCATAGAGCTTTTTGGTACTGCACTGAATATGCCATGTAACTGGCCTGCCAAATTAATAAAGAGGCAGCCATGTACCCTTTCTTTCCCATAGCATCCATTTTTCTTGAATCTTTGTCTGGTGGATGGGTAGCCAATGGGATCCTGGCCTTGTCACAGGCAGCAGCTTGGACTACTCCGTCAGGATCAGGATGTGTAAATCGAAAATCAGCTGTAGTTCTGTCCAACTGGTATTTCTTGTCAACTTTCTTATCCACACCAGGAATAGAGGTTGGAGTTTTAAAAATCTGCACTGCAGTCTACTTTAAAGATTTATGCATGGGCAGAAGTAAACGTTTTATGGTCGTTAACCCCATCATTTCTAGAAAGTCTGCCTCCTCCATATCCTCCTCTGTTTCCTGAAGAGGAAGGTTCAGGGTTTCCACCATGTTCTTAACAAAAGCATAGTGGGAGGAATATTCCTCAGGACCCCTGGAAGGAGATCCAAACTCTTGGTCAGGAGAAACCTCTAGATCTATAGGTTGCTCTTCAAAGTCATCCTCCTTCTCCCCAAACATTTCTAGCATTTGTTGTCTTGCTGGGGCTGTAGGGGGAACCAGGGCAGTTGGTGTAGGAACTGGGATTGCACCCTGTAGGGCTTGTAATACTTGTAATGCCTTAGCAATGTCCTCAGCCTAGGGCATAATATGCTTGTCTGCTGGGAGCTCCTTAGTTTTCTCGGCTGGAGGTGCAGCAGCATGTTTTTCTTTACACTTTTTGGAACAGGTTCAGTGCCTGTTTCCACATCCCTTTTTGTTTTACCTTGTTCAGATTTATCTGGGCTCCTGTCAGGATCCTTAGCTTTACCTCCATCCTTTTTGTGGGAGGAGGAAGAAGCAGAATTATCTCCAGAAGCAGAAGCCATCACTTCCAAAATTTTAGACATTTTCTTTAATTTTTTTTGGCAAAAGGTCTTACAAATATCACAATTGGCAAATACGTGACTTATACCCAAACAAGAAATACAGAGAGAATGTCTGTCTGCTTTTGCTATAAGTTGCCCACAAGAGTCACAACATTTAAAACGTGTGGGTCCTGTGCATTCTTTAGGTTTATCCAAATGGACCTCTAACATTTAAGCTAGGCAAAAAAGATTACTTCAAACACCGTTATTTAAAGTAACTCGGAACCGGAGATTACTTTAAAATTACTGCTAGCGGTTCCTGGAACCGAGTGCTATTTGGTTCCTGAAGAAAAAGGAACCGAGAAAATTACTAAATTTGGACAAAACTAAAGAGGTTCAGGGAACCAATCACTAAATCACTCTAAATAATAATAATTTGAGATAAAAAACCTTTAAAATAGACACAGAACCCTCGGTTCCAAGGAACAGTGAGGGAACTGCGAATACAAATAAAAAACTACTAAAACACTAATTTAGTATACTAAACAATGTTTCTAAGGCAGCAATTTAAAAATAAACTGAAAATGAGTACTTATCTACAGATAAACTTTAGTCAGAGACAGTTCAAGAAGAGCTCTCCTGGACGTCCTTACTAGGCAGGAGGAGTAAAGAATCTGAAGCACTCAGAGTGCAGTAGTTGCTAGGGCAGCAGTTTGAAAGTGGCATGAGCCAACTGAGAGTTCCATAACTGACATAAAATACCATCTCTCCAGGCAGTTCAACACAGGAGGCTGACTGCATTAAGTTTAGTCATAATGAGGGATTTCTGGGGTTAGAAACCCCCAGTTCCTCTTGTATGACCAGCCAGGCTGGTCTAAGGATGTGAAATCTAGTGGGAAGATAGCTGATTTGGGCTGTCCAAAAGTATTTTTTGAAATCAGGTAGTCCACAGCCTCCATCTCTCATTGGTAACTGTAGGATGCTTCTCCTTATCTGGGCCAGTTTGTTATGCCAGAAGAATCTATATGTGATGCGATTAATCTGGGAGAAGAAATGTTGTGGAGGCAAGACCGGGAGGGACTGGAAGAGTATAAGCACTTAGGCAGAATGCACATTTTAATTACATTTACTCTACATGTCACAGATAAAGGAAGGGTAACCCATCATTCACAATATTCTTTTATGTCTGCCAGGAGGCATGGTTAATTGAGCCTATATAGCTGAGATCACCTGGGTGGGATTTTAACACCAAGATATTTTAGCACATCTACAGGTCTGAGCCCCATATTATTATTTACTATGCAGTCCCCATGGAGTTTACCAATAGGCAAGATTTCACTCTTTGTCCAGTTTATTTTGTGGCTAGATAGAGCGCTGTACTCCATGAGGAGTTTGTGGAGGTGTGGGGGAGGGGGCATTTTTGGATTTTGTAAGTAAAGAGAGAGAGGTCATCAGTGAATAGTGCAACATTGTGTTCTACACCACCCACCCTTCATCCCTCTATTCCCTCGTGCTGACATACAGCAGCCCCTAGTGGTTCTAATGAAAGGGCGTACAACAATGGGGACAACAAACTACCTTGTTCGGTGCCTCTAGTTAGATTGAGTGTCTCGTTAATCCTCAATTGATATTTATCTTGGTAGTTGGGTCTTTGTAAAGCATTCTAACTCAACCCCACATCTGATGCCTGATATCAAACGCTCAGAGGGCTTTGAACAAGTATCCCCACTCCAACTGATCAAAGGGCTTTTCAGGGTCAAGGGCAAGCATCGCAGCTGCATGTCATTTGGAAAGTTTGGCCCAATGATGAATGACATTGAGAGTCTTCCTTTAACAAAATCCACTTGGTCGGGGTGAGTGCTGTCCCGAGCTAGCCAACTGTCAATCGTTATTTGCAATATATATTTCTGTTATATACAGTATTGTTTTATGGGATTTCTGTGCATGCCCATGCCAGTGTTAATTCAAGGCATAGGAAAAGACTAAATGTTTTATTAAGGGATTTGACCTTTTGACTCGAAGGCCACCTGCTTACCAGGAAAGGAGATTTTCATTCCTGGGTTCTTTTAACAGAGATGTGCCAAAAGCCATTTACCTGCCATAAACATGTACTACGAAGGCAAATTGCTTGTGATCTCAGGAACTATTATAAGTATATCACATTTTATGTAGGAACACGATCTCTTCACCAGGAAAGACCATTCTAGCAGTACTATGTGAAATTCTAACATGACACAGTGAATTAGCTTACAGGATGCTATATTGATACAACAAAGTTTTAACAGTGACTGTTCTGTTACTAGTTAATTATGGAGACAGAATTTATGTTGAAGCTGAGTCACATCACCAGGTGACCAGAAAATTGTGGGTCACCGGTGGAACAATAAACTGTCTTCCTTATGATGGGAATATTGCTGACACTGCAGTTCAGAAAAGATAGTTAAACCCTCAGCACAGTCACTCAGTGTCATTCTGTTTTGGGACTATCTCTTGACTACCAGACTGCAGCTGCCAGCATGAGACTACAACATTTACAAACCAGTGATTTTTTTTTTCTGAATTTTTGAAGGTCTTCATAACAGGTAGAGATGTAGTTAAACAGTTTTAAGGCATTTATGCTGTATACTTACATACTAACATACTATTTGCCAGCAGATTAGGCCTTATGGTCTATCGAGTCTGCTAGAACCTTAGATCCTTAGTTGGGTGCTGAGGCCCTCCCATCCCTTGTGCTCCAGAAACCCCTATCATCCATTCCCACCCCCCTGGGACAGGCCATCATCTGATATATCCACTTTCTGTGTCTGTCCCACCCTCTCTTGAAGCCCTCCACTGTGGATCTCTGAACCAGATCACCAGGCAGTGCATTCCAAGGGTCCACCACCCTCTCAGTGAAAAACCTCCTCCTCTTTTCCCCCCTCACCCTTCCACCTTCCAACTTCAAACCATGCCCTCTGGTGATACCTCCCTGCTTTAGTCTAAGATCCCCTCCATGTTTACCCTATTTATTCCCTTGAGGTACTTGAAGACCTCAATCATGTTCCCCCTGTCTCTCCTCTCCTCCAATGAAAACAGGCAGAGCTCCTCAAGTCTGTCCTCATCGTCAAATCCCCTAGCCCTCGTATCATCTTTGTTGCCTTCCTCTGTACCCTCTCCAGGAGCTGTATGTCCCTCTTCAAGTGTGGTCTCCAGTACTGTACACAGTACTCAAGGTGTGGTCTAACCAGTCCAGTGTACAGAGGCAGAATCACTTCCTTGCTCCTAGAGGTGATCCCCCTTACGATGCATCCCAACATCCTGTTTGCCTTGCTAGCCGCTCTCCTTCACTGTTCAGAGTTATTCATACATGCATCCACCATGACCCCTAGGTCTTTTTCCCCTATTGAGGCCTCCAGTGCCTCCCCTCCCAGGGTGTACCTATGTTTAGGGTTTCCCCAACCCAGATGCAACACCTTGCACTTGGTGATATTGAAATTTAATTTCCATGTGTGAGCCCAGCTTTCCAGGGTGTCCATGTCCCCTTGCAGGGCCAACCTCCCCTCTTCTCCCTCAACTACTGCTCCCATCTTGGAGGCATCCATGAAGAGACTCATTTCACACCCTATACCCTCCCTGATGTCCAATATGTATGCATTAAACAGGATCAGACCCAGGGCCGAGCCCTGCGGTACCCCACTACCAACCTCTCTAGGGTTCAAGAGCTCCCCACAGACCACTACTCTCTGGGTGCATCCAGTTAACCAGTTTTCAATCCATCTGACCATCAAAGGGTCTACTCCTAACCCCATCAGTTTCTCCACCAGACCATTGTGGGGGGACAGAGTCAAATGCCTTGCTGAAGTTCAAGAATACTACATCCACAGGCTTTCCCCTGTCCAGTTCTGATGTTACCCATTCATAGAACTCCACAAGGTTGGTTTGACATGATCTACCTGGCACAAACCCATGTTGCCAGCTATCCAGACCTCCCACCTCCTCCAAGTACACCCCCAATTGTTCCTTTAGTATACTCTCCATTAATTTTCCCACCACTGAGGTCAAACTGATGGGTCTATAGTTACCTGGTACTTCCCTCGACCCCCCCCTTTATGGATTGGCACCACATGTACCTCTCACCAATCCCTAGGTACCCTCCCTGTCTTAAGTGACCTGTTGAAGAGCTCCACCAGAGGTGTAGCCAGTATGTTCGCCAATTCCCATAGTACTCTCAGATGAATGCCATCTGGCCCAGGAGATTTGTCTTTCTTTAGGGCCTTGAGGGCTAACCACACCCTTTTGGCAGAGATAGCATCATCTGTCCCCTCCACCTTACTGGCCTTTTTATCCTTACCCAGATGTGACACCCCTGGGGTACCTCTCCCTCCCTCTTGCTCCATTTCTGTTGCTCTCCTGATCCCACTTACTGCCGAATCTATCCCCTTCATGCCTTGCTTTGTAGATATCCCATTCCCCCTCCCTAGTGAACACAGAGGCAAAGTACTCGTTAAATACCTCTGCCTGGTCCCTCACCTCTTCCACCCACCCTTCTTCTGATCTCAATCTGCTGAGATGGCCCTTAGTTTTTCTCCACTCCCCAATGTACCGGAAGAACCCCTTTTCCCCTCCATGTATCCCCTGTGCCAGCCGCTGCTCTTTACTGGACTTTGCTCCCCTCACCACACAGGTGACTTTTCTAGATACAAGATGGTACATTTCCTTATCCCTATCCCCTCTTGTTGTTTTATATTTTTTATAGGCTGCCTTCTTTTCTCTGACCGCTACCTGTACCTCACTGGAACACCAGCATGGTTTATGTGACCTTGCTCCCTTACGTTTCAACTTAGCACAGATCCTGACTGCCTCATGAAGTCCCCGGTTTATGACCTCCCATCTCCTTTCCACACTTGTCATTGATGTAATCCCCTTCAAGTGATCCTTGAGAATATTTCCCATGCCCATAAAGTCTTCCCCTGAAGTCCACTGCCAGTGTCCTAGATCTCACCCTCCCCATGCTTATTTGAAACCAGACAGTATTGTGGTCGCTCCCAGTCAGGGGTCCTGTACAACCATGTCCCTTACCAGATCCCCATCTGCCAGAACCACATCCAAGACATGCCCCTCCCTTGTGGGCTTCATCACATGCTGTGTTAAGAACACATCCTGGAAGCCATCCAGCAGCCTCTGCTCCTTGGCCACCTTAGAGGACATGGTTCCTCAGTTTGTACCTGGCATATTAAGGTCCCCCATCAACACCACTCCTTCCCATTTTGGTCCATACTGGGCAATGATGTTGTCCAGCAAACCATCCTCTAGAACATCACTCATCCCAGGGGGCCTATATACTACACCCAGCTTGACCTTATCTCCTGCTGGTGATCGTAAGGTGACCCGTAAGGCCTCCACATTTCCCTCTGCCTCTTCTACCCTAGCAATTTCTATGTCATCTCTAATGAACATAGCCACTCCACCCCCTCTGCCCTCCTTTCTATCCTTCCTAAGCATAGTGTACCCTCGTACGTTTAGGTCCCAGTCATGGTTTTTGTTGGCCCACGTCTCCGTGACTGCCACCACATCCACTCCCCCCTCGAACAGCATGGCCTGGAACTCTGGCAACTTGTCTCCCAAGCTCCTGGCATTTACTAATACCAACCCCCACCCCTTATCCCTGATCCTCTTTGTTGAACCGCACCCAGATTCCTTATACTTCCATCCTCCCTCTGCTCCTCCTGAAACCTCCACCCCCAGTCTGTTTCCTCCCTCCCCCCTTGGGCTTGAAGGCTAATCCCCTCATCTGGAGAAGAGGGCTTCTGGTCAGCCCCTCCCTTATCCCTTCCCCCCCACAAGTTTAAACCCTACCTTTCTTGAATGTAGTCAGCCATCCCCTGTTTAAGGACTTCCTTCTCTAATGGGGCAAGATGAAGTCTGTCCTTGGCATATAGTCCCTTATCCTCCCAAACTCATTCCAGTTCCCTAACACCCCCAACCCACTCTCTTCACCCCACTTCCTGAGCCAGTCATTAACCTCTGTGAGCTTCATTTTTTTCTCCACTGAGGCCATTGGTACTGTCAATATCTCCGGAAAAGAAATGTTGCATCCATTATCCCAACAGACTCTGGCAAGTTCTTGGAACCTTGCTTGGATTTCCAAAATGCTATTTCCCTCTAGATTGTTAGTTCCCAAATGCACCAGGAAATCCAGTTTCCCTCCACAATCCCTAACCATTTCATACACCATGAACTTTGCTCTGTGCACTGTCAGCCCAGAGATACTCACTACCTTCACCTGGCTATGGCATCCACCCCCTGTCCCTCCCACTGGATACCCCTAATCATCGAGTCTCCCAATAACAGAACCTTAAAACCACCATCATCCTTATGGTAACCTCCACTATGCCCTCTCAGCCCCCCTTCCCCATTCATGATCTCAATTCCATGGGAGTCTTCCTGCCTTATTAGAGACCCCCTTGTTACCCTCCCCTTTCTGCCTCCCTCACTATTTTGCCCACTTAACTCAAACCCCCTCTGAATAGGTGTCCCCTTTAACCCTCTCTTATCTGAACCATTTATCCTGGCTCTGATGGTTTGCCCTTCCCCCACACCACCATCCTCCCCCCTTGTAATAGTACCCCTGCCTCCAGAGGCTCTCTGTGGGTCCCCTTTAGCTAGGGTTCCATCCTTGGTACTGACCCCCGTGCTGAAGGGGGCTCCTCTCCCACCTTCTTGTCTCCTAGTTTCTCTCCAATCATGCTCTCCTCCCTCATGTCTGCAATATGTTGCATCTCCCCCATTTGTTTAACATATATGTTTCCCCTTCTCCCTCTGGGACTATTTCTATCCTTTCCATAGCCAGTCTGTGATGCCCTATGGGTATCCGACTCCCTCCCCCCGGCCTCTGTAGAAGTTTCCTCATTTCCACCAACCCATTCCTGCCCCTCTAGGTTGCTTAGTAGCTCAAATTTATTGTGACACTCTATGTCAGCCTCCATCAAGTAACCTGAGTTTCCCCTGACTGCACCTCTAAACTGCCCCTCTTCTTCACCTCTTGCTCTGTTCACCTCAGGAGCTCCATTCCCACAGTCTGCTGTTTCAGGCTTCCACACAACAGCCCCTCCTGACTCCTCCCCATCCACTCTCTTTGTATTCAGAATGTTCACCCCATATGCTTTTCCCTTAGTGTCAACATCCCTATCTAAGGGTCCTCTGTCCCTAATATCCCCCCTCCTGCTTGCTGTAACATAATGTCCTGTAATTTAAGAGCGTTGCCCCGCCTCCCCTCAGCCCCACCCTTCTGCTGCCCATATCCACACCCCTTATCCTTTGACACCCCCACAGCTCCACCAGCTTACTCCTTTAAAAAATATACCTCACTCCTGATACAAGATAGCTCTCTACAGTGTGGGCAGCCTCCCTCTCTCCAGGCACAATTTAGAATTATTGCCATCGCACAGCCTGTGCAGCCTACAACCCTTCCAAATATGCCTGCCATGGTGCCTGTTTATCCCCCTCTGTTCATAATGGCACACCCCTTTTCTCAGTCTCTTTCCCCTGGAATACAGTTTCTCTCCATACTGACTGCAGTTATTTACAAACCCAATTTCAAACTCACCAATAAAGTTCCAAAGTCTCACAAACACATACAGTCCAGTGTGCATTCAGTCCCACTAACAGTGTGAGTATGCAGACACCAGGTACCGTATAATGTCACAAGTCCACCAGCTCCTGTTGCTATGAATTTCAGTCCCAAACAGAAATACTCAGCCCTTCAATCCCAACCCCCAGTGGCTTCTCAGTATTTATGAAAGCCTACAAAACAGGGTGGGTGTGAGAGCTCTTATCAAACACCAGGCAAACAACACATTTAAATTTCACTCTAATTATCCCTGCCAAACAACTGTTTCCAAGCCTCCAAAGTTACAATATCACAACCCAAGTAACACTTCTAACTCAAGGTAATAATTTTTAACACATACGACTAATTTCACTTACAAAACCATTCAAATATTTCAGTTAAAACAGAACATAACCCCAGACCTCCATCCTTACCAGCCTGCTGCTTATGTTCTTAAGTGAACAATGAAGGCCAAGGAAATTCCTGTTAAAGACAAGGTAATTCCAGCTAATGACCCCTCCCCCTAACACCAGGCAAACAACACATTTAAATTTCACTCTAATTATCCCTGCCAAACACCTGTTCCCAAGCCTCCAAAGTTACAATATCACAGCCCAAGTAACAGTTCTAACTCAAGATAATTTTTAACACATAGAACTAATTTCACTTATAAAACTATTCAAATATTTCAGTTAAAACAGAATATAACCCCAGACCTCGGTCCATACAGCCTGCTGCTTATCTTCCCAAGTAAACAATGAAGGCCAAGGTAATCCCTGTTAAAGCCAAGATAATTCCAACTAATGTCCCCTCCCCCTAACACCAGGAAAACTACACATTTAAATTTCACTCTAATTATCCCTGCCAAACAACTGTTCCCAACCCTCCAAAGTTACAATATCACAGCCCAAGTAACAGTTCTAACTCAAGGTAATAATTTTTAACAAATAGAACTAATTTCACTAACAAAACTATTAAAATATTTCAGTTAAAACAGAATATAACCCCAGACCTCAGTCCTTACCAGCCTGCTGCTTATGTTCCCAAGTGAACAATGAAGGCCAAGGTAACTCCAGTTAAAGACAAGATAATTCAAGCTAAAGTCCCCTCCCCCTAACAATAGACAAATAACACATTTAAAATTCACTCAAATTATCCCTGCCAAACAACTTTTCCCAAGCCTCAAAAGTTACAATATCACAGTGCAAGTAACAGTTCTAACTCAAGTTAATAATTTTAAACACATAGAACTAATTTCACTTACAAAACTATTCAAATATTTCAGTTAAAACAGAATATAACCCCAGACCTCTGTAATTGCCAGCCTGCAGCTTATGTTCCCAGGTGAACAATGAAGGCCAAGGTAATTCCTGTTAAACACAAGGTAATTCCAGCTAATGTCCCCTTCCCCTAACACCAGGAAAACAACACATTTAAATTTAACTCTAATTATCCCTGCCAAACAATGGTTCCCAAGCCTCCAAAGTTACAATATCACAGCCCAATTAACAGTTCTAACTAAAGATAATAATTTTTAACATACAGAACTAATTTCACTTACAAAACTATTCAAATATTTCAGTTAAAACAGAATATAACCCCAGACCTGTGTCCTTACCAGCCTTCTGCTTATGTTCCCAAGTGAACAATGAAGGCCAAGGTAATTCCTCCTAAAGACAAGGTCATTTCAGCTAATATCCCCTCCCCCTAACACCAGGCAAACAACACATTTAAATTTCACTGTAATTATAACTGCCAAACAACAGTTTCCAACCGCTCCAAAGTTACAATATCACAGCACAAGTAACGGTTCTAACTCAAGGTAATAATTTTTAACACATAGAACTAATTTCACTTACAAAACTATTCAAATATTTCCGTTAAAACAGAATATAACCCCAGACCTCTGTCCTTACCGGCCTTCTGCTTATGTTCCCAAGTGAACAATGAAGGCCAAGGTAATTCCTATTAAAGACAAGGTCATTTCAGCAAATATCCCCTTCCCCTAACACCAGGCAAACAACACATTTAAATTTCACTCTAATTATAACTGCCAAACAACAGTTTCCAAGCCTCCAAAGTTACAATATCACAGCCCAAGTAACAGTTCTAACTCATGGTAATAATTTTTAACACATAGAACTAATTTCACTTACAAAACTATTCAAATAGTTCAGTTAAAACAGAATATAACCCCAGACCTCTGTCCTTACCGGCCTGCTGCTTATGTTCCCAAGTGAACAATGAATACCAAGGTAATTCCTGTTAAAGACAAGGTAATTCCAGTTAATGTCCCCTCGCCCTAACACCAGGCAAACAACACATTTAAATTTCACTCTAATTATCCCTGCCAAACAACTGTTCCCAAGCCTCCAAAGTTACAATACCGCAGCCCAAGTAACAGTTCTAACTCAAGTTAATCATTTTGAACACATAAAACTAATTTCACTTACAAAACTATTCAAATATTACAGTTAAAACAGAATATAACCCCAGACCTCTGTCCTTACCAGCCTTCTGCTTATGTTCCCAAGTGAATAATAAAGGCCAAGGTAATTCCTGTCAAAGACAAGGCAATTCCAGCTAATGTCCCCTCCCCCTAACACCAGGAAAACAACACATTTAAATTTCACTCTAATTATCCCTGCCAAACAACTGTTCCCAAGCCTCCAAAGTTACAATGTCACAGCCCAAGTAACAGTTCTAACTCAAGGTAATAATTTTGAACACATAGAACTAATTTCACTTACAAAACTATTCAAATATTTCAGTTAAAACAGAATAAAACCCCAGACCTCGGACCATACCAGCCTGCTGCTTATGTTCCCAAGTGAACAATGAAGGCCTAGGTAATTCCTGTTAAAGACAAGATAATTCCAACTTATGTCCCCTTCCCCTAACACCAGGCAAACAACAAATTTAAATTTCACTCTAATTATCCCTGCCAAACAACTGTTCCCAAGACTCCACAGTTACAATATCACAGCCCAAGTAACAGTTATAACTCAAGGTATTAATTTTTAACAAATAGAACTAATTTCACTTACAAAACTATTCAAATATTTCAGTTAAAACAGAATATAACCCCAGACCTTTGTATTTACCAGCCTGCTGCTTATGTTCCCAAGTGAACAATGAAGTCCAAGAGACTTCCTGTTAAAGGAAAGGTAATTCCAGCTAATGTCCCCTCCCCCTAACACCAGGCAAACAACACATTTAAAATTCACTCTAATTATCCCTGCCAAACAACTGTTCCCAAGCCTCACAAAGTTACAATATCACAGCCCAAGTAACAGTTCTAACTCAAGGTAATAATTTTTAACACATAGAACTAATTTCACTTACAAAACTATTCAAACATTTCAGTTAAAACAGAATATAACACCTGACCTCTGTCCTTACCAGCCTGCTGCTTATGTTCTCAAGTGAACAATGAAGGCCAAGGTAATTCCTGTTAAAGACAAGGTAATTCCAGCTAATGTCCCCTTCCCCTAACACCAGGGAAACAACACATCTAAATTTCACTCTAATTATCCCTGCCAAACAACTGTTCCCTAGCCTCAAAAGTTACAATATCACAGCCCAAGTAACAGTTCTAACTCAAGATAATTTTTAACACATAGAACTAACTTCACTTACAAAACTATTCAAATATTTCAGTTAAAACAGAATATAACCCCAGACCTCAGTCCTTAAGAGCCTGCTGCTTATGTTCCCAAGTGAAAAATGAAGGCCAAGGTAACTCCAGTTAAAGACAAGATAATTCAAGCTAATGTCCCTTCCCCCTAACAATAGGCAAACAACACATTAAAATTTCACTCTAATTATCCCTGCCAATTAACTTTTCCCAAGCCTCAAAAGTTACAATATCACAGCGCAAGTAACAGTTCTAACTCAAGTTAATAATTTTAAACACATTGAACTAATTTCACTTACAAAACTATTCAAATATTTCAGTTAAAACAGAATATAACCCCAGACCTCTGTAATTGCCAGCCTGCTGCTTATGTTCCCAAGTGAACACTGAAGGACAAGGTAATTCCTGTTAAACACAAGGTAATTGCAGCTAATGTCCCCTCCCCCTAACACCAGGCAAACAACACATTTAAATTTAACTCTAATTATCCCTGCAAACAATGGTTCCCAAGCCTCCAAAGTTACAAAATCAAAGCCCAATTAACAGTTCTAAATAAAGTTAATAATTTTAAACATATAGAACTAATTTCACTTACAAAACTATTCAAATATTTCAGTTAAAACAGAATATAACCCCAGACCTGTGTCCTTACCAGCCTTCTGCGTATGTTCCCAAGTGAACAATGAAGGCCAAGGTAATTCCTGCTAAAGACAGGGTCATTTCAGCTAATATCCCCTCCCCCTAACACCAGGCAAACAACACATTTAAATTTCACTCTAATTATCCCTGCCAAACAACTGTTCCCAAGCCTCCAAAGTTACAATATCACAGCCCAGGTAACAGTTCTAACTCATGGTAATAATTTTTAACACATAGAACTAATTTCACTTACAAAACTATTCAAATAGTTCAGTTAAAACAGAATATAACCCCAGACCTTTGTATTTAACAGCCTGCTGCTTATGTTCCCAAGAGAACAATGAAGTACAAGAGACTTCCTGTTAAAGGAAAGGTAATTCCAGCTAATGTCCCCTCCCCCTAACACCAGGCAAACAACACATTTAAAATTCACTCTAATTATCCCTGCCAAACAACGGTTCCCAAGCATACAAAGTTACAATATCACAGCCCAAGTAACAGTTCTAACTTAAGGTAATAATTTTTAACACATAGAACTAATTTCACTTACAAAACTATTCAAACATTTCAGTTAAAACAGAATATAACATCACACCTCAGTCCTTACCAGCCTGCTGCTTATGTTCTCAAGTGAACAATGAAGGCCAAGGTAATTCCTGTTAAAGACAAGGTAATTCCAGCTAATGTCCCCTTCCCCTAACACCAGGGAAACAACACATCTAAATTTCACTATAATTATCCCTGCCAAACTAATGTTCCCAAGCCTCCAAAGTTACAATATGACAGCCCAAGTAACAGTTCTACCTCAAGGTAATAATTTTTAACACATAGAACTAATTTCACTTACAAAACTATTCAAATATTTCAGTTAAAACAGAATATAACCGCAGACCTCAGTCCTTACCAGCATGCTGCTTATGTTCCCAAGTGAACAATGAAAGCCAAGGTAACTCCAGTTAAAGACAAGATAATTCAAGCTATTGTCCCCTTCCCCAAACAATAGGCAAACAACACACTTAAATTTCACTCTAATTATCTCTGCCAAACAACTTTTCCCAAGCCTCCAAAGTTACAATATCACAACCCAAGTAACTGTTCTATCTCAAGTTAATAATTTTAAACACATAGAACTAATTTCACTAAGAAAACTATTCAAATATTTCAGTTAAAACAGAATATAACCCCAGACCTCAGTCCTTACCAGACTGCTGCTTATGTTACCAGGTGAACAATGAAGGCCAGGGTAACTCCAGTTAAAGACAAGATAATTCAAGCTGATGTCCCATCCCCCTAACAATATGCAAACAACACATTTAATTTCACTCTAATTATCCCTGAAAAAAACTTTTGCGAAGACTCCAAAGTTCCAATATCACAGCCCAAGTAACAGTTCTAACTCAAGTTAATAATTTTAAACACATAGAACTAATTTAACTTACAAAACTATTCAAATATTTCAGTTAAAACAGAATATAACCCCAGACCTCTGTAATTGCCAGCCTGCTGCTTATGTTCCAAAGTGAACAATGAAGGCCAAGGTAATTCCTGTTAAACACAAGGTAATTCCAGCTAATGTCCCCTCCGCTAACACCAGGCAAACAACACATTTAAATTTCACTCTTTTTATCCCTGCAAACAACTGTTCCCAAGCCTCCAAAGTTACAATAGCACAGCCCAAATAACAGTTCTAACTAAAGGTAATAATTTTTAACAGATAGAACTAATTTCACTTACAAAACTATTCAATTATTTCTGTTAAAACAGAATATAACCCCAGACCTTTGTATTAACCAGCCTGCTGCTTATGTTCCCAAGTGAACAATGAAGGCCATGAGAATTCCTGTTAAAGGCAAGGTAATTCCAGTTAATGTCCCCTCCGCCTAACACCAGGCAAACAACACATTTAAATTTCACTCTAATTATCCCTGCCACACAACGGTTCCCAATCCTACAAAGTTACAATGTCACAGCCCAAGTAACAGTTCTAACTCAAGGTAATTTTTAACACATAGAACTAATTTCACTTACAAAACTATTCAAATATTTCAGTTAAAACAGAATATAACCACAGACCTCGGTCCATACCAGCCTGCTGCTTATGTTCCCAAGTGAACAATGAAGGCCTAGGTAATTCCTGTTAAAGCCAGGATAATATCAACTAATGTCCCCTCCCCCTAACACCAGGCAAACATCAAGTTTAAATTTCACTCTAATTATCCCTGTCAAACAACTGTTCCCAAGCCTCCAAAGTTACAATATCACAGCTCAAGTAACAGTTCTAACTCAAGGTAATCATTTTTAACAAATAGAACTAATTTCACTAACAAAACTATTCAAATATTTCAGTTAAAACAGAATATAACCCCAGACCTCAGTCTTTACCAGCCGGTTGCTTATGTTCCCAAGTGAACAATGAAGGCCAAGGTAACTTCAGTTAAAGACAAGATAATTTAAGCTAATGTCCCCTCCCCCTAACAATAGGCAAACAACACATTTAAATTTCACTCTAATTATCCCTCCAAACAACTTTCCCAAGCCTCCAAAGTTACAATATCACAGCCCAAGTAACATTTCTAACTCAAGGTAATAATTTTTAACACATAGAACTAATTTCACTTACAAAACTATTCAAATATTTCAGTTAAAACAGAATATAACCCCAGACCTCTGAAAATGCCAGGCTGCTGCTTATGTTCCCAAGTGAACAATGAAGGCCAAGGTAATTCCTGTTAAACACAAGGTAATTCCAGCTAATGACCCCTCCCCCTACCACCAGGCAAACAACACATTTAAATTCAACTCTAATTATCTCTGCCAAACAACGGTTCCCAAGCCTGCAAAGTTACAATATCACAGCCCATTTAACAGTTCTAACTAAAGGTAATAATTTTTAACATATAGAACTAATTTCACTTACAAAACTATTCAAATATTTCAGTTAAAACAGAATATAACCCCAGACCTGTGTCCTTACCAGCCTGCTGCGTATGTTCCAAAGTGAGCAATGAAGGCCAAGGTAATTCCTGTTAAAGACAAGGTAATTCCATCTAATGTCCCCTACCCCTAACACCAGGCAAGCAACACATTTAAATTTTCCTCTAATTATACCTGCCAAACAACTGTTCCCAAGCCTCCAAAGTTACAATATCAAAGCCCAAGTAACAGTTCTAACTAAAGGGAATAATTTTTAACACACAGAACAAATTTCACTTACAACACTATTCAAATATTTCAGTTAAAAAAGAATATAACCTCAGACCTTTGTATTTACCAGCCTGCTGCTTATGTTCCCAAGGGAACAATGAAGGCCAAGAGAATTCCTGTTAAGGGCAAGGTAATTCCAGCTAATGTCCACTCCTTCTACTACCAGGCAAACAGAACATTTAAATTTCACTCTAATTATCCCTGCCAAGCAACGGTTCCCAAGCCTACAAAGTTACAATATCACAGCCCAAGTAACAGCTCTAACTCAAGGTAATAATTTTAACACATAGAACTAATTTCACTTACAAAACTATTCAAACATTTCAGTTAAAACAGAATATAACACCAGACCTCTGTCCTTACCAGCCTGCTCCTTATCTTCTCAAGTGAACAATGAAGGCCAAGGTAATTCCTCTTAAATACAAGGTAATTCCAGCTAATGTCCCCTCGCCCTAACACCAGGCAAACAACACAATTAAATTTCATTCTAATTATCCCTGCCAAACAACTGTTCCCAAGCCTCCAAAGTTACATTATCACAGCCCAAGTAACTGTTCTAACTCAAGGTAATCATTTTTAACAAATAGAACTAATTTCACTAACAAAACTATTCAAATTTTTCAGTTAAAACAGAATATAACCACAGACAACAGTCCTTACCAGCCTGCTGCTTATGTTCCCAAGTGAACAATGAAGGCCAAGGTAACTCCAGTTAATGACAAGTTAATTCAAGCTAATGTCCCTTCCACCTAACAATAGGCAAACAACACATTTAAATTTCACTCTAATTATCCCTGAAAAGAAACTTTTCCCAAGACTCCAAAGTTACAATATGACAGCCCAATTAAAAGTTCTAACTAAAGGTTATAATTTTTAACATATAGAACTTATTTCACTTACAAAACTATTCAAAATTTCAGTTAAAACAGAATATAACCCCAGAACTCGGTCTACACCTGCCTGCTGCTTATGTTCCCAAGAGAACAATGAAGGCCTAGGTAATTTCTGCTAAAGCCAAGATAATTCCAACTAATGTCCCCTCCCCCTAACATCAGGCAAACAACAAATTAAAATTTCACTCTAATTATCCCTGCCAAACAACTGTCCCCAAGCCTCCAAACTTAAAATATCACAGCCCAAGTAACTGTTCTAACTCAAGGTAATAATTTTTAACAAATAGAACTAATTTCACAAACAAAACTATTCAAATATTTCAGTTAAAACAGAATATAACCCCAGACCTCGGTCCATACCAGCCTGCTGCTTATGTTCCCAAGTGAACAATGAAGGCCAAGGTAACTCCAGTTAAAGACAAGATAATTCAAGCTCATGTCCCATCCCCCTAACAACAGGGAAGCAACACATTTAAATTTCACTCTAATTATCCCTGCCAAACAACTTTTCCCAAGCCTCCAAAGTTACAATATCTCAGCCCAAGTAACAGTTCTAACTCAAGGTAATAATTTTCAACACATAGAACTAATTTCACTTACAAACCTATTCAAATATTACACTTAAAACAGAATATAACAACAGACCTCTGTCCTTACCAGCATGCTGCTTATGTTCCCAAGTGAACAATGAAGGCCAAGGTAATTCCTGTAAAAGACAAGATAATTCCAGCTAATGTCCCCTTCCCCTAACTCCAGGAAAACAACTCATTTAAATTTCACTCTAATTATCCCTGCCAAACAAATGTTCCCAAGCCTCCAAAGTTACAATATGACAGCCCAAGTAACAGTTCTACCTCAAGGTAATAATTTTTAACACATAGAACTAATTTCACTTACAAAACTATTCAAATATTTCAGTTAAAACAGAATATAACCCCAGACCTCAGTCCTTACCAGCATGCTGCTTATGTTCCCAAGTGAACAATGAAAGACAAGGTAACTCCAGTTAAAGACAAGATAATTCAAGCTAATGTCCCCTCCCCCAAACAATAGGCAAACAACACAATTAAATTTCACTCTAATTATCTCTGTAAAACAACTTTCCGAAGCCTCCAAAGTTAAGCAATATCACAACCCAAGCAACTATTTCTATCTCAAGTTAATAATTTTAAACACATAGAACTAATTTCACTAAGAAAACTATTCAAATATTTCAATTAAAACAGAATATAACCCTGACCTCAGTCCTTACCAGACTGCTGCTTCGTTCCCAGGTGAACAATGAAGGCCAGGGTAACTCCAGTTAAAGACAAGATAATTCAAGCTGATGTCCCATCCCCCTAACAATATGCAAACAACACATTTAATTTCACTCTAATTATCCCTGGAAAAAACTTTTCCGAAGACTCCAAACTTCCAATATCACAGCCCAAGTAACAGTTCTAACTCAAGTTAATAATTTTAAACACATAGAACTAATTTAACTTACAAAACTATTAAAATATTTCAGTTAAAACAGAATATAACCCCAGACCTCTGTAATTGCCAGCCTGCTGCTTATGTTCCCAAGTGAACAATGAGACAAGGAAATTCCTGTTAAACACAAAGGTAATTCCAGCTAATGTCCCCTTCCCCTAACACCAGGCAAACAACACATTTAAATTTCACTCTTTTTATCCCTGCAAACAACTGTTCCCAAGCCTCCAAAGTTACAATAGCTCAGCCCAAATAACAGTTCTAACTAAAGGTAATAATTTTTAACAGCTAGAACTAATTTCACTTACAAAACTATTCAAATATTTCAGTTAAAACAGAATATATCCCCAGACCTCTCTACTTACCAGCCTGCTGCTTATGTTCCCAAGTGAACAATGAAGGCCAAGGTAATTCCTGTTAAAGACAAGGTAATTCCAGCTAATGACCCCTCCCCCTAACTCCAGGTATACAACACATTTAAATTTCTCTCTAATTATCCCTGCCAAACAAATGTTCCCAAGCCTCCAAAGTTACAAAATGACAGCCCAAATAACAGTTCTAACTCAAGGTAATAATTTTTAACACATAGAACTAATTTCACTTACAAAACTATTCAAATAGTTCAATTAAAACAGAATATAACCTAAGACCTTTGTATTTACCAGCCTGCTGCTTATGTTCCCAAGTGAACAATGAAGGTCAAGAGATTTCCTGTTAAAGGCAAGGTAATTCCAGTAAATGTCCCCTCCCCCTAACACCAGGCAAACAACACTTTTCAATTTCATACTAATTATCCCTGCCAAACAACGGTTCCCAAGCCTACACAGTTACAATATCAAAGCCCAAGTAACAGTTCTAACTCAAGGTAATTTTTAACACATAGAACTAATTTCACTTACAAAACTATTCAGATTTTCAGTTAAAACAGAATATATCCCCAGACCAATGTCCATACCAGCCTGCTGCTTATGTTCCCAAGTGAACAATGAAGGCCTAAATCGATTTCTGTTAAAGCCAAGATAATTCCAACTAATGTCCCCACCCCCTCACACCAGGCAAACAACAAATTTAAATTTCACTCTAATTATCCCTGCCAAACTATTGTTCCCAAACCTCCAAAGTTACAATATCACAGCCCAAGTAACAGTTCTAACTCAAGGTAATAATTTTTAACACATAGAACTAATTTCAGTAAAAAAACTACTCAAATATTTCAGTTAAAACAGAACATAACCCCAGACCTCTGCCCTTACGAGCCTGCTGCTTATGTTCACAAGTGAACAATAAAGGTCAAGGTAATTCCTGTTAAAGACAAGGTAATTCCAGGTAATGTCCCTCCCCTAACTCCAGACAAACAACACATTTAAATTTCACTCTAATTATCTCTGCCAAATGTTCCCAGGCCTCCAAAGTCACAATATGACAGCCCAAGTAACAGTTCTAACTCAAGGTAATAATTTTTAGCACACTGAACTAATTTCATTACAAAACTATTCAATTATTTCTGTTAAAACAGAGTATAACCCCAGACCTTTGTATTAACCAGCCTGCTGCTTATGTTCCCAAGTGATCAATGAAGCCAAGAGAATTTCTGTTAAAGGTAAGGTAATTCCAGCTAATGTTCCCTCCCCCTAACACCAGGCAAACAACACATTTAAATTTCACTCTAATTAAACCTGCCAAGCAAACGGTTCCCAAGCCTACAACGTTACAATATCACAGCCCAAAAACAGTTCTAACTCAAGGTAATAATTTTAACACACAGAACTAATTTCACTTACAAAACTATTCAAACATTTCAGTTAAAACAGAATATAACACCAGACCTCTGTCCTTACCAGCCTGCTGCTTATCTTCTCAAGTGAACAATGAAACCAACATAAATTCCTCTTAAAGACAAGGTAATTCCAGCTAATGTCCCCTGGACCTAACATAAGACAAACAACACATTTAAATTTCACTCTAATTCTCCCTTCCAAAGAACTGTACCCAAGCCTCCAAAGTTACAATATCACAGCCCAAGTAATAGTTCTAACTCAAGATAATGTTTAACACATAGAACTAATTTCACTTACAAAACTATTCAAATATTTCAGTTAAAACAGAATATAACAACAGACCAAAGTCCATACCAGTCTGCTGCTAATGTTCCCAAGTGAACAATGAAGGTATTGGAAATTCCTATTAAAGCCAAGATAATTCCAGCTAATGTTCCCTCCCCCTAACACCAGGCAAACAACAATTTTAAATTTCACTCTAATTATCCCTGCCAAACAACTGTTCCCAAGCCTCCAAAGTTACAATATCACAGCCCAAGTAACAGTTCTAACTCAAGGTAGTAATTTTTAACAAATAGAACAAATTTCACTAAGAAAACTATTCAAATATTTCAGTTAAAACAGAATATAACTCCAGACCTCAGTCCTTACCAGCCTGCTGCTTATGTTCCCAAGTGATTTGAACAGAGGCCAGGGTAACTCCAGTTAAAGACAAGATAATTCAAGCTGATGTCCCATCCCCCTAACCATAGGCAAACAACACATTTAATTTCACTCTAATTATCCCTGAAAAAAACTTTTCCCAAGACTCCAAAGTTCCAATATCACAGCCCAAGTTACAGTTCTAACTCAAGTTAATAATTTTAAACACATAGAACTAATTTAACATACAAAACTATTCAAATATTTCAGTTAAAACAGAATATAACCCCAGACCTCTGTAATTGCCAGCCTGCTGCTTATGTTCCCAAGTGAACAATGAAGGCCAAGGTAATTCCTGTTAAACGCAAGGTAATTCCAGCTAATGTCCCCTCCCCCTAACACCAGGCAAACAACACATTTAAATTTCACCCTAATTATCCCTGCCAAACAACGGTTCCCAAGCCTCCAAAGTTACAATATCACAGCCCAAGTAATAGTTCTAACTCATGGTAATAATTTTTAACACATAGAACAAATTTCACTTACAAAACTATTCAAATATTTCAGTTAAAAAAGAATATAACCCCAGACCTCGGTCCATACCAGCCTACTACTTATGTTCCAATGAACAATGAAGGCCTTGGTAATTCCTGTTAAAGCCAAGATAATTCCAACTAATGTCCCCTCCCCCTAACACCAGGCAAACAACACATTTAAATTTCACTCTAATTATCCCTGCCAAACAACTGTTCCCAAGCCTTCAAAGTTACAATACCGCTGCCCAAGTAACAGTTCTAACTCAAGGTAATAATTTTGAACACATAGAACTAATTTCACTTACAAAACTATTCAATTATTTCTGTTAAAACAGAATATAACCCCAGACCTTGGTATTAACCAGCCTGCTGCTTATGTTCCCAAGTGAACAATGAAGGCCAAGAGAATTCCTGTTAAAGGTAAGGTAATTCCAGCTAATGTTCCCTCCCCCTAACACCAGGCAAACAACACATTTAAATTTCACTCTAATTAAACCTGCCAAGCAAACGGTTCCCAAGCCTACAACGTTACAATATCACAGCCCAAAAACAGTTCTAACTCAAGGTAATAATTTTAACACACAGAACTAATCTCACTCTAAAACTATTCAAACATTTCGATTAAAACAGAATATAACACTAGAACCCTCTGTCCTTACCAACCTACTGCTTATCTTCACAAGTGAACCAATGAGAGGGCCAACGTAATTCTCTTGAAAGACAGGTAATTCCCGGCTGTGTCCTCCCCTAACACCAAGAAAACAACAACATTTAAATTTCACTCTAATTATCCCTGCCAAACAACTGTTCCCAAACCTTCAAAGTTACAACACCGCTTGCCCAAGTAACAGTTCTTAATCCTCGAAGCGGTAATAATTTTGAACATAGAACTAATTTCACTTACAAAACTATTCAATTATTTCAGTCAAACAGAATATAACAACAGACCTCTGTCCTTACCATTACCTGCTTATGTTCACAATTGAACAATGAAGGTCAAGGTAATTCCTCGTATTAAAGACAAGGTAATTCCAGTAATGTCCTCCCTAATTCCAGCAACAACACATTTAATTTTCACTCGAATTATCCCTGCCAAACAAATGTTCCCAAGCCTCCAAAGTTACAATATGACAGCCCAAGTAACAGTTCTAACTCAAGGTAATCATTTTTAACACACTGAACTAATTTCACTTACAAAACTATTCAAATATTTCTGTTAAAACAGAATATAACCCCAGACCTTGGTATTAACCAGTCTGCTGCTTATGTTCCCAAGTGAACAATGAAGGCCAAGAGAATTCCTGTTAAAGGCAAGGTAATTCCAGCTAATGTCCTCCTCCTCCCAACACCAGGAAACAACACATGTAAATTTCACTCTAATTATTCCTGCCAAACAACGGTTCCCAAGCCTACAAAGTTACAATGTCACAGCCCAAGTAACAGTTCTAACCCAAGGTAATTTTTAACACATAGAACTAATTTCACTTACAAAACTATTCAAATATTTCTGTAAGAACAGAATATAATCCCAGACCTCGGTCCATACCAGCCTGCTGCTTATGTTCCCAAGTAAACAATGAAGGGCTAGTTAATTCCTGTTAAAGCCAAGACAATTCCAACTAATGTCCCCTTCCCCTAACACCAGGCAAAAACAAATTTAAATTTCACTCTAATTATCCCTGCCAAACAACTGTTGCCAAGCCTCCAAAGTTACAATATCACAGCCCAAGTAACAGTTCCAACTCAAGGTAATAATTTTTAACACATAGAACTAATTTCACTTACAAAACTATTCAAACATTTCAGTTAAAACAGAATATAACACCAGACTTCTGTCCTTTCCAGCCTGCTGCTTATGTTCTTAAGTGAACTATGAAGGCCAAGGAAATTCCTGTTAAAGACAAAGTAATTCCAGCTAATGTCCCCTCCCCCTAACAATAGGCAAATAACACATTTAAATTTCACTCTAATTATGCCTGCCAAACAACTATTCCTAAGCCTACAAAGTTGCAATATCACAGCCCAAGTAACAGTTCTAACTCAAGTTAATAATTTTAAACACATAGAACTAATTTCACTTACAAAACTATTCAAATATTTCAGTTAAAACAGAATATAACCCCAGAGCTCTGTCCTTACCAGCCTGCTGCTTATGTTCCCAAGTGAACAAAGAAGGCCAAGGTAATTCCTGTTAAAGACAAGGTAATTCCAGCTAATGTCCCCTCCCCTTAACTCCAGGCGATCAACACATTTAAATTTCACTCTAATTATCCCTGCCAAACAAATGTTCCCAAGCCTCCAAAGTTACAATATGACAGCCCAAGTAACAGTTCTAACTCAAGGTAATAATTTTTAACACATAGAACTAATTTTACTTACAAAACTATTCAAATATTTCAGTTAAAACATAATATAACCCCAGACATCGATCCATACCAGCCTGCTGCTTATGTTCCCAAGTGAACAATGAAGGCCTAGGTAATTCCTGTTAAAGACAAGATAATCCCAACTAATGTCCCCTCCACAAAACACCAGGCAAACAACAAATTTAAATTTCACTCTAATTATCCCTGCCAAACAACTGTTCCCAATCCTCCAAAGTTACAATATCACAGCCCAAGTAACAGTTCTAACAAAGGTAATAATTTTTAACAAACAGAACTAATTTCACTTACAAAACTATTCAAATATTTCAGTTAAAACAGAATGCAACCTAAGACCTCATTCCATATCAGCCTGCTGCTTATGTTCCCAAGTAAACAATGAAGGCCAAGAGAATTCATGTTAAAGGCAAGGTAATTCCAGCCAATATCCCCTCCCCCTAACACCAGGCATACAACACATTTAAATTTCACTCTAATTATCCCTGCCTAGCAACGGTTCCCAAGCCTACAAAGTTACAATATCAGAGCCCAAGTAACAGTTCTAACTCAAGGTAATAATTTTTAACACATAGAACTAATTTCACTTACAAAACTATTCAAACATTTCAGTTAAAACAGAATATAACACCAGACCTCTGTCCTTACCAGCCTGCTGCTTATGTTCTCAAGTGAACAATCAAGGCCAAGGTAATTCCTGTTAAAGACAAGGAAATTTCAGCTAATGTTCCTTACGTCTAACACTAGGCAAACAACACATTTAAATTGATCTCTAATTATCCCTGCCAAACAACTTTTCCCAAGACTCCAAAGTTACAAAATCACAGCCCAAGTAACAGTTTTAACTCAGGATAATTTTGAACATATAGAACTAATTTCACTTACAAAACGATTCAAATATTTCAGTTAAAACAGAATATAACCCCAGACCTCGGACCATACCAGCCTGCTGCTTATGTTCCCAAGTGAACAATGAAGGCCTAGGTAATTCCTGTTAAAGCCATGATAATTCCAACTAATGTCCCCTCCCCCTAACATCAGGCAAACAACAAATTTAAATTTCACTCTAATTATCCCTGCCAAACAACTGTTCCCAACCCTCCAAAGTTACAATATCACAGCCCAAGTAACAGTTCTAACTCAAGGTAATAATTTTTAACAAATAGAACTAATTTCACTAACAAAACTATTCAAATATTTCAGTTAAAACAGAATATAACCCCAGACCTGAGTCCTTACCAGCCTGCTGCTTAAGTTCCCAAGTGAACAATGAAGGCCAAGGTAACTCTAGTTCAAGACAAGATAATTCAAGCTAATGTCCTCTCCCCCTAACAATAGGCAAACATCACATTTAAATTTCACTCTAATTATCCCTGACAAACAACTTTTCCCAAGCCTCCAAAGTTACAATATCACAGCCCAAGTAACAGTTCTAACTCAAGTTAATAATTTTAAACACATAGAACTAATTTCACTTACAAAACTATTGAAATATTTCAGTTAATACAGAATATAACCCCAGACCTGTGTCTTTACCAGCCTGCTGGGTATGTTCCAAAGTGAACAATGAAGGCCAAGGTAATTTCTGTTAAAGACAAGGTCATTTCAGCTAATATCCCCTCCACCTAACACCAGGAAAACAACACATTTAAATTTCACTCTAATTATAACTGCCAAACAACAGTTTCCAACCCATACAAAGTTACAATATCATAGCCCAAGTAACAGTTCTAATTAAAGGTAACAATTTTTAACACATAGAACTAATTTCATTTACAAAACTAGTCAAACATTTCAGTTAAAATAGAATATAATACCAGACCTCTGTCCTTACTAGCCTGCTGCTTATGTTCGCAAGTGAACAATGAAGGCCAAGGTAATTCCTGTTAAAGACAAAGTCATTTCAGCTAATGTCCCATTCCCCCTAACACCAGGCAAACAACACATTTAAATTTCACTCTAATTATAACTGCCAAACAACAGTTTCCAAGCCTCCAAAGTTACAATATCACAGCCCAAGTAACAGTTCTAACTCATGGTAATAATTTTTAACACATAGAACTAATTTCACTTACAAAACTATTCAAATATTTCAGTTAAAACAGATATAGCCCCAATAATCTCTGTCCTCCACGCGCCTGCTGCTAACGTTCCCAAGTGAATAATGAGGGCAAATGTCATTCCTGTTAAGACAAGGTAATTCGAGCTAATGTCCCCTCCCCCTAACACCAGGCAAACAACACATTTAAATTTCTCACTCTAATTATCCCTGCCAAACAACTTTTCCCAAGCCTCCAAATTTACAATACCGCAGCCCAAGTAACAGTTCTAACTCTAGGTAATAATTTTGAACACATAGAACTAATTTCACTTACAAAACTATTCAAATATTTCAGTTAAAACAGAATATAACCCCAGACATCTGTCCTTACCAGCCTTTTGCTTATGTTCCCAAGTGAACAATAAAGGCCAAGGTAATTCCTGTTAAAGACAAGGTAATTCCAGCTAATGTCCCCTCCCCATAACACCAGGCAAACAACACATTTAAATTTCACTCGAATTATCCCTGCCAAACAACTGCTCCCAAGCCTCCAAACTTACAATATCACAGCCCAAGTAACAGTTCTAACTAAAGGGAATAATTTTTAACACATAGAACTAATTTCACTTACAACACTATTCAAATATTTCAGTTAAAACAGAATATAACCCCAGACCTCTGTCCTTACCAGCCTGCTGCTTATGTTCCTAAGTGAACAATGAAGACCAAGGTAATTCCTGTTAAAGACAAGGTAATTCCAGCTAATGTCCCCTTCCTCTAACTCCAGCCAAACAACACATTTAAATTTCACTCTAATTATCCCTGTCAAACAAATGTTCCCAAGCCTAAAAAGTTACAATATGACACGCCAAGTAACACTTCTAACTCAGGGTAGTAATTTTAAACACATAGAACTAATTTCACTTATAAAACTATTCAAATAATTCAGTTAAAACAGAATATAACCCTAGACCTTTGTCCTTACCAGCCTGCTGCTTATGTTCCCAAGTGAACAATGAAGGCCAATGTAATTCCTGCCAAAGACAAGATAATTCCAGCTAATGTTGCCTCCAACTAACAGCAGGCAAAGAACACATTTAAATTTCACTCTAATTATCCCTGCCAAACAACTATTCCCAAGTATCCAAAGTTACAATAACACAGTCCAAGTAACAGTTCTATCTCAAGATAATTTTTAACAGATAGAACTAATTTCACTTTCAAAACTATACAAATATTTCAGTTAAAACAGAATATAACCCCAGACCTCAGTCCTTACTAGACTGCTGCTTATGTTCCCAAGTGAACAATGAAGGCCTAGGTAATTCCTCTTAAAGACAAGAAAATTCTAAATAATGTCCCCTCCCCATAACACCAGGCAAACAACACACTTAAATTTCACTCAACTTTTCCATACCAAACAAGAGTTCCCAGGCCTCCAACATTACAATATCACAGCCCAAGAAACAGTTCTTGCACAAGGTAATAATTTTTAACATGTAGAACTAATTTCCCAGACAAAACTATTCAAATATTTCAGTTAAAACAGAATTTAACCCCAGACATCTGTCCTTACCAGCCTGCTGCTTATGTTCCCAAGTGAACAATGAAGGCCAAAGTAATTCCAGTTAAAGACAAGGAAACTCAAGCTAATGACCCCTAACCCTAACACCAGGCAAACAACACATTTAAATTTCACTCTAATTATCCCTGCCAAACAACTGTTCCCAAGCCTCCAAAGAAACAATATCAGAGGCCAAGTAACAGTTCTAACTCAAGGAAATAATTTTTAAAACATAGAACTATTTTCACTTACAAAATTATTCAAATATTTCAGTTAAAACAGAATATAACCCCAGACCTCTGTCCTTAAAAGCCTGCTGCTTATGTTCTCAAGTGAACAATGAAGGCCATGGAAATTCCTGTTAAAAACCAGGTAATTCCAGCTAATGTCCCCTCTCCCTAACACCAGGCAAACAACACATTTAAATTTCACTCTAACAATGCCTGCCAAACAACAGTTTCCAAGCCTCCATAGTTACAATATCACAGCCCAAGTAACATTTCTAACTCAAGGTAATAATTTTTAACATATAGAACTAATTTCACTTGCAAAACTATTCAAATATTTCAGTTAAAACAGAATATAACCCCAGACCTTTGTCCTTACC
The DNA here is from genome assembly GCA_016271365.2 of Neoceratodus forsteri. Taxonomy (NCBI): domain Eukaryota; kingdom Metazoa; phylum Chordata; order Ceratodontiformes; family Ceratodontidae; genus Neoceratodus; species Neoceratodus forsteri. The sequence continues at coordinate 1,403,765,810 of CM028130.1, read as the reverse complement.
ATCCTGCTGCTTATGTTCCTAAGTGAACAATGAAGGCCAAAGTAATTCCTGATAAAGGCAAGGTCATTTCAGCTAATGTCCCTCCCCCAACGACAGGCAAACAACTCATTTAAATTTCACTCTTATTATCCCACCCAAACAACTGTTCCCAAGCCTCCAAAGTTACAATATCACAGCCCAAGTAACACTTCTAACTCAAGGAAATAATTTATAACTCATAGAACTAATGTCACTTACAAATCTATTCATATATTTCAGTTAAAACAGAATATAACCCCAGACATCTGTCCTTACCAGCCTGCTGCTTATGTTCCCAAGTGAACAATGAAGACCAATGTAATTCCTTTTAAAGACAAGCTCATTTCAGCTAATTTCCCCTCCCCAACACCAAGCAAACGACACATTTAAATTTCACTATAATTATCTCGGCCAAACAACTGCTCCCAAGTTTCCAAAGATACAATATCACAGCCCAAGTAACAGTTCTAACTCAAGGTAATAATTTTTAACACATAGAACTAATTTCACTTACAAAACTATTCAAACACTTCAGTTAAAACATAATATAACCCCAGACATCGGTCCATACCAGCCTGCTGCTTATGTTCCCAAGTGAACAATGAAGGCCTAGGTAATTCCTGTTAAAGGCAAGGTAATTCCAGCTACCCCTCCCAACACCAGGCATACAACACATTTAAATTTCACTCTAATTATCCCTGCCAAACAACAGTTCCCAAGCCTACAAAGTTACAATATCACAGCCCAAGTAACAGTTCCTAATTCAAGGTAATAATTTTTAACACATAGAACTAATTTCACTTACAAAACTATTCAAACATTTCAGTTAAACAGAATATAACCAGACATCTGTCCTTACCAGCCTGCTGCTTATGTTCTCAAGTGAACAATCATGGCCAAGGTAATTCCTGCTAAAGACAAGGTAATTCCAGCTAATTTTCCTTCCGTCCAACACTAGGCAAACAACACATTTAAATTTCTCTCTAATTATCCCTGCCAAACAACTTTTCCCAAGCCTCCAAAGTTACAAAATCACAGCGCAAGTAACAGTTTTAACTCAGGATAATTTTGAACATATAGAACTAATTTCACTTACAAAACAATTCAAATATTTCAGTTAAAACAGAATATAACCCCAGACCTCGGTCCATACCAGCCTGCTGCATATGTTCCCAAGTGAACAATGAAGGCCTAGGTAATTCCTGTTAAAGCCAAGATAATTCCAGCTAATGCCCCCTCTCCCTAACACCAGGCAAACAATACATTTAAATTTCACTCTAACTATCCCTGCCAAACAACAGTTTCCAAGCCTCCAAAGTTACAATATCACAGCCCAAGTAACATTTCTAACTCAAGGTAATAATTTTTAACACATAGAACTAATTTCACTTGCAAAACTATTCAAATATTTCAGTTAAAACAGAAAATAACCCCAGACCTTTGTCCTTACCATCCTGCTGCTTATGTTCGCAAGTGAACAATGAAGGCAAAAGTAATTCCTGATAAAGGCAAGGTCATTTCAGCTAATGTCCCCTGCCCCAACGACAGGCAAACAACTCATTTAAATTTCACTCTTATTATCCCACCCAAACAATTGTTCCCAAGCCTCCAAAGTTACAATATCACAGCCCAAGTAACACTTCTAACTCAAGGAAATAATTTATAACTCATAGAACTAATTTCACTTACAAATCTATTCATATATTTCAGTTAAAACAGAATATAACCCCAGACATCTGTCCTTACCAGCCTGCTGCTTATGTTCCCAAGTGAACAATGAAGACCAATGTAATTCCTTTTAAAGACAAGCTCATTTCAGCTAATTTCCCCTCCCCTAACACCAAGCAAACGACACATTTAAATTTCACTATAATTATCTCGGCCAAACAACTTCTCCCAAGTTTTCAAAGTTACAATATCACAGCCCCCCAAGTAACAGTTCTAGCTCAAGGTAATAATTTTAATGACATAGAACTAATTTCACTTACAAAACTATTCAAATATTTCAGTTAAAACAGCATACAACCCTGGACCACTGTCCCTGCCAGCCTGCTGCTAATGTTCTCAAGTAAACAATGAAGGCCAAGGTAATTCCTGTTAAAGACAAAGAGATAAATTCAAGTTAATATCCCTCCCACTAACACCAGGCAAACAACATACTTAAATTTCACACTACTTATCCCTGCCAAACAACAGTTCCCAAGCCTCCAAAGTTACAAAATGACAGCCCAAATAACAGTTCTAACTCAAGGTAATAATTTTTAACACATAGAACTAATTTCACTTACAAAACTATTCAAATAGTTCAATTAAAACAGAATATAACCTAAGACCTTTGTATTTACCAGCCTGCTGTTTATGTTCCCAACTGAACAATGAAGGTCAAGAGATTTCCTGTTAAAGGCAAGGTAATTCCAGTAAATGTCCCCTTCCCCTAACACCAGGCAAACAACACTTTTCAATTTCACACTAATTATCCCTGCCAAACAACGGTTCCCAAGCCTACACAGTTACAATATCAAAGCCCAAGTAACAGTTCTAACTCAAGGTAATTTTTAACACATAGAACTAATTTCACTTACAAAACTATTCAGATTTTTCAGTTAAAACAGAATATATCCCCAGACCAATGTCCATACCAGCCTGCTGCTTATGTTCCCAAGTGAACAATGAAGGCCTAGGTAATTTCTGTTAAAGCCAAGATAATTCCAACTAATGTCCCCACCCCCTCACACCAGGCAAACAACAAATTTAAATTTCACTCTAATTATCCCTGCCAAACTATTGTTCCCAAACCTCCAAAGTTACAATATCACAGCCCAAGTAACAGTTCTAACTCAAGGTAATAATCTTTAACACATAGAACTAATTTCAGTAAAAAAACTACTCAAATATTTCAGTTAAAACAGAACATAACCCCAGACCTCTGCCCTTACGAGCCTGCTGCTTATGTTCACAAGTGAACAATAAAGGTCAAGGTAATTCCTGTTAAAGACAAGGTAATTCCAGGTAATGTCCCCTCCCCCTAACTCCAGACAAACAACACATTTAAATTTCACTCTAATTATCTCTGCCAAATGTTCCCAGGCCTCCAAAGTCACAATATGACAGCCCAAGTAACAGTTCTAACTCAAGGTAATAATTTTTAGCACACTGAACTAATTTCACTTACAAAACTATTCAATTATTTCTGTTAAAACAGAGTATAACCCCAGACCTTTGTATTAACCAGCCTGCTGCTTATGTTCCCAAGTGATCAATGAAGGCCAAGAGAATTCCTGTTAAAGGTAAGGTAATTCCAGCTAATGTTCCCTCCCCCTAACACCAGGCAAACAACACATTTAAATTTCACTCTAATTAAACCTGCCAAGCAAACGGTTCCCAAGCCTACAACGTTACAATATCACAGCCCAAAAACAGTTCTAACTCAAGGTAATAATTTTAACACACAGAACTAATTTCACTTACAAAACTATTCAAACATTTCAGTTAAAACAGAATATAACACCAGACCTCTGTCCTTACCAGCCTGCTGCTTATCTTCTCAAGTGAACAATGAAGGCCAACGTAATTCCTCTTAAAGACAAGGTAATTCCAGCTAATGTCCCCTGGACCTAACATAAGACAAACAACACATTTAAATTTCACTCTAATTCTCCCTGCCAAAGAACTGTACCCAAGCCTCCAAAGTTACAATATCACAGCCCAAGTAATAGTTCTAACTCAAGATAATGTTTAACACATAGAACTAATTTCACTTACAAAACTATTCAAATATTTCAGTTAAAACAGAATATAACAACAGACCAAAAGTCCATACTACCTGCTGCTAATGTTCCCAAGTGAACAATGAAGGTATTGGAAATTCCTATTAAAGCCAAGATAATTCCAGTTAATGTTCCCTTCCCCTAACACCAGGCAAACAACAATTTTAAATTTCACTCTAATTATCCCTGCCAAACAACTGTTCCCAAGCCTCCAAAGTTACAATATCACAGCCCAAGTAACAGTTCTAACTCAAGGTAGTAATTTTTAACAAATAGAACAAATTTCACTAAGAAAACTATTCAAATATTTCAGTTAAAACAGAATATAACTCCAGACCTCAGTCCTTACCAGCCTGCTGCTTATGTTCCCAAGTGAACAGTGAAGGCCAGGGTAACTCCAGTTAAAGACAAGATAATTCAAGCTGATGTCCCATCCCCCTAACCATAGGCAAACAACACATTTAATTTCACTCTAATTATCCCTGAAAAAAACCTTTCCCAAGACTCCAAAGTTCCAATATCACAGCCCAAGTTACAGTTCTAACTCAAGTTAATAATTTTAAACACATAGAACTAATTTAACATACAAAACTATTCAAATATTTCAGTTAAAACAGAATATAACCCCAGACCTCTGTAATTGCCAGCCTTCTGCTTATGTTCCCAAGTGAACAATGAAGGCCAAGGTAATTCCTGTTAAACGCAAGGTAATTCCAGCTAATGTCCCCTCCCCCTAACACCAGGCAAACAACACATTTAAATTTCACCCTAATTATCCCTGCCAAACAACGGTTCCCAAGCCTCCAAAGTTACAATATCACAGCCCAAGTAACAGTTCTAACTCATGGTAATAATTTTTAACACATAGAACAAATTTCACTTACAAAACTATTCAAATATTTCAGTTAAAAAAGAATATAACCCCAGACCTCGGTCCATACCAGCCTACTACTTATGTTCCCAAATGAACAATGAAGGCCTTGGTAATTCCTGTTAAAGCCAAGATAATTCCAACTAATGTCCCCTCCCCTAACACCAGGCAAACAACACATTTAAATTTCACTCTAATTATCCCTGCCAAACAACTGTTCCCAAGCCTACAAAGTTACAATACCGCTGCCCAAGTAACAGTTCTAACTCAAGGTAGCCAATTTCTTTGAACACATAGAATCTAATTTCACTTACATAAACTATTCAATTATTTCTGTTAAACAGAATATAACCCCAGAACCTTGTGATTAACCAGCCTGCTGCTTATGTTCCCAAGTGAACAATGAAGGCCAAGAGAATTCCTGTTAAAGGTAAGGTAATTCCAGCTAATGTTCCTCCCTAACACCAGGCAAACAACACATTTAAATTTCACTCTAATTAAACCAGCCAAGCAAGCGGTTCCCCAAGCCTACAACGTTACAATATCACAGCCCAAAAGCAGTTCTAACTCAAGGTAATAATTTTAACACACAGAACTAATTTCACTTACAAAACTATTCAAACATTTCCGTTAAAACAGAATATAACACCAGACCTCTGTCCTACTAGCCTGCTGCTTATCTTCTCAAGTGAACAATGAAATGGCAACAAAATTCCTCTTAAAGACAAGGTAATTCCAGCCTATGTCCCTAGACCCAACATAAGACAAACAACACATTTAAATTTCACTCTAATTCTCCCTGCCAAAGAACTGTACCCAAGCCTCCAAAGTTACAATATCACTGCCCAAGTATTAGTTCTAACTCAAGATAATGTTTAACACATAGAACTAATTTCACTTACAAAACTATTCAAATATTTCAGTTAAAACAGAATATAACAACAGACCAAAGTCCATACCAGCCTGCTGCTAATGTTCCCAAGTGAACAATGAAGGCCTTGGTAATTCCTATTAAAGCCAAGATAATTCCAGCTAATGTTCCCTTCCCCTAACACCAGGCAAACAACAATTTTAAATTTCACTCTACTTATCCCTGCCAAACAACTGTTCCCAAGCCTCCAAAGTTACAATATCACAGCCCAAGTAACAGTTCTAACTCAAGGTAATAATTTTTAACAAATAGAACAAATTTCACTTAGAAAACTATTCAAATATTTCAGTTAAAACAGAATATAACCCCAGACCTCAGTCCTTACCAGCCTGCTGCTTATGTTCCCAAGTGAACAGTGAAGGCCAGGGTAACTCCAGTAAAAGACAAAGATAATTCAAGCTGATGTCCCATCCCCTAACCATGAGCCAAACAACACATTTAATTTCACTCTAATTATCCTGAAAAAACTTTTCCCAAGACTCCAAAGTTCCAATATCACAGCCCAAGTAACAGTTCTAACTCAAGTTAATAATTTTAAACACATAGAACTAATTTAACATACAAAGCTATTCAAATATTTCAGTTAAAACAGAATATAACCCCAGACCTCTGTAATTGCCAAGCCTGTGTATGTTAGTGAACAATGAAGGCCAGGTAATTCCTGTTAGCATAAGGTAATTCAAGCTATGTCCCTCCCCTAACACCAGGCAAACAACACATTTAAATTTCACCCTAATTATCCCTGCCAAACAATGGTCCCCAAGCCTCCAAAGTTACAATATCACAGCCCAAGTAACAGTTCTAACTCATGGTAATAATTTTAACACATAGAACAAATTTCACTTACAAAACTATTCAAATATTTCAGTTAAAACAGAATATAACCCCAGACCTCGGTCCTTACCAGCCTACTACTTATGTTCCCAAATGAACAATGAAGGCCTAGGTAATTCCTGTTAAAGCCAAGATAATTCCAACTAATGTCCCCTCTCCCTAACACCAGGCAAACAACACATTTAAATTTCACTCTAATTATCCCTTCCAAACAACTGTTCCCAAGCCTTCAAAGTTACAATACCGCTGCCCAAGTAACAGTTCTAACTCAAGGTAATAATTTTGAACACATAGAACTAATTTCACTTACAAAACTATTCAATTATTTCAGTTAAAACAGAATATAACAACAGACCTCTGTCCTTACCAGCCTGCTGCTTATGTTCACAATTGAACAATGAAGGTCAAGGTAATTCCTGTTAAAGACAAGGTAATTCCAGGTAATGTCCCCTCCCCCTAATTCCAGGCAAACAACACATTTAATTTTCACTCGAATTATCCCTGCCAAACAAATGTTCCCAAGCCTCCAAAGTTACAATATGACAGCCCAAGTAACAGTTCTAACTCAAGGTAATCATTTTTAACACACTGAACTAATTTCACTTACAAAACTATTCAAATATTTCTGTTAAAACAGAATATAACCCCAGACCTTGGTATTAACCAGTCTGCTGCTTATGTTCCCAAGTGAACAATGAAGGCCAAGAGAATTCCTGTTAAAGGCAAGGTAATTCCAGCTAATGTTCCCTCCTCCTAACACCAGGCAAATAACACATGTAAATTTCACTCTAATTATTCCTGCCAAACAACGGTTCCCAAGCCTACAAAGTTACAATGTCACAGCCCAAGTAACAGTTCTAACCCAAGGTAATTTTTAACACATAGAACTAATTTCACTTACAAAACTATTCAAATATTTCTGTAAGAACAGAATATAATCCCAGACCTCGGTCCATACCAGCCTGCTGCTTCATCCCAATAAACAATGAAGGGCTAGTTAATTCCTGTTAAAGCCAAGACAATTCCAACTAATGTCCCCTCCCCCTAACACCAGGCAAAAACAAATTTAAATTTCACTCTAATTATCCCTGCCAAACAACTGTTGCCAAGCCTCCAAAGTTACAATATCACAGCCCAAGTAACAGTTCCAACTCAAGGTAATAATTTTTAACACATAGAACTAATTTCACTTACAAAACTATTCAAACATTTCAGTTAAAACAGAATATAACACCAGACTTCTGTCCTCCAGCCTGCTGCTATGTTCTTAAAGTGAACTATGAAGGCCAAGGAAATTCCTGTTAAAGACAAAGTGAATTCCCGCTAATGTCCCTCCCTAACAATGAGCAAATAAACACATTTAAATTCACTCTAATTATGCCTGCCAAACAACTTTTCCTAAGCCTACAAAGTTGCAATATCACAGCCCAAGTAACAGTTCTAACTCAAGTTAATAATTTTAAACACATAGAACTAATTTCACTTACAAAAACTATTCAAATATTTCAGTTAAAACAGAATACTCTTCCCAGAAACAACTCCTTACCAGCCTGCTGCTTATGTTCCCAAGTGAGCAAAGAAGGCCAAGGTAATTCTGTTAAAAACAAAGTAATTCCAGCTAATGTCCCTCCCTTAACTCAAAGCGATCAACACATTTAAATTTCACTCTAATTATCCCTGCCAAACAAATGTTCCCAAGCCTCCAAAGTTACAATATGACAGCCAAGTAACAGTTCTAACTCAAGGTAATAATTTTTTAACACAAGAAACTAATTTTACTTACAAAACTATTCAAATATTTCAGTTAAAACATAATATAACCCCAGACATCGATCCATACCAGCCTGATGCTTATGTTCCCAAGTGAACAATGAAGGCCTAGGTAATTCCTGTTAAAGACAAGATAATCCCAACTAATGTCCCCTCCACAAAACACCAGGCAAACAACAAATTTAAATTTCACTCTAATTATCCCTGCCAAACAACTGTTCCCAATCCTCCAAAGTTACAATATCACAGCCCAAGTAACAGTTCTAACAAAGGTAATAATTTTTAACAAACAGAACTAATTTCACTTACAAAACTATTCAAATATTTCAGTTAAAACAGAATGCAACCTAAGACCTCATTCCATATCAGCCTGCTGCTTATGTTCCCAAGTGAACAATGAAGGTAAGGAATTAGGTGTTAAGAGCAGATAATTCCAGCCATATCCTCCCCCTAACACCAGGCATACCAACACATTTAAATTTCACTCTAATTATCCCTGCCAAGCAACGGTTCCCAAGCCTACAAAGTTACAATATCAGAGCCCAAGTAACAGTTCTAACTCAAGGTAATAATTTTTAACACATAGAACTAATTTCACTTACAAAACTATTCAAACATTTCAGTTAAAACAGAATATAACACCAGACCTCTGTCCTTACCAGCCTGCTGCTTATGTTCTCAAGTGAACAATCAAGGCCAAGGTAATTCCTGTTAAAGACAAGGAAATTTCAGCTAATGTTCCTTACGTCTAACACTAGGCAAACAACACATTTAAATTGATCTCTAATTATCCCTGCCAAACAACTTTTCCCAAGACTCCAAAGTTACAAAATCACAGCCCAAGTAACAGTTTTAACTCAGGATAATTTTGAACATATAGAACTAATTTCACTTACAAAACGATTCAAATATTTCAGTTAAAACAGAATATAACCCCAGACCTTGGACCATACCAGCCTGCTGCTTATGTTCCCAAGTGAACAATGAAGGCCTAGGTAATTCCTGTTAAAGCCATGATAATTCCAACTAATGTCCCCTCCCCCTAACATCAGGCAAACAACAAATTTAAATTTCACTCTAATTATCCCTGTCAAACAACTGTTCCCAAGCCTCCAAAGTTACAATATCACAGCCCAAGTAACAGTTCTAACTCAAGGTAATAATTTTTAACAAATAGAACTAATTTCACTAACAAAACTATTCAAATATTTCAGTTAAAACAGAATATAACCCCAGACCTGAGTCCTTACAGCCTGACAGCCTTAAGTTCCCAAGTGAACAATGACAGCCAAGGTAACTCTAGTTCAAGACAAGATAATTCAAGCTAATATCTCTCCCCAACAATAGGCAAACATCACATTTAAATTTCACTCTAATTATCCTGACAAACAACTTTTCCCAAACTCCAAAGTTACAATATCTCAGCAAAATAAAGTTCTAACTCAAGTTAATAATTTTAAACACATAGAACTAATTTCACTTACAAAACTATTGAAATATTTCAGTTAATACAGAATATAACCTTTGAACCACCAATAATGTACCAGCCTGCTGGGTATGTTTAAAAGTGAAACGATGAAGGCCAAAGGCCAATTTCTGTTAAAGACAAGGTCATTCAGCTAATATCCCTCCACCTAACACCAGGAAAACAACACATTTAAATTTCACTCTAATTATAACTGCCAAACAACAGTTTCCAACCATACAAAGTTACAATATCATAGCCCAAGTAACAGTTCTAATTAAAGGTAACAATTTTAACACATGAGAACTAATTTCATTTACAAAACTAGTCAAACATTTCCCGGTTAAAATAGAATATAATGTGCAAGAACCTCTGTCCTTACTATTTCTGCTGCTTATATTACTTAAGTGAACAATGAAAATGAGAGTAATTCTGTTGAGACAAAGTCATTTCAGCTAATGTCCCCTTCCCCTAACACCAGGCAAACAACACATTTAAATTTCACTCTAATTATAACTGCCAAACAACAGTTTCCAAGCCTCCAAAGTTACAATATCACAGCCCAAGTAACAGTTCTAACTCATGGTAATAATTTTTAACACATAGAACTAGTTTCACTTACAAAACTATTCAAATATTTCAGTTAAAACAGAATATAGCCCCACACCTCTGTCCTTACTGGCCTGCTGCTAATGTTCCCAAGTGAATAATGAGGGCAAATGTCATTCCTGTTAAGACAAGGTAATTCGAGCTAATGTCCCCTCCCCCTAACACCAGGCAAACAACACATTTAAATTTCTCTCTAATTATCCCTGCCAAACAACTTTTCCCAAGCCTCCAAATTTACAATACCGCAGCCCAAGTAACAGTTCTAACTCTAGGTAATAATTTTGAACACATAGAACAAATTTCACTTACAAACTATTCAAAAATATTTCAGTTAAAACAGAATATAACCCCAGACATCTGTCCTTACAAGCCTTTTGCTTATGTTCCCAAGTGAACAATAAAGGCCAAGTAATTCCTATTAAGGTAATTAATTCCAGTAATGTCCCTCCCATAACACCAGGCGAACAACACATTTAAACTTTCGCGACTCCATGCCCAAACAAAAACTGCTCCCAAGCCTCCAAACTTACAATATCTGTAAGTAACAGTTCCTAACTAAAGGGAATAATTTTTAACACATAGAACTAATTTCACTTACAACACTATTCAAATATTTCAGTTAAAACAGAAGATATAACCCCCAGACCTCTGTCCTTACCAGCCTGCTACTTATGTTCCTAAGTGAACAATGAAGACAAGGTAATTCCTGTTAAAGACAAGGTAATTCCAGCTAATGTCCCCTCCCTCTAACTCCAGCCAAACAACACATTTAAATTTCACTCTAATTATCCCTGTCAAACAAATGTTCCCAAGCCTAAAAAGTTACAATATGACACGGCAAGTAACACTTCTAACTCAGGGTAGTAATTTTAAACACATAGAACTAATTTCACTTATAAAACTATTCAAATAATTTCAGTTAAAACAGAATATAACCCTAGACCTTTGTCCTTACCAGCCTGCTGCTTATGTTCCCAAGTGAACAATGAAGGCCAATGTAAATTCCTACTAAAGAACAAGATAATTCAGCTAATATTGCCTCCAACTAACAGCAGGCAAGAACACATTTAAATTTCACTCTAATTATCCTAGCAAACAACTATTCCCAAGTATCCAAAGTTACAATAACACAGTCCAAGTAACAGCTTCTATCTCAAGATAATTTTAACAGAGTAGAACTAATTTCACTTTCAAACTATACAAATATTTCAGTTAAAACAGAATATAACCCCAGACCTCAGTCCTTACTAGACTGCTGCTTATGTTCCCAAGTGAACAATGAAGGCCTAGGTAATTCCTCTTAAAGACAAGAAAATTCTAAATAATGTCCCCTCCCCATAACACCAGGCAAACAACACACTTAAATTTCACTCAACTTTTCCATACCAAACAAGAGTTCCCAAGCCTCCAACATTACAATATCACAGCCCAAGTAACAGTTCTTGCACAAGGTAATAATTTTTAACATGTAGAACTAATTTCCCAGACAAAACTATTCAAATATTTCAGTTAAAACAGAATTTAACCCCAGACATCTGTCCTTACCAGCCTGCTGCTTATGTTCCCAAGTGAACAATGAAGGCCAAAGTAATTCCAGTTAAAGACAAGGAAACTCAAGCTAATGACCCCTAACCTAACACCAGGCAAACAACACATTTAAATTTCACTCTAATTATCCCTGCCAAACAACTGTTCCCAAGCCTCCAAAGTTACAATATCACAGGCCAAGTAACAGTTCTAACTCAAGGTAATAATTTTTAAAACATAGAACTAATTTCACTTACAAAATTATTCAAATATTTCAGTTAAAACAGAATATAACCCCAGACATCTGTCCTTAAAAACCTGCTGCTTATGTTCTCAAGTGAACAATGAAGGCCAAGGAAATTCCACTTAAAAAACAGGTAATTCTAGCTAATGTCCCTCTAACACCAGGCAAACAACACATTTAAATTTCCTCTCTAACAATGCCTGCCAAACAACAGTTTCCAAGCCTCCATAGTTACAATATCACAGCCAAGTAACATTTCTAACTCAAGGTAATAATTTTTAACACATAGAACTAATTTCACTTGCAAAACTATTCAAATATTTCAGTTAAAACAGAATATAACCCCAGACCTTTGTCCTTACCATCCTGCTGCTTATGTTCCTAAGTGAACAATGAAGGCCAAAGTAATTACTGATAAAGGCAAGGTCATTTCGGCTAATGTCCCCTCCCCCAACGACAGGCAAACAACTCATTTAAATTTCACTCTTATTATCCCACCCAAACAACTGTTCCCAAGCCTCCAAAGTTACAATATCACAGCCCAAGTAACACTTCTAACTCAAGGAAATAATTTATAACTCATAGACCTAATGTCACTTACAGATCTATTCATATTTCAGTTAAAACAGAATATAACCCCAGACATCTGTCCTTACCAGCCTGCTGAACATGTTCCCAAGTGAACAATGAAACCAATGTAATTCCTTTTAAAAAGACAAGCTCATTTCAGCTAATTTCCCTCCCCAACACCAAACAAGCGACACATTTAAATTTCACTATAAATATCTCGCGAAACAACTGCTCCCAAGTTTCAAAAGATACAATATCACAGCCTCATAGCAGTTCTAACTCAGGTAATAATTTTTAACACATAGAACTAATTTCACTTACAAAACTATTCAAACACTTCAGTTAAAACATAATATAACCCCAGACATCGGTCCATACCAGCCTGATGCTTATGTTCCCAAGTGAACAATGAAGGCCTAGGTAATTCCTGTTAAAGGCAAGGTAATTCCAGCCAATACCCCCTCCCCCTAACACCAGGCATACAACACATTTAAATTTCACTCTAATTATCCCTTCCAAACAACGGTTCCCAAGCCTACAAAGTTACAATATCACAGCCCAAGTAACAGTTCTAACTCAAGGTAATAATTTTTAACACATAGAACTAATTTCACTTACAAAACTATTCAAACATTTCAGTTAAAACAGAATATAACACCAGACATCTGTCCTTACCAGCCTGCTGCTTATGTTCTCAAGTGAACAATCATGGCCAAGGTAATTCCTGCTAAAGACAAGGTAATTCCAGCTAATTTTCCTTCCGTCCAACACTAGGCAAACAACACATTTAAATTTCTCTCTAATTATCCCTGCCAAACAACTTTTCCCAAGCCTCCAAAGTTACAAAATCACAGCGCAAGTAGCAGTTTTAACTCAGGATAATTTTGAACATATAGACTAATTTCACTTACAAAACAATTCAAATATTTCAGTTAAAACAGAATATAACCCCAGACCTCAGTCCATACCCAAGCCTGCAAGATTATGTTCAATGAACAATGAAGGCCTAGGTAATTCCTGTAAAAAGCCAAGATAATTCCAGCTAATGCCCCTCTCCTAACACCAGGCAAACAATACATTTAAATTCACTCTAACTATCCCTGCACAAACAACAGTTTCCAAGCCTCCAAAGTTACAATATCACAGCCCAAGTAACATTCTAACTCAAGGTAATAATTTTTTAACACATAGAACTAATTTCTACTTGCAAAACTATTCAAATATTTCAGTTAAAACAGAAAATAACCCCTGACCTTTGTCCTTACCATCCTGCCTTATGTTCATCAATGAACAATGAAGGCAAAATGAAATTCCTGATAAAGGCAAAGGTCATTAGCTAATGTCCCCTGCCCCAACGACAGGCAAACAACTCATTTAAATTCCACTCTTATTATCCCACCCAAACAATTGTTCCCAACCTCCAAAGTTACAACATACACAGCCACAAGTAACACTTCTAACTCAAGAAATAATTTATAACTCATAGAACTAATTTCCTTACAAATCTATTCATATATTTCAGTTAAAACAGAATATAACCCACAGACATCTGTCCTACCAGCCTGCCTTGTGTTCCCAAGTGAACAATGAAGACCAATGTAATTCCTTTTAAAGACAAGCTCAATTAGCTAACTTCCCTCCCTAACACCAATTAAACCACACATTTAAATTTCACTATAATTATCTCGGCCAAACAACTGCTCCCAAGTTTCCAAAGTTACAATATCACAGCCCAAGTAACAGTTCTAGCTCAAGGTAATAATTTTAACGACATAGAACTAATTTCACTTACAAAACTATTCAAATATTTCAGTTAAAACAGCATACAACCCTGGACCACTGTCCCTGCCAGCCTGCTGCTAATGTTCTCAAGTAAACAATGAAGGCCAAGGTAATTCCTGTTAAAGACAAGGTAATTCCAGTTAATATCCCCTCCCACTAACACCAGGCAAACAACATACTTAAATTTCACACTACTCATCCCTGCCAAACAACAGTTCCCAAGCCTCCAACGTTACAATATCACGGCCCAAGTATCAGTTCTAACTCAAGGAAATAATTTTTAATACATAGAACTTATTTCACTTACAAAACTATTCAAATATTTCAGTTAAAACAGAATATGAACCCAGACCTTTGTACTTCCCAGCGTGCTGCTTATGTTCCAAGTGAACAATGAAGGCCAAGGTAATTGCTGTAAAAGCCAAGATAATTCCAACTAATGTCCCCTTCCCCTAACACCAGGTAAACAACAAATTTAAATTTCACTCTAAATGTCCCTGCCAAACAACTGTTCCCAAGCCTCCAAAGTTACAATATCACAGCCAAGTAACAGTTCTAACTCAAGGTAATAATTTTTAACAAATAGAACTAATTTCACTAACAAAACTATTCAAATATTTCAGTTAAAACAGAATATAACCCCAGCGTCAGTCTCACCAACATACCTTATGTTCCAATGAACAATGAAGGATAGAGAATTCTGTTAAAGCAAGGTAATTCCGCTAATGTCCCCTCCCCCTGACAATAAAGCAAACAACACATTTAAATTTCACTCTAATTATCTATGAGAGCAAATGTTTCCCCAAGCCCTGCCAAAGGAGTTGCAATGTTACAGGCCAAAATGTGGTTCTAACTCAGGTATTAATTTTTTGCTAAGAATAATTTCACTTAAAACAATTCAAATATTTCGAAGTTAAAACAGAGTATAACCCAGACCGCGGTCCGCCTGTTATAACAGCAAGTTTAAAGTGAACTAGCCAGAGGCCTCAGGTAATTCCTGTTAAAGGCAAAACCAAATTCCAACTAATGTCCCCTCCTAACATCAACAAACAACAAATTTAAATTTCACTCTAATTATCTCTGTCAAACAACTGTTCCCAAGCCTCCAAAGTTACAATATCACAGCCCAAGTAACAGTTCTAACTCAAGGTAATAATTTTTAACAAATAGAACTAATTTCACTAACAAAACTATTCAAATATTTCAGTTAAAACAGAATATAACCCCAGACCTGAGTCCTTACCAGCCTGCTGCTTAAGTTCCCAAGTGAACAATGAAGACCAAGGTGACTCCAGTTCAAGACAAGATAATTCAAGCTAATAACCTCTCCCCCTAACAATAGGCAAATATCATTTTAAATTTCACTCTAATTATCCCTGCCAAACAACTTTTCCCAAGCCTCCAAAGTTACAATATCACAGCCCAAGTAACAGTTCTAACTCAAGGTAATAATTTTTAACAAATAGAACTAATTTCACTAACAAAACTATTCAAATATTTCAGTTAAACCAGAATATAACCCCAGACCTCAGTCCTTACCAGCATGCTGCTTATGTTCCCAAGTGAACAATGAAGGATAAGAGAATTCCTGTTAAATGCAAGGTAATTCCAGCTAATGTCACCTCCCCCAAACACCAGGCAAACAACACATTTAAATTTCACTCTAATTATCTCTGTCAAACAACTGTTCCCAAGCCTCCAAAGTTACAATATCACAGCCCAAGTAACAGTTCTAACTCAAGGTAATAATTTTTAACAAATAGAACTAATTTCACTAACAAAACTATTCAAATATTTCAGTTAAAACAGAATATAACCCCAGACCTGAGTCCTTACCAGCCTGCTGCTTAAGTTCCCAAGTAAACAATGAAGGCCAAGGTGACTCTAGTTCAAGACAAGATAATTCAAGCTAATAACCTCTCCCCCTATCAATAGGCAAATATCTCATTTAAATTTCACTCTAATTATCCCTGCAAACAACTTTTCCCAAGCCTCCAAAGTTACAATATCACAGCCCAAGTAACAGTTCTAACTCAAGGTAACAATTTTTAACAAATAGAACTAATTTCACTAACAAAACTATTTAAATATTTCAGTTAAACCAGAATATAAACCCAGACCTCAGTCCTTACCAGCATGCTGCTTATGTTCCCAAGTGAACAATGAAGGATAAGAGAATTCCTGTTAAATGCAAGGTAATTCCAGCTAATGTCCCCTCCCCCAAACACAAGGCAAACAACACATTTAAATTTCACTTTAATTATCACTGCCAAACAACGGTTCCCAAGCCTACAAAGTTACAATATCACAGCCCAAGTAACAGTTCTGTCTCAAGGTAATAATTTTTAACACATAGAACTAATTTCACTTTCAAAACTATTCAAACATTTCAGTTAAAACAGAATATAACACCAGACCTCTGTCTTAACCAGCCTGCTGCTTATGTTCTCAAGTGAACAATGAAGGCCAAGGTAATTCCTCTTAAAGACAAGGAAATTTACCGCTAATGTCCCCTCCCCCTAACAATACGCAAACAATACATTTAAATTTCACTCTAATTATAACTGCCAAACAAATGTTCCCAAGCCTGCAAAGTTACAATATGACAGCCAAAGTAACAGTTCTAACTCAAGGTAATAATTTTTAACACATAGAACAAATTTCACTTATAAAACTATTCAAATATTTCAGTTAAAACAGAATATAACCCCAGACCTCGGTCCTTACCAGCCTGCTGCTTATTTTCCCAAGTGAACAATGAAGGCCTAGGTAATTCCTGTTCAAGACAAGATAATTCCAAATAATGTCCCCTCCCCCTAACACCAGGCAAACAACAAATTTAAATTTCACTCTAATTATCCCTGTCAAACAACTGTTCCCAAGCCTCCAAAGTTACAATATCACAGGCCAAGTAACAGTTCTAACTCAAGGTAATAATTTTTAACAAATAGAACTAATTTCACCAACCAAAACTATTCCAAATATTTCAGTTAACCAGAACAGCCCCAGACATCAGTCCTTACAGAATGCTTATGTTCCCATGAACAATGAAGGATAAGAGAATTCCTGTTAATACAAAGGTAATTCCAGCTAATACCACCTCCCCAACCACCAGGCAAACAACACATTTAAATTTCACTCTAATTATCTCTGTCAAACAACTGTTCCCAAACTCCAATTTACAATATCACAGCCAAGTAACAGTTCTAACTCAAGGTAATAATTTTAAAAATGAACTAATTTCTAACAAAACTATTCAAATATTTCAGTTAAAACGAATATAACCAACCTGAGTACTTACCAGCCTACTGCAAGTTTTCAAGTAAACAATGAAGGCCAAAGTGACTCTAGTTCAAGACAAGATAATTCAAACTAATAACCTCTCCCCAAACAATAGGCAAATATCATTAAATTCCCTCTAGTATCCATGAAACAACTTTCCCCAAACTCCAAAGTTACAATATCACAGCCAAATACAGTTCTAACTCAAGTAATAATTTTAACACATAGAACTAATTTCACACAAAACTATTCAAAATATTTCAGTTAAAACAGAATATAACACAGGCCTCGATCCATCAGCCTGCTGCTTATGTTAGAAGTGAACAATGACCCTAGGTAATTCCTATTAAAACAAAGATAATTCCAATAATGTCCTAGCCCTAAAACCAGGCAACAACAATTTAAATTTCACTCTATTATCTTGCAAACATTCCCCAAACCTCCAAAGTTACAATATCACAGCCAAGTAACAGATCTAACTCAAGGTAATAATTTTTGTAAATAGACTAATTTCACCCACAAAACTATTAAAATATTTCAGTTAAAACAGAATATAACCCCAGACTTTGTATTTACCAACCTGCCTTATGTTAAAGTGAACAATGAAGGCCAGAGAATTCTTTTAAAGGCAAGTAATTCCAGCCAATATCCCTCCCTAACACCAGGCATACAACATTTAAATTTCACTATAATTATCCCCGCCAAACAATGGTTCCGAGTCTACAAAGTTACAATATCAGCCAATAACGACACTCAAGGTAATAATTTTAACATAGAACTAATTCCTTACAAAATATTCAAACATTTCAGGTAAAACAGAATATAACAGACCTCTGTCATACCAGCCTGCTACTTATGTTCATGTGAACAATGAAGGAATGAGTAATTCCTGTGAAAGACAAGGTATTTCAGCTAATGTTCCTTCCCCCAACACTAGGCAATGCTTACAATTTAAAATTTCCACTCTAAGTAACCTCCCTACCAAACAACTCTTCCAAGCCTCCAAAGTTACAAAATCACGCCCAAGTAACAGTTTTAACTCAGGTTAATTTTAACATATAGAACTAATTTCCTTACAAACTATTCAAATATTTCAGTTAAAACAGAATATAACCCCAGACTTGGCATCCAATACCGCAGAACTTTCCCAATTGATTAATGTAGGCTAGGTAATTCCTGGTAAAGCCAAGATAATTCAGCTAATGACCCCTCCCCTAACACAATCAAACAACAATTTAAATTTCACTCTAATTATCCCTGAAAACAACTGTTCAAGCTCCAAAAGTTACAATATCACAGCCCAAGTAACAGTTCTAACTCAAGGTAATAATTTTTAACAAATAGAACTAATTTCACTAAGAAAACTATTCAAATATTTCAGTTAAAACAGAATATAACCCCAGACCTCAGTCCTTACCAGCCTGCTGCTTATGTTCCCAAGTGAACAATGAAGGCCAGGGTATCTCCAGTTAAAGACAAGACAATTCAGGCTGATGTCCCTTCCCCCTAACAATAGGTAAACAACACATTTAAATTTCGCTCTAATTATAACTGTCAAACAACAGTTTCCAAGCCTTCAAAGTTACAATATCACAGCCCAAGTAATAGTTCTAACTCATGGTAATAATTTTTAACACATATAACAAATTTCCCTTACAAAACTATTCAAATAGTTCAGTTAAAACAGAATATAACCGCAGGCCTCGGTCCATACCAGCCTGCTGCTTATGTTCCCAAATTGAACAATGAGGCCTTCATAATTCCTGTAAAGCCAAATAATTCCAACTATGTCCCTCTAACACCAGGCAAACAACACATTTAAATTTCACTCTAATTATCGCAAACAACTGTCCCAAGCCTACAAAGTTACAATACCGCGCAAAGTAAATTCCTCAGGTAATAATTTTGACACATAGAACTAATTTCACACAAAACTATTCAAATATTTCAATTAAAACAGAATATAACCCCAGACCTCTGTCCTTACCAGCCTGCTGCTTATTTCCCAATTGAACAATGAAGGTCAAGGTAATTCCTGTTAAAAACAGTAATTCCAGCTAATGTCCCCTCCCTAACTCCAGGCAAACAACACATTTAAATTTCACTCTAAATATCTGACAAACTTTTAATACTCAAAACAATATCAGCCCAAATAACAGTACTAACTCAAGTTAATAATTTTAAACACAGAACTAATTTCACTTACAAAACTATTTAAATATTTCAGTTAAAACGAATATAACCCCAGACCTCTGTAACTTTACCAGCCTGCTTATGTTCCCAAGTGAACAATGAAGGCAAAAATATTCATTAAACCAAGCCAATTCAGCTAATGTCTCCTCCTAACTCCAGACAAACATCACATTTAAATTTCACATAATATCCCTGCCAAACAACCATTCCCAAGCCTCCAGGTTTCTGTCACCATTAACAGTTCCAACTAAATAATTTGAACATATAGAACTAATTTCACTTAAACTATTCAAATATTTCAGTTAAAACAGAATGCCTTCAGAACTCTGTCCTTACCAGCCTGCTGCTTATGTTCCAATTGAACAATGAAGGTCAAAGTAATTCCTATTAAAGACAGATAATTCAGGTATGTCCCCCCCCTAACTCAGGAAAACAACACATTTAAATTTCACTCTAATTATCCCTGAAAAACAACTTTTCCCAATACTCCAAAGAAACAATATCACAGCCCAAGTAACAGTACTAACTCAAGTTAATAATTTTAAACACACAGAACTAATTTCACTTACAAAACTATTGAAATATTTCAGTTAAAACAGAATATAACCCAACCTCTGTAACTGCCAGCCTGCTACTTATGTTCCCAAGTGAACAATGAGGCCAAAATATAGATAAGTTAGGATTGTTTATGATAAGTTTATATTTCCTCCAGTCATAGGTTTGGGTGGGAATTTTGAAGTTAAATTTTATATATTTTAAATTTTGGGCCCTGACTTTAGAGGCGTCCACCAAATCTGAGGGTTAGAATGTAGGCAGTTGATAGGTGGCAGCATTTGAAAAGTGGCTCATGCCAATGATTCCTTCATTAGCATAGCATTCTATCTCTGGCAGATCTAACCTTAAAGGTATACTGCAGAAGAGTTATGAATATTGGAGTATCCTCTCAGAGAAATAAGGTTAGTATGGTAAGTAACTTTTTCTTTAAGCATTGCCAAATGTGTGTCTCTGTCTTCCTCCTTTGAACAGAGCTGGTGATACTGAAGTGCTTGACTATACATGACAGATTTTTTTTGTGTGGCTTGGGTGATTGCTTTTCCTGTGTAAGTATCTCTGTCTGTCTGTTGGTTTTCTGTAAATACAGGTATGTAGGGTTCCATCCTTGATAGTGACAGTTATATCCAGAAAGTTTACACTGGTGTTAGAATATTCCAGGGAAAGCTTTATAGTTTATAAGTTCATAGGATTTTATACGAGTTCAGTGGATAAAATTACCCTTTATGGACTCGCCACCAAATAGTCATTGGTGGAAATCAACCTTAAATACACCCATATGTAGGTCTAAATTTGTTTTAAAGGAGCC
The DNA here is from genome assembly GCA_016271365.2 of Neoceratodus forsteri. NCBI lineage: Eukaryota > Metazoa > Chordata > Ceratodontiformes > Ceratodontidae > Neoceratodus > Neoceratodus forsteri. The sequence continues at coordinate 1,403,744,587 of CM028130.1, read as the reverse complement.
CAAAGTGGTACTTTGTACTACATTCATGGGTAAGTGTTCCAAATATTAACCACTCTTTGTGTGTACCACTTGTTTCTCTTTAGAGTGTTATTTTGGGTGCCTTTTAATTTTAATGAATGTGATCTAGTATTAGCCAGTGACTGATTCCTGATTAGGCCTGTTGTTTCCAGAATGACATCACTATTCAGAGCCTTATATGTCAGACATAAGTCTCCACACATTTTTCTATATTCCATAGAATAAAGAACCACATTTTTTAATTTAGTCGAGTAATCAAATCTTTTTAATACATAAACATTTTTTGTAGCTTGATGTTGTACCTTTTCTAAAGTTATTTATTTCTTATCAAACAAGGTGCGACTACTGAGGAACAATATTCCAAGTGAAGTCTAACGAGACCAGTATATAAGGGAATAATTATATATTTATCCCTGCTTTTAATATTTCTAAGAATACAATTTAATATTTCATGCCCTTTTTTAATGGCATTGATTGTATGAACATCAAAGGTAACATCTTTAGAAATGGTCACGCCTAGATCTTTGTCATGATCTGTTGTCTGTAGATTGATGTTGTTCATTGTATATGTAGAGCAAGGGTTGTTCTTACCCAAATGCATCACCTTGTATTTTGAGTCATTAAACAATAGATCATTTTTTTAGACTATTCAATAAGGTGATTTAAATTATGTTGTAGATCCAAAGCAGATTTCACATCAGTTATTATACTGCCTAATTTGCTGTCATCGGCAAATTTGGCAAGCCAATATGTATTGGTTAAAGGACTCATAGAAGATATCTAAATATTAAAAAGAGTTGGTCCTAACACAGAGCCCTGGGGAACCCTGCTGGTAACTTTACCCCACTCTGATAAATGACCTTTTACAGACACTTGTTGGATATGATCTGATAACCATGCGTTTATCTAATTTATAATTGCTGGGTGTGGTTTTAAGAATTCAAGTTGTTCAGTAAGTATTTGATGGGATACCAAGTCAAATGCCTTTGAGAAGTCAAGAAAAATTATGTCTACAGATAGACCCTTGTCCAAAGTTTCACTGACTGGTTCTAAGAAATATAAAAGGTTGGTGTGGTATGATCTGCCTTTGACAAAACTGTGTTGGTATATGTCCACATAGTTTATGTCTCCTAAATATGCCATTATTCTATTTTTGAGTATTTTTTCCATTATTTTGCAAATACTGCAGTTAAGTTTATAGGTCTATAATTCTGTAAAAGGTTTTTGCTGCCACCTTTGTGCAAAGGAATAACTGTGGCTTTATTCCATATTGAGACAGTAGTACCAGCTTCCAATGACCGATTGAACAATATGGTTAAAGGCCCACTCAAAGGTTCAATCAAGTTTTTTATAAATATCGGTGGAATTCCATCAGGGCTGGGTGAGCCATTGGTTTTTAGTAAGTTTATCCCATCCCTGACCTCTTGTACAGATATTGGGGAAATGTAAGATTCTATTATTTTAATTCTTAGATAATCTGTGTGTTTAGGTTTGAATACATTTATAAAATAATTGTTTAACTTGGATGCAATTTCTGTTTCATCAGTCAGGATTCCTTCTGGAGTATGTAAAGGACCTATAATAGGACTGTTATGTTTTAATGAGCCTATGTAATTAAAAAAATACTTTTTGTTGTCCTTTACTGTTTTGGCCAAATTTTCTTCAAGTGTTCTTTTTTGCTCTTTTATCATATTCTTACTTTTATTCACTATCATTTTATATAAGCTCCAATTAGATGGTGAAGGATTCTTTTTACATTTCCTGTACAATTTCTGCTTTTTTGCTAGAATTTTTTTTATGTTTTTGTTCCACCATAGTTGAGATCTTTTGTTCTTCTTATTATATTTCATCCTTATAGGAACCCAAGAATGTATGCAATATTGAAGTTTACCTTCGACTGTGCTCCAAGTTTTATCTAAGTCAAACCCTATAAGGTCATTGGCCCAATTCCATTTTTTTAAATATTCAATGATGCAGGGGTAGTTTGCCTTGTAGTTTTTGATTTTTGTACAGCTAGTTTGTTTTAAAATATATGTAAGGTGCATTACTGTAAGGACCATATTGTGGTCACTATTTGACAATGGGTGTGTAACCTTAACTAGTGAATTTACATTTTCAATGTTAGTAAAGACTAAGTCTAGAATGTTTCTATCTCTTGTAGGAATTTTAACTGATTGCTCCATGTTATTTATAGACATATGATCGAGGAAGGAAATATCAAAAGCAGAGCTTCCATCTTGCAGACATCTCAGTTTATATTAGGGAGGTTAAATTCCCCCATAAATATACAATCTTTGTCAAGTAAGTTATCTTTGATGTTGGCCAAGAATATGTCATTTTCTTCTTTGTTCAGGTTTGGTGCTCTGTATCCTAATCCTACTGTAATTATGTGATTTGTTGTAAGTATAATTTTGATCCAAATGAATTCACTAGTGTTATCATATTGATTAGCATTTGCTACTAGGAAGCTTTTAAAAGTATTTTTAATGTACAGAACAATTCCTCCTCCTCTAGCATGTAACCAATTTTTTTTTTTCAAATTTAGTGTAACCAGGTATTTCGGTAGCCCAGTCTTCATTTTTAAACCATGATTCAGTTATTTCACGTATATCTACTTTGTTAGTTTCCATGAAGTACACTAGCTCATCTATCTTGTTTAATAGGCTTCTTGCATTTAAAAGTAAAATATTTAGATTATTTACTGTGTGATGCTTAATACTGAATTGTTTACATTTTGTATTAGTTACTGATTGGGTATTGATATAATTGGTAATTGGTGCATTGCCCAGTATTTGTGAGTTAAAGTCAGACCTGTTGTTTAGAGAATACTCAAAAATAGGGCTCTCCCCATATGTATTAGTTTAACTGTTTTGAATTTATGTTTGTATGTGTTTTCCTAATAGAGAGTTCCCCCTTCTGCTCAAATGAAGCCCATCCCATGAAAAAAGTTCTTCCTATTGAAAAAAATCCTCCCAGTGGGTTATACATCTGATTTGTTGTTTTATACACCATCTTCTTAACCAGTTATACAGGGCTTTGATCTTGTTTATATTAAATTCAGAGGCTTTAGGAATCAGTAGAATTTCGGAGAAAGCAACATTGCAGTTTAAATCGATAAGTTTATTTGCCATTGCAACAATGTCATATTTAATTTTTGTTAGAGGTTCTTTTAAGATATTGTTTGCCCCTGCATGTATAATAACTAAAGGATGGTCTGATTTTGCCAAGATGTTATCTAACATTAACGTGATATCACTTATTTTGGCTCCACTAAAGGAGGATAGAGTTCTTAATGCCTTGTCAGGGTTGCAAATCAATCTATCTAAGTTCTTAACTATAGAGTCCCCTAGTACAAACAATTGTTTAGTAGTCATATCAGTCTCTAGGTCCATCTGTTCAGTATCACTAGGTGAATGAGACAACAAAGTCTCAGTAGATTTTAAGGAATGAATTTTTGTTATTATATAGGTGTTTAAGTTAAGTGGTGCTGTAGGGGAGGTATCGCCGGTATGGTTGTAGCTGCTAGCCACGTTATCATCAGGAGTATTTAGTAAGGTGAGTTGATTAGATAGGGGTAAGTCGAAGGTGTTAGCTCTGCGGCCCTTTTTGGATGCCCTAGTGGTTTTGACTGTGCGCCATTTGTCGTCTGTATTAATATTACTATCAATTTCTCTGAATCTTTTTTTATTGTTATTCTGGATCCTATCCTGCAGTAGTGGAACTGTTGTCGTTTCTTGTGCAGTATATGCCTCAGGTGTGGTATTACATGCTTGAAAACTAATAAGGTCAGCATGACCTGTACTCTGTGTTCCAAGGTTAAGTTTTAATGATGCTTTGCCTTCTGAATTTAAATTTGATTGCAGTCTATTAGCCATACTATTTTGGCTGGTTTCCAACATCTGTAATCTTTCTCCAAATGTGCTTATTTCATACTGTAGTTCTTCATTTAGGGTACATTTTATACATTTAAAAATTGTTTTATTGCACAATGTGTTGGCAGGAAAGGAATACATGCTACAAGATGGGCATTTCGTGCCTATGTCTCCAGTTATAGTGGTTATGAAGTCAGCCATACTGAGATGTTTATTAATAAAAATTGAAGAACACAATCCTCAGTTATTTAGTTAGTGTCTAAATTATACAGTATTGGTAGCCTAAACAAAGCACACAATGCATGTGGGGCTAATATATCCAGGGGAAACATAATTCCGTTGTGATGTTTTAGTTACCAACAGAACTTAGATGTATACCCTATTCAAGTACTTCTGAACTTATATTAGACCACTTGCCATGCTGCCATGCCAAACACACTTAACATGCACTGGACGCGCATGTCTTTGCATGTATCTTCACGTGTGCAAGCGCGCACTCACCCTGCTCATAGCAGGGCTCGTTTTAATCAGCCCAGTGACCTGGAAGTAAGGCAGGGGTCAACCTGCACTCTCGCTACAGTGAGCAAAAAAACTATAATAAAATGCCCCAATTAATGCATGCGTCAAAAAATCAGCACTTGAACTCTTAGCACAAGCTGGAAATCATGCCCCAGAAAGAATATATTACTCCTAGAACTTGAGTTGTAGTCCACATGAGCAGTAAAGGATTACAACCCACTCTTCCTGCTTCCTATAGCAGGGCTCCTGAGCACTCCAATCAAGTGCACAATGTCAATTCAGTACTACAAAGTATGTTACAATACAAGCATATTTCATTTATACTAGATGGAGCAAAGGAATGTAAAAAGCACAGTGCACTCACAACAGCAGAGCTGAGAATGGGTGGAGGTTATTAAGTTCCTGATGAAAATCCTTAAGTATGTCAGTGCCATCTGTTCAAATTATAAAGAAATCATCAATGTAACGGAAATAAGTGAGTGGTTTATGTGTACAGTGCCTTAAAAAGTCTTCCTCCAAATTCACTATAAAAAGATTAGCATACTGTGGAGCAATCCTGGTGCCCATTGCTGTTCCCATAGTTTGCACATAATGTTTACTATTGAAGCTGAAGTTGTTATGTGTCAAAAAGAATTCAGCAAGTTTCCCCCCCAACTCCAGGGTCGACATTGTGGTCCAATTCTTTCTCATGCAGGTATTTCAGGCAGGCTGAAATGCCATCTGTGTGCAGAATATTAGTGTGGAGGGATGTTACATCCATTGTGGCTAAAAGGGTATCCAGAGGTAAGTTTTTATAACCAGAAAGTTTATGCAGGAAGTGTGTAGTGTCCTAGATGTAACTATCCCTTTGTATAACCAGTGGTTTTAAAATAGCTTCTACAAACCCTGATATCCCCTCTGTCAGGGTACCATTACCAGAGAATATGGGTCTACCCAGATCACCAGGCTTATGTATTTTAGACAGCATGTAGAATGTCCCTGGCTTGGGTTCACTGTGGATGAGGGCATTTAGTTTGCCTTGGACATGGTGTGGAAATACTCCAATTATCTCCTGTAGTTATCTTTTATATTCTGTAGTAGAGTCGCTTTCCAGTACTCTGTAGTAGATACGGTCACTTAGCTGCCTGTTGGCTTCCTTAATATAATCTTCTCTGTTCAATATCACCACTGCAGAGCCTTTATCAGCCTTTTTTATGACAATGTTGTGGTTCAATTTTAGTGTTTGTATAGCCCTCCATTCCAGTGGAGAAGTTATATGAGCCTGTTTCTGCCTATTAAGAATCTCTCCAGTAACTCTCTGGTGAAAGCAATGAATGTATTTGTCCAGTTTCTGATTATGGTCTTTTGATGGGGTAGACTCAGCTGGTTTCTTTTTCTTATCCATTAAATTATTACTGTTTGTGATTTCTTCACTGCCTGTGATTTTTTCCTGCCATGAAAAATTCCTTAAGTCTCATTCTGCAGAAGTATTCCTTCATTTCACCACAAAATTGTATTCTGTCCAGTGGTTTAGTTGGGCAGAAAGTGAGGGCCCTTATAAAGCACATTTAATTCCCCAGTAGTCAGTGTGTGGTTGGACAATTAACAACTGAAAGGTGCTCATTTGTGTGGCTTAGTTGTTCAATCACTCTATTCTGTTCTTCGTGGTTGTTAGGAAGTATGGTATGTTGAAGGGTATCTAACTTCCTTTTTTAATAAACATGGCTTTTCTTAAGATTCTTTGGTAGTTCATGTGTATTTCAGCAAGATGTCTGGAATAGGCTCACCAGACATCCTCTCCAGTGTGGTAACTATTTCATCAAACTGTTTCTTCAAAAATGCTTTCTTGGCATATGAGCCATGGAGTCTTTAATTTCTCAATTTCTCAGAGGTCCTACGACAAAGTTGTTCAGCATATGTAGAATTATCCATGATTCTCAATGGATTCCAGATAGTTAGACCTTTAGAGATAATGTTATTCCTATTGCACTGGGATAAAAAATAGATGTCACTGTCTAGCTGTGCCAGTTTCTTCTTAATGTTATACAACTGCCATATCCTGTGGCAAATTCTGGTATCTTCCATGTTGACAAATAGTGTAGTTTCCATATTGGTCCTTGTAAGAACAGATCCAGAAGCAAATGATTTGATACCTTTATTGGACCAACAGTAGAAAACAGGAAGTTGTTGGTCTTCTTCTGTACAGGCAGTTGGTAAGATCACATCAGGAGTATTGTGCACAGTTCTGGAGATCCCATCTCAAAAAGACATATACAAGGTGGAGGCTGTCAGAGGAGGGCAACCAAATGGTGCAGGGTCTGCACCAGAGGACATATGAAGAAAAACTAAAGGATCTTAAGATGTATAGCCTCAAGGAAAGGAGGGAGAGGGGAGACATGATAGAAACTTTCAAATACCTCAAGGGAATCAACAAAGTCCAAGAGGGTGGCATCTTTCAGAAAAAGAGATGTGCAAGAACAAGGGGGCACAATTTGAAGATAGATGGGGGATGGCTCAGAGGTAATGTGAGGAAGTAATTCTTTACAGAGAGGGTTGTAGATGCATGGAACGGTCTTCCTGAGGAGGTCTTAGAGTCAAAAACACAAGAATGCATGGGACAGACATAAGGCAATTCTAGTGGGGGGGTAGGAGGAAGTAGGCTGTTGGTTAACTAGGATCTGCAGCTTATCCATTAGGTAAGGAAATGGGCAGACTAGGTGGGCCAAGTGGTCCTTATCTGCCATCAGATTCTATGTTTCTATGTTTCATAGATGTTACACAAAAAAAAAAAACAACGTGCTCTAGCTTTCAGACCAACCAGGTCCTTCTTCAGAAGCTTTATGACAGTTATTTAGATAATCCCATACTATTAACACCTGTGTATTAACAACTATGACCTGTATTAACAACTGTGTGCATGTGTGTGTGTTGTGGGTGTGGTTAGTGTGTGTGTGTTGTCTGTGTGTGTGTGTATTGTAGGTGTGTTGTGTGTGTTTTGTATATGTGTGTGTGTGTGTGATTAGTGCTTTGTGTATATATGTGTGTGTGTGTGTGTGTTGTGTTTGTTGTGTGTGTCATGTTTGTGTGTTGGTGTGTGTGTTATGTGTGTACACATGTATGTGAGGGAGAGTGTGGCATGGGCCAATTTTTTTGTGGGTGATGGGGTGGTTTTTGTGGGTATAGTGGCTGAAGTTATTGTGGTGATATTGAGGTAGGCTTTTATTCAAGCAGATGACATAATGATGTTACAGTGACTAGGACTCTTAGTTCTCATATAGAGTGAACATTTACTTCCTTCTACTAGTTGACAGTGTGTGGATTACATACTGTCACATTTTTAAATCTGTTCATATTAAGATGCATATCTCATTTACTTGGGGGTTCATCTGGACTGAGTAGTACAGTATGGGCTGCACGCCCATTGGCTCACGCTGTGAACCAATGGGCGTGCAGCCCTACTGAGCTGTCAGTCGGCTGGTGGCGGGTGGCAGGCAGGTGGGGTGCTGCCGCCCGCCAGCTGACGGGGGGAGTGGGGGCGGGGCCCAGTGGGTGGGTGGGGTGGGGGTACACCAGAACCACCACGGTCTTAGGGGTATTTGATGAGGCACAGATGCCCACGATCGGGCACCAATTGGTCCACTGAACCACCAGGGATATTGGTGGGGGACTATACTGATGCCGCGATCGGGTACATAGAGGTCCACTGGACCACCAGGGATATTGGACTTGGGGGTTCCATTACAGATGCCCTCGATCGGGCTCAGTGCGGTCCACTGGACCACCAGGGATATTGTACTTGGGGGGAGTTCATGACAGGGATGCCCGCGATGGAGCATGGGTGGGCGCCGCCAGGTGCGGCAGGAACTCGGGTAGCCACCCACAGGTGGCAGCTGCTGTGTTGCACCCTGCAATGTGGCAGCTCACCTGTGGGTGGCCATCACTTGTTCCTTTTTTCCTGGCATAACTTTGTGCAGGCGCAGGTAGGGGTTGTGCATGCATGACTCTGCACATCCTGGGCTGAATATCGGGCTGTGTGGGTTATGCATGGGCATGCCCCCCCACCTGTGCCTGCATACATTACTGATGCACTCCAGCGCATTGGGATTTGTGCAGCGCACTTTTCCCTTTTTGAAAATCGCGCTGGGGCACATCAGTGGGTTGTGCATGGTGCAACACTGTTGAGCCATGCGCAACCCTTTTGAATATCTGGGCCACTGTGTGAAACATTTGCTCACTTTGAGTAAACTTCACTTTAGACCCTCTGTATGCCATATATGTGTGTCTGTGTATATGTATGAATTTATACATTTATATGTATATGTATGTATATATATATATATATATATATATATATATATATATATATATATGTGTGTATGTATGTGTATATATGTGTGTACGTATGTATGTATGAATGTTTAATTTGGGGGTTGTTTTCAATTAACCCTCCATTTAGTATTTTGTCTTTCACTGTCTGTTCTTTAAAACACAAGGACACTTGCAATAAAAGTTGTAAGCCCATCGTACATGTATTAGGGAGAATAGTATCCCAAGGTTTTTTTTTAATCAGTAGAATGCTTCCTTGAAGCATACTGAGACATTTTAAAATTTATGTGAGAACTCTCTGCCCTTTGATATTTCTTGATAACCTTTGCCCTTCAGGTCTTCTCAGCTAAAAGTATACTGGTGTTAATTAGCTTCTCTGACACAATCTTCTGTTATGTTTTAAATGTATATATTAAACCAGCAAGAATTATTTCTGTCTTTTATGCATTATCTGGGTGTTAATAGTATGGGATTTTCTAAATGAGTGCCATGAAGCTTCTGAAGAAGGACCTGGTTGGTCTGAAAGCTAGAGCACTTGGTTTTTTTTTGTGTAACATCAATGTTGGTCCAATAAAAGGTATCAAATCATTTGCTTCTGAATCTGTTCTTACAAGGACCAATATGGCAACTACACTATTTGTTTGTAGACATTGACTGGGACATCCCAGAAGCCATAGATGTTAAAAGCCAGACCTTGTTTGATATCTTATAGGCCTACATGATGGACAGCAGATCAAGGATCCCACAGAATAATTAGCCATTCTAGTTGTGGTTCTCACCAGCTGGGAAAGAGTAGGCAGAGTATGGGTTGGGGAACTACTGGGGTCCAGTGACTGCAATACTTTATGGTTTGAGGTGGCCCAGGCATCAGTAAGCCATTATCTTAGGCTGAAGTGCTAGACTTCAGGGTTGTGGATTTCAGTCATATGAAAGAAATAGTGCTGGACAGGTTAGCTGGGGTGCACAGCATCAGTGTGGAAGAAAGATGGGGGTTATAAAAGGGGCCATTCTTGAAGCAACAAACACATGCAAGACAACAGTTATAAAGAGAAACAGGTATAACAGACCAATCTGGTTCTCTGAAAGGATCAGGGGGCCATGAGGGACAAAATGAGGGCCTTCATAATGTACAAAGAAAAGCAGTGGAATGAAGAATGGGATGAGTACCTGGAATAAACTAGAAAGGCCTTGAGGATAGTCAGGATCACAAAAGCAAGCACAGAGCTATGCATTGCAGAGGGGATCGAGAAGGGATAAAAACAATTCTTTAGATATATGAGATAAACTAGGAAGATGAGAGGGGGACTTTGGCAGGTTAATGGAGAGAGTCAGGGTTATAGAGGAGGATGGGAAGAATGCAGCCATACTAAATGACTACTTCTGCTCAGTATTCACCAAGGAGAACAGTTGGCCCTTGGCAAACAGTGACATAAAGGAGGCTGATAGAGGGGCCAGCCACAAAAATGAAATTGCAGAATTTTACCGGTGAAAGAGTCAAAAAAGGACTAGCACCCTGAAGGCAAACAAGGCCCCGAGGCAGGATGGGATGCATCTAAAGGTACTATGGGAACTAGAATTGGTGTTAACCAAACCCCTGTTGGGGCTTTCAATAGCTCTATGCAGCAAGGGGTGGTTCCCAGGGATTGGAGGATGGCAGATGTGAATGTGCTGCACAAGGGAGGGGACAAGGAGCAGCCAGGAAACCATGAACCCATAATCCTTACCTCCATGGTACAAAAACTGATGGAGACACTTGTCAAGGAGGACCTATTGGAATACCTGGAGGAAAACAGGCTTCAGGATAGTATGCTGCACAGGTTCATAGTAGGGAGGTCTTGTCACACCAACCTTAAATATTCTTTGATTGGGTAACCAGGGTAGTTGATAAGGGGCATGCAGTAGATTTACTCTTCTTCACCTTCAGTAAGACATTTGACTTGGTACCACATACTGTAGATGGCTGCTGAAGAAGATGGGGCATCTGGGAACAACTGAGGAAATAGTAAGGTGGGGATGGAGCTGGTTGGAGGGGAGGCTGCAGAGAGTTGTGGTGAACGGGGTTAGATCAGAGAAAAAAAGAGATCACCAGAAGAGTACCACAGAGATCTGTTCTGGGACCAGTCCTCTTCTGTATGTTCATCAATGGCATAGGAAAGGGAATCCAGGGCAGGATGTGTCTATTTGCAGATTACACTGAACTCCATTGTAGGGTTGACAATGTGGAGGGAATAAGGGACTTGCAGAGAGACTTGCAAATGCTGGAAAATTGGTCCGAACTTTGGCAGCTGAAATCAAATGCCAAAAAGTGCAAAGCAAAGTACTTAGGGAACAAAACCCCCAGAAAAGAGTATTGGATGGGGGGATCGAGCTGGACACAGCATTAGAGGAAAGGGCCCCGAAAAGTCATCATTAGTAACTCCCTAGAACAAACAAGACAATATAACAAGGCCTTCAGTAAGGATAAAAGGATGCAAGGGTGCATTAGGAGAGGGGTTGACAGTAAAAAGCAGGAGGTACTCAGTATTCAGTATTCAAGATTTTAGTAGATCAACCATTGGTCATTACGAACAGTAAAAACATACAATACAAGCAATAAAAAATACAATAAATATATTACATGCAGTACAAAGAAGTGATCATCTCTGACATGTCCAAATAGGATAATTCATCTCATAGCAGCAATTTTGTTCCTGTGTCTAAGTATTACTTCTATATATTTAGCTAACATCCTGGCACACCCAGCATTATCAGGATTTAATAATATTTTCATGCAATTTTGTAATGATGCATCATATGGACTGATAGAATCAGAAAGCCATTTCATCCGCCATTTCACATAAAGAGTGCAATTGAACAGTATATGAAACAAATCTTTATCTTGTCCCTTTATACAAAAACATTTGGTACCATTTTTATTGGGGTTTCCATACCTTATTTCCAAATTATTTAAAGGTAACATCTCAAATCTACCCATTGGAATAATTCTGCATTCTTCTGATCCTAAAAGTAAGGTTAAATATTGTTCACAGGCATGGAAATATTTATGCCTAGAATACCGTGGTGCTATGTTTATAATCTGAGTCAAATCTGTTTGTTGTGCCAGTTCCATTATTTTAAATGCCAGTAACTGTTTATATGAATTAGAGATTACCACTCCTTTTAAGGAGTCTTGCCACAGATGCCAACAGCTAACATGTTTTAAAGTTTCCAGAAAATTAGCAAGCAATAATGACTTTTTTTTTGTGTTTGATTCTAGCTTTTTTTTCTTCCAAACACATTTTGAGCCAAGGATTCTTTAATCTATTTAAATATGTAGCCAATATCCAGTTACTCTTGTCTTGATTAGGGTGCCAATCAAAACTCATCCTAGCTTAGTTCTTACCATCTGCTCGGGATATGATTTGCTAATTCTCAAAATATTACAATAAAAAAGAGAGAATGGTATTTCTACAGAATGAGGCAAAGACTAACCTCAGACCTCTGAGCCATACAGTAGAATGGCATTAATGTTAGCCTCACATGCTCTTAATGCTGCGATGACAGACTTACCCCCCATAATTGAATTTTTTTATGGCCTGAATATTTGGTTTCACTTTTTTGTTTGAATCTGTATGTGCTTAGACCATTTGCCATTGGGTGTAAATGTTATTCCCAAATAACAATATTCCTTAACAGTCTTTCATGTCTGGTTACATAGAAACATAGAAGATGATGGTAGAAGGAGACCGCTAGGTCCATCTAAGTCTGCCATTTGTTTAGACCTATTTTGACACTCTAGTTGCCCTTTGAGTCAGGGCTGCCTTGTGTCTATCCCATGCATTCTTGAATCCCCCCACAGTGTATTATAGTTTATTTTTAACTCATGAGTAGTGCAAAGATGATAAAAATGATTTAATTTTCACTATAAACCTACCTGAGATAATGAAAGCAAAATCATAGTGTATGCATATGCGTGGGCTGCACAGGCAGTCCCTTTTATATTTGGAGAGTGAAAACTGGATAGTTCAATTTTTTGTAATATCTCATTTACATATATATTAAATAGAATGGCTGCTAGTAAGCATCCCTGTTTTACCCCTCAATTAGAACTGAATTGTTTAGAAAGGCTACTGCGTATATATAACCTGATACATGTCATATTGTTAGTACATACCTGAACAACTGGTAAAAGTAAACTAGATGGAATATTCAGGTCAAAGTTTTCTGCTAGCTCTATGGTGCTGAGGGTTGAGGCACTGGATGCCACCTCGCACCAAGCCAGTGACCCAGTTTGGGAGCAGGCTTGGGTGCTGGGGGTCGGCAGGGGAGGGATCGGATTGAGCACCCTGTGGCTGCTCTCCTGTCCTGGGGGAGGTATCAGGATGCCAGGCAGTCTGGTGGCCCTGGTGGAGATTGAGGTGCCCCAGAAGTGTGGATGGCATGTAACAGCATGCCTGATGCTGGCAGGGTTGCTGTGCACCAAGCGCGGGGTGCGCCTGCCGGAGGGGAGAGGGATAGAACAAGGAAAAACCCAGCTCACTGGGATGAGTGTGACAGCACTATCCTCCATGCCCAACACTGGGTCTGACTCAGCCAGGCCTCATCCTCCTCCACCTGGGCCCCGCCTGCTTGCCAGAGTCTGCCTTAATAAGACAGCCAAGGAAGGAGTTGGGCTACCCCTCCTGGGTGGTCAAACCAGGGTGCTGGCAGCAGGGAGGGAGAGAGAGAGGGCACAAGACTGCAGAGGACTCAGGCAGGGCACAAAGACAGGATGCCTGAGAGAGTTCCCACGAGCCGTAACAGGAGGGAAAAGACTTAAAGAAAAAAAAAGCCTTTTTTCCATAGAATATTGCTATTTATAGAATTGAAAGCATAGGTAAAATCAATATATGCCACTTATAGTTTCAAGTTTTTCTATGGACATATTTTCAATTATATAAGAAAAGGTATATACAGTATAGGATGTATAGTAGAAATTCTACTCCTGAAACCAACTTGGGGGTTACATTTTTTTATTTGCCCAATCTTGTAATTTTATTCGAAGGATTCTGGAGAAGATTTTTGCAATGGCATCCGTTAGACTAACTGAGCTAAAATTTATAGGTTCATTAAGATCTCATTTCTTAAAAAGAGGTACAATAATATTAATCCTCCAGCTATCTGGCACATAAAAATCTCAGAGACACTTATTATAGAAATTCATAAGAACCGGCACCCAAATATTTAAATGGGCCTTATATACATATGTGAGAGTTTGTCAACCCCTGTGACTTTATTAGGTTTACATATCAAAATTGCCTTTTGTGCATGAGAAAAAGTACAGTTAAACGGTATGATATACAGTAGTTTTGCAACTCTTGTTCTAATTTGGTAAAATGTATAGGCATGTGCAAGTCATAAAACATGCTACTGAAATAGCGGATCCATTTATTAGCTAGTGCAGTAGAAACTGGGTTGGGTTGAAAACTATATGTACCTTCTGCTACCAGCCTCCAAACTGATTCGAAATCCTTGTTTATTATTACACTATACATATTGTTCCATAGTTAAGCATTATATTTGTCTTTTTCAAGAACCAAATGTTCATTATAACTTCATAGCTCTGTTTAGAGCTGTTAAATTGTGTCTAGTGGGGTTTCCTTTGATTTGCTTCACTAATTTATGTAACTCTTTTTGCCTTTCCACGTTATTATTGAACCATGTTTTGTTCTTACTGTACTGCAATAACCGTGCCTATCTTTATATAGTACATTAGTTAATTTAATAAAAGGGTTGATATTATTTCTGCAGCCATCATTGGTGAGTTAGCCTTATTCATATAACCAAATAGTGTCAGGTTTTCTGGAAGAAATAATGTTTCATATTTCACAATCAGTTTTACTACTATATCTAGCTGGTTGTCATTTATGTGTCTATTATTTATTGATGTTTGTGAATCTCTCCCATCTAATGTGATTACAATAGATACATGATCACTTTCTGGATGTAATACTACTTTAAGGTTTTTAATTATAGCTAGATCTAAAAGGTGAGTTATAATAAAATCAATTGTTCTCTTGCCACTACTGATAAAACAATTGAATTCCCCTTCTAAGTCTCCCTCTGGGTGCCCATTCACTACCACTATATTATGTGCTTTTAATAGTGAAATTGATTTTCCCCTTACTCATTTATTAAAGTGTCCTTATTTTTTCTATGAAGATTTACATGAGAAAAACACAAGGTAATATTTTCTAAATCATTGAAACCTGCTACACGGGAATTAAAATCCCCCATAATCAATAATTTTGCATCTGTGTTCTTTTCCAAAGCCTCAGATATATATTCTTCCAGAGATAAACAGACACTTACAGTACAATATTTAGAGTTCTTTGGGGGGACATATATATATTCAATATCATAGTTGTTAATGCCTCAGATATGATTCTTATTAACTGTACATTAAAATTCTGACATAAGACATTGACTTCTTTTAGATTTGGAGTAATATTCACATGTGTTGCCAGCCCCCCAATAGGTCTTCCATTCTTTGCTATTTTTTTGGCCACAGAAAATATACCTGGATACCCATGCATTTTACGATCTTCAGTTAACCAAGATTCCTGAAGTGCAGTGACATAGAACTTATTTATAAATTCTATCCATTCAGGGTCAGAAAGCTTCATTGCTAATCTTGCAATATTCCATGATACAATTTGACAGTTTAAATCTACCGTATAAGGATTTGTTACTGTCCCCCCAAGTGCAATTTCCCTCCTATTTAGTTAATTGTTTAACAAGTTACTCCTATGCACAGTATTCATTGCTTGACTAGAACATTCCCCTGATCCCCATTTGTCATCATCACTCTCTGGCCACCCAGAGAATTAATACTCTTAGATATTTGTCTCTTCATGAATAATTGACCCAAATCAATCATATGAAGGCCAAATCTGTTGAGACATTCACTTTTTCTCATTATTATGATTGCAAGGGTTTCATCTTTCACCCATATGTTAACCGGGGATTCCCATCATCCTTCCCATTAAGTCTTTGAGATATGATTCCATCCTACCCAGGATCAATTTCCAAAAGGTTTGTTATAAGTAGTATATGATATGGAGAGGACTCAGTCTCCATTGAGAAGGGTCTAACCCAAATATTCTCAGAAATTTACCATACTGTTCCCCACCATTCTCAGTATATTCTCTGGAGAGCCTTCCAAGTTTACAATCATATGCACAGACCACAGAAACTGTGTTCTTATTATACATTTTCAGAGTTATAGCCTCATTATGTGCAGCAGAATTAGTACTAGATTGCCAAGAGATTAAACCATCTACCTCTAAATTTAATTCTGTTCACTCCAGCCCCAGGAAGCCATTTTGAATAAGGTTATGCACAGAACATTTGACTCACATGTGAGTTCTGGGGCTGAGTCTGAACTTCTTCACTGAGGCCCAAACAGCTTGGCAACTTCAGTATCCTTAATAAAGCAAACACTGGAGTGTCTGAAGAATCCAGATCCCTCAGGACATGTAAAAGTTCACTTTTGTTACATTGAATGCCTAATTCTGCCACAACCAAGTGATGTACCACGTCCAGTAAACAGTCATTGTTTTCATATTTTTTTCTTAAAAATGCCAATCATTCTCAGGATCATTTCCTTGCTATTGAACATAATACATTCATTATTGCTTAAGTCAGAATTTTATGTTGCTCCTGCAGACACTAAATCACTTATTTGAGTTTTATTGCCAGGGATTTGATGTAACTGCAATGACAACTTTATTAGTTCTGAATCCCTGTTTATTACTTCAATCTCATTTGGTTCTTCCAATAATTTTTTATCATTTTGTACTAATTCTCCACTAGGCTTTTCCTTTTTTCCTGTATGTTTTTCAGATACAGTGGCAATTATGCAAAGATTGATCATTAGCGTAATTTACCAAGCATTGCGCAAAATCACGGTGACCATTGACTAACATGTATACTGCTACCAAGGTGAATGATGCAATGGCGCGCCGTAATGGTCAACTTATGTGCGATCACCAGTGTACATTTGTGATTTAGGGAACCTCGGTCCCATTACAGTCTCAGTTTCCTTTTGAATTTTTTCTTTTCATCTTTTTCTTCTTTACCTTTTTGGGTTTCCCATGAGTATCAGGAATTATGCTCTCTGAGAATGATTCATATCTTATGCCATGCTTATCTAATTTTGCATTACCAAATTTATTAGTCCTGTCTGTTTATACATAAATGATTTTATGCAATAGCTGTGGACACAAATTGGGTGTGGTAAATCCATTTATCTGAGTAACAGTGTTCAGGCTGGAATACTGACTGAAAGTAGATTTGTCAGAAATGTGTGAGTCTTAGGCCCAGTAAAAATTACTATGATTTGAGTCACTTAAAGGTGACTTACTGGGAGGGGTATTAGCATTTGGGTGTACCTCATTCTCTTGAAATACATTAAACAACCTTGAGAAATCAGGTCCTGAGTTACTTAATAGCTCTTCAGACTATGTTTGTAAAGTCTATGGTTCCCTTTCCCTTGACCTTTCCTCTGCTTGATTTAGCACAGTGTCAAGCTCTGAATTAACACTGAGGAGGCTGAACAAATCAAGTCTGCTTCTGATATTATTTTGAGTGCCTTCAGAATTCAGACCTACATCGAGAGATGGAGACAGCAATTCAGTTAGATCTATTGATGTTTTCACATTTTCAACATGAATACCTGCCTGTATTATTCTAATGCTTTTTGGTATTAAGGGCAAAATGTGCCTTTTCACAGATGACATGAAGATCTGTGGGAGAGTGGACATGGCTGAATGGATACAAGACCTACACGATGATCTAGGAAAGCTGGGGAGGTGGTTTGGGATCTGGCAGCTTGGCTTCAGTGCCAAGAAATGCAAAGCTGTGCATGTTACAAATGCACCCTGCAGGTCAGGCCCTCTGCTCCCACAGTGCCAAACCTCGAAGTGCAATATGTGAACAGGATACAAACAGGGTAACCCTCCTGTCTGTTTTTGGGTCCGAATCACCTACTAGCTTCGAGTCCTGGTGTCAGATATGAACCTTTTCTGTTAGCACACCCAGTTAACAGGCTCAGATACGTACTCTCTTCAGGGGATGCAGTACAATACTTCACCCTGTGGGCACCCAGCCAGGTTCAAACATCTACCCTTATGACTCAATTTGAGACCTAGTTATATTCTTTCCTTAGCAAGATAGTAACACATTCAAGCCCTTAACAGTTCTTGTCCGAATTATCAAGTACTGTTTCAGCCTCCACGTGCAAAAGAAAAGACTCAGGCAGGACTAAGGAAACCAAAAGATTTACTGGAATTAAAAAAAAAATATCAAATACATACAAAACATAAAACATATAACCTGAGTACTTACAGTCTGAAAATAAATTGGAATTTTACAGAAACCAGAATGCCTCATTACTTAAAGTTCTAGCTTAGCTAAGTTCCAGATGGGTGTTACCTATTTTTAACAGAAGTGCCTCTTTGGAGTTTCAGAGATGAAGTGTCATTTAAGAGTTCAGAGATAAAAAGTGTGTTTCCCCTCAGATGCTTGGTAATCTTGAAAGACAATCTCTCCACCTCCTTGTGATGTCACGGCACATGAGGTCACTGTTTGTCCTGTCATTAATTTTGTAACCTGACCAAGTATATCCAAAGGGTGTCATTTTACTGCTGGCTGGAAATCAGCAGTTAGCAATTTTAAAATATGACAATCTCTTTGATCAAAGCAATTCCTTTGATCTCTCTCTATCAGCTTCCTGGCCCACAAAATGATTTCAGGATTTACAAGTTAACAGGAATCTGTTAAATGTCCAGGTTCCTCATGGGTGATAAAATGCATATTTCTCCCAGCTCTTTAAAGTAGAAATATTTTATAAGGTGTTATAAACTGTCACTTTAGAATACCAGCAGCTATATTTTAAAACAGAGCAGGAAACCAGCTATCTGCTACTGTAGGGCTGTGCTGAGGTCAAAGGTCAAGCCTTCTTACACTTGCTGGCTACTATTCCTTGAGCAGACATTCACATAACTTTTTTTTATATCACAAATATTATACAATAATGACAAGTAGATGGCAGAGCATCACACTTCTCCCCTCCTAGACTGAATTTGGGAATCTATTCCTGCATGGGATGAGTTCCCCAAAGTCAGTTCATTGCTCAAATTGATGCAAAAGCACATCTGCATTTTTTGTTGGCTGCCCCTGCCCTGTGTGAGACAGTCATGTCATAACTCTGCAAGGCAAGACCCCATCTTAACAGCCTACCATTTGTTTTACCCATTTGTGCCAGCCAAACCAGGGGGTTGTGATGGGTTTGTATCTCAAAATGCTGCCTATATAGATATGGCTCTAACTTCTTTAGTGCCCACACCATGGCCAGACACTCTTTTTCCACTCTAGAGTAAGCTTGCTCCCTGGGAAGTAACTTCTTACTGATGTACGCCATTGGGTGATCTTTCCCTTGGTTGGACATTTGACGAAGCAGTGCCCCAATACCCACATCTGAGGTGTCAGTCTGGACTACAAAGGGTTTATTATAGTCTGGACTTGCTAATACAGAAGCACTGCACAGTGCCCCCTTTATCCATGTAAAGGCTTGCTTACAGATGGTTCCCAGATTACTTTCTTAGGCATCTTTGTCTTTAACAGGCCAGATAGGAGAGTGGCCAGGGCACCTGAGTTTGGTACAAATTTCCTATAGTACCCTGCTGTCCCTAGAAAACTCTGAACCTGCTTCTGTGTTTCAGGTCTGGGCCATGCCTTGATTGCATCTATTTTTGCTTGGTTAGGATGGAGCCATCCCCGGCCTACTACGTGTCTGAGGTATGCCACCTCAGCCATGGCCACCTGGCACTTCTCAGCTTTTACAGTGAGTCCAGCCCTCTGTATTCTGCCTAGCACTTCCCTAAGGTGGGACAGATGTTCCTCCCAGCTGGCCTTAAAAATGGCAATGTCATCCCGGTACGCCATGGCGTACTCCTCAGCACCATTTAACACCAGGTTCACCAACTTCTGGAATGTGGCAGGGGCATTTTTCATTCCGAAAGACATTACCTTAAACTCAAATAACCCTATCAAAGTGATGAAGGCTGACCTCTCCCTAGCTCTGGCAGTTAACTCTACCTGCCAATACCCCTTTGTCAGGTCAGTAGTGGTATGGTATGTCGCTCCTCCCAACTTGTCCAGGAGTTCGTCCGTCCATGGCATTGGGTGGGCATCTGACTTTGTGACTGCACTGAGTCCATGATAGTCCACACAAAAATAAGTAGAACCATCTGGCTTTGGAACAAGGACTACTGGTGAGGCCCAGGGGCTGTGGGATTTCTGGATTACCCCTAAATCCAGCATTTCCTCCACCTCCTTCCTAATGTCCTTTTGGATAGTCTCTGACACCCAATTTTCCATCTGCCATATGGGTGCTTATGTCCCTGTCTCCACATCATGTGTCACTAAGGGAGTTAGTCCAGGTTTGGTGCTAAACAATGGGGCAAAGCCTGCTAAAACCTCCCTTATTTCCTGGATCTGGTCTGGGGTCAACTGGGACAACATTTTAATTGCCTCCACAGAGGACTCCCATTTGCTTTCTTCCAGCAACTCCAGAAGGAGGTCTCTTTCATCCGTCCCCTTCCCAGGATTACACACTGCAAACACCATGTCAGCCCTGTTAGCATATGGCTTCATCATGTTGCCACGGTACATTCTTTGTGTGTGTCTCCTGTCAGGTAGTTCTATAATGTAGTTTATGTCTTTCACCTGCCTGACTACCTTGTACGGTCCTGCCCAATCATTCTGCAGCTTATCTTTCCGGACCGGAATTAGGACCATGACTTCCTGACCCACAGTGTACGAGTGAGCTCTGGCTCTGCAGTCATACCACACCTTTTGTTTTTGTTGGGCAGCTACCAGGTTGCTCTGGGCTGTCCCCATAAGCTCCTTCAGCTTTTCCCTAAACTTAAGGACATAATCCACTATGGGAGTTCCCTGGGTGGCATGCTTGCCTTCCCAGTCCTCCTGAATCAAGTCTAGGGGCCCATGTACCCTGTGTCAATATAAGAGCTCGAAGGGGGAGAACTCTGTTGACTCTTGTGAACAACAGGTGGGGAAGGTATTTCTCCCAGGCCCTCCCATGCTGTTCAGCAAATGCTTGGAGCATTGATTTAGGGGTACCATTGAATCTTTCCATAAGCCCATTGACTTGCGGGTGATAAGGTGTCGTGTGTCTCTGCACCACCCCACAATTCTCCCACAAACATTTCATCGGGTCCAACATGAAGGAACCCCCTCGATCAGTGATAACCTCTTGCGGGAACCCAGCATGGGAGAAAATCCTTAGCAAGGCATATGCCACTTTGTCCTCATTGAGGATAGGGCAACTGCCTCTGGGTACCAGGTTGCATAATCCACCACAGTCAGGATAAACCTCTTCCAGTAGGGGCTGGGGGTTTTAAAGGCCCCACAATATCCATTCTACCCTCTGGAATGGCTCCTCCACTATGGGCAAAGGATTAGGAGCTTGGTTTTCTTACCCACCTTCCTATTTCTTGGCACTGGTGACAAAGCCTTCAATACTCCTTTACCTGCTGGGTGAAGTTGAGTCAATAGAAATTCTGGCCCAGTCGCTGCATAGTGCATGTGATTCCCAGATGACGGGCGTGGGAATATCATGAGCAATCTTGAGCAACCACTCCACGGTACCCTGGCAATGACAAACTGCCTGCCCATCACACCTCCCCTGTCATTACAGCCTGCATATACATCAGTCCATTGTCTCAATAAACTTTATGTTTCCTGTCACCTCCCTGTGCTCCATCAGAGTCTTCCCAAGCCCTCAGCTTCTCTAAACTAGGGTCACTTTTCTGAGCAGCTGCAAAATCCTTACACATTCTCAAAGTATGGGACAGGTCTCCTTCAGTTTCTAAATTAGGGTCCCTAGCTCTAGCATCAGGGCATTCAGGATCACTGTCATCCCTAACCCTCTGACTATGGGTCACCCCACCTCCTCAGAGTACCTCTCTGTAGCTGTTCTGTTAACTGCTACCTGGGGAATTTCTACCCCCCTTTTACTAATCTCCATATCAGAAGACACAGGCTGGGGACCAGCCTCTCAGTGGTTTTCCACAGGGGCTTCTATGGGGTCCAGGGAACTACTAATTTACCTTTGCTGCTTCACTGTGGGTAGCTGCACACCATCCTTTTGGAGATTGTTCCCAATAATTACATCAGCAGCCAGGTTTTCTGCTATGGCAACCCTTTGCACAGTACCGCTGTCTCACCCCAGTCAGAGAACACTAGCAAGTGGCAGCATTTTCTCCTCCCCAGTGAATCCCCATACCAGTGACAAATTGATTGGGTATAAGCTGGTCAGGCTCTACCAAATCCCTTTTAACAAAGTTAGGTATGCCCCATGTCCATTAACCCATGGTTCTGTACCTCATTCATAGTGATTGGGTGTATGTGTTCTCTCATGTTTACTGGCATGCTGTCAGAGACACACAAACAACCCACTTCTTTCCTAGCACAACTTTGTGCACTGTTTTCCCTTTTTGGACACTGCCTGGCAAGATGACCAGGTTCTCTGCAAACCTAACATTTATTTCTTTTATCAGGCAAATCTTTTCTTTGTAACCTGGGGCTACCTGGTTTTGGTGGAGGCAGGGAGGATTTTAGCTGCCCTGAAGGAGCACTTTTCTCTTTCTGCACTGCCACGCCCACCCCATTCCCTCTCAGACCAGGTCTGCTCCTGGCATAGTGGTCCGAGAATTCAGCAGCTTTTCCCCCTTTTTCTCTCATTTTCAAGGTTCTGATCAAACTCAGGTCACAACCTGTATCAATGATATTGATAGCACCAGATTGGCCCAGACAGCCATGGTACCCTCTATTATTCTCCATGTCTGTAGCCCAACCAATACATCCACCCAGTAGGCACGATCTGCTGACCTCCATCAAGGCAGAATCCTGTACCCAAACCACAGCTCTCTCAGAATCAAGACATGGCTCTTGAGGACTTAAGAGTATGCAGATTTGCAACTCTCTCAAAATGTCCTGGATATCCTGAAGGGCTATAGAAATCCTTCCACTAAGAAAACCTATGCTGCAAAATGGATGAGGTTCTCTGTTTGGTGTGCTTCCAAGGGTACCTCCCCCATTCAAGTAGGGTTACCAGCTGCCCTGGATTATCAGACCTACTTACACTCCCAGGGACTGCAACATTCATCCCTGAAAGTGCATTTAGCATCAATATCTGCTTACATTTCTGCTGAAAGGAGCATCTCCCTGGCATCCAGTCCCATTTTCAAAAGGATCTTAAAAAGTCTGTGCCATTTGCACCCACCTATTACGGAACCAGTACCAGCACAGGACCTGAACATATGCATTGCCCAGCTCATGAGACCCCCATTTGAGCCCATGGTTTCAGCACAGAAGTATGTTACCTGGAAAACTGTTTTCCTGGTTGTCATCACCTCAGCTAGAAGAATTTGTGAGTTTCAGGCCTTGTGTGCCAAGAAGGACTATCTTTCCTTCCACAGAGACACGGTAGTATTATGAACAAATAGCAAATTCCTCCCCAAGGTGGTTTCTGACTTCCATTTCAACCAGTCCATCACATTGCCAGTTTTTTCACTGAACATATTAGTTCAAGTGAGCATGCAGACTCCATAGTCTGGATGTCAAGAGGGCATCAGGTTACTACATGACCCACACGAGATCATAGACAAGACAAACAACAGTTTTTCCTGACTTATGGGGATGTGGGTAAAGGTAATCCAAGCTCCAAAGAGGTCCATTTTCTCTGGATAGTCCAGTGCATTCAGTTTTGCTATTCAAAAGTTTGTAAGGAACCCTCAGCAGGGCTGAGAGCTCATTCCACAATAGGCACAGTTGCTACCATAGCAGTAGCCAGAGATGTTCCATCAGTGGAGATCTATAAAGCAGCTACCTGGAGAACAGCACACAACTTTACTAAACAATATAGTCTGGACACTCAATCCAGAAGTGATGCCAGGTTTGGCACAGCAATCCTGCAGAGCCTCTTTCCTAAGTAGGTTTTGTGCCCACCTCCAAAGATACTGCTTTGAATCTGCAGAGAGTTAGGCATATAGAAGAATTCCTGGGTGAAGAAGAAAAAATTACTTATCATAGTAATCTTGTTTCTTCAAGGTATTCTTCTAAATTCCTAACTTCATCACCCTGCCCCTTCTAGAACCACAGCCTCTGCACTCTAACTGAGCATTCAAATCGGAGTCCCAAACACTGGCATATGTTGTTTAAACCCTAATGGGTGGAGTTTTCCTTCCTTCTTTTCCAGGTGATTCTGGCATTCAGAGGTTGGGTTCATGATAATAGTTATGGTTTTTACTGTTCTGCACAGTGTAGTCTTTGTTGTCGATAGATAGGTATTGCTATAGTTAAAATTGCTCCTCAGAAATCTGATACGTTGGTGTAACGTTGCAGCTGATAAGGGCAGCAGTTTGAATAAGTGTCATGAGCCAATGATAGGTTCTATCATTAGCATATTGTTCTATCTCCGGGCAGTTCTACCTAGGAGGCTGACTGAAGAGAGTTATGAATATGGAAGAATACCTTGGAAGAAACAAGATTACTATGGCAAGTAATTTCTTCTTCCTTAAGTCCAAATATATGCATCCAGCTGCTGCTGGTACACAGTTCTGTGGCTGCAGCTACAAAATATTGAGAGGAACTTATTCTTATTACTTATTCTTATTATTAAATGTATTCTGTGCTCTGTTACCATGTGCTGTTTTCCCAGCTTGAAAGTTGGGCACTGCATTTTCCACAGACGTGTGCATTCTCACAGTTCAAGTAAGACCTGAGTAATATAATCTTGAATTTGGGAATATGACCTCTGGTCCAGATTACTTTCCTAAGTATAAATAAATAATAAAAACTGATAGAATATCAGACTGAGTGTGGGGGGGGGGAGGGTAAAGCAGCACAATGCACAGTATATTATAGTGATGCAGTAGCGTCACTATAGTTAGGGTTGAGTAGGTAGTTTAATGTTAAACCTCAAATTTTGCACTTTAATAACTGTGCAATTGTTCAACGGATTTGCACAAAATTTGGTATGCTCTGTGCTATGTGTTAGAGCTCTTGATCTACCAAGTTTTGTTTTGATCAGATGTGTGGATTTCGTGCTGTGTATAGTGAAAAAATGGCAAAAGTCGCTTTTTTTCTCTCACCTTTTTTGCTGTTTTTTTTTTTCCTCATCATGCTGCTGCCACACCATTTGGAATTTTGGTCTGAAATTTTCAGGGTATAAAGAACTCACTTCAAAGAACAAGCCATCATTAGTTTAATGAAAAAATATTACTCTGTTACAAAGTTATTCAATTTTGAAAGTTTGGGTTCTGTGCATGCTCAGTTCAGTCTTTGGGACAGCTTCATGATAAGTAAAGGGATTTAGGCCTCACAAAAAGGGATTTTGACATCTCACAAGAAGGAATTGACTTATGAAAGAATTTTGATACCTCCACGAAAAGGATTTTTAATGTTTACACTTTCTTTGTCACTTCACTGCAAAGAAATGGTTAGGACTTCGACATGAAAATTTCAGGGTACAAAGGCTTCCCAGAGATGTGACTTTGCTGGTTTGGTGATAAAATGTACATAATTTCCATACTTATAACATTTTGAAGTTTGGAAATTCCATAGGATAACATTGTGGCAGGCAGCACCTCTCTGAGCCTATTTCTCAAAAACGATTCAGGATACAGATTTTTCACTAAGCGCATTAAGCAACAATGCAGGCTGCCAGTCCATGATTACAATTGCATTGGAATTTTTTCAAATGTTCCTGTGGTTACTGAGATATTGCACCATTTGCAGCACAAGAACTACTTGAAATGTCTCTAGGCCTGTGCTGCATCTCCACAATTATAGCTAGATAGGAGCACAAGGCTCAGAGGGCCCTGTGCTCCCACATATGGATACCATTATGCAGTAATGGGACTGCAGGGTCCTTCATTATGCACTAGTGGGTTCACAGGGCCCACAGGACCCTGTGCTCCCACAGGGAGATGACAGTTCATTACAATGCCTTGACACTTATGGATAGATGGGCACGCAGGGCCCATAGGGTCCAGAGCTCCCAAAAATTGATACCATTATGGAATGATGGGAGTGAGGTGGGGTAAAAGGACATTGTATAATTGCAATCTACCACAACAAGGGTGTGGGTCACCCTAGGATTTACAACGCCTGGTGTGTTTTGCTCACTCAGTCTATCGGCCTCATTACCAAACAACACACCAGGCATTGTAAATCCTAGTGTAACCCACTCCCCTGTCATGGTAGATTGCTTAAACAACCTATAGCAAAGGACATTGGACATCAAGGAGGGTCTCACCAGCACTGCGACCATTGTGGACAAACATCAGGATTCACTTACCTTCCTTCATCATCAGGAGTGGGAGCTAACTGCTAAATTAGATAATCTTGAGCTCTGCTCCTGATGGAACAATATTCGTATTCACAGCATACTAGAGGAAATTAAATCCAGAGGGCTGGAGCAATGTATGGAATCATTCCTCCATGAGCTGCTGCAGTGGCGGAAAGAATCCCCCATGCAAATCAAGCGGGCGCACTGGGCCCTTGGACTGAGGCCCATGGATCCTAAAGCATGACCTTCTTAGTGGTGATAAGATTTTAGATTACCAAGTTAAATCGAAAGTTTTGTACCAGGCATAGGAGAAGAAGGAAGTTCTCTTTGGGGACACACGACTATACTTTGAGCATGATTTTACCCTCTAACTCTCCTAAAGCGTAAGACTTTGCTGGAAATTTGAAGTTAACTTGCAGGAAAGAATGTGAAGATGCAGCTTTTGGCACCAGCACAGTTCAAAATACATACCCAAGAGGGTCAGAAGTTTTTCCGCACCCTGGCTGAGGTAAAACCCTTGTTGCAGCAACTGGGGGTCCCTCTGGAGCTCACCACACTACCAGATTCAGCATTTTCAGCCTTGCAGGATTACGTACCATGGCAGCAAGTTGGTCAGAAATGCAGCAAGTTGTCCTACAGATGTCCGGTGGAGAATTAGGCTGCGCCATGCTGGAGAAGAGGAGAAATCAGGCGATGACACCATCCTCACCAAAAACAAAGGAGATGAACTGATTGAACTATTAACACAGGAAATGGGTATGCATTTATCAGATCATTTCTGTTGATCGATCCCAACATTAGTCTATTGGCTAAAAGATTGAATATCTGTGGGGCTTTAATTGATTAGGAATGGGGGTTGGTGGGCCTAACTTGAGGGAGTGGGAAAGACAGTGAAGCTCTGGGAAAAGAGACAGATCCAAAGGCGGGGGTTGTGGTTCAAGGTGAATAGAGAGGAGAGGAGGGAAGGGGTAAACAAATATGGTATTGTGTTAACTAATAGTGCTGTGCTCTGATTCTTTTGTAGGCAACCATCATGAGGAAGTCAAGGAAGATGTTCACCCTGGGACCCTGTGGCTGTGTTGTGGATGATGGTGAAGTATGCCAGCAGACACCGTGAGTAATTGAGGGAAAGAATGGAGAATTGGAGTCAGGTGAGTCAGGGTACAGCCAGTAAGGAAAGACAGCAATAGCTGCCAGTTAAGCTGGACAAAGACCAGAAGTACAGGGGTTTAATAAATGGGCTGAAGAGATTTTGGGGAGAGATGAAGAGTGATGTACATATATAGGGGAGGGAAATAAAACATTTTAAATGATCATAAATGTTGAAGTGAATGCTTAGACTCCTGAGGGATGTGAAAATCTAAAGGAACAGGGTCTGCATGGCCATTTGTTCGAGTAGGAGACATGAGGGCAGGAGTTGAGCAAAATGGCCGTGGACACTGAGGTGAATGGCTGGAGATTGGGGGACAACACCGCATGATAAGAGTCCGCTGATTATATGGTGGATGGTGCGGGCACACAGGCAGTGGGGTGATAACATGAAATAGAAGGAGGTTGTACAAATAGAGTGAGGTGCTGTACATCAGTTGCACCAGAAGGAACTGAAAGTGGATTGGGAAACTGTGGCTAGGGCCCTGATGCATTGACAGCCCCCATGAAACAGTGGAGCTATGTAGCATCCACACTGGATGAAAACATAAAAGAATGGTATGCCGTACTTAGTAGGATAATGGCACATAAACCCACAACCCACCCCCAGGCATCCACATTTGAAAACTGTTGAGGGGTGACTGGGCAGTAAGATGGCCAGCAGTTGTCCTGCAGCCTGGAGGTCACTGGTTCAGAACTGATAGTGCTGAGGGCTATCTGGACAGGGATGTGGATGGAGGGATGCCCGGGGATGTCTGTGGCCTGCCTTGCTGGTTTGAATGGAAAGTCTAAAGTGACAGGTGTCCCTTGATGATTATGCATCTCCTGTTAAGTGTTAAATGATGAATAAAAGGCAGTAGGCATTGGGGTGAGAACTGGGGACAGCACCACAGGTTCACTGGCTGACGACTCCCATGAATCAGGAGTGATGTGCATACTCATAGTAAGTTAAAATAAAGAATGGTACAAGCGGGTTAGTTAGATAATGTCGTATAAATGTACAATTTACTCCGGGCATCCACATTTGTGAGCTGTTCTAGGGCCGTCAGGTGGCGAGATGGCCAACTGTTGCATCACAGCCTAGAAGTCTTTGGCTCAGAACTGATGGGACTAATAGCTGTCTCGGGTCTGGTGGTCTCTGGCTCAGAACTGATGGTGTTAGGGGCTATCTTGACAGGGGTTTGGATGGAGGGAGGCCCAGGGATGTCTGTGGTCTGCCATGCTGGTTTCAAGGAAAAGTTGAATGTGGCAGGTGTCCTTTGGTGCTTGTGGGCCCCTTGTTAGATGTTGAAATGTGTATTTCCCCCACTATATGAGGGTCATCTATACCAATACAGTAGACTCCACAGAATAAACTATGGGTCACTAGGCCTGTACCTGTGGAATAGGGTAGGACTTTGCACTCTGATGTTTGGAAGGACTGCAAATTGATGATGGTGTTGGTGACACCCTGACTGAGTTCTGCGTGATGCACTGTGGTCTCTGGAATGTGGAGCTCCTTGGGTAGTGTGTGAAAGTGTAACATACCATTACGACCCTCTCAGGGAGGGATCCCTCTTGCATACAGAGCGCAGGGGTACAGGGGTGTAGGAGAAACAGGGAGTCTGTTAGGAGAAGGCTCTTTAATGCTCCTGGGGCTGTGTCCTCATTAAAGCACAAAGTGAGGCAGGGTTACCCGACAACCCCACCAAGGGAGCACTGGGGGGCAAATAGAAAAGGCAAGTTGCTAGTTCCCAGCAGTCTAGTGCTCTGTAACTGCCAGTGCCAACATTGAGCCCAGGGTAGAAATCGACACTGAACAGTATCTTGTTGATACACATACCCAGCCTTAATTTAAAGGCTAATATTTATTCGTGCACTATGCTGTAGAAGGTTTTCTCTCCAGTTTCTGATGGTCAAAGTGCTGTGATGACACCCTTACTATGGCTGGGGAGGGGCAGCAGGCACACCAGGAGCTGCTGTTACATTAAACTGTATAGTACTAGGGATGAGAGACCCAGAAGACACATTCCAATGAAGTCATCACTGGAAAGGGATGGATAGAGGGTGGGGTGCAGTGAGGCACTTTACGGTGGGATCGCAGCAGTAGTTCCACTGACCCACCCTGATATTCCTGATACCCCTGGGTGAAAGGAGGAGGAGTGGCAGCAAGAATTCTGAGGCCAACGCAGAGTTGATGCCACTGATTAAAAGGGTTTACTGGATTGAAGGGGAAGGGGGGTTAATGTCCAGCATTAACAGGCCCCTCAGCAGGGTGGATCGGGGGGAATGAGAGGGGAAGACTAGGCCCCAGTTCTAACAAAGATAGGGGGAAGGGAAGCCCATGGACCCTATCTCATAAGTGTACATGCAATTCTAGGGATGTGGGGAAGGGCAAGATTAAAACAAAAGGTGAAATTCGCCCCCGGGGGGGAGGATAATCATACAAAAATGGAATATTTAGCAAGACCAGATAATAAATTCCAGACATAGGAAGCACAGCAGGAAGGGGAACAGATAGCATGGACCTGGACAGATAAGGTTCCCAGGAGCTAGGAGAGGAAGGGCCACATTTGAGGCGGTTACAGAGTCACATAGAGACATTGGTGACTTGGTAAACATAACAAGCTCAGTGCTGTGGAGCAAAATACATGCAGTCACAGTTCAGCTGGGTGAATCTGCCCAGAACTGGACAAGGCTCCGCTCAGACACCCTTGAAGTCAACTGGCCTGGGATCAAGCTACTGTTAATAGTTAGTTCCATGTTACAGGTTTTAGTTGTTGTGTTCAACAAATGTTCTATATTTCAGTTTCTCCATGCTGGCTGGCTGTCTTACTGGAAAAGAGGGGAGCATAACCTGGAACTATGGATAGTAATGTAGTCACTTACAATGTGAAAGAGCTAAACAGCCCAGTTAAGAGAACCCGTCTCCTGCAGGAACTAAAATGGAAGGGTACAGCAATAGCCCTGCTGCAGAAAATGCACTTATGTGACTCAGAGCATGCAAAATTGCAAAGATCTTGGGTAGGGCAGGTGCATGCTGCATCATATGAGGCCCATCGGCACAAGAGGGGAGTCGCTATTCTGGTTCACAAGAACTTCCCCCTGGAGGTTTCCCAGGTAAAGACAGATCCAAAGGGCAGAAACATATGTGTAAGAGGCATGTATGGGGCTGTCCCCTGTACCATAGTGAACATATATGCACCGAATGTGGACAGGGAGAATGTGGCATTTTTTTTTCCACAGGTAATTTGTAAGGTTTTTTTTGTTTTTCTCCCCAGTCTCTGAGCCTTTGCATCCCTGACATGACGCACGCAGGTGAAGGCCGTACACGTCAGCACCTATGGGATGCCCACCCCTCTACTTATTGCTCTGTTGCCACCTGCACCTGTCACGGGCCTCCATCTGGTGATGGCAGGATTACAGACAGGCAACCCACCCACTGGAGAGGAGAGCCAATGCTCAATCCTGCTCCCACCCTCCCCAATGCGGCACCCATGACCAAAAGTAATCCATGAACGAGGTCATGGCATTGTGCGAGGTAAGGCATCCAGTGCCTCAGCCCTCAGCACCACCATGCCAGCTCAGAATGTGGTATTTTTAAAGGAGACACTACTCGAGTGCATACTGGACCCCAACACCCCTATACCTGACAGGGGAACTATGCCTGTTGGGGTAACGCTGTGTGTTGAATGTTTGCTGTGTTTAATCTGTGCCTATTTTGAAATGTGCACTGAATAAATTTCATTTTTTCACATGAAGATCCAGTCTGCTGCTGTCTCTGTGGATTTTGGTTTGCTTAGAGACTGGCTATCTCTTGAGTGAGCACCAACCCTGTTGCTCTACATTTGTATACTAACTCTCTTGGAACTTGTAGGGGGGACTTTAATGGTGTGATCAAACCCCAGCTGGACAAATCAGGCAGCTGCACTTCATCCCACACTGCAGTGGATCAGTGTATTAAAAGATTGTCCCACAAGCTGGGACTGGTCGAGATACGGAGGCTGTTGCATCCAAGGACTAGGGATTACACTTTTTTGGTCACATCTGCACTAAGTATACTCCTGGATAGATTTGTTTTATGTCCATTGACTGGTTACATGCCATTGAAAATTGCGCGATTGAGACGATCACTATCTCAGACCATGCACCGGTGAAGCTAGGTCTGAACAACACTCCTTAGGTGCGGTCCAGTAGCTGGCATTTAAACATCCTCTCTCCTAAATCAAGAAGAGTTTCAGCAGATGGTGGAGATGGAGGTTGCAAACTATGAGGCGACAAATCTGAGTGGTGTACCGATGGAAGCAGCTTGGTGGGAAGGCCACATTATCAGCTACGCATCCCATCTGAAAAAGGAGGGACTGTGGAAGCAGATGGAGCTGGAGGAGCGACTGTTTGACCTTGAGGTGGAGCATAAGATCACGCTGGACAGCCAGGTCAAGCAAAGGCTGGAAAGGTGCCACACGCAGTTGAACCAGCACCTGGAAGCACAGATATAGGGGGAGGCTGAAATATTCTAAACAAAGATACTATGAATCAGGGCAACAAGAAAGGTGCCTCTTGGCTTGGCAGCTTTGCAAAGAGGCCACACGCTGGACAATTCTTAGAATCTAGAAGCCAGGTTCCAGACAGTGCAACACAAATTCCTACAAAATCTTGCAACACTTTGTGGATTTTTATAAAGGTCTGTACAGGCAGACTCTGGTCCCAGACCTCGAGTCTCACCTGGATAGATACTTCCAGAGGGTGCAGATACCCAAACTCTCGGAAGCCCAGCAAGAAACCCTGTGCCTGCCTGTCACGCTTCCAGAGACACAAGGGGCAACTGCCAGACTAAAAGCAGGTCAAATTCTGGGACCAGACAGTATTGGTGTGGAATTAGACAAAAAAATCCAACAAACTAGCCCTAAAACTGCTGGAAGTCTGCTGGGGGGTTCAAAAGAGCAAAGGTCCCATCCATGGCAATATACACAGATCACATTTATCCCCAAATTAGCAAGGATGCCACAATGTGGCTCATATCATCCCATTTCACTCTTGAACATGGACCTTAAGATTTTCTCTTCCATACTAGCTCATTCCTGCAGGAGTGTGTGACATCCCTAGTTCACCCAGATCAAAAAAGGGTTTATCAAAGATTGATACATGACAATATCAGTTGTCTACTTAACGTAATAGAGCCCAGCAGGGACAAGAAGTTACTCTGGCCATTTTCATGGATGACAAGAAGGCATTTGACAGAGTAAACTTGGGATTCCTTCATAGGACTCTGGAGAAAATGGGAATGGGGGTTACATTCTTGACAAGTGTATGGGGGCTCTATGCCTTTCTGCAAGCTAAGGTGTGGGTGAACAGAGTCTCCTCAGAAAGATTCTTCCTCACCAGGGGCACCAGAGAAGGATGCCCACTGTCCCTGCTGTTATTTGCCCTATGCATGGAGCCCCTGGCACTGGCAGTCAGAATGAACACAGGAATCTGGGGGATGAGCAGCCAAGTTAGGGAGCACAAGGTGTCATTATATGGGGATGACTCATTGTTCTTCATAGCACACCCCCAGGAGCTGGTACTTGAGCTGCTCTGGGAGTTGGAGGATTATGGCGAGATATTAGGTTACAAAATTAAATTTGACAAGTCCGAAGCCCTGCAAGGAAGCAATTTCCTTTTCACTGGATGGTGAATGGGGTGGTACCTTACCTAGGCATTTGAATCTCAGCCAGATTAAGCATGTTATTTCACCTCAGTTATGGGAAGTTGGAGGGTGAGATGCGAGCAGACATTGCATGGTGGAACCTTCTCCCATTGGGGATAGCAGGCAGGAGGCCACAATCAAAATGAGCGTACTGCCAAGATATTTGTTTCCTGTGCCAGTCCCTACCAATAAAAATCCTGTGGCCTTCTGGAAAAAGCTGCAAAAGACATTTTCTCCTTTGTGTGGGCAGGTCACTGACATCAGGTCAAGAACAGATGCTGACTCTTCCAAGGAGAATGGTGGACTGGCACTCCCAGATCTGCACCTCTACTATGTGGTTGTGCAACTGACCCCACTGGTGACATGAGTGAAACAAAACCACAGCTCAGGCTGGCTGGATTTGGAGGAGGATGGGAATCTCACGGTGCCCCTGTTCACATTACCACATGGTCAATAACCCCATGCCTACTGGCGGCAATTAGAAACCCTCCACGGCCCACACTGTCTGCATGTTAGTAAGGCGAGGTGGATGTCAGAGGCGATCAGCGAGATTGGCCCTGAGACAGCAGTCACGGGGACCAGATTTCACACACCCCCATCAGAGGATGTGGGATTTAGGCATTGGAACAGAGGTTCCCTCATAAGGTTTAAACAGTTCCTCGTGGGCGGAGCATGCCTCTCCTTTGCAGAATTACAGCAACAATTCAATCTACTGAGACAGGACTTCTTCAGGTTCCTGCAGGTCCACCACTATATGCAGGCAGAAGGGATAATAAATCTAATAAACAGGAACTTTACAGGACTGGAACAATTTTTGTACTGGGCAGTCAAGCTGGTGGGAAGACAAGGCAACATAGCCTGGGAGTAAAAAATGTTGCAGGGCTTAGACTACCCAGAGTTCCATGCCATGTAAGAGTTGTGGGGGAGAGAGAGGCTAAGAACATGATCTCAGAAGTAGTCTGGGACTATGGAAGTGCCTCCTCTGATATTTCCACCCCCCCCCCATAATTACTAAGCATTTCAAACCAGGAGGCTCTGACCTGTGCTGGCATGGGTGCGCCAGGTCAGCACACATCACATCTTGGGATGTCCTCTCCTGATGGAGTACTGGACATTGGTGCATGAAGCATTGGAAGGCATATGGGGAAGTATGATCCCACTCACCTTTGAGAACTTAGTCCTAGGAAAGAAGATCTCAGGCATAGGCAGACTCCTGTAACAAATCCTGTTCCAAACCTTCTGCCTGGTGGCCTTGAAGGGTAGGATATCATGGTGCACTGGTGCATGGGAGTGATGCCAACTATTGGAGAGTGGCAAGAGTGGGTCCAGGAGATACATAGCATGGAATAAATCACAGCAACACTGTGCCTTAGGTTAGAGAAATTTGGGCAAGTATGGCACATATGAGAAATGTACAATACAAGGGGCCTGGGGAACCTGCTAGAGAAATACAGGAGTGAGAAAATCCCTCCATCCTTACAGCTGGAGGTGGGGAGAGAATGGGGATGTGGTGATGGGAGACAGGGAGAGACCTGTCAGTCCAGACCAAGGAGGAGGCAGACATCTGGTGGCCACTGATACACTGCAGGGCGGTCCCAAAGCTGGTTTTCAGGAGACAGGGTGTAAGGGAGTACCCTTTCACATAGGCCCCCTTCAAGGGCAGGCAGGAATAGAGTCCTGCTCTCTCAGTTTAAAGGAAAAGGAGTTTCAATTAGTCCCAGGAGGGACAGACAGCATCAGAGGTGTTAGCCAGTTACAGTAGAGATAGTAACTCACTTAGTTAAGAAAGGTACAAGATAACGTACGGTGACTCTAGCAATAGACTTTATTGAGTAAATAGTGTAGCAAATCTTAAAGAGTACATCTAGACAACAACCTCTACAATTTAACTTAGCAAAATGTCATTACAAAAGCAGAGTTAGAAAAAAAAGTAATGTTGGTTTTAGGTGGTACATTTTGTAAGCTGATAAGTTCTTTTAAATGGTGTTGACACTTAAAGATAAAATGTATATCCAGAAATGTAGAGTGGATGGTTGTAACTATTACTATCTTTCAATAAAACTGAGTTTAAAAAAAAATAAACTTACTTCATTTAACCTTATCCCATGAGTAAAATGCTACTGCGTGGTTAGAGAAGCAGTCTTTTTAATTTCTTTAAGGGTCCTCTCTCACATGCTATTTTTTCTAGAATGCTCCTTTAAAGCCTCGGTAGCATTTGCAGGCCCAATTGCTGGAATCTGTGCTTTTTAAATAGTGCTAGTTTCCCCTGCTAACATTAACTTTAGCCATCTTTCTATCTTTCCTGCTCACGTTGCATAAAGTGCAGTGTACTATAAAATGCCCAAAAGTATAATTACAACTTTAAATGAGCAACAATAAAAATTAATTCAATTGGCAATGCTGAGTTGAGCGTACTTTCTTCCAGACCAGTGGCTGGCTATCGCATGTCTGAGGGGTCCTTTTATGTTTGCCTGATCTGACATCACAACGGTTTCGTTCAATCAATCAATCAATCAATCAACCCAGTCAATCAATCAATCAATCAATCAAAAATTTATCCGGTGCTCTTCCAATTAGATCAAAGTGCTTTAAAGACTAGAATTCAATGCAGATATAAAAGTTAAAATCACACTATAATAAACATAACTTTAATTGAACATAAGAGCATAGTACAGTATACCTAAACATGACTCTCATCAGGGAATGCCTGGCTAAAAAGATATGTTTTCAGTTAAATTTTAAAGCTATCAGCATCCAGCACTCCCTAATCCAATGAGGTGAGAGCTTTCCACAGGGTCAGGGCCAAGAAGGCAAAGTATGCCTCAGAAGTCTTTAAACAGACCCTGGGAACCTCTAGCAATCCCTCGTTGGTGGAGCGGACTGGGCAGAGGGGGCGCAGAAGATCTTGCAAGTAGCTAGGTCCCTGTCCATGTAGGGCCTTGTAGGTCAACAACCTGACCTTGAAGGTGATCCACCAATGTACCGGCAGCCAGTGCAGATAGCAGAGCACAGGCATGATGTAGCAAGATCTTGATAAGCCAATTAACAGCCTGGCTGAAGCATTCTGCACTAGCTGCAATCGGCAGATATCAACCCTGGTAGCCCTAAGTACAGGGCATTGTAATAATCAAGGAATGAGGTTACAAAGGTATGAACCAGAGTTGACATGTTGCCGAGGCGGAATCAGGTGCTTAATGCAAGTGATGTTCCTCAGATGGTAAAGCGAGGCCTTTACAATGGCGACACCTGAATTTTAGCGTCAAGCCACTGTCCAACTACGCGTCCAGATTTCGCACCTGATTTGAGGTCAGCAGCTGGACATCTCCGAGCCAAAGCCCAAAAGGTTGACCAGCTTGCAACCTCATGCCTTGGTGACCTGGCTCTACTACTAACACCTCGGTTTTGTCTGGGTTCAATCTCAACCAGCTGGCACTCATCCAACCCCAAATCTTGGTGAGGCAGTTGTTAAAAACCAAGACTGCCCCATCCTGCTCAGGCACAAAGGACATGTAGAGCTGAGTGTCATCTGCATAGCAGTGAAAACTCAGCTCATACCAACTTATAATGTCCTCCAACAGCTGCATGTACACTGCGAACAACATGGGGGATAAGATGGAGCCCTGTGGAACCCCACATGACAGGGAGAGAGGTACCAAGGATAAATCCCTGACACCACTCTCTGCATCCTGCCAGTGAGGAACTATCTAAACCAACTGAGGACTGTGCCAGACAGTCCATAGAAAATCCACAGGCACTCCATCAACACCCCATGGTCCACATTGTCAAATGCTGCAGAGAGATTGAGGAGAACTAAGATGGAACGACTCCCTCAATCCCTCACCATCAGGAGATCATTCAGTACCTGAAAAAGGATGGTCTCGGTACTATACCTCTTCCTGAAACTATATGAGAGCGGATCATAGACATCGTGCATTGTTAAGTGGTCATCCAGTTGTGCGGCCACCACCTTCCCAATAACCTTGCCTACAAAAGGCAGGTTAGAGGCAGGCCTGTAGTTTGCCAGGCAGTCCAGATCTAGAGAAGATTTCTTCAGGAGTGATACTACTACCACCTCCTTCAAGGGTTCTGGAAAAAACCCTGTCTGTAGTGAACATTGGACTATCCTAGCAAGGACTGGGCCGATGACTTCAACACACCCCACTAGGATGCGTGCTGGGCCCGGGTCCAAACTACAGCAGGTTGGACGCAGTTCCAGGATAACCTGCATGATGTCTACAATCGCCAACTGGCTGAAGTCAGACCAGACAGGCCAGGTGCTTGCAACCTCTTGCCCATAACCATAAGGCCCATTAGAAAGCATTGATTGTATTTCTGACCTGATAGTGGCAATCTTATCAGCAAAGAACTGAGCAAACTCGTCACATCTAACCTGTGAAAAGGCTCCCCATGACTGAAGGCAAGGTTGGTATGCAACCTGTCAACAGTCTAGAAGAGCTGAGCTGGTCGATTCTCTCCTGCGGCAATCTGCTTGGACAGGAACTCTGCCTTCTTCCAGGAGACTGCTGATTGATAGTCTTTGTAATGAGCCATCAGCCTACGTTTGTCATCTGCCAGGCCTGATTTCCTCCAATGCTACCCAACCTTTGACTCTCTCACCTCATCTACTTCAAAGTCCCATCAAACTATGGGGACTTTCTGGCAAAGGGAGGCGAACACAGACAGGAGCTATACAGTTGAGGGCCCCAGCCACTGCCTATTATAGGCTAGTACCAGTTCCTCCGGCTCCTCGCATACACACTCCTCCAAACCTGATAGGTCCAGTACCTCCATAATACCATCTGGGGTCAAACCCCTTGAGGTGGTACGGAC
The DNA here is from genome assembly GCA_016271365.2 of Neoceratodus forsteri. Taxonomy (NCBI): domain Eukaryota; kingdom Metazoa; phylum Chordata; order Ceratodontiformes; family Ceratodontidae; genus Neoceratodus; species Neoceratodus forsteri. Next base: position 1,403,706,831 of record CM028130.1, on the reverse strand, counting down.
CATCTCTGTAGGGGCAGGTCCATTAGAGGTGCCTCAAACCTGAACCCTATAGTATGATGGTCCGACCAACTGCTTTTATGGCTTTTATGGCATTTTCTGATTTCTCTGTATCTTTGTTTAGAGTAATTTGTAAACAGTTAGAATTGTGTAAAATGTTGAGAAATGTTCTAAGCTAGGGGTGTATTGTTGAAATATTGCTGCTGGGGAAATGTTTTTTGTGCTTGTGATACCTGAACTGTTTACTTTGTACCTTTGCCCCCTCTCTCTCCCAGGCCACTTAATTTTTTTCTGCCTGTCTCTGTGATCTTTTCCTCCCCCATCCTAGCCTCCTAACTCTGCATTTTAAATTGTAATTTTGCAGTGGCACCTGTCCAAACAGTTATCCATCGCTTGCTGTCTGGCTGCCTGCCCCTTCCCTCCTCATTTCATTTCTCCTCTCACTTATCCCTTTGTTCTTTCCCCCACCCGCTGATTTAGTTAATCAGCTTTGCTTTGTCCCTGTGCCCTTTTTATTCCGCTAACCTCTGACTTTCCTTTCTCCCTTCAGATGCCCTTGACAGTGTGGTCTGCTGGCTAACCCTGGTGGCAGTAGCTGGATAAGCCAGCAGGCCATGCATCTTCTTCGGCCAGCCTCAAGCACTCCACAGTCTGGGTAAGCTTGCCTGTTCAACCGGGGACCCTTCCTGAGCTACGATTGGCTGCTGTTCAGTCTAGCCTGCATCTGATTGGTAGCTGCCTTACGGCTTTCCCTGTGATTGGTCCATGGGCTTCCCCTTGCTTTTCCTTGGCTTTGTAGCTCACCAGCTTTTACGGCATTTTCTGATTTCTCTGTATCTTTGTTTAGAGTAATTTGTCCCATCCGCCCTCCCTGACCCCGGTCTCTATTAAATACACTTATAACCCCGACTCTTCCTTCTCCATTGGCTGCCGTTGTTTATCCGGTAACTGATCTGCTGCAGACAACTCATCCCTTACATCGGCCCTATTCTTCTGCTATTTTTCCACCCTATCCTTCTCTAGCTCCCCTATCCTTCTCTAGCTAGCCTCTACGTGTCGTGCTGCTTTCAGCCCCCTGCTGAACCCCCATCCCATTCCTACATCTGTTTGTATTGATTTTTTTCACCCAACTATAATCTTCCCCTGTGTTATTTTCCTCCCTGGCTTCCCTGTGCCCTCGAGTGTCTGCACTCTGATCTCAGCTTCTTGCCACTTAATCCTAGGACTGTATCTTGGCTAATCACTCTCTGCCTCCCCCACCACTGTTGTTCACCTCTTACACTTTCTTCTGGAGTTTTTCTGTCTCCTATTGCCCTACCATACCCCGCTTTTCTTCCTGGGCTTTTTTCCATTAGTGTCTTCATCATGGGTTGCTTAGGCTGGGTAGTTTCTCTGTTCTGCCTTTTCTTCCTTAGTTTTTGTGCTGACCAGCTTATTGCTGATGCTTTGCATTACCCTTTTTCCAACAGCTAATCTCTCCCACCATGTCATATCTGGCCAGAATCCTCGCTTGCACTCCTATACATCCCTTGTCTTCCCAAGCCGGTCACTGCTCTACTTGGGCTGTGGTTACACAAACGCCTATGTATACCTACTGTTATAACTGCTACAGAAATGCTTTACTCCTGTGCCTCATCTTGGGTTCATATTTCCATCCTCCTTCTCCTGCTGGCTCTAGCTGGGGATATTGAGCCCAGTCCAGGACCCCCTTGCCCTATGCCTGCCCATTCCCCCTCTACACCATCCTCCTTCTCCTGCTGGCTCTAGCTGGGGATATTGAGCCCAGTCCAGGACCCCCTTTCCCTATGCCTGCCCATTCCCCCTCTACACCATCCTTACCCATGATAAAAGGCTTAAAAGTTGCTCATATGAATGTTTGCAGTCTCCAGCCAAAATGGCTGAATTTGAGGCTTGGGCCCTTCAGATGTCCCTTGACATCTTATGTATATCTGAATCCTGGCTTAAACCATCTGTTAAATAGCATGAGGTGGCTCTACCTGGATATAATTGCCTCAGACATGACAGAGTGGGTAAGAGGGGTGGAGGTGTTCTCATCTACTCTAGGTCAGATCTCAACATCTCTGAAATCCCTGATCCTGACACAGGCTCATCCCCCATAGAATCCCTATTCATCTCCCTAATCCTGGGAAATGTTAAAAAAAACTTATCATTGGGTGTGTATACCTGCCCCCTAGTAAAGCTTCCTTTGGCTTTCCTTCCCTCCTAGCTTCCCTAGCCAAGCTCCCATGACCTTGTACTCTGGGGTGACTTTAATCTAGATTGGCTACAACCTGATGCTGATAAAATGCGTGCCTCGCTTATGGACTCCAGCTTAACACAACTCCTCCCTGAACCAACGCTGGTATCAACACCAAGTCCGAAAACATTCTCTGCTTGATTGGATGGTCACTTAATTGCCCTCAGAAGATCAAAGCAGTGGGTGTCTCTCTGACTGTATAGCGATCATTCCCCACTTTTGTCTGTGAAGAAACAATTGTCCTAACCCCACCCCCAGGATCTCCTGGTCCAGGACATGTCTCAGTTTGATGTCTGCAGCTTTCTTACTCTAATAACAACACTGACTGGAGTCCTGTTAAAACACTCCCTGATATAAATCAAGACTTGGACTTCCTAATATCTACCTTCACTCAAATTGTAAACTATCATGCCCCTCCCGCAATAAAAATGTAGATCAAAGGGTGTCAAGGCTCCTTGGCTCACCAAGGAAATCAGGTCTGTCATGGTCCACTGTGAAAAAGCTTGGCGGACCTATAAAAAGAGTGGACTTCCCTCAGACTGGCAAGTCTATAGACAATTCAGAAATAAGTGCAAAAGTTCACTGAACAAAGCCAAACGCCACCGTTTCAAGTCCCTACAGACTGAACACCTTTGCAACCCTAAGGAATTCTGGAGGCAAGTTAACTCCCTGATAAAAGGGAAGGCTACTGAAGTCCCAACTCCATCACTGCCAACGGCTCCTCCCTGACTGACTCCGCATCCATCGCACCAGGATTTGATAATTTTTTCACTGGTCTTCACAAATACATATCGCTATTCCAAAACTCCTCTTCTCACCCCCCTCTACCCAATCCCCTCCAAACATCCCTATAGCTTGTCCTGAATTCCACTTGAAGTTAGCCACCCTCAAAGAGGTACAGAAACTTCTCTCGAACCTAAAGTCAGACTGCTTTCCTGGCAATGACTCCCTTGAGCCAAAATTCTTTAAGTTGGGTGCCCCAACCCTTGCTCACCCTGTCCACGACTTATTCAATCGCTCCTTCATCTTTAATACTGTACCAGATAAATGGAAAGTGGCGGTAGTAGTCCCAGTGCATAAAGTGGCTCAGACTCTGTTGTTGACAACTACAGACCAATATCCATCCTCTGTCCATTGGCAAAGATTCAAAAGTGAATAGTTTATAACCACCTTCAGGACTACCTGGATTCCCACAATCTACTATCCCCTTATCAGCATGGCTTCAGAAGGAATCACATTACCCTAACTGCCCTGACAAAAGTGACAACTGACATATTTTATGCAATGGACCAAGGCTATGCCACAGATGCCATCTTCGTGGACCTCACAAAAGTATTTGATTTGGTGAACCACGGTCTTTTGCTGCATCAGCTTCATGTTCTTGGTCTGGATTCCAGTGCACTGAATTAGGTATAAAGCTATCTATCCTGCCACTCCCAAACAGTTAAATGGGATGGTTCCCTTTCCAATCTGAGGCCCATAACTCATGGTGTACCACAAGGATCCATTTTGGGTCCTATGCTGTTCTTTCTCTTCATCAATGACCTTCCCAGCTTCTGTGGAGGGGCTTCTGTACACCTTTATGCAGATGATGCTATCCTCTATTGCTTCTCTCCACATACTGATCTGATTAATAGAGAGCTTGTCTCTGACTTTGCCACTCTCAAGGGCTGGTTCAATCAAAATCATCTTGTTCTCAATACTAAGAAAACCAAATGTATGCTATTCACCCACTGTCCCTCCTCAAAGTTTACTTCCCCCCCTTAGCATTTCCTCTCTCAGTGGTGATAACCTAGAGTTGGTCCATTCCTTCAAATACCTGGGCATCACCTTGGAATGAGTACAAAAGTTTTGCAAGCTCAACCCCTGTATTTACAATGGGGCTTGCCACTAAAAGGTAGGCCAGGTTGTCCAGTGATCCCCTACCAGAAAGATGTGCATAAGAGGGGGGTGGAGGGGACCGAGGAATAGAGGGGAAGAGGCCTAGTGACATCACCAGGCAGGAAAAGGGTAAAATGACAAGGGCAAGCCAGAACCCCAGGGATTGGCTGGGGGGCAGAACCCAAAGTGGGTCCTGACCAGGGGCCTATTAAGGGTATTTTAGGCCAGGGCTCAGGCAGGACAACCTCTTTTGCTGGGAATCTTTTTAGACTGAACTCAGCACATCATTGGCAAGCAGCAGGTAAACACATGAGGCTTCTAGGCCTGGTAGGCCATGTAGTTCATTGTGACTAGCATTGTGGTTTGATTGGCTTGTATCATTGTGTAAATAATGTATATAAAAAGAAGGAAAGGAAGTGGTTTCTCTTTATGTTCACTGTGAATAATGAATCAAAGAATAAGTACTTGTGAATGAGAGCTCGGTTTTGTTGGCTATCTTCCCTAGTGTTTATGGAGGAGAGCAGACTGAGCTAGCCTGGCAGGACATGTGGGCCATCCACGGTGGCTAGCTTACTGTGGTGTTTTGTTTCCTTTGCATGGAAAAATAAGAATAAAGAAAAGGAGAAGTGTGAGCAGGAAGCATGTTTTACTCAAGAAGGCATTTCTTTGGAATATGTTTACAGAAATGCAGAGCAGGGTTTGTGGTTCTTTGTTTTCATATCATTTTAGGTAGAGAGGAGGTAAAATAAAAAAAAATCATGTTCTCTCAAGGAGAATTTTGAATGGTTTCGTTGTTTGAAAGCATGTGGGAAGAACGCTGAGCTCAGGGGCAGGGATAGCACTTGGCTGATTACGGTTTCTGCAGTGTACTGCTCGATTTAGCAATGCTTTAAGTCCAAATAGAAGGCTGGGCGCTTGGGATGTAGGTGGTTCCTTGCCACTAATTATTTATGTTTGGGCAGCATGTGTTTTTTGTGATGAACGCCCTGGCGTCTAGTGCTGACAAGCGCGAGCATTTGGGGGGCCTTTTCCTCGCTATTGCCTTGTCAGAGAGTAAAGAAAGACAGAGAAGCTGGGCAGCAATGTGGGAGCCCCCTTCTTTCTTGTTGTAAAGGCGTTCTTGCTGTTTTTCCAGGGATCGGGCGGAGGCATGGGCAACACGCATGTGGCAGGGAGGCCCAGCGTTTACATTAGCTACACATTTTGAATGGGGAGAAGCAGGCACACCATGCAAGGGAAGCAGAAGATTGCTGGTTCCATTTTGAATGGCAGTGGCATCGGGGAACAAGTGTGGGCAGTGGACAGAAATAAAATGGACACCCAGTTTGTTTGATTCGCAGAGACTAAGGGGGAAGGGGTATCGGGTGTTTGTCAGACCGCATGCAAAATTCAGGGAGCAACCTGGGTAGAAAAAAATTAGCGTTCCCACTAGGAAGGCACAGTGGTGGCACATGTGGGGAGCAAGTAGGCCAGGAGGCCACGGGGCCCGGTGCAGCCTAGGGCGGGACTTTTTTTCTTTGTGTCCCTTGGCAACAGGTAGCTCAGGAAAGCTGCATCAAGGGAAAGTGGATGATGAATGGCACAGTTTCCATTTTTTTCAGTGGCTTCACAGGCAGCAGGGGGATAAGGTGGCCACAGGGAGCCCATCCTAGGCCTACCAAACAGGTTGAGACCTTGGGCCTGCAGAGCAGGACTGGTGGGGTGAGTTGTAGCCCACGAGGGGCAGCGTGGTGCAGCACCTATGACTTGGGTGATTGAGGGTAGTGCGCTGTGGCTGGAAAGGGGTAAGTTAAAAAAAAAAGTAAATGGGGGGCCAGATCATAAAATATAAAATGAAATAAACGGAGTGGGTCCAAGGGACCCCAGCTGCTTTCAGGGCTGTTGGGGGAGCTCCAGTTTTTTGGAGAAAATGGAGTGGGGAGTGCATGCAGAGAGATCCGGGCAGGCCCAGGCGCAGAGGGCCTAGCGCGGGCATAAGGAAGGGTTGCAGAGCAAGGAGGGGGCATGGCTGCAAAGCAGCTGGATGATCCACAGAAGGATGCAAGCCCTATGAGGAGGTGTGATGGGCATGCCACAAGGGATAGCGACGGGCTGGCTTCAACCACCAAGGGGCAGTGGGAGAGTGAGGGACCACAGACATTCATGCATGGGGGAGCCTGGTACCTCAGCCTGGGTGGGCCTGGTGGGTATTTTCTTTTGTTCTTTCTCTCTGGGCCAGTTTCTCAGGGGATGGGGGACTATTAAGTGTAAAGGCAACAGGGGCGCGGGCAGCACCGGATGACTGGTATGGTCCCAGGAGGCCAGGGACGTGGGGCCTCAAGGGCCTAAAAGAAAAAGGGGGCCTTCCTGTTAATCAGTATGCATGGCTGAACAATTGTTTTCACCCTCTGCCCATAGTGACATAGGAAGCAACATGGCACCTAAGCGAGCCCAACTGTTCAGCAAAAGTTGATACAAGAAGTGTCCAAGCTAATGGGGCAGGATGTCGGAGCTGGTGGCAACAGCAAAGCAGAGGAGGCAGAAGAGGGCCTTGAGGAAATGGAAGGAGCAAGAGGGTGCCTGGGCAGGGGCACGGGGCAAGAGGCCCAGGTGGGAAGTGCCACAGTCGCACCTATCCCGCACCTCTGCCGCACCGGAGCTGGAGGATGGGAACCCGGATGGTGGTAAGAATTACGTGGATCTCGGATGAAAACAGGCTGAAAGAGTATCTGGAAGGGCTACTGGGGACATGGGTGATGCAGGGACTGAAAGAATGGAACAGGCTGTGCAGGCCTTAAAAGTAAAGGCGGGGAGTGGAAAGGGAGGGGCAAGGCAGCAGCCCAAAAAGTGCCTAGCGGGACCCCAGGCTGCTCAGTTGGGGACCACGTCCTGGTTTCAATCAAAGAAAAATCTGGAAGGGAGTATGTTGACAACTTCGGGCTGGTGGAGCGAGGACACGGCCACAAATCTGAACAGAAGGAGTCGGTAGGGAAGTCGGAAATGGCGATGGCCCTGGCAGTGGTGGGCCACAAGATGGAGGAAGTGAAATTCAAAGGAAGACCATTGAAACTCACAAGGGGCTTCATCATATACAGAGCACTGGTGCTGAAGAAGCAGCCCTAGCTCGCCATTCCCCTGCTGAAGTACATGTCCATTATCAAGGACGCGTACAAGGCAAAAGTCGGGTATGGTTGGCTCAAATACGACGAGACATTCCAGAAGAGCATGGCAGCCAAAGGGGATTTGAGGTGGGACTGTACTCACTCAGAATTATGGGTAAGGACTGTATGTGTGGAAGTGAGTGGAGCCGGAGGCGAGCAAGAAAGGAGGGCCATGGCTACCGTTTTGATCAGGGTGTGTTGGGGCTACAACAAGGCCACATGCACATGGGGCAATTGTAGGTTTTGACACGTCTGCTCCAAGTGTGGGGGGGTTACACCCAGTATCCAACTGGTGACAGGGGGCGGACAGAGGGACAACATGGGGGCAATACCACGATCAGTCCTTTCGAGGTGCCAGGGGCAGGGGCCAGGGGGTGGTCAGAGGGCAACACTCCGCTCCCAGGGATGGTGTAACAAGGACCATGATGAGGGGTGATGGGGTTATGTGCTGGTGTGCACTCCCATCTCCTAGCAGTGGTGGAGTAGTGGACATGAGACTACCCAAACAGGGCAGTGGCAGAGCTGCTCAGGGCAGGTTTCAAGGGGCTTCCCTCTGGGGTTTCAAGGGGGGTAAACATGGATGGGGGCCAGAAATCTATGGTCAGTGAAGGGAAAGAGGAAATAGTGGGGCCAAGATTGAGAAGGAAATCAGAGTCGGACAGGGTGGAGGGCCCACTGTGGCTCCCCCGTGAGCTGTTCCAGGTGTCCCTCTGGGTATTATCCCCAAGAAGTGCCAGGAATTCCACTTGATCCATCATTTATCATACCCTGAGGGCTCCTAGGTAAACAAGGGAATACCCGATCACCTTAGGTTAGTGTTGTATGCCTTGCTGGAACAGGCAATAGAGCTGATCAGTGCTATTGAGGGCATGGCTAGTGAATACTGACATAGAAGCAGCATTTCAGCTTTACTAGTCCAGCCTGAGTTGGGACCTTTTGGGTTTTCAGTTTCAAGGGGGCATGTATATTGACAAGGCCATGCCCATGGGGTGCTCGGTAACGTGTTCCACCTTCGAAACATTCAGCACCTGAGTACAGTGGGTGTTCAGGGCCCGGTACAGGCACAGGAGAATGGTGCACTACCTGGACAATGTCCTCTTCATTGGGGAATCCTGGGCAGAGGTGCAGGGGATGTTTAGGGATTTTGAGGTAATGTACCGATGGGTGGGGATACCATTGGCGCAGGGCAAGACAGGGGGCCCCGCCCGTAAGTTGGAATTCTTGGACATAGAAGTGGACACAGATGAGGGCTGTTTTTGGCTTCCCAGGGATAAGGTGGTGCACCTTAGGGGCCTGCTAACCCAGGTTACTGGGAGGCGGAGGGTGCCGCTGGTACAGATGCAACAACTACTGGGGCACCTTAATTTTGCCTGTAAGGCCATCAGCCAGGCAGAGCCTTCACAAGGAGGCTGAAAATGGCAACGGGGAAGGCCTGGCTGCCACATCGTTGGGTGGATGTGTCGAGAGGGATACGGGAGGACTTTCAGGTGTGGGAGGAGTTTCTTGACAGCTACAATGGGGTGACATTCTGGCAGGAGGAATGGGAAAGGAGCGTGGGCCTGGAGCTGTTCACAGACACATTGGGTGCCCTGGGAATGGGGATGTATTTTCAGGGGAATTGGATGTCAGAGTCTTGGCTGGAAACATGGGGCAAAATGGGGTTGTTGAAGGATATCACATTCTTGAAATTTTCCCGATATGGGTGGCTCTGGAAGTATGGGGACATAGGATGTAGGGGTACTGCATTTTGTTCTGGTGCGATAATAAAGGGGTCATAGAAGTCATTAATAGATAAGGGGGGAGGACAGAGATGGTGGGCTGGCTGCTCAGGTGACTGGTTCTGTTGGGGCTACAGTTGAACATATCTTTCAAAGCGCAGCACAATGATGGGTTGAAGAATGAAGTGGCTGACAGTCTTTCCCGTTTACAGCTTGACAGGTTTTGGGGACTGATGCCTCAGGCAGCACCACACAGGACCAGGATCCCCGACAGGATGTAGGAGGCTGGAGAGTCACAGCCAGGTCACTGTTTCGGGGGGCCTGGGCAGCCAACACATTGAGGGTGTACAAGGCAGGATGGGCAAGGTTTCAAGAATTCAGTTAAGGAAATATGGGTGGGACAGGGCCAAACTGGCCCTGGATGAGCAGGTAAGGAGGTTCATGGTAGAAATATGGGAAGAAGGGATGGCCCACGCCACGATGGTCATGCACTTGGCTGGCATCAATTGAGTGTGCCAGGACAAGGGATGACCTGACGTAGGTGCCAGCAGGACAGTAAAATGCATGGTGTCGGGTTGGCAGAGGAGTCAACCAGCCAGGGTGGATGGGAAGCAACCCATAAGAGGGAATTACTAGTAAGGATCTTAGGGGCCACCCAGAAGGCATGCACATTGGCCCAGAAGGAGCACTATTCTGGGCCGTGTTTGCAGTTATGGCAGCAGGGGCATTCCGGGTGGTGGAGATGGTGGCCCATGAAAGGTGGCCACCAGACAGGTGTTGCAGCATAAGAAGGTCCTGTGGGGGCATGACAGGTGGTCATTACCCTGGCCAGGTCCAAGATGGACCAAGGGGGGAAGGGGACCCAAGTGAGGAAACCACAGTTGGCCAGCTGCACTGTGAGTGCGCTGGAGGAGTACAGCAGTGCTCGAGGGAGGGCCGGGGTATGCTGTTTCAACACGGGGATGTCTCCCCAGTGACAGGGTTTTAAGTAAGGGTAGTCCTCAAGAGGGCACTGGCATTCCTGGGAGAGGATCCAAGCAAATTTGTGCCATATTCATTCAGGATTGGTGCAGTCATGGAGGCAGCAGAAAGAGGGGCTGCAGTGGTGGACGTACAAAAGGTGGGGTGCTGGAGGTCCAGCTGCTACAAGAGGTACGTGAGAAAATAGCAGCAGAAACTCACTCTGTTTATTTTGTTTCCATGGCAGGTTCCAAGAGAAAAATCTGGATAGTGGGGCATTCGTTTGTATATTGGGCTGAAAGGTTTGCTGTCACCACCGCCAGAGGAGCAGAGCTGAGATATAACACGGAGCACACCAGGATGCTATGGAAAGGCATTAGGGGAATGAAGTGGGTGCAGCTCATGCCCTTGATGGAGGAGTTAAATTGCAATAGGGCACCCTGGATTGCATTTTATACACCTGGGGGCAACGATTTGGGAGCCTGCCATGGGGGCATTAGGACAGAGCATCGTGGGAGACTTAGAAAAATTTGAGAGGGTGGTGGCTGAGGGTGACAATCGGCTGGTCTGACATCACTTCCCAGAAGGTATGGAGGGGGATGAGGGATGTCCGGTGATCGAGAAAGTCAGAAAGCGTTTAAACAGGAGGGTGGCCAGGGTGGTAATAGAGATGGGGGGTGCATCTGCAGCACAGAGACATCACCTTTGACCAGTCTGCGTTGTACAGGTCGGACAGCATCCACCTGTCGGAGTTTGGAATGTGTCTGTTCCTGCTGCCTATTGGGGAACTAGCGAACCAGATAGCCAGAAAAGGGTTTAGATACTAGCCCGCAAGGAAGGATCCCCTCCGTCCATCGCAAGCTGGAGGAGGGCAGTGGAATAAAGAGAAGGAGGGCGGGGAGAAAGGGGAGGGTAGGATACATGGGCTGGGGACAAAGAACCCAGACGGGTGGTAAAGTGGGAAGGGGGATAGGTCCAGGCGCCAGATTCAGAAGTGTACGGGTCTGGAGGGCGAAAGCCCGAGTTAACGGAACTGGTCTGGTTCTGGTGTGGAGGAGAGGACTGGATTCACAGTGTCCGGGCCCTGAAAGAAAGATGGAAGAAACAACAAGAAGAGGATAGAGGCCGGAGCCAGGGAAATTTGAAAGAAATTTAATGTAAATTGAATTGTGAATTCAAAGTATATGGTTGTAAATATAGTCTTTTGTGCCATGAATAATTTTGTTGATGAGCAACCAACAAGTTAAAAGGTGGCATCCATCATTCCTGGGTGGGATTCAGGGGACAATGGGGCTGCCACTAAAAGGTTGTCCAGGTTGTCCAGTGATCCCCTACCAGGAAGATGTGCATGGACAGAGGAATAGAGGAGGAGGGGCCTAGTGACATCACCAGACAGGAAAAGGGTAAAATGACAAGTGCAAGCCGGAGCCCCAGGGATTGACTGGGGGGGGCGCAGCCCAAAGGGGGTCCTGACAAGGGGCCTATTAGGGGTATATTAGGCTAGGGCTCAGGCAGGACGACCTCTTTTGCTGGGAATTTTTCCCACCCTTCCATCCTTATTAAAGAAGGCACTGGGTTGCTGTTATGGCACAAAGGAAGGAACTGGAGGGCTGGTTGAGTGCCCTAGGGGCCCTGGGCATAAAGCCAGGTGTGTCTGTCACTGCGGTGAGGCAGCATCGGGCCAGGGGGCTAGGGCAGAGTCCTCTGGCAGGGAGGTGTATGCCCATGGGGTGAGAGAAAGAGAAAGGGTGAGCATGGGGGAAGAAAGTGGGAGGGGGTAGGATACATGGGCTGGGGACAAAGAACCCAGATGTGGTTGTAAAGTGGGGAGGGCAATAGGTCCAGGTGCCAGATTCAGAAGTGTCCGGGTCTGAAGGATGAAAGCCCAGGTAAGTGGAACCGGCCTGGTTCTGATGTGGAGGAGGGGGCCGGATTCACAGTGTCCGGACCCTGAAAGCAAAATGGAATAAACGACCAGAAGAAGGACAGAGGCCGGAGCCAGGAAAATTTGAAAGAAACTTGATGTAAATTGAATTGTGAATTCAAAGTATATGGTTGTAAATGTAGTCTTTTGTGCCATGAATAAATTTGCCGACGAGCAACCAACAAGTTAAAATGGTGTGGCGTCCATCATTTCTGGGTGGGGGGGGATTCAGGGGACAATACAATTTAGTAAAATTAGTGGGGTGGCTCCTGGTGTGTGACTGAACAGAAATATATGGTTAAGATACCAGGTCACTACTCCCCCCCCCCCCCATTTTGTTGCATCCAAGCCTGCACTTTTTCAAATTAACTCCAATCTTCTTACTTTTCATACTTTTTGGAGGGGTTCTTGGTTCTTATCATCCAGCTGAACCATGATTAAGCCTGATGCAGCAAAATGGGGTAGTGCCCTGATACCTTAACCATATATTTTTGTTCGGTCACACACCAGGAGCCACCCCACTAATTTTAATAAATTGTATTGTAAATACAGGGGTTGAGCTTGCAAACCTTTTGTACTCATTTGAATGTAGGAGAATTGTGACCTTCTTCTAATTGCTAAGCTCCCTATTAAACACCTGTGAGCCTTCATTGGCCAGAGCACACTATAAGTAATAAAGCCAGGAGAGTGGCCTCTTCAAAACATAGAGGAAGCAAGGAGACCTCAGCTCTGATAAGGTAAGTTAAAATGATGCTTTTACCTGACCAATGGAGGTAGTCACTTTGCCAAGTGGTCAGGCTTAATCATGGTTCAGCTGGATGATGAGAACCAAGAGCCCCTCCGAAAAGTATGAAGAGAAGATTGGAGTTCATTTGGAAAAGTGCAGGTTGGATGCAGCAAAAGGGGTGGGGTGGGGTGGGGAGTAGTGCCCTGGTACCGTAATCATACATCACTTTGGACTCAGCACTCTCCTTTAACTCACATATCTCCAATGTTGCTAACTCCCTAAACCAGAAACTTGGACTCCTCTACCAAATCCGTCCTTTTTCACCTCTGCCTCCTGCCTTAAGATCACTTCATTGTCCCTTCTTCCTCTCCTAACCTATGGTGCTCCCTCTGCTGCTCTCTTCAAACTCCTCCTCCCTCTCTGTCCTATCCCAGGCTTACCATAGGGTCGTAGGTTTACCTTGGGAGCTAATACCTGCTCACACTACTGTGATGTCCTATCCTCATTGGGCTGATTGCCTTATGAAGCTAAATTAAGTTATTCCTCCTTGAGTCTCATGTTTAAGCTTGTCCAAAATTCATGCCTCCTTGCCTTAGTGAGCTGATATGCCTAAGACAAGCACCATGTGCCCTCAGCTGCCTCACTACCACTTTTAGTCATCCCAAATTGCAACTAGCCATTGCCGAAGGTCTTTCTCCTTTGCGGCTGTATCTGACTGGAACTCCTTCCTCCCTCGGTCCTGTCTTGTTCTCTCTCTCCATGTTCCAAGCTAATCTGTATGCCTTTCTCTCAGCCTCTATATCCTGCTCTTGTTTCTGCTGATAATATTCCCTCCACTGCACTCTTTCCTTCCCCTTCTGACTTTCCCTAACTTCGCCCTACTTCCCTCCTTCAATCCTTAAATGCTTACTTCCTGTCTTTGCCTCCTGCCCCCATTCCTTGAATTTATTCTTTTGTTTCTAGTCCTATAGACCTCAGTCTCAGTTGTATGTTGTTCATTATGTATGTTATTATCAAAGTTTACATTCTATGCTCAGTCATACTTTTGTATATATTGTTATGCTGATTGTCAATTTTGCCATATTGTATTGTTTTGTATTTTGCACTGTTTTCTGTACTTGTTATTGTGACCCCAGGTCTACCCTGAAAAGGGACTGTTATTGTCTCAGTGGACTTAACCGGTTACAAAATTCAAATAAAGAACTGACTGGTTCCACCTCAGGTCAGAGGTCTCCATCCCTTGTAGGAAGACCAGGTCCAATGAATGACTGTGATATGAGTTGCTGAGGTAACCACCTGTGTGAGGCCCAATGAACTCATTAGTTGGAAGAAGTCTTGTCCAAACTGCAAGAGTTCATCATCGACCCAGGCATTGAAATCACCCAGAATTATCTATCTCAGGAATTCCAGCACCTGGTCAATAATGAAGTCCATGACCTCCTGTAGGAATTCCTTCCCATCACCAGGTGGATGGTACAGCAAATCAGAAGGATCCTTACAACCTACACCTGCAACCACAATGCATTCAAAGGATCTGGTCTCTCCCACCGGGATGGCTACAAGGCCCAGGTCTGATTTAAAACAAACAGCAACTCCCCCACCCCTGTGATCCTTTCTTGGACAGTGAATCACCGAGTACCCAGCTGGAATTGTTGATTCCAATACTGGGCCAGCATTCTCATCCAGCCAGGTCTCATAGAAACATAGAAGTTGACGGCAGATAAGGACCGCAAGGCCCATCCAGTCTGCCCATTTCTTTTTCTATCTTATAAATGTGCCATCGGCCTTTGCTATGTCAGTGACCTATCTATTCATAGTCATTTGTATTGCTCCCTTATGCCTATCCCATGCCTGTTTGAAGCCCTGCACTGTATTCATAGCCACTACTTCGTGTGTAAGCCATTCCATGCATCTACCACCTTTCTGTGAAAAGAATTTCCTCACATTCCCCTTAATCGGCCTCCCTCTAATCTCATGCTGTGTCCTCTTGTCCTGCTATTTTCTTATATTTAAACATGTTAGACTCTTTTCACCTTGTTTATGCCCTTAAGGTGTTTAAATGTCTCGATCATATCACCTCTCTCCTCCTTTGCTCAAGGGTATACATGAGCTCCTGCTAATCTGTCCTCATATGTCTTCTGATGCAGTCCCTGCACCATTTTGGTTGCCCTTCTCTGGACTGCCTCAATTTGGTTAATGTCCTTGTGAAGGTGTGGCTTCCAATACTGCACGCAGTACTCCAGATGGGGCCTAACCGGGGCCTAATCGGTGATGCAAGCCAGATCAGTTGTTCCAACAAGATCAGCAATAATCACTGTCTTATTCTTTATAGAGATAAGGATAGGCAGATGAGGTAGATCCAGTGCCTTGCCCTCTAGATGTGGAGTCATTGGGTATGGAAGCCAGGCAAGGAGGACCCATTTTCTGGGCTCATTTCACCCCAGGGTGTCTTCTCATCCTCACCACCCCAATCCACCCACTCCACTCTGCAACCTCACCAGGCCCAGTTGGTCCCCATTTTTTCCACCTCTGGCTATCCCAAGTGCCCTACAACACCTATACTCTTCTTTGTCAAAGGGGACAGACCAAGGGATAGAGATCCCTAAACCTGGTGGGAGAGTAATGCCTGACCACTGATGTCCTAAGCCAGCACATTTCCACTAAACTACTAAACTGACAGTAGTTACACAATACACAACCATTCACCCACTCACACCCCACAATAAAGTAATTCACACACTCACTCACTCACACACACATCACCTACACAAAACAATAACTCAATTTAAATAACAATCCCGAATAAAATCCCCCCCCACAGCTAACTACAAATTATTACAAAATATCTGCCTTTCTCAAAATGCAGCTATTGTACAGCTACCAATGTCACATGCAGGGCCGGATTAAGAGGGGTGTAAATGGGGCAAATGCCCCAGGCCCCCCCACCATGAGGGGGTACCCCGCGGGCCCGGAAAAACACTGCAAGTTTCGTGTGGCTGCCGGTGCTTTAAATCCCTTGCTGGCGGCGGCCCCTGCTGTTCCTGCTTTTTGCCAGAAGTGTCGCCGCTGCGCTGGCCACTGCCTCTGATTCACTGCAATATGGAATGGCTGGGGGGATCTGACTCACATGATATGCTGCAGAGAACTTGAGAAGTCATGTGGTCCGAGTCACGTCGCAGCACTGCCTCCTTCCTCATCGTCGCTGCGTGCTCGTCTCTCTCATCTGACCCTCCCGGACCGACTGCATCTGCGCATGATGGCATCATCACCCAGTAAGTCAAAACTCCTGTCTGTTGGTATGCACCATGCAGATGTAGGAGAAATTAGAGCTGAGAGCAGACGTGTGTTGTTAGGACTGGTATTGGCGCTGCTAGGTGGACTGAGTCTCGCGATCGGATTCCCGCCTTCCCGCCCCTGGCTAATCTTGATTCTTGCTTGTTGTGTTTGGAACTGGAAGTTGGTACGGGCCTCCCTTGGCTAAAACCCTAGACATTATTATTTAAATTAAAAGTACGAGTGAGAGGAGGGACTGGGTCTGGGAGACTAGTAGAGAGAGCTGCAGAGCAGAGAGGTGAACAACACAGCCTACGGAAGGAAAAAAAAATATAGCGAATGCGATAGATAGCGATCAGTGACGAGGAGGTGGTGTGGTGGGACTCGGGAGGTACTTAATCACTTTGTTCTTTATTGGCAGCATACATACCTCTCAACCTCTAATCTAGTCTTAAATCAGGGACAATCAGAAGGCTTAAAAAAATCAGGGACAAAGACCCAAATCAGGGACACATCTTATGATCTTAGAAATTTATATTCACTGAAAAGCTGACAGAATAAATATGTTAAACCCCAGCAGCCAAAGCTTTGGGAGGTGTTTAGTTTTCTTTATTTTTCTTTTAGTAGCTCCGTAGTAGCCACTTTTCTCAAGACCTGTAACTATTTTTTTTTGCGCTTTCTTGGACCAAAGAAACATAGCAATTTAAAATGGAGAACTGGTAGTTTATATACTGAGCTAATCTCTTTATTACACAGTAAATCCACAGTTTAATTTTTATTTTGTAGATTTTTGGTGTGGGGGTATCATAGATTAGCAAGGAATATTGGCATACATACCTCTCAAGTGTCACACATTATGAGGTACGTCACTCATTTTACCTCTCAGAAACTCTTTGTCCATCATGGGGAAAGTGATATTCCACATTCCACACTGAGAATTTAAAGTAGAAATTCATAATAATCTATTATGCTCAGTTATACAAAAACATTATGAACATTAGTGCTCTGATAGCTATAGTGTTCTGACCTTCAAGGGGATTAGTATAGGAAATATTTTCTGAAGAAGAACAAGTCTGTAACTTATGTTTATTAACATTATTTTGTGCTTACAGTCCCCACTGTTTGTTTAGTCACACAAAAAGAGACATTTTACGAGGGACAGAAGAAATCTTTGAGGCAAAATCAGGGACATCCCTGAAAATCAGGGACAGTTCATTGAGAAGTATGTTTGGCAGTATATACCTTTGCTGTGGAGGAGCCGGGCAGACAGCACCGTGCCCCTCAGGAATTCTTCCCTGCCATTTCAGGCAGCTGGCTGGATATAGCCCATACCACCCACCCTGGAGGGGTGTTATTGTGCTTAGAAAATTAGGTTATATGTGGATTGAAAAAAATAGAGTTGCTTGTCTTTGGGTTAAGAGACAGGTGAGCATCGGATGTGAGTGGTGGTGAGCAGACGGCATGGTAGCGGTCATAGTCTGAAAATGAAAACTGCTGTTGTTGTTTTGGAGATCTTTATTTAGATTGTCATTTTGGTGGTGTCTGCGTGATGTGTGCATGAGGGTTGGAGCTTTGCCAGCTCAGTGGCTGTCTTGGTGACTCATAGAAAAATGGTGGTTTTCAGTTTTGATTTTAAAAGTGTGGCCAGGATTTCGTGGATAATGGGGCAAAATGCCACCTTGTCCATTGTACTGTCAAATCGTGACAGCTCAGGTGTGGACAGAGATAAGAAAGAAAAGTAACTTTGTGAAAACAGGTTCATTTATTTCTTTTCTACTGGCTGTGCTCTGCTTATTTCAGCAGGGATACGTGATTAGGTTCATAATTTTATTGGGAGAACATGTTGTGGACTGGTGTGTGGTCTCAGCTCTCTAAGACAAATACAATGGCGGAGATTTGAAAATGAAATGAGGGTGTTTTAGCCAATTAGAGACCAGGTTGGGCAGCAGGACTGTGGTGATGGTCATGGGGTTGGCTGGGCTGATACTTTTAATAGACGGCCATCAGTTGTGTGATAGATGCCCAGCTAGAGAAGTCCCTCAGCCAATCAGAAGCCTGGAATACTTTTAACCATTTTCAGTGGCAGCTTGAGAGGATGAATAATGGTGCTCCACATGTTTCTGATAATTTTGGCTAAAGCAGCTGTGCATGAATCTGGTGAAAATGTTGACCTATACTTTTTATGCTATTTTAGATTGCCACTTACCTTCTGACTTGTATGGTACCCATTTTTCCACATTTTGGTTCAGGAATGAAAGAAAAAATGCATCTTAAAATTTTGGATAGAGACTAACATTATTGTGGCTTCCAACTATGTTGACAGTTAACTGTGTGATTACTAACAATTACTACTGCATGCAGTTCTTTTCCAATCCTCATTTTGTTTCCCAGGTCTGACTGGAACGCATGGAGACAGTGTGTGCTAAGATTAAAGAAAATGCCACGTAGGGTTTTGCAATCAGGTGCTCTGAAACGTCGGATTGGAAAGAGAAGCAAGATAAGCTGAATCTGCGTGTTGGCAAAGACCCTCGACTCAGTCAATTTTTCACGATTAATGCTTCTGTGTCAGCTGATGTCCTTGTCACCCCAACTAGTTATCCTCAGCAAGTGTGAATGCTACTGTCAACTCTGAAGTTTCACAGGCACATGATCCTAATGCGGAATCTGATTTAGAACATTTTGAAGACAATACTGTGGTTGTCCACCAGTGTCCTTTGACTGCCACTTCCACAAATGAAAATGATGACATGTTTTGGGACAGAAGGAACCTATCAGCGATTCATCACACTCAGTACATGATGAATATGAATGTCGATCAACTGATCCCTCGGAGTGGCTCCCATACGCTCCGCCACAGTGGACTTCTGGATTGAGCAAGGACCAGACAGTTGCCAGAATAAGACTGACTCTGACAGTTACATGAAGTCAAAGCGTTATTACAACCCAACACAGAGACAGCCAAAGGGGCATTTCCGCTTCATGAAAAATCACATGTTCTACACCAGGTGGACGAATGGTGAGATGCATCTGAGGAAATGGATGCTATATAGTCCTTCAAAGGATCTGTATACTGCTTCTTCTGCACGCTGATGACAAGTCAGAAGGATCAGTTTTCCATAAGTTAGCCAGTTTTAATGACTGGAAAAAAGCGGACGAGAGAGAATCCGCACACATGAAGAAAGTGGCGGCACAGAGATTGCATTCTCAGCATTTGCAACCGCCAGAAGAATATTGCCATGTTGACCGTAGTTTGGAGAAGGAGTGTCAGGAGAAAGCAGTATTGGCGTGATGTATTATGTCGGGTAGTGGCTGTTGTTACTCATCTGGCTGAGAGAGGCCTGCCCTTCCGAGGAGATGATGAAATAATTGGATCAAACATAATGGCAACTTCCTTGGTTGCATAGAATTGATAGCGAAGTTTGATCCCTTTCTGGCAACACATATAGAAAACTTTGGTAATGCTGGTCGAGGAAAGCCTGCTTACCTGTCCTCAACTATATTTGAAGAATTCATTCAAATCATGGCGAACCATGTTCGAGGCACTATTGTTAGAGAAATCGCAATGGCCAAGTATTTCTCAGTATCTGTTGATTCAACGCCTGATTTAACTCATGTTGATCAGCTAACTGTGATTGCTCGATATGTTTTAAATGGTGTTCCAGTTGAGCGCTTCTTGACTTTCCTGCAAATCAGCAGTCATATGGCTGAAGACCTAGCAAATACTCTGCTAGACTACCTGAAGACTGAAGCCATTGACTTCATGGATTGCCGTGGCCAGTCTTCACGACAATGCAAACAACATGGCTGGATGATACTCATGCAAGCCAACGACTCAGACAAGTGAACCCTCTAGCAATATTTGTACCTTGCGCTGCCCATTCTCTGAACCTAGTTGGTTCTAATTCTGTTGATTGCTGTGTCGAGGCAGTCAGCTTCTTTGGCTTTCTGCAGAAAGTATACACTTTCTTCTCCGCTTCTACACACCGTTGGTCAGTGTTGATGAAACACTTAAAGAGAAAGGTGGTGGATTGACACTGAAGTCACTGTCTGACACACGGTGGTCTGCAGGGGCTGATGCAACCAAGGCACTTTTGACAGCTATGCCGACATGAAAGCTGCTCTAGAGGAAATGGCTGATGATGAACATCAGAATGGCACCTCAAGACATGAGGCAGACTCGTTGTCCCAAACAATGGAGTTAGTCGAACAGCATTTCTTTGTGATCTGTGGAATACCATTCTTGTCAGATTTAATGCGACGAGCAAATCTTGCAACATAGCAAAACTGATCTTAAATTAGCTGTTGAATTACTGACATCTCTCAAAACCTTTGTCAACACATTACGTGTTAGTTTCGATACATTTGAAATGCGAGCACAAGAATTATCTGGCTCCTCTACTTACAGAACTGATCAGTCAAGGAAAAGGAAAAGAAACATGCAGTATGACGATGTGCAATCTGAAGGAGTTGTTCTAACTGGCAGAGAGAAATTCCGGACTGAGACCTACTTGGTTATAATAGATTGCCTCATTATGGCTTTGAATTACAGGATTTCGCTTACCAAAGTGTCTATGATCGCTTAAAGTTATAGTGGACTCTGACATCTTAACTGATGAGGCAATACATCTTGAGGCTCAGAAATTAGCTCAAGAATACCCATCAGACTTGTCTGTTGAGGTCTTCCCTGGTGAAATGTCTCAGTTCATCAGCTTTGCAAAGGCAAGAGGTTGTGATTCACCACTATCTCGAGCATCACTACTTCATACTGAAGAACTGCAAGAGACCTTTCCAAATGTTTCTGTTGCTCTTCGCATGTACCTGTCACTGATGGTGACTAACTGCTCTAGTGAACGCTCTCATTCAGCAAAATGGCCCTCATTAAAAACAAACTGCGATCTACAATGCGAGATGACCGTCTCAGTGCACTCACTCTTCTAAGTATTGAAAGTGATATACTTCGACAAATCAGCTTTGATGACATTATTGATACATTTGCAACTGCTAAGTCACGCAAATGTCATGTTCTAGTAGCATAAATTGATTTTGTTTTGGGGAAATTATGATGAATAGAGAATGGGGTGACAAACGACCAAGTGTCAGGGGTAGGGATCCCATGGGCCCTTCCACCAACCAAAACAAGGGATTTTCTGGAACGCAACTTATTTCTACCTTTTTCTTTCTTGTCCTCCTCCTCCCCCTGCCTGGGGTATATTCCTGATAGTTACTAAATGCAGCACATGCCCTGTGCACTATTCAGTGTAACTGTGCTTGGAAGTTGTTCTGCTCATGGGACATCCTATGCACCTTTTGGATTGACTACACTACCTCTTACACAGGGTACATCCCTATGGTTGATGGAGAAGCTGGCCCATTTTCTTGATGAAATTGTTTCTTATTGACTATGTCAGACTGTCTTGATTGGTATGCCCTTTCATTCTTGTGTAACTGGGCTGTTTGCACACTACCTGTAAGGATGCTGGGGTAGATGAACACATCTCTACTACCTTTGACTGTGTAGTCCAGTCCTGCAAATCCATATTCATCTAGGTTCACCTTTCTTCTAAGTTCTCCTGATGTACACACTGAGTCTTGTCTTCTTCTGGGGCCTCACCACTTTTTACAGAGGTTGTCTACATTCAGGCCCGGATGGGCCACTATAATATAGGAGAAATACAGAGATTTTTTTTGTTGCCCTAGATATCTTCCATAGGGACTCTGACGTGGCCAAGTTCTGGCCCTTTTCTTGGCACCAGCAGAAGTGATGTGAGGCTTTGACACCAACAGACCCTGGAGTCAGTGCCTTATCCCTATCGCCGTCCACCTCAGTGGCCAGTGAATCATCTTTACACTTGTCTTTGGCTGCTGAGTACTCTGTACTAGCAATTCTTTAGGCACTCCAAGATGCCATCTCAAAAAAACAAAAAGAAAAAAATGGGACCTCTCCTGTGCTCAGAGACTCAATAAACTGTTCTGATAATGGCTAATGGCTATCCTAGCTCCAACCTTAGCTCCTTTAGTACCCTGGGATGTATGCCATCAGGTCCCACTGCCTTGTCCACCCTGAACTTAGCGAGCTGTTGTAGCACCCTTTCTTTTGTAATGGAGTCGTAAACATCTTCCAGACTCAAGCCCCGCCCCACCAGACCTCCCAAAGTTTGAACACTGCCCTTATCCTATGCTGTCTCACTTTGCAAATATTATATATATTTGTAGTAATATCCACCGTATGTTTATATATTCATATTCTGAAAGCACATACAAATTTGTACTATCCATATATGTGAACATGGAAACATACAATATATGATTTGAGGCAGTGGCATGTACAGTATTTTTCCAGCATAAAGTGTCACTTTTTACAGTAGGAAAAAAAAAATCAGAAAACGATAAGGAAACCCCCTAAAGTGCACCATTTTCAACCATTTTTTTCAAAATTTTCTGGGAGGCATGCCCCCAGACCCTCCTAGATGGGTTGGGGATTTTCACATGTCATAAACACTGCACACACATGGGCCCCCCAGAGGTCCAAGTACCCCAGGCCCCCCAGGAGCTTAATATGGCCCTGGTCACATGAATAATCAAGTTTTATTCACCACAGTAAAACTTTGAATTTGATCAAAATAAGTTTGGATAGAACCCAGTCCAAAATAGTCTTTTGAAAAGATAGCACTTGGAGCTCCCACCTCCTTGGACTAATAAATGTCAATATCCAGTTCTTTTAGGACTCTCACTCCATAAAGTTCAAGGATTCACAGTTATTTACAACTGGAAACAAATTTTAACACTGCCCCACACAAAGATTAAATCGATTTATTCCTTTCTTGATACTGTCCCATATGTCAGTCCTGGTTACTTGCAGATTTTTCAAAGGAGTTTTACCAGTCAGACAATCCACAGAGAGTTCAAGTCTCTGTAGAATACTCCTCCAGAGCATTCAGGCTTAATTCCTCCTCAGCCCCACAGAGCCTATCGGTAAAACTGAATCCTGGTGGCCCCAACCAAAGCTGAAGATGCCAAGATAACTCACCCTCGACTCAGCAGGACCAATAGAACAGGAGACCAACAATGTTTTCCACAGGACTCTCAAACCCTAAGTGGGAAGTCCCCCAACCTATCCCTTCCTCAGGACCTGACCACTATCACAGCCACCCACCAGCCTCCATGCAGCGGAACAAAGCAATGCTGCTGCAGCTGCCTCTGGCAGCTACACAGCCAAGACATCCAGGTCAGGGGCTGGATCCAGGAGGGAAATCCCCACAATGCTCCTCACCAGAAAGCTTGCAATCCAGTCTCCACAGTGGATCTTCAATCCTCCAACTCCAACTCCAACCTTTGGGCTGCAGTCCAGCAAGATGCCACCAATTCCAACAGTGGGCTCCTCTTCAACTTCCCAGGTAGGCAAGCAATTGATCAAAGAACGATGTAAACATCCTAGACAAATGGAGCAAATAATTGGATAAAGTCTGTAACCAAGCAATTTGTAGCTCGTGACTTCACTAACTGCGGTCAGTCAAATAATACTGGGTTCGAATCCAAAAAACTGGTGGTAACATAAACAATACAAATGATTGAAACGATACCAATGATGCAACAATTCTTCTTAAAATCTACAACTGTCACTAAATCACATTAGGATTCCTGACTAGCACTGCTAAGCACACTAAAATGAATAAAACAAATTGAAAATGCTGCTCCCTCTCCTCTCAACCGAGGGTCATTCCAGCGTGACGCCATCTTGCCAGTTTTTACCCAGGCATAACCTCTAATTGAGACCAATTGTTAAGTGAGTTTCAAATTCAAAAAATGTTAATATTAGGCACTAATTAGACTTCTAACTTTACCTCTAAAATATCAAATTAACATTTTAAGAGAAGGGCTTACTCTTTTGTTTCCAAAACAAACACCTTATCAAAATACCTGATTATTTTCAGTTGTAACACTCTGTAGGGAAAAGTACAGTATAAAATATACTCACTGTATTAAACCCTATGTAACCCTTCTATCTGTTAATTCATCAGTATAAAATATACTTGCTGTATTATACCCTGTGGAAGGCTAGGTTTACTGGCCAAGGCACCTAGCTTCACCTGAGCTCTTTCCTTCTAGCTTGCTTGAAAGACAGCCTAAGAACCTTACCAGAGTAAGGGAAAGGATTGAGACTTTTGCTAGGCAGATTTACTGTGTGTTGTTGTTTTTATTTTGTACACACAGGATTGTTACTGTTTGTTGCTAATATTTTATTGCTTTATTTTTCTCTGATTCACATTGCTGTTGCTGGGTATACCTTCTGCTGCATTATCACAAGGTGTGCCTACAGGTGTGTGCTAACAGATTACTGGTGTAATCTTCTAATTCAAATTGTCTTTTGCAAGGTATATCTTCTGTTACTGCTTTTCTCTGTAGCAAAGTGTTTCTTACAGGGTATATCTTCTGTGAAATTATTACAGGTGGTGCTTAAATTTTTCTGACTTTTTATCATTAGGCTAAGCAAAATTACTGTTTGCCCCTATTTCATTATTTATTTTTTGCTGAAAAGGTTTTTTTTTGTCTCAGAGGTGTTGCAGTCTCCTTCTCACATTGAAGACAGGGAGAGTGAGAAAGCAGCCACAGCTTCCTTGAATCAAGCAGGTTATTTTCTAGACTACACTGAATTGAATTATTACTTTTGGACCTGTGTAAGTAACTAGTATTGATTCTGTTTTTGGGTGGACTTTTCTTAGTTTTAACTTTAATTTGCCAGGGAGGAACTGTAGCTGGGAGATATTTGCAGTCAGTTGTGACTAGACCTGTTATAGCCTTTGTGAAATAGGTGTCTGAAAGGAAGGAAGGCACTCCTGGGGTCTAGGGTAAGAGTTGTAGGTGATTGTTTCTGGACAGAGGCACCTGCAGTGGAGACCAAGGAGAATGCTGGGAACCTCCACAATGGAGACCCACAGGAGGGTGGCCCAGGACCCCACAGGGGAAGGAAACAACTCCTGGTGGGTGACTCAATTGTTAGGGGTAGAACTGAGGAGGGAGGAAAGGAGGTAAGGTGCCTGCCCAGACCAAGGCTTGAGGGACAGGAAATGAACCTCAGGATCGTGGAGCAGCAGCAAGGGGAGGGAGCTGGATGTCATTATCCACCTAGGGACAAATGACCTGGCTGAGAATGGGATCATAGCAGTGCAACAGGAGTTTGTGGAATTGGGAGGGGCCTTAGACAAGTAGCACACATGGTAACTTTCTCGAAGTGCTATCTGTCTATGGCATGGATGAGGCTAGGGCACTCTGCACTATGGGATTCAATGACTGGTAGAAAAGCTGGTGCAGAGCTCAGGGATTTGGGTTCATTGGGGACTGGGGCTCCACCTGGAGGGATGCAGGCCTATACAGGCATGATGGTCTACATCTATCCTGGAGGGAACCAGGATCCTAGGTGATAGGTTTAAATGCTTCAGTGGCAAGCATTTAAACTAGCCAAGGGGGGAGGCACTGATGAGGAGAAGGGAAATCCTAGCCCCCCCAAAATCAGGGTAATTAGTGAGGTAAACACCAAAATAGAGCAGTTGATAGGGAGAAGGGCTGGGGTAAATGGAGAAAAAGACAAAGGCAGTAGGGACAGGGATGGGGCAAAAAGAAATAAAGCCATAAAAAAATGGAGGGTAATGAGTACCAATACCCGTAGTCTAGGTAAAAAGCTCCCTGAAATGGCAGCCTTGATGGAAGAGGGATGCCTGGATATTGTGGCAGTCACAGAAACATGATACACAGAGAACCATGACTGGGATGTCAACATACCAGGGTACACAATCCACAGGAGGGACAGGGAGGGAAGAAGAGGAGGAGGAGTAGTCTATGTAAGGAAGGAATAAAAGCAACAGAACTAAAGGGTAAACAGGGAGGAGAGGAGGCACTGTGGTCACCCTGGAGACTGGAAATGGCTCCACAATCTGCACAGGGGTTGTATACAGACCCCTGTCCTCAGGAGGAAATGGACAAGGAAATGATAGAAGGCATCCTTGGGATGGCAGAGAAAGGGGAGATATTGCTGAAGGGGGACCTGAATATGCCAGGTGTTGACTGGAGCACCTTTGCTGCAGCCACATCCAAGAGCAGGGCCATTCTCGGTGCACTACAGGGGGCATGCCTCAGACAGCTAGTTTTGGAACCCACTCAGGAGGGAGCAATCTTAGACCTGGTACTCTCAAATGGGGATGGAGAGAGGATCTCTGATCTTGAAGTGGGTAGCCATCTGGGAACAAGTGACCACCAAACAGTGTGGTTCACGATAAACTTAGCTGTAGAGTCAAGACACACAAAAGTGAAGGTACTGGACTTCAGGAGGGCTGAGTTTGTTAAAATGGGAGAGTGCCTCAGAAAAGCACTAGCAAACAGGCAAGAAGGTGGGGTGGAGCAACAATGGGGAAACATGAAAACCGCTATCACAGAGGCAACAAGTCTTTGTGTGAAGCAAATAAACAAATCAAAAAGAAAGAAAAAAACACTTTGGTTCTCAAAAGAAGTGGCGGGGAAGGTAATGGAAAAAAAGATAGCATTCAGGAAGTATAAGAAAACACAGAAGAAGCAGGACAGAGAACTGTACCAGTTAAAGCAGAAGGAAGCAGGTAGGCAGTCAGAATAGCAAAGGCCCAAACCGAGGAAAGATAGTCAACTCAGTTAAGAAGGGGATAAAACATTTTATAGATACATTAGGGAGTAAAGAAAGACTAGGGGGATACTGAGGCTGAACAAAGAGGAAGGTTGTTGGGCAGAGCGACAGTGAAAAAGCAGGGATACTGAACAAATACTTCTGCTCAGTATTCACAATGGAAAGCAGGGGAAAATACCTAATCTGGTCAATAGAAGCACTCTGGATGGGGGGTTGATATTAGTCCTTTCACAGAAGAAAGGGTTCTGAAAGAACTCTTAAAACTGAAGGTGGATAAAGAAATGGGGTCTGATGGGATTCACCCCAGAATTTTAAAAGAACTAAGGGAAGAACTAGTAACACCACTGACTACCCTTTTTAATAAATCATGGGAGGATGGGGTGGTACCTGAGGACTGGAGGAGGGTGGATGTGATTCCCCTTCATAAAAGTGGGAGCAAGACAGAGGCAGGAAACTACAGACCTGTCAGTTTGACCTCAGTGGTAGGGAAAATGATGGAATCACTTCTGAAGGAAAGAATTGTTGAGTACCTAGAGGCCAGTGGGGCACAGGACACAAGTCAGCATGGATTCACAGCTGGAAGGTCATGTTAGACAAATCTAATTGATTTGTTTGACTGGGTGACCTAAGCAGTAGACCAGGGAGGGGCTGTGGACATGGCCTACCTAGACTTTAGCAAGGCATTTGACACAGTCCCACACAAAAGATTAATAAACAAATTAGCCAGCCTGGGAGTGGGTCCTAGGGTGGTAGCCTGGGTAAAACATTGGTTGGACAACAGGACACGGAGGGTAATAGTAAATGGAGTCCACAGTGAAGAAAGGAGGGTTACTAGTGGGGTACCGCAGGGTTCAGTACTGGGGCCGGTCCTTTTTAATGTCTTTATAAGTGACATTGCAGAGGGACTGGAAGAGAAAGTATGTCTCTTTGCAGATGACACAAAGATCTGCAACAGGGTTGATACACAAGGTGGGGTGGAAAGGATGAAAGGGACTTGGCAAGGTTGGAGGAATGGTCAAATGTATGGCAGCTTAGATTCAATGCAAAGAAGTGCAAAGTAATGCACCTGGGAAACAAAAACCCAGGGGAAGAGTACACAATGGGGGGTGAGATACTGACAACAACAAAAATGGAAAGGAACCTGGGGGTAGTCATATCAGATGACCTAAAGGTGGGCCAGCAATGTGAGAAGGCAATAAGGAGGACTGGGGGGATACTGGGATGCATAGGGAGAGGCATCACCAGTAGAAAAGAAGAAGTCATTGGCCCTCTGTACAGACAGTTGATAAGGCCACATCTGGAGTACTGTGTACAGTTCTGGAAACCCCATCTCTGCAAAGACTTAGACAGGGTGGAGGCTGTCCAGAGGAGGGCAACCAAAATGATGCAGAGTCTGCATCAGAAGACATATGAAGAAAGACTAAAGGAACTAAAGATATATAGCCTCAAGGAAAGGAGGGAGAGGGGGAACATGATAGAAACGTTCAAATACCTCAAGGGAATCAACAAAGTCCAAGAGGGTAGCATCTTTCAGAAAAAGAGATGTGCAAAACAGGGGGGCACAATTTGAAGATAGAGAGGGGACGGCTTAGAGGTAATGTGAGGAAGTATTTATTCACAGAGAGGGTTGTGGATACATGGAACAGCCTTCCTGAGGAGGTTGTAGAGTCAAAAACAGTGGAGGAATTCAAGAATGCATGGGACAGACATAAGGCAATTCTAGTGGGGGGTAGGAGGAAGTAGGCTGTTGGTTAACTAGGATCTGCAGCTTATCCATTAGGTAGGGAAATGAGCAGACTAGGTGAGCCAAGTGGTCCTTATCTGCCATCAAATTCTATGTTTCTATGTAACTCTTCTATCTGTTAATTCATCAGTATAAAATATACTCGCTGTATTATACCCTGTGTAAGCCTTCTATCTGTTAATTCATCAGTATAAAATATAAATATTTCTCTAAAATTACTCAAATTCAGTTTTTTGAGTAAAGTTCCATGGATTTATAAAGACTGAAATTCTGTTCAACAGAGCCCTCACAGTCTTTAAACAGTGCATTATCAGCCTTTAGACAGTCTGTCCTTGGGGTTCCTGATCCCAGTCATGTCTCCAATTTTCCACTTTCCACTCTGCTTTTGGAGCCTCCATCTTTAGGCATCCAGTTTTCACAAACTCTGCTCCAGAACTCTTCTGCAGTTTTCTCTCCTTGGCAGCCTTTCTACTAGCTTCCTGCATCAAACTATCCATTAGTAATGTTGTGTGCCACAATAGCTCTGGAGTCAATATTCTGTTCCTCGGCTTCTTTGAAAACCCTTAGTTTGCCAGTCTCCAGGTAAATCACTCTGCTAGAACAACAAGATCAAAATGCTTCTCTAAGCATAACATCATTAAATCAGAATCAAAATAAGAGACCAGTTCTGTTCCTTAGGCAGCGATGACATACCTGGTATATAACGCTGTCAGCCCAAATGATCTGCTTAACAAGTTCCTTTGCAACTTCACTTAAGCTCGCTGCAGGAGGTACTGTTACCACTGTATAGGTTACCGTGAGACCACATCTGAAATACTGTGCCCAGTTCTTGAGTCCCCACTTAAGGATAGAGAGACAGGCTAGAGAAGGTACAACACAGGTGACTAAATGATTCAAAACCATAAATGGCTTTGAACATGGCTGGGATAAGGTCAAGGGTATAGCAGCTACTCAGTGGGATGAATCAGGTGAAACACAGGAACAAAGGGAGACTAGATTAAGCATAGGCCCCTTGAGGACAATATGTCATAGGGCATGATAGGGTATGGGCAGACTGCATGGACCATCAGTCTTTTTCTGCTGTCATCATCTATGTTTCTATGTTGTATACTTAAAATTGTGAGGTAAATGCATTCCATCACCTGACAGGGAAGGAAGATACTAATCTTTAGGACTATTCAAATGAGATAGCCAAAAGGAGAAAAGAGTTTACCTTAGTTAGAAATGTGCCAGTAGCTTGAAATTCATTATTTCATCAACTAGCCGGCAATGCTGGTGCTCACCCAAAAGGGAAAATGAACAATTTAATAGCAATTGGCAATGGATTTCATAAACAGACATTTTAAAAAGAACAATCTAGGCAGCTCCAAAATCAAAGAAGCTTTTCCTGCCTGCCTTCCACAAGTAAAGCAAAGCAATCAAACGGATGACAGGAAGAAAGAATATGGGGATGCGAGAAGCTGCAAATTGAAAAAACTCCTGACTCTGGATTGGTTTGCAAAGGGAGCTTATTGAACAGCAGCAGGTCCTGGAAACTAGAGCCCAAACAAGACAATAAACAGCATAGCAGAAACCCTCATTTAAGCAACAGAAGGGGACCAAAAGGCTTGAATGAGATTCAAATGGATCTACAGGAAGGATCAACTACAACAGGAAGAAGTAGAAATGGATGTCCAGTCTGACACACAACTGAAAATGATAGTGATGGTGAATTTTTGAAGAAAAGGAGGTAATTCCAACCCCAGTTGGGGCTCAATAAAGCTGAAACTGAACTCTACTCCTTATTCTGCATGGTTGCAAGAAAAAGAAGGCAAGGCATTTGGGAATGGGCTGAGAGGGAGACAGCTACTGCTGGGGGGCATGAGGAGGTCTGGCAGCTGACACACATCTGTCCCTGAGCATAAACGTACACGGCTGAAGAGATAGCATTATGCAGTAAATATGAGGGCTGACTATTCTGATCAAATGTGCAAGCTGTTTTATAAACTGACATCTACATGCTATCCAGGATGATGCATGCTTTGAGGTCCAGAGCTTCATTGTGTTGCATTACTGTATGATGCACTTTTACCAAGCGTGTACTCACCAGGAATAACCAGAAGATGTGCAGAACTCGGGTAATGGGTAACATTTACAGCTTGTCTGACCATGTCGAGAGATTATGTTAATCAGCAAAGGATATGCACAGTATATGGAATAATTCCAAATGAGAGAGTCAGGTCTCAAATGATTGCATGGTATGATGTAGAATGTTGTAATGTGCTGTACAGTTAGATAGCTAATGAACTCTAAGTACGGTACAAGTACTTAATAATTGTTGAAATACAGGCTTGGTGGTTGTGCTTGCTTACTGTTGCTTTCTCTTTTGGTGTAACACCACCCCCCCCCCTTCTGGAATCCTCCTCTAACTTTAGACTTCTACAAAACACATGCAACACAACAATTTAGTGAACATTAAAGCTAAAATGCATGCTGAAAGACATCTCGCTATCGGAAATGATTTAATTTCTGCATTAAATTTGCCTCATCAGAAATAACTTTAAAGCTGCATAATTTATGACATTGTAGGACTCAAAGATTATTACAGCTCATCTATGCATGGATAGTACTGAACTAGAGAAGATTTTAAAATGGATTGAGATGCATGACTGTATTGCTGCAAGTACTTCCAACTTAGATTGATGTCTCATAGTGTCCATCTGAATGTGAGCATTGATAGGGTCTACACTCCTGGATATTAGACATTTGGCGAACTAGTAATTGCTTAAGCTATAATTTTATAGCAGATCAGTTGTGGCGCAGACACCTGTTATTATCTATTAGTTATAACAATTGATGAGTAGAACAAGGTTATTATGGTATAAGAAAGTTCCAAGTTCACATCTTTTTGTTGTGAGTCAGAAGTTAAATTAATAGACTAATAGATGGTAAGTTATTTCTTAAATCATAAGGCAGCACCACACTCCATTAATGGAAAACCTTATGGCAACATTTTTCATGTGGCAATCAGCCAATGTTTTATGTTATTCTGAAATCTTATCCATTTATCTTTTTATTTTTCTGTTCTTTAAAATTAGCTTGTCAGAATATTTTACTTATAAGGCACTTGTACCCACCATTTTAGCAAGCAATCATATAAATATGAATTGCAAGCAAGCTATACTAAAAGTCGACATGTAGGATATGCTGTTGGAAGGTTGAATACATGCTTTAAAGGGACCAAAATATACTGTCACGTGATTTTTAGAAGAAACCATGGCAGTTAACCGTGACATAGTTACATGGAACATTAATGGCCTGTCCTCACCAGTTAAAAGGGCAAGAAAAATGCAAATACTTAAATAATCATATAGCAGACATTTCTTTTATACAAGAGATACATTTAGAAAGTGAAGAAGCTGACACATTAAATAAGAACTGGATCAGGGAGGTGTACCATACCTGTTATAATAGCAAGATGAGAGGGTGACCATTTTAGTTGGTAAAAATCTCACTTTATATCCAAAAAATGTTCTAACAGACTGAAAGGGAGATGGGTCCTAGTGGAAGGCTCCATAGATGGAAGAGACATAACATTGTATAATATCTATGCCCCATCTAAAAACTGCCCTGGTTTCTTTGGAGGGTTAAGGATGGAGATAAGTAGAATACATACATTGGCTCCAATAACCAGAGGAGACTTTAATGGTGCCTGTGATCCACTGCTAGACATGAATAGGCCTGATGTAACAACAGCTAAATTGAAAACTAAAGCATAAACTGGGAAAATGCAAAGATGTACAGTAGGTTTATAAAATGGGGAGAGAAACTCTTGCAATGTGATTGGTAGTTACCTGTGCATCAAATATGATCAATGCACAGGTAAAACAAGAACTGTAAAATGGGACTGCAGTACAGAAAAATAAAATCATTGTGCCCTTAGAACTTTCAGGTTTTGAAATATCGTCTATGTTTTGAAGCGTTAGCAATGAAATCACCATTTAACATTTTAAAACAGAGAAGCTGTCTGATAACCACAGTGGGCAACTTGAAATCCAACAGAAATCTTACCTTTAAAACTGAATATAAACTATCTTTCAGATGTGCCAATTTCTTTAAATGTCTCCCACAGTTCATGTTTGCTTCTGCTGTGCACCTCGTGCTGCCGCTCCTGCTCTTTATTTTTCAACTGTTGTTACTGGATTAAATTCCTTGTTTTTTCCTGGTAAACTGTTGTGGGGAATGATGTAAGGAAGTACAGCTGTTATTTCAGTTTCAAGCTTCAGTTACAGCCACTCCTGAGACACTCGCTCCCTCTGTGAGAGAGAGAGCGTGTGTGTGTGTGTGTGTGTGTGTGTGTGTGTGTGTGTGTGTGTGCATATGCAGGTGGAAATGCTGATGACAGACAATCGATCTCACCTTAACATGTTCGAAACAATACACTTGTTCTGTGGTTAATAGGACGAGGAAGTAAACAACTACTTGTGATTGCTAGGAAAAACCACTCAACCCCTGCCAGGAATGGGGGGCACTGTTCTGGGCTCACATAGGCCTTACAAGTCTCAGAAAGAGAGAAAATAAAGTTTCACATTACAAGACTCCACCACCCTCAACATCTCCTCTCTCTCCAAGCCACAATTATGAAAAAATGCCAGCTGTCTCATCCATGATATGGGGGTTGAGGCCTCCTGGCTGGCAACAACCCAAAAAGGATGGTGAAGAAAATTCTAGCACAAAAAATTATGTCATTTTGTATTAGGTGGAAGGACTATTTTATCATGAATACACACAAGCAAATCTTTTTTCCTACATATAAACATTAATTTTCTAACTGTAAAAATTAAAAAAGGAGCCCATTTTATAAGTGCAATAAGACACTCTGGGGTGTGCAGATATTACTGCACTTCCAGGGGTTGAAGGCACTCGGCCTATGGCCATGTGCCTCACTACACCCCTGGGCTTGCGGTAATATCTGTTCAATGCACACTCCACTGTGTCTTATTGCTTACTTATTAGACAGCAAGTCTCTGAGGAGGCTGCAAGAAGACCATAGCTGGAACCCTGGCAAAAGTCAGTAGAAAATTGTAGCAGAAGAGCTGGGCATCACAGCAAAACAGACAACTATGACTTCCAGATAGTCACATTCTAAATACATTTATTACAAAATGTTAAAAAGTAGCAGCAAAAGGGAATTTTGCTGCAGCTTTTTAACATTTTATAATAAACTTATTGATAATGTGACTATCTGGAAGTCATGGTTGTCAGTTTTGTTGTGATGCCCAACTCTCTGCTATAATTATTTATTAGATATGTGGAGAATATTAAACCCAACAGAAAAGAACTACACTTTCTATTTAGCACCCCACTACCTATAGTCACAAATTGACTACTTACTAGTAACGAAGGGCTTCCTGATTCATAGTTAAGGCAAGCATATAACAATATCAGACTACTTGGCTACTCAATAAGTATATCCATTAGACTGCTTAGGAAGAGACCTCCTAGATGGAGGCTAAATACTACTTTATTAAAAGATAGTCACTTTACAGAATAGATTAAACAGAAGCAAAATAGTTCTTCACACACAATGATACTGAAGATGTATCCAAATCTTCCATTTGGGAAGCTTTTAAGTGTTATCTGAGAGGCAGAATAATAGTTTACAGTTCAAAAATAAAGAAAAGAAAGCAGAAACAATAAGAAAACTTGAAACAGAAAACCTGCTGAGAGAACATAAGAAATGAGAAACCTAGTAAAGAATCTTTATATGAAACAATGAAGCTCAAATGTGAGATTAGCAAAAAAAAAAATGACAGGGTGGAATTTGTACTCCACAGAACAAAGCAAAAATCTGGGAAGCAGGAGAGAAACCACACAAGTTCATGGCACACAGGCTCAAAAATATTGCAAAACAGAACTCTCACTGCAGCATGTAACAAGCGTTTGTCAATGCTGAATGTTGTCTCGCTTGGTATTGGCATTGGTAGTGCAGGAGTTAGAGATGCATAATAGGAATGGCAGTGAAGTACTGAACTGACGCCAACCTCACCCCACTCTGCAGAGACTGACAGGCTTTGGGTCATCAGCTATAACACTTATGCCATTTTACCTCACCCTATCCTGTAGACACTGACAAGTGTCATGGTGTGCTTTGGGGTCTTTGGGCCTTATACTTACCCCATTTTATAAGGAAATACACTGAGACAGGTGCAGTATAGGAGAATGGGGTGAACTTTAGGGCTGAACACTGCAAGGCACACCCCGATTCCTGTCACTGGCTGCAGGGTGGGGGTGGGGTGGAATGGCCTGAGCATTACAGCCAATGATTCCAAGTCACACCCCTGACACCTGTCAGTCTCTACAGGGTGGGGTGTTACAGTTGGAAACTCTAACATCGTAGGCATTTGTTGGTATTTTCACTCCAAATTTTCAACATAGGATTTTTGTGACCCCACCTCATGAACAGCGGCACAATTGGTTTGTTAGCTGAAAGGTGGCTTTGCAAGCGGCTATGCCATTTAGCGACACAAGGGACGAAAACACATTTTGGGCAGGATGTGAAAAATGACAACTGTATTGTTAATGAGGAGGTGTAAAATGGCAACGTTGAAAATCTGGAGTGAAAATATAAAAATTGGTGAAGTCATGAGCATGCACAGAAACCGCGCAACACACATCCATAACCCAATTATTTTGGGATTTTTAGCCACATTTTCAACACTTAGGCATTTTGGGACCTCCCTCATGAACAGTGGCACTGTGATTTTGTTAATCTGTCCCAAAAGTTGATTTCCCACAGTGACCATGCCATTGTGTGCCACAGGTGTGGAAACACATTTTGGGCAGGCTGTGAAAATGACAGCTGTACTGTTCATAAGGGAGTGTGAAAAATGCCAGTGTCACCAAATTTTCAACATAGGCATTTAGACCTCTGCTCATGAACAGTGTCACCGTCATTTTCTCAAACTGTCCTGAAAACTGATTTCGCTAGTGACCATGCTATTCTGTGCTGGACATGCGAAAACACATTTTGGCCAGGATATGTAAAATGACAGCTGTACTGTTCATAAGGATGTGTTGAAAATCTGGAGTGAAAATATTACAAATTCATGAAGTTACTAGTGTGCGTGGAAACTGCGCAATGCACACTCGTAAAACAGCCATTTTTTGGATTTTTTCCACTAAATTTGCAACATAGGCTTTTTGAGAGACCCCCTCATGAACAGTGGCACTGTCATTTCATTAATCAGTCCCGAAAGGTGATTCCACGCCGTGACTGCAAATCACCTTTCGGGACGGAATAATGCCATGACAGTGACTGAATTCATGAGGAGGGATCCCAATAACCCCATTTTGAAAATGTGGTGCCAAAATTCCCAAATATGCCTGAGATATGCACCAGAGTTGAAAAAAAACCTATTTATGCCATTATACAGCTTACCAGAATTTCTTCAGTTCACGGTCAGCTTTGAAGAGTGCAGACGTGTTCCCGGTCCACTGAAGACCGTTGCACCATGCTCTGGAGGTAAGTATGGGGTGAGGGGGTGTAGGGAGACAGGGTGCGCAAAGGTGGTTGCGGGTTGGGTGAGGTCCACCAGACTCAACAAGGGACCGTTTTCTGTTTTGCAGGTTGTAAAAAAAAAAAACCCATTGCGGGGCCGTTTTCATTTTACAGGGGCATTTGGCATGCTGGGTGGGCTCCCAGCATGCCAGCTGAGTGCTTTTCTGGGGGTTCTGTAGCTGATGGGGATTGGCACCCCATCGGCACACAACAAATTGGGATGGGACATTGTGCAGATGGCGAGTGGGCTCCCCTCTCAGCAGATTAAACTGGGAATGGGGACATGATGCTGAGGGGGGGATTGAGCACCCCCTCGGTACACAATTTAAATGTGGGGGTGCATTATGCTGATGGGGAGTGGGCTCCCCTGTTGGCAAATGAAGTGGTTTGGGGCATGCCGACAGGGGGATTGGGCACCCCTGAAGTCGGCTGTCTGCGCGCCGGCAGTCAGCGCTGCCATGTTTATTGAAGGGCTTCACCAGGAAAGGCACATAGGGAGGGCCTGTTTTGGTGCTGCTACATGATAAGCTTGGCTCTCATTGCAGCGGACCTTTTCTTAGATGTGCTCACCACATTATGTATTCCTGGTGTGGTGCCTGCATGCTGGCTTATTGGGGAATGAGGAACGCACCTACTGATGTGTGCTCTGCATTCGCCCAACAGTGTCTGTGCCTCCAAATCTGCTACTAATACAATATGTAGGCTGGCGCGTAAGAGCGAGCTAAAATAAAAATGTGAAAGGGGAACTGGAGCACATTATAGAAGGAATTCATAAAATTTTTGAAGATCATTATAGAAAACTCTTCGATACCCAACCAAACATAACTCTCTAACTTCCTAGCAGAAACAAAAATCAACAAAATATCTAACATACAACATGACCTGTTATCTGAACTACTAAATACTGATGAAATTCAAGTAGCAATTACTGTAGGTCACTAACAAATGGGGAAACACCAGGATCAGATGGCCTGTCTAGTGAGCTGTACAAGTGTTTAGGCCCTGAAATGGTCACTGTTAAGTTGAATATGTTTAATGAGTCCTATAGTAAGGCCACCATCCTAACATTCTGCAAGAATGCAAGAATCACTCATAGTGCTAATTCCAAAGAAAAACAAAGACAATGAAGAGTATTCAAACTGCAGACCAATATCTCTGTTGACCACAGATTATAACATTTTAGCAAAAAACTCTAAACAACAGAATTCTCAGTATTATTCCAGACATTACTGGAAAAGAGCAAATAAGCTTTGTTAAAGATATACAAGGATTAGATACTGTAACATCAGAAGACTGATGTTGCTGCTATGGGCATCTACAAATTTAGGAAAATCATCAGGACTAGCTTCATCAGGCTCAGAAAAGGCCTTCATTTTGGTAGATTGGCTATACCTTAAAGCTTCCTAGCACAATTTGGTTTCCCTATATCCTTTGCAGAATGGGTTATATTTTTTTTATTTTATTTATTTAAATCTCGGATTACTAATACCTTTGAGCTTGAAGCAGCTCATTTACAAAGGTTCCATGTCAAAGGAAAGGGTTACAATAAGGTAGGGAGGTATAGACAACATTCATGGTATCAATGGAGTACAGACAACATTCATGGTATCATCAGAGCACAGCAAGTCAACTGGTAACTAAGTGGGAACAGTGCTACACACTCAAGATGACAAGCAAGCATAGAAAACCATAAGGTACATTTGAAGCAACATTGCTAATCAGAGGTGGGGGGGGAAGGGAAGAGTAAGGAAGGGGTAGAGGAGATGAAAGGGCAGAGTCCAGATAGAGAAGGAAAAGAAAATATAGCAGCCAGAGGCCTTGTCATAGGGTAAAAGGAAGGGAAGGCTAAGGTGGGAGAAGGGGTAAAAGAGGAGAAAAGGAGGGTGGATGAAGGGAAAGAAGATAAGTAAGAGTGGGGACCAGAGAGCCTGGACAGATCCAGGAAGGGGGTCAGTGGGATAAGAGCAAGGAGGGGGTGAGGTAAGGGAGGAGGTGGCAGGGGAAAGGGAAACTGTTCTGTCAGGAGGGTGAAATGAAACAGGAAGCCAAGTAAGAGCCTCAGAGAGTGAAAAAGTGGTATAAGGGTGTCTGCAGAAGTAGAAACTAGGGTGTAACAATCACAAGTGCTTTGAGATAGAGAGGCTGATGAAGCATAAGTTTAAATTGGGACAGACTAGAAAGACTGCTCAGTTGGTTGCTTAGATTATTAAACCACAGGGGGGCTCTGTATTGAAAGGATCGCTGGTATTGAACAGTCCGACAGTGAGGTACTAGAAGGAGGTCAGAAACTGAGGTACATGTGTGTTGGGTCTTAGGGGATTTGTTTAGCAGGCAACCAATGCTCAGGGGTAGTAATGCAAGTAGAGCTTTTTTGGACAGGAGGCAGGTTTGATATTTGATCCTGTTGCGTAGTTGGAGTCAACCAGATTGAGCATATAACTCACAGGTATGAGTGAGGCACGCAGCACCCATAACTAACCTACAGACTTTGTTCAGGGCCACCGTGAGACATTTAAGAGATGTGGAGGTTGCAGAACAGTATATAATTAGACCATAATCAAAGATCGAGAGGACCAAGCTGTGAACTGCAACCTTCAGGGCTTCTTGGTAGAAGACTTCGTCTGTGTCTGAAGAGGAGCCTAGTTTTGGTATTAAATCTCTGGCAACATTTTCAATGTGAGGCACAAAGGTAGAGTGACTATCCAGGGTTAGACCTAGGTATTTGAAAGCTGAGTTTGTTCAAGAGCGCCTTTGTGGTTGTTGGTGATAGTGAGTTGATGGGCCTTAAACTTATTCTGAGAGGATGAAAACAGCTGGACTTTAGTTTTTTGTAGTTTAGCATTAGTTTGTTATTATTAAACCATCTATCTGCATCTGTGAAGCCTTGTTGAAGACTGATTTCAAGAGCGTTGGGACCCAGGTGGCTAGTAAAGATGACCGCGTCATCTGCGTAGAGGAGAGTACGCTGGTTGCAGACAGCTGGAAGGTCATTCAGGAAAATACTGAACAATAGGGGACACAGGATTGAGCCTTGAGGTACCCCTGATTGGACAGCCCTCTACTCCGAAACTACATTTGATATCCTCATCCTCTGCAGTCTATCACTGAGGTAGCTTCCGAACCATTTCAGGGTGTTTGGGGCAACACCAGTTTTAGAGAGTTGGCCAAGCAACAGTGTGTGATTCACTGTGTCAAAGGCTTTTGTTAGGTCAACAAAGGCTGCACCTACAATCTTGCCTTGATCAATGGCCTGTTGTATGAAGCTTGTGAATGCAAATATAGCTATAGGTTATAGCTCTATACACAAATCCGACAGCAGCAGTACAAACGAATGAACTCAAATTAGATAATTTCAGTCTAAATAGAGGCAACAGTTAAGGTTGCCCTTTATACCCATCTATTTTTAGTAGCTTTGGATCTCTCAATAATCAAAATTAATGTGCATCTGAGTATATAAGGAATTAAAATTAAAAGACAAACCTGTAAACTGGTAGTATATGCAGATGATATGTTAATTACAATGTAAAATATGCACTCCTCTTTACCAAATTTAACTAATCTAATAGAAAACTCCAGTGAGGTCTCAGGTCCAAGGATTACTTGGACTAAATCTGAAATTGTGTCAGTAAGCAAAAATAGAAACAAACTGCAACTGAGTCCAGAAGCTGGATGCCTGAAATGGAAAGACTACTTTATAACTTATTTGGCATTAAAATACTTAAGGCTAATAATTGTTCCCAAATAATATATACTGTAGCTAAATAATCTCCAAATTAAAATAAATACAAGATGGTTCAACAAATTAATAATAAAATATTATCTTTAATTTGGGAAGGGAAGAAAGCCAGGGTAAGAAAGAATAAGGCATGACAGAGGAGGATTATACTGTGTAATGTACCAAGGGTGAGCTGGAAACTTCAGCCACCACAAGGTACATTGATATAACATAATCCCTCTGGTGGAATTGCCTTCCAACTCTATAAATGTTTAGTAATCTTATTTCATTAGCAGTTAAGTAGTGCTGAGGTCTGTTGCTGTATCTTTAAATATTTTTCCAAACTTATGTCCCAGGGCTACTATTTATCTATTCTGAAAGCTTGGCTCAGTGACAGTCAAAGCACACTGGTTTTAAAAGTGTTGGAAAAGCCTGTAAATGGTGGGAAGGATCATATTTTGGCCCTGATGAGGTGGCCAGTTGATTGCTTCCATTTCCCTGAACACTCAATCCACCCTGCACTGGGCATGTTGTAGCGTGTTCTCAGGAGCAGAATGGGAGCGTGTGCCATAGAAGTCAAAGGGGCTAATATTTTCATGCTTCCAAATGCACATTAATGGCAACAGTGGGCTCCTGATCCAATGAGTTGCCAGATTAATAGACCCCCAGCTTGTAAGTTTTAGTAAACTTACAC
Organism: Neoceratodus forsteri; assembly: GCA_016271365.2. Classification (NCBI taxonomy): domain Eukaryota; kingdom Metazoa; phylum Chordata; order Ceratodontiformes; family Ceratodontidae; genus Neoceratodus; species Neoceratodus forsteri. Next base: position 1,403,666,613 of record CM028130.1, on the reverse strand, counting down.
AAAGCAAGGAAAAAGGCAGTATGGGATTGCCTGATTTCAAATATATCACATATCTTTGGGCAACTTAACTGTTGATATACTGTATCTGAACTCAACAAAACTGCTGAATGTCCATATTTAGGTGTCTTATGAACTTTCAATTATGAAGCCATTCATATGGTTTGAATTTATGTATGTTAAGATTCCCTCACAAATCAAAACACATCCATGAATTGACTGTATCATAGTGAGCAAATTTATAAAAGAAAAAGATAATGACAGAATGGTCCCAATGAACTGGACCCCTATGTGGGCAAACCCTGAGTTAAATTGTGAAAGCAAAGGGTTCTCCAAATTTGGATGGGAGAAGCAAGAAATATATGGAATTGAAAACATTATAGACCCTACAACAAGTAGCTTATATTCCTTTCAACAGGTTAGGGACATTTACAAAATAGAAAGGTGGGACAGTTGGAAATACTTGCAGATACAGTAAACAACAATGAAACTACTAAATCATAACCCTGATACACTATATAAAACAGACTGGGAAAAACTAGTAGAGTGGGCAGGTAGGAAATGGGGGGCAGGCCATGGAAGGGAAAGGTAAGGAAATACAATTAAGGATATGCAAGACTGTTTATTAAACTCTGACAATTATCTAAAATATGTAAAGAAGAATCAGACTGCTGTCAGATATGTAAAAGAAATGGGGCCAATTTGTATCACATACTATTAGAATTCCCCAAGTCAAAAGTAAATGTGGTAAGAGGTAAAATCATTTTATGAAAACACATTTAGAACAAAAATTCCCCAAGATCTACCATTCAGAATCCATGGTGACATTACCATAGTAGAAAACACTTCAGAAAATATGAAACTATGGTTTCTTGGGCACTCCTTTCTGTTTCATGGTGACAGAGGGTGGTGGTTAGCGCACTCACTTTAATGATAGAAGTGTGACCAGCGGGTGCTTCAGGGCTCAGTACAGGGTCTGGTATTCTTCAGTGTCCTCATGACTGACATTGCAGTTGAACTAGAAGGAAAGTATATGTTTTTGCTGATGATACCAAAATCCATAATAGGGTGGGCAATCAGCAGAGTGTGGAAAGAATGCATACTGATCTTGGGAAACTCAAGGAATGGTCAAGAACGTGGCAGTGGGGTTCAGTACCAAATAGTGCAAAACCATACACCTAGGGCATAGGAACTCAGGAACTAAATATAAGGTGGGGGGAGGTACTGTCAGCCACTAAACAGGATGGACCTTGGGATTATCATATCTGATGACCTCAAAGTATCAGGGCAGTGTGACAAAACAGTGGATAAAGCCAGTGTAATGCTGGGTTACATTGGGAGAGGTATCTCCAGCAGGAGAATGGAGCCACTGTATCACTCACTGATGAGACCCCACCTGGAATATTGTGTTTAGTTCTGACGGCTGCACCTGAGAGAGGACATAGACAGAGTGGAGATAGTCCAGAGGAAGGCAACCAAAATGATGCAGGCATTGTACCAAAAGCCCTACGAGGAGAGACTGAGGGATCTCAACATGTATGCCCTGTAGGAGGAGAAGAAAGCAACAGGGGACAGGATGAGAGACTTACATGTACCTCACGGGGTGAACAGGTACAGGGGCCTTTTTCAAATAAGAAGATCACCAGGACCAGAAGGCATGAAATAAAGCTGGGGGGTTAAGAGGGATATGAGGAATTAATATCACTGAAAGAGTAGTAGATGCCTGGAATAGACTTCCAGCAGAAGTGGTGGAGAGTGAAAACAGTAGGGTCTTCAAGCATGCATGGGACAGACTCAGGGAATATTAGTAAATAGGCAAGGAAGAAGGGGGCACCAGAGACCAATTAGGGTCCACAGAGACAGACTAGGTGGGGACCATCTGAGTAGACTGGGTGTGCAAAGAGGTTCCTTCCTGCCAACACATTCTATATTTCTGTTTCTATGTTTCAAGCATTTAATACTAACAAAATGGAAATCTTACTTAGTACCAACCTTTCAAGACTGAATGCCACAGATGGGTAACATAGCAAATAATGAAAGCATATGAGATACCTTGCCATAGAAAAATTACATATATAATCATGGCCCTAATTTTTCTGCAGCACTTTGGGTTCAAATTCTGCTGCAGGGTTACCATTTGCTGCAGAACTTCTGTAGTGGTGGTTTGTAATTTCTGCGGCAGTTTTGTGGCAACAATGAACTGCCATGTCGCAGCATCAGCTCGCCATCCAGACACCACATCCATGGCAACAACTATGGCATGGGGGAATGCACTAAACCACTGTTCACAAAATAAACCCACAAACTTTTATAAATAATATATATTTTTTTAAATTGTACAAAAAATAATGTATCACACAAGGTCCTGTGCTATTGCATAAATGAAATCCACAGAGGGGACATTGTACTATAAATGATTTCTCTATAGTCATACTGCTCACCACTCTTGAGGTTACCAGCGGTCAAATCCCCACTGTATATTATACACTCTGTCTAGATTAACTTAGCTTGTTTAAAAAAAAATTCCTTTTTGTGATTGTGACATTGTATCCTTATTCGTGTATGTCCCTTTGGAAATGGAATAAACAGAATAGTGGAGATATTTCACTGCCCATTTTTCATGCCAACCCACATCTGATGATGCAGTGTGTGGCCCCTTCAAGCCATGACACACACGTCAGTTCCTTCTGAGGGAAGGCCCCCTGACCTGTCACAAGGTATCACTTGTGTGACAGAACGCTGTGTCACAATATCTTCTCAGACTCGGAGCAGTGGCAAGCAGCGGTGCTGGCCCCCATCCTCATGCTGCAGAGCTGCCTCCCCAAGCTCATCCCTGAACTTGAGTCACTGGCACGGGAGCACAACATGCTACCCACTGGGCCAACGGTTGGGTCTGCACACAATGTTTTTCTCATAACTTTTTTTTATATTTTGACCCCAAATTTTGACAAAAAATGTCAGTATTGAAAATGTGAGTGAGTGCTGAAAAATTTCAATAAACCTTCATAACTGTGATGTTTTTTAAGATTTTTATCCGAACATTTTAGCAGAATCTTTTAATGACCCCATTCCATGAACCTGGTAGGTGAAATTGTTCAAAACCTGCCTGAATGACACTAATGCACATGCTCAGAGTCACGGTTTCAACATTTATACGTAAAATAAAATGGGTTAGAGTGCTCGTTTTTCAAGGGGGAATATCTCTGTAGAGATCCGTGGCATGAACGGTAGGAGCTGTAACATTTTATTAATATAGGACCCAAAATAACTAACTCATTCATAAACGAGTTTGCCTCTTGCTCAGTGCCATATCAGCTCGTGGATGCCTGCAACGGATATTTTGGTCAGGATGACCAGAATATACTTTTTGCAGAAATAAGAAGTATCTTGCTCTTGTTTGCAAATCTCTTGCCATCAATGTTTTCTATACTGATAGTGTTTCCACCAAACACATTCAGTTAAGACACTGTAAACATGGGCACAAAAGCCGACAGAGTCCCTTTAACTGCAGCATTTGTGTACGTTTTGCTTGCTCAGTTCTAGGTTTACAGTCCCTCAGTGATGTTCTGTGCTACTCTTTGGCCAGGAGGCTACTCTTTCAAGTGGCCACAGCCTTTTTGTTCAGTAGCACTTATCTTACATTCCTGTTGCGTCAAGGCAATCACTTAGTCATTTTCACTTATTGCTCGCAGGGATGCAGAGCTTTAGGGCTGCTTCAGGCACATTCTTCAACAAAATCCACATGTTCTCTGCGTTACAGGCCTCATAACTGCTCTAGATTACTGGGCACAAGGCCCTTCATCTTGGAAAAATCTTGGAAAAATCTTCCTTTCTGAAGTTATGGGTCTTGTTAGCAGAGGTCCAGCTAGTCTTCCCAGTCACTAGGGAGAAGGTTGCCAGTTGTGGTCACTGCCTCCAACTGATTCCTTGACATTCACACTGGAAAGGACTCCCTTCCCACTGCTGAGAAAAAGGTTAAAGTCTCTGTGGTGTAAATAATACTTTTTTAAGATCATTACAGGATGAATGTGGCCTTGGAATTATAATAAATGACTCTGACTCACCTTAACCACTGTAGGAAGGTCACCCAACTGCCAGCAGGCTAATAGGCTGCAGTAAAAAAAGCATTTGTATGTAAAAATCAACAGTGTTTGATCTCAGTGTATAGATCATATGTGAGACCACACCTGGACTACGGGTCACCATTTTGGTCACCATACCTGAGAAGGGACATTGGTCTCTTGGAGAGTGTTCAGAGAAGGGTCACTAAACTAATTCCAAGACTTAAACGGGACAGGAAATTTGTGCTAACTGGCAGTTAGTAATGTTCCTAGTAAGAAAAATGAAAGACTTGCCTCAAAATGAGCCATATTAAACTGTACCTTTAATAACCACTGATGTGAAAAATTGTATAATGTATGGGAGCACTTGTTGCTGTCTGAATACAACCTTGATAACCTTGTAATCACATTGCTATGACATCAGGCTCCTGTAAACCCCTGCTTGAGTACGCATATCGATGGGATTACAAATCAGAATGTCAAGTATTGGCATGATTCTTGTAAAAGAATGGCAATCAGCACTCCACGCAAGTAGTTCAAACACGCATTCCATTTGGTCAGTTACAGTCCTGCAATAGTAGCAATAGTTACCTTTCTCGAGGCCTCCTCCGTTCTGGTCCATGATGTGCTGCCAGCTCCTCGGATGTAACCCCCCTATTGAAGATGACGCTGATGCTACGTACAGCAGCAACGTGATCAGTGCGGACCAATTAGATTGTTTGACAGAAGTGCTTTTTTGATTAAATATTTAATAAAGTTCTTTGTTGTGTGTTTTTTTTTAGGAAGATGTTTCTTCAGTGTGTTATTGGTACTGTTAAAAATTGATATTAAAGTTAGTATTAGTAGTATTTGTTTCTCACATGTAAGATCACCATATGCTGGGCTAAAAACTTTTCAAACTGTCCTTCCTGACTCATGATTTACTTAGTAAATGCATACTGAACAGTAATTCTAAGTTTTGACTGCAGTCGCTAAATGTGTTTCCCCCATACAATGTAAAAGACAATGCCTGAGAGGTGGCTGTTAACCACATCTGCAATCACCTCTTGCGGTTGCCAAGACAACTGTAAACCTCTCGAGTTGCACTCTCGAGGTTTACTGTGTTGTCCTGACAACCGCTTGAGGTGATTACAGCGTGGTTAGCAACCACCTCTTAGGCATTATCCTCTATGTTTTCAAGTGTTTCCTTTTTATGGACAACATACTGCAGTGTTTTCTTTATGGAACCAGTAATATGGAGTTTTACTATGTCATGTTGTGTGTATAGAATGCTAAACATGAGCTATTGTCCTATCAGAACCAATCTTAGAGTTCTTTACTCAAACCATGACATAGTTAAAACTCCAGATCACTGGTTCCATGAAGAGAACTGCAACAGAATGCTGTCCATAAAAACAAAATAAAACAATGCAAAATACAGTTTTTCACATCACTTTTTCTTCAAGTACAGTTACATATGGATCATTTAAGCTTATGACTATCATTTCTGTAAGTGGGAACCTTATAAACAGCTACCAGTTAGACATAATTTCCTATCATCTTTAAGGACAGGCCATATAAGGAGGAAAGAAGAAACAGGTGATATTCTGCTACACAACTCAGACCTTATAAACCAATGTGACATAATCCAATGGCAGAGTAGCAAATCTCCGTCTCAAACAACTAAAAATACCAAGGGCATATACAAACAAAAGGGATAATTTTTTTACAGTATGGGCACCAAAAGTTTGGAATACATTACCACAATACCTGGTTGATTTAACAGCATTTATTAGGGTTTAAAACTGAACTAAACAGGAATCTCTTCTACATCAATACCTAAGGAATCATACCCCAGTTGGGTGGGAGATGGTCTTGATGGGCTATAATGCCTACTTCTGTCTTAATCACTGAGTAAGATATCGAATAAGATGTGAATGGTACTAATGCCATTTAGATGAAAATGCTACCAGGTTAAGAATCTTGCTGTAAATACGCCCCAGTCCTAAACATTATCTGAAACTTCTCCAGTCATAGTATTTATATCAGATACTAAATGTCATGTGCCAGTAACAGTATTTGAATCAAGGCAGAACTCCCTACGCCAGTAACAGCATTTTATTTATTTATTTTATTTTAGTCTTTGGTAACCGGGTAAGGCCCACTAGGCATAAGTTCCTGTTTTCAGGGGTGACCTGGGAGCACTGGGTGGTTAAGTGACTTGCTCAGAGTCACACAGTATGCAAGTGGAGGTTGTGAGAATCAAACTCAGGTCAGGTCCGCTGGATGTACCAAGCTCGTTCACACCTCGTTCCTCTAACCTCTAGGCTACACTGCCAGCCCTATATCCTGTATAGATATATATATAATAATAATAATAAAATTTATTTAATTAAGCGCCTTTCAGTGTTTCAAAGTGCTATACAATATTAATACCAACAAAACACGTATACAAATACATATAATATAACATCAAGATAAAACAGGAAACGCCTTTCCCCATAAAAAAGTCTTTAGTGCCTGCTTAAAACTCCCCACCGTCCTGCACTCCCGGAGCTGATGGGGCAGAGAATTCCAGAGGGTAGGAGCCACAAATCCAAAGGCAAGTGCGCCAGATGACTTTAAGTTAACCCTTGGAATCTCCAGCAACCCCTCGTCAGCCGAGCGGAGCTGTCGCAAAGGGGTGTAAGGAACTAGGAGCTCTTTCAAAGTAATCGGGACCCAATCCATGTAGGGCTTTGTAGGTCAATAGACCTACTTTAAAGGTGATCCGCCACTGTATTGGCAGCCAGTGCAGAGCGTGCAGCACAGGGGTGATATGAGATCTTCTAGATGCCCCAGTCAACAAACATGCTGCTGCATTCTGCACTAGCTGCAAGCAGCGGATATCAACCCCAGGAAGCCCTAGATAAAGGGAGTTGCAGTAATCAAGGTGCAATGTCACAAAGGCATGGACCAAAACAGGCAGGTCACTGGATGGAACAAGGTGCCTAAACCTGGCAATGTTCCTAAGATGGAAAAAGGCCAGCTTGATGACTGCTGATACCTGATGTCGAAGAGTCAGGCCATCGTCAAGCTCCACTCCCAGGTTACGCACCCGTTTGGAGGTGAGAATCTGGGCCTCCCCCAGGACTAAACTGGAAGGGAGCCCAGTCCTCAATCCCTCTACCCTATGACCCGGGTCTACAACCAAAACCTCAGTCTGTCCTGGGTTCAACTTTAGACCGCTGGAATTCATCCAATCTTGGATTTCTGCGAAGCAGTTGTTCAGTACCGCGATAGCACCAACCTGGTCAGGCGCAAAAGACAGGTAGAGCTGGGTATCATCAGCATAGCAGTAAAACCTCAGCTCATACCATCTTACAACGTCTCCAAGGGAGGTAGCATATATACTGCGAATAACATAGGGGACAGCACTGAACCCTGAGGTACCCTGCAAGGCAGAGAGAAGGCCCAGGAAGAAAACAAACCCGAGACCACTCTCTGCATTCTCCCAGCGAGGAAAGATGAAAACCATCTGAGGACTGTACCCGACAGCCCACAGATTAATCTCAGGCATTCGAGCACAGCCCCATGATCCACAGTATCAAAAGCTGATGATAAATCCAGGAGAACCAAGATAGAACGATGTGTCTGATCTCTCGCCATCAGGAGATCATTGAGCACCCGAACCAGAGCAGTCTCAGTACTATGCCTCTTACGAAAACCAGATTGGAGAGATTTGTATAAATTATGGATGGTTAAATGGTTATCCATTTGAGCAGCCACAACTTTCTCAATAACCTTCCCCACAAAAGGGAGGTTAGAGATAGGCCTGTAGTTTGCTAGGTTCTCTGGGTCTAAAGAAGCTTTTTTCAGAAGGGGTGTCACCACCCCCTCCTTCAGGGAGCTAGGGAACTCACCCATATCTAAAGAGCACCGGACAATCTGAGCTAAGACCAGGCCAATGATCTCACTACAACCAAAAAATCAGGGAAGTAGGGCCTGGGTCTAAACTACAGCATGTGGGATGCACCTCCTGGACAATCCTCAAAATGTCTACGAAATCCAACAGGTCAAAGGTACTCCAGGAAACTCCAGGCTCTGCGACAAACACCGATCAACAACAACCCCTTAGAGTGAAGTTGGTTGCCTCCCTCCTGATGTCGCTGACCTTATTCGCAAAAGCGGCGATCTAGCTCACAATCAGTTTGTGTAAAAACTCAACGGAGCTGCCGATAGGTTGGGTTGCACTGTCTGTCAACAGTTCTGAAGAGTTGAGCCAGTCGGTTCCGTACGACAGAAATTTCCCTGGACAGAAATTCTGCCTTCTTATGGGAAATTTCTGTTTGGTGGAGTTCATAATGCTCTAGCAAAACACGGTGGTCGGCATCAGCGGCAGTCTTCCTCCAACGGCGCTTCTAATCTACACCCCAATTCCGCATCTCTCTTAGAGCCCCATCAAACCACGGGGCTCCAGGGCGATGCAGAAGGGGTGTGAACTCGGACAGGAGCAATCTGATCGAGGGCTGAAGATATGGCCCCATTATAGGCCACTACCAACTGCTCAGGATCAGTGCAAGACCTGGCCCAACAACGAGAGGGCACAACTGTCATCAGGTCTTCAGGGACCACATCCCACAAAGTGCAGTACCTGACCAACTCCACAGGGGCCGACCTACCCAGGGGGGCCTCAAAACTGAACCCAACTGAGTAATGAACAGACCAACCGACTGGTTCCACCACTAAATCAGAGGCCTCAATCTCCAGGAGGAAGACCAAGTCAAGAGAGTGACCTCCCTTGTGTGTAGCTGAGGAAACAACCTGTGTAAAGCCCAGAGATGTCATCACCTGGAGGAAATGTTGACCAAAAAGTGAAGATTCGTCGTCGACCCAGGCATTGAAGTTGCCCAGAACCATCAGTCTGGGCGACTGCAAAGCCATGTCGGCGGCGAAGTCTGCTATTTCCTACAGGAATAGCTTCTCATCACCTGGTGGATGGTAGATGAGGGCGATCCTGCACCCAACACCAGCTATCACAGTGCACTTAAATGACCTGGCCTCCTCAACTGATACACCAGTTAGGCCCAATTCAGTCTTGAAACGGACTAAAACCCCCCCCCGGTCCAATCTCGGGTGATGTATAACCCGGTACCCAGTGAACAGCGGCCTCTGAAAAGGCCACATTCCCATCAACCAGGTCTCAATGAATGCAAACCAGATCTGCCCTAGCAACAAAGTCTGAAATAAGACCAGTCTTGTTACAGACAGATCTGGTATTGCATAACAGCGCTTTGTTGGACGAGGTTGTAAAGTTGTCCCAAACCACTTGCCCTCCCAAACTGGAGGTGCCCTTGGGTACCATATATATTTATATCATGTGACAGAGCATCCTATACTAATAACAATACTTGTACTGCATCATGTCACAGAATGTCCTGTATCAGTATTCCATAATTGTTAAGATCTTTTAGTATCAGTGAATAAACAGTATTTTCATTTTCTGGGGTGCATTGTTTCTTCTTCTTCTTCTTCTTCTACAGAACTGTTTTTAAGTTCTGCATCACCAGAGATGTGTCTAGAAATAAATGATTGCTAGCAAAAAAAAAAGTTTCTGATAAAATACTGGTGTGCTATTCAAGATGACTGTTGATGAGAGGGCAGGTAGTAAAATATTACAAACATATTTTCAAGATTGTATACCATACTGTTTTATTTATACATAAGGTACAATTGTTGATAAATGGAAATTTTGACAAAAATGTATTTACAGTATTTGAGATAGCATCCAGTATAAAGGCAACATTTCAAACTTTTCTGGTGGAAGAAATTCTTTCCTATATGTATACCAGTGTTTTTTATAGCAGTGGGTCATGTCAAAGGCTGAACTTTTATATTCATGGTTCTGGTCCACACCACCACAGACACTGCAACTACCATTCAGCCTCCACTAAGGTATTTCTTGTAATGACAATCATATTGTAGGGGCCAACTTTTCATTTGCATTGAGGGGCTGAGTTAAAGGGGAAGTTCTGGGGATGGCTAGGCTCCCATATGCTCTAGTGTTTTAGAAGCCCTCTGGGTCCTTTTGGGGCTTAAACTGAAGGTAGAACACAACACTTTAGCTGATGAGCTTAGTTCTAAATGCCCACTGTCTCCACTTACACTAGGTCCCCATCTCTAGGGAAAAGCATTCCAATGACCTCTACTGCCACCTTCGAGATACCAGAAATTACCACCAATAATTATTTTTTAAATTATCACAAAACTTCTCCAGAGAGAGAGAACATCCTCACACCACTCCCATTTGCTAATGTCACCCACCTTAATAAAACAAAATCTCAGGCCCAACAGAACCCGCACAATCATCTGCTTATAACATACCATGGCCAGTCCTTCCCAGGCTTCCACCTAACTCCTTCAGTAATTAGGGCACTGGGTCATCTTATAGACCACTGGATAGCTCATTGTGCTCCCATTCTGGTGTCCCAGGATTGGCTTCCTTAAAGATGCTGGCAAACAGGGGCTGAGGATCAGAAAGTGCTGCCGGTGGCAGGGTGTACTTGATCTGGTGGGTTGGCACCACACTTCCACTGTATCAGCAACCCTGCTGTCAGGCCTTGGAAGGTTAACCTTTCTTTTTTCTACTAAGTTTTTTTTGCTATGCCACCATAATCCAGGGGCAGCTAGATCACCCTTGCCCCGCTTCAAGCTGGTAACTGCCTTCTGAGGTACTCACCTCAGTCTGACGTTCTGCCACAAATCCCCCTTGTGGTGGGGCTGGAGGAAGGAAGCCATCCTTCCCCCAATACAGTAATCTAGAGCAGACTGTTGGCATGCTCCAGGTGGCAGTATGGACTCAGTGATGAGTAGGCAAGGCTTCATTAAGCCCCTGACTTCTCCTTTTTCCTGTTTGTTCCCCACCCCTTGCCATAGGATGTCAAGTACATGTATGGAGGTGCGCACTCATGACATTCCCACAGCCCCCTCCTTTCTTGACCCATGCTTCACTGCCACCAGGCCTTCACCTGGTGATAATCTATGGTTGATCCAACAACCCTCCACTACCTGGGAGAGAACAGCAGTCCCTTGGATGCTTGATCCTCTTCTGTCCTGGCTGACTCCTGGTGACCAGAGTCTGATCCAGAACCTGGATTGCCAGTGTCAGAAGGTAAAACACTAACACCTCAGCCCTTCTTGCCATGGCGCTGCTGGAATGTTCACCTTTCAATGGAAGAGCTTGATGCTTGTAAGGCTGAGTGACTGTGGTGTGTGCCACTGGCTGATGCAGTGCCAGCATTACAGGAATGAAAAAGCCAGGCTCTATACTAATGATGGGCAAAAGCTAGTATGCTTTGGCCTCACCTCATAAAGCCCACTGCATTGCCTCTGGATTCTGACTGGGTCCTCGAGGGAAGGACTACATCCCCTCTTGTAGTCTCTGCCATGGAGAGGAAAAACAACGAAGATGGCAGCTGCAGTGTGGTTAGTGGTGGATGAGGCTGCATGGTCACTTGAGAACTGGAAAAGGGTGACATGTACCTGGACAGGGAGAAAAAAACTTGGCTGAAAAAAAATAGAGGTAATCACCACGTCAAATATTTTAAAATATCACAGTATTCAGATCTAAATATTAAATATTTGCCAGTATTCAGGAAAAAAGATTCAGCACATTACCCCTTTAACCTAAACAGTCTCCCACACCTTTCACAATGCTCTCCAGCACTATTACTTGAATTCATTGAAAATTCTGACCTCTTTAGTGTGTCAGCATTGCTATGTAAGGAGGGCGGCTTCTGTCCATGGCTTCCTCTTCTGTTCCTCATGTTACTTTATTTAAAAAAACAAAACAAAAACAAAAAAATAAAAACATTTCTAGGGCTGTGGGCCTGGGAGACTGGAGTTTATGTTCAGTCAAATAAAATCAAAAAAGAGACTGTTTCAGGGCACATCAGTGCTCACAGTTGAGCTTAAATCAAAACGGACCAAAAAAAAAACAGCCAGCCACTGTCTGCAGGAACAAATTAGCTATCACAGGTTTTTATATTACAAATAAAGTGACCGCATAAAATCAGCACTACCCGCAATGTCCATCGTACTTCATGCCCTTGAGAAATTGTCATTTAGACACAAAACACTTTGGATGTCTATAGGTAATGTTGCTTTTATGTCCTGGCACTTAATTTGTAACATAAAAATCTTATATTGATAATACTTTTAGTGCTTTTGTGACAGCGGATGCCAGGTTTTCATGTCCCATCACTAGAATCCCTTACTGCAGCCAGTAGGAAACCAGGGTTCAGTCTCCAGAGTCCCATACTAAAGCCTGCTGGGGCCAGGGTTTGATCACCGCAATTCTAAACTGAAACCAGCTGAGGTGAGGGTTTGATCACCAAAATCCCATACTTGAACCAGCTGGGGACCATGATTCGGTTACTAGAATCTGATACTGGAACTGGCTGGGGGCTGGGGTTTGATCACCAGAATCCCATACTTGAGTCAGCTGGGGCCTGAGGTTTCATCATCAGAATCCCATACTGGAGGCAACTGGTGCCAGGATTTGATCACCAGAATCCCATACTGGAGTCATCTGGGGGACGAGAGTTTGATCACCAGAATTCCATACTGGAGTCACCTGGGGACTGGGGTTTGATCACCAGAATCCCATACTGGAGTCATCTGGGGGACCAGAGTTTAATCAGCAAAATCCCATACTGGAGTCATCTGGGGACCAGAATTGATCAGCAGAATCCCATACTAGAGTAATCTGGGGACCAGGTTTTGATCACCAGAATCCAATACTGGAGTCATCTAGGGATCAGAGTTTGATCACCAGAATAACATACTAGAGTCATCTGGGGACCAGAGTGTGATCACCAGAATCCCATACTGGAGTCATCCGGGGACCAGAGTTTGATCAGCAGAATTCCATACTGGAGTCATCTGGGGACCAGGTTTTGCTCACCAGAATCCCATACTGGAGTAATCTGGGGACCAGGTTTTGATCACTAGAATCTCATACTGGAGTCATATGGGGACCAGGTTTTGATCAGCAGAATCCCATACTGGAATCATCTGGGAACCAGAGTTTTATCAGCAGAATCCCATACTGGAGTCATCTGGGGACCAGGTTTTGATCACCAGAATCCCATACTGGAGACATCTAGGGGGACCAGAGTTTGGTCACCAGAATACCATACTGGATTCATCTGGTGACCAGAGTTTGATCAGCAGAATCCCATATTGGAGTCATCTAGGGACCAGAGTTTGATCAGCAGAATCCCATACTGGCATCATCTGGGGTCCAGATTTTGATCACCAGAATCCCATACTGGAGTCATCTGGGGACCAGGTTTTGATCTCCAGAATCCCATATTGGAGTCATCTGGGGACCAGGTTTTGATCACCAGAATCCCATACTGGAGCCATCTGGGGATAAGAGTTTGACAACCAGAATCCCATACTGGAGTCATCTGAGGGACCAGAGTTTGACCAGCAGAATCCCATACTGGAGTCATCTGGGGACCAGAGTTTGATCACCAGAATCCCATACTGGAGTCATCTGGGGACCAGAGTTTGAGCACCAGAATCCCATACTGGCGTCATCTGGGGACCAGAGTTTGATCACCAGAATCCCATACTGAAGTCATCTGGGGACCAGGTTTTGATCACCAGAATCCCATACTGGAGTCATCTGGGGACCAGAGTTTGATCAGCAGAATCTCATACTGGAGTCATCTGGAGACCATGTTTTGATCAACAGAATCCCATACTGGAGTTATCTGGGGACCAGGTTTTGATCAGCAGACTCCCATACTGGAATCATCTGGGGACCAGAGTTTGATCAGCAGAATCCCATACTGGAGTCATCTGGGGACCAGAGTTTGATCACCAGAATCCCATACTGGAGTCATCTGGGGACCAGAGTTTGAGCACCAGAATCCCATACTGGCGTCATCTGGGGACCAGAGTTTGATCACCAGAATCCCATACTGAAGTCATCTGGGGACCAGGTTTTGATCACCAGAATCCCATACTGGAGTCATCTGGGGACCAGAGTTTGATCAGCAGAATCTCATACTGGAGTCATCTGGAGACCATGTTTTGATCAACAGAATCCCATACTGGAGTTATCTGGGGACCAGGTTTTGATCAGCAGACTCTCATACTGGAATCATCTGGGGACCAGAGTTTGATCAGCAGAATCCCATACTGGAGTCATCTGATGACCAGGTTTTGATCACCAGAATCTCCAGTATGGGATTCTAATGTAGTATTGCATTAGAATCCCATTGCATTAGAATCCCATACTGGAGTCATCTGATGACCAGGTTTTGATCACCAGAATCCCATACTAGAGCTGGCTATGGGTCAGGGTTTGATCACTAGCATCTCAAACTAGAGCCAGCTGAAGACCAGAGTTTGATCACCAGAGTTCCATACTAGAGCTAGCTGGGGGATGGTATTTGATTGATAGAATACTGTACTGGAAGAAGGTTAGGGCCAGAGCATGGCCTCCAAAATCCCATACCAGAGCTGACAGGGGGGCTGGGGTTCAATCACCAGAATCCCATACTTGATTTGACTTGGGGTTATGGTTTAATCACCAGAATCCCATATTGGAGCCAGTTGCAGGCCAGGCTCAGCCAACAGAATCCCATCCTAGAGCTGGCTGAGGGTTGGATTCAGTCACCAGAATCTTATACTGGAGTCAGCTTGGGCTGGGGTTCGATCACCCGATTCCCATGCTGGAGTCAGACAGGGTCAGATTCGATCAAAAGAATCCCATATTGGAGCCAGCTGGGGTTGGGGGTTTGATCACTCGAATCCCATACTGGAGCTAACTGGGGGCCAAGGTTCGGTCATCAGAATCCCATACTGGAGCCAGCTCAGTGCCGGTGTTTGAGAAAATAATCTAATACTGGAGCCAGTTAGGGACCAGGGTTCAGTCTCTAGAATCCCATATTGGAGCTGACTGGGAGCCTAGGCTCAGTCTGCAGACTCCCATACTGGAGCAAGCTAGGGACTGGGGTTCGAGCAACAGAATCCCATACTGAAGCTGGCTGAAGGTCTGATTCAATGGAATCCTCCCTGTGGAGGTTGTGGGGGAAAAATGGTAGGGGAATTCAAGAATGCATAGGAGAGACTGAAGAGTACTCTCACAGTAGGGACAAGATAGTAAGCCACAGATCAACTAGGGTCTGTGGTATTGCATTAGGTAGGGAAAGGGGACAGACTAGATGGCTCACACGGGCCTTATCTGCCATCACCTTCTATGTTTCTATGTTTCTATACTGGAGTAATCTTGGGGTTGGGGTTCAACCATCGAAGTCCCATACTGGAGCTAGCTTGGAGCCTATGTTCAGTCACCAGGATCCCATAATAGAGTGACTGGGGGCCAGGATTTGATCAACAGAATCTAATACTGGAGTAAGTTGGTTGCCAGTGCTCAGTCAATGGCACTGAAGGTTAGGGAAGCAGAGCTAGAGAAAGGTTAGAAAATGGGACTGGGGTTATCAAAGGGCATGCAACCATAATGGGTGCCTTTAGGTAAACTGCACCACTGGTCCCAACCAAACTATATTTCTGCCTTCCATAAGCTTACCTCCTCCCTGCATAGCCATCTATACCTACTCCTGCCATACTACATCCTGTACTGTCTCCCAAATTAAAGTAACATTATGATATGTGAGGTTATTTTGAGAGGAGAAGCACCAGGGAAGTAAGATGCATTGGAAGGTTGGCGCCAGGGTGGGGTGGGAGCTAAGCCCAACCTACATTTCCAGGGGCGGACCTTAGCCCTCAGCCCTCCCATAGTCAGTGTCTAGGTTAATGTAAATTACAGGTGATTGCCATTTAATATAGTAGTACCGTGTTGTTTCTTCCTTCTGACCTGATCTTATGTTTTCTGTAGAGAGGTGGCGGTTATAGCAGAATAGGCATCCCTTGTCAGGTTCTAACCCCCCACACACACACCAATCACTGGAGAGCAAAAAATTATGGGTCTAGCAAAGAGTCTGTGTAGAATTGTAAAAACTGAGGTAAGTAAAACCATTTTTTTAAAATGTACAGTGTACTACTAGTATACTAACATTAGTTAGCACTATACCTAGATAGTAACTGTTTTCGTTTTCTTTTAAATTTATAATCATGGATTGTTCATTTCATTCACTATGTCATCACTTTTCTTCCATTTCATAATGAGCTTTTTGAAGTCCAATGTACTAGTTCACATCCTTCAGAAAAACACATTGCTCTTCCAGGTAATGCTTGATTCAGTTGTGGAATGAACCTTAGGAACTAACTCATTTCTATTAAGAGCAGCCCCCACCAGAAATGTTAGCACTGGATAACTCTCATGGAATTTGTAAATCATGAACTGACAAAAGCATTGGCTGATGAATCTGCCTAGTTGGGAAATACAGGAGATCCTTAGACCATGAGTAGAAATCCAGAGACATTACAACTAAAGTATTCACCAGGAATGGTAATTGTTCCTATTGTATCGCTGTTGAATATTGCTACTGCCACTATCTGACCACAGTGAACCAAATGAAAATGTGATGGCATGACTTCAATTTATCGATGTTTGTCAGCATTGTGCAAATAGCCTGATAACATCAAACAGAATCCCAACTTTTTGCACAAAAGAATATTTTAAGATGAATTATTGTATAAACAATATACAATCCTTTTATAGTGTGCCAGCTTCGTTCAAGTAAAACACCATTCTAATTTAATCATGCCTTTTTTGTGTTGCAGAATTTAACTCAAGAGTGATTGAGTGGTATTTTATCTTCTTCCGAAACTTCATCTTGGGGGAAGACAACAAAACATAACTTCTGTCCATAATGTGTCATGGAGTCTGGAAAAAAAAAACGTTGTTACTTTTTGTAATGTGATATTTTGTAAATAACGTGATCTCACATCAATTACCTTTAGAGCTTATTATGTATTTGCAGCTGTAACTGATATCATGAAACAGTGGCTAAAAATGAATAATTTCGATTGGCTGAAAGCTTGGGTGAATGACTGGAAACCCTCATGTATATATCATACACTAGTGGTGCATAAATTGGGTAAATCATGTTATTTTGGGATATTTATTTCCACTTAGAACACATGTTATTTTACTTAGAACTCAATTTATTTCACTAAGGACATTATATTTTCACTTAGAATATGTATATAGAACCCAGAGAATAATGGGCCAGATAGTTGATAGAGGAAAGAAAGACAGTCTTATGCTAAAATAAGATGAACAAACAAACAAAAAAACTAAATGGATTATTTAAAATAAAGTGGTACTGTATATAGGAAATACATAATGGGTTGCTGTGGGAATAACACATTTATCTCCACTAGTTAGTGGTTAGACCCAAAACACATGAATGGTGAAACCAAGAGTTAGTTATGAAGGTCTTACCTTCATATGGAGATACTGTAAAGATAGTGTAAATGTTTTGTTCTACTACAACCCATTATATATTTGATATATTTCTCACTATTTGTAATGCTTTTATTAATAATTTTGTTTTAGCTAACAACTACATTTCTTTCAGTAGTAAAGTCTCTGTTTTGTTTTCTGTGTGTTCTTTTCCAGATTTTAAGTGGAAATAACATGTTCTAAGTGAAATTAATTGTGTTCTAACTGAAAAATCACACCACGTTAT
Source organism: Neoceratodus forsteri (assembly GCA_016271365.2). NCBI lineage: Eukaryota > Metazoa > Chordata > Ceratodontiformes > Ceratodontidae > Neoceratodus > Neoceratodus forsteri. The sequence goes on along the minus strand of CM028130.1, from coordinate 1,403,648,924 downwards.
ATTTAGCGCTACATGCATACTCGACATGTTCATGTCATCTAATTTTCACTGGTGGAACACTACTGCTGCTATTGTATAGTGATTCACCTAATACTACTGTCTTTTATTTTCATGCTAATATGAAACCAAAAATTGTGAAAATAAAAAGCAGTGAATATTTCCTGTTATACTGGAAATGTTTATTCACTACTGGTATGGTATTTTCATAGCTGGCATCTACTATCGACCTGGCTCCAAGGCATCTGATACTTTGGGTCTCATTACCTCCATAACCTCCCTCTCACATAAAGATAAGCTATATGTCCTGGGTGATGTTAACCAAAACTGGCTATCACCAACAACTGTTAAGACACGAAATTACATCACAGCCCTTAATCTCTCCCAACTCATCATGGAACCCACCTGCCTAAATCATAAAACCCTTAACCACTCCCTGATAAGACTGGGCTCTCACTTCTCACCCCCATGGAGTCATTAAATCAGGCATCCTCTCAGATGCCTTCAGTAATCATCGCCCAATCTGTAGTCAGGAAAGTCCATAGACTTAAAACCACCTCACAAAATTCTGCAACCTCGCCTCCTTCAACTCCTTAGACTTAATCCCCATCTTAATGAACTGGCCAGTCTGATTGGTCCCCTATTGCCTTTGCCCTTCCATTGACCAAGCCCTTGCTTATTTTAAAGATAAATTTCTACTACATGGAACTCTCACGCCCATTCAAATGCACTAGAGTTCATGGCAACCATCATCCCTGGGTTTCCCTGAGTTACTGACCTGTCTCAGGAGGAGATAAAGCTTGAGGAAACATAAGGCTCCCAGCTTTCCCCAGACCATGCTAGGTCGCATGTTAAGAAATGCCTGCATTAAAAGCTACCAGACTTGCCAAGTCTGACTATTTTAAATCATCTTTTCTCAAAACACCAATTCCTCCTTCAATTTCTGGAAAGCGGTCCACACCATATTCTCCCCTTCACATCTGCCTCCCCGTGCTTAAAATAAACAACTCATTGGTCTCTGAATCATGCGCAGTGGCTCAACAGTTTAACTCTTATTATACCTCCTGCACCACAGCATTTCTAAAGTCACTCCCCTCTAACCTCCCCCTTCCTCATCCTCCCACACCCAGCACTCAACCCCTCCATGCCCACCCTTCCTTCTCCTTTTCTGCGGTCTCCCCAGAAGAAACACTAATGGCCCTTCTCTCTCTTAATCCTTCCAAAGGCTCATTGCTGGATGACCTTGACCCTAAACTCCTCTACCTTTCAGCTTTTGCCATAGCTTACTCTCTCTCCTTAATCTTGAATCTTTCCTTCTCATCCTCATCTGTCCCTTCATCCTGGAAACATGTGGTGGTCCTCCCTCTCCCAAAGGGTGGTGACCCCTCCTCCCCTGCAAATTTTCACCCAGTCACCCTCCTCCTTGCCCTTGCTAAACTCCAAGAACACCTGGTCCTCTCTCAACTAACCTCCTTCCTCGATGACTCTTCATTTTTTACCCTGTTCCAATCTGTTTTTTTGAAGAACCACTCCACTACCACCTCCCTACTCAGGCTCACTGACTCCATCCTCACTGGGATGGATAATGGCCTTATTACCTCTGCCATCTTTGTTGACCTCTCCAAGGTGTTTAACACAGTCTCCCATGCCCTAATTATTGACCCCCTTATGGTTGCTGGGTTGTCTACATCTGCCCAAAACTGATTTAGAGCTTACCTCTCAGGCAGAACACAATCAGTCAAGATCCAGGATACAATCTCTCCCCCCCTCTCTATTTTCACAGGAGTCCCACAGGGCTTGGTGCTTGGACCCATTCTCTTCTCCATCTTCCTAAATGATTTTCCCTCAGTATGCTCCCCCTCCTTCACTAGCCATATGTATGCTGATGACACCATCCTGTTCTCCTCTGGCAAATGCCCTGCTGATGTAGCAACCACCCTTTAACTTGACTTCCACCAGGTTCAGTTATGGTTTGCCTCACATCAACTATTCCTAAATGCTAAAAAGACTGTCTCCATGACCTTTGGCACTAGACAGAGACTCTCTGGGCTCCACCCTTTACCGTCTTTCCATATCCTTGATGGGACAATCCTGGAGGACACCTCCTCATTCAGATACCTTGGGGTTTGGTTGGACCAACACCTCAACTTCTCTGGCTACATTGATGCCATCCTGAAAAAAATTGTGCCCCAAGCTTGGTGCCTTATTCAGAAACTGTAGTTGCATCCCTCCTACAGTGTGACATAAACTAGTCCAGAGGATGATCCTCCCCATTGTCTACTACTGTGATGTAGTCTATGGTGCTGCTCCCAAATCCTCCCTAACCAGATTGGACACTCTATTTAGCTCCTTCTGTCAATTTGCCCTTGATGCTCCATCACGCACTCATCACTGTGACTTCTACCACACCATGTCCTATCCCTGCTTGCCAACAGGTGCCTCTACCATTGTGCCAAACTCACTTCTACATTTTGGTTAGAGAATGTCCTCTCCTACCTCTCATGCTCACTCTCTCCCTCCCCTTCCCACTGCCTCAGATCCTCTGGCACTTGCACTTTGTTGGTCCCCTATTGAACCACCTCTATCGGTCAGTCAGGCTTTTACCCATCATTTCTGCAAATCTGGAACTCCCTCTCCCCAAACATGGCACTTCCTCCTCCTCCTACTCCCTTGCCTCTGCCTTACATAACTTTCTTATCTAACTGCTCCTGCTTAACCCTCCTTAACTGTCCTCCTATGCCTCTGCTCCTCTCCATGAATCACATCCCCTATTAAACCTTCCTCCCGAGCCTGCTTCTCAGCATGCTCTCCTCTCCCTTCACCGCCATGTACACTGTTCCTCAAATATGCCACTTGTAATTAAATGCGATTTCACAGGTATGATATATTTAATTGCATGTTATGTCACACATGCGACTATGATTATTTATGATATTTTTAACTATATGTCTTGTTACAAATGTAATTGAATGTTTAATTTCTCGGATATGTTAAATGTTAAACTGTATGTCTAATTCTTCATCCAATAGTACCCCCCCCAGGTCGCACCGGGAGATGAGCAACTTGTTGTTTAGTGTGCCTTCCTGATGAAACATTTCAATAAATAAATAAAAAAAAATACATGAAATACATAATGGATTTCAGTAGAATAACACATTTACTGTACCTACCACACTAGTGGTGAATGCATTGGGAATAAATCATGTTATTTAGGATTAATGTTTTTACTTGGAACACTTTTTTTTTTTTTACATAGGCCATCTTATTTCCCTTAGTACGTGTGTTTCACTTTGAATCTGAAATAGATAATAGAGAACTGTGGGCCAGATACTTTACAATGGAAAGAAAAGAGTTCTAAGCTAAAACAAGATAAAACACTAATAAAAATATTTAAAATAGTGTGGTATATTTCATGTGCATAATGGTCATGCAAAATAACACAATTATCTTCACACAAATTATAAGAGCTTATGACTAGTTCGTGGCTTCACCACTCATGACTTATGGATATTACCATTCACTAGTAGGTTGGCAGTACAGCTTAGAGGTTAGAATAATGAGCATTGAATGAGCTTGGTACATCTCACAGACATGGGTGTGAATCCTACAGCCTCCATGTGCATATTGTGTAACTCTGAGCAAGTCACTTAACTTCCCCAAGCTCCTGTGTCACCCCTGAAAACAAGCACTTGTACCTAGCTGGGCTTTTACCTGGTCATCAAGGACTACCCAGTTACTGGTAGTGATAAATGTGTTATTCTACTGCAACTTGTTATGTTCCATATGTATGATAGAGCAATTAACATTTTAACTGTTAAAACATTAATTAACAAAAAAAAATATTATTTTAGTTTAATAAAGCATTACAGCACTCCAGGGTTTAATTTACCTTGTTAATCTAACCCTAGGGACATAATCCACATGGCTTCACCTCGTACCTTATGATTCCCTAGAATTATGTTAACAGATAGTAACATAATCCCTGGTTGTGCATTAATGCTTGACTACTGAGATGAATTTATGATTTTATGTAAAGAATAAAAAATTTAAGTTAACAATCTAGCTTATACTTTTAATAATGTTTTTAAATTTGATTTGATTGGCAACCGGGAGAGCCCATGAGCATAAATGTCCATTTTCATGGGCAACCCAGGCCAAGGCCAAAATAATTGCACATGAGCAATGCAAACACAGAAATAATCAATTTGAAAAATGTAGTTTGGAAATATGAAATTTTGTCAACAATTTTCCATATCCAGACCATTGGCACAGCAGCAGTGGTGTCACCTATGATGCTGGTAGCACTGGTATGGGAACATGAACAGGACATCAGGCCCTGGTTGTGGGGGAGGAAGAATAAGCATCTCAGTGGACAAACTCTGAGGAGGGAGGGGAGTAGTGAGCCATGTTGTGATTTTGCTGTCTGGGTGACCACAGGTGGCAGTGTAGCGTGGGGCTACTTGCCAGCCACTCTAAAGTCCTGCTGAATGGATCTTTCATCACCTCCTTTGACACTGCTGGATCTGTGCAGAGGGGGGAGGAAACACCAAAGTCCCCACCACTGGGGGGGTTAAGCTGTGGGGTGTGGGCCAACCTCTCGATACAGTGGTAGTGCTACCACTTACAATGGCAGTGACCTGGGTTTGGAAATGAGCCTGAGCTGTCGGGGGCCAGCTGAGGGGGAGGAGGATCAATCAACCCAGAGGATGGCCTCCTCCAAGGAGGAAGAGGAGCCTGCTCTGGTGCTAGACTGCCACCTGGCTGACTACAGCTGGCAGTGCCCTCTAGAGCAGCTTGGCAGATGGGAAATGCTGGCACATGGCGCTCAACATTTTGCTTGCAACACCCCTAGAATGGCGCCTCGGGGAAGGTACAAAATTGAGGAAAAAAGCAGTAGACCCAGGGCACAATGATAGACTGACCCTTTGCAGGCCCCACACTGTTGACACAGCAGCTTTTCCCAGAACCAACACCTTGAAGTAGCTATTGGGACCTGCCACACCCCACCACAGGGGACAAGCCATGGAGGAAGACAGGGGTGGCAGGTAAGTCCAGGAGATGTTGTGGGATGGGGTTGGGGGATTTGGTCCAGATGGGGGTAGACAGGCCAACCAGGAGGCCAAAAAATAAGCTGTGGGATGTGGAGGTGTGTGAGCACTGCAGGAGGTAAAGATCAGTTTGGGAGTTAGCCAGCCTGAGACAGGCAGCACCAGTAACCTGGGGAAAAATAATGTATTAAACATGTCCATATAGTGTAATTTATCAACAAAAAAGCATTCAACTAATATTTTAGATGATTTGGTTCATTTACAGCAATGAACAGAGATATGTTTCTCACCAATTAGTCTATTCAAGCACTTTGGTTTATTTTTCCAGTATACTCCCAGGAAATAAACAGGCACTCCAGTTAGTATGATTATAAGTCCAATCCACAGACAATTGGTTCTGAGTACATACTGAAGATCAGAAGAAATACCCAAAATATCAGATATGTGACTGGAATCAGAAGATTCACCTAAGAAGAAAGAACAGTGTCAGTATCCTTTATTTGAAAATAAGAACATTTACATTTTAACATGAGCAAATTTATATTTTGCAGTGATGGGTGGTTACTAATTATTAGATACAGGACGAGTAAGTTTCTTCAGAGGAGTCAACACTTTGTGTACTGTATTGTGTTAGCTGCCCCTTTTTTTTGTATTTATTTATTTATATTCTTTTTTTAAAATATAAAAAATCCATTTGAAAATACTTGATTCCCAGTACAGTATCAGACTTGCAGTAATTTCACAATAGTACAGGTCACTCATCATCCTTTGTTACAACATGGAGGGATACCCCATAGACAAGTGCTGTACAATAATAAACACAATTTTCAAGGTGAGCTATTTGCAGCAGAAACATAGACAAGAACTGTACATTTGTACTAAAAGTCTCCAAGTGCCACACACTAAAAACATCATCATAAACGTTGTAACAGTCCATGTATACTGAAAAAGAAAAATATTCTTAACATTTTGACTCCATCACAGCATGCTTCTGTTGTCTATATAACATAAAACCTTTAGGCAAGAACAAAACATAGACCCTACTGTCTGTGCCAGAAGAATAACCAATTATATGACTCATTAGTAAATCTTACAGTCTAAGTTCTATGTATTGGCATAAACAAACTTACCAATGCACTTAACAATGTTCAAGTAAGAACAGCAAAAATATTTGCATAGCTGAGCTAATGAGGTACTAGCAATAGGCTGAAATGATAATTCTACTCATTACTATCATGGTAATAACTAATAAGGGATAAAAACAGGGACTTACTATTGAGCTGTGTGTGGAGACCAAGGCCAAGTGTGCATATAGCCCACTACAAGCCGAGAGACCACATGGTGGTGACCAACTTGTCACTGGCATTCCCTGCTGGTGTCATAGACTCCTACTCTGGGGAATTACCCACAAATAATTCACCTAAATTATTCCTCTACATCCCACATACTTTGAGTAATTTAAAATGCAAAAGAGAGTCTTTTCAACATAATAACCTTGCAGCTGAAACATTTAGGTACTATAATTGCTGAAATATTGCTGTGATATAAGAGAGAGAGAAGGGACTGTGGTAGCACTTGACTGGATTCCTAGACTGTTTTCATCCACTGAGTGCTTTGACTGGAACTGCATCACATATCTCGCCTCCTGCACATTAATTACAGTGGTGTTTGTTTGTCTGCTCCCCACACCTCTGCCCAGACTACACCACACTATTTCACTCCTTCCTAGCAGTGGCTCTTATGTGATGACTGTGCTGAGTGAGCACTGTATGCTGTGTGCTGCATGCATTTCATAGGTTTCATAGGTAGGTTCAGAGAAGAGAAGACGTTAGTCCATGTAGCTCACCTTTTCTCTAATTGTGATACCCAGCTATATTTTCTTGTCCACAATATTTGACCAATTCCCTTTTAAATCTTGTCATGCTGTTACATGTGATGATTTCCTCTGGTAAACTATTCCAAACTGGTATAACCCTCACACTAAACCAGTGTTTCCTTTTCATTGTTTTAAACTGTTGTCCTTTTAGCTGCATCAGATGCACCCTGGTATTATAATACAGCTCCCTAAGAGTTAGTCCAAGTTTAGCCCCAAATGCTGGGTCCCTCATTGCCCTATAGATGAGACACATGTCACCTCTCAGTCTTCTATATTCCAATGTATACATTTCCAGCTCAACCAATCTCTCTGCATAGTTTTTATTTCTTACATCAACAATTTACCTTATTGCTCTCATCTGAACCCCCTCCATTCTCTTGATATTGGTCTTAAATCCAGGTACCCAAAACTGGGCACAAAACTCCAGCTTTGGTCTCACCAATGAGTTGTAAAGCAGCATGACCACCTCTTTCCTCCTACTTTTTATGTACCTACTAATACTGTTTAGAAAATGGGCTTTTTATTTGCTGGTTTCTGATTGGCTAGTACCCCTGCCAAGGGGGTACATTAACTTTCAATAGATGCCCAGCAAATAAAAAGTGCCACCCAAACCTGCCTCATGCTTAGCCAGGTATCCTTGTGCCCAGCCTGCTTCCTCATTGGTTGAAGCACTGGGCACACAATTTGAAACTGCTGCCATTTTTTCCCCTCAGTAAGTGAGAAGCCCCACACCCCTTCACTCCTCCAAGCAATGTACACAAATAAATAAAAACAGCGCCCATCTTCAAAAAAAACTCTTATTTTTCCCCCATCGAAAACCATACTTGAATCAGTCAAACAACTCACAGCCTCCAATTCTAAGCCCCCCTCCCGCTCTCTCTCACAACTGACGTGACCCGGCAATGCAACTCTTATCTGTGGGAGTCACTTCAAACAACTCCCACTCCTACAGTTCCTGGCCGCACTTCTCACTCAGCATACTAGCAATTCTGTCTGCACTACTGTACCTTGCTTTTTATGCCAGCTGAAACTCCACAGAACACAACAATAGTAGCAGACATCTAGTGTTGGCTCCTAATCTGCCATCTGGGACAGACTGCTAGGGGAAAAAAACAAACCTTTTTGAATGTTTTTCTTTTTCCTTTTGCCGCATCAATCTACTTCCCTAGATGTGCAGCTCCTCATCTCCCGTTGTGTGTCCCACTTGCAAAATGCCAAAACGTAGCTGTGACTGACCATTGTAGGCACTGGGGTGGGGATCTACAGTCTATGGTTGCTACAGGAGAGGATCCATTGTCTGTCATTGCTGGGAATCATGTCCGCCCTGAAACCCTGACAGCTGTTTGGAGAAAAAATAGAAAGTCTCCTGACAGCATATCATGCGCCTGCTGCCATCTAGTACAGAAAAAAATAAATAAATCCCCTCACTTGCGATCACGCTCTTACTGCCATCCAGTAAAGGGGAAAAAAAGAAAGACAGAAAGTCCCCTGATTTGCAATCGCATTCTTTCTGCCATATCTTTAAACAAGTATGCTAATCCCAAAATGTTGGTGTGTGTATTTGTGTGTGTGTGTGTGTGTGTGTGTGTGTCCAGTAACACAAAAGTCCATAGTTTAAAAAATATTTTGATGCAGTAGGAGGAACTATTTTATCACAAAACATCTTTTAAATGTTTTTAATTAACAATTTTGTATTAAACTTATTTATCTATACAGTGCCCATTTCTAAGTGCAATAATACCCTCCAGAATTGGGCGGCATGAGCAAAACGGACCTTCCAGGGGCTATAAGACTCTCCGCCCTGCGGCGTCGGGCCTCATACGCCCCTGGGCGGTCTAGTGTGCCCAATACTGCCCACCCTGTTGAGTAATTATTGCTTGCTTAATATGCCACCTGCAGCCTTTATCATCTGACCACAATGCTGGGTAAACTTAAGGTCATTTGATACCCTAATTCAGATCCTTTCATCAGTTACCTTCCCGAGCTGTACTCCATTAAACACAGTCTCCCAAGATGTTATTCCTACCAAAGTGCATTACTGCACATTTATCTGTATTAAAGAATAGCTTAGCTCCCTTGCCCATGTTTCCATTCTATTTAGTGCTTTTTGTAATTTTGTATATCCACGATGTCATCAATGGTAAAGCCAATCCTCGTATTGTCCACGAATTTAGACTCCCAGACATCCCCTCCTCCGGTCAATGATTATATATATATATATATATATATATATATATATACACATATCTATTGAACAAGCAGGGCCCCAAGACCAAGCCCTGGGGGACTCCACTCTCCACAGTCAACCAATCTGAATACACCCCCTTAAGACAAACTCTCTGTTTCCTGTCTCTCAGCCATGCATTTACCCATTGAGTAATGTGCCCAGGGATATTATGGTCTATTAAAGCGTCGATTAGTTCCTCATGAGGGACTTTACTGAACTCTTTTGAGAAGTCCAAGAATATATCAGCTGCCCTGCCTTCATCCAATGCCTTACTTATATGCTCGTAAAATTCCAATAAGTTAGTTTGGCATAAGAAGCCTTTCTTGAAGCCATGCTGTACCTTATCTATATCCCCAGCCATCTCCATGAACTCCACAATGTACTGGTAGCACGTGAGGTGGGTGCTTGAATTAAGGCGCTGTCCGAAACGGCGATGCAATGTGGGTGAAAGCTCAAATGGTGAGGGGGGAGGGAGGGCCACCGGATGTAGTGGGGTTGGCGACCATAGCTACAGGATGTCGCTATATGTACACATGCATGGGGGAGGAGCGAGCACACTGAGCATGGACTGGGAGGGGACGAAGGGGATGTAGGGGTGGCACTGCGGTCAGCTGCTGAACTGCACCATGGCATCAGGGTTGGCCTCCATTTGTGGTTCTGGGATTCTGGGTTCATGTCTGGGTCTGGTGCTACTGTGGTTTTGTTCATGACCCCAAAACTTATTATTTTTTTGCTTTTTCTCCTCCCCGACATACCCACGGAGTTGAGAATCCTTAAGTAGGGTGTAGGGGGCACAACAAGCAAATATTTTAAGTCCCTGGCACCATTCGTCCATGCACCGAGGATGTCAGGGTGACAAAATGTTTTCACCGCCCTGATGTCGCGATAATGTGGGTTGCCATTCAGCACTCACCATTATCACATAGAACCCAATGTAATCCTTAATGATGGTCTCTAACATTTTCCCCAGGATGGTGGTCAGACTTACAGGTCTATAATGTCCCACCTCTTGTCTGGAACCCTTTTTACGACTGTGGGTGGTGCCTACAGGAGTATTGCATGTACAAAAGGAGTGCTGTCATATTTTCTGTCCATGGAACTGACTGAAGGTGTAGTCTCCTCCGCCTTACCCTCCTCCAAGCAATGTTTTCTGCCCTCAAATAAATTTGCTTTCATGTTAGTCAATGGTTGCAGGGTACTGTTTTCTTTCTTAAATGGGTGGTACAAGAACTGGAACCTGAATACTGGGAGGAAGCATTAGGCTTTTTTTGGGAGTAAGATCCTCCTCCGCCTCCACCCCAAACTTTTTTCTGATTCATATGGGAGGGGCATGAGATAGCTCTATCATGCTGTAACAAGATACACTAGTTTGGGACCTTATCAACCAACAGACATGCCTTGGCAGTGGAGAACAGAACAGAAGCCATTTAATGCTTTCAAATTGACTTAAAATCCTTTGGAACAAATGATTATCACAGCCACCTGGGGCCTCAGAAGGAGTCCTAGACACACATCTAGCTCTGTAAGAAAATTTTCATTTTTTGGGGGCTGTGATTCAAACCAGATCTAACTGCCCAGATCAACAATGCTATAAAATGTTATAATTAACAGACTCTAGCTGTTTTCTTACAGAACAAGTAAACAATTGGTGATTTTAAAAGCTATTCTGATCAGAGCTGACATAAAAAAAATCTTTATTTTTTATTTTACCATGGACTCTAGAAATAGGATGTCAGCATTCACTGCATTAAACCTGTTTTTCAGGTGTGTTATTGCAGCTTTCCAAGGTAATCTTCCCAGAATGCAATCTGTCAAGGATGGGTTGAAACTGTTTTAATCATGAAGCATTGGTGTTACTAATGCATTTAGAAATACAATTTTTAATTGTCTTTACAGTTAAACATGCAGTTTCATGTCAGGGCAAATTTTTTGGAGGGATTCAAATTATTTTAAACATGGGCACAGTGCTTGGTAAATACAGTCTTTGATGATAAAGTGCATTTTTTCTTTCAAGTTTGAGAAGTATGTATTATATATAAGTGTAACCGTGTTGTAAGTGGTTAAATAAGCATTGGTTTAAGGCTCTGAGCTACAAACCTGGAGACCTGGGTTTGACTCCCACAGCCTCCACTTGCATACTGTGTGACCCTGCGCAAATCATTTAAAGTAGTAGTCCACCCAGAATGTGCAAAAAAAAATGTTATGTAGAGTGTTTTGATATGTATGTTAAGTCCTAGTGTGTCCTTCCCTCTGTCTGCTATTTAGAGTTTTTCCTAAATTGCCTCCTAGCTGTATGGTAGTTTTACGACCCCTGGGGATCTCCATAACAAATAGTTTTATTGGCTTTCTTTCTCCTATGATGCCCCCTGTCTCATGTGACAGTGATGTAGCCATGCCCTTAGATTTAGCACGTGTACTACTTTAAAATTAGTTTAGCAACAGCAGAGCCTTGTAACTGTTCTTATCCAGGGAGCACAAATGTCAACAGTTAGTTTAGCAGATACCTAAAAGCTATCTAATTGGGGTTTCTGTAAGAAAACAGCTGCTAAATAGCTCTAATTCATTATTTGTGTTTTGATGTTTTTATTTTATTTATTTATTTATTTAATTCATAAATCGGATTTACAACCTTTGCATCACAGACTCATTTACAAAGGCACCTCATCATGGAGGGAACAACAAATAGTGTGGCAAGACAGGGTGGAACAATACAGGTGCGATACATACATTATACATAGCATAAAGTTTCAGCGAGAATAAACATAGGTAGTTTACCAAAGTACAGAACAGTAATTCATTGGTAGGTCCTAGCAGGTCATGCAGACAATAGCCAATGGAAAATGGCGTGGGGTAGGCTATCGAGTGGGCTGTTAGCCTGAACCCAGTTTGGGGCACACAGCAGGCCCTACAGTAGGCACGTACACTTCCGAGTGCTAACTAGGTGCTTGCGTAGGGCAGCTTTGAACTGACCAATTTTAGGGGTGTTTGAGATGTGCGTGGGGAGGGAGTTATACCAGGACGGTGCTCTGTAATAAAAGGATCTTTGGGCAAGGGAAGTCCTGGCTCTAGGCACCCGGAAGGTGGCTTTGCAGGCGTACTGGTGGCGGCCAAGTGGGAAGCAAGCTGGAGCTGCACAGTGACACCAGGGGACACAGTCCAAGAAGAGTCTTTTTGCTAGTATACCAGTGTGATATTGCAGTAAACACTCCTGCTAGCTAGACCTGATGCACAGAGAAAACAAAATAGTGAATTACAGCTATTTAGTAGCTGTTGTCTTACAGAAACCCCAGTTAGCTTGCTCAAAGGTTTGTAAATCTGATATTTTTTAAATAAATAAATAAATACATGATTATGTTTAAGCCCATGAAACACCCTTATCTAGTTAATGCATTCACAGTCGTAGTGGCTTTGCCAGAGCTTGTTATGTATAGGTATGATGTTTGCCCTCCGCCAGACCTCAGCCACCTCCCCCTTATCCAAGGAGGTTTGGAAGATTTTTGTCACAGGATCAGCCAAGCCAACTGTTAATTCCCTAAGGACTCTAGGGTGAATTCTGTCAGGTCCTTGTGATTTACTGGGGCCTGATTTTAATAATCTCTCTCTAATATCCATGCTATTTAGTTTGATCTTAATACCTTCTTTCTCTAGATGTTACTTATTCCCTGTTGATTTGACATTAAATACTGATGAGAAGTATTTATTAAAATAGCCTGCCATTTTCTTGTTATTATTTAATAGTTCCCCATCCTGATCCTTAATGGGTCCAACAGTGGTTTTGCCCCCCTCTTTTATCATTTACGTAGTCATAGAATAATTTATGGTTATTTTATTTTTATTTCATTTTTGTTAACCAGGTACTTGACAAGAAATTTTGCCTATTTTCAGGCATGACCCGGAGGGTTACACATCAGAAACAGCAGATACATAGTGTCCACAACAGAATACAAAACATCTAGTTGGAAGGAAAATACAACAATACATGACAATTTTGAATACATGGCACATTCAGGAACAACAAATAAAATATACATAGCATGAGGATAAACAGTAATCACAGTTACATAAACTTTTATAGAATTTTGAAAACAGTATAATTGACTGAAGAAATACATATACAGCAAACACTGGGGGTACATAAGTGCTGAGAAGAAATACCACTCTCAAGGTGGAAGATCAGTGGTAGTAGTGCAAGTGAGTGGAGACAAGCAAGAGGTAGAGCAGGAGCAGAGACCTGAGCTCATAAGGTGAGTTCTTAAACTTTTTTTTGAAAGGCCCGGTGAGTAGCCGATTGTTCAACATAGAGTGGAAGGGTGTTCCACATTCTGGGAGCAGATACAGAAAATGCAAGTTCACCCTTCTTGGTGAGACATCTAGGCATAACAAAGGAAGTATTTTCAGTAGATCTCAGCATATAGAGCAAGTCAGGTTGTTTTAGCAGAGTTACAGGGGACCTTGGAGTACTAGTCCGGGTTAATTTATCGACCAGACAACCAGCTATGTACAGACTATAGGAGGACGGGGGTGAGCCAATTAAGAGAAGAATAGAGCTGACAGTGATGTGTTAGTTTAGGAGCCGCAAGGGCGAAGCGGCAGATACTATTATAACAAGTGCTCCATTTCTGGATTACTTGCTTGCTAGCATTAAGGTAGACTATAGAGCCATAGTTGAGGCAAGGTCGAAGAATTCCCTGAGCAATGGCCAACCTGGCTGTCGAATTTAGTGAGGATCTTACCTTGTAAGCCAGGAGAAGTTTACTGTTCACTGCCTTACAAGTGGCTGCAACATGAAGATTAAAGTCCAGTGAGGGGTCAAGAGTCATCCCAAGGTATCTGAAGGATGTGACTGTATCCAGGGTTATGCCATCAGGTCCACGAAGGGAAAGTACCATATGACAAGCTTTTAGCATAGGGGAAGTCCCAAAGAGCATTGACACAGTTTTGCTAGTGTTAAGTAGGAGCTTATTTTGTTTTAGCCAAGCTGAGAAGCAGTCAAAGTCAGATTGAAGGGAGGTGCGAATTGCCGAAATGTCATTAGCGGCAGAGTAGATAACCATATTGTCCACATAGAAAAGAGACAAAGTCGATCTGGATGGGGGAATTATTTATAAAGAGGCAGAAAAGGAGGGGACCAAGAATAGAACCTTGGGGAACACCAACTGAGGTAGAGACAAGATCAGATGCGATGTTCCCTATTTGAACCAATTGTTGCCTACCCAGAAGGTAACTGCCAAACCAGGCCATGCCAGAATTTGAGAAACCAAGAGAGAATAGTTTGGAGAGCAGAAGAGAGTGGTCAACCAAGTCAAAGGCCTTTGTGAGGTCAACAAAAATGGCCCCAGTGAGTTTTCCTTTGTCCATGTTAAGCAGCACATCATTAGTAAATTGTAATAGTGCTGTAGTTGTGCTGTGACCAGACCTAAAGCCATGCTGGGCTGGAGATAATGTATTGCTTTTATGCAGATACTCCGTGACCTGAGAAGACACAGCCTTCTCTAGGATTTTATCCAAGACAGATAAGATGGAAATTGGTCGGTAATTATTCATTGTTCTAGAGTCTCCTTTCTTATGCATTGGCACAACATGTGCAATTTTCAAGATGGATGGCACCGTCCTGGTCATAATAAATAAGTTGAGTATTCTCTCAACAGGGGCTGCAATGTCAGCAGCAATAACTTTAAGGAACTTAGGTAATAGTCCATCGGACCCAGGAGAGCCATGTTCAGGAATGGCTCTCATAAGCCTTAATACATCAATAGTCAAGACTGGTTTAATACTAAACTGGGTCCATAAAGATTCAGCAGGGTGTATGCTTTCCTCAGAGGGTAAAAAAGAGTTAGCCAGGAAATCTGAGAGATCAGAGAAGTGAACATTAAGAGAAGTAGCAATTGTGCTTTGGTTATTGCAGTTATCATCATTTATAGTCATTTCAGCCAGAGGCGGGGATGGGCCCTTCCCTAAAAAACTTTTAACATGGTTCCAGAAACCCTAGCAACACCACAGGATTTTTGAAGACGCATACCGCAGTATGCTGTTTTTGCTGCTCGGATGTCTTTCTTACATGTTTTTCTCATGGATCGGTACTTAGACCAGTCATCAGGTTAGTTAGACTTTTTGGCAGCAACCCATGCTTTATCTCTACTCTTCATTGCTGAGAGGAGATTCTTATGCAGCCATCTAGTTTTAGTGCCCCCTAATTCTCCTTCTTTTGAGAGGCACATGCTTGTTTTGGAGGGGGAGGAGACTTGATAATAAGTAATCGAGAGCTCTATCAATATTAGTTGTCTGGTATAACGGGACCAGTCAACACATCTTACTTCCCTTTACTTTGTTGGCTAAATTTAACTCATGTTTTTTTCTTGCCTGACCTATTGCCCTCTTGGTTTTTCTTAACAGATTTTATACACTTCCCAGTTATTTACATTCCCACTTTTTCATGCTTTAGTGTAGGCCTTCTTGTTTAGGATTTTTAATTTTAGGGGTCATCCATATGGGGAATTCCAGTGGTATAACAGTAGCACAAGGAGCCTTTGAAGTCTGAGTCACAGACAGTTCATCTCCCTCATTTTCTTTCCATCCTCTGGCTAAATTTCATCTCTCTTTCTCAAAACAAAGGCAGCTTGTGTGTGTGTGTGTGTGTGTGTGTGTGTGTGTGCCACAGAACAGCATACATCAACACCAGACTAAACTCTGATTTTGGTCGCATTCAATCCTGGCAAATAAGCTTGTCATCCACCTCCAGAAGACGCAGGCCATGTTATTCGGCTCCCTTGCCAAGGTTAGAGCATGCCTGGCCTATCTCAAAGTCATTGGCACTGATGGCGTCGCTGTGTCGGTGGTCGACTGTTTCAAGTACCTGGGAGTAACCCTTGACCCTCAGCTGGACCTCTCCCTGCACATATGAAATTCCTGCAAGGCCACAAACTGTAAACTGGGTCTGGCATACAGGGCCAAAAGCTGCCTCACCCCAGCTGCCCGACTTGCTGTTGCAAAAGGGGTTCTTCTCCTCACAGTCTGCTATGGGCTCACCTCCTTCGTGAATGCTCCAAAAGGCTGCCTTACGAAATGGGACGCAGCGTACAACAACATATGTCGCTTCGCCCTGTCAGCCCCCCCGTCTCACCCATCACTGTCAACTCTACTCCAGGCTTGGGTGGTCCTCCCCTAGTAACAATCGATTCTTTGTTATGGGCAACTTTATAGACAACATCATCCGAACTTTCACCCCTCCGGCACTTGCCGATCTGCTCAAGCCTGTCCCCTCTGGCTACTGGCTGAGGCCTAGTGACTCCCAGGCTCTCATGGTCCCCAAAACTCACTCCCTCACAGGGGATCGCGCCTTTGTGGCCCTTGCCCCCAGATCCTGGAACCTTTTCCCTGCTCATGTAAGGGCTGCCTCCTCCCACATTTGCTTCAGTTCCTCCCTCTGAGGCTACTTAAAACAAGCTTCTGCCTGCCTTTGCTTTTAGCTGACCCACCCTGCATGGTGTGCCTGTGTCCCTTTTTGACTGCGCATTTGCAGCATGTGTACAGTGTATACTTTAAAATGACCTGCTGATATTTGTTTGCTTCCTCGACTGCCTCCTGTGGTTGCCTTGCTGTAACACTGTACTTGCCTTTGTATTTGTTCTCTGCCTGTACCTAACTATACCTTGTCTCTGAATTGTTATTGCCTGTACCTTTGTAATTCTCCTAGGTCACACCTGAAAATAGGCACTTGACTGTCTAGTGTGCTTACCTGGTAAAACAAAAGCTAAATAAATAATGCTTGAATTTACAGTGAGGCTCTTAATGTGGTATCTGGCATCTGGTTGTACCATTCCAGATGAGCGTCTGTTCTAATGAGCATCTGCTTTTATCAAACTTGTCCTGCAATGAGAAGCCAGTGAAAAAGGGTGGGATATTGGTGGGAGAATGGAATTAATCACAGTCTACATACATCTCAGAAATGTATTTTATCTTTCAGAACTGTTTTTAAGTTCTAACGTATTTCTTTAAAAATACCCACTATATCTGAGTGGGAGGAGGTAATTCCACACTCTATGTCAAGGGTGGCCAACCTGTAGCATAGAGTCTATGTAAACAGTTCACACATGCTATGTCTCTCTGTCTGAGTGGGGGATTAAAATCACTCTACACAATCTCACTTATAAGGGAGCACATCAATCCATAGAATTCAGTACAACATGACATATTGGTCCCTATGCACCAATGGGTGCAAGTTATGCACAAATCATGTGTAACCTGCCAGCGCAGCACCGTATCTGCAGACAGGTGCGCACCCGGGGTATGCACAACAGACGCACACCTGTCCGTGGCCCCACCCCCCCGGCGCACAGGACTCTGCAGGGTGGCCGGGGCGGAGCCGCGGGTCTGGCTGGGCATCCAATTGGATGCCCGTTCTGGACAGGGAGTGGATCCCTTGCATGAAGAGGCGCAGGTCCAGGTACGTGAATGCCCTCCACAGGCACCCGGACCCGTGCGCACATGCTGCCATTACTGGCCAGTGGTTGGCAGCCCCCCCACACTGCAGGGCCAGCGCCGGGGACAACAGTCCAACCCCTCTGCCCATGCCCTGCAGTGGGCCAACCCCATACCGGACCATTGCCACCGGTGACCACACTGGCCTCAGGCTTCCTGGCCATCAGACCAGCTGGACAGTGCCCCCGGCACCAACCCCCACCATCACCCCCATCCCCGTACCTTTCCAGTGGTGGTGCTGCCACCGAGATGACAGGTGGCACAGCCCTCCTCTCACTGCCACCGCCGCTGGCCTTCTGATATATGCAGGTGCACATCCGCGCATGCCCCTGCATATGTCGGAATGACCAGCAGCCATGGCAGTGAGGAGAGGAGCTGTGCTGCAGTCATCTTGGGAGAAGGCAGCCCATGCGGCACGGGGATGGAAGATGGAGGGGGGCAAGACACCTATGCAGGGCAGGGGTGCCTGGTTCTGTGTGTGGGGGCATGTACTGAGCTGTTTGGCAGGGGTGCTTGCTGCACATAGGGGGTCAGGGCGCAAGGGTCTGTGTGTGCATGTTGGGGATGTCCTCAGTCACCGGGACTGGTGTACTGATGGGTGGTTTGGGGATGATGCATGTGTGGCACTGGGTATGGGGCTGCCATGTGGTATGGGGGAGCTCATAGGGGCCACTGCCATGGCTCTCCTGGCACTCACCTGTTCAGGTGCCCCTGCTCTCCCCATTGGCTAGTGGACTGTGGTGGTGGGGGGCCTATTCCCAGATCCCCAGTGTGGATGGTGCAGTTCCTGTGAGCATATATTAGGCTTATGGCAGGGTTCTCCCTGGCATAGCCTGCACATCCATCCGCACCCCTGCGGCCAGCACTACATGCCTTGGTATGTGGCATGTAGTGCTGGCATGCCCCTCACCCACCCCAGGCACATTGCTCTTTGTGTGGCCAGGGGATCGGGAGCATATGTGTTCCATGCCCCCCTTAGTGCATCCTGCATGGGGGGCTTGTAGGGTGTGGAGTGGCTGCACACCCCAGTTGCACATGCGTAGCCACTCCACCCCATTAGTACATGGGGCCTCATTGTGAGGAATCTTTTTAATCTATGAGCATCTTGCTACTTTTAAGACTGAATGCACTAAGCATACAAGCATCTCTAAAAAAAGTGTTAAAGTGCATTATTTAATGCATTACAGCCACACTTAGAAGGGAACAGTGCAATCCTGTGAATTAAATTTAACATGGCATATTACGAGGGCTCATTTTAATATATGAGTGTCCTGCTGGTTTAAAGACTGAGTGCACAAAGCATGCAAACAATCCTGAAAAATTGTTAATGTGCATTATTTAAGTGCTTTCAAACATGTGCAACTGTGCTGTAAACTCATAACTTTCTCAAGATAAAAAAGTTATTAAACAGCCCATTGTGCATGTTTTATTTATGGTGCTTTCCAGACCCGAACTGAACATTTCTGTATGCACCTCTCTGGGTTGAGGGTGGAGGTTGCCTGCTCTCCAGGCAGAGTTGGCTAGGATTCTGAAACCTCCCCTACCCAGGGACCACCAAAGTCACCCGGCCGCCCCAAAGGATACCAGTAAGAAGGGGCGGTTGGGCAAAGTGTGAAGGCTCAGGCAGGGTGAGGGAAGTTGGGCAGAGGTGCATCCCACCTGTAGTTCCTCCACAACTCTCACGCCATTCTGGCAGAGCGGAGGCTATCCCATGGAGACACCTGCAGTGGTAGACAAGGTGGATGCAGGGAACCTCCAGAGTGGAGACCCAGGGGGAGGGAGGAGGCAAGGAACCCCAGAGGAGAAGGAAGCAACTCCTAGTGGGTGACTATAATTAGGGGGGTAGAATTGGGGGTGGGAAAGGGAGGTAGGAGGGAGAGAGGTAAGGTGCCTACCTGCTGTCACAGCTTGGAGGAATAGGAGGCGAATCCTAAGGACTGCAGGGGCAACAGCAAGGGAGGGGGAGCTAGACGCCATTATCCACCTGGGGATAAATGACCTGGCTCACAATGAGGTTGGAGCAGTGCAGATGGAGTTCACAGAGTTGGGGAGGGGTCTTAGACAGGTGGCATGCTTAATAACCTTCTCAGACATGTTACCTGTCTATGGCATGGAAGAGGCCAAGATGCTTCAACGAATGGCTGAAGAACTGGTGCAGAGTTTAGGGTTTTGGCTTCATTGGGGACTGGGGCCCACCCGGAGGGAAGCAGGCTTGTATGTGAGGGATGGTCTGCATCTGTCCGAGGGGGAGGACCAGGATCCTGAGTGAAAGGTTTGAATGTTTCATTAGCAAACATTTAAACTAGCCAAGTGGGGGGAGGTGGAAATATGCAGGAAGAACTCAACCCCTCCCCCACACACACAGGTTAAGGCAGTCAGACCAAAGGATACTAAGGATAAGAAAACACAAGGGACTGAAACAGGGGGTAATGTCAGGGGAGGCACGGGGGAAAGGATAGGATGGGAACAAATAAGGGTGAAGCCATCAAAACATGGAGGGCCATGTGTACAAATGCCCACAACCTAGGTAACAAGATCCCTGACCTGGTGGCCTTGATGGCAGAGGGAGACTTGGATATATTGTGGCAATCACTGAAGCATGGTATAAAGAAAGCCATGACTAGGAAGTTAATATATCTGGGAACGCATTCTACAGGAAAGACAGGGAGGGCAAAAAGGAGGTAGTAGAAGTATCTACAGTACATCAGAAAGGGATCAAAGCAACTGAGATAAAGGAAAGCAGGGAGGAGAGGAGGCACTGTGGGTCACCCTGGAGTCAGGAATGGCACCACTACCCACACAGGGGTTATCTGCAGACTCCAGTGCAAGGGAGGAAACAGATAGGGTAATGTTAGAAAACACCTTTAAAATGGCAGAGAAAGGGGAAGTGTTGTTAGTGGGACCTAAATATGCCTGATGTTAACTGGAACACCTATGCTGCAGCCATCATTCAGGAGCAAAGTCATCCTGGGCATGCCTCACTCAACAAGTGATGGAACCCATCTGTGAGAGGGCAATATTGGACCTGGTGCTCACAAATGGAGACAAAATAATGGATGTATCAGTGGGCAGCCATCTTGGGTCCAGTGATCACCATACAGTATTGTTCAGAGTAAAGACAGTAGAAGTGCCAAGCCACACAAAAGCAAGAGTCCTGGACTTCAAAAGGGCCGACTTTGCAAAAATTGGGAGAATGCCTCAAGAAAACATTGGGAAAGGGAGGGAAGGGAAGCAACAGTGGATAACTTCAAGAGAGCCATAACATAGGCAACAAGCCTTTGTGTGAAGCAAGTTAACAAAGCAAGAAAAAAGGAAACCATTATGGTTTCTCAAAAAGTGGCAGGAAAGTCTAGAGAGAAAAACTGGCATTCAGAAAGTACAAGGAAATGCAGAGGGAGGGAGGACAAGAACTGCATCACACAAAGAAGAGGAGGCAGGAAAAGCAATTAGAAGCAAAAAGGCCCAAACAGAGGAAAGGATAGCCCAGACAGTAAAGGAGGGGGAGAAACCTTCTCAGGTACATTAGGAAAGAAGAAAGTCCAGGGAGGTAGAGGAGGCCAAGTAAAGAGGGGGACCTAGAAAAGACAGAGATCCTGAACAAATACTCTGCCTCAGTATTTACAAAAGAAGGGAGTGGAGGGACCCAAATCTAGCCAGTAGACACAACATAGGGAACTGAGGTGGACACCAGCCATCACAGAAGAGAGTGTCTTAAAGGAACTCTGAAATGAAAGTGGACATGGCTATGGGGCTGGACAGGATACATCCCAGAATACTAGAAGAACTGAGAGGAGGAGCCACTGACACCACTGAAGGCCCTGTTTCAACAAATCGTTGGAGGAGGGAGTAGTACCAGAGGACTGGAAGAGGGCAAATGTGATACCCTTCACAAAAAATGGGAGAAAGGTAGAAGCGAAAACTATAGACCAGCCAGTTTGAACTCAGTGGTAGAAAACATGATGGAATCACTGTTAAAGGAAAGGATTGTAGAATATCTGGAGGCCAGCAGGCCACAAGACCCAAGGCAACATGGATTCACAACAGAAAGGTCTTGTCAAAATGAATCTGATAGATTTCTTTGACTGGGCGACAAGGTAATAGATCAGGTGGGACAGTGGACATGACCCACCCAGAGTTTAGCAAGGCATTTGCTGGCCAGTCCCACACAGAGGTTGGCAAACAAGTTGGCAATCCGGGAGTGGGTCCTAAGTTAGTAAACTGGGTCCAAAATTGACTTAGCAATAGGAGCACAGAGGGTGGGTAAATGGAGGTCAATCTAACGAGAGGGGGGTAACCAGCATGGTGCCACAGGCTAGAGTTGGGGCCAGTCATCTTTAATGTCTCTTATAAACAACATTGCAGAGGGACTCGAGCTGAAAGGTATGCCCTTGCAGATGACACCCAGATCTGCGTGGTGGACAATCTGGGGTGACAAAATGAGAAGAGACTTGACAAGTTGGAGGAGTGTCAATGAGAGTGGCAGCTCAGTTTCAATACCAAGAAGGCAAAACTAGCTAGTTGGGGAACAAAACCCTCACAGGAGGAATACACAATGGTGGGTACTAATAACAACCAAACAGGAAAGGGACCTGGGGGCAGTTATAACAGACAATCTAAAGGCTGCAAAACAAAGTGAGAATGCAACCAGGAAAGCTGGTGGATGCCTGGGGTATAGAGAGGGGTATCACCGAGTAGAAAACAGGTTGTGGTGGATGCAGCTGTACAGGCAGTTGGTGAGACCTCATCTCAGAGCACTGCATGCAGTCTCTGGGAGACCCCATCCTGAAGGACATAAACAGGGTAGAGGCAGACCAGAGAAGGGCAACAAAATGGTGCAGGGACTACACCTGAAACCATATGAGGCGAAATTGAGGGAACCAAATATGTGCCTGGAGGAAAGGAGGGAGGGGTATGATAGAGACATTTAAATACCTCAAAGGAATTCAACAAAGTTCAAGAGGGCAACATCTTCAGAAAAAGAGATGGAAAGAACAAGGGCCACAACATCAGGCTAGAGGAGGGTAGACCAGGAGCAATGTGGAGGATATATTTTTCACAGAAAGGGTGATGGAGGTGCATGGAACAGCCTCCTTGAGGAGGCTGTAGGGGTAAAACAGTAGGTGGAATCTAAGAATGCACAGGACGGACAAACATGCCAAACATTTGTGCTAGGAAGGGAGGAAGTAAAGGGCTGCAGATCAAACAGGATCTGGAGCCTATACAGCAGGCAGGCAAAACGGTTAGACTAGGGGGCCAAGCAGTCCCCATCTGTCATCAAAGCTCATGTTTCATGTTCTATGTTCTAGCTGCTGAGGCACACCAGGACGCTAACATCTTGGTCTCCCTATCTACATTTCAAGTCTTATAGTTTCTATTGGCTGAAGCCACAAGTAAAATAAACCTGATAATGCATAGATCCAACAGAGGTTTTGCCATGCAGTAATATGATTGATTGTAGTTTGAACTAAAGTGTTAACAACCATATAGTGTTTTTATGCTATTCCTGCACAGAAGCTCCATTTTTGTGGATCTTTTTCTCATTTCTCTTGTCCTGTTTAGAAGACAGAGCACAGAACATTATATATCTGGGGTCTGAACGTGTTCTAGTGTAAGATGTAAGGGACTGAGGAAGCAGTTGGCTGTAATGTACACTCACACTTAATGGAGGGATGGCAGGAATCTTTAACCAGTGGGGGGGGGGGGCAGCAGAGAAGGATATAGGAGACTTCAAACTTACAATAGATTTGTAAGCTACAGTATATGTCAGGTAGTGGAGGAAACCCCAGACAGTAGCAGTCAACTGGACCTGGCAGTAATGCTGGATGGGAGGATTATCTGAGCTCCTGATAATTTTTTTTGCTTCTGATTTTCTCCCCCACCCTTGCCCAGGTTGGCTCTCATCAGGCCGCCATCCAACGCCTCCGTCCTTCAGGCCCTCACCCTGTAAACCCCACACCTTACCCCAATCGGCAGGGCAGCGGGACCCCCACCCACTGACAAGGATCCAGTTTGAGGCATTACCTTGGGAAAGGAGCGAACGGGAAGGCTATCAAGTCGCAATGACCAGACACCAGGGTATTTCCTCTTTTCTGTTTTTCCCCAGGGAGCCAGGCATGCAGTGATGCCTGTGATGGGCTCCCTCATACACACCCTCATGTGGCCCCACCAAACATCTGCCCACCCTCCCCCACTAGTGTTTTGGCAGTGTAGCACTGAATCCCAGACTTGTCAGGGTCAGGCACACGCCGACCCATGATACCCCCTCCCGGAGATGGAGACTGTCCGTCGGACACCCGATCCATCTCCTCCCGACGACCCCTGGTGGCCTGCACTCATTCCCGAACGTGGTCACTGGCGTGGTGTGAGGTGTGGCATCCAGCACCTCAACTCTCAGTGCCAATGGCCGCCCCTGAGCTCCTGATTTAATATACCATCTAGACCTTGTTTTACCCAAATTAGGGGATGTTTATTATATCAGCATTGCTATATTTATTATAGATCAGCCTAGTGGATTGAGGACTTCATCCTAATGAGAGGGTCTATAATGAATATACTGTAGCTTAGATATTTTTATGATTTATCATACTATGAACTTTAGATACTTTCTTGCCTTTTTGGGACGAGGGAGCTGTACACTGTTATTATCTAGCTGTTGGGATATTTATCAGCAGGCTGCTAGAGACAATGCAATCTAATTGATAATAAGTGTCTCCAAGTGCCTTATGGGGGCATAATATTTTGTGATAAATAGTATTGGTGTGGTGCCAGTTATGCCCCCACTACTGGGGAGTTGAATGTGATATGTATTATATTATCAGTAGTGTACCAGTTATAGAGCATATTGTTGGGGGTATATATTGACATTTGTACTGTACCAGTTATAGAGCTTATTGCTGGGGGCATATATAATATCATCAGTGTGGTACCAGTTTATTTGTGTGTGTGTGTGTGTCTCTCTCTCTGTGCCAACATGTGTGTGTGTGCTGTATAATGTCATCAGTGTTGTACCAGTCACAGAGTTTAATGCTGGGGGTATTTAGAAAATAAAGTAAAGGAATCTGGTTTTACATAGCACCTTTCATGCAAATCATATCCAGCAGCTTACAGTCTAGAGGAGGGAGTTGAGAGAATGTCGCTGCCAGTAGGTACACGAGGAGATGTAAACAAAGCAGAAATAGATTACACTGAAGTTAGCACAAGGAGATGAAAGGACTTGCTAAGGGTCACACAGGGGACAAGTGATGGTTGTTAGATTCAGACCTGGGTCTCCTGGTTTACAAGTCTGTACTCTTGCCACTGTACCAGTTAGAGACATGAACTACCCCCTCCCTCACATGGAGCAACACACTCTAATCACTAGGCCCCTGCCACCAACCACTAGTAGACCTCTCTGGCTGCCTGGCAACAGCCCCTGCTCAGCAGGCAAGTCCATTGCTGCTGTTGTCCCTCATTGCTCTCCCAACCCAACTACACCTGAGGAAATTCAGTTCTTGGCCCGGCTATCCTGCTTGTGCTGCATCATCACTTGAGAGACAGCAGTCAATGCAGCTGTGTTTCATGGGAGAGACACTGAACTAACCAGGTCCTGCAGCCTCTACCTGGAGGTCAATAAAGAAATGTATTTATTTTATTTATTGAATTTTGTTGACTGGGTAGGCCCACTGAGACTAGAAGTCCCTTTTTCAGGGGCGACCTGGGGGGGAGGGGATACAGATGGTAACCAACTGAAATTGAACCAGATATAGCTGTTGATGGTATTTTTAGTGAATGGGGAAAATTTGGATAGGACAACAGGGAAATTCCCCTACTCGTTGGTGGAGGGGGGCACTGTGCTGCTTGGCAGGATGGCAGACGGTGTCAGGCCACTGGAGGAGGAGGATGTGTTCAGTGGACAGTGGACTGAGGTTTCATCCCTAGCCTTGGTTTCTGAGCTTTCTGGGGATGCATTAGCTACTATTTCTATGGAATCGGGTGCTTGTTCTATGCAGGAGGTTACCTATTCAGCAGGGAAGAATAAGGCTAAAGCTGCTATTACGTCTCCTGTTCCAAAGATCCCAAAATTTTCTTTAGATGTGGCTACTTCAGAGGTGGATGGAGTTTCAGCTGTGTCTCAGCTGACTGCAGAGAAAGTGCTGGTGAGTGTTTGTTGGGAGCGATGTCGTCGAGGGTGAAAGTATGCGGAGTATGGTGCAGTTGTGCCAGCACACACTGACACTAATAGTCAAAGGAACAGGCTCTTTTGGATGCTGGCTGGGCCTGTTTGAATGGATAGTGGTGCCGAGCTCTGAATGGGTCTCCTTTTCTACTCCTCCGGCTGTTTCAGAGGTTGTTACTGATCATGTGGGGAAAGTACTTACTTTATCCAATTCTGGAGGGGCCGTTGGAGAAAGAGATACTTTTTCTGTTGACACTATCATTATGTCTGATTCAGGCCAAGGTATTGTTCCTGATTCCCCTGCCCGTTCCCCATGCAGGGATCACAGAAGGACTGATTCCAGGTTCTCAGATTTATTTCGCCAGAATATTTTGGAGCAAAGCACCTGGGCACAATGCCGTTTGGCTACTGATACTGGGAGGCTTACAAGAGCATCCTGACAGATTGTATGTGGCTATGAACTTATTAAAGGACTTGCTGAACTTTTTGGCTTCTCATGTGTATGCCTTGATTAATGTGCGGGGGGAGGATACCTTTGACATTAGTTTTAAATCATTTGCTGACCTGGATAAATTCTGGGCTAAATATGAAAGTTGTAAGACTACTCCTTTCTGGGCTATCCCTCTTACTAAACTTTTGTTTAAAACAATTAATGTAATGTTTCAGAATGAAGGGGTGAATGTGAGGGTTATTCAGTTTGGCTGGAACAAAATGATTACTGTTCTGTGGTCCCCAGACTCTATTATGATGATGAAGGTATCTGGACAGGTAGCTGAAGTTTAAGGTCAAGCTACATATCATTGGTAATGAGGTTCAGCATGTCCCGAACAGTTTCTTTTTAGGCAAAGACAGGGGTTTGCTTTTATCCAGGCTAGCCAAAAGCTTGCTATAAATGTGGGAGACAGAAGGCACCTTAGCAGTGCTTGTGATAAAGTGAAATGTATTCTTTGTGGGGATTTTGATCATGACAGTGGGACTTGTAGAAATGTTTTTAGGTGCAATCTGTGTGATGAACAAGGTCATGCCTATCATCAGTGCCCCTGGGCTGGACAAAATAAACAGAAGTGGGTTAGATAAGGAAGATTTAATAAACCATGCACATGAAAGGTTTAGGCTTAGCATTGAATATATATGTGCTGAAAAGTTGAATGACTGCATCAGTTTCAAATGACTGTGGAATACTATACTAACCATGATTTTAAAGGTATAGGACTTTGAATGTCTGTGAGGGATGTCAACATGCTTAGAAAATGGTCAAGGAAATCCTAGGCTCCTGATTGGCTATGACAGCATGACTAGCGGGCCGGTATTTCTTGATAGAGCCCACTAAAAAACAAGAGCCAAATCGGGGTGCCCCATTACTTAGGATATCCTGTGGCACCCCAAATTTCACTATCCTAAACGCCTATCCTGCTTAACGGGTGACTTGGCAGCCATCAACCCAACCACTGCTTAAGCACCCCTCCCCACATACGCCATATACACACACCACATGCAAAATATCTCTAATCAAGCTTCTTTCTTTCACATGAAATGAACAGTTTTCCTTTTTGAATTACTAACGCTAGCATGCCACGTGCTCAGCGCTCCTCATACATTTGGCACAGCACTTCCGCAAACCAGCTCTCTCGCATGTCCCAACTCCACACCCATTTCATTAAAAAATTCTACAACTCTTCTAGTGCTGTTTTGTTTAAACATAGCAATGCCTTGAAATTATAACTGTACCTCTCCTGCAGTCTGTATCCACAATCTCGATCCCAATGCAAGTCCTGACCGATCGCACTCCTACTGTCACCGCCACTGTTCCACAGAATAAATGAAAGTACCTCTGTCACAAAGGATACACTGGCCAAAACTTAAATAAATAATAACAAAAAAAAATTAAGCCGACGACAACAGCACTAGGGACAAATCAAATCAGGCTTGTAAGGGAGCGGGAGGGGGGTGTACTGCAGATGGACTACAACTCCCTAGAAACTATGGGCCATGCAGCTCAATCACACAAGGTCTACTAAACAGCAGCGCCCTCTACTGACGAGAAGAGCACACTACAAGGACTACTTTGCAAGTAAAATTGATTTTCTTTTATTTTTTTTCATTTATTATACATGTTTTTATTATATTTATTTTATTGAAAATGTTACTTGCGAGCCATTTTCTAAGCGCAATAATACCCTCCAGGGTGGGCGGTATTGGGGAATACCGGACCTTCCAGGGGCTATAAGGCCCTCCGCCTGTGGCGTTGGGTCTCATTACACCGGGCGGTCTGGTATTCCCATTACCACCCCCCTGTTGGTATTATTGCTTACATAGTTATATGTAGGTGTTCCTGATTCTTAGATCTCCATTCATGAAAGCAGCTTTCTCTGATAGATGTGGCAAGTGATCTAAAAAAATGAAGAAAATTACAGGACCAGACTAAACAGATATCTCTCTAAAAATGCACAGTACTGCCATGCAATAGATAAATTACAGGCAGACCCACTGCTGGTCATACCCCTTATGCTGAAGGAGGTGGGCTGGCACCACCTTTCTAGCTGGGGGACATTCATGCAGGTTGGCACACCTGAGGGGGAAGGAATGAGGCCAAGCCTTTCTCTCTTCCCCCCTCCTCCTTCCTCCACAACATGGCATGACTATTCACTACAATCCAATCCACACATTAATTTTGTATCTCTTGACAGTTTAATGCATTAACAGTCACTTTGGCACTGACTAGAGTTTGCTAAATAAGTCACAGACAAAAGTAACAGGATGAGCTTCCTCCAGTTCTTCTGATACCCCCAGCAGTCTAACATTCATGAGGTGAGCACCATTTACAAGGTGCTCAAGATGGAGTTACAGAATTTTATTTTCCTTCACAACCCATAAACTACTGCTGCTGTCTTAGCAGCTGGATCATTAGCGATCTTTACATCCCTTGAAGTCATTTCTGCTTTTCCTCTGTAGCTGAGAAGTATGTATTAAATGATTCCACATTTTAATCAGATTTTGAATGACTATAAAGAGCACAGTTGTAAAGTTTGTATTCCGCTGCTGGCTTTTTGCCAGGCCTCCATTCCCACATAGTCTGGTAGTTTCAGTGATTAGTCCTTCCTGGTCTCCAGGAGACATCTGGTGCAGTTTCAAATCCTTCAAAGTTTGCCAAACTGCACAATTTTGTAACACAAGAGATGAGATATCAAATTCACAAAAATAATCCCAAATGTGTAGCCCAAAGCATGTTTAAAGTTATAAATACTAATATGTAATGAGGATCTTCATACAGACACACCTGATTATGTTGGCTGTAAGCTCCACCCCCGTTAACTTCCCCTGATCTATTGGATGTCTAGTCACTGGAGCAGATAGAAATTCATAAGGTTTTCTTTTGTAAGTACATGCTTCAGATGGAATGCGGAAAATACTAATTTATGGTCTTTTATGTGTTGAGAGTCACAGTGTTAACTACAGCCAAGTTATGAAAATATAATGGGGGTACTATCATAATGAATCATGTACAGGACTGAACTTGTGAAAATCTAGGGCATTGCTTAGACAAATCTGGACACTCACACTTTACACATTTAGTTTTTCTGTACAAATCTGAGCATTCTAACATCAGATATTAAAAATCCTTCCTGGGCCGGCCCAGTGGCGCTGAGGGTTGAGGCGCTGGATGCCACGCCTCGTGTCATGCTGGCAACCCGGGTTTGGGAATGGACTCAGGTTGCTGGGGTCTGGCAGGGAAAGGAGAGGATTGAGCATCCGCAGGACTGCTCTTCTCTCCTGGGGTGGGTTGCAGGGAAGCCTTGCTTGGCAGTGGGCCCCAGTGGAGACCGGGAGTACTGCATGAGCGGCACAACAGGGGAACACAGAAAAGCAGAAACAGCTCCAGGACCAGCCAGATGATGGCTGCTGGTCCACTGATGTCACCAAATCCCTGAAGGAGCCATGTCCACCTCAGCAGCACCCTGGGGCCAAGTAGTAGAGTATGCTGGCCAGCCCCACCAGTGCCTTTCCCCTCAGAGGAGAGGGACCCATCCAGCGAAGGGTTACGCCGGGGTACCATGGGGATGGCTGCAAATATGAGGACGGAGGCTCAAACAGGGGTAGTAGGAGGTAAGTCAGGGTCCTTGGCTCCAAGGGTGCAGATCCTCGAGCAATTGGGGAATAAAACAAAAATACAAAAAAAATCTTTCCTATAAATGTTTTTCTTTCAGAGACCAATACACTGAAAGTTGAAAACAATATTGTTTTCATTCTCATTCTTCTCCTCCTTCTCTTTTTTTGTTGTTGTTGAAGAACTATTACGGACTGTTTAAGTGCTAATAACTAACAGAAAGCAACAAGCACAAATGACAAACTCAATTTTACTTGATATTACTTGGTATTATAGACAGAAGGAGGCACTAGGCCCATCATGACTGTCTCCACTCCCTAGTGGGGATATTGTCCCTTGATTGAAAACAAATAGTTATCCAACTCATTCTTAAATTTATCAAAATCAGAATGATCGACCAAGTACTGAGGTAGATTGTTTCAAATTTGAAAGCTGTAGCAAATGAGACTGGGTGAGACATGAGGCCTTTTTGAGTCAGGGTCTATATTTCTAAATAACTGGAGTCCCATGAGGTTCTGTTTCTGGGGCCATTTCTCTTTTCTGGCTTTGTAAATGGTGTTCCAGCAGCATGCCAAGTTCTAGTACATTGAGGTACAGGGACAATACTATAATATACAGTGGAAACCCTAATATCTCTGATTTGCAAGAGAAGTTACAAGTGAGTTACACATCATTGAAAAAATAGTTCAATCACAAACTGGTTTTGCATCAAAAGACAACTAAGGCTATGACTTTGGGAACTTCATAGAAACTTAACAGGCAGACAGAATCCTTGATTTTTGTGGATTCTTGTGAACCCATTAAGTCTATGTCAACTTTTAGATATCTGGGCATTTTGCTGGATCAAAATCTTTCATTTAATTTGTGTATTGATACTGGGATGGACCCTGCGGCAAGGCGTGCCTGGATCATAGACATGGTGCTGCCACCACCTTTGATAAACCGGTGCAATCTGCTAAATTGAGATTCAGGGTGAGTGCTGGAAACACTCGAATCAACCGAGCCATAAGGGCTTCAGTTATTGGTGGGTAAGGAAACCACTAATTTCTCTGTAACATGGGGAGTCAATAACCAGTCTAAGTTCAATGGAATAACACAGCTTCATTAACAACCGACCACCTGCAAAAAGGAAGGCTAGTGAAAATGTCAACTTTAAATACAGCCCTCTTAGGTGCCCTCCTAGGCAGGTCATGTTTACCTCTTCCCACCTGGTAACAGGTTTTAAACAGACCCAGATGGGAGCTCCCTTAACTCAGTCCCTGGGTACTGCAGGTATAAAATCACTGCAGGCCTGTAGATGTTGCCGCAGGTTGGCTGGCACTGATGTCTTTTAAAACAGAGCAACATGCTCAATTTCCCCAAACCTCACAGGCCATGCAATTGCTTAAATGGCAGAAAATCCTTCAACACAGAGTATTTGTAATTCAAGTTGTGAAACATAGTGAAACAACAGCCACTGTCTCTTGAAAAATTGCTGCACTGTGGCCTACTCATGGTTCCTGGACCTGGATGGCTCCTCCTGATGCAACAGGATACTGGATGGGTTCTCTCCAGGGCATCTGTGATGCAGGTAGGCTTCCTCCTTCTGCTCTGTGTTGAACTGGCTACCTTGGGCACTGGCTGCAGGCTCTTCTGACCTCCTTTCATTCTCAGACTGCTGAGGCCCGATGTGACCCTCACACATCCTGGCTTCCAAACCTCTGTGTCAAAGGCAGCCCCACACCATGCTGTAGTGCTTGCTACAGGACCTGGATCAGCAGTTCCTGGTCATTTTTTCCAGGCTGTATCTTCAGTGTTGCCCATGTGATGGCTTGTATGGAGGTTGCCACTCTCTCCCTCTCTGAAACTCAGCAGCTCTTTTCAGAGTTTGCTTTTGAGGATTGTGTACTTCTAGGAGTTTGCACACCTCTCAGAACAACCTTAACTCAAAATTCCATCCCTGCTCCATATGGACAGTTCTGGGGCCCCATATTTGCAAATGAATTGTTCCACAAAACCTTAGTAACAGTTTGAGCCTCCTGATCGGGCAGTGGGTAGGCTTTGACCCATTTTGTGAAATAATCCACCACTACTAAGACATATCTGTTTTTCCTGGAGGTCAGTGGTAAGGGCCCTGGATATCCATTGCTACCCTGTCTAAGGACCAACTAGTTTGGCATGAGACCATGGGGGCTCTAGAGGTGTCACCTACAGCTTTCCAGGACCCAAAATCAGGCAGGCTTTACATCACTCCTTAATGGACTTTCTCCACCCTGGCCAGTAGTACCTGACCTGCACTTTCTGTGTGAGCTTCTCTAACCCCTAGTGTCCCCAAGTGGTGGGGTCATGCAACTCTTTAGGACCTCCATAATCACCCATGGGATTGCTATGCATTTGTGATCAGGTCTGCCCTCCTTATCTTTGGTCTTCAGCACCAAAAGTCCTTATTATACATGGAGTAAGCCATACTGCTTGGTACTTTCAAAGTTCAGGGTTATGTCAGGCCTCTTCAGGAAATTCCGTGAGTTTTTTCTTCAACCAGATTATCAATCTGGTGACCACTGGATCTTTTTAAGGGTGGTCAGGAAACGTGGCTATTCTGCTTCTTCTTCCATATTGGTGGGACAGGGGTTTAGCACATCCCAGGGCCAGGAACTTTCCTGACACTGTGGCTCTCAATATTAACCAAATTGTGCCAACTGTTCCAGCCTACAACCAAGCTGTCCTTCAGGCTTATGGAAGTTGTGTAGCCAGTGGAGTGAGCCATGGTCTGTCATTGGCATGAATGTCATATTAAGCAGGAAATGGTGGAAATGGTGAGTAAAGGTTACAACGCTAACTGATCTTTCCTTGTCATGGCATACTTGTGATCTGCCTTGGTTAGAGCCCAACTGTCATAGGCAATCACTCTCTCTTTGCCATCTACCACCTGGGCCAACATTGCTCCAATGCCCACCTAGCTGGTGTTGGTGTTAAGTATAAACAGCAGCTGTGGGTCAGATATACTAGAATGGGTGCAAAAATCAGTCATCCTTTCATTTCCAAAAGGCTTCCTGGCAGGAGTCTGCCTATGCGAATTGACGCCCCTTCTCAGGGAGCTTGTGCAACGGCTGGACAATTGTGGTGAACTCTCCAGTAAACCTTCTGTAGTGTGATACTAGTCCCAAAAAGCTCCTCACCTCTGCCACTGAGTGAGGTACTGGCAGGATTGCACTACCTGCACTTTGTCTGAGTATGCTCCACTCCATCTGCTGAGGTTATGTGTCTCAGATACTTTTTTCACTGCAGAAGAGATTACACTTAGCTTCACTTTTAGGTGTGCAGCCCCTAGCTTCCTCAGAACTGCCTTCAGCTTGTGAAAATGCTCTTGAAAAGTTCTGCCAATGACTATTATGTCATTGAGGTATACCAGGCATGGTTTCTTTTGTAAATACACCAGCATGACATCCATCAGGCTTTGAAACTTCCCCAGAACATGATGCAATGAAAACAGCATGATGTTAAACTCTAACAGTCCTTGTTTGGTTGTGACTATGGTCTTTGGCTGATCCGCAGGGCAGACCTTCACTTGAGATTATCCACTAGCCAAGGCCAGGGTGGAAAACCAGTGAGTCTTTGCCAACAGATTGAGGGTGCTGTTGATGCGAGGTGAGTGGAGTGCGCATCCTTCATGGTAACCTCATTCAGGTGGTAATAGTCCACACACACACACACACACACACAGATTTGTATGCCCCATCTTTCTTCCATACCAGGACTATTGTTGCAGCCCACAGACTTTAGAAGAGCTGAATAACTCCCTGGTCATTCATCTATTGCACCTGTTCTTTGAACTCCCCTCTGATAATGGAGAGGGGTCCTCCAAGGCTCTTGCATGATTGGACAAATGTTTCCATGTCAATCCAGTGCTTGATTATCCCAGTACATCTCAGGTAATGATCTCCTAAACTGAATGCGTCGGCGCACTCCCACATTGCAGCCTGGGCTGCTTGCATCTGCTCTGGCATCAGTTCTCATCCCTTGAGTAGGAGTTTTTGACATAAGGTCTGTTCCATTCAACCCAGTGCTTGTTCTCCTTTTGGGGTTCTTAGGGGTCTGGTTTGCAAGCCTTGAACTGTGGTCGTCTTTTTTTTAATTATTCTTTTTGGTGCCTCTTGCCCCTATGGCTCAACCTCCAACTTCCCTGGTCCCCGCCTACCCCCAGGCGATCCTTCTGGGCTTGCCCCCCCACTGAGTGGGCTGTTGAGTAGGCACTCTCCTGATGGACACTGGCATCAAGGTGTCTGGCAGGTGCGCTACTGCTGGTGTTTTTCCCTGGCTTACTGCCCAGGGTGGAGCTGCAGGGTTGTGCCATTCCCAATGAAGGACTGGACTCGGTCATCAATTGAAGGTTGTGGTGGGTGGGTGCAGTGGGACTGGGAAGCAGGGCATCATTGTTGGGGCCAGCATTTTTCATGTGCTTTGTCCCCTGGGAGGCGTGGTGTGCAATGACATAGAACACCAAAGAACTGGCATCCGGCATGCCTCCCCAACTATTCAACTTTGGTCACCACTCTGCCTTGCCTCACCAGGGGTTAATCAAGCATGAAACATTAACCCACCCCCCCGAGGGAGAAGAGCAGTCCATGGGATGCTCAATCCTTCCTCCCCTGGCCAGCCCTATGACTCCTTGGGTCCATTCCCAAACCCGAGGATTTGGCATCGCAGGCAGAAGCCCTACTGCTGTGCTGGTGGGCCGGCTGTGTGGTCAAGTCTTTAATCAGTATCATCACCCCAGAGTGGAAGGTGCCAATCACCATCCCTTGGTAGATGGTCTGCGGCTCTGTTGTCACATTGGCAACCTGAAGTGAAACTTGTTCCTGTTTTACTCTGCTCATTGACCAAGCTATGAGGAAGTTGTGACTTTCTTTTTGCTTGGGTTCCACAAGCCCTTCACAGTCTTCAGTCTCACTTCCTCCAACCTAGCTAGGGATGAACTCTTCACTTCTTGGTGGAACAGTCACATATCTGCTGGCCATAATCTTGCAGACCTCTGTTCCTTCACTGTCAGATGTCAGGGTAAACATCCTTCCCAATACAACACAGGCACCTTCTGCAAATTTTAATGTTCCTCTGTATTGCCCCAACCAGTCAGTCCCAAGTAGTGCAGTTTGGGTTGCATCTTCAGCCACTAAGAATTCACAGGCTAATCGCAGCTCCTTTAGGCTGATCACTACTTGTCACACTTTGAGGGCAGTTCCATTAGCTGTGCAAACTTTTCCTTTCTAAGGCTATAAGCTTTGTGAAGCTCTATTAGTAGCTCCTCCACACCCAGGCATTCACAATGGACACCTGTGCACAGAATTGACAAAAACTGGCATGGGACACCTTCTATTTCCCTGAGAAGATACTAGCTCAATCCCACTGTAGAACAGTTCACAATTTGCTGAGGCGCATCTCTTTGTCCTTTGTCAGGCATTTGGTCCTCAACCACAGTCTACATGACTCCAGGTCCCAACGAACCTCTCTTCTGGGGACAGTGTTTTTCATAGTGGTTCAGGCCTTCACACATCCAGCATGCTCGATCATCTGGCCTTCTATTCTGAAAATTTACCGACTTAGGATGTGGGTTTCCCAAAGGTCACTTTTGCACAGTCAGTATCTATGTAGAGTTCTAGGGGTCTCAAGCTTCACTTTCAATTTTTCAAGTTCAGCATGCAGAATTGTGAGAGTTACCTGCCATTTCTATTCAAACCTGTATAATGGCTCCAGTCAGTTCTTTAAAAAATACAGTCTCTGGGGACCATTAGTAAGCCCAAACCTGGGGACTCAGAATATGAGGAAAATCAAAATTGTGCACACCTCCAATGTGGTGACATATTGGATTGCTTGTTCTAGCCCTGAGGGTTTCTGTAGCCATATCTGGAAATGGAGGTTCCCATTCTCTGAGTGAGCAATGAAATTATCTTAGGTCAGCAGGTCTTGGGTGGCTGAGCCAGCATCTGGAAAGGCCTTGACTACCATACACCACAGGGCTCTTCCAAAGTCTCAAGCAGATTCCCCATTTTCTTTCCTACTATTGTAAAAGACAGTTCTTTCTCAAACAACATATTCAGTAGGCTCAAGGGATTGTTTCATGACCACTAGTAGAGCAGTATAATTTTGTTTGATGTCTGACTCCAGTCCCCGATACACTTCATGGGATTTTCGCCAAAATGAAAGTCCCATAAATTTTTGCTTAGCTGCTGCACCCCATTCGTTCAGCCCAACTGCAAGCTAGAATTGCTCCAACAAATTAGTCCAAACCCAGTTCTCTCCTTCAAAGGAACTGGTCATGAAGACAGGTTGTCTCATGTATCATGCCTCCCTCTGCCCAGGGTACCAATGGGCTAGAGGCTCCACCGGGTAGGGACATGTTCAATTTTAGTTGCAACAACAACAAAAAAATTCACACTGTAGTATTTCTCTTTTACCCTGCAAAATTGTTTGCAATGCATCCCACCGCTACCACCAGTCTGTGATGGATCCTGTGGCCAGGCATGCCTGGGCTGTACATGTGTGTGCACCTGTTTTTGAACACTTATTATTCTATGAGGTCAGAGAGCACTGTCTGCTGCATAATCATTCATTTTAGTCAGAACAGAAGTGATATTTAAACAACTGATGGACAAAAACAGCTGAGCATACTGACGAAGACCTGTTCTGAGCCGTCAGGAGGTAAGTGGCAATCTAAAATAGCATAACAAGGTATAGGTCAAAATTTTCACCAGACTCTTGCACTGTTGCTTTAAGTTATACCAGTTACACAGCATACTGTGTTTATTCAGACCTGCTTTGAAGAGGGAAGGCAATACAATGGACCTCGTGTTCTTACGACCATACATTATTATGTTACTATGCATATAAAAAATAATACAAATAACAAACTGTTCTTTTTACCTTTATAGGTCTGAAAGCTTTGGGTTTCTTCCAGCGAAGCACAATTAGTCCCAAAATTGTTACTCCATAGCAGAGGTAGTTGATAAATGACACATAATTAATCAGCGTGTATGTTTCCCCAATGAGCATAATAATAATGGTTGCTGAGCACTACAAATAGATGAAAATAATTAATAATTAGTGCAAATCAGTAAATATCAAAATAAAATATCTGAAACTAAGACCAGTATGGTGGTGGGTTTCTGGCTCTGTTGGTCCAGGGGTTGGAGACCTTAACATGTCTTATCAGGATGTGGTCTGAATCTGCAGCACCAGTGCTGAGTTTCTTATCCTTAAAATTGCCAGGCAGGCGAGCACTCAGTTTAAAGAACTAATACTGTACATCCTGGGTTTGGAATCTGGACTACTTATAGCAACATTGTCTCTGCTTGGTGTATTCTGATCGGGGCTAACATTAGGGCACCAGTTCATAACCAATTGTTATGGGTACACTGGAGTTTCTTTCTTTCTTTCTTTCTTTCTTTCTTTCTTTCTTTCTTTCTTTCTTTCTTTCTTTCTTTCTTTCTTTCTTTCTTTCTTTCTTTCTCATATTCAAAATATACAATAAATAACATAAAGTATGAGTACACATTAGTTAAGCAGTTTACAATGCAGTAAAACAAGTACTGTACATCCAGATTTTGTTTGTATACATTATAGTGCCTATGTGCTACACTTCAAAAAAACATCCCAGTTAAAGCCCTGGTTCAGATAACTTTTTCTCAGCAAGACACTGACTTGATCAGGGCAGGAATCAGATAAGCAAACCAGTCATCAATATTCCCTAACAGTGGAATGGGGAAAATCTTGATGAGACAAGAGTTACGATTCAGCAGATATGGTGCTCCTATCTGCCTCTTCTTTTGGGAAAATATTGCATTGTTTTTAGTCATTTTAAAAGTACATATATCTGGCAGTGTGCTAAACAGCTAAAAGTGATTTTGATACTTCATTTGCTATGAACAAGTTAGTCTGTGCATAATTTACTAGCTGCTATCTGGCTTGAAGCAAACAAAGATGGATATACAAGAAGGAGGCTTCTTTGTTCAAATCCAGCTTGTTCTCTAATCTCCACAGCTTTTGTTTTACATTTACTATAAAACTGCATCAAACCTGGAGAATCAATACATATGGGAAACTGAAGGGGTTGGGGGGGCTGCTGAATTAAAGCAAATTTGGTGGAATGGGGAAAATCTTGATGAGACAAAATTAAGACTCAGCAGACATGGTGCTCCTATCTGCCTCTTCTTTTGGGAAAATATTGCATTGTTTATAGTCATTTTAAAAGTACATAAATCTGGCAGTGTACTAAACAGCTAAAAGTGATTTTGATACTTCATTTGCTATGAACAAGTTAGTCTGTACATAATTTACTAGCTGCAATCTGGCTTGAAGCAAACAAAGATGGATATACAAGAAGGAGGCTTGTTTGTTCGAATCCAGCTTGTTCTCTGATCTCCACAGCTTTTGTTTTGTATTCACTATAAAACTGCATCAAACCAGGAGAATCAATACATATGGGAAACTGAAGGGGGGGGGTGGCCTGCTGAATTAAAGCAAATTTGGTGGTCAAACTTTTTACATTTTTAAAAAGGCTATGGCCAGGAGTGCTGAATAGTGATAGCCCTGCAAACTATGGCAGGAATTTAATTAAGTCTTGGTAACTACAGTATGTTAAGATGAAATAGTCTCTCTCCTCTCTCTCTCTCTCTCTCTCTCTCTCTCTCTCTCTCTCTCTTTCTCTCTCATATTTATAATATGGGTTACCTGTGGAAGAAAAACTGTTTGGATGAAACCAGTCAAGTGTCCATGGATTAAATTCCCCATTTTATCCACAGTTTACCTGCCGGATCATCGTCCTCCCAGTAGAGTTGACTTTATCACACTGTGGAGGGATCTGCAAAAGTTGTTCTGCTTACTTTTTTTCAGCAGCCATTGTTTTTGCAGTTCTTAGTGAGCACAGCAGAGTGTACCAGGCATGGAGAAATGGATGTTAATATTTTGTTGTTTGGCACTTTCACCATAGACGAGTGGTTGCAGGAAAAGTTTCCAGATGAAGAAGCCGTTCTCCGAGATGTAAAAAAAATAAAAATCTGAGAGAAGGCCCCTGTCACAGATCCTCATCCCAATAATGATTCCCCTTGCAAAGACAATAACCCAGAGGTCAGTGAAGTCATGGCAGATGGAGTACCATGTCCGTTGCCTGGGAGCTTGTCATCCCAATTGTTCAAAGTGGAGCGGGCATCACCAGAAATGAGAGCAAGCATTTCTGAAGTGGCACAGTGTGAAATCAGATTTCGGGTCCTGCAGACCCAGCTGTCAGGGATTCCTGATGTGGAGACTCAGAGAATCAGTGGCAAAATAGCAGTGGGGACAGTGTTCAACTGACATTGCCACCCTTTAAACAGTTTTCCAGCCACCAGTAGTGGATCTTCCAACCCGCCCCATTCATGCAACTGTCACCAACAAATTAATGATATGCTGTGCAGTTCTGTCATCCAGAGACAGCGTTCCATCCATGGGCCAATATACAGCAGTATGTGGGCATGTTTCCCTTCCCACAGTGTGGTAATAAAAGCAGCAACGATATCTCCACTGACAGTGCAAGACAGAGGAAATGTCAGGGCGTCTACAAGTAACCAACAACTACTCTGGAAGAAGTCATAGCAGTATAGTCAGTGTCACATCTAAAATCTACACTGTGCTACGAGCTGTGAACCGCCCCTTTTATAGTTACTATGTGTCACGGTCACTACACTGTGTCATAACACTGTGGGCAATCATAGAACAGCAGCATACTGGTGGTGGAAGACAGCGCGAGCCCCCCCATTCACAAAATAGTCACCGCAAGTCATGTCACAACGCACTGCTTTTTTCTCACCACACAAAACATCCTCGATCAGCTGTCCCTGGAGGAATCTCCCCTATTCCCAGCCACGTAACCCACAGAATTGTCACTAGCCAATGGTTACAAGTAGCTGTGACAGTGTTGTTGCTTCACAATATTGGCAAGTACAGAGCATGAGAGTGGCTGTAGATGTGCATGCACACACACACAACACACACACACACACACACACACACCCGTCTGTGCTACTGATTCTGCAGAATATTAAAACAACAGAACGTCCATTCAACAAGCAAACACTCTATCATTGTTACC
Source organism: Neoceratodus forsteri (assembly GCA_016271365.2). Lineage (NCBI taxonomy): Eukaryota > Metazoa > Chordata > Ceratodontiformes > Ceratodontidae > Neoceratodus > Neoceratodus forsteri. The sequence continues at coordinate 1,403,608,939 of CM028130.1, read as the reverse complement.
TCATCTGCAAAGAATTGTACATCTGATGTCTTCACAGCTTTGAAGTTACAGTACAAGGAAAAGCAAAGATTCAAATGTGAAACTACTGTGCAAGGAAAAGAGCAAACCAAGAAGGCAATGACAGTAGAAATCAGACAAGAGCAGACATTGAAAACCTGAGGGTACAGTGGAGAGAACAAAAAATAAAGAACAGAGGAAAAAATTAACCATTCAGAAAGAAGAAGAATAAATGAAGGACAGCGAGTACATTATGCTTTGAAGAAATTGGGGACCACTGAAATGAATAAATGTACTCAAATAGGCATTGACGTCTCCAACACTGACACTGAATCTACTTTGCCATCAACCTCAACAACTCCAAATGACACTATGCAGGACACCATTCTCTCACAAATGCCATATAGCAGTAAGGTTGCAAAGAGAAAAGCTGTGTCAGGATCACTGAGAGCCATGCTCAGAAGTCCACGCAAGTTTGTAGAGGTTGTATCGTCAATAATATCAAACACGACTCCACGAAGACAGAAGGCATTGTTGAAGAAAGGCATCCTTGCAATGTCAACAAAGAAACGCTTACATTTCTGTGAAGAAACAACAGTCAAGTCAGTACTCAGACCCATCAAGATGTCACAGAAGAAGGACAATGTACAACTGAAAAGACTGTTACATAAATCCGTCTAAATCAAAAAGAAGTTTAAAAAATTACAGCTGCACCATGAGTTCAGATTTAGCTGGGACTTACTCTGTGACAACTCAATTTTTGAAGAAGACTATTTAATGAAATGGCAGAAAAGAAGTGATTCATTAACACTGTCAAGTATTGCAGCTGTAAACAATTTTTATCAAAGGGATGATGTGGCAAGAGAACTGCCACATTCCACATGTTCTAGTAAAGAAGGAATACGTCCAAAAAAGGTTCTAGAATCATCATTACAAACAACATATGAACATTTTATTTATTTATTTTATTTATTGAAAGTATCAGAATTACAAACCTTTGAGTCAGAGACTCCTTTACAAAGGCTCCATGTCAGAGAAGTGCAAGACAATTAAGGGTGGATATATACAATAAGGAGGATCCAAATAATACAGCGTATTGACAAACAATAACTTATTGACATGAACATCCTGAGGTGGTAATTGGGTACAGCAAAATTGTGAGAATGCATCCTAAGAACATCAGCCCAGTGTCAAAACATAAGTTACTTCAGTGTGTGTGTGAATATTGTCTCAATATTGAACTGAAGTTGAAAAGCATTGACACTAAATGTACTCAGTTCAAAATTTCAGAGTTGGCCATCATAAACAAATTTGAGGTATCTTCGCTTACACTTTGTCCCAAGGAAGGAGAATTCTACAAATTGAAGTGCATAGACAGAGACTGTAAAAATTGTGGCGTCAATGGCATTAGAAGAAAACTGTAGCCATTATTAAGTGATCATAGGGATTCTACAGTGACATGGAGAAAATGGCAGTTGGAGGATGTGACAAACAGAAAGGAGGGGAATGTAAAAGAATGTAAACAGATGCGTCTAAAACAACATACTGGAATGATTTGCGAATTAGTCAAAGAACTAGAAGAATTGGAAAACTTTGCAAAGCATCTTTTCAATTCCAAATGGCAAGCCAAGCAGTTTGGTTATATCAGAAGAAATGTGCCCAATGGATGGCTTGTATATTGCTTGGATTTTGGTAAAAACTACAATTGCCATTTCCAAGATGAGGTGCAGAGTGCCCACTGGGCTTGCAATCAAGCCACAATTCATCCAGTCTTTTCTTACTACAGGTGTCCACAACTAGACTGTGGGATAATAATCCATAATGCACTGATCTTCATCAGTGATGACCACAAGCATGACTTTTTAATGCAGTGCATCACTTCTGACATCTAGCAACAGAATATCTGAAAATCAGGGAGTACAGATATCAAATGTGATACATTTTTCTGATGGTGCCCCAACGCAGTGCAAAAGTAAGGGGAACTTCGCTGACACATCGTTTGGAGTGACAGACTTTGGATTTCAATTAGAGAAGTACTTCTTTGGAAGTCGGCATGGAGAGGGTCCATGTGACGAAGTTGGCTTGCTCAAAAAGAGTGCTAACACAGCTGTAACAGCAAGACACATTGTGATTAGCAATGCACATGACTTATTTATGTACGGGAAATCAAATCTGACTTGTCCAAAGTTGGAAGATGAACATGTGCATGCTCGGAGAACATTCTTCTTTGTTAAAGAAAGGAAAATCAATTACAAACATACACAAAGAAGCAACGTTAAAAGTTTACTTATCACATGCATGATGCACTGTGTCAGAGGTATTGAGCTGCATGTCATTTATGTGAAGGAAAGAGCTGCTTCTGTGCCAGTTGCATACTCAATGAAGGACAATGTGAAAATGCAACATTAAATAGAGATTGGAAAATGTATTGTTTAAAATCTGGGAAAGAGATGGCTAAATCAGCAACAGATCTGAGACCAACAGCACCACCACTGCCCTCGCCACGATCGCCAACATCACTACTGCCCTCACCAACATCACCAACACTGCCACCACCATTGCCAACACCACCACTGCCCTCACCACCATCACCTACACCACCAACACCCTCACCTCCACCAGCAGAAGCATTTTCAAGTTCAGAGACTGTACCAATGTCACAAACACTAACACAGTCATCAAAGAAGAATATAACGAAGACCAAAGGCACACCAGTGGCATGTGCAAGGTCAAGTAGAGCCAAAAAAACTCCAAAAGCAACCCTCATGTCCAAGTCACCAAAATGGTAAGTGTTAATCATAATTTTTTTTTTTTTTGTGATTGAGGGGAGGGTTGGGTGATAGAAGGGGAAGGGTCTTGCTCGAATGAGATTTACTCAGTACAATCATTTTTTTGCAGGGACCTCAATGCTGGGAGCTTTGTTGGTGTCAAGCTTACAACGGGGAAAAATGTAATTGCAGTTTACCTCGGTGAGGTGATGTTCACCACTGCAGAAGTCACAGTACAATACCTGTTGAGGCTCAGAAGCAACACATATACTTATGCTAATGAAGACATAGTTGAGTATTCAACACAATCATTGGATGACATTGTGTGGAAATTCGGTGATCCCATAAAATCAGACTCTAAAAACTTGTCATTTTCTGATGACGACTTCAGGCAATTAACTTCTACAATGTCGGAATATAGAGTATTGTTCAGATGATGAGTAACTATTTAACCTGTCACTGTGGTTTAATATGTGTACTGGACAATGCTGGTAATACTACATACGATTTTCAGAATGTTATAAAGTTGTGTTTTTTTCAAGTCTATTAGGTAAGCAATAAGACACTCCGCGGGTGTGCATTGAGCAGATATTACCACACGCCCAGTGACGTAGTGGGACACGAATGCCCTTCTCCCCAGGAATTGCAGTCATATTGGTTCAATGCATGCCCCCGGAGTGTCTTATTGCACTTATAAAATGGGCTACTGTACATCAGCCCCCCTCCAATAAAATGAGCCACTGTTCCTGCACTTCAGCCTCCTCTCCCAAGGTACAACTTAATCTTGGTACCAGAGCAGGAGATATGGAATTGGAAGAGGACTGAATGTGCTGGTGAGGTCAGTGTAAATTCAAAAAAGTATGTTGCTGTTGAGCTGCAGTGCAATTGGCTACACAGCAGACCTGAACTTAGGAGGAAGTACAGGCGCAAAGTAATTAAATAGCATACATTTCAGTTCAAATTTTAAAAAATGTGAGAGACGTACATTTACAAAACAAGCCACCATACCTGAGTGAGCCCCTGCACTTCAGCCTCCCCTCCCAAGGTACAACTTAACCTCGGCACCAGAGCAGGAGGTATGGAATCGAGAGAAGACTGAATGTGCTGGTGAGCTCAGTGTAAATTCAAAATAGTAAGTGTTACTGTTGAGCAGCAGCGCAATTGGCTGAACAGCAGACCTGAACAAAGGAGGCAGGACAGGTGCAAAATAACGAAATACCATACATTTCATTTAAAATTTCAAAAATGTGAAAGGCGTACATTGAAAAACAAGCCACCATACCTGAGTGAGCCCCTGCACTTCAGCCTTCCCTCCCAAGGTAAAACTTAACTTGGTACCAGAGCAGGAGGTATGGAATCGGGAGAAGACTGAACATGCTGGTGAGCTCAGTGTAAATTCAAAAAACTAAGTGTTACTGTTGAGCAGCAGTGCAATTGGCTGCACAGCAGACCTGAACTCAGGAGGCAGGACAGGCACAAAGTAGCAAAATACCATACATTTCATTTAAAATTTCAAAAATGTGAGAGACTTACATTACAAAACAAGTCGCTATTCCTAAGTGAGCCCCTGCACTTCGGCCTCCCCTCCCAAGGTACAACTTAACCTTGGTACTGGAGCAGGAGGTATGGAATTGGGAGAAGACTGAATGTGTTGTGAGCTCAGTGTAAATTCAAAAAGTAAGTCTTACTGTTGAGCAGCAGTGCCATCAGGTGCACAGTGGACCTGAACTCAGGAGGCAGGACAGGCACAAATTAAAGAAATACCATACATTTAATTTAAAATTTCAAAAATGTGAAAGGCGTAAATTACAGAAAGAGAGATAGAGAAGGCCAAATTTTCTCCTTCCTTGGAACAGAGTGTAAGTGAAGATGCTTCAGATTTTTGTAGTACTGATTACTTTAGATCAGGGCTGGCTTCTCTTGTATTTTTCTGCTCAAAGGGGGAAAACATGTCAACGAGCTGCACCAATCTCACTGTTTGACCAGAAGACCCCATTAACGAGGACTAAAATAAAAAGGTGGAATTTAAACATTAAAACCTTGAAGGTTCCAATGGTAGAGTGATTCTAGAGCAATCCGGTTCTGCTTTTGTGCACGTGTTAGTACCTGTGCAGCAAACACATTTGATGCACAGGTAATAACCAATCAAAGTGAAGGATTTCGGTACCCATTTTATAAGTGCTGTTAAGTATTAATGTGCTAGGCATGATATTGTTTCAGGGTGTTGAAGTCGGGTGAGAAATCTATAGTGCCATGGTTTTATGCACCTTTGCACTTTGGATGACCCATTTCGAATAATTTCTCGAGTATGACTCCTGGAACTGTCTTTCTTTACATTGATACTTCTCTATCTAGCCCAATGTTCTTTGTGTTCTGTTTCCAGATTCAAATATAACTAACAAAGTGTATGGCAAAAGGTTGTTGTGCATGGAAATCCATACACAGTCAAAATGTTGTTCTGTAGTAGTGATGTTTCTATTAATGCAGAATGACTTTTCAGTCTGCATAAGTAGCTACGACACATTGCAACCACACACAACAGCTCTGATCTCAGAGAGCGGTCAATACACCATGTATGCAAGTGGGCTGCTGGGTGGATGATCATGCAATGTTGGTCCCTGGGGGTAAACTACGGCAGGAAAAACAAAGTATGCAACCCTGTGTTTTGTCACCATACACTACATAGAAAGTGTATGCAAGCCCAAATACACAACCACATTATTCTCAAACCTTGTGGTTTCACTATCAAGGTCCTTTTTGTCATGAAACTGCTTGCTATGAGAATAGCATGGGTGTGAATGGGCCTCCACACACTATTCTGTTTTCTCAAATTTAATTCAACTGTGTCCCTCGAGAAATAAATGTGGTTCTTGGTAAAAGTAAATGCAAAGCTTGCATTAACCTCCTCTTCTGAAGTCCCCAAATGAAATCTTTGTGGATTTTGCAGAACAAAAATAAAAGCAGTGCTTCAGCAGTAACACTCTGTATTGAAAGGTTTTCACAGTTATCACTGGCAGAAAAATAATTGATTAATGTTGTGCAAAAGTCAATCCAGAAATTTCTGAACCCAAGATTTTTGGGTCTAACCACCAACATTTGAAGCAGAGGGTCGAACTGACTCCCACTTTACTACTGCTAATGCATGCACTGTAAATATCCAAAAATAAATAACAACTAATGTATTCACTGCTGGCGTGGTACTTATCAATGTGTTTGGGTTGTTTGGTTAATAATAAGCCACTGATAAAATTTGAACCTTGTATTTTGCATGTTGCATTGCTGCTGCGGTGTCCGCATTACCCACAGTAGTAGTAGTATGCGACAGAGATGGTCACATAATAAATCAAGTGCAAACAAATGATCTGTTCATGTTTATTTTTCTGCTTAAGGTCCAGCTTAACTGTGAAAGGCATGTAGACTGGGCATAAATGGTATAAGCATGAAGAAACAAAACTTTGGTAACCTCTTTTTTATATTGTTATTGCTGTCTACGTTGGAGGATATATAGTAACACATACTATAGGTGTGGAAGTACATCAAATCATTAAATGTTGTAAACTAATATACCTAAGTAGAGGACAGATACACTGCATTTGAAAATGTAATTAATTATTAGAAATGGGAAATAATGCATAATGGACACCGAGTTACCCACAAAAGTAGTTTCTATGTCATAACTAACTGTGCCATTTTTCCAAACTTAGGAATACAGAACTATCTCTATATTTTGTGTTATGCAATTACCACATATAAACATTAAAATTAAGGCTGAGTCATGACAAATTGTAAAACTTTTTTTGAGTGTAGGAAGGTCACACTTTGTCTCTCAAATACTGTCCACACAGCTATATATATTTATTATGGGGGTGCAGTCGCACCCTTATAGTTAGGGTTGAGTAGGCACTTCAATGTTAAACTCAAAATTTTGCACTTCAATAACTTTGCAACTGTTTACTGGATTTACATGCAAATTCGCATACTCTGTTGCCCTGGGTAGATCTCTGAATGTGACAAGTTACGTTCTGGTCAGGTGTGTGGTTTCCAAGTTCCGGAGAGGTGAAAAAAGCATGTTTTCACTCATTGACTTTGCTGGAATTTTTCCTTCAACTTGCCTACAGCCCAGACAGTTTCGAATCTTGATCTAAAGGCGGATATTCAAAGGTTGCGCCATGCGCAATAGGGTTCTTGTCGCCAAGTCCGAAAATCGCCATTCTGCGATATTCAGCAGGAGGCAGTTGCACCACCGAAAACAGGCTGAGCAACAGCACAATGCAAATGACAGCATGCGCAACCGAAGGGGGTGGATCCCTGCATAAAGAGCGCAATGCGATATTCAAAGGGTTGCGAAATGCGCAACAGTGGAACAGCTGGAAGTTGCGCCACAGCAGAAATGAGCCAAAATAAAAAGGCTCAAGGAAGAGGCGCAAGAACGCTACAGAGATGCCAAGTGAGACAGACAGAGAGAGACAGATAGTGATAGTCCAGAACAGGGCAGGCAAGGGAAGTTGTGTGTGCCATAGGCTGCAGAGGCCAGCGTGGGTACCCGGTGCAGTGGAGGTAGCAGTCAGGGCAGGGGGGGTAACAGAGCAACATCAGCCAGGGGGTCACAAGCCAGGGAGATGGACAATGCCAGCTTCCACATGGAAGCTGTAATGAGGGGGGTGAGAATGCATGCTGCAGGGGGATGTGGCCGTGGAAGGGCCCGTCGGTGGTACGCCCCCAACAGGCAGTACCGTGCCCGCATCAGCTTTGAGCTGTACACAGATGTAGAGATCATGGGCCGGTACCGCCTGAACAGGGCAATACTGAAATGGCTCTGTGAGCTGTGCAGTGATGTGATGCAGGCACCCTGACAACGGAGTCACGCTCTGTCAGTGGAGACCAAGGTGACAGCCTGCATGTGCCTGCTCACCACGGGCACCTTCCAGAGGCTGACAGGTGACACCACAGGCATCACACAGTCGGTCACGTCACGCATCCTCACCCAATTCCTCAGCACACTGCTGCCACATGCTGCGGAGCACATCCAGTTCCCCAGCACCATGGCAGAGCGAACAGCAAACATGCAGGAGTTCCACAGGGTAGCACGTATGCCTGGCATGCTAGGGGCCATAGACTGCACCCATGTGGCCATTCGCACGCCACCTGGCCCCGATGGGGCTGCATATAGGAACAGGAAGGGCTATTCCAGTGTCAACTGCCAGGTGGTATGTGATGCCACTGGGAGCATAATCAATGTCTGTGCCACACACCCTGGCGGAGCACATGATGCCTTTATATGGTATCAGTCTGCACTGTGCCATCGATTCGAGAGTGGGGACATCCCCACAGGCCATCTAGTGGGTGAGTACGCATGTAGGAATTGCAAACGTGGGTCAAGGGTGGGAATGCCACAGGTGCTATGGTAGTGGCACACAGGGATATTGGCAATATGGACCTGAACATGATACTCATCTCCACCATCTCCACACAGATGACAGCGGATACCCATTCCATCCCTGGCTGCTCAAACCATACCGGCGCCCCATGACCCCATCGCAGCAACGCTATAACGAGGCACATGCCGCCACACGCAACATCATCGAGTGGGTGTTTGGGATGCTTAAGGCACGCTTCCGATGCCTAGACACCTCCGGCGGTGCCCTATAGTACAGCCCCTCAAAGGTCTGTGGGATATTCCTGGCCTGTTGTATCCTGCACAACATGGCCAAAGACTGTGGGATAGCCATTCAGGTCAAGGAGGGGGACAGCGATGGGGACACCAGTGGCGCCAGTGATGATGGTGATGAGCAGCCCCCCCTTGGACGGCAGGACCCCCGACTGATCCGGCAGGCCCAGCTGCACTGGGACACCATCACGGAGGAGCATTATGCACAGCACAGGTAAGTCAAGGGGCCATGTGCAACCAACACTGTCCTGGCGCAACCCACAGGCACACAGAGTAACACACCAGGGGTGCATGATGGCAAGGGGAGTGGAAGGGACCAGGCACACAAACACACCATCAGGGAGGGGCGAACAGTCATATGGACACACACACACACACACCAGGCACAAAGCGTACATGGGCAGGTGCACAGCAGAGCAGGAACAGACATGGCAAACACACAGATCCACAGACCACACCCACCACCTGTACTGTCCAAGTACATGTGTCAGAGCTGGGCACCCTTGCACCTTGGTGTACAGTACAATGCAGGCATCATCATGCACAAGCACCTGTGGACAGCAGTTGGGATGGTGTGCAGGTGGTCCGTATGTTGGCGTGATGGGCAGGGCACCCACCAGTGCACTGCCCACCATGACGCACAGTGCACACAGGGCAGCACCAGACAGGGCCCGCACTGGGAGACAGGTCAGTCATGTTGCACTGTTCCACAGCCACCGCGGTTGCGTGGGCAGCCCCGCCGTGACCCAATGGCACTGGCAGGCTGAGCAGGGGCCACATGGGGTGGCACTGATGGACCACCAGGGGTCCCACTGCACAATCGCGACCTTTTTCCGCACTGGGGTCTGTAGTATGCCAAACATACCTGCACCAGGGGTGCTCGGGATGCCCACAGCAGAACCCGGCATCGACAGGCTTGGTGTCACATGACGCCGGGAATGGGGAGTGGAGAGCGTACTGTGTGGGGTGCGCGGTACAGGGGCACCTGCTTGTGTGCCCAATGCAGCCACGACAGCGACCAATGCCTGGGTCTGCCTGTCAATGGCGGCGGTCACATCCATCCGCATATGGACCATCTCTGCAAGGTTCAGAGCACAGTCCCTGCTGTGCCACTCCACAGCCATGCACAGTGCCTCCACGGACGTTGCAACCTGCCTTTGCTGCTGTACTGATTCCCGCAGCAGGCGGATGTGCTCTTCAAATGGGTACTCTGCCACAATGGCATCCTGTCCCCCAGGGTATGGAAGATCCTGATGCTCAACACCCCTTGATGGTGGGCGCTGTTCACCAGGACCAGGAATGGGCATATCAAAGGGCGGTGGGCATGTGCCACCGCTGGACACTGTACCCCAGACCTGGTGGGTGACTGCTGCTGCTGCCCCTCCAACCGCTGTGCCCCAGGGACCACTCGTTCCACTGCTGTGGCTGCAACAGTGCCAGACACCTGCACAGCCACGGTGCTGCCCCAACGGTGCTGACAGGCACAGCCTGGGACTGTGCCGACATGCTGGCACACACGTTGGAACCAACTAGGCCCAGGGGCACATGCTGGCCTGCTGTGTGTTCATCATGGGACACACACATGTCACTGCCCATTGCAGTCCTTGCATCATCAATGGTGCAGGTTCGTGCTACAGCCACAGTCACGGCGTGCTGGCATGCTTGCATTCCAGTCTGCTGAGACACAGGCTGTGCACCCCCCACACCCGACTCACCGACACCAGAGTTGGCAGCCCGGCGTGCATGCTGGTGCAGTGCATGCTGGCTAGTGACAGAGGTGGATGGACCCTCCTCCATGTCCAGTAGGTCTTCCTCACTGCTTGGACCCACCACCACCATCCCCTGAAGACGAACAGGATCTGTAACAGAAAGAGAGGACATGTGAGTGCATGTGAACAACCTTCTCCCCCAACACCACCACCATGTCATACCGTGCAGTTATGGGCTTCCACCTGTCTGGAATCCACCTCCTGGTACACCCTCAATAGCACTCCGCTGCATTGATGAAGCCAGTCGGTCCTCAGCCGGGGTCGGCTCCACCACCGCTGGCTGGCCCCCACCTGTGCCAGCACTTGCCGCCCTGAGGGTTGCCACCTTCTCCTTCACCCTCCTGTGGTCTGTCCCCATCTTCTTTTTGCATTCCTGCATGGAGCACTGGTGGCTTCCGTGCAGGTTCACTGCCCGAGCTACCCTGTCCCATGCAGCCACACGGGCCTGAGGGGTGCCCCGCCGTCCACTCAGTAGTGGCTCCTCCTCCAGGTAGGCCTGGAAGAGGGCCTCTGTCTCTGCCGTGGTGAAGTTGGGCCTCCTTCTCCACCCACCATCCTCACCCTCACCTTGGCTCTGCTCGGTCATGTCGATCTGTATGGGTGGAAGTGGACACCTTTCACTGTGCAGTCTACAGCGTTATCCCATGACCATTGTCCAGAACATCACACAGCATGCAACCCACCTCTCACCTGCAGTAACTGAATCTGGCCAGCGCAGCCCAATGTTGCACATTTATAGTGCAATGCATGCAAATTAGGAGTGGAGCAACTGTAATGAGATGCAAATCATGCCACTGCACCTTTGAATGGCTGATCAGATGATTTGCATGTGTCAGCTGAATATCACGCTGTTGAGCTTTGCGCAATACGGTTGAGCCGGCTGAGCCAATGGCGCATATCTGTGACTGTGTGGTACACTGCATTGTGCATGCCCAGGTAGCTTACGCAGGCGTCTGCCGTGCTGATGACGTGCTGTGAGCTATCGGCAATTCAGGCCATGGCCACCATTGTGCCAGTGGCGCTACAGCACTGGGCACCATATGGCGCTGTGGCACTACTGCGCAATAGTCCACTGTGGCACTGGCACGCAGGTGACCGTTCGTGCAGGATGCGTAGACGTCAGATGGCGCTGTGCGTGGCCTTGCGTCACAGACCCCTGACCTGGTGTCCGAACCTTGCCCCCTGGCGCTGTTCGGCTGCCATGTGTACGGCTCTGTTGCGCTGTTTGGTGACAGCGCTATGTGAACTGTGTCTATATATGAACAGCCTCGATTGGAACCTATGGTGGTCTATTGCACAACATTTCCACATGGGGTTGCCGCACTGCGGGGTGCCATATTGCCTGCTCTACTACCACAGTAATGGCACACAGGAGAGCTCCCCAGTGGAGTCAGTTGGAGGTGGCCAACCTGGTGGCAGTGGTTGAGCCTCACTTTGGGGCACTGTTTGGGGATCAGCCCCTCACCATGGCCCACACCCATGTGTGGTTGCAGGTGGCCACTGAACTGGAGAGGGTCACAGGGTGGTGCCGGTCTGCTAAACAGTGCAGGCACAGGTATAGTGACCTCCGCAGGAGGGAGCCAGACATGCTGCAATGCCTCAGGTCACGTGCCAGGAGGGGCGTTGTGCCTAGGCCAGGTGGGTGTACCATCTATGCACCTGTATTCTCCGTAGGGGTGTGACTGTGTTTTGGTGGTGGTGCATGGGGGATGGCTCTGCCATGGTTGGCTGTGTCAGTGTGTGCAGGTGTGAGATGCATGGGTCTGGCTGTGGGCAGGCACACTCACTGGGGCAGGGGCAGTCTGCTTTGGGGTCACACTGATGTTTTCTCAACATTTGTCACCCACAGGCCTGGCAGAGGGATGCAGGCCCAGGCTGAGGAGGTGTGGCGGGGGGCCCAGGTGGCAGCCGGAGGAGGCGTAATGGGTGGGCCACAGTGGCAGCAGCAGCAGCCACAGCTGCTTGATGAGTGTGAGTGTCATTACATCATGGATGCTATTGCATGCTGGAGGGGGTGGGCATGACCACCAGCCATGGACAACACAACCATGCACAACACAGGCGACAGTCATCACTGTCCAGTGTCACTGCACATCTGTGTGTGCGTCACTGGTTGTCCATGCATGCACTGGGCACATGGCTGTGGAACTGGCATCCCACCACATTGCCACGTCACTTGACAGCCTTGTTTGTGCTGTGATGGACATGGGCAGTGTGTGTGTGCAGTGGTGCACATAGCTGGTGCTGCCTGGTTGGGAGTGTCATGTGCATGGTCACTGTGGGTGGGTGCATCCGTCACAGGTGCGGGCACTAGGCTATATGCCTTGCAGGATGGTGGTGTTCAGGGTTGTGGACAGTCACAGCCATTGACTGTGTTCCTTTCCTAGGTCTCAGCATCCTACGGTGGATGGACCCGTGCCCTCCAGCGGCTGCGCAGGTGTCAGTTGCTACACTGACCTCCTGACAGACATGCAGCGCCATGGGGTCAGGCGACGCCTCGAGGAACCGTAAGATCAACAGGCAGCAGGGAACCAGCCTTCGGTGCTGACTGCACTTCCTTCCACTTCACCCAGCCCTCCCACCCTGCCTTCCCTCTCCCAGTTGTTCACCCCTCCCCTTACCCACCCTTACCTTGTACCCCTACCCCCCCATCTTGTACATATGTATATAGATGTTGTTGGTGTTGTACATATCTTTTTCGAATATATATATTTTGTTATGAATTCTGTGGTGGTCTCTGATTTGCAACGGGCTATGGTTGCTCAGTTGCAGTGGTGTGCATGGCATCTGGGGTGGTAAGGTCCTGGGTATGTGTGAATGTGCATGGGAAGGTGTCTCCGGTGTGGGAGTGCCTTTCAGTCGGTCTTGCCATCTGCTGCCACCCACTGCTGGGTGCCCAGGGTGGGTCTGGCTTGCATGGTTCTGTGCTACATGAGGTTGCAGTGTGCCGGGGTTGCATGGTGTTTACTGCAGTGCCAGTCACTGCACATGGGTGGTGTCTTGGGGTCACAGTGCAGGGTGTGCTGTACAGAAGGTGGGGCTGATGTGCACTGTGGTTGTCGACCCCCTGTGTGTGGCAGTCTCAGCCTGCCAGTGGGTGTGCTGAGGCGACATGGCCCTGCTGTGCTTGTTGGCTTGTTCCCATGGGCGGTGGATCATCCATCCCTCCCCAGTGATGCTGTGCTTGGGGTGTGCGGGTGTATTGTTAGTTCTGCAGTGTGTTCCTGTGCCCATGTGTGGCATGGCTGGTGGTGGGCCCCAGCCTGCCTCCTGGTTGTGCAGTTCCATTGCTCTGCTGGGGGGGGCTCTGCTTGCACTATGGCACCTCTGGACTGCTCAGCTGGGCTAGCCTTGTTACACTATGGCGCATCATTTCTGCTCAGCTTCCCCTTCCTGGTTGCGCTATGGCACAGTTTGTGCGATATTCAGACGTTGGCTGCTTGCGCAATTGACCTTGCTCCATGTTTGAGTATCGCGATGATTGCACCTGTGTGCAAGTGACTTGAGCTTGCTCCTGCTGTTGCGCACTTTTTGGGCGCAGTTTGAATATCCGGCCCAAAATGTTCTGGGCAGAAAGAGACTAGTCCACAGATGTGCCTTTTGCTAGTCTGGTGAAAAAATAATAAGCCGATTTTAAGTTATTGCATTTTTTTTAAAAAATTTAAAATTGTTTCTAAGCATGCTCAGTAAGCACCAAAAGATAGCTGTATGAAACAAAAAAATATTTGTTTGTATAATGTCATCCTTTTTTGTTTGAGGAAAATCCTTTCTCATATAGCCACCATCTTGTTTTCAGTTTTGCCTGAGAAATTCAAATTTGGAAAACCCCAAAAAATGATATTTAAGCTCCACCCCCTCAAACAGGTTGATATCTTCAAGTACATTGGCCTCATATTCGACCCAGCCCTCTTGTTCCGTGGGCATATCCACACCCTCTGCTCAGCCGTAAACTCTCATATTGGTCTCCCCTATTGCCACAAGAACTGTCTCCTCCCCGTAGCCCTGAAAATGGCCATTACGTCCTCTGTCCTATCCCTGGTCAATTATGGGCTCTTGATGTATGGGGTTATGGACAACACTGTCCTAAACCATGTCAGGATTTCCCTTAACAAAGCCTGCCACTTGCTCACAGGTGCCAATAGGCGTACCCACACCTGCTCGCTCTACGCTCTAGCAAATATCCTCAACTTTGTGGACAGGTTTCAATACCAGACCTGCCTCTTTACCAAGAAAATCATGGCTGGTCTAGTCCCCCCTTCGAACTATCCACCCTCATCCACCCCAGCAACTTATCTCTATCCATCTGCAGCTCCACCAGATCCTCTCTCCATGTACCCAGAGTCAGGACACCTCTGGCTCAGAGGTCCTTCCTCTACAGAACTCCAGGCTGGTTCAACTCCCTCCCTACAGCCATCTCCTCTGAAAATAGGCTAGGTCCTTTTAAAAAGGTGCTGTGCAGCCACTTGTTCACCAGCTCTAATTGTAAATGCCTGTAAGCCCCAGTCGCACCCCCCTTACCCTGACCTTTGCCTCTCCTGGGGCATTCAACCCCCCCAACAAGGGGCCACTGACTCTGCTCATATGTCCTGTGTTTTGCCCCCCTCAAGACCTGCAGTATCTCCAACTAGGCCTGTCTGAGCCTGAATTATTTGTTTATCTCTGCTATGTTATGATCAAATGTTGTAAGTTATCACCCCTACTTTAGCTACCACCCTGTATATGATATTTGTACTGTTTGGCTGTATTTTACATTTGTATGTTTACTCCAATGTGGAGCCTTTGTAAATGAGTCTCTGACTCAAAGATTTGCAATTCCAATGCCATTAATAAATAAATAAATAAATATTCTGGTGAGGAACCAACACATGTAGCTTGCATACTGGGACCCCCTTAGCTGCATTTTGCACCTTACTTCTCGAGAAATGCCCTCAAAATGTGTTTTTTTTAACATTGAAATTCTTTTTTCATATTGGCGTCATACGAAAAAAGATCTTGTTTTATATGATGTCTCCAAAGTTACGAGCACGCGTAGTGAAATTGCAATGAATGGTCATAAGTTTACCATTGTTACATATTGTGACATCAAATTTTCAACGTACCCTTTTTGATCCCCTCTTCTTGATCAATGGGGGGTGTCATTACACAACTCCCACCCGAAAGGTGATTTCACAGTCACTTGGCAAATCCACCTTTCAGGCAAGATTTGTGTAATGACAGTCATATTGTTCATAAGGTGGGGTCATAAGAGAACTATGTGGAAAATTTGGGGTCAAAATAATGTAACAACTTATGTTTCATTCATTTACCAATACTATACATGCTCATAACTTTAAAATTAAAGAGACTTTGACCCCAAATTTTCAACATTGACTTCTTATTACACCACCTCATGTGTGTCATAGCTGTCATTTTTCAAATCCTAATCAAAATGTGTTTTCACACCTGTGACCTGGAATGGTGTTGCAGTTGCGTGGAATTATGTTTTGTTGGGGATTTGAAAATTTTATGTATCAATCAATCAAGTGTATTTTATACTGGGAAGGTATGTGAGCAAAAATGCCTGTTTTCACAAATGTCCAGTTTTACAAATGGTTACTAAGATACAAGATAAACAATGAACATAATACAAAGTATATACAAATAGTGTTAGCATAATATACAATGGAATATACAACCAGTCATGAGTAAATTTACAAACACATTACATAAATACACACATAAGTACAAGCAGTCTTGGTAGTATCAGGTGTAAAGGAATTCCAAAGTAGCCATTGAGGAAAAAAAGGGCAAGGTACAACAATGATTAACAGTTCAGAAACTACATAAGCCAACAGGATTCATGAACAGTATTAGAGAAAGGACAAAATGTGACAAGGTGTAGAGTGCTTGGAGAAAAGGGGGAATGGGGAGGAAGACAGAGGGCCAGAGAGGGAGAGATGAAGAGTAATGGAGGTGTGGGAGGAAATCAGAGGTTAGGTATCACAGGGGGTGGTGGCACAAGTGCAAGAGAGCTTTGTAAGAAGGTGGCTCTTGAGGAATCTATGAAAGGCATGTGTAGTGTTGCAGGCAAGTAGTGTGGGGAGGAGATGGTTATAGAGCTTTGTGCTCTTATAGGTGAGGGAATTTTGAGCAAGAGAAGTGTGGAAAAAAATGGATGTGGAATGTGTTGCTGGAGGATCTTCTGGTCAGGTGGGTAGTAGCAGACTTGGGGAACAGAGATGTTACACTGGGTGGGAGTTTGTCCAGATGGATTTTGTTGAGGAAGGACAAACTTTTTTGGGTGAAGAGCCCTTCAAGGGGGAGCCAGTCACATGCCTTGTATAGATTGCAGTGGTGTGTCCTCCAAGGGAGACCAGTGATGAATCAAATTATATTATTGTAACTTGATCTTAGTTTGCTAAAGAGATGAGAATTTATGGGTGGGGCACAAATGATGGATCCATAAGCCAATAGGGGTAGGAGATGGGAGGTAGCTAGTCTGAGTCTCAAGCAGGGTATTAGGAACTTACGGATCCTGTAGAGAAGCCCTAACCTCATGTGGATCTTGCTGATCACATTAGAGATGTGGAGACTGAAGGACAGGTGGGGATTAAGAAGGATACCCAGGTACTTAAATTCAGATACCAGTTCAATGCTGTTCCCAAGGTTGTCTGAGAGGTTCAGATGGGGGTCGTATGTTTTCCTGGGGCCAGAGAAACCCATGAATTTAGTCTTTTTGAGTTAAGGACCATGCCTTTGTTGGAGAACCAGGTGTGAAGTTCAGGAAGTCTGCTTGTAGGCATGAGAGCATAACTTATGGGTTTTTGTTGCTGTAGTAAAGTGCGGCATCATCTGCATAGAGAACCATTTTGGTGCTGGAACAGACTTTGGGGAGTTTGTTAATGAAGAGTGTGAAGAAGAGTGGGCCCAAGATGGAGCCCTGGGAGTACACCGTATTTAACTGGGCATTTTGAGGAGGCATGCCTGTCTATATGGGGTATCTGAGATCTACAGATAAGATAGTTCCCAAACCATTTGAGAGTGTTGGATAAGAAGCGGAAGTCAGTAAGGGTGATCAGGAGCAGTTCATGGTTGACAAGGTCGAAGGCCTTTGTCAGGTCCACGAATACCAAGCCCATGTACAGGCCATTGTCAATGGTTCCATAAATGTTTCCAATGAACTTGACTAGGGTGGTCTCCATACTGTGGACAGCTCTAAAGCCATGCTGGGCATCAGTGAGAATGTTGTAGCTGTTGAGAAAGGTGGTGACTTGGGAGTGGACCACCTTTTCCAGGATCTTGAAGAGATGGGCAAGGAGAGAGAGATTGGCCTATAGTTACCAACCTTGGTCCTGGAGCCAGATTTGAACAGAAATTTGACAATGGCCATTTTCCAGATCTGGGGAAAGAAACCAGTGCAAAGGGAGAGGTTTAGGATGTTGATGAGTTGAACTGCAAGGGAGGCAATGGCGAGTCTGAGGATTTTGTAATCAATCCTGTCTGCCTTTTCTGGTGGGGGGTTATTTGAGCAGATGAGCTTAATAGTGTCCATGGGTGTCAGAGCCTAAAAGTAGAAATTTGGTATGGCCCCAAGGTGAGTAGTGGGGGGATGGGGGGTGGGTGATTCAGTGGAAACTTGGAGGGGAGTGGGGTTGGAAGGTTTGTATTTACTCAAGTCCTCAAATAATTTTTTTAACAAGTTGGCAACAGCAGAAGGGTTACTAGTAAGCTGATTGTCATGGCTGAGGGTGATGGGTTTAGCTTTCCTGACCCTATGAAGGAGGATGTTCAGGGTGCCCCAGAGTTGCCTGGGATTGGCATTAGGCCCGAGCTGTCGGCTATGGAGAAAATTAACCTTAGCTGACCTGAGAGTCACTTTGCATTTGTTACAGAGGGTTTCATATAAAGTGAGTAGGGCTAGGTCACTATGCTTTCTGTGTTTGATCCAGGCCCTGTCCCTCTTCCTCATCAGTTTGAGTACATCAAGGGTGACCCATTCGCAGATTCAGCTGTGGACCCAGATTTTTTTTAAGGGAGCGATTCTATCGCAAACCCCAGTAAAGATACCTGAGAACCGGTCAATAACAGCGTCAATATTGTCCATGGTTGAAGTGAAAGTCCAGGCAACCTGGTAAAAGGCCTTAGTAATGTCAACGAGGACATTGTCATTTAAGTGTCTTGAGTAGATGAAATTGGGAGGGGTTTGGGGAATGCATGGACCAGTGACAATAGATGGCACAGTGGTCACTTAGGCAGTCAGGAAGTGTCCCAGAATTGAGGATTCTGGAAAGGGTTGGAGACAATGATCCAGTCTATGACTGACTGGGAGACAGTTTGTAGGTAGTCCTAGTAGGGGAGGAGATAATTTGGTACAACCCAAGGTCTGAGATGACAGAGTTGGCATGATCAGAGTGACAGGAGATCCAGTTTATGTTGAAGTCCCCGGATAGAATCCACTCCTGTTAAGGGTGAGGTATTTTTGATACCAAGCTGGGAATCAACAGTGGGGGGAGTATACGGGCAGGAGATAAGCGGGGTGATAGTGAGAGTTTTGTTATCACCTAAAAGAAAGTGGATGGAAAGGGACTCGAGCTTAGCAGAGCGTATGTCAGGACTGAATTCAGTGAAAGAAAACTTTTGCCACACAGAACATGCAGCTCCCTTCCTTCCAGGCCTCTCTTTCCTGAGAGAAATGAATCTATCAAGCTTTATTTCTCCACAGGAAATTTTATCTGAGATCCAGGTCTGAGAGAGTGCAATAATGTCAAATTTATTAACTTTAACCCAGGCCTGGAAGGCATCCTTCTTGGTGAGGAGGCTTTACATATTGAGGTGAATGATGTTAATGAATTTATTACCTTTAACAAGGTTGCTCATGCAATGGTTACTCATGCAGTTGAGGCCGGTGAGGGGAGATAAGTTGGCCAGGTCTGGGTTTGGATGTACCGTCCCCAAGAGGAGTAGGAGGAGAAGGATGGTTCTGGTGCATCTGGTGTTAAGGAAACAGGATTTTTTCTTGTGGAGGTGGAGGAGTTTGATAATGCAGATATTGAGATTACTCAAGTTCAGTGGGAAACTGAAGGGAAGGTGAAGGATGGAATAGGAAGGGGTCAGATGCAAGAAATAGGGGAGGGGGAGCAGTGATGGTGTATTGAAGAAGAAGTGACAGTGGAGGTGGGGGAGAGGAGGAAGAGGAGGAGGATAAGAGAGGAGGGGAGCAATGTATGGAGGAGGAGGGCTGGAAAGGGTGTGGGGAGGAAGGCAGGCAGAGACCAGATGTAGAGGAGGGAGGCAAGAACCCTGGAGTGGGAGAGATTGCATGAAAAGAGCAGAAGGATGGTGAGGGAAAACAAGATGCAGTTGGCAGCCATGATAAGAGAGGCTTGGGGGAGAGGTGAGAGGGGTGAGAGACCAGAGTGAAGACACAGCTTGTAAGCCTTACAAATGACAGGAATAGAGAGTATGAGTGGTTGCAAGAGGGAGCAGAGGGCAATGAGTGACGGGGTGTATCCCAGGAAAACTTAAAGAGATTAAAAGTCCAATACCTAATTCTCCTGCTGTGGCAGCCTAGTTGGTAAGGACATGGACTTCGGTTCAGAGAGTCAGGGGTTTGAATCCCGGGGTGCAGAGTGGCTAGACATGAGACAAATTAGGCAGGGATGAGCCAGATAAGAGTAACAAATGACAATGTGAAGGTACTTTATATTAGAGGAAAAAGAAGTGAGAGATAGTGGAAACAGTGACTCCTAGTAGCTGAAGAGTATAATATGTAATAGGGAACTTGGGGAGCAGATAAAGTGAGAGGTATGGGGGGCAGTGACACCTAGTGGCTGAGAAGTAGAAAATGCAGTAGGGAAATTGGGAGATAGTTCTAGGGCAGAAGCAGCACATGACTAATCAAGTGACCTACCTCACCAATAAATGTACGGCCCACCAGGGTGGGGGTGGGTGGGGCAGTCACGCATTAGCGGTGATGGGTTAACATGGTCCAGTGAGTGTACCTGTGCTGCTGGCTGCAAGAGCTCTCTAGTGAGCTCCACAGGAATGGGAGGGTCAAAGTAGGGAGAGCAGCCTGAGGAAGGGAGACAAAGCACAGATTATAACAAAAGAAGTATTAAGAGATCAGGCAACAAAGGGGAAAGGATCAAGGTGGGAATGGGGGGGCCTGCTGCTGACCAGTACAGACTGTGCATACACAGTGAAGCAAACTGAGGAGCAGCAGGGGAGGCCAGAGAAGATTAGCAGGTAGGCAAAACAGCACAAATTAATGGCAGAACAATACTAAACAATAGCTCTAAGACACCACAGGTAGAAATGTAAAGCAACGACAAACGGTGAGGCAGTCCTATCAATCTAGGGTGTGCTCAGCAGTAAATAAACATGCTGGAGGCTGCTAGGCTGCTAAAAAGCCAAAACTACAGGTACAGAACTCCTTAAAGCTAACTCATAAAGCACTCTGTACAGAGGTGCCAACAGTGGTGCAGCAGTTGGAGAAAAAACAATCAAAACTGTTGTGCCAATGGAAAATATCCAGGAGACAGTCTTTTACAGTCCAGTGAGTGTACCTGTGTTGCTGGCTGCAAGAACTCTCCAGTGAGCTCGACGAGAATGGAAGGGTCAAAGTGGGGAGAGCAGTCTGTGTTTCTGGCTGCAAGAGCTCTCCAGTGAGCTCTGTGTGAACGGGAGGGTCGAAGTGGGGAGAGCAGTCTGTGTTGCTGGCTGCAAGAGCTCTCCAGTGAGCTGCATGGGAATGGGAGGATTGAAGTGGGGAGAGCAGCCTGTGTTGCTGGCTGCAAGTGCTCTATGTACCAGGTACATAAGGTGGGGTAATAAGATGGCTATGCTGGCAATTTGGTCACTGTTGTCCTATAAATGGAAGCGCAGGGCCCTTCAACAGCAACCTACATATATGCATCTATGGAGGGATGAGAGTGCAGGGCCCAAAGGACACTGCTCCCACAGGCAAATAAGGATATGATTATCTAGCTAAAAAAATTATGCATGGATGCAATTAGACTATCTCAAAAAGTAAGGAAATTCTTTGCAAAAAAATATGTTAATGCATCATTTGGGGTTGAAATGAAACTGTAAAAAGGAGGGAAATATGACATTAGGGTTTCCAATCCTAACAACCCACCCCCACCCTGCACACACCAACAGGCTTTGGGGTT
Source organism: Neoceratodus forsteri (assembly GCA_016271365.2). Lineage (NCBI taxonomy): Eukaryota > Metazoa > Chordata > Ceratodontiformes > Ceratodontidae > Neoceratodus > Neoceratodus forsteri. Next base: position 1,403,587,587 of record CM028130.1, on the reverse strand, counting down.
GTATCTTGGGGTCATCAGCCCTAATGCTCAACCCATTTTCCTATACTGTACCCATCTCAGCTTATTTAGTTTAATTTAATTCAGTATAAAGCCATCAGTTTGAAACAAAGTAATATTCTAATAGTAGACCTTATAGGTCTGGAGGGCAAACAAACCCTTGCACCAAAAAATTGACTAAACAAACCCATTAAGGATATATCCCTGCCTGATCATGGTATTAATGAGGTTGACCACAAGTTATTTTATCGTGGAACATGTCTGGTTTACTAAATAAATTTTGAGATGGGGATTGGATAGAATTTGTAACATCTTTTACAATAGCTGTATTCCAGGAAACATGGGTTCAAGAATCTGTTATTATAAATGGACATGAATCAATTTTTGTTCACCAGCTAAAAAAAGAAATCATTTTGGAAGATCTATGGGCTGGTTGGTTATTTATGCTAAAATCTCCAAACATTTGAGAATTAAACAAACTCATAGAATCACCCCGAATTATACATAGTAATTATGGTACTGGACTGGAATAAAATGCAATTCATTATAGTAAATGTATATATTCCCCCCAAATCCACGAATCCAAACCCCTTACTAGATTAATTATTGGCTGATCTAGGTGCAGTTACATTTGCCTTTCCAACTGCCTATCTTTCAATTTCTGGATATTTCAATGCATGAATAGCTAACTATGACAATTATTCTACACTAGGATCTTTTATGGACACTGGGGATCTGTTACCTAGAGTATCAAAAGACAAGGTAATTAATGAGAATGGGAAAAGATTCACAAGTTTTGTGAAGGACAGCTCCTTGGTTATTCTGAATGGTAGAGTTAAGGGGGATTTGGTAGGTTATTCCCTCTTCTATGACCCAAAAGGTCAAAGATTAATTGACTATATTTTATGTAGTTTAGAATCTTACCACATTTTAAGTCATCTACTTATTGACATGCAGACAGAAAGTAATCATGCTCCTTTGGCACTTAAGATAGATGTCATAACATCAGACTCTTCAAATAATCCAACAATTGATCCCTTAAAATCCCCTCATAGACAGGGAAATCAAAAATTGAGAATTTCTACATCACATCTAGAAAAAAATTATGATCTCCTTAATTCTTGTGGAATCAATACTCTTAACAATATTTATCAGTCCTCCCTACCCCTAGAAATAGAGCAAGGAGTTTACCCAATCTTTACATTAATAAGAACTAATATCTAAACATCAACTCTCACCTATAATTCCAATACTAAGAACCTTAACATGAGGGGGGAATTGGTTTGATGCAACATGTGTGCAAGAAAAAAGGAATCTAAAAAGTATAGTGAATTTGGTAATACACCATCCCAACAGATCTAATTTTAACTTACTATCCCAATCTAGGAAAATCTATAAGAAATTCATAAAAATTGGGCTGGCAGTATAGTCTAGAGGTTAGAGGAATGAGGTGTGAATGAGCTTGATACATCCAGCAGACCAGACCTGAGTTTGATGCTCACAACCTCCACTTGCATACTGTGTGACTCTAAGCAAGTCACTTAACCACCCAGTGCTCCCAGGTTGCCCCTGAAAACAGGCATGTGTGCCTAGTGGGCCTTACCCGGTTACCAAAGACTAAAAAAAAAAAATTTGAATTCAGGGACAATCAATGGATAAAGAAGTTACAGATTAAAGGAAGTAAGGATCAGAAAGCATTCTGGTGGTATCACATGAGCAAGGTGACTGAAATTGGGTGCCTGCAAAAACAGTGACTCAATTACGGTGCCTGTGTTCATGGCTACCTAGCAGGGGGGCGGATACTGTTGTGGGTGAATAGAGCGACATGAAGTACTCGCATATACACGAGAGCGTGAACACACATGGGGGCAGGCAGGGAGTGATGGCATGTGGGAGGGGTGTGGTGGGCAACTGCGGAGCTGATCCACTAGCGTGGTGGGGAGGGTGGTTGGCTGGGAGGTGCAAGGTGCAGGTTTCGGGTCTGGGGTGGTTTGGCTTTTTTTCCCCACAGGCGGCTTTACACATTTTTAAGTTTTTCACCCCTGACATGCACCCCTCTGGAGCTGAGAATCCATAAGTGTGGGGGGGGGGCAGAGCCTCCCACATGACAAACTAAACCCATAGGTCTTGGGTGGCCTTTTTGTCCTTGTCATAAGTGTGCATCACCGAAATTCATTTTTGGCGATGTACACTTGCCCTAACGGCGATCGTTATTTTTTGATCACCCTTAAAAAATGAACCCATTCTGGCATGTGGTTTCTAAAGGTTCAGAGCCTACCCAATTGGCTCTATTAACTCTTATTTTGAAGAAAGCATGGATTACAGATTACCAAAAATTATTTAATCACCAATCTATTGTTTATTAGAACTATAACTCCTTTCTCCTCTTTCCTAGGGAATAGCCTCCCTTATTTATTTATTGAATTTTGTTGACCAGGTAAACCCACTGGGTCTCACAGAGTCCCTTTTCCAGGGGTGACCCGGGATTAATTACATGAATTATTAAACAGGAATCACAAAAGAAAGGATTCTACAAGAGCTCGATGAGCTCAGAGTGGACAAGGCAATGGGACCTGTTGGCATACATCCCAGGGTAACAAAGGAGCTAAGGGCGGAACTAGCAGAGCCATTATCAGAACTGTTTAGTGAGTCTCTGAGCACAGGAGAGGTCTCAGAAGACTGGAGAAGGGCTCATGTGATCCCAATCCATAAGAGTGGTAGCAGGGAGGAGGCAGGAACTACAGACCAGTCAGTCTTACCTCAGTAGTGGGAACAATTATGGAGACACTCCTTAAGGAAAGGATAGTGCAACACCTGGAATCCACAGGAGCACGGGATCCAAGACAGCATGGGTTTACAAAAGGAAGGTCCTGTCAAACTAATCTCATAGATTTCTTTGACTGGGTAACTAGAGTGGTGGACCAAGGGGGAGCAGTTGATGTTGCCTACCTTGACTTCAGCAAAGTTTTCAATACTGTTTCACATAGAAGATTGATTAATAAGCTGGGTAGGCTTGGGGTGGGTCAGACATTGGTCAACTGGGTGGCAAACTGGTTGACAGGTAGAAAACAGAGAGTGGTGGTAAATGGTATACAGTCAGAAGAGATGCAAGTCACAAGTGGGGTACCTCAGGAATCAGTCCTGGGGCCAGTCCTCTTCAAAATCTTCATCAGTGATATTGCAGATGGACTGGAGGGTAAGGTTTGTCTGTTTGCAGATGACACCAAGATCTGCAACAGAGTAGATGATCCAGATGGTGTGGGCAGAATAAGCGATCTGGATAAACTAGCAAAATGGTCAGAAGAGTAGCAACTGGGGTTTAACGAAAGAAGTGCAGATCATGCACATGGGAAAAGAAACCCTGAAGTCACCTATAGGCTGGGAGGGAGTTGCTGGCAGTCACAAGGGAAGAAAGAGACTTGGGTGTCATCATCACCAATGACCTGAAATCATCCAAGCAGACCTCTAAAGCAGTAGGTAAGGCTAGAGGGTGTTGGGGTGTATTAGTAGGGGTATCACAAGTCAGAAGAGGGAGGTAATAATCCCTCTTTACAAGACACTGGTTAGGCCCCATCTGGAGTACTGCATGCAGTGCTGGAGGCCACACCTTCACAAGGACATTAACCAAATTGAGGCAGTCCAGAGAAGGGCAACCAAAATGGAGCAGGGACTGCATCAGAAAACATATGAGGACAGATTAACGGAACTCAATATGTATACCCTAGAGCAAAAAGGAGGGAGAGAGGTGATATGATTGAAACATTCAAACACCTTAAGGGCATTAACAAGGTGAAAGAGTCTAACATGTTTCAATATAAGAAAAATAGCAGGACAAGAGGACACAGCATGAGATTAGAGGGAGGCTGATTAAGGGGTAATGTGAGAAATTCTTTTCACAGAAAGGGTGGTGGATGCATGGAACGGCCTACCTCAGGAAGTGGTGGATATGAATACAGTGCAGGGCTTCAAACAGGCATGGGATAGGCATAAAGGAGCAATACAGATGAGTATGAATAGATAGGCCATTGACAGAGCAAAGGCCTATGGCACATTCATAAGGTAGAAAAAGAAATGGGCAGACTGGATGGGCCTTGCGGTCCTTATCTGCCGTTAACGTCTATGTTTCTATGTTTCTATGTAATATATTGAAAAACATACAGCATGTAGTACAGTATAGAGCAGATAAGATAACTTATTGGTTAGCAAATAACATTCATTTAGACTACAGTATGAATTTACATCAGTTGACATATGAATTTACCTAGAAGTACAGTAAACTGAAGTAACAGGAACCATTTTCAGTCTTGCAAACAATAAGGCTCCTAGGACTGATTGTATTCTGGCTGAAGTATATAAGTTTAATATGGAATTTTGGACCCCTCTCCTTACCAGGTATTTTAATATATGTCTTCAAAAAAACAATACTCCTGCCTCATGGAAAGTCAACATAATTATTCCGCTTCATAAACAAGGTTCTCCACTAGATACCACAAACTATCATGTCATCAGCCTTCTAGATATTGCTTCCAAAATATTTTCAAAGATATTACTTAAAAAACTAACATCATGGGTCAATAATAAGAACTTAAGTTCCCCATTTCAGGCAGGTTTTAGATATCAGTTTTCTATGATTGATAACATCTTTTGTCTTGCACACATGTTCAAAAAATACATCCGAATTAAAAGCATGAAACTTTTTGCTCTTTTTATAGACTTCACCTCTACCTTTGACTCAATAAATTGCAATATATTATGGGACAATTTTTAAGGAGTAAGGGCATAGATTGTTCCCTTCTAAACCCAATCAAATCACTTTACTCAAATACGGATACAAAAGTAAGCTTCGACATAGAAGGTAACACAACTGATCCATTCATCTCATCCAGAGGAGTAAAACAAGGACGTTTATTAGCTCCTACCCTCTTTAACCTTTATATTAGTGATTTACTAGATTTTAACAATAATAATATATATGACCCTCCTAAAATCAATGGGACACCCTGTCATGCATTAGCATTGCAAATGATATTGTCTTATTTTCTCTAACAAAAATGGGCTTAAAAAGAAAATCAACACTTTTAACGAAAACCGCAAAACGCTGGAACTAAAAACAAACCTTAATAAAACTAAAATATTAATATTTGGTACCAATACCCGAAACAATTTTTCCTTTTACTTAGACATGCAGAAAATAGACAATGGGAAAAGTAAAAGAATACTCTTACTGTATTTGGGGTGGAAAATAACTGCAAATCCAAAATGGAACCAGCATCATGCAAGCCAAGTCACAAAAGCTAAACAAATTGTAAAGGCGCTGTTAAGATTCCACTATAAATTTGGAGGATTTTCCATAAAAGCAGCTCTGCAAGCTGCAGAAATGAAAATCAATCCTGTTCTGTTATACAGTGCCAAAGTTTGGGGCACTGAATAATTCTCTTCCTTGGAGATGCCTCTGCTATATTTCTATAAAACACTTTTGATGGTCCCTCTATCAACTTCTTCAGCAATGACTAGGGTGGAAATAGGGACAATTTCCATTAATATAATTATGAAATATAGACACATCTCATATTAGTTAAAAATAATTAATAATAAACATAATTCCCTTCCACATGCTTGCCTCCAGGAGAAGATGAAATGGCTTTGAATGGGCTTAAAATCTATTCCCTTTCCACTTTTGTTAACACTTAAAATCAAACTAAACCATTTAGGGCATGATGTTCAAAGGAACATATCTATTTCAACTCAGTACAAACCTTTTATAAGAAAGAGACTGTATAATCTTTCACAAATTAGGTATATGGAGACAATAAGAGGGCAGAAATATGCCCCTTGGTTTAGAACTAACGAAACAGACCACAATATGGAAAAAAACTTCTTCTTGCCTCTTACCCCAAATTCTAGAAAATTTCTCACATGGGCAAGGTTTGTCTTAAATAATTCCAAATATTCCTATTTCAATAAGAGGAAGGTAACACCTGGGGTGTCTAAGGAATTGAAATGCATATGCAGTCTGGACACTCCAGAAACCTTAACTCATTTATTTATTTAGCTTTTGTTTACCAGGTAAGCACACTAGACAGTCAAGTGCCTATTTTCAGGTGCGACCCAGGAGAATTACAAAGGTACAGGCAATAACAATTTAGAGACAGGATAACAGCAATCAACAAGGTACAGTCAGGTACAGACAGAGAAACATAGAAACATAGAATCTGATGGCAGATAAGGACTGATTGGCCCAACTAGCCTGCCCATTTTCCTACCTAACGGATAAGCTGCATATCTTAGTTTAACCAACAGCCTACTTCCTCCTACCCCACACTAGAATTGCCTTATGCCTGTCCTATGCATTCTTGAATTCCCCCAATGTTTTTGACTCTATGACCTCCTCAGGAAGGCTGTTCCATGTATCTAAAACCTTCTCTGTAAAGAAATACTTCCTCACATTACCTCTGAGCCGTCCCACCTCTATCTTCAAATTGTGCCATCTTGTTCTTACACATCTCTTTTTCTGAAAGATGCTACCCTCTTGGACTTTATTGATTCCCTTGAGGTATTTGAAAGTTTCTATCATGTCCCCCTTCTCCCTCCTTTCCTCAAGGCTATACATCTTAAGCTCCTTTAGTCTTTCTTCATACGGCTTCTGGTGTAGACTCTGCACCATTTTGGTTGCCCTCCTCTGGACAGCCTCCACCCTGTCTATGTCTTTGCGGAAATGGGGTCTCCAGAACTGTACACAGTACTCCAGATGCAATCTTACCAACTGTCTGTACAGAGGGCCAACAACTTCCTGTTTTATACTGGTGATGCCTCTCCCTATGCATCCCAGTATCCCCTCAGCCCTCCTTATGGCCTTCTCACATTGCTGGCCCACCTTTAGGTCATCTAAAATGACTACCCCCAGGTCCCTTTCCATTTTTGTTTTTGTCAGTATCTCATCCCCCATTGGGTACTCTTGCCCTGTGTTTTTGTTTCCCAGGTGCATTACTTTGCACTTCTTTGCATTGAATCTAAGCTGCCATACATCTGACCATTCCTCCAACCTTGCCAAGTCCCTTCTCATCCTTTCCACCCCAACTTGCATATCAACCCTGTTGCAGATCTTTGTGTCATCTGCAAAGAGACATACTTTCCCTTCCAGTCCCTCTTCAATGTCACTTATAATGACATTAAAAAGGACCGGCCCCAGTACTGAACCCTGCGGTACCCCACTAGTAACCCTCCTTTCTTCACTGTGGACTCCATTTACTACTACCCGCTGTGTCCTGTTGTCCAGCCAGTGTTTTACCCAGGCTATCACCCTGGGATCCACTCCCAGGCTGGCTAATTTGTTTATTAATCTTTTGTGTGGGGCTGTGTCAAATGCCTTGCTAAAGTCTAGGTAGGTCACGTCCACAGCCCCTCCCTGGTCTACTACTTTGGTCACCCAGTCAAAGAAATCAATTAGATTTGTTTGACATGACCTTCCTACTGTGAATCCATGCTGCCTTGGGTCCTGTGCCCCACTAGCCTCTAGGTACTCAACAATTCTTTCCTTCAGAAGTGATTCCATCACTTTCCCTACCACTGAGGTCAAACTGATAGGTCTATAGTTTCCTTTCTCTGTCTTGCTCCCACTTTTGTGAAGGGGAATCACCTCCGCCCTTCTCCAGTCATCAGGTACTACACCATCCTCCCATGATTTATTAAAAAGGGTAGTCAGTGGTGTTACTAGTTTTTCCCTTAGTTCTTTTAGAATTCTGGGGTGAATCCCATCAGGTCACATTGCTTTATCCACCTTCAATTTTAAGAGTTCTTTCAGAACTCTTTCTTCTGCGAAAGGACTAATATCAACCCCCCTATCCAGAGTGCTTCTATTGACTGGATTAGGTATCTCCTCCTGCTTTTCCATTGTGAATACTGAGCAGAAATATTCATTCAGTACCCCTGCTTTTTCACTGTCGCTCTCTGCCCAACAGCCTTCCTCTCTATTCAGCCTCAGCATCCCTGCTTTCATCTTTCTTTGCACCCTAATGTACCTATAAAAGGTTTTATCCCCCTTCTTAACTGAGTTGGCTATCTTTTCCTCAGTTTGAGCCTTTGTTATTCTGACTGCCTTCCCCTTCCTTCTGCTTTAACTGGTACAGTTCTCTGTCTTGCTCCTTTTGTGTTTCCTTATACTTCCTGAATGCTATCTTTTTCTCCCTAACCTTCTCCGCCACTTCTTTTGAGAACTATAGTGTTTTTTTCTTTCATTTTGATTTGTTTATTTGCTTCACACAAAGGCTTGTTGCCTCTGTGATGGCAGTTTTGATGTTTTCCCATTGTTGCTCCACCCCACCTTCTTGCCTGTTTGCTAGTTTTCTGAGGCACTCTCCCATTTTGACAAGATCAGCCCTCCTGAAGTCCAGTACCTTCACTTTTGAGTGGCTTGACTCTACAGCTAAGTTTATTGCGAACCACACAGTTTGGTGGTTGCTTGTTCCCAGATGGCTAACCTCTTCAAGATCAGAGATCCTCTCTCCATCCCCATTTGAAAGTACCAGGTCTAAGATTGCTCCCTTCTGAGTGGGTTCCAAAACTAGCTGTCTGAGGCATGCCCCCTGTAGGACATCAAGAATGGCCCTGCTCTTGGATGTGGCTGCAGCAAAGGTGCTCCAGTTAACATCTGGCATATTCAGGACCCCCAACAGCAATATCTCCCCTTTCTCTGCCATCCCAAGGATGCCACCTATCATTTCCTTGTCCATTTCCTCCTCCTGAGATGGGGGTCTGTATACAACCCCTGTGCAGATTGAGGAGTCATTTCCAGTCTCCAGGATGACCCATAGTTTCTCCTCTCCTCCCTGTTTACCCTTTAGTTCTGTTGCTTTGATCCCTTCCCTTACATAGGGAGATACTATTCTTCCTCTTCTTCCCTCTCTGTCACTCCTGTAGATTGTGTACCCTGGTATGTTGACATCCCAGTCATGGTTCTCCATGTACCATGTTTCTGTGACTGTCATGATATCCAGACATCCCTCTTACATCAAGGCCACCATTTTGGGGAGGTTTTTACCTAGACTACGGGCATTGGTACTCATTACTCTCCATTTTTGTATGGCTTTATTCCTGTTTGCCCCATCCCTGTCCTTACTGCCTTTGTCTTTTTCTCCATTTACCCCTGCCCTTATCCCTATTGACTGCTCTATCTTGGTGTTTACCTCACTGGCTACCCTGATTTATTTGGGAGGCTAGGATTTTCCTTCTCCTTTTCAGTTCCTTCCCCCTTGGCTAGTTTAAATGCTTGCCAATGAAGCATTTAAACTTATCACCTAGGATTCTGGTTCCCCTCCCAGATAGATGCAGACCATCACACCTGTATAGACCTGCATGCCTCCAGGTGGAGCCGCAGTCTCCAGTGAAGCCAAATCCTTGAGCTCTGCACCAGTTTTTCAACCAGTCATTGAATCCCATGGTGCGGAGTACCCTAGCCTCATCCATGCCATAGACAGGTAGCACTTTCGAGAAAAGTACCATGTGTGCTACTTGTCTAAGGCCCCTCCCCAACTCCTCAAACTCCTGTTGCACTGCTCTGATCCCATTCTCAGCCAGGTCATTCATCCCTAGGTGGATAATGACATCCAGCTCACTCCACCTTGCAGCTGCTTCCACGATCCTGAGGATTCATTTTCTGTCCCTCTAAGCCATGGCACCAGGCAGGCACCTTACCTCCCTTTCCCCTTCCTTCCCAGTTCTACCCCCTGACAATTGAGTCCCCCACCAGGAACTGTTTCCTTCCCCTGTGGGGTCCTCTGCCACCCTCCTGTGGGTCTCCATTATGGAGGTTCCCAGCATCCTCCTTGGTCTCCACTGTGGGTGCCTCCATAGAGGAACCATGCTCCACCAGCATGGTGAATGAATTGTGGAGAGGCACAACTGGAGGGATGCACCTCTGTTCCACCACCCTCACCCTCCCTGAGCCCACCATGGTCCAACCACTCCTCTTCCTTGGCAACCTCTGAGGTAGTGGCAGTGGCCTGGGTGGTCCCTGGGTGGTCCCTGGGTGGGGGTGCAGGTTTCCCGAATCATTGCCAGGTCAGCATGGAGATGAGCAACCCTCAGACCAGAGAGGTGCCTGCAAATAGGGCAGCAATGCAGCTTCCAGAATGTCTCCCGGAAGATTGCTGCTCCACAGTCAGTGCATTGCACCACTCCCCACATGTTTGTGTCCCTTCCTGTTACAGATGCTTTTCTTTTGTTGTTTTTTTGTTCTTGTTTTAGTGTGCGCAAGCTTGTGTGTGTCTCTACCCCCTACTCAGTGTGCAGTGCCTTTAAGGATATGAACAGGTGTATGTTATTAGCAGTTTTGAGGAAGTGATGTCAGAACCCCTGCTATAAAGGAAGTTATGCACTTGGGCGGGTGGGGTGAGGGAAGGGTGGGAGGAGTAAACCTATGCCATCCAGAAACAATCAACTACAACTCTGATCTTCCACTCCAGGAGATGCCTTCCTTCCTTTCAGACACCTATTTCACAGAGGTTAAGTAACAGGTCTAGTCACAAATGACTGCAAATATCTCCCAGCTACAGTTCATCCCTGGCAAATTAAAGTTAAAACTAAGACAAGTCAACCCCAAAAACAGTCAGACGAACAGAAGTCAGACAGTAATCAAGTACAGTGTCCAGGTAGCAACTATCAACAAGGTACAGACAGGTATTGGCAGAGAGCTACAGGCAGGTACAGGCAGAGAACAAAATACAATGCAATTACAGTGTTGAGACATGGAAATCATAGAAGGCTGTCGAGGAAGCAATGCAAATATCAGCAATACATTTTTGAAGCATACACTAGAGACATATGCACACACACCATCAGGAGTGGGCACAGGCCCACTGTGAAGGGTAGGACAGCTAAGAGCAAAGACAAGCAGAAGCTTGTTTTAAGTGGCCCCAGAGGGAGGACCTGAAGCAGCTGCGGGAAGGGTCAGTTCTTACATCAGCAGGGAGGAGGTTCCAGGTTCTTGGGGCAAGTGTGGAGGCACGATCCCCTGCAAGGGAGTGAGTTTTGAGGACCATGACAGCCTGGGAGTCACTGGATCTAGCTGATAGCCAGAGGGGGCAGGCTGGAGTAGATTGGCAAGTGCCAGAAGAGTGGACGATTGGATGATGTTGTCTGTAAAGTTGCCCATGACAAAGGATCGATGATTACTAGGGAAGAGCCACCACAGCCTGGAGTAGACCTGGCAGTGATGGGTGAGACCGGGGGCTGATAGAGCGAAGTGACACACATGTTGAATGCAGTGTCCCATTTCATGAGCCAGGATTCTGGGGCATTCACGAAGGAGGCGAGCCCATAGCAAAGCATGGGGAGAAAGACCCCTTTTGCGAGGGCAAGTTGGGCAGCTGGGATGAGGCAGCTTTTTGCTCTGAACGCCAGACCCAGTTTACAGTTAGTGGCCTTGCAGGAGTTACGTATGTGCAGGGAGAGGTCCAGCTGAGGGTCAAGGGTTACCCCCAAGTACTTGAAAGGGTCAACCACCCACACAGGGACGCCATCATGATAAAGTATTGCACAAAATATGCTGACCTCCGATTCAAATATCTGAGTGATTTCCTAAAAAGTTACAATAGTACCAATTACAGTGTTATATTTATAATATTATATCCTTTCACTTACAAAGATGCAGAACAGATAGCCACTTTCTTCTCTTCTGTAGTCCAACGAAAAAAGTTTTATGCTAAAAGGTCTAACACTAAACCTAAAACTCAGGATCAAACAAAATTACACTTTCTCTTAATATCATCCTGTCTGGGTATGCTCTACCATCCAATATTAACCATGCACAAAGGAATTGTTGGCTATCACTTTGGATGTTGATACTCCTTATCTTTTTATTTCTGCATTTGAAATGTCTAAAATATGCTTTGTTACTGTATGTCGACTTTTTAAACTATTTTTATTCATGGAAAATATTTTACCTTTTGTAATAACTCTGGTATATTTCTACCATTGTTGATGAAATAAAGAATTGATTGTTATTTAGTTGTGGAATGGGGTGAGTGTTAGGGCTGACGACCCCAAGGCACCCCCCAATGCTCGTTGGTATGTGCAGGGTGGGGGGGTGTTAGGGTTGGAAACCCTAACGTCACATTTCCCTCCTTTTTACGGTTTGATATCAACCCTAACTGATGCATTAATGCAGTTTTTTGCAATATATATATCTATATATAGATATATATAATGTGGATGGGGCTTTGTCTACAGTAAAGTAGTTAGCACTTATTTTTCTGTATACCTTTTCCCTTGATGGGTAAATTTGCTATATATATATATATATATATATATATATATATATATATATACACACATATATAATATAAACTGTATATATATATATATATATATATATATATATGTGTACATGTATATATGTAATATCATTATGTCAAAGCAAAGTTATTAAAAATAAACTGTAGTTACTAATTACAGTACTTATTATATTTATAATAAATAAAAGACTTGTTAGAATTTGCCCTTTTACCATTCTTTTATTTAATTTTTCAGCCATATACATGATAATACAAGTTTAAAGAAATGAAGTATGAAAAATAATAAAAATATTCAAACCTATTTTTCATACTTATAATAGTGGCATGTGGGGCGTGGCCAAACTGGGATCCAGGATGGCAGCTTAACTGAGAAAATTGAGAAGCTCCATGCAATCTAGTCTATTTTTATGCCATCTTACTCCTTTTCCTACATTTTGATGGCGATTCCACAAAATAATAGCAGCTCTAATAATTCTGTACCACTATGGTGAAAAAAACAATCGCGCCTTAACTTCAAAGCAGCAATGGAAATAGTAAGGCAGCAAGGCCAGGATCCGCCTACCACGCGAGCAGCTTCTAAAACAGGAGCAGAAGATCATCGAGGCCTGCGATCTTCAACCTCGCCTGCTGCTGCTGCTCCAACACAATCGCTCGAAAAACTTATTACAGACTTAAAATATGACCTGACCATTTGGATGAACTCTGGCTTTGAAAATATCACAGCACAGCTCTCTCACCTGCAGCAATCTTTCAACACCCTGGGTGAGATGGTCGAGCAGCACACTACCCAAATTGACAAACTGGAGGAGCAAGTGGGGACTCAGGAGGACACAGTATGTCAGCTAGAAACATCCTTGCAGCAAGCCCTCTGAGAAATTGATAAACTAAGAGCTACCATGGATGACCATGAGAACCAGGAGTGCTGGTGCAATATTCGCATTTTCAGCATGCCGGAGGGCTCGGAAGGCAATAATTGTGCAACCTTCCTTCAGTCCTGGTGCAGACAACACCGGCAAATCCCTAAATTGATCTCACTTGAGATCCAAAGAGCACATAGGTTGCTGGGCAGGAAACCAGGTCCGGAAGAGCGCCCTAGGCATATCATCACCAAATTCCTCTGTTATCAAGACTGCCAAATGGTCCTGGAGGATGCTTGGCATCAATGGCCTATTACTGTACAGAGGAGCCACATCAGCATATTCCCAGACTACTTCTGACAGCTGCAAAGTGAGAGGCAAGCATTTTAGGAGGTCAAGAAGTGATTGCACACTCTGCAGTGACCCTTTGCTCTAATCCACCCAGCCAGACTGATCATCTGGTGACAGGGTAAACCAGCAAAAGCCTTCACAATCCCAGATGCTGTGATGGACTTCATCAATCGGAAAAAAGGGCAGGTCCAGAAACCATCTAATCCCCATGAGGAGAATATGGACACTTGAACTCTCATATTAAAGGCACTATAATCACTTTTGGGCCTGGCTGGGTGTAGGGGTATTGGGGTGGTAGGGAGAGAGGTCTGTGCACCTCTGCGGCCTGTAACTCCATCGGGGTCTATCAGGCTAGGCCGCAGATTACTCCCCTTGCACCTCAAACCCTGCATCTCACCCGAGTTCTTCTAGCTGGGCCGAGTGTTCTACCTGGGGAACTTTTACTTTTATAAGCCGAAGACAATCATTCTACCCACCCTTCTTCTCTGGTTGGGGTATGAGATGACAGATAATCCAGTCCGTGATGTATCTCAGAGGTATTCCAACCCTTGGGAAGTTTGTTTGGGACTTATAAGGGACTGTTGCATTGGACTTGCTGTGGCCTGAATATGCATATTTCTTTTGTATTATTTTCTTAAATAATAGGTCAGAACAAGTAAGGCTTTCTTTAAGCTGGTGAAGAAACCACTTTAACCCTTTTTTTTTTTACAGGCAAGCCACAAACATTCCTGAGGATTTTGTAGATATAAATCAGCAATATGCAATGCTAATAAGATGGTTGAACTGTTTTCATATTGTTATTCTGAATCACAAATTTGGTTTAATATTCATAATCATACAATGAGTTGATGGAGTAGATGGATGCATGTGGTAAAAATGAGCTATGGGGGAAGGGAAGGGGAACATGGAGACTTTGAGGAAAGGGCAGCTGGGAGTTTATGCCTTCCTTGATTTAGGATCCTGGGCAACTCAGTGGGGGAGTAGACCCTGTGGAGAAATGCACTCATGGTGCTTCCATGGAAGTGTTACAACCAGAGAAAGGCCAGCCTGTGCCTTAGTCATGACAATAGGTTTACAGGATGGTTAAGCACTCATAGGTAATCTGCGATACACATTAATAAGGGAAGGGTATTGGAGAATGGAGGCAGTTTCAGATCACCCCCATATCCTTTGATGCTCTTTCTAGCGTGTCTCATTCAAAGGCAGTAGCCTTGTCCCTTGATGGTACCACCCTTGGTTTTCCCCACCTGGTTGCAGTGGGTCTAGGATGTACAGCTGTGCACTTTTCATTCTGTTGGATGTAGCCATATATATCAATGGGGCAGGAGGTCCCCTAGCATTCTGCCCCCCCAGGTTATGTCAGTGGGAAACAGTATATGCAGTAGCTAGCTGCACCCACTTTAAAGTGTATACTAAGTTCAGTAGTATATGGTTTTAAGAGATTGACGGCCATCAAGATCCATGAGAAGTGGTGAATATGAAGGACTTTACAAAATGGGAGGCCCTTGGGGGAGAGGGAGTTTGTTAGCACCTGTTGTGCTTTTGTAATGTTGCTTTCTTTGTAGGGTAAGAGGAAGAGTGGTTTTAGTGTGAGGAGGAGGGGTTGGGAAAGGGGATTTTGTGAGGTTCATTTGAAAGAAGCCTGGGGTTCATTTCAAAAAAAGTTAAAATTCAAAAAGTCAGCTTTTGGTTATTGTATTCTCCCTCAACAGCCTCTAGAATCCATGCCAGATTTCAGAAAGTTGTATTGGTTTATTTTCCTGCCATGGGTACCTTGAATGTCTTATCCTGGAACGGCAAAGGTCTTAAGACAGTAGTGAAGGGGAAGAAGGTTTGGTCATGTATAAAAAAGGAATGGGGAGCTGTAGCACTTCTCCAAGAAGTCCACATGATGTGGCAGGAGGTGGACAGACTGTCCACCTCATGGGGGGGACACTATTGACAGCCCCATTCACTTCAAAAGCTCAGGGGGGGTGATTTGGTTTAAACCTGGGCTACGCATTAAGATCCACTCTTCAGTGACAGACCCTTTGGAGAGGTATCTCATAGTTGGTGCAATAGTAGAAGAAACAAGATATACATTTGTATCTCTATATGGCTCAAGCTATGATGCCCCAGACTTCTTCCACCACATGGGGGTGATGTTGACTCCATATAGAGATAGCATTGTTATGGGAGGTGATTTTAATACCTATTGGGCAGTCTCACTAGCTTACTCTGGTACTAAGGTAAAGCCCACACCTTAGAGTGTTTTAGCCCTTCAAAATATGGCATCACAGAGAGCCCTTGTGGAGGTTTGGAGGTACTGCAACCCCAATAAAAAAGAATATGCTTTCCATTCACATGTGCACCATGTATACACGAGAATACCTTTTGTTATCCCCTAATTTGGTTTGATGGGGGTTGAGCACCTCCTGTGGACCAATCATGGTATCAGACCATGCCCCACTGAAAATTGCTCTGATATTCGGTGGGGACTCACCAGAACCCAGACAGTGGAGACTAGATTCTACTTTGCTAAGTGACCCTGCTTTCATGACACTCATCTCAAACTGTCTTAAAGAATATTTTACCATCAATATGGGGATGGGCACCCCCACCATCATTGTTTGGAATGCAATGAAAGCATATGTCTGGGGAAAAATCAGGTGAAACAGGAAAGGGAGGAGGAGAAGAGACTGGAGTGTGAGATACTGCAGCTAGAGAGAAAGATGATGATGGTGAGTCAAGCGGTGGACAGAACCACACTGGTACAAATTAAGGGAGAGTTAAATCAAAAGTCTCCAGGAGAATAGGGAGGGCCCTACTATTTACTCAGTCATGGAATTACTTGAAGGGATAAGTCTGGTAAATGATTCACATGGCAAGTTAAAAAACAAAGGTCAGATAGAAAGATATCAGAGATAGAAACAATGGGGGGGGGGGAAAACGTCATCAGACCCTAAGGTAATCAATGACACATTTAGACAATTTTACCAGGAATTATATACCTCCCAAGTCCTGCATCACAGTGACCCTGACTCATTTCTAGGGACAGTGTCACTTCCATCCTTGAGTGATGAGAATCAGTCAGCCTTGGACCAACCAAGTACAAGGGGTGAGGTGAGGAGAGCCATTTGGTCTTCCAGATTGAATAAAGCCTTGGGTCCTGACTGTCTACTAACTGCATTTTATAAAACCTTTTAGACAGGTGTACTGGCCTAATCTTTCAATTTACAATGCAGAGGTTGGTATCTCTGCAGATTCCTGTGTAGAGAGACCTCATCTTTCAGAATTTGCTTGCTACCCCTGAGAAAATTGGTGGATGGCCCCATAGGTGGCCTATTTCAGATTTTGGATGTTGTGGGCCCTGCAGGCCCCATAGCTCGACCTAGGAATGCCTGATTTACAATTCCAAGGTGTCATTTTCTACATTTATTACCATGCCAAGTTGGATGGAACAACTTATAAAATCCAAAATGGCCACCAAAATCCAATATGGCCACCATGTCACTAGTAAATGCTTGATTCACTAATAATTTCCAAATCCCTAGCTTCCAAGATACTGATTATCAATGATTCATGAATGGGGAGTTTATTTTTATTATTATGTTTAATATAAACACATATTAAATTAATACAGCAGAACATAAATATAAATAAATGATGCATAACGCATCAATCTGCTTGTTTGTGCCTTTGACCCCAAATTGCGTCCACTCTGTGACAATTTGCCACTTTGTTCACAGGATTGCGTGGCGTGTTCATGTACATTGTTTGCCTGTTTAGTTTGTATTTCTAGTCTCTAGTTTTTAATTTTAGTTTCTGTTTCTGTTTCAGAAACATGGATAGCCCTCTAACTGTACCTGTTGGATTTGTCAATCCATCCAATTTTCCTACCTGTGTTCTTTGTGAGAACCAAATTAGAGATACGGAACTGCAACAAATATAAGGAGAGAAAGGGCTGAATACCATCAAGGCTTTTGCAGAGAAATGGTCAGTCACAAAACCAACTTCCGAGTATGCCAGAAACTTCAACCTCATATGGAATAAAATCCATGACCAGCTTCCCCCCAGCCCTGGAGAAACAGGCCTACCTGTTCATACAAGATGTCACCAAAATTTCACCAGTGAAAGGAAATTAAACACTAACTCAATGAAACAACTTTCTTCGGATCAATCTTCTGAAGCTGAATTCTCTGGCATACCTGACCAACAAATGTCCAGTAGCAGTGAAGCGGTCCATGTAACTCAATGTAAAAGGAAATCGGTGGAATTTAAGAAGGATGAGACCTGCTTCATCTGTGATAAGAAAAGAAAAAAGAGAGGAAATATGGAAGAAAAACTCCAAAGAGTTGAACTTGAAGGTGGAAAGATTACATTGCATGAAAGCATGTTGCACAATGAAAATTCTGATGATGCTCTTTTGTCTGGTGCAGTCAAATGTTTGAAGGTCACTACCACCAATGTTGACATCTTTGCTGCGGACATCAAATACCATAAAAGTTGTTACAACACTTTCATCTATGTCGGCAAATGAGAGAGACAAACACCAGGCACATTGGAAAGCATTCACACAAAGAGTGCTGAAACAGAGTTTCTTCAAATCATGAGAAGAAAGATTGTTGAGCAGAAATGTTGCTATTTACTCCCAGAGTTACTGGAGGATCTCCATAACCTCTACGAGTTTCATGGATGTAAACAAGATGCTGGAATAAATCACACATTTCAGCTGAAGAATCTTATCAGCAATGAATTTGGAGATGAGATAGGTTTTACTGCGGGAAAGGGGATACATGGGAATCCTCTCATTCTTCACTTGACAAAAGTAAACCCACTTGATTATTATTTGGCAACCTTGAGAGGAGCTGGGCTCAGAGAGAGTGACATCACCAAGGCATTTGCAAAGATGATCAATTGGAAATTAAAAGATAGACAAATTGAGCCACTGCAGTTTCCTATGGCATGCAAAGACCTACTTTCTGAGCCTGATAATTATGAACCCATTCTGGAAATCTTCAATGTGATAGCTCTCTCTATAAGCCCTTCTAAGAAGATTAGTGCTCTAGATTATGCGACCATCCCAACAGAAATTCAAGCTACCAAGATATGGTCCATTGCTAGTGACTGGCAATGCCTCATTACCAGAGAACATTCTCCAAAGTTGATAGTTCTATCCATGGTCATCCATCATCTCACTGGAAGTAAAGAAGCAGTCAACCTTCTATATCATTCAGGGGCTGGTATTTCTTACACAGATGTCAGAAGACAAAACAAGAAATTGTCCAATGATAATAAATCTGAGAAAAAAAAAAGCACCGCATACGATTCCGCCTGGACAGCCAACTCATGTCACAATTGATAACTCAGATAGTAAGCAACAAACATTAACAGGAGTCTCAACAACACATGACACTAGCTCAATGATTTACATACCCCAAATTTTGCATCCTGCTGTCATCTGCGATTTGCCAGTACAAGAACAGAACATTCCAAGCAGCTCAGCAAGAGAAGTCCAGGAAACCTTTGAGAGCTCAGAACCCATTAACTATGGGGATTATAAAATAGGTAAGAGAAAACCCCCAACGATTGTCCCATCCTACGATGAGGATGAAAGAAGAACCAATCTTGATCTTTGTTTGAGCAAAGATTGCATTTGGGCTCTGGCAGCAAGCATAGAATCTTCCAGAGAAGATGAATCTCTTCCAGTCCTAGGATCATGGACAGCTTTCAATAAAAAAGCAACATCGACCACTACCTTCAAATCCAAATCTGATTTCCTGTCCATTATACCACGTGAACCAGATTATGCAGTTTGCAATTATTATCTTGACTTTCTCATGGATCTAATGGATGACCTACAAATTGACCACATCTTCAGCCATACCGATCATGTAGTTTTCTACAAGATTGCGCAAGTAATGTGAGAAGAAGAAAAATATACAAAAATGGTTAATTTGATGGAAGGATTCCATGAACTGATGGTGAGGCAGAAGATCCTCTACAAGCAATACGGTGCTATGGGGCTTCATGACTGGTGGGTTCTGGTAGGGATAATAGCGGATGGATCTGTTGACCAGGCCTTGGAAAGACACCACTATTCTAGATCGATAAGGTTACATAAACAGTTCATTGAGGCTCTCCTATGATTCATGGGATTCAAGATTCACAGCTCACTAACCAACGGACCACGAGAAAAGCTCATCAACATGAGAAGATCTGTATTCACAGAATCCCTGAATCTTGTCCTCTTGGACGAATCTTTCCCTGAAGTGCAGTCATGATTGCTGGAAACCTCTGGCACCATGGGACAGTGGGTGACAGGCTACATTGGTGACACCAGCTGTCTTCTTGCCCAGATCGCCACATACAGAGACAAGAATCTGAACTTGCATCTGCAGGCTCAACGAGATATTCTACCTTTACTGTTTGCGTTCAACCATCAAAACTACTCTTGGTATTTGACATGGCATCATGTAGACCTCATCAATCTGAAAACTATCAATGAGAATGCATACAATGAACTGCAGGAATATAGCATTAGGGCTAGTCTGTCCTGTGAGGCGTTCGCCATGATACCTTGTGACCAAGTGACTGAGGTCTTAATCAACAGAGAGGTCAAGGTGAGGGGTGGATCCATGAGAGGCAGTTACAGTATGTCTGAGGAAGCTACTGGTGACTTCATTTGAATTCTGACAAGCTCGCTAAAACTTGTTTGTCACTGAAGGAGAAGATGCTTCTGAAAACATCGGCCACACACAATGAGTTGACATATGGTGCCATGTAGAAACATGATGGTCAAGTGAAAGAGCTAGTGAAGAAACTTCACGTATATTCAGATCCATGTCAGGGTGTAGCATGACACATCGCAATGGGCATTGAAATACCGCAGACCATAGAAGAGGGCCTTTTGAAGGCAAGAGCTACAGGGGAAATTACGTTGAGTGCATTTATAAATGACCACCTCCTATCAAGGAAAGTTGGTTTCTTTGAGCCCATTAAATGCAGCCAAATTTTCATGGGAATGGACAAGAATAAAAAGAATCCCAAAGCACAGTCAGTCTTGAAAGAAGACCGTCAGGCTCTCGGTATCATTGTTGCAAAGTGCCCTGACAAGAAAGATGCGTTTTCCCATCTGCTCACAACATATCCTCTTGCAATAGCAACTCCAGATGGACACCTCTACAAATCTAGTACCAAACATGTCTTAAGAAATTATCTCATCAATGAAGCAGAAGCTTGAAGTTCTTCCCCTCCTTCGTTACACTCAGTGTGCATATATGATGCCATGGCGATGGTCAGAACAGTTCCTGCACAGCGTACATGGGACAGCCTTTAGAAAGCACTTCTTGTTGCATTCACACCTCCATCTACAGCAAACCCAGTGGAAGTCATCATCATTTTTGCTAATTATAAGGATGATCAGGAGATCTCGGTGAAACAGCAAGAACGAGCTGAGCGAGCGGTAGGAACAGGAGGAATTTGACTTCACATGGGATCAGATTCGCAAGAGATGCTGCAGGGAAAAGTGTATCAGCAGTACCTTCACAACAATGACAACAAAACAGCTCTCATACAGCGCTTCAATGAGTATGTTAGACAAGACGATGTCATAAGAAACTTATGATACCTGCTTACAATCAACAATGGCAGAAGCACGTATACTATATACCCAGATTCAGAAGAATTCCTATTTTCCTGCAATCATGAGGAGGCAGATACAAGGCTAGTGCTGCACTGTGCTCTTGTGAAAGGCCCTGTTGTTGTCCAAGCCAAAGATACAGACATCCTCATCCTGATGGTTTACATTTTTGCAAAGACCCTTCCAGATTCACTGTGGATGCTCCAAATCAACCCTGATGTATTTGTAAACATAGGATTGATATACAATCACATTGGACATACTACAAGTCTAAATTTGCCAGCATACCACGCTATCTCTGGATGTGATGCAGTGAGTTACTTCTACAAAGTATCAAAGAAATTAGTCTTTCAATGTTTGCACAGGGTCGAAGAAGAATAAATCATCTTTCATGGCTTGGGGAAGCACATATGCTTTACAAGACACTGAACAAAACTTCAAGACCTTCATTCAACACTGCCTGTACAATGTTACAGGAGTAGAGGATCTGGTAGACACACAAGTAAGGCAATACAATAACCTGAAAGTGAAGACTACGCAAACGATTCTACCAGACCCAGCGAGCCTATGTCAGCACATAAAGAGAGCAAATCTCGTAGGCTATTATTGGCGCCACTGCACAGAGCCGGAAACCCCGAAAGTTGACCCTTGTTTGTTAAGATGGAAACAAGAGGATGAAACACTGAAACCTGTGTGGTTCACTGGGTTTCAGTTACCTGACATCCTACAATATAGAAAAATGGTTGGAAGGTTAGCCGGCCGACGATATGCAGCTGACGGAGATGATACAGATGGCGAAGGCAAGTCAAAACCTCAAAAACAGACATAGAAGACCAAACAATAACCTTCGACCACAGCGCCAATGACTGATTGTACACCAGATGATCACACTGGAAATGACACATTGGCAGCCAATGAACAAACTTCTGTGGATGAATCTTCAACCTTCGGGAGTGAATGTGACCATTCAGATCCTGAGTGGACTCCAATATAATGACTTCAAAACTGGACATTACAACCAAGGTGTACTGTTGACCCATAATATTCATAGTGTTGGGTCAAATAATTGATAAAATGACTTAATTCTAAGCAACAAATCAGCACATACAACATTTAGATTTTAAGCATTACTGTACGTACTTCAAACTATTTTATCAGTAAATTGCCTCATGAATTCAATTGTTTTAAGTAGTATTAATGTGTGCATTTGGTCCTGTGTCTAACAGGGAGCCTTAAAGCAATATATAGGTGTCATAAATGTTCATGAATAAATGTTCAATATATAGATGTTCATGAATCATTGGCAATCAGTATCTTGGAAGCTAGGGATTGAGAAATTATTAGCTAATCGAGTATTTACTAGCGATATGGTGGCTATATTGATTTTGGTGGCCATTTTGGATTTTATAAGTTGTTCCATCCAACTTGGCATGGCAAAAAATGTGAAAATAACAACTTGGAATTGTAAATTGGGCATTTCTAGGCCGAGCTATGGGGCCCAGCCCACAACATCCAAAATCAGAAATTGGTCCCCTGAGGGGCCATTCACCAATTTTCAGGTGGGCAACAAGCAAATTCTGAAAGGTGAGGTCTAGCTACACAGGAATCTGCAAATATACCAACCTCTGTATCATAAATCAAAAGATTAGACTGGTACACCTGTCTATTTTGGCCGTCCTTGGGGACCACATGTTGCAAATGATTCAAGAAACCTTAGAATCTGGTGAGCTGCTTCGATCACAGCTTATGGACACCATAACAGTACTACCCAAGCTGGGAAAGGACCCTAAGAGGTGTGACTCACACAGACCCATCTCTGTGCTCAATACAGACTATAAAATCCTGACTAAAATTATTGTCCGAAGGATTCAAGAAATCCTCCCAGCCTTAGTGCATCCTGACCAGGGAGGGGGGGTTGTGCCCGGCATTCAGGTGAAACATAACATTCAGTGCACATTGAATATTATGCATTTATGGGGCCGGGGAGTGGGAAGTGGCAGTCAAGGTCTCCTCCCACTCAATGTGGAAAAAGCTTTTGACTGTATAGAATGGCCCTTTATGTTTGCAGTACTGGATAAGTACAAATTTGGGCCTCGTCTTAGATCCTGGATACATAGTCTATATCACTCCCCCCAGGTGCAGGTCATGACCAATGACACCAAATCACCACCTTTACACCTCACGAGGGATACCAGGCAGGGATGCCCCCTCTCTCCTTTATTATACATCCTGACTATCGAGGCCTTGGCTGCTGCTGTCAGAGCCCATCCAGATACTCAGGGATTCAGGAAAAGAGACACAAAGCATGTCTTCTTTCTCTTTGCTGACAATGTTTTACTGTTTCTAGAGTAACCAGATATAGCTCTTGGGGGCCTTGACTGCCCTCTTTGAGCACTGCAGACCACTATCAGGACATAGGATAAATTGGGGAAAATGTGAGTGGCTGCCCCTGGGCAATACGAGGACTGACATCACAGTGGTGGGGATGGACATCACTCTTTCCACAGAGATTGAATATCTGGGAATTAGACTACCCCGAGCCCTAATAAAATTGATAGAACTAAACTATAGGCCCCTTATAAACAAAATAAAAGAAGACTGCAGAAGGTGGCAGCCACTGCCTCTAACTCATAGGATGGGTTAACTCAGTCAAAATTAACATACAATGTTTATATTTGTTCCAGACTTTGCCTATACACCTTCCAATTAAGTATATTAAAGCTATAGAGGGGGCCATAACATAACTGATCTGGCAGGGCCAGTGGCCACACATCAAGAAAGCAATCTTGTGGCATCCAGTGATCAAGGGAGGATTGGGCCTTCCAGACATCAAGTTATATTACCTGGTAGCACAGCTGGCACATGTGCTATGTTTGGCCCCAAAAGAGCTCACGCAGAGAGCCTGGGTATCCTTGGAAACTCCAACAGGTGGGATTCCCCTATATAATCAATTTGTGGCACCAACAATACTGGAGGAGAGATGGGGTAAGACAAAGAATCCCTTCACATGCTCCACTATTAAGGCCTGGATCCAGGCACATAGATTCATTAAGCACAGCCCTACACTATCCACAGATGCCTGCCTGGGGTCAGTTTTGGAACCTTATGGTAAATGTTCTATACAACTTCATAGTATATTAATTTCTTGGCACCGGAAAAGGCCTCAAACATATTTCTAAGCTCTATAGCGATGGTAGTGTAGTCCCTTTTCCAGACCTAAAGAGAAATTTCAGCCTAAACACATCACACTACTTTTGGTACCTGAGGATTAGTAACAAAATGTGGGCATTGTTGGGAAATCCACATGCCCCTTTGCCCCCATCTGTCCTATGAAGGTGAAACCACTAAGTGTTACAGAATGTTGGTGGGGGCACTACCAGACTCCTTTGCACAGATGAAAGGGAAGTGGGCAAAGGACCTTTTGGAAGACTTGACAGAAGGGGACTGGAGAGAAATTTTTAAAAACAGTATATCCTGTTCAGTCAGCAACAGACTGAGAGCTATTCATTATAACATTTTACATAGAACTTATTTTACCCTAACTTTAGTCCATAAATTGGACCCAGCTTCATTTGATTTGTGCCCAAAGTGCAAAGAGGCACCAAGCCCTTTTTTTCACTTAATATGGACATGTCCCAAGGTTTACTCCATTTGGGTAGAGATATTGACCATACTGTTGAGGGTACTGAGAAGTACATATCCAGCCAACCTCATAGATGTGCTTCTGGGGCTGTTGAGGAGGGGTTGGAAAGAAAGATGAGGACCACCCACTTAAATGCCTAGGCATAGTAGTAGGAAAGTAAGTCTTGGCTCAATATTGCATCTCAGACCAGGTCCCCTCAATTCCACACTGGGCTTGCCACTTGTGCAGAGCATGAAATTAGAACACACTCAATACATGACATTGAACCAAGTGTCAAAGCACCAAGAAATATGGGCACCACTGGAGGATGCCATGGGTCAACAATGGTTTACCCTATTCTGAGAATAGTTATCCTGTTGAGCCATACACTGAAAGGTATAAGTGTCAGTCTTGACGTTCTGAGTATAGGTAAACAGAGACCTCCGGGCAACCCCCAGAGGGGCTTGATTTATTTAAGATCGTATTTTACATTTTATTCTGTATACAAAATACATGCAAATATCATTTAAGCTGTGATGGAGTTGTAAAACTAAACTGATTTTCTTCTTTAATGTAATGCTGGCTTTTAAATAAAGTTTACAAAAAAATAATAGTGGCATGCACTATTCTGGGGGAATTTCAAGTTTTATGAGTACATTGCAATGATGCTTAGATCTCATGGATCTATAATAAAAAGCATGGTGTGCCCTAAGTACTGATACTGGGTTCACACTAATTTTTAGAGAACTCATGATTTAAAGTAGTATGATTTGTCTGCCTGTCTTTCTGTCTATCTATCTATTTACCTACCTACCTACCTTTCTATCATTATAAGTACATAGTAGATCTAGATATACTGGATTTGATTTTCAAATACCAAATGGGTATGATGCAAGTGGCAACTTGTGTCAAATTTTGTGGCAATCCTGATTTTTCAATGCAAGCTGCATCAGAATCGGGATGCCTTGTACCCAACCTGCCCTGTGCCACCCTTGCAGCAAAAGTGCTTCTGCACCAGGTCGCAAGGGAGCTTGCATCATGGTGGGGCTGCACCATCCTCTTTTTGGGGATTGGCAAGCCTCACCATGGACGCAGAAAGGGGCTCCACTTAGACCAGCCAGGAGGTGGTCTAATGGTCTTGCGCCAGTGCCACACACTGTGGTGAATGGGAGGGTGTAAAAGTGGTGGGTCGGGGGGGTTCCTAGAACTGTGGTTGTCACAAATATGTGCCAGTGATGTTGTTCTGCTGTGTGTGTATAAATGTAATAGAAAACAGTGCTTTGTACTATAACATTGGAGGAAATACAAAACATTGCATTTTGAAAGCTGCTATGTTCTGCAATCCATATAAGTAGCCAGAAATCATCATACCTGATGGTAACTATACCTAGCAGGCATCGTGGAGACAGTAGGCATGATGGGTCATGTGGCACCCGGTGGGTGTGCCCTTTTTCAGAGCACTACAACAGCTGCCAGATGCCACATCATTCCCTGTCATGTCCACTGTTTCCACAACACCTCCTAGGTATAGTTGCCATCAGATGTGATGATTTGTGGCTACCTATATGGATTTATACACACACATTGCAGAACAAAATCACCAGCTTCTCTTACTTGTGATGGCCACTGTCTTAGGGCTCCCCAGTGCCCATTATGCCCCCGGCCCCTCCCTTGACAAACAGTTTCACCACCCCCCACCAACCCGGCCCTTCTTGTGTTGTGTCAGGCGGGGGGGGCTGGATCCCTGCGGCAATTCCCGAAGGTGTGCCAGCTGTTTGCTGCTGCTGTTGGCTTGTTGCAAACCTGGGCAGTTTGATGCTGGGACCCAGATTTTTCTAAAATCGGGCACAGGGTCCCTGGTGTACCTGAAGTTTGCATCACTCTAAGGGCTCTTTGAAAATTGAGCCCATTGTTTTTCAAAGCAAAGTTATTATCAAGCAAAAACTGCAGTCTGTAATTACATATAGATAGATAGATAGATAGATAGATAGATAGATAGATAGATAGATAGATAGATGGATGGATACACAATTTGTTTACGAGGCTAGCAGTTTTGTCTAGGAGTAGCACCCTTCACCAATGTAAAATGTTCCATTTCAAAATGCAGATTGCAGATTAGACAACAGCAGCTATTGTTTGCTCACTGAAGGAGGCAGTGAGTGCAATGTTTGGAACCTGAAACTGAGTACCCTGTACTACCAGAACACTTGGTCACTGTTTGACCTTAAAATAGTTGCTTGACTGTTGCGTGTATCAGTCCTCTCAGCTGCAAAATTGGTTAGAAGCATACCCCTCTAAAAGAACTGTTGGATCTCAGTTGAGATATCTTGGGTTAAAATGCAAGATCGATCGATCTATCTATCTATCTGTCTATACATACTTGTTTTATGTATGAATAATACCTTAAAACATAAAAAAAAGATAACATTTTGGTGCAAACAGGTTCTTGATGTACTCTGGTATATTTAAAAGGCATATTAACTTCCTGATGTACTGTGATATATTTATGAGGCATATTTAAAATAAATGTGAAATCTAAGTATGGTGACCAGTTTCCAAAATGACTGTATGGTGAAAATAGCTTTGTTATCTGATAAGAAAGTTTTGTGACTACAACTCTGAGTGAGGGGTATTTATGCAAATTATGTTCTCAAAGAGGTTGATTTTTATTTTTTGTGCAAAAGTGCTTAGCAACCTAATACTGCTGTTTCATATTTAAATGAGTCAACAACTCTATATCTGTTCTCTTTTTGAAAATGTATTCTTTAATAGCAAAAGGCAGCAGCCTATAACAACCACAGCTAAAAGGAATGATGTTGATGCTGAGGAGAAGCAGTTAAACATGAGCTCTGCAAAATGTTGGTAGGAGATTTTGAATTGGACTCCTTAATTAAAAACGTAGAAATATGGGTATTTATAGTCTTTCAAAGAACCCAAACTAACAGGACTGACATGCCCATGTAGGTAAAGCAACCTGAGGATGCCCCTATCTGAAGTTCATGCTCCTTTCATGTGTATAATTAGGTGGCAAGTAACAGCTTCTACCTATTGTAGTCATCAACACTCTTTTGTGTTGATTTTGAAGATTTTTGTTACATTTAGTGAATGTGAGCTGGCTGTGGTGAGGTCTGAGTAGAGACATGCCAAGCAAAATATAGCACCAGTTGAAACATGTCCTAGTCAGGTTGTCCCTCAGTGGATTTGCATATTCACAATGCTTTGTGCTAGGTTTGAGGCTTTTGATTATATGAGTGTTTAAAGAAATCACACACGTTGTAAAGTATCTTCTTTCTCGTATCATTTAAGCACACTAAATATTGTTGTCATTTTTTTCTCACCAGAATTTAAATTGCTTAACATCTTTCTTCTCATTATGACATAAAAAAGGGTTCAAATGTATCTGCTAAAGGAACAGCAACTATTTATCATTATGGGATTCAACTTGTGGTAAATAGGATTTGTCAGCAATTTGGGGATAGTCTTCATATAAAGTTTGATCCTGGAGCCCCAGGTGTTGGCTGCAATTTGTAGCTATTTTTATCATTTCCAGATTTTTCCCTTTTCTTGAAGCTTTTTTTTATACTTTTTTTTTTTCATTTTATCTGGTACTTTACAGACAACAAACGTGAAGCTGACAGTCCAATAACACAAAGTACATTACCTTCAAGAAAAAGAACATCTTTCTCCTTAATCATAGGAGTACTATGCATCAGCTACATTATGGTACATCATATGGGGGTATCCTATGGTTATAATAAACAAGATTAAGTAAATCTCCTGATTGATGCTGAGTAAACAAGCCCAAGAGCACATGGCATTCACTAATGATAATTAATTGTCCAGCAATTCAGTCCAAAAAACAAGCAGTGCCTCTACAATAGAGGCTATTGGTGCCATGTTTCAGCCTAGATGATAAAAAATAACACTACTTTTATTTTAATTGCAGCTAAGGATTATGAAACATGGAGAGGAAAAAATACAACCTGTTATCCCTGAAGGCTTAACATTTTAGAACATGCAATAACAATTGGAGACCCCCGTTTTCAAACTTAGAACCATGTGACCTGTTCAGTTTCCAAACTAGGGTAATGGGTCCAAAGAACAGTAGGACTGAAAATTTTGTCCCAAAAAGTCAAACTTTTGAACAAGCTATTCGGACTTTTAAATTTACAAGTCCACAGGGTAAATATGTTATTGTTACCAGTAGTTAGAGTGTCCTAAGTCCCAACTGATCCTTCATGCTGTAGCCTCACCGTCCTCTACATCTGACTTCTTGGTTCTCCTCTGCGATTTGGCAGCCTTCCGATCTGCCCATTTGCCAGCCTTAATGGGATCCAAGAATAAATACATTTTGTTCTGATACACGATCCGAAGCCTGGTGGGGAAAATTATTGTATGCGGCACTCTCAACTCCTCAAAATCCACATACGCCGTCACATTTTTCTTCACTGCCTCGTAGTGTAACTGATTTTAGGGAAAATATGAACCTGGCTGTCCCCTGAATCGATGGAGCCACTCTTTGGGCATACCTGAGAATTTTATCATGGGCTGCAACTCCAGAGTTACCAGCATTAAGGTACAGGGTTCTTCTTTATTTGTGAGTGACCACGTGGAGTGATCCTGTAAACCTTTGTATTTCCCAAGTGTTTGGTTGAGCTTCGGATTCAGCTTTTCTGTTAGCCTGTCTTGGATATTTAAGACCGGGTGGTCCCCCTCTGAATTCTCTGGTAAATCAACAATCCAGATATTAGCCCCGAGCTTGATTCTCAAGTGCTTCTAATCGAGCTTTGAGGTGCTGGGTTTCCTTGATAAGGAGTGTGGTCACACCAGTCAAGGCCTCAGCCTGCTTACACACCTCTTTAGTGTCCTCTTTAATACCATCCACTGCCTTCTCCACAATTAGAGCCCGATTGTTGAAATCGTCTACTTTCTGATTGAGAGTAGTGACAGAGGCGAACAAAGTCTGTAGTTTATAACCCAGAGTATTAATAGTTTCCCAGTTCAGGCCACCCCTCAGCAGATATGGCGTCTTCTGTTCTCCCAGGACCTGTCGCTCCTCTACTTTTCTGGCACCCTCCTGTGTTTTATCTTTTTGGGGTTACCCATCCTGGAGATTTAGGGTCGCTCTTCCCAATGGTGAGGTCAAAAGAATCTGTAGGAGGCTTCTAAATAGGGGATTAGAGTAGATTTTCCCTCTAGTTGTTGAGAGCTGTAAGAAGTTGCTGCTCATTGCTTGGGCTCCAGGCCCCTTTCTTGAAGCTTATTATATGAAAACAATGGTATAGCCCTATGTTGCCTCAAGTACTGCGATGTAATGCACTTGGCCAGATCTGAAGGTAATGCAGAATACTGCTACTTGCCTCCTAACTTCAGCACTCTGCATTTTTATTTGTGGATTTTGGTAGGAAAAAAGTTCTGACATTTTCTAGTCAGTTTACTCCTCCTCCACCCCACCCACACACACACATGGATTTGCATACCCGTTTGCTTTGTGCCAGGTCTGAGGTTTTGACTATATGTGTGCTTACAAAATGACACAAACTGGAAAGTATCTGCCTTCTTGTATCATGTATTCATCCCACATCTTGTTATTCTTTATTATCAACATTTATAAAATGGGGTGAGTTTGTAAAGTGGTAATAACATTTTTATTTTTAAGTGCAGAAGTTTTCCAAACAACAATAAATTATTTAGCTTCATTTGGAAAATGGATCTTTATTTAGAACATGATTTATCATATTTGGAATCTCCATACAATAAGTAATTAGTACAATACATAACAATGAATCATGCCAAACTCAACCACACTTCTATATAAAACGTGACATGGTGGGGACTGTGATTGACTTGCTTTGTAACTTGGAAGCACACAAAAGCACCTCATTCATACTATCAACTAATACACAACCAAATTCATCTAATTTGACACCTTTCTGTACCTTTGGTACATTGAATAAGCTGTTACTATTAGAACAACAGGATAGTATTATGGAGACCAAAGTTTTATTATAAGGTATAGGTCATATTTTTTTCCTTTTTCATTACAGTCTGTTGTGAATGCCTAGTATTGGTGGCTATACAATACAGACAACTGTTTTCTATATAAATATTCCTACCTGAGGGAATAGCAGTATGAAAAAATAAGTGGACAGGAGAAGCTCGGCCTTTTCTGTTCACTTGATATTTCAGTTGGTAGAGCCTTTGTACAGTATTCTGTGGGCCCAGTTCAGTTCTAAATTCGTTCATTGTTCTTTTGTACTTCAGTTTGTATTTTGAAAACCAAAAGGTGGCTTATATTGTGCAATGTACTTCTGTCTGAAACATTTCTATACCATTTGCAGTAAGAAAGAAAGTTGCTATGGCAACTCATACTAAATGTCTTACACATAGGGCCAGATATTTCAAAATCGCTATTTTGTGGAGCAAGCCCGTGCACTGCACAAAATAGTTGCGCGAGGGGGTGTGTCAGAGCAATATTCAAAGGGTTAGCCTTTAAGCAACTCGCTGAATATCACCCAGTCACAGCCACTGTACGTAAGCATAGTGGAACTAACGCCACCGCAAGTTGTCAGAGTGGAGCATTCAACTTCCAGTGGCGCCAAAATTGCCATTATGCATCAAAATCCTGATATTCAAAGGTGACATGCAAATGGGGCCATAATTCATACAAGATGCAGGGGCCCATTTGCATCTGATTATGGCCCCATTTGCATGCCATTAGCATGCAGATGCGCGCCGTCGAGGACTTGCACCTGGCCTACCAGGCAGCAGCTGTCGGGGACGAACCCCTACAGCCCAATCACGGGCAAAACAGTGTAGAATCCCCCACCACCCCACTGGCCTGATCGAGCATAGTTTAACCCCACTAGCCCGACCGTGGGCAGCAATGTGTCTCCCCTCCTGAACACATCCCTGGTGGTCCAGTGGACTGTAAATCCTGATCGTGGGATGGAGTAAGAAAACACCCCCAACACATCCCTGGTGGTCAGTGGACCGTAAATCCTGATCAGGGATGGAAGTAAGAAAACACCCCCAGAACACATCCCTGGTGCCTAGTGTCCCCACCCCACCACCCATGAAGCCTCTGCACCTCTCCCCCCCGGCGCGGCGGCGCAGCATCCCACCTGCCTGCCACCCCACGCCCACCGACTGACTGCCTGTGGTAGGGCTGCCGCCCATTGGTGCAGAGCAAGAGCCAATGGGCATACGGCCCATACGTCTGAACAGTCCAGTTTATGAATGAATGTATTCATTCCACAAACTGAATATCTTAACAAGTATAAACTACACCCGGTAACTCTTCACTCTGTCAAGCGTGCAACTATGATCAATCGGCGAGTAGCGAGGCGGCAGGTGCAATGGACGCCGCCAGCTGCTGCGGGCGGTGGTGAAGACCGATGGTGGTGGAGTGAGAGACGCAAACGCCAGACGTTCGAGGGCGACCTGTACTTCCGTCGCGATGGGGTTACGGTCCGCTGGACCCTGAGGTCTTCCATCCATGATCGGATTTGGGTCCGCAGACCACCAAGATATTCAGGGACAATGCTGCCACGATCGAGCTGGTGAAAGGTAAACATTCACGATCGGGCCGGTGAAGATGAAGATTTTACACTGTTTTGCCCATCAGTCGAGTTGCAGGGGGCACAGGAAGTGGGTTGAGGGCCAGCCACAGGTGGCAGCTGCTGTGTTGTGCCCTGCAATGCAGCAGCTCACCTGTAGGTGGCCCTCAACTTAAGCCTTTTTTTTTTTTGGCTCAAAGTTGTGAAGGCACAGGTTGGGGGTTGCGCCTGCACAACTCTGCCAGCTCAGCTGAATATTGGGCTGTGCAGTTTATGCATGGTTCCTCCCTCTCCAGTTCAGCATGCATTCATTTGCATTGCGCTGTTGCTCAGCCTGTTTTCAGTGGCGCAACTGCCTCATGCTGAATATTGCAGAATGGAGCAAGTTTGGACTTGCGCAGGTGCAACCCTATTGCGCATGGTGCAGCCCTTTTGAATATCTGGCCCAGATAGTTTGGAGATGCACAAAAACCAAACCATATGTATATCTGGTCACTCCTTGTCTTCTTTTATGGATCCTTCACTGTGCTGTTTTTATTTATTTAGTTTTTGTTGACCAGGAAAGGAGGACCAGGCAATTCTGCCTATTTTTGGCCTCGTCCGGTGGGGGAGGGGGAATACAGATGGAAGCCAACTGACACTAAACCAGATTAAATTGTTGATGGTATTCTTAGTGAATGGTGGAAAGTTGGCCAGGACACTGGGAAAGTTCCCCTACTCTTGCTAGAGGGTGCTGGAGAAGTGCAGTTAGTGAGAGTGGAGGACCGGAGAGAGAGAGACAGACATGGAGTTCCGTGTGGAGGGACTGCTCCACTCTCCTCCCAGAGCCACAACAGAGCTAACATGGAAATGGAGACACATACGTCGGGGAATATTGAGTCTCAGACCTTGAGAGAACAAACTGCAAGCAAACCTGGGCCCGCAGCTGTGACAGCTATGGTCAAAGATGTCCAGGTGTTAATAAGTGAAGAAACTAACCAGGACCAGACAGAAGCTACATATTTTTCAAGGAGACAGCTGCTTAAAATGCTGGCCGAAGAAGATTTAAAAATACAAGCAGAGGAGATGAACAGGAAAATGTCTCCAGACCTAACAGGACATCATAGATCAACACTGTCAAGACTTCCTTGATGGTGGCAGAGCAACTGAATCCTGAACTTAATAACAATGTAAATCTCCCATTTTCAGTTGGTAAAACTAGTACAGAAAACAGTGGGACAGGCAATGTCGAAGCAGCACAAGTACAAAATGTAACTGTCAGTGTTCTGTCAAATTGAAGGAATCTTGCTGATGTGGCACTAACTGACAAGTCGGCAACATCAAAGATGTCAACTGCAGTCAGTGATAGAGCTGAAGCTGACACAGCAAAACACTATATTTTGAAGGAAACAGCTACCAAAAAGATCTGCAATGCAAAAGAAGGGCTGCAGGTTGGTATTAGTGATAAAAAAGAACCCTAGTCAGTTGAAAGAGATTTAAAGGACGTTGACTGAGTTAGAGACCCTCCACAAAGTCCTTGGCATTTTCCAGGTCCTATAGCAGCAGCAGATCTGGGGACAGTGTATGCTACTGACTTAGAATATGCAGTGGGAAAAGGATCATTTGACCAGGAGAAAGATTCAATAAGTATAGACCAAGAAAAGAAAAGAAAATGGAAATACAGTGCTCTCTACTTATAATGGACACTGTTATGATGGACAATCGATTATAGCAGACAAAACTGATTTCTCAAACCAAATATATTGAATCCAGTGCATTTTCTCTAGTTATAATAGACAGAAACATTGCTTATAATGGACACCATGAAGCTTTTTGGGGTATTTGTAGTGCTTTTTGGGTGGTGAGTGTAGAGCTGGTGAAGAGATTTGGCAAATATAGTATTAAGATGGAGGAGCCACAGAGATTAGATTTCTTACAAAATAATTCTCCACAAGCTGCATACATTGTTATTAGTTAATTAATTACACTAAAAGGGGATGATTTTATGTTTCAGTAAAACCCCTATAGTGCAATCGCCATTGTTCTTACCGCCCTTGATCCCCAACATCCTGCTACTGGAGTTACAATCTTCTTACCTTCTGCAATAAACTTCTTTAAAAAAAAACATGTTCCCCAATGGTTGAATAACTTTAAACACACAGAATACAGAAACATATATGCTAGGTAGGATTCTTAGTAATCTATGAATTTTTATAATAGGTTCTCCTTCACTCTGAGTTTCTGCTCCTACACAGAGGCATACCCAACATATAGGCTCCACCTCCTCTGGATATGATGGAGACTGGATATAATGGACAAAGGATGTGTGTACAGATGCATCTACAACAGGATTGCACTGTATACACATTTTTTGCCACTGATATCACTGATAAGTCAGCCCATCAAACAACTGATGAAAATCAATTTGAATTTCCTGACAGTCTTTCATTTTCAGCCAATTTGGACCTAGTTTTATTTAAGACAGGACCACAAAAGGAACAGTCACTATTAGTAGTTCCACCACAACAAACTGGGTAAGGACACAGGCACATAGACAACAAGAATTTGTCAATGCCGAATATTTGCTTGCTGGTATTAGCATTGGAAGTGCAAGAGTTAGACATGCATAATAGGAATGGCAGTGAAGCATTGAAGTGATGCCAACCCCACCCCCACCCTGCAGAGATGGACAGGCATTGGGGTGTGCCTTTGGGTCATTGCCCATAATGCTCATGCCATTTCACCTTACTCTACCCTGCAGACACCAAGTGTTGAAGTGTGCCTTACGTGATTCGGCTTTATAGTCAGTCCATTCCATAAGGAAATTCTCTGAAATAGGTGCAGTATAGGAGAATGGGGTGAACTTTGGGGCCGAAAAGTCCAAGGCACACCTCGATGTCTGTTACTGGCTGCAGGGTTGAGGTGGGGGTAGAATGGCATGAACATTACTGTCGACAGTCCCAAGTCACACCCCTAATGCCTGTCAGTCCCTACAGGGCAGAGTGTTATGGTCAGAAACTCTAATGCCCTGGGCATTTCTTGGTATTTTCATTCCAAGTTTTCAACATGGACTTTTTATGACCCCATTGCATGAACAGTGACACTATCAGTTCGTTAGCCAAAAGGTGATTTTGCACAGTGACTGTGCCATTTGGTGCCACAGGTCCGAAAACACATTTTGAACAGTATGTAAAAAATGACAGCTGTACTGCTCATGAGGAGGTGTAAAAAAATGGTAATGTTGAAAATCTGGAGTGAAAATATAAAACAATTGGTGAAGTCATGAGCATTCATAGAAACTGTGCAACACACACCCGTAATGCAATTATTTGGGGGATTTTGTTACACCAGGTTTTCAACATAGGTATTTTGAGACCTCTGCTCATGAACAGTGGCACCGTGATTTTCTTAATCTGTCTAGAACATTGATTTCACACAGCGACCACACCCATTATGTGCCAGATGTGTAAAACCACATTTTGGGCAGGATGTGAAAAATGACAGCTGTACTGTTCATAAGGAGGTGTGCAAAATGACAATGTTGAAAATCTGGACTGAAAATATGAAAAATTCTCGAAGTTACAAGTGTGCATGGAAACTGCGCCAATGCATGCTCGTAACAGTCATTTGTTTTAATTTTTCACCAGATTTGCAACATAGGCTTTGGGAGCCCTCCTCATCAACAGTAACGCTGTCATTTCATTAATCAGTCCCAAAACATGCAGAAGAAAATGTACAAGGCCACCTCCTGGCACTTCACCAGGAGAAAACTTTTGAGAGAGTTAACCACAACTACTTATGGTATGTACTTGACTGTTATGGAATATCAAAGAAATTTATTGAATTGGTATAGTTCCTCTACAAACAAACTCTGGTCAGAGCTGAGAGGGCTGCAGTTATGTGCGATAGTTGCACATATGCATCGCGACCACGATAGTTGCACATGCGCATGGAGCTCATGGCTGCCATCTTGGGCATGGTGGACTCTTTCACACATGCACAATGCAGCCATAAAACTTGCGCATGTACATTGAGCTCACATGGCCATCTTGGGCATGGCGGGCACTTGCAGAAGTGATGGGCAGATAAGCGATCACCAAGAGATCGCTGAGAGAGAGAAAAAAGGAATGTGGTAGAACACTCTAAATGGACATAGCAGACTGCTTTAACCAGTAGAGTGATTGTCCTTCAACTTCAGTTTTGCATTGTTTGTTCGGATCTGGTGAAGTGAACAGTTTCTTGATAGCAAGAGGTCTGCAGAGCTCTGCCCTGCAGCCTAAAAGGTACAGTGATCCAAATAGTCAGTGGTACACATAGGAGAGACAAAATTTAAAAGCAGGACTCAGACAGGGATGTCCTATGAGTCCCTTATTATATTTATTTGTACAGGATCCAGTGTTAAGGTTTATTGATCAAGACATTAAGATTACAGGATACATTTGGTCATGTTAAAGTACAAATCAGTTTTGTATGCAGATTATGTGTGCCTATTGGTAAAAGATGCTCAATCAGGTGAGAAAGCTTTAGAACACTTTCAACATTTTTCAAAAATGTCAGGTTCTAATGTGAATATACAAAAACGTACAGCTGTGTTTCTAGAAACACATACAGGCTACACAACTGAAACAGTGAGTGGGATAAGTTGTGTGAAAGAGAAAATAAAAATATTAGGGATCTGGTTTGTATTCATGGACATGGTTAGCTACATTTGGAAACTCAAATTGGATATAGGAGTGGGGGATATGACTCCTGGAGGAGTGTGTGTGGGGGGGCAGCCCCAGGTTATCAACCAAGATGTACAATCTAGTAGACTAGCTAGATCATTATGGTCTGTTTCTGCTGGCAATTTCATATGTTCGTAAATTTGTAGGGCTATGGGACCAGAAGAATTTGATGCAAATTAAAGGACAGGGTAGTATAAGTAATAGTTTTGTGAAAAATTGTTTTCAGAAAATAAAAATGTGGAATCTAAATATAGAAATCGTTAAAAATAATAAAGGAAAAACATTATGTAAAATGATTATGGGTGAGTACTTTTATAGTACACCAGTATTTGATTCACTGTACAGCTTATCTGATACAGTTATTGTTGTCAGACAACTATTGGATCCAAGGACCCCCAAATGTGGGATAAGATATGGATGTGCATACATGGCAAGTTTAATGTAAAAGGCCATCCCAAGCATAAAACTATGGCGAAAAGAAGATGCATTAGACCCGAGTGTATGCAGGAGACTGAAACAATGGAGCATTTATTTTTGAATACTCCTATACTGCCCCCCTGTGACCATTACTGGCAATTAAATGGAATGAGCCAAAGTTTTGAAATATCTCATATGAGCAATTGATCTTGGGAGATCTTGAAAATATTTGGACTCAATGGAATAAAAGTACTACACTAGTTATATTTGCATGTGTGAAATGGCATATTGGGCAAAAGAGATGTCAGTTTGTTTTTCAGAAAAAGAATGTCCCTTTGGAGGTACTAATACAATTCATGAAAAGGGAAATATAGAAAATTAGAGATAGAGAATTGACTTGGTTGTATAAAGAGCAATTTCAATTGTTTTGGCGGGGAATTACATGGTGTGATTAAAAGGATCTGGAGGTACCATGTGGGGAAGATACGATGAAATGCATAATGTATGATTTTTTATATCTTTTCTTCAATAAAAATTACCCTAACTCTATTTTTTTTTCATCATATTTGGGTATCTTTGTTTAGACTTAAAATTGGTTTATATAGAAGATTATACAATGTGTTTTTGATTTGGTCTGTTATTTCTGTTTGGTTTTGATTCTTTTTAATAGAAATTCCCCAACTCTTTTGACAAAGTGCCATGGGATCTTTAATGCCCATCTGAACAAACACCAGAACAGGCAGATGGGACCTCCGTTTAGTGTCTCATCAAAGATTGCACCTCAGGAGTGCAGCACCCTCTTCCTGCTGCACTACATTGTCAGTATTGGATTTAATCCAAATTCTTGGTGTTAGGGATAGAACCTTCTGATCTTCTGGTCTCAGATGTGAGTGTACAACCTGCTGAGCCACTGACACTGCTATATGTACATTGCCTCTGCAGTATTCTACCCCAGAGTATGATAAATTTCTGATTATATCTGGGGCTGACCTGTTACTTGACTAAGACAGTGACTGCACTGCACTGCAGTAAGGAGTACCAATAGGATGAAACATGAGTCAGTAGTTAATCATTCTCAGCCTAAACTGTATGCATTGTAAAAGCCTGTTTAAAATTTGATTTTTGTTCTGGAAAACTTTGTTAACCTACCCTGTATCAAGGTTGCGTACCTGTGATTACCTTGCACTGTTTAAGGAAAATTAGATTACATTATTTCATCCTTATTACAAGTAAGTCAAGGCCCTGGAATTCTGCAGTTCCATTGCCGTGGAATTTTCCACACCGCTTGTATCATGCCTCATAATTTGTGTAGCATTGCAGAATTCAGTGTCCTTGTTGATTTTTATTTAAATATACAATTTTCAATAGTGCCCAACTAGCTTCCACGCCTTGTTTACCCCCTCTGCTCAGCATGTGATGTCATCAGTGACATCACATAAAATTTCAGTCAATAGCAGAACTGCATTCTGCCATAGAAATTAATAGTTCACTGCACAGAAATGAACAAACACTGTTGCAGAATTTTAGTAGCCCTGCTGCAGAAATCTGGACTGAAGTGCTTTTGAGAACTAGATGCCCTGCAAGTAGTGAAGGGACTCAACTGGCATTTGGTGCATATAAATGGTCTGTTTGGCATTTGCACTCATTTTGCGTTACATCTCATTATGAAAGAAATGTATCTTCATTTTATTTATGAAGAATAAATTCAAAAAACACAATACAAGGCCTTAACAGAGCATTGTTTCAGTTCATAATGTGCTTAAGTCTTTTTAAAAAGTATGTTTAGGGTAATGTAAAATAAGTAGAAACTATAAGTACAAGATGGAGCAATTTTTATAATACTCCATTACAAAAATGATTGACATGTTACCCACACACTGCAAGTACAGCTTCTAGGGAAGGTAATGCATGCAAATTAGTTTTTTATTGTGCAGAACTACATAGTGCTAGCAGTATCATTAGCAGTATCATTCTGCTATGTTATGTCAAAATTCTTGTCCACTGGAAAATATTCTTGGAATAGCAAAAACAAGCAAAATGTATTTCCCATAACTGCAAGGAAAGGAACTGGCAGTGTGGGCACACAAAATAGTATGGGGTGAAAAATGACAAGCTGTACAATGAAGGGAGATAATGCATGATCCAGAGATTAAATGTACATTCCTGATGCTAAGAAGGCACAAGGGGCTAGATATACAAAACTTACCCCCGGGGCTAAATTAGCACTGCCAGGGTGATGAATTAGCCCTGAACCAGTAGCAAGCCATATTCAAAGGAATAGCCCTGGGCTAAATCTGCTGAATATAGCATGCAAAGGAAGCAGTGCAGACAGGGCTGTGAGTGCAGTGCTAAAATAGCCCAGGAAAAAGACAGCTCTGAATATAGCAACAGGAAATGCAAATGCAACAGCAGCTCAGTGGACACAGAGGTGGAGTAAGGCAGAGTTGAAGACGGTGGACAATGTATGATAACAAAGAAGTGTTGCACAACAACTGCAATCAACAATGCAGGCCACACACTGCAGAACTGTACTATGCCCTTGAGAGCTTTGCCCAGGGCTAACTCATGCACAGTGCTAACACATTAGCCCGGTGCAAACACGTTAAGCCAGGGCAAAAGTTTGCAATATTCAAAGTTCCTATGCAAATGAGCCTACTCAGGCAATCTGTGGGCAAACAGTCACATTTGCATCATATTATGGCCTGCTTTGCATGCACTCCCATGTACTTTGCCCAGCGCTATTGCATGGAGTTCATAGTAACCGCTTGTTGGTCAGAATGGAAGTACAGGCTGGAAGTTGCAGGCCAGGGTGTGCTCACAGCAACCCCCTGTTGGTCAGACTGGACATACACGCTGGAAATAGGAGTTTGCAGGCACATTCAATGCAAACCACTCGCCCATGCAGAACTGCAATGAGGGACACAGACGTGCTGACTGAGGGGCGATGAGGGACACTGACTCTCACAATGAGGGACACAGACGTGCTGAATGAGGGGCAATGTGGGACACTGCAACCTAGAGGGAGGGACACATTCTCAAACATGGAGATACAAACACGGGACACAAATACCAACACCTTTTTATGTACAAAGGGTAACTATATGTAGGCCCATAGCCTAGAACCCTCTGCTGCCACGTCTGGCTGTACATCACAGTCAATGTGTGTAAAGCACTATTCACATGAGGGATATATGCAGGCCAGGGCTAGATTAAGGGTACATTAAGGGATGTCCCCCATAATGAGGGACACAATGGGGAATGTATGACTGTTTGTAGCACTATAAAGATGTGTTTACATACATAGCTATAAAGGCATATATCTACACACAGAAAGTATATGTACAGTGCCTTCAAAAGTATTCACCCCCCCCCTTGGATTTTGTCACATTTTGTTGTGTTACTACCAGAATTTTTAATGCATTGAAATGATTTGTTTCCCCCTTGATTCACACAGCATACTCAACAATTGAAAGGGGCAAAAATATTTGTATTGTGTAACAAAAATGTATGAAACATTAAAAACTGAAATATCTTGTTTACTTAAGTATTCACCCCCCTGAGTCAATACTTTGTAGAAGTGCCTTTGGCAGCAATTAAAGCTTTGAGTCTTCTTGGGTATGTCTGTATCAGCTTTGCACATCTGGATTTGGAGATTTTCACCCATTCTTCCTTGCAGATTTGCTCAAGCTCTGTCAAGTTGGATGGGGAGTGTCAGTGAACCGCAATCTTTAAGTCTTTCCACAGATTCTCAATGGGATTCAAGTCTGGGCTTTGGCTGGGCCACTCAAGGACATTCACCTTCTTGTTCTGAAGCCACTCCAGTGTTGCTTTGGCAGTATGCTTGGGGTCATTGTCCTGTTGGAACATAAATCTTCACCCCAGTCCAAGGTCTATTGCAGTCTGATGCAGGTTCTCGTCAAGGATGTGCCTGCATTTGGCTCCATTCATTGTTCCCTCTGTCCTGACAAGTGCCCCAGTCCCTGCTGCTGAAAAGCATCCCCATAACATGATGCTGCCACCACCATGCTTCATGGTAGAGATGGTGTTACACGGATGCTGAGCTGTGTTCAGTTTGTGCCAGGCATAGCGCTTTGCATTCAGGCCAAAGAGTTACATTTTTGTTTCATCAGACCAGAGAATCTTTTGCCACATGGTCTCAGTCTGCCACGTGCCTTCTTGCAAACTCCAGGCATGCTGTTATGTGGCCTTTTCTCAGGAGTGGCTTCCATCTAGCCACTCTCCCATAGAGACTACATCTGTGAAGTGCTGCAGAGATTGTTGTCCTCTGGACAGGTTCTCCCATCTCAGCCATGGAACTCTGTAGTTCTGTCAGGGTGGTCATGGGTTCTTGGTCACTTCCTGACCAAGGTCCTTCTTGCCCGTTGCTCAGTTTGGGAGGACGGCCTGCTCTAGGAAGAGTCTGGGTGGTTCTGTAATCTTTTCATTTCCTAATGATGGACTTGACTGTGTTCCTGGGAACTTTCAACACCCTAGAAATGTTTTATACCCTCCCCAGATCTATGCCTCCTCACAATTCTATCACTGAGTTCTACGGACAGCTCTTTGGTCTTCATGGTAGAGTTTGGCTCTGACATGCACTGTCAACAGTGGGACCTTATATAGACAGGTGTATTTCCTCTGAAATCATGTCAACCATTTGAACTGACCACAGGTAGACTTCATTCAAGTTTTAGAGTGATCTCACAAGGAAATTGGATGCACCTGAGCTCAATTTGGAGTGTCATAGCAAAGGGGGTGAATACTTTTCAAATCAAGACATTTGAGGTTTTTATTTTAAATTACATGTACAAAAATTCCAGAAGTTTCATTCCACTTTGACATTATAGAGTAATTTGTGTAGATACATGACAAAAAAATCCCATACACATGTATTTTAATTTGAGTTTGCAACATCACAAAATGTGACAAAATCCAAGGGGGGTGAATACTTTCTGAAGGCACTGTAGGTATATATATATATATATATATATATATATATATATATATATATATATATATATGTATGTGTGTGTATATATATATATATATATATATATTATATATATATATATATATATATATATGTATATATTATAATGGCACAGTAGTACCACTTTAGTTAGGGTTGAGGAGCCATTTACATATTAAATCCAAAATTTTGCACCTTAATAACTTTGTAACCATTTGATGGATTTGCCTGAAATTTGGAATATATGATCAAGACCCATACACCTTGGGATCTGCCAAGTTTTGTACCAGTCAGATACACGGCTGCAGAGTTATTAAGCGTGATCTGCACGTGCATTTACGCTTTTTCTGGAATTCTACGGTCACACCTACAGGTCACACGGTTTGTGAAACTGGCCCAAAATCTTCAGGAAACATGCAGCTGTGGTTCCTGATGTGCCTTTTGAAGATTTCATGAAAAAATATTAAACGGTTCAAAAGTTATTCAAAAAACAATTTCCCATTATAAGTCAATGGGAAAAGTTAACAAAAAGTTTGACAGTGTCGCAAATGCACTTTTTACTGTTGCAAATGGCCCTTTTACTGTCGCAAATCTGCCATTTTGTTTTCAGTTAGTGATCAGAAAAATGCTTAAAATTGAGACCTTCTAGCAACCTAATTCTTTTTGTATTCACCTATTTGGGCCCTGAGGATGCTAGCCATGTCTTTATTTTGGGGTAAAACACCCCAGAAATATGTTTTTCAGATTTCTGGAAAAAGTACTTTTGCAAAGTAGTGTCGCACTCATGAAAGTGTCGCAAATTTTTGCGAAAGCTTTCGCAAATCACGACACTACTTTGCGACACTATGCTCAAAATAACAGTAATTCTTTGGCAGCCTGCTGCAAAAGAACAGTTTGGAGTTTTGGGCTGAAATTTGGAGAGAACGCAGCCGACATCTCACGGTTGTGCCTTTCAGTGTTTCGTTGAAAAAATATTACATGGTGGCAAAGTTACGGTACTCCAAAGCTGACACTTTTTCCCATAGGATAACATTATGGCATACGACGCATTGCAGCAATCGTTTGGTGCCCTGCTGCAAAATAACGGTTTGGTCTTTTAGGCTGAAATTTGCAGGGAACATAGCCATCATCCAACAGATCTGCCTTTCAGTGGTTTGGTGAAAAAATATTACAGGG
The DNA here is from genome assembly GCA_016271365.2 of Neoceratodus forsteri. NCBI lineage: Eukaryota > Metazoa > Chordata > Ceratodontiformes > Ceratodontidae > Neoceratodus > Neoceratodus forsteri. Next base: position 1,403,544,025 of record CM028130.1, on the reverse strand, counting down.
AGGAAAAGTTATGGCACTCCGAATTTCTGTTTTTTTCCCATAGGATGACATTACGGCGTTCGCCGCGCCTTTCAGGGCCCGAATCTTGAAAACGGTGTGAGATACGGACTTTTCGATGAAAAGATTCTTAGCCCCCTCACACGGGCTAAGTACAAAACTAGCCAGGAAAGTGATAATTCATATGACTTTTCAATTTTTTTTCTATGTCATACGGTTACTGAGCTATAAGCAATTTACTATTCCAAGTCCTCATTTTTGTGTTCGAGAGTCATTATTTTGCATACATTCTTGTACTCACTGTCTTTCTCTATACAGCTTTTGGGAAAACCAGCCATGCACTCTACATTACTGTTACCACTACCGTTTCGCTTGCGATTCAGTACCTGTTTCACTTACCGTTCATGTTTACGCCACCATATGCGTTACCCTTTGCGTTTTCATTTACGGTTGCGTTTGCGTTGTTTTTAACATTTCTGTCTACAGTACTGTTTCTCTTTCTGTTTTGCTTTGCATCACCATGCGCATTACGATTTGCATTTGCAGGCACAATGTTACTATGTGACAAGACATCACGTGGCGGGGCGCGGGCCCTCACTGCATTACATTCACTATTTCTCATTATCATTCTCAAAAGAAGGAAATTAGAGGCAAAAACTCAGTTTACTGCATCAGTTAGGTTGTTCCACAGTGACAAAAGTGAGGAAATTGATGTAGGGTTGAAACCCCTTTGCATCCTCAGCCCACCCCCAACTGGAATCGGGTGCGCATTGGGGTCATCAGTCCTAACTGTCACCCCATTCTCCTATTCCTCAGCTTCTTTCCACATGTGATGGGGTGACAGTTAGGGCCGACCCAATGCTCACCCGATTCCAGTTGGGAGTGGGCTGGAGGGGGTGCAAGGGGTTTCAACCCTAACATCGATCCTGCTTTGTCGCCAGGAACAATCCTAACTGATGCAGTAAATGGAGTTTTTGCCTCCTATATATCTATATATATATATAGATATATATATATGTATATATTATACTGGTAGGGCTGGTATAGTTCAGGTTGCATGGTCACTTCTATGTTAAACCTCAAAATTTGCACTTTAATAACTTTGCAACCATTTGTCTGATTTGCCTGAAATTTGGAATGCACAACTGCCTACCAAATATGTTTTTTAAACTTTTGACATTTTTTTATGGTGGCAACAATTTTTGTTACCGCAAAAACAATCACGCTCAGAAAAAAATTAACAGTGGCAATATTTGTGTGCGCGCGACAAGTTTCCCATTATAGAGATAGCAGTGTCGTAAAAAGCATTAAAGTAATTGCGGTAACACTGCTCGAACACACTTTGCTACAGTATGTGTTGTTTTCTTTGTCACTTCACTGTGACAAGGTGGATTGAGCTAGTGGCCTGAAATTTTCAGGGTGGCAAGCCCTAGTCCCACAGATGTGCCTTTTTGGTGGTTTGGTATGAAAACATTGAACAGGCCCATAGTTACAACATTCCGAGGTTCAGAATTTTTCCCATAAGATAACATTGCAGCACTGGTGATGTCTATCGGTGCCCGTATCTCAAAAAAAGGTTTGAGATATGGATTTTTCGTCACAAAAATTCTTAGTCCCCCTATAAGGGGACTAAGGACAGAAGTAGGTTGGAAAGCCATGAATATCATGAATTTTAATTTTTTTTCTAACTTGTAGAGTTACTGAGATATTTGGAAATTAGTATTACAATTGCTCATTTTCATGTCCGTAGGCCACTATTACGCCCTCAGAGATAGCAGTCACAGCACTTTTCAGTGCCCCTATCTCGGAAATGATGTGAGATATGAATTTGTTCAATTTATCTTGCGTGGACTTCTCGCTGTCATGATTACGATGACACTTGAAATTTTTTTCTTAGCTGCTACGGTTCCTGAGGTATTGGCAAATGTGTGTTGCAAGGCTTCCTTGTCCTATAGGGCTGCTGTATGGCTCCGTAGTTATGTGTAAATGGGAGCACAGGGTCCAGAGGGCCTGTGCTCCCACAGACACATATCATTATGCACAAATGGACAGCTTCGGGCCTCGCGCTCCCACCAACACATACCATTTACTATTTATATTACACTTTTTCAAAAAGTAAGGAAATTCTTTGCAAAAAAACTTCATTAATGCATCAGGATTGTTTCCACAGTAACAAAAGTGTGGAAATTCAACATTAGGGCTACCACCCCCCACCCCACCCCCACTCACCCATCTTCCGCATATCAACAGACGTCGTGGTGTGCCATGGGGTCATCAGTCCTAACCCTCACCCCATTCTCCTGTATTGTAGAATGTCAGCTTGCTTACATGTGGAATGAGGTGAGGGATTGGTCTTGATGTGCCCATGGCACACCCATATATCTGTTGGTGTGTGTTTGTAAGTGGGGAAATAGGAGTAGTAATTAGGTAACCTAACATTGAATTTCCACACTTTTGTAACTTTGAAACAACCCTAACTGATGCATTAATAAAGATTTTTGCAAAGAAAAAAAATATTTATATATGTTGTTGCCTGTGTCCATATGTACCTGGTAGTCAATCCCCCCAGTTCCCACGACACAAACATATACACCTTACACCAGTCCCTGGTAGTCTAGTGGCCCCCCACCACCACATCATAATCCCTTACTCCCATTGTTCAATAATTCCAGCATTTCCTTGGTAGTCTAGTGGCCCCCCCACCTCCACCCAGTAGTGCCAACCCCCTTGCCCCCAACTATCCTCGAATGGAGCCAGGGACTGACTCAATCCACCACTCACCTCCACAGCCAGCTGCCGACTGAGTAATGAATGGGCATGTGCCAGAGTAAGTAATTCACACTACTTACTCTGGTACACACCATTATCACTGAGTTGGCGGCTGACCATGGAGGTGAGTGGTGGAATGACTCCAGTCGCTGCTCCATTACAGATGGTTGGGGGAGTGTGAGTTGGCACTACATTGCGGGGAGGATGGGGCCAATACTAGACTAATATGGAAAAGTTGGAATTGATAACACAACGGAGTCAAGGATTGTGATAAAGACTAGACTACCAGGGAAATGCTGGGATTATTGAACAACAGGAGTCAGGGATCATGATGGGGGTGGGGTACCACTAGACTACCAGGGAATAACATTCATTTAAACCTACAGGGACTGAGGATCGTGATGGGGTGGGGTGGGGGACCACTGGACTACCAGGAAATTCTGGAATTATTAAACAATGAGGTCGGGATCATGATGGGGAGTGGGGGACCACTAGACTACCAGGGAATATCATTCATTTTTAAACCTATGGGGGTTGGGGATTGTGATGGGGGGTGTGGGGAACCACTGGATTACCAGGGAAATGCTGGAATTATTAAACAATGGGAGTCAGGGATCGCACTGTGGGGGAGGGGGGCCACTAGACTACCAGAGAATATCAGTATATGTTAAACCTACGGGGATCAGGGATCATGCTAGAAGGTGGGGAGACCACTGGACTACTGGGGTAAACCTGGAACTAATTCAAAGTTACACTTAGAATTACTTCAGGTACCACTGCTGCATTACCACATGCTTTTTGCAGTATTCAGCCTGTTGCTACATGTGATGCAAAACCCTGCAGCATGGCACTAATCTTTTGAATATGCTAGTGAGCTGGTATTCATGGCCACTCCCCTCACTCCCTCCCCTGAATACATTAACTTTTAGCATCAGTACTATCACACAGCGCTGGCGCTAGAAAGGCTTTTGAATATTGCAGCCTGTTGCAAATCCAGTGCTATTCCAGCATAAAGGAATTGCGCCAGGCACAAAGCTTTGAATATCTGGCCCAAGGTGTTAGCTGAGTGCCTTTGCACACTGGAATCTGCATTCAGCCCCTGAACTCTACATTGTCTTCATGTAATGCACAGATTATATGTGTGATAACCTAATTGTAAAATGGTCTTCGATTTGTAAAAGAAATACAGGTTAATTCAAAAAGCCTTCTTGCAGATCAAGCAGCTAGACTGCAAGGAAAAGTTTAACTATATGCACATCAGGCAGGTGGTTGTTAGTACACTAATTAGCTACCTGGTAGCTGCATAGTGAATTATTTTGCAGTACAGTCCGCTAAAGTATTGGAAATCTAACAGGTGCTTTTCAGTTAACTAGTTAGCAAATTTGTCTCCGTGAAAAGGCCAACAGATTAACTGCAGTCTGCTAGCTTTCAGGTAGGTGGCTAATCTGTAAGCAGTAAAACAAGCTAGCTTTCCATTTGAGACATTTAAATAGAGTATTTGGTGTTTAATATATAAAACATTTCTATCTTGTTAACAATTGATGGTGCTGTTTTAAATCAGTAGTATTTGTTAGTCAGGATGTAGCTTTCCCAGCAATACCATATTTCTGTCAAAATATCAATATAGCAATCCTCCTTTCATTTTCTTTCATTCCTGAACTGAGATATGGGATTCTGAATGTGTTTTTTATAAAGCTCTCACTCCTTGCCATGCCTGCCATGAAAAAATGAAATATCTTGGTGTGGTGCTGTACTATTTAACATCAGAAACAAGTGGTAGCACCATCCTAACTCCTGCACTGTACAAATCCAGGGGTGGATATTCAGACTGCACCAGGCAGGGTCGCAAAGCCTGGGTGCAGTGCAACTGGGATGAGCCAGGGCATGTGCGGTGATATTCAGCAGTGCTGCACCATGGCTCAACACTGTTGAATATGACATTGAGGGTGCATGCACTGTGCACAGCGCAGTGGCACTGCCCAGTGCAAGCAGAGAGGAGCAGAGGGATGTGCAAGCGCAAGTGCAGTTGTGCCAAGTGCATCAACTGCAATATTCAGCACTGGGCATGCAAATGAGGCCATTATGCATGCAAGACACAAATGGGGCCATTTGCATGTCATTATGGCCCCATTTGCATGCAGTGTGCCGATCCCCGGTGACTTGCACCTGGCACCCTGCCAGGCTGCAGCTGTCAGCGACTGATGCCCTCCTGCCCCTCAGTGAGCCCCGCTCCCATTCGCCTGAGCACGGGCATGTGTAACGTTAAACCCTGGTGGCCCAGTGGACCGAACCCCATCGCCTGATCGCGGGCAGCTGTGTGAACATGTCCTGGTGGTCCAGTGGACTGCTAACCATTGCCTGATCATGGGCATCCATACACTTTATCCCTGGTGGTCCAGTGGACCTATCCCCATCGTCTGATTGCGGGCATAAGAGTAATATCTCCATGGTGGTCCAGTGGACCAATCCCCATCACCCGATCATGGGCATAAGAGTAATATCTCCCTTGTTGTCCAGTGGAACCCCTCCCCATCCACCCACTGAGTCCCCCACCACCTTGCACCCCCCCAGTCAGTGAGGGGCAATAGCTCCCCACCTGCAGCCACCCGGCCGCCCGCCAACTGACAGCATACAGTAGGGCTGTACACCTATTGGTCCACTACGTGGGCCAGTGAGCATGCAGACCATACTATACTACATAGTCCCGAATTGTTCATTCACAATTTGGGACTGTGTAGTACAGTATGGTCTGCATGCACATCCTGGGCTGAATATCAGGATGTGCTGCATATGCATGGGCACACCCCCCCTGCACTTGGGCTGCATACATTACTGGTGCACACCAGCACATCAGGAGTTGCACTGTGCAACATGTCCCTTTGAATATCATGCCGGGGCGCATTGGTGGGTTGTGCATGGCGCAGCCCTGTTGCGCCATGAGTAACCCTTTTGAATATCCCACCCAGTATGTACATTCAGCAGGTAACTTCAATGGGAAAGGGCATTTGAGAATTGTGTGTTGCAGTCATCTTTAATGATGTACATTATTAATTACAAAACAGGTCTAAAAACTGTTTTTAAAATATCTGAAGAAATTCAGAATACACTGATTATAAATCAAAGTATGTCAGAAATACATTTTTGCTAAAAACTAGATGAACATTTTTGCAGACTGACAAACACTGCTGCTTTTAAAACTGTTGTGGAGCAGCTCATTTTAAAGCATGATTGTGCATTAACAAGACACAAGAGGGTGTGGGTTACTATTCCTGAACCACATGCCCAGGTGCAATGTGAGGTATAGGCACTTGCACCAAGTTCTTTCAACCACTTGGAAGTGCAGTTCAGGAATAATAACCCACAACCTGAAGTGTCTTATTGCACTTATAAAAATGGTCCACTGTAAAAAAAAAGTAAATAAGTTTAGCAGTATGGTTATTTTTCCTTAACATCACTGCTTTGGAACCTTCTCCACCAATCAAAAAGTAGAATTTCCCCTGCCCATTTTATAAAGGTATTTAAAGCATAGTTTCATTGACAGTTTTAAAGTATGACTGCAACCATTGTATGGTACATAAGAAATGATCACTATTAAGTGTGTCATTGGAATTACTGTTTGTTTACTAGTTGTTAGTTTTGTAATATCTGGAACCCTCCAAATTTTCTGTCTCATAATACCATTGATTTAATGTCAGAACAATGGTATCAATTTTTGTCACATTGATGGTATTATGAGATTTGAACGTCACTCCTTCCCTATAGAAAAAGTGACTGTTCTATAATGCACAAAGTTAAAGATTACATCATTAATTTGTTTTTATTCAGACAACTGTGTTATTAAGGACATTTTCACCATATATTATTTAAAGAAGAACTGCACTGAACCTGCAGGTCATTTTTGCCAGTAGAAGCCAATTTATAAATACTGTACTGGTTCCTATCCTGACATTTTTCTATCAATACCTTTTTTCTAGTTATCCCAGTAGGTGTGTTTGAGTGATGGCAATGGCCATTTTAGATGTGTATGATGTAGTTAATGTCCTTGCTAAGCTCTTACATTGTCAGAATATTCTGTGTTCTACTACAGAACTCTATGTTTGAGAGGGACATAAATTACATCATACAGTTCTAAAATGGTACAGCTGTTCTCAGTGGTATGTTGTGTTCTGTGTGTACAAATGCTGCTACACTCATTTCAAACCCGACGTGCTGCCAGCTCAAAACAGACTAAAAACAAAGAAGCAGCGCACAAAGACACACTCAAATTTGGCATACAAATACAGTGCTCTCACGCTATAATGTCCCTCATTATAACGAATCCCGGTTATAGTGAACAGCTGTGAATGCTCCCATTGTTTTCAGCTTAATCCATCAAGTAGGCATTAATTGTGAGTGAGGAAAACAATGGGTTCTATCACAGTTGTCTCCTACTGCAAATCTTTACCTTTTACAGTCTCCTACAACCTTTTAACCACTGTTAGCCTGCTGTGTATAGAATGTGCATAGAATCTGCCAGTGTTTAAAAATGAACTTTATCACAGTGTGCTTTATTTCCCTTATTACCACAGAGTTTTCCCAATGCCTGCTGTGACAGGGTTGAATAAGGCCCTGTCCCATTTGTTATGCAGAATGAGTTTAAATGCAAGGATCTGTTCTATCCCCTTCTTTTCTGTCTTTTCTCTGTCTGGTTGTGCAACCACATTTTCTTGTGAGACCTAGGAACTGATCACTCACACGGTTTTGCAATTCTCCGCCTCTCACTGTCTCTCTACCTTCCCTTGCTATGTCTGTCTTTTCTTCCCTCTTGCATATCTGCAGTTATAAAAACATATGTGAATCTTTGTGTGAGACTGTAAGTTATACTAGGATCCCTTTGTTTGAAACTGTATCCCTTTGTTTAAAACTGTATTTAGTTATACTGTTGAAATGATTGCAAAAAGCTATTTAGAACTCAAGGGGTTAAGCTGAGAATGCTGGATGCAAAATCTCTGCAGAGCTGGCTACAAGAGGTCAGTTCTGGGTTTGTCTCCTTAACGAGCTCCTGCAAAGACTTGTTATAAAAGAGCAGCAATGTTTTGCAGGAGAGAGAGGCTGAGATTTGAAACTGAGAAGAAACAATCAGAAGGACTATTTTCTCTGTACTACCTTTGTAAATAGTTATACTGAATAATTTTGTTTTCATTTTGCTGTTATTAATAATAATAAAATGCTCATTGTGAATTTCAAAGCTGCTCCCTGGTTTTCCAATGCTTTCTGACCTGTGCCTCGATGACAAATGGTGTCAGCCTAAGTGGGATTTATGCCGTGCATACTCTAAGCCAGGGGTTTTGTGCGTGGGTACTAGACCTGGTACCAGGGAAGCATAGCAGAAAGGTATGGATTCTCCCTCAGCAAGCCCAGGAGTCATTACCAGAAGAATAGCAGCCAAACTAGAAGCAGAAACAAAAGTCCAAACTGAGACTGTTCCACCAGAACCAGAGATGGGGGAAAAAAGAACAAGCAGTGGCAGAACCTGAAAGTCTGACTGCCTTTTTCCAATGGTGGGCTATACAGCAAAAAGAGATAGAGAAACAGAGAAGAGTTGCAGCAACTTGAGAAGCAGAGAAAAGAAGAGATGCAGAGACTAGAGCAGCGATGGTTGGATGCCTTGCAAACTATCAAAGCTGGAGGATCTGGCACAGGTCCAGCAGAGCAACAAAACACCAACAACTTAAAAGACCTTAAACTTACAAAGTTGTGTCCCTTGGATGATATCAAAGCATACCTGACAACTTTTTAAAGGGTTGCCACAGCCTGCCAGTGGCCAAAGCAGCAATGGGCAATCATACTGGTACCTTACCTGACAGGGAAAGCCCAACTTGCCTACAGCAATATGGACACTGTACAGTCAGAAAACTATGACCTGGTGAAAAGCAAAATCCTGAAAAGGAATGACATCTCAGGAGAAACATACAGGCAAAGATGCTGGTCCCTGAAGTATAACTCAGTCGATAATCTTCGAGAAACCGTCACCTGACTCAGAGAATTTCTTATGAAATGGCTCCAAACAGAGGGCAAAACAGTCCCACAGATCATCAACACATTTGTAGTGGAGCAATTCATCAACATCCTGCACACAGATGTACAGCTTTGGGTAAAAGAATACAGACCAGAAAGTGGAGAAAAGGCCATTTCTTTGGCTGAAGACTACCAAATGGCCAGACAGATGCCAAAGCAGAGAGGTAACAGCCAAGCATCGGTAAGACACTCTTGTTCCCATTTAAAATCCAAGTCTGATAAGAATTCTGGTGGGGGAAACAAAGCACCCAAAGACTTTATTTGCTATAACTGTAATGAGCCAGGTCATATTGCAAGAAACTGCCATAGTAAGAAGAATGACGCTGTAGCATATTTGTCCTTAGCAAATTGGGGCAAGTACTTAACAAATGTCAAGGTCAGAGATAAGACAGTGAAAGGACTTATTGATTCAGGAAGCAGACAGACCCTAGTGCATATTGAAATGTTGGGAAAACAATGTCCAAAAGAACCAGGTACTGGTGTCATTTGCATCCACGGGGACACTTGATACTATCCCACCACCCAAGTGACTCTGACTATTAAGGGTGTGTTGCACCAAACGAACATGGGGATAGCACCTAGTTACTTGCACCTGTGATTATTGGAAATGACTTTCCTTGATTTACTGAGTTAATCAAAGAGGGAGTAAATCTTGATATTTCAGCAGCTGTGGTGACAAGAGCTCAGGCAAAGAAAATCTCAGATGATGGGGACTCTTTTCCTTTCACTGATTTTGATTCAGACTTGTTTTAGCAGAGCTCCAAGATCCAGAAATCCAGGAAAGAAAGACGATGCCTGAAGAAACAGTGGCAGCAAAAGACCGATGGACATAAGGGGTTAACATATGAAAATGCTGAAACTAAATTGATCACTGATTGTGATTTTCTTTCAGAACAAGCTAATAATGTTTCTCTCCAAGGTTATTTTATGCAGCTGGGGGTGAACCTATATTTAAAAAATGTAATGGGCTACTATACAGAGTTTGGGTTAAACCTCAGGCACAGAACCAGATAGAACAATTGGTTATACCACAAAAGTATAGATCTGAGTTGTTACAGATAACACATGATAGTCCTTTGGCTCTGTCACTCAGGCAGGGATCGCACCCTTGCCAGATTGCTGTAAAGATTTTGCTGGCCTGGAATTCATGAAGATGTTGCTACCTATTGCAATTCCTGTGCTGAGTGTCAGAAAGTATCCCTAGTGACTAAAAGACAAGATACCCTGGTGCCCCTAACCTTGATAGATGTGCTTTTGAGAATTGCAATGGATGAAGTTGGCCTTAGACAAAAGTAAAAATGTAATCGATTAATTTTGTTAGTATGTGACTATGCTACTTGATACCCAGAGACAGTTCAATGTGTACTGTCATGGCTCAAAAAGTGGCAGCAGAGCTTGCAAAATTTTCAGCAGGTGGGCATACCTAAAGAGATTATTACTGATCTGGGTAGTAATTTTGGTGGTGCATTACTGAAGGAGCTGTACACTACTAGGTATTACTGCCATAAGAACTTTCCTTATCACCCTCAGACAGGTCTTGTGGAGCATTTCAATCAAACCCTAAAATGCATGTTAAAAGGTTTGTAAAAGGGAAGGAAAGACTGGGACCAATATTTACCTTACCTGCTTTTTGCTTACAGAGAAGTTCCAAAGGCATCAACAGGTTTTTCACCATTTGAAATGCTGTATGGTAGACAACCAAGAGGGCCACTAGATGTAACAAAAGAAACATGGGAAGATAACCCCCATCAGAAACAATCTAGTACATCTTATATGTGTGCCATGAGAAAGAAGCTGGCAAAACATGTTGAAATCACCCATAATAATCAGGAAGAGGCCCAAAACCAGCAGAAGGTGTATTATGACCATGGGGTAAAAGAAAAAGGTTTTGAGTCAGGAGAAAAGGTCTTGCTACTGTTACCCACTACAGAAAATAAACTGTTAATGAAGTGGCAAGGGCCTTAAAAAGTGCTTAGATGAATTGGCACATTTAACTATGAAACTGAGACCCCTGATAGGAAAACTCCTACTAAGATATACCATGCTAACCCCTCAAGAGTGGGTTGAAAAAGCACGGAAAAGCTGTTTTGCTGGTTTTACCAGAAACTGGAAAGAAGATATTGATGTAGCTGTAGATAGACTGGAGCAAACTGTAACTGCTGATGCTGCAAAGGTGAATGTTTCCTTAACCTCCAAATAAACTGCAGAATTTGTAACTTGCTAAATACATTTAGCAGTACTTTTACCAAAGTACCAGGTTGAGCAAAGGGGTTGAGCACATAATAGAACGTCAGCCCTATTAGACAAATGACATACAGATTACCAGAGCGGTTAAGAGCTGATGTGGTTAAAGAAATAATAATGAAAGAATTGGGTATCACAGAAGAGTCGAGAAGTGCTTGGTCATCACCAATGGTGATTGTAAACAAAAAAGAAGGTGGTGTTAGAATCTGCCTTGATTTTAGGAAACTTAATCAAGTGTCAGAATTTGAGTTATCATATGCCCAAAATAGATGATTTGGTGGACAGACTGGGGAGTGCAAAGTATATCAGCACCCTCAATCTCACCAAGGGTTACTGGCAAATCCCCCTAGCTAAAGAATCCAGAGACAAAAACTACATTTGCCAATCCTATAAGGATATATCAGTTCACCACCATGCTAAAGACAAAGAACCTCTGTGCACAAGCACTGAGGCAATGGTTACCCCAAAGAGCATTTGGCCGGGAAGCCAAGTTTCAAAGAAATACAATATCACACATGCCCCCACAATGCAAAGCATCATGGGCTACATATGCAAATCACCACAGAATATTATGCTGGTTCAACTCTAAGCAGAAATGCATGATGCTGAAAGGCCTCTCACACAGTTTGCAAAAGGTGCCAACAGAAAACGTAGACACGTGTTTCGTCCTACCAGGACTCATCAGTATGCCTCGTCTGTCTGACACTCCAGTGGAATGAACCAGCTACCCTAAGATAGTCTATCTGGGTTATGTTGTGGTGAACCCAATTAAAACAAAAAACAATTTAAAAGACAAAGAACCTCTGTGTGCAAGCACTGAGGCAATGGTTACCCCAAAGGGCATTTGGCTAGGAAGCCAAGTTTCAAAGAAATACAAAATCACACATGCCCCCACAATGCAAAGCATCATGGGCTGCATATGCAAGTCACCACATGCTGTTTGGTTTAAATGGTGCACCTGCTACATTCCAATGGTACATGGATGTAATTTTATCCCCCACACTAGTTATTGTGCTGCATAGCTGGATGATGACGTAGTGTACAGTCCAGACTGGAAAAGCCACCTGGAACACCTACGAGCAGTCATCCAGTCGATCAAAAAGGCAGGTCTGGCAATTAATCCTACCAAGTGTGCATTGGGTATGCAGGAAACCAGATATTTGGGCTATGTTTTGGGAAATGGAGAAGTCAAGTCAGAGGTTTACAAGATATAAGCTGTAGCTAACAGCTCTGTCCCCAAAACCAAGAAACATGTCAGGTCATTTTTAGGGCTGGCTTGTTATTATCAGAGATTTGTTCCCAGCTTTGATGAGTTAGCTACTCCCCTCACTGAATTCACAAAGAAATGATTCCTGAATAATGTGAAATGGACCCCAGAGTGTGACGAGGCTTTCCAGGCCATTAAGGCTGCATTATGTTCTGCCCCTGTTTTAAGAAGCCCAGACTTGAGAAACAATTTTGTTACAGATAGATGCATCAGAGGTAGGCCTAAGTGCAGTCTTGAGTCAGCATATAGATGGGAAAGAACATCCTATTCTATACTGTACATAAGTAGGAAATTGTACGACAGAGAAAAAAGGTACTCCACCGTTGAAAAGGAATGCCTTGCGGCAAAGTGGGCCATTGAGTCCCATAAGTTCTACTTACTAGGAGCTGACATTGTACTTGTAACAGATCACAATCCTCTGTGTTGGCTTAACCAAATGAAGGATAAAAATTCTAGAATCACACGGTGGTACCTGACACTACAGCCATTTTTAATTTAAAGTGATGCACAAATCTGGGAAAGAGAATGTCTGTGCTGATTTTCTGTCAAGACATGGATCAGGAATTGATAATTCCAAAGGTTGAAAAAAATGTGAGTTGAAACTTCTCTGTTTGCTATATTGCATATGCACTGAACTGTAAAGGTTATAAGCTAATGTTAGATGGGAATATAACAGAACATTTTGGAAACCTGTTTTTGTAAAACAGGTTTCTTCTTGGGGGGGTATATGACAGGGTTGAATAAGGCCCTACCCCATTTGTAATGCAGAATGAGTTTAAATGCAAGGATCTGTTCTATCCCCTCCGTTTCTGTCTCTTCTTTGTCTGGTTGCGTAACCAAATTTTCTTGTGAGACATAGGAACTGATCACTCCCACGGTTTTACAATTCTCCGCCTCTTGCAGTCTCTCTGCCTTCCCTTGCTATTTCTTTCTTTTCTCCCCCTTGCATATATGCAGTTATAAAAACATATGTGAATCTTTGTGAGAGACTGTAAGTGATACTGGGATCCCTTTGTTTGAAACTGCATCCCTTTGTTTAAAACTGTATACAGTAATACTGTTGAAATGATTGCAAAAAGCTATTTGGAACTCAAGGGGTTAACCTGAGAATGCTGGATGCAAAACCTCTGCAGGGTGGGCTACAAGAGGTCAGTTCTGAGTCACTATGTTCTTTTGCTGCACCTACAAGGAATGAAACGACAGGAGCATTCTGTAAACTTACAAGAACATTCTGAAAAAACACTATCTCTTAATGAGCTCCTGCATATACTTGTTATAAAAGAGCAGCAATGTTTTGCAGGAGAGAGAAGAAAGGCTGAGATTTCAAACTGTGAAGAAACACTTAGAAGGACTGTTTTCTATACTGCCTTTGTAAATAGTTATACTGAATCATTTTTATTTTTATTTTGCTGTTATTGAGAAAATAAAATGCTATTTGCAAAATTTGAAACTGTTCCTGGTTTCCTATTCATCCTGACCTGTGCCTTGATGACACCTGCCTACTAGCCTGTCTGCTGAACAAACCAATAAACTTTAAAAATTCATGTAGTGCCTCCCTCAGCATATACAGCGTTGCTGTTACCATGAATCCCAGCAACCATTGAACCTCTCGACACCCCGTAGAGTCAAACTGGTTATGGGAGTGATGAATGGATTCATGGACTCCCAGGTTCAGCCACTTCCCCTGACACCTGCCCCCCCCCCCCCGGAGTTAGGAATCTAAATGTTCAGGGGGTGCAAGGGGCTTCACCACCCACATGGGGGGGCAGTATATGACTCCAGCTTGGGTCCATTAGCACTTTGCTGCAGTGATGTGATCACTGTCAGCAAAGTGCTGTCACTGTAAAGTTCTTTGACAAATTTCTTGTAGTAGCAACTTGGTGGAACCCTTCCTCAGTTGCTCCCAACAAAAACCTGCTTACAGTGTTGACAATCAGTAGTGAATGCGATCTGAACTTGTGGGCAAACTAAGCCATTCCATTGCTCCATTACAGAGATTAATTAAGAAAAGATTAACCTTCTCTTTGTGTGTTTTTTTTCATTATTATTTTTTCTCATCTTGGTACTTTGCAGGGCAGCTACCAGTTTTGGGTCTTCTGTAAAAGAAAGGCGAACTATTCATTGTCGCAGTCCTGCTTCTTGTTTGTTGGTCATCCTGATCACAAATTGTTTCGTTTCAAACTGAAAAGTGAGGACCACGATATCTGACTGGGAGTTCAGGTACATTACAGTGTACCACTTGTTTTTTTTAGAAAAAAAAAATACATTCACAGAGTGTCTGAGCTACACTTCAAATCAATACAAAAGGTTTGCAAACTCAATCCCTGTATTTACAATTCAATTTAGTAAAATTAGTGGGGTGGCTCCTGGTGTTTGCCGAAGTGGTCAGGCTTAATTATGATTCAGCTGGATGATGAGAACCAGAGCCCCTCCAAAAGTATGAAAAGTATGAACATTGAGTTAATTTGAAAAGTGCAGGCTTTGATGCAGCAACATGGGGGGCTAGTGCCCTGGTACCTTTACTGTATGTTTCTGTTTGGTCACACACCAGGAGCCACTCCACTAATTTTACTAAATTGTATTGTAAATACAGGGGTTGAGTTTGCAAACCTTTTGTATTGATCTGAATGCAGGAGAATTGTGGCCTTCTAATTGTTAAGCTCCATATTAAACACCTGTGAGCCTTTCATTGGCTAAAGCACACTATAAGTAATGAAGCCAGGAGAGTGGCTTCTTCAAAAAAATAGAGGAAGCAAGGAGATCTCAGCTCTGTTAAGGCAAGTTAAAATGTGATGCTTGTTACCTGACCGATGGAGATGGTCACTTTGCCGAAGTGGTCAGGCTAAATTATGATTCAGCTGGATGATGAGAACCAACAGCCCCTCCAAAAAAGTATGAAAAGTAAGAACATTGGAGTTAATTTGAAAAAAGTGCAGACTTTGATGCAGCAAAATGGGGAGTGCCCTGGTACCTTTACTATATGGGCAAAATGGGAGTGCCCTGGTACCTTTACTATATATGGGTTACACTTCAGTCATAATTACTACTGTATTTCCATAGGGTATTTGAAGAACTGACTGGGTATAAATGCTATCACTCATGAAAAGTCAGTTCCTCCTTATATTAGACCCTCACTATTAGGAACAAATCAGATGGACCCAGAGGGGTTCATTATAATGAGGACTACTGTATCTCTAATTTATTAGTTAATCCATGGTGCATAAAGAAAGGGGGGTAGATACTACACCACAGTGATTCGATCTTGAGATAGAGGAAAAGCATTGGGTAGTATCTCTCCCTGCATTCTGATGCAGCGTGGATTTGCTAATAAAATTTGAAGCATATTAGTATGCCGAAGCTGAGTGTGTTTTTGTGCACTGCTTTTTTCTTGTTTTGCTTATGCTGTGCTCTACTGTTTCATCACGTTATTGCAGCATTTCGTGGCAGCCAGTGATGCGATGATCATTTTGTGCTGTTGAGATACTGATATTTAGATGCTGCGCATTTCCCACCTGTAGGTGGCCCTAGTAGTATGTTCACATTTTCAAAGGGGTGCGTCACTATTAAAATTACCCTTGATCTTGACAGGCATCACTAAAACCACCCTCAAAACTACCTTCCCTTTCTGTAGCAACATATTCTTCTTGGACTATTAAGGGGTACCTTCGGAACATGTACACTATCTGAAATTTCAGTTTAATCTTACCAGGAATGCTCAAGTTATCAACCATTCTGGCGATGTCTACCATGCAAGGAGACTCTCTGGCAGAACTCTATCCTGGAGCTTGGCAGGCATCACTTAAAACCACCCCGAAAATCATCTTTCCCTTTTTGTAGTAACATGTAATTCTTGGGGCATTAAGCAAACACCTTGGGAAACATGCATCTTGAATTTCAGTTTAATCTAAGTTGAAATAATGACATTATTAGCCATTTGGGTGATGTTTGCTAAGCAAAGATAGGCTCTCTCAGCAGAATTCTGTCCCAGAAACTTGGCAGACATCACTTACAGCCAACCCCTAACACCACCTTTGTCTTTTGGTAGCAACACGTTCTTCTTGGGGCATTATGGGGACACATTGGGGAACATGTATCTTGAATTACAGCTTAATCTAAGCAGAAATACCAAAGGTATCAGCCATTTTGTGTGATGTCTACCAAACAAAGACGGACACTCTAAGCAGAAATCTGTCTCTAGATGTTGGCAGTTATCACTTAAAAGCATCCCCTCAAAAACACATTTCCCTTTTTGTAGCAATATGTTCTTCTTGTGGCATTACAGAGACACCCTGGGAACATGTATCTTGAATTTCAGCATAATCGAAGTAAAAATGCCAACTTTTTCAGCCATTTCATATTATGTCTGTCAAGCAAAGACAGAATTTCTGAGCAGAAATCTATCCCTGGACCTTGGCAGTCATTACTTAAAACCGTCCCCCAAAACCACAGTTCCAATTTTTGTATCAACATATTCTTTCTGGCTGTTAAGGGGACACCTTGGAGAACATGTATCTGGAAATTAAGCATAAGCTAAGCAGAATTGCCGAAGTTATCAGCCACTGTATGATGCTGGCATCAAAAGACAGGCTCTTTGAGCAGAAATCTGTCCCTGTATCTTAAAACCACCTGGAATTTTGTGCTTATACTGCAAGAAACATTAGAGTTATTACTATTGCTGTCTTATGTTTGTGCAGCAATCAGGACCTGACAGAAGACATTTGAACTGTATTTTGCGCAACACCTACTCAGACCTCATAACCCTGTCTCCCCTACCACCCTCCAACCTCCCATTTTGACAACGGGACTTGGCCCTGCCTGTTCCCTGCTCCTCCACCCCTTCTGCCTTCTACCTGCTTCACGAGACCCTCTGCCACATGAATTCACAAATCAATCACCCTGAGCTCTCTGTACTTCCTTCTACAACCAAAGTCATGCCTGGATCCTGCTGTCATGTTGATACTACCTTAGAAACCCTCTGCTAGACATTTTACCTGGCATATATCTGTATCTCTTGTTTTCAGGACCGTACCTCCTATGTTACTTATTGTGTCACCTTTCTAATGTCTCCTGATTGTACCTCATGTATGCTTAATGTAGATTGACATGGAACCTTTGCAAATGAGCTTCCAGCTCAAAGGTTGTAATCCAAGACTTGAATAAATAAATAAATAATAAACATCACACAGATGCACCCTCCAGAAACATTTTAACCTTATTTTTTTACCTGGGAACTTAGTAAGGAATACTCTGGGGAATATGTATCTGGAATTTCTTGTTTGTACCACAAGAAATGTGAATGTTATTACTGTTTCTGTCTGATGTCTGTGAAACAAGTGCAGGAACTGTGAGGAGACATTGGAGCTAATTTTGCCTAACAAACATTGCACAAATGTACCCCTCAGAAACACTTTACAGAATATACTGCACAAAATGAATATACACAGACACAAGTGGTACAGTTTAATATATATTTTTTATACTGATATATATATTTGATATTTTCTTGTATTTTAAGTACTGTATAGTACTTTAAAAAACAATGTTTTATTTTTTGTAAAGTTTTAAAGTGGCTAGCCCAGTGTAGTTCACAGGATCAATGACTCCCATCCGTTGTTGTCAGTCTGAAAGACAAAAGGTGAAGATGTGTTTTTGTTACTGGGATAGACAGTGCGATTTAATCATATGCATAATAAATCACAATAGTGAATACTCACTTGGTGCCCAACAACCTGCCACTCCCTGTTTTAGGGGTCCTCATAGTGGTCCCCTTTGAGGGTCAGTATTGGTGGTAATGATGTGCTATCTGCTGATACAAGAATGAACATTGTTTTATTTATTCTGTGCATTGCACTGCCACTTTGCATGTGTTAAATATATTAAAATACTAAATATTAAAATGTGTATGTACAGTACTGTACTCACTCAGTTGAAATTCAAGACCCACTCACACTGCATGGATGCAGTGAACACCCACCCCTGTGGGCTGAGGAGTCCCACTAATAAGTGGCTAGGAGGTGTTAGCAGTCTTGTTTCGGCCTTTTCTTAAACACCTGCACTGTGCAGTGTGTTTTAGGGTTCTCGTTCCTTGGATTTACCTTTTCTAGAGGGGGATCAGAGGGTGTTCACTACAGTAATGATAACTGCTTCAATGTTCACCCTTTTTTGGTTTGGTGATATTGTGTGTATGTAATTAGTTATTTACTATCCTATTAACTTCACCTTTGTGCAATATGCAGGTACTGTAAGTGTGCAAGTATTTCATCTAGGCGTAACTTGACTCCCCTCTCCATCAGTTATGGTTCACATAGTACTGTACTGCACTTTTCATTTGACCTCAGTGTAAGGGATGTTGTGCAAAAAACAAACAAACAAAAAAAAAAAACAGTATGTTACAAAAGAGTATTGCATTCGACACTCAGTATTTTCTGTCTGCCCCAATGAAATCTGACCATGAACCTGACCTAAAGCATCTAAGCATTGCATCCTGCCATCCCCACTTTACTAATTTCACAGGTCTGTGGGCAGTAACTGAAACCCAAATAAGGTGACACCTACTGTACGGTACCTCATGCTACCCACATTGTGATATTGTCATGGTGGCAAGGTGACAATCCATTTGTGGGTGGTTGGAAACTACAAATCAGTGTACTGCAATTATCCCAACAGGGATGGAAATGTCTAGTTGGACCATCTTACAGCTGAATAAAGTACTACATGTGTGTGCATGTTTTAGACAATGCAATATATTTTGTCCAGGCAGTGTCACTTCACAACATCCCTTCCTCCTGGGAACACTTAATGAAATGTGGCATGAGTGCTATGTTTCATAATGGTGCTTTATAAAGGACATGAGTGCTTGTTTTAGCACATTCGGTTTGGGCAGGCAGTATAATTTTGCAACATCCATGCACTCCAGAGAGAGTGAAAAAAATGCCAGTGGTGCAGTTCTATGGGAAACCATAGCCTTAGATGTGTCCTGCTTCCACCCTGGGGGCACTTAATAAAATGTGGGCACCACCCAATATAAACATCAGTTTAGTGTACTGTATGTGTTCTGTAGTTTGCTGCTTACGCTTACTTGCACAGTGCATACCATGTGCATGGAAATGTCTGTTTGAAATGGGCTTGCTTAGAAAATACAGCACATGTGTGAGGGTCTCATAAAAGTGTTGCACATTTTTATTAGACAGTGTTGTTGCACAACATACAGACACTGTAGAAGTGAAAAGAAAATAACAGTGGTGAAAATATCTGGGAAACAATGGCCTTAGATGCATCCCCTTCTTCCTGGAAGCACCATGAAATGTTGGTTCATTCCTGTGTTTATACACATGACTGTTTATGTTATTGGTACAGTGGATTTTATTGAAATATTTCACAGTGTAATACACTTTTGAATACAGTGCAATACCATATGCAGTACATTTTTACATTTCACTGTAACAAAAACATGAAAAGCATAATAACAGCAATTCACAAATCAATATGTACCAGTCTGAGTCATTAAATCACATACAGTAGTGTACAAAACAAACATGAAAACAAAATCACAAAAACAGTTCTATACTCTGCAGCAAATACAGTATGTAATTCACATTCCAGCTGACACACCTGCTTGGCAATCACAACTGGCAATGCATTCTGTGAGTGCACAATGAATTATCTGCAGTGTCTTCTTTTAAAGTCTTCCAAAATTGTTTAATACCATCAATGAGTTCTTGCTTTGTCCATGTTTTTTGTCTTTTTCCACATAAATGGTTTAATGGCATGCCACCACCATCTAAATTGGATTCATATCTGAAGACCTGATGGTACAAATAAAAACAGGAAAACACACTGTGATAGCCATTTTTTAGTGTGCTTGCTGTGCAGATGACAATCTGACCCAATTAATTCCAACAGCAGCAATAGTGACTAATGCTGCAGTATGTTTAGGGTCATTGTCTTGAAAGAAGTGATGCCATTCGGACATTTCTTCCTTATGTATTTATTCACTGCTCCCATGAATATATGTTCCCTGAAGAATTTGCCATCCTCAGTTCCTGTGGGCATAAAGTAAGTACAGGTAAAGTGTCACAGTTCATGATGTGAGGCAGTGTCTATCTTAAGCATTTGGCTCCTACAACTGAGCATCACTAACCCTCAGTTTGCTGTGGAGTACAGACATGAAGCTTAAGAGGGTGTTTCGGATTCAGCCTCATGGTGTCCCTGGCCGTCTTACAAAATGCAATACAAACAAACTGTTCCAAAGACACTGTTGTCTTGTCTAGAAAAAATACCTTGTGGAATGTCTTCTTTTTCTAAATTCACATCTTGGCCTTCTCAAGTTTTTTTTTTCATTTTGTTCACATCCCTGATCATAGGGCAAAATATTTAGCAAACAAAAGATAGAATATGACATGAACCTGTTTACAATAAATTAAAACTTTATAATGCTAATCACACTTTTTGGGGTGGCTTTACCATGCCTGCCCATATGCCCATTCCATCTTGCAGTGCATTCTGTTTATAGAAGAGACTAATACCACTACCCCATGTTCAGCAGCCAGACATTTTCCAATTCCCATCATGGTAGTCTCATCATCCTCAGTTAGCATATTGTCCACAAGTAGTATTGTTTCCCTATGTGCAGAAAGAGCATTACTGTTGGGCAAATAAATACAGTAGGTGTGTATTAAACTAAAATTATGTAACTTTATATTACAGTATATAGTGCATAATGAGGTGAGCACCAGTGTGCTATACAGTGCTGTATGGTATTTGGATCTAGGGTGTGTACCTGGTGCAGACAAAAGGCTGTGGGGCACGCAGATCTGGGACAAGGCATTTTAGGTATGTCCTCAGCCCACTATCCATGATGGGGATCCCAGTGCTCTTCAGAAACACCTGACTCCTCTTGATGCTTTCCCCTTCATTCCTTAACTTCCTGATGACTGCACTGATCTCCGTTGGTATCTTCTTCACCACTGTCACAGGCAAATGTGATTACAGCAAAGGGGTGCCCAGCTGTGGAAGTGCATCTTTTATTTGGAAACATTAAAGGATACCACGTCACTTCATCAGTGGTTCAAAGTGATGCAGGAATGTGCCTGTGACATGTTCATGTGGTGGACCCCATCACCAGATGCTATCTGTACTCAGCCTACTTAAGGACCAAAAAAGTGCAATAACGCCAACTGTACTGTGCATTCTCTGAAGAATTGTCAGTGCTGTATCATAACTATTGCACCATGGACAAGATTGTTTTCTATGTGAGGAAATCCCAGAGGTAGTATCTCAGCCACTAAGAAGAAGTCTTGGCCTGACTGGTTAGGCACCATCTGTGACAAAACTGTCTGCTGCAGCAGGAAGGAGAACTATGAAAGAATGAATAAATGCAACCAGAGGACATTGACAGATAAGGAGAAGATACCAAAGAGACTTAGGACACAGATATCCAAGGTACAGTGCAGTTAATTTATTTTATTTTTGCATCCATGATAGTAGTAGTGATAGATTTATTTTAACTGTGCCCTTTCCCACAGGCAAAGGGTGCCTACATATTGTAATAAAAAAAAGTAAATTTTTATGGCGCCTTTCCAAAACCAAGGCGCTGAACAAATTTAAAAACAAACGACATATTGCACAAATTACAGCAGCTTAGTTTATACACAAACATTCTAAACAAACTTATAAAATGAAAATAAAACAGCCACTCAGTCGCCAAATGCTTGGTGCCAAAGATGAGTTTTCAGGGCTCATTTAACCCTCCACAGTCATGCACTCATGTAACTGGTGGGGTAGAGAATTCAAAGAGAGGGGCCACATGCATAAATGCCTGGCCCAGAGGATTTCAAGCACACTCTTGGAATCTCTAGAAACCCTCGCCAGTTGAGCGGAGTGATCACTCAGGGCGGTAGGGTACCAGAAGCTCTTTCAGGTAGTCAGGGACCTGTCCATGTAAGGCTTTATAAGTCAGAAGACCAACTTTAAGGTGATCTACCATTGTAGTGGCAGCCAGTACAGACGGGCGCAGCATCAGAGAAATATGGCAGAACGAGAGGTTCCTGTCAAAAGCCAAGCTGCTGCATTCTGCACTAGTGGCAAATGGTGGATTTCTACCCAGAAAGCCCTAGATACAGGGAGTTGCAATAATCCAAGCAGGAGGACACAAAGGCGTGAACCAGCTTAGGAAGGTCCCCAGATGAAACAAGGTGATTAATCCTGGAGATATTCCTCAGATGGTAAAAGAGGTCTTGATGATGGCTGACACCTCGGTGTAAGGTCAGCCCTTGTCAAAAGATTACCCCAAGGTTATGCACCTGTTCAGAGGCGGGAGTGGTAAATCCCAAGGAAAAACCCCGAGGGAGAACCTACCCCGACCCCCCCCCATCTGGTGTCCTGGCTCCACAACCAGCACGTCGGTCTTTCCAGAGTTCAACTTCAACCAGCTTGAATCCATCCACTCCTGGATTTCCACCAGGCAGTTATTAAAGACTGAGAGAGCTCTGTTCTGGTTGGGTTCAAAAGGAAGATAAGGGTGGGTATCTCTTCTGAAGAGACCCGTGCTTCCCTACTATCCCTCGCTGTAATTCCATCAATTAGTACAGGGGATCCACACTTCTTCAGCGTAGTGCAGAGATCCGCTCGCAGGGGTGGTGACTTGGACTGATCTGGTGAGCTGATGTTTCAAGCGCTCCTTTTCATGCCACCCCGGCTGCCTGCAACAGTTCCTTCTCCAGCCGCTTCTTGATGAGCTGGGGACAATAATGCCTATGACCTCCAGAAATCGGGTCGCCACTACCAAATCCTTAAAGATTTTGATTCCCGGCCCGTTTAACTTTTAGTCGTGCCGGGTATAAGATTTGTGCTTTTACATTTTTGGCTCTAGCTGCTTTAATACTGGCAATACTGGCAACATGGATACGCCTGCTCTCCTGCACTGATGTGGTGTAGTGGTAGCACTACCGCTTATGGCCAATGACCGAGGTCTGGCATGACTTCAGGAGTTGGAGGGTCAGCTGGAGAAGAAGGATCAAGCATCCCAAGGACTGCTCTCCTCATCGGGGAGAGGATCAGTGGTCTGTGTTAGCCTGACCCGTAGCAGTGACTGGTGGTTGGCACATCACCACTGTACAATAAGGGAGTGGAGGCAGGGCATGTCACTTCCTTTGCTGGGGAGAAAATAGGAAAAGTGACAACTGGCAGGATGGCACTGGCCTCCTGCAGGCCCCATACTAGCTATCTGGGCCAGACATGGTAAGTCCCAGAGGATGCAGGCGATGAGGACTAGGAGGACTGGTGGAAGGGGATGGTTGGCACAGGCGAGCATAAGGAGATATCTAATAAATATATACAGTGTGTGTGTGTGTGTGTGTGTGTGTGTGTGTGTGTGTGTGTGTGTGTGTGTGTGTATATACATACACACACCTACCTACACACACACACACTAGGAGTAGGCATATTTTCTACTGATAAAAATATGTATTTGTAACACAGTGATGATAAATGCAGGGAGGATAGCACAGTGAGGATAAATGCTGTTTATACATACTGTGGTGATATCAAACCACAAAACAGCAGAAAACTCACTTTTATTGTATAAATTGGATATAAGGGGCCAGATATTCAAAACTTTGTGCTGGGCAAAAACTGTTTGTGCAGGTTTAGCACAGGATTAGAGCGGGTTTGCTATATTCAAAAGGCCAAATAAAGTGCGCAAACTGCATTTGAGCTGGGCAAAATCATAATGTATGCAAGGGGCAAACTGAGTGGGTGTGTACATGAATACAGGCGCAATCCTATATTCAGTGACTAGTGCCACGCAAAGTGGTTTTGTGCAACTTAGCACAACACTTAGTGCAGTGCACATTACCGCCCAGGAAAAGGTAGTTTTAACCCTGGGCAATCAACTTTGCGCAACATTATGGCTTTGAGCAGTGTTTGCATGGCTTTTGCGTGGCTTTGCGTGACCCTAACAAATAAATATAACACATAGACAAAACCAGGCATAGAGGAAACATACTGCTCACTGATGGCATCACAATGATGCCATCATCTGCCACCAGTCCCGGCCACGCCAGGCAGTAAGTGCTGACCCTGCCACCAGTGGACAGGATGGCAGTGTGCCATACAGCACACACCTGCAGACCACTGTTCTGTGGACACCAACAGATGCCAGTATACATGCAGCACTGTGGGCATGGAGGATGTTGAGGGAGAGTGTATGGGTGGCCAGGCTGTGCCACAGGCCAGGTGTGGCCACAAGGCTGGGACACATCATGCAGTGCATGGGCCAGTATTGGAATACCCCAGCACCAGTGTGCCTTTCTGATAATATTGTCCCCGGCCACATACCGCACAGCTGTACAACTGCTACAGCACACAAAGCCAGACATGTATATGTCTGTGAGCATCCCATACCAGAGGTGCAGCATCTTGGGTCACACAACAACGTATCAGTAATGTCCACTGTCAGTAAACACCTGCATGTTGGACCTGTCACTGTGCATAGTGCAATCATCAGCACTGTCTTACACACCATAGGCAGTGTGTGTCCACACACTACTGGCCCCCCTTGCTGCTGTAGTGTCTGTGTACTGTAGCATGACCAACAGTGTAACAGTTGCATGCAGCACCACCACCATCTGTGCCTATGCTGTGTTGTCCCAGTACAGCTGCAGGCAGCAGCGCATGTGAAAGTACAGTGTTCAAAACTATATAATGTTCCCTGAACTGTTTGCGCAATGCTAACACATTTGCATGGGTTTAGCGCAGGGCTAAACCATAGGCCTGGTGCAAACTGCATGCAAATCAGGGCATAATGAAATGCTAATCTGGATGTTTGCCTAGAGACTACCTAAGTAGGCTCATTTGCATGTCACTTTTGAATACAGCAAAGTTTAGCACCTGGCAAGCGTGTTTGCACCGGGCTAATGGTTTAGCCCTGTGCTAAACCCACGCAAACATGTTAGCGCTGCCCAAACAGTTCAGGGAATATTATACAATTTTGAACACTGTACTTTCACATGCGCTGCTGCCTGCAGCTGTACAGGGTCCACACATTTGCTGGCACACACATTGGCCACGTAGTTCACCTCTACCTACCTTCACATCTCTGTGCACTGTGTTGCTGTTGTGGTTTGCACTTCCTGGTTGCTATATTCAGAGCTGTCTTATTCCAGGGTTAAGTTTGCCCTGCACTTCCAGCCAGTTTGCCTGGCCTCATTCCCATGCTATATTCAGAAGCTGTTTGCCCTGGGCTATTCCTTTTGAATATAGCTTGGTTTGTGCTCCAGGCTAAGTTTGCCTGCCGGGCAGTGTTAATTTAGCCCCAGGGCAAAGTTTTGAATATCTGGCCCAAGATGTGCACTCGTGTGATATGGAATATATTTTCACCCCTGCACAGTGACCTCTGGATACTCACGAGTGGCGGATATCTAGAGTTACCCTAAAGGAGTAAAATATTTTCCATATCACACTCATGCCCATCATGTATTGTGTGTGTGTGTGTGTATGTGTGTGTATGTGTGTGTGTGTGTGTGTGTGTGTGTGTGTGTGTGTGTGTGTGTGTGTGTGTGTGTTGTGTGTGTGTGTATGTGTATATGTATGTATATGTATATATATATATATATATATATATATATATATATATATATATATATATATATATATATATATATATATATATATATATATATATATATATATATATATATATATATATATATATATATATATATATATATATATATATATATATATGTATATATATATATATATATATATATATATATATATATATATATATATATATATATATATATATATGTATATATATATATATATATATATATATATATATGTGTATGTATGTATGTATGTATATGTATATGTATGTGTGTGTATACTATAAATACATTGTATAAAGCAAAGTAAGTTTTCTTACAGTTGCAGGGCAATGAACATTTGTGCAGCATTTTAATAAGGCAGCAGGATGCACTTGTGCTGCCTCATAGATTTCAGTCCCTGGAGAGAGACCGCACCTGCACTGTGACCCACATCAAGGTTGATCCCGACCTATGGAGGGATGAGGAGTTGGGTATCCTGTGGAAGGCCACACATCAAGGAGTAAGTTCTGAAAAGTCATGCTAAAGTTACTTATACATGTAGTTGTTATTAATTGCCATGTAAATCCATACTGTATTGACAGATACCCTGTATTGTAAAGCTGTTAAATATTACTTTCTTTTCAGCTGTTAGTAAACACCTGGTATTGTGCATGATGTTAATCTATTCTATTTATTTACTTGCAGGAGGAGGCCTGAATCATCTGTCTCCAGGTGCAGAAGTCTTGGGTGTGTGGCTTGGGCAGGCCACCAGACCCAACACATCCTTCATAAGGCCTGGCTCACCGAGGTGATGGTGGGGACAAACATGGTCCTGAAGGAGCAGCAGGTGGAGTAGTGAACATTGCTTTTGAAATCAAAATCATGGGGAACTGAACACCATGAGGGGAAGGGTGCATCCTGTGACCTCATTAAAAAAAAAAAAAAAAAAAAAAAGGCAACAACAATGAATAAATAATTAGACGGTACTTACTGTTGTAAGAATTTTTTTATTACATGTCTTAGGTTAATGTGTACATAAAGGGTAACATGGTTTTCAAGGTGTACATCTGTGTGAAATTTGGGAAAGTGCAGCTCGAATGTCTCCTGGCAGGGCCTGCATTTGCTTTACAAACATCAGACAGAAGCAGTTATAATTTTAAACATTCCTGTGCTGTAAGCATGAAATTTGGCATACATGTTCCCCAAAGTGTCCTCTGAAGTCCTCCAAATCCCCAGGTTGTTAAAAGTGTACTACATCTATATGATGTTTGTGAAGCAAAGTGCAGCTTGAACATCTTGTGTTAGCCTCTGCCTTTGCTTCATAAACATCAGACAGAAGCAGTTATAGCTTTGAAATTTCTTGTGATGTAAACATGAAATTCAGTATACGTGTTTCTCAAGGTGTCAGCTGATAGCCCCTGAGTTACCAAGATTAAAAAAATAAGGGTAACAGGTTTTTAGAGGGGTGCATCTGTGTGATGTCTGCGAAGCAAAGTGTAGCTTGAATGTCTCCTGTAAGCCTCTGCATTTGCTTCACAAATATAGAACAGAAGCAGTTCAAACTGAAATGTTTTGTGGTATAAACATGTGATTTGGCATTCATGTTCCACAAGGTGTACGCTGACAGTACCTAAGTGCTAGGTTGATGAAAAAGGGTAAAGTTTTGAGGGGTGCATCTGTGTGATGTTTGTGAAGCAAAGTGCAACTCAAATGTCTCCTGTGAGCACCTGCATTTACTTCTCAAACATCAGATATAAACAATTATAGCTTTGAAATTTCTTGTGGTATAAACATGAAATTTGGCATATGTGTTCCCCCAAGGTGTCATTGAGAGTCCCTGAGTGCCCAGGTTAAAAAAAAAAAAAAAAAAAAAAAAAAAGTTCCCAGGTTAACAAAATAAGAGTCAAAGTGTTTTTTTTTTTTTTTGGGGGGGGTGCATCTTTGTTATGTTTGCGAAGCAATGTGCAGCTCAAATGTCTTCTGTGAGCCCCTGCATTTGCTTCACAAACATCAGACATAAGCAGTGATAACTTTGAAGTTTCTTGTAGTATAAACACAAAATTTGGCATACCTATTCCCCTAGGTGTCCCTGAGAGTCCCTGAGTGCCCAGGTTAAAAAAAAAATAAGGGTAAAGTGTTTTTTGAGGGCTGCATCTGTGTGATGTTTTGAAGCAAAGTGCAGCTCAAATGTCTCCTGTGAGCTCTTGCATTTCCTTCACAAACATTGGACATATGCAGTTACTGTATAACTTTGAAATTTCTTGTGGTGTAAACATGAACATTAGTATACATATTCCCCAAGGTGTACCCTGACAGCTTCTAAATTACCAGGTTAAGGAAATAAGGTTAAAGTGTTTTTGAGGGGTGTATCTATGTGGTATTTGTGAAGCAAAGTGCAACTCGAATGTCTCCTATGATCCACTGCATTTGCTTCACAAACATCCAAGAGAAGCAGTTATAACATTGAAATTTCTTGTGCTATTAACATGAAATTTGGTATATCTGTACCGAGGTATCCCTGACAGCCCTAAGTGCCAAGGTTTAAAAAAGGTAAAGTGCTTTTATTGTTTTACTTTTATTTGTTTTATTTTCTATTTATTCTCCCCTCACGTGCAGCACTCCACTCCGTTCAGGAGACACCTATGACATACCTAATCCCACCCTCATACCTGGAGGCGGTCAAAATACCCCATGTATCTTTGGCTTGCCCCCAGGCGATGCGGTGGGGGCCTTACACCCACAAGTCTTCTAATTACATTGGAATGCCATCACCGGGACAGATAGGGGCACTGGGGATCGGGTCCTGGTGCTTTGTCTACCCAGGGGTGTGCAGTGATTTCCAGTGTTCCAGGCATGATGCGTGCCCAACATCAAGGCACTGAGTGCGACGTCAATCATGCACACCCTTGATAGTGGCTTGGGTTGCTGTACCTCAGGTCTCCACTTGGGGTTAGACAAGCACTGAGCCCTGGTTTCCCTCCCCCAAGAAAATGAGCTGTCCATGGGATGCTCAAGCCTCCTCCCCCGGTTGGCTCTCCAGCTCCCGGGCTCATTCACGAACCCAGGTCACTGGTGTCACAAGTGAAAATCCAACCGCTGCACTGACGGGCTGGCTCAGGTAAAGTGATTTTAAAGGGGTGGTTATATACTTAATAATACTGTATATGTAAGGCACTGCAGGTGAATTATCAAGGAACTCATACATGAGCATATTTGACATTTAAAACTGACATACTGTGGTAGTGAGCAGCAATTACATCAAAATATATAGGCCCAATAATAAATAACTAAAGTCAGTGCAGCGAAGGTGACATGCCCCGAGAGTGCAGAAACATGGCACCAAAGCAACATGCGACTATGCTATCATGTGGCAGGAGACATGATGCTGGGCACAGTTACACTTACCACCATAGTGTAAATCAGAACCCCCCCCCCCAGAGGTTACCGGAGGCTTGTATTTATTTGTTTATTTTATGTTATTTTTTTAAATGTACTAATTTGAAACACATTTTAAGCATGTAAACAAGTAGAGCCCAGGAAGCCCATGTTCAGTTGCAGCCTGGGGGAGGGAAGAATAGGATGGTCATAGGAGAATTACATTCACACACAAAATACTTGACTTCAAATGAGCAGTGTACATAGCATGGCTGGAGCAAGACAACTGGAACTACTGTAGTACTTAAAACAGTTTTTGCTAGGGAAAATGATTTACAGGTGCAATGCAGTTCTCCTTCAAATAATAGGAAAAAGTAAAACCAATTTGGTTTACTTTTGGCAATAGAAGTACTGAGTTTTGATTCACAATCCTCATGTGCAATCCTGCATGAGAGGACACTGTTATATACCATGCAAAAACATCACAGTGCCCCTTGTAACTTACAGCTGAAGAACTGTCCCCCATGACAAAGGGCTACCTGGCACACCTGAGATCCTGGCATGGACTCCCGCCCCTCCCCTTCCCTACTCCACATGTTCTATCTAATCCTTTTGCCTGGTACTATGCTCCTTCCACAATAACCTTCCCAAGATTGACTTACCACTGCTCTAAATGATACCTATAACTACCCGTTTGTCTGTATCTTATCAAAGGGCCCTAATTACCTGTCTATCAGATTGTTAATGTTATGAGTTATGATTTACCTACTGTATGTTGTTACCCACTGTACGTTGTTGACTACTTGCCTTTGTAATCCTTAATTCAATTCTTAATGTATTTTTCTCCCTTCTGACGTGGAACCTTTGTAAATGAGCTGCTAGCTCAAAGGTTGTATCCAAGACTTAAATAAATAAAAAATAAATAAATAAACAAACTGGAGTGCTGGGATACTTTCCCAGGGCCTGGCTCATTCACCAGTTAGATCATATTATTTTTCTCACCATGAATAGAATAACAGATATGCAACTCGAGAAGAATGTGTTTATTCTTAGACAGAACAACCACTAGTATCTTCCGACCAAATATTTTTATAATACTTGAAACTTTCTTTTAAGAGTTGTAACTTTTGAACTGTTAATCATAAAAATGTATTTTTCAAATGAAAGCTTGTAGTCAGATCAACATGTATAGACTCTAACTATGCATATATATTTCCTTACTTTTTGAGATAGTCTAATAGTATCCTTATTTTACTATGGGAGTGCAGGGTCCTTTGGACCATGCACTGCCATCCTCCATAGATCGTAAATTTCTTACTTTCTGAGATAGTATAAAGTATCCTTATTTTACTGTAGGAAAATTGCAACAAATGGTCATAAGTTTGGCATGTTTTGTATTTTTTTTTTTACTTACTTATTTTGCTCCTCTCTCATCAGGTCCACCCCTTTCCTCTGAGTCCTCAATGCGCCGCTCAGCTATGCCGGGAGGGTCTGGAGGATGCTAACCCCCATAAGTGCCCTGCTCCCAAGTTACCCTTTATCTCCCAGATAACTCCCCCTGGAAGGGTGGTGGAGGAGGTCTCCCCTTACCTCCCCATGAGACCTCGGGGGAGCGGACAACCGAAGCTGCATCCCTTGGTCCTCCTGGTCATTGGCATGGGACCTGTCTCCTGGTGTGGACCTGGGGCATTTTCCTTGTTTCTGTCTGCTCCTGCAGGTGTCAACACTAGGAGGACCAATGAATTGGAGGCGTGCAGAACACATCTCCACTCCGCTACAGTCCTCACCCGACACCTGCCCTCCCTAGGATCCACTTCCTCTGCTGCACCAGTACCACCCATGGTTATCCAGGTGGTGGTGGTATTGTAACGAGAGCTGCCCGCCCCTTCCAGAGAGAAGGAAAGCAGCCCATGGGCACTCAATCCATCTCCCCCTCCTGGCCTTCTGACGACCCTGGCTCGCTACCTAACCCAGATCGGTGTCATAGCAGTAGCATTACCGCTGTGCTGGCAGGCCAGCATGCATCTTTTTTAACATTTTGACTCCAAATTCTAAACATACTCTTCTTATGACTCAACCTCATAAACCCTGTAGCTGAAAATTTTCAAATCCATGTGAAAATGCCATTCCATGCCACAGGTGTGAAAACACATTTTGGGAAGGATGTGAAAAATGACAGCTGTACTGTTCATGATGTGGTGTGGAAATATAGCATGTTAAAAAATTGGAGTTAAAATATTAAAACTGACCAAAGTTATGCATGTGCTTTGAAACATTTCAACAAATGTGAGTAACTAGGATAATTTTAGGAATTTTTTTCAACATGGGCTTTGTGGGACCCCAACTCATGAATAATGCCATTGTCATTACATTAATTGGTCCTGAAAGGTGATTTTGCGTAGCAACTGCGCCATTCTGCATCACTAGTGCAAAAATATGTTTTGGGCAGGATGTGAAAATGACAGCTGTACTGTTCATGAGGTGGTGTGAGACAATGGCCATGTAGAAAATTTGATGTCAAAATATTAAAAATTACCAAAGTTACGCACATGCGTAGAAACATTTCAATGAACTCATGTAACTCGGCTAATTTTAGGAATTGTTTCACCAAATCTTCATCATGGGCTTTTTGGGACCCCACCTAATGAACACTGGTGCTGTCATTTTATTAATCTGTCCCAAAAGGTGATTTAATGCAGCGACCCCGAAGTCACCTTCCTGGCTCAATTAACAAACCAGCGGTGAAAGTGTTCATGAGGTGGGGTCCCAAAAGCCCATGTTGAAAATTTGGTGAAAAAATAACAAAAAATGTCTGATATTAACATAAGTTGAAAACGCCATTGAAATACATTATCCAGACTGATTTTAAATAATTTATATTATTGTTGTTTATATACTGTGGCTTATTGCTGTACAGCGCCTTGATTTCGAAAGGCACTTTATAAATAAAACATAGATTGATATGGCACTTACCTTGACTCCTCATTTTGCAGTTCAGCCTTGAAGAGTGCAGACATGTCCTAGTCCACAGAAGATGACAGCAGACAACCTCTGGTGGAAAGTATTGGTCAGGAGGGTGCTCAGTGGGAGGGATGGCATGGGGAGGAGGAAGGCGGGGACAATGAGGGATCATTTTCCTTTTTTTTCAGGTTAAAACAGATTTCAGAGGATGGGTTTTCTACTTTACAGGTTTAAAAGAGGAATTAATCTTTTGGGACACTGGGAGTGGGCTCCCCAGTGTCCCACACTGATGGATGACATGAGTTGGAACACTGGGGGTGGGCTCCCCAGTGTCCAAGACTACTGGGGGATACACATCTGGGGACACTGGGAGTAGGCCCCCAGTGTCCTGTGCTGCACAGGGTGGGGACATAACTGGGAACATTGGGAGTTGGCTACCCAGTGTCCCACACCACTAGGGGATAAATACATGACTGAGGACACTGGGAGTGGGCTCCCCATTGTCCCATGATGCTGGTGGGCCACAAAAATGGGGGTATCACTAGACACCATGGAAAAGGGGCAGCTCCATATTGACTCTGCAGCTGGCAGCACGACTTCCAGCTGTGTTTGCAGGAGTCATGAAAATCCCACTATTTTCATATAGAGAACATGGTAGAATTGGTCCTCTCAGTAACCTGGGCACCCGGGATATTGGGTGCCCAAAAAACTAATTCTGGTCAAAATATTAAAAAGCAATCACTGCTGGCCTGTCAGCACAGTGGTTGTATTTCTGTCTGTGATGCCAGTGACCCGGGTTCAGGAATGGACCTGGGTCATTAGAGGGCCGGCCGGGGGAGAAGAATGGAACGTCCAGCAACAGCTCATCTTTTCTGAGGGTGGGGATGTGGCTCAGCATCTGCTGGCCTCAGGCAGACACCAGGGGCACAGCAAGACATCAGACCCTAGATGACTGGGGAGTGGCAGATGTCGACACTTGCCTTGATGTCAGCATGGGAGAAAATGGAAAAATGGCACCCTGGCCAATCAGATGACAGCCTTCCTGGATCCTCATCACTTGGCTCCTGGATCTCCATCTGCCACTCCAGCAACACCCAGGGTCATGAAAGTACGTCCGGAGGCTCATCCCCTACAAGGTAAGGACCCACCTGATGATGGGATACATCAGGGATACCTGGGTTGGCTGTGATGTGAGGCGGTAGGGTCAGGAGTTACTGGGATGAGAAGATCCATGTGGGGCCTGAAGGAAAGATCGGCCAGAGTGCGGGGTGGGATAAACAGATAATAACAAAAAAAAAAAAGCAAACATTAAAATGTGACTAAATGGGTCCTGTTTAGCTAAGTTCTGATGTGTTTTTTGTATTACATTAATTTTTATATGTTTTGTTTATTCTGAGTCTCTCACTAATGGGCAAACAAGATGGCAGAGAGAACAGAGGTCTGTGAAAAGACAACAGACTCCCTGCAACACTATGACATCCTGTCTGAGAAAACAAGGTATGGTACTACAAAATCAAGACCACTTTCCTGGGAGCACAACACAGCTGTCTGAAAATACAGCTGACTCCCTGTGACACTATGGGACCATGCCTGAGAAACCTAGATTCCCCTCTGTGAAAACAGCCTTGTTTTCATGCTGGAGAATTAACTTTTTCCCATAGGAAACAATGGGAAAATAACACTTCAATAACTTTTTAATTGATTAATATTTTCTTCATCAAACCTTCGAAAGGCATGTCTGTAACCCAAAGGTTTTCTACCCTGAAAATATCAGACCAAAACATAAAGCCCTTTATGAGATATGCGTGCCAGAAAAAAACAGCAAAAACTGGTAAATTTTGGTTTGTAACAGTATGTGTTTCAAAAACCAAGCAACAGATTCACACACAATTTGGCATATCAAGAGGCCTATCCTTATAGATTGTGCATGCCAAAGTTTGTGTGAATCTGTTGAATGGTTTCAAGGTTACAGAAATTCAATAATACTGGTTTAACATAGAAGTTTACATTCAATCCTAATATTTTGGTGCTATCACACCAGTATAATATATATTTACATCACAACAGAGTTTTTTAAATAAAATAAATCTTATTGATGTACTTTTTCCATACTGACAATGTATATCGATGCACTTTTTTCAATATCGACATGAACATTTTCAGAACAGTTTCAAAAAATTAAAAAAAAATATTTTTGCACTTTTTTTGTATTTTGGTATTAGTCCACATAATTTAATTAGTTTCTATATAACTGTAATTTCATAAGTAAGTAACAGTTTATTTATGAAGTCCTATTCCTGAGGCTCAGGGTGCTTTACAATACAAAAATACCAATAAAACAGCAGGAGATCGCAAATCAAAACTAATCTATTTAGGGTACAAGGAGGTGCCTGCTGTCCTATTATTATTTGCCTTATTTTTAGAGCTTAGCAACAAAATAAGATTGAAGAAATATACCCTAGGAGTAAAGGTTGGAGACCATAGCTACATCATAATGCTATACACAGATGACATATTATTGTTGCTATCAAACCTGACACATCTTTCCCTGTAATTATTGATATAGTGGCTGAATCTGGTCAGCATTCAGGGTATAGGATCTACGGAAAAAGTTAGACTATTTATCTAGAAAAAATCGAGAAGCATTAGAGACACCATTATTACAGTCTATTCAAAGAGATTCCATTAAATATTTAGGGGTACAACTCACAGCTGACACAAACAGAATTATATAACTTAACTACAACCCTTTACTGGAAAAAATTAAATTAGACTTGGATAAGTCAAAACATCTTCCCCTGATTCTAATAGGTAGAGTCAACATTCTTAAGATGAATGTGTTACTTAAACTTTCCTTTTTGTTTGAAGCTGATCCCATGATTTTGGAAAAGCAATTCTTTTATGAACTGGAAAAAATAACAATTTTTATTTGGAAAGATCAAAGACCCAGAATAGCACTGAAGAAACTTTACCAAACCAGAGAGAAGGGTGGTTTGGGCTGCCCAAACTTCTGGTGGTATTATTTAGCAGCCCAGCTTGAACGTACTTATAACTGGTGACCCCCATTATCAACCCTTTTTCAAGTAATGTAAAAAGTCATATCAACCCACAGGTTGATACGAAAAAAGTCATATCAACCCACGAGTTGATATGACTTTACAATCTCACACTGAGAAGCCTGCAGCACTCACATTCCAGACTAAACAGACTGTGACACTACGAGATGGTTCTCCAAGCATAGATTCAAACTCACAGCACAACCTCCATTTAAAATAAAACATATAGATCAAATCAGAAAGCATAATAATTTCAAATGAAGTATTTACCAGCTGAAAAACTCTCCACTAAGCGTGTACTTTCCCTCACTAACCCTTATCATTCCATAGCCGGCATGAACTTTCACCTCATTTCCACAGCAACTGGAATGACCCCATACCCATCGAGATGATGAAACAACACACACTGAAGCCGAAGGACTTGGGCAAATGATTTAAACTAAACAAAAATGTTTTCTAGTTGTTTGATATATATTTCTTTGCTTTATTTCAACCCGATTGTGATTTACTTGACTCATCAACTTTACCCAATTGGAAGCCATGAACATAAGGTAACACCATCTTTTTGCACCAGTTATTATAAAAAATAAAACCTATGTAGGAGGTTGATATGCATTTTTTTGGTTCACACCCTCGGTGTATGATCACAGCGACACCTCTTGAGCTTCGCTCTTGAGGTTTTCTCTATTATCACACACCTTGGTGTGAAAAATACATATGAACTCTAACATATGCATTATTCTTTGCATCTATGGTTTAATAATCCACTGGATGAAGACCTAGTGGGTTTCCAAACAGAGGAGAATAAACTACCAGGTTTTACATTAAAGAACTCATTAACAGTTAATTTGGCGGGTGCTACATTTTATAAGACAGCATTACCAATGACAAAATCAACAAAATACTCTTGGCAAAAAGCACAAAAAAATCATGGGAGACCATAAACATATTTCCAAATATACACCAGTAATAAGAAATACCTACTTTCCACCCTCAGTATCAGATGGAACTTATAGGAGATGGTATAAGCAGAAAGGAATTTATCAATTAGAAGACTTCTTTGGAGAAAATGGGTTCACTATATTTGAAGAATTTAGGAGAACTATAAAATACAAGATTCATAAATGTATCAATACTTGCAAGTTAAGAATTTTGTGTATAAAATGAATTGAAATCTAGATAAGCTGAGCAATTCTAGACTAGAGGAAGAGATAATAAACCTAGATTCTAAAAAACACAATCTCTAAACTGTATAATGCATTTAGAAATAGTGATGTTGATAATTTGATAGAGACAAATCAAGCATGGGGAAGAGATATGTGACAAGACATTATTAGAGAAGACTGGAACAAAATAACAAATCTGAACAGTTTGGGAATAAAGAACAACAGATTAAAACAGATACATCTTAATGTGGTTCATAGAAAGTAGTTGACTCCAGCCAGATTAAGTAAATTTGGTATGACTATTGCATAGACTTATCAGAGATGTAAAGCATAAAAAGTAGCACTAGGACATATGTTAGCAACTGCTAACTAATATTAGAAAATTCTGGGAGAACATTTTTTCAGTACTGGGGAAAGTTACAGGACAAGACTTCCCATTCAATCCAGGAATTATTCTCCTTCAGAATAAGGCAAAGGGAAGAGGCACAATAGAATACATTGGTTTTGCTGAATTGGTATATTAATAGCAAATAAAATAATATTGCAACATTGGAAAGATGCAGATTGTCTGGAATTTATGAAATGGATTTGGCTAATGCTAGATGCAAGTAGAATCAAGAAAGCAGTTTATATTATGAAAGATGCTTATAAATATGAAGAAATACGGTCTTCCTTTATATCAGTGATAAATAATTAGGAAGATTGGGGGAAAAAAACTTTGGCAATGATGAAGAGTAAGCTTCAGGAGTGTATACGATGATTGAAGCACCCACACCCTGAGTTAAAGGTGGAAAAATCCAAACTAAACAATGACAATAACAACAGAGTAAAAAATATCAGTTACATTCATTCACCAGTGTAGGACAGATCCCAAAGTTTCCCTAAAGAGATGTGTTTTCAGGCCCCACTTGAAGGCCTCCAGCAAGGAGGCTTCCCTCAGAGACCTAGGAAGCTAATTCCACAGGGCTAGCATAGCCACTGCAAAAGCACAGTCACCAGATGTTTTTCGCGGAGCCCTGGGAATTGCTAGGAGGCCATCCTCAGCAGTGTAGCGGGAGTGTTGAGGGTGGTATGGTGTCAGGAGATCAGTCAGGTAACTTGGGCCCAGACTGTATAGGGCTTTCTAGGTAAGAAAACCCACCTTAAAGGAGTCACACAGCACTGGAGTCACATGACATGACCTTGTGAGGCCAGTCAGTATCCTGGCTGCCATGTTCTGCATTGGCAGCAGGTGGCTCAGGACTCTTCCACTAACCCTGAAACAGAAAGTGTTGCAGTAGTCAAGTCTAGATGTCACACGTGCATGCACTAGAGAGGACAGGTCATCTGACAGGATTTGGGCTTTAGCCTATAATGCCAATAAACATGTATTTTATGCTTTAAATCGCATAGTGAACATTTTAGTCTCAACCCGCAGCAGTATTTTTTCTTCATCACTTTCTGAGAAAGCATCTGATCATACTGTATAAGACATTATTTTGCTGGAATAAAATTTTGCTATAGTCACTATTTTGAAAATCCAGCGAAAATTATATGGTGAAAATATACTGCAATTGACAGGTTAGTTTGCTCTTGCACGTCAGCTAAATCAAACTACCATGAAACTGTCAAAGCAGACAAAACAGTGAAATTTTAGGGCAGTGAATTAATTCTCTTATACAGTAATAATCAGTAATAAGGCTATAATTCTATTGAGGGATTCTGGAGACATCATAAACCATGAAAGCAAAACCTGAGTGGTTCGTGAAGTCAGTAGAATCCCTTGATAGAATGATAAGCCTAGTTACTGATGGTTTCTTATCTGTTATTTTTTTGTAATATATGGAAATCTCAGAGCATGCCATCTCATAATATCATCGATTCGATGATGTCAGAATGATGGTATTATGACTTTCTGATGTCAGAATGATGGTATTATGAGTTTTTGATTTCACTGATTTCCTATGTAAGAAAATAACTGCCACATATTAAAACATGTTTTGAATGCCTAACAGTAGCTAATGCTGTGCAGTTCACCTTTGTCCGATTAAACTATTCCTAGCTTTATGATTTGCATTATGGAGAAAAAGTGACCACATAATCCAGGTAACTAATTGGCCTGTCTCAGTTGCTCAGTGATGGTATTTCTGGAACCTGTGTTCAGTACTTTGTTACAGCACCTCAGTTCTTCCTACTGAACTTACACTTTATGTTTGGAATACCTAGTGGTGGGTAATACAGAACAAACCACTTCTGTCCATGAAACATATTCCTAACTGCAGAATTAACAGTGTGAGAAAGAAAACAGCTGGGAGTAACACACTTATTACATTGTCACATCACTGATGTCTCATTGCAGTTAAGGAGCAAGATGTCCAGTGGGGGTATGATGTATAGATTTGTATGAGGTCTGTTGCAAATAAACATAAAGGTGAGAACAAGAAGATCATCAGCCATCGAGACCTTCCCCCAACCAGCTCAGTGGATATTGCTCTTTTATTGCATCTTAGAAAAAATGCTGGGCTCTAATTGGACCATAACATGCAAGGTTTTTGAACTATTGCCCAGTTCAAAATAAAGAACCAGGTGCTGGTCAATTAGAAATAGGCAATAGTTCATTAGAACAAGTCAATAGTTCATAAAAACTGCACCATGGGCTTTTTTTTTTTTTTTTCAACTATTTCCCATTGTAATCCTCATAGCTTGGGCAAGGTTTAATATAACAGATATTGACCACAGTTGCGTTGGGATATAGTGGAAAAACAGATACCCCTTGAGATGAATTATTGCTTTACAATATAACCCTCAAGATGAATTATTGCTTTCCAACAGACCCCTTGAGGTGAATTATTGCCTTTCAATAGTCATATTGCCCTCAGAAGACCTGTTTACAAATATTGCAGTCTTGTCAATAGATACAGTAGCACTGTGTTTGTTTCTCTTAGGCTGCACTATGTAGTGTAATGTTTCTCAGGGGACCTCTTTTATGTGCAGACAGGATGCTGCTCCCTCTTTTTCTGTCCTCCAAGAATGCACTTTAGCAGCTCCTCATGCTACCTTCATTTCTATGGCCAGTCACTGCCATAATTTCCTAACCTGCATTGGATAGTAATGGAGAGCTGTGGCTATGATGCCGTGGTTTATATACTATATCTATCCAACAGTCCTGCCTCCTTGCTAATCCTGCTCATCATGCACAGTCTCCAGTGCATACCAGGTCTGGGCAATATTTAAAATTGCACGTGGTGTTGTATCCCATTCAGATGCTTCTAGTGGAGCTACACAAAAAAAACCTGCAGGCTTTGGAAAGGGCCTGTGTTATACATATCTGGCAACAAAAAAGGCCTAGAATTAAGAATTAACATTCAAAAACTTAAAAACTCTTCCCCCATGGGTGGCCTTAATTACCCAGATTTTCATTTGCGCCATTTAGCAGCACAGTCTAGGCTGATTTCAGACTGGATTAAAGGCCCAAGAGGAGCGGCATGAGTGTTCCTAGATTAAGATGGGAGGCAACACCATATCACGGCTTATCTGGCACAGGACAGATTGCAGGCATACCAATCCGGTGGCCCAGGAGTCCCTTAGTTTGAATATTTAACAGCAGTGTGGGAGAGGATCAGGAAATTCTGGGAGATGCATCTGGGG
Source organism: Neoceratodus forsteri (assembly GCA_016271365.2). Taxonomy (NCBI): domain Eukaryota; kingdom Metazoa; phylum Chordata; order Ceratodontiformes; family Ceratodontidae; genus Neoceratodus; species Neoceratodus forsteri. The sequence goes on along the minus strand of CM028130.1, from coordinate 1,403,503,917 downwards.
GTACACTGTTCGTTCTTCAATTTATTCTGACCGGAAGTTCTCCTGGAACTGGAGAATCAGGACTTCCAGAGATGGGAGGCCATGGGGGTTCACTGTCTGGGTGATTTCTGTAATAGTTAGGGATTTATAACCTATTCTGAATTGATTGAAAGTCTGGGGGTTCAGTCCTTTCAGGTCTTTCGTTATATGCAAGATAGGGATTGGGCTATGCATATGGACTGTCTCCAACCACAGGATTCTTCCCTTTATGATCTGGGACTGGGAATCTTACAGGGAAGGGTTAAACTTCAGGGGCATTGTCTGAACACTACTACTATATTAAAATAGGGATGCCTGATCACCGGCTAAGGGCTGGGGCCTTGTGGGAGGCTGGTTTAGGGGCCCAGTATCAGATGGGACATGGAAAGAGCTCTGTGAGTCTCATATGGCTCTGAATATTTGTAACCATTACAATGAGGCTCAATTTAAATTTTTACACAGGTTATACCTTCCCCCAATGGTGGTAAACAAGTATGCCTCATGTCTCACCTCTGTGCAGGAGGTGTGGTGCTGAGAGAGGTATGTGCTTGTATATGGGCAGTGTCCTGATCTTCTCCAGTACTGGACTGCAGTGGCCCAGTACATCTCTCAGATAATGTAACTTTGGATACCAGTAGATCCATGGGGCTTACACTTTGGGGCGGAGGAGAGGGGCGTGGAGGATTGGGAATTTTAACCTAGGCCATCTAGGCTTGTGTTGGCTGAGGTGAGGCGTTGTATTCAAAACATGTGGGTATCCCACATGTGCCCCATGGTGCAGATATGGAAAGATTGTCTTCTTCATATGTTCCAGCTGGAGTATTTGACATATGATCTGAAGGGTTGGTCTGATAAGTTTGAACAACAGTGGGCTAGGTATTTGGATTCATTCTCCCCACTGGAACAGGTCGTGATTCCGGTTGAGGTTAGGGTTAATGGCCAGATTTAGGAGGCTGGACTGACATTCTGGTTGCATATATTTAAAGCACTTGTTTAAGTTGTCAATGTTATCTAGAGTGGTTATTAGTGGACCTATTTTCTCTTTCAGGACATGGCTGCTCTCACTCGCACTTTTCTTCTTACTTCTTCTGTAGCTGACCGCCCTTTGTCTGGGTAGTCCAGTTAATACTGAACTAGATTTGGAGCTGTGATTAATTATGGAGTGTTTTAAATTCAATTTTGGATGTTTGATGTCTTTATTGTCTGTCTGTGTGTCGGTTATTAACTATTAGATGTTTGCTGTTTGTATATAATAACTAGGTTTTCCTTTTTCCCCCATCAGTAAACCATGGCATAATTTGCTGTCATAAAGGAGTGGTTTATAATGACAAACACACGCCCGGTTTCCCTCAGTCTGCACATGTGCCAGCTGCACCTCTTATATTCTGAACTCTGGCTGACTTCCTTTGCCCCCGGAGAGTTAACTGCCACTCAGACTCAGCATTAAGTAATTTAAAAAACAAAACAAAGTACCAAGAAAAACAACTTAAGTTTCGACTGCAGACCATAACAAATCAATAAAAAATATTTAAATAAATAAATAAAGGTGACTGTGATCCGCACGTTCAAAGCTAACCGGACTGCAACCCGCACAGGAATGTATTTTTATTTTATATAATTGCTGTGGCAAAAAAGGAAAACACAACATTTACATAAAATAAAATATGGGGTGGTGTATTTAAACTCAAAGTTCACACACACCCTTGGTGTTAGATACTTTCACAAACCCCTGAGCTTCACCTGGGGTTTATGTGCATCTACCTTGTGTGTGTGTGTAAACATCTCGTTACACACGCCGCCCCATACTTTAGTCTATATATCATGTCTGCTTTTTAGTATCAGTGATGTGAAGTCCCTCTGTATTACTCCAACAAGTAACTGTATTTTTCTAAAATAAGGGGCGGGCTTCACTGATTATGAATGTAAAAGGTATAGTGCTGATACTATGTTGTACTGTTATATGTTTTTTATGGAAAAAGTTTAATAAACAGAATTTTTAAAAAAACAAAACAAAATTCATGTGGCACCCTTTTGTGGTTCATATGGAGCGCAGATGCAATGGCTGGTAACATACTGAGGTACTTTTTTTAATATAATTTAAAGTTTATAAAATTTTTCAGCACAGAACAAAGATAGATAACATTAGCAGAACAATAATCAATCCTGGCCGGGTGAGACCCCTTTGAAGTACTGTACAACTTTAAACAGAATGAAGTGATAACTTTCTGCTTGCAACAGCAATGCATCAAGAGGACAAAGCTAATACCTCTTTAGAAAAGGTAATCTGTATGTGGTAGGCTACTGGAAATCAAAACAGAAAGTCAATTCAATGGATTAATATCAGAGATAAACAGATCTTGTGTTACTGCAGTAATACATTTGTCATTGCTGTGCTCCCTGAGGCAGCAGAGGTGCAAGATAAACTAAGAAAGGCGTCCTGGTCATGGCAAAGGCATTATTCTCAGACACTTGAGGGACACTTCCCTCTGCTGGCCACTAGTGGATAGCAGAGCGATCAACTGCCAGCTACAAAAAAGGGTACATTATCACCTGCACCAATAGATTGCGAGAGACACCAAGATCTGGGGCCAGTATTGACCTTGCAGTACTGCAAGATCCCCCAGGGATACTTTATGCCCGAACACCTACTAACGCAAATATAGCTTGTTCCCCATCCACATACTGCACCGAGGTACCGTTTAATGTTTACCACAGGGCAAAAAGGATCCCCAGTCATGGCCCACATAAATCCCTTGTGTTGTTCTCTGCTTGCTTTATTTGGATCAGAATGATTTTTGATATGTTTGCTGAAGCAACAGCTTACACATTCTAAGCCCTTTTCATTTTATTCGATCTCAAAGCTGGAGGGATTTAATTGTCTGAGACCACCTCTACTGTGTTTGACCATCAGTAACTGTACATCCATCCCAATATTTCTGAGGAGGCCAGGCACCGTGTTTGTGGAAAGGGTTGAGAATGGTGCGGTTTAATGAGGTCTGCTCCAGATACAGTATGGCAGGATTACGCTTAGACGTCTTTCTGTAATTTTGGCAATACTTAACTGTAATATGAAGACATCAGAAACAATTTTAACAAATTCTGGTCAGAACCACCACAGCTGCATAATGAAGTTAGTGAAGTGTGTGGAATTGTTAAGGAGGTATGAAGAAACAACACAATGATTTGTAAGTAGTAAGATTTGTTTAATTTCTATTCTAAGGAAGGCATACACATTATTAGGAAATATATGGTGATGTACATTTTAATGGAAGGAATAGGAAGCTTACAAAAGAACCCCAGAGTAAATGCCACTGATGTATGTGTTATCCTGGATGTTACTGGCCAGACATCGCCAAATTTTAAAGAAAACATAATTGCAAATATCCCAATAATGCAAAGCATCAAGGAAACATATGCAAATCCCATGATGGTATAGAAGGTGGCAGTACATGAAAAGTAATAGCTGGTATATGTTCAGCCTTGGGATTATTTACACATTTTATCATTTATTTATTTATTTATTTATTTTCTTTAAGAGAAACAGGATCTTCCCTTGTCAATCTTCACCATTCATTACTACTTGGAGGTTAGTGCGGGCGTACACCGCCCACGGGAGTTTTTTTTTTTTTTTTTTTTTTTTTGAGGCTGCACCTACGCGCTGTCTCGAGAGTGACGTATTGCGTCATGTGTGAGGGCGGCCATTAGTGTCGCAGACCTCCTCCATCTCAGTTCCGTTTCTCCCACCATCAAGGCTGCACCTGCTCCATGTGCAAGTTTTACAGCTGCATCAGAGGCCTACTTGTGACTCCTCCTTCTCCGTTTCTGCTTATCCCAATGCCGTTGAAGTTGTTATCAACTGATAAGACCGTTCTGCTTTTCTTATGGTGCCAGGATCTTTTTGCTGTGTTTTTCTGTTTATTTCACATCATGTCAGGTTCAGGAGCCAAGTGTAAGTGGAAGGTGGGCCATGCCCCTAGGCGTCAGTGGTCCTGTGGCCGGCATTTTTCCATCATGGACTGGAATGATGTTTGTCTACATTGCCTGGGACCCAACCATAACATGGATTCTTGCGATGCTTGTTTCTCCATGGACCGCCGAGTCCTTGAAGTAAGCACATTTAAGATCAGCAGGGCTCTTCCGACTTTCCGGGGACGATGTCGCTCTAGGGCTTCCCAGGTAAGAACTTTAGACCCTTCCTCTGGGTCCCCTCCCAGGCCTATACAGTCTGGAGAGGAGGAGGAGGCCTCCTCATCTTCTAGTCTCACCAAGGAGGAGGCCTCTTTTGCAGTGTTGGAGGAACACTGTGGTCCCTCCCAGGGTCATGGTGGGGACACTGCCTGGGCAGTCACCTCCCCGGCAGTGCAGGCTCCCCCAGTGTCGCAGCCCAAGGTTTCTGGGCCCAGTACTTATGGATCCTCGATGCTGCCTTCCGGTGCCACTTTGGATCCTGGTGTCATTCACGGTGCCGGTGATTGGGGCAGCGCCGTTTCAACTCTTGGTGCCACCTGCAGTGCCATGGGCCCAGTCAACTCTGTTTGTGGTGCAGTATTGGCTCCCAGTGCCGAAGGTGGTTCCGTGGGCCTGGCCAGCACCACTGGGGAGTAGGGACCGGGTTTGGCATTCCGGGTGGTCCGAGATCATCTGGCGCCGCCGGTGACACCGGCACCATTCACGGTGCAGTTTCTCGGGAGTACCCTGGGGTCACTAGTATTGAGGTCCTGCTGGTCTCCTCTTTATCTGAGGAGGATGTTTCAGATGTAGACCCTTCTTGGCGCTTCGATTCTTCAGAATCAGGGTCTCCAGTGACACGTGGTGTCAGGCAGCCCAGCGCTCCTATTCCTCAGTCCCCCCAGCTTTCTCCTTTGGAGGATCTCCAGACAAGGGTGGTCTGAAGTCCTCGGAGGGGGAGGCGGTGGAGGCTGGGGATGAGGTTTCCCACCCAGGGGGGCTGCTGTAGCTGCCATTCCCAGTGCTGCTGCACCCCCTCAGTGTGGGTCAGGAAACGTGTCTTCAGGGGGTTCCCTCGGGAAAACCCTGGATTGACAGGTCCCTTCACTGAGGTCGAGGAGCAGGGCATCCTCGGAGTCTGAGCAGTTGACAGACTGAGGGGCAGTGCTTCGGTCTTTGCCTGCCACCCCTCAGAGTGTGGGTAGGAGCCATAGTGCGGGACCCCGCCTTTCCTTCTTGGGCTCCAGGAACCCCTCCGGTGGCATTGCTGTGGGCTGCCCTTCTGGACCTATGCAGCATCAGGTTCATCACAGGGGAGTATCCCCTTCTAGGCTCTCCCAGGTTTCGCATCCCCAGGGTTTCGTTCTGCGACCTGGTTTGTTGTCCGGGACCCGCCAGCTGGGGCTCCATTTTATGGATTTCAGAGCAAGAGCAGAGGACAGTTGCCTCTTCATAGGTGCCCCTCTCCCATTCCTCTGCAGCCACCCCCCCTGCCATGTTGGCCTTACAGGTCCGTTATCCTGGGAGACATTCAGAGCTACTGCGGTGGCCTTCCCTTCATACGTTAGATGTATGCATGAGCGGGTGTTTCACCTATCCCCTCCACTGCAGGAGTCCTCTGGACATTTGAGCTCTCCATCATCCTCGTCTCCCTCCTCAGAGGGAGAGGAACCCCCTGCTCATATCTCCTCCGATGCTGATTTCACTGATTATCAGCGATTCCTTTCAAGGATTGTGAGGGATCTTTTTATCTCCTTTGTTAGGTGAGACAATACCAAATGGGAGACATGTGAATTCCTCAATGAATTCAGTGCCCAGAATCTGGTGGTGCCATCCTGGCCTATTCCGTTCCAGGAGGTGTCTATCCGTTCCAGGCAGTCTCCAGCTGCTCCTATTCCAGCCCCGGCAGACTGCAGGAGACGGTATTGTGTTCTATCTGAGTCCTTCGGTTCTCTCCCCAACCCGTCCTCCATATTGGCTTTCCTAGAAACTCCTTCCGGGCGCCACCGCCTGGTGCATGACCGTCCACCAGACTCAGGTTCTCTACAATTTGACTGGTGGGAGGCGAAGAGTGTTCTCTCCTTCTCGTGCGATGCTCTGCATTGCATCTCATCAGAGCTTACCATGCGGCCTACAGCAGGCATTTGATAGTCGATGCTATCCAGCTTCTAGCATCAATGCCTGATTCAAACAATCTAGACAGGCCATTGCACTCTGCTATAGGCCTGGAGCTGGCAAGACACCAAGCAAGGGCATCTTACGATGCCAATGAGGTAGCTTCCAGGCTTGCAGGGACAGCGATCTGTATCAGACGGATGGCATGGCTTCGTCTATCTAGATTGTCACCCTGGCCTGGCGTAGGGTGATTTGCTCCACCTTCTGAGGGACCCGTTTGTTTTCCTCCAAGGCTAGGAGACTTCTACAGGGGCTCCCTCCATCCCCTCATCTTCGGGGGACACCTCCTAGCTCTCCCCAACCTTAGGCTTTTCTTGCAATCAGCCATGGGTCTCTTTCTTCTGTTTCTCACCAGCAGAAGGCTGAGGGTCTTGTTCCCTCAGGGACACTGTTGTCTCCCCCCCCGTGGGGTTGGGAGCTTGGTACTCACCCAAGCAGTAATGAATGGTGAAGATTGACAAGGGAAGATATAAAAATTACGTACCTACTGTAATTCTTGATCTTCTCTTGTATCTTCACCATTCATTACTGATACCATCCTCCTTCCTCTCTAGGGCCTCCTTCTTAGGTGTCTCCACCTCCCTACTTGTCCCCCGCTCCTTTCCTGGCTTTTATGCCAAAAAACATGTGTGTGTGTATATGTATATGTATGTATGTGTATGTATGTATGTGTGTGTATATATATATATATATATATATATATATATATATATATATATATATATATATATATATATATATATATATATATATATATATATATATATATATATATATATATATATATATATATTTCTTATGTCCCTCTGGACGGACCTCCTTATTTTTCCCTTTGGTTGGAGGGGAACAAGTAACTTTTTCTGTCCTAAGGAACTCTTTCTGATGACCCCTGCAGGGTGACTTGGCCTTCTAGGCCACACTTTCATTTCACAAATAGGAAACTTTCCCTTGCATGGCTCTGTTTCCTTTGCTAAGTCCCCTTGGCATGTCTCAATCATCCTGTGTCAGTTCTCCTAATTTAAGCTGTCCTGACACTATTTTACCTTGAGCTGGTGATCTTTGCCTTGCTTTCAGGGAGTCCAATTGAGTTCCAATCATTCTATATAGGGGTTGTCCTTTGTAGGGTTTAAATGCTTACCCCCCCCTCCACTCACATATGTGTTTTAGCACTTAACAAAGTGCTAGTGGGTTTCTTCTCCCTCCCTGGTTGTTCACTCCTTTTCAGAACAGATATTCTGCCTTGGCAGTCTCAGAGCTCTCAGCTGGGAGTTAAAGGATTGGGGATGGTGGGAGCTATAGAGAATCTGCCTTGTGCCCCTTCTGGACAAGTGGTTCAGTGAAGAATTTTTCCTCCTTTATAAAGTGGGCTTCTTGCTCCCTTGTTATTGGTACCGAGCTTATATCTGTTTAACCAATCTCCCAACCGCAGAGCTCTCCCTCCCGCCACCCCTCCTTTTTCTTTTCCTTCTCTTTCCTTCCTTTCTCTCTCTTCTTTTCTATTCCTCCTTGGAGCTGCCCGGGGTGAGGCTCTACGTTCACTTAGGGCAGGCATCTTCTTCTTCTTCTTCTCTGTCCTCTTTCAGCTTATTTCTTTTTCAGTTTACATCTTTTCCTTTTCCTGTCCCTCAACTCCCTTGCCTCCTTCCCTTTTTTCTTACCCTTTATTTCACCTCTCTGGCTATCAGAACTGAGATGGAGGAGGAGTCTGCGATACCTAACAGCTGCCCCTCATGTATGACGCAATGCGTCGCGCTCGGGGGTGGCGCCGTAGGTGCCAACTCCAAAAAAAAAACCAAACTCCCGTGGCGGGTGCATGCCACCGCACTAACCCAAGCAGTAATGAATGGTGAAGATACAAGAGAGGATCAAGAATTACTGTGAGCGTAATTTCATTTTTGTCCATGAGGTGATGTGATTTATACTTAAGCAATGTGTTGATGTCAGAAAGTTGGGTGGAATAATGATGGACTGTTAGAGAAAATGTGATATTAACTTTCAGATGGGAGTCGCTTTTGATAAGGGCAAGGTAGTTGTGCTTGTGATAATGGGAATATTAGGAAAGTATAAGGTCTACACAAGTGGAGTACAAATATGCACAGTTTCATAAGTATGTGCTCAGAGTGCAGGCAAATGTGATATGCAGGTTTGTTTTACAAATAGCTAAAATATCAATACATGCAATTAATAGAAATATAGATAATTACATAGACATATAGATAGACAGAGAGACACAGACAGACAGGCAGAATAGGAATGGCAGTGAAGTACTGAAGTGACACCAATCCTACCCCAACCCGCAGACATGGACAGGCATTGGGTGTGCCTTTGGGTCATTGCCCATAACACTCACGTCATTTCACCTCACCCTACCCTGCAGACACAGACAAGAGTCGAGGTGTGCCTTGGGGTTTTCAAACTTTACACTCACCCCATTCCATAAGAAATATGCTGAAATGGATACAGTATAGAGAATGGTGTGAACTTTGGAGCTGAAGAGTCAAAGGCACACCTCGATACCTGTCACTGACTGTAGGGTAGGGATGGGGTGGAATGGCGTGAGAATTACTGTTGACAATCCCAAGTCACACCCCTGATTCCTGTCAGTCCCTACAGTGCAGGGTGTTATGGTCAGAAACCCTAATGCCCTGGGCGTTTCTTGGTAATTTCACTTCAAGTTTTCAGCATGTGCTTTTTGTGACCCCACCTCATGAACAGTGACATTATCAGTTCATTAGTTGAAAGGAGATTTTGCACAGCGACTGTGCCATTTGGCACCACAAGTGCAAAAACACATTTTGAACAGGATGTAAAAATGACAGCTGTACATTTCTTGCTTCAGTAACACACACACACACACACACACACACACACACACACACACACACGAACACGCCAGAACACAGCAGCAAAATGATTAAATTTGTCTACAAGCATTATTTTCTATGCAAGTTGGAGCACGGGGGGAGGTTAAGGCTAGAGATCAGTTATGATCCATGACATAACCACATGGTCAGAATATTAAATATTTTAAAATAAACATAAATACAAAAGTAACCATTTCAAGAAGAAAATGCAAACTGTGATTCTTAACAGTTATAGGTTAAGTTAGCACATCTGGACTTATTTGCTGCATGTGCATCTCAATAGCTAAGGGGTCCTGACCAAGTTCACCCTTCCTCAAGACAAGCTAGCTACAGTATGTCTAACAATAACATGGATGGAAAAATTATACCATATTTTCAACAAGAAGTTAGCATTTTAAAAAGACAGTGCTTTAGACTGAGAAGCAGCTTGTGTAGGTGCATTCATCATGCTAGCCAAGATATGTTCTGGTTGCGTTCCATAAGGCTAACCAATGGGAAGTAGGGAAGGTACAGAAATCTAAAATAGAACCATTTAACCCATTTGTGATTTAAAGTTGCATGACAGAAATGCGGCTTCCAGAACTGGACACCATATTCCAAATGAGACCTCACCAGTGATCTACACAGTGACATCACCACCTCCTTCCTTCTGCTGGTAATACCTCTCCCTATGCACCACAGCATTCCCTGGCTCTCCTCACAGCGTTGGTACATTGTTTAGCCACCTTTGGTCATCAGTATGATTACCCAAAATCCCTTTCCATTTGATGACCATCATCTCCCCCCTGTAATCATTTCCTGGGTTTCTGAAACCCATCCTTATTCAGCAGGCAGTTAGCACATCTGGACTTATTTGCTGCATATGCATCTCAACTGCTAAGGGGTCCTGACCATGTTTACCCTTCTTCAAGCCAAGCTAGCTGCAGTATGTCTAGCAATAACATGAATGGAAAGATTATGCATAACCAGTGGGAGAAGTAGGGGAAAGTGATAGAAATCTAAAATAGAACCATTTAACCCATTTGTGATTTAAAGTTGCATGACAGAAATGCAGCTTCCAGAACTGGACACCATATTCCAAATGAGGCCTCACCAGTGGTCTACACATTGGCATCACCACCTCCTTCCTTCTGCTGGTATTACCTCTCACTAATGCACCACAGCATTCCACTGGCTCTCCTCACAGCTATGGTACATTGTTTAGCCACCTTTAGGTCATCCAATATGATTACCCAAAATCCCTTTCCATTTTGATGACCATCAGCCCCCCCCCCGTAATCATTCCCTGGGTTCCTGCAACCCTTCCTTATTCAGCAGGCAGTTAGCACATCTGGATTTATTTGCTGCATATGCATCTCAATTGCTAAGGGGTCCTGACCATGTTCACCTTTTCTCAAGCCAAGCTAGCTGCAGTATGTCTAGCAATAACATGAATGGAAAGATTATGCATATGAAAACATATTAATTATGCTGTAACAGGGGAAGTGGTTAAAGCACCCACAAAAATCAGAGCGCACAGGACTTTGATGAAAAAATAAAGTCCTTTTATTTAAATACAAAACTGCATATTACATGTGCACCAAGTCCAAAAAATAAGTGGTAAAAGCTGTACCAACACTAACATTTCCGCTTGGCACTGGCCTCCACTGCAGATATTAAACAATAAAGCAAACTGCACTCTGGGAAGATTGCCTGGGACAAGATGCAATAAAAAAACCTGAATAACAGGTTCCAATGAGTATAAACTCACCAGGAATGATAGAAAAAACTACCCTTCCTCATTCATTCACAGGTGTCATGAATGTATTTATTAACCACGCTGGTTTATCTTTTGCTTCCCTCACCGTAAAATGTGAAACTTCATTTGTGTTATTTTAAATGAGTGATAAATAGCCTGTCCAGGGGATGGCAGCTATGATAGTTGTTTCAGTCTTTCCTTTCACTGATATAAACTGAGACAGGAAAAACTAAGTAGGAAAAATACAGCATTTTGTTTCTACAAGTAGTTATTAATTGCAGCTGTTATTTTTAACATGTGCAAAGCAACTCCACTTCTCAAACTTAAAAGAAAAATACACTTCATCAAAGGCTATGTTTACCAAGTACTGTGCCCATGATTAAAATAATTTGAACCTCCTCCCCAAAAATGGGCCTCACATGAGCCTGCATGATTTATCTGTAAAGACAATTAAAAATGTATTTCTTAGTGCATTACTAACACCAATGCTATCAAGGTTTTGAAACTACTAAAGACAAACTGTGTGTGTGTGTGTATGTATGTATGTATGTATGTATATATATATGTAGTCTATGCAAAAACTTTGTTAATGCATCAGTTAGGGTTTTCTACAGCAAAAAGTGAGAATTCAATTTTAGGGTTCCCACCCCTTGCACCCCCAGCCCACCTCCACCAACAGGCATCGGGGTGTGTGTTGGGGTCATTAGCTAACTCTCACCCCATCCCATGTGTAAACAAACTGAGGTGGTGAAGTATAGGAAAATGGGGTGAGTTAGGGCCAACAACCCCAACTCACACCCCGATGCCTGTTGGTGGGGTGGGCTGGGGGGTGGGGTGCAAGGTGGGAACCTAAAATTTCTATTTCCTCACTTTTTCACTGAATAAAACCATAACTGATGCATTAATTAGTTTTTTGCATATATTTCCTTACTTTTTAGAAAGAATAAAAGTAGAAAGTTGCACAAATTGGTGGTGATGCGGGACCTTCCAGGCCCCACGCTACCACCAACTTGTAAGTGTTGGGCCACATTACACAGCTGATGACCAAAAAGTACAGTGACAACAGCAACACCAGCCACTAAACAAATATGAATGTAGTAGAACAATAGAAAACGCTGTCTGCAAAACATTAAGTGCGCCACGCAATCTCTCCACAAAAAAGAAAATATATGAGATGTAAACACAACAGTTCACATGTACAGGACATCCCACCAACACTCTCCAAATTTCAAGTGAAAAGACCAATCCGTCTGCAAGCTATAACATATTACAGTTTGAAATTTTCATTTGTCAGACTGGCACAGTTCCACACCTGTTGACATTTAACACACACAACAACTGACAACTACATCCATGACACTAAGGCTAGGTATCCTATCAATTTCAAGGTACCACCACAAGAAAAATGCTGTCCGCAAAATGTAAACTGCGCCACAACATATGTCTGGCAAATAAATTTTTCCCGACACATAATCAGTGTAATTTAGATGCACAGGTCATGCTGTAAACACCCTCCAAATTTCAAGTAAAAAGACCAAACCATTTCCAAGATATTCAATCTTAAAATTTGGTAAAATTTCCCTATGTATTCCATTATAAAAAATCTGGCCATCTTGTCCTGCCCTAACGATCAAAGCTGGCAATCTAAGAATCTCACGATCAAAGAATTTGCAGGCTCATGATCAAAGAATTTGCAGGTTCATGAACAAAGAATAAAAACTTTTGTAATTTACAAAATTGAAAGAATTGCGGTAAACCACCGCCATGGTTCGACAGAACGAAGCCCCCTGAGCAAAATCCACCATCATTTGACTTCCTAGGGCACCCCTGGGCTGAGAAAATTGATTTTTTAATCTGGCCATCTCGTCCTACCCTCATGATGCATGATTGCAATCAAAGAATCTCACGATCAAAGAATTTGCAGGCTCGCGATCAAAGAATTTGCATGATCATGACCAAAGACTAAAAACTTGTGAAATTCACAAAATTAACACAATTACGGTAAACCACCACATGGTTCATCAGAACGAAACCCTGAGTAAAACCCACCTCATTTGTCTTCCTAGGACACCTCTGAGATGAGAAAATTGATTTTTTCATCTGGCCATCTCGTCCTCGCTCCCAATGCATGATCATTATCAAAATTTGGTGATCAAAAGAATTTGCAGGCTCGCGATCAAAGAAATTGCTCGGCTCTCGAACAAAGAGTGAGGGCAGATGGCCAGACTCAAAGTTTTCTGTAGCCCAGGGTGCCCAAAAGTTATAGAAGGGTGGGTTTTGCTCAGAGGGCTTCGTTCTGCGCCATCTGAATAAAAAAAACATTAGTTTTCATTATCCCTGGTAGTCTAGCAGCCCCCTCCCCATCATAATAATGTACATAGCGATCCCTCTATCCCTGGTAGTCTAGTGGCCCCCACAATGAGAATTTTATTAATATTTCTCTTTTTTATCCATAGTAGTCTAGTGGCCCCCCCCATGTGTGTTTCAGAAAAAATTTCAGAGCATCCGTTTGAATTAGCACTCGTAATATACACAGTCAGCAGATGGCCATGGAGGTGAAAGGTGGGCTGCACCAGTCACTGGCTGGGGAAGGATGGGGGTGCTGGGGGGGCTGCCACAGCTGGGTGGGGGGTAGGGGGCCATTAGACTACCAGGACATGGAACAAGCTTATTTATTTTATTGTGATGGGGGGACCACTAGACTATCAGGGATATGAATAATAATGACATACAGATGGGGGGCCACTAGACTACCAGGGATATGTGAAAGAAATATAAATAAACACACATGGGGGGGCCACTAGACTACCATGGATAAAAAAGAGAAATATTAATAAAATACTCATTAGGGGGCCACTAGACTACCAGAGATAGAGGGATCACTATGTACATTATTATGATGGGGAGGGGGCCGCTAGACTACCAGGGATAATGAAAACTAATGTTTTTATACAGATGGGGCAGAACAAAGCCTCCTGAAAAACCCACCCTTCTATAACTTTGTTGGGCACCCCTGGGCTACAAATATGCATTCTAAAACCTGGCTATCTTGTCCCTTGCTCGAGATGCACGATCGCGATCAAAGAATCTCACGATCAAAGAATTTGCAGGCTCGCGATCAAAGATCGTTGGCAAGCTGCGAATGAAGATTTTAAAAGCTAATAACTCAATTTTCAGACTGATTTGGATGGAAGCAAAGGCATGGCTTGATAGATCGGGGCCCCCTGAGTAAAACACATCCAAGTTTTACTTCAGAAGTGACCCCTGAGCCCAGATATTTGTGTTTTTCCAATTGGAAAACTGAAAACAAGATGGCGGACCTCGTGATCAAAGAATTTGGGAAATCCTTGGGGACAAAGATTCTTAAACCGTGAGGCTGCAAATTCTTTGATCACCAGGTGGGACGAGATGGTCAGAACCCCATTCTTTGTTCGCAAAATATACATATAAATTTTCCCATTGACTTATAATGGGAACTTAAAAGTAACATAACTTTTTGAATGCCTTAATATTTTTTCACCAGATGAAAGCGCATGTTCGCCCACCAAAGTTCTTTCAAACAAGCCATCTCACAGAGCAACACACCACACAATGGCCATGCAGGACCACATCCAGAATCCCAAAAGTTGCCTCCAAAAACAGATAATTTTGCATTTTTCAGTGCTTTCATATGCAAAGACCGTAAGTCCAACCAAAACACAATTTGGCAGATCAAGAGATCTACCATGCCCCACCATGCATGCCAAATTTCAGGCAAATCCATTGAATGGGTCCAAAGTTATTAACATCCAAACGTTTGACTTTAGTATGTAACTGATCGCTGAACCCTAACTACAGTGGCGCACCTAATATATATATATATATATATATATATATATATATATATATATATATATATATATATATATATATATATATATATATATATATATATACACTATGAAACTTCATTAATGTTCATCAGTTGGGTTCTTCTACAGTGACAAAGTGAGAAATTCGATTTTAGGGTTCTTCCCTTGCACCCCACCCCACCCTGCCCCATCAACAGGCATTGGGGTGTGCATTGGGGTCATCAGCCCTAACTCTCACCCCATCCCATGTGTAAACAAGCTGAGTTGGTGCAATGTAGAGAATGGGGTGAGAGTTAGGGCCGATGACTCCCAACGTACACCCCAATGCCTGGTGGGGGCAGGTGGGGGTGGGAACCTCAAATCAAATTTCCTCACTTTTGTCACTGTAGAATAACCCTGACTGATTCATTAATGAAGTATTTGCATAGAATTTCCTTACTTTTTAAGAAAGAATAGAAAAGAAGAAAGTTGCGCAAGTTGGTGGGAGGGCCTCATGCCCCATGATCCCACCAACTTGTAAGTGTTGTGCCACATTACACACCCAATGACTAAAAAGTACATTGACAACAGCAAGGTCAGCCACCAAACAAATGTTAATCTAGTAGAACAATAAAAAACACTGTCCACAAAATGTAAACTGCGACACGCAATAGCTCCATAAAAAATATATTGCCCGACATGTAAACACTTGCTATTAACATCTACAGGACATGCTGTCAACACCCTCCAAATTTCAAGTAAAAAGACCAAACCGTGTCCGAGATATAACATGTCAAAGTTGACATTTTCATTCGTCAGAGTGGCACAGTTCCACACCTGCTGACATTTAACACATGCAATGACTGAAAACTACATCCATGACATTAAGGCTAGGCACCCTGTCAATTTCAAGCCACCAGCACAATGCAAAACACTGTCCGGAACATGTAAAGTGCTGCATGCAATATCTCCGCAAAAAAAATTTACTCCGACATGCTAACACCATAATTCACATCTACAGGACATGCCGTAAACACCCTCCAAATTTCAAGAAAAAAGACCAAACCATTTCCGAAATATTCAATGTTAAAGATTAGTAAAATTTCCTTATCTATTCCATTATGAAAAATCTGGCCATCTTGTCCCTCCCTCGTGATCAAAGATGGCGATCAAAGAATCTCGCAATCAAAGAATTTGCAGGCTCATGAACAAAAAATACAAAATGCTATAAATAAAAAAAATTGAAGTAATTGTGGTAAACCACTGGCATGGTTCGACAGAACAAAGACCCCTGAGCAAAGCCCATCCTCATTTGACTTCCTAGGGCACCCCTGGGCTGAGAAAATAGATATTTTAATCTGGCCATCTCATCCCTCCATCGCGATGCATGATTGCAATCAAAAAATCTCGCAATCAAAGAATTTGCAGGCTCGCGATCAAAGAATTTGGAGGGTCATGACCAAAGAATAAAAATTGTTGTAATTTAAAAAATACAAAGAATTGCAGTAAACCACCACCATGGTTCATCAGAATGAACCCCCTGAGTAAAACCCACCTCATTTGTCTTCCTAGGACACCCTGGGCTGAGAAAATAGATATTTTAACTGGCCATCTAGCCTCTCGCTTGGATGCACTATCGCGATCAAAGAATCTCGCGATCAAAGAATTTGCAGTCTCGCAGTCAAAGAAATTGCACGCTCATGAACAAAGAACAAAAAAATAAAAACCTACAGGTTAATGTGCTCCATATCCTTCCTAGTCTAGCGGACCACCCCGATCGGGGTGGGTTTTGCTCAGTGGGCGTCGTTCTGCCCGATCTGTATAAAAAAATAATGTTCTGCATATCCCTGGTAGTCTAGCAGCCCCCCAATGTACATTAAATAAATAATGTTCTCCATATCCCTGGTAGTCTAGCGGCCCCTCCAATGTGTATTAAATAAATAATGTTTTCTATATCCCTGGTAGTCTAACAGTCCCCCACAATCTGTTAAAAAAAAAAAAAAGTTCTCCCTATTCCTGGTAGTCTAGCCCCCCTTCCCTGATCTGTATAAAATTTATACTGTTCTGCATATCCCTGGTAGTCTAGCACCCCCCAATGTGCATTAAATAAATAATGTTCTTCGTATCCCTGGTAGTCTAGCAGCCCCCGATCTGTATAAAATTTATACTGTTCTCCATATCCCTAATAGTCTAGTGGCCCCCCCGATCATCAATAAAATAAATAACGATCACCAATTCCCTGGTAGTCTAGTGGCCCCCCACTCAGCTGTGCCAGTCAACCCGGCACCCCCCCACTCATCCCCAGCCGGTGACCGGCACAGCCCACTCTCACCTCCATGGCCAGCCACCAACTGTGTGCATTAGCTGCACTACTGCAAAGAGGCGCTCAGAAACTAAAAAGACCATAAACCTGACTGAAATGCAGTTTGGCAGATCAAGAGATCTACCATGCCCCGCCGCGCATACCAGATTTCAGGCAAATCCGTTGAATGGATCCAAAGTTATTAACGTGCAAAATTCTGTGTTTAACATAGAAGACAACTGAACCCTAACTATAGTGGTGAGACTGTACACTATAATATCTATATATATATATATATATATATAATATAGCCTTAGGGGTAGCTGGTCCATTCCACTGGGGTGTCAAACAGACGAGGCATACTGATGAGTCCTGGTAGGATGAAACACGTGTCTATGTCTTCTGTTAGCACCCTTTGCAAACTATGAAAGAGGCCTTTCCGCACCATGCAATTCTGCTTAAAGTTGGACCAGCATAACATTCTGTGGTGATTTGCATATGCAGCCCATGATGCTTTGCATTGTGGGGGCATGTGTGATTTTGTATTTTCTTGAAACTTGGCTTCCCAGCCAAATGCCCTTTGGGGTAACCCTTGCCTCAGTGTTAACGCACAGAGGTTCTTTGTCTTATATATCAATAGAGAGATAGATAGAGAGATAGAGAGATAGATATAGAGATAGAGAGAGAGATATAGAGATAGAGAGAGAGATATAGAGATAGAGAGAGATATAGAGATAGAGAGAGAGATATAGATATAGATAGAGATATAGAGAGAGATATAGAGATATAGAGAGAGATATATAGATATAGAGAGAGATATAGATAGAGAGAGAGATATATAGATAGAGATAGAGAGATATATAGATAGAGAGATATATATATATATATAGAGAGATATATATATATAGAGATAGAGATATATCTATAGAGATAGAGATATATATCTATAGATAGAGATATATATCTATAGAGATAGAGATATATATCTATAGAGATAGAGATATATAGATAGAGATATAGATATATAGAAATATAGAAATATAGAAATATAGAAATATAGATATATAGAGAGATATAATGGTAAACAAATATTGTTCATCCCAAAAGTTGAACTTTGTTTTAGTATATAAATGTTTAAGAAATACCTGAAAGCTGTCTATTTTCCTTGGAAGCTGTAGTTTCAGACATTTTGTCTTTCCTTTCGAGACACCAGGTGACTCTTGATAATCATTTGTTCCAAGGGTTTTTAAGTCAGTTTGAAGGGCATTAAGTATCTTCTGTTCTTCTAGTCCTTAACAAAATGCAGGGACTCCATTAGACTTGTTCTGTCTCTTGGTCCAGATCCCAAACTAGTGAGTCTTTGTTTCAATATGATACAGCCACCTTATGCCCCTCCCACATGAATAAAAAGGTGGAGTGGATCTTTAGGAGCTGGTGGAGGTGGTTGATCTTACTCCCCTAAAAACAATGCTGCCTCCCACTACTCAGGTTCCAGTTCTTGTACCACCTATTTAAGAAAGAAAATAGTAACCTGCAACTATTGACTAATATGAAAGTGTATTTATTTGAGGGTGGAAAAGCATTTTGGAGGAGGCTGATGGAGGAGACTATTTACACCTTCAGTCAGTTCCACGGACAGAAAATAAGACATCACTCCTTTTGTACATGCAGAATGTCTGCAGGCTCCGCCTACTGCAGCCAGAAAAATAGTGTCAGTGATTATGTTGATGCTGCAGCCTACAGGCACCAAGTTCAAGCGGTGGTTAATGCCGCTCTCCAGGCTACAGATATTTAACCCTGCACTTGGCACTGGTCACTGCTTGGACCTCTTCAAAACAATTTTAGAGGATCATATTCAACTCCGCTTCAGGTATTGTTGGTCAGTTTACTGTCATATTCTTGGCATTAGACCAGTCTGAGAATACCCTCATGGCCCAGTGTTTTGCAAAGTATTTTCTTCATTCTTTTCCTCCTCAGTTCTATCAACTTCACTTTTTGTCAGTTTCAGTTGCCTGGTAATTACAAGGAGAATAAAGTATGGGGTGGTGTGTTTAATTAGGTTTTACACACACACGAGGTGTGGGATGCTCGAGTTTTACACAGCCACCCCATGTTTTATTTTTACATAATTGCTGGCAGGTGCTGTTGATGTGTTGTGGGCATCCTTCCACCGTGAAGAGGTGGGGAGGCTGGCTGGCACATGCATGCCAACAGAGAAACCTGGCCCATGTTCACTGCTATAATCCGCAGGTTATAATGGCGAATTATAACTGGGTTTCCCTAAGGGAAAGCGCACACCAGTTATTATATTGTTTTGGGGGCTGATGCTTTTTTTTTAAATCAGTATTTTATTCTCCTCCTGGGTCTGCTCATCAGCATCCCCCACTCCCATCACCATCCTTCTCGTGGACTTACCAGTTATTCACCACTTGCACAGGAGGGTAGTTTGGTGGATGGCAAGCTGTGTCAGACATGCAGATCCCAGAGGGTGCTAACATGTAGCAGCCTGGACATTTTACATTTTGGTTTTCCTGGCATGTAGTTATACCTTAAAACAGCACAGCAAACAATGCTGCAGTCAAAATATCATGCTCCAACATAACGTTGAGCACAACAGTGAACACACAGGAAATGTGCACACCCATTGGAAACAATGAGACTTTTTTCTGTTTTGAGGGAGCTTTGCCCCCCACCCCTGACTTGGGGGCTTCACCCCCTGCACCCTCTGGACTTTAAATAATCAACTCTGGGTGGTGTTTTAGACTTTGGGGATGGGGAGAAACTTGATAGGGGGCAAATTCATTTTTTTATAAAAAAACAAAACAAAAAAAGACCCACCAGGAGACCTGGGATAACCGAACTATGGTCCCAGGTCTCCATCGCTGCTGTGTCCTGGTGCCTTAGCCATTCCACCATGGGAGCAGCTCAACCAGGCAGAGCAGCACAGACTTCTTGACTCCTTCCTCCATTTCTCAGTCAGCGACAGGGGTAGTGATAATTCCCTATCGCTCTTATACCCCTGTCACTGTAAATCCTTTTGCGCTTCACATCACCCAGTACCTTTTCTCCCTGAACTGGAGAATAGTGATGCATGCACCAACACGTCACACTCCAGTTCTTCCCCTCTCATCTCTGTGCAACTGTGCTGCTGCTCAGCCTCTGCCTAGTGGCAGTATCTGCAGCGGAACTAGAGTCTTCCTTACCCAAAGAAGGAGAGCTGCTATCAGGCACTTGATCCTTCCTCACCCTGCTGGCCCATCGAGTGACCCTGTCTATTCTTGAACCCAGGTCACTGGTGTGGGGAGACAGAACTGCAACTGCTCCCCCACTGGGCTGGCTTGGGGGGGGCTGATGCTTTTGATGTAGGTATATCATTTTCAACTTCATTTTATGTCAGAATATTTCCTTAGCTTCTTGTGTCAGTGGTATTTGAAAATGTATGCTAGGCAAGTTAGCCATGTCAAGTGAGTGGAATTTGACAGGTTTAGGCAACGGAAAAAAAGGCCAGTGTTTAAAGGGATACCGTCAGCCTGTTTTGCACCATATTATTTCTAGTTAAAATCCACATTTTATGATTGCTTACCTTCTCTAAAATTCATTAATGTTGCTGTTTGTTTTGTCTGTCTCCTTGTTCAGTAGAACTGAATTGCATGCTAATGAATATTTATAAACAACTTTGTTTTGTTTCAAATTCTGAATCTGTTCTTCTTGAATACTTCCTAAACATTAGAAGCACCCCCAGACAGTGCAGTCACTCATGAGGCAGTAGCCACTTAAACACCCACTGCATCATGAAAGGCTAGACTGTGTTAGAGGTGTTCCCAAGTCCAGGAAAGATGCAGGGAGTTTATCAAGGAATATAAACAAACCTGTTTTGTGTGGTAACACTAGTATGATAGGCAGTCTGTTATTCACTTTTAAAAGAAAAAAGAATAAGAATCAAACCACTAGCTACATCAGCAATCGTTACGGAATGTTAGCAATCATAAAATGTGTTTTTAAACAAGGGACACTTTGAGGCCTAAGGGGGTTGACAGCATCCCTTTGAAGAAAATGAACATTCAATGTATGATTGTAGTGTTACCCAACTGGTCATTTGTTCAGTAGGACAGCACTAGCTTTTAGCAATGCATTGTACTTTCTCAATGCATGGCCATTAGCCAATCAGGAGAGTCCTTTTCTATTGCCCATTTAATAAAATGAATTATGGTGGCATCTTATTTTGCAAAAATATCTTATTTCTAACAGCCTCAGTTTTCTGTTTTATGTCTGAATTTGTCATTATTTCTATCATTTTAAAAACATATTTTTGGAACAGTGAAAGTCAACCAAATTTAACAGCTCCATTTAAAAAGAATGGTGCTTGTCATGAGAACAAGTAGTTACAGAATTACTTTATGTTCATTTGTTTCTTTGTTGGTTTCCAAAACAGCTTGTTCTTGGCTACTATTCAGATTCTGGCAGCTCACATAAAGCACTTTCTAGCATTAGAAAAGTTTTACTATTTCTGTGTTAGAGAGTACTTTGAGGGGAGAATACTTTTTTTTGGGGGGGGGTGAGGAAAGGAATAGTATTAAACAAAGACTTTTTTAATAAGAAACATGGAAGTCCATGTTTTAGGAATCCCACTGTATGCCGTCAGCCTGATCTCTCATGATTTGACAAACTTTGTTGTATTATATTCAGCATAGCCCCATGGTTAGAACACTGAGCCATGAAACAAGACTCTGGTGTGAATTCCATCCCCGCCATTACACACCATTTACTGGTCTATACCTTGAGTAAGTCACTTAGTCTGTCTCTCTGATTAACTTCTCTTTATCTCTTTTCTCTCTCCTTGTGCTTACCTTTCTTGAGCTTTGCTTAATCTCTGTCAATCTCATAGAACTCCCCTGTGCTCACCTGATGACTGATGCAACTGTTCTTAGTCTGAAACGATCTTTGGGATGCAATATGTATAGCATAAAAGGCACAGCATAATACAAATGAACCTGTTTGAAGCAACATGTGATGCTGCACACTATTTTGTATAACCACATTCCTTTACTTTGCTTCCTTTAAAGTCAAAACTGAGGTTGAAAAAACTTAATTCAGTTTTCAAGTAACCAGATGGGGAATTACTTGAAAAGGTTTCAAAGTAAACATCATCACAGGACATTTAGGCCACAATACATGCAAGGGTGTGTGGTAATACTTAATTTCTGCACATCCCTATTTGGTTGTGAACCATGAGGCATAGTCAAGCGCTTTCAACCACTTGAGAAGTGTGGTAATGTTCAACATTACTGCACACACTAGATGTGTTTTCTGCTTTTAAAATGGTTTTAAAGGTGCAAAAATAGGAGAAAAAAAGACAGCAAATTGCATACCATGTGATAATAAGAAATTATTGCACAGTCAAATAACCAGTTTTAACCAATCAACAGAGTGTGCTGCTATTTTGTACAAGGAAGTTTTAGAGTGAATAAAGCTGCAGCCATATGTACAGCTAATCTCTATGTGCTGGTGTTTCCTTGAAATTAAATACTGGTTAAACACAACACCATCAAATGGTTTTGTTTAGCCAAACCATTTTAAAAGATTTTATAGAGCTGCCTGTCGGCGCAGAGGTTGAGTTCTGCTTGCAACGCCAGTGACCCAGGTTCAGGAATGGACTCGGGAGAGCTGGAGGGCTAGAGCATCCAGAAACTGCTCACTTTCTCTTGGGGAGGTGGGTCAGGGACCGGAGCTTGCCAACTCCTGGCAGAGGCTGGAGGTATGGCAGCGCTGGGGTCCACCCGACTAAAGGGAGGTGGGGAACATCAGCTTATATCTTGATGTTGTGGCACACCATGCCCCCAGGGAGCAAAGTGGAAAAGTGCACCATGGTCGACTGGATGATGGTCTCTGGCTCCCGTTGCCACAGAGCCCCCGATGCAGCCCAGATCCACCCTAGCAGCACCTGGGCCAAGTAGCAAGTGCTGGCCGGCCCCTATCGGTGCCTGTCTCCCTCAGAGGAGGGGGACCCACCCGGCAAAGGGTTATATCCAGGTTACCCGAAGGGGGCTGGAAATATGAGGTGGTGGTGGCTGACATTGGGGCAGGGGTGCCAGCGGGTACCTAGGAGGCCAGAAGGAGTGGCCGATGTGGGACAAGGGGAGGTGGGAAAAAAAAAGATTTTATAAAATAGATATTAAGTAGCTTAATAACTAGTAGTAGTATTTATTTATAATGCACTCTATCCTTGAGGCTCAGAGCATTGTACACAATAAAATAAAACACGGACACAGTGTAGCATAACTTAAAACAGTACATGTCACATAGAACATAAAGTAGCATAGTAACACAATAAAACACTAAAAGTAATAAATAATAAATGACTGATTGGTGGCAAGTAGGAGAACAAAGAAGCCACTTAACTTATGACAAAAGCCTCTTGAAACAGAAGGGTCTTCAGTCCCCTTTTAAAGGCCTTCACTGAAGGGACCTCCCTCAGAGATTTTGATGATCTGTTTCACAGGGCTGGGCCAGCTGACTCAAAGGTCCAATCCCTGATGATCTTAGTCTATCCCTGGGAATAGCAAGGAGGCCCACCTCAGAGGAGTGGAGAGAATAGAAGGTCTGATATGGAGTCAGGCGTTCTCTCATGTAACCAGGACCCAGTCTCTATAGGGTCTTGTAGGTCAGCAAACTGACTTTGAAGTGGATTTGCAACTTCACTGCAGCCAATGCAGTTCACACAAGAACCAGGGTTATATGACAGGACCTAGAAAGGCCTGTCAATAACCAAACCCTACATTCTGCACCAGCTGCAGGGGCTGCAGGACCTTCACTTATCCCAAGGTGAGAGCATTACAGTAATCAAATCTGGAAGTAATGAATGCATGCACTAATGATGGCAGGTCTTCAGGAAGGATTAAGGCTTTTATCTGGGTGATGTTTCTGAGATGATAAAAGTCACTCTGGACAACTGCTGATACCGGGGTCTCAAGTGTGAGCCTGTTATCTGGAATAACACACAAGTTCTTCACCTTAGCAGAGGCCATCAGCCTGAAGGAACAAAGCACAAGTCCGGTCATTTCCATAACAGTCTCTGCACCCCTCATCTGACTAGGCTCAGTCACTAGTACCTCCATTTTATCACAGCATGGGTTCTGAGCTGGTCACAATATCAAGACCGCCCTTGTGAAGCTTACTAACTAAACTGAAAAGGCTAATGGCGTAGGGTTCTACACTGGCTCAGTGTTTGTTGACCTAACAAAGGCCTTTGATCTTGTTGACCATAAAGTTCTTCTCCACACCTATCCAGCCTAAATTTCTCTGATAATGTGATAGAATAGTTTGAAAATTACCTCAGTGCTCGGTCACACAAAACTATGATAGGTGGCCAATACTATGACATTAAGCACATCAAATATGGAGTTCCACAGGGTTCCATCCTAGGACCTTTCTGTTCTCTTCGGTAGTCAACCCCTTCCTGAGATCTGCAAATCCACTGAGCTTATTCTCTTCGCAGATGATGCAGCCCTCTTTTGCAAAGACAAAAGTCCCTCCACCCTCCTGCACAAACTTCACCATGACTTCAGCAAACTGCACTCCTGGTTCTTCTCTTGTGATTTGCTTCTCAATGCCAAAAAAAAAACTATGTTCATGGTGTTCTCAGGTACCAGGAAGGCCTCCAACTTTGACTTCACCCTTAAAGATAATGACGGCAACCCGATCGAGAGTCTCCTCTTTCAGATACTTGGGGATCCACCTTGGCTGCCACTTAATTTATGAACTCCACACTTGTCAGCTAATCAAAAAAGTTCACCAAAAACTTGACATCCTATACAGGCTAAAACAATTCCTGATTCCAGAAACTAGGGTCCTGCTTGCCAACAGTTTCTTGCTCCCCATAACAGACTATGGCTCCCTTATCTACTCATCCTCCATATCCCAGAAAAATCTTGGTAGATTAAAGGCAGCATACCACAGCATCATCCAGTTCATCATAGGCCTTTCACTCAGAATGTTCCACTGCGACCTATACAAGGCTGCAAACTGTCTCACTCTGAAGGATAGGTTTGAATGCAAAATACACACTTTCTTCTTCAAAATTCATTTGGGTTGTCTGCCTAGCAATATTTTCACTCTCTTTCATAGGTTTGTCTACACCAGGACCACCGGACTCTCCACTACCCACGCCTTTACAATCCCTTACTGTCACACCACCCAGGGACAACACTCCCTCTCCTTCAAGGGTGCCAAACTATTCAACAATCTTCCCCCCCCCCCCCTTGGTCCACTGCCAGACACTGACATCATTTAAAAACTACCTAAAATCCTACCTCCTTGGTACATAAGAAAATAAGAAAAGTGACGGCAGATGGGGACCTTTTGGTTCATCTAGTCTGCTCTTTTTCTTGCTACCCCCACCCAGCTAATTCTTTCTTGTCAGGTTTCCATAGCACCTATCCCATGATAACTTGAACTCCCTGACTGTCTTAGACTCCACCACTTTTGGGGCAGACTATTCCAAGGGTCCACAACCCATTCTGTGAAGAAGAACTTCCTAGTGTTGCTTTTGAACCTACCTCCTTAACTGCATGCAGTGCTCTCTGGTTGAACAGTCTCATATGAGTGGAAGAGGTCTTTCTTGTGCACTGAGTTTATTCTCTTAATGTATTTAAATGTCTTATCATATCTCCTTTGTCCTTCCTTTGTTCCAGTGAGTATAACTGTAGTTGTTTTAGTCTGTTTGTACAGCTCATGATATATAGTAGATCCTGTATCATCTTTGTAGCCCTCCTTTGTACTGTTTCTAGGCAGCTTATGTCTTTTTTAAATGAGGTCTCCAAAACTGGACACAGTACTCCAGATGTGGCCTCACCAGAGACCTGTATAGTGTGATTATTACTTTGTGTTTTCAAATTGTAATGCCCCTGCTTATACATCTGAGGATGCTGCTGACTTTATAAGCTGTTTTTTCACACTGTCTTCCTACTCTTAAGTCATCTGAAATTATAACCCCAAGGTCTTGTTCCATTTTGGTCTCAGTAATGTTTCTCCCTAAGGGTGCATGTCACCTTTGGGTTTTGTTTTCCAAGGTACATTACTTTAAATTTTTTGATGTTGAATATCAACTGCCAGTTTCTAGACCATTCTTCCAGTTTTTTGAGGTCAGACACCAATTTCATGGTGCCCTCCTGTGTGTCCACCCTGTTGTAGATCTTTGTGTCATCTGCAAACAGGCATACCTTCCCCTCCAGCCCTTCAGTGATTCTGCTGATAAATATATTGAAGAGGATTGGTGCCAAGACCGATCCTTGTGGCACCCCACTAATCACCTTGCCCTCTGTAGACATTGTCCCATTGACCAGAGCCCGCTGTGTCCTGTCCTGTAGCCAATTTCTTACCCAGCTGACAATTTTACACCCTACACCTGTTTGGTCCAGTTTGTTAACTAGCCTTCTATGAGGGACAGAGATGAATGCCTTACTGAAATATAAATATACGATATCCACAGCCCCACCCTGGTCCACTGTTTTGGTCACCCAATCAAAGAGAAATCGATCATATTGGTTTGGCATGACCGTCCTGCCATGAAACCATGCTGTTTGGGGTCTTCCATCAGTTTTCCCACCATTGAGGTTAGACTGACTGGGCAGTAGTTCCCAGCCTCCTCTTTGCTCCCACTTTTGTGAAAGGGAACTACTATGACCTCTTTCTGGTCCTGTGGTACAGTATGTCACCACTGCTTAGGGAGTCATTGAACAGTGTTAGTGGTGCAGCGAGCTCCTCTGCTAACTCTTTAAGTATCTTCGGTGTATCCCATCCAGGCTCATTGCTTTGTCCATTTTCAGCTTCTTCAGTTCCTTCAGGACTCTTTCTGTAGTAAATGGACTGATGTCTGCCCCTGTCGTGGGTCTGTCTGCTTTGATTAGTGTTGGTCCATTTCCGTGGTCCTCCTTTGTGAAGACCGAGCAGGAAAAGTTATTTAGGCTCTTTGCTTTCTCCTTGTCAGTTTCTGTGTGTAGTCCTTCCTTGGTAGTCAAACAGATAATTCACCCCCCTTTGATTTTTCTTCTTTCCCTGATATATCTGTAAAATTATGTATCTCCTTTTTTTGCCTCATGTGCAATTTTTCTCCTCAGCTTGTGCTTTTGCTTTTCTGATTTCTTTACCTGCTTCTTTGAGTTTGATTCTATAGCCTTCCTTATCACTGTCTTTTTTTGTTACCTTAAATTTTTGAAATCCACTTTTTTTGTCTTTGATTTTTGATGCTACTTCCTTTGTGATCCAGAGTGACTTCCTCTTCCTTTTTGTTTTACTGACCAACTTTGTGCATTGTGACGTTACTGTAGTTAGTACATTCTTTATCTTCCTCCAACTTTCTTCAAAGTTTTCTCCTGTATTACGTGCCAACAAGGGTTTTACCATTTCTTTTATTCTGGAGAAAATGGCCTTTCTAAAGTTGAAGATCTTCAGTTTTGTATGAATGATTTCCTCAGATTTCCTGATGGCGATCCAGACTGATCTGTAGTCGCTGGATCCTAGATGGGTTCCTACGTGAACATCTGAGATTCTATTGCTGTTTGAAAGCACGAGGCCTAGTATTGCTTCTTCTCTGGTGGGGGATGTCACTAGTTGTGCTAGTCCCGGCCCCTGTAGAGCTAGCATGAATTCCCGGCTTCTCTTGGATGAAGCAGAGTAGGATGACCAATCTATGTCGGGTAGATTGAAGTCCCCGAGCAGCATCAGATCTCCTTTGTTGGCCATAGTTAAGATGGTCTCTACAAGTTCTGTATCTGTGTCATTATTTTGTGTTGGGAGTCTATACACTATGCCGACTCGGATAGGATCTTTATCCCGTGATCCAAGGGTGATCCACAGGGCTTCAGCCTCCCTGGATGCAGCCTGAATTTCTATGGCTTTGATGTCATTTCTGACACACAGAGTACTCTCCCCCTTTCCTTCTCTTGCAGAAGAGGTTATAGCCCTAAATAGGTTATAGCCTGGGATAGCTACATCCCAGGTGTGGTTCTCGATGAACCATGTTTCTGTTACTGCAACTGAATCAGTTGTGAGTCTATTATCATGGCAGTGTGCTTTTGTGATTTTGTTTACAAGACTGTGAGCACTGATGCACATTGCTTGCCATCCCTGTTGATTGCTGGCTACTGTGATATTTCTGGATATTTTGTGTTTAGCTGTGCTGCATGGGTCAGACTGTGTTTTTAGTTTTGAATGATGGTTGTTGTTTATCGTCACTTGATTTGAGGTTGGCATTTTAGACGGTGACTGGGGAGGGTCAGCAGTTGCATATATTATTGCACTAGATGATGTTGACCTCTCCCCTTCTATAAGTTTAAATGGTCTAGGAAAGTGTTGAATTTGTGGCCAAGTGCTCGGGTCCCCTCCTTCATGAGCTGCAGGCCACCAGACTTTAAGAACTCCCTTTCCCAGAAGTTCTGCCAGTTCCCCACATACTGATGCCCTTTTTCCTGGCTCCAATTCCTGAGCCATGTGTTGAGCTCAGTGGTTTGATCTTCTCTGGTCCTCTGCCTGTTTCCACTCTTCCCCCATACAGGCAGAATCTCGGAGAATGATATGGTGGATGAAATAGATGATAATTTGTTTCCTAGTGCAGACAGATTAGATTTGGTTTCCTCCACAGAGCATTTGGCTAGGTCATTTATACCTAGATGGATGAGGCTGTGTGAGATGCCATCGGTGTTGTGTGCTAGTTTAACAATACGTTCTGTGTCTCTCCACGCTGATGCCCTCAGGAGACATCTTATCGTAACTATTGACTGTTCCTTTTGCTGATTGTGGGACTTAGCTCCTCATATCACTGAGTCCCCTACAATTAAGATTTGATTTTTAATGTCTTTGTTAATAATGTGGTTCACTTTCTGCCTGTCTTTGGGCTTTAGCTGGTTTTGGCAAACTTCATTCCTTGCCTCGGCTGGTGGCAATGATGACAGTGCTGAAAACCTCTTTGAGATGTTTACTAGAGTGTTAGTGTTCCCCAGCCTATGTTTGGGGTGTGAGTTACTGATTGTGTTACGATGTTTAACGACATTCCAGCCTCCTGGTCTCATATTTCTCTGTGGGAGGGTGCTGCTGGAATGGATGTGTGATAGGTGGCGGAAAGATGTGTTGTGCGGTTTCCTGGAGCTTTTCACATAGGTGAGCTATCTTATTCTAAGTGGCATGGAGTTGAGATCTTAGGTTCTCTATTGCCCTGCACATGGGAGATTGACCCACCCTTCTGCAAAGGATCTCTGAATGAGAGTTCCACAGTGCCTGCAGCCTATTATTTCCATAGTTTCTATGGATGAAAACAAGAGAACGAATGGGTGTATTCTGTATTGCAGATTAAGGTCTTGAGCTATGTGGGGTTGCCCTTTATGTCTGAGCTGTTGCTTCTGGTTGTTTCTGGCTGAGAGCTTTCTATTAGCTGAGCACTATTACAGTAGTGGGATGGGCGCAGCAGTTGGTGAAGATCAGTGAAGATCAGCAGACAGTAAGGCTAGGGGCTGGACCGCTCTTGGTGATGCCTCCTAAGGGTGCCCTTTGTGTCTGAGCTGTTCAGTAAATGTGAGGCTCAGGACGAAATAGAAGTATGGTATTGTATGTATGCCATGCCTTTGTAATTAGGAAAGGCAGAAAGGGGCAGGGCCACGAAGACCCTATAAAGGAGGAAGATCCGGGGTGGGTGGGATTAGTAGGTAGGGTAGGTGGGCAGAACCTTTGTTTCTGCTACCTGTAAAACAATCAGCGATGTTCTGCCTTTTAGATGTACCAAGCCCTTGTTACATCAACTGCACATAAAACCAAAGTACACACAGAACTGATAGGATGGAACAGAAACTTGTTGTGTTTATGCTCAGGGGCATGGAGTACATGTTTCAACAACTCTTTAAGCTGAAAGAGCAGTGCTTGGCTGGGTCTGAGCAGAGCAAGTGAGGAGAGAAGCAGCCTCAGTGTAGAAAGGAGCCCAGACTGTGCACTCCAAGAGTGATTCACCCAGGTCAAGCGACTGTCAAGGAATCCCTGCTTTTGTGCCTATCAGGCCTGCCTTCCCATGGTGATTGGTCTCTCTCCCATTTGGTGAAGACCAGTGAAACTCAGCAGACAGCAAGGCTAGGAGCTGGACTGCACTTGGCATATGCCTCCTAGGGTTGCCTTCTGTGTCTGAGCTGTTGCTTCTGGCTTAGATCTTTCTATTAGCTGACCACTATTATAATAGTGAGTACAGCAGTCGGTGAAGATCAGTGAAGCTCAGCAGACAGTAAGGCTAGGGGCCGGACTGCTCTTGGTGTATGCCTCCTAGAGGTGCCCTTTGTATTTGAGCTGTTGCTTTCAGCTGAGAGCTTTCTCTTAGCCAGCTACTAATTCAGTAGTGGGTACAGCAGTATAAATGCTTATTTACATACTGTATCCAGGAATTCTGGGTAAATGTTCCAACAGCTCCTTATGCTGAGAGAGCAGTGCTTTGCTGGGTCTGAACAGAGGAGAGTAAACTCCAGTGCAGATGCTCCTGACCTATGTTCCCAACTCTGACCTATGTTGTCCATTTTCTTTTTCCATTACTTAACAGTCCACTTTATCTCTCAACCCCAGAATGCTCTCTTAAAGGGGCTGTGTATGCTAACTACAGTTGTATACGTGCACTTTACTTTTGTTATTTAAGTATATTCTGTTCATCTACATTAAACTGTAACATGTCTTTAAGTCTATTTGACTAGCGATGGCCCACATTCCAATTTGCACTATACAAGAATGTCAGTTACCATTTCTGCAGTTCTCACTTGGTTTATTTTTCTTTAAAATGTTTTACTTATTTATTTTTTGTTGACCGGGTAAGTGCACTAGACAAATCCTGCTTATTTTCAGGCACGACCCAGGGGAGGGGGATACAGATGAATGCCAACTGACCTTGAATCAGATTAAGCTGTTGGTGGTATTTTTTTAGTGAGTGAGGGACATGTGGCCAGGACACCGGGGAAATTCCCCTACTCTTTTTCGATAAGTGCCATGGGATCTTTAACATCCACCTGAACTACCACCAA
The DNA here is from genome assembly GCA_016271365.2 of Neoceratodus forsteri. Lineage (NCBI taxonomy): Eukaryota > Metazoa > Chordata > Ceratodontiformes > Ceratodontidae > Neoceratodus > Neoceratodus forsteri. Next base: position 1,403,473,003 of record CM028130.1, on the reverse strand, counting down.
TCCAGGCAGATGGGACCTCGGTTTAACATCTCATTCAAAAGACAGCACCTCAGAAGTGCAGCATCCTCTCATACTGCACTACAGTGTCAGTACTGGAATATTAACCCAAGTGCCAAATGTGGGAACTGAACCCTCAGCACTCCGATCTCCCAGCCTCAGAGGCAAGTGTGCTACCTACTGAGCCACTGACACTGCTAACATTACACCCTTGTTCACCCTTGTATGCACTTTTTAATCCTGACTATGCATTGTCTTATCTTTTTGTGCCACTGGATGCTTGTGAAAATGAGCAATTGTGCTCTCATGTCTTTCCAGTATAAACAATAAAAATGAAATTCATATTAGAGTCTGTAACAGTCTGTATGGATGTTTACCATCCACAGCTGATTACCTGAATGCAGAGGGTTCCTGAGCGTGATGTTTTCCCTGATGTATTGGTAGCAGTCCTACAGTACTTTGGTAGGTGTGTTGCATCTCTATATCTGATTATGTTGGGGTATGAATGTTCCTTTTATCTGTATGTTTAAAAATGCAATACATAGAATGCTAGAAAAAATATCTCAATCATGATAAAGGGATACAACTCATGCTGAATGTCTCCCGCTATAGTAGAATTCTTTATGGGGCATATAAAGATTTAAAGTCAGGAAAGAGGTAAACAGCCATCTGACAACATTCTCTAAAGAGGAATATTGCAGCTGGCATTGCATTGTGCATGCCTGACTGTCCTTGTTGAGTCTCAGTGCAGCATTCTTCCAGCTGAAATGGTCTTTCTGTATGGTTAAATAGAGGCAGTGTAGATCCCCACAGTGTGGCAAAGGGATGTACTTCCTCCTCCTTTCTGACATTGTCCTGGGAAAGTATGGCAAATTGCAGGTCAGATACCATATTGTGTGACCCTGAGCAAGTTGCGCAACTTCCTTGTGCTCCCAGGTCACACCTGTAAACGAGCTTCAGCTTAGTGTGTCTCTCCTGGTTAAAAAATAAAAATAAAAAAAAAAATATTGCCTTCTCAAGGGCTGGAGGTTTTTTTTTTTTTGTCCCTTTAAAAGACTGACACAATAATTACTAAATATAGCCTGGAATGGAGAGATGGCATACTGACCACTGCTTCAATATTCTGGGAAGGGAACATACAAATTCAGCATGCACCCTCTCAGAGGTTATACACAGACCTTTGTGGTCTTTCAGAAATGGACATAGTGGCATATAATGTGCTGTAACACCACACTACTTTTCCGCTATTCCCCTACTAGCCATGAAAACAGTGAACAAATAAGCAACCCAAAAATGATGAAATGGAGTAAGTCCACCATGTTGCCTGTGTTAGGAATGGAGGCCATTTAAGAACATGGCCCTTCAACTGCTGAAGCTCATACAAGTATTGTTATTTTCTTTCTCAGGATGCAGTATTAGTAAAACTGAATTACATTGTAAAAACACTTTTAATTGCAGTCACCCATATAATGATGAATGGTTCAATACTATGTAAAAACCTAGACAGCATGCATGGTTTGTAAGGCTTATACTCTCCACATTTGTTAGAGAATTACTGTACACTTCACATTTGCTGATATAGTAATTAATGAAGCAGAGCCATTGCTAACCAGTTTGTTTCAGTTCCTGCTTTCAGTTTGAAAATCCATAGAAGTTTATATTTTGAAGGTTTGTAACACACTATTTGCAGTAGGTAAAATAACATGCTATTCATAAAATAAATATATTTATCTTAATGCATATTAGTTGGTTTTGCAAAACATATTAGTGGAAATGTTAAGTTTTAAGATTCTGAGCTTAACTTGAGGACAGAAGTTAAAATGTTATTGACATATATTCCTGTAAAACTAAACTTAGTGTTCTGTTTGTATGAACCATGTGCCCACCTGAAAAGAAATAACAAGAAACAAATAAACATGCAGTAAATGACAGTAGGAAAAATTACTTACAAAAACCAGAAGAGCTGGGATTGGAGTACAGTGTTTAAGGTGAATCATAGCAAGTAAACTGGGCAAATGCCCCTCTCGGGCTCCAGAGAAACATAACCTGTAAAGATAATTTATAAATGCTTATTATACAATGGCAAGAAAATTTGCTGGACTCTGATTGGTCAGTGTGTGCCTGAGACAGTGATGATATTACACAATAACATCACTGTGTGGATTTCTTGGAGAATGATATTCTTTTTTTCAAAAACAAAGATATATTGCTACACTAAAAATCTACTAAAACCTTTTTTAAATATTTTTTTTATATAACATTGAGCAATTGTATAATTGCAATAAAGCACTCCAAGGTGTGTTATTGTGTAATAACATCACTCCTGGGGTGGTTGAAGCACTCGGCTTTGCCTCGTGCTTAACCCACCCCAGGAGTGACATTATTACACTATAACACTCACCTTGTCATGCCTCATTGCTTAAATATAACATGAAACTGCAGAGATGCACTAAAAGGTAAGGGATCCATTCATGAATAGATCCTGCTTATGCATGACTAGTCATGCACTTCTGATCTGTAGGGGTAACCTACATGCTTAGCACTGTCAGCTTGAGCCATCCCTAGCCATCCCATTGCCACTATGGAGCACCTGAAAGGGGTTTGAGGGGGGGAAGGTGATTCGGTGTGGTGGTCTGGTCAATGTTTTTCAAGAATCAAAAAAAATCAATGCAATGCCAGTCTCATCCCCCCAATCTTCCATGCAAAGTAGAGGCCTAATAACAGGCCAGCATTGCTTGTTTTGGTACTCCTGGTCCCAAGAAATGCCACATTGGTGGTACATTGCAGAGTCCCCATGTAACAACATTTGGTCCTTTCAGCCACCTACATCCATGCATATTTGGCATTCTGCATAATGTGGATTATGTGCTCACACCATACTTCAATCTTGTCCACTGACATGGCCTTTCATTTTGCTCCATGGAATGGTCAGGATGGGGTGGGGCAGCATGCAAGGCTATTGGAGGGTTTCTGAATGACACCGGGGCCTATGTGATACAACCACTATGTGTCTCAAAGTTCTATCTTGGTGAATTATAACTGATTCAACATCTTACAATAATATCTACACAGTTCTAGCTGACGTTCTCTAAAATTGGAACTACTGTACAGTTTTTGAAACTGTTGTTTGTCATTTTGCTTGATTAGACAGTTACAGGAAACATGAAACTTTCTAACTGTGATACCTTCATATAACAATCAGAAAGATCAGTTGTAATGACTTTAACAGCGCAAGTCCATTTGAAATCAGTGCAAGACAGAATAGTATCCATCATGCCATGCTTTCCTTCTCTAGCACACAGCCAGGGGTGGAAAACTTAAGATAACAGTGGATAGGTACATGGTGATAAGCTGGCTGTGGGTAGCCTGCAGGTCTTCCAGTTCTAATCAAGCTGGGGTGGGGGGTTGAACTGGTGACAACACTGACTGTGCCAAAACTCACTATGGAAATTCAATAGACCTGGGACAGGAGTAGCTTGCTTTATTTTTTGAACTTTACTGCAGTTTATAACTTCTTTGCATCAAATAAAAGTACAAAATTCTGAAGAACTGCACATTGAAAATGTATTCCTTTGTTTTCCTATACATTCTTTTTATTCCCTGTCTCTGATACTGCTCTTCTAAGCCTGAGCACCTCCCAGCTCCATACACTTCCATGTCTATCACTCGGCTGGTCTCAAGTGGTCCACTAGGGGCATTTCCTCTGATAAGGGCACTTCCCCGTGCAGTGGACTCCCTGCAAAGTATGATCAGCCATTGTCACTATTGGGCTCATCTGGTTTGGGTACAGATGGGTAGTTAGGAGCGATGAGACCTGAGATTGTTGGGAACCATTCTGATGCACATAGGTTTTTTTTCCACTTCTGTGTCACCGTTGAGGACACTGATGGCTAGAGTTCAAAGGCGCCAATGCACACTTTTGTGAGTGACCACACCCCCACCTGTGGCCACCCAGGTGGTGGTGTGGTAGTGTAGAGTGTAGTCCTGTCCAGTACAGGAGAGCATTTCCTGGGATACTTGATACTCCTCCCCTGGCTGAGTCCTGATGTCCCAAATTTGTTCCCAAACATGGGTTGGCAGTGTTACAAGGGGATAGTGCTAGTACTGCACTGATGTGCCAGAGCTTTACTCTTTTAAAAGTGACAATCCTAAGTACTGAGGAGTAGATATTTTTTTAATGCTCTGGCTTAAAAAAAAAAAGAACCTTTGAGCAAGTTCATGGTTTACCCCACCTCCACATTTGCATCTACTTGATATTTTCCGAGGACGTGTGAAAACATAAACATTAGCTTCCTAGGACAAATTTGATGGAGAAGCTGCAGGGGAGTGGCTTGCCATGCAATGATCCAGGTTCACTTTCCAAACTCACAACACCTCTGCTATCCAGTTGAAAGGGAGTGCCCCACAAGATACTGTCTTTTATCAGGTGGAGTGGGAATGATCCATTACTGCACCGCTCCTCCCTGGTGCTCCAGAAAGCCTAATGCTAGCTGGCTCAAAGGTTTCATGAAGGATCACAGGGTTGGGGGAGCTTTTGATGCCATTCCGGTGTAGTGCAGGTGATGGGAAGGGGAAACCAAGGAGGAAAATGGGGGCATGGATAGACAGATGATAACACCATGCCTCCCCCAACCAGTTACTCTACACTGACCTCTGGGACCCTCATCCTACCTCAGTAGATTTTTGGTTGTGCAGCTCTGTAGAACAAGCAGTTCATGGGGAGAGTTTCCAGGAGATGAGGATTCATTTGGTATCGTTTTAAATTAAATGTCTTCTTTATTCATTTATTGGAAGATTCCGATAATACCTTAGAGCACAAGTGCTCTTTTACAGAGGTTCCACATCAGACTACATTATTACATTTAAAACAAGGTCAAACAATCAAGCCAAATCCCAAAGGAAATGTTAGTCAAGCGGTCAACAAACATACATAATATTGAAAATCATTCAGATTAAAAAAGGACAAGTGCCAGGCAGCCAGCTGCATACAGAGACAGTAGGTATAAATGCAGAGTAATAGAGCTAGCTCACTAACTGGTGCAGCTGCACAGAGTTGCTAACGCAACACTCAAGGATCTTTTGAACTGGTCAGTCCTGGGGAGGTTCAGCAGGGATTCAGGCAGTTCATTTATCCAACCTAAAGCCCAACAGCAAAGTATTACCCCACCGAGTTCTGTGAAGAGGTAGTTCATGGGCATTCCTGGGTATAATTCCTTGTATTATATTGTATTGATTTGCAACAGGGCAAAAACAGTTTTTTAGAGCAGGAGGTGTTAGCCTGCTTAAAGCAGCAGTGCAACATAATATATTTTCCAAAAAGTTAGTTTCAGGTACAGATTAATAAAAAATATTAGAGCACCTGTCAAATCTACTTTTCTAGGCACCTCCTATGCTGTGCACCATGAGGTTTTTTTATTTATTTTCTCAGTCCTAACCTTTGCCAGGTCTATAATGATATTTGTAAGCCACTTGTAGTGGCCATCTTTTTTCTTGAGAAATCAATTACCAAAAACATTTATAAAATACCCTGGCCCAGATATTCAAACTGCGCCCGGCTGTGGCGCAAGCTTGGGCGCAACTCAACTTGGCTGTGCAGGGTGTGGACTAAGCGATATTCAAAGGAGCTGCACCATGGCTCAGCAGCTTTGAATATCACACCCTGGCCACCACCAGTGTGCATGGCACAGTGGCACTGCGCCAGCACAAGTGGCCAGAGTGGAGCATGGAGATGTGCTAGCGCAAGTTCCATTGTGCCATGCACAGCAACCGCGATATTTAAAAGTTGACATGCAAATGGGGCCATAATGTATGCAAGGTACATGTAAATATTTGCATGTCATTATGGCCCAATTTGCATGCAGGGTGCACTGATCCCCGACGACTTGCACCTGGCGCCTGCCAGGCAGCAGCTGACGACCGACACTTCTGCAGCCCGATCAGGGCATTTGTTTAACAAAGCCCCTCCTCGATTTTCTGGTGGTCCAGTGGACCACTTTCTGACCGCAGGGCATCTGTATTAATAAACCCCATCCAATATCCCTGGTGGTCCAGTGGGCCACACTCTGCCCGATCTCGTTGAGACGAGCCTCTGCCCGATCGCAGGCATCTGTAAAAAAAGTCCTATTACCCTGGTGGTCTGGGTGCCTCCTCCCCACCCGCCCACTGGGCCCCCACCCTGCTCCCCTGGTCAAGTCGGCCAGCGGCAGCACCCTACCCGCCCGCTGCCCACCGACTGACACCTGTCAGGGCTGCGCACCCATTGGTTCACAGCGTGAGCCAATGGGTAGCGCTCCTGCAGTTTGTCAGACATATCCAGATATGTGAATGATTCATTCACATATCTGGAATGTAGTATGAGAGCGCTGCACGCCCATTGGCTTACGCCAGAACCAATGGGCGGCAGCCCTACTGAAGTGTCAGTCAGTGGGCGGCGGGCAGGCATGGTAGTTGCTGTCCGCCAGCTGACCGGGTGGAAGGGCGTGGGGCTCAGTGGGCGGTGTGGAGGGGGCACTTAGACCACAAGGGTAATTGGATTTTTTTTTTTTTTACAGATGCTCGCGATCGGGCAGAGTGCGGTCCACTGGACCACCAGGGATCTAGGACTATTTTTCTTTTTTTACAGGTGCCCGAGATTGGGTAGAGTGTGGTCCACTGGACCACCAGGTATATAGAACTGTTTTTCTTTTATTACAGATGCCCGAGATAGGGCAGAGAGCGGTCCACTGGACCATCAGGGATATTGGACGGGGTTTTATTAATGCAGATGCCCGCGATCAGGCAGAAAGCGGTCCACTCGACCACCAGGGATATTGGATGGGGTTTTATTAATACAGATGCCCGCGATCTGGCAGAAGGCAGTCCACTGGACCACCAGAGATATAGGACAAAGTCTTATTTTACAAATGCCCGCGATTGGGCATGGGGGGACGCTGCCAGGTGCAGCCGGAACTCGGGTGGCCACCCGCAGGTGGCAGCTGCTGTGTTGCACCCTGCAATGCAGCAGCTCACCTGTGGGTGGCCATCAGTTGTTCCTTTTCTTTTGGCTTAACTTTATGCTGGTGCAGGTAGGGGTTGCGCATGCATGGACCTGTACATCCCGGGCTGAATATCGGGCTGTGCAGGTTATGCATGGGCACGCCCCCCCCACCTGTGCCTGCACACATTACTGATGCGCTCCAGCGCATCGGGATTTGTGCCACACACTTTTCCCTTTTGAATATCGCTCCAGGGCACATCAGTGGGTCATGCATGGTGCAACACTGTTGCGCCATGTGCAACCCTTTTGAATATCTGGGCCCCAGAGCTTAGTGGAACTAGAACATTTTAGCATCAAATAAAACTGGAAGATGCCTGGAATTCTTTATAGTGAAAAAAAAAAAAGGTAGGATTAAATGTTTTGCTGAATTTCATTGCATTGCTAATATAATTAAGTAGTGAGGCATGGGGTTACATTAACTATATGTTAATCACCCCCAGGGATGTAATGTGGCATGAGGTGAAGGTGAGTGCCACATACTCCTAAAGGGTGATTAACATACCATTAATGTAACCCCTCAGAGTACCTTATTGCTTTTATAACAATGCACACACTCACACACACACAGCACACACAATATATATATATATATATATATATATATATATATATATATATATATATATATATATATATATATATATATATAAAACATTTTATTTCTTTCTGTAAGTCTTTAAAAAACACCTACTATAGTGGCAAAAATAGTCCTTGCACTATGTGGCTGGTACTGGAGCCAATGTTGCAGTTATTGCTTCTGATCGCTCTGTGGACAACTTGTTCAGCAAGCTAGCTGATGTGGTAAGGGAGGATCTCCCATATTTGCCTGTTTTATTTCCAGGAAAGACAACATGGATCACGTTGTTCCTATGGCAACCTGTACTGCTGCTCTGCTGTTTAGTACTGTATAGGTGCACTTTTTATGTAGTCTTCATTGTGGGTGCCATGGCAGCAACTGTGCACACAGAAAGGAAAACCCCTATTGCCATGGCAACATTACAGACATCTACAGAAAATAAAACAGTGGGGATCTTGGCTGTCTGTAGACATGTCTTCTATTCCACAAAGGATCTGACAGCCTTAAATTATTTGTTACACATGAGCTGTGTGTGACATTTCACATCAACTGTGTCTGCTGATCGCTCGTTTCTGCCTGTCAATGACAGAGATCATCAGCAGTGCTGCCGCTGCCATGTGCTACACAGCTCATTGTTACAAATAACATATGGCTGTAAAGTCCTCAGTTGAATGGAAATCCTCTCTCTCTCTCTCTCTCTCTCTCTCTCTCTCTCTCTCTCTTTCTCTATTTGTTTCTTCAAAGAAACAGTTGTGTAAAGGTTCATTACAGCGATCTGCACTTCGGAGATCGGTAAGCGGGCACAATAATGGCGGTCACATGGAACTCACATGGAATGCTGGTGCTAAGTTAAACTTATGAATGCCTGCATTCCATAACAGACTTGTAGTGGGGGATCATGCTGCATGTGATAAGGCTATATATGGTTATTAATGAAAGATTAATGTAACCTTTCTTAGCCTGTATTAGCCAATCATGCTGCAGCAATTAAAACTGCATTGCTATAAATATTAGTTAACACATATGTAGTATAGTTTGGGCTTACTATGTATGGAATTCGGTGGCTGCACAAATGTTGTGCACATTCTAAAAGTTGTTGTGCACATTCTAAAATTATTGTGCATGTTCTGTAATCAATATTCATAAGCCCCTAATAATATTCATGACCCCATCCACTATCTGCCACCTCATTGATCCTTAACTGACCTGTTCACACAAAAATCAAAACAAATATGGTGGCACTGCTTACCGAACATCTCACTGAGATGGTTTCAACACAGAACTGCCGTAGTTGGCTCCATGTTTTGAAACCAATAAATTTGACACATTTTGTTTTTCTTAATAAACCACTGCCACAAATGGTAGGGATGATCAAGCGTGAACAGGACCAGACCAACGGACTCTGCAGCGGATAATATATGACAGCCAAACTCAAAATATCAAAATTCTCAAAATCTCACAAAATCTTAAAATCTCAAAATAACACAAAACCTCCATATATTTGTGTAAAGAAAAAACAAAATCTCATTTTTCAAAATGTCAAAATCTTTAAATCTCAACATAACACAAAATCTCCATATCGCGACATGTTGAAAAAGCTCAAAACCTAAAAAATTCTCAAAATCTCAAAAAATCTTAAAATCTCAAAATCTCCATATCACGACATGTCGAAAAAAGCTCAAAATATCAAAAATTCTCAAAATCTCAAAAAATCTTAAAATCTCAAAATAACACAAAATCTCCTTTTGTCAAAATGTCACAAAATCTAAAAAATTCTCAAAATCTCAAAAAATCTTAAAATCTCAAAATTTCCATATCGCGACATGTCGAAAAACTCAAAATCTAAAAAATTCTCAAAATCTCAAAAAATCTTAAAATCTCAAAATTTCCATATTGTGACATGTCGAAAAAGCTCAAAATTTCCCAAATTCTCAAAATCTCAAAAAATTTTAAAATCTCAAAATATTCATATCGCGACATGTCGAAAATCTCAAAATATCAAAAATTCTCAAAATCTCAAAAAATCTTAAAATCTCAAAATAACACAAAATCTCCATATCGCTGACAGGTCAAAAAGTCTCAAAATCTAAAAAATTCTCAAAATCTCAAAAAATCTTAAAATCTCAAAATAACTCAAAATCTCCATATATCGACATAGTTGAAAAACTCAAAATCAAAAATTCTCAAACTCTCAAAAATCCCAAAATCTAAAATCTCATATCAATGAAAAAACTCAAAATATCAAAATTCTCAAAATCTCAAAAATCTTAAAATCTCAAAATAACAAAAAATTCCATATACGACATGTCGAAAAAGCTCAAAATCCAAAAATTTTCAAACTGTCAAAAATCTTAAAATCATAAAATAACACAAAATCTCATACTCGAGCATATAGAAAAAAGCTCAAAATCTAAAAAATTCTCAAAATCTCAAAAAATCTTAAAATCTCAAAATCTCCATATCGCGACATGTCGAAAAATCTCAAAATATCAAAAATTCTCAAAATCTCAAAAAATCTTAAAATCTCAAAATAACACAAAATCTCCATATCGCGACATGTCAAAAAGTCTCAAAATCTAAAAATTCTCAAAATCTCAAAAATCTCCAAAATCCAAAATCTCATATATGACATGTCGAAAAAGCTCAAAATCTCAACATTTTCAAAATGTCAAAAAATCTTAAAATCTCAACATAACACGAAATCTCCATATCGCGACATGTCGGAAAAGCTCAAAATCTAAAAAATTCTCTAAATCTCAAAAAATCTTAAAATCTCAAAATCTTCATATCGCGCGACATGTCGAAAAAACTCAAAATCTCAAAAATTCTCAAAATCTCAAAAAATCTTAAAATCTCAAAATCTCCATATCGTGACATGTCGAAAAAGCTGAATATCTCAAAAATTCTCAAAATCTCAAAAAAATCTTAAAATCTCAAAATCTCCATATCATGACATGTCAAAATGTCTCAAAATCTAAAAAATTATCAAAATCTCGAAAAAACTCAAAATATCAAAAATTCTCAAAATCTCAAAAAATCTTAAAATCTCAAAATAACACAAAAATTCCATATTGCGACATGTCAAAAAAGCTCAAAATCTCAAAAATTTTCAAAATGTCAAAAAATCTTAAAATCATAAAATAACACAAAATCTCCATATTGCGACATGTCGAAAAAGCTCAAAATCTAAAAAATTCTCAAAATCTCAAAAAATCTTATAATCTCAAAATCTCCATATCGCGACATGTCGAAAATCTCAAAATATCAAAAATTCTCAAAATCTCAAAAAATCTTAAAATCTCAAAATAACACAAAATCTCCATATCACGACATGTCAAAAAGTCTCAAAATCTAAAAAATTCTCAAAATCTCAAAAAATCTTAAAATCTCAAAATCTCCATATCATGACATGTCGAAAAAGCTCAAAATATCAAAAATTCTCAAAATCTCAAAAAATCTTAAAATCTCAAAATCTCCATACCGTGACATGTCGAAAAAGCTGAATATCTCAAAATTCTCAAAATCTCATATTAAGACATGTGGAAAAAGCTCAAAATCTCAACATTTTTCAAAATGTCAAAAATCTTAAAATCTCAACATATACACGAAATCTCCATATCAAGACGTCCGAAAAAGCTCAAAATCTAAAAAATCATAAAATCTAAAAATCTTAAAATCTCAAAATAACACAAAATCTCCTTATCGCGACATGTCAAAAGTCTCTAAATCTAAAAATTCTCAAAATCAAAAATTCTAAAATCCAGAAAATCTCCATATACAACATCGAAAAAACTCAAAATATCAAAAATTCTCAAAATCTCAAAAAATCTGAAAATCTCAAAATAACACAAAATCTCTATATCGCGATATGTCGAAAAATCTCAATCTCAAAAAATCTCAAAATCTCAAAATAACTCAAAATATCAATATATGCCGAAGAATTTCAAAATCTAAAAAATTCTCAAAATCTAAAAAAATCTCAAAATAACTCAAAATCTCTATTTCGCATTTTCGTAAAATCTCAAAATCTGAAAAATTCTCAATCTCAAAAAATTTAAAAATCTCAATATAACTCAAAATCTCTATATTGCGATATGTGAAAAAATCTTGCAATCTAAAAAATTCTTAAAATCTCAAAAAATCTCCAAATTGCTCAAAATTTCTATATTGCATTTAAGAAAAATCTCAAAATTTGTAAAATTCTCAAAATCTCAAAAAATCTTAAAATAACTCAAAATCTCTATCGCGATATGTCGAAAAATCAAAAAATCTAAAAAATTCTAAAAATCTCAAAAAATCTCCAAATAGCTCAAAATCACTGTGTCGCGAAATGTTGAAAAATCTAAAATCTAACAAATTCTCAAAATCTCAAAATAACTCAAAATCTCTATATCATATGTTGAACAATCTCAAAATCTAAAAAATTCTCAGAATTTCAAAAAATCTACAAATTGCTCAAAATTTCTATATCGCGATATGTCGAAAAATTTCAAAATCTAAAAAATTCTCAAAATCTTAAAAATGTCAAAATCTCAATATAACTCGAAATCTCTATATGTCGAAAAATCTCAAAAATTAAAAAATTCTCAAAATGTCAAAATATCTCAAAATAACTCAAAATCTCTATATCGCGATATGTCAAAAATCTAAAAATCTAAAAATTCTCAAAATCTCAAAAATCTCAATATATCTAGAAATCTCTATTCGATGATATCAAAAAATCTCAAATTCTCAAAATAACTAAATCTCAATATCATATATCGAAAAACTCAAATCTAAAAATATTCTCAAAATCTCAAAATCTCCAAATTTGTCAAAATTTCTATATATGATATGTCAAAAATCTCAAAAATCTCAATGGAATTTTGTGTTATTTTGAGATTTTAATATTTTGAGATTTTGAGAATTTTCGATATTTTGAGTTTTCGCTTATCATATGGAGATTTTCAGATTTTAAAATTTTTGAGATTTTGAGAATTTTAGATTTAGAGAACTTTGACATGTCATGCAAGAAAGACCAGATTTTGTGTTATTTTGAGATTTTGAGATTTTTAGATTTTGGTGTCTTAATTTTGGCTTTTTTTATATGTCGCTACTATGGAGATTTTGGAGTTATTTTGAGATTTTCTAGATTTTTGAGATTTTGAGAATTTTTGATATTTTGAGTTTTTTCGGAATGGAGATTTTGAGATTTTAAGAGTTTTGATATTTTGAGAATTTTTTTAGATTTTGAGACTTTTGATAATGTCGGATATGCAGATTTTGTGTTATTTTGAATTTTAAGATTTTACAGATTTGAGAATTTTAGATTTTAGAGACTTTTTGACATATGGAGATTTTGTGTTATTTTGAGATTTTAAGATTTTTAGATTTTGAGACTTTTGATGTCAGGATATGGAGTGTGTTATTTTTGAGATTTTAAGATTTTTTGAGATTTTGAGAATTTTTGATATTTTGAGTTTTTTCGACATATCGCGATATAGAAATTTTGAGTAATTTGAATATTTTTTGAGATTTAGAGAATTTTTTAGATTTTGAGTTTTTTCAACATATCGTGATATTTAGATTTTGCGTTATTTTGAGATTTTGAGAATTTTTTAGATTTTGAGATTTTTCAACATATCGCGATATAGAGATATATATAAAAAATTAAATTCTCAAAATCTCCACATGTGGAAAAAGCTGAATATCTCAAAAATTCTCAAAATCTCAAAAAATCTTAAAATCTCAAAATCTCCGTATTGAGACATGTCGAAAAAACTCAAAATATCAAAAATTCTCAAAATCTCAAAAAATCTAAAATCATTTAATCATTATCCCTCAATCGTTTAATTGTTATCCCTCAATCATTTAATTGTTATCCCTCAAACATTTAATCATTTAATCATTATCCCTCAATCATTTAATCGCTTAATCCTTATCCCTCAATCATTTAATCATTTAATCATTATCCCTCAATCATTTAATCATTTAATCATTATCCCTCAATCGTTTAATCGTTATCCCTTAATCGTTTAATCATCATCCCTCAATCCTTTAATCGACATCTCTCAATCGTTTAATCGTTATCCTTCAATCATTTAATCCTTATCCCTCAATCGTTTAATCGTTATCCCTCAACATCGTCATCCCTCAATAGTTTAATTGTTATCCCTCAATCATTTACTCATTCAATTGTTATCCCTCAATCGTTTAATCGTTATCCCTCAATCATTTAATCATTATCCCTCAATCGTCTAATTTAATCATTATCCCTGATCTTTCAATCGTTTAATTGTTATCTCTCAATTGTTTAATCATTTAATCATTATCCCTCAATCATTTAATCGTTATCCCTCAATCGTTTAATTGTTATACCTCAATCGTTTAATCATTATCCCTCAATCATTCAATCATTATCCCTCAATCGTTTAATCATTTTCCTTCAATCGTTTAATCATTATCCCTCAATCATTTAATCATTATACCTCAATCGTTTGATCATATCCATCAATTGTTTAATCATTATCCCTCAATTGTTTAATCATTATCCCTCTCGTTATCCCTCAATCATTTAATCCTTATCCCTCAATTGTTTAATCATTTAATCGTTATCCCTCAATCGTTTAATCATTTAATCGTTATCCCTCAATTGTTTAATCGTTATCTCTCAATTGTTTAATCATTTAATCGTTATCCCTCAATCGTCTAATTTAATCACTATCCCTCGATCTTTCAATCGTTTAATTGTTATCTCTCAATTGTTTAATCATTTAATCATTATCCCTCAATCGTTTAATCGTTATCCTCAATTGTTTAATCGTTATCCCTCTCATTTTCTCTCAATCGTTTAATCATTTAATCGTTATCCCTCAATCATTTAATCGTTATCCCTCGATCATTTAATTTAATGATTATCCCTCAATCTTTCAATCATCACTCAATCGTTTAATCATTCAATCGTTATCCCTCAATCGTTCGATCATATCCATCAATCGTTTAATCGTTATCCCTCAATCGTTTAATTGTTATCCCTCAATCATTTAATCATTATCCCTCAATCATTTAATCATTATCCCTCTCATTATCCCTCAATCGTTTAATCCTTATCCCTCAATTGTTTAATTGTTTAATCGTTATCCTTCAATCTTTCAATCATTTAATCGTTACCAATCAATCGTTTAATCGTTATCCCTCAATCGTTTAATCATCATCCCTAAATCATTTAATAGTTATCCCTCAATCTTTTAATCGTTATCCCTCAATCATTTAATAGTTATCCCTCTTATTATCCCTCAATCGTTTAATCGTTATCCCTCAATTGTTTATTCATTATACCTCAATCGTTTAATCATTATACCTTAGTTTTTTAATCATTTAATCGTTATCCCTCAATCGTTTAATCATAATCCCTAAATCATTTAATCATTATCGCTCAATCGTTTAATCATTATCCCTCAATTGTTTAATCGTTATCCCTCAATCGTTCACTCATTCAATTGTTATCCCTCAATCATTTAATTGTTATCCCTCAATCATTATCCCTCTCATTATCCCTCAATCATTTAATCATTTTCCCTCTCGTTATCCCTCAATCTTTTAATCATTATCCCTCTCGTTATCCCTCAATCATTTAATCCTTATCCCTCAATCGTTTAATCATTTAATTGTTATCCCTCAATTGTTTAATCGTTATCTCTCTCATTTTCCCTCAATCGTTTAATCGTTATCCCTCAATCATTTAATTTAATCATTATCCCTCAATCTTTCAATCGTTATCTCTCAATCGTTTAATCGTTCAATCGTTATCCCTCAATCGTTTAATTGTTATCCCTTAATCGTTTAATCATTATCCCTCAATCATTCAATTGTTATCCCTCAATCGTTTAATCGTTATCCCTCAATCATTTAATCGTTTAATTGTATCCCAAAATCCTTTAATCATTACCTTTCAATTGTTTACTCATTTAATCGTTATTCCTCAATCGTTATTTCAGTCATTTAATCATTATCCCTCAATTGTTTACTCATTTAATCATTATCCTTCAATCATTTAATCGTTATCCCTGAATCATTTAATCATTATCCCTCTCATTATCCCTCAATTGTTTAATCGTTATCCCTCTTGTTTTCCCTCAATCGTTTAATCATTTAATCGTTATACCTCAATCGTTTAATCAATCATTATCCCTCAATCCTTCAATCGTTATCCCTCAATCGTTCAATCATATCCATCAATCATTTAATCGTTATCCCTCAATCATTTAATCGTTATCCTTCAATCGTTTAATCATTATCCATCAATCGTTTAATCTTTATCCCTCAATTGTTTAATCATTATCCCTCTCATTATCCCTCAATCATTTAATTGTTATCCCTCAATCATTTAATCATTATCCCTCAATCATCTAATTTAATCATTATCCCTCGATCTTTCAATCGTTTAATTGTTATCTCTCAATTGTTTAATCATTTAATCGTTATCCCTCAATCATTTAATCATTATCCCTCAATCGTTTGATCATATCCATCAATCATTTAATCGTTATCCCTCTCGTTATCCCTCAATCGTTTAATCGTTATCCCTCAATCATTTAATCATTATCCCTCAATCGTTTGATCATATCCATCAATCATTTAATCGTATCCCTCAATCATTTAATCGTTATCCCTCTCGTTATCCCTCAATCATTTAATTGTTATCCCTCAATCATTTAATCATTATCCTTCAATCGTTTAATCATCCCTCTCGTTATCCCTCAATCGTTTAATCATTATCCCTCTCATTATCCCTCAATTGTTTAATCGTTATCTTCTCGTTTTCCCTCAATCGTTTAATCATTTAATCGTTATTGCTTAATCTTTTAATCATTTAATTATTATCCCTCAATCTTTCAATCGTGTCATCGTAATCCCTCAATCGTTTAATCATTTAATTGTTATCCCTCAATCATTTAATCGTTATCCTTCAATCATTTAATCGTTATCCTTCAGTCATTTAATTGTTATCCCTCAATCGTTTAATCTTTTAATCGTTATCCCTCAATCGTTTAATTGTTATCCCTCTCGTTTTCCTCAATCGTTTAATCGTTATCCCTCAATTGTTTAATCATTATCCCTCAATCGTTTAATCACTTAATCATTATCCCTCAATCATTTAATCATTTAATCGTTATCCCTCAACCGTTTAATCGTTATCCCCCATTATTTAATCACTTAATCGTTATTCCTCAATCATTTAATCGTTATCCCTCAATCATTTCATCATTTAATCGTTATCCCTCAATCATTTAATTTAATCATTATCCCTCAGTCTTTCTATCATCACTCAATCATTTAATCATTCAATCATTATCCCTCAATCGTTTGATCATATCCATCAATCGTTTAATCATTATCCCTCAATTGTTTAATCGTTCTCCCTCTCGTTATCCCTCAATCATTTAATTGTTATCCCTCAATCGTTTAATCGTTATCCCTCAATCATTTAATCATTTAATTGTTATCCCTCAATCATTTAATCGTTTAATCATTCTCCCTCAATCATTTAATCGTTTAATCATTATCCCTCAATCGTTTAATCGTTATCCCTCAATCGTTTAATTTAATCATTATCCCTCAATCTTTCAATCGTTATCTCTCAATCATTTAATCGTTCAATCGTTATCCCTCAATCATTTAATCGTTATCCCTCAATTGTTTAATCGTTATCCCTCAATCATTTAATCGATATCCCTCAATTGTTTAATTGTTATCCCTCAATCATTTACTCATTCAATTGTTATCCCTCAATCGTTTAATCATTATCCCTCAATCATTTAATCGTTTAATTGTTATCCCTAAATCGTTTAATCATTACCTCTCAATTGTTTACTCGTTTAATCGTTATTCCTCAATCGTTATTTCAGTCATTTAATCATTATCCCTCAATTGTTTACTCATTTAATCATTATCCTTCAATCGTTTAATCATTATCCCTCAATCATTTAATCATTATCCCTCACTCTTTTAATCGTTATCCCTCTATCGATTTAATCCTTAACCCTCAATCGTTTAATCGTTATCCCTCCATCATATAATCATTTAATTGTTATCCCTCAATCATTTAATCATTATCCCTCAATCTTTTGATCATATCCATCAATCGTTTAATCATTATCCCTCAATTGTTTAATCGTTCTCCCTCTCGTTATCCCTCAATCATTTAATTGTTATCCCTCAATTGTTTAATCATTATCCCTCAATCATTTAATCATTACCCCTCAATCATTTAATCGTTTAATCATTATCCCTCAATCGTTTAATCGTTATCCCTCAATCATTTAATTTAATCATTATCCCTCAATCTTTCAATCGTTATCCCTTAATCGTTTAATCATTATCCCTCAATCCTTTAATCGATATCTCTCAATCATTTAATCGTTATCCTTCAATCATTTAATCCTTATCCCTCAATCATTTAATCGTTATCCCTCAATCATTTAATCGTTTAATTGTTATCCCTAAATCGTTTAATCATTACCTCTCAATTGTTAACTCGTTTAATCATTATCCTTCAATCATTTAATCATTATCCCTCAAGCATTTAATCATTATCCCTCACTCTTTTAATCGTTATCCCTCTATCATTTAATCGTTAACCCTCAATCATTTAATCGTTATCCCTCCATCATATAATCATTTAATTGTTATCCCTCAATCATTTAATCATTATCCTTCAATCGTTTAATCGTTTAATCGTTATCCCGCAATCGTTTAATCATATCCCTCTCATGATCCCTCAATCATTTAATCATTATCCCTCAATCATTTAATCATTATCCCTCTCGTTATCCCTCAATTGTTTAATCATTATCCTTCAATTGTTTAATCATTATCCCTCTCATTATCACTCAATCATTTAATCATTTAATTGTTATTCCTCAATCATTTAATCGTTATCCCTCAATCTTTCAATCGTTATTCCCTCAATCGTTTAATCGTTATCCCTCAATCATTTAATCATCATCCCTCAATCATTTAATCATTATCCCTCTCATTATCCCTCGATCATTTAATCATTATCCCTCAATCGTCTAATTAAATCATTATCCCTCGATCTTTCAATCGTTTAATTGTTATCTCTCAATTGTTAAATCATTTAATCATTATCCCTCAATCATTTAATCGTTATCCCTCAATCATTTAATCCTTATCCCTCAATTGTTTAATAGTTATCCCTCTTGATTTCCCTCAATCGTTTAATCATTTAATCGTTATCCCTCAATCGTTCGATCATATCCATCAATCATTTAATCGTTATCTCTCAATCGTTTAATCGTTATCCTTCAATCGTTTAATCGTTATCTCTCAATCATTTAATCGTTATCCCTCAATCATTTAATCGTTATCCCTCAATCGTTCAATCATATCCATCAATTGTTTAATCATTATCTCTCAATCGTTTAATCGTTATCCCTCTCATTATCCCTCAATCATTTAATTGTTATCCCTCAATCATTTAATCGTTATCCCTCAATCGTCTAATTTAATCATTATCCCTTGATCTTTCAATCGTTTAATTGTTATCTCTCAATTGTTTAATCATTTAATCGTTATCCCTCAATCATTTAATTTAATCATTATCCCTCAATCTTTCAATCATCACTCAATCATTTAATCGTTCAATAGTTATCCCTCAATCGTTCAATCATATCCATCAATCATTTAATCATTATCCCTCAATCATTTAATCGTTATTCCTCAATCGTTCGATCATATCCATCAATCGTTTAATCATTATCCCTCAATCATTTAATCGTTCTCCCTCAATCGTTTAATCATTTAATCATTATCCCTCAATCGATTAATCATTATCCCTCAATCGTTTAATCGTGATCCCTCAGTTTAATCGTTATCCCTCAATCGTTTAATCGTTATCCCTCTCGTAATCCCTCAATCTTTTAATCATTTAATCGTTATCCCTCAATCGTTCAATCGTTATCCCTCAATCGTTCGATCATATCCATCAATCGTTTAATCGTTATCCCTCAATCGTTATCCTACAATCATTTAATCATTATCCCTCAATCGTTTAATTGTTATCCCTCAATCGTTTAATCGTTATCCTTCAATCATTTAATCCTTATCCCTCAATCGTTTAATCGTTATCCCTCAATAGTTTAATTGTTATCCCTCAATCATTTACTCATTCAATTGTTATCCCTCAATCGTTTAATCGTTATCCCTCAATCATTTAATCATTATCCCTCAATCGTCTAATTTAATCATTATCCCTTGATCTTTCAATCGTTTAATTGTTATCTCTCAATTGTTTAATCATTTAATCATTATCCCTCAATCATTTAATCGTTATCCCTCAATCGTTTAATTGTTATACCTCAATCGTTTAATCAATCATTATCCCTCAATCATTTAATCATTATCCCTCAATCGTTTGATCATATCCATCAATTGTTTAATCATTATCCCTCAATTGTTTAATCATTATCCCTCTCGTTATCCCTCAATCATTTAATCCTTATCCCTCAATTGTTTAATCATTTAATCGTTATCCCTCAATCGTTTAATCATTTAATCGTTATCCCTCAATTGTTTAATCGTTATCTCTCAATTGTTTAATCATTTAATCGTTATCCCTCAATCGTTTAATCGTTATCCCTCAATCGTCTAATTTAATCACTATCCCTCGATCTTTCAATCGTTTAATTGTTATCTCTCAATTGTTTAATCATTTAATCGTTATCCCTCAATCATTTAATCATTATCCCTCAATTGTTTAATCATTATCCTCAATTGTTTAATCGATATCCCTCTCATTTTCTCTCAATCGTTTAATCATTTAATCGTTATCCCTCAATCATTTAATCGTTATCCCTCGATCATTTAATTTAATGATTATCCCTCAATCTTTCAATCATCACTCAATCGTTTAATCATTCAATCGTTATCCCTCAATCGTTCGATCATATCCATCAATCGTTTAATCGTTATCAATCAATCTTTCAATCGTTATTCCCTCAATCGTTTAATCGTTATCCCTCAATCATTTAATCATTATCCCTCTCATTATCCCTCGATCATTTAATCATTATCCCTCAATCATCTAATTAAATCATTATCCCTCGATCTTTCAATCGTTTAATTGTTATCTCTCAATTGTTTAATCATTTAATCATTATCCCTCAATCATTTAATCGTTATCCCTCAATCATTTAATCCTTATCCCTCAATTGTTTAATAGTTATCCCTCTTGATTTCCCTCAATCGTTTAATCATTTAATCGTTATCCCTCAATCGTTCGATCATATCCATCAATCATTTAATCGTTATCTCTCAATCGTTTAATCGTTATCCTTCAATCGTTTAATCGTTATCCCTCAATCATTTAATCGTTATCCCTCAATCGTTCGATCATATCCATCAATTGTTTAATCATTATCTCTCAATCGTTTAATCGTTATCCCTCTCATTATCCCTCAATCATTTAATTGTTATCCCTCAATCATTTAATCGTTATCCCTCAATCGTCTAATTTAATCATTATCCCTTGATCTTTCAATCGTTTAATTGTTATCTCTCAATTGTTTAATCATTTAATCGTTATCCCTCAATCATTTAATTTAATCATTATCCCTCAATCTTTCAATCATCACTCAATCATTTAATCGTTCAATAGTTATCCCTCAATCGTTCGATCATATCCATCAATCATTTAATCATTATCCCTCAATCATTTAATCGTTATTCCTCAATCGTTCGATCATATCCATCAATCGTTTAATCATTATCCCTCAATCATTTAATCGTTCTCCCTCAATCGTTTAATCATTTAATCATTATCCCTCAATCGATTAATCATTATCCCTCAATCGTTTAATCATTTAATCGTGATCTCTCAGTTTAATCGTTATCCCTCAATCGTTTAATCGTTATCCCTCTCGTAATCCCTCAATCTTTTAATCATTTAATCGTTATCCCTCAATCATCTAATCGTTATCCCTCAATCGTTTAATTGTTATCCCTCAATCATTTAATTTAATCATTATCCCTCAATCTTTCAATCATCACTCAATCATTTAATCGTTCAATCGTTATCCCTCAATCGTTCGATCATATCCATCAATCGTTTAATCGTTATCCCTCAATCGTTATCCTACAATCATTTAATCATTATCCCTCAATCGTTTAATTGTTATCCCTCAATCATTTAATTGTTATCCCTCAAACATTTAATCATTTAATCATTATCCCTCAATCATTTAATCGCTTAATCCTTATCCCTCAATCATTTAATCATTTAATCATTATCCCTCAATCATTTAATCATTTAATCATTATCCTCAATCGCTTAATCGTTATCCCTCAATCATTTAATTTAATCATTATCCCTCAATCTTTCAATCGTTATCTCAATCGTTTAATCGTTCAATCGTTATCCCTCAATCGTTTAATCGTTATCCCTTAATCGTTTAATCATCATCCCTCAATCCTTTAATCGACATCTCTCAATCGTTTAATCGTTATCCTTCAATCATTTAATCCTTATCCCTCAATCGTTTAATCGTTATCCCTCAATAGTTTAATTGTTATCCCTCAATCATTTACTCATTCAATTGTTATCCCTCAATCGTTTAATCGTTATCCCTCAATCATTTAATCATTATCCCTCAATCATCTAATTTAATCATTATCCCTTGATCTTTCAATCGTTTAATTGTTATCTCTCAATTGTTTAATCATTTAATCATTATCCCTCAATCATTTAATCGTTATCCCTCAATCGTTTAATTGTTATACCTCAATCGTTTAATCATTATCCCTCAATCATTCAATCATTATCCCTCAATCGTTTAATCATTTTCCTTCAATCGTTTAATCATTATCCCTCAATCATTTAATCATTATACCTCAATCGTTTGATCATATCCATCAATTGTTTAATCATTATCCCTCAATTGTTTAATCATTATCCTCTCATATCCTCAATCATTTAATCCTTATCCCTCAATTGTTTAATCATTTAATCGTTATCCCTCAATCGTTTAATCATTTAATCGTTATCCCTCAATTGTTTAATCGATATCTCTCAATTGTTTAATCATTTAATCGTTATCCCTCAATCGTCTAATTTAATCACTATCCCTCGATCTTTCAATCGTTTAATTGTTATCTCTCAATTGTTTAATCATTTAATCGTTATCCCTCAATCATTTAATCATTATCCCTCAATCGTTTAATCGTTATCCTCAATTGTTTAATCGTTATCCCTCTCATTTTCTCTCAATCGTTTAATCATTTAATCGTTATCCCTCAATCATTTAATCGTTATCCCTCGATCATTTAATTTAATGATTATCCCTCAATCTTTCAATCATCACTCAATCGTTTAATCATTCAATCGTTATCCCTCAATCGTTCGGATCCTATGTCCATCAATCGTTTTAATCGTTGTCCTCAATCGTTTAATTGTTGTCCTCAATCATTTAATCA
This sequence comes from Neoceratodus forsteri, assembly GCA_016271365.2. Taxonomy (NCBI): domain Eukaryota; kingdom Metazoa; phylum Chordata; order Ceratodontiformes; family Ceratodontidae; genus Neoceratodus; species Neoceratodus forsteri. The sequence continues at coordinate 1,403,449,922 of CM028130.1, read as the reverse complement.
TTGTCCTCAATCATTTAATCATTATCCCTCTCATTATCCCTCAATCGTTTAATCCTTATCCCTCAATTGTTTAATTGTTTAATCGTTATCCTTCAATCTTTCAATCATTTAATCGTTACCAATCAATCGTTTAATCGTTATCCCTCAATCGTTTAATCATCATCCCTAAATCATTTAATAGTTATCCCTCAATCGTTTAATCGTTATCCCTCAATCTTTCAATCATTTAATCATTGTCCCTCAATTGTTTAATCATTTAATCGTTATCCCTCAATCTTTTAATCGTTATCCCTCAATCATTTAATAGTTATCCCTCTTATTATCCCTCAATCGTTTAATCGTTATCCCTCAATTGTTTATTCATTATACCTCAATCGTTTAATCGTTATACCTTAGTTTTTTAATCATTTAATCGTTATCCCTCAATCGTTTAATCATAATCCCTAAATCATTTAATCATTATCGCTCAATCGTTTAATCATTATCCCTCAATTGTTTAATCGTTATCCCTCAATCGTTCACTCATTCAATTGTTATCCCTCAATCATTTAATTGTTATCCCTCAATCATTATCCCTCAATCATTTAATCATTTTCCCTCTCATTATCCCTCAATCTTTTAACTTGATCCTCTCGTTGTCCTCAATCATTTAATCCTTATCCCTCAATCGTTTAATCATTTAATTGTTATCCCTCAATTGTTTAATCGTTATCTCTCTCATTTTCCCTCAATCGTTTAATCGTTATCCCTCAATCATTTAATTTAATCATTATCCCTCAATCTTTCAATCGTTATCTCTCAATCGTTTAATCGTTCAATCGCTATCCCTCAATCGTTTAATCGTTATCCCTTAATCGTTTAATCATTATCCCTCAATCCTTTAATCGATATCTCTCAATCGTTTAATCGTTATCCTTCAATCATTTAATCCTTATCCCTCAATCATTCAATTGTTATCCCTCAATCATTTAATCGTTATCCCTCAATCATTTAATCGTTTAATTGTATCCCACAATCCTTTAATCATTACCTTTCAATTGTTTACTCATTTAATCGTTATTCCTCAATCGTTATTTCAGTCATTTAATCATTATCCCTCAATTGTTTACTCATTTAATCATTATCCTTCAATCATTTAATCGTTATCCCTGAATCATTTAATCATTATCCCTCTCATTATCCCTCAATCGTTTAATCATTATCCCTCAATTGTTTAATCATTATCCCTCTTGTTTTCCCTCAATCGTTTAATCATTTAATCGTTATACCTCAATCGTTTAATCAATCATTATCCCTCAATCCTTCAATCGTTATTCCTCAATCGTTCAATCATATCCATCAATCATTTAATCGTTATCCCTCAATCGTTTAATCGTTATCCTTCAATCGTTTAATCATTATCCCTCAATCATTTAATCATTATCTCTCAATCGTTTGATCATATCCATCAATCGTTTAATCTTTATCCCTCAATTGTTTAATCATTATCCCTCAATCATCTAATTTAATCATTATCCCTCGATCTTTCAATCGTTTAATTGTTATCTCTCAATTGTTTAATCATTTAATCGTTATCCCTCAATCATTTAATCATTATCCCTCAATCATTTGATCATATCCATCAATCGTTTAATCGTTATCCCTCTCGTTATCCCTCAATCATTTAATCGTTGTCCTCAATCATTTAATCGTTATCCTTCAGTCATTTAATTGTTGTCCTCAATCGTTTAATCTTTTATAATAAGGTATCCTCAATCATTTATTCATTATCCATAATCGTTTAATTAGTTATCCCTCTCGATTTCCTCAATCGTTTAATCGTTGTCCTCAATTGTTTATCGTTATCCTCAATCGTTTAATAACTTAATCATTATCCCTCAATCATTTAATCATTTAATCGCTTATCCTCAAAACCTTTAACGTTATCCCCATTATTTAATCACTTAATCGTTATTCCTCAATCATTTAATCGTTATCCCTCAATCATTTCATCATTTAATCGTTATCCCTCAATCATTTAATCGTTATCCCTCAATCATTTAATCGTTATCCCTCAATCATTTAATTTAATCATTATCCCTCAGTCTTTCTATCATCACTCAATCATTTAATCATTCAATCATTATCCCTCAATCGTTTGATCATATCCATCAATCGTTTAATCATTATCCCTCAATTGTTTAATCGTTCTCCCTCTCGTTATCCCTCAATCATTTAATTGTTATCCCTCAATCGTTTAATAAGTCATCCTCAATCATTTAATCATTAATTGTTATCCCTCAATCATTTAATCATTTAATCATTATCCCTCGATCGTGTAATCATTCTCCCTCAATCATTTAATCATTTAATAATTATCCCTCAATCGTTTAATCGTTATCCCTCAATCGCTAATTTAATCATTATCCTCAATCTTCAATCGTCATCTCTAAATCATTTAATCGTTCAATCGTTATCCCTCAATCATTTAATCGTTATCCCTCAATTGTTTAATCGTTATCCCTCAATCATTTAATCGTTTAATTGTTATCCCTAAATCGTTTAATCATTACCTCTCAATTGTTTACTCATTTAATCATTATCCTTCAATCGTTTAATCGTTATCCCTCAATCATTTAATCATTATCCCTCACTCTTTTAATCGTTATCCCTCTATCGTTTAATCGTTAACCCTCAATCGTTTAATCGTTATCCCTCCATCATATAATCATTTAATTGTTATCCCTCAATCATTTAATCATTATCCCTCAATCATTTAATCATTTAATCATTATCCCTTAATCGTTATCCCTCAATCATTTAATTTAATCATTATCCCTCAATCTATCAATCGTTATCTCTAAATCGTTTAATCGTTCAATCGTTATCCCTCAATCACTTAATCGCTATCCATAATCGCTTAATCATCATCCTCAACTTTAATCATCTCAATCGCTTAATCATTATCAACCAATCATTTAACTTATCCTCAATCATTTAATCACTATCCCTCAATCATTTAATCATTTAATCATTAACCTTCAATCGTTTATTATCCTCAATCATTTTAATCATTATCCTCAATAGCTAATTTAATCATTATCCTCATCTTAATCGCTTAATTATTATCTCTCACTGTTTAATCATTTAATCATTATCCCTCAATCATTAATCATTCATCATCAATCGTACTTCTCAACTGTTTCTCATTTAATCATTATCCTCAATCATTTAATCGTTATCCTTCAATCATTTGATCATTATCCCTCAATCGTTCAATCGTATCTATCAATCATTGAATCATTATCCCTCAATCGCTTAATCATTATCCCTCTCGTTATCCCTCAATCATTTAATCGTTATCCCTCAATCGTTTAATCGTTATCTCTCAATCGTTTAATCATTTAATCATTATCCCTCAATCGATTAATCATTATCCCTCAATCGTTCAATCATATCCATCAATTGTTTAATCATTATCTCACAATCGCTTAATCGCTATCCTCTCATTATCCTCAATCATTGATTATTATCCTCGTCATTTAATCACATCCCTCAATCATTTAATGCTATCCCCAATCATTTAATTTAATCATTATCCTCAGTCTTTCTATCATCACCAATCATTTAATCATTCAACCATTATCCTCAACGCTTGATCATATCATCAATCGTTTAATCATTATCCTCAATTATTTAATCGCTCTCCTCCGCTATCCTCAATCATTTAATTGTTATCCTCAATCGTTAATCGCTATAACTTAGTTTTAATCATTTAATCACTATCCTCAATCGCTTAATCATAATCCTAAATCATTTAATCAATATCACCAATCGTTAATCAATATCCTCAATTGTTTAATCGCTATCCTCAATCATTCCTCATTCAATTGTTATCGCAATACGTAACTATCTATGCTGCTTTGGATCCTGTGTGCCCCGCTATCCTCTAGAAACTTCTTCACAACCCTCTCCTTAAAGACTCCATTTGTTTCTACTACTGTGGTAAGGCTTACAGGCCTGTAATTGCCTAGCCTCCTCTCTGTTTCCACTCTTGTGAGAGGACCACATCTGCCCCCACCAATCCTCAGGTACCTCCCCATCTCTAGTGATGTGTTGAAAAGGTCAGTGGTTTCCACCAGCACTCCCTGATTCCTTTAATACTCTGGGGTGGATCCCATCTGGCTCCATTACCCTTATCATCTGCTTCTACTTTCCTGGGAGTTCTTCTGAGGACCTTCCACCGTGAACAACGGGCTGGTGTCTACCTCTCTCCTGAATACCCTCTAAAATGAGTCTCAGTCCCTCACCCTCCCCTTCCCTGGTGAATACTGGAGCAAGAGTACTTGTTCAGTAGCTCAGCCTTTTCTAGGTTATCCTCCACCCTTTCCTCCTCCTCCTGCCTTCTTCTAACCTAACAATCCCATTTTGGGTCCTTTTCCTCTCACTAATGTATCTGAAGAAGGTCTTGTCAACTTTTTATAGCCTGGGCTTATACTTCATCAGTCTGTGCTTTAGCCCTTCTAATTATTTTCCCAGATTTCTTCTGCTTCTGCAGATATTGTTTTCTGTCCTCATCCTTTTTGTTTCCTTGTATCTTCTAAGGCCTTTTCTTTTCCCTTACTTTCTGGTCACTACCTTCAAAAATCATAATGGCCTTTTCTTTCTTTTACTTTGCTATGCATTTTGACATAGTGACCTTTACTTCTGTTATGACGCTCTTGAATCTAGACCACAGTTATTTTCACATCTTGCCCTGTACCTTCTGCACGAGGGCTCTTTTGAATTTCTACCCATCTCCTTAAAGTTAACCTTCCTGAAATCTAGGACGTTTATCCTTTTATGGCTTGCTTCCTCCACTGTGGTTACCTTAAATCATGCTGTCCTGTGGTCGCTGGTATCAAGGGACTGCCCACCTCTACATCTGTGATCATGTCCCTGTTAATCAGGACCAAATCCAATATTGCCTTGTCGGGTTGGGTCTGCTACAAGCTGTCTTAAAAGCAGGTTTTAGTCTACCTTGTTATCCCCAACATATCAATCAAAATCTTTATTTTGCCAAGTGGAACATCATTGAGACAAGCTCACTTATAAGATAGACCGGGGCAAAACAATTGCCAACAGTGTTAAGACATAACAGGTTGAGTAAATGTACATAACAATTACATAATAATAACAACATAATAACATATAACCATCATGATGACAGATACTTGCACCAGAACATAGCAATAGGTTCAACAGGAGGAAGTGCCATCTAAATACAATTGCATGGATACAGATACTGTATATGGCGTAAGGTAATGAGCTAAAGTTTATACAGTAAACATCATTGGAGGAGTCATAGTGAGCAGGAGTAGCAGTTCCTCTAAATCAAAGTGCAAAGAAGATTGAGATGTAAGAGTCCTTTGATAAGTACTGTAGGCATGGTCTGGCAAGTGGAGTGGGAAGGAGGGGTAGGGAGGGAAGGTCAGACGATATAGGACAGGGTTGGACATGATGGCCTAGGGAGGAAGGACTGTTTGAAGGAGAACATGACAGATGCCACAGGCAATGGTTGGGTTTAAGTCCAATATTTGAGGCAAAGACAGATTGTGATGTTAGGACTTTGATTTGGACAATGACAGAAGGAAGACTCAAATGATGCCTCAGGCAATGGTTGAGGTTTAAATCCAGAATTTAAAGCAGTAACAAATCGTGATGTTAAGACCTTGACTTGAAGCAATGACAGACCTTGGAAGGTTCTCAGGAACAAGGATTTGAAGAGGAGAACGTGACAGGAAGTGAGCCTTAAGTTTTTCTGGATCTTATTCCAGAGCGTAAGAAGAGTGAAGCTTATTGAGGCTCTACCAAAGTGCGCTTTTAGCTTTAGGGATAGCCAGAGATAAGATGGTAAGACTTCTGAGGGAATAGGCACTAGGGAAGGTGGAGTTAGGCAGCTTGGGAGGTACTGAGGTAATTTATGAGTGATTGCCTTATATGTCCATAGAATAACATTCTTTTGCCTCCTTAAGCTAAGGGAGCTCCAGCCTACTGAAGACTAGAGGATGCAGTGGGCGTGTCATAAGTGGCATCCAAAATGAACCTAAGGGTTCTGTGGTATATGGTATCAAGGTTAGAGAGAGCTGTGCTAGTACTATGGCCATATAAGAAGTCCGTGATAGTCTTGGAGAGTCAAGAAGGTAGCTTGGACTAGGAGTTTTCTAGCCTCCTGGGTTAGTGAGTGCATGATTCTGAAGAAAATAATGAGCCTTTGACATGGTTTCTTAGTGAGTTCTTCAATGTGATCAATTAAGAACAATTTGTAGTCAATCCAGACCCCCAGGTATTTGAATTGTTCCATTAACTCCATAGCTTCCCCAAAGGGTGCTTATCAGAGGAACCATATCTGGTTTTTTTTGAGATGAGGGCCAGTGGAGAGAAAATCATGGGCTTAGTTTTTTGGCATTGAGCAGGAGTTTCAAGTTGAGTTGATTTTTTGGGAAGATGTCAAAATCATTCTGGAGGTCCAAAATTCCTTGATCTGGAGTTAATCTGCCAACGATAGCACTGTATCATCAGCGAAGAGATGGATACTAGATGACTTTAGGCCAGTGTCAATTTGATTTATATAAATGGAAGAAGTGGACCAAGTATGGCTCCTTGGGGGACACCTCTAGGAGTATTTCTTTGGTGATAGGTCTCTTCAGCCTTGACCTGCTGCTCTCTTTCCACAAGATAGTTTAGAACCAACTTAGGGCCAGGTTGTCCACCCCAACTTTTTTCGAGTCACCAGGAGTAAATCATGGTCCACCATGTCGGTAAATCCTTGCTAAGGTCCAGAAACAAAGCACATATGTATTGTTTGTCATCAAGTGCAGACTGCCAGTCATTTATAACCTTAGCAAGGGCAGTGGAGGTATTATGCATGGGACAGAACTGGATTGAATCAGGTTTAGTAGATTAAACTTTCCAGATGAGATCTGAGTTGTTCTTAGTTACTACCTTCTCAATAGTTTTGACAAGGCCAGGAGCAAGGAGATTGGGCGGTAATTATTTAGGTCACAGGGTCCCCGAACTGAATAAGAGGGATGACATGGGCCATCTTCCAGACCTTGGGGAGGGAGCCTGACTGAGAGACAAATTGAAAAGGTGAGGCAATAGGGGAGCCAAAATATAGTAGGCCAACTTTAGGAAGAAAGGCTCAATCATTTCCGTGTCTGTACTTTTCTTAGTATCAAATTGAAGAAGGAGATCCTCAACATGTTTGACGGTGACCAGACAGAAGGAGAAAGAGTGGTGAGGGTCAATAGATTCTGGATCTTGGCAATCAGATGACTGACTAAGGAATTGTGCTCTGATGGCATTTGCTAGGGTGGTATCAAAAGCCATCCCTGCTGTGGCAAAGTGATTGTTAAGGAGGTCAAGGATCCTCATTTTATCTGTAGTGTGGGTACCACCAGTCAAAATTTTGTGGGGAAGTGTGCCAGCTCTGTTATGGCCTTCACCTCCCTTAAAGTTTTCCCAAAACTTAGTAGAGTTAGTGGATGCATTAAGCTCAGAGCGGAAATAACTAGACTTCACAGCTCTGATAGTTTTTGTGCAGAAATTCCTGTGGTCTGGAAAGCCAGGCCAATTTAGACTTTCTGGCTCTTTCTGCAAGCATCCCTATGCTGTAAGGCAGCCTTTAGGTTATACATGAACCAGGGACAGGATTTTCTTTTGGTTCTGCTTTTGGTAACTGGGGCATGGAGATCTAGGGTTCCAGTGAGTATTTCATGAACTATTTGTGCCTCTTTCACAGAAGATGCAAGGTAAAATTTCTGCCATTTAGCATACTGGAGGTCATAGAGAAAAGCATCTGCAGAAGTTCTGTTTACATGTCTTATGGATGTATTTAGAGGAAGATGAGTTTTGGAGTTGCAGTGACCTTATGCGTGCAATGACACAGTGGTCACTGATGTTATTAAAGAATACACCTAAGTGGAAGAAGAGGTGAGGGCTTGTTTATATGGATTAGGTCAAGAAGGGAGCTACAATTTGGGTTTTGGTATTTCATGGTAACTTCATTAATGATCTGGTAAGTCCATGGGCATCACAGAATTTTTTAAATGGTAAGGAGACTGGAGAGAGCCAATCAAGGTTGAGGTCACTGATTATGGATACTTGATGATGGTGGTAGCTAGTATGTCACTTAGGTGTTTGAGCAGAGAGAGGCTAGTTGAGGGCAGCTTACCTGCTGGTTAAGCTGGTTAAATGCTTCATTGGCAAGCTTTAAACTAGTCAAGGGGAGGCACTGACAAGCAGCAGGAAAATCCCAGCCCTCCCTACAAAACAGGGTACTAAATGGAGAAAAGACTGAGGTAGAACCAGTCAGTGGGGATGCTGCAACAGAAGGTAAAGGATCAAAAAGTGGAGAGCAATGAGTACTAATGCCCGTAGTCTGGTGACAAGCTTCCTGAATTAGTGACCTTGATGGAGGAGGAACATATCTGATATCATGGCAGCCACAGAAACATGGTACACACAAAACCATGACTGGGACATAAACATCCAGGATACACTGTCTCACAGGAGGGACAGGGAGGGTAAAAGAGGAGGAGGAGTGGTTTTACATAAGGGAAGGAATAAAAAGCAACAGAACAAAAGGGTAAACAGGGAGGAGAAGAAGCACTGTGGGTAAATTTGGAGACAGGCAATGGCACCACAATACGCACAGGGTTATATACAGACTCCTCTCAGGGGAGGAAATGGACAGGAAATGATAGAAAGTATATTTAGAATGGCAGAAAAGGAGATATTGCTGATGGGTGATCTGAATATGCCAGATGTTAACTGGAGTGCAGTTGCAGCTGCCACTTGAAGAGTGCAGTTATTCTAGATGCCTACAGGGGCATGCCTTAGACAACTAGTACTGAGCCCATCCCGAGAGGGAGCAATATTAGACTTGATTCTCTCAAATGGAAATGGAGATGGAGAGAGGATTATGATGTAGAAGTGGGTAGCCATCTGGGAACTAGCGACCATCGAACAGTATGGTTCACAATAAACACAGCAATAGAGTCAAGTCATACAAAGACAAAAGTACTGGACTTTAGGAGGGCTGACTTTTAAAATGGGTGAGTGCCTAAGGAATGCACTAGCAAATGGGCAGGAAGGAGGTGGAAGAACAATGGGGAATAATAAAACTGCCATCACAGAGGTAACGAGCCTTTGTGTGAAGCAAATAAACAAAACAAGACGATGTAAGAAACCACTATGGTTCTCAAAGGAAGTGGCGGTGAAGGTTCAAGAGAAAAGAAAGCTATTCAGGAAGTACAAGGAATCTGCAGAAGGAGCAGGACAGAGAACTGTATCAGTTAAAGCAAAAGGAGGCTGGGAAGGCAGTCAGAATAGCAAAGGCCCAAACCGAGGAAAAGATAGCCAACCTGAGTTAAGAAGGATAAACCTTTATAGGTACATCAGGGAGCAAAGGAAGACCAAGGGAGGGATAGTGAGGCTTAATAAAGGGGCGGGAGGGTGGGCAGAGGGAGATCAGAAAAGGCAGAGATACTTGAACAAATATTTTTGCTCAGTATTTACAATGAAGAGGGGAGGTACATAAAACAAACAGGTAACACTCTGGATACAGAAGTTGATACCAGCCCATTTACAGAAGAAAGGGTTCTGAAAGAACTCTTAAAACTGAGGGTGGACAAAGCAATGGGGCCTGATGGGATTCATCCCAGAATTCTACAAGAACTAAGGGTAGAACTAGTGACACCACTGACTACCCTTTTAACAAATCATGGGAGGATGGGTGGTACCCGGTGACTGGAGGAGGGCAGATGTGATTCCCCTTCACAAAAGTGGGAGCAAGGCAGAAGCAGGAAAACTACAGACCCTGTTAGTTTAACCTCAGTGATAGGGAAAATGATGGAATCACTTCTGAAGGAAAGAATTGTCGAGTATCTAGGAGGCCAGAGGGCACAGACCCCTAGGCAGCATGGATTCACAGTTGAAGTTACGCCAGACAAATCTGATAGATTTTTTGACTGGGTGACCAAAGCAGTAGATCAGGGAGGGCTGTGACTATGCCTACCTAGACTTTTGCAAGGCATTGACACAGTCCTGCACAAAAGATTAATATACAAGTTAGCCAGCCTGGGAGTGGGTCCCAAGATGACAGCCTGCAAAAGAATTGGCTGGAGAATAGGACACACAGAGAGTAATAGTAATGGAGTCCACTCAGAAGAAAGGAGGGTTACTAGGGCACCGCAGGGTTCAGATAGGACTGGTCCCTTCAATGTCTTTATAAGTGACATTGCAGAAGGACTGAAGGAAAAGTATTTCTCTTTGCAGATGACACTAAGATCTGCAACAGAGTTGATGCACAGGGTGGGGTGGAAAGTATGAGAAGGGACTTGGCAAGGTTAGAGGAATGGTCAAATGTATGGCAGCTTAGATTCAATGCTAGAAGTGCAAGGTAATGCACCTGGGAAACAAAAACCCAGGGGAAGAGTACACAATGGGGGTGAGATACTAACAACAACAAAAATGGAAAGAGACCTGGGGGTAGTCATATCAGATGACCTAAAGGTGGGCAAGCAATGTGAGAGGGCAGCAAGGAGAGCTGGGGGGTTACTGGGATGCATAGGGAGGCATCACCAGTAGAAAACAGAAGTTATTATCCTCTGTACAGACAGCTGGTGAGACCCCATCTGAAGTACTGTGTGCAGTTCTGGAGACCCAATCTCCTCAAAGACATAGACAGGATGGAAGCTGTCCAGAGGAGGGCAACTAAAATGGTGCAGGGTCTGCACCGGAAGACATATGAAGAGAGACTTAAGGAGCTTAATATGTATAACCTCGAGGAAAGGAGGAGAGGGGGGACATGATAGAAACTTTCAAGTATCTCAAGGGAATCAACAAAGTCCAAGAGGGTAGCATCTTTCAAAAAGAGGTGTGCAAGAACAAGGGCACAATTTGAAGATAGAGGGAGCTCAGAGGTAATTTAAGGAAGTATTTTTTCACAGAGGGTTGTGGATGCATGGAACAGCCTTCCGGAGGAGGTTGTGGAGTCAAAATCAGTGGTGGAATTCAAGCATGCATGGGACAGTCATAAGGCAATTCTGGGGGTGGGGGTAGGAAGAAGTAGGCTGCTGGTTAACTAGGATCTGCAGCTTATCCAGTAGGTAGGAAATGGGCAGACTGGGTGGGCCCAGCGGTCCTTATCTGCCGATCAAATTCTATGTTTCTATGTTTAAGCAATCCCTCCATAAAGTGTGCTATTTTGCATGCTGTATTTTATTTATTTCACTCGTAAAACAAGCTCCGATGCCTGGTACCAAAACAATCACACTACTGCACTTGGCCACGCCCCCATGCTGGCATGTTTGTGATGTCAGTCCTTGGAATGGCACAGGGCATGTTCCATAGACTACAATGGGGTGATTTTCATAAGCTTTTAAAATATTTTAAATGCAGATTTTGTAAAGTATCGCTACTGCTCAACTAACAAGTCCTTGTTAGTTGAGCAGTGGCATCCGCTTTCAAAATCGGCAGTTAAAGTATTAAAAAGCTTCTGAAAATCATCCATTGTATTGTATGGAGAGTGCCCCAGTGCCATTCTGGGACTGACATCACAACATGTGCCAGCATGGGGTGTGACTCAAGCGCGTAGTGAGCATTTAAGTACCAGGACATCGGAGCTTGTTTATGAGTGAAATAAATAAAATACAACATGCTAAATATCACGCTTTATGGAGGGATTGTCTTAACCAGCAGGAAAGCTGTGGTATATGTTGGGGGAGAAAAGGTAGACTTAAAACTTGCTCTTTAAGGTTGCCCCATTCAGGGCAGTTAAGAAGTCCCTGCCCTTGCTGTACTTGCAGTCTGAGTGCTCCAGTCTACCTCAGGCAGGTTGAAGTCACCCATTAGTAGCAGTTCCCCTGTTGCTGCCATTTTGTAGATGGTTTCCACAAGAGCTTCATCCGATTCCTCCCCTGTGCTGGAGGCTTGTAAATCACTCCAGTGTGAATGGCTGTCCTTTTCCCACCTCCAGGTTGATCCACAGGGCCTCTTCTTCTTCTTGTAACCCTTGAACCTCTGTTACTTGAATCCTCCTTCACATACATAGCTACCCCCACCTTCACCCTTCCCTATCCTTCCTAAAAAGTGTATCCTTGTATGGATATATCCCAGTCATGGATCAGTGTGTACCATGTTTCTGTAATAGCTACTATGTTCAGATTTGTGGCTTTCATTAATGCCATTAGGTCTGGGATTTTGTTTCCCAGACTGGGGCATTGTGCATTACTTTCCACCTTGTGTGCCTACCCTCCTTTTCCCTTTCTTAGCCTGTGATGGTTTTAGGTTCCATATTCTGTCCTCCCCACAATTGTATCTAATTTATTTATTGGGTTTGATAGTGCCCTTGTACTAATTGGATGCTTCCTTAGTTCAGATATGTTATATCAGGGGGCTATCTTTATTCCCCTGTCTACTTTTGCCTCCTCTCTTGGCTAGTTTAAATGCTCATGGAGGATGCATTTTAACTTTTCAGTGAGGATGTCTTTGCCCCCGTATAGAGGTAGGCTGTCTGGTGAATACAGTCCTTCAACCCTCCAGGTGAGATCCCAGTCCCCAATGAAGCCATACCTTTCCTCTCTGCACCATTTCTTCAGCCATGTGTTGAATTCCATGGTGCAGATGTCTCAACCCTCTATCTTGCCATGGTCAGTAGAACCTCCTAGAAGGTAACAGAGTGTGCTACTTGCCCAAGACACTGCCCCAGTTCCCTAAATTCCTCCTTCACTTTTCCTACATCTGTCCCTCACCTGCCAGGTCATTTGTCCCCATGTGGACAATGATGTCCAACTCCCCCTGCTTTCCACCACCCTAATGATTCCTAGGATCCACCTGCCCTCCCTCTGAACTGTGCCACCAGGCAGGCTCCACCACCTCCTTTCCCTTTGCTGCCCACTCCCAGCTCTATCCCTATAATGATGGAGTCTTTAAACAGGTTTGCTTCCTCCTCTTCCTGTGTGTTCTCCTTCCCTTTGCCCTCGGGCTCCATCATTGATGGCCTGCTCATCTCTCTTAGTGCCCACTTCTGGAGATGTAGTGCAATTGTCCTGCTCTGCCAAGATGGTGTATGAGTTTTGAAGTGGCACTGGCTGGGTGATGCGCCTCCGTCCCACCTCTCTCACGCTCCCTGAGCCACTGTAGTCCATCCATTCCTCCTTACGCATCCTCTGAGGGAGTGGTGGCAGCTGTGATGGTCCCAGTGTGTGTGGGGGGAAGGTTACCAGATCCTCATTAACTCTGCTCATAGTCCTGCAATCTCCACCCTCAACACAGAGGTGCCTGCAGATAGGGCAGCACCACAGTGCCAAGAAGGTCCTCCTGAACACTGCTGTCCCGCAACCACTACATTGCATGATGCCCATCATTTGCCTTAACCTATCCTTTCCTTTACTTGGTTACCCCCTTTTTTCTTCCTTCTTATCCCTGTTTACTTTACAGCTATGTACTGTCAATAATCATTAGTGGTATAATGTATCAAGGTATGTAGATTTACATCAGAGTGTGGTGTGTGTCTGTGTTGTGTACTGAAATATGATGGCTAACAGTGTGTGTATGCAGTCAGCTGGTACCATATGATGTCACAGGCTATGGGTATAAAGAAAGTGATCTGCCAGGGGAGGGTGGGTTTGGCCTCTGAACCACCAGAAATAATCAGCTAAACCAGCAAAAAAACCTGAAACAATCAGCTGCACCAGTAAACTTCCCCAGAAACAATCAGTTGCACCAGCAAAAACCCAAGCAGGTACCTTTCCAAAAGAAGCCAAAAGCAACCTGCTACTGAGTGAAATCAACAATAAACAGCAAAGAAGCAATAAAACCAGCAATGAGCAGTTACTTCAGTGAAATGAAACTGATTCCTTCCTTCTAGCCTCTTATGAGAAGCCAAAGGTAACCTGCTACCACCAATCTGACTCAGCCCCACCTCCAGTTATCAAGTAGCTGAGGCCCCAGGCCAGACAATTAGCACCCCTCCTCCAAACTATAAGGATAGACAAAAAACAGGTCCTGCACTATAATGTTAATGGAGTAAAAAAGACAAGATAAGCATAACAGTAGCCCAAGTGAAAGTAACAATAAGCAGTAAAAGAAGAAATACAATAAGCAATAAGCAGGTGCTGTACTGAAATGAATCTGATTACTACCTCTGTACCACCAGAAACAATCAGCTACACCAGCAAAAAAAAACAAAAAACAGGTATAATCAGCTGCACCAACAACCCCCCACAAGCAGGTACCTTTCCAAAAAGAAACTAAAAAGAAACCTTCAACAAGTGAAATCAACAATAAACAGCAAAAGAAGCAATAAAATCAGCAATTAGCAGTTACTTCCCTGAAATGAAACTGATTCCTTCCCTTCTAGCCTCTTATGACTTCTGAATGGAATTGCAAAGCCCTTGTGCACCCCTCCATTGCCTTTTACTGGGCCCCTTAGAAGGGCCAGCACCTGAAGAGCACTTTAAGGCAAGCCACTCCTGCTTTCTGTAGCCAACATGCAGTGTTTTCTGTTTCCTGTTTCCTGCTCTAGAGGAGCTTCAGCATGGTAAAGGAGGTTTTCCTTCTTTCTGTTTCAATCTATTACAATCTATGGCTCAGGAGACCATTCAACCAAGATTCTAGGCTAAGATTAATGTTCTCATAAAAACAAAACAAAAACAGCACCAAACATCATCTTTGCATATAAAAACTTTTATTTTAATTAATAGCAAAATGTACTCAGGAAAATGGGCTTTGCCAAGAAACAGCTATGGGGAAAAGCTGTTATCTACCACAAATGATTTCTACAATTGCAATTATTTCCCATGAACCCCTCTCTCCAGGACACATCAGGAAACACAGTGTTTATAGATCAGGGTGCCTTTTATGGCCAAAACTTTTAAATAAGTAAATAAACACTGTAGATAGATAGATAGATAGATAGATAGATAGATAGACAGACAGACAGACAGACAGACAGACAGACAGATAGATGTATGTATGTATGTACAATATATGCTTGGTGCCTGATTAGAAAAAGATCTTATTAGGGCATTACACCTGGGTGTCAGGACAAAGCCCCATATTTCCTGTCACATTAGCCTTTGGATTCCACTTCAGGGAAGCAAGTCCCTACATTTACCCTGAGTTGGGAAAATGGTAATATTCCACCTCTGAAGGATCACATGGTCATATTAATACACAGGAAAACCAATATGGAATTCATATATACCAACAGGGCCAGTGTGCTGAATAGAACACATTGATAAATTAGGTAAATTACTCTCAGGGTTTATACATATTTATACAATGGGCTTTAAAACAAGACACTGGATTGGTTGACTGGCACCTTTGCGGCGTTGTAAATTCAACATTACCAATGCAAAAGGTGCCAACCAGCCGCATCTCAGTAACTCCCCAAAATTGAAAAATCACTCTGAGCCGCCATCTTATTTTCCTCGCTAAACCTACCAACTGAAACCCTCAAGACTGCCTGGCATAAGCGAGCATTTCATCCAAATGGCAAACACAAACAACCTCATAAAACAGTGCAAGCTGTAAAAATCATGAACAGTGTCCAACCACTATTTTCTAACCACAGAATCATTTCTTTCATTTTAAACAGTCTTTCATTAGTGACAACTCCTTCACAAACCTACAGTACCCTTCCAAGTCCTTACCAGTATCAGCTCCATTTTCCATTACCCCAGACCATGTTTACCTCGCAGTTCCATTTAAAAATACTCAATATCACTAAAAAAAAAAGACAAAACAACGATTCTGATATACCAGCCCTGTGATGCCACAGTTCAAATTCTGCGACGTTCCAGCGCTAAACCTGTGACCTTGACCCTCTTCAGTGTTCGGTACAGAAAACAGCCAAAATCAGCGCTGACTAAAACTGTTTTCACAGATGCGGTAATTACCTTCTTTCTGATATCGGCTTTGCCATCACTTCCACCTCATCGAAACCCCAAAGCACTGTCATTTAATACCCGTTGCTCCCACACCACACAGCATTTCACAAGCTGCCTCCATCTCTATGGAACAACATTACAAGCATGGCAGTAGGCAGCAACCAAGAACTATTTTTATTGCACAAGAATAAACTAAAAAATTAAAATACAATAAAATGACAATTTTTTTGTTAGGTTTTAAACCTAAAAAAAGGACAACATTGTATAATAGCAATAACCCACTCCAGGGTGTGGTGATGCTGGTTTACCCATGCCTGGTGAGGTTTACTCACTCGGCCTGCAGCCTCATGACCGAACCACGCCAGGCGTGGTAAAACCAGCATCACCAACACCCTGTCGTGGTTTATTGATTAAATTTATCACAAAAGAGATATTAACAGTAGTTAAGTCCTTTAGAGACATTAAAATGCTAAAACTGCCCCAACTATCTTCACTTTAAGTATCATACAAATCAAGGAACAATATTAGGTTTTGTGTAGTGCCTTCTATACACACTATACCCCAAAGGCTTTACAAACTTTGGCCAGCTGCAGCAGTCATCAGCATGAAAAGTGAGAAAGTGTTATAGAGACAATTAATGGAAATAATAAGGATGTTAAAAAGATGGGTGAAAAGAGAGTTTAACTTAAGCACAGGAGACTATGTAACTTGCTGAAGGCCAAACACACATTCATGACAGTGGTGGGATGAAGTCCTATACCTAGTAATTCAGGGTGAACATGGTCAACCCTAGCTTGTTCCTTTGTTTTAATCATATAGAAACATTGAAATATAGAAGCTGACGACAAAAGGTCAGTTGGTCTATTTAGTCTGCTCTTCTTCTTGCCTAAACTATGAAACTTGAACTTTCTAGTTGTCACTCATCTCCTCCCTTCCTTTTGCCCCTCCTCCCTGTTCCTCCTCTAGACCCATGTGTTGATCCCACCCATGCGTGAATCCTACAATTGATTTTGAACAGACCTCCTAGTTAAGCAATTTGTTCCACCTGTACACCAGCATCTCAGTAAAAAGGACCTTCTGATGTCCCTCTTAAAGCTTTTCCCTGCCATCTTCTTCATGTTACCTCCAGTGCTTCTGTTAATGCTGTCAGTTAGCAGGTCACTGCTGCCCACTGTATTTATCTCTTGTATGAACTTAAATGTTTCTGTCATGTCCCTCTCTCCATCCTGATTTCTAGCAAATACATCTTAAGGTCTGTCAGCCTTTCCACATTCAACCTACCCCATTGTCTCTGAATCATTTTGGTTGTCCTCCCTTGGTAGACTCTACCCTATCCCTATCCCTATCTTTATTCAGGTGAGGATTCCAGAACTACACACAGTATTCTGTGTGGTCTCTCTGGGGATCTATAGATGGGCAATATCACCTCCTTTAGTCCACTGGTGAGCCCCTGACTTTGCATCCCAACATTCTGTTGGCCTTCCCACTGTCTTGCTATATGGATCTGTTTATTTTAAGTTAGCAGGTATAATAACCCCAGACCCTTCTCCTGCTTGATCTGATCTGAGCACCCACCCTGTTTCTTCCATTCATCTGTCTATTGACAATGCTCATTTCAATGTTTAGTACAATACATTTTTTCTGACTCTCTTCCATTGTTATTGCTTATGCTCATGTACTGTAGAATTTACTGTCATCATTTATTTTAACTGCTCTTTCACCCTCCCCAGGACGCCTCTGAAACCTTTGAAATAAATAAGTAATCTTCTCCATTCTCAGTCCACCACCCCTGCATTCCATGCTTGGATTTTATGCTTCTATGTGCATGACTTTGAATTTCTTTGCAGTGAATTTTATCTGTCGTACCATGGACCACATCTCCAACCTCTTGAAATACTCCTTCATTACATCTTCTATCCTCACATTCCACTCTTACACATATGTTTATGCCATCTGAGAAGAGGAAAATCTTGCCTTGAATATTTTTACCTATGTCACCAACGAGGATGTTAAAATCACCAGTCCCAGCCCCAACTCCAGAACCAACCCCAGAGACACCACACTAGTGACTTCTTCACCTCTGAAAATTCCCAATTGAGCAGCTCTCTGTGTCCTCCTTCCCCACCAAGCAAGTATCCAGTTTGGGTAGTTAGTTTCTTCCCTACACCAAGGGCCATCAGTTTCTTAACCAGCTTTCTTTGTGGGATGGGACTTGAATGCCTTACTAAAGCCCACATGCATTACATTCACAGACTGGCCTCTGTCAGCAGCCTTTGTTGCTGATCAAAGAACCACACTTCATATAAATTCCTATCTTTCACATGGGTGTTTCTGGTCAGTGGCCAATATAAATAAGCAAACAAGAATATTCCTCATTAAGCACCACTCTCAGTTTTATCCGCTCCCCAGCCAGTTTCCAATCCAGGTACCTTGTTTCTCAGTTACACCCAGATCCACCAATTTCTTAACCAGCCTTCTATGTGTGATGGAGGTGAATGCCTTATTAAAGTCCAGGTGCAATTCACTCACAAGCTGGATTCTGTCATCAGCATTTGTTACCCAGTTAAAGAACCACATCTCATATAAATTCCTTTCTTTTACAGGGTGCTTCTGGTGGCTAACCAATATAAAAACAAACAGAATTCAGTGCACCTTCCCTAAAATGCTGTCAAGAAGGGCCTGTAAATCACTTACAAACACAGGAACATAGACACTCTAGGCAGATAAACACCAAGGGTCCATCGGAGATAGTATGAGGATTGGCTGATTTGAATGTTGACTAGTTATCAATTAAACTGGTTTTAGTCATATAAGCAGGGAGAAGCTGATGTTCAAACACTCTCTGAGGAAGACTTTGCAGAAGGTCAAAGTGCCGGGTACATATGGTTATGCTGCCTACTACAGTCTGTATGTTAAAATCTGCACTGCTTTTAAGCACAAGGATTTTACTTTAATGTGCTAAGTAAGCAATAAGACATGTTGGGGTGTGTATGGTACAGATATTACCTCATGCCCAGGGGCATGGTAAGGCATGGGCCACAGACTGAATGCCTTCAGCCCCAGGGTGTGCAGTGATATCTGTACCATGCACATCTTGAAGTGTCTTATTGTGCTTATAAAATGGGCTACTGCTTTAAATATGTAAAGAAAACATAGACAAGTGTATTAATTAACCCCCTACAAATAGGGGTTCCTGAGGTTTTCCGGTGCTTGTCTGAATGCTCCATGCCTGACTGGTGTTCAGCATAAGGCTGCTAAATGTGGGCGTTGTGAGTGCTTTTGGAGCCTCTAGTACTGCCTCTTTAAGAGCTGCCTGCTTGCAGGTTTTGTGGTACAAATAGGGGACTGGGTTTCCTGCTCAACCGCCCACGACTGCTGTCTGAGTACTCCATTTCTGCAGTCACTAGGAGGCGTTGAGGGAGCCCTTGAAAGGTGTAACCATTTGCCTGAAATCATTTTGAGTGAGAAGAGAAAATGCAGTTTTGTTTAACCTGCCTTTGTTGCAGATGGGGCTGTGTGCTGTGCCCCTCCATCTTGGACCAGGACAGTTCGGGGTCCAATAAGAGTGAGGGAGTATCTGAACTGGAGTAAAAAGCAGCCAACCAGAAACCAGGACTCTAGATGTAGCTGGCCGACCAGTGGGGACACAGCTTGTGATTCTGGGAAGTGGCATTCTGGGCCATGGCGCATTTTGCACCAATGAGGGTAATAGTGAGTGACTGGCATCTGCAGCCCTTCAATGGAATCGGGTGGCACCCGACTGGAGAGACTTGCCCCAACTACCAAGGGGCAGAATCGCTGTGGCTGTGAGTGAGGAAGAGCCCTGGGCTTTTGTGCCGTTAAGTCTTCATGCGGAAGTGGGTGTGTGTGGTGAGAGGCCAATTTCAGGCGGCTCGGTCGCCGTTAGAATCGGACTACATCCGGGGCAGCGGTCAGAGGAGGCTGTGCAGAGTGCAGCTACCACCAGGCTCACCCCTGAGAGGACTGGAGAATCTGCTAAATGCGCTGGGTCTGTCAGGACAGTGAAGCTGCAAGGAGATTCCCGGATAGCTGTGAGTTCAGTCGGGTCCAAGAGCAGCTGCCTGGTATAGTACCCTCTGTTGTTTTCCATATAAATGTGTGAGGAGGCCCTTGAAGCTCAGGCTCAGCCCTCTGAGTGGTGAAAGAGTGGTTCTCTGTTGAGTTGTGAGTACTGAATTGGGTAGCTCCTTGTTAAGGTCACTAGCAAAGCAAAAATCATCTTGTTGTGTTGCTGACTGTACTAATTGAGCTTTCTGGCTCTATTTGATCTTCTCAGGAATTAAATGCTCATTTGTGCCAGGGTCCCAACCAGCTGCATCGAGGAACTAGCCATTAGGGCTTGGGTACCCATAGACAGTAATTTATAAGTTAGGCCTGTGCACACAGCCATAGGTAGATTCTCATATATTATATGAGGTAAGCTAATCAACCTGATTCCCTCTGGTCCTTGTTATCTCCCCTTAAATAAATCAGATTGCTTGTTTTGCAAAAGTACACTGGCTAGTTTGTGTATTCATGGGGAAATACTGCACAGTGAATGTGGTGTAACTCAACCTTACTTTTCAGGGGTCCCGGGTGAGCTGACTGGTTCGGGCGGGGGTAAGGGTATATGGTAAGGACACTGAAATTGAACTGCATGAGCCACTAGTGGGAAAAAGGGGTTGCAGCAGCAGAGGGCTGTGACCGAGTCAATCTCGACTGTTCTAACACGACCTCGGGTGGAAGCACCATAGCGGATCTGGGCCCCTCACCTACTTTAGGTAGGGCAGGCAGGGGTAGTAGCCCTTAGAGTTAAGCGCCCCTGGGGTTACAAATTGGAGGCACCACTGGAATTAGCGTCCCTAGTGGCCGAGTGGGTGAAGTGCATAAATATGGAAAAGCTAGCAGGAAAACTGGAAGGGGATACTATGGCCAAAATTAAGCTGGACCCTATTAAGACAATGGTACACAAACTGATGGGGTGGGGTGAAGCTGCAGAGCTGGACTCCCAGAGAATTGTGTTACTACTAGATGTGCCTCTGGGGACACCGACCGCTGACATTATTTCTACAGTGGAGCGTGTTAAATGTTTAGGCAAGGTAGAGGTGAAGGGCGTATGGCTGACCTGCTCGATCAGACCTTGCAGGTGTTACTTTTGTGTAGTATAGCCATCGACCCCGAGAGGGTACCTCCAGTGATTTACCGGAAGGTGCCCCAGGGTGGAGGCTTGTTCACATTCAGAGTGGGTCAGTCACTCTGGGGTCTCCCCAGACTAATAGTTTCAAAGATAAACTGCTTAAATTGCTAGCTGTGGAGGAGGAGGACTACCCAAGAGTTACTGCAGGCATTGGACCTCTTTAGTGAACTCACCCCCAGATTTCCCTGTCCCCCAAGAGTTCTATTTTGGCTCCACCGCCCTAGTGGTTCCCCTATACAGCTAGATTCTTACCGTAGGCTAAAACTTTTTCTGGCACAGTGCCGGTGCCTTCAGGGAAGATGACTTGGAGGCGTGGATGGACTCAGCCACCCCCTGTCCAGGAGTGGCAATGCTCGAGGGAGAAATGAAAGAGACTGGTGGAGAGTCTGCAGGGCCCAGCTTTGGAAGCCATTAGGTTCTTGTGGGCCACTAGCCCGGAAGCTACTGCAGCAGAGTTCCTTTCTGCTTTAGAGGAGTGTTTGGGAGTACAGAGACTGGGAAGACTTATTATGGAAATTCAAGTCTGCCAAGCAGTGGAGGAATGAGAAGTTGTCTGCCTTTGTTAGAGGGTGGGCGGGCCTTGCAGAAGGCTTATCAAAGAGGGATCACAGCCACAGCCTTGAACCAGGTCAGGTTGGAACATGTTTGAAGTCTGCTAGATTTTCCAGTGTGATATTGTTAAAGCTTAAGCTACATGATGGGCAGGCTGCCGCCTGAATACTGTCAATTGATGAGAGATTAGAAAGTAGAGACTGATGAGGAGGGGTGGGAACCCTATGTGGGGCTGTGAACCCGAGCCAAACCCCTGAGTCTAGCGCACCAGAGTAGATCCACCTTTCAGGGGCCTGATGTGTCCCCAGAATTACAGGGCAGGGTGGGGTCGTGCCATTTCCTCTGACCCCCAAGTAGAAAGCGAGTTGAGGGCCGAGGTCAGAAATTCACGAGAACTGGTGAGGGACTTGAGGTGATCCACTACCCACCTGTTAGGTCTGAGGAACCTGAGTTATCTGAGAAACCAATGCCCTAGCCAGGGAATCCTCTTGCCCTGGAGGCCCACCGAGACAAAGTATTCCCTCCCAATAGAGGCCCCGGGACCCCAAGTTTTGTTACCACTGTGGGGAGGATGGACACTTTCAGCCTGAGTGTCAGCTGCTGGAGAATTTAAGGAAGATTAACAGCAGACTGATCACTTGGTATGCAGGACCCACATCCGACCCCCAGGAAGGCTTTGTAACCTGGGCCATTGCCCCAGCAACTGCCGATGCTGTGCCACCTGAATGGTCTGATGTGGTAGGGCCCTTGATGGGCCCGGTGCGAGTAAATGGGATCCTCACCTGAGCTCTATTAGATGAGTGGCTCTCAGGTAACCATCATGTTTCAGGACTGGTATCAGACACACCTACCTGAGGTGCCACTGCAACCCTTGGATGGTCTACATGTATGGGGGCTGAGTGACAAGGCCTATCCGTGTTTGGGGTATATTCAGATCTGGTTGTCATTTCCTACTTCTGTGACTGGGTGGATGAACAGGTGGAAACCTTGGTTTTAGTCTGCCCCACTGGACTTGCGATGGTGCCCCGTTGATCGGGACAAATGCTCATATGTTTGGTCGATTAGCCCAATTGTGTTCAGAAAAGCAAGCAGTTAGGACTGCGGGCCCGAAGAATACCCACTTTGCTCCAAAAGGCCTATGAGACTCAGAGGAAGGTTAGCCAGGAGGAACCTGAAGGCCCGGTGGGTGTAGTATAGAAAAGGATCCGCACCATTGATACTTGCCCCAAATACCCAGTGTGTTTTGCAAGGGAAGTCCAAATTAGAAAAGATGTTAAGAATAAGTTATTGATGTTGGATGCACCGGGAGGGAAGATTGCCTGAGGGACTGCTGGTTAAACCCAGTATCTTGCCTGCTAGAGCCCATGCTTACATCAGGAGAGTGATGGTTCAAGTTCATAATGTGTCTGACAAGGAGATTCGAGTAAATAGAGGTTGCGCTAGCAAGTATACATTGTGCTGATACTGCAGTGCTGCCCAACAGCAAGGCCCGAGAAGGATGACCAAGTAACTCCGACTTGTTTGATTTCGGGACTCCCCATTGCCTGCTGAATGGAAAGTGACGATCAGTGAAAAGCTTGCCAAGAGAGACCAGGTATTTTCCCTAAAAGAATGGGACATGGGATGTGTGCAAGGGCTCAGCATCACATCTGGCTGCTGCGATGAAAGGCCTTTTCGAGAGAGATCTCAGCGCCTGGCCCCTGCTGACATAGGCGATGTGAGGTGGCATTTCAAGAGATGCTTGCTGCTGGTGTGATACAAAGTCCAAGCCCCTAGCTTTCCCCATTGTAGTAGTGAGGAAAAAGAATGGGGCGGTTTGGATGTGTATCATTACACTTGAATTTATGGACCATCCAGACCAGTATACCATGCCACGCATACAGGATGCCTTGGATTGTCTGAATGGCAGTAAGTGGTTCTCTGTGTTAGACCTCCGCAGTGAGTACTATCAGATCCGATGGCTCCAGAGGACCGAGAGAAGACTGTTCATTTGCCCCTAGGTTTATATGAGTTTATCTGGATGCCTCATGGGATTTCAGGTGCCCCAGCTACCTTTCAGCTTGATGGAATGTGCTGTGAGGGACATGAATTTGCTCGAGTGTTTGGTTTACTTAGATGATGTCATAGTGTTTGGCAGCTCGTTGGAAGAACATGAATGCCGATTGTTCATGGTCCTGGATTGGCAGGAGGATTTCGGTCTCAAGTTATCTATAGACAAGTGCCAATTCTTCCAAACTTCTGTAAGTATGTGGGCCACATAGTATCCACTGAAGGCATAGAGACTGACCCCAGCAAAGTGGAGGCTTTGACTACTTGGCCTCAACCAAAGAATTTGAAAGAGCTGCAATGGTTCTTGGGGTTTTGTGGATATCACGGTTTGTCAAAGATTATTCTGGTGATCCACCCTCCTCAACCTTACTCAGGGTACCCCCACCCAAAAAATATAAGAAAGTTGTGCACTCTGAGACAGAGAAAAGTATTTTTGTCCGAATTATGTGTTTGGAAACTGCTGGACTACTAAGTGTGAGGAAGCTTTCTATGACATCATATATCAATATACCCATGCCCCAGTGCTGGCCTATGCTGACCCAGCCAAGCCATACATTCTCCATACTGATGCCAGTCTACAAGGATTGGGGGCTGTGTTATATCAGGAGCACCCAAACGGTCTAAGACCTGTAGCTTTTGCCAGCAGAAGTCTGACTCCTTCAGAAAAAACTATCCAGTGCACAAACTAGTGTTCCTGGCCCTGAGTGGGCCATTGTTGATCAATTTCATGACTATTTGTACAGTGCCAAGATATTGGTAAAGACTGATAACAATCCTCTGACTTATGTGCAGACCTCAGCCAAGTTAGATGCCACTGGCCATAGGTGGATCTCTGCTTGGCCACCTAT
Source organism: Neoceratodus forsteri (assembly GCA_016271365.2). Classification (NCBI taxonomy): domain Eukaryota; kingdom Metazoa; phylum Chordata; order Ceratodontiformes; family Ceratodontidae; genus Neoceratodus; species Neoceratodus forsteri. The sequence goes on along the minus strand of CM028130.1, from coordinate 1,403,425,359 downwards.
GACTATGCTGTCGAGTACAGAGCAGGTCTCAACCATATAGATGCAGATGCTCTCTCTGGAGCCTGTGTCCCAAACCGATAGGGTCAGGTTGTCAGAACCTGACATAAGAGCTCTTTGCCAAAAATTTGATGAGGAACAGGTGTCTCCTGATGCTGTGGACTGCATGGTGGATTGCTTGGGGCCATCTGAGAATTGCATACCTGCTGCTTACTATCATTTTTTGCATTAGACACTAGTGAACTGCCCCAATTCAACAATGATAGTCTCCGATGGGCTCAATCTCGAGACCCTATGATAACAACTGCTTTGGAGGCTTTGCAGGCCAGGAGGCGTGTCAAACTGCGTTCCACTGATCTGAGAACTGCCTTGTTATACAAAGAGGGTTCAAAGTTAAAACTGATTAACCAACTACTATACAGGGAGACTGTGGACAAAGAGGGCCGGGTAGACAAACAACAACTGGTGTTGCCCACTGCGTTTAGAGAACTGGTCTTGAGGTCCCTGCACAATCACATGGGACACCTCGGCATAGACTGAACCCTTGACTTAGTGCGGTCCTGATTTTATTGGCCTAAAATGGGTGCTGATGTGGAGCAGTATTCAGGACTTGCAGGCGATGTTTACAAAGAAAGACTCTGCCTCAGAGGGCTGCTCCCTGGTTAACATCACTACTAGTGCCCTATGGAACTGGTCTGCATTGATTTTCTGAGTCTAGAACCAGATCTGAAAACATCAGCAACATATTGGTAGTCACTGATCATTTTACCCGGTATGCACAGGCTTTTTCCTACTAGAGATCAGAAAGCAACCACGGTGGCTAAAGTACTTGTTGAGAACTTCTTTGTCCACTATGGGCCCCCAGAGAATCCATTCCAACCAGGGAGGGACTTTGAGAGCCGCCTGATTAAATAAATGTTATCTTTGTGGGAGTACAAAATCAAGAACCACCCATATCATCCCAGGAGATCCCCAACCTGAAAGGTTTAACTGCACATTGCTTGATATGTTGGGCACACTGCAACCTAAAGACAAGCCTAGATGGAGCCAGCAGATTAGCACTCTGGTTCATGCTTATAACTGCACCAAAAGTGATGCCACTGGATTTTCCCGTACAGACTCATGTTTGGGAGAGAGGCTAGACTGCCAGTGGATGTGTGTTTCGGGGTTTCTCCTGATGGGGTACAAGCAGAAAATCATCTACAGTATGTACAGAAGTTGAAGGCCCAATTGAACCATGCCAACCAACTGGCCCAGACCATGGCTGCTAAACAAAATCTGGCCAATAAGGAGAGGTATGATAAGAAAGTGAAAGCAATGGAACTGAGAGAAGGGATGAGTGCTATTGAGAATTTGGGACTGCATGGCAAACATAAGATTGCTGACATGGCATCACCTCCCTCATATTGTCATGGGAAAACTGGCAGATTTACCTGTATATAAAGTGCGGCCTAAAACAATTCAAAAGATGGGAAAACTATACACAGAAATCATCTGCTGCCGATCGGGCAAATCTTGATTGAAGCTGAACCTCCCAATGCTCCTCCCTCAGGCCTGCGACTAGATCTGCTGCCAAGAAAAACCCAGACCACATTTGATCCAGCAAACGAAATAAGAGGGCCCTTTCCAACCCTCTGATGAAGATGATCGTCAGTCGGTGTCTGAAGACAATGAGAATAATATTGAATACTATTCCCTTATGAACTGAGCCAACTGTTTAGGGCAATCCCTCGTTAACTCTGGAGATGAGGTTGGGCTTTCTGGACTGTTTGAGCCCCGGCTTTGTCTCTGGAGCCAGTGCTTCCAGAGGATGAAGTGAGCAGCAGCAAAGTCCAAGGGTGGGATCCTTGAGCCTGGCTGAACTGTCTGGCCTGGCTGAACTATCTGACTTTTCAGAAAAAGGGAGTGATGTGGGGAACAAGGTAGTGATATGCAGAACCTGAAGAACATTTTGAGTGCCCTGATGGTTCGGTGCTAGTGCCGAAATGTCCCCAGCTGAGCCAGATAGTGTGGGTTCTGAAATAGAGGTCCTGTTCTTGAAGGTGCTAGGGGCCTGGGTCTCCTTCCCTATGGAGGTTCTCCCTACTAATCTAGGTGAGGCTGAAATGGAATTGGGGCCTGTATCAGGTTTTTCCGAGACCTCTAGGTGCACTGGCCGAGAAGTACGGCCTGTAGTAAGGTTAAGTTATGAGTCCCTGGGCCAGCCTGTGGACCTGCCCTTAAATGTAGTCCATAAGGGGTGTATGTGTCCCCGAGCTCCTTGCCTAAGTTGGCCTTGGGGATGACTCCAGCTGTTAGTATTGCCCTTTGAGTATGGTACCCTGCTGTAGGTAGCCAGCAAGTTGCTGATAGGGAAGTCCCCTCTTTCCAGGTGTCAAGGGCAGGAAGTAATGACCTGATTTACCAAGAAAACGGTTATCTGTGTGTAATGTTGTATAAACAATAGTAAATTGAGAATACAGTAACAATGCATGTAATATAAAGTGTGATATAATGTTGCTTAAACTGTTTGCCTTAAAGTGATTTAAGGTAACTACTTGAGGACGTCAAGTTCTTTCAAACCAGGAAGGGGTAACCCCTACAAATGGGGTTCCTGAAGGTTTTCGGAGCTTGTCTGAATGCTCCATGCCTGACTGGTGTTCGGTGTAAGGCCACTAAATGTGGGCATTGTGAGGTGCTTTTGGAGCCTCTAGTACTGCCTCTTTAGAGCTGCCTGCTTGCAAGTTTTCATGGTACAAATAGGAGGACTGGGGTTTCCCTGCTCAAGATCCTGCCCGTGACTGCTGTCTGATCGCTCCATTTCTGCAGTTGCTAGGAGGCTGGGGACCCCTCGAAAGGTGTAACCATTTGCCTGAAATCATTTAGAGTGATAGAGAAATGCAGTTTTGTTTAACCTGCCTTTGTTGCAGATGGGACGCTGTGTGCTGTGCCCTCCATCTTGGACCAGGACAGTTAGAGGGTCCAATAAGAGTCAGGGAGTATCTGAACTGGGTAAAAGCAGCCAACCAGAAACTAGGACTCTAGATGGACCGGCCGACCAGTGGGGACACAGCTTTTGATTCTGGGAAGTGGTATTCTTGTCCATGGTACCATTTTGCATCAATGAGGGTAATAGTGAGTGATTGGCATCTGCAGCCCTCAATGGAATTAGGTGGCACCCGACTGGAGACTTGCCCCAACTGCCAAAGGGCAGAATCGCTGTGGCTGTGAGCGAGGAAGGAGGCCTGGGCTTCTGTGCCGTTAAGTCTTGGCAGGAAGCGTGTGTGTGTGTGTGTGTGTGTGTGTGTGTGTGTGGTGAAGACCAATTTCAGGCGGCTCGGTCGCCGTTAGAATCAGACTAAATCTGTGGGGCAGCGGTCAGTGGAGGCTGTGCAGAGTGCAGCTACCTACCAGGCTCACCCTGTAGAGGACTGGAGAATCTGCTAAATCGCGCTTGGTCTGTCAGGACAGTGAAGCTGCAGAGAGATCCCCGGATAGCTGTGAGTTCAGTCAGGTCCAGGCAGCTGCCTGGTATAGTACCGCTCTGTTGTTTTCCATATAAATGTGTGAGGAGGCCCTTGAAGCTTAGGCTCAGCCCTGCAGGTGGTGAAAGAGTGGTTCTCTGTTGGAGTTGTGAGTACTGAATCAGGGTAGCTCCTGTTAAAGGTCACTAGCAAAGGCAAAATCATCTTGTTGTGTTGCTGACTATACTGATTGAGCTTTCTGGCTCCATTTGATCTTCTCAGGAATTAAATGCTCGTTTGTGCAGGGCCCCAACCAGCTGCATCGAGGAACTAGCCATTAGGGCTTGGGTACCCATAGACAGTAATTTATAGGTTAGGCCTGTGCACAGAGCCATAGGTAGATTCTCACATATTATATGTGGTAAGCTAATCAACCTGATTCCCCCTGGTTCTTGTTATCTCCCCTTAAATAAATCAGATTGCTTGTTTTGCAAAGTACACTGGCTAGTTTGTGTATTCATGGGGAAATACTGCACAGTGAATGTGGTGTAACTCAACCTTACTTTTCAGGGGTCCCGGTGAGCTGACTGGTTCAGGCAGGGAGTAAGTGTATATGGTAAGGACACTGAAATTGAACTGCGTGGGCCACTAGGTGGGAAAAAGGGGTTGCAGCAACTCAGAGGGCTGTGACTGAGTCAATCTCGACTGTTCTAACCCGACCTCGGGTGGAGGCACCGCCAATGGATCTGGGCCCCTCACCCTGCTGCAGGTAGGGCAGGCGAGGGGTAGTAGCCCTTAGGTTAGTGCCCCTGGGGTTACATTAAAATTACTAAATAATAATTTTTTAAAATATCCTTCCACTGAGAAACAAAAAGTCCAAGGGATTTGGGGTGTAAAACAACAAATACTACAGGGTTAAAAGTAACAATAAATGCAGCAAACCCTGTGCTGCACTGTTACTAGAGCTAACCCAAAAACAACATTATTTGTTATGGCTAATGAAGCTGACTGGGGCATTGAAATTCATTGCTCTTTTGAAAGTGAAGGCTCCAAGGCTTTGCACTGTTAGAGGTCGGACAGCTGGTGGCACAGTTGAACTGGCTCCATGGCTGTGTGCAGTTACAGGTATTCCTGAGGGCTGGACAGCTGATGGCACTGCTAAATGCAGGATGCATCTTGAACTGTGGTGCTCTTCTTGTCTTCCATTTCTGCTGCTTCTGCTGTGCATCCAAGAATGTCACTCCGGCTTCGTCGGTCCTTGCAGAAACGGCCCAGTAAGACCGATACTCGCTTCATTCCTGTGTCCTGTAACAGACATTATCTCATGGTTCTGCAGACCAGCTTCTGACAATAGTTGAACTGCAGTAGCACGCATGGAATGATTTATACATCCTACTCAGCGGCTTCTTTACTGAGGCGTTTCATCATAGTGGACAGATAGGTGAGCCCCATGGGCTCTTTACTATACCAAACTGGAATAGAGTCAAGGACAGTTGCAGCAGTCTCTTAGGGTGACAATAAAAGGACTCTCGTCTGCAGGCAGCTTGCTGAGCTATTTCTTGATGGCGGCTATTGGGCAGTGAGGAGCCTGCAGCAGTGTAAATAAACCCCGTTGAGCTTGCTTATTTATTTCAGTTGGCTTTAAGTGATTTGTCATTGGTTTATTGAAATGGAGGATCAGTATTCATGGCCCTTTTCATTCACCATATATTCAGAGGGCTGGATATTCAAACTGCGCCATTCAAAGGCGGAAGTCCTTAGCTGCGCAAAATAGATGCTGAGGGTGTGTCCCGTACGATATTCAAAGGGTTGCACTATTGAGCAACTCCTTTGAATATCGCTCCCAACTCATAGCCACTGTGCATGGCGCAGTGGAACTTTCTTGTAGCGCAAGGTTGACAGAGTGGAACAGTCAACTTGCGGTGGCGCCAGAATACCGATGCGCTGTCGCCAAAATCACGATATTCAAAGGTGACATGCAAATGGGGCCAGAATACATGCAAGGCGCAGGGGGCCATTTGCATGTAATTATAGCCCCATTTGCATGCCATTAGCATGAGGTGCACGATCCCGGACTTGCACCTGGCGCCCTGCCGAGGCAGCGGCCGTCGGGGACCGGCGCACCCTGCAACCCGATCTCGGCAGCAATGTGGCTCCCCCTCCTCCATTCACATCCCTAGTGGTCCGGTGGACCAAAATGCCGATCGCGGGCAGAAAGTATAGAACCCCACATCCCATGTGCCCGATCCGCGGGCAGAAAGTATCAGAACCCCCATCCCATGTGCCCGATCGTGGGCAGTAAGTAATTGCCCCAAAACATCTCCCTGGTGTCTGGTGTGGCCCCACCCACCCACCACCCAGAGCCCCTACCACCCGCTCCCGGCGGCGGCAGCATCCCACCCGCCTGCCGCCCGCCCATCGCCCGACTGACTGGCGGTGAAACAGACAACAATGTTGCAGCTGAGTATGATGGTTTCATGACAATCTGCATTTAGAACTTTGCGGTGTAATTATATTCAACACTGAAAAACTACCATGTCTTATTACATTATTACATGATCCACAAAATAGTCATTTTCCTAAATCTATACAACAAAAGCGGCAACATTTTTATTTCTATCTTGTACCTTGTTTACCCACTTCAGGTATTTTGAGGTGTCTATCATACCCAACTCTATCTCCTCTCTTTCAGAGTTTATATTTGGGTCTTCTAATCTCTCAGACAGGCTAGTATCTACCTTCATCCCTCCAATTCTCCTGTTACTTTTTTTTTATGGCACCTCCCCATCCATTTCCTCTGTAAAAACTGCTCGTATGGCAAGTCTTTGTTCAGGATGTCTGCCTTTTCCTGTTCTTCCTCTAAACAGTCCTCCCCCTTCCTTATATTACACTAAAATCTCACCCCAGTCTTACTCTTTGAGGTTACATACAGTGCCTAAAACGTCTTGACTCCTTTTGATACCACCCTGGACAGTTTCTGTTCAGTTTGTGTCTTTGCACAACTCACTGCTCTTCCTGATTCCATCTGTTTCCCTTAATAAGCATCATTGTACTCCTATACATGCTTGTAACATCTGAATGCTACTGTCTTAGATTTCACCTTTTCTCCACATATTTTGAGAATCATAGCAGTCTCTTTTTTCCTCTTCTTTTGCTTCTTTGCTTGATTCAAAGGTTTGTTGCCTTCACAGGGCCACAGGAACCATTTGTTATAACCAAGAGTTTATAACAGTGAGGAAGCACTGTATGTAAATGAAAAGAGGACCCACGGGATGAACTGTAAGGTTGAAAAGGAAAGGGTGGACTGCAGAGGGGACCAGGAAAAGGCAGACATCTGAACAAATACCCGACAAGGCCCTGGGCTGATTCCTATACCTTTCCTTTAATTATGTGATACCCTGATGGTGGTAAAATGGATGTTAATGTGTGCTGGGTCTCCAAAAATATAAATGGGTAAATATAGCAACTGTGTTGTGATGACACCTGTAACTTGCACACAAATTCCTAACACAGGTCCCAAGGAGGTGGATGTTGGCACCTGACAAAGAAAGGTGGGAGTCAAAAATAGATTCCAAATAATTGACAGGCTTTTATTCAAACGGGAAAGGGCACACAGTCACAGGGAACTCTTATCCCTACTTTTCTGTATGAGGAGAATTCTAAATCAAATGACTGTAACAGCTCTGCTTTAAGAGTGTTTAATCCTCTATACCCTGTACGAGGGTGACTCTATGCACAACTTCAATAATCAACTGAAAAGCTCTACTTTGAGTGTTCCATCTACTAAGATCAGCAAATCATTATGCAATCTCAATACTATGCTGAGGTACACCCTCTATCTACGACCTATTACCTGGAGTACTCACTCTATGAAACTGTACAGCATGTCAGTTACAAGACACTACATATGTCATAAGAGGCAGTTTGTGCACAGTTGAGTTTTGTTTGTTGTCGAGAAGAAACTGGGATCGAGATATGAAACACCAGGGAAAAACTTGACTGACTGGCTGAAACGAGTTAAAACTAAGGAATGTAGAGAGGATTTTGAACAGGCCATGAGTTCTCGGCCACAACCCCACCTCTCAAGGGTTGCCAGAATTTGGAACAACACCAAGATTTCTTGGCTCAAAACCCACTGAGGGCAGCCAGAATTGAAACACAACAGACCCAGCCACAGCCTACTTCTGGACTGCCGGGAGAAGAAGGAGATGCTGAACAACTGGCCACAGCCGCTTCTGGACTATCAGAGAAGAAGAGGATACAGAACACCAGTCACAACCCACTTCTGCACTGCTGGGAAATGAAGAAGTTGGAGAACACCCAGCCACAGCCTGCTTCTGGACTGCCAGGAAATGAAGAAGATGCAGAACACCCAGCCACAGCCCAGCTCTGGGCTGCCAGGAAATGAAGAAGATGCAGAACACCCAGTCACAGTCCTCTTCTGGACTGCCAGGAAATGAAAGAAGATGCTGGGAGAAGGAAGTCTGTGGAATGTGGGAGAACAACAGGGTTTTGGGCACCAAGGCCAGACAAGTCAGGACTGACGCAAAATAACAAACAGGACGATGATGCAGGGTACTTGGAACAGAAGAGCTGGATGGCACTTGGTGCAGATGACAAAACAAGAAATGGATGGCAGACTTTGCACTGGGCCAGGCCGTACACTGGGAACATGAGAGAGGAAAATAATAAATGGGACATTGCAACTGATACGACTGCGGCACAGTTCTTCAGGAAGTTGCTGCTGGCTGATTCGGAGATTCACTGGGAGGTGATTTCTGAAGAACTAATAAAGATTGATCTGGATACATGTTGCAGAAGTGACTCTGGAGACTTGCTGAAAACTGACTCAAATACTTTTCTGACACTTAAATGCTGGCATAAAGCAATACAAGGACAGTTCTGGCACTTATACTGTTCGTAGGATTAACAACAATGCAATGAATGTCTCAGTTCCTACTGTAGTGGTCAACTTTACAGTGTCAATGTCCAGGCCACAGTAAATAAACAGGCACTTTATGATTCTGGGTGAACCCTAGCTTCAGTAGACCTAGCTACCAGGGGTCCCTCTGGCTAGATCAGGTTCTCCTGTTACTGTGGGTCTGTGTGGCTAGCTAGGCTCCTGAACATCTGGGGTCGCTAATGCTGCTGAGCCCCTTTTTCACCTGTGGGCCTGAATGGCTAGCTGTGTGCCTTGTGTTGCCTTTAATAACTTGGTTTTTTCTAGACTAGGCCCTTAAACAGCTATGGGCCTAACTCTGCCCCTTTTAAGCAGCAGTGGGCTTAACTCGTCCCTTTTCAGTGGCAGTGGAGCCTAACTTGCCTCTTTTAAAAAGCAGTTGGCCTAACTTGCCTCATAAACATGTGGGCCTGTCTTGCCCTTGGTAGCGCACTGGTCTCCTCTGTGGCAGAGCCCCTTTAAGACCTGAGCCACCCTTTTTCACCTGGGTCCCTTTAAACAAGCCCCTATATATCCCTCAGTCTTTCTTGGCTGGGCCCTCTTTTAATTGCACTCTTGGGCCAGACTTGTCCCTTTAAGTAAACTGCTGCTGGGCCTTGCCGTCTATCACTAGGCTGCCTAGCCTCAGCTCCACCCTTATTAAAATAATTCAACCCTTTCCTTAGGGCCTTTGCTCTTGGCCCTCTCTTTGGGCGTCGCTATGGCCAGGATGAATTAATATTAATGAGCCCTCAGGTCCAAGGCTGTCCCACTCCTGCGATAGCGCCACAGCACTAAATACAATTTTTTATAACAAAACAAAGTCCTAGCAGTCAACATGCTTCCTTGTGCTGCCACCCACTCACCACCCTGGTCGAGGATGTAGCTGCTGCAGTAGGGAGGAGGGAGTTTGCTGGAAGTGGGAGGGATTTCAGGCAGGCATTAACCAGATGACTGGAGGTCTTGCAAGGTGTCCTATGCTGCTGAGTGGCTCTTTTCGCACCAGAGGATGCGGCACTGCTATACTACCTCTGGGGACCGAAAACTTTACTTTTGGACCAAAAATAAATAAACGGGCACCAAGCCCTTCCAGAGAAAGTGTAACATCTTTTCTGGTGTCCGACAATGTCGTGGACTAAATGGCGTTCAGGCATGCAGTCTTCTGTGACTGGAGGCAGAGGGCACACAGGAAAGCCCTCAGGGACAGCTTCAGCCCTCCTGGCAAGCTCTTCTTGACCCTCCTCACTTTCTGTGTCCTCTCTTCTCCACAGTCACCATGATTCTCCCTTACAACTGATACGTTTTAAACAAATTAACACTCTGGATTTTGGTTCTGGAAGGCAGGGCAGGTGCCACATAGTGGGCATTCCATCTGCTCAGCCTGGCATTCTATATGCTCAGCATGACATAAAGGGCTAACTTTTACAATTCTCTTAGCTATTTACAATATTTATACAGCATTTAGAATAGGTTTGATGGCTGCATCTGAAACTGGGCACCTGGGCATTTCTGAGGCACCTTTCCTGAGTTGCTGGGGCACCTTATAGGGTTGGCACATCTCTATTTTCTTTTCTGTTGTGCCCTCAACTCTAGGGCACTACAATTGTGTCTGTCTCCATTCTCTCCCACTTTTTGTTAACTCACTTAACAACATGGCATACATTGTACAAATGCCACTCTAACCAGATTGTTAGCTTCCTCATGTTAGCCACAATTGTGCTTTGTTCTTAATCAAATAATTCTGTGTAATATCTGCTTGTTTAGTCCTTTTGTTTCTGTTTTTGTACCCTGTATTTTAATTGACATGGAACCTATGTAAAAGAGCTTGTAGCTCACAGGTGTTAATCTGAGAAATGAATCAATCAATAAATAAATACTTTTATTCAGTGTTCACAGAGGAAGCAGGGAGGGGCAACAAAAACTAACAGAGGCCTTGGAGGGACCACGTAGACACTAGTCCTTTCTTGGAGAGATAGTCCTGAAGGAACTTGCTAATCTGAAAGTGGACAAAGCAATGGAGCCACACAGGGTGAATCAATGGTATTGAGGGAGCTCAGGGGATACTGGCTATACCTCTGACAGTCCCATTTAATGGCTTACTAGAAACAGAAGTGGTGCAGAGGATTAGAGGAGGGCAGTTGTAGTCCCATTTCACAAAAGGGGTAGCATGGAGAGTTTTGCAATTATAGGCAATCAGCCTGACATTGTGATGGGAAAGTTAATGGAATCACTGCTGAAGGACAGGAGTAGTGGAATATCTTGAATCCAGTGAGTTACAAGACCTGAGGCAGCATGAATTCATGGGGGAGGAGGTTATGTTAAAAAGAATCTGATAGATTTAATTGACTGGGTGACCAGGAATTAGATTAGGGACCACTGCCCCGGTACTTCAAGTAAATAGCTCATTAGTGTCCGACCCACCAGCTGTGGCTGCAGAATTTAACTCCTACTATACCTCCTGCACCACTGAGCTACTGAAATCCTCCCTCCCTCCCTCCTACCCTTCCCACTCCCCACCCTCTACCAGTGTGCCCCTCCACCACCCTTCCACCTTCCCTTCTCTTTCACTATTGTAACCCCAAATGATGCTCTAAGTGCCCTCCTCACCATCAATCCTCTAAAGGTGCCTCCCTGATGGCCTTGACCCAAAACTCCTTCGGCCATTGCATATCCCTCTCAATAATCCTAAATCTCTCATTCTACTGCCTCAGTCCCCTTCATAGAAACATGCTGTGGTCCTCCTCTACCAAAGGGGTGACCCTTCATCCCCTGGCAACTATCGCCCATTTCTCTCCTCCCTACCTTGCCAAGCTTCAAGAACACATTGTCCTCTCCCAACTCACCTCTTTCTATCTGACACCTCCTTTTCACCCCTTTCCAGTCTGGTTTCAGGAAAAATCACCAACCACCACCTCTCTCCTGAAACACAGACTCCATCTAACCAGGATGGACAATGACAAATGCCGTTGCCATTTTTGTCCAACCTGGCCAAGGCCTTCGACACCGTCTTTCACTCCCTTCTCTCAACTCACTCCCAGCAGCTGGCCTATCTCCCTTTGCCACAAACTGGTTCAAGGCCTACCTTATTGGTAGAACCCAATCAGTTAAGATCTTAGAGCCTACTTCCCCTCCTCCCAATTACCATTGGAGTTCCCCAGGGCTCGATGTTAAGGCCCCTCCTACTCTCCATCTTCTTAAATGACCTTCCTCTGTTTGCTCCCCATCCTCCGCTATACATATGTATGCCGATGATACAGTCCTGTATGCATCTGGCTCCTGTTCTGATGAGGTTACAATCAGCTTACAGCAAGACTTCGACAAGGTTCAGCTCTGGTTTGCTAATCAATGACTTTTCCTCATTGCCAAGAAGACTGTCTCCATGACCTTTGGCACAAGGCAGAGATTCTCTAGACTTCCATCCCTACCAACTTTTCACACCCTTGAAATGGACTTTACTTGAGGACACATCCTCCTTCAGGTACTTAGCTGTTTGGTTGTACCAACACCTAGACTTCTCTGGACATATTGACACCATCCACACAAAACTGTGCCCCAAAGCTCAGACTCAATAGACAGTAAGGCCTAATCTGCTGGCAATTAGTATGTTAGTATGTAAGCTTGGTGCCCTGTTTAGAATCATAGTTGCATCCTCCTATGGCTAGGCGTGAACTTGTTCAGAAGATGATAACGCCCATTTTGGCTACTGTGATGTAGTCTATGTTGCTGCCACTAAGTCCTCTCTGGCTAGACTGACACCCTCTTCAATTCCTTCTGCTGCTTTGCCCTGGATGTCCCCCCCACAACACCCATCACTGTGATCTTTATCGTCCATGTCCTTCCCTCTCTTACAAATAGGGCAACTCTCCCACTGTGCTAAATTCACCTCCAAGCACTGGTTGGGTGAGCTTCCTTCCTACCTCATCTCCTCCTCCTTATAACACCCCTTCCACCCTCCCATTCCTTAGATCAACCGACTGCCATACCCTGGTTGTCCCCACAGATCCACCCAAATTAGCCAATCTGGTTACTCTCACCGCCTCCCAAAATGTGGAATTCCTTCTCCCTCAAATCTGGAACTCATCCTCCTCCTCCTATTCCATCAGCTCTGCCCTCAATGATTACCTTGTTCCATCAGCTCTGCCCTCAATAATTACCTTGCACCTAGCTGCTTCTGCCATGTCCCTTCCTAATTCCCTCCTCTAAGCACTGGACAAACCCTACCCTCACCTTAATTTTTACCTTGTGCTCGCCCATCCCCCAAATCTCTAGCCCTCCTCCCCTTCCCACTAATTGTCCCCCCTTACTGGCCTTTCTTGATCTCTCACAGAATGTAAAGGAAACCAAATGCTCTCCATGGGTCCCTCTCATACCCCAAGGGCTTGTAACTCTCATCTCTCCTTTCCCCACCATCTTAAAGGCGTCTCTCTCTGGGACACTGCCTTATCCCCTTCTCTCTCAGTCCCTCAATCCCCTTGCAGGGTTCCTCACATCCTGAAGGGGTCTCCAGGGACACGGCTCTCCCCCTCCTCACCTCACCCCTCCCTCCCCTTTTCTTTCACGTAAGCACTTGTTTACTTATTAACCCGACACTTATTATTTCCACTCTTTCTACATGTTATGTGCAACACAGTTGTAACACTGTTTGTAACACCTTCCTTATGACTATATGTTAATGTTGATCTTATAACTTGAATGTTTAATATCTCATTCCAATTGTACCCCTTCCCCCAGGTCACACCGAGAGATGAGTGACTTGTTGCTCAGTGTGCCTTCCTGGTGAAACATTTCAATAAATAAATAACTAAACGTGGCCTACCTAGATTTCAGCTAGTAAGGCTTTTGACACTGTTCCACACAGAAGACTAGAGAGCAAGCTGGGTAGCTTAGTAGTGACTCCAAAAGTGGTTACCTGATTTCAATAAGGTCTTCAACTCTGTTCCACACAGGAGACTAGTAATTAAGCTGAGTAGCTGATTAGTGGGTCCAAAAGTGGTAAACTAAATAAGAAACTGGATGGGGGATATGTGACAGAGGGTGGTGGTCAACAGAGTTCACTCCAAGGAAGGGAGTGTGACCAGTGCTAGGTCTAGTCTTTTTAATATCTTAGTAAGTGACATTGAGAGAAGCTGGAAGAGGAGGTTTGCCTCTTTGCAGAGACATCAAAATCTACACTTGGGTGGGTGCTACAGGGCTACAATTGGGTGGATACCCTGTGGGGAGGTATGGAAAGGATGTGCATAGACATCAAGGAATGGTCTAGTGTATAGCAGCTGGGTTTCAGTCTGAAAAGTGCAAAATAATACACTCAGACCGCCAGAAACACAGGGGTGGAGTAACAAATGGATAGAGTGTTATTGACAAACACCAAACAGGAGAGAGACCTGGGGTAAACATATCTGATGGCCTAAAGGTTGCTATGCAGTGCAGCAAGGCAGGTGAGAGGGCTAGTGTGCTACTGGGATGCGTTGGGAGAGGTATCACCAGCAGAAAGAGGAAGGTGGTGTTGCTCTGTATAGATGACTGGTAAAACCCCACCTAGAGTACTGTGCCCAGTTCTGTAGACCACATCTTCAGGAGGACATAGACAGAGTGGAGGCAGTTTAGAGGAAGATAACTAAAATTGTGCAGGGTCTGCAGCAAAAGTCCTATGAGCAGGGCCCGTGTTTACTGCTGCAAAGTGGACCAACATTCTAAGGCTGGACCTCATAATTTCTGCGGCAGAGCAACTGCTGATTCTGCAGCCATTCTGCAACACATAAATTGTGGCTAAACAGCATACCTTCAAAGGGATTAAGTCTTTGTTAACAATTTGACTGCCTTCGTGCAATCACTCTGCTACACTGAAAGTGGAACAACAGGCCATTCAACAGTATGTAGTCTTCTTATCACAAATATTAAACCTCAATAACCCAAACCTGGCACATCCATGGGCATCAGTGTTCTCTTTTAATGAATTTTCCTCCAACACTCGAATTTGAAGGCTCATCTGTTCTTCTGAAATTGGTGGCCTTTGCTGTTCTGCTATGTTATAATCAGAGGGGACATACACATAGCTAAAACTGCACAGAAGACAAAACCAGCTTGGATTCCTTCTGGTTTATATTTTACAGTTAGCAGATATAAAGAGAGACTCAACTTGAAAGCCATTTTTTCTAATTTTGATCAACGTCCTTTAGATTATTATTTTAAACTAGGAATACCTAGCTGCCTTGCAACAAACATGCTGAGTGTAGTGTGCAAATCTGTGTATTGGGAGGATTGTCTTCCTATAACAGTGAAGAAGGGTAACTTGCAGTGTCTGTAGTACCTGACTCCTGATTTTTCTTTTGGGGACACACTATAAAATGTAAGCAAGTCATTCTTATTAAGCTGGAGTAATCTTGGTTAGCATGTTCTCGTCTGCTCGCAACTCAGGTAGTTGAGGTATTCTTCAGTCATTGACCCTCATTTCACTTATGTATAGCAGCAATCAAACTCTCAGGTCCATTTTTTCCATACCTGTTTGCTCCAGTTCTAGTATACCCTGGTCCCCAACTCTGCTGCAGCTGGGCAACTTGACCCTCCTTAAGAATTGAGCTTGATGCCACCACTTAGGTTGCAGGTTCAAATCAGCCAAGAAATTAGCGGCACACTTGCAGGTACAGAACTGTGGCCCAAATCAAAACTGTGATCAATGTCCACCAGTAGGGACCAAGTCCTCTGCTCAGTCTGCTACTAGCCCTATGTTTCTGCAATCAGCTCTCCTCCATACCTGTCACTACACTAAGATCGATACCACCTTCTCAGGCACCACTGAATCTTCTCACTTCTTGACTACAGCTCACCTTCCGGTTCTTCTTTTCAAATTCATCTTCCAAGGATTCACCATGCACCATGAGTTGCCTCACAATGAAAAAATAACACGGCTGAGCTACCCACACCTACACAGCAGCAAATCATAACTGCAGTGGACCTAATCAAGCTCTGCTACTCTTGTGTCAGCCCCCAATACTGGGTGGACGGAGTTATGTAATAAGAACCAGCAGAGTCAAGATGCCATGTGGCCACTAGCGTTTTGGCTTTGTAGCAGATGGCATCAGTTTGCTGCCTCTTCTAATGAGCATGTACAGTATGCCATGGCATACTTAACATATCAGTAGCTATGCCCTTGTCTTGTGTGATTGCACAGTGCAGCTAGCATTTCCATGGCTGTGTGGCTGGTTTTCCTGATTTCTGCAGCAAGCACGATTTCTGGGGTCAGCCCTGATTTCCGCGGCCACTGCTGTAACCGCAGAATCATAGAAAACATGGGTCCTTGCCTATGAGGAGAGACTAAAGACCTCAATATGTATACGCTGGAGGGGGATACGATAGGGATCTTTAAATACCTTACTGGGGTACATAAGGTACAGCAGGAAATTAGTATTAGTAGGAAGGTAGTATTTTGCAGAAAGATGCTCCAGAACAAGGAACATGCAATGGAGCTGGTGGGGGTTAGATTCATAGAGATGTGAGGAAGTACTTCTTCACAGAAAGGATGGTGAATTCCTGGGACAGCCTTCCAGCAGAGGTGGTAAGGGCAAAAGCAGTGATGGAGTTCAAAATATATGAGATAGGCATAAGGGATCCTTGGTAGAAAAAGAGGTAGAGAGAACTGGAAGACTAAATGAGTTCTGAGATGATACTGTAGGTAGGTAGAAATGAGCAGACTGAGTTGACCAAGTGGTCCTTGCCTGCCTTTAAGTTCTATGTTTCTGTTTCATAAACAAATTCTGCCTCAATAGCACACTTCACAAGAGAATGTAGAAGCAGCCTCTGTTAACTGCAGCCAGTTCTTGTTTCAACAGCAGCTGAACTTCATGTAGTCATTTCCCCAGTGAAGTGCCAGTGAAATGGAGTTAGTATTTCAACAAGGTAAAGATTACACCATGAATTGCAATGACTATCATGAACTTCAAATTAGTAGAAAGAAGATTAAATTGCAAAGCATCTCATTTGATATTATATTATACCTGATGCGAAGCTTTAAATAAATTGGAGTTTTCTTAAATGGGAACTAGTACACAAATTGAAAGATGCAACAATCTTGCTAATACTTAACAAAATGAATGTTGGGGGATAGCCACACATCAGTTGTGGAGATAATCAGGAAAGCCACAATTATTGAGGAGATAGTAAAGTGCTAGACTCTACAAGACATGTCAGATTTAAACAAGCATGGCTCTACCAGAGGAAAGATATATTTGAAGTAATCTCCTGAAGATTTTCAAACTACTAAACAATCCATTTGGATTTTGGAAGGTCAATGGACATCATGCTTTTACCCTTAAGAAAGGCTTTTGAGTTAATGACACATTAAGAATTAATGAGTAATCTACAAGCAAGGAAATAAGCAGGCTATGTAACTGAAGTAAATAAGAGTTATTATCCATGAGTCAAAGAGTTATAATTAGTGGCTTCTGTTCATATTGATAATGGACAGCTAGTGGAGTGCTTCAGGGATCAGGTCTGAGAGCACCACTGTTCAATTTAAACATTAGTGACCTTGATAAAATAACATTTGAGTGGACTGCAAAGTTCAAATATTACAAAGCAGTCTCAATACTGCAAGTCAAATGGATGGGTTAAGTTGTGGGAATGAAATTCACTGTAGAAGAATGTGTGCTGATGCATCTGGGAAAATAAATCTGAAGGAGGTCACCATTTAAACAAAACTGGCAACTGACAGCTTATGCCTCACAACCCCTCTTGGGTTGTGGTTATTACACAATAATCTCTTGCCTGCTGTGTGTTGTTGCTTACTTAATTCATGCCTACCATTTGTGCACCTAAATTAGCTTTGTTTGGTAAAGAGATTGTATAAAATGTCTCCTCACAAATCCTTAAACAATTGCAAGGTTTTGTGTTGGTAGTCAATGAACCTTAAAAGGTCCTGTTCATGAGAACTGTATTTTTGGCATAGTGTCCTCCTTTGGTAAGCTGTGTAAGCAATAATACCCTCAGGGTGGGTGGTATTGGGCAATACTGGACTGCCCAGGGGCTTAATGAGGCCTGATGCTGCATGCAGAGGCCTTACAGCCCTGGAAGATCAGTTTTGCCCAATACACATCCCTGGAAGGAAGTATTAATAGAAAAAATAGGCATAAAAAACAAAAAAAGTTTAATTAAAATGTTGATAAAATGTGTTTAAAATAATTTTGTAATAAAATAGTTCCTCAGCTGCCAGAATTGTGTGGTTATATGTTTTAGGCTAGGGACTTTTGAGCTAACAAACCTCTATATTATGCCTCGGACCTGGTTGTCATGCCCTCCAACCACCACACACACACACACACTTACTTGCAGGTTTTATGTATGGGATGAGGGACATCAAGGAGAACAGAAGCAGTGTGGGGGACAGGAACTTGATAAGTTACAGCAGATCAGGCATGGCAGTTTGTGGTCAGATGCAGTTTGGCATGCCAGGGATCAGGAGATCTGAGCAGGGAGCTCTGCTACCAACAAGGTCACGATACACTGAGGCCATTTCATTTTTATCTTGAAAGCACTCGTGTTTTATTTTTTTGTCAAATGGGGTTGCTCATTGCTGCTGTTAAGGCAAGCGGTATGACTTGGAGGATGAGCAGTAAGCACGTGACGTACTACCGCAGCTGTTTGAATACAGAAAAATCTTTAAAAAGTTAAATATGGCAAAATAGAAATGTTGGCAACCTGAATCTGCAACCTGGTCTGGAGCTCCCTGGCTTTGCTGATGAATCTCAGGGATACTACATAGCAGACTTCTGCGGGGCTGCAAGCAGCAGTAAACACAGCTGGGCTGTCATCAGGAGGAGGGAGGCGAGAGCTGATCGGGAGAGTGGTGCAGTTGGGAGAAAGTAATTTCTTCTTCTTCTCTCTCTCCTCTCTCTCTCCCTAACCACACAATAAGAACAGAAGTGTGCTTTTCCTGGTTGTGTTCTTTCTGTTTTAAAGAGTCATTTCTCATTTCATTCTGGATTCGGTCAGCATTGGGGCCCAGTATGTCTAGCTTAGCGAGACAAAACAAATAGTGGACATTTGAAAAGGTAATTTTGGCCAGTTAGAGATGAGGTGGTGGCCAGCAGGATTCTGGTGATGGGATTGGCTGAGCTGGTACATTTAATAGCTGGGCATCTATTGTCTGATAGAAGCCCAGCAGAGAAGTAGCCTCAGCCAATCAGAAGATGAATTACTTTACCCATTGTCTAAGAGTATAATAGACTGCTTTGAAATAGGGCCATTAGTGTCACCCACCTCAGTAGTTGTTGATGAGCACCACAGATAACAAACTGAACATACTATAGACATAGGAATGGAGAGGTCAAGAATTAAAAATGCATGCAGTATTCTCATCTGTTCTACTCACAGTATGAAAGATGGGCCCCTACTGAGTCATAGATTGCAGATCTCCATGTGAATGAACTACCACATGACTCCTCCTAGCACTACACTACAGGTTGTTTCTGTTGTTACAGTAGCTGAATGATTTCCTAATCTTACTTGATGAATGTTAAATTAAAATGTTATATTTTGGTTTTGTAGTTTCTATTGACAAAGTCAGGTTTTAAACATCAGCATTTCAAACTGGAATGTGCATTCTAATGTTCATTAATGGCCAAAAGTTCGGTTCAGTGCACCATATACAAAACAGAAATCAAAACGCCATCAGCAGTAAACATTTAATTGCTTCACTGCTCCTGTCCTCCATGCTTCTTAGTCAGATTTTTTATCATGCTTCAGTGTTCTATAAGCAGCACATGGATCACAGCTGTGTATAAATAACCTTAATCTGAAACCCAGACTGAAACTGCTGTCCCTGCCTTTGTCACAGCATGACTAATCCAAGAAACTAAAGTCAGCAGCAACAGAGATCCATCTGAATTTTGTGAATGAGAAAATCTGACAAAATGAAACTTGATGAAACCACCAACTCGTTGGTTTGAGAAACCCTGTATGGCCCAGAGAATCTGGATTATATGAATCTAATCAATAACACTGGAGCTCAGGTGCCTAGAATTCTATTACACTTAAATAAGAACTCGATTTTCCATAGACCTGTATATCCCACTTCATGCATTGAAATTATACTGTTTCCATGCTACTGATACACATTTGGTGTTTGTGTTGTCAATACAATCAGTAGGATTCAGACTATCTCAGATATGTTTATAGATCATTGGTGAGGCCACACCTGGAGTACTGTGTCCATTTCTGGAGTCCTCACCTCAGGAATGGTAAGGACATGCTAGAAATGGTACAACAAAGGGTGACCAGAATGATTCAGGGCCAGCAGGAGATCAGTGGTGATCAACTTAAAGCACTGAATATGTATTCACTGCAGACCAGATGAAAGAGGGTGATATGATAAGAGATCTTCAGTTTCCTGGAATGGATAAACAAGGTGAACTGTGAGGAACTATTTAGCATGAGTAACAATTTAAGACCAGAGGAACATGCATGGAAACTGATGGGAGGAGCTTCAAGAGAAACATAGAAACATAGACTTTGATGGCAGATAAGGACCGCTAGGCCCATCTAGTCTGCCCATTTCCCTACCTACAGGATGGGCCGCAGATCCTAGTTAACTAACAGCCTATATCTTCCTGCCCCCACAAGAATTGCCTTATGTCTGTCCCATGCATTCTTGAATTCTCCACAGTTTTAGACCCCAACTTCCTCAGGAAGGCTGTTCCATGCATCCACTACCCTCTCTGTGAAATAATACTTTCTCACATTGCCCTGACACCGCCCTCCTTCTATCTTTAAATTGTGTCCCCTTGTTCTTGCAAGTCTCTTTTTCTGAAAGATGCTACCCTCTTGGATTTTGTTGATTCCTTTGAGGTACTTGAAAGTTTCTATCATGTCCCCCTCTCCTTCTTTCCTCAAAGGTATACATATTAAGCTCCTTTAGTCTCTCCTCATATGGCTTCTCTTGCAGACCCTGCATCATTTTAGTTGCCCTCCTCTGGACTGCCTCTATCCTGTCTATTTCCTTGCGGAGATGGGGTCTCCAGAACTGGACACAGTATTCCAGATGGGGTCTCACCAACTGTCTGTACAGAGGGATAACAACTTCCTGTTTTCTGCTGCTGATGCTCTCCCTATACATCCCAGTATACCCCGACCCTCCCTACTGCCTTCTCACATTGCTTGCTAACCTTAAGGTCATCTGATATGATTACCCCAGGTCCCTTTCCTGTTTGTTGTTGTTACTACCTCCCACCCATTGTGTATTCTTCCCTGGGTTCTTGTTTCCCAGGTGCATTATTTTGCACTTTTTGCATTGAATCCTAGCTGCCATACGTCTGACCACTTCTCCAACCTTGCCAAGTCCCTTTTCATCCTTTCCATGCTTGCTTGTGTATCAACCCTGTTGCAGATCTTTGTGTCATCTGCAAAAGGCATACTTTCCTTCCAGTCCCTCTGCAATGTCACTGATGAAGACATTAAAAGGACTGGACCCAGTACTGAACCTGCGGTGCCCCACTGTCGCCCTTTCTTCAGAGTGGACTCCATTTACAATTACCTTCTGTGTCCTGTTGTCCAGCCAATGTTTTACCCAGGCTACCACCCTGGGACCACTCCCAGGCTGGTTAATTTGACTAATAATCTTTGTGTGGGACTGTGTCAAATGCCTTGCTAAAGTCTAGGTAGGCCATGTCACAGCCCTCCCTGGTCTACTACTTTGGTCACCCAGTCAAAGAATCTATTAGATTCATCTGACATGACCTTCCCGCTGTGAACCCATGCTGCCTTGGATCCTGTGCTCCACTGACCTCTAGGTACTCAACTATTCTTTCCTTCAAGTGACTCCATCACTTTCCCTACCACAGAGGTCAGACTGACAGGTCTGTAGTTTCCTGCCTCTGTCTTGGTCCCACTTTGTGAAGGAATCACATCCGCCTTCCTCCAGTCCTCGGGTACCACACCATCCTCCATGATTTATTAAAAGAGTAGCCAGTGGTTTCACTAGTTCCTTCCTTAATTCTTTTAGAATTCTGGGGTGAATTCCATCAGGACCCATTGCTTTGTCCACCTTCAGTTTAGGGTTCTTGCAGAACCCTTTCTTCTGTGAAAGGACTGGGATCGACCCCCTATCAAGAGTGCTTCTGTTAATTGGATTAGGCACTTCCCCTCCTCTTTTGTGAATACTGAGCAGAAATATTCATTCAGTATTCCTGCTTTTCACTGTCCCCTCTGCCCACCACCGTTCATTCTATTCAGCCTCACTATCCCTCCTTTGTCTTTCTCGCTCGCTGATGTACCTATAAAGGTTTTATCCCCTTCTTAACTGAGTTGGCTATCTTTTCCTCAGTTTGGGCCTTTGCTATTCTGACTTCCCTCCCTGCTTCTTTCTGCCTTAACTGGTACAGCTCTCTGTCCTGCTCCTTCTGTGTTTCCTTATACTTCCGAATGCTATCTTTTTCTTCCTGACTTTCACAGCCACCTCTCTTGAGAACCATAGTGGCTTTTCTTTCATTTTGATTTGTTTATTTGCTTCACACAAGGCTTGTTGCCTCTGTGATGGCAGTTTTGATAATTCCCCATTGTTGCTCCACACACCTCCTTCTAGCCTGTTTGCTAGTGCTTTTCTGAGGCACTCTCCCATCTTGCCAAAGTCAGCCCTCCTAAAGTCCAGTACCCTCACTTTTGTATGGCTTGACTCTGTAGCTGAGTTAACGTGAACCACACTGTTTGATGGTCACTTGTCCCCAGATGGCAACCACTTCTAGATCTGAGATCCTCTCACTGCCCCGTTTGAGAGTACGAGGTCTAAGATTGCTCCCTCACAGTGGGTTCCAAACTAGCTGTCTAATGCCTGCCACCTGTGGGCATCAAGAATGGCCCTGCTCTTGGATGTGGCTGCAGCAAATGTGCTCCAGTTAACATCTGGCATATTCAGGTCTCCCATCAACAGTATCTCCCTTTCTCTGCCATTCTAAGAATGCCTTCCATCATATCCTTGTCCATTCCTTCCCCCTGACATGGGGTCTGTACACAACCCTGTGCAGATTGTGGTGCCCTTTTCAGTCTCCAAGGTGACCCACAGTGCCTCCTCTCCTCCCTGTTTACTCTTTTGTTCAGTTGCTTTTATCCCTTCCTTTACATGAAAGCTACTCCTCCCCTCTTCTCCCTGCCTGTCTCTCCTGTAGTTATGTACCCTGGTATGTTAACATCCAGTCATGGTTCTCTGTGTACCATGTTTCTGTGACTACTACGATATCCAGGCATCCCTCTTCCATTAAGGCCACCAGCTCAGGAGCTTGTTGCCCAGACTACGGGCATTGGTACTCATTACCCTCCATTTCCTGATGGCCTTACCCCTTTTGCCCCATCCCTGTCCTTCTTGCCTTTGTCACTTTCTCCATTTACCCTGCCCTTCTCCCTATCGACACCTCCATGTTGGTGTTTGCCACACTTACTACCGTGATTTTTTGGGGGCTAGGATTTTCCTGCTCCTTTCCAGTGCCTCCCCTTGGCTGGTTTAAAGCTTGCCAATGAAGCATTTAAACCTATCACCTAGGATCCTGGTTCCCTCCCGGACAGATGCAGCCCATCATGCCAGTAAGGCTTGCATCACTCAGGTGGACCCCCAGTCCCCAATGAAGCCAAATCCCTGAGCTCCACACCAGTTTTTCAACCACTGATTGAATCCCATGGTGCGGAACACCTAGCCTCTCCTATGCCATAGATGGGTAGCACCTCCGAGAAGGTTACGTCAGTGCTACTTGACTAAGGCCCCTCCCCAATTCCACAAACTCTTCCTGCACTTCTCTAATCCCTTTCTTGGCCAGGTCATTTGTCCCTAGGTGGACAATGACATCCAACTCCCTCCCTGTGCAGCTGCTCCAGCAATCCTGAGATTCGCTCCCTGTCCCTCAAGCCATGGCGCCAGGCAGGCACCTTACCTCCCTCTCCCTTCCTTGCCCAGTTCTACCTTCCTAACAATGGAGTCCCCCACCAGGAGTTGTTTCCTTCCCTGCAGGGTCCCCTGCCACCCTCCTGTGGGTCCCCTTTGTGGAGGTTCCCAATGTAGAGAAGTTCAGTCACACAGTAGTCCTTTCTCCTGGTATCTTCTGCCAAGCTAGAGCAGAATCTTTCTAAGGCAGTCTTTAAACGTAGCTTCCTTCTAGCTAAGCCACTCCCCTACTTATCAGATCTTTCTACAAGTAATTTAAACCTCACAGCAGTTAAGTCCTTTCGGTCACCTGAGATTTACACCTAGATGACTTTTCAGTTACCCATTTAGTTCAGTTAACCCAAACACACACTTTTTTTTTGTTTTTGTATGTTAGTTTTTACCCTAAATTAAAGGTCCAAATACAAAGTTCTTCTACTTTAGTCCCAGCAGAGAAGTTCAGTCACACAGTAGTCCTTTCTCCTGGTATCTTCTGCCAAGCTACTAGCAGAATCTTTCTAAGGCAGTCTTTAAATGTAGCTTCCTTCTACTAAGCCCTCCCCTACTTACCAGATCTTTCACAAGTAATTTAAACCTCACAGCAGTTAAGTCCTTAAGAGGGATAAGAGGGATAAGAGGAGCTGTATTTTATAAAAGGGTGGTAGAGCCAAGGAACAGTTTGGCAGCAAGTGGTAGCACCAAAACCATTAATGGTTTAGAGCATGACTGGTACAGGGTCAAGTACATAATGGTTACTCAGGTTATTAGTAGCAGGGAGGGAACAGGAAAGTGCATAGTGAGGGCTAGTACCCTGTACTGACATTAGGTCCCAGTTTGATAGGGAACTACGGGCAGACTGGCTCGACCATTGGTCTTTTCTGCCATCATTATCTATGTTTCTGTATTAAAAGTCACGGCAAGCTACACTGTATACCAATGTTGGAAATAGCAATATGGACATTTTACAGAATTCAGCACTGTACGACAGAGTTATTATATTTTAATGGGATTATACCCACCACAACATACAGGAGGGTACCACGATTAAATACAGTTGAGAAAGAAACAAATCTCAGACACACCCTCTGTCTCCAAGACTAAACAAAATGTATATTTTATTATAGCATAAAGGATGACATGTTTAACCAACATGGCTTAACACATCACATGTTATAGAATAAGGATATAACATAGCATGAGCTCAGCATAGTTACTGTAATGCTGTGAAAAGCTTGCACATATCTTTCTTTGTTGAGATATAAATCCTTGTCAGAATGTGAATCTCACTGCTATAGAACCTAATCCAAAATAGACTGGCCCAGATATTCAAAGGTTGCACCATGCACAACAGGGTTGCTGTCGCAAGTCCAAAATAGCGCCATTTTGCGATATTCAGAAGGAGGCAGTTGCGCCACCGAAAACATGCTGAGCAACAGCGCAATGAAAATGAAGGCATCGCAACTGAAGGGGTGGATCCATGCATAAAGAGCGCAATGCGATATTCAAAGACTTGCAATGCGCAATAGCGGCACAGCCGGAAATTAAGACTAGCGGAAATGAGCCAAAATAAAAGGCTCAAGGAAGCGGGCGCAAGAATGCTACAAGGCTGCCAAGTGGGGAGAGAGAGAGAGAGAGAGAGACAGACAGACAACAGACAGGCTAGGGCAGGCAAGGAAGCGTGGGCCATAGGCTGTAGAGGCCAGCGGGGGTGCCGGTGCAGTGGAAGTAGCAGTGAGGACAGCGGGGTAACACAGCAACACCAGCGGGGGTCAGAAGCCATGGAGATGGACAGTGCCAGCTTCCACATGGAAGCTGTAATGAGGGGTGAGAATGCATGCTGCAGGGGGACGTGGCCGTGGAAGGGCCCGTCGGCGGTATGCCCCAACAGGCAGTACCG
This sequence comes from Neoceratodus forsteri, assembly GCA_016271365.2. NCBI lineage: Eukaryota > Metazoa > Chordata > Ceratodontiformes > Ceratodontidae > Neoceratodus > Neoceratodus forsteri. The sequence goes on along the minus strand of CM028130.1, from coordinate 1,403,400,187 downwards.
TGCCGCATCAGCTTTGAGCTGTACACAGATGTAGAGATCGTGGGCGATACCACCTGAACAGGGCAATACTGAGGCGGCTCTGTGAGCTGTGCAGTGATGTGATGCAGGCACCCTCACGGAGTCACGCTCTGTCGTGGAGACCAAGGTGACAGCCTGCATGTGCCTGCTCCCACGGGCACCTTCCAGAGGCCGACGGGGACACCACAGGCATCACACAGTCGGCCACATCACGCATCCTCACCCAATTCCTCAGCGCACTGCTGCCACATGCTGCGGAGTACATCCATTTCCCCAGCACTGGCAGAGCGTGCAGCAAACATGCAGGAGTTCCACAGGGTAGCACGTATGCCTGGCATGCTAGGGGCCAGAGACTGCACCCATGTGGCCATTCGCACGCCACCTGACCCCAATGGGCTGGCATATAGGAACAGAAAGGATTCTCCAGTGTCAACTGCCAGGTGGTGTGTGATGCCACTGGGCGCATAATCAATGTCTGTGCCACACACCCTGGTGGAGCACATGATGCCTTCATATGGTATCAGTCCACACTGTGCCATCGATTCGAGTGGGGACATCCCACATGACATCTAGTGGGTGAGTACACCTGTATGGAATGCAAACTCGGGGCAAGGGTGGGAATGCCACAGGTGCCATGGTAGTGGCACACAGGGATATGGGCAATATGGACCTGAACATGAGACTGATCTCCACTATCTCCACACAGGTGACAGCGGATACCCACTCCATCCCTGGCTGCTCACACCACGTGCCGGCGCCCCATGACCCCACTCGCAGCAACGCTATAATGAGGCACATGTTTCCATGCAACATCATAGAGTGGGTGTTTGGGATGTTCAAGGCACGCTTCGATGCCTAGACACCTCCGGCGGTGCCCTACAGTACAGACCCCAAAAGGCCTGTGGGATATTCCTGGCCTGTTGCATCCTGCACAACATGGCCAAAGACTGTGGGATAGCTGTACAGGTTGAAGGGGGACAGCGATGGGGACGCCAGTGGCACCGGTGTTGATGGTGCTGATCAGCCCCCAGGACGGCGGGACCCCGACTGATCCGGCAGGCCCAGCTGTACTGGGACACCATCACAGAGGAGCACTATGCAGAACACAGGTAAGTCAAGGGACATGTGCAACCAACACTGTCCATGCGTAAACCACAGGCACACAGGGTAACACACCAGGGGTGCATGACGGCCAGTGGAGTGGAAGGGTCCAGGCATACAAACACATCATCAGGAGGGTGAGCACTCATATGGACACACACACACCAGGCACAGAGCGTACATGGGCACATGCACAGTGCAGCAGAACCGACATTGCTAACACACAGCACCACCGACCACCCCCACCACCTGTACTGTCCAAGTACATGTGTCAGATGCTGGGCACCCTTGCACCTTGGTGTACAGTACAATGCAGGCATCATCATGCACACGCACCTGTGGACAGCAGTTGGGAGGGTGTGCAGGTGGTCATGTGTGATCGTGGTGAGCAGAGCACCCAGCAGTGCACTGCCCACCATGACACACATTGCACACATGGCAGCACCAGACAGGGCCCACACTGGGAGACAGCTCAGTCATGTAGCACTGTCCCACGGCCACCTCGGATCGTGGGTGGCCCGCTGTGACCAACAGCACTGGCAGGCTGAGCAGGGGCCACATGGGGTGGCACTGTTGCACCACCAGGGGTCCCACTGTGCGAACGAACCTTGCCCGCCAGGGGTCTGCAGCATGCTGAACAAACCTGCACCAGGGGTGCTCGGGATGCCACAGCAGAACCCGGTGTCGGCAGGCCTGGTGTCGCCTGACGCCGGGAATGGGGAGTGGAGAGTGAACTGTGTGGGGTGTGCGGTACAGGGCACCTGACTGTGTGCCCAATGCATCACGACAGAGACCACTGCCTGGGTCAGCCTGTCAATGGTGGCGGTCACATCCATCTGCATACGCACCAGCTCTGCATGGTCCAGAGCACACTCCCTGCTGTGCACTCCACAGCCACAGACAGTGCCTCCACGGACATTGCAACCTGCCTCTGCAGCTGTACTGATTCCCAGCAGGCAGGTGTGCTCGTCCAATGGGTACTGTGCTAACGACATCCTGTCCCCAGGGTGTGGAAGGTCCTGATGCACAACACCCCTTGAGGTGGGCGCTGTTCGCCAGGACAAGGAATGGGTGGATCAAGGGTGGCGGACATGTGCCACCACTTGACACTGTACCCCAGACCTGGTGGGTGACTGCTGCTGCTGCCCTGCCAACTGCTGCCCCAGGGTCCACTTGTTCCCACCGCTGTGCTAGCAACAGTGCCAGACACCTGCACAGCCACCGATGCTGCCCACCGGTGCTGACAGGCACAGCCTGGGACTGTGCCAGCATGCTGGTACACAAGTTGGAACCAGAAAGGCCCAGGGGCACGTGCTGACCTGCTGTGTGTCCGTCATGGGACACACACCTATCACTGCCCATTGCAGTCCTTGCATCATCAATGGTGCAGGTCGTGCTACAGCCATAGTCACAGCGTGCTGGCATGCTTGCATGCCAGACTGCTGAGACACAGGCTGTGCCCCCCCACCAATCACCGACACCAGAGTTGGCGGCCCAGCGTGCATGCTGCTGCAGTGCCTGCTGGCTGGTGATTGAGGTGGATGAACCCTCCTCCATGTCCAGCAGGTCATCATCACTGCCTGGACCCACCACCACCATCTCCTGAAGACAAACAGGATCTGTAACAGAAAGAGAGTACATGTGGTGCATGTGAACAACCTTCCCCAACCCCCCAACACCACCACCATGTCATACCGTGCAGTGATGGGCTTCCACCTGTCTGGAATCCACCTCCTGGTACACCCTCAATAGCGCTCTGCTGCATTGATGCAACCAGTGTCTCCTCAGCCGGGTCAACTCCAACACCACTGGCGGGCCCCGCCAGTGCCAGCACATGCCACCCTGAAGGCTGCCACCTTCTCCTTCAACCTCCTGCGGTCTGTCCCCATCTTCTTCTTCGCATTCCTGCATGGAGCACTTGTGGCTTCCATGCAGGTTCACGGCCCGAGCTACCCCTCCCATGCAGCTGCACGGGACTGAGGGTGCCCCTCCATCCACTCAGTACTGGCTCCTCATCCAGGTAGGCCTGGAAGAGGGCCTCTGTCTCTGCTGGGGTAAAGTTGGGCCTCCTCCTCGCCCACCGTCCTCACCCTCACCTTGGCTCTGCTCGGTCATGGCGATCTGTATGGGGGCAAGTGGACACCTGTCACTGTGCAGTCTACAGCATTTTCCCATGACCATTGTCCAGAATATCACACAGCATGCAACTCACCTCTCACCTACAGTAACCGAATCTGGCCAGCGCAGCCCAATGTCGCATATTTATAGCGCAATGCATGCAAATTAGAGTGAGCAACTATAATGACATGCAACGCGCCACCGCGCCTTTGAATGGCTGATCAGATGATTTGCATGTGTCGGCTGAATATCGCGAATTTGCACTTGCGCATACGGTTGAGTCAGCTGAGCCAATGGCGAGGATCTGTGACTCTGTGGTACACTGCATTACGCATGCCCAGATAGCTTACGAGGCATCTGCTGCGCTGCTGATGTGCTGTGCGCGATCTGCAATTCAGGCCATGGCCACCATTATGCCAGTGGCGCTACAGCACTGGGCACTATATGGCTGTGGCACTACTGTGCAATAGTCCACTGTGGCACTGGTACACAGCTGGTCAGTCGCGCAGGATGCCTCTCGTCGAGATGGCGCTGTGCGTGGCCTTGCGTCATGGCCCATGACCTTGTGTCCGACCTTTGCCCCCTGGCCCTGTTCGGCTGCCATGTGTCGGCCCTATTGCGCTGTCTGGTGACAGCGCTATGTGAATGTGCGCACTGTTCGAACAGCGTGATTGGAACCTGTGGTGGTCTATTGGCAACATCTCCACGTGGGGTTACGGTGCAGCGGGCGCCAAATTGCCTGCTGTAAAGTTGGTACCATGGCTCGGAGAAGAGCTGTTCCGTGGAGCCCATTGAACTGGCCAACTTGGTGGCCCTAGTAGAGCACCACTATGGGGCACTTTATGGTGAGGCGGCCCTCACCATTGTCCGGACATAGGTGTGGCATCAAGTGGCCACTGACCTGGTGGGGGTCACTGGACAGTGCCGGTCAGCTGAGCAGTGCTAGCACGGTACAGTGACCTCCGCCGGAGGATCAGGACCGTCTGGATCGGCTGCGGTCACGTGCCAGGCGGGCGTGGTGCCTGAGGCCAGGTGGGTGTACCATCTATGCACCTGTATTCTCTGTAAGGGTGTGAGTGTGTTTTGGTGGCTGTGCATAGGTGATGGCTCTGCCATGGTTGGCTGTGTCAGTGTGTGCAGCTGTGAGATGAATGGGTCTGGCTGTGTGGGCAGGCACTCTCACTGCAGCAGGGGCAGTCTGCTTTGGGGTCACACTGATGTTTGTCTCAACATATGTCTCCCACAGGCCGGGATGTGAGGATGCAGGCCCGGGTTGAGGAGGGCCGTGCCAGGGCCCCGTGCCAGTGGGAGTTGCACCCCAGCAGCAGCAGCAGCAGCATCAGCGGCAGACCCAGCTGCTTGAGCAGTGTGAGTATCATTACTTCATGGATGCTATTGCATGCGGGAGACCACTAGCCCTGCACAACACAACCATGCAGGAAAGGGAGGTCATAATTCCACTATACAAGACACTAGTGAGGCCCCACCTGGAGTACAGTGTACAGTTCTGGAGACCATACCTCACGTAAGGACATAGACTGGGCAGAGAAGGTTCAGAGGAGGGCAACAAAGATGGTGCATGGATTGCATCACAAGTCCAATGAAGACAGGTTGAAAGAACTGAACATGTACTCTGGAGGAGAGGAGGGAGACAGGGATATGATAGAGACATACAAGTATCTTACAGGGAGGAACAGGGTGCAGGAAAACACTATTTTACGCGACAAAGATGTTCCAGGACTAGAGGGCATGGGATGAAGTTGGAGGGAGGACGATTCAGAGGAAACATGAGAAAGAATTTCTTCACAGAACGGGTGGTGGACAAGTGGAACACCCTGCCAGAGGAAGTGGTGGGGACTGAAACAATCAAGGGATTTAAGAATGCAGGATAGACATAAAGGAATTCTGGAGGTCAGGGGTAAGGGCAACAGACTTATAGGAAAACAAAGTGAACTTACAAGCTCAAATGGACAGACTGGGTGGGCCATAGGCCCTTATCTGCTGACACTGTCTATGTATCTATGTATGTATGCATGACACAGGTGACATGCATCACTGTCCAGTATCACAGCATGTCTGTGTATGCGCACTGGTGGTCCATGCATGCACTGGGCACATAGCTGTGTAACTGGCATTGCACCACATTGCCACATCACTTGACAGCCTTGTTTGTGCTGTGATGGACATGGGCAGTATGTGTGTGCAGTGGTGCACATAGCTGGCGCCGCCTGTTTGTGATGGCCATGTGCATGTTCACTGTGGGTGGGTGCATGCCATCACAGGTGCGGACATTGGGCCATATGGCTTGCAGGTTGGGTGGTGTTCAGGGTTGTGCCCAGTCACAGCCATTGACTGTGTTCCCATTTTCCTAGGCCTTGAGGTTCTCCGGAGGATTCAGCAAGACATTCGGGCCTGACACAGGTGTCCATTGAGAACCAGGCCATCCTTCAGTCCATCAGGCACCATGGCTCATGGAGGAGGCGTCACAGGACAGTGCGGAACCAGGCACAGGATGACCACGGCTGGGCCTTAGGAGAAAATACCCTTCCCAATTCTCCCATCCCTACCACCCTGCCTTCCCTCTCCAAGTTGTTCATCCCTACCCCTTGAACACCCCTACTTTGTACCCGTCCCCACCCTTGTAAATAGTTGTTGTTTATTGTTTTGGTTATTTAGTATTTTAAAATTTAAATATACATTTATATTTTGATATGAATACTGTGTTGGTCTCTGATTTGCAGCTGGCTATGGGTGCTCAGTTGCAGTGGTGTAATGCCATCTGGGGTGGTTATGGTTGGTATATATGTGTGTGTGTGTGTGTGTGTGTGCGGTGTGTGTGCATGGGGAGGTATCTCCAGCATGGCAGTGACTTTCTGTTGGTCTTGCCATCTGCTGCCACCCACTGCTGGGTGCACAGGTGTGTCTGGCTTGTATGCTTCTGTGCTGCACAGGGTTGGCGTGTGCTGGGGATGCATGGTTTCCTGCAGTGCCAGTCACTGCACATGGGTGGTGTCTTGGGGTCATGGTGCAAGGTGTGCAGTGCGACGGGGGCTGATGTGCACTATGGTTGTCAACCCCTGTGTGTGGCACTCTCAGCCTGCCAGTGGTTGTGCTGGGGTGTCATGGCTCTGCTGTGCTTTGTTGGCTTGTCCCCATGGGCGGTAGATCATCCGTCACACCCCCAGAGATGCTGTGCTTGGGGTGTGCAGGTGGTGTTGGTTCTGCAGTGTTCTCTGTGCCCATGTGTGGCATGGCTGGCGGTGGGCCCCAGCCTGCCTCCCTGGATGTGCAGTTTCCATTGCTCTGGGGGGTCTGCTTGCGCTGTGGCACCTCTGGACTGCTCAGCTAGGCTGCCCTGGTTACGCTATAGCACAACATTTCTGCTCAACCTTCTCCTTCCTGGTTGCTTCATAGGCGCAGTTAGTGCGATATTCAGGCGTTGCTGCTTGCGCAATTTGGTCTGCTCCATGTTTGAATATCGCACCTGTTGCGCATATGCTAGAATTGGTTTGTGCTAGCTCCTGCTGTTGCGCATATTTTGGGTGCAGTTTGAATATCCGGCCACTGTGTCAGTTATACAACCACAGTATCAAACAACGCATATGTAACACTGGGCAAAATATTTAGACTGGAAAGAATCAGAATCTCTCCCACTTGCTCATCTTCTGTATCTGAGTAGCAACATGAAACACCTTACAATACAGATAGATAGACAGATAGCTAGATAGATAGACAGACAGACAGACAGATGACAGACAGATGGACAGAGACTAACACCTTTCTTAGATACTGTAGACTTTTCTTAAACCAGAGCACAGTACAATAATAAACATTTGCAAAACAACCACCCAAAATTCATAAATTACAATTCATAGTTAAATTTCTACAAATAAGTAAATATAAAACTACAAATTTAATAACTATAGTGTATAACAAAAATAGCATACATAATAATTTTACTGTAACGTATTATGTAATGTGTCTGTCTTTACCTGACATGGAACCTCTGTAAAAGAGTCGTTGGCACAAAGATATTTTCAATCCGGAAATAAATGAATAAAATAAAATGAATAAATAAAATCATAAAACTGCATAACTCTATAATTTCTCAGGGATCATATCACATACCCATGAAGGCATGATAAATAGCCAGGTTTTCGACAGATTTTAAAACAGTTCACTGAAAAGGCAGACTAACTGTCCAAGGAAAGATATTCAACAGTTATAGGTCGGCAATGGAAAAAGCTTTGTCACCTCTCAACTACAGGTGGAACTAAGGATAGGCAAAATCTGAAGGCCAAAGCTTCTAAATTACGGTCACCAGTGCTGTGGGACTAGGGACTGCTAAAATCTGGAAGGCAGAAGCTTTTATATCATGGTCACTGTTGCAGTTTGCAAAAGGTCCTTGAGGTAAAAGGCCTTGTAAGTTTACAATAATATCTTGAGGTCAAGCTATCATCTAATTGGTAGCAAGTGCAAGAAGTGATGGATGTGGGTGACATTCTCCAGTCTTCCTGTACACATATAGTGACCTTGCAGCAGAATTTTGCATCAGCTCAAGAAGATAGATCAGTTTGGCTGGAAGATCATGATAGAGCGCATTGCAGCCATTGAGATGGAAGATGTCATATGCGTGTGTGACAAGATCATCCCATCAAGGTATGGCGGATCCCAGCAATATTTTTAAGATGCAGAAAGCTACCTGGACCACAGCCAACATGTGGGAAGCCTACTGAGATACAAACATACATATGAACACACAAAGGTAGCCAGCAGAAGAATGACTATTGGCCTATCTAGTCTGTATGAAATGTGGAGCCCCTTCTCAGCAACTACTTTGGGCTTCTCCCACCTACCCTTTAACCCTGAACCCCTTCACACTTTTTGTTGCCCTCCCCAGCGACCCTGACCCTCTCTATTCACCCTCTTTCTTGAATCCATTCACCATCTCCAGAGAGACAACCCTGCCAGCAGTTCACTTCATCCCTTGACTACTCTTTCCATGAAGAAGTGTCTCATAACCTCCTTCCTGAACCTTCACCCCGCCAGTTTATAACAATTTCCACTTGTGATCTTGTTCCCACTAAGACAGAAGAGGTCCCTGTATCTACTTTTGTTGATAACTTTTAGATACTTGAAGGTTTCTATCATGTCCCATCTCCCTCTCTAGCTAGTACATTTTGAGGTTCTTTAGCTTGTACTTATATGCCTTACCCTGCTGTCCATGACCAATTTTATTACCCTCTTTGACTGCCACAAGCAGGTCTATATCCTTTCTTTAATAGGGTCTCCAGTATGTCAAGTCATACTCCAGGTGCGGTCTCACCAAAGGATCTGTACAGAGGCAGCATAATCTCCCCTGCCTGCTTGTGATCCCCCTCACAATACAGCCAAGCATTTTGTTTATTTTAGCTGCTGTCTATTTGACTGTGTTGATTGTTTCAGGTTGCTGGTGATGGCTACCCCAAAGTCTTTCCTCTTCTGTTTGATCACATGGATCACCCCACCCCGATTGTAGTCAGCCCTCAGGTTCTTACCTCCTATGTACATGAGTTTATATTTTTTGCATTGAACCTGAGCTGCTATATTCAGACCACCTTTCTAGCCTGAATAGATCTTTCATAATGTCCTTATATCCCTCGACAGTGTCTACCCTCCAACAGAGCTTGGCACCATCTGCAAAGAGGATGATCTTCCCTTTATGCCATCTCCAGTGTTGCTTATAAACACATTAAATAACTGTGGGCCAAGCATCAAGCACCAAGCCCTGTGGTGTACCACTGGTGACTTCCTTGAACTTAAGAGTTCCCCTAATGATCACCGCTCTGGCTCCTTCCACCTAATCAGTTTGCCACCCTCTAGTTAGTTTACCCCTGCCCTGACGTTCTCCAGCTTCCTGTCCATACTTTTATGGGGTACTGAGTCAAAGGCCTTCCTGAAGTCCAAGTACAGTATGTCACCACTTGACACCTGTCTGCCTTTTCTTGTTACCCAATCAAAGAAGTCAATCAAGATTAGTTTGATATGATCCTTCTGATGTGAACCTGTGTTGCCTCCTGTCCTGTAGTGCATATACCTCCTGAAATCCTACCAGTATTTTCTTATGAAATGGTCTCCATAATCTTAACAACAATTTAGGTCAAACTGACCAGCCTCTAGTTGTCTGGTTATCTCTGAGCCCACTTTGTGGGTGGCACCACATATGCCATTCTCCACTCTATAGCACCACCCCTATATCCATCAAGCTGTTGAACAGATCTCCCATAGGACCTGCCAGGTGTTCTGCCAGCTTTCTCAACATTCTCGGTGAATACCATCTGGTCCTGGGTCTTATCAACATTGAGGTCTCTTGGCCTCTTTTCACCCTTTGATTTGAGATCCTATCTTCTGCACTGTCCCCTCCTCACTCTCCTTCTTCCTAATTATGGCAGCAGGCCATCTTTTTCTTTCATAAATACACAGCCAAAGTATTCATTCAATACTTCTGTCTTCTCAATACTACTTTCCACCCCTTTTAGCTTCACTAAATAGTATATGCCTTGTTTCAGAGTCTGATGTGCAGATAATATAATGCCACTGTGTACTTGGATTAAAACCTCCAGGATTCATGCTTAACCTTAGAAAGCAAAAAATAGAATGTTACCCTACTCTGACCTGAGTTGCAAGTAACATGGCTCAATGGGGAAGAGTGCCACAAAAGAAATGTATATTTTCCATGATCTAGAGGTGAACAAGGGACATACCAGGTGACAGTTTATGCTGGCTCTTCTTTCTTCCTCACACAGTTAGGAAAGATGATGAGGAGGAGATTTCAGTTGGTACATACTGTAAATTCCTCTGTTTACATATCTCAGATGTCAAGTATACTAGCATGCAAAGTTCATAAGCATCAAATTCTTATATACACTTGCACCTCCAGTGTCCCCAGCCAGAGAACACAGGTCCAGTAGCTGTTTATTTGGCTTATCCCTGCTCCATGGGACCCATAGCATATGGCCATTTTGAGGTCCTTGCCCTAATGCCGTCACAATTTTGGTGCCCATGGTATGTTCTAGATAATCTACAGAAAGGTATCCTGCAAATTCTTTGTCCTTAGACTCTCAGCATACTGATACTCTGGAACCACCCCAGAAAGAAGGTCCAGGACCACCCAGCATGGGGACACACAGGTCCTAACCATCCTCTTATATGGTGTCTATTGTACATGTTCACGCTGCAAAACATTCCCTCAGCACAAGGGGAAGAGCGAGAGTGGGGGTGATGGGGAATGATGCCTAGAGTACTAGTTAGACACTGTACACAACACGGCTCCTCAAATCTTGAAACTCTGGGTGTCTGGAATAAACACTTAACCTGCCAGGCCATAGGGTGTTTGGCATTCCTACTTAACCATCCAGGCCATACCTAACACTACATAATGCCCAAGGAAACATAGCAACAACAGCTTTCCCAGTTGAAGGGAGGATGGTGTTACAGGAATTCATATTTTTTGTTTTTATCATTTACCTTGTGACAGCAACAAAACATCACAGCAGTATGGCAGTTAATCAAAAGAAGGGCCCTGACAAAGTTCTTTTTACATCCTAGACCCCAAATGGGCCACGTGCATACTTTAAAACAAGTACCATTACAGCTGCTGACCTTCCTTTTATGCTACATGAAGATCCCTACCAAAAGCCTTCTATTAATTATTAAGAAATAATGACTGTTGTAAATGTCATAAGGGAAAGTATCAACTGCTAAAAGGAAGTGGTGTCACCCAAAGCCAAAATGTGGAAGGGTATTAAATTACAGGTAAAAGCTGGACAGAACAATAAAGGATTGCGATGACAGGGAAGTCTGCAATTGGTGCTGGGAAGATATAGTAGCTGAATGCCATAGGTGGGTTCTTAGACCCCAAAGGGGCTGAATTTCCCCAGTGACAGTTACAGAGAGTATAGTGGGGCTCAGATAAGAACAGAGCATTTAAAATTATTACAGGAGTAGCTGTAGCAGACCTGTCTTTATATTCAATGCCAAAAAAAAATAAACATTGAAGTACCAGTTAGGGTTAAAGCAATGCCTCAAAGTAAGGAAATGTGATGTTATGGAAAAACAAATTCCCTTAGCTCTATTGAATCTGTAGCACTGTGTTTCTTGTGCATTGAATGATTGTGCTATGCAGCATTGATGTTATTCTAAGTTTAGCACTATCCTTCCAGACACAGAAGAATATTCACACATGGATGCTTCTAGCAAGGATGCTGAGAAGAGATGTTGCAAAGTTTTATTTCAAAAGTGAATTCTGTATGAAATCGGGAACTTTAGTATATCTTGAAACTTTGTAAAGTTGTCGACAGCTTCACCACCTTCACTAGCCTATTTTTTTTTTTAGTATCGTTTACAATATTTAAGCCTCCCCACCCACTGTGCCCTCATCATAAATATAAACACACCCTGTCACCCTCTACATAGAAGCATCCTCTGCCCCACCAGTGAAGTTCAGGTCGCTGGTAAACAATCTCTCATACACTGTTATATACAGCCTGATCACCGTGGTGCATGAATTCTTCCTGCCAGGATTCTGTTCTCTAGCACTGCTGAATGACTAGAATGATGCAACATACTTAAAGTGCTGGTGGATGAACTACTGTATTCTATTAAAATCTCCCTCTGAATGAGGAAAACATTCAATTCAAAAGGTACACTTCTAACCCTTTTCTTTTGAAATCAGTTTTTGTAATAGCACTAAGGCACTGCCAGGAGTTAGAGCAACAGCCAGTTCATCATCATCTAGAAGCAACATGGCAGTTGGCTACACCTTGTGCCACACTATTCCTTTATGGGGCGATTAACAGACAGTTAATCTAACCACTGCTCATACCTCATTGCTTAATTATAGTAACTCTTAGAAACAAAGAAACATAAAATTTGATGGCAGATAAGGATCGCTTGGCCCACCTACTCTGTCCATTTTCCTACCCACTGTAATACCACAGACCCTACTTGATCTCCGGCTTTGCCTCTCCTTTCCTAACCACTAAGGTTCCCTAATGCCTATCCCAAGCACTCTTGAATCCGTTACAGTTTTGCTCCTGCCATGTCTGCTAGGAGGCTGTTTCAGACCTCTTTCCGTGAAGAAGTACTTTCTCACGTTCCCCGAGTCTACCCCCTCCAGCTTCATAGCATGACCCTTCTTTGCTGGCATTTTTTCCAAAAATGCTTCCATCCTTATCTGATTTATACTTGTGAGGTGTTTGAAAGTTTTATCATGGCTCCTCTCCCTCCTCCAGGGTGTACATATTGAGATGCTTCAGTCTCTCCTCATAGGGCTTTGGTGCAGACCCTGCAGCACTTTAGTAGCCCTCCTCTGGACTGTCTGTATTCTATGTCCTTCCAGAAATGTGGTCTCCACAGCTGGACTCAGTACTCTAGATGAGGTCTCACCAATATCACCACCTCCCTCTTTCTTCTGGTGATACCCTCCCTATGCATCCTAGCATCCCACTGGCTCTCCCACTGCCTTGTCACACTGGATGGCCACCTTTAGATCATCAGATATGATTATCCCCAGTCTCTTTCCTGTTTGGCGATTGTCAGTACCGCTCTTCCCCATCTTGTACTCTGTCCCGGGTTTCTGTGCTCCAAGTGTATAATTTTGTACTTCTTCAGATTGAAACTTAGTTGCCGAACTTGAGACCACTCCTCAAACTTTCTTAGATCACTATTTATTTTTACACACACACACACACACACACACACACACACACACACACACACATGCACACACGCACACACACACATACACACACACATGGAGTATCGACCCTATTGCAGAGCTCAGTGTCATCTGCAAAAGGCATACCTTCCCTTCTAGTCCATCTGCAATGTTGCTAATAAAGACATTAAAGAGGACCAGTCCCAGTACTGATCCTTGTAGCACCTTACTGGTCACCCTCCCTTCCACAGAGTGAACTCCATTTACCACTACCCTCTGTTGACTATCCCCTAACCAATTCCTTGCCCAGTTTACCACATTCGACCCACTCCCAGACTGCCCAGCTTGTTTATGAGTCTACTTTGTGAACAGTGTCAAAGACCTTACTGAAATCTAGGTAGGCCACATCAACCGCTCTCCACCCTGATCCAACTCCTTTGTCAACCAGTCAAAGAAATCTATCAGATTCATTTGACATGACCTCCCCAAGTGAATCCATCTGCCTTGGATCCTGTGTTGCTGGATTCAAGATATTCCATAATCCTTTCCTTCAGTAGTGATTCCATCAATTTCCCCCACCACCAGCGTCTGGCTGACTGGCCTGTGATTGCCAGCCACTTTAGTGAAGTGGGCATGTTTGCCATCCGTCCATCCTCTGGAACCACTTCCATCTCTGGTGAGTGGTTGAACAGGACTGCCAGAGATGCAGCCAGCACTCTCTGAGCTCCTTCAATACCTTTGGATGTATTCCACTGGCCCCATTGCCTTGTCCACGCTCAGATTTGCGGAGTTCCTTCAGGACTGTCTCCTCTGTAAATGGGCTAGTGTCCATCTCCTTCCTTCAATGTGCCTATTTGTTATAGAAACATAGAAACATAGAAGTTGATGTCAGATAAGGACCACAAGGTCCATCTAGTCTGCCCATTTTTTTTTTACTTATGAATGTGCCATAGGACTTTTACTCTGTCAACGGCCTTCTATTCATACTCATCTGTATTGCTTCCTTCTGCCTCATCCCATGGCCTGTTTGAAGCCCTGCACTGTATTCATATCCACCACTTTCTGAGGTAGGCCATTCCATGCATCCACCACCATTTTTCATGAAAAGAACTTCCTCACATTACCCCTTAATTGGCCTCCTCTAATCTCATGCTGTGGCCTCTTGTTCTGCTATTTTTTTATATTGAAACATGTTAGACTCTTTCACCTTGTTAATGCCCTTAAGGTGTTTGAATGTTTTGATCATATCACCTCTCTCCCACCTTTGCTCTAGGGTATACATATTGAGCTCGTTTAATCTGTCATCATATGTTTTCTGATACAGTCCCTGCACCCTTTTGATTGCCCTTCTCTGGACTGCCTCCATTTTGTTAATGTCCTTGTGAAGGTGCGGCCTCCAGCACTGCATGTAGTACTCAGATGGGGCTAACCAGTGTCTTGTAAAGGGTTATTACTTCCTCTTCCGAGTTGTGATACCCTACTAATACACCGCAACATCCCCTAGCCTTACCTACTGCTTTAGCAGTCTGCTTGGATGATTTCAGGTCATCTGTGATGATGATGCTGAAGTCTCTTGTCTGTGATTCCTCACCTTCCCTTTCCCTTCCTCTGTAAACACTGAACACTACACAAAAATATTTGTTCAGGATGTCTGCTTTTTCTGGTCCCCTTCACACACACACACACACACACACACACACACACACACACACACAACACCCTTAGCCTTACAATCCTCCCTGGTCTTTCTTCTTTGCTTACATACCTGAAAAATTTCTTGTCCCCTTTTGTTACTGCCTGGGCTATTTTCTCATCCATTTGTGCCTTTGTGCTCCTGATTGCTTTTCCTGTCTCCCACTGCTTCTCCAGGTACACCTCCCAATCCTCCTCCTCTGTGTTTCTTATACTTCCTAAATGCTAACTTTTTGTACTTACACTTTTCAGCCACCTCTTTTGAGAACCATTGCAGTCTCTTTTTCATCTTGCTCTTGTTTACTTGCCTGACAAAGAGGTTTGTTGCTTTCACTATGACCCCTTTTAGTTTCACCCACTGTTCCTCCACTACATCCAAGTCCTCCCCTGCCGTGGCATCCCTGAAGCATTTCCCTGTCTTTTGTAAAGTCAGCCTCTTTAAGTCCAGGACCCTCTCCTTTGTGTGGTTTGATTCTGCAGTAGTACTTATATTGAACCACACTGTATGGTTGTAAAGAGCACAAGTGTCTAATTTCACTGAGGTGTAGCTGTGCTTGGGTAAGGAGAGGCAGGAGACAAACCTGGGGAATAAAAGCAGGTTTACTGGGTGCAAGGCACCAAGGAGATCAAGCAGCATACAACCAATCTATACTGTAACATGGTATGCTATAACTTTACTGAAGCTTAATGTTCTACAGTTCTACAGTAACTCTGTAACTTAACGATCCCATAACTCTATAGTGATTCTTATACTCGCTAGGGATTCTTATAATCTATGAATGTCTTATTCTATGAACTCTACAATACCGTGATAGCTCTATTTTGAACTCTATGGTAAACTTATCATTACAAGCTCTATAATCAGCCTTGTACTGTATTTCATTACATAAATACAACCTGTTCAGCAGTAACCAAATGAACACAGAGTCCTTCATAAATCCAGGACGGTGGCCTCCGATGTGTTCTGCTGGCCGTCTTTTGGTGGGATCAGACAAGTGAAGGGTGAAAGGACTGACATGAGCAAGAACCCCAGCTATGCAAGCCTCCTGGCTAAACAGGGCTCCAGGCAATAATACTGTGAGGAAGCTGAAGCACTCAGTGCGATGAAGGTTTGGGAGCTCCTGGTCAGTTGAAGACCCCAAGGAAATGAGAAAGACGAAACTGCTGAGGACGAACTCCTAAGCGAAACTGGCTTCAGGGAAATTCAGGATCTGAACACTGGGCGAAGCTGGACTCCAGGACACAAGTCAGGATGCAGACACTGGGACTGAATCTAGACTCCAGGGCAAAAGACATGATGCAAACACCGGGAGCTGAAGCTGGACTCCAGGGCACAAGACAGGATGCAGACACAGGATGACAGTCTCTGGATTCTTGCGTCCAAAGCCCCACCCTTATTTTTACGATGGATTCCTACCTGTGAACTGGGGCTGCTCCTTGCATTACCTAAACACTGTTGGGAAGGGAATGGCCTGACGCTCTGGACGTGAAGTGGTTGACCAGAGCTAACTATGCTAGATCTATACTGGCGACCAGCCCAGCTTGTAGGAGAAGGAAGGTGATTTTGGTCTCTGATTGGTCACTGTGATCAACAATTCATGAGGGGATGAGAACCAGGTGATGATGATTAGCATCAGGCTAAAGAGTTCAATTCTTAGGCAAGCGGGCAGTTAGGTAACATGCATAGCAGTTCCTGAGAGGAGACATTAGTGCAGGATTGATTCCATAGTTTCTAAGCATAATCCAGTGAAAGAAAGCAAGCAGAACATTTCAATATAAGCAAAACATATGCAGGGATAGTCCAATAGTTTCTTGCAGCACAACAGTTTAAGCAGGAAAAGGCAGCTATATCATAGGATTCATGCACAGTCTCTGTAAACACAGTCTCAGTGTCTCTACAATGCTTTGCCTTCCTTAATAACCTCAATATCATGTAGCATTAATCCAGGCAGGGACCTTAGAAAGGAATACACTGGGAAAAACCTACTAAAATCTAAGGCTAGCTATGAGGACTCTGAGGTATACATTCTGTACCCTTCCCAGTGGTAATAAGTCTGAAGGCACCTAATGAGAAAATTACCTTAAGGCAAGGTAATCTAATTAGTTTAAGAACTAAGAGTCTCCCTAACTGTCCCTCCCCAGACTACAGGCAACGGGAAGTTACAGGGGTTACTAGCCCTTGGGCACAGACGTGGTTACTGAACTGGAGTGGATGGCAAACTGCCTGACTCACTCCCTTTACTCCTGCTGGCTTATCACTAAAATCAGAGTGCATTTCCAAACTACAAGTGAGCACTATTAAATATTTTCTTAGCTTATCTGTTGGTGCCACTTGGCTACTGGCCAATGGACTCCAATCTGGGGCACTATACCATCTGAGGCTGACGTCCCTCACTGACCCACCCAGAACTGGAAAAAATTGCATAGAATGTAAAGAACAGCAAGAAAATACATTGGCTACCTGGCCTATAACTCACTAGGCCACCTGCCTACCATGCAGTAGTAGTAAATCATTTTGTATTCATTAGGAATAAAGGATGCATTCAATTGAGCAAAGCTCGTTTTCAGTGAAGTTCCATATTGCATCAGAATAAAAGTTCCACATCATACAACAATATGCCAGACACACATTATACACCATTAAGAGACACATATAGTGAAAAAATACAGATAAATAAAATAAAATGATCATTCGAACAATACACGCTTTTAAAGTGCTAACAATTATTACAAATTGTAATACTGTTTAAACCAGAAGTACACCATTTTATTAATTCTTCTTTATTATGTCTAGTTCTATTGCTTCTCAAATCTGAAGGAGATTTATTCCATAAATGAATTCCTCTAACAAGGACTGATGATCTTCCTATATTCAAGTTGCATCTAATTAGAGCAAATTGAGTTCCAGCAGAGGCCCTCAAACTTTCCTTTACTTTTCTAACTTCAAAAGGTCAATAATATAATTAGGAACCTCCCCATACCAAACTTTAATCATGAACTGCAAGAAATGTAAATTTCTTTCTCACTGAGGGTCTGAGCCAGTTTAGATCCTTGAATAGCACACACCTGTGAGTTTTATAGGAGCATCCAATACAAAATGGGCCAATCTGCAAAACATCAAAACCACTCTACTTGTATGCCTTTCAATGGCCCTCCATAAAGCAAATCACCATAGTCAATTGCTGGAAATAAAAAGAGTTAACCACACTCAGTCAAACCTCTCTAGTCATAAATATTTTATATCTATATAAAACACCTAACTTCCTGTTTGTACTTTTTATAAGGGAATCTACATGAAAATCCCAGCCTAAACATGAATCTTACCAAACACCAAGGTACTTATGAATCAAACTGCTTAATGGTAATACCATCCATGGTGTTCACTTCAAGTGAAGGTCCTGTTTTTGATTGTTTTATTTTTAAACAAAAGTGACTCGTTTTATTAGCATTTAAAGTAAGATGATGCTTTTAAATACATCCTGTAGTTCATCAAAGGCCAGTTGCAGCCTCGTATTATTTAGGTCTAAGTGTCTCCCTCTACATACACTATATGTTGTCATCTGCATACATATGACACCGGCAACCGTAGATACAATTTTAAGTTCATTTATATAGATATTAAATAATAAAGGCCCTAAAATTGAGCCTTGCAATACACCATTTTTCATTTCCAGTACACCAGACTTATAGGAACCTACTTCCACAAATTGGCTGCGGCCCATCAAATAGAAGAAAATCATTTAACGATAGAGCGATAAGCCAATCTCGCTGAGTCTGGACAGGAGCACCCAATGATTAAGGGTGTCAAATGTCTTTGAAAGATAAATAAATAAGGCTCTATCATTAACTTCCTGTCCAGATTCAGCTGAAGATCACTTATAACCCTTTGTCAAAGCTGTTGGGTGCTGTGGAGTGCAATTGAACGTGATCGAGAAAGTGATAATTTATTATTATCTTGAAGGAATCATTTCAATTGACAAGATACCATTTTTTCAAATACTTAAAATCTGAGATGGCTACTAAAACAACTGGGGTCCTCCTTGCCTTAACTGGTCCTTATGTACTAAATATAAACAGTAGCTTTTGGCTAGCTAGCCTGTCTGGTAACCCACTTGGCTAGCTGGCCTGAGGTGCTGGGCCTTTCTACACTCAGAGCTGGCCCCTTAACTTGCTGGGATATGTGTCCTCATAAAACAATTTGGCCCAGCATTAAATAGCTGGGCCTGACATTGCCCTTTAAATCTGTAAGGTCTGGCAGGGACCTCTGTCTATAAAGCAGGATGCCCCACCTTAGCTCTGCCCTGCCTATGCTTCAAACAGAAGCTAATTTAAATAAATTAAAATATCCCGCTCACAGGCAGTCCCTTCTGTATGGGGAACTGCCTTGCCCCTCTAGGCTGCTCCTCAGGCTATCCTCCAAGCGCCTGATGGCACCGATTAAACTTTATTAATTTAAATTAAAAGAACAGGCAGTGAGCACCTGCCAGATGGTGCTGCGCCCACTCATCACCCTGACCCAGGGAGAAGCTGCTGGCTGAGATGGGAAGGCTCTGCTGCTGTGGCTGGTGCTGGGGAAATGCGCGGGCAGTTGGCCAGAGCGACTAAGGGCCTTACTGATCAGCCCGACTCTCTACTGGCACTGCTACTGGGATGCAGCCCACTTGTGGGCACCTTCACTGTGGGACTGAAAGTTATTTTATTTTAAAATTAAATTAACTGGGCTAATTAGCCCACGATGCGGTCGACCGCAGTCAGAAGACCCTGCTGCTGGAGGACTGCCGTCACAGGAGCAGCTGGAACTCAAGCAGGGAGAAGAGGACTACAGATACATGGTACCCTTTTCTTTTCCTCCTGTGTCCTCTTTCTGCCTGCTTAGGGCCGCAAAGTTTCTCTTTTTACTGTCAGGGTGCCTGAGAGAGCTCGCCCAACCACTACGACTGCTGGTGCCCCCAAAACTATTCAAAACGGCCGTTACTGGCTGCAGAAGCCCTACCTGATGTTGGGATGCTGAGTCCCTAGCGACCAGGGAGGCAGGCAGGTGCCCAGTACGAGAATGGCACTCCCTCACGCTAGGGTTGGGTGGCTGCAGAAGAGGAAAAAATGATTTAAACTGCAGCTGCAGTTTACAAGAGTGCCTGGGCATGCAGGGGACTGGGGACAACAGGGAACTGACTGGCTACATGGGGGGTACTATTGGGGGCATGACATGGTGATCAGCTCCCAGTGGCCACCACCATGATGTCTGCAACACGGTTTACCAATGCCGAATTGACAACACTATTGTCGAAGTTTGGCAGAGTGAGCTCCCCAATCGACAAGCAAAATTTCGCCTGTCTGACATTGAAGTGTTTCTTTTGGGGTCTGCACCCCCAAACACTTCATGTGGGGCTATGCCCCTGTACCCCTTCTAAATGATTATCAGCTCCGAGTCAGAGTTGATTTGAAGGAGAAAGTTTGCCCTCAGGTCCCCACAGTGACAATTTCAAAACCTGTTGAAATTGTCGCTGTCGAGAGATTCCTCATAAATGCTTTGATGTGCAGTCGGCACACCTACAACTCTGTCCTTTTGATAAGTACAGTGTTAAATATTGCTCCCTCACAAGTGGGTTATCTTACTAGTTTCCTGAGGAATGCCCCTGCAGTGAGTCCAGGATGTCCCTGCTCCTAACTGAAGCTGCAGAAGGGATGCTTCAATCTACATCTGCCAGATTGAAGTCCCCCAGCAGCAACTCTCCGTAGTCGCCACCTTTGGATGGCTTCCACCAGAACCTTATCCATTCCCCTCATGATGGAAGTCTATAGATGAAGTCAGTGCAAACAGCGGCTCCATTCCCCATGACAATGGTGACTGACATATAGCCTGTTATGGCTATATCTCAGTCATGGTTCTCATTGCATCATGTCTCGTAATGGTGACAATGTCCAGGTCAGCCTCTGCCATCATGGCCACTAGGTCTGGGATTTTATTTTTCAGACTTTGAGCATTTATGCACATGGCCTTCAAATTCTACTGCCACCCTTTTGTCAGCCCCTCTTTTGCTTTTCTGCCTACTCTCACCCCCTCGACTTCATTCCCATCACTCTTCATTTCTGCCATTCTGATTTTTCCTGTTATTAGGTACCCTTAGGGATTCCCTCCTTAGGGTTCTCCCCACTGGCTACTTCGCCCTGCGGGGTGGGGACAGTTTATGTCACCCTGTTTCTTCTGCCACCTCCTCGGCTATTTTAAATGCTCATAAATGTAATATATAAATCATTCACTGAGGACTGTGGTTCACCTCCTAGACGGATGCAGGCCATCTCCCTGTATAGGCCTTTATCACTCTAGATGGGACCTCAGTCCCCAATATAGCTGAATCCTCCTCTCTGCATCACTCCTTCAATCATGAGTTGAAGCTCATGGTATGGAGTACCCTATGCTCCCCTGTTGTAGATAGGTAACACCTCAGAAAAGACCACTGAGCGTGCTACTGGCCTAAGACCCTCCACAACTCCCTGAACTCCTCCTGCAGAATCCAAAAATTCCCCTACTCTTTATGAAAAGTGCCTTGGGTTCTTTTACTTCCACTAGACAACAAAAGAGATAGCAGAAGGGCCTACATTTAAAGTCTCACCCACAGCACAGCAACCACCCCAGTACTGTACTCAGGTGCCAGCATTTTAGGTATGAGCCCAATCCCGTGTGTGGGATTAAAACTCACGACCTTCTGGCCCAGATGTGCTACCACCTGAGCCACACTGACACCCTTTTTCTTCCCCCACTGGCATGTCAAAATACAACTCCCACACTTCCTGCCACCCACCCTGATTCTAATTGTTCAGTTAATTCTGCTCTCCTCTAGCCCCCACCTTGCTCTTCCCCAAACCTCCCAAAATGCTTGATGTACCTGTAAAAATAAAACTATTCTGCATTTCAGAGAGAGGTCCTCTCCATTTAGTAAGTATTGGATGGATGGATGGATGGATGGATGGATATATGAATGAATAAATGAATGAATCTTGACATAGCCTATTGTAAAACCTGATTGGCTGAGGCCTCCAAAGGAAAAAGACATTTTGATTACAGATATGCATTACTTCATATTGGCAATATCTGCCTTCATCCACCTTCTTTATGCAGTGTCAGTGGCTCAGTAGGTAACACACTCGCCTCTGAGGCCGGGAGATCAGAGGGCTGTGGGTTCAGTTCCCACATCTGGCACTTGAGGTAATATCCCAGTACTGACACTGTAGTGCAGCATGAGAGGGTGCTGCACTTCGAAGTGCCATCTTTCAGATGAGGCGTTAAACCGAGGTCCCATCTACCTGAACTGGTGGTAGTTCAGGTGGATGTTAAAGATCCCATGGCACTTATCAAAAGAGTAGGGAATTTCCTGGTGTCCTGGGCCAAATTTCTCATTCACTAAAAATACCACCAACAGCTTAATCTGGTTCAAAGTCAGTTGGCATTCATCTGTATTCCTCCCTGGTCTCATGCCTGAAAATAGGCAGGACTTGTCTAGTACACTTACCCGTTTAACAGAAACTAAATAAATAAAAAATAAATAATTTTAATAGTAAACAGAACTTGGGTAATAGTGCCACTCTCCATCCTTATCCCACCCTGTGCCAAGGAGTCCCAGTAGTACAGCAGCAAGCCTTCAGCCCACCTCTCTACAAAGCAGTACCTGATGCTCACTGGTACTGCCTTAATCACTCTGTCATGAGCCACCAATCTCTGATGTCTAGTAGTAGTACTAATCTCCATCACCCTACCCTGACAACAAACTCCAGGCATCCAGTGGCACCCCTTTCCACACCCGCCCCAACCCAAGCATCCCTGCAATCCTGTCACTACTCACACCCTATCCAGTTCCATGTTTTCCTGGCATCCATTGGCAACCCCTTCCCACACCTTCACCAGTTCATATATCCCTTTGTGTCCAGTGGTACCCCTGCATCCTGTCCCATTTCAAGTATTACTGGTGTGAGGTGGTCATCAACCTCATTTTCAGTATCCCTTGAATTTAGTGGTCTCATGACTTTGCCCCATTTCCAGTATCCTGGCATTCTGTTTTCCTGCACTATTTTTAGTATCCTGGCATGCACCCTCATCCTCACCAATGCCACCCCACCCCAGATGATGGCCAGCTCAAATCCCACGCTCACCTTCTTGGCCACCTACTGCTGAACTATGTTGTAACTGTGATTTATGAAATGTATTGTATAAATCCTGGTCTGCAGTATTATTGCAAATCAAATACATTTTGTGCATATACAGTATTTTTGTGTTTGCTTGCATGCACGTGCAAGAAGCACATTGTATCAACTTCCTTCACTAGCAGTTGTGGAGGCGCAGCAGTGTTGAGGCAAATGGCAGCAGTCCATTCTGGGGCTGGTCTCTGCTGTGCCAATAAAGGGCATGCTGTCGATGACAGCAGTTAATGAGTGCCACTATTCAAACGAATTGACTACTGCAATCAGGGAGTGCCTCATCATGGAACAATCAGCTGTAATGTCGGGCATTCCTGATTGTAGCAGTCAGTGTAGGAGAACTGAACCAGCTTTGCTACATCCTCCCTACACTCCCCTGTTTCTCCCCAGGAAGGAGCTCATAGTATTCACAGGCAGTTGTAAATTTAATTTTAGATTTGCTGTGCCCAGTGAGTAGTAGAGAACAGAAATGGGTAATAAGACAGGGTGACGGCTTCTCGTCGGCCTCTCACAGTCCCCATGAAGCCGATGGACAGCCGCTGCCCACCTCTCCCAGTCCCTGTTAAAGCCAATGGGGTGCCCTATCCCCTGTCGGCATGCCCCTCCCCAGTTCATTAGCCAATGGGGTAGCCTAATCCCGGTCAGCATGATGTGCCCCCATTTGTTTTGTGCCAAGGAGTGCCCAATCCCCTTGGCTCATGCACACCCCCCAAGCACAGTGTTGGCTGATGGGAGGCCCAACTCGTTGGCTCCAATCTCCCCAGCAAACACCCAGTTAGCACACTGGGAGCCCACCCCAGTGTGCTCATGTGCCTCCCAGCACACTGTATGGCCGACGAGGTGCCTAATCCCCATTGGCTCCAGTTCCCCAACAAATATCCAGGTGGCATGCTGGGAGCCCACCCCAGCATGCCAAAAGTCCGTGGTGTCTTTTGTTTTTAAACTCCTGTAAAAAAAGAAAATGCTCCTCATTGAGTCTGTTGCCCCTCCCCAACACACCCACCATCTCGCACCACACCTCTCCACCCATCCTGCCCCATACTTACCTCTGGAGTCCAGCACAATGATCTTGGTGGACTGGGAACATGCCTGCACTTTTCAAAGTCGGCAGTTACTGAAGAAATGCCGTAAGCTGTATGATGGCATAAATGTTTTTTCAACCTATGTGGATATCGCAGCCATTTTTCAACTTTTAACACCAAATTTTCAACATGGGGTTCTTGGGACCCCTTCTCATGAATTCAGGCACTGTCATAGGCATTATTCAGTCTCAAAAGATGATTTCATGGTCAATGTATGGAATCACCTTTTGGGACTGATTAATCAAACAACAATGTCACTGTTCATGAGGTAGGCTCTATGTTGCAAATTTGGAAAAATTTTCAAAAAATTACTGTGTTATGAGTGCTACGTTATGCAGCCTTCACACACACTCATAAGTTCACAAATTTGTAATATTTTCACTCCAGATTTTCGACATTGCCATTTTTTCACATCTCCTTATGAACAGTACAGCTGTCATTTTTGACATCCTGGCCAAAATGTGTTTTGCACTTCCAGCACAGAATAGCGTGGGAAATTAATATTTGGGACAGATTAAGAAAATCACAGTGCCACTGTTCATAAGTGGAATCCCCAAAATGCTTACGTTGAAAATCTGGTGACAAAAGTCCATAAAATGACTGTGTTCAAGTGTGCATTGTGCAGTTTACGCACCTAGTAACTTCACAAATTTGTAATATTTTCACTCCAGATTTTCAACATTGCCATTTTATATGCCTCCTAATGAACAGTACAGCTGTCATTTTTCACATCCTGGCCAAAATGTGTTTTGCACTTCCGTGCAGAATAGCACGGTCACTGAGGGAAATCAACATTTGGGACAGATTAAGAAAATCACAGTGCCACTTTTCACAGAGGAGGTCCTAAAATGCCTATGTTGAAAATCTGGTGTAAAAATCCCAAAATAATTTCATTACAGGTGTGCATTGTGAAGTTTCTACACACACTCATGACTTTACCAATGTTTTGTTATATTTTCACTATAGATTTTCAACATTACCATTTTACATCTCCTCATGAACAGTACAGCTGTCATTTTTCACATCCTGTTCTAAATGAGTTTTCGCACCTGTGGCACCAAATGGCACAGTCGCCGTGCAAAATCACCTTCGGCTCATAAACTGATAGTGTCACTGGTCATGCAGTGTGGTCACAAAGTCCATGTTGAAAACTTGGAGTAAAATACCAAGAAACACCCAGGGCATTAGGGTTTCTGACCATAATGCCCCTACTCTGTAGGGACTGACAGGCATAGGGGTGTGACTTGGGATTGTCGACAGTAGTGCTCATACCATTCACACATCCCCACCCTGCAGCCAGTGACAGGCATGGAGGTGTGCCTTGACTCTCTGGCCCCAAAGTTCATCCCATTCTCCTATACACACACCCATTTCAGTGTATTTCTCACGGAATGGGGTGACTGTGAAGCCCGAACATCCCCAGGTGCACCTCAACACTTGTCAGTGTCTGCAGGGTAGGGTGAGGTGAAATGGCATGGCGTTATGGGTGATGATCCAAAGGCACACCCCAATACCTGTCCATCTCTCCAGAGTGGGGAGAGGGTTGGCATCAGTTCAATACTTCACTGCTGTCTATTCTGCATCTGTCTAACTCCTGCACTTTCAATGCTAATGCTAGCAAGCAAACATTCGACATTGACAAATGTTTGCTTAAATTGAAGTTACAATTTAATCAGATGGCAGATGGTTGAGGAGGAGATTGGAGGATTTGTGCTAGACACTATCTGGAAATTAAAGGTCTGCAGTGACACTTGATTTTTGAGTGCTCAGTGCCAGCCACCTTTGTGGAGTGGAGCAAGGATTGTGATACAAGGGACAGGTTTGAAAGCCTAATTTTATTAAATGAATATTTCCAACACAGGGTAGATAGCCAGTGATGGATTCAGGGCAACAACAGAAGCAGCCACCAGGGATGAGCTCCAGTTGGCAGCTTTACAAACATATGAACATACAAGAATGCCAGCAGATACAGGCATGATGGTCTATCTAGTCTGCTTGAGTGTGCAGCTAGACATTCTGTTACCTGCAGCTGCTCCTCTCCTACCCACATATCCAGTTTCATGCCTGTACTAGCTGTTACCCCTGCCCCAGTGCCTCATTGGTGACCTTCCCCTGACTTTGTCCCATCATTTCTTAAAACTGCCCACCTTCTTCAAGGATACCACCTCTCAGTCAGTGCTCCACCCCTGTCACCACTCTCTCAATGAAGTTGTGCATTCTCATTTCCTTTCTGAATCTACCAACCTCCAACTTTAGATGTGCCCCTAGTGTTCCTCCCTCTCCTTAATCTTAAAATTCCTCTGTACCATCTTTATTTATACCTTTCATATATATAAGGTTTCTATCATGCCCCTCTATCCCTCTGTTTTCTCCAGGGAGTAGATGTTGAGCATCATCCTCATAGGGTTTGTCCTCCATAATAAGAATCATCCTGGCTGCTCTGCATTGGACCTCCTCCAACAATTTAACAATTTCTTTATGTAGGGGTACCAGAACTGCATGCAGTACTCCAGGTGTGGCCTCACCAATAACCTGTACAGTGGCAGGATGACCTCCTCTCCTGGATGTGATTCTTCTGACAATTCAACCTAACATCTTATTAGCTTTAGATGCCATTTTCTGGACTGCACTGAATGGTTCATTTGCCATGTTATTATCACCCCAAGATCTTTTTCCTCCTCTGTAAGGGATAACTGCACCCCAGTTGTTAATGATTCCTTGGGTTTCTTGCTCCCAAGTGCATGACTTCGCACTTCTTTGCACTGAACACAGCTACCCTGTTTCTGAAATTACAGCAGTTGAGGGGGGTTCCAGCAGAAACAACAACCATAGATGGGTACTGGATGCTGCATTTCATGAAGCAGGGTAGGAGCGAAGAATGCCACTTGGGATGAGCTAGTGGTGACAGCATAATTCAATGTTTGTTTAATTGGTCAAAACCGAGAGCAACAATGCATTTACAAGTGCAAACATATTATAACTGTTATGTTTTGCTTTTCCAGCTATATGAAAGCAGCATTGAATGTGCATCATCCTGTGAGAGTGGGCTGGAGTGGCACATGAAGTAGCTTTATTTGACTTTGGGCTAATTTGTTTCAACTGTGCTTGCTCAGACTCCATATTTTGTTTAGTTTACAATTTTTTTAATTTGTTCTCAAACTACCAAAACCACCATCCTTGTGACAGGGTCAAACAAACCTGCAAGTTTCATATTTCAAATCCTAGCTTTTATTAGTCACTAATAAGAAAAAAACATCCTTTTTCATATTTAATTTTTTGTCACAACGTAGCACAAACGCCACTGTACCACATTCCAATTTTTCCAAATTGGCAAATCAGTTAAACCCAGAGCCAGAATAAATGCCTTCCAAATTGCATTGCCCTAGGTCAAGAGGTGGTCATGTTACAAGTAGCTGAGAAGTTGGATCCTGTATGGAACATAGCAGCAGACAGACTTAGCTCAAGGCATGCTAGTCAAAATGGAACAAAAACAGCAGTGCTCATAAATCGTCACACAATTTTATTCAACAGCATATAAGCAAAAGATAATAAAAGACATAGGTGAGAAGCAGCAGCAGTGCACCCCAACACCATGTATGGAACTGCCTTCTCATTCCTAACTATAGGGCACTACAACACCACTATAATGCTATGTATTTAACTAACTCCAGTGTGTGGAACAGGTGTTTCCAGTGGTTGTTGTGCTGCCGCCCCATGTATTGATTACAAAGGCTCATAAATGATTGATTGCAAAATGGCTTACTGTATAACCATGGACACATTGGAAAGAATGTTTCAATTGTAGCATTTTAACCAGTTATAATGTGTCTATGCTTTTAATGTCATGGCATATATAGAAAATAGTTTTTGTGTCATTCATTTACTTGCCTAGTTAGTATTTTGTTTTTGGAAAGGAATTGCCATTTGGATTGGGTTTCATCTGGTTGTGCATTACTACAATTGAGTATCAACCATGTACTTCTATTGTACAACTAAACAATTCTATAGGATAAGATGGCAAACAAAACCCCAAGGAAGTTTACAAATAATTGCAAATCCTGATTTCAAATCATTATTAGCTAATTTAGGGATTTACAGTATATATGTAATCACTAGGTGAATTTATGTATGTAGTCACAATCTAGAGGCTGCTACCATGCCATTCTGAGACTCCACAATTAATGATAGAGAATCAGACAAGGAGTTTCTATAATATAGCCACTAGTAGATGAAAATGTGAGCCTGCAAATCTTTAGGAGCTACTGAAGCAGATTTCAGGCCAATCTAACTTAAGTGAAACTCATTTACAGCTGAAAATTAAGGAGCAGCTAATTAGTGATGGAAAATGGTGTGTTACTTAATAGCTTTATCTCGATAGTAGCCACAGATTTGGCAAAATGTTTTGGAAGTATCCAATTGTGCATGAAATAATATTAGAGATTACAATGGTTTCCGTAATAAATCAAACATACGATAGAAATGACATTAAGGAGAAAAGATATAGGGTCACCTGGAGAAAAAATATTTTTGACATGGATGTTGAAATGTAGAAAGCCTTTGGTACAAGTATTGCAAAACATCTCTCAAATGTATTTACTTGGGCATTGCTTCTGTCACAGTTTCACAATGTATGGAAGACAGGATTCTTGACTCCTATTTCTAAACGTTAAGGGACAAATAAGAGATAAAAAGTGGAAAATTGGAGTTTTGGCTTTTGTTGCTCGCCTACAGCCCAGATGATTTTAATTTTTTCTGCCATTGTCAAGGTAGAAGGAGCTTGCCATAAAAGGGCCTTTTGGTTTTGTGAAAAAATATTGATTGGTCCACAAATTACAAAGATTTTAAATTTTAGTTTTGTGTATGCTCACTAGGGTCTTTCACTTATATGACTGTTGCAAAATGAGAATTTCCAGCTCACAAAGAAGAATTTTCTTTCATGAGCTGAAATTTTCTTTGTGAGAAAAATTCTTCTTTGGTATAACCACCATCTTGGTTTTCATTAAAAAACATAAAATGATGCCCCGAGAAAACACATGACTCTAGCTAAATGGGACCATTTAGCTTGATTCTAGAGTTTAGTTTTGAAAAACAACCCAAAATATGGTTTTGGGACATCCCTAAAATCCAAAATGGAAGTCTTAGTAAGGGCTCATGATTCTTCTTTTAAAGATGGATTCTAGTGATCAGCCCTGCTTTGCACTTCCATCAATCTGGTGGCATTATGTTATAATGTGCACTGTGATTTTATTTATTTAAATAGTATATTTTACCTTTCAAGTTGTTTTCTCCTGCTTCTGCTACCGCATGTTTCCACCAAAAAACCATGAGCGTGGCGAATGACGTCATTACAGAAGTCTGCTGGCATACAGAGGAATGGAGCTGCAAGGTGATCCTGATTCTCTTCCTGTGATGTTGCCAAAACAAGTGTTGGTGGCCCATATTCAGGAGAGGGTGTTCCTCAAGATGTTGCTGACTCAGGCAGCGATCTTTCATAGATGCTGTCTGAGTGCAGTGAATCAATATATGAAGATCCCTATTGTCTGGATCCACTTGCCAGCAATTCCAATGGAGTGACAGAGAGCAATCATGACACTGACCCCAATGTGGGTCATTTGAATAACATGGACTGATATGTGATACTTGTTAGTATTACCTCATTTTTGCTTCTCTAATTTATTTGTGGGTAATGATTATTTGTTGCTGTAACATGTTCTCAGTATGTGTGAAGACAGTGCCTGTCATTCCCATGTACTACAGTTTGGCACCTGGATCCACTGACCCCACTGCTTGCACAAACCCCTCTGTAAGTATGATGGTTGTCACACTGCATCCCCCAAACACATTCTGACTGTCTAACCTAAAAGTATAAATTGTTACTACACTAGCACTGTTTGCAAAGTCAACTTTACAGTTGAATCACATGTGGCAGTCAATATGCAGTGAGTGTTTTTGCCAAACATCCCTACTGCTCATGCAGAACCTTGATTTCACTGCATTGTGTTTTGATGTCATACTGCTGCCACATTACTTCTTTGAGTGTGCTTATACTATCCCAATACAGTTAGTTCAGAAAATGCTGCTAACATTTGCATTTGGGTACTCTGTCTATGGACGTGATCTGATAGCTGGCTTCTGCTGTGTGGTGTAGTGGCACTTTACATTTAGAAGTGATGGACTGGTGATAATGCTGCCATTATTATTCCTGTGTCCTACTGTGTGTCACAGATTGCATGCTACTGACTGAAGTGCATGATGCTAGAAGTTCAGAAATGATTGATGGTATCATTCAGTTTTGTTTTGGGTGTGTGTGCCAGTATATCACAGTGATAATTTGTTATTCTTCTGGCATGGGTTCCAATTATAAGACATGGACTTGTGCCAGTGGTGCTAATTAGGCTGTTGATGGGAGGGGATGGTGTTTGCAGTCTATGACAGGGGTTTGGCAGCTTGCTCCTGTTATTATACTGTGAGATGCAGACATCAGTAAGGCCTTCAGTTCAGTTATGCATAGGAGGCTTGTAAGTAAAATAATGGCCACAGTGGTGGAGCAAAGCTGGTGGGTGTGTTGAAAATTGGCTCAGAGGCGGCAGCAAAGAGTGGTGGTCTGGGTAATTTTCATCCCTTAGCATGTGACAAGTGCAGTCCTGCAGGGGTTGGTTGCTTATTTATTGCAGACATATCAGAGGGTGTTGGCATCAGGATCAGTCTGTTTGCAGATGACACCAAGATGGGAGCAGTGGTGGACTACCAGGATGAGTGGGATAGGTTGCAGGAGGATCTTGCAAAACTGAAGCATGGTCCTACAAGTGTTAGCTGAGATTAAATGCCAAAAATGCAAGGTGTTGCACTTTGGGAAACAAAGCGAGGAGAACTTATCATAGGTGGGGGCATTGCAGCTGGAGGTAACTGAGGAGTCTAATTATCTTGTGGTGCTTATCATGGGAGCAATGAACAACTCCAAGCAGTGCAGAAATGCTGCAACAAGGGAAAACAAAATGCTGGGATGCATTGCAGGGGCATAACCTCAAGAAGAGGAGGTGATTCTGCAATTGTATAGATCATTGGTCAGGCCACACCTTGAGTATCGTTCAGTAGTCGGGAGTTGCCATATGAGGTCAGACTGGGGTAGTTTAACATATACTTACCAGCGGAGAGAAGGGACAGTGTGGACATGATCAGGACCTTCAAATACATGAAGTGGATAATCCAAACAGACACACACTGACTTTTTAGGAAGGGTGGGAAGGACACTAGGGGCATGACATAAGATTGGCGGGAGGTAGACTCAGGAGGGAGGTTAGGAGGAATTTCTTTACAGAGAGGTGGTGGCAAATGGAACACACTACTGGCAGAGGTGGTGGTATATAGAACAGTGATGACTTCAAAAAGGGTAGGACAGGGTGAAGGGAGGTAGTGGTAGTAAAGGGGGACAACTTCTCAGTCTGGGACCTAGGTCTTGAACTCGAGCAGACTTGATAGACCTTTGACCATTTTTCTACTGGCAATTTCTGTATATTGGTATGTGTGTTTTAATTACCTAATTGTTGTTTTCTTTACAATAGGTTCATCTGTAGTCACTGTGACCATATGGCAACTGACAGGGAGTACGTATGCTGCAAAGAAAGTTGCACGTGTTAATGATAAAATCCAGGATGTTGAAAATTCTGCTGCTGGTTTACCACTGCCCAAATGTATTACATACCATCCCTGTTTCCCTGATGTGTACTTCAACCAGTGGGTTTGGAAATGGCATTAGCAGAATACCGACAGTACCCATGGATGGCGTGATCTTCCTGTCAGTGAGTAAGTATGCTGTGATTAATGATGTGTTGTTATGTCTTACACAAAGAGTCCGTTACACATTACATAGAAACATAGAAACAAAGAAGTTGATACAGATGAGGACCGCATGGCCCATCCAGTCTGCCCATTTCTTTCTACATTATGAATGTGCCATCGCCTTTGCTCTGTCAATGGCCTATCTATTCATACTCATCTGTATAGCTCCTTATGCCCATCCCATGCCTGTTTGAAGACCTGCACTGTATTCATATCCACTACTTCCTGAGGTGGGCCATTCCATGCATCCACCACCTTTCTGTGAATAAGAACTTCCTCACATTACCCCTTAATTGGCCTCCTCTAATCTCATGTTGCAGGGTTTTAAATAATTGATTAGCTTTTTCTGGGGACTTATACTAACTGTACAGAAAGCATTTATATAGGTTTTCTAGAAGTGTTATGTTTGTTAACCACAATGAGGCAAGTGATTTGCATTTTCACAATGTTTTAGAACTTTCATGAGCAAACGCTAATCAATTTTTAGAGTTAGATAAAACCCTGTGCTGTGTTCTCTTGTCCTGCTATTTTTATTATATTGAAACATGTTAGACTCCTTCACCTTGTTAATGCCTCTTACGGTGTTTGAATGTTTTGATCATATCACCTCTCTCCTTCCTTTGATCTAGGGTATACATATTGAGCTCCATTAATCTGTACTCATATGTTTTATGATGTAGTCCATGCACCATTTTGGTTGTCTTTCTCTGGACTGCCTCAGTTTCGTTAATGTCCTTGTGAAGGTGTAGCCTCCAGTACTGCATGCAGTACTCCAGATGGAGCTTAACCAGTGTATTGTAAGAGAGGGATTATTACCTCCCTCTTACGACTTGTGATACCCTACAAATACACCCCCAACATCCCCTAGCCTACCTACTGCTTTAGTGGTCTGCTTGGATGATTTCAGGTCAGCTGTGATGATGATGCCCAAGTCCCTTTCTTCCCTTGTGACTGCCAGCAACTCCTCTCCCAGCCTATAGGTGGCTTCAGGGTTTCTCTTCCCTATGTGCATGATCTTGCACTTCTTTGCGTTAAACCCCAGTTGCCACACTTCCGACCATTTGCCAGTTTATCCAGATCTCTTCTCATTCTTCCCACCCCATCTGGGTCATCTACTCTGTTGCAGTTCTTGGTGTCATCTGCAAACAGACAGACCCTACCAACAGTCCATCTGCAATGTCACTGATGAAGATATTGAAGAGGATTGGCCCCAGGACTGGTCCCTGAGGTATCCACTTGTGACTTGCATCTCTTCTGACTTTACACCATTTGCCACCACCTCTGTTTTTGCCTCGCAACCAGTTTGCCACCCAGTTGACCAACTTGACCACCTCAATACCTACCCTTAATAATCAATCTTCTATGCAGAACAGTATTGAAAGCTTTGCTGAAGTCAAGGTAGGTGACATCAACTGCTCCCCTTGGTCCACCACTCTGGTTACCCAGTCAAAGAAATCTATAGAGATTAGTTTGACAGGACCTTTCTGATGTAAACCCATGCTGTCCTGGATCCTGTGCTCCTATGGGATTCCAGTTGTTGCACTATCCTTTCCTTAAGGAGTGCCTCCATAATCTTGCCCACTACTGAGGTAAGACTTACTAGTCTGTAGTTCCCAGCCTCCTCTCTGCTACCACTGTTGTGGAGCAGGATCACATGAGCCCTTCTCCAGTCTTCTGGGGCCTCTCCTGTGCTCAGAGACTTACTAAACAGTTCTGATAGCGGCTCTGCTAGTTCCACCCTTAGCTCCCTTTAGTACCCTGGGATGTATGCCATCCAGGTCCCATTGCCTTGTTCACCCAGAGCTTATCAGCTCTTGTGGGACCCTTTCTTTTGTGAAGGGGCTTGTGCACACACCCCTCCTTCCTGTGTCCATGGTGCTGAGATGTGGGCCCTGCCCTCTCTCTTCAGTAAATACTGAGCAGAAGTATCTATTTAGGATAGATGCTTTTACATGGTCCTCCTCCTCACATGCCCTTATTCCTTTGATCTTAGCAATCACCCCTCTGGACTTTCTCCTTCACTAATGTATCTATAGAAAGTCTTGTCACCTTCTTTTACTGTTTGTGCTAGTGTTTCCTCGGTTTGGGCCTTTGCCTGCCTTACTGCCTTCCCTGCTTCACTTAGGGAAGTTTGGTAGACCTCCCTATCATCATCCCGCTGCGTTCCTTTATATTTCCTGAAGGCCAGCCTTTTGGCTCTGACCTTTTCTGCTACTGTTTTTGAAATCCAAAGTGGTTTCCTTCTTCTTTTACTTCCTTTTCTCTCTAACACAATGGGATGTTGCTTCCAAGTATTGCATCCTTAATGCTTGCCCACTTTGCCTGTACCCTTTTCTGTATTTGTTTTGCTAGGGTTAGCTTAACTCTGTTGGCCATATTATCAATGTCAGCTCCTCTGAAGTCCCATGTTTTGCCTTGGAATGGGATGATTTAGTTCTAATGGCCAAACTGAACCATACCATGTGATGGTCACTGGCCCTCAGGTGACCTTCTACCTGGAGATCTGTGATCCTTTCCTATTAGTCAAGTACTAGATCTAGGATAGCCCTGTCTCTTGTGGGTTGTTGTACCAGTTGTTTGAGGCTCTCCTCACAGAATCCACTATGTGTCTAGTTCTGGCAGATGTTCCTGCTGGTATTGACCAATCTGTATCCAGCACATTGAAGTCATAAAATGTGTGCTGCAATATTTTTCAAACTTCCATCTACTTCCATCTACTTAATTTTATTTATTTATTCATGAAACTAATTTTGATCTTTATGTGTTGAATTTAATTTTTAGATCTCCAGCCCTTATTAAGACACAATTCCATGCTATTAGTGTTCCCCCATTACCAACCTGTAGTAAAATGTACACCCCCATGGCATACAGTGGCCCCAGGCACCTGTCCACAGTACCTCTGCTCATAGAAACATAGAAGTTGATGGCACATAAGGACATAAGGCCCATCCAGGCTGCCCATTTTCCTATCTTATGAATATGCCACTAGGGCTTTACTCTGTCAATGGCCTATCTTTTCATACTCATCTGTATGCTCCCTTATGCCTAGCCCATCCTGTTTGAAGCCCTGCACTGTATTCATATTCACCACTTCCTGAGGTTGGCCATTCCATGCATCCACCACTCTTTCTGTGAAAAGAAGTGGCCTCACATTTATAATCGGCCTCCTCTAATCTCATGCTGTGGCCTCTTGTTCTGCTATTTTTTTTTTATATTGAAACATGTTAGACTCTTTCACCTTGTTAATGCCCTATAAGATGTTTGATTGTTTTGATCATATCACCTTTCTCTCTCTCTCTCTCTGTCTAGCTCCTTTGTTTGTAGGGTATACATATTGAGCTCCGTTAATCTGTCCCATATGTTTTCTGATGCAGTCCCTGCACCATTTGGTTGCCTTCTCTGGACTGCCTTGATTTTTATTAATGACCTTGTGCAGGTGGGGCCTCCAGTACTGCATGAGTACTCCAGATGGGGCCTAACCAGTGTCTTTAAAGAGGGATTATTTCCTCCTTTTACGACTTGTGATACCCCTGCTAATGCACCCCAACATCCTACCAATTTACCTACTGCTTTAGTGATCTGTTTGGATGGTTCAGGTCATCTGTGATGACAATGCCCAAGTCTCTTTCTTTCTCTTATGATTGTCAGCAACTCCTCCTAATCTATAGGTGGCTTCAGGGTTTCTCTTCCTATGTGCATGATCTTGCACTTCTTTGCGTTAAACCCCAGTTGCCACTCTTCTGACCATTTTGCCAGTTTATCTAGATCTCTTCTCATTCTGCCCACCCATCTGGATCATCTACTCTGTTGCAGATCTTGGTGTCATCTGCAAACAGACAAACCTTACTCGCCAATTGATCTGCAATGTCACTGATAAAGACATTGAAGAGGAGTGGAGGACTCATCCCTGAGGTACCCCACTTGTGACTTGCATCTGTTCTGACTGTATACTGTTTACCACCACACTCTGTGTTCTGCCGGACAACCAGTTTGCCACCCAGATGACCAACTTCTGACCCACCCAAGCCTACCCAGCTTATTAATCACTCTTCATGTGGAACAGTATCAAAGTCTTTGCTGAAGTCAAGGTAGGCAACATTTACTGCACCCCTTGGTCCACCGCTCTGGTTACCTAGTCAAAGAAATCTATGAGATTAGTTTGACAGGACCTTCCTGTTGTAAACCCATGCTGTCTTGAATCATGTGCTCATATGGATTCCAGGTGTTGCACTATCCTTTCCTTTAGGAGTGCCTCCATAATCTTGTCCACTACTGAAGTACAATAAGACTGACCTGTCTGTAGTTCTCTGCCTCCTCCCTGCTACCACTCTTGTGGAGTGGGATCACATGAGCCCTTCTCCAGCCTTCCAGGACCACTCCTGTGCTCAGAGATTCATTAAACGGTTCTGATAATGGCTCTGCTAGTTCCACCCTTAGCTCTTTTAGTACCTTGGGATGTATGCCATCTAGTCCCATTGCCTTGTCCACCCTGAGCTTAGCGAGCTCTTGTACCTTCAGTGCCACCAGTGGGCATATGGTGACTGGCACAGCCCTCCTTACACTGCCTCAGCTGAATGCATTATGGCCATGCAGGCAGCATGCATCTTATTATAAGATACTTGTCCTAGAAATAGATGTGTATGTTCCATCCTTGACATATGGCAGCCGGCTTTGAGGTGTGATAAGATTATGCCGATTGCCATACAGTATGTGCACCATTGCACTGAAGAGCCTTGTCACGTGTGGTGTGCATATTTGTGGAACACATACAAACACAGGTGAGAAAGAAATAGGTACCTTAGCAGGAGTTGAACCCATGCTGCAATGAATATCATTCTGATTGCATTAACCAGGTGCACCACAGAGAGAAATGGAACCTGTGCTGTCCCCGAGACCATTCCCTTCTTCAAATGCACAACCCAATGGCAACACAAATATATATTCACACCTGATACAAAAATGGTGTTTTAGTATGGACTGTCAATTGTTGATGACCACTAGCACCTGGGAATTGTGTTTGTTTTTCCTTTGTTTGCTTTTTAACTGCAGGCAGGTGATCCATGGGTGAGGGGCATGGACCACAGGGGTGGGTGTACTTTCCCAGTGTCCAACTGGCTAGTTGGCTGCATTATCTCTGTCAGTCTTTAGGGTTATGCAGAGTAAGAGTGGGTTTTGTTCGTCAGTATTTGCAGTGCCTAAAAGGACCACGCTTAAACCCTAATGTGTGTTACACAAATGCTGAATATCGATTTTGCTGATATTCCTGTCCCTGCCCTCCATTTGCTTACTCACACTAGTTTTTGTTGCAGAAGAGCTAACCCTGTTTACTGGTGCAATCAACCATTTTGAATATTGAGCCACAACACAAAACCAAGTTTGTGCAGACAAACACTGGTTAGTGCCTACACAAGCCTTTGAATATCGGGCCCCAGATGTTGTATCTCAGCTTTGAAATTCCAGTAATAAAGGTTTCACATTAGTGACTGAGTTATGTAGCACTCATGTTTGCTAGTGACCAATACTGGTACTAGAGAAATATATCATAATGGCAGGCACACATCAGCACAGTGGTAGAGGTGCCACTCATGATGCTGATGGTTCATGTTTGTAAATGGGCCTGAGTCATCAATGGCTGTCCATGGGAGACGAGCAGAGCAGAGCAGAGCATCCCATGGACACTCTGCACCTTAAAGGAGGGAGGGTTTGTGGACTGCGATGTGCTGCAGCCATCAGGGTGACCATGGATGGTACTGAGAGTAGACACACAGAACATGTGAAAACGCCAAAGCCGTGATGCACCCGCATGCATGCTCATTGGAAGATGGGATTTACTGGCATCCAACTAGAAAACCAGAGCAAAACACCACCAGGCACTGCAGGAAAATGTCTGCCCTGCACTGTATGCCCACCAACGCTGTCCTAGACACTCCTCTCCAGAAGAGCACTTACCCAGTCTCTGTCATTGGTAAGTGGCCCTTCCCAGCGGCTCTGCCATGGTGTGTAAGCCATGGTGTATGAAGGTGTACAAGGTGTGTGTAGATCATATGTTATATCCATCTGGTGGTGTTGTAAGGCATGAGTCATTGATTGACTGCGCCCAGTCTGTTTGTGTTTAAAAAATGTTATACCCACAACCCGAGTGTCTTCTTGTGCCTATGAAATGGACCACTTAAATTGTATATAAAAAATACACATACAAATGTTTTAAAATAGCGTAAAACCTGTTATTTACCTAGATAACCTTTGGCTTGAGTAAAACATTCCTTGGTGGAAGGGCTTGATTGATGTGCATATCATAGCAGTGGGTGGAGGGCAGCAACGTAATTAATCCATATTTCTGTACTCACTTTGTTGCTTTCTATTGTAATCTTGAGTCCTGACATGGCAAGATGTGGGTATTCACTTTGGAGTTGATAAAACAATGGCTGCCAATATTTTCTCAACATTCCAAAATATAGATAAGTTGGCTGTTGTGGGTGCTATTCTGTTTGACTTGTTATTCTCATTGTGTGATACATATTTCACACTGAGCGACCAACCAATCAAAATACTTAAGTTTCTCTTCTCATTTCATTAAGTAATTTGTTTTACTTTTTTCAGTAGGAACCAATTCCTGCATACCGCTGCCTCACCAGGTGGTGCTGGTGCTGGTTGGATCGACATGTGACAGTGGTCCACCCTGTCTGCATTGTTCTCGCCATCCATGAATGTTGGCCCACTGACAAGTGTAGGGGATATCAAGGTGAGTAGTTTATTTTGTCTTTTCACGGTTACTCAAGGCACTGTCTCACCCACTGGTGCTCTATCTTCCAACCCCAGAACCACCCACACTGGTAATATTGCTGTATGTGATACAATACTTGATGCAGGATTGCCACTACTTTTCCCATGTGGAAAATCTTTTCCCAGACCACCTGTGATTTGTGAATTCACAAAGTACAGATTGCCCATACAAACCTGGTTTTGTGCTGGGGAAGTTGTATGGGTCGTTGTAATGCAAATGACTTTGATAGTACCTGCCTTTCCCTACAATGCCTCTTGAAAGCTTTTTCTACACACAATCATCTTTTGCCAAGGACATTGCATGTATTAAAGATTCACCCTGGAAAAAATGATTTACTCAATTCAAACTACATTGCTGCGCAGTTACTTGCCCCCATGTGAACTTCTGTTCACGATCTCTGTAATGAAAAAATAAATCCTGTCCTTACCATACTGTGCACACCATGTTCCACGATCAACGCGGTACTATTACAAATCATTGTTATGTACTGTGCTCTGTCCACTCACCTCCACGTTATCCAATACCATTATAACAAATGATCAGAACCATGTTCTGTATGCAATAACCCACCACAGACCGTGGGTAAATAGGGGCATTAATGCACACCCTGCTGCACTGTGGAGGCATACAGGCTTGCCCAAGTTACTTCAACCAGTCAGGATGTGCATTAAAGCCCCCAATACCTCACTGTCTGGAATAGATCGTTGCACTATAAAATAGCTAGCTAACTGTAAAAATAAAAAAAATCAAAATCTTTTACATTCGGCATGGCAACTCTTAGTCGACCGTGGCATTAATGCATGGCCAGGTGGCACATTTTGCCAATGACAAGTCATCATTTGAGCAAGCATTAATGCCTATGTTATAAACTGTATCTGTCATTCAGTCCTCCACAGTCACCGATCACCTAACAATACAAAACAAACACTGGTTACATAGTGTAGTGGTCACTGGAAACACACTGACAATTATGTTATCACATATCAACACAAACTTGTGAATGACATCGTAGTGGACACACCACAAGCACATTGGTTTACAGTGTCAAGCACTTGGCTTCGATTGTGTATTCTACCTGTCACTAACAATTAGGTTTGTGTGTAGCTCTGGAGGTGTTTTCTGTGCATATACACTCATGCCTATAGTAACAGAGGTGGTGTTCTATAGCTGTGATGTGATACCAGATTTGGTGGTGTGTGATGGTTACTAGTACACTATGTATTGTACCGATGAACATGTCTTTCTTCAACACTCCTGTGCTGCTTTAGTGGTTCCTGAAATCAGATATCACTGTTGCACCACTCAACAACAGTGAATGTTCTGTGTTTGGAATTGCTGGGTATCACAGTGTGTGTTGTTGGTTTGGAGGAGTGGCTGTGAATGTGACATCATGGATTGGTTCCTGTATGGTGATATTTGGTATGCCACTATAGAGTAATGATTCACCATAATCCAGCACCCACCACACCATCACAGTTTTATACTACACTCCCAAATACAGAACACTCCCTGCTGTTCAGAGGTATACACATGCATTCAGATTCAGTGTTATACAATACATAAAATCTTCAATGGCCTCAGGTGACCACACCTAGTCACCGATAACTGGCCACACAACACACAATGTGTTCCATAACATTGTCATCTAATTTCAGGCACCACTACGTCAAACATGATATGTTTGTCACTGTTCACCATGGTGTGCATACTTACTTATGATGCTTCAAATCAGATGGTAATAGTTGTCAGCTGGAAAACAGGAAAGTTTTTCTTCATTGTGCTTCCCATATTCCATATAATTGGTGTTTAATTTATACCAGTAAATGTTCTGTATTTGTAACTGCATGTTATCACAGTGTGGTGGTGGTGGTGGTGTTGGGTGGTGAAGGCATGATATCAGTGATTTTTCAGGTACAGTGAAATGAGTTATACCACCAACAATTAACCATGCAGTGTATTCCAGTACCAAACACAGCACCATGCTTTGATAATACATAAATGTAGATATATAATATACTCACGTGTGAAGTGATGGACCCACCCCATCCAATTTAATGTAGGTGATGCATACAAACTTCAGTTCGTACAGTTGCCCATACATAACCAGCAATACTATGACACACAATGCAATGCTTTCCATACCATCCTGTTGGCATAACCATGCCAGCCATTTTCACTAAAAAAAGAAATAAGATTTTTACGGTTTCTGTAGGTCAAGCCATTTAATCAAATTGCTGCATTTGTAAGCGCTGTAGTAATGTAACAGTTGTGAACAAAGGATAGAGGATACAGGTACATAAATAATAACTTAATGGACATGCAAGACACTTGTTCAGTGTCCGGTCTCATGTCTCTAAGTATTTTCCATAACAAGTATAGGTCACTAAAATGCATTGTCTGTTACCACATAGTGCATATGATTATTTACATGTCGCAGCCTTGGTCAACATACATTTCTAGGATGGTTACGTTATGAGTCCTGACTTGTCTTTCTACAGTTGTTAATGTCTACTCCTAAGGGTGGCTAAACCGATGATGTTTTTTTCCAGTTTGTGATTGCTTCCTCCTTATCTGTTTTCAGGAAGGTGGATGACAGTGCTGGTGGTTGTGGAGCATTGACAAATTCCTAAGCCTTCTCTCCTTTCTTGAGCCTTTCTTCTACTTTGTCAATGATGCTCAAGACAAACCCTGTTGATGTAAATCGTAGTAATGGTTAGATCAGTGCTGTCATGTCCACGCTCTTCATTATCATCTCCATGTGGAAAGTTACTCCCATGTTTAACTATCTGTCACGTATAAACTGCTGGGGTCACATGTTTGGCAACAAAATATTAATTTCTATTAAACTTTTTAACTGTTTAATTACCCACTATTTTCAATAGGATAAAATATATGTCAACCACGAAACAGGGTTGTTGTCTCCAAGGAGGCATGGTCTGATGGATCCTGTGTCGAAGGAGTCGCCAGTGACTACAGTTTTACTCAGGATGCTCCATGGTCCTTTATGCATAATACACTTATGTGTATTCTGCATCAAAGTTTAATTGACCGTGGACTACTTTTTGTTTATTTTTATTTTTCACAAAATAAATCCTACAGCTACCTTCCTCTGAGCAATCCCACCCGTAACGAGTGACTTTTCTTCAATCCCAGCAGCTATCTACATTTGAACAGTCCCATCTGCCACACTCTACTCCTTATTCTGTATCACAGTGTGAAGCAGCATCCTGCATTGAAGCCCATGCACTTTGGTACAGCATGGAAGTTATATGCAATATGCTGCATCCTACATCAATGAAGGACAATTGACATTTGCTGTTGTCATTCCTCTCCCCACAAAAAAGTCCCACAAAGTAAATGTCAACCTAGGGGTGCCCAGTCCCCATGTTGGCAATATATGCCCACCACCACCCACCTTGCAACCTTCATCACACGCC
Source organism: Neoceratodus forsteri (assembly GCA_016271365.2). Lineage (NCBI taxonomy): Eukaryota > Metazoa > Chordata > Ceratodontiformes > Ceratodontidae > Neoceratodus > Neoceratodus forsteri. The sequence continues at coordinate 1,403,358,226 of CM028130.1, read as the reverse complement.
TGCCAAGACGGGACAGTTGTAAGACCACTACCACTTTACATGATCACAGTTCTTATATCAATTAATCCTCCTCCTACCTTCCTCTGAGCAGTCCAACCTGTCAACCTCTTACCCCACCCCATGTTCATTCTGAAAATCACTCCGCTCACTCCTCTTAGCAGTCCCATCTACCAACGCATACCTACAGTCTGTGACCAGCATAATCTTACTGCCACCTACACGGCAGGCCACTGACTGTCCTGTGACTGACTGTCTCCTCAGTAACCTGCATCAAAGTATGATGCAGCATCCTACGATTGAACTGTGATGCTGTTTGGCGCGACAGTTACATTGAACTGCATCCTACATCGATGCAGCATAATTTCCATTTTCCCTAGATGTCAATCTCCCACCCCTCCAAACAAAATCACACCCATGAAGTAGCTGCAGACATGCTGGTTCCCAGTCCCATGCTTGCAATGTAAGCCCTCGCAACTCAAAAACTTCAGCAAGCAGCATCCCTCACCTGACCCACAGCAGCACAGGACAGTGGGGAGATCACTCCACTGTCCCCAAACACAGTTCTTGTGTTCCCCCACCAGTATGGAACAGTGTGGAGTCAACTTGCACTGTCCACAAGCACAGTACACGTGTAAAAGGTAACATAGACAGACCTTTTTTTACTGTGAAGAAGAAAACCGCACTCTTATTCTTCCTGTATCCCTCACCCATCCTGACCACCCTCTGTGCAACTACCTCCCCACCCCCACCTTACCCTATACTTACCTCCAGAGCTTGGCTGTTGCATTCGGCCTTTTAGTGTTATACATCTGCAGTCTTGAACTCATGTAACTGCAAACTAGGAATGCCGATATGTACTGTATAATGGAAGTCAATGGTGTTTTTCAACTTATGTTGATATCAAGGCCATTTGTTGAAATTTGTGCCCCAAGTTTTAAGCATGTAGTTCTTGCAGCCACACTGTGTGGACTTGTCACTCTCATTTCTTGCCTCGGTCCAGAAAGATGATTTTGCATTCGCTGCTCATAATTGCTTTTCAGACATCACTAATGAAAAGACTGTGACAATGTTCATGAGGTGCTGTTACCAAAAGCACATGTTAAAATGTGGGTAAAAATTCCCAAAAATGGTGGCTACATGAAATTGTGTTGTGCAGTTCCTATGCACGCTCATAAGTTTGTCAATCTTCGTATATTTTAACCACAGTTCAGCACTGACATTTTTCACACCTCCTCATAAACAGTAGAGCTGTCGCTTTTAGACATCCTGACTTAAATGTGTCGCGAACTAGGGTGTGGAATTTTGCAATCGCTGTGCAAAATCATCTTTTGGGATGTATAAATGAAATAGGAGTTCCACTGTTCATTATGGGAGGTCACAAAATATTTTTTAGACACCATTGGATCCCAACACCAGATCCAGCACCTGATCCATGGATCTGTCAATGGATATATGCTCTTTGTGGATGGATTGCAGTGCATTCATAAAAAGTATGGAAATAAATTCCTAAACACTGTGTTTATTCATAACTTATGGTTACAGCAACAAACAAGTAGTAAAATAACATGGTATGGGTGTGCCATATGGTCATTGGTCATAACTCTTACCCCATTCTCTCCTACTGTGCCATGTCAGCTGTCTTACATATGGTTGTGGTGAGAGTTATGCCGACTACCCTACAGGCACACACCACGCCTCTGGGTATCTTGAGGGTTGTGGTGAGCTCTTAGGTGGTGTTGTTATGGTCCGAAACATAATGTGTTATTCACTTACTTATGATGCTGTTACCTTTAACACTTATTTATGATACTGTTCCTTAACAGATGCATAAATTAAGTTATTTTAAATGTAGGATGTATGAGCTGCTTATGTAATTATAGGACACATGCCTCAGTTTATGTAATATTTGCATCAACAACACTCGATTACTATGTCATTAAGTTTCCAGTTTTTTCAACAGAGTCTGCAATGTGGCAATCTAAAAGGACCAAGTTTGAGAGACAGCATGTATTGTAATAATAGTAACATCCATGAGAAATCAACCTATGCAGAAAACACCAACACAGAGCTATGTTTTCAGAACCTTATTATTTTGCTATTGCTATATGACTGTACTTCTGGTTACCATTTCATTTTGAAGATATAATGTTTCAATATCACCACGTGTTCAGCTAATGTTGTATGTTCGGAATAGCAGTGACATGAATCTATTGCAGTTACTCAATGCAGTGGTTCTTCAGGCAAGATTTTCATTGAATAAAATGGCTACTCATGGCAAATACCTTCTCAGATTTTCTCTTCAGTCTGCTGCAGTCATGACCACTGTTATTGGAGCTAGTGTTGTCATGGTCGAACAACATGTATGCAGCACTGGCAGCTGAAGTCAATGAAACCTGAGAGGATCTATGTAATGTGGCATAGGGTAATGTGCATGCAGTTCTTTGAGTCACGTATTGTGATAGTTTCAGAACTTTGGGGTAAAAGGTTGGATGGGTGACACATGACAGGACTTGGACCACAGTCGGAGCTTACTGCCCATGGCCATTTACCTGTCATGTAAATAGACAGTAGTTGCAAAGGTGATGAGCACAATAATATGACAGAGGTGAATGTGGATCTTGACTTTAATGGTTGTGGAGGGTGTTTGGGGACCATCTTCAACATGGGACAGCTACCAGAGTACCGTAGAACCATTGACAGACCAAGAGACAAGTTTGCTTGCATTTTTGTATGTATGTATGGCTTCTGAGATACACTGTTAACAATGACTCAACACAGGTAATACTTACCATATCTTGTCTTTGTCTTGACTGGTCTTACAGTTTGCTGACCCTTCTTATATTTTGGCATGTCAATATGGAACCTTGCTTCTCCTCTGCTATCCCTTGCCTGATGTCGTTCGAATTCTCATTGAAGTGCAGCACACTTAGCATTGTCCTGTAAATGTATAAATTACAGCTATCATTCTTATTTGCTGCCTTGTAGCCAGAATAAGTACTTTGGTGCACCTTAGCAACAACGGCATTACACAATGAGCAGTGACATTCACTTCTGTTATTTACACATACTACACTTTACCAATGCAGCACGGCTCATTAACGTAACCTTCTGTTGACAAGTATGTTAAGTCATTCAACGACTTTGGGATACCATGACAGGGCCAATCACCATTATTTTTACTGCCCATCCCTCCTGAACAGAGCATAACCCAGTACTTTTATGTGCCACCCAATATCCCTTCCTCTTTACATTGTCAGGGATAGGAGTACTCTAGCTATCTTGATGTTTCTCATTTTACTTTGTTCTTTGTCCCTAAACTCAGCTGTTTATTTGTTTTCACACCACAAACTTTCATTCAGGTACCATGGCCCTCTGCCCTCTGCTATAACCAACTTACTCCTAAGCTAAAGTGGTGTGACAGAAGAGAGTAGGATAAGTACACATTGCCGTCCTGACATTGACTCCATCTATATGACAAACTGTAATGTGCCAGTGATCTTTTTTCTGTTCATGGTCCTTTACCTCAAGTAGGACCCATAGGTAATGAATGGGGAAGATATTTAGTAAGATCAATAATTACGGTAATTACATAATTTACATTTGTGTATGGTACTGCTGGAGGAATTTGCATGTGTCGAAACAAAGTATTGACAGAGTGAATTGATTTACAGTTAACTTTATGCAGCAGTTTGAGTATATGGAGCAATATTAAAATCATGAATAGTAAGGACAATTCATCTTGACATAAATAATCAGGCTCACCTACTCATCATGCCCTTGTACCCAAATGCAGCACTCTTGGGAGCATATTGGATCAAGAGGCTGTGAAACTTTCAAGGGATAATGTCTGGTACATTGGAAACAGTTTCTCACATCAAGAAGAACAATTGTGGCAGACAGCATATGCTCTACTTTCGTGTATGGTCTGTCATCTGTAACAGTAGTAGACATAACTGTATAAGCAATTTTTTTAAAACAATCACAGTTAGTTGATACACTGCCATGTACAGAAATACACTGCCGGGTGACACTTAGGTCATTGTCTTTCTACTAATTCTACAAACATGGGCAAGCATTCTACTGCCTATCATGCATCTGTTATCCATCCTGTTGATCCAGTTGCTCACTGGTTCTTTTGAACTCAGTCTGTGTACAACAGTTCAATCATATTATTGCTGATTTTTGCAATGTTGTTGATGACACGTTTCACCATGTAGGTGGTAACAACATTGAGACACAGAATGGAACAACAATTAAGTTGAATAACAATCATGGCATGTCCATTCTCTGTTTCAAGTTTTTCCATTGTAGAAGCCAAATAACCCACTACAGCACATTGGTGTATCCACACCAGTTGAAGGCACTGTGCTTTTCTATCATGCATCACAACGCACAAGGTGCCTGCACTGATGCCATGTTACACTCATGGTCTGTAGTGGGTCATAATACACATGCCCTGTCTTTCTGTTCATTTGTAAATTTTGATTTTTCACAACATTGTTTGAAGTTTTAACCACTGTACTTTCAGATGTGCAACATTAATGAAATGCAAAAAAAGGAAAATTAAAATGTTACATGGCTGTAGCCATTTCTGTAGTCTTGGGTCATCTTATAAAGGACTATGTGCACATTTGAGAGATAGAGCAGACTGGTGTTCATGGTGTTCATGAACATCCTGCAAGTGATTAATGATTGACTTGAATTTGTCAGCCAGCATGTCGACATTCCCATCAGGTTAGATCAGGGATCCAGTAAATCATGTAACAAATGCTCATGATCCATGATGTTATGCCTTGACAACTGGCCTGTTTTGAAGTGGCATCCAGTTTCTTGGTGATGGCTGAGAAGCAAGACACAGTAATTAACATCACTGATATTGCTATGACCACAAACAAACAGTTATGACCATTATTTATACATGCAGGCATTACTATTTTGATTTCTGTTGACCCACAATCCTGTTTCTATGTCCTCCTGTACATCAACACCACAGCAATTTATAAAATGGATAGACTATATCAGCCAATCAGAATACTAGCTAAGAATGTGTGAAATCTGTTTAATGGATGGATAATTAAAATTCCGTAACAGTGGGACCGCATTGCAAGTGATAACGGAGCCATTAGAACATTTATGTTTTGAAAGCCACCATTGTCTTTTCTCTTTCTAATGCGGCTAAGACGTGTGGCACTATTTCTGATACAGCAGCAGAATCTTGACACCATGGTTTTGTGTTTTGTTAAGTGTCTATTCCACCCTTCTCTCTGATCGGGCATGATTACCTTTCCTCCAGCTGGGCCGAGTCGCTGGGACTAAATAGCTGAAACAATACTCACCTGTAAATAAAGAAAAACTAATACTACATCCAAATTATACAATTTACTCTGATAAGTAATGACCTTCACAGAAGTAAGCAGTTCTGCATTGTGAGAAATGCTGCATTACACCGTGTGTAACCATATATAGTTAACACACACCAAATACGTACCTTTGACAAAGTGCACACATCGTAAAAATGTTTGAACTCTGGATGATTCTCACATAAGTATTTCTGTATCTGTGGATGGTGGTTGGCGACCAAGCAATTGATTTTAATGCATCCTTCTCAATACAGTATCTTGAAGTCCTCTTTAAGCCCTCCAACTCCATGTGGTATGCAGATCCTACCGCATTACTCTGTCGGTGTGTATAAAAGTAATAGTCAGTATGGCCTGAACAATGGTTGAAGTGAACTTCTCAGAAGTTTAAATATTCATGGTGTTAAACTCTTGGTAATATCTGTATCGTAATATACTAACTACCTGGCATTACTTTGAAGATTGTTGGAAGTGGAAAATGTAGTGGAAAAAGAAGCACAGAATAAATATTTATGCTCTGTGTTACACCAGGACAATGTGGGAAAACTGCCTCAGTAGGACAGGAAGGTGGGGTCGAGGGGGAATGAATGACGAACAATAGGACTGATGGGAGTAGGCTTACAGATGGTTTTCAGGCATTAATGGTGTACAAAGAAACAGGTCCTGATGGCAGCTATTACATGGTGCTGATGGAGATGTCAGAGGTGTTGACAAGACCACTGCAGTCGATTTAACACCTACCTTGACACAGGACACCTGGCACAGTACGGAGGATGGACCATGTGGTGCCTATACATAATAGCAGCACAAATAATCCAGAAATGAAACTAACCACCTGTCAGTGTTACATCTATACTGGGTAAGCTTATGTACACTGTACTAGAGGATACACTGGTGTCATTTTTTGGGTAAGTGGCATACCGATGAGCAACATCATGTTCTTTGTGGTGAAATTTTGTCCAGCTAATTTAATACAATAGTACGATTAGGTAACAAGATACCAGGGTAGTTGGCATCCAGTGGACAGGTTATATTTCTGCTTCATAAAGGCATTCGATTATGTGCCTAATGTAAGATTACGGTAGGAAGATAACATTTGTGTGGGTGGGTTCAAACACGGTGAATTTGATTGTGAACTGGCTACGGGGTGGGTGTGTGTGGAATATCAACACCTAGGACAGTGATGACTGGAGTGCCACTAGGCTCAGTGATGGGTAATATTCATGTATTCATATCGGATGGCGCACACTGTGTTGTGAGCACAATCGGTCTGTTCACTGATTAGAGTAAAAGTAGTGCAGTGGTGGAAGATGTAGACAGGTGGACATGACTAGTGGACCACACAAACTTGATTAGTGACGTGAGAAGCATTTTGATTCAAGGGAAGAGGGAGAACAGGATGAAGCATAAAGTCTGCTCTCCTCCCCAAAGTGGTCGCTTCACCCCTCCACCCCCAGTTACGTCTTGGTAGTGGATGCAGTGTATGTGCAGAAACAACAAGGTCACATAAAGGAATGGAATGAATGGTGGAAGAGGTGTCAGTGTTGCTTGGGTTATATAGTTTGTGGCCAGTAACCAGTCTACTGAATGTTGTTTTGCTCTGTTTGATGCAAACACAGTAGTGGTGAATTAGTACAGTGATGGTAGAGGTGATAATGATCAACTGTGATCAATGCAAGGAACCTGCATATAAGGCTGACAAGATGATGGGGTGTATTTCAAAGGAGTCTCATTCACCCATTGCACAAACAGCACCCACTGATCAACATAGAAACTGCAAGGCATTGATATCACAGTGTAATCAAGGTTATCAAAGTACTTGGACACACCTGAACAAGATTCACTGCCAGAATTTTTCCACGCTTCAAGTCCATCAATTGTACGTGCCATATTTGGCACTATGACCAAGCACATCACATTGCCCATCTCCCCAAGGTACATGGTGTTATATTCTGTACTTCTTTTTCAACAATACTTATCCACTGGTTATTATATACTTTGTAGATTGAAAGCTGCAGGAGTTTTCTGCAATGATTGTAAAATGTAGAAACTGAAATTGTCTGAAAGTTGATGTTCGCATCATCAGAATTATTTTTTATTGGAGAGGTACCAATGCACTCAATAGCTGCTGATGGTTCCATGTCATAACAGTGATCACGGAATAGTGATTACCGTTATGGCGAGTGTACATCACTGAAAATGAATTTTGGTGATGCACACTAACAAGCGTGGACAAAAATGGTACCCAAAACCTATGGGTCTCATTTTAATGTGGGGACTGTGCCCACACCCCCTACTTATGGATTCTCGACTCAAGGGTGCTGCATGTTGTGGGGTGAAAACTTACAAAACTATAAAGCCACCTGCTGAAAAAAAAACACAGTGCACCAGACCCGAACGCTATACCCTGTGCCTCCCAGCTGACCACCCTCCCACCACACTAGCGGAACAGCTCGGCAGCTGCCTGCAACACCCCTCCCATACCCATCCCTCCCTGCTTCTCCCCTGCGTGTGTGCACTCACTTATACCCGCTACTTCCTGTCACGTTATTTGACCACCCCAGCATCCAGTTGCCCTCGTGCTTGGTAGCAGTGAACACAGGCTCCGTATTTGAGTCGCTGTTTTTGTAAGGTGACCAATTTCAGTCACCTTGTTTACCGGATACTGCTGTGGTTAGTACCAAATTCCTGCTGGATATCCAGAAATATAGGGCTGTGAGTGCCAGGTGTTTTGAAATCACATTTACATTTCTGCTCAACCATGACAAAAGAGCAGAGAACACTTTTTATTAGCGGATGGCACCTCTCCTCACAAACTGGGCAGTGTGAAAATAAGGTCAGAAGACAGGACTCGAGCACCACAAACTTCCGCTCCTCACGTAGAGTGAGTTCCTGTATGATTCCATTGTCTGGCTCCCTGTAGAGCAAGTGAAAAATAAACAACTCAGTGAAAGGTGATCTGTATTTAATGCTTACACTGCAATGTTTACATCATGAATAATTCCATAATAGCTATATGAAGGAAAAAGATATCAAACAATGCTGTGACAGTAATGTTTGCCAAGGATATAATGCCATCTTCTGGAGCATGCAATCACCGACCGAGATACTACCGCAAACAGAGTTATATACTGAAAGTTGTGGTCTTGATGACCTAGCACCAGACACGTTTGATGTACTGAAGGCAGATTGATGCCCAAACAAGTTCCTGTACTCATAAAAATTGGTACAATAATTAATGTGCGTACTTACAGGAGTGCAGAAAATTGGTGCACCCATTCAGGGCACATGCAAGGAACATGTGCTCACTGAAACAAACAGTAAACAGTGATTAGGAATGCCACCTTCAAAATAAGTCTGAGTACGCTCACACACGAAAAGTGCATCAACAATTCGCCAACATATTGCTGGACACACTACAGTGCTCACAGAACTGTAATGCAACAGCTCAAATGAATAGTTATTACATAAGCAATAAGGCACAACAGGGTGTTGGCTATTGTGTAGTTACTCACGACATGTGTGGTGTGTCATGATGCCCAGCTGAGTGACTTAACCACACAAGAAGTGGGTTAAATCATCCAATAGGTAACACCATGGATTGCCTGAGTGCAATTATACAATGGACTCATGTATTACATGCATTTATAATGTATTTAACCATGTTTTTATAAATTCCATTCTTCAGTCATGGGCTATGTGGGCTTTGCACCGGGAATGTGGCATGTTTTGACCAATGAGGTTACAGGATTTTCCCACACCATAGCATAATGAAAAATAGTGTTCTGCATTAAATATTGTAAGAAAGATAACATAAATCAAGTAATCAATAACACACAATAGGATGTGCTGTTTTTGGGAGTGATAAACACCTCGGGTGCATTGTGAGGCACCAGGCGCAGTCCAAGTGTCCTCACATCAGCCTAGGTGTTGATTAAGATCCAATAACTTTTGACAGTTTAAACAACAAAAAGGTACTGTGTACTGCAACCAAGCAAATTAGTCCCTAGCAAACAATGCACTTTGCCTGGTGTTATGCAAAACAAATGTCAAGCATGCAGTACTGACATGATGTGTGACATTTCTTGCCCATGACATGCTGTGTTACCTTGCCTAGAATGTTTACTTGCCTCCTCCAAAACATACCCACACACTTTGCCAAAGATGACTTCCTGTTTGCTGCCAGGCTCGCTGTGTGTATTCCTCTCTTATGCTCTCACCACTGCAGTTTCCCTGCTCAGACACAACCTCTGCCTTTTCAAGTGATGCACAACTGTCAGTCAGCACTCTATCAACTGTACCAGTTTATAAAACAGGCATTAATGCTTGGTCAATTGATGACTTGCCATTGACCAGAAAGTGTCACCTGACCATGCATTAATGCCCTGTAGATGCACTGATTGGCATGCCGACTGTAAAAGCTTTGATTTTTGCTAATTACAGTTAGAAAGCAGTTATAGAAGTGCAATAGCCACTACAGACATTGAGTGTATCACAGGCATTACTGCACTTCCGCCTGATTGAGGTCACTCATGCAAGCCCTGGTGCCTCACAATGCAGCAGGGGCATGCATTAATGCCCTGACACATCCATGGTCTGTCGGGTTATAGCAAGCGTGGATATGTACAGAGAGAGAGAGAGCCATGAGGCATCAATTTTAAATGTGGTTCTAATGTAATGTTACTCTGTCTCTCACTCTGTGCCTGCTTGCATCTTTGTTCCTCTCCAGATGGTTAAACAAGCCATGCCTGGGGGGGGGTGCTCTGTTGCTGTTTCTCTTCTGATCTCCCGTGCCTAAAATCAACCTCAACAACTCACCGGCCGCCCTCACTCTCCTCTCTATGAGGGCATCTACAGAAGTGTGCCATGCTGCACACTCATTACCCATTGCTTACTGCTTGGTTCACTGTCTCAGTACTGATGGTGGACTGCTCACATGTGCTAAGGTATTTTGGGAAGCAACTTGCAGTGTATTCATCCATCAACACGTTACACTGCTGGAGGAGAAACAGGGAACCCATGTGAAGACAGAGTTCAAGAAACAGGAAACCCATGTGAAGACAGAGTTCAGATGGGCAGGTGGGTGGTAAGGACAAGCTGTAGCACTAAGGCTATCCTCTCTATCTCTGCAGTGGTGGGGGTCACATTGGGTGATGCTCATTATCGGGACTGTGTGTCTCAATTACTGTGTGTGCACAGAATATACGAGGCACAGTGACCAATAGCAGTCCTGAGGATATCTCACTTCCCCACACTTACAAATGGCTGAGGTTCACTTTGTTCTGTGAGGAATGTAACGAGACCCACTCTGCCCTCTTGATATGGCTGGCCACCCCATCACAGCAACTGTGTGTTTATTAGGATTAATGAGCAGCCACGTAAGAAGACCGAGCCAATGGGAGATGACATTTTTAGCAACCCATGTTGTAAGATAAAATATTCAATGCTCCTACAGAATACTTGGAAGAGAAGGATGAAAGGTAATGCAAGTAAAAAAGATGTGTTCACGAATGGGTGGGGTGGGGGATGCTTACATAGAGACATCCTTGCCGTCATTCTCTTCTTCAGAACGTTGTCATCCATCAATGGATGGTAACTGGAGTCCTTTGCCTCATAAGGGTGTTCGTCATATTCACTGTCTGAATCTGATGATGGTATCGGTGGATGCCATTGCAGGAAGGCATGGTGGTTTGACTAGAAGGGTTCCATTTGAGTACCAACATCTATCATCTTCACGAAGCAGTGCAACCTGGGTGTAATGACCAATGATGTGTGAATTTGTTAGCAATGATAAATTTCAATACTGTGATTCATCGAGTGACAGTCTGCAGTAAATAGCAGATATGTAAGGGATATCGTGAGGGGCACCTGTTGGGAAAACAAAGTTATTTGTACAGTTTCCTGTGACCTCAAATAACCTCATGGTAGCTGAGGTTGAGCGCTGGATGCCACATCATGCAACACCAGCAAACCGGGTTCATGAGAAGCTTTTGGCACAGGGTGTTGGCATGGTAAGAAAGCTGAGCATCAGGCTGACTGTTCACCTCTCCTGGTGTTGGAGCCTGTGGATTCTCTGTCTGGTGGCAGCTTCTGGTGAGGACGGAGGACCTGCACCACTCAAGGGAGACAGCAAATGGTGATCTGGCTGCATCATGCATCTGGAGGGTAAGTGAGTATCCCATCCATGTGCTGGCAACATGGAGCGACAGAGGCGTAGGATATGAAAAATGGAGAAAGGGACCTATCTGCAGTATGCTAATGTGTGTTAAATGGTTAAAGACATCATGAAAATACGGGCAATCAGTGCCAGCTTCTGGTTCTCTGCTTACAAGGACACTCAATTACATTTCAAATATAGAGCAACTATGTAGATGACTTTACTGCCCAGGGGTTCTCTGAGACGTGTAGTTGGACTGTCCTGGTGACATCGAGGGTCACCCTAGAGGCTGGGATCGGATGATTCAGGCAAGGTAGTAGAAAGTGGAGCTCAGTAACCACGCTGGACATAGTGTGCAGATTGTGGATCGCAGTATAGAAGTTGTTTACAAAAATTTGCAATGAAAGTTAGGCCTGAGTACCCATCCAGGCCATGTTTCTCTACTGGTGGAGGTGCTGTATAGCTCATCACACACAAAATGTGTCACTACCACACTGACCGGACCATGTCAATATATTTGACAGCATTTCACACAAAAGGATATGAAACCACATCCTTTGTTTATGTGAATAATCCCAGAGTTCTGACAGTGAGAAAATTAGTTGAACGGAATTGTTCAACATCAACCTGGGGTAACATTCATCTCAACATAGCAACAATGTCATAATACCTGCAAATGTTAAAGTCACAGTTAATCACAATTTCACAAGCAGCAAAACACTGTTTGACCTACAATACAACAATGGGAATTATCTCTGGGAGAGACTCATCCTGCCAGTGTGCAGGAACATGATGAGGCCAAACTTGGACTACTCTTTCCAGTTCTGTACGCCACAACTAGGAGAAGAGTATCAAGCTATTACAGGGTGCACAGCGCATGGCAAAATAAATTATCTGATCGCTGAGAATAAGCCATAGAAAGAGACATTAACATAGAAACATAGACTTTGATGACGGCAGATATGGACCTCTTGGCCCACCTAGTCTGCCCATTTCCTACCTATTGGATGAGCTGCAGATCCTAGTTAACCAACCGTCTACTTCTTTCTAACCCCCACCAGAATTGTCTTATGTCTGTCCCATGCATTCTTGAATTCCCCACTGCTTTGGACCCCACAAACTCCTCAGGAAAGCCATTCTATGCATCCACCACCCTCGCTGTGAAAAATATTAACTAACCTTGCCCCTGAGCCGTCCCCCATATTCAAATTGTGTCACCTTGTTCTTGCACATCTCTTTTCTGAAAGATGCTACCCTATTGGACTTTGTTGATTCCCTTGAGGTACTTGAAAGTTTCTATCATGTCCCTCTCCCTCCTTTCCTCAAGGGTATACATATTAACCTCCTTTAGTCTCTATTAGTATGGCTTCTGCTGCAGACTCTGCACCATTTACATTAGTTGCCCTACTCTGGACTGCCTCCATCCTGTCTATGTCTTTGCAGAGATGGTGTCCCCAGAACTGCATGGAGTACTCCAGATGAGATCTCACCAACTGTCTGTACAAAGGGATAACAACTTCCTATTTTCTACTGGTGATGCCTCTCCCTATACATCCCATTATCCCCCAGCCCTCCTTACTGCCTTTCACATTGCTTGCTTATCTTTAGATTATCTGATATAGCTACCTCCAGGTCCATTCCATTTTCATTGTTGTTAATATCCCCATTGTGTACTCTTCCCTGGATTTTGTTTTCCAGGTACATTAATTTGCACTTCTTTGCATTGAATCTAAGCTGCCATACTTTGACCATTCCTCCAAGCTTGCCAAGTCCCTTCTCATCCTTTCTACCACTCTTGGTATCAACACTGTTGCAGGTCTTTGTGTCGTCTGCAAAGAGGCATTCTTTTCCTTCCACTCCATCCACAATGTCACTTATAAAGACTTTAAAAAGGACCGGACCCAGTAATGAACCCTGTGGTACCCTACTAGTAACCCCCTTCTTCAGAGTGGGCTCTGTTTACTAGTATACTGTGTCCTGTTATCCAGCAAATTTTCTAAACAGGCTACTACCCTGGGACCCACTCTTAGGCTGGCTAATTTGTTTATTAATCTTTTGTTTGAGACTGTGTCAAATGCCTTGATAAAGTGTAGGTAGGCCATGTCCACAGCCCTTCCCTGGTCTACTACTTTGATCACCCAGTCAAAGAAATCTATTAGATTCATCTGACATTACCTTCCAGCTGTGAATCCATGCTGCCTTGGGTCTTGTGCCTCACTGGCCTCTATGTACTCAACAATTGTTTCTTTCAGAAGTGATTACATAATTTTCCCTACCACTGAGGTCAAGCTAACAGGTCTGTAGTTTCCAGTCTCTGGTTTGTTCCCACTTTTTGAAGGGTATCACATCCGCCCTCCTCCAGTCCTTAGGTACTACATCATTCTCCCATGATTTGTTAAAAGGGTAGTCAGTAGTGTCACTAGTTCTCCCCTTAGTTATTTCAGAATTCTAGGTGAATCCTGTCAGGCCAAATTACTTTGTCCACCTTCAATTTTAGTAGTTCTTTCAGAGCACTTTCTTCTGTGAAAGGACTGGTATTGATCCCACTACCCAGAGTGCTTCTATTGATTGGATTAGGTACCTTTCCTTCTCTTCTTTTTGTAAATACTAAGCAGAAGTATTCATTAAGTATCCTTCTTTTCACTGTCACTCTCTGCCCACCCACCCTCTCATTTTTTAAGCCTCACTATCCCTCCCTTGGTCTTTCTTCACTCCCTAATGTACCTATAAAGGTTTTATCCCCATTCTTAATGGAGTTTGCTATCTTTTCCTCAGTTTGGGCATTTGCTATTCTGACTCCTTCCTCGCTTCCATCTGCTTTAAGTGGTACAGTTCAATGTCCTGCTCCTTCTGTATTTCCTTATACTTCCTGAATGCTATCTTTTCTTCCTAACCTTCCCTGCCACCTCTTTTGAGAACTGTAGTTTTTTTCTTTTGTTTTTATTTGTTTATTTGATTCACACAGAGGCTTGTTGCCTCTGTGATGAGTAGATTCAATGTTTCCCCATTGTTCCTCACCCCTCCTTCTTGCCTGTTTGCTAGTGCTTTTATGAGACACTGTCCCATTTTTACAAAGTCAGCCCTCTTAAAGTCCAGTACCATCACTTTTGTATGGCTTGACTCTGCAGCACTGTGAATCGTGAACCACACTTTTGGTGGTCACTTGTTCCCAGATGGTCACACACTTCTAAATCTGAGATACTCTCTCTGTCACCATTTGAGAGTACCAGGTCTAAGATTAAGAGAGCTATTTGTATTCCATGGAGGATGGATGGGAGACAGGACATAGGACTGAGTCATTCAAGCACATGAAAGTTTGAATATACTCAGCTAGGGAAGGAGAACAGGATGAATTGCCTAAATGTAGAAGTAGACATCTTCAGGATGGCAATGAGGAGCCACTATTTACACAGCAGGGTGGTATATGGGTGGAATGCATTGCTGTAGGAGGTAATATTGCTGTTGGACAATTGGCAGCTTCAAAAGGAGGGCAGGTTGTGTGCAGAATGCACTGGTTAAACAAGGTTGGGCAGATGCGCTTCTGTTTGAAACACACTGAATTGCTAAACACTCAAGCCGAGTATGTGGACAGATACTGTACACCTTTATCTGCTTCTAATAGGGTATGTTCTATTGTATAACTAAGGACAAAAGTAACATCATTCAGAAGATTCCCTGGCAATAAGGAAAGACCTTACCAATTGAGCAATGATGCGGCTTAGGTTCACTGTACTGTGTTGACTTGTGATGATGTGTCTGTAAAGATGGGTGTGCAGAACAAGAGGCAGAAGTGGAGGCATCAGAACAGACTCCATCGCACAGTGGCATCACATCATCTGATATGTTGGTACTGTCTTCCATCACTTCTGATAACCCTGTATCATGTTGCGCTGTGGTGAATGAGTACATCTGTAGTAAATGTAAAAATCAAACTAAGGTCAGTGTACATTATTCATCAATGCACCTTGACCAGCAGCAACACAGACACATACAGCAGAATTAACATGAAATATTACATCATCGATACATGCTACCAGCACATGGCATACTACCATTACTGATCTGCTGTGAGATGAAATGGCCACAAAGTGCCAATGGGATAAAATCATGCACCATGCATCACATTATTTATTGTTCAGCAATACAACAGTGTCTGTACCGCTGAAAAACTGTAATGATATTTGAACATGTATACAGTGATACTTACCTAACTAGTCTTGGACAGAAATTATTGTTGTGTACAGTAGCACTGCAGACATGTTTCACCCTGATTGGGGCTCTTCAGCATGGTGCTGTGGCATAAGAGGGGTTCCCATTAAGGGCAAGCTAGATTGTCATTGGTCCCCTAGGATCTGCAAAGGGGTGGGAATGTTAGGACAAGGAAGAGTTGTAGGTGACTCAGGGAGGGGTTGGAGGGCTGAGGGAAGGGGTAGGGACAGTGACATCACAGGACATGAGGTCACGGTTGGGGTGGGGCTAGTGATGTAGAGGGATGCTGGCAGGATGACATTGGCCGATGGGCTGAGGGAGGGGCTGGGTTTGGGGGTAGAAACAAAGCTGCAGGCTAGGAAAATCCCTCTCTTGCCTGCAGCTGATCTTGACTCAGTGACTGCTGCACAGACCCTTGAAGAGGACAGATTCTCAGGACTTGATAAGGTTGGTAGAGCCAGGCTACCAAGGTATAACCAGGGACTAGCAAGGAGAGATAAATTAGAGATAGCTCATGGAAGTAAAAAAAAAAAATCAAGTTGCAATGCTGATTCACTGTTTTAATGTTTAACCTTATCTTAATGTTTTTCCAGTCTGGTTTGTGCATGAGAGTCATTTGTGCACTTTTGGTCCATGTGTTTGATGACAGCAGTAATAGACCACTGAGGGCTAGCGAGCATATGGGTAAGAGTTGCAGGTTTGTGTGCCTTTTAGCTAATTAATTTGTGCAATTGCTGTATTCCCCAGTTGGTTACATTGGTAGGCTCCCTATCGGGAGGCTGAGGGATGCAGGGAGGTGATCTGGCGTGGCGCCTGGTCACGTGGCACTCACTCAGGAGGGTAGTATACCATCACAGTCCCCACCACCTATGAAAGCCATCTGGGAGAGAAAATAAATGTTTCTTACTAGTTTGAAGAGTAGGCGGAAGCACGGCCACACGGCAAAAAGGGTTTCAGATGCAAGTGCACATGTGGCTGGTGGGTGTGCAGGCGACCTGGGATGTGGATGCCTACCTGGTGGCGGTATCACAGCAGGAGTGGAAGGGCCTCCCAGCATGGGGGCCCTCGGTTCAGTCAGGCCACATGTGGGCGGGGTGGATCCGTCGCCCACCTGGGCGATTTAGCTGAAGGAGGGCTGGGAAGGTGGGATCTACAGGCAGGCCATGCTTGGGAGTGGGTGGGCCCATGCCTGCCTGGGCAAGTAGCTGCTTGGAGGCTGAGCAGCATAGGAATAGGATGTCCCTCTCCTCTCTGCCAATTACAGGCCCAGGTAGGGCCAGGCATTGTATGGTTCTTACCCCGTTTCAAGTGGGAAAACTCTCTGGGCCTGATATTCAAAAAAAAAAGTTACAGAGTGAAACAAGACAGAAGTGTGAGAGGATGCTTTTCCGATGGAGCCAGAGGGAGAGGCAGTGGCCACTTCGCTGTTATGTGACAGCCTTTTGGTTTGGGTCTGGCATCACGGGGTGGGTGATTGATTGGTTACCCTCAGGGCGGGCCCCACTTCACCGAGCCTGGTTTTCTGGATGGACAGGGAGGGATTGTGCAATGTGGCCTGTCGTTTCTACACTGCTGGGACTGCACCTGGTTCCCGGAGTAGGCGTGAGGCGGGGTGATTGCGGTCTATAATATGATACAAATAAACAAACAACCAGAGGTCAGAGGATGGGATTTTTTCTTTCAGTCTTGGAGAGCTAGAAGAGACCTAGTTTTGCCATATCTTCATGGTGATGTGGTACCACCGAGGACTAAGCGGTCCTAGGCCTGTTGAGTAAAACAGGTTGAGGTGTGGTTGTTCTGACGAGGGCTGGGACAACCAGCGTGGGAGAATAGTGCCCAAGTGAGCAGCACACTTCCAGCTAGCAGGACCCAGCATGGCTGGTGCAGGCCTACGCCCACAGCTGGGGGAGGGGGTCCTCGGCGCATGGGCACATGTGCCTCAGACAGACAATGGATTGCCCCTATTGGTTCAGCATGTGGAGCTGCAGTATAAGAAATGTAAAGTTTAAAAAAAGGGTGGCACTAGCAGTAGGGAGGAATCAACCAGAGCGAAGGGGGGCTAGACAGAGGATGGGACAAGCAAGGGCCAAAGCTGAGAGTGCACCAGGATGAAAGGAGAATAAATGAGCAATGGGGTGGGGTGGGACAACATGGCAGGGCACAGCGGGCTAATGGCACCTGGCCGGGCATACATGAGGAGAAGAGGATGACCTCTAGCCTCAGCTAGGGACCAGGAAGGAATGGAGCACAAAGTAGTAATTAGCCAGGCAAAGAAATGGGCATGCCTCCTATGTGTCAGGGGCAGGCCAGACACATAATAGCAGGCATTCAGGCAAATGTATGTGTGGTGGGAAAGCGGGTAAGTGAGCTGGGGCTGTTTAAAGAGCTACTTATTCACTGGTCACTTTGTGGTAGTTGTAGATGGCACCCAAAAGCCCCAAGCAGAAGACCAGTTAGCTGCTTACATTGAAAGTGGCAGATTAGCTGGAACAGGCGCAAGCAATTATACAGGAATCAAGGGCGGAAGAGGAGAAGGAAGGAAGGCAGATAAGTGGAAGGACCCGCCACCCCAGAAGGAGTATTCAAAGAAAAGGCCTACCAGGAGCAACCCAGGCGTGGAGGGTGAGCCTCAACCTGAGAAAGTTAAAGGCGTGACAGTTGACCTGTCAACTGAGGGCAGTTGAGAGACCACCAAGCAGGTATAATGGTGAAGCAAGGTGAAAAAGGTTGGGAGGAGAGGTGGATAAGGTTTGGAAGGAGCTGACAGACAAGAGAAGGCAGAAAAGAGGAATCAGGGCACAGGACTGGGGAGGGTTCAAATAAGGTTTGTTCTGGGTGGTCTCAGGTAGTACCTGGGTGACCACATATCTGAACCCTCAAAGAGAAAATCTAGAAGGCGAGTACATGGACATGTTCACACTGATTTACAAAGATACGCAAAAAATACGAACAGAAAGAGTCAGTGGAATTCAGAGATGGTGGTAGCACTGGCGATAGTCAGGAAAACTAGTGAGGATGTTAGCTTTAAATGAAAAGCTTTTGGAGCATGGATGGAAGGTTTCACGCATTTTAATGCCATCATGCTGCAGAAGAAGCCTGAGAGTAGCCACCCACTGTTAACATACTCTGCTATAATCAGGGATGCTTACAGGGTTAAGAGTGGATGCGGGTGTCTAATCTATGATGAGAAGTTCAGACAGAGAGCAGCATCACATGGGGCGTGTGATGGGAGTGTCACACTATCAGACTAAGAATAAGAACACAGTCAGTGCCGGGGAATGGGGGAGAGGAGGAAGGTGTGGTACAGCTAGCACTAAGACATACTGGGCGTAAAACAAAGCAAACTGTACATAGAATAGCTGTAAGTTTAAGCATGCCTGCTCGTGATGTGAAGTATACACCCTGTCAGCAGGTGCAAGACACCTGGGGACGGAGGTACCCCCCTCAGCCTCAGGGTCAATCCAGTCATGGCAGGCATGGGGGCAACAGGGGCACAGAATGGACAAAGTAATTTTAGATGGCAAGCTAGTAGAGGGGTAATAGGGCAGTAGGACAACCCAGAAGGGGTGCTCAGACAGGGTGATTTTGCCATGGCTAGTTCACCTATTCACCTGGACAAATACATGGCATGGAATAGGAACACCCATGGGGGATGCTATGGGAAGGTTTTTCAAAGTTTTAATTTATATTTCATGAGGTTAGAAAGACCATGAGGGACAGGAATCTGGGCTCCATCAGAGCAAAAAGAAGAAACTGTGGAGAGAAAATTAGGAAGAAACTGTCAGCAGGTTGGGTAGAAGGTCAATTTGAGGACCCCCATTCACCCATTTCCAGGTGTCCCCACTGGATATTGTCCCCCAAAACACTGTGAGAATACAGGCTGATACACCACCTATGTTACCAAATGGAGATTCAGTGAATGACACCATTGCCCTGGAGCAGAGTGTGGTGTCACATGCCTCACTGGATAGGGTGATTGATTTGATAAAGGCCATGGAGGGGCTTGGTTGGTGAAATCAACATTGAATTGGCTTTCCGTCTGCTGTGGTGCAGTGGCAAGACTAGGAGCTGCTGGGGTTCATGTTCCAAGGAAATACTATTTCAACAAAGCAATGCCCATGGGGTGCTCGGTAGCCTGTGCCACTTTTGGAGGCCTTCAGCACCTGTTTGCAATGGGTATTTGAGTTGAAGCACAGGCATGGGGTGGTGGTCCACTACCTGGATAAATTTTGTTTGTGGGGAAGGGCAGTGGTCACACAAGCCATGTTAAAGGAGTTCCAAATGGTATGCTGCGAAATAGGGTGCCCTAGCCAGCAATAAGATGGAGGAACCTAGCAGGAGGATGGAACTTTTGGGCATAGAGCTGGATCTGGATGAAGAATGTTTCAGACTGCCTCAGAACAAAGTAGATAGGCTATGGGAGCTTTGCAGGGATGAAAGGGAAGAGCAGGGTTCAACTCGGGCTGGTCCAGCAGGTTTTGGGGCACATGAATTTCACTTGCAGGCGGGTGCTCTGGGTAGGGTTTGACTAGGAGATTGGCCAGGGCCTCAGTGAAGGCCAAGCAGCCACCCACTGAGTGGACATCAGTAAAGGTGTCAGGGAGGACCTCTTGGCGTGGGAAGTGTTCCTGGGGGTTATAACCTGGTGACTTTTGTCAAGACCAGTGGCAATCTAATGCAGATCTTGAGCTGTTCACAGATGCAACAGGGAAGTAGGCATGGGGCATATTTTCAAGGGACTGGGTGTCAGGCAATGGCTGACATGCTAGGTGGACCTGGGCCTCACCAAGACATCATTTTCTCCAGGTATTCCCCATTTGGATGGCCATGGTGGTGTAGGGGAGTTGCTCAGGGACAAGAGTTTTGTTTTGATGTGACAATATAGCAGTGGTCATAGTGATTAACAAACAGACTGCATTCACCGATTCAGTGCTAAGTTAGCACGCATGATGGTCTGAGGCTAAATTTGTCATTCAAAGTGAAGTATGTATAAGGGTGAAGAATAACATAGCGGACAGCCTTTCACATTTACAGCTTCACAGGTTCCAGTCTATAGCACCGGGGCGCCACCCACAGGATACAGGTGCCACCATCCCTGTGAGAGACTGGATGGAATGAGCCCAACTTCTGTTTTGGAGTGCCTGGGCTCCCAGCATGCTGAGGGCCTATGACATGGCATGGAGGAGTTTCAAGAGTTCCAGGATCGGGTGCTGCTAGAGGTAGGGGCCCAGTCTCCAAAGCTCAGGTCATCAGGTATGTGGTGTAGAAATGGGAAACTGGGATGGCAGCCTTTACCATGGGACAACATTTAACAGTGATTGGCATGATGTGCCAGCTCAAGGATGGGTGGTTCCACCTGAGCCATGGCAACCGATGGATGCAACAAGGGTGGGTTTGGATACAGGGTCAGTGGCTGGACAAGCATTGACCAGTTTTTGGGGAACTTCTACATAAATTGGTGGCCAGTCTGCTGAGCATGTGCATGTCAGCATACGAAACAACACTTTTCACAACCGTTTCTGGGTAATGCATGCGGGGCAATCCGTGTAAGCGAGGTGGTGGCCAGGGAAATGGGACACGAGAGGGGCCTCAGATACTGTCACAGTTTGGCTAAAATGATCCATAATGGACCAGGCCAGGAAAGGGATATGGATAGAGCTAAAGTGGTCGGCCTACTCAGCCGTGGAGATGTATACAGACAGGAAGCCTCAGAGGCCTGAGGGTTTTTCAGAGCACAGCAATGGGAACCAGCCACCATAAGCGATGTCACGAGAGTATTGAAGAAGGCATGGGTTTTATAGGAAGAGGATCCAAAAGGTTTGCATTGCACTTATTTAGATTTGGGTCAGCCTCAGAGGTGGCATGCTGGGGCGGTGCAACAAGTGCGTGATAGTCCTTCCAGGCCTATAAAAGATATGTAAGGAAGTGTTATTAATGATTTTTCTGTTTTCCAGGGGACAGACAGCAGAAGGTGGTTTGGATTGTTGGCCATTCTTATATACACTGGGCAGAGCTTTGGGCACAGACTACGGCGGGGGTAGGCAGCTGGAACAGGACCCAAACAAGACTCAGACCATGTGGCAGGGCCTGAGGGATTTATTATGGCAGCACACATTGTGTTGCTGGAAGACAGAGAGCAGGTTGTGGTCGGCACGAATTTGATCATTATCACGCTAGAAATGACCTGGGCAACATGCCCTGGATGGGTTTGGTACATCAAATTTTAGAGAACATTGCAGTGATACAGTCATGGTGGCCACAGGTTAAAATTAGCTAGTCTGAGATCATTCCCAGGACGTGCTGAAGGCAGTCTAGGAACACCCTGGCAATAGAATGGACACAGAAAAGGGTGAACAGGAAAATGACTGAATGGGCACAGGAAGGCACCTGTACATTAGGTATAAATTAATTACATATGATACCCCAGGTATGTAAAGGGCGGATGGGGTCCACATGTCTGGGCAACACAGTTTTAAATGGGACTGTTAGGAGACCATCAAAAATGGAGGGGATGAGGGGTATTTACTAGTTTTTAATTGGCGAAGGGCTGGGGA
Source organism: Neoceratodus forsteri (assembly GCA_016271365.2). Lineage (NCBI taxonomy): Eukaryota > Metazoa > Chordata > Ceratodontiformes > Ceratodontidae > Neoceratodus > Neoceratodus forsteri. Next base: position 1,403,335,949 of record CM028130.1, on the reverse strand, counting down.
TCAGATGGGACACCTGAGCTCAGAAACTACAAAAGTATGGGAAAAGGCATCAGGTCTAGCCACAAAGGGCCTAGAAGACCACGGTTAACAATAAAAATATTTGTAAGGTTGTTAATAATGGGGCAACCCGAGTTTCTGGTGTGTATTTATGTAGATTGTTTAAGGTGTTTATGGAATATAAGTATGATGTAACTGAGAGTCTGTCAAAATAAACTTCAAGCAGTTGAACCATTCTACTGGTGTGGGTCCAATGATTTTGGGGAGTCCAGATGACAATGGGAATTGCCACAAACCATGGACACATCGAAAATGTAGAGCAGTACAGCTTCAATTATGTTTAGGTATATTAGCTGTTATCTGAACACTGTTAATAACGTGACATGATGAGTAATGAATGACAGATTTTACAGGTGGATAAGTTATGACATTGTTCTAACACACATTACATGATGTCAGAACAGGTATGCAATAAAGCATAACATTGGTTTCACAGAGATGTAATTGTTCAGCTCAAAACTCAGTGTCATGAGAAATGGTGCATGCCTTATATATGTCAGTAGAAAAAGTAGCATTGGGTGGTGGAATAAGGAGTGCTGGTTACAAATCACATGCCATGCCACTTTGATAGATATTGTTTGCTACTAACCAAAGGAATACAGGGTTTAAACATGCTACATGGTGTGATGTTTTGTAGCCATAATAATTACATAAAAATGCAGTACAGCAAAAGCAACAGCTGCGTCACTCTTGGCGTGGTTACATACTGAGTAGCTCAGAGGACATTACATGTTATGGATACCTTGTCACAACAGTGACATAGCATGGTGAACACACAACATGGTTTGCATGTTTGTTGTAGTCAGTGAAATGGACTAAAACATTTCAAGCACATGATGCTTGTAGAGTGAATGTGGGGAAAACAGTGTACATATGGGTGGATAATGTTAAGTGATGACCTTACAGTGGACACTAAGTGTTCCTACTTGAGGAAGCAGAAGTGGTGACGACAGTGTTGAAAAACAAGATTGAAAAATAAACATTGAGACACTGTCGGAACAGCATGATCAAAATGTGACATCACCTGCACAGTCATACCTGTTGATGTGCATATCAGCCTCCACAAGGAGTGCACCAGTGCATATATAAACATCAGGCAAGTACCATCAGGTGAATGGCAAGGGACGATACATAGCTTCTGCCATGTGTATATTAAGCGGTACTTTTGCCACTTGTTACTCGGTGACTCAGGCAGAGCACTGTAAACGTAATCCACAGAAGTTCCAATATCAAATCTTTAACTGCAAAGTGGTATTATGCAGAAACAGGAACACAATTACCATAGCTAAACTGAAACACTGGTCTAAGGGTAGGCAATTGTGGTTTAACGCTAAATTGCATGGTCAGGCACCTTAGAGCAACAAATTTCAGGAACAGATACTGGCTGTGGGAAGTGCAGGTAACCACTTCACAGTAGGAAAGGTACCTAACATTAGTAGTCACAAGGGACATGAAGGTATCAACACAGCGTAGTAAAGTGGCAGTGCAGGATAAGGTGTCAGCAAGGAAAATATGATGGTAGCATGCATTGCCAGAGGGATGACCTCTAGAAAGGATGAGGTCATCATGCCATTGAACAGAGCACTGGTGAGGACACACTTGGAGTACTTTGTACAGCACTGCTGCGTACATAAAAACAATGTTGCATTACTGGAGGGTTGCACATAGGCCTACAAAAATAATTATGACTGTTGCAAACCCATTGGAAACACTATTTGTCCTGTACAAGCCAGAGTCCTACTCCTGAACCCCATTTGCCTGTGTGGACATTGCTCTTTGCTACCTGTGTGGATTTAATGGATACCCCTGCAGAAGTTGGATGAGCTTAGTACATCAAAGAGATCAGAGTTTGATTCCTGTAACTTCTACTTGCATACTGTGTGATTCTTGGCAAGTCACTTAACCTCCCAGTGCTCCAGGGTCAACACATGAAAACAGGACCTTGTGCCTAGTGGTCCTTACCTGGTTACTTCACAGAGAGAGGTGGTGTGGGTTGGAACACACTGACAGAGGATTAATCATTCAAGGTCAGTGGATAGTTTAAGCAGGGTTGGGATAGAGTCAAGGGCAGGGTCAGTGCAGACAACAACATAAAGGGGAAAAGGACAGGAAATAGAAGGAAGGAGGGGTTGGGATGTGGGTGGGTCAGCTGTAGTGATATGAAACTGAGAGCTGCACAATCATGCAGACTTCATAGACCTGTGGTACTTTTTCTGTCGACAATTTTGTATGTTCGGATGTACCACCACACTGTATAATGAGAACATGAGAACAGAAATGGAAAGAGCAGGTTATTAAACGGGCATTAATGTTTGGTCAAATGACAACTTGTCAAGGTCATAAAATGTCACCTGATCATATATTAATGATTCGGTAGATGCACAGTTCTCATGCCGACTGTAAAACGTTTTTGATTTTTGATTTTACAGTTAGCAAGTCGTGTTATGAGTGCAATAACCAACTCCAGACAGTGGGTATATCAGGAGCAATAATGCACTTCATGCCTGGTTGAAGTTACTCAGGCAAGCCTTTGTGCCTTATAACACAGCAGTGGAGTGCATTAAAGCTAATGCGCCCATGCTCTGTCGTGGGTTATAGCATATAAGGATCATGGCTCTGGTGAAACAGTAATGAGACCATGACAGGTCACCAGACCGTGATATAAAGCAAACACCATGTTCACTCAGCGTGCAAACATCACAACTACTTTGTGGTCTTTAAAAGATACATTTGTATCTGTAGATAAACCACTTATCTGAAACAGTTCATGCTGAGCAACCTGTTACCTGGATGACTTTTTAAAGCAAGAAGTGTAAAAAGGTAGGCCAGCACATACACAGCAACTTACCTCAGCCATCTGCCTTTTTGTAAAGTGCCACCACATTTATAGTGCGTAACTGGTAGACCGAAGACAAAATCCTCCTCTGGTGGACTCAAGGTGCTCTCATTAGTGTCAGTCTTTGGACTGTGGATGGAGAGCACTGCACCAGGAACCAAGCAAGGCCATGAACAAGGTTCACCTTATGCTGAGCCAGCACAGGCAAATCAAAGCATTCCACAGTAAAGAGGACTGCACATAAAACACTTGTGTCACTGGCACCATACCAGTCTGCACACTTTATTTTAACAAAACAGTTCCAAAGTGCTCTAATATGGGCATCTTTTGGAAATGTTAATAAGAAAGCCCATTTAGTAGTGTTGCCACATCTGGCAGCCACACAGTGAGCAGGCATCCTGACAGAAAGTATGTCACTAATTTGAATTGAATACAACAGGCAATCAGACATTATAAGATGTGAAAATAGGTTACAGCCAGTGATAATGAAAACAGCACTAACTGGAAAACTAGTGCCACATAACTAACAGCACTCAAAATGAGTGGCACAGGAAATACCACACATCTGTGGCACTAATAAAATGGCAACAGAACAGACAGGTCAACTTTCTTAAAGATGTCAGTAAAGTCAGCAGTGATAAGTGGAGTACTGAAAATACAGGTGAACACAGCAACTTATGACACAATGATGAAATGGCTAGATTGCAGGCACAATCAGCACAGACCAGCTGTATCACAAAGGTGATGCTACACAACTAGTAACACCATAACAGCCTGTACAGCTGTGAGCACCTCTGTAACAATAACAGTACACAGCTTTATTACAGACTATATTGCAGGTACTGAAACAGATTACATAAAGGGCATAATGAAGCTAACTTTGGGAAAAACACTAATAGCTGTACACAACTGTTACGAAAAGCACAGGGATGTTATAAAAGGTACTGCACAGGCAATTATCCTCATGTAGGTAGATTAGGGGAGCAGAGTGACAGAAACACCCACAGTGACAAAGGTGACAACGATGTTATATCTGCATGCCAGGATAGCCACTAATGCTATTCAGGTACCCTAATGATGTGCTGCTCAAAATGTGGACATGGGTACAATATAGACAAAAACAAAAACACAGTCACAATCACCCCGATGCTGAGATACCATGCTTATGTTCTATGGCAAAAAAATTTATGAAAGGGTTAAGACTAGCACTACCTATAGCATTACAGTAGGACAAATGACAGCACTTGCATCTGCTGTCATGATCTGCCAGATTACTAAAGCTGTACTGATTAAACTTTGGCAGAGGTAAAAGACAAAACCAAATAATCACTAAGAAGATGCTATCACAGTCACCACCAATGATATTAGAATTGGCTGATGTTCTGTGTGAAAAAACTGATCAATGGGGACAGCCTGTAGGACCCGAACACGAGGCAGTCAGTCCGATGACAGCAGTGTTACATATTATTTCATGATCTCACGACAGCTGTGCTGCTAACCTAATGCTGCTACATAAATGCAAGAGCAGAACCACTTAAGTATCAGTAAAATTCCTGGATTACAGCACCAAACTCAGACAATGACACCAGTGTGACAGATGCTGTCATAATCCACGGTAATACAGCATAAATTAATAGTAAATATAAAGATTAAGATTAAACCTACAGAGAAGATGACAGCAATTAAAAGAATGTTCTGATTATGGCACAGATAGCAGACAACAATAATAGGGGAAAAAGACTGCAAATCAAAGTAAATATAGGGAGCCTTGAGACACAACAGCAGGGTCTGCACCAGAAGACATATGAAGAGAGACTAAAGGAGCTTAATATGTATAGCCTCCAGGAAAGGAGGGAGAGGGTGACATGATAAAAGCGTCGAAGTACCTCAAGGGAATCAACAAAGTCCAAGAGGTAGCATCTTTCAAAAAGAGGTGTGCAAGAACAAGGGGACACAATCTGAAGATGGGGCGGCTCAGAGGTAATATAAGGAAATATTTTTTTCACAGAGAGGTTGTGGATGCATGGAATGGCCTTCCAGAGGAGGTTGTGGAGTCAAAAACAGTGGTGGAATTCAAGCATGCATGGGACAGTCATAAGGCCATTCTAGGGGGGTGGGGTAGGAAGAAGTAGGCTGCTGGTTAACTAGAATCTGCAGCTTATCCAGTAGGTAGGGAAATGGGCAGATTGGGTGGGCCAAGCGGTCCTTATTGTCGTCAAATTCTATGTTTCTATGATAGGTGAGTTCTGGATGTGGCGTCACTTCTGGTTTGTGAAGCCCAGCACAGCATGTGAAAACTGGAAGTGGGAAGGGAATAAATACTTAAAACTCAAAATGCTGCTGGCACAGAAAAACTCAGTTTTCATTGCAATTCAGCTAAATGAACCAAGTACTACAGCATGGTGAGTGAATAAAATGATCACAGAATGGCTGGTTTCCCTCTTTAAGAGCAAAATTCTTCTTTCATAAGTCTCCTAAAAGAGAATCTCAGCTCATGAAAGTAAATTAAATCTCACAAAAGAAGAAATTACTCGTTTTGTGATCTTCTTTTGTATCAAAAGAAGTTCACAAATATTTTCTTCTTCTGTGAGGAGAGATTCTTATTCTGTGATCTTTCATGAGATTTCTTCTTTGTGATCTTCTTTTGTGTCAAAATAAGCTCACAAAGAAGAATTACTCTTTCATGAGGTGAAATACTTATTTTGTGGCCTTCTTTCATGAGATTTCTTCTTTCATGATCTTCTTTCATGAGAGCATATAGAAGAAGAAAATTTGCTCCTGAAAGACCTCTGTCTTTGTTTAGAAAAACAAACTTATATTTATAATAAGGACATTTGAAAATATTTTAACCCAACATTTTAAACATGGCCCTTTTCTGACCACCTTGTATACCAGGAAGGTGAAATGTTTCAAATCTAGCCTGGAAAGTGATTTTCTCGGTCATTCTGTCTAAGCAGCAGCGGCTAAGTGGGTTGGCAAAGTGGGCGAGGAGTCTGACAGTGTGTCAGGCTCTAATTTCAGACTGATCTTCCTCTTTGTATGACTATTGCCACCTGGGAAGATACTACTACTGTTACTGAGCAAGACATCTTGAGTTTCCAGGTTTATTCACATGAGTATACCCCCTCCTTTTTAAAGTGTTGAGACTGAAATCCGTGAGTTTCGTTTTTGAGTACACCTGTCTGCATGCTGAACTTGTTCCTGGACTGTATCATGAGTCACACAACCTGCTGTGGAATGTATTAAGCAAATGCATTAACTATATACTGCTTTACATTGCTTATAGATTGTTGGAGTAGTGGTGAATTCTGTGAACCTGGTTGCTAGGCAACAGTGCATAGCTACACGCTGCATGCTGCATTATTTGAGCACCTGTCTGTTGTTTGTACCTCAACCCATATTATTCCCTTTGGTGGCAGCTTCAGGAGGTGGAGGAGGGTTACTCCAACACATATAAGTGTCCTGTTATCTAGAGGCTGTCTAAGCGGCAGCGACTAAGTGGGTGGCAAAATGGAGAGAGGAGTCTGACAGGAGTCAGACCGAGTGGATTCGTCCATAGAAGTATTGTACACTTGATTTCAGGGAACTAATACTAGCATACTGTACACTGCTTTGTGTCCTCATTTAATATGGCTAACAGAGGATATGTTTAGGTGTGTTGTATATACTTTGTGTGATATGTATTGATGGTATGGTTTACCACACATTGAAAAATGGTTTTATAGCTCAGGATGATAAACACGCTAGCATATTTAGGAATCAACCATATGAATTTGTGTTTAACTGCTCTATGATGTATGGGATTAATGGTAAACATATAGAATTGGGATATTCAAAGGGTTGTCATGCGCAATATAGTTCTTGCCTACTTAAGTCTGAAATTGTGCCATTCTGCGATATTCAGCAGGAGGCAGTTGTGCCACTGAAAACATGCTGAGCAACAGCGCATGCTAATGAATGCATGCTGAACTGGAAGGGAGGAACCATGCATAAACTGCACAGCCTGATATTCAGCCAGGCTGTGCAGAGTTGTGCAGGCTCAACCCCAACCTGTGCCTGCACAACTTTGAGCCAAAAAAAAAGGAGTAAGTCAAGGGCCACCCACAGGTGAGCTGCCACATTGCAGGGTGCAACACAGCAGCTGCCACCTGTGGCTGGCCTCAACCTACTCCCTGTGCCCCCCTGCAGCCTGATCACAGGCAAAGTGTGAAATCCCCCCTCCCCAACTGGCCCAATCACGGGCAAGCGCAAATAACTCCCCACCAGCCCGATCGCGGGCAGCAAAGTGTCCCCCAGAACATACCCTGGTGGTCTAGTGGACTGCTAAGCCTGATCATGAGCTGTAAATGTAAACACCCCGAACATATCCCTGGTGGTCCAGTGGACGCTAATGTCGCAGGCTGTAAATGCTGAAACACCCCCAAGACCATTTCTCTGGTGATCTAGTGTCCCCCCCACCTCACCCACCCATGAAGCCCCACCACCTCCCCCCGGCGGCGGCGGGCAGCAGCATCCACCGCCTGCTGCCCGCCGCCGCTGACTGACTGCCCAGTAGGGCTGCACATCCATTGGTGCAGAGCAGAATCAATAGGTGTGCAGCCCATACCATCTAGGTAGTCAGATATGTGAATGAATGAATTCATTCACATATCTGAACTGTAAATATGAGCTGCCTCTAATGCTCTTGCTCTGTTCAACGTACTGGCGATCAGTCAGCGGCGGCAGGCGTGAGCGGGTGGGATGCTGCCGCCCGCTGGCTACCAGGGGAGTTAGTGGTGGGGCTTCATGGGTGAGTGGACACTAGATCACCAGGGATATGGTCTTGGGTGGGTTCGCATTTACAGCCTGCGACGGGCTAGTGGTCCACTGGACCTCAGGGATACATTCGGGGTGTTTAAGCATTTACAGCCCACAATCGGGCTTAGTGGTCCACTGGACCACCAGGGATATGTTCTGGGGGCACTTTTGCTGCCTGCGATCGGGCTGGTGGGGGTTATTTAGCTTTTGCCCGTGATCAGGCCAATCGGGGAGGGGATGTTTATGCATTGCCCATGATCGGGCCAGTCGGGGGTGGGGGATTTCTTACATTTGCCTGCGATCGGGCTGCAGGGAGGCGTCAGTCCCTGACGGCTGCTGCCTGGCAGGGGTGCCAGGCGCCAAGTCCTCGGGGATCAAGCGCACCTGCATGCTAATGGGGCCATAATCAGATGCAAATGGCCCCCTCGCCTGCATGAATTATGGCCCCATTGCATGTCACCTTTTGAATATCGGAAATTCACACATGGCGCAATGGTACTTGCGCCACACTGAATGCTCCACTCTGACCACTTGCGGTGGCGCAAGTTCCACTGTGCCATGCACAGTGGCTGTGGCTGGGGTGATATTCAAAGGGTTGCTCAATAGCGCAACTCCTTTGAATATCACCCACACCCTCCTGCACAACTATTTTGTGCAGCGCAGGGGCTTGTGCCACAAAATAGCGCAGTTTGAATATCAGCCCCTGAGCTATAATGTGGGGTATTCTATTAGAAAACAAAAGTTAAGAATATGTGTTTTTATACACATGTGAAAACTTGGTTTTACTGTTTATTATAGTTACTTCAGTCTGGTAATGTTGAAACTAATCCTGGCCCTAATGTAAATGAACTGGCTCATAGTGATTATTTCACACAAGTTTCAGGTCTTAAAATTATGCATTTAATGCTCAAAGTTTATTGTCTAAATTTCATGAGGTGGAATCGTGGATTGGGTTGTATAATCCTGATGTTTTGGCACTGAGTGAGACTTGGTTGAAACCTAGGGCCAGATATTCAAACCTTTTCACCTGGCACAAATCCATAGCACTGGAATAGTGGTGGTTTGTGTGAGGCTGCAATATTGAAAAGCCCTATTAGTGCCAGCGCTGTGTGATAGCACCAATGCTAATAGGTAGTGGTATGCAGGGGTGTGGACAGGATAGCCCCCATGAATGCCAGCAGTGCGGCATATTCAAATGTATAGTGCTGCGCTACAGTCACTAGCGTGACCTGTAGCACGGTGCTAGATACCACAGGGAAAAAGCTGGTGGTAATGCAGCAGTGCCCTCCATGATTCCTGACCCCCTTCCATGCAAAAGAGCAGCATAGCCCTTGTAGTCTAGTGGTCCCCCCACCCCTGCATGAATGCCAACCCATTTACTTTAATATTATTAGTAATTTCCTTTAAGTCTAGTGGTCCCCCACCCCGCACTAATGCCGACCCATTTTCTTTAATATTATCATTAATTTCCCTGGTAGTCTAGTGGTCCCCCACCCAGCTGTACACTCCCGGTACCCGAACAAAGCATCTCTCTGGAGCGGGCCGGCTCAGCCCTCCTCGCTCCACACAGCCGGCCACCAACTGCAGCATTTGAAAACTGCGGTCAGCAGACAGCCGTGGTGGAGTGAAGAGGCTGAAACCAGTCGCCCGACTCAGAAATGCTGTTCAACGAGGCTACGAAAAAGTGCAGCTGGAGGCGCTAATGCTACCAGAAATACAGATAACAGAATCGCTCATGAGTGGCAGAAGACTCACTAGAACTACCAGTGAAATTGCAGGTAATATTAAAGAAAATGCGTCAGCATTAGCGCGGGGGGTGGTGGGACCACTAGACTACCAGGGAAATTACTCTACTCATTCTATTGGGTATGGGTCATGAGCATACCTCTCAACTGTCCCTGATATTCAGGAGGTCCTTAATCTGCCTCAATATAGTACTCTGTCCTCCCCACAGTTGTGTTTCCATGGCTAAACAGTGGCAATTGTAAGCACAAAATAATGTCAAGCATCACAGTACTTGCTTCTTTAGCAAAGGCATTTTGCACTAAGCCCCATATTCTACCAGCTGTCTGGGTGGATATCTTTACTTTTGAAGATGTGTCCCTGATTTTGGTCCTTTGCCCTGGTTTTGTTCATTAAGCCTTGTCCCTGATTCAGGAGGCAAGGGGTTGTGAGTATGTATGCACTGCTTGTACCTGCCATCACACAGTTCCTGCTGCTTCCAGCCTGTACTTCTATTCCAACCAACAGGGGATGCTGTGGGTATGCCTTGGCTTGCAGTGTCCAGCCTGTACTTCCATTCCGACCAAAGGAGGCTTTGTACTCCATGTAGTAGCACCGGGCAAACTGCATGGTAATGTACTAAGCAGCATTAATGAGATGCAAATGTACCTGTTTGTCCACGGATTACCTAAGTAGGCTCATTTGCATGGTAGCTTTGAATATAGCTCCCGTTTGCCCCGGGCTAACCAGTTTGCACTAGGTTAATGTGTTAGCACTGTGCAATCAGGTTAGCCCAGGCAAACCTCACTTCCGCATAGCACAGTTCTGCAGTGTGTGGCATACATTGTTGCTTGCAGTCATACCTCTCGACTGTCCCTGATTTTCAGATGTCCCTGATTTTACCTCAGTGTTTTACTCTGTCCCACCTAAAACTTGTGTTTCCATGACCAAACAGTGGGGTTGTAAGCATAAAATAATGTCAAACATTAATGTTACAGTCGTGTTCTTCCTTAGAAAATGCATTTTACACTACACACATCCTACCAGCCTCCTGGTGGATATCATCAATTTCTAAGATGTGTCCCTGATTTTAAACCTTTGTCCCTGATTTTTGAGGCAGGGGTTGAGAGGTGTGTTTGCAGTAGCTGTGAGACATCTCTGTGCAATCACACACAATATTTCTCCACCTGCAACACTGGCTTGCTACAGAGTCTAATAAGCTGCAGTTGCAGTTTGCACTTCCCTGTTGCTATATTCAGTGCTGTCTTATTCCCAGGCTATTTTTGCCTGCACTCCCAGACCAGTTTGCCCAGCTTCCTTAGACTGCTATATTCAGCAGGATTAGCACCGGGCTATTTTTTGAATATAGCTTGCTTTGTGCTCCAGGCTTAGTTTGCCCACCGGGCAGTGCTAATTAGCCCAGGGCAAACTTTTGAATATCTGGCCCCTACTGTTTTAAACTAGGAAATATGTATTCCTGCATATAAATTGTTTAGAAATGGTCATATTAGTGGTAGAGGGAGGGTTATGTTCTATATTAAGGATAACTTAGTGGTGGCAGAACATGCTATTCTCATGGATACTGTGAATTACTGTGAACATATTAGCATTCAACTGATACTGGGTTCTACTAAGAAATTAACAGTATGTCCCCATTGGTGACTTGGTGGCTAACCCCTGAGCCCCCAGGGAACACATGAAATTCACCTAAGGATAGCTAGTGGATCTCGGCAGCACTCACCTCTCCCCAAACATTTCACCTACTCGTCCCCTATAAGAGGGATGACCTCCTGGATTCTGACTGCTTATGGCTCTGATGGTTTGGATTGAATGGGAGCTGGGGCAAGGAAGAGGCATACAGAGTTCAGGATTGATTGATTTCCGGGCCTGGGGCTTGGTGGGGTGGTTGGGGTTGCCACCCCTGCTGGTAACATTTGAGAACTGGCTGCAATGGAAGGTGACAGATAGAGTCTCTGGGGGTTCCGTTGGGGGCCTGCTCCCATAAATATGAGAACCATGTTGGCTCTTTTTCAAAGCCTTTTGGAGGGACCGAGGAGTCTCCCTTGTTTGGGACAGGTTCCCTTATACCCTGTTTGAGTTCCTCTATTGTGGGTTCGGCAAAGGGGCAGTCGGCATCACCACTTGAATCACCAAAATCCAGGAGTATACAAGCTCTGGCATTATGGGCACTTGCTTTAACTATTACAAACAACCATGGCTTGAAATGGAACATGGAACATTTCCTCCTCTGGCACAGATGAACTGACTCTTTCACTTCTCAGATTAGGAAGAGTTCTCAGAGGACATATCCGAGCTGTGGTAGATTTTGGATCATTTAAGCTCATGATAATGTGCACAACTATTACTGAAGAGAGGGATTTGTTAATAAATTAGGCTCCAATTCACAAGACCCTCCCCAAATATTATAGATAGAATCAGCTTGGGAAAGGGCTATAAGAGACTAATGACTTAGAGCAATGCAGCCCCCAACCTATCCTTACCCATTAGCAGTTAGTTTTCTACAGACTTATAATTTCCCCACACGTTCCCTTCTTATTCCTCCACCTCAATTTAGGGGCAAGAGCATCCCCAGGGAAATCCTCCTACTCAGTATGCAGTTGCCAACTAGGCAGGATTATTCCTTGCCTCCCTCTCCTCAAGGGTTTGAGGAGCAGGAGTTGAAAGTTGAGTTACCCTACCTACTGTACATAGTTTTAGCCTTTACAGGCTCAGTTAGACCCTGTTGGTCATGTCTACTTTTAGGTCACAGACTGAGGTTTTGTTTAGAAAAAGACACAGACTCAGGATAGTTTACATTTTTAATCAAGTTGCACGGAAAGTAACTAATTACATAAGCTCCACACATAGTAATGGAATGCAGGGGTGGACAGCAGGGAGGAGGCTCTTTTCATTGAATATAATTTATTTACATCAAGATGGGATCCCTTTTAAAATCCTTTCTCATAATGTAAATAGGCTAAATGGACCAATTAAGAGTATCGGCCACTTAAAGCCCTAAGGCAAATGAAACCTGATCTCCTGTTGTTGCAGAACACTCATCTTGATACTACTGAACATCAAAAACTATTAAAATTTGGGTTTTCCCAAGTGATAGAATCCTCATATAGAAGGTAAGAGACATGGGGCAATCATACTTATCCTAAGTCTTCTCCCTTCATGTTAACGGATCAATATACTGACCCAGAAGGAAGATTAGCTGTAGCTATAGGCACAGTCCAGGGTCAAATGCTCACTATATGTAGCATATGTATCCACCCCAAACTGATGCATCAACAATAAAAGATTACTAGACCACATACTTACTAGGAAGCAGGGAGTTTTGGTGATGGGTGGAGACTTTAACTGCCTTATGAATCTGTCCTTGGATTCTTGGCATCTGAACCTTGAAAGCAGACCATGGGACAAAGACATCTCAGATGTCTGCTGAAAGATATGAAGCCTGGTCAATACCTGGTGTCAGCTAAACCCCTCTAAGAGAAAATTCACTTACTATTCAGCGGCTCATAACCATTACTCTCGACTAGACTACCTATATATCAGCCAGGAACACAAATCTTTAATCCATAGGGCAGACATAACAAATATCCACCTATCAGATCATGCCCCAGTAGAATTTGAGCTAAATATTATCCAGGATAGGAAATCCACAGGTAGAGATTCAACCTCACTGTTAAGAGATCCAGAATTTAGGGAACTGTTGCAGAATTAAATCCCTGAAATAATAGCGATAACATGTCCCCCATACCCCACCCCAAATATTATGGGATACTATTAAAGTGGTCCTTTGTGGATATATAATTCCCTATGCATCACAAAAGAAAACAGTGGGACCTCAAACTATCTGATCTCCAACAGAGCTGCGAACTTTACAGGAAATGCATATGGGAGAGACCAGAGCATCCAAACCCAACTAAACCAAACTAAAGAAGAAATTAAATCCTTGCTGGCAGCTAAAACAAAGCAGGCTCTCCAATGGCTCATAAAAGCCTCTCGGCTACTGGCCTACAGATTACGTAGGCAGACTCATCAGGTTATGATCAATAAAATAAAGACTCAAAACCAATCATCAAAATATAATTCTAAACAAATATTAGCGATATTTCAGGGAATATTACCAATCATTATATTCTAATCCCTCCCCTCCAGCTACCCCATAAATCACCCAATTTCTAGCACAGATCCAACTCCTTCTTTAACCCAAACTCATAGAGACTACATAATATCACTGATAACATCAGCAGAATTACATTGCACTATTAAAAACTTAAAAATGGAAAAACCCAGTCCTGGATGGCTATGGAGCCGAATTTTATAAAAGCTACATGGGATCTAATTCAGATCCCATTATTGGAGAGCTTTCAGGCAAGTCACAATACTACAACTACTCCACCTTTATGGCAGCAGGCAACAATTTCAGCTATTTAGAAACCCCATAAACCCCTCATTCATGTGACTCATATTGTCCAATTTCTGTCCTGAATCAAGACTATACAATTTATACTAGCATTTTGCCCATAGATTAGATAATATACTTCCTGCTATCATACACCCCAATCAATCTGGCTTTATTAAAAACAGACAGACCAAAAATATTAAACGCACACTTTTCTTATTAACCACTCTTTACATACAAAATCCTCACTCCTGTTACTAAGTCTTGACTCTCAAAAAGCATTTGACCATGTCTCATGAGAGTTTTACTCTCTACTTTAGACAAATTTGAATTTCCACAGGATTCCTAGATACAATTAAAGGAATTTATTTTATTTTATTTCATTTTGTTGACCAGGTAAGTGCACTAGACAAATCCTGCCTATTTTCAGGCATGACCAGGTGAGGGGATACAGATGAATGCCAACTGACCTTGAAACAGATTAAGCTGTTGGTGGCATTTTTAGTGAATAGGGAAATTTGGCCCAGAACACCAGGAAATTCCCTACTCTGGGAGGGCACATCCCAAACACTGTCACAATGGGTATGACAGTATTATGCTGAAGCAGTGGAGGAGGACGGACGTATGCTGAATGCTGGAATGGTGGAGGTTGTTACCGCACAGAATATTCAGCAACGACACCAGAAATGGAACAAAATCTTTTGAGGTTCTTGAAAATTCGTAATGAGTGATGGAAGGTATAGAAGAAGGCACAGTAAATGCAATGGCAAAGCAACGGAATTTTGAAAGCCCAATTATTACAAACAGAAATAGCTCTTACCTCAGCACGGGCTGAATTATTGGAAAAGAAAAGCAAAAGGCTGTTAGGTGTATCTCGAAGCTGTTCACAGAACTTTCAAGTTTGATCCTAGAACTAGTGATGACGTATTGAATCCTGCGCCAGAATCTACATTAGATACTATGCCAACAAGAGACTCTGCAGAACACCTAATGGAAGAACCTTGGTCACGGAAAAAGTGCTTTCCACAGCAGGGGTGGAAACAACTAGAGACGGAACATAGGTAACAGATTCTACTAAACCAAATGACGTATTAGCACATTCAAACAAGCAAACAGAAGTGATGGTGGATTTTCTAAGACTGCAAACATCGGAACCTATTGTGTCTACTGTAACATCGAATAGTGAGACAGGTACTGTTTTATCTGCAAATTCTGTTACAAATACTGCAAATATAGGTGCAGAGGCCCTGAAATTTCAACTGGTCACTCAACTGAACTACCTAAATCAAATTATGCAGAATTATTCGCAAAACCTTTGGAACAGGCCAAATGTAGTAATGCTATCGACTACAATACTTAGGAGGAATGCGGAACTTCACACATATTTTATGTGGGCATAGTATTAATTAAACAATCCTGGGCTTCACGCCTGCTGATATCTATGCACTTATACATGCCCCTGGAGAACAGTCCTTCGTTATCAGTTTTAGGACTCCAGCTAATTTAGAAACTTTCTGGTTAAAATATGCTTCTCTGAAAACTAACCCTTTTGGTCCCATTTCAGGTAATTCCATTGACAAAACAACCTTTAGGGTAGCAACACTTTTGTTTCGAAATGAAGGGTAAATCTGGTTGATATTCTTTATTGGCTCGATAAAGATATGAAGTTCAGGGTATGCCAGATCCAATTTTGGATAGAATGGTTTTGGAACAGGGGATGGAGAATTAAAATTAAACTTTGTAGTATTCAGAATGACTGTGTTCATCTTCCCAACTGTTTCTTCATTAGGCGTGATAAAGGTTTTTATTTTATCCTGGTCAGCCACGGAGATGCTATAAATGTGGATCTCCAAGACATATTAGTAACTCTTGTGAAAAATTCAATGTTTTCAATGTGGGAGATTGGGCATTCTGGTTATCAGTGTGAAAAGTCTGTAAAATGTAATTTTGTGATGAGTTGGGGTATTTCTTTACTGATTGTCCATGGGCAGCCCATAACACTGAGGAATCAGATTATGCTATGCAGGATTTGATTATCTTTAAGGCAACCAGAAATCTTCTGGATGGTATTAGAGCGAGGTTCTTCTTTTGGCCCAAAGTCATATTCAGCATCTTTGACAACAAAACCTCAGAAGTCCATTCTAACTCGCTAGACAAACCCACATCAAACAAATATTCAAACTGAAAAACAGGGTCAAAACATTTCATCCCATACATTTGATATCAGCTCATTAGGGGTTTCAGAAAGTTTAAAAGTACTACCTTCTAATTTTGGGAAATAGTTGAAAAGGATGTCTCCTGTCTCCCTGTTATGAAGGAAGTTATACAAACCCCAGTACTGGATTGGGCCCAGTCTCCAGAAACTGTTTTGGTGTCAAATAAATATGGGTCATGGCTTCTGTAGCCCTGAGGAACAAGGTTCCAATCTGGCTTCTCAGAATCCCTACGCAAATGGAGGTTAGTTCAGATCAAGAAATCACTATGGATCCAAGGGTGGGGCAAAAGGTAAAACAAAAAGTGAGTAGGATAGGTTTATGTAAAAGTAGTAGAAAATTACATTCTAACACTTGAATCACTTCTCAAAACATAAATGCTGGATATGACATCTCCTTTGCTAGTATTAATCCTAACAGTATTAGATCTTCATATAAAAAGGGTAACTTTTGCAATATTTTCAGATTTACACCATGATGTTATCTTTTTCAGGATACTAGATTATATACACTTCAAGATTTTGCCACTGCAACTGACTTATGGGGTTGGGGTCCTTGTTATTGGTCAGGAGGAATGAATTATGTTCAGGAGTGAGAATTTGTTTTACCTCACAGAAAGTTAAAATTACAGATGTGGTTGATATTGCCTGGTAGAGTTTTACTGTTGGATGTATTTATAGATGCCATCCATTCAGATTAATTAATATCTATGCTCCTCAAAATAAATGGGACCGAATTCAGTTATTACATCTAATTCAGCCTTACTTATTTACAAGCAGAAATATTCTGTTTGGTGGAGATTTTAATATTTCTCGAGTTAACAAATCGGTTACCTCTAAAGTTTATTGTGATATTCATTGTTTGAATGAATTACTAAAAGTATCAGGACTACATGATGTTTTTGAAAACATTCCCTCTTTCACTTATTTACAAGGTAATAGAAAATCTCGAATAGATTATTGGTTTATATCTTCATCCCTTCAATTTTGCTCCACAAGTTAAGTTAGTAGCCATGTCAGATCATGGAATCTTAAGTTTCTCACTTTCCAATTATGGACATAATTCTAAAGGACCGGGTATTGGAGTTTAATTTATCTCTATTAAATATTCCAGAAGTCATTGAGGGTTTATGGATATCTTGAAAGCTCATAAGTCTGTGTTTTTTATGGAGAATCACCAAGACTGGTGGGAAGACTCTAAAACTGACTTTAAGGAGTATTTTACACATGTAGGACATTTATTAGGTGCTTCACGAAAATCTCATAAACAACATCTTCAGAATATGTTAACATTCTTTTATTCCCAAATAAATATAGGAATTGCAGTAGCTGTCAAGATATAAATAGTATTAAGGCTCAACTGGTGCAGTTACAAAATTCTAAACAACTGCAATTAGAAAAGAACAAAAATTTGGTACCCAGTGTTCCTCAGCATGTACTAACCCTTTTGAAAATAATATGGCACAACGTAAAAAAAAAAAGATATTAATAGTTTGATAGATTCTGAGGGTAAAGCGAGTTAATACTCGGCATAGCGTTTTCAAATATTAGATGCTCATGTTCACTCTTTATTTAAAGAAGATAAAAAGCGTTATGCAGGAAACAGTAAATGAATGGTTAACGTATAGTAAGTTAACACAAATACCGGATACATTTTAATATCACTATTAGCCCCTATTTGATTACTTGAATTACATGCAGTAATCAACAGTCTTAGGAAGGAAAAGCCCCAGGAAAAGACAGCCTTCCAAATGAAATTTATGGTATTATTAGTATGATTCTAAATCATCAGCTAGTTACTATGTTTAATAGTTGTCTCTCACAAGGCACCTTTCCAGATAGTATGAATGAAGGGCTTCTAATTTTTCTTTACAAGATGGGAGATAGGAAAATTTACACAATTGGCATCCAATTACACTTTTAAATTCCGATTGCAAGATAATTACCAAAATTTTGAGTGTACAAATTTCATGTCTATTGAAGATATTATGCATCCTATACAGTTTTGCTCAGTGCCAGGCCGTCACATTACAGATGCCCTACTGCTTATTAGGGAAATCTTAGAAAGGGTACTCTTGAAGAATTAGTAGGAATTTGTGTAACCTTAGATCAGGCAAAAGCATTTGACAATGTGTCTCATCTTTATCTATGGAATTGTATGAAGAAAATGGGGTTTTCCCCACTTTTGTTGATTAGTTAAAACAGTATTATTTACAGGCGGAAGTAATACCATATGTGAATGGATGGTTAGGTTCTAAACAGAAATGTGAAAAAGGAGTAAGACAAAGGCGTCCACTAAGCCCTATTTTATATATTCTTTCTTTGGAACCTTTAATTTCAGTTATTTATCACACAGACGATATTAGAGGTCTTTCTTTAGGGTCAGAGGATATAGAAATTAAAGTAATAGCTTATGCTGATGATCTATGTTTCTTTTAGCAGATGTTCCTTCTTGTGCTGCTACAAAAGCTAAGACTGTAGCCTATATGAGGGAACTGGAGCTATCTTTAATTTGTCCAAAAGTAAGTGTTGTTTGTTTGGTACATATAATTCTACACATACCATAATCATGGGGATTCCTGTCACATCTCAGGTTTGTAAAATTGTGGAATCTATTTTTTGTGGGATGGACACAGCAACATATAATTAGGATAAACTCATTCAAACTGCTAAATGGAAAGTAGCATCCTGGAATAGGTGGAAAATGTCAAAAAAAAAGAATTTGTATGGTTAGAACATTTCTTATTTTTTTTACATTTAAGTGCAGTTTATGCATTACCAATTTCAAGGAGACAGCATTGTACAGTATTTTCTTTCAGGCAATATGGGGTAGCCGTTTGAGCCCCATAAAACGGGTATATTATACCAACCAGTTAGAAAGGAGGAATTAATATGATTAATCCTATTTTATTCTTCTTCAGTATTTTTCTGTATAAAAATATCTCTCCAATAATACTGGGAAAATCTAAAATATGGACTCTGTAGATATTGGATCATATTTCACAGTGGTTAGATTATTGGTCCAAAGAGGGTTATCCCTAAACAAAAACCTATTAATAACTTACGGAGTATTTTCATTCTTGTTTTAGTAAAATAAAATGGTGGAAAATATCATATACATCGATTACTCAAAATTCAAGGAAAAATATGTATCATCTTTATTAGAACACTATTTTTGGAAAACTCTGTGTTTGGTGATAAATCAGGGAAGGATTTGCTCCAAATTTATTTGATGCTTACTTCGTCTAGCATTCCGAATTATATATGGAATATTACTTGGCCTACAGCACATGGTAAATTAAATGTTAAGGGTAATTTAAAACATAAGGGTATGGAGGAGATATTGTCAAAGTGCAACATGCATAAATTGTATAAAACAAAGTCTCATTTATTTTTGAATGTCTATATTTTACAATTTTGGTCAATTTTATATGTCAAATGGGCTCAACTTAATTTTCCAATAATAGAAGTACAAAGTTTGTTTTTGAATTTTGTCTTGGATTGGGATTCATTTAATCCAGATACTGTAGGATTGGTTTTAGGGGTATAAAAATCATATCTGGCAAGTAAGGTGCATTTGGTCCTTAAGATCACTATTTACTTCTCCAGAACAATTGTTCTGAAGAATACATGAATAGTTACTGGAAATATGGAAAAAGATACCGTACATTATCAGCACAAACTTTTAAAAAAAATGGAAAGCAATGCAGTGGTTAGACACTAGATAATTCTATCCCTTTACATAGGGATACAGTATAGTTATTAAGTTTTGAAGAGGTTTAGGAAATTTGAATCACTTATTTTTGCTAGATTATTTTCGAGTTGTCTGAGATAATTATCTATTTATAATTTAAATGTTCTCTCCTACTTCTCTAGTGAGGGAAAGAGTTATTTCTCACACTAATTTTCCTGTTTGATTTTGACTGAAATACTTATTTGTTTTTTTTTATATATGATTCAGGTATTATTTGTATAACCACTGTTTATGTTTCTTTTTGGTTTATTGATGAGATTAATAAAAAATTCCCCTACTCTATAGCTGGGGGGAGGGTACAGCATTGGTTGTATTCTTTTATGTTTATTTTGTTCTGCATTTTGATGCTGTGTATTGCAACACTATTGGTATCTGTTTTGCTCCCTAGTTTTATAAAATAATTTGACTACTCTTTTAGTGGGAATTGGATAGGGGTTAAGTATGACAATTAATTATTTAGTTTGATGTTCATGTTGCCGTATAAATCTGTTTATGTTTTGATATCTTTTATTATGATTTTGTAATACAGTTTTGTATATTTTGTTTTAAGTTATAAATGAAAAATCCTCTACTCTTTAGTGGGGATGAAATGGGGTCATGTACAAATGAGGAATATTATGTAAGTTTTATGTATGCTGTAATACTCTTTTATGTTATGTTGTTCTGAATTGTATGAAGTAATACATTTTGTATATTATGTTTGAAGTCTTGAATAAAAATTCCCTACTCTTTTCAATAAGTGCCATGGGATCTTTAATATCACTTGAACTACCACCAATCCAGGCAGATGAGACCTCGGTTTAACGTCTCATCTGAAAGATTTACCTCAGAGTTCAGCACTCCTCTCATGCTGTACTACAGTGCCAGTATTGAGATATTAACCCAAGTGCCAGATGTGGGAACTAAACCCACAGCCCTCTGATCTCCCAGCCTCAGAAGCAAGTGTGCTACCTACTGAGCCACTGACACTGACACATTTATACTTCCCTGAGGTTGTAGTTAAAATGAATGGCTCCCATTCGGAAAGATTCCCTTACAACAAGGGACCCAACAGGGCTGACCATTATCACCATACTTATTTGCCTTATATGTAGAACCCATTGCCCAGTTCCTTACACAGCAGGTAGATCTGACAGGTTGTATTATAAAGGGCACCCACCATAAGGTGGCATACTATGCAGACAATCTGCTCTTATACATTACCAACCCTGAATCCTCTTTAGATACATTAGCTAGAATCTTGCCAATCGTTGAACACCTCTCGGACTATAAGATTAATCAGAGTAAGTCAGAAGTGCTAGCTATAAATTATGTTCACTCACCAAACATTATGCAGAAATTCCCCTAAAATGGAATAGACCCTATCTAACTTACCTTGGTATTAAGATCTCATCTTGCCCTTTTTCCTTACTAAATTAAACTAAGAACTGGTTTTCTAGGAGATCCAGATGGGATCTTCGTGGGTGGTCCCAGCTACCCTTAGCAATACTACCTAGGGTACAATCCATACAGATGAATGTTTTACAACAACTTCTTTACAATATGCAAAATATCCATTATCTCCCCATCATAATGATATACTTAAATGGATAAAAGCTATAAACAAATTTCTTTGGAATAATAAAAACTCAGAGTGGTGTTGTCCAGGCTACACCTGCCAAAAGAAAGGGGTCTAGCCCTCCCAGACTTAAATAAATACCTGGCAGCAGCAGCCTTGTCCCATTGGCCACATGGTTTCTCCTACAAATCAATCCCTAATCTGGACAATGTTGGAAAGAACCTTGTCAGACATACCTTATGTAGTGACCAAATTTACCATCCCATGCCTCCCCAGAGGCAGACTGGTCACCTGTATTTATTAAGCTATTCTTCAATATTGGAGATGGCTCTTCAAACTAGAATACCGTCCCTGGCCAAGTGGATGGTGATTCCTACTAGAGACCATAGATTTTTGCCAGGCAGCCTGGACCATATCTTTCATTCATGGCGAGAAAGGGGTCTAGCTCATTCTTTCCAATTTTACCAAAATGATGTCTTCAAAATGTTTCAGCAACTGCAGGGGAATATTTACTACTCCATCAAGCCTTTTTCAGATACCTACAAATCAGGCAGTATTTAACATTCAATTAGGTCCCCTTACCACAGATCCACAAGCATTCCCTATAATCTCCCTGTTATCTCAACTGACCTCTCTTGAAACTCAGCAACACCTCATCTCTCACTTTTACAAAGCACTACAGCAGATCTCAAATTAAGCCATCAAACTTACTCAAACACAATGGGAACTTGAGCTAGGTATAGCCCTCGACAACATGGATTGGTTGAGAATATGGCAAATTCAACACAAAACTACCTGTTCTTACACATGGTGGGAATTTTCTTGGAAAATAGTAGCCTGTTTTTCAGAACCCTCAGATTACTGCCAGATTTGTAAGGGGGACTCCTCATGTTGGAAGGGCTGTGGAGTGAGCCTGCCACCCACACACAGATATTATGGTCTTGTGCAGCTCTCTGACTATTGGAACTCGGCCAACTAGCAGGTGAAAAAATGTTCCCATATCTAGGGACATCACTGCACAAACATCCTTTCTACTCCATTACCAGAGAAATTTTCAGGACAAACATTTGATTTACCTATTAAATATTTTACTTAGAGTTGCTCAAAAGTAACAACCAAATTATGGTTAACCCATGATGCTCCCTTAATTCCAGTTGTGAAAATCTTATCTTTGAATTATATAAAATGGAAAACATGACAGCCCATTTACAAGTACTACACACTACTACTCGACAGATGGAAACATAGAAACATAGATTTTATGCCAGATAAGGACCGCTTGGCCCACCTAGTCTGCCCATTTTCCTACCTAGAGGATAAGCTGCAGATCCTATTTAACCAACAGTCTATTTTCCTATTCCCCAACAAAATTGCCTTATGTCTATTCCATGCATTCTTGAAATTCTCCTACAGTTTAGACCCTACAACCTCCTCAGAAAGGCTGTTCCATGCATCCACCACCCTCTCTGTGAAAAAATACTTCCTCACATTGCCCTGAGCCATCCCCTCTCTATCTTCAAATTGTGTCCCTTGCTCTTGCACATTTCTTTTTCTGAAAGATGCTACCCTCTTGGACTTTGTTGATTCCACTGAGGTACTTAAACATTTATATCATCCCCCCTTCCTTTCCTCAAGAGTATACATATTAAGCTCCATTAGTCTCTCCTCATATGGCTTCTCTTGCAGACCCTGCACCATTTTAGTTGCCCTCCTCTGAACTGCCTCCATCCTGTCTATGTCCTTGCAGAGATGGGGTCTCCAGAACTGGATGCAGTACTCCAGATGGGGTCTCACCAACTGTCTGTACAGGGGATAACAACTTCCTGTTTTCTGCTGATGCCTCTCCCTATACATCCCAGTATCCTCCAGCCCTCCTACCACCTTCTCTCATTGCTTGCCAACCTTAAGTTCATCTGATATGATTACCCGCAAGTCCCTTTCCATTTTTCTTGTTGCTATCCCTGCCATTGTGTAATCTTCCCTGGTTTTGTTTCCCAGTTGCATTATTTTGCACTTCATTGCATTGAGTCCAAGCTTCCATACTTCTGGATAGATGCTTCCTTCATATGTCAACCATTGTCCAGAATGTGTCCCATAAACACAGGGTGAAACACAGGGAAGAAGTAGGCTTAGAGTATCAGATACTTTATTGGATATACTGCATCTATTACCCCCCATTCAGATAGATGGTCCAGAGGAAAGATTTTCTTTCTCAATTCCAAAAATGATTTGAAACAAATGGCGGTCACATGTCCTTAGAGGGATTCACAGTTGCACTAGAGCCTCCTTCCTGATACCATTCGAGCAATGTACTTACCCTATATGAAAATGCCTACAACTAATACACTTAATCTGTTCTTTTAAAACCTGCCTAATCTAAACTACTAATTGATTGTAGTGCATTGGTATGTACTCCTCTTGTGCAATGGAAAAACATGCTTTATATATATCCTGATGTCTCACATACTTTAATAAAAGAAAGTTAGAAAAAAGAATATTATGGGCATAAACTCCCCAATAAATGCAGAAAGATTCTAGACCACCTTAGAAGGGATGGGGTGGGTATACCTTTTCTCCAAGAGACTGACCTCTCAAAAGCTGAGACTGAGAAGCTCAAGACAAGCCAAGTCTCCCAAGTCTTTGGCAGCCTATATAATTCGAGCAGGAGCAGCTATCTTGGTTGACAAATCCATTTCCTTCCAGCGAAAAGAGACCTTGTCAAACAAGAAGGGCATGTATATCATTGTCACTGGACAACTGCATGGGAGATGTAACCCTGTGTAATGTCTATGGCTCCAACTCCACAGAAGCTGGCTTCTTTCAGGACATTGCACAGATACTGGCAACACACATGACAGGGTCAGTCCTCATGGGGTGTGACATGAATACAGTCATGGATGAATTCCTGGACAGAAACAAGGCCCCATCTGGACCAGGTCACTTGCCTATGATGCTTTTGCAGAACTAGTGGCTGAACAGGGGCTAGTAGATATCTGGTGTTTCATACAAACTGAGGCGGACTACTCCTTCTACTCAACCCCACATGACTGGTACTTTCAGCTTGTCCTATGGCTGGTCAAAAATGCTGACATAAAGCATAACAGACACCTCCATTAGAACAATCCTTATCTCAGATAATGCTTCAATTCTTTCACGTGGCTTCCTCCGAATGCACAGGCACAGACTCAGAAACAATGGTGTTTTAATACCTCCATGCTAAAGGATGAAGCCTTTTGCAGGACACTTACCCAGGATAAACTGCTATTCTTGACACAGACCATGCAGGGGATACATCTGCAGTGGTCTGATGGACTACTTGAAACATACATATGAGGGCACTGTATTAGCCATGCCTCTCATATTAAACACTAAGTGTAAAGACTTGGAGGAGATGGATGCCACACTTGAACAGTTACAAAACAGATACAGGGTAAATCCAGTTAAGGAGAAAGGCCTAATCCCCAACATAATTGGCACCAGATATAAGGTCAATATGTACCTGCATCAGAAGGCAGAGTTGCTCTCTTCCATACTAAACAACATTTCTGGGAAGCAGGAGAAAAGCCAAGACCTCTCTCAGCATACCCACAAAGAAACAACAAGAGCAGTCAAGAATAGCAGGGATCAAGGCAAACAATGGCGAGGTTAGAACTGACCCAAAAGCGATCAATGATGAGTTCAGGCCTTTTCCAGACCCTGTACAAGCAAGACATCCAGTCCGCTGAGCAGAAACTTGCCCACTTCCTTGACCCCTTTACTTAGTGAAACTGGACCAGAAAATGAGAGATTACATGGAGGCATCCATTACTGAAGGCAAGATAGAACTAGCCCTGTGAACCATGCAGAGGTAAAGATCCATGGGTGGTTGGCCTCACCAAGTGGAGTTCTTCTTCTTCACTTCTGAAGCTATTGCTGAAATCTCTTGCAGAGGCCCTCTCAGAAGCCACCCAGGTGGGTCATCTCCCTCCCTCCATCGGACTGCAGTCATTACGCTGATACCCAAACAGGGCAAGGACCCTTTAGCCTGTGGTAGTTACAGGCCTATATCACTCATCACATTGGACTGCAAGGACTATGCAAAAGTCCAGGCCACCCATCTAATAGAGACCATAGCCACACTAATAGACCCAGACCAGGTTGGATTTGTCTCACAGAGAAAGCAAAGGACAATACCAGATGTCTCCTAAACCTCATATGGAAAGCAACAACCTCTTGCCAAGAGTCAGTGCTCCTTTCACTCAGTGCAGAGAAAGCATTCAACAGGATGGACTGGTCATATCTATTTCAGATCCAGAGCACTTTGCGTGAGGGGTCCAACTTCATAGGCTGTATCTGCACCCCATACAAGGGGGCTAAGCCTCAGTCACCACAAATGGCAAAACATCCATCCCATTCCTGCTAGGAAGAGGTACCTCACAGGGCTTCCCTCTATCACCCTTGTTATTCATCCTGACACTGGAACCCCTACTGCAGTCTGTAGGCAGAACACCTCCATTCAGGAATTTACATGATAGAGAAACATAAAGCCCTGGCATATGTGGACAATATTATGCTTGCGCTTTCAAACCCAGAGAAGTCAGTACTGGCAGTGCTTGATTTGCTGGCCAAATATGACTCTGTAGTAGCATACAAGGTGAATGTGTCCAAATCACTAATTCTGCCCTCACAAGACAGTATCACTGCACTTCACTTCCCATGGAGTCTTCAGGCAGTTCAAAGTGCCTCAAATACTTGGGGTTCAGTTTTCATGGAATATCCCTTCTCTCTGGTTGCTTAACCTCTGGCAAATTCAGAAGGAACTGGTCAAGGACTTGGACAGGTAGAGAGAACTGCACCTCTTGCACTGGGAAAAGTGTGCATGTATAAGATTATGGTGGCCCCAGGTACAATATCTGCTAGACAACCTTCCTATTCATATCAGTCCAGACATACTCTGTGGATTACATAAGCAAATGCTCACCTTTATCTGGGGCATGGGGCCCAAGAGGCTTAGCCACCACAAATTAATGAGGCCCATATAGCATGGAGATGAGAAGCTCCTGACTTTCTCCTGAAGCATAATGCACACCTACTAGCACAAATGTCCTACACACTCCAAGTATTAGCAATGCCAGGCCCCTAAGTGGGCTAAGTGTGAGGTGCACATATCAGGAAAAGGATTGTATGAAGCAATCCTATTAATGAAACTTCAAAACTAGTACCTTACATCCCACTCTACCACCCACGAAGGTGGCCTGGGTGAAACACCCAAGGCATCCAAATGGGAGCTAGCAGAGTCCCCAGCTACCCCATGGATGGACCCACCATTCAGATTGGACAGGAGACTCCTATCTGTCAAGGTTAGTACCAAAAAGGCTTGCATAGCCTTCACCAGATCATTGACTCAGGCGGGTACCTGAAAACCTCGGACAGCTCCAGACTGAATTTGGCCTGAGCAGAACACAACACTGGCAGCATCTTCAATTGTAACACACCCTGCTTGCTCTGTCAGGGCTGCACTATAAGAAGGGACAAAAGCAGCCCTTGAATAGTCTAATTTGGCATAAAGAGTCTTCACCACCTCCGCTGAGGGACATATACAAAAGGGGCTCCTGAACCTCCAGTGTGACCATACAGAGACCCTCTGACAAAAATGGAATGCAGAACTTTATAAGAACATCTCCACTCAGGAATGGGCTGAGGTGTGGTGGAATAGCCAGCTGGCTGCTTAAGACACAAGGAACAGGTTTACCCTATTCAAGGTAGTGCATCGATGGCACAGGACTCTACAACAGCTGCATAGCTGGGGCCTGGTAGAATCTAATAAATGCTGGCAGTGCATACAAGTGCAGAGAACCATCACCCACCTGTTGTGGGGTGCCCTGCCCTTACAGCATTCTGGCATGGGGCCCACAGAACCCTCAGGGACATACTCAGTAGCCCAGTCAAACTAACAGATAGTCTAGTACTGCTGGGCCTATCCTCAGGAGATGCAAACTGGGGTGCCTTCTCACAGGTTTGGTGCAGATGGGCCTTGGAAGCCTTGATAACTGCTAAATGTGTCCTTCTGCAATACTGATGAAACCCCTGGTCCTAGCATCATGAAATGGCTCACAGAACTGTGAAAACTGGCAACTTATGAAAGATTTCACTACAAAGTCACTAGTAATATGGGTACTATCCAGAGCTGTGGGGCCTGCATCTCATGTCCTAGTACTGCAGAATACCTAAAGGGCCATATATGCCACACTATCTCCTGCAGGGGACTACTGCAGGTGGGCATCCTAGGGCCAGTAGTTCATCCAGCATTTCGGCTCCTACTCATATGAAGCAACTAGTTTCTCTTCTCCCCTCTATCTACAGTAAGCCTCCTGTTGATCAACACTCGCACAACTCAAGGCAACGTCTTCCAATAAAGGAAGAATATACGGGATTACTTGCAGGAACAGCCAGGTGGGTTAGCAATCTAATATCTCTGCAATAGTGCCTTGCACGTAAACAATGAAGATGTAGGTATTCGCCAAGAGTAGGCACCACCAGGCACCTATTACAATCTTTAGAAGAAATACAAAATCACACATAACCCCATAATGCAAGCATCATGGACTGTATATGCAAATTGTCATGGTTCTTTGTCTATCATAATCTTTTGTTGACTTCCTATTCCATATTGTTTATCTTCATGTGTTTCAGTGATATTTGAGATGGGTTTACTTTTCCAGATCCTAAGAATATGTTACAGTCTAAGCTGTGAAGACTTTTGAGTAATGATAACAAGATGCTAAGCATCCAACTATTCTGATACTAATCTAACTCATTAGCTTGTATTATTCAAAGTAATCTATGTGATGGTTATTATGTACAATATTTACTATGACATTCTGTTACTACTGTAGTCTGTTAATCCAAGGGAGATGTCCTGGCCAGGAATATTGTTGATACTGCTGTTTATTCACTGCTATTGTATTTTAAGAAGAAAAAGAAACTAACTAGTAATAATAATTATAATAGGCAATGCAAAATCGGGCCCAAAACCAGATTGTACCAGCTATGAATCTGTTTTTGCCCAATGGATTAAACTAGGCTATACCCAGCCAGCCTGTGTCTCTGACCCAGACTATAGCACATCCCTATTCATTGAAACTACTGTATATAAACAACCAAGAATGAGTTTTATGCAATTGTCTTGATAAAATATATTTGTGTGTAATCTCTAGGACACTGTAGGCACTGCCAAAACAAGGTGGGCAGCTCATATTCAGATATTGCTGATGGGAAGAACAAGTTAGTAATTACTCTAACTCAAAAAAAACAAACTGAGAGGTCAGAGATGTTTAGGATCTGCTGTGAGTGCTCCCATGAGCCTCCCGAGACTACCTCAGCTTGTACCCCAGCTTCAGATAATACACAAAGTACAGATGTCTTAGTAGGACAACAGATAATGGTGAGGCCTATGCTTTCTGCAGTATGTGAGGAGCAGAGTACAGAACCACCTTCTGATGCACCCACAGCAGTACCTTCTACCTCTAGCATTACAGCTGTGCTTATGCCTCCCCCAGTTGGAAAGCCAGATGAAACTGCTGCTTCCTAGGTGTAAAACAAGGTCTTCCATGTCCCAAACCCAGGGAAAAGTAGGTCCTTTACCTATTTCAAACAAATTTGACATCTTACAGATTAAAGTCAGGGTGATGAATCTGATGATTCTTGGTGGCTTCTTCATTACCAGAGGCCACAATGGATACAGAGGTTCAGGAGCATGTAAAGACCCTCAAAGAGAAATCTAAATTGAGAAAACAGAACTTTAGGAGGAAGTATAAATGATTTTTGATAAATAGTGTTCCTTTTCATGCTACACTTTTAATATTAATAGCATTAAGAGGGACAGTAAAGGAAATAACATTTTCTTTTTGACTCATTATCTTTTGGCATCTTTTTACAGGATGCAGATTACCTCCTTAGAGAAATGCAGACTGCTTCTCGAGATGGTATGCTGGGCCTTCTTTTTGGTCCATTGGACAGGAATCTTGTCCTGGGTAGAATCTTATTTAGACTACCAGAACTAAAAGTTTTGAAACTGTATGGTTTAGCTCAGGAGAGTGCTGATTTTGGATGTCTTAATTCAGTATCTTATGTTTAGATTAGTAAATCTATATGCACCTCAGACTAAAGCAAGAATGTGCAATTTATTTAAACATATTCAACCATTTTTATTCACGTCACAGCACATCATCTTTTCAGGTGATTTTAACTGCCCAATAGTGGCTAAATCTTCCAAGCTATACTGTGATTCAAACTTTTTGGCCCAATTAATACAGAAAACTCAGTTAAGGGACTCTTTTGGTTTTTCTCACATGAAACTGACAACACCCACTTTCCAGAAATGATCTCTCACTTCTAGGATAGACTATAGGTAGAAGACTTGGTTTGCTGGCCAAGGCATCTAGCTTCACCTGAGCTCTTTCCTTCTAAGACTGCTTGAAAGGCAGAGTAGAGAAACTTACCAGAGCAAGGGAAAAGGATTAAGACTTAATTTGGCTAAGCAGATTTACTGTGTGGTGGTATTTTAATTTTTTACTCACAGGGATTGCTACTGTTTGTTGCTAACATTTCATTGCTTTATTTTTCTCTGATTCAAATTGTTGTTGCTGGTATACCTTCTTCTGCATTATTACAAGGTGTGCCTACAGATGTGCTAACAGATTACTCCTGTAATCTTCTGATTCAAATTGTCTTTTGCAAGGTATATCTTCTGTTACTGCTTTATTTTTCTCTGGAGCAAAGTGTTTCTTACAGGGTATATCTTCTCTGAAATTACTGTATTACAGGTGGAGCTTACATTTTTGTGACTTTTTTTATCATTGGGCTAAGCAAAATTACTGTTTGACACTGTGTTTTATTTTATTCTTGTTTGTTGAAAAGGTTTGTTGTCTCAGAGGTGTTTCAGTCTCCTTCTCACATTGAAGGAGCTAATTGCTTTTCCTCCCACAGCTCTTCCAAAGGATTAGGTGTGTATGTGGAGTGGAGCTGGCAAATTGTCAGTAATTCCAACAGAAAGAAGGGTTAAAGTCAGGTTAGTTGATATCTTGGAGGTAGAAGACTTGGTTTTGCTGGCCAAGGCACCTAGCTCACCTGAGCTCTTTCCTTCTAAGACTGCTTGAAAGGCAAATGAAACTACCAGAGCAAGGAAAAGGATTAAGACTTAATTTGGCTAAGCAGATTTACTGTGTGGTGGTGTTTTATTTTTTACTCACAGGGATTGCTACTGTTTGTTGCTAACATTTCATTGCTTTATTTTTCTCTGATTCAAATTGTTGTTGCTGGTATACCTTCTTCTGCATTATTACAAGGTGTGCCTACAGGTGTATGCTAACAGATTACTCCTGTAATCTTCTGATTCAAATTGTCTTTTGCAAGGTATATCTTCTGTTACTGCTTTATTTTTTCTCTGGAGCAAAGTGTTTCTTACAGTATATCTTCTCTGAAATTATACAGGTGGTGCTTTACAGGTTTTACAGTTTTATCTAACATTAGGATAAGCTTTCAGGGTTACTGCATTTGTTGTTGACTGATTGTTTCTGCTCTTACCTCCTTGTTCTTTTAGTCCGTGGTTCTTCTTTTTAGGCAGGGGAAGGGCCCAGCCACCCACCCCATCCCCAACACTACACTCCTTTTATAGGGTACCACAGTTGTGACATTTCCTGTGGCAGAGCAGGAAGGGCGGATCAGTGGGGCCTCCACAAAATGATCTCATTTACAGGGGCACGGTAATTTAACTTGTTATAACAAGTTAAACAAAGCACAATTAAACCATTACTTGCATTTTTTTCCTTTTTTTTCCTTCTAATTACTCTGACTAGTTACAAACCCAGCAACTTATTTGGAATGGATTCATTAACTGCAGGTACTGTGGAACAATTTTCAGAAGGACAGTCTTACAGGATTTAGGACACTGTTCTACATGTTGGGCCTTTGGAGATCTTAGGGCTCAGCTCCGGGCAGCATGGGCAGAGATTGCATGCCTCAAATTTCATATTGAAGAGGAAATACATTATAAGAACCACCCGCCATTTCCCCAGCATCCAACAGAAAAACCTCGACCGCAGAGGGTAGTTGGTCCAGGAGGTTGGCAGGTGGTTAGGAGGAGCAAATCCGGTGCCCCATCACTCTCTGCTCTCCAACACATTACCTCCAAAACCATATAAACACTACAAACAGGTATCTGCCTCTATCTCTGAAATCAAATAAAGAGGCAGAAGACACTGCAGAGCAGAACACTGCAGCACAGGAGCTAGCACAACAAAACTCACCCAAATCAGGAACCAAAACAAAACAAGCACAAAATCCAAAAACTTCTGATCATAGGAGACTCCATGATTTGGGAAGTTGATACCCATCTCCAACCAGGGTGATGGTCAGATGTCTCCCAGGTACATCCGCATGGAGAGACACTGACCGCATTACAAAATTGTTCACAAAGCAGGAGAAAACATTGATGTCCTAGTACACATAGGGACTAATGATTCACCAGCCAGTCAGTTGTGGAGACCAAGGAACACCTGACTAGGCTGGGTGACAAACTATCATCTATTTCATCCGGCATCTCCTTCTCTGAGATCCTGCCAGTCTGGGAGAGGGGAGCAGATGGACGGAAGGTCGAGAAGGGAGATAGGGGAGCTAAACATGTGGCTCAGGGCTGGTGCCAGGAAAAAGGACACAGATTTGTAGAGAACTGGCAACAGTTCTGGGAGGCGAAAGTTCTTTAAATTTGATGGACTGCGTCTGACTAAAGAGGAGTCAGTGCATTGGGGCAGGTTTTGATGTCTTTGCAGAATATTTAAACTAGCAAATGGGGAGAGGGTGCAGCACCCCATACGTCGAATGGGAAGAACACCCCTCCCCCCTCAGCTAGTGGTCAAACAGGAATTCAGCATGTTTGCCGTTCATTTGCATCACCAGGTAAGAAAAAAGGTTTGTCTCCCCATACGATGCACAGGGGTAATGCCAAACTTCACCCAACAACTAACACACCAAAATCTGGCCAATGGAAAATCATGTACACAAATGCTCACAGCCTGGGAAATAAGATCCCAGACCTGCAGGCAATAATGTCAGAGGCTAAACTGGACATAGTAGCAATTAGTGAGACGTGGTTTACCAGTAACCACACTTGGGAGACTTCAGTACCTGGCTATGTATTGTTCAGAAGA
Source organism: Neoceratodus forsteri (assembly GCA_016271365.2). Classification (NCBI taxonomy): domain Eukaryota; kingdom Metazoa; phylum Chordata; order Ceratodontiformes; family Ceratodontidae; genus Neoceratodus; species Neoceratodus forsteri. The sequence goes on along the minus strand of CM028130.1, from coordinate 1,403,303,413 downwards.
GACCGAGGTGCAAAAGGGGGAGGAGGCCCTGTATGTTAATAAAATATCAAAACTACAGAAATTCAGAATACACATAAGAGCCAGAAGAACTGTGGGTCACCCTGGAAACAGGAAATAGGACAGCCATAAGAACTGGGGTTGTCTACAGGCCCCAGACAGAGGGAGGACATAGACACATTACTGTTAGAAGATATACAAAACATGACAGCTAAAGGGAGGTTCTGATAATGGGAGACTTCAACATGCCGGATACAGATTGGTCAATACCAGCAGGAACATCTGCCAGAACTAGACTCATAGTGGATTCCCTGCAGGGGGAGGGCCTCAAACAACTGGTACAGCAACCCACAAGAGACAGGGCTATCCTAGATCTAGTACTGACTAACAAAGAAGGGATCACAGATCTCCAGGTAGAAGGTCACCTGGGGGCCAGTGACCATCACATGGTATGGTTCAATTTGGCTACTACATTTAAATCATCCCATTCCAAGGCAAAAATATGGGACTTCAGAGGAGCTGACTTTGATAAGATGGCCAACAGGTTAAGCTAGCCCTGGCAAAAGAAACACAGGTGAGGGGTACAGGCAAAGTGGTCAAGCATTAAGGATGCAATACTTGAAGCAACATCCCATTGTGTTAGACAGAAAAGGAAGTGCAAAAGAAGAAGGAAACCACTTTGGTTCTCAAATACAGTAGCAGAAAAGGTCAGAGCCAAAACGCTGGCCTTCAGGAAATATAAGGAACACAGCAGGATGAAGACAGGGAGGCATACCAAACTGCCCTAAGGAAAGCAGGTAAGGCAGTAAGGCAGGCAAAGTCCCAAACTGAGGAAACACTAGCACGAACAGTAAAGAAGGTGACAAGACTTTCTATAGATACATTAGTGAAAGGAGAAAGTCCAGAGGGGTATTGCTAAGCTTAATGGAGAAAAGGGAGCATGTGAGGAGGAGCCCTGTAAAGGCATCTATCCTAAATAGATACTTTTGTCAGTATTTACTGAAGAGAAGGTAGGGCAGGGCCCACAGCTCAGCATCATGGACACAGGGGGGAGGGAGGTGAGCACTACTCCCTTCACAAAAGAAAGGGTCCTACAAGAGCTTGCTAGGCTCAGGGTGGATAAGGCAATGGGACCTGATGGCATACATCCCAGGGTACTTAAGGAGCTAAAGGAGGAACTAGCAGAGCCATTAGCAGAATTGTTTAGTGAGTCTCTGAGTACAGGAGAGGTCCCAGAAGACTGGAGAAGGCTCATGTGATCCCCGCCCACAAGAGTGATAGCAGGGAGAAGGCGGGAACTACAGACCAGTCAGTCTTACCTCAGTAGTGGGCAAGATTATGGAGGCACTCCTTAAGGAAAGGATAGTGCAACACCTGGAATCCATAGGGGCAAGGATCCAAGACAGCATGGGTTTACAAAAGGAAGGTCCTGTCAAACTAATCTCATAGATTTCTTTGACTGGGTAACCAGAGTGGTGGACCAAGGGGGCAGTTGATGTCGCCTACCTTGACTTCAGCAAAGCTTTTGACACTGTTCCATAGAAGATTGATAAATAAGCTGGGTAGGCTCGGGTGGGTCAGAAGTTGGTCAACTGGGTGGCAAACTGGTTGTGAGGCAGAAAACAGAGAGTGGTGGTAAATGGTATACAGTCAGAAGGGATACAAGTCACAAGTGGGGTACCTCAGGGATCAGTCCTGGGGCCAGTCCTCTTCAACATCTTCATTAGTGACCTTGCAGATGGACTAGAGGGTAAGGCCTGTCTGTTTGCAGATGACACCAAGATCTGCAACAGAGTAGATGATCCAGATGGGGTGGGCAGAATGAGAAGAGATCTGGATAAACTAGCAGAATGGTCAGAAGAGTGGCAACTGGGATTTAATGCAAAGAAGTGCAAAATCATGCACATAGGGAAGAGAAACCCTGAAGCCACCTATAGGCTGGGAGGGGAGTTGCTAGCAGTCACAAAGGAAGAAAGAGACTTGGACATCATCATCACTGATGACCTAAAATCATCCAAGCAGACCTCTAAAGCAGTAGGTAAGGCTACGGGGGTGTTAGGGTGTAGTAGGGTATCACAAGTTGTAGAGGAGGTAATATCCCTCTGTACAAGACACTAGTTAGGCCCCATCTGAGTCTGGCGTGCAGTATTGGAGGCCACACCTTCACAAGGACATTAACCAAATTGAGGCAGTCCAGAGAGGGCAACCAAAATGGTGCAGGGACTGCATCAGAAGACATATGAGGACAGTTTAACGGAGCTCAATATGTATACCCTTGAGCAAAGGAGGGAGAGAGGTGATATGATCGAGGCATTCAAACACCTTAAGGGCATAAACAAGGTGAAAGAGTCTAACATGTTTAAATATAAGAAAAATAGCAGGACAAGAGGACACAGCATGAGATTAGAGGGAGGCCGATTAAGGGTGAATGTGAGGAAATTCTTTTTCACAGAAAGGGTGGTGGATGCATGGAATGGCTTAACACAAGAAGTGGTGGCTATGAATACAGTGCAGGGCTTCAAACAGGCATGGGATAGGCATAAGGGAGCAATACAAATGACTATGAATAGATAGCCACTGACAGAGCAAAGGCGATGGCACATTTATAAGGTAGAAAAGAAATGGGCAGACTGGATGGGCCTTATGGTCCTTATCTGCATCAACTTCTATGTTTCTATGTTTCTATGTATAGTCTGATCTCTACCCATTTACCTACTGTATCTGCAGATAATTTTCCAGTAGAATTTTTGTATCATAGAATAGTGAGTATAACTATAGGTTCTCCATTAAGAATTTAGAGAGGGCCAGAGTTCTGGAAAATGAACTCCTCAATACTTACAGATGTATATATTCTAAGGGCACTTCAAGATTTTGTTAAAGTGAGGAAATCTGTATTTATTGTTTTTGAGGACCCTTGTTTATGGTGGGAAGATGCAAACGCTGACCTTCAATATCTTTATAAATGTCTGTATAAAAATGTCTCTAAAAGGAAATATTTTGCCTATGTACAGGCAGATTAGAGTTACAGCAATGGATGTCTATATCAGATGACACTGCACAGGATTTGAGTGATCAGATTAATAATTTAAAACAAAGGATGAGCAATTTTCATGCACAAGAAGCACAGTCTTTACACCATCTAAAACAGTTTTGCACTACAGGGAAGGCAGAGGTTGTCTGACCTTTTGAAAGCTATAATTATTTTAGGAAATCAAAGGACATGACTTCACTCAAAGGACCAGATGATACTATCTATACACAAAAATAGAACTTATGAGTGTAATTTCCGATTATACCACCACAATGTATACCTCTTTAGACACACAGATAGGGCCCCTTATATCTTATTTAGACACTTTGAGGATACTAGAAATAAACATTACTTTATTAGCAGAAATGGTTCAACCCATACAAGAGAGGAAATGTTAGAAGCCTTGCACATATCTAAAGGAGGGAAGTTCCAGGACCAGGTGGAATATCAAATGAACTATTCAAAATTATAATTCCAGACATTTTTCTAAGTTGACTATAGTGTTTAATTATATTTAAAAAAAAAATCCCACTACTATGAATATGAGTATTTTGACATACATCTTTAAAAAGGAGACAGGACCTGATAGAAAACTGGGCTGCTCAGCCTACTTAACTCAGTCTTTAAACTTCTGACAAAAATTTTGTCAAAGACAGACTGATACTGCTATGATAGTTATTTCATATGCCCAGACATATGCTATCTCTGGTAGAAACATACAAGAACATTTATTGTTACTTAGAGAAATAATGAAATCAGGGAACTGGGTAAATTAGATGGTTTCCTCATCTCTTTAGACCAGGAATAAGCTTTTGACAAGGTGTGTCATCTTTTCTATGGGAGTATTGAAAACATATCACATTCCAGCTCCTTTTATTGAATAGTTGCAGAGTATATACAATACTGCTACAGTTGTACTTATGTAATGCTAGGGTGGCAAAGAACCTATCATACAGTTCAAAAGAGGAAAAGGCAGGGGTTTCCCATCATCCGATTCTCTATGATTTCTTTATTGATCCCTTTAAAAATCAATGATTCTATTCTGATATTGTCAGTTCAGATTAACAATATTGATCTTCCACATAAATTGATGTTGAATGTGGATGATATGAGTGTGGTAGTAAAGGATGCAAGATCTCTTACTCATATAGTAGAATACTGTGCTACTTTGGAACCCTATCTGGGGCTCTTTAAATTTAAATAAATGTATGGGTCAAAGGTTAGACTATACATTAAATTATAATGACACGGTGGCAGAAATTGAAATAAAACCAGATCCAATGTCTATATTGAGAATTTTATTTGAGGCTGGTGAGTTAGATGTTTTGAACTGGGGAAATAAATTAGACTTTGGCAAACAGAAGGTTATGTCTTGGAATAAATGGAAAATCAGTAAAAAGAAAAGGATTTATCTTATAAAAACTTTTTTGGACCCAATTTTCTTGTTAATTAGTTATATTTTCCCTCCACCAAAGGCTAGTGAAATGGAATTATTGAGTATTTTCTTCCAAGCCTTGAAACAAGGTTGGTTAAATATGTCAATCCAATTCAGTTTTTAATAGTTTTTTCACAGTTCAGCAGTTAAACAGTGAATCCAGAAAACAACTGTATTTTATTTTGTAACTACTATTTGTCAGGAAGAGGTTGTGTTTAGGAAGTGTCCAACATCACATATTGATCATTTAGTGAAGTAGTTAAATAACACTCGAATACTGATCCAGATGTGGAATTTTCACTGGCTCACTTGTCATGAGAAGATAAATGTAAAGGCAGATCATAAACATAAGAAAATTGATGACCACTTATGTAGCAGACTTTTACGTATACTGAAAGAGGAAACTATCCATCATTGATTATTTTCCTATTCTTTTATATCAGGTTTTTGGGATGTGTTGGCTCTCAACTGGGACTCACAAGCTTTGGAGCTCTATAACCTATGAGAACTTAATGTATGGGTATTTTCCTCATGTTGCTTAAGATGGCATATTAGTACACTACAATTGATTATGGTTATTTTTAAATGGAATATTTGGGTAATTCATTGTGGCTTGACATTACAGGAAAGGAAAGCAATCATATGGAACTTTCCAACAAAGTGATGTAGAAGTAAGAAATTGTTATATGAAAGAAAACCTACAATTGTCTGGACATGTTTTACTAGAATTATGGAAGGGTTACCATGGACAACTGACAATGATGCCCTATTACTTGAAGATTATATGGTATTACTAAGAACTGTTTTATAACTGGGAACAATGTTATGGTATTTTTTATTTTTTTTGTTCTACTAATTCTGCATATCTTCAAATTTGCCTTTACATTATGGATTGATTTGTTGTGTGAAGTAACACTGTTTAGTTTCATATTTTGTTTTCACTGCAAATATTTTTCTCTTGTTTTTTTTCTGTGGTGTACACAAGATTTGTTTTGTGATTGTTCTTGATGTTTTCTTGCAAAAAATGTCCCCTATTATTTGTGAGAAGTGCCATTGGATCTTTAACATCCATCTGAACTACCACCAGAACAGGCAGATGGGACCTCGGCTTAACATCTCATCTGAAAGACAGCACCTCAGAGTGCCCCCATGCTGCACTGGGGTGTCAGTATTGGGATATTAACCTAAGTGCCTGGTGGGGGCTAGAACCTACAACATTCTGACCTCCAGCCTCAGAGGTGATAGTGGTACCCGCTGAGCCACTGCACTGCAGATATATCAGTCCACGGCATAGCAAGGGTTAAATTAATTGCTCTTTCAGAGCAGACTGCTGGTAATCCAGTTTTACCTACTAAGTGGATCTTCATTCATGGCACACTCATGCTGATAGAGACAGTGGCAATTTATCATAGGAATGAGCAAGCAACGGATGAGCTTGCTCGTGATGCCATACATGGATGTGCTGCCACTGTCACTGTAGTGTGAGCTGTCTGATCATAATAGGTGTCTGTCAACAAGGTATCTGTTTCTACAGGCATGGGTAGTAATAAGACTGAGGGAGAGTCATAATTTGAATGAAACTATTTGGTATTGACTTGCTTTGGACGGTGTGTGTGTGTGATGTGTGTGGGGGGGTTCGTTGGGTACGGTGGCATCTGTGTGGATTTTGATAAAACCAAATGTGCCACAAATGTTATAATCCAAAGCCCTGTCAGCCAAAACAAAGTGTAGTGCTGTTGTGGCCTACGATGGTGTCTGGCTTGACAGAAACCCAGGTTATTGAGTTGCACTGCTGTCACTGGCAATACCTCAACAGATTTTAGAAACAAATGTCAAAAAATATTGTAAATCAATGCCGTAGACTAACAGAATTAAATGTATGACATGATTTGTATTACTGTTCTATTAAATCCTGGTCTTGGGGAATAGGTAGGTGAAACAGGGGGAGCCTGATGGGGCACATCGACTACACCAAATGCTGTGATGCCACTGTATGTGTTTAACTTGTTTTGAAGCATGTGTCTTTTTCTACCATCAGCATTACATTTGCCACTGCCATGGGAATGTGAGGGGATGAAAAGCAAAGATATACTGTCAAGAACCTACTGTCACCCCTCAAAGTTAGCCTGATTCATTCAGGTGCATTTATTCTATATGTGTTTTGTTCACTTTAAATGTTAGTAATGCAATAGCTGCACCCTTCTGATTTCACTTGATTCTTCTCATTGCTCGTTTATTCCACCAGAGGGTTAGGAGGATGGGGAAGGATGTGGACAGGGAGGAATATGCAAGATGGTCCAGGGAGGTGACCAGAAAAGTGAGAGAAGCCAAGGCCCATAGGAAGCTGAGATTAGCACAGGTAGTTAATGGAGGGAGAAAGACTTTTCATATACATCAGGGAGAAAGGAAGTGCAAGGAGACAATAGTGAGGATAAAAGGGGTGGGGTGGACGGAAAGGAGGGCAGCAGGCAGAAGCAGTGAATGAATACTTTTGCTCAGTGTTCATGGAAGAAGGGGAGGACCCCTACTAGCATGGGCTGGGAGAGTGGGAATGGGGGGGAGGAGGTGACAGATGGAAGAATTGAGGCAAGTAGAGTCCTAGAGGGAGTGAGGGCACTGAAGATAGACAAGGCACCAGGGCCGGATGATATCCACCATGGGTTACTGAGAGAGAGGACGGAGGTGTTGGCAGAGCCCTGGTGGATCTGTGTAGCACCTCACTGGAGTCAAGATGTGTGCCACTAGACTGGAGAATGGCACATGTTGTGCCATTACACAAGAGTGGGCCAAGGGATGAACCGGGTAATTATCTTCTGGTAAGTCTCACCTCTATAGTGTGCAAACTCATGGAAACGATACTAAAGGAAAGACTGGTGTCATACCTGGAGGACAATGGCCTCCAGGATGTGAGACAGCATGGGTTTGTTTCAGGGAAGTCTTGTCAAACCAACCTCATACAATATTATGACTTGGTAACAGGTGAGCTGGATAAGGGACATGTGGTGGATGTTCTTTACTTGGACTTCAGCAAGGCCTTCGATTCAAAGCCTCATGGGCAGCTTGGGGAGAAGCTAACTGGTGTAGGGTCAAAAATGGTGAACTGGATTACAAGCTGGCTGAGTGGCAGGCTGCAACGGATGGTGGTGAGAGGGAGCTCTCAACTCCAAGGCCAGTGATGAGTGGGATGCCGCAGGGCTCTGTGTTGGGGCCAGTATTGTTTGGACTCTTCATATCAGACATTGCACACGGGGTGGTGAGCAAAGTTAGTCTGTTCATTGATGACACCAAAATTGGAGCAGTGGTGGATGGAGAAGAGGGATGGAAGCAGCTGTAGGGGACCTACACAAGCTAGAGGTGGTCAGAAGAGGTGGCAGCTGGAGTTCAATGCAAAGAAGTGTAAGTTATGCACTTTGGGGTGAAGAACCCAAAGAGAGAATACTGGCTGGGGGTTAAGCTGGGATCACAGAGGAGGAGAAGGACCTAGGAGTAATGATAACAGGGACCATGAATAACACTGCCCAGTGCAGGACAGCAGCTGCAAAAGTGAACAAAATGCTGGGGTGCATAGTGAGGGTTTTCATCCAGGTGAAGAGAGGTGATGTTGCCCTCTACAGGTCACTGGAGAGGCCACACTTAGAGTATTCTGTGCAGTTTTGGAGGCCATACCTAAAGCATGGTATCAGGCTACTAGAGTGGGTGCAGAAGAGGGCAACAAAGATGATATGTGGAATGGAGGGGAGAGACTATGACAGTAGGCTGGGAGACCTGAATATGTACACCCTGGAGGACAGAAGGAACAGGGGATATGATAGAGGCATTCAAGTACCTGAGGGGAATCAATAAGGATGGGGCAGATGGGGTCTTTAAGTTAAGGAGGGGAGGGTCACTGGGGACATGTGCTAAGAATAGAAGGGGAAGATTTAGGAAGGAAATGAGGAGACACTATTTCACAGAGAGGGTGGTAGCAAAATGGATCGCAATACCAGAATGGGTGGTATCATGTAAATCTGTGAACAGCTTCAAAAGGGCATGGGACAAGGAACAGGGGAAAGTGAGGGTGGGGAAGCTGGGGGCAGCAGTGGGATGGCAAAGGGAAGGGGTGGGGCAGCTACAAGGCTAGAGGTGTTGGCTGCACATTCAAGCGAACTTAGATAGACCAGATGATCTGTTTTTGCTGGCACATTTGTATGTTTGTATGTTCAGTATCTCCATCTTTTACTTCTGATCGGGTTGGAAGACAGATGAACTACCTCATCTAATTTGCTATCAGTGACAGAAAGTGGGTTCTGCTGCTGGTAACTGCCCATTGTGGAATGATGATGTCACTTTTTGCATTGCTATCTTACAACCAATTTGAGTTAATGACAGAATTCAAGTATTTTTTTTTTCTGATGGCCAAAGGGTGCTGTATCTCTAACAGCATGCAATAGTGGATATTTATCTCATTATGTTGATTTGTCTCTCCATCTTCACCTGGCACATTAATGACCTCCTCGCATCACTAGTAGGAAGAACAGGGGACAGGGAATAACAGAGAAGCGAGAGAAGAGTGGAGAGACCCAAACCGGTATTTGGTAATGAAGGCAGCACAGTGGGCCTGGTGTCATGAAGGCAGTATAAGGATGGAGAGGGAATCACAGAGGGAGCAGCAATGGGTGTGAAGAGGAGAGTCAGTGATCAAACAGTAGAAGGTGTTGCACAGGGTATCTAGTCTGGGAAGGGAGGAGGAGGGGACAACACCATTGAGTACATCCGCATAATCAAAGACTGTGAAAATTATTTTGTTTACTAGTTCCTTGTGGACCTGGAGGGTGAGGTAGTCTTTATTGCAGAACAGGGTGCTTAGTTTGGGATGAAATTTGGCATGAATTCCATCTATGTGGATAGAGAACTCAAGCTTGCTGTCAAGCCAGACTCCTAGGCACTTGAATGCATGGATGACTTCCAAACAGGTGCCATCTAGAGTAGTGAAATAGGGGTGGAGGTGGGAATGAAAGCCTGGCCAGTTTCTGGAAGGTGTAAAGTTTATGGTCACTGCCTTTTTTGGTGTGACCTTGAACTACATAGGATATTGTGAAAAACCTGGTGGAGTGAACTGGTCACAGCACCGACCAAGGGGCCAGAAGTGTAGATAACCATGTTGTCCACACACATATGGATGTTCAAGGAGACACACTTGCAGAGGAGAAGTCATTGAGAAAAAGGAGAAGATGATGATACCTAGGTTGAAGCCCTGTGGGACTCTGGCTAGGATAAGGAGAAGGAGCATGGAATGCCTCCCACCTGTACAGACGGTTGACGGTCTGAAATGCGATTAGAAACAATCATCATCATCAGCTGAGAGGCTGGTGGTGCACAGTTTGTTAAGGAGGAGGGGTGAATCAATGAGTCAAAGCTTTGGCAAGATCAATAAATATAGCTGAGGTTATGTGGCCCTGATCCATCCCAGTGAGGACAGAGTCAGTAACCCTCAGTAAACATAAAAACATAGAAAAATAGAAGTTCTTGGTAGAAAAGGACATCTTGGCCCATCTAGTCTGCCCTAAAAATATCCTACCTGATGTTTCACTGTAGGTCCTACTTGGTCTGCAGTCTTACTCCCTCCCCCAGCCTTTGCATTAAGGTCCCACTGTGTCTATCCCATGCATACTTAAATCCTGCTATCCTTTTGGTTCCTACCATCTCTGCTGGTAGTCGGTTCCAGGCATCCACCACCCATCCCATGAATAAGTACTTTCTCACATCCTCTCTGAGCATCCCTCTTCCAGCTCCATATCATGCCCATTGCCCTTGAGCATCTCTTTCTATGTAAAATGCTACCATCCTGTACTTTGTTGATACCCTTGAGGTATTTCAGTGTTTCTATCAAGTCTCCCCTTTCCTTTCTAGCCTCCATAGGGTACATATTTAATTCCTTGAGTCTTTCCTCATAATTTTTCTGATACAGGCCATGCACCATTTTGAAGACAAAATCAAAGGGTGTAGCTGTGACTGGTAAATATGAATTGGTGCACACTGCAATGGGCGGCCAGTCCATTTGAGTTCAATACCGAACAGTTCAAAAGTGCAGTGTCACTCAGTACTTACCAAAGTATAAGACAACAAGCTTGCAGTTGGTTTAAAATAAGAATTTAATTGTTGAGTAGCAAAATGGAAGGACTGACAGCAGGTACTCCTTCCTGACCACTCAAGGCTTCGACTTCTCATGAGTCTTCCTCAGGGGTGTCTTATTTTGAATGAGCTACAAGTTTGTTGTCTTATACTTTGCTAAGGACTCAAGTGACACTGCACTTTTGGACTGTCTGCATGCACCATTTTGGTTGCTCTCCTCTGTACCGCCTCTACTTCTTACATGTCCTTCTTGAGATGGAGCCACTAGAACTGGACATAGCACTCCAGGTGGGGCTTCACCATTGATCTATGCAGGGGCAATGGCACCTCCCTCTATTCTTGTGATACCCTGGCTATGCACCCAAGCATTCTACAGCTTTCCTATTGCCTTATCATACTGCCTTGCCACCTTCAGGTCATCAGATATGATGACCCCAGATCCCCCTCCTGCTTTGTTGTTGTCACGTTCCCCCAGTTGGTATGTTGCCCTTGGGTTCCTGTGCCCTATTTGTAAATTTTGCACTTTTGGCATTGAAGCCTAGTTGCCATACCCTTGATCATTCTCCTAGTTTTTTCAGGTCATTTCTCATTCTGTCTACCCCCAGATAAATCCACTCTGTTGCAGATTTTTGTGTCATCTGAGAACAGGCATAATTTCCCTTCTAGCGCTTCTGCAATGTTGCTAATGAAGACATTGAAGAAGACTGGTCCTGGAACTGATCTGTGGCACCCTACTGGTTACCTTTCCTTCCTCCGAGTGTACTCCATTTACCACCACCCTCTGGCTTCTGTTACTCAACCAGGTCTATACCCACTTTACTACCTTTTGGCCCACTCCCAGGCTGCCCAGCTTGTTTACCAGTCTTCTGTGTGGAATGGTGTTGAAGACCTTACTGAAATCTAGGTAGCCACATCCACTGCCCTTCCTAATCCTCTTGACTGGTCACCCAGTCAAAGAAATCAATCAGGTTAGTCTGGTATGATCTCACACCTGTGAACCCATGCTGCCTTGGATGCTGCAATCCATTGGCTGCAAGGTATTCCACAATCCTATCTTTAAGCAGTGTTTCCACATGTCTACCACTACAGATGTCAGGCTTACCAGTCTATAGTTCTGCACCTCCTTCTTATTCCCACTCTTGTGAAGTGGAATTACATACACCTTCCTCCAGTCCCTCTGTTCCACACCCATAATCAGTGATGGTTTGAACAGGGCTATCAGAGGTGCAGTGAGCTCCTTCCTAAGTTCCCTCAGTATCACGGAGTGCACCCTGTCTGGCCCCATTGTCTTAGCCACCTTTAGTTTCTCTAGTTCATAGAGGACTGTCCCCTCCGTATCTACCTTCCTTCCATTAATGTCTTTTTCTTCTATCTGTGACCTGTCACCCACCCCCTCTTTTATAAATAATGAACAAAAATACTTATTCAATATGTTTTCCTTCCTCTGGTCCTCTTCCACACTCTTCCTCCTTTCCCTTTTAGTCTTACTATCCCTGCCTTGTTCTCCCTCTTTTTGCTAATGTACCCAAAGAATGTATTATCCTCCTTTTTTACAAATTTGGCCATATTCTACTCCGTATGTGCCTTAGCAGTCCTAACTACTTTTGCTGCCTCCCTTAATTTCTCCTGATAACCCTCTCTGTCCTCTTCCTTCTGTGTTGCCTTGCACTTTTTGAATGCTAATCTCTTTGTCATTACCTTCCCTGCTACTTCTCTGGTGAACCATAATGGTTTCTTGTTCCTCTTGTTCTTTGTAATCTGTCTTACACAGAGGTTTGTTGACTTTTGATGGCTTTCCTTATTTCTTCCCACTTCTCCTCTGTCCCTCCAATCTCTATCTCTGCTAGTGCTTCCCGAGGCACTCTTCCATTTTCTTGAAATCATCCATCCTGATGTACAGGACCACATTTTAATGTAATTTGTTTCCAGCCTAGTTCTTACCCCAAACCACACTGTGTGATGAATACTTGTCCCTATGTGGCTCCCTCACTGTGATGTCCATGACACTGTCAGCATTTGACAGTACCAGGTCCAGTATGGCACCCCCATGAGTGGGTTCACTGACTAGTTGGCTAAGGAATGCACCCTGCATAGAGTCTAGGATTTCCCTACTTCTACCTGTTGCTGCCACTGGAATGCTACAGTCCACATCTGAACACTGAAATTTCCTTCCAGCAATACCTCCTGTTCAGGCTCAAATTGTCTGGTGCTCCTTGGAATCTGGTGAGTTTCCAAGCTGCCTGAAGAAGGCGGCAGTGACACCACTTTGAAGAAAGCTTCATTGACCTAGACATTTTTGCTAACTGCAGACCTATCTCGAACCTTCCCTTCATAGGAAAGGTTATTGAGAAATAGTGGCAATCCAGCTGGAGAACCATTTGACCATCCATAATATCTATGAACCTCTCCAGTTGGGTTTTCGTAAGAGGTATAGTACAGAGACTGCTCTGGTTTGGGTGCTGAATGATCTTCTGATGGCGAGAGATCAGAGAAACCATTCCATTCTGATACTCCTTGATCTCTCTTCAGCTTTTGACACTGTAGACCATGGGGTCCTGCTCGAGTGCCTGACGTCCATCTGTCACCTGCCAAGTACAGGGCTCAGATGGTTTACATCTTTCCTCTCTGGTAGAACACAGAGAGTTGTGTCATGAATTTTTTCTTCTGACCCTTTCTCTCTGTCTTGTGGGGTTCCTCAGGGCTCGTTGCTGTCTCCCATGTTGTTTGCAGTGTATATGCTACCCCTCGGAGACATTGTAAGACGGTATGGGCTGAGGTTTCACTGCTATGCTGATGATACCCAGCTCTACCTGTCTTTGCTCCCTGACCAGGTTAGTACTCCCTCAGTATTCAATAACTGCCTTGCTGAAATCCAAGACTGGATGAATTTGAACTGGCGAAAGTTGAACACAGGAAAGACTGAGGTTATGGTTGTGGGCCGGGCACAAGATAAAGTGGCTGAGACTGCTCAGCCCTCTGGATTATCTGGGGGCATTCAGATCCTTACCTCAGAACTGGTGTGACCTGGGACTGGTGCTTGACGCGGGCTGACCCTTCATTATCAGGTGTCAGCAGTTGTTAAGTCAACCTTTACCATCTTAGGAACTTTGCCAGGGTCAAACACCTCATTCCATCTAGCGATCTGCCAGCTTTGGTCCATGCCTTCATGACCTCCGCCTTGACTACTGCAACTTCCTTTATTTAGGGCTTCCTGGGGTTGATATCTGCCACTTGCAGCTAGTGCAGAACACTGCAGCTCAATTGCTGACGGGGTGCCTAGAAGGTCATATATCACCCCTGTGTTGTTCAATCTGCATTGGCTGATGATTCAGTGGCAGATCACTTTTAAAGTAGGTTTATTGACCTACAAAACCCTACAGGGACTTGGTCCTGACTACTTGAAAGAACTTCTGATTCCCTACAACCCTGTGTGACAGCTCCATTCGGCTGGCGAGGGGTTGCTGGAGGTTCCAAGGGTTACTTTAAAATCTTCTGGGGCCCGCACTTCTATGTTTGCAGCCCCAAGCCTCTGGAATTCTCTGCCCCATCAGCTTCGGGAATGTACGACTGTGTGGAGCTATAAGCAGGAACTTAAGACCTTCCTGTGGAGACAAGTCTTTTTATGAATTCTCATGATTTAAGTGGTCTATTTTTAATTGTAACATTTTATGGAATTTTTTGTTATAATTGTAAAGTGCCTTGGTATTTGACAGGTGCTCAATAAATAAAGTTTTATTTATTTATTTTATTATTTTATATTATTGTTAGTCATCCCTCATATTTCCTCCATCATTTCTTTACCTACTACCTCTCCCTGTGCTGGATGTCTGTAGATCACCCTTTTCAAATAACAACCTCCTTCCTTGTAGCTAGGCTAACCCACAGTACCTCTGCTTCTCCCTGCTTCCTATGTATTTCTGTGGCCTTTATGCTATCTTTCCATGAGAACTACCCCTCCTTTTACAGACCCTGTCTCTCTCCTGAATAGGCGTACCCTGATATGGCTGCATCCCAGTCTGGTTATCATTGTACCAGATCTCTGTAATTGTGACTATGTTCAGGTCTGCTACCACTATGGTGGCCTCTAGGTCTGCAACCTTGTTGCCCTGACTTGACATTTGCACCCATGGTTCTCTAGATTCTACTGTTGTCTCCCTTTATTTTCCCATTTTCCTCCCCTTTTGACCTCCCTTATTTTCTTCTCTCTCGTCTTTCCTCTCCTACTGATTTCCTCCTTGTATTTGGACTTTATTTGATTCCTTGCTCTTGGGATCCTTGCTGCTGATACTGTTAGTCTGTGAGATGGACAGTCCATGCCCTTCTGCCTTAGTCTTCCCCTCAAGCTAGTTTAAATGCCCACCAATGTAGTATTTAAACTTTTCACTGACGGTCCCAATTCCCCTCCTGGACGGATGCAGGCCATTGCCTTTGAACAGGCTTCTATACATACAGGTAGAGCCCCAGTTCCCAGTGAATTTGAATCAATTATCTTCACACCATTTCTTCAACCATATGTTGAGGTTCCTGGTATGGAGACTCCTGTCATTTCCCTTGTAATGGACAGGAAGCACTTCTGAGAAAGTAATGAATTTTGCTGCTTGCGTCAGACACCTCTCCAATCTCCTGAACTCCTCCTGAAAAGCATCTGGCTCCTGTCTAACCAGGTTATTTGTCCCCAAATGAACAATGACATCCAACTCTCTCTCCCTTCCTGCTTTCTCAGTGACCCCTAGGATCCTACTTCCATCCCTCCTAGCCATGGCACCTGGAAGGCACCTTACCTCCCTCTCTTCTTCCATCCCTGTCCCCTTCTGTATCCTCCTCATGATATAGTCCCCCACCAGGATTCACTTTCTCCTGCTCTGGGGTTCTCTGTTTCCTTCATTTGGGTATCCACCATGGAGGACCGCCACATCATAGGAATCATAGGAATCATAGGAATGTTACTGAGCTAAATGGACTTACATCCTATATGCTCGCCACTATCACTTAATTTCTAATCTGATTCAAATACCTGTCCCATTTAGATTTAAACTCAGTAATAGACTGACTAGCCACAACCTCCAACGGCAATGTATTCCAATCATGCACCACCCTTTTATTAAACCACCATGTACTTCGTACTTTATTACTTTTAGCGGCTGTTAACTGCATTGGATGGGACCTAGTATTATACATACTACTATTCATATTTAACCCAGTAATGTCCCAAAGATCATCACTTTGCCAAGCCTTATAAACCAAGCACATATCACCACGCTTCCTACGCTCCTCCAAGGAGTACATATTCAACTCCATCAATCTAGTTGCATAATTTTTTCCTATCATATTGCAGATAACTCTTGTTGCTCTTTTCTGGACCCGCTCTAAAAGAATTGAATCCTGTTTTTTAAAGGGAGACCACACCTGTGCTCCATACTCCATAATAGGCCTCACCAGAGACACATACAGAGGCATAACAACCATCCTGCTTCTGGATGATACATGCCTCAGTATGCAATTTAAGATTTTATTTCCTTTTTTGGCTATATTCTGACAATGTGATGAAAATGTCATATTACTAGATACTGTTATACCCAAATCTCTTTCCTCATTTGTTATTTTTATTGGTATATTTCTAATTTGTAGGATAATTTAGGATTTCTATTGTCCAAATGCATTATGAAACATTTATCTAGATTCAATGTCAATTTATATTTTTTAGTCCACATATCAATATTATCTACTACATCCTGTAAATTTGAAGTGTTTAATCTAATATTCACTTCTGCTCCAATCCTACAATCATCGGCAAACTTTTGCATCCATACAGATTTTGTTTTAATCAGTGACGATACATAAGGATTGAAGAGACAGGGGCCCAATACCGATCCTGAGGCACCCACTAGTCACTCCCAAACTATCAGACTGTTCCTCTAATAATCACACACTGATTTCGATCATATAACCAGTTTTGAACCCAATTTGATAAATCAATTTATACTCAGATTTCTCATCTGTTGTATCAACTCGTAATGAGGAAGCCTGTCAAGCGCCTTTGAAAATCAAGAAACAGCACATCGACAGGGTTACCCTCATCTAATCTATCCATAACGAGGTTATAGAAGGCCAACATATTCGTCTGGCATCACCTACCCCTACAAAGCCATGCTGAAATTCATCTGTAAGACGGTTTGTCTCTAAATATTCTTGAATTCTATCCTTTAACACCCTTCTAAAATCTTTGATGGTATGGCAGTAAGGCTAATGGGTCTATAATTTGCAGGATCCATCTTATTACCCTTCTTATATATTGGGACAACAATTGCTGATCTCAGCATTCAAGTACCTCATACCTGTGTTCAGGGATTGTTGGAATATGTATGTTAATGGGGAGCTATTGTCTCAGCTAGCTCTTAAGTACTCTTGGATGGAGTCCATCAGGACCTGAGATTTAGTCGGATCTAATTGGACTAGCCGTTCTTTAATTTCTGAATAAGTTATTAATATACTTTCGTTTGGGTCAGGGTCAATTCTTTTAATAGGATGTAAGATTTTATCATTGGAAAAGACAGTTGAAAAATATTTATTTGCAATATCTGCCATTTCTTTGTTATCAGATGTACTATCTCCATTTGTTTTTCTTAGTGGGCCTATAGTGTTGGAATTCCCTTTTATATTACTAATATAAGCATAGAAAGCCTTTAGTTTCCCTCTACCCTGTTAGCCAAACTAAATTCATAGTCAATTTTAGCCTTCCTGATTTGTTTTTAATTTGATTTGTTATTTGGTTGTATTAATTTCTGGTTTTATATGATCTATTTGTTTTCCATTTTTTATAAAGTTTATGCTTTTTGTTAATTAGTGATCTAATTTTGTGAGTCCACATCCATTACAGCCACTATGTCAGGTGCCTCTGAGGAATAATCTCCTCCTGCCAGTGAGGAACAGAGATCTGTAGTGGTATGGGATTTGTGATGTGCCTACTCTCCACCACACTAGCCTTCCCTGAACCCACCATCATCCAGCTGCTCCTCCTCCTACTCAGCACCCTTTGAGGTTGAAAAGATGGGCTAGGTGGTCTCTGGATGGGGGTGCACTTCCTGCTAACCCAAGCCACCTCAGTCTTGAGTTTGGCAACCTCCTTTCTCAGTCCGGAGAGGTGCACACAGATGGGGCAGCACATCAGTGTCCAAAAGGTCTGATGAAGACTGCCACCCCACAGTCACAGCACTCATCACTCCAGCATGGCTACCACCTTGCCTAGTCTTATCCCTCTTATTACAACCAGATGCAGTAATTCCTTATAATTGCCATATACCATTCCCAGCCATGGTCACTCTCTATTACTGCTTTTCTTTTCTTTCCTCAAGTAGTTATGCAGATGCACTAATTACCTAGTAATTTCCCAATCCTTATCTGACCACCTTCAGAAAGTTACCCTTTGATGCACTATTCAGTCTTAGGTTTAGTGGGTTTAGATGTAATATTACTCACTTCCTGTAAAAAATGTTTTCTTGTTTTTTGTTTTGTTTTGTTTTCCTCACAGCCCTTGTATACCAATCACAAGAATCAAGTGCAGTTTGCTCCCATCTGCAGCTGTAGAGCTCCTAGCTGTGTGCCCTGGTAGATTCTGCCCTTCCTATTATGAAGCAGGAAGTTTCTGTTCCTCTCTGCCTATGTCACTAGTACTGCGCTACTGCTCCTTTGCCCTGAAACAATCAACTGTAGGCAAACAGGTATGCACAACAAGATTAGGTCTCTGCAACAAAAAGGAAAAAAGCACCTCTCAACAAGCAAATCCCCTTCAGGAGCCTTTGATCCTCTCTGGCAAAACAGCGGTCCCTATAATGTTCACTAGACTTCCCTCACTGTTGTCCCTGCAATGAAACAAATAAAAGAATAGACCAAACAGCAAAATATCACAACTGAGCCCTCTGATCTGCTACTGCAGAGGAAGGAAAGGGAGGATATGGTAGAATGGTGCTTCCTAAAACCAGACTGGAATGGGGAAAAACATAAGAGGAGTGAAGGAAGTTATTGAGTCAGGAGTAGATGAGTGTGTCCTTGAGCTTTGCATGGGAGGGGAGGAGACAGATGGGCCAGTAGTTACCAGTGGAGAAGAGATCACCCCCTTTATTTATGGGGAGTACCTTAGCAACTTTCTAGTTCTGGGGAACAGAAGAGAGGGTCACAAGAGGTTCAGGATGTAAGCTAGAAGTGATGTAATGGCTGGGGCCAAGATTCATAGGGTTTATGGTCCATCCTGTCAGGGCTGGAATTAGAAGGACTCAGTGAGTTAAAGGTGAATAAAACTTTGCAGGGAGATGGGAGGAAATAGTAACTTTTGGTGGCGATGGAGGCAGAAGGGAACTGGGGGAGAAGAGGAGGTAGGGCACAAGTGGTAAATAAATTATTGAAATGAGTGGTGACAGAGGAAGGTCAGAGACTGGTGAGCCATTCACCATGAGGATGGTGAGGGAGAGAACTGGGCAGGGAGTTAAAAATGGTGTTGATAACTTTCCAGAATTTTGCAGGAAACAAAGGCTACTCTGGAGATTGTTTTGAAACTAAGGGCCTTAGCACTGTGAAAAACCTTGATGAGTGAATTTCTAAGCATCCTGTAGGATAGAAGGTCAGATAGGGAGTGGGAGGATTTGAAACAAGCCCAAGCCTGGTCATTGGTTTACATAAGGCAATATGGTCAAGAGTGTTCCATGGATGGTGAGCACCTTTTTATTTTCTCTGTGAAGGTCTTATCCTCTTATCTGAAACTGGATGGACTATCAGCTCTGTCCCTGGGTGCAGGCAGCTGGTCACCTACCTCATCAATCTCCTTCTGTCCTCCAGTTGGTGGTTTGGTGGGTGGGTCTTGGAGCTCCATGCAGGGCGTCATTATTCCCTCAATCCACAGTTTTTTCCTCCTGTTTTCTTCCCTTACTCCCCAAGGCCTCAATGAAACAGTAGCACATG
The DNA here is from genome assembly GCA_016271365.2 of Neoceratodus forsteri. Lineage (NCBI taxonomy): Eukaryota > Metazoa > Chordata > Ceratodontiformes > Ceratodontidae > Neoceratodus > Neoceratodus forsteri. The sequence continues at coordinate 1,403,283,887 of CM028130.1, read as the reverse complement.
CATGTGGAAATGCACATGTGCTCTGGAACCAGCGATGTCATTCCACCTTCCCCTGGCCAAGAGCCAGACCCCATTTGCATGACACTGCCACCAAGCCTCCATTCAGTGGCAGACAAGCACTGGGAAGACTTTACCTCCCACTCTGGTGAGATCTGCCAATTGGCTGTTTCATCTCTCAGCCCCCAGCCAACTGCAGTGACCTAGCTCATTCCTGAACTCAGGTAGCCAGCGTGGGAAGAGGTAAGGCACATAGCTCCTCATCCCTCTGCACCAGTGGGCCAGATATGGTGAACACATTTGACCACTGATTTTATTAGGGGCATAAAAGTTTCTAGTGTGAGTTAGAATGGCTGGGAAGTGGAAAGGGCAGTATTATTGTCAGGGTTATGACAGACAGGTGATCAGTCTGAGGAAGTAAGGTTGTCTAGTAGGGCATGAGTGTTGAGAGATCTGTGAATCTAGATCAAATGTTCTTGGGGTGGAGAGGTAAGTCTTACTTTCTTGATGCAGTAGGTCATGCTGTGATCACTGAATGCATCTGGCAGTGTGCCTGTTCTTATGATATGATGAGGGTGGGAGGCAAGTACCCAGTCCAGGAGGGAGTGATCGGGGGAGTGATGGTTGAGTCGGGTTGGTTCAGAAATTAATTAGGTGAGGATTAAGGACTCAGTCCTTTGGAGTATGGGTTTGAAGATGGGAAAAAGCCAATTTAAGTTGAAATTACACGACAGGTTAAGTTCATCAGATGCAGCATGGAAGACAAGGGAAGACAGGTTATTGAGAAGGGCCTCCTGATGAAGCTGTAACAAGTGAAAGGCCACAACTGCTATGTAATGGTTCACCTGGCTGATGATTTGATGTGGAAAGTTGGCTGTGACTTCATGGTACTTGTGAATAATCATTTTTAATGGATACTCAGGTGTTAGATTTTTTCATTTGGCCAGCCACATTGCCTTTGGAGTGCAGCTTTAATTTGGTTTGTTTGTATCAAGAAGGGAAGAGCTGTCTGGTACTGAGAGGGGAGTAGCTTTCTGGCAGAACCCACTGTGACTACAGAGCAGAAGTAGTCATTTAGAATGGACTGTTTCTGCTTGTTCTCCTCTATTACCCTGCCCCTCTACCAGCCTTACAACTCCCTTCTTATTTTCCTTTTTCTCTGATGTACCTGAAAAACTGTTCCTTCTTCTGACACCTCTGCAATAATTAGCTTTGTGTTTGCTTTTGTGTCCCTGACTGTCTTATTGATCTCCTTCATTTTTAACTAAATCTGTTTCCATGGTATTGTTGGAATGTCTTATTATAGACTGATCTAAATAATCAATTTTCTGTTTATCAAATTTCAGAGTAAACCTCAAATTAGATTTGACCTTTCCAGAGATGGTGGTGGACACATGGAATAGACTGCCACAGGAGGTGGTGGGGTTTTTATACATGCATGGGACAGGAATAAGGGTACCTTAGATGTGGGAAAGAGGGTGAAAAGCCACTGTCCAGGTAGGGTCAGAGGCCCCAGATTAGTGTAGGGATTTTGGGCAGATTGGATGGGATTGACAGTTCTTATCTGCTGAGGGTTTCTATGTTTTTACATTTCAATGTCTTAATTTCATCAAGCCATCACTATCTCACCACAAAAGAAATAAATTGTTGTTAAAACAGTAAATAAGGATGTCACCAAAATAGCTATTGCTTTCAGGTGGCTTAATTGTTGTGTTAAATGTGAACATGTATGAGGGGGGCATTTAAGACATTTGAAAATGTATCAGTTTACAGGATACTACACTGATACTTTCAAAAACAAAATAAATGCATTTTTGAAAATGCAAATCTAGTGGGAATAACTAGCAAGAATTAAAACAAAATCCCTACAGGTGAGTTCCTGGTGCTGGCAACTATATCGTCCTGCCTAAAATCCACAAATCCATGGTGCACCACACAGGCGGGCCTATCATCACTGGTATAGGTAGCCTAATGGAGCTTCTATCTAAATTAATAGATTTCCTTATAAGTCCTTTGGTTCCCAATTTAACAGCTTGTCTTAAGGACTCTACAGATTTGTTGCATACCTTGATAGATAAGGTATGCAGAGGACTGCCTCCTTGCACTCTTATTGTGGAAGCATTATATTGCAATATTCCACATGAGGGTCGCATGGAGGCACTATGTTTCTCTCTGGAATATAGTGGTAAATACAATATGAGATATGTGAATACAGAGAAGCCCACATAAGTGCACATCAGATAAGTGCACATCCCACTTAAGTGCACAGTTTTTCAATATCCCAATTTTTTCCCTATTTAATCAATGTTAAATAGCCCAGATAAGTGCACATATTGGTTAAGTGCACATAATATTACAAAACATGCTTTGTAAAATTGTGATTTCTACAATGACTAAGTGCACAGGTTCCACCTTAACTGCTGCTGTCATGTAGCCACCTTAACATCATGGAATGTAAACATAATTTAACTAAGTTACATAATTTACTTAATTGAAGTGACCTTTATCTGAGTGTTTTAACTACAGTTAGATCACCGACCCTCAGTAGCACATCTTAGGACAGACATGGATAAGGTTAGGAAAAATACACTTACGCTGGAGCAAAAGGTAGCTGTAATACAGAGACTGTCTGACCAAATACAAAGCATTCTGACATAGCAAAAGATTATGGCATTGATGTTTCCATCATTTCCATAATATTTTCACAAAGGGATTGCTTGCTTTCTGAATGGGAAAGTGGGGACAAATTGGAGCGAAAGAGAATGTGCACTGGAAAAAGTGAAACTGTAGAAACTGCACTTTTACGCAGGTTCACAGCAAGCCGTGCAGTTGATGCTCCAATAAGTGGTCCAATTCTACTGCAGAAAGCGCAACAGCTGGCAGATATGCTTGACATACCCTTCACACCTAAAAATGGCTGGTTATGTAGGTGGAAGGAGCGCAATGGCATAATTTACAAGAGATGCCACTGTGAAAAAAAAAGACGTGGATGCTGAGTCTGCAGAAAACTTGCTGAAGAATATTCTGCCCCAGATTCTCATTGACTACAGCCCACTAAACATTTTGAACTGTGATGAAACAGGTCTTTATTTTAGGACTACTCCTGAGGGCACTTTAGAATTCAAACAGGATGCTGCATGCAGGGGGATAAAAGCCAGGGCGCGCATCTCTGTTCTTCTATGCTCAAACATGAGTGGGACCAAGAAATTAAAGCCACTTGTGATTGGGAAGTCTAAAAAGCCAAGATGCTTCAATGGGGTTGAAATTGGTGCTTTGCCAGTCATCTATGAAGCCAACTCTAACTCCTGGATGACCGCAGAGATTTTCACTCGCTGGCTACAAACTGTCAATTCCCGAATGTGACGTAAAAGGAGAAGAATTGCTATGCTGCTTGATAACTGCAGCGCACATCCCAATGTACACCTCTCCAATGTTAAACTTATCTTTTACCCTCAAACACTACCTCTTTGATCCAGCCCATGGATATGGGCATCATTGTAATGCTAAACATTTTTACAGGGTTAAGGTAAGGCTGCAGGTTCAGTATTGTGCCGGCTGTTTTCAAAAAGTACACTGCTGTGCTTACCTTTTTTTCTTTAGATCATCCAGAAAATTATTGTCAGCATTGATGCAGGATCGGACATTGCTGTTTCTGATCTCAGCAAGAAGATCACAGTTTTGTATGCCATCCAGATGCTTGATGAAGCTTGGGCAGGTACGTCAAGAGACAATTGCCAATTACTTTCGGAAGGCTGGATTTACAACTACGTTAGAAACAACAGTTCCGGACAGATGAAGATATTGCCGACAAGCCAACTCCTGAGCTTCCCACTGGTATGACTTTCCAGGATTTTATGGAATATGCAGGAATAGATTCTGGGCTTCAAACAGAAGGAGCACTTACTGATGCCAACATATGTGAGGACATTAGTGGTCTACGATACCTGATGAGGAGGAGGAGAAACATGCAGACTAGAGCCAGTTACCACTGCAGCAGTTATTGCCAGCATGGAGACAGTAAGGAAGTTTGTGCTAACGAAGAAAAGCAGGACTTAAGTATTTTATTTAAGTTTGAAAGCTATGTCCAGTCTCTAGCTATACAATCCAGTAAGCAGAGAAAATAACTGATTTTTAAGCAGTAGAGTACAAATTGTGTGTACAGCTTATCAAGCTTTAAAGTTATAGTGCCAATGCACAATAAAGCATGGATACAAATGTACCGTCTTGGTTGCATTTTATTTGATTGCTCAATTAAATGCACAGCCAGGTTAAGTACACAAACCCAATATCCCGAGGGTGTGCATAGCGGGCTTGACTGTATTATGCAGAACTGTATAGAATTTGTGCTGACCTGTAATTATTGACAAATAATATTTGCAGACTCAAGGGACTGCAATGGGGACATCAATGGTGCCACGTTATATTAATTTATTGCTTGGTCTTTGGAAACAGCAGGTAAGTTTGGACTTGGAAAGCAATCCCTACTTTGGTAACATCCTTATTTACTGTACCTTAATTTTATAGATAATGCATTTCTAATCTTGAGGGTAGTGCAGATAACATGATGGAAATTTAGAAATAGCTGGAAAGGTCAAATCATAAATTGGGGTTTACTCTGAAATTTGATAAACAGAAAATAGATTATTTAAATCTGTCAATAACAAGAAGTTCTAATAATAACGTAGTAACCGATTCATATCAGAAAAACACAGAAATTTTTCCGCTAATGGCTTCCAGTTGCCACCTATTCCATGCAAGTCATAATATGCCCCATAGCCAGTTCCTTTGAGTCTGCAGGAACTGTGAAACTGGGGTGATATACAAACAGAGCACAAGAACTGACTGAAAAATGTTTGCAGCGTGTCTATAGCACTGAGAATGTTGCTACATCTGATCAATGGTCCAGGAAACACAGTTGAGCAGCTCTCTTTTTTCTACTTATAATTGTTATTAAATGAAAGCATATAATATAATTAGATTGTAAGAAATTAATTTACATCATTTTTGGGAGTTAGAAAACAGAAAAATATTTCAACAGCATTCATCTCGAGCCAGGTTCAATAAGAATGGTATCATTCAGTTTAAGCTTTCAGAGGCTCCACTGCATTCAGACAGTATTACATTATACCTTTTAGATGAAGGAAAGAAACAAATATAACAATTCAATACAGAATATTCACCCCCACCTTTGTCTTTGTCCAATTCAATTCTAGAAAGCAGAAAAATACATGGACAGAAGTAAACAAAACAAAATAAACAAAAAAAAAAACACTACCACTAATTCAAGAAATGCCTTGTTTTTAAAGTCCTTTGTGAGATTATATCACGAGAACAAGTGGATCGATTTTTGAGCCCCAATATTGATGCATGGTGCCAGTGTCAGTTGTTGTTTGATGCAAGTGGACCATGCATCAAAATTTGCAGCACCTTGATTTTCAATCACAAGCTGCATTACAACTGAGCTTACTGCACCAGACTGGCCCTGTGCCAGCCTTGCACATGAAATAGGGGTGCACCATGGTGGATAGGGGCTTGTGCCAGAACCCAGGTGCAGTGCCCCTATGTTGGGATTTTAGAAGCCCTGCAGCTGCAGCAGGCAGAATCAGTGCTTAGACCAGCCAAAGTTGGTCTACAGATCCTTGCACCACACTCATTGAACACAGCAGGCATGCACCCTGGTTACCAGAACCTTGAATGGCATTTTGCCATGTGTGGACATTGTCAGATGTGGAACCCCTATACTGTGCTCTGTCTATGGACATCTGACACATGCAGTGCCACACAGCTGTAGCACCTCTCCAACAGTCCCCCATACCCCACCAGCAGCCATGGTACTGTCACCCGTACTTGCACTCCCCAACAAGCATGATGGCTGGGACCACCTTAGTACAATGGCAGACCACCTGCACACTAAGCTGCCACTGGCTGACTCAGATGCATCTGCAGCAGCCCAATCTCAGTGGGTGTCCGGTGCAGCTACCCCATCACCACCACCAGTAGAAGATGAGTGTATCCCCTAATGCAGCACCACATTGGTGGCCAGCAGGCCAGTAATGGGTGATCCTGTGGCACTGGCATCGAACCACAGGACACTGATGACCACCCTTGAGGAGTACCCACTGCTGCTGCTCAGAATCAGAGGCAAGGAAGCTATGAACACCTCAACCATGCCCCTCAGGGATCCTTCCCACACTGGACAGTGCCACAGATATGGTCACTAATAGTTCCAGAAGTCTGAAGGGTGTTGGTGCATAACTTTGGCACTTTCCCCTAGCTGTCTTGCCAGCTGACAGGCCAGGGGCTGTCACAAACCTTTGTCATTCCCTTCCCCTGAGCCATTCATTTGGTGCAGGAAAGTGGTTGCAGCTGCCTAGTGGACTTTGGCACTGTGACCCCACCTATGTGAAAATCAGGTGCAAGGTCCCTGGCACACCAGGCTCTGACACAAGCTGCTGTGTGTTGTAGCTTGCATCAATCTAAGGGTCTGTTCAAAATCTAGTCCATGGTGTTTAAGTTAAATCTTTGCTCATTTAACAAGCAAATATTCAATTATGTCCACCTCCTCTTGCTCATCTTCAGAAATGAGCTGGGAAACAAAGTTGCACATTTTATCAAAACAGCTTTACCTTAGCAGGATCATTGAAGCAGTACAATTTCTAGTGGAAGTTAACTTTAGGGACTGCTGGAAACAATACTGAAGCAGCCACTCCAGCCTCCTTGCACTCTATCTGCATTGCCAAGAGTCTTCTCCACCTTTTCTGTGTTGTAAGGCTAATGTCTAGACACAGATGTAGTCTCTTATTTTTAAAAATATCAGTTTTTTTATTTCTGGCACACTGAAGAATTTTATTTCTCTCGGAGCTTAATACAAAAGTCAATATTATAATATGGTCTGTAACACTGAAATTTTCTGACACCTAAGACAATGGATGCTCAGTAGTTTCCTCTGCTTAAGTTTCACTTGGTAAACAGGCTCTAGATCACAAGTATAGGTTAAAGAGAAAACAGACTGAAGCAATCTTGCTACAAATTTCTTCAGAGAAAGACCGCTCAATATCTCTGGAGAAAGTCCAATTAGATTTAAGTTTCTGGAGAATAAAGCATTCTTCAGTTTTTAAGTTTTAGTGTTTAATGCAATCTGGTCATGGAGGAGAGCTGCTTTTGCAGCCTCAGCAGTTAGCAACCATTGACTGTGTGAGGAATCAGCAGTGTCTACTCCAGTTAGCTGCTCTTCAATGGGCAACTGCTTCTGCTCTAAAGGGGTAAACCATGCAGAAATCTCAGTTATCTATATCTAAATCCCTATTAGTAGCTTTAGTTTCAGCTTGAAAGTTAGTCTGCAGAGTATGCAGGCATACCACAGTTATTTTTTTCCTTAATTTCTTTTGCTTTTGCTCTGGTCTCCAAGCCAGAATGATGTATGGGGGGGCCCAACTGCAGTGACTCCTGTCGATTTCTCATCATGCCAGCCCAGATTACTTTCACCGATAGCTTTACTAAGTTTCTCAAATCACAAGGTTAGACGGGCATGACTGAGTTACAATAACTCAGTTACGTAAAGTACAAGCTATTGTAGTGTCATGTCACATTTATTTGGGTAAGATTTAAATTTAACTGCAGAGCTATATTTTAGCATTGCCAATCAGAAACTGGAACCAGGCAAACCCCTGAGCAACATTCTTGACAACTAGACAACATGAGGGGTTAGACATCAAGGGAAGTTCAGAATACAAGGAGAAATATATCACTACTTATACCATTCAGTCCAATGCAGTAGCCAGTATCATATGGAGAAATTGGCATATTATCCATGCTGACCCTATACTTGGAAAGTGTGCCCCTAACCCCCCACAGATGGTCTATAGGCGAGCACAGGATCTGGGAGATAACATTAACTTTGTCTCTTCAACTGGTGAGGAAAACAGCAGAACAGATCCTAAGTCATATTCTACCCTTAAGCCCCTGCACAGCTTTGAATGTTGTCTCCGTAGTAGGTGTATTTACTGCTGCAATGTTAATAAGAGGAAAGTGTTTGTCCATCTTAGCTAAGGAGGGGGATATTAAATCAGAAGCCTAATAACATATGAAACTCCAAGATTTGTGTACATGCCTCTGTACTGGTGTGGGGCTTTCTACATGGGCAAAACTATTCGGCATTTTAAAAAAAATGGGTCAGTGAACATGTTTATGTAGTGCAAGTGGGAGATACAATAAACAGCTTAGCCGCTTACATAAAGCATGCCAGAGTAACTGGAGAACATAGAAGAAGCTTTGTATGATTGGAAAAAGGGCAACTGGGGCTGAGAGGGGTAGACAAATGTAGCTTTACTAAGAAGTAAAGTTTTTTGGACACATACCTTAGGGGGCCTAGAAAGCAGCAGGGTTAAACAAACATTTTGAAATTGCCCCATTTCTACAGGTTACAGGGGGTTCATGGTTCTAAGTCTAGATTTATGTAATTGCTGAGAGTATCTAACATTGTTTCCCATCTGTTGTAAATATTGTTGTGCTAGGAGTGTCTCCATTTGAACTGTAACTTTTGTATCTTTTTAATCTTACTATCTAGCTTTATCTGAGTTCACCATTTAGTGTACATAAGGACTTAGTATGAGTGTATATATGTCTGAGCAATCAGGATGTCTAATTTTTACAGCTGCAGTGGGCATAGTCCTTCAGATGTTTTGCTTTGAGAAAAGGACTCCCTGCATAAATTACCTTCCAAACAACATGATAGAGTGTGAAAAATAGCATACTCCGCTGAAGCCTAATTACTACACAGCCTGTGTATGTATGGGAGCTTGAGAGCAATAGTTTTCCTCTGGCTAAAGAAGTTAATTGAGTCCTCTCCAGTATCACCTTTTTTTTAGCAAGTTGAAACCTCCTCCAGCAATTGAGCCCTGCCCAGTACTGCCTTTTTCTGCAAGTTGAAACCTCTCCCAACAATTGAGCCCTTCCCAGTACTGCCTTTTTGCAAGTTGAAACCTCCACAAAGTGTTAATGGGCCTTTTCTTTGTTTGTTAAGTTTCAGTGCTTAATTTACTACCCTTTGCAAACTGAGAAACTCCTGCTTTATTGGTATCCCTCCCCACTCATCCAGAAGTGTGAATTCATTTATTTCCTAAACATGCTGGTTGATTTTACTTGCTTGATTTCCCTCAATATCAAAGCCTCATGTTTTGAGTAGATGATCCAACCACCTCAGTTTACTCTCTACCCCCACCACACACCAACAGAAGTACAAACCATATGGCATCTAGCAGCACTTACAAAAATAGGAGGAATATGCCATTAGCAAGCAGCTCTTTAATTATTATAATGTTCTAGTTAATATCATACTAGCTGGTTTTAACAATAAAACCTGAAGAAGCATGCAGATGGCTCCTGGAGTTGATCATATAAACATAAACAATCCTGAAGCCTGCTAAGTCATTGGATGACCACAGCTGCAAAATGATTACACGTGTCTACAAGCACTGTATTCTATGCAAGACACAAACAACTGAATCAAAAGTACATAATATATTAATCAAAATGAGGGAGCAGGATTCTGGGCAAAGTGACCCAGTTTATATACAGATTGCATGCAGCAGTAACTGCTGAGTAGATGATCTAACCACCTCAGTGCCCTCTCCATCACCACCACCGCACACCAACACACATAGAAACCATATCGCATCTGATAGTGCTTACACAAGTAGGAAGAATATGCCATTAGTAAGCAGTTCTTTAAATATTTTAAAGTTCCAGTTAATATGGTACAAGCTGGTTTTAACAATAAATCCTGAAGAAATCATGCAGAGGGCTCCTGGAGTTGATGACATAAACACAAACAATCCTGAAGCCTGCTTAGCCATTGGATGACCACAGCTGCAAAATTATTACATTTGTCTACAAACACTGTCTACTATGCAAGACACAAGCAACTGAATCAAAAGTACATAATATGTTGATCAAAACTGGGGAGGGGCAGGATTCTGGGCAAAGTGACACAGTTTATATACAAATTGCATACAACAGCAGCTGCTGAGTAGATGATCCAACCACCTCAGCACCCCCCCCACCACCACACACCAACACAAGTAGAAACCGTATAGCATTTGGCAGTGCTTACATAAATAAGAAGAATATGCCATCAGCAAGCAAACAGGCAGAGGGCTTCTGAGTCGATCACATAAACACAAACAATCCTGAAGCCTGCTTAACTATTGGATGAACATCACTATAACATGATTACATTTGTCTACAAGCACTGTCTTCTATGCAAGACACAAGCAACTGAAACAAAAGTGCATAATATGGTGATCAAAATGGGGGGGCAGGATTCTGGGCAAAGTGAAACAGTTTACATACAGAGTGCATGCAGCAATAACTGCTGCTGAGAAGCTGATGTGCCTTCTGCTATGCAGTGGGGGTGAAGGGGAAGGAGCATTGTTGGAGCAACCACAGACTTGTTTTATAAATAGCTGCCTGTGCTACTTTAAACAGTGACATGCTTACTCACACCATACACAGACACACACACACACTCCCTGCAACAATTGAGCCTCCCCAGTACTGCCTTTTTTGCAAGTTGAAACCTCCTCCAAAGTTTTTTTTGGGCCTTTTCATTGTTATGGTTCAGTGCTTAATTTACTACTTTTGCAAACTGAGAAACTCCTGCTTTTCTGGTATTCCCCTCCCCACTCATTCAGAGGTGTGAATTATTTTATTTCCAAACCATGGTGGTTGATTAACTAGCGTAGTTCTCCCACAATATGGAAGCCTCATGTTTTGAGTAGATGATCCAACTGCCTCAGTTTACTCTCTTCCCCACCACACACCAACAGAAGTACAAACCATATAGCATCTAGCAGCACTTACAAAAATAGGAGGAATATGCCATTAGCAAGCAGCTCTTTAATTATTATAATGTTCTAGTTAATATCATACTAGCTGGTTTTAGCAATAAAACCTGAAGAAACAGGCAGATGGCTCCTGGAGTTGATCACATAAACATAAACAATCCTGAAGCCTGCTAAGTCATTGGATGACCACAGCTGCAAATGATTACATGTCTACAAGCACTGTATTCTATGCAAGACACAAAGCAACTGAATCAAAAGTTCATAATATATTGATCAAAATGAGGGGGGAGCAGGATTCTGGGCAAAGTGACCCTGTTTATATACAGATTGCATGCAGCAGTAACTGCTGAGTAGATGATCTAACCACCTCAGTGCCCTCCTCCCCATCACCACCACAGCACACCAACACACGTAGCAACCATATAGCATCTGACAGTGCTTACACAAGTAGGAAGAATATGCCATTAGCATGCAGCTCTTTAAATATTTTAAAGTTCCAGTTAATATGGTACAAGCTGGTTTTAACAATAAATCCTGAAGAAATCATGCAGAGGGCTCCTGGAGTTGATGACATAAATGCAAACAATCCTGAAGCCTGCTTAGCCATTGGATGACCACAGCTGCAAAATTATTACATTTGTCTACAAGCACTGTCTACTATGCAAGACACAAGCAACTGAATCAAAAGTACATAATATGTTGATCAAAACTGGGGAGGGGCATGATTCTGGGCAAAGTGACACAGTTTATATACAAATTGAATACAACAGCAGCTGCTGAGTAGATGATCCAACCACCTCAGCACCCCCCCCCACCACCACCACACACCAACACAAGTAGAAACCGTACAGCATTTGGCAGTGCTTACACAAATAAGAAGAAAATGCCATCAGCGAGCAAACATGCAGAGGGCTCCTGGAGTCGATCACATAAACACAAACAATCCTGAAGCCTGCTTAACTATTGGATGAACATCACTATAACATGATTACATTTGTCTACAAGCACTGTCTTCTATGCAAGACACAAGCAACTGAAACAAAAGTGCATAATATGTTGATCAAAATGGGGGCAGGATTCTAGGCAAAGTGAAACAGTTTACATACAGAGTGCATGCAGCAATAACTGCTGCTGAGAAGCTGATGTGCCTTCTGCTATGCAGTGGGGTGAAGGGAAGGAGCATTGTTGGAGCAACCACAGACTTGTTTATAAATAGCTGCCTGTGCTACTTTAAACAGTGACATGCTTACTCACACCCATACACAGACACACACACCCCTCCTGCAACAATTGAGCCCTCCCCAGTATTGCCTTTTTGCAAGTTGAAACCTCCTCCAAAGTTTTTGGGCCTTTTCATTGTTATGGTTCAGTGCTTAATTTACTACTTTTGCAAACTGAGAAACTCCTGCTTTACTGGTATCCCTTCCCCACTCATTCAGAGGTGTGAATTATTTTATTTCCAAACCATGGTGGTTGATTAACTTGCGTAGTTCTCCCACAATATGGAAGCCTCATGTTTTGAGTAGATGATCCAACCACCTCAGTTCCCCCTCCCCTACCATGCACCAACACAATTAGAAACCATATAGCATCTGGCAACACTTACACAGAGAGGAAGAATATGCCATTAGCAAGCAGCTCTTTCAATATTTTAAAGTTCCAGTTAGTATGGTACTAGCTGATTTCAAAAATAAATCCTGAAGAAATCATGCAAAGTGATCCTGGAGTCGATCACATAAACACAAACAGTCCTGAAGCCTGCTTAGCCATTGGATGACCACATCTGCAAAATGATTACATTTGTCTACAAGCACTGTATTCTATGCAAGACATAAGAGCCCATGCAAACACACACACACACACATATGCACACACTCACCCCTAAGCAGAACACGGTTGGATAAGGTGCCAATATTTAGGAAACGTATTATACTTACCAGACTAGCAGTGTGACTCCTGGCTGCTTCTCTGTGCTGTGGCTTAGCTGTAATAAAGGCTCTGTAACAAGACACTGACCTCCTACAGGGGCTATTAGACATCAGAGCAAAGGGCACTCTGGGAAGACTCTCTAGGACAAGATACATTAAAAGAAACTAGAATGAAATCCCAGACTGAGCAGAAAAACAAAACAAAACACTGGAATAAAGTGAGAACACAAAAAGTAATAATACATATATTTTCCCAATTTTAACAAGCAGTTTTCCTTTAATAATCCACAACAATGTGTGGTTTGGGCTAAGCTTTACCCACATCTGGCAAGTGGCCAACAATGCCAGGCATGCATAAGTCTCAGTGCACTCTACACTGAGCAGTGTATTACTGTAATTGTACAACTGGTGGGAAATAAAGAATTAAAAATAGTTATTAAAATGCTCAATTTCTAGAGTGAAGCATAAGTGAAAAGGAGATGAGTGTTTGGTTTACCTTTAGATGTCAGCTGTCCAGGCATATCCTGTCTAAATCAGTTTTATCTTAAATCAAGGCAGTAGCCATTTCATAGAACCATGAGACTGAAACCGATTCTGCAGTTGATAAAGCTGTACTGGGCAGCATATTGCTAGCTAAACTCTGGCATCAATTTCTGTCTCGAGGTTTTGTGAAATGCCTTCCTCCTTTCTTTATTGCTTTGTTGCAGAGATGTCAAAACAAAATTGATATTGCTTGACAGCTGACAGCTGGGTAGCTCTTCATACCTACATAGAAAATAATTTATAAAACATTACCTTGTGACTCATAGGGTCGTTATTCCTTTTATTTCTTCCAAAACATGTTGCTCCTCATTTTAATAAATTTGAATAGAATAGACCAGAATCTTGGTCTAATTTAAAACAATTGTATGACATATTTATTTCTTACAAATCCTCAATGCAGCACTAAATAGGAGAATACTGGATGGGCAACTACACAACCATGTTCTTCTGCCAAAGAGGGTTCTGACCTCTCTCATCAGAAGCGAAGCTCAAGAGGTCCATGTGACTCAGAACCCAGAGGACACAGAACACATTGGTTATGCATAAAGTTGCTTATCCTATATTTTTGTAGTGTATAGTAGTATAATATGAAATTTGTCAATTGTGTTTTATTTTAGCTCTTTCATGATGAAACTGACTTGTGAAATACGCCATAGGTTCCACCACCCTTTCTGTGAGTATACTTCCTCTCAGTACCCTTAGTCTACCCCTTCCAACATCATGTCATGCCTCTCATTCATGGACATTTCCTTTTCTGAAAGATGCTACCCTCCAGCACCCTATTTATGCCTTTTAGATATTTGAAGGTTCTATCATATTACCTGTCTTCTCTTCTCTTCTCTTCTCTTCTCTTCTCTTCTCTTCTCTCTTCTTCTCTTCTCTTCTCTTCTTCCAGGGTATATATATTGAGGTCTCTCAGGCTCTCCCACATGACTTTTAGTGCAGGCCTGCACTATCTTTATTGCCCTTTTACTGCCTCCTCTGTCTACATCCTCATGGAGATGTGGCCTCCAGAGCTTGACACTGTATTCCAAATGATGCCTCACCAGTGATCTGCACAGTGACATCACCATCTCCTTCTGCTGATGATACCTCTTCCTATGCACCCCAGCATCCCACTGGCTCTCCCCATAGGCTTTGTACATTGTTTAGCCACTTTTAGGACATGCGTATGATTACCCCCAAATCCCATTCCAGTTTGGTGACCGTCAGTCCCCCCCAATCCTCCCCGGGTTCCTGCAACCCAAATGCATGATTTTCCACTTTTTCATATAAAATCTCAGCTGTCACACTTTGGACCATTCCTCCAGTTTACCTAGGTCCCACCTCATTTTTTCCACCCTTCGTGGAGTGTCCAGCCTGTTGCAGATCTTAGTGTCATTTGCAAAGAGGCACACTTTCCCTTCCAGCCCCTTCACAATTTCACATATGAAGACATTAAACAGGACTAGGCCCAGGACTGATTCCTGTGGCACCTTGCTAGTCACCTCCTTTCCTTACATTGAGCATCATTTACCATGACTCTCTATCTTCTATCATTCAGCCAGTTCTTAGCAATTTACCACCTTGTGACCTACTCTCAGGCTGCCCAGCTTTTCACAAGTCATAGGTGGAATGGTATTATGGGCCTTACTAAATTCAATTCATGTTTATGTTTAAGCCCATGAAACACCCTTATCCAGTTAATGCATTTGCAGCCATGGTGGCTGTGCTAGAAATTGTTGTTTTTGTTTTAGCCTTTAAAGGAGAACTGCCTTGAATCTACAAGCCTGTGTTTTCTGTAGAAGCTGCTTTTCTAATACTGGATCACATTCTTTTTTTTCCCATCTATACTGGACTTTTAGCAGATTCACTGGGTGTTTCTACATTACACTCTGGTGGGCAGTACCATTTTAGAACTGTATGATGTGCATTATGTTCTTGTTACAGAACTTACAGTGTTTTTACAAACAGACAATGTAGTTGCCGTATTTGTCATAGCAACATAGAAACAAAGACTTTGATGGCAGATAAGGACCGCTTGGCCCACCTAGTCTGCCCATTTCCCTACCTATTGGATAAGCTGCAGATCCTAGTTAACCAACAGCCTACTTCTTCCTACCCTCCACTAGAATTGCCTTATGTCTGTCTTATGCATTCTTGAATTTCCCCACTTTTTGTTGACCCCATAACCTCCTCAGGAAGGCCATTCCATGCGTCCACCATCATCTCTGTGAAAAAAATATTTCCTCACATTGCCCCTGAGCTGTCCAAATTGTGCCCCTTGTTCATGCACATCTGTTTTTCTGAAAGATGCTACCATCTTGGACTTAGTCAATTCACTTGAGGTACTTGAAAGTTTCTATCATGTCCCCTCTCTCCCTTCTTTCCTCTAGGGTATACATATTCAGCTCATTTAGTTTCCCTTTGTATTGCTTCTGTTGCAGACTCTGCACCATTTTAGTGGCTTCTTCTGGACTGCCTACATTCTGTCTATGTGCTTGCAGAGTCCGGGTCTCCAGAACTGCAAGCAGTACTCAGATAGGTCTCACTAACTGTCTGTTCAGGGGATAACAACTTTTGTTTTCTTCTGAGTTGCCTCTCTATACATCCCAGTATCCCCAGCCATCCCAACTGCCTTCTTACATTGTTTGCTTACCTTTAGGTCATCTGATATGACTATCCCAGGTCCCTTTCCACTTTTGTTGTTGTTAATACCCCCACACACATTTCGATCTCTTCACTGGGTTATGTTTCCCAGGTGTATTACTTCTACTTCTTTTCATTAACTCTAATCTGCCATACTTTTGATCATTCCTCCAACCTTGCTAAGTCCCTTCTCCTCCTCCTTTCCACACCCCCTTGTGTAGCAACACTGTTGCAGATCTTTGTGTCATCTGCAAAGAGCCATACTTTTCCTTCCAGTCCCTCTGCAATGTCATTTATAAAGAGATTAAAAAGGACTGGACCCAGTACTGAACTCTGCAGTACCCCACTAGTAACCCTCATTTCTTCGAAGTGGACTCTGTTTACTATTACAGTCTGTGTCCTGTTGTCCAGCCAATATTTTACCCAGGTTACCACCCTGGGACCCACTTCCAGACTGGCTAATTTGTTTATTAATCTTTTGTGCATCACTGTGTCAAATGCCTTGCTAAAGTCTATGTAGACCATGTCCACAGTCCCTTCCCGGTCTGCTACTTTGGACACCAAGTCAAAAAAACTATTAGATTTGTCTGACATGACCTTCCCATTGTGAATCCATATGCCTTGGGTCCTGTGCCCCACTGGCCTCTAAGTACTCAACAATTCTTTCTTTCAGAGTGATTTTATCATTTTTCCTACCACTGAGGCCAAGTTAACAGGTTTGAATTTTTCTGCCTCTGCTTTGCTCCCTACTTTTGTGAAGGGAATCACATCTGCCCTCCTCCAGTCCTTAGCTACCACACCATCCTCCCATGATATTTTTTAAAATGGTAGTCAATGGTGTCACTAGTTCTCCCTTAGTTCTTTTAGAATTCGGGGAGAACCCATCAGGCCCCATTCCTTTGCTCACCTTCAATTTTAGCGTTCTTTCAGAACCCTTAATTCTGTGAAAGGACTGCTATTGACCCCCTATCCAGAGTGCTTCTATTGATTACATTAGGTACCTCTCCTCCTCTTCTTTTATTAATACTGAGTAGAAGCATTAGTTCAGTATCCCTGCTTTTTCACTGTCCCTCTCTGCCCACCCACCTCCCTTTATTAAGCCTCAGTATTCCTCCTTGATATTTCTTCACTCCTAATGTACCTATAAAGATTTTAATCCCCCTCTTAACTGAGCTGGCTATCTTTTCCTCAGTTTGGGCCTTTGCTATTCTGACTGCCTTCCCTACCTTGCTACTTTAACTGGTACAGTTCTCTGTTCTGCTCCTTCTGTGTTTCCTTATACTTCATGAATGCTATCTTTTTCTCCATAACATTCCCTGCCACCTCTTTTGAGAATCATAGTGTTTTTTTCTTTCATTTTGATTTGTTTATTTGCTTCACACAAAGGCTCTTTGCCTCTGTGATGGCAGTTATGATGTTTGCCCATTGTTCCCTCACCCTTCTTCTTGCCTGTTTGCTAGTGCTTTTTGAGGCACTCTCCCATTTTGATAAAGTCAGCCCTCCTAAAGTCCAGTTCCCTTACTTTTTTATGGCTTGACTCTGCAACTGTGTTTATCATGAACCACACTGCTTGGTGGTCACTTGTTCCCAGATAGCTACCCACTTATAGATCTGAAATCCTCTCTCTGTCCCTACTTGAGAGTACCAGGTCTAAGATTGCTCTATCCCGGTGGGTTCCAACACTAGCTGTCTGAGTCAAGCCCCCTGTAGAGCATGAGAATGACCCTGCTGTTACATGTGGCTGCAGCAAAGGTGCGCCAGTTAACAGCTAGCATATTCAGATCCCCATCAACAATATGTTCCCTTTTTCTGCCATCCTGAGGATGCCTTCTATCATTTTCTTGTCCATTTCCTCCCCCTGAGATGGGGGGGTCTGTATACAACATCAATGCAGATTGTGGTGCCATTTCTTATCTTCAGGGTGTCCCACAGTGCCTCCTCTCCTCCCTGTTTACCCTTTAGTTCTATTGCTTTGATCCCTTCCCTTATGTACAGAGCTCCTCCTTCTTCTCCTCTTCTACCCTCCTTGTCCCTCCTGTAGATTGTGTACCCTTGTATGTTGACATCCCAGTCATGGTTCTCTGTGTATCATGTTTCTGTGACTGCCACAATATCTAGTCATCCCACTTCCATCAAAGCCACCAGTTCAGTGAGCTTGTTACCTAGACTACGGGCATCGGTACTCATTATCCTCCATTTATTGATAGCCTTACCCCTTTTTGCCCCATCCCTGTCCTTACTGCCTTTCCTTTTTCTCCATTTATCCCTGCTCTTTCTCCCTATTGACTTGTCTATCTTGGTGTTTACCTCACCAACTACTCCGATTTTTTTGGGAGGGGATAGGATTTCACTGTTTCTTTTCAGTGCCTCCCCCTTGGCTAGTTTAAATGCTTGGCAATGAAGCATTTAAGCCTATCACCTAGGATCCTGATTCCACTCCTGGACAGATGCAGACCATTGTGCCAGTATAGTCCTGCATCCCTCCAGGTGTACCCCCAGTCCCCAATGAAGCCAAAGTCCTGAGGTTTGCACCAGTTTTTTAACCATTGATTGAATCCCATAGTGTGGAGCACCATAGCCTCAATCATGCCATAGACAGGCAGCACCTCCAAGAAGGTTGCTGTGTGTGCTACAGGTACTTGTCTAAGGCCCCTCCCCAACTCCAAACCTCCTGCTGCTCTGATCCATTTCCCAGCCTGGTCATTTGACCCAAGGTGGGCAGTGACATCCAGCTCCCTACCCTGTAAGCTACTTCCATGATCCTGAGGATTCACTCCTGTACCTCCAAGCCATTGTGCCAGGCAGGCACCTTTCATCCCACTCCCCGTACCCCAGTTCTACCCTCCTAACAATGGAGTCCCCCACCAGGAGTTGTTTCCTTCCCATGTGGGGTCTCATGCCACCCTCCTGTGGGTCTCCTTTGAGGAGGTTCCCAGCATCCTCCTTGGTCTCCACTGCTGGTGCCTCCATAGAGGAACCACACTCTGCCACAATGGCACACAAATTGTGGAGAGATACAACTGGAGGGATGCACCTCTGTTCCACCACCCTCACCCACCCTGAGCCCACTGTAGTCCAACTTCTCCTCTTTCTTGGCAAACTATGAGGCAGAGGTGGCAGCCCTTTTGGTCCCAGGGTGGGAAAGGAGGTCCCCCAAAAATTCCTGACCAACTCAGCCTGGAGATGAACATTCTCCTCCCTCAGCCCAGAGAGCTGCCTGCAGATGGGACAATACCGCATCCTCCAGAACATCTCCTGGTAGACTTCCTCCACAGCCATTGCACTGCACTGCACCATTCCCATCATGTCTTATTTGTGGCCCCTCAACTGTTGTTTTGTATGCTTACACTTTCCTCTCCCTGTTTGTTTATTTATTTTGTAATTTTATTGATTTATTATTTTTTTTCTCCTTACTTTCCTACTGCCTCTGTGTCCTTAAAGCTCCTGTTCTTCCTGTGCTGGGACAGGAAGTTCCTGTATTCCTTAGTAGTCTCCTTCTTACTTGCTCAGAGTCAGATCTCCAGCAGCTGGAGGAGGGATGGAGAGCTACTCTTTTCCTTCTACAGTACAAGTCACATTAAACTGTTCCCTTGACTCACTGGTGCAGCATTGTTCAATGAGTTTCCTAATCTGTGCAAGGTTTAATTCAATGAATTAGTAAAAGTTTAGTCTTGGTTTGCATCTAGCTGCTATGAACTATAAACTTTATTTTCAACTGAGTGCTTGTGAGTTTCATTTCAGAAGGCAGACTAAACAACTATTAAGGAATGCTGTGATATTTATAAAGATTGCTCTTAAGGAATGCTGTTATATTTATAAACAATGCTCTTAAGGAATGCTGTGATATTTATAAACAATGCCATGAAAATGCGGCTACTGCCATTTCACTAAACAGTTACATGTGAGCTGAATAGGCAGTGAAGGATGGTTGGAAAGAGTTGAAAGCTTCAAGAGTTTGAGTTTGCTCAATCCAGTAGCATCACAAAATAACAATTCTACACCAGTGAGTTGATGGAACAGTTTAATGTGACTTGTACTGTAGGACTGTGAGCCTTTTCTGTCTCTGTGATCATGCCGTCCTGCTCCCAAACAGGAAGTTTCTGTTGTCAGTCAAATCCTGTACCTATAAAAGTGGAACTGGGTAAGGCTTCCTGCTGCCTAAGCCACTCCCCCAATTCACAGTTCCCTTCTTCACATAGTTAACTGCACAGATGACAGTTCCCTTCGCCCAACTCAGATAAACACACTAACTCTTGTTTTTCTTTTTGTTTGTTTTTTTACCCTAAATTGAAGGTCCTAGTAATAGAGTTCTAGTTCTTAAGTCTCAGTGGAATAGTAAACTTCTAACAACACCTCTTTTCTCTTGCTGTTTCTTGGTCCTAGTAAGAACAGATCTAGAAGCAAATGGTTTGATACCTTTAATTGGACCAACATAGATGTTGCAACAAAAGAAAAAAGTGTTCTAGCTTTCAAACTAAGTAGTTCTTCAAAAGCTTTAAGCTTCTGAAGGACTTGATTCAAAAGCTAGGCCTTGTTCTTTGGTTGCAACATTTATGTTGGTCAATTAAGGTATCAGACCATTTGCTTCTGAGAAGTGTTGCAATGCATTCATGTTCTCCTCTGGAACTTTGTAGTCCAAAGGGACATAAACTATATCATACAGTTCTAAAATGGCACTTACCAGCAGAGTGCATCTGGAACACTCATTGTGTTTTCTAAAAAGGCAGGAAAAGATGGAACAATATCAGAAATGAATTAAATATAAGAAAAAAGCATCTAATGGGAAAATGACTTACAGATTCAGTGCAGTTTTCCTTTAAGCATTAGGCATTGTTTGTGTGACTTTTGGACTGATGCTGCTTGGTTTCATCACCTGTAAACAAGTTGGTTATGAATATTCACTATCCTATCCAAAATAGCCATTAGAATGGGTCATCCACTGTGTGCTTCCTTGGAATCCAGAATTTATTTATTTTACTTATTTATTTATTTGCATATTTGAATACCACGTAAGCTAAAAGCTCTTTTACAACGGAGAATGGGTCAACATACATTTTTTTTTTTTACAAAGGCTGCACTTTTAAGGGGTTTTTCATGACTTCATAATTTTGTGAAATTAAGGGTTGGTATATGTGTAAATGATCCTAAATTAAGCTGGGACCAATCTGATGATCTCATCACTGGCAGTCCTATATAATGGCACATACCATACTTAATTTTATGCCCTTGATAAAATACCTGACTAGGGTTCAAAATGCACCAGGGTGTTGGTTGAGCTACAAGGGGCTGTACCTGTTAACCATTTGCACTTACTTGATGTAAGTAAATAAAACATTTTTGTACTACAGTATATCATCTGGAGAAACTTACTTAAAGTGAAGTGAGTGCAAGTTTTCATGTTTGCTCAGTAGTCTGATTTATCTACTCCACAACTTTTTTCTGAGATGACCCTTTTTGGTATTGTCTATCTCTTATTGTGCAAACCATTCTTAGGATTCCTTCCTGTTCGGCCATGGGATGAGCTAAACTTTGCAGGTTTATTATTAGGTGTGAATAAGATTTAGCATTGGTTACCATTTTCAAGCATGATTTAGTTGCTTTTTGAACAGAGCCTTTAACTTCTCATTACCTCTTATCTACCCCCCTGATTTTGACCACCCCGTCTATCCAGAATACCATTGACTAATTATGTCATCTGGTCAATGCCTGCTTGTCTAAAAACCAGAACCACAGCATTTGTTGAGGATGTACTGGAACCTAGTGCCAGTTCAAACCATATGGGATTATGGTTACTGGACACCAGTGGTTCTCAAACTCACACTACAACTACCATTTCCAAAGTTAGCGAGCACCATGTTAAGACTGGTAGCCTGGTTTGTGGTACCCTGACCAGCTGCACAAGCCAATCCTACAATGTATCTAGTAGGGCCTGACTTCTAATGTTCTTAGCAGCTTTAATGTCCCAATCTATGAGTGGTAGCAGAGATCACCCCAAATACCACTACCTCCCCTTTGGAGACCCTTCTCAGTTTCTGTCCCCAATTCTCTAGCCCCATTGTCCCACTGTTCCAGTGGTCTGTGAACTCTTTCATCTGCATCTTCTATCCCAATGTTGCCATGAGCTGACCCACAGTGTTTCTGTACCCCCATTTCCTCTCCTGTTGGACAAATTCTATAATGCCTCTCTGCCTTCCTTGACATGAGGACTACCCCTCCTAATTTTCTTTCCTTATTCCTCCTAAATATGGTATACCCAGTACTTCCAGGTCCTAGTCATTTCCCCACTGGCACATGTTTCTGTAATGGCTATGTGTTCTAATTCTGCATCTGCCACCACCACCTGGAGCTCACTAATTTTGCTTCCTAGGCTCCCAGCATTTAGGCAGACTACCTTCCAGCTTGTGTCTATACCATTCCACATTGTGTTAGCTCCCCTCCCATCCCCTTCCTTTGTCCTCTCCTCCTCTCCGTAACTTCCTCGTTTCCCTGTTCCATTCTGGATTTATCAGCCCCTGTCTGGCATCCTTTCCTAATTTGTTTTGGACCCCTACTTTGATGCTGTCTTCCTCACAGCTCCTAGCCCCAATTTCTAAACAGTCCTAACTGTGTTCCCTTTTACTTACCATATTCTGTGGTTCCCCCAGCCTCTACCCCCATAGTTTAAATTGCCACCTATGTAGACATCAAACTTCTGACCAAGCACACTCATCCTCTCTCATTAGGTGAATACTATCACCATTGAGATCTTCCTGTCCCAGAAGTACACCCAAATCCCCTACATAATGGTATCCTCCTCCTCCTGACACCACCCTTTTATACACTCATTGAATCCCACAGTCTCCTTTTCTCACCCTATCCTTCCCCAATCCCACACAGGTAGAACTTCAAAAAAAGGCTGGGGAAGCTAAGTGTTCTGTCAATTTGTCCCCCATCATTTGGCAGTTATGATTGACCTCTTCAATGGACTTGTTTACCAGATCTTTGGCACCCCAGTTTGTTAAACCTGAACCCCAAACTCCATTCCTCCTCCTGTCTGTCCCTATTCTATATCTGTCACAGAAGGCAGATGAACCCCGAAAGCATCTGACAACCCCCCTCCCTTTACCCTCCTCTTGTCACTTTCTCCACCCCTCTAAGCATAGAGTTCCCTACTATTAAGCTGCTCCTGGATGCCATCTTCATGTTTTCTGCACTTGGACCCACTAAGTCATCTTGTTCACCTTTCCAAATCAACTCAGAATTCCAGCTTTGAAAAAGTCAGATACCTGTACCTACTCCCAGTGGTGCACAATGAGTTCTGGGAAACCCTACTTATCACCTGCCAACAACTGAAGAGGGATCATTTACCCATACTCTGCCTGCTGCCATGTGGCCAGCAACCGGTGCATGTCACATTATCATGTGCAGCCACATGTTGCTTATTTTATGAATCATGTCACTGTGGGGGACTGTATCAAAATCCTTACAGTATCCAGGTAAACCATGTCAACTACTCCACTTTTCTCCAGT
The DNA here is from genome assembly GCA_016271365.2 of Neoceratodus forsteri. Lineage (NCBI taxonomy): Eukaryota > Metazoa > Chordata > Ceratodontiformes > Ceratodontidae > Neoceratodus > Neoceratodus forsteri. Next base: position 1,403,260,438 of record CM028130.1, on the reverse strand, counting down.
GCTATATTAATGTACTTGAAAAGTTAAGCAGGTTATTTAAAGAAGACCTGCCCATTGTGACACAGTGGTCTGTCTGGTTACCTGTATTGTTACCCTGAGTAAAGTTCTTTATTTTGTCCCCATCATCTCTTCTCATACTTTCCCAATTACTGAAGTCTAAGTCATTGGTCTGTAGTTAACATTGTCACTTGTGTTTTCCTTTTCAAAGTGTGGGAACATGACAGCATCCAACTTGTTAGGGATACTGCCCTACCTTAGAGTTTTATTAGTGATGGCTGTTATCAGCCCTATAAAAATTACATAGGGAAAGATCACCACATATCCAGAGCGAAATTGTAACAAATTTATTTTTACAAAATAAGTGAGTCCCCTGCCGAGCTACCAAAGTTATGGGAAAAAAAACTTCCTCAGGGGTAGACAGGTATCTATAGTAAAAATTTGAATGTATAAACACTTTTACTTTCATAAATATATTGATTATGTTTACCAAGCTTGCAAATAAAACCATCAGCCACAACACCACATTTGTACTTAAAATAATTCCTGGCAAAGCAATATAATCATCACAAATTGACAAAGAAATGATTTACATGTAAGTACAGTGTGGAAAACTGTAATCTCAGTACCTCACTCCTGGTTTATTGCCATCTGGAGTGACATAAACTATACAGATATATATATGTGTGTGTGTGTATATATATCTATATATATATATAGATAGATAGATGGATATATTAGAGCAACAAACTCTGTTTAATGCATCAGTTAAGTTGTTCCACAGTGACAAAAGTGAGGAAATTTGGTGTTAGGGTTGAAAACCCTTGGACCCCCAAGCCCATCCAACTGAAATTGGAATTGCACATTGGGAGTCATCTACCTAACTCTCACCCCATCACGTGGCTAAGAGCATAGGTATAAGAGAATGGGATGAGTTGAGACCAAGAACCTCAATGCGCACCCCAATGCCTGGTAGTGGGGGAGTCAGGGGTTTCAACTAAAACTTTGGGCTTCCTCACTCGCGTGGGGCTAACTAACAGATGCATTAATCAAGTTTGCCCTCTAATTCCTTCTTTTGAGAATGATAATGGAAAATAGTGAATGTAAGTGCGGTGGGAGCCACAGCAAACCACGTGATGTCTTGTGACATGTAACAGAACAGCAACACAAACAAAGTGCCTAACAGTGGCATACATGGTAATGCAAACACGAATGAGAACAGAAAGATTGCGCACTTGCACTGTGGCATGAAGCGGGAATAGCCCACTGCGTGATGTCTTGTCACATAGTAACATGGTGCCAAAGCATAAGCAGTAAGGCGGCGTGGTGACGCCAAAGCAAAACAGAAGAGAAACAGTATTGCAGACACAAATGGTAAACAATAATGGAAGCATGAAATACAATGGCGCAAAGGATAGCGCACATGGTGGCATAGGCGTGAGCGGTAAGTGAAACAGATGCGGAACCGCAAGCAGAAAGGGCAATGGTAACAGTAATGGAAGCATACAGGCTGGTTTCCCCAAAAGCTTAATAGAAATACAGGAGTACAAAGATCGTATAATAATGGGTCTCGAGCAGAAAATGAGGAGTTGGAATACTAAATTGCTTATATCTCAGGAACTGTATGACATGGAAAAAAAATGTAAAGTCATATGATTTATGAGTTTCCTGGCTAGTTTGTACTTAGCCCTACAGGGGACTAAGCATTTTCTGACAAAAGTCCATATCCAACGTTTCCAAGAATACGTGTCCTGAAAGGCGTGGCAAGCAACGCTGTAATGTCATCCCATGGAAAAAGAGAAGTTCAGAGTGCCATAACTTTGGCTCCTGTAATATTTTTCACAAACCACTAAAAGGCACATCTGTGGGATGCTGGCTGTCTTCTCTCCAAATTTCAGTCCAAAAGACCAAACCTTTATTTTGCAGCAAAGGCCAAAAGATTGCTGCAATCGTTGGATGCAGTAATGTTATCCTATGGGAAAAAGCATAAACTTTGGAGTGCTGTAACTTTGCCATGTAATATTTCTTCAACAAAACACAGAAGCACACATCTAACAGGATGTCGGCTGTGTTCCCTCAAATTTCAGCCCAAACACAAAACCGTTCTTTTGCAGCGAGGTGCAAAAATTGCTGTCATTTTTCCACAGCCTAGAAAAGTACTGTTGCAGTTGTGAAAGCTTTTGAAATTCATTCAACAGTGTCACAAGAAATATCGAAAGTACTTTGTGAAAGTACTTTTTCAGAAATGTGAAAACATATTTCTGCGGTGTTTTACCCCAAAATAAAGACATGGCTAGCATCCTCAGGGTCCGACTAGGTAAATACAAAAATAATTAGGTTGCTAGAGGGTCCCAAATTTAAATGCCAAGCATGTTTCTGATCACCAACTGAAAACAAAATGGCAGATTTGTGACAGTAAAAGGGCCATTTGCAAAAGTAAAAACTGCATTTGTGACACTGTCAAACTTTTCATCAACTTCTCCCATTGACTTATAATGGGAACTTGTTTTTTTAATAACTTTTGAACTGTTAAATATTTTTTCATGAAATCTTTGAAAATCACATCGGGGACCCTGGCCGCACATTCCCTGAAGATTTTGGACCGGTCGCGCAAAACGTGCGACCTGTAGACGCGACCGTAGAATTCCAAAAAAGTGTAAATGCAGGCGCAGATCATGCTTAATAACTCCACAGCCATATGTCTGACTGGTACTAAACTTAGTATATCCCAAGGTGTATGGGTCTTGTTCATGTATTCCAAATTTCAGGCAAATCTGTTGAATGGTTGCAAAGTTATTAAGGTGCAACATTTTAGGTTTAACATGTAAATGGCTCCTCAACCTAACTGTGGTAGCACTACCATACTACCATAATATATATATATATATATATATATATATATATATATATAGATATAGATATAGATATAGATATAGATATTAACATAGTGCGGTAATGCTGCTATAGTAAGAGTTGAGTACACACTTTAATTTTAAACCCCAGTTTTTGCACTTTAATACACTTTGCAGCTGTTCAAATGATTTGCATAGCATTATGCATGCATGGTCTTGTGGGGCTAGTTCTCTGAATGTGCTTACATTTGTTCCATTCAGATGTGTGGATTCTGAGATCTAGATAGTGCAAAAAGTGAATTTTTAAGGGTTTCTTTGCTGCTTTTTTCTGACACCTATAGTGTTCAGATGGTTTGGAATTTTGGTCTGAAATTATCAGAGTAGAAAGTGGCTGGCCTCAGATGTGTCCTTTGCTGGTTTGGTGAAAACATATTAATATGTTCCTAAGTTATTCAATTTTGAAATACTAGGTTCTGAGCATGCTCAGAAAGCACTCAATATAGCTGTATGAAATAAAAAAAGAATCCTTTTTCATGTGAACCAAAAAGTCATGCGAAGATTTTCATTCCTATGAAAATCTCATATGAAAATGTTTGTATATTTTCGTTCATACAGACATTTATGTAATATATTTACAACCATTCAATGCATTTGTATGAAAGTTTACATTCATGATCTCAGGTGGAAGATCTCTTGATGTGCTAAGTTTTGTTTCAGTCGGATATGTGAATTCTGAGATCCAGATAGTGAAAAACCATAACAAATCGCATTTTTTCTGTTTTGTTTCATTGTCTTACTCCCACATGGTTTTTAATTTTGGTCTGAAAATTTCAGGGTAAAAGGGTCTTGACCATTGGATGTGCCTTTTACTTGTTTGGTGCAAAGATATGATACCTTCAAAAGTTATGAATGAAAATATCAAAACAAAAGTTTTGTTCACATGAACATTTTCATTTGCTATTTCCTGATCCTCTCTTCTTCTGAACACCTATGGCACCCAGCTGGTTTGAAGTTATGGTCTACAATTTTAAGGATAGATGGGACTGGCCCACATATGTGCCTTTTGCTAGTTTGTTGCAAAAATCTCCACCCATTCAAAAGTTGTGAATGAAAATATCAAAACAAAAGTTTTGTTCACATGAACATTTTCATTTGCTATTTTTTGCTCCTCTCTTCTTCTGACACCTATGGCACCCAGCTGGTTTGAAGTTATGGTCTACAATTTTAAGGATAGATGGGGCTGGCCCACATATGTGCCTTTTGCTAGTTTGTTGCAAAAATCTCCATCCATTCAAAAGTTGTGAATGAAAATATTAAACAAAATTTCAGTTCATATTAAAATTTTCATTTGCTATTTCTTGCTTTTTCTCTTTCTGACCTTCTAGTGCCCATCAGTTTGGAATTTTGGTCTGAAATATTTAGGGTGAAAGTAGCTGTTCTACAGATATGCCTTTTGCTGGTTTGGTTCAAAATATCTATCCAGTCAAAGTTCTGAATGAAAATATCAAATAAAATGTTTCATTCATATGAACAGTTTTGCTTGCTATTTCTTGCTCTTTTCTTCTCTTCTTCTGACACATGTAGCACCACACAGTTTGGAAGTTTGGTCTGAAGTTTTCATGGTAGAAAGGGATGGGGCCACAGTTTTGTCTTTTGCTGATGTGGAGCAAAATATCCATTCATTATTCAATATTCCAAAAGTTCCTCACTTACTTAAGTAATAGCACTAATTAGCACAGCTCCTAAAATCATGTTCTAAGGAGGACCAGCACATGTTACACAAACATTTTATACTCTAAAAGGAAGCCTTGTCTTGAACAGAATCCTCATCTTGATATCTATATACAATGATGTCAGAGGACATCCCACCATAACAACTATAGTAGACCCACACCAGCCACACTCCCAACTATAGATGTTGCAAAGCTTTACTTCACTGGTGAAGTTCCTGCAGAGTTGTAAAATTCACTTTCGCAAATTACTTCACGAAGTTTCCACTTCACAACTTCACCTAACTTTGCCTAATTTTGCTTGTAGAGTCAGTGAAGTTAAGCAAAGTTTGGTGAAGTTAAGTAAAGTTTGGCGTATTTAAGTCATTCATCTAGAAAAAGGCAACTTTGGCTTGCAAAAACTTCATGAAGTCAGCAATTCGTGAAATTCACCAACTTCTCAAATTTTATCCAATTCACCCATCTCTACTCCCAACCTGCATTCAGTCTGCAGATTCTGACAAATAAAGCCTTAGAGACAGAATCTTATGATTTTATCATTTGTATGAATTCCAGTTTGAACAATCACATAAAAATGGGGACTGGTACAGTACAAATGTGTCTACCAGGGTGTCACAGTAAAACTGTGCACACAGTACAGATAAATAAATGCTCAAAGAAAATCAAAGAAGGTTCTGCAGAATTATTAATCTACCTAACATAGTCATCATACATAATCATATCTAGACACAGAACAACAGCTTTAATGGATAGCCAGTTTATCAGCATGGCACTCTAGCTGAAAAGTATCTACTGTACATTGAAGGTCACTGGAAAATGTTGAAAAGGAAACACCCTGGATGGAAATTATTTATTTATTTGCAATTTTTGACCTGGAAAAGCACACTAAGCTATTATAGCCTATTTCTAGATATGTTCTGGGAGGTGAGCTGCATATACCTGTGTTATTGACTGGGGGAGCTTGGCTATGACACCAGCGAAACTTCTTTGCTCTAAATTGACAAGTGCAATAGGATCTTTTACTTCCACTGGGACAGTGACCAGAATGGACTTCCATTCAACATTTCATCCAAAGGACAGCACCATATCAGTGCAGCATGCCCCTTGTACTGCACTATGGTGTCCATTTTGGGGTATTACCTCAAGCGCCTAGTGTGGGACTAGAACCCACAACCATCTGATTTTCTAGTTCCCAAAGGTTAGTGTGCTACCTATTGAGCCAGTGACTCTGACATCTGACACCAATGCTGGCTATCTAAATATCTAGGGCAGGATGGCAGCAGCATGCTGTGCATTAGAAAACATTACCATTAATAATGGGGTATCCCAACCCACTAATGATACATATTTAAATCTTACCTCAAGAGTCGGACAGAGCAAAGGATAGAAATGTTTTGGAAGTGCAGTTGCCACTCTGCTCTCATTGACCACAGTCAATTCCTCTTATATGCCTTTTGATTATATGTGCATTTCTTTTATATGCCTTAAAATTATGTATCCCAATTCACACTAATACAGGCATGTATTAATCACTCCAGTTTTATGGCTTGCCTATTTCATTTATATTTTTATTTTTGAATGTGCATTGAAATCTGCTGGCTAATCTCAATTGTCAGTATTTTCTAGTCTGTCCAGTCTGTCTTAACAAGGTGCTAAATGATGCTAAATGATGCTAAATGATCACAACTAGAGTATTTAATGATCCATTTTACTTCCCTCAGCTCTCCTACTGTCACCTGATACAATAGCAAAATGTACATCTCTTTCTGTCTTTCTCTCTCGCTGACTGAAAAGGTGAAACTTCTTGAGATGGCTGATTCTCTTGGATGCACCTGCAATGATCTAGCTACTGAATTAAGAGTTGATGTTTCCAGTGTTGTTCATTTTATCCTCTCAAAGGAGGCAATTCTGACTGAGTGGATGAGCGATGGCAAACAGGACTGAAAGTGATGAAGAGAATGCAAGGATGCCAGAGTTGAGCAGATATTACTGCTGTGATTCACAAGGTCCCATAACCACAGTGTTCTGATTTCTGGGCCAGTGCTCATTGAAAATTCTAAGAAGGTGGCTGAAGAGATGGGCACAGAGTTCAAAACCCCATCTGAGTGGCAAACAAGGTGGAAAGAATGCTATTTCAAAACATACTGAGAGCTGCATAGTGAGGATGCAGCATCTGATTTTGTTGTGACTGACAGCTGGCTTCAGAACACACAGCCTATGCATTTTAACAGCTACACTCCTGATTACATCTTCAGTGGAGATGAAACTGCTCTTTTGTGCCAATACATATGACATTTTCACCTTTAAAAGGGAATATCTTAGTGAAACAAAAGACAAAGATGTGCATATCAATCATGGTAATTTAATAGAAATGCAGCATTCTACGCACCTGAAAAGTAAACATGAAAAACAGGTATTTGATTAGATGATCTGCAACCACTTAACACTTTTCATTAGGTTCATAACTGCTGTCAGTTGCCTTAAATTTATCTACATAAAATGCTTCTCTGGTCAATAGCTTTTGTCCAGGCTGTCCCTCTTTGACCATACTGACACTTTCAATACCAGAAAACTGAGAATATATGTATTATTTTATTTAAGTTTTAAACTATTGGTGATTCCATATTATCTCTCTTCTTAGCAGGGCTGATGACAGGTTTTTGTGGACCCTGGGCAATGGACCTTAAGTGGGCCCCCCTCAGACCCAGGCGTCTGTGTAAAAAAAAAAAAAAACAGCCGACGTGGCAGTCTGACTATTACAGATGCAAGTATCACCCAAGTGCCAACTATCTGTCCATCACCAACCCTACACAGCACAGCAGTGACCACCCTCCCACACAGCAGTGAACTATCAAGACAATTCAGATTCAAAATTTCAGACAGAATTCCAATCCAAGACTACACCAACCAACCTAGCAGACTGAGCCACTCACGTTCATGCCTAAGTTGAGACTCCCCTCCAGGGATGGCTACCTGTCAGTATCTCCCATAATAAATCCAAAACACAGCTGCGGAGCAGGGGACTCTGTGATGTCCTATTTGGTGTGGCACTGGCACAGTGGTGCAGCACAGGTAAGGGCCTTGACTGTCACAACCGAGGGGTCAAGGAAGACTTCATCCAAGATCACATTCATTGCTTGCTGAAGACAAGTTACTGTCGACTGTCCTGAACTGTCTCTGCTGGTGCCTATAACTCCACTGGCCCAATGGAAAGATGCACAGATAACAATTACTGATCTCTACTCAGTCCCACCAGCCCGGACAGTCAGTGCTCTGCCACCATGTCCACTCTGCCTGACTGTGTGTTATTTGAACTCATGACCCTCTCCCTCCTTGCCTTGGTGCCTCTTCCCAACAACACAAACAACACAGCTAAGTTAAAGCTGAATGGTTGGGCCACAGCTCAGGTGGTCCATCCCTCCACTCACACTTCTCTCCAGCCATTGGCCACCTGACATCCTACACCCCAGCCCACAGAAAACAACAAGAAAGGTTGGGCTCACAGACTCACACAGGCAGACTTAAGGGGGGAATCAATTTGTTAGTTTCTTGGCTCATTGAATGCTGTGAATGTCATGGCTTCACCGCAGGCAGTGATGTGGTCAACTCGGAGTGCTGAGAATAATGGAAAAAAAATCATGCTGCCAGTGCAGTCCATGCAGAGCTATGGCAAAGTTAGTCAACAGTCACTTTTTTGAGTCCCTGGTGAACCCCTCACTGGTGTCAGGGCCCTGGGCAATTGCCTGGGTTGCCCAGGTACTGATGCCAGCCCTGCTTGTTATGTCACTTTATGTTCATCTCGTGTGTCTTATGTTATCTGCCTATTTCACCTATTAATATCAGATCACAGGGCAATTAATGGAGTAAAACCCCATGTGGATAGATAATTGATAAATTCCAAACTTCTGTATTCTCCCCATTAAATACTTTTCTGATGGATTTCAGAGTGTATGTGTTTGAATAATGAGCACATCCAACACATGGATTAAATCTCTTAATATTCATAGGGTCAATGGCATAACAGCAATCACCAAATAGCGATCACCGTTTGGGCAAGTGTACATAGCCGAAAATGAATAATGGCGATGTACACTCACCGTGACTACAAAATAGGTGATGGCATCCTATGTTATGTGGGGGGCACCCCCCATGTGGTGCAAGAATCTCAACTCAAGAGGGGTGTATGTTGGGGGTGTAAAACTAAAAAATTAAAACCAACCCTAAGCAAAAAGTGATTGTGCCCCAGAACCAAACCCATCACCCTTCCAACCCCAGCCTGCCACCCTACCCACTATGTCACACAGCCAGCTCAGCAGCTGACTGCCACACTACACCCCACATACCCTCCCCTTCCCTTCCACCCATCATGTGGTGTGGTCCCTCCCTCCGCTCACATGAATATATGCACATCATGTCACCATAGTTGTCCACCCAGTATCCTGTCGCTACCCTGTCAGGTAGCCCAGAACACAGGTGTGGTGATTGAGTCACCCTTTTTGCAGTCACTAAATCATGGGTGCCATGCTCAGTGGACACCATATTCATAGTTGATAGTAAAAGTCCTTCATTGTTCTAGGATATAAGATGATCAGGACAGGTGCTTAGAGGATGCTGGGAGAGGAGATGGAGTTTCATGTCATTCCACAAAACACATTAGTGTTCATTAAAGATTAGATTATATTTTTGTAAATAAAAATTTAATTCAGGATATTCTTAAAGCTGAAATTTATGAAATATTTATTTCTGGCCATGCTTTAGTTTCCATTATGTTTATTCCCACTAAAGAAAGACAAAGAATACCACAATGGTGTTTTCAGAATACACTATTGTCTGACATTAACTTTGAGAAATACTTTAAAAATCACATAAAGGAATTCTGGAAAATAAACTATAAAGACCAGAAAGTATCAGAAATTTGGGAGACATTTAAAGTTACCATGTGGGGATATGTAATATCCTATCTAATACAGACAAATAAGAAACAACAGAGGTGTTTGGGAAAATTAGAGAAAGAAATACTAGATTTACAAGAAAGAGATAGGTTAGAACCACCAAAATATCAAACTCAGCTACAAAATAAAGTAATGGAAAAAAAAACTGCTTCTGGAAAAGAAAGTTGAGGAAAAAATGTATCAACTTAAAAATAAGTTATATTTGTTTTCTGTCAAATCTGGTAAAATGTTAGCCTATGCTTTAAAACAACAAAGGGAAAGAAATACCATAGAACAAATTTATACAGATGATCAAGAGATAGTTACCACAGATATTAAGATTGCTCAAGTTTTCCAGTCATACTATGGAGATATATAACTATACTGGTTGAATAACAAACAGAGAAATAAATCAGAATGTGAACAATATCTTGCTAGTAGCAATTTGAATAAAGTTGGACACTTACAGAAGGGTTTTCCAAAACCGAAGTGACTGAAGTCATAAAATCAATGAAGAAAAATTCTTCCCCTGGACCAGATGGATTTACATCCAAATTTTATCAGACATTTATTCTAGAACTGGTATACTGGTTCCAAAGGTTGGCAGAAGAGATAGCAACTGTGGGAGAAGTTACAAAATAATGTTATGAGGCTGACATAATACTGATATTAAAGGAAAATAACGATCCATTATTCCCTGAAAATTATCGACCACTTTACTTAATACAGATTACAAGATATTAGCTAAACTTATTACCCATAAAATTCAAAACCAGATTGCAAATATTATACATAATGATCAAAAGGACTTTATAAAAGGTAGGAACATAGTTGGTGGATTGGGGAAGTACAAGCTGCATTTTCTTTAGCCACCCAGGGTTTAAATAATTGATTAGCATGTTTTTCTTGGGACAATATTAATTTTACAGAAAACATTTATATAGGTTTTCTAGAAGTGTTATGTTTGTTAAACACAGTGAGGCAAGTGCTATGCATTTTCACAATGTTTTAGAACTTTTAAGAGAAAACACTAATCAATTTTTAGAGTTAAATAAAACTCTGTCACCAAACTAGATCAAGAGACCATTGCGATAGCGTTGGATGCTATGAAAGCATTTGACTTAATTAACTGGGAATTCATGTTCTTAACCTTACAAACATGGGAATTTCCAAAATATGTAATAACAGCCATTCAAGCATTATATAAATCTTCGACCGCTGCTCTGAAAATTAACCAATATAAATTAGACCCCATCTCAATGTTTAATGGTGTAAGACAGGGGTGTCCCCTGTCTCACCTGCTATTTGTATTATCACTAGAAACTTTTCTCAACCAAATCAGCCAGAATATTAAAATTACCAACTAGGGAAATAGCACATCGCATTTTAGGTTGAATGTTTATGTGGATAATGTAGGGTAATCATCTTAAACCCTAAGGAATCATATCCAGAATTACTTTCAGAGAGTCAGAAATTTTCTTCATATTCAAATTATACTTTAAATAAAAGCAAATCCTTTATATTATGTTTAAATACAATTTCCCTAGAGACTAGACAGATCATTTCTGAAATGAAAATACAGGATTCAATAAAATATTTGGGAATTTAGTTAAAAAAAAAACTGAAACTACAATATAACTAAATTTAGATCTTTGTATGGCTAAAGTTAGTGATATGCTTATGCAATAGCAAAACAAAGTTCTTTCCCATGGGGAAGAATTGAACTTTAAAGATAATAATTATGCCCCACTTGATGTATCTATACCAAGCAGTGTAAGGAGAAATATTCATCACATGGCTAGAACAAATAAGATGTTTATTTGTCAAATTTCTATGGCATGGAATGCTATATCCACCACAATCCAAACAAAAATTCCAGGATATTCTTGCATTCTCATCTTTATTTGAGAAGTAGCATAACCCGTTATAAAAGCATTACAAAAATAGCTTATTATTGCAATAAAACCTTGCCTAATAATAATTTTTGTTATTATTTGCCAGCATAAATGGGAACTCAAAGATCTGGACTATATAAATGAAAATATAATAACTGATTTGGATTTACGTAAATTAAATATATACCATTGGATGGACTGCTGCCAAACAGACACTTTTATGGAATACCAAACTAAATGTATATCCCACATAGAAAAGAATTATGAGATCAAAAACTAGCGCTGAATTCGATCCGGTTTTATGAATCCCAGGATGAAGACTACTATAACAAAGATCAGTGCTATTGGATTTGTTTATACAAATATAATTACCTTTCACCAGCTATGGGAGTGTGGTGAGATCCAGGAATGGTGGAAAGAAACCATAAGACAATTGGAGAAAATTATGCATAGGCAGTTCCCCTTTTCACCCAAAATCTTTATTCATAATGATTTTGATTCCTTGAAAATTGAATGGAAAGAAAAGAAAATTTCAGCCTTGGCCACCATGACAATGAAACGAGTGATACTAGCTAATTGGAACTCCTCCAAAATTGAGGCCTTTGAATTAAATAAATGGTGTTATATATTTAAAAGCACTTTATATCATGAAAAACTGTTGGATGAAGTATATGAAGGGCATGCTGGGGGAAAAATTGCTTGGCAGGAATTAATTAAGCTTTTGCCTCCACTATTACAAGTTTAATCAGTACCCCCAATCAGAGTGGTATTGTCGTTGCACCTGCACATCAGGGGACTGCAACCTCTGACTGGATATGATATCACCCACATTAGTGGGGTAGGAGGCCACAGGGAGTATCTCATCTAGACATTGCTGCATGAATTTAAGGGGGTTCAGTTCTGAACTATGACCCCAGTACAACTCAAGTTGTCAATGACCTGGGTGGCTGACAGAGATGAGTTCCTATGCAGTGTGACAATATTTTACAAATACAGAATAAAGTCACTGAAATTACACGTCTCTGCATATATAAAACTAAATTTAAGACTATTATCTAATAGTAATTACATTCAAATTAAAAACATAGAAGGACTCTGTAATAATTACTTTAAAATAAAAACTATTTAAGGACTCTTGCTTTAGAAAACACATCGATTTCATTATCATCCTCACTTCTCAGCCATGAATCAAATTTGCTCATCATGCATCATTGTGTTGGGTGGGTCATACCGACTTCTTTCTGCCTTTACACTGCACAGATGGTACAAAGGGCTGGCAGTCATCACTATAAGAGATGGTACAATGTGCCTTGGGCATGGGCATGTACAAGTACCTGTCTACCTTTGAGACTACAGATAGGGCTATTCAATATCAACTTCATGACTCTTTTCATGTTCACAAACACCAGAACACCAGTTTCTAGTACTAATGTCACCACAGTAAACTGTGTGCCATGGACATGGACAATTGCCTGTCCACCATCAGGCACTTTAGATGGTGCTATTTATATCTTCACAACTTGTCATGTGCTTATGAATAAGAAGACACCAGCTGCCAGGTTCAGTGTCACCATGGCCAGATGTGCACCATGGTCATTGACAATTGCCTATACATCGTGAGGTACTATAGACAGCACTTTTATTATCATCTTTATAACTTGTCATATGTTCACTCAGAAATTGTGTTTTCTTTCCCAGTGAATTTATAGTAATGTCACTCATGTCACAGGGTCAATCTCTACTGAACTCCTCTACCACTACCTACAGAAGCACAAGAACCATTGCCCTTTCACTCATTTTTAAACTCATTAGGGGGTGATGATGACTCTTGATCTTCAATTACAGCAAGTATTTATTCTCATGACCTTTCCTATGGTGCATCTACTTGAATGCCACACATTGCTATCATTCATAACATTCTGCAGCAACTCACTGAAGCTTACTATTATATAGAGAATAATGGATAGAGTAAAGAATAGTTTTTTTCACACTGAGGTATGTGATGACTACATAAGCCTTGAGAGCAAAGCTCTAGAGGTTTGTCTAGTCATCACACACCAAAGTGTGAAAAATATTCATAATCTACACTCACATATCTTTAATTTTTATAATTACTGGTGCTAGGAGTGTCAGCAAACATTTTAGATATATGGAAAAATACACTAGTTCATTAGAATTACATTTATTGAAGGTTTTGCTTTCATAAAGACATTAGGAGGTGCAATTAGTAGCACTCACCTAAAAGAATACTTCAAAGAACTGATTTTGCTTGGTTAAGCTGTAAACTATAATATTAAATAAATACCAGAAGTCCCATTGAAGAAATCAGATCGAGATCGATTTTGGACTTCAAGAGACAGAAGGCAAAGAAGGCAAACGTCAGCGTAACGTTTCTGTGGGACGTTAACTAGAACGTGTTTAAAATAGTCCAAACTAGCAAATATCTTTAAGTTCAGTAACTTCCTAGTGAGTGTTTGTTGCCTGATGGTCAGGAAGTGTTGCTATGGTGATGACGGTCTTGCAGTTGCTGTGGAGATCTGTGTGGGAGAAAAAAAAAATGCAAGGGACTGTCTGCAAATCCTCTAGTTTATGAGCTTGTTACGAGTGGTGCGAAGTGTTTTTAAAGTTTGAAGTTTTTTAAGTGTTTGACACCACGGCACTAGTGAAAAGCTGCGTGCGACTGGAGAAAACCTTAAGTAAGCTTATCAAGTATCCCACTCAAAGAAACTGACAATGACTCGAAGCTACTCGACGCCATAATAACCCAATTTCAGGTTATTATGGCTCGAGAGGTATCTAAATCAGGTTAATAAAGGGTCACCAGTAATTATACTATCATTAGAAATTGGTGAAGTTGGCAAAATTCACTCTGAATTAATCCACAAATTTAGCACAATTTGTGGAGCATGGATCAATCCTCAAAGTTCAATGTTTCATCATAAAGTGTGGAATTTCATCCACAAAGTGTAGAATTTCTCAAATGAAATTCCACACTTCATGGTGCAAACTTTGTGATTCAGGTGAAGCTGAAGTTGCTGAGGAATGGGAAAACATCACAAAGCTCTGTGAATGCAAATAGTTGCCACTGTACGGCAATGTTGCAAGCAAATTAAAACTTTGCCACATCTATAACTATCATCCAGCTATTTTTCTTGGTATATAAATACAAATTAAATAATAATAAAATTACATTAAAAAAAATCCACAAATTTGAAGATCAGTGGAGCAGGCCAAGCAGCAATGCTTTATCTTGCAATAAATGACACGTCACAAAATACTGCATGACAAAAGGGCTTAACTGTTTTCAATTACACTGTTTCCTGCAGTATACTGCAATATTTTGCAGTAATACTGCAAGGTACTGTGTTGCCATCATCACTACAGAACAGTAAAACACTCCACACAAATATATACAGTTAAAATTTTCTACTCAGTTTTCTTGAATAGCAGCAGTTAAAGCAGGGACATACAGTTTGATTAACACAGTTCACAGTTTCACAGCTTGTAGCTTAATACTTGTAGTGTATAGCTTCTTGTAACAGTTGATTTCATTGGTACTGTCCAGTAATTGGCTAGAAGAAAATACTTAAAGCAGTGATGTGGTGGTCTGAACAACCCATCGCATCCTGGTTGATGCCACTGTAGTTCTTCTAAACCCAAAACACTCACTATAAAAATGTATGCTGTCTTGTCATATAAATAGAAAGATGACATAACAATGATTAAAAAAAAGATTAATTTATTTTATTACTGTCATCATCATATGTAAGTAATAGAACACTCTGAAGTTTGGATCATTAACTGATAAAAGAACACCCCAGCTGTGTTATGAGACACGAGGGGCTTATACTGAATGCAGTTAGCATCTTGGAAGTGCTCTCTTATCAGGCAATAAACCACACCTCTGAGTGTCTTACTGTGCTTATTCATTGGGTCTCATGTGAAAATTAAAAAATTTAATTAAAATAAAATTAAGGAATGTTGGATAAGTAGAGTAAAAAAAAATAACAGGCATTTGCCAATGCCGAATGTTTGCTTGATGGCATTAGCAGTGGAAGTGCAGGAGTTAGTCAGATGCAGTATAGGAATGGTATTAAAGTATTGAACTAATGCCAACTCCACCCTCACCCTGCAGAGATGGACAGGCATTGGGGTATGCCTTTGGGTCGTCACCCATGACGGTCATGACATGTCACCTAACCCTACCCTTCAAACACTGACAAGTGTTGAGGTGTGCCTTGTGGTGTTTGGGCTTTATAGTTACCTCATTCCATAAAGAAATGTGCTGAAATGGGTGTAGTATAGGAGAATGAGGTTAACTATGGGGGCAAAGGGTCCAAGGCACACCTCAATGCCTGTCACTGGCTGCAGGGTGGGGTGGAATGGCATGAGCATTACTGTCTACAGTCCCAAGTCACACCCCTGATGCCTGTCAGTCCCTACAAAGTAGCGCATAATGGTCAAAAACCCTAATGCCCCAGGCATTTCTTGGTATTTTTACTCCAAGTTTTCCACATGGGCTTTTTGTGACCCCACCGCATGAACAGTGACACTACTAGTTTGTTAGTCGAAAGATGATTTTGCACAGTGACTGCAAAATTTGGCACCACAGGTGTGAAAACACATTTCAAAAGGATGTGAAAAGTGACAGGTGTACTGTTCATGAGGAGGTGTAAAAAATGGCATTGTTTAAAATCTGGAGTGAAAATATACAAAAACCAGTGAAACTGAGCAATGTACACCTGTAATGTAATTAGCTTGGGGATTTTTACAGAGGATTTTCAACATACACATTTTGGGAACTCCACTCATGAACAGTGTCACTGTGATTTTCTTAATCGAACACTCATTTTCCACAGCGACGTGCTATTTTGTGTTAGAAGTGCGAAAACACATTTGGCCAGGGTGTGAAAATGACAGCTGTACTGTTCATAAGGAGGTGTGCAAAATGTCAATGTTGAAAATCTGGATTGAAAATATTACAAATTAGTGAATTTATGAGGGTGCGTGGAAATTGCGCAATGCACACTAGTAACAGAGTCATTTTATGGACTTTTGTCACCAATTTTTCAACACAGCCATTTTAACACCTCTGCTCATGAAGAGTGTCACTGTGATTTTCTTAATGTTTTCTGGACACTGATTTTGCACACCGACTGTGCCAATATGTGTGCTACATGTGCAAAAACACATTTTGGGCGAGAGATGAAAAATGGCAGCTGTACTGTTCATAGGGAGGTGTAGTAAAATGGCAATGTTGAAAATCTGGAGTGAAAATATTACAAATTCTCAAAGGTATGAGCATGCATAGGAATAGCGAAATGCACAGTCATAAAACAGTCATTTTGGGGAATTTTTCCACCAAATTTTCAACAAAGGGTTTTTGGGGGCCTTCCTCATGAACTGTGACACTGTCATTTCATTATTCATTCCCAATAAGTGGTTCTGTGCAGTGACCATGAAATCACCTTTCAGGACTGAATAACAAAATGACAGTGACTGAGTTCATGGAGGAGGGGTCCCAAGAACCACATGTTGAAAATTTGGTGAAAAAATTCCCCAAAATGGCCGAGATATGCACCAACGTAAAAAAAAAAAAACAACATTTATGCCATTATACATCTTACCAGCATTTCTTCAGTTCGCGGTTGGCTTTGAAGAGTGCAGACGTGTTCCTGGTGAACCAAAGATGATCGCACTGAGCTTCGGAGGTAAGTATGGGGTCAGGGTGTGTGTGGGGAGGTAGGTGAGCAGAGGGTGGGTGCAGGTTGGGGGAGGGGGCAAGACAGTCAACAAGGGTCTGTTTTTTCTTACAGGTTTTGTTTTTTCCTTTTTTTAGGAAGACAACATGGGACTTTTGCCATACTGAAGTGGGCTCCCAGCGTGGCAGCTGGAAGTTTGTTTGGGGGCAGTGGAACCGATGGGGGATTGGGCACTCTCCGTTGGCCATACAGACTTTTTACATGCTGGGGTGGGCTCCCAGTGTGGCACCTGGAAGTCTGTTTGGGGGGGAATTGGGGCCGACGGGGGATTGGGCACCTCTGTCACCCATACAGTGTGTTGGGGGGAGTGCATAAACACTCTGGGGTGGGCTCCCAGCATGCTACTTTGATGTTTGTTGGGGGGGCCAAGAAAAAAATGGAGCTGTCTATGACAGCTGTTCAGATACAGTGCTGATGTGTAGATACTTTGCATACTGCTGATGGCAGTATGTAAATTTTCTGTGGACAGCAGTAGGCAAATTGCCTACACATTACCACTGCTGATTGTAGCAGTCTTTTTCTTTGAACTGTATGCCACTGTATCTGACCTGCTGTCATAGACAGCTCAGACATTTATTCATGTAGTGAGGCCATGCCTGCAAGAAGAAGCAGGGCATTGGAAGCGGGCTGGCACAACTATGACAATTCATATGGTGGTACTATGTTTCTTACACAAGCATGCAAGCAAACATAATAAAATGAATACAAAATTGTCCTTGCACGTTAAATTTACTTTTGTAGGTTATCTATTGTAAATGGTGGTGCACACTGCTAGATGGCAGTGAGTATCTTGATGCAGCCTATCAATAGCCCCCTTGAGAAAGTAATAACTGTCATTTGGCATTTCTTATGAGATGGACTGCATTCCCCCTCCCCAGTTCTTCTGTTGCATTTGGCTTGGCCTGCCAACTTGCCAAGGATGGCAGAAATTAGCTGCTTCTACTGGGGATAGCCAGAGCTGAAGTGATATCCACCAGTGCAGGGGGTCTATACACCTCTCCTATTTTTATTTTCTTGCCCCCCCTTGTTATCAAGGTGACCCAAATCACCTCCACAGTTCCCTCCACCTTCTCCACTCCTCCTATCGCAATGATGGTTTTGACTATTATTGCTACTCTCCTCCCCTTCCCTCCACCTTGTTCTTCCTGAACATGGTGTAACCCTCCAGGTCCAGGTCCCAGTCATGCTCTGCGGTGGCCCAGGTCTCAGTGACCACTGCCACATCCACCTCTCCCTCAGTTAGCATCACCTGGAGCTCAGGCATATTATTGCCCAAGCTCCTGGCATTTACCAGGACTACCTTTCACCCTTTCCCTATACTTCCATTTCCCCTGCTCATGTTCCCGTGGGGATTCTGTCTTCCCCTGGTCTGCACCTTACCAGTCCCACATTCCTCCAGCTCCCAGGGGGGTGGAGACAGAGTCCCTCCTTTATCGAACCCCCCTCGACAGACTTTTCTCTTTCCATCCCGCCTCCCTTCACAGTTTAAACCCCACCTTTCACTAACAAACCCTCAATTTTCAACTTAAGGATTTCCATCCTCCAAAATGAGATGGAACCTATCTCTAGCATACAGCCCTTATCCTACAAGGTCTTCCCTAATCCCCATCGACTTATACCTCTGACCCCACACCACTCCCTGAGCCACTGGTTTATCTCCCTAATCTTCCTTTGTATTCACCACTAGCCCTGGGCACTGGCAGGATTTCTGAGAAGGAAATCATGCATCCTATGTCATGACAGACCCTGGCAAGCTCCCTGCACCTTGCTTGTATCTCTAGCTCACTGTTACCCTCAATGTCATTGGTACCCAGGTGGACCAGTATGTCCAGGGAACCTCCACAATCTTTTTCCAGCTGATACACCTCATGCTTGGCTCTGTGCACCATTAGTCCAGGGAAGCATTTTGTTATAACCAGGCAGGCTTCCCCTTCCCTATCCCATTTGATACCCCTTATAATGGAATCACCCAACAGGAGCACTCTGAATGCTGCTTTTCCTCCAATTCCTCCCCTTCCATGTATCTCATGCTTTCTACTAGCCCCTTCCCCAGTTGGCTCCTTGCTACTCCCGCTATCTGGGTGCTACCTGCCACCCCCTCCTTACTTACCCTGGCCTCCCCTTCCCCTCTGATCCTATGCCTCTCCTACTCCCGAGTATCTTCTGTACCCCGCTACCCCCATCACTGCTCATGACTGGTCCTCCCCCCATCTATTAAGCTAGCCTGGCTCATCCTCCCTTCCTTCCCATCTCCATTCAGCCCCTCCATGCCTGTCGTGCTCCCTTATCCTAAACCCACAGCTCCCTTTATTGTAGCCTCTTTGTACTTCTGATCCTTCTCATTTTCTCTCAACTGGTCCTTCTACTTGCACTTTCCTCCCTCTACCCCCTCCTCCTGCTCCGATCCCCTGCTCCCCTGTTTTCCCACATTCCAAGATCCCCCCTATTCCTTCTGCTATCCAGTCCCTGACAGCTGCCTCCCACTCCCTTTCCATCTCTAACTGCCCCTGTCATGGCTACATCGCCCCCCTCATCCTCAAGCAGAAGAAGGGAATTGAAGTGGTTACTGAGCTTAAGGTCTGATCCACCTCCCTACTTTTCTTCCTCCTGTCCATTCCCAGCTATATGTCTACTTCCCTGAGAATGTCCTCACTTTGGCCCCCTTCTGTGAGGGTCCCTGGATACCTGCCTGCTTCCTTGGTAGTGTCCTCCTTTAGGGCCCCCTCTGTCAGGGTCCCTATGCGACCCCAGAGTACTCTCCTGCTCTCCTTCCCTTATGCCCCCAATCATAGTGGTTGATGCAACCCCATGGGAGAGCCACTGCCCTATTCCCCAACCATACCTCCCCCTCCTCCCAGCAGCCTCTTAATCCCTCAACCTCCTTCCTAAGCTGTGCCAGCTGGTAGCACACTGGGCAACCAATGAACTTCCAAGCCCAGTCCAGTATCATGGCTGCCCCACACCCTGTGCACCCCACCACCCTCCCAAAGATGCCGGCCCTAATGACGTGTGGTCCCATTCCCCTCCAAGTAGGTTTCCTTGGGTGAGCCACCAGGTTCCCAACTACTCCAAGATACACCCTCCCCATTAATCGGGTCCCCACTAATTGTAGATATAGTCCCACAGTAAAGGGTACCCTGTTACTAGGTGCAGTTCTATACAGTAAACTTATAAGGGAAGTACAACTTCCTAAGATCCTCTCCCAGCCTTTAAACCCAACCCCAGTGGCTATAACTACATGAGCTACACCTGAAGCCTTGTCCTCCAATTGCAGGGCAGGGGATCCCCTATAAATTAGCCAAGCTCTGGGTAGGGAGGGGTGGGGAGGGTGGGACTTGGGCCTCCACCTGACTCTCATGGGAGTGTATCAGCCCTGGCAACACACTCCCAGCTACAAACCATATCAACTTACAAAATTTATGACAAAGTTAGCTTTCCAGAACCTCATCACATCTTCCAACTTTAACTGCTACCTCTGCCCACATCAAGAAGACTTAAAATGCCTCAGTGAGGATTTTAAACAGAGATTAACTGAAATGCAAACAACCTTGATTGGCTGGCTGTGTTATGAAAGAACCCTCCCCCACAAGAACATTCTCCAGCTAGCACAGCAAGATTTAAGGATTTATGCCCCTCAAGTCCAGAAAGTTCTTAAGGAGTTTGGCCAAATTTAAAACACAACTTATAAACAGTAACAACTTACAAAAATGTATGACAAAGTTAGCTTTCCAGAACCTCACCACATCTTCCAACTTCAACTGCTACCTCTGCCCACAGCAAGAAGACTTAAAATATGATAGAGACTTTAAATACCTTAGAGGAATAAACAGGGTACAGAAAGGAGTATATTTCAGAGAAGAAAGTGTACAAGGTGAAGGGACATAACATGAGGCTGGAGGAATGGAGGCTTAGGAGGAATGCTAGGAAGTATTTTTCACAGAGATGGTGGTGGATCCATGAAACAGCCTATCAGCAGAGGTGGTGGAAGTGAAAACAGTATGGGGATTTAAAAGTACATGGGATAAACATAAGACATTTGTCCTGCTGTGCAGCACAACGGGGAACAACTTTCCGATAATGGTAGGACTGCCAAACCAAGTAGGAAATGGACAGACTAGTTGGACCTTTGGTCCTTATCTCCTTCATATTCTGTTTCTATGTATATGTGGTTTGCACTGCAATCCAGTTTGGCATTGAAAGTGCAAGCCACAGGGTTGTTGTCCTATAAGTTAGGATACAGATCCTCACCAATTAGGACTCAGGATTTCATTTTTCTGTTTTATAATACTATTTATGATCTCGTATATATAAAATGTGTGACATAATAGAACAGATAACATAACACGATCATAATATAAAAATATAATTGTAAATTCTATGGCTCTGCAAGGAGAATATAGTACTTTGTATAAGATACAACTGAGAGTCTGTGGGGGCTTATGCCTTGAGGCCAGCAATGAAGGTAACTATTACTGTAGGCCACATAAGGTCATGGCAGTCCTTGTGGGTTTTATAGACTCTGTCACAGCACTGCCAGTGTGAGGGAGCATGGCCATGATGAGACAAGATGGCAGGCTGATTCTTCTGCTATGATCTCCTTCTCCCATAATCGTGTCTCATTCAACACTGCTCATTCTTAACCTAAACTAAATAGTTTCATTTACAAGTATATTATACAAGAAACCTGGCGATGTTCTTTATTTTAATACCTGCAGGGCCTTTCTGCCACATTGCTAAGATGACCTTCTGAACTTGGCCTCTCACCCCCTGCCCTTAACTGGTTTGGAGATTACCTTATGGATAGACAGCAAAGGGTATACTTTTGAAAATTACTCTCTGAGCCTGCATCATCCTTGATGGGTGTCCCCAGGGATCTATTCTGGGACCACTACTTTTCTCTATACATATTAATAATATTCATGGCTGTCTGTTGCATAACACTCCCATACTTTATGCAGATGGCTTGGCTCTGGTTGTTAGTGCCAAGGATGTCAACTCCTCAAAACAAGTTGACAACTGACCTTCGGGCAGTGCAAAATTGGCTTCAGCATAACAAGCCGCCAATAATTGTACCAAAGACACAAGGCATGCCTTTTGGCTTCCAACTGAAATTTAGAACCTGTACAGTCCCCTTATACATTTTATGTATTGACAGTACCCTCTGGAGAGTGTCCAGTCTTTTAATTACATGGAGTCAATCTAGACTCATCCTCACCTTTCAACTGCATGTATATAAGGTCACAAAATCTGTTAATGCGTGACTTAGTTTGGCCTACAGGATAAGGAATAATATCACTCGAAGAGCTTGCTTACCTATTGCACAGGGTATCTTCCTCCCCAAACTAATGTACAGTGCAGAAATGCATGCTACATCTGCATCTAAGCTTACTTTGAAAAAAATGGAACACTACACACAACATTTGTCAATTTCCACTCTCTCCTCATAGACTTGATCATCACTGCACTTTATACCAAAAGTTTGACTGGCCCTCACCAGTTGCAAAATGTGTGGCTGCCACTGGTGGTACTGTATTCAGCATCCTAAAATGGCAGAGGCCTCCTTAGCTTGGCTCTCTTCTATGACCTCATTCTAATCCTTATCTGCTGAGGTCAATGGGTCTTGACCTTCTTGCCATTCCTCAACATAGGACCAATCTAGGCACAGCTGCTTTTCAAAACTTTGCACCAAAGGCTTGGAACAATATCTCTCCAGAAGTATGAATATGTCTTTCCCCATGGCTTTCCAAAAGGCCATCCGTAAGCACCTACCAAGCACCTTCACATGTAACTCCGCTTCTAAGCTTGAATGGATGTGTTTGAACTTCTCACCTTTTGCTAAAAGTTGACCTTGTCTTATTACATCAGCTACACTGCCTTTGAATAGCTTGTCAAAATCCATCTGTGTCAAATTATATGTAATGGTATACTGTTTTTTCTAGAAACCAAAAGGAAGGCACCCTTCCAGCTAGGTTGCACATGCAGCAAGTCAAAGAAATCAGAAGAATTCAGCACCACTCACCACAAAAGAACCAACAAACATAGAAATCTATAGCATTTATTATGGCAAAATATGTAAAGGAAATAATGGAGTACAAAACTCAAAAGTGCACAAAGCACCAAACTCAGGCAGCACAGGCAGAGCCCTCCCCACCACCACCAACTTCAACAAGTTTTGCCCAAAGGCTTCCTCAGGAAGTATGCCACACCCTCAAGCATTAAAGCACCTGTCTTAAAGGGAACAACCCCAATTTCTAAGTGCTCATAATAATACTGTTACAAAATGTATAAATACATATACAGAAAACATATACATATATATCCTGCTGGAGTATCTCAACAGGAATATAAAGTAAGTAAGCATAAAGGAAACAACATACAAAAAGGGGAAAACAGTGTGACAAAAGAGAGGAACAAGCAGTTCATGAAATACTAACACTGGACAACATGTTTCTAATACTTGTGCCCCATTTCAACAATGTATTGGGATCAGGTTAGTGAAAAATCACTAACATGTGCATTTAAGGAGAATCCATAAATATCTCCAACTGATATACATAGAGGGACACGCAGTTAGACCATAAGGTGTAGATCTATAAAGGCAGACAATACATCTATACGTTGTACATGTGTTTCATGTCAGAATTGATCATTCTACATCTTAAATACTGTATGTATTTACTGATGTAAATGAACAGAAAATAAAGGATTGTGTATGAGCAGTCATACACAGCAATGATATTCTTGTATCGAGAGGTTTCCTTGGTAACAGATGACCGAGCCTAGAAGCTCAAGAGGTGCCTGTTACTGGCGGGAATCTCGAAATACAAGAATATCCTTGTTTGTGTATGACTGCTCATACACACTCTTTTATAGTGTACGGGCAGTCACAGCATACAAAATTACACAAAACCAGCTAGTGAAGACAACAAAGAATAGAAATGTTAACATTTTCTTTTTTTTTAACTGATACAGTATGCGGCAGATATTTCTGCAAGTTCAAGTAAAAAAAAAATAACTTACAGCTTAATTGGATAGAGGAAAGCAACTATGTGGCAGCATTCCAAGTTGTTCTGCTGTAGTAGTGACATCACTACTGCAGCAGAACAACATAATGATGTCACTACTGCAGCAGAACAAGCATATTCCAGGCATGGAATTCCATGCATAACAGCATTCCACCATACACTATATCAATTTCATCATTTAAACCTGGTGAATTCAGAGCTCCTAAATTATATATCCAAAAGGATTCCTTCTGTGCCAGAATTTGTTTAACATAACCCCGTTTGGGTCCAACAAAAGCATGGTATATCTCACAAGAAGTGAATTTATGTGTGTCCACATTTCTCTCGGATAAAATGTGGGCACATAATGCACACTTCTCATACTTCAGTCTGATGGAACTAAGGTGTTCGCACACCCTAGTCTTAAAGGGACGTGTAGTTTTGCCAACATAGAAGGATTTGGAAGGACACATAGCGAGATAAATCACACAACTCAAGCTGCAATTAATAAAGTGCCTGATCTGAAATACTTTGGGATTGCTACAAGAGGACATTTTTTTTTTTTAATCAACACCCTGCATTGTGCACATTTACAATGGCTGAAGCTGCCCCTTGGTTTAGTGGGGAATCAGCCCATGGTCTTTGGAACAGGCAGATAACTGTGTACCAATAGATCTCAGATTTGTTCCTCCTTTATATACAGTTTTGGGTGGTACACTGATAACATCCTTAAGTGCTTCCTCCAAGGTTAAAATGTGCCAATAATTCTGGATGGTATGGCTAACCAGATTACTGTCTCTTCATACTTAATAATAAACAGTATCTCACCTGGACTAACCCTATCCTGTGTCTTATACTTTAACAGTTGATCCCTAGAAATATCTGAGACCTGTGCTTGTGCAGTTTGTAGTAGGGCAGTAGAATATCCCCTTTCACTGAAATGTCTAGACAGCTCTGTATTTCTACAGTCACACACAGTAGGGTCTGAACAATTATGTTTTACCCTCATGAACTGGGATTTCGGTAAGTTGTTGATGGTGTGGCGGGGATGACATCTGCTAGACTGTAATAAAGCATTTCTGTCTGTAGCCTTGCAGAAAATATCATTGACAATAGTACCATCTGCCTGCTTAGAAATGCTTAAATCCAGATAATTAAATTGATGTGCAGATTTGAGTCAAAATTTTCAAGAAATGCAATAAATGCATATAGTTATTCAATTCTACACTGCCACACCATCAACACGTTGTCTATATATCTGTGCCACAGGTCTATAAAAAGGGTTGTATTCCATATCGTAGATACATCTGAACTCCCAAAGGCCAAGGTACAGGTTAGCATATGTGGGAGTGAACGTGGTCCCCATCACTGTACCTTTCACTTGAGAAAATGCTATCCCTGAAAAATGAAATGATTCATGGTAAGAATGAAAGCAGCCAGGTCACATAAAACATTTATGAACTTGGAGCTATAATCTTCTCAGTTTCTAGTCAATAGCATAAGGCTGAAAGACCCCCATCATGTGGGACATTTGAATTAAGAATGTCCACTTCCAGAGTGACCAGATACCATGCGGGTTCCAGTCACAGGTCCTCCAGGATGCCCAATATATGTGCCGTGACCCTAACATAAGAACATAAGAAGGGAACCAGATGTTTAGTATACAAATCTACAAACCTAGATAAAGGTTCCTGAAGGGATCCAATACCCAAAACTATTCAGCATCCTATGGGATCAACTAAGGACTTATGTACTTTAGAAATATGTATATAGTCTGCCAGACAGGATAAGCAACAATCAGACTGGAATTCATGCTGAAATTGTACCATTAGCTCATGCAGTGTCTAAATAGGTGTCAAGTTGTGATTTTAACTTGGAAGTGGGATCCATTTTCAAACCAGCATAGAAATTAGAATCAGCTAACTGTCGAAATATCTCTCACTTGTACTGTTGTACGTCCATAAGGACAATGGAGCCACCCTTGTAAGTGGGTTTTACAACCACATCTGAATTATTTCTGAGATCTAATAAAGCAGCATGTTCAATGTTAGAGAGGTTGTTAAAAACCCACACCCGAAACATCATAAAGCCCCTGCTCAATATCAGAAAGTATGGCTTTTTCAATCGTAATTACTGCAGGGGAATATGCAGGAACAAATTTAGATGGTTTCCTAAAAGGCTGTAAATCAACAGAAGGGGTAGATAATCTAATGTCCAACATGGAAATGTCCAGCAACAAATCAGTGTTAGTGTTAATGACATTGTTAGTCCTACATTTCGAGAAAAAAACTTTCAGATTCAGTTTCCTGGTGAACTTCTTAATGTCCACATACAAATCAAAGGTGATTAATGAAAGTGGGTACAAAATTAAGGCCACGGCACAGTATCTTATAGTGTTCAGCTTTTAGGTTGATAGAAGACAAGTTGATAATATTCACTTCCTGTGGTGGTAGGTCCTTGTAGTTTGTAGCGGGCGGCTTGCTCAATTGGTTCCCTTCCATTCATCTGTCTGATGTCCGTCATTGATTTCCTGCTTCCATACTTCTGTTGTCTTTTTCCCCATCTGGCTTTTTGGTTCCTGGTGGTCTACTGTCCAAGGCTGCACCATGGAGTCGACACCACAGGGTACATGTTGTATTCTGCCTGTTCATTGTGTCCATCCTGTTCTAAAAAATCATCCAATATCTTTGACTCAGAATTGAGGTAAAAGTTCAAATGTTCTATCTAGCTGAGAATTTTAAGAATGGATTTCAGTGAGGAGGAATTGTCTACTTGTTTATTAATATATCCAGTGCCCTTATTGGTGTTCCTATGTTTCCAATATTTGTGATAGTTACCACATGATCTTGTGGCACCAGGTGTAGATGACTGTTGATTGGATCATGAGAAAACTCAATCAAGTATATAGTCCTGATTGTCTCTCTCAAATTTGTGCATTTTTTGTTATTTCAAGCACTCTTCTTGCTTAAATACAGCTTGTTTAAGGATTGCTTCAAAATCAGAAAAGTCAGGATGATTTTTAAACAACATCACTTTGAGTTCCAAGGCATCTACTTTAGGTAATATCTCATACTGTTGCCACTTGTAATCTGTAATTAAGCAGTGAACCAAAAGCAACGATGCAACCTGTAACTGGTTTTTCCAATCATTAATGAAAATCTCACAGTCATGTCCATAACCAGGCTATTGTAGGATTCTATGGCCCCGAGGAACCCTGTTTACTTTCACATAGATCTCCAGTGTAGTACAATGCCAAAAAACCCTTCTGGCCTTCAGTATGGCTGCTTCCAATTCATAGAATGCAAGAACAAGGTCAGGTTCAGTTGTAGGAGTAGTCTCTGGGGGGATACATCATGGCACACTGTAACAGGAGGGTGGGATATACCAGGCAACACCACTTGGAGTAAAATGTCAGACATCTTTTTATTCAATGTTCTTCACACAATTTACTCTTAATTTCAAATGTACTGTATGACTTAAACAAACATATAGAATGAAAACAAATAGAGCAACCGGTTCCACATATACGTGACTGCATAACTAGGAAGGACCAGAAAGACAGAGAGCACAGCGCCCTGCTGAGCCCAAAAATGAACTAACTTACATTGGAAAAGATCAGCCTTTATATAGTGTGCGGCTGTCATGTGGTTAAGATGTCTCCTCCCCCTTGTTTCCTAAGATTTCCCCAAATAGTTTATATTCTCACAAATTTTGCTATGATATTATATTACACATCAATATACATCAAAAGACATAATTCAGACTGTCCCAGAGCATACACAAGTCATTTTATCAGGAGCTAACTTGTATTTCAGGGTTTAAGTATCTCCTGTCAGTCATATTCAGGTACCTCCCCTTGAGGCTTGCCTATAAAAAAGGAAGAGGAAGGGCAGTCCAACTCTTATAGAACAGCAGGATTCCACTGAAGCAAGCCATCAACCAGCATTACATGGTAGCACTACAAGAGCAGGTATCTTTGCCTTTGTATCATAGAGGCTTAAAGAAGGAGTGCTTTTAAAGAACTAAAAACTAGCTTTCCATCTTTTAGCTACAAGAAGGGGGGGGAGGAGAGGAAAGAAAAACAGTTTATTCCAGCTCTAAGTGTTTGGGACTAGGTGAACAGATTTAACCAAGGACTAAATTGTTGAATCCTTTATAAGGTTTCTGTACCTCATATCTGTGCTAGGTTTCAACTTAGAGGGAGCATACAGGGTAAATACTAGTATCAGGACATTCAAACTTAGCCCAAATACTTTGTTTGTGTCCCAACTAATGCAAATGTCCTGAAAGCTACAGGGACATATAGCTTGCTTGTTCTAAGTGTTTTACTTGCTAAAGGGGTATTTAATAACCCTAGAAATATGCTGGACATTCTTTTTAATTTACATCTTGCTTTTTGGTGTTTTTGCATGTTCATGTAGTGATGTGTGCACGTTCATGCAGGCGATCATGCACATGATTGTGAAGTCGGCGTCATGATCGGAAGGCATTTTACAGGAACTCACAGCATTCAACAACTAGACCACAGTAAAAGGGACAGAAGAACATCAGGCAGGTGGTCTACCTGCTACGGGAATAAGTGAAGGGATAGACAGGAGAAGGATTAGAGTGCTGTTGCAACAGTCTTTAGCATGGAAACAAAATGAGAAGGGTCTCATGAAACTGGTGCTATACCCTCCCACCTAAGAATAAAACCCCAAGTAAGGGTTTTAGAAAGATTTGGAAACAGAAGGTTTCATCAGAACTTTCCCATGGGAAAGATGGAGCTTCAGCCCACCCACTCTCGAAGCTCCACCTCAGGGTCCCTTAATAAACACTAATAATTATTATTTACAGCATACAAAGCTATCCTTTTGTTGCTAAATTATTCTACCCGAGGTCTGAGTCACATATTCCTGCCTCAAAATGGGACATAAAATCTGCATTTTTATTAGTAGGTCCAGATCTATGCTTTATAGTAATTTTATAAGGGTGTAAAGCTAGGTACCACCGCATGATACTGGGGTTTTTATCTTTCATGGCTTGGAGCCAACACAGGGGATTATGGTCTGTCCAGACTTCAAACTCTACTCCCCACAAATAAAACTTCAGTGCTTCAATGGCCCATTTGAGGGCTAAACACTTTTTTTCTATGTTAGAGTATTTAGTTTCTCGATTATAATTTTCTACTAATATATATTATAGGGTGTTCTTCTCCCTTGAACATCTGGGTGAGAACTGCACCTACACCTGTGTTAGAAGCGTCTGTCTGTAGAATGAATGGGAGGTTAAAATTAGGACTCTTCAATACGGGTGATGCACACAAATAGCCTTTAAGGGCACAAACAGCTTTTTCACATTCTGGTGTCCATTTAACTTTGGTGGGTTGATTATTCTTGATCAAATCTGTTAGGGGACTTGCTATAGTTGCAAAGTTTGGAACAAACCTTCTATAATAGACAGCAAGCACTAAAATGGATCGTTCATGTCATTTCATAATGGGACGGGGGCTGTTGGCTACAGCATCAACTTTTCCAACATCAGGTTTTATCTGCCCCTGTCCAATTCGAAATCCCAGGTATTCTACTTCCTGCATGGCTAAAGTACACTTACAAGGGTTTATGGTCAATCCAGCTTGTGTGATTGCTATCAGAACATTCTTTAGATGTTGCAGATGTTCTTCCCATGTCTGGCTGAACACCACAACGTCATCTAAATAAGCTGCACTATAATTAGAGTGTGCTCTGAGTAGGTTGTCCGTAAACCTTTGAAATGTCACAGGGGCTCCATGCAACCCAAAAGGCATTGTAGTGAAGTGGAAATGTCCTATGGGGTTCTAAAGGCAGTCTTTTCTTTATCCTCACTATGAAGGGGGATTTGCCAATATCCTTTGGTTAAGTCAAGCGTACTGATGAATGTAGCTTTCCAAGTTACATCTATGATATCATCAATTTGCGTATAGGATATGAGTCAAATTTTGATATTGAGTTAAGGCGCAGTAAAATCTAAACATATTCTTATGCCACCTTCTTTCTTATCAGCAATCACCATTGGGAAACCCCACCACTAGCTGAAGGTTCTATGACCCTAGGGTTTGCATCTTTTCCAATTCTTTTATGACATCTTGTTGCAATTTTTCTGGTATCCGTAAGGTTTTTTCTTATTATCAGCTGTTGAGTTAATTGTATTCGGTGTTCCACCTCTTTGCTTTACCTGGCTGACAGGAAAATGTTTTATGAAAGGCTTGTAACAGTTTATTTATTTCTTCCTGTGGTCTATCTTTAGGCAGGATTGATTGTAATCACTTCAATGCCATCTGTTCTTTCTAACCTTTGGTAAGCTTGGTCTACTTTGCTAGTAGTTTGTTCTGAACATATGAACAGAGTAGGGGCAGTGTTT
Organism: Neoceratodus forsteri; assembly: GCA_016271365.2. Lineage (NCBI taxonomy): Eukaryota > Metazoa > Chordata > Ceratodontiformes > Ceratodontidae > Neoceratodus > Neoceratodus forsteri. Next base: position 1,403,229,889 of record CM028130.1, on the reverse strand, counting down.
GAAGAGTCCTCTCATGCCACTTTTAAGTAAATTTGCATGATAGATTTGAGATCTCTATACTTTCTGGAATATCTCACTATAGCTGACAGGGCCAAATTGTCTCTGTATAACATATGGCCCTTGTCATTTCATTGTTAACTTACTTTCTGAGGATGGCAGGAGTAGTAACACTTTGTCCCCTGGTTGAAATTGTTTAGTGCCCACCCTTGGTCATAATATTCTTTTGCTCTTTTGCTTTTTAAAAGTGTTTTGATAGGCTAGGATAATGTACTTAGTTATTTCTGTCTCAATTTGGTTATATATTCTAGACTTGGGGTCCCATCTGGTATCTTTTTACTTTCCCACCTTTCTTTTATGATATCTAAAGGCCCCTTGGGTTTCTTCCATAAAGAAGCTCAAGCGAGAAAACCCAGTAAATGCCTGGGGCACCTCTCTATAGACAAACATCAAGTATAGCAAGTTAACATCCTATACCTTCCTTCATCTTGTACATATTTTGTAAGCATTTTAGAGTTTTGTTGAAGCTGCTTCACCAGCCCATCAGTTTGGGGTGGTAAGAAGAAGTGTACACAGCCCCAACACCCAATGCTTGATAGAGGCAGGCTAATAAAGCTGATCAAAAGTTACTGCTTCTATCAGTAAGTATTTTCCTGGGCACTCCTACTCAACTAAACATCTTTAAGAGCTCCTCAGCTATTTTGGGGGCTGTAACAGTACACAAGGGGATGGCCTCTGGATAACGAGTGGCATAGTTACTTATCACAAGGATGAATCTATTGCCTATACTGCTCTTTGGTAAGGGTCCCACAATATTCATAGCTATGTGGTCAAAAGGAATATCTACTAAGGGAAGAGGTTGTAAAGGTACCTTTTCTGTCTTAGTTATAGAGGCTACTTATTGGCATTCTGGACAGGTTTGACAATAGGAGGCTACCTGTTCTTGGATTCCTGGCCAAAAGTATCGGTATAGTAACCGGCTTAATGTTTTATCCCTCCCTAGATGTTCTGCCATTGGTATGTCATGAGCTAAGGAGATCAGCTGTTGGCAGTACCGGGTAGGTACCACAAACAGTTCAATGACATACCTTATCTTAGGATTCTTGTATTCTCTGTAGAGAAGCTGGTCATGAATAACATACCTAGGGTAATCTGCCTGCTTATCAGCATCTACAACCTGTGAAAAACAAGGATTTAGATTAACATCCTTCGATTGTTCATCACTAAAGTCCATATTTATATCAACAGTGTCCTTATCATCAGGCATTTCTTCTTTTACAGTTCCACAATGCTTTAGCTCTCCTTCAGCTTGCCTTTTAGTTTTCTGTCCTTCCCAGGACTGCTATAAATGTCCTCCTCAAAAGGGAAGATCTGGGGAAAACTGTGACTTGCTTATTGTGTGCTCTTGTGGTTACAGCAGATGGTGGGGGTCTTTATCAAGCAGGGTATCAAATGCTGGATAGTCACAATGACTACTGGCACGTAAATTGGGTACTAGGCCAACAGTCATTAGTTGATCATGCCCCTGGATCTTTAAGGTCATTTGCTGTACAGGGTAGATATGAATGTCCCCATGGATGCAGGTGACTTTAGTGGTATGTGTACTATGCTTTTTGGCAACAAGGTAGCATGAATTAGGCTCTGTTTGCTTCCAGAATCTATCAAGGCAGGAACCTCTTTTCCATTCACCTGTATAGTAGTGAGATATTGTCGCCAATTGGCAAGAGCAAGGTGGATATGTTCCTTCTTTCTATGTAGGCAATGTCTTGCAATATGACCCTTCACTTGGCATCCATGACAGATAATTTCGGGATTAAGTCCCTTAATTATTTTAATAGTCCCCAAGGTTACTTCACTATTTCCCTTGGCTATAGGTGAGGTTCCAATACGATTAGTAGTGATAATAGAGGTTGGTCATACCAGGGGTGAGGGTCCATGAGTCCATGGGTGTCTCATCCAATCTGGCCATGCCATTATATAGTCTTCTGCAAGATCAATAGCCTTCTGAGCAGTCTCTGGTCGATGCTCCCTCACCCACACTTGAACCTCTGGAGGAAGAATTTTAATAAACTGCTCCAAGGTGATGGTTTCCATAACCTGTTCCATGGTCCTTGTATTAGGCTGTAACCACTTATTACTAAGGTCTCTTAATTGGGTGTAGGCTTCTTGGGAGGATGAAGCTGTATGGTACTTGAAGGTTCTAAATCTTGATGATAAGTCTCTATGCTAATGTCATATCTTTTCAAAATGACCTGGCGGACATAGTCATAGTCATTAACATGGGCACTGTCCACATGGCTGTAAGCCAACTGTGCTTTTCCTTTTAAGTAGGATGCAAGTCTTACCATCCACTGTTCCTTTGGTCATTGGCATGCTTCTGCCACTTTCAAAAGTAGTAATATAAGCTTCAATATCATCAGTGTCCGGCAGCTTAGAAATCTTAATGTCCTTCGGTCCCTCTGGGTCCCATGGCACAGGGGTCTGGTCACTTCCTGTGTTTGAATAGCTCTAATAGTGTCCACCAATGAGCTTCATTTTGTAGATGATCCACCTCTGCTGCTTTTCCAATTCCAGTTGACGTGACACACAGCCACCGTAGCAACTCCGACACCTCCTCAGGAAGCCTTTCTCCTGCTCCATCGTCTCATGAGCAGTGGCATCCCTCACTTGTCTTGAACCCTTCCTTCTTGGTTTCCCATCATCTTACATCCAGTAATCCAGGCAATAGAGGTATTTGGGTTAGCGTAGCCATTCTACGGGTCTGTACACCTCCAGGACTAGGTTGGCTGGTAATTGGTGGATTGACCGCTGCTGACTCCAACATAACATGCTAAATGATACCAGGTCCGGTATCTGACCCTTAAGATCTCTTCCCAAGGGTATCCCACTTCTAACACCAGTGTAACAGTAGGGTGGGATATACCAGGCAACACCACTTGGAGTAAAATGTCAGATGTCTTTTATTCAATGTTCTTCACATAATTTACTCTTAATTTCAAGTGTACTGTATGACTTAAATAAACATATGGAATGAAAACAAACAGAGCAACCGGTTCCACATATAAGTGACTGCATAACTAGGAAGGACCAGAAAGACAGAGAGCACAGCGCCTGCTGGAGTCCCGAAAATGAACTAACTTACATTGAAAAGATCAGTCTTTATATAGTGTGCGGCTGTCATGTGGTTAAGATATCTCCTCCCCTTATTTCCTAAGATTTCCCCAAATAGTTTATATTCTCACATATTTTGCTATGATATTATATCACACGTCAATATACATCAATAGACATAATTCAGACTGTCCCAGAGCATACACAAGTCATTTTATCAGGAGCTAACTTGTATTTCAGGGTTTAAGTATCTCCTGTCAGTCATATTCAGGTACCTCCCCTTGAGGCTTGCCTGTAAAAAAGGAAAAGGAAGGGCAGGCCAACTCTTATAGAACAGCAGGATTCCACTGAAGCAAGCCATCAACCAGCATTGCTTGGTAGCACTACAAGAGCAGGTATCCTTGCCTTTGTATCATAGAGGCTCAAAGAGGGAGCGCTTTTTAAAGAACTAAAAACTAGCTTTCCATCCTTTAGCAACAAGAAGGGGGGGGAGAGGAAAGAAAAACAGTTTATTCCAGCTCTAAGTGTTTGGGACTAGGTGATCAGCTTCTAATCAAGGACTAAATTGTTGAGTCCTTTACAAGGTTTTAGTACCTCCTATCTGTGCTAGGTTTCAACTTAGAGGGAGCATACAGGGTAAATACAAGTATCAGTACATTGAAACTTAGCCCAAATACTTTGTGTCCCAACTAATACAAATGTCCTGAAAGCTACAGGGACATACAGCTTGCTTATTTTAAGCATTTTACTCACTAAAGGGGTATTTAATAACCCTAGAAATACACTGGGCATTCTTTTAATTTACGCCTTGCTTTTTGGCATTTTCGCATGTTCTTGCAGCGATGTGCGCACATTCGTGCAGGCGATCGTGCGCATGATCATGAAGTCGATTGTGCGCATGATCGGGAAGGCATTTTACAGGAACTCAAAACACTCAACAATGAGACCACAGTAAAAAGGGACAGAAAAAACATTAGGCAGGTGGTCTACCTGCCTACGGAGAATAAGAGAAGGGGATTGACAGGGAAAAAGATTAGAGTGCTGTTGCAACAGTCTTTAGCATGGAAACAAAAGGAGAAGGGTCTCCTAGTGAATACTGTAGCCCTGCTACAGATACCAAATCTTAAACCCCATGTTAAACGAAAGGGTCTTCTATACCAGTGTTAGAAAAAAGAACTGAGGAGAGGATCCCACCCGTGCTCCCAAACTGGATGTCAGTAAAAATACTAGACATCCCAGTTCTTTAAGACAAGGCAGCCAGAACTGAGGAAGTACGCCAGTGCCTAACAATTGTCAAAATATTGCTATGTAAAATAAATGCAACAAAGTTGGATGCAAGTGGTTGCTGGGGGCAGGCTAGAAACCGGAACCAGAACTCAAAAGGAAGTCACTGTTCCAGCTAGGTGTGTGCATGAAACAATTAAAAGAAATCACAAGAATTAAAGCAGCACCCACCCACCACAAAAGAACCAACAAGCATAGTAATATCCACAGTATTTATTATGGCAAAATATGTAAAATGCAATATTCGAGTACAAACCGCAGGCAGATCCCTCCCACCAACTTCAACCTGTTTCACCCAAAGGCTTCCTCAGGAAGCGTACCACACCATCATGTATTTATGCATTTTGTAACAGTTTTATTATGAGTACTTAGAAATTGGGGTTGTCCCCTTTAAGACTGGTGCTTAAATATCTGTGTGCCTAAGTGTGTGGTATGCTTCATGAGGAAGCCTTTGGGTGAAACTGGTTGAAGTTGGTCGGGAGGGGGCTCAGCCTGTGCTGCCTCAGTTCGATGCTTTGTGCATTTTTGTGAGGTTTGTACTCTATTATTGCCTTTTACATATTTTGCCATAATAAATGCTATAGCATGTTTGTTGGTTCTTTTGTGGTGGGTGGTGTTGGAATTCTTGTGATTTCTTATACTGTTCTTTCTGCCACTGACCTGTATTGAATTAAGCATGTAATCTTATTTATTTATGTATGACATTTAGCTCTGTACCTATGTATGCCTATACTGATGTGTACTATGTTATTGACTGTGCAATGTTCTATGTTATGTATCCTCCTGGGTTGTACCTGAAAACAGACCTCATGGTCTAGTGCACTTACCTGCTAAACCAAAACCAAATAAATAAATGGGCCACTGGGTTCTCATGGTGCTGGCCTGCTTCTCGGTGGTCTCTTCCAGCTGTGCAATCTTCTGCTGGCTGATATGGTGCCAAAGGCAGGGGCTCTAGATCCTTCCCTGAAGCAAATGATGAACATGACTAAATTAGTCCTCAGGCAGGCAACATATTTTATAAAGAGGCACTAGACATTGCAGGGTTCACTAAAATTGTGAAAGCCCATGAAAAGATCTTTAAAATGAGGTACTGGATTTACCTGTAGGGGACATGAGTCCTGAGATATGTATAGCTAAATAATGTGTACATCAAATCATAGCAACAGCCATTTCATGTAGTTTTCAAAACAGGAAGTGATGTCACTGAGTGGCATGCTCTATGTTGTTAATTACAGCTTGCCCCTCAGTGACATCACTTTCTGTTGTAAGATTGCATGAAATGGCTGCTGCCACATTTTGAATTACAGATTATTTAAATATTCATATCTTTGGACCTTTGACACCTACAAGGAAGCCAAAAAACCTTGTTCAGAATAACTTTTCATGGGCTTTCACAATCAGAGAAATCCCTGCAATGTTTACTGTCCCTTTAAAATTACTACACAAAACTTGATTCACATTGCCTCAATAACAATATAGAAGGGTACTTCTAAAGTTATGGTGAGCTTAATGGATGTCTGAGTCTACTATTTTCTGATATTACCTATGATACACAATAAATGGCACAGCACAATATATGAACCACCTAAGAAACTGTGTCCAAGTATCAGAAACTGCATATATAACATGGAGCAGGAAGCAATTGACACACAGGAGCCCAGGGGAAACAGGCTTCCCCAATAAGATACATACTGCAGAAAGTGGATGATCTAGAAAACAGGACTTGATGAAACAACATATGCCAAACTGCACTCCCACACAGAAAAACACAGGATGGAATCTTCCCTGGATATATGCTTGCTATATTGTGTTTTTGGGAGGACAGACTACAAAATGTTTCCTGCAAACCCAGCACTCCTGTTTTCTTTGACTGCACATGTAATGGGAAGTATGTGCTGGGGTGTCCCTAGCTTTTTTATTGTATTCCACTCTGCCTGCCTTGCTGAAACACTGGTGCATCATTGGAGCCTTGGTAAGCTCCTGGCAACAACTTTCAAAGTTTACCAAGGTCTCACTTATTCTATATTCTGGGCCCCCCTTTCTTGGGTAACTTGCTCCTTACTACAGATATAGAGACAATACTGTGGTAGCACTGGAAGGCTGTGGGAATAAATAATGTCAGTGACCGTCTCACCCCAGGTGCACTTACCTTGGTCTCATCTGAGAATTTGATCTGAAGGTACAGACTCCAGAGCTGGGACTTTGCTAGATGCCTTCAGCTCTGGAGCAAACTCTATCTTTTTCTTTAAGCTGTATGCATCTGTTTGCAGTATATTTTTCCTTTTTCTTTTTTCTTTGTTGGTGCTTATTTTAAAAACTTTAATAAAGTTTAATAAATTAAAAAAAAGACATATGCACACTTCCTCTCCCTCCTTCTGTCTTACAGCCTGGTGTAAGGCCATACAGGGATGTGCCGGTAATATGTATCATACTATTATTGACTCGCTACCTGATCAGTCTCAGAAAACATGCTAGCAATGAGAAACATCTCCGAGTGTACCTAAATCAGTACAGGATTGGAACAGGATTTGGATACTAGCCAAACAATTCTGCACAGATACATTTAGTCTGTTAATTCAAAATAAGGTCCCACATTTCTTAGTACTGTCCCCAGACAAACTTCATTCCCTGGGGCTAATTCCTGATGACAGAGGCTGGAGTTGGCAATACACAAGAGGCAATCTTTCCCTTATCTTGTGATTTTGCCTGACATTACAATCCTACTCAAACATAGTTAGACTGGATTGTGCTTCAGTGGTGGGTTCTGCTTTCCTGCTGATGGTGGCAGCACTCCTTTCTTAATCTTCTTTTTTCAGTGGTATTGCCTTTTGATCACTGCCTAACATAGCTTATAGCTGCTAGTATAGAGGCCAAGTGTTTATTACTCTCAAATGGGGAATGGCAGCAGTTCCCTCATAGGAAGAGTGTAAAGGAGCTATGTATTTCTTGGCCTCGCTCTCTAGAATGTAACATTTAGCAGCATATGCATTAACCCATTTCTACAAAGTACAGGAACCAAACATGTCTTCTTCTTTATGTAGCATTACTTTGGTGAGAACAGTGGTGCTGCTCCCCATGACGTGACAGCTCATCCTGTATAGAATGTTGGAGCCTGTAATATAGTTGACTGGTGCAGTTATGAGGAGGTCAATAATATATTGTTGGTACCTTCTGTCAGGTAGCAGGCTGCTTTATGAGAAGCCTCATGAAGTGTCACCACTGTTTCCTTCCCTTATTATTAGCCTCTGCCTAGGAACAGATCTACTACTAATAAAACTGATTAACTGCAACAGCACCACAAATAGTAATCCACAGCAAATGCATGCCAACAGCACCTACCTCAAGTCAAACTAATCTCATAGATTTCTTTGACTGGGTAACCAGAGTGGTGGACCAAGGGGGAGCAGTTGATGTCGCCTACCTTGACTTCAGCAAAGCTTTCAACACTGTCCCACATAGAAGATTGATAAATAAGCTGGGTAGGCTTGGGGTGGGTGAGAAATTGGTCAACTGGGTGGCAAACTGGTTAACGGGCAGAAAACAGAGAGTGGTGGTAAATGATATACGGTCAGAAGAGATGCAGGTCACAAGTGGGGTACCTCAGGGATCAGTCCTGGGGCAAGTCCTCTTCAATATCTTCATTAGTGACATTGCAGATGGACTAGAGGGTAAGGCTTGTCTGTTTGCAAATGACACCAAGATCTGCAACAGAGTAGATGATCCAGATGGGGTGGGCAGAATGGGAAGAGATCTGGATAAACTAGCAAAATGGTCAGAAGAGTGGTAACTGGGATTTAATGCAAAGAAGTGCAAGATCATGCACATAGGGAAAAGAAACCCTGAAGCCACCTATAGGCTGGGAGGAGAGTTGTTGGCAGTCACAAAGGAAGAAAGAGACTTGGGCATCATCATTACCGATGACCTGAAATCATCCACGCAGACCTCTAAAGCAGTAGGTAAGGCTAGGGGGATGTTAGGGTGCATTAGTAGGGGTATCACAAGTCATAACAGGGAGGTAATAATCCCTCTTTACAAGACAAAGGTTAGGCCCCATCTGGAGTACTGCACACAGTACTGGAGGCCAAACCTTCAGAAAGACATTAACCAAATTGAGGCAGTCCAGTAAAAGGCAACCAAAATGGTGCAGGGACTGCATCAGAAGACTTATGTGGACAGATTAATGGAGCTCAATATGTATACCCTTGAGCAAAGAAGGGAGATAGGTGATACATCGAAACATTCAAACGCCTTAAGGGCATTAACAAGGTGAAAGAGTCTAACATGTTTAAAAATAAGAAAAATAGCAAGATAAGAGGACACAGCATGAGATTAGAGGGAGGCCGTTTAAGGGGGAATGTGAGGAAATTGTTTTTCACAGAAAGGGTGGTGGATGCATGGAACGGTCTACTTCAGGAAGTGGTGGCTATGAATACAGTGCAGAGCTTCAAACAGGCATGGGATAGGCATAAGGGAGCAATACAGATGAGTATGAATCTATAGGCCACTGACAGCAAAGGCCAATGGCACAGTTATAAGGTAGAAAAAGAAATGGGCACACTGGATGAGCCTTGCAGTCCTTATCTGCCATCAACTTCTATGTTTCTATGTTTCTATAATTACTGCATTGGGAGTCAAAGTGGTTTGGCCAAATTTCCAAAATGTATGTATTTATTTATTGCAACATTTGAAGTACACCTTTGATCACAGGTGCTCATTTGCAAAGGTTACATGTCTGAGACATGAATAGGATACACAAAACAGCAATCTAGAAATTGTTACCGTTTCCAGTACATTACCAGCAACTCATGTGGAGCACAGTCAGCAGAATATACAAGCAGCCCAATTAGAGCATAGTCAGCAGCATATGGGAAGAATATTTTGGTATAGACAGTTACTAGCAAACAGAATCTTCATGAGAGAATAATCAGCAGTAAGCATTGGAAGCTTAGGAACCTGTATAAACAATAAATACTTCAAAAGCCATTGAGGAGACATTATGAACCAAGGAGACTAACTCAGCTGTAATAAGTGCATTTGGAACTTGTATTGTGCTCTATTCTTAGCACTTTCTTGTATTGGGCAATTTCTGGGAGACCTAAAAAGTTTTCAGATCCCTAGACAAAGTCTAACTAAAGTTTATTTTGGCCACTTTTTCTTAGTAGTCCATTGACTCCCTCTTCCCAGACTTGTCTGACTGCACATCATTCCTCCATGGAAGTCCCCTCCTAGATAAATCCACCAGATTGCATGCACAACTGGTGATGCAGCAACAAGTCTTCTGCCACCCAAAAAATTGATAGTATTTAGGGGGCATCGCAAAACTTCTATGCCTGTTGTGATGGATGCAGTTGGTGCTGTGAATGGCACTGTCATTTACATGCCAAATCATCCCCCTCCCATGTATCAGTACATTTTGTTGTGCACTGGAGTGGAAAGACCCCCCAACCACTTTTGAGTAGAGCTCAGCTGGGTCCCAAACAATGGGCTGGCGATACATTATTTCACAACAATATAGCATGAGGCCATTTTTTTTAACTGACATTTGAGGTCCCTAACCTTTACAAACATACTTTTTTGGCATGGTGATGCATGGTGAATGATCTCCATTGAAAAAAAATAGTAAAACCTCAATTAAATAAAAATGAAATCAACAGACACCACATAAAATCTTTGTTATGATGATGTGTGGTGGATGATCTCCATTGAAACAAAATAGGATAAACTGAATTAAATAAAATGACATCAACACTTTCTTTGAAGGTTGCATGCTTTCAGTTACTATAACATTATGACAAATTAAGAAACTACTTACAGACATTATTGGTTTTCTATAGTGTGAAAAATCATCTCATTTAATAATTTGAGGCAAAACACACACACATACACACACACGTATATATATATATATATATATATATATATATATATATATATATATATATATATATATTCAAGTACTTATTCTATTATATTAGTATTCAGCTATCATTTTTTGCTTAGATTCCTGAAACAGGCATTAATTGTGCTAGTCTGCTACTGCTATTTGGTCATAACATCTGCTATTCGACTATGAAATGAAATGTTGAACAGTAGAAAATCCCTAAGAGGTTGATCAACATCTGTTAAAGTGAACAAGGGCATGGTACAGGTAGAAATTTGGAAGACCTATTATAATAATGGCAGGTTACACTGTTAAACTGATTATTTATATGTGTTTATTCTGTCACTGGAGTATCCAAGAGACAGTTCAGAAGTCACTTTTTCTGATCTATTCAAACCGAGTCAGTGATTTTGCTATGGACACAGTCAACACAGCTCCAGTAGTCTGGACCATTTTGTTCCATCTTTTCAGACAGATATTTTAGTTTTATTCTTAAACTAAATTAGAGTTGTCTGAAGCCAATGTGCAGTATTTTCAAACAGGAGAGTGCTGACCAACATGCATGTTTCAAGTGTATCTTCATTTGCTTGAGTGTCAAAACTTGCTACTTATTTCTTTTTTCTGTTTGTTTGGGTTCTATAAATGTGCACACTGAACCCTTGTAATTGAAAATGTAATGATCTGTGCAGCACCAGGTTGTGCATTACAGAAAGAGTAAGGTGCCTTGGGATCCTAGTTTCCAGTTGCCTTAATTTTACAGCTGGTTGCATAACTGAAATGGCATTCCGAGTGGCCTGGGTTCAATAACAAGGTAAGGCACTTATTTCTTGCTCTCTTCCATTTATTGGGTGCCATAAATATGCATACCACACCCTTATAATTGAAAATGTAATTATCTGTGCAGCACCAGGTTGTGCATTACAGAAGGGACAGGGCGCCTCAGGATGTCCCAGTTTCCAGTTGCCTTGGTGGTGCAGCTGGTAGCACAACTGAAATGGTATTCCAGGTTGTCTGGTTCACATCCCAAGTAAGGCACATATTTTTTTCACTCTTCTGTTTGTTTGGGTACTTTAAATGTGCGTGTCACACCCTTGTGATTGAAAATATAATTATCTATGCAGCACTAGGTTGTGCATTAGAGAAAGAGTAAGGTGTTTGGGGATGCCCCAGTTTCCAGTTGCCTTAGTGCCGCAGCTGGTAGTGCAGTTAAAATGGTATTCATAGTAGCCTGGATTCAAGTCCCAGCTAAGGCACTTATTTCTTTCTTCTGTTTGTTTGGGTTCCATAAATGTACACATTGCACCCTTGTGACAGAAAATCTAATTATCTGTGCATCATCAAGTTGTGCATTAGAGAAACAGTAAGGTGCCTTGGGACTTCCCAGTTTCCAGTTGCTTTGGTTATTCAGCTGGCAGTGCAACCAGAATGTTATTCCAGGCAGCCTGAGTTCATGTTCCAGATATGATACTTATTTCTCTCTCTTCTTTTGCATGGGTTCAATAAGTTGCACACCACACCCATGTAAATGAAAATATCAAAACTTTATAGTCCTATTTTCAAAGGCTCCCAAGTTTAATCAACAAGTCTGTGATTTGGTACCTCTTGAATCAAAGAAAAAGCTCTATATTTTGGAATTAACTGCATCTGAAGTTGGAATGCTGCTAAACTATGTATTAAGTAGTCTATCAGGGTCCATCCAAACTTTTTATGTAGTTGCATCCAAAACAGGAAATGCACATATTTGCATACCCTATGAGTCTGCACAAATAGAATGCAACTTAAATGAACACAAATATATCCATACACAAAGCAGATACACACACACGCGCACGCACACACACAAATAAACACACACACACACTCTCTATACAGTAGTAGACATGCACGTTGACAGGAGAACATACAATTGTTTTAACTGTTCCTTACATGACTCTTTGGTTGAGTTTGGCTTGTAGTAATAATCTCAGAGGATCTAAAACTGCATACTTCAGGGCCTGTATGCCCCACTACCACCTTTTTATGATGACATTAGAAAACACAGAGGTGAATTTAATTTTCTCTAGGATGTGTGCCTCCAACTTCTTCTTCTGCAGTAGACAGAATACCACTAGTCTCCTTTATGCTCTTTTAAACCTTTCCAAAGACATCTGAGGAAGTAACAAGGATGGAGACACAGATAATTTTGAGAGCTTGAATGCCCTCATCTCCCATGGAAGGGATCTGATTTCTTTAAGAATATAATGTTTACGCACCAGCAGTGGTTCCAAACAGAAAGGAGTGGTTGGGATGGTACAAGCTTCGGTACCTTTGAAAAGAAGAAGAATGATGCAATGGTTGATAAAAAGGCAGACTGACAAATGTTAAGATCTAAAAATTAAGCTGTGGCTTAAACATTTATATTATGAACAAGTGAGGCCACAGCCCATGTAGTGCAATGCTTTCAGGAAGATCAATGTACATACATGGACCATGATGCACTGCTTAATTTTTAGATCTTAACAATATAATATTAATCAGCCCTTTTACTTGCTTTGGGGGTAATATTCAAAGGGAGATTTAATAACAAATATGCAACAGTTTGTATCACAGTATCAATACATTTGAAGTCAAGCTGTAGCTACTGTGATGACCCCTCTCTCACCATATTACATGCCAAGCAGTCACCACAATGCAATGGCACCCACACCACCTCCATGTGCCAAGCATTCCCTGATGCCTAGTGGCACCCTCTCCCTCACTCACCAAGTCAACAGAGGTGTGTGAAAAAATCTTCTGCCAGTGGAATTTCCACAAAAGTCAGAATTTTGCTTCTACAAAAGTTCAGAAATCATTTTGGCAACTTTAGCAGAATTCTGACTTAGAACTGCAGGATTTTTGTATGTACTGCAAATCTGCATAAAAGATGTCCACAGAAGAGATTGCCCATGTTATTTAGAAAGGCAGAAGAATTTGCGGATTAATGTGTACTTAACTGCTGCCACACTCACTATGGCAGAATTTTGATTGCACACTTTACAGATTATTCCACATGTCATTGTAAGTAGAGGAATGATTTCCAAAAGCCAGCAGTTGCAGTGATGTTTTCCAAATTACATATTCACAAATTATGCATCTCCATGGTAAAATAATTTTGTACTTTGTAACCTTATCACAATGTGAACAGTAGAACTTTCTGCAAACTGCATTAGAAAAAAATCCATGTATTGGCATGTAGAAATCACACATATCTGTTGTTCTGGGTGGAGAGAGAGAGAAAGAAAGGGTGACAGAGAGATAGAGAGAAGAAGTCAAAAACAGTACTTTTGAAAGTTTTTTTTTTTAATTAGATACCACCAGTCAATCAGTAAAGAGTCTAGAAAACTACTGGGGAGATATACTTTTCACTTTCAGTTTTTTTTTTTCTGTTCATTGATTTTACATTTTCTTTGATTAAAAGCATCTGAGTCTGCAGCAACAGCAACAGCACTGAATCCTGAGGGCAGGAGCCAGTAGCTGCATGGTGAGGACCAGTAGAGGCAACAGGAGTAGGGCAAAAAACAAGCAGGCTACCATCTCCTCTGGAAGCACACAGAGAAAGCTGGCACCCCCCCTTTCTCCCTTAAGGAGGTAGTGGTTTTGGTGAAGGAGGTAAGCACCCATGCAGAAAAACTATATGGTCCACAGAGTCTCCCTCAAAAGCAGATGGAGCTATTGTGTGCCACTAAAAAGGCTACCCTTGATGCAGAGGGAGGGGGAATCATTTCCAGGACCATCCCGCAATTAAATATAAGTAGGATGACATTCATAGAAGGGACCCCCAAGTTCTGAAGGTGCTAGATTGAGTGGTCACCATGCAGGATTGGGGCTAGAGGAAGAAACAGCAAGAGGAGTCTGAAGGAGCTTCTGGAGCAAAAAGGCAGTGGATGGGGGACAGCATGACTAGTGAGAGTATTCTAACTTGATCCATCAAAGTGATTTTTGTCAGTCAGTTTTGGAATTATATTTTATGAGAATTATTGTGACTGTGATCTAGGGTGGCCCTTAAAGGCACACCTGTGAAATATAGCACCTTTTCCTTCTATAACTCAAGACTGAATAGCAGTGATGCATAGCTTCAATAACTAGAGCTTACCACAAACCTGGGTGGGGCTAAGCCCTGGCAAGCCCCCCCACCCATGATTCCAACACAGGTTGTCATAAATAATTTAAAATAACAATTAACATGTACCGTGAAACAGTGCATGTAATGTTGTCATCCTGGGTTTAGGAATTCCATCTACTTACTGTAAACCAAATGTTAAGAACAATAAATAACACTCTGTTTTCTTGTTGTACCTGCCTGTGATAGCATGCATGACAAACTACTACACCTGTATGAAGGTGATGGTGTGTGTGTGTCACATGTTCACATACTGTGTCTGCAACAGTGTCATCAAATTGCATGGGCGTGCTTTAGCACTTCCATATTCCCTACATGGATCAGCAGAGACAGGTGCATGAACTGAGAGTGTATGACATCTGTTTTGGATTGCTTAGTAATTGGTTGTGTTAGCTGGCAGAAATCTAGATCTGTTGGCAAAACATGACACAGAAGCCTAGATATCACAGGGGAAAGTTTATTCCAGTACATGCAGAAAAACAGCATACCTGCTGGGAGTCCGGAAACCTTCAAAAAGCATGATGTCTTGCAAAACTCAGTGAAAAACAGTCTTACAGACATTATTATACCATAGATAAGAAAAGCACATTACTGGGTGATAGCCTGCCAAACAAGGTAAAACCAAAAAACACAGAAGTCTCATTGGTAGAAGGTCATCTCAGAGAAGAGTTAGATCATTTATTTCTATGCAAATACTCTGATAAGAGCGAAGCAAGCTGAAACTAGTTTTGGATTACAATACAAAAGGTGCTTAGTGTCGCACAAAAGTAAAGATACAGTATGTCAGCTGCATAGCTTGGAAAAATAACTGTGCCATCAGGCCTGAATAAGCAGTGCTAACACTGTCAGGGCCAGAGGTTGCCAGCATATAGCCCCTGTCAGGATACTACAATTATATGCACATGTGTATCATATAAGAACATAGTACTACACTATATCCTACCTTGCTAAGCATATTGTGAAAAAGTGAATGTGTGTCATATGCTGCACTAAGTATAGGGTTGTGGGGTGGTCCAGGTCTAAATACCCCCCTTGTTGCCCATACAACTGGCAACACAAGATGGGGAGTTAAGATAGATTGGGCAGCATGGCTGTCTGTGATGATGCCTGAGGGTTTTGTTTCATAGACAGCAAATGGTACAGTACAAATAAAAATCAAGATAGCCTGCAAAATAACAAAGGCTTTAGAAGAAATTTTTAGCAATGTATGAGTTAAAACAAGATGTAAATGACCATCATGTACTGAATCATTTAAATCGTGTTTCAGCTTTTTGAATAGTATTGCTCATATGTATAAAATGAGTATGTTTTGTATCTATCAGAATTTTAAGTTTGGGGAAGTGTGTTGATATGCACATTAAAAACTGATATGTACTGGTCTATAGCATTCACATAGTCAGGGTCACTGCCAAAGTAGTCCAGTTAAGAAGTGGTCACAGGATTGATTACAGATTGTTCAAGAATGGTGTGTTTATGAGGCACAAAGCAGAAATTAGGAATGTCAACACCACAAGTGAGATGTTTATAAGAAAACTTCTTGATGCGTGTCACTATATAATATTGTCCATCAATATTGTATGTTATTTTGACTTGTGGCAGATGCCAATTGGTGAGTTGTTCTGGACACATGACAAAGGGGTAGATCTGGAGATATTCAATGTTGCTGGCTGCTGGTTGGCTGGATGAAGTCTTCTGTAGCATTGGTTGCTTGAGTTGCATTTGCAGAGAAGGGTTGCTTAGAAGAGATTTCAGATGCATTCAGTTTAGGTAACATGAGTATGGAGTAACCACACACCGGTATTGCAATGTTGAACACATTACACCTACACAGGTATCTGTATCCCTTCATGGAACAACAGTCAGTATGAGTGTGAAACACCAACAGTGGAGGAAGGTATATTCATTGCTTATAGATGTCTAATGGAGTGCACACATGTCAGTCTGTTGAAGACCGAGGATTTCTTCTCAAACACTGGTAAAGACACAGTAAAGGAAACACATCTTTCTCATCTCTGTTTGTATGTGTTCCATAAATATGCACACCACATTCCTGTGTGATTGTTACAAGTAAATATTTGTGTTGCCATTGGGTTGTGTACTTGAGAAAAGTAATGTGCTCAGGGACAACCCAGGTTTCAGTTGTCTCAATGGCACATCTGGATAGTGCAATCAGAATGGTATTCTGGGTGACCTGGGTTCGAGTCCCAGTGGAGGCACTTACTTCTTTTTCACCTCTGTTTGTATGTGTTCCAGAAATATGCACACCACACTCCTGTGTGATTTTTACAAGTAAATATTTGTGTTGCCATTGGGTTATGCATTTGAGAAAGATTAATGTGCTCGGGGAAAGCCCATGTTCTAGTTGTCTCAGTGGTGCAGCTGGTTAGCACAATCAAAACAATATTCCATGCAACCTAGGTTCAAGTCCCAGCTAAGGGACTTACTTATTTCTCACCTCTGTTTGTATGTGTTCCATAACTATGCACACCACACTCTGGGGTGATTGTGGCTTAACATAACCTAGGTTTCTGGCAGCTGTGAGAGCAAACATGATGGACTCAGCCATGCACTTGTTAGTGCAGGTTGATGTCCTGCAATGAGGAAAATACAATTTGGACATCTGTGAACCTTGACAAGGTTAGGGATGAGCTCTGCTTCCAGGTCTCAGAAGAGACTAGTGACAGTGGTCAAAACATAGCCACCATAGGTGGCAAAAATGATTTCCCTGCCTATGTGTTGCTATTTGGCCTCTGCATTATTGGTGGCACTTAATTGGTTAATCTTGGTCTGTGTTTCATTAAATAAGTGTGCACTATCATACATATCATACACTGTGAGCCTTTTTTTCATGGCTAAGTCATCAATGCCATGTAGCATGAGCTTTAACACATTTCAGCTTATAAACTGCAAAAATAACTAACTTGTTGTTTTATTTTTTTCCAGGTCTGTCCTATTCCAAATAGACATACCTGATTCAAATAAGCCTAATATGCTCCCCACCAGATCTGTTGCACTCAAAGTCCATTCAAGGCATTTAGAGCAGAATATCCCTTGATGTGGAGCATTTTCCTGCCCAGCAACAGGGTTTTGAGCTTGTACTTGATAAGCTGCAATAGTATTTAACAACATAGTAGCATGAAACCTAGACACATTTGTAATGGAACAATGACCATATTGGGCCATGTTCCAGTGCAATATATTTAAAACAACAGGAAGATGCATAAATTGAACATTATTAAGAAGTGTCTCAGGTATAGAGATTGCAGTCAGTCCACTAGTAGGACCTGGCTTCAAGGTGGGGCACTGTAAAAGTTGTGATGGTCTCAGAATATGTGAAACAGTTGTGTTGGGCACAGTAGTGGGATGAGTTGTAGAGGGTTGGTATACAATCAAGTTCATGGAATTAAATATTGTTCAAGAAGATGCATTATTATTTCAAAACTTAAAGTCCCTTGATCTGTTTGTTATATGTTCCACCACTCTGTCATTGTAGACCTGAGAAGGGCCTTGCTGTCCCTATTGCCAGGTGTTATGGTCAGGATTATCAGATACTTCCCAGGATATCCCATCGGAAATCATGATACCTCAAACATCCTAAATCTGGAGGATCTCATTGTGCCTTGAAAGGCATATGTTTTTGACCAGGTTGTCAGTGCTCATTTTCCTCTGGGAAAGTCAAAGTTCTCTGTAGCACACAGGACAGAACAACAGAGTACCATCACAGGGAACAGTATTCTGAAAAGAGAGAAAATAAATAGATAATAGTACACCCCCCACCCAGCTGCAGTAAATCACAAACTCAGGGCTGTCAGAGCCCTTATACAGTTTGCACTGACTGGCATGAGACCACTTGTCAGTAGATTTCCTGTGGTTTGTCAATGGCACCTGATAGAAGGGCTGAGTTTGTTCACAATGTCAAAGTACATTTGGACTTTTATTGGGCATTGCCCAAGGTTTGATCAGCAAATTTGTGAATTTCAACCAAATGTTCCTATAACTGTTTTACATAGGTGTTCTGATAATCTCATTTGCCAAGCAGTCAACCTCTCAGAGTGTGTGTACTGAGTAGATGCTGATGGGGTAACCTTAATTGTCATTAGGAGTAAGGGCAACAGAATAGCCCAATGTTTTTGCATTCTCATTGAAAAACTTTAACAACCTTGCCTTGATTTGACTGTTGGTTCTTTCTACATCACCAGAAGACTGAGGATGGTAGGTGGGCCATCCATGGATGTCACACCTGGAAGGGCAAATCTTGTAACTTCCAGTAAGACATTCTCTATGCAAAGAGACCATTTCATCACTGATAGGCACCTTCTGAAAGACAAAAGAAAAACAAAGAGGAGGGACTCATGCCCCTCCCTCATTAGTATGTTAGTGCTGACCTTTTAAAATGCTGATTCATTTTTTTATACAGATCTATGCTTTTGGGAAGTATTGTCCAACAGCTGCTGCAACAGCTGCTAAATGTGCCAAGGGAAGGGAAGGAATGTAAATAGTTCTGTGGCTGCAAGCCACACATTACTTTATTACAGAGAGAAAGGGGTCTCTCTTCCTCTCTGATAGGTTAGAAAACAGTTTCAACTGATTTACATGAATTCCTGATCAGTACCATATCTCCTACTTTTAGTTGTATTTCTTGGCATTGCTTTTATATGAACACCAATGTTGATAGCAAAAAGGAAATGGTTAACATTAACATCCACTCCCACACTAGCTGGTGAACTGTGAAAGAGCCTTCTACCAGAGTGAGTTTACTTTTGTGGGAGTGGTATACATCTGCAACCATTTTTAGAGTTTCATTCTTAATTAGAACAGAGTGGCATGAAATCAGTCAGCATTTTTTTTAAACAATTATGAATCAGTGACTGCTGGAAAGCAGTTAGTTATGGGATGGGGGCATACGGTGGATCCATGTCTTCTCCCGAGCTCCTTGTTAGTCAAGGAGATTGACTTAGACATTGTAGTGGACAAAGGAAATCATTTTAAACTGGGTTTTTACTTTTTTTAGACAGTTAAACTACTCAGTAAATGGGCTTGATTTGTTTTTCTGGGAAGCTCATTATGTGTTGCAGAGGTACACGGAAGGCCCACATTCCTTATAGCTTGGCATTGCCATTGAGAAAGGGAATGTGTTGAAGTGAGCTTTAACCATGTAATCCAACTTACATAAAATCAACTGACCATAAAAAAATAGCCAGAAAACAGCATTTATACACACTACGGATGCACAAAACAGATATTTACACAACACACTTCTTTTTCCATGTTTTAATTAAGGTAGAACGCTGACCTTGTGAACAGCGCCACAAGTGACATGTATACATACATGATATTCTTTAGAGATAACAGAAACCAAGGATCATGGTAAAACTATTGAATAAATAATTTATTTAACAGTTATTTGATGTGCCTTACATTTCACTGGCAAATAATAATGACAAACACAGATATTGCATTGAGGAATTTTATAAATGAAAAAAAAAATTCCATGACAGACTTGTGCATGCTTTCATATGCATGTGGTTTGCCTTTTACTACAGTTTGTTTAAAGGAGCACTATTTTCTATAATATATTGTTAACAGTCTAAGAAGAATAATTAGTGCTCAGTACAGCACATACCCCCTATGGTATCTATTTAAGGGACTGAAATTCACAATACCAAAACTGATGTGATCAAGTTCAGTCACCTGACACATTCAGAAGCTTGACAGGAAGATGCAATGCTGACAGGAGTATGATAGTGGATGTGACAAACTGCTACCTTCCCCCTAGCCAGGCATTACAAATGACAGGAAAATGTGGAACCTGGGTGAGCTGCTCCCATGGCATGGAGTTCTAAAGCAGTAGCAGCAGCTCTACCAGCATGGTCTGGTAGATCAAGGTTCTGTTCCTGATCTCCACTATTTTTGCAAAACATTGTTTCACCCCATAACATTTCTTTTTACTGTGAGATACGCTCCCCCTCGGAGTTGGTTATTTAACTTACAGGGGTGTGTAGGGAGCAGAGCCCCCAATGTGGGTTGGGGTAGGGTGAGCCCCCCATGTTACATTTGTGAAGCTTGCAGTATTATGGAATTCAATTCCTGAACGTGGTGGTGTAGCATTTGAGATTCTGAATGTCAAGATTTCAAAATATATCCCTCACATTACTTTGGGAAAGATCTTTTTTGAATTAAACAGCATTCTCAGTAAGACTTATGATACCACTTCCACACTGTAGTTGAGCAGATCAACCATTTGTAGAACCCACATTTGTTCCTTACTTGCACTCAAATAACTGCACTGTGACTCTATCCTCACTCATCAGTAGCGGCAGCGCTGAAAAAAAGGAAAACAATAGTACACAATAAAAAATGTTGCTAGAATGCTACTAAACTTCATTTGTTTTTGAGTGGGATGCAGTCAGGAGAAGCAAGGCTAGAAGATACAGTGGCACAGCTGTAAGAACAAGGATGCTTTGCCATGACAGCACGGACCCAGTTTACGATCTTGTTGGAGAACTTGTTTGTTTTCAAACTGTGCTTTCTCTTGGTCTACAAAATGTTTGGCATCTGTAAATGGCTTTTTCAACCAACCTGAAATCAAGGCTGTGTCCAAAATGTAAAACTTTAATATATTATTTGCCTGTAACCCATAAGATATGGGTGAACTAGCATCCATATTCACCACAGTTTATGTCAAAAATTATTCTCAGCAGGTCTTTGAAGCTTAATAATATATAACCCCAATAATAAATACAAACACAGATACTGTTTTGAGGAATGTTTATTAATGAAAAAAAAATTCCATGATGGACGTGTGCATGCTTTCATATGCATGTGTTTTGCCTTTTACTGCAGTTTGTTTAAAGGAGCACTGTTTTCTGTAATGTATTGCTGACAGACTAAGAAGAAGAATTAGTGCTTAGTACATCATGTACCTTCAACATAACTGCACAGGAAAGATATTTTTTTGAATCAGAGAGCATACTCAGTAACACTCACGGCACCACTTCCATATTGTACTGGAGCTGATCAGCCATTTAGAGAACCCACATTTTAGCCTGATTTGCACTCAGTCAATTGCACAGTGACTCTGTCCTCTCTCCTCAGGAGCAGACAGCCCTGAACAAAAGGGAAACAGTGGTACACAATGAAAATGTTGCTAGAATGTTTCTAAACTTTGTTCATTTTTGAGTGGGATGCAGTCAGGAGAAGTGGGGGAAGAAGATGCAGTGGCACAGCTGTAAGAACAATGATGCATTGCTTTGGCACATGGACCCAGCTTACAGTCTTGTTGGAGAGAATTGCTACTGCCCCAAACATACTCTAACGCACACACACACACACAAGGCAAATGAACAGGAATCTCAACTGCCTCTTACCTGCCACCTCCTCCTCTCACCACCACCATGAACTCCATCTACCCCCACGGCAGAGCATGGCCCCTCACCTGTCAGCACTGACACTGGCTGCTGGTACAGGGACAGAATGTGGAAGGAAGCACAGTAAGCTACACATTAAAAAAAATCCCTCTTATGCCTCTAAGTTCAAAACCGCACTGAAATACATTAAACAGCGTATCTGTTTCTTCAGTTCATGGTCAGAAAAAATAACTGCACATGCACCATAGTGTGTGTGTGTGTGTGTGTGTGTGTGTGTATGTATAGGAGAGGTGGGAATGATGAGGATTCCTGCAATGGAGGATTGAGCACCCCCAGTGTCACTGTTACATTTCTGGGTGAGAGTGGGGGGTGGGTGCTAAGGGGGAGGGTCAGGTGTGGTGAGGAGAAGAAAGGAAAACAAAGTAAAAATATTTGGGGAAAACACAGTGAGAGCGCTGAGTGTTCTGAATGTAAAGGTATCTTTTTTGACACTAACAAGTTATTGGTTAGCAAGGAATTCAGGAGTGCATTTTTAGTCAATGCAAGAGGTCTGCAGGGCTCCACCCACTGGAGCCCTAAAATCTATCTCCTCATCCCCTATGTTTTGCTCCAAAGAAGAGCTTAAAGCAGCAGTACAACAAAACAGAGCAACCATTTTAATCCTACGTTTTTTGTTATTAAAAATTGCAGACATCATTCAGTTTTATTTGGTGCTAACATTTTCTAGTGCCACCAAAATCTGAGTATTTTCTAAATGTTTTAATTTGTTTTTTTTTCTCAAGAAAAAAACAGATGTACGCCAAATATGACTTTGCAATAGCACTGCAGATTTAACAATAGAGCTAGGTGAAATTAGCAAATTCTGAATTTTTCAGGATTTTCCAAAATTCTTTAATTGGCTATATCTCAGTCTGTGTTGATGATTGAAGTCTGCTGTTTTGCTTGATTATTGTCTGTTATGGTCCCTAAAAGTGTAACAAGCTTCATAACATGTGGAAGAAGGGATTATAAGTCATAGATGCTCAAATTCTGGAAATGTAATATTCATATGAACATTTCTGAGAATATTTCTATGCTTGCATCTTAGCCACCTTTAGAGATAGATAACTGAAAATTTAAATACTTTCTTAGAAGAGTCATAGAAACTGCTAAATAGAGAAGTACTGGTTATGGAAATTGTACATTTTAGCCATGGCCTGCCTCCCGACACAACCTTCCAGGCTTGCTTCTGAATCCAGGTCCTCAACATGGCAGCATGATGCTCTGATGCTGTGCCATGAGGGTTGACTTAAGGCCTAATATTTCGGGTCAATGAACCTAACAAAATTTTTGATATTCTGTTCACTAGCTTTAAACTTATAGGGGCTTAAAATTCAGCAGTTTACTTATATGTGAAATGTAATTTTAAAATGTCTGAAGGTTTGGAGGCTTAAAACTCAGTCATTTTTAAAGATAAAGATATGCAACTTAATATACTTATCTATATGCTTTGGCACAGTCATAATTCCAACTATGGTGCAATTTGGACAAATACTTTTAAAATTAGATGGAAATAGCCAAAATCACAATTTTGGCAAAATTTCATAAACTATTCATGAAGCTTTTCTGAAATCTCATGGAAGCAAAATCAGCATTTCACCAGAATTCCCCTGGCAGAAGAAAACTCTCACCCAGTCCTATTTAGCAAGGGTTAGGACTGAGAAAATAAAAAAAGTCATGGTGTGCAGCATAGGAGTAATCTAGAAAAGCAGATTTAACATGTATGTTAATATTTTTATTAACTGTAGCTGAAACAAACTTTTTGGAAAATCATTTGTATTACACTTCTGCTTTAATAGCTGCTCTTCCTAATGATGTATGAAATTTGGGGCAAGTACTTTACCTGGAGTGTAAAGTTGGTTCTGGAAGTCTTTGTGTTGAATATTCTGGTTCTCAACTTAACTTTAGATTTAAGGTCCTCTGATCCATATGTGACATCATTCTTTTTCAAACTGATTTTCATTTGAAGTATAGTGGCAACCAATAATAAGTTGCACTATATAGATATATCTTGATGCATCAGAGGAAATCCCTTTGTAATGACAGATGATTTCACAGTGATACTGTGTCTACAGTATCTACTGTAGGCACATCTGGATATATTGTTACTTATCATTTGCTGCCACTGTAACCAACATATTTTGAAATGTTTCAGGCATGTATGGGGCATTAGTGGGTTAGACCTGGTGTTTGGTACTGATTAGCACTTGTGAAACACTAGTGCAACCAATTATCATTATTTCATGCCCCATTCAACTGCTCTTCTTCCAAATACTAAACATTAAACCAAAATGTACTAAATACATTGTAGCTGACCTTTCTAACAATGTATGCCATTTAGGAAAAATCACTTAAATGGAAGATAAAGTAGGTTCTTTATGATCTTATGGCAAGTATTAAAGTATTTCTGTATGACCAATACATCTCTGTTGTGGTACCCTGGACCCTAGGTAATTTCAACCATTGTTGTAGTGACTTATCTTTGGTATAGCTGCACATAATAAGCATGCAATGCATTAGTGACTCTGACCTGGCATTTAGCACTAATAAGGTCCTGTATATTGCAACTGTGACTCATTAGTTTTCTGGACAATGCTGACCACTTCAGCCGGTTCCTTTATCTCAAACCATTAACTGATTATTCCCTCAATGCTTACAGTTATTTAAAGCATTTTATAAAATGTCAATAAATAAAAAAACAGGACATTTAATTGGCCAAGAGATATCACCTCATCATGCATTAAATTTCTAAATATGCATGGTCAGTTGGTTGCAAAATCTCATTTTTCTTACCTGAAAAAATAAAAAAAAACTACTTGGAACCATTTTATAAGGGTAATACACCCTCCAAGATGTGCATCATAGGATTTCAATGCACTTCCCAGGGGCATAAGGACACTCAGCATTCTGCCTCTTGCCTTACTACACCCCTGGAGCATGCATCAATATCCTATAATGCACCCCCTGGTGTGGCTTATTACTTATGTATTTGCTGACCTTTCTAGCATCATATGTCATTTGGGAAATAGTTACATTATTTGGCATACCAAAGGGATCCCAGAAACCAATGTGTCAAATTTGAAGTTTCTCAGCTTGATAGATCATTTTAGATATAAGACCTGCTGGACCTATGGTGATTTCACCCTTGGTTAAAGTAATATATATCTAAAGTATTTATACTTGATACTGTAGGTCATTCAATCAGTCTTCCTAGCATCATCAAAGATCCCAAACTGCTCCACCTGGCATGTGTGCTACTGATGCAAATTGACATGACAATATAACTTAAGGAAAACATGCTTTGGGTTTGACTAAATTACCAAGGGATTGGACTACTATTGTACCTCAATCCTGGATTAGAAGTCAGGAGGATGGCAAGTGGACTGGGTTAGAGAAAGTGGAACTCAATTAAAAGACGCCGTTGACTTTTGTCACTAGGCCAGAGACTGTCAACTTGGGTGGTGGGGATTGGAAGGTGGGAGATGACCGAGGATGGAGCTATGTTTCCCATATTCTGGAAGAGAATGACTTTTGAAAGAATTGTATTTGGAATTTTCCGGTAAAGAAGAATCACACCCTTTTTGCATTTAAAGATGTAGGTCTTAGTGGAAGAGTGAGCAAATGTTAAGGAAGAGGAGAAATTGTTTAACCAGGAAAGCACAATAAGCAAAAGCTTGTTTCCAGGTGCAATGGGAGCACATGAAAGTTAGTGACTTTCTTAGGGTCACACAGTATTCAAGTTAGAGCTGTGGGATTCAAACTCAGGTATCCTGGTTTGCAGCTCAGTACCTTAAACCACAACACTATACTGCATCTATTAAAGCAGCAGTACTTGTCAATCACCATGAATTGTTTTAAGAAATAATGATTTTCTGGCAAAAGCATTAAAGTATACATTTTTCTTTTTGTATTCTTTCATTCCTATGCTAAGATACAGGATTTTTACGTTTTTTTTTAAATTTCCTCTCCCTTAACCTGCTCACCATGAAAAAATGTAATATCTTGATCTGATGCTGTGCTGATTACCTTCAGAAACATGTGGTGACACCATCCTAATGCATGCTTAGTATGAATCTAGTATGTACATTCAACCGGAAACCTCAATGGAAGAGACTGAGAAAATTAGAATGCTCACCATTGTTAATGACATAAGTCAATACATACAAAATTGACTATAAAAGGAGTTTTAAAAATATCTGAGGAAATTAAAATACACTGAGGATGAATGAAAAGACATCAGAAATACCTTCTTGCTAAATAGCTATATTGTGAAAATTTTTGCCAAGTAACAAATACTGCTACTTAAAAAAAAGAATTCTGTTGGGCAGGGGGCTATTTTTTCGTATGCTGACACAACAACAAAAACTTTACAGCCATATCATCGATGATGACAGCAACAACAGATCATTATAAAGTCTGTTCGGGACACAATACTTTTGCAATGGCACAATGCAGACTGCAACTGTGGTCAACATAGTGCCTTTGCTGTGATGGTGGTGGACAGCTTTTCTGTGGAACTGGGGTCATAGATCACTATTTTATAAAGGGTTAAGGGAACAGAGATAGGGATTAGGATCTTGTGTCCTTCCAGAAACTAGGTGGAAGGGTGTGGCTGCATTTATAACCTTTGAGGCATTCCTTTCTGCTTTTGATAAGTCCTAGTAAATATTTACAGGTAAATGTGTAAGCAATAATACCCAACAGGGTGGGCAGTATTGGGAAATACTGCACTGCCCAGGGGCATAATGAGGCCTGACATTGCACACGGAGGACCTTATAGCCATTGGAAGGTCCTGTATTTCCAATCACGGCCCACCCTGGAGGGTATTATTGTGCTTAGAAAATGGACACTGTAAAGAAAAAATAGTTTACTAAAAATACTGTAAGTTGACAGAAAATTAGTTTAAAATAACATTTATAATAAAATAGTTCCTCCGCCTGTATTACAATTAATTTTTTGAGCTATGAACTTTTGTCCTACAAGAGCCCAAGGACAGAAGCTGGTTGTTATGGTTACCCTCTACCACATAAACAGGCTTAGTTAAAAAAATAAATCTGTACTTTCCCCCACCCCCAGCACACTAAGACCTACATGCTGTCATCAGTTTTCTTTTATTTGGTATTGGCCAGTCACCCCTCTGTTCTTCTGTGCATTGCTTACAAACAAGGAAATGATGCAAGGACAGAAAAGAAGGTACATTTCTATTTTTTTAATAAAAAAAAGGTGAAGCCACTATGTTTTCTACCCCTTCTTTCTTTTTTTTTTTTTTTGTGAGCAGAGGAAGCAGCAAGTGAAAGGTGGGAATAGCGAGAGGTAGGGGCTATGAGCAATGTCTGAGAATATGCTGTCATTTTGTAGAGGAAAAACACGATTGGTGATTTTTTTAAGATGCTATGGGGATAAGAATGCCTTCAGTAACTAAAGTCAGGATTGTGCTGGGCTCTGGCAGTTCAGGTGCTTGCAGTCAAGAAGTTAACTGCACACATTTGAAAAGGGACAGTTACTTCAACTGGCTGCAGCACGATGTCTGGAGGTGCAGTGGTGGATCAGTCAGCAACATCACTGATCTTACCATTGGGAGACAACAGAACATACTGTTGAAAAACAAACAATGTGTGCTGGGGATTACTCTACTCTGCAGCTTTTCTCTCGGGAGGGGAGTGTAACAGCAAGGAAAGGAGAGCTGCTTCATGTCACTGTCAGAACAATCTGTACTACCACAACAAATCACAGGCAGGTTCAATTTCAGGAGCGAGAGGGTGGCAGTTGAAGAAGGGACAAATGAGAATGTAGTCAGCTGTCTGTGACTCTTGCTATGAATAATCTCAGGGCATGAGACAAGAGGGCATGGTTTATAAAAAAAAACAAAGAAAAAACAAAACAAAGGGAGAACTAAGTCCAGTGGAGTTTGATATGTAGTTTCCTGACATGCACGGCACTGAACCAGGGAGCATTGGGGGCAGTTTCTCTTGCTAAGCTACAGAAAAACATGGCAGCAATTTTGAATTCGGTGGGGGTGCTTTCAGCCAATGAACAAGCAGGGTGGGCACTATGGTACTTGACTGGGTAAAGGGACACTTGGACCGACACTTTTTAATTCCTGGGCATCTATTCAAAGTTAATGTACTCCCCTGGCAGGAGTACCAGCCAATCAGAGCCCAGGAAACAAAAAGCCCAGTTTCTAATATACAATAGATCTTATTATCATATTTACCCCCACTAGGAAGGATAAGACACCCCATCACAATAATTTCTTTAGCACTTGTGAGTTATGGGTCTACATTACATGTAGAGAGTTATATATGACTGTCACAGTGTAACTATTATACTATATAATCTATGTATAATGTACTATATATTTGCCATGTATGTTTTGTATGTTGCAGCTATAAGTGCTTCATTGGGAGATCAGCAGCAGCTGCTCAGTGTCCCCAATTTCTAAATAAACTTTGCCAATATTTTTAAATCTGAGTGTGCATTGCTTTTCAATTACATGATGAAAGCTGGTGTACTTATTGTACTTCTATGAAACTTTTAGATTCCTTTTTTATCTCATTAGGCATGCAACCAGGTTATATACTCTCTTCTTTTCATATTCAAGAACCACCAGCCCTGTCACACCTCCTTCCACAGGGACTTACCTGCCGCTTGTGAAGGACTGTGGCTTACCCTGCACAGTGGTACCCTCTGCTCAGAAGAGGTATTGATCTGAAGAGAAGGGGGACAAAGATGTTAATCTAGTGGAGCCTGTTGCAGCTCGGTAGGTGCAGGGCCTGCAGGAAACTGGGTCATCATATTGCTACATCCTTAGGGATGTTAATTTTTTCCACTTCATATTCTCCTTCCCCGAGTCATGTGCCATCAGTGGTTGCATGGCGGTGATGCACACTGAGCATAGGTGTATTCTGGGACAATGAGCTCCAGACTCAGCCACCTGCACTGCAGGCTCCTGCAACTTGCAGAGCCAGCTCTGGTCACTCAGTTGGCAGTTTTGCAGCATAGTATGCCAACCTCTCTCCCTAAGAGGAGAGCATCTGCTAGGATGCTCAGTCCTCCTCCACCCAGCCTTTCCCCATGACCAAGATTTGCTTCCAATTCCTGATTGCTGGCATCATGACCAGTAACACTACTGCTGCACTGACAGGCCCACCAGTCTTTTTGAATGTTTGAGACACTGTACCTTTCTCCAGAGTCCTCTTGATCTAGTCTATATAATTAGAACCATACTGTGGCTGGCAGTATAGCCTAGAGGTTAGAGTAATGAGCTTGGTACATCCAGCAGACCAGAACTTGGTTTGATTCTCACAATCTTCACTTGCATACTGTGTGACACTGAACAAGTCACTTAACTGCACAGTGCTCCCAGGTCACCCCTGAAAACAGTCACTTGTGCCTAGTGGATCTTACCTGGTTTCCAAAGACTAAAACAAAAACAAAAATAGCCTTTCATTGGGTTATAAGGAAGTGTGAACAAATGAGATTAACTCAGCAATCCTTCTATGAGCAGAATTTTGAGGGAATTAGCCATGTTTTTTTTTTTTATTAAATAAAGGGATATTTTTCTGGAAGATTTAGTTCTCAGGTGCTGTTGTTGTCTGAAGTAGCAATGATGAGCTTGACCATTTTACTCTGTTTGAAGTCATGAAACCAAAGGCTCTTGAAAGTACATTACTTTTAGATTTGCATCAATGTTTTTAGAAAATGAGTCTTCCAAAGTGATTGGTAAAAGAGTAGAAGCCATGTCTAACTTATTTTGAGCTCTATGCACAATAGCTCCATAAGCCTCTTCACACCTACAAAGCGAACGAGAAGGAGGGCACAGAGGTGCACAGAACCAAACCTTTAAATGTGGCAGCATCTTCAGCAGGATGTATGCTCCCCCATGAAGGGCTGCATCAATCTGATCTGCACATCTTCATGTGGAATCTCAAGTCAAGGACTGGTGGGGTGGGCATGCCATCCTTCTTCTCAATCCTCTGCACTAAATGTGCTTTACATAGGGTGCCTGGAAGGTGCATAGACTAAGTGAGGAAGATCCTGTAAGTCATGTGCACCATCCTTTTGTGATGCCCACAGGCACTTCTGACCCTAGTGGATAGATAGGCACATGGTGTTAACCTTCCCAGATTGCTATGGGAAGCTGGCAACCATTATCTATTAATCTATCTATCTATCTATCTATCTATCTATCTATCTATCTATCTATCTATCTATATTATAGGTTTGTGATAGCACCCTATAGTTAGAGTTGAGTAGTCTGTTTAATTTTAAAACTCAAATTTTGCACATAGATAGCTGTGGCTATATTTGATGGAATGAGCTGACATTTTGCATTTTTGTCTAGGAGGCAAGTCTTGGGGCCAGATTTTCAAAACTTTGCACTGGGCACAAACCATTTGTGCTAGGATTGAGCCCTATTTGTACAGGTCAACTATATTCAAAAAAACAAATAGTGCAGGCAAACTGGAAAAGTACCACTCAAAGTTATAATATATGAATGGGGCAAAGAGAGGGGGCATGAACAGGAACACAGGTGCTATGATATAGTCAGCATGTTAGAGGCACACAAAATTAGTTTGAATGACACAAAGCATGGTGCATGTTACCACCCAGAAAAAGGTAGTCTTAACTCTTGGAAAAACAAGGATGGGGGTCATGGACACAGCAGCAACAGGAAACAGGGCTGTATGCAACAACAGCACTATGTTGCACCTAATGACTGCAGTCATTGAGCAGGAAGAGAGGGTAGAAGGCCACTATGGTCCACTCCATATGTCAAGAAAGAGATATGCAGCAAACTGATGGTACTGGCCATGAGTCCTAACATGGTACCCTGGCAGTGCCCATAAAAACTTAATCTGGCATCAGTCTCAACCCTGCCAAGCAGTTGAGGGTGGCCTAGTACCCAGTAGACACCCTGTCGGTGAGTACATGCAGCACGCACCACCAATCTCCCCATAGGGGGTACACCAATTCAATACAGCATACAGATGCTGCACTTAGGGGAGGGAGGGTGGTGAGAAGAGAGTGTACAGATGTCCAGGATGCACAACAAAGTAGGTGGTGCCATGTGGTGGGGTCAACCACACAGTGAACATGTTCCAATGAGAAGAATGTCCCCATTGTCATTCCACCTTAAAGCGAAGTAAGGCAGAGTGGCAACAATATTGGCAGCCCCCCAGTGCCCCCACACACATACACACACAGTCACCATAATTAATGTGCATCCCCAAAATGCTACTGTCTTGTATCCAGAAAGCTCCCCAGTGCTGACAAAGTGAAATAAGAGCGCAACAAGAAATACAAAGTCTCCCAGAATTAATGGTACACTCAGTCATGCATGCAGTGAATGTGGTCACATCACACACAGACACCAGAATTAATGTGCATACCCACAATGCTACTGTCTTGTGGACAGAATAACACATTAAAAGCAACTCAATTGACCTGATGATCGATGATGGATGAGGGTGCGGCTGAACGCTACTCTGTGGGGACGGTTGCAGCAGGGTGCTATAAGTCTGCTTTCTACCTATAACAGGTCTACCACTGTTGCCTGAACTGTGAAGGATATTTTTGGGTGGAAAAGAAAACTGTAAATCAGTTTTTTAAATATCTAGCACCTTTCCAGTCTAACTTGTGCCATGGTTCTACAGCTCGGAGACTCCAGCCAGAAGCCGGCTCAGTAACAGGGGGCTTGGAGTCCAGGCAGTGGCGCAGCCCGCACCAGCTACAGAGAAGTGGCCCCAGCCTTCAGATGGCTGTTTAGCTGGGTATCCTCACTGAAATATACTGAAGCTCCTGCAACAAGGAACATTTATTTTTTCCCCTCAGCCTTCCTTTTATGATCTTAAGAGAGACATTGAATTTGATATATTATTATTTTTGTGAAATTTATTGGGTCTTTATTTTAATTTTCTACTTTTAAATTCATTTACTTTCATCTTGTTTGCCTGTTATGCTTTATTCTATGAATAGGCTCTCAAGTGGATTTGATTTTAAATAAATTGTTTTGTTTGCTAGTGATTTTGTTTTTGTTCAGTATCCTCTATTTACATAAACTGGGAGATGGTGAGATCTTCAAAACTGAAATTATTATATCATTACATCAGTTGGTAGGCAGATAGTGGACTTCTGGTTGATCTACTGATTTACTGAGTGATTGATTTATTACTCACTTAATTGACTGATATTGGTATCCCTCTGTGCCTCATCTGCCTGCATGTTTTGCACACTCCCTCCTGCATTCAGGTGTAATTGGAGTTGCGTTATACAATTTACACCTTCTCACCTTTTTCCCATGCACCTTGTTTATCTAGGCGCTTACATATTTGAAGCTATTGAAGGAGACCAGATCTTTGTCTGCATATGGCGCTGGGGTTTTTAAGAAGCAGCTTCTCCTGTCTTTGGCTCTGGTCTTGGAGCCTTTTTTAAGCATATTGAAAAGATTTTATCATTTTGAGCTTCAAGCCATATTGACTTACATCAACAGTGTGGTCAATTTAGCCGTGTTCGAGTTGACCTGAGTAACACTTGCCTCCTTTTAAAAGCTATCTATAGTTCTTTACATAGTTACCTAGTTATCTTCTTGAGAAGCGATAAAAAGGACAACTGGGAACTTCCTGGAAAGAGCTAACTGCTTTCCAAATTCCTCAATGTGGGCTATAGTATAGAATGTTTTACCAACTCAAGTAAGAATATTATACATTTTTTTCTGTACATTTGCTGCCTTGGTTAACCGAGTTTGACTGGGGTGGTTAAGGGAGGGAGGGGGGTCTATGTGCTTTGGCAACATTCTTCATTTTATATGCTTCTCTCTTTTAACAAAATCAGAGTATGCTGTGGTGATATATATGAAGCTTCCAATGTCTTCAATGCCTATAGTGTCTACTTCATCTATATTGCACTGAATACCTTCATTTTTTGGATTTGCCTTTATTATGAGAGTGATTCTCTATACCGAATGCTCGGAAAGGGAAGAGTCATGGCTTCAATACTTGGCTACTTGGTTACAGCTACAGCTGCAGTGTTGGTTCTGGTTTAAGAAGGAGAATATCACCGACTTCTGAACTTTTCTTGACTGTTTGGGACTTATCTCATTACAGCAGCTTCATTTGAATTGGAGAAGAATCGGTGAAGTATTTATCCATTTTTTTGACTTTTTTTTGCTGCTTTCATGGATTTTCTCTATTGGCTTGTCTTTGTCTTGGCAACTGGATATTCTGCAACTGTCAACATTGCCTTAATTATTGTTATTGTTTAACCTCTGCTAATACTCCTTATAATACCCTTTATTGTTTTATTGTTTCATTGCTGCTTTGCTCATTCTATTTTGCCATGCACCTTGTGCGTTGTGTACCCCCCCTGTTTTTGCTGCTATGGTGGTCATTAGATTTAGTAAGGGCAATTTAATAAACCTTTCACTAAGTGAAGCCGATCACTTGATAATAGAAATACCTGAAACACAGGATGTTTTTAAAGAAACCATATCACAGAAAAAAAATGATTAAATACAGAGGAGGCAAAAAATATAATAATAATGATAATAAGCACATAAGGCAATTTCAAGCAGGAAGTCTTCACATAGAGAAAGAAAATGTTAATCTTTGTCCTGTTTCTTTATGTGGCTTAGGAGAAAGGAAACAACTAAAGATAACTGATTTCTGGACAGATGGAAGAGTGGGGGAATGGGCCTAATCATAGCTCCACTCCTCTATCGATTGCAGTTAAGCTGCACAAGATACCAGACATCCCAGTTGATCTGGGTATTCTTCCTGAGGTACCTCAGGTGGATTTGTATGATATAGATCTGGATATGGAAGAGTCTGTACACCTTGCTGAATCTATTTCATATGATCAATATATGTGGGACACATTAAGGACCCATTACAAAGAGCAATCTTGCTGTGAGCCTGGAGCTGCATTGTCCCTTTCTAAGACCCTTTCTCCCTGTATTTATTTCTCACAGGAGAAACCTTTACCTTTGAGGAACACCCCAGGGTACATCCTTGGGCATAAAGCCCAGTCCACTGAGACAGGTAACGTCCAGTCTAGTGTTCAAAATCTACCTCTAGATAAGGATATAAAGTCTGGTGTAAATCCAGACCTAAAATCCATAATTAGAGAATTGAGTGTCACCATAGAGGGATTAAAGAAGGTGGATGTAACTCATAAAGACACCTTAGAAATAGAGGGAAAATATATTGCACGTGAGGCTAGCTCTCATTCAAGTTAAGTCAATGTATAGGTAGGTCACGTGTTGTGGCTAGTTCTACTATTTCCAAGCAGACCTAGAAACTTTGAAGGATACATACTCAGTGGATATAATGCTCCTGGAGAATATCATTATCCTCAAAGATGAGATAAGTAATCTTAAATCTGATGTATTTTATCATAGAGTGCTCCTGGATCAAATTATGGGTATTAGCAAACATCAGCCTTCAGATACTATTGTAGATCATTCTACTAACATAGATCTGGTAAAAAAGGTAACCATGGGAATACAGGTCTGACTACCCCCCTTTTCAATAAAAATAAGGTATGTAATTGTTATATGCAAATTCCTGAACTAGAAAACTCTGAAAATCTTGATAATAGTGAGTCTGGTAGTTCGACTCAGAGACAGCTAAAAGTGAAAAGGAAATCCAAAGTGAAAAAAATGAAAAAAATTAAAAAAGGTGGGCCTCTACCTAGTAATCAAAATTGAGATAAACAAGATGAACATGTTAAATCAGTAAGGCTTGTAGCCCAACAGTCAAGGGATGAACAGGTGTGCAGTAAGGATGTTAATTTTGGAAATGTATCTCCCTCACAGGAGGTGATCTCTTGTTTAAGCAGTAAACATAATGAATTTATTTATGATGAGATCATCAGCACTGAACTGTCAATTGCTTATCAGGGGGAGACTGAGACCACCAGTAACCATCCTCCATTGAAAGATATATATAACAATTGATCTCTGATGATAGACACAGGAAATTTGTGGCCATACAGAACTGTAGAAATGTCAAGTTTATGACTGAGGTAGAGGATGTCCCTATCCTGGAGAACAAAACAGAAACATCATTACTTGATTATATTCTAGGCCTTTTGAAATATGTTATAATGATCTTGAAGAAGAGGTGTCTGTTCCTAGATCACTAAATCCACATTTCAGGAGTACTGTATTACTTTATTGTTCAACCCTGGCAACTGCACATTTTATTCTGGGAAAAACTTTGTTGTTGGGTAAAGAGGGTAAGAGAATAGCATTTCCTATGTTGGTTCCCAAATTTGTACCTGAGTATGTTGGGAGTTTAGGAAAAAAATGCACAAGATAGGTTATCTCAGGTGGCTTGGGAATGTAAGCTGGTTAGTGAACCTCAGAGGAAGATTTTAGGTGTTATTAATGAATATACAGAAAATCAGAATAAATCATGGCTAAGGAGAACTATCTTTGTGTTTGGGTGGAAATTTGCAAGTGGAGATTCAAAAAGAAAGGTGAGAGGAGATCTCCTTTATTTTCTGGAAAGGGCTTTGGATGTACACATTTCCAGGAATATGACTGACTCTATAAAAATATATGATGCATCTGGCCTATCCTCACAGATTGATATCTCTTTCAAAAATCCTAATATGGCCAGTAAGATTTTGTCTTCAGCAGGTAAATTTCATCCATTGGGAATTTATATTTTGAACTCAGCTGAAATTTTGGCAGATCTTAGCTGGAGACATGAAACAATATTACAAGACACTGAGCAAGTTACTGATTTCATGCTGATCAACCTTGAATGTTTTGAGGGCCCAGACACTTTTTCATCACTGCAAACTAAGGATCCTGCCTGACAAAGGCAATTAGGGCAGGAATCTAGCATGGAAGTGTTCAAAGAGTTTAATCCTAGGCCATTAATAAACATAAGGAGTGAAGGGTCCGATATAGACTGACTCTCCATTCTTTCCTGGAATGTAGAGGGTATACATCTTAAGATTTCAGATCCTGAGGTTTTGTACTTTATAGAGTCCTTTGATAATTAGTATGCAAGAAACATGGTGTACAGAAGATACTATCCTAGAGTGGCAGGGTACTCAGCTGTAACTCTCTACAACCAGAGAAAAAGTTTGGTAGATTTAAATGGGGACTTGTTCTTGATAAAACTCAGTAGATTTTGGGATAACTAAAATCTCAGTTAATACAGAAGGAATCCTGGCTGTGTTAGTTAACAAAGGTAAGGAGAAATTGATTCTCTGTAATATTTATTTTCCTCCTACTCCCAGACACACTGAGGCACCAGTATAATTTTATCGAGAACATTAAAGAACTGCTTGATGATTTATCTGAAAAAGCTTTGTAGCTTGTCCTATAATTGTTATGGGTGATTTTAACTCCAGAATACCTTTTGGTTTTCTGGAAGTTGCCTATACTGACTTAATATGTATTTCCCCCTAATTAATGTAAACATCACCTATAAAAGACAGTCTCAGGATTTAGTGCTCAATCCTAGGGGTAGGGCTCTTTTGGAGGCTCTTGCATCCAGGAATTTTTGCCTCCTGAATGGAAGAACCCAGGGAGATAAATTAGGGGCTTTTTCCTTTAGAGGAGCATTGGGCGATCAACACCGGACCTCATTTGGACCAATCTGGAGGCATCCTTATTGGTTCAAAATTAGAGATTAAAGATAGACTGGAATCAGCCCATTATCCCTTAGTACTCACCTTTAAATGTCCATTTAGAATCTATAGGGAGGAGGTGTGTTATGATGAAAATTTGGAGATTATTAATGAAATGAGAATTAACTGGGGCCCTTTGCATTATAGTAATTTTGAATTTATCTTGAATACAAGAGAAATTACTGATATACATGATGCCGTTTTATACACCAGGAACCTACTAATATTGCAGAAAACTGGGAAACGATCCTTAGGCTACTCAAACCATGGTGTAAAAAGAAAATTTTGCCTTGTAGAAAAGTGGCAAAAAAGTCATGGTTTAATGCTGAATGACTACGGGGAAAAAAATGATTTGGCATTTCATTAAGATTACATAGGAGGAAAAAAAAATAAAACAAAAGCAGACTTTAGATTGCTGAAGAAAGAGAGGGAAAAGTACAAACTAACCCTTAATAATGTAAGGGAAAAACATACTCTGGGGCTTTGGGAGAAACTAAGACAAGCTTTGTTGGATAGGGATGATAGAAGTTTCTGGAAAATAGTCTCCCAAGGCTACAACAGATATTCTAATAAACTTGAGGCTTATATTACACCAGAAATTTGGACTTCATACTTTTTTGGTCTCTACTTTTCGCAAATGGAGCAAGAAATGCCCAATCCCCAGATCCCTCAGGGAGAATTGCTTTTCCCAAAACCCTTATTTATTACAGAAGAAGGAATTCTTCTGGCTATTTAATCTCTCAAAATTAATAAAGCACCAGGCCCTAATTGTATATTGGGAGATGTATACAAAGCATTTCCAAATTGGTGGCTACCTCTCTTCTTATTATTATTTAACGGGCTTATTCAGAGTCTTTCATGCCCACAAAGTTGGGCAGGTAGTATTTATTTCCTATTTTTAAAAAAGAAGACCCAAACAACCCCAAGATGTATAGGCAAATTAGCCTGATTGATGTATCCCAGAAAATTTTCTACTACTCTTGGAAAGATTATGGACTGGATTGAAGAAAACTCAATACTAAATTAGTCTCAGAATGGGTTTAGGAAGAATAGGTCTACAGTACAACACTGTTTTGTTCTGCAGTATTTGATATGGAAATATGTTAAAGTTAGGAAAACCAATTTATACTGCTGTGTTGTGGATTTCTCTTCTGTATTTGATGGTGTTAGTAGGAAATTACTCTGGGTAATATTTAGGGACTTAAATCTTGAAAGTACCTTGCTTGACACCATCATTAGGTTCCATGAAATACTTGGGCCAGTGTTTGGTATAATCAATATGGACATGAAACAAAAAAATCCCAATGAATGTAGGGTTAGACAGGGGTGTATCCTAGCCCCAATGTTATTTAACATACATATAAATACTATTCTGGATCAGATTACAGATTTTGATTTTCATGCTCCTAAGGTCGGAGACTGCAGGAGAGATAGCCTTGCATATGCAGGTGATTTGGTTTTACTCTCCACTTCAGCTTTGGGTTTGAAAAAGAAATTACTGAAGTTTGAATCTCTTTGCACTCAGTTATGACTTAGGATTAATCATAGTAAAAGTAATGTAGTGTTTGGAAAACAAAGAAATAACACCTTAACCTTCAAGATTGATGGTGTAAGTATCGACAGGGTAAAACAATATGATTATTTAGCAGTTTGTTTTGCTCATGATTTAGCCTGGACTAAACATTTGGATACTATTCAAAACAAAATGCGATCCACAGGAAATGCTCAGAAGATTTTTAACAATAAAATTGGGAAATCATCAATAAAAGGAAAGGTGAGAGTGTTAAATGCTAAAATAAGAACTAGCATGTTATACGCTTCTGAGGTGTGGGGTCATGAGGAGTCCAGAAGACTACAGGT
Source organism: Neoceratodus forsteri (assembly GCA_016271365.2). Taxonomy (NCBI): domain Eukaryota; kingdom Metazoa; phylum Chordata; order Ceratodontiformes; family Ceratodontidae; genus Neoceratodus; species Neoceratodus forsteri. Next base: position 1,403,191,565 of record CM028130.1, on the reverse strand, counting down.
TATTTTAAATAATCTGTATAGATATATTCTTATGCTACCACAAGGAGCCCCAAAATGCATCTTGGCATTGGAACTGGGTCAACATTCTTTGCTTTCCCTTATACAGGAAAAATAAACCCTATTTTTATTGAAACTTTTTCCTTACTGGAAAAAAGATTCCCTAGAATGTGCCTAGAAGAAAGCATAAGGATGGCTAGTATGGGGTTTGTACATCCCTGTATTTGGCTTATCAAAGAAATTATTATGCCTGCTGGGCTAGGACACCTTTTACATAAAATTTATCTTAGGCCTTTCTTAGAAATTAAACAGGATGTCAAATTAAGATACAGTGATTTGGATAGGAGTAAATTGCTCTCACAACTTTCCATGCTCAAATTGCATGAATACTATAAGACTTTTAAGTCTACATACAATTTGAGAAATGTCTTTCACTGCTAACATGTCCAAAGTTAAGGAGGAGATATATAAGATTTAGGACTGAATCCTATACTGCTAATTATATACAGCACATATAAAAATAAGACTTCTTTCACCTTTTGTAATTGTGGAATGGAACTAATAGATGATCTAAAACATGTTATATTTTTGTCCTCTTTATGAATCCTCTAGGAAAAAATGGTTGGGAGGGTTGTTTGGTGCTGTCAGTCTCCCCTTCTGACTTGTTGAATTATTTGTTTAGAGCTACAGATAAAAAACTGTTGAGTTTTGTGCAAGTTTTTTCAAACAATCATTTGTAAGGTCATGGATTAGCATTATTGTGTATTCATGATAACATATTAAATATGTCTGTTTTTATTACAAGCTGACATCTTAAAACTTGTATGTAAGAGATTTATACGATATGCTAATATTTTTGTTTAAAGTTTTTATGTACCACATTTTGGTGTTAAAATTCTTGCATTGTATATGGCTTTATGCTGATCAATAAATGCTTACCTGTACTGTCTTGTGTCCAGAAAATTCCACAGTGCTGACAAAGTGAAATGAGAGTGTAACAAGAAATGTGAAGTCTCCCAGAATTACTGGAGCACTCAGTCTTGTGCACAGTGGTCACACACAGTCACCAGAATTAATTTGCATCCCCAAAAAAATACTGTCTTGTGTCCAGAAAATTCCCCAGTGCTGGCAAAGTGAAATGAGAGGGTCACAAAAAGTGTAAAGTTTCCCAGAATTAATGGCACACTCAGCCATGCGTGCAGTGATCACACACAGTCACCAGAATTAATGTGCATCTCCAAAATGCTACTGTCTTGTGTCAAGAAAATTCCCCAGTGCTGATGAAGTGAAATGAGAGCATAACATGAAATGCAAAGTCTCCCAGAATTAATGGTGTACTGCAAATGCACAGACAGATTAAGATTGTGCTATGCACTCAAGAGATGCAGAGTCAGACACAAAGGCAAAACAACACCTAACCAGTGCTCATAAGTCTCAAATCCAAATCTGGAAAATAATACCTTTTGCCAGTTGGGAGGGTAGTGCACAGCAGTAACAGTCCACTGCCAGTAAAGATACCACAAAGCAGTATAAAAAATGCATGCAGGTGCGGTGGATAGCAGGCACACACTGCTGCAATTACTCTGGCACAATAAAAGTTGTGTGATTTAAAGGCAGCATCGCATACACACTCGCACACATATTGAAAACCTTTAGCACTATAACCAAATGTTTTAATCAAACTGAAATTATGCACTGCTGCACCACACAATCAGCAAAACAATGTCAAGAATTACTGAAATGTTACTGTGTACATTAACACAGTTATACAAGAAAATATAACCAAAACAGAAAGACTGCCTTTTTTCCCAGTTAATCTACTACACCACAGATATGCTTCTCCCCAAAGCACACTTCACAGTACACAGACTGACTGTTCTAAATTAACATCCAAAATCCACACACAAACAATAAACACTCGATATGAGCACAGGAGGGTTTCTTACAATAGATGCACTAAATTTTGAGCAAAAAAATGGCTTAAAAGGCTTTTTAACAGCTTTTAGAGGATTTGAATTCCAGAGCTCTGAGAAGAAACTGTCTCCATCTTCCACTACACACACACACACACTACACAGAACTGAGGCTGTGCAGAACAATCAATAGCCCTTGTGACCAACAATCCCATGAAGCACTGCAAAGTCACCTTGGAGCTCAATAACAAGGTGAAGTGATCGATAGTATATTGATTTCAATCTGGAAAAGATACCTTTTGGCTGCTTTTTTTGGGCAGTGCACTGCAGTAACAGTCCAAACCAAGATACCAAAAGTAGTAATACAAACTGCACAGGTGCAGTGGATAGCAGGTTCATGCTGTTGCAATTACTCTGTGGCACAATAATTTGATGGCACGATGGCACACACACTACAGACATACACTACAAGTACATGTGAGCAAATTGAAAACGCAGTAATATAACCAAATCTTTTAAACAAACTGAAATTATAAACTGCTGCACCACAACAATCAGCCAAAATTTCAAGAATTACTGAAAATATTACTGTATACATTAACACAGTCATACAAGAAAAACATAACCAAAACAGAAAGACTGCCTTTTCTCCCACTTTCAACCTACCTCCACCACAGATACAATCCTCCCCAAAGCACACTTCAAGTGTCTGTCAGTACACAGACTGAATGTTCTAAATTAACATTCAAAATCCAACACAAACAATAAACACTCAATATGAGCACAGGAGGTTTCTCACAATTGATGTACTAAATTTTGAGAAAAAAAACATTTCTCAAAAAGGCTTTTTTAACATCTTTTAGAGGATTTGAATTGCAGAGCTCTGAGAGGAAACTGTCTCCATCTTCCACTACACAGACACTACACAGAACTGAGGCTGTGCAGAACAATCTAGAGCCCATGTGACCTGCAATCCCATGAAGCACTGCAAATTCTCCTTGGAGCTCAATAACAAGACAAGTGATGCAAAGTACATTGATTTCAATGTACTTCACCTTAAAATTGGTGAAGAGGTGGTTTTGGGAAGGTGGAATAATGCAAAGTCATTGGTTTCAATGGTCTTCACATTGCCCATTATGACATGAAGTAGTAGTAGTAGAAGTAGTAGTAAAATGTTTTTATTCTTAAAGAAATTAATAAAGGATAAACTTGATTGAGCATAGCTCATTTTCAATGAGGTCCCACACATTAATGTGCAATAAAAAGGAAAATGTTACGACACAGACAATACTAATTTTTCATAAAATACACAAATACATACAATACAACTTAAATTACACAATAAAAATAATAACCTCCTATAGTATAAAAAGTTATAAAACCTTTATTTATCAGGAACAGCATTTCCTTGTTTGTCATGAACTAGTACGATACCAATGTTGGATCAAAGACCAGTGATTTTCACATTAAACATAAACAAAGACTCAGGAATTGCATTCCAACTCATGGCTCCTCTATAATATAAAGACTGTTGTCCTATCTCTAAATTACAACTAGGCAATTCCAAACTAGGTACTTTACAATTTCTCAGTGAGGCCAATTTATCCCTATATATCAAATTTTCTACCATATACTGTGGATGCTTCCCCTGCAATCCTTTATAGATAAAGGCTAGCATGTGTTCATGACTACATTCATAAAGTGTTAACCATTTTAATTGATCATAAAGTAAGTATCTATGAGTTAATCTAGGAACCCCCAAGATAAACCTGGCCAAATTATTATAACTTACTTCCAACTTCCTTAAATCCTGCTTTTTCCCACAAGAAAAAAATATATCCCCATAATCAATCATGGGGATAACCATCGTATTTACCACTTTTTCCCTTACCTCCTTACTCATTAATGATTGAACCCTATAAAGAGCCCTATTCTTTTATTTAAACTCTTTATTACATTTTCAATGTGTATATTCCAGCTAGATGAAAGAATAACCAGGTGAGCGGATACTGAACAGTTGGGGCAGAACAAAACCATTCAAAATACAAATGTTTAATGTTGTTGCTGTCTATTAGGGAGTACAAACCCTCAAACCTGACACTTTTGACTTGGACAGAGTTCACTGGTATAAATGCTAAACCACCAAATGATAAACCCTCTTATGCAGTGGTGGGTGGATTTCTAAAGTCTAAGGAGAAAAATGCAATGATTCAGGTTGTTTATAAGAAGAGATATACTGAGATGGATAATAACAGCATCTCTATTTTCCACAGTCTTCCATTTGACATGGTGCAGACAAGGAAGAGATTTCAAAACCTTCACTATATGCTTTGGAAAAAAAAATTTCAACAGCTCAGTGTTTTATCCTGCTAGACTTTACATCGTAATTAATGGTTAATCACTGATATTTCCCTCAACAGAGGAAAGAAAGAAATATGAATCTTAATGCCACAAATGTTCTTTACATGAGACTGAACTTACAATAATGCAGTCACAATCTGTATGGAGATATGTAAATTAACTCAGTTTTTATCTTTCCTTTTCCTGGTCTAATACCTAATGCATAGATTAAATAGCAAGGGGTTCAACATTTAAAGGCTCTGCCTGTAGTTCAATGGGGTGAACAACCAGCCATGCCCCTTTCTGAACTATATAAGCAGTTCCTCCCAGCCTTCTTCTGAAGCACTTTTCTTTCCCAGCCAGTGGCTCTGTCCCTCTGCCTTGTTCCCTGGGGCCTGCTGTGACTTCCCCCCCCCCACCTCCAGTGACTGCCTCCCTCCTTCCCTTGTGCTTTGGGCTCTGCTTTGTTTGTTTAGGACTTCTGTTCATAGTGTTTCTCCTGCTTTTTGGTTAGTGTTGCTTGCCTCTGGCTTCTGTGTGCTTCTTTGTGTTGATTGTTTCCTGCCCTCCTGTATTTGTGTTTTTTGTTTAGCATTTTCTTTCTTCTGGGGGCTTGCTAGTTTTTTTTCTAGCATCCTGTTGCTCTTTGCTTGTATTGTGCTAATCCTGTGCTTGTGTTATTTAGGCTCCCATTTACTCACAAGATTTCGGCAAACCATCAGTGCAACTGCACTTGTTATCTGTATATTTTGATTCAGCTGCTGCTTCCCTGCTTCTGCTGTCTCTGTACTTGTTCACCTTAATTGTTTGCTCTTGGTCAAGCCTCATCATGCTTCATTCACTGCTGTGCTCTGTCTCAGAAGAGCTGCCCAATTCATTCAGTGTTAGCTCAGTCAGGCAGCTACTACCCCAACTTTTAATTCCCTGCTTGCTTTCTGCAGTGTAGTGTGGCTCTGCAGTTTATTGTTGCTCTACTGCCTCCAGCTTACTATCATTAGTCTGTGTCCTTAACTAGAACCTGCCAGCAAATGCTCCTCTATTTTGGGTGTTTCTACCCTATCAACATTACAGTGCTGTTTGGTCTCATGGTGCTCAGCTTGTAGCTTCCAGTTATTCCCATGGTGGGGGGGCCAAGATGTCACAGTGGAGTATCATGGCTCTGAGTAACAGGAGCATACTTTATGTAAGCTATATGATTTTGCCCTGCTTTCTTGCCTACATGGCTTTCACTTATCCATGCATTAATAATTAACCTCATAGCCTACATGGTCTTCAGACATTCTATGCATTCCATTACTGCACTGCATGATCCCTACTGGAATAACCTATCTCTGCCTTAACAGCATTTAAGGTACTCATACCAATCATATCAATTCACTATTCATGCTGAAACCATAGCATCAAATGCTTTTATGTAAACTATGATTTGCTCCCTTATGGAACTGGTTGGCTAAGCATATACATAATTCAGCTTAGCTCATATGTGATGCATTAGACTTACATGTGCTGCTTCCCATTTTATTGCTGTTGAAAATGCTGTTGCAAATGCTGCTACATATCTCCTATCCACCAAACCTCATTGATTCAATCACTGGCATCATAGTCTCTCACTGCCTAAACACCTACCTTTTATGTCACCATCAGTTCATCTTCTGTAATGGAATTGGTTGGTTTGTTTTCCTCTGGTTGCTACTACTATCAAACCATCAAACACATTTCAGCCTTCTGTCTCACCCAGACCCTGCCATGGTAGTTCTCATGGTTGCAGAGTTTGCTCACAACCTGTCAAGGCTGGCCTCCTCATCAATATTTCCAGCCACTGACTTAGCCCGGCCACCTCATCAGTAATCTGCTACCTAATCTGCAGCTGCTGGCTTCACCCAGCCTCCTCCTCCTATCTAGCACTCAAAGTTGATTCATGCTCTCATTCATAAATTGGAGACATGCCAACCATATACATTACCCTTTCTGGCTCAGGGCTTGCCCTGTAATTTGTAGATCTAGCTCTGCACTCACGATGTCCATGTCTCATGCATGTGAACCTTGGGCAGGTTCCTTTCTCATCTGGCCCATAGTAGGAATGTCCTCACTCTGGGCAGAGCTTTAGTGTGCAGTCATACAGTGCACCTCTTGATGCTGAAATTAAGACTTCAGCTGTTGAGGGGTAGGGCCCTTACAGCCCTTGAGTGCTACTCTGGCAATGACATCGCCATGGCACCTTCGAAAGCTGTTCTCCCTATGACTGTCTCTGGTTCACCCAGTTTGTTTTAGTCAATAGGCCAGCCAAATTCTACAGCAGTCGTCACTCTTCTCCTCCTACCTTGGGGGTCCACTCTCACTTCAGAGTACCTATTGTTGCAGAGGCCTCTTGCAACCCTTCACAGTGTTCCCATTAGAGGAATAATGACAGCTTTCCACCAAATTTGAATATTTTCTTCCCTTTGATTTGGTTTCTAAATTGCAGAAGCAGAGCCATCACTAAAGAAACTACCCCTAGCACAGAGAGAAGATGATCTAGGCCTCGGATCCCCAGAGGTTTCATCTTTTTAAAATGTTTTGTTTCCTCTACTACAGTACATGCCAAAGGTAATACTATATGGTTAGTGCTTTATAATATATTCCAGAGTTTCCTTGTAGGTTTCTGCTTTTGGATGGAGATGGGTGGTGGCACTACTTGCCATTCACTCTGTCCTTAGGAAGCCCTCTGATGTCATGAGTGCAATCCATTTTATCAGGGCAATCCTGATACTCTGTGTATCTCATTTATGTTTCATCAAGCTGTTTTGTTGCTGTCAATCTGCTTCTCTACCTTGCAGTCAATGTTTTTGCTCAGTGTTCTTTTGGCTCCTTCCTAAGGTATCTTTAGCCAAGGAAGCTTTCCAGTGGCACCTGTAGGGTTGGAACCCTGTTCAAGGGTTACTTGTCTTAGAGTACCCTACAGGGTCATAATTTCCTGTGAAATAGAGAGTGCAAGTGGCCAAACAGTTATCACAGATGCACAAGCATAACACTACTCTGATTGTGTAAGCCCACTGAAATACTGATATTCCAACATTGTCAGTATAAGGCTTGAGGTAACTAATTTATTTTTTCTATAGGTTTATATAATAAAGTGTCTGATACTGAAAGCAAATTAACTATATTCTGAAAGTTTTAAAAGTCAGAAGAAGAAAGGGAGAAGGAAAGAAGAGAAAGAAATAAGAAAAGAAAAAGAAAACATAAGGGTTACTATTCTGCCACTGTTCTGCCACTAGGGAAATATGTTACAATAAATATGAGAGAATTATTATTTTAGTGTTGTTAAATATTAGAATAATTCAATTGTACTTAAAATTAATGTTTTTATATTAACTGGAGTTATTGGAGATACAGTAGATTAGATTTTGTCTTTCATACAATAATTCTTTATTTTTTTAGAACCTATGTTGGCTCCAGGCTAAGTCCATATAATTACTTTATATGATGAATATATTAAAGGTTAGAGATAAATAATGGTAACTACTGTAGCTAGCACTAAGGACAGATGTCTGAATTAATATAAGAGTGCAGCAATTTTTGTCTCTTATTGGTTGGGTAGATACTATAAGTATGGAAAAACAATCTTAATGGAAATGATACTTTTACAAAACCGATGAGATATACAGTATGACTTAGACGACATTTCAAATTTTCTTAATATTTTGTACAATTTGAGTGTGGTGTGGGGGCTAGTAATGGATTAGTTAAGGCAGGCAACCTACAAGGAACTCTTGCAATAGATGGCATCCGTAAGTATGGATGCAAAAACAATGACAGTAGTTTCCTAGTTCGTGTATGTTATGGATATCTGTGATGCAGTATAGAGATGATGTTATTATTTTAGTTTAAGAAGGAATTTATATGTGTAATAAAGCACAGGTCTGTTGTTTTCATGTAAATAAAGAGAAGATGCATGGGGATAAGTTAAATATAGTTTGTGTCATGCTGACTGTTAATGCAGCATGTTCTCCAAACACAAGTAAACACTTACATATGTTAATGAAAACAAATAAAAATCATTTTCCTACAAGAATTACACTTGGAAAAAAAATAGACAAGGAAACTACAAACATCCTGGCCAGGCCAAGTGGTAACCAGCCAGAAAAGCAGATCTTGAACAGTGCATGCAAGAAGTGCGCTGTTCCAAGACATATCACCGGACAGTGTCAGGGGTAGAACAGCAAACTGTAGTAACTGCTACCCTGTCCCTGTCACATCATGGGGAGTGACTGGAGGGCATTATGAAGTGCTAGAAAAAGTTGGCGATTGGTCGAGCTGCTCCCATGGTGGAAGGTTAAGGCAGAGAGCAACTCAACTAGCATAGTGCTGTAGACCAGTGCTCTAGTCCCAGCCTCCAATCATTTTCTGTGACATGATTTCACAAATTTTTATAAGTCCTGTCTCAGCCCCCCCTTGAGTTTCACTATTTCCCTGCAATCCAACTCCTACTCAGAGTTGATAAGTTAGTGGGGTGCTGTAACTGCTACTCCTGTAGCTGTCATGTCATGGGGAGTGACTGGAGGGCATTAAGAAGAGCTAGAAAAAATTGGCAGTTGGCTGAGCTGCTCCCATGGTGGAGAGGGCTAAGGCAGAGAGCAGCACAGCCAGCATAGGGCTGTAGACCAGGTTCTAGTCCTAGTTGACAATCTTTTCTGTGAAATGGTTTTCAAATTTTTACAAGTCCCGTCTCCACAACAACCCTCCCCCATTGAGTTTCACTTTTTCCCTGCAATCCAACTCTGACTTGAAGTCAATAAGTTAGTGGGGGTGCAGGGGGCAGAGTCCCCAGCAAAAACAGAAATGTATTATTTTGTATTGAATCTGTGGTAGTGGTCCTCAGTGCGTGTTTGGACCACTACCATGTGGATTTCTTTGTTTTCAGTGGGTGCTGTTATTGCAGGTGCTGTTGTTGATGCGCTGTACTGGGCAGTGCTGTTGTTGCATTTGCATTTCAAACCTAGTACCGGCCAACTATATTTTTCATTAGGTACATCTAAGAGCCATGGATGTGCTATATTGGTGAGGAAACATTTACATTTTGAATACTTATTTATAAAGAATGGACAGTAGGATAATTATGGTAAAGATACATATACTAGAGAAAGAATACATATTAGCAAAATTATGTGGGTATTTTCTAGATTAACACAATTTTCTTAATAACATCACTCAGACTATTTTATTATTAGGACAAGCACCATAAATTATTGCTGGGGATTTTAATGTTTATACCATTCCAGAGCTATACAAAACATCTAATGGTAATCTGGAAAATAAAAAGCTAGTTTATTTATGGCTTTTCTACTGCAAGATAACTTGGCAGATAATTGGCAAAATATTTTTTTTTTAATAAAAAGACAATATGCCTATCATTCCAAACCATCTAATACATTTAAAAGGCTATAATACGTCCTGTGCTCCACATCTGTTTTACACAAATTTTATAGAATTGGACAAAGCTCTACTTGTAATATGTGACAATTCTACTATTACAACTAGATTTATACCAACATATCGAAGACATTTGATAAAAAGACAAGGATACTTTGATAACTCATTTCTTAAACTGCCTGATTTTGTCTCATATATGATAGACTAGATACAGCAGTTTTGGTATTTTGTCTATAATGGAGCACAGGACATAGAAATATGTGGGATGCCTTTAAGGAAGTATTAAGAGGTACAATAATTACATTTGAAATTAAACAGAGGAAGAGTAAGAGATCTGAAATTCAACACATAGGAAAACAAGTTATGGATATTGATACTTTAATACAGGAATTACCCCCTCATACACAGGACTTCTTAGTAAAAAAAAAAAGCAAACCACGAAAACAAAATAAAGGAAATACTGAATCAACAGCTTAAAAAGTTTTTAGAATAATAAAATCACATTTTTATTCTAATGGCTTTAAATAGTAGCTAACTCCTAGCTTTCACTTCAGAAAAGTAAACAGAAAGAAACCTCATTATATAAACAGAAAATTCACAAAGTGTATTAGTCAACCAGGACAAACAAATAGGAGGCACTCATTAAATAATATAACAGAATATACAGAAATCCTTTAAATACTCCAGAAAAACATCTTAATGAATAAATAGAGCAAACTAATACATCTGGACTTGTAAAAATAGATACAACATGTTTGAAACAGGAAATTGTTGAGTTTATAAATGTTCTTCCAAAGGATAAATAATCTTATTTTTTATTTATTAATGCTAGGAAAAAGTACCTATGAGCTAGAAGCTCATTTACATAGGTTCTGTGTCAGCCATGAAAGGTCGAAAATAAAACAAGGTGTACAAAACATCAAAGCATTAGTACAAAATATACAAATGAATTACATGAAGTTAAAAGAGTGTGATTAACAATTTTGCATTTGAGACAATCCTTACATAAAGTTGTATGGGATTGAATACTTGAGGTTACATTTTTGTGTGTCAAGGAACAGAGGTACACATTGGTTTACAAAAAGTTGGCAGAGTATGCTAACATTGTTGCATTTTGAACATTTCTTACTTGAGGTTATAAAATGATAAATACTTCAGGTTTTATTTTATTTATTTATTTTAGTCTTTGGTAACCAGGTAAGGCCCACTAGGCACAAGTACCTGTTTTCAGGGGCGACCTGGGAGCACTGAGTGGGTAAGTGACTTGCTCACAGTCACACAGTATGCAAGTGGAGGTTGTGAGAATCAAACTCAAGTCTGGTCTACTGGATGTACCAAGCTCATTCACATATCTGAGAGACCAGGAGCAGAATGACAAGGAAGCAATGGTCACTGGGAGAAGTTGAAGGGCAAAGATGAGGTGACATGTTAAAGGAAGAGTAGGAAGGGTAGAGAAGAGGAGAAGGGTAGTTATTAAATGAAGGGGTGGCAGTAGGGGAGGACAGCAGCAATAAGCCTTGTCACATGTAATGTAGGGAGGTGAGGTGATGCAGAAAGCAGTTTCTGCTTGGCAGTTTTGTTGTTTAAGTAAGTGCTGGAAGTTGGGAGGAGAGGAGGAAGGAGTTAATGGGGAGTTTGCAGGAAGAGGACGGGAGGTCTGGTAGGAGGGGGGTTGAGTAGATGAAGAGGGTAGTTATGTGAAAGGGGGAGGCAGTTGGGAAGGGGAGCAGGAAATAAGTCTTGTCAAAGGAAATTAGGAGGGAGAGGAGAAGGGAAGTGAGGAAGGGCAGCATTTGTTGATTAAGTAAGTGCTGGTAGTTTGCTAGGTGAGGAGGGAGATATTAGGGCTTAGCTGACCTTACAGCAGAAGTTTATTCTGTATTTGTAAAGGATTTAGTTCCATGGTTTGAACTAATGATCAAAGAAATTAGTTTTGCTAATGGAATCACACTGTCTATGCTTGAAGACCTAGTTATGCTGACACATAAAGAAGGTAAAGATAAAATGTATTTAAAAAATTATAGACCATTGCACTTCTCATTGTTGATCAGCTGAGGCACAAAGGGCAACTGGGGAACATGGGAGTGGACAGGACAGTAGTGTGGTAGGTCGGTAATTGGCTGGGTGGCAGGACACAGAGGGTGGAGGTAAATGGCTGTCACACCATACACAACAACAGTCCCTGTTAACCAGTTGGGTGCAGGAAAAGGTCAGCATTCCAACAGAAACACCAGGGATCATATTTCTGTCCAGCAGCATCTCAGCCACAAGCAGCACAAAACCCACAAAAAACAGAGCCCCAGGGACCTCCTTCAACATAGGCAAAATAACCACCCAGGTGATTCAGTAGTTCAGGAGTGGAAGGCAATGTGCATCAATGTACACAGCCTTTCAAGCAAAATCCCTGAGCTTTTTGCCATTATAGCAGAGGAACAACTGAATTGGGTAGCAATCACTGAAACATGGTTCTCTGATAACCACACCATGGATATAGCATACCCTGCTACACACTTTTCCCCAAGGACAGAAAAAATAAGAGATGGGGGTGGTTGCGGTATATGTCAAGAAACAAATAAAGGCAACAGAGATTCAACAGGAACACAGCAATGCAGAAGACTGATGGCTCACTCTATGAGCTGGGGGCAGGTCTCTACCCACCTGGGTGTCATGTAGGCCCCGGCCCAGGACTCTGAAGTTGACAAGGAGGCTAGCTGAGACCATTCATTCAATGGTTGACAAAGGGGAGCTGCTTCTGGTCAAAGACTTTAATCTACCAGCCATAAACTGGTCCACATACACAGCTTCCACACAAAAGAGCAGATAATTTCTCATCACTGTTAAGGAAGCTCGGTTGAACCAACTAGTGGACTCACTCACTAGGGATAAAGCAATCCTGGACCTGGTTCTCACTAATAGCCCCAGAATATCCAACGCCCATGTCAGCATCAATCTAGGAGCCAGTGATCATATGTCTACCTGACTACAAATCAATAATATGGTGATTCCAGTATACACCAGACTAAAGGTTATCAACTTCAAAAAAGCTGGCTTCCAGAAAATGAGATCCAGCATTAAAGCACTGCTGAGAGACAGATCCACAGGGGATGTAGATGTTTGCTGAAAAACTTAAAAGACTCACTGAACATGGTAACAGCAGACTGCACAAAGCTAGTAACTAAATCTAAAAGGAAGAGAACCCCCCTTTGGTTTACTAGAGAGACAGCACTAAAGATTACAGAAAAGAAACAAGCCTTTAGGCAGTTCAAGGAGTCACAGCAGGAATGGGATAGGGAGCTATACAAGGAGAAGCTCAAGGAGGCTGGAAAGGCTATCAGGTTAGCAAAAGTCCAAACAGAGGACAAAACAGAGCTGGGAATCAAGAAGGGGGACAAAACCCTTTTAGATACATCAGTGAAAAAAGGAAGAACAATGGGGGGATAGTCAGAATGTCAACAAGCAACAGTCAGATAGTGGAAGAAGATGAAGACAAAGCTGAAACACTCAATGCCTTCTTTTGCTCAGTCTTCACAAATGATCAGAATGGTAGCAAACCAGCACTAAACTGAACAGAGCACCTTTTACGGGAGGCAGACACAAGCCCCTTCACAAGGGAAAAAGTGCTGAAAGAACTAGAAACATTAAGGATAAAGAAAGCTACAGGACAAGATGAAATCCATCACAGAAAACTGAGAGAGCTTCGAGAAGAAATAGCTGCACCATTAGCTGAGCAATACAATGAATCTCTGGAAAGTGGCAAGGTGTTCTTAACTGGAAGAGGGCTACCGTGGCACTCTTGCATAAAAGTGGCAGCAGGGAGGAGGCAGGAAATTACCACCCAGTCAGCTTGACCTGATGGTGGGTAAAATCATGGAACACTCCTTAAAGAAAGGATAGTAAAATTCATAAGAGGTCAGAAACCCAACCCCAAACAACACATATTTACTATGGGTAGATCATGTCAGACTAACCTGATCAAATTCTTCAATTTGGTGACCAAAGCAGTGGACCGGGGGAGAGGGCAGTGGATGTGGTGTACCTGGAGTTCAGCCAAGGCCTTTAACACCATCCCACACAGAAGGCTGATCAATAAACTTGAACACATGGGTGTCGGTCATAAGATAGTAAGCTGGGTAGTGCACTGGCTGCAGGATAGAACTCATAAAATCACAGTAAATGGCTCCAATTCCAAAGGGGGTTTTGTGACCAGCATAGTCCCTCAGGGGTCTGTGCTGGGTCCAGTTCTCTTCAACATATTTATCATCGACATTGCAGATGGTCTTGAGGGTAAAGTCTGCCTGTTCACAAACAATACAAAACTATGTAATAGGGTGGGCAATCAGGAGGGAGCCTCCAGTATGAAGTAGGATCTCAAGAAACTTGAACAGTGGTCCAATGACTGGCAACTTAGATTTAATGCTAGAAAATGCAAAGTGATGCACCTGGGAAAACATAATTCAAAAACTCAATAATTCCTAGATGGGAATCAACTTGAAGAGACCAAGACTGAATGGACTTAAGCATAATCATATTGGATGACCTTAAAGCAGGAAATCAGTGCAAAAAAGTGGCATAAAAACAAGCAGCATCCTCAGATGCATAGGCAAGGAATAACTAGCAGGACAAAAGAAATTATATTTCCACTCTATAGATGCCTGATGAGGCAACACCTGGAGCACTCCATCCAGTTCTGGAGGCGCCACCTGAAGAAGGACATAAAGCGCTTTGAATCAATTCAGAGAAGGACCACGAGGATGGTGCAGGGCCTCCATTACAAGCCATATGAGTCTAGACTGGAAGATCTAAACTTGTATACCCTAGAACAGAGAAGAGACAGAGGGGATATGATAGAAATGTTTAAATTCATCAAGGGTATAAACACCGTTCAGGTAGACAAACTCTTCCATGCAAATGGAGAGGCACATACAAGAGGGCACAACCTATGCTTGAGAGGGGGATGGCTCAGAGACAATATCAGGAAGTACTTTTTTGTGGAGTGGGCAATAGACACATGGAACAGCCTGTACCCAGAGGTGGCTTCAACAAAGATAGTGAATGCATTTAAACACGTATGGGACTGGCACTACAGTATAAACAAAAACAGCAAAATATAGGGGAAGGGGTTGGGTTCAGGGGCAGACTAGATGGGCCACTCGGTCCCCATCTGCCATCAAATTCTTATGTTCATAAGTTGATTGTAAAATTATTGCTACGGCTGTAGTAAAACAAAAATGGAAATGTCATTATCTCAGGTAACTGGTTTGAGCCAGTCAGGATGTGTCAAAGGATGCGTTATATTTGAATGACTCAGGAAGCCACAAATAACAAGAGCTCTGAATAAAAATATTGAAGTACACACAGTTCTGATAGCCTTACATGTCTCTAAAATCTTCGATTTGACCCAGTGGCCATTTATGTTAAACAGTTTGGAAAATGTTTGGTTACCAAAACCATTACTATGTATTGTTAGTTTTTTTATAGCTCTACAAATGTTATATTTAAGATTAATCAACTCAGAACATAACAAATGGAATTGTCAAATGAGGTAAGACAGGGTTGCCACTTCTCTCCAATATGATTCATATTTTCTTTAGCAATGTTACTCCAGCACCTGAAACAAAATTAAAAAAACAGGGTTTAAAAATGACTTAATGATACATTAAAGGTTAACACATACTCGAACAACCTTGTAAATGAAATGTTTTGCTGGATGTTTGTACCGATGCAACAGTAATTATGTATGCAGATGATATGGTAATTTATGGTGGAGCAAGAACAGAAGTGGACCTGGAGGTCAAACTACAACCATTGTATTGTTGCTTAAAAAATAGTTTGTGAAAAATAGATTTTGTTAAATGAGAAAAAGACAGTCACAATGTTATTGGTATTAGACACAGACGAGAAGGTGATCGTTGTGTATAACTGGTGAGAATGGTGCTAAGTTGGACCAGGTGGGGTGTTTAATTATTTAGGGGTACATTCAGACAGTGGATTGACCTTAAATGAACATGTATTAAAAGTAAATAATAAATTGCATTTTTTATACAGAAATTTTAATAGCTTAACAGTACAGGTAAAACATGCAGTGGCACATCAAGTTTTGTTACCAGCATTAGAATATAACAGCATTTTATTATTAAATGCTCCTGAAACTTGGTACCACAAGTACACAGTAACTTTTAATAGTAATGTGAGGTTTGCAGTGGGATGTTTTGATAAAAGGGAACATCATTGTAACCTGTATCTCACTTTTGGGACTCTGCCCAAGGAAGAGAATTACCAAGACAGCCTGTTTCTACATAAATTATTTCATACACAAATTCCCTCCACTCTGTCAGAACATCTGCAGTGTGTGAATTCTGTCAGAGCACTTAGGAGTCAGTGAGTAAATTACTTGTAGAACATAGAACAAGTATGAAAACAGCAGAGCGATCTCTGACTAACTATGGACCAAAATTGATAAACAAATTATCTCGTTTGAAATTGGATATGTATAATACAAGTGGTATTTAAAAAAAAAATCATTGGAGAATTATTTAGATGGTGTCTCCAATTACAAATGTGCTGGGGTTACATGATGTGACCTTTACTTAGGTTAGGTTAAATGAGTAAATGTGTTCTTGTGTATACTGTATATTGTATGCTTTTATTGTTTTATGAATGAATGTAGCATATGTTGCATTTAATGTTAGCTATTGTGTACTGTTAGAAATAGTGTTTTGTTACTACAGTATGTCTGTATCCTTTGTAATTCCCTTCCCCAGGCGTGGTTGAAAAAGGGTCTTTGGATCCAATCCACTTTCCTGGTAAAACTAATAAATGAAATTAAATGAAATAAAACCTTATGAGTTTTCATAGAGATCCACCAGGGCTTCGGACCCACTCCTCCAGGACCAGGAACAAGCCACCGGATGCAAAGAAACCTCTGGGGTCCCCGCTTGCCTAGCGGCACCCAGAAAAGACAAGCCGCGCTCCTCCAGCTTGACTGTTGCCAGGGGCCGCTCCATCTGCACTCTAGCCGAGGGCAGGAACAAGGAGCTCGGCCGCTCCTCATTGCCTTGTACCACGGCGCATAGCCTGCAAGGAATCCCGGCCCACGGGCTTCGGACCCCTTCTCCAGGACCAGGAACCAGCCACGGATACAAAGAAACCTCTGGGGTCCCCGCTTGCCTAGCGGCACCCAGAAAAGACAAGCAGCTCCTCAACTCGACTGTTGCCAGGGGCACTTTCCTCCTTACTCCTAGCTGAGGATGGGAACAGGAGCTCGGCCGCTCCTGATACCTTGTACCGCCCAGGCGCTGCAAGAAATCCCCTGACCACCGGGCTTCAGAACCCTCCTCCAGGACCAGGAACCAGCCACCGGATGCAAAGAACCTCTGGGGTCCCTGCTTGCTTAGCGGCACCCAGAAAAGACAAACCATGCTCCTCCAGCTCGACTGTTGCCAGGGGCCACACCATCCGCACTCTAGCCGAGGATGGGAACCAGGAGCTTGGCCGCTCCCTGGTACCTTGTACCGCCGAAGGTGCATAGCCTGCAAGGAATCCCCTGAGCCCACCGGTGCTTCGAACCCCCTCCTGCATGACCAGGAACCAGCCACCGGATGCAAAGAAACCTCTGGGGTACCCGCTTGCCAGCGGCACCCAGAAAAGACAAGCTGCGCTCCTCCAGCTCGACTGTTGCCAGGGGCCGCACCATCCGCACTCTAGCGAGGGACAGGAAGCAGGAGCTCGGCTGCTCCCTGGTACCTTGTACCGCCGAAGGCGCATAGCCTGCAAGGAATCCCCCGAGCCCACCGGTGCTTCGGACCCCCTCCTCCAGGACCAGGAACCAGCCACCGGATGCAAAGAAACCTCTGGGGTCCCCGCGCCTAGCAGCACCCAGAAAAGACAAGCCTAGCTCCTCCAGCTCGACTGTTGCCATGGGCCGCACCATCCACACTCTAGCCGAGGACGGGAACCAGGAGCTCGGCTGCTCCCTGGAACCTTGTACCGCCGAGGGCGTATAGCCTGCAAGGTACGTTTTATTGACCTCCCTGCCGCCGGCTCTCTCCTGCTGGGTTGGGACTTTAGCTAGTACCATCCTGCACAGAAAGCGGATGTTCTCAATTCTTATTTTTGGAATCTGCTTGCCATTTAGAACTCCCGGGGACTGTGAGCGCCGCCACTGCGACTAAGTGATACAGCTCCCTTAAAAACTTGAGTTAAGACCTGTTTTCACTATAAAACTTAATTTTTAGAGTTTCTCTACTTGTTTACTTCCTTGGCTAAGATAATATAACCTGCATAGTCACTTTAACTGTTCTTTGCTGCCTTTTCCTGTCTTCCCGCCTTTTTTGTTTGAATCCCTGACCTCTATTTAGTTTAAAAGTGAACCTATCTAATCACTGTCTTCTTTACCTGCCTAACTTCTGAGTCTACCCCCTGCTAGCTAAATCTCCTCCTTTTTCTCACCTCCGCCCCTTCCCTTTGTTCTACACTCCTACTTAACTGCCTCTTCTTCCTACCTCCCTAGGAATCCCCAGAGCCCACCGGGGCTTCAGACCCCCTCCTCCAGGACCAGGAACCAGCCACCGGATGCAAAGAAACCTCTGGGGTCCCGCTTGCCTAAGCGGCACCCAGAAAAGACAAGCCACACTCCTCCAGCTTGACTGTTGCCAGGGCCACCATCCGCACTCTAGCAGGGACAGGAACCAGGGCTCAAGCGCTACCTGGTACCTTGAGAAGGCGCATAGCCTGAGTACGTTTTATTGACCTCCCTGCCACCAGTTCTTTTGCTGGGTTGGGACTTTAGCTAGTACCATCCTGCACAGAAAGCGGCTGTTCTCACTTCTTATTTTTGGAATCTGCTTGCCATTTAGAACTCCCAGGGACTGTGAGCGCCGCCACTGTGGCTAAGTGATACAGCTCCCTTAGAAACTTGAGTTAAGACCTTTTTTCACTATAAAACTTAATTTTTAGAGTTTCTCTACTTGTTTACTTCCTTGGCTAAGATAATATAACCTGCATAGTCACTTTAACTGTTCTTTGCTGCCTTTTACTGTCTTCCCGCCTTTTTTGTTTGAATCCCTGACCTCTATTTTGTTTAAAAGTGAACCTATCTAATCACTGTCTTCTTTGCCTGCCTAACTTCTGAGTCTACCCCTGCTAGCTAAATCTCCTCCTTTTCCTCACCTCCGCCTCTTCCCTTTGTTCTACGCGCCTACTTAACTGCCTCTCCTTCCTACCTCCCTAGGAATCCCCCTAGCCCACCAGGGCTTCGGAACCCCTCCTCCAGGACCAGGAACCAGCCACCAGATGCAAAGAAACCTCTGGGGTCCCCGCTTGCCTAGCAGCACCCAGAAAAGACAAGCTGCGCTCCTCCAGCTTGACTGTTGCCAGGGGCCACACCATCGGGAACCAGGAGCTCAGCCGCTCCCTGGTACCTTGTACCGCCGAAGGCGCATAGCCTGCAAGGTACATTTTATTGACCTCCCTGCCTCCGGCTCTCTCCTGCTGGGTTGGGACTTTAGCTAGTACCATCCTGCACAGAAAGCGGCTGTTCTCACTTCTTATTTTTGGAATCTGCTTGCCATTTAGAACTCCCGGGGACTGTGAGCGCTGCCACTGCAGCTAAGTGATACAGCTCCCGGCGCACTCGTCCCACCAGCGCTTCGCACCGGCTCCCCGCCCTCCCCACCTCACCCACCCTGGTCGACCCTCTAGCTATATAGGCTGCTGAGGGTCATATGACTAAGTATCCACTTTTCCATTGGCTCCTTATACTCCTCTCCCACTAGGGGCAGCGTCCTATCTCTACTAAGGTAACGACTCAGACAACTCTCTAACCAAGCCTGCCTCCCTGTGCTGCGCTATAACGTAGCATCCCTCTATACGTGTGATCCCAGGACTTCGAGTATCTTCAACCTCGATGCTTGATATAATCCCTCCTGGCATTTCTCCTTCTTCTCAGTGCCTATGCACCCCTGCTCCTGCTCTACCAAAATGGCCCTGTATTTGTACACCTGTCACTCTAGCCTAGCTCCCCTCATCTGCCTGTTTCTCCTGCTTGGTCTTAACAGTATCACCCTGTTTCTGACTATTGCTGAAGAACATTGTACACCATCAACTAATGACTTTAGCTTTTCTAATCTCCTTCTCTCTTGCCATACCCATCTACCTATTACTCACTATGTACTCTTGAAGAAAGGATGTACTACCTGTCACTCCTGTTCTACTTGCAGCAGTGTAAAGCAGAAAAACATAATATATTCCCCAGAGCCATGCTTGAATTCCTTGCCCAAAGGCTACTCATGCTGGCTGGTGACATTGAATCTAACCCTGGTCACAACCTAATACTCCATTGACAGCCACAACTAAAACTAAAAAGGCCTAGTACTAGCCCATATGAAATTAAAGCCTCCTGGGTCATGGCTGAGCTTGAAGTCTGGGCTGGGTTGGTAAATCCTGACATCCAATGCCTCACTGAAACGTGGCTAAAACCTAATGTCTCCGGATGCACATTGCTCCCTACCTGGGTATACTATACGTTCGACAAGACCGGTTTGGTTCTAAAAGGGTGGGGTGTTGCCATATACTACAAAATCACCTTTCTCTTAATGTTGTTCCTAACCCTTGGTCCCCATGTGCGTTGTGAATCACTGCATGTGACATTGACCCTTGGTGAAATACCTGCACATCTTATGTGTATACAACCCTCCCACTGGTGGGCTGGATGGTCTTCAGAACCTACTTCAGCATGTATCTCTAACTGTGAACATGAATGAGACCATCTTACTAGGGGACATTAATTTGAACTGGCTGGGACCACATCACAGTCTCCTTGCATCACTGATCCAAAAACACAACTTTCATCAACTAATAACTGAGTGCACTAGAATGTCTAATTCACAATCAGGTATGCTCTTGGACTGGATCCTCACCAACAGACCGGACCATATATCTAAAACAGCCGTCCTAGCTGACTCCCTGATGGATCACTCACCCACTGTCTGTCACTAGTGTTCCTGCCCACAGCCTGCTCCTCGATCCCACCTGGTCACCTTCACTAACTTTGCTGCTCTGGATGTACAAGCCTTTCTTTCTGACATTTCTAACATCGACTGGTCTGAAATCTTTTATGCAACCAATGCTGAAGCTGCCCTGGATCGTTCCTCACCAGGTTGGAGAAGTACAAAGGAGGCATGTACCAAAGACAATGAGAAGGGTCAGAGGTCAACAAACTAGGTGGTTGGACAAAGAACTTCTACATGGAAACTCAAAACCAGGGACAAGCTCTGGAAACAATACAAAATAACTGAACTACCCAGGATCATCTTATATGTAGCGGCATAGAAGTGACTGCAAAATACATATCAGACTTGCTGAAAGCAAATATTGCAAAACCTATTGACTAGCTCTCTAACGATCCACGGAAGTTCTGGAGTCACATTAAAACCTTCCTTGAACAATCCAATCTGTCACCCCTCGAAATGATACTCCAAGGGTCCACTGCAATGACTCCTCACCATAGCCAACGCCTTTAATCAGCAATTCTCTGACCTATCTGCCTTTACATCCTCCCATAAATCTATGTCCACCACTTCTCAGCAATACTTTACCGCAATGAGCACTGATTGTCAACCAGCTTCAGCAAAATCATTTTATTTTAAGGCGGTTACTGGGAATCAAGTTTTCAAACTCCTCAGTATCATATCAGATAACACTAGTCCTGGCTCTGATACATTGGAACCTCAATTACTAAAAATGGCTGCTCACTTCATATCCCGTCCGATTGCCAGGATCTTTACACTATCCCTCTCCACAGGCACTGTCCTGAAATTTGGAAGGCTGCTAGAATCTCTGGCGTGTTCAAAAAAGGGAGCAAAAATGATACATCGAGCGATAGACCAATTGCCATCCTGTGGTCCTTAGCAAAGTTCTTGAAAAATAGTATCCACCCACGTTGTCAATTCATCAGATCCTCTAATGCACTTTGTGAAGCACAATATGGCTTCAGGAAGCACCACAGTACTCGACTGCACTGGCGAAATTCACCTCTGATGTACTCACTAATATGGACAAAGGGCAGCTAACTGGGGCTGTGTTCATTGACCTTACAAAGGCTTTGACCTTGTTGATCACCCATTGCTGCTTGCCACCCTCAGAAACCTGGGCTTCTCATCCCTGTAACAACGTGGTTCAGTAGTTACCTTACCGATAGGTCACAAGCAGTGAAATTTAGCTCGGCTATCTCTGACCGTACTGTGATCAACATTGGGGTTCCGCAGGGCTCTATACTTGGACCTCTCCTCTTCTCACTATTTATAAACAACCTCCCCAACGTAATAACATCTGGTAACTCACTCCTTTATGTGGATGACCTAGTTATCTATGCCCACTCTGACAATGCTATTAACCTCAATGCCACTCTGACATCAACCTTCCACTTGGTACAACACTGGATAAATGCTCATCGCCTCGTACTCAATGTGAATAAAACTAAAGCTATGCTCTTTGGGTCACTCCATAAACTAGAACCTGCTCATCTTCACTAAATATTCTTGATTCGCAGGTACCCTCTTGAGACTGTAAGTTCGTTCCGATATCTGGGAATACAGCTTGATCAAAATCTTGACTTGAATCAGCATCCAGGAAACTTGTAAAGCTGTCAACTGCAAACTGGGGGCCGCCTACAGGACAAACTACTTGCTCACTCCCACCGCCAAGCTTGCCATTGCCAGAGGAATCCTATTACCTACTCTGTCCTATTGCACTCCCATCCTCACAATGGCTAACAAAACTGTACTACAAAAATGGGAAACTACCTTTAACAATGTCTGTAGGTATGCATCTAAAGCGCCACGCCTGAAACACCACTGTCAACTCTATAAAGATCTAGGCTGGCTGCCCCCTCCTCCACCAGGCAATATTATCTCTGCTGCCTCTCAGACTCCATAATTAGAGTGGCGAAACCAGCTACTCTATCTGAACTTCTCCAGCCTGTTGATGCCATCGTGGAACTGAGATCGTCTGACAAATCTTTGCTAACTGTTCCCCTTTGCCGGACTACCAAGGGCACTGGGGCATTCAGGCATGCTGCCCCCCACTCATGGAACTTGCTGCCAATGGACCTAAGGAGTGCCCCCTCACACCCTGCTTTCAAACGAAGACTACGATCACACCTTGCCTTTGTGGACCAATGCACTTGTTTTGATCCCACTTAAAATCCTGAGACTCTGTTCTCCCCCTATCTAGACTACCTCTGTGTTCCCTTGCATATGTCTACTTGCTCTCCCTCAACTAAGTTTTATGCCCTATATAGTTACCAGTTCCTGTCTGCCTGCACTTTAAGTTACATGTTTACAAAAGCATCCTGTCTGGATACTCTGTCCTATGATATCATGTGTAACATCTCAATAATGCCTAGTCACTGTGACTCTTATAATATGTGTGGTAGGTACTCCACTTAAAATGGGTCTACCGATTGTTATTTTGTTATGATATGTTTGCCTACAACACTCTACTTTATCTGCTTGTATATGGAATATGTATTACTCAATTGTTACTATTGTTGGATCCTCCTGTGTTGCACTAAAACCAATGATGTTACTGAATGTAAGTGGTTACTGGTCTTCCCTGCCTCCCCCTCCCACTCCTGCACGCTCCCCAACCTCTCTGAGCCTTACCGATTTCAGTTTCATAGCTCCGGGTTCTACTTGCGCCTTTGCCCGCTAAAGCCGTAAAATGCTCTCTGGCTCCCCGTCTCTCTAAAGCTCCCCTACCTCTTCTGTGCCTTGCTGATGATAGCTCCAAAGTTTTGGGTTTTACTCATGCCTCTTTCCCACTTGAGCCACTATAATGCTCTCTGGCTCCCCCCTCCCACTCCCGCATGCTCCTCTACCTCTCTGTGCCTTGCCGATTTCAGTTCCATAGCTTCGGGTTTTACTCGCACCTTTTCCGCTAAAGCCGTAATTTGCTCTCTGACTCCCCCTCCCACTCTCGTACACTCCCCACCCCCCCGTGCCTTGCTGATTTCAGTTCCATATCTTCAGGTTTTACCAGCGCCTTTTCCTGCTAAAGCTTAAATGCTCTCTGGTTCTCCCTCTCCCACTCCTCCCACCCCTTCCTCTCTCTGTGCCTTGCGATTTCAGTTCCATAGCTTCGGTTCTACTAGCGCCTTTTCCACTAAAGCCGATAGCTCTCTGGTTCCCCTCTCCCACTCTAGCTCCCCTACCTCTCTGTGCCTGGCCGATTTCAGTTCCACAACCCGGTTTACCCGCCTTTCCCGCTAATGTTGTAAAATGCTCTATGGCTTCTCTCCTCCCATTCCCGATTGCTCCCCTATCTCTTCTGTGCCTTGCCGATTTCAGTTCCATAGCTCCAGGTCTTACTCGCGCCTTCTCCTGATAAAGCCGTTAAACCCTCTCTGGCTGGCCATATTCCCTCCCTGCCCTAACTAGTTCTCGGCTCCGCTAACCCGGGTGCGGTCCCCTGTAATAGCCATTCCCCTCCTCTTGGAGAACATGCTCCTCTTCCTCCCTTGCTGGTCCACGCTCCCATCGGTCAGTTCTCCCCTGTTCATCAATCTCACTCTCTGTCCCCTAATCATGCACTCACTTTACCCT
This sequence comes from Neoceratodus forsteri, assembly GCA_016271365.2. NCBI lineage: Eukaryota > Metazoa > Chordata > Ceratodontiformes > Ceratodontidae > Neoceratodus > Neoceratodus forsteri. Next base: position 1,403,167,306 of record CM028130.1, on the reverse strand, counting down.
ACTCATGCCTTTCTTCCCCCTTCTTCTCCTACCAGTCACTTCTCCATTGCCCTCTATCCTCCCTCTGATTGTATTTCTACTGGTATGTACTGCCCTCCCCCTTCCCCTTCCCCTGCCTGTCGCTTACCCCTCCTTACGTTTTCATTCTTTGCACCTTTCGCATTAGCCGTAATACTACCCCTACTTACCGACCTTTCCCTTCTCACACTGCCATCCCTCGGTTCCACCAGCCTGGATGCAGGTCGTAACCTTGTACCAAAAAGCCGCATTTGCCGAACCTTTCCGCATTAGATTTTCCTCCCCTGTCTTGCCCATATCACCTTTCAGAGAACTGAGTCTTACACCTCTCCTTCCCTGCTTCACTTCTTCTTCCTCCTTTCCTATATTGCCCCCTTCCAAATCTGTGCTCCTCCAGTCTCCATTGCCCTCCTCCCCCTTTATCTTTGGAATGTATGCATACCTGTACTTGTTTCAATGAATCTCACTTGTACTGTGTAAATCTGAACTGTCTTATTTTGTACTGTAACTGTACCTCCTGGTCAGGCCTGAAAATAGTCACTTGCTGGCTAGTGCACTTACCGGTTAACAAAAACTAAATAAAATAAATAAAATGGAAGAAACTGAACATTTTGCAAACATTTCTGTATACAAGCTAAATAACTCAAAATCTGTAACACTACCAGTCACAGAAATTACTGATAATACTGGATTAATATTTTAAGATATGAAAATTGAAAATGCAACAAAATATTTACAAATTACTATGGATAACAAAAAAACTACAGACCTTAATTTGAAGATGACACTAAAGAAAATACAAAAGCTTTTTGATGGTTGACAGTCACTATTCCTTTCATTATGGGGTTGAATACACATCATCAAAATGATGGCCATACACATTGGGCAGGATTCACAAAGAAAGCCAAAATTCCTGCAGCTGCGGGAAAAAGGCCTGCAGCACTGTGGAAACGCAGTTGCGTGATATTTATAAAGAAATTTTGAGCAGGTGTGGAATTTCGTAAAATCACTGCAGCTGCAGAAATTGCGCATGTGCTGAAAATCTGCAACTGCGGATCCGCAGCTGTAGAAATTGCTTAGGAGGCACAGCAACAGTGAACTTAATTAGCTGGAACAGCAGGCTTTGACAGGGCTGCCATGGAATGAAGCTAAAAGCACCCACAAAGAGACCAGCAACCAGTCCCTCAGCTGGGACCACTGCAGAGCCACAGGTACCAGCAATACCATGGCACCACAGTGGCCTACTGTCACTGCTGGTCCTCCCTCTCTGGGGTGTTCCTGTTGCCTGCAGGAGTAGCACTCACTGCAGACTGGCCAGGCTCTACTGCCTGTGGGGCTCCATCATGGGCTGCACTGTGTCTGGTGGTTGTTGTCTGTTGCCATATCATGGCAATGTGTGCATTTGTTGCTGTTACAGCAGCCACTGTTATACTATCTGGGATGCTATTACCTGTGCCTCACTACACCTTGATTGATTCCAATTGCTGGGGCACTACTGCAGTTTGCTGAGGGAGAGTTACATTTCATTCCACTGATGGTAACATTTTTTCCGCAGCTGCAGAAAAAAAATGGTTGTGAATAGCCTTTCAGGGGCTGTGCCTTACCTATCTCACACCTTTTTTTCCTCAGGGACTTCCGTAGCTGCACTTTTTTCCACAGTCCTTAGTGTTGTTTTCCGCAGCTGAGGAGGGTTTTATTAATAGCACCCAGTGCAAATTCCCCTTTGTTTCCATAGCCACGGTAGTTTTGGGGACTTAGTGAAGGTTTTGCACCTTCAGAAAGATTTGTGAATCCAGCCCATTGTCTATAGTATTTATAAGCAACTATTGGTATAGTAGATAAAAATATGTGTGATCAAACTGAGTAACATCTTTAAAAAAGTTTGTGCACAGGGGCACCCCAAGAATACCTTGAACAGTTTGGTTCGTTGTTTGTTTATTTTTTTAACCAGGAAAGTCATCGGAGTACAAGTACCCATTTTTAGGGATGACCCGGGTGTGAATAATTCAGTTAACATAATGATAAATAGCACAAATAGTACATTGTCAAGTTAAAACAATACACATAAATCATTCTTTTAAACATGCCCATTTACAAGTATCCAGGATATACATTTTTTCATAGCATTTTTAAAAACAAATTATTGCTATGGATGTTCAGTTCTGCAGAGGTAAGGTACTCCTTACTATAACAGCAGTATAAGTAAGTGAATTCTGGCCCAGGTGGGTTTTCTACCTAGGTACTGTACTGCATGGTTTTGATTAATGTTGGCTCTGGTGATACCACATCCAGTATGAATTTGGACTCATACAGTAGTTTAAGACACTTTGGAACAGTGGCATGTAATACCTTCAAAACAGTGCAGCCGAGAGTGTTGAACTCTTATATCAAAGGAAGCCTTTGAAGCTGATTAAATAAAAAACAATGATGGGTATTTTAATCAGTTTTAAGCAAAATCTCAGATACGATTCATGAGTTTCTGAACTCTGAGTAATGCAGAATTAGCTGCTGAATAAATTATTAAATTGCAGTCAATAATTAACACCAGGTCGGCTTAGACTATGGGTAAGCGAGATCTCAAAGATGTTATCTCTGCAGTGGTACAACATACCAGCTCTTCAATTAACTGCCTAATTAACTAATCAATATGTAACACATATTTAAGTGTGCTTTCTAATGTCAACTCCAAATATTTAAAATAATAAATGTTTTTCAAGACAGATATTATTCAGAATATAACTTGCCATTTGTAACACTTTTTATTATATGTGCAAGAGCTTACATATATGTTTTTAGTGTTTGGGGTGAGACAATTATTTTTAATCCAGTTATGGAAAATAAAAAACTTTCTGTAAACATTCTACTGTATTAGCAACATCTTTAGCTGCAAAGAATATTACAGCATTGTCTGTATATATGCACAGACAACTCAGTGCATGTATCTGGCATATCATTAATAAAGAGTCTGAGCATCATGGAGCCCAGAACTGAGCCCTGTGATACCCCAGTACTGGTTGCTCTACAGTATATGACGAGAACATTCCTCCTACCTCTGTTCTATACTCTCATCTGTCCAGGCAGCTGGCCAACCAATTCAGGACAGGTTCAGACAGTCCCATAACTGTCAATTTAGTGAACAATAACTTATGATTAAATAAATAAATACTATTCTTTAGAAAAGTCAACAAAAACTGAGCCAAAAGAAAACCAGAATCAATAGATGAGTACAAATAATCAGTAAAAGCCAATAAAGGTGTAATGTTGCTGTGGTGCTGTCTGAACCAGGCTGTTGGGGATGCAACAGATTTTATTTATTGACATAATCCTGCAGCTGACAGTGCATTACTCTTTTGAGCAACCTGGATAAAGGGAGAGCAGTGCAATATGTCTAACATTTTCTACATACATCCTTGTTTATAGACTGGAACAATGTCAACACAATTCCATAAGGCTGGAATTATGCCAGTGCAAAGGGATGATTTTTTTTTTCCAGAGGGATAGCAATTTCTTCCTTAACTTAATTTAGAATACCCTTGTCACATCCATCCAACGCAATCCTGATACTATAGTTTAGTTTTTGTAAATATTTCAATGTGGAATTTATGGATTTTTCTTGAAGTAAAAACTACAAACAGTTTAATTGGATTTCCAAATTCATAAAATGATGAGGCTCAAAATATTGTAAATCTTTTAATAGATTAAGGCATACTCATAGTAACCAAAATAGCTATTAAAACAATTAGCAATATCAATTTTTTTGAGGGGGGGGTTGAGTTTCCAAATTTGTTTATTATGATTTTAGGAAAAAAAATTATTATCTAAATTTGTTACATTTCTTATTAGAAACATATAATTTGTTAGCAGAAAAGGACTGCTTGTCCCACCCAGTCTACCCAGTTCACTTCCTAGTCTATTTCTACAGACCCCAACTGGTGTCTGGTGATCCTCACTCCTCCCTGCCCATTTCCTAATAATACCCTAAATCTGTCCCATACATGATTGAATCCCTGTATTGTTTTCACCTCCACTGCATCTACTGGCAGTCTATTCCAGTGTCAACTGCTCATTCAGTGAACTAGTACTTCCTCACATCCCTCCTTAACTACCCCCCCAGCTTCATTGCATGCCCTCTGGTTCTGATGCACTTCTTCATTTGAAAGAGACTCCCATCCTCTACCATGTTCACCTCTGTGAAGTACTTGTAAGTCTCTATTATGTTCCTTCTTTCTCTCCTCTATTCCAGGGTGTACATTTTGAGATCCAAAAGTTATTACTCATAGGGCATTTGATGCAACCTATATACCATTGTACTTGCCCTTCTCTGGACTGCCTCCTCCCTGTCTATGTATTTTCTGATGTGTGTCCTCCAGAACTGGACACAATACTCTTGCTGGGTGAGGGATACACTGGCATCACTACCTCCTTCCTCCTGTTGGAGATACCTCTCCCTATACACCCCAGCATCCCACTAGCCCTTCCCACTGCGCTGCCACACTGCTCTGCCACACTGATGTCATCAGATATAATAACCCCATGGTCTCTTTTCTGTTTAGTGGTGGACATAACCTCCTCTCATCCTATACTCAACCATTGGGTTTCTATGTCCCAGATGAATGATTTTGTACTTTTTGTCATTGAACCCCAAATATCTGCAGACTCTTTCTTTATAGAACTCTGTTTATCCTCAAAATACTTTATTTTAGCCATTTTCACATGAATTCGCATCTATTCCTTTTGGTCTTGTAAGTGATTATTAACATCTCACCTCCATCCCCAGTGGCCTCCAAATTTTCCAGTCCTAGTCTTTATCTTTCATTAAATAAAAAGCTGCTCAGTTATCTAACTGTTCAGTCTGGTGGTCATTCATAATTAATGAATGAACAGGAGTATATTATTCAATATACATACACACACACACACACACACACACACACACACATATATATATTTATATATTTATATAAATATATATATATATATATATATATATTAGAGGCAAAAAACTCCATTTAATGCATTAGTTAGGGTTGTTCCACAGCGACAAAAGTGAGGGAATTCGGTGTTAGGGTTGAAAACCCCTTGGACCCGCCCACCCCCAACCGGCATTGGGGTGTGCATTGGGATCATCAGCCCTAACTCTCACCCCATGACATGTGTAAAGCAGCAGAAGTATATGAGAATGGGTGAGAGTTAGGACCCACGATCCCAATGCGCACCCCAATGCCGGTTGGGGGTGGGCGGGGGTCCAAGGGGTTTCAACCTAACACCGAATTTCCTCACTTTGTTGCTGTGGAACAACCTAACTAATGCATTAAATGGAGTTTTTGCCTCTAATTTCCTTCTTTGAGAAAGATAACGAAATAGTGAATGTAATGCAGCGGCAGGGCCCAGGCTCCTGCCACATGATGTGTTATGGCATACTAACAGGGACAGCAACACAAACAGAAATGCTAACAGTGGTGCACATGGTAACACAAGCACGAATGAGAACAGAAAGAGTAGCAGCACATGGTGGCATAGACGGAATAGTCTGCCACGTGATGTGTTGTCACATAGTAACATGGTGCCTGCAAACAGAAATGTCAATGGGCATGGTGATGTAAAGTGAAACAGTAAGATAAACAGTACTGTAGACAGAAATGGCAAAAATAACAGAAAGCGCAAATGAAGCACGAGGGATAACGCATATGGTGGCGCAGGCGCCAATGGTAAGTGAACGGGTACAGATCCACAAGCGGAAAGGGCAACATTAACAGTAATGTAAGCGCACAGGCTGGTTTTCCCCAAAACCTGCATTGAGAAAGACAGTGAGTACAAATAATGTATGCAAAATAATGAGTATCGGTGCAGAAAATGAGATCTTGGAATACTAAATACATTATATCTCAGGAACCGTACGACGTGGAAAAAAAATTTAAAAGTCATATTATTTACAACTCTCCTGGCTAATTTGGATCTTAGCCCCATTAAGGGACTAAAAAGATTTTCCAACGAAAAGTCCGTATCTCGCACCGTTTCCGGTATATGGGCCCTGAAAAAGCGGCAGTGACGCAATGTTATCCTATGGGAAAAAAGAAAAGTTTGGAGTGCCATAACTTTGCCTCCCTGTAATGTTTTTTCACCAAACTACTGAAAGGCACATCTGTGGGCTGTTGGCTGTCTTCCTTCCAAATTTCAGGAAAAAAGACCAAACCGTTATTTTGCAGCAGGGCTCTAAATGATTTCTGTTAAGTGTCGGGCGCCGTAATGTTATCCTATGGGAAAAACTGTCAATTTTGGAGTGCCGTAACTTTGCCGCCATGTGATATTTTTTCACCAAACTACTGAAAGGCACATCTGTGTACTGTTGGCTGTCTTCCCTCCAAATTTCAGGAAAAAAGACCAAACCGTTATTTTGCAGCAGGGTGCCAAAGGATTCCTGTAATGCTTCGGGCGCCATAATGTTATCCTATGGGAAAAACTGTCAACTTTGGAGTGCCATAACTTTGCCACCATGTAATATTTTTTCAATACAACACTTAAAGGCACATCTGTGAGATGTCAGCTGTGTTCCTCCAAATTTCAGCTGAAAACTCCCAACGGTTATTTTGCAGTGCAGTGCCAAAGAATTGCTGTCATTTTCCCACAGACTAGACAATTACTGTCGCAATTTTCGAAAACTTTCGCAAAAATTTGCTACACTTTCGTGAGCACGAAAGTAATTTGTGAAAGCACTTTTTCCAGAAATTTGAAAAACATATTTCTGGGTGTTTTACTACAAAATAAAGACATGGCAAGCATCCTCAGGGCCCGACTAGGTGAATACAAAAAATTAGGTTGCTAGAGGGTCCCAAATTTAAATACCAACCATTTTCTGATCACCAACTGAAAACAAAATGGCTGATTTGCAAAGTAACAGGCCCATTTCTTGAAAGTAAAATGCATTTCGAAAGTGTTGAACTTTTTAACTTTTCCCATTGACTTATAATGGAAACTGTTTTTGAATAACTTTTGAACCGTTTAATATTTTTCATGAAATCTTCGAAAGGCACATCAGGGACCCTGGCTGCATTGCCTGAAGATTTTGGGCCAGTCCACGCCAAACACGTGCGACCTGTAGAAACGCGACCACAGAATTCCAGAAAAGCGATAGAAGCGCGCACACAGATCACACTTAATAACTCCACAGTCGTATATCCGACCAGTACGAAACTTGGCAGATCCCAAGGCCTATGGTTCTTGATCATAAATTCCAAACTTCAGGTAAATCCATCAAACAGTTGCAAAGTTATTAAGGTGCAAAATTTTGGGGTTTAACATAGAAATGGCTCCTCAACCCTAACTATGGTAGCACTACCGTGCTACCATAATATATATATATATATATATAGGATATGATATGGCCTGACTGAAGATATCATATTTGCCTTCATGAGAGGCCAATGATATTTTGATGTCATTGGCCTCGAGTGAAGATAAATATGATATCTTCAGTCAGGCCATGTCATGTTCTGTTTATACAACATGTGTTTTGGGCCATATATGTTTGGGCTGTAGCTCCCCTGCTACCACATACACATACATACATATGTTCTTGGCTCTGGGCTTCCCAAGAGAACCCGGTAAATCTTCTGCTTAACAGAATTGTCCACATATGTCGTTTATGAGGCAGGAGATGTATCCTGTTATCCTACCCCACCCCTAAGCATCTTTGATTGTGAATTAATTGGTAAAAAAATTGTTGTAGTAAAAAGAAAAACTTATGTGGTTAATCCTGCCATGCAGTTTCACTGCTTATGCTGTGTATCTGTTGCTTGCAGAAGTGGACAGTCTCTGTATAAGCACAAGAAACAACGTGTTGGTTTTAGAAAATAGTTATTTAAACAAAAAATGTTGTGTGGTTGTTTCTGCTGTTTTATGTTCATTTTAGTAGAGCAGTTTCACTTTTCCTGCAGTACATTTGTAGCTTGACCGAGCGGTAGTAAAATAGAACTGAAGAGAGGATTAAAATATGCATTTTCTCCATGAAATGATAATGAAAGAGAACCTTTTTGTAATGGTTCTTAATTTATATTGAAAACAGTGTACCAGTGTACTGATATGCAAAGAGGAGAGTGTGTGAATTGAGTTTGCAGCTTCACTGAAGGATTGGAGCTCGAGCGAGTGTTGCTATAGCAATGTTGCTATAGCAACACTCGCTCAAAATCTTTCAGAGAAGCTGCAAATCACTGTCACTGTCCTGTTTCGACTATCAGTACATGTTTTAAATATAAATGAAGAAACATTACAAAAAGTACTATTTTCTATCATTTCACAGGAAGCTGCACATTTTAATTCTGTCTCAGGTTCTATTTTAGTACCTCTCGGTCATGCTACAAATGTACCACTAAAAGTGAAACTGCTTTACTAAGATGAGGGAAACAGTAGCATCAACAGAAAAGTTTTATTTAAAAACACTTTTTTGAAAAGATGATTGTAGGATCAACCAGATATTACCATGGTGGGGGAGGGAGTGTAGATTGTGGACAAACAGAGCATTTCAATAGTTTCACTTTGCTTGTGATGACGATAGAAACATAGAAACATAGACTTTGATGGCAGATAAGGACCGTTTGGCCCATCTAGTCTGTCCATTCCCTACCTAGAGTATAAGCTGCAGATCCTATTTAACCAACAGCCTATTTCTTCCTACCCCACAAAAATTGCCTTATGTCTGTCCCATGCATTCTTGAATTCTCCCACAGTTTTAGTCCCCACAACCTCCTCCGGAAGGCTGTTCCATGCATCCACTACCCTCTCTGTGAAAAAATACTTCCTCACATTGCCCCTGAGCCATCCCTCCTCTATCTTCAAATTGTGTCCCCTTGTTCTTGCACATCTCTTTTTCTGAAAGATGCTACCCTCTTGTACTTTGTTGATTCCACTGAGGTACTTAAACGTTTCTATCATGTCCCTCCTCTCCCCCCTTTACTCAAGGGTATACATATTAAGCTCCTTTAGCCTCTCCTTGTATGGCTTATCTTGCAGACCCTGCATCATTTTAGTTGTCCTCCTCTGAACTGCCTCCATCCTGTCTATATCCTTGTGGAGATGGGGTCTCCAGAACTGGATGCAGTACTCCAGATGGGGTCTCACCAACAGTCTGTACAGGGTTATAATAATTTCTTGTTTTCTGCTGGTGATGCCTCTCCCTATACATCCCAGTATCCCCCCAGCCCTCCTTACTGCCTTCTCACATTGCTTTCCAACCTTAAGGTCATCTGATATGATTACCCCAGATCCCTTTCCATTTTTGGTGTTGTTACTACCTCCCCCCCACTGTGTAATCTTCTCCTGGGTTTTTGTTTCCGAGGTGCATTACTTTGCACTTCTTTGCATTGAATCCAAGCTGCCATACTTCTGACCATTCCTCCAACCTTGCCAAGTCCCTTCTCATCCTTTCCATGCCTCCTTGTGTATCAACCCTGTTGCAGATCTTTGTGTCATCTGCAAAGAGACATACTTTTCCATCTAGTCCCTCGGCAATGTCACTTATAAAGACATTAAAAGGACTGGACCCAGTGCAGAACCCTCAGTACCCACTAGAAACCCTTTTTCTTCAGAGTGGACTCATTTACAATTACCTTCTGTGTCCTGTTGTTCAGCCAATGTTTTACCCAGGCTACCACCCTGGACCCACTCCAAGGCTAGTTAATTTGACTACTAATCTTTTATGGGGGACTGTGTCAAATGCCTTGGAAAGTCTAGGTAGGCCATGTCCACAGCCCCTCCCTGGTCTACTACTTTGGTGACCCAGTCAAAGAAATCAATTAGATTCATCTGACATGACCTTCCCACTGTAAACCCATGCTGCCTTGGGTCCTGTGCCCCACTGGCCTCTAGGTACTCAACAATTCTTTCCTTCGAAGTGATTCCATCACTTTCCCTACCACAGAGGTCAAACTCACAGGTCTGTAGTTTCTGCCTCTGTCTTGCTCCCACTTTTGTGAAGGGAATCCATCAGCCTTCTTCCAGTCCTCAGGTACCACACCATCCTCCCATGATTTGTTATAAAGAGGTAGTCAGAGGTGTCACTAGTTCTCTGCTTAATTCTTTTAGAATTTTGGGGTGAATTCCATCTGCCCCATTGCTTTATCCACCTTCAGTTTTAATAGTTCTTTCAGAACCCTTTCTTCTGTGAAAGGACTGGGATCGACCCCCTCTCCAGAGTGCTTCTGTTAATTGGATTTGGCACCTCCCCCACTTCCTCTTTTGTGAATACTGAACAGAAGTATTCATTCAGTATCCCTGCTTTTTCACTGTCACTCTTTGCCCACCCACCATCCATTCTATTCAGCCTCACTATCCCTCCCTTTGTCTTTCTATGCTCCCTGATATACCTATAAAAGGTTTTATCCCCCTTCTTAACTGAGTTGGCTATCTTTTCCTCAGTTTGTGCCTTTGCTATTCTGACTACCCTCCCTGCTTCCTTCTGCCTTAACTGGTACAGTTCTCAGTCCTGTTCCTTCTGTGTTTTCTTATACTTCCTAAATGCTATCTTTTTCTCCATAACCTTCACCGCCACCTCTTTTGATAACCGTAGTGGCTTTTTCTTTTGTTTTGATTTGTTTATTTGCTTTACACAAAGGCTTGTTGCCTCTGTGATGGCAATTCTGATATTTCTCCATTGTTGCTCCACCCCTCCTTCTAGCCTGTTTGCTAGTGCTTTTCTAAGGCACTCTCCCTTCTTGCCAAAGTCAGCCCTCCTGAAGTCCAGAACCCTCTCTTTTGTATGGCTTGACTCTGTAGCTGAGTTTATTGTGAATCAGACTGTTTGGTGGTCACTTGTTCCCAAATGGATACCCACTTCTAGATCTGAGATCCTCTCACTGTCCCCATTTGAGAGTACGAGGTCTAAGATTGCTCCCTCATGAATAGGTTCCAAAACTAGCTGCCTGAGGCATGCCACCTGAAGGGCATCAAGAATGGCCCTGCTTTTGGATTTGGCTGCAGCAAAGGTGCTTCAGTTAACATCTGGCATATTAAGGTCCCCCCATCAAAAGTATCTCCCCTTTCTCTGCCATCCTAAGTATGCCTGTAAGAGGCTGTGGGATACAGATGGACACAAACACAGGTGATGTTCTTCTGTTGAATCTCAGCAGCTGCTTTATTGAAGAGTTCCAAAAATAAAAGTAATATATAATAAAATAAAAAAAGCAGACTGTTTTGTCAAAAATCAAACATAAAATGGCTCACAATATCACAGATTCCTTTGTACAGCAAACAGAACAGGTCAAGCGAGTCTTCTGTGGAAGCATAACTAGAGCACTAGTTAAGGGTGAAGACACTCCAACCCTTCAGCTACATCTGATCTCTTTCTGGAGATGCTAGCAATATATAGGCTAGAACAACCTCTGATTGGTTGAAATTTCCATCACTCAATTGAACAAATAACCTTTTGTACAAACTAGGCTTTTATGTTATTCAAAGCTTATAAATCACACACCTTAATACTCTTATGATTATACAGTAGTTATAAAGTTGTCAGTTATTAATTTTCAGCTGTAAAACATAGTGTTTGTAGGATAAGCCCCTCCCCTTTGTATCTCCTTTGTATAAATTTGGCAACAGTATGGCCGGCCGGCTCCTAGGGGGAAGGTTTACCAAGGAGGGCTTTTAATATATCTCTATATGCCAGGTAATGAAGCCTTTCTTTTATTTCCCTGCATTTATTGTTCATTCCCTTGAATATCAGTTTACAATTGCCAGGATAGTTGAATACAAACAACTGATAACTGCACTGAATATACAGGGAGAAACAAAAACGCTGTGCTGGTTGTTGGGCTATGGCTGGTAGTTCAGTTCAGCCATATACAGAAAAGGGGCAAATTTCACAAGAGTTGCAAGCAAGAAGTGCTTTAGCACTGAAAGGAACAAGTGGCTCCTAAAGGATGTTTTTGCGAGAAAAAGCACCACGGCATTTACGGGCTGCACGATAGTCAACGACGCTCATGTAGCTTATTTTAAAACATTGTGAAGGGCGCTTTAACTAAGCGCTGGATCTTTAGTTAAATACAGCATGTCCAACACTGTTCTGGGCATGAAATATTACTTTAAAGCCTTTTAGAGGCAAAGGGTATTTTAAGCATTCTTCATGCTCTGGCCATCTTAAAGGGGCCACGTTTACATTCAGAACTGAATCAAAGATTCTAGCATGTCCAGATGGTGCATATTATTTCCAGGCTTGCAAAATGAGGGAAAACAGTGACAACATAAATAACAGACACTACAAAAATAAAAACAAATCGCATAGGTGGCCAGTCTATGCACATACAGGCATTAGAACAGTAAGGACGCAAGAACAAGGGGCAAACACACGAGGGGGCAAGTCTGGAAACAACAGTCAAAACCTGCTAGTTAAAAGATAGGGCTGGCATTGAATCTCCAGACGCTTTGACAATGCCATCTATCATATCCTTGTTCATTCCTTCCCCCTGATATGGGGGTCTGTATACAACCCCTGTACGGATTGTGGTGCCATTTCATATGGATTGTGGCGCCATAGGAACATAGAGATATCACCATGACATGTAGGAACATGGAGATATCACTATGACATATAGGAACATGGAGGTATCAGTGATATCTCCACTGCCTGATTGAGATACTACTTTTTATCAGTAGATTTATCACAAAACATGTTGCATATATATATATATATATATATATATATATATGTATTCATTGCAAAACATTTAGTTAATGCATCAGTTAGGGTTGTCATTACAGCAACAAAGGTTTGGAAATTCAGTGTTGGGGATACCAACCTACCCTCCCCACCACTCTCCATGCACCAACAGGTGTTGGGTGTGCCTTAGGGTGATGGCTAACTCTCACTCCATTCCATTTGTAAGGAAGCTGAGTGGTACAGTATAGGAGAATGGGGTGAAAGTTAGGCCCAGTGACCCCAAGGGACACCATGACTCTTGTTGATGTGTGGAGAGTGGGGGGTAGGGTTGGTAATCCTAACATTAAATTTTAAAACTTATGTCACTGTAATGACAACCCTAACTGATACATTAACAAAGTTTTTTGCAATGAATGTCCCTTCTTTTTGAGAAAGTGTAATGTTACTCATATGTGGTGCTGGGAGCACAGGGCACGTTCTCCCATTATGCATACATTTTGTAATTATCGCTGATTTTTATGAGGGAGGGCCCTGCGCTCCCATCTGTACATATGTGCACTGATATTTTAATGATATCACATCTCCATCCGGGAGCTACTGTGTAATGCCCATTACTGCATAATGGCATTCAAATATGGGTGCACAGGGCCTGTACCCATAAGTATAGAGACATAGCACACGCCTTGAAACATTCCAGGTAACCCTTGTGCAGCAAAAGTTGCAATATCTCAGGAACCATAGAAACTTTCCAATACAAATACATTTGCAGTTGTATTCATGGCCTGGACAACTCCACACTTGCTTAAAGGTATGCTAAGCACTTGCAAAATATCCATATATCAAACTGTTTTTGAGATATAGCCATTGAAAGGTGCCACAAGCACCACAATGTTATCCTGTGGAAAATGTGCAACTTTGGAGTGCTGCAACTATGAAACCGGTGCCCATTTCTTCATCAAACCAGCAAAGTGCACATCTGTGGTTTAAGGGCTTGCCACCCTGCAAATTTCAGCCCAAAAGTCCTAACCATTTTCTTGATATGACGTGGCAAAGAAACTATTTTTGAGGCTGTTTACATTTTCGGATTTCGAACCCCGGACCACACCACAACAGGCGTGGAGGTCACGAGGGCAGGAGTCCCACAGCCCTCCCCACAGCCGCTGGATAGGCGATTTTCAGAACCCCCCGGACCACGCCACAACAGATGTGGAGGTCGCGAGGCCAGGAGTCCCCACTGCCTCCCCACTGGATAGGCGATTTTTGGACCCCCCCAGACCACGCTGCAACAGATGTGGAGGTCGTGAGGACAGGGGTCCCCACAGCCCTCCCCACAGCCACTAGATAGGTGATTTTTGGAACCCCCCGGACCACACCTCAACAGGTAGCCCGAGGTCTCTTCTCTTGCAGCTGCTCCCAGTGCCTGGAGGAGCTCTGCCACGCCGCTCGTTTGTTGCTTTTGGCACCTTTTTGATTTTGAAATTCCTATGTACATTTAAGTGGCTGGCGTGCATCAAGTGTACCACAACTCTCTGCCTCCAGTCAACAGAACAGAACTTTTGTGTTACTGCATAGTGTAGACGGGAAAAACAAACCAAAAACAAACTGGACTGCTGAATTTCTAAATGTTAATGCTGTATGGTAGAATCAGTAGACCTGCATATCTGTCTGTATTTTATTAAAAGGCACTAGCAAGTTTTGGAGTACAGGGATAGCTGCAGTGAAATTCCTTCTCCTCCAAATTGCCCCAAATAGAAAAAAAACAAAATTAGCATCTGAATTAACATGCTCCTCCTCCATTTGCTCCCACCTGTATTTATTCATGTGCTTCTCTTTCCTTTCTGCAGACATGGAGGTCGCGAGGGCAGGAGTCCCCACAGCCCTCCCCACAGCCGCTGGATAGGCGATTTTCGGAACCCCCCCGGACCACGCCGCAGCAGGTAGCCCGAGGTCTCTTCTCTTGCAGCTGCTCCCAGTGCCTGGAGGAGATCTAGCCCCACCAGCGCTACGTGCAGGCTCCCCACCACCCCCACCACCACCCTTGGTGGGCTTCTCTTTATATAGTGGTGCCCAAACCTCATGAACCAATTAAGCCCACTTTACCATTAGTCCCTATACTGCTCCACCACTAGCGGCCACTGCTGAGCAGTCCGTGGTCTTCCCTCCTGCACACAAGAAATCTCACTGGTACTGAAAGCAAAAAAAAAAAAAATGCAGTTCCTCACTGCTACTATTACTTTGCTCTGCATAGCCCAATCCTCCCTCCCTACCTCAATCATCCCTACCCTACCAGACCCTGTGCCACTGCCTGCCCTCTCTCTCAAACCTACACCCACTCCTCCTCTGCTCCACCTAAGCACTACCTTCACCTGGGGCAAAACTGGTCACTTGGGGCCTCTATCCTCCCTCCCTTTTTCCACGGTACTGCACCTGCCCTATGTCCCTCAATCCTCCAAGCCCCAAAGACAAACTTAACACCTGCATCTGAAAATACCCGAAGGAGCGCACCATTAAAGATCATGCACCAGTTAAGAAACGCCCTGGTATTCCTGCTACTCTTAGCAGGGGACGTCGAATGGAACCCAGGGCCACAGGCACCCATGCCTCCCCCACCACTAGCTCAACCCACACCCCTCCAAAAAGGTCTCAAAATCATGCACCTAAATATATGCAGCATCCTAAATAAAATTGCTGCCCTACAAACAACTGTTCTTACCCTACACCCAGACATCATAATCATCACAGAGTCATGGCTGAAGCCCCATCACCGGGACGAGGAATTCTCTATTCCCGGTTTCTCTCTAATCCGCCAAGACAGGCAGGGAAAAAAAAAGGGCGGCGGCGTTGCCATGTACGTCACCTCAAATCTCCAGTTTACAGTAATCTCCTCACCTACGCCCTCAATAAACATTGAGTCCCTCCTGATCAAAATCCCCCTGCCCCATTCTATCCCAATCTATGTAGCTGGGTCATACTGCCCACCAGACACACCGCTAATCTCCATCCTTGAATACCTAGGCAACCTGAGGACCCTCACTGAAGGCGGTGAACTCCACATCCTCGGGGATTTCAATCTTAACTGGTTGGGATGTGCTGCATCCAAGGCACACTGCCAGATAAGTGCACTAAATTTACACCAGCAAATAGGGGAACTCACCCGCCTAAACCACAAATCTAAGAAACACACACTACTGGACTGGGCACTCACTACCCACCCACACAGGATACTCAAAGCAGGCCTCCTACCGGACTCCCTTAGCGACCACCACATGATCTACTTAGTGCGTAAAATCTTCCATCCCCGCCCCCCACCACGTCTGCTGCACTGCAGAGCCTACAAATCTTTGCATCTGCCAGCACTTCTAAACACACTCCACCATAGACTGGTCTCCTATCCTAGCGCCACCTTCTTGGGCGAGGACCTGGGCTACTTCTCTACAAAATTCCTGCTATCTTGGGACATATATGCCCCACTAAAGAGATCCAGAGTCAGGGCTCCCACTTACCTGGGTAACCCAAACTCATGGAACAACTCCATGCCAGAGCCGGGCCTGGAAACTTTTCAAGACCACTGGTTCACACTTGGCACAACAACAATACGGTCCCTTGAATGCCTGCACATGTCTCATACGGCAGTACAAATCAAACTACTTCACATTGTCATTTAACAAAAACACACCAACCATCTCAATTCTAAATCCATAAAATCTCTCCTGACTCCATAACCCAACCCCCACACCCCACTCTCAGCTCTAGCAGGTAGAATGCGTAAATGACCCTTGCCAGGTTGCATCAGAGTTTAATGCCCACTTCTCACCGCTACTGCCTCGCTTCTCTCCTCCCACCCTCACCGACCTCCAAATGACCCCCGACTCTCCCCAACACACCTCCCCAGGCCTCCTTCTCACTCCACCCAGTCACCCTGACCAGGTGTTAAAATCCTGCACTCTCTAAACACAACCAAGGTAAATGCCCATCAGGATTAGACTCAAAAATGCTCCAACTCTCTGCCCCAGTCATAGCCTACTCCCTAACCATGCTCTATAATCTGTCATTTAAACTTGGAGCTGTCCCTACACAATGGAAACAGGCCACGGCCATTCCTGTCCCTAAGGGAGGGGACCCTCTTCCCCTTCAAACTATCGGCCTATATCTCTGCTCCCCATCCTTGCAAAAATCCAAGAGCGCCTTGTTCTATCTCAGATACACAACTATCTTGATTCAATCTCCTTCTACATCCCCTTTCGAGCTTGTTTCAGAAAAAAACACTCCACCACCACATCCCTCCTTCGCCTCACCAACGCCATCCTTACAGGCATTGACAATGGGGACATTACCGCAGCTATTTTTATAGACCTAGCAAAAGCCTTTGACACAGTATCTCACCCCCTCTTGATCGCTAAACTTGCCCAAACTGGTCTGATGATGGCTGCACTCAGTTGGTTCCAGTCATACCTGTCCGACAGAACTCAAACAGTCCGCATCGGCACAGCTCTATCCTCCCCTCCCTGTCACCAGTGGTGTACCTCAAGGGTCTGTACTTGGCCCGCTGCTCTTCTCAATTTTCCTTAATGACCTGCCTACTGTCTGCACACAATCTGGTATCCATATGTATGCAGACGATATGGTGATATTCGCCTCTGGCCCATCTGGAACCACTGTAGCATCTCACCTACAGCAGGACTTTGAAGCCATCCAACACTGGTTCATTAAGAACCAACTATTCCTAAACTCAAAAAAAACTGTCTCCCTCACCTTCAGCTCCTGTGCCAAGCTAACCCGGCTAAAAGATGTGCCCACCTTCTTTACCTTGGATAGGACCCCTCTTGAGATCACCTCCTCATATCGTTATCTTGGCGTCTGGCTGGATCAGCACCTCGATTTCTCTACTCATGTTGAGGCTCTGCAAAAAAAATTACATCCTATGCTGGGAGCTCTCTTTGAACAAGTTCTGCATCCCTACACAAACCAGGCAAGAAATGATACAAAAATGATCCTTCCAATTTTTGACTACGGCGATGTCATTTACGGGGCCACCCCCCAAACACCCTTAGCCAGGCTCGACCCTATTTACAACTCCTTCTGCCGGTTCGCTTTGGATTGTTTGCCGAACACCCACCACTGCGACCTCTACAAATCCCTTGACCTCCCATCTCTCCAAAATCGGCAATTGCTGCACTGCACTAGAATCACTGCTAAATTCTGGTCGCATACGCTGCCCTCCTACCTATCGACATCCCTAACTGCCACCACCCCACCTACCTACGATCTCAGGAACTCTGACTCCAGACTTCTCCACATTCCCCACAGATCCACCTGATCAGGTCAGGTTGCTTTCAGTTTCAGACTTCCCAAATTATGGAACTCTAGCAGCTGACATCAGACACACCAACAGTACCCACATTGAAATGCCTCCTCAAAACGCATTTCGACACCAACTGCCTATGCCTTCCCCATCGCTGAACTCACTGCCAAATTCCTATTAGCTATCCTGGGCCCCATTCTTTCTTTTTCTAAATTAGTACCATATGTCATCTGGTATTTTGACCCTCCTCTGTTACTGTCTGATATTCTCACCTAAATCCATCTAGTAGGTTAATCTAATCTCACTATGTAATTGCTGTTATTTTTGCTACTGCATCACCGCCTGTAAATACTGCTACTGTACTCACTGCCTGTAAAAAACTGCCTGTACTACTCTACTCTGTGTTCAACTCTATATGCACCTCAGTTACCTCACCCATTCCTTGGGCCTTTGCTGGATACCAACAATTTATGTATGTTCTATTGTGCTTATAGTATTATGTACTACATCCTTGTAACCCCTACCCCAGGGCGCATCTGGAATCGAGCAGTACCCTGCTCAGTATGCCTTCCTGGTAAATCTCTTAAATAAATAAATAAATACCTACTTTCACTTTTAGATGTATATTTTTTTTTGCTACAGGCTATAATGGGAAAATTTAAAATGTAATAACTTTTGAACAGATTAATATTTCTTCACCAATCCTTCAAAAGACACATCTGTGAGGCAAAGGCTTTCTACCCTGACAATTTCAGACCACAACCTAATGTCATTACTGAGATACAGGTGGACCAAGAAATGTCAAAAAATACAGATTTTTCTATTTTTTCAACACTCTGTATCACAGAAACCACACAATGAATTCCCACAAAATATGACAGGTCAAAAGACCTTCCCATAGACATTATGCATGCCAAATGCCATGCAATGCTACTGAATGGCTCCAATGTTATTAATGTTCAACAATTTGGGTTTAACATAGAAGTCACCTTGTTATCCTATGAGAAAAGTTACAACTTTGGAGCCCTGTAACTATGGAACAGGTGTCAATTTCTTCACCAAACCAGAAAAAAGGCACATCTGTGGGGCAGGAGCTTGCCACCCTCACATTTCAACCCACTAGTTTGCATTATATGACACAGCTGTCCTTTACAAATGACAGCTGTGTCATATAATGCAACTGGCTCTTTCTCTCGCTAAATACATTATACGGCACTAAGTTTTCTTCTTCAGTTTGCGGTTTAGCTTTGAAAGTGTGCAGATGTGTAATGGTCAACAGAAGATAACAGCACACTACCTCCATATCTCAAGACTGCCAGCGCAAACAGGCAAAGTTGGACTCTCATTCACTGACTGCACTTCAGCTGCAGCCTTCTAACCTGTGCAGGATTCAATGATGCAGAGCAGAAGAAGCACAGTCCCACTACTGTATCGTAGATAGTGCAAGTTTCACTGTACAACACTGTAGTGAAACTGTCCTTCCTCCACTCTGCTTCTTCACTGAATCCTGCACAGGTTAGAAAGCTGCAGCTGAAGTCCAGTCAGTGAATGGGGTCTGATTCTGCAGTCTACTGTGAGTCTCAGGATCAGGACAAGACGAGGACTACAGTGTACTGTAAATAAATAAAATTTACAGCAGACTGACATCACAACATCCTTCCGCAACCCTTTCAACAAGCAGCACCAAGGTACATTTGAGCAGTGGCTATATGCATATATCCCAACCATGGATTGGAACATCCTTTTGGCAATTTTGCATTGACATTACTGTCCTTGCTAGCTCTGCTTGATCAGACCCTCCTTCCACCACAGGCTGTACAAACAGTGAAGAGTGTCAACTCCAGAATTCTGACAATCAATTCTTGGAATGTCACAGGATGGTGAGGCAGGCTGCTAGCTACTGAAGTCAGTGACAGTAAGGTAAGTGTCAGTCTGTCATCACACAATGACAGCAGGCTCACTGAGGTGGGTGGGTGGCTGGATTCCTGTAGCAGTCTCAGGATTGGGACAGAGATGAACTGCAGCTGTGTGCTACTCACAAATAAGACCAACTAACTTCTCGGACAGTTCCGCATTGTGACTGTGTTCTGCACACACAAAATCCCACATGCAGGTGATGACTCATCCGTGGCATACTTCTAATGCTGAGGGCTTGCTTTCTACATTGACTTCACTGAACATGCTCAACCTGTTTTTTTTTTTCTGAACCCCATTTTCCTATTATTTAATTTGTTTTAATTACATCTCCTCTTATTGTTTGTCTCTGCGGGAGAACATACCAACTGTAGTATGTCTGCATGTTCACTATCATTTAACCTCCCTGACACCATATTCATTTTAATTGCCAACCATCTTCTCGGAAGATGCAGTATCATTTTCATATTTTGGTGAGAATGACATACAGTATTCCAGGTGTGTTCTTTCCATTCTTTCACTTGACTTTTGCCAGTATTTCTATAAGTCACGAGGAAGCAACTGCAAACCCAAGTAATCAGTCCCAATGAACAGACAAAACAAGAAAAAGCACATTCTTACAGTACAATTACTCCACAGAAGCTGCCTTTTTGTATCAACAGTTTATCTCTGTTTATTTTAAAAACTCCTCTGCCTTTAAATGCTGCTTCCTTTAGCACCCTCCTTTTGCCTTTTTAACTTTGCCCTGAAATCCCTTGGATTTTCTGTACTGCCCTTTGTGATGCACTGTTGAAGAATCAGCTTTTATATAGTGCTTTTCATACACAATGTGTCCCACAGTGCTTTACAAGCAATGCTAGACTGGTAGTGAAGTGACTGAATGTGTAATGGTGGCCATATGCACATCACTACCCACACACAACCTCAGCAATTCCATGAAATATTTTTTTTAATTGGAAGGGGAATATTGGCCAGGACACTGGGAATGTACCCTATTCTTTGGGAAGAATGTCTTCGGTTCTTTTACTTCCACCTGCACACCCACCAGGACAACACCAGGATGGGTAGAAGGGACCTCGGTTTAATGTCTCATCTGAAGGATGGCACACCCCAACATTTGTCATTTATTAAAGACAGCTGTGTCATATAGTACTTATTACTTGCACTCTATGACAAAGTTGACATTTGTTAAAGACAGCTGTACCATATAGTATTTAGTACTACACTATATGACACAGTTGTCTTTAATAAACAACAGCTGTGTTATACAGTATTTAGTACTTGCACTATATGATGCAGTTGTCTTTAATAAACGACAGCTGTGTCGAACAGTACTTAGTACTTGCACTATACAACACAGCTGTCATTTATTAAAGACAGCTGTGTCACATAGTACCTAGAACTTGCCCTATACAAGGAACCTGCGTAAATGAGGATACAATTCAGGAACTGTCTACAATATTGTATTCATCACATTTTGCACAGGTCTCAAAGGGACCTTGCAAATTAGGATACAGTTCAACTATCACAAATAGAAGGGAAAGTCTTTGCAAAAACTATGCTAATGCAGACAGTAGGGTTGTAAAAACACAAAGCGTGCAAAGACAGGAAATGAAAAATCATTAGGGATTTGGGTCTCCAGAGTATTGGCAAATCAGCGGTGGGGTCTTACTTGGTGTTGTCAATCCTAATGTCCTTCCCCCTAGCCCATAGCCTCCTGTCCAAAGCACAAGATTCAGCTCCAACCTAGTGCCTCATAGTACTACAGTGTGGCCAACATAATCTGTCAGAATTTTCTTCACACAGGGCACTACATCACATTTGAGCTTGTCTGCTCCAAAGTAGGGGTGGGCATTAGGGTTGACAACCCCAAGTTAAACCTCACCACTGATTTGCCAGTATTTCAGAGACACAAATCCCTAAGGTTTTTCATTTCCTGTCTTTATCGCTTTGCATTTTTGCAACCAAATGTCTGCATTAACATAGTTTTTGCAGAGAATAATATATCATAGCTGCATGGTAGTGCAGCTATAGTTAGGGTTCCCTAGCCACATCTATGTTAAACCAATAATTATGCTCTTTAATAACTTTGCAACCCTGTGATGGATTTGTCTGTGAATCTGCATGTGTGGTCAGGTACCATAGAGCTCTGGATATGGCAAGTTTTGTTCCGGTCAGATGTGTGGTTGCAGAGCTGTGGAGTGACAAAAAACAAGCAAAATACACATTTTGGCCATTTCTTTGCTCAGGGCTACAGCCCAAATGGTTTGTCCACCTCTTCTGAAATTGTCAGGGAATATGCAGTCTGGGTCACTGATGTACCTTTTGAAGATTTTGGTGAAAAAGTATTAATCCATTTATAAGTTATTTAAATTTAAAGTTTCCCATTATAGTCAAAGGGAAAAAAAAGCTGTGCCTCTTGAAAGCTGCCGGCAGTAAATTTTACTGTTGCAAATACCCTCAGTAATGTCGTGCCACCACCATCTTGTTTTCAGTTAGCGGCTGAGAAAAATGGCTGTAGTTCAAATTTGACTTCCATAGGTAAACACTAACAGTTGTGTGTACCTAATCGGGGCATGATGAAACAAAGCTGGCATCAGAATTGTAAACTTTGGCCAGGAAATATATTTTCCAGCATCAGATCCCCAGTACTGTCACAAACTGTTAAAGAACAGATGCAACACTTTCACAATTTGCAACACTGTCACATCCGGTCTTTGCAAATTTTGCGAAACTGTGGCAATTTGTTACACTACTGAATAGATCTAGTGGAATATAAAATTCTGCCCATGGAATGCCTGCAGAATGACCATTCCAATTCGATGAAATTCCACAGAATTTTCATGAGCGAGTCCACAAATTTTGCACATTTTAAATTTTAGTTATTTCACTATAATTTTAAGAGTTTGCTTTCAATTAACACCAGATTTAGAATGTACACAGTACCCCATTGCTTACAAAAGTGTACTAAATGTCAGAGTTGTTGATTGAAAGGGTGTGGAGTTATGATGGACACACATTTATTCAAAATTTAATTTTCAGTTATTTTGAGATAATTTTAAAATTTCTTTTCCACATTTTTCCATAATATCAGGATTTAGAGAAGCACATTTAATGCATATATGCTCAAGATTTAATTGGAGCTGAGTTATAGGTAGCCAAATATTTTGCCAAAATTTGGATTTTGGTACTTTTAGTATAACTTTGACAGTATTCATTAAAATATTATAAAAAATGCCAGGTATACTGGTTATTACTAGATTTGTATATTCACATAGTTTCAGATATCTAGTTTAAATAGAAATGCATTACAGCCTGCCAAACATGTTGCCAACATTTAAATTTCAGTTAGTTCCCTCTAATTTGAAAACTACTTATCCAAATTTAACCTGAGTTGAAACATTTAAATTACTATACCACGTGGTCATTTCTGAGAAAGTTCATATTTTCAACTTAAAATGGGACTCCAATTAAAGTAGTAAAACTTTCACAGCATTTAAAAAAGAAATTTTGCAAGAATGTAAACTACAAATTTATAAGCCCCTGAAACTTTAAAACTAGAGAATGCAATACAATTATTTTGGCAGGTTCTTAGACCATATGTAAGCAATAATACCCAAAAGGGTGGGTGGTATTGGGCTATACTGGACCACCAAAGGGTGTAATGAGGTCTGACACCGCAGGCAGAGGGCCTTATAGCTCCTGGAAGGTCCGGTATAACCCATACTGCCCACCCTGGAGGGTATTATTGTGCTTAGAAAATAGAAAGACACTCTCAGACACAATTTTTTTGAAGTTATAATATATAACAATCATTTATTTCACTTTTTATAACATATTTCTTAAGTTTAGAGATAAAATAGTCCCTTTTTAAGGGGGGGCAAGGATTTTTCCTTAACTCATTAAAAAAAGCTTTGGTTACATTTTTAAACCTTTATTTGTGTTTCTTTGGCTTTTTTTTATCTGTTTGTATAAAACCTGCTTTCTGTTTGCAAAACTGTATAATGGTTTAAGTCTGGCAGCATGTTATCTCTGAGACCGATACTGTGCAGTAGAGGACTGGTATTTTTCTTCATTTCCCGTACCACAGATGGAAGTCCATCTGGGGTATGGAAATCTAAGAAATGCCTCTGCTCTCATGCCGGTTGCAGTGGCAGAGATAACGTGCTGATGAACTTCACACAGTATGCAGTTTTGTTATCAGAAAGCAGGTTTACTGACTGCTGATTTTGATGTCACCAAAATGCTTTATTTTTATGTTTGGGTTAGGGAGGAGAATGGCCTAGCCACTACTTTTATGGCTAGCTTAACGAGTGGGGAAAATCAGATGGAGGAGTGGAGGCAGCAGTTTGAAGTGTGGTGGAAAAAAATAATCTGTGTCCCTGAGTTTAGATGTGTGCAGTTTTGTTTTTATTTAGTTTTGCTTCAGTTTTTTTTTTTTTGCATATGCAACTTGTAGAGGTCTGTACTCAGAACTGGAACAGGATGATGGGGAGCTATGACAGATACCAATGGGGAAAAAACTGTAGGTAATGTGGCAGAAAAAAATATTTGGGGTTCCATTATGAAACAGAACTACTGGTTTTGTGGTGGGTTGATGGCAACACTGGGGAGTGTAGACTGGGGTGGAGTGCAACTTCCTCGGTCATCCGTTATAGAGGATAAAGATGGCGGCTGCTCTTCTTGGCAATTCGGGATGTCCAATGATATTCCAAGTAATGGAGCACCACAAATTAGCACTTTTTGTTGAGTGGGCTCTATCAAAAAATAAATGAATCTGCATTTGGCTTCTCAGCTAATCAGATTACTTTATTTTCTGAGATCATTTTCTAAAACAAAACTGTGTGTGTCAATTTTATTAATTACTTGCTGTGAAAATTGTGAAATAGCATCTGTACTAAAGTCAAATCCCATGAGTCTTTGTGACTATTGCAGAATTTCATGAAGAATTCCATAAAACTGGAATTTTCTAATTTCACTAAGCCTTATCTGGGGGGATCTAATGAAAGGATAGGGTGTACATGCAAGTCTAGGACTCAGAGGTACTCAAAAGATGTAGTGAGGGAAGACAATGTCTTGGGCAGCAGGGAGAAAGAATTCTGGCTATTCCAGTAGGTAGGTCGATAGGAAAAGGAGTAGGTGACTCATGTTTTAAGGAGTTTTCACTTTAAAGAACAAAGAGGATATCAGTGTGATCAGTACTTCTACTGAGTCAATCTGACTATGCCAAAGAGAAGGAGGAATAGTCACCCAGTGAGGAACAGCATGACTACAAAAACTCAGCCCAGATTATCTAATGAAGTAGTGATATGTGCATTGTTAATGTTAAATTCCATAAAAAAAATTCTGGATGCTTCATCTACAGAATATGCTACCATAAATATGTGAGAAAATGTCTAATATTTTTTTTTCTTCTGCAAAATTAAAACTGTTAACCAATTTGTCCAGTTGTGTTAGACACCAGGCTACATGGACTATGGATATGCATGGCAAATGTTAACTCTATGCATGCAAGAGCAGAGAAGTTACAAACATCCATATTTTGATAGTTTTACAAAAGTATTGCAAATATTTACATAAAACAGTGTTGAACCTTGTAACTAAACATCTTTTAATTCTTTCCATATTTAGATAATTATATAATCATTGCAAAAGGTTATCTGTACTAATTTACACATGTCTAGCTCTGAAGGAGCCTGCGTTATTATGCAGATGACAATTTTCATGAAATTTACTGAAAAAATAAAATGACAGATTTTGAGCACATATAATTTTGAGACGATGCATTATATTGTCACGAGAATTGGTACGTTGTTAGAACATCTATCATCAAGAAAGCATGCCAAATTTAACATCATCTGACCCAATAGATGGTGAAGGTATATGCAGATAAAATGTTCATGAAATTTTGCACAAACAATAAAATGACAACATTTGACCAACTATAATTTTAAAACTGTCCTACCAATTTACATGATATTTGGCATGTTTGTGGTCATTGACCACCAAAGTGTATGTGACAAACTTCAGACCTCTAGTTTGAATGATTGCTGAGTTATACTCAGATTAGAACATTTTAAACATTCTGTGGAATTCTGACAAAAATTCCACGAAATGTTATGTAATTTTGTAAAATTTCATTGAAATTCCATGGATTCTGAATTTTCCCATTCTCCACTGCTCTACTACTGAATTGAACAACACCATTTCTTTGTCACCTCACTGCTACTAAATCTTAGTGCTATTGGGCTAGAATTTGCAAGGTGGCAAGCCCTTGCCCTACAGATGCATATTTTGAAGGTTTGGTGAAAACATTTACACCATTTCCATAGTTATGGCATTCTGAAGTTGAGAAATTTCCCATAGGATAACATTACAGTGCCCAAGGTGCCTTTCGGCACCTGTATCTCAAAAACGATTTGAGATATGGATTTTTCACTCTGGGCAGCTAAGCATGCTTGGAGGTTTCCAAATCATGATTACAACTGCAGTAGAATTTTTTTCATAGTTGCTATGGTTACTGAGATATTGCCAGATTAATGTTACAAGGGTTCCTTTTTATGACTGTAGGGCTTCGGTATGTCTTTGTACTTATGTGTAAGTTGGAGCGCAGGGCCCAGAGGGCCTGCACTCCTAAATATGCATACCATTATGCAAAAATGGGCATCATATCCCATAACCAAATACCAGTTACCAGTTACATTACACTTTCTCAAAAAGAAGGGAACTTCATTGCAATAAAAACTCCATTAATGCATCAATTAGGGTTAATAGTACAGTGACAAATGTTTGGAAATTCGATGTTAGGTTTCCCACACCTAACCTCACCCCCTACTCCATAAACCAACAGGGATTAGGGCATGCCCTGGGGTCCTCAGGACTAATTCTGACCCCATTCTCCTATACTCTACCATGTTAGCTTGTTTACAAATGGAATGGGGTGAGAGTTGGCGGACAACCCCTTGGCACTCCTCAATGCCTGTTGATGTGTGAGAGAGTAGGTTGATAATAACCCTAACATCGAATTTTCAATATTTTGTCACTGTACTATCAACCTTAACTGACGATTAATGAGTTTTATATATATATATATATCTATATATATATATATATATATATATATATATATATAGATATATATATATATATATATATGTGTGTGTGTGTGATATATATATATATATATCTTTAGGGCTGAGGAACAGGAATCTGGCATTAGTTTTTCACCAGCAGGTCTGGAAATGTGGTTTTCAAATTTTTTCCACCATTTTGCCATTTTTTGATCGTGATACTATAACAAACTGCTGCGACAATATGCACGACCATAAAAAATACAATCGCAATGCATTGTCTCGCACCAGCTCACAGAATACCTGGAAACGTACAGCATCCTGTGCAAGCAACAACACGGGTTCCACAAAGGTCACAGCACCTCCACAACCCCTACTTGAATTCACCGTGCCAATCCACAACATACTTGACTCGGTGAACTACTAGGCTCAATCTGCATTGACTTAACTAAAGCCTTTGACACCATCAGTCACTGCCACCTGCTTGTCCAGCTTCAGAACACTGGGCTGTCAACTGACTCCGTCGGCTGGTTTAAGAACTACCTTGAAGAACGGCCCCAAACAGTAAGAATCACTGAGACACTCTCGGACCCTAGACTGGTCCACTTGAGAGTCCCCCCGGGCTCCATTTTGGTACCCGTCCTCTTCAGCCTATTCTTAAACTCACTACCAGACAGCTGCCCAGAACAAATAATTCTCTACGCTGACAATGCTGTGATCCTCACCTCGGAACCTGATCCAATCCAATTACAAAATAAACTTCAGTAGGCCTTCTCCTCCATCAAAACCTGGTTCCTAAATCATAAACTCCTTCTCAATCAGAAAAAAAACAAGTCTATGATCTTCTGCAGCCCCCACAGCAAAAACAAATAACTCCTCCTCTTCATTGCAACCTAACAAGGAGCCAACCTAGACAGAACACAATCGCTCAAGTACCTCGGCATCACCCTTGATCCATACCTCTCATACGCTGTCCATATCAGCAATGTTGCAAAGTCTGCCAATGTGAGATTAGGCATATTATTCCAGCACAGGAAACACCTAACCCCAGAAGCACTGTCAGTGGCCATCCAAAACTCCATCATCAGCATCATAGACTATGGTTTTATCATATATGAGTCTGCAACTACCACTGCTCTCAAAAGTATCATGACCTCCCTGAATAAGGCCTGTTGTCTCATCACTGGCTCACATCGCCATACCCACACATGTGACCTTTATTCCCAATCTGGATGGCTTCAACTGGACAAAAGCATAAAATACCAAACCTGCATCACGGCCAAGAAAATTATAATGGGGCTTGCCCCACCTGGTGTCTGTGCCCTCCTTAAGCCAAGACATAGGAACGTCACTACAAGGAGATCCAATTCCCATCTACTACATATCCCACGATGTCGCACGACCCAAGGACAAAGATCATTCACCTATCGGGCATCCAACTGGCTCAACTCTCTTGGCAGCGACATAGCGACCGCTCCAACACTCACCCTCTTCAAGTCCAAGCTGTGCCTCTCACTGCTTGTATCCTATAATTGCCCATCTTAACATTTTCACCATTCCAGCTGCACATGCCCCAGCACTTACAATCAGTCTTTGCACCCCTACCACCTTACCTGTTATATCCCTTGACAAGGCCCCCTGGCTACACTGTCTCCCACCCTCACCCACCTCCCCCATATCTCCACTCCTGCCCCTGCCCCAACCACCTCCTGTACTCCCCTTATCCTGCACCTCCACCCCTCAATCTCCTACCTCTCTCCCCCCCAGCCACCTCCTTCCCTTGTCTTGCTCATAGCTCATGTCTTTGTACTGGTTATTACATGTCTGTAAGTCAATGACTATCGTTTGTAAGAAATATGATGACTGTTGCACATGCTGACATGGATCCTTTGTAAAGAGCCTTGGCTCAAAGGTATTGTAATCCTAGATGAAATAAATAAACAAATAAAATAAATACATTGTTTACGTTCACGGTTGTATTCCCATTATAAAGATAGGAGTGTCGCGATCATATTTGAAATGACTGTGGTAACACTGCCGACCACATTTTCTGAAATGCTGTTTTATTTGTTACTTGATTGTGGCAAGCTGCATTGTGATATTGTCCTGACATTTTCAGGGTGGCACCCTAAAACCGCAGATGTGCGTTTCAGTAGTTTGCTTGAAAACGTTCCCCATGTCCCTAGTTATAGAGTTCCAAAGTTACAAATGTTCCCTTAGGATAACATTGTGTGAGTCGTTTTCTTTGTCACTTCATTGTGGTATTGACCTGAAATTTTTAGGGTGCAAAGCCCTACCCCTACAGATGTGCTATTTGCTGGTTTTCTATAGAAACATTCAACAGGGCCATAGTTACAGCATTGTGACATTTGGAAATATCCTTAGGATAACACTGCGATGCAGGTTTTCTTTGTCTCCTCATTTGGCAGTGTGGATTGCACTATTGCCCTGAACGTTTCATGGTGGAAGGCCTACTCCCACAAGTGTGCCTTTTGGTGGTTTAGTATGAAAACATTCAACAGGGCCATAGTTATAGCATTCAAAGTTAGAAATTTTCCCATAGGATAACATCGCGGTGCTCGTCATGCCATTCGAGGCACACATCTTGAAAATGGTTTGAGATCTACGGACTTTTCATCATAAAATTCTTAGCCCTTGGGCTAATTGCATAACTAGGTTAGAAAGCCATGACACCCCTAAAATTAGAATTCATTTTCTAGCATGTACTGTTCCTGAGATATTTGTGAATTACTATCCCATGTGGAAATTTTCGTAATGGCTCGATGATTGCTGTGCCTTCACAGTTGACATTCACACTATTATTTGGTGCCCATAATAGGGAATTGATGAGTGACATGTGTTTGGTCACTGCATTGCTGTGACAACTACTGACTTTCACAATTACGATTACACTTAACTTTGCTTTGCAGCGTGACTGCTTCACGAGATATAGAGACATTAGTGTAACTATGCCTACTTGCTTTATACGACTGCTATATGGAACAATACTTAACAGTAAGTGGGAGTACAGGGCCTGGAGGGCCCATGCTCCCACAAACACACATACTATTTGCCATGCTTGTGCAGCTTGGTGGAAGCTCAGCCCAAGCCACCCATTTTATTACTACTTACATTACAGTTTTAAAAAGAAAGGAATTCTTTGCAAAAACTTTGTTAAGGCATCAGTTAGGGTGTTTCACAGTGACAAAGAAAGGAAATGTGATGTTAGGTTTACCACTCCTACCCCCCATCCCTCCCAACCCAAACCCCAACAGGCATCTGGGTGTGCTTTGGGGTCATCATGCCTAACTCTCACCCCATTCTCCTATACTGCACCACCTCAGCTTCTTTACAAATGGAATGGGGTGAGAGTTGAGCCGACAACCCCAATGCACACCCCGATGCATGTTGGTAGGTATGGGGTGGGGGTAGGGTGGTAGGGGTGGTAACTTTTACATCAAATTTCCTCTCTTTTGTCACTGTGGAACAACCCTAACTGATGTATTAATGAAGTTTTTTTAAAAGTGTATATATACTGTGTATATATTATACCTGTGCAGTCACGCCAGTATAGTTAGGGTGAAACTGTTCTTCTATGTTAAAATCCAAATTTTGAGCCTTAATCCCTTTGAAGCTGTTCAATGAATTTGCATGAACTTTGGCAAGCATAATATCTAGGGGTAGGTCTCTTGAGCTGCTAAATGTCATGGGAATCCTTCAAGCAGTTTCTGAGATATAAAGTGTTGAAACAAATAGAAAAGTCTGTTTTTTTTGACATTTCTTTCTACTGCTGCATCTCAAAAATGGCAGTATGATGTGGGCTGAAATGTTAAGGGTGGAAAGTCTATGTGTCACAGATGTGCCTTTTGAAGGTTAGGTGGAAAAATATTAATCTGTTCAAAAGTTATGAATTTTTTTTATTTTCCCATTATTTCCTAAGGGAAAATGTAAATGTCAGGTACGAAAAATACTATTTTTCGCACAATAGGAGTATTGTGAGAAAAATACCAGCTTATTTTCAAACATTAGAAGTATTGTGTGAAAAATACCAGCTTCTTTTTGCAAAGAATGCTGGTATTTTCTACACAGTTCACAGTTCTGCAATCGATAGAGCTCTGTTGTGGCCGCCATCTTGTTTTCCTGCTTAGCGAGGATGTTGAACTACGGAATGTTTTAAACACAAAAAAAATCAGAAAACAGCTAAAAATAACCTAATCATGTGTATTCTGATGCTTTTTGGTGTTTTAAGCTGGCATCAAACAAGTTTTCTATGTTGGGTGCCAGGTTATACAGAGAATGGCTTGTAAGCTGTTCTCTATATGAGAAGAGCAGTATTTTCTTGACTTCTGCAGCCACCACTGGAACTCATGCTGTCAGCTGCAGAGTCAAAGATGACCAACTGCTTTGTTCGCATAATAGAGTACGGTTGTTAGCACACTGGGAGCCCACCCCAGTGTGCCCAAATATATTTATTGTTTAAAACCTGAAAAAGAAGAAAACTGTCCCTAATATATTTTCGATGCACAATCCTGCATCAGAATTTTCCATAATTTCAATGCAGGATCCTGTATCAAGTACTTTACAGCACTGTGCGAGAAATTTGCTTTCCGATATGGGGTGCCCAATCGCTATGCCCATACTGTGCACAAATTGCTTTTTATCCAACCAACACAGGGTGCCCAATCCCCGTGTTGGTACATATCCCCTACACATATTTGGCACACTGGGGGCCCACTCCAGTGTGCCTGACATTAATATTTAAAACCTGAGGGAAAAGAGAACTGTTCCCCAATGTATTTTCTTCGATTCAGAATCCTACATTGAAATTTGTGATCATTTTGATGCAGGATCCTGTATTGAACTACTGTGGCCCCTCCACCAACATCGGAGAGCCTGATCCCTTTGTCGAATTGATGTGTATCCCCCAACCAGCATTCTGGCACACTGGGAGCCCAGCCCAGTGTGCCGCTATATATGTATATCTATTTAAAAATAGTTTTAACCCTTTCTGATACCAGGATGGTGACTTCCCATGTCAATGATCCTTCAGCCCAATTTTATTGCCAACGGGTGCTCAATCCCCTGTCAGTATGTCCCCAAACTTATGTGGCACACGAGATCCCACCCAGTGTGCCCAAATTGTTTTTTTTATTTTCAGTTTCAATAAATGAAGAAAACCATCCCTCAAAGTCTTTTGTATTTTTTTACTGTAATGAAGAAAACGGTCCATCGTCATCTCCCATCCTCCTCCATCCTCGCCTCCCTTTGCATATCCATCTATCTGCACCCACACCCATACTTACCCTCCAGAGGCTGGGAGAATGATCTTCTGGATTGTGACACATCTGCACTCTTCAAAGCCAAACTGTGAAATGAGGAAATGGGTAAGCACTGTATAATGGGACTCAATGGAGGTTTCATCTTAGGCTGATATCTTGGCTAATTTAGGAATCTTTGCAAATTTTCAACATGGGGTTCCTGGGACCCCATCTCCAGAACAGCTGGAACTTTTTGTTTTTGGGCCCAAAAGGTGATTTCATGGTCACAGCACAGAATCGCCTTTCTGTACCAAGAAACAAAACAACAGTGCAACTGTTCATGAGGAGGGGTCCCAAAAAGTCTATGTTACAAATTTGGTGAAAACATTTTCACTTCAGATTTTCAACATTGCTATTTTTCCACCTGCTTATGAACAGTACAGCTGTCATGTTGCACATCATGCCTGGAACACGTTTTCACACCAGTGGTGCAGAATGGCATGATTGCTGTGCGAAATCAACTTTGCAATGGATTAACAAAATCAGATTTGCACTGTTCATGAGGATGGGCCCCTAATTTTGATGTTGAAAATTTGGTGAAAAATTCCAAAAATGACTACGTTACAAGTGTGCATTGAGCAGTTTCTATGCCACGATTGTAACATTCGCCAATTTTCCTGTTTTCACTCCAGATTTTTAACATTGCTTTTCCACATTCACACGCTCATGAACAGTATAGTTGTCATTTTTCAAATCCTACTGAAAATGTTTTCTGCAACTGTGGTGCAAAACGGTGTTACAGTTATGCGGAATTACATTTTGACTGGGATTTGAAAGTTTGTTTTACTGGGTACATGTGGTGAGGTCCTAAGAAAGTTATGTTGAACATTTGGGGTGAAAATTATTTGAGATGGCACAGTTATGACTATTTGTTTCAATTTTGCTACGCCTGCTCATAACTTAACATGTGGAGGTGTAGGGATCTGAGACCCATGTGTTTCCACAGCTAGATACATATGTGCATCTGTGGAGGGATGGGAGTGCAGGGTACAAAGGACCCTGTGCTTCCACCAAGACATATGGACACTATGGTACTATTTGGATGGAGGGATGGGAGTGCAGGCTTCAATGGAACCTGCGCTCCCACCCTCACAAATGGACACTGTTGTGCTATCAGGATGGAAGGTTGGGAGTGCAGGTACTCCCACCATGACATATGGACACTGTTGTTCTATTTGGATGGAAGGATGGGAGTGCAGGGTTCAAAGGACCCTGCGATCCCACTAGGACATATGGATACTGTGTACTATCTTGATGAAGGGATGGGAGTGCAGGGTCCAAAGGACCCTGCACTCCTACAGCAAAATGAGGATACATTTATACTAACTGAAAAAGAAGGGAAATTCTTTGCAAAAAACTTCATTAATGCATTAGTTAGGGTGAATACCACAGCAACAAAAGCAGGGAAATGAGGCATTAGGGTTTCCAACCCTAACGCTCCAACCTCAGGGTTACCACCCCTACCATCCCACCCCATCCCACCAGATGCCCCCACCCTACACATACTAAAAGGTGCTGGGATGTGCCATTGGGTCATCAGGCCTATCTC
The DNA here is from genome assembly GCA_016271365.2 of Neoceratodus forsteri. Classification (NCBI taxonomy): domain Eukaryota; kingdom Metazoa; phylum Chordata; order Ceratodontiformes; family Ceratodontidae; genus Neoceratodus; species Neoceratodus forsteri. The sequence goes on along the minus strand of CM028130.1, from coordinate 1,403,133,489 downwards.
TCACCCCATTGTCTTATATTGTAGTGTGTAAGCTGGTTTACACATGGAATAGGGTGAGAGTTGGGCCTGATGACCTATGCACACTCGTAACATTGCCAATTTTCCCTATTTTCACTACAGACAGTTAACATTGACATTTTTCCACACCACCTCACGAATAGTACAGCTATTATTTTTCAAATCCTGCTGAAAATGTTTTTATGCAACTGTGGCTCAAAAATGGTGTTACAGTTGCATGAAATTACATTTTGATGAGGATTTGAAAGTTTGTTGTACTGGGTACATGTGGTGAGGTGCTAAGAAGACTATGTTGAACATTTGGGGTGAACATTTTTTGAGTTGGCATGGTTATGACTATTTGTTGCATTTTTGCTATGCCTGCTCATAACTAAATGTGTGGATGTGCAGGGGCCTCAGACCCTGTGTTTTCACAACTAGATACAAAGGTGCATCTGTGGAGGGATGGGAGCGCAGGGTCCAAAGGACCCTGCACTCTCACCATGACATATGGACATTGTTGTACTATCTTGAAGTAGGGAAGGGAGTGCAAGGTGTGAAGGACCTTGCATTTCAACTAAAGATATGGATATTATTGTACTATATCGATGGATGTATATATATATATACTGTGCAATAGCATCAGTATAGTTAGGGTTGATGAGGATGTTTAATATTAAATGGCTAGTTTTGGACCTTAATAACTTTGTAATGGTTAAAGTGATTTCTGTGAAATTTAGCATGCATAATTGCCTTGGCTAGTGTTTGTATGTGTTTAATTTTGTCTCAGTAACTTTAGCCATGTCTGAGATATAGAGTGTTGAAAATACAAAAGGCTTGGGCCTTTTGGCACTTTTTTTGTCCACCTGTATCTCAGAAATGACTGAAGCTTCTGAGCTAACCCTTGGCCTTAGAGATGTGCCTTTTTAAGGTTTGGTGGAAAAATATTAATCTGTTTCAATTTTTTTCAGTTTTGCATTTCCCATTATTTCCTATGGAAAAAAAAATAGATGTTTAGCATGACAAAGGATCCCATGTTGCAGGAGCAGCTGCAATGTGGGATTCTATATCAAACACATTATGCTGCTGACCATGTTCTTTCTCCTCCTTGTGAGAGAAATGAATTAAGTACTTTTGATGTGTGGACACTGGGGAGCCCACTCTCAGTGTTCTCAAAGAATTAATATATATATTTTAAACTAAAAAAGAAAGAAAATAGTCTAGCGATGTACTTGCCAACATGGGGTACTCAATCCCCATGTAGGCATTTGTTAACAATCCCCCCTCCAGTACTATGGGGCACTGAGGAGCCCACTCCCAGTGTCCCAAAATATAATTTTTGTTATCCCGTGAAAAAAGAGAACTGTTCCCCCAGCATCTTTTTTTTTCTTTATTAATCCTGGAAAAAAGAAAACAGTCCCTCATCATCTCCCTGACCCCTTCCCCCATCTGGACCTTCCCACTGAGCACTCAGAACCCAACACCCTTGCCCTAGACTTAACCATAGGAGATCAGCGGCTGTCATCTTCTGTTGACTGGGACATGACTGCCCTGTTCAATGCCGAACCATGAACTAAACAATCAAGGTAAGCACTGTATAATTTCTGTCAATGGTGTTTTGAACTTATGTGGATATCTCAGCCATTTCTCCGTATTTTTTCACCAAATTTTCAACATAGGATTTTGTGACGCCACCTCATGAACAATGGCACTGTCATTTTGTTACTCAGTCCCAAAAGGTGATTTTGCTGTCACTGTGTGGAATCACCTTTATGGACCAAGTAATGAAATGACTGTTCATTGTTAGGATTCCAAAAGCCCATGTTGAAAATTTAGTCAAATTGAAAAATGCTTGAGTTATACACCTTTGTTGACTTTTCCTACACACACTCATAATGTTGCCAGTTTTAATGTTTTCCTCCACATTTTCAACATACACATTTTTAGCATGACCTCATGAACAACATGGCTGTCATTTCTGACATCATACCCAAAGGTGTTTTGCACCTCTGGCAAGGAATAGCGCTGTCCTTGTGCAAAATCACATTTCAGGACTGAGTAACAAAATGACATTGCCAGTGTTCATGAGGTGGTGTCTTAAAAAGCCCATGTTGAAAATCTGATGCAGAAATACCAAATAACACCCAAGTTACGTGAAGTCATTGAAAAATGTCTATGCACAATCGTAAGTTCGTCAATTTTAAATATTTTCACTCCAAATTTTTTCAAGTCGTAAAATTTATGGAAATTAAATGCAAAAAACTATGTTAGTGCACTATTTAGGCTTGATATCATGCCTTTTAAAGTATGGAATTGTCGTGTTAGGGTTCCCAACCATAACAGCCCTACCACCCTCCCCACCTTTGTACTAACCCACCCCACCACTCCACCCTCCACTCACTGACAAGCATCAGGGTGTGCCTTGGAGTCATCAGCCCTAATGCTCACCCCATTCCATAAGTAAATAAGCTGAGATGGACCCTAACACTCACACCACTCCATAACTAAATAAGATGAGATGGACACAGTATAGGAGAGTACACGGTGAAGCGTTGAGGGTACATTGCAACTGTTACTATGGAAATAAAGGCTGAGGCAAAATAGAACCAATGACAACAACTTGATGCCAATCAATGTGGAGATTGGAGAAATAACGGCATATATCAGATGTGTATGCTTGGAGTGAGGGAGGTGGGGGTTAGGTGTTATGGTTGGGAACTATTTCTATTTCCAATACTTTAAAAGGCATGATATCAAGCCTAACTAGTGCAATAATAGTTTTTGCATTTAATATACAGTAGAAGCCATTTAAAGGGGCGCTTGTTAAGGGACATCTACTTAATTGGGATGATCCCCATGGCATGGATTTTGGCCATTGTTATTCAATGGGACCAGCTTCTGTTTAATTGGGATGGTCCTGTCACTTAATTAGGATGATTATCTAGTCACAGGTGTAAAAGATGCTGAAAATGTAATCACACCTTGTTAAGTGCACATTAAGTGGCCTGCATTTAAACTGTTTCAAATTCCACCTGCTTAGCATCTCTCTGGGTATGCTTAGTGTCTCTCTGGAGTGTGTTTGATTTGCAGGATGGCATCTACAAGCAACAACTGAGTGATAAAATAAAAGTTGTCAAAGCTTTACAGCTGCCCAACTCCTCTCTCTAAAAGTTGCTAAGTGAAGATTAGTGATTTTAATTAAAGCTCAGTGTGTTGCTTTCACCAATTAAATAAAGATTAAATCAAGAACCAAACCAAACACACTTTTACAAAAAGGAGCTGTAATCATAAAAAGTTCTGGTATCCAGTACTTCTTGATGTTTTGTTTGTTTTCTCTGTTTTATTCATTACTGTATCACGTGTGTGTGTGTGTGTGTGTGTGTGTGTCTCATAAGCTAATTTTTTTCCACTTATGAAGGGAAAAAAGTTTGCTTCTGATAAATGGGACGGACGCTTAAAGGGGATGACAGGGCATCCATGGAGGTGTCCATATATATATATATATATATATATATATATATATATATATATATATATATAAGACAAATAACCTCTGTGCACAAACACTGAGGCAAAGGTTACCAAAGGGCATTTGGCTGGGAAGCCAAGTTTCAAGAAAATACAAAATCACACATGCCCCCACAATGCAAAGCATCATGGGCTGCATATGCAAATCACCACAGAATGTCATGCTGGTCCAACATATATATATATATATATATATATATATACACACACAGCAGCACATGTATGTGTGTGTGTGTATATATATATATATATATATATATATATATATATATATATATATATATATATATACACATATATATATATATATATAGATAGATAGATAGATAGATAGATAGATAGATAGATAGATAGATAGATACATACATACATACATACATAAAATGTAAAGTGCTATCAATGTCTGGTGTGACATCTAGAAATGATCACTCTATATGCTTCAACTTTACCCTGAGAGTTGTAATATTTAAATTCTTAAAGCTCCTGACAAAATGTAATTTAGCTTGTTATTTTGGCAATTTATTTAGCTAACTGCAAAACAGTGAAGAATGGTCAATAAAACTGTATGACAGGGTTCTTGGGTAAGTTATCTTCATCAAATTACTGACCATAATGCAGTCCACTTTTGTTTTATAATTAGTTCTTGTTGTGACTCATAACTGGATACAGGTCAGGCTTGGACACCATATGATACACATAATTTTGTGTCATCCAGCCAGCTTATATTAATATTGCCCAAAATTAAAACCTCACTGTAAGCCCTAAATGTTGTACAGTAAGTACAAGCAGCTAATAAACCATCCTCAGTATGTTTTGATGGGAGTAACTGACTCCTATGGGCAATTTCTTTGAGTCTCCCATTAAAGCCTCTGTATTTCAAAAATTCACACCTTGGACTACCATCATCAAGCATGTCCCTAATATACACTTTAACTTTTCTTTTTATGGTTAATATACAAACCTCACATCATTTACTGTGCTTGTCTGTATGAAACAAATAGAATGTTCATTCCTAGAGATCAAGGTGGAATGAGGTGCCATGACCCTTAAATTTATTATCAAGCTACAAAAGCTTCTCTTGCATGGGAATGGGCACTCATGCAGGAAACTCAAGAACATCCAGTTAATGTTTTGTTGCAAAGACTAGGGAGCAAATACACATTATTTTAGTGTTTTATGTCATACTCTGTGTATTGGCAAAAAGAAACAATTAATAGTTAGTGAATTCACAAAAGCTACAGCAAGAATTTAAACAAAACAGAATCCATACCTTTCCATTACATGAAAATAGGTACTGAACCTAAAGGGATAATAAAGCATTCCACTAAACAACCAATTAAAAGCTAAGAAGAGATGTAATTACTTGGTGGTACTGGATAATCAATCAAAATGTCTCTATACCCAACAAATATTAGACAATTGTAAGGATTAAAAAACTACTTGGTGGAATTACAAAATATTAACAACAATTAAAATATATAAATCATGCTGGTTATCAAAATATTGAAGATTGGAAAGAACTCATCGACACAGAAATAAAATGAACCTTATTATTTATAGAACATTATTAAGGAAATGTACTACAAGGGTGCAGAAAGGATTAATAGAAATGTAAATACATTCTGGATAAATTTAAGCAGTAAAATTATAATTACGAATGGGAACAAACCTGACAAAGGCTAATTACACTAATTTGCAAAAACAAAACAAAAATACAGCATACTATAAACTGATTTCTAGAGCATATATGACCCTATTAAGATTACTTAATATGAGCTTTAAGACAGATGAAAATGTTAGCATCAATGCAGCCAACTTGGAAATCTATGAATCTTTATGGAATTGCCACAGATAAAAGTTAGTGGTATATCACTTGGCAAGATGTCAGCAAAATTTTACAAGTATTTATTTTCAATTATTTCTCTACATTAGAACTGAATAAACATCACAAAAATTCAAGCAATAATAAATATTTGCAATAAAAGATATGTTTTAGAACACACTGGAATGTGCCTTTGCTCCTTGTTGTTAACTACAAAAAATGACAAAAACCTGATTCACATACTAACAGAAAAATTATTTGACTTATTTTGCTCAACCAATGGATGAATTTGAATCCAAATGGAAAAAGTGCACCTCCTATCACTTCCCCTATGCATCTGACATGTAAATTCTACCTGTACTGATTAAGGTTATATATGTAATACTCTTTTTTTTTTAAGTCGGATTATATAGTAACTATAACATGAAATGTAGCTATTAGTATTTTTGGTTGTTTCTTTTTAAGTATTAAGAGGCTGGCAGTAAAAACATAGAAATTTAAACTTTGAGAGTAGATAAGGACCGCTTGGCCAACCCAGTCTGCCCATTTCCCTACTTATTGGATAAGCTGCAGATCTTAGTTAACCAACAGCCTACTTCTTCCTAAACCTACCAAAATTGCCTTATGTCTGTCTCATGGATTCTTGAATTCCCCCACAATTTTTGACCCCACAACCTCCTCAGGAAGGCAAATCCATGTGTCCATGATCTCTCTGTGAAAAAATACTTCCTCACATTGTCCCTGAGCCGTCCCCCCTCTATCTTCAAATTGTATCTCCCTGTTCTTGCACATCTCTTTTTCAGAAAGATGCTACCCTCTTGGACTTTGTTGATTCCATTGAGGTATCTGAAAGTTTCTATCATGTCTCCCCTCTCCCTCCTTTCCTCAAGGTTATACATATTAAGCTCTTTAGTCTCTCTTCATATGGCTTCTGTTGCAGACCCTGCACCATTTAGTTGACCTCCTGTGGACTGCCTCCATCCTATGTCCTTGTGGAGATGGGTGAGTCAGAACTGCAAACAGTACTCCAGATGGGGTCTCACCAACTGTCTGTACAGAGGAATAACAAGTTCCTGTTTTTTACTGGTGATGCCTCTCTCTATACATCCCAGTATCCCCCAGCCTCACTTACTGCCTTCTCACATTGCTTGCTTACCTTTAGGTCATCTGATATAACTAAGCCCAGGTCCATTTACATTTTGTTGTTCTTAGTACCCCTCCCCATTGTGTATGCTTCCCCTGAGTTTTGTTTCCCAGATGTATTATTTTGCACTTCTTTGCATTGAATCCAAGCTGCCATACCTTTGACCATTCCTCCAACCTTGCCAAGTCCCTTCTTATCCTTTCCACCCTCCCCTTGTGTATGAACCCTGTTGCTGATCTTTGTGTCATCTGCAAAGAGGCATACTTTTCCTTCCAGTCCCTCTGCAATGTCACTTATAAAGACATTAAAAAAGACCAGTCTCAGTAAATATCATGTAGTACCCTGCTAGTAATCCCCCCACCTTTCTTTGGAGTAGACTCCATTTACTATTTCCCTCTGTGTCCTGTTGTCCAGTCATTTTTTCACCCAGGCCACCACCCTGGGAACCACTTCAAGGCTGGCTAACTTGTTTATTAATCTTTTGTGTGGGATTGTGTCGAATGCCTTGTTAAAGTCTTGGTAGACCATGTCCACAGCCCTCCTGGTCTATTACTTTGGTCACTCTGTCAAAGAAATCTATTAGATTCATCTGACATGACCTTCCCACTGTGAATCCATGATGCCTTCGGTCCTATGCACCACTGGCCTCTAGGTACTCAACAATTCTTTCTTGCTGAAATGATTACATCACTTTCCCTAACACTGAGGTAAAACTAACAGATCTGTAGTTTCCTGCCTCTGCTTTCTCCCACTTTTGTGAAAGGTGAATCACATCCTCCCTCCTCCAGTCCTCAGATATGACACCATCCTCCCATGATTTGTTAAAAATGGTAGTCACTGGTGTCACTAGTTCTCCCTCTAGTTCTTTTAGAATTCTGGGGTGAATCCTGTTAGATCCATTGTTTTGTTCAGCTTCATTTTTAGGAGTTCTTTCAGAACCCTTTCTTCTGTGAATGAACTGGTATTAACCCCATCCAGAGTGTTTCATTGATTGAATTAAGTACCTCCCTTCTTTTCTTTTGTGAATACTAGGCAGACGTATTAATTCAGCATCCCTACTTTTTCACTATTACCCTTTGCCCACCCTCTCCTCCCTTTATTAAGCCTCACTATCCCTCCTTGGTCTTTCTTTTCTCCATAATGTACCAATAAAAGGTTTTATTCCCCTTCTTAAGTGAGTTGGCAGTTTTTTCCTCAGCTTGGGCCTTTGCTATTCTGACTGCCTTTCACACCTCTTTCAGTTTTAACTGGTACAGTTCTCTGTCCTGCTCCTTCTGTTTCCTTATACTTCCTGAATGCTATATTTTTCTTCCTAACCTTCTTCACCACCTCTTTTGAGAACCAGAGAGTTTTTTTCCTTCATTTTGATTTGTTTATTTGCTTCACACAAAGGCTTGTTGCCTCTGTGATGGCAGTTTTGGTGTTTCCTCATTGTTCCTACACCCCTCCTTCTTTCCCATTTGCTAGTGCTTTTCTGAGGCACTGTCCCATTTTGCCAAATTCAGCCCTACTAAAGTCCAGTACTCTCATGTTTGTATGTCTTGACTCTCGGCTATGTTTATTGTGAACCGCACTATTTGGTGTTCACTTGTTCCCAGATGGCTACCCACTTCTAAATCTGAGATCCTCTCTGTCCTCTTTTGAGAGTGCTAGGTCTAAGATTGCTCCCTCCTGAGTATGTTCCAAGACTAACTGTCTGAGGAATGCCACATGTAGGGCACCAAGAATTACCCTACTATAGGATGTGACTGCAGCAATGGTGCTTCAGTTAACATCTGGCATATTCAGGTCCCCCGTCAACACTATCTCCACTTTTTATGCCATCCTAAGGATGCCCTATATCCTTTTCTTGTATACCCTCTGTACACCGACACCAACACAGTGACCTACATACAGCTGTCGATGAAATCGACAGCTCCCTGACAGCTCAATGTGTTGGTGTGCCTGAGACAGGGGCATACTGTCTCCCAGTCCTGCACCCCCCCGCTGAATGAACTCTGACTTGGAGTTGATTATAAATATTATGGAGGGTGTGGGGGAAGAGCCCCCTGCATGGGGGGTTCAGGGGAAAATCCTCCCAGTATGAACAAGGACTGAGAGACATTTGGGAATTAAGTAAACCACAATTTGTGGTCAACATAATTCCCAACACTGTGATGCCGGTTGACAAATGCGTCATCGAACCAGCATTGTAGAGCCTCATTTCCTTGTCCATGTCCTCCACCTGAGATGGGGGTCTTTATACAACACCCGTACAGACTGTGGTGCCATTTCCCATCTCCAGAGTGACCCACAGTGCCTCCTCTCCTCCCTGTTTACCCTTTAGTTCCATTGCTTTGATCCCTTCCCTTACATAGCGAGCTACTCCTCCTCCTCTTCTACTCTCTCTGTCCTTCCTGTATAGCCTAGAGGTTAGAGTAATGAGCTGTAAATGAGCTTGGTACATCTGGCAGACCGGGGTTTGATTCCCACAACCTCCATTTGCATAATGTGTGACTCTGAGCAAGTCACTTAACTACCCCAGTGCTCCCAGGTCACCCCCGAAAACAGGCATTTGTGCCTAGTGGGCCTTACCCAGTTACCAAAAGAATAAAAAAATTGTTTTCTACCTATTATTCATTGTTTAAGATTTATAATGCTACTGCATCATATTGTAAAATCTATTTTAAAAAAACTTAATAAATATCATATAGGGAAAATGGAAAGCAATTAAGATCATAAGAGTGTTAAACTCTCTGTTACATTAAATATTAAAAATAAGACTCAAAAGTCAGATATTCAAGGTCAGTGGCCACACTAGCTATGATTTGCATGCTCCAGTGTATGGAAGGCATGCAGTACCAAACTAATTTCACAGTTAGTGTAGCACAAAACTGACTACATGGTTGTCTAACTGATATCTAGCACCTATGCAAACCATGCCATTGGTGCAGTATATGGATGCACTGGCATATTGGATTTCAGTAGCCCAAACAGGGTGGCAATGCTGTGCCAATCAGTACCACTGAAAATCTAACGATAGCACAGTGCACAGTGTTGCCTGTTTCCAACCCCATGCCATTTCTGGTGCTATGTATGTTAAAACAAAATACATTCAGTCCCCTCCCACCAAATGTCAGTATGCCCTTGTAGTCCATTGTACCCTCTCAGCCTTTACAATCTTTGTTTGAAGTAAAGGAAATGATAACTAGATTCTCTGGTGGTCTAAGGTGTTCTACCTCCCCTTAACATCACATCTCCCTCTGAACTAATAACACACACCACAGTGGTCAACACTTTCCCTCCCCTCACCACGATGGCTGGCCACCAGCAGTCTCTCAAGTCCGGTATCAACAGACTCGTTAAACAGCACATCAACAAACGTCTAGTTGGATTGCCCTTCAAACACAAAAGTGAGTTTGAAAGACCATTCTGCAAGACCTAGAGTATATCACTAGACAATGCTGTCATGTGACATGTCAATTGAAACCAGACTTGCAGGACATACTAAGGCCAGCCACAGTGGTGGGAGGAGAAGGTTGAGTGTCATCTGCTACAGACTAGTGGTAAGTGGTGTTGGGAGGGGTGTTTCTTGTTCATGGAAACCTTTTGGATAAGGAGAGTGGAGTGGACTGCACTAGCATTTCTAAAATGAGGCCACCAACACAATTTTGTGAGACCACGGAGCTCCTTAGAACACTGAGCATAAAGGTAATGGAATGGACAATTTATTTCCTTAAAAAATATGGAGATACATTTCAAGTGAAAATACTTTATATTAGGGATTTAATTTAATGCATACACTGAGAAATGAAAAGTGTTAAATCAGGGTGTCCAGTATATATGAGGGATTTGAAGGTAAAAAAATAAGGAATGTGGCTTCCAACAAGTTCTGGTGGCTGCACTTTAAGGCCTTTAGCCACCAGGATTTGGGGCTTGATAACCACTGGACTGGACTACCAGGACATACATGCATCATTTCATTTATTTCTGACAAGGACTGAGTGAGGATGGGGGAGTCCAGAGAAACTATAATTTATTTCTAAGATGGACTAGGTGAGGGTGCTGGGCACTAGACATCACTCTGGGCAATGCTTCCATGCATACAAAGGCACAGAGGAATTGTTAAGGCACGGCCTCTTATTGCCTTGCATGCCTTATGAGGTCATCACCATGTTGGCATTTGAATATGGCAGTCAGGAGCAAAGACATTAATCCATTTGAGACATACATGCAAACCCCCTTTGTTCTCAGGTGTCTGTCTTGTCAGCAGCAGGCTGTGTACTGTGTCTTGTCACTTTGTGCAGCACTACTGCATCCACATATCTGTACGTGCTTTGTCTACCAACCATGTGTTCAAGGCATGTACAACCATATCTCTGCTAGGGCAGTGTACTAATTATTCTGCTGCACCATACTTTAAATGTTTGGTCTTAAATATTTTGGATATCAAAATATCAAGGAGATTTGTGGCATCCAAAGACAAAATACTATAGCATTAAATAAATGTTAATAAAGGATTGTATTTATTTACAGTTCTAACCTTTCTTGAGATTCCCATGTAGAACAGTTACCCAACAAAGTCTCTTTTTAGTTCATTTTATTTTTACATGTGTGTTTGCTTAACTGCTATATTGTCAAAAAATATGCATGTCATGTTATAATGTCCATATTGCACACAACTAGTAAATCAGCAATATTAAATGTCAAGGACAATTAATTTACTGTCAGAGTTAATGTTTAAAATGCAAAATACCATGTTTAGTCCGTATAGCCCTACAGCTGTGTCTGCTCATATGGAAGAGATGTTTGGTTAACTTGAGTGCTGGCCTCATTCATTAAAACTGCAGCTCATAAGCACATTATAACTTAACATTTAATCATTTAACTTCTATTAGGAATTTTGGACAGATTTTTTTTAACAGTACATTTTATCCAAGAGTTGCAACACCTAGTACAATAGTTCATGGCTATAAACTCTGATACAACTCATTATGTGGTGACTCAGAGCACAAAGATCCTTACCTACTCTGACCCTATATTTATTACCTTCAAACACATTTTCAGGGTAAGTCAGAAAAAGTAAAGAATAAAGAGAATTATTGTGACATGGTCTATTGATGATGCCCTGTGGGGAATGGAGATAAATACTAATTATACAGGACAGATAGGCCTGGTGAAATGGAGGAGAACTGTTGCTATGCATCAGTGGTCATTTGATTTCAAGTGACTTGAATAAAGGAACTCAAAATGAAGATTAAAACATGCTGGCTCAGAGTATGTCATGGAAGAGGTGACACTGCTGCAATCTGTCTATGCTACAGACCACCTGAGCAGAAAGATACCTAGGATCTCAAACTTCAAGTTGTGATCAGGAATGCAAGCAACAAGAGACATAAAGTATGCTTCTGATGGTGGAGTTCAATTATTCAGAAATAGGCTTGGAAGAAGCAACAGCTAAGTAAACTCACAGTAGGCAGTTTGGGGGATCTTATTGAGTTTATTACCTGACACAGCATGCTAAAGGAACCCCTAGGGAACAAGCCACACTGTATACAATCCTTAGCAATAAAGAATGACCTTGTCAGAGAAATTTGAGAAACACTATGCAACAGTGAACATAGCATCATCTGATTCAGTATTGGATAGAACTGGGGACACCCTAGAGGAATGCTATGTACTGGGATTATGAATAGGGAAGATTTTAAAATGATAAAGGAGTTTTCATCCCATTACATTCAGAAACCAAGCTCACAAGCACGAGTGTATAGCAAAATTAAACCAACCTTAAACAACATATTCTTAAAGCAAGACTGCCTGCCACAGAGACAAAAGTGTAGCAGTAAGTGAAAAGATCAAAGTGTGTGAATAATGCAATATGCAAAAAGTTGCATATAGGAAGAGTAAATTGCAATAAATCAGTGAAAGCAGGCAGAACTTAAAGCAACCTTAGGGATAGTCAATCAAAATTGCAAAACAAGTGATGAAGGAATTGCAAGGTTCAATGTTCTTTTATTGAACAGCTTCAAAAGCTTTTCCAACAAACAATATTTATAACATTAATTAAAAGCACAATACGCAATACAGATAAATACTGCAATGCTGTACACTATACTCAAAACAATTTATATAATAAGGCAACAAAATAGAGAAGTAAATTACAAAAATAAGTGCTTAAAGGGACACTGTCAACTCCCTTAGGCCTCAAAGTGTCTCTATTTAAAAAAAAATGCATTACATGATTGTTCACATTCTATAGAGACTATTAATGCAGCTAGTAATTTGATTCAGATCCCTTTTTTCTTTTAAAAAGTGAAAAAACTGACTTCCCACCATACTGGTGTTATCACACAAAAAAGTGTTTGTTTACATTTCTTGAGCCAGTCCCATTGCATCTTTCCTGGACTCATGAATACCCCCAACACAATCTAGCTACTGATTATGCAGTGGGAGTAGTGGAGACTCTTGTTTTATGAGTGGCTGCACTGTTTGAGGGTGTTTCTAATGTTCAGGAAGTGTGCACTAAGAGGAGTTCCATGATTTGAAGCAAAACAAAGCTGAGCATGGCTATGCATTACCATGCATTTCGGTTCTAATAAACAAGGAGGCAGATAAAATAACCAGCAATATCAATGAATTTTAGAGAACATAAGCAATCATAAAATGTGGGTTTTTACCTAAAAATAATATGATGCAAAAAAGGTTGACAGTGTCCCTTTAAGTCTGGGTACAGCTTGAATTTAAGTAATCAAATAAAAATTATCTGAATTCAGGACAGAGTTCATTTTAAACAGAATTATTAGAAAATATCAACTGGTGAAATGTGTGTGTATTATAGGGACACAATCACACCCCTATATTTAGAGTTGAGAAGGGTGTTTAATGTTACACCTGACATTTTGCACTTTAATAACTTTGCAACTGCTCAATGGATTTTCACAAAATGTTGCATGCGTGGTCTGGTGGGGTAGATCTCTTAACTTGCCAACTTTTGTTATGATCAGATCTGCAGATTCTGAGATCCATATAGTGAAAAAGTGATTTTTCAGGATTTTGCTGTTTCTTTGTCCACCCTAGCACCCAGACTGTTTGGAATTTTTATCTGAAATGTTAACCAGTAGAAAGGACTTGGCCTGCAAATGTGCCTTTTCTGGTTTGGTCAAAACATGTGAATCAATTTCAAAGTTATTATTTTTTTCTGAAGTTCAGTTCTGAGCATGCTCAGTAGGTACTTTAAAGATAGATATTGGGAATGAAAAAATAATTTGATCATATGAAAAAGGATAATTTTCCATATGGGCAAATCCTCTTCTGTGAGGAAAAATACTTTTTTTGTATGCCGCCATCTTGTTTTCTGTCTCCCTCCTAAAAAAAAAAAAAATAACTGATATGCTGCACAGAGATACTGTATCTTGCTCCTCAGGACTCCATTAGATGGATTCTGCATTTAGTTTATGTAAAAATGCCCCCCTTCCCAAATGTGTGTGTGTGTTTATTTTATTTTTACAGCCTTTTTCGTGACTTGCTTCTGCTTTTTTCTCATGGTCAAATGAAGAGAACTCAACCATACAAAAAGGATCCCAATAACATGTCATGTTTAACAAGCCATAAGTCCTTCTTTTTTCCCTGGTGTCAATTGGCACCTCACACCCTTTGATTGCTGTCATTTTGTAACATTTCCCCGGTGTGTAAAGGCACCCACCAGCCTCCAATTACCATCCCCATATTGTTTAATGTTTCCCCAGTGTCTAGAGGTACCCCCACTCCTCTGATCACCATCACCATAATTTCTAAAGTTTTGCTTGATGTCTAGTGGCACCCCCAGCCCTCCAATCATTGTCCCCATATTTATGATTGTTTCTCTGGTGTCTAGTGGCACCCCTGCCTCTGATTGCTGCCCTGTATAACACTATAGCATGTAATACAGAAAACTGTCCTCAATATTTTTTCCCATGAAAAAGAAAATGGTCCCTCACAGTCTGACCTCTACACCCGCCCTCCACACCCAGACTTCCCACTGAGCACCCACCACCCCCACACACCCTAACTCACTTGAACAGGTCCCAGGACAAAGATACACTCACCGATCAAAGACAAGTCTTGCTGCTGGAACTGGTGATTGCAATCTGAGAAACTAAGGTAACTGCAGTTCAATATATTTCAGTGGGGATTTTAACTAATATTCATAACTTTGTCATTTTGGCATATTTTGACCTGACATTTTGAACATGCCCTATTTTAAAGCCCACCTCATGAACAATGGTGGTGAAATTATGCAAATCAGTCCTAAAAGGTGATTTCGCAACCACATGGCAAAATCACCTTTTGGGCAGGATTTGAAAATTTTCACCACTCATGTTCATGAGGTGGAGTCATAAGAAGGGTGAAGGAAAATTCTCCATGGTCAAAAATATGTGAAATGGAAAAGTTATGCACATCCATTGAAATGTTGTTACGCCAGCTATACTTTGGTAATTTTAAATACTTTGACCACAAATTTTTAACATAGCCGTTTTTTACACCACCTCATGAACGTGACAGATGTCACTTTTCTAATTCTGTCCAAAATGTGTTTTCACACCTGTGGCATGGAATCACATTTCAGTGGTGCAGAATGATGTTTTGGCACAGATTTGAAAATCTTCAATACTGGGTTCATGAGGTGGGGTAATAAAGCTATTCTGACAATTTGTTTGCTACTGTGCAACAAATGTAAGCAGAAGGCCGGACGCCCTGTGCTGCCACAGCAACATACATGTATGCATCTATTGAGGGATGGGTTCCTGCATTCCCACAAGCAAATGAAGATATGATTATAATATCTCAAAAAGTAAGGAAATTCTTTGCAAAACTGTGTTAATGAACCATTTAGGAGAAAGTGGGTGAAATCTTTCTTGGTGTTGTCATTCATAAAGCTCTCCCTCTGTTGTAGCAAAAAGCTCAGATGTGATTGACACAGGTGTATATATTTCAATAGTGTATAGAATGGGGTGAACTTTGTATTATAGTAGTGCAGTAGTGCCACTATATTTAGTGTTGAACAGGGGTTTCTATGCTAAACCCAAACATTTGCACTTTAATATCTTTGCAACCATTGAACAGATTTGCATAATATTTTCCATGCTTAGTCTTGTGTGGCAGGTGCTAAATGTGCACAATTTTGTTCTGGTCGGATGTGTGGTTGCCGAGATCTCAATAATGAAAAAAAAAGTGAATTTTTTTTTAGTTTTTTTTCCTATTGGTTTGAGCAGGATTTCTTTGAATTTGTCTTTATTTTGTTTAAAACTTTAACTGGTAAAAAGCACTGGGCCACATGTCCTTTTACAGGCTTGACTTGGAAAGACAAAAACACACAGACAGCTTTTAAATTTTGTTCTGAAATTTTCAGGATAGTAAGGGGCTGGCCAGAGATGTGCCTGTTGCTTGTTTGGTGAAAAAATATTAATCCATTACAAAGTTATTCAGTTTTGAAATAAAAAAAAATGGTTCTGAGCATGCTCTGTAAGTACTTCAAAATAGCTGTATGAAATGACAAAGAATCTTTTTTCATATGGGGCCAATCTTTTTTCATGAGGGGAAAATCATTGTTTTGTTTTCCACCAACTTGTGTTCCATTTTTTCCATTAAAATTCACATTTAAAAACCCACACAAATGACATTCCTGAGTGCGGGCAACACATCCTGAGACTGATGTTGGAAGAGATGAAGCATTACTTCATTATACTGGGGAATCAGCTGGAGTCTTGACTGATGTCCCTGACATTCTCAGAGGTCCTCCCAGTGTGGGGCAAAGCGAATTGCACAGATAAGATCAGAAACAAGGAGATCGAGGAACTCAGCACTTGGCTACAGGGGTGGTGTCATGAAAATGGATATCACTTCTTAGGCTCATCAGGTAAATTCTGGGAGAGAAAGCTTTTCCAATTTGATGGACTTCACCTATCCAGGGAAGGGGTGCGTGAGCTTGGGTAGAAATTCAATGTTCATCTCAATCATTTAAACTATGTGGTGGTGGGGGGGTCAAATGCTAGGGAACCTATCAAGAGACTGCACTATAGATAGGAACTCAGTCGTCACTCTCCCACAAGAAGGAATTTCTCTCCCATGATCTAGGAGAACACGTAGGATACGGAAGGAGACTACAAGGGATCAGATGGGAGTAATGCAGCGGCAGACCAGCAGGCAGAACCAAAAGGAGGTAGGAAAAGCAGATACCAGTCTATGGAAAGGGGTGTGCATCAATGCCAGAAGCCTGGGTAACAAAATAAGTGACATGCAGGCAATGATGGTGGAGTCGCATGTGAACCTAGTGGCCATCACTAAGACTTGGGCCTTGGTGAAAAATGACTGGGACCTCTTGGTTCCAAGCCATTTCAACTTCAAACAGGAGAGGAGGGAAGGTGGGGGGGGGGTCACACTATATGTATGAGATGGAATAAATGCCATCTCAGTCAAAATCAACAAAAAAAAGAGGGTGTGGAATCCCTGTGGGTGCAACTCAGCTCAGCAACAGAAAAAAAATGTCCATGTCAGAGTGGTATACAGGCCTCCATGACAAGCTGAGGGCAGAGGTGAGGAGCTCATAGGGAAAATCAAAGCTGTAACACAAAAGAGTTATAGAGTGGTAGTGGGGGACCTGAACATGCCCAATGTGGTCTGGAGCATCCCAGCAGCTGTTTTTTCTAGAAGTCAAAAGGTGGTAGATGCCTTACAAGACTGTCTTCTCACACAACTAGTCAATGCTCCAACTAAAAAACAAGAAACAAAGGAGACAGTGAATGAGAAGTTTACGTCAGAAGAAAAGAAGTGAAGAGTAGGGTCAGATCAGCTAGGCTGAGACCAAACTTCAGCTGGCAGAGGGTTTAAAACAGGAATAAACACTTTTTTAAGTTAAACAGTATAAAGGAAAAAAAGGAAGAAGAGGGGAGGATAGTTAGACTTAAAGAAGGTGACAGAATCGTAGAGGAGGATAGACAAAAGACCACTGTTCTGAAAAACGTTTTCTGCTCCATGTTCACTAAGGAGCACAACAACCCTATTCCAGAAAGTGGCATCAAGGCAGCTGACAAAAGGATCACTTGAATGGAGTCACCAGCATTCAACACCAGCAGGGTCAGCAATGCCCTGGAGCAACTCAGGGAGGACAAATCACCAGGACCAGATGGAATACACCCGAGGGTGCTGAAGGAATTGACGTAAGAATTAGTTGATCCCTTGGCACATTTGTTTAACAGTTAATTTCAGTCAGGAGCAGTGCCAAGTGACTGGAGAAGAGCAGATGTGGTACCCCTCCACAAAGAAGGGTCCTGGGAGGAGGCTGGCAACTACAGTCCAGTTAGCCTTACATTGGTAGTAGGGAAGCAAATGGAAGCCTTAATAAAACAAGATCTGGTAGAGTACCTGGAAAAGAACAGTCTTCAAGATGACAGACATCATGGCTTCATAGCAGCAAGGTCATGCCAGATGAACTTAATTATATTTTGTGACTGGATGACTAGGGGAGGTGGACAGGGGCAACCCAGTGGACGCCTCTACTTCAACTTCAGTAATGCCTTCGACTTGGTGCTGCACAACCATCTACTGAAAAATTGGAGGACCTGGGTGCAGTAATGAGCATAGTCACATTGGTAGGAAACTGGCTCAAGGACAGAAAGCAAAGAGTGGTAGTTGTTAGAGTTCAGAAGAAGGTGAGATCATAGAAGTTGACATAGAAACATAGAAACATAGAAACATAGAAGTTGACGGCAGATAAGGACCCAAGGCCCATCCAGTCTGCCCATTTATTTTTCTACCTTATAAATGTGCCATTGGCCTTTGCTCTGTCAGTGGCCTATCTATTCATAGTCATTTGTATTGCTCCTTATGCCTATCCATGCCTGTTTGAAGCCTGCACTGTATTCATAGCCACCACTTCTTGTGGTAAGCCATTCCATGCATCCACCACCCTTTCTGTGAAAAGAATTTCCTCACATTCCCCTTAATCGGCCTCCTCTAATCTCATGCTGTGTCCTCTTGTCCTGCTATTTTCTTATATTTAAACATGTTAGACTCTTTCACCTTGTTTATGCCCTTAAGGTGTTTGAATACCTTGATCATATCACCTTTCTCCCTCCTTTGCTCAAGGGTATACATATTGAGCTCTGTTAATCTGTCCTCATATGTCTTCTGATGCAGTCCTGCACCATTTTGTTGCCCTTCTCTGGACTGCCTCAATTTGGTTAATTTCCTTGGCAAGGTGTGGCCTCCAATACACACAGTACTCCAGATGGGGCCTAACCAGTGTCTTGTAAGAGGATTATTACCTCCCTCTTACGACTTGTGATACCCCTACTAATACCCCTAACACCCCTAGCCTTACCTACTGCTTTAGAGGTCTGCTTGGATGATTTTAGGTCATCAGTGATGATGATGCCCAAGTCTCTTTCTTCCTTTGTGACTGCTAGCAACTCCTCCCAGCCTATAGGTGGCTTCAGGGTTTCTCTTCCCTATGTGCATGATCTTGCACTTCTTTGCATTAAATCCCAGTTGCCACTCTTCTGACCATTCTGCTAGTTTAGCAGATTTCTTCTCATTCTGCCCACCCCATCTGGATCATCTACTCTGTATGCAGATCTTGGTGTCATCTGCAAACAGACAAGCCTTACCCTCTAGTCCATCTGCAGTGTCACTAATGAAGATATTGAAGAGGACTTACCGCAGGACTGATCCCTGAGGTACCCCACTTGTGACTTGCATCTCTTCTGACTGTATACCATTTACCGCCACTCTGTTTTCTGACCGTCAACCAGTTTGCCACCCAGTTGACCAACTTCTGACACACCCTGAGGCCTACCCAGCTTATTTATCAATCTTCTATGTGGAACAGTGTCAAAAGCTTTGCTGAGAAGTCAAGGTAGGCGACATCAACTGCTCCCCTTGGTCCACCACTCTGGTTACCCAGTCAAAGAAATCTATGAGATTAGTTTGACAGGACCTTCCTTTGTAAACCCATGCTGTCTTGGATCCTGTGCCCTATGGATTCCAGGTGTTGCACTATCCTTTCCTTAAGAGTGCCTCCATAATCTTGCCCAGTACTGAGGTAATACTGACTGGTCTGTAGTTCCCCTCCTCCCTGCTACCACTCTTGTGGAGTGGGATCACATGAGCCCTTCTCCAGTCTTCTGGGACCTCTCCTGTGCTCAGAGACTCACTAAACAATTCTGCTAATGGCTCTGCTAGTTCCTCCTTTAGCTCCTTAAGTACCCTGGGATGTATGCCATCAGGTCCCATTGCCTTATCCACCCTGAGCTTAGCAAGGTCCTGTAGGACCCTTTCTTTTGTGAAGGAGTAGTGCTCACCTCCCTCCCCCTGTGTCCATGATGCTGAGCTGTGGGCTTTGCCTCCCCTTCTCTTCAGTAAATACTGAGCAAAAGTATCTATTTAGGATAGATGCCTTTACAGGGTCCTCTTCCTCACATGCTCCCTTTACTCCATTAAGCTACAATACCCCTCTGGACTTTCTCCTTTCACTAATGTATCTATAGAAAGTCTTGTCACCTTCTTTACTGTTCGTGCTAGTGTTTCCTCAGTTTGGGACTTTGCCTGCTTTACTGCCTTACCTGCTTCCCTTAGGGCAGTTTGGTATGCCTCCCTATCTTCATCCCGCTGTGTTCCCTTATATTTCCTGAAGGCCAGCCTTTGGCTCTGACCTTTCTGCTACTGTATTTGAGAACCAAAGTGGTTTCCTTCTTCTTTTGCACTTCATTTTCTGTCTAACACAATGGTATGTTGCTTCAAGTATTGCATCCTTAATGCTTGCCCACTTTGCCTGTCCCCTCACCTGTGTTTCACCAGTGATGTGCCCCACGACTCAGTGCAGGGGCCAGTCCTGTTTAATGCATTTATCAGCAACATTTTTATAGTGGTATTCAGGGCAACTTGCCCTATTTGTGAAAAAATACCAAGCTAGAGGGAAGGTGGACTGCAAGGAGGCAGTTAGGGACCTAGATAAGGGACCTGCTGAGACTTCAAAGATGGTCCAAAGTCTGCCAGCTGAGGTTCAATGCAAAATAGTGCAAAGTGATGCACCTGGGTAAGGGAACCCAAAGACTGCATACTGGCTAGACGGGTCAGGTTCAGTGCCTCACAGGAAGAAAGGGACCTAGGAGTCATTATTTGAAATACCCTGAAACAGGCCAACCAGTACTGCTTACAGAAGGTCAAAAGAATGCTAGGGTGTATTTGGAAAGGATTTGATATCTGGAGCAGGGAAGTAATACTCCCACTCTATAGGTCCCTAGTAAGACCTCATTGGGAGCACTGTGTCTAGTTTTGGAATCCACATCTTATGAAGGATAAGTACAGGCTGGAGGTTGTCCAGAAAAGGTTGACCAAGATGATCCAGGGCCTCTAGGGGCTCTTGTATGAGGGACTTCTAGAAGCTTTGAATATTTTCTCGCTGGAGACTAGGAGGGAGAGAACCTTAATATACCAGCCCTGACCTTCCTTTTTCCACTAATGTATCTATACAATATCTTCTCCCCTTTCTTTATTGAAAATGCTACTCTTTCCTCGGTTTGCATCTTTGCGCTACTAACTGCTTTCCCTGCTTCCCTCTGTTTATCTAGGTACACCAACTTATCTCCTTCCTTCTGTGACACCTAGTATTTTCTGAAAGCTACCTTTTGACCATTATTTTACATAGATACATAGACAGTGTCAGTAGATAAGGGCCTACAGCCCACCCAGTCTGCCCATTTGAACTTGTAATTTCATTTTATGTTTTCCTAGAAGTCTGTTCTCTGCCATTCCCTTTGATGGCCATAGTGGTTTGTTTCTTCTCTTACTCTTGTTTCTTAGCCTAATGCACTGATTTGTCACCTTCAGTATGGCACTCTTTAGGTGTGCCCACTGCTCCTCAACCCCACCCCCTTTCTTCCTTCCTCACCAGGACTTCTTTGAAGCCTATCCCTATCCTAGCAAAGTCTACCCTCCCAAAATCCAGGACCCTTGCCTTTGTGTGGCATGACTGTGATGCTTTACCAATATTAGTACGGACCAGTTTTATCAATGCTTGTACTATTATGAAATTTTGAGTGGTGGTATAGGCACAAGGTGCTGCATAGACCCATCTTTCTTGTCCAGAGTGTTTGCAGTATTTGTAGCAAGCACACAACATAAAGAAACAATTACACCTGTCACTTTTGCCATATTCAGTACACACAGGTTTTCTCAATGTTTGTGCTGTTATTATAATATTTTGAGTGATGATACCACACCCATGCTTCTTGTTCAGAGTGTTTGAAAGGTTTGTGGCAAGCACACAGCATATCAGCATGGTGCATTTGCCCAAATTCAGTATGCACGGCGTTCACAATGCTTGTGCTGTTATTATGACATTTTGAGTGGTGATATGGCACAGGGTGTTGCTCACATCCATATTTTCTTGTCCAGAGTGTTTGCAATATTTGTAACAAACGAATACATATGTTTTCTGAGTGCACATTCCATTGATATTATGACATTTTGAGCAGTGATAAGAGGTAAAGATGATCATTCAGGACAAGTCACCAAGTTTGTCCTGCCATTCCCAATTTGCATTTGTGTGCAGAAATATAGCTTATTTTTACATTAGTGTTCCTTATAGTACAGTGCATGCTGGAATCTTGCTCATTGATAAGACTTCCAAGCTTATAGTTGATGTAATCAGAATTTAAGGAATGACATACAGCTGATGTCAATGTTGGAGATTAAATATGGCTTGCAGTGAATGTTGCAATTTTTATAAGCTCTGATCTTTTGTTAATTAATGCTGTTGCAATTGCCCCAAGAGAACAGCAGGAAAGGCAAACACCTGAACTAAATTTTGTAACAAATTATAAAATGCTAAGAATGCTACTGAATATCTCAGCAGTAGCACAGCACTGACATTTAGAGTTGGTGATGTAAGGATTTATTGTAAAGGCAAATATCATGGGAGTCAACAAAGTATAGCATCAAACAATATAGGTAAGAATAAGACACTATGTGGTGCGGTTTATGGCCTGAGTGCCTTTAGCACCTGGGAAGTGCACTTATCAGGCCATAAACCACACCTCGAGTATCTTTTTCCGCTTATAAATGGGTCCCACAAGTAATTATTTTAGTATTATTGAAAAGAACAAAACTGATGCAAACATCTTTTTTAAGTAGGGTTCTGTTTGGGAAGTGCTCTTATCAGGCCATAAACCAAACCTCGGAGTGTCTTATTCCACATAAAAAATGGGTCCCACAAGTAATTATTTTAGTATTAAGGAAAAAGAACAACACTGATGCAAAAAGCTTTTTTTAAAGTAGGGTTCTGTTTGCTTTTTAATATAAAATAGTCCACCAATTATAGTAAAAGTAATGGATTTGTAGTGTACAATTAATTGTAGCCAGTAGAGGGCATCTGCACTCTTAGATTTGTTCTGTATTCCTCCCTACTAGTGTTATTCCTTCCAGCACTGCTAGCTAAATGTCCCATTTGTTAGGTTACCCCCTCATTATTGCATGTATTTCCCCTCTCTAATTACTGTTTCATTGGTTTGAACTTGCTCCATTCATTCAGAGCTTTGAGCAATAGACGAGGTGGTGCTGCGTAGAGTGAGGATCGAGGAAAAACTATTCTTTTTAAAACAGAGGTCACAAAGGTGTAAAGAAGTGCTTTAGTTTATGTAAATGGCAGGGAAATCTTTCACAATGTGTTGAGCAGCTTGTCATTAACTTTTAAGTTGCTCCATTCAGTCGGCGCTTTCAGACGCTTTGGTAGAACGACTTCAGGTTTCACCATGAGGAGTGGTCTGTAGATGCAGATACTCATTGTTGTGACTGAAGGCAGTTTATTTAATAAAACGTTGTTTTGACTTTACATCCCTGACTTTACAGTGGCTGGCCAATAGGCTCTGTACAGCTTTGGCAGTCAGAGTGGTGATAGTGTTCCGGCTTAAGCGCGGCTTTCAAAAGGAAGCTGTAGGTAAGGAGCATGGCTGTTTGTGAGTAAATCCATGAGTGAGGAGATGAAAGTGAGGAGAGTGGTCAGTGGGACAGCCTACCAGAAAATGTTGTTTCAAAACTGACAGGCGTGGATCTCTGGCTGCACTGAGTCCTGCATGGCATAACAACTACCAGTTGTCATGTATATGCACTAATAAGAACAAAGCTACTGGTATTTGTTAGCCAATCAGGACGCAGGCTCTCTCTTACCCATTTTATAATAATAGATATAGTCCTGCAGTAATCAGTAATAAAACATTTTTTGGGTTCAAACATAATGAACATTGGGACCACAGTCCATACAGTTGTTTGTGATGTGCTGTCTCACAGTTATGCTGACTGTTCTTCTTAAAAAAAAGTTTTCTTTTTTACTTGTGGTAGACAGTGAGACACTGACAATTTCATCACTATAACACACATAACCATACAGGTGAAAACAAAAAATAACAATAACAGAGTGCATGTGCTGCTGCTTTTGTGGAGAAAGTCCAGAATATATAATAATAATACTACTGGTGAATGTGCTCATTGTGCTTTGTCCTTGTTATCCAACAATGGTGTTAATATGGTGTATACATACTGGCAATGTGGTCCCAGTAAAGGAATGAATAAATGAGAGTGAGGAACACCCAGCACTGGATGCAACAGGACAGACAAAACATTGTGCTGAGCTGTTGATATTTAGCGCTTTTAGAAAAAATTAATGATCTGGTGGTGATGCAGCTGGTGGTGGAGGTAATCTTGGTGTTGGTGTTGGTAGTGGTGGTACTAATCTGCTCATGTAAACATGCTTTCCTTCTAAAGTATCCTCACCATCAGAATGCATATCCTCAGTTGCTTCCTCATTCATATCTTCCTTTCCTCATTCAGTAAACCAGTGCCAGCAGCAGATCACTAAAATGAAATAAAAAGTTGGATAATTTTTTATGTATGTCAGCCTCTCTACACTGAAGTCAGACAGGAAGGCATGATGGTCTAATGCAAGGGCACCTGTGGCACTGAATACCCTTTTGGATGGTATACCAGAACAAGGCCATGTCAAATATTCCGCAGTGACTGTAGCCAGAGAAGGCCACAATGCAGCCTTATGTTCCAGTATGCTATCAATGGGTCCTCATCCACACCAAATTGCTCTGTATTATCCATCTAGACATTGACCACATTAACAGCTGACATCTGTACTGGCTGCTGTTTTCGGGTTGTTGGTGGGCACAAACTCCTACCTGTTTAAGTATTGACCACAATAGATTGGAGGATGTGGAAGATGAAGAGGAGGACTTTGAGGACAAGGATGTTGCTGAAGGTAACTATTTTTGACTCTTAGTCTTTTTCTGTGTCTGACTGGCCTCTGTCTTCAGTATGTTGTTGTGGACTTTTTCACGCAGTTTCAATAAACAGTGATCTACATCAGCCCTGCCCTCCCTTACAGAAGTGCCACAATGCCATGTTTTTATCATGCAAGCTGGCCATCATGTATGATTCTAATTGATTTCTATAACAGACACATTTTTAATGCTTAAATGCTTGACCATGTGATATATAAGGTCCACATCCATTTCATCTGCAGCCACATCAAATTGCTCACACACATTAACCAATGCTTGGTTCAAGACCTGGAGCAAGGACATTATCTGATGAAGGTAGGTATTTTCAGCACTGACAGCCTGGAGGAGTCATGTGATGCTCAGGACTAGGTAGCTGCTTCTTACATCAGCTCCTGCCTCCTAAGTCTAAAACCCAGCTAAATTGATAACTGCATCAAGAACTTCTGCAACTAATCCCCATCTACAGATAGAGGTACTTCTAAGCATATTACGGACAACAACTTTAGTGAAAAGATGGAAGCTGAGATCGTATAATGCCTCCAACACACTCCACCCACCACCCTTGACAAATCTTCGAGTGATCAAAGGCCCAAGTGATGGGGCCTGCCACTCAACAGCTCCTACACTGGCTGCTAGGCAATTAGCAGAAGAGTGGTTTCTGGCAGGAATTACACCCTTCAAAGAAGCCTTACAAGATGTTAAAAGATAGCTCAAATCTCTATGAATGGACATTAATGATGTGGGATAAAGAGTGGGGGATGTGGAAGCACAATCTTTTTCGTTGGAGCATTGGAGAGATAAACTGGACCCAGACTGGTAAACCATGAAACAAAAATAAAACAAAAGGGAGCAGATTTAATATTTTCAAGCATATTACCAACACATGGGTATCTAAATTATAAAATATAGCAATCAAAAACAATAAATAACTGGTTAAGGAGTTTTTGCATCAAAGAAAATGTAGGTTATATGGACACCGATATAACATTTAGCAATAAATCTTATTTAAATCAGATGGTTTGCACCTTAGTTTAGCTGGCTCCAGGATTCTGGGCAGAAAACTGAACAAAGTGATTGATTTTCATTTAAACTGGAGCAAGGGGGCAGTCCACTCTAGCAAGCCTTTCTGATTCTAAAATAACACTAAATCCAAATAATTACAAAGGTTGGAAAACATTATAAACTCCAGAAGTTTCTAAATAAATATGACGAATTCAAAGATTTTATGGCAACAAATGATATACAAATAGCCTGTATTACAGAAACCTGCAGGATACTAAGGACACTTGGGAGAAATCAATATCAGGATACAATTTATATCAAAATCTAGATCTTACAGAAAGGGTGGGGTGTAGCAATATATGTACATAATAGCATAAATAGTATACAATTGCCCTATGTAAACAGCGAAGCAGAAACTATATGGCTTAAGTTAATTCCTTCTATTGGCCCTAAAATTATAATTGGCCTACTTTATAGACCACCATCTAACTCAGTATACTAATGATGTTGCCTTTTGGATTTGCTAACAATTTGAACCCAGAAGACAACTTAATATTGTTTGCGATTTCAATCTTCCTAATATAGACTGGCAAGTAACTAAAGCAAGCAATAAAACTGAACAAATGTATTTAGATGCATTCGATCAGCTAGGATTAGTGCAATTAGTTCATGAGAATACCAGAAGTGATAAAATACTGGACCTCATATTAACAAATATGAGTGAATTAATAGCTAGTTCAGATTATCCCGCCTCTGGGTAACAGTGATCATTCAAGTCTATTGTTTAGTGGGGACATTAGAAAAACAAAAACTATAAACCTGAAGGAGCTATTAAATTAAACTTGGCAAAGCCAAATTTTCCACATTAGACAAGCATTGACAGGGTGGGATTGGTATAAGGCCTTTGTAGGAAGAATACTAAGGATATGTGGAGTATACTCCAAATAAGCTCAATAAACTAATTACCCATATATCCCAATTAACAAATCCAAAATGTGAGGCACAAAATCAAGTCCAATTTGGTTAAATAAACAAATTAAACACTTGATTAACCGTAAGGATAAATTATTTAAAAAGTATATGAAAGAAAAAATCCTGAAGAATTACATAACCTATAAGGAATGTGCTAAACTGGTTAAATCAACTATTAAAAAAGCAAAGGCTCAAATGGAGTTCACTCTGGTCAATAGGATTAAAGACAATAAAAAATCATTCTTTTCATTTATAAATCGTAAAAAAAAATCAACAATCAATAACAGGACCCTTTAATGACAAAAATGGGGTTATGTTGAACAAGAGTTAGTAAACACACAAAATAATTATTTTTGTTCAGTCTTTAATCCTGGTAATACACCTGCTATTGTTAAAAAATGGACATTTGCACCTGGGGCTATTAAAATAACATCTACGGAGGTAAAAAACAGATTGATTAATTTAGACATCAATAAATCTCCAGGCCCAGACAATATTCACCCAAGAATTCTACAGGAGCTTGCTGATCAATTGACTAAGCCATTGAGTTTTTTATACCAAACATCCCTAGATAGAGCTGAGGTTCCTCAAGCCTGGAGGAATGCTTTGGTTGTTCCCCTTCACAAGAAGGGAACTAGATCTGATCCAGCTAACTTTAGACCCATTAGTTTGATATCATTACTGGGCAAAGTCATGGAGGGCATTTTAAAGGACTTGTGATTGATTATATTTCATTAAACAATTTATCTGATCCTGTACAGCATGGATTTATTAAGTCTAGATCATGCCAAACAAACTTATTATCCTTTTTTGAAAATGTTAACTCAGAATTGGACCATGGCAAACCAGTGGATGTGGTTTTTATGAATTTTGCCAAAGCTTTTGACAAATTACCACATGCAGAACTAATACAAATTCTGATTAAAATATGCATTCACTATAACATTGTGAAATGGATGGCTAATTGGCTGACCGATAGAAGACAGAGGGTGGTGGTAAGAGGCGTGATGTCCGAGTTGTTTGCAGTAACCAGTGGGGTGCCGCAGGGCTCGGTATTGGGCCCTTGTCTTTTTAATATCTATATTTCATCCTTACATTTTAGCAATCCTTCTATATGGATTTCAAAATTTGCAGATGATTGCAGATTAGACATCACAGTGACTTCTACGATCGATTCACTTTCCTTACAACAAGCTATAAATGAAGTATATGAGTGGACGAAAGCTAGCAAATTGGAACTTAATAACTCCAAATGCAAAATTATGCACTTGGGCAGAACAAACAATAATCATACCTATAGCATAGGGAACAATACTTTATTAACAACATCTGAAGAGCGGGACTTAGGTATCAAAATTACATCTGATGTAAAGTTTAATTCACATTGCAAACAACAAGCTAAAAAAGCTAACCAGATTCTGAACTGCATTTTGAGACATATTTCTAGCAGACACCAAAATGTTATCATGCCCTTCTATCAGGCCCTGGTTAGGCCCCATTTGGAATATTGTGCGCAGCTGTGGTCCCCACAGTACAGAGAGGACATTATAAGAATAGAGATTGTGCAGCGCAGAGCGACTAGATCAGTATTCGGACTAAAAAATTTACCATATGATGAGAGATTAACTAAACTAAATTTATACTCACTGCATTATAGAAGATTAAGGGGGAGATCTTTGTATGATGTATAAAATATCACATGATGATATATTGAGAGCTGACCTGAAAATGACCTATAAAACAGGATGTTCTAGTACCAGAAAACATACATTGCAATTTATATTGCCTAAATGGAATACCAACATAAGGAAGCACTGGTTTACTGTAAGGGTAGTGTCAGTATGGAACAACTTGCCTGAAAGTGTGGTGGGTAGTTCAAGCATCGATATATTTAAGACAAGCTTAGACAAACATTTTTTTTGTAAAACTACTAAATTTTAGTGTTATAACAAGGCAAGCATTATGGATGCAAGTCTCTCAGCTTGAATTAACTTATAAAACTTATGAAACCCACAGAAGCAAAATTAGAAGATCTAGAAGGCTGGAGCCACAGATGAAATGTGATGGAGCTGCAGAAGTTGCCTGAGAGGGACAAGACTGCAGACTGTACAGGACTTACCCAGTACCGTCCACTTCTCATCCTATTATAACTAAAGTGCTGGCAGCTGGTCTTCATTTTAAGGTTCTATATCCTCCCAGCTCTGGATCTTAACTGGGGACTCGTGGAAATCTTGGGACTCTGCGAGCAAGCTACCTGGGCATTGAAAGATTTGTTGCCTGACCTCTTTAAGGACCACTGAGTTTTAATTGACGCAGGCTGCAACTCCATAGTGGCATTCTCCATCATGAGTTTTTGAGTTCCATTTCTAAAGCTGATGTTCCAAACTATGCCGGACAGTGGCGCAAGCCTGGGCACAGTGCAATTGTGATGCACCAGGCTAGGACTAGGTAATATTCAATGGGGATGCGCCATGGCGCCGCACTGTTGAATATGGCATGGTCAGTGCACATACTGTGCATGGTGCAGTGGTACTGCACTGGTACAAATCTCACAGATAGGGAGCACAGGGATGCATGAGCGCAAGTGCAGTTACTTAGGTGCTTCACCCATTATAATCAACAGGGGGCATGCAAATGAGTCCTTAATATATGAAAGGTACATGTCATTATGGCCCCATTTGCATGCCTTACTCAGGACAGCCCAGTGACTTGCACCTGGTGTCCTGCACAGCACGACGTGTGCAGCGGGGTTCCTGGGGCATCCCCCTTCCCGTAGTCGCACTCACGGCATATGTATGACACAAAGACCTGGTAGTCTAATGCCCCCTCAAGTCCCCGAGTCCCCAATAAATATGATACATGTCCATCCCTGGTGGTCTAGTGGACTTCATTCACATATTTGGGACTGTCTAGTACAGTATGCTGTGCAAGCCCATTGGTCCACACTGGGGACCAATGGACTTACAGCCTATACTGTACCTCTCATTCGGCAGGCTGCTGGGTTGTATGTGGATGGGATGCAAGCACCTGCCGGTGATGGGGGGAGCGGGGTGGGCAAGGGGTCCTGTGTGGGTGGCAGGGGTGGTGGGTGCCACTGAATCACCATGGAATCAATCTACGGGATTTACCGTGATCATGGCAACAGGTGGGGGGTTCCACTAGACCACCAGGGATGGTCAGAAATACATATATCAGGAATTGGGGACTCAGGTGGGGGGGACCACTAGACCACCAGGGATGGACATATCTTATATTCATCGGGGACTCTGGTGCTGCAGGGGTGCCACTAGACTACCAGGGGATATGTGTGCTTGTGGGCATTGTTCTGGGTGGGTGGGTGGCCACTCATGGCTGGCGGCTGCTGTGTTGCACCTGCAATACAGTAGCCCACCTGTGGGTGGCCAGGACTTGTTTCCACTCTTCCACAGCTCAACTCTGAGCCCTCCTATGAGGACCTCTGTGGGGCTGCGCCACCATATGCACCGCACATCCTGGGCTGAATATCTGGATGTGTTGCATATGCATGGGCACGCTCCCTGCATCTGTACCACATACAATTATATTGCACCCCGGCACATCGGGATTTGCGCTTCGCTTGGCAACCCTTTCAATATCACACCAGGGCTCAATATGGGGTTGCACCGGCGCAACTCTGTTCCGCCAGGCACAACCCCTTTGCATATCCGGGCCTTTGAGTTTGGTTATATTTACAATGTTAGTTTACCTCATGCCCAATTGATTCTGACAAACAATCTTGTTTTGGTTGTGGTGGCAGTAATGATAAATGGGCTTATTGGCATCTGCTTGTAGTAGATCCCATTCCAAATAGAAATGTATACTGCAATGCAATGCTCTGCTTTTGTTGCCCTACTGACTTTGTCCTGATCAGAGAATCCCAGTATTTCTTTTGGCAGTGGACAACAATGTTATTTTTATTTTTGGGACCCTCTAACTGGCTTATTTAAACATGGATATAGTCTTCATTCTGCTGCTCCTTCACCTAGTCATAGGATAGGTGCCTGGTATATTTATTTATTTGGAAAATGTTTCACCAGGAAAGACAACATGAGCTGTAAACAGCTCATTTCCAAAAAGGCTCCAGGGAGGGGGACAAGAGTTGGGAGAACAAGCAAACACATAACAATACAAGCACAAGTTTTATACAATTTCAAACAAAGCAGTGTAATGCAATTACAATAACTCTGACCAACCAGTCAGGGTAAACAAAACACATTCGGATATAGCATACATTGCAACAACCCAAGAGTAGGTGATCAAGTAGGGTAAAGGTTAGAGGATGGATAACACATTTGAAGTACTAGAAGTAGTCGGCTGAGCACAAGATTCAACGTGCTATTCTATACCCAAGGGAAGGCAGTTATAAGATAAGTGAGGAAGTGGACAGGTGAAGGGCAGAGGATGGGGAAGGAAGAGGGAGAGAGAGGTACAGCCAAGCTCTAAACCCATCCAGGTTGCTGAGAACCCTGCAAGGGGGTTAGTACCAGGCAGAAGGGAAGGGGCGAGAAAAGGACCGGGGTGGTAGAGAAGAGAGGGGCAGGGGAACAGGAGGAGAGGAAGGGGATAAGAAAGAAGGGAGGTGGGCAGGCAATGGATTTGAAAGTGGGGAGAGAGGGAGAGGGGAAAAGAGAGAGAGACAATCTATATCCTTTCAGGATCCAGAGAACCCTGCCAGGGGTCAGGACTGCAAAGTGGGGGGAAAGGAAGAGGGGTAGAAGAGAATGAGCCAAGATGTATACCCCTTCAGGATGACACAGAACCCTGCAAGGGAGATACAACCAGGCAGAAAAGGAGGGGAGACTGTGGAAGGACAATTTTTCGATGGACTTTTCTTTCTCGATCTGGGATCCCTACCAAACCAGGATTTAGGGCCAATCGTGGTTACTGCACAGCAACTGTCTGGATGTGACCTCTGCTAAACCTGGCTCGACTGCCGAATTAGGATCCCCTCTCTAGATGTGGTCTATACCTTCTACTTCTTTGAAGGTTGCTGGCAGACCATTTCATATTGAACTAGCGCCCTGTCCTCAGTCATTCTGATACCACCATAGGATAACCCAATCAGGCGCATCAACTTGAGAAGCAGCCCTATTCGATCCACCTTCCTTTCTCAATCTAGGATCCTTTACTGAAGGGGATTTTGAGTACGCTCATGCACCTGGTGCCAACACCCTTTGGATTTCCTGGGATCACCTGGAAATGGTAAATATGGGAAACTTTGCCTTCGCTTGGATTGGCGATATTCCACTTTTTTTCTGGATTGCCATTCCTTTTCTCTCTTTGTGCTCAGCAATTGTTGAGACTGTTCCTGGTTACACCTGGACCACAGAGAGATTGCTTGTTTGGACTGGGATTCTCAGTCACTGTGGAACCTTCCCTCACATCCAGGAAAGTAGATTATTCTTTATTTCTTTTCTTTGGTTTTAAACTGATTACCAGTGTCATGTTGATTCCCCTGCTAGAATATGGGGCACTATTTCTTGGTTGTTTTGGACTTTTTCAACTTCTAGTGTTTGATGTTATGTTTAGAATTATACCAAGATAAAGTCTACAGGGCAGGATGTAATCCCTGGACTGCCTCACTTTTTTTCTTTTCAGGTTTTATGTTATATGCTGTAATTACTTATGTATAGCTGATTGCCTGAGATTTCGTTGATGGTATCTAGGGGAATGCAGTTATGGGATCAACAAGTGGAACGGTTCCACTTGTTGTCTACTTTTAATTTAAATTTCTAATGACTGTTTGCAGATGGAAGTTGTTATTGATATTTTCTCATTCTTGTTAAACTTTAGACAGCACGAGTCCTACCGGTGGTTTTGGGATGCAGAATCCCAGGATCAGTTGTGGGATTTCTCTTTTCCTTTTTACCTCCTTTGCCACCCTTTTTTTCATTGGTGCCTGTTTTCTCTTATTTATTAGCTAGTGTGAGGGACTAGGGTCATATATTAATATGTTACAGGGTACATTTTCTTTAATTATTTTAGGTTAGAACTGTAAGGGTGATAACATAGAGTGTTCTTGAATGACCATTGTCCCTTTACATAATTAAGCAATAAGGCATCACAGGGTGTGTGTTATTTTTTAATAATGTCACTCCTCGGGTGGGTTAAAGCACGAGGCAAAGCCAAGTGCTTCCACCACCTGAGCAATGATGCTATTACACAATATCACACACTGTGGAGTGCCTTATTGCTATTATACAATGGCTCTCTTTAACATAGTATTACAAAGTTTATTTTTAATTGTTTTTCTTTATTACATTTTTATTCTTTTTTTATATGAAAAGCATTTATTTGAAATAGAAGATAAATCAGTCCAGTAGGTGGTGCTCCTGCTTTATGCTTCTCTCTCCTTGTGCAGTAGGTGGTGCTCCTGCTTTATGCACATCTGTGCTCCTCTGTCTGTGTTTTTTGTCCCTCTCTCTCAATTTGAGTGTCCCTCCCCCATTTAGTTACAGTTTTATTTTTCACAACGGTGCAATTTTGAAGAATTACACTGCCTGAGAGTGGGCAAAGGAAAGCAGAGCAGTCAATCAGTAAGTGAGCATGGTGGTTTAAACACCACATGCACTCCTGCTGGTTGCCATGCTTTCTTTTTTTTATGTGGGTTGACTAGGGAGGAAGACAGGGGACAGCAAGAATGTGTGAAGCCGTGACGGCTTCAGTACTAACACTATTTTGTGCTACCTAGACAGTGACTGGTTGACTGGGAGCAAAGGGTCTCATTTGAAACTTTCTTACTAGTATTTTCTTGCTAAAGTGGGCAGCTTCAGTGAACCGTCACGACCAGTAGTTACGGTTAGCGTGGTTTACTGGAAGCCACTTGTTCAGGAAAAAATGTTGCGTTCACTTCAAGGAGAAAATTTAGTACATTAAATAAACTTTAGAGCCTGAGCTTTGCTGTTTGGTGTGACTGCACTACAGCAAGACAAGCAGTTGCTGGGAGGGAGGTT
Organism: Neoceratodus forsteri; assembly: GCA_016271365.2. Classification (NCBI taxonomy): domain Eukaryota; kingdom Metazoa; phylum Chordata; order Ceratodontiformes; family Ceratodontidae; genus Neoceratodus; species Neoceratodus forsteri. The sequence continues at coordinate 1,403,099,757 of CM028130.1, read as the reverse complement.
AGCAGTGAAAGTTTAAGTTGAAAGCCGTGATAACTTGTGCGCTGGTGGAGGTTCTCTGTCTGTGTCAGAAGGTGATGTGTCTGCTGGACTTCATACAGTGATGTTACTGTTCAATAACATCACTGTCCAAGGCACACACTGACCAATCAGGAAACAGAAATTTTCTAGCCATTGTATAATTGTGAATATCCACACACTAATGATTATAGATTTTGTATAGTTTCTGTTTCTTTATGCTGGAGTATAATCTGAACAGATAAACACAGCCTCCCTTAGAAAATTAGTCAGGAGGAAATTGCTCTGTTTTCCTTTTGCTGGGTCTGAGGTTGGGGGTGGGGGCTAGAGGGAGGTGGAACCAAGTTCCTGGAAGCCATCATGCACCATGTAATTGAAGGGTGGGTGTGGCGGGTTGTTATGGTATGGTAAAGGTCTTGGGAGAAATGGGAGGGTGGGAGAGGGTTGTTTGAGTGGTTGGCAAGGGAGGGTGAGGCAGCTCCAGAGGAGATTTTGTTTTTGTTTTTGGGTCCATTAAATGAAATAGTTATGTTTTTTGATTTATTAATTTGGTAGTAATATGCCATGTATGATGTTTTCTGGTTTCCGTTGTTGTTCCTGGAATGTTAAAAATGCTCAATTCCTCATAAAGAGATCAAAAATCCTGTTGCAGTTACATAGATTGCAGGTCAATATTGATCTGCTTCAGGAAACCTATCTCCCCCACACCCAGGTTTTGCTCCTTCAGTGCTCTTGGGTGGGACAGGTGTTTGAAACCTGGATGGATTCCCATAAACCAGGAATGGCCATCTTGGTGGCAAGGAAGGTCCCTTTCCGAATGTTACAGGAACTGGCGGACCCCAAGGTCATTATTTTTTTTTGAGGGCACTATTAGGTCACTCAGAGGTAGTTCTGGGTGTTGTTTATGGCCCCATAGTGGATGATCCTGGGTTATTTTCTACTCTTCTTAAACTACTGCTGCCCTGGGTCTCCCCACCTATATTTCTTGTGGGTGATTAGAATACTGTCCTCTGCAATGAATTGGATAGGACTGGTAAACACCATCAGGGCCTAAATCCAGGTCAATTAGCCCTGAGGGCCCTTGGGATTAGTTGACCCCAGGAGAGTCATTAACCTGAAGCTACAGAAATACTCCTTTCAACTCCATCCCCCATGATTCGTTTTCCAGGATTCATTTTTTTTTTTGCTGAGGATTGAGTACCTTTCAGGTATTCCTCTATGCCATTACAGTGTTACGGTGGTGTCATATCATCATCCAGTCATTATCCATCTGAGGTTTCTCCTTACCTTAGAGATGGATAAAATCTGGAGATTAAACAATCAAATCTTAAAATTGAAATAAATGGTGGAACATATCCCAAATTTTATCAGTTCATTTTTAGATCTCAACTCTACCTCTACTCACAAACTGGATATACTATGGGGTGTTCTAAAGTGTGCCCTTTGGGGTGCGTTGATATGATTGAACTCCATGCATAAAAAAGTTAAAATCAAAGAAGACTTCACTGCTCCTATATCAGATAAGAACTCTGGAGAGGCAGCTCTAACTGATGTCCCTAATGTAGATTGGGAGCACCTGGAATCCCTTTGGGCAAAATATAATGAGACTCTGGGTGAAAGGGCTGAACATCTACTATTGAGGACCAGAGTTAGACATTTTATCGTAGGAGAAAGTGGAAAGCTCTTGGCTCTACAGTTAAGATCACAAATGGCTGACAGAATTGTCTCTTCCCTGCACAATGACTCTGGCCAGTTGATCACCTCACCCTGGGGCATTGTGGTCCAATTTCAATCATTTTATAAGGTGTTATACACCCTTATGTTGAAACCCTCATGTCAAATTCAATTTGAGGCATTCTTACAGGATCTTGACTTACTCCACTTGTCAGAGGCCCAAACTGAAGTTTTACGAACACCTTTAACACTGCAAGAAATGGATTCTGCTATCAACTCCTTGGCTCCTGATAAGTCCCCAGGACCAGATGGCTATGCTCCTAGTTTTTATTAAAAAATTTAATCTCTATCAGCCCCTATATTACTCAATATGTTTAATTGTATTTTCATACACAGTATTTCTGATTTTGCCCTGACTGAGGCTCTGATAGTGTTTTTTTTAAACCTAGGAAGGACACCCAATTTGTTTCTAATTAAAGGCCAATTTCACTTATTAATGTTGATTTTAAGATTTTTACTAAAGTCTTGGCTATCTGGCTAAATTGAGTCTGGGGATCCCTGATTAGTTGGGGGCAAGTATGATTTGTAGCAGGAGATTATGTGGATCGCTTAAGAAAGTTTCTCTCATCTTATCCCCACATCCAGAGAGTCTTCTACCCCTGTGGTGTTGACCTCCCTGGATGAAGAGAAGGTGTTTCACAGACTTTTATGGGATTATCTGTTTAATATACTCCCCAAATATCATTTTCCCCCAGAGATTAATTAGTGGATCAGGATACGCTATACCCGCCCTTCAGCTCTTATACTGTGTAATGGGGTCTTATCAGAGCGGATCTCTTTGCAACAGGGCACCAAGCTGGGTTGTCCCCTCTCTCCTTTTCTATTTCATTTGTTGTTAGAGCCCCTAATTAGAAAAGTTAATAAGGCCCCTCACGTTTTAGGTATCTCTGTAGGTCCAACTCAATATAAGCTATCAGTGTATGCAGACAATGTATTATTGCATATTACTCATCTTGATACCTCCTTGCCTGTGGCCCTGGAAATTATCAAACATTTTGGTAGTTTTTCCAATTATAAATTACACTTAGCCAAAACAGAAGTCATGCCACTGAATGCAGTGACCAGGAGGGTGAGTGTAGAGCATTTTTTGGCTGGTCTGGACTAAAGACAAACTTAAATATCTTATTTATCTTAGCCTTTCCCCCTCTAAAATGAAACAGTATAACTTGGATTTGGTAGCTGAACAAATTAAAAGAGATCTGGACCACTGGAAACGTCTACCCATCTTGCTTTGGGGACATCTTAATATAATAAAAATGAATGGACTTCCATGAATCCTTTATCCACTGTTTATGCTTACTCAGGTGTTACCAAGCGGCTGGTTTGCTTTGGTGCATAGAACACTCTCTAGTTTTCTGTGGCAATGCAAACCACCCAGGACAGCATTGGTCAAATTAATGGCCCCTAAATATAGAGGAGTGTTGAAGGTCACCAACTCAGTCTGTCCCCCTTCAGAATTTACCCAATGCCTCTACTGCCTCTACTGACCCTAGCCCTCCTAGGTGATAGTTCTCATACCTTTCTCCCTTCCCCTACTCTCTTCCCTTTTTTCTTAGCATTCACACTCCCTTTGCAGAGTTCTCAGCATCCTGAATGGGTCCTATAGTACCTAGGCTTGCCACCTTTTCTTTCCCCGTCTACCTATCCTTGGCCTTCCAGATCCCCTTGCAGGGTCCCCAGCATCCTGGAGGGTTCCTTGGATCAGTCCTCATCCCCTCTCAGGTGTTATTTCTCATTCCCTCCCTCTCACTATCCCTCTATAATTACAACACCTAACTGCAGGAGGGTTTACAATCACTTCATCTCATCCTGAAGGGTTTGTTTTTTGGATCAGGCCTTATTTCCTCTCCTAGGTGTTAATCACACTTACTCCCTCTCTTTATCTCTCTCTAATCACTACTTCTGTCCCCTGTCCCCTTGCAGGGTTCTCCGCATCCTGAAGGGGTCTCTCTGGGACACGACTCTGCACTATCTGTCATCTCATCCTCGCTCTCCTTTACCCATTATTTCACAATAGCACTTGTTCACTTATTACCATTGCACTTATTAATTGTTCTCACAAATTACATATGTATGCAACACTGTTTGTAACAACTGCCTTAATTAATTGTATGCTATGTTGATCTTTGTAACTTGAATGTAAAATGACTCATCCCTATTGTACCACTTCTGTCAGGTCACACTGGGAGATGAGCAACCTGTTGCTCAGTGTGCTTTCCTGGTTTCAATAAATAAATACACAGCTCTAGGTACTTTCAATGGTATAGGTCAGTCCCCGAGGATTCTTCCTTAGAATATGTCCCCCAATGGCTAGATATTGAACAGTATCAGTCTTCTAAACTGGGACTGGATCTCAAGGCATTGCTATATGTTCCCTGGAAAAAAATCCCCAGAACTTTGCTGAACACCTCATGGGCATTTCGATGCAGGCCCATAAACAGCTATGTTCTTTTCTTAAGCTAGATCTCACTAGGGATATCTTGCTACCCTTGCTGGGGAACCTGAACTTCAAAATTGCTGGCTGTCTCCTTACTAGGAAGATTTTGCCTTATGCCACAGTTAGTAGGGTAGAGTGTCTCTTACAGGATGGTAAATTATTACTGTTTTTAGAAGCCCAAAAGAGGTATGGGATACCTTCTTTAGGATGTTTCAAGTACCTTCAACTTACTCATCTATTAGTCCATCATTTTGGAATGGGGTGTGGTCTTACCTATATGGGACACAAATTCTTAGTTTGGCCACAAATACTGCTGCTCCCCATGTGATATCCTTTTATTATAATAAATATTATGAGATCCATTCTTTTAAAGACTCTGGAATGGTTTATTATTGGGATCAGGTGCTCCCTTCCCCAACTGGGACATATGACTGGACCAAATCATGGAAGAGCACTTACACATATGTAAAGTGGGACAGGTACCAGTTTATGCAGTTTCAACTTTACCATAATCTTTATTACATACTGGTTAAACTGCATAAAGTGGGTCGGACACCCACTTCTACTTGCTGCAGATATGGTGCGGAACAAGGATCACTATTGCATGTCTTCTGGACCTGCAAGAAAGTAATTCCTTTCTGGGATGCCATACGTCAACGTCTGGATCCCTTGCTGGGCCTAGATTTGGCTTTTCATCTGGAAGTGTGTTTATTAGGGGTCTTTGAGGATGTTTCAATTGGGAATCAGCAGCCTCACATGTCATTCATTTCTGCTTGAGCTAAGAAAGTTATTTTGAGGCATTGGTACAATTCACTAGTTCCCCAATATTTGGAATGGTACAGAGAAGTGCTATTCACTTTGCAGGCAGAAGGGATTATTGCCAGTTTAGTAGATCGCCATGATAAGTATAAGAATGTTTGGGAATCGCTATATGTCTTACTAATTTTATAGCTGGGGTTTTTACACTTCGTTACCCATTTGGAGTGGTCTAGTGGTTAGATATGGCCCCCATTGGCTCTTTTTGTTTGTGGACCTTGCATCTCTTAACAATGAGTATTTCTCCTTCTTGAATAGAAGATTCTCAGCTGGGGGATTTGAGCAAAGATATAAATTATGCTTTGTTTTCTTTTGCATATTGTTATATTTCTATATGGACTTGCATATGTATGGTTAATAGGTTTCTCTGGGTTATATTTCCATTTCTCACTCTGTTTTCCTTTTCCTCATAGATATAGCCAGAGAATGCCTCTCCTCCTGGCCAGGGTGGTGGGATTGGGGGTTGGGTGGGGGTGGGATAGGATATGAGGATGGTGTTATGTGTGTTTTCATTTGCATTGTTGTTTCTGTCTTGATTCCTTTTCTGTAGTGAATGGTTCTAATGGTGTATTTTGTAATTGAAACTTAGCAAAGCATGTTCAGTTAAAAAAAAACACTGACAGCCTGAGTGGCATGCTCCGCCAGATGCAGTATCTGAATTACATTGTCTATAAGCCTCCATTGAGATGGTATAAGAAACATGCCCTTTTGAGACACTGGGACACAAAGCTGCATAACGAAATTATTGATGGACTGTACTATTCAAAAAGCTGCTCAGACAGGTAGAGTGTGGAGTTCTAACTGGTATAGACATCCTGTTTTAAATGGTGCTGTAGAACCCCACAGGTCCTGTGAAGAACACTGAGCTCACATTGAGTCTTTGATGATCAGCTGAAGTGTCAGCAGATTTTACGGCTGATTGCCAGCATGTTATCTTTTGCCTCATGCTTCAGAAACTCGCACACAATTAAGTTCAGAACATGTGGAAACACAATGCGAAATTAAACCCACCATCATTAATGACTTTGAAAGCATTTGCACCCTGAACACTGGCAAAGAAAGATGCTGCCAAGCTGTGTGGTTTTAGCCATCCATCGGTTGTCTCATTTAATCATTCTAATTTGTTGGCTGCTGTGTGGGAACCATGCACACTCTGTATGCTTAATATAGCATGCTGATAAACACCAGCACTACCACCATGTGATGCTCCTAAATGGCAGTCATTGTGTGACCATGGTGACATTCCATAAACACTTGGGATGTGTGCCCAGTGTGCAGTGACTAACATAAAAGCCACTGTGGATCCAGGACGACTGGTCCACATATCTGTGGTCAGATGTACAGTGCTGACAGTAGAATGCAACAAAACATGGGAGACAGTGCAGTACAGGGTGTTGTACAGCTCTGGCACTACTTTTGTGGAGAAATACATATGACTTGGTACTTGGCATTATGGTACAACTTTCTGCATTAGCTGTACGAAACCTGGTTTTCCCACAAATCAGGAAGAAGATCAATTCCCAGCATCTCTGACACTGCTGCATTTAACTGTCTGCTGACAGGGTGATTCCGGTGGTACCTGGAATATTTACTCAGTGCCTGTTTGATATTGGGTTGTCTCAGACTTACAGCATGATTACCGACCATGAGTTTGGTGTGGCTAGCTGAGATGGAGAACTTGATGAAATGTTACTCTGTTGACAGCATTCAGAAAAAGAGGATGAAGCACAAAATGATGAACAACTGAAGATTTCTGATCACTTGAATGTGAAACTTATATTTTGGAGGAAAAGCAGTTCAACAGCATATTCTATCTCCTCTCTTGTGGGAAGAGAGTGGTGTGGGACATTTGATGACTGCTGTTTATGCTGCTGCTAGCTGAAGTTTTGCTTGGTCTGCATGTGGGAATGCATACCAGTGGTTCCTAAATGGGACCCTGCTTTGTCTCTGCTGCCTTTAGATTTGAAGATTTTGCAGATCACTGTGCTTTTTGTCAGTGTTCTCCATTACAAACAAATCCCACACTAAAGATTTCCCCATTAGGTGGGGTTTCTTGGATAGGGTGCACACATTGGATTGGGGCAGACTGGCTAATGCTGCAGTTATTACTACTGCTTGTTCTGCTGCTGCCACTTCTGTGAAACACCAGTATCAATATTTGCTGCTGGTTGTTGGTCAGTCACTTGTTTTACAATGCGTACTGGAACAGGTTTTAACTTTGGGGCAGTAGTAGGGATAATTTTCACAGGAACATGGGGAGGATGATAATTGGGGTCTGTAATAGGGTCACCATTACCACTACCAACCTCCTCGATACTAATACTATCAGTTTCACTGGGTGTCATGTGATCTATGTCCTTGTGCTCAAAATCCATCACCCATAGTCCTTTTACTAACAGTAACACGATTATTAATACCACCACCATCACTACAAACACTGAGATCATCCTCATTGTTTTCAGGCCCTTCATCCTCTATATTAGAATGAGTGCTACTGTCAAGCTCAGATTCTAAATTGAATCTGATTTCCTGCTGAGACTGTGAATCCTCCTGAGAATGAAGCAGTAATGCTGCCACATCTGCAGATTTACATTCCTCCCAGTAATGGTGGGACTGTGCTGGTGCAGCATCATTATCATTCCCATTTCTATTTTTATTACCACTACCCGGCCTTTGTCCACTCTCAAACTCAACTCTGCTGCATGGATCTATAGCAGATTTCCCTGGTGGAGGTGAGCCAGAGACTACAACATATGGGTCGCCATCCAAGCATGATGGACAGGGATTCAAGCAATGGATAATGTTTTTTTGTAATCAGCTGTTCAGTGGCAGACTTGTTCTCTGTTACAGAATGAGTCTGCCACTGAACAGCTGATTACAAAAAGTTCTTCATTTCATTGCTTGAATTCCTGTCCTTCATGGATGCCATGTGTTGTGTACTGTAGCAAGTAAGAACCTTGATGCGATGGTCAGGATGATTGGAATGGAAACATCAGTCAAGTTACGAGTGTGGATCTGCCTGGTCATGGTGGGTGTGATGATTACTACTATCAGAAACAGCAACTTCCCCAAACCATAGAAAATAATGCTCTTGGCTTTCTGGTAGAGGTACAGTACAGTGGAGTAATGTAGCATTGAGGCAAACATTTGAAAACACTGACTTTCATTAAACTACACTGAACTTGTATTTATTGGAACAGCTGCTTAAAGCAGCAGTGCAAAAAAAGTTGTAATTTTCTGCACCTGTGATTTTAGTTTAGTAACATGCTGCTTGATATCTGTTTTAAGATATTCAAAGGGTTTCCTTCCTTTACTTAGTAATTCATGAGGTAGGCTGTTCCATGCATCCACCATCCTTTCTGTGAAAAAGAACTTCCTCACATTACCCCTTAATCGGCCTCCCTCTAATCACATGCTGTGTCCTCTTGTCCTGCTAGTTTTCTTATATTGAAACATGTTAGACTCTTTCACCTTGTTAATGCCCTTAAGGTGTTTGAATGTTTCGATCATATCACCTCTCTCCCTCCTTTGCTCTAGGGTATACATATTGAGCTCTGTTAATCTGTCCTTATATGTTTTCTGATGCAGTCCCCACACCATTTTGGTTGCCCTTCTCTGGACTGCCTCAATTTGGTTACTGTTCTTGTGAAGGTGTGGCCCCCAGTACTGCACACAGTACTCCAGATGGGGCCTAACCAGTGTCTTGTAAAGATGGATTATTACCTCCCTCTTCTGATTTGTGATACCCCTACTAATACACCCCAACACCCCTCTAGCCTTACCTACTGCTTTAGTGGTCTGCTTGGATGATTTCAGGTCATTGGTGATGGTGACGCCCAAGTCTCTTTCTTCCCTTGTGACTGCCAGCAATTCCCTTCCCAGCCTATAGGTGGCCTTAGGGTTTCTCTTCCCTATGTGCATGATCTTGCACTTCTTTGCGTTAAACCCCAGTTGCCACTCTTCTGACCATTTTGCTAGTTTATCCAGATCTCTTCTCATTCTGCCCACCCCATCTGGATCATCTACTCTGTTGCAGATCTTGGTGTCATCTGAAAACAGACAACTCTTACCCTCCAGTCCATCTGCAATGTCACTGATGAAGATATTGAAGATCAACTCATCATCGCAGCAGTTCTCCAGCTGATGGTACACAGACATCACAGGAAAGGAAAATGAACTGCTTAATTACTATATCTATTCCTGTTGCCAAACATCTCTCTGTACCAGCATTGCTATGCCCTAGCTGTATAACTGTGTTTCAAGTGGTTTGATGGGGAGTACTGCATGCAGTTTTGGAGACCTCATCTACGCAAGGACATAGACAGGATGGAAGCAGTCCAGAGGAGGGCAACTAAAATGGTGCAGGGTCTACATCAGAAACCATATGAAGAGAGACTGAAAGAGCTTAATATGTATACCCTTGATGAAAGGAGGAACAGGGGGGACATGATAGAAACTTTTAAGTACCTCAAGGGAATAAACAAAGTCCAGGAGGGTAGCATCTTTCAGAAAAAGAGATGTGTAAGAACAAGAGGGCACAATTTAAAGATAGAGGGGGTATGGCTCAGGGGTAATGTATGGAAATTATTTTTCATGGAGATAGTGGTGGATGCATAGAACCACCTTTCTGGAGAGGTTGTGGGATCTAAAACAGTGGGGGAATTCAAACATGCATGGGACAGACATGAGGCAATTATAGTGGGGGGTTGCAGGAAGTAGGCTGTTGGTTAACTATAATCTGTAGCTTATCCAATAGGTAGGGAAATGGACAGTCTGGGTGGGCCAAGTGGTCCTTATCTGCCGTCAAAGTCTATGTTTCTATAATGGCAGGGGTATCACTAGCAGAAGGTGGGAGATAGTGATGCCATTGTATGAAACACTGGTGAAGCCTCACCTAGAGTACTGTGTGCAGTTCTGGAGGCCACACATGTGTAAAGACATTGACAGGGTGGAGGCAATACAGAGAAGGGCAATTAAGATGGTACAGAGCTTACACCTGAAAACATATGAGGAGAGATTAAGGGACCTCAATATGCACTCACTGGAGGAGAGGAGGAATCGGGGGACATGATAGAAACATTCAAGTACCTTAAGGACATAAACAAAATGCAGGGGAAGACATCTTCCAACATAGGAGTACAAGAACGAGAGGGCATGATATGAAATTGAAAGGGGGTAGGTTAAGGGGAAATGTGTGGAAGTGTTTCTTCACAGAGATGATGGTGGACACATGGACTAGTCTGCCACAGGAGGTGGTGGGAGCGAGCACAGTGGAGGGATTTAAACATGCCTGGGACAGGCATAAGGGAACCTTAGAGGTGGGAAGGAGGGGTGAAAAGCAAATGACCAGGTAGGGTCAAAGGCTGTAATCTAGTGTAGGGCTTATGGGCAAACTGGATGGGCCTAGTGGTCCTTATCTGCTACAATTTCTATGTTTCTGTGTAAACAGTGGTCATGTGAGATGAATAGATCAATGAAGTGGCTTGAACGATTTTAAAATGTGACTTAGCTTAACTTTTTTTTCAGAAATGACTAGTATCCATGTTCTTATACACATGGTAAGATAACTAGGAGAAAACGTGCCTAATTAAAAAATATGGCATGATCTTATAATCTTGTCAAACTAAAATACCAGAGAAGAGAGTGGAAGTTAACGATCACGTGGCACTTATCATAAGTGTGTAGGGGACTTCCTCCAGAGTGCTTGATAGTATACTGTACTCCCTGACTGTCAGTATAAAACAGGAACCTGTGTAACATCCCCTAGAAGCAATGAAATGAGTTGTCGCAACTCAGTGTGCCTTTTATTAAATACAAAAAATTAAAAAATAACAGTGGTGATGACAATGACAGTGACAGTGATATGAATTTGCTGTAACATTTGTTTCACTTCAACCAAGGCAGCTTGAGAAAGGAGACATTCTCATAAGGTCTTTCCAGAATTTAATTATTTTTAATAAATATATAACTAAAAATGCCATGCATACGGGGGTAATTGGGGACCATGAATGCCACCAGAGAGGAATTACATAGACCAACAATTCATGTGTAGTGCATTTGCCAAGCCTTGACCAGCATAGGGCCTTATCAACCATAGCAGAAGCCGATTTACATGTCAGCATGGTGTCTTTATTTTTTCATATTTATTGCCCCCATTTCTTCTTTTCTGGGCTAGTGTTGTAACTGCTTACATATCTTTGAAGCCATGCTACCAGAGGAACCTCCTGCACCTCTCACCCTTTTCTCCTTTGCTGTGCAACATCTTGGCCTCCTAGCTACCTTAGATCAGTGGTTCTGAAGACCCAAATCTTGGTGACTACAAAGTTCAACCACCACAATTTAATAGTGGCATCATCCCCATCCCCCCTAAATATAACACATGTCTTTTCACACAGTTTACAGTAAATCAGGTCCTGAAGTATTTTCACTTCATATGTATCTCCATTGTTTTTTAAGGTAAGACATTTTCCATTTCATTACTTTTGTAATTGAGGCTTGAAATAGCTCATTGGCTGCAGAAGATTTTGCTTTTGACCTCAGTTAAGAAACATTGCCTTGCTTAGACCATCTGGACCATAGCGGCTAGAGCTCCCCCCGCATGGAAGTCTTCAAGATTGGAAAGTGAGACAGGCACGTCAAAAGAGACTGGCCTAAGGGTGTTGCAGGACAGAAACAATTGTTATGTCTGGGGCAGGGGGAGATTTTTAACTTGTTAACCCTACCTATAATTTTTTCCCTAAACACGTTCCACTGTATCAGAGCATGTGCTGCTGTGGTCTTCTGTCCTATGCAGCAGGTCAGGAGATATCTGGACCACCTAGCCTCGGGGCACAGTTTGACATTTGTACCATGGTACTGATTCCTCCACCTTAGTCCCAAGCATGCATGCTCACATCTGCTGCTAGGAATGCCTGGAACACAAAATATTTCCCACGCAACCCTCACCACCATGCCGCCTCTAGGGGGCAATTGTACAACAGAGATAGCATCCCTCCCTAAGGCTGGAGGCATCCACAATTGATTACCTTCCTGCCTCTGACACCTGATGTGTGTTGACTAGACTCAAGTAGCTTGATTTTTGAAGCCCTGAGGATGACATAAGGTGCTGCATCAAACATAAGTGATGCTGATGACCTGGTGGTGCTGAGGGTTAAGGCGCTGGAAGCCACACCTCGAGCCATGCCAACGACCTGAGTTCAGGAATGGACTTGGGGTGCCGGGGGTCAGCAGGGGAGAAGGTGGATTGAGCATCCCTTGACAGTTCTCCCTCTGGGGTGGTTAAGGGGTTTACATTGCTCTGCAGTGGCAACTGGCAGAAGTCAGGGACACTGCAAGAAGCAGTGTACAGCTGAGGGTGGGAGCACGGCAGGCGGCAGCACGTAGTGCACTGACTCCATTGCACATCTGGCTCCAAGGGGGAGAAAATCCAGCTGGAAAATTGCAGGGTGGTTGTGGCTGCTGATGTCCATGCGCTGCACCCCTGGACCTGAGAGGTGCGCCCCCCCAGGTATTGGATCCAGGTCCCCATGGGGGGGATACTGCATGCCTGCCTGTGTGGAGGAAAGAGTGTTGTTGACCAGACCAAGTCTGGGGGTGCTGATTCCACTGGCCAGATGATCTGTCAGCCTGGTCTGCAGAGGTAGGAGATAAAAGAATGTCGATATAAAAGAAAAACTTACGTGACGCCAGGAGCACTTTGTTTCAAAAGATGTGACAATCCCTATTTTTGAACACGGTCTGTGTCGAAAAGGGAAGCCATTGTGCCAGAGTGTATAGTGCCAGTCTTGAGACCAAAATCCAAGTGCACTAGATCACAATAGGGCTTGCACTACGATGGGGTTACAACATCCACTTTGCCGCAGTTTTGCAGTCCCCACCATGGCTTCAACAGGGGGATCATGTTAGATCAACCAGGAGGTGGTCTAAATTCCCTGCACCACTGCTTGGCTTGGGGCTGGGAAGGTGGGGAATGGGGCTGCAGGGGCACTGAGGGTGCCATTAGGCTTGAAGGAGGCAAGGCATAGATATAGGGAGTGGAGGAGACACCTGGCAGAGGTGTCATTGGGTGTCATAAGAGAGTCAAGGGTACCAGGTAGGGGTGGTTTACATCACCACCCTATTATGACATGGCCCCAGGTGGAAGCAGCCCTGGCACCTGCCCCTTAGAACCCACAGTCCTGTGGAGCAGGTGCCATGGATGCCTTCAGCTGGGGCCATGTCAGAATCGGATTGCGATGCCAGCCCCTTACCTGGTCTCCCTGGCTGTCTTATATTCCCAATGGCACCTCTGACAGGTGATTCCTCCGCTCCCTATATCTACCACTATGCCTCTCTCATGCCCTATGGCATCCTTAGTGCCCCTGCAGTCACCCCCCTTCCTGACCTTGCATCCAGGGCCCCCCCCCGCAGGTCATGTAGGCTTGTGCGCTGTGTGTGTGAAGGATCTCTTCAACAAACTCCACAGGTGCACCTCATTTTTGGTGCACCCCTGTAGCAACTCTAGGGTCTTTGGTGCAGGGACCTCTGATTGCACAAAATTGGGCACTGGGTCCCTGACACACATGGAGTTTGCCACAGCCTTAGATTGCCTCAAATTCTGATGATCAAAGGGCTCTTTGACAATCAAGCCCAAGGTGTAAACTTGAGTTGTAACCTGGTAAGCCGCAACAGTTGCCACGAGGTCATTGACGTCGGCATACATATGCAGTGTACTCACTAATATATGCTGAATTAATTGACAGGGAATGGTACTGAGGGGATTGGGGGGAACCATGACCCCTCATGAGAGGTAGGGATTTGTTGGTGCTAAACAGCACTCCTATGGCTGTTTAAAAGTGTTAATGTTTTTGAATATTGTGGGGGGGCTGTGCATGTGGGATATTTAATTTTAATAGGTGCAATGAACAGAGGTATGTTCTGCTTGTTTATGCTGTCTATTACGTGGCACACAGGGGGACTCTGAATATGGCCTCCGCCTGTCCACTACCTCTGTTCTTAGTTACAGGAGTACTAGCTTGTGTAGCTGTTTAAAGTGGGGAAGGGGCATATGTATGTAGTATTGTGGAAGGAATAGGAGAATAAACACACATAAAAGGGTAGGATAGTTGGCATACTAGCCAGGGGCAGGAGTATCAGGCTCAACAGAATCTAAAGAGGGACAGGTGGGAGGGAAATCTTCTGCAGAAAGTGAGTAGGGCTAAGGTTTACAATTCTAAAGTCTGCAGTAGAGGAGGGAGGGGAGCTAGAGTTTACAGTTTCTGAGTCAACTGCGAGGAAGGGGGGCTACCTGGTCTATAAAAATGCTGGATGCCCCCTTTATCAGTGCATTTGACTTGGAAAAGGAGAGTTCAGTGAGCAGTATCACCTAAAAATATTGAGCACTGACTGAGGCACAGACAAAACATCAGCTACATTCAATGTCTGTGACTGTCCAGGTTCCCAATCTGTGTGGTTTATTGCCAGATCATTTCAGGAAAAAAAGGTATTGTGTTTTGTTTTTAAACAAATATTTTAATTGTTTTTTCTTTGCACTTTGATGTTTGATTGGTAGTTTGTATCTCATGAGTTCCTTGTGTTCGTTCTCCCTCCCCCAGGCCAGTGGTGTACTTTCATCATAATATTTGGAAATGTTTGTACAGTACTCACTCAGTGCTGCTTTTGCTAGCTTCCCTTTAAATCCCTTTCTGTTAGTTTTTTAAAGTGAAATTCAACAAACGCAGCACAGATGATGCACCATTACGTTCCTTTTGTAGCCATTTCAGAAATTGGATGATGCGAGCAAACACATGGTGGGGGTTGGGGGAGGCAGACATGGCCTGACTCATGCTTGAAGGAATGTGTGCCTGGTTAACAATTCAAAAATGCTTTTTGTTTGTTTTATTTTTCTGTCTTTCTTTGACACTGACATGTTCTGAATATTTGTTTTTTGAGGAGTTTGGGATTTTTAGTAGAGTTGGGGTTCTTGTGCTTAGCATCCCTCCCCCAGGCCAGTGTTGTACTTTCATCATAATATTTGGAAATGTTTGCATTCATTCAGTGCTGCTTTTGTCAGCATCACTATAAAGAGTACTACAGTCAGTCAGAATTTACAAAAACATACTATTTTGATTAGTTGCGTAGTCCTACAGTGTGGCCTTCCCTTTGTCTGCTGTGATTCTTTACGTTGTCTTGTGCATGCTCAAGCAACATTTTGTGGTAGTAGGAGAAATGCAGAGGTGTGTCAGTGCAGGCGAATTCAGGGCACACTTTAAAAGATGTGTCCCTCATTCTCCAATGAGCCAGCATGGTAGCAGTGACACAAGTTTGCAAAGTGCCACCAACTTGAAAGAAATGTGCCGCTGCAATCTGAGACAAGCTCGTCATGCAGCGGCACAGAAGACACGCCTCCCCATGTGCCTTGCCTGGTGTAACATTTCAATAAACATGGTGGCAGCTGCTGCCATCCACCACACAATACCAAAACAAAGCCGACTTTGGGGGCTCCCAATCCCCCTGTTGGCATGTCCGCCACCCCCCACACAAACACACACACAGATTGTGTGACACATTGGGAGCCCACCCCAGTGTGCCTCCATTTAACAGAAAGTGACCATGTGACATGTTCCTGCCCCCACCCCAATTGTGTGGCCCAACATCACCCCCCCTTTTAAAGTCATGGGGCACACTGGGAGACCACCCCGGTGCACCCAACATTTGTTTTATTTAACCTGTAAAGGGAGAAAACAGTGTCCTTTTTTGTTTGTTTTTTCCTGAAAAAAAGAAAATGGTACGTTGTCAGCGGCACCCTCCTTCCCCAACCCACACCCACCCTCTACACACCCCTATTCTTCCACGCCACCCCACACCCCATACATACCTCTGAGGGCTGGCGCTGAGATCTTCTGTTGAGTGGGAACACGTCTGCACTCTTCAAAGCCAACCGTGAACTGAAAAAATGCTAGTAAACTGTATAATGGCATACATGGGGGGGGGTTTCAACTTAGGTGGATATCTTAGCCATTTTTATGAATTTTGGCTCCACATTTTCAACAAGGGGTTCTTGGGACCCCACCTCAGGAACACATGCACTGTCATTTTGTTATTCAGTCCCGAAAGGTCATTTCACGGTCACTGTGCAGAATCATCTTTCAGGACAGATTAATGAAATGATAGTGCTACTGTTCATGAGGTGGGGTCCCAAAAAGCCTATGTTGCAAATTTGGTGAAAAAATTCAAAAAAATGACTGTGTTATGAGCGTGCGTTTGCACAGTTTCTACGCACGCTAGTGATTTCACCAATTTTTCATATTTTCACTCCAGATTTTCAACATTGACATTTTTTCACACCTCCTTATGAACAGTATAGCTGTTGTTTTTCACATCCTGCCTGAAATGTGTTTTCACACATGTGGTGCACAATGGCACGATCACTGTTGGAAATCAATGTTTGGGACAGAGTAACAAAATCACAGTGACACTATTCATGAGTGGAGGTCCTAAAATGCCTATGTTGAAAATCTGGTTTAAAAAATCCCCAAAATAATTGTGTTACAGGCGTGTGTTGCGCAGTTTCTACGTACCCTCGTGACTTCACCAATGTTTCATATTTTCACTCCACAGTTTCAACATTGCCATTTTTTTACACCTCTTCACGAAGAGTACAGCTGTCATTTTGCACACCCTTCCCAAAATGTGTTTTTGCACCTGTGTCACTGAATGGCGCATTTCCTGTGCAAAATCATCTTTCAGTTAATGACCTGATAGTGCCACTGTACAGGAAGTGGGGTCACAAAAAGCCCATGTTGAAAATTTGGAGTGAAAATACTAACAAACACCAGAGGTGTTAGGTTTCCAACCATAATGCCCCACCCTATAGAGACTGACAGGTGTCAAGAGTGTGACTTGGGATTGTCCATTGAAATGCTGATGCCATTCTGCTAGCACCTCGACCCCCACCCCCTCCCTGCAGCCAGTGACAGGCATCAAGGTGTGCCTTGGAGTCTTCAGCCCCAAAGCTCACCCCTATTCTCCTATACTGAACCCATCTTGGCATATTTCCTTATGAAATGGGGTGAGCATAAGGCCTGAAGATCCCAAGGCACACCTCAACACTTGTCAGTGTCTGCAGAGTAGGGTGAGGTGAAATGGCGTTAGTGTTATGGTCGATGACCCAAAGAGACACCCCAATACCTGTCAGTCTCTGCAGGGTGGGGGTGGGGTTGACATCAGTTCACTACTTCACTACCATTCCTATTATGCATCTCTCTCTAACTCCTGCACTACCAATGCCAATGCCAGCAAGACAACATTCAGCATTGACAAATGCTTGTTTATTCTACATTAGCCTTTTAGCTTTATGGTGCTAATTGTCTCTTGGGTTTAGAATATACATTTTAGCATGGTTTATTGCTGTTCTCCTTCCAACAGTGCCTCCTTTCCTATGTGACAGTGATGTATCCTTGACCATACATTCAGCAAGATCTAGCTTTGAGTAAATGTTAGTACAGCATAACTGTGATATGTAGTAATGTTCCTTATCTAGTGAGCAGTAAAGACTACAGTACTTAAATAACTTGTGGGCTAATTGAGTGGGTTATTCTTAATGAACACATACAGATTCTTTATAGATGTGATGATCTGGGGTAATTTGTGTGCATTTTATGATTATTTGTAGCACTTATTTTGCTTGCTCCAGGCACTTTCAACCATACACTTTAAAAATAGACAATAAAGTTGACAGTGTTGCTTGACTTTCAAACTCGGATGGCAAGCACATGTTCTTCTGTATGTTCATCTCAGGCTTTAACTTTTTGTGGTGCGGATAGAGAGTGACAGAGCGTCAAGGTGCAGATAACTCAAAAGCAGAATTTCAGCAAAGTCTTCAATAATCCATAGTAACAATGGAGGGCAGTGGTGTCAAGTGTAAACAGCAGTCAGGCTCAGCTCAGAAAGACCAAGAGTGCTCAAGTGGAGGAGATGCAAAAGCTGTGTAAAGCCATGTTCAGTTTCTTAAGATGATTTTCTTTTTCATCTAATACAAGTTTAGTATATTGACTTGCACAATATACATCATGTAGAGATATTAATTTTTTATTTTCCATAGTAGAGGTGCTACAGGCAAAGTTGCTGAGACCTCAGCACTATTTGAAGCACCAAGGCAAGCTGTTGAGATGCATGAGGTGGTGAGATAGGATGCAGCAGTACAGGCAGTTCTGCTTGCTGGTAGGAAGATGGTGAGGCAGGATGCAGAGGCCATTTTGGATGTAGGCATGGATATTCCATTTTCAGGTTTTGAGATGACAAGGAGGAAGGATGCAGCAGAAAAGACATGGACTTCAGTCTCTCAGACATCATTGAAAATGAGCCAGGAGGATGTGTTGGTGCAGACAATGATCCAGGAGGATGTGGCAATGCATACAAGAAATAAGCAGGATGTGGCCACCCAGACATGTCAGCAGGATGTGGCCACCCAGACGTGCCAGAGGGAAGTGGCCACCCGGACATGTCAGCAGAATGTGGCCACCCAGACATGCAAGCCGGATGTGGCTATCCATACATGCTAGTCAGATATAGCCACCCAGACAAGGCAGCCAGATGTGGCTGTCACAAACCCAGTCCTGGTGGCTGGGCCCACTGAGCTGACAGTGTCCACCCTTAAATACTATCCATGATGGGGGAAGAAGGATACCCTCCTCATCCTTTTTGAATGCTCACCAAGGTCATGACTTCACCACTGCCACAAGGATTCAGGGTGTCTCTCTAGCTCTGGATAAGGGAAAAATACCAGTCTCAAGTCTTGTGGCCAAATATGAACCCTTTCTTTTGCTATTACATAAAGGAGGAAGACCCAGGCGTTACATTCCCTTCTGGGTAGCAGTGTAAGCCTGATTTGGCCTGCTCCCTACAGGATCTGCAGCAGCCTGGTTCAAATTCCCTGCAGACTCATCCCTGACACTTTGGTATTCTCCCTATCTTTCCAGATCCCTTACAGACCCTTTTTCAATTTGGTTGCTATTGGTGACCCTTCTAAACAATTAACAGTTGTCACATATTATCAATACTGTTTTGAATTCACACACAGATATATATAAAGCTCACGCATGCAGAATTTCTTTAGAAAAACAAATGTTTTACTAAAATACTTAAATAAATACAATTATAACTAAAAAGAACATACACCAGATTGGGGTTCAGTATACCTAAACAAAAAAATGGAAAAATGTACAGTGAAATGCACTAAAACTGTTAGCTAAAAAGTCTACCTTATATCTGCAGTAAACTGAAGTCCAGAAATAGTGGATGAAGGTTTTCAGTTTCCTTTGGTCCTTGGCAGCCACACTGGGTTGCAATAGTTTGGCTTCTGGTATGTGTCAAGCAGAGTGTCCAGATGAAAATGTGTCTCATATGCCCTGAGCTGGGCTTATTTATACCTCTGGTTTCCCCTAGAAATAGTGAGTGAAAATCTCACAACTTTTAGGCCAGTAGATTGCAATCTTGCTGTTCCCCAAAATCTTATTTTCCCCGATAACCTTTGATGAGTCAGATTCCCATAGTCAACCCAGGTTTTACAATCATAACTCCTGTAAATGGAATTTCATGCAGGTATGCTGGAAGGATGTGTTCTTTCCTATTACCTCACAAAATAAAGTATACTATTAACAGTTTCCTGGGATTAAAGCATTATGCTTTTTCTTGAAGTGCAAAGGGCTATTTCCTGACATTTTGTTACTTCTGTTTCCCTTTGGTAGTTAACTTAGATGAAGACTCTTTGATCAGCTATCTACAAGCTTTTTGACAATAACATGTAATTTTTCTGGCAAGCAAGGCTGGCCTTCAGGTTAAAAGAAGGTCAACATCTTTTTAAAAAAAAAAACAAAATCCAGTCTTTTCTCTATGTGCCTTTGATGACACTGGCATGTTCATATACATGGAACTGCACAAAAAAACCCAACATATAAACAACAGAATTATATTTACAGAGAAGGGCTAGAAGTGAGGTACCTCACCACAGAGGTCACCCAGATGAGCCAGCAGGATGTGGCCACCCAGATGAGCTAGCCGAACATGGCAGAGGCCAGAACTGAGAGACAAGAGAGGCATTTACAGGATGACATGGATATCGGCCTTTACAATTGCCACTGGCTGGGTGACAATGAAAGGAAGGACATACGCACCAAACAATGGATACCACCACATGGCTTAGCATTCCTGAAACAAAATGCGCAAACTGGAGGGAGGCAGGTGTCATGCCATTTCAGTCCAAAGCTTCTGATGGACTACAAATACTCAAGATATTTTAAAAGTATGGATGGTGTGTTTTGTTGCCCTTGCCTTGTCTTCAACAATTCAAACAAGGCCTCTATATTGGTATCCATGCTGTTGACTGATTGGTCCAACTGTCATAAAATTCTAAAGTGACATACAAATTCAAAAGAACATATTGATGCTGTCTCCAAAGTAGAAGCTTTCATTGGGGTTTGCAACAGCAAGGTGAAGACGGCAGTATTGGCACTATGTGACTCTGACAGAAAGGTACAGGAACGAACATGCCATGCCATGAAGCAAATTATTACTGTCATCCTGATGTGTGGAATACATGTCATTGCACTGAGAGGAGGGACAAGCAGAAGGGCCAGCATTAATGTCATTCTGCAACACTTTGCTGCATTGTATCAAGCTTTGCAGGAACACCTAAATAAGGCACCAAGAAATGCTTGGTACACATCTGTTCAAGTTCAGAAAGAACTAATCATTCTAATGGTATGGTAGATCCAGCAGAAAATGTTACATTATAAAAGAATGCCAGATGGTTCAGTTTGATAGCCAATGGAACCACAGATATTTCCTTCAAGGAACAGATATCCTTTACTGTGTGATATGTGCATCATATATAGCTTGGCAGAAGACACCAAGAGAAAGGACTGCTGTGTGACTGAACTTCTCTGCTGGGACTAAAGTAGAAGAACTTTTGTATTTGGACCTTTAATTTAGGGTAAAAAAACAAACATACAAAAAAAAGTGTGTTTGGGTTAACTGAACTGAATGGGTATCTAAAGAGTTATCTAGGTGTAAATCTCAGGTGACTGAAAGGACTTAACAGCTGTGAGGTTTAAATTACTTGTAGAAAGATCTGGTAAGTAGGGGAGTGGCTTAGCTAGAAGGAAGCTACATTAAAGACTGCCTTAGAAAGTTTCAGCTAATAGCTTGGCAGAAGACACCAGGAGAAAGGACTGCTGTGTGACTGAACTTCTCTACTGGTACTATATTGCCCTCCTTCCCTCCCACCCAAAGCTAGTTCTATTTTTATAGGCACAGGATTTGACTGACAACAGGAACTTCCTGTTTGGGAGCAGGAAGTGAGTGATCACAGAACCACCAAGGACCCACCATCCTCGAAGGGCAAGAGTAGCTTTCTGGCCCCATCTAGCTGTTGGAGGCCTGCCTCTGAGCAAGTAAGTGGTCTACTGAGAAATATAGGATATTCTTGTCTCAGAACAGGATGATCAGGAGCTTAAAGGGCACACAGGCAGAAAGTAAGGAGAGAGAGAAAAAAAAAACAGAGGAAAGAGTAAGGATTGCAAACAGTTAAGGGGCCAGAAATAAGACATGATTGGAGTGGTGCAGTGCAGTGGCTGAGGAGCAGCAGTCTTCCGGGAGATGTTCTGGAGGATGTGGTGTTGTCCCATTTGCAGGCACCTCTCTGGGCTGAGGGAGGAGGTTGCTCATCTCCAGGCTGAGTTGGCCAGGATTTGTGGGACCTCCTCTTCCATCCAGGGACCACCAGTGCCACTGCCGTGCCTCAGAGGTTGCCAAGAAAGAGGAGTGGTTGGACCACAGTGGGCTCAGGGAGGGTGAGGGTGGTGGAACAGAGGTGCATCCCTCCAGTTGTACCTCTCCACACTTCCTATGCCATTCTGGCAAAGTGTGGTTCCTCTATGGAGGCACCTACAGTGAAAACCAAGGAGGATGCTGGGAACCTCCACAAAGGAGACCCACAGGAGCATGGCAGGGGACCCTGCAGGGGAAGGAAACAACTCCTTGTGGGGGACTCCATTGTTAGGAAGGTAGAACTGGGGAGGAGGAAGGGAGAGGTAAGGTGCCTGCCAGGCGCCATGGCTTGAGGACAGGGAGCGAATCCTCAGGCTTGCTGAGCAGCTGCACAGGGAGGGAGCTGGATGTCATTGTCCAGCTAGGGACAAATGACCTGGCTAAGAAAGGGATTAGAGAAGTGCAGGAAGAGTTTGTGGAATTGGGAGGGCCTTAGTCAAGTAGCATGCACGGTAACCTTCTGGGAGGTGCTACCCATCTATGGCATAGGAGAGGCTAGGTGTTCCGCACCATGGGATTCAATCAGTGGTTGAAAAACTGGTGTGGAGCTCAGGGATTTGGCTTCACTGGGGACTGGGGTCCACCTGGAGTGATGCAAGCCCTATACTGGCATGATGGGCTGCATCTGTCCAGGAGGGAACCAGGATGCTAGGTGATAGGTTTAATGCTTCATTGGCAAGCTTTTAAACTAGCTGAGGGGAAGCACTGAAACGAGCAGGAAAATCTAGCCCCAAATAATCATGGTAGTAAGTGCAGCAAACACCAACATAGAGGTGTCGATAGGAGAAGGGCAGGGTAAATGGAGAAAGTGACAAAGACAAGAAGGACAGGGATGGGGCAAAAGGGAGTAAGGCCATCAGGAAATGGAGGGTAATGAGTACCAATGCCCGTAGTCTGGGCAGCAAGCTCCCTAGGCTGATGGCCTTAATGGAAGAGGGATGCCTGGATATCGTAGCAGTCACAGAAACATGGTACACAGAGAACCATGACTGGGATGTTAACATACCAGGGTACATAACCTACAGGAGAGACAGGCAGGGGAGAAGAGGGGAGGAGTAGCTCTCATGCAAAGGAAGGGATAAAAGCAACTGAACAGAAGAGTAAACAGGAGGAAAGGAGGCACTGTGGGTCACCTTGGAGACTGGAAATGGCACCACAATCCACACAGGGGTTGTGTACAGACCCCATGTCAGGGAAGAAATGGACAAGGATATGATAGAAGGCATTCTTAGAATGGCAGAGAAAGGGAGATACTGTTGATGGGAGACCTGAATATGCCAGATGTTAACTGGAGCACATTTGCTGCAGCCACATCCAAGAGCAGGGCCATTCTTGATGCCCTACAGGTGGCAGGCATTAGACAGCTAGTTTCTGAACCCACTTTGTGAGGGAGCAATTTTAGACCTGTACTCTCAAACGGGGCAGTGAGGGATCTCAGATCTAGAAGTGGGTTGCCATCTGGGGACAAGTGACCATCAAACAGTGTGGTTCACGCTAAACTCAGCTACAGAGTCAAGCCATACAAAAGTGAGGGTACTGGACTTTAGGAGGGTTGACTTTGGCAAGATGGGAGAGTGCCTCAGAAAAGCACTAGCAAACAGGCTAGAAGGAGGTGTGGAGCAACAATGGGGAATAATCAAAACTGCCATCACAGAGGCAACAAGCCTTTGTGTGAAGCAAATAAACAAATCAAAATGAAAGAAAAAGCCACTATGGTTCTCAAAAGAGGTGGCTGTGAAAGTCAGGAAGAAAAAGATAGCATTCCGGAAGTATAAGGAAACACAGAAGGAGCAGGACAGAGAGCTGTACCAGTTAAGGTAGAAGGAATCAGGGAAGGAAGTCAGAATAGCAAAGACCCAAACTGAGGAAAAGATAGCCAACTCGGTTAAGAAGGGGGATAAAGCCTTTTATAGGTACATCAGCGAGCGTAGAAAGACAAAGGGAGGGATAGTGAGGCTGAATAGAATGAATGGTGGGTGGGCAGAGAGGGACAGTGAAAAAGCAGGAATACTGAACGAATATTTCTGCTCAGTATTTACAAAAGAGGAGGGGGAAGTGCCTAATCCAATTAACAGAAGCACTCTTGATAGGGTGGTCGATCCCAGTCCTTTCACAGAAGAAAGGGTTCTGCAAGAACTCCAAAACTGAAGGTGGACAAAGCAATGGGTCCTGATGGAATTCACCCAGAATTCTAAAAGAATTAAGGAGGAACTAGTGAAACCACTGGCTACTCTTTTAATAAATCATGGGAGGATGGGGTGGTACCCGAGGACTGGAGGAAGGCGGATGTGATTCCCTTCACAAAGTGGGACCAAGACAGAGGCAGGAAACTACAGACCTGTCAGTCTGACCTCTGTGGTAGGGAAAGTGATGGAGTCACTTGAAGGAAAGAATAGTTGAGTACCTAGAGGCCAGTGGAGCACAGGACCCAAGGCAGCATGGGTTCACAGTGGGAAGGTCATGTCAGACAAATCTAATAGATTTCTTTGACTGGGTGACCAAAGTAGTAGACCAGGGAGGGCTGTGGACATGGCCTACCTAGACTTTAGCAAGGCATTTGACACAGTCCCACACAAAGATTAATAGTCAAATTAACCAGCCTGGGAGTGGGACCCAGGGTGGTAGCCTGAAACATTGGCTGGACAACAGGACACAGAAGGTAATTGTAATGGAGTCCACTCTGAAGAAAGGGGTTACTTAGTGGGCACCGCAGGGTTCAGTATTGGGTCCAGTCCTTTAATGTCTTCATCAGTGACATTGCAGAGGGACTGGAAGGAAAAGTATGCCTTTTGCAGATGACACAAAGATCTGCAACAGGGTTGATACACAAGGAGGTGGAAAGGATGAAAAGGGACTTGGCAAGGTTGGAGGAATGGTCAGAAGTATGGCAGCTAGGATTCAATGCAAAGAAGTGCAAAATAATGCACCTGGGAAACAAGAACCCAGAGGAAGAATACACAATGGGTGGGGAGGTAGTAACAACAACAAAAAAGGAAAGGGACCTGGGGGTAATCATATCAGATGACCTTAAGGTTAGCAAGCAATGTGAGAAGGCAGTAGGGAGGGCTGGGGTATACTGGGATGTATAGGGAGAGGCATCATCAGCAGAAAACAAGAAGTTGTTATCCCTCTGTACAGACAGTTGGTGAGACCCCATCTGGAGTACTGTGTCCAGTTCTGGAGACCCCATCTCTGCAAGGACATAGACAGGATAGAGGCAGTCCAGAGGAGGGCAACTAAAATGGTGCAGGGTCTGCAAGAGAAGCCATATGAGGAGAGACTAAAGGAGCTTAATATGTATACCCTTGAGGAAAGAAGGGAGAGGGGGACATGATAGAAACTTTTAAGTACCTCAGTGGAATCAACAAAGTCCAAGAGGGTAGCATCTTTCAGAAAAAGAGACTTGCAAGAACAAGGGGCGAAATTTAAAGATAGAAGGAGGGTGGTTCAGGGCAATGTGAGGAAGTATTATTTCACAGAGAGGGTAGTGGATGCATGGAACAGCCTTCCTGAGGAGGTTGTGGGGTCTAAAACTGTGGGAGAATTCAAGAATGCATGGGACAGACATAAGGCAATTCTTGTGGGGGTAGGAAGAAATAGGCTGTTGGTTAACTAGGATCTGCGGCCTATCCTGTAGGTAGGGTAATGGGCAGACTAGATGGGCCTAGCGGTCCTTATCTGCCGTCAAAGTCTATGTTTCTATGTTTCTATGTTTCTATCATGGGATGGTTAGAAAAGTAAAGATTCATGAAGATTTTGTTGAATTTGTGGAGGCTACAGATACAACTGGCAAATGACTCTCATAACTGTTTTTACACCATTTAACTGCTTGGGGGCTTGACAAAGCATTGATGAGAGGACAAGGATATGACCAGGGAAGCAATATGAGTAGATGGTCCTATGGGGTGCAGGTACTCATTCAGGAAGTTGTCCCAGGCACCTTCTACACTATTTGTAAGGCACACAGTCTTAACACTGCCATTGTGCATTCCTTTTCTCTGAGACCTGTTGCCAACATATTTGACACAGCACAGCACAGAAGGTGGTTAGTATACTGAAAAGTTCAGCAAAGAGGAAGAATACTTAGCTGAGCTCAAGGAATTCAGAAGTTTGCCAAACTATCATTATGATTATGATGATGTTGACCTGCAGGACAGAACAACAGCCATTCCTGTGGTGGTAAATACATGATGGAAGAGTCAGGCAGACTCCTTGGCATGGCTCAAGGAAATGTTTGTAGCTGTCACAAGTAACCTGCAGAAGACTGGTGAATTTGACAATGAAGCACACCAGTGCATGACAGCTATCACCAGATTTGAATTTATTGCAACACTTGTAGCTGTTGAATACATTCTGCATTCATGAAGCCACTTTACAAATACTAAGTGCTGACATTGATTTGATTCAGGTAGCAGATGAGACTAATCTACTAGTTCAAACCTTGACAGAGATAAGGGAAGATGTTAAGGACACCTTCCATGAATTGTATGTGGAGGCTAAATTCCTTGTAGATTCTGTTGGAGTTGAGGAAGCTGTCCCATGAATATGTGGATGTCAGACACAGCGCAGCAACACTGAGGCTACAAATCTGGAACAGCACTTCAGGAGGAATGTGTTTGTTCCATTCCTAGACCACGTACTATCTGAGATAAATGGACAGCTTCTGGACTGGCAGCCCCATTTTGAGGCTCGGTGTGTGATTCCAAGGAATCTGAAGTCTTCCTTTGGGGAAGAGAAGGTGCTGGCAATTTATTCAGCATACAAGACTGACATGTCTAGTGTAGATGACTTCAATAAAGAGATTGCAAGGTGGAGCAAAAAATGGAAGGAGACTCCAATTGAGAGATGCCCAAATACAATTGTGGGTGCTATACAGCATTTAAATCCCTTGCTGTTTCCAAATAAAAATACTGCATTATCTATCTTGGCAACTATGCCAGTTAGTGTTGTCACAGCTGAAAGTTCATTCAGCGACTTAAGAAAACTGAAGACCTGTCTTTGAAACAGCATGGGAGAGAACCTACTTGCTGCTTTGGCACTACTTCATATTCATGAGGACATTCCAGTTGACACTGAACAGGTTATATCAGACTTTGATTCATGTTGGGATCATAGGGAATGCTTTGTGCAAAGGTCGGCTCCAAAATTTAATGGTTTAGGTTGATTTTGGCTTTCTTGAACTTAACCTTTCAGGCCACACCATTCATTTTCATTTTTGTTAATGTGCTGAAAGTCTTACTCTGTCCTTGTGGTTTGGGTGGCTTTGGACTATTTGTTGACTGTTAGAGAGGGGTGAGCAAAAGGGGCTTAAAAAAGGGTGAGGGAGCCCTCATTCCTTGCTTTCCAAGAATTTGCCCATCCACCTGCCCTATTATGTGCCCTATGGAAAGAAGAAGAGGAGTAAGACCAGATAGAAGGTGAGGCATGTAAAAAGGGTCAAAGAAGGAGACAACAGGTGAAAGATAAGTGGAAGTTAGAAGGGAACCAATGTGGTGGACTACCAAAGGTGGATGGCAGTGCATGGTAGGAGAATTGCAATTGGAAAAGAGGTTGGGGGGACCTTGGACTGGTGTACATGCAGGCTGGGGAAGAGGCACCCTTGGATGTACCTCCCATACCTCCAACTCCTATCACCCCTTGGCTGTAGACACGTACCCAGAAAAGAGAGAAATGACAAAGAGGAAGTCACATAGAGGAACTTCTGGGTGGTGAGGCAGGCAAAAGAATTTAAGTGACTATGTTTTAAGAAGACAATAAATGGGAGAATTGTGGATTTATGAACAAAGAAAAGAATGATGTTAATTAGTGATTGAAGAATAAATTAAACTTGGATATCTGTTTATGTAAATAAGTGTATTTTTGACTGGGCAAGTATTGGGGATTTAGGTGCTAGTGTGGGGATTTAGGTGGTTGTACCATAATCATACCCAAGCACCATGTACTCCACTGTAGCCCTTTTTGTTATTGTGATTTTTACTGTGATAGTTGTAGATTTCTAACCCCTCTTAACCAGTGAAATTTACATTGTAAAATGCATCCTGCACCCATGCCATGTACAGTATCATTGTCAGTCTGTGACATAGTACTCATCTTACTGTGCCTTAATGCTGATTTGCATTATTAGTGATTTTGCATATTCCGTTTTCTGTGTTTTTTGTATTCACTTTGTAAATCTTTGCTCCCCCCACTTCCCCCCATTCGCACCTGGAAATGAACCCTGACTCAGTGTGCCTTTCCTGGTTACAAAACTGTTAATAAATAGAAAACACAATTTACATACATTGTACCTCTTTACAGGTGTGGGCTGTGGTATTTGGCAGAAGGACTGAGTGTGCATGAATGCTTTTTGGGAGGTGTGTTTACTATTAATGGTTGCTTGTTGTATGTATGGTGAGGATGTTTTTCTCCCGTGGGGTCCTCCTGAGTGCACTGTGGATGGTGTCTTTCTATCCTTTACAAGAGAGACTGTGTGTGTGTGTGCGTGCATGCGTGTGTGTGTGTGTGTGTGTGTGTGTGTGTGTCTGTAGGTGGGAGTGTGTGTGTGCTTGTGTGTTTGTGTGTGTGTGTGTGTGTGTGTGTGTGTGGCAGAGGCCCTATTGGCTAGATTCCTATGCATGCAGAAGTGCTGGTGTGAATAGACCTCTGTCAGTCTTGGCTACCTTGATGTGGTACAGAGGCATATCACAATGTTTCATAAACATTGCAACTAAAAGCCAGACAACTTCTGTTTGTGTGTGTTAGGATAAAATGTAAACCTATTACATTGTACTCCTACTATGACTATTGACTTAATGCATATTTGACTGTGGGGGTGGGATCAGTTGTGTAGTGTGGCACCACATATTCAGTTTGTTTCTATGTAAGGGGGGCCACACTGCCTTCATGGGGGGGGCACAGTGCCGTCATTTGTCGAGTACAAGTTTGAAATTCCTGGCTACACCCCTGGAGTTATATCTAAACTAAGAAGGGTTACTTTCAACAGTGTGTTCAGTATTATTGCTAATCTTCCAAGGAAAACTCACCTTTACACTTCGTATAAGACTCAGGCTGTCTTACTTTGGAAAACAGATGTAGTCTAAATATGGGTATTATGTTTTTAAAAAGAACCATTGGATGTCTACCTCAAGCAGTTACATCATTGTTTAATAGGGGCAGAGTACAAGATCTCAAAGGTAAAACTGTTTTCAAAATCCCTCTTTTTAAAAAAGGCTTTTGTTCAAAAATCTCTATCATTCAAGATCCCTGCCTTCAACAACTCACTTCCAAGTGACATTGTAATCTGTTCAAATATTAAAACTTTTAAAGAGAGAGTCAAAAAATAGCTTCTTGAAAAAAAAATGAATGCTCGTGTACGTAACAGTCTTGTACATGTTGTCAATTTCATTGTATTTTGTAGATATATTTATTAACTGTTTGTTACTGTATGGACTAAGTTGTTTGTATTTATATACTGTACTTGTCGCTCATGAAAATGAGCATTAATGCTCATCAGCTAACAAGTCTAAATAATGAAAAAATGGAAAATATATTTCTGATAATACTATCAGAATGGTCCTGATCTGGGGTTTTCTCCCATAATGTGGCTAGAAGACCGCTGGCCTGTATTTTTCTATATTGGTAATGCTTGCATCAGCAACACACAGTGGTTCCTCTTATAACTTCTCTACCAATCTATCCATCTGAGGTGTGAAATCCTTGACCCTTGCACTTGGGAGGAAACATGCCATCCTGGTTGTATGGTCATTTCTGCATAGAGCCTTACTTATGAATCTAATAATTGAATTTCCTACCTCCACAGATCTCTTCCTATATTTATTTGTTTATCTAACCTTTAGTTTAGCACTTTTATGTTAGTATTTTCTTCTGTCTGATTCTCTTTTTAATTTAATCTATTTTTAGCTTTTTTCAAATAAGCTGCTCATTCTAGATTCTGAAGGGAAAGTATAGGTGTACAAACCTGAAAGAAGCTTAGCTCAATATTTAGTCCAGATACATGCTCTCAAAACATTTTAATTTAAAAAATAAAGAATAAAACAATGTTTTAAAAATTCAATTAAAAGGCTTTGTCTTTTTCAAGGTTGTTAATGCACAATGAAGCTTTTATGTACAACAAATGATAGGTTGTTTAATCTATTTATACTCAAGGACTTCAATGGGACATTGTACCCTGAGGATTTTTTTTTTATTAAAGTTTTATCATTTATTAATGCTCTTGAGACTGAAGAATGAATAGCACCTAAACTTTAAAATTAATGTGAAAAAATAATCTACAATATTACAAGTTTATCGAAACTTTGGAGGAAACTATCTTTATTACCAGAAAGGGTTTTATACTGTTTTAAAAGGTTTCCTAATATTGTCACCTTTAACTTTACTTCAGTTAAGACTTTCATTATTTATTTAAGATGTTCATTATTTATTGGTTTACATTTCAGACTGTCTTGTTTCATGTGTCTTCTGATTCTATAAGGGCCTTTACTTGTCTTTATACCTAACAATTAGGAGAAGGGTAGCAAAAGAGGAACTTGAGATTTAGGGGGATCTTACACTGCCAGACATAGGATTCCCTGGAGGCCAAGCTCATCAGGAGCCAGGCACTGCTGGAGTTGATGCAGGACTGCTTACTGGTGTGTCTGGCCAAGAATCCCACATGATAGGTCACCATTCTCAATTTGGTATTTACAAATTTGGAAGTGAGGGCTGGGTGGCAGTCGGGGAACCTTTGGGGTCCAGTGACCACAATTCTATGTGGTTTGAATTGGCAGTGGGGAATAACAACCCTCCTTGCAGGCAAAGGTTCTGGACCCCAGAAAGACTGATATTCACTAGATACAAGAAAAGATCAAGGAAAATTTAGTAGTTGTCAACAACATCAAGGGGGTAGAGAAAAATTGGGAAATATCAGGTGAGCAATTCTGGAGGTGATCAACACCTGTACATGGAAGATCGCAAAAAGAATTACAAAATGCTAATCTGGTTCTCAAGGTAGACAAGGAAGGTTGTAAAGGCAAAAAAGGTCTTCATAAGGTACATGGTAGCCAAATGGGAGTAGAAATGGGAGGAATATCAGAGCAGCTTAAAATAAGTTAGGTGGTGGTCAGGAAGAGCTACATATTTCTGAGGGCATTAAGGGGGTGAGAAGAGAATCTGTATGTATATTCAGGAGAAATGGAAGGCTAGGTGTATTGTTACATTAGATGAGGGTAGTGAAAGATGATTAGCAGAAAGTCAATGTCTAAACAATTACTTCTGTTCAGTATTCATGGTGGAAGATAATGTGTCTGTTCAGGATGGTGGGGTCAAGGCAGTCACATGGGAGATACAGGAAATGGGGAGCATAGTGATCATAGCTGAATGGGTGAAAAAAGGGCAGGAGACCTTCTGGGTAAATAAAACATCATGTGCATGTGGCCTTCACCCAAAGTGTACTTAAGGAACTGACTTTGGAGTTAAAGGAACCTTTGACCAAGTTATTTAATGACTTCCTGGAGTCTGGAGTGGTGTTGAAGTATGGGAGATCTGTGGACATGGTCTGCCTCTACAAGGGGGACAGGGAGGACCCAGCAACTTCAGACCAGACAGTCTTACCTCCACTGTAGGTAAGCTGATACAGACCTTTGTAAAGAAAAGCTTGGGGGATTGCTTAGAGGAAAATGATCTGCAGGATAGCAAACAGCAAGGGTTTGTGTCAGACAAACCTGATACTGGTTTTTGACTGGGACCCCAGGTGGTAGATAAAGTGAACATTGTAGATGTAATCTACTTTGACTTCTGCAAAGCCTGTGATTAAGTGACCCAGAGGATGCTACTGAAGAAGTTGAAGGACATAGGAGTAGAGAAGGGTTTAGTCAGGTGGGTGGGGAATTAGCTTGGGAGGCAGCAGAGGGTGGTAGTAAACTGGGTCAAATTTGGTGATGGGCGTCATGAGCAAGGAGCACAGTGGTCAGTCCTGGAACCTGTCCTATTCAATATGCTCATCGGTGACAAAGGGGAAGGCATTCAAGGCAAGATCTGCCTCTTTGCTGATGACACAAAGCTTTGCAGCAGGATGGACAGTGATGAAGGGATGAGGGCAGTTCAGAGGAATCTGGAAAAACTGAATAAATGGCCAAAGATCTGGCAGCTGAAACTAAATTCAGTATAAAAGTTTTTCAAGCTCAACCCCTGTATTTACAATACAATTTAATACATTTAGTGTGGTGGCTCCTGGTGTGTGACCAAACAGAAACATATGGTTAGGGTACAAGGGCCTTATCCCCACCCCCCATTTTGCTGCATCAAAGTCTGCACTTTTTTTCCAAATTAACTCTAATATTCTTACTTTTCATACTTTTCAGAGGGGCTCTTGGTTGTCATCATCCAGCTGAACCATGATTAAGCCTGACCACTTCGGCAAAGTGACCACCTCCATTGGTCAGGTAAAAAGCATCACATTTTAGCTTGCCTTATCAGAGCTGAGGTCTCCTTGCTTCCTCCATATTTTTGAAGAGTCCACTCTCTAGGCATCATTACTTATATTAAGGCATCAATGATGCAGGGATGTACTGGAAGGGGTTTGATACCAGGAGAAGGGAAGTGATACTGCACCCATACAAATCACTGGTGAGGCCACATCTGGAACATGCTGCCCAATTCTGGAGTCCTTAACTGTGAAAGGAAATAAGCTGTAGGCAATATAGAAAAGGTTTGCAAAAATGATCGACAGGCAGCAGGGCAGATCCTATGAGGATCTGCTGGAGGCCCTGAATATGTACTCACTGGAGGTCAGAAGGGAGAGGAATATAAATAAATGCAGGACATTCCATTCTTCATTACTTCAGGATAGTTAAACAAAAAAGTCTAAAACATATCTGAATATTGGATAGACACTAACAAGAAAACCAGAGGTCATCCTAAGTTGAAAAAAACATCTCCTATCAACTTTAAAGCAGGAAGAAGCAATCAGAGCAGACAAAATCCATTAGAAAAGAATCTTGGGTTCATAAAAACATGTCTTGAGTAATAAGCAATTTTAGAGAATTTTCTGTAATTGAATTTGGCTGATGGGAATTGAAGTTATGTGCTGTAAAAAAAAAAAACATTCCATTAGGGCACACTCACAAAAATACACGCACTGTATTCTAAATTTCTTTCCAGTAAGTCCTTGAGACACATTTCTATTACCCTCCAAACACCATTGTGTGGCTAGATTGCAGCAAAAAGGTAATGTCATTTTTTGTAACTGCCAATTTTGTTTACGTGACATGAAGCTGATTTCAAGACCCTACCACCCTTGCCACAACTCTGATCATTTTACAGCCATCTAATCATTTTACAGCCATCTGTGGTTCAGTGTTCCTGTGTACTGCTTGGAAGAGGTAAGATTTGATATATGAAAGTGCTGCCAAATAATGAAATTCACATGACTACTTCAAAATGAAACTTTGTCAGACACTTAGTATAGCTTCATTTTTCTCTAGCATTAGGTTTTAATGGCTGGTCTCTTTCACTGGATGTTTGGACCACTGTCAACAGTTGTCAAAGGCAACATCCATGTTTTGGGAAATTACAATGACTATGCTTTCTTCACCTAAAGAGTGCACTATTTGTGTCTTAGAAACATAGAAACATAGAATTTGATGGCAGATAAGGACCACTTGGCCCACCTAGTCTGCCCATTTTCCTACCTAACAGATAAGCTGCAGATCCTAGTTAACCAACAGATTACTTCCTCCTAAACCGCACTAGGATTGCCTTATGTCTGTCCCATGCATTCTTGAATTCCCCCACTGCTCTTGACTCCACGACCTCTTCAGTGAGACTGTTCCATGCATCCACAACCCTCTCTGTGAAAAAATACTTCCTCACATTACCTCTGAGCCGTCCCCATCTATCTTCAAATTGTGCCCCCTTGTTCTGGCACATCTCTTTTTCTGAAAGATGCTACCCTCTTGGACATTGTTGATTCCCTTGAGGTACTTGAAAGTTTCTATCATGTCCCCTCTCTCCCTTCTTTCCTCAAGAGTATACATATTAAGCTCCTTTAGTCTTTCTTCGTATGTCTTCTGGTGCAGACCCTGCACCATTTTGGTTGCCCTCCTCTGGACAGCCTCCACTCTGTCTATGTCTTTGCAGAGATTGTGTCTCCAGAACTGCACACAGTACTCCAGATGGGATCTCACCAACTGTCTGTACAGAGGGATAACAACTTCCTGTTTTCTACTATTGATGCCTCTCCCTATGCATCCCAGTATCCCCCCAGCCTTCCTTACTGCCTTCTCACATTGCTAGTCCACCTTTAGGTCATCTGATATAATTATCCCCAGGTCCCTTTCCATTTTTACTGTTGTCAGTATCTCACCCCCCATTTCATACTCTTCCCCTGGGTTTTTGTTTCCCAGGTGCATT
Source organism: Neoceratodus forsteri (assembly GCA_016271365.2). Classification (NCBI taxonomy): domain Eukaryota; kingdom Metazoa; phylum Chordata; order Ceratodontiformes; family Ceratodontidae; genus Neoceratodus; species Neoceratodus forsteri. The sequence goes on along the minus strand of CM028130.1, from coordinate 1,403,065,562 downwards.
ACCTTGCACTTCTTTGCATTGAATCTGAGCTGCCATACATCTGACCATTCCTCCAACCTTGCCAAGTCCCTTCTCATCCTTTCCACTCCATCTGGTGTATCAACCCTGTTGCAGATCTTTGTGTCATCTGCAAAGAGACATACTTTTCCTTCCCATTCCTCTGCAATGTCACTTATGAAGACATTAAAAGGACCAGTCCCAGTACTGAACTCTGCAGTACCCGCTAGTAACCATCCTTTCTTCACTGTGGACTCCATTTGCTACTACCCTTGCATCCTGTTGTCTAGCCAATTTTTTATCAGGCTACCACCTTGGGACCCACTCCAAGGCTGGCTAACTTGTGTATTAATCTTTTGTGTGGGACTGCATCAAATGCCTTGTTAAAATCTAGGTAGGCCATGTCCACAACCCCTCCCTGGTCTACTACTTTGGTCACCCAGTCAAAGAAATCTATTAGCTTCATCTGACATGACCTTCCCATCGTGAACCCATGCTGTCTTGGGTCTTGTGCCCCACTGGCCTCTAGGTACTCAACAATTCTTTCCTTCAGAAGTGATTCCATCATTTTCCTTAAAAAGGTCTTATCCGCCTTTTTAATGGAGTTGGCTATCCTTTCCTTGGTTAGGGCCTTTGCTATTCTGACTGCCTTCCCAGCCTCTTTCTGCTTTAACTGATAAAGTTCTCTGTCCTGCTCATTCTGTGTTTCCTTATATTTCCTGAATGCTATCCTTTTCTCCCTAACCTTCCCTGCCACCTCTTTTGGGAACCATAGCGTTTTTTTTCTTTGTTGTGTTTTGTTGATTTGCTTTACACAAAGGCTTGTTGCCTCTGTGATGGCTGTTTTGATTACTCCCCATTGTTCCTCCACCCCTCCTTCTTGCCTGTTTGCTAGTGCTTTTCTGAGGCACTCTCTCATTTTCCCAAAGTCAGCCCTCCTAAAGTCCAGTACTCTTGCTTTTGTATGGCTTGATTGTATAGCTGTGTTTATCGTGAACCACACTGGTGGTCGCTTGTTCCCAGATGGCTACCCATTTCTAAATTTGAGATTTTTTTCTCTGTCCCCATTTGAGAGTACCAGGTCTAAGATTGCTCCCTCCCAAGTGGGTTCCAATACTAGTTGTCTGAGGCATGCCCCCTGTAGGGCATCAAGAATGACCCTACTCTTGGATGTGCCTGCAGCAAAGGTGCTCCAGTTAACATCTGGCATATTCAGGTCCCCCATCAACAATATCTCCCCTTTTTCTACAGTTCTAAGGAAGCCTCATATCATTTCCTTGTCCATTCCCTCCCCCTGAGATGGGGGTCTGTATACAACCACCATGCAGATTGTGGTGCCATTTCCTGTCTCCAGGGTGACCCAGAGTGCCTCACCTGCTACCTGTTTACTCTTTAGTTCTGTTGCTTTGATCCTTTTCTTTACATAGAGAGCTACTCCTCCTCCTCCTCCTCCTCCTCTTTTACCCTCCCTGTCCCTCATGTAGATTGTGCATCCTGGTATGTTGACATCCCAGTCATGGTTCTCTGTGTACCATGTTTCTGTGTTTGCCACAATATACAGGTAACCCTCTTCCATCAAGGCCACTAGTTCAGGGAGCTTGTTACACAGTCTATGGGCATTGGTACTCATCACTCTCCACTTTTTGATGGCCTTACCTCTTTTAGCTCCATTCCTGTCCTTATTGCCTTTGCCTTGTTTTACATTTACCTCTGTCCTGCTCCCTAATGACTTCTCTACCTTGGTGTTTACCTCACTAATTACCATGTTTTGTGGGGGGAGGCTGGGATTTCCCTGTTCCTTTTCAGTGCCTCCCCCCTTGGCTAGTTTAAATGCTTGCCAATGAAGCATTTAAACCTCTCACCTAGGATCCTGGTCCCCCGGACAGATGCAGACCATCGCACCAGTATAGGTCTGCATCCCTCCAGGTGGCTCCCAATCCCAATGAAGCCAAAACCTTGAGCTCCACACCAGTTTTCAACCTTTCATTGAATTCCTGGTGAGGGTACCCTAGCATCACCCTTGCCATAGACAGGCAGCGCCTTCGAGAAGGTTACCGTATGCACTACTTATCAAAGGCCCTTCCCCAACTCTACAAACTCCTCTTGCACTGCTTTGATCCCATTCCTAGCCAGGTCATTTGTCCCTAGGTGGAGAATGACATCCAGCTCCATCCCTCGTGCAGCTGCTCCCACGATCCTGAGGATTCGCTTCCTGTCCCTCCAAGCCGTGGCACCAAGCAGGCACCTTACCTCCCTCTCCCCTTCCTCCCCCATTTCTACCCCCCAATGATTGAGTCCCCCACCAGGAGTTGTTTCCTTCCCATGTGGAGGCAGTATGGTGCAGTGGTTTAAGGCTCTGAGCTGCAAATCTGGAGACCTGGGTTTGAATCCCACAGCCCTCACTTGCATACTGTGTGACCCTGAGCAAGTCACTTAACTTCCTCATGCTCCCAGGTTGCATCTGCAAACAAGCTTTCAGCTTAGTGTGTCCCACCTGGTAAAATAATTGGTAAAAATAAAAAAAATTAAAAAATGTGGGGTCCCATGCCTCCCTCCTGTGGGTCTCCTTTGTGAAGGTTCCCAGCATTCTCCTTTGTCTCCACTGTAGGTGCCTCCATAGAGGAACCACTATCCACCAGAAGAGTGAATAGATTGTGGAGAGGTACAGCTGGAGAGATGCAACTCTGTTCCACCACCCTCTCCCTTCCTGAGCCCACCATGGTCCAGCCTCTCCTCTTACTTGGCAACCTCTGAGGTAGTGGCATTGGCCCTGGTGGTCCCTGGGTGGGGGGGAGGTTTCATGAATCCTAGCCAGGTCAGCCTGGAGTCTTCCTTTGCTTCCAGCCCTTGGCATGTTTAGTGGCACCCATTCCTGCACCTAGTGTGTGCCTTCTCTAGCTACTTCCTTGTAGTTTCCCATCCATTTGCTGCACCACCACCCATAACAATCATAATATAAAGATATTTTGTTCACACTGATAGGTACTAGCACATGTGACAATGTCTAACTGGGAGAAAGGCACCAGCGGGGTTCCCTCAAGATCAGAGTTGGGACCCCTGCTGTTTCATACTTTTGTTGGGATCCCTGCTGCCAAATATTTTTATTGATGGCTGGGATACTGAAGTCTCATGTAAGGTAAATAAATGTATGTATGACACAAAAGTGTGGTTCATTAGGCTCTAGTAGAGAGGAAAACTATCTGCAAAATGAATGAAATGTACTGGGTAATAAATAATCACATGACAAATGAAATTTAATGTGCACAAGGGTAAGGTCCTTCACTCAACAAATTATAACTATATGTATAATTTAAAGAGTAAACTACTAACAGATGTACTCACTGAAAAGACATAGGCATCAATATCATTGGGAACTGAAGCTGTCATATCAATGTGCGTTGGTGATAAGATGGCAGACAATGGACTGCATCAAGGTAACCTATGACATGGGCGACTGCGATTGAGCACATACGGTTGTGGTAGTTGTAATTAGTGCATAGTGAACTGTCTGATTGAAATCTCATTCTCTGAATAAGCTCCAAAGGCATGGGGTGAACATTAAGAACACTCTAACCACCATTGTTTATGGTGATGGCTGAATAAACTGCAAGTTCCTTGAATAGACAGTTTTTGTGTCCTTATTGGCGGGTGAGTGTCACAACTATCTTCACTACAACTATTGTAAATTTCCCTATTACTTCTATTTTGATTTGATGTATCTCAAGTTTCCACCTTTTGAAGTTCCTTTATAGTTAATTCTATGGGAGGGCTAAAGCCTGAGGTTCAATGTGGGGAATAGCTCCTCCCACATCCCAATAAAGGCCAGCCTCCCATGGCAGTTCCCACTTAGCACCTTGAGAACCCTCAAGCACTTGGCTCTTGCATGGCTCATGGCTGAACCTCCTTCCATTCCTTTTGTCTTTCTCCTGCTTGTTTTGTTCCTTCCCTCCCTCCCTTCCTCTGTTTCCTCTCTTAATTTTGCTGCCTTTCCTCACTGGCTGTGGCTGTATTACCATGTTGGTTTTCCTGACCTTGCCATATTTTACTGCCTACCCCACCTTTCTCTTTTCCCCACTTTTCCTGTTTCTGTGTCCCATTTCCCATTCTCCTGCAGTTTCCTTCCTCCTTTCCTGTACCTTGTTTTCCTCTCCTTTACTGTTTGCTGTACCTCCTTCAGCAGTTCTTCCATTCAGGGCCTACTCCATTTGGGTCTGTCGCTCCTTTCCCCATCAAAACTTCCTGGTGTGCTCCCCTTCCTCTACCCATCTCCTTGTTCTACTCTGTCCCATTGCTTCTTCTGTGCTTCTTTGGTTTTTCTTGCCTTTCTTTGTGCAGGCGGCCTATCCGTTTCCATTTTCCATCATGCCAGTGGAGGTTCCATTCATGTTGCAGTCGTTCTAGTTTGCAGTGTCTTCGGTGTGTCCCAGCAGGCTGGTATGTGGGGTGTTGTCCCTTCCCTTGCTGCCTTCTGGACCCTTCCTGCCTCAGCGTTGTAGTTCCCTACCTGTTTCCTTGTGCCCTACTCAGCTTGCTCTGTGCTGCCATTTTCGGCTACTATTTTAGTACTGGATTCCTTTCCCCACTCCACTGACAGGCTGCTCCCACCACATTCTCTTTTTCCATATCTCCACATTTCCGCTATCTCTGTCCTCTGGAATGTCTAATTTGTGCTATGCTCATTTTACTAGTTCTGCTGTTTTGGAAGTCATTTGAACTTATCCTGTGTCCCACAGATTTTGCTTCCCATTTTCCTTGATATCTGATTACCCTGCTCCTTGCTAGTGTTGGCTACTTTATTGAATTTCTTACAAATGTATTTCTCCTAGATAGACCAAATAAGCTCCAACCTCTCCTTTCCAGTGAGTTTTTTGACACCACATCCTAAAGTAATGAAGATAAAGTAAGCCTTTAGCAAGGCATTTGACACAGTCCCACACAAAAGATTAATATATAAGTTAGCCAGCCTGGGAGTGGGTCCCAAGATGACAGCCTGGGTAAAGAATTGGCTGGAGAATAGGACACAGAGAGTAATAGTAAATGGAGTCCACTCAGAAGAAAGGAGGGTTACTAGCGGGGTACCGCAGGGTTCAGTATTAGGACTAGTCCTCTTCAATGTCTTTATAAGTTCATTGCAGAAGGACTGGAAGAAAAGTATGTCTCTTGCAGATGACACTAAGATCTGCAACAGAGTTGATGCACAGGGTGGGGTGGAAAGGATGAGAAGGGACTTGGCAAGGTTAGAGGAATGGTCAAATGTATGGCAGCTTAGATTCAATGCTAAGAAGTGCAAGGTAATGCACCTGGGAAACAAAAACCCAGAGGAAGAGTACACAATGGGGGGTGAGATACTAACAACAACAAAAATGGAAAGGGACCTGGGGTAGTCATATCAGATGACCTAAAGGTGGGCAAGCAATGTGAGAAGGCAGCAAGGAGGGCTGGGGAATACTGGGATGCTTAGGGAGAGGCATCACCAGTAGAAAACAGGAAGTTATTATCCCTCTGTACAGACAGCTGGTGAGACCCCATCTGAGTACTGTGTGCAGTTCTGGAGACCCAATCTCCATAAAGACATAGACAGGATGGAAGCTGTCCAGGAGGGCAACTAAAATGGTGCAGGGTCTGCACCGGAGGACATATGAAGAGACTTAGGGAGCTTAATATGTATAGCCTCGAGGAAAGGAGGAAGAGGGGACATGATAGAAACTTTCAAGTACCTCAAGGAATCAACAAAGTCAAAGAGGGTAGCATCTTTCAAAAAAAAGGTGTGCAAGAACAAGAGGGCACAATTTGAAGATAGAGGGGGCGCTCAGAGGTAATTTTAAGGAAGTATTTTTCACAGAGAGGTTGTGGATGCATGGAATGGCCTTCGGAGGAGGTTGTGGAGTCAAAATCAGTGGTGGAATTCAAGCATGCATGGGATAGTCATAAGGCAATTCTGGGGGGTGGGGATAGAAAGAAGTAGGCTGCTGGTTAACTAGGATCTGCAGCTTATCCAGTAGGTAGGGAAATGGGCAGACTGGGTGGGCCAAGCGGTCCTTATCTGCCGTCAAATTCTATGTTTCTATGTTTCTATGTAAAGTGATCTTGGTACTACCACAAAGAAACAAACAAAACATTTCCCTTTCTGGTTTGCCCCACCCCCTTTCAGTTTCTCCGCCACCCACTCCTCCTCCTCCTTGTCTTTCATCCCCATCCCTTGTTCTTGCCCTTGTCCCTTGCTCTTCTGTATTTTCTTTTGGCTTTCTCGCCACACCAGCACCTTGTCTCCTTCTTCACACCCCTTCTACCATACCAATCCTGTGCTACCCCTGCCCTAGTCTGGCACCTGCACTTCTTCAGTGTTTCTTCCCCTCTGCCAGCTATTTCAATCAACTCAACCTTCCCTAACAGTTCCTGCCTGACACCTGTGCTGCTTATACCTTACCATTTCTTAGTTCCAGCATTCCTCTACCATGATCAGCCTTTTATTTCCATTACCTTGCCTAACCCCGGTACTTCCTACCCTTCAAGTGTGCCACTTACCCTCAACACTTATGCATGCACCCTCTTCCATGCCCATTATAGCATTCACTCAGTCCTGCACCATTGGCACTCCTCCTATATTTCATATTGTTTGGCATTATCTGATCTATGTCACTACTTCATTTGCTTGTTACATGTTCGCCAATATGCCCATGACTTGTCCCTTCCCTATGACCTTGTCAGTACCAGAGCCTCTTTTTGGATGCCTACCCTACCACCATTCCAGTGGCTCTTTGGTTTCACGATGCTCAGCTTAGACTCCCTGTTATTCCCATGGCGGGGACTGAGGTATCACTGTGGGGCATTATGGCTCCAGTTAGCAGGAGCATGCCTTATGTCAGTTGTGTCATTTGACCTTTCTTCTTGCCTACCTGACTTCATCTACCTTGCATATCTCATTACCCTCGCAATCTACCTTGCTTCAGACATTCATTGCATTCCATTACTGTACTGCATGCTCCTCACTGGATTACCCTATCTCTGCCTTCATGGAACTTCAGGTACTCTTCCTCCTCCCTTTCTGCAACTTCATACTTAATGCCATCCCTTTTTCCTGTTTCTTTTATTTACCTACCTTTTACAATGCAGCTGTCAGCCTCCCTTTCCTTGCTAAGCCCATGCCAGCAGTTTGACAGCCTCATCCCTAACTCTGCCAACCGAGGCATAGCAGTGCAGGAAGGCTTACCCTGTTTACTGGGGATGGGAACCTGTTTCCTCTACCTCTTGTCTCAACCAGTTTGTACCCAGCCAACTTCTGAAATCTCTGTCCCTAACTCTGCCTGGTATGGCATCAAGTGAAGCATAGCTTACCCCCGACTACCAATGATGGGAGCTTGTGTCTTCAATCTACAGTTTCAACCAACTACATTCTCTACTTGATATCCAGTTGCTGCATTCTCTTCGGGAATGGAACCACTATACCCCACTTGCCTACAATCTCCTACCTCACCCAACTACATCCCATACCATCATGGAATCGATGTGCTTGTCACCATCTTTGATCTCCTCACATTCTGGGTTAGGACCCCACCAGTTTGTTCAGTTTCCATCTCCACTCGATCCATCAGATTCCTGGACTTCTTGTTGTGTGCATCATTATTGTGGCTTGCCTTACAGCTCAACCTCCTCCATTCTCCAGACCTTCAGCTCCACATTGCCATCTCCTACCTCATTGCTATTCTGGACAATTCTGTTTTTCTATTGCCTTCCTCACCAACATGTCTGCCTGCCTTCCCCCTTACTTCCTGTTGGATATGTGCCATTTGCTCATCTTCAAAGACATGTGCCTGAGGCATTCTACAGTTTTCCCCTTATGTTGCCCATGTCCCATCCAAAGGTCTTCCATCAACAATTCCTGTGCAATTCCCTGTCATCAATTTCAGTTCGCCATCTTCTTTGGAGGTAGGAACCCATTCCCCATCATTGCTGCACCTTGCTACCAACTATTCCTGTTCACCATGTCCTTCAGGTGTGTGAACTTCTATGCATCACTGTTGCCCTTTTCTGTCTGCAATGCAAGTTTGCCATCTCCTTTACAGGTGGAACCCATTCCCCATCATGGTGCTGCACCTTTGCTATCAGCAATTTATGTCTGTCATTTTCTTCAGACATGGGAACCTCATACCCCACCACTGCACTGCCTTTTACTATCAGCATATTATGAGCACCATTTCCTTCAGAGATGGGAACCTCATGCCTTCACTTTGCAGTATCTTGTACCTGGATTTACTTCTTGGTCATACCTGGATCCACTGCCCAAGACCTGATGCAGCTTTCCTGCATTCTATTATAGTATGCTGTGGTGCTTGCCCCCTAGTTCTGTTCCTTACCTGCTCCTGCTGATGTCAGTCCTGCCTGGCCTCTGCTGTCTTCTTCTTAAGCTCCATCCTTCAGTCCTTGGTCTTCTGCTTGGATTTCTCCCTGTATCCTTGGACTGCTGCCTTCCTCCTCACTGCCCTGGCGGCTTGGGCTTCCTGAACATTTGCTGTGTCTCTTTTTTGGGTATTCTTACAACTATCAACGTCCAGCATCCCTTCCTCATCAACTATTCCTACCTGTTCATCCATCTCATACTCCTACTTTGGCCATTATAACAGCTCCCTTCCAATGCTGTATGGAGTACCTGTTCTTCTCACCTGAGGAAGCCTTCTTCCAGCAACATCCCTTGAACAGCATGCCTTATAGACTCTTATATCATCATAGAATCATTGATAATTCCCAATACATAGAAACATGGACTTTGATGGCAGATAAGGATCACTGGCCCATCCAGTTTGACTATTTCCCTACCTTTGGATAAGCTGAAGATCTTAGTTAACCAGCAGCCTACTTCCTCCTACCCCCACTAGAATTGCCATATGCCTGTCCCATGCATTCTTGAATTCTTCCACTATTTTTGATCCCACTACCACCTCTGTAAGGTTGTTCCATGCATCCACCACCCTCATTGTGAAAAATACTTCTCTCACGTTGCCTCTGAGCCATCTCCCCAATCTTCAAATTGTGCCCCCTTGTTCTTGTGCATCTCTTTTTCTGAAAGATGCAACACTCTTGGACTTTGTTGAGTCCCTTGAGGTACTTGAATGTTTCTGTCATGTCCCCCCTCTCCCTCCTTTCCTCTAGGGTATACTTTTTAAGCTCCTTTAGTCTCTCTTCATATGGCTTCTGGTGCAGACCCTGCACCATTTTAGTAACCCTCCTCTGGACTGCCTCCATCCTGTCTATCCCTTATGGAGATGGGGTCTCCAGAACTGCATGCAGTACTCCTGATGGGATCTCACCAACTGCCTGTACAGAGAGATAACAACTTCCTATTTTCTACTGATGATGACTCTCCCTATGCATCCCAGTATCCCCCAAGCCCTCCTTACTGCCTTCTAACATTGCTTGCCTACCTTTAGGTCATCTGATATGACTACCCCCCAGGTCCCATTCCATTTTTATTGTTGTTAGTACCCCCCCATTGTGTACTTATCCCTGGGTTTTTGCTTCCTAGGCACATTACTTTGCACTTCTTTGCATTGAATCTAAGTTGCCATACTTCTGACCATTCTTCCAACCTTGTTAAGTCCCTTCTCATCCTCCCCCCCTTGGGCTGTTTCTGTATTTAACTCCTGCCTCACTGAAGTCCAAGACTGGATGACTTTGAGCTGGTTAAAGTTGAACTCCAGAAAGATGGAGGTGATGGTAGTTGACCCAGGTCACTGGATAGAGGGGTTGAGGGCTGATCAGCCCTCTGGACTTGTTCTTGTGGGCTTGCAGCTCCTTTCCTCTCAACGGGTGTGAGAACCTGGGGGTAGTGCTTGACGACCGGCTGATGTTATGAGCTCAGGTGTCAGCCATCATCAAGTCTTCCTTTTATCATCTTAGGAATATCTCCAGTGTTAAACACCTTGTTCCATCTGGGAATCTATCCACCTTGGTCCATGCTTCTATGACCTCCCACCTAGATTATTGCAACTCCCTGTACTTAGAGCTGGCTGGGGTTGATATCCTCCGCCTACAGCTCATGCAAAATGAGGCAGCACGATTGTTGACAGGAATTTCTCAATTCTTTCATATTACACCTGTGTTGCGTGATCTGCACTGGCTGCTGATTAGGTGGCAGATCACCTTTAAAGTCAGTTTACTGACTTATATAGCCCTACATGGACAGGGCCCTGACTACTTGAAAGAGCTCCTTGTTTTCTACCACCCGGTGCGACAGCTGCGCTCAGCTGATGAGGGGTTTTCTAGAGATTCCAAAGGTGTCTTTGAAATCTTTAGGCGTTCTTGCATTTGTGCACATGGGCCCGTACCTCTGGAATTCTCTACCCTGCCAGCTTCGGGAGTGCATGACTGTGGGGGGGGTTTAACCAGGCAATGAAAACATATTTGTGGTGCCATGCTTTTGGTGGCACAGTTTAATCTTTGAACCTCTGACTATTTTATTGTTTTTCTGAGTTTTTATTTGATTCCTTATTTTTTGTACAGCACCTTGATAGCTGAAAGGCGCTTTTGAGAAATAAAATGTATTATTATTATTGTGTATCAACCCTGTTGCAGATCTTTATGTCATCTGCAAAGAGGCATACTTTTCCTGCAAGCCCCTCCACAAAACTATAAAAGCATTAAAGAGGACCAGTCTCAGTACTGAACCCTGTGGTACCTCGCTAGTAACCCCCTTTCCTTGGAGGGGACTCCATTTACTATTTCCCCCTATGTCCTGTTGTTCAGCCAATTTTTCACCCAGGTTACCACCATGGGACCAATCCCCAGGCTGGCTAACTTGTTTATTAAACTTCTGTGTGGGACTGTGTCAAATGCCTTGTAAAAGTCTAGGTAGGCCACATCCATATCCCCTTCCTGGTCTACTACTTTGGTCACCCAGTCAAAGAAATCTATCAGATTCATCTGCCATGATCTCCCCACTGTGAATCCATGCTGCCTTGGGTCCTGTGCCCTGCTGACCTCTAGGTACTCAACAATTCTTTCTTTCAGAAATGATTCCATAATTTTCCCTTCCACTGAGGTCAAACTAACAGGTTTGTAGTTTCCTACCTCTGCCTTCCTCCTACTTTTGTAGAGGGGAATAACATCCACCTTCCTCCAGTCCTCAGGTTCCATACCATCCTCCCATGATTTGTTAAAAAGTGTAGTCAGTGGTGTCACTAGTTCTCCCCTTAGTTCTTTTAGAATTCTGGGATGAATCCCTTTATGCCCCATTGCTTTGTCCACCTTGAGTTTTAGAAGTTCTTTCAGAACTCTTTCTTCTGTGAATGGACTGGTATTGACCCCCCTATCCAAAGTGCTTCTATTGTTTGGTTTAGGTACCTCCCCCTCCTTTTCTTTGTGAGTACTGAACAAAAGTATTCATTCAGGATATATGACTTTTCACTGACACACCCTGTTCACCTTCCCTCCCCTTTATTGAGCCTCATTATCCCTCCCTTGGTCTTTTTTTGCTCACTAATGTACCTATAAAAGGTTTTATCCCCCTTCTTAACCAAAATGGCTATCTTTTTCTCTGCTTGGGCATTTGCAATTCTGACTGCCTTCCCTGCTTCCTTCTGCTTTAACTGATACCATTCCATGTCTTGCTCCCTCTGTGATTCTTTATACTTCCTGAATGCTATCTTTTTCTGCCTAACCTTCCCCGCCACCTCTTTTGAGAACCATAGTGGGGTTTTCCTTCATTTTGTTTTGTTTATTGGTTTCAAACAAAGGCTTGTTGCCTCTTTGATGGCAGTTTTGAGTTTCCCTCATTGTTCCTCCATCCCTCCTTACTGCTCATTTGGTAATGCATTCCTTATGCACTCTCCCATTTTGCCAAAGTCAGCCCTCCTAAAGTCCAGTACCCTCACTTTTGTATGGCTTGACTCTACGGCTGTGTTTATCATGAACGCCAGAGTTTGGTGGTCACTTGTTCCAAGATGTCTACCCACTTCAAGATCAGAGATCCTTTCTCCATCCCCATTTGAGAGAATTGGGTCTAAGGTTGCTGTCTCCCGGGTGGGTTCCAAAACTAGCTGTCTGAGGCATGCCTCCTATAGGGCATCAAGAAGGACCCTGCTCTTGGATGTGGCTGCAGGAATGTGCTCCAGTTAACATTTGCATATTCAGGTCCCCATTAATAATATTGCCCCTTATTCTGCCATTCTGTGGATGTCTTCTATCATTTTCTTGTCCCTTCCTCCTCCTCCTGAGACAGGGGTATGTAAACCACCCCATGTGGATTGTGGTGCCATTTCCTGTCTCCAAGGAGACCCACAGTGCCTCCTCTCCTCCCTGTTTACCGTTTAGTTCCATTGCTTTTATCCCTTCCCTTACATAGAGAGCTACTCCTCCTCCTCTTTTACTCTCCCTATCCCTCCTGTAGATTGTGTACCCTGGTATGTTGACATCCCAGACATGGTTATCTGTGTGCCATGTTTCTCTGACTGCCACAATTTCCAGTCTTCCCACTTCCATCAAGGCCACTAGTTCAGGAAGCTTGTTAGCCAGACTACGGGCCTTGGTACTCATTGCCTTCCATTTTTTGATGGCCATACCTTTTTTATCCCCATCCCCGCCCTTAATGCCTTTGCCTTTTTCTCCATTAATGCTTATCCTGCTCACCATTGACTTCTCTACCTTGGTGTTTACTTTGCTAACTACCCTGGTTTGTGGGGGGAAGCTGGGAATTCTCTGCTCCTTTTCAGTGCCTCTCTCTTGGCTAGTTTAAAAGCTTTCCTATGAGGCATTTAAACCCATCACCTTGGTTCCTGGTTCCCTCTGGACAGATGCAGACCATCGTGCCAGTATAGGCCTGTATCCTCCAGATGGACCCCAGTTCTCAATGAAGCCATAACTTTGTGCTCTGCACCAGTTTTCAACTATTCATTGAATACCATGGTGTGGATTACCCAGCCTCACTCATGCCATAGACATGCAGCACCTCTGAGAAAGTTACCATGCATGCTACTTGTCTAAGGCCCTCCCCAACTCCACAGACTTCTCCTGTACTGGTCTGATCCCATTCCCAGCTAAGTCATTTGTCCCTAGGTAGATAATGACTTCCAGCTGTCTCTCCAATGCAGCTGCTTCCATGATCCTGAGGATTTGTTTCTGTCCCTCCAAACCATGGTGCCTAACAACTGAGTCCCCCACCAGGAGCTGTTTCTTTCCCCTGTGGGGTCCCATGCCACCCTCCATTGGTTGTCCCTGTTAGAGTTTCCCAGCATCCTCCTTGGTCTCCACTGCGGGTGTCTCCATAGAGGAACCATACTCCGCTAGAACGGCATATGAATTGTGGAAAGGTACAACTGGAGGGATGCTCCTCTGTTTCACCACCCTCATCCTCCCTGAGCCCACTCCCCAAGACCCATTTCTGGAATCCCATTCAACTGGACTATAGAAGATCTCATCTTTCAACCAGCTCTGCAGTATGCTTCCTTATATGTTTTGTTAATTCAAACAGTATGGGCATCACTTCCTTTTTTGTTTTCATAGGTTCCAAGATTTAGTGGAGTCTCCATCACTCTATCTTCTTTTCAGGAAATGTGACCCTAATTCCTACCCAGATGTACCAACTCCATAATAAGCATCACTGCTAAGGGTAATGGGAACTGCAGGATAACTCATAGCAGTACTGCCATCATATATTATACTTTCTCCTCATAGTCTTCTCCTAAAATTGTTGACTCTGTTTGACCATGTTATTCACACTGTATTCCCCAAATAGCCATTGGATGTTCCTAAGACCTTCTCCAACTACCATCTCAGAACATGTATTATTGGATATCTGGTGCCTAGCTACCTTGCTAAAGTTACTTTAGCCAAGTCACTGTTCCCTGGCCCCAGGACATCACCCTGATTCATAAAAGTTATCTACATCTCTTCACTATGTTACCCTAAATAATACCAGCTACCCATCCAGTGGTCATTCTAATTCATCCATCACGATTTACCTTCCATACTCCCTCCAGTGAATACCATTGCTGAGACCAGGCTTTCATTAATTCCTCAATCTGATCATCCACAACTGACCTAGCCATCTCACTATCCCAGTTATGTCCCACAACAGTCTTACATCTGACTAAGCATGCTTGGCACCTATTGCATTCTACGCTTGCTCTCAACTTCCCTTTGCTACATCAGTCTATAGACTTATTCAAATACCCGTTCTCGGGCTCCCCCACAGCATTCAGACATTGGGTGCTTCAGTAATGCAAAGCTGCCATGACAACTTAAGCTCCTGCCACAGGCAATTAAGCCACAGCAATACCCATATCAACCATTTTGCACTACCAGTCCTTCCTGACTATGAGCCTATGCAAATCTCATTATAGCAACAATAACTGTGTTCAGCCCTTGAACGTATTGTACTGAACTTTCTAATTATTCCTATCAATATCCGGTTACCATCTTTACAGCATACCATCCTTCCTTCATCAGACTGAAATCTTCCACATTACCCCCTCCTACCAGGTACCTAAAGCTTCTGTCCGAATCCTTGTTCATCTCCATTGATGCCTACATAGTGAAATATTGCACATTGCTGAACTCCATGCCTAGAGACCCTAATACGGATGTCAAAACCTCTGTTCCTTCACCATTTAGCCTTTTCAATTCATGCATTCTCCTAGTCAGTACCAAGATTAAGCTCTTCCTAGAACATTGCAAATATCTGAGCCATTTGCCACTTTCCAAAGGAACTAAGCATTTTATCTTACTCGCACCCTCTACAAAGTCTGACAGATTACTTTAAAGATTCCATAAATCATCATACATCCCACAGTTCTGAGTCTGGCAGGTCATTTAATCAACTCATGCTCTTCATGCTTGCATTGACTCTGTAATCCCATTGAATATCAACCAATATCACATTGGAATACTGGACCATGTTCACTCCTTTTCAGCTGGACTTAATCCATATTCAGGATCCAGACACTCTTAGAATGGACCTGCCTCTTCAGCCTCAGAATTGACCGTCTAGAAAGCATCATCCAATAGAATCTGAAGATGGAACATCAGCTCTACAAACAGTTCACCTTACTAAGAAATTAGAATATGGTTGTATGAACCTAGGATCATCTCCTTTTAGTTTGCCCTGAGGATGGGTGGGTCAGTAGCCATGGGTCCTCAGATGTTTCCTCCAGCTTGGGTTTTTCCTCTCCTGCATGCTACTGGTCATACTCTCCATGAGTTGGAAAAGGTAATCTTTTTGGGCTTTTTATTCCTTACTCACTAACCAGCTTTCATGCCAAGGGTAGGAATAGAGAAAAGCCAAAAAGTAAACTATAGTTACGTAAGCACTACTAACCCCATACTCTGTTCACCAAAACATTGAATAGGAGGGTTAAAGCCCAAGGTTCAATGTGAGGGAATAGCTTCTCCCACATCCCCAATAAAGGCCAGCATCACACGGTAGTTCACTGCTTAGTATGTTGTGAAACATCCACATTTTACCCCTGCCTCCTCCTTCTACAGCATTCTGCTCATCCTAGGTGCTTGGTTTTCTATTCCCTACACACTACCCAACTTTCATACCAAGGGTTGGAACAGAGAAAAGCCAAAAGTAAACTACAGTTACATAAGCACTACTAACCCCACACTCTATTCACCAAAACATTGAAATATTAATAACATAAAACTGTAGCACTTAATCTTACTCCATTCCACTTAGTTTCCAAATCAGGATCAACTTATCCAAGGGTGTTAAACACAATCTCTAAGATCTCTAGGTATTCATTTCTATTTCATATATTGTGTGAAGGTTAGAGCATGCCAGTCTAACTTACTCTGTTTCTGTTTAAGATATTCAAAAGGATTAATTACAGACCTGGTGGATGTGGAACCCACAACATCTCTTTTGGTCTTAAAGTTCTGTAAGAATTTCTGCTCATCAGCATCAGTAATTAGTAAGGCATGTGACCTATTTTCAGTTATTTTGTCCAGTTCATCAAAGTTCAACATGATGCACTATACAATTAAATTCTCAGATGTCCTTCTACAGTTCAGTGGGTGTAAGCCAGTCTGTATAACATGAGGACAGTCCCTTCAATCAATGAGTTCTTGTACCAAGACAGAAATCATGCATCAAAAGTGGTCCAGCTGAAGGATATCCAAGCCATCTTTTGTCTTGTGGCCCATTGGACAGGCACCAGCCACGGGAGTTCATGTGCACACATGCACCCAATTTCAATCCTGCTCGCACTATATAAGGGTGAGTGATCTCTGTGCTGCCTGTCTCAGATATAGAGAGCAGGGGTCATTCTGTGCCTTAACAACTTACTGATGAGCTTATTTTAGTGACTGAATACATTTTGAACAGTTCCTTGTTATTTCAAGAGCCAGAGAAAGAAGTAAAAACCCTACTTTGTTTTCTTCCCTAACAGGGTCTAAAGTAACCAAGCACTCTGTACATGTAAACAGTCTTTAAAATTGTTGTATCAAATGCCTAGATTTATAATATGACACACACTGTGGTGAGAATTAAGTAATAAGGCATGACATGGGTTGTGTTATGATGAGATAACAGCCCACCTTATGTGGGTTAAAACAAGAGGCAAAGTCAAGTGCTTCCACCACCTGAGAAGGGCTGTTAGCTCACCATAATGCACCCTTATTGTGATTATGAAATGGGTCCTTTTTAGTAAATTTTAAACATATTTTTGTTGAGCTACTTTCAGTTGGGACATTGTGCTGGGATAACAGCCCAGCTGAAAATACCTTTTGGCCAATCAGGAGCCAGCATTCTTTTTACCCATTTTATAATTTAATAATGATACATAGCAAAAGCACATGGGACATGGTTCTTTATGTAAGAGAGAAAGAAAATCTTTTTTTGTCTGTGTTTACATTTAAGTAGTACACTAATTATGAATACGATCTGTCTGAGATGTGAAAAACAATGTTTAACAATAAGGTAATGAATTTGGTTTTATTTGATAAAACTGTACGCATATTTTTCATAGAATTAGGTTGGTGAAGCAGAAAAGGCAAGACAAAATGTAGTAAGAAAAATTTAAGATAGCTTAAAATATATTGAATTATATAATCAGATTTCATAACTAGTACTCAGGAGTTGAGTTGCAGAAATAATTAATAAAAAATATAATCAGATTTCATAACTAGTACTCAGGAGTTGAGCTGCAGAAATAACTAATAACAATAACGGTTAATAGGTGCCCAGCAGAGAGGGAATAGATATTGCATTTGATTGCATAGGAATACATATGAGTACATGTTAAAAATTGCATATTTGAGAGTCAACTTTATAACTAAACCTGTTTGGATACAATTTTAAAATGCATTAATTTATTTTAGAGTTTTATCCAGTGTAACACTGAGGATGGAGGCTAACTCCAAAATGTTTGTCATTGCTTTTGTAGCAGTTTTCCCTTTCCTGAAAAATTGTATATAAAAATAAAATATTTGAAAGGTTACGGGTGAGATGCCAACCTGGTGGTGCTGAGGGTTGAGGTGCTGGATGCCACACCTCATGTCATGCTGGCTACCCTTTTTCAGGAACAAGCACAGTTTGTCGGGGGTCGGCAGGGAGGGAGGAACTGAGCATCCGATGGATTGCTCTCCTGCTGGTAGGGAGGATTAGCTGTCTCACTCTGTGACTGCCATCTGGTGGGGGCCGGATGGCAGCACCAGAGTCCAAGCTGCAAGTAGAGGCCACGGATATGTAGCACATGTGCATCTCCATGCATATGCTTTTATGGCACTGTGGCATTGGAGAGAAAAGCAGAGGCAATAGTGATCATGGGCTACATGAAGCCCTGCCTTCCTGCCCTTGTTCTGCTTCATTGCTGGCTCACCAATACCCCAATCTGGAGTATGAATTCCTGGGTGGGGGAGGAAGGCTCTCCCCTCCTTGGCATCTGCAGTGGGAGAATCCATGGCATGAGGGAATGGGGCTTGGCAGAGCCAGAGAGGTAGTAGACAGACCTGGGAAGCAGGGACATGGCTGATCTCAGCTGTCCATGGTGCACCTAGTCAGAAACAACTTATATGAAAAAAAAAAAAACTTTATGGGTGAGCGAGTCTTGTTTTTCCAGTCTGTTTTCCTCCAAAAACTCAAACACCACCTTTTTCAATAGGGTGGGGGAGGTAACAAGAACATTCAGATGAGATTATACAAATTTTAACTAAAATAGTAAAGTACTAACTTCTCACAAAATAACTGTTTTAGGTAAGGAATATCTTTTCTAAATGCTCCAGTCAATGTCTTTGAACTTGAGGCAGATCTACAAAAATGTTTTAGAACTTTAAGACTTAAAATATCTTTTGGATCACAGCCAGATGAAAAGCCTGAACAGACTATGTTAAACAAGAAACTTAACATTAAATCATGTTACAATCTTTACCCTGGAAAAAGTGCACCACTGGAGACTTTCGTAACTCTTGTGGAAAAGGAAATTATGGATTTGTTTAAATCTGAGAAATTGATTTTTTCAGAAGTATAACAACTTTATAAGAGATTAGCTTTTAAATAATTTAAAGCAAGGATGAAACAATTGTAAAACCACCAGATAAAGGAGAGGGTTGTAATACAGGATAAGGAACAATGCAAGGAAATCTGTAAAATTTGTTGGAAGATCAGAAAAATCACAGCGCTCTAAGTAAGGATACAACACCTCAGAGTGTACAGCATATTTATGAACCTTAGAAGAATATTTAGATACTGGATGGTTGTTGGAGTGGATGGTGGTTATCCTGTAAAAATCCCAACCCAAGGAGCCCACCTTCTATTGCCTCCCTAAAATTCTTGCTTCTATGCCACCAGAGAGACCAATAGGGACAGATTTTCAAAGTGAGATGCATGGCTTGGACCAAGCCACATGCCACAACACTCCTGGCAGTGTGCCAAACTCCATCACCACAACAGCACCAGATTTTACAACCCCAGGGGCAGTTGTGACAGTTTTCACAATTTATGGCAGGATGCCCAAATATCGGGTGCAAGCTCTGTAAAAACGTCCCCCAGAACTGCTTTAAGTTAAATCAGAAAAAGTTGGTCTAACTTGTGGGAATTGCTACGAGGGATAGAAAATCCTGTTAGATCACCGCAAGTCCCATGTGTCATATAATTGGTGCGACCAGTGCTTGTGGCAATCTAAGCCATTTGAAAATAGAGTCCTTGCTTTAATCAGTACTTGAAACTATTTCTTCACATGTTAATTTTTACTTACAACTGCAGGTTGAATGTGTGAGTACCTTTGTTTGAGACAACTCACATATAATCAGCAAGTTGGAAAACATTTCAGAGCAGGGTCTTAAAGAAGATAGCTGGTTAGTCACTAGCAATGTGGATGACTTTTATACTTCTATATCCCATATGAAAGGAATTGAAAGCATAGAAAACATTTTGGATGTGAGACAGGATAACAGAAGACCAAGTAATTGAATCTTGCAAGAACTAACACATTTTGTGCTCTACATGAATGAATTTGAATTGGATAGAACATTCTATGAGCAGCCACATGGTACTGCTAAGGGTAATACCATGAACCTGCCTATGCAAATAAAATGTTAGACAAAGACAAAGACAATAGTCCCAATAAGAAGTATATTGAAGTGTGGCTGAGTTATATAGATATTATTTTTTTCATTATGACTGGTTCAGAAAAATCGCTGATTGAACTGATTTTCTCAACACCAGAAATTCACATTTGAGATTCTCTTGTGAATATTGTCAAAAAAAAGTCTTGTATCTGGACTTAATTTTTAAAAATAATGGTATCATTATGTCATTGTTCTGAAAACCTACAGAGAAGGGCACTTTCTCATGGCTGTAGTTTTCATGAGCTTAGACTAATAGAGAGCATTCCTTACTCACAGTTTACAAGGATTAAGAGAAATTGTAGTGGAGGTCAGGACATTGAGAGAACAAAAATGGAGATGATTGCTAGGGTGCAGGGTATACCTTATCCAGATGCTAAAGAAGGCTCACCATACGATTAACATGAAGAGCTGGCAACAAGTTCTGGATGGGGGGGGTGGACAGAGTATCCCAATCATTATGTCTTTGCAACTAAATATAACCATACATTTCAACAAATATAAGGGATATTTTTTAATAAACAGTGGTACTTATTATAACACTGGGAACCAAATGTAACAGCATGTATTAGAAAAATCTATTATCACACCAAAAAGAACAAGTAATAGTAAGGATAAATTGGTTAGTTCACAATTTTCAAGAGTTAAGGGTGAGAACAACTACTTCTAGGACCATTGCAACCAGAAATAAATCCTTATGGTAAAATTGCTGTCTGTGAGGCACACATTAGAAAAAGTATTTAAAATAATTTTAATGATAAGAATATCACAATAGAACACATATTGATTGTTATACAAGGCATTATTTATGTCCTGCAATTCCCATGCAACAATTTATGTATTAAATACGCCCCTAAAACTTGCATACAGGAACTTAAAGGTGCCATTAGGAGGCAGGAGGAGAGGTCACCATTTGTTATGCAGTTTAATGAAGCTGAACATCAGGGTTCTTCCCTCAGGTTTGGGGGGTCTAGAAGTTGTTCAAAGATCCACTCAAGGTGGAAACTACACCATGTTATTAGATAAACTAGAAATGAAATGGATATTTGAACCTGAGATATTAAAACCAAGGCACTATATGAATACAGAGACTAACTGTCCTGCCTGTTGGAAGTACTGGAGCTTAGGGTGGGTTTATAGTTCTTACTTTACAAAAGTATATATGAATGTTATAAGCAAACTAGTGTTCATTTAAAATTCATATTTGTACTGATGACTTGGTCATGCAAGCGTATTTCATAACATCATTTTTGTAACATTTGGTCATGAAGATATAGACATGAAATTTATGAGATCTGTATATTTAAAACCTTAACTGACTTTCTCTGTATTAATTAATATAATATATTACAACATTATTTTGGATTTTATATAGAAAAAATGTAAGTTGCATATATAGACTCTCATTATCTAATAATGAGTGAACAATTGAACCTTTTCATGTCCATATCAAAGAGAATGTTTGTATATGAATTACCTGGTTGGATTTAAATATGTTTATAGTGTTGATAGCCATTCAAAGTTATGAATGGCTATGGCAATGTAATAATACAAAAAAATCTGCTTTAAAATCTGTACAACAACTATTTGATAATGATCAGCAAATGTACTTTTTGTTTCTTGATAAACTTCATTATCTCATGCCATGTTTGAGATCATCCACTCTCTGACACATAGAGATGGTGTCAGAGAGTGTATGGTTGCCATTAGCAACCACATCAGCTTTTTTTTTATTTTATTTTAATCTTTGGTAACTGGTAGGCCCACTAGGCACAAGTGCCTGTTTTCAGGGATGACCTGGGAACACTGGGTGGTTAAGTGGCTTGCTCAGAGTCACACAGTATGCAAGTGGAGGTTGTGAGAATCAAATTCAGGTCTGGTTTGCTGTATCAAGCTTGTTCACACCTAGTTCCTCTAACCTCTAGGCTATACTGCCAGCTTCTTCCTAGTTGCTGACGGAGAGATGGTATGACGTTGCAGCTGTACCCACATGTAGCTCACACACAGGTGCAGGAGGACAGTTAGCTACATTGGCATTCTCTTCAGAGCAATGTACTGAGGCCTGGCCCCAGAGAGGTGAGCTTTTCACATTTTGCAGAAGATGCATTGTATTCACATAGAAATGACACTTTGAAAGTAACACCAAGACTGAGTCTCGTGCCACCATTTAAAATGTTTTTTTTATAGCATTCTAGTAGCGAACTGCAGTCTGCACTGAGACCTGTTTGGCATTCAAAGATTTATTGGTAAGACAGGAGGTTACCTGATATGTCGAGTTCCTTTGAGAACTAATATTTTTTAAATTGACACTTTCAACCCCTTTAGATTTCAAAGTGTCCCTAGTTTAAAAAGCACATTTTATGATTGTTCACATTTATAGAGACTGTTGATGCACCTGTTAGTTTGATTCTGATTCCTTTTTTTTTCTTTTTAAAAGTGAAAAACTGACTGTCCAAAATACTAGCATTACCACACAAAAACATGTTTGTTTACATTTCTTGATCAACTCCCATTACATCTTTCCTGGTCTTAAGAATATCCCCAACAAAGTGTAGTCACTCATTATTCACTGAGATTAGTGGAGACAATTGTGTCATGACTGGCTACACTGCTTGAGGGTGTTTCTACTGTTCAGTAAGTTTGTAATAAGAGTAGTTCAAGGATTTGAAGCAAATCAAGGCTGGGTATAAATATACATTACAGTGCAATTCGGTTCTACTAAGCAAGGAGGCAGATACAACAACCATCAACATCAATGAATTTCAGAGAAGGTAATCAATCATAAAATGTGGGGTTTTACCTAGAAATAATATAATGCAAAAACATTTGACAGTATCCATTTATAAAGAACCAATGTCCAATAACAAATTCTTATAAAGCGTTGCAAGCAATGTACTGTAAGACTTGAAGGTATTTGATTACATTGATAAATATTTTTAAAGGACACAAATATACAGATGGTTAAGATATCAGTCACATGTTTCAAATTGTAGATAGAGGATAACAATTGTGTGTTACTCTAAAAATAAGACCACCATGAAATGTGCAGTATATATGCTAATGTTATGGGGTTGTAACACTGCGTGTACATCTAAATATATGATACTGAAAGGCTCAGAACTTGCAGCATAGTAACATATTGGGTTAAAAGACAAGAAATAGATTGAATAACCTGAAATTAAATTTATTTTTGCTTTTCATCTGATGTGTAAGTGCATCATTTTGAATAATTTAATGAGAATTATGCACTATAGATTAAGTCGAAGCAGTAATGGTAGTGGTAGCAATGGAGTGGTAACTGACTGGTGATCTCTTTCTTACATTCTGTTTCATCCTAGTGGTTCTGTGTGTATGCATGATTCATAACAGAAAGCTTTTATAGTTATATTCTGTTTTGTTTCTAGTGATGGTCTGTTCATGCTTCAGTAAAAACTGAGATGTTACAGTCTGCCTGTTCTTAGAGATGGTCTGTTCATGTTTCATTCATAACTGTCAGAGATTTTGTTTCTTTCTTGCAGTGGTCTGTTCATGCTTCATTCATAACTGAGAGATGCTGATAAACAGGATTTCCTGTTGAGGAATAGAAAAAAATTAATTTGTAATACACATTATTACCTTCAAAAAATCATACTCAGAATTAATGGTTAGATAGAAATCTGAAAATTGTCTGCAATTTGACCAAATTATCATCTTTGTGTGTGTGTGTAAAGTGCAACCAATATATGACACTGTATTAGCAGCAACTGTAGCAGGCAAGTCTCTGGTCTCCTCATCAAAGCCTCCTTAGAGTAGATATTTTTGGAAAATATCACAAGGAGGTTAATTTTTCCTTGATCAGCACCACACACCATGTAAGTAGAGGATATTGGATTCAAACTCCTTGGTTTTCAGGATCTCCAGGTTCACATCTTTGTGTTCTAGCATCTATGGCAGGGCTGGGCAAGAGCTAAATATTATTTCACAAATACCAGGAATAATGGGCTATCCAAATCACTGACAAAGAGTGCTGTATGAGCCCCATATACTGTATATGAATGTGAGAAAAGATACAGGCAGAAAGCATATTATTTAAAAAAAATGCAGAACTGTATGGGGCAAAAGACAGCCTTTGGGGACTCATATTATTTAAGAGGAGGTAGAAATGTGCAGAGGGATGAATTTAACTATCTTCATGGCATTAGTGCACTGTTGTAGAGAGTTAAGTAAAGTTCAAGAGGTAACAAGCATTCGGGTCAGCAGCCCCTGATAGTCAGTCATGATGCTTGCAGGGAAGGGGTCAACCTAATGTTGTACCCGTCCCTAAAGAGCTCAAGACACCATCTGCATGGGCTCCATGGAGCATGCATGAGTACACACACACACACATATACACATGCACGCACACACACACACACACACAAACACATACATACACACACACATCACACACATGTACCTACAGTACATACACACACATACACACCACCACCACCACGTATGCACACAACTGCACCTCCATCTGTGGACACCCAAGTGGCAGCATCACTGCACAGCATCTGATCCATCTACCCTAGAGGAGGAAAATGTCCCCTCAGGTGCTCAAGCCACATCTTCTTGACAAGGCTCTGATGATCTTAGGATTGCTTCTGAACTTGTATCATCAGAGCTTGAGTAGGAGCCCTACAACTGTGCCACAAAGATTGTATTCTAACAGTAACATTATTTTTCAAAATTTCTACTTGTTTAAATTTCTCTTGTGTAGGGATATTTGATGAATACTGGGATAGTGATGAAATGGGAGACATTGGCAGATGGTCACCTTCTAAAAGTATTGCTCCAGATGTGTACAGTAACTTTATGGGTTGATATTGGACTGCAGTGGATTGTTTGCTTAGTGTAATGAACAGTATGTCTCTACATCCTTCTCTTGTTGCAATTTTTGCAGGGTATGGCGAAGATATGTGCTGGTGGATGAGGTCAAGGTCATATAATGCCTCTGTTGGCACTTCCAGAACTGGGGAAGTCACTGGATGAGTAGTCTAGCCCTTCATGTTCTGAGGATAGGCATGGAGGGAAAAACACTGCTGAAAAAATATAAGTGTCAGAGGCAGCTCACTGATTGCCAGAGGAAGAAAAAACAAGGATAGTCTAAAAGCTGAGAGGGGTATCTTTATTTAGTGTGTGGTATTTTTTATTTAGAAGTTCATCTGTTTTCTTTTGAATGGGTGGGTATGTTTTCTCTCATGAAGCAAAATAACAGTAAACTCTACAAGTGAGCAAATAAATCCTACAAACACATTTATTTGAAAGTAATGAGACAAGTAGTTTCTGTTGTATGAGTAATGGTTGAGAAATACTGTACACCAAAAGTAATAACAAAAGTGACAAGAAAACACCACCGCATCATTCACTGAAAGTAGTGGCCTAGCAGCCCCACTGCTTCAACTGACTCTCTCTCTCTCTCTCTCTGAGTCTTCATCAAATGGCAGTTGAAGAGCAGTCTCAAAGCCATTTAAAACAAGGGTATGTTTAACCTTAAATCATATTTTGTCCTATGACCACAGGTGCAGCGATATCTGTATTTTAAGACTTAATGTACCGGTATACAGAAATTGGGAAAAAATGTACTGCAGAGCATTAGCCATCCAGGGACAAATTTCCACCTGCAAAGAAACAAGCTTCTCAGGTCTTAAGTAACAACAAGGAGTTGGTTATAAAAACAAACATGGGAATATTGTTGCCTTACCTGGGAGTATCTATAGATATCTTTTTATGAATCTCTTAGGTGATAATACTAACTATAAATGGTTGTTACAGGATCCCACATGTGGACTTCTCAGCGAGTTGCATCTCCTAATTGATGATACTAAGATATCGGAAGCTATATCGGATAATGAATTAACATCTTTATCAGCAGATTGACCTGTGACCATGTTGTATACCCTCCCAAAGACCCACATGAGTCTTGAATCACCTCAGCAATGTCTTTTTGAATCTGAGGCTGTGTCTCCCATTGAAAACACAGCCAAGTTCATTGACTGCTTTTTTCAACACAGTGTAGCCAGCTTAACATCCCACCTTAGTGATACAATGGGCATCTTGTGTAAATTTAGACACTTTGAATGGAATGAAGGATAACTATGCCTGATTATTGATGTAGAATCCCTCTACATATCCATGTGCCGTATGGTTGGGATAGCAGCATGTCATCACTTCTTGAAGGAATGATCCATGAGGAAGCCCTTAACAGCACCATTTATTTTAAATGGTCTAGAGTTTAGTCTTATATATTCAGTTTCTTCTCATTTGAAAGTAAATACTATTTACAAATGTACAGTATGGGACAGTAATTGGGGTGACTATTGCATCAGGCTATGCTAATCTATTCCTAGGATACTGGGAGGCAAATACTTTTAACCTTGCAATCAGCCACATTTTGAGAAAGATTATGAATTGGCATAGGTTTATTTATATTATCAATGTGTGGACAGCACTGTGGAGGAGGCTACCAAATGCATGGTGTGGCTTAAAGGTAACACTCAGAATTTATGCTTCACATACACTATAACTGATCAAATTGTCAGTTTCCTGAACAAAACATTTTTGAGACAACTACAGTGTTATATCAATGCATTTCACAAAAGCACTGTCACAAATAGCCTACTCAGAGCTAACAGTGCTCACCTTGCCAATCTTACCAAACAGATTCCATATAGCTACTATATCAGGGTTAGCAGGACAAGCTCTCAAAGGACTGGGAATGTCAAACAGAGAATGTAAAATGTAGATTTGCTGAAAGGGGGGGATTAGGCATTGAAACTGGATGCAGTCAGGTATAAGGCCTTAAACCTCAACAGAGAGGACCTTCTTTCACCCAAGCAAAGGCAATATAATCACAAATTGTACCTCTTACCTTGTAGTATACATCATCAGGTGTATTAGTAATCTAATATATGTAGGCATAACCATCAGAAATATGAAACCACAGATACAGGAACGTAATGTAGAAGGAACTTGAAAATGCCAGACCAGATACTCCACATGGAACCGATTATTAAGTGAAACATACCAGCAACCTAATTGAGTGTTTCTTTGTGGTCATTGAGAGTGTTAAGCTGCTGAAACATGGATGTAACTGAACTGAGAAACTGATACAAATGTAGAGCAGATGGATTTTTATCTTCAGAGCCATCAAACCTTCTGGCCTTAATAACAATTTTTTCTTTGTTGAGTATTTTATTTTCCCCTTGCCTACCAGTCCCCATCCATGGGTCCCCTCATCCCCATCACCATGGCATCCTCTGGGACTTACCTTGTCCTGCTTCTTCCCCAAGAGCTTGCCCCCCCAGCTGGGCCAGTGGGGCCCCCATTTAGCCCCACCTGGAACAGGATCTGGATTTGCTAGGATGTGCCCAAATAGCTGGGTGTGGGACCTATGGGAAACTAATGTTATCCTACATCCTGGAGTTGGGGAGGGGCCTTAGACAAGTAGCACACACAGTAACTTTCTCAGAAGTGCTACCTGTCTATGGCATGGATGAGGCTAGGGTACTCCACACCATGGGATTCAAAGACTGGTTGAAAAACTGGCACAGAGCTCAGGGATTGGCTTCATTGGGGACCACCTGGAGAGATGCAGGCCTATACAGGCATGATGGTCTGTATCTATCCAGGAGGGGAACCAGGATCCTAGGTGATAGGTTTAAATGCTTCACTGGCAAACATTTAAACTAGCCAAGGGGGGAGGCACTGAAAAGGAGAAGGGAAATCCTAGCCACCCCCCAAAAAAATATCAGGGTAGTTAGTGAGGTAAACACCAAGATAAAGCAGTCGATAGGAATAAGGGCAGGGTAAATGGAGAAAAAGACAAAGGCAGTAAGGACAGGGATGGGGCAAAATGAAATAAAGCCATAAAAAAACGGAGGGTAATGAGTACCAATGCCCATAGTCCAGGTAAAAAGCTCCCCGAAATGGTGGCCTTGATGGAAGAGGGATGACTGGATATCGTGGTAGTGACAGAAACATGGTACACAGAGAACCATGACTGGGATGTCAACATACCAGGGTACACAATCTACAGGAGGGACAGGGAGTGAAGAAGAGGAGGAGGAGTAGCTCTCATGTAAGGAAGGGAACAAAGCAACAAAACTAAAGGGTAAACAGGAGGAGAGGAGGCACTGTGGGTCACCCTGGAGACTGGAAATGGCTCATATCTGCACAGGGTTGTATACAGACCCCTGTTTCAGGGGGAGGAAATGGACTAGGAAATGATAGAAGGCATCCTTGGGATGGCAGAGAAAGGGGAGATATTGCTGATGGGGGACCTGAATATGCTAGATGTTAACTGGAGCACCTTTGCTGCAGCCACATCCAAAAGCAGGGCCATTCTCAATGCCCTACAGGGGGCATTCCTCAGATGGCTAGTTTTTGAACCCACCCAGGAGGGAGCAACCTTAGACCTGGTACTCTCAAATGGGGACAGAGAAAGGATCTCTGATCTTGACGAGGGTAGCCATCTTGGAACAAGAGACCACCCAGTGTGGTTCACAATAAACTTAGCTGTAGAGTCAAGCCACACAAAAGTGAAGGTAGTGGACTTCAGGAGGGCTGATTTTGTCAAAATGGGAGAGTGCCTCAGAAAAGCACTAGCAAACAGGCAAGAAGATGGGTGGAGCAACAATGGGGAAACATCAAAACTGCCATCACAGAGGCAACAAGCCTTTGTGTGAAGCAAATAAACAAATCAAAATGAAAGAAAAAACCACTATGGCTCTCAAAAGAAGTGGTGGGGAAGGTAAGGGAGAAAAAGATAGCATTCAGGAAGTATAAGGAAACACAGAAGAAGCAGGACAGAGAACTGTACCAGTTAAAGCAGAAGGAAGAGGGGAAGGCAGTCAGAATAGCAAATGCCCTAACCAAGGAAAAGATAACCAACTCAGTTAAGAAGGGAGATAAAACCTTTTATAGGTACATTAGGGAGCAAAGAAAGACAAAGGCAGGGATACTGAGGCTTAATAAAGAGGAAGGTGGTTGGGCAGAGGGTGACAGTGAAAAAGCAAGGATACTGAACAAATATTTCTGCTCAGTATTCACAATGGAAAAGCAGTGGAAGATACCTTATCCAGTCAATAGAAGCAGTCTGGATAGGGGGTTGATATTAGTCCTTTCACAGAAGAAAGGGTTCTGAAAGAACTCTTAAAACTGAAGGTGGATAAAGCAATGGGGCCGGATGGAATTCACCCCAGAATTCTAAAAGAACTAAGGAAAGAACTAGTAACACCACTGACTACCTTTTTTAATAAATCATGGGAGGATGGTGTGGTACCTGAGGGCTGGAGAAGGGCGGATGTGATTCCCCTTCACAAAAGTGGGTTCAAGACAGAGGCAGAAAACTACAGACCTGTCAGTTTGACTTCAGTGGTAGGGAAAATGATGGAATCACTTCTGAAGGAAAGAACTGTTGAGTGCCTAGAGGCCAGTGGGGCACAGGACCCAAGGCAGCATGAATTCACAGCAGGAAGGTCATATCAAACAAATCTAATTGACTTCTTTGACTGGGTGACAAATGTAGTAGACTAGGGAGGGGCTGTGGACATGGCCTACCTAGACCTTAGCAAGGCATTTGACACAGTCCCACACAAAAGATTAATAAACAAATTAGCCAGCCTTGGAGTGGGTCCCAGGTGGTAACCTGGGTAAAACACTGGCTGGACAACAGGACACAGTGGGTGGTAGTAAATGGAGTCCACAGTGAAGAAAGGAGGGTTACTAGTGGGGTACTGCAGGGTTCAGTGCTGGGGCTGGTCCTTTTTAATGTCTTTATAAGTGACATTGCAGAGGGACTGGAAGGGAAAGTACGTCTCTTTGTAGATGACACAAAGATCTGCAACAGGATTGATACGTAAGGTGTGGTGGAAAGGATGAAAAGGGACTTGGCAAGGTTGGAGGAATGGTCAAATGTATGGCAGCTTAGATTCAATGCAAAGAAGTGCAAAGCAATGCACCTGGGAAACAAAAACCCAGTGCAAGAGTACACAATGGGGGGTGAGATACTGACAACAACAGAAATGGAAAGGGACCTAGGGGTAGACATATCAGATGACCTAAAGGTGGCCAGCAATGTGAGAAGGCAGTAAGGAGGGCTGGGGGGATACTGGGATGCACAGGGAGAGGCATCACCAGTAGAAAACAGGAAGTTGTTTGCCCTCTGTACAGACAGTTGGTAAGACCACATCTGGAGTTCTGTGTACAGTTCTGGAGACCACTTCTCCGCAAATACATAGACAGGGTGGAGGCTGTCCAGAGGAGGGCAACCAAAATGGTGCACGGTCTGCACCAGAAGACATATGAAGAAAGACTAAAGGAGCTTAAGATGTATAGCCTCGAGGAAAGGAGGGAGAGAGGACATGATAGAAACTTTCAAGTACCTCAAGGGAATCAACAAAGTCCAAGAGGGTAGCATCTTTCAGAAAAAGAGATGTGCAAGAACAAGGGGACACAATTTGAAGATAGAGGGGGGATGGCTCAGAGGTCATGGAGGAAGTATTTCTTCAAAAGAGGTTGTAAATGCATGGAACAGCCCTGCTGAGGAAGTTAAAGAGTCAAAAACAGTAGGGGAATTCAAGAATGCATGGGACAGTCATAAGGCAATTCTAGTGGGGGTAGGAGGCAGTAGGCTGTTGGTTAACTAGGATCTGTAGCTTATCCATTAAGTATGAAATGTGCAGATTAGGTGGCCAAGCGATCCTTATCTGCTGTCAGATTCTATGTTTCTATGTTTCTACTGGTTGGCAGTTTTCCCATTTTCTTCCTAGTGCTGAGGAATTGATGTGCAATCATGCCAATGGCCATGTCATGCACACTCCCATGCATAGCACACTGGGTGTCGGCCCCACCTTTGCCCCCTCTCAGTACAGTATCAGTGTGCCAATTCCTAGCCTCTGTTAGGGGCCAGACTAATGCTAGCCACTGACCCCCTTCTTCCCCAGAGGAGGATAACAGTCCTTGGAATGCCTGATCCTCCTCACCCTGGCTAGCCATCCAACCTCCAAGGTCGCTCTGGACCTCAGATTGTCAGCAATGCAAGTGGTAGCATTACCGCTGTGCTGATAGACCAGTTCTTAATGACAAATTTGATTTTATACCCTTTTAACAATATATTATTACTATGCTGTATGAGAACATTGATTGTTAATGCTACTCTGATGAACATGTGCCTAAAACAGTAAGTCTGACATAGTATGACTTACTGATCTTTGCCTGCTAATCTAAGATGAACTGTATAATGATTCATATTGTTCTTCTTGTTCCTCTACATAATGCCATTTTACTACATTTGCAGTTTTCTTCCACTGCATGATTCTCATTCTTATTACTTTGATACACCCTGGCCCGATTTTCAAATGAGGTTAGATCATCGCAGTGGACTTGCATCAGGGGCTTGATGCAAGTGGCAACTTGTGTCAAACAGTGGCGCATTAGCCAGTCTGGTGGCACAGAGGGCTGAGGCACTATGCTCTACCTCATGCTATGCCATCAACCAAGATTCAGGAACAACCTTAGGTCACTGGGGCACTGGCATGGGGGAGGGAGGGAGGAGGAAGCAGGACTGAGAAGCCTAATGACAGCTTTCCTCTCTGGGAGGTTGCCACCTGCCCATAGTTCCGCTGCCACTGAGAGGAGGTCCAGTGACAGTGCAGGTGGGGGGCTGGCAAGTCAGGAGTGTGTATCAGAATGCAGTGTACGCATGCCTCTACACATGCATGTGTGTGCCTGAGGAAGGGGCAGGGTGAAGATAGGGGGAAAATCGCTAAAAATTTAAAAAAAAAAAAGCAGTGATGCAATTGCAATTTTGCAAGGAAGGCAGCCGCAAATCCCTGACACAAATCCCTTGCATCAGGCACAGCAAAGTTAGACCAGCTTCCCCTGGTCTAATCTTGCACCATTCGGGGACCAGTTTTAGGAGGCTTGTGCCAAAGCTTTGGTGCAAGCTGACCTAGCTCATGGAAATAGTCACAGCTTTGCTAACATTCCAAAAATTCGTGCAGATGCAGCAATGAATTTGGTGTGGTTGTGCTCAAACTTTGGGGAGTGATGCAGGGCTTGGCACAAGCCCTGCATCAACTCTGAAAACCGGGCCTGTGTCTTCTACCTATTGCTGTTAAGAGGCATGACAACATGGGTATTTTATGTGGCAGTGTTCTTAGTACACATACAGGGTACCTAAACCTTTCCATTTGAATTTCCCATTATTAGGCTTTCTCCAACACGATTGCTATTTGGTCCAGTCCATGATATGTTATATGCAATATTCATTGCAATGTGCTGATTTTCTGTTTGTAAAGCATTACTCATTGTTTGTACTTCTAACATTGCTTCTTTATCTGTTGTTTTATTTGGCTTACAGACTTGGCTGAATCAGTTTGAGCCACATAAGGAATATTTCCTTGATGTACTCCAGAAGTTTTGCTTTGTGATACTCCTTTTGCAATGCTTTTTGATATGCTTTATTGACAAGTATATACTTGCAGCATGCCATCCCCATTTCATTTTTTGTTCTTTGTGTTTATGACCCATACCTTATTTGTTAGGGGGCTGCCTTACTTAGGCTTGTTTTCAGGTATAATTATGTTAGTATCATTCTAGTGTGTCACAGAGCCCTCCTATCATAATTGTTCTTTTGTTTGTTGTTTGTTTCATTAGGGATCAATGTGTATGAAACTGCTTTCTTTAATTGTAGTCAGTTGTCATTGATTTTGAGAAACTACCTAACCACTTCAAATTTAAACAGATATGACTGACTCATCATCCTAAGAATTGAAGTGTTGAGGCAGTGGTGCCACAGTGGCCATTTTATCCTTTGTGTTGTTTTTCTTGTTACTCACTGTATTCGTGTGGATGTAATTTCTTTCCTGTTCCTGTTACCAGGGATATTTTTTGCCTCATTACTTTCAGATAAACATGTTTGAAATATGGATTAACATAACTTGGAGAGTTATGCAATTTATTTATTTTAATTTTTTTTGTTACTATTTTGTGCTTATGAGTAGCCCATCAACATTTGGACACCAGGCTGCTGCACTTCACTTACGTCTTATCGTTGCTGTTTGCCTGTACTTTTTTCTTTCACCCTTTTTTTAAATGACCACTCCCCAATGCCTCATCTTATCATCCAACACCCCCTTAGTCATGGTGGCCAGTACTAGTGGCTCCAATCTTAGGGGGGGCCTAAGAAAATGAATGCTGTAGTCCTACTGATTTGGACCACTGGCTCCCACTTCATAATTTCTGTTGTGCTACTCTTGAACATCTGCCTCTTTAGGATATTAAATAAAATATTTATTGTTCACTGTGGCATATTAGATTGTATCTGGCTGATCCCTTGACTTCCACCCTGACATTTTGCTGTAATCATGAACCCCAGAATTTTCACAGCTGACGTCAGAGCTGGGTTGCAACTTTTTGATGATTCAACAGCCTGAAGTGAAGTGCATGTTAGAGTTCTATTAGCTCTAGGGTTGTGGTCACAAAACTTTGCCCCATTGCAAACCCAGTTTACACCATGCAAAGTGGGTTTTGCCCAAATGTGGTATTCACAAATGCCCAGTTTGTAACTGCAAACTGGGTTTCCGATGGGGCAAAATTTTGATTGAACTGCAATGCAAATCAGGGGGAAGGGACCTGCATATCAACACTTTCCCATTCAAAAATAATTTTCTACACTCTAGGGCCTTTTACGAAGATCCCTTGTGTGGAGAAAATACCGCTGAGCCAGACCCGGCAGTAAGTCCATACAACCCTTGTATCCAGGAGTGGTACTGTGGCCCCATCCCTTCCAATTGCCATCCCTGTATTAAAAAAAAAATAGCATTTCTTTTGTCATATAGTGGTCCCTCCCCAACCCAGAGAGCTGTTCGCTGTCCCAGAATACACATAGTGACTGTTGCAGTTGTGGTATGATGGTCCTTCCTCATCCCCCAGAACCAATCGCTGTCCCTATAGTTTACAAAAAAAAGTACATTGTTCTCAGGTGGTAGTGGTTACCACCCCCGCCCCATTCTCTGATCGCCATCCTGACAGTTAAAAAAGTATTCCATGGTAGACTAGTGGTCCCTCCCACAACCCCATCCACTGACTGTCATCCCAATAGTAAACAAAAGTATTCTCTGGTAGACTAGTGGTCCCTCCCTCCGGTCCATTCTCCAATTGCCATCATGATATTTAAAAAAATGATTGCCTGGCAGTCTAGTGGCCCCAAACCCATCCCCAATGCCTGAGTGCCATCCCCATAGTATAATTGAACTCCCACTGGTAGTCCACTGGTCCCTCCACCCTCTCCCTGATCCCTCCCTGCCATATGGTGACAAATTACCATGGTGGTCTAGTGGTCCACCCACCCATCCCTGATCTGCCCATATAGGGCACCATATCATTTCTCTGGTGTCTAGTGGATCCCCCACCCACCCATCCTGTGAGGGATTGACAATCACCCACTCCCCCCAACCCAATAACCAACTGGTAACTAGCACAGCCCTCCTGTCACCTCCATGGCTGGTCACCAACTGAGCTCTCAATGAGCACGCACTGTACAAAGTATATGCTCATTGACTGACAGTTCACTCTGAGCTTTCAATCAAAACAGAATCAACAAACAGCTGGTCAGAGCTTCCAAATAATTTAACTTATTCTGCAGGCTACTGAATCTCCCAAGGCTGCAGCCCAGCTTTGACATCAGCTGCAGGGGATTCTGTGATATCTGCTTAGAGCACATGACCACTTGTGAGCCAGCAGTAACAGCCAGATATGATCTACTATACTAAAGTAAAGATTTAGTAACAGACTGGCCCAATGGCACAGAGGGTTGAGGTGCTGGATGCCACACCTCATGCCATGCTGGAGACCTGGGTTCAGGAGTGAACTCGGATTGCCAGGGGTCAGCATGGGAGGGAGATAACTGAGCATCTTATGATGGCTCTCCTCTCCCAAGGAGTAAGGAAAGGTTGTCTTGCTCCTTGACTGCCTCCTGGTGGAGTTTGGTTGTAGCATAAGGAGTTAGGAAGGCTAGAAGCATATCTACGTGGTATTCACATGCCTCCACATGCACACGTTCATGAATGTGAAGGTGAGGGATGAAAATAGAAAAAGAGTGACCACTGGCTTCATGAAGCCCTGCAGCCAACCAGCATCCTGCTCCACCACAGGATCACTGGAAGCCTTGATATGGATTGAGAGCCCTATGTGGGAAGAGGGAAATCTGTATAGGGGAAATGGCACCTTAATGGTACCTGGGGGAGCAATGGAGGTTCTCAGGTGGCAGGCACAGAGGAGATGGCTGCCTGTGGTCACGCAGGGGGAGGATAAAGAAATAATGAAAAAATAAAGTAAGCAAAAAATGTTATTGCTCACAAACTGCAAATTGGGACCAGCCCCACACTCGGGTGTGGGGGTTTTGGTGTTGACACTTTCTTTTTAATCTCTAATTTGGTTTTCATGCCAGAAAAAAGTTTGAATCTGTGTTTTGTTTTCAAATAAACATACACCTTTTCAGCTCCAATAACTAATCAGGGGACACAAGGTTACACTTTATTTTTTGATATGTTTATAAAGGTTAAATCCTGCTTAAGTAAATAGCTTACCCAACACATGTTTCTGCAGTGAATTAACACAATTAATGTGTAATAACAAGATATTTTGTCTTTCTTTGACATAAGCTTTTGTAATAATAATGAATTTTTGTAGAAACTAATTATGTTTTCTTAATTTACATTTTGGTTTATGGAATAGAATCCCTCATTGCCAGCATGTACAACTTTCCACTGCTATAGAACATCTGGCAGCTCACCAAGTCAGAGTGACACGGAAAACATGAGCACTCCTAAGAGGATTGGCAACATCTGTTTGATGTGTGTAAAGCAATAAAACACAAGATAAACTAATCTTAGACACACATTAGAAGCTGCATCAAAGGCTTGTGGCAAAGAACTGTACTTGAAAGGTTGAAA
Source organism: Neoceratodus forsteri (assembly GCA_016271365.2). NCBI lineage: Eukaryota > Metazoa > Chordata > Ceratodontiformes > Ceratodontidae > Neoceratodus > Neoceratodus forsteri. The sequence continues at coordinate 1,403,030,028 of CM028130.1, read as the reverse complement.
ATCAATTTTGCCTTGAAATAAATATTTTCAATCCTGTATTTTGTATAGTCAAATTGAAAAGCTTTATCCTTGTTGATCTCCACTCCCCACTTTTACCTTGTACTGCTCTTTTCATCTATCTGTTTTTTTATTTTAAGGATGTACTATGATGAGATAGCCCTAGCTGTGGAGACACCGACAGTTCTTAAAGTTCCCACCTTACTCCATCCAATAGTCTTAGAGGTATCGCTCCTGCCTGATAGGTATTGACCCAGAAATGTACAACCTTGCTGTACCATTAACTGATAAAATGAATGACTGTCCTGGGATTCAAACTTTCAAAATAGTTGGGTCTGATGCCAGTTTAGAGAAGGCATTCCACACTGCTACAAATTTTCAACATGATTAGCAAGATATTTCAATATCATTTCAATGGTGATGCAGAAATACAACTTGAATTTATACAGTGCTTGCCATATATACTGTATCCCAAAGTGATTTGAAATCAATAAGAGAGATTGATAATGTAGTGACTGTAAACATGTAGTGACAGCCTTTCCAATCATTAATACCATCACACAACCATGGCCAATTGCCTGAACCAAAGATCCATTGTGCAAGCGTGCCCCAGGGAGTGAGACAGAAAGTGTGTGTGTGTGTGTGTGTGTGTGTGTGTGTGCACGTATGTGTGCGTGTGCATGTATCTGTGTGTGTCTGTGAGCAGGACTTTCCCATTTTTGGTTTTCAATGCTGACATCACCCAGCACCCTGATGTCACTGTGAATTACACATGCTTTTCACTTGGGCAAGACATTTCCTGATATCCTCTTCATTTGCCTAATGTGCTTCCAGCTGTGCTACTCCCAAAACCAGTGTCACCTGCACTTATGTCTAGCACAACATGGTGTCTCCACAGGGATGGCTGCTGACAGTATGAGGCAATTGGTTCTTTATCATGGGATGAATACTTAGTTCTTAAGAAATAATACACAACATGGTGTGGTACTGCATGTCATGAGATAATGTAATACCTTGGGTGTATTGTCAGGCAATAAGCAAGTGTCTTCAACCATCCAAGAAGTGATGATATCCCATGATATACTGTACAATAAACTGCAGTGTATTACTGCAATTACAAAATGTCCTCAAGGTGCTGGCAAATAGCTGATCATAGTGATCAGTTTTATATGATAATGGTATACTGAGATATCATGCTGAGTCAAGCACTGCTTCAGCCACTCAGCTTCCATGATTTTTTCTGTACTTTTATAATTATAATTATAATTATAATTGCTTGGAGCATGCACTACTCACTGTGTGTGCCCTCTGGCAGATTCCTTGGTTATTTGGAGATTGTCCTTAGCAGAGTACATCTGCTCAAGGTCACATTTTCAGGATGATCATTATTTAAAGGAGGAAAGAAGGGTGCCTACGATTGACTCCCCCAAATACATAGTAGTGCAGGAAAAAGTTAGCATATGTGGCCTTTATTTTATTGATTTCATTTTTATCTTATTGGTGCTGTTCTTATTTTAAAATATAGCTGATCAGTCGAGCCATCACCCATACTGGCAATTTTCTAATCTGCACTGCTCTGACTGCATCCCAAAAACCCCCATAAGTTCCCATCATCCATAGCCTGCTGGAGACACAACTACACAAACCCTATACTTAAGATTTTCAATGCTTTGCCTTACCAGTTATCAGTCTCCTTGTACCCTAAACTGCCAGCAAGCATCTTTACTTTTCTACCTCTTGCATTCCCCTTTTTCCAAGTGCTGGTACAAATTCCTGGACCAGATATTCAAAGTCGGTGGTGTGCAAACTGTTTGCGCAGGATTAGCGTTGGTCTGCTATATTCAAAAGGCCAAATAGCATGCACAAATCACATTAGTGCTGGACAATCCATAATTATATGCAAGGGGCACACTGAACATGAATACAGGTGCTATGAGATATTCATTGACAAGCACTGCGCTAAGATGTTTAGCGTGACTTAGCGTGACCCATAGTGCGATACAAATTACTGCACAGGAAAAGCTGGTCTTAACCATGGGCAAACAGCTCTGCATGACATTGGTGCTTTGCGCAGTGTTTGTGCAGGATTTGTGTTGTTTACAAGACCCTAACATATGAGTATGACACTTAGAAAATTCCAGACATGTAGGGCACATGCTGCTCACTGATGGCACCACCATGATGCCAACAGCTGCCACCAGTCCCAGCCATGCCAGGCAGTAAGGGGTGATCTGGCCCACAGGGGACATCATGGTAGTGTAGCCATACAGCACACACATGCAGACTATATATCTGTGGTGACCAACAGATGCCAGCACACACACATGCAGCACTGTGGGCTTGGTGGCCATAGAGGGGAGGGTGTACGGGTGGCAAGACCTCACCACAGCCCAAGTGTGGCCACAAGGCTGGGACACATCATGCAGCGCACATGGGCCAATAGTGGGAATACCCCACCACCTTTGTGCCTGTCGGTTCTTACGTGCCCCCCTAGCCACATACCACACAACTGTATGGATGCCACGGCACACACAGCCAGCCATGTATATGTCACTGTGAGCATCCCATGCCATAGGTTCAGCATCTGTGGATCACACAACAGCATGACAGTACTGTCCACTGTCAGTAATCACCTACAAGCTGGGCTTGTCACTGTGTACAGTGCAGTGGTCATCACTGCCCTACATACCATAGGCATTGCCATGTCCCTCACACTACTGGCCTCCATGCTACTGTAGTGTCTGCTGTGCACTGTAGCATGACCTACAGTGTGACAGTTGCATGCAGCACCACCACCACCTGTGTCTATGCTGTGTTGTCTCCTGGGCTACGATATACACTGCTATGCTATGCCATGCTGTACTGTTTACATGTAGCCTGCAGCTATTATCATGTACTGCCTGACTGACCTACTGGTGGAGCTGTGGTCAGACCTGGCCAGCCCCTATACTTCCAGATTGACCTACAGGTGAAGCTATGGGACCCTGTAGTAACTCTGGACAAACTGCATGCAAATCAGGCATAATGAGATGCTAATGTGACTGTTTGCCCAGAGACTAAGTAGGCTCATTTGCATGTCGTGTTTGAATATGGCAAAGTTTAGCACTGGCAAACGTGTTTGCACTGGCAAACAACTTGGCTCCATGCTAATCCTTCACAAATGAGTTAGTGCCACACAAACAGTTTGGGGAATATTATACTGTTTTGCACACTGTACTGTCCCATAGGCTTCTCCCTGCAGCTGTACTGGGTCCACACATTTGCTGGAACACACGTTGGCCACATAGGTTGCCTCTACTTATCTTCACATCGCAGTGCATTGTGTTGCTGTTGTGGTCTGCACTTCCTGGTTGCTATATTCAGAGCTGTCATATTACAGGGCTATGTTTGCCCTGCACTCCCAGCCCAGTTTGCCCGGCCTCATTCCCATGCTATATTCAGAGGCTGTTTACCCTGAACTATTCCTTTTGAATATAGCTTGCTTCGTCCTGCGGGCTAACTTTGCCTGCCAGGCAGTGCTAATTTAGCCCTGGAGCAACGTTTTTAATATCTGGCCCTAGTTTGTTACCTGCACATGTTTCTACAATATTTATAATAATGTAAAACATTTATTTGCAGTAAATAGTTACATTTTCAATGTTTTGTGTATTTCTTGATTTAAATCCTTTAGCATTTGATAATGCCTAGTATGTTTCTCTGTTTGATGTGGTTTTATATCCCTTTATTTCTGCAACCCCCACACACACACACATGGACACACACACAGGACACACCTGAAAACAAGCCTTCATTCAATGTGCCTTGCACAGTAAAAACATTTGAATGAATAAATAAATAAATATGCCCTTTTTACCAAAGACTATTATTTATACTTCCAGTTGTTATTCATTATAGTAATTAATCAGTGCTGTACAGGAACTTAGTCCTGAAAATAACTACATGGCTACTGTAACTGTTAAGCTGCTACCCAGCTAATCCTTGTTACTGTTCATTGTTGCAGTGCCTAAGTCAGAAAAACAATCATGTTTTTCAGTATTGTTTACTGCAGTATTGTAAAGAAAAAGTAAAACTGTTTTCACTTATTCAATCAGCACAGTAAAAAAAAAAACAGCATTTTCAAAAAAATTAAACTACTACTAAAACAAGCAGTCTCTCCTCTCTTTCCCTAACAAGCCACTCTCTTTCTCACTCGCACTCTTTTTCAGTGGTTCAAACATAAATGTTGTTTACAGTAATCCAGTACATTCTCTTAAGAACCAGTCTGAATTAAAAATGCATTAGGAATCCATTTTGCCTCTTGCATGATACACACACAGATAGAGGTGGGCAAAAGCTGCAAATTCTGTTTTCACAGAACTTTTGTGTAAAATTCAGAATTTTCTGAACTTCTGCCATTGGCAAAATTGGAATCTTTTGAATGTGTTTGGTGGACTTTCTCCCTGTTCTGCAGAATTGTTTGTCTGAACTGCAGAATAATGCACACGAACTGTGGAATAACAGTTCTGAGGAATGTTTTGTTTTCTGCAATTTAGTGAATTATTCCTCAGTACATATAATTATTCCTTAGTTTAGTGATCAGTTCTGCAGACTTTTTACTCCAGAAACATAAAAAAGTTTGGGCACTCACAACCACATATGATGCTGCACACCAAATTGAAAAGGCAAAAGAAGTTTATTGTACATTTAAAAAGTGCCTTTTTAAATATGTAATAAACTTCTTTTGCCTTTAATTTGGTGCAGCATGATATGTGGTGAGTGCCCAAGCTTTTTATGTTCCTATCTATGTTTGCTTGTGAGAACCCACCCTTGTGGATGCCCAGTTTTGTGTTTTCTATACTTTTTACTCCACAGTTTAATGCAATAATCCACAATTTATAAATTTGTTCCACCATTTTAAGCTGGAAACTCATGAAAGTTGCTAATTTGATTTCCACATTTTGTGTAAGCAACAATCCACCTTTGGAAATTCTGACAGCGAAGTCTATTTTCCCACACCTCTACACACAGATGCCCAGAAATTAAATACAGAATAATGTCTGGGAAAATGTGAATTATGAGTTTTTCAGACACCTGACAAGTGATACCACTTGAACTCCAGGAGTGATGCTGAAAGGGTTGATCAGACTTCACCAACTGATAGTATGTGAAAAAATGAGAAATGCACATCTTCCTCATATGTTTATTTTTTTTAATCGCCAATTATTTTTTCCACAGAGGCTGATCTCTCCAGAAGTGCACTGTGAGCAAACTACAGGAAAAGTGGCAGTTTGAATTTGCAATGACAGATAAGATGTTTATTCCTCTAGCAACAGCTCTCTCTTGCCAATGAAATGGGTATAATTAAGAACAAAATATTTTCTTTTTTGGAAGATTTGTGAAACTAACTGTGATTGAGCACATTTATCAATCAGCAGTTCAAGAATGACACATTGAAATGCCATAATAACTGAGTGCAATGTCACAACTGGTGTTTATGGCATTTCAAAGCACTTGATACAAGGTTGTCACCATTAATCATACCTAGATTATTGCTTCAGTGTTTTTGCACTGTAGTCTTTGAGCTGGATTTTCAATGTTTTGTTTTATACTTGAAGTGCAGTTACACCACCAGAAACATTAGTGTTACGTTACATGAAAGGTGGTCTACTGTTGTGCTACTAGTGCCACAAAGTCATCATGAAAAAATGACACATTTATTAAAATAATGAAACATTTGTCATTTTCTGTAAAGAGTAGAAGTTGATGAAAATGAATCATAACATTTTAAAACTGCTTGCAAACGTTTTGAGCATTGGACACAGTGCAGGCTGTGTCCAGAATTGGGAATTGTGCCTATGTCATGTGTTTCAAAAATTCAGTCCCTTGTCTTTAAAATTGCTTTCCTAATTTAAGGTTGCACTGATCCCAAACAATTGACATTATGAGGCTAATTCTCTCTCCATCTTGGCTGAGACAACAACTTTTGTCTTTTTCATAAATGATCAAAACAAGTCTTAAATTCAGTTTTAAACATCCTTTTAATCTTGCCGTAACATTTCACCAAAAGGATTCTTCAGGAAACTTATTGTCTGCAATAGAAATCCAATATACATTGATTATTAATACATTTTATGTAACATCACATTGTTTTTGTAGATAATTTTAGTTGCTTCTTCATACTACTGACATAACTCCTCCTGTTTGAAACTGTTAACAGTCTGGAATGTTCAGTCTGTTTAAAGTTTAAGCATATATCTGGTTTACATCCTGCAATTAACACAGTGACATACTTTCTAATAATTTTCCATCTATGCCTACTTGAAATACTAGACTGTATTCTATACTCTGAGCTACAACCGTAGCAACAGATTTAAAACTCTATACAGAAACAAAGAAATCTAAAATCCCAGCAATGCCACAGTATCAATAAACAGAACATTCAATTTAACACTCATGTTAAATATCTGATATCAAGCTTCTACTTTTATATCACAATGGCATGTGTTTCTTATTCAAAATCTCAAAACAAAACTTGGAAAACTGTCAATGCCATCAATCTATCTACATTTGTAAAGTGGCAGCTGTACCTCTTGCATCCCAACCTGGCCAACAGGCATTCCTAGAAACAGAAGAGCACTCCAATTTATCCTGCTAGAAAGAAGCATGGTCAAAAGAAATTACCTCCCCATATTAGGGGTATCACCATTCATAAAGGCAGTTCTGTGTATGGGGAAATCCCTATGTGCAGGCAATGCCAAAATGGGATACTGTGCCAAAAATGGAATGCCTGCAGTCTGCAAATTATATTTAAGTGTTTCACAACACATCCAAATATTAAGAATATCTTCCTCCTCTAAATACTCCCATTATAAACTTTTATACATAATCCATAAAACTGTCTGAATTTACATAGTGCCTATACTTTGGAGCTATTTGTGTTAATATATACCAATCCACTAATGATAGGCAATCATTAACTGCTCTGGAAATTGTATCCAGGGCCACTAAAGTGTGGATCCTGCACTATCCTTATTATGTACTCCAATCAGAAAACAAAAACAAACATGATATCTGGGTATACCCTGATAGCACTGCCGATTATCCAAGTTTTTAACATGAATAGGTAATGTCCTGGATCCTGATTGCTTGACAGCATGATGAATCTATAGGTTTAAGAATTAAGAACTGATAGTTTCTGACTTCTTCCAGAAGCCACTACATAGCACATATACTGTAAACATCCATATACCACCAATCAGAGTCCAAATTGTCAGTCTGGCAACATATTCCTTGACACCTTTAAGAGAGATAAAGAATACAAATGTAAAATAGAATACAAAATACAGAAAGCTCAGTCAGAAAGGGCAACCCTAGAAGGCATACACCAAGTGCGGTCCAGCCCCAACTTCACTGTTTTCTGAGCTTCAATGATCTTCACCTACTGAGAGAGAGAGACCAATCACAGAGGGAAGGCAGACTCCAAAAGGTGCAGAAGAAGGGATTCCTTGACAGCAGTTCTACCTGAATCCCCCTTGGAGTGCACAGTCTGGGATCCTTTCTCTGCTGAGGCAGCTTCTCTCCTCACTAGTTCTGCTCAGATCTAGCCAGTGGCTGCTCTCTCAGCATAAGGAGCTGTTGGAACACCTAACCAGAATTCCTGGCTGCTGTATGTAAATCAGCATTTGTACTCCTGTACCCACTACTAAAATAGTGGTCAGCTAATAGAAACCTCTTAGCTGGAAGCAACAGCTCAGACACAAAGAGCACCCCTAGGAGACATATGCCAAGAGCAGTCCAGCCCTGTACCTTACTGTCTACTGATCTTTGCCAACTGCTGTACCCACTACTGAAATAGTGGTTGACTAATAGAAAGCAATCAGCCAGAATCAACAACTCAGTAACAAAGGCAACCCTAGGAGGTATATGCCCAGTGCAGTCCAGATGCTAGCTTTACTGCCTGCTGAGCTTCATTGATCTTCATCAACTGGGAGAGAGAGACCAGTCACAAAGGGAAGGCAGACTCTGACAGATACAGAAGAAGGTATTCCTTGGCAGCAGTTTTACCTGAATCCCCCTGGAGTGCATAGTCCATGCTCTTTTCTCTACTTAGGCAGCTTCTCTCCTTGCTTGTTCTGCTCAGACCCAGCCAGCAGCTGCTCTCTCAGCATAAGAAGCTGTTGGAACACTTACCCAGAATTCCTGGCTGCTATATGTAAATCAGCATTTATACTGCTGTACCCACACTGAAATAGTGGTCAGCTAATAGAAAGCTCTCAGCTGGAAGCAACAGCTCAGACACAAAGAGAACCCTAGGAGGCATATGCAAGAGCAGTCTAGCCCCTTGCCTTACTGATCTTCATCAACTGCTGTACCCACTACTGAAATAATGCTTGGCTAATAGAAAGCTCTCAGCCAGAAACAACAGCTCAGTCACAAAGGGCAACTCTAGAAGGAATACGCCAAGTGCAGTCTAGCTCCTAGCTTTATTGACTGCTGAGATTCACTGATCTTCACTGACTAGGGGAGAGACCAATCACAGATGGTAAGCAGACTCCAACAGGTACAGAAACAGGGATTCCTTTACAGCAGTTAAACCTGAATCCTCCTTGGAGTGCACATTCTGGGCTCCTTTCTCTGCTGAGTCAGCTTCTCTCCTCACTCATTCTGCTCTTATCCAGCCACTGGCTGCTCTCTCAGCATAAGGAGTTGTTAAAACATGTACTCCATGCCCCCTTTAAATGAAAATAAGTTTCCTTTTCATCCTATCAGTTCTGTGTGTCATGTACTTTGGTTTTATGTGCAGTTGACATAACAAGGGCTTGGTACATCTAAAAGGCAGTACATCACTGATTATTTTTATAGGTAGCAGAAACAAAGGTTCTGCCACGCACCTACCCCTAATCCCGCCCCACCCCTGGATCATCCTCCTTTATAAGGTGTACATTGTCCCCTTCCTGCCTCTCCTAATTACAAAAGCTGGGGATTCATACATACAGCATAGACACAAAGGGCAACCCTAGGAGGAATACGCCAAGTGCATTCCAGCCTCTAGCCTTACTGTCTGCTGAGCTTCACTGATCTTCGCTGACTGAGGTACCCACTACTGAAATAGTGGTCAACTAATAGAAAGCTCTCATCCAGAAGTCACATCTATTTCTCTTTCATCAACTATTGCTATTAAGCAATCAACTATTCTCACCTTAAGGCCTATTCAGAATAATACAGCCACTATGGATCTTGTAAACTGCAATTGCTGTGGCACACTTTTTAGCAAGGCTTTTATCCTCAGAGTGGGTCACTGTCCAACATGCTTCACATTCAGGGAACTTAAATCTCAGCTGCATGCAGCCTGGGCTGAGATACAGTACCTCCATGCTATCATAGATCAGGCCCCACTGGGCAATGTCAGAGAACCTACAGGTTCTAGACATGGTGCACAATCACCCCTACCTCAAAGAACAAACAGGCCAGGGGTCTAGCAGATAGTCAGGAACCATAGAACTACCAAAAAATCCTCTAAAGGGAGTTCCAATCCTATTTTGAAATCAAACAGATACACACCACTATATACCATGGTGACTTGCATAGATGGCATTGATGATTCTCCAACTTGTATAATGGAGCCAGAAATTCTCACATTAAACCAGCACAAGGAGGTGCACCCCACCACTAAAAATGCTAAATCAGAAAAGAAGAAAGAAACATGTTCTAGTAATAGGCGACTCCATGATTAGGGGTATAGAACCTCACCTCCACCAGGACCATGCTTCAGTTGCAGTCAGGTGCCTCCTGGGGACAGCAGCATAGAAGGACACTAGCCTCATCAAGGGGATTGTATGTGCAGTGGACCACAACACTAATGTAATTTTCCACATAGATACAAATGACCTATGCAGTAGGTCAGTGGAGGAAATTTAACAAAATATCTCCAGACTGGGAGACAGACTTTCTTCTCTTTTGACCGATCTCACCTTCTCAAAGATTCTGCCTGTCTAGAATAAGGCAGACAGCAGGCAGAAGATCAGGGAAAAGGACAGCATTGAATTTAACACCTGGCTGAGGAACTGGTGCCAAGAAAAAGGTCACCAGTATATCAGTAATTGGCAGGACTTCTGGGAATGGGAGTTTTTAAATTTGATGGCCTGCACCTCTCTAAAGAAGGTGCATGAGCACTTGCTCAAAAGGTTGATGTTCATATTGGTTGGTTAAACTAGTGGTCAGGAGGGTGGCACAGGCACCCCTTACACCACAAGGGTTGCCTTGTGCCCCTCCCCCATCACAACCTAGTTCAGCACGCATATGCTCCTATCATACACACAACAAGCAACACAAAACACATACACAGCAAAGCCAGGGTAAGCCTTTAACTAACCAGAATGAACAGTGTTGGAAGGCAATGTGCGTCAATGCTTATAGCCTGATGAACAAAATTCCTGATCTCATGGCCATGACGGCAAAAGCACAGTTAGGCTTGGTTGCTGTTACAGAAACATGGTTCACAAGGAACGACACATGGGATATCGCCATAATGAGTGCGTGCTATATTCTGGAAGGATTGAGATGGTAAAAGGAGGGGGTAGCACTGTATGTAAAGAAGGACGCAATGCAACAGAAATCCAAAGGAAGCATAACAAAGGCAGAGGTACTTTGGATGATCCTTGGGGCTGAGAGAAGGCCCGATCTGGATCTAAGTTACCTACAGACCCCCATCCCTGGAAGCTGATATATATATAGATATATATATATATATATATATATATATATAAAGCTCATGGAGACCATTTTGATGATGGCAGACAGGAGAGAGTTGCTGCTGATAAGGACTTCAATCTGCTAGATGTGGACTGGTCTCATACACAGCACCCTCTGAATGAAGGAAAGATTTCCTGTTTGCACAGCAAGAAGCAGGTTTACAAAAGCTGGTGAATTGACCCACCAGAGACAAAGCAATACTGGACTTGGTGCTCACAAACAGCACAAAAGTCTCAGGTGTGCAAATAGGGGTCAGTCTTGGACCAGTGACCACAGGACAATCCAGCTAACTATGAAGAAGGTAGAGGGAGCAGTCACACTAAAACCAAGGTTCTAGATTTCAGGAGAGCTAACTTTCCTAAAATGAAGCATATAGTTACATCCATGTTAGATGGCAGAAACTCAGAAGATGTAGAAGACTGTTCAGAGGCCATAAAAACTGCTTTAAATACAGCTACAGCTACATGTACTAGGCAGATCACAAAATCCAAAAGAAAGAAAAACCCACTCTGGTTTACCAAGGAAGTTGCAAACAAAACCAAGGAAAAAGGAGGGCTTTTGGTAAATATAAACAAACTAAAAGTGAATTAGATACAGAACAATATAAAAAACAAGCTGAGTGAGGCAGGAAAGGCAGTTAGAAGATCAAAAGCACAGAGAAGAAAATAGCACAGGGAGTCAAGAAGGGAGACAAAACCTTTTTCGAACATATAAGGGACAAAAGAAAGAGTAAGGGGGAATAGTCAAGTTAGCAAGAAAGGAAAGCAAAATAGGAGAGACAGACAAAGACAAAGCAGAGTTACTAAATGATTTCTTGTGCTCTGTCTTCACCATAGAAGACTGAGGAAAGGGTTCTACACTAAGCAGGTCAGTACACAACACCACAGGAGCCGACACAAGACCTTTCACAAGGGAAAGGATCCTAGAAGAGCTGAATAAGTTCAAAGTAGATAAAGTAATGGGGCCAGATGGCATCCACCCTAACGTACTGAAGGAACTTTGGGAACAATAGCATTTAGCAGTTACTTATTTCAGCAAAATAGCATTGCCACATAAAGTGGTAAACTGTACCTCTATGGATAGCTTTAAAAGAAATCTAAATCTTTTTACTGTCTCAGTTTCTCCTTAAGTCAGCAGGCGAGCACTATGGACGTAAGTCTCTTTCATGTTCCGTATCTACCTATGAAACCGATGAAACAACTTGCCACACCACTGGCTAAGCTCTTCAGCAAGTCACTGGAAAGAGAATAATAGCTCAAGACTGGAGATGGGCAACAGTAGTACCTTTACACAAAAGTGGAAGCAGGGAGGAGGCAGGAAACTACACGCTGGTCAGTTTGACCTCAGTGGTAGGAACAATTATGGAGTTGTTGCTAAATGAGATGATAGTGAAGTACCTGGAAGATAGCAGAAAGATTGACCCCAGGCAATGTGGCTTCATAGCAGAATGTTCTTGTCAAACCAATATAATCAACTTTTTTGACTTGGTCACCAGAGCAGTTGACCAGGGAGGAGCAGTGGACATTGTTTACCTGGACTTCAGCAAAGCCTTTGACACTGTCCCTCACAGAAGTCAAGTTAACAAATTAGAGCAGACAGGAGTCACTCATAAGATTGTGAACAGGATCACCAATTGGCTGTGAGATGGGACACAGATAGTGCTTGCAATGGATCATTATCAAGGGAAAGCAAAGTGATCAGTAGCGTGCCACAGGGGTCTGTGCTGGGACTTATCATCTTTAACATATTTATCGGGGGATATTGCAAACGACTTGAAGGGGAAGGTTTGCCTTTTTGCAGATGACACAAAACTCTGCAACAGAGTAGACATACAGGAGGGAGCAGTTCAGGGATTGGCAGTTGAAATTTTTAATGCCAAGAAGTGCAAGGTTATGCACATTGGTAAAAGAAACCCAGGGATAAAGTACACACTGGGAGGGCATCATTTAGAGGAGACAAAGACAGAAAGAGACCTCGGAGAAGTCACCGCAGATAACTTAAAGGTTGGAAAACAGTGTGAAAAGGCAGCATAGAGTGAGTGGCATCCTTGGCTGATATGATAGGGGAATTTCAGGTATAAAGAGCGAGGTTATCATTCCTCTCCACAGGTCCTTGGTAAGGCTACATTTAGAGTACTGCGATCAGATTTGGTGGCTCCACCTCAAAAAAGACATAGATCTCCTGAAGATGGTACAGAGAAAGGCTACACAGATGGTGCATGGACTGCATCGTGAGCCATATGAGGCAAGACTCGGGAACTCAATTTGTACACCCTTGAGCAAAGAAGAAACAGAGGACATGATTGAAACTTTTAAGTATGCTAAAGGAATCAACACAACACAAACAGTAAACCTCTTCCAGTAAAACAAGGATGCACGAACAAGGGGGCACAACTTGCGTCTGGTGGGAAGCAGGTTCAAAAGCAACCTCAGGAAGTACTTCTTTACAGAAAGGGTCATAGACCCATGGAACAGCCTACCTCAAGAGGTGGTGGAATCCAAGACAGTACGCAAGTTTAAATTTGTATCGGAAGGATATTGTGGACACATCAGAGTGCAGTCTGAAAAGGTAGGTGGGCAGAAACATGGGCAGACTAGATGGATCATGGTCCCCATCTGCTGACATCATTCCTATGTTCCTATGTCAAGCAGAATTTTTTTTTTGAATGAGACAGCCTCTCAGTACAGAGGTAGCACTACTGCTCGTGACACCAGCGAGCCACATTCAGGAATAAGCATGGGCTATCAAAGGTCAGCCTTGAGTAGGAGATTGGAGTATCACAGGAAATACTCTCCTTCTCTTTGGTGGGAGAGCAGTCAGCTCAGCATTTCTATACTGCCACCTGGTTGACCACAGGTGGTAGTGCAATGGAGCAGCTAAGTCAGAAGAAAGATGCAGGCTGGTTCTGTGCTGTGCATGTTCATGTGCATGTGCACCAAAGCCACCTGCAGCTTGAAGGATGGAATGGGTGAAAAGAGGAAATGCTCCTCCTGCAGAATGATAGCTCCACTGCACCTGCAGACTCTGCACTCACCAACCTGGGCACACTCCTGATGACTCGCTATTGTAACCACAAGGGACCCAGCCCCATCCTGTAGGTTCTACTTTGGGGGAAAGGCAAACCACACATGTAACATGGCAGCAGGTAAGATCTGGGCAAAGGTTAGGTGATGATCTGGGGTGTGGTGAGGGCTTGAGTGGGAGCCATGATCAAAGAGGAGAACAAGAACAGAAACAAAATAAAAAAAATCAAAATGCAGACATCACAATGATACTGCTACTATTGCTACACTATAGCCTGCTTGCAATTTCCTCGTTTGGTCCTCCGGTGGCAGGCTTGCACGGTGTGAGAGGCTGTGCTGCAGGCTGCCTTGCCCTGTGATACTGGGCTGGAGGTTCGAATACGGGGGAGCTCTAATTGCAGGAGCAGACTTTTTGTGGGGGTGGAGACTTGCCTCGAATAAAGGGAAGCGCCGCTTGCAAGCGCTTAATCTGCGTGTGCAGACTGTGTCCTGCCAGTGTTGGAGCGCCGCTCGTAAGCGGCTGATGTGGATGTTTTGCTTTCGCTGACTTTTGCCTATACACTATAGCCTGCCTGCAATTTGCTCATTTGGTCCTCCGGTGGCAGGCTTGCACGGTGTGAGAGGCTGTGCTGCAGGCTGCCTTGCCCTGTGATACTGGGCTGGAGGTTCGAATACGGGGGCGCTCTAATTGCAGGAGCAGACTTTTTGTGGGGTTGGAGACTTGCCGCGAATAAAGGGAAGCGCCATTGTAAGCGAGCGAGCGTGAGTTGCCAGAGGGCGCGATGCCACCGGCATTGGAATATTTGTCTGTAAACGGGAAGAGTAATGGGTTGTTTATATATGTTTTAATGTGTGCCAAGTTAAGCAGTTTTATCTATTTAAATTTTGTTTAGATATATTAAGGTGGAGTCTATTTTAGTATTGTCTTTATTGGTTTAATGTAGGTTAGGTTGTTATTTTGTGCTATTTTATAGTGCTGAAATAGCAGCTGTGGTTTTACTTGAAATGTTTAGGAATTATGTGGGAGGATCTATGGGGACTAAGATTACCTATAGCCACTCGTTGCTTTATGGTTCACGCCTCTATCCCCTTTCTGTGTCTGATACTATTGCTAGACGTTGTCAGGAAGTGGGGATTGTAGGGGGTTATGTTGATTACTGGCAGCGAGGTGATCAGGCTGTGGGTGATGGTAGGATTGAAGTCCTTAGGTCCAGGAGGCGTCCTGGGTTGCGAGGGGCATCTGGGAGAGGCCAGACGTGGTTGGTGCCCGTCCCCAGGGAGTCCACCAGTCCGAGTGGCCAGGTAGCCTGTGGGGCTGCACGGCCCTCCAATCCTCTGAGGGCAGTGTTGTGCAATGCCAGGTCGATCAGGAACAAGACGGCAATTGTTGCCGCCTTGATTTCATCGGTCAATCTGGCTTGCATTACGGAGACCTGGGTGGGTGATGATGCAGGCCCTATTTTTGAGGCTGCGGTCCCTCCCGGGTATACCGTGGTACACTGCCCCAGAGTGAATCGCAGGGGTGGCGGCGTAGCCATTTGCTTTAGATCCAGTTTGACCTTCGCCGTGCACCCAGTGGAAGCTCTGGGTTCTTTTGAGTGTGTGGCTATCCGCGGTGGTCTCGGTGCGGGCTGCAGGATTTTCCTCGTCTATCGCCCTTCTGGCCCGATGGGGAATTTCCTGCAGGAGTTTGCCAAGTTCACTGCTGGTGAAACATTGGGATCCCCCAGATGTATTTTTCTGGGGGATTTCAATGTCTGGTGGATGATGGTGATCAAAATGCAGCGGCGACTTTTGCGGAGTATGTCTCTCTTGGACTGGCGCAGAGTCGTTGCCGCACCCACTCACCAGGATGGCCACATGCTGGACCTGGTGTTTTCACTGGGGCTTGAGATCATTGATCTCGGTATTGATCGGGTCTCTTGGTCCGATCACTGCACGGTGAAGTTCACATTTGGGGCTCCCGCCATAAGCCCTTCCCTGGCTGAGATGATTAGCTGTCGCCCTTTGCGGGGTCTTACCCCTGAGGGTTTTCTGGCGGCAGCTAAATTATCTAGTGTGGGTGCTGCATGCGTCGGAGGAGTTGGTGCTGGCATTGACACCTATAATAAGGTGCTCTCTGACACCATCAACTCCCTCGCACCTGTCCGTGTATGACCCAGAACCTCATACCTGAGGTCCCCATGGTTCGATGGGGACCTCAGGGAGATGAAGAAGATGGGTCGGAGATTGGAGCGCTGCTGGAGAGGATCCCGCCTGGAGATGGACAGACTGGTCCTGCGTACGCACTATCGTGCGTATCAGGAGGCAATCAATCGTAAGAAGGCAGTGTTCCTGTCCAGGGAGATTGCTGCCGGGAAGAATCGACCAGCTTCACTCTTCCGGACTGTAGACAGACTTCTTCATCCTCTCTGCCTGCAGCCTAGGAGGGCTTTTTCCGTCGAAGACTGTGAGGAGTTTGCTCGGTTCTTCTCGGACAGGGTGTCCATGATCCGGCGGGATGCCTCTTCAGCTAGCAATACCATAGCTAACAGTGGTCGTCAGATGTGTTCTGAGTGCACTCCGCCAAGTTGGGGTGAGTTTAGACCAGTGGAGGCAAGTGAGGTTATTGAGGTAGCAACCAATTTGAGGCATACTTTTTGTGAACTGGACCCAGTGCCAGCGCGTTTCTTAATGAGATCGTTGGCTCTGTTAGCCCAGTGTTCGCCATGATAAATGCAGGTGTTCCTTATCTGAGGGAGTCTTTCCGGATGCCTTGAAGGAGGCTCTGGTGAGACCCCTTTAAAGAAACCATCTTTGGACCCGGAGATCATGGCGATTACTATCCTATCTCCAACCTCCCATTTTTGGGAAGGTGGTGAGAAGGTAGTAGCGCTTCAATTGGAAGAGCACCTCGTGACTCACCGAGTTGTACAATCCTTCAGTTGGCTTTTCGGGCCAGACATGGCACAAACTGCTCTTGTGCAGGTGCAGAATGATCTCCTCAGGGCTAGAGGATTGGGGGCAGGACAATTCTTGTTCTTCTCGATCTCTTCGGCATTTGACACTGTGGACCATTGTGTGTTACTAGTTAGCCTTTAGGGATTTATGTGGACTCACCGGTACTGTCATCAACTGGTTTGAGTCCTTTCTTACAAACAGGAGGCAACGGGTTATGATGGGTAATTCCTCATCTACACCCAATCTCCTTTCTTGTGGAGTCCCTCAGGGTTCGGTACTGGCCCCTATGTTGTTCGCAGTGTACATGCTGCCCCTGGGTGGGATCATTAGGAAGTATGGTCTGAGTTTTCATTGCTATGCTGATGATACTCAGCTATACTTTTCCTTTGCCCCAGGAACATCTAATGCAGTGGATGTGCTAAACATCTGTCTGACGAGATAAGTGACTGGATGGCCTCCAGCTGGTTGCGACTGAACCTAACAAGGCGGAGGTATTGGTAGTGGAGTCGAACAGAGTTCGTGATATGGAGGTCTCTGATTCAGCAACTGGACTTGTTCTTGGGGCTGTCTCATTGAAGGCCTCCTCTACGGTGCGTAGTCTTGAGTGATTCTGGACAGGAACTTGACCATGGAGACTCAAATATCTTCTGTGGTTGTACTGTTTTTTCATCTCAGAAACATTGCCAGGATTAGGTCCTTGTTCCGTCTCTGGACCTCCCTACCTTAATACATGCCTTAGTCACATCTAGGCTGGACTACTGTAATCGCTCTATCTCGAGGTCACAGGAGGACTTCTCCGCAGACTGCAGCTGGTGCAAAATGCAGCTGCCCGGTTATTGACTGGGCAGAAAAAATGTTGCCATATTACACCGGTACTGCGTGAATTGCACTGGCTGCCGGTCAGGTGGAGAGTCCTCTTTAAGGTGGGTCTTCTCACCTTTAAGGCCCTACAGGGCAGGGCCCTGGCTACCTGTCAGTCCTCCTGACACCTGTTTTATCGGTCGGCCCTCTTCGATCCTCCAGTAGTGGCCTCCTGACCATTCCTAGGGCGAGGCTGAAGTCAGCCGGTGATAGAGCTTTCAGCATTGCGGCTCCCACCCTATGGAACCTATTACCAACTATGGTCAGAGAGGCCTCGACTGTAAGTATTTTTAAGATCCGCCTGAAAACCTTCTTATTTTCTCAGGCGTTTGATGTTTAGACTACATTAGACTATGATGTACTCATTATTTGTTATTTCACTTATTTTCTGTATTATGTTCTTTTAAAATTTGTATCGCTGCCCAGAGCCTCCGGGATTGGGCGTCTTTTAAAATAAATTTGACTTGACTTGATTTGACTAGATTGCAGGAGGTTACTTTCCCTGCTCTGCACTATTGTATATGAAACATTATATGCACTGTATTATTGTTTTTAACTTGTGTGTGTGACTTGGAGCCCTGCAGCCATCGAAAGGAAGCAAGAAGAGGAGTAGTAGTTCCCAATACAGCTAAGGGAACTACAACTTGCTTATACTAGGGGATTCTTGCTTTAGTTCTCCCTGGAGCATCATTTCTCCTGAATAAAAGGCTTTTGGGGCTTGTCCAGTGCTTTTTAAAGCACTTCTACTGTGATTTTTAGTTTCACTCGCTCCATGACCCAGTAAGCATTTTCAGGTCACTACTTTCTACTTCAGCTCAGCTTGCGGCAAGTGCTTTTTGCACTGAGCAGTGTAGATTGCAGGAAGTTATTTTCCTGCTCTGCATTGTATATGAAACATTACATGCACTGTATTATTGTTTTTAACTTGTTTTGTGAATTGGAGCCCTGCAGCCACTGAAAGTAAGCAGGAAGAGGAGTACTAGTTCTCGATATAGCTAAGGGAACTACAACTTGCTTGTACTAGGGGATTCTTGCTTTAGTTCTCCCTGGGGCATAATTTTTCCTGAACAAAAGGCTTTTGGGGCTTGTCCAGTGCTTTTTAAAGCACTTCTACTGTGATTTTTAGTTTCATTCACTCCATGACCCGGTAAGAACTTCTGAGTCACTATTTTCTACTTCAGCTCGGCTTGCTGCGAGCACTTTTTGCACTCAGCAGTGTAGATTGCAGGAGGTTATCTTCCCTGCTCTGCACTATTGTATATGAAACATTACGTGCACTGTATTATTGTTTTTAACTTTTCTGTGTGACATGGAGCCCTGCAGCCACTGAAAGGAAGCAGGAAGAGGAGTAGTAATTCCCGATACAGCTAAGGAAACTACAACTGATTTATACTAGGGGATTCTTGCTTTAGTTCTCCCTGGGGCATCATTTCTCCTGAACAAAAGGCTTTTGGGGGCTTGTCCTGTGCTTTTTAAAGCACTTTTACTGTGATTTTTAGTTTTGCTCACTCTGTGACCCAGTAAGCACTTCCGGGTCACTGCTTTCTACTTCAATTCTGCTTGTGGCAAGCAGGGTGAGCTCGTGTTGGCACATCGCGAAGGCACGCAAAGACATACGTAATGTGCATGTGTTTTGTATGTTTGGCGGGAGTGAAGGAAGTGTGTAGCACAATCAAGTAAGGCAGCTAGAAAGCAGGTAATTCCTAATTGGTGCTTTGTTTTCTTTTATTTATATAAATCGTGTCCTGCCTGTAAAATAATGAATGACACACTAATTGCAACTGATGGTAGGGTTTTGTATAAATGTAGTTGTTGCGTCATGTATTGTAACAATGCGGTCACAAGGATAAATAAAATCTTTCAAATGTACACAGGACGAAGATATGGCACAAGAATTAATGGAACAAACTCCATAAGTGGTACACCAACACCAAAAACCTATGAAAGTTACACCCAGATGTCCCATAATGGAGACCCACACGTTATTCACTAAAAATACCACCAACAGCTTAATCTGGTTCAAAGTCAGTTGGCATTCATCTGTATCCCCTTCCCCCAGGTTGTGCCTGATAATAGGCAGGATTTGTCTAGTGCACTTACCCGGTCAACAAAAACTACATAAATAAATAAACTATACACAATGATTGCCTGAGCATTAGTGTAGGTATGCCTAACAAAAAATGGGCCAGGGAACAGGATGACCTCTTGGACTGTGAGAATCTATGGTATTAAGCCCAAAGTAATAAAGCATGTAAAAAAGGAAGAAAAGCTGCACAGTTTCAAATTCCCAGCCAAAATAGATTTGATCCAGTTGGAGATTTATTGGATGAAGTTATTATATCTTCCCCAGCTTGTATTCTTCCCACAACACATTCTATGGGTCTTGAACAAACAGCTTCAAATTCTCCTGTCCTTAGTAGTGTAAATACCCATGCAAACTCAAATAATCTTATGGACCTAACAGAAACTAATGAAGCTGGGCCCAGTTGCATAAACATCCAGGCACATTTAGACAATCTTATGGACCTAACTGAAGCTAACAAAGTTGAGCCCAGACAAATATATGTCCTGGGTGACTCTATTATTAAGAATCTGGACAAATTAGTGTGTGATCAGGACAAATAAAATAAGACTGTCTCTTGCTTTAGAGGTGCTAAGATGATGGACATAACAACAATGCCAAGGCAAATATAAAAGAATAGTGGAGAAAAACCACTAGTCATCATACATGCCAGGGTAAATAATGTTTTAAAACAAAATATTCAAAGCATCAAGGAGGAGTTAGCAGGGATGCATAATCTTTTAACTGATATAGGCTGTCAAATACCTTTTCAGAGATCCTTCCTATACCAATGGCTGATTGGTATATTAATGAAAAATTAAATCCTAAATAACTGGTTGCGTTCCTGGTATCTTAAGTGCAATGCTGCATGAATCACCAATTGGGAAGAGTTTGCTAACAAAAGGAATTAATATGCAGGGATGGTTTGCCTCTTAGCAAACTGGGATCTGGATTAATGGGACAGCAAATAAATGATTACATAAATACCACTTTAAACTAATTAAGGGGGAAGAGGTACACCTAGCATAACTACACCCCCCCATTCAAATAACAAGATTAAGGTATCCTTTACAAGCTCTGACCCTAGTGCACATACTACTAGTGTAACTGGCACACTTAAACACTCTACTCCTAAAATGCATAGCACTGATTTGAAATTTTTATTGGTCAATGCCAGAAGTCTAAATAATAAAATGGATGAACTAAAATACATCTTACAGAAAGACAAACTTGACATATGCAGGGTCACAGAAAGCTGGTTCTCAGACTCTGGCTGGTGTATTGGTATTCCTGGGTATGCTACAATTACTAAAACTGTCAAAAACTAAAGGTGGAGGAGTGGCATTGTACATTATCCATAGACTAGTCAGTTTTGAAATACCACACAGTACTCACTCAGCTATAGATTCTGAAATGATATGGGCAAAAGTGCAAAGTGATGATGTTCAATAATTGGTTTGTTCTTTCAATCTCCTAACTAGATATCAGTGGTAATGAAGTATTCATGGAATGTATAGAAAACCTGGAGGATTATGAAGACTTGATATTAATGGGTGATTTCTACCTGCCTAACATCAGCTGGCAAACGCTAACTGGGAAAAATCTCTTAGATAATGGATTTATTGATGCTATCCTACAACATGATCTGGAACCCACCATGAATGACAATATTTTGGACCTCATCCTTACTAATATCAAAGATTTGGGGAACTAATCCCAAGTCATAGAACCCCTTGGGGATAGTGACCACAGTATGATTTTATGGAATATTAAACATTATACCTCTTTTAACCTTGGAATTTCTAAATCCATGAATTTCTATAAGGCAGACTATGAGGCAATTAAAAACATTTATCCAACTGGAAATGGGAGACTGAACTCCAATCCCTAGACTGCGAGCAGATGTGGATAGCTGTATGGAAAAGGATTGACTTCTGTATTAATACCTGGATTCCCAAACGTATCAAATATAGTAACAATATAAGAGTTCCACTATGGTTAAATAGAAAAATTAAGAGGCTGATTAAAAATAAAAAGGGCATTTAATAAATATAAAAAATCCATCAGTTGAGAAATGGCAATGGTTTAAAGTTAAATCAAAACATGTAAGAAATTAATAAGATCTGCAAAAGAAAATCTTGAACTGAATCTTGCTACAATAACTAAGGATAACAAAAAAACATTTTTATATTTATGTTGGGTCACTAAAGGGGAAGGAACCAAACACTGGGCCTTTAATTAAGGACAATCAGTCAATTGCCAATGAGTTATCCATGGCAAATGAATTCAATCATTACTTTCTTAGTGTACAGTATGTAAACCTAAGGAGACTATAGCTGTAGCTAGTTTACCAACCCATGTAACAAACACACACATTACACCTGAGGATGTTATGGCAGCTATTAAGTCTACCAAAATGAATTCATCGCCTGGTCCTGACAATATCCCCACTAAATTTATTAAAGAATTAGCTACTGAATTATTAGGGGTACTTAAACTACTACAATATTTAATGTATCACTTCTTGAAGGCACCAATTCATAAAGGTGGAAATAAACAGCATGTAACAATTTATAGGCCAATCAGTCTAAGCTCCTGTCTGGAAAAATTAATGGAAAGAATATTACAACTGAAAATGATTTTACACCTTAAAAATATGGAAATCAGAGATATTTCACAGTACAGTTTTTCACAGGGTAGATCATGCCAGTATAATTTAATTGACTTTTTTGAGCCAGTAAGCATGGCATTGGATAATGGACTTCAGTTGGACATTATCTTCCTTAATTTTGAGAAAGCATTTGACGCTGTCTCTCATAGAATACTTGTTGAGGAACTGAAAAGATATAAGTTCCATCCAAATATTATTAAATAAATTGATTCATGGCTCTGTGATAGGAAACAACGTGTGAGTATCAAAGGGCAAATGTCAGAATTGGGGTTAGTGAGTAGTGATGTCCCACAGGGCTCTGTCCTGGGACCAGTTTTATTCAATATCCCAATAACCAGTATGCAGACCTCTAATGGGGTCTGGATACATAAATATGCTGATGACAGTAAGCTTGGTTGTAACATCAATGATTCAGAATCAGTGAAGTCTTTACAATCAAATCTGGATAACTTAGCTAAATGGTCAATCATGAATAAAATTACTTTTAACATCACCAAGTGCAAGGTTATGCACCTAGGTAAGAATAATACATTAGCCATCTATAAACTTAATGACACGTATTACAAACCATTACATCAGAAAGGGACTTAGGAATCACTATCACTAATGATATAAAATTTACTTCTCACACTAAGAATATAATAAAAAATGTCATGGTATACTGTCCTGTGTCTTCAAGCATATAAAAAGTAGAGAACAAGAGGTTTTAATACCTCTGTATACTAGTTTAGTCTGGTCCCATATAGACTTCTGTGCCCCCTTCTGTACACCCTCCTCCGTAGGGGGTAAAGTCACCATTGAAAAGGTTCAAAGAAGAATCACTTGGAAGGTTACTGGATTAAAGAACACAAGGCCAGATATTCAAAAAAGTTGAGCCATGCACAATAGGGTTGCGCCTGCGCAAGTCCAAAATGTGCCATTCTGTGATATTCAGCAGGAGGCAGTTGCGCCCCCCCAAATCATGCTGAGCAACAGCACAATGATAATGAAGGCATGCACAACTGAAGGGGAGGAACCGTGCATAAACTGCACAGCCCGATATTTAGCCTGGGCCATGCAGAGTTATGCAGGAGCAAACCCCTACCTGCGCCTGCACAAAGCTGAGCAGAAAAAAAAGGAATAAGTCAAGGGCCACCCACAGGTGAGCTGCTGCATTGCAGGGTGCAACACAGCAGCTGCCACCTGTGGGTGGCCTCACTGTTCCTGCCACACTGGCAGTGCCCCCCATGCCTGATTGTGGGCATCAGTCCCCCAAGTCCAATATCTTGGTGGTCCAGTGGACGAGATTAGCCCGATCACGGGCATAAATGTACCTCCCCAGTAGCCCGATCATGGGCATAAGCAGATCGTCCCCCATTAGCCTGATCACGGGCACAACTGTATGTTCCCCCACCAGTAGCCCGATCACGGGAATCAGACCTCCCAAAGTCCAATATCCCTGGTGGTCCAGTGGACTGAGCGGAGCCTGATCACAGACGGCATTCCTCACCCCCAAGTATAAATCCCTGGTGATCTGGTGGACCCCCACCCCACCGCCATGGGCCCCCCCCCTCCCCCACCAGCCAGCAGGTGGCAGCATCCACCTGCCTGCCTTCCACACCACCGACTGACAGATCGGTGTGGCTGCATGCCCGTTGGTTCAGGCATGAGCCAATGGGCATGCAGCCCATACCTACTAGTCAGTCCAGATATGTGAATGAATTTTCATTCATATATCTGGATTGACTAATCACGGTATGGGCAGCACACCCATTGGCTCATGCTCTAAACCAATGGGTCTGCAGCCATACCGAGCTGTCAGTCGGTGGGTGGCTAGCGGCAGGCGAGGAATGCCACTACCCGGCATGAGAGGTGGGTGGTGGGGTCAGGTGGGTGGGGTGGAAGATCCACCAGATCACCAGTGTTCTTACTTGGGGGTGAGGAATGCTGCCCACGATCTGGCTCCGTTCGATCCACTAGGCTAGTGGGCTTTGAGGGAAATCTGATGCCCACAGTCAGGCTAATGGGGGCAGGATAGGTTATGCCCATGATTGGGCAACTCGGGGGGGAAGGGGGAAACTCTTATGCCCGTGATCAGGCTACTCGGGGGGGGGATCACTTATGCCTGCGATCGGGCTACTTGGGGGAGGGGGGAACACTTATGCCCATGATTGGGCTAATCACAGTCCACTGGACCACCAGGGATAGGAGACAGTCATCGTCCCTTAGGGGACGTCCCGCGATCGGGCTACAGGGGGCGTCGGTCCCTGACAGCCACTGCCTGGCAGGGTGCCAGGCACAAGTCCTCAGGGATCGGTGCACCTGCATGCTAATGGCATGCAAATGGGACCGTAATCAGCTGCAAATGGCCCCCCATTGCGTCTTGCATAAATTATGGCCCCATTTGCATGTCACCCTTTGAATATCGCAGGTGCTGTCATGGCGCAATGGAACTTGCACCACCGCATCTCAATGCTCCATTCTGACCACTTGCGCTGGCACAGTTCCACTGCACCATGCACAGTGGGGGTGGCCAGGGGGCAATATTCAAAGCAGTTGTGTCATAGCGCAACTCCATTGAATATCGCCCTGGTCACACCCCTACACAACTATTTTGAGTGTCGCAGGGGCTTGCGCCACAAACTGATGCAGTTTGAATATCTGGCTCACAGATTATAGTGGTAGACTTAAAGCTCTAGGGTTATACTCATTGGAATATAGATCCTTGAGGTGTGATTTATGCCTAGCATATAGGGCATTACTTGACCCCACACTGTGTGAAGCCATCTGTTTGGGAAAAAATGCATCCGGATGTTACACTCATTCACATAATTTAAAATTTAAATCTAATGTAAATAAAACATCTAAAAGGGATCATTTTTAACCCAGCATTTACCACCAATCTGGAACTCATTACCTACTTCACCTTTGTTTTTCACTCTGCTAGTAAAGAAGAATTCAGTCGAATTCTGGGAATGTCATGTCAGAAACTGCCAACTACTTTTAAGAACAATGTATTTCAGTGAGAAACACAATATATTATCTTTTTCAAAACAAATAGTTATTTATTTCTGTATCAAACGTTGCCTTTGATATGTTTGCACCATTGTGGTCCATCCACATGAATTTACAATGCTTAAAACAGTAATTGACTTCTTTTTTCTTCCAAAATAAAATCTAGTTATGAAGAAAATGTCATCTGTTAAATTAAAACAGAAGATCCCAGGTTATAAAAAACACACACATATTTCAATGAAATATATAATATTTTGGTTGTAAAAGTATTGTTTCTCTGTAAAAATCTGAAAACAGGTTTGCACTTTGTCATTGAAATACACTGCCAACCTTGTCAGTAACCCTTTTCTGACATAATACAAAATTCCATTAGATTACTTTTTACTTGTAGTTGGCAAAATAGAAATAAAATGATAAAAGGCAATTAAAGAAACATGAAAAACAGTCAAAATGATTATAGAGACATGCAAAGCTCCAAAGAAACAAGAACAGTAGTCAAAAGGATTGCAGAGACATGCAAAAGCCCTGAACCTTCATTCTCTAAGATATACCTCCTGATTAGGCACTTGCTCTTTAAACTTCAGAATAGTTATTCATCAGTTATAAATGGTCCAACAGACATATTTTGACACCATGAGACACCTACCCTAGACAGGTTGTGAAACTTATCCTATCTAGTGGTCCTCCCTGCTATTTTACAAAGCACTAAGGACCACAACACAATGGACATCAAAGTCTGCCCAATGGAGTCAGCACAATGAGGCAGTCAGTATCCAGCCTCACTGTTCAAAGGTCTAATGCCAATTTTGTGTGCTTCTCGGCCGAATGCTTCATGGTACTCGGCTTAAACCCTTTTGTTGTGAACTCTCTGACTAGTTCAAAATATTTTCTTATGGCCATCTAGTATTCTGTGTCATCTTGCATACAGTGATTGTTCTGTGGTATCTATGTACAGCAAAAGTGCTATGGCCCCTTCTTGACTAGCTTCTGTGCTGTAGTATCTAATTTGTTCCTGGTAAGTCATAATTATGTGGTCTTCCCACTGAATGGGGTGGGGTTGGGGTATATGGTGTTCTGTTTTCATGCACTTTACTGGTATGATTTAATACCTGTTATTTTACTGAGTCCAGTCTACATCCTATGAGGGTAGAAACATAACCTGTCCCATCTAAACTGTCCATTTTCCTTGCCTATAGTATCACTGCAGATCCTTCTTGATCTCCACCCCATTAACACCCTTCATTTTCCATAGATTCCTGTATGCCTTTTTCATGCATTCTTGAACTCCACCACTGTTTTGCCTCCATCACCTCCACAAGAAGACAGATACATTTCAGGTTTTCTCTCAAAATTGGTAATTTCATTTCTAATGCATGTGTCACTAATTTTGGTTGTGGGTTGCTATTAGGGTATTTTTGACTGCTGGGGTATACTGTTGCATAAGCTTCTGAAAATGTATTATTTTGTCAGCCTAGGAGTAGATCTTCTGGCCCTGCATGTCATTAACTTCTACCTTTCTTGCCCAGAGTCTTGCAGCTTTCCTAAGTATTATGATGACCCAGAGGATTCAGTTTTCAAATCTAATTGCCTCACAAGTGTGGTTCTCAACCCTTACTTACTGTTTCTGTTCATGAAAAAAGATGTGGCATTCATTACCTACTTTGTCAATGTAGACTGTATTGCCCATTAATACCCTTTAACTGTCTTTCACTGTCATATCAATAAAAAATTAAATATCCATCTTAGCTCCCAGCCTAGTTGACTGTAATTACTGGTGATAGTGAACCCAGTCTCAGGCCTCCTTCTATGCAGTTCCCCAGACCTAATACAATGCCAAAGGCTTAGAAATAGTTCCTCTGAATGTCCACACTATCATATCTTATTTGGAAGAGCTCATTGCCTGGGTTAGATACTATAGCCCTGATATGCTATGCATAACTAAGGCCTGGCTAAAGTTAACTGCATCAAATGCTGCCAGAGCCCTACCTGGCTTTAACCTTGTCATGTCTGACCATCCTGGATCTAAGTATGGAGGGGGCTTTTGATATACTATAGAAGTCACCTGAATATCTTCCAGATCCAGTAGGATCCCCCCATATCTGTCTGTGAGCTTTTATATGTTTTTCTTCTGCTGAGTGGCACTAAGAAACTGTACCTGGTCCGTTCTTGTAACCCTCCCCTAGGTGGCCTGCAAGGGTTAACTTATCTTCTTGTGGTGGTTGTTGGTGTTAAGTTCGAGTCAAATGAGTTACTAATCAGGGTATCCTAAACCTAAATTGGCAGGAGAATAATGTGAAATGTTATGAGCCTCTCTTAGTGGATGGGTGGGGGTAGGGCTTTGACTGAAACAGTCCTCTCCTACCAGACTCTCAATTAATGAAGGTCAGCACTCTCTCCTTAAATGGTTCCTGTCAAATAGAAAGGCAGATCCCCTATCTGGGATCTTCCCAGAGGCTATCTCTGATCATTCTCCACTTACTGTGTACATGTAAAAAGTGATCTCACTTCAAGTTCTTCCTACAATAATCTCTCTTTGTGACCTATCCAAATTGAATAAATGTTCCTTCCTCAGTGACTTTGCTCTCACTGACTGGTCCCCCGTATTGTTAGAGGCTGATTTGTCATTTGCCTTCTCAACATTTCTCTCCCTTTTGTCTGTCTTGCAGGACAAACATGCTTTGTTCAATAATAGGAGAGTACAGGGCACAGTCACAAACTGGTTGCATAGCGAGCTGCTAACACTGATGAAATCTAGTCATAAATCTTGAGGTAAATTTAAATCCACTCATGCTATATCAGACATTCTCAAATATAGATTACTTAGGAATGCCTACAAGAAAGCCATATGGCATGCTAAAAATGAGTTCTGCAGGTCTTCTCTCCTGGCACCTGCTATGGATCTCTGCAGTTTCTGACAGAACATCAGAATTGTGGTTGGTGTTAGAACCGTGAAACACACAAATGACATTCTCCTGGATTGCTTATACTATAATAGCTGTTTTACAATATCAAATGCATTTACTAGGTAATTCTTTGGTTTATCCTCCCTAACTCTCCACTTGCTAGTGCCACTCTGCAGTGTCCACCTGCATCCCCTTTCCATCCTCCCCCCAATAAAAAAC
Source organism: Neoceratodus forsteri (assembly GCA_016271365.2). Lineage (NCBI taxonomy): Eukaryota > Metazoa > Chordata > Ceratodontiformes > Ceratodontidae > Neoceratodus > Neoceratodus forsteri. Next base: position 1,403,001,627 of record CM028130.1, on the reverse strand, counting down.
ATTCCACTTGTAAACAATCTTTGGCAAAGGCCCGGCTTCTAAGTGAAATATTTCAATTTACCAGTGCTGGCTTTGACAACATGAAGTCCATGCTTATATGCCCAGGTGCTCCTGTCCCTACCCCCTCCATTGCCCATATCTTCAATTTCTCCCTACTCAATGGGGCTGTCCCAGATGTGTGGAAGGTGGCTAGAATAGCTCCACTTTTTAAACAAGTATACCCTAATGTCATGTGTAATTATTGCCCTTTTGTGATACTGGTCATCAGCAAGGTCCTTGATAAGATTGTTGCCTCCCAGATCACAGAATACCTTCAATCCCATACTGTATTGGCCCTGGCGCAGCATGGCTTACACAAGGGGCATAGTACCTCCACTTCTCTTACTGTTGCTACCTCTGCCAGCTGGACTGCTATGTACCATAGTGAACTTAATGGGATGATTTTTATGGACCTCTCAAAAGCTTTTAATATGGTGGATTATAAGTCCTTTTCTCTCAAGGTTTGATCTTTTGATTTGTACACCCATGCTGTTGCCTGGTTCTATAATTACCTTCATGGCAGGCAACTGATTGTTAAATTTAACAGGGTGTTGTCTGAGCTTACACTCATCAAGTTGGGGTTCTACAGTGTTGCATCCTATGGCTTTTCTCCTCACCCTATACATAAATGTATTCACCAGCGTGCCTGCTGTCTGTAGCTTCACTTTGTATACAGATGGCATTGTGTTACATACCAATGCAAATAATATTAGAACTGTTAACACACAGCTAAATGAAGACTTCCTTCATATCTAGTCCTGGATTACAGCACATAAGTTGGTCCTAAATGTAAAAAAGATTCAAGGCAATGCTTTTCTACTCAGTATGTAAGATCAAGTCTTGTCCTGAACCCTTGTTTTTCACTAGTTCAAAGGGATCACCCATTTCCAGTGTCCTCTATGTTTAAGTACCTTGAACTGACCCTCAACTAGACCTGTCTCTGAATATTTTGAATGTACAGTATTAACTGCAAACTGGGTCTGGCCTATATGGTTATATCCTTACCCCTGAAGTCTGTGTTTGCCCTTACTGGGGGTACGCTTCTCTCTAATATTAGTTATGGACTCATCACCTACAGTATGCAAATGTGGCAAGGCATCACTCACTAAATGGGATGTAGCTTATAACAAAGTTTGTAGGTTTGCTTTGTTTGCTATCTGTCTGCATACAGGTGTGAACTCTACAGTAAACTGATCTGTTTATCCCATGAAAACAGTCACTATTTTTTCCCTGGGTTGTTTTATAGACAAGAATTTCTACCCTACCTATCTTGGCAGGCCTGTTAAAAAATGCAGAGCTACCAACTCAGGTCCATTGACCAGTCCCTGTTGGTAGTTCCTAAGAATTGCATCACCTCATGTGACCAGACCATCGCAGCACCAAGGCTTTGGAAGTTGTTCCCATCTTTTACTCATTGGGCAGTCTAACGCTCATTTTTTGAACAGCTCTTCTGAGACTTCTTTAAGGCTAACTCAGCCTGCTTAAGCACTTGACCATATGGTATTTATCCTAGGGTCTGGAGATTCCTTGTCATTTTCCACCCATTGTGCATATCCTACTTGAATGCCTTACTGTTCATGCTTGCTAGGGATTAGATCATTTGTATAGCATGCTTTGAACTGTTTTGTAACTGCAACTGATCAAGTACTGTATGTAACTGGTTTGAGTCCACTGTTATTTGTAATTTCAACATTCTGCCAATGTAATTGCCAATCTGCCATTCCACAGCTTGTAAATGTCATCGTATTGTCGTACAGTTTTGTAATGCCTTGTAACTCTTATAGTAGTAGTATACGTGTATACTAACTGTCAAAATTTGATTGCCGGATATGACGATCGATTGATTGCTGGATATGATGTAATGTCCCACCCTTTTTGATTGATGGCTGGATGTGACGTAATGCCTCGCCTCTTCCGCTTCCCATGTGCAGCAAAATAATACAACGTCTCCCCTCCTGTCTGTGCCAGAAATGATGCAATGTCCCACCCCTCAATGTGGATGCCTGATATGACGTAGCACCCCCACCCTTGTCATGCCCCTGTCTACCAGAAATGACACACCACCCCACCTCCACCCCTTCCATACTATGCTGCAGCTATGGGCGGAGTGAAGGTTGGCTTGTCTGGGCTAGCCCCAGACATATTAGAAGGGTTATGCTGATAAAAGCATTTAGCGCTGTTTCTCCATAGTTGGTTTATGTTTTGCACCTGTGTGTGTGGATTGCCTGAGGAAAACAGCAAAATGGATGAACCTAGCCTATCAAAATCTGCTAGTGCCACACCGGAGGATTTTGTTATGACTGAGTTGATTGAATCATTCTTGAGACTTGGTTTGCATGATAATCATAAGTGTGTTAATATGGATGAACAGTGGAAAGAACCAAATGTTGAAAAATGCCCTGATGAAAAGCCCAATGTGGCCATGACAGCAATTCAAGTGCCACCTGAAAAGAGTATTGTGTTGGACCTGATAAAGGATATTCTAATACAGCTACTGCAAGACTTGATGGCTCAGGACTTGAAGATAAACTATGAGGGGTGCACCATAGAACACCCCTCACAGATAAGAGATAGTTATTTATATGAACCAGAGGAGGGGTACTGGGAGCGTGATTTTCCTCAAGTCTGTGACAGGTTGCACCAGTGTCAGATTAAGCTACTAGTCAAATCGATAGCATGGAAACTCAGTTGCACAGCATCCTATTTTTATACAATACAAACTATAAATGACACTTTGCCTGAATTTAAAGAGATGCCATGTATTGCTAAGGGACTTGACACACTGTATGAACAGCTGATTGTAACACTACAGTGCTGTTGAAGAAGCGGTTTCATCAGGAAGTCATAAAAAATATTTTAAAAGACCACTGCAAAAAGGAAGCCATGTGCCATATTATATGTACTTGTATGATGCTGGGAGTTCTGACGAGGAACACAGTGCTGCATGGTGAGAACTGTTACGATGGGTACCCTGTGGGGAAAACACCAAAGAATGTCCGAAAAGCAGAAAATAGAAAATCTTTTACAGACTTTGATAAACATGCAAATTTCAAACCATGCTGCTCAAACGGCATGTATCCCTGTAAACTGTGAAAACTTCAGTTTATACAGATTTTAATGAGTGACATTAAAAAAGATGTATGTTGGTGTGAAATAATGAACATGAGCAGGTGCCTCAGTAATAATGTGTTAGAAACCATTCAAAATGTACCCACTAATATCTGAAAAATGGATGTGGTTTGTCATGGCGGTGTTATTGGTAGCTGTGACCTACATTGTTGATATTTGTTGTTATAGTTTAAAATGTCAAAGACAGGAAGATGTTAGCAATGTAACTGAATTTACATCCAATTTTCTTGTTACACAGCAAAACAGGGTCTGGCTTTTTGTTGTAATATTTATAGCAGTATAACATCAATTTATTACAATGGTTAACACATGCTCTGTGTTGCTACATAATTAGATGTATACATTTTGTGGTGTTTCATAATAACATTTTCACATCTGAAAAAACACTGGTGTCACGGCTGTATTGCTAAACAGCAGTCATGGTTAAGAAATTATTGAAAAAATACGTTATGACCCTCATACACCTGGTAGCTTAGGAGGTGTTCAGAGACTACATGGTGCTGCCGTAAAACAGGGAAAAAATTACTCACACTCAGGTAACACGGTGGCTGTCTTTACAAGATGCCTACACTATGCACAAACCTGTGAGGAAATGATTTCTTAGAAACAGAGTGGTTGTTAACAACATTGATGCACAATGGCAGGCTGATCTGTTCGATATGTCTAGTATTTCCAAAGACAATGATGGCTTGGGTTTATTCTAACAGTTATTGATGTCCTATCAAAATATGTATGGACCAAAGTGCTAAAAAAAAATCTGGAAGAGATGTGACAGAGGCTTTTAAAATGATACTCAGAGAGGTCGTCAAGCCTAATACAAACAGATGGAGGGGCTGAATTTGTCAATGCTAATCTTCAAGTATTTTTACAAGAACAAAACATATACCATTTTACAACATCGAATGATGTTAAGGATTGTATTGTGGAAAGATTTAAATGTACATTAAAAACAACAATGTTGAGATGTTTTTCAGCATTTAACACATATCGGTACATAGATGTATTACAAGCTTTAACAATGGCCTATAATCAGAGCTATCAAAATGAGGCCCAATGATGTGATAAAGGCCAATTTTTTACATGTTTGGAAAATTCTATATGGCGATCTTACACTCGGTGTAAAAAGGCCTTTTACATTTTATGTGGGTGATCATGTGCGGGTTTCTAGAGTTAAGAAAACATTTGAAAAAGGTTATGAGCAAAACTTTACAAGTGAGATATTTATTATTTCTGAATGTATACCTAAGCCTGTACCAGTTTACAAATTAAAAGATTATGATGGAGAAGAAATAAGAGGTACTTTTTACGAGCAAGAACTGGTAAAAGTCGAACACACTGCAAACCGTGTATACAGGGTTGAAAAAATAGTGTCACAGAAAAGACAAGGGGAAAAAAAACTGGTTTTAGTAAAATGGCTAGGCTGACCATTAGAATTTAACAGCTGGGTAGAATCCACACAGCTGAAAAATGTGAAAGTATAAGGGTGCTCCCATGTTTTGTGTGACATCAGTTGGAGAAAAGACATTATTGGTAAAACAATGTCTGAGAATGGGTTTACATTACATTGCCCAGCAATGTATCTTTTAAATATTTCCCAAAAACACTATTTCAGAATATACTGTGAAACTGGTGAAATCTATCAATTTAGTAGACATGTGGGAAGTCGACTTGTCAGAAATACAATACCAAGGACTTGGGACAATATTATACAACAAGATGGGAGATTTCAAGCAAGTGAAACTTCAAAGCCATTATTAGCATTATCAATTCCCAGAGGTTATTATCACAATGTTGGTGATGTCACGGCAGCCATCAATGAGGCCCTGGACCAGGTACAACTAGGCATGTTTTTGGAATATGACAGTCTGGAATGGAAAACAAAATTTAACAACATTAGTGGTGGAGCATTTATTGCACGCCATAATCTGGCTCATATCTTGGGTGTATCACATGGTATACCACAACTAAAAGCAAGCACAGGACTGTATTATACTGACATCAATGGGGGTTTACATGCTGTATGTGTATACAGACATTGTTGAACACCGAAGAGCCAGTGATAGTCATGTGCCCCTACTCTGGCATGTGGAAATATCTGGTAAAAATAATGCAATCATAACCATGCGCTATGATAAGCCAGATCATATGCCAATCAGCAAACAACAGTTTAACACCATGACTGAGATATTCAGACTGCACCACAAAGTAGCGTAATAGCAGGAGCAGGCGCAAGTGCAGTGCGCCCCTGAGCAACACGTGCGATATTCAAACATAGCGCAGGTCAAGGTGCGCTTGTGCAACACAACTGAATATCACGCCAACTGCACCATGGTGCAACCAGGGATGCACAGTGGATCAGGGCTGATGCACAGTAGCACGACCAAGGATGCACAATGGAACAGGGTAGTAGCGCAGTAGCACAACCAGTGATGCGCAGGAACAGAGACAGGATGCAGTGGTGCACCACCTATGGAAGCCATGGGCAGAGGAGCATGCAGCAGGCCAGACAGCACACCCCCCACAACCCATGAATTGCATAACCAGTGGTGAGCTGGATGGACCACCAGCCCATGAACACCAGCACTGAATCCACAGCCAGGGCACATTTCCCAGCACCCCCCGGTGCAAGCAGTGGCTACAATACAAGGAGGTCTGGCCACCCAGTGTCACCCATCCCACCAATACAGAGCATACCCTGTACAGTGATCCCCAGACACCCAGCCCAGGAGCAGCACCCAACAGTGCATGGCACAGGACAGCCCAACCCCACCATGACATGCAACCCTGTGCACCATGGAGCCATGCATGGCAGACCCATTGTGAGCACCCTGCAGCGGGCAGCACCAGCCACCGATACAACAACTGCAGACACAGTGCCACCCTGCATGGCCCCCCCATGGCACAGCAGAGAGGTCAACCTGTGTCATTACTTGAGGGACCCCATATGCGACAAGGCCTGCCCCGGACCCCACCACCAGCAGGACAGCACCCCGCACACCCACCTAAGCACACATCCTGTCCCACCACTGGCCCCAACAGCCAGCACAGCCACCCACAGTGGTGCATGGAGGCATGCACCACACAGGATGTGACACAGGGCACAGAAAAATACCCACCCTGACCCAAGGGCACCCTGACACAGGGCCACAATAGCGGGGCAACAAATGCCACTGGTGTGCGACCACTGATGCAGTGTACCACGGCCTGCACCACCCCATGGCACAGGTGTACCAGCCATCCTGCACATGCACCATGAAGCCATCCACCACCAGCATGGCTGGAGCACAAGTGATGGACATCTGAACACAGATCCATAGCGGACACAAGCAACAGCATGGAGGGGGACAACAACAGCATAGGCCACAGTGCCACTCGAGGCAGACGTGCACCATACCAGTGACAGGAGGCAAGCTACATATTGTGCCGTGGCCAGAGGGTGGCTGGCATGGACAGCCACCAATGACATGCCAGCAGATTGTGCATACCACAGACATGCAAGGGGGCCAGCTGCATGGGCCATGGACATACTGACAAAGGCACCTGGGACACAGCGCATGTACCAGGGACCACCGCACACAGGCATCCAGTGCACAGGGAGCAACACACATACCACAGACAGGGACTGAGTCCCCCCCACACCATAGGTGGGTCCCTGCCAGACATACACACGCTCAGGCCTGCACCACCCTTGACGCCATGCACACCACTGCAGCCAAGCACCATATGCCTGCTGCAAATCAGAGACCACCACAGTTGTCATAACAAATATGTCTGTAATCGAGTACTGAACTGTACAAAAAACAGCAAAACAAACTATTTACAATGTGGGGGGGAAGGGCCACATACCAGGTGAGGGTGGGCATGGGGCAAGGGTGTACAACAGGGAGTGGGATGAAGGGGTGTGAGGGAAAGTCCGGGGGGGAATGGTGATTAGGTCCATAGTGGGCCTATTGGTGACTCCGCTCCCCACTTCTATCATGGTGGCGCCTCCTATGCCTCCTTCTGTCACCCCTGTTGATACGCTGGAGCAGCTCTAGGGTGGCCTTCATTAGCTACAGCAGCTCCTGCCCATTATGTTCCAGTGCAGTCCAGCGTTGTCCACCAAGGACAAGGGAGCAGAGTCATTACGCTTGACTGGCCAGACCCCTGCAGCCCACTCAATGTGTATGGCATACAGCCATGTGCCATGACCCTGTGATGGCATACAACCACCCACAGTGTCCCCGCCCACATGACCTGCCTACCCAGGCACCCATAGCTATGTGGAACACTGCACACACCCACTGCCAATGTACCACACGGCACCACCATGGCTGTACAGTGACATGGCTATGTGGTGCGATGGCAGTGACACAGCCATGGACCCAGTGCACGCACAGCCCACTTGCAACACCCACCCACACATGCAGTGCCACAGAACAGTGCAGAGTGCACCATGTGGCATCCATGGCAGTGGAGTCAAGTGCGAGTGGCCACGCCCCAGCACCACCCCTGCAACCCAGCATGCTCAGAAGTAAGGGGAAACATGGCACTCACCTGCATCCTGGCCAGCATGGTGCTGCTGGCCCATGGTACCTCCAACATGGCCTGGCTGCACCTGGACTACTCCCGTTCTCTCCTGCTCCCCCTGTTCATGGGCCAGTCATGCCCTACGGTGCTCCTCCAGGCCTAGGGTGCAAACATGGAGAGGGAAACATCAGTACGGGTCAGTAACAGAGCCCCCCCAGTGTGTGTATGCCTGCTCAGCCCAGCCATGAAGCAACACCATCCCCACTAGACGGTCCCCACCCACCTGTGGCATAGTATTATGCACACCACGATACCTAGACAGACAGACACTACCAGTGTTCAGATGGAGCACCTACCTGGCGGCTGTGGCACTGCGCCTTTCCAGGCGCGTGCCTGCAGATGCCCCAGTCAGTCAGGGTCCTGCTGCTATAGGTTGCCATACCAGTGGCAACACTGCTCCACTGTTCGGCCGATCCCAGTCACCTCCTCCAGGCCATCAGACACCTCCTGCCACACAGCAGTCTGTGACCTGTTGAGGGGATCCTGCCCAAATAGGGCACCAGCATGTGGCTCCACTAGGGCCAGCAAGTTGACCAGCTCAATTGTGCTCCAGACTTGTGCTCTCCTACTAGGCATCCTGCTGTTGGTACCAGAGTCAAAATGGCGCTCTGCAGTGCACATGACCCACGTGTGGAGGCAGCATGGTGCTGCACTGCCAGTCCCTAGCACACTGTCACCAAACTGTATGATGGGGTGCACCCATGCAGATGCATGACACCTAGGGGGCAATGGTCGACCGCTGGGTCAAGGGTCTGTCTGAGCATGGAGTGCCATAGCACTATTGGGATGCCCTGCATGTAGCACGGTAGGGTGCTTGTGTGTGACACCCTGCAGTGGCCTACCATGCTGTGGCTCCATGGTGCCTCTGGTGCACCAAGGCATGAGTGCCCACATGGGCAAACAGTGCACTAGCACCACAGGCACAGTGGTGGCCATGCCCTGCACTGCCTCCCTTGCACAGCATGTCAGCAGCGCAGCATGTATCACGTCAGCACCCTGGGCATGCATTGTGCAGTGCCGATTGCGCATGTCACAGTGCTGCTCCATAGCCTGAGCACGCTCACCAACATTGCGCAAGGTGCAACAGCACAATATTCAGCCAGCATATTCAAATCAGCTCATTTGCCATTCCACAGTGCAACCACTGCATTAGCACCCACTTACAGTTGCACCTCACCTCATTTGCATGCGTTGCACTATATAAATGCGACATGGGGCTGCAGAGGACATGGTTAGGTATTGTAGTCCATTGTGGTGAGTTGCATGCTGTTGGGATGTGGGGACTGTGGTTTGTGAGGGCTGAATGGGACTACACAGTCCAAGGCAACACCTGTCATTCCCGCAGGCTCGAGCATGACCGAATGTGAGAAAGAGAAGGAACAGGGACAGGGGAGAAGGAGGAGGCCCAACTTCACCAGGGCTGAATCAGATGCCCTGTTTGAGGTATATCTTGATGGAAACCACTGCTCAGTGGACAGTGGGGAACACCACAGGCCCATGCTGTGGCATGGGGTGGGTGGTGCGTGCCATGAACCAGCATGGCAGCCACCAGCGGTCCATGCAGGAGTGTAAGAAAAAGGTTGGCATGGACAGAGGCAGATCCAAAGACAAGGTGGCTGCCACCAGGACTGCAAGTGCTGCCACAGGTGAGGTCCAACCGGATGTACCACTCCTGATGCCACAGGAGGAGCAGGTGGCCAGCAGCATGTGGCGTTGTGCCATTGAGGGTGTTCCTGGTGGTGACATCCAGATGGGTGGCAGCCCATCACTGCATGGTAGGTCCTGTGCTGTCATTGTGTGGGTGGTGGAGGGAATGCCACAGGGCAGGGCAGAGCCACTAATGCTAATGTGTTCCCTTACAGCTCCTGAGTGTATACATGGGTCAGCGGTGGTGGGTGTGTCCACCGAGGGGGATGCCTTGGACACGGAGGATTGCCCATCCACCTCCACAGGTGTCTGAGGGACCAGACAAGTGCATACCTGCATGTCTGTCCTGACTGATGAGGGTGGTGCGGATGTGGACGAGGCCCTGCCTGTGTCCCAGCATGACAGCACCCACGGTCTCCAGCATGCTGGGACACAGACTGGCACTGGATCCAGCACTGATGATGATGGACCACATGTCCTGGACAGTGATAAGTGTGGGACACAGGATGGTCCCAACAGCAGGCAACCGCCTGGGCGTTGCCATGGGTGGTGCTGCGTGGTGGCCTGTGTAACAACACAGTCCCAGCCTGTGCCAGTATGCCCAGAGTGGGAAGCTGCCTGATGTGTGTGTCTGGGGTGGTAAGGCTGTTGCAGCAACTGCGGCAGTGCCAGTGAGCCCTGGCGATCAGCAGCGAAGAACAGCGCCAGCAGTCAGTCAATGGCGATGGGGGGAGTGTCGGGGGTGGTGGCAGTGCACCATGTTTAGATGTGCCCGGCATGGCTCTGGTGTGCAGCGCCCATCATCAAGGGGCGCCTGCCAGCAGGGCCAGGAACACCATGAGGGACAGCATGCCAGACCGGTGGATGACCTCTTTGACGAGCACAGCCATCTACTCCAGGCTTCAGTAGATCAGCAGATGCTGCTCATGATGGTGGTGGATGCACTCAGTGCAGTTCTGCACCAGGCAGAGGAGCGGCACAGCAGGGACCACGGTCTGCTCCTGGCAGAGATGGCCCAGCAGCAGGCGGATGTGACCACTGCCATTGACAGGCAGACCAATGTATTGACAGCTGTCATGGCCACATTGGGCATGCAGTTCAGTGCCCAGCCACTGCAGACACCTCACAGTGTCATGTCCACCCCCCGTTACCAGCACCGTGCGACACCTGCCATGTTGACACCGGGTTCGGCTGTGGGCATACCAAGCACGCCTGGCACGGGCATGTTCTGTGGGCTGCAGACCCCTGGGGGACCACTGGTGCCACCCCATGAGGCCAATGGTCAGCCTGACATGGCTGGCAGGTCTCAGGGGGGCCTCCCACGCATCTGTGGTGGCTGTGGTACTATGCCGCATGACTGACCTGTCTCCCATCATCACCACTGTCTGCTGCTGCCCTATGTGCAGTGTGGTGTGCATTGTGTGACGCACAGGTGGGGTACCCGGCCCTGCACACACATGGTCCCTGTGCACACCCTCCTGGCTGCTGGCCACTGTGGCATGTGCATGATGATGCTGGTGTTGCACTGTCTGCCAGTGTGCAATGGTGCCCAGCATCTGAGGCACGCACAGTGACGGCCACCGGGCATGGTCGTGTGTGGACCTGTGTGGGGCTGGGGGTGGCTGTTGGGGTTGGTGTGCCGTTTACCCCTTATGCATGTTTTGTGGTGTGTGTGCATGTGTGTACAAGTGTCGTGTTTGACCCTGCCCATCCCTGACGCTGTGTGCAGTGCCACATTCAGACCCATTCCCTTACTGCCATCCACCCCTGGTGTCCTGCCCTGCCTGTCTGTGGACTGGGCCCTTGCCCTTGGTGGTTTCGCATAGTCCCATGACCTACCTGTGTTGTCCAAAGTGCTCTTCTGTTACAGTGTCCCGGTGCAGCTGTGACATCCAGATCAGCTGGGGGTCTCTTCATCCAGGGGGTGGCTGCCCATCACCAGCTGGACCGGCGTCCTCATCGTCCTACTGCTGTCCCACTCTTTGACTCTACAGCTATCCCACAGTCGGTGGCCATGTTGTGCAGGATACAGCAGGCCAGGAATAGCCTGCAGGCCTTCAAAGGGGCTGTACTGTAGGGTACCACCTGATGTGTTCAGGCACTGAACCATGCCTTCACCATCCTGAACACCCGCTCAATGACATTCCATGTTGTGGCATATGCCTCATTGTACCGTAGCTGCGATGAAGTACGTGGGGTGCTGGTATGGTGTGAGCAGCCAGGGGTGAAGCGGTAACCATTGTCACCTGTGTGTAGAGGTGGACATTAGAATGGTGGTCTGTGCTGCTATGCAATGGGCCAACATGGCCAGTACCCATGGCACCTCCTGACTATACACCCCACATCTGCTCATGTCATCCTGCGTGGTATGCATACTCACCTAGATGGCCAATGGGGATGTCCCCACTCCTCAGACCTGTGGCACAGTGCAGATTGGTGCTAGATGAAGGCATTGTGTGCTCCCCCAGGGTGCGTGGCACAGACATTGGTAATGCACCCCCTGGCATCACACACCACCTGGCAGTTTATGCTTGTGTAACCCTTGTGGTTGATGTATGTTGCACCCTCCGGGCCAGGTGGCGTGTGGATGGCCACATGGGTGCAGTCAATGACCCTGAGCATGTCAGGCAACCGTGCTACCCTTTGGAACTCCTGTATGTGTGCTCTGCACTCCACCTGTGTGCTGGGGAAATGGATGTACTCTGCAGCATGTGGCAGCAGTGCGCTGAGGGATTGTGTGAGTAGGCATGACATGGCCAACTGAGTTATGCCTGTCATGACCCTGTTGGTCTCTGGAAGGTGCCCGTGGAGAGCAGGCACATGACAGATGTCACCTTCATCTCCACTGACAGAGCATGGCTCCGTCATGTGGGTGCCTGCATCTCATCACTGCACAGTTCACAGAACTGCCTCAAGATTGCCTGGTTCAGGTGGTACTGGCCCACAATCTCTGTGTCAGAGTACTGTCCAAAGCTGGTGCGGGCTCGGTACTGCCTGTTCTGGGCATACTGCCAATGGGCCCTTCCACAGCCATGCCTCTCTGCTGCCTGCCTTCTCACATGCCTCATTACCGCCTCCATCTAAAAGGTGGCACTGGCCATGTCCTGGCTGGTGTCCCCCCCAGGTGTGCTTCCTGATCCCCCGCTGTCTGTTCCTGATGCTCCCCTGCACCAGGTACACCTCCCGACCTTTGACTATAGCTGTCCTGCCTTCTTCCACTGCCCTCAGTCCACTGTGGCACCCCGCCATTGCTGCACAGTGGCACAGGCACACACCTACCCTGTCTGGCTCAGTTCTGGTGGGCCTGTCCTGCTCCTGCCCATTCCTGTGCACTGCTTCCTTCTATTCCACCCTGGATCTCTGTCACCATGCTCCACCTGTAGCTTCCCTTTTACATTCTTGCTCCCTTTTATTTTGGATAATTTCGCTGTCGCTGAACTTCTGCCCGCTCCTTCTGTACGCACGGCACATGCTGTTGAATGTCGCACTGCACATGTTATTCATGGTTCTGCCCTGATTGAGCAAGCATTCATTACTGTTGCACTCTGGTGCATTGCTTGACAACCGCATGCGAGCCACCTCTCACTGAATATCGCGACAATGCATGATTCCGCATTCTTGTGCTGGCTCATTCCTGTTGTGCATGGTGCATCTGCTCTGAATATATTGGGCCCATAGTATTGTGATAAGAATGATCAAGACAAAAATGTCTTATTCTTGTTTGGCAGGGTTGTGAAGCTTGATTTTGACCTGTTAAGAGCCTTCCTAGTAAACAACCATGTCACAAAAAGTTGTACAGTGACCCAAACCTTTATGTAACCTATTATAGAGCACAAGCTGGTCATGGCTTATCTGATTTACATGGTACCACTGTTATGTATGGTGCTGGTATAGGTGGTATATTTAGAGTTTTATTTAGAAAAGCTGTACCACTATTACAAAAAGGCTTCCAAACAGTAAAACCACACCTTAAAACAGCTGCTAAAAATATTGTAAAAGATGCTGTGGGAAACATTGTGAGTTCATTCATGACTCCAGATCTGGGACAACAGCAAGATGAGGCAAGAATGATTGTTTACAAGAGGCCCAATAAGAAGAGGAGAATGGTCTGCCAAGGACCATAAGTGATATTAAAAGGTGGCATGTTCAAAAGAAAAAAGAACAGTTGTGAAAGCAATAAGCACAGCAAGAGAAAATCTTGTAAAACTAACAGTCAAAGAGACTTATTTTAAGCCATGGTTCTGGTACATTGCATGTCTCAAGAATGTAGAGAGTCAGAATTAGACCTTTTCATGTTACCACCAGCTCAAACAAGTAAAGAGAAAACCTGTACGTTAAAATCCCCCCTTGTCAGCTAGAAGGATAATGCACCCTTGAATTTTATGTGACTGGTAATGGTGAGATACATTGACCTAAACAACACCTTATTATCATTTGTGCCAGATCTCTAAGGCTGATGGTAGCAACATGGATGATGTAGCTAGAACAAGTTTAATTAACTACCCCTGGAAACCATCTTTAGCAGAGTGGATACAGTGGTGGGTGACCAGCTGATTAGCCAGAGTAATAACTGCTAACCCTACAGGAACAATTGAGTCACTGCTTAAGTACAGTGATGCCGCCATGTACACAATTTTCATCTGATTATTTCATAAGGACACACCAGGGCAGCACGAGAACACCACTCTAAATGGTCCCAATGAGGGTTTCAAAGCGCACAACTTTACAGGGAGAGAGTTACAGTGTAGAACTGCTTGGACCAATTCATGCAGACCTCTTCTTCCAGGAAAAGCTGCTTCTGAATGGAGTGGATGTTAAAATTAAACTCATTCGTAAGAAAGAATGAATTTTGTTTAATTAGTGGTGATGCAAATGAAGATTATAAACTACAAATTAAATCTGCATCTATTTATGTAAAAGGGTAAAAATGTCACCAGCTATGCGTATTGGCCATGTACTCAGGCTTTATAAGCTGTTAATGCAAAACACCTACCCCATTGACCATGTTAGCATGAAAGTGTTTAGTATATCTAGGGGGCAGCCATGTGTAACCAGGATAATCTGTTTCTATGGCAGATACCAAAATTGTTGGTGATAGGGTTTGTTGATAATGATGTCTTTCAGTCGTGTGTACAATAAATATCCATTCAATTTTAAACATTTTAACATTAACTTTATAGCCCTGTATGTGGATATGGTGAACAAGTTCCTGCTAAACCTCTGCAACCTAACTACAAATGGTAATGCTGTCAGAGAATATATCAACCCTGGTCCATGCTAGTGAAAAGAGATATGAAAGATAACCTGTTACTGATAGACCATGTAGGTTTTGTCAAGGTACACATTAGTTGCTTTGACCTAAGCCCTGACCAAGGTTGTGGTGACCGCTTTTCATTAATCTGCTCTGGAAATTTGAGCTGAAATACATTTTACTGACCCTCTACCAGCTACTGTGAACATATGTTGGTGTATGCTGTCTTTGATAATAGTGGAAATTAATCAAAGATGAAACGTGTTGACTTCAATTAAATATGAACACTCAACAACTGGATACCTTTCTCTAGGCAGATTCTTTTACAGACACAGTTTTTTTTTTTTGCAAGTGATTGACTATTCAGAAAGACTAACGTATTGCCAGCTTCTTTGATGGTGAATACACAGCCCCAGTCTAGGCCTGAGTGAACACTGGTTAGTTATTTATCTTCTGACCAGTACTACTGGTGAATTTTTTTGGCTCCTATGGTTTTCCTCCAGACTGCATTTTTCCACCAGCAATTGTTAATTTTTGCGTGAAGAGATGCCAGAAACACTGTTTAACCCTAAACAGGTTCAAGACCTAACTATCTGTGACCTACGGCCAACATTGTATATTTTCCTTCACCATAGGTGCAAAGGTGTTAAACTTTAATGATGTAGTTAGGTTGTCTTCTGATAATTTAATGTCAAAATGATAAAGTTTATACATTGGCCAATCAATGGAGAATTGCTAAAGGTTAAAGCCTTCTTTTCTTTCAGTCCACAGTCAGTAATTTCACATTATGATTATAATAGCAATAATATTGTTAGTAGATATTGAAATAAAGCATGCTGTATGTTATAGCTAACAAATGTAGTTTACTTTTATAGAGTATAATTACTAATTGTTCTTATGTAAGGAGGAGACAATAAAACACAACCATTTTGTACAATGCATCAGACTGTCTTTATTTTTCACAATGTAACAGCAAAATCAATGTCAACATGTACATGATTTATAAAAATTTACAAAAAACTCAGTGTTACCAAAATGTGGTTACCTATCCAAGACATTGCACTATCATCCATGCTACTTTTTAAAAGGAGTTTTCTATGTACAGGCCACAGGTGATGGCAGGTACTTGAGTTTCAGGTATTAGTGCTGTAGAAACACCTGTCAGAACCTTTGAGAGGTTGTTCTTAGCAATCTAAATCAAATACCTGTTTGGATGTTAGGCACCACTGATTCAAGATATATTTCTGCTAAAGCTCCTGATAAAATGTTCCCACCCCTAGGTTTTTAGCATCAGATCTGTGTCTTTGTGAAGTAACAGCCTTGACTAAGTCATACATATGAAACCCTTCAACAGCCACACTGTGATATATAAATTCACCACGATCATTCAAGTCTGTAACAACAACAGACCTTTGAGTTTGTTTAACAATATTTCAGTGTGTTTTCTGGCACCACACGAAACACCTTGTAATATATCATTATAAATATCATTGGTGCCAGGTGGCTTTGCCATGCTATCTTGTGGTTGCACTAGCTCAAGAGGTGTCAAAGATAATAACTAAGTTTGCTACATCTTTTTCCCCTTGGTGGTACAAATGTGAGGTAGCATTGCAACACCTCTCCATACACTTCAGCCTTCTCATACACAGAGGTCAGTCCTTTGAAAACATCCTGCATTTCAGCATCCAGCCATTGTTCCACAACCTTTCGGTGACTCTTCAAGAGATGACATGACCTCTTACCAAATCCAGCTATTGTGGTACCCTAAATACATTTTTATGCATAATCCATGTCTGTTCACCTGCTTGTTAGAAGACTGGTTAAAAGGTATAACAACACTAAACAAAGTGCCTACAAAATCCCCAGACTGTATTATAAGTTTTTTTTATGTTTACAGACAGCTTTTTATGAATAATTTTTGATAATAAGGTTTGCCGTTTAAGGGCAGACCAAGATGTCCTAGTACCTCCCCTCTACCAGAGATGATGTGCTCAGAAGGGAGGGGAAGGAAAGGAGGTCAGCGAGACAGAACAATAGGCAGGCAACAGAAAGGAGGAGCTAATGGAGGTACACAAATGGACAGCACAGAGTTAGCTCAGCTACTTTTGCTGAAATTTTGTTTACAAAAACTACAGCACATCAGATTAGCATATTGTTTGGAAAGTTTGTGTACTAGCATACAGCAGGTAAAGAGATAACAGCTATGTTTAGGCAAGAATGAGCAGTACAAAAATAAATAAATAAAATAATGTTATTAAGTCTCTTAATGAAACTTGGATGAGATGGCTTATTAGGAACATTGCCTGTGAAGATTCTTTAGAGCAAGGTTTAAAATTACTGAAATAGTGACATTTAAACCTTTGAGAAGACAATTCCAGATAAGACCTAAGAATTCAGTTTTAAAAAAACAAGTCGTCTAGAAACTGTCTTGACTAGGACTCCACTGGCTTTAACATTGCTTGTTAAGAGAAATTTGATTTTCTTGGTTAGAACACAATTTTGAAGTTACTGTGTTTAGTACGCTCTGACTTTAAATCAGAGGCGATTAGGTTCAAGTGGTGAGGTTGTTGTGAGGTGTTTTGGGCCAGAGAAGGTCATCAAGTAAAAACCTGAGATTAATTTTATTGAAAAACAGATTGGTTAAGGAAGCTGTCTTGACTAGGCCTCCTGGGCCTTTAACATTCTTGCTCATGTGGAATCTGTTTCAGTTAGAGTAAGAACAAATTTTGAAGCCTTACAGTGTTGGTATGATCTAGCTTTAAATCGTTGTGGAAGTTTCAGCTGTTTTACTGCGTGAATTTATGAGAAAAAGGTCTCCTGGGCTGCGGTTACACGGAGCATCACTAGCTCATATACAAGAGTCCTTGTGCTCAATTTCCCTACGATTCAAAAGCAAAATAGCCAAGTCTGGAGAACCTCCTTGATGCTTCCTGTTGGGAGGATGAGCAGATCTCCATGGAGGCGTTCCCACACATCCGCTTTACAGCGTGCTTTAAAATTAACCCACCTCCCCAGTCCCTGCTACCTCCTCCCGTGCCGCCGGGTGGAAGTACAGGGCCAGAAGCACTTCAGAGAGGACAGGCAATTTTAAAAACTAGTATGCAAGGAGGCCCATGGTAAAGGCCTAGTAGTGGGGTGATGATGGCCATGTGGCGTGACATCACAGCACAGGGGGCAGTCAAAAAGTGAGCGGATGGAATGGTTTCTTGAGATAGAGGAAGGTGCCTGATGGAAAGGAATAAGGGTTTTGTTTTGAATACAGGACAGTGTATCTGTTGGCCCCATTTTAAAAGGGGTCAGGCAGCCCAGCAGGGGCTGAAGATTAAGTAATCTAAGCTAGGGGTTGGGAGAACACATAGGTGCCACAAGATGAGGAGGAAAGGAGCAGGCCAGAGGCCGGGTAAGAAGAGGCCTGGCCACATGGTGGCGTCAACTGCCAGGTGGAGCTAGGATGAAAGGCGACACAGAGAAGGGATGTTAGGGGTGGGGGTTGGGCTATATACAAATAAAAAAAAAGAAAGTGGAAGGCCCTGACAGGCCCAGAAAGGCAGGAGGGAGGGTCAAAAAATGCCATTGCCAGTGAGGGGCAATGGAAGGGAGCCACGGAGGATGGCTAGGCGGGACAGACCAATGCACCAGGGTTTGCAAACCCTGTTGCTATTGCAGTGAAACAGGCTATCGGAGGGGCCACATCCCAGGACACTTGGGCCTAAGCATGGATGGCTGTACAACAATAATGAAAATTATGGGCTTAGGCCAGAGGGTGCAGGCTGCTAGGGATGTCAAGAGCAGCAAGGTTTACATAGGAGGCCTAGGCGGCCTCAGAGGGCTATAAAAAAAAGGAAGGAATAATCAGTAGAAAACAGACAGAAGGAATGGGACCAGTTTCTGGCTGACAGAAACAGGAGATAAATTAAAACCAGGCCTCACCATAAAAATGGATGTGTACAACTAAGGTTTAATAAAGGACCTTTTTGTTTCAGTGCCTTTACAGTTCATTTACCAAGAAGGAAAGATGATGGCTCCAAAGAAGAGCAGACCTTCTAAAGAGGAGGCCTACAGGGCTGTTAGGATCAGCTGTATAAAGCCAACAGAATTATAACTGGTAGTGGAGGGAGAGGAGCCAGGGTGCTCTGGGGAGAAGTGGAAAGTGGGAAAGGTAAAAGGGGACCAAGAAAAATGGCCAGCTAGAGGGCCACACAGCCCAATCTTGGTGCAGCCACCAATGGAGGTTCCTCCCAGGTTGGCTAGTCCAGTACCTCTGCAGCCCATTGACCAGGTACCATTAGTACCTCCCCAGGACCAGGTAGCGGTTCCCCCCTCAGAACCCAGGTTGGAGCCCCTGAGCACAGTAGTTCCTCCACAACTGCTAGGTTTACAACCTGCCACAAGTGATCAGACCAGAGCATCACAATGACAACAGGTCACAAGGAGTGGACAGGGATCACCTGGGTCCAGTGGGAGAAAGTATAAAAAAGAAAATATAGGCCGATTGTTTCCAGCACTTGGAACAGGGGCTTGCAGGGCAGATAGGCAGTGCTGGCAGAAATTAGATCAGAGAAAGAGTTGCAAAGAAGTGGAAAAAGAATAGAGTGAGAGAAGGGACCAAGGAAATAGGGCTCCAGGAATGAGGGTGGGGAACATGCCCCATCTGCATGAAGGAGAAAATATGGAAGGGGGAATATGGATATTTTTGCCTTAGTGAGCCAAGAAGCGGTGGCAAAATACGAGGAAATGGAGAATATAGGAAACAGTGAAATGGCAGCAGCCATAGTCTTGTTGGAGAAGAAAGAGGAGGATAAATTCACAAAAGGGAAAACTTGGGATGGATGGTGTGTAGGTTTTGCCACTTACCGGCAATGGTGATGTAGAAGAAGACAGAGCCGGGCATCCCACTCATCACCTAATCCCTGATAATAAGAAGGGTGAAGGCTAAGAGGGGGGTGGGATGGATATACTATGATGAATTCTTTCAACAAAGAATGACAATGTATGGGGATGTAACATGGGACACAAAGCAATTAGATCTGTGAACGGATTATGTAACCGATCAGTCCACGCCAGAAGGGGAGATGCGTAGGAAGGGGAGGACACCACAGAGATGTTGTTGGGGTTACAATAGGGCTTTTGTTCCTGGTCACAAGCTGTTTTTGACATGCAAGCTCAAAATGTGAGGGTCACACTCCAGCGAGGAGATGCAGAACAACATGGGTCCAGGGAGCTCCAGGGCCAGGGCACAGGAAACAGGCCAGCAGTTTTTGGGAAGGCAGGGTATAGAGGACAGATATGGAATAGGCGGAAGGCAGAGGCATGTGCAGGAGAGGGGTCAGACTTGTTGAATGACAAGGCCAGTAGGAAAACAGGGAGTTCTGAGGAAAGAGGAAGGAATACGGGCAGGTGATCATTTTGAAGAAGCCAGAATTCTCATCAGGATAGATGCATGAGAAGACTGGTTAGAGAGGCATTCAAATAAAAGGCAGCAGAGACAATCAGAAGAGTTTTCAGACAGGTTTTTCATTGCAGTGTGTGAGCCCAAGGCAAGCGTGAAAAGGCCAAGCAATCTAGGTTCAGTAAAAGGGAAAGAGGAAATCTTAAGATGGAAAATAGAGAAAGAAAGGCAGCTAGGGAGGTCAAGAAACCATTTTGACCCCCACAGAATATAAAATTTGGCCATTGGGTTTGGTCCCCAAAAAACAACAGGGAAATTACAGGGTGATTCACCATCTGTCTTTTCCGGAAGGGGACTCGGTGAATGACTTTATCAGGGAAGAGCATAGCAGGGTAACATATGCCACATTAGAAGAAGCAGTCCAGATCATCAGAGCAGTGGATGATGCATGGATGGCAAAGATGGACATAGAGTCCGCTTTCAGATTGCTACCAGTTAGGAAAGAGGACTGGGATCTTTTGGGTTTTAAATAGGAGGACAAGACTATTTTGACAAAGCAATGCCGATGGGATGTTCCATAAGCTTGTGCTACATTTGAAACATTCAGCACCTGCTTGCAATGGATATTTCAAGAAAAAACTGGATACAAGATGGTCATTAGCTATCTGGATGACTTCCTTTTAATAAGCAGTGGGAAAGAGGAGAAGAAAAAATGTTGTCCATGTTCCAGGATCTATGCAGAGATTTAGGGGTTCCTCTGGCACCAGAGAAGACAGAAGGTCCCAGTAAGGTTTTAGAATTTTGGGGTATTGAAATAGATTCCCTGAGGGAGTGGTTTTAGGTTGCCAGACAAAAAAGTGTCCAAGTTGAAGGAACTAATTCAAGTACACACAAGTAGAAGGAGAGAGCAGCTAAAGCAGGTGCAACAGGTCTTGGGGCACTTGAACTTTGCATGCAGAACAATTGGCCCCAGGGAGGGCCTTCACAAAATGACTAGCAAGGGCCACCGAGGGAGCAACCAGACCACACCATTGGGTAGACATGTCAAAAGGAGTTAAGGAAGATTTTAAAGTGTGGGGGAGGAGGTCCTCAGTAGTTATAATGGGTGCTCCTTTTGGCAGGAGGACTGGGTTTATAACATGGACCTCGACCTCTACACAGATGCAATGGGTGGCCTGGGCATGGGGGGCTATTTGAGGGGCAGATGGTTTGCAGAGCCATGCACAACAGAATGGGTGAGAGTTGGAAAGTAAAGACATAACACTGTTGGAGATTATGCCTATTGGAACTTGCAAATAGTATAGAGGAAGAGCTGCTGAATCAGAAGGTGACATTCTGGTTGTGACAACAGGGCAGTGGTAAATGTTTTAAGCAACAGAGGATCCCAGGTCAGAAACAGTCATGCAGGTCCTTCTACACACTGGTGCTAAGGGTTTTGAAATTGAACATGTCATTCAGAGCCAAACACATAGAAGGGGTACACAATACCCTGGCTGACAGCTTTTCCCATCTGCAGCTGGATCATTTCTGGAGGCTGGCTCCAACAACAGAGGAAAAAAAAATGCCTATACCAACTAACATCTGGGACGTTGGCAAGAGGGAGCAGAACTGTTATTTCACAGCTCATTGGCACCAAGGACTCTGAGGGCCTACGAGGGGGTCTGGCAGGTGTTTCAGACATTCAGGGCAACACACCACATGGAGGTAAGTAGGCCCCTTAAAGAAGAACAGTTATGAAAATGTACAGTGGAGAAATGGGAGAAGGGAACAGCCCACACAACGATAGGAGTCCATTTGGCAGGGATTAGTTTGGTTTGCAGCCTGAAGGGATGGGAAGGACCCAATGAAATCAATAAGTAATTAGAAGAATGATGCAGGATGGGAAGAATGAAGCAAAGAGCTGCAAATAATAAGCAACCAATAGAGAACAGTGGCTTGTGAGACTAAAAGGAGCATTACCAGCAATCTGCAGATCAAAAGACAAGCCCAACTCTTCCATACGATCAATCTGGTAATGTTTACTGTAGCCATGAGAGTGAGTGAGGCAGTAGGACAAGGCAGAATGGACAAAGAAGTGGGGTTGGAATGGGAGGACATAAGCTGGGGGACAAACAAGATACAAATCATGATAAAGAAATCAAAAATGGATCAGGGGGACAGGGTTGTATGGTAACCCTGACGGCTCAGGTAGATGGCACACTGTGCCCAGTGAAGGCTTTGTGGGCTTACACCACAGAGCGAGGGAGTAGGACCGGGAGGTTATTTGTACATGAAGATGGAAAAAAGGTCACAAGTTATCAGGTCATGGCCATGCCTAAGAAGGGCATGCAATTTCTGGGGAAGGACCCATGCAATTATTCATCTCACTCTCTATGAATAGGGGCTGCTTCACAGTGGGCAGCAGCAGGGGAAACTATGACTAATATGTTGGAGAAGGGACACTGGTGGTCTGCCAGTTGCAAGAGATACATTCGAGCACTAAAGTATGGAGACTAACGTATCACCTGTGTTTTCTTTTGCAGCCATTAGGGGAGGGGGCATAGAGCTGGGATATGGAAAGGAGCCAATGAAATGGTATAAGACTTTTATTTTGTTTAAATCCTATAGGAAGAGGGAAGATAACGGAAGTTTGGATCTGTGGCCACTTCTATATTTATTGGGCAGAAAAGATACCTGAGAAAAAGGCTGGGGGAAGACAACTTTACCAGGATGTAAGAAAATGTAGGTTGGTGTGGTGTGGCATCAGACGGATGAGATAGGAGCAACTGCCCCACCCTGAAAGAAGTGAAGGAGTGGCAACCAGTTCCAGACTTAATTATGTAGCGCATCTAGGAGGCAACGACATCAGGGGAAAACTGTGGGTGGACACATACATGCAGATTAAGAGGAACTTGGAGAAAATACAGCAGTGATGGCCAAGGTTATGCCTTGCATGGTCGGATATGATCCCAAGAAGGGTATGGAGGAATGAACACAATCATAGAGCTGTAGACAGGGCCAGAAGAAAAATGAATAGAAGGGTAGGAACGCTGATTAGAAAACTGGGGGGGTGCATGTAATACTGCGAGGGGTGGAAGAGTGGGTAGCAGATTTCTGCAGGTCAGATGGAGTGCACCTGTCAGATCTAGCCATAGATATGTTTAATACAGAAATTATGGGTTTATAGAAGCATGGAGGACACTGCAGAAATGAAATATAAAAAGAGGAAGAGAAAGAGAGAGTAGGAAGGGAGAGTCCCTAAGAGGGGCTACAATATCCCTAAATTGAGAAGCCAGTCATCCAACATAAGCTGGAGACTGGCTGATGGAAAAAGGGAGAGGAGGGATTAGGTATTGTTGAAGAAAAGAATAAGAGGAAAAGAAGAAGAAGTTGAAGGAGAAAACTGTCTCGGTTCTCACCATTGCTAACAGGAAAAGAGAAGAGAAGGCACCCAGGTTTTCACCTGGGGAGTGAGAAGTGGAAAAGAGGGATGACCGGAGATTGATACATGGATGCAATAAAATACAATGGTGAAAATACAGTAATAAAATGATGATGAGAGATAAAATGAATTATGATATATAATAAATTGATTGCTAATCTGAGTACAACAACATACAATGGTCTCTGCCTTTGTGAGGGAAAAGGGGGGAATCTGGGACAATGGAGTTTGCCTTTTATAAGGGCAGACCAGGTTGTCCTGGTGCAATCTCTGGACCCCCACCTGAAGATGGTGTGTGCCCAGAAGGGGAAAGAGAAGAGAAGGTGAAGAGCAGCGAGACAGAACAATAGGCAGGCAACAGGAAGGGAGGGGCTAATGGAGGTACATCATGGACAGCATGGGGTGGCTCAGCCACTTTTAGAAGTTTTGTTCCCTCCCACCCACCCTTAAACTATTGGAGCATGAGGGAAGGCAAGTCAAAAGGGACTGTACACATGGTCTGTCAGAGGTGGAGGACAGATTTGTCCAGTAGGATGGGGTATAGACTGCCAAAGGTGGATGGCAGAGAAAAGGGGGAAGAGGAAGAAAAAATAAGGAAAGGAAAAAGAAGCTGAAGGAGAAAAAGCAGTCTCGGTTCTCACCGTTACCTAGTAGGAAAAGAGAAGAAGAAGGCACCCAGGTTTTCACCTGGGGGACCGAGAAGTGGAAGAAAGAGGGATAACCAGAGATTGATATATGGATGCAATAAAATGCAATGGTGAAAAATACAATAATAAATGATGATGAGATAAAAATGGAATTATGATATATAATAAATTGATTACCAGTCTGAGCACAACAACATACAATGGTCTCTGTCTTTTGTGAGGGAAAAGGGGGGAATCTGGGACAATGTTGCGTCTCCTCTTCAGCATCTTAATCTGGTAAACTGTGAGAGTATAGTCCCTTTAATAGTATTGAGTGCAACCTCAGCAATTGCCACTATTAAATCATCAGAGGCTGAACACAGTATAGCTTTTCTTTGCTGTGGTGGCCCCCTTCACCAACAGCTTAAGCAGTGCAAGGTTTCTTTTCAGACATGCTGACATGTCTCTGTACTATGAACATCTGGCTACAATGAACAATTGTCACATCTCTTATTTTTGTTGTGCTCTTTTTTTCATGGTGTATGCAGCAGGTAAATCAGGGAAAAACAAGCCAGATTTTAAGCGATAAGATTCAGGTGTTGAGGCTTTTAAGTCGACCAAAAGATAACCATAGGCCTTGTTAGTTGCATCCTTTAAGTGCTCTTCAAAAGTTCATCTTTCCAGGATACATCTGTGAGGAGTGTACTGACCTGTAGCTTATCTCTGGGGTTCTTAAGTAATACTATATATAATTTGCTTTTAAATTTAAGGTCCGGCTTTTTTACCCTAAACAAATTTTGTGTGACATACATGATACTATCACTTCTGTGATGGCAGTACTGAGTAAAACATTTTGAATCTCACAATTTTCAGATGCTGTTCCATTAAGTCATCTATAATTAAAAGATTTGCTTTTTAGGGGCAATAGTTCGTCATCTTGTAGAGTGCTAGGAATACCCTCTATAAATCTCAACTGAGATAATTTGCCATATAACTCTGTATACAAAGGTTGCCAGCAAGTATAGCACCAGATAATATTTTCTGGAAATTCAGTTAAAGCAGTGAGACCTGCATCCAGCATGCTTTTAATAAAGTCACTTTTTCTAGAGTTTGATGGACCCGCCAAAATACAGGAAAATGGGTGCTCCAAGTGTATATCCATACCACGGTCAGAATCCATACGGCAGTGTTTTAAAATCTTCAGTTAAAACCCTTTTGTTGTATACAACCCTGAAAGTTTTTTTTTCTGGCTTGTTTTCAATAGTGATGCTTTTTTTGCTCTGCACAATTTTTTTTCAATCCTATACTGACTGACTGTACCTCAACACCTTCTTTAGCACCCCTGTCCTTGACAAAATGGCCAATTAGTGATTTGAGACAGCTGTAATTAACCTTTTCATTATTTGTCACATGAAGCTTAATTCCTTTACACTTCATACAGATTTTGCCATTGGTCAGTTTGTAACCATAGGTTTTAGGACCACCTGACACAAACTCCACAATGTGTTCATCAGGTGGTAGTTCACTGGTCAGATCACCCAAATAGTCACCCAGTGGTGGATCCCAATCACCAGGCCTCATAACAACATATACAGAGTCTGAGTCATGGTACAGACAACGGCCCTGTAGGCTTTCAAACAAACTGTACAGTTTAAGTCTGGCATAGGCAGTGGTAAAGGGTGCTATAAACAACATTAATGTTTGTTGCATTCGCATAGTGTTTTTCAGCATATTTCCAGCATACTGATGCTGTATAGTCATTGATAAAATACAGACCAGATTCATGGTAGCGATCTGTAAAAAGATACTGAAAGAGATCTTCAGCATCCTTGACAATAGCAGTGTTCATCAAACTGGGTCACTGACCAAATTTTTCCCCACAATGAATTTAGAAACAGCTTTGAAATCTGTCTTTGTGTAGGGTTGTATGTTATATTTTCTGACTCTAAAACAACACCTCCTTAGCATAATGCTGCTTGATATATGCTTTACATTCTATGTCAGTAGTACATTAAGTTGGATACCTTGAAGCTTCTTGTTTCTCCATTAGGTGTAATTTAATATACTCTGTGAAAAGACTGTCAGATTTCTTTGGGTAGTGCCATACTTCATACACCTCTGCCACCTTGTAGCCCCTCTCTAAAGCAAAATTGAATTCCTTGGAACACCATGTACCCTCCAGAGATCACTGATCATCTAAATGGGTACAAGACTGTGACTGTTGTGCTGTCTCAGCACATGTGTGACACGAGAACATCAGCTTTCCACCCATCCTGCTGGGCAGAACAGGTAAAAAGAGGCCACGAGGTGGATACACTTTTAGCTTTAATAAGTCCAAAATAATGTCTGAGTTCCAGAAAATTCTTATATATGACCACTGGTGCCCTATGAGGTATGTCTTAGTCTTGTTCACATAGAGATACAAACTGGCAAAATCATAATAATGGATTTTCTCATTATGTTGGCAAGATGGTAATATAAATGCAGTGCATTTGTGCATCCCCCATAAAGTGATTCATGGGGTCCATCATCCTGGAAAGTGGTTTGCTTTCAAAAATGCATGCACCCTGGATTGTCACACACCAACTGCTTCCATTCATGCTCCCACATAATCCTAACATGCTACCTTTTTTCATGTCTGAGATAGTTTAATTTCTGATGGTTAGGTAATATAAATGTCTGCAGGTTGTGTTAAGCACTGGGTTCAACAGGTCTTCAAAGTAACACACCTGGCAAGCTTTACTGATACAAGCAGCCTAAAACTCAAAGGCTGTGGGGACACCATCTATTACAGAATAACCATCAAGAAAATAAGAGCTCACCTGTATTTCCCCCACCATTTATGTGCATGCTGTATGGAAATGTTTTCTTGTTTATTGATGTACATCAACCACTGTATGGCTAGTGGAGTAACGCTTGCACTGACAGTGATAGGTGCGAGTTGTTACTGTATAATCCCTATGGTGTCTGACTCTAAAATTTAAACCAAAACATGGCCATGCAAACTGATGCTATAGTGATATACTGAAAGGGATCAATTTGTCCCTTCCTTTGCATCATCTTGAAACATCTGCTCAACAGCATCTTGAAACATTTCACAGGCCTGCTTTTAGAATCTCCACATCTGCCTTTAGAGTAATGATGTAATCCTTTTTAAAGTCAAATACATCATCTTTATGCATTTCATACCACTCCAAAACTTTTTTTTTTTCATCAGCCATCATGTAGTCTACACCATAATCTTTGTGGCTGCTGCATAGGACCTACATAATTTTGGTTTTCTGGTTTGTTAAAAGTGTGGAAGTAGCCTTTTACTCCCTCAAAACCTATTGCCTGTGGCATTGCTGCAAGCCCTCATTGGGAGGAAATTTAAGCTGTCTATAAATTGATATTTAGCCATTTTACAGTTACGGACATCAATTTACTTCCTGAGTCAATAACTCTACTTCCATTTTTTTTTTTTCATGCTGGTTTAAAATGAAGTGGCCATCATACCCTTTGAATTGTGAGCTATGAGTGTACCTTACTAAACCCTTTTTGGATAAACTTTTTACAAGTTGGCAACATAAAGTTAATTGCCTTCAAATCTCCCACTCTCTTACCCTCTTTCAAGGGCATAGATATAATTTGAATATGTCTAGAGTCACCTAAGCGACATCTTTGTATGCATTCAAAATCATAATATACATAACTAGCTGAACAAAGTGGTGACTTTAAGGGCTGGATGTAGTATAAGGAGTTTGCAAAAGGTGTACAGCTGTAAGACAATTAGTGGCACTTTGGCTTAAAATAAATCTGGTTCTCACCATGAGGTTTTCCAATGATGCACACAATTTAGATAAATGACAATCGGGGTATGCCAGTTTGTGCTTGTCCATAGCAGTCTGTGGAGCTACAGTATTTATGACAGTCAGGGCACTGTACCACTTCTCACTTTGTACTTTTACTACAACCAAATGATCTGCATGCATAACATATATTAGAGCAGGTGTGTGAACCTTTGTGTGGAAAATCGTCATTACAATGTTCACAATATTACTCTCTGGCCCCAAAAAAAGCTTTTTCAGAGGTTTTAATTCACCTAGTAGGTTTTCGTAAATGAAAAATACAGATTTTGCCCGTTTATTAGAGACACCAGAAACCTCTGCTATGCTCCAGCTTTGTTCATGAAAAAAAAAGATGGTCACATCTAGCTCTGCCTCAAATAGATGTATATGGCTCAATTTTACCATTATTTGTTCTGACAACCCTGCCCTGTTCTGTAAATCTCTAGCTTTTGCACTTTCTGTTGGTCAACTAGTTGAGGGTAGCAAAGCCACTACACCTCGAAAGCGCATACGCATTATTTTGATTTATCAAATTAACTAGATGCTTGCTTTCTGCTTCTGACACTATGGCATAGATAAAACACTTCTAACATTCTGGAAACCTCCCACGCACATTTCTCACAACTGTGACTACCAATATTTAATGTCTCATTAGCACACAACCCATCTTGTTGTTTAATAAATTTGCAATGTGCTCTAAAAATTCATCAGCATTTAACTCCTGGCATTTCTATGTAACAATGAAAACACAAGGTCATTTAAAACTATCACAATCCAAGTGTAGCTTACAAAAATCATTACTACCTAATGTAGGCCTTATTCTGTCCAACAACTGCTGCACAGCTGTGTATGGATGGCAGAATAGTATTGATCTCATGGATGTTATACTGTCTAAATTTAAACTGCTGATGATACCCCAACCCTAGTGAAATTATTTCTGGTACTTCATTCATTTATTAATTTAAATAGACAGGTTCTGCTAGACCCTTTTCCATTAACTGATGACCCTTCTGACTACAATTGTTTTCTTCATGGCTTGGTATGGCACCACCTCCTATTTGTATGTTCAGGGCTGCTATTTTATGCAGGGCTCATAAAATATTCACTGTCTGTCAAATCTGTGTGCATATGAGAAATATCACATTGTCCCTACCCACATTGTTCACACATACAACACTCAGTTTCACATTTGTTACTTTGACACTGGGAGATTTTTTAAATGGGGAACTTGCACAACAATCACACACACATCATGGTGTGGCAGACGCAGAAACCACATTGTTCTGTGGTGGTGCCCTGTGTTTTTGCAGGGATGCCTGATGCTGCTCCATTTTATTACGGGTAGCCAATAAGTTTTTAGCCTTTTGAATTCTACACATAACATACTGATTCACTGTATTATGCTTAGTGCTTCTAATGAACCGCACACCTTGTATAATTTTATCAATCATTATGTTACAGTTATTTCGTATAGTAGAAATCTTTGCACCACTACAGGCTCATTTTTTTAATTTGTTTTTTAGTGCTCACCATTTCTGGTATTTAAACAACTGACATAATGTATATTTACAGTTTAAAATCTTATATTATGATGGTTTTGTTTTTGTGAAGCTGACCCTCTTACATGTGTTATTAAACATTTCAAATGTTGGTCTGCAACCGGAGGCAGTGTCACATATGAAGAAACCACCACAGGTATGCAAAAAGGATCTTAATTATAAATATATGTATATGCCAGTGGTTCCACCAGTTGAGTTTGCTCATGTGGTGACACATTTTGGGGTGTCAAAGTTGAAGGCGAATTACAGGGTCAGCTTTAGTCACACACTGCCAAAACAATAGAATTGCCCCCCTTATAAACACAATTATAACATTTAAATGCTAATAACATGTTTGAAAAAAATGTAATTTGACATACCCATGTAAAGCTGTATGAGGCACTGCAGAATGATTGCTTAATATAGACAAGGCTGGCAAACCTACATTATGAAAGCTATATTATAGTTTAATACATTTCATTTTTCCCACTTAAAAATATTAAACAAGAATAGATTAAAGAGCACTAACCACCATCTCCTTGTGATGCTTTTGATTCTAAAACAAGATCATGAAAGCCAATCTGAGAAAGCTGTTTTGTGAAATAATTAGCCATTTTAAAATCTATGCCACAAGAGTTTTTAAAACTTAAACTATTCAAAAGTCTTACTGATACTGGTTCCCGGCTGTAAACAGGAAGTTGTGAACTAATATGTCGACTTTTATGAGGTACAAAGGATCTAAACACGCCCCTCAGGCATGGCGGAAATCGAGAACTAGTGTAATATAGACCAATGAGGGGCTAGAAGACTCATTGATTAGTTATCATTACATTTAAATACTTAGGGATGGTCTTGGCCAGTAGAAGCACAAATATATTTTAAAAGAAAATGGTTTAAAATAGATATGACCTGAAATGAAACTATGATATGATACAACACATATTTACAAATGTTAATACACAAACTGTGTGAAACACAAGCAGATAAATTAAACCAAACTTCTTTCAATTAAAATGAATGGAGACCTTTGTTTAAATGGGAAAAATCATTGAGGGGATGTTTTAAACGTAATTATTTAAGAACCAGAAATAAAACTATGATATAATATAACACTTCTAATACATTTTACAAATGTTAAAGCAAAACAATGTACAGTAAAACAGAAGCAGATAAACAATTCAAACATTCTTCCACTGAAATAAATAGGGCCTTTGTTTTAAATTGAAAGAAACATTAAGACGAGTTGTTCTAACTTAATTATTTAAGAATCAGAAATAAAACTAAGTGATATGATACAACACTCTTACAAATATTTTACAAATGTTAAAGCACAAACTTAAGTGTGTGTGTGTTTCTCTCAATAAAAACATTTTGTAGGGTTTATTGTATATACTAATTTTAGAATAACCATCATGCTGTTCAACAAAAAGACACCTCATTATAACATTTTATTGCTCATAAATGTAATAACTTTAGACACAAAGCTAAAATAATTGACATGTGCTAGAGATGCTCATAATACAGCTGATCACAGTTTTCCAGATATGTGTGTGTGTGTGTGTGTGTGTGTGTGTGTGTGTGTGAGCCCACTGTAATGGTTCAAACAGACCTAATGATATCTTAAGCCAGCACAGTTGTTATTCTTGTGAAGAGATTAAGACTTTCCGTGCAGTTATCAATAAAGTGGTAACGATTTAAACTGGTCAGGAGTCCTTCCTATCAGTTTGGACACAACAGGTTTCACCAAACATAAGCCCCAAGCAACAGTGGACAGCCTTGTGTTTCACAGGGTGTAACAGATAACTTCAACTGATAAATTCCAAGCATGACATATGCCCCCCAGACCACCATAATCTGAGTTTTAAATTCAGGTCTTGAAATAAAGTAATTCAAAAGACAATATTTCAAGACCTTCACATTTAAGAAAACAAGTTATAGTTTTTAAATAAAATAAATATTAGCATACACCTAAGAGCATGTTATAAAGATGTTACTTTCTGGATAACCTGCAAACAATGCCTGTCTTTTCCTGTAAAAGAGAATTGTTTAAACAATGTTTGCAACTATTTTTAAAATGTAAAATAATACAGTCATAGAAGGCTCTATAAACATTTTGTATTTGTCAGAGTGTGGAGACTGATGGTTATGCAGAAAGAAGGACCTCTCAATTTATAAAAATAAATGTAGGGAGAACTTAACTAAACCACTATAAGACTTTTTAGGCATTGACAAACTAAAAAATATGAAAACAGTAAGAATTTTTTAAACATTGTAATGCTGCATCTGATTAGGACTTTACCCCATTTATTAAAAAATAGAAACAAATGAACAAGGAAAACATAAATGAACTACTATAAACCATTTAGGCTGTGACAAAAATAAAATATAAAAACTGTAAGCATTCTTTAATTAGTGTAAAGGCAGCATCTGGTCGAGGCTTTACCCCATTTATTAAAGAACCTCACAATTTATTAAAAAAAAAAAATAAAATGAACAGGGAAAACATAACTGAATTACTATAAGCCTTTTGGCTGTGACAAATAAAAATATAAAACTGTAAGGAAAACAACAGCTGTAGGCATTCAATACTGATATAAAGTACACTGGCATAAAAAGTCATTTTAGTAAATTATAGTTTGTATTTCTAATATGTTTATTAGTATTGTTTGTAGTTTCATTGTAAAAGGCTCTGAGCATTAGAAGGGCACTTTTTATAAATACAATTTTACTTACTTACTTAAATGTGCAAACAGCTTCTGACATGTCCTGAGCAAGCCCAAATATGACAATCTTCACTCCACCCATAGCAGCTTCACAATATGGAAGGGGGGTTGCGCCATATTTGGCACACGAAAGGTAAGAAAATGGGGTGAAGAAGAATCACCTCAGGTGGCCTAAATGACAACTGCAGATCTTTTACTCTGGATACATTAATTACCTGCATCCTCCTTTGGGGAAAAATAGAAATGTCACCTCTGGTGGCCAAAGAATAACCTCAGACCTTTCACACCTGCTCCATTAGTTACCTGCAACCTACTTTTAAAAACACTAAAAATATCAGCTCACGTGGCTTAAATCTGGCACAAGAGTGCTGGACTTCAGGAGGGCTGACTTTGGGAGGATGGGGGAAGTGGTAAAAGGGTACCTGGCCAGAATTCAATCTAGTATGGATACTAACCAGAGATGGGAGCTCATAAAGTTGGGGATAGTGGAGGCAACCAAAACCTGCTGCAAAGCCCAGAGCAAGAAGGCTAGAGCTAAGAAACCGAGCTGGTTGAGCAAGGAGGTCATGGAAAAGGTAAGGAAGAAAGAGCTGCCTTTAGGAAATACAAGAAAACAGGAGGGGAGGACAGAGAGTACTTGACAGAATCGAAGGAGGTGACAAGGGCAGTAAGGGAGCCAAAGCATCTACGGAACTCAGGCTGGCACAAGGCATTAAGAAGGGGAGAAGGACTTCTTTAAGTACATCAGGGAGAAAAGGGCTGTAAGGACCACATAGTAAGGATTAGGAAGGAGGGTTGGGTGGAAGCAGGGTATGATAAGGCGGAAGCACTAAATGAGTACTTCTGCTCAGTATTTACTAAAGAGAAGGGGTGACATCCAAGATGGGTGAAATGGCAGACGCAGGGGAAGTGGTGACAGATGAAATCATGGAGTACAGAGTTCGAGAGGTTTGAAGGCACTGAGGGTGGACAAGGCACCAGGCCCAGATGGCATCCACCCAGGGTACTGAAAGAGCTGGCAGAGGTCCTTGCAGGACCTTTGGCAGACCTATTTAATGCCTCACTACATTCGGGTGTGTACCTCAGGACTGGAGGATGGCTCATGTGGTGCCCTCCACAAGAGTGGCCCAAGGATGAACCAGAAACTACAGACCAGTGAGCCTCACATCCATCGTGGATAAGCTAATGGAGACTATCCTGAAGGAGGCTGGTGGCCTCTTAGAGGCCAAGGACTACAGGACAGCAGACAGCATGGCTTCATACGTGGCGATCCTGCCAAACCAGCCTGGTCGGGTTCTATGACTGGGTAACTAGGCAACTGGATGGGGACATGCAGTGGATGTCCTGTATCTGGACTTCAGTGAGGCATTCGACTCAGTGCCACATGGAAGGCTGGGAAGGAAGTTAGTAGGCACAGGGGCAGGTGCAATGCTGGTGAGATGGGTAGGAAACTGGCTGCAGGAAGGCAACAGAGGGTGGTGGTGGGTGGGAGCTCTCACCAAGGGCAGTGACAGTGGTGTCCCACAGGGCTCAGTGTTGGGACCAGTGTTGTTTGGGATATTCATTGCAGACATATCATGGGACATCAAGAGCAAGATCAGTCTGTTTGCTGATGATACCAAAATTGGCGTGGTGGTGGATGACCTAGGGGATGGCAGGGTTGCAGGATGATCTGGCAAAGCTTGAAACCTGGTCAGACACCTGGCAACTGGGCTTTAATGCCAAAAGTGCAGGTGATGCATTTGGGATGAAGAACCAGGAGGACTTACCAGCTGGGGAGTGCAGCTAGCCCAGACAGAGGAGAGAAGGATCTGGGTGTGCTCATCACAGGGTCAATGAACAACTCGGCACAGTGTAGAAGGCAGCTGCAAGGCCAACAAAATGCTGGGTTGTATTGCAAGGGGTATATCCTCAAGGAGGAGGTGATTCTGCCACTGTATAGGT
This sequence comes from Neoceratodus forsteri, assembly GCA_016271365.2. NCBI lineage: Eukaryota > Metazoa > Chordata > Ceratodontiformes > Ceratodontidae > Neoceratodus > Neoceratodus forsteri. The sequence goes on along the minus strand of CM028130.1, from coordinate 1,402,967,524 downwards.
CATTAGTTAGACCACACCTGGGTACTGCGTGCAGTTCTGGCGTCCGTATCTGAAAGGGACATTAAGTTACTGGAGGAGTGCAGTGCAGGGCGACAAAGATGATCAAGGGTCTGGGGACTTATCATATGAGGGAGGTTGAAGGAGTTGAACATGTACTCACTGGAGGAGAGGAGACAGGGGACATGATTGAAACCTTTAAATACATGAAAGGAATAAACAAGACAGGTACAGAGGGGCTGTTCAAAGTAAGGGAGGAGGCCACCAGGAGCCATGATATGAGACTGGAGCGAGGAAGGTTCAGGAGGAGATGAGGAGACACTTTTTACAGAGAGGGTGGTGGCTGGGTGGAATCGTTACCTGCAGAAGTGGTATGCAGTAGAACAGTGGACTGCTTCAAATGAGGATGGGACAGGACAGGGGAGGTTAATGAAGGAAGGGTGGAAGGAGGGCAGCTGCAGAGAGGGGTGCTAGCTGCACATTCGAGCAGACTTGATAGACCTCTAGGCCTTTATCTGCTGGCAAATTTCGTATGTTCGTATGTTCGTATGTTCGTATGTTCGTAAATGACCACTGTGGACAGTTCACCTCAGCTCCAGATATCACCTGGAATCCACTGTTTGCAAAAATTAAAATGAAACTTCAGATGGCTTAAACAACCATTGCGGACTTTTCACAATTACTCCATAGATCAACTGGAACCAATTTTTGGCAAAAATACAATTATCACTTTAGGTGGCCTAAATGACCACCACCTGCCTTGGATATTTCACCTTAGCTCAAGGTATCACCGGGAATTTATTTTTTGCAAAAATAAAAATTTCTCCTCAGGTGACTTAAACAACCATTGTGGACTTTTCACAATGACTCCACAGATCAACTGGAACCCATGTTTGGTAAAAATAAAAATATTATCTCAGGTGGACTAAATGACTGCCACCTACTTTTAACCTCAGGTGGCCTAAATGACCACAGCCTGCCTTTTACCTCAATTCTGTAAATCTCCTCAATCTCATTTTTGGCAAAAATAAATATATCACATCAGGTTGTAGAATGACAACCTCAGACCTTTCACCCCAGCTCCATAAATAATCTAGAACCCATTTTTGACAAGATATAAATTTCACCTAAGGTTTCCTTAAAAGTAGGTGGCAGTCATTTAGACCACCTGAGGTAATATTTTATTTTTTGCAAACATGGGTTCAGTTGATCTATGGGTCATTGTGAAAAGTCACAATAGTTATTTAAGTCCGCGATGAAGAAATTTTTAATTTTGCAAAAAATTAATTCCCGGTGATATCTGGAGCAGAGGTGAAATATCTACAGTGGTCATTTCAGCTACCTGAGGTGATATTTCTACTTTTTGCCAAAAATGGTTTCAAGGTGAAATGATGGAGCCGGTGTAAAATGTCCAGTGTGGTCATTTAGGCCACCTAAGGTGATAAACATTTTTTTTTTGACAAAAATAGGTTCTAGGTGATTTATGGCACTGGATTAGAAGGTCCACAGTGAACGTTCGGGACACAAGGGGTGATATTTTTAATTTTTCCCAAAAGTGGGTTCCAGCTTATCTGTGGAGCTAGGGTGAATGGTACAAGGTTGTCATTTAGGCCACCTGAGATGAAATATTTATTTTTGCCAAAATTGGGTTCAAGGTGTTTTTTGGAAACATTGTGAAAGGTCTGAGGTGTTTATTTTGGACACCTGATGTGACATTTTTATTTTTACCAAAAAAATGTTCCATGTAATGTATGGATCTGGGCTAAAAGATCTGCTGTGGTTGTTTAGGTCACCAGTGGTGATATTTTTATTTTTATTAAAAATTTGTTCCAGGTGGTTTATAGAGCAAAGGTGAAAGGTCTGCAATGGTCATTTAGGCTACATGGTGTGATATTTGTATTAATTTTTTGCCAGGAATAGGTGAATAGGTGCCACATGATTTATGGAGCCTTGATAAATGGTCTGCAGTGGACCTTTAGGCCACCTGAGGTAATATTTTCATTTTTACTAAAATTGGGTTCCAGGTCATGTATGGAGCAAGGTTAAGGTCAATTATGGCACCTGAGTGATATTTTTATTGTTTACCATAAATGTGTTTCAGGTGGTCTATGGAGCCAGATTCAAAGATCCTCAGTAGTTATTTAGGCCACCTGAGGTGCAATTTATATATTTGCCAAACATGGGTTACAGGTGATTTATGCACCTGGGGTGAAAGGTCTGAGGTTATAGTTTAGGCCAGCTGAGGTTATATATTAATTTTTGCCAAAAATGCAGTTCAGGTGATTCACAGGAGTGGGATAAAAGGTTGGCTGTGGTCATTTTTGCCAACTGAGGCTAAAGGTAGGTAGTGGTGATTAGGCCACCTGAGGTGATAATTGTATTTTTGCCAAAAATGGGTTCCAGGTAATACATGGATCCAGAGTAAAAGATCTGCTGTGGTCATTCAGACCAGAGAGGTGATATTTTTATTTTTTAGCAGAAATTGGATCTATGGAGCCAGGGTGAAAGGTATGCAGAGGACCTTTAGTCAACCAGTGATGATATTTTTAATTTTTGCCAGAAATGGGTTCCAGCTAGTCTGTGGAGCTAGGGTGAATTGTATGAGGTGGTAGTTTATGTCACCGGAGGTGAAATTTTTAATTTTGCCAAAACTGGGTTCAAGGTGATCTTTGGAGACATTGTGAAAGGTCTGAGGTGTTTGCTTAGGACACTTGATGTGACATTTTTATTTTGATCAAAAATGGGTTCCAAGTAATTTATGCAAAACTGGGTTTGCAGTGATATATGAAGTTGGAGTGAAAGGTCTGTGGTGGTCATTTATGCCACCTCAGATGATATTTTTAATTTTGCAAACAAATGGGTTCCAGGTGATTAATGGAGCCTGTGTAAAAGGTCCAAAGAGGTCATTTAGGTCACCTGAGGAAATACCTTTAGTTTTTAACAAACATATGTTGCAGGTGATTAATAGAGCTGCTGTGAAAGTCAAAATAAAAATAACTCCTCTGGTGGCCTAAACCACCACTGCAGACATTTGACCCCAGCTCCATAAATCATCTGGAATCAATTTTTGGCAAAAATAAAACTTTCACCTCAGGTGGCCTAAACAACTATCGCTGACCTTTTATAATGACTCCACAGATCACCTGGAACCCAGTTTTTTTTCAAAAGTATAAATATCACCTCAGGTCACCTAAATGACCACTGTGGACATTTGAACCCAGCTCCATAAATCACCTAGAACCCATTTTTGGCAAAAGGGAAAACATCATATCAGGTGGCAAAAATGACCACTGTGGACCTTTTACCGAGGCTCCATAAATCACCTGTAACCCATTTTTGACAAAAATTAAAATATGAACTCAGCTGGCCTAAATGTCAGGCATGGTGCTAACCCCCACTGTTCTCAACCCAATGGTGCCACTGGCCTGTCCCATATCTGGCAGGGCAGGTTTTTCCTCTGCATCCCCTGAGCCATGGTCACTTGTCACAGTCAAGATCAGCACCTGCTCTCCACTAAGATCCTCCAGTGTGGTCATTTTAGCCACCTGAGGTGATATCACTTTTTCTTTTTACCAAAAGCAGGTTCCAGTTGATTTCTTGCACTGAGTAAAAAGGTCCACAGTGAACTTTTAATTGACAAGGGGGGCCATTCTTTTTCCCAAAAATGGGTTCCATGTAATCTGTTACGCTAGAGTGAATGGAACAAGGTGGTTGTTTAGACCTCCTGAGGTGTAATTTTTAATTTTGCAAAAACTGGGTTTAGGGTGATCTATGAAAACATTGTGAAAGGTCTGAGGAGTCTGTTTTGGACACCTGATGTGACATTTTTAATTTTACCAAAAATGGGTTCAGGTAATTTATGGATCTGGACAGAAAAGATCTGCAGTTGTCTTTTAGGTCACCAGAGGTTGTGTTTTTATTTTTACTAAAAATTGGTTCCAGGTGATTTATGGAGCAAAGGTGAAAGGTCTCTGGTGATCATTTAGGCCACCTGGGGTGAAATTTTTATACATTTATGCCAGAAATTGGTTCCAAGTGATTTATGGCACCTGGATAAAAGGTCTGCAGTGGACCGTTAGGCCACCGGGGTGATATTTTCATTTCTGCCAAAAATGTTTCCAGGTGATCTATGGAGCCAGGGTGAATGGTATGCAGTGGTCATTTAGGCCACCTGAAGTAATATTTTCATTTTTACCAAAAATGAGATCCAGGTTATGTATGGAGCAAGGGTCATTTATGCCACTTGAGATGATGATTTTATTTTTTGCCATAAATGGGTTTCAGATGATCTATGGAGTCAGATTCAATGTTTCTCAGTTGTCGTTTAGGCCACCTGAGGTGCAATTTATATATTTGCCGAAAATGGGTTCCAGGTGATTTATGGAGCAGGGGTGAAAGATCTGAGGTTGCAGTTTAGGCCAGCTGAGGTGATATATTTATTTATGCCAAAAATGCAATTCAGGTGATTCATGGGATTGGGGTAAAAGGTTGGCACTGGTCATTTACTACACCTGAGGTTAAAGGTAGGTGGTGATCTATTTTTGCCAAAAATGGGTTCCAGGTAATTCATGGATACAGAGAATAAGATCTGCAGTGGTCGTTTAGGCCAGGAGAGGTGATATTTTCATTTTTTACAGAAATGGCTCCAAGTGATTTATGGAGCCAGGGTGAAAGGTCTGCAGAGGACCTTTAGGCAACCAGGGATAATATTTTTGTTTTTGCCAAAAATGGGTTCCAGGTGATTTCTGGAGTCATTGTGAAAAGTCCGTGATGGTTGTTTAAGCCACCTGAGATGAAATTTTTATTTTTGCAGACAGTGAATTCCAAGTGATCTCTGGAGCTGAAGTGAAATGTCCACATTGGTTATTTAAGCCATGTGTAGAGATATTTTTCATTTTTTAAAAAGTGGGTTGCAGGTGTATAATGGAGCTGATGTGAATGGTCTGAGGGTATTGTTTGGCCACCTGAGGTGATATCTGTATTTTTCCCAAACTGGGATACAAGAAATTAATGTATCCACAGTAAAAGGTATGCAGTGGTCATTTAGGCCACATTAGGTGATTTTTCTTTCTGTTAAAATTTGTTCCAGGTGATATGAATCTGAGGTAAAAGGTTTGTAGAGGTTGTTTTGGCCACATGAGGTGATATTTTTAGTTTTAGCCAGAAACATGCTCCAGCTGATCTATGGAGCCTGGTTGAAAGTTTCTTTATGGTTCTTTAAACCACCTGAGTTGAAATTTTTTATTAGTTTCAAAAAATGGGTGTTCGGTGAGTTAAATAGTTGGAGTGAAAGATCAACTTTGGTAGTTTATTCCTACTGAGATTATTTTTTTCCAAAAATGGTTTCTAGGTGATTGAGGGAGCTGGTGTAAAATGTCCAAAGTGGTCATTGAGGCCACAAGGGTTGCAATTTTTAATTTTGCCAAAAATGGGTTCCAGGTGATATATGGAGTGAATGTGATGCAGTGGTCATTTAGGTCACCTGTAGTGAAATTTAAATTTTTGCACAACATTGGTTCCAGTTGACTTATGGAGCAGGGCTGAAAGAACTGTGGTTTACATTTATGCTACCTGAGACAAAGATTACAACCTGGGAAATGTATAAATTACGCAGTAGCTGAAAGTGTACACTATTACAGCCTCGAAAAGTGTAAAATAGGCAATAGCTGGAAGAGGTCAAAACCGTGAATCGTGAAAATAATAAATTGGGCTATAGCTGGAAGACCTCAAATTAGAGCCTGGAAAAGTATAAATTAGCTCTATAGCCGGAAGAGTACAAAACTGCAGCTCATGAAAGTATATATTTGGCTATGGCTGGACGAACACAGAATAACAGCCTGGGAAAAGTATAAACTGGGCTATGGCTGGAAGAGCACATAATTACAACCAAGGAAAAGTATAAAATGGCTATAGCTGGAAGAGCAGAAAATTACAGCCTGAAAAAGAATAAACTGGGTTATAGCTGGAAGACCTCAAATTATAGCCTGGGTAAAGTATAAATTGCACTATAGCCGGAAGTGTACAAAACTGCAGCTTGTGAAAAGTATAAATTGGGCTGTGGCTGGAAGAACACAGAATAACAGCATGGTAAAAGTATAAAATGGTTATAGCTGGAAGAGCACAAAATTGCAGCCCATGAAAATATAAAGTGGGATATGGCTGAAAGAGCACAAAATTACAGAAAAATGGTTCCAGATGATCTATTGAGCCAGGGTGAATGGAATGCAGTGGTCATTTAGGCAACCTGAGGTAATATTTTAATTTTTACCAAAAATGGGTTCCAGGTTATGTATGGAGCAAGGGTAGAAGGTTATTTATGCCACCAGAGGTGATATTTTTATTTTTTAGCATGAATGGATTTCATGTGATCTATGGAGCCAGATTCAATGTTTCTCAATTGGTGTTTAGGCCACCTGAGTTGCAATTTACATATTTGCGGAAAATGCGTTACAGGTGAGTTAGGGAGCTGGGGTGAAAGGTCTGAGGTTGTAGTTTAAGCCAGCTGAGGTGATATATTTATTTTTGCCAAAAAAGCAATTTAGGTGATTCAAGAGATTAGGGTAAAAGGTTGGCAGTGGTCATTTGGCCACCTGAAGTTAAAAACCACTTGAGGTGATAGTGTATTTTTACCAAAATGGGTTCCAGGTAATACATGGATCCATAAGTAAAATACCTGTAGTGGTCAATTAGGCCAGGATAGGAGATATTTTACTTACCAGAAATTGGCTCCAGGTGATTTATGGATCCATGGGGAAAGGTCTGCAGAGGAGCTTCAGGCAACCAGGGAAGATGTTTTTAATTTTTGCCAAAAATGGGTTCCAAGTGATCTATGGAGCCAGGTTCAAAGTTCCTCGATGGTTGTTTAGGTTATCTGTGGTAAAATGTTCATTTGTTCTCCAAAAATGAGTTCCAGGTGAGTTATGAAGCCTGGGTGAAAGGTCAGCAGTGGTCATTAAGGCCACCTAAGTTGATTTATATTGTTTTTTGCCAAAAATGGTTTTCATGTGAGTTTTGTAGCCGGTGGAAAAAGTTCAAGGTCATCATTCAGGCAATATTATTTTTAGTTTGCTAAAAATTTGGGTTCCAGTTTATTTATAGAGCTGAGGTAAAATGTCCGTAGTATATGTATGGGCTAGCAGGAGTGATATTTTCATTTTTGCCACAAATTGGTTCAAAGAGATCTATTTATCCAGGCTTAATGATACGGAGGTCATTTAGGACAACTTAGTGAAATATATCTTTGTCAAAAATGGATTCTAGATTATTTATTGTGCTGGGTGAAAGGTCTGCAGTGAATATTTTACACTGCCTGATGTGATATACAGTATTTAATTTTGCCAAAACTGAGTTTCAGGTGATTTATCTGATTGAGGTAAAAGGTTGGCAGTGGTCATTTAGGCCACGGAGGTTAAAGGTAGGTGGTGGTCATTTAGACCACCTGAGGTAATATTTTTATTTTTACCAAGAATGGGTTCCAGGTGATGTATGGAGTCATTGTGAAAAGTCAGCAATGGTTGTTTAAGTCACCTGAGGGGAAATTTTTAATTTTGCAAAAAATGAATTCCAGGTTATATCTGGAGATGAGGTCAAATATCCATGGTGGTCGTTTAAGCCACCTGAGGTAATATTTCTATTTTTGCCAAAAATAGGTTCCAGGTGATGTATGGAGTCATTGTGAAAAGTCCACAATGGTTGTTTAAGTCACCTGAAGGATTTTATTTTGCAAAAAATGAATTCAAGGTGATATCTGGAGTTGAGGTCAAATATCCATGGTGATCATTTAAGCCACCTAAGGTAATATTTCTTATTTTTGCCAAAGATGGTTTCAATGTGAAATTATGGAGCCAGTGTAAGAGGTCCAGTGTGGTCATTTAGACCATCTTTCATTGATTTTTTTTATTGATTTCATTGAGGTGAAAAATGAAAATATCACTCCTGTTGGCTCATACATCTACTATGGACCTTTTTCCTCAGCTCTGTAAATAAACTGGAACCAAATTTTAGCAAACAAAAAAAATATTACCTGAATGTTGACCTTAGTACTTTTACACGGCTACAAAACTCACATGTAAACCATTTTTTGGCAAAAGAAATATTAAACTTAAGTGTCCTTAACAACCCTGCTGACCTTTCTCCCAAGCTTCTAACTCACCTGGAGACTCATTTTCTGAGAATAAGTGAACATTTTACCACTGGTGACCTATACAACTATCGAGGAACTTTGAACCCTGGCTCCATAGATCATAGGAACCATTTTCAGAAAAATAAAAATATCTTCCCTAGTTGCCCAAAGCTCCTCTGCAGACCTTTCCCATGGATCCATAATCACCTAGGCAATTTCTGGTAAGTAAAAATATCTCCTATCCTGACCTAAATGACACTGCAGGTATTTTACTGTCGATTCATGAATTACCTGGAACCCATTTTTGGCAAAAATAAAATTATCACCTCAAGTGGCCTAATAGACCACCTCTACCAACCTCAGGTAGCCTAAATGACCACTGCCAACCTTTTACCCTAATCCCAGGAATCACCTAAATTGCATTTTTGGCAAAATAAATAAATCACCTCAGCTGGCCTAAACTACAACCTCAGACCTTTCACCCCAGCTCCATAACTCACATGCAGCCCATTTCGCATAAAATATAGAATTGTACCTCAGGTGGCTAAACACCTATTGAGGAAAACTGAATCTGGCTCCATAGATCACCTGAAATCCATTTATGACAAAATAAAAATATCACCTCAGGTAGCATAAATGACCTTCTACCCTTGCTCCATACATAACCTGGATCATTTTTGGTAAAAATTAAAATATTACCTCAAGTGGACTAAATGACCACTGCATTCCATTCACCCTGCCTCAATAGATCATCTGCAAGAACCATTTTTGTCAAAATTAAAATATCACCCTAGTTTCCCAAAGGTCCACTGCAGATCTTTTTATCCAGGCTAAATAAATCACTAAGGAACCTATTTCTGGCAAACAATAAATAAAAATATCACCCCAAGTGGCTTAAATGACCACTGAGAACCTTTCATCTTGGCTCCATAAATCACCGCGGAACCAATTTTTATTAAAAAAAAAATATCACCTCTGGTAGCCTACATCTCAATACAGATCTTTCAATCCAGATCCATAAATTATCTGGAACCCATTTTTGGTAAAAATAAAAATGTCACATCAGGTGTCCAAAACAAAGCCCTCAGACCTTTCATAATGTTTCCATAGATCAATTGAACACAGTCTTGGCAAAAATAAAAATTTCACCTCAGGTAGCCTAAATAACCACCTCGTTCCATTCACCCAAGCTCCACAGATTACCTGCAACCCACTATTTGAAAAACTAAAAATTTCACTGCAGGTGGCTTAAATGAATATCATGGACATCTCACCTCAGCTCCAAACATCAACTGGAATCCATTTTTGCATAAATAAAATTTCACCTCAGGTGGCTTCTAACTACCATCATTGACTTTTCACAATGACTCCATAGATCAACCGGAACCCATTTTTGGCAAAAATAAATGTATCACCTCAGCTGGCCTAAATGACCACCACCTTCCTTTAACCTCAGGTGACCTTAATGACCACTGCCTATCTTTTACCCCATCACATAAATCACCTGAAATGCATTTTTAGCAAAAATAAATATATCACATCAGGTAGCATAAAAGTCCACTGCAGACCTTTCACCCCAGCTCCACAAATCTTCTGGAACCCATTTTTGGCAAAAATGAAAATATCATCACTGCAGACCTTTCACCCAGACTCCATAAATCACCTGGAACCAATTTCTGGAAAAAATAAAATATTACTTCTGGCCTAAATGACACTGCAGATCTTTACTATGGATCCACAAATTACCTGGAACCAATTTCTGGTAAAACTGAATAGAAATGTCACTCCAGGTGGCCTAAATGACTACTGCAGACCTTTCACCTCGGCTCCATAAATCATCTGGGACCCAATTTTAGAAAAAAAAAACAGTACCTCTGGTGGCCTAAATGACCACTGCAGATCTTTTACTCCCAGATCCATCAATTACTAGGAACCCATTTTGGGAAAAATAAAAATGTCACATCTGGTGTCCAAAACAAACTCCTCAGACCTTTCATTAATGATTCCATAGATCACCTTGAACACTGTTTTTGCAAAAAGAAAATTTCATCTCAGGTGTCTAAATGACTATCTCGTACCATTCACCCAGCTCACAGATTACCTGGAACCCATTTAAGCAAAAATTTAAATATCACCTTTGTGTCTAAAAATTCACTGGTCCTTTTACCCCAGTGCCATAAATAAATTGGAACCTATATTTGGTAAAGAAATTATATCACCTCTGGTGGCCAAAATTACCACACTAGACTTTTACTCATAATATCACATTGAAACCATGTTTGCAAAATAAGAACTATAACCTCAGGTGGCTTAAATGACCACCATGGACATTTCACCTCAGCTCGCAGATATCACCTGGAATCCATTGTTTGCAAAAATAAAAATTTCAACTCAGGTGGCTTATAAAACCATTGTGGACTTATTCACAATTTATTGATTTATCTATTTATTTATTAACTAGATTTACTAGAATAAGCATACTAGTGGAAAAACCACTCATTTCAAGATGCATGACCTGAGTGTACATAATACATATCAGTGCTAAAATTAACATTTGGTGCAGTAGGCATTGTTACAATAGAATAGATGCATAAAGTACATACTTAGATACAGTAGACTCAACATAGGTGAAACAAAAACAAGTCAAGGATGGTTAATGACTCCATAACTCTCCTGGTACCCATTTTACAGCAAAAATAAAGCTATCACCTCAAATTGGCCTCAGTCCCCACCACCACCTTTAACTTCAGGAATATAAATGACCACTGTCTGCAACACACACCCCAACTCCATAAATCAACAAATGCATTTTAGCAAAAATAAATATATCAACTCAGGTGGCCTTAATGACAACATCAGACTTTCATACTGATCCATAATCACCTGCAACCCATTCAAACAAATATATAAATTTCACTTCAGGTGTCTTAAACTACCACTGAGGAGGTTGAATCAATCTCCATAAATCACCCTGACAACATACGTCAAAAAAAATAAAAATATAATCTGAGATGGCAAAAATGACCTCTTACCCCTGCTACATACATGACATGGAACCAATTTTTGGTAAAAAAATAAAAATATCACCTCTGGTGGCCTAAATGACAACTGCAGATCTTTTACTCCAGATCCCTAAATTACCTGGAACCTATTTTTGGTAAAAATAAGAATGTCACATCAGGTGTCCAAAACAAACACCTCAGGTGGCCTAAATGGCTAATGCCAATCTTTAACCTCAAGAAGCATAAAACACCACTGCACACCTTTCACTTTGTCTCCATCAATCACCTGGAACCCATTTTTGGCAAAAATAGAAATGTCACCTCAGGTGGTCGTAACGACTACCACAAACCTCAATAGATCACCTGATTTATGGAAGCAAAGTGAAAGGTCTGCAGTGGTGTTTATGTGGAGCTAACTATCAGCATTAGCCATTGAAGGTTAAGTAAGGTAATATTTTATTTTGCCCAAATTTGGTTCCAGGTAAATTATGAGACAAGTAAAATGTCTCCACTGGTTGTTTATGCTATCTGAGGATAAAAGATACTCAGATCTTTTACACCAGCTCCATTAGTCACTTACAAACCAATTTTTCAAAAACTGAAAATATCTTCTCAGGTGTCTTAAGCAGCTGGCATGGACATTCACCCAAACTAGGGATATCAACTGGAACTGATTTTAAAATAAAATAATCACCTCAGCTAAGGCTTAAACAACCACTGCAACCTTTCACAATGACTCCATAGATCACATATGACCCATTGTGGCAAAAAAATTACCCCAGGTGGCCTAAATGATCACTGCCTACCTTTTACCACATAAATCACATGAAACCCATTTTTTCCAAAAATTATATATAGTAAATGATGCAAACAATATATCATTGATGGCAAAAAAGCAAAAATATCACCTTAGGTGCCATAATGAACCTTTTACCCTTGCTCCATACATAACATGGAACACATTTTTGGTAAAAAAATAAAAATATTACTTCAGATGTCCTAAAAGACCACTGCAATTAACCATGCTCAGAGATCACCTACCAAGTGACTAAACTAAACAGAGCTGTTTTATTAAAGTTTAAAAACACTAACAGTGGCCAGCCTGGTCGTGTGCAGGGCTGAGGCACTGGGCACCTTACCTCCTGCCACACTGGTGACCTGGGGTTGGGAACAGACTCAGGTTACTCAAGGGCCAGTGGGGAAAGGAAGGACAGAGCATCCCAGGACAGCTCGGGGAGGGGTGTTGCTGCGGCATGCCACTTGCCTGGCACCCAGCAGTGGCTGGGTGGCAGCACTTGCATGCTGCAATGCAGGGGAAGGGATCCCACATTCAGGATGCTGGAGATGTCTCCGCGGAGGTGGAGTTCAGATGTTGCGCCCATTGCATGTTCGTGGGCCCAGGGAGAAACATTGGAGGAAAAACTCCTCCGAACGGCAGGATGAATGACTGAACCCTCGCAGGCGCCGCAACAGTGGCCGGGCACAACCATGGGTCGTTTGGCAGAGGACTGCAGTGAAGGTAAGTCCCAGGTAATGTGGCTTGGGGATTTGGTCCAAAGGGTGCTGCTGGAAGAAGCAAAGAAATAAATAGTTAAAAAACAAAAACACTGACAGTTTTTTGTTATCTAATAAAGCTTGGTATGCTCATTGCAGAAACCTTTTGATGTGTGCCTTCACTTCGACAATACTGAGAGGAACAGAGCATTGCCGAGTCAGATACACAGCATTGCCGAGTGGCAGAAAAAACAAACAAAGGAAAAACAAGAATTACAAATTAGGACAGGAGGGAAAAAAAACAGTACAAATACAGCTGTGGAATAGGTTCAGCAGTAGACTCGGTTCATTTTTTGTTTGTTGCCTCAATTTGTTGCTTGATCTGTTGTGAGTACAATGAACAGCAGACCTCTTCATACAAAATGTTTCTCTCATAATATTTTCGCCGATCCATAAAATCATGACTACAGGAAAATATTCAGACAGGAAAATAATGCTCTATAGAGTATAGTCTTGTAATATATGGGTGTCTCACTACTTTCTCAGCTTCACAGTAGGGATGGAGCGAACTGGTTCATCAAAAATCTGAACTGCCGAACATGCGAAGTGTTAAGTAAACTAGCCAGATTCGAATACTTTTGGCTGTTCTGACCGGGTTCGGACAGCCGATATCATGGGGAAATGCAGCGTGACAAGCACCAGAGCAGAAGGAGCCTACAGGAAGGACCAGAGACAAGACTCTGGTTCCTCAATGGATGGCCCAGCTGTCAGTCTTCCTAAGGTGGTACCTGACTGGGTTTGCTCTAGCAACCCATGTGGTCCACCTTAGGTGCTCTTATGAGCAGACACCCCAGAGAGTACCCTTTCTGTAGAAATGTGCCACCAAGGCATCTCTGACACTAACGATTGGTGCTCTCATGCACAAGCTTCGGCAACACCTACTTGCTACGAATACTTGTGCCTGCCCTCGCTAGCTCCCAGCAATGACTTTACCTACAACTTCTTAAGTCAGTAATTACAGCCGATGAAGGCAGTAATCCCCACTAGCACTTATTCACCCCGTCGATTGTTACCCTGGAGGAGCACTAACTCAGCACTTCCCCTACACTTCCTGCCCTTCCTCAATGGCACTACCACACTCCGCCCCTAATCTACTACCCCACCCTCTTACCTCCCCACCTTTCCCCTCCTGCTACCCTAACTCTAGCCCTCTCCACTCTTTTCTTCCCCTGCACTCATTCCAATTGCTGTTGTATCCCCAGGACGCAGGCATACATTGTACTATGCCTTAGTAGTGTCTACTCTTGTATAATAAGTGTAATGCGTACCTTCACTTTATATGTTTATGTAGTACTGTCCTTGTATTTTGTATCAGTTTGTAATTCAACTGACGTGGAACCAACTAACGAGCATTGGCTCAATGGTGTTATCCAAGAACTCAATAAATAAATAATAAAAAAAAAAGAATACAGGACAGAGAAGGAGCAGCAGCTTCTACAGGCTGCTCCGTGATGCAGTGATTATGCGTACTACTTGCATTTGCCCATTGGGCAAGAAAGAAGTCTACTCGCGGACTCAGAGAAAAAAACAAAACAACTAAAGAATGTAATTTTTTTTATATTTATTTAAAAAAAAAAAGAACTAAAAGAAAGCTTGGGGGTGGGGAGTCAGACTCAGGATTGGGAGACTATTAGTCAGAGCCAAGGGCTGGTTGGGTGTGGTGGGGAGTCTGAGATTGGGGAGTTTGGAGAGAGACTCGGGAGGAGAGTAGAACTTGGAGACGAGAAGTGAGTCAAGAAAGACAAGGAGAGAAAGACTGAAGTGCCAAAGTCAGACTGACAGTTTTTTTATGGAGCAGCAGAGGGGTGAACTGTGCCACTCATACCACACCACTCCCAGTTAGCCTTCTTGATGTTTGCCCAATTGCCGCCCCCCCCAACAACAAGTCAGCTCTCCATTCTCCTGCCTGTGCTCACTGCTCAAGTCACTTCAGTTGGGATTTATTATTTTTTATTATACAATCTTTGGCTCGGTGGGCATTCCATCACATCACATGGAATAAATACAAATAAAAATCCTTGAAGGGAAAGTACTGTGTCAGAGAGGGTCAGGCCAGGCAGGGGTCCCTGATTCTCTGTTGGAAGCAGCACTGCCTGCAGCATCGCCCTTAGCGTACGTGGTGTGAGAAATAATTGTGTGTGTGTGTGTGTGTAATAAAATCTGCTAGTCACCAGTGCCACTTCTTGCATACTGTCTGTGTGACCCCCCAAGAAGTCAGTCATCTGTCATCTTCCTCCCTGTGCTCGCTCAGTGGGGTGTAAGCTTTGGCTCAGTGGGCAGGGTATTCCATCTCATCACATGGAATAATAAAAAATAAAAATTACTTGAAGGGAAAAAGAACTGTTTCAGAGAGGGTTAGGCCAGGCAGGGTCCCACAGAATCTCTGTGGGCATACTAGCAGCAGTGCCTGCAGCATTGTCCTTAGCGCTGGTGGTGTGTGAAATAAATTCTGCCAGCCAGTCGTCAGTGCACCACTGTCACTTCTTGCATATTGTCTATGTGACACCCCCCCCCCCCAATAAGAAGTCAGTCATCTGTCATCTTCCTCCCTGTGCTCACTCAGTTGGGTATAAGCTTTGGCTCAGTGAGCAGGGCATTCCATCACATCACATGGAATAAAAAAAATAAAAAATCACGTTCAAGGTCATCACGGTAATGAATTTCACATTTGGCAACTATTTCTGGAAGCTCTGTTCCATCCAGTATTTGAAGCTCCAGGAAGCACTGCCACTGTTACATGATTTCTCATCCTCACGACAAATCACATTCACAGTCATCACGGTCATGAAGAAGCTCAGTTCTATCTGTCACGAGCCCAACCTCAGGGGCACGGTAGGATCTCCTGTTTGCAGGGAGGATCCCCCTTTTTACAGAACTTGTGAGCAGTTGTAGGGTTCAGGAAGTGTTACCAACCTTCCTTTTTCCTAGTGGAAGGATGGAAACAGTAGTTTCAAGTCCCTTGACTCTCTACTACGTTAGGGTTTGAATGCCACCACTGCCACTGGCAGCCTCTCGCCTAAGTAGTTTTGTAGGATAGCCGAGCGGTCACTATCTTCGTTATCAAGGTATACAGTCTTTTACAAAACTCTTCTGATAAAATGTTAGCTCGCACAATCAGACCCCAGGCAGAGTTGATAAGAAAATCATAAAAGTTTACTTAAATAAAAACAACACAGTAAATTCTACAATTTGGAAGATCTGTAGACAACACCAACAGTAACATTGGATGGTATACAGAAACACTATATACTGTTGTTCTAAACAATACCTTATTCTGAGGTTTCAAAGTCCAGAAAAGTGTCCTTTTTGAGAATAACCTCTCTGTGTAGGTGAAGAAAAGTTCTTTAGAAACACAAGATTTCTTGGAATTAAAAATCAGTCTCTGAGTGTTCTTTTTCAAAACTCAGGGTTTAGCTTGAAGAGTGAAGTCCTTGTTCACAAATTCTGACTTAAAATCAAAATTTCTGTTTTGCATGTGAAAATCAGGTTTCCACAAAACACAGGTCTTGTTCTAAAAGTAGTCTAAGAGACCCACATACTTTAACCAAAGTATATAACAGCTTAAGTTCTCTCAGCTCTGAGACCCTCCAAGTCCTCAGGCTTTTGACTCTAAGCTAAACTGCACTGATATTCAAAATGCGTGCCTGATAAATACAGTATGAATGGTGATTTTCAGCAACACCCACCCCTTCTGGGATACAGAGTTTGGGTGCAACAGTTTCACCACATCCTGCAGGTGTCACTGTGGTTTCATGTCTAACCCTGTAACATTTGGTTTCTGCATAATCCGGTTCTGGTTGACCTTAAGATGGCCTCCTGCTGGCCCTTTTCTGCTAGTGAAGGCTAAATGTCTAGTTTGACCCTTCGATCCAAGAGTTATGACTTTTATGGTCATAAACCTGTCTGTTTCTTATCTAGATGAGTACCTGACTCATACTAGCTTTTGATAATTCTGTTCTATTTTGTTTAGCTCTTTCTGGCCTTTTAAAGAGACAGTGTCTTAACTCTAAAGTAAACTACAGCACATACAATAGGAACATTAATAAAAGATATAGGCCTATCTTGCCACACCATCCAGTATCTGAAGCTCAGGGAAGTGCTGCCACTGTAACACGATGACTCATCCTCACGACAAATCACATTCACGGTCATCACGGTCACGATTTTCACATTTGCCATTTATTTCTGGGAGCTTGTTTTAGTACAATACCACAGCAGTATCAAATCCTTCCAGTAGGGGACAGTATACTCAGCTCTGAGATACACAACATTTAAATTGTGTCTTCTTCAGAAAGAGAAAACATGCATCATTACAACTCTCGAGTGTTTTTTTTTTGTCCCATTTGGGACATTACAAAGAAACTATCCATTCTTTAAATACATACAATGTGTTGTTCTATTGTCATAAAAGAGACATTACTAAGAAAGTATCTAAAGGCTGCATAACAAAGTTTACCTCTGATTTTACTGACAATAGAAATCCTACAAACAGCCATACAAATAGTGGTAGCCTGGGTAAAACACTGGCTGGACAACAGGACACAGAAGGTAGTGTGGGGTACCGCAGGGTTCAGTACTGTGTCCAGTCCTTTTTAATGACTTTTTAAGTGACAATGCAGAGGGACTGGAAGGAAAAGTATGCCTCTTTGCAGATGACACAAAGATCTGCAACAGGGTTGATGCACACGCGGAGGCGTGGAAAGGATGAGAAGGGATTTGGCAAGGTTGGAGGAATGGTCAGAAGTATGGCAGCGTGGATTCAATGCAAAGAAGTGTAAAATAATGCACATGGGAAACAAAAACCCAGGGGAAGATTACACAATTGGGAGGGAGGTAGTAACAACAACAAAAATGGAGAGGGACCTGGGAGCAATCATATCAGATGACCTTAAGGTTGGCAAGCAATGTGAGAAGGCAGTAGGGAGGGCTGGGGGGAGATCCTGGGATGTATAGGGAGAGGCAGTACCAGCAGAAAACAGGAAGTTGTTATCCCTCTGTACAGACAGTTGGTAAAACCCCATCTGGAGTACTGCGTGCAGTTCTGGAAACCCCATCTCCACAAGGATATAGACAGAAT
This sequence comes from Neoceratodus forsteri, assembly GCA_016271365.2. Classification (NCBI taxonomy): domain Eukaryota; kingdom Metazoa; phylum Chordata; order Ceratodontiformes; family Ceratodontidae; genus Neoceratodus; species Neoceratodus forsteri. The sequence goes on along the minus strand of CM028130.1, from coordinate 1,402,949,772 downwards.
GGAGGTGGTCCAGAAGAGGGCAACTAAAATTGTGCGGGGTCTGCAAGAGAAGCCATATGAGGAGAGACTAAAGGAGCTTAATCTGTATACCCTTGAGGAAAGGAGGGAGAGTGGGGACATGATAGAAACCTCAGTGGAATCAACAAAGTCCAAGAGGGTAGCATCTTTCAGAAAAACGGATATGCAAGAACAAGGGGGCACAAATTGAAGATAATGGGGGATGGCTCAGGGGCAACGTGAGGAAGTAGTTATTCACAGAGAGGATGGTGGACACATGGAACAGCCTTCCTGAGGAGGTTGTGAGGTCTAAAACTGTGGGAGAATTCAAGGATGCATGGGACAGACATAAGGCAATTCTTGTGGGGGGGTAGGAAGAAATAGGCTGCTGGTTAACGAGGATCTGCAGCTTATCCTGTTGGTAGGGAAATGGGCAGACTAGGTGGGCCAAGTGGTCCTTATCTGCCGTCAAAGTCTGTTTCTATACACCTACAGTACCTGTTCCACACTTCATTACAGAAAAAAAATAGCAGTTACGTAAGAACTTACCGTAACAGTAGATCTTGAAGAGGTTCCTGCAGTAGGTCTTCACATATGGACTAAGCCCCTGGCGTCAGGTCCCGCGTAGCAAGTGTAGATAGCAATCATCAGCGGGACTGCTCCAGGCGTCCGGGGCATCATGACATCAGCCCGACTATAAAAGTGGCGGTCCCTGTTCTTTTCCAATGGAGACCTAAGAATAGGTAAGGAGAAAACCAGAGTGAACTCCAAAGATCCTGCTTCCACTCTAGTCTAGCTGGACTAGATAGGATGGAAAGTAAAGCATCCAAAAACCGGGAAAGGAGGAAGGAACTAGACTTACTGCAGGAACCTCTCTCAAAAATCTACTGTTACGGTAAGTTCTTACGTAACTGCTGTATCTTACTTCGAGAGGGTTCCTGCAGTAGGTCTTAACATATAGGACTGAATACCAAGCAGTCCCAAAGAAAAAATAAGGCATAGGTGCATCCTGGAGGAGGAGGAGGAGGAGTCGCTAAGAGAGTAATCACACAGAAGGCCTTGCAGGACCGCAAGACTAAAGCCATTTCTGCGCCTAGAGGCAATGTCCAGACTGTAATGTTTAGTGAAGGGTGAACAGATGACCAAGGGCCTCGAGCACAGATCTCTGCCATGGACACATTTCTGAAAAAGCAGTAGAGGTAGCCACACCACGGGTGGAGTGGTCTTTGACTGCCCCCAGAAGAGGCTTCCCATATTTTCTGTACAAAAATAGATGCAGTTAGCTAGCCACTGGGAGATGGTCTGCTTGGAAATAGCCTTGCCCTGGCACTGAGGGGCAAAGGCTACGAACAGTTGGTAAGATTTCCTAACCTCTTTAGTCCTGTTTGTGTAGTACCTCAGGATCCAGTAAACATCAAGCGTGTGCAGCAGGTGTTCCCCTCTGTTGGAATACTATGGCTAGTACACCGGTAATTCCACGCTCTGGTTCAAAGTGGTTTCTGAAACAACTTTGGGCAAAAAAGAAGGGTTAGTCCGAAGGACTACTCAGTCCTTATGAAAAATCAAATAAGGTTCTTTACATATGAAGGCCTGTAGTTCGGAAACCCTTCTGGCCAAAGTGACAACGACTAAAAACAAAGTCTTCCAAGAGAGGAAGCACAAGTCGCAAGAAGAAGCTGGTTCAAACGGTGGTAAGGTCAGCTTCTCGAGCACAAAATTCAGGTCCCAGGTTGGACAAGGATTCTGGATTAGAGGTTTTAAATGAAGGATGCCTTTTAAAAAGGTTTTGGCAACCTCCATCTGAGCCAAGGTTTTGCCTCCACCGGGAGGTGGCAGGCCGACACCGCAGAGAGGTGGACCTTAATGGAGGAATAGCTAAGGCCCACCTCAGACAGATGTGCGAGGTACTTAGAACCTGGAATGTTGAGCACGAAATGGATCCCAGCTCCTTGTTTGGGCCCATATCGAGAATCTCTTCCACTTCATGGCGTAAGTGGATCTAGTGGAGGGTTTTCTGGCCTCCATTAGAATGTCGCAACCTGAGAAGAGACCCGATAGCAGAAATCGCTATGCCCACAGGTGCCACGATGAAGGTGGAGAGACTGAAGGCTCGGATGCACCAGGGTGCCCTGCTCCTGAGTCAGAAGGTCATGAGAAATGGGCAGAGGAACCGAAGGCTCCAGTGCCAAGCGTCGCAGAAGAGGGAACCAAATTTGGCGTGGCCAAAGAGTAGCAATCAGGATTGCATGGGCCCCCTCTTGTTGAAGTTTCACCAGGACCTTCTGAATTAGAGGAAAGGGAGGAAAGACATACAGAAACCTCCCTGCCCACGAAAGAGATAGCGCATCTCGCCAAAAAGCACTATGCCCGGGAATGAGTGAGCAGAAGATAAGTAGTTTTGCATTGTATGGGGAGACAAACTGATCCATCTCTGGTCGACCCCATCGAAGAAAGAGGTCTTCGACTACCTCTGACTTGAGCTCCCACTCGTAGGCCAGGGTCACTGACTGAGACTGTTGGCAAGGACGTTGGTGACACCCAGAACATGAACTGCTGTGGGATAAAGGCTGTGTTGAATCACCCAGTACCACACCCTCATGGCTTCTCGGCAAAGAGGTTAGGATCTGGTTCCCCCCCTGCTTGTTTATGTACCAGACAGTGGACATGTTGTCCGTCTGTACCAGGACAGATCCCAGAACCAGCAGCGACTGGAATGCCTGGAGTGCGTAAAGAACCGCCTGATCTCCAGAACATTGATGTGGAGCATCAGCTCATGATCGAACCAAGACCCCTGTGTCTTGTGAGACGTCAGATGAGCACCCCAGCCCAGATCTGAGGTATCCGTGAGTGAGAATCTGAGTTGGAACTGTTGGAAGGAAAGGGACCCCTTCAACAAATTCAAGAGATCCTGCCACCAGCATAGATCTCTGGAGGTTGTTGGAGATCAGGACTTTTGTTTATGTCATCTGTCCTCTGGTCCCATTGGACTCAAGAGACCATTGGGTGACCCTCATGTGAAGCCTGGACATTGGGATCTCAAAATGGCTGCCGCCATCAGACCCAATAAACGAGGCATAGAGTGTGCAGGGATCCAACGGGCCTGTGCCATCAGTGTGGCTTGAGAAGCAAGAGTCTCTGCCCGATGGTAGGAAAGCCTTGCCCTGAACTGTGTCTAGTACAGCTCCAATGAACTGGAGTCTCTGTGACGGTACTAGTTGGGACTTGGGAAAAATGACCGTTATGCCCAGTAAAGCAAACAAGCTCAGGGTGAAAGAGAGAGCCTCTTTCAGGCTGGTAGGAGAGAGTGCTGAGAGGAGCCAGTCGTCCAGGTACGGGAAGACAAAATGCTCTGGCGCGAGAAAGGCTGCCACCACTGCTAGACATTTGGTGAACACTGGGAGGTCAAGAAAGGCCAAACGAGGGTGCTCGAACTGAAAATGTTTCTCCTGGAAAACAAAGTGGAGAAAGTGGCGGTGGGCGGAGGATAGGGATATGCAGATAAGCATCCTGCATGTCCAGGGAGCACAGCCAAGAGTTTTGATGGATCAGGGAAGGAGCCCCTGGAAGGGTCAACTTACGAAACTTCTTGTGTCTGACAAAGATGTTTAGCATGCTGAGGTCCAGGATCAGTCTCAGGTCGCCTGTTTTCTTGGAACCAGGAAGAAGTGGGAGTAAAATCCCCTTTCTATTTGGCTTAACGGGACAGGCTCTATGGCTCTCTTTAGGAGAAGTGCCTGGATCTCTTGAGAGACTATGGGGACCTGATCCCAAGAATAGAAGGACCATCCTGGAGGTTGAGGGGTTGGGATTTTGCTGAATTCTATCAAGTGACCTCACTGGATGAGCTGAAGCACCCAGTTTTCTGTTGTGATGGACCTCCAACCTTCCAGGTGGAGGCCGAACCTCCCTCCGACAGGTTCCTCCTGATGTACCAGAGGTAGCAGAAGTAGGGGAAAGGAGTCAGGATGCCAAGGGGAGGGAAGCTTTAGCCCCAGAGGCCTGTTTTTGAAATTTGGACTGTGGGGTTTGAGCTCCTGATCCAGGTGCGCGTTTCTTTGCCTGGCGCTTAGCCTGGGATTTGTTCCACCTTCTTTGGCAGCAAAAGGGCTGCTTTTTCTGTCCCATCTTGTATAAGGAACAGACATCCCTCAAGGAGCGTCCGCTCTCCTGCAGCCCGGTAATGATGTCTTTAGCGTCGCCACCAAAGAGGATGGAACCCCTGAAAGGGGCATCCAACAGAGAGGACTGCATGTCCTGTGCCAGTCCCGCTATACGAAGCCAGGAGAGGCGTCGGAGCTGCTCTTGCCACTCAGTCCACCGAGCTGTAAGTAGCCCGAAGGGCGTGGCGGCACGAGGATTTCCCCAGCCTTACTTTATCCAAGAGCTTCTTCCTTGGGGTTTCATCTTGAACATCCTGGAGGTCCCTTTCAAGGTCCAAAACAGAAGCTTTTTGAAAGGCAACCAAGTGCAAGACATAATTGAGTAAACGAATTGCACAAGAAGAAGACAAATACATTTTTTGCCCAAACTGGTCAAGCTGACGCGAGTCTTTGTCGGGAGGCGAAGAACTCAGATGTTTGGGCTGAGCTGAGTGGTCATGAGCTGCCGTGATGACCACAGAATCAGCCTTGGGATGGGAGTTCAGGTGAAAAATCCCTTCCGAGGGATAATAGGCGCCGGTCAGCTTTAAGGGAGACCACAGGAATGGAGGACTGTTGTTGCCGGACTGTGGTAACTAGGTCCTCATGAGGTCCCATCCACGCAGAATGGAAATAGGGTCCAAGGTGGCCAGATCCAGGCGCCCGCAAGGCGCTTTCATTGGGATCAACCTTTTGGACGGCCAACCACCAGCTGCTTGAATTGAACGTAGCAAGTCTCCAAGGAAGGATCCTCTGAGGTGACTTTGTGAGTCTTTTGGAGGAACCTCCACGGGAGATCTAGGGTCTGACCCATCCGAGTTGGAACTAGTGTCAGAGGAATCAGAGCCAGAAGGAACAGAAGGGTCTGGTTCAGTAACACCTAGCAAAATAGGGTCTGGTTCAGTAATGCCTACCAAAATAGAGGTAGGGATTCTGGAGACAGGAGGCAGTGGAGAGGTCACCATAACCAAGGGTGGCTTCCCTCACCGGCTGTTGCAACTCCGACACAAGCTGCGCTCTAGCCACCAGCGAGGGACGGACTCAAGTTCCGTCACCAGAGGAGGAGGAGGAGGAGGTGGTGGTTGATAATGCGGATAACTCTGGTACTGCGGATAGTGCCAGGACGGACAATACAGGTACCCTGGGTAGCCCGGCGTGGGATGTCCTGGAGTATGATAACCCGTCGTTGGGAATGATGGTGTCGGAAAGCCCGGCGTCAGAAAACCCGGCGGCGGAGGCACCTGACCCGACGTTGGATAATGAGAAACCGACGAAGGCGCGCTTGGAAAGAGGTTCCTGTGGAATGAACCAGACGTAGGGGCCCACAGGGGTGGTGCCATGGAGCCCGGAGGGGCATGGGGACCTAGAGCGCGCCTGAAGTACTGGGGGGTGGAGGCTCCATACCCGGGTCCTCTGTCACCAGCGGAATGAACTCCGGCGACGGAGGAAGGCCTGGCGAGGGGGGGAGACGGTAGGGGCCCCCAACGGCAGGTCTGATCGCGACTTTGCTAATGCAAACAGCAAAGGGTCAGGTGGTGAGTCTCTAGGGTGGAGGACCCTGGCAGACGATGGGTTGACTGGTCCCTCATTCTGTCCGACGTCGGGGCTAAACTGGAGCCCGATGGGAGAGTGGGCGGATCTACATGGGCGTCAGAGGAGCCGGCGTCCAATGGAACAGATCCGGCCGGGCTAGAGACAGCTGGGAGGCCGCTGCTAGGCTGATTGGCGGAGGCCATGCGCCCTTCGCCGGAGGCAAGGGGTGACTTACCAGTAGGATCAGTCGACAGAATTACCACCTCCAAAGAGGCAACCCCCGGCTGCCCGCTCACCTCGGCAAGAGGGGGAGAAGGGGCCCGACCCAAAGAAGCGGACGGGGCACCCGAAAAAGTACTCCTGTTTGCCGGCCTCCCAGATGGCGATGGACTCCTGTCCTGGCACTTCTCCTACTTTCTTTTCTTAGGGGCCGTGACGAAGACCTTTCCGAGTTTTTGAAGCTCCTTTCCATAGACGCCAAGTGTCAGGTCAAAGATGGGCCTCAAGGGACCTCTTGCACCTAGTTCTAGTCGCCTGGTTGAAGGCCTGGCAGATGGAACACTCTGGACATCGTGCTTCAACCGAGGCAGAGGGAATGGTCGCCCCTGCGGGATTTGACTGCCACACTTAGAGCACTTTTTCTTCTGTCTAGAAGACATCAATTTGAAGAAAAATGTTTGTAAGAATTTTACAAGAGGTGAAGAAATACTTCAAGAAATACAACGCAGACGTTAGCTGTTCTGATGCGAGCCGAACATGACTGAGGTGACAGCGGGAAAGTACTGGAGAGCAGGTGCGGGCCCGCCCCTTTTATAGTCTGGCCGACATCACGATGCCCCGACGTTGGGGGCGGTCTCTGCTGATGATTGCTATCTACAGGTTTGCTGTGTGGACCTGATGCCAGGGGGCGCAGTCCTAGATGTGAAGACCTACTGCAGGAACCCTCTCCAAGTAAGATCTACTTTTTTTGGTGCAACTCTTCTTTTTTTTTTTTTTTATCTTCAGTTTCATCACGAAACAGGACACCCAGTTATCATGTCACGTCACTCACAAGTCTTGGTCCAGTACGATGCTTCTGTCAGTGTTCACATTCTGCAGGATGCCCTACCTGTTGTGTTCCATACCAAGAGCTGTTCCTGAATATAATTAATTATATACATTACAAACACATTGTTCCATTTACAAAAAGTCAGACTCAGGAGACTGGTTTAAAAAAAATAAAGATCTGGGACTTGCCTGCCATTAGACCATATCATCATCATCCTCCTCCAGTAGGCACAGCCACAATATTCACTCCTCATCTCATTTCACTACTCTTGCATTTTGTACTATAGAACAGTGGTTTAATTGTTTTTTGCCTATAGATATGTTGATTAAAAGCTGTTTAAAATGATTTTTTGACGGTCACCATACAATAACAAAGGTTATTAAAGCTTAGGATAAGCATCCAAACCTTTTTGCTTATCAGAACCTTTTAGAACCTCAGAACCTTCTGAGGATCCCATCCTACTTCACAAGAGCATGTCTTTGACTTGAAAAGTTCTGGGATGCTGCTGCTGTTGGTTTGCCCCCACCCCCATATTAAAATGCAGGAAAAGATTGGCAGGTTGTTTCAGTAGTTGACAGTCTACCTAAAATCGTGCCTTTGCTATTCAAACAACATGAAGTCTTGCTGTATTCTGACAATTGCAGTTAGCCATAGCCTTTAAACTGCCCCAGAGAACAAAGGGTTAGCTTTCTATGCAGAGCATAAAATGCTGAGCTCGAGTTCGGTTGAGGTCTCTGTCTGCAGCCCTTTGAAATCCAACCATAAGATTCTTTACTCCGCCTCATTGAACAGTCGCTCCGGAGATTTCGCCTTCAGTTCGGTTCGAAAAGTCAGTTCAAGTGTCTGTTTTAAGCCGAATTTGTTCCGCTTAGATGGTTCAGCCTCTGTCTGCGGTACCGTGAGTACTAGATAGGTTTTACCTATTTCTGTAAGGAAACTGTAAACTTGTTTGATCGGTTCGGCAGAACCGATCACTTTTAGTGAATTACTGTCTTTACTTTAAGAGTGTGGTTACCGGTCCTTATCGGTTCTAAAAAAAAAAAACAAGCCGTTTTTAACATTTTTCCAACAACCGTGACACGGTTAGGAATCGATAAAGGAGTCTTGCCTGGCGGTTGCCATAAAAAGGGCAAGTTTGGTTAGGTTGGCCATGTCTGAGAAACCCAAGAAGAAAACTGGGCCCACTGGGTTTCAACAATGCAGTGAGTGTGGGGAGGTCTTTGCTAAGTCCAATCCCCACACCACCTGTGTTTACTGTCTGGGGTTTGAACACCTCGATACAGATTGCCAAATTTGTAAAAATTTTCCTAAATCTACCCTTGAAAAAAGATTAGGTAGACTGAGGGAAAAGGAGGCCGAGAAGTCTGCTGACCCGGATGGCCAGCCTGGTTCGGTTCCGACCAAACCAGAAGGAGTGCCCTCTGACCAGGGCGATACTTCTTCAGGCAAAAGAACAGCCAATCCTGAGGGGTCGGTTCCTACAAAAAAAGAAACACAAAGAGAAATCGACCGGTTCGGATCCAGAGGGTCATGTTCCGACCACTGAAGAAATAGCCAGAGCGATTCGGATTGTGGAAACGCATCGCCCAGTTCCTACCGATCTGGCACCATTTGGCAGGGGCTCGGTTCGGTCTGTTCCGCTGGTTCAAGATTATACCCCTGAAGATTTTTATGAACCAGAGTTTGAGGAAGAGGGGGAGTTCAAGGATGGTGGTGACGATGGTGAAAGTCTGGATGTGCCTGTGGAACCGGACATCTCCTCAGACAGACCTTCTGGTGTTTCCCCTCCTAGGCTTTCTGAGTCCCCTCCCCACTTTCTGTTTTGCAGAAAGATGGCTGAAACCCTCCAGCTTCCTATGGAGGATCAAGAGGAGCCTGATTATGTAGAAATGATGGACATCCCAGAGACCAGGAGACTGTCTATTCCCCTCCACAAATCCTTTGGGAAGCAGACACTCAAAATCTTAAAGTCTCCCAATACTGTACCTCCTGTTGACAGAAGGATGGACAAGAGGTACACACTATCAGGCTCAGATACGGAGTTTTTATACCAACGATGCAGCCATGTTGGGGTAGTGCAGGCTGCAGCCTGTGACAAGGCAAATACTCCCTTGGCTTCACACCCCCCAGACAAAGACTCCAGGAAGACTGATGCCATGGCAAAAAAGCAGTTCATGGCATCTTCCTTAGGACTCAGGCAGGCGAACTATATGGCCGGTACAGCCAGGTACCAGAAGTCCAGGTGGGACACTGTACTGGCACTGGCTAAACAGGCCTCCCCCCCAGTTAGCCAAGGAGCTGGAGGAGGTGGCTGCTGATGGGACTGAGGCATCAAAAGTAGTTTCATGCTGCTGTGGACTCCAATGATGTGTCATCAAGAGTCATGGCTACATCTGTGGCTCTTCGGGAGAATGGCTTGGCTCAGATGTACTAGCCTCTCACAGGACACCCAGGCTAAGGCCATGGATTTTCCTGTAGTGGGTAATTCTCTGTTTGGGGAACAGACAGAGAATTACATGAAGAAAATGGATGAGTACAGGACCACTTATAGGAGTGCTCAGGCCAAGGAGAGGCAGACAACTCCTCAAAGGCAGCAGTCTAGGGTCGGGGGCAGGCCTTTTCATGGGCCTTTTTACCAAACACAGGCCTCTTCTCCCTTTTCACAGAGGGGGTTCTTCAGAGGGAAAGGCAGAAGAGGGATGAGCAGGGGCTGCATCCACTCCTCAGTCTAAGGCCCCTGCCAAGCAGACACCCTGATGGGCCTGCCCAGGTCGACTCTCCTATTCCAGTATGGGGCAGGCTGGCTTACTTTGTCCAGGACTGGATGTCTACTACCTCAGACAAGTGGGTCCAGAAGGTAGTAAGCCAGGGACTGGTTCTCAGCTTCAAAAAATTTCCTAAGATGAGAACCAGATCTTTTCCACCTGCAGGTCTCTCAGAAATCCTTGCCCTAGAGGCAGAGGTTTCATCTCTTCTGGCCTTAAGAGCCATAGAGACAGTTCCTACCCTACACTGGGACAAAGGTCTGTACTCCAGGTACTTCCTTACCCCAAAAAAGACAGGGGAGTGGCGACCCATCCTAGACCTAAGATACCTGAACAAACAGCTTTTCTTTTCTCAGAAGAAGCCAGAAGGGAAGGAAACATTCAATTCAGTGCTTTACAGTAGCTGGTAATTGCTATTTTTCTTTTAAACTTAGATTGTGAGCTTTTAGTGACACTGTAATTTCTTTGCTGTCTTTACTTAGAATTGTTTTTGGGCTGTTGAAAATTTAAAACATAGTGGTGGTGTATTTCTTTGCCGTCTTTAACTGCTGCAAATTTTCGCCTTCCCCCAACTCTTAATGATATGCCCTGTTAAATCTGATTGACAGAAGCTAAACACGGGACAGTAAGGGGTATGTAGGAGGGGGATAAGGGGGAAGAAGTCCACCCTCAGCACAAGTGTTTTGACTCATTTATTTATTGGTTTATTTTCTTTTTTTAGAAAGAAAAGTATCTGAGGATCAGTGGCAGGCTTTTAGGACAGTAAATTAATAAAAAGGGAACTAGGAGAGCTTCAGTAACAGACAAGTAGTGGAACTGCAGTATGCTGTGGGGCAGCCATATTCAGGCAGACTTTCTGGACACTGAGGTGCTACCCTATCTGCATGCATCTCTCTGGACTGCAGGATGAGGTAGCCAGACTCAGAGCGAAAGTAAACTGGGTCAGGAGTACCATCACCCCTATCCAGAGACCACCCAGTCCAATGCAACTGCCTCAAAGGATACTGAGAACGAGGAGCACTTGGATGACAGGGGGCTCAGGGAGGGTTAGAGCGGTCAGGCAGAGGCACATCCCAGATCCTATTCCACTCAAGAACTCATATGCCACACTGGCAAATGGGGACAACCAAATAGAGGTACCCAGAGAAGTGAAAGGAAAGGATGTGGAGGTTAGCCAAGGAGGCCTCAGCAGGAGAGCAGTGGACCCTAGAGAAGGAGGAAGCAATCTGGTGGGGACTCCATCATAAGAGGAGTCCAGCTAGGAACACAGGAGGGGAGGACAGGGAGGTGAGGTGCCTACCAGGTGCCACGGCATGGAGTGATGGAAGGAAGATCCTGGGGATCACTGGGAAGGCAAGACGGGAAGGTGAGCTGGATGTCATTATCCACCTAGGTACTAATGACCTGGCAAATGGGGAGCTAACGGAAGTTCAAGAAGAGTTTAGGAAATTGGGAAGGGGTTTCAAGCAAGTAGCTACTTCTGTCACTTTCTCAGAAGTACTACCTGCAAGAGGCAAGGGAGAGCATAGGGGTACATGCACCAGGAACTTTAACTCATGGTTGAAGAACTGGTGCTGTGAGGAAGGGTTTGGATTCACTGGTGACTGGGGACCCACCTGGAGGGATGGAGGTTTGTTCAAGCCTGACGGCCTGCATCCATCCTGGAGGGGAATCCAAGCACTCAATGATAAGTTTAAATGCTGCATTGACAAGTACTTAAACTAGCAAAAGGGTGTGGCAGGCCAGCAAGGAGGGTACCTACTTGCTCACCCCCCCACAGCTAGCAGTGGAACCAGTGAACCGGAGGAGTGGCTATCTCTACAAAGCAGTGTGCAAAAGATGGAGATTAGCCACCCAAGAGGTGGATCGGCAGAAAAAGGGCAAAATTCAGCAGAAGGGCAGACAGCAAGGAGAACCAGGGATAAAGGACAACCAATGAAGGGGCTACAGTAGAACAGCGAAACAGTCTAGGGAGGTCAAATCATGGAAAACCATGTGTGCCAATGCCAGGAGCCTTAGCAACAAGATGGAAGATCTGGAGGCTGTCATGGTGCAGTCAGACCTGGACATTGTGGCCATCACTGAAACCTGGTGTAATGATAACCACAACTGGGAGATGGCCATACCTGGCTACAACATATTCAGAAGAGATAGGGCAGGTAGGAAGGGAGGGGAGGAGTGGCACTGTATGTGAAAAATGACATAAGGGCCACAGAGATCCAGGAGGAACAAAATGGGGGAGAGATACTGTGGGTTAAGCTGGAAAGGAAAATGGGAACAGCCATCCGACAGTGTGGTCTATAGACCACCAGCCCAGGAGGAAGAAACAGATAGGAGCTTGATGCTAGCCATCCAAAGGATGGCAGACAAGGGTGAGGTAGTACTGGTTGGAGACTTCAATATTCCAGACATGGACTAGAGCATCCCAGCAGCAGCATCAACTAGGAGCAGATTTATCCTGGACTCCCTTTAGGTGCCTTCCTCAAGCAACTGGTCATGGAATCAACTCGCAGAAGGCAATACGGATTTGCTCACAAACAGGGACAGTGTGATGGGGCAACAGTGGGGAGCACCTGGGGAACAGTAACCACCAGTCATTGTGGTTTGAAATCATAGAAAGAGCAGAACCAAACCACACAAAAACACATATCCTGGATTTTAAGGGGGCAGACTTTGGGAAAATGGGGAGATACTTGAAAGAGGCATTAAGGGGAATGGGGCAGGAATCAGGGGTTGAGGAACAGTGGGTAGTATTTAAAATGAGCATTACAAGAGCAACAGAATTATGCATTAAGAAGGTTAGCAAGAGGAAAAGGAAGAGGATACCATTATGGTTTTCCAAAGAGGTAGCAAAGAAAGTGAAAGCCAAAAAGATTGCATTCAGGCAATACAAAAAGACACATGCAGAAGGGGATACAGAGAAGTACCAGGAGAAGCAAAGGAAGGCAGGGAGGTCAGTAAGGGAAGCCAAAGCTCAGACAGAAGAACACATTGCAAAATCAGTGGGTAGAGGGGACAAAACCTTTTACAGGTACATAAGTGAAAAAAGAAAGGCAAAGGGAGGGATAGTGAGACTGAAGGGGGCCGCATGGAGGATGACAACAGTAAAGCTGACATACTGAACAGGTATTTCTGCTCAGTCTTTACTGAGGAAGAGGAGGGTAATGGGTCTGAAGGGAGTACAAGGGGTGAGAATGGTGCAGAAATGAACACAAGTCCCTTTACTTGAGAAAGGGTCCTGAATGAACTGGAAGTAATAACAGTTGATAAAGCAATGGGGCCAGATGTGGTGCACCCCAGGGTCCTTAAAGAACTAAGAGAGGTGGTGGCTGAACCTCTGGCTATCCTGTTTAGCCGATCACTGGAAACAGGGGAGGTACCCAAAGACTGGAGGACAGCAGATGTAGTCTCCTTATACAAAAGTGGGAACAAAGAGGAAGCGGGGAACTACAGACCAGTCAGCCTCACCTCGGTAGTGGGGAAGATCATGGAAGCACTACTGAAGGAGAGACTGGTGGAACATCTGGTTGTCAATGGACTACAGGACCCAAGGCAGCACGGTTTCACCAGGGGGAGGTCATGTCAGACCAACCTCGTTGAATTATTTGACTAGGTGACTAGGGAGGTGGATCAGGGGAGGGCAGTGGACATGGCCTATCTGGACTTCAGCAAGGCCTTTGACACTGTGCCACATAGAAGACTATTACACAAACTGCAGAATATGGGTGTGGGCAGGACAGTAGTGTTGCGGGTAGGTAAATGGCTGGGCGGCAGGACATAGAGGGTGGTGGTAAATAGCTGTCACTCCACAGAGGAAAGAGTGACCAGTGAGGTACCACAGGGATCAGTGCTGGGACCGGTCCTATTCAACATCTTCATCAGTGACATTGCGTAGGACATAGAAGACAGAATTTCACTGTTCACTGATGACACAAAGCTCTGTAACAGAGTAGACACACCAGAGGGTGTAGACAGAATGAGAAGGGACCTGCAGAAACTTGAAGAATGGTCAGGGTTTGGCAGTTGAAATTCAATGCAAAGAAGTGCAAGATAATGCATATGGGGCACAAAAACCCTGGCACAATATATCAGTTGGGGGTGAGGATACAGCATGCACCAAGCAGGAAAGGATCTTGGGGTTATCATCTCTGATGACCTCAAGGTAGGGAAACAGTGTGACAAGGCAGCAGGTAAAGCCAATAGGATGCTGGGATGCGTAGGCAGGGGCATCACCAGCAGGAAAACGGAGGTCATAATTCCACTATACAAGACACTAGTGAGGCCCCACCTGGAGTACAGTGTACAGTTCTGGAGACCTTACCTACGTAAGGACATAGACAGGGTAGAGAAGGTTCAGAGGAGGGCAACAAAGATGGTACATGGATTGCATCACAAGTCCTATAAGGACAGGTTGAAGGAACTGAATATGTACTCCCTGGAGGAGAGGAGGGAGAGAGGGGATATGATAGAGACATACAAGTATTTTACAGGGAGGAACAGGGTGCAGGAATAGACTATTTGTAAGTGAAAAAGATGTTCCAGGACTAGAGGGCATGGAATGAAGTTGGAGGGAGGACGATTCAGAGGAAACGTGAGGAAGAATTTCTTCACAGAACGGGTGGTGGACAAGTGGAACACCCTGCCAGAGGAAGTGTTGGGGGCTGGAACAATCACGGGACTTAAGAATGCATGGGATAGACATACAGGAATTCTGGAGGTCAGGGATAAGGGGCAACAGACTTCTAGGAAAACATAAACTGAACTTACAAGCTCAAATGGGCAGACTGGGTGGACCACAGGCCCTTATCTGCCAACACTGTCTATGTATCTTTTAAAACCAAAGTTCAAGATGGTAATTCCGGGGAATAATTCTTCCCTCTCTAAGGCTAGGGGACTGGCTAGCTTCCCTGGACCTCAAAGATGCCTATTTTCACATTCCCATCAGGTGCTCCCACAAAAGTACCTCAGGTTCGAGTTGCCCCTCAGGCCACTATCAGTTCAAAGCAATGCCCTTTGGCCTAGCATCAGCCCCAAGGGTTTTCACAAAGTGCTTGGCAGTAGCCGCTGCCTTTCTAAGAAGGCAAAAGATTTCCATTTTTCCATATCTGGACGACTGGCTTATAGTGGGCCAGTCTCCAGCCCAAGTCAAGTCAAGTCAGACCTGCAAGCGACCCAGCAAGCGCTCACTTCTCTAGGATTTCTTCTCAACCTTCCCAAGTCAGTTCTCGAGCCAGTGCAGCTCCTTACCTTTATAGGGGAGCTGGATACTGTCAAAGCAAGAGCCATTCTTCCCCTGGAAAGGGCAAGAGTTCTTATAGAACTGGCTTCTTCCTTCAGCCTTCAGGTGTCCCAACCAGCAAGGCATTTCCTTCAGCTCTTGGGCCACCATTTCAGCTTCTACAGCAGTGGTCCAAGGGTCAAGATTCCAGATGAGGGACATTCAGTTCCATCTGAGGGCCTTTTGGTCCCAGAAGAAGGATCCCCTTACCAAACTGATTCCAGTGACTCAGGCCCTGATCCTAGCCCTTCAATGGTGGCAGGATCACGACAATTTAAGGCAAGGGGTCCCATTTGTCACTCAGTCTCATTCAGTGGTCCTTACCACGGATGTTTCCCTTCTGGGCTGGGGAGCCCATCTGGGGGCCCTCACTGCCCAGGGACTGTGGTCCCCTCAGGAATCCCTTCTCCATATCAATCTCCAGGGCAGTTTTTTCTGGCCCTGCAAGCTTTCTCTCAGTCAGTGTAGAACAAGGTGGTTCAGATCAGAACAGACACCACCACCACCATGTGGTATGTCAACAAGCAGGGAGGCACTCGGTCTACGGCCCTGGGCACAGAAGCCATGAAGTTGTGGTCCCTGGCTTATTCCCTGCAAACCTCTCTGATAGCAGTCCACCTTCCAGGGAAGAACAATGTGCTAGCAGATGCACTGAGCAGGATCTCACAGGACCATCGTGAATGGTCCCTGGACCCTCTGGTGTTGAAGGTGATTTTTTCAAGGTGGGGCACTCCACAGATAGATCTCTTTGCAGCCCCAGACAATCACCAACTTCCTCTCTTTTGTTGCAGACCCCCAGTCTTGTGCTCAGTCCCTCTGGATACTCCGATTCTGAACTGGGAAGGGAAATTTCTGTATGCCTTCCCTCCCTTTCCTCTACTGTTCAAAGTTTTAGTCAAGATAAGGTCACAACCTTGCAAAGTGATTCTGATTGCTCCAGACTGGGCCAGACAGCCTTGGTACCCCCTGTTGCTGTCTCTAGCAGTCCATCTTCCCCTGTCTCTTCCCAGGAATTACAACCTGTTAAACCTCCTCTCAGGGGAGGATTTGGTACCCCAATCTTCAGTCTCTCAATCTCAAGGCATGGCTCTTGAAGAGTTAGAGTATGCAGATTTGCATCTGTCTCAGGGTGTTCTGGATATTCTCAAAACCTCTCGAAAGCCCACCACTAGAAAAACCTATAACTCCAAATGGAAGAGATCCAGCATTTGGTGTTCCAAGAAACATATTTCCCCAGACACTGCTGAATTGCCTACAGTTCTGGATTATATGGTCCATTTGAATGGCTTAGGCCTCAGACCAGCGACTCTCAAGGTACACTTGTCAGCTGTTTATGCTTTTCTGTCAGTGGGGTAGTCTTCCTCACTATCTTCTCATCCTGTGTTCTGTAAATTTTTTAAGGGATTGCTTCATACCAATCCTCCCTTTAGAGACCCTGCCCCTGCCTGAGACTTAAATGTTTGCATTGCTTAACTTATGCAACTTCCCTTTGAACCTATGTCTTCAGCAGAGCTTAAGTACTTGACTTGGAAAACTGTGTTTTTAGTAGCCATTACCTCTGCCAGACTTATCAGTGAATTGCAAGCCCTGTCAGTGGAACCTGATTTTATCTCCTTTCATAGGGATAAAGTGGTCCTTAGAACCAATAGAAGGTTCTTGCCCAAAGTGGTTTCAGATTTCCACTTGAATCAGTCTCTGTCTCTTCCTGTTTTCTTCACTGATCATTCTTCTTCGGGAGAGAAGAGGCTACACAGTTTAGATGTTAAAAGAGCCCTTAGCTACTACATAGAGCGTACCAAGGGTCACAGGTTTGATTCACTCCAGTTGTTTCTCACTTATGGAGAAGTGGGAAAGGGCAAACTTGCCACCAAGAGAACTATTGCCAGGTGGATTGTGTCTTGTATACAATTCTGCTATGAGAAACTAGGAAAGAGTCCACCCTCAGGCCTGAGGGCTAACTCCACCAGAGGTACAGCTGCTTCCCTGGCTGCTGCCAGGGATATTCCTCTCTTACAAATTTGTCAAGCAGCCACCTGGAAAACAGTCCATACCTTTAACAAGCATTCCTCTCTGGATCTCCAGGCTAGGAGTGATGCTCGGTTTGGCACAGCAGTACTTCAGAGCCTATTCCCAAAATAGGTTCTGTCCCTCCTCCATGGAGGTATTGCTTGGTAGTCTGCATATGTCAGAATACAGCAAGACTTCATGTTTTTTAAAGAAAAAATTACTCACCTTAGTAATTATGTTTCTTCTAATGGAGTCTTGCTGTATTCTGACCTTCCTCCCTGCCTCCCCTCACAGAACCTGTTTTTGGGAAGTGGGTGGGCAGGTGCAGTGTTGCACCTCAGGGGTGCTTCTTTTATACCCTCCTCTTTTTGTTTGGATGTTTGTTTTATTATTATTCTGATTTGGATTGGATTTTGGTTTTGGGTTTCCTGACTTGAGTCTTCCTTGGGAATGCAAAACTCTTGTTGCCAGTTGGCTAGTAAAAATATTACAATTTCCACATAGGATAGTTAGTGAGTTTTTGCTCGTAAGAATCTAATGGTTGGATTTCAAGGGCTGCAGACAGAGACCTCAACCAAGCTCGAGCTCAGCATTCTATGCTCTGCATAGAAAGGTAACCCTTTGTTCTCCAGGGCAGTTTAAAGGCTGGGACTAACTGCAATAGTTAGAATACAGCAAGACTCAATAGAAGAAACGTAATTACTAAGATGAGTAATTTTTCTTTGTGCCCCTAGATTCTGAAATAACCTACCTTCAACCATCAGATGCACCCCACCCATTCCATCTTTAAGAGCTCCCTCTGGTTGCACCTGAAGTCTGCCTCAGCCTGTAACTCTTCCAAGGCTGCCTGATATCCCTACCCCTGCTTGGACCCTGCTGTGCACCCTCCACTTCCCTGGTTCCTCTACCCCTAGTAAGGGGAATTATCTACCCTGCATGCCCTTCACCTCAGCACTTACCATCCTCAAAATGGGACAAACTGCACTTGGATTATTTTCACAAAATGTAACGGTTTGCATGTTCTTACCCTTGATGTATATGCTTATCTGTTCATCCTGTACCTGTTTATTTGTATCACCCTGCTCATTGCTTGTATTTCACATTGTTGTAATTCCCTTGCACTGTTTTGTAAACCATGCTCCTGTAATCTCCTGGGTCGTACCTGAAAATAGGCATTCCTTGTCTGGCGTGCTTACCCCGTAAACAAAATCCAATAAATATATACTTTCTAGACACAAATGTTATTTTTTTTTTTATTCAAATTACCTGCTTTGTGGTAGGAGCATATATAGAATGTCTAGTTGTCCCAGCAGCAAGGAACCCCAGCCCTAATTGCCTTTAATTTTTTTGTTAAGACGGTTGGATTTTCCCATCTCTATGGAGCACTACTGCCCTGGCTATCTGCTCATCACTGGACCCATCATGTCAGGAAACTGTACATGTCGTTGTGGATAAGAATTTGCTTTTGCTCCATGCTAATACAACAGGGACAGTGTGCTATGAGAAGAAAAAAATAAAACCAAGGAATACAGATAGTGTGCTTTACCGAGGAATACAGACAATGTGCTTTTTCCATTAACGTTCTTCAAAATACTGCCAGACTGCCTTGGGTGTTTCTAATTTTTTGACAAAAACAGGAATTAAGCACAGACAGTAAAGCTGTTTTTGAATACTGGACAAACTGAGGGTAATTAACACTGTGCTTCATCTGACTGTCTCTCTGTCCATTTGGAAAAACAAGTAAAAATGCTTCCACATCATCATTAAGCCTTCCAATCCCCATTTGCTCAGTATTCTAGATTTTATATGCTGGACATTCTGTCCCTGGCAAAGTCAGACAACTTCCTTTCAAGCAAGTGTAAATGGTAACTTTTTGGCCAAACATTATGCCTGCACTGAATCTATCAGCACAATGTGATGATGTACTTGACCAGAGAAAAATATCTTACAAATACTGGACATTTAGTTTCTTAAGACACTGGCAGGTTCATGAGTCCATCAGTGACCACTCGCAACACTAATCTCTTCAAAATAAACAGGATAAAAATGATCAGTAAATCGGTCAAAGTAAACAGAATGTATTTTCCAAGTGCATCTACAGTGAGGCAAGCTTCTTGGAAGATGCAGGCATTCTTACAGAATTATGGACTACAAAGGGATTATTATAAACAGAGGCAGATCACCTTGTTTTGTTCAACCCAGATGACAGACTTTGTTAACTCCAAAAAACGTCCATAACAAAGCAAGCATGGATTCTGAGGCAACATCTCACCACAGACAAGATTGGTCTCTTCAGGTCAGCTCTTAAGTGCATTTATTTATTTAGTTTTTGTTTACCGGGTGGGTACACTAAACAAGAGTATTGCCTATATTCTGGCACGACCCGGGAGAGTACAGACAGGAAACAAAACAGAGTACAAACAAAACTGGCAATTGTTCATGGGGAACCACACATCTGCCACACTGTACTTGGTTCATAAAATACTCTGGCTCATTTCATCACCAGTGCCGTCAGTCCTCACATTTCATGAGCACTCATATTCATTGCAAAATGTTGATACTTTTTTTGGCTGACCAGATTTTTATTTATTTTGCTTAGTTCTGGCACAAGCTGAGAGCCCTCGTGGTGTATGACTAATATAACTATACTGAACAATGCAGACAGTGTTCAAAACACTTTTTGAAATACATTTGATAGTAATTTTCTGTCTATTAAAATCTGAAGAAGTAAATGTAGCGCTCCTGAAAGGTGGAAGACTGATGCCACTGGAATCCAAAGACAAGACAACAGGAGGAGATGCAGGGTTCACCTCAATATAATCTGCCTCAGTACGAGGTGAATAAGTGCTTCACTGACAAATACAAACCCACATGTGAGTGTTTCTAGAGTTAAAGGGAATTACTGAATGGAACAATGGCTTTAATTAACCACATAACAATCTTGCCAGGGGTGACCCTCCTATGAGATTGTGTCCTACTTACACAGCCTGTGAGGCATCAAAGGAAAACTGTGGAAATTATACACAGTTTCTTTGTGGTATCTAAATTAACTCACTGGATCAAAACATTTATTTATTTATTGATTTTATTTATTTATTGAATAATCAGTTTTACAACCTTTGAGTCAGAGACTCGTTTACAAAAGGTACCTTGTCACAAGGGGGACAACAATTAAGTGCGGATTTAGACAGAGGTTACATACAGGTGAGATACATACATACGTTGAGTTACATGCATCATTATATACACACAGTTGTTACAGTTGCAGTAGTTACAGTTGCCCAGTCGTCCATGGAGCACAGAGGACTTAGGGAGCTATTCGAGACAGGGATATGTTCCACTACAGGCATTTACAGCACCGGCTGTCAATAATGTGTTTACGGAGGGATATTTTGAACCGGCCAATCCCGGGGATCTTTGCTATTCCCTCAGGAAGGTGGTTAAACCAGGCCGGGGCTTTATGACTGAAGGATCTTTGGCAGAGAGAGGTCCTTGCCCTGGGTACTAGGAAGGTGGCTCTGGTGGAGTTACGGGTTAGCACCGGCCGGACGGCTGGTTGCAGGGATGCGGAGACCCCTGGTGGGCATAACCCAGACAGGGATTTTTTAGCCAGAAGGCAGGTGTGGTATTTCAGCCGTTCCTCAAGAGTGAGTATGTTAGTGGCAGAGTATAGCAGGCAAGTGTGAGTTCTGCTGTGGGTGCGGTCAGGAGCCTACAGGCTTTGTTAATAGAGGTCTGGACTTTAGATGAGGCGGAAGGGTCTGCGCTGACGTGATATTGGAAGTCCGTGGTAGGCCAGAGACAACACACAGATGAGGTGATGGCCAATTTTAAGGCAGATTCTGGGAGGCAGTCTTTGTGGTGGTAAAGGAGCCCTATCCTGGAGTTCATGGCTGAGGACAGGGTTTTTAGATGGGCGTGGAATGTAAAGCCTGCATCAAAAGTAATGCCCAGGTACTTATATGTTGTTACCTGTTCAAGTGGGAGGAGTGTGCTAGGGGTGATGAAAAGGGGAGTATCCTTGGCGCTATTTTGCCGATGTGCGAACAGCATTGACTTTGTTTTTTTCAGGTTCAGTACTAGCGATGGTTACTGAACCATTTTCAACTGGAGGAATGTGCTTTGCAGCGTGCTTTGGAGTAGCAGCGGGTCTGAGTGTGATGCTAAGATCACTGCATCATCCGTAAAGCAGTATTTTGTTGGAGCAGGAGCTTGGAAGGGTGTTTAGGAAGAGACTGAAAAGTGGGTCCAAGGATGGAGCCTTATGGACCCCTGAGAGTACCGGTAGGCTGGTGGAGAAGGTCCTATTTAGCTTAACTCTTTGGGATCTGTTGTGCAGGTAGCTTGAGAACCAATTCAGGGGCGGATGAAAATCCCAGTTGGCTGAGGGAGTTTAACAGCAGGGGTGGCACCACGGTGTCAAAGGCCTTGGATAGGTCGATGAAAACTGCCTTACAAAATGACCTTTATCAAGCGCAGAGTGTATATAGTGGGAGAATTCCAGAAGCGCGTGGATGTGCTGTGGCCGGACGAAACCATGCTGCTCAGGACATAGGATGTCGTATTGAACAGGTATTCTACTAGCTGGGTGGATACTATTTTTCCAAGGCTTTGGAGAGGGGGAAGGATGGAGATAGGCCTGTAGTTATTTGGTAGTGTTCGGTCCCCAGACTTATGGATGGGGTGACTGCCTGTTTCCATGCTTCTGGAATTGGCCAAGGCATAGAGATCATTAATGGCAATCGAGGGGATTAGCATGACCTCCAGCGTGAGCAAGTATCCTGGAGTCAAGAGGGTCATTACTTGGGTTTTGCGAGGCGAGAGATTTTAGTAGGAAAGGCTTGGCATCATGGGGTGAGATCGTCCGGAAGTGGAATAGTGGCCGGGAGGTGAGTGTGTGGGTGGGCAAGGGGACAGGGTCAGAGAATTGGGCAGGGAGAACTGCACTTAAGTCCGTGAAAGTTTTATTCAGGCAGTCTGCGATATATGATTGGTCTGTCGAGACTGCCCCATTTATGGCAATCTGAGACGGTGGGGGGGAGGTTTTGCCATTCAGTTCTTTAATATTGTCCCAGAAGGCTCTGGCTGAGCCCCAGGAGGATGTCAAAGCAGCCTGATAGTGTCTGGCTTTCGCTTGCTTGATGGCCCAGGTGCATTGGTTGGCAGCAGCTCTATAGGCTTGCCTGTCTGCCACCCGACCAGACTCATTTGCTATGTGCCAGAGATTGTCTCTCTGTTTTAGTTGCTGGATCAGTGCAGGGGATATCCATGCATGATCCGTTTTTTAGATGTGGTGATGGGGCAAATAGGTCGAGGCATTGTTGAAGGCCCTAGTGAGGTAAGTTAAAACAGAATTTATGTCAGATGCTATGGTCATTGGAGTCCAATCAACTTGCGAGGTGATGTTTGAGGTTGTCAAGACCCTGGGGAGAAATCTGCGCCGAGGGGTGCTGCAGCACTCAGGGCTGAGTGAGGGAGAGGACCAGAAGCAGATGACAGGGAGTGGTCACTAAGTGAGTCCGCTGGGACTTTACAGATTCCAACTTGTGTGGCCTATTGGAAAGAACTATGTCCAGGAGGAGCTAGTTCCTTACTGCATGTTAAGTCTGGTGGGCTGAGTGACCATTTGAGAGAGGTCAAGGGCTGCAAGCTCGTCTTTATATTGTCAGGCGAGGCTGAGCCAGTTGGTGTTTAGGTCTCCCAAGATTAGTTGTTCAGCCTTTTGAGGTAAGGTGGATGGATAGATAGTCTAAGAGGAGTTGATTGCTAAATTTTTGGTACTTTCGGGGTATGTATGCGTGGTTAGGTATAGGGGGCCACGACCAGGGTGTGGGGTGATTTTTAGAGTAATGGCTTGTGCCCCATGGTTGAGCTCAGGGATTGGGAGTGCATGACCTAGGACTGAGTTACGTAATGATTATGCGACCCCCTCCACGCTTGCCCATCCTATCAGCCCTGAAGAGGGAGAAGCCTGGGAGGAGACAGCTGAGTTAGGTGTAAGCTGGGAAAGCCAGGTTTCCACTAGCATAAGAATGTCAGGAGAATATTGTGCAACCCAGCATTGGAGTGCTGCGGTTTTCTTGGGAGACTACATATGTTCATAAAAGCAATTCGGAGACCTTTGCCAGGGTGTGCGAGGCATGGCCGAGTTGCCAGGCCAGGGTTTGGGTGCACATTTCCTGAGAGCAGGAGAAGCAGGGCAATAAGGCGTTTCATAGGAGGCGTTTGCTGTAGGTGGGGCGCTTTGCAGCTGCCATGTCATTATATGGGTGGTGCGGGATGGGAGAGTGACTAGTACGGAGACACTAGAGAGGAGAGAGACCATCTGTGACAGAGTTCATGGTACAGAGGGTTGTGTATTGGCGGAGGGTGGGTGGGGGTAGTGTGGTAGTCCAGTGTTCGGGAAGGGTTTGGGGGGATGGACTGATAGGCGGACAGGCAATAAGCTGTGTGGAAAACAGGGTATTGTGTGTGGAGGGACTGAGGTTCGGGCAGCGGCACGTCAGTGGATGATATAAAGGGTTCCATGGTAGACAGTGGGTGCTGTGGTAAGAGGAGAGCCAGCATGGCAAGGATCATGGTTAAGTGTGATTTTACAGTAAAGAGAATTGGTTTAGAGTGCAGGCCCCTCTAGTGCTAGAGAGATATAACCTGCAAATGGAAAAGTTGGCTGATTGGTTCTGGCACCCATGTGATTATAGCTATATAAGGGAATGCCGACCAAGGGTGGTGGTGGGGGCGGTGGGGGCGAGCAGCATAGCGTTCGGCGAGCTCGTGTCTAACACTGAGAGAGAGCGAGAACACTAGCCGGTTCCCTTATACTTCCAGCAGTGTGTTCAAGCAGTAAAATAAAGGCGCCTAATCCAAAGGATTCAAAAACTGTCCACAGCTAGGCTCGCTCCACAGGGACCAACGGTTGCGAATGCAGCACAGCGTTTCTCAGGTTTTTACCTAACAGCAGCTTCGGGGGTTTCTGATTGCAGGGAGGGCTTTGGCAAGTAGCCCTCGCGACCTCCGCGGCTCCTCGGGGAAGGGGGGGTTCGATCTGCAGGAGAGTGAGAGAGAGCACAGTTTAAATAGGCAGGTAGGAGAGTCAGATTAGCGTTGGGGGGGGGCAGACTTGGGAAAATTCAGCTTAAGGCTCTGCTGTGGCACTATATGTAACTGGTAGCTCTTGGACAGCTTGAATCAGGATAACCCCTTTTTTTTTTTTTTTTTTTAGGCTCTAACTTCATACATTCTCCACATTCAATTTAAAATAATCACTTCTAATTAGGCAGCATACAAATAAAGAAAAGTAAAAACAGTTTCAGTTCCTAACACCAGAGAGAGCGAACACTAGCCGGTTCCCTTATACTTCCGAGCAGTGTGCAAGCAGTAAAATAAAGCGCCAATCCAAAGGTTCAAAAACTGTCCACAGCTAGGCTCGCCCACAGGGACCAGCAGTTGCGAATGCAACAGCGTTTCTCAGGTTTTTACTAATAGCAGCCGGGGTTTCTGATTGCAGGGCGGCTTTGGCAAGTAGCCCTCGCGACCTCGACTCCTCGGGGAGGGGTTCGATCTGCAGGAGAGTGAGAGAGAGCACAGTTTAAATAGGCAGGTAGGAGAGTCAGATTAGCGTTGGGGGGCGGGCAGACTTGGGAAAATTCAGCTTAAGGCTCTGCTGTGGCACTATATGTAACTGGTAGCTCTTGGACAGCTTGAATCAGGATAACCCTTTTTTTTTTTTTTTTTTTCTTTTTAGGCTCTAACTTCATACATTCTCCACATTCAATTTAAAATAATCACTTCTAATTAGGCAGCATACAAATAAAAGAAAAGTAAAAAACAGTTTCAGTTCCCTAGCACCGAGAGAGAGCGAGAACACTAGCCGGTTCCCTTATACTTCCGAGCAGTGTGCAAGCAGTAAAATAAAGCGCCAATCCAAAGGTTAAAAACTGTCCACAGCTAGGCTCGCTCCACAGGGACCAGCAGTTGCGAATGCAGCACAGCGTTCTCAGGTTTTTCTAATAGCAGCTGGGGGTTTCAGCAGCTTGGGGTTTCTGATTGCAGGAGGGCTTTGGCAAGTAGCCCTCACGACCTCATCGACTCCTCGGGGAGGGGTTCGATCTGCAGGAGAGTGAGAGAGCACAGTTTAAATAGGCAGGTAGGAGAGTCAGATTAGCGTTGGGGCGGGCAGACTTGGGAAAATTCAGCTTAAGGCTCTGCTGTGGCACTATATGTAACTGGTAGCTCTTGGACAGCTTGAATCAGGATAACCCCCTTTTTTTTTTTTTTTTCTTTAGGCTCTAACTTCATACATTCTCACATTCAATTTAAAATAATCACTTCAAACATAGAGAATGGTGGGTAAAATCTGCAGATGACCTGAAGATAGGAGGTGAGGTATCATCAGATGAACATATCATTATACTACAAATTACCTGCACATTATTTCAAGAGGCAGAACACTGGGAATGAATTTCAATAAGTAGAAATGTGTAGTTACTGTATGTATTTTGGAAAAAATATTTTCACGGTATTACAGTACAAATGGAACTTAACTCAGGAAAAGTACCAGAGTAAGGGATCTAGCATATACAGTACATAACTGATTTTAAAGTAAATGCACACTGCACACTGCCAATCAGTAGAGCCAATATGGTGTCATAGCCAATAAAGAGGCATTTGGCAAGTAGATCTGTTAGGGTACATATGCCACTGTACAGATCTCTGCTCGGCCCCAACTGGATTACTGTTCACAATACTGGAGTCCGTATTGTAGGGGTGATGTTGATACAGCAGAATAAGTACAAAGGATGGTTCTTAACCAGACACACAAAATGAGCACCTGGCAGCACCTTGTAAACCTAAGGTTACACAGTCTTGAGCATCACAGAATCAGTGGAGACTTACATAAAGGAATAATCCACATTTGGGTAGGTGGCAATACTGTAATCAAACAACCTGGGTGGGCTGTTCACCAGGGGCCTTCAACCACACAGGAAGTGAGGATATTACAGCATTGACACACCCTCAGAGTGTTTTTTACACTTATAACAGCCTCCTTCTGTGGGGCCGCCGCATCTCCTCAGGCTTCTTCGCTCAGACCGCTCCTGTGGCAGAGTACAGCTGTTGCCGCACCTTGCCCGTCCTTCCTTCAGGAGCCATAGAGGAAGCTGCACCATTGTCTGTCCGCCCTCCCTCCAGGAGCCATAGAGTGAAGACACTTAAGTGAACTCTACCGCCCGCCTCCTTCTGTGGGGCCTCCGCATCTCCTCAAGCTTCTTCGCCCTGATCAGGCAGGATTCCTGGGTCAGACCGCTTCTGCAGCCGAGTTCAGTTGCTGCCGCACCTAGCCTGCCCTTCCTTCAGGAGCCACAGAAGCCGCAAAGTTGCCCACCCTCCCTCCAGGAGCTGTAGAGTGAAGCCGCTTAAGTGAACTCTGCCGCCCGCCTCCTTCTGCGGAGCCACCACATCTCCTCAGGCTTCTACACCCTGATTGGGCAGGATCTCCAGGTCAGTCCACTCCTGTGGCAGAGTCCAGCTGCTGTCGCACCTTGCCCGCCCTTCCTTCGGGAACCGTAGAGTGAAGCTGCTTAAGTGAACTCTGCCACCCACTTCCTTCTGTGAGGCTGCTGCATCTCCTAAGGCTTCTTCACCCAGATCGGGCAGGATCTCCAGGTCAGATCGCTCCTGCGGCGGAGTCCAGCTGTTGCCACACCTTGCCCACCCTTCCCTCGAGAGACGTAGAGGAAGCCGCACCATTGCCCACACTCCCTCCAGGAGCCGTAGAGTGAAGCCACTTAAGCGATCTCTGCCGCATGCCTCATTCTGTGGGGCTGCCGCATCTCCTCAGACTTCTTCACCCTAATCAGGCAGGAGCCCCGGGTCAGACCACTCCTGCAGCTGAGTCCAGCTGCAACAGCACCTTGCCCGCCCTTCCTTTGGGAGCTGCAGAGTGAAGCTGCTTAAGTGAACTCTGCCGCCCTCTTTCTGTGGGGCCGCTGCATTTCCTCAGGCTTCTTCGCCCTGATCGGGCAGGAGCCCCAGGTCAGACCGCTCCTGTGGTTGAGTCCAGCTGCTGCCACACCTTGCCCACCCTTCTTTCGGGAGCCATAGAGGAAGCCACACCATTGCTCACCCTCCCTCCAGGAGCCATAGAGTGAAGCCGCTAAGTGAACTCTGCCACCCACCTCCTTCTGTGCAGCAGCCGCATCTCCTCAGGTATACCTGGGCGCGCTCAAGCAAGCCACTACGAAATAATTGACTTTGAATTCTCTGGTGCCTTTTTTGCACTGCCTCCTGACTGGCTCCAGACCTCCAGCTGTCCTCTTGATTGGACTACTGGCATTAGCCCACTGTTTTTTTCGATTTCTTTTTTCCTGCGAGTAAAACTGATTTTGATGTGCTACTACTTAGCTAAGCTGCTGTATGTTTACATTTGATTTAAGTTTCTAGTTAATTGCTGCTTCCAGGGTTGTTTACCTGAAATCTTTTAGCTGCGCTAGTGAAATTTAAGTCTTATTTGCTAACCAATAGTTCCTGCCAATTTATTTCCTGCTCCTCTCTCTCTCACCAACTCTTTGAACCCCCCCCCCCTTTCCTCTCTGCCCGCTTGGGGCTGCTCCCATCTCTCTTCTACCCCGCCCTGTGTCTTTCTTTTCAGTTAAACCCTCCTGACCACTGCCTTATTTAATCCTAGCCCACCCTTCTCCACAGGTTTCTTTGCCCTAATCGGCAGGATCCCGGGTCAGACCACTCCTGCAGCTGAGTCCAGCTGCGCTGCCTGCCACCCCTTCCTTCGGGGCCGTGGGGAAGCTACACCACTGCCCAGCCTCCTTCCAGGAGCTGTGGAGTGATAGCAAAGTGAACTCTGCCGCTCACCCTTCTGTGGCCCACCGCATCTCCTCAGATGATACACCGGGCGTCAATGCAAGCCGATACTGAAATAATTGACTTTTGAATTCTCTGGTGCCTTTGTGCTGCCTCCGATTGGCTCCGGACCTCAGCCGTCCTCCTGATTGTACCACTGGCCTAGCCACTGTTTTGCTCTATTTATTTTTCTTCTGAGTAAAATTGATTTTGATGTGCCACTACTTAGCTAAGCTGCTGTATATTTAGATTTGATTTAAGTTTCTAGTTAATCGCTGCTTCCAGGGTTGTTTAGCGGAAATCTTTTAGCTGTGCTAGTGAAATTTAAGTCCTATTTGCTGACCTATAGTTCCTGCCAACTTTATTCCCTGCTTCTCTCTCCCCAACCCTCTGACCCCTTCTTTCTTTCTGCTCGCTCTGGGCTACTCCCATCTCTCTTCCACCCCACCCTGTGCCTTTGTTTTCAGTTAAACCCTCCCCTGACCACTGCCTTATTTAATCGTAGCCCTCCCTTCTCGAGACTTCTTCGCCCTGATCGGGTAGGATCCCAGGGTCAGACCGCTCCTGTGGCTGAGTCCAGCTGCTGCCGCACCCTGCCCGCCCTTACTTCGGGAGCCACAGAGGAAGCTGCAGTGCTGCCCGCCTTCCTTCCAGGAGCCGTAGAGTGAAGTTGCTTAAGTGAACTCTGCTGCCCATCTCCTTCTGTGGGGCCGCCGCATCTCCTCAGGCTTCTTCGCCCTGATCGGGCAGGGGCCCCGGGTCGGACCACTCCTGCGACTGAGTCCAGCTGCTGCTGCCACACCTTGCCTGCTAACTTCTTTTGGGAGCTGTACAGGAAGCCGCACCACTGCCCGCCTTCCCTCCAGGAGCCGTAAAGTAAAGTCGTTTAAGTGAATCGCTGCCGCCCGCCTCCTTCTGTGGAGCTGCCACATCTCCTCAGGTATGTGAGACACCTGGAAATGCCACTACCGACACCCCGCTTGAGTGGCTCCCCACCCCTATCCGGACAATCTGTTCTAAAGCTACCGTAGTCATATGATCAGTCTAGTTTCCCATTTGCTCTTATACTCTCTGCCCACTAGGAACGCTTTCCCCCAACTCATTCCTAATTCTGATCTTAATCAGCCCAAAGTTCACTTACTAGATTGGCCCTTATCCTCACCCCATTTTTCTTCTAATATTGATTCCTCACAAGCTGTCAGGCAGCTACTCTCTAATAAAGGCGTGCTGTTTCTTCTGTCATGGCTCTCCTGCCTCCCAGCACAGTACTCTCAACACCATCCACTAAATGATTTTACTTTCTCAAACCTGCTTCTTAACAAGCCCGATACGGTATGATATAACCCCTAGTTCTTCCCAGGTATTTATTTTTCTCTTATATCAATACCATCGGAAGATGTGTATGTCACCCTGTATTTATCCTGTCTCCCTTCGCCCATCGCAAACTCTGGTATATCCTGCTCCCGGCCCTGTTACTGTTGGGTGATGTGGAAACTAACCCTGGCCCTCACGCTCGCTACTCACATTTAGATGCTGACTGGATCAACATGAAGGGCCTGCGTGTCGCTCATTTAAATATCAGAAGCTTACTACATAACTTTGCTGAACTTGAGGCCTGGTTTGCTCACTAGTGTCCTGATATTCTTTGCTTATATGAGACCTGGCTCAGGCAGTGCATCCCAGATTCTGTTTGTACCCTACCTAGCTATAATTTAATTAGGTATGACAGGTGGGCCCATAAACGAGGTGGAGGGGATGCCATTTCCTACAAGTCTCACTCAACTCTCGCTGTAACGTCCACACCAATTCTCTCTTTGTGTGAATCCCTAACACGCTACCCCTTTCCTTGGTGCATAAAAGCTGCACATAGTTTGTGTCTATAACCCACCTCAAAGTGGTCTCTCTGGCCTCGAGGAACTACTATCCCAGGTTGCCTTAACTACTGAACATAATGAAGTACTTATCCTGGTGACCTGAACCTCGACGGGAGTAAACACATCATACACGCCTGTCATTACTGCACGGTCACTACTTTCATCAGCTTGCAACTGATCCAACTAGGGTTACACCTCCTCTACCTCCGCACCCTGATTGATTGGATACTTACCAACCGCTTAGATAGAATTACTGCTCCTGGCATCCTTGTGGACACCATAAGTGATCACTCTCCTGTCTTTTGTTGCTGGAGTCCCTCTTCCTATCCCTCCACCCTACGATATATCTCCTTTAGAAACTTTGCTAGTTTTGACCTTTCTGCTGACATATGGTACTTGAAATGACCTTACTCACTCCCTCAGGTTTCAGCTGAAAGATGAAAGCCATGAGAAAATGCTGAAACAGCATGTGAGACCACACACACACACACAGGTTTTAGAGACAGGTGTTACGTGGAAGGCCTGAAGCTAATTATAGGGTGGAAGAAACTTGAGTTGAACATATCCATTTTTATGATGTTTCCAGAGGAAGAAAAGCAGGTTGTGATGTATTAGTGCGAAATCATAAAGATGCTTTCATGTCCTGGAAGGGGGAAGCTTATCATGAGATCAAAGAAATGTCATTTAAAGGACATGAGTCATGCTGAGGATTGCAAAATTTAATTCTTGAAAAAGACATCCTGTTTTTTTATTAGATATATTTTTTTATATATTCTGACAGAGGAGGAGCTAGGTGACCTCACCCAAAAAGGGGTTGGCAAATACAGTTTGCTTTAAGGAATATTCTGTTTCACTTCACTGACACACTTTTACC
The DNA here is from genome assembly GCA_016271365.2 of Neoceratodus forsteri. NCBI lineage: Eukaryota > Metazoa > Chordata > Ceratodontiformes > Ceratodontidae > Neoceratodus > Neoceratodus forsteri. Next base: position 1,402,919,403 of record CM028130.1, on the reverse strand, counting down.
TAGACTCTGACAAGGAAACATCTGTGAGCACTTTTAAACAGGCATTTAGAAAGATAGACAAATCTAAATATTGTTGTAAGAATTTGCACTATTTAAACCTTATTCGTTTAAAGGTTTGTATGTCTTGTGATATAACAGTTCTGTATTTTGTGTTTTACATATTTTATCTATTTTAGTAAAATTCTTTTTAGAACATACTTGGTCCGTCTTTGAATTTTCTTCCATTTGTAAGAAAAGTATATATGGTTATAGCAGACACTAAGCAAAAGCTTGAATGGTGATACCAAAATGGAAGAGAAGCGTTTTAAATCGGAGGTCTTTATTAATTTTTAAGGTTCATCTCTGTATACCTGGTTAGGTGCCCGTAGGCAAAGATATCTGGCCCCGAAGACGAAATATCTGAGCCTGTGCATTAGAATGCAGCTAGCAAGAGGTTCACAGTTTGAATCCTCAAGACTTGAGACCAAAGGTTGATCTGAATTCACAAAACAGACAAGAGTGTTACCTTGTTCTTTTAAACTGTTCACAAGACTGCGCTTCGGAGGTTGGCACTTTGGGAGTAGAGGCCTGACTTGCTGAGTGGGTTTGTGACACTGGGGACTCTACAAAATGTTTGACCCATATTAAAACCTTCTTTGGCTCCTCAATCCCACTCTACAAGCGGCATGGTCCTAAATGGGGTGCATTGCAATAATCTATTGACCACTGCAAATTCTTTTAACAAACATTTCGCTGACTTGTCCAAATTCACCTCCTTGTTCCCTTCTACCCAGTCCATGTTAGGGCACGTACCTAATAACCACAGGCCTGTGAATTCCCTGTTTTCGGTTTAAAGTTATAACTTAAAACTTCGAAACACTATATCAGACAACACCTCTGTTGGATCTGACTGTCTAGAGCCCAGACTTCTAAAAATTGCTGTCCCTTTATTGACTCACCCTTTGCTAGAATATTTACTCTGTCTCTCTGCCACAGTCAAGTCCCTAACATATGGAATATTGCCAAAATTACTCCAGTTTTCAAAAAGGGTGATGAGAGATTTCTCCAACTATAGACCCATAGCTACCCTCTCTGTCTTAAGCAAGATTCTTGAAAGCAGGTTGCTTCCTACTAAATACAATCTGCTATCATAAGATCAGCATGGTTTCCATAAAGGGCATAGCACCGTCGTTCCTGCCCTACTTAAGTTCATGAATGGCACTCTCTGCTCCATGGATTCTGGCCTTCTGACAAGTCGCGTTTTTTACTGATCTTACAAAGCTTTTGATCTTGTAGATCACCCTCTTCTTCTGCCAATCTTCTCTCCCTAGGTTTCTTACGCATGTGGTGGGTTGGTTCCAAAGCTACTTATCAAACAGAACCCAGGTCGTAAAATTTAACTCGGCCCTATCTGATCAAACTTCCATCAATGTAAGGGTTCCTCAGGGCTCTATCCTGGGTCCCTTACTCTTTTCCATTTTCATAAACCAGATAGACCATGACATCCCCTCTGTTCGTCCCTCCTCTATGTGGATGATCAAGTCTTGTTTTCCAGCTCTAAAGACATATCAGAGATCAATCGCAATCTCTCGTCCGCCTTTCACAATATCCAAGCTTGGCTCATCAGACAAAAGCTTGTTCTAAATGTGGGACAAAAGCAAGCAATGCTATCTGGCTCTGCAGCTAAACTTAAAACTAATCAGTCTCTTCTCAAAATCGCTTGCCTGGATGGCTCCTTACTAGAGCCAGTAAGTTCCATTAAAATATCTAGGGATTCTACTAGATGGTTCCCTTGACTTTGATCAACATATCCTGGCCACATGTAAATCTGTTACCGCTAAACTTGGGGTGGCCTATAAAACAAGTTACCCACTGACATCCTCAGCAAGGCTGGCTATTGCCAAAGGCATTTTGCTCCCATCTTTCACCTATGGTGCCATCATCTATGTTAATGTGTCCAAGACCTCTCTGCGTAAGTGGGATACAATTTATAACAGTATTTGCCACTATGCCTCAGTATCCCCTAGGCTCAAACACCACTGTCAACTCTATGCCGATCTAAATTAGCCTTCCCCCTCCGTCCACCAGTTTCTCTCGCTTGGATCCCTAACAGACACTATTTTGAGACCTAATATCCCTATATCGCTTGCCTCTCTGCTACTCATCTAGTCCTCCTCATATGGCGTAAGATCAGTTGACCATTCATTGCTGCATATTCCAAAGTGTAAAACAAATAAGGGAGCCTGTGCTTTCTCTCATGCTGCCCAAAAATACTGAACTCACTTCCGCTTGACTTACAGCTTACACCCACTCATGGCCTTTTTAAAGAGAAACGTCAATCTCTCCTCACTACTGGTGCTCAATGCACATGTTTTAATCCCCCTTAGATGACTTGTCTTTCCACTACCTCGCTGCTAATATCTCTTCTTCCCTACCTACTTGACCTCCCACCTTACCACTCTGCCCCCCACTGTCACTGTCCTATCTCTGCCTATACCTGGCTTCTGCCGTTATCTTACCTATTTGTTACTTCCCACTCTTTATGTATGTTCTCTAAATATTAGTGATTGCCCTGTGTATTTTTCCTTCTTTTTCTGCGACCTTTGCCCAGTATGCAACAATTGTCCTGTTTGACCTGTACTGTTGACTCTTGTCATTTGCCCTCAACTGTCACCTATGTATGCCAAACTCTACTTCTGTCTCAAGTTTGGAGATAGCACTTACCTTGTGTAACATGTATTCTTACACTTTCTGCTGAGTTGTCCTAATTCTGCATTTTATTTCCCACGTTTGTTGTATCGTATTTTCATTTCAGGTTGCTGATTATTGTCACTTTCTGTACTGTTTTACTGATTTTGTCATGTATCCTGTTACTCTGTAAATCCTTTTTATGGAAAAAGGCTTTTGGAGATGATGTGAACACTGATTGATGTTGTGTATTTTATTCTTGCTTTTAATTGTTTTATGACGTTTTATATGTTGTTATTTTATTGAAATGTGCCTTGATTTTAGAAAGGCGCAATAGAAATAAAGATTATTATTATTATTTGTAACCTCTTGGGTCATGCCTTAAAATAGTCATTTATATGGCTAGCACCTCACCCGGTAAACAAAAACTAAATAAAATGATCAAAAGTGTTACAATGCTCCTTAATACTGTTCTTAGGGATGATTCAAGTTTTGAACATATAGCAGTAAATTCCAGAACTAGAAGTCACAAACTGAAAACTAGAGCAAAACATTTCAGTACAGGTAGAAGAAAATACTAATAAATACAGCATGTGGCAGGGATTTGGAATTCACTTCTGCAAGACCTTGCTGGAAAAGTTCTAGTTCAGATTTCCAGGACCCATTTGTCTGTGGTTATTTTAACTATTCCTGGAAATAGTGGGCTAGTCTGCCCCTACAGGTTATGGAGACGAGCCTGAAGGGAAAAGTCAGGGTTCTGTTTTGCTTACTGCTGAGGCTGAGCAGATTGGGATCCTCTCGAGAACCCTTCTACCTCTAGCTCTCAGGGTTTTAAATAATTGATTAGCAGTTTTTTCTTGGACTATACTAACTGTACAGAAAGTATTTATATAGATTTTCTAGAAGTACTGTGTTTTGTTAAACACAGTGAGGCAACGCTATGCATTTTCACAAAGATTCAGCACTTTTATGAGAAACACTAATCAAGTTTTAGAGTTAAATAAATCCCTGGCTCTATAAAATCCAGTCTGCTGTGGTTGGTACTGCTGCTGGAAACAGCCTGTACCTGAAAGAAAGGTCTCCTAAAGAGGACCTGCCCTGCCTCCCTAGAATAAGATGAAGTTGAAGTAGAGGCCTGTCTGTGGTTGAGTTGCTCCTAAAGTAGCTTTATATTCATCTACTTTTTTCATACATGCCTCAGTCTGGGCACCAAAGAGAGTGGCTTGACAGGAAAGTCCATTGCCTTAGTTTGGGTGTCCTGGGTGAGGCTGGTAGCCCTCAGCCAGGAAAATCTTCTTAGAGCAATGGTAACAGCCATCCACCTTGCAGCTGCATCACTGGTGTCAGCTGCCATCTGAAATTGGTAGTTGGAAGCCTCCAAGCCCAATTTTGCTGTGCCTAGCAGTTCTGACACTGTTAAAGAGGGGTTAGCCTCAGCATTGTCCGCTACTGACTGCCAGAGCGCTTTTTGATAAAGGGTTGCATAGGCCTGGTAGCTGGCTTGAGGAATTGCCAGGGATGCCGAAAGGTACCCCTTTTTTGCCATGCTGTCCACCTTTCTCAAATCATTCTCAGGGGTGTGAGAGGATAAGGGAGTTTTGGCTTTCTCACAGGCAGCCTGCTGTACAATACCCTGGTAGTCTGGGTGACTAATAAGAAACTCAGCACCAGATCTTTCTAACTGATACTTCTTGTCACACTTTTTGTCAGTGGGTGTGACTGTATTGAGAGCCTTTAGGATTTCTAAAACATCCTTCTTAAAGAATCTGTAAATAGGCAAAAGGAGCATTTTTGAGGGTGTCAGACCCATCATCTCCATGTATTTTTTTTTAACAAATTATTTTACCAGGTGAGACACACTAAGCTGAAAGCTTGTTTGCAGATGCAACCTGGAAGCACAAGGAAGTTAAGTGACTTGCTCAGGGTCACACAGTATGCACCTAGGGGGCTGTGGGATTCAAACCCAGGTCTCCAGATTTGCAGCTCAGAGCCTTAACCCACTGCATGCTACTGCCTCCCATTGTGTATGTGCCTCCTCTTCATCCTGGATCCCTTCAGCTGTCTGGAGATCCAGATTTTCTACCATTTTCTTGACAAAAGAAAAATGGGAAGAGAAATCCTCTGAGGGTCTGGGAGGGGAGCCAAAATCCTGTTCTGGTGACACCTCAGGTTCAATTCCCTTTTCTTCCAGGTCATCCTCCTCATATGCCACTCTAACAGTAGACAAAAGAGGGGCAGCAACAGTTGCTTTTTCACAGTAGTAATCACAGGCTGCTGAGGGGGTAGTAAACCCTGGAGAGCCTGGAGTAAGGCAAAAGCCTGTGTCAAATCAGCAGGAGAAGGAGCATTAGTAGGCATCTGAGGGATCCCTTGAGACATTTCAGCCAGGGTATCAGTGTGTTTGTTTTTCTTTAATTTCTTTAATTTCTTGGCAGGCACCGGGGAGTCAGCCAGTTAACTGTCTCTCTTGCCAGAGCCCTCACTTGTATCAGGGATGGATTTAAAGGCTCTGGAAGGAACTGCCACAGTCTTAGAGGGGGTGGACTGGTTAGAGCCCATGGACCTCTCCTCTAGTTTTCTTTTAAGCCTCTCCCTGCATTTCTCTACTGTCTTAACAGGAAAGACTTACAAATATCACAGTCTTCACTGAAGTGCTGTTGCCAAAGGCAAATCAAGCAAAGATCATGCTCATCTGCCTTGGCAAACACCTCTGCACTTCAAGCAATTCTTGAACCCGGAGGGTCCTGTTTTCTTTTAGGCTTGTCTGACATCATAGAAAACAGGAACCAGTAACTCAACCCAAAAATTGACTAAATTTAAATATTTGGGTCAGTTTCAATAGAGAAATGGTCAGTTCAGGAACCGATAAAGTGAAACAAACTACTGGTTCCGATCGGATCCGGAACTGAGAAACCACTGACAAAAACCGATAAACCTCAGTTCAAAAGCAGGTAAAATTAAATAAAATTAAAGAATAAAGTAACCGGAACCTCCAAAAGAGGATCCGATTAAATAAAAAGAAAGGTCGGTTGCCCCTCGGTTCAAATGAACCATGAGGAACCGATAAAACAAGTTTAATTTTAAAACTTATGAGGCATAAAACACTAAAGAACAATGACACTAGGCAGTAATGAAAAATAAAACAAAAGTACTTGTGTTTTTTTGCACTATGCACTACAGGAATCTGTCTTGATTGAGAGAGATCTCCACGGTGTCTGAACTTTGCAGAAGAGAGAGGAAATCTGAGGTAGAATGTAGGCAGTTGATACTGGGCAGTCTGAAAATAAATGCACTAGCTAAACATTCCATGATTAGCATAACATTCTATTCACTCTGGGGCGGTGCTGATTTAAAGGAGCACTGCAAGAGTAATAAAATTAGTGGATTCCTGGGGTTAGAAACAGTGTTTCTTCAGATGGCAGCAGGTAAATAGGTTGCAGAGTGAGAATAGCGCAGATTCTCCTATCTGTTAATTATCTGGTTTAACTCCATTTAGTTTAATTTCTAGTAAATTGGTAATCCTTTCATCTGACTGTATCTATCTATATATCTAAGATATATATTTTATATTCATATATATCCTGTTGTAGATACTTGTAGATAGTTCTCTAGTAAAGAATATATTTTTGATGAGACAAGTGACTGCCTGTTTATTTACTAAGGTAATTTGGTTATTTCTGCCTGACTCTGTTTACAATCCGTCCCTAAACAGCATCATTCCAAATTACTGTGTTAATCTTCCTGACCTTGTGCGAAGGAGGCGCTAAGAAGCAGGTTTCCTGGTTCCTGTTGGCAAAACCTGGTGGTGGCAGTGAACTAGAAGTCCTTGGTGTGCAGATTTTCATCACATTGGTAGTAGAAGTGGGATCAGTGTTGCAGCGGTAACAGTGTGTTGCAGAGCAGTGCACAGTGTGCTTTCCTGGAGGCAGGAACTCTCAGAGGCAAAGCTTTGCCTAGCACACTGCTGACAGAGTGCCAGCAGAAATATACCTTAACAGTCACACAACAGGATATACAAAAGGTTACACTGTGTACTACAGTTTTTTTTTTTTTTATTTCTAGTCAGCTTAGTGCAGCATAGCTAGAGAATATGAGCTCCTCAACCTATGCCAGATTTCATATACAGCAGCTTCATGAGCTGTGCGTAGAGAAGGGGATTGTCCACAGCAGCCTGACAAAGAATGGATGTAAGAAGGGCATACAGTCTCAAAGTGGCATGGCCCTATCCCTGTGCAGCAGGAGGTCGCTGAGGATGGTGGCCCAGATAGCGAGACTGAGGTCCAAGCAGCTGAGCAGGGGAACCTCGTGGCACAAGCTGGGGAGCTGTGCAGCCCAAACCCTAGCTGAGAGCCAGTACAGCAGCAGCTGGAGATCCTGAAGGCAGAGCTTGCACTGAAGGATGCTAAAAGAGAAAGCCAGGCTGGAGACAGAGGAAAGAGAGAAGTTCACCAGCATGAGATCCTGATGCAAGAGGAAAGACAGAAAGTTTGACAGCATGAGATCCTGATACAGGAAGAAAGAGAGAAGGAACGAGCAGAGAGAGAGAGAGGGAAAGAGACAGCACGAGATCCAGAGACAACAGCATGAGAAAGAGATGGTGAAACTGTGCCAGCAGACACCGCAGCAGCCTGTAAGTTAATGGCATAGGGGGTCCAACCCGCGAAGCCACAATTAATTCTAAAATATTCCCACAGTACCAGGAGGGGGATGATCTGGATTTGTTTTTAAAATCATCTGAGAGAGTTTGTGGGTAGTTTAAATTGGACAAGGCTTCTTGGATGACCCACCTGAGCCCATTGATTGCTGGCCGTGCTTTGCATGCATTTGCTAGAATGGATGATAATGACAGCATGGACTATGACAAGGTTAAAAAAGTGTTACTGAAACATTTTGAACTGACTCCTGAGGCTTACCGGCGAAAATTCAGAGAATTAAGAAAAGGCCCAGGAGACAGCTATGTAGAACTGCATGTCCAAATGTGTGCCTATTTAGACCACTGGGTAGATGAGGCAAAGGCGAGGACTGTAGAGCAAATTAAAGATTTAACTGCAAGGGTACAATTTCTTAAAATTGTACCTGATGACCATATTTGGTTGTTGGACCGGCATGCAACTCCACCGAAGGAGGCAGCAGAAAGTGCTGATTTGTATGTGGCCAGCAGATCATATTTGCAGCACAAGAACAATGGAGGTGGGCAGCATATGGTTTTAAGGGACCGGAGGACAGCCTAAAGGAACCAGTCTGCACCCAAGCCCAAAACAGAACCCACCCGTTCTAAGGGAACAAGGAGACAGGGCAAAGGAATGCTGGATTTGCCAAAAGTGGAGCATCTATCCTAGGACTGCCCTAAAACAGAAGCAAAGGGCAAAAGTCTGGGGAAGGGGTGACCAAGACAGTACTCACCAGCTGGTAGGCTGCGACACACTGTAGTGTCACCAAACTCCACCATGCACATGTACCCTATTCTAGTCAATGGGACAGTAACACAGGGATTGAGGGACACTGGTGCCTCCATCTCCATGGTGAGGCAGGATCTGATCCAGGTGGAGCAGATTCTGCCGGGCAGTTCTCCAAGATTTGGGGAGTCATGGGTACAGTGGTCCAAGTGCCAATGGCTCAGGTCTTCCTAAGCTGGGAGGCGGCCATGGGTACAGGAGGTGGAGTCGTACCTGATCTCCCTGTGGATGTGATCATGGGGAATGATTCTGACCACAGTGAAAACCTACAATGTGTTACTACCCATAGCCAGGAAAAATGGCAAGCTTCTGAGGGTGAGGAGGGGGTGACACACCCTGTCGCAGAACCCTCCCTCAGTAGCTGAGGAAGCAGCTAGTGTGGGTGAGGGGCTAGCTAGGAGTAGCAGCCCTGAGCCCAGCTGCAAGCAGAGGGGATCACTGCCCCGGGGCAGCTTTCCTCCTGAAGAGGAACTGAGGAGGGTCAGACAGGAGGAGCTGGGCAGGGCACAACGGACTGATCCTACCCTTCAAAAACTAAGACAGCAGACAGTGCTGAGGACTCTCAGTGGAGTAAAAAGTCAGTTTATTGGGAGAATGGGCTGATGTACAGGGACTGTACACCACAGAGGAAGCCAGGGTTAGAGGTACTCCAGCAGCTAGTAGTCCCCCAGGACTACCAAAAGCAGCTTCTGGCCCTGGCCCATGACATCCCTTTTTCAGGCCACATGGGCATTAACCGCACAAAAAAGTGGCTTGCCAACAACTTCTTTTGTCCGAGCACATACACAGATATGGTAAATTACTATCGGACTTGTCTACAGTGCCTGAGGGTAGGAAAGGTCAGGGCTAAGGCAGCTTTGGTGCCCCTGCCTATTATCGATGAACCCTTTAAGAGGTGGCCGTGGACACTGTGCCCCCTCCAAGTAGCATGGAAAAGATACACATATTAATTGTTGTTGATTACACAACCAGGTATCGAGGCAGTGGCCATAAGAACATTAAGAACGGTTGGCAGATGGGGATCGTATGATCCATCTAATCTGCCCAGACTGTCTACCACCATTCTGTTCTTCCTCGAGATTACTGCAGTACTTGTCCCATGCTAGCTTAAAAGCAGTGACTGTTTTGGCCTCTACAATCTCTGGTGGTAAGCTGTTCCAAGGGTCTACCACCCTCTCTGTGAAGTAGACCTTACAAATGCTGGTTTTAAACTTACCCCCTGTTAGTCTCAAACTGTGCCCTCTCATTTGTTTTGTTTTGGCTCTGATCCCGCAGAATCTTAGCGCTGCCTCCCCATGCTAAGGCTTACCCCTGGGTGGGCTACCTGAACAGACGCCCCATCTCCAAGGTCACCAGTAATGTGTCCTAGCTTACCCCCAGGGTGGGGCCAAGGGGCAGGACCCCACCTGGCGGACACAGTTGGCAGCGGAATGAGGGCTTCGCTCGGGAGCCGGTATTTCTGTGTGCTGTACGAGGGAAGGATGTGCAATATTATTTATCTGCCTACCCCCAAACGGTGACGGTACAGCGTATCCCCCAGCCTCGGATAGGGGTCTGGCGTTCCGGACACACTACCTCCCGAGAAGGACAGCAGTCCCTAGGATGCTCAATCCTTCTCCCCCCCCCCGACCGGTCCTCCGACGTCCCCAGTCCGTTCCCGAACCAGAGTCATCGATATCACAGACGGATGCACTGCTGCAGGGCCGGCACATGGTCTGGTTTTTGTGAAAGAGGTTTTCTACTTGTACCTTATATATGCCCTTTATGTATTTGAAGGTTTCTATCATATCCTGTTTCTCCTTTGCTAGAGGGAGTACATTTGCAGTTACTGTAGTCTAGATTCATACTGCTCCTGGTGCAGTTCCTGCACCATTTACTAAGCTCTCCTCTGTACAGCGTCCAAGTGGTCTATGTCCTTTTTCAGCTGTGGCTTCCAGAACTGTATGCAGTACTCGAGATGTGGCCTCACCAAGGACCTGTACAGAGGGAGTATGACCTCTCACTTCCTACTTGAAATGTCCTTGCCAATACATACGAGGATGCTACTAGCTTTCTGCGCCACATTTTCACATTGTCTACCCACCTTTAAATCATCGGAAATAAGCACTCTGAGGTCCTGCCATGTCCTCCATTGAGGCAGAAAAGGTGTCTGATGAGCTCCTGGAAATCTTTAGCTGGTGGGATTTCCCACGATTTTGTCAGACCAGGGGGAGAATTTCATGTCGTCCTTAATGACCAGTTTGTAGGAGAAGTGCAGGGTGAAACAGCTCTGTGGTTTGCCCCATCACCCCAAGACAAATGGCTTGGTCAAGTGGTTCAATAGGACCCTCAAAACTATGCTCAGGGCATTTGCTGATCAGCACAAAAGAGACTGGGACAAATATTTGCCCCACCTCCTGTTTGCGTACAGGGAAGTCCTACAGGAGTCAACAGGATTCTCGTCCTTTGAGCTGTTTGGTCACAGGGTGAGAGGGCCCCTAGATTTAGTCTGGGATGAATGGAAAGGTGACCATACTTCCCAAGGGGAGTCTGTTGTGGACTACATCCTACATGTCAGGGTCCGACTCATGGGACTCGCCCAGGAGCACTTAGCCACTGCACAACAGTAAGAGAAAAACTAGTATGACTGTGGGGCCAGAGCCTGGGAGTATGAAGTCAGACAGCGAGTGATGGTACTTGATCCTGTCCGACGCAATAAACTGCAGGCAATAGGGGAGGACCCATTCTCCATAATCAGGAAGGTGAGTAATGTCAACTACATAGTAAGACTGCCTGACAGAAAGTAAAGGCAGAGGGTATCATGTTATCATGTGAACATGATGAAACTCTACTATGATAGGGAGGAAATGGTCCTTACTGTGTGCAGCGCACCAAAAGAGGGAAATGAGGCAGATCGTCTGATGTACCTTCCTGGGGAAGCCTGAGAGGAATCCTCAGTGGATAACTTCACCATCTCAGGGCAGCTAACAACGGCACCATGCTGAGGAGATGAGGGGGGTACTGTGAGAAGAAAAAGTTACTCACCTTAGTAATTGTGTTTCTTCTAATGGAGTCTTGCTGTATTCTGACAAACTGCAGTTAGCTCCAGCCTTTAAACTGCCAGAGAACATAGGGTTAAATTTCTATGCAGAGCATAGAGCGTTGAGCTGAGCTCGGTTGAGGTCTCTGTCTGCAGCCCTTTGAAATCCAACTGTAAGATTCTCATGAGCAAAACTCACTTATACTATGTGAAATTGTAACATTTTTAAACTAGCCAACTAGCAACAGAGTTTTGGATTCCCAAGGAAAACAAGTCAGGAAACCCAAAACCAAAACTAATCCAAAATAAGGATAACAATACAATAAAACACCCAAATAAAAAGGAGGGTGTGCAAGAAGCACCTCTGGGTGCAGCACTGCACTGCCCACTCACTTCCCAAAAACCAGGTTCTGAGAGGGGAGGCAGGAAGGGAGGTCAGAATACAGCAAGACTCCATTAGAAGAAACACAATTACTAAGGTGAGTAATTTTTTCTTCAAACAACATGAAGTCTTGCTGTATTCTGACAAACTGCAGACTACCAAGCAGAACCTCCATGGAGGAGGGAGAGAACCTACTTTGGGAATAGGGTCTGAAGTACTGCTGTGCCAAACTGAGCATCACTCTTAGCCTGGATATCCAAAGAGGAATGCTTGGTAAAGGTATGGACTGTTTTCCAGGTGGCTGCTTGACAAATTTCTAACAAAGGGATATCCCTGGCTACAACCAGGGAAGCGGCTGTACCTCTTGTAGAGTGAGCCCTCAGGCCTGAGGGTGGAATCTTTCCCAGTTTCTCATAGCAGAATTGTATACAAGACACAATCCACTTGGCAACAGTTCTCTTGGTGGCAGGTTTGCCCTTTCCTACTTCCCCATAAGTGACGAACAACCTGAGGGAATCAAACCTGTGACCCTTGGTACGCTCTATGTAGTAGCTAAGGGCTCTTTTAACATCTAAACTGTGTAGCCTCCTCTCTCCTGAGGAGGAATGATCAGTGAAGAAGACAGGAAGAGACATAGACTGATTCAAGTGGAAGTCTGAGACCACTTTGGGCAAGAACCTCCTATTGGTTCTATGGACCACTTTATCCCTATGGAAAGAGATAAAATCAGGTTCCACTGACAGGGCTTGCAGTTCACTGATACATCTGGCAGAGGTAATGGCTACCAAAAACACACAGTTTTCCAAGTCAAGTACTTAAGCTCTGCTGAGTACATAGGCTCAAAAGGAGGTTGCATAAGTTGAGCAATGCAAACACTTAAGTCCCAGGTAAGGGCAGGATCCCAAAAGGGAGGATTGGTATGAAGCAATCCCTTGAAAACTTTGCAGAACACAGGATGAGAAGACAGTGAGGAAGACTTCCCCACTGACAGAAAAGCAGAAACAGCTGACAAGTGTACCTTGAGAGTAGCTGGTCTGAGGCCTAGGTCATTAAGATGGACATACAATCCAAAACTGTAGGCAATTCAGCAGTGTCTGGAGAAATATGCTTCTTGGAACACCAAATGCTGAATCGTTTCCATTTGGAGTTATGTCTTTCTGGTGGAGGGCTTTCGAGAAGCTTTGAGAATATCCAGAACCCCCCTGAGACAGATGCAAATCTGCATACTCTAACTCTTCAAGAGCCATGCCTTGAGATTGAGAGACTGAAGATTGGGATACCAAATCCTCCCCTGAGAGGAGGTTAACAGGTTGTAATTCCTGGGAAGAGACAGCAACAGAGGGTACCAAGGCTGTCTGGCCCAGTCTAGAGCAATCAGAATCACTTTGCAAGGTTGTGACCTTATCTTGACTAGAACCTTGAACAGTAGAGGAAAGGAAGGGAAGACATACAGAAATTTCCCTTCCCAGTTCAAAATCAGAGCATCCAGAGGGAATGAACCCAAGACTGGGGATCTGCAACAAAACAGAGGAAGCTGATGATTGTCTGGGGCTGCAAAGAGATCCATCTCTGGAGTGCCCCATCTCGAGAAAATTACTTTCAACACTAAGGGGTCCAGGGACCATTCATGATGGCCCTGGGAGATCCTGCTCAGTGCATCTGCTAGCACACTGTCCTTCCCCGGAAGGTGGACTACTATCAGAGAGGTCTGCAGGGAATAAGCCAGGGACCACAATTTCATGGCCTCTGTGCACAAGGCCATAGACCGAGTGCCTCCCTGCTTGTTGATGTACCACATGGTGGTGGTGTTGTCTGTTCTGACCTCAACTACCTTGTTCTGCACAGACTGAGAGAAGCTTGCAGGCCAGAAAAACTGCCCTGAGTTCCAGAAGACTGATATGAAGAAGGAACTCCTGGGGGACCACAGTCCTTGGGTTGTGAGCTCCCAGATGAGCTCCCACCCCAAAGGAAGCATCAGTGGTAGGACCACCGAATGAGACTGAGTGACAAATGGGACCCCTTGCCTTAAGTTGCCCTGATCCTGCCACCACTGAAGGGCTTGGATCAGTGTCCGAGTCACTGGAATCAGTTTGGCAAGAGGGTCCTTCTTTTGGGACCAAAAGGCCCTCAGATGGGGGAGCAGTATAGCGCCAGTGGTTTGAAGGCTCTGAGCTGCAAATCTGGTGACATCCAGCAGACCAGACCTGGGTTTGAATCCCACAGCTTCACTTGCATACTGTGTGACCCTGAGCAAGTCACTTAACTTCCCTGTGCTCCCAGGTTGCGCCTGTAAAAAAGCTTTCAGTTTAGTGTGTCTCACCTGGTTAAAATAACTAAAAAACAAGCAAAAAAAAAAAAAAAAAAAAGATGGAACTGAATGTCCCTCATCTGAAATTCTGCCCCTTGGACCACTACTGTAGAAGCTGCATGTGGCCCAAGAGCTGAAGGAAGTACCTTACTGGTCAGGACACATGAAGGCTGAAGGAAGAAGCCAGCTCCACAAGAACTCTTGCCCTTTCCAGGGGAAGAAAGGCTCTTGCTTTGACAGTATCTAGCTCTGCCCCTATATAGGTAAGAAGCTGCACTGGTTCAAGGACTGACTTGGGGAGGTTGAGAAAGAACCCCAGGGAAGATAACACTTGCTGGGTCACTTGCAGGTCTAACTTGACTTGGTCTGGAGACTGACCCACTATGAGCCAGTCATCCAGATATGGAAAGATGGAAATCTTCTGCCTTCTTAAAAAGGCCACTACAACTGCCAGGCACTTTGTGAAAACCCTTGGGGCTGATGCTAGGCCAAAGGGCACTGCTTTGAATTGATAATGGCCTGAGAGCAACTTGAACCTGAGGTACTTTCTGTGAGAGCACCTGATGGGAATGTGAAAGTAGGCATCTTTTAGGTCCAGGGAGGCTAGCCAGTCCCCTGGCCTTAGAGAGGGAAGAATTATTCCAAGTCACCATCTTGAACTTTGGTTTTAAAAGATGTTTGTTCAGATATCTTAGATCTAGAATGGTCGCCACTCCCTGTCTTTTGGGGTAGAAAGTACCTGGGTACAGACCTTTGCCCCAGTGTAGGGTAGGAACTCTCTCTATGGCTCCTAGGGCCAGAAGAGATGAAACCTCTGCCTCTAGGGCAAGGGTTTCGGAGAGACTTGCAGGTGGAAAAGATCTGGCTCTCAACTTCGGAAATTTTTTGAGGCCGAGAACCAGTCCCTGGCTTACTACTTCCAGGACCCACTTGTCTGAAGTAACAGACACCCAGTCCTGGACAAAGTAAGCCAGCCTGCACCCTACAGGGATAGGAGAGTCGACCCGGGCAGACCCATCAGGGTGTCTGCTTGGCAGAGGCCTTAGGCTGAGGTGGATACAGCCCTGCTCATCCCCTTCTGCCTCTCTCTCTGAAGAACCCCTCTGTAAAAGGGAGAAGAGGCCTGTGCTTGGTAGAAAGGCCTATGAAAAGCGCCTGCCCCTAGAATGCTGCCTTTGAGGAGTTGCCTGCCTCTCCTTGGCCTGTGCACTCCTATAAGTGGTCCTATACTCCTCCATCTTTTTCATGTAATTCTCTGTCTGCTCCCCAAACAGAGAATTACCTTCCCAGGGAAATCCAGGACCTTAGCCTGGGTGCCCTGTGAGAGGCTAATACATCTGAGCCAAGCCACTCTCCGAAGAGCCACAGATGTAGCCATGACTCTTGATGACACATCACTGCAGTCCACTGCAGCATGGAACTGTACCTTAGATGCCTCAATCTCATCCGCAGCCACCTCCTCCAGCTCTTTGGCCAGCTGAGGGAGGCCTGTTTAACCAGTGCCAGTACAGTGTCCCACCTGGACTTCTGATATCTGGCTGTATAGGCCATATAATTAGCCTGCCTGAGTCCCAAAGAGGATTCCATGTATTGCTTCTTTGCCAAGGCATCCATCCTCCTGGAGTCTTTATCTGGGGGTGAAGCCAAGGGGACAATAGCCCTGTCACAGGCTGCAGCCTGCACGACCCCAACATGGCTGCACTGTTGGTAGAAAAACTCCGTGTCTGAGCCTGATAGGGTGTACCTCTTATCCATTCTTCTATCAGCAGGAGGTAGAGAATTAGGAGACTTTAAACATTTTTTGAGTCTGTTTCCCAAAAGATTTGTGCAAGGGAATAAGACAGCCTCCTGGACTCTGGGATGTCCATCATCTCTACAAAACCAGGCTCCTCCTGATCCTCTGTAGCTTCCTCCATAGTAAGCTGAAGAGTTTCAGCCACTTTCCTGTAAAACAAATAGTGGGGAGGGGACTCAGACAGCCTAGGAGGGGAAAACACCAGAAGGTCCGTCTGGGGAGACGTCCAGTTCAATGGGCACATCCAGACTTTCTGCTCCATCACAGTCATCATCCTGTTCAATCCCCTCCTCCTCAAATTCGGTTCATAAAAATCTTCAGGGGCATATTCCTGAACGGTGGAACCGACCGAACCGAGCCTAAGCCACGGGCGGATCCGGATGGAACAGGCGGCGATTCAACAATCGAATGCGCAGGCAATCTCATCAGTAATCTGGACATGAACCTCTGGATCGAACCAGCTGATTTGTCTTTTCCTATCCTTTTGTAGGAATCGATCCCTAAGGATCGGCTCTCCTCTTGCCCAAAGAACTATCGCCCCGGTCAGAGGGCACTCTTTCTGGTTCGGTCGGAACCGAACCGGACTAGTCATCTGGGTCAGCGGACTTCTCGGCCTCCTTTTCCCTAAGTCTACCTAATCTCTTTTCCAGGTAGACTTAGGAAAATTTTTGCAAATGTGGCAGTCTGTATCAAGGTGTTCAAACCCCAGACAATAAACACAGGTGGTGTGGGGGTTGGCCTTAGCAAAGACTTCCCCACACTCACTGCAGTGTTGAAACCCAGTGGGCCCGTTTTTTCTTGGGTTTCTCAGACATGGCCAACCTACCCAAACTTACCCTTTTTTCGGCAACCGCCAGGCAAGACTTCCTTATCGGTTCCTAACCGTGTCACGGGTATTGGAAAAACCTTTTTAAAATACGTTTTTTTTAGAACCGATAAGGACCGGTAACAACACACTAAAGTAAAGTACAAGAAATCAATCTAAAGGATCGGTTCAGCTGAACCGATCGAACAAACTTACAATTTCCACACAATAATCAGAAACAACTATCTAGTACTCACGGTACCGCAGACAGAGCCTGAACAGACGATGCAGAATAAATTCGGAATAATTTCAGTTTAAAACCGACACTTTAACCGACTTTTGAACTGAGCTGAAGGAGAAATCTCCGGAGCAACTCTTCAGTGAGGCGGAGTAAAGAATCTGATGGTTGGATTTCAAAGGGCTGCACACAGAGACCTCAACAGAGCTCGAGCTCAATGTTCTATGCTGTGCAAATAAATTTAACCCTATGTTTTCCAGGGCAGTTTAAAGGCTGGAGCTAACTGGAGTTTGTCAGAATACAGCAAGACTTCATGTTGTTTGAATTTGTGGACATACTCACAGGGAATCCAGGGTACACCACAATGGCTTAACACCAGTGGACACTGAGGCCCAAGTTCAACTGAGGCAGTCCCCCTACAGGGTACCAGAGGGGGTCAAGAAGACCATGCTGGAAGAACTCAGGGAGATACTGGCTCATGGAGTGATCCAGGAGTCCAGTAGCCCCTGGGCCTCGGCCGTCGCCTGATCCCCAAGAAGGACAGTAACACACAGTTCTATGTCGACTACCAGAGGCTCAATAGCTGTATGGAATCGGATGCCTACCCCATGCCCAGAACAGATGAGACCTTGGAACGGCTTGGGGGAGCCCGGTTCCTAACCATGACAGACCTGACGACGGGCTACTGGCAGGTGCCTCTAACCCCTGCAGCCAGGGAGAGATCTGCCTTCGTCACCCATTTGGCTTATTCAAATTCTGAGTAATGCCATTTGGGATGAAGAATGTGCCTGCAACCTTCCAGAGGCTTGTGGATCGCATCCTGTTGGGGCAGGTGAATATGCACTGGTGTACATGGATGACATTGCCATTTACAGCCAGAAATGGGAGGATCATGTCCAGCACATGAGGGAGGTGTTCCTCAGACTGAAGGCTGCAGGGCTGACAATTAAGGCGGAAAAATGCCAAGCAGGCATGGATGAAGTGTCCTACCTTGGGCACCGGGTGGGCAGGGGATGCATTCCTCCAGAGCCAGCGATGGTTGATGCCATCCAGGCCTGTCCCACCTCTGCCACAAAGAAACAGGTACGGGCATGTCTGGGAACAGCCGGGTACTTTAGGAGGTTTGTCCCTCACTACTGTGATGTGGACTAGCCCCTGACAAAAAACTGAATGCCTGAGAAAGTTCTCTGGACAGAGGAATGTGAGTCTGCCTTCCACCAGTTGAATGAGGCATTATATGGGTCACCCATGCTTGCTAGCCCCAATTATAACCTAAAGTCCACAGTACACATGGATGCTTTGGACCATGGGCTGGGTGCTGTCCTGAGCAAGGTTACATCACAGGGGGGAGGAGCACCCCATAGTGCATCTGACCAGAAGCGTCTGCCTAGGGAAGAGGAATATGCCAAAGTTGAAAGGGAATGTCTGGAGATAGTGTGGGCCCTTCAGAAGCTGCAGCCATATCTGTATGGGAGGGAGTTCATCGTGGTCACAGATCATAACTGCTTGACATGGCTCCACAGAACTAGTGGGTAAAACACAAAGTTACTGCGCTGGAGTTTGGTACTACAGTCATATAATATGATAATTCAGCACCGAAGTGGGGTGCAGAATGCCAATGCATATGGACTGTCAGGGCAGGGCTGAGTGCATGACATGTTCCTTTAGGCTCTCCCCAGGCCCTACATGAACGGCAGTGTCTCTTGGGGGTTGACCAAAAGAGACACGCCTTCATTTCTGGGGGAGGGGGGGCACATGACCAAATGGTTCTATTAATTTCATTTTGTTAATGTATTTTGTTAGTGTAACTATGCTTCTGTCATAAGTGGGCACAAAACATGGCTGCCAAAGTCACATGACCAAATAGGTCTTGTGGGAAACATTGGCCAAAGCTGTTCAGGGGAATGTTCCCTTGGGAACATTCAGCCACAGATTCTATAAGGCAGATGTGTATGCACCATTTTGAATGCCTCAGTCAGCCTGACAGGCAGAGGCGGTTGAACACCTCGGACATCCTGGAATACAAAATCATAAAACTGGACTGAGGATGCCAGAGTAGAAGCCAGTTGGCCTGAGTGATGTCATCCCTCCATACACCCACCCATTTGGGGAGGGGGGACTGTGGTAAACTGTCACTCAAAGGGGCAAAACCATCTCCCACAGTAAAAGAGAATAAATCAGCGAGCTGAGGTTCATCTCACTCTCTTGGACTCAATAATGTCTGAAAATCCTGAGCCCTGGTGAGAAATACAGCTTACGGAATAGTGTTTCTTCAGATAGCAGCAGGTAAATAGGTTGTGGAGTGAGAATAACTTAGATTCTCCTATCTGTTAACTGTTTGGTTTAACCTCATTTAGTTTAATTTCTAGTAAATGGGTCATCCTTTTGTCTGATTGTATATAATTAGGGTTGGTACAGCCTTTCAATGTTAAATCTCAATTTGTGCACCTTAATAACTTTGTCATTTTACAACCAAATAACCCAAAAATTGGTATGCGCTGTCATGTTGTCAGTGTCACAAGATGTGGAAAGTTTCACGACGGCAGCTTTTACAGTTTCAGAGATATAAAATGGTCAAAACTGCAAAAAAGAACTTATTCCCCATAGGATAACATGGGATTTTTTGCTCTCATGTACAGCACACACAGAATTAAGTTTGCCTCTGATATTTTCAGGGATGATGAGGTATGTGCCAAGGGCATGCCTTTAGATGTTTTGGTTTTAAAATATATTACCATTTTTATGATAGATGCACGACAGGCTGTTTGAATGGTAGAAAACATTTACCATTTGAACAGTAAATTGCGAATGGTAAATGTCATTTACCATTCGTAATTTACTGTTCAAATGGTAAATGTTCGAACGGTAAATGCCATTAACTGTTTGAACAGTATCTGTTCGAATGGTAAAAGCCATTTATCATTTGCACTTACTGATTGCAATTTCAGTTTTCATTTCTGATTTCTGCCATCTTGTTTTCAGTTTGCGATGGTGGAAAACTTAAATATTTTAAAATATACTGCCCCTAGGTAAACACCAACACTTGTGTTTACCTAGTCGAGAGCCGAGAACACGCTCCTGTCATTATTTTTGGGGCATGTGGTCCCGAGATATATTATTCGGTGGTTGTGTGTGCATATGTGGCAGAATCTTGACACTACCTTGCCCATGTGACAGTGAAGTTTCAGACAATAGACCCTGCTCATTTTGGGGCACACAGACCCCTATAATTGGATTCCTCGTCGATTAGGTGAAACACGGAGCGTTTACCTAATAATTACCTGATTTTCCCTTTTACGCCTCCTAAGAGGAAGGGAGCTGAGGGATATTATAAATTATTTGAATCACTGCCGACAGCAGGTAGCCCAATCCTGGTGTTGGCAGTAGCCTCCCGACAGTGTGGGACACTGGGTAGCCACTTCCAGTGTCCCCAGTTGTGTTGAAATCCACTATATAACTGTGGAACACTGGGAAGCCCACTCCCAGTGTTCCCAGTATATCCCCAAACACAGTTGCTGTGGTATCCCATTATATTTGCGGCAGCGGGGTGCCCAATCTCCGTGTCAGCAGTAGCCCTCACGATAGTGTGAGACACTGGATAGCCCATTCCCAGTGTCCTCAAATGTATTATGTACCTGTATAACAAAAAAAACAGTCCCCGATGTCTTTCTTTTTTTTTTTAATTAACCCTGGGAAAAGAAAATGGTCCCTCGTTGTCTCCCACGTTCCCCCCTCCACACCCACCTCTCCACACCTCACACTTACCTGCAAAGCTTGACGACTGTGATCTTCTCTGGACCAGGACACATCTGCACTCTTCAAAGGCGAACCGGGAATTGAAGGAATCAAGGTAAGCCGTATAATGGCTGTCAAAGGGGTTTTCAACTTATGTTGCTATCTCAGCCATTTTTAGGAATTTTGACCCCAAATTTTCAACATGGGGTTCTTGAAACCCTACCTCATGAACACTGTCACTGTCATCTCGTTAATCGGTCCAAAAAGGTGATTTTGAGGTCGCTGTGCGGAATCACCTTTCGGGGACCAATTAACAAAACAACAGTGCCAGTGTTCATGAGGTGAGGTCCCAAGAACCCCATATTGAAAATTTGATGCAAAAAGTCCCAAAAATGACTGCGTTATGAGCGTGCATTGCTTAGTTTCTATGCACGCTTGTAACTTCGTCAATTTTTAATATCTTCACTCCAGATTTTCAACATTGCCATTTTCTCACACCTCCTCATGAACAGTACAGCTGTCATTTTTCACATCCTGCCCAAAACATGTTTTCACACCTGTTGCGCCAAATGGCGCAGTCGCTGTGCAAAATCAACTTTTGGGACAGATTAACAAAATCATAGTGCCAGTGTTCATGAGGGGAGGTCTCAAAAAGCCCATGTTGAAAATCTGGCAAAATAATTCCAAAAATGACTGTGTTACAAACGCGCTTTGCGCATGTTCTACACACGTGCGTAACTTCAACAATTTTTCATATTTTTACTCCAGATTTTCAACATTGCCATTTTTCACACCTCCTCATGAACAGTATACAGCTGTCATTTTTCACATCCTGACTGAAACATGTTTTTGCACCTGTTGCACAGAATGGCGCAGCTGCTTTGCGAAATCAACTTTCGGGACAGATTAACGAAATGACAGTGCCAGTGTTGATGATGTAGGGTCACCAAAAGGCCATGTTGAAAATATGGTGGAATGAATCTTAAAAATGCCCACATTATGTGCACCCGTTGAATATATTCTACGCATGCACATACTATTATACTATCTCAAAAAGAAGGGAACTTCATTGCAAAAAACTATGTTAATGCATCAGTTAGGGTTTTTATTAAAGCATCAAAAGTTGGTAAATTCAATGTTAGGGTTACCAACCCTACCACCCCACCCCCACCCTCCACACACCAACAGGCGTCAAGGTGTGCCTTGGGGGTCATTGGGCCTAACTCTCACCCCATTCTCCTGTACCATCTCATCTTGCTTACAAGTGGAATGGAGTGAGAGTTAGGTCCAATGATTCCCAAGGCACACCTCGATGCTTGCTGGTGGTGGGTGGGGGTAGGGTTGGTAACCCTAACGTCAAATTTCCCAGCTTCTGACACTTTAATAAAAACCCTAACTGATGCATTAATGTAGTTTTTTTGCAATGAATATATATTAGTTGCAAAAAAAAAACACTACGTTAATGCAGAGATTAGGGTTGTAATAATGCAAAGCATAGTACAAAGACGGGAAATGAAAAGACATTTGGGATTTTGTTTGCTCTCACTGCTGTATTATGTTGATTATAATTAGCTGTTATTGTTCTGTTATCTAATTCTCTGCATTTGTTTGTATTTATACTGCTCCTTTCCTTCCGGATTGCACCTGGAACGAGCCTCGGCTCAGTGTTCCTTTCACGGTTACCAAATGTTTAAATAAATAAAAAAATAAATTAAAAAAATTGGGGTCTCCGGAGTATTGGTGAATCAGTGGTGGGGTCTTACTTGGAGTTGTCAACCCTAATGCCCACCCCCCAGCCCATAGCCTCCTGTCCGAAGCACAAGATACAGCACCAACCTAGTGTCTCACAGTGATACAATATGGTCAACATACTCTGTCAAAGCGTTCTTCACGCAGGGCCAATATTAAGACATCACATTTGACCTAGTCTGATTCAGGGTAGGGGTGGGCATTAGGGTTGGCAACCCCAAGTAAGACCCCACCACTGATTCGCCAATACTCCAGAGACCCAAATCCCTATCCTTTCATTTCCCGTCTTTGTACTCTTTGCATTCTTACAACACTGATCTCTGCATTAACGTAGTGTTTTGCAACTAACTTCCCTTCTTTTTGTGATAGTGGAACTGTATCCTCATTTGCAATGAGATAAATACAATATTGAAGACAGTCCTGGAATTGTATTCTCATTTGGGAAGGTCCCAATGAGCTACATACAATATTGGAGACAGTCATGATGCAGTGCATGGGGCCAGCAGACCCTGGCACATATCTCGATACCCTGTGGGTGAGGTTCCAAGACCCACCACAGCATGTGGCATCTGCGCCAAAACACTGCTCCATCCCTACCCAGGCCATGACTGGTGCTACATGTTACAGCATCTTCCCCATCAACCTTGTCCCAGTAAACCAGCTCACTGAATTCATAAGTGAACCCAGCTCACTGGCACGGTAAGGCAGCATGTTCCCCAGAGGTGCAACGGATATCCCTGCAATCAATGTTACTTAATAAATTATTTGTTTTTCAATATTTTGATCCCAAACATTCAACATATTCTTCTTATCACCCCACCTCATAAACCCCACAGGTGAAAATGTTCAAATCCGTGCTGAAACGCCATTCTGCACCACAGGTGTGAAAACACATTTCAGACAGGATGTGAGAAATGATAGCTGTACTGTTCATGAGGTGGTGTGAAAAAAATGGGCGTGTTGAAAATCTGAAGTGAAAATATTGTAAATTGTCAAAAGTGATACATTTATGTGAAACTGCACAACTACGCTTATGTAACGGTCATGTTTTTGAATTTTTCACCAAATTTTCAACATTGGCTTTTAGGACACTACCTCATTAACACTGGCACTATCATTTCATTAATCGGTCCTGAAAGGTGATTCAGAGCATATGTGAAATCACCTTCGGGCCGGTAACAAAATGACGATGATAGTGTTCATGAGCGGTGTCTAAAACTATGTTAATCTGATGAGGAAAAAATGGCAAAGATATCACTGTAAGTTCAAAGCATAATGAAATACATTATACGGCATTTACCTGTGTTCCTTAGTTCGTGGTTCGGCTTTGAAGAGTGCAGATGTGTCCCTGTCCATGAAGAGGACATTGCCCTTACCTCTGGAGGCAAAGTACAGGGCAAAGGGGTGTGTGTGGGGTGGTGGGTGCTCAGTGGGAGGGTCAGGATGGGGGGAGGGGGACCGCATGGCAGTTTCCTTTTTTGCAGGTTACAAAAAAAAAAAAAAAGTTGGGGGACTGTTTTCTCATGGTTAGGAGTTGGTTGCACTATACAACACAGCTGTCGTTTGTTAGACAGCTGTAGCATATAGTGCAACCAGCTCCTAATCGCAAAATACATTATATGGCAGTAAGGGTTGCACTATACGACATAGCTGTTTGTTAGACAACCGTGTAGTATAGTGTTCGTGGTTCAGCTTTGAAGAATGCAGACGTGTCCTGGTCCACAGAAGATGACAGCTCAGGTCCTCCAGAGGTAAGTATAGGGTAGGGGGGTCACTCATTGCTCAGTGAGAGGGTTGGGATGGGGGGAGGGACGATGACAACGAGGGCAGTTTTCTTAATTTCAGATTTACATAAAAAAAAAAGACAACGAGGACGGTTTTCTTTTTGCAGGTATACTATATAAAATTTACCTATTTGGGACACACAGGGGTGGGCTCCCAGTGTCCCATTCTACTGGGAGGATATGAAACAAGGGGCTGCAGGGGACATCCGACACGGTGGTGGGCATCCCGGTGTTTGATTGTACAAACAAATGAATAAATACACTGCCACGGAAATTGGGGTCCCTGGTGTAGTCTGAAGGCACAGCACAGTCAGGATGGCGGGCTAAATGTCAGTAGCCCACACCTGGCCTACAAGTGGCTAAAGCAGCAGGGTTGCACTATCGACACAGCTGCTGTTTATGAAAGACAGCTGTGTAATATAGTGCAACTGCTGCTTTCACAAAATTCAGTTACGAATATAAGCTTGATTGAACTGCGTATGCTCAAAAACAGAACATTTTATTAAATATTTTAAAACTACTTAATTACAGCACCTAAAAACAACAAAAGTACACACCTTGGACCAATCTCTATCAAACCTGAAAGTTTTAGGTTTCAAATACTCCTATTTGTTAAGTTATGGGGTGGCAAAAAGTCTTAACATTTTCAAAAATTTGACTTTTGAGTGTTTTTCACCTCTGTAACTTTGCCTCCCTGCACCAAGCTGCATTAAATTTACAGGATCAAGAGATCCTGGAACAGAGGATATGCTTTCAGATTTCAAGCAAATCGACAATATGAGGCAAAGTTATTAAGGTGCAAAAATCTGGGTTTAACACAGAACTGCTTATGCAACCCTAATATAGAGGTGCGACCACAGATAGATGTATAAATGTATAATAGATGTATAACAGATTATATATATGTATATATATGCATTGCAAAAACTTTGTTACTGCATCAGTTAGGGTTCTTACTAAAGCAACAAAAGCAGGGAAATTAGGTGTTAGGGCATCCAACCCTAACACCCCACTCCCACCCTGCAGAGACTGACAGGCGTTTTGGTGGGGGGGGGGGTGCCGTGGAGTCATCAGTCCTAACGCTCACCCCATTCTCCTATACTGTGCCCATCTCAGCTTATTTACTTATGGAATGGGGTGAGCATTAGGGCTGATGACTCCAAGGCACCCCCATGCCCGTCAGTCTCTCTGCAGGGGTGGGGTGGGCGCGTTAGGGAGTAACAGGGTCCAAGGCACACACCCTGCCTGTCAGTCTCTCTGCAGAGGGAGCGGGGTGTTGTATTGTAAACCCCAACACCCTATTTCCTGCTTTTGTCGCTTTAGTAAAGAACCTTAACTGATGCACAACAAAGTTTTTGTAATGAATTTCTTTTTTCAAAGTAGTATTATCATATATTATTTGTCTGTGGGAGTGCAGGGCCTGTGTTTACATCCCTCCATACATACGTGTATATATATATATATATATATATATATATATATTAACCGTGGAAGGCCTTCATAGGACAACATTGACCAAATTGCCAGCACAGCCATCTTATATTACCCACTCATGTTCCCAGTACAGAAAAAGTTTTGAATCCATGGCAAAACATAATTTCTGTGCAACTGCATGCCATTCCGTGCCACAGGTGAAAACACAATTTGGGCAGGATTTGAAAAATGACAGCAATAACATACATGAGGTTGGGTAATAAGAAGGCTATGTGGAAAATCTGGGGTCAAAATATTTAAATTTCCGAGTTACAGTGGGCATACCAAAACTGCAATGAATGGTCATGGCTTCAGCATGTTTTCATATTCTGACCCTAATTTTGAACATAGTCTTCTCATGACCCCACCTCATAAACCCAGTAGGTGAAAATTTTAAAATCTGTGCCTCAACGCCATTCTGCACCACAGGTGCGAAAACAAATTTTAGGCAGGATGTGAAAAATGACTGCTGTACTACTGTTCATGAGGTGGTGTGAAAAAATGGCTATGTTGAAAATTTGGAGCCAAAATATTAAAAATGACCAAAGTTATGTTCGCAGGTAGAAACATTTCAACGAACGTTTGTAACTCAGCCATTTTTAGGAATTTTTTCACCAGATTTTCAACATGGGTGTTTTAGGACCCCACTTCATGAACACTGGCACTGTCATTTTGTTAATTGGTCCTGAAAGGTGATTTCACGCAGTGACTGTGAAATCACCTTCGGCCCTAGTAACAAACGACAGTGACAGTGTTCATGGAGGTGGGTCCCAAATAGCCCATTCTTGAAAATCTGGTGAAAAATACCTAAAATGCCAAAGATATCAATATAAGTTCAAAACTACACAAATACATTATCGTCTTACCTTCATTCCTCAGTTTGCGGTTTGGCTTTAAAGACTGCAGGCGTGTCCTGAATCCACAGATATGACAGCGCAGGACCTCTGGTGGTAAATTTAGGGTAAGGTGGTGGGTGTTCAGTGGGATGGTCAGGGGTGGGGAGGAGTCAGCGACAATGATGGGATAGTTTCTTTGTTACAGGTTGTAAAACAAATTAATACTATTAGGGGACACTGGGAGTGGGCTCCCCAGTGTCCCCCACACTACTGAGGGGGTAACAAAACATTCAAAATATTTGGGGACATTGAGGTGGGCTCCTCAGTGTCACACTGCTGGGGGGTTACTTAAGAATGCCAAAAGGGGGACTGGGCCCCCCCATGTCAGCAATACAATATAATAAAAAGATTAAGGTGGACAGTGATCAAAGGTTGGGGGTGCCACTAGACACCAGGGAACGGGTGGCTCACACGCATAACTGCAGCCAGCAACATGTGTTTCAGCTGCAGCTGCAAAAGTCAAGAAAATCCTGCTATTCTCATACAGACAATGCTGGGGAAGTGCTCCTGTCACTAACCTAGCCACCGGCACACAGAAAACATATTTCAAGAAATAATTTAAAACAAGAAACATCAGAATGTAGCTAAACGGGTCCTATTTACCTACCTTCTCATATTTATTTTTTAAAATTCATTTTTTTGTTTTGCTTCTTTTGTTTGGTCTTGCTAACTTGGGAAACAAAATATCCGATGCACGAAAAAAGATTTCCCGCCTCCGATACAGGCTCACCCATGTGCACAATGGCATCAGGCTCCTTCAACACAGGATCACCCTGCCTGCGAAAAGGGATTGCCTCCTGCGACACACAATCCATTTTCGTGAGGGACATCTATTTTAACCCCATAGGAAAAAATGGGAAATTCAAAACTGAATAACTTTTGAATGGATTAATAGTTTTTCACCAAACCTTCCAAAGGCACATATGTGAGGCAAAGGCTTTCCACCCTGAAAAATTCAGACCACAACCTAAAACAGTTTCTGAGATACAGGTGGACAAAACAAAATGGCAAAAAACACGAAGACATCTGTATTTTTAACGCTATGTATCTCAGAAACCACACAACGAATTTAAACAAAATCTGCCACATACACAGACCTAACCCTAGCAGTTATGCGTGCAAAATTTCATGCAAAGCTGTTGAACTATTACAAAGTCATTAACCTGCAAAAACTGGCCTTTAACACTCAACACTCTCATCAACTCTAACTTTAATGGCACTACTGTCCGTAAAGAGCATTCAACTCACAGTTACTATGTTAACCTTCCTGACCTTGTGCAAAGGAGGAAGTAAGAAGCAGGTTTCCTGGTTACTGTTGGTAAAAATCTTGTGGTGGCAGTGAACTAGAAGTCCCTGCTGTGGGAATTTTCGTCACACTCCCCAAATCTCTGCTGAACAGATCCAGTGTGTGGAGATGGCGCCTGGGTAGCTAGGTGCGGTGCCTACAGGCAGCCAGCATCACCCTGCTGGCCAGGGTATTTTCCACTTTCCTCCTTCTTCTAGGAGGTTGGCAGCAAGGGTGCACAAACACACA
The DNA here is from genome assembly GCA_016271365.2 of Neoceratodus forsteri. Lineage (NCBI taxonomy): Eukaryota > Metazoa > Chordata > Ceratodontiformes > Ceratodontidae > Neoceratodus > Neoceratodus forsteri. The sequence continues at coordinate 1,402,891,562 of CM028130.1, read as the reverse complement.
TGCATGCAAGTGTGCGCTGCACCTGCTGACATCCTCCCACCCACGAGCTGCTCCTGACTGCATGGTCACCTGTGGTTACCCAGGTGGCAGTATAGCAGCAGAGTAGCCTGCCCTCCCTCCTGTGAGGAGAGTGTCCCTTGCGACACTCAATCCTCCTCCCTCGCTCGCTCACTCAGTCTTTAGGCTGTGGCCTAGCAGCCCTCGGTAACCTCAAAGCCCTGTCTTTTGCTAACACCACCATCCCTCAACTAGAGGGCCCTGGAGACCTTAGCATACCGACAACCCTCATGGTTTTTTTTTTTCTCCCCCATTCCTACCCTCCTCCCACATGATGGCACCATTCAGCCTACTGCTGGCTCTGAATGCTGCAGTGATTCCTTTGGGTAGCAAAATTCACAATCCTTCTTAGGGGTCGCTGCGGTGCTAGTCCTTCCCCAGACTGGGAAGCACTACCATCGACAGAAATATCCCCCAGCCCCAGCAGACTGCCCACATACCTGAATCCACCCATGAATTCAGATTGCCAGCATGCCATCATAACGGCAACCAGCAGTGATTCATAAACAGAAGATTACAACATCCCCTGTAGTTAGGCAACAGGAGTATATGAAGTCTGAGGGATAAGAATCCTATATTCAAGCAGACGGTCTTAGTAATAAAGAAAGGGGGAAAGACATATACAGAAAATAGGTGAAACGTATACAGATTCTAATCTTAGATATACAATAATGAAACTTAGCCACTCCGTGCTTTATAAATTCTTATCCTCCTCCCCTGGCTTTAGTTTGGTCAGATTGTTTAAAAATTAGAGCGTCTCAGGAGTACTCCACCATCTATTAGTTGCTGTTGTAAGAGATGTATTCCAAAGTGAAGTCAAGGGTACTTAATAGCAAGCAAGGTCCTTGATCAATGGTAGAACTGGAGTGTTCTTTTGCTACTAAAGAGCACTTCTTGTACATTCAACAGGTTGGTTTTGCATTCTTTATGCTTTAAATCTCTACTCTCAAGAGCATTCTTGGACTTCATTTCATTGCATGTTGAAAAAGTGACTGTTGCTGAGGACTGATGTCATAATGCAAATGGAATACAAGAATACAGTACTTACCTTGTATCTATAATACTTCCAAAAGATGGTATCATCTGATTAGTACTGCAAGCAAATATCCTATAGTGTATGGTGGAAGGTTGTTAGGGACGGAAATCCATCCCTTGAACAACTTTGTTGTGCTGCAGTAGCTACGTCATGGTAGTTGCTGTGCCACACTAGCTGCGTAGCTACTGAAGCACAACAACATGGACCGTGATCATGCACGCACGGTACGCAAACCTCCTATCTTTCTCAAACAGCCGCAGTGGTGAGAATGGACCCGGGAAGAGAGCGGCGGTGAGGATAAAAATACCTAAAGTAAGGTTCAACTTTGTGTTTAAGTCGCGCTTCTCATTGTGTGTGGACCATACACTATAAAAGTTTTTGTGTGTTCTGTTTATCTCCTCACAATGAAATAAATCTAAGACTTAATACAGTGGAACTTGACTTCTGGAGTGCTGGTATTATTAATTTTTTAACTATAAAAGACAATGTATGGTCTGCTATCGGCAACTAGCATATGTAGCCATCTCAAGGTCACCATGGCAATCAAATCCTCGAGGTTTAAACTGTCGCCATGGCTACCTCTCGATGGCTACATACGCTTGTTGCCAATCGTAGCCAATACATTATCCTCTATGTGCAACCTCTCTGCCCTGGAAATTTAGGGTAATTTAAACAAATCCCTGCACTGATCACATACCCAAATTGCCTCAACCACCAGATCATCTAGCAAAGCAAAGACCATACATCCCATAGTATACACACTATAAATCATTAGAACTCAATTACTACCTTACTAAAAAAAAAAAAATTATAAATATTTAATCAATGTATCCGAGAGTCAAACACTTTATAGAAATGATTTATTTTATCCACAAAGCATTTAGGCAGGGAGGAGGGAGGGCTGCTGAACACCAGTTAAGAGTCTACTGAAACAGACTAGGCAGGGACCATCTGAGCAGACTGGGTGGGCAAGTGGTCCTTTCCTGCTGATAATGTTTGTGTTTCTATGCTTCTACTTTAAATGAAGATAGATCATTTATATTCACTTTATCCATTTATCTCCACTTTATCTCTACTTCAGACAGATCATAATGGAATCCTTAACCAATGGTAGAGCAGCTTGAGCAACGCCTGATGATATTACAATGGCTTCTGCTGCACTAAAAACAGAGCACTGAAATTAAACAGAAAAGGGTAAATTTTGATAAAAAGAATTGAAGCTCTGACACTTGGGAGTTACGTATAGCCCTGCCTCCTCACTCATTAAGATAAACGTGTATTATAGGTCAGGTCGTTATATATATAAGATCTGAATTTGATATTTGAATGCCAGGTTCCAAATTTTTAAACTCTCCTGGCATAATTTCAAGATCTGGAACACCCCACTTGTTTATGTAGAACACACTGGTTGTATGTCGTTTGGCGTGTACCACCTTATTCTGAACTTGACTGACAAATGCTTTGAGGGACACAAATTCTGCTCTCAGTAGCTCCTAAAGACGGATATATTCCACTCTTCTAATGCGACTGCACTCCATTCACTAAGCACCCTCAGATGACCTTTCCATCACTGTAGCGAAGCATCTTTAGTAAGGATCACACTGCTTTCCAGAGGTGAGACGGGAATTCTCTCTCTAAAAACAGCAGTGTTTCCACCAGTTGAGGCTGAGGCCAGCCTCATCTGGCAAGGAACTATGTCAAAGGAGAAATTCTCTGACACCAACATTCTTTCAGATGCCACTAAGTCTTCCTCATTTTCAACAGGACTAAGGGAAGACAGCCAGATTCCTCAGCCCTTTACTCGGCTTCCAGACCTTCATGGCACAGCCCAGCTCGAGTCTCCAGCCGACAGCTGCTCTCCACCAGGCCGCCTCCCGAGAACCAGACAGCTGATTCTCGCCGCCTTGACTCGGGTTCCAGACCTCTGGCGCCATGGCTGCTGCTCGAGACTCAGCCAGCACAGCTGCTCTCCACCAGGCCGCCTGAGAACCAGACAGCTGGATTCTTCGCCTTGACTTGGGCTTCCAGACCCTCCGCGGCATGACCGCAGCCTCGAGACTCTAGCTGCACAGCCGCTCTCCACCAGGTCGCCCCGAGAACCAGACAGCCAGATTCCTCACCCTTGACTCAGCTTCCAGACCCTCCAGTACGGCCACAGCTCGAGACTCCAGCCGCTCCACCAGGCCGCCCCAAGAACCAGAAAACCGGGTAAGATTTCCCTGAACTACCGTAACAGCTGAGAGCCAAGCCATTGGCCCCACGGTAACTGTACTGCACCCTGATTGGATGCTCTCTCGCTTCCTGCATGGGGATTGGCTCTTGAGCCAGCTAAAACTTTGCTTTGCTCGGGGCTGCTGCGCCCATTGATTTCTACGGCAAACGGCCAAAACTGTGGCCCGCTCAGCCACGGAAACTGTGTTGCTCATTTTGTTAGACATTACTGCTTGCATCCTAGTTAATTTACTGCTGAAGATTGCATTTTTGTGCTGATTCCGATATTAGAGCTTAAGCTATGCTAAGTAATGTTTCTGCTGTCCTGTAAGTACTGTGACCTTATCTCTCTCTCCCTGGGCCTGAATCGTCCCCCTCCCACTCTCACTCTCTCTTACTCTGCTCTCACTATTCTCTGCCCTCCCACCTGCTCTCACCTTCCCCTCGTGGCGCCAAGGCTAACTCTCCTAACTGCCTCTGGCCGTCGCCCCCCACCCCCAACTCAATCCTGCTCTACCTTTCTGACTGCCACTCATGGCTATCTCAGCTCCTCGCCCCCCTATTTAGCTTATCCACGTCACCCCCCGATCCTCCGAGCTCCCCTACCACTTCTAACCCTATATCTTGCCCCTCTTCCAGATTCCTCGCCCTTGATTCGGGCTTCCAGACCCTCCGGCGGCACAGCCGCTCTCCACTAGGCCGTCCCCGAGAACCAGACAGCCAGGCAAGATTTCCCTGAACTACTGGGACAGCCGAGAGACACGTCATTGGCCCCACGGTAACTGTACCGCACCCTGATTGGACGCTCTCTCACCTCCTGCATGGAGATTGACTCTTGAGCTAGCTGAAACTTTGCTTTGCTCGGGGCTGCTGCTGCGCCCATTGATGTCTAAGGTAAAAGGCCGACATTTTACGTCCGCTGCCCTCCCCCAACTCCGACCTTAACTATACAGACCATCTCCCACCCCTCGTAGCACCACCCCCCACTCTTGCGCCACTAGGTACCTGTTAGGGCCTCCTCTCTCTTATTCCTAGCAGCCACCTCCCACTTCTAACCCCTGATCTTACTGTGTTCTGAGCTGCCTTGGCCTTTCCTGGCTGTGTCTTCACTTCCCACTGTTCCATCTACTGCTCTTCCACCCCCATCTCCAAACTCTGCCTACCTGTCTTTACGCCCTCTCTGCTCCTTCCCCCAGAACCTATCTTAATCATGCACTCTCACTGCTCTCCACCCCAATTCTTTTCTCCTTGCCTGTCTTCTTTGCCTACTCCACTCCCCCACCGAGCCTGCTTTCCTCCCTCCCTCCCTCCCCAAAGCTTCCAAGCGGAAACATCTTTCCGCCACCTAGGCACGCTGCACTCTGGGCACTGCCCCCTGCCCAGAGCCCATCCTTCCGCCAAAAAACTGTCATCCACTCACGCTGGACCAAGTCTACCCCTCTGGTCCCCCCTGTCTACGCTTACCCTCACTCTCCATTGACAACGCTCGGCAATTTCCCAAACTACTAGCAGACGAAAGCACTCCCTTAGAGAAATACGACTTAGCTCCTTGAGGCTAGTACTCCTCCTCCTCCTTCTACTGCTGTCAGGCAACGTGCACCCAAACCCCGGCCCAATCCGCACTAAAGCACGTAACCAGAGCAAGTCATCAGGTGCCCTCTCAATCATATCAATCAACATCTGTAGCCTCCTTCCTAAAATGGATGCCCTGCAGGCCTTTACCAGCCAACACTGCCCAGACATCCTGGCAGTTGTCGAAAACTGGCTCATGCCATCAGTCTCCGATCAGGCAGTCAGCCTTCCTGGCTACAATGTCTTTGGGCTTGATCGGCTCTCCAAAAGAGGCGGTGGCTGCGCTCTATACCTAAAAGACTCCATACAGGGACACCACATCAATACCTCTCTCCAGCCGACAACTGCTCAGATACTTCCCATTAGAATCCTCCTCGGAGCCCGAAGCAAAACTTTCACAGTTGCCACTATCTATATCCCTCCCAAAGAACAGGGACCGGTCTAATTGCTGTACTTGACTTGTAAATCACTTCCACGGACACTGAATCCATCCTCCTAGGCGACTTCAACATCAACTGGCCCTCGGCAGAAGCTGGTGCACATAGGGACTCCATAGCAGCGGTGAACCTCACCTAAATGGTAGACTCACCAACCAGGAAAAACTACAGTACCGGTACCAGCACCCTCTTGGACTGAATCCTTGCCAGTCACCCCTCACGGATCTCAAACACTGGTGTCCTTCCTGACTCACTCAGCAACCACTCCCCTGTTAGCTGCACTTGGTCTAATAAATTCATTAAACCTCAGCCCAAAACTATCACCAGCAGGGTTCTACCCAGTGGCACCTACCACGCCTCAAATCCCACCTTCTCCATCAAGACTGGTCTCCAATCTTCAATGCAACCAACGTAAATACTGCCTTGGCCCACTTTATAAACATCTTCACTGAGGCCTGTGACACGTACTCTCCTACAAAAAAACGCCAAGTAAAATCATTCTGTAACCCATGGCTCACAGGAGACTGCCTTAAGATGCTAAAAACAAGGGACCACCTATGGCAGCTGGCCAGAAACTCCGGAAGGCAAAACGACATCCTAAACTACAAACGTGCCCGAACTGACTGCACCAAATCCATCCGGCAAATGAAGTCAAGACTACTATAAGCATGCAGTCACGAACTCCTGGGGCAACGGTAGGGATTTCTGGAGAAACATAAAAGAAATCACCAGGAATCCATCCAAAACTCCCCCGTCAGTACTCAACATCAACGGAACTACAACACTCAACCAAAAAACCACTGCTGATACCTTTAACACAGCCTTTACCGACCTCATCTCTGCACTACCCCCGGATTACTTCAAAGATGATGATGCCCTAATGTCCTCAATAAACACTACCCCTACCAGCCAACCCCGCTTCCACTTCAAAATAGTCAAGGCTCACTTGGTACGCAAATATGTCACCAAAGCCATTGGTAAATCCAGATTTAGCAATGACTCCCTCAATCTCAAACTCCTGTCCCTCACACTAGAAGAGGTGCTTGGGCAGCTGACCAGAATCTTCAACCTCTCCCTCAACCTTAGCCAGTTCCCGGACAGGTGAAAATCTGCCACTGTCACCTCTATTCACAAAGGTGGTGACAAAACTGCCCACGAGAATTTCAGACCAATCTCCCTACTACCCCCACTCTCCAAGGCACTAGAACGCATCGTCTCAGACCAGCTTACCGAATATCTGGATATTCACAACATCCTGTGCAAACAACACGGGTTCCGAAAGGGTCACAGCACCTCCACAGCTCTACTCAAATTCACAGGCGCAATCCACAACTCACTAGACTCTGGCCAACTACTAGGCTCGACTTTCATCGACTTAACTAAAGACTTCAACACCGTCAATCACCGCCTCCTGCTAATCCAGCTTCAAAATGCTGGGCTCTCTCCTGACTCCATTGGTTGGTTTAGAGCTACCTTGATGATCGGTTCCAATCAGTAAGAATTGCTGAAACGCTCTCTGACCCAAGACCGGTCCGCTCGGGAGTCCCCCCAGGGCTCCATACTGGGACCCCTCCTCTTCAGCCTGTTCCTAAACTCATTACTGGACTGCTGCCCTGAAATAATAATACTCTACGCAGACGATGCTGTAATCCTTGCCTCACACCACAACACGAAACAATTACAAAATAAACTCCAACAGGCCTTCTCCTCCGTTGAATCCTGGTTCGTAAGTCATAAACTGCTCCTCAATCAGAAAAAAACCAAGTCTATGGTCTTCAGCAGCCCCCACAACAAAAACAAGCAATACTACCTCTCCATTGTAACCAAGCAAGGAGTATCTCTCATTGTAACCAAGCAAGGAGTCACCCTAGGACAAACACAATTTTTCAATTACCTTGGCATCACCCTTGACCCACACCTCTCTACACTGTCCATATCAACAATGTTGCAAAGTCTGCCAATACCCAGTTAGGCCTACTGTTCCGGCACAGAGAAACACCTAACCCCAGAAGCACTATCAGTGGCCATCAAAGCTCCATCGTAAGCATTATCGACTATGGACTTATCATATATGACTCTGCCACTACCACCTCTCTCAAACATATTGACCTCCTGAATAAAGCCTGTCGACTCATCACTGGTTCCCATCGCCGCACCCACACGTGACCTTTATTCTCAAACTGGGCGGCTACAACTTGACAGTCGCATAAAATACCAAACCTGCATCACAGCCAAGAAAATTACAATGGGGCTTGCTCCACCTGGAGTCTGTGCCCTCCTTACACCAAGACACAATAACGTCACTACAAGGAGGTCCAAACCTCATTCCCTGCAAATGCCCCGATGTCGCACAACCCAAGGACTAAGATCATTCCCCTGTCGGGCAACCAGCTGGCTCAACTCCCTTGGCAGCGATATAGCCATTGCTCCCACACTCGGTCTTTTCAAGTCCAAGCTGCGCCTCTCACTGCTTGCCTCCAGCTCCTGCGACTGCCCAGCCTAGCATTACCCCCATTCCTACTGCCCATGCCCCCACATAGCACTTACAACAATCTCTGCCCCCCAGCACTTCTACTTGTCTATTTCGACCAGGACCCGGGCTGCACTGCCACTCACCCTCGTTCACCTCTCCTCCATATCACCCTTCCTGCTCCCTTCTTCCCCCCCACCTCTTGTACTCTCCCTCTTTCCCTGCATCTCCTTCCTCCCCTCGACCTCCAACCCACACTTCTCTCCCCTACTCACCCCTCCCCTTTTCCCCAGTCTCGCCTCTGGCATTAGTCAAAGCTATACTCTGTGACCTGTTAATTACCTGTCTTGCTAGTCAAATGCATTTGTCTGTAACTGGAAAGATGTATACTATACACTCTGACGTGGAACCTTTGTTAAAGAGCCTCGGCTCAAAGGTATTGTAATCCTAGACTAAAATAAATAAATAAAACTACAGTTGTAGTTTAGGACATGTAGCTCACTAGGCCCTGTCCACACTACACCACTAAGACGCTGTAACAGTTTCAAACCATTACAGACGGTAGACGTTACAGTGTGTCCACATTGCCAGTGAACCGTCATGTTAACAGTTCCGGAACCGTTACAGCCCGTCCACATTGTGGGTGATAGGTGATAGATTACGGTCAGCACCTATCCCAAAATGCGGTTAAGCTGCACTGAGGGCAATGCTGGGGCTACGCTCACGCGTCCACACTACAGCTGGTAACGTTACAGAGGCAGAACCGTTTTCATAACCGTTGTTGAAACCATCTCATAAGTGGTTTCAACAACGGTTACAAAAATGTCTCCTGTAATGTTACAGGTGTAAACGCAAACCGTTACGGTAACGGTTCGGACCCTCTGTAATGTTACAAGGGGGGGTTTCAGTGTAGTGTGGACAGGGCCTTAGTTTGAGGAAATCATGTACTGTACTGGATGAATCTGGAGCAAAAGTGGCAGCCACATTCACTACAGTATCCAGTTTCATATCTACGAACCCCAGACGCTGCTTGGGTTCCAGTAATTATTTTTCCAGTTCATGAGAAATCCCAGGAACTGAAGGGGGCTCTTTTTTTTTTTTTTTTAATACAGAAATACCAATCTCCTGATGAGTTTTCCACAAATTAACCTGTCATGTAACTATGGGAGGACTGTCAACCTGCTGTCACTACAGATAAGCTGTCTGTTAACACTCTTGGGGCTGAAGTGAACTCAAAGAGCACTGCTCTGAATCAGTATCAACATATCCACCCCCACCTTAAAAACTTCTTGTGACTCACCTTTAATATGAAGTTTGCATCTTTTAAACTCACTGAATATAACCACTCCTATTTTCAAATAAGGAATAATAGTCTTTAAAAGGTACCGTCTTTAGATGTTCTTTTTCCATGTGTTTGAGGTCCAGAATTGGCTGTCACTTCTCACTTTTCTTTCTGGTTGAAATACCTTTTCACAAATGGTAGTTCAGCACGTGCTCTACTGCTTTAACAGCTAATCATTTGTCTCCCTCCGAAGCAAAGCCAGACTTACTGCTGATAAAGTCTTTTAGTTTGTAAGTACCCAACATTCTGAAATTATTACAAATGACAGGGTAAGGTTTTTTCTATTATCTTCAAAACCACTGGTCTTTGTGATCTTTTCCCACTCCAGTTGGTAAAGGAAACCAATCTCCTACTGGCTCAATTTGGGGAGTGAGGTGTGGGCGCAACAACCAGGGATTTGTTTTATAGGAGAAGAAGAGAAGAAGCCTGAGATCTGCATTCTCTCTATCTTTTCCTCTAGTGGCACCCTGTCACAGGATAATCATGATAGTAAGGATCACGTGAACTGCTCTTACGCTTGTTGACATTCTCCATGGAGACTTTTTCTATCCCGAGCAGAGAGTCTCCATCAAAGGGAAAATCAGAAGCTTTTAGATGTTTACTTGTCCTGAGCCAATCAAATCTCCTTGTGATGATGGCATTACTCACAAAATCTGGATGCCATGTCATTCAAATCAGCAGGCATCTGAAACTGTTGCCTAGAAGCCTCTAGGCCAGTTACTATGTAAACAATATGTACTTTGTCTTTTTGTGGCATATTCTCACACAGAGGTGGTATGGAGGAAGAGAGAGAAAACTGACCATTTGAACAGAAGCCAATACATGATGCCTGCCTTATGTAGTGCCCTAAAGTATGGGCCAAACAGAAAAACAAAAAAAAAAGTGCCCCTTAGAGCTCCTGTATAGTGTGGGTAGCAGGGGTGGCCTAGGGAGGGGCTCTGCTGTTAATGTGTCCCCCCACCCCAATCACCAGGTAGTAGGGCAGAGCAGTTTTATAAATAAAAAAAAAAAAAAAGGTTTCTGCTTCCCTGGCTGCCTGCTCTTGCTTAGAACCCCACCCAGCACCCCGAGCAGGCAGCACGAGCTGGGGCTGGCAGTGCACTGAGACTGCTGTCCCTGCCCAGCACGTGGTGCTTGTTTTCAAATAGAGAGGCTTTTGGGAGCGAGCTTAGGGTTTATAAACTGGAACCCTGAGCATTTCAAAGTTAAAAAAGGAACAGTTTTAGGGCAGTTGAGAACTGGACTAAGAGAGAACTGGACGGGAGTGCAGTGGTGACTGAGAGGGCTTACCTGGGTGGTTGAAGCTGGTCTGCTGACTCCGTTCTCTCTCTCAGCCAGTTTGGTCGGTGATTCATGTGTTCTGTGCCGTAAAGTTTTCTGCTCTTGGAGTCCATCCATTGATGACTGCGGTGTGGACTCTGTTTGGCTTTTTTTTTTTTTTTTAAAGTTTATCCAGTCCTGCGACGGTGCCCAAGAGCCGCATTAGGAGGAGCGTCAGTTTGGGCAGACCGCCCAGAAGCAGAAAGGCTCCAGAAGGTCCCATTCTCAGTCCCTCCCTCTACCAGCAGATCTCCTAGCCTCCCTTCACCTCCATCTTCTCCCCAGGCCTGGGCGGTGAGTCCGTGGCAGCACCTACACTCAGGTACTGATGGCCTGAAATTTAAAATAAAAATAATAAAAATTGTTTATGGTGCCAAGGGCATGGGATGGCCGAGGCGAAAGGAGGCAAGCAGCAAGCCTTATTTTAAATAAATAAATATTCATTTGGGCAAGCGTGCCCAAGAGCAGAGTTAAGGAGCAATCAGCCCTACCTGTAAAAGAAAATGTTAATATTTGAGAGGCTCCTGGAGGTGGAGCAGGGCAGAGTTAAGAGCTGTAGGCCCTACTGAAATTAATAAATATTTATATCAGCAGCTTCTGGGGAAGGGCCAAGGGGCAAGACAAGCCCCATTCATAAAAAGGGGGCTAGTTTAACAATTTTCTACTTTTATTTAATCTGCTTAAATAAACTGGACACAGGGCACTGTGGCAGCGACTGAGTCACATTGGGAAGAGGGTTTATAAGTATTCTCCATCTCTGGACCCTTACACAGGTGACGAGCACTGGAGTGGGCTAGTAAGCCCAGCAAGAGGGCTGGTAAAAAGAAGAGTGTTAAGCAGGCCTCCCAGGGCTGACATCAGGGGAATTTAGAGTGACAATGCTACTGATACTGTTAATGAACTACTGAAATGTGTTGAACTGTGATGTCCACCCCGGAACTGTGCTATTTGCCCTTACTGTGCTATTCACCCGGAACTCTGCCATTTGCCCCAGGACTATGCTACTTACCCTGAACTGTGTTGTCGCCAGAAATTGCTAATTGCCCCAAAACTGCCTCAACTGCTCCTGGAACCTGGTATTTCCCTCGAAAAGCACTAACTACCTTCAGAAACTATTTATCCCAAATGGTGTTGTCTACAGTAACTGGTGTTTACCCTGAATGGCACTAATTGCCCTCTGCCACAGGTAGTTGCCCCAAACTGTGTTAATTACACTGCTACTGGCAGCTGCCTTGAACTATGTCAAGTACCCTCAGCTGCTAGCACTTGTCCAGAACTGTGCTAAATTTGCTCATAAACTGGGTGTAAGGCCAGAACTGTCAACAACTGTTCCAGAGAATCGTCAAGTTGCCTCGACACCTGATAAAGAATCATCTCACCACCAAGCTCCTAATTCTGCTGCAAGTGCATCTTTCCTGCTTGGGCACCTCATCAACACATCACAATGTACTTGTCTCCCCTAGTTAGCATAGCTGTCAGATAGGAGAGGCCCACCTGCTCTCCTGCTTCAACTACATCCCTATCCTGTTAAGGTGCTTAAGTAGCATAGGAGCCACACTGTCTCACTAGTAAGGGACCATCCCATCCAGCTTCCAGAAGATTACGCCCCGCTTGTTATTTTGCTTTTCTTTCAGGTACCACTGGGCGTTACCATCCAAAGACCAGCATCTTGGACCGGCATCCAAGACCTTCAGCATGGATCCCCATCCAGAAGCCTGCAGTATTCTGGTTGCATCTTCAGTTCTGCTCCTTACATCTTCTTCAGCTCATCTCGTCCCAGCAGCTCAATGGTGGGCTTGTGCCAAAGCTTTTCTTCAGTGTTCCTTGTCCCAGCAGCCCTTTGGGAGGACTTGTGCTGAAGCATCTTCTCTTCAGCATTCCTTGTCCGGCAGCCCACTGGAGGGCTCTTGCCCAAGAATCTTCTGTTGTGCTTCTCATTACTGCAGCCCAAGGCGCTGGTATCAAAAGGATCCACTTAGTTGTTTTTGTTCGGTGCTCTTGTCCCAGCAACCCAAGAGAGTTTTTTTTTGCCGATGAAATCATGGTCTGTTTACCAATCCTCTCTTAAGTCCCAGTGGCCTTATGTAGGCTCCTCACTGAAGCACCAGTATAGTACTGCAACCACGTTTCTCACTTGTCCCAGTTCCTCCATTTTAGTCCACCTGAAGTGGTTGTGACGGATCTGCTCATGCCAAAAGTGGACTCTAAAATGGACTGGATTCTTATGCCCCTTGTAGCACGGCAGTGTTCTATAGTTACTGGCAGCCTTATGTAGGCTCCTCATGAAGCACCAGTACAGTACTGCAACCAAGTTTCTCACTTGTCTCAGTTCTCCCTTTTCCTCCACCTTAAGTCTTTGTGACGGATCTGCTCATGTCAAAAGTGGACTCTAAAGTGGACTTGATCTTATGCCCCTTGTAGCACTGCAGTGTTCTATAGTTACTTAAGAGCTCTCAGTATTAGTGGCTGACCAGGTATTTATCATAGAGTATTTGGCACAATAGAAAAATACAAGCGTTTAGGCCAAGGTGCTTTTAGGTTTCAAGGTTAAATGCTTGTGTGTTTATTTTCTGCATAGATGGTCATTATCTTGCCAATTTATCTTGTTGTTATTTTCCTCTGTGACCATGTCATCCCACCCTGCTGAATAAAGATCTTTGCTTCATTGGACCTCTGTGTATGACTACTGGCTCTCCTTGTCGGGTGCCCCCATCCACCCATCTAGGAACCTATTGAGTCCTCTCGCCACAACACCTGCTGGGGGGACATTGGTATTGGTAGTAAGACAAAGTTCCCTTTTTACCACATCCATATCCGAGTGAAGAACACCACCAAACTTAATTCCAGGGATCCTGCTGAATAGCTCTATTTGGCATAAAAGTATTTTTTCTAGAATCCTTAACAAAAAGGGCTAATGATAAAACCGTCCTAGTTTTTCACAAGCAGCTATTTAAACAAATCATTTGAGAGAAGGTGTGCAAATAAAAACTCAGCACCCTCTCTTGCAACAGCATATCTTTTCTCCAAATGTTTTTTTTTTTTTTTAATCAATATCCTGTGCTGAAGCAGGCTGTTTTTAAACATGTTAGCAGCTTAAACTTCTAGTTTTTCATTGATATAGAGAGAGAGAGAGCGAGAGAGAGAGAGATGCCTTTCTAGAAGGGGACAACCTCAGACTGCTGAGAAATTCTGCTTGCAGAGGTGGCTTCTCAAACATGTTACCCTCCAAAGTTAACTGGTCACACATATCCTTCATAAACATGTAGCAAGAATAGTCTTCCACGGGATTATGAGCAGGAGAGCCAAATTCTTCTTCTTCTTCTTCTGTGTTTTTAAGAATATCTTCTTTTTTTATTTATTAAAAGTTAAGGTATACAGGATGGGTTCTGCGAGAAACATGTCTCATTTCAAACAATATGAAGTCTTGCTGTATTCTGACTAATGCAGTATGACCGACCAGTTCAGCTGCCCCGGAGAACAAAGAGTTAACCTCTATGCAAATGCACAGAATGTTGAGCTCAAGCTCAACAGTGAACCACCACTCTCTCAAGCAATTATCAAACACTGGGCTCTCCAATGAGCTGCTCTGGTTTTCAAGATACCTTGAGGAGAGGGTCCAGCGGGTCAGGATTGCGGTGTCACCTCAGAAGAAAAGCCAGTCCTTACAGGGGTTCATACTGGGGCCACTGTCTGCCACCAAGTTACTGCTCTATGCCGATGACATAGTCATGTTCACCAACCACCAAAACGCAGAGCTCCTCAAGAAACAACTACAGCTTGAATTCATGCGTATCGAAGAATGGTTCAAGTCACACAAACTGGTCATGAACTACAGCAAAACAAAGGTTATGACCTTCTGCAATGCCAGGAGTAAGTACAAATCCGTGACCTCACCATCCTAAACCAAACAGGGACCTTACTTGAACACATCCTGATTTTAAATACCTAGGTGTCACACTGGACAGCTCACTCTCCTACCATCGGCACAGAGATTCTGTCGCCAAAGCCACCAACATCCATACAGGCCTGCTCTACAAGCACAAACACTACATGACTCCTGACACACTCCGGTTGGCTATCAACAGCTCTGTCACCTCCATCATCGATTACGGACTAGCAATCTATGGCTCTGCCTCCGCCTCTGCCCTCCATAGAATTACAGTTGCACTCAACAAAACATGCAGGCTGCTAACTAGGGCCGACTGACTTACACACCTTGTGACCTGTACACTCGGGCAGGATGGCTTCCTCTCATCAGCCGGATACAGTATCAAACCTGCCTCTTAGCCAAAAAAGACCTCCTCGGGGTCATGCCCCTGGGCATTGAAAAGCTCCTCATTGACCACCACAGCACCCAGTGAACTAGAAGTTCACAACAACTAACCTTCCTTGTCCCCAGATGCCGGACTACCATGGGCCAGAGGGCCTCTGCCCACAGAGCACCACAGTGGTACAATACTCTCAACAAAGAAACTCTTACTGCTGCTGCTCTTGGCCCATTTAAGAGACAACTCCGACTTCATCTTATTTCAACTAGTCATTGTGACCGCCTCACCTAATCAGGGGCCCACCACTCACTGCCCTCCACTTCCTTCTTGACAGCTACCTCTCCCCGCCTTGTCCCCCTTCTACCTGCCTCACCTGCCAACCCCCTTGCCCCCTCTCCCTTTCCTCCCCTCGGGCATTTCCTGACTTTTATCCCTACCCTCCTCCCTCCATTTCAGAGCTCTTACCCTCACCCTCTACCCTCCAACAACGCCTTCCTGCCTGCATACTCCCTCCCCCACCTGCAGCTGATTTCTAAGATTGCCCCTTGACTGGTATGTCATGCTACCTAACATTTGGCACATTTTGAATTACTGGAATTTCCTCGCCTCAGTCTCTTGCTTCTTTTATTGTGTAACTATGTATTATTATGTCAATCTTTTTATGTATGTATAACCCCATTCCTTCGACATGGACCCTTTGTAAACTAGCAGTTCCTGATCAAAGGTATTTGAAATCCTAGATTTCAATAAAATAAAATAAATAAAAATTAAAAGCTTGGTTTTCAAACCACCGTCCTCGCTACTTTCTGGTAACTGATCAGATTCTTGACTCCGCCTGCCAGTGAAGACGCCTCAGAGATAGCTCCTCTTCTTCTCTCGGTTTAAGAGTAAATTTGTCGGTTTTCAACCGTTTCCTTATTTTTACGAGTATTCAAACTGCTGTCCTCGGTACTGCTATAGTGTTACCGGCTGGGTAAGTGGTTCAGTTTCTTAGGAGTTCCGTGACCGTTAGGGAACTGAACGCTTCTTCTTTTCTTTTAAAACGTTTAGTGTATTGTCTGGTGCGAGTTCCTGACTAAACCGAGTTTTCTTGGTTTGTCACTGGCGCTAAACCGTCGGTAGTCAGGTCTCATTTTTTTCTCCTTACCCGGCCTGACTAAGCCACCAGGGGTAAAATCTTTCTTGCTTATCTGGGCATGACTAAGCCAATTTGAATAAATACAATTTCTTGGGCAGCTTAACCGGCCTAACTAAGCCACTGGGTTAAGCATTTAACGAAACAGTATGTCACTGAAACCCAAGAAAAACCAGTCCCACAGGGTTTGCAGCAGTGTACTGAGTGTGGTGAGCAATTTGCTAAGGCCGATCCATACTTGATCTGTCTATACTGCTTGGGTTTTGATCATCTTCAAGCAGACTATGACACCTGTAAAACTTCCCCAATCCACTACTGAGCGTGGATTGGGCAAGTTGAAAGAAAGGATGGAAAAATCCTCTCAGGACGTCTGGTCCAGTTCAACCGAACTGGCTGGTCCGGTTACAGATTCTGCCGAGCACAGAGAACCCTCTTCCTCCAGACGACGGTCAGATTCCACTCCCAATCCTGTACCGTCTAAGAAATCCAAAAAGTCAGAACCGCGTAAACCGCCGGTTGCAGTTCCAACCGTGGAGGAAATTGCCAAGGCGATTAAAATTGTACAATCTCTGCAGTCTGGTTTCGGTGAACCACCTCAGAGACCGGTTGGACAGTCACAAGCTGAGGGTTCTGCTGGTTCAAGCTCCTGCTGGTCCTCTGGATCTGGAGGAGTACTATGAATCTGATTTTGAGTATGAGGCAGAGGATGGGGATGAAGGGGAACCTATTGAACCTGAGGTTCCCCTGAACACCCTGAGTACGAGTCCCCTCCTAGGGTCCTCTCTGAGGCCACCTTCCATTTTGCCTTCATGAGGCAGGTGGCAGACACCCTGCTCCTCCCTGTCCAGGAGACTAGACAAGAGGATGATGATGAAGATGATTATAGGGAAACGATGGATCTCCCTGCTTCTTCACAGGTTCTATCCATCCCTATCCATAAATTATTAAAGAGACAGATCCTTAAAATTCTCCAGGCCCCCTTCTCTGTCCCTCCTTTGGACAAAAAGTGGACAGAAAATATGCTTTGGCAGGCTATGGTACTTAATTTCTGACTTCCCATTGCAGCCATGTGGGGGTGGTGCAGACTGCAGCCTGTGAGAAGGCTGGTGTCCCTCTTGCCTCTCATCCTTCTGACAAGGATTCCAGGAGGATTAATTCACTAGCCAAAAAGACATATTTGGCTTCCTCCCTGGGCATCAGACAGGCCTCTCATATGGCCTATGCCTCTAGGTACCACAAGGCATTCTGGGAATCTGCCCAGCAGTTGGTGCAAAAGGCTTCTCCTGAACTGGTTGCTGACCTTCAGGAGTTAATTTCAAAGGGGAATTCAGGCATCTAAGGCCCAGTTTCATATGGCTGTGGATTCTAACAATGCAGCCTCTCAGGCTATGGCTTCTGCAATCTCCCTTAGGCGGTTTTCCTGGCTGAGATGCACTAACCTCTTCCAGGATACCCAGAACAATGCTCTGGATTTTCCTCTCACACAGAATTCACTGTTTGGGGAACAGACAGAAGCATATATGAAGAAGATAAATGACTACAGGGTGGCTTATAAGAGTGCCTCTGCCAAGGAGAGGGCTGCCACCCCACAGAGACAACAGGTCAGAGGAGGCATTGGTAGACCTTACCCTAGGCCCTTCCATGAGGCAATGGCTTTCCCTTCCTCTCAGCCCAAGGGGTTCTTCAGGAGAAGAGGAAGGAGGGGTGCAGCCCGTGCAACTCCCACCTCACACCCCTCCACTCCTGCTAAGCAGACACCCCAAGGGGTCTGCTCGGCGCCTCCCTATCCTACAGGAGGCAGGCTGGCCTTCTATCTTCAGGCCTGGCATTCCATCACCTCAGACAGGTGGGTCCCGGAGATAGTGGGCCAAGGTCTTCTCTCAATTTCAAATTCTTCCCCAAACTGGGAGCAAGACCTTTCAGACCCTGCATTCCTTCGAGAATCTGCTAGAAGCAGAGGTTTCTACTCTCCTTCTTTCAAGAGCAGTGGAACCAGTACCACTACAACACAGGGAAAAGGGTTGTACTCCAGGTACTTCCTAGCATTAAAGAAAAATGGGGAGTGGTGGCCCATCCTAGATCTCAGATACCTGAACAGGCTCCTTTCAAAACCAGAATTCAGAATGACAACTTGGCTGCCATCTCCTGCCTATCCTGAGTCAGGAGACTGGCTGGCATCCCTAGACCTCAAAGATGCCTACTTCCACATACCAATCAGGCAGTCCCACAGAAAGTATCTCAGATTTTGACCTTCAGGCCATTACCAATTCAGGGCCATGCCCTTCAGTCTGACCTCTGCACCAAGGGTGTTTAGCAAAGTGCCTAGCAGTGGTAGTGGCATTTCCCAGGAAGCAAGGGTCTCTGTCTACCCCTATCTGGACAACTGGCTGCCGGTAGGCCAGTTCTCCCAGCATGTAAAACAGTCTCTGTAGCTCACTCAGGCAACCCTCCAGTCCCTGAGGTTCTCAGTCAACCTCAAAAAGTCAGTGCTGACTCCTGTCCAGGTTCTGGACTTCATAGGGGTAGAGCTGGACACCATTCAGGCAAGGGCCTTTCTGACTCCCGAAAGGGCTCAGGCACTCATTCAGTTGGCAGCTTCATCCCAACTCCATGTTCCTCGTCCAGCAAGGCATTTTCTGCAGCTCCTGGGCCACATCGCATCCACAACCACTGTGGTCCCAGGGGCACAGTTCCAAATGAGGGACGTTCAGTTCCACCTGAGATCTTTTTGGTCCCAGAATAAGGACTCTCTGTCCAAGCTTATCCCAGTGTCCCCCTCTCTCCTGCAAGCACTACAGTGGTGGCAGGATGTAGACAATCTGAGGGTGGGGGTACCTTTTCTTCCAAAGGTACTCTCCCTGATACTGACTACGGATGCTTCCCTCTTGGGATGGGGGGGCACATAGGGGAGCACACAGCTCATGGAAATTGGCTGCCTCAGGAGTCTCTGTCGCACATCAACCCCCTAGAACTCCGGGCGGTGTTCCTAGCCATGCAGGCATTTGCCAGCCAACTGCAGGGAAAGGTGGTTCAAGTCAGGACAGAAAACATCACCACAATGCACTACATCAACAAGCAGAGGGGAATGAGATCCTCCCTTCTTTGTACAGAATACATGAAGATTTGGTCTCTGACCTACTCACTGGACATTTCCCTGTCAGCAGCTCAATTACCAGAGAAGGACAATGTTCTTGCAGATGCTCTCAGCAGAATCAGCCAGGGCATCATGAATGGACCCTCAACAGACAAGTGCTCCTGTCAGTGTTCAGGAGGTGGGGGGAGTTCCAGAGATAGATCTCTTTGCAGCCCCAGACAATCATTAGTTGCCTCTGTATTGCTGCAGGCTTTCAGTGCAGGGGTCAGTACCCCCTGGAGGCTCTGCTTCTGGATTGAACAAGCAGGTTTCTGTATGTTGTTCCTCCCTTCCCCCGATTGTCGGGGTCCTGGTCAAACTCAGGTCTCAGTCTGCAACCATGATTCTTATAGCCCCAGACTGGGCCGGATAACCATGGTACCCAATGCTCCTGTCTCTGTCAGTGGCCAGCCCCATTCATCTTCCCAGGAGGCACAACCTGCTGACATCTGCTCAGGGGAGGATCCTCTACCCCAACCTACAGTCCCTCCGCCTCAGGGCCTGGCTCTTGAATACTTATGAGTATGCAGGCTTGCATCTCTCAGAGGAGGTCTTGGATATTCTCAGAGTTTCCAGAAAGCCTTCCACTAGGAAGGCCTATTCTACCAAATGGAAGAGATTCTCTATCTGGTGTTCCCACAAGAATCTGGATCCCCAACACGCTGGGCTCTCAGTCATCCTGGACTATCTGGTGCATTTGCAGCTCCTTCATCTGCAACCTTCCACTTTAAAGGTACATCTGGTAGCTGTCTCTGCCTATTTGTCAGCAGGAAGGGCCATTCCTTGGCTGCTCACCCTATCTTTAAGAAGTTCTTTAAGAGTCTTTTGCATCTCCAACCCACTCACAGGAGCCCACCCCAGCTTGGGATCTCCAACATTTCTATAGGTCAGCTTATGCAGCCTCTTTTCGAACCTATGTCTTGGCTGAGCTTAAGTTTCTGACCTGGAAAACAGTGTTTCTGGTGGCCATCACCTCTGCCAGAAGGATTAGTGAGCTCCAAGCCAGTCAGTGGAGTCCAACTATATTACCCCTCATAGGGATAAGATGTCCTTAGGACAAACACAAAGTTCCTTCCTAAGGTGGTCTCAGACTTTCACCTTAATCAGTCTATCACCCTTCCTGTCTTCTTCACTGACCACTCCAGCTCAGGTGAATGCAGGTTGCACAGTCTGGATGTAAAGAGGGCCATATGTTACTATATGGACAGGACAAAAACACAGACAGGTTTCTACCCAGCTGTTCCTTACCTATGGGGAAGCAGGTAAAGGAAAGCCAGCCAAAAGGACCTTAGCCAGATGGATCATGGCTTGTATTCAGTTCTGCTATGGTAAACTGGGAAAGGATGCCCTTCAGTTCTGAGGGCTCATTCCACTCAAGGTACTTCAGCCTCAGTGGCAGCAGCCAGTAATATTCCCCTTCTGGATATCTGTAAAACAACCTCCTGGAAAACTGTTCACATCTTCACTAAGCACTACTGCATGACACCCAGGCAGGAGTGATGCCAAGTTGGCACAGCTGTGTTGCAGAGCTATTTCCCAAGTAGGTTCTGTTCCCACCTCCCAGGGGTACTGTTTGGGAGTCTGCATTAGTTACAATACAGCAAGACTTCATGTTGTTTGAAGAAAAATTACTTACCATAGTAATGTTGTTTCTTCTAATGGAGTCTTACTATATTCTGACCTCCCTCCCAACCTCCCCTACACAACCTAGGGGGGTACTAGGCTAGTTTTTTGCTTTCAGCACTGTTACCCATCAGTGGGCTAGTGTTCTTGGGCATCAGTGGCTTGCGCCTTCTTTCTGCCCACATTTTTCTTGTTTGCCCTGGTGGCTTTTTAGATCTGGTTAGTAGTTCTTCTATAATTAGCTTTACTTAGCTTCATAAGAATCTGATCAGTTACTAGAATGTACGGGATGGTGGTTTGAAAACCGAGCTCAACATTCTATGCATTTGCACAGAGGTTAACTCTTTGTTCTCCGGGCAGCTGAACGGTCGGTCATACTGCATTAGTCAGAATACAGGAAGACTCCATTAGAAGAAACAACATTACTATGGTAAGTAATTTTTTCTTACACAGCGTCCAAAGTCAATATGTCAGCATAAACAACATTTTAAGTAACACAACTATTGATGAGTATGTAAACATCAACTTAAAACAGGCAGAAAACAGATTGTGCAGTGTGCAAATTTTTCTTTACTCAATTTTTAAAAGATCCTAGGCTAGTGCAATTTCTGATCCTACGGATCTAAGTTATTCAGGAAAATGGAGCCCCATTTGAAAAATTAAGCTTGCCATAACATACAACAAATTTCCAAAGAGAAAGGCTGCTGTGAACCACGTTCCGTAAACTGTGTTTATGGATGGGTACCACTAGTCTCTGAGAGATAAAGGAAAGTTAAATTATTAACTGCTTTACATAAAACATACTCTGTCCCTGCACTGAATTCATCAAATTCCTCCCCTTCCTCACTTTCTTCATGTATAGGGGTGGAGGGACGGCGGTGGCTTGCGTTTGCTGCATGACCTTAAACATTTATCACATATTTTATTAAATCTTCAAGGTGGGCAGCCTGTCCAACTGAGGGATAGGCTGGACTAACTAGGGCCTCCACAATGGACTTGCTATGTGTGTGGCTGCTGTCACACTGCACACTAAGGAGTTAAGTCCCCGATTCCTTTAGCAGTTGCCTCTTTTCTATAATTTTTTTACTTTAGCGGTACCATGAGACTCTCCTCTCTAATTTCTTAGCGGTGCTGCCACTGAGGGATAAGCTGGTCTAACTGGAGCCTCCCGCAATGGATTTACTACATGTGTGGCTGGCTGTCACACTGCACACTAAGAAGCCAAGTTCTTGATTCCTTAAGCAGTTTCCTCTTTTCTGTAATTTTTTACTCTTAGTGGTACAGCACTGTAAGGAACCAGATGCTGAAAGTGACAGGAGTTTCGGATCCTCTCCTTCTAAAGCAGTTATTTTTTTTTTTATTTAAAAGTTTATTGGTTTAACGTAGCATAACATGAGATTACAAGCATTAAACAACAAGTCATTCCTAGCCGGGATTTCTCCCTTGGATTAACAGACTAATGTGATGATATTATTTTTGTAACAGGTTCAGTTTATGTCTGAATATCTAAATATAAATCGTCTTATCTGTATCAATATATGTAGTAGGTATAAAGTGTTAAATTATCTTAGGTACAACTGTTTGAATTGATCATCATAAATTCAGGAACAACTGTTTATTAACCCATCTTAATAATTTTATTAACTGTCACGCAGCCACTTAAGTGAATGTATAAAAGTTTTGCAAGGTTTACAATCTTGCCTAAATAGTCGGCTCCCAAATACTTGAAACAAAACTTGTAGAAGTTGGCCTTAGGATTTTCCCCAAAATATTACTCAAACTGATCATTGCCTAAATTGGAACAAATAAGTCCAAAACTGGACAAAATACAATGTTTACCCAAAAAAACAAGGATTTTAGCAGTGTTAAGTTCAGTGTGGAGTCTTTACCGTGGTTAAAAATCATCTGGCAGTAGAGGCTCAGGGGTCGTGCAATCAAGTGCTTGGATTGGTTCAAACTACTGAAAGTTCTGGACAGAGAGCACATGCAGGCTATCTGCTGCTTAAAATGGTAAGCGGATAAAAACACTGATGTCAGAATAACACAATTGAGTCCATATGCTTGAATTAAGTCATGTAGTGCAAATCTCTTTTTTCAAGACATTCCTTATAAAGCAAGTTTTGTGAATTCTTCTGAGATTGGATACTCACAACAAAGACAATAATAACTACCCCTGGAAATAGTTCCTTTATACCTGGGGTTCTGACATCATTTCCTCAAGAGTGCAAGGTGCATGTCACTGTCATAACCTCTCTAGCACACTGCACTGACAATATAAGCATACACATTGTATAATATAAATATATATTTCTATATTACAAACCAATCACACACACACACAAAAAAAAAAAAAATGTGGGGAGTAGTGCAATGTAATGGCTGTGGGGCAGCAGTCTTCCGGGAGTCTTTCTGGAGGCTGAGATGCTGCCCTATTTGCAGACAACTCTCTGCCCTGAGGGAGGAAGTTGCCCGTCTTCAGGCCACACTGGACAGTAGTACGGGACCTTCCCCAGGCCACACTGAACAGTAGGAAGGGAACCTCCCCCATCCAGGGAGCACCAGAGCCACCACCACTTCCTCAGAGGTTGCAAAGAAAGCACAGCAGTTGGACCACAGTGGGCTCAGGGAGGGTGAGGATGGTGGAACAGAGGCACACCCGGTCAGTTGTTCCACACCACAATCCATACACCATTCTGGGGGAGCACAGCTCCCCTATGGATACACCCGCAGAGGAGACTAAGGAGGTGCAGACAACTGTCACAAGGGAGGCCCTCAGGAAGGAGGCAGAGGGACAGGAAGCGCATCCTTAGGATCACAAGAACAGTTGCACGGGAGTCTGAGCTGGACGTCATAGTCCACCTAGGGACAAATGACTTAGCTCATCATGAGATTAGAGCAGCGCAGAAGGACTTTGTAGAATTGGGGAGGGGCTTAAGACAAGTAGCACACACAGTATCCTTCTCAGAGGTACTGCCTGTCAGTGGCATGGGTGAGGCGAGGGTACTTTGCACCATGCAGTTTAACAAATGGTTGAAAAAATGGTGTGGAGCACAGGGGTTTGGCTTCATTGGGGACTGGGGTTCCACCTGGAGGTACACCAGCCTATACTGGCAGGATGGTCTGCATCTGTCCAGGAAGGGAACAAGTCTTTTGGGCAATCGGTTTAAATGCTTCATTGGCAAGCCTTTAAACTAGTCAAGGGGGGAGGCACTGATAAGCAGCAGGAAAATCCCAGCCTCCCCCTACAAAACAGGGTACTAAATGAGAAAAAGACCAAAGTAGAAAGGTCAGTGGGGGATGCCGCTACAGAAGGTAAAGCCATCAAAAATGGAGAGCAATGAGTACCAATGCCCGTAGTCTGGGTAACAAGCTTCCTGAATTAGTGGCCTTGATGGAGGATGAAGATCTGGATATCGTGGGCAGTCACAGAAACATGGTACACACAGAACCATGACTGGGACGTAAACATACCAGGATACACTATCTATAGGAGGCACAGGGAGGGTAAAAGGGGAGGAGGAGTAGCTCTTTACATAAGAGAAGAAATCAAAGCAACAGAACAAAAGGGTAAACAGGGAGGAGAAGAAGCACTGTGGGTCAATTTGGAGGCAAGCAATGGCACCACAATCCGCAGAGGGCTTGTATACATACCCCCTCTCAGGGGGAGGAAATGGACAAGGAAATGATAGAAAGTATACTTAGAATGGCAGATAAAGGGGAGATATTGCTGATGGGTGATCTGAATATGCCAGATGTTAACTGGAGTGCAGTTGCAGCAGCCACTTCTAAGAGTGGGGTTATTCTAGATGCCCTACAGGGGCATGCCTTAGACAACTAGTATTGGAGCCCATTCGAGGAGAGCAATCTTAGATCTGGTTCTCTCAAATGGAGATGAAGAGAGGATCACAGATGTAGAAGTGGGTAGCCATCTGGGAACTAGCGACCATCGAACAGTATGGTTCACAATGAACACAGCAATAGAGTCAAGCCATACAAAGACAAAGGTACCGGATTTTAGGAGGGCTGACTTTGACAAAATGGGTGAGTGCCTAAGGAATGCACTAGCAAATGGGCAGGAAGGAGGGGTGGAAGAACAATGGAGAATAATAAAAATTGCCATCACAGAGGTAACAAGCCTTTGTGTAAAGCAAATAAACAGAATGAAACGAGGTAAGAAACCACTATGGTTCTCAAAGGAAGTGGCAGTGAAGGTTCAAGAGAAAAAGCATCCAGGAAGTACAAGGAATCACAGAAGGAACAGGACAGAGAACTGTATCAGTTAAAGCAAAAGAGCTGGAAAGGCAGTCAGAACAGCAAAGGCCCAAACCGAGGAAAAGATAGCCAAATCAATTAAGAAGGGGATAAAACCTTTAGAGGTACATCAGGGAGTGAAGGAAGACCAAGGAGGGATAGTGAGGCTTAATAAAGGGAGGGAGGGTGGGCAGAGGGTGACTGTGAAAGGCAGAGATACTAAACAAATATTTTTGTTCAGTATTTACAAAGGAAGGGGAGGTACCTAAAACAAACAGTAGAAACACTCTGGATACAGAAGTTGATACCAGCCCATTTACAGAAGAAAGGGTTCTGAAAGAACTCTTAAAACTGAAGGTGGACAAAGCAATGGGGCCTGATGGGATTCATCTCAGAATTCTAAAAGAACTAAGGGTAGAACTAGTGACACCACTGACTACCCTCTTTAACAAATCATGGGAGGATGGGGTGGTACCTGAGGACTGGAGGAGGGCAGATGTGATTCCCTTCACAAAAGTGGGAGCAAAGGCAGAAGCAGGAAACTACAGACCTGTTAGTTTAACCTCAGTGGTAGGGAAAATGATGGAACCACTCTGAAGGAAAGAATTGTTGAGTATCTAGAGGCCAGAGGGGCACAGGACCCAAGGCAGCATGGATTCACAGCGGAAGGTCATGCCAGACAAATCTGATAGATTTCTTGACTGGTTGACCAAAGTAGTTGATCAGGAGGGCTGTGGACATGGCCTACCTAGACTTTAGCAAGGCATTTGACACAGTCCCACACAAAGATTAATATACAAGTTAGCCAGCCTGGGAGTGGGTCCCAAGATGACAGCCTGGGTAAAGAATTGGCTAGAGAATAGGACACAGAGAGTAATAGTAAATGGAGTCCACTCTGAAAAAAGGGGGGTTAGTAGTGGGGTACCGCAGGGTTCAGTATTAGGACCGGTCCTCTTCAATGTCCTTATAAGCAACATTGCAGAGGGACTGGAAGGAAAAGTATGTCTCTTTGCAGATGACATAAAGATCTGCAACAGAGTTGAAGCACAAGGTGGGGTGGAAAGGATGAGAAGGGACTTGGCAAGGTTAGAGGAATGGTCAAATGTATGGCAGCTTAGATTCAATGCTAAGAAGTGCAAGGTAATGCACCTGGGAAACAAAAACCCAGAGGAAGAGTACACAATGGGGGGTGAGATACTAACAACAACAAAAATGGAAAGGGACCTGGGGGTAGTCATATCAGATGACCTAAAGGTGGGCAAGCAATGTGAGAGGGCAGCAAGGAAGGCTGGCAGAATACTGGGATTCATAGGGAGAGGCATCACCAGTAGAATACAAGAAGTTATTATCCCTCTGTACAGACAGCTGGTGAGACCACATCTGGAGTATTGCGTGCAGTTCTGGAGACCCAATCTCCGCAAAGACATAGGATGGAAGCTGTCCAGAGGAGGGCAACAAAGTGGTGCAGGGTCTGCGGAAGACATATGAAGAGAGACTTAAGGAGCTTAATATGTATAGCCTCGAGGAAAGAAGGAGGGGGACATGATAGAAACTTTCAAGTACCTCAAGGAATCAACAAAGTCCAAGAGGGTAGCATCTTTCAAAAAAGAGGTGCAAGAACAAGAGGGCACAATTTGAAGATAGAAGGGGCGGCTCAGAGGTAATTTAAGGAAGTATTTTTCACAGAGAGGTTGTGGATGTATGGAGCGGCCTTCAGAGGAGGTTGTGGAGTCAAAAACTGGAGGAATTCAAGCATGCATGGGACAGTCATAAGGCAATTCTAAGCGGGTGGGGGTAGGAAGAAGTAGGCTGCTGGTTAACTAGGATCTGCAACTTATCCATCAGGTAGGAAATGGGCAGACTGGTGGGCCAAAGCGGTCCTTATCTGCCATCAAATTCTATGTTTCAAATTCTCTGTTTAGGCTGTATAATAACTGAAGACTAATAACAAAACCAAATCAAACAACCCAAAGGTAGTTTCCAACATTTCTAGCAGTTATACTTGGGATCTGACTGCACTGAAAATCATGACACTGATAGTGTGAACAGTACCACTTTGTTAGTGATATTCCCATAACATACAAATGTCTTTCATGCTATTATTTTTCTTGGCATTTCCTGACTTTGAGTGTCAAGGGCCATAATGCATATAGTCTCCTTGACTCAAAGAATTAAGGGCCCTCCCATGTTTGCTTGACGACAGGCCAAAGGACAGTAATCGCCATAAAACTGAGATATTCATAATAGCTGTGGTTATCTCCTTTCACAAACTACCACCACAAGTCCTACTACTGCATCCCTACCAAGATGAAACTTTAATTTCTAATGTCAAAAGAAAGATGCAAAAGCTACCTTGATGGCACAGCAGCAGCATGATTCCCTGCCCTATGGCGGCCGTCGGGGAGCATCACAGGTCACCACACTGCAAAGCAGTCCAAGGCCATAGGCAGAAGGCAGTGAGCTACGGCCAGGAGGGCTGGCAGCAGCTTCCAGTGACACAGCAATCCCTGTCAGGCCAGCCAGGAAGCTTGCTTCTTCCACAATATACTGTGGCCAAAGGCATTGCTCATACCCAAGGGAGGAGGGTGGATGCAGGGGAACGCTGGTGAGAAAAGTGCCCAACACCCTCTAAATGAAGGTCTCGGCCTGAGAAGAGTATATCCCTGAAAATCAATGACAGCAAGTTCTGGGAGAAAAAAAACAGTAAAAGAAAAGGATGATGCAAGTACTGACTTTTAAACAGTTTTACAGACATACTAATATTTTGATATTTACTTACTGTTAGATTCCAGTTGATCTGGGGTACTTTCACGTGGAAATTGAGACTGAAAATCAACAGTAAAACTCCAGTGACTACAACAGCACTACAGCTCACAAACTCAAAGAAATACAGGCTTCCACATGGGGAACATTCGGTTACAGTCTCTATGCAGATGAAGGCAATCAGTGTCAAGCCCTAGAAAGAAACACAACAATGAAGAAAGATTGTGTAACAAAAAATGAATCAAACAATATACTGATAACATTCCAACTAATTTCTGGAACTACCAACACAAATGCTGATAAGCGCTGACAGAGATCAAGATGAAAAATTACTCACCGTAATAAGCGTGTTTCTTGAAGGAATTCTTCAATATGATTAAACTAATGCAGTCAGTCTCCTGTGTTGAACTGCCCTGCGACAGTGGAACATGTGCAAATGATGGAACACCTAACTGGCTTGTGCCACCATTCAAATGGCTGCTTTCTATAATGCTCAGATTCACTGGAAGCTTGTGGGGAAAGACTCTTTAGCTAAACTACTCTAACAATAACACTATTAACCCTATAAGATTCCCACAAAAATAAGTCACAGGGAACCAGAAAAGGGGAAACTACCAAGCCTTCTGATTTTAAAAAGTTGATCAACACAACTAGGGTATGAACCCCAACAGCAAGGTAAAGGCAAGCTGGTTCTGCAAGGGGAGGTTTAATCATATTGAAGAATCCCTTAGAAGAAACAAGATTACTATAGTGCATGATTTTTTTCTTCAAACCCCAGGAATTATACAATATGATTAAACTAATGCAGACTACCAAGCAGTACCTTTGGAAGAGGGTACAGAACCTACTTGGGGAACAAGCTCTGCAGTACTGCTGTGCCAAATCTGACCTCACTTCTGGACAGAGTGTCCACACAGTAATGTTTTGTGAAAGTGTGCACTGTATTCCATGTGGCTGCTTTGCAGATTTCCAGAAGAGGGATGTTTCTGGCAGCTGCTACTGAACAGCTGTGCCACACGTGGAATGAGCCCTCAGGCCTACTGATGGCTCTTTGCCTGCTTTACTGTAACAGAACTGGATACATGTCGCTATCCAACACGCATCGGACCTTTTGGAAGCTGGCTTCCCTCTTTCCACATCCCCATAAGTCAGGAACAACTGAGTTTTGTCCTGCCTGTGGGCCTAGGTGTGGTCAAAGTAGTAGCTAAGAGCTCTTTTGACATCCAGGCTGTGAAGCTTGCACTCACCTGAGCTGGAATGATCTGTGACGAAGACTGGCAAGGTAACTGACTAGTTACATAGATACATAGACAGTGTCAGCAGATAAGGGCCTATGGCCCACCCAGTCTGCCCATTTGAGCTTGTAAGTTCAGTTTATTTTCCTAGAAGTCTGTTGCACCTACCCTGACCTCCAGAATTCCTTTATGTCTATCCCATGCATTCTTAAATCCGTGATTGTTTCAGCCCCCACCACTTCCTCTGGCAGGGTGTTCCACTTATCCACCACCCGTTCTGTGAAGAAATTCTTTCTCATGTTTCCTCTGAATCGTCCTCCCTCCAACTTCATCCCATGCCTCTAGTCCTGGAACATCTTTTTCGCTTAAAAATAGTGTTTTCCTGCACCCTGTTCCTCCCTGTAAGATACTTGTATGTCTCTATCACATCCCTCTCTCCTCCCTCTCCTCCAGGAGTACATGTTCAGTTCCTTCAACCTGTCTTCATAGGACTTGTGATGCAATCCATGCACCATCTTTGTTGCCCTCCTCTGAACCTTCTCTACCCTGTCTATGTCCTTATGTAGGTATGGTCTCCAGAACTGTACACTGTACTCCAGGTGGGGCCTCACTAGTGTCTTGTATAACGGAATTATGACCTCCCTTTTCCTGCTGGTAATGCCCCTGCCTATACATCACAGCATCCGATTTGCTTTACCTGCTGCCTTGTCACACTGTTTCCCCTACCTTGAGGTCATCAGAGATGATAACCCTTTCCTGCTTGGTGCATGCTATATCCTCACCCCAACTGATATATATTGTGCCAGGTTTTTGTGCCCCATATGCATTATCTTGCACTTCTTTGCATTGAATTTCAACTGCCAAACCCCTGACCATTCTTCAAGTTTCTGCAGGTCGCTTCTCATTCTGTCGAAACCCTCTGGTGTGTCTACTCTGTTACAGAGCTTTGTGTCATCAGCGAACAGTGAAATTCTGCCTTCTAGGTCCTGCGCCATGTCACTGATGAAGATGTTGAATAGGACCATTCAAATGGAAATCAGAGACTACCATTGGAAGGAATTTCCTGTTGGTCCAGAGTTACCTTATCCCTGGGAAAGGAGATATACTTCAGTTCTGTGCACATGGCTTGTAGTTCAATACTTCACCTGGCTGAAGAAATGGCTACCAGAAAAATAGTTTTCCAAGTCACATATTTGAGGTGTTCTGTAGCCATATGCTTGAATGGAGGTTCCAAGAGTCTGGCAATGCAGATGTTGAGATCCCATGATGGGACCAGTTCCCTGTGAGGAGGATGCAGATGAGCCAACCCCTTCAAGAGCTTTCTGAAAATGGGGTTGAAGGCCATGGAAGCACCTACCAATCAAAAATAGGCTGAAACTGATGCCAGGTGAACCTTAAGGGTAGAGAACCAGAGGCCCAGTGAGTGCAAGTGGTGAGACAGTCCAACAGCACTGTAACCCCACCTGTGTATGCATCATGCTGTTCCGTTTACACAAAATGGAAAACCTTTTCCATTTGGAAGCATAGGTCTTCCTAGTGAACGGTTTCCTTGACACCCTGAGTACATTAAGGCCACTTTCAGAGAGTTGCAAGCCAGCATACTCGGAGTCCTCAAAAGCTATGCTCTAGGGAGGCACAAAGTGGTGCCTCCTTATGCCAAAATGGTGGCCATGCTGGGCCAGCCATCCTTAGCAGCAGCGTTGTAGGAATTTTATTTTAGGCTTACTTTATTTTCGCTGTTTGTCTATTTAATTTTATTCTGTTTTTTGTTTAGTTCTAGTTTTTAGTCTGTCTGTTAGTGGCAGTCACTCAGGGTTGTTAAGTGAGCCAGTGAGTGTAGTTATAGCTTTTTCAGGAATTTTAGGATAGGGCATTGTCTGCTGTCTATCCCTGAACAGAGTTACAAGTCTGGTATTGCAAACTATCCGTTTTATCTCTGGCACTGTAAGTCGAGCTACACCACAGCTGAAAGCTTTATTTTTAATTATCCCTACCTGCCAGTTTGTGCCCTTGAATTTGGCACTTTGGAGGGTTGGGAGCCTGGATCCGGCCGTTACGGCTATCCTGAAGTGAGGAGAAATTTCCGAAGATGCCATATGAGGAACCCTTGAAGTGCGTTTCTCTAACCGGAACATCTACTGAGGACTTTCGGCGGTCAGACCCTTGGCTGGAATATTGTCGGCCCTTTCCTAGTGGCAGACTGTTTTCTCTCTACAGCACCAGAGCCATTACTGGGACCATTATTAAGTTTTGGAGGCTGGAGAGCTTCACAGAAGTCTGCCCAATTGTCCCTGAGGAGCAGACGCTATTGTTGGGTCTGTGGCAGGCGGCACCAGTGTCAGGTCTGCTGGAGGGCAGACAAACTTTCACTAGTGGCTCCCAGGTTTCTTGGGGGGTTTCTTGGTGAGTTGACCCTGGGCCGGGAGCCATAGCTGTGGGTTCGGTTGAGGTGGCTATCTCCTGGGCAAGTGTTGGGGGGGATCCTTCCTTGCTCTTTATAAAGCCCTCCTGCCTGCTTCCTGGTCCTACCCTTCATGGCTGCGAAGGCAGTAGTCATTGGGTACAACCATACACTGCAGTGGACCACCATTACAAGAATTGGGAGAGAGGAGACACTGAGGAGAGCACAGACGCCGAAAAAGAACAGGAAATATTTCTGAGGCCTAAAGCGGGATCCACAGGAAGGATTTCTGACCAGACCCACTGCCGGTTAGATTTTTTCAACTTGGGCTTTTTATACTGCATAACCTATTGGGCAGTGAGAGTGCCTATAAAGTTTTAAATCCTAATTAAATTCTGTCTGTTCATTGCTAAGTGAAATGTGACAGATTGACCTTAGCTTGAACACTTATCTGGTTCACCTTCCAGAGGAGGTGGGAGCTCAGATGGACTTTATATAAACTGACTGTGAGAATCAAGTAACTGTCTCATTGACCTGCAAAGATGGACTCTGCCAAAAGACTTTGATTTTACCTCACATTATTGTTCTTTTATTGTGTTTTGTTAGTTATTGTTTGCAATGGTTGAGTTTCTGGTAGGGGTGGGCTGTGTTTTATTTTATTGTTATATTATTGTTTTCTATGTTATATTTGTCAGTTGTTTATAATAGTTTGGGTTTTGTGGGAGTGGGTGAAGTTAATAGTGGTTTGCTAGGATTGTGTATTTATATTGTGTATGTGTGGTGTGTGATTGATTATGTGAAGTTGTTGTTTGTTGTGTGCTGTTATTGATTAGGATGTGCTGGCTCGGAGTACAGATGGTCAGGCACTATTCTCCCAGCAGGCTCAGGGACCTCCGCCATTTTAACTGTCCCCCTTTACCAGCGGTGGTTTATGCGCAGAGGGTGTATTGGGGATAGTCAAAAGGAAAAAAAGGGGGAAGGGGACTGGGAATGGAGGGGAGTGGCTGGATTGGGGTCGTGGGGATAAGGAGACATCCTGGGGCAAAATGGGATCAGAACAGGGAACCTCCCTGCCTGGTTCTCATACCCAAGGGTCTTCTTCAGTTGCCCATCCTACTCGGGCGGTGTTATGCAATGCCAATTCTATGAAAAACAAGACTGCTGTGATAGCGGATCTTGTTGGTACATCAGACCTGGCTTGAATCACCTAGATCTGGCTGGACGATAATGCTAGTCCAGTTTTGGCATCAGCAGTTCTGGACAGGTACTCAGTGACACACCATCCGAGGGTGGATCATAGGGGTAGGGTTGTAGCCATTTGTTTCAAATCAGAACTGGGCCTTATGAATGTTCCAGTGGGGGCTACCAGATTTTTTGAGTGTATCATGGGTGCAGGTGTAGGATGCAGGATACTCCTCATTTACCATCCACCAGGTGATGGGAAAGATTTCCTGCAGGAAGTTGCAGACTTCATCATCGACATGGTGTTGGAATCCCCCGGATGGCTAATTCTGGGGGATTTCAATGTCTGGGTCGACGAAGAACTCTTGCAATTTGGTCAAGACTTCCTCCAACCAATGACTGTTGGGCCTCACACAGGTAATTACCTCTGCAACCCACACTCATGGTCACTAATTCGACCTGGTGTTCCTCTTGGGGATGGAGATCTCCGACTTGGTGGTGGAACCAGTCGGGTGGTCTGACCATCACACCATAGGGTTCAGTTTCATGGCACCCCCAAATAAGCCTGCTTCTATGCAGATGGTCCAGTACCATCCGTTAAAGGGTGTGACCCCAGATGGCCTAATGGTGGTGGTGCTGGACCTATCGAGCATACTAAGTGAAAGCTTGGATCCAGGGGTTCTGGTACAGGCCTACAATAAGGCAGTGACAGAGGCCCTGAATTCCATAGCTCCTGTCTGTGTTCACCCCCTCACTCTTCGCCAAAGATCCACGTGGTTTGATGGGACCTTGAAGGAGTTGAGGAAAGTGGTGCGAAGGTTGGAGAGGTGCTGGCGGAAATCAAGTTAGGCTGTTGATAAACTTAGACTGATGGATCATTATACAATCTTATCAACTGGCAATCACTCATAAGGCGGCAGAGTTCCTATCCAAGGAGATTGCCGCTATGCAAAACCGACCAACTCAGCTCTTCTGGACTGTTGACAGATTGTGCAACCCAATCTGTCTTCAGTCTGGAGGAGCTTCTTCACAGGAGAAGTGTGATGAGTTTGCTCAGTTCTTCGCATGATAAGGTTGCTACCATCAAGTCTGGCATTTGTTCAGCCCCCTCTATTGGGTGTTGTGGGAGGTTGCGAGCACCCAGTTTGCCTGGTCTGACAGCAGCGATCACCAACATCATAAGGATCATTCAGACTCCGACCAACCTGCTGTTGTTTGGACCCGGGCCCAATGCACTTTCTTGTGGGGTGCACTGAGAAATCGGTCCGGTCCTTGCTGAGATAGTCTGGAGGTCACTGGAGGGGTTTTTTTTTTTTTTCCAGACCCCCTAAAGGAGGCGGTTGTGCGACCGCTCCTTAAACAGCCCTCCCTTGACCCGAACTGTCTGGCAAACTACAGACCCATCTCTAATCTGCCTTCTGTAGGTAAGGTTACTGAGAAGTTGGTTGCGTTGCTGCTGGATGATCATTCATCCATCCATCCACAATAGAAACATAGAATGTGATGGTAGATAAAGACCGCTTGGCCCACCTAGTCTGCCCATTTTCCTACCTAACAGATGAGCTGCAGATCCTAGTTAACCAACAGCTTACTTCCTCCCACCCCCACTAGGACTGCCTTATGTCTGTCCCATGCATTCTTGAATTCCCCCACTGTTCTTGACTCCATGACCTCCTCAGGAGACTGTTCCATGCATCCACAACCCTCTCTGTGAAAAAATACTTCCTCACATTACCTCTGAGCCGTCCCCCTTCTATCTTCAAATTGTGCCCCCTTGTTCTTGCACATCTCTTTTTCTGAAAGATGCTACCCTCTTGGACTTTGTTGATTCCCTTGAGGTACTTGAAAGTTTCTATCATGTCCCCTCTCTCCCTTCTTTCCTCAAGGGTATAAATATTAAGCTCCTTTAGTCTTTCTTCGTATGTCTTCTGGTGCAGACCCTGCACCATTTTGGTTGCCCTCCACTGGACAGCCTCCACTCTGTCTATGTCTTTGTGGAGATGGGGTCTCCAGAACTGCACACAGTACTACAAATGGGGTCTCACCAACTGTCTGTACAGAGGGATAACAACTTCCTGTTTTCTGCTATTGATGCCTCTCCCTATGCATCCCAGTATCCCCCCAGCCTTCCTTACTGCCTTCTCACATTGCTTACCCACCTTTAGGTCATCTGGTATAATTACCCCCAGGTCCCTTTCAATTTTTACTGTTGTCAGTATCTCATCCCCCATTGTGTACTCTTCCCCTGGGTTTTTGTTTCCCAGGTGCATTACCTTGCACTTCTTTGCATTGAATCTGAGCTGCCATACATCTGGCCATTCCTCCAACCATGTCAAGTCCCTTCTCATCCTTTCCACTCCATCCTGTGTATCAACCCTGTTGCAGATCTTTGTGTCGTCTGCAAAGAGACATACTTTTCCTTCCAGTTCCTCTGCAATGTCACTTATAAAGACATTAAAAAGGACCGGTCCTAGTACTGAACCCTACGGTACCCTGTGGACTCCATTTACTACTACCCTTTGAGTCCTGTTGTCTAGGCAATTTTTTATCCAGGCTACCACCTTGGGACCCACTCCAAGGCTGGCTAACTTGTGTATTGATCCTTTGTGTGGGACTGTATCAAATGCCTTGCTAAAATCTAGGTAGGTCATGTCCACGGACCCTCCCTGGTCTACTACTTTGGTCACCCAGTCAAAAATCTATTAGAATCATCTGACACAACCTTCCCAGTGAATCCATGCTGCCTTGGGTCCTGTGCCCCACTGGCCTCTAGGTACTTTCGACATTTTGTTTCCTTCAGAAGTGATTCCATCATTTTCCCTACCACTGAGGTCAAACTAACTAGTCTGTAGTTTCCTGCCTCTGTCCTGCTCCCACTTTTGTGAAGAGGAATCACATCCGCCCTCCTCCAGTCCTCAGGTACCACCCATCCTCCCATGATTTGTTAAAGAGAGTAGTCAGTGGTGTCACTAGTTCTACCCTTAGTTCCTTTAGAATTCTTGGGTGAATCCCATCAGGCCCCATTGCTTTGTCCACCTTCAATTTTATTAGATCTTTCAGAACCCTTTCTTCAGTAAATGGACTGATATCAACCCCTGTCTTCA
This sequence comes from Neoceratodus forsteri, assembly GCA_016271365.2. Lineage (NCBI taxonomy): Eukaryota > Metazoa > Chordata > Ceratodontiformes > Ceratodontidae > Neoceratodus > Neoceratodus forsteri. Next base: position 1,402,856,022 of record CM028130.1, on the reverse strand, counting down.
GAGTGTTTCTCTTGTTTGGTTTAGGTACCCCCCCTCCTCTTCCTTTGTGAATACTGAGTAGAAATATTCATTCAGTATCCCTGCTTTTTCACTGTCACCTTCTACCCACATTCCCTCCCCTTTATTAAGCCTCAGTATCCCTCCTTTGGTCTTTCTTCGCTCCCTAATGTACCTATAAAAGGTCTTATCCCCCTTTTTAACAGAGTTGGCTATCCTTTCCTCGGTTTGGGACTTGCTATTCTGACTGCCTTCCCAGCCTCTTTCTGCTTGAACTGATAAAGTTCTCTGTCCTGCTCCTTCTGTGTTTCCTTATATTTCCTGAATGCTATCCTTTTCTCCTTAACCTTCCCTGCCACCTCTTTGAGAACATAGCGCTTTTTCCTTTGTTGTGTTTTGTTGATTTGCTTTACACAAGGCTTGTTGCCTCTGTGATGGCTGTTTTGATTGCTCCCCATTGTTCCTCCACCCTTTCTTGCCTGTGTGCTAGTGCTTTTCTGAGGCCTCTCTCATTTTCCCAAAGTCAGCCCTCCTAAAGTCCAATACTTTTGCTTTTGTATGGCTTGACTGTATGGCTGTGTTTATCGTGAACTACACTGTTTGGTGGTCGCTTTGTTCCCAGATGGCTACCCACTTTTAAATCTGAGATTCTTTCTCCATCCCCATTTGAGAGTACCAGGTCTAAGACTGCTCCCTCCTGAGTGGGTTCCAATACTAGCGGTCTGAGGCATGCCCTCTGTAGGGCATCAAGAATGACCATTCTCTGGGATGTGCCTGCAGCAAAGGTGCTCCAGTTAACATCTGGCATATTCAGGTCCCCCATCAACAATATCTCCCCTTTTTCTGCCATTCTAAGGAAGCCTTCTATAATTTCCTTGTCCATTCCTTCCCCCCTGAGATGGGGGTCTGTATGCAACCCCCATGCGGATTGTGGTGCCATTTCCTGTCTCCAGGGTGACCCAGAGTGCCTCATCTGCTCTCTGTTTACTCTTTAGTACTGTTGCTTTGATCCCTTCCTTTACACAGAGAGCTACTCCTCCTCCTCTTTTACCCTCCCTGTCCCTGCTGTAGATTGTGTATCCTGGTATGCTGACATCCCAGTCATGGTTCTCTGTGTACCATGTTTCTGTGACTGCCACAATATCCAGGCAACCCTCTTCCATCAAGGCCACTAGTTCAGGGAGCTTGTTACACAGACTATGGGCATTAGTACTCATCACCCTCCACTTTTTGATGGCCTTACCCCTTTTAGCCCCATTTCTGTCCTTAATGTCTTTGCCTTTTTTTACATTTACCTCTGTCCTTCTCCCTAATGACTTCTCTACCTTGGTGTTTACCTCACTAATTATTGTGTGTTTTGTGGGGAGGCTGGGATTTCTCTGCTCCATTTCAGTGCCTCCCCTTGTCTAGTTTAAATGTTGCACAATGAAGCATTTAAACCTCTCACCTAGGATTCTGGTTCCTCTCGGACAGATGCAGACCATCGCACCAATATAGGTCTGCATCCCTCCAGGTGGCTCCCAGCCCCCAGTGAAGCCAAAACCTTGAGCTCCACACCAGTTTTTCAACAATTTATTGAATTCCCTGGTGAGGAGTACCCTAGCATCACCCTTGCCATAGACAGGCAGCACCTCCGAGAAGGTTACCGTACGCTCTACTTGTCTAAGGCCCCTCCCCAATGCTACAAACTCCTCTTGCACTGCTCTGATCCAATTCCTAGCCAGGTCATTTGTCCCTAGGTGGACAATGACATCCAGCTCCCTCCCTCATGCAGTTGCTCCCACGATCCTGAGGATTCGCTTCCTGCCCCTCCAAGCCATGGCGCCAGGCAGGCACCTTACCTCCCCTCCCTTCCTACCCCCTAACAGATCTCCAGTCCCCACTAGAGCTGTTTCCTTCCCTGTGGTCCCATGCCACCCTCCTGTGGGTCTCCTTTGTGAAGATTCCCAGCATCCTCCTTGGTCTCCATTGCAGGTGCCTCCATAGAGGAAACACTATCCACCAGAAGAGTGAATGAACTGTGGAGAGGTACAGCTGGAGGGATGCAACTCTGTTCCACCACCCTCTCCCTCCCTGAGCCCACCCTGGTCCAGCCTCTTCTCTTTCTTGGCAACCTCTGAGGTAGTGGCATTGGCCCTGGTGGTCCCTGGGTGGGGGAGGAGGTTTCACGAATCCTAGCCAGGTCAGCCTGGAGACGGGCAACCTCATCCCTCAGACCAGAGAGGTGCCTGAAAATAGGGCAGCATCGCAGCCTCCAGAATGTCTCCCGGAACACTGCTGCCCCACAGCCATTGCACTGCACCACTCCTATCATGTCTTATTTTGTGTTCCTTCTCCTGTTTCTCTGTATGCTTACTCTCTCCTCTCCTTACAACTCTCACCCTTCCTGTTCTGGGACAGCAACTTCCTATATTCTTCAGTAGCCTCCTTCTTCCTTGCTCAGTGTCAAACCACCATCAGCTAGGGGGGGGAGAGTGAGCTACTTTCTTCCTTTAGGGTTGACAATACCAATGTTTCTCTATGACCCTTTCCTTCCTACTGCCATGAAGTTCCTGTTGACAGTCAAATCCAATGGCTATAAAAGTAGAACTGGCTTAGGGTGGGTGGGATGGAGGGCAATTAGTAAGAAAAAAGGCTAGCAACAGGAAGTTGTAATTTGAGTCACCTGCTTTTATAGTGTCTAAGCCACGCCCCCAATTAAGCTGTCTCCTCCTCCTCCTCCTACTGGTTTAGCAAAGTAAGTTGATACAGCATCCTTCATAGCACAGAACACAGACTGACTGACTTTCTTTTCTTTCTTTTTTAACCCTAAATAAGGCTGCTTCTACTTCTAATAAAGTATCTTCTTCTTAATCTCAACAGACACTGACTCCTGCTGAGATATAAGTGTTACATTAATAAGAAAATGTATCTTCTTTTAGTTAGCTGCTTTCTGCTCTACAAGCAAGGCTAGCAACAGGAAGTTGTAATTTGAGTCACCTGCTTTTATGGTGTCTAAGCCACACCCCCAATTAAGTAATATTTATAATCCTCTCCAGTCTGGATTTAGGAAGAGGCACAGTACCGAGATGGCACTTGTTCGGGTATTTAATGATCTCCTAATAGCAAGGGATCAGCGGACTCTTTCGATCTTGGTCCTCGATCTCTCTGCAGCATTTGACACTGTGGACCATGGTGTGTTGTTGGGGCATCTGCCATTCATCTGTGGACTGTCTGGTACAGTCCTCAGTTGGTTGATCTTTACTTGAGGTAGGACTCAGAGGTGGTGTCAGGAATTTATTCCTCAGCTCCTCTCCCCCTACCCTGTGGGGTACTGCAGGGCTCCATTCTGGCACCCATGGTGTTTGCACTGCATAGGCTGCCACTGGGAGACATCAAGCCTTGTGTTAGGGTCAAAACCAGGGGCTCAGTTTGACCCCCTTCTACCAAAGTATGGGATCAGAGGTCAAAGTTGGGGTCACTGCACCAAATTTGTACGTTCATGAAAAAACTAAAATTGGCTTTTTTTAAATGGCTAACATGTCAGCTAGCAGGTAGTATGGTGCAGTGGTTTAAGGCCCTGAGCTGCAAACCTTGAGACCCTGGGTTTGAATCCCACAGCCCCCACTTGCATACTGTGACCCTGAGCACGTCCTAACTTCCTTGTGCTCCCAGGTCACACCTGGAATGAAGCTTGACAATGTGCCTCTCCTGGTTAAACAATTTTCTCCTTCCCTTTGCCAGAAGGTATAGTATACACAAGTTACTGCCATGCCTCATCAGCACAATAGTACTCTGCCATGCATGACATGTAAAAGTGAAGCCTTCCCTGCCTTTTTTTATTGTGTCAGGCTGTCAAATAAAAAATAAAAAAATACCGGCAGATACATAGAAGTAGTTAACGGCTGTTAGAAATGCCTGCGGCTGCCACATCAATAGCAAAAGCGGAGGTGCAATCTCTGTTTGTCTTGGCCACTGGACTGCTCCACAGACTGAACTGGATTCAGTGCGAGGCAGTCTGTGAAGCAGAAGTCACCAAAAAAATACTGTTGTTTTCGGGTGCTAGAGAAAACGGAGAAAGTACCCCCGCTTTCCCCAATTATGATGGCGCAGCCACAGGCATTCATCTAGCAGCCGTACCTTTTTTTTTATTCCTCAGCCAGCCCATAGAAAATGCAGGAAGTCGTTCTCAGAGTCAAGCATCACTTCACTGCAGCAGTGGAGGCCAGTACTACTCGAAGGCACCGAGAGTGAGTAGGTTGACAAGAAAATGCTTGGCTTTACCCCCCCAAATAACAGTAACTTTTACAGTCTCTCTCTCTCTGAATTGATGTCGGCTTGAATGACCATCACCCAGTCTCCAGTGCAGCACTATTCTGGATTCCTGACACACTCAGAGGACTCACACAAAGGAAGACATGTTCCTTTGCTCCATCTGACACCATAACCTCATAGGTGGAACCGCCAAATCAGGCACTGTTTTCTGTTGCTGCTACTGTCAAGCCCGTCACCCCTGGCTCCTCCATGCTCAGTTCTCCCAATTCACCGGCTCTTCCCAACCCAAACGGACAGGGTCTACCACCCCATAAGTTACTTGTCTTTGCCTCACCATTTCAACTGCTGCAGATGAGGTAAACAAACTGAAAAAGACTGCCGGCCCTCATACTCCTCACGCCAGATTTACTGTCAAATCGCTGCCCACGCTGGTAACTTGGCAAGGCCTACTCAGCTGGGTCCCACTTACAATCGCATCACCAATAACAGCTCGTCTCAATAGGTAAAGAAAAAAAAATACAGGGCCGATCATCACCACCCTCTCACTATCCATGGAGAAGCAGTGCAGTTAAAGTGACAGCAGCACCAATTAAGCAGAGAAGAGCTGTGTCAAAACAGATGCAGTGCTTTCAAAGTAGTGCATCACAATTAGGATTTTTGACTGAGGGGGATGTCAGTAGTACATTAATGCAAGCCCTGAGACATTATTAAGCGATGCGGCTTGAGTTTCCACTGCTATGCAGGCGATACTCAACTATACATGTCCTTTATGCCCGAGCAGGATGGCGTCCTTTTGGTCTTTAATAACTGCTTCTCCAAGATCCAGGATTGATGAGTGCCAGCTGGCTGTGGTTTAACCCAGCACAAACTGAGGTGTTGTTAGTGGACCCAGGTCATAAGGGCGCAGGTTCGCTGGCGGGACAGCCCTCCGGGGTTGGCTCGGAGGCGTTCCTCTGACAACCTCTGACCAGGTGCGAAACTTGGGTGTTATTTTTGATGATGGTCTGACACTTAAATCCCAGATGTCTGCCGTTGTAAAGACCTCTTTTTACCACCTGAGGAATATCACCTGGGTAAAAGCACCTGGTTCCGCCCGATGATCTTCCAACTTTGGTCCACGCATTTGTGACTTCCTGCCTTGACTACTACAATGCCCCTTACCTAGGGCTACTGGGGGTTGATATCCACCACTTGCAGCTGGTGCAGAATCGGGCAGCCAGGCTGTTGGCTGGCTCTTTAAGATCAAGCCATATCATGCCCTATGCTCCGTGGGCTGCACTGGCTGCCAGTACAGCGACAGATCACCTTCAAGGTCAGTTTACTGACCTACAACAAAGCCCTTCATGGGCAGGGACCTCGCTACTTGCAAGATCTCCTGTGTCCCTATTGCCCCCTCTGCTCACTCCACTCTTCCAACGAGGGATTGCTGGGGGTTCCCAGGGTTCGACTTAAAACATCAGGGGCCGTTCTTTTGCTTTTGCGGCCCCTACCCTGTGGAACTCTCTACCTCGTTGGTTGAGGGAGTGTCTGACCGTCGAGAGTTTTAAGGGTGCGCTGAAAACTTATTTATTCAGCCTGCCCTTCCCCAACTGCCTTTAGGATTTTAAACAGTTTCTATAAGTTATCAGGAATGCAATGAATTTTAAGTCATTTTGAGTGATTTGATATTTAATTATGGTTTTAATTAATATTGTAGTGTCTGTTGATGTTTCAAAATCATTGCACAAGATCACTGAACAAGCTTGGAAAAGCGTTTTATAAGTAAACTTGATTTGAACTGAGCTTGAGGGACCCGAGATTGGGGTACGGGATCCTTCCTTCTAAGAGGTCAGGAGATTGTGCCTCTGAGGGAGGTGGATGGGCTGGGCCACTGACAGGGATAGAAATAGCAAGTACCATGGTTGCCTGACCCAGTCTGGAGCTAATCGGGATCATGGTGGCTGGCTGAGACCTAAGCTTGATCAGTACCCTGAGCTGCAGGGAAAATGGAGGGAAGGAGTACGGAAACTTTCCCGACCAGTCCAGCACTAAGGCATCCACTGGTACGGTGCCCCTTGTTGGGGGCCTGCAGTAGAACTGGGGAGCTGGTGATTTACCAGAGAGGCAAAGAGATCTATCTCTGGGGTGCCCCACTTTCTGGCCTTTGTTCCCCTTGCTTGTTCATGTAGTACATGGTTGCGGCATTGTCGGTCCTGACTTGTACAACCCTGTTCTTTACAAGAGATGCAAAGGATCGAAGAGCTAGGTGCACTGCCCTGAGTTCCAACAGGTTTAAGTACAAAAGTAACTCTGTGGGGAGACCATGTGCCATGCACAGTCTGCTCCCCATCCTAGGAGGGATGCATCTGTTCTAAGGACCAGTGTGGGGGACTCTTGCCCGGAATGGTACCCTTCTCTGAGATTGTCCTTGTTCTGCCACCATCGCAAGGCCTGAAGCAGGGACTTTGTCACTGGTATAAGCTTTGAGAGCGAGTCCCTTCTTGGAGACCAATGAGCCCTTAAATGGAACTGGATGTCCCTCATCTGGAACCTGGCCCCCAGTACAGTCCCTGTGGTGGTAGCCATGTGGCCCAGTATCTGTAGGAAATGTCTTGCTGGCCTTGGTGTTCTGAGGCAGAAAGAGCTTGCTATCTGTAGGATGCGGTCTGCTCTGTCCTGGGGAGAAATGCCCTTCCCTCAGTGTCTCCAGTTCTATGCCTATGAAGTTCAGTAGCTGAACCGGCTGTAGTACCAACCTTTGGACATTTATCAGGAATCCCATCCGACTCTAGGTGCTCTGAGTGACTGCAAGTGCATCCTGTACCTGTTGTTGCGATTGTCCAACGACTAGCTAGTCATCTAGGTAAGAGAATACTGTATGTAATATCATGCCTTCTCAAATATGCCACCACCACTGCCAGGCACTTTGTGAAAACTCTGGGAGCGGAGGTTAAGCCAAATGGCAGAGCTGCAAACTGATAGGGACCCAAGGTTGTCTGAACCAGAGATACTTTCTGTGAGATTCCCTGATGGGAATGTGGAAGTATGCATCCTTGAGGTTCAGTCTCCCTGCTGGAGTGTGGGAAGAATCATTGCCAGAATTACCATCTTAAATGTTGACTTGGTGAGAAGTTTGTTCAGACGTCTTAAATCCAAAATGGGTCACCACTCCCCATGTTTCTTCAGAGTCAGGAAGTATCTCGGTAGAAGCCTTTTCCCCTTTGGGAAGGGGAACAAGTTCCACTACTTTTGTCTGCAGAAGGCTGGAGACTTCTGATTCCAGAAGTGCCCTTTCTGCTGGAGTAGCTGGACTGAAATGTCTTGCCCTCAGTTTAGAGAATAACTTGAAGCTGAGAAGAGATCCTGGCTCACCACTTCCAGGACCCACTTGTCTGTGGTGAACTTTTTCTAAGCCTGGAAATAGTGAGCCAGTCTGCCCCCTACTGGTAGTGGGGAGGCAACCCTCACAATCATGTCAGGGGTTTTGCTTAGCCTGGCCCCTAGCCTGGTGAGCTATGTCAAAATGTCTGACTCCCCTTCTACCCCTGCCTCTGAAGTACCCACTCTGCTGCTGGCAATCAGGAAGGGCTTGGGCTTGAAAAAACAGCCTAGTGTAGGCTCCTCTACTCCTCCTTCCCCTTCCCTTTGGTCTATATGAAGTGGAGGCTTTCTCTTTGGTGGCATTACTCTTGTATGTGGATTTGTACTCATCCATCTTCTTTATATAAGCCTCTGTCTTATCCCTAAATAGTGAGTTGTTCCAACATGGAAGTCCATGGCTTTAGTCAAGAGTGTTCTGGGTAAGGTTTGTGGCTCTAAGCCATGCAAACTGCCACAGGGACACTGTTACTGCCATCCACCCCGCTGCAATGTCATTGACATCCAGCCATAAGGAAACTGGCATTTAATGGCCTCTGTCCACATCTTGTGGTTTCGATATGGTCAGCAGCCTACCCTGAGGAGCTTTGTCAGCAAGAGCCAGAACTTAATTCAACAGTGACTTCTGGTATTGGGTAGCATGGGCCATGTAGTTTGCCGGTCTAATGGACAGAGAAGCAGCCAGGTAACTTTTCTTGGCCATGCTGTCCATTTTTCTGGAGTCCTTATCCGGAGGATGGAGTTCTGAGATCAGAATTGGGTCAGTCGTCCCTTCATTCTCTAATTTTAGAAAAGCAATTGAACTTCTTGTTGTCACTGTTCCTCCTTAAAGACTTTCGTCTACCAAGACTATGCCTGAAGGAACAAATAAATTATTCTTCCAGAAACTTTGCCTTCCCTTATATGAAGATTATTAAAATATATACATAGCCTATGAAGCTAAGATTCTACATGAGATTTATCTAAGGCCTAGAAAAGAAATTAGTGAAACCATTAAAGGAAGACTAAGAAACGAAACAGGTAGGGCAGATTTGGAAAGAATCTCTTCATTAAAACATTACAAATGGTACAAAATCTGAAAAAGCAAATATCAACTAGAACCATATCTACAGATCATATCTGATTCTAACCAGAGGAGACTGCTGACTTGGTTCGAATGGAACTTTATAAAGCAATTTACATCTTCCATAATCGGGAAGACCTGGTTATACCTCCCATACTGTAAGTGCAATAATAATACCACTGATGACTTGAAACACATAATATTGTTAGTCCCTGTTTGAAACAAGGTGGAGCGAATGGCTGGGCTCTATTTGAGGGATCTCACCCCAACCATATTCTCAAATTACTTTTTACATCAGAAGATCCAAGGATATTGAGCAAACTAAGTAGTTTCTTGGCAACCATACATCTTTGACTATGACTCTTTGGGGAACTTTATACGGTCTTTTTAAATGTTTTATATTTTGTGATGACATACTAAAATCCATGGAATGTATAACAAGTGTATTTTTAAAATATTTTTATGCGGCTTTAAGTTTATTTTGCACATACTGTAAAAACTTATAGTCGATCATTCAATAAAATGTACTATCTGGAGGATGGGACAAAACAAGTACCTTGGCTCTGTAACAGGCAGCTACCTGGACCACTCCTTCATAGTCGGGGTGAGAGAAGAGAAACCCTGCCCAAGTCCTGGCCAGTTGATACTTCTTGTCTACAGGTAAGACAGGTGGGAGTCTCCAGAATCATTAAAACCTGCTTCTTCAGAGAGCTATTAATCGGAAACAGCAAGTGTTCGGTGGGTGTTAACTCTATCATATCCAAAAATTCAGCCTCATCCTCTACTGTTTCATGAGTAGAGAGGTCAAGGTCATCCACCACCTGCTTTACAAAAGTGTAGTGTGAGGAATAATCCTTGGGCAGTCTGGGAGGAGATCCAAACTCCTGCTCTGGAGAGACCTCCGGTTTGATAGGTTCCCCCCAACTCCTCTTCCTCTAACTCCTCATAAGAGGGGATCAGTTTCTAGAAATACAGAACTGATGATGGAACTGGTACTGGAACTGAAGGAGGAACCGCATTTGCTGCTGCGGAACTGCAGTGGAGCCCAGTGGAGCAGTGTTTTGCAAGGCCTGAAAAACTTTTTAAGGGCCTGTGCAATCCCCTTGGCCGAAGGAATGGCCAGTTCGACAACCGAGAGCTCCTTTGCTTTTTCAGCAGGAGGTGCGGAGACATGCTTTTGTTTATGTTTCTTTTTAGTCAGGACTGACTCTGTGGTCGGTTCCCCAGAACGTTTAGATTTAGAGGATTCACCCTTGTCAGAGGGTTTCAGTTCCGATTCTTTAGTTTTCTCTTTTTTTAGAGAGGGAAGAACCCAGTTCCCCAGTAGGTTGCTCGACAGGTACAGAAGGGGTTGACATTCTCTTTTTGAAATGTTCGGCTCTTTTCTCAACAGTCTTAGCACAAAAAGGCTTATAAATAACACTATGTGCCTGGAAATGAGTAGCGCCCAGACAGAATAAGCAGAGGTCGTGATTGTCAGCTTTGGCAAACACTTCACCACAACCTAGGCAATTTTTAAAAGCAGTAGGCCCAGTTCTTTTCTTTGGCCTCTCTGACATAACACCCACACAATCTTCATCAAGTGAAGGAAAACTTGACGGTCAAGCCCATACCGCCAAATTATACTTTACAGATTAACAAAAATATATTGAAAAAAGGGAACAGGGAGCCTTTTCAGTCAGAAATCAAAAACTGATCACGAATGGTTCCTGAACAGGAAGAGAACTGCAAACTTACTGAAAATAAACCCCCCAGTCCACAAGACCGTACAAAGATCAAAATTAAGGTCACGTTGGAATTTAAAGGTTAAAGTTAAGCCTTTATCCATTCCTCTTCGGTTTCACAGAACTGCTGAGGAACCGCAAAATATAACAAAAACAGCTAAGCTAAGCTAACTAACCTGACAAATCTAAAGCAGGGACAGCACTTGAAAGAAATAAAAGAACGATTTACTTTGCGGCAGAAAATTAATCAAATAATCAGCTAAGCTGAGGCGCGATCTCCGAGGCGTCTTAACTAGGCAGGCAGAAAAATGAATCTGAGTGTTATAGAACACATCAGTTGACTAGGGGCAGCAGTTTGAATGGTGGCACGAGCCAATTAGGTGTTCCATCATTTGCTTATGTTCCACTATCTCAGGGGCAGTTCGACACAGGAGGCACACTGCATTAGTTTAATCATACTTGAAGAATTCCTGGGGTTTGAAAAAGCAGATTTACAACACTAAACAAACACATCAAGATAAATCACGTGGGCGGAGTTACCATGGGACAGTGTCACACATTATCATAGGTTCAAATTTACTTGGAAGTTTCACACCAAATTACAGATCCTCTTAAACACAAAATTTATATGGTCATGCCGTTAAAGCTAGATAAAAACACTGCATATTTCAGATTATGCAACGTCAGTGGTGATAAATGTTCCCTAATTTGCTTAATCCCTCGTAAATTATAGTCTTGTCCTCATACAGTACTTGGAGATAAAGTGCATATTTTGAGTTTGGCCACAGTGTATCCTCTGTATGGAACTATCGGGAAAAATAATCAATGACGATTAAAAAAAAAAAATTCCCGTCACAGTAAGTAGACAGTGAGACAGGAACACCAAACTACTGCAATGGGATATTTTAAAAGGGGCACTTTAAAACCCTTTCATTTAAAATCTCTTACAGAGATAGTGCTACAGCTCTCACTTCGCATTACACACATGACTGCTGCATACTCAGTTCAACAGGGCTATGAGTTTTGGTGTGATGACAGCAAAGAAAAAATTACTCACCTTAGTAATGTTGTTTCTTCTAATGGAGTCTTGCTATATTATGACAATTGCAGTTTGTCCCAGCCTTAGAACTGCTCCGGAGGTGAAAGAGTTAACTTCCATGCCAGGCATGGAATCCTGAGGGCGAGCTCAGTTGTAAAAGCTCTGTCTGGAGATATTCAAACCGAAACTGTCAGATCTTTTACGAGCAAAACTCACTAAGGTTCTGTGTGGAAGCTGTAAACCTACACTAGCCAACTGGCTACTAAAATATTAACACATTTTTTCTGGTCCCAAAACCAAGACTCAAGTCAGGGGACCCAGAAAACAAAATGAAATACAACACCAAACACCCCAAAAGGAGGGGTGAAAAACACAAGGTGGGCATCATTAGGTGCCAACACTGCACTGCCCACCCACATTCCAAGAGCAGAGGTTCTGAGAGGGGCAGGCGGGGGGGGAGGTCATAATATAGCAAGACTCCATTAGAAGAAACAACATTACTAAGGTGAGTAATTTTTTCTTCAAACAACATGAAGTCTTGCTATATTATGACAATTGCAGACTACACAGCAGTACCTCCATGGAGGAGGGACAGAACCTACTTAGGAAATAGGCTCTGAAGCACAGCTGTGCCAAACCGAGCATCCCTCCTAGCCTGGATGTCCAGGGAGTAATGCTTGGTGAAAGTGTGTACTGTTTTCCAGGTAGCTGCTTGACATATCTCTAAGATAGGGATGTCCCTGGCTGCAGCTAGGGCATGGCCCGTACCTCTAGTAGAGTGAGCCTCTCAGGCCTGAAGGGGAACCTTGCCCAGTTTTGATAGCAAAATTGGATACAAGAGACAATCCACCTGGCAATGGCTCTTTAGTGGCAGGTTTCCTTTCCCAACCTCACCATAAGTGAGGAACAGTTGGAGGGAGTCACACCTGTGACCCTTGGTACGCTCTCTGTAGTAACTAAGGGCTCTCTTTACATCTAAACTGTGCGACCTCCTCTCGCCAGAGGAGGAATGGTCAGTGAAGTACACTGGAAGGGATATAGATTGATTAAGGTGGAAATCTGAAACCACCTTAGGCAAGAACTTCCTGTTAGTCCCGAGGACTACCTTATCTCTGTGAAAGGAGATAAAATCAGGCTCCACTGACAAAGCTTGTAATTCACTTATGCGCCTGGAAGAAGTGATGGCTACTAGAAACACAGATTTCCAAGTCAAGAACTTAAGCTCTGCTGAAGACAAAGGTTCAAAGGGGGGTTGCATCAGCTGAGCAATGCAAACATTAAGATCCCAGGCAGGAGCAGGGTCCCTGAATGGAGGGTTGGTGTGAAGCAATCCCTTAAAAAACTTGGAGAATACAGGGTGAGCAGAAAGAGAAGAGGTCTTTCCTGCTGAAATAAAAGCAGAGACAGCTGCCAAATGCACTTTCAGGGTAGCTGGCCTCAGCCCCAAAGTATTTAGATGGACCATATAGTCCAAGACTGTGGGCAAATCAGCAGATTCTGGGGAAATATGCTTCCCAGAGCACCATATGGAAAACCTTTTCCATTCAGAATTATAAGTAGCCCTGGTGGAAGGCTTCCTAGAAGCTTTCAAGATTTCGAGTACACCTTGAGAAAGGTGTAGGTCAGCAAACTCTAACTCCTCAAGAGCCAGGCCTTGAGGTTGAGGGATTTGAGATTCGGATACCAAACTCTCCCCTGGGCACAGGTTAACAGATTGTGATTCCTGGGGAGACACAGGGGGAAGATGGACTGCTAAGGACAGAAGGAGAGGATAGCAGGGCTGTCTGGCCCAATCTGGAGCAATCAGAATCATCTTGCAAGGTTGAGATCTGATTTTGACTAGCACCTTGAACAAGAGAGGAAAGGGGGGAAAGGCATAGAGGAACTTCCCTTCCCAATCGAGAAGGAAGGCATCCAGAGGGACTGAGCCCAACACTGGGGGCCTGCAACAAAAAAGCGGAAGTTGGTGGTTGTCTGGGGCTGCAAAAAGATCTATGTGAGAGGTGCCCCACCTGGTAAATACTAACCCTAGTACTAGGGGATCCAGTGACCATTCGTGATGGCCCTGGGAAATCCTGCTGAGAGCATCTGCTAGGACATTGTCCTTGCCTGGGAGGTGAACTGCTATGAGGGAGGTGTTCAGGGAATAAGCCAGAGACCACAACTTCACTGCCTCGGTGCACAAGGCCAAGGACCGAGTGCCCCCTTGCTTGTTGATGTACCACATTGTAGTGGTGTTGTCTGTTCTGACCTGTACCACTTTGTTCTGAACAGATGCAGAAAAAACCTGAAGTGCTAGAAAAACAGCTCTGAGTTCCAACAGATTGATGTGGAGCAGAGATTCTTGAGGGGACCACAATCCCTGGGTGGTGAGGTCGCCCATGTGAACTCCCCATCCCAAGAGGGACGCATCTGTAGTAAGGGTCAAGGAGTGAGATTGAGGGATGAAAGGAACCCCCTGTCTCAGATTGCTCTGATCCTGCCACCACTGCAGGGCCTGGACTAGGGTTCGAGTTACTGGGATCAATTTGGTTAGGTCTCCTTTGAGACCAAAAGGCTCTCAAATGGAACTGAATGTCCCTCATCTGAAATCTGGCTCCTTGCACTACAGCTGTGGAAGCAGCCATGTGCCCTAGGAGCTGTAGAAAGTGCCTTGCTGGCCGAGAGACCTGCAGAGTGAAGGAGGAGACCAGAGCCACCAGGGTCTTTACCCTTTCTAGAGGAAGGAAAGCTCTGGCCTGCTTCGTGTCCAGTTCTGCGCCAATGAAGGTGAGTAGCTGAACAGGCTCTAGAACTGACTTTGGGAGATTGAGAAGAAAACCTAGAGATGTAAGCAGCTGCTGGGTAACCTGAAGGTGTGATTTGACTTGGTCTGGGGACTGACCCACTATGAGCCAGTCGTCCAGGTAAGGAAAGATGGCAATCTTTTGCCTTCTTAAGTGAGCAACTGCTACTGCCAGACATTTTGTGAATACCCTTGGGGCAGAGGTAAGGCCGAAGGGCATTGCTCTGAACTGGTAATGGCCTGAGGGCAGTTCGAATCTGAGGTACTTTCGGTGGGAGCTTCTGATGAGAACATGGGAAGTAGGCATCCTTGAGGTCCAGGGACGCTAGCCAGTCCCCTGGCCTTAGGGAGGGTAAAATAATTCCCAGAGTCACCATTTTGAATTTTGGTTTTAAAAGGTGCTTGTTTAGGTATCTTAGATCCAGGATGGGCCGCCATTCTCCTGTCTTTTTTGGCGTAAGGAAGTACCTGGAGTATAGTCCTTTGCCCTGGTGTAGGGGGAGGAACCCTTTCCACAGCTCTGAGAGCCAGGAGGGTTGAGACTTCTGTTTCCAAAGCAAGAGCCTCTAATGGATTTGCAGGTGGAAAAGATCTGGTTCTCATCTTTGGAAATTTTTTGAAGCTGAGAACCAGTCCCTGGCTTACTACTTCCAGGACCCACTTGTCTGATGTTAAAGACTCCCAGTCCTGGACGAAGTAAGGCAGCCTGCCCACTACAGGTAATGGAGAATCGGCCCTGGGCATCCCATCAGGGTGCCTGTTTGGCAGGGGCTTTAGGGTGAAGGGTGGAGCAGGCCTGCTCATACCCCGTCTGCCTCTCCCTCTGAAGAACCCCTCTGGGTATAAGATGAAGAGGAGGCCTGGGCTTGGTAAAAAGGCCTGTGAAAAGGCCTGCCCCTGCCCCTGGAAGGCTGCCTCTGAGGAGTGGCTTGCCTCTCCTTGGCCTGTGCACTCCTATAAGTGGTCCTATACTCATCCATTTTCTTCATGTAATTCTCTGTCTGCTCCCCAAACAGAGAATTACCCACAACAGGAAAATCCATGGCCTTAGCCTGGGTATCCTATGACAGGCTAGTACACCTGGGCCAACCCATTCTACGAAAGCCACAGATGTAGCCATGACTCTTGAAGATACATCATTAGAGTCCACTGCAGCATGGAATTGCACCTTGGATGCCTCAATACCATCAGCGCCACCTGTTCCAGCTCCTTGGCAAGCTGGCAGGGACCTGTTTCGCTAAAGCCATAACAGTATCCCATCTGGATTTCTGGTATCTTGCAACATAGGCCATATAATTTGCCTGTCTGAGTCCCAAGGATGCTGCCATGTATTGTTTCTTTGCCATGGCATCAATCCTCCTAGAGTCCTTATCAGGGTGTGAAGCCAAGGAATATTTGCCTTATCACAAGCTGCAGCCTGCACTACCCCAACATGGCTGCATTGTTGTGAAAGGAACTCCATATCAGGGCCTGACAATGTGTCCTCCTGTCCATCTTTTATCCACAGGAGGTAAAGAATTAGGAGCTTTTAAAATTTTTATTGTCTGTTTCCTAAAGGATTTATGTAAAGGAATAGACAATCTCCTGGACTCTGGGATATCCATCATTTCCACATAGCCAGGCTCCTCCTGTTCATCCACAGCTTCTTCCAAAGGGAGCTGGAGGGTTTCAGCAACTTTTTTATAAAACAGAAAATGAGAAGGGGACTCAGAAAGCCTAGGGGGAGACACTCCTGAAGGTCTGTCTGGGGAGATGTCCGGTTCAATGGGCACATCCAGACTTTCAAAATCACATTCACACTCTTCATAATCCTCCTCCCCCTCCTCCGGTTCATAAAATTCCTCTATATCATATTCTTGAACCGGAGGAACCGACCGAACCGACCTTTTACCTGATAGTGGCGGCTCGGATGGAACTGGGGAAAGTGACTGGACAATTTGGATCGCTTTAGCTATCTCTGCAGCGGTTGGAGAAGGAAATTTTGGCTCCACACCTACTGATTTTCTAGTCCTCTTTGTTGGAACTGGCTCATCCGAGTCAGCTCTTCGTTGGCCCGAGGAAGTCTCGCCCTGGTCAGGGCACTCCTCTCGGTTGGCACGAACCGGGCTGACCATCCGGGTCAGCGGACTTTTGCCTCTGTTCCCTGAGCCTACCAACTCTCTTATCCAGGGTAGCTGCAGGAAATTCTTCAAATCTGGCAGTCTGCATTGAGGTGGTCAAACCCCAGACAATAAACACATGTGGTGTGTGGGTCAGCCTTGGCAAAAGCTTCCCCACAGACACTACAGTGCTGAAACCAGTGGGCCTGGTTTTTCTTTTGGGTTTCTCAGACATAATGCCAGCCTAACCAAAAACTTGCCCTTTTCCAGCAAATCGCCAGGCAAGACACCCTTATCGGTTCCCAACCGTGTCATGGGTCGTGGAAAAAACCGTAATGAAATCCGTTTTTTTTTAGAACCGATAAGAACCAGGGAACCGCACTCTAAATGTAATTTAACAAGTTTTAACAACAGCCTGATCGGTTCAAACCGAACCGATAACAATGTTTGCAAGTTCCACACAGAGAAAGAAAACCTATCTATTACTTATGATACCACAGACAGAGCTTGAACCGACCGGTTTGCGGTTAAAATAAATATAATTGCGGTTTAAAATAAACCGAGAATAACACTTTTTTAACCGAGAAATGAACCGAGCAGAAGGAGGAATCTCTGGAGCGACTGTTCAGTGAGGCGGAGTAAAGAATCTGACAGTTTCGGTTTGAATATCTCCAGACAGAGCTTTTACAACCGAGCTTGCACTCAGGATTCCATGCCTGGCATGGAAGTTAACTCTTTCACCTCCGGAGCAGTTCTAAGGCTGGGACAAACTGCAATTGTCATAATATAGCAAGACTTCATGTTGTTTGAAATGGTTCCTACTCTTTTTAAAACCAAACACTGTTCAACGTTTCTTGATGCAGAACTATTACGTTTTCAGAGCTCTGATATATGTTCCCAAGGACCTACAACATCTCTGTAGAGTTAGCAGTACAATAAAAGTGAACAATAACACAGTATTTATCATATCATGATTTTACAGCAGTCTTTGGCTATGGAACAGCAAACAACTGGGTTTGGCTTTATGCAAGAGAGACCCTTGACACTTTACATTTGGTGGGAATCAGGATCAGCAGTCTGAAAACTGTGGCAGACCATAACCAACAGTTGTGGCGGTACACTGTGCTTTCCCCATGCTGTGGAATAAATACAGGTTACTCGCACAACCATACTTCTACTAATGGTATACAGTTTATACCCACACTCTGGCAGTTCCATCAAGTGAAGCTCAGACACCAGACGCCTTCAAGCTCGGCTACTCCCACCACCCATGATGTACATCGTCCAACTCTGCCACATGAACATCAGATCTTGTACGTTGGAAACAGGAATAATCTCAATTGTGGGAAAGCTAATGGAGACTATCCTCAAGAAAAGGCTGGTAACATTTCTGGGGGATGATGATATCCAGGACAGCAGACAGCACGGATTTGTCGCTGGCAAATCCTGCCAGATGAACCTGGTGGACTTTCTGGATTGGGTGACACGGGCACTGGACAAGAGTCACGTGGTGGATGTCCTATACCTGGAATTCAGCAAGGCTTTTGATTCAGTGCGATGGTAGGGTGACCAGCAAACTGAGAAACCTTGAGCGGTAGAAAACTGGTTAGATGGGTCAGGAGCCGGTTGTAGGATAGACAGCAGAAGGTAATAATGGGGGAGTGAGGTATCTGAGCCCAGGGTGGTAACAAGTGGGGTCCCACAAGGCTCAGTGCTGGGACCAGTGCTGTTTAACGTTTTCATTGCTGCCATCGCAGAAGGGATAAGGATGACACCAAGATCTGTGCAGAGGTTGATGGAGGGGAAGGCGGTACAGCACTCCAGGAGGATTTGGCAAAACCGGAGGAATGGTCTTACACATGGCAGCTTGGGTTCAATGCCAAGAAGTGCAAAGTCATGCACCTGGGAGCCAGGAACCCCGGAAATAGTTACTGGTTGGGGGCGTACAGTTATCCAAGTCAAATGAGGAGAAGGATTTTGGTGTACTAGTGACACGGAAAATTAACCACTCAGTCCAGTGCAGGAAGGCAGTGGCAAAGGCCAACAGAATGCTGGGGGCATCGCAAGAGGAATTACCTCTAGGAGAGGGGAAGTCATCCTGCCCCTGTACAGGTCCCTGGTGAGGCCACACTTGGGAGTACTGCATGCAGTACTGGCCCCCCTTCTTGAAAAAGGACATCAAGCTATTGGAGGGGGTACAGCACCAGGCAGCGAAAATAATTCTAGGTTTGAGAAATAAACCTTATGAGGAGAGTATGAGAGAGCTCAATATGTATTCCCTGAAGAACAGAAGGGAGAGAGGGGATATGACTGAGACCTTCTAAGTACCTGAAGGGTATGAACAGAGTAAGCACCGGAAGTATTTTCAAATTAAAAGGTGGAATGGAAACCAGGGGGCACAGTCTGAAATTGGAAAGAGGCTGATTCAGGAGGAAATGAGAGGCACTATTTCACCGAAGGTGGTGGCAAGGTGGGAACGTGCTGGAGGAGGTAATATCACTGTGGACAGTGGGCAGCTTCAAAAGGGTGGGACAAGTTCAGAGGGAGGATTCAAACCGTGGGGGTGGGGCAGGGGTGGGAGTGAAGGATACATGGGCACAATCAATGGGGAGGAGGCAAGGGGGAGCAGCTGCAGTCTGAAAGACTGAAGTGCTGCACACTTGAGCAGACTAGATAGATCAATAGGCCTGTATCTACTGGCAATTTTGCATGTTCGTATGTACATGCCTTACTTGCCAGGGGAAGTCAAGTGGGTTGCGTGGATGTGAACTATATACCACTCTTAGAACTATGGTTATAGTTACGGGTGCATAACTTATATTTCTAACAATGTGGATACAGTTCACTTAGTACACTCTGGCAGACTCCTAGCAGTCCTCTGGGAGGAGACAAGATGCACAACCCTATTTGGCAAACAGAAATGAAGGACTGATGCCCCAAAGGCAGCATCTCACCTCTATCATCTCAGTCCCCCCACCCGCACATGGGGCCCACATTCTTACAATAAAATTACTTCTGCGGAACCCTGGCAAATCCCTCTATGTCCTGGTTGTATACATTCCCCCACGCAACCAAAAGATTGCTTTTAATGCTGTTAACAGCTACATCTCCCCTCCAACAGCAAGCTCCTAATTATGGGTGACTTCAACATCAATGGGCTTTCCCACAAGGCTTGCCCCCTTCAAAGACTCTGCCTCTGCCCTTGACCTTACTAAAGTGGTAGTCCCCCTACAAGAATCAACCACAAACCGGAACTCTCACACTACTGGACCTGATATTTATTAATTGACCAAAATGATCTCAAAGGGTAAAGGTGCTCCCTAGCCCTTAGTGACCACTCCCTGAGGCTCTGGTGGTCTAGCACGACATCTAACTCTTCTCTTAAAACTGTGTTCATTCGTAGGTTAAAAGGGCTCGCTAGCCTCATTTAAACACCACCCCCTTAACTGTGACTGGTCCCCCATTGATACAGCCAGTTCCTCTGACAGTGTCCTTTCTACTTCATCTCTACGCTCAATGAGGCCCGTGATCTCCATGCCCTTTTCACCAAAAATATTAAACATCAGATATCCTTGCTTTCCCAGAAACTACTTGACCTCATGCATCATCAGGATTGCCTTTGGTATACGCCCTTGATTCAGGACTTCTCAGAAGATAGGCAGTGGTACAGGTAGGCCAGGAACAAATGCACCTGGGCCCTGCGTCCAGGCCAAGTCCACCTACTACCAGCATCTCTCTCCTCATCTATGGGCAACGGGGCACAAATTCTGGGATACCATTAAAGAACTCAGCGGTAAAGCTGTCCCCCCCCCCAAACTCACTGTGAATGGCATCCCACACAAGCCCCACTGCAAATAGCTGACGCATTAAACATCTCTTTCTCCGACCTTCCCTCCCCCCAACTGTCCCCTTCCGCCACCAGAAGCCCCCCCTTTCCAGTTTCGTGTCATATCTACATGAGAAGCCAAAGCCTATCTCTCTAAGGTCCTGGGCAAGTCACACCACAGTGGGGATATGCTGGACATAAAACTACTACGCTTCACACTCGACGCAGTCATCGTCCCCTTAACCAAAATCATTAACCTCTCCCTCTGTCCAGGACAGTTTCCTACCCCTTGGAAATGGGCAGTCATTACCCCCATCCCCAAAACCGGAGATCATACCTCTCCCAACAACTACCATCCCATTTCCATTTTACCTCCTCTCTCCAAAGCCCTAGAAAAAGAGGTGGCTGACCAGCTCTCAGACTACTTACCTAAATATAATCTCCTATGCCCCGAACAACATGGATTCCGCAAGGGTCACAGTGCCACCACGGCCCTTATAGAATACACCAGCTTCATACACAAGGTTCTCGACCACGGACACTTAGTTGGGTCTGTCTACATAGACCTAACTATGGTCGATATGGTCAACCATGCCCTCCTAACTCTCTGTCCTCCCTGGGTCTTGACCCTGAACCTACATCCTGGTTTGAGAGCTACCTAAGTCATAAGACCCAGCAGGTCAAAATTAACTCTACCCTCTCCGCCTGCCTCCCAGTCCGCTCGGGGGTCCCTCAAGGCTCCATACTTGGCCCACTCCTTTTTAGCCTCTTCTTAAAACTCCTTGCCCAGTGTCTGCACTAGTCATTTACTTCTCTACACCGATGATGCCGTCATCTTCACAAGCCACCCTACTCCCTCCTTTGTACAACAAACTCTCCAAAAGTTGTTCACAGAAGCTGAAACCTGGTTCACAGAGCGAGGCTAGTCCTCAACTATAAAAAAAAAACAAGTAGCTGGTTTTCTCTCATCACCAAAACCCACTCAGGGACCTCACCCTTCTTATTTACAATCATCAAAGCTCCCCGATTGAGCAGGTAAACTCCTTCAAATATTTGTGCATCACTCTTGCCTCCTCCCTCACCTATATCACCCACATATTCATACCTTGAGTACCACCACCAACACCAGAATTGGATTATTCTATAGGCTCAAGCACTGCCCATCTCCAGATGCCCTTCGTCTAGCCGTGCAATCCTCGATCCTCTCTGTTGTAGATTATAGGATTGTATGGCTCCGCAGACAATACCGCCCTGCACAGAAAAAAGACTGCCCTGAACAAAGCCTGCCGACTAGTGACGGGCTGTGACAGATGGACCCACACATATGATCTCTATAGTCACACCACCTTACTAAACTTTGAGGGCCGTCTAAAACATCAAACCTGCCTGCTGTCCAAGAAAATCCACTGCAAACTCTCCCCACCTGGTCTCCACTCCCTTATCCGGCCCATCCTCCAACAAAGGGTAACCAGGAGCTCGACCAAAGCTCTTCATCTGGTTCCTCGTTGGCCGGACCATGCTAGGCCAAAGAGCCTTCTATCATAGTGCCCCAAAATGGCTCACAATGGCCTACCAATCTCTATCTCAGCTGTGCCCAAGACAGACCACTTGAAAACCTGCTTCAGGGAGTTCCTCCTTAAGGGCTCGGCCTGTGATTGCACTTAAATGCCCCTGCATGCTCTGGCGCTCCCTTACATCCCTCCTTCCAGATCAAGTCCTGTCTCTGTCCCTTGTTAGCCTTTTCCTTCCTTCTTTCAGTGTGCTGAACCAGGAACCCAGTTGTAATATGGATACAAGGCCTAATATTATTCCTGAATGTTTCATGTACCTTACTTAACTCTGGGTGACTCTTGACTACTTAATGCACTCTACCTCGGGGTCTCTGGAGGTACCCTCCATCTACTGCAGCTGGTGCAGAATGCAGCTGCTAGGCTGCTGACTGGGTTGTCGAAATACTGCCATGTCACCCCGGTGCTGCGGGAACTGCACTGTCTGCCAGTTCGATAGAGGGTGCTTTTTAAGGTGGGATTGCTCACTTATAAGATCCTACATGGACTGGGCCCTTCCTACCTGGTTGACCTTCTTACACCCGCTGCCTCGGTATGTCCCTTCCGGTCCTCTTCGAGGGGCCTCCTGGCGATTCCCAGGACAAGATTGAAAACGGCCGGCAATCAAGCTTTTAGTGTCACCGGCCCTGTTTTGTGGAATTCGCTTTCGCCTTCGGTGAGGGAGGCCCAGTCGGTAAACATTTTTAAGGCCCGCCTTAAGTTTTATTTGTTTAGACAAACCTTCAAAGATTCTGTATGATACCACTGATACTACTGTTATCAGTCCTGTGTAAACTAAAGTGGAGGTATTTATATATAGTAACTGAGGTGTTTTTTATATTTGTATTAATAAATTAAATGTTCATGTTTTATGCAGTTCTTGAGCCTCTGGGATTGGGCGCCAGAAAATAATTGCCTTGCCTTCATGTATGTTACTTGACTCTGGGTTTGCCCCACCCTTAGAATGTTACTAGACTCAGGGTCTACACCACCCTCAGATGTTTTAACTATGTGTTTATAATGTTATCTCTTTATTATATTGCCCTCTGTAACACCTTATTATAATAATTGTAACACCTTATTGTAATAATTGTCTGTATATACTGACATGGAGCCTTTAACATACTAAAGCCAGCAGAATAGGCCAAATGGTCTGTCTTGTCTGCCTCGATAGCCAACAACCTAGTGGCTGTTTGCCTTCCTGCCCCCCCCAGCCCCCAAGAGGGTCTTTGGTTTCAGCTTCCCCTTCTACCTGTGCCACCCCTTCTTGAAGTCCTCCACTGTGCCCTCCTCCGTCAGCCTCCCGGGCAGCGCATTCCACGGCTCCACCACCCTCTCAGTGAAATAATGCTTTCTATGCTCCCCCCTCTAATTTCCCCCCTCCAGCTTCCCTCCTCCCCCTAGTTGTTCCCCTTCTTTAGCTAAACAGCTCCTAGGTTCCTCCTGGTTATTCATTTTACATACTTGAAAACCTCTATCATCTCCCCTCCCTCCTCTCCTCCAGTATGTACAGCCCAATCTCTTCCAGTCTCTCCTCATAAGACCTTCCCTCCATGCCCTGAATCATCCTGGTCCCTCTCCTCTGGACTCTCTCCAGTAGCGCTATGTCCTTCTTCAGATGAGGTCTCCAGAACTGTACACAGTACTCGAGCTGCAGCCTGACCAACGCATTATATAGAGGGAGGATCACCTTCCTCCTTCTGGACGCAACTCCCCTGGCTATGCAGCCCAGTATCCTGTTTGCTTTGGCTGCAGTTCTTCTACAATTTTTTGAGTTATTCATCCTGTTGTCTACCACCACTCCAAGACTCCCTTTCTCCCAATGTGACCTGCTGTGTGGCGCGCCCCCTCCCCCCCGGGTGTAAACACAGCCTGGGTTTTTAACCCCCAAATGAAGTACCTTACATTTCCCAGCATTAAATTTCAGTCCCCACCTCCTTGAACACCCCTCCAGGGTATCCAGATCCCCCTGGACTGTCTCCGTTACTTCTTCCCAATCCACCAGTGCTCCCTGTTTTGAATCATCTGCAAAGAGACTCAACCTATTCCTAACCCCCCCTCCCTATATCCGAGACGTAGGCACTGAACAAGAGTGGTCCCAATACTGAACCTTGGGGGATCCCATTGATCACCTTCCTGGGGGAGGAGAGTATCCCACCAACCATTACCCTCTGTAAATGCCCCAAAAGCCAATTTTCGACCCAGTTGAGCTCCTGTCCTCCACCCCCATCTTTGCTATCAGTCCACTGTGGGACACTGAATCAAACGCCTTGCTAAAATCTAGGTATAGGACATCCACCGGCCTATGTCTATCCAAGGCTCCTGTCACCCAGTCATAAAACTCTACAAGGTTGGACTGACACGATCTCCCTGGGACAAAGCCATACTGTTTATAATCCCGGTGTTCTAACCTTTCCAACTGCCTCCCAAGCCTCTCCTTGATAAAGCCCTCCATTACTTTGCCTACCATTGACGTTAGACTGACAGGCCTATAATTCCCCATCTCCTCCCTAGACCCCCCCTTTTAGGTATAGGCACTACATAAGCCACCCTCCAGTCTTGTGGCACCCATCCTGTCTGCAGAGAGGTGTTAAAGAGTGCAGCCAGTGGAGCTGCCAACTCCTCCGCCAGTTTCTTACTCAACCCTCGGATGAAGTCTGTCCAGCCTGGCGCCTTATCAGTATTCGCTTCCGAAGGCCACCCTCACCCTATCCACTGTGATTTCTCCCCTCAATCCTCTCCCTCATGCAACCTTCCTACTCCTTCCCAGCCTGTACTAAGCTTCTTTCTGTCCTCTGGTCTCAGACTGAGACTGATCTCTCGCTTCTGCTGGCTCCTCTTCCCT
The DNA here is from genome assembly GCA_016271365.2 of Neoceratodus forsteri. Taxonomy (NCBI): domain Eukaryota; kingdom Metazoa; phylum Chordata; order Ceratodontiformes; family Ceratodontidae; genus Neoceratodus; species Neoceratodus forsteri. The sequence goes on along the minus strand of CM028130.1, from coordinate 1,402,831,486 downwards.
CCAATCAGGCTGTAAGAATCCCTGTCACCCTCTGCAAAGACTGAGGCAAAGTACTCATTTAGCACCTCTGCCTGTTCCCCTGCTTCCTGAGCCCATCCCCAAACCTTAATCCTGCTGATCTGTGTCCCTCTTCTCTCCATATATCTGTAAGTCCCGGATATCCCTAGCCAGGTTTTCTCCATCCCTGCCTTGGTGCTCCTCATCACTCTGGTGACCTTCCTGGCCAATAGTTCATACTCTCCGCTCCTTGTCTCCCTAGAATGTTTAAAAGCGATCGTAGGCAGCCTTTTTCCTCACCGCCTTCTGCACTCCTGGTCCACCAACATGGCTTACTGGTTCCACCATGCTTATGCCTTACTTTAGTACAGGACCTAGTAGCCTCTTGCCCTTCTTTAATGGTCTCCCACAAGTTTCCAGCATCCATGTCCGGCCTAATCATGTCCAACCTCCCCATAGAATCCTACCCATGCCGGCGAAGTCCGCTCCCTGAAGTCAACCACTACTGTATGAGTGCGGTTTCCTCCCGCCCCAGATACAGCAGAAACCAAACCGTGGTGTGGTCACCACCTGCCAGTGGACTGCACACCTCCAGGCCCCTTATCTGTTCACTGTCCGCTAGGACAACGTCCAATATCTGCCCCTCTCTAGTAAGTTCCCCCACCTGTTGGACCAGGAAGGCATCCTGAAAGACATCCACCAGTTGCTGTTCCCTGGTTACAGAGGATGTCATGGTGCCCCAGTCTGCCCCCCAGCATATTAAGATCACCCATGACCACCACCTTACCCTTTCCAAGGTCACAGTGACCCTTGATGTTCTCAACCAGTTTATCCTCCAGAGCCTCCTCTAATGCGGGAGGCCTGTTCACCACCCCATCTTCAATTTCTTCCCTCACCTCGCTTACAGGGTTACCCAAATCGCCTCCAAACCCCCTCCAGCCTCCTCCACTCCACTAACCACTATGTAATTTCTGACTATCAGCATAACCCTTCCCCCTCTTCCCACTCCCCATCTTTCCTGAAGATCTTGCAGACCTCTAAGTTTGGGTCCCAATCATTTCCCTGGGTGGCCCATGTCTCTGTAATTGCCGCCTCAGCCAGCATAGCCTGGAGCTCGGGCATTTTATTGCTCATGCTCCTGGCATTGATCAGGACTGTCCTCCACCCCAAGTTCTCCCCTCTCTCCAGTACCCCCAACAGTGCGCAGTCCCTCTTCCGTCCAGTTTTCCTTGGATTTGCAACATAGTCCCTCCCTCTCCTCTTGTGCCCTAGACCAGGACCCTCAAACAGCCCCCCTGGGGCCTTTTTATTATTTGACCCCCCTTTACAAGTTTAAACCCCACCTCTCGCCTATAAATCCAGCAAGTTTTAATTTCAAGATCTCCTTCCCCTCCAGGTTGAGGTGTAACCTATCCCTGACATAAAGCCCCTTATCCTCCCAAGTACCCCCAATCCCCACCAGCCCATATCCTCTGCCCTTCACCAGTCTCTGAGCAACTGATTCACTCCTCTAAGTTTTGCTTGTTTTCCCAGTTGCCCTTGGTACATCAGCATCTCAGAGAAGGAAATTTTGCTTCCTATAGAGTGACAAACCCTGGCCAGTTCCTGGAATCTAGCCTGTATTTCTAGCTCACTGTTCCCTTCCAAGTCATTTGTCCCCAGATGTACTAGGAAGTCCGGGGATCCCCCGCAATCCAGTGTTAACGAGTACAGGTAGAATTTAGCCTTGTGTACGGATAGTCCTGGTATACATTTAGCTTTGACTGGGCTGCTTTTATTCCCCCCTCTCTCTCCCCCACTGGATACTCCTGGTCATGGAGTCTCCCAGCAGTATCACCTTCGTCCCACCCCCATTCTGATAGCCCATTTTGATCCATCTAGACTCCTCCTTCTGTCATCAACCCCCTGCTTGCTCCTCTCTCTCCCGTCAGCCTGGGGGTCCTTTGTAAGCCCTTTTTGTTCCTTCCAGACTCCTCTTCCTGTCAACAACCCCCTGCTTGCTCCCCCATCAGCCTGGGGGCCACACTCATGTGCATGCTCTGCCACACCTCTTTTACCTGCGACTGCCATTTTGCTCCTCGCCCCCCAATCTCCCGGGTGATCAGAGTTTGTCCTCCCAGTTCTACCCAGTCTCCCTCCTGGAGTTAAAACATCTGATCCCACACCTGAGAAACCTCCACTACCCCAACACTCTGAACCTGCACTTCCCATCCTATCTACTGTTTCTCCCTACTCTACTTTCCACCTCTTCCGTGATTTATCTCTCGAAACTGCCCTATCTAGAGAACTCTCTACGCCCCCCCCTCCTGACTGACTTCCCAGCCTGGACACTGGCCTGACCCCAGTCATGCCTCCCTCCACCCTGGCCTCCCTCAGTGCCCCCCCCACCATATTTCCCTCCAACCTAGGCTCATGTCCCTCCTTCCTCTATCCTTTCCTTTGAATCTGGCTCCCTCCTCTGTCCCCCGCCTCCCTTAGCTTACTGACCAAACCCTCACTGTCCACCTGCTCCCCCCTCCCACCAGCCTCCTCCACTTCATCTCCCAGATATGGTAGGGTGAATCGGTTTGTAAGTGTGATCCTTGTCCCTGTTTTGCTCTCTTCTACCCCCTCCCTCATCTGCTCCCTCCGTCCAGCCCCCTCCCTATGGTTTGCTTCCCGTACGTTGCTTGTTCCGCCTCCCACTCCTCTCAAGTGACCATATGGTCCACCTATGCCCCGGGATATGCCCTTTTGACCTTGTCCACTTGCCCCTGGGGTATGCCATTTTAGCCACTTCAAGTACATATGGTCTACCCCAACAACCCCCATCCCTCCCTTTTCCAGCTGCCTTCTAATCCCCGATCTCCTCCCCAAGACCCTCCAGTCGAAACACACTGGGCACCCTCAAACCTCGATGCCCAATTTAATATTATGGCCGCCCACATCCTGTACACCCAATCGCCCTACTGAAGATGCCCGCACTGACAGCCCCAAGCCCACCCTCATTTTGGGTGTGAACAATATGGCTACCTATCAGCAATACACACACAATACCCAGCAATAATCAGTTCACATCAAGGTGCACTCTATTTACACTAACAAAGCCCAGCACAATACTCAGCAGTATTCAGTTCACATCAACGTGCCCTCTGTTTACACCAGCTAAGTTCAGCAGTAGACAGTTTTCAGCAATTTGCCCTCAATCCCCACGGTATCCAGCTATCAATCATCAGCAATCCCCTAAATAGTAACCCAATGATCCCAAATGTTTATTGCAACCTCCAACAGTAACCACCAAGCTCAAACCAGCACAGTATGTGAATCTTATGCCGCCCTTCACCTGTCCAGCATCAATTTTGAGCTTCTTATTGCTCCAGCTCAACCAGTCTCACCATGCCCTCCCCCAAGGCTCCACCCCCTCCGACCATTTAATAGAGGTCTGGGCTGGGGTGGGGTAGGTGGTGTGGGACACAATTACAGCTCCTTAACGAGTAGTGAGGTGACTGGGCCCATCTTATGTGGCCCAGCCACAACTCAAATTTGGCACCCTCACTCCCGATTGGCCCACTCAATGCCAGCTCCTCTCACTCCATCCCTGGCCCACTGCCGACTTCAGCCACCAAGAAGTCTGTTCCGGTGCTCTCTATGTTCAGCTCCTCACCCTCCAGCCCTGGCCTGCTGCCGACTGCAGCCACCGGGAAGTCTGTTCCGGTGCCCCCGGTGTTCCACTTCAGTAGCCGATGCATCACCGAATTCTACCTCCATTGATGCAGCTGCCAATGCAGCCCTGGCTCCTCCCACCTCGTGTGCGGCCCCTGTGGATTCTCCGCCGCCGATGCGGCCAACAACCTCTGCCCTCCGAAACACTCCCAGCAATTACAGCTCCTTTGCAAAGGAGTCACTGACTCAAAGGATTGTAATTCCGATTTCCATTAATAAGTAATAAATAATAACTGAACACGTCAATGCTGTAGTGGGAAATGAACATATACACTTTAAAACAGGTAGCACCCCTGCAGATTTCCTCAATCAAGATGTACCTGGAGGCAGCAGTATGCCTCGGGGAACGAGTCTTCAACCCGAGAGCAATTCCTTACCAGACAATCTATAGCAGATGGCAATGCAGGATGTAATCCACCCGCTAGCCATCTGCTTTGCTGCCAGTCTGCAGAGGGGGCTTCAGTAGAAGTGACAATGAGTTGGTGAGTCTCATAAATCCACACCACTCACTCCTTGTAATAAGACAGCGCCCCGTGAAGTTCCAAGGTTTGGAACCTGCAGTTGGCATCCAAGGTAGGTTATTTGGAATAAACCAGGAGGTTAACTATCAGGTTAAGGTGAAACTCTGACACTACCTTTTGGAGGAGCTTTGCATGGGGGTTAAGGACAACTAAGTCCTTGTGGAAAATCAGATAAGGAGACTCACGAGAGCATCTGGGTTCACACACCTTCTGGCCAAGGTAACAGCAACCAAGAAGGCGGTCTTTCATGTCAAGAATGACTTTGCAGCTTGTGCACTGGCTCGAATGGTTTACCATCAGCACTGCAAGCACCAGCACCAAGTCCCAAGGAGGCAGTGGTTCACGCACCCAAGGGGACAAGTGGTCCAGCCCTTTGAAAATGCACCTGATCACCGTCTCCTGTGCCACCGTCCAGCAAGCCAGCTTGTGCCTGGTATGCAGAGATGGCTGCCAGTAGCACTTTATGGGTCAGGGCTCAGTACACCTGACTGAGACAGGTACCAAAGGCAGTCACGGATCATAGCTATAGGACAAGCAAGGGACTGATCTCCTTGCCCCGCACCAAAGTGAGACCTCATTCACTTAAAAGTGTTAGCTTTACAAGTTGACTCCTTACAAGATGCTTCACCGAGACAGAGAACATCTCCTGAAAGGCACAAGGCCTGGAACTCTAGACATTCAAATTACAGGTCGAAAAGTGCAGAGACTAAAGATCCGGGTGCAGTACCATCCAGTTGTCTCATCTGTAGGTTCCGGCAGAGCGGAAGCTGCTATGGGGACCAGCTACTAAGACTGAGAAGATTCTGATCAGGATCAGTCACCTTATCCAACAAGCCTAAAGTACCACACTGGGGATCAAGGGGAAAGGAGGAAAGACATACAAAATGGTTATTGATACAGATGCCTCAGGCTTTTTCCCCAATGACAACCCCATTCACACTACCCATTCCATCCACACAGCCACCCACTTGTCTTCAACACCAGACAACTGTGACTTAATGCTGGCAGCGGGTGTACATGCCTTACTTAAGGGGAACAAAAGTCAAAATTTACTCCAAAAAAATGTTGTGCAAAGTTTTAATTTGTAAGTGTACTCCTAGTAAGTCCTTCCCTTTGTTTGCTAAAAGGATTTTTTCTAAATTTGCTTTCTGTTTTTTATGGCTCCTGGGTATCTCCATGTTCACATTTTTACATGGCTCTTGTTCATGCAATGCCTCCTGTCTCATGTGACAGTGATGTGTCCAGGAAACACAGAAACATAGACTTTGACAGCAGATAAGCACCGCTTGGCCCTCCTAGTGTGCCCATTTCCCTACCTATTGGATAAGCTGCAGATCCTAGTTAACCAATAGCCTACTTCTGCCTACCCCCCACCAGAATCGCCTTATATCTGTTCCATGCATTCTTGAATTCCCAAGTTTTGACCTCACAACCTCCTCAGGAAGGCCGTTCCATGCCTCCACCACCCTCTCTGTGAAAAAAAACTTCCTCACATTGCCCCTGAGCCGTCCCCCCTCTAATTTCAAATTGTGTCCCCTTGTTCTTGCACATCTCTTTTTCTGAAAGATGCTATTCTCTTGGACTTTGCTGATTCCCTTGAGGTACTTGAAAGTTTCTATCATGTCCACCCTCTCCCTTCTTTCCTCAACGGTATATATATATATATATATATTAAGCTCCTTTAGTCTCTCTTCGTATGTCTTCTGTTCCAGACCCTGCACCATTTTAGTTGCCCTCCTCTGGACTGCCTCCATCCTGTCTATGTCCTTGCAGAGATGGGGTCTCCAGAACTGCACACAGTACTCAGATGGGGTCTCACCAACTGTCTGTACAGTGGGATAACAACTTCCTATTTTCTACTGATGATGCTTCTCCTACATCCAGTATCGCCCAGCCATCCTTACTGCCTTCTCCATTGCTTGCTTACCTTTAGGTCATTTGATATGACTACTCCCAGGTTCCTTTCCATTTTTGTTAATACCCCCAACTGTGTACTCTTCTCCTGGGTTTTGTTTCCCAGGTGCATTACTTGCACTTCTTTGCACTGAATCTAAGCTGCCATTCTTTTGACCATTCCTCCAACTTGCCAAGTTCCTTCTCATCCTCCCCCACCGTATCAATCCTGTTGCAGATCACTGTGTCATCTGCAAGAGGCATACTTTTCCTTCCAGTCCTCTGCAATGTCACTTATAAAGACATTAAAAGGACCAGACCAGTACTGAACTCTGCAGTAACCCCCTTTCTTGAATGGACTCCGTTTACTATTACCCTCTGTGTCCTGCTGTCCAGACAATTTTTACCCAGGCTACCACCCTGGGACCCACTCCCAGGCTGGCTAATTTGTTTATTAATCTTTTGTGCGGGACTGTGTCAAATACCTTGCTAAAGTCTAGGTAGGCCATGTCCACAGTCCCTCCCTGGTCTACTACTTTGGTCACCCAGTCAAAGAAATCTATTAAATTCGTCTCACATGACCTTCCCGCTGTGAATCCATGCTGCCTTGGGTCCTATGCCCTGCTGGTCTCTAGGTACTCAACAATTCTTTCTTTCAGAAGTGATTCCATCATTTTCCCTACCACTGAGGTCAAGCTAACAGGTCTGTAGTTTCCTGCTTCTGCTTTGCTCCCACTTTTGTGAAGGGGAATCACATCCACCCTCCTCAGTCCTTAGATACCACACCATCCTCCATGATTTGTTAAAAGGGTAGTCAGTTGGTGTCACTAGTTCCTCCCTTAGTTCTTTTAGAATTCTGGGATGAATCCGTTAGGTCCCACTGCTTTGTCCACCTTCAGTTTTAGGAGTTCTTTCAGAACCCTTTCTTCTGTGAAAGGACTGGTATCAATCCCCCTATCAGAGTGCTTCTATTGACTGGAACAGGTACCTCCCCCTCCTCTTCTTTTGTGAATACTGAGCAGAGGTATTAGTTAAGTATCCCTGCTTTTTCACTGTCTCTCTCTGCCCACGCACCCTCCCCTTTATTAAGCCTCACTATTCCTCCCTTGGTCTTTCTTCACTCCCTAATGTACCAATAAAAGGTTTTATCCCCTTCTTAACTGAGTTGGCTATCTTTTCCTTGGTTTGAGGCCTTTGTTATTCTGACTGCCTTCTCGCCTCCTTCTGCTTTAACTAGTACAGTTCTCTGTCCTGCTTCTTCTATGTTTCCTTATACTTCCTGAATGCTTTCTGTTTCTCCCTAACCTTCCCTGCCAACTCTTTTGAAAACAATAGTGTTTTTTTCTTTCATTTTGATTTATTTTCTTCACACAAAGGCTTGTTGCCTCTATGATGGCAGTTTTGATGTTTCCCCATTTTTTCCTCCACCCTTCTTTGTCTGTTTGCTAGTGTTTTTGTGAAGCACTCTCCCATTTTGACAAAGTCAGCCCTCCTAAAGTCCAGTGCCCTCACTTTTGTATGGCTTGACTCTGCGGCTGTTTATCGTGAACCACACTGTTCGGTGGTCACTTGTTCCCAGATGGCCACCCACTTCTAGAACTGAGATCCTCTCTCTGTCCCCATTTGAGAGTACCAGATCTAAGACTGCTCCCTCCTGAGTGGGTTCCAATACTAGCTGCCTGAGGCATGCCCCCTGTAGGGTATCGAGAATGACCACGCTCTTGTATGTAGCTGCAGCAAAAGTGCTCCAGTAAACATCTGGCATATTCAGGTCCCCCATCAACAATATCTCCCCATTTTCTGCCATCTTAAGAATGCCTTCTATCATTTCCTTGTCCATTTCCTCCCCCTGAGACAGAGGTCTGTATACAACCCCCGGGTGGGTTGTGGTGTCATTTCCGGTCTCCAGGATGACCCACAGTGCCTCCTCTCCTCCCCGCTTAACCTTTAGTTCCGTTGCTTTGATCCTTTGCCTTACGTAGAGAGCTACTCCTCCTCCTCTCCTACCCTCCTGTTCTACCCTCCTTGTCCCTCCTGTAGATTATATACCCTGGTATGTGGACATCCCAGTCATGGTTCTCTGTGTACCATGTTTCTGTGAATGCCACAATATCCAGGCATCCCTCTTCCATCAAGGCCACTAGTTCAGGGAGCTTGTTACCTAGACTATGGGCATTGGTACTCATTACCCTCCATTTTTTGATGGCCTTACCCCCTTTTTGCCCCATCCCTGTCCTTACTGCCTTTTTCTCCATTTACCCCAGCTCTTTTCCCTATTGACTTCTCTATCTTGGTGTCTACCTCACTAACTACCCTGATTTTTTGGGGGGAGGGGAAGGCTAGGATTTCCCTGCTCTTTTTCAATGCCCCCCCCCCCCGGCTAGTTTAAATGCTTTGCCAATGAAGCATTTAAACCTATCACCTAGGATCCAGGTTCCCCTCCTGACCAGATGCAGACTATAGTGCCAGTAGAGGCCTGCATCCCTCTAGAGTGGGCGCCCAGTCCCCAGTGAAGCATAAAACCTAGGCTCTGCCCCAGTTTTCAACCATTGACTGAATCCCATGGTGCGGGCACCTAGCCTCACCAGGCCATAGACAGGCAGCACCTCCAAGAAGGCTACTGTGTGTGCTACTGCGTCTAAGGCCTCTCCCCAACTCCACAAACTTCTCCTGCACTGCTCTCAGTCCTTTCTCAGCCAGGTCATTTGTCCCTAGGTGGACAATGACATCCAGCTCCCTCCTCATGCAGCTGCTCCTGCGATCCTGAGGATTAGCTCCCTGTCCCTCCAAGCCATGGCACCAGAAAGGCACCATACCTTACTCTCCCCCCTTCCCCCAGTTCTACCCTCCTAACAATGGAGTGCCCCACCAGGAGTTGTTTCCTTCCTCTGTGGGGTCCCATGCCACCCTCCTGTGGGTCTCCTTTGTGGAGGCTCCCAGCATCCTCCTTGGTCTCCACTGCAGGTGCCTCCATAGAGGAACCACACTCTTCCAGAATGGCATACTAATTGTGGAGCGGTACAACTGGAGGGATGTGCCTCTGTTCCACCACCCTCACCCTCCCTGAGTCCACTGTGGTCCAACCGCTCCTCTTTCTTGGCAACCTCTGAGGCAGCGGTGGTGGCGCTGGTGGTCCCTGGGTGGGAGAGGAGTTCCCCCGAATCCTGGCCAGCTCAGCCTGGGCGAGCAGCTTCCTCTCTCAGCCCCAGAGGTGCCTGCAGATGGGACAACTCCATCCTCCACAATGTCTCCCGGAGACTGCGGCTCCACAGCCACTGCGCCACCACTCCCACCACTGTCTTATTTGTGGCCCCTCAACTGTTGTTTGTATGCTTATTCTCTCCTCTCTCGTTTATTATTTTTTATTTTTTTCTCCCTACTTTCCTACTGCCCCGTGCCCTTAAGCTCCTGCTCTTCCTGTTCTGGGACAGGAAGTTCCTGTATTCCTCAGTAGTCTCCTTCTTACTTGCTCAGAGTCGGACCTCCAGCAGCTGGGGGGATGAAGAGCTACTCTTTTCCTTCTAAGATGGTGAGTCTTTTGATTCGAGACTAAATAACTGCTGCAGCAGCAGTTTACTGTTAGAGCCTAACATTCCAGCTTCAACTAAATAACTCTTATCTGATCCAGACTTGCAGTTTTCTAAGTATGTGTCTAGGTCTAGCCAGCAGAAGTCAATGTTTTGTTTTTAAGCTATTTGTTTAATCAAGCTACACACAACTAATAAAAATGCAAAAAATCACCTAGATCACACATGCTATAATTGGTGAAGACTCAGCTGACTCCTTACCAGCAGCCCACTCAGTTATCCCTCAAGCGTTTGTCATCTGTAAATGTAGCCTTCATTAGAGCTCCCTGGACAAGCAGTTACTTATAAACGACAGCTCTACTACTGTAATCTTGACAAAAATGCTCTTGTTGAATTAATGGTCCTGGATGCATCACTATCACATGGGACAGGATGCATCCAGAACAAGAAGAGCCACAAAAATTATAAAAATAGAGATCCCCAAGGGCTATAAAACCAGCAAGTAATTTAGAACAAACAAACAAAAAGAACTCCAGCAAATAAAGAGAAGGATTTACTAGGAGCACACTACAAATCAAAACACTGTAGACAACATATTTTTGTAAATGTTGACTCTAGTTTTCCTTAAGGCTAAAACTCACTCTCACCACATCTGCAAACTTGCTACTCCAGCAGAACCTGCTCTTCTATCACAGCAGTATCCTGTTGTTCAAAGGGCTTTAGCTGAAAAAATATAGGACCCTAGCTACCCTGCACAGGCACACAACATTAACACTGCTCATGTCAGGAAAAGAAATAGAAAAAAGATAGGAGGACTGGGTAAAGTTGATTTGAAAGGGTCTAACAAATCAAAAACAACCACGAAAAGTAATTCTGTGACATGTACTAAAGTCCCAGAGCTATGCACATGCACAGTAATGCAACTCAACTCAATTTTATTTTTAAAAAGCACAAGTCAACATTTATCCAAGCGCTTGTACAAATAATAAAAGGAAACCGCAATTTAAAAACACATACATACTATAAAACATACCTTGGCGTTTTGCTAGACGAGTCCCTGGATTTTGATCTCCATATCCAGACCTCCTGTAAGTCTGTTAATGCCAAGTTAGGGACTGCCTACAAGACTAGCTATGTCCTAACCCCTTCTGCAAGACTGGCAATTGCTAGAGGCATTCTGCTACTGGCTCTCACCTACGGTACTGCTGCCTAACTAATGTGCCCAAGTCTTCTCTTCGAAAGTGAGACACAACCTATAATTAGGGTTACCACCTTTTAAGAAGCCAAAGTGGGATATTTCTTACTGAAACATGATTTTTCGCAGGACAGTACCTAGCCTTGACCAATACAACAGACTTGTTTTCTCTATATAATCAGAATTAAGCCTAAGTATTGTAGTTTCTTAGTTGCTTCTATTGTTTCTTATCATTTTAAGGCATTTTAGTTAAGCTATTGTAGTTTTCTAGAACATTTAGTGTAAAATTAGAAAATATTTTTCCTACTGTAAAATCAGGACATTTAGTATTTTTCATGTTTTTTTGCAGGACACAGCTGCCCAAATCAGGACTGTCCTGTGAAAAATCAGGACAGGTGGTAACCCTACTTACAATATTTGTCGGTATGCCCTATCATCCCCACGGCTCAAACATCAATGCCAGCTCAATACCAATTTAAACTGGATCCTTCCCTCTGCCCTTAGGCTATATTCACTCGGTTCCCTAATGGATAGTGTAATCAGATCCCAAACCCCCTTGTCTCTTGCCTCTATGCTTATTCCCCAATCCTCCTCTTACAGCCTTCGTTCTGTCAAACAATCCCTCTTACACGTACCTAGATGTAAAACCTCTAAGGGTTCCAGAGCCTTCTCTCATGCTGCTCCAAAATTCTGGAACTCTCTCTCCTTGGCCGTCTGCCATTCACCCACGCTATTTTTTTTAATATATAGAGCTCTTTGGTCTCCGTCGCCTCCTCCTGCCAACTGGCCACTGGGTCACATATGCATTTTACTGGTTTTCTCCATTATCCCCACCCCGGACCCCGGTGCGAGTGTGTGGAGGCATGCTTCGCACCCAATGCACCAGCTCAGCCCCTTCCACCTCCCGATACGTTTTGCCGCCCCCTCTCCACCTCCGCTACCCACCGTGCCTCTGCCTGTTGGGAGGCGGAACTACAGGGGGGGTGGCGCCAACCCACCCTCAGGAGAGGACAGCTGCCCATCGGCATGCTCAATCCTCTACAGCGGCACCCGATGACCTGACGTAGTTCCCGAACCTGGGTCACCGGCATGGCGCAAGGTAAGGCACCAGCGCCTCAACCCTCTGTGCCACCAGGCCGGTGGCCACCCATGCTATTTTTAAAAGGGAATTCCTAACCCAGTTGGTCCCGTGTGTGTTTTAATCCTCCTTAGCTCACTATAGTTTGCTGACTAGCTGCCCCTCTTTCTTCAATCTCCCCCACAGTCTGATTTTCCCTGCCATGTTGTCTTGTCCTTACTACTGCCTCCTATCTCTTGCCTGTTCTATCCTCCAGGGTTCCTTGTAACCTGCACTTACCCTCGTATGCCCATTTCTTCTTCTTGTAACTGACCTCTCAAGTGCTCCCCCCCCCCACCTCCGTAGCCCTGCTACTTCCATACATATCTTCTGCTTCATTATGCCTGTTGTTTGCACTGCTCCCTGTTTACTGTATTTTATCTTGGTTTAAATGTACCTAGTTAACTGTAACTTTACCTCAATATCCTGTATGATAAGGCAGCTACCAACTGCTAATAAGTTGGTTTTGTTTTCTGACATCTATTGTGTACGATTATCTAATGATGTTCTTGATACTGCCATTACTTGATTTGGCAACGTTTGTCTTCTACTTCCTGCTATTGTACTGCTTGTTTGTGCTCCTGTAACCTCCCGGGTCATGCCTGAAAATAGTCATCCTTATGGCTAGTGCACTTACCCAGTTAACAAAATATAAAAAAAATAAATAAAATATATGTAAACATAGTATTCAAAACAATTGATTCATCCATATTCCAAGGACGCAAGACTAAAGAAGAGGGTTTTTAATGGCACTTTAAAGCTCTCCACGGTCGGGCACTCTCTTACTGAACGAGGCAGAGAATTTCACAGAGTAGGGGCCATAATCGAAAATGCCCTGGCACCATAAGTCTTCAGACTTACCCTGGTAATCTCTAGCAATCCCTCGTCGGTGGAGCAGAGTGGGAAGAGGGGGCAATAAGGACACAGGAGTTCATTATTTATTTAGTTAGTTTTTTGTGTTGACCAGGTAAGGGCACTAGACAAATTCTGCCTATTTTCAGGCACAACCCGTGGGAGGGGGATACAGATGAATGCCAACTGACCTTGAACCAGATTAAGCTATTGGTGGTATTTCTTGCAGATAACACGGACCCTGTCTGTGTAGGGCATTACAGGTCAGCAAACCCGACCTTGAAGGTGATTGCCACTGAACTGGCAGCCAGTGCAGGCCGCGGAACACAGGCATGACATGACACGCTCTAGATAAGCCAGTCAGCAGCCTAGCCGCCACATTCTGCACCAAATGCAGGCGGCGAATGTCAACCACCAGAAGCCCTAGGTATAGAGAATTGCAGTGGTAAAGGCGGGAGGTCACAAAGGCAAGAATCAGCGTTGGAAGGTCATCAGGGGGACGAGGTGTTTAACACAGGCGATATTCCTCAGATGGTAAAAAGAGGATTTAACGATAGCCAATGCCTGTAATTTAAGCATCAGCCAGTGGTCAAAAATAATGCCCAGATTGCGCATGCAGTCCAAGGTCAACAGCTGATTGCCCCTGAGCCAAAGCCCAGAAAGCTGTCCCGCTAGTTGCCCCTTAAACTGACAACCCGGGACCACAACCAACATCTCAGTCTTGTCAGGGTTCAACCTCAACCAACTGGCACCATCAGTCCTGGATCTCGGCGAGGCCGTTGTTAAATACTGAGACTGCATCATCCTGCTCGGGCACAAAGGACATGTAGAGCAGAGTATCAACTGCATAACAGTTACAAACATAGGTGAGAAAGAAGTAAGTGCCTCAGCTGAGACTTGAACCCAGTCCACCTGGAATACCGTTCCTTGGGTTCAAGTCCCAGCTGAGGCACTTATTTCTTTCTCACCTCTATTTGTATGTGTGCCATAAATATGCAAACCGCACTCCTGTGTGATTGTTACAAGTAAATATTTGTGTTGCCATTGGGTTGTGAATTTGAGAAGAGTAATGTGCTTGGGGACAGCTCAGGTTCTAGTTGTCTCAGTGGCGCAGCTGGTTAGTGCAATCAGAATGATATTCCAGGTGGCCTGGGTTCAAGTCCCAGCTGAGGCACTTACTCCTTTCTCACCTCTGTTTGTATGTGTTCTATAAATATGAACACCACACTCCTGTGTGATTGTTTTAACAGTGAAAACTCAGCCCATACCACCTCACAATATCTCCCAATGGCAGCATATACACCTCGAACAACATGGGTGACAACATACAGAACCCTGGGGAACCCCACAAGGCACAGAGACTGGGTCCGAGTAAAAAATCTCGGACACCACTCTCTGAAACCTGCCAGTGAGGTACAGATGGAACCACCAGAGGACCGTACCAGACAGTCCACAGATGAACTGCAGGTGCTCCAGTAGCACCTCATGGTCCGGTAGTGTCAAATGCAGCAGAGAGATCAAGGAGAACCAAGATGGAACAGGTTCTCCGATCTCTCGCTATCAGGAGGTCATTGAGCACTCGAACAAGCGCCGTCATGGTACTGTGCCTCTTCCTAAAACCCAACTGGAGAGGATCGCAGATCTCATGACTGGTAAGATGACCCTCCAGCTGCAGCGCAACTGCCTTCTCAGTAACCTTCCCCACAAAAGGAAGGTTAGAGACAGGCCTATAGTTAGCAAGACAGTCGGGGTCAAGAGAAGATTTCTTTAGGAGGGGTATTACTACCACCTCCTTCAATGTGTCTGGAAACACACCTGTCTCTAAAGAACACCCGACTACCTCTACTAGGACTGGGCCGATAACCTCAACACACCCCACTAGGAGGTGAGCTGGGCCCGGATCCAAACTACAGCAGGTCGGCCGCAAACTCTGGATGATCCTCACGACATCTGCAATCGCCAACTGGTTGAAGTCAGAACAGACAAACTGAGAAGCAGCAACCGACCACAGACCATCGCAATCCATAATGGAGCAGGCCGCACAGATGTCAGATCGGATGCCGGCAACCTTATCTGCAAAGAAATGAAAATTACGTACCTACCGTAATTATGATCTTTCCGTGTATCTTCACCATTCATCACTGTTGGGTACTCGGTCAGAGGTCAGAGACCCTGGGAGCTTTTTTTTTTATGGGGTAAGGGAGCTGACACGCCATCGGCACCACCCTCGAGGCTGACGCACTGCGTGGTGCTCGTGGGTTGGCCGTTAGACTGCGTCGACTCCACCTGCCTGCCAGTTCTGAGTCGCCGGAGAGGTAAGAGGAAGGAGTGCAGGGTGGGACAAGGAAGTCCAAGGGACAGAAAAAGGAAAAGATATATAAACCAAAAGGAGAAATAATGACTGAGAGGACAGAAAGGGAGAAAAAGTCAGAAACTGAAGGGATTGGGAGGGGCCCCAATTTCTGGAAATGGAAGAGGGAGGTAGGGTGGGTAAAGAATTTAGGAGGAGAGGGGGGAGTTAAACATCCCAGACTCTGGTCCGTCTCCAGATTACATAGGAACTGCAAAGGACATGAAGGCTTTCTGCCAGAATTCAAGGCACAGAATGGCTGGAAAACACTCCAGATAAGCAGAGTCGGCTAATCTGGAAGAAGAACATGGTACAGAGAATTAACACCCTCTCAAGGAAAGATTAATGGTGAAAAAAAGGGGAAACAATTTTTTTTTTTTTTTTTTATAAACAAGAAGAAATAAGTTGGACGGAAACAGGGAGGAAGAGAGAATGGAAGAATGGAGGGCAACTGTCAACTCCCACCCCACAGGGGTGGAGCCAAAGCACTGGAGGAGTGTCACCCCTGCTGTCCACTCTCCCTGGAACATTATCCTCCTGTGTGCCCCTGTTTTACCCCACTCCTAAAAAGAAAGGAGAGGGGGAAGGGATAGGCACAGAGAGGCAGGGGGACCCAGAGACTGAGGCCCCGAGGGGATGGAGGGTGGGATCGTGATGAATGGTGAAGATACACAGAAAGATCATAATTACGGTAGATGCGTAATTTTTCATATCTTATCTGTGTCAATCTTCACCATTCATCACACTATTGGCAGTGCGAGCCCCCGAAGAGGGTTTCTTCTACACCCAAGGGACAAAGTCCCTTAGCTCTCAGTGGGTGACACACTAAGAGGGAGACCTTCAGGAGCCTGGAGGAAGAGAGTGGGAGAGTGAGGCGGGGTCCCCCAGAGGGGAAGAGAAGCTGCCCGACAAGCTGTCTCAAGCTCTGGGGAGAAGAGACAGGTTCTCTGGTGAGCAGAGTTAATCACCCTCACGCCAGGCCAAGGGTGACAACGGAAAGATGCAGCCATGCACGTCCGCCTAGTGCAGATCGCTGTCCCTACAACCCTGGTAGCTACCTCATTGTCATCATAGGATGCCTAAACTCGGTGCCTTGCTAGCTCCAGGCTTGCAGCATGAAGAGTGCAATGGCTTGTCTGATTTGCTCCGTATCAGGCAATGAGGCTAGGAGCTGACCTAGCCTGGACCACAAGAACCTGTCATAGGCTGCATAGTGGGCCTGATGTGCAGAAATGGAAAGTAATAACTGTGCCAAGTAGAAAGTTCTCCTACCCCAGAAGTCAAAATCCGAGGAGTCTTGATCTTGTGCTGGTCACGGTGAAGGGCGCGAATCCCATCAGGAGTCTCCAACTGCGTCAATCCGGACTGCGGATGAGGCATGGAACCTGGAGACTCCGGGGGTGCATAATACCTCTGGCTGAGATCCCTAGGGGCAGGAACACCAGAGAAGGGCCTCTGCCAGAAACGCAACAATGCCTCCCGATAGGGAGCAGGCCAGGGCGGCACCACAAGGGTGGCCTCGCCAAAATCGCCTAGAAAGGTGTGCGCCGAATGCTTAGGATTGCTAACAGTGGCAGGTGTGATGTGCAAGTCCTCAAACATCCTCACGAGGAAGTGCTGATATTCAGCGAGATCAGCAGCTGGAGAAATGTGGACAGAAGGTTCCTCTCTCCCAGAAGAGGGGGATGAGGAGCTGGAGGGCACCGGTTGTTTAGAGGGCAGCTGCTCGGGGGGAGGTTGAAAAACCTGACTGTCCATCGCTCTGAAGTAAGCTGGGAATCGAGCAGCCACCACTCTGAACTGCTCCCAGGAGAGACGCCTGCTAGGACCAAGGATGCCTGGGAGCGCAGGAGAATGTGGCAGAGGAATGGGGACAGAGCAGAGAAGAGATGTCGGTTGACCTCCATCTGGGCTAAGGAGCAGACCGGGAGCACCCGCGGAAGAAGGTGCCCCAGAAGACCTCACAGCTGACAGCTGAACAACCATTTCGGTACTGCCTTGGCTGTGCCCGGAAGAATCCCCCCTGCAAGGTGACCGGGGCCGTACAGGTCCAGAAGGATGGTCCTCTACCTCAAAAGAATGGGACTCTCTCAAAGAGACCGAGAAGGAAGAGCAGAGATCCGCACTACGGCTTCTCCCAGAGCCCGGGTGGACCCGCGAAGAAGGCCGCCGTGCCAACCCCATGCCCCTCGACCCCTTGGAGTCCAAAACAGCCCTCCTCCTTGAGAGGGCCAGCCCAGGTAGCTGACAGCTCTGGGCAGCACCCGAAGGAGCTATATAGGGCACAGTACCCTACCCTCCCGTAGGTGCTCTGATCGGCCCCAAAGTTGGGCGATCTAGGCACACTACAGGTGGGGGTACCACTGCTGAGGGTTCAGTGAACCCACCAAGACCAGGCTGCAGAGCAATGGTGGCCTGCACCACTGCCCGCTGGTCAGCACCCTTGACCCCGGTCTCAGTAGCCACTGACCCCACCTCAGAAGTGGGCCGACACTGGCTTGTCAGGGAAACTATTGGGCTGCCACTCCAACAGCCAACCCCAAGAGTCAGACTGTCCGTCTCTGACTCGGAGTCGAGCCTATGCCAGACCGTGAGGGCGCCCACTGCCGTCTTTGCCAAAGGGTGCCAGAGACCAAAGCCATGCCGAGCCAGTGCCCCCTACAGCACCACGAGCGGAATCCACAGGGGCATAGGCTCCAGCCCGAACAGGAGCTCCAGAGTCGCGGCGAGGTGGCCTCTATTGAATCTTGAGTGGAGTCGGTTACTGCAGCAACTGCCGAGGCTACTAGCGGGCGGATGCGGCAATGGGAGCCATTACTTCTGTCATCAAAGAAAATACCCACCTAAGGTCTCGATTACAGACACTGGAGAATCAAGCATGAGCCTATAACCTGAGATTGTTGGGACTTTCGGAAGGGTGTGAATGCAATCACCTGATGATGTTTCTTCAGGAATGGTTGGTACAGCAGCTTGGGGCTGACGTCGCCCCGATAGTCCAGAAGTTTCAAAAGGCATATTGTGTCACACCTCGAGGCTGGCCTGACAACCCAGAGGCCCCAAGGACTGTGGTGATCGTGACAGATGGTGTAGGTTCCAGAGATCACTTACTGGCGGTGGTAAGACAAAAACGATCACTTCTTCAGGATGGCCAGCCCATTTGGATGTATCCAGACATTGGGTATGCTACTCGACAAAAACGTAAAAAGTCTGTTGGGGCTAGAGCTCTGCTGAGAGATGCCAGACTACCCCATGGTATCGTGTTTCCTGCTTGGCTGAGAATGGTGCATCGGGGACAAATCTTATTTCGGATCTACAGGCAGCTACTAAATGGTGCCAAAAGCAGCAACTCGACCCAGGGAGACTGCCCAAGAGGATTCCTCATTGGAGGATGAAGAAATATAAACACTAATGAAAGTAATATATTATTAAAAGATTATTCCTCTTATTGGGGGTGGGAGTATTTTGAAGCTCCCAAGTAAACTTTAATGTTTAACTTTGGATGTTTAATTAACATATATTTTTTATATATACTGGGACAGCAAAGTTACCCCCTCAAGTTCTACTTTTAATTGTGCTTTGGGAGGGATTAGCCATGTTGGTCTTCTGCCATTTTTAGCACACAATGTTTAGCTAATGCGGATGTTATAGTTCTGTAATGGCGCCTGAATCATAATAGCAACTCAATGCAGCAGACTACTTCTGCTTTTATCTGGGTCATTACCCGCTAAAGGGAAGTTTTGTTAACTATTACCACTGAACACCAACAGATCTTGCCTGCTCTGTTTGTCATCTTTAAATGTTGCAAATCTAATCGGAATGTGGAGATTACTATCTATAAAATAACTGCACTTGTACATTAATTACGGTAAAGCATGATGAATTTCCATGAACCCCCATTCTGGGGGGCAAGGAGCTTCGACACGAGGACTGTAAAAACGTTGTTAGTAAATACCATGCAGCTCATGGGCTCTTGACACAACTCATTCGGTGTTTTTTTGAAACTAAGTAGATTTATTACTCTGTATACCCTCCGTGGACATATCTTTAAGTGTCTGATTGTATTAAGAGGAGTGGTGCCATCATGGTAGATTATTGTACATCCTTGTTATATCTAATGTTAGTGAATGTAACTGCATGTTTGTTCTATAAATAATAAACATAAAGTTTAAAAAAGAAAAAGAAAGGAAAAAAAAAAAAGAAGAAGAGGACTGGTCCAGCACCGATTCGAGGAACCCACTGGTCACCTCTCATCCTTGGAGCACACTGCATTCACCAGTACCCTATGTATCCTTTCCACTAACCAGTTTCTTATCCATGGTACCACCTTTTATCTATCTCAAGTTACCAACTTGCTTACTTGTCTCCTGTGTGGAATGGTGTCAAAAGCCTTGCAGAAATTCAGGTGAGCCATGTCACGCTCCTCCCTGATCTAGCTCCTTGGTCACCCAGTCAAAGAAGACTATCATATTTATTTGGCATAACCTTCCTCAGAAACCATGCTGCCTTGGGTCCTGCAATTTATTGGATACAAGCTATTCCACAATCATTTTCTTCATTAGTGATTCCATTAACCTACCCACCACGATGTCAAGCAAACAGGCCTATAACTGCTCACAACCTCCTTGCTACCACTTTTATGAAGGGGGGGGGGGACTAGATCTGCCCTTCTCCAGTCCTCTGGGACCACACCAGTCTCCAGTGATCTGTTAAAAAGGTCTGTCAGAGGTGCAGTTAGTACCTCCCTAAGTCCCCTTGGATGTACCCCGCCTGGCCCCATAGGGTTGTCTACTTTCAGGCTGTCACGTACTTTCCAGACTCTCCCCATCAAAAATGGACTACTGTCTATTTCCCTCCCCTCAAAGCTTGTAACATCTAAAGCTTTTAAGTTAGCTCTCTAACAGGCTGACTACAGTCGGCACAGGTTGGAGGCATGCTATCACCTCCCCTTCCTATCCAGGCTGGGGTCCCGTAGAGCTCAATCTTAAGCTCCATCCTGTTCTTAATTTTTCTAAACAACCTCCCCTCCACCTGTGTCCAACTCACATACACACACATATGCCAATGATATAGTCATCTTCATCTCTAGTCCTTCTACAGCTCCCATGGAAGAACTGCTCCAGCTGGATTTCCACAATATCCTGGGCTGGTTCCTTGTCAATTATCTCAAGGTTAATACCAAACAAAAACAAAAACAGTGTCCATGACCTTTGGAACCAGACAAAATTATCCAAGCTCTCGAGACCTCCTGTCTCCACCGCACTGGATGGCTACCCTCTTGAAGTGGTACAGTCATTCAAAGCATGTAGCATGTAGCTTGACCAGCAAGCTTGACTTCTCAGCCACACTGATGCTATCCATGCAAGACTCTGCCCTAAACTAGGTGCCCTGTACCATAACAAGACTGCTTACCCTTACTGGTATGCCATCAGCTGGTTATCAAAATGGTGCTTCTGGTCTTCAACTATGCAGACATAGCCTATGATACAGCCCCTCCACCTCCCTAGCAAGGCGGGATACTCTTGGAATACCTTTGAGTAAACTGCGACAAACTGTCCTTGTAAAGCACAACTTCTGCTCCTCTATTCCTCGTTCCCACTAGCCCTCTGCCATATTGTACACCCGATTGATTCATTTTGTGTGTGGCTCAAGTTTTTACCTGTCTGGTGCCACAGTGGCGAATCTGTACAGCCGATAATTTTTTTCAACATCGGCTCATCAGAGCAGTGGCTAGGAGATTGAGAAAGTGCAAGATTTTTTTTTTCCTGCAATGTGACCATCATGGCTGTACGGAGGGAGAGAAGAGGGTCTGTGACTTGTCAGCAGACACTCTCCTCCAACCAACAGGGGCTGAGATTGCTCATGTAAAGCGGAGAGGACAGCAGAACAAATCAAGTAAAAGAAGAGGACTGAGACAGACTAATGTTGCACCGATAACATTTAAAAATGAGATCTACAGAGGAAAGCAGTTTGCTTAATGTTATAGACTGCCTGTAAAACTTATCATAGGGACCACAACGACAGAATATTTAGTAGAAACTAAAAGAAAAGAAAAATACAGCGATGAAAGGAAAACTTGATTTCTCAGGTAAAAAGCAAGAAGAAAGCGTGTGAAAAACCTGGGCCCACTAGAGACACCAGAGCTGTCCTGACTAAGGCATATTACTAATCCCCTCAGCACAGACTTCTCCAGGAGTTTCTTTTATGTTATATGTGCCGAGAACAAAAAAAAACCTGCCCACAAATATAATGGCTTTGTGTGATTTCTGTGACTGACTGTTTCTCCCTAAGAATGCCATTTATCATCTCTCTTCTGCTGTAATAATTGTCCTTAAGCACTGACATAACCATTTACACTTATCAAGTGTGGCTCATGTTCTTTCATGGTGGCTAAAGGTTCTGGGGGCCTTTTTGCTACGGTGGCTAACATTTTCTAAATCCTAGAGGGAACAGAGCTAGTCCTCCATCTCCATCCTCCCTCTACCTTTACCTTTACGTCGCCATCTACACAACACTTCCTTCATCTCCCAAGTACTGGTCTGGCTCCTTTCCTCCCTGCCTCTCCTCTCTACTGTCTCTCCGCACCATGTTCCCTCTGCTTCAGGGACCAGAGAACCTTCTACACTCCTCACCCTCAGTCCTCTGCTGTGCAATCATCCATTTCATAGATACATATAGATACATAGACAGTGTCGGCAGATAAGGGCCTATGGCCCACCTAGTCTGCCCATTTGAGCTTGTAAGTTCAGTTTGTTTTCCTAGAAGTCTATTTCCCCTTACCCCCGACCTCTAGAATTCCTTTATGTCTATCCCATGCATTCTTAAATTCCGTGATTGTTTCAGCCCCCACCACTTCCTCTGGCAGGGTGTTCCACTTGTCCACCACCCGTTCTGTGAAGAAATTCTTTCTCATGTTTCCTCTGAATCGTCCTCCCTCCAACTTCATCCCATGCCCTCTAGTCCTGAAACATCTTTTTCGGCTAAAAATAGTGTTTTCCTGCACCCCTGTTCCTCCTGTAAGATACTTGTATGTCTCTATCACATCCCCTCTCCCTCCCTCTCTCTAGGGGAGTACATGTTCAGTTCCTTCAACCTGTCTTCATGGGACTTGTGATGCAACCCATGCACCATCTTTGTTGCCCTCCTCTGAACCTTCTCTACCCTGTCTATGTCCTTACGTAGGTATGGTCTCCAGAACTGTACACTGTACTCCAGGTGGGCCTCACTAGTGTCTTGTATAGCGGAATTATGACCTCCCTTTACCTGCTGGTGATGCCCCTGCCTATACATCCCAGCATCCTATTTGCTTTACCTGATGCCTTGTCACACTGTTTCCCTACCTTGAGGTCATCAGAGATGACAACCCCAAGATCCCTTTCCTGCTTGGTGCATGCTATATCCTCACCCCCCAACTGATATATTGTGCCAGGGTTTTTGTGCCCCATATGCATTATCTTGCACTTCGTTGCATTGAATTTCAACTGCCAAACCCTTGACCATTCTTCAAGTTTCTGCAGGTCCCTTCTCATTCTGTCTACACCCTCTGGTGTGTCTACTCTGTTACAGAGCTTTGTGTCATCAGCGAACAGTGAAATTCTGCCTTCTATATCCTGTGCAATGTCACTGATGAAGATGTTGAATAGGACCGGTCCCAGCACTGATCCCTGTGGTACCCCACTGGTCACTCTTCCCTCTGTGGAGTGACAGCCATTTACCACCACCCTCTGTGTCCTGCCACCCAGCCAGTTACCTACCCACCCACTACTGTCCTGCCCACACCCATATTCCCCAGTTTGTGTAATAGTCTTCTATGTGGCACAGTGTCAAAGGCCTTGCTGAAGTCCAGATAGGCCATGTCCACTGCCCTCCCTGATCCACCTCCCTAGTCACCCAGTCAAAAATTCAATGAGGTTGGTCTGACTGCCTCCCCCTGGTGAAACCATGCTGCCTTGGGTCCTGTAGTCCATTGACAACCAGATGTTCCACCAATCTCTCCTTCAGTAGTGCTTCCATGATCTTTCCCACTACCGAGGTGAGGCTGACTGGTCTGTAGTTCCCTGCTTCCTCTTTGTTCCCACTTTTGTATAAGGGACTACATCTGCTGTCCTCCAGTCTTTGGGTACCTCCTGTTTCCAGTGATTGGCTGAACAGGATAGCCAGAGGTTCAGCCACCACTCTCTTAGTTCTTTAAGGGACTTGGGTGCACCCCATCTGGCCCCATTGCTTTATCAGCTCTTATTACTTCCAGTTCCTTCAGGACCCTTTCTCGTGTAAAGGGACTTGTGTCCATTTCTGCACCATTCTCACCCCTTGTACTCCCTTCAGACCCATTACCCCCCTCTTCTTTAGTAAAGACTGAGCAGAAATACCTGTTCAATATGTCAGCTTTACTGTTGTCATCCTCCACTCGGCTCCCATCCTCCCCCTTCCTATCACCTGCTAACACTCTGGAACCAGCTCTCCATTCTCATCCATCATTCTACCTCCTCAGGCTCCAGCTGAAGCTCGTCAAGCCACCCAGCTATACCCATAGGAGGTCCACTAGTGATTCTGGTAACTCAGGTTTTGGGTGCCCTAGTCCTTTACTGATCCCTACAACAATGCATTGCTTGCCTCTGTACTGCTTTATCATCGAATTCCCAGTTTTCCATTTGCACATGTATTTACACAGCATACGTGCACTTTAATCTTGTTTCCAGTTTGTAACAAGGTAGTATTAATTTCTGTTTGTGCCTGCACTGTGTGTTCAGTGCCATGCAAGAAAAAATACCTACCATAATAATACTGTTTCTTCCAAGGGATCCCTCATATGCTTAACAAATGCAGTTAGCCTGATTGTATTAGCTGCCCCAGAGACACCGTGCAACATACAGCATGTAAATGATGGAACTTGGAAGGAATTTCAAACCTCCTCTTTGTGGTGGTGCTGCATTCCACTCATCAACATTAGATTTATTTCAAAGGCCTATAGGGCAATAGCTAAGAACCTAATAGCCTATCCTGTACTAGACCTAAAAGACAACTACGAATTAAAACACAAAAAGACTGGCCTCCCAGGCCAGATTATGGCAGAGTAAGAAAATAACTATAGCAAAAAACTGATTGTGGATGAACAAGAAGTAATGCTCAAGCCAATGAGAGCCAAACAAACTCTGACTGCAGTAGAACATTTTCCAGGTTCTGGAAAGGGAGGCAGGGTGAGAGATTTAAGTACAGTGAGGGATCCCTTGGAAGAAACACTATTACTATGGTAATTTTATTTCTTCAAAAATTCAGGAATCCCTCACTATGCTTAACAAATTCAGACTACAAATCAGTATCTTGGGAGGCTGGGTACAGAACCTATTTAGGGAAAAGGTCCTGCAATACAGTAGTGACAAACCTGGCATGCCTCCTGGATAGCACATCCAGGCAACAGTGCTTTGTAAAAGTGTGTACAGTTTTCCAGCAAGCTGCCTTACAAACTTCTAGTAAGGGAATATCCCTTGCAGCTGCCACAGAGGCAACAGTGCCATGAGTGGGGTGTGCCCTGAGGTGGGAACTTGCCAACTTTAGAGTAGCAGAATTGGATGCAGGAGACTATTCAGCAAGCAGTAGTCCTCTTAGAAGCTGGCCTGCCATTTCCCTCTTCACCATACGTGAGGAACAGCTGTGAGTGGGAAGGTCTAAAGTCCTTATTACGTTCCAGATAGTGGCTAAGTGACCTCACACTAAATTGCCAGAAGATTAGGCCTATTGGTCTATCGAGTCTGCTCAAGAAGCAGCCCTTACAGTGACTTCACTGTGGCTGCCCCCCCTCCCCCAATGTGTCCTCTTGCTGCCCTATTATCATGACCCTCTCCCCCATCTATATTTTACCCTGTGTCTGTCCCATCCACTCTTAAATCCTTCCACTGTCCCCATCCCCACCAATTCGGATGGCAGAGAGTTCCAAGGTGTCACCACTCTTTCTGTGAGGATCTGCCGCCTCACCTCCCCCTTAAATCTCCCTCCCATCTATCTCAGGCAATGCCCCCTCTTGGCTCCTTCTTCCCTCAGCTGGAACAGCTCATCAGAGCTAACCCAGTTAATCCCCTTCAAATATTTAAAAGTCTCTATCATACCCCCCCAGTCCCTCCTCTCCTCCAAGGAGTACATGTTCAACTCCCTTAGCCTCTCATTGTAGGGCAGGTCACTCAGACCAAGAATCATCTTTGATGCCCTCCTTTGTACCCTCTCAAGAAGGGCCATGTCCTGTCTCAAGTATGGGTGCCAAAACTGCACGCAGTACTCCAGGTGCAGCCTAACCAGGCAGTTGTACAGTTGCATTATGACTTCTCTTCTCCTAGATGCTAGCCCTCTGGCTATGCACCCGAGTATCCTACTTGCTTTTGCAGCTGCCTTCCTATATTGCTCAGAGTTATTCATTTTGGCATCTACTGTCACCCCAAAATTCTTTTCTTCCCTGGAGACAGTCAGCTTCACCCCACCAAGACTGTAGTCATGCCCCAGGTTCCTGGACCACAAGTGGAGTATGCTGTACTTCCTGGCATTTAATCTCAGCTGCCAAGTGTGTGACCACCTTTCAAGTGTCTCCAAGTCCTCCTGCAGTGTCTTGCTTCCCTTCTCATGTCTATGTCTATATCTGGAGCTAGATCTTTTGCTTTTGCAACACTGACCCTGCGGAATTCTCTACCTCATCAGATTAGAGAGTGCATATCCGTTGAGGCCTTTAAATCTGCCTTAAAGACTTACCTTTTTAAATTTGCTTTTCCTGATGTTTAAGTCCTGCTATTTTTTATTAACTGATTTTAAGTATATGTTTCATGGTAATTATGTTTTTATTTATGTCTATGTACAACAACGCTATGGTCTCCTGGAATAGAATTTTAGAAATAAAATTTGCTTGCTTGCTCATTGTCCACCACTGCTCTCAGCTTGGCGTCATCCGTGAATAGACTCTGTCTCAGGGTTTTAAATAATTGATTAGCAGTTTTTTTCTTGGGACAATGCTAACAGTACAGAAAATATTTATATAGGTTTTCTAGAAGTGTTATGTTTGTTAAACACAATGAGACAAGTGCTATGCATTTTCACAATGTTTTAGCACTTTTATGAGCAAAACGCTAATCAATTTTTGGAGTTAAATAAATCCCTGTGTCTATTCCTAACTCCGACCCCAATATCTGAGATGAACGCGTTAAACAGGACCGGCCCTAACAATGACCCTTGGGGGACCCCGCTTAAGACTCTTCTTGGAGATGAGAGCTCACCCCCCAACCACCACAGTTTGAAACCCATCCTTTAACCAATTCCCAATCCACTCCAGTATCTCTCCCCCAACCCCAGACTCCTCAGCTTGTCCAGCAATCTACGGTGTGGCACTGAGTGGAAAGCTTTACTGAAGTCCAGGTACAGGACGTCCACCGGTTTCCCCTGGTCAAGAGACCTAGTGACCCAGTCGTAGAATTCGACCAGGTTCGTCTAACACGATCTTCCCCGGACTAACCTGTGCTGACGTTTATCCTGGCGACCATGGGCTTCCAGGAACTCCTTTAGGATGGACTCCAGCAGTTTCCCCACCACTGATGTCAGGCTAACTGGCCTATAGTTTCCTGGCTCCTCCCTCCGACTGCCCTTATGTAGAGGCATGACATGAGCCTCTCTCCAGTCCTGGGGTACCCAACATGTGTGGAGGGAGAAGTTGAATAAGTCCATCAGTGGCACAGACAGGACATCTGCGAGTTTTCTCAATACCCTGGGGTGAATCCCATCTGGACCCGGGCCCTTGTCCCCCCTCAGGGACTTCAGTGCCATTCTCACCATCTCCAAGGATATCTTTCCATCGTTGAGTATCGCCCCCACCTCCCTACCACAATCCCCCTGTGGAGTCGGTTCCACAACCTCCTTCATAAAGACCGAGCAGAAGTACTCACTGAGTACTTCCACTTGCTCCATCGCTTCCTCAGCCCACCCCTCCCTGATGTATCTGAAAAAAACTATTTTCTTCCCTTTTGATCCCCTGCACCAACTGCAGCTCCTTGTCCACCTTGGCTGCTCTCACCACCCTCCCTGCCTGTCTGGAGATCCTCTGGTACTGCTCCCTGTCTGCCTCCCTACCAGACTGATTAAGTCTTCAGAAGGCCAGTTCTCTCTCTCTAACCACCATGTGTACCTCCCTGGTCCATCAGCTAAGCTTTCTAGCCCTAGCATTCTTGTGGACTAACCTGGCTTTAGTGGCCTCCAGAAGACCCCTCTTTATTTATTATTTTTCCCCAATTATTTAACCAGGTGAGACACACTAAGCTGAAAGCTTGTTTACAGGTGCAACCTGGAAGCATGAAGAAGTTAAGTGACTTGCTCAGGGTCACACAGTATGCAAGTGGGGGCTGTGGGATTCAAACCCGGGTCTCCAGATTTGCAGCTCAGAGCCTTAAACCACTGCGCCGTACTGCCTCTAATTCCCACTTGCTCTCTGTGGTCATACCCGGCCAGATTCCACCTAGGTGCCTCTCCAGGACTGATGCCATGCCCTTGAAATTAGCCCCCCTGAAATCCACCACCGCTGCCTTGGTGCAATTTCCAGTCCAAAGGGTCTTCCACAACCAAATCCCTAACCATGTCCCCGTCCAGACTGTGCAGCCTCTGCTCACCAGGACTGGACCATACTGTGAAGAACACTGGGAGAGTGATGGACTGGTTCTAATGAAACTCAGACACTACCCTGGGAAGAAATTTCCTTTTAGTCCTAAGGACTACCTTGTCCCTGTGGAATATAATGTAGTTAGTGTCAGTGCAGAGAGCTTGCAGCTCACACCCCCTCCTGGCAGAAGTTATGGCCTCCAGGAAGACTGACCTCCAGGTGACATACGTCAAGGCTGCAGTGGCCATAGGCTCAAAGAAAGGTCCCATGAGCTTGGCTATGCACAGGTTCAAATCCTGTGGAGGGACTGGCTCCCTAACAAGGGGATACAGATGCAGCAGGCTCTTAAAAAATTCTTGAAAATGGAATGTGAAGCCATTTTTTCACTACCTGCAGAAATAGCTGCCTAGTATACTTTGAGGGTTGAAGGCTTGAGGCCCAAACCCTGTAAGTGCACCAAGTAGTCCAAAAGTATGGGCAACTCTACCCAAAGGAGACTGAGATGCTTAGGAGCACACCACAGGGAAAACCTTTTCCATTTAGAAGCACAAGTCTTTCTGGTGACAGGCTTTGTGGAAACAATGAGGACCTCCTCTAAAAATTGAAAAATCAGAATATTCTAGCTCCTGAAGAATGAGGCCTTGAGGCGCAGTGACCCGAGGTTCTAGTTCGAAAAGGTTACTCTGCCCTGAGACATGGCCAGTAGATTGTGTCTCAGAGGGAGACAAATGGGCTGTCTGGTGAAGAAGGCCAGAACCAGGACTACAAGGGTTGTCTGGCCCAGTCTGGAGCCACTAGTATTATGGTTGCAGACTGGCTCCTCAATTTCAGAACTCGCTGCAGTAAAAAGAAAGGAGGGAAGGCATACAGGAACCTCCCTGACCAGTCCAGGATCAGGGCATCCATGGGAACTGTCCCACTGCTGGAGGCCTACAGCCAAAGAGAGAAAGCTGGTAATTCTTTTTTGAGGTGAACAGGTCTACTTCTGGTGTGCCCCATCTCCTGAAGATTGTGGCTAACACCTGCTTGTTCAGAGACCATTTGTGATGCCCTTGGCTGATTCTGCTGAGAGAATGTGACAAGACACTGTCCCTTTCTGGGACATGAATTGCTGATAATTGCACCTTCAGAGAGTAAGCCAGACTCCTGAGCTTCATGGCTTCTGTGCACAGCTTTGAGGATTTTGCGCCTCCCTGTTTGTTGATGTAATAAATGGTAGTGGTGTTGTCTGTCCTGATTTGGACTGACTGGTCCTTTATCTAGAGGAGCAAAACTGGAGGCGAGAAAGACTGCCCTTAGTTCCAGGAGGTTTATATGCGTCCCTGGACTTTCGAGGGCCCACACTCTACTTACCATTAGGTCGGCCAGGTGGGCTTCCCAACCTAGAAGGGAGGCATCTGTTGTCAGGACAACCATGGGATTCTGTTGCTGGAAGGGCGTCCCCCTCCTTGAGGTTGTCCCTTTCTTTCCACCAGTCCAGGGCTTGTAATAGGGTTTTTGTGATGGATATCAGCCTTGAAAGAGGGTGTCACTTTTGGGACCAATGGGCTCTTAAGTGATACTGGATGTCCCTCATTTGAAATCTGGCCCGTGGTACCATGGCTGTGGTGGTGGCCATATGACCCAGCTGCTGAAAGAAAGTGCCTTGCTGGCCCGGGCTGACCCAGGATGAAGGAGCTTGCCAGACACAGAAGACTTTCCAATCTTTCTTAGTACGAATGCCCTGCCCGGCATGGCATCCAGCTCTGCTCCTATGAACTCCAGTATCTACATTGGTTACGTTTGGGACTTCTGCACATTTGTGAGAAATCCCAGTGTCTCCAAAGAGCTGTGAGTTAACTGGAGAGAGTCCTTGACTTGCTGATGTGATTTTCTGGTGACTAGCCAGTCATCCAGATAAGGAAAAAAATATCACACCCTGGCTTCTGAGATGTGCTGCCACTATGGCTAAGCACGCTGTAAAAACCTTGTGTGCAAATGACGGACCAAAAGGAATGGCTGTGAATTGGCAATGACCAGAAGGTAGCCTGAACCTTAAGTATTTTCTATGACTGGGCTTGATTGGGATGTGAAAAATATGCATCTTTCAGGTCCAGAGATCCCAACTAGTCTCCCTCATAAAGTGATGATATCAAGGTAGATAGGGAGATCAATCTGAACTTGTCCTTCTTCAGGAGCTTGTTCAGGAATCTGAAGTCCAAACTCCTAAAATAACAGCCACATTTTGTGGGCCGGAACAAGGAAGATGTTGGAAGGCGTGTGAGTACCAAGAGGCAGATACTGAACACATAATGTGGTCTTGCCCAATAATACAGGGTTACTGGTAAACATGGGAACTAACAACCATATCTGAACTCCCTAAATTATTTACACCAACTTTCATACTTTCATCCTTACTGCAGTCCCCCCACTGGGACTCAGGATAAATAAGATCCAATATAAATTAATAACTCTCCTAACAGTAATAGTCAAAAAGGTCATAACCAGACTCTGGCTATCGGCAGCCCCCCCCCGGCTAAAGAGGCTTGGAGAAGGCAATGCTATGAGGCCTACAACTTGGAGAGGATTTCAGCTAAGCTGAAGGGGTGCATACCAACCTTCAATATCAGATGGCACAAATGGGTCTCATACCAATTAGATCACTACACTATAATGATTTCATACCGTAGGAGGGGGCAGCATCGGACCATTGGGCATTTTCATCCTTACTTTATATTCTCATCCCCTTCCTGGTCCCCCAGCTCATCTTGAATCACCTTGAATATCTGGGCAATATCTTTCAACAACATCCTAGAAGTAAATGTTAGACAGCCCTATCTACAAGATTAAGTAATCACTCAGATATGAAATGCGCTTTATAAACAGTACAAATTGTTTAAACTCATATGCTGGATTAGAAGTATTTACAGATGTAAATGTGTTGCCTGTATGTAATTGTATAAATGCTTTAATAAAAATGTTCAGTTAAAAAAAAAAAAAAGTAAGGAATCTGAGGTCCAAAATGGGGGTTCCATGCCAACATAGCAAAATTTAAGAAGCGACTACAATTTGGGCGAAAAAAAATACAGTGACGGTGATCACCGCGACCGCACAGCCCGGTGACCACACACCAGCGCGAATACATCTTGTGCTACCGATACATCACAGCGACAACACCACCAGTCAAACGTGAATATTATAAACACCACGCAAGTACTCCATCCTGGCGCATACACCAGAAGAGGCATGCCCTTCTGACTACGAATAAATTCGACCGCCAACCTCGCAACACCCTACCCCGGCATACATTCCCGCTTGAATAATCATATGCGCCTCTGTTACGCAGGGGCGTCCCCTGCTACACCCCTAATGGGCCTCTGTCCCCCAAACCCCTACCTCTAGGATTCTATCACCACACCCTGATGGTGAGGGTAGCTACAACACCAGTCACCAAACAGGCAGTCACACTAATTGCACCATACTGAATGTGACAGTATTCAAATGTGTGCGTGTTGCAATTGAGCAATCGCTGTTTTAAGCAGTTGTTGTAATGTACTCACCAATTACATTCGGGCTGTAATGTACTGCTTATAATGACATGATACCCAAAAATAGGTAGCCACCTCTTTTTTTTTTTGCAAGTGAGAAAGTGCCTGGAGTAAAGCCCTTTTCCTCACAGGAAGGGGTGTACTCTTTCTGTTGCGTTTGCCTGCAGCAATTTTTTGACTTCCAATTCCAGCAGAATCCTTTCTGCTGTAGCTGGAGACTGAAAATTCCTGTGAACCTGCAGCCGGGAATCATCTGAACTGCAGCGTGAGACCCTGGCTCACTACTTGCAGGACCCACCTGTCCGTGGTGATATTTTGCTATTCCTGGAAGTGAGCCAGCCATCCTCCCACTGGCAATGGATGGGTGACCTGGACCAACACATCAGGAATTCTGTCTGGGCAGAGTCTGATCAGCCTGTGTGGAAGGTCTTCTGCCCCTGCCCCTGAAGCAACTTCTCATCTGAGAGTACTCACAGGTCAAGAGTGGAAAAGAAAGCACGAGGGTAATAACCCCTACCTCTACCTCCCCTTCCATGAGGTCTGTAGAAAGTAGAGGCCTTTTCCTTTTCAGTATTGCTTTTGTAGGTGGTTTTGTACTCTTCCACCTTCTTCATATAAGCATCTGTCTTGTCATCAAACAGGGAATTGTTCTCACATGGGAAATCCAAGGCTTTTGCTTGGGTGTCCTGGGACAAATTAGTGGTCCTTAGCCAGGCATATCTCCTTACGGAGATAGCATGGGCCATGACCCTAGAGGCAGTGTCACTGGCATTCACAGCCATATGGAACTAATTTTTGGTAGCATCTAGGGCAGTCTTGGCCATGTCAGCCAAATCTTGTGCCAAGTCCCAGGGGCCTTTTTAATATGGCTAGCACAGAGTTCTAGAGGGCTTACTGGTGCTGGGCAGTGTAAGTCATGTATATAGCCCGTCTCAACAGCAAAGAAGCAGAGGTGTACACTTTCTTCCCCATACTGTTCAGCTTCCTGGAATCTTTATCCAGGGGCTGGGTAGAGAGGGGAACCTTAGCCTTGCCACAGGCAGATGCCTGGACCACACCTTCATGATCTGGGTGCGAGCAGAGGTACTCAGCATCACGTTTGTCCAGCTGGTGTGGTACTGTACTTCTCGATTTTGTCAATCCCCAAGGAAGAAGTAGGGGTTTGTAATATTTTACAGGTTGCTTTCTTAAGGGGCTTATGAACGTTAAAGCAACCTCTTGGTTGGGGTTAACTCCATCATGGCTAAAAACCCGGCCTCCTCATCCTCCGTAGACTCCTGGGTGGAGAGGTCAAGGGTGTTTACCATTTGCCTCACAAAGGCATAGTGGGTGGAGAAATCCTCCAGACCCCAGGGAAAGGAACCTAACTCCTGGTCAGGGGAACTGTCGGGTCCAATAGGTCTCCCTTCCTGTTCTTTATCACAGAAAAACTCAGCCCCCGGGTCCCCGTGAACCGGGAGCAGAGCAGTGGTTTGAAGGGGAACCGGCATGCCTAAGAAGGAACCCACAGCCTGAAAGGCCTGGGAAAAACTGCCAAACTTTAGTCATATCCTCCACAGAGGGCATTTTTATTCTGGGGCCCATTCATTTCAATGTTGTTTTTTCTTATGGTCATAACTTTCTTATCTTTTGATATTTTTAAATGGCAATATTTGTGTTTGTGGCGGTTCCACTATACACATAGCGACAAGAAACTTGTCAGCGTCGGCACAACACCGCTCAACTGGTGGTACCGTGCCGCTGAAGGAATAACTGTTTTCTGTGGGGGCTCTGCTCCCTCGTGACTAAAGATTACTAACTCCAGTTGGAGCTAGTTCGGGTAAACACCCCGCAGCAACAGTGTCTGAATACCTGGAGACCATCAGAGCGAATCAGTCGAAAATGTCGCTGTCATGGTCTTCATGGTATTTCGTTGCTGCGCCATTGGTATATCTTTGTGAGATGGGACCTAAATAGAACCTCAACAGCAGAGAGTAGAAAAAGCTATCAAAAGTTAAGAAAGTTATGACATTGAGAAAAAGAAGCCACTGAAATGAACGGGCCCATTCATTTCAATGGCATTTTGTTCCCCATCTTTGTGAGCACGTGTGAGCGGGATTGTCCCACATGGGGGAAGGGGTCCAGAATTTGCAGAAGCAGGGCTAAAAATAGCATGAGTCCTGCATCCCCCAATTGTAAGTCCTGTTTTCATCACCCCAAGACTGCGCCCTGTGGTGCTCCCGTAAAACACAAACTGTGGAGAAATTAGTTACTGTTCCTAGACAAGAAAAATAGAAAATCCTTTATGCATAAAGCCCATGACTAAAATGTTGTACAAACTGATATCTGTGGAATTATCTGTTTAAAATCAGACTACAGTACTGGTTAAAAAAAGTGATGTTATAAAAATTGACGAGGATGTCAACTGGCTCAGCAGAAGGAGAGTGTAGCTACCCCCAAAATCAGGCTTACCTCTGGGGCCATGCCTGGTCCAAACGCATACCTCCAGAGTCCTGTTCCCGCTGCTGCAGAGTCCCCTGGGGTTCCAACTCCTGTTCTCTGCTGTTCCCCTGCCACCCACTTTGTTTCCTGGTTGTGCGTGCAGGCAGGCAGGAGAAAAGTGAGCCAAAGAAGCTTGCAGCACTGATGGGCCACGTAATCAGAGCCAGCAGGGCTCATCTGTAAGCTCAAGCCCCAATGGCAAATGGAGCTCGGGCATGTAACTACCTCAGTGCACATCCGCACACCCAGGAAACGCACCTGTGAGCATAAGCAGCAATAACCGCTGAGAAAGGCTCCAAAAAGTGCCACTTATTGGGGACGGGCTCCCATTTCTTCCGACCGCTCCCCCGGGCAAATGTGGCCATTGGATAAAAATGGCTTAAGCAAATAAATTAAGGGCTATCTGGGGCAATACATTTAATGTGTACAAAGCTGCTGCAATCTGTATTTTGGGGGCAATCTTTATTATGTGTGACTGGGGGCTGCCATGTTAATTTCCCAGGCACCCCTGCCTCCATCCAATCACAATTAGTCACAGCCACTGGCCGAGACTTAAACCTGCAGCCACTAGGGCATCGTGCGTGTGACTGGCAGCCCTTCTCAGCTAATCACAGCCTGTAATTCCACCCATGACATCACAAGATTCTAAAAAGAGTGCGTAATCTTCTTCGGATCATTGAAGGAGGCAGAAGCCATCAGCCTTGCTCCTGCCCTGTGACCTTCAGCCTGCTACAGAGTAGTCCAGTACGGACTTGACCCACCTTATTTCTTAACAGGTGCTACTGGCTAGCCAGCCAGAGTAGCCTAAATTTTGTAAACTTAGGGACAGCCACTACAGTTTAGATGTAACATAGTTAAAGTTACCAGAGAGTTCTCTGGTGCTTGTTTAAATATTTGGCAGTGTTCAAGCTTGTCAATTCCCACTGCTATGCGAAGACTTCAGCATCATCCTGTTCCTCTTGTGAAGATCATGGGCCAGAGATGTCTGGAGGTTCCAGTTGAGAAGCTACACCCTTGCTACTCGTCCCCCTCTGAAGTTGCGGAGACCCATCTTGTCCACCCTGTGGGTTTTAGGATCCATGAGCACTTTGCTGGGCTGGGAAGTAATCACCTTTCTGTGGATTAACATTTGGAATTACCCTTGGAATACCCTGTTTGTGAAATACAAATATTTGGTCTGTGAGCTCTAGCACAGTAAAAAAAAAAAAAAAAAAAAATTTTGGGGTTTGGGGGTTGACATTTGTTTAAATTGTGTACCACCTATACAGAACCTCAGCAATACAAGATCAGGACTGCAACAAGTAACTTTAAACTGAGGTAGCCAGTTAACTGGTTAGTTTAAATCTAGTACCACCCAGGTCTGCTGGCTTCTGCCACCTAAAATTCACTTGAAAGGAAAGGGAGAAAGTGTATTAGGGGTGGGCTAAGGCTGGGCGCAGCCTGACTGTAACCACTGCTATCTAACTTTCTGCTTTTTTTCTACGAGACCCATAAAGTCCTGCTGTCAGTTTTTACATCCTGTGCGACAGCATGTTACTTTGCACAGTCTACTGCTGGTACTATATTACATTGTCTATTTAGATCTGTTTCACGAGTGGGATCCAGAGTGGTGTTTGTGCCTGTGGGCAGGTACTGCAGTCCCAGGGCGTTGTACCACAACTATCACTAGGCCCACTGATCTGTTCTCTGGGTAGAGGCTATTTTCTTTTCATTCTGGATACGAACCCCCCACAAGGAGTTTTAAAGAACCCAGGCCCCTCAGCCTTTTCAGGTCTCTATGTGTGGCAGGGGTTGTAAGCGCGGCTTTCCAACTAACGGCACGGTGAACCAGTTACATAACCATATATTCTAATCTTGTCGCAGCCATGTACAAATGTAGGTCTGGGACCACTAAACCTCCTTTGGTCTGTAAGCAGTGCACATTTTTATGTTCGCATGCACGCAGGCGCTAGCGAACGTATTGTAGTAGTATTGCTTTTGGATGGGTGTGACACTGTTCATCCAATATAGAGCAGTGTTTGAGGGGTGATTCAGTGTCACACTAATCATCAGTCAGGCTTAGTATGACAGAGTTTTGGCTTGCTGGGCAGAGACTGCAATAACTTGAAAAAGAATAGCCCATCCAATCAGAAGTCAGTTGTTCCCCTTGATCTGCGCCACCCTGCAAGCCAAGGTGATCTGTCAAAGTCAGCACTGCATGCATGGAATGTCTGCCAGCTGTAAGAGTAAACTGTGCTTCCACACATGCGAGTTACATCTCTGTGGGTCATCTTTTATTTTTTCTGTCTCCGCCCACCCCAACCCTCCCTCTCAGTAACCCCCACAAACATAACCGTGACACTGGGGTGCCCAATCCCCAGGGTCACCAGCTGGTACGTGACCCTCCGCTCTAGTACCGTGCATGCATACGCCTGTGTTTTTTTTTTTTTTTTTTTCCATCCTGCCCACCCGACCTCTCTCAGCAACCCACAACCCCACCCCACAAACATAACAGTGACACTGCGGAGTTTCTATCCCCAGTGTTGCGATCCAGAATTGTCTGTCCTTTTTTTTTTTTTTAAACCTCCGGTCAAGTACTGCGCAAAGTGCGGTTACATCTCCATGTGCAGGGTTGTTTTGTTTATCCCCCAAAACATAACAGTGACACTGAGGTGCCCAGTCCCTAGTGTCGCGATCCAGAATTGTCTGACCTTTTCTTTTTAAACCTGTGAAAAGAAAAATGTCCATCGATGTCTTTCGGCACGCTACTGCTCCCCCACCACCCTCCCACTCAGCACCAACCCCCACCTCAAGCCCTTACTTACCCACCGGAAGTCTAACGCCAACATCTTCTGTGGACTGCAGACACACCTTCACTCTTCAAACCAGACCGTGAATTGAAGAAGCAGATATGTGGTTCAATGTATTTCAATGGGGCTTTAAACTCAGTGAAAGGAAAAGCAGATTAGAAATAATGGGCCCACTCACTCAAAAATATGCATTCGTTATTGTTTAACAAGACAGTAGATGACTAGTGCAGCGGTCACTTCCATGACATGACTTTATACCAACATTTCAGAACAATCCTTCATCAGGGTTACACTGGTTTGGGTATTGGTAATCAAAGAAATGTTCCCTTTAAGTTGATACCAATTTGCCTTTATTTTCATTTGTTTTGAACGTTCTGCGTATTTCACTTTAAGTTCTGTCCCACTTTTATTTCTCACTTGCTTCAAGGTTTTTTCTTTCCATTTTTAGTTTGGACCAGTATTTGTGGTGCAGCACGGCCTGTCTGCTTTCTCTTTTGATATGGCCTGGTCCATTGTTTGAACGCAGTGGCATAACTTGGCAATTTTTGCATATTTTTGGCCCAAATTTTCAACATGCCGTTTTTGGGACCTCACCTCATGAACAACTGCACTGACATTAGGCAACTCTGACCCAAAAGGTGATTTCGTGTTCCCTGCACAAAATCACCTTTTGGGCAGGAGTTGAACATTTACTCTACCCTTGTTCATGAGGTGGGGTCTTAAGAAGGCTATGTTGAAAATTTGGTGTAAATATATTAAAAAAACAAAGTTATGTACCTACTTTTAAATTTGCGAAGACGGGTTCACAACTTTGGCAGTTTTCAATATTTGTACCTCAAATTTACAACATAGCCATTTTCCTTTATAGCACCTCGAGAATTTGAGTCGTCATTTCTCAAATTTGGCCAAAATGAATTTTTTTATATATCACGAAAGGTCCCTGCGCAAAAATCACCTTCCGTGCAGGAGTTCCACATTTTCTGTGCCCTTGTTCATGAGGCGAGGTCATGAGAAGGTTATGTTGTAGATTTGGTACAAAAATAAAAAAAAAAGTTGTAAGGCTATGTTGAATTTTGCAAATGCAGGCTCGTAAGTGTGGTAATTTTCAATATTTTTACCCCAAATATTCAACATAGCCATTTATTTACAGCACCTCATGAATGTGACAGCTGTCATTTTTCAACTCATGGCTAAAATGTGTTTTTGCGTCCCAAAAGGTGATTTTGCAGTACCTGCGCGAAATCACCTTTCAGCCAAGAGTTGAAAATTTTCTCTGCCCCTCTTCATGAGGTGGGATCATGAGAAGGCTATGTTAAAAATTTGGTAACAAAATATCACAAAACAACACATTCATGAGCCTACGTTACATTCTGTTAACACAGACTCGTAACTTCGGTAATTTTCAATATCTTTACCCCAAACTTTCAACACAGTCATCATTTCTTTACAGCACCTCATGAATGTAAAAATGTCATTTTTCAAAACCTGCCACAGATCTTTTTTTGCACCCCAAAAAGTGATTTTGCAGTCCCTGCATGAAATCACCTTTCAGGCAGGTGCTGAAAATTTTCTCTACACTTCTTCATGAGGTGGGATCGTAAGAAGGCAAAATGTTAACAATCTGGGACAAAATTATTATAACAAAGTTAGCAGCCTGCATTCAAATTTACAAATGCAGCCTCCTAACTTTGATAATACCCATAACCCACACAGTGCACCACAACCCATCTACTACCCCTGGGCTTCTATACCAGTAGCAAACATCCGGCACTGACAAATGCTTGTTTCATATTCATTCTAACTTT
This sequence comes from Neoceratodus forsteri, assembly GCA_016271365.2. NCBI lineage: Eukaryota > Metazoa > Chordata > Ceratodontiformes > Ceratodontidae > Neoceratodus > Neoceratodus forsteri. The sequence goes on along the minus strand of CM028130.1, from coordinate 1,402,793,111 downwards.
TTTATATCCCAATATAACTCTAGCCATTCTCCATCTATCGCTTGTGCTTTGTCTACTGATATTTTGTTTGGTACGACTGATAATGGATTAAAAATGTTGATAATAAAGCTGGCCCAGTGGCATGATGGAAGTGCATCTGCCTGACACATAGATGACCCAGGTTGAGAAATGGGGAAGGGTTGCCCTGGGGCCCGGCAGGGGATGGCAGGATCAAGCATCCACAGATGGCTTTCCTCCTATTGGAGGGGGGAAATACATCACGTACTGCTGTTTGGCTCCCACCTAGCTGGGGCTAGATGGTGCAGCAGCAGTCATCCATCTCGACAGCTGGGTGAGGGCGCAGAGGCGTAATGAGTCTTCCCACAGTACGCGCACGCCACTGAACTTGTACTAGGGATGAGAATGAAACAGGAGGAAAAGAACTCAAACAGCAGGATGTCGATGGCAACCCTACAGCCTCCACACTACCAACCGAGGCACCCACTTACTCGTGATGGTAAAAGTAGATGAGGTAAGTCCTGGGTAAGGTAGGTGACGGGGCTGGGGGTCACTATAAGAAGGGGGCCAGTTGGGAGGAATTGGAGGGTAAACAGATGATGGAAAAAAATAAAAATAAAAACTCTGGTAATATAAATAGTTCTGTAATAGAAATTCTGGCCATTATCTTAAGAGGCAGGTTGTCACACCTTTTCAAACTATTACTAATTTATAATAACTTGTGACCCCATCCCCACCCCATAATGACTGGATTTCCATTCCTGATAAAATGCAGCAATAACCCGCTGAATTCCATAATAAATCGATAGCGGGTTATTTCCCCTCCAAGCACTCTCACTTCACTGTATTTGTGAGAGTACAGTGACTGCTTAGAGACACGTTCGCAGGCACAAATACAGTTTATACTTTTCCCTCTGTTGAAACCTTGCACCAGTTTTTATAAACAATAATGCCTGTGCAAAATTTGTTTTATGAAGATTTTTCACACACCTCGAGTGTGTGAAAAATCCTCATAACACACATCTGCACAGGCATTATTCTCTATTTCTATTATGGGAGTAATTTTGATAGGGCCTAGATGTTGGGTGTAATTTCAGTACCAAGATATTTGATTTTAGCTTTAACAATCCTAAAAAGAAATTTCTTAAATTTTTTTTCAGTTAACCATTCTGCATGGGAGTAAGGGCTATCGGACACCTTCTGTCTCAGGGAGGGTAGGAAGGCTCATTTCGATGCATGGCTTCCCCTGGTAGACCAGGGAGAGGAAAGCAATAGGGGAATGAAAAATGTTGCCTTTAGAGGAAGCCTTATGTTGGCGCATGCCCACTCAATTTTACGCATGACTCAGCAGCATCATGCTTTCAGAGTGGTCCTGATGCAGGATCGGTGGAGGTTAAACCCTCCTTCTGAAGCCTCCAGTAGATGTCTGCTGGGGTTTTTCCCTCAAGTCAGTCCCACTGTAGGAGAGCTTTAATGGAAGAATTGTGGACAAAAGCAGAAGGATCCACCCAGGCAGATGAAGTCTGTGGTACCCATATTTAACAAGGGTTGATGAGGCTCTGCCCTCTCCTTGTTGGCATGTCCCATCCTGCCTTACAGGGAAGTAAGAATCCTTTTAGGTTTTTAGGGGCTCGATTCTGGATTAGTACAATTGGTGCTCTTTAAGTAACACAGCTACAGTTTTCATTCAACTTTGCAAAGTAATGTTTTTAATTGTTTTAGTTTTTGTCAACTGTTTACAGTTTGTAGCTTACGGCTGTAAGTATTTTTTGATTCAGTTATGTTTATATTAGTATGTTTATTACCAATGAGTATACAGTACATTTAATTATAGGGTTTGTTTTGTGACAATAAGTAACACTATTATTTTTACTCACCCTTGTAAATGGGTCTTTTTAGCTTTTATTAATGATCTGCATCATGGCCGGTCATCGTTCTTATTTTAAAATAATCTCCAATAATTCTGTGCAATTTGCCAAAAAAAAAAAAAAAAAAGATCTGGCGGTCAGAGTACAAACATTCATTTAAGTACAATATATGGAGTGAGAATACATGGCAATGGTGCACAAGTAAAAGATTTTTGACAGTATTTATACCTCTCTCCTTAACCCTTGGATACCTTCAGGCTCGACCCCCCTCCCATGGTAGACTGCAGCCTGCCTCCTGCAATGGAAGCACCCTCTTATGCACCAGTGAGATCTACATTCCATGGTAGAAGGCTAGAGAGGGCATCTTCTCCAGAGTGTCCAAAATGTATACCCCATATGTAACCCCATCCAAAAAACAAGCCAAAGGTTGCTGCACTCAAAGTAGGAAAGACACACAATCAATGGAATCAAAAATAAAGTCTTTATTGCCAAATTAGATAGTGTTCTGAGACACTCACTGCATCAGGGGTTACGACCCGAAGCGCTGGGGCAAGACTAGTGAGCAATTAGTGTCTGAACATGCTGTGTAATTTGGCAGTAAAGCATTTATTTTTGATTCCATCGATTGTGTGCGTCTTTACTACTTTGAGTGCAGCAACCTTTGGCTTGTTTCGTTTGACTGGGTTTGCTACCGTTTTGCTGCATCTACCAAACTGAGTATTGGCTGTCTTCTGTTTGGAACAGTGAACCCATCCAACCTGGTGGCAGTGGTACACACAGGCTCTATGTGCAAGCGTACAATAGCACACTTGCATAGAGCCACAGGCACCTAACCCCACAAATAAGGTTACGCGTCACTCACATCTTGATCCCGTGGACCACTTGGGGGTAGACATGCACCAGCTTTACTCCACCACCCAGTGAGACAGATAATGCTCTTGGATGCTTCATTCCTCTGTCTTCCCACTGTTTCAGTTCCAGGCTCGGGGGTGAACACAATCTTCCACGTGGTAAATGGCAGGATATCCAATCAAAAAGTCATGGGGAGTACAGTGTGGTAAAAAAAGTGCTGTGAAAATAGCGTGACTGAAAAGAGCTATTGGGGAATGATAGCGTGGGCACTACAGCACTATACATGTAGCTCTTTGGAGTCAGACCAAGCAGTCTAAGGCTCCGATTTTGCACTGGGCGAATGTGCCAGCTGCATGGCTTAGTGGTTAGAGTTGCAGGCTATGAATGGCTGCTAAGTCTGGATGACCTGAGTTCAAGTTTTCCTCTTTTTTTTGTGTGTGTGTGGGTTTGTGCATTCTCAAGGATGCATTTTTAAAGTTAAAGGAGGGAGTGAAGCCCACCGCGTTGGGGTTGCAGGTGGTGAAGCCCCCCACAGAAAATTGTTGTTGCCCTCACATCTCTGGAGTTCTTTTGCTTGTGTGTCCAGTGCTCAATGTCTTTCCTGAGTGCTATCCAGTGTCACAGTGTTTTTGGCTGCGCAGTTTTTGATTGTGCTAACTTTAAATCGATGTTATGAACCGGTGCCAAATGGCAGCACTTTATGCAAGTAAATGATTAACAATATAAACACTAATCAAAGTTAATTATTTATTTAAAAATATGGTTTTAAAATAAGTCTTTTTACGTAAAAAAAATTCCACGGATGGCAATGCAGCATTTCTCACTGCAAACTATGCTCATCCTCAGGCGCTGCAAATATTAGGGGTTAACCAAGTCAGACATAAAACAATTACAGTACTTAGTACTAGGTAACTGAATTGAATCAAATCAAATTCCGTTTTACTGGCCTTCTCCCAAGTGGGTGATTGAAGTTCATAAAACAAACAAATCACTAACACAATTACAATGGATCAGAAAGCCCTTGGGACAGACTGGATGAACTGTACAGGTCTTTCTCTGTCCATCACGTTTCTGTTTCTAATACTATAAAGAGCGCTGATAGAGCAGACATCTGTAAACCATAAAACAAAGTTGCTCCACAGTATCCTTACAAAAAAAGGTACAGAAGGCAGATCAGACAGAGCCAACAGGATAACTCTGTAAGGTACCTCTAGGTAGGGTTCACAAAGTGACACGTGGTACTGTACAGTAGTAGATGTTGATTACTAGACATGAAGAAGAAGAATTAGTATTTAAATTACATTTTTCCTCACACCCTGTATACCAAAGTGCTTAACAAACGATCAAAGAGACTGGTAGTGAAGTTACTGTAAATATGTGGTTGTCGCAATTCCACTCATCAACATCCACAGTCACAAAAAATTTCCTGGACTGGTTTTATGGGAAGGGGATTGTTGGCCAAGATGTCAGAGAACATTTCCTACTCTTGCAGAAGTATCATGGGTTCTTAGACTTCCACCTGGAAACTCACCTGGACAGCACCAGAGATGGGCAGAAGGGACCTCTGTTTAACATCTCGCTTGAAGGATGGCACACCCAGTACTGCACTGTAGTGCCAGCCTTTAAGGTAGAGCCCACTCCCCACTGTGGGACCAGAACCTATGAACTTCCGGCTCAGAGGCAGAAGTGCTACCAACCAAACAAAAGCATGGCAACCAGGAACATCTGTCTAGAGGCAGCAGAGAGGGAGCAGAGTCCTTTGGTTGTGTATGTTGTTGGGAAGTAAGGGTGTGTTACAGCTACATACTAGGCTTAAGAGGAGTGGACTGTCCATCAATGTATGCTACACCACGGTTATCAGGCTGCTATGCAACGTTTTTTGGCTTTCTGGGAAAAGCTACATTATTTTAGGGGGTGCTACCTGTACCTTTACCATACAATAAGATGGTGTATTCTGTGTTGAGGGATCAGGTTTTAAATAGCTTATGGGACTAGTGGGCCTGGTGAATAGAGCCGTCCCAGCTGAAGTTGATGTGTGTTAGATTCTTGCAAGATGATAGCCGTCCGGCTTCTGAGTCAAGCAGGTGTGGAGTATTAGTATTCCAGCAATGGTCTAATTGGTGATTTCCATACTTTTAATGAGAGTTGTTTCTATAAGCCAAGCTTGTTTTAGGACACTTGGGTAGTGGAGGCAGGACTCTCAAAAGCTTCTGCCTCCCAGGAGTCTGGGACTCAAAAAAAAAAAAAAAAAAAAGAATATGTGGTGTCTGGAGGTCCAGCAGCGTTTATTTGGAGCTACACTGGCACACCATGCTACAATGTTGGTGGGCACCAGGCAGCAGTTTGTGTGTCCCGAGAAAAACATAATGCGTCCCAGAGAACCTCCACTCTGATGGATCCATGCCCAACAGGCTGCAATGCGTTAAGGACCTGGGGTCTATGTCCCCAAGAGCCTGGAAGGGGCATTATTGTCTTAAAGACAGTGCCTTCCACATGTCTGGACAATTTTAGATCCTTTGAAATAAGGAGGCCAATGAAGAAGTTCAGCATAAGCAACTTATAACAACTGTGCTATTGTCCCCCTGGAACCCTCCTGAAATGTAGATGTGGTTTCTGCAGTGTATAAAACTATTAAACATATTAAAAAATTAACTCATTCAGTAGCTTCAGTACAATATTTAAAGGGTTCAAATGGGTAGCATTTGGTTTACCAGTAAATATCTTGTGTTGGACAACATTTATCAGGCTGTTTACCACAGTATCCAGGTGACACTGTAGGCTACAGATCAACAGGATCTTGAAACTCAGCCATGTGGTGGTACCATTAACACAGATCAATCTTGTGCAGATCTTCATCATCTGCCATTACGTTTTGGTTTTTTTTTTTATCATGTATTTCTATTATTTTTCCAGTTAATCAAAATATGTTTACACAGGTATGGATCCAGCAAGGCTTAACACATTACATTCACTTATGTTTAATTAATACATATTCATTCTTCCACCCCTCTCATCCCTCCCTCCCCCAGAACGGGTCTCGAGAATACAGCATTTCCCCCTAGTAAATATCTTTTCTAATCAGTTTTACTTGACACAGAAGGGATATAGGATTATCTTTCTCTCCATGTGGTTCCAAATAGATCCTCCATGTTAGGATCACATTCTATTCCTAATTTTTCCAAAAACAGGGTTTCATTTAGTACAGCCCACCACTTATATAAGTTGATTTTCTCCATATTTTTTTCTTTCCAATTCTCCAATATAATTCTTTTCAAGGCCACTTGAGGCCATGGCCATAATTTTCTGTTGTGGTTACTTCAATTTGATAGATTGATAGTAGTTAAAAATATATATTTCCATAGTACATGGGATGTCCATTTGAAACCACTGTGACATAAGTTCAGTAATTTTTGTGCCACCAGGGGTTAATTTTGGGACAAGACCAGACAGTGGGATAGATCTGCCTTTTGCTTGCATTCGTGCTAGCTTAAATTTGGATACTGTGTATTAATTTTATGAATCTGTACAGGTGTGTAATATGCCCAATCGTTAATATTTTGCTGCAAAGATTTCTTTGCTGATACATACATTTTATTTCCAAATTGCCTAATTACTTCCCTTACTCCTAATTACTTGTCTGTGTTCTAGCAATATCCCAGGTTAAGAACTCCATTTATTATCAATTTTTTTTATTCACCCCTGTTTTAGGTTTTGTGATTTTATTATAAAAATGAGCCAGTAATTTCTTGTCTTTGGCTTCTATCAATCGAGTTTATTTTATTACATTAACTAAGTTAATATTTTTTTTGCCAAATCTTATCCATGTTATCTAGAAGTATTTCTTAAGACAGTAGTAGTGGAGAAGGTTCCATTGTGGGGATTTTAACAGTATTAAGATTTGATTATAAGATGGAAAATCATTTTCCACCATTAAATGTCTCCAACAAATAATTCCATTACTCTTTAATAACTGTACCCATGAAAAGATTTGTATCTGTATTTCTTCTTCCTGCTATCCTGAAAAATAACCTTGGAAGGTCCAAAATTAAAGGATTTTTAAGGTATCCTTTAACCATTTGGAAACAACTGGAAAAGATTGCTAAAATTGAGTTCAGTATTTCTTGATCCCACCATATGTTGGACCAGTGGTTCTTTTTATCAATAGTCTTATTTGAATAAAACATTTCTTTTAATATTTCTGAATCGTGATTCTCAGCAAAGGTCATTTATTTATTTATTAGCTTTTGGTAACCGGGTAAGTGCGCTAGGCAACAATCCTGCCTATTTTCAGGCACGACCTGGGAGAGCACAGGACATTGGTGTACACAGTACAGTAGTACATAACACATTACAGCAGAACATAACAATAATCAGGGTATACAATGACAGCAAGAGCAGATTAACAACATAAGGTGATTAGAGCATCAACATCAGATATAGTGCATAAAAGACATATAGTAACAAAATAGACTAGGGTTTCGTGCCACAGGCCGGCAGTAGGGTGAAGCAGATTAGCATTTGCAATGACCAAGGGCGTGAAGGTGAGAGAAGAAAAAATTACTCACCTTAGTAATGTTGTTTCTTCTAATGGAGTCTTGCTATATTATGACTATTGCAGTTTGTCCCACCATTAGAACTGCTCCGGAGGTGAAAGAGTTAACTCCATTCTAAGAATGGAACTTAGAACTCGAGCTCTATTAGAGAAGCTCTGTCTTGATTATTTCAAACTCAAACTGTCAGATCTTTGAGCAAAAACTCACTAAGGTCTGTGTGAAGCTGTAACCTACACTAGCCAACTGGCTACCTAAATATTAACACCCAATGCTGGTCCCAACACAAAGACTCAAGTCAAGGGACCAAAAGTAATAGTATAATATAATAATATGAGAAGTAATATAAGATAAAATAAAACACCACACCCCAAAACCCCAAGAAGGGGTGGAAAATATATAATGGCATAACTAGTGCCCACTAGGCTGCCCACCCCATACCCAAGTAGAAGTTCTGAGAGGGCAGGCTGGGGAGGTCATAATATAGCAACTCCATTAGAAGAAACAACATTACTAAGGTGAGTAATTTTTCTTCAAACAACATGAAGTCTTGCTATATTATGATCTAATGCAGACTACACAGCAGTACCTCCATGGAGGAGGGACAGAACCTACTTAGGGAATAGGCTCTGAAGCACAGCTGTGCCAAACCGAGCATTTCTCCTGGCCTGGACATCCAGGGAGTAATGCTTGGTGAAAGTGTGTACCGTTTTCCAGGTAGCTGCTTGACATATTTCTAAAATAGGGATGTCTCTAGCAGCAGCTATAGATGCCGCTGTACCTTTGGTAGAGTGAGCCCTCAGGCCTGAAGGGGGAACCTTCCCCAGTTTTTGATAACAAAATTGGATACAAGAGACAATCCACCTGGCAATTGATCTCTTAGTGGCAGGTCTCCCTTTTCCGATCTCACCATAAGTGAGAAAAAGTTGGAGGGATTCGAACCTGTGACCCTTGGTACGTTCTATATAGTAACTTAGGGCCCTCTTAACATCTAAACTGTGCAATCTCCTCTCGCCAGAGGAGAAATGATCAGTGAAAAACACTGGAAGGAGATAGATTGGTTAAGATGGAAATCTGAAACCACCTTAGGCAAAAACTTCCTGTTAGTCCTGAGGACTACCTTATCCTTGTGAAAGAAATAAAGTCAGTTTCTACTGACAAGGCTTGTAACTCTTATCGCCTGGCAGAAGTGATAGCCACTAGGAAAACAGTTTTCCAAGTTAAGTACTTAGCTCTGCAGAAGACAGAGGTTCAAAAGGGTTGCATTAACTGAGCAATGCAAACATTAAGATCCAGAGAGGGCGGATCCTAAAAGGTGGATTAGTATGAAGTAATCCTTTAAAAAACTTGGAAAATACAGGGTGGCGGAAGAGAGGAGGGCTTTCCTGCTGAAACAAAAACAGAGACAGCTGCCAAATGTACTTTCAGGGTAGCTGGTCTCAGGCCAAAAATTAAGATGGACCATATAGTCCAAAACAATGGGCAAATCAGCAGAGATTCGGGAAATATGTTTCCCAGAACACCAGATGGAAAAACTTTTCCACTTAGAATTATAAGTAGCCCTAGTGGAAGGCTTCCTAGAAGCCTTTAAGTTTCAAGAACACCTTGAGAAAGGTGTAGGTCAGCAAATTCTAGCTCCTCAAAGAGCCGGGCCTTGAGGTTGAGGATTTGAGGTCGGATACCAAACTCTCCTGGGCACAGGTTAACAGGTTGTGATTCCTGGGGAGACACAGGGAAGATGGACTGCTAGGGACAGAAGGAGTGGGTACCAGGGCTGCCTGGCCCAATCTGGGGCAATCAGAATCACCCTGCAAGGCTGGGATCTGATTTTGACTAGCACCTTGAATAGGAGAGGGAAGGGGAAAGGCGTAAAGAAACTTCCTTCCCAATCTAGGAGAAAGGCATCCAAGGACTAAGCCCAACACTGGGGGCCTGCAACAGAACAGTGGAAGTTGGTGATTGTCTGGGGCTGCAAAAGATCTATCTGAGGGTGCCCATCTGGCAGAAACTATCCTCAGTATTTGAGGATCCAGAGACCATTGTGATGGCCCTGGGAAATCCTGCTGAGAGCATCTGCCAGGACATTGTCCTTTCCTGGAAGGTGAACTGCTATCGCGGGAAGTGTTCAGGAATAGGCCAGAGACCACAACTTCATTGCCTCGGTGCACAAGGCCGAAGACCGAGTGCCCCTTGCATTTGATGTACCACATTGTTGTGGTGTTGTCCGTTCTGACTTGTACCACTTTGTTCTGAACAGACACAGAAAACACTTGAAGTGCTAGAAAGACAGCTCTGAGCTCCAGCAAATTGATGTGGAGCAGAGATTCCTGAGGGACCACACTCCCTGAGTGGAGAGGTCGCCCATGTGGGCTCCCACCCAGGAGGATGCATCTGTAGTGAAGGTCAAGGAGTGAGACAGAGGAATGAAAGGGACCCCCAGCCTTAAATTGCTCTGATCCTGCCACCACTGGAGGGCCTGGATCAGGGTTCGAGTCACTGGGACCAACTTGGAAAGGGGTCTCTTCTCTGAGACCAAAAAGGCTCTCAAGTGAAACTGAATGTCCCTCATCTGAAATCTTGCTCCTTGCACTACAGCTGTGGGCGCAGCCATGTGCCCAGGAGCTGCAAAAGTATCTTGCTGGTCGAGACCTGCAGAGTGAAGGAGGAGGCCAGAGCCACCAGGTTCCTTACCCTCTCTAAGGGTAGGAAGGCTCTGGCCTGCTTTATCAATTCTGCACCTATGAAGGTGAGCACCTGAACAGGTTCCAGAACTGACTTTGGAAGATTAAGCAATAAGCCCAGGGAGGTGAGCAGCTGCTGGGTAACTTGCAGGTGAGATCTGACCTGTTCTGGGGACTGGCCTACAATGAGCCAGCCGTCCAGGTAGGGAAAGACAGCAATCCTTTGCCTTCTTAAATGAGCAACTGCTACTGCCAGACATTTTGTGAATACCCTTGAGGCAGAGAAGAGGCCGAAGGGCACTGCTCTGAACTGGTAGTGACCTGAGGGCAGTTCGAATCCGAGGTACTTTCGGTGGAAGCTTCTGATTAGGACATGAAAAATAGGCATCCTTGAGGTCCAAGGAGGCTAGCCAGTCCCCTGGCCTAGAAAGGGTAAAATCATTGCCGGAGTTACCATTTTGAACTTTGGTTTCAAAAGGTGCTTGTTCAGATATCTCAGGTCTAAAATGGGCCGCCATTCTCCTGTCTTTTTTGGTGTAAGGAAATATCTGGAGTACAGACCCTTGCCCTGATGTAGGGGAGAAACCCTTTCTACAGCTCTGAGAGCCAGGAGGGATGAGACTTCTGTTTCTAAAGAAAAGGTCTCTAAGGGTTTGCAGGTGGGAAAGATCTGATTCTCATCTTTGGAAATTTTTGAAGCTGAGAACCAGACCCTGACCTACTACTTCCAGGACCCACTTGTCTGAGTTAGAGACTCCCAGTTCGAGCAAGTAAGCCAACCTGCCCTCTACAGGTAAGGAGATCGGCCCTGGGCACCCAACAGGGTGCCTGTTTGGCAGGTGCTTTTAGGCTGGGGGTGGGGCAGGCCTGCTCACCCCCGTCTGCCTCTCCTCTGAAGAACCCCCTCTGAACATAAGCAGAGGAGGCCTGGGTTTGGTGAAAAGGCCTGTGAAAAGGCCTACCCCTACCCTGAGCACTCTTATAGGTAGTCCTATATTCATCCATTTCCTTCATATAATTCTCTGTCTGCTCCCCAAACAGAGAATTCCCTACCACAGGAAAATCCATAGCCTTAGTCTGGGTATCCTGTGACAAGCTAGTACACCTGAGCCAGGCCAACCTGCGAAAAGCTACAGATGTAGCCATGACTCTAGAGGATACATCATTAAAATCCACAGCAGCATTGGATGCCTCAATGCCATCAGCAACCACCTGCTCCAGCTCATTAGCAAGCTGGCCAGAGGCCTGTTTGGCCAAAGCCATGACAGTGTCCCATCTAGATTTTTGAAACCTTGCTACATAAGCCATGTAATTTGCTTGCCTGAGTCCCAAGGAGCGCTGCCATGTTTTGTTTTTGCCATGGCATCAATCCTCCTGGAATCCTTGTCAGGAGGATGTGAAGCCAGGAATATTAGCTTTATCACAGGCTGCAGCCTGAACCACACCAACATGACTGCAATGCTGTGAAAGGAATTCTGTATCAGGACCTGACAGAGTGTACCTCCTGTCCATCTTTTTGTCCACAGGAGGCACAGAATTAGGAGCTTTTATAATTTTTTATTGTTTGTTTCCTAAATGAATTAAGCAAGGGAATAGACAGTCTCCTAGACTCTGGAATATCCATCCTTTCTACAAAATCAGGTTCCTCTTGCTCATCCACAGCTTCCTCCAATGGGAGCTGGAGGGATTCAGCAACCTTTTTATAAACAAAAAATGAGAAGGGACTCAGAAAGCATAGGGGAGATTCTAAGGGTCAGTCTGGGAGATGTCGGTTCAGTGGGCACATCCAGACTCTCAAAGTCACATTCACACTGTTCATAATCCTCCTCCCCCTCCTCTGGTTCACAAAAATCTCCAATATCATATTCTTGAACTGGTGGAACCGGCCAAACCAACCTTTTACCAGACAGAGGCGGTTCGGACGGAACCGGAGAAAGTGACTGTACAATTTGTATAGCTTTTGCTATTTCTGCAGCAGTTGGAAAAGGAATTTTGGACTCCCTACCTGCTGATTTTTTAGTTTTCTTAGCTGGAACTGGCTCCTCAGAGCCAGCTTTACGTTGGCCCGAGGAAGTCTCGCCCTGGTCAGAGGGCACTCCCTCCGGTTTGGTTGGCACCGAACCGGGCTGGCCATCCAGGTCAGCGGACTTTTTGGCCTCTCGTTCCCTGAGCCTGCCCACTCTCTTATCCAGGGTGGCTGCAGGGAAATTTTTACCAATCTGGCAGTCTGAATTGAGGTGGTCAACCCCAGACAATAAACACATGTAGTGTGTGGGTCAGCCTTGGCAGAGCTTCCCACAGACACTACAGTGTTGAAACCCAGTGGGCCGGTTTTCTTTTTGGGTTTCTCAGACATGATGCCAGCCTAACCAAAAACTTGCCCTTTTAACGGCAGTGCCAGGCAAGACACCCTTATCGGTTCCCAACCGTTGTCACCGGGTCATGGAAAAACCCGTAATGAAATCCGGTTTTAGAACCACGATAAGAACGAGAACCGCCTCTAAAAGCTTTAAAATGCTTACTCTTTAAAGTTTTAACCAACCTGATCGGTTCGAACCAAACCGATAAACATTTAAGTTCCACACAGAAATAAAACCTGTCTATTCCAATACCACAGACAGAGCTTGAACCGATCGGTTTGCGGTTAAAATAATAATACTCATGGTTGAATTTAACTGAGAAAATACTGTTTAAACCGAGAAATGAACCGAGCAGTAGGAGAAATCTCCGGAGCGACTGTTCAGTGAGGCGGAGTAAAGAATCTGACAGTTTGAGTTTGAAATAACCAAGACAGAGCTTCTCTAATAGAGCTCGAGTTCTAAGTTCCATTCTTAGAATGGAGTTAACTCTTTCACCTCCGGAGCAGTTCTAATGGTGGGACAAACTGCAATAGTCATAATATAGCAAGACTTCATGTTGTTTGAAAAGCAAGTTTTTAAATTCCCTGTGTGAGGCAGAATTTTTAACCTGAAGGAGGAGTGAGTTCCAGAACTTAGGAGCAAAGTGAGAGAATGCCTGTTCACCCATTTTAGTTGCGCAAGGTCTGGTAGAGAGCATTGGGACAGTGGTGGACCTGAGGGTATGGGCTTGGGCGGCAGGAGTCAGCAGGTTAGCCAGATAGTCCGGGCTAGGGGGTCTGGTCAGAGAGTCAATAAAGCACCCCAGGGAGTAGGCCCGTAGATCCTTAGGTGACAGCCAATTTAGACCAGAGTAGAGGAGACAGTGATGAGTAAGGCGAGGGGCAGTTAAGGAATCTGCAGATGTTGTTATAGACAGTGTCCCATTTGCTAAGTATAGAAGAGTTGGCAGCGTAGATGAGGAAGAGCATATTGTAGCTAGGGTAAAGGATACCCCTTGCTACTGATAATCTGGCAGATGGTGTGAGGGAGTGGCAGACTCGATAGGCGCCACCAATTTTTGCATTGACTGCACCACAAACCGTGTTGACATGTAAAGACAGGTCAAGGGAGGGATCGAGAGTGACCCCCAGATATTTAAAGGACGCTGTGTTGGTGATGGGGGAACCATCAAGGCAGTGAACCAAGAGCCTGGGGGCAATGGAGGGCAGTTTTTTTGAGGAACTGAATAGCATGGCACGCGTTTTGTCCTGGTTAAGGTTTTGATGGTTGTACGAGAGCCAGAGTTGAAGGACTTGGAAGTCATAAGAGAGGGTGGAGTTGATGTCCTCTATCGATTTAGACCCTGAGTAGAGGACAAGGTCGTCAGCGTACATTAGCGTGCAGCTGTGTCGGGAAAGAGCGGGAATATCATTTAAGAAGAGGGAGAAAAGGAGATGTCCGAGAGTGGATCCCTGTGGGACTCCCCGGGAGATATTTATGGGGGAGGAAAGGGTCTTGTGAAGCTACCGCCTGAGTGCGATTGTCCAGATAACTGCAGAACCAAGACAGAGTTGGGTGAGATGCTCCTACGGATTGGAGCTTATTAAGCATGAGAGGGTGATGAACCATGTCAAAAGCTTTGGACAGGTCTATGAAGACAGCACCAGTGAGTAGACCGCGGTCCATGTTACTTTTGATGTCGCTGGTTAGTTGTGTCAGGGCTGTAGTGGTGCTGTGTCCAGGCCTAAAACCATGTTGGCAGGGGGTTTGGAGTTCATACTTGGCAAGGTGTTCTGCGAGCTGTCGGTGGACTATTTTTTCAAGAAGTTTACTGAGAGTGGGTAAGAGAGAGATGGGGCGGTAGTTGGACATTAGTTTGACATCGCCCTTTTTGTGAATGGGGATAGTTCTGGCAGTTTTCCAGGTAGATGGGACAGTAGACGTAAAGATAGAGAGGTTGAAAAGCCTGGTAACAGGCCTGACCAGCCATGGTGCGAACTGCTTTAGTATACCAGGATGGATGCAGTCAGGCCCCTGGCCCCCGCGTGACGGAAGGGTGTTAAGTAGCATGCGTACTTCTCGGTATGTTGTTGGAGCCAACACTAGGGAGGGTGATGCAAGGGGCAAGGACGGGACAGGGGGACAGTAGGCTTGGGGGATAGCCTAGGTTGCACAAGGTGGCATGGAAAATAGGGAATTAAAGGCGTTGGCAATAGTACTCGGGTTGTTGCAGTGAACGCCTTGAATGTTCATGTTAGTCGGAATCTGCTGTTTGTCATTGCCAAGAATTTCCTTTATTTGGGACCAGTACTTTTGAGGAATTTCAGATGAGGATTCCAGTAGGTTCTTGTAGTAGGAACTTTTGGCAAGGCGTATTTCTCTTTTGCATTTGTTCTGCAAGGCACGATAGGCTTCGAAGTCAGTGCGAAGATGAGATACCTTCCACACGGACCATAGTTTGTCCCTGCTTTTGAGAAGCTGAAGCAAGGGGCACATTAGCCACTTGGTTACCTTCCCTGCCACCCTACGTGTGGTGACTGGGATATGAAGGCGTTGTAGAGCGATGAGGACAGAGCTGAAATAGTCGGTAGCAAAGTTGATGTCCTCGGTCAGGTAGAGAGGAGACCAGTCGACCAGGCTGAGATCATTTTTGAAAGCATTGGCTCTTAGGTGGGAAAGGTTAGGAAAGGTAACAATTTTGGAAGGGAAAGTTGGGGTGACGGTATCCCAGACACAGTAAACAGGATAGTGATCACTAATGGTGTCAGGAAGAACTCCAGCCGAGGTGGCATATTCCTTCCTGTTTGTGAGTATCCAGTCAAGTAGGGTGGCGCAGTCACCCCCCGGGAGACCCTAGTGGGTTCTTGGATAAGCTGTGTTAGGTTTCCCTTACTAACCATAGAGGATAGGTTGGCTGAGTTTTTCTCAGAACAGTCAAGGTTAAAATCCCCAAGGCAGATGTCGTCATTTTTCCGTTACTGTTGGCAGCCTCTCCAGGAATTCAAGAATACCTTGTTTAGCATTTTTTGGAGGGACATAAATACAAAAAATATGTAGTTTCTTAACTCCCCCCAGAAGAAGGAGGGAATGGAGGATTTCACAATTAGGTAAAGTGGGGTCCTGCAAAAGAGTGATGTTAAGGTGAGTTTTGTAGTAGAGGGCAAGGCCACCCCCCCTTTTTGCCCTGGGTCGGTCAGCACGTAGCATACTGTATCCTGGAAAGGAGCACTGAGAGTCAGGGACTGTAGGCTTTAGCCAGGTTTCAGTGATGGCTAGGATGTCCGGGCCATTCACTCCCACCCAGACCTGAAGGTCAGGGAGGTTGGCCAGAAGGCTGCTAGAGTTAATGTGAGCCATAGTTAGGCCACTGGATTTTGGGAGGGAGGTGACTGGGGGAGGAAGGGATTGGATGAGAACTTGAGAAGGGCCTGAACTGGCCTCGATGTCCCCAGCTAGCATAAGTGACAGTATAAATATCCAAAGCGGTATAGTGAAGCAGGCCCTGAGTGATGCTCTAATGGAGAGCTTCAAATTAAAGTGAAGGTATCTGGCTAGAGGGCACGTGAGCCTGCTGATGAGAGCAATAGGGGGACGAGGTGAGGGTGTGGCAGTAGCAAGAAGGTTAGAGAAGTGAAAGTCATCATCTGAGGTAGCATTTGGATTAGCGGACGGAGCGTTAGGGCAGGATAGCACAGAGAGAATAAGAAGACAAAGTGACCCCATGAGGAGAGCAAGCAGGTGAGGGGGGGCCATTCTAAATATAGGGGGGTGGGAAGAGATTGAGGGAGAAGAGCAGCTGAGTGCTTAGAGAAGTGTTTAAGTACCTGCTAAAATTACCAACCTGTAGTGGCAGGTTATATATTACCTTTGATGCAGGGCGAGCAAGTTTGCTCAAAACAGATGAGGCTCCCTCTAGTGCCCAGAGGATATAAGGAGCTAATGGAAAAGTAGGCTGATAGAAAAAATAACACGAGAGCGCCAAGATCACGCGAGATTTCCCTCTACATAAGTAACACCAGCCGAGGGTATTGGGGGGCGGGCAGGGAGCAATCGCGCAGCAACTGCGGGGACGAACACAGCGCTGCTCTCTTTGTTACTGGGAGCAAGGTCCTGTAGCTACCTTGGTGTTTAGATCCAGTGGCTGTGGGCAGGAAGAGCCTCCGGGGAGCACAGGAATGTCCCTCTGTTTAGGCAGGAGCGCGGAGCTCCTTTCTGGGGATGGGGGAACAGTCCCTATGCTTGCTGGCCCTCGTGACCTCCTGGAGCTCGGAGCTCCATTCGGGGTGGGGAAGAGCCCTGGTGCTACGCCTCAGCTCTCGGTGACTAGTAGTTTAGGGCCAAAATACTGGCTCTAGCATAGCTTACTGATCTGGACAACCTAACCCTCCCTCATGTCTAGGAATTATAATAGAGTTCCATGCAATACGAGGTTTCCCTCCCCTCCAAATACATTTTTTTTTAATTATCTTTATATCTTGGAACCAAGCAATAGAGGGAGCTCCCAAGATATTTTGAATCATAAAGATTAAGTGGGGCATAGCCATCATTTTAATTGTATCAGTTCGTCCCCATATGGACAGTGTTAAGGTTTTCCAGCTTTCTAATGCATTTATTATTTTGTTCTTAGCTTTATTAAAATAGTTTTCATATTCGTATCTCGACTGGGTGATAGGTATATCCCTAAATATTGAATATTATTCTGAATATTAAATTCTTGCACCAGTTGATCTAGTGGATCCATTTTATGTTTAGTAATTTTCATGACAACTGATTTACTATTATTTATTTCATAACCAGCAACTTTGGAAAAAGTATTTGACTTCCACCAATGATTTTAATGATTCATTAATATTTTAGAATTTAAAAAATATTGTCAGCGAATACATTAAGTTTAATTTCTTCCTTGCCTATCTTCATACCCTCTACTGCTTGGCACCCCCGTACTGTATTTAGTAAAGGTTCTAATGTGAGAATAAACAGTGTAGGAGAAAGTGGGCACCCCTGACGTACCCTGTTCATCATCTTGAATTCCTCTGACAAAAAACTATTCATTTGAATTTTGACTTTGGTATCAGAATATAGTTTTGTAACCAAGGTAAAAATTTATTTAGGAATACCCCAATATTCCAAAACTTGAAACATAAATTTTCTATTAATTAGATTGAAGGCTTTTGTCGCATCTATTGCCACTGTGTAGAATATGTCATGTTTGTATTGTGGGTTATTATTAACCATTTGAATTAATGTTTGAATTTTACAGTTGACGTGGATGATTTTTCAGCCTGGAATAAAGCCATAATGATTATGATATATACAAGACTGAATATGGACCTGTATTATTGTTATTTTTGCTATCAATTTATAATCGGAGTTTAATAATGCAATTGGGTAGTAACTATCTGGGAGTTCGATTGGTTTCTTGGGTCTGTGTATTAATATAACATTTGCTTGTTGCATCGACAAGGGGACATTTAAGTTGTCTTTTGTTAAGATTTCTAGTATTTTTTTTATCCATACCGAAATCTTTCTGGAGAATGCTATATAAAATTCATTTGTTAGACCATATAAGCCAGGTGATTTATTTTTTGGTAATTTAACTGTTTGTAATATTTATTTTTCGTGTATAGCATTAAAACCAAATTTGAAAGTTTTTATTCCAGAAGCTTGAATAAAGTTGTTTATATTATCTAGTTACATCTAGAGATTTTTTTGGTAAATACCCTTATAATAGTTTACAAAAACTGATGCAATTTCTGAGTCAGATGTTTTTGTATCCCCCTTTATATTCTTAATTTGTGTAATTATATTTTTTTGTTTTTCCTTACGCAGTAATGATGCCAGGACCTTTCCTGATTTATCTACATGGAAATATCTAGTTTTCCTTATTCCCTTTGTAATTCTCATAGTTTATACATTTTTATGTCTACTTTTTTCATTCTATACTCTTCCCATTCTTTATATTTATCATAATAATTGATTACCAATTTATCTAGTTGTTTCAATCGGTTGTCAATTACAGTCTTTTTTCCCTAGCTTCTATTTGTTTCCTTATTTCATAAGTTATAATGTAACCCCCTACTGTGGCTTTAAATGCATCCCATAATTGAGTAATCTGACATCCTTTGTTATAATTATCGTCCCAATATTCCTCAATTGTTTGTGTTCTATGCTCTACAAATTGGGGGTCTTTTAACAGGTAGTTGTTAAATAACCAATGGAATGACTTGAGAATTCTGGTATTATTTCGAGACTTATTAAAGTATGGTCTGACAAACATATTGAATCCATCTCTACCTTATTCAAGTAGTTAACTAAGCTACTGGATATCAGAAAATAATCTAAGCTCGCAAAAGTTTGTGTTTTTTTATCAAAATGTGAAAAATCTTTGGAATTTCCATTAAACAATCTCCATGGATCTGTTAGGGATTCTGTATTATAAAGTTATTTAATTTGCAATATTAAAGTTGTCAAGGGTAGGGGAAGTTGATTTGTCTAATCTGGGATTAATTAGCGCATTAAAATCCCTGCCAGAATAATATCCTCAGCTTGGAGAGCCTGAAGGCCTTCACTTACTTTTGCTAGGAAATCTGCATAATTAATAAAGGGTGCATATACTGACTCTATAGTATAGCAATGTGCATTAATTTGTAGTTTAATTAAACATATTCTCCCTTCTGTATCCATAAATGTATCTATGATGTTTATACCCAGGCCTTTCCTAATACAGCTATCCCCCTACTTTTTCTGGAGCCTATACTAAAGTAAATACAGGTTACCCACCTGTAACAGGAGTTCTAGGAATGGTATATGTTGTTCATCCACACTTATTGGCAGGTATCCTTGCCGCTTTAAATCTTGCCGGAAGGTCTTCAAGCTGGCTCCTCCCACCCACCCGGGTGGTATAACTCGGCTCCGCCCATGCGCCAGATCTGCCCGCTGGAAGCTCAGGTTGTGCATCGAGCCGGGAGGTTCGGTGGAATGTAGGGATGAACAACATATACCATTCCTAGAACTCCTGTTACAGGTGAGTAACCTGTATTTCTAGGGACATGGATATGTTGTTCATCCACACTTATTGGCAGACTCCTAGCAGTTCTCCGGGAGGAGGGAGGCAAGACGCACACCCCAATACTTACTTGGGAAAGAGAGACTGGAGAACCGAGGCCCCAAAAACCAGCATCCCGGCGTGACTCAAGGTCGATGTGGTAATGGGTAATGAAGGTGTGTGCTGACTTCCAGGTAGCAGCCCTGCAGATTTCCTGGATAGGGACGTCCCTGGAAGCAGCCACCGTTGCAGCAGTATGGCGGGTAGAATGAGCTCTTATCCCTCTGGGAGGCTCCATGCCCGCCAACTTATAGCAGAGATCTATGCAGGAGGTGACCCACCTGCTTATCGTCCGCTTGGCTGCAGGTCTGCCAGATGCGGCTTCAGCGTAGGTGACAAACAGCTGGCGAACCTCTCCCCGAATTTCAGCCGTTCGCTCTTTGTAATAGGCGAGCGCCCTTCTAGGGTCCAGAGTATGGAGCCTATATTCGGCCTCCGAGGTGTGATTGGGGTAGAACACCGCAGAGTCAACACCTGGTTAAGGTGAACTCCGACACCACCTTCAGAAGGAATTTCGGTGGGAGGCAGGACAACCTTGTCCCTGTGGAAGACCAGGTAAGGAGACTCGATGGAAAGCGCCTGGAGCTCTCCCATCCTTCTGGCTGACGTGATAGCCACCAGGCGGTCTTCCACACAGGTGAGAGAGAGCACACCTGTGCATAGGTTCGAATGGCTTGCCCATGAGCTTTGCCAGTACCAGCAGTAGATCCACGGAGGTGGAGGTTCTCGCACCGGAGAAATGTGATCAAGGCCTTTGAAAAGCGCCAGACCACCTTCCTGCGCCATCGACTGCTTCCCGCCCGCGCCCGTAAGCAGAGATGGCTGCCAGGTGCACCCTTAGGTCGCCGACCTAAGCCCTTGATTAGAAAGGACCATAAATAGTCCAAGATGCTTGCCAAGGAACAGGAGGAAGGGTCCAAGCCCTTGCCCTGACACCAAATGGAAAACCTTCTCCATTTGAAGGCACAGCATTTTCTGGTCGACTCCTTACGGGACGCCTCAACTACATTGAGGACCTCGTCGGAAAGACCCAAGGCCTGGAACTCTAGCCGCTCAGGAACCAGGCCGTCAGGTGCAGGGATTGAAGGTCCAGATGGGACGCCTTCCCCTGATTGACTGAGAGCAGGTCCGGGCGAGCTGGAAGCTGCCGCGGAGTCCTGGAGCTGAGACTGAGGAGATCTGGGTACCAGAACTGGCGAGGCCAGTCTGGGGCTATCAGAATCACCTCGCCTTGTCCCTCCTTGCCTTGAGAAGCACCTTGTGGATCAAGGGAAATGGGAAAAGCGTAGAAGAGGCCGGGTCCACTGCCTCGAGAAGGCATCCCCTGCAGCGAGCCCTGCTGAGGCGGGCATGGAACAGCCTCAGCCAGCGTTCTCCTGGAGGCAAACAGGTCCACCTGAGGTGTGCCCCAATGGGAGAACAGATGCTGTACTACCTCGGCAGGAGAGACCACTCGTGGGATGCAGCCCCTATCCAGCTTAGGGCATCGGCCAGGGTGTTGGAGGCTCCTGCCACATGAATGGCTAGGAGATCCGCCTCCAGGCTGCGCCACAGTGACCAAATCGCGGAGAGCTTCCTTGCATAGAAGCATGGAGCGCGTCCCGCCTGGCGGTTTAGATAGTACATGGTCGTGGTGTTGTCCGTCTGGACTCGGACCACTTGACCCCGGAGGAACGGAGCAAAGGCGGTGAGAGCTAAGCGGACCGCTCGGAGCTCCAGCAGGTTGATGTGGCATCGGGACTCCCGGGGACCAGAGGCCGTGAGCCCGGTGTTCCCCCAGATGGGCACCCCAACCCATCAGAGAGGCATCGGTCGATAGAGAGACCGTCGGCTCGGGGCGGACGAATGGGATGCCCTCCTGCAAATGACCTGGAACGATCCACCACTGGAGAGCGTTCCACATCCCCTGTGTCACCGACACAAGCTGGTCCAAAGGATCGCAGCGTTGTGACCACTGACTGGCCAGTCCCCATTGAAGGGGACGCATGTTCCAGTGGGCCCAACGGACCACGCTGGTGCAGGCCGCCATGAGACCCAGGAGGCGCAGGAAGTCCGGGCAGGCGCAATGCCCAACCAGAAATGACTGGGCAAAGGAGGAAAGAACCTCGGCCCTGTCCGCCGGAGCAGCTCTGGCTCGAGAAGAGAGTCGAGCTGCGCCCAATGAACAGAATCACCTGCTTCGGCTCGAGTTCCGACTTGGCCTCGTTGATAAGGAGGCCCAGTTGAGAGCAGACCTGGAGGGCCAGATCTCTGGACCACTCCATCTCCTGCCTGGAGGGAGCTGCTATCAGCCAGTCGTCCAGGTAAGGGTACACCCGGACCCCTCGGCGCCGCAGGAATGCTGTCACCACTGCCATGCATTTGGTGAAGACCCTGGGAGCTGGAGACAAGCCGAAGGGCATGGCTCGGAACTCGAAAAGGGATCCTTCCGCTCGAAGCGAAGGAATCTCTGGTGTGACGGACGGATAGGGACGTGAAAGAACGCGTCCTGCAAGTCCAGAGAGCAGAACCACACGCCGCGTTCCAAGGATGGTATTATCTGAGCCAGAGTGACCATCCTGAAGGTTCGAGACCTTAGGAACTTGTTTAGGTCGTGTAGGTCGAGAATGGGGCGCCAGCCCCCCGTCCGTTCGGAACCAGGAAGTACCTGGACACAAACCCTGGGTCTGAGGGGGGGTCCACTATCACCATGATCACCTCCTTTCGGAGGAGGAGAGCGATGTCGGCTCGACGAGCCGACAGTGAGCTCTGGACCCGAGGCCCCAGTGCGGCGGCTCTGAAGGGTGGGACCTGCTCGAATTCCAGAGCAGGCCTTTCCCACCACCTCCAGTACCCACCTGTCCGTGGTAACAGCGGACCAGGCGGAAAGGAAGTGTCGGAGCCATCCACGGGGGAACCAGGGTAAGGTGGCGGGGATGGGGCGACACCCTCAGCCCATCACTGGGCAGGCTTGGAGGAGGGACCGCCGAGGGACCTCCTGGGCCTTTCCTCCCTGCCTCCTGTTAGAGAAGGCGGGCTTGGGTTTGGGATGCCAAGGCCGAGCCTGCTGGCCCTGACGTTGCTGGGCCGGGCGCGCCGGGGGCACAGAAGGACGAAAGGGCTTAGGCTGTGGTTTGCGGCCTTTGTCCTTCTGAGCGGAAGAGACAGAGTCCAAGGTAGCATTGGACTTCTCGATCCTCTGCAGGTGACCTTCCACCCCAGGGCCGAAGAGGTCAGTCCCCAAAAAGGGAACATCCGCCAACTTGTGCTGGGTATCCGAAGTAAAGGTGGATATCCTCAGCCAAGCCCGTCGACGCATAGCCACTGCGGCCGCCACCGACCTGGCACATGAGTCCCCAATATCTAAAGCAGTCTGGAGCTGCTGTTTGGCCACTGCCCTGCCCTGGTCCCGCACCTGCTTGACCGTAGTCTGCAGATCCGCGGGAAGATGAGGGATGACCTCATCCAGGGAGCCCAACAGGGCATGAGAAAAATGTGCCATGAGGACGGCCGAACTGGCCTGACGAAGGCCGAGAGAGGACGCAGCATAGACTTTTCGCCCGACATAATCCAATTTCTTGGATTCCTTGTGGGAGGTTTATCCACATCCTGGCGTTGCCCGGCGCGCCGAAAACGCTGTCGGTAACCAACCCTCAGCAGAGGGTGCTCGAAAACCGGACAGGAACCGGTAGGGACCAGTACTTCCTGGCCATCCTGGCCGAAGGCGCAGGACAGGAAGCAGGCGCTGCCAAAGCTCCAAGGCGGACCCACTATGGCCTCGGCCACGGAAAGGCCTCCGTTGGAGAATCCCCGGTCCAGAATCTCCGTGAGGGGATACCGGTCTGCTTGGAACGGGTTCGAGCCTTATCCCGGTGGACTCCGAGATGAGCCGAAGCAGTCCTAGGAAGGACGACGGGCTATCGTCCATTGACTGTCTCTTGAGGACTCCAAGTCTAGTCGCTGGAGAAAAGGAGGAATTATCTCGGACGAGCCTCGAAGAGCTGCCTCTGGCCTGAGCCACCTTCTACCTGCCGAGGTCGGTCGGGAGTGAGGGTAACAGACAGCCTATGGGGTAGACCCTTAGCCGACCGAGAATCCCTGGATGAGCCCCAAATAGTGGCTGTGGAGGCGGGAGGTTCCACAGGACCGGTAGAGCAGCTGGTTTTGGCGAACAACGGCCTGGGTACAGGCTCCTCGGGTAAGTCGAGGGTTGTCGGCCGCTCGGTGACAGCACTTAATGGTCAAAGGTATCATGCCGCTTATTACCGGTCAGGAGGAACTGTTGCCACATGAGGTTCTCGCATCGCCGACGCATTACGCTGAAGCCTCCCTCGTCCGAGGAGGAGGATTGAGGACGAGCGACGCTGGCCATCAAGGTGCCGAGACCGACCGCTTATGACGGCGGGATCGGCTGGACCGCGAAGAGGTCCGAGACCGAGAGCCTCGCCTTTTCCGAGGTCGGTGCGGGGAAGTGTCGGCAGGAACCGGCACTCCCTTCGGCTCGGAGGGTTCATCCGAGGGCTCCGGAACCGGAGGCACAGGCAAGCCCACGGGATCCTCAACTCCCCACGGGGGAACCGGGGAGAGGGGAGTCTCGGCTTCTATAGGCGACAACCCGTCCAACGGATCGAGAAAAATCTCGACTTCGTCGACGGGAGTCTCAGTCAACTGACCTGACGGGGACACCGTGAGACCAGTGGCCGAAGCCGAGCGGTCGACCGAAGTCGACGGTCGACGACTCGGGGAGAGGGACCTTTCCCGCTCCCAAGAGCGTCGACGGAGGGATTTACCTTTGTCCCTCTTTTTGGACCGAGAAAAAGGTCCAGCAGACGTTGGCCCTTCTCCCTTAGTGGAGAGGGACAGACAAAGCTCCTTAAAGGAAGCTGTGTAGGAAGAACCCAGAGAGAGCGGGATAAATGCCGCGGCCGAGGAAGATACGGCCCGCGCCGCCTCCTCTTCGAGGGCGATCATCTGCTCGAGCTGATCCGCCGAGCCCGCCGCCGCGGACACCGCCGACCAGGCCTCCTTAGACTTCACCGGAGGAAAACGCTTCTCGGGACGGCCCAGATGCAATCGGGCAGCACGGTCTTCGAGGACGTAGGCCGAAAAGGAAGAGCACAAGTCGCAGTCCTGCGGGTCGTGCTCAAGGCCTAAACAGTAGACACACGTGGAGTGTGGATCCGTCCGAGACATCTTCTGATCCGCAGGGGCATCTCCAAAACCGAGTCGATTTGTCCATCGCAGCCGCGAGGGATCAAGACTAAGTCTTTTTTAGCAAAACTTTCAAATTCGCAAAACGGAAGAAATAGGAACCAGTCTCAAACACAGAGCGTTAAGGAGGGAACCTGAGCTTCCAAGCGGTAAGGAAGATCTGGCGTCATGGGGCGGAGCCGAGAGTTATACCACCCGGGTGGGTGGGAGGAGCCAGCTTGAAGACCTTCCGGCAAGATTTAAAGCGGCAAGGATACCTGCCAATAAGTGTGGATGAACAATATATCCATGTCCCTAGAACAATAATTACACCACTTTACTTTTAATTCTTTACTTTCTTTTTCATCCAAATGTGTTAATATTAACTGTGTTTTTTTTTTTAAATATATGTCAATGTTCTATTTTTCTTTATTGGGGTATTTCATCCATTTACGTTCAGGGAGGCTAGTTTAATTTTTGTTAAGTCCGTTTAACCCATCTAAATTTATTTAATGAAGTCAGGCTTATCATCTCACAATTATGACCTTTGCTGGGATCCGCACATTCTTTATTGTAAGTATAACCTCTTCCCCGAGACCGCGTCCCTAGTTTCACCTTCCTTCCCACAAAAAGAAAAAAAGAAGAAAAAAACACAAAAGTACATTACTAAGTAGTAATTAGTTTGAAAAGAAGTAAACCCTTCATGGCGTCTTTGCAATGTCCCCCAATCCACACACACATCTGAACTGCCTCATCTGAGGATATTTAACTGAATAATTCTGGAATTAAATCTTCAGTTGTTTTACAGCCTCTTCTACAGAATTAAATACATATATTTGATTCTTAGCAATCGGTTTCATTTTTGCAGGCATAATCATTGTAGCCTTAAAGCCTTTTGCCCATAGTCTGGTTCTTAAATCATCAAATTGTTTTCTTTGCTGTATGATTTCAAAAGGTAAATCATTATAAACTGCAATTTGTGTTCCCATCACAATAATTTGTTTCTTTTTATATACTGCATTCATTAACCATTCTTTGTCTGACGTGCGCATACATTTTAAAATTACAGGTCTAGGTGGAGCAGAGTCAGTTAGCCGTTGTCTCAGGCTTCTATGAATTCTGTCAATATCCATTTTAGCATCCTCTAGGTTTGTATCCAAATAAGCTGCTGCAATAACTTTAAATGTTTCTAGCAAAGGTTTAGAGTTATCCCAATGTTCTGGTATTCCTATCAATCTAACATTTTTTCTTCTAGGACATAGTTCATAGTCCATAAGCTTTTCACGTAGGTCTTGATAGTTTTTCTGTAACTTTTTAACTGAGTCCGGTATTGTACCAGTTTCGTCATGTAAGTTGGTTAGCGTTTGTTTAAGCTCTGGAATTTCTATTTTTAATTTGGCATTTTTGTTAACCAGTAACTGGGTAAGTTCCAAATAGCATTCCAGCTTCTATTGTGTTGCCATTATACGCTCCATGTTGGTAGTTATGTGGGAGACCTGAGAGAGTGATATTTTTGTCCAAGGAGGTGATTCTTCCGAATTTGGGCTCTCATTTTCTGACTCCCATTCAGAATCTGAACTGTGTTCTGTTATTTGTTCAGGGTTCTGGTTTAAACCCAGGTGTTCCCCTCCTTCACTGTCTGACAAGCTCTGGTGGTTTCTCTCAGCAGCACTTTCTAACAAGGGGTTTAAGACAGCACTGGAATCACTATGTATATCATCAGTATTTGAAGACATATATTTAGCGCTTACTGGGGACGCTTTATCTGCTGTTTCAGTAGCTGAAGTCTAAGGCAATGAACCCTTTTCAGAAGAAATCTCCTTCATAAAAGGATCTTCTGACGTTCTATCCTCAGTGCTTGCTTCAGAGTTTATTTCATTGTTTGGCTGGGTTTCAATGGCAGTTGTCTCACTTTCCAATTCAGGGGCTACACCAGCATGCTGTCTTGTCATACTGAGCTGGACCCCATCTGATGTTTATCTCGCCTTCTTTAGCCTTTATGGAGCTAGATTGGTTAGCCTTGTGCTGTGCTGCTTGAAAAACTGGAACTACTCTAGGCTCCAGGGAGTTATTTTTAGTCTGCCCGTTGGTTATGGCCGTGAATGTTCCTGGCTTGTGTACTACATTCCTCGCCGAGTTAGCTTGCGGTTTTTTTTTGTTTTGTTTTGTTTTGTTTTTTTTTTAACAGGCCACCCCTTGCAGTCTGGATTCCCCTTTACTGGAGCTCTAAGATAAGCGTTTGGTTTCTCTTCAATCAGACATTATCTCGAACGTTCAAAACTATTTGTTTTCTTTTTTCTCTGTTAGGCATTCGGGTATATGCAGTGTTGTTTCCGAAGTAACCTTTGCAGTATCAGCAGCCATCCTACATATTCGGGTGTGTTTTTGGGGGGAGAGTTCCGTCACTGATTAGCTCTGCTGGCATCTTGAATCTGGCGCAATGTTGCTCTCCTAGCGCCTACTGGATGGAGCTTCCCCCTGCCATTACTGTGAACAAAGAGCACACACACTGGTTCCTTGCTTCAGTATTCTAATTCTACAACCCACGTCAGGGAAGTGGGGTGCACACCAGTCGATTCTACATTTATTATCAAGATGTTGAGGTTGATATGGTCAGAGACCTCTGAAGTCAACAAGCAGAAAACGGATGACCTCACAGTCATTATTAGCCATCACCATTAGTACCTTGTGAACAGAGATAACATCTGTTATTAATACTTGTACCACTCTGCAGACAGGGTACAAAATTACATGCACCAGAGCCTTGTTACTCTTGTCATGGTCATACACACACACACAAAAAAAAAAAATCAGAGCAAAGATAAATAAAAATAAATGTTGAGGGTAATAGATGCCATACAAAGGTATAAAGGTGGGGTACAGGGGTGTTTATAGAGGTACAAAGGTGGGTGTACAGGGCTTTCAAAAGGGTATAAGAGGGGTGTACAGGGGCCATTATAAAGATATAAAGGTGGGAGATACAGGGGCAGTTAGTAGAGGTATAAAAGTGGGGGACACCGTGGCAGTTATAGAGGTTTAAATGTGGAGGGTACAAGGGCCTTGGAAAGAGGTATAAAGGTGGGAGGTAGGGGCGGTCACAGAGGTATAAATGTGGTGGTACAGGGGCCTTTAAAGAGGTATAAAGGTGGGGTGTTCAGGGGCCTTTAAAGAGGAATAAAGGTGGGGTGTACAGGGCCATAATAAAGGTATAAAGGTGGGGGTACAGGGGCAGTTATAGAGGTATAAAAGTGGGGGCCACTGGGGCAGTTATAGAGGTATAAATGTGGGGGGTACAGAGGCCTTTAAAGTGGTATTAGGGTGGGGGTACAGGGGCAGTAATAGAGGTATAAAAGTGGGGGTACTGGGCATTTCATGAGGTATGAAGGTGGGGGGGGTACAGCTGCCATGATAAAGTATAATGGTGTTGGGTACAGGGGCAGTTATGGAGGTTTAAAATTGGGGGTACAGGAGTGGTTATAGATTTAGAAAAGTGGGTGGTACAGGGCCTTTTAAAGAGGTATAAAGGTGGGGGCTCATAGGGTGGTTATAGAGGTACAAAGGTTGGGGTACAGGGACCTTAAAGAGGTATAAGGATGGGTACAGGGGCCTTTAAAGAGGTATAAAGTGGTGGGTACAGAGGCCATAACATACAGCTTATAAAGGTGGGGGGTGCAGGGCAGTTAAGCAGAGGAATAAAAGTTGGAGGTACAGGGGTGATAATTGAGGGCACAAAGGTGGGGGTTATAGGGGCTTTTAAAGAGGTATAAAGGTGGGGGGTACAGGGGCAGCTATAGAGGTATAAAAAATGGGGGGTACTGGGGCCATTATAGAGGAATAATGGTGGGGGACAGGGGCCTCTAAAGTGGTATAAATGTGGGTGGTACTGGGGCTATAATAAAGATATAAAGGTGGGGGTACCGGGGTCATAATAAATGTGGAAAGTGGGGTAAAGGGACAGCTATAGAGGTATAAATTTGGGGGTATGGGGTCTTTTAAGAGGTATAAAGGTTGGGGTACAGGTGTGGTTATAGAGGTATAACATTGGTAGTACAGGGGCCTTTAAAGAGGTATAAAGATGAAGGGTACAGGGGT
Source organism: Neoceratodus forsteri (assembly GCA_016271365.2). Lineage (NCBI taxonomy): Eukaryota > Metazoa > Chordata > Ceratodontiformes > Ceratodontidae > Neoceratodus > Neoceratodus forsteri. The sequence continues at coordinate 1,402,764,458 of CM028130.1, read as the reverse complement.
CTTTAAAGAGGTATAAAGGGGGTTACAGGGTCATAATAGGGGTATAAAAGTGGGGGTACAGGTGTGGTTATAGAGGTAAAAAAGTGGGATGTACAGTGTCGGTTATAGAGGTATAAAGGTGGGGTACAGTGGCATTTGAAGAGGTATATAGGTGGGGTTCACAGGGTGGTTTTAGAGGTATAAAATTGGGGGTATGGGGCCTTAGAGATGTTTTAAAGGTAGGGGCAGGAGCCTTTATGAGTGATAAAGGTGAGTGTATAGGGCTAGAAGAAAGGTATAAAGATGGGGGTACAGGTGTGTGTTTATAGAGTGTATAAAATTAGGGGTGTACTGGGGCAAAGTTATAGAGGTATAAAGGTTAGTACAGGGCCTTTAAAGAGGTATAAAGGTGGGGGCAATGGGGTGGATAAGGTATAAAACTGGGGGTACAGGGCCTTTAAGAGGTTTAAAGGTGGTGGTACAGGGCCTTTTGTTGTATAAAGGTGGGAGTACAGGGGCCAAATAAAGGTATAAAGGTGGGGGTCACAGAGGCAGTAATAGAGGTATAAAAGTGAGGCACAGAGGCGGTTATAGAGGTATAAAGGTGGGGCATACAAGGTCTTTTAAAGAGGTATAAAGGTTGGGGGCATGTGCGATTATAAAGGTATAAAAATAGGAGTACAGGGGCCTTTAAAGAGGTATAAAGGTGGGGGTAACAGTGGTCATAATAGAGGTATAAAGGTGGGGGCAATAGGGGTGTTATAGAGGTATAAATGTGGGGTTTACAGCGGCAGTTATAGAGGTATAAATGTGGGGTAGAGAGGGCATTTAAAGAGGTTTATAGGTAGGATCTATGGGGCGGTTATAGAGGTAAAAGAGGTGGGTACAGGGGCCTATAAAGAGGTATAAAGGTGGGTTTCAAAGGAGGTTATAGAGGTATAAAAGTGGGGTAGAGGGCCTTTAGAGGTTTAAAGGTGGGAGTTACAGGAGCCGTAAAGGAGGTATAAAAGGTGGGTGTACAGGGCCAGAATAAAGGTATAAAAGTTTGGGTACAAGTGGTTTATAGAGGCATAAAATTGGGGGGAAGGGCATTATTGAGGTATAAAGTTTGAGTAGAGGGCCCTTTAAAGAGGTATAAATGTTTGGGGTAAAGGAGCAGTTATAGAGGCATAAATGTAGGAGGTACAGGGCCTTTAAAGGTATAATGGTGGGGGTACAGGGGTTTTAATAGAGGTATAAAGTGGGGGGTACAGTTGTGGTTTATAGAGGTATAAATGTGGGGGCACATGGACTGATAAAGAGGTATATAAGTGGGGTATAGGGGCCCTTTAAAGTGGTTTTAAAGGTGGGGGTACAGGTGCGTTTTAAAAGAGGTATATAGGTGGGGGTACAGGGCCATAATAATGGTATAAAGGTGGGGGTACAGTTGCAGTTATAGAAACATAAAGGTGGGGGTAAAGGGGAGGTTATAGAGGTTTAAAGGTAGGGGAAAGGCATTTAAAGAGGCATCATGGTTGTTGGTACAGGTCAGCTATAGAGGTATAAAATGTGGGTTGTACTGGGGTGGTTTATAGAGGTTATAAAGTTGGGGTACAGGGCCTTTTAAAGAGCTACAGAGGTGGGAATGTACAGGGCCTTTAAAGAGGTATAAAGGGTGGGGCAGGTTCCATAATAAATGGATTGCTGTAGAAAGCAGGCAGTTATAGAGATATATAAAATGGGGTAATAGGGCCCTTTAAACGGTATAAAGGTGGGGTACATGGGCAGTTATAGAGGTATAAAATGTCAGGGGCACAGGGTGGCTATAGAGGTATGGTGGAATCTACGGGGCCTCAAAGAGTTATAAAGGTGGGATGTACAGGGGCAGTTATAGGAGGTTTAAGAGTAGGGGGTACAGGGTCCTTTAAGAGGTATATATGTGGGTGGTACAAGGGCATTTAAAGAGGTATAAAGGTGAGGGGCACTAGGGCCTGGGTATTAAACTATAAAAAGTGAGGGGTAAGCAGGGTGGTTATAGAGCAATAAAAGTGTACAGAGGAAGTGTTATAGAGGTACTGAAGGTGGGGGTACAGGAGCCTTTAAAGAGGTATAAAGGTGGGGCACAGGGGCCCTTTAAAGAGGTGTAAAGGTGGGGGGTACAGTGGCCTTTAAAGAGGTATATAGATGGGGGTACAGGGGCAGTTACAGAGGTATAAATGTGGGGGATACAGGGGCGGTTATAGAGGTATAAAGGTGGGGTAGTACAGGGCCTTTAAAGAGGTATAAAGTTGGTTGGTACAGTGGCCATAATAAATGTATAAAGGTTGGGGGTTCAGGGGAAGTAATAGAGGTATAAAGTGGGGGGTTACAGGGGCCTGTAAAGAGGTATAAAGGTTAGTGTACTTGGGCCATAATAAAGGTGGGGGGTACAGCGCCAAGTTATAGAGGTATAGCAAACTGGGGGGGTACAGAGGTGGTGGTTAGAGGCATAAAGTGGTGGGGTGTATGGGGACTTTTAAAGAGGCATTAAGTTTGTGGAAACAGGTGCGGCATATAGAGGTATACATTGGGGGGTAAGTAGGCAGTTATAGAGGTATAAATATAGGGGTAGAGGGAGCCCAAAGAGGTATAATGGTGGGGGGCACACAGGAGTGGTAATAGAGGTGCATAAAAGTGTGAGTACAGGGACATTTCAGAATGAGGTATAAAGGTGGGGGACACAGGGGCCATAATAAAGGTATAATGGCAGGGTGTACAGGCCGGTTATAGGAGTATAAGAGTGGGGGGTACAGAGACGATTATGGAGGTATAAAGGTGGGGGTATAGGGGCCTTTAAAGGGGTATAAAGGTGGGGGGTACAGGGGAGGTTATAGAGATATAAAAGTGGGGGGACAGGAGCCTCTTTAAAGAGGTATAAATTTGGGTGGTACAGGGCCATAAAAAGGTATAAAGAGGGGTGCTGGGACCATAACAAATGTATAAAGGTGGGGGGTACAGGAGCCGTTATAGAGGTATAAAAAGTTGGGGTACAGAGTTGTTGTGTATCCCGTAATAATCGCTACTTTAAAATAGCAACTGCCAAAACAGCGTATCAAACAACAGCGAACACAAATGGGCTATAAAAATATAACAGCACATATGCCATAAAGCGACTGAAGTTGCCATTCTGTCAACAATTATCGCGACTTCAAATTAGCGATTATACATGGCTATGCAGGCAATTTGACTCAGAGACTCATGCTTTTCCCCAGTCTCCCCACAGCAGTGCTACATAACTGTAGCATTCAGGTAAGACATTGCCCAGCTGCTGGAGGACTGTGATGGGTGGGGGTCCAGCTCGACTCTCTTAGATCTCTTTTTTTCCTGCAGTCACGTAACTCCTGTGCTCCCATTCTTCCGGTTCTGTCAGATACCCTTGACCCTCTGCCACCCACGTTTGTAGCTGGATTAATTCCCATTCACTGGGCTCAGAGCTGTCCAGATTGTCAGGTAATTCAGGTGGTCTTGTTATTTTGCTGAATGGCATTGCAGAAACTGTTGGGGTCAGGGTTGTGACTACTGTGGGTGGAGTTCATATCGTGGCTTATTTTGACAGTTTAGCCAAATATGCAGCTATTATGCTTGATCGCTAAGTTGACAGTCAGCGTTTGAATTTGCTGTTTTTGCAGCGCCTATTATGTGGTCGCGATTTTAACACGGAACTCGATTATAGAGGTATAAAGGTGGGGTATGGGGGTCTTTAAAGAGGTATAAAGGTTGGGGTACAGGTGAAGTATAGAGGTATAAAATTGGGGAGTACAGGGGCCTTTAAAGAGGTTTAAAGGTGGGGGGTACAGGGGCTTTTAAAGTTGTATAAAGGTGGGGAGCAAGGAGCATAATAAAGGTATAAAGGTGCGAGGTACAGGGGCGGTTATAGAGGTATAAAAGTGAGGGATACCGGGGCAGTTATAGAGGTATAAATGTGGGGGTTACAAGGGCCTTTAAAGAGATATAAAGGTGGGGGGTACAGGGTTGGTAATAGAGGTATAAAAGTGGGGGGTACAGGGCAAGTATAGAGATATAATTGTGGGGGGTACAGGGGCCTTTAATGAGGAATAAAGGTGGGGGGTACAGGGGCCACAATAAAGGTATAATTGCAGGGGTATCGGGCAGTTATAGAGGTATAAAATTGGGGGCACAGGGGCTGTTTTAGAGGTATAAAGGTGGAAGGTAGAGGGGCCTTTAAAAAGGTATAAATGTGGGGTGTACAGGGGCGGTTATAGAGGTATAAAAGTGGGGGGTACAGGGGCCCTTAAAGAGGTATAAAGTTGGTTGGTACAGGGGCCATAATAAAGGTATAAAGGTGGGGAGTTCAGGGGGAGTAATAGAGGTATAAAGGTGTGGGGTACAGGGAAGGTTATAGAGGTATAAAGGTGGGGGTACAGGGACCTTTAAAGAAGTATAAAGGTGGGGGGTACATTGGCAGTTATAGAGGTATAAATCTGGGGGGTACAGGGGCCTTTAAAGAGGTATAAAGGTGGGGGGGTTATAGGGGCCTTTAAAGAGGTATAAAGGTGGGGGTACCAGGGCCATAAAAAAGGTATAACCGTGAGGGGTACATGGGCGGTTATAGAGGTATAAAAGTGGGGGTACAGTGGCGGTTATAGAGGTATAAAGATGGGAGGGGTACAGGGTCCTTTAAAGAGGTATACAGGTGAGGTGTACTGGGGGGGTTCCAGAACTACAAAGGTGAGAGATACAGGGGTCTTTAAAGAGGTATAAATGTAGGGGGTACAGGGGCCTTTAAAGAGATATAAAGGTTTGGGGTACATGTTTGGTAATAGAGGTATAAAAGTGGGGGGTACAGGGATGATTATAGAGGTATAAAGGTGGGGGTACAGAGGCCTTTAATGAGGTATAATGGTGGGGGGTTCAGGGTCGGTTATAGAGGTATTAAAGTGGGGGTTACGGGCGTAAGTTATAGAGGCATAAAGTGCTGGGGGTACAGGGGCCTTTAAAGAGGTATAAAGTTGGTTGGCAAGTGCCATAATAAATGTATAAAGGGGGGGGTCAGGGGGAGTAATAGAGGTATAAAGTTGGGGGGTACAGGGGAGAATATAGAAGTATAAAGGTGAGGTTACAGGGCCTTAAAAGGTATAAAGGTGGGGATACAGAGGCAGTTATAGAGGTATAAATATGGGGTGTGCAGGGGCCTTTAAAGTGGCTGCGCAGGGCTCCAGACACATCTCGCCGGGATGCCCTGCACAACGCCTGCAAATGCGGCCATAATGACATGCAAATGGCCCCATTTGTGTCATGCATACATTATGGTCCCACTTGCATGCCCATTTCTGAATATTGTGGGTGCTGCGCCCAGCGCAACTACAGTTGCACTGGTGCATTCCCAGTCCTTCCTGTCTGGGGATTGCACCAGCACATTGTACTTGTGCCATGCGCATTCTGTGCCATGTTCAAAGATGATGCTCCATGGTGCATCACCTTTGAATATCACCTTGTCTTGGCCCCGGCGCATCTCGGATGCGCTGTGCCCCCACTTGCGCCAGTGCCAGGCGCAGTCTGAATATCTCAACCTATATTTTCAAAAATAAAGGTTCTCAATAATTACAGAATTCAAAGTAAATAGCAAAAACAGTAGCATAGTTAAACATACAAGCAAGTTCAGTACATTTTAGTAGCTAGAGACAATGCATATACAAGAAGCCCGAGCCAAGTTAACAGTACAAGGTTAACATATTTCAGTGGGAGGTTAACAGTATACCCACAATGAGTTAGAGCAAGTTCAGCAATGCTAGTTTCATTTTTTTAAATAAAAAAAATTCAGGTGCCGTATTGAATGCCCATCCCAAAACCACAGCACCTTCTTTTCTGAGCACGCTCTCGGTTTCCAAACAACGTTGGTCACAGATAGAAGCACTAAGTGTAGTTACATGAGTTTTGCAGAATCTCACACTGGTGCTGTGGTGGCCATGTGGTTCTTTGCGAGTGTCAAAATCCCACACAGTGGCCAACTGTTTGGGGGGGTTGTGTTCAAGTTTCAGAATCCTACATTTGGGCTAGCTGTGAGGGGTTATGTGCGAGTATCAGAATCACATACTGGGGACAGCTGGGGGTTCATGTTCAAATGGCATTGGGTATGAGCTCAAGACCTCAGTATGTGACACCCCCTAGTACTGCACTGCTGTGTCAGCACTGGGTATAAGCCCAGTTTCCTTGCATGGGACACACCCCTTATACTGTACTGCAGTGCCAGCATTGGGTATGAGCCCAAGTTCTCAGTGTGCAACATCACCTAGTACTGCACTGCAGTGTCAGCACTGGTTATAAGCCCAAGTGCCTTGTGTAGGACCAACCCTTTGTAGTGGATTGCAGTGTCAGCATTGGGTATAAGCCCAGTTCCCTTGTGTGGGGCACACCCCTTATACTGTACTGCAGTGCCAGGATTAGGTATGAGCCCAGGTCCCTGTCATGGGATGCCCTCTGGTGGTGCACTGTAATGTCAGCTTTGAGTATGAGACAAGTTCTAGTGTGAGACATTCCCATGAAATGTACTGTCATGTCATTGTTGGGAAGGAACCCAACTCCTTTGTGTAGACCATACCAGAACTGCATTGCAGTGTCAGTGTTGGGTATGAGCCCAGGTCCCCAGTGTGGGGCACCCCTAGTACTACACTGCAATGTCAGTGTTGGGTATGACACACCTGTAATATAGCACTTCAGTGTCAGCCTTGGGTATGAGCTGAAGTTCTCAGTGAGGGACAATCCCTAGTACTGCACTGCAGAGTCAGCACTGGGTATGAGCCCCCATCCTGGTGTGGGACACCCACTAGTAGTACACTACAATGTCAGTGTTGGGTATGAGCCCAGGTCCCCAGTGTGGGGCACCCCTAGTACTACACTGCAATGTCAGTGTTGGGTATGAGCCCAGGTCCCCAGTGTGGGGCACCCCTAGTACTACACTACAATGTCAGTGTTGGGTATGAGCCCAGGTCCCCAGTGTGGGGCACCCCTAGTACTACACTACTATGTCAGTGTTGGGTATGAGCCCAGGTCCCCAGTGTGGGGCACCCTAGTACTACACTGCAATGTCAGTGTTGGGTATGAGCCCAGGTCCCCAGTGTGGGGCACCCCTAGTACTACACTGCAATGTCAGTGTTGGGTATGAGCCCAGGTCCCCAGTGTGGGGCACCCCTAGTACTACACTACAATGTCAGTGTTGGGTATGAGCCCAGGTCCCCAGTGTGGGGCACCCCTAGTACTGCACTGCAGAGTCAGCACTGGGTATGAGCCCCCATCCTGGTGTGGGACACCTACTACTAGTAGTACACTGCAATGTCAGTGTTTGGTATGAGCTGAGGTCCTAGTATGTGACACCCCTAGCACTGCACTACAGTGACGGCAGTGGGCATGAGCCCATGCCCTGATGTGAGGCTTGCATTCCAGAGGTCAGAATGTCACCAACTGAGCCCCCCTGACCTTGTGTACCCCGGTCTCAAGAATAACAAAATCAGAAATGTGGCTGTTTCTAAGGTAGAAAGGCAGGATTCTGGACAGCTTGAATTGACACTTCGCCCTGTTGGCTTTTGTCATCTATCTACAGAATATATTTAAGCAAATATGTACATAAGAAATCTCTGTATCTGTTGCCAGCAAGGTTATGCAAGTAATTTTCTCTCTGAATAAGACAGAAAAGGAGACTGGAGAGGGTCTGCATTGGGAAGGCTTGAGGAGACAGCAGGGAGACCAATAACAGAGCCAGCAAAGCAAGAAAGAACCGTACACCTAAAGGAGATAATCAAACATTTACTTCAGTCACAGTGTGGACACTCTCAAAACGTAAAGAAGACTGACTGGCAAAATGGCCACTGATTTAATGTCAGTGGGAATGGCTCACGAAAGACAAATGGGGCCAAATATTCAGAAATGTACCAAAGTTCAGGGCAAGACCTGTGCAGTGCAAATCCAATGTGCACTGGCACAGCAGCAGTGATGTTCAGAGATTGCACATGCCATAGTTTGTCAGCGCAACCTGGCTGAATATGGTGCAGTTACACTGTGGCGCAACTGTGAATGCACCATGGTGCAACTAGAGGTGCATCATGGTGCACACACACACACACATTTGCACCACAGCAGCAGAGTGATGGGGGGGCACGGCATAGAGAAGTGACCCAGGGACAGAACCAGAGGCACAGTGACAGTGCACAGGAGTCCACCACCAGCTGGGCACAGCAGGGTGTGAACAGGCCCCACACCCCCACCCCAGAATACAACAGTGACATCGAAGGTAGGCAACAGGAGGTACCAATGGCCAACAGAGGGCCACCAAGGGGACCCCTCGCAAGCTGCAGGTCATGCCTCCCAACACAGCCACACCAGAGCATGTCACATCCAGGACCACGCAGCCAAGCACACACACCCACAACACTCCTCTGACAGCCTTCCCATGGGCACCCCCACATCACACCCACTGACCAAGGGGAGGGACACCATCACAGTGGGACACATCACAGCACACAGCAGTGAACCACAGAAGCATAACATGCACCCTGACACATGCACATCACATGGACAGGCACTGGGCCACTGCAGCATGGCTCCACACGCCATCTGCAAAACAGACACTGACATAGGCAGGTAAGTCAAAATATTGTAAAATATAATTATGAACAGCAAACTATGTACAGAACAATGGGGGTGGAAAAAGGTAGGAATGTGAGGGATGGGGACAGGCAACAGGGACTGTACAGTGGGAAGGGGGACTGTAGGGGGAGGTACAGCAGGGTAAATGGGAAGGTAGGGTGCACACTAGCAGCGGCCACGCCATGCCGACCCTCAATGTCCATGGCGTCCACCTCCCATCACCAGTCTGCGGATCTGGAGCACCGCCTCTATAGTGGTGGATGTTATTAGGATCAGCTGCCTCAACAGCCTGCTGTAGAGGGGCATCCTCCACTGCTTTCAGACACCTAGAACAAGGAACAGAACAGGTGATCAGTGCAGTGTCCCAAGGAACCATGCCCATCCACAGCACGCATTGGGCAGCGGGAACACACACCCCTGGAGGGCCTGAACAGGCCACCCATAGGGGGCTGGGCCAATGACTGTCAGCAGTGTGGCGCACCATAACAGTGCACAATGGTGATCCCTGCCACACAGTAGCCAGCCAACTGCATTATGCCAGTCACATGGCACAGTGCCCTGGCAGCACCAGAGCATCGACAGTGGCAGCCAGGTGCACACCCACTCCACCAACAGCTGCCACATGAATACAATGGATGCGCCACAGTGGCGGGCACCACACGCAGTGCAACACACACAGCTGCCACGGCACATGGCGCAGGCAGCCATGCCCCCGCTAACCCCAAAAAATGTGTGAAGGACCATGACAGTGCCTGCTTGCTCTCCATGGCCCCGCTGGTGCTGGAGCCACTCCTGTGCCACCCCCGGGTCCTGCTGCGGCCTGCTGCCCTGGGAATGGAACATAAACAGGAACACATCAGTACACATCCACAGCAGCTGGATCCCCTGTACAGTGTGGGCCCCTGACTGGCACGGTCCACACAGCGGCAGATCAACGCAAGTGGTGGTGGGTGATGCCATCCTGTGAAGTGCACATTGACAGTACACCACCTTGCAAGACACACCCGGCAGCCCAGCCAACACCACAGTACAGCTCCAGGGCACGTGTGCATGCTGGGCCTACTCACCTGTCTGTGGCACATACCCACGCTTGACATGCACCTCCAGCAGTTGGAGGCACCCTAGGTCCCTCCGCATCAAGTCCCCATATCGGTGCTGACACTGCTCTCCAGTCCTGGCCACCCCAGTTCACTGTACTAGTGTGGCAGCAATAGCCTGCCACATAGCCACACGGGGCTGCTGTAGTGGTGCCTGGACAAATAGCTGGGGTCCGTGGGGCTGGACGCAGGCCACAAGGTTGGCCAACTCCACTTGTGTCCAGTTGGTTTCCATCACATCTGCGCTGCACCATGTCTCTGGTGACAGCTGTGGAGCAAAATGGTGGACATAGTTGCGAGTGGCCAAAGCATACGTCAGATGTGTGGGCCGAGGGGATATGTGCTGTGTCCGCCTATCGCGCAACACCGGAGATGCGCGGCATGGGTGGGGCTGGATGGTGCCACATGTGCGGAGTCATCCAGGGTCAGAGGTCACTGCAGAGGTCAGAGCATGGCCATGCACTGTGCACACATGCGCAACTGCATGTGGAGGAGAGAGAAGGGCTGTGCCAGTCACTGCCTGGGCTCCTGCAGCACTGACAAGGCAGGTAAGGGGGGGGGGGACTTCCAGTGACATCAACCCCGTAATGGCCACCTAGCTCCTAAGCTCCACGCTTCTCCTAAACTAACCTCACCAAATCTACTTAATTAAGAGAGATTTGTCGATCCAAAACAACAGTGGGGAAAGCATACACCCAGAACTATGGAACGCTCCAACAGATTTGCTGTCTTACCTCGGGATGTTGATGATAATGATTGGGAAGCCTCTGACTCTGGGAACTCAATCAAATCGTAGTGCTCCACAGAGATGCCTTCTCAGAAGGCCACAAGGGCCAAGAATAACAACAAAAATAAATCAAAACCACCAGAGTCGCAGGGAGAGAGCACAATGGATAGTAAGCTGGACAGGATACTAACGGAACTCACGGATATAAAATTGGAGGTTAAAAATTCTAAGGATTCCATCATTGAATTAAAATCAGACATTACCAAATTAGATATCAGAGTCATCAACCTAGACCAACAGCAGGCCACCACTTCCACTCAGCTCCTTCAATTGCAGTTGCAAATGCAGCAAGTGGTACAAATATGTAAACTAACGATGGAGCGGCAAGAGGACTCAGAAAATAGGTACAGAAGGAAAAATCTCTGCATATAGTCGGTACCAGAGGGGGCAGAGGGCCGAGATATAGCAGACTTCACTGAAACACTATTGCACACAGCACTTATGTTGGTTGCAAACTTACCATTAGAAATCAAACGTGTGCACAGAGCACTAGGCCCCAGGCCCACTTCCCCCACAGCTAGACCACACTCAATTATAATCCGATTCCTGAAATATAGTACAATGGAACTCATTTTTAAAAAGGCTTGGTCCCCCCAAAAAATTTCTATGGTACTACTAGGATTTACATCGATAATGACTATGCCCCATACACCTTGAGGAAATGCAGGGACTATATTCCTTTACTTCCAGTGCTCCGTCAGAATAAGCTAAATTTTAAGACACCATACCCAGCTACATTAGTGGTACAGTTCCGATAAGGTCAATGGGCATATACATCAGTGGCAGAGGCCTTCGCTGACTTTCAGAAGAGAGATTTAGAAATCCCAAACAAAACAGTTTTGCCACAAAGAATACCTGCTTGAGCCCTGTGGGAGAAGCCCACAGACTTAGATTCCCAGGTGCAGCAGGCCCTGGACTTTCTCAGAGGGCTAACACAGAGGGGTCCCCATCAAGCATGAAGACCAGGCGGACTTCGGGTGTCATCAACATAACAGTGCTGTGAGTCCTCCCTCTGGGGGGGGTAGGACTTGCCTTGGGCACTGTAAGCCTCCGGGCACCCAGGTCAATTTTACCACTTTAAAATGGGTGGGCAGGTGGGTGGTCTTGCCTCCTGTTCAAGCCGGGCTTGGACTGGGGAGACAGGCCTGGGCCTGGGGATGGCAATGAGGGACTTCAAAATTAGTTTTTTTTTTTTTCTCGATGAAATAAAAGCAGAGGCTCTGAAATGGAGGAATGAAGAATGTCTGGGGGGGGGGCCTGGGGGAACTCAATGATGCTGACAGTGTTAAGACAGGGGATGAGTGTTATCCCCTTTTAATTAGTGAAGGACCTAATGGGTGCACATATAAGATTCTCACCCATAGGAGGTGGGGAAGAAAGCGCTAAATTTCTGGGCATGGAGTGGGGGTGGGTGGCCTGGAGATTTAAGGGGGAGAATTAGGCTCTCATCGGTCTCTGGACCTCACCTTGCTTTAAGGGCCTAAGACTTTTAAACATGATATAAAACAAATTCAGTCGGCCCTGAGTTACTTCCGGGCCTCAGACCCTCTCGGTATTTGATGGAGTCTCCAGGGCACCTCTTGGGGGCCCAGGCTGGTCACGTGGGTGGCCCCTTCTGGTTGGGGCCTTGGTCTCGGGGGGGGGGCCTGTCCCTTGGTTAGAGGGGTCCCACTGAGCTCGAGCCTGGACTGAATAAGGTTCATGCAGCTAGGCTACAAATATTAAACCCATGAGTCAAAGGTATTGTTTTTGTCTGGGATGAGAGCTTGGGCGTCTCGGTGGGGAGGTGGGTGTCGGGGGGGGCCTCGGTCTTGGGAGGGGCGAGCCGCCCTCGATTCCTCAGGAGGACCAGTCAGACTTGGACATCATTATATCATAAAATGGCTCATTTACGAAGGAGATTAAAACAGAATGTGCTGGCCTCCGGGATGCTGGACAGGCCTACTATTACAGAGGGCTACCAATTGGAGACTAGACTCAGGACAATCAATCCACTGTGTAGAAAGTCTAGAGAACTGAGCTGATTAAAAACAGGACAATTTAACACAATATTATTTTGGTTAAAAATGCTTAAATTCATATGTTAAAGCTTTACACTCTTTTAACAGGAGGGGCTGGGAAAGGGAGATGGGCGGACAGTCGAAATGACGCACCTTTTTAACTCAAACCATGCCCTCTTTTAAGTTTAGTCATTTACAAACTACATATCTTTCCTTTGATTTGTCCCATGACCCTTTACCCTATTATAGGTTATTGGAACCCAGAGGGAGCTTCTAAGCTGCATTGTATTGCAACTCTCCCTCGGCGACCTTATGGGCTGCCACAATTAGGTGGGATAGATAAAGCCACCTACAACATGGAAGTCACAAATGTACATAGGTATAAGTTATCTTATACGAAGTTTCAAACCTCTTGACTATTCCCCAGTTGGGACCAAGCCGAGCATTTTTCCCCAATATATAAGGCCCGGTGGTATACAATGGGAAGTGATGTAAAGTTAACAATGAGGAAGGGTATGAGATTGACAACTAGGATACTGTACAGTCTGTGCATACAGGTTGGTTTGATGGGGGGGGCGGCATCGGAGGCTGAGGATGGGAAATTATTATGAATAAGTCTTTAAGATTACTTTCACATAATGTCAGTGGATTGACTGGCCTGGTGAAATGGTATAAGACTATTATGGCCCTCAAGAAATTCAGTCCTGAAGTATTACTTTTTTTTTTTTTTTGTTATTCTCTTCATCTGATTTTCATACAGTACATTCCATTTGATTGTGTACAAACACAGATAAAAGTAGGAAAATTAGCTCCAACAAGTATAAAAATTATTGTCCAAAAAGGCCCAGGAAGTTCAGAGGGCCTTAAATCTGAAGTGATTAGATTCATTGAGGATACTGGTATAGGCCCTAGATGACAGAGAAAACCTTTAGTAGTTAAAGTGCCATTAATGTAAAATAGTTTGCTGTCATATAAATCAACCTCTAGGCACCCAAACCTCAATAGTAAGGGGGGGTCCCCAGCACCACACCAGCCAAATTCACGCTGTAAGATAGGGGAAAAGGGGGGGGGGCAGCAGGAGGGGGGAGAGCCAGAGGGAGGAGAGAGATTTATCAAATTATGGGACAAACGTTGGGTCTTTAAGCATATAATATAAGAGCCATCTATTCCACCTTGAGTTAAATTTTTCTTCTCTGTTATTTAATCTATAGGTTAATTTTTCCATGCAGTAGATTTGCTTAGATATAGACCACCAGTCCTGAAGGGTTGGGATGTCAGGGGTCAACCACAATTTGGTAATGGCCTTTTTCCCTGCTGACAAAAGAATGGCTAAAAGATAGTGGGTGCCCTGATCTCCAAGGTCTTCAGGGAGAATTAAAATGATAAACACCTGCGGGGTCAGCTGGAAAGGCCTATCAAAGATCTCTTGGAGCTCAAGTTGTAGAGCTTGAATAAATGAGGATAGCTTAGGGCATGTATACATTACATGTGTTAGATGAGCTTTGCCTTCACCACATAGTCACCAGCAAGCGGCTGAGCTCCCAGGGGTGTAGTGACTAGTGACCTCTGGTGTATAGAAGTATCTAACAAGGAATTTCCAGGAGTACTCTCACCATTGGTGTGAGCTAGATGTGCGAGCCACCTGCCTGCAGGCCTGTTCCCACTGTTTTTTTTCCTATGGGTTTGCCCAATTCATGTTGCCATTTTTCACGGGCGTCAACCAGATTAGCCGCATGAGAAGATATCAGGGCACGATAGAGGACTGATATTAGGTGCCTCTGATTTGGGAAGGAAAACAAAAACTGCACACTTGCAATCAAGGGGGCCAGCATTCAGGACAGTGCACTGTGATCGGCAAGGACCCGTAATAGTGTCTTGATTGTAAGTACCTATAATGGTGTGAGTTGGGCAAGCCACATTTTGTCTGTATTTCTTGAAATGACCATAATTTCCCTCCAGTTATAATTTGGAACAGGTATCTTAGGCCATACCTTGACCATTGACGGAAAGCATTATCAAGTCTCCTGGGCTGAAAGTCTGGTAGGACCGCTATTGGGCAGATTAGTGGGATAAAAGGGAAAATAGAGAGCTGTCTCCTAACCTGATACCAAGAGGACACTCTATGCTGTATCTCTGCGGGCAGGTTCTGGAAATCAGCTGAGTGTCTTGTCTCATGGTACAATATATCAAAGTATTCCAGATCTGGAATAACTGCCTGCTCCAGCTCTGCCTAGTGCATCTCACTTTCAAGTAGCTGTCTAGCAAATGCATGAAGAAGGTGCACAGCTTGGTAATACCGGTAAAGGTTGGAGAGGGACAGTCCTCCAAGGCCTCTTAGCATAGTAAGGAGTTTCAGCCTGACTCTTGGCCTGCTACCAGCCCAAATAAAGTAAGTTATCGTTCTGTCCCATTCCAGGAATACAGAGCGGGGAAGTGTAATGGGGATATTGTCAAAAAGGTACAAAGCTCTGGGGAGAGTCACCATTCGAATGAGATCTATCTTCCTAGACGGGCTCAATGGGAGTGAGCTCCAGTTAGCCAGATCCTCCTTAAGACGTGTGGTAAAGGGGATGTAATTCTGCCTATAGGCGTCACTCAAGTCCCTAGTCAAGTTTATCCCTAAATATTTTATCTTCCCCAAGTCCCACTTGCAAGGCAATTGTTCCCGAATAACTTGAGAGGGTGAGTACTGAAAGGTCAAAATTTCGGTTTTCGAGATGTTCACTTTATAGCCCGAAAGATGCCCAAATGAACTCAGTAGTTCATTAACTTTCGGAAGTGAACTAGCCGGGTTTCGTAGGTATAGGAGAACGTCATCCGCATAAAGAGCTATACGGTGTTCTTCCCCCTCTACCTCGATCCCAGAGATATCCTGTGATTGCCTGATTAATTGTGCTAGTGGCTCCATAAACAAGGCGAATAGGAGAGGTGATGGAGGGCAACCCTGCCTGGTGCCTCTGTAAAGGGGGAAAGAGCTTGAGTGGTGTCCAGCGACTCGAACCCAGGCTCTAGGAGATGAATAGATGTTTGTAATGATCTGAATTAATGGCAAGGGGAAGCCCATGAACTCCATGACTGAGTATAGAAAAGGTCAATACACTCTTTCAAAGGCTTTTTCAGCATCAAAGCTTACTAAGGCCGCAGGGATATCAGAGATGTTCATCTTACGAATTATATGATAGGTTCTTTTAATACTGTCAGTAGTGATGCGCCCTCCTACAAACCCTGTTTGGTCCCTATGGGCTACTTGTGGAAGAATAACTTCTAGCCTATGGGCCATAATCCCCATAAATAATTTATAGTCTGTGTTTAACACCAAAATTGGCCGATATGATTCACATAGCTGAGGGTTTTTACCGGGCTTGGGGATGACAGAAATAGTGGCGTATGCCCAGGTGGGAGGTGGTGGATCACCCTGCAAGACAGAGTTACAGGTGCTCAATAGGGGAGGCAGGAGAAGCTGTTCTGTGGCTTTGTAGAATTCAGCCCCGTAGCTGTCAGGTCCCGGAGCTTTCATAGTTTTGGCCCAGGCTAGGGCACTGGCTAACTCCTGCATTGTGAAAGGGCTCAACAACTGTTCGCCCTGTTCCAGCGAGATTCTGGGGAGGGCAAGGTCCCATAAGAACTCATTTATATAATCCGGAGATATGGAGCGTTCTGGAGTGTACAAGGCCGAGTAATATGCGATGAATGCCTCCACAATGTCATTAAGCTTATTCAGGGGTCTACCACCTGTTGGGTGGCGTATAGTAGTGATGGTGGCCATCTTCCTCTGCTTTCTAACTTGATAGGCCAACAATCTTGTAGCCCTGGGCCCCACCTCGTAGTATCTCTGATGGAGGAAGGTCAGGGCAATTTCTGTCTGTTGTAGTGCCAACCTGTCCAGATCTTGTTTAATCTGCTTAATTTGTGGAAGCACGGACTTGTCACCTTGCTTATGTGCTATTTGTAAGAAATGCAGAGTTTCCTCCAGTTGAGTCTTGTGCTGTCTGCGCACATTCGCAAGCTGTGAAGTGTGTTTAATAAGATGGCCTCAGAGGACTGTTTTTATGGTATCCCAGAGGATACCTGGGGAGATATTGGGGTTCGTGTTATCAGTTAGTATCTCAGATATTTTGTCTGCTAAAAAATCGTTGAACTGTTTAGATTTTAGATGGAAGGGATTCAGAAGCCAAAATGTATTCCTTTTCTGCAATCCCAATTTCCAAGTACTTATATTATGTGCATGATCTGATAAGGCTATATCTCCAATTTGGGTGTCAACCAAATGATCTAGGTATTCTACTTGAGTGAAACGTAAATCAATTCTGGAGTAGGTTTGGTGAACGGCCGAATAATGAGTGTAATTCCTGGTATGGGGATGCATGTATCGCCAAGTGTCAGACCAGCCCACCTCAGATAGAAATCTACAAAGGAGTTTCTGTTGTGGGGTTCTCCTGGGAGTGTTAGGACTAGAAGAGTCCCTCTCTGGTTTAGGCAAAATATTAAAGTCTCCTGCAAGCAGCAATATGCCTTTGGTAAATTGAGTAATTCTATCTAATAAGCCCCCGAGATCACCCACAGAAGAGTCTGGTGGAAAGTAAGCATTTGCTAGGGTGACCTCCGCCCCTCCATTCAGACCTCAGAGTAGAACCAGTCAGCCATATGGGTCTACCCACTCAGCCTGCAATTGCCAGGGAGTACGATGGGGTATTATTATAGCCACTCCCCTTCTCCTGCCACATCTAAAGGTAGAACCGAATACCTCACCCCTCGAGATCCGCCCCAACTTTGCATGCTCCGCATTACTTAGATGGGTCTCTTGTAGGTAAACAATATCAGCCTTAGCTTTTTTAACTTGTGAGAGGACCCTGGCACGCTTAACTGGGGTGGGGAGCCCATTAACATTCCAGGAGACTAATCTCAAGGGGGTTTCCTCCATAGTAGGATTTTGGTTAAGTGTGGATTTACAGATAACAGACTGTGCGGGCGCCAGGGAACCCCAACCCCCACCCACAACATGCCAAAGATATAGCAGTTAACTGGACACAATCGCAAGTCTATAACAGTCTGGATGTCAGAATAATTTTCCAAAGGCTTAATCATAAAAACATCAGCTAGTAACTGGTTGCCCTCAAACTAGCAACCTGCAGAGATAAACAATCCAATAAGAACAATGTTCATTACATTCAAAGGATGCATAGGTAAGGTAGCCAGTCTGAGATTAGCTGAAGCCAACAGGGCTGAAGCCACCTATGCCAACAATTAGATAATACAAGCAAAAACCGGTAAACGAATACTTCCAGGTACCGAGAGCTTCCACGGCACTCAGGCGTGAGGAAATCCTTACTAAAAGGGGGGAATCTTAGGAGAAGAGACCCCAAGGCACTTCTAATGCCTGTACTAGGAAAAGGGGTAGGAGGGTATTGGCTAGTCACTCTCCTGCAAGCCATACTCTGAAAGGGAGGGTAATTCCTAAGGGGAGAAATTATGAAGGGGCAAAGCAAGTACTGAACAAGAATTATGGGGAGGATTGAGAGGAGAAAAAAAAAAAAAGGATTGAGAGGAGAAAAATTTTTTTTTCCAAAAATAAGAGGGATCTCCATAGCCAGTGGCTTCGGCTAGACCTAGGGAGGGGGAGGGGAGGGAAGGGAAGGACGGGGTACATAAGGGCCCTAATTGGCCCATAACAGCCAAAATAAACATATACTGTGCACTCCAACCTGATCCGAATGGAATTCATGGCTACTCATATATTCAGATCATGGATTAGTCCCCCTGGGAGGGCTGTATATGCTGCTATGGAGATGAATGGTCAGAGAAATAATCCTGGCGTTGTGAGCCAGAGGAACCAATCAATTTCATGCAGTGGCAAATCACTGAGTACCATCAGACCATCCCTCACCCCGCCAGGAATACTGATCCAAGGGAGAGAAGGCCACAGCAAAAACTGCTGAGAGATGAAAATACTGACTTAGTGTCTGATCTAGGCATATGTGGGCAGATAACATATGAGAGAAAAAAATAGTAGGCGGTTATCTTACCCACATCTGCACTCGTAGCAACCTCAAGGAGGTAAATAGCTAGCACAAATACAAAGGGGGAGAACAAGAAAGGAGGAGAGAGAGAGAGAGAGAGAGAGAGAGAGAGACCAGAATTATAAGCACAGCGTGTTAGTGCTAGTAAAGAAGCAGACAAGAGTGGTTATGTTATGCCAGAGATGGTAGCAAGACATTAACAATAGAGAGCACTATCTGCGAAGTTGTTAGCTAAGGGGCCCAAAAGGAGCAGACAAATATCCGAATGGAATTCATGGCTACCCATATGTAACCCCCCCTGCAAATGGGGGTTCCCAAAAGACTTCCAGGAGCTTGCTTGAATGCTCCAAGTCTGAATGGTGTTTGGCATTTAAGCCATTTATCAGTGAGTGTTTTTAGAACCTCTGGTACTGTCTCTTTAAGAGCTGTCTGCTTGCAGACATAATTAGTTTGTATGGGGGACTGTGTGTTTCTTTGATTGAGTACCACTCAAGCTGCTGCCAATTCACTTCATTTTGCAGTCACTAGAAGTGCAAAGGGAACCTATCTGACAGATGTAACTGTTTGCCAGAAATTATTTAGAGTAATAATGAAATTACAGTTTGTCTAACCTGCTTTCTTTGCAGTCAGAACTGTGTCTGCTAGTTCCCATTCTAGTTTTGAACTGCTGAACTGGACCAATCAGTGTGGGGTAAGCTAGCTCTAAAATGGTGCCTTGGACGAATCAGAACTTGGACTCATAATCTGAGCCAGCCACAAGAGGATTGTATGGGCAGTGACTCTGGGAGATGTAGTTTAGACTTCAGCACCTTTTGGACCAACAGCAGCAGTCTATTGTGAGTGACAGCCAATCCAGTCAAGAACTGGGAGGAACTCAAAGGAAGTGCCCGGTTTGTCGGTTGGAGTTTCAGTTGAGCTTTGGCAGTGAAGAAGGAAGGAGCCCTGTGCTTTTTCAGTGTGCAGTTTTAGTCAAAAACGTGTGTAAGGCCCAGAGTTCCGGTCTGCAGCTTGTTAGGACTGAATCTGGCCCTGTGAAAAGAATCAAAGGATCTCTGAAGAGTAGAAACCAGGCTCACCCTGTAGAAGACTGGAAGAATTGCTGAAAATTACACTCGGTCTGTCAGGAACTGAATCTGCTGTGTGTTCTCCCAGGTATTGTGCAGTAATTGCGATCGGGATACAGATGCAGCCTGCCTGGTATAGTGCTTTCTTTTATATGGATGTGTGAAGAGGTTTGTGCACCTCAAGTGAGCCCTGCTGACATTGAAGGACCCTATCTTATTTGGAGGTCGTGAGTACTAATTCAGGTCGCTCCTGTTGAATTGCCACATTAAATCCAAATGGAATTACTGTACTGCTGACTGTTTAATTCTCCTTTCTCTGTGTGAAAGGGCCCCACCAGCTGCCACGGTTTGGACTAGCCACTAGGGCTTGGGTACCCAGGGACAGTAACTGATAGGGATAGGCCTGTGCACAGAGCCATAAATAGATTATTAAAGTGATAAAGCTAATTAACCTGATTTCCCCTGTCCTTGTTATATCCCCTAAATAAATCAGAGCTGCTTGTTTCAGCAAAGTTATACTGCCTGAGGTATTTGTCTATGTTAAAGTACTGTACTGTGATTGTTGCACTGTATCTCATTTCACAGGAGGTCCCAGTGCCGAACCAGACCTGGGGTAAGTGTATACTGTGAAGGTAATTCTGATATATTGTGTGGGCCACTAGTGGGAAGAAAGGGGGGTTGCAGTGTCCCAGAGGGCTGTGACCAAGTTAGTTTAATTATTGCAAACCCTGACCTCTGGGTGGAGGCACCCGCCATTGGATCCAGGCCCCTCAACCTGTTAGTGGCAAATCAGGCAGGGGTAGTAGCCCCTGGGATAGCGCCATCTAGGGGTTACACATATATTCAGATCATGGATTAGTCCCCCTGGGAGGGCTGTATATGCCGCTAGGGAGATGAATGGCCAGAGAAATAATCCTGGCGGTGTGAGCCAGAGGAACCAACCAATTTCACATGGTGGTAGATCACTGAGTGCCATCAGACCATCCCTCACCCCACCAGGAATACTGATCCAAGGGGGAGAAGTCCACAGCAACAGCTGCTGAGAGATGAAAATACTGGCTTAGTGTCTGATCTAGGCATATGTGGGCAGATAACATATACAAGAAAAAATAGTAGGCGGTTAGCTTACACACATCTGCACTCGTAGCAACCTCAAGGAGGTAAATAACTAGCACAAATACAAAGGGGGAGAACAAGAAAGGAGGAGAGAGAGAGAGGGTGAGACCAGAATTATAAACACAGCGTGTTAGTGCTAGTAGAAAAGCAGACAAGAGTAGTTGTGCTATGTCAGAGATGGTAGCAAGATATTAGCAATAGAGAGCACTATCTGCAAAGTTGTTAGCCTAGGAGCCCAAAGGGAGCAGACAAATAACAAACAGAGTAGCCAAAAAAGTCCTACTAAGGGACGATACGGCTGTCCCGCTGTCAATGTGCTGAACGTAGGATCCGGGAGACAGTTCCCAATAGTGGAAATACATAAGTCTGTAATTTGTCAAAGGCAGCCTGCCCTTCCAGCACACAAATCAGGTATTCCCTTTTGACTGATCATGAAGAGTGTCAACGATCTTACGGATTGCCTCAAGCCCCTGACGTTTTCTGACCTCCCGCTGCCCAGATTGCCAAGCCTGCTAGGCTAGCTTTGCCGACAATGTTCCTTTATTGGGTCTTCCCGAGGGGATTTGCACATCAACTTGATGTTTTCTGAGACCTTCTATTGCCTCTTCAGCTGAGGTAAAGGTAAGCTGCCCATCGGGGTGGAAGACTATCAGCTTAGCAGGATAGGGGATTCGAAAGTGGAGGCCCGCCTTTTTCAGCTCCTTTAGAATCGGGATATAGGCCCTGCGTCTAGCCATAGTTTCGGGTGCATAATCATTTTCAAAGTATATTCGCTGGCCCTTGTAGCTAACCTGACCCATTTTCCAGGCTGTGCGAAGTATTAACTCTTTTTCTGGGAAGCGGAGGAAACGGACTAACATAGCATGAGGCCTCGCATCTGGGGGGTAAGGCCTAACGTGCAATGAACTCTCTCAAACTCCAAAGTGGTATCATTAGGAACTTCGAGTATCTGCTTCAGAAGGAGGTGAATAAATCTGTGAGTGTCAGTACCCTCCTCTCCTTCTGGGATCCCAGAAATTCAGATGTTGTTACACTGACTCTGACTTTCGGCATCTTCAGCACACTCTTGCAGAGTCTGCACATACTGATTAAGCTGAACAATGGCCCACTCTGTTCTATCAATCCTGGTGTCCGCTTCAGTGTAATGTTGTTCTAGTTGCTCTTGCTGTTTCTCTAGTGTCCCAATGTTGGTTCTTAGAGTGGTGGTGGTGGAGCGGAATTGGTTCCGGAAGTCTCTGAGCTCTGCTAGAACCATAGTCATTTGTCGTTGCAGGGTAGTGAGAGGGGGCTGCTTGGAGGCACCATTACTCTGTTGTGAGGTCATTGAGGCCTGCGAGGCTTCACTGCCTGAATCCGAAATTCCACCGTCCTCGTGGTTCAAAGGGGGCTTTTTCAGGCTTTTCTCCCCTCTTTTAGACATTATCACTCCTCCGAAGGTGATTCTGCTCGAGGATTCCCAATTTTAAGCAGTAAAATCAGAGGTTTATTTAGGCTACGGAGAGAGCCTGTTAATTCAGGCTTGCATCAGGAGGGTGACGTCACCGGAAGTCCTGAAGTATTACTACTGCAGGAAACACATCTCTCTTCCAGTGAGCACCAGAAACTACTTAAATTTGGATTTGCACAGATTTTTGAATCAGCTTACCAGAGGGGGTGCCATAGCGCCGTGGCTATTTTAATCTCCAAAAGCTCCTCCTTTGAGGTCACTCACCACTACTCAGATCCTGAGGGAAGACTAGCCCTGGTTGAGGGTAGACTTAGGGGAGGAATATATAATAGCTAATATATACACCCCCAGGCAGTGATGCCTCTTCCATCCAGCAACTGATGGGCAAGATAATTGTATATAAAAAGGGAATTTTAGTGGTAGGAGGAGATTACAACTGTCTCTTAAACCCCACCTTAGACACATCGGCAATAAAAAACCCTCCCCAAACAACCGGCCAACGCCACTTAAGGAAACTTAGAAAAGATATAGGACTTACAGACACATGGAGACATATGAATTCGTCAACCAGAAAATTCAGTTTCTAGTTCCATGCACACAGACATTATTCTCGTCTAGACTACTTCTGTATTAGCAGTGAACACCCAGACCAGATACGATCAGCTTCAATACATAATATCTGCCTGTCAGACCATGCCCCATCATCCTAGAATTAGAGGGTCAGGGGGAGAGGAAAAATTCGTAGCTAAATAATTCATTACTTCAGGACCCAGAATGTAAAGAATTAATAAAAAATAAAATAGCAGAAATAATAAGAGACAATTCATCTCCACAAACCTTTCCACAATTAATATGGAATACCATGAAGGTGGTTCTAAGATGTTACATAATAGATTACGCTTCCCCAAAAAAGCACAGAATGGAGTCCAAACTATGGGAGCTACAGGAACAACTCAGCTTTTTACAAATAGCCCACATGCAAGGGGGCAACTCACTGATAGATCAGATAGCGTCTACACAACAAGCTATACAAAAAATATTACCTTTTTGCATTATATGTAGAGCCGATAGCACAATTTTTAAGGCAACAGGTGGGAGTGAAAGGCTATAAAATGGCAGATAGGGAACATAAAGTGGCTTTATACGCAGATGACCTTCTACTTTATATTACTGAACCAGAAACTTCCCTACCGAATCTAGAACATGCCCTGATAAAAACAGAGAACTTATCGGGTTATAAAATAAACTCACAAAAAACAGAAACATTATATATAGGAGGCCCCCCCCATTGCATTTACAAGAAAAACACCACTATAAATGGAGCTGTAAATCAATTAAATACTTGGGATAAATATAACAGCTGATCCAAAACAAACATTCCCCTTAATTACAATATGCTGTTCACCCAAGTAAAACAAAAACCTGAAGACCTGGACACATCTACCAATGTCCCTTCTTAATCGGGTACAAGCCATTCAGATAAATATATTAACGAGGCTATTATATTTAATGCAGTCAATACCTCAGCTCTTTACTAGAGAAGAGAGGAGATGGAATAGGTTAGTGGCGAGTTTCCTATGGCAAGGAGGTAGACCTAGAATCTCCCTAGATAGGCTACAGGCACCCAAGGAATGGGGGAGGGCCTCGCACTCCCTACTTAGTTAGGATATGCGCTAGCATCACTACTGACCCATTTAACAGAGTGGATAGCCCCTCGGGGCTAGGAGCCTCAGTGGCTGAAGATAGAATGGGAGATGTCCACCCACCATGATCTAGCAACCTCCAGCTTGGATATTTATATAGGTTATGGTTAGAGAAATCATTATACACACAGAGTTACCTCAGGGGTTGGGTTAGTTACCTGGCACAACCCAGAGATAAAATTGGTGCTCGCTGGATGGGGATACCAGTTAAAAACCCCACTTTTTCCCAGTGATACTGGATACAGGGTTCAAAGAGTGGGGTAAATTAGGGTTATTGTACACCTACCAATTTTATTTTCAAGGATCACATAAAACTTTTACACAATTACAGTCAGAATTCTCTATTCCACACAGAGACTGGTTTCAATTCCTGCAAATATGACATTTCCATGAGACCACCATAGGCCTACAAATAGATCCTAAGGGCATTCCATCTTTGATCTTATTAATAATAGCTGTATAGGGGGAGACAGCCTCTAGACATCTGATATCCAGATTTTATCTGGCAGAAATGTCGTTGGCCAGACCCTCATGGGAAGGGATACAAGAAACATGGGAATCTGAATTAGTGACAGAATTCACCCCAATAGATTGGCTATGGATTTGGAGGAGACAACATTGAGTTACAGGATCACATAGATGGCGGGAATTCAGCTGGAAAGTGGCAGCAAGATTTTTCCACACACCGCACATAACAGCAAAGTTTTCCCTCACCCATGATGCCTGCTGTTGGAGGGGATATGGCACAGACGTCTCCACTCCTACACATGTGTTTTGGAGCTGCCCCACCCTAGCTCAGTTTGGGAGGGGGTCGACCAGGTTATGGCGGACTTATTTCCAGAATTTCTAGCTAGCAATATATAGTGGGGGACCACCCCTGGAGTCACATCATGGGATGTCGGCATGACAGTATAGAGGGGGCGGTTTCCATGCCCACCATCCAGTTCTTTCCCACCGTTGACCTGCATTCGTTGGACCTCACAGTGAACTCTGCTACAGTCGACCGCCATTTTATTTAGTATTTCCAATTTTTTTCCATCTTTTTCTTGTAATTTTGTTGCATGTCTTCACGCAAAATTAAGAAGAAGTGCTCACAGTGCAGCGTTCAGATCCCGCATGGGGACGATCACTCCCCCTGTGTCCTCTGCTTGGGCCCAAAAACATTGGGTGGCAGATTGAGATATTTGCCAGTCCTTTAACCAGGCCATGAACATCAGGCACCAGAAGGCCCTTGGATGTCCATCTTTTAAAACAACGCCTTGCATCGATGGAAAAGGCGCTCCAGGAGCTGCGGGAATGTTCATTTTCACCCACCTCTGAGTGCAAGAAAAAGAAGAAGGAGAAGCACCAGGAACGGAAACGGTCTCCCTCTACTCAGCGTCATCAGACAGTCGATGCCACTTCAGGTGTGGCCTCCACCTCGATGAGTGCTCCTCCTCCTAGGTGTCCATCCACCCCGGTGGATCGGTCACCTTCTCCCCCCTCCTGCCTTGGTCAGTGGGCAGCAAGGGTGTTCCTCTCAGGAGGATCTGTTTTTGGGGCCTGTAGACAGCTCTTTGGCCAATAAGTCTCCCTCCGGCTCTGCCACTGGGTGCACAGCCTCAGTCAATAAGCCAGACTCCAGCTCCTCTGTTGTCAGCGTGACCATGACCGATAAGTTGGACGCCAGCTCATCTAATGTCCGCTCGGTCGAGGCCAACCAGTCAGTTGCCAGTTTGCACGATGACTGCTCGGCCGAAGCTCTCCCGTTGGATCCTATGACAGCATCTGATGTTGTGCAGAGCCAGCTTCCAGGCTCCCCCGTGTCCTTTGAGGATTTTCTCTCCCCGGTCTCACTGACCGTGCCCGACCTCTCGTTTTCCCCGGACCTCCGGGACTTGAGTACTGCTGTCCAGGAGACTCCTTCTCCTGCATCAGGTCTTCCATCTGATCTTCCCGCTTCCCCAATGGACCTGTCAATGGGGGGTCTCAATTCCTTTACCCCCACTCACCTGTCTCAGACCAGACGTTGGGTCCTATTCAGCCCCTGATGCCAGGCCACTCTCCCATTCATGTTCCTCTTGACTCGGAGATGACCTCGGGATTTTACTCTCCGACGACGGAGCCCCCTCCTGGCCCTTCAGGGGTCATGACTGAGACCGCAGGCCTGCCAACGGACCTTCATTCTCCCAGTAATCCCTCAGCCCCGCTGCCTTCTGGGCCTTCGGTCCCTCCACCGTTGGGCCCTACGAGCAACTACCCCAGCAATCTACTGCTGCAGTTCCCATTTTACCGGATGTCAGGAGGGCCATCGCCTGGGTACCCATCACAGGTGCCGATGCCAGGGTACCCGATGCCAGGCCATACGTACCAGAGATACCATCAGCCTTAGCCCTACTGGTACCAGACTCTGGGCTACCCCCATACTCTCCCTCGGTGTACCCTGGCTATCAGCCTCCTCCACCTCTGCATACTCCTCCACCAGAACCACAAGGGACAGTTCTGGCCTGGTGGAAAGATGCCAAGTCACAGCTTCTGCAGGAGCTGGGACAACCTCATCTGGTCGTGTCTTCCACCCCGACCCATAAGGTAGTCACTAGGGGCCCATCCCCAGTCGACACCGATCATCGGACAGGGACTCTGGCAGGTGCCCAACGGGGGATTTTTCAGGAGTCAGAGTCACAGAGGTCCCTGATGTGACTTCTTTACCTGGCAGACCAGAGTCTTCTGATTTGGACTCCAACTCTGACTCTGCCAGTCATTCGGAGCCTCATTCCCCTATAGAACTGCAACCAAAGTAGTCTCCCAGATCTCCACTGGAGGACCCATCTTTGCGGAACTCCTCAGATCCATCCAGCAGACCTGCGGCTGGGCATCTCAGGAAATGGACCCAAAAAGGAAGAGGCTCACGGAGCACCTAGACCTAACTAATGTAGACCCCCCCTCCCCATCCCACTATGGATGGGGCCACATGAGGACTTAACATCTACAATATGGCAGCAACCATCCTCTATACCTGCAGTCTCTAAAAAGGCTGACAGGACCTATCACCCCCAGAAGGGGCATGCCACCTCACGAGTCAACCTAAGGCTGACTTCATAGTCATCACTGTGGCCCATGATAGGTTAGCTCAACCGAAGCATCTGAGTGCCTCTCCTCCAGACAAAGAGTCCAAACAGATGGACCAATATGGCCGCAAGGTCTACACTTCCTCTACCTGTGTCATTCAGTCTCTTAATTACGTGGCCCACATGGTGTCTTTCCAAAAGTCAGCTTTATTCAACTTGAAGAAGGAGCTTCAAGCTATTCTGGATGAGGATCTCAGAAATAAGCTTTTGGAAAAGGTGAAACTTAACAAGTCTTCCTGCTGCCATGCATTGCGTGCCTCCTATGATTCTGTGGATTCGGTGGCCCAATGCACAGCTTCAGGTGTTTGCTTGAGATGTCTAGCTTGGCTCCAGCTTGCGGGAGTGGTGCAAAATGTCTAAACCACTCTTCTGGACACCCTCTTTAGGGGTTCCATCCTGTTTGGCAGCGACTCAAAGGATACCATAACAGAGCTACAAGAGTGCAGCAGATCTCTCAGGGACATCCGCTCCATGTATTGCTTAGGTCAAGCAGCCTTTTTGTCACTCCCAGAAGAGGTGGAACAGGCAGAACCAGGGCAGATGCCAGGGTAAGTGCCGCACCACTGGTTCTGGTGCCCAGACTCCTGAGGCAAAAGCCCAAAAGGCCTCTGAGTTAGTAAAGTGGCCCTCCCCTCCGCCTCCTGACTCAAGGGGATCTCCTCCACCTCCTTCTCCTGTGTTTTCTGAGGAACCAGTGGAGGGAAGGTTCTCCCTTCACCTAGAAGGGTGGAAGGCAATAACAGCAGACGCTTGGGTACTCCAGCTAATTGCAAGAGGGCACTCAATCGAGTTCTTGGACAGACCTCTGGTCAACCCTCTGGGCAGGTCTCACTACCTGTCAGGCCATCAACATCTCATTCAGCAGGAAATCCAGGCTGTATTGGAAAAGTCAGTTATAGAGTAGGTTCCTCTCAGGCAGATAGGAAGGGGATATTACTCCCACTTCTTCCTAGTACCCAGAAAGACAGGAGATCTGAGGCCCATCCTAGATCTCAGCCTGCTCAGCCTGTTTGTGAAATACAAGAGGTTCTGCATGCTAACTCTCCAGGGACTCTTTCTAACCCCTGCTCCAACAGAACCAATAGCTGTGCTCGCTGGACATGCAGGACGCTTACCTGCACATACCTATCCTCCAGGCCCACTGTCATTTCCTGAGGTTCACTTTTCAGAGGAACCACTATCAGTTCAAGGCCGTTCCTTTTGACCTCGCTTCGGCACCTTGGGTGTTTACCAAGTGCCTGGTGGTGGCAGTTGTGGCATCGTGAGGCAAGGGGATTTACATGTTCCCTTACCTGAATGACTGGCTGTTGTCGGCACAGTCTCAGGACAGTCTGATGGATTCTCTTTCCACCACCCTAGACCTCTTTTCCAGACTTGGCATCACTGTGAACTGTCCCAAGTCTCAACTTTCACCATCTCAGTGCCTCCAATTCATTGGGGTGGTGCTGGATACGGTCCAGGGCAGGGCCTTCTTACCTTCGGACAGTACGAAAACTAATTCAACAAGCTGCATATGTGTCCAGCTCCTGTTGGACCACAGCGTGCTCCATCCTTCTCCTGTTGAGTCTCATGGTGGCTGCCATCCCCACAGTTCCATTGCCCAGACTACATATGAGGGTGACCCAGTGGACTCTCAGGGTCCAATGGGACCAGCATTCGGACAACATGGACCACAGGGTGCTGGTCTCCAGCAAAATGAAGAGGAATCTCCTCTGGTGGCAGGAACTGTCCAGCCTCTTCTTGGGGATTCCCTTTCATCCCCCATCCCCTTCCATGAGCCTCATGATGAATGCCTCGGGTCAAGGTTGGGGAGCTCATATGGGAGACTATTGGACTCAAGGGAGATGGTCTCCGCAAAAGGAGCACTTGCACATAAACATTCTGGAGATGAGAGTTGTGCTCTATGCTCTCCAAGTGTTTCAGTCCCTCCTCCTACTGGAAACGCTCTTAATCCAGACCGACAACGTGGCCATGGTCTGGTACATCAACAAACAGGGAGGCACCTGATCCTACCCTCTCTGCAGGGAGGTGTTACGGGTGTGGTACTGGGCAGTCCAGCACAGCCTGTCTCTGACAGCAGCCCATGTTCTGGGAGATCACAACGTCCTGGTGGACAGTCTCAGCTGCACTGTCACGTGGGCTCATGAGTGGGAGCTAAGGCAGGAAGTAGCGGAAGATCTCTTTAATTAGTGGGGGCAGCCAGAGATAGACCTATTAGCCTCCCCATCCAATGCAAAACTAATCAGCTTTTGCTTGCTCATTCCCGGGCATGGTGTCTTTTGGTGAGATGCACTGTCTGTCTCTTGGACAGGGAGGTTCTGTACGCCTTCCCTCCCTTTCCAATTCTTCAGAAGGTTCTGCTGAAGCTTCAAACAGAGGGCGCTCACATGATTCTTATAGCTCCCCTCTGGCTTCAGCAGATTAGGTTCCCTCTGCTGCAGCAGCTGGCATTGGAACCCCTGGTACCGGTTCCTCTCTTCCATGAACTTCTGTCTCAAGAGTAGGGCAGCCTGGTGCATCTAAGCCTCAGGTCTCTCCACCTGCATGAATGGCACCTTTGGACATAACAGTCTCACGTTTCAGGGTCTCCTTTCAAGTCACCCAAGTCTTAATGGAGGCCAGGAAACCCTCCACCAGGTCTACATGTGCTATGAAGTGGAAGAGATTCGCTATCTGGGCTATGGCCAAGGGCCTGGACCCATTCTCTTGCTCAGCACCCCAGGTCCTTGAGTATTTCTTGCACCTGTCTGATTTGGGCCTCAATTACTCATCTCTGCAGGTCCACCTTTGTGGTTTCCACCTACCATCTTCCAGTAGCAGGCAAAACCCTTGCGCAGTTGGAGGTCTCCAAAACTTTTCTTAGGGAGATCCTCCACCTTAAACCGCCGGTCCATAATCCAGTTTCCAGCTGAGACTTAAATTTTATTTTAGAGAAACTTACTTTGCCCCCTTTTGAGCTGGCAGCAAGTTGTGTCATGTGCTATTTGTCTTGGAAGGCACTCCTTTTAGTTGCTGTTACCTCAGCTCAAAGGATTTCAGAGCTTCAGGCCCTTGTTTGCAAGAGACCTTATTTGATTTTCCACAGAGACCAGGTGGCTCTGTGGACTAACCCTTTCTGTCTTCTGAAAGTAGTCTCGAAATTTACATTGAACCAAGATGTACAACTGCCGGTCTATTTCCCTGAGTATTCCAATAGGGGGAATACCTTTGCATACTCTGGATGTGCACGGGATTCTGAGATACTATATCTCTCGGACCAAGGAGGTGCACAAATCTGACCAGTTGTTTGTGGCTTTCACACCCAGATGTCGGGGTACGGACATTTCTAAACAGGGTCTGTCTAAATGGTTGGCTGATTGCATCTCATACATTTATCAAAAGTACGACAAGCCCCTTCCAGAGGAAGTGAAAGGTCACTCAACCCATCACATGGCTGCTTCAATGCCCTTCTTGCGGAATGTGTCCACTTTAGGTATTTGTGCTGTGGCTACTTGGTCTTTGATCCATATTTACACCAAGCATTTCAGTCTGGATATCACCTCTAGCCATAGGGCCGGTTTTGGTCTTGCAGTCCTGCAAGGCCTCTTGCCTTAATTGGCTTACTAGTTGGCAGACGGTTCCTTCTCCCAGGCCTAAGTCTCCAACTTTTTTTTCTGGACTGCTTGGTATTCAGATCTATATGAGAAGACCTACTGCAGGAACCCTCTCAAAGTAAGATATTACAGGTTCATAAGCACTTACCATAACAGTAGATCTTCGAGAGAGGTTCCTACAGTAGGTCACCTTTTCCCTCTCACCTTTCCCCAGCTCCTGTTATTTTCTCCTTTCCCTTCCCAGGGCTTTTTATGAGTGGCTCCAGGCTCAAGGGGTTTTGTCTCCTTTCTCCCATTTCCCCTTTTCGGGGTCTTCTGGCAGGAGAACTGGAGGGTGGGCATGAGGACCATCCCCTATATACTGTTATGCCGACATCCCATCATGTGATGCCAGGGGTGGTCCCCTGCTATGTATTGCTAGCTAGAAGTTTGCTGTGCGGTCCTGATGCCAGGGGGCACAGTCCTATATGTGAAGACGCACTGCAGGACCCTCTCTTGAAGATCTGCTGTTATGGTAAGTTTTTATATAACTGTAATTTGGCAGGGTGGGTGGTCAGTGCCCATGGTGCGGGGGGGGGTCAGCAGATGACAGGGAGTTATTGTGATACAAGGACTAGTGATCAGAGGAGAGGGAAACACTAGGCACCAGGGATTTGACAGTTCTTACTGGGGCTGGCGATCAGAGTGGGGGGACTACTAGGCACCAGGGAAGGATTATTCATTTGCAGGGGCTGGCGATCGGAGGGCAGGGGGGCCACTAAGCAACAGGGACAGATTATTCATTCACTGGGCTGGCAATCGGAGGGTGAAGGGGACCGCTAGGTACCAGGGATGGATTATTCATTCATCGAGTTGGTGACCGGAGGGCATGGATGGGGCCTCTAGGCACCAGGTATGGATTATAAATTTATAGGCACTGGTGATTGGAGGGCTGGGGGACCACTAGACACCAGGGAAAGAGTCATAATTTATTGCAGTGATGATCAGATGGTGGGGGGACCACAAGGCATCAGGGAATCTCTCCAGTTCAGGGAACCAGGAAATTGAGGTGGGGATGGAGCCAGTCATAGGGGCACAAACCTGCCACTGCTTCCCATGCAGATTTGCCCATAATGGGCATCCAAATGGCCTCATAGTGCCTTGCATGCCCAATGGGCTCATTTACATGTGGTGGTCTGAATATCACTCTGGGAGTTTCCGGCGCTACTGGATCTGGTGGCACTGTTCTCTGAGCTGGCGGGATCCATGTCAGGGCAGTGCTACTTGGTTTAGCTCTGTGCCAACATGCGCCTATGTTGAGTTGGATAGTGCCAGTATGCTATCTGACTGAATATAGCATCCTCAGGGTCGTGGGCAATGGGCAAGCGCAGCGCAAAACTTTGCACTCTGCTTTGCCCATTTTTGAATATCGGGCCCATGATGTGCAGCAGGAGGCAAAACGATGTGCCTGGGAGGTGCATTTTTTCAAAGGACTGTTGCCTCAGGAAACTATTATCTAGTTTTGCCCATTACAATGTATAATGTGGACATCCAAATTCATCCCAGAAAAAAAATTGTACAGAAGCTATGTTCCAGGCTGTATGTACATTCTCAGTTGTATAGTGCTTCCTCAATTATCTATTTTTGTGCAAGTTCAGATAAAGAAGATGAGTATGAGAAACAGCTGTGAGATAAATGAGACTGGCATATAAAGAATCGTAACTAAGAGAACACCCATACAAAAGTGACAGAGGAAATATCAGCAATTAACCACTGGTTACAAAATATTTCTGTATGTGTGGCACGTTATGTAGACAGATAAACAATGGTGCACTGCACCAATAAATTTGACAGATGGCGCTACTCTTTCATCATACTGCAGTTACCCACTCTCATTTTAAAGATGTCTGGATGACTCCTGCATCTAAGGATGTTTTTGAGTAAGTATTGTCATTAGTAGTAATATTGTGTTTTGGTTTTTAGAGTTTTGAGCTGTCATCTATCATCTGTTGTTTCAGCAGTAGGTTTATGTAAGCAATAGGCCATGATGGGGTGTGCATTAAAGGACTAACAATGCACACCCCAGGGGCATAGTAAATCATGAGGCCAAAGGCTGTGTCTTTACACCTGTGGGAAGCACATTGTTAATCCTTTAATGCACACCCTGGAGTGGCTTTTTGCAGTTACACAATTGCTCACTGTAGGCAATGAGGCTTTCCAGCCTTCATAATGAGATCTGGTTTCTGACTTTGCATCGTTAGTATTCTAATGCATGACCATGTGACATCTGTTGTCCATTGAGGTCTCTGTATTTGTCTTTGCCATTTTATAACTTCAGTTGATGGGTGACGTGGCATCTAGTCAAGAGTTTTCTGTTTTATAATGGCATGGTCAACTGGTTGATGTCCACATTATTCAAATACAATTGATGCACTGCTTGCTATTTCATATTCTGTACATTCACACTGGCAGCAGGGCCCTCTTTCCACAACTCTTTCATCTTTACTCATAATTGCTAAACAAAAAAACAAACAAACAAAAAAAACATTAGGAAACAGATGTAGTGGGTCAGGTGCTGATAGGGGTACTGGCCACCCTCCAGGGTACAAATCTATCAAAAATACACCACCTGTATGAACACCTCACACTTGCCCTGAAAATCCTAACCTCTATAACCTTTCTATAATTATGCTAATATTTTCAGCCTATTTGCTGCTCTTAATTTTTAGGAATTAATTCCAAAAATGACAATATATTCAAAGCTGAGCTATGTGTGTGTGTACGTTCAAGCATGTCGGTGAGTGAGAAAATTATGTGTAAGCATTTGGGCAGTATCATCATTTCTGAGTAGACAGTTGTTGTTCAGATCCCGACAATTCCTTTGCAAACTCTGTGATGTCCATTTCAACCTGGGATTGCAACCTGTGAGAACCAAAATAAAATATGGCATCTTCTGTATTTGTTTATATCAAATTTGAGGATTTGGAAAGATAAGTGAATCTTACAGTTATGCCGAAATGGGGATTTACAGTAGGATGTTGGTGAAAATTTGCAGCTGTAGTTGTAAACCAGTGAATACAAAGCAGGTCAAGATATAAACATGTTAGGGAAATCTTTCAAACTTACCTTGTCTGTAGAGTCTGTGGTAGTCTCCAGGGGTGTGTCACAGGTGAATTCCTCACTGAATCCACACAGGTACTTCACACCACACAGCAGATCTTTTGTGTGTGGTCTATACATATAAAATGCACAGTTGTAAGCCTCATGAACTGTTCATTATGGAGACAAGTATTTTTCTAACAGGTCCTTATTTCACTATAAAGGACCTCTAATGTAAATAGAGTCCTGTTTTCATGGAAACACATTCTCACTGCTAGGACCGTCTGGTATAAACAGAATTATTACCATTGCATCTATTATTATAACCCCTTGTGTCCTATGTTGTACGATACCTTTTTTAGTCATTTGCACAAGTTCTTTACATTGAATACAATAAAAGGTGTGCTACTTTTAATTTGGCTTAGTCTAGGTTTTCATCAGTATGTTTTCATCCTATCAACCATTGCTAAGCCCCCAGCTGCAACCCGGCTTTGTCATCCCTGACTATGGACTGAGCTTTCAACCCCTCAGGTTTTCTCATCCTCTGGGACCCTGTACGTGCTGGGGGTGCATCTAGCTTCATGGAGCTAGAGTTTACCAGGAATCGTGGTGGTACAGAGAACTCTTCAGCAAGAATATCTCCTCCATTGGGACACACCTTTGGAACTGTAAGCTGTTGGCCTTAGGACCACTCAGAAACTTTTGTTATCCACAGGTCGACGAGCATCATTGGCACCTATATAGTCATGGGTGGCCCCACTACTCCTCAGTTCTTTCTCCTGTCATCGACCGCTCATCAGACCCGCAGAGAAACAACGCAGTTGTTTCTGTGATTTGTTAGTTTTTACCTTATTACAACAACTTAACATCATGTTTTACCCTGTTGATTATCCAGACTTTCCAGATTCTTCTACTTTCAGAATAGTCTTTTTTAGCATCAGGGCATGCAAGACCTGCTGGTATCCCTCACGGGCCACAGGGGTTGATGCTAGAAGATTCTAGAAACAGCTCCTTCACAGAAGCTTAAATGATGGCATTCCTGGCTCAGATTGCAGAATCCAACCCAGTCTCCCGATCCGGTCCACCCTCTGGCAGTAAGAGTTCTCCCTGACAGTCAGACTTGCTATTGACGATATGATCAGCGGAGCCATCAAAATATCCCCGGAAGACTGGTAAGTCTTCATCATCGACGCCTCTGGCAGCATCAACTATAGCCCCCCCTTCTGTCCACGGGACACCAAGGTCAGGGCTTGGCTCTGGCGCTGCTGTAAATACTATGGATGGTATGCCATCGTCTTTGATGGGTTGTGGCCCTTTGACACCTACAGTCATGAATGCCTCAGTGGCCATCATCGACTTTCAGCCTGTGCTAGTATCATTCTCAAACAGCATACTTTCTCCATTACTGTTATGGCTTACACCACCACTGGTAACTACTGTTTGGTTGACTGGGCCTTCCAGCTCCCAGCTCTTGTCATCTGTGACATGGCAGCACACCACATGATCCTGCACCTCAGCCAAAGCACCCACTGCCAGCTCCATCAATATCCTCTGTCATCACCCGAGATATCAGTGAGGTCCCTTTTTATCATGACCTGGATATAGAAAAGCTCTTGGAGGATTCAAATGGAGAAGGTGATCTATATACAGCAGATCTACCCTCTGGCTCTACCCTCTCCAGCTATAGGACACCACATACTGTGGTCATGGACCTCAGGTTTTCTTTTAAGTAGTTACCTTCTCAGAGTTCACTTAGACAAATCAGAGAGGTCCTGAGTGTGAAGGGGGAGGAGAGGGCCCCAGTAATCTATTTGAGTTTCTGAAGGTAGAACCTCCACCTCTCATGATAATGCCTTCTGTGTACCAAATTTGGCAGGAGGAGGCATTGTATTCCTGGAAAAATGCTCAAGCTTTATTCCTAGCCCCTGACAGGACTAATAAACTCTACCAAGCCACTTGTATTATGCCTTCGGTAGCTCATCCACATGCTGCCCTTGGACAACACACAGCTTTCAGGACTTCCTCAGCAAAGTCAATGTCCTGAGTAACTGGCCTCCTGCTAGTACAGAGCCAGATGGGCGGGATATTGTAGGCCCTCACCCTAGCATCTATACATCTTTGGATTTGGTCCTGGAAATTTCCCAGGCGCATAGGGTTTAAAATCCAGATATTCAGATACTTCCAGTATGGTGTTCTGATACTTGCCAGGTCGATAGCCTTCCTGACCCTGCATCACCCATCAGTACTTCAGATGATTTTACAGATTCCTCCTGGAGATTATCATATCCTGAACTTTTTTCCCCTGAATCCTCCATTACCCCCAGTGGTGCAAGTAAGAGGCAGGATCTCCTTACATTTATCCAAATGGAGCTCATGGCAGACTAATAGGTTCTGGACATTGTTTTTTTGCCATTAATTTGTTTATACCTGATGCAGCCTAACCCTCCATTGACCTCCCAGCCCTGTTGCTGGCATCCAGGTACTCACCTTGCCCAATCTTCTTCCATGGCTTGCCCCCCCCCGTTGGCAGGGTGTCGACAGGGGGGGCTCCCCCCCACCAAAGAACCAGATCCAGATTGCTCTCCTCAAGGAGGGATGTACTGGCAGGGACCACCCGCCAACATTACAGGTCCGGTGTGGGAGAGGGGTCCTGCAGTCTGGTGTGGAGCCTGCAGAGGGTTGGCTTCATCCATGCTGCGATTGACTTATTTTTTTCTAATTATTCATGGAAGGATGGATGTGCAATGTCATCCAGATGCCCCACAGATGCTACTGTGCATGGGACGTCAATGACCGCCAACCTTCCAAGGCCCCATCGTCCTGGCACTGGCTGCTGATTCCCAAGCCTCTAGTAGGGGCCAGACAGGTGCCAGGACCCACAGCTCTCCCACCCCAGAGGAAGAAAGCTGTCCTCCAGATGCTCAATCCCCCTTTCCCTGACCAGCCCCTGGCAAACCGAGTCCATCACCAACCCTGGGTCACCAGCATGGCAGTAGGTGAGGCAAATGGGTGCCTCTGTCCTCCATGCCACTGGGCCGTCCAAGTTCTGGACATTGTGAAGAAAGGGTATGCTCTGGAATTTTTGTCTACCCCTCTGGTTCACCCCCGTCACCTGCTTCTTTTCACCCAGAACATTTGTCCCTTTTGCAGGAGGATGTACAATCACTTCTTGACAAAAGGGCTATTGAAAGGGTTCCTATAGAGGAATAGAACAGGGGGTTCTATCCTAGGTATTTCCGGATTCCAAAATGGACAGGTACCCTGAGGCCCATACTGGACTTGCGAGACCTGAACAAGCTCATAGACAACAAAATATTTTGCATGATGTCACTCCAGGCTCTCATCCTCATGCTACAGCAAGGAGACTGACTCTGTGCCATAGACATGAAAGATGTCTCTCTTCATGTGAAAAACAGAAACAGTGACAGACAATACCTCTGCTAACGGGTGAACAATTCCAGTTTTGAGTTTTATCTTTCAGTCTTTCATCCACCCCACAAATATTTACCAGGTATTCCGGGGTGGTAGCAGCTACCCTTCGGCAAGAATGGCTTTTTGTTCTCCCTTTTTAGATGACTGATTGCTAAAAGCCTAGTCTAGGGAGAAGGCTCAGTAAGCTTTGTCCAGTACTCTACATTTGTTTGAGGATTTGGGGATTATGGCTAATATATCAAAATCAGTCTTAGCTCCATGTCAAAGGCTCCAAGTCGCTGGTGCAGTATTTGGCACAACATTAGACAGGGCATTCCTGCCCCCTAACAGGGCTGAAGATTTCATTGTCCAGGCTCAGATGGTACAGCTCAAACAGTGTTCCATCTCCTGGGTCTCATTGCCATCACCATCACCATCATGACCGTGCCATTGGCTCAGGTGCACATGCAAATTCCTCACTAGGCACTCCGTGTACAGTGGAATCAACAGAAAGATGACCTAGAAGGCAATATTCTCATCATGCCACCTCTCACCATACTTTACGGTGGTGGATGGACCACCTGCACCCCCTGCAGAGCATTCCTTTCTTTTCCCCAACCCCAGTACAAGTTCTGGCTACAGCTGCCTCCAAATTGGACTGGGATTGCCCACCAGAGGCACAGCATGATGCTGGGGTCCTGGGCCCTGCTCTCCATATAACTATTTTGGAAATGAGAGCAGTCCTGGCCTTTGCAAAACAAATCAGCCTGGTTCCTCTGTTGGTTAAAATGAACAATGTCACCGTAATGCACTGTATTGACAGGCAAGGGGCACTCAGTCTTACTCCCTATGTAGGAAAGCAAGAAAAGTCTGAGAATGGACAGTATCTCGTGACCTTCATCTATCAGTCATGTTGCTCCCTGGTATCCCACATGACCTTATGGATAGTCCAAGTCTGTCCCTTTCATGGCAGCATGAGTAGGAACTACTGACATCTATAGTGAATGACTTCTTCAAAAGGTGGAGTTTTCTGGAGGGTGACCTGTCTGCATTTCCACACAATACAAAACTGACTCATTTTTGTTCACTCTCTCCCTGCCCAGGAGTTGTCTTCTGTGATAAATTGTCCATATCTTGGACAAGGAGGTTTCTTCATGCCTTTCCCCTGATACCTTTGATTCAGAAAGTTCTGCTTAAAGTGAAGGCAGATCATGCCACCCTCCTACTGGTGGTTCATGTTTTGCCTCACCAAATTTGGTTCCCAATTCTGTTGCTCTTGGCTGTGCAGCTTCCAGTTCAACTGTAGTACCCCGAAGTTGGGGGGGCACAATGAAGAAACGGGGACCCCTTCCCTGACTTAGAATTTTTTTTCCCTCTCTCGCTAGCCCCCCCAGTCCCACATGCCCCACCCTATCCCTTTGTGTAACTTCGCACCGGAGCATGGACATAAGAAATCAGAGAGTACCTGCATTAGGTCCGTGGCTCCCTTGGCATTGCTTCCCTCTAGCTTCAGTCCGTGTGTGGTGGCAGCAGCAGCTGGATTGGCCAGATGGAGTTCGGCTCTCCGACGTGACCTGTCCTCCCCGGGAAAATCCCCAAAGAAAAGACGGGGAAGACAAGTGGCAGCTGACCGGGTGGTGCAGCAGAAAGCTGGTCCAGCCAGGAAACGCACCCCGGACCGTTCAGTTCCACCCAGCAACCACCGCAGTGCCCGCAGAGAAGTTGGGTGGGAGCATGGCTCCCTGGCCAGGTTTCCAGCCTCCCCCCCCACCCAGCAGCACTGCAGTCCTAAGCCATGGCAGTGAGTGGGCTGAGTGCCCAGTTTTTCCTTATACTCATGCCACGGGCGCTAGTGAAGTGGGGAGGAAGGGAATAAAAAGATAAAGGGACAGAGTGTCCGAGAAGAATTCTTAAAAGGCCAGCACACTAGTGAGGAAAAGGGGGGGGCGCAGTAGGCTTCCTAGGTGAGGTGCCAGCCA
The DNA here is from genome assembly GCA_016271365.2 of Neoceratodus forsteri. Lineage (NCBI taxonomy): Eukaryota > Metazoa > Chordata > Ceratodontiformes > Ceratodontidae > Neoceratodus > Neoceratodus forsteri. Next base: position 1,402,725,461 of record CM028130.1, on the reverse strand, counting down.
GGAGTGGAGAGGGAGAAGCAATGGACAAGGGAACTGTGGGCCACAAGAGAATAGGGTGAAGTATAGAAAAATATTTCATCATTTAAAAAAAGAAATTAGAAAAGCGAAGATTCAAGTAGAGCTTAAGTTAGCTAATTCTAAAGCCAATACAAAAGGGTTTTTCGCCTATGTCAATGTAACCCCCCTGCAAATGGGGGTTCCCAAAAGACTTCCAGGAGCTTGCTTGAATGCTCCAAGCCTGAATGGTGTTTGGCGTTTAAGCCATTTATCAGTGAGTGTTTTAGAGCCTCTAGTACTGTCTCTTTAAGAGCTGTCTGCTTGCAGACATAATTAGTTTGTATGGGGGGACTGTGTGCTTCTCTGCTTGAGTACCACTCGAGCTGCTGCCAATTCACTCCATTTTTGCAGTCACTAGGAGTGCAAAGAGAACCTATCTGAAAGATGTAACTGTTTGCCAGAAATCATTTAGAGTAATAATGAAAATACAGTTTGTCTAACCTGCTTTCTTTGCAGTCGGAACTGTGTTTGCCTAGTTCCCCATTCTAGTTTTGAACTGCTGAACTGGACCAATCAGTGTGGGTTAAGGTAGCTCTAAAATGGTGCCTTGGACGAATCAGAACTTGGACTGTGAATCTGAGCCAGCCACAAGAGGATTGTATGGGCAGTGACTCTGGGAGATGTAGTTTGGACTTGGCACCTTTTGGACCAACAGGGCAGTCTATTGTGAGTGACAGCCAATCCAGCCAAGAACTGGGAGGAACTCAAAAGAAGTGCCCGGTTTTGTCTGCTGGAGTTTCAGTTGAGCCTGGCAGTGAAGAGGAAGGAGCCCTGTGCTTTTCAGTGTGCAGTTTTAGTCTGGAAACGTGTGTAAGGCCCCGAGTTCCGGTCTGCAGCTTATGTAACTGCTTGTTAGGACTGAATCCATCCTGTGAAGAGAATCAAAGGATATCTGAAGAGTAGAAACCAGGCTCACCCTGTAGAAGACTGTAGAAATTGCTGAATTGCACTCGGTCTGTCAGGAACTGAATCTGCTGTGTGTTCTCCCGGGTATTGTGCAGTAATTGCGATCGGGATAGAGAAGCAGCCTGCCTGGTATAGTACTTTCTTTTTACCATATAAATGTGTGAGGAGGCTTGTGTAACTCAAGTGAATCCTGCTACCACTAAAGGACTTTTGCCTGTTACTGTTCACCATATAAATGTGTGAGGAGGCTTGTGTAGCTCAAGTGAATCCTGCTGCCATTAAAGGACTTTTGCCTGTTGCAGTTTGCCATATAAATGTGTGAGGAGCCTCGTGGAGCTCAAGAGTAGCCCTGCTGACATTGAAGGACCCTATCTTGTTTGGAGGTCGTGAGTACTAATTCAGGGTCGCTCCCTGTTGAATTGCCACATTGAATCCAAATGGAATTACTGTACTGCTGACTGTTTAACTAATTTTCTTTCTCTTGTGAAAGGGCCCCTACCAGCTGCCACAGTTTGGACTAGCCACTAGGGCTTGGGTACCCAGGGACAGTAACTGGTAGGGATAGGCCTGTGCACAGAGCCATAGGTAGATGAGTAAAGTGATAAGCTAATTAACCTGATTCCCCTGTCCTTGTTATATCCCTCAATAAATCAGAGCTGCTTGTTTCAGCAACGTTATACTGCCTGAGGTATTTGTCTATGTTAAAGTATTGTACTGTGATTGTTGCACTGTATATTATTTTACAGGAGGTCCCAGTGCCTGAACCAGTCCTGGGGTAAGTGTATACTGTGAAGGTAATTCTGATATATTGTGTGGGCCACTAGTGGGAAGAAAGGGGGGTTGCAGTGTCCCAGAGGGCTGTGACCAAGTTAGTTTAACTATTGCAAACCCTGACCTCTGGGTGGAGGCACCCGCCATCGGATCCAGGCCCCTCAACCTGTTAGTGGAAAATCAGGCAGGGGTAGTAGCCCCTGGGATAGCACCATCTAGTGGTTACATCAATAACAAAATAAATAATAATAGACAGGTAGGACCAATTAATGTAGAAGGGGAGCTTATATGAAATCCTGAAGACATGGCTAGAGAATTTAATAATTTCTTTTGCACTGTGTTTAATGGAGATCAGTTAGGACAGGTTAATGAACTACCACATGTTTTTAGTGACTTAGTTGGGCTAATTACTACTGAAAATGTTTTGATCAAAATTAAAAAACTTAAAGTGGACAAGTCGGCAGGGTATGATGGGCTACACCCAAGATTTATATATGAGGTGGCAGAGGAAATGGCTCCGATAATAGTTGACATTGGAATAATGGATATGTGCCAAGAGACTGGAGAGCAGCTATTGTGGTGCCTATTTTTAAAAAGGGATCAAGGATGGATGTGGCTAATTATAGACCAGTTAGCCTGACGTCGGTGGTGGGGAAAATAATTGAAGGAACAATAGTGGATGAAATAAGTAATTATTTGGAACAAAATAAATTGTATGACAAAATGCAGCATGGATTTGTAAAGAATAGATCAAGTGGTACTAATTTAGTCTCTTTTTACAACTACATGATGGAGAAACTAGATGATGGTAGGGTTGTAGATGTGGCACTGCTGGACTTCACCAGGGCATTCGATAGGGTCCCCCATGGAATGATAATAACTAAGTTGGTAGAACTGGGTGTTAAGAACGTCATAGTGAGATGATTGAGAAGTGGCTAACAGACCGAATACAGGTGGTGAGAGTGAATGGTCATCTGTCTGGGAAGCAGAGAGTGATGAGCGGGGTGCCACAGGGGTCCATTTTGTGCCCCATATTGTTTGGGTCCCAAACAACATGGGGCCCAAAAGGGATTTAAATATCAGTAGTTCCAATAAAATTAGTAAGTTTGCAGATGAAGTTAAGATTGGAGGGGTGGTGGATACTTTTGAGGAGAGGCTTGTTTTTGGTCAAGATTTGTTAACCATTGGAGACTGGGCTATTAAGAATGGAATGATATTGAGTATGGAAAAATGTAGAATATTACATATGGGAAGAAATAATATCCATCAAGATTATTATTTGCAGGGAAGTAGAATGATAGAGTCAACTGGGGAAAGAGACTTAGGGGTTTATATTTCTAATAACTTAAAGAGTGAGATGCATTATGAAGTTGTTGCAAAGAAAGCAATAAACTTGGTACATTGCATTCGCAGGAGTTTCTTTTCTCATGGCAGAAGAATATTATTACCAATGTATAAAACATATATAAGACCGATTGTGGACTATTGCTCAGTAAGATGGAGTCCATTCCTAAAGAAGGCTAAGATTCTGGTAGAAAGGCCACAACGAGCCCTTACTAAAGTAATTCCAGAATAAAAAAATATACCTTATGAGGAAAGGTTGTTGAATCTTAAATTATGTCCTACAGAACTAAAAAGAAGGAGAGGAGATTTGTTGTTATTTTACAAGATACTGCATAATGAAGAACTTAGAGAAGAACTGAATTTGAAATATAGGCTGCAAAAATATAATCTTAGGCGTCGTGAGCTTCAATTAATTGAGGATAAGTATAGAACCAAACTAAGAAAGAATATTTTTAAGACCAGAACTATAAGAGAATGGAATAAGTTGCCACAGGATGTAGTAGAGGCAGAAAGTTTCAGTATTTTTAAGGTAAAATTGGATAGATATTACTCAGTTGGCATCTTGAATGCTTCCACTTTATAGTGGGAACAGCTTATATGGGCTTCAGCCTTCTGGTGTTCTAAAAATTCCTAGTATAAGCCCAATTTACAAATTCAGAGCACTGCTGGTGCTAGAGGGGCACCATATGGTAGCAGCCCCCAGAAGAGAGAGAGAGGTGGGCAACCAGCCTTTGTTCTGTCATGGCACCAGTCCGCACCAGGGGCAGGGCCAGAGACAGAGGTCCATAGCTACCCTGGGAAGGGAGGGGGTGGACATGAGGGCCCATACCTATACAGAAGTCAGTTAATGGACAGGACTGAACAAGGCCCTACACCAGTGCAGTGGCACAGTTGGCATTAAGGAGGGAGGCGGGTTCAGGACGGGAAGCCCCAAAGGCCCTGCCATAGTGGTGGTTATGACCATAGGAAAGGGAGTTGGTTCCACAGGAATAGCCCAAGTAGAAAACCAACCTTACAGGTGCAGCACCCTTTGGGGAGGGGGAGTGGTCTAGTGGCCTGGGTTGCCCACGGTAAAGGTTGTTTGGGCACCACTCTAACCAAACTGTATTGTTGCCTGCCTAGCACCCCCTAGAGACAGTATTTCCTGTGAAAACTGAACTGTCTGTTTAAAAATCTGACCTGGTAGCTTGCTATACCTGGTAGCTTGCTACTGAATTGTGTTATTGAATTGCACCTTGGTATATTGGATGTCCTGCTTTGCCTCTGTTGCCCCGACTATCTTCACCTGAGCCTGATGCTGACCCAGGAGGTCCCCCTCCAATGATGCAAGCCTGTCTTGAAGTTCCACCACAAGTATTCTGGCATCAGCCCTGCAACAGTAAGTGTTAAGAGAGCCACTAGTGAGGTATCCAGTAATGATTCAACTTAGGAGCCACCCCGACTCCAGCGCAAGGGACCCCATTTAACATCGCACATGCCCTTTTCTTATTTTGCTGGCCATCTGTAAGTGTGCACATACCCATGTGGCTCTGTAGAGGCTGCCTGAAGATCATACCATCAGCAGTCTTCTTGGTGAGAGGTCATATGGGTGCCGGGGACCTGCCAGTGGCCATTGCTGCGGATTCTCCAGAAACCCATCTGCCTACCAAGAGTCTTCAGCTTCTTGCCCAGAGTGACAAAGGATCATTAAGTTCTTCATCGTCCAGCTAGCAGTTTTCCTCTTTGTCCTTTGTTCATCCGGGGGCCGCCCCATTATGGCCTGTGTACAAAAGTGCTTTGTGTGGTCAGTGCCCACCTGCTGATCAGTCGACGCATAGGAAAGCCCACGCTTGGTTCGTCAGTTGTTTTATCATCTCAGCTGAGTGCACACAGGACTTGGACTAAAAGGGATTAACCCCTGTTCTTGGTTTGACCAATTGTTGGTCCTGATTGTATTGTTTTGTTGTTTATTTTTATTATCCTGTAGCACTGTTGAAAACAGTCATCTTATTTTATTGTCCCTGGTAAATAAACCTCTTGCATCTTGGTCACTGAGTAAACTTCCTGCCTCTCCTTCCAGATTCGTCTGGCCTGTCCTGGAAAATTGTAAGGGAGCCTTCCGGCCTCCTACACAACCACTACTTTATAAAAAACTACTGACACAAACCAGGTGGTCCCCGCTACATCTGAACTTAAGATCCCTGCATCTTCATGCACGACCTCTAAAGTCATAGCACATTTCCTGGTGCCTACTGTCAGATTTTTTGACCAAAGTACACTAAGATGAATACTCCTTTGCCATACCACTGAGCATTCTGTTACCTGAGTTTCTTTCATCACTCTTTCACAAATGTCAATACTCTACATAGATATTGATTTCTGTTCACTGGTATTTTATCTGTAGTTCCAGTATGCTTTGCCACTCATGAGCTATCATAATATCTTTGGCCTCTCATGAAGATAAACATATCTTCAGTTGGGACATGTCATAGCCCATATTTTGCAGTCCATTGTGGGTTTATTGCCCTCAACCATCACAACATCACCTCACAAGGGTGTGTGTGTGTGTGTGTGTGGCTTGGCAGCTGAGAGCAACAGATGTGAGGTCACTTCGCTTTCGAGGGAGATGGCTAAAATTTTTAAAAATCCACATCTACATTTGGCAGTTTGCAAACAAAAGCACTATCAGCTGATAGATAGCAAACCTGGCATCCAGAAGATGGGTCATTAGAAAACAGTGGCAGCACAGTCGGACTTCTTTAAGCTGAAATCAAGCATGCCTTCTATGAGGAAACAGGCTGTGGATCCGCCATGTCTTCCACTGTAGGCTACAGGAGAGATCACTCTAGTTACAGTGAATTCCATGTTCACCCAGCTTTGCCATTCGGTCAGAGATTTTGACAAAACAGTGGATACTTTGACAGTAAAAGTAAATGTTTTGGAGCAGCACATGGACGTTGTGCAATCGACGGTGGAGAAGGCAGAGACCAGCGCAGAGAAAACCAGAGACACCTCTATAAAGCTAATTCAGGAAAATTAACTTTTCTGACAGGCTGGAAGTGGTGGAGAAAACTTCTAGGGCCTGCAATGTACATATTGTGGGCCTCCTTGAAGGAACAGAGGGGGATGACCCTAAAAGCTTTCTCTGAATTCTGGCTGGCCACTGCTTTGGGAATCGATCAGTCTGTGCATGCACTCCATCTGAAAAAAGCCTACTGGATTACCTTGAGATGAGCAGCAGCCAGTACCGACAGACCAAAAACCCTATTGGCAGTTTGTGCTGGGGTGGGTATGAAAGAAATGTTACTGAAGGCCACCAGGCAGCAGTGTGGCATCAGATTCGAACATGAGATGATTTCACTGTACCGGGACCTGTCCTACAGTACTAATATCATAGTATTATAGTAAATACAAAGCATCATTTGGACTTTCGCCCATTTGTTTGCTATAAACCCATTTTACATAAAACTAATATAATTAGTACTCATAGATTTTATTTTGACTATAGGTGTTCAGACTTTCTTTAAAACTTTCTAATGAAGGACTGTCTACTACTACTTCTGGAAGTATATTCCAATGGGGTGCTACCCTTTGACCAAACCAATATTTCTGCTTAAGTAGTCTCCACCTTTGTAGATTTATCTGTACGTTATGTGTTCTGGTGCTGTACCTCTTTTGTTTAACTTCAAGCCCTAGGTCTAGTCTAAGCTTAGGATCCTGAAATGCTTTATACACTAATATCATATCCCCTCTCCCAATGTCTATATGCCAATGAGTAAAGATTTAATTTCCTCATTCTCTCCTCATATGATATAGATTCTAAGCCTTAAATTACTCTAGTAGCTTTTCTCTTCACTTTTTCCACTCTGTCGATTTCCCCCTCTTATACAGCGCCCACACTTGAGAGCAACATTCAAGTTGTGTTCTCACCAATGACCCATAGAGTGGCATCAAAACTTCTCTGCTTCTGCTCTCAATATGTCTTATAATACAATTTAATATCCTATTAGCTCTACTTATCATCTGATCACAATGGGCTCCATATGTGAGGTCATTTTTATATTGGCGCGCTTGCACAGCCAACATCTTGCGGTAGTGGAGATTTGGAGTCGCGGTCGCTGTGGGCGAATGCAGGGTATGCACCAGTAGGTGCGTCCCTCATTCTCCAATCAGCCTGCATGCTGGTGCCACACCACCAGGGCGAGCACATGTAAGGAAAGGTCCACAGCAATGCGAGCAAAGCTCGTCACACACAGCGGACCTTCCTACGTGCTTCGCTAGCTACAAAAATGGCGGCACAGTGGCCACTAAACTGCTGACTTTGGGGGTGCCCAATCCCCCAGTCAGCTTACCCTGCCTCTCATGTATGTGCTGATGGGGGAGCCCACGCCCCATCAGCATAATGTATCCCCCCCTTTTTTGCTTTCCGAGGGGATGCCCAATCCCCCTCGGCTCATGCGCCCCTCCTGCTTTTGTTGTTTGTCGACGGGAGTGCCCAATCCCCGTTGGCATCTGTCCGCCCCTTTCCTACTTTAATGTGCTGACAGGGAAGCCCACTCCCGTCTGCATGATGCCCACCACTTCTTCTGTGCTGGTGGTGCCCAATCCCCTCAGCTTAGTGTCCCCACTCCTATGTGCCGATGAGGGTGCCCAATCCTCGCTGGCAACTGTATTACCCCCAAAACATTTGTAAAAAAAGAAAACCATCCATGATGTTTTTCTTTTAATACCTGTAAACAGAAATGGTCCCTCGGAGTCTCCCTACCCTCCCACTACCCACACCCACCCACTGCGCACCTCGCCTCACCACACCCCTCACTCCATACTTACCTCCGGAGCTTGATGCGACGATCTTTGGTGGACCGGGAACACGTCTGCACTCTTCAAAGCCAACCGCGAACTGAGGAAATGCCGGTAAGCTGTATAATGGACTAAACAGGGTTTTTTCAACTTTGATGCATATCTTGGGCATTTTTTGGAATTTTTGCAACAAATTTTAAACATGGATTTTCTGGGACACCTCCTCTTGAATTCTGGCACTATTATGACGTTAATCAGTCCCGAAAGGTGATTTCACAGTCACTGCACAGAATCACCTTTCGGGACTGATTAATGCAAGGGTAGTGGCAGTGTTCATGAGGTGGGCTCTCAAAAAGCCTATGTTGCAAATGTGGTGGAAAAAATCAAAAAAATGACTGTTTTACGAGCATGCGTTGCGCAGTTGCTACACACACTTGTAACTTTGTGAATTCACAATATTTTCATGCCAGATTTTCAACATTGTCATTTTTCTACACCTCCTTGTGAACAGTACAGCTGTCATTTTTCACATCCTGGCCAAAATGTGTTTCCCCACTTCCGGTGCACAATAGCACGGTCGCTGTGGGAAATCATTGTTCGGGGCAGATTACAAAACTGACAGTGACACTGTTCATGAGCAGAGGTCCTAAAAAGCCTATGTTGAAAATTTGGCAACAATACTCCATAAAATGACTGTGTTATGAGCGTGCGTTGCGCAGTTTGCATGCATGCTCGTAACGTTGTGCATTTGTAATATTTTCTCTCTGGAGTTTCACCAGTGGCATTTTTCCACACTTCTTGATGAACAGTACAACTGTCATTTTACATATCCTGCCCGAAATGTGTTTTCGCACATCCGGCGCAGAATAGCACGGTTGCTGTGCGAAATCACTTTTTGGGACAGTTTGAGGAAATGACAGTGACACTGTACATGAGCAGAGGTGCTAAAATGCCTATGCTGAAAATTTGGTGCTGAAAGTCCATAAAATGACTGTGTTACAAGCGTGCATTGCACATTTCCCATGCACCCTTGTAACTTCGCAAATTCGCAATATTTACATGCCACGTTTTCAACACTGCCATTTTTTTGCACCTCCTTATGTACAGTACAGCTGTCATTTTTCACATCCTGCCCAAAATGTGTTTCCGCACTGCACTACCAAAGCCAATGCCAGCATGACAGCATTCGACATTGACAAATGCTTGTTTATAATAACACCCAGATCTCTCTGCCACAGATGTTTTCAGTATATCTGTACCCATCCTATACTCATACTCTGAGTTTCTGTTACCCATATGAAGAACTATGCACTTAACCCCGTTCAGTTTAAGCTTATATTTTCCTGTCCATTTGCTCGATATAATTAAGAAAATTTTTTAGCTTTTTTTGATCTTTTAGAGATTTTATGACACTTCCCACTCGGCAATCATCAGCAAATTTCGTGATCCAGTTATTGTTTATTTTGCACTGTAAAATGGATATAGACAAGTTGAACAGACAGGGTCCCAACAATGACCCCTGCCGGGACCCCACTTGACACCGAAATCCTCTCTGATAATGCACCATTCACTGTGACCCTCTGCCTTCTGTTTTCCAACCATGCTCTTATCCAGTTTATAATATTTGTCTGTATATTTTGTTCATACAGTGTTTCAATTAATACAGGATGTGGAAGCTTATCAAAAGCTTTAGAGAAGTCCAATTTTACCACGTCCACTGAGCTCCCCTCATCCAAAGCCTTACTCACTTTTTCGTAAAACTGTAGTAGATTTTTTTTGGCAAGATCTTGCTTTTGTAAAACCATATTGGTCGAGATCTAAATTTTAGTTTTCAGATAATGTTAGGAGAATATGTTCTTTGATTATTCCCGCGAATATTTTTCCCAAAACCAAGGTCAAACTCACTGTTCTATAATTTTCTGGGGAGCCTTTCTTTCCCTTTTTATATATTGATACGACATGAGCCTCCCTCCAATTTGAAGGCACTTACCCACTATCCAAGGATTTCTGGAAAACATGTGTCACAGATGGAGCTATTTCAGTTGCAATCTCAGTGTTTACTCTAGGGTGAATGTTATCTGCAGCGCTGGAAGCAATTTGATCCGCTAAGTCAAGATCTCTGGGATCTGAAACTTTACCATCAGTTGCTGCTACTGGTTAAGCTGTTGATTGTGGAGGGGGATTGTACCTATGTCTTCTCAGACCCCAAGGAGGCAACTAAGTTTGTCTCTAAAAGATGGTGCAGAAAGCACAAAACGAGGACATGTCCAATGAAGACTGACTGTAGGGTTTGACTCGCTCTTTCTTTTTTCATTACTTGTATTCAACTTTATGTGTTCTGTGTAATGGGAGTTATTGAAGAGGGTAGTAGATAGAGTGTTGTCGAGGCACAGGTCAGGAAGCATAGGAAAACCAGAAGCAGATTCAAAATTCACAAACAGTGTTTTATTTTTCTCAATAACAGTAAAATAAAAAATAAAAAAAAATTCAGTATAACTATTTACAAAGTCAGTACAAACAGAGAAAACTAAGTCCTTCTTCTGAGGGTATCTCTTAATTCCAAGTTTCAGCCTTTCAGTCTCTCTCTCTCTCTCTCTCTCTCTCTCTCTCTCTCTCTGTCTCCCCTTGTCTCTCTAGCAAAAGCATTGTTGCTCTTTTTATGAGTCTCTGTCTGGAAACTTGTGAAGAGAGCCTGCTGCTCACAGAATGTTCTTCTAATTTTCATTCCTTGCAGGTGCAACAAAACAGTGCATGGTGTCCCAGAACTGACCTTTTGTTCACAGCTCTGCAAAGAGCTTAAAAACTGCATCTCAGGTTAACCCCATGAGTTCCAAATAGCTTTTTACAGTCATTTCAACAGTAAAACTATATACAGTTTTAAACAAAGGGATCCCAGCTTTACACAGAGATTCACATATATTTTTTATGACTGCAGATATACAAGGGGGAAGAAAAGACAGAACAGCAAGTGAAGGCAGAGAGATAGCGAGAAGCGGAGAATTGCGAAACCATAAGAGTGATCAGTTCTTAGGTCTCACAAGAATATTTGGTTGCCCAATCAGACAGATAAGAGACAGAAAAGAGGAGGATAGACCAGACCCTTGTGTTTAAACTCTTTCTGCATAACAAATGGGGCAGGGCCTTATTCAACTCTGTCACATGGCGCATAACCCAATGCCTGTTTTTCCAGTACGGGCCGGAGTTAAGAGTTGAAAATGACTGTATCTTTCAGTTCCCACACTCTCTCTCTGGACAGTTTTCTTCCCCTACTGTGCAAGCTTAAAAATTCTCCCAGCATCACACTATCTGGCTACCTACGTCTCCATCTCGAGGGGGTCCTTTACTGTTTTGAAGGAGTGATGCCATACTACAGTTGTCATGGGCTCATTTAATGTGATGCTGTTTATTGTTAAAGTTATGTAATTTGCTGATGGTTTCTTAAATTATCTTTTTTGGGGGTTTTATACCTCCTTGTATTAACATGTATTCCTTATTATGTTTGGTGCCTATTTTTGACCAGATGGTCTCTATGATAGTTAGTTATCCTTAAACGTTTCCTGGACATCTTAGTCATCTATAATTCCGTGGCTGCTAAAAGTCTTGGTAAAGGTATTCTAAAGTTAAGTAAATCAGCTTGACTTCCCCACTTGATGTAACTTTATGAGAGTGGCACGTCATTTCCTAATTGTGAAACTGCTTATATAGTAATGCTGTATCTCTTATAGAATTGAACTGTATGTATTCATGCAAAATCAATAAAGAAAATTAAAAAAAAAAAAGCACCTCACAAATGACAACCAACATGGAGTTCATGGCTGGCAAAGAATCTCTTTAGACAACAGCTCCTTGATAATGCTGGGAGTACTGATGCACATCACTGGTGCAGACTTTATGGATAGGGCCACAGAATGAGATCACTGCCACGCACACAAACAAACTCAGCTGACCTGGCCGCTACATGAACTGGTGATGGTGGTGGTGGGGTTGTGTGTTTAAAGCCAGACATCTAACCAGCCCAGAAAATGCGTTTGTCGGGGGTGGGCAGGGGCAGGATTCCTGAATGGCCAACCTGTAGCAGCTGCAGCTCCTTATATACCATTACACAAATTCAGCAGTAATATAATTATACACCGAACAATTAATACATATAATATAGGTAATTTATAAGGAACAGTAAATTATACAGAGAAACTACTCAGACTTTCTGTGTCAAAAGGTGAATGTACTATCAAATAAAATGAACAGATAACTATGCACCACTGTATTAAGGTCAGTTAATCAATGGAAGTGAGGTCCAAATTTGACAGAATATTTAGCACATGGGAGATCATGTCAAACAAATCCAACAGAGTTCTTTGACTGGATGACAAGAGTTGTGAATCGGGGTTGGGGGGTGGATGTGGCCTACCTGGATTTTAGGAAGGCCTTTGACACTGTCCCAGACAGGAGACTAGTAAACAAGTCGAGCAGTCTAGGGGTGGGGCCAAAAGTAGTAAGGTGGGTGCAAAATTGGCTGAGCAACAGGAGCCAGAGGGTAGTAATAAATTGGGTAAGATGAGAGAAGGGGGAGGTGACAAGTGGGGTGCCACAGGAGTCAGTGCTGGAGCCATTACTGTTCAATGTATTCATTAGTGATATAGCAGAGGGTCTAGAAGGGAAGGTATGCCTGTTCTCAGATGACACAAAGATCTGCAACAGGGCCGACACATCAGAGAGGGTTGAAAAACTGAGAAAGGACTAGAGGAATGGTCAAGGGTATGGCAGGTGGGATTTAATGCTAAAAAGTACAAAATTATGCATATGGGACATAAGAACCCACGAGCAACGTACCAACTGGGAGGAGAGGAGGTTGCATCCACTAATCAGGAAAGGAACTTGGGAGTCACCATAATGGATGACCACAAAGTGGCAAGTCAGTGTGGAAGGGCAGTGGGAAAGGCGAATAGGATGCTGGGATGCATAAGGAGGGGTATAACAAGTAGGAAGAGAGAGAGGTAATATTGCCCCCATACAGGTCACTGGTGAGGCCTCATTTAGAGTACCGTGTCCAGTTCTGGAGGCCTCATCCCAGAAAGGACACTGGACAGGTGGAGGCAGTGCAGAGAAGAGCTATCAAAATGGTCCAGGGCATGCATCAGAAAAGCTGTGAGGAGAGGCTCAAGGAGCTAAATATGTACTCACTGGAGGTAAGAAGGGAGAGAGAGGGGACATGATAGAGACATGCATTAGTTGGGAGGAGGAGGAAAATGGCCACCACGCTGGACAACCATCCACTGTGCTTCTGATAACACAGGTTAAGTTACCCTCTTAAATCACATTTTATACAAAATTAAGGAGACTCCAAGTTAGACAGGTTAGACAAGCTCCTCGGACCTTGTAGTCTGAAGAGTGTGCAGATGTCTAGTTTTAAACGTTAGCTTAAACAAGAAGTACATTATTTTAGTGTTAGCAAGGGTTTAAAGTGCAGATAGGGAAACTTCAGTGAGGTAGCATAGGGGCTAGTTTTTGTTATTTTTAGTTGAGTACCTGTCCTCAAGTCCGGTGATAAGAATTTTGTTTTTGACACTAATCCAGCGCGGGTTCATCATTTTTAGAAATCCCAACCAGTGAACGAAGAGTGAGGACTTAGCGTTGTTCATCTGGATTGGGAACTGTGGTGAAGGGGCTCATTGTGTGGGGAGAGAATATTGGCCAGAATATTACATACAGTGGGAGTGAAGAGCGAAGGCAGCAGTTCTGGTCTGAACAGATGGATTGCTGAATTACAACAGTAAAATCAGTGGCTTTCACTGTCTGTGAAGATGGACTTATGAACTGGAGCAGGTTGACTTGTTTGACCTGGCCTGGTGCAAGCTGGAAAAGTGAAGTGGCGGACTGGAGTTTGGAGGAGAAAGACTGGATCGCCGTTGGTTATCTTTCCTTGCTCGGTGACTGTCGGACTGGTTTGCGGTTGACTATGGGGACTGGCATGAGCTAGTGAGTGGAACTTTCTACTGACTGCAGTGGTCCACTGTTTTTCAGCCATTCCCCCGCTCTTCTTCTTTTATTCTTGGACTAACTGTTATATTCTAAGGAGTGCTGATGAGAGCATCACTCATTCTGTTTGCCATAGATTGAACATCTAATGTGATCAGTGGTGAGAACACTGATATAATTATTTGATGTGGCCCAGTTAAGACAAAGATTGGTGCAGAAACATTCCCTGAACACCACAGCTCTTTATGATTTGCCTTTGTACTCAGTGGTGAGAATACTGTCTCATTGTGGCTGTACTGTCTCTATAGCAGTGAGAGTGCTAGTGACTCTTGGACCTGGTGTTTCTTCCTTTGAAATTGAGCTGCCTAAATGTTTCAGTGATTATTTGAAGCCCTCTGAACTTGAGGCCTTGGATTCTCCAAGTTTAATTAGAATTAAGCTTGTTTTCTTTTGGGTTGGTGTGGGTTTAGTTAGCGTATGAGTGTGGTATGATTGTGGTTGGGTAAATTGGTTTTGTATTTATGGTGTGGATGGTGAATAAATGATTAGGTTAGGTTTTTCTTTCAGTTTAACATTGTGTTAGTATTTAATTGTAAGTTAAAGAGTGCTTGAGGGGAGTAGAAAATGTATTTAGGTCTCAGCCTCCACCCCCCCCATACAACCTATATGGCAGCCCTGCTACGTGGCCTCTGTCCCTTTGTGGATTCCCCCTCCCAGCTGTAGTATAAATAGGAGTTGGATGGTCATGCAGTGGGGTACTGCTGGCAAAACGGAGGTGAACAGTATTAGGGTGGTTAGGACTAGGAGGTGTCCTGGGGTTAGCCGGAGCCTTGGGAGAGGCCCAGTGTGTTTGGTTTCTGTCCCCAGGGCTCCCACTGGACTGCATGGGCAAGTAGCTAGAGGGCCTGCAGTCTCTGCTAGTCCCCATTGGGTGGTGTTGTGCAATGCCAGGTCGATGAGGAACAAGACCGCTATTATGGTGGACTTGATCTCCTCAGTCAGCATGGCTTACATTACTGAGACTTGGATGGGGGACAATGCTGGGCCAGTGTTGGAGACATTAGTCCCCGTTGGATATTCAGTGGTGCACTGCCCGAGGAGGGAATGCTGGGGTGGAGGAGTGGCCATCTGTTTTAGATCCAGCCTAAACTTCTTTGTGCACCCAGTGGGTTCTACCTCATTGTTTG
This sequence comes from Neoceratodus forsteri, assembly GCA_016271365.2. Lineage (NCBI taxonomy): Eukaryota > Metazoa > Chordata > Ceratodontiformes > Ceratodontidae > Neoceratodus > Neoceratodus forsteri. The sequence continues at coordinate 1,402,710,441 of CM028130.1, read as the reverse complement.
AATGTGTGGCAGTGTGTGGGGGTCCAGGTGCAGGTTGTAGGATTCTTCTCATTTACCATCCTCTGGGACGGGGGGGTAGAATTCCTGCAGGAGGTAGTGGACTTTGTCACTAACAGGGTGTTGGAGTCCCCTAGATGGTTAATTCTGGGGTACTTCAATACTTGGATCAACAATGAATCAATGCTTTTTGGTTATGACCTCCTCCAGACAATGACATCTCTGGGCCTGACACAGGTAGTTACCTCTGTGACCCATCAACACGGCCACACCTTGGACCTGATATTCTTACTGGGGCTTGGTGTCACTGACATCAAGACTGAGTGGGTAGTTTGGTCCAATCATTCCACGGTGGAGTTTCATACTATGAGTCATACTACGAATTGATAGTTATACTGATGGCCTTAGCGCATGTATGTATAACTCCAGTCAAGCTGGAACATCATCCCTGGTTCATAAGGTAAAGATCTAGTTGGTGCTTAAAGTTTGTGGGGCTTGAAGATTCAACTATTGTTTTTGGAAGCTAATTTCACAATGGGATTATTCTTTGGCTAAAGAAGTAGCGTCTAATATCAGTTTTGGGAAAAGTCAGTGCTAGTTGGTATTTGTGACTTCTTAAGTCACAGTCCCTTGTGCTAAAAGACATTCCCAACTGTGTCATTAATCATGTGACTATGTGTACATTAGTAGTAGATCTCCTCTGATTCTCTGCTGCTCTAGTGAATACAAGTTTAACTCCTCTAATCTTGCATCATAAGTTTTATTGTACATGTTGGTTATTACTTTGGCGATTCTCCGTTGTACCCCCTCCAACCTATTTACATCTCTCCTGAGATAGGGGCTCCAGAGTGATGAGCAGTAGTCCATACGCGGTCTATCACATGCTTTATAAAAAGGCAAAATGCAGCTCCTATCTCTAGATGTGAAGGACCTCTTTATATTTCCTATGAGTCTATTAACACAGCTAATAATATGGTTACAGTGGCCTTGAAAAGATAGGTCTGACTTTATAAGTATACCACGATCAGTTTCCTGTGTTACTGGTTTCAAAATATGCCCATTTAAATTAAAAGTATTGTGTTTATTAATTCCCCCTAAGTGCATTATCACACATTTACTACTATTAAAAGTCATATTGTTTAATAGTGCACAGTCTTCCAATTTTTTTAAGCCTTTTTGGAGGTTAAGAATGTCATCCTCTCTTTTGTCTTGAGCTTCTAATTTTGTGTAGTCTGCAGATTTGGTGGCAAAGCTATTGATATTTTCCGTCATGTCTGATATAAAGATGGAGGATAAGACTGGGCCCAAAACCGAACCCTGTGGGACGCCACTAATAATGAAACTTAATTTAGATATATATCCCCTGATGCATACCTTCTGGGTGCGTTCGTTCAACCATTCTTAAACCCAGTCTACAATTGTGTTGTTTATTCCTAGTTTGTGCATTTTTGCTACTAATGGTATGTGGGGCACTTTATCAAAAGCCTTGCAAAAGTCCAAGTAGACAATGTCTACTGGTACCTTATCTGCTAGTGTTCTGCTTATGTTTTCACAAAAGTCTAAATTACTAGTCAAGCATGACCTATGTTGCTTAAAGCCATGTTGAGCATGGTCTACCAAGTTTTTTCTTTTCATTTCATCCTCTAGTTTGTTTTTTAATAGGGATTCAAAGATTTTTCCCAAAACACTAGTGAGGCTGAATGGTCTGTAATTGGCCATATCTCCCTGACTTCCCTTGTAAATTGGGGTAACCACAGCAGTCTTCCAATCGGTTGGTATTATTTTTGAGAGCAGGGACATATTGAACATTTTGTAAAGTGGTTCCACTAACCATTTTTTGATTTCCTTTAATAATCTAGGATGCAAATTGTCAGGACCGTGTGACTTGTTTATGTTAATACTATCTAGTTTAGTTGAAATATCCTTTTTGGTATATTCAAATATTGCCTTATGTTCATTTTGTGTAGGTACATCATTGGATTTGTTTGTAGGGTTGAAAACTGAGCAAAAGTAGTTATTTAATTCCTCAGCCATATCCTGTGAGGTTGGTATTTCAGTATTATTTACGCACAGGGGACCAATAATTCTTGCTGTTTGCTTTTTGTTGTTTATGTATGAATAACAGCTTTTACCCCCATCGTTTCTGTAGGCCAGTCTGAATTCTAGATTTTTTTTCAGACCTTATTGTGTTTTTACATTGTTTTAGTATTCTTTTGTATCTGTCTTTATTGTATTCATTGTTTGTTCTTTTCATCAGTTTGTATGCTCTTTTGTTTTTCATTAAATGTGATATTTTAGGTGTCAACCAAAGTGGTATCTTACCTTTTTTATTGTAAATTACTTTGACTGTTACATACTTTGTTTCTAGTTCTCTTATTTTATTTTTGATCCTTGTCCAGAGTTTGTCTGGGGATGTTGCCCCATTATCCCATTCCCAAGAACAAAGGTCTTGGTTTATTTGCTCAAAATTACCTTCATTGTAATTTTTAAATAGGGTTTTACCTGATTCAGGTTTTATATGTAAAAATGTATCAAAAATGATTGTCCTATGATCGCTATTTAAGATTGGTTCCTGAATGCAAATGTTTTTAATTTTGTCTGGGATGTCAGTAAGTAAAAAGTCTAAGATATTGTTTTTCCTAGTTGGTGATGTGATTAGTTGAGACAATCCGTTTTGGGTACATGTATCAAGGAATGAACATTCTTGGCTATTGGTTCCTGTTGCCTCCTTCCAGTTTATGCCTGGTAGATTAAAGTCCCCTAATAGTATTATCTCTTTATACTCAGATTTATTATTTATGCTATTTAAGATTTCCTGGTGAGTAGTTTGGTTAGTATCGGGTGGCCTGTAACATAGTCCTATGAGCAACTTTGGTTGTCTGTCTGTTATTATTTCAATCCAAATTATTTCACTTGTAGTGTCTTCAGGCTGATCTTTAACTGGTTGAAAATTAATATTTTGTTTTGTGAAAAATGCAACTTCTCCTCTCTTTTTTGCTTTTCTGTTTTTGTAATAGGTTGTGTAATCTATTATATTTGAAATTCAGCTAGATATATCCCACCACCAGGTTTCTGTTATAGCAGCCACATCAATGTTATCATTTTTTTAGGATAATCTGGAGTTCGTCCATTTTTTTTCTCCATGTAAACTTCTTGTATTGGTTAGGAGAATGGCCAAACCTGTGCTTTTATTGTTTGACTTCTTCCCATTTTTTATTTTGTTTTTCTGTTTCCCCTTTAAAGTTCTTTATTGTCCTAGTAAAGGTTTCTGTTTCCCCCAGTTGTTTAGTTTTTTGAATGAGCTTTGTTAAGTGTATTATAAAACATGCATCCCAAAAACCTTGACCCCTGTTTGTTGAGATGTAAACCATCATATGCATAAAGTGTGGTGTTGTTTTCGAAATTTTCCCATGTTTTTATACATTCCACATTGTTTTCTAGGCACCATCTGTGCAGCCAGTTATTGTATGTTTTGACATTTTTTAATCTTTTATAGCTTGCTCTGGGTACTGGTAATACTTCTGATATAATAACCTTTGTATTTAAATCCTTTAGTGTTTGTATTGCTAATTGCATGTCATTTATTATTTTTTCCACTTCCTGTTTTCCAAAGTTATTGGTACTCACATGAAGAAGAACAGTTTTAGGGTTTGGGACATTTTATAAGATACCAGGTAGCATTGTTTTTATGTCCTTTATAGTAGCCCCACTATAACTGCAACTGGTCACATTTTCTTTATTTTCTCTTGTGGAATATCTATTAGTGAATCTGGTAATATAAATATTTGCTCAGGTAGTGTTTGGTGATCTGTCTGAATTTCTGTTGTAATTATGGTTTCCCTGGGTAGTTCGGTGACTATATTGCTAGCACCACAATGGACAGAGGGGGTCTGTTGTATCTCAGTTTCACTTGAAACATCCTGAATTTGGGTTGTCTGGTCAGGAGTGACAATAAGGGGTAGGCTGTGGTTATTGTCATCCATAAGTTCAATGAGTGGGTCAAAGCTATTTTGAAGTGGGAGTGTGAATACTTTTGTCTTTCTCACCCTCTTTTTCTTTGAGGGCCTAGTACTCTGTATGTTGTACCATTCATCATTCTGGTTTTCCTCTGTCTCATCTCCTCTTGTTCTCTTTCTATTGGATGTTGCATTATTTACTATTACTGCTGGATTTAATTCTATTTCTGCACTATTATGTCTTATGAGGGGTGGCAGTTGCACCTGGCTTGATGAGCACTTTTCTGTTGTTAAGTCACACTCTGTTACTTCGGGTGAGTTATCTGTTTGTGTTGTGTCCTGGCCTAATTTTAATGCCAGTCTCTCTTGACTATGCTCAAGTGCCTTCAACCTCGTATTGAACAAGAATATTTCTATTAGCATTTCTTCATTTTTTCTATATTTTAGACATATGAATGGGTTTACAAGTACCGGTACAACAGTAAATAAGTACATGTCACAGGCTGCGCACTGAACTCCTGTTTTCCCTTGGATCATTTTGTTTATGTCCATTATCAAGCTACACTGGTATGATTTTCAGGTTTACCTGGCAGGAATTCAATAGCTTAAACAGTCTTACTGTGTCTCTCTCTGTTTTGTCAGGGAGTTGTTTCCTCGAGTCTCTTTTGTGTTTGCCCTACTTGTCCAACATCATAACACGCACAGATACACATGTCTCCGCGCACATGATCGCGCACACCCAGCCTGCGCTTGCCCTGCTCATAGCAGGGTTGAGTTAAATATCTAAACTGACCCAGAAGTTTCTTCTGCGGTCACGGATCCCTCACAAAACTCAAATGCCCAGAATTAAATTTATTTGTAAAAGGCAACCACTTTTATGTGATATGACCCCTAAAAGTAGACTTTTGCCCTTAAAGCTGTAAATTAAGGTGTCCCCTTTAGATTGGTAGTTTGCTTTCTCAGCAGTTCAAAACTACCAACCTCTCTGCCTATTTCATATGAGGATATAGGGCTCACACACACAATAGTACTCAAAACAATACAAGTTGCATAAAAATATCAGCCCTTTAATGGAATTGTCCCCAGAGGGACTTTTGGCAGTAGTAGACTTTTCTGGCGTGAGCGCTGCATGTGTGATTGGCACGGGTGAGGCAGTGGCAGCCAATAATTGGGCCACTGCCAAGGCACTCGATGCCATCACACCAGTCCGTATATGACCCAGGTCTTCTCACTTGAGACCCCCATGGTTTGATGGGGCTGTCAAGGAGAAGAAGACAAGGGGTCAGAAGTTGGAGCATTGTTGGCAGAGGACCCGGTCCATGGAGGACAGACTGGCTTTGAGAAATCATTATAATGATTATCAAGGGGCAATCAACCATAAGAAGTCCAGGGAGATTGCTGCTGGGAAGAACAGACCAGCTCAGCTATTTTGAACTGTGAACAGCCAAAAAACTGCATTTTCAATTGCATTATGCGAAGAGTTTGCTCTCTTTTTCTCAGACAGGGTGTCCTCCATTCAGGCAGAGATCTCCCCAAAGAGACATGATTTGTCCCACAGTGGTCAGCCTAGTTTGAGCAGAGACATTCCTATTGTCTGGGGGGAGTTTCGGCCAGTGGAGGTGGTTGAGGTCGTTGAGGTGATTTCGTAGCTGCGGCCCATATGCTGTGAACTGGACCCTGGCCCAACCTGGCTACTAGTGGAAGGGGCCAAGACCATTAGTCCAGTGTTCATCAGGATAGTCTGGTGCTCACTCTCAGAGGGGTGCTTTTCTGATGCCTTGAAGGAGGCATTGGTGAAGCCCCTTCTGAAGAAACCATTGCTCGACCCTGACATCCTGGCAAATTATAGACCTATCGCCAATCTCATATTTTTAGGGAAGGTTGTCAAGAAAGAAGGTGGCTCTGCAGCTCAAGGTGCATGTCTTGGCTTTTGACATCTATGAGCCATTGCAGTCCAGTTTCAGAGCTAGGCATAGCATGGAGATGGCACTAGTTTGGGTGAAAAATGACCTCCTCAGGGCGAGGGATAGAGGAGAATGGTCAATTCTCATCCTCCTCAATCTCCCATTGGCATTTAACACTGTGGACCACATCTTGCTTTTGGATTGCCTTAGAATGTATGGTGAACTCACCGGAACAGTCATCCAATGGTTTGAGTCCTATCTTTCTGACAGGAGGCAATGAGTGGTGATGGGAAATTTCTCCTCCTCCTCCTCAAAGCTCCTGTCATGTGGAGTTCCTCAAGGTTCAATCCTTTTGCTGATGTTGTTTGTGGTGTATATGCTGCCCCTGGGGGAGCTCATTAAACAGTACAGTCTGGGTTTCCACTGCTATGCAGATGATACCCAGCTGTATATGTCATTTGCCCCGGAGCTGAGGGTGCCATTGAAGTACTAAGCAAATGCCTGGCCAAGATTCAGAACTGGATGTCATCTAACTGGCTGAGGCTGAATCCCGACAAGATGGAGGTGCTCTTGAATAAGCCTGGTCAATGGCGTGATGGAGATGCCTCCAGAGTGGTGACAGGTTTGCTCCTGGGATCCAGGTTTGCTCCTGGGATCCACTCTGTTGATGGCTTCCCCCAAGGTGAAACATTTGGGCGTTATCCTTGACAATAGGCTGACACTTGAAGCTCAGGTGTTGTCTGTTGTCAGCAGTGGCTTCTAACACTTAAGGAATGTCACCTGAATTAAACCCTTGATTCCTTCAGAAGACTTGCCATCACTTGTACATGCCTTTGTGACTTCCAGGCTGGGCTACTGTAATGCTCTGTACTTCAGGGTCAATGGAGGGATCTTCTGCCGACTGTAGCTAGTGCAGAATGTGGTGGCCAGGTTACTGACAGGCCTGCATAGGTCCTGTCATGTGATCTCAGTCCTGTGAGATCTGCACTGGCTGGCTGTCAGGTGGAGGATCATCTTCAAGGTGGGCTTGCTCACCTATAAGGCCCTATACAGCCCACATTCTATTCAGAGTCGCACATTCACATCTCCCATTGATGGATGCATGGTGTCCATCCATCAGTTTATATCCTGCACAACCACATTCATGATTTACATGTTGATCTGTCCATGTAAGATGATATATGTGGGTTTAGCTATAAGACAGTTGAAACAATGAATGTAGAAGCACGTATAGGACATAAAAAACTTATGCACGGACCATCCAGCTGCTGCACACTTTTTTTATGAACACAACAGTGATGCAACAACCCTCAGATTTATGGGCCTAGAGAATGTCAAATTAGGCCCGAGGGGTGGGGATAGGATACAGAGGCTCCAACAATGAGAAACCTTTTGGATTTTTTCTCTAGGAGCCATGCATCCCACTGGTTTGAATTTAGAAATAGATTACAAACCATATTTGTAACACTGTATCAGCAAACAGTAATAGGTGTGATTTGGAATACAATATTAGAGCGTAATGTACTTGTTTAAAATGTTGGTACTTGTCTTATAACTGATTCAGTTAATTGGGTTGTGACAACTCTTAGCCTCTCTACATAGGAGACCTGTGTCCATTGGCAGACTGATTCTCCATCCCCCCCTTTCCTTATATTCATTTAAAATCTGAAAAATTCTTATTTAAGTAATGTGATGTCGTAATAGTGGCAACACAAGAGATTAAGTAGATTGTGAAGTAATTTCTACTTATTTACTCTCATTTTCTCCTTTCAGCCTGAGAAGTGCTGAACGCAGGACTGCCGTTCTTTAATGACTTGAAGAAGCAGCTCCCTCATAAGTCTCTGCGGTGCCTTACCCTTAAGCTTCATTTAATTTAATTAATTTATTTTATCTCTGTGTTTATTCTGCCTCTGGTTCAAGACGGGTATGTTTGAGCTTTAATAATATTCAACATTATAAAGAAAAAAGAGAGAAAAATATGTTTTATAAACATTTAAAGTGTAAATATTGGAAATGACAATATGTACATCAGATCTATTTGTTTGGTTAAGATATAAAGCTCTTTGGAAATGGTCTGTATAGATTTCTTCACGCTGAAGTGAAAAATAATAATTTTTTGATCATGTACCCCCAATCCTATCCTATCTTACCTATGTAATCAACTCATATAATCGAGTCTTAACAGTTTTATTAACTTCTGGTATTGATCATTTATAAGTTTGTTTATCATAACGTCACAATTTGTGAATTGTTTGTAAATATGAATATACAGTAAAGAAAAAATAATGCATCACAAAACATTAAATGGCAAGTTAAATGGCCAGGTATACGTAACCTAGGTAATTAATGATGAATGTGTTAATTGATGGCAGTATAAGTGACTAGTTGTGACCCCAGCAGGTAGCCTCCTGATGAGGATCATTGAAGCGAAGCACCGAGGCTACTGGGTAATGGTTTCCAGTACCTGAAATTATGTGAGCAATAAAAGCTGGAACCTGTTTTTGAATTTGAACTATCTCCTGTGATTCAGTTTTGTACGTTTTGGATTTATTACACCTCCGGAAGTGCTGGACAGTGAGTGTATTGGCCTATACAGCCCGGGCCCTGGTGACTTGTCTGACCTCCTTATTCCAGCCATTCCAGTACGTTCCCTCCGTTCCTCCACCGAGGACCTCCTGGTGATTCTGAGGGTCAGGCTGAAAACCTCAGGAGATTGCTCCTTTGAGATGGTCATCCCAGCCCTCTGGAACTCGCTGCCAAAATCTTTGAGGGAGGCCCCATCGGTGGAGGCATTTAAAAAGGGCCCGAAGACCTACCTCTTTAACAAAGCATTTTTAGATACTTTTTAACTAGTTTTAAATAAGTTATTGAATTATTTATTATAATTGTACTGTTTGATCTATGCTGCCTATAACCCTGTTTTTTAACCTGTAATGGCACCCAGAGCCTCCGGGATTTGGTGCCATATACAAAAAAAACTTTACTTACCTACTTACTTACATTTAAATACATCAAGAGAATAAATAAAGTGGAGGAGGGCAGATTTCTGCAGAAAAGGAGATGCACAACGATAAGGGGGCATGATATGAGGCTGGAAGGGGGGAGACTCAGATGTAATGTGAGGAAGTACTTCATCACAGAAAGGGTGGTGGAACCCTGGAATAGGCTACCAGCGGAAATGGTGGGTGCAAGTACCATAGAGGCATTCAAACATGCATGTGATAGGCACAGAGGACTCGAGTAGTCAGGAAAGGGGTGAAGTGAGGTCACAGGTACAATAGGATCTGTAGTAAGGAAGCAAACTAGTCTAGAACCAGGGCAGACTAGATTGACCATGGGGTCTTTTTCTGCCAACATCTACTATGTAACTATGTAGCACAGAATAAAATGTCTCTGTAATAAGGGCCAGCTATAGAAAACAAGCTGTATTGCTAATTCTTTTTTTTTTTTTTTGGCTTTCTATTTTTCCTCCTACTGGCCTTCCATCTCTGACCCTTTGGAGGCACCTGGGAGTCAACCCTCTGTCAACCACCCGACCCACCACCAACCTTGCGCCCCATGGAGCCATGGTTATACCCCCAGGCGGGTAACAAGGTGGGGCCCGTACACCCCGTACACTTACTAGATTTCGTCGGGCAAGGTGGTCTGGGCGGGTGGTGACACATCGAGGGCATGCTCCTTGGTGCCTCGTCTTCCCGTCGATGGAAGGCTGATTTCCTCCAGTTTACTCCCCTCATGTAGTGTGTGCCCTGACATCAATGCGCTGTGTGCCAACGTCCACCACACATCACGCCCAGCCCCCCCTGTGAACAGGGCTGGCAGCACCCCAAGCCTCTGCTCGGGGTCAGACAAGTAGCGGGCATTGGACCCCACCCTTCCTCCAGAGAAGGCAAGCTGTCATAGGACACTCAAGCCATTCTTCCCCGGCCAGCCCTCCAGTGATCTGAGTCCGCTCCTGAACCCGGGTCCCTGGCGTCAGAAGCGGAAATCCAACCGCTATGCCGGAGGGCCAGCCCTGCGGTATTGTTAATTCTGTTAAAAAAAAATCTGTGGATGGCCCAGTGGATAGTGCATTGTGCTCCAATACTGACAACCCAAGTCTGACAATGAGCTCAGGAAGCTGGCTGGGAAGCCTGAGACCGGAGGGTGGCACTGCTGTACGGCAGCACTCCCTACCTGGGGATGGATGGTGCCATATTCTGCTGCTAGGGTGGCACACTGCTGCGGGTTGGGGATCTTTTCCTCCAGAGGGTATGCCCAGCTTGTCAAAGTTGGAATGGGGCTATGCATGGTGTCAGGGGAGATGGGTGAGAAATAATGGGGAAAAGAGCAGCCAGCAGGCCGTTGCGCCAATCACTACAGGCCTTGCACCATCAACAGGGCACTGACCTCATCTGGATTGCACTACGGGGGAGGGGGATAGCCCTCCCCCTCCTGGCCTCACTATGGGGGGGTTCTGTGGGGGGAATTTGTCAGTTGGGTAAGTCCCTTGGAAGGTTGGTGATAAGGCTGGGTGACTGGAGACTGAATGGGACCAGATTGTTGATGGAGGATAAACACCTCTGTGTCAAAAAAAAATATTTATGGCAAAAACTGAGCATACTTATGCCCAGTGTGGCATAAGGGCTTTGCCAGGGTTTATATGCTGTGCTCATGTCTTGCTGTTTTTGCTTCCCACCCCTTTCCATGTGCCTACTGATACTGCATGTGGAATTTAATTGGTTGCAAGTGGCAGCTGGGAACTTGAGGCCATTTGCTCACTAATAATAACATGGCGAGGGAGAAGACAAACTGACAGACACACAGGCACCTGCATGGACACCTCAACCCAACATCGCTAGGGCAAGACAGCTAGGGGTTGAGGGGGTGTTCTCCTTGGGTAGAGAGCAAGTGCAATGAATGCTGTCAGCTGTTTGTCTTTATTAGTGACAATGATTATCAGATGGTAGGAATGTGGTTATCCTGTAGCTCCACACCACAGTACAAATTTGCCTCTGTGGTGCTCCTTTCTCTAGTCCCTGTGCAATAAAAAAAAAAAAAGATAATTATTTTTCAATGTGTAGTGGCCTGGCACCATGGCCCACTGGAGGTTGATGCCAAAATGCCCAGCGATGCCAATGTCAGGTGGTATGTTCATGGCCAGATCAGGCCCTCGAAGCACAATGTGTCCCTTTACACCGAGAAGGTCAGCCTGTGTTTCTTAGCAGTTTTAGGGTAACAGGAAAACATATTTACCGTAGCACAGTGCCTCCAACTGGGGAATGTTGACAGAGAGTGCTCCAGTACATTCAAGCACTGAACCACTGAACAAGGGGAAGGAACTGAATGGTACACAAGATCGGTATAGATAGATCCCTGGTGAAAAATCAGGAAGTGGCACAGGGAAAAGGTATAAAGTCAAGACGGTAACAGTACTTTTTAAACGCTCTGTTATGTTTCTCCCACAAAACAATAAACAAAGTGTTTGGACACATTTTTCTTTCTGTCTACTTTAGAATACAAAATGTTAAGCCTTACACTACTGGGACAGGGATCAAGGATCACTTAGTAACCCCTATTTTAGCATTTTCTTTTTAAATGTGCACTGGTCCTTTTGGTTTATCAAAAGAATGCTATGAAGGTTTGCACATTTGGAGGGAAGACTGTGGCTTTCCAGATAATGTCACTGCTATTGTAGTTACTAAGGTTTCGGCAACAAGTAGCAGGGATGAATTAAATGGGAAGGAGCACATCTCACAGAGGCAGTAGATCCAGTGACTCAAAAAGAAAACAAGACACAGAAACCCTCATTTCCCTAGATCTGTCTTTACAGTCTTCCTAGTAACAGCCTCTGAACTGCTCCCAAAAATGATATTTTATATGAAAATCCAGCTGCTACCCCCCGACACACACACACACACACATCATGCAGATGAAATCCAGGCAAAAAGCAAACCCACAGAAAGCAAAACTTCCCACAGCTATGACTTTGGGTTTCAGGAATCAGCTGACTGCTGTCAGATGTTTCTCATCACATGATGTTTTATATTTTACAGCTCACATGGCTCAAAGGCTGCAGCCTCCTGGCAAGTGCTTTTGAAATGAAACAACTTTTTGTATTGAATGCAGTGGGCCTCTTCTGATGCTGTCCAAGTAGCAGCACAGAAGCCTGCCATGGTGTAATAATAGCATGTTACAAGCAGCCAGAAGTAATGGATAAGGCGTGTAGTACTGAACCAGGGGTGTGGAATCTTAGGAAATGTGTGTGTGGCTGAGGCTCATAATCCAGTGTGTGTGTGTGTGTAGTCTGTGAAAATGTGTTGGGAAGTGATAGATTTTTTTTGCAAATGATTTCACAAAAGTAGCATTACCATTGTGTTATGTTTCCAGTTTTGTCCCTTTACTGTCCCAGATTATACAGATGCAATACAAGAGAAAGGGAGTGGGTGAAGTCAGTAACTCCTCTTCCCAGTAATAACCTGCCACAAGATAAGTCTGCTTTGGGTTTTGCTGAGGGCCAGCCAGGGTGCCAGTGAGCAGGCAAGGAACACAAAGCTGGGCAGATGGTGCACCTCCTTGACTTCCTATCCTACCAAGTGTACTCCGCGAGAATTGCTCAGCAGTAGCAGTGGTGGCGGCAACTTTATTTTAGCAGCACCCCTGGCTTGTACCCCCAGACAGCATCACACTGCCTTGTCAGTACCTCCCCAGAGTACCTCAGTCCCAGACCTGAGCCCAGAACCGGACCTCCATAACTTCACAAATTTAAAATGGGGGGGGGGTTACTTTTAAATACTGAAATTGGGGCTTCCCGTGGGACTCAAATCCAGGCTCAAATTTGACTTGACAATCCAGGCCCTTGGATCTGGGCCTAAAACCCTGGGCCTCCCACTTACTTGCTTCTCCACCTGCATCTTTGCTAGGCAACAATGTTCTACCTGGGTCCTGCTGGCCCATCCACCTGTTTTTTAGAGGTTTCTTTGGGGGCGGCTCTGTGATTCCTAGGTAAATGTCCCAACTTGGGAGTGATGCTAACAGAGGTACAGGCTCCAGGTCCAGGATGCATGCTAACACTGATGCCTGAGAGAAGGCCCAAAAGCAGGGCTGAAGGCTCAGGCTAAGAATTAGAGCCAAGAGTGGAGCATCTGACCAAAGTGGTGCTTGGGCAAGTCAAGGCCCAGTGTCAAGGCCTGCTTCACACCTCCTTTAACATATACTGACTGCCAAACTGGAGTGCCAAAGTCCATCCATGTGAACTCCCATCTGGAGTGCCTTGCATTATGTCCCAAGGACTGGACTCGGGGGAGGGGGGGGTTGCCTCCAGGTCCTTCCAGGGCACAGATGCTGTGCAGTTCATCTAGGTGGTTCAACTGCAGTGGGAACTGCAGCCACAAAATGCTGTAGGTCGGGCTACAGGCACCACCAATACTTAAGCAATAAGCCAAGAGGGGGTGTGGGTTATCGAGGGATTTACCATGGCTGGGTGGTTTGCCCACAGGCGCGGCCAAGTGGGTAAATCATAGCAGCTGTGGTAAATCCCCCGATAACCCACATCCCCTGAGTGGCTTATTGCGATTATACCATGGGGAAAAAGTGAAGGATTAGAAAGAAATAGTAAAAAGTGTAAGAAAAAATATATTTTTTATTGATTTTAAGCTGTGGTATGCTTCTGCTCGGTTCAATAGTCCTCTGTTGCTGGCCCGAATGTGTGTGTGTAAAAGACATGCTGGGCAGCTAGTGCTGATGCATCTCCTCCTCCCCCCCGCTTCTGTGAAACACACACTGAAATGTGTTATTTTTTTGTATTAAAAAAAATTCTGCAGTGCCATTTTTTATTGAAGAAAGATCCTACCTGCGGTGAGTTAATTGTTGTTCTTTTACAGTAGTGCGGGTAGTGACAGTTTGCCTGGCTGGGGCCGGTCCGGGTGCCGATCGTTCAACATTTGTTTCAGGGTTTTGTGGTCATCACATCAGGAAGTACATTTTTGTACGTAATCATAGTGCCGGAATGGACGTTTGCTTAATTAAAATAATTTTTTATGCAGTGGAGAATTGTTTTGTGGTCAGTGGAGGACTAAATGATTTATGGTGCTCCAATGGATTGTGGCAAGGAACCGGAAGTATGGAGTGGAGCAGACAGTTAAGAAGGCTGTCAGGTGAGCTACATGGAAGTGGTTGCAGGTATTTTTATATATTTGGGCTGAGGTGTGGCTTGATGAAGTATTTAAAAAAATGTGAATGTTTTGAATTTTCTGGACAGTAGAGAGCGGGAACGTCTGGTAGCGTAACTTGTAATACTACTGAGCATCTCGCTATCGGGCTCACCGTCTTTGCTAGTCTTCAAGTTAATGTTACTCGGAGTGATTCCTGTGGGGGTCTTGCTGTGGCTGGCTGGAGGCTGGCACCTTTTCCCGTGGGTATATCATAGGATTTACCACAGGTAAAAGGCGCCAGTGAGCCAATCAGGATGCATGATTCTAGGACCCCATTGTATAATAATTAGTAGGGCATAGGTGTTGAACTGGGCAAGTGGGGGATGACCACAGATGATTGACACTGCCAGAGTCTAATAAAATTTCAGTACCAGCATCCAGGATCTGATTAGACTTCCCAGTTTGATTTCCTCCCAAGATTGCCTTGAGCCACCTTGGACCCAGTTTTCTAGAAAGGCAAATTCAGTGAGAAATAAAAAAATGGTATTGGGACTCACATTGGGAACCTTTGTTTGGTCAGGATCATATCATTGAAGGCTTGGCCCACCTCCCTTATCACTTGAATCCAAGGATCAGAACAAAGCAAAAAAGCAAAAACCCAGCCTTAAAAAAAAAAAAACACTGAGGCAAGCACTCACGATTGCAAGCATCCTTGATCTGCGCATTACAAATACCCCCTTTTCCTTGGTTTGGCAGATTGGATGCCGATGCACACCTTACCTCAGTGACCACAGAGTGCCACCACTGGGAAATTACAACCCAGTTCCCCACAGCATGTCAGATCAACAAACATGTTCCTTTCAGGCCAGATCTCAGCTGTCGACTGCCTGACTTTGTCTCAGTCAATCTATTTTATCAGTTCTGGTCACATGACCTGTCATCACCTATGTCATGTGCTAGATATTAACTAAGCTTCATCTTTAGGTTTACATAACACATAAACATTCAAAACAAAGAAATCAGTCATACAGTAATACATAGGCGTGCCTAACTTAGTTCCCAGAACATAACTCAGAAACAGGGAAAATTCCTCTAGACAGAAGGTAGTGCCCTTCTTCTTCGTCACTGCCTCCTTCAGATCAGAGCACTACAAAGCTCACAGTTTGCTGCTGGGTGACAGCCAAAAGGATTTCAAAAATGCAGATCAGCAGGGCATCCCCTACCAAACTACCACCAGGACAACGTGAGGACAAAAAGTCAGTCTTTTTTAAAAGGAAAACCCCTGAAAAAGCTCATTTTTTCACAGAAAATTTGAGAAAGAGGAGGAAGAAAACCCTATTTTTCATTACCTTTTTAAATGTTTGCTGTTGACAAGTAAAGATTTCTTTACACAAGGGAAAACAATCTTTAAGGGGAACCAAAGTCAAAATTTATAAAAAAAAATATGCTGTGTAGTGTTTTGATTTGTATGTGTTCTCCCAGGAAGTCCTTCAATTTGTTTGCTGACAGGATTTTTTTGCTAGTTTTATGGCCCCTGGGGATCTCCATGTTTGTACTTTTTATAGCTGTTCTTGTTCATACGATGTCTCCCGTCCCATGTGACAGTAATGTGCCCAGGACAATTGATTCAGAGAGTAATCTGCAGCAGCAATCTACTTTTAGGAGCTTGATATTCTGGCTTCAACTAAATAAGTAGTCTAATCCAAACTTTCTGTTTTCTAGGTACGTCTCTAGGTTTAGCCAGCAGAAGTATATGTTTTGTTTTTAAAGCTTTTCATTTCATCAAACCACATGCAAACATTAAAAAGGCACACAAATCACCCAAGGTCACAAATGCTATAATTAATGATGAATCTAGCTGTTTCCTTGCAGAGTAGCCAACTCAGTTACCCCCCAGGCAATTGCCATCTGTAAATGTAGCTTTCATTAGAACTCCTTGAACAAGGAGAGTTACTTAAAATCATAGCTGTAGTACTGTAAACATGACATAAAAAAAAGCTCATGTTGAATTAAGCAAGCAATAATACCCAACAGGGTGGGCGGTATTGGGCAATACCGGACCACCCAGGGGCGTAATGAGGCCTGACGTTGCAGATGGAGGGCCTTATAGCACCTGGAAGGTCTGGTATTGTCCATACCGCCCATCCTGGAGGGTATTACTGTGCTTAGAAAATGGGCACTGTGAAAAAAAAATTGTATAATAAAAAATGTTTTTTTCAAAATTAGTTTAAAATTAGTTGAGTAATAAAATAGTTCCTCCACCTGTATTAGAATGATGTGCCATTTCTTTTAGTTGGTTCTCATGCAGGGGACGATGGCCTTGAATCATTTTTCTTGCGGCTAGGCCATGCCCAGCTCACAGCCCCCATGCTTCACATCTTCAACCTCTCTATTACCACAGCCACTGTTCCATCCGGCTGGAAATCTGCCCATGTTCTTCCTCTCTTCAAATCAGGAGATCCTTGTGACTTAAACAACTACCGTCCTATCTCTATCTTGCCCGTTCTCTCCAAAGTGCTGGAAAAACTTACAGTATATACAACCAACTAAAAAATCACCTTGAAGTGCTCTCACTCCTAAACCAGGCTCAATCTGGCTTCAGGTCGAAGCACAGTAACATCTCAGCCTTGGCTAAAGTCTCTAATGACTGGATCCATGCTATGGACACCAAGAAGGCTACTGGTGCAGTCTTTCTAGACCTCAGTAAGGCCTTCGACACTGTAGACCATCACCTCCTAATCACCTACCTTGCCTACATAGGTGCCACTCCACTTACCTTACAGTGGTTTAACAGTTATCTCACGGGAAGAATACAAAAAGTCAAAGCTGATGGCCTACTATCTGCCCCCCTTCCAATTGCGAGAGGAGTCCCTCAAGACTCCATCCTAGGACCAATCCTTTTTTCCCTGTACATCAACAACCTTGACTCCCACATAAAGAACTCTAGCATACATTTCTTTGCAGGCGATACGGTTTTATACGCATCAGGCTCGTCCTTAACTGAAGTCAGGGAAGCACTCCAAGCTGACTTTATCCAGTTAGAAAGCAACCTTATCAATGCCAAGCTTCTCTTAAATGCCAAAAACCAAGACAATGATTTTCTGAGATTTGCCTTGTCTGGTGCCCTACCTACCCACCAAAAACTTCATAGTTACCTCCCTAGGTGAACCCTTGGAAGTTGTACCTAAATTTAAATATCTAGGTATGTGGATAGACAACAAGCTTTCCTTAAATGACCACATCGAGGATCTATCAAAGAGGCTTAAAGCACGCTTGGGTTTCTTCTTTAGAAATAGGACCCTCTTTTCTCTCGTGGCCCGCAAAAGACTTGTCCAAGCAACATTCCTTCCCTTGCTTGACTACGGAGACATTATCTTTATCTCCTCCCCAACCTTTGAGCCTATCTAAACTGGACGTACTCTATCACCATGCTCTTCACTTCATTACTAACTCTGCGTACAGGACCCACCACTGTGATCTTTATGCAGCAGTTGGGTGGACCTCTCTTGCCACCAGACGCCTCCTGCATGCTGGCATTTGGACCCTCAAATTACTACTCCACAAACTGCCTGTCTATTTAATGTCTCTCATACACATCTCGCATAGCGCCTACTCTCTAAGGAAATCTGACCTTATCCTACTAGATGTTCCCAGGACACGTACCACAGCTGGCCAAAGAGCTGTCTCATACGTCCTCCAAAACATTTGGAACCAACTACCAGCCATACTGAAGCTAACCAGCATCGTATGAATTAACTCCTACAAAACACTAGCTATCTCTAAATTAAAAGACATATGTAGGTGCTACTAGGCCCGCAACGGCAAGTAAACTTCCTAGGTACCAACTGGCCTGCTACTTATTAAGCTGAAATGTGTTGCATAATTTAGGGCAAGGTTAAAGCTGGAATGTACTGCGTATATAGCATAAGGACTTATATTGTGTATACCTCTTGTATTATATATTTTTTCTTTGTTGTTCTACATTTTATATCTCCTGTCTATGTAATTGCAAACTGTATGTGTATGTGCCTCAGGACCTCCTTGTGAATGAGCTTGCTCATCGGAGTCTTTCCTGCAATAAACTTGAACTTGAACATAATGAGGTAGCTTTATTCATGATTTGCAAGGCTAGCAGAAGCCCAGCCAATTTCTTCAACCCCAAAAACTCCAGACAAGGCCAGCATAAGGGCAGTAGAGGGGTACAACTGGTGGCCCAGGTTTTGGGTCAACTTCTAAAGCCAAAGAGTGATGGGATGACAGGCTCTTTCCTTTTAGCCACAACCCCTGCTTTAGATCCCACATAGTGTTGAATATCTTACTTCCTACTGCAGTGGTCCCCTATTACCTTGGACAGATAGGTCCTGGACGTTGTAGGTTTGGAATTGTCTCTGATGTTCATGACTCCGCTCCCCCATGTCAGCCCTGTGCACCTCTGGAAAATGTGCTCTTGCTGGTGTAACCCCCTTGTTCCCAGGGGTTACTAGAATCCCACTTAGAATCAGTGGCAGGCAGGAAGAGGCAGCTTGTGAGATGCCAGTTAAATGGATTTCAGTGTCCCATTCTGTTTTTCAGTCTCAGCTGAGCTGGAGTGTTGATGTCCCGTTAGAACTGTCACAGCAGCATAAGCTACATTGGAATGCTAGCTGGGGAGTTAGCTGTAGAATGTTGAGTTAGAGTTCAGGAGTCGGTAGAGGGGAGTGCCAGGAGGAGGCTGCTGCCAGGGCAGCTCCTCAGTTTTTAGCTCTGACAGAGAGCTACCACTGTAGTTTGGGTGGTTTGTTCTCATCCTAGAAGAACAACATATAAGACAGAAAGTGAAGTGGTGGAAACCGTTCCAAGAGGGTTTTCCAGTGCCCCCATCCCGGGAGGGATTGGGGAGGGAGTCCAGGATTCAGGGGCAATCCCCTGGTCCAGCCTGGACTGTGTTGAAGCTGCCTGAGATTCATCTGCTCTGTGAGTACCTGTGACTTGTGTGCAAAAGCCCTGGGGCACCTGCATTCCTGTGGTGAGTTTTTCTCTGACAAAGGGACTCTGTCATCTAGACTGTTTTCTGTTTAAAAGTGTCTGCCTACTATGGGGTCCAGAGAGAGACTTGCCAAGTACAGAACTTTTAGTCTGTGTCTGATTTAAAAGTGCCTACTAAAGTTGGGGTCTAGTGAAGAGACATTGCCAATTACAGAACTTTTAACTTCAGGACACCTCAGAGGTGTGTAATGTAGGATGTTAAATGTGAAAGACATTTCAAGATAGCATCTACAAGTTTTCTGTGAAGGGTGTTATTAACCAGATGAATAGCCAAGTATAAATTTGGAAGCAATAGGTGGGAGACCCCCTATCTGAAGTAACCATGTTTACCTCTCTGGGTTCAGTTTGGGCACCTTTGTTTTCTCTCAGTGCATTTGGCCAGTGCCTGAAGAAAATAGTTTACCCAGACTTGGGTTTGGACTTTCTGTGAGTGTGTATGTGCTCTTTGGTGGTTGAGGGTGCCACCAGTAATTCCTCATGAAATATGGGAAAGTCTCCTAGTACTGGCTGAGGGTTTCCAGTCAAGGGAAGTGTACCAGATCTGGCTGCGTGTGCCAATCTCCTTTCAGAACCAGAGTGTTCGCTGTTTCATTCAGAACCTGAGGGTTAAGTGTGTGTGTGTGTGTGTGTGCGCGCACAAGTGTGCGCATGCTCTGTACCTCAGTAATCTGCATTACCAGTGGGAGTAGCCCTGTGAGGGTCCATCTTCGCTTTGTGATTATTCTCTGTGTACGTGAATAAAAGCCACACTCTAGAATCCCAACCTGGTTTGGACAGCACTGTTATTGCTTCCACTGTGTCTGGATTTACTTGGGTTCCCCTGAACAGAAGTGCAAACCTAGCATAATTGTGAGCAAACATTTTGTCCCAGGGACCCAGGTTGATGGCCATGGTAAATGGTCCCCCCAGGTGTGAGCCAGGTAGTTGCCACACTTAGTTTGTCTGTCTGAGGATGGCAGGCTCCTAAGTAGATGTATTGGTAACCTGAACTGTAGTGACAATCCCCATCCCTCTCGTTGGCACCATATGTGAGAGGAGCAGCCCTGCTAGTTGAACAAGGGGGGCCGGTGGGGGTGGGTTACACTGGAATCTTATAGCAGCATAGACTTTGTCAGCAGAAAAGGACTTGTAGGCCCATCTAGTCTACCCCTTATCCCAGCCTATTCTAACATTTCTGACCCTATTTGGTCGCTGGCGTGCCTCCTACCTCCCTTTCATCTACCCATTTTTCTCTTGTTCCTATCCCACGCATGCTTGAAGTTCCCACAGTCTTTGCCCCCACTACCTCCTCTGGCAGTCTGTTCCATTCATCTACCACCCTTTCCGTGAAGAAGTATTTCCTCACATCTCTCCTAAACTTTTCCCCTTTAGCTTCATTGCATGCCTCTCATATACTAGTGCCTTTCTTGTTCTTAAAGAGATACCCCACCTGCACCATGTTCACCCCTGTGAGGTACTTGTAGGTCCCAATCATGTCCCCTCTCACTCTCCGCTCCTCCAGGAAGTACATTTTGAGATCCCGCAGTCTTTCTTCAGATGTTTTTTATGCAACTCTTGCTCCATTTTGGTTTACCTCCTCTGTACCACTTCCACCCTACCAATGTCCTTGCATAGGCAACATAGAAACATAGAATTTGATGGCAGATAAGGACCAAGAATATCACCCTGTCTTCCTGTTTTCCCTACCTGCTGCAATAGCCACAGACCCTACTTGATCTCCAGCTTTGTTCTTTTTCCTATCTCTAGGGTTCTCCTGTGCATATCCATGCCTTCTTGAATACCTCACTGAACTTGCCTATACCATCTCCCCTGGAAGACTGTTCCATGCATCCACCACCCTTTCTGAGAAGAAATACTTCCTCACGTTACCCCTCAGTCGCCCCCTTCCAGCCTCATGTCATGACTCCTTGTTCTAGAACATCTCTTTTTCTGAAAGATGCTACTCTCCTGCACCTTATTTATGTCCTTAAGATAACTGAAGGTCTCTATCATATTCTCCCCCCCCCCTTTCAGGGTATACATATTGAAGATCTCCAGTCTCTCCTCATATGACTTTTGGTGCAAGCCCTGCACCATTTTAGTTGCCCTTCTCTGAACAGCCTCCACCCTGTCTATGTCCTTTTGGAGATGTGGCCTCTAGAACTGGACAAAGTACTCCAGATGAGGTCTTACCAGCGATTTGTATAGTGGCATCACCACCTCCATTCTTCTGCTGGTGATACCAAGACCTATGCACCCCAGTACCCCACTGACTCTCCCCACAACCTTGGCACATTGTTCGGTCACCTTTAGGTCATCTGATATGATTACCCCCAGATCCCTTTCCTGTTTGGCAGTTGTTAGTATCCCCCCCCCATATCATGTAAGACTCTTCTGGGTTTCTGTGGCCCAAATGCATGATCTTGTACTTCTTTGCATTGATGCTTAGCTGACACACTCTTGACCATTCCTCTAGTTTATCTAGGACCCTCATCATTTTTTCAACCTTCCCGGAGTGTCTAGCCTATTGCAGAGCTTAGTGTCATCTGCAAAGAGGCATATCTTTCCTTCCAGCCCCTCCGCAATGTCTCTTACAAAAACATTAAATAAGACTGTCCCCAGAACTGATCCTTGTGGCACCCCCTTGGTCACCCTCCTTTCCTTGGATTGAGCTCCATTTACTATCACCCTCTGTTTTCTATACCTCAATCAATTTCTAACCCATTTTATTACCTTGGGACCCATTCCCAGACTTCCTAGCTTGTTTGCAAGCTTCCTATGTGGAACGGTGTCAAAGGTCTTGCTGAAGTCAAGGTAGGCGGCATCCTCCACCTCCCCGATCCACTTCCCTGGTCACCCAGTCAAAGAAATCTATTAGATTTGTTTGACAGAAATGGACTTCTGGAAATGCCGGGATTGAATCGGGGGCCTCATACATGTAAAGCATGCACTCTACCACTGAGCTACATCCCCACTGTTGCGGCCTCAAGAACTGTACACAGTGCTCCAGGTGGGACCTCACTAGTGATTGATACAGTGGCAGCATCACCTCCCTCTTCCTGCTAGAAATCCCCCTCCCAGTGCACCCCAGCGTCCCACAAGCCTTTCCTACTGCCTTGTCACACTGAGCAGCTTCTTTGAGGTCTCTTTCTTGCTTGGCGACTGTAAGTATCTCTTCCCCCTTCCCCATCTTATACACAGCTCCTGGGTTTCTCCACCTCTGGTGCATAGCCTTGCACTTTTTGGAATTGAAACCCATCTGCCATACTCTAGACCGCTTCTCTAGTTTCTCAATATCCCTTTGCATTCTCTCCACCTTTTCCTGAGTGTCCACCCTGTTGCAGATTTCTGTATCATCTGCAGAGACACAGATTCCCCTCCAACTCAAGATTGTCAGCAGTGTTACTTATGAAAAATTGAAGAGAACTGGTTCCAGCACTAATCCATGTGGCTTCCTGCTAGTCACTCTACCATCCCTTGAGTGTCTGCCATTTACCACCACCCTTTGCCTCCTATCCTTCAACCAGTTTGATACCCAGCTTACCACCTTCTTCCCCACCCCAAGCTGCTTAGTTTCTTAAAGAGCTAGTGGAGCCAAATCAGGCAGACAGGAAAGTAATACAAATTTTAAGTAGTAGTCAGTTGTAACTTTTCATTTCTAAAGTGTTTTCCTTTTTTCTTTTGGTCATTAGAAAGTGTTCTACATGATAATATTGTGCTAGATGTGTGGAACAGCTCTTAACCTGACAGTTCACATATCTAACTTCACTGCCCCACACTACATCATCAGCATCGTGATATCACCCACAGTGACATGACAGGTGAATGACCTGACAGTCACTGAATTGCTGTTCCTAAGCAGCAGTGATGTCACAGTTAGTGAGGTCACAATGCTGGTGATGTAGTGGGTAGCAGTAGAGCTAGATATGTCAGCTGCCAGGCAGAGTGCTGTTCCACATATCACACCTGCTAACATCAGGTAAACAATCTTCCAATTAAACAAAGGGAAAAGAAAAAGTACCTCAGATATAAAAGGTAATGGTTGGCTGCTTTTAAAATCTAACATTAGTTTTAGGCAGTACACTAGCTCTTTAACTAACTTCCTTTGCAGCACAGTGTCAAAGGCCTTGTTGAAGTCCAGACAGGCCATATCTACTGCCCTCACTGATCCATCTCCCTACTCACCCAGTTAAAAAAAAATCCATGAGATTTGTCTGCATGACCTTCTCCCTGTGAAACCATGCTACTAGTGGTCCTTCAACCCATTAGCCTCCAGGTACTCCCTGTGCTACTGACTGAGGTGCAACAGCTTGCAGTGTGAGAAGCAATACAACCTTTCCTAGAAAGTCTTGCTCAGCAGGGATTTATGTCATGGTACTTATTGGTACCCAAGTGGATAGGTGATGGCACCCCATAGTCGATCTGCAGATCCTGAACAAGTTCATCCACAGTTGGAAGTCTGACATGGTAATCCTGAATCAGATCATTCTGCCCCCGAGCCTTGAGCTTGGTTTTGCTTCTTGCTGGATCTCCAGGAGTTCTACTTCCACATCCCAATATTTCTTTAACACACGGTTCCTCAGGTTTATTCTAGATGGAACACACTATCAGTTTTGAGCCATGCTGTTTGGCCTGTCATTGAGCCTCAGGGTGTTCACCAAGTGGCTGTCAGTAATGGCAGCTCTGCTATGATGCAGGGTATCAGGATGTTCCCGTACCTCAACAACTAGCTTTTCATAGGCAGTTCAGTGCAGGATGAAGTGCAGCCTGGGGACCTGGTTGTCCATGCCTTCCAGCAGCTGTGTGTTTTTGTCAGTCTGGCCAAATCTGAGCTTACTCCAAAGCAGGCGATTGTGTTTATCAGAGCAGATGTGGACTCACTGCAGGTCAGAATGCACCTCTCTTCCTCCATCAGTCATCCTTAGCCTGATCATTTCTGGTTAGGTAGGTGGGCCCAACCTAGGAGTTCCTAAAGCTTCTAGACTTCTTGGCATCAACCATGTCTGTGGTCTATTGTGCCCACTGATGCATAAGAACTGTCCCATGTGCACCTGGAACCCTCAGTCTCACTGATGACAGATGCCTCTGTAGTGGTCTGGGGAGCACACCTGCAAGACCACAGAATGCTCTACATTTGGTGACTGAGTGAATCCAGAAAGCATATATAATCTGCTGAAACACCTTGCAGTATGCCTAGCACTGTTGGAGTTCACTCTGCTGGTCAAGGGCCAGAGTCAATATGAAAGACATATCCACCATGTTTTACTTGAGGAAATGGCATGGGGATGGAACGTCGCCGTACTAAATGCAGTGGTCAAAATGTAATTATTAAAAGCGGTCACCGGTAAAACAGTCATAGTCAGAGGTGTTGATAGGGAGAAGGGCAGGGGTAAATGGAGAAAGTGACAAAGGCAAGAAGGACAGGGATGGGGCAAAAAGGAGTTAGGCCATCAGGAAATGGAGGGTAATGAGTACCAATGCCCGTAGTCTGGGCAACAAGCTCCCTGAGCTGGTGGCCTTGATGGAAGAGGGATGCCTGGATATTGTAGCAGTCACAGAAACATGGTACACAGAGGCCATGACTAGGATGTTAACATACCAAGTGCGTAAACCTACAGGAGAGCAGGCAGGGAAGAGGGGAGAGTAGCTCTCTAAGGAAGGGATAAAGCAACTGAACAAAAGAGTAAACAGGGAGGAGAGGAGGCACTGTGGGTCACCTTGGAGACCAGAAAGGGCACCACAATCTGCACAGGGGTTGTGTACAGACCCCCATGTCAGCGGGAGGGAATGGACAAGGATATGATAGAAGGCATTCTTAGGATGGCAGAGAAAGGGGAGATACTGTTGATGGGAGACCTGAATATGCCAGATGTTAACTGGAGCACATTTGCTGCAGCCACATCCAAGAGCAGGGCCATTCTTGATGCCCTACAGGTGGCAGGCCTCAGACAGCAAGTTTCGGAACCCACTCATGAGGGAGCAATCTTAGACCTCATACTCTCAAACGGGGGCAGTGAGAGGATCTCAGAGCTAGAAGTAGGTTGCCATCTGTGAACAAGTGACCATCAAACAGTGTGGTTCACGTTAAACTCAGCTACAGAGTCAAGCCAATGAAAGTGAGAGGTACTGGACTTCAGGAGGGTTGACTTTGGCAAGATGGGAGAGTGCCTCAGAAAAGCACTAGCAAACAGGCTAGAAGGAGGTGTGGAGCAACAATGGGAATCATCAAAACTGCCATCACAGAGGCAACAAGCCTTTGTGTGAAGCAAATAAACAAATCAAAATGAAAGAAAAAGCCACTATGGTTCTCAAAAGAGTGGCTGTGAAAGTCAGAGAAGAAAAGATAGCATTCCGGAAGTATAAGGAAACACAGAAGGAGCAGGACAGAGAGCTGTACAGTTAAGGCAGAAGGAAGCAGGGAGGGAAGTCAGAATAGCAAAGGCCCAAACTGAGGAAAAGATAGCGAACTCGGTTAAGAAGGGGGATAAAACCTTTTATAGGTACATCAGCGAGCATAGAAAGACAAAGGGAGGGATAGTGAGGCTGAATAAAATGAACGGTGGGTGGGCAGAGGGGGACAGTGAAAAAGCAGGGATACTGAACGAATATTTCTGTTCAGTATTCACAAAAGAGGAAGTGGAGGAGGTGTCTAATCCAATTAACAGAAGCACTCTTGATAGTGGGGTCGATCCCAGTCCTTTCACAGAAGAAAAGGTTCTGCAAGAACTCCTAAAACTGAAGGTGGACAAAGCAATGGGGCCTGATGGAATTCACCCCAGAATTCTAAAAGAATTAAGGGGGGAACTAGCGAAACCACTGGCTACTTTTGTTAACAAATCATGGGAGGATGGTGTGGTACCCGAGGACTGGAGGAAGGCAGATGCGATTCCCCTTCACAAAAGTGGGACCAAGACAGAGGCAGAAAACTGCAGACCTGTCAGTTTGACCTCTGTGGTAGGGAAAGTGATGGAGTCACTTCTGAAGGAAAGAATAGTTGAGTACCTAGAGGCCAGTGGGGCAGAGGACCCAAGGCAGCATGGGTTCACAGTGGGAAAGGTCATGTCAGATGAATCTAATAGATTTCTTTGACTGGGTGACCAAAGTAGTAGACCAGGGAGGGGCTGTGGACATGGCCTACTTAGACTTTAGAAGGCATCTGACACAGTCCCATACAAAGAATTAATAGTCAAATTAACCAGCCTGGGAGTGGGTCCCAGGGTGGTAGCCTAAGTAAACATTGGCTGGACAACAGGACACAGAAAGTAATTGTAATGGAGTCCACTTTGAAGAAAGAGGGGTTACTGGTGGGTACCTCAGGGTTCAGTATTGGGTCCAGTCCTTTTTAATGTCTTCATAAGTGACATTGCAGAGGAACTGGAAGGAAAAGTATGCCTCTTTTCAGATGACACAAAGATCTGCAACAGGGTTGATACACAAGGAGGCATGGAAAGGATGAAAGGACGGCAAGGTTGGAGGAATGGTCAGAAGTATGGCAGCTAGGATTCAATGCAAAGAAGTGCAAAATAATGCACCTGGGAAACAAGAACCCAGGGGAAGAGTACATAATGGGGGGGAGGTAGTAACAACAACAAAAAAAGGAAAGAGACCTGGAGGTAATCATATCAGATGACCTTAAGGTTAGCAAGCAATGTGAGAAGGCAGTAGGGAGGGCTAGGGGTATACTGGGATGCATAGGGAGAGGCAGCATCAGAAAATAGGAAGTTGTTATCCCTCTGTACAGACAGTTGGTGAGACCCCATCTGAGTACTGTGTCCCGTTCTGGAGACCCACCTCCGCAAGGACATAGACAGGCTAGAGGCAGTCCAGAGGAGGGCACTAAATGGTGCTGGGTCTGCAGAGAAGCCGTATGAGGAGAGACTAAAGGAGCTTAATATGTATACCCTTGAGGAAAGAAGGAGAGGGGGACATGATAGAAACTTTAAGTACCTCAGTGGAATCAACAAAGTCCAAGAGGTAGCATCTTTCAGAAAAAGAGACATGCAAGAACAAGGGATACAATTTAAAGATAGAGGGTGGCGGTTCTAGGGCAATGTGAGAAAGTATTATTTCACAGAGAGGGTAGTGGATGCATGGAACAGCCTTCCTGAGGAGGTTGTGGGGTCTAAAACTGTGGGAGAATTCAAGAATGCATGGGACAGACATAAGGCAATTCTTGTGGGGGGTAGGAAGAAATAGGCTGTTGGTTAACTAGGATCTGCGGCCTATCCTGTAGGTAGGGAAATGGGCAGACTAGGTGGGCCAAGCGGTCCTTATCTGCCGTCAAAGTCTATGTTTCTATGTTTCTATGAATTAAATGTTGCTTCCACGACCAAAGACCGGCGACCACCCGACCTCTCACATTGCGACATTTTCTCCTATCAGCACAAACACTTGCAACATTGAATGCACATCAGAAAATTAATTTAAAAATTAATTCACTCACTGTCAATAGGTGTTTCTGTGTTTCTCTTAATCATGGCCCTTCAGTATGACGCCTCCTTTGGACACTTCCTTTTGGTCCCATGTTGCGATGACGCACAGGGGATCTGAGCTGCAGATTGTGAAAGTTATTAAAGGTATAGAGCACTAAGTTAGAGTGAATAAAGTTTTTAAAATTATTTGTAGTGATTTTTCAAACAGGCAGCTAAAGCAGTATCTACATAAGCATTAAGCCACAATGAAGGTGGCATCTAATGCTGGATTGATGCATGGGGGAGGTCCACCACACGCCCCCCCATACATCAATCACATTAGATGCCACTGACGGAGTGGCTTAATGTGCTTGTAACATGGGCTGTGGGTCGGTGGAGGCATCTGGAGGGTGCCCACTCTGCGAGATGGTAAATGACACACGGACGCGCTGCGAGATTTGTAAAGGTTTACTGCACTGTCACACAATGGTGTACAACATTATATACATACAGATGCGGTGAGTAGCTGTTCTACCTGGAACTGCGCAGCTGGCTGCAGCCTACATCAGTGTCCCTGTTCTGTTGGGTTCGGTGCGGGTATTCTCTTCATACCCGCGAAGGAGGTCTCCGGTGCAGGCTTCAGGCGCTGGGAGGAGGATCCGACTCGCGCTTTGCATTCTGGGGGTGCTCACTTCCTGCTGCCTCCCGCACACTGCTCTGGCACTGCCATGCTCCACCTGGGCTGTCCGTGCTGCTCCTGGGCTTGCCTTGTGCTCTGTTCCTGCACCCGGCTGGTTCTGGTCTCCATCTCTGGCGGCCCTGCTCCATGGTAGACATTCACTGTGCCATGGACAGTAAAGCTGTGGCAGTGGAAGCCCGCCGGCTCGGTGGCGCACCTGTCCGCCACGGTTTCTGGTCCCCCTTTCCCGTTTCTGCACTCAGATGCCTAATCAGGCTGGTGCTCCACCGCTCTTCTCGCTGCTGCACTCACTCGGCCACAGGACCCAGTGCTGCTAACCCAGGGCTCTGGCTGCTGCCAGTACTACCTCAGCGGGCACGGCATATACCCTGGGTTAATGCCCACTCCGACTCAGGTCCCATGATGCCGTTCTGCCTATTGGTACTGCCGATTGCCACTGTATCATTAATGTCATGTTACAAAAGATATTGCCACTGTAACAGAAATTAATGTGGTATGATTATAATCAACTGTCAATGCTACTTTGTAACTTGTTTTAAAATATTTGCACTTTAGCCTAGTAATCATTTTCAATAAATAGAATTAATTTGTTTACTGCTTTTTAAATGCATTTCGTACTTTAGAACTGACTGATTGAGGGTGAAGCTTTAGCATCTGAATCATTTTAAATAAATAGAATTCAATTCATTGTTGAAATGCTTTTTGAATGCTTTTAAATGTCACTTTCATGTTTATTACAAATAAACTGCATTTTGTACTGTATAACTTGATGACTGACTCGTATTTGTACTTTATAAATGACTGACTTGTACTTTAGTACAGATTTCCTCCAACCAGGGCTTCACCATTCACAGCATGCTGCTTGAATAAATCTTGAATAAAGTCCACTACATATCTCAGGAATCAAAAAGAAAATGAAAGGGGTTGTTCCAGCATTAGATAGATTTAATTTTAAATATGGGGGAAGAGCAGTTGTAGGATCACTTAAGGTACTAAATGCGAAAGTGAGATCACAAATTCTTTATGGGGCGGAAATTTGGGGGATGGGGAATGGAAATGGATTAGAAATAATAATGAATACATTTTACAAAAGGCTATTAGGTCTTCCTTGTGGAGCATCAAATAGTTTACCAAGGCTAGAATTAGGACAATTATCAATGATCTGTAACATAGAACAAAGGATGGTGATTTACTGGATTAAAGCCTATAGCATGCATGAACAGAGATTGCCAAGAATATGCATTGAGGAAATGTTAATGCGGAGACAGGAAGTCTTTATATACCCAAGCACTCAGATTCTTGAGAAATTAATTCTACCCTATGGGTTATTAGAACTGTTACCAGAAAGTACAAGAACCCTTTTGGAAGTGATTAGTGCGATTGTTAAATCTAGAATAAGGGATATCCATATCTAAAAGGAAATGGAAATAGTCAAAAACTGTAAACTAAGTTCATGGCAGGCAATAAACACGGGGAGACAATTTGGGTTACATCAATATTTAAGGAGACAGGTAACCCAAGTAATAGAAAAGAATTTACCAAATTTAGGTTTGGTTAGATGGAAAGCATAAGTTTAAAACAGAAAATTGGCCAGGTAAATAATAAAATGTGTGGTTGTGGTTTAGATGAAGATACACCCAAGCATTTATTAATACTGTGTCTATTGTACAAATTACAAAGACATTTTTATTTGGGGGCTTTGTTAAGGAATCTTGATATGGAGTCAACTTATCAATATAATTATTTATTAAAAACAACTAATGCCTCTGATTTGAACAGGGTGTCAAAATTCTGTAGATTCATTGAATTAAGTAAATTACATGTACAGAAATCATGATGCTATAGGGTAACTAACCCATTTTTATTATATAGTGCAATATGTGAATTTGGATATGAAAACTGGATATTGTATACATAATTACTATATACAGTGTGTGTATATATGTTTTTTCATGGCAAAAAACTCGGTTTAATGCACCAATTAGAGTTGTTCCACAGTGACAAAAGCAAGGTAATTCAATGTTAGGGTTCCAACCCCATTGCACCCCACCCAACCCCCACTAACAGGTATCGGGGTGAGCATTGGGGTCGATCCTAACTCTCATCCCATCCCACGTGTAAACAAGCTAAGGTGGTGCAGTATAGGCGAGTGGGGTGGGAGTTAGGACCAATTACCCCAATGCACACCCCAATGCCTATTGGTGGGGGTGGGTTGCAAGGCGGGGTGGGAACCCTAACATTGAATTTCATCGCTTTTGTCGCTGTGGAACAACCCTAATAGATGCATTAAACAGAATTTTTTGCCATGAATTTCCCTTCTTTTTGAGAATGTGCACTGTAAATAATGAAGTAACGGTAACACAAATGCAAGTTCAAATGATAACGCACATGATGATGCAAACATAAATGATAACACAAACAGTAATAGAAACGCAAGCAAAAATGTTAATGAAAACAGAAAAGTAAACACAAGCGCGTACAGAAATGCAAATTGTAATGCGCATAGTCACGGTAACACAATTGGAAATGTAAACAATTATGGTAACAGCAATGATGATGCCAAAGGAAACAGAAATGGAAACGCAAATGGAAGCGCGTATGCAAATGCAAATGGAAATGCACCCAGTGACGCAAAAGGAAATGCAAACAAAAACAGTGATGGAAACACAAATGTTAACAGTGATGCAAACACAAGTGCAAACAAAAAACGCAAAGGGTAACGCACACAGTGGAATAGACGGGAACGCTAATGGTTACGGAAACGCAAGTGGAAACGCTAAGTGTAACAGTAATGAAAATGCACACCCTTTTTTTCCCCAAAAGCTGCATTGAGAAACACAGTGAATACAAAGAATGTACGTATAATATTGAGCCTCGGAGCAGAAAATGAACACCTGGAATACTAAATTGCTTTTATCTCATGAACTGTAGGACGTAGAAAAAAAAATTCATCAATTTATGACTTTCCTAGCTAGTTTTGCACTTAGGGGACTAAGCATTTTTCCAACAAAAAGTCCGTATCTCAAAGCGTTTCCAAGATACGGGCCCCAAAAGGTGAGGCAGATGCCGTAATGTTAGCCTATGGGAAGAATTGTCAACTTCGCAGTACCGTAACTGTGAAGCCCTGTAATATTTTGTCACCAAGCTACCAAAAGGCATATCTTTGGGATCTTGGCTTTCTTCCCTCCAAATTTCAGCCCAAAAGACCAAACCATTCTTTTGCAGCAGGGTGGCAAAGATTTCCTATTCTTTGGGGCATAGTGTTGCAAAGTAGTGTCGCAAATCACAACACTTTCACAAAAAAATCACGAAAGTATCACAAGTGCGACAGCATTTTGCAACACTACAGTTAACAAAAATGTCAAAAACATATTTCTGGGGTGTTTAACCCCCCCAAAAAGACATGGCTAGCATTCTCAGGGCTCGACTAGGTGAACACAAAATGAATTGTGTCCCTAGAGGGTCCCAAATTTAAATGCCAAGCATTTCTGTGACCAGTAACTGAAAAAAAAATGGGTGACTCATGACACAATAGGGGCCATTTGCGACACTAAAAACTGCATTTGTGACACTGTCAAAATTTGTGCTAACTTTTCCTATTGACTATAATGGGAAACTTGCTTTTTGAATAACTTTTGAACCGTTTAATATTTTTTCACGAAATCTTCAAAAGGCACATCAGGGAAACTGGCTGCATGTTCCCTGAAGGTTTCATACCAGTCGCACAAACCATGCGACCTGTAGGTGCAAGCAAAGAATGCGCAAAAAAGCATAAATACGACTTTCTATTGTGCTTTATAGCTCGCAACTGTATAACCAGCCATTACGAAACTTGGCTGATCCAGAGATGTATGGTACTGCTCCATGTCTGCCAAATTTCAGGTAAATCCGTCATACATTGGCAAAGTTATTAAGCTGCAAAATGTCACACTTTATCCTTAAATGGGGTACTCAACCTTAACTATAGTGGCACTGCTGTGCCACTATAATATATGTGTGTGTGTATATATACATATATAGATATATATATATGATTTTGTTTATGTATGTATTTATATGTCTTGAATGGATATTTCTATTGTAAATTTTTGTAATGGCAAAGCTTTGTCAAACAATAAACTTCTAACTACCTACCACTACTAATCTACTAATCTCAGGTAACCATTTTTTCCTGTTTGTATGTGGAAACTAAGCTGGGGGTGGAACAGTAATTTCTCCCGCTATCAAAATGTGCGACTTCCATTCTACTGCAACTAATTATTACATGTGTCATTTTAGTTGCCATGTATTTGTCCCCGCGACAATATGACCACGATGTTCTGACTGCGACATTGTGTCTGGGGATGAATCGGACATACACGGAGGAAACAGTGTGGCACACTCTCCTTTCAGCTGTTTTAGGAGGAACTGGGGATGTGGTCCTTGAATAATTCACTTCAAACAAACCTTGTAGTGCTTCACATGGCAAAAGCAAGCAACCAGCTTGCAGACACCCTCAGTTGTTTGGTGGAGGTGTTCACTGAGTGGTCACTGCACTCACAAGTGTTGCCCCAGGTGTTCTTAATTTGAGGAACAGTGTCAGTGGAGCTGTTTGGCTTCTGAGAAAGGAGGAAGATAAGGCTGTTTTGCACCTCTCATTGGTGTACCCTGCCAAGGGGACTTGTTTACCCTGTCCTGGACAGGAGTTCTCCTGTATGCCTTCCCTCCATTTTACCTCGTTCTCAAGGTGGCACCCCTGATCTTGATACCTACAGATTTGCCTTGCCAGTTGTGGTACCAGTATCTCCTAAGCCTCAGCAGCAAACCACTGTTGCTGCTTCCATTCCATCTGTACCCACTCATGAAAGGACAGTCCTGCACCCAGACCTACAGTCACTGTGCCTGACTTCCTGGTTCCTAAGTTGCTAGAGTTTGAGGCCTTTGAGTTTTCTGAGGATTTTCTCAAGGTTCTGGAGGCATTTCAGAAGGAGTCAACTCACAAAAGTCACAGCTGTAAATGAAAGAGGTGCTAGTGCCCAGTCCACATATTGTCTGTTTTCCTGCTTGATAAAGGACATTCTTGTCTACCTCTGGTTGACTACCTCTGGTCCCTGTCCTAGTCAGATCTACAAGTTGAGTTGCACATGGTGCACCTGGCAGCCATCTTGTCATACTGGGTGAAGGCTCATGTCATACTGGGTGAAGGCTCATGTCATACTGGGTGAAGGCTCATGTTCTGACAGTGGTCAAGAAGAAAGCAGTTGCCTAGTTTTTCAAATAGCTAGACCATCTGCCCCCTCTGTTGCACAAGTTGCCTCTGCCATGGGACTTAATGCTTACGTTAATCCATTTTATGGGCAATTTGTTTAAGCCTATGGATGTGCCATCTAAACATAGAAACATAGAATATAACAGCAGATAAGGACCGCTTGGCCCACCTAGTCTGCTCATTTCCCTACCTAATGGATAAGCTGCAGATCCTAGTTAACCAACTGTCTACTTCCTCCTCCTCCCCCCTAGAATTGCCTTATGTCTGTCCTATGCATTCTTGAATTCCCCCACTGTTTTTGACTCCACTATCTCCTCAGGAAGGCTGATTCATGTATCCACAATCCTCTCCATGAAAAATACTTCCTCACATTACCTCTGAGCTGTCCCCTTCTATCTTCAAATTGTGCCCCCTTGTTCTTGTACATCTCTTTTTCTGAAAGATGCTACCCTCTTGGACTTTGTTGATTCCCTTGAGGTGCTTGAAAGTTTCTATCATGTCCTCCCTCTCCCTCCTCTCCTCGGGGGTATGCATATTAAGTTCCTTTAATCTCTCTTCGTATGTCTTCTGGTGCAGACCCTGCACCATTTTAGTTGCCCTCCTCTGGACAGCTTATATTCTATCTATGTCCTTGTGGAGATGGGGTCTCCAGAACTGAACGCAGTACTCCAGATGGGGTCTCACCAACTGTCTGTACAGAGGGATAACAACTCCCTGTTTTCTACTGGTGATGCCTCTCCCTATGCATCCCATTATCCCCCCAGCCCTCAATACTGCCTTCTCATATTGCTTGCCCACCTTAAGGTCATCTGATATAACTACCCCCAGGTCCCGTTCCATTTTTGTTGTTGTTAGTGTCTCACCCCCCCACTGTGTACTCTTCCCCTGGGTTTTTGTTTCCCAGGTGCATTACTTTGCACTTCTTTGCATTAAATCTAAGCTGCCATACATTTGACCATTCCTCCAACCTTGCCAAGCCCCTTTGCATCCTTTCCACCCCACCTTCTGTATCGACCCTGTTGCAGATCTTTGTGTCATCTGCAAAGAAACATACTTTTCCTTCCAGTCCCTCTGCAATGTCACTTATAAAGACATTAAAGAGGACCGGTCCCAGGACTGAACCCTGCGGTACCCCACTAATAGCCCCCCTTTCTTCAGTGAACTCCGTTTACTAATACCACCTGCATCCTGTTGTCCAGCCAATTTTTTACCTAGGCTAACACTTTGGGACCCACTCCAAGGCTAGCTAACTTGTATATTAATTTTTTGTATGGGACTGTGTCAAATGCCTTGCTAAAGTCTAGGTAGGCCATGTCCACACCCCCTCCCTGGTCTACTACTTTGGTCACCCAGTCAAAGAAATCTATTAGATTCATCTGACATGACCTTCCTGCTGTGAATCCATGCTGCCTTGGGTCCTGTGTCCCACTGGCCTCTAGGAATTCAACAATTCTTTCTTTCAGAAGTGATTCCATCATTTTCCCTACCACTGAGGACAAACTAACAGGTCTGTAGTTTTCTGCCTCTGTCTTGCTCCCACTTTTGTGAAGGGGAATCACATCCATCCTCATCCAGTCCTCAGGTACCACACCATCCTCCTATGATTTGTTAAAAAGGGTAGTCAGTGGTCTCACTAGTCCTACCCTTAGTTCTTTTAGAATTCTTGGGTGAATCCTGTCAGTCCCCATTGCTTTGTCCACCTTCAGTTTTAAGAGTTCTTTCAGAACCCTTTCTTCTGTGAATGGACTGGTATTGACCTCCATATCCAGAGTGCTTCTAT
Organism: Neoceratodus forsteri; assembly: GCA_016271365.2. Classification (NCBI taxonomy): domain Eukaryota; kingdom Metazoa; phylum Chordata; order Ceratodontiformes; family Ceratodontidae; genus Neoceratodus; species Neoceratodus forsteri. The sequence goes on along the minus strand of CM028130.1, from coordinate 1,402,675,309 downwards.
TCTTTGATTTAGGTACCTTTCCCTCCTCCTCTTCTTTTGTGAATACTGAGCAGAAGTATTCATTCAGCATCCCCCCTTTTTCACTTTCCCCCTCTGCCCACCCTCCCTTCTCTTTATTAAGCCTCACTAGCCCTCCCTTGGTCTTTCTTTGCTCCCTAACGACCTATAAAATATTTTATCCCTTCTTAACTGAGTTGGCTATATTTTCCTCAGTTTGAGCCTTTGCTATTCTGACTGCCTTTCCCACTTCCTTCTGCTTTAACTGGTACAGTTCTCTGTCCTGCTCCTTCTGTGTTTCCTTATACTTCCTGAATGCTACCTTTTTCTCCTTAACCTTCCCAGCCACCTCTTTTGAGAACCATAGTGTTTTTTCCTTCATTTTGCTTTGTTGATTTGCATTGTACAAAGGCTTGTTGCCTCTGTGATGGCTGTTTTTATTTTTCCCCATTGTTCTTCCACCCCCCTTTCTTGCCCATTTGCTAGTGCTTTTCTGAGGCACTCTCCCATTTTTCCAAAGTCAGCCCTCCTAATGTCCAATACTCTTGCTTTTGTATGGCTTGACTCTATTACATAGATTACATAGATTATACAGAGCATAAAGACAATTAGTCTGTGAGCTCGCGAGCAACATTTTACTTATACCCATTTATATTTTTATTTAAGAGATATTTATCTAACTGTGTTTTAAATTCTTGCATTGTACTACTCTCCACAATCTCTCCTGGTAGCAATCACTCTCTATGGCTGTGTTTATTGTGAACCACACTGTTTAATAATAATAATAATTTTTATTTATATAGTACTTTTGGTGGTCACTTGTTCCCAGATGGCTACCCAGTTCTAAATCCAAGATCCTTTCTCCAACCTCATTTGACAGTACCAGGTCTAAGATTGCTCCCTCCCAAGTGGGTTCCACCACTAGCTGTCTGAGGCATGCCCCATATAGGGCATTGAGAATAGCCCTGCTCTTGGATGTGGCTGCAGGAAAGGTGCTCCAGTTAACATCTGACATATTGAGGTTCCCCATCAACAACCTCCCCTTTTTCTGCCATTCTAAGGATGCCATCTATCATTTCCTTGTCCATTGCTTCCCCCTGAGATGGGGGTCTGTATACAACCCCCGTGCAGATTGTGGTGCCATATCCTGTCTCCAGGGTGACCCACAGTGCCTCCTCTACTCCCTGTTTATTCCATTGCTTTGATCCCTTCCCTTACAGAGAGAGCTACTCCTCCTCCTCTTTTACCCTCCCTGTCCCTCCTGTAGCTTGTGTATCCTGGAATGTTGACATCACAGTCGTGGTTCTCAGTGTACCATGTTTCCGTGACTGCCATGATATCCAGGTGTCCCTCTTCCATCAAGGCCACTAGCTCAGGGAGCTTGTTACACAGACTATGGGCATTGGTACTCATCACCATCCATTTTTTGATGGCCTTACCCTTTTTAGCCCCATCCCTCTCCTTATTGCCTTTTTCTGCATTTACTCTGTCCTGCTCCCTGTTGACTTCTCTACCTTGGTGTTTACCTTTCTAACTATTGTGTTTTGTGGGGGGAGGCTGGGTTTTCCCTGCTTCTTTTCAGTGCCTCCCTCCTTGGCTAGTTTAAATGCTTGCCAGTGAAGCATTTAAACCTATCACATAGGATCCTGGTTCCCCTCCCAGACAGATGCAGACCATCATGCCAGTGTAGGCCTACATCCCTCCAGGTGGATCCCCAGTCCAAAATGAAGCCACAACTCTGAGCTCTGCACCAGTTTTTCAACCATTCATTGAATCCCATGGTGTGGAGTACCCTAGCATCACACTTGCCATAGACAGGCAGCACTTCCGAGAAGGTTACCATACATGCTACTTGTTTAAGGCCCCTCCCCAACTCTTCAAACTGCTCTTGCACTGCTCTGACCCCACCCCCAGCCAGATCATTTGTCCCTAGGTGGACAGTGACATCCAGCTCCCTCCCTCATGCAGTTGCTTCCTCGATGCTGAGGATTCGCTTCCTGTCCCTTCAAGCCGTGGTGCCAGGTAGGCACCTTACCTCCCTCTCCCCTTCCTCCCCCAGTTCTACCCCTAACAATTGAGTCCTCCACCAGGAGTTGTTTCCTTCCCCTGTGGGGTCCCATGCCACCCTCCTGTGGGTCTCCTTTGTGGAGGTTCCCAGCACCCTCCTTGGTCTCCACTGCAGGTGCCACAATAGAGGAACCACTCTCCATCAGAATAGCATATGAATTGTGGAGCCATACAACTGGAGGAATGTGCTTCTGTTCCACCACCCTCTCCCTCCCAGAGCCCACCTTGGTCCAACTGCTCCTCTTTCTTGGCAGCTTCTGAGGTAGCGGTGGTGGCCCTGGCGGTCCCTGGATAGGGGAGGAGGTTTCATGAATCCTAGCCAAGTCAGCCTGGAGATGAGTAATTTCCTCCCTCAGACCAGCGAGGTGCCTACAAATAGGGCAGCATCACAACCTCCAGAATATCTCCTGGAAGACTGCCGCCCCACAGCCATTGCACTGCACCACTCCCATCATGTCTTATTTTGTGGCCCCTCTCCTGTTACTTTGTATGCTTACTCTCTTCACTGTTTTTGTTTTTGTTTTGTTTTTCCTCCTACTGCCTATGTCCCCTTACAGCTCTTGCTCTTCCTGTTCTGGGACAGGAACTTCCTGTATTCTTCTGTAGTCTCCTTCTTCCTTGCTCAGAGTCAGACCTCCAGCAGCTAGGGGGAGAGGGAGAGCTACTCTTTTCCTTCAAGGATGATGAAACCTATGTGTCTCAGTGATCCTTCCCTTCCTACTATCAAACAGGAAGTTCCTGTTGTTAGTCAAATCCAGTGCCTGTAAAAGTAGAACTGGCTAAGGGTGGAGGGAAGGGAAGGAAGGCAATTAGTAAAAAAAAAAAGTTCTAGTTTTGTAGTCAGCTGCTCCTTGCTCTAAAAGCAAGATTTATGTCTGCCAAAGCTAGCACTGGGGAACTGTAATTGAAGACACCTGCTTTTGTACTCCTAAGCCACACCCCCAATTAACTTCTCCTCTCCTGACTTAACAAACTCCCTTTCCCTAAACAGAAAAATACACTGACTTTCTTTTTTTTTACCCTAATTGAGACTCCCCCCCACTTCTCATAAAGTATATGTTTTCTTAATCCCAACTGGCACTGACTCCTGCTGAGATAGAAGTGTTCTATTAGTAAAACAAGTTCTAGTTTTGTATTCAGCTGCTCCTTGCTCTAAAAGCAAGATTTCTGTCACATTTATTGCAGAAAACTGTGTTTATGATTGCCATCACCTCAACTAGACAGGTGCATGAGCTGTAGGTGCTATCTGTGAAGTCACTGTATCTTGTTTTCCATAAAGACAATGTTGTCCTATGCCATCATGCAAAATTCTTGCCAAGGGTGGTTTTTAAAGTACATCTGAACCAGACCTTGATGCTTCCTGTGTTATTTCCAAAGCCCCATACTATGGATGCCAGGTAGACAGGGCACAAACTTGACATTCTCTTAGCTCTGCCCTCTTACCATGAGCATAGAGTGGAATTTCATAGTGAGGCATGTCTGTTACTTATTCTGAAGCCAACATAGGCAGACTGACAGCCAAATATTATTGGCAAGTGAATCACATCCTACATCGCTCTACGTTACCTGTTGGCTGGAAAGAGACACCTCCCAAGCTAAGGGCTCACTGTTGCCTCTCTTGCTGCTGTCAGGTGTATTCCAGTAGCATAGACCTGTACGGCCATTATCTGATCTAATGCATATCTGATCATATTCCATTACAGCCTCAACAAACACAGCCACTGGGATGTTGCTTTTGGGTCTGTAGTCTCTGTTCACCTAAAACTTAGGGTGCATGCCTTGTTCTTTCCTTCTATGCACTGCTAGAAGTCTGCTAAGTGTGGCTCATGAACTAAATCTAGTTAGTTAGAATAGATACCTTTTTTGCAACCACAGGTCTTCTTCGATAGTTATCTTTGTGGTGAGAATGGCATCAGCTGTGTAATATTTGCAGATATAATTCTGTTATATATGTTTTTGTGATGTGATTTTTCAAATGCCACAAAAATGAGTGTTAATGAAAGGATCACATAGGATAGTGAGAGAGACTGAATTTCTTTTAAAAATGTTTGATCTTCCTCTGACCTGAAGGGAAGCTACTGCTGGGAAACTGAGATTGCATTTCTAGGTCACTTAACAGAGCTATGCCGAATATCCATTGCCTATCAAAAACCATGCATTTCAGAGGCAGGATGCTTTGTTCTAGGAAACTGTTATAGTAAATTACATCTTATGAGGTAAAAGGACAGGAACATCCTTTTTGGCAGACCTGTGTGAATTCTTGACACATTGGTGTCAATTGTGTTACTAGTGGGACACTGAGACATCAAAGGTTATCAGGAAAATAAGATTTTGGGAAGGAGCGAGAGAGACACCCGCTGGCCTAGAGAGAAGACCACCAGCTTCAAACCAGAGAGTTTTTTGTTTCAGACTGCTAGGGACTATGTATATCCCTGTAAACAGAAGCTCATAGCACACTTTTCATCTAGACTTTCTCTTGACTACAAAAGAAGAAAAACTACTACAGCACAGAGACTAAGAACCAGAGACTGTACTTACTCTTTACGGACTTCAATTCACTACAAATTAAGGTAAAACTTTAAATAACTGTTATAGTGCATTTTTGTTGTACATTTCCACTTTTTTGTGTTATGCTATGACCAAAAACATTATTTAAACCTTTTTAGTTGTAACTGTATGATTAGAAACTATTTAGTAAAAACATTTTGTTTTAAAGAAAATTGACCTGAGCAAGATTTTCTTATATTGTGTGAGTGATTGAGGGAGGTTCAGTATTATTCTGTGACTAAACAGTTATTGCTAAGGGGGCCATCATAAGCTACCAAATTGAACAAAGTGTCTGAAAATGGAAAGTCTGGATAAGATAGGGGAATATCAAAGTCTCAAGGAAGAGTCTGGTGGAATTTGAACCAGGTTATTGCACGCCTTGTGGGAGAAGGCAGAATCAGGGTTACAATGCTACCCCAAAGAGGTTGTCATGCCTGGATCTTCCCCCGTTGTGTAACAACCAAGAAGGGTTCATATTTGGCTACAAGACTTGAAACTGGTATTGTGCCCTGATCCAGAGTAAAGAGGGGACCCTGGGACTTTGTGGAGAGTGTTCAGTTGTGAAGTCAGTGAAAGCTATAGAGGAACTTGAAGAGGGTATCCCATTGTTTTCCCCCTCCCTGTCACAGATTGCACTTCAGGGTGGGCACTGTGAGCTCAGTGGACCTGACCTCAGGAGTGGGTTCGTGACAGAGCTGGTGCACAGAGGTGGGATCCAAGAAGATCTAGTAGCAATAAGATTCAATAAATAATGGTGGCACAGGTATAATAGTTGAATTCGAGGCCGATGTATCAGACTGATAAACTGAAAGCAATCCACACACAATCAAGGAAGAGATTTGGAAAAAAATAATTTGGTTACAGTATAAAGTTCCCCACCTATTTTAATTTTCTTTTTTTCCTTTGGTGTAAGCTAGTGTAGTAATAGTTAGGGAAGAAGATGTTTTCCAACTGTAACCCCCCTGTTACCCGGGGTTACTAGAATCCCAGTAAGACCTAGTGGTAGGCAGGGAAGACAGCTTGTGAAACTCCAGTTAAATGGATTTCACACTGTCTCACTCTGTTCTCAGTCTCAGCTGAGACTGAGGGATGACATCACCATAGAACTTTTGCAGCTGCATGAGCCACATTGGAATCTGCAGTTGGGAGTTAGGTTAGAATGTTGGGAGTTTTTGAAGGGAGTTGTGTGTGAGCAGTCTTGAAGAGAGGAGCACAGCAGTCTGTGCACAGGCTCTTGGAGCCTAAAGCTCTGATATAGAGCTACTGTAAGGGGAGAGGTGTGTGTTTCTGCCAAAAGAGGAACACAGTAAGCTGTTTTTGAAGTGGTGGAGACCGCTGTTACTGGTCCCTGAGTCCCATCCCTGAGGCGATGGGGTGGAGAGGTTTGCTTGTTATTCCAGGGGCAACCCTCCTGGTTTCCGGCAAGGGAAGAAGCTGCCTTATTCCCAAGTTGTGCTGAAGCACCAGAGATTCCTGTGAAGAATCGCCTGTGGGGCACCTGCAACCAAAGGGTGAGTTCGCTCTGACATAGGGCCATTGTTTCACCTGAACTGTTGTAAAGTGGGGATTGGACTGCTTAATCAGTGGGAGGCCTAGAGTAATGGGCTAAGCCAAGTAAAAGTATGTTAAAGTCCAGTACAATGGGAAAGCCAAGACATGTAGAGGAAATGTGTCATACATTTACCCTTCAATCTACACTGCCAAGCTTTTCAGAAAGAGATGTTTAAGTATGTTCGAGTCTAGTACAAGGGGAAGCCAAGACATGTAGAGGAAATATGCCAAGCATTTACCCTTTAATCTATACTGTCAAGCTTTACAGAAAGAGATGTTTAATGTCCAGAGAAATGGCCAGGTATGAATTGTGGAAGCGAGAGGTGGGAGACCCACTCATCAGTAGTAACCAAATTCACCTCTACGGATTTGCTCTGTGGCCCTTTTACTTTCCCTCAGGCACTTGGCCAGTGCTGAGGAAAGTACCCAGATGTGGGATTAAAAGGAAGTTTCCCTTATGGAGTTGAAGGCTCTTAGGTGGTTTAGGGAGCCACCAGAAAATGTGTCCATGTCAAATGGAAGGTGTTTGAGTGGCCGGCAGGGGAGCCGAGCCAGGGAAATCCCAGAATAATGTACAAGTTTGGGCTGTGTACCCAAAGCAGCGTGCAAGTCCAGGCTGTGTGCCTGGTGGGTTCAGAGCCTGAGGACTGAAGTGTTGAGGAAGTGTTCTGATTCTTTTTAATCTGCATTACCAGAAATGTAGCCCCGTGGGGGTCCGTCTATGCTTTGTTTTGTTCTGCTTAGATGTGAATAAAGCCACACTCTAGAATCCCATTCCTGGTATTGTACATTACAGTTATTGCTTCCTGTGTTTGGATTTACTTGGGTGCCCCTGTGCAGAGTAGCCAAACCTAGCCCTTGTGCCAAGTAACCCAGTCCTCCCCGAACCCAGTCCCCCACCTGGTACTGCTGTCAGCTTCAACAGCATACCACCTGTCATTTGCAAAAAGGGAGGGGTGAGGGGTTACAAAATGAAGGCACTGCTTTGGATTTTAAATTAGAGAGGAAATGTACTTGGGCAAGGGGCTAGCGTTTTGGTTATCTGGCAGTGGGTAGCCCAAAAAGTTGAAGCAAGGCTAACTAGTGTGTCGCTGTGTGCTGTTGTCCATATGTTGCTGTTAAAATGCCAACTGTTTACCAAGGAGCAGTAAAGCCTGAGAGAGTATGCCCTTGTCCTGCATCAAATATTTACAGTGTTTTGCCCGTTTTTAAAAACTGTTGTGACAAAGAAAAGTGTGGAAGACTAGGGGTAGCAACAGGAAAATTGTGCCCTGGATGTTGGAAATGCTTTCTAGTGAACTGAGAGACTTGCTATGTTAATGGCCATGAAAAATGGTTGAAATTGGCTCCCGCCATGGAGTCAGTTCGAAGAAAAAAAAAAGTGTTTTTTGCAGTTTAAATTTGCCTGCTCGACGATCGCCGTGAAGAGAAGAGCACTCGTGAGGGAAAGAGGCTTATTTGCATGGCGTCGTGTGATTGGTGAGACTGCAATCAGTCCCGCCCTCCAGCCAGCTCTACAGCGACTGCCCAGCATTCAAGAGGAAGTGTGAGTGGAGTGCGTGTACTGGCTTAGTGAAGGAGCTTCACGGTGACTAAAAAACACTGTAAAAGTTTCAAAAAGCAGACTTTACTGTTTAAAATCGGGCTCAACCCACATCTCGACCGACTGGATTGTGAGTGTGGTGATCGGAGGGACGATCAGCAGGACTGCCAACCCGCTTCCTTCCTGAGGCCTCCAAGACTGGCTGCAGGCTGTTTTTTCATTGCAGTAAACAGCTACTGATAACAGTGAGTACCAACAGTAATAATTGCTCAAACATGTGATTTTTGCCAAAACCCAGCTGAATCTGTGTGCAGCATTGTAGTCGCTTTGCAAATAAAGACTGTGTCAAGTTTTCCAGCAAGAGCAAGTCTGTTAAGCCATCGACTGTGAGCATAGTTATGGGGTTCAGCGTCTGAGTACAGTTTCAAAGCCATGAGAGAAACTGTGAGTTGTAGCAATTTATGCAGCACTAGTTACAGGAAATCCTGTGCTTGAAATCCTGAGGCTTTAAGGGACTGTGAGCTAAAGCAATGTTTTCAGCAAGTGAAAAGTCCGTGGCAAATCATATAAATGTGCTAGGAAAAAGAACAGTGCAAGTTTGTGCAGTTTTGAGCAAAGTTATCAGTAGTGTGTGTAAATCGGATGCGCAGTGGCGTGACCAAATTTCTGAATGTTGAAGCACAGGAGTGCTGCCGCCACCATTACAGGGTGGGGTAGTAATGTAAACACAGCAGCACAGGAGACATTTTAAAAGTAAAAGAAAGTGTTCAGTGAAGTGGGACTTTCAGTAACAGTGAGCGTTTGTTTGTTTTTCCCTGCAGTCATGGCCTTAGGACCAGCCCGCTACCTGGATCATGCCCGGGCTATGGTAGCAGCAGAAGTAAATAAGTTAAGGGACATTGAGAGGTGTTACTATGGAGAACAACTGCCTTCTCATGTGGTGATTCCTGGATACCCAGTGCAAGTGTGTTTAATATGCTTAAATGCTGGAAGGGACATCTTCATGGTACCTCACTGTTCAGGGTGCTTAGAGAAATACAGCTTGTTTAAAGCACCCAAAATTCGTTTGGCTCCCACATGGAAAAAAGTTCAGGAATTTGTAGTTGGCAGCACACAGCACCGGGCGGAGCCTGTTGGAGAAGGCCCCTCAGAGGAGTGTGGCACAAAGCTAGAGGGTGCAGATTTGCAGACAGAACAATATGCTGATGTTTCAGATGCTGGATTGCAGAGAGATAATTCAGACAGAGCATCAGTAGACCCTTGGGGGGGGGCATAGCCCAAGTCTCATAGGGGAAGATGAGATGAGGGAGGCCTTTGAATGGGAGGTATCGACCTCTGTGCCCAGCGAAAAATGGATAGTCTCAGGAGTGAGGACAACAGCTCACTCCTGGGCACAGATTCTCAGTGAGGAAGAAGAAGAGGGGGAGCGTTTGTGGCCTTGTGAAAAAGGAACAGGTACACAGCCTCAAGCTCTTGCCTCAGAGGAATGCATGGAAGAGAGTGGTGATGCCACTGCCCTGGCTGTGCAAGAAGAAGAAGTCAGGGTTCCATTTTTTATCTCATTGAGAATGCGTAGCTGGCCGAACCAGGACTGGCCACCCCCAAGCCAGGCCAATGGTTTCAGGTTGACCAAAGCTAGTAAAGAGGAGAGACTGATTCGTAGGAAGATGAATGAAATCTATGGGATGTCCTTTCCTACCTTTCCTCAGAGAGTCTGGGAGGAGATTGAGAACAGCAGGAAATCCTGGATTTGGGCTGAAGCAATGAAATGTGTGCATCCTGGTGCAAACAGGCATGTCAGGAACAGAATGTTTCATGAAAAATACAGCCAGTGGAAAAGAGGCAGGACACTGTTTATGGACACTGTTCGAATAGTGGATGGAGGGGGACATGAAACCTTTCACAGTGTGAATTATGTGCACCCAGATGGGTAATAATTCAAGCTCCTGACCCGTTGTACTATTGGCCTCAATGCATAGACCTCCCTGCAAATGTGCCTGTGCCTACCAGATGGAAAGCAGAGCAGTGGTAGTCAGTGCTGCCACTCCAGCCATTGCAGTGCCTTTGTTGTTCCACCAGTATGGACATCCAGGACTCAGGTGCCCCACATTTATCAGTTCTACAGTGTACTGACTTTCCAGAATCCATCAACTGGCCCACTGGATGACTTCAGATTCAGAGAGGACGCCATCCCAGCTGTATCCTGATCCATCGCCTGGTGATCGGATGACATCAGACCAGCTGTTTTCCTTTTTGTTCCTGTTCCAAGGTTCCATTTCCAGATATGACATCAGCCCAGCAATTTCCAGATGTGCCCTCCTGTAGTTCCTGGAAGATGTCTGCCCAGCTGCATCGGAAGAGTGCTGCCAGGGAGAGTCTTCGGCTGAGGAGCAGGTCGGTGCCATTGTTCGTTCTACAAGGGGCTGGTAAGTCCAAACGTTTCTATCCTTATGACATTGCAGTACACACCCCACACTAGCAGACTCCAGATGTGTGAACTGTCCTCAAGACTCTCCCTTAGGGACTTTGGTCTGCTAGAACTGTGCTTCTCGAGCTCCGGCCAGGAGAGACTCTTTAATGGACTTGCCTTCGGGCACTGTGGTCACTAGATGAGACTTTAGGGTACTCCATCCCCCAAATGTGTATTGTAAATAATGTCATTGTTTTTCTAGTGTTTTCTAATGTTTATACTGTTTTTATACCTTTTCTAAAAAAAAATATATATATATATATTTTTGGGATTCTCCAGTGTTTTGATAGTAGGGGTTTAGATAGACTATGTATGTAGATGAGGAGTGTGTGTTGTCTTTTTTTTCTTGCAGGTGTTCCTGAAAAAGATAGAAGAGAAGACAAGAAGAGGAGGAGGGGCTCATTGGAGTTCCTCATTAGTACTTTAGTGTGTAGTATTTAAAGTACTGTTGTTGTTGTTACTGTTTAGTAACCCTTTTCTTCCACAGGTGTGGTTGTGTGGGAATGAGAGAGTAATGTAACGGTATGGTATCAGTTCCTGGTGTGTGGTTGCATGGTGCCCAAGGTCTGGGAGGTCCTCAGTTTGTTTTGTTTTGGGATGTGAGTTAAAGGCAGATAGATTTTCCCTAGAGGGCTAGGGGGGATAGACAGGCTGTGGTCCTGAACGGCCATAGGGACTGCAGTGCTGATCTATTAGGGCTATGCTCTGGACAGTTCTACCAGAGCCACTAGGCACCCATAGTTAGTGGGTAGAGTAGAGGCTCATATGTCAGCCAGAGGCCTCTAGGCCCTTAGTGTTGCCTGCCTGTGCTAGCACATGGTAGGAGGGGGCCTGATCACCCCCCTCTGCAGGTAGCACATAGGGTGAGATGGCCTAAGCCAGGTAAATAATGACTGCAGACAGTCATTTTCATGGCCCAGGGTGAGTGTAACCCCCCTGTTACCCGGGGTTACTAGAATCCCAGTAAGACCTAGTGGTAGGCAGGAAAGGCATCCTTTGAAACTCCAGTTAAATGGATTTCACACTGTCTCACTCTGTTCTCAGTCTCAGCTGAGACTGAGGGATGACATCACCATAGAACTTTCGCAGCTGCATGAGCCACATTGGAATCTGCAGTTGGGAGTTAGGTTAGAATGTTCGGAGTTTTTTGAAGGGAGTTGTGTGTGAGCAGTCTTGAAGAGAGGAGCACAGCAGTCTGTACACAGGCTCTTGGAGCCTAAAGCTCTGATATAGAGCTACTGTAAGGGAGAGGTGTGTGTTTCTGCCAAAAGAGGAACACAGTAAGCTGTTTTTGAAGTGGTGGAGACCGCTGTTACTGGTCCCTGAACCTCATCCCTGAGGGGATGGGGGTGGAGAGGTTTGCTTGTTATTCAAGGGGCAACCCTCCTGGTTTCTGGCAAGGGAAGAAGCTGCCTTATTCCAAGTTGTGCTGAAGCACCAGAGATTCCTGTGAAGAATCACCTGTGGGGCACCTGCAAATAAAGGGTGAGTTCGCTATGACATAGGGCTATTGTTTCACCTGAACTGTTGTAAAGTGGGGATTGGACTGCTTAATCAGTGGGAGGCCTAGAAGAATAGGCTAAGCCAAGCAGAAGCATGTTCAAGTCCAGCACAAAGAGTAAAGTAAAGTGGGGATTGGACTGCTTAATCAGTGGGAGGCCTAGAGTAATGGGCTAAGCCAAGTAAAAGCATGTTCAAGTCCAGCACGATGGGAAAGCCAAGACATGTAGAGGAAATGTGTCATGCATTTACCCTTCAATCTACACTGCCAAGCTTTTCAGAAAGAGATGTTTAAGTATGTTCGAGTCTAGTACAAAGGGAAGCCAAGACATGTAGAAGAAATGTGCCAAGCATTTACCCTTAATCTACACTGCCAAGCTTTTCAGAAAGAGATGTTTAATGTCCAGAGAAATGGCCAGGTATGAATTGTGGAAGCGAGAGGTGGGAGACCCCCCCATCAGTAGTAACCAAATTCACCTCTACGGATTTGCTCTGTGGCCCTTTTACTTTCCCTCAGGCACTTGGCCAGTGCTGAGGAAAGTACCCAGACGTGGTATTAAAAGGAAGTTTCCCTTATGGAGTCAAAGGCTCTTAGGTGGTTTAGGGAGCCACCAGAAAATGTATCCATGTCAAATGGAAGGTGTTTGAGTGGCCGGCAGGGCAGCCGAGCCAGGGAAATCCCAGAATAGCGTACAAGTTCAGGCTGTGTACCCAAAGCAGCATGCAAGTCCGGGCTGTGTGCCTGGTGGGTTCAGAGCCTGAGGGCTGAAGCGTTGAGGAAGGGTTCTGATTCTTTTTAACCTGCATTACCAGAAATGTAGCCCCGTGGGGGTCCATCTTTGCTTTGTTTTGTTCTGCTTGGATGTGAATAAAGCCACACTCTAGAATCCCATTCCTGGTATTGGACATTACAGTTATTGCTTCCTGTGTTTGGATTTACTTGGGTGCTCCTGTGCCGAGTAGCCAAATGTAGCCCTTCTGCCGAGTAACCCAGTCCTCCCCGAACCCAGTCTGCCACCTGGTACTGTTGTCAGCTTCAACAGCATACCACCTGTCATTTGCAAAAAGGCAGGGGTGAGGGGTTACACAACTATAATAAAAGCACTGCAGACCACCTAAGACAGTTGTATCAGGAAAGAGGGGTCCAGTATGAGGGGTGAACCAAAAAGCACCTCATGGAGGCTTTTGTGGCAGCTGATGAGCTAGTGGCATCCCAGAACCTTGAGTCACTGAGGTGACTGAAAAGGACCACAGCCTGGTTGTGGGGGTGCCAGAGTCCATCACAGAGTCTGGTCCCAGGGAGGAGGACAGTGAGATCAGAAGGAACCCTGAGCCACAGCAACAGGGGAAGGTCACCAAGGAGCTTGGTCTAGAAGAGATTAGGCTGCAGCTGGAGTTGAGGAAATTGGAGCTTGCAGAAGAGTGGTGAGAAAGGGAATTGGAGCTGGCATTCGAGCAGAAAAAGTCTGAAGCCCAGCAGCAGAGGGAGTTCATGCAGAAAAGGTTTGAACTGGAGATCGAGGAAGAAGAAGAACAGTAGCAGAGGGAGTTTGAACTGGAGAAGCTGAGACTCCAATGACCAGTGCCAGATGGGGTAAGTGGCAGGGTTGAGCCTGAAACTCCAGGGTTAGGGTATAAGTTAAATGATAAATTAATAGTTGAATTTAAAGAGTGGGAGGATATGGATACATTTTTGAATTTGTTTGAAAAGGTCTGTATCTAGACCAAAATATCCAGAGTGTCCTGAAGTTTTCAGCTATCCCCACTACTTACTGGTAAAGGGCGTGAGGCACTAGGCCACATGGACAATCAGGACAGTAGCAATTATGAGAAACTTAAAACTGCTTTGCTTAAAAAGTATGCATTAACTCCTGAAGCGTACAGGGTTAAGTTCCATAAGCTCAAAAGAAGCCCTGACATGAGCTATGAGAAACTCGCCACAAAGCAACATCAGTTTTAGCAACGTTGGTGGGAGGGAGTAGAAGTAAATTCTGTGAAAAAAAATTGAAGAGGTTATGTTGCTAGAGCAGTTCTTTTGGGCTTGCCCAGCAGAGTTGAAAACCTGGCTAGAGGACTGAGATCCAAACACAGCACAGCAAGCTGCTGAGCTCTCAGATTGCTATGCCAGGAGCAGGGCAAGTGTGGCAGCGCAGAAAAGGAAAAGTGTGCCTTAGGGCATCTAAAACCCTCACAGCCTCCACAAAAAAGGGGAAAGCCCCAAGTTAAAAAAAGGGATTTCTCAGATAAAAGAAATGATGATTGTTGGTTTTGTAAACAGCCAGGACATCTTGCTAGACAGTGTCCTAAAAAGACACAGAGTGGACAAAGTGGTGTTCGAACAGAGTTGCATTGTTTGTGTATATCTGAGAGCACGTCTGTAAACATGAGGGAGCACATGCACCCGATTACTGTACATGGGGTACAGATCCATGGGTTAAGGGACACAGGGGTATCTCTTACCTTAGTAAATGGGTATTTGGTTGGGCCTGAACAGCTTATACCTAATCAATTTGTAATGGTGAAGGGATTCACTGGGGAGGAAAAAAACTCTGCCACTTGCTAGTGTTCTCTTGGACTGGAGTGAGACAGGAGAGACAGTGCAAAAAGTGGCAGTAGCAGACAATCTCGCCATGGATGTGATAATAGGGAACAATCTCCAGAAGGGGGTGGTGGTGGTGTGTGTGGTTACCCACAGTTGGATGGCAAAGGCCGATTGTAGCTCCCTAAAACCCATAGAAGTCCCTGTGGAAAACAATGGGAGGCTGGTTTTCCAGCCTGTGTCTCCTGACATGGAGAGTAGTGAAAGGGATCTAGGACTTCCCTAGGTAGCTGTTCACAAGACAGCTATAGAAGGTTACTCTGAGGAGGGAGGGTTAACAAATGGTCAGAAGGTTAGGGCTGGCATGACCCTGAATGCCCTGATGCTAGAGCTATGGACCCCAGTTTTTGAATTGAAGGGGACATGTCCCATGCCTTGGGAAAATGTGAAGATTCTACAGCTGTTCATAGAACTGACCCTAGTTTGGAGAGACTGAGGGCTTGTGCAGAATCTAATGGAACACCAGGAGGTGACATAAGACAACGGACTGTTGTATATGCAGGATGTGAGGACAGAGGGAGGGGTAATGGGTAGGAGGCTTGTCGTTCCCCAGGGGTACCATGAGCAGTTGTTCAAGATCACTCATGATATCCCCATGTCTGGACATTTGGGAATCGCATGCACCATGCAGCAATTGGCCTAGAATTTATATTGGCCCAACTTCATCCAGAAAGTGAAGGAATATTGCAGGTCTTGTCACCGGTTCCGACAAAAAGGGAAGGCAGGCAGTAAAACCAAAGCTGCCCTAATTCCCTTGCCCATTGTGGAGGAGCCATTCCTGAGGGTAGGAATGGATATTGTGGGACCTTTGAGTACCCCAAGCTCCTCCGGGAAGAAGTTTATCCTAATGCTGGTTGATTACGCCACCCGATTCCTAGAGGCAGTCGCCTTCTCCTCACTTAGGACAGACAAAGTGGCAGACACCTTGCTAGGGATTTTCTCCCATGTTTGGCTCCCACATGAAGTTATCACTGATCAAGGGGGTGCCTTCATGTTGGACCTAATGAAGTGTTTGTGGGAGAAGTGTGGGGTGGTGCAGAGATACATGACACCGTATCACCCACAAGCCAGTGGGCTGGTGGAAAGGTTTAATGGTTCCCTAAAATCGATGGTCCAAGCATCTGCTGAGCAGCATGGGAGGGACTGGGAGAAATACCTTCACCACATTTTGTTTGCATACAAGGAGGTGCCCCAAGAGTCGAAAGGGTTCTTCCCCTTTGAGCTCTTATATGGACGTAGGGTGTGTGGGCCTCTAGACTTGATCCAGGAAGACTGGGAAGGCAAACACACCACCCAGGGAACTCCCATAGTGGAGTATGTCTTTAAGTTTAGAGAGAAACTGAAGGAGCTTATGGGGGTGGCCCAAAGCAACCTGTCAGCTGCCCAACAGAAACAAAAAGTCTGATATGATTGTGGAGCCAGAGCTCACATGTACAGTGCAGGTCAGGAAGTCATGGTCCTAATCCCAGTCCAGAAGAACAAGCTGCAGGCCGAGTGGGTGATACCATACAAGTTAGTCCAACAGGTAAATGATGTAAATTATATTGTGGAACTGCCTAACAGGAAATATAACTGTAAGATATACCCTGTATTGGCATAAGGGAGAAATACAGATGAGTATGAATAGATAGGCCATTGACAGAGTAGCGGCATATGGCACATTCATAAGGTAGAAAAATTGGGCAGACTAGATGGGCCTTGCAGTCCTTGTCTGCCGTCAGCTTCTTTGTTTCTATGTCAACATGATGAAGCCATATGCAAATAGGGTTGACATGGTATTTTCAGTGTGTAGTCCTGGGGAGGGGATGGACAAAGCAGACTCCCTACTGGACTTACTGGAGGAAAGCAAGTGGAAGTCATCTGTGGAGGCAATCAAACTGTTACCCCAGTTGACCCCAGAGCAGTCCCAGGAAGTGAGGGAGGTTTTAGAGGACTTTGCCCCTTTGTTTATGGCCAAGCCAGGACGTACCCCCTTAGCGACACACGACATAGATACAGAGATGCAAACACCCATCTGATGGACAGCCTACCAGGTGTCTGAGGCCATCCTAAAGGACATTAGGAGGGAGTTGGAAGAAATGCTGGATTTAGGGGCAATCCAGAAATCCCACAGTCCCTGGGCCTCACCTGTAGTCCTCATTCCCAAGCCAGATGGCTCTTCTCACTTCTGTGTGGACTATCATGGACTCAACTTAGTCACAAAATCTGAAGACCACCCAATGCCACTAACAGACAAACTACTGGACAAGTTGGGAGGGGCAACATACCTTACCATCATTGACTTGACAAAAGGGTATTGGCAGGTGGCATTAACTGCCAGAGCTGGGGAGAGTTCAGCCTTCATCAACCCAACTGGATTATTTGAGTTCCAGGTAATGCCTTTTGGAATGAAGAATGCCCCTGACACCTTCCAATGGTTGGTCAGCCAGGTGTTACATGGTACTGAAGAGTATGCAGTGGCTTATCTGGATAATATTGCCATCTTCAGTACCAGCTGGAAGGAACACCTATCCCACCTGAAGGAAGTGTTGGGCAGGATACAGAGGGAAGGGCTCACTGTCAAGGCTGAAAAGTGCTAGGTGGGTATGGCGAAGATGGCTTTCTATCATCGAGGCACAGCTCAGGAAGCATAGGAAAACCAGGAGCAGCAGTAAAATTCACAAGAGTTTTATTATTAATAACAGTAAAATAAAAAAATAAAATTGTTCAGAATAACTATTTACAATGGCAGTAGAAACATAGAAAATGGAGTCCTTCTGGGTTTTCCTTTTCAATTTCCAATCTCAGTTTCTCAGTCTCTGTCTCCCTCTTTTTTGCAAAAGATTGCAGCTCCTTTTTACAAGTCTGTGTAGGAGCTCATTAAGAAAATAGCATGCTTCTCACACCATGTTCTTGTAAGTTTCCAATGTTCTTGTCAGTTTCAACAGGTGCAGCAAAAAGAGCATTGTGACCTAGAACTGACCTCTTGTTTACATCTCTGCAAAAGGCTTAGAAAACTGCATTTCAGCTTAACCCCTTGAGTTTCAAATAGCTCTGCAATCATTTCAACAGTATAACTACATACAGTTTTAGCTTTGCAATCATTTCAACAGTATAACTATATACAGTTTTAAACAAAGGGATTGCAGTATCAGTTACATCTCCACAAAAAGATTTACAGATATCTTATACCTGCAGATATGCAAGAGGGAAGAAAAGACAGAAACAGCAAGTGAAGTTAGTGAGATAGTGAGAGGCAGAGAATTGTAAGACAATTGGGGTGATCAAGCCCTAGGTCTCATGAGAAAATTTGATTGCACAACCAGACAGAGAAGAGACAGAAAAGGAGAGAATAGAACAGATCCTTGCATTTAAACTATTTCTGCATAACAAGTGTGGCAGGGCCTTATTCAACCCTGTCACACATACTTAGGCCATGTAGTTGGGTGGGGCAGCTTCACCCTAATAAAGCAAAGATTGAGGCCATAGAGGCATGGCCTATGCCTGAAACCCAGAAGCAGATTAGGAGCTTCTTAGGGACTGCAGCGTACTATTGAAAATTTGTTCCCAATTACAGTACCCTGGCAGCTCCCCTGTCTGGCCTACTAAAGAAAAGAAAGCCCAAAAAAGGTAGACTGGGAGCCAGCCTGTGAATGAGCCTTCACATGGCTAAAGGAGGCACTGTGCAGTGCCCCTGTGTTAGCCAGTCCAGATTACAATAGGCAGTTTGTTGTGCAGACAGATGCCTCAGATGTGGGGATTGGAGTAGTCCTCAGCCAGACATCTAATCAGGGAAAGGATCACCAAGTACTGTACCTGAGTAAGAAGTTACTTCCATGAGAGCAGGCCTGTTCCACTTTTGAAAAGGAGTGCCTTGCACTGGTATGGGCCCTGAAGAAATTAGAGCCATACCTTTACGGGAGACAGTTCGAGGTACAGACTGATCACAATCCCCTGGTGTGGTTAAATCAGATAGGTAAACCCAATGGTCATCTCTTAAGGTGGAGTATTGCCCTACAGGCCTACAATATGACCATTATGTACCGAGAAGGGTCTGCTAACGTTAACACAGATGGCCTATCTTGCCAGTTAGAACAGTAACAGAATTTATGAAAACCTTACCATGTATTAAGGGCGTGTTCCCACAAGTTCAGTGTAAGGAGGGAGGGGTGTGGTGAGAATGGCCCCAGCTGTGTAATATTTGCAGATATAACTCTGTTATATATGTATTTGTGATGTGATTTTTGTGAAATTTAAAATGCCACAAAAATGCCAGCATTAATGAAAGGATCACATAGGATAGTGAGAGAGACTAGATTTCTTTTAAACATGTTTGACCTTCCTCTGACCTGAGGGGTAGCTGCTGGCAGGAAACTGAGATTCAATTTCCAGATCCCTTAACAGAGCTATGCCAGAATCCATTGCCTGTCAAAAAACATGCATTTCAGAGGCAGGATGCTTTGTTCCAGGAAACTGTTATAGCAAATTGCATTTTATGAGGTAAAAAAACAGGAACATCCTTTCTGGCAGAGCTGTGTGAATTCTTGACACGCTGGTGTGAATTGTGTTACTAGTGGGACACTGAGACATCAAAGAGTATCAGGAAAGTAAGATGTTGGGAAGGAGCGAAAGAGACACCTGCTGGCCTAGAGAGAAGGCCACCAGCTTCAAACCAGAGAGCTTTTTTTTTCAGATTGTCAGGGACTATATATACCCCTGTAAACAGAAGCTCATAGCACACTTTTCATCTGGACTTTCTCCTGACCACAAGAGATGCAAAACTGCTACAGCACATAGACTAAGAACCAGAGACTGTACTTATTCTTTATAAATGTCAATTCACTACAAACTAAGGTAGCACTTTAGATAATTGTTATAGTGTATTTTTTGTACATTTCCCCTTTTTTGTATTATGCTATGACCAAAATCATTATTTAAACCTTTTTAGTTGTAACTGCATGATTAGTATCTATTTAGTAAAACAATTTTGTTTTTAAGAAAACTGGCCTGAAAGAGATTTTCTTATATTGTGTGTGCGATTGAGGGAGGTTCAGTATTAACCTGTGACTAAACTGTTATTGCTAAGAAGGCCATCATAAGCTACCAACTCGAACAAAGGGTCTGAAAAGGGAAAGTCTGGATAAGATAGGGGGAATACCAAAGTCTCAAGGAAGAATCTGGTGGGATTTGAACCAGGTTATAGCACACCTTGTGGGAGAAAGCAGAATCAGGGTTACAATGCTACCCCAAAGAGGCTGTGATGCCTGGATCTTCTCCCTTTGTGTAACAACCAAGAAGGGTTCATATTTGGCTACATGACTTGAGACTGGTATTGTACCCTGATCCAGAGTAAAGAGGAGACCCTGGGACTTTGTAGCAAGTCTTCAGTTGTGAAGCCAATGAACACTATAGAGAGGGCTCAAAGAGAATATCCCTTGTTGTCCCCCTCCCTGTTATGGATTGCACTTGGGGTGGGCACTGTGAGCTCAGTGGACCTGACCCTCAGGAGTGAATTCGTGACATTCTCAAAAGAGTCATAATATACTGGACTGTAAACCTTTAGCATCAGGACCTCATGTGAAGCTTTCACATGTGTCTGCCTTCAGCAATGTGTATTTTTTCCTGAATTATGATGTACTTTACTGCAATTGGACTTGTATTCTGTAATTGGACTTGTATACTGTGAACCTTTCATTGTTTTGTATTACTGCCTACTCATATGTTACCCTTACCCCAGGTCACAGCTGAAAATGAGCCTCGGCTCAGTGTGCCTTTCCTGGTTACCAAATTTTAAATAAATAAAAATAAATAAATAAATATGCATGTCATCAACACACGGCATCGCCTTTATAATGTGGACTGGACCCAAACATTTTGGTTCTCTTTCTTTCACTCAGAGAGTGAATATCAGACAAGAGGAAGCTTGTTTTTACATCACCTTATTTTCATCAGTGAAATTTATTTTTCTCTGGTAGTTACTCCTTTCTGGTAATTATTGACTGCCAGTGTATGTCGTCACTGAGTAAGGCACTTTTTCACTGCTGTCACCATGAAAACTGGATTTTTTCATCAGAATGCCTACAAGCTGTGTGTATTATCTGGGACCATCCCATTACATGAAAAACTGCAAAAGTTTCCTGGATTTTCAACCAGGCTACATGGAGACACAGGTGAAAAGTTTTGGAATGTTTTTGGGAAAAAAATGAACAAGACTGCTGCAGTGCCTCCTAAGTTGCTGAATCTGCTGCCAACACCGGCAAAGCAGAAATCATTGATGACGGAAACGGGGAGCCTCAAAACCGCATGTAAATCGATGCTGTGATCACCAACAAGGTTTGTCACCTAGCTGAAGTCTTCATCGTCATCGACAGAGAGCCACAGCAGTTGATGGGAGTCAGACCACTCATTGTCTTTGAGTTGGCTTTGCTCCCCCACCAGTCAGTGATTCAGATTCCCTCTCTCTGATGGGGATGGGAAGTTGAAAGATTCATCCAGTACACCACAAAAACAGACAGGTTCAGCTTCTTCAGTGCCAGAGCCCCCTACCACAGCCTCCTAACAGCAACTGTGGAACTGAATTTTCAAGCACCATCTCATTGATGTCACTGATGCAAGCAGTCCTATTGACACCAGTAATGGGGCAGTCCCATCACCATCTTCATTCATGATTGCTATTCTAGTTGCAGTATTAGCAGAATTCTCTGGCTTGATAATGAGATTATTGCCTACTTTGCAACAGTTGACAATATAGTCCACCTGTCAGTTGCTGCCTCCACAGTTATCAACTGGCTCTTCTGTACCTCCTCAGGCTATTCCTGCTAGGTCTGCATATCTTAAAGAGGAAGGTGAGGAATACAACCCTGATAAGGAAGAGGCTTGAGGAGAGAAGGACCCCAGTCTTTTCCATCCACTAGAGCAGGACAACTCATCTGGTTCCACTGTGTCTTCAGAGTGAAGATATGGTCCTCTGCATGCCCCATCCTCCTCCTGAGGACCTTACCTTCAAAGCATTAAAGCAGCAGAGCCAGACTTTGAGCTTCTGCTTGGAGAAAGAAGATTCTTTAAAAAGAAAAAAAAAAACTTTTTTTTCGGGTGGAAAATGCTTCTTCAGTGGTCGTCCCTCCTATCCATGGTACTCTGGATGATGCTACCCTGTGGGCACTCTTTGGAGAATCCTTCATTACTACCTGGACCATAATACTGACTGTGCCCAGTCTTGCCAGCTGTTTGTTTTCTTTAGCCCAGGCATTAGGTTACACTAGTCTCCAGACTGTATTTTTCCAAATGGATCTCCTCCTGCATCATATTCAGCTATAGATCTTGCTCTGCCTGCCTATAGCTGCATCAATTCAGCTATAGGTAGGTGGAGCAAGATCTGCCAAGTACTGGTACAGGGCACACCGCATGGGGCATGCAGCCTCTGTGTCTTTTTTGGTTTTTTTTTTGTCCATCCATTTCAGCTGCTATTTGCCTTGCTGCTACCTACATGATCCATGTTTTTCTAAGCATTTTAGTCTGGATCTGATTCCCCCATAGAGCCTAATCTAAACATAGAAACATAGAATTTGTCAGCAGATAAGAACATTTGGACCACTCAGTCTGCCACTTTTTTGTCCCTGCTTATACTGTCACTGCAGACCCTACTTAATCTCTGCCCCCATTCCTCATACCAAGATTCCTTTGTGCCTATCCGATGCATGCTTGAAGTCTACCACTGTTTCTACCCCCCAGCCTCTGCTAGAAGACTGTTCCAGGCATCCACTACTCTTTCAGTAAAGATGTGCTTCATCACATCACTCCCAAATTTCCCTCCTTTCAGCTTTGTTGCATGCACCCTTGTTGTCATGCCCTTCTCTTCTGAAAAATACTCTCCTCCTGTACCTTATTCACCCCTGTGAGGTATGTATAGATCTCTATCATGTCTCCCCTCTCCCTCCTCTCTTCCTGGGTGAGTGCACATAATGAGAAGACATGAACTGCTGTCTGCGTCAGCTTCTACAACAGTGTTGCAGCAGTGTTTTCTTGTAAAAATGCCTCAGTCTGAGAGGTGTTGCAGTGATGGTGGAAACATGCTTCAGACAGTTCACTATCCTCACAGTGGCCTCCAAATTAATACGGGGCTGAGAAATGATGCAAGCAATCGTCTCTGCCCAAGAAGACTGATAAGTCTGCCAGGACATCTTCGTTTCGTATTTCAGAGCACAGGACAGAGCCCCAGTGCAAATGATGGCAAAAACCATAAAAGGACTCCTGACCAGCCGTTGCCCTCAACACCTAGTAAAAAGA
This sequence comes from Neoceratodus forsteri, assembly GCA_016271365.2. NCBI lineage: Eukaryota > Metazoa > Chordata > Ceratodontiformes > Ceratodontidae > Neoceratodus > Neoceratodus forsteri. The sequence continues at coordinate 1,402,652,770 of CM028130.1, read as the reverse complement.
AGCAAAAGAGAGACATTGCATGGTTCTTCAGCTTGTGGTGGGTCAATGCAACCAGTACTGCAGCTCACTGTTTCCCTGCAAACACAAGCAGGGCAACCTGGGCCAGAAATGACATTGTCCTCTATGGAGGACATGAGGAGAATGTGGTAGTTCCTCTAGGCTATGAAGTCATAGGAGTCCCTGCTGCTGCCCCCCCCAACACAGTATGTGGAACAGGGTTATGTGGAGGAGGAGGATGAAGAGAAGGAGAAACTGATTAAGCCTGCTGTATCCTCAAAATAGGACTTAATTTTCTTCTTAGGGTCAATGAAGATTTTTCATCCTACTCGGCATTTGTGGACCAAATGGCTAGTATGCTGAATCTACCATCCACAGACACAGAAGTGGATGTGGAAGATGCTGAAATCATGAGCATTCTGGGACTAACTTCCTCTAAAAGGGTATCAATTCCCGTACACAAATTCCTCTGAAAGGCTACTGCTAGGCTGCTAGCCACACCTTTCTTAGCAATGGACAGCGATAGAAAAGTTGAAAAAAGGTATTGGGTAAACAGGGAGGGCTCAGAATATTTATATGCCCACCCTGATCATGAGGGAGTGGTCTAGGTGGCTGCATGTGAGGAGGCAAAGGTTCCACTATCAGCTACATCACCTGAGAAAGATTATCTGAAATTGGACCACATGGCTTGTAAGGCTTACCTCAACCTTACTTTTGTGGTGGGCAGCCTACTTAAGCTGTGTAGTACACTATTGGTAGACCTTATGGAACAGAATCCTACTTATGTGTGCCAGCTTGCCAGTGGAGGAAAAGACCTACTTAACACATGCTGGAAGCTGCCAGATATCAATTTCAAATGGCAATACATGTAAATAACACTGCATCTAGGGCTCTAGCAAATGCAATGTCACTGAAGAGGTTTGCATGGCTAAGATCATCTTCACTGACACAAGAGACTCAGGGTAAGTCCGTAGACTTCCCCTTTGAAAGACCCTACCTATTTGGAGAAAAAACATACTATCGGCCAGCAAAAGAAGGCCCTAAGGTGTACTGAGTCTACTTCATGCAGAGCTCAAGCATGACTGCTACAAGCAGCTCCTTTTACTTGACTTTATCCCACTCTCTGTTAAATCCCCAACTGTACTCTGATTTAGTATCCCCTCTGGCAGTACATTCCATCTTGCTAACACCCGTTCAGTGAAGAAGTGCCTTCTTGCCTCCCTCCTGTATCTGAACCCCAAACCCTGCCTAAAATAGAGGCCTATAGAAAGAAAGTTGATGAGTAAAAATTGACCTACAGAAATCTAACAAAGAAAAGGCATTCACCTCCTAAAGACTCTATAGAAAGGTAGTTGTAGGAAGTGCTTATTACAATGGACTCTACGTACCCCATGGCTGTCAAGTTTATAGGGGCACAGAGAGAGGCAGTGGCAGGAGAGAAATAAGGCAGAAGTCTGCTTCAGATCCTCCAGCCCAGGCAAAGCCTCATCCCTGACAATTTTGACCATGTCACCACAGAATCATTGCCAGTAGAAGGGCACCTGTTTTGGGAGGAAATAATCACAGACAAGTGTGTTCTTGAGGTAGCAGGGCAGAGCCAAACTCTTCAATATGTAAAATGTCCAAGGTTCAACCAAATCAGAGACCTTCCTGCTCAGACTCCAGAGGAGGAAATCTTAATGGAATCAGAGGGGAGAAAATTGCTGCAAATAAATGCGGAGGAAAATCTGCCTGTTTCACAGCAGGGGGTAGCCTTGCCTTCTTTTTAGGTATTTTCTCACCCTCAATAACAATGGGGAATCAAAACCCATTATAAACCTGAGGCTCCTGAACAGGCACCTGAGAAAGGAAACATTCAGAATGGTAATACTGTGCACAGTTGTCCCATCTCTGCAAAATGGAGACTGGCTGGGGTCCATGGATTTGAAAGATGCTTATTTTTACATACCAAGAAGACCAAGTCACAGAACATATCTGAGGTTTGGAAAAAACCTTGCATAGTACCAGTTTCAATGCCTTTTGAACTAACCTCAGCACTAAGAGTATTTACAAAATGCCTGTCAGTGGTGGCAGCACACCTGTGCAGACAGGACATTGTGGTATTCCCATAGCTGGACATCTGACTGATATGTGAAAAACCCAAGGAGGAAGCAGTGCACATCAACACTGTACAGAACACACTTCACAGTTTTAGTTTCCTTTTGAACATAGGATAATCCCACCTAGACCCCAGACATGTACTGGAGTACATAGGTGCAGAACTGGACACAGTCCAAGGAAGGGCACATCTGCCACACCAAAGCAAACTCATCAGTGGTGCCTTGCGAAGGGTTGCAGATGAGGGATGTCCAGTACCAGTTCAGAAGGCACTTTCAACAAAGAACTACACCATTGGAGCAACTAGTTCCAGTGACTTGGTGCCTAGTACAAGCACTGGATTTGAGAAAAGATGTATGCAACCTCAAAGAGGGTATCCATTTCCTTCATCCATCACCATGATATGTTTTTTTCCTGGTGAAATGCTTTATTAAATAAAATTAAATAAATAAATCACCAACAAAGGTCCTAACAATATATACCTTCCTTCTAGGTTGGGGGTTAGCGATCATCTGGGGATCATACAGGAAGTAGAATCTGGGACTCTCCGGAAAGTCAGGAGCAAATAAATCTGTTAAGTGCACAGTGCAGGGCTCCTGTCCATAGAGCCTTTCTCCTCCTGGCTGCAAGGTCAGATAGTTCTAATAAAGACAGGTGGTACAACAACAGCGGGATCAATTCTGAAAGCCCTTAGAATAACACAAGGTGCCTGCTTCAAACATAAATGATGCAAATGGCTACTTGCATCAAAAAATGCACCCTGATCTATTCCCAAACGCAGCCTGTGGTAAATGCAGGCTGCATGCGACAAAGGGGGCTAGCCAAGCCTTGCACCATAAAATGGGCTGGGGCATGGTGCTAGGGGGCTTGCAGCAGATACAGGCTACCACATCCCCTAAATCAGTATTCCAAAAACTCCCCCAGAAGACAACTATCTGAGTACCATTAGACCAGCCAGGGCCTGGTCTAAGTGTACTTGGTTTTCCTCTGGAGGTTGCACAAATGTACTACCATGGTCCTTATCTCCCCTGTAGTAAATGCCGCCCCCTGCCATGATCCTCTATACTGTACTATAATAAAGTTCCTTGGTAGTCCAATGCCCCCCTGCCCCAATCCCCATGTGAAAGGTAATACATTGCTCTGGTTGTCTAGGGCACCCCCAAGCTCAATCTCTGATCACCATGTTACAGTGATACATTGCCCTGGTAGTGTAGGGCAGACCCCCCCCCCCCAAGCTCAGATCTCCAATCACCATGTAAAAACTAATAAATCTAGCCCCGATCCCCAGTCCCAAAGAAAAATATGAAAAAAGATTCCCTGACTGTGCAGTACATGCTCATTGATATCTCAGTTGGCGGCCAGTCATGGAGATGTGCAGAGGGCTGTGCTGGTCACTGACTTAGGGATGGGGAGAGCAGAGGGGTGGTGGGGCACTGTGAACTGGGGTGGGGAGGCCGGGGGGACCACTAGACTACTAGGGAATGTTTTTTTCATATTTCATAAACAAGGAATAGGTCACCAGGGCAGCATCAACTTCAATATATGGAGGCAGGTTGATCTAGTGGTTAAAGCACAAGCATGGGAACCTGGAGACTCAGGTTCAAATCCTACCAGAGTCCATTACTCTGTAACCCTTAACAAGTTGCCTAACCTCCTTGGGAACTGTGGTGGCCCCTCAGGTCCATGCCTTTAAAAGTATCTCACATTCCCATTATAAATCATTTGCAATGATGTAAGAGCTACAGCAGTTCACTTCAGAGGTACTGGGGACAAGCTCTGGCAAGCCCACTCTCCTGCCTTGTAATGCCAGCATTTGAAGCAGGACGTCCCTCAAAAATCAGATGCTACACCTCAGCTGGAGGCAGTGACTGACAGCCTTAAGGAATCCTAGCACTACCATCCACTCCAATGAGATGGCACTGATTGACACATGTGATTGCAAGATGAAGGACTACTGTGTAAATAAACAGAAAATGATGTTGAAAGTCTAAAACTAAACCAGAATAGTCCTAGTTTTCCCAGGGCTCTCTCACCATTGATTTTACACTCTGGAACTGCTGCAGTTACACAAGATCCCATAATCATGCAGTGACATTATTCCTCAGTACTTCATTTTAGCTACTCGGCTTTCCAGTCCCCAAAGGTTACCCCACCTAATAAAGATCTCACCAACATAATTTCTGTAAATATGCACATTTGCAATATTTATAGTTATGTTCCTTTGATGCACTATATTGCTGTATATGACTATTATTTTTGTAATGCTGTTAATTACTATTTAATTTTTTCCTGTTGTGCTATCCTCCATACCCCTCCACCAGAACACATCTGGAAATGAGCTGCTCATGTGTCACTGCATACCCTGGAAAGAGCATACCATGGCTCTTTCACAATGCACAATTGTGAGTGCAGTTATTCTGCAAACCTTGTGTCACGTTTGTGTGATCGGCCTTTGCTATATGCCCCCCTTGGTTACATGAACACACTTGGCTTTGCCTCTTGCCTAAATGCATACCCAGGAAAATGCATACCATGACTTGTTCAGTATGTACAAATGAGACTATACTTATTCTGCAAACTTGAGTCTCATTTTGTGTGATTGGCCTCTGATATACGCCCACCTGTGGTAATGAACACACTCAGCTCCGCCTTGTGCCTCAGTGACTACCCAGATAGCTGCATACAATTGCTTGATCACCATGTGCAATTGTGAGTGTAGTTATTCTAAAAATCTTCTGTCACTTTATGTGATTGGCCTCTGTTGTACGCCTACCTAGGTTACATAAAGATGCTTTGCTCACGGGATTTAAGAATGCATGGGATAGACATAAAGGAATTCTGGAGGTCAGGGGTAAGGGGCAACAGACTTCTAGGAAAACATAAACTGAACTTACAAGCTCAAATGGGCAGACTGGGTGGGCTATAGGCCCTTATCTGCCAACACTGTCTATGTATCTATGCTCTGCCTCATGCCTTAATGTCTACCAATGTACCATTTCTCCATCACAGTGTACAACTGTGTCTGCAGTTCTTCTGAAAACCTTCTCTCATGTTCTGTGATCAGCCTCTGATATATGCCCACCTGGGTTACGTGAACTCAACTTGGCTCTGCCTCATGCCTCACTGAATACACTGATAAGTACAAACATCAAAGTCAAGGCATACATCACCACATATTACACTGAACACCAAATAAAATATTTAAAAAAAGGATTTATTCCATAAAAACATGCCTGATGTGTTTCTGGTCTTAACTCGACCCTTTCTCAAAGGCTAACAATTCAAAACTAAAAACACACACACATCTTATAGGTAGTAACTAACATGATGTCATAATTAACACAATTGATTAATTGATTGCCACTTATTCCCAAACACCTTCCATGTATTCATGGCATTAAAGTCTAAAAAGATTATCTGAAGATGGCAACGTTTTATCTTTTACCTAAAGTACACAAAACTTTACAAAATCCACCAGGTTGTCCTATTGTTAGTGGCATAGGATCTCTAACAGAAGAACTATCCCAATATCTGGATTCATGGTTAAAACCTATCGTAAAAAAAACTTCCATCTTTTGTTAGAGACACCAAGGATATTTTAAATATTTTGGATAAAACAATAGTGAAAGAAAACTACCTGTTTGTGACTTTAAGATATAGAATCATTATACACACATGTTCCACATGATGGAGCTTTAGACGCAGTTGTCTATTATTTGAGAGAAATGGAACATGATAAAGAACCACCTATTGTTTTTTTGCTAAAACTGCTGGAATATGTTTTGAAATACAAATTTACTTTTGATCAGTGCATTTATAAACAGATTATGGGGACTGACATGGAGGCTACTTGTTCGACCTCAGTAGCGAATTTATATGTTGGAGCTTGGGAGAAAGATTTTATTTATGATGCTGCTAAAAGTCAGTTTTTGCCAAAGGTTATTATGTGGAAAAGATATATTGATGATGTGCTGCTAATTTGGGATGGTACAGAAGAAGCATTAGATTTATTCGTCCTGTTTTTGCATAGTACTAACAGTAACCTACGTTTTATATATACTTGTCATTCAGAACAAGTCTCGTATCTTGATCTGACAGTTTCAAGAAACCAAGGTGGCTGTAATATAGAAACAGCAACATACAGAAAACTGGTGGATGGCAACACGACTTTGCTAGCTTCTAGTTGCCATCCAACACATGTAATAAATAATATTCCGAGAGGAGAATTTATGCGGACTAAACGGAACTGTACTATAATGAGATATATGAACAAAAGGCAGATATTTTACAACAAAGATTCTATGAAAGGGGTTATAGTACCCAGAATGTTACTAAAGCTAGACAGGATGTACTAAATATTGATAGGAGATCCCTTTTGGATAATAAACAGAATACAGGTAGGATAGAGTCTAAAAACAGAATGAATATTGTAACTACCTATTTAGCACAGTCTTTTGCAGAGCCGTAGGAAGGCATTTTGGTGCCCTGGACAAGACACAAATTTTTCACACACCCCATTGAAAAGAGCCAGGGGTCTGGAGACCTACAGGCCCCAGAAGCTCTTGGGTGTTTACATGCTCTGTGGTGAGTTTTGGGTTTTTCTTGAAGAAAAACATATCTTATATGTTCCTGACCCTTATTTCAGGAAATTTTTGCTCCCATGGAATCTGAGGTGTGGTGGGACACTGTGGCTGGCATCAGATAAGATAGATAAACCACTGTAGGGTGTGTGGTTGTGGTGTGATATATGTACGCCTTGGGTGGTTGAATGCATGCAGCCTTTGGCCTCGTATGTCACAATGCAAACAAAACAAAAGCATGCGTATATCAAAGCACTACCACACACCATACAGTGGGTTATCTACATGTATATATATATGTTTCTTACTTATAACTGCTTTTAACAGAACTTGTCAGCAAGTTTTGTTATGAGCTCTAGTTTACTATTTGTAATAGTTTGGTAGTCTCTGGTGTGGACTCTGGAAAGGATAGAAGCAAGATGGTTCAAAATGGCACAGCATAGTATACAGTTTATTCCTGTGGAAATGACTGTGTGATTTCATAGTTCCTACACTGACCCACCCCTCCCCTACATCTAAAATCTTCCTTTTGTGTGCCATCTCATAAATGTGTATGTTAACACCATAAAATCTAATTCAGTGGAGGGACTGTGAAATGAAATCCTATAATCATTTAAACAGGAATAAACTGTATACTATGCTGCGTCAATTGTCATTTTGAACCATCTTGCTTTTCTTTTTTCCAGAAGAAATATACCTCAGAGACAGCCTAGCTTGTTATTATGACTCTCTAGTCTCAGAGGAATTTTTTTTTGTTTCAGATTTAAAATACTTATAATGCTGCTTTGCTCTGCAATTTAATGACCCTCATAGGCTAATTATGCCTGGAGGCAAGCTATGAAACAGGCATGAGAATGGATGTTCCAGGGGCACAGAACCACAGACGAGGAGGGCAAGGAGAGGTATACTCGTTTTTAAAGCACAATCATTTTAGTCACTCAGGAAATGTTATAAACTGTAAATATGCATTGTCCTATGGAAAATAGGACAGTGCAAATATTTTTATAACATTTCCCAAGTCCAGTGGAGAGGTTGCAGACTCACACTCCTGCTGATGATTGATTGCTGTTTATATTTAACATACATAGCTAGCACTAGCAGTAATTTTACTTTTGTTTCTTTCTAGTGTAGGTACTAGTAGTGGTCAGGAGCAGAGTAATGATTAAACTGACACCCCTCCAGACCATTTTTGTTGCTGCAACATTTTGGCCTGGCTGCCTGGCTACCCAGCCCCACTGGAGCCCCCAGTCATAGGCTCACGGGTACCCACTCCCCTCTGCTTTCCTAGCCCTGCTGGGCCATCCCAATCCTCCAGTCCCAGTCCAAACAATACAACATTGTAAAATTATGCAACAGTTGGAACACAAGGTGCTGTACAATAAACAGTATTGCTACAATTTTTTAGTGGCTCTCCCTGCACCTGGTGTATGACCCATATCACATTCTAATATCTGATCCTTACATATTAGGCACTTCTAGACATTTCATAACTCTTCACAGCTATTACTGTCTATGGCATGATGCCAGGCATTCCTTTTTATTTCTGTTCTGTGCTCTCAGCACATTTATCCATTACTGCTGCAAAGGACATCTAACAAATATACCCCCACTTGTACTTCCTGAATAGCTTATCTTTAAACCAATAGTCAGTGCTCTCTCTCCTCCCAGATATCTGCTCCCTCCCCAAACCTGCCATCACCATCATTCACATTAGTTGCGAGTTACATTGCGGTGCTTGGTCTCTATCCCTCCCCCATTTCTGCTTTCAATATGCTGGCATTGCCCCTATACATAACACATTAACTGCTCTTCAGCACTTGTTCTCCTCCCCTTTCTGATCTCTGCCCCCCCCCATATGCTGCCATTCACTGTGGCACTGGCACTTGATGATTTCTATCCCTCCTCTCCCCAGTCTTTGCCCCCAAATGTCTGCTTTCTCTCTCCCTATGTAAGTAGCCTGTGCAGTTCCTCTCTCCTTTCCCCAATCTCTGGCACTTGATTTCTCTCCCTCATTTTTTGTCCCATCTCCATGACCAAATCTACTGCCATTAAACTTTTTTCACATTAGTTCCTCAGACTTTGGCACTTAAACCTAACAGGGAACCTCTTGGAGCAGGATGAGGTTGGAGGCATGAAACGGCCGTCGATTCAACTGCACGGCCACAGATTCCAGAGCACTGGAAAAGGAAAGGTTCCAGCCTGGGCCCGTGGCTCCCGCAGCCTGGGAATCAGGACTGCCATGGGCTGGGGATTCATTTTCCATTGTTGGACTTTGATGATGCCGGAAAGATTTGCTCCCCAGCTGAACTGAAAGTGAAGAATGGAGGTCGGATGTCGGGTTGGATGGTGGACGTGAACGAAAATCGAAATCCTTTCTGATCATCACCATCCAGGCAAGCTAGCACATCGGGCAGGCACAGACAACTAAATTAAAGCAGAGAACAGTAATAATCATCTGATCCCCCCCTCAAAATGATCAGTCATCAACAGGCAGGAAGAACATCATACTTCTTGCTTCTGCTATCTTCTTTGCTTTTAAAAATAAGTTGCCTTACACAATATGAGTCTCCGTATCCCTCCCAAAGGCTTCTCTATCTAGCCTCGCTCACTGACTCCTCCACTGCACTTCAAGTCCACCTCTCACTCCAAATCTGTCTACTTGGTGCGTCAGTCTCTCTTCTAACTGCTACTGCTACTAGTGCCTCTTACAACCACATGCACTCCGCCCCTCGTTTTATACTGTCTGAGTGCATTGCCGTGTGTAGCGCAGTTGGCGCAGGCGCACCACATGATTTTTTCATTTGCAGAACCATGTGACCCCCACCTGCTCCTTCCACGGATGTACCCCTGCTGTCAGGCATGAGTAATTACAGACACACAGTGTAAAAACAAAAAAAAAAATAATTTAAAGCTACAGGCTGGCCGGTGCTCAAGTGAATTAATTTGAGTTGGGAAAACTGCACCCCTTGGAGGCATGTGCCCGGGGCGGGTGGACCACCAGCCCCACCCTTGCTACGGTACTGGTCTTTTGAATTTGTAACAATTGTAAAGAAACATTGGAATGTTTTGGCAGCAGATGATAATTTGAAAGAAGTAGCTAATATATTACCAAGATTTTCGTATAAGAGAGCAGCTAGTTTAAAGGATAAATTAGTACACAGTCATTATCAAGAAGAGAAAAATGTAACTACTTGACTTTCAAGACAGTTAGGTTGTTATAAAAATGTAATAACTGTATCTACTGTAAATATATAAAAACTGGCAATAACTTTTGTATTGGAAATACTAAAAAAACTTTTGAAATAAGGCAGCTCACAATGTGCAATACTAGTGGCGTGATCTATTTAGCTATTTGCACTTGTGGTTCCTTTTATGTTGGTAAAACAATACGGTGTTTTAAAATAAGGGTGGGGGAACATCAAAGAGCAATAGGAAGGAAGGATTTAACTTATGCTATGGCACAACATGTATGGAATATGAAAGATGGTAACGACCATAACTTCAGCTATATGGCTATAGATAAAGTAAACAACAACCCACATGGTGGTAACTACAAAAATCTGATTCTAAAATGGGAAACCTTTTTAATTATCACGTTGCAGGCTAATAGCCCTCCAGGTTTAAATCCACCCATATACTCATTCCCTGTCATGGTATATTGCTATTATACAATATTCAGCTTGTTGTTTTTGTTTTTATAGTGACATAAAACTTTTACAGTGGGTATACTGGACAATTTATCACGGTCATGTGATGTGTTTTGACCAATGAGGTTACGGGACTTTCATACCCCATTGTATAATTAAGCAATAAGGCACGACAGGGTGTGGTATATCATGGGATATCATCACGCCTCGGGTGGTTAGGCCGCGAGCTGCGGGCGAGTGGTCAACAACCGGTAGCGATGTCCATGATATACCACCTCGAGTGCCTATTATATATGAACAGGAGTAATGGTTTTATAAATAAAGATTAAAAAAACACCTTTAAACCTGTTAAAAAAGCTTTTTGGTAGTGTAGGAATACATTTAAAAAAAATAGTTCTAGAAGACAGCAGGTGGCGCTGTTGTAGTTGGAGCAGACAGAAAAGGTAATAGTATTGTGATGGTGTGACCTATGAACTCTGCAACAGTATCTTCGTCTGCCCCCCCAGTAGATGATCGCGGTAGCGAGATTCTAAAGAGAAAATGAAGCCAATGACCAATATCAGTGGATTAGGAAGCAACGGGATTGAGAGGACAAGTGTGTCTAGCGATGCCTTTTGAATATCACGTGTCCCTCTGAGACATGGGAACAGTCGTCTGCTCAGTGTTGCCTGCGAGCGGCAGCAGGTTGGTTTTATGTGTTCCACAATGTCTTTTATGTTGTCCGTCTGAATGTTGTGGGCCCTGGAGACAGCAGGCAATATCATTGATTCAGTGTAAACAGAGTTCTTTTTTTTTTTAATCGCGGCCGAGTACAAGTCTGACTCGTTCTGGAGCGCAGGAGATTGAGAACAGTGCGCGGTCAGTGAGGAGGCTGGTGACCGGAGGTTTTCTGAAGCCGTGATGATGTAGTCCAATATCATCATGGCTTCAAAAACCTCTCGACAAATCAGCTTCCTCCATTTACGAGCGCCAGTTCATAATTAGTAATAGCCCCTTATAAACTGATGTTTTTTTCAGAAACACTTTTGTTTTGTTTCTACTTCAAAAGTACTGACTATTTTCTATTATAATGGATATGATTGTATAGATTTGTATATTGTGATAATATATCTGTGATCTATGTTTATTTCCTTGCTCTATGGGTGTAAATAAAAATTTTTTATTATTTAAATATGTGTTTTAATGTTCTAGCTTCCTTCTCTCTCCCCAGTAAACTTTAATGCCGTGAATACATGGAAGGTATTTGGGAATAAGTGTCAATCAATTAATCAATTATGTTAATTATGACATCATGTTAGTTAATACCTATAAGATGTGTGTGTGTTTTTAGTTTTGAATTGTTAGCCTTTGAGAAAGGGTCAAGTTAAGACCAGAAACGTGTCAGGCATGTTTTTATGGAATAAATCCTTTTTTTAAATATTTTATTTGGTGTTCAGCATAATATGTGGTGGTGTGTGCCTTAACTTTGATGTTTGTAGTTCAAGATATGTGTTGAGAGCATCACTTAGCCTTGTGCACACCCTCTTTTTTCTAACATACACTGGTAAGTGCATACCATGGCTCCATCACAGTGTACAATTGTGAGTGCAGTTATTCTGCAAACCTTATGCCATTTTTGTGTGATCGGCCTGTGCTATATGCTCACTTCAGTTACATGAAGACACTTGGCTCTACCTCGTGCCTCAGTGCATACCCAGGAACAAACATACCATGATTCCATCACTATGTACAAATGTGACTGCATTTATTTTGCAAACCTTGTCTCACTTTCTGTGAATGGCCTCAGATATACTCTCACCTAGGTTGCATGAATACATTTGGCTCTGCTTCGTGCCTCAGTGCATACCCAGGAAAGTGCATACCACAGCTCCATCGCTATGTACAAATGTGACTGCACTTATTCTGAAAACCTTGTCTCACTTTGTGTAATCAGACTCTGATATTTGCTACCCAGTGTTAAACGAACACACTTGACTCTGTCTTGTGACTCAGTTTCTACCCAGGTAACTGCATACCATTGCTTGATCACTATGTACAATTGTGAGTGCACTTATTCTGAAAACCTTGTCTCACTTTGTGTAATTAAATTCTGATATATGCTACCCAGTATTAAATGAACACACTTGGCTCTGTCTTGTGCCTCAGTGTATACCCAGGTAGCTGCATACAATTGCTTGATCACTATGTACAACTGTGAGTGCACTTATTATGAAAACCTTCTGTCACTTTGTGTAATCAGCCTCTGATATATGCTCACCTGGGTTAGGTGAACACATTTTGCTCTGCCTTGTGTCCCACTGCATATCCTTGTAAGCACATACCATGGCTCCATCACCATGTACAACTGTGAGTGGAGATATTCTGCATACCTTGTGTCACTTGATGTGATTGGCCTCTGATATACACTCACCTTGGTTACACGAACACACTGGGCTCTGCCTTGTGCCTCAGTGTCTACCCAGGTAACTGCTTACCTTTGCTTGATTATTATGTAAAATTGTGAGTGCAGTTATTCTGTAAACCTTGTGTCACTTTTGTGTGATTGACCTGATATACACTCACCTTTGTTACGTTAACACACTTGGCTCTGCCTTGTGCCTCACTGCATACCCTGGTAAGTGCATAATATGGTTTGATTCATGTGCAACAGTGTATACCCATGTATGTGCATATCACATCACCTCTACACTATGCTAGTCTTGGATTATGTACTATGATGATGACATTGATTGTGATGTGTAGCTAAACACTGTGTTTTGAACAGTAGTAATGTACTATTGAATTAGTATAGAATGACACCTAGAAACACAAAAGAGGAGTCTAAGCATTTGCAGTGCTCTGTATTTGCTTACCTCATTCCTCCCATGTCATAGACATTCCTTCTCTTGGTATTTCAAGTCAGCAATTGTGGTTTAAGGAGCATTTCAAATGTTAAAAAAATACACTTTTTAAACTAAGGCCCAGATATTCAAAAGGGTTGCACATGACGCAACAGTGTTGCACCATGCATAACCCACTAATGCACGATGCCGATATTTAAAAGGAAAAGCGCCTGCACAAATCCCGATGCGTCACGACTGCGGTAATGTATCGCAGGCACAGGTGGGGTGTGTACCCATGCATAAACTGCACAGCCTGATATTCAGCCCGGGCCATGCAGAGTTACGCAGGCGCAACCCCTACTTGCACCTGCACAAAGCTGAGCCGAAAAAAAAAGGAACAAGTCGAGGGCCACCCACAGGTGACCTGCCGCATTGCAGGGCAACACAGCAGCTACCACCTGTAGGTGACCCTCCACTTGTTCCACTTTCTAATGGCGCTCCCCCATGCCCTGATCACGGGCGAAGTACCCCCACCCCGAGTAGCCCAATCATGGGCAGAAGTGTACCCCACCTCCAGAGTAGCCATCGTGGGCGAAGTGATCCCCACCACCCGAGTAGCCGATCAGCGGGCAAACCAGTATTCCCCCACCCCCAAGTAGCCCAATCGTGGGCATCAGACCTCACCCCAAAGTCCAATATCCCTGGTGGTCCAGTGGATCGTGAGTAGCCAATCACGGGCGGCATTCCTCACCCCACTTCGAAATCCCTGGTGATCTGGTGGCCCCCACCCCACCAGCCCACGGAGCCCACCACCCCGCTCCCCGTCAGCCAGCAGGTGGCAGCACCCCACCCGCCGGCCCGCCACCATTGACTGACAGCTCGTTGGGCTGCATGCCCATTGTTCAGAGCATGAGCCAATGGGCGTGCAGCCATACCGTCTAAGTCGGTCAGATATGTGAATGAATTCACATATCTGGACTGACTAATACGGTATGGGCTACGCCCGTGGCTCATGCTCAGGCTCATCGGGCGTGCAACCTACCGGCTGTCGTCGGCTGGCTGGGGTGGCAGGCAGGATGGTGCTGCTGCCCGCTGGCTGACGGAGGGCAGGAGTGGTGGTGGGGCTCTGTGGTGGGTGGGGTGGGGGTCCACTAGATCACCAGGGATTTCAGACTTGGGGAGGGTGAGGAATGCCGCCCGCAATCAGGCTCCGTTTAGTCCACTGAACCACCAGGGATATTGGACTTTGGAGGGGTTACTGATGCCGCAATCGGGCTAATGGGGAGTGTATTACAGTAATGCCGTGATCTGGCTACTCGGAAGTGTATTACAGTAATGCCACGATCGGGCTACTCGGGGGTGGGGTTACCGCTCTGCCTGCGATCGGGGCATGGAGGGCACTGCCAGGTGTGGCGGGAACAAGTCGAGGGCCACCACAGGTGGCAGCTGCTGTGTTGCACCCTGCAATGTGGCAGCTTACCTTTAGGTGGCCCTCGACTTGATCCTTTTTTAGGCTCAACTTTGTGCAGGCGCTAGGGGTTGCGATGCATAACTCTGCATGGCCCAGGCTGAATATCAGGCTGTGCAGTTTATGCATGGTATGCCCTAACACCTGTGCCTGATACACATTGATGCGCCTGAGCTCGGAGTTGTCAGGCATTTTTCCTTTTAAATATCACACTGAGCACATCAGTGGGTTGTGCATGGTGCAACACTGTTAGCCATGTGCAACCCTTTGAATATCTGGGCCTAAATATTCTGTAAACATGAGTAACTATTGTTCTAAACAGAGCAAGCAAAATAAATATTTTTTTCCTATATAACTCTTGCATTGTATGTTAATGTTGATTGTAAACAAAAGTTTTCAAAACTAGGAAGATTACTTACAGTTATTTAACTTCAAAATTGAACATTACCAGTAAAGTACAAAGGTTTTCAAGGTTACACATATACCGCACTGATAAGGGGGTGGAAGATAATTATGTCATGTCAATTCTCATATTTTCTAACATAGATTTGAGCCGTGTCACCTCTGCCACAATCTCATGTATCATAATTTGATTTTGCCACTTGAGGGCAACTCGTGTATCTGCAACTTGGCTTTGTATGCTCATATGAGTCATCATC